>OY728122.1:597765435-607765435 GCA_963277665.1 Viscum album
AATCAATAATGAATAATAAATATTAAACAATAAATATTAAATATTAAATATTAAATATTAAATAAATAAATATAAATAAGAGATAAATAATAAATAATAATAAATAATAAATAAATAATAAATAATAAATAATAAATAATAATTAATAATTAATAATTAATAAATAATAAATAAAGATAAATAACAAATAATAATTAAATAATAAATAATAAATAATAAATAATAAATAATAAATAATAAACAGCGAATAATAAATAATAAATAATAAATACTAAATAATAAATAATAAATAATAAATAATAAATAAAGATAAATAATCAATAATCAATAATAAATAATAAATAATAAATAATAAATAAATATAAGTAATAAATAATAAATAATAAATAATAAATAACTAATAAATAATAAATAATAAATAACAAATAATAAATAATAAATAATAAATAATAAATAGTAAATGGTAAATAATAAATAAGGAATAAGGAATAATAAATAATAAATAATAAATAATAAATAATAAATAATAAATAATAAATAATAAATACATAATAGATATAAATAATAAATAATAAATAATAAATTATAAATTATAAATAATAAATAATCACTAATGAATAATAAATATTAAATAATAAATAATAAATAATAAATAATAAATAATAAATATAAATAATAAATATAAACAATAAATAATAAATAATAAATAATAAATAATAAATAATAAATACATAATAGATATAAATAATAAATAATAGATATAAAAATAAATAATAAATAATAAATAATAAATAATAAATAATAAATAATAAATAATAAATAATAAATACATAATAGATATAAATAATAAATAATAAATAATAAATAATAGATATAAATAATAAATAATAAATAATAAATAATAAATAATAAATAACCAATGATGAATAATAAATATTAAATAATAAATAATAAATAATAAATATTAAATATTAAATAAATAAATATAAATAAGATCTAAGAAATAATAAATAATAAATAATAAATAATAAATAAATAATAAATAATAAATAATAAATAATAAATAATAAATAAATATAATTAATAATTAATAATTAATAAATAATAAATAATAAATAATAAATAATATCTAATAAATAATAACTATTAAATAAATATAAATAATAAATAAATAATAAATAATAAATAATAAATAATAAATAATAATAATAAATAATAATAATAATAAATAATAAATAAATAATAAATAATTAATAATTAATAATTAATAATAAATAATAGATATAAATAATAAATAATGAATAATAAATAATAAATAATCAATAATCAATAATCAATAATCAATAATGTATAATAAATTTTAAATAATAAATTTTAAATAATAAATTTTAAATTTTAAATAAATAAATATAAATAAGAAATAAATAATAATAAATAATAAAAAATAAAAAAATAATAATTAACAATTAATAATTAATAAATAATAAATAAATATAAATAATAAATAAATATAAATAATAAATAATAAATAATATATAATATATAATAAATAATAAATAATAAATAATAACTAATAACTAATAAATAAAAACTAATAAATAAATATAAATAATAAATAATAAATAATAAATAAATATAAATAATAAATAATAAATAAATATAAATAATAAATAAATGTAAATAATAAATAATAAATAAATATAAATAATAAATAATAAATAAATATAAATAATAAATAATAAATAATAAATAAATATAAATAATAAATAATAAATAAATATAAATAATAAATAATAAATAATAAATAATAAATAATAAATAATAAATAATAAATAATAAATAAATATAAATAATAAATAAATATAAATAACAAATAAATATATATAATAAATAATAAATAAATGTAAATAATAAATAATAAATAAATAATAAATAATAAATAATAAATAATAAATAAATATAAATAATAAATAATAAATAAATATAAATAATAAATAATAAATAATAAATAATAAATATAAATAATAAATAAATATAAATATAAATAATAAATAAATATAAATAATAAATAATAAATAAATATAAATAATAAATAATAAATAATAAATAATAAATAATAAATAAATATAAATAATAAATAAACATAAATAATTAATAAACATAAATAATAAATAAATAGAAATAAGAAATAAGAAATAATAAATAATAAATAATAAATAATAAATAACCAGTTACAAATAATAGATAATAAATAAATTAAAGTATATTATAAATAATAAATAATAAATAATAAATAATAAATAATCAGTTACAAATAATAGATAATAAATAAATTAAAGTATGTTATAAATAATAAATAATAAATAATAAAGGAAACACATGAAAAATTATGAAAAGACGTGATAAGGGATGAAAAATCATGAAAACGCATGAAAAATGATGGAGAAGCATATGAAGAATGAGGCATTAGAAAGAATTAGAACACATGAAAACTCGTGACAGCTTTGGAAAACTTCTTAATAATTCAACATAATCATCATAATAACCCATAAAAACAATTGATAAAGATAACAAGTCATGGAAACCCAAATAAACAGTAATAAATGGAGCTACCGTTAAAACCCTTCAAAACGTTCATAAAGAGACAAAAACATTGGACTCACATTAATGGAGATAACTTATGATCCAAGAGTCCATTTTAGATCTGCGACCTGTCAAATCAAAGATCCTGAAATGATCTTCGACCTGAAAGGTGAAAGAGTTTGAATGGACAGTCGGATCGGAAGTTATGACCATTTAAAAAAAAGCTGACGGGGAACGGGTGCTAGAAACGAGGCATTGAAAAATATAACAAACCTGATACCCACTAAAAAGGCCATAACATATGATCTAGGAGTGCATGTGGGCGCCGTGACCAGTCAAACTGAAGATCATGGAACGAGCTATGATCTGGCAGGTGGAGGAGGCCGAACTGACACGCGGATCGAAAGTTAGGTCTATTTGAAGACAACTTCGACGGGACACCGGTGATGGAAACGGGGTTTTGGAGGCCTTCAGAGGGGTTTTTGGGGTCGAAAACCCCGGCAGAAGCCTTCTTTTATTGTATTAGTGCGTATCTCTCTTCGCTAGCTTCGATTTGATATGTGGTAGAGCCCAAACGGACACCCGGAGCGAAAGTTATGGCCGTTTGAAGTTGGAGAACTTTTTTTAACTTTTTTATAACTCTCATATCTTCCACACCTTATACCGTATCACAGTTATGATTATATTTGCCTCTATATCTCTTCATGAGCTTCGATTTGACTGGTTGTGGCGCTTCATCAGACGCCCGGATCAAAAGTTATGGTCATTTTAGTGATTTCGAGGGTTCTCAGGTTTTTTTATTTTTTCCTTTCATTTATAGGCGGTTTTACTGAAACCACCGCTATTTCGCGGTTGTTTTTTAAAAAACCGCTGCTAATCCTCAAATAAAATTAAAAAAAATTAAAAATAAAAATAAAAATTCTGTTTAGCGGCTGTTTTTTCGCGGCGGTTTTTAAAACCGCCGCGAAATGGCAGCCCGAAACGCGTTTCGCAACGATTATAAAAACTGCCGCTAAACGTCGGTTTTCTTGTAGTGACACATCATTAAGGACACATGGATCATTCTCCTAAAGTATCAACACAATCCGAATGCGTTTGGTTGGATTTTCGTACGTCAGTTGTTTTTTTCACTTAAAATTGTGTCCATTTTATCCATATTTGTATTCATATCTGATGATACATAAAACACAGTTTTATCCCAGCCAGTAGCTACATTCCCTTTTTCTTCGTGTTTATTCCAACATTTATAACTCCGATCTATTCTATGACATATCAAATGTTCTTCCAAATCCTCTGGATTAAGTAGTCTAGAATAACAACAACGTAAACACAGACAAAGAATTTGAGAAGGATTCATTGTGTGGTCCTTTGCAAACTTGATGAACAATTTCATTCCGTTCTCATACTCTATTGTCAAATGATTAGTATCCATCGAATGTTTATTCATCTTCATCCTATTTTAATCTCAAATATTAGTATTTATGGTTCAAGTACAAAAAACAAGACTTCCAAATACAGTAGAAGAGAACCACTTCCTTATAAAAATAGAGATTAATAGATCCCAACCATTAGTATTTATTCATCTTCATTAAATATAATTACTTTAGTTTCATTATAGTTTCCTCAAATCACCCCAGATAAAACACAAGAATAATCAAGAATGATACATCTACCACTCCTAATTCTCTACCCTGTATTCAATATCATCATGCCTAAATACCCATATATCCACACATACACATGTCACAAACACATAAAAACCATATCCACATCAGAACCAAAGTACGAATATGGATTTCAACCAGGTTACTCGACTCAAGTGGTGGTTTTTAGGAAATAATAAGAAAATATAATAAGTATATAGTCACACATAAATCTCAAACTTGTGTTAATAATCCAATAAACCCAAGGTATCATTCCATTTACCATAATACTCCGAAGGAGCCCATATGCAACAGTAGTCCCAGGTGGTGAAGGTTCCTAAAAAGGAAGCGGTGAACACACACCTATCGGGGTTCGAGGTCAGGTCACTAAGGTTGAAGGTGGCCCGATACCCCTATAAGGGTTCATTCCATATTTCACAAACGATGTCCTAGTACCCTAGTATGTTAACCCACTGCTGGTGGAATTGAAACCGTTCCGGTTGATCATGCCAAGAAGAAATAGAAACCAAGAGGGGGGAGTGAATCAAAATACCTCAATCAAGATGGAAAAACAAGGTATTTGAGAATATGTTAGAGGATTTCATGTTGGCTAGACACCGATCCAATATACTCCACAAGCATTGATGGCCCCTGCAGTTGTTGCACCAGGTGAAACTATCACCTGAGAAGCTGAGATCAATGAGGCCCTTACCAGCCATGAACTGAACAAACTCCATGATGGACTTCCTCTGGAATGGGATTATACCTTTCCTTTCCTTTGGGTTAGAAATTATATTAAAATTCACCCCCAATAAACAATGGATGGTGGCCAGGATCGAAGGTATTTTGTTCACTCCATATAGATTCCCTATGAAGAGGGTCATAGCTTCAAAAAACAAAAGTCATGAGGAAGGAGGTGTCACTGTTGGACACCTTGGTAGTTATGAATTGATTTCAATCTTGAACAGTCTTAAAAACATATTTATTGTTCCAAAATACTCATTTTTTTCTATTGGAGGGGTCATAGTGTAGAAATCCATGCAACTTAATCTTCCAGGATAATTCTATGATTATTGTAGGGTTTTTTGTGTTATTTGACAAAAACAATAATGACATTATTATTTTTGATTTCTATAGTGAGGAAGTCTGATTTAACATGGGCACTAAGACCATGAGAATTACATATTAAGATAATAATGATGGGTTGGGCATGGCTCTGGCATTGGATATAGAGCTAGTAGACTTATTGAAGTGGGAGGATGATCTCTCATTAAGGTCCCTTGATTTTGAACATGTTCATAATCCCTTCTGGTTGGTAAGCTTCATATGAGTAGGAGATGATGATCCAAACGGGTAGGGGAAGGATGGGTAATGAAACTTGGGGGTAGGTGAGGGAGTTATCTCTAGATAAATAAGTATTTGGAGCTGGATGAGAGGATTATAGCCAAGGGAGACAGAACAAACACTGCTAGGAAGGGGCCTGGCCACTACAGAGAAGCTGTCAGTAACCTCAGCGAGGGAGAAGGACAGAGATGGAGGTAGTGGTGTAAAGGCTAGAAATCTTGGTGGTCTAGGCATCATTATATACAAGTTCACTTCTAGACAAATTAACTTAGATGGCATGAAGGAAAGAAGGGGGGAACCCCTCGATGAAAATAGCGTTCAAGCTTTGGATGACCTAGAAATGCATCAGAACTAGGTGGTGTTGTCCTTAAAGAAAAAGGTTATCCTTCATTCCTTACTTTATGGTGACATGGTGTTGGGTATAAGGGAATCGACGATACCTAGGAGGAATCTAGTGAAACTGGAATCCAAGTGTGAAGGACCTTAAATTTTTCATAAACATCACTCTGATAGTGTAAACTCATTGATCGCCATTGATGATGTGTATATCAATCTTTCCACCAATACTAGGTTTCTCAAGAGATATTTTACATGAATAAACTATACCTTTAGTCTGATATATATTTATTTGAACTAAAAATCCAACATCCTAGTTATATGTTGTTTCGTGTGGTGTTGAGCCGCCACAATCCCCTTCTCACATCATGTCGTTATTCTTGCAATACATGCCAAAAATTCTGGGACACAACACCTTTGGTCCATGAATCATGACCTTAAACCTTTTTCATTTTCTACCCATATTTCACATGGTGTAGGGACTCTATGGATGGAAAATTCACCTCACCCTCACTATATGTTCTAGTTGAATGATATGAAACCGTGTGACATTTTGGTTAAATATATTCAACCTTAAAATACATTATCATAATCCTAATCAAAGGATATTAAAATGTGTGTCCAATGTTCTCATTGCATGAAGTTAAAAAACATGGTTCATGTCCCTATTGTATGATATAAAACATTGAAATGAAGTTATCCTTCAATCGAGATGGCTCCCTCTTTCTGATGCCGATCACTTACCACACCATGTTGAATAACTATATAAGTATTCATTCCTATTTAATATCATGGGATATCAAGAGACTAAAAAATTATATATCATTAGCTCAACTCACTCATTGAACTACCTCAACACTTCCATCAATGAAAACAAGTTTTTCTCTCACTCATGGATGCACTCCATATATTAAAAAATTGCATTCAATCTATTAAAAAAACAAAACATTGTGGTCAACCATTTTTTAAAATATATATTTCATTTTATATAAATGAAAAAATTCACAAGGGATTATATTTTCCTAAATTAATCTACTTTTATAAAAAAAACAACGCACATATTAAGAAATACCTTTTAAAGAAAATCAACCCATGTCAAACATTCCCCAAAGATTACACATTTTGATTTATAGTAAAAAAACTATACGAATAGAAAATCCTAGAATAATGGTGTAATGATAAAAGAAAAAATAAATAATCAAGGTAAAATAAAAACTAAACCGTAGAAAAAGTAAATAATAAAGGTAATCAATGGGACTAACTCATAATCACAAAATCATCCATTAAAATAATTATGGGAAAGAAACTAATTTTAATTGGAAAACATAGGATTATATCTAACCTATAGTTTCTAATGGAAATTGACTCACTCAAGGAACACCACCTGTTTATGTGACCAGACAATGAATATAAAAAAGGCCTCTTGGGGACATCCAAAATAGACTCAAGTGATCACCTCAAGGATAACTAGAGTAGAACCCATTTGATTACTCACAAATCTAAGGTCTCCCATGTACCAACTAGCAAACATAAAGCAAAGTATTCTTCCAAATCATCAATAGTAAAATCCCAAAATCAAAAAATGATTTGTAAAAAATGACTTAAAAATATCATTAACTTATTTCAGGTATATCTAGAACCTTGTTTTAGTCTCCTTATATTTATAGATTATCTAAAGATGTTTTGAGTGAATTTTGATAAATTTTGGTGGGTTGGGGGGGTGTTCACGGTTGGATCATTGTTAGGGAAAATCATGTCATTGGGCCAAAAAAACCATTCATCCAATGGTAAGCCACTACAAGGGGTTTCATAGATTTTTCATACCATGCAAAGGGAAGCTCAAATTGCAGCGGGGGTCCGGCATGTGAAGCTCAGCGGGCGGCGGAGGACGGGGAACGTGAAGCTCGAGGGTGGTGGAGGTCCGGTAACGCGAAGCTCAGCGGGCGTCGGAGCTCTCGCAAAGAAAATCTTGAGGGTGGTGGAGGTACGACAACATGAAGATGAGCGGGCGGTGGAGGTTCGGCAACTAGAAGATCAAGGGCGGCGGAGGTCCAAAACGTGAAGCTCAGGGGGCAGTAGAGGGGAGTCGCAGGGTTCCAGTACCATGAGAGCTTTAGGTCTCAATGAAACGAGGGCACAGTGCGACCGAATTTATAAAAAAATGGACTACGGTTTTATCAGCACTAACAAAGCACTGATAAAGATGAACTTTATCAGTGCTAAAATTTTAGCACAGATAAAAGTATCCTTTATCAGTGCTTTTTTAAGCGCTGATAATGGTCCTCTTTATCAACCCTAAAAAAGCTCTGATAAATCCTTCCTGTATCAGCACTAACATTTTAGCGCTGATAAAGGGACCCTTTATCAACAATTTTCTAGCGCTGATAAATGGTATTTCTAACAGTTCTTTTTTAGCCCTGATAAAGGGATTCTTTATCAGTGCTTTTCTATGGCCGATAGAGGGACTCTTAATCAGTGCTAGAAAAGTGTTGATAAAGAACCCTTGTATCAGCGCTAAAATTTTAGCACTGATACATGGGTTCTTTATCAGCGCTTTTCTACTTCTGATAAAGAGTCCCTCTATCGGCCCTATAAAATCACTGATGAAGGGTTTCTTTATCAGCGGTTTTTTCTTAGCGCTGAAATAAGGTGGTGCTTCCCTTGCCCGTTTTTGTAGTAGTGTATCTAGACCCACCCCCAGTAGCTCTATTGAATGAAATTAATTGGGGTAAGAGAAAACAACATCTATATATGAGGAAAAAAGTTTTAAAATTTATTATGTACCTATTGTGCATGAATACATTGATATATTTCTGGAGGATTTATATGTACATCCTCTGAAGTAGGAAGTTGAGTTCTCTATTGATTAAATTCCAAGTGCAAGACCTATATCAAATACTCATTATAGAATAAACATTTTGGAATTATTAGAGATAAAGAAAAAACTATAGTGTTGGACTCCTCGTGTTTTAATCCTGCTTCAAAGATCATAAATCCTATACATCATGTTCAATCTATTTCAAGTCATGCGTAAAGATGGTTGATTTCTTTATTCTTTACATAAATTTTCTCGAGATATTAATTTCTATAACTCATGTTTGGTTATTGTAAGCTATATTTAACTTTGGTCTATAATGATTTCTTTCCTGAGTGATTAATTCTAATTCATTCTATGAATATTAATTCTTAATTCTACATACATATATTAAGATAAGTCTGAGAAATCATCAGTCTGTCACTTGTTCTATTTTTCTGGAAAAGAACCCAGACCCCGTGACCCAGACACAGTGACCCAGACATTGTGACCTAGACACCGTGACCCAGATACCATGACCCAGACACCGTGATGAGACAAAATGATCCAGACATGGTGACTAGACACCGTGACCCAGACACTATGACCAGAAACTATTCGAAGATTGGAAAAGGACCACACATTGTGATCCTAACACTGCATATGTGCTACTGGTTCTTGATCTCTATACAATTATGACATCATGGCTATCTGACCACTTAAATGAAAATAAGAATACACCATTTCATTGGGACACCATTTCCAAGTGATACCATTTCCAAACAGACAGTGACACTGTTCTTTAATCTGTTTTGCCGTTTTCAATTTCATTTCTAATGGTAATATTTGATTCTATTAAATGCACTGACATAATTAATATTTCTTTTTATACATATCACTTGATAGTATGAGTTATTAGGTGAATAATACATGCATACTTTCGGCTCCAACACTTTCACTCCAAGAATAAGAAGAAAAGCATGGCCCGAAAACATATACGTGAAAGTGTACCAGAAGTGCGAGTATTCATGCGAAAAGGACTGACACATGCAACAAGTTACATATGAAGAACACACGGAGCATTCATGAATCCAAAATTTGGAATACCATAGATCATAGATAAGAACATTTTCGAAATACAAACTCTACGAAGAACACGATCCATATCTAACTGGAAACTAGAGCACCAAACTTGCGATACTCGGTTTCTTGCAAGAGGACCCGATTCTTACATCTACTTCATCCTAGAAGTCTATAGCTGCATAGAATAACACTCAGAGTACTTCTAACCTTATCTTGTCATATTTTCTCTATTGTGTATTGTTTTTAGATTTCGAGTAGTGTGTGTGTATGTATTAAAACACACTGTCTCCTACACTAAACTAAGGGATACAAGATATCCTTCCCCATATATCTTTTTACGCTTGTTTATTCCCATGGATAAGTGTGGAAGAGGTCCCAGTGTGACCTATTAGTTTATACCCAAGAAGAACTATGTAATAGTTTGTGTGATCAAGATAGTCTTATGCACTATTTTATACCCCGATCCCGGGTGTGGATCATGTTTATTAATATAAACTGCTTGGTGGTAGTTGATCACCGAGTGGAGTGGATTAGGTCTCCGATTGTGACTGAACCACTTGTTTTATATCATCTATGTTGTTTAATTTAATTTTATCTATATTAATATATAATTCATAAATCACTAGATTTACATCGATAGTTAATCTTGGAAAGAAGTTTTAATTCTTTTTCCTTCTTAGAATAACTTCAAAATTAATATTAATAACTGATATTAAGATTATTGAGAATTAATAAATCTTTTGAGAAACTATTTAAACAGTCAAAATTTCATAATCATGTTACATTGATTAACTGCTCTGTATTTTTTTTTTATTGGGGATCATTTTTAAGAAAAATTTTCAAACAAATTTTTTTAAAGATACTCAATTCACCCCCCATCTTGAGTAATCTACTCCGACCAACATATAAGAAATGAGTGATAAGTGTTTTATTCACACTATTTTCCCTCCATTGGGAGCCCATATTCTTTTATTCAAGAAGAAAGATGGATCATGAGGTTTTGTATTAACTATAGATAAATAAATGATGTTACAATAAATAAAATGTATCCTCTTCCACGCATTAATGATTTATTTGTTCAAATTCATGGAACTAAATATTTTTCAAAGATTGACCATTGATCTAGATATCATCAATTTTGTTTGAGGAATGAAGATATTTCAAATAAAACATTTTGAACTTACTATTGACATTACGAATTTACAGTAATTCCATTTGGAATGACTAATGAACCCTCCATTTTCATTATCAAATGACTATATTTTTCAAGGAATATATTGATGATTTTTTTGTGGTATTTTTTGATGACCTCTTGATATATTACAAATGTTGTGAGGACAATGAGAATAGCTTGTGAGTTTTCTGGAGACTCTTAGAAGAAAAGTGTTATAATGAAGTCTATTAAGTTTGAATTTTGGAATCAAATATTTTCTTTTTTGAGGCCATATTGTCTCTAAGAATGGTATCTCAGTTGATCCTCTAAAGAAAAAGGAAATACAAGAATGGCCAACACCAATGAAAATAATCGAGGTATGTAGTTTAATTATCATAATAGGCTACTATCAATGTTTGGTTCGTAATTTTTCCTGATCATCTAACCCACTAAACAATATCACATGTAAAGATGTTATGTTTGTATGGACAAATGAATGTACAAAATGATTTGAATAAATGAATAAAGGAATGTTCAATACCCAAATTTTGACTCTTCCCTATGGAAATGATGGGTTTTTATTATATTGTGTTTCCTCAAAGAATATATGGGGTTGTGTCTATATGTAAAATGATAAATTTATTACTCATGAATCAACACAATTAAAGATGCAAGAATAATTATCCATCTCATGATCTTGAGTTTAAAACCATAATTTATTCTTTGAAAATATGGATTCGCTATCTATATAGTGAAGGATATGAGATATATATTAATTACGAGAGTTTGAAATACATTTTTACATATAAATAACTCAACATGAGGAAAAAGAGACTGCTCAAATTAATCATAGATTATGATTGTTCCATAAACTACCACCCAGGAAAGGAAAATATGGTAGAATATACATTAAGTTGGAAAGATTGTGTACTTCTAAACCAAATGAGGTTTGAGGGAGATCTTATGTCTGTGGATCTAGTAAAGATAGATATATGAATTTTTATGGAAGGGGAAACATCATTATATTTCTAAATGATTTCTAATCGATATTTAATAGAGAATATAAAAATATCTCAATATGATGTTGATAATAGAAAATAGAAAATTAAGTCCATTAAGGATGGATGATTGGAATACTTCATGTAAGAGGATGGAGTTAAAATATTTGTAAAGTGGTTATGTGTCCCATAAATTCCTTCGATAAAAAGGGGACTATTAGATGATACTCATGGCATAAATCTCATTATACTCTTAGGTGGTACAAATATGTATAAATATCTAAAGGAAAATTTTTGGTCGCATAACATGAAGTGGGAAAATTCAGACTATGTGTCAAGGTTTCTGGATTGTCAACAATTAAAGGTTGAGAGATAACATCCTAGAGGATTCATGCAACCTATACCTATTCCTATGTGTAAGTGGGTTGAAATTAGTACGGAATTTGTCATAGGACTACCAATTACACCAATAAGGAATGATTCAATATGGTTAATTTTTTGTCTTTGTAAAATATCGGCACATTTCACAACTAGAAATATAATCTATAGCCACAGATCTATTACCATGGTTTTATAGATCTGTGGCTATAGAATGTTTATAGAAACGGTTTAATTAACAAACTGTGGAAACTTGTTTTTATATATATGTATCGGGATCCTCCTCCCCCGATACGTGACCCACCATCCCTCGACCTCTCTGCACCCTCATCCTCCCTCAAGCACCTATCCACCGAAAGTCACTACTATCGGTGGCACCTAATTGTTCACTCTGGGAATGAATCACCTTTTTTATTCCTCATGATTTGGATTCTTTAGTTTTAGATTCCTTTCAAAAATCCTTATGTTCTTAAACTTTGTTGTGAAATTCTTAGAAATTTTTTGTGAATCAATTAGAAAATTCTTGAAGGGAAACATCCTATTTAGGATCATTTGTATATAGATTTAAACTTATCTATGAATTATTTTGAGTTTATTTAGTTCTCTATCAATGATGAGTTCACTTTTAAGAAAACTATTATCTAATAAATTGAAGTGGATTATTTTTCTTCATGTTTTATTCAAGGATGTTCTTCACTAAATTATTAGAGGGATTTTTGGTCTATGGGTAAGCTCAAGTCTTCGGTTATCACTCAAATTAAAGAGGGATGAATTTTTTCTTTTTCTTTTGATAGTGACACATTAGATATCAATATACCTATGTGGTATACAAGGGAGGATATTTATAGCTGGTGAGGATAATCCAATCACAAAGTCCATGTGTCATGGTAAGGTAGAATTCCATGATTGTATTGGAGCAATTAATTGGAAATATGATCAGGAATGGTATTCTCAGGCTTCATCTAACACATATCTTGAGGAGGGATGATTGTGTTCTACTTATTATACTAGTGAGGTTTTTGTGGTCATAGTATGAATGGCACATGCAGGGGTGGTCAACCAAACTCAGTAATCATCATAGGTGAAACTTGAAGCCTGTGAGTATAATTCTGCCATAGAGGGCATAGTTATCTTAAAGGAATCATCCTATGATAGTTTTGGAGTAGGTAGACTATAATATGATTATATGGAGTCCAAATTATCATAAGTTTCTCATTATCATATGTAGACCTCATCTCAAAAGAGTTCACCAAATTTTATTTCTCAAACTGATTTCATAAGTAATAATAAGAATGAATTTTTTTAAAAAAAAATTTGTTCTAGTAACAATACAAAGGGTAAACCCAAGGATATGAAATAATGATCCAGAGAGAAAAAGGAGAGTCCCCTAATGGATATCAATCACGATTTTTCTAAGATAGAAGTGGATGTAGTCTCCTAGAATGTTGGGTGCAAGGAGTAGCTTAAGAAATAATATTTTAAGGAAATTAAGGGAGAATAACAATCATATTTTAGAAATGCTGAATTTCAACCCTTGTTATGTGAATTTAACATGTAAACTACTAGAAAACATTAAATGTGTAATAGTTTTATCTAACCAATTTAATTGGGTTTTTGTTTTTGTAATTTGGGGAATTTTTGGGTGTGTTGGTTGTGTGGGTTCACAGTTTACCTGAAAAAGTGTTTTTTGAAAATATCCACAAAATGAATTTTGAGAGTATGTGTGTATAAATTATATATGTGTGTATATATATGTATATAAATAAAATGGTTTAAAGGAACTCTTCACTTTTATCCCAAAGCCGCACGAGGTTTGCTAACTAGAACCAAGGTATACAAGCTTTACACTTAGAACTCCTTTGACTAAACTTGTTGAACAGTATAAGTTCCACACTATAAGAGAAACATGTAACTCTATCCCCAAGAAGTTTTTCAATCAAAGTTATTAGTAGAAAGTATAATTACCCTATAATTCTTCAATCACCCACATTCGAAAGAAAGTGTGTAATATCCTTGGAATGTCGTTGATCTTAATGGATCAAAAATAGTAGACTCGTCACTAAGAACACTACTACAAATTTAAGCTATATCCACAGATCTATAGCCACGATTTATAGATCTGTGGCTATAGTAAGTTTATATCCATGGTTTAATTAACAAATTGAGGACACTATTTTTTCTGCATAAGCATTAGGCTCCTCCTCCCCTGATACCCGACTCCTCCTCCCTCGACCTCTCTGTTCTCTGTTCCTCCCTCGATCTCCTTCCTACCGAACATCGTCACTCCTCCCCCAATTCGTGACCCTCCTCCTCCCTCTACCTCTCTGCGCCCTCCTCCTCCCTAGACCTATCCGCGCCCTCCTCCCTGCCGAACGCCGATGCTCCTCCCCCGATTTTTGATCCTCCGAACCCTCGACCTCTCTCACGGTGGGGTGACTCATCTCCCACCTAGAAACCCTTCTCCCTCGCCACCATTGCGTGTTCCACCTCCAATCGGTTCATCGGCCAAACTGTGACCTTACACAAGTGGGATCCATGTGAGTTTACCCCTACACTTTATGAAAATATTTTTGTAGTTACTCCTTCATGACAGCTGCTCTCCCAAAAAATTCATACCTATCTCTAGTGATTGATCACCCATACCTCTACAATCCATGGTGATTTTCAAGGTTACCCCTACTTTAAATGTGGAAATGGTATGATTAGTGTGGTTCTAATTCATCAGTCCTTGTTAAGAGTCTTCCTTTCATCTCTACTTATTACCTTATATTGTTCTTCCCATGATTTTACTATTTTTTTTGGAATTTGATTATGTAATTTTACAAGATCATTAATGAAATCACACTAATAATGTGTATTTTATTCGTAATAGATAAAGGACACTTATAGAGGAATAATGAGTATTTATACACACTCTTTCAATAGTGATATGTCACCAGACTCATTTATTTATAGATTTTAGAAAAATTTCATGAAATCAATGTTTTATTACGATTTATAAATTTGGGATTCAACTTATAGTATGTGATAGTGTATGCCATTATTTTTATACACCACATTTCTCATTGTTTTTATTTTATTATTCCATATGGTGAGTATTCTATTATTTTTTCTAAATATAGGACTATATTTAAAATATATGACATATATATTTCTAGGTAATTCGAAGAGATAATGGATCTTTATCATAGAAACTAGTTGGTATGACCTTGGATTTATATTGGATGTATAATTAATAATGGTTGTATTTATTCATTGATTATTTTAATTATTTTTATTTTATGAAATTGCTACAACTTATTTTATATTCATGTTATTGTTGCTATTATTTTGAAATAATTTTATGGAATTTTCTAACTCTATAATTGTGATGGGAAATTATTATATTAATATTCACCAAAGGATATGTAGCTTCCTAAATATTATATTTAGTTCCACCTTAGTTGAATAGTCATCAGTGCCCCATCATATAGTTCACAAGTTCATGTGAGGTGATGATTTGTTGTGCTATCTAAAAATAAAATTTTAACTATAAAATGTAATTTTAAATGTGAAGTGTTTTTGAAATAAAATTTCATTATAGAAATCATCTTAAAATGAGTTTTTTGGAATAATTTTTTAAAATCTAATTTTGTTATTTTCCATGGGCTATTATAAATATATTTTTTCATGGAACTCATGTGTGCATAGTAGGCCTGAGACGACACTTTAAATTTTTCATAAAAGTGTTTCTTAACTGATTTATTGATATAACATAATGTATGTATTTTTTGAAATTGATTGGTCTTATTAACATATTGTAGTAGATGTATTATTTATAATTGAAATATTCTCATGTATTATCACTTTTTTGTTGACTTCCCCATGATTTTTACTATTATATGATTATGTATGATATACATGTCCTGAATTTATACTATAAGATGGATTAGTTAGGCCAAGATGAGATTCCCACTGGGTTATATAATGATCTCACAATATCGGGGCCTCAGAAGGTTCCCATAAGGTTTTGATATTGTTTTTAGGACTCATAGTTTTTCTGATGACAATGAAATTATTCATGGGTTTCTAATAATTATTTGTGAGAGATAATCCATATTTTTCATTAGGTCATGGTATGGACATCAGATAGTGTGAGAAGCATTTTGATGATTGACTAGAGGTGAATTGTTTCACAATTGACCTTGAGATTAATGAGTTAATTGTTGTTGGTTAGACATGGGTTGTTTTGATTTATAGATTAACCATAAATTGAGATGATAGAACCTGTATATAATAATCTATATAGGTATTTAAATATTTTGAAAAGAGAAGAGTGAGTCTCCCCAATTTTAGTTTTTTAATTTTCTAGAATGATATAAATTGTCTAGGTATGAAGCCTTTGAGAAGGGTTTTATTTTAATGGTATACCATAGATATAGAGTTGACATTTATTAATATCCCACGTATCATAATTCCACATTTATGAGAGTTTGATATTATAGATGACTTTGGGGATATTGATAAAGATCATCTATAGTGAATCATATTTTCCCTTTTAATCCTTCATGCAATGAATATAATATTCCATGTTAATTAATGTGAATCTACCAGCAGTTCTCTTCCTTGTTAGATAATAGATATATAATGATGAAGGATTTAGATCAAGCATCAAAGGTTCATTCGACTAATATACATGAGGTTATCTTTTTATAAATTCTTTTTCTCCATTAATGAATAACTATAGTAATAAAATATTAGTGTAATAAAAGATTAAATGTGAGGATTTTTTATGTTTAATATGATATATTGGTGTATAACTACAGTGAATGAAAATCATATAATGAGAGAATTCCCTTATGATAAATTCTATATGTGGGACAATGAAGGAGATTCTCAATGGGTAGTATTATAGATATTTTGGGTAAAGACTTGTTAGGTGAGATGTATTATAACATCAGAGTAGGGTTTTGTAATTTAATATGATATATTTGCTTTCCCACTAATCATGTTCCTCCCACTTCAATTTTCAGGTTTAATTAATGATGATTCATCAGATCACTGGCATTTTTTTGAAGTCTCTCGGGACCCGTTCGTGTGTGTTGCAGCAACCAGAGTCAAAGGAAACTCACCACATATGCATAGGTAAGAATATATATAATAAGTTCTCTTGTTATATATATATCCTCCCATGGAAGCATGATTTCATATAAGGGTCTAGGTTTGCTTATGTATATATATGGAAAAAGCATATGTGTGTGGGTGATAATGGGACTATGCATGTGAGCATATATATAAGGATCCTCTTTTGCATGTTCAAGGCCATGTGGACAAGTACATAGGGGTTAGGGAATCCTTATTTATATAAAAAGTTGCATATGCCGATAGGATGGATGAAGAAGCCTAGATTTTTCATTGATAAAAGTGTCAGGAGCCGAGTGCAGCTTGGCTCATTTTAGGTAGGGTCCCTCTCCTAGATTCTTTAATTGAAGAACGTTTTAAATTGAATTTAGTTTCCTTCTTAATTCTTCTTTTTTATATTAAATTTTAATTCTTGAATAAGTTTTAGTTAAGATAATTGTTTTTTTTGACAAAAAATTCATGGTTTTGTAATAAGACCCCTCCAATGGAAGTTCGTTATCTACAAAAACTCACAATGGTATACCTTTCTTGACATTATTGCATTGATGTTTTCCTTATACTTGATGTCGTTGTTAGCTGTAAAGAACACATCATAATTGACCCTTTTTATATCCCTGTAGGGAGTCTCCCTCTGTTATTAAAATGGTTATTTGAACCAAAACACCATTTAAGTACAGTTGGACTTTTAAGATGTAATTTCCTAAGTAGGCAAGTGATGTAATGACCAAGTCACCACTAAGTGACCCCCATTTTATCTTATAAATTAAATTTACATGTTTTAATGAATTGAATGATTTAAATGGAACCTAAAATGGTTAACTTGCAACATGAGTGGTAATGCCTCATTTAGTGAATTATGGAATGGTTATTACTTATTTATAAAGTTTAATTAGATGTCATGAAATAGAGATAAACTGTCTACACTATGGATGAATAGTCTATATCATAGACCGTTGAAAATTGGCCACTAATATCATGACTTATGGAAGTGATTTAAAGTAACAAATTGAATCAATATAGTAAAGGAATCATAAAATTCATTTAATTAAAGATATCCTAGAAGAGGAAGAGTAATACTGAATTCTAAATAATGGTATTCTAAATAATACTAAAGTTATCCCAGAAGAAATACTGGTGTAGGGAGGAGTGCAGGGGGCTGGTGGGTAGTGGTGCTAGGGGGCTGGTGCTGGGGGCACAGTGGGGGGGGGGGGTTGAGGACTGGGTGGAGGGGCTGGGGGAGTGGTACAGGGGGGCTGGTGTAGTGGTGGGGGATGGTATAGGGGGGTACATGGGGGAAGTGGGGTGGGGGAATGGGGGTGGGGTGTGGGTGAGGGCTGGGGGGGGGGGGTTGGGTGGGTGGGGTGTTGAGGGCTGGTGCATGAGGGGGGTGTTGGGGGCTGGTGCAAGTGGGAGGGGGTCGGGGGCTGAGGGCTAGGTGGAGGGTATGGGGGAGTGGTGTAGGGGTGGTGTAGGGGGTGAGGGCTGGGGGGAGGGGCTGGGGGTGGGGTGTTGGGGGATGGTGCAAGAGGGCGGTCCTGGGGGCCTGTATAGGTTGGTGCTAGGGGCTGGGGGGATGGTGTGGGGGTTTAGGGGTAAGTGGGGTGGGGTGTATGTGGATGGGGGTGGGTGTGGGGGTGGGGGTGAGGGCTAGGGGAGGGTAAGTGGGTGGGGTTATGGGTGCTGGTGCAGGAGGGGGGTGCTGGGGGATGGTGCATGAGTGGGAAAACTATTTTAAAACCTAAAACATTGATTCCTAAACCATTATAGTCTTCAAAACCATAGGGAAAAACTAAATAACCAAAATTAGAAACTGAAAAATCAGAGATGGATAATGAGTGAATTTGTTGGGGAATGTTGAAATTCAACCATAGGGACATGGGGAAATGGTTGATGTGTGTTAAAATCAAGAGAAAAGTGATTTTCTATATTCAAAAGAGAGAAATTTGACATCTTGGAATGATTTTTCTAAATATAATTGTTTTATTTATGGGAGAGTGTCAAGAAAATATAGGAGATTTTAGAGTTCAGATAAAGACATAACAACCCTCAAAGATAGACACGTGTAACCCATCGAATGAATAATGAGATTGATCTTTCTTATCAACACTGAAATAATAGGTAGAAGATGGCCTTGATTTGTCCATTAGATAAATAACTTCATTCCCACTTATAAATAGATTTGTCCCAAACAAAATTATAATATATCATAATGGTTTTTGACTAGTTAATTGTTTTATATGGTGATGGTGCTTAGACTACTGTGATGCGGTTTAGGAGACAATTCCCCATCAAAATCCACAAATTTAAATGAATTTTTATTTTCATTTCTCTAGTGTGATTTTCATGAAATCAAATTGTTTACATGTGAGTAGTAGATTATTTTCCATGAGGCTTTAAATTTTATCATGAATTTTTCTATTAATTTGGTTTACACATAACACTACCATAATTTTCATTCATTTTGATTATGATTTCAGGGAGTGAGTGGTGATAATGGAGTGATTAACCATTCTAAACTACCATGGGTAGATGAATGTAGCGTATTGAAAATCATTTTTTTCACTACATGACCTAACACACTAAAGAGAGAGTGAATGGATTGAGATCTTGGGTCATTCCAGGGTATTATTTAGGGGGTGAATTTATTTTATAATATATTATTATATAATTAATGAGAGAATTATATAAGGGAACCCTTCATTATATACATCATTTTTCACATTTATTTTATTTCCTCCATAAACTTGTGGTTCCAATCCTTCATTATTTTATTATTTTATAATTAATAGTGTTATATTAGTGTAGGTTTGAGGAGAATGAATGATTATATCTTTCCATGAACATGGGGTTCCATATCACTTTTCTCCATAAAATGTAGTATTTTTTATTTTCTATTATATTACATTTCTGGATTGGAGTTGAAAATTAGCGGAAATCATGTTTTGAGGTCTTAATCAGATCTACCTATTGAATGAGAAATAATTCATGTTTTTCAGGTTGCACTTTAATCATCCTTTTGGAATCATTCTTTTGTTTAAGGAAATTCTTATTGAACACTATCTGTTAATGCCTATCTAAAATAATAATTTAATGTTTTGTTTAATATAGTAATGCTCAATTGAATCTGCATTTGATTAACTTAGACAGAGGGATGGACAGTGCTTATTTACTTGATTGTCAGGTTGGTATGAGAGGAATATAAATACTTTTTGTTGATGAAGTGAAACACTTCTAAACATGGAAGAAAAGAAAAAGTGTATGTTGCAACAGTATTTTCTGTTTGGAGTCTTTCTGCACTTTCTGTCTCATACAGTGAGTCATTTTCCTCATTATATGAAGTAATTTAAATTCCTGTTTGTATCCTCTTTCAATTACTTGATGGTGCATGCTCATTGGACCTCATGTTTTAACTATATCTTTGACCTTCAATTTTTTTCCCAGGATATGGGTTGGAAAACCAACTCATTCATTTTGTCACTATTGTAGTTCATTAGTATTTCATTGAATATTTACCTATCAGAAATAGGGAGCATAAAATGGGTGTTGTGTATCTTGTGGTCTATGATTTTTATTGCTGGCTTCAAAAGGGTAATTTCAACTTATGATTTTAATTCTGTACAAGTTCCACTTTTTAATTGATATCATTAATATATATTCATTTTTTTAATTCTTATTGTATATGTTGGAATATTTTCAAGTTTATGATTTATTGCTAGAACAGTTTTTCTAGGAGGGGGAGGGGTGGCTTTGCAGAGGGGGGTATCCTGGAGGGAGGGGTGTGTCCCGGGTAGTGTCCAGGAGGGGGGTTTCCAGGGGTTATCTAGGAGGGAGGGTGTCTGGGGGGTCCAGGAGGGAGGGGTGTTTAGGGGAGTGTCCAATAGGGGTGGGGGTCCAGGGGAGTTTCCAAGAGGGAGGGGTGTGCAGGGTGATGGGGAGGGGGTGCAAGGGGTAGGGGTATGGGTTCAAGGTGGGGAGGGGTGTGTTAGGGGCACGTGAAAGTGAAAGGGGGAGGGGTGGGGTAGGGGCTGATGGGGCAGGGTGGGTGAAAGATTTTCTTGACAAAAAATAAAAAAAAATCATTAGTTTTTAAGAATAATATAGATGAAGTTAATTCAATGCTTGGGTTATTCATCATATCATAAATCATTGTGATTTGAGTTTAATGAGTGATGTTTGAAAAATAAAAGAGATTTATTAATGATCTTGTTGTTTAGTATTGGCAGGGGCTGGCAGGGGAGAGGGAAAACTGGCAAGGGGGTGGTCGTCAGGGGGTGGTCTGCAGGGTAGGGGAAGGTGCAGGGGGGAGGGTGGAGGGGGAAGGGGGTAGAGGGCAGGGGGCAGGGGCAGGGGGGTATCCAGGGTAGGGGTGGAGGTGGGTAGAGGGGGTAGGGGTAGAAGAGTGGGGAGGTCTGCCGGGCAAGGGGGATATGGGTGGTCTGTTGTGGGGTCTGTAGAGAAGGGGGAGGGTGCTGGTGGGATAAAAGGGGAGAGGGTGGTGGTGTGTAGGGCAGGGGTGTAGGGGCGTTGGGTTAGTGGGTAAGGGGTGAAAGGGGCGGTGGGGGAGGGAAACCTAGTAGGGGGAGGGGCAGGTGGAGGGGTTATGGGGTTATGGGGTCTATAGGGGAGTCTGTAGGGGGGTTTGTAGGGTAGTGGGGAGGGTGTAGGTGCGGTGCAAGGGGGATGGGGTGGGGTAGTGGATCATGGGTGAAAGGGGGTGGGTAGGGTGTAGATAATCACTCTAGGTCTCTTTAATCTTAGATATTATTGAATAACCATTACAGCCCATCTCTATCTCCCCCATTTCTTTATGATTAGTTTTCTTCAAATATTCCCTCATATTTACTATAGATTTATTTCACTAAATCAGGGATTGATATCACTTGCAACAAATTATATTTTGTATGATACCACTAGTGGTTATTGGTATAGGTATTTAACACCTTTTATTTTAAAAATCCAAGCCCCTATGTCAACTTTTTTTCATTATAGTCTATAAAGATAGATTTAGTTCCTACAATCTATCCTCCTTTTGGTGGGTTGATTCCACTACCACATTACATGAATTTACCTATAAATAGCGAAATTCAGTATGATATTTTATATTACATTAAATATATCCAAATACACCACATTTCATTAGGACTCTTAAAATTGATATTTTTTTCTTCTACATTTAGGTAAACGCTGAACAATGAACAACCACATTCGTGATTCTTATTTTACTAAAAATAACATGATGTCATGTTTTCAATGTAGGAACAACTTCCAAGAGGTCATATTGATCAAGAAAATCATGTCACATATTATATTATCTTGAAACTTTCAATTTTATTAATTTCTTTTATTATATAAAAACTTTAATTTATTTCCAGATTTATGTTTTTGTGGTACTATAAGGTTGTCAATGTATCAACCAAGTCTTTTTGTTCTAGGAAAGGATAACAGTATGGATCATTCATAAACGAATGTCTCAACTCTCTATCCCTACAACAACATTATCGATAATGAAAATATTATAATACCATATAGTAGAATACAACTGAAAATTGACAAGACAATTCCCTAAATCCAAACCTCCTCATAGCTTTGACAATATTTCCAGGAAAAATGGGGGGTTTCCATGGTGCAGGGGGTCTATCGAGGTGTCCATAGGGGGGGCTATCCAGGGGTGTCTGGGATGGGGGTTTCAAGGGGGTGCAAGGTGGGTCTGCAGGTGGGGGTGCAAGGGGGGTCTGTAAGATAGAGGGGGTGGGGGTCTGTCTTGGAGGGGGTCTGTCCAGGAATGGGGTGGGGGTCCATCCAGGAAGGAGGGGATGTCCAAGGGGGTGTCAAAAAGGGGGAGTGTCCAGGATTCTGTATAGGTAGGGGGTCTGTCTAGAAGGGGGAACTGTCAAGGGTGGGGTTGGGGGTCTATCCAGGAATGGGGGGCTATCCAAGGGGGTGTCTAGAAGGCGGGGTGTCCAGGGGGTGTTCAGGAGGGGGTGTCCAGGGGTGCAAGGTGGGTCTGCCGGTGGGTGTCTAGGGGGGTCCAGGGGGGCAAGGTGGGTCTGTAAGTGGGGGGGAGGGGTGAAAGGGGTATATAGGGGGAGGGGGTTTGTAGAGGCGGTGGGGAAGGGGGTATATCTAGAGAGTCATTCATGGAAGGGGGTCTGTCCAGGAGGGGGGTCTGCAGGGGGGACTATCTCGGGAGAGGGGTTTCCAGAAGTCTTTCTATGAGGGGGGTCTGCAAGGGGGTATTTAAGGGAGGGTTGGGGTCTTTCCAAGAATGGGGGGATTTACAAGGGGGTTTCTAGGAGGGGATGTCGAGGGGGGTGTCTAGAAGGGGGCGGTGTCCAGGGGGGTCAAGGTGGGTCTGTAGGTGGGTGTCCATGGGGTGTAAGGTGGGTCTGCACGTGGGGGGAGGGGTGTGCAGAGGCGGTGGGGCAGGGGGTCTTTCAATGGAGGGAGGGAGGGGGGTGTGCAGAGGGGGTGGGGTGGAGGGGGTTTGTCCAGGGAGGGGGTGGGGTTAGTCTAGGGTTGGGGGTCTGTCCAGGTCGGAGGGAAGGGGGTCTATCCAGGAGTGAGGCGAGGGGTTGCAAGGGGGTCTATAGGGGGCCCAAGGGGGTCTGAAGGGGAGTGTTCCATAATTGGATTTCAATGTCTGCAACCAACATCGACCATGTGAACAAAATACATTTAAGGTAATATTTTTGACATATGACATAAAAGAGATAAAACTTAAAGAAAGTCTTGCCTAAGAAAATGAGGTACGAACCAGGTTGGATTTTCAAGCATTGACAATCAAAAAGTTAAACTTTCTTGCATGTGTTCCTCCAGTGTGTACCTTCGGTAAAATATTCTAATTTGTTTTGAAATTTTAAGTTTCAAATAATTAAATAATATTTTCACATCCACTACCTTTATTTGCACACTAAAACATATGTTATGAATGTATGATGTTTTGAGTATTAATGTATTTTCGTTAAACTCTAGATTAAATTTTGTGACTTTTAATATGCTTTTAACTTGGATAAAATGCAGTGTTTTGATCCTAGATACTAGGTTACAGGATTTTCCATAACTGGAGTTCTGAGAAATACGGCATCATGGAATATAG
The DNA here is from genome assembly GCA_963277665.1 of Viscum album. Taxonomy (NCBI): domain Eukaryota; kingdom Viridiplantae; phylum Streptophyta; class Magnoliopsida; order Santalales; family Viscaceae; genus Viscum; species Viscum album. The sequence goes on from OY728122.1 coordinate 597,789,965, forward strand.
AATCTATGGCATATTTTTGAGAAGTGGATCATTTTATTCAATCTTGATTATTAATTTATCCTACTTGTACTAAATACCACTATAGATACATGTTTTTGAAAATTGGATTATGTACTCTGTTTAACCAGTCTATGATGTATTTAATTTGACCAGTGAATTTTTCTTATATCATTAGAACTTGTATTTTAGTGGCCTCAATATATTTTATAGGGTTTTATTTCAGAAAGTGTCCAAGAGGGGGGGTCCAGGAGGGGGGTTGTCGAGGAGGGAGGGGGCTAGGGGGTCTGTAGTGGGGGTGTGCAATGGGAGTCTTTATGGGGGGAGGGGCAGGGGGGTTTCTAGGGAGAGGGATTTGTCTAGGGGTGCAAGGGGGTCTATAGTGGAGAGGGGTGTGCAGTGGGAGGGAGGAAGGGGGTCTATCTAGAGTGCAAGGGTGTCTGTCAGGGGTGAAAGGGGGTCTTCAAGGGGAAGGGAGTGAGAAGTGGGAGGGGAAGGGGGTGTACTGGGTGGGGTAGGGGTGTGTCCAAGGTGCAAGGGGAGTCAGTCTGGGGTGCAAGGGGGGTCTGTCTAGGTGTACAATGGAGGTCTGTAGGGGTGCAACGGGGTCTGTCCAGGGGTGCAGGGGGGTCTTTATAGGGGTGCAAGGGGGTCTATAGGAGTGCAAAGAGGGTCTGTCCAGGATGCAAGGGAGGTCTATCCAGGGGTGCAAGGTGTGTGTCTAGGGTGAAAGGGGGTCTATCCAGGGGTGCAAGGGGGGTCTGTACAGGGGTGCAAGGGGGTTTGTAGGGGTGAAAGGGGGTTTGTAAGGGTGAAAGGGGGTATGTACAGGGGTGAAAGGGGGTCAGTCCAGGGATGTAGGGGGCATGTCCCTGGTGCAGGGGGTTAGTCCAAGAGGGTCTATCTAGGGTGCAAGGGGGTTTGTCCAGGGTGAAAGGGGGTCTGTAGGGGGGAGGGGGGTCTGCGGGTGGGAGGGGGTGTGCAGGATGGGAGGGGTCTGTCCGGGGGAGGGGGTGGTTTTTTTTAAATGGCATTGGATATAGATGTGGTTGAAAACCGTGGAAATATCCCTATATACACAGTTTTAACCATGGGTAAAATCCCTATAGGCATGATTTGAATTGTGGGTAAAGACCTATAGCCAGGGTTCAATGAACCATGGCTTGTATTAGCATTGTTATAGGGTGAATTCTATAGCCACAGTTTAAAACCATAGCTATAGGGTATTTCCATTGTTCAAATCGTGGATATAGGTCTATAGCCAAGGTTAAATTTGTGGCTATATCCCTATAGAAATGCCAATACCAGCCACAGTTCACTGGACCATGGCTATAACTTATAGCTGCAGTTTTGGGCTTATAGACATGGTTCCAAACCATGGGTATAGCCTAAATTTATAGTAGTTTTTCCTTTCTATAACAGAATATTGACCACTTAAGTCCATATAAATACTCTTTATTAATTGATTTTTGAGGCATCATGGTGGAACTCTATTGATTTTGGTCTAATCAAGATCCCCAATTTACATCAAAATTATGGAAGAGTCCATAAAAACTTTGGATAGTGAGCTTTATATGAGTACTACTTATCACCCTCAAACCTACGAACAATCTAAAAGGACTATTAAAACATTATATGACATGTTGGGATCATTCTCACATGAATTTCAAGGTATCTGGGACTAGTACTTAAATTAAGTGGAATTTTACTACAATAATTATTTCAATTATAGTATTCAAATGGTGCCAAATGAAGCATTATATGGAAAGAGATGTTGAACTCTAGCTTGTTGGGAAAAAGTTGAGAGATGAAAATTATTGGACCAGAACTTATTGAAGAGACAATGAAAATGGTAAATACTACTCAGTCAGTTATTACAATAGCCCATGGTAGGAAATTGAGGTATGTTAAAAACCAAAGAAAGTATTTGGAATTTCAAGTGGTAAATCATTTTATTCAATATTTATCTCCATGGAAGGGTTTATTAAGGTTCAGTAATAAAGGAAATCTAAGCCCCATGTACATCAGACCATTTGAAATTCTAGAAATAATTTGATCTATAACATACAATTTAGAAAGGACACCAAGTCATTCCAAATTTTATGACGTGTTCTATGTGTCATTATTAAATATGTATATTCCAGACCGCACACATGTACTAAATTTCGAATAAATTCAACTGGAACCTAGTTTTTTTAATGTAAAAATCATATCGAAATTCTTGATTTAAGAGATCAACTATTGAGAAATTGGACAACACAACTAGTAAGGGTTCTTTGGAGAAACCATAAAATGGAAGAAGTGACATTGGAACTAGAGTATTTTATGATGAAGAACCTCCCTCATCTATCTATAAGTCAATGATCATAAAAATTTAAAGGATGAAATTTCTATATGAGAGAAGAATATAACACCTCAAGATTTTCTGGAATGTATCTTATAAAATAATTTCAACTCATTAAATAGATTACATTAAATTATTTCATTTAGTTTAAATCATATAAAATTACATACAAAAGACAAAAAAATCTTTATAAATGAATAATCAATGAAATAAGAGTTAATCTTAGAAGTTAAAAAAATTATACAAATGAAATAGTATCTTGACCTTAGGAATAGTAATATGAACCTAATGAATAAAAAATCATAAACATGAATAGTAACCTCACCCAATAAAGTATAACTAGAATATAGGAATCTTATAAATGAGTGTATTATATAAATATAACATACTATAAGTAAATAAATATTTTAAAAATTATTGTTTATGTGTTTGTATTTTTGTAAGTCATAAATATTTAATTATAATTTTATAATTATTAAAATGATTTAAAATAAAAGTTATTTTTAAAAAAATTATTCATAAATTTACAAAAAAATTTCTTGTGGTTTTAGGAAAATTTTTGGAGACTTCTGTTAATTTTTTAGAGTGTCATGAAATGAGCTATAAATTTAAAATCACTATATTTCAAGTATATGATAATTTAATTTAAAACTAAATTTATCATATTTATAAAATTATTTCCATAATATGGAGTTCATTTTTGTATTCATCATGTTGAAAAATGGGTAGGGTAAATTTTTAGGATTTTTCTACAATACTTGAATTTTTTGTGAATAGTAAAATATGATAATTTATGATAAATGTTATGTATATGAATTATCAAGTCATAGGTGATGTATGGCATATTTAATCACATAATATACAAATATCCTTCATTATTTTAATATATTTGGTGATAATTCTCAAACTATTCATAGTATTGAGCCAAAATAATAGAAAATAAATAAAATATTCAAAAAGTACCCCTCTCTACCACTATAAATTTCACCCCTCACCACCCCTTCTCCTATCACCTTCCAATATTTTAATTATGTCATATTTCAGCCCAATACTCATCCCAAACCCCTAACCAACATCCATGATCTCTTGTTCTAATCAAAATACCAAAACTAAACTTCTTAAAGAGGTTCTCAAGGATGATAAAATCAAGAGATAAATACCAAAAAAATTTCTTTTGAATGAAATTTATATTTATTTTTAATTTTTCTAATGTTCGATTTAAGGTTAAGCATAACTACATATATTAGGCGGGATTGCGGATAAGAAATAAAAAACCAAATTTTAAATCCAAAAAAAACTAATGACATCCCTAAGATAGCCTCAAACCACAAGGCACCCGCATCAGCCAGTGATGTCATCATCCATCCACGATCATAATAGGTTAAAAAAATAATCATCATCTTCATCCATTCCCTTTAGATATACACCACTAAAGATCAACCTAATATAGTTCCAATCACAGAAAAACCATCTTCTCCATGCCAATCAATCCAAAAGTAACATAATATCTCCATTATATTTTATATAATATAATTTTATTGTATTAAGGAAATAATCCATTATATATTCTCTGGTATATCCTTTTATGCGAAAGAAGAAAATGTCGTACGCGAGGTGATTATTTATCACCTTCCTAGAAGACATGTTTTAATCATTCAATTTCTCTTTCAAGGCTAGTCATGAAATTATTTTTATGGTTAAAATAGATTATAAAATATTTATTACATCCTATTTAATGTTTTGGAACCATTATATATATAAATTATTATTTAATTAAACAAAACAAGTGTGTGATGATAGAAAAATCTCCAAAATAATCAGACAATTATCACTAACATTTTATCTAATGATTCAAAATCATAACATATAACTAGATGATATATATAACTATTTACACTTATTTATGTTCATTAATAACATAGAAATTAAATTTTGGAGAATTATACCCAATTTACATGAACTTCATTACTTATAAATAAGCGAACTGTTCATGAAAACCAAGAAAACGATCACTATCGAATGATGAAATTGTATCCATTTACTCATCCAAGAATTCCATAAATGAACTTAATAAAATTATACTAAATAAAATAAATTTATTAAAGGTTCTAAATAAATTAATTAAGGTATTTAACTGGATTATTCTGGACATTTAGATCAAGTGCATAACACATTATGACAAAATGTAAGGGACATTGTCTCAATTTCCATTTCATTGATAGTTGGTTTGTATTATTCACCTAATCATTTTTAAGGGGCACAGCTACTACCCCTATGAGAAAAAATTTTAGTTGAAATTATATTTTTATTAAAAACCCTTATTCTTGTGTTATGGATATGATTATTTTCTTAGCCATATACCATTTTATATATGGTGTTTATTTTCAATGTTGTTTTAACTAGGGAAATATTGATGAACTTGTATCCTCTATTCAATATGGATATTGATAAGGCATATTTTTCTTGAATTAAATATATATATGAAGAATTATTAGGACTTTCACTAATGGGTGTGGCCCTCTATAGCCTTTCGATGCATCGACAGGCCATAAGAGACAAAATAGTTGGCGAAAAATTATTCGTGTTTGCTTCCAAACAGAATCAGGCTAGTTTATACCCACATACATAAACCATATTAATGGTAAAATGGTTCATGTTCCAGATACATATAGTCCACTAAATAATTATTTTCTTCATTCAGAACATAGTTAATACTTTTCATGATATTTTCACTAAGACAAAATCTATGGATACATTTTAATTTTCCAGTTTTTTTATGGAATGTGATTTTCATATTATCTACCTTGACATAATATATATTCCTTATTTACATTACATTACTTATAATAGTTTTATATAACCCTTATAGATCATTTTAGACCACCCTTATTATTTTTCCTTTCACTAGGTTATAAAGAAGAGTCCTTTGAATGAGTTTCAAGGATATTGTTTCTTTCATTTTATTATGTACCATGTTAGTATTTTTTATCATTCCCATTACACTATGAGTATAATGTATGTAATATGGTATTCCAAAACTTCTAAAAAATCATTTATTTGGGATTGTTTCCTTATAATCATGCCAAGGTAATAAAATAATGCACTTTCTCCGGGCTTCTGTGGTCAGGGCGCTACAATTAAAATAATATAAATTCATCCATAGGTCAGTATATAAACCACACAACATAAAAAAAGTGGTGAATAAAATATATTTCTAAAATAAATAAAACTGATAAGAGAAACCATTATGGATTTTATAATATTTAATTAAAATCCTTCTTAAAGGATAAAAAAATGTAATTAGACATTAAATACATTTAATAATGAATTAATAAATATATAAAACATAAAATAGTCTTAATATACACCATATAAACAAAAATATGTGTATAATAAAAAACTTTCCACAAAGAAGGACATTATAAACCAAAAACCCTTACCACATGTCCTGACATTCTTTAGATGTGCTCCAACATCCTGTATAATAAATTTATATTTATTATAAATATATACCAAAAATATATTAATACTGGTATTACAATATAAAATTCCATTATAATTTCCAATTACCTATTTATTAACAATTCTTCATTAAGATCAATATTTGGGTGTTAATTGTGTTCATTTATAAGCATGATTCTGTTTGACGGTTCAGATACTTTCCCCTTCATCATGGATTAGTGTTTTAAAGATACTTCAGTATTATATAATAATCATTTTTATAAATTCATTATAATTTTATAAATATCCATCTATCGTGATCATGAAAAATGTTTTACATCACTTAATGGAGGCAGCAGACCGCACATACGCAGGAGTGATGCTTTAATTTTTCAACGGAAGGTAAAAAGGGGTAGGTAAATGTTAATTTATTTTTATATAATCATAATTATGTTATAAATATCATAAATATTCATTAAATACATCAATATTAACATCCATGAGGGTCATTGGTGAAAAGTGAAATACATCACTTCATGGAGGCAGTAGTTTGCACGTACACATGAGAGAGAGATTCATTTTACATTGGATGGTAAGGGGATAGAAAATGGATTTATTGGAAACATAAAAAAATATTATTTTGAATATATAGATATAATTATGTTAATATGGTTATATAAAATATTTTTTATGTTTGAGAAGAAAAAAAACTTGAAAATCTCACTAAGAACATATATCGCTTTCATGCATAATCACCTTTTAAAAACACCTTAAGGATTCATGGATGGGTATTTTGGGATGAAAAAAAGTTATATTTTTTTAATAATGTTTTTGGGAAGTTATTAGCGATTATTTCATTCAAGGTAAGCTACTATAGTGGTTTTGAGACATGAGAAGAGGGGGCTTCCACTAATAATTAGGCAGAGTGGCACTCTTGTAAATATTATGAACTTTTAAATATAATAAATTTCATCCTCAATTTTCAATGATTCCATTTACTAAAATTTAAAATATTTTATAATTTTTTGTCTAATTCCACCCATCTTGTTAAATATAAGCAAGTCTTAGAGATATTTTAATACTTATCTCTTAGTTTAACCCCCACTTTTTAGCCATTTCAACCCTTAATGTGGTGGAAATCATTAACAATGGTATCTTAATTTTATAAATAAAACATAAACTAAACTAATTAAATAATAATTCTTCTGATAAATAAAAATATTAAATCAATTTTTCATGATTAAATTTCTAGTTTTGGTAAAACTTAATTGTAATTTACATACGCTAAACACAAGAAAAAAAGTATTTAGAAAAATGTCTTTTAAGAATACAAATTAATTTATAAAAAAATCATGTATATAAATTATTATCATAAAAAATTATTTAATAAATGAAAAATGATATTTATGTTACATTAAAACCATTTCAAAACTTATATTTCATTGTAATTACCTAATTACATGAAAAGAAAAAAATTGTAATTTTAGTAGAATAAAACTTCACTTATGTATTAAAATGAAAATAATTGGTTTATATATTGAACTTAATTATTTAAAATGATTTATTTTAATAATTAAATATATATTTGGTATATTAAAATGGTATTGAAATTTTTATGTCATTCATTTAACATAATTATTTTGTAAAAGTTACAGTATTTTTAAAATCATCATTTTTCACTATTCGACTAAAAACATTTTCATAAAAATAATAAAATTTCACTATAAGACAATTTTTATAATATGAATTAAAAAAATATTGTTAATTTAATAAAATAATTTTTTTTTTAATTTTAAAATTTATCTTTAAATGAAAATATTTGATATAAACAGAAACTATTTTTATATAAAATGAACTTTTTTAACATCAAGTATTCATAATCTCATTTCATATCAATTATGACTTAATTTAGTGTTAATTTATTATTTAATACAATTAATTTTATTATTATTGATCAATTTATTAAAATACAAAACTTTATGAAAACAATTTTTTGAAAAATACCACTTTTTAATAATGAATGATTTTAATCATATCACATTAATTATTTATTTTATTATTATTAAGTATAATCATTATAAGAATGATAATACAATGTAAGTGTCACTATTTATTTCTATCTATTTTCAAAAGATATATTTTAATATTTTTTGACCCATTTTGGTTTAGTTTTCATGTAACAAAATATATCAAAAGTCGTATAATTTTAAGATGAATTACATTTTAGAATCTTATAGTGTTACACATTGGGTAAAATTTCTAATCACTAAACTCCCATTTTCCTAGTGCCAAGCACTTAAATTTATTCATAAATTTGGTTAATTTAAACTATTTTTAAATATAATTACTCTGACTCATACAATGGTTATACATGAATTAAATTTTCTAGTCAATGTATTAAAAATAAATTCATCAACCAATTTATAATAATTATGTATGAAAAATAATGAAAAGATAGTAAAGATTGAAAAATTAGTAAAGACCCCACATGTAATATAATAAAGGAAAACTAGAATTAAGAAATATCTCTTCACTAATTAAGTATCCTAAAGAAACATTCCTTTTTATACGGTATATGAGAGTTAATATAAAGCTAAAAACCCATTAAACTGCTAGAATACCTTTCAACGGTTCTCTTAATGTTGAATGATGTGAAAAAAATGACTGAAAATTGATTCACATCATGCCTCACTTTTATAGAAAAATCCATCCTTTAATTATTTATTATATCTAAATATATATCTTTTCTTATTTTTGTATCCAAATATATATTAAATTAATCCTCAAAAGAAAAAATTTATGTGTCAAGTATCTCCAAAAAATATACCAATAAAGTAATGAGATATTGGAAATATGAATATTTGAAAATTTTTTACTTTCCAAATGTCATGGTTCAATGATAAACACAATGTCGCAATACTTATTTCTTTAAAAAATCACATCACTACCCCACAATTTTCAACCATCAATCATGAATTTGACATCTATTTACAAAAATTATTACACCAGCAATCTCCCTTTCCTATGGCCTGAAAATTAAATGATGTTATTTCTACCAACTTCAGCCTTTATCAGGACGCAACACTTGAAGTCACACCACAATGTTTTACCTCTCACGGTACAATGTATACCCTGTGAAATTTTGTGCAAAATTTTTTTTTACTTTTATATTGTTCATGATTTAATATATTATGTTGTTACATGATTTTTATTTTAATCCTCATAATCCATAGCATATTAAAATCCTTCCTCAACATTATTTTCTCATTTTATAATAAAAATTTACAAAACTCTTCCAAATTAATTCTAAATGATTAATCAAGGAATAAATCATTAAAAAACCAATTTTTTTAAATATATACTCTTTTATTAGTCCAATTACTAAAAAAGAGTTATGAATTTATTTTATTTATTTGGTTGGAATGTATATGGATGTTTTATGGAATTATGTTCCATGGTATCCACCATTTTAGAGGTAAATATTTTTAATGATGTTTTACCTCTAGACTATAACAATATCTTCAAAATATTATCATATGGTACTCTCAATGAATAATTACATTAAGTCTTAATGGGATGAATTTTTTGTGAAATGTTCAATTAGACTCAGTGTGTCCCCATATAATGTTATTATTTAATTCATCAAGAAGACATGAGAGGGTATGAGGATTTATATTGACTCGTAATAGTTAAATCCAGAGAAAATAAAGGACATGTACCCACCTCCATGGGTTGATAATCTAAAAATATTTATAAAGTAAGAAAATTGGTTCTCAAATACTGATCATAGGTCACATTACACCCAAATTCATGTTTGGGAGTAGAATATCTTGAATAGAGAGTTCAATTGTGATTACAGATACTATGAGTTCTTGGTGATCTTATTAAATGTGATGAATGATCATAAAGTGTTTGTGGGACTCATAAAATGGAAATATAAAACCTATATAGACTGGATCATGGTGGATTCCAATGATTATATCCTTATTTATTTATAAACTATGTAGGATAATATTGATCAATTTAGGATTTTCCTAGAATTACTTTTTTAGCATTAGATATATGGTATGATCATGAAGTGAAAATTAATGCTTCAGGAAGATTATTTATAATTGAATTTCTATTGAGAGGGTGTATTTTTCTTTAATACTATAACGGATTAGGTAATTATGGATTAGAAATGATCTATTATATTGATTTATATGCACAATATCTCTTTGTTAGTGGGATATTTCAAAAGGATTATGATGGACTTATGCCAGATTACAACCCCTATGAAGAGCCTTACCCAAAATCATCATCCAATTATTTAGTCTATCTGTTATCATATAGATTTTGAATATTTCAAATAGATATTTTTTAGTGCTATATTATTTTTCATTATAGAGGAATAATTTTAGTATACGGTGTTTTTTCATGCCTCTAGGTCTTGGCTTAGTCACATACAAATGTAATGATAAAAAGGGATTTCCTATACATCAAGTGTCTGAGAGAACACAATTATAATTATTCAACCCATGAATTGGATTTTATTTAAATGTTATTTTACCTAAATATGTAGATAAAATACCTTATTATTCAGTAATTCATGGTCTTTATGAATCAAAATAATCAAATCCATATCCTCTCCAAGAGAGATATAGTCCTCAGATAGAGGAATTGGGTAGAGTTCTTATAGGAGTTAAACTTTGAGATACTCAATACTTTGGGGAAGAGAAATATGGTGTAATATTTCATTTTTTATATAAAGTTCTCAATGAATAAAGAGTACATCTAGGAATTTATCCAAGTTATTATGGACCCTGTTGGAAGAAAGAGTCATTGATTACCTTTGATTGACTATGGTGTCCCCTAAGCTTCTTCTAGAGATGATAGAATCCAATATAAAATACATAAATTATAAGTTTTTATGTTACAATATATCACTACATGATATCTTATATGGATTTATTGAATGTGGGTAGAACATAATTCTCTTCTCAGCTTAGATAATGGTTCTAGTTGATATTTATAAGGAAATGTTGAGGGATTTTCACACTTGATCTATCATGGAACATCCAGGTGTGATGAAGTTGTACTAGGATCATAGAAACTAGTTTTAGTGTATATGAATGAAGTGTAATATCGCTGATATTATATAAATATTCCCTATATATCATCTATTGAAGATAGAGTACCAGATTCCCATTGATTTCACTCAACCGCTTGAGGTGTTATAGTGGAAGTGTGACATTATATCGAGGAAATTTATGACTATACTTCCCAAATGTTCAAAGGGTCATGATGTTTTATGGGTGATCATTTTCCTATCAAACATTTCAACTCACATTCTTCTTATTTTATAAAATCATTCAATGACCATATTGGGATGTCTATCTATAGATCATTTCATAAGGATTCATGTGGTACCCTTGATGATCATTTCCATGAGAGATTTCTAGTTCATATCTCAGTTTTGGAAGACCCTATAGTAGTCATTCAGGACCCTATTTCGATTCAGTACATAATTCAATAATAAGATATATTTTTGAGAATGAGAGGACTATTAAGGTTCTTGAGGATATGTTAAGGGATTTTGTGCATGATTTTAGTAGGAGTTGGTTTGATTGCCTACCTTTAGTGGTGTTTACGAACAAAAATAACTACCACTATTCTATTATTATGGTAGATTTTGAGGCCCTATATGGGAGAAACTATAGGTATTCCTTTTTCTGAAAAGAGATTGGTAAGTCACTAGTCATGGGGCATGATCTGGTTCAGCTAATAGTAGAAAAGAAATAGGTAATCTAAGATCATTTATGTAAAACTCATATCCATTAGAATTCATATGTGGAAAAAAAATATGGAGACCCTTATATTTTATGGAGGGATACCACATATTCTTTAAGGTCTTCCTTTTTATCATTAAATGAAATTTGGTAAAGAAATAATTATTTCCAGGAGGTTTATTGGGCCACTTCGTATTCTACACCGGGTAGGTGATGTTTCTTAGTTTTTGGAATAACCACCAAAGATGGTCCAACTACATAACATATTCCACCTTTTAATGTTGATGAGGAATATTCAGGATTAATTCAAAATTATCAACTAGGGTAAGAAAATCATAGAGTATTAAAAAAAATATTTTGAATACCATGCAGTTTTTTAGGATTGGGAGGAAAAAATCATTCGGGAGTGAGTGATTCCATTATTGTGTGTCCTACAGAAACATGAAAATATTCAAAAGAGATCATATGAGGGTATAAATATAATGTTATTACATTACTCTCACCTTTCTGAGTGAGTTTTTATTTTGGGAATGAAAATACTGGAATTGTTGGATGAGGTTTCAACCTAGATTTTTGTAATTAATTCCTTAGTATATTTTTAATATTTTTTATAAAATTTGTTGCAAACCTTATTTTTTTAATAGCATCATATTAAATCAAAAAAATTATAATATATTAAATATATTTTAATATTGTGTACAAGTAAAAATATTTAATATCTATTATATAATGATAAAAATGGAAATTATAATATATATTTTTCTTGGAATGCATTTACTTTCCCATAAGAGGTGGTTTTTTCTTTTTTGGGATTTCAGACATGGATAGATTTTTTTGAAATTTTAAATTGTTAAACTATTTTTCGACAAAATTGACCCCAACCCTATCTAAATAATATTGACATATAATTTTCTTGAGGATAATCTTTGACAACTAAATAAAATTCTAGTGCAATATTTTCTCATTATTCGCAAATTGAATGATTGTACCCTATGGTGGCATCATCGAAAGTATTTATTCGAGACCAAAATTTTGAAGCAATGTCATTTACACCTCAAGGTAGCACAATTTTATGATATTACATGCCTCATTAATTTTTTTCCTAATTTATAAAATATCAAAATTATATATTGTTTTTATCATTATCATCATCATGATTTCTGTCCTCTTGATGGATTTTTTTATTAAATGATTATTCCTTAATAACTAACATGAATCTTTTCTCAACTCAAATTGAATTCAAAATTTTGATCATTGTTTTAATCACATATAAAATTGATTAAATAAATAATTCTATAATTATTAATTAATTATCTAATGAAATAAATTTAGGGTAGTTTTTTGTAAATTTGATTGGGAATTTTTTTACTTTAAATATTATTGTAAACATTATTGGTTCATAAAATGCATTCAATATGTGATAAATGATAAATAATTTTCAACCAGTAATTGTCATAATTTATCCCCTTCTAAACTGATTTTATCCCATATAATGTTTTCACTAAAATCTTTTACAATAGTTGGTGATTAAATACTATGAACCTAAGAGGGTGTGATGAGAAATGATAACAGAATAATTAATGAGAATAAAAATGGCACAAGGTGATACTATAGGAGGTGTTTCTATGGTTGGTATAATGAATTCTCCAAATATGAAATATATTGAGGTTAAATGGGAGATGGATAAATGGGTAGTAATATTTTTATTGTAAATATAGATAAAACAGAGTGGATGGACAATAGAAATGGTCTTCTGGATGAGGTTTTGGGATTTGGAAGCAACGACTACAATGTTAAAGAAAGATAACCTGTCAAAATGGATCTAAATTTTTGATCAAAATGGTGTGTATCCCTTTGGGTTAGAAACCATGTTTCATTATTCTTATGGTGTAGTGATTTATTATAGATATGAATAACATAAATATATTGTTACCTTGGGACATACACCATGTATTCTGAAATCGAATGCCTTGCATGTAATTGAGAACATGACCTTACCACACATACGCACCATACAGTGTTTTGAAAAACTGATAAATCATGTATCTTAGTGGCCTGACATGGGTACCTATACCAGTACATTCCCATGTAATCTATAGGCTCCACACATCTTGTAGACAAAATAAATTTTGTGAAATTCAAGAACATAACACAGAACCTTATGGTAGTACATGCCTAGCTACTCTATAATCCCAGCATGATATCACCCCTACCTAATATGCCACATAGATTAACCTCACAAGGACAATATAGTGGCAGTCATCAATATTATTCTAGAAAAGGTTCACACATTTTGTACTCAAGAATATATTTCACGTACTAGGAAATCCATGTATTTTTCATATATTATCTCCCAAGTGTTACAATCAAACACATGAATAACCCATTTTAAGATTCTTTTTATCTAAAATTTGATGGTGTGTATCTATATAACATCTTGGGTTTTCCCTAGGATGTTTTTAGAAGATGGATATCCATAGTCTTATATAAACAATAACACATCAAGTGGAAGATATCATTTTAGAAAACAAAATTCCATAATTCCATTAGAAATATACGAGTTCCATGACACTAGTCCTCTATATATTTAGTTGATTAGGTAAACCAAATTTTATATAGGTTTTAGTTAATCTACATAATGATTATTTAACCCTTAATAGTTGATTCATACTTTAAATGACTAAGTTGGGTTCCTCCATTGAGGTTGGTACCCCTTAATTGATGATCTCACTTAAAAGTGGTGTGGTTCCCCCACTTCAGATGTAGTGGGTTTATGAGGAAATTTCATAAGATTGGTATCTTTGGTTCTTGGGAATATTTAGATATTGAGTAATCCTTTTTTTTATTTGTTATATAACACCAATTGATCTGTTCTGTGAAGATTTAGATCATTGTTAACCTTTAGTTTCATTATTTCCTAACGAATGTCTATGATTATTATGTTATTTATCTGACATGTTATATTTTTTTTATTTTTATTTTTGGTGTGTCCTCATGGGTTTTCTTATACTCAAAACGAAATGGGCCTCATTCCCATGCATGTTTTTTTATTATAGACGATACATATTTTGGTGGAGACATCAATGGAAGTGGATCTACTATAATTAGTTCTTAGACGATTTTGGTGATGATTGATGTAGGTGGTCCTTAAGTAATTATTGTATTATACTTGAGTGGTATATCCTTGTTTTTATATATTTTCCATTAATGTATAATTTTTTACTTGTTATTTTCACTTTCTTTTATTTATTTTTTTTCATAATGTTGGGATATTCATTATGCCACATGCATGTGACATTAATTTTGGATCTTTACCTAGTTTTCATTAATATAAATTTTTATAAAGACCGCTGGTTGTTTATAGGATTTATATTCTATGACCAATCATGTTATTAATATGCCTTATTTGTGTTATTCACCATACCCTAGAATATTGAGCTGGGAATGGGGTGGCACACTCAGCCTACTACTAGGCTAGGTGGGGTCCTGGTGGGTCGGATTGGGTCACTAAAATAATAAAAAAATTATATAGTTTGAATAATCCATTATCTATGAAAAGTATTCTAAAGGATAATTTTTTATATAATCTAAATTAGGATATAAAATATGATGCTAAGAGGAAAACTATTATCTTGTCTTTTGTTAAATGTTTTAAATTCTGAATACACTGTCATTGTAACATCCTAGGTAAATAAAGAACATGACATTTTTCATATTTATTATTATTTGTGAATAGAATATTTACTCTACTTTAAAGGGGATTCTATGTTCGATGGCATACCTGATACACAATAATGGGTTTCATTGAAATCTTACGTTGCACACTAATAATATAATATTATTATTTTAAATGGTAGTTAATACCTAGCAATTTTAATGGTGGGAATGAACATAAATAACTAAAAAATGATTATATATGTTTGTTAAATGTTTATACATTTATCCAATAAAATTGAGGATTAAAATGTGAATGAATCTAATTTTAAACATAATTTACTTTAAAATGTTGTTTTACCACCTTTTAATGGAGAACCCTCTTTAAATCTAGTTTTTTTCAATTTTATATGTTCCATTTGACAAAACAAAACTATTCTTTATAATCAGGACATAAAAATTTTCTTTGGGTAAATTTTTGGTATTTTTCTGATAAAATTCATTTTTTATGAATAGTGAAAAATATTGTTTTTTAATTAAAAAGTGCCTTTTAATAAAATTTATTTATATGTTTATATTATATTATTAGTTGATTTCAAAGTGTAATTAGATTATATTTTTACCATTTAATCCAATTTTGGTCATTGGAGTTAATTTCACTTTGAAGTTGGGCATAAACAAGTGTCAATCTTTTGATAGATATTGTTTCTTAAAAACACATTATTTGTTTTGATAACAGGAATTAATTTTAAATTAATTAATGAATCTTCTATGTTTTTAATTGGTTAAAATTGAAATCATTTTTGGATTTGTAATATCCAATAAATCTTCTTCTGAATTTTTGGTAGTTTTCTGAAAAACATCAATTTTTTTTGAATAGTGAAACCACTAAGTAGTAGTTGAAAACTAGCATTTTCATTTAAATGAAAATTTATCGCTTTTGTGGATATATTTTCAAAAATATGACATACATGGTTGTTATTAGTAAGTAAAATGTTTTCCAATAATATGAAAATAATTTTTGGTGAATAGAAACTTTTGACTTTTATTTAATGATATTAAATGTAAATACGGTAATTCAAGGTAAAAGAAATATTATAATAATAATAAATTACCTTAATAATTTCCTTAAATTTCTTTTATGAGTCCTGGATGACCATGGTATTCCTTGGGTTTATTTTGGGACCCCATTAAGCCATTTGGGAGTGATAATGACAATTAATTTTAATTAACTTAAACTAAAGGCAAAAATGACACAAACAAATATCTTTTTGTAAATTAATTTTTACATGGGGTTATATAAGTTATATTTTCGACTATAAATATTCCTTGGAAAGATAAAACTATTTCCTACATCATGGTAGTTTTTTTATAATTTTTAGACATCTAATAAATAAATATATTTATGACACAAAAATGATGTAGTATTTACCTCATTAACAAATGATTTAAATAAATAAGATTATAAATATTAAAATAACATACAAAACATGTAAAATTATTATTTGATGATTTTATTTCGACCATTAGTCATCTTATATTATACCTTAATAAGTTTTGGACCTTTATAAATTGAAAATCATTATATAATAAAATAATATGTTCACACATTCCTAAAGAGCCCCTCCTCCCCCTTATAAAAAGCCCTCACTTCTAACACATTCCTCACACCTCCCAAGAACCATGGATCATCCAACCCTGGCCCAAATAATCTTTCAAGATCCCTATATTTCATTTATAAGCCTTACCTTAGGAATAAGTAACTTAAATAAGTCCTTTTGGTTTAAACCAAATGGAGTTACCCAAATTAAAGGTAATGATTCCTCTTAACTTCTTTTTTTTTCTTTTACTTCTCCAACCCCTGAACTATTTTTATTACTTTATTTTATAATGAAAAAAGTATACTCAATATACTATTATCTTATTGTGATATTTATTTGAACTAATCTTACACACATCTCCATCTAATTTGTGAAGAACATACTATTTCTTTGGATGGAAAACTTACACCTCACGAAACGATGATTGTTCGATTATCTTCTACCGCCTCTCATGGTGGCCATTAAGATGGAACTATATTTATATATTATATATGTTATGTTTAGGTTTTCTTTATTCTTATGTATTTTACATTTTTATCCTATTTTTATGGTTTCTATATTGGGTAAATGTGGTAATTTCATTTGAGGAAGTGCGGACTACCGCCCCCTCAAAGTGATATGACTCATTCATACCATATGTGGGGAATATAAAGGACAGATTTATTGAAATTATATATGATATTATGAAATTATATATGATATTATAATGTAATTATAATATTTCTATGTATAATTAAGTTTTCATTCAATTAAAATACGAAATAGAAATGAAAGTAGCATTCATGCGTATGTACGGCTTACCGTCTCCATGAATGGTGCATTTCATTTCTTACCTCCAGTTTTTATGTACTATTATAAATACAGGAATATACTTGATATATATTATAAATATGATATCTAAATCATGTATATCATTCTGGATATAATGAACTTTTGACTATGTGAACAACTTGTAATATAAGAAGTCCATTTTCACTCAAGTACCAAATATCGACAAAACTAACGTTATTAAATTAAATAAATAAATAATGTTTATTACATGGTAATAAGTGATATAAAAAGAATAATAAACTTGAAAATTGTTCTTAAGAATATATAAATTAACTTTATCTTATTATTTAGGAAGAACAAGGAAGAAATTAGTCAAGTTGGACAGGAGGTAAGGGGTTTCTTATCTCACTTTTAATTCCATGAGATTTCCATTGTTTACCACTAATGTATTTCATGTGGTGTATTTTTTACTTCCATTTGATATATATTATCATGATTATATTTATATTCATTTTATTCTGTGAATAATATGTTGGTTATTAACTTTTGGTCATACGACTCGATTGATTACAATATGGTAAGGTGTTTTCATCTCAATTTTTATTCCCGTGAGATTCAAGCTATATTTGCCAGTATTTCCTTTTGTGTGGTGTATGTACTTCCCATTATTGTATTCATTATGTAATATAATTAAATTTATTGGTATTTACATTTTCATTTTATGATCCTTCTATCATGAGTTGTTTGTTTTGTAAGTTACCAAATCAGTAATGGAACTTTTTAACCCAATTTCCATTACTTGGGTGAATCTTATTATTCTTAATTATGTCATGATATTATTATGTGTGGAATCACTATTTATTTATTTATGCTGTAATTTCCACTCCCCTTTGTGTGGATATACTATTTATACACATAATCAGTCCATTGATAAATTATCAAGTCATCAATATGAACTTGATAAGAGTAAATTTAATTCAATTTCCATTCATTGAGTTAAACATCCAAGTCATTGGTTTTGTCTTAAAAATAATATTTTTGAATGTTATATTATTTATTTAAACTAAATATCTAATCATATTAAGTGTATTTATATTTTTCACGCATTATTCTATAATTAATTTATCCTTAATCTGGAGATACATTTTTTATAATGGATTTCGTCTCAATTTACATTCCATTGAGACGTCATTGTTGTTATGGACCAATTCACTCTTATATGGTGTATATACAATCCTTTGTCAAATTATATCATTAATACCTTTATTATCCTGATATTATAAAGTTATAATTCAATGTTATTCCTCAATTATTTATATTCAAGCATCTCACATTTTGTTAAAAACTCTTTTACTAAAATAACATTTTATATGTTTTGGAAATTTATTTTTCTAAATCTTTATCTTTAATTTCTATGTATAAAAAATGGTTCTAAGGATTTATTTATATGGAAATTAATGTTTTAAAATTTTAATTATTTTAACAGCTTCAAAATGGTATGGGACACTTTGATTCAAATGTCTCTTTATTAAATGTTTTAAATGGTTTTGAAAATGGTTTGATAAATCATTATTTATTTCAATATCTTGATTTGATATATTGGAATGTGGAAATGTTATCTTTCCTTTATACGTGTGTTATGTGTTATGGTTATTTTATGGTTATTGGGCATTGTTTAGGTATACAGGTGGTTGCGTGATAAACATAGGGCGGGTGAGCCCAAGATATCTCTCCAATGCATTGGGTAACGTGATAGAGGTAAACATTATTGTTTCTCCTAAGATATTTAAGGAATATATTGTGATGGGTATTCCAAATGTGACTCCCTATGTAGTTGTGATAGCTACAATGTAAGTATTTTATGAATGCCATGAGTTACCTTTATGATTTAGGATTTGTGTGTGTTATTCATAAATCATATGATTTCATAAGGTATGTTATGATTGAAAAGTATGGTTTTATTGATTTTTATTTAATGATTGGATAATGTTTTCCTTCCTTATTTTATAACCCTTAATGAAATTTTTATGCTCATCCCATGTTTTTGAGATGTTTTCCACAGGACTTAAAGATTAATTGGGTCAAGTATGGGATCAAGTAAAAGTCATGCAGTCTAAAATATGCAACAAGCCACGTTTCTTTTAAGGATTTTTTATTTTATGAAAAAATGGATACTGAGTAGTAGTGTGTACATGTAGTTATCAAGTTGATATGTAATTGTTATGGACTAATTCTCTAAAACTCTAAACCCAAAAAGATCCTCAATGTGAATTATTTATTTAATTTAGGATTATGTAATGTTTAAGGTTGAGTCCTTATAGTTGGTATCAGAGGTCGGTTAAGACAACTTTAGGGATTATGAGTTTTTATTAGACACCTGTTTAGTCCCTATGTCCATTATTTCCATTAAATGCTTGTTTTATAACTTTTTCAGATCAAGGAATTTCAGTTACAAATGGATGGAGGAGGATCTCAAACGACATTCCAATCTCTTCCTGATGACTGGCTTGAAATAATTATTTCAAAGTCATGTTCGAATGATTGTGAAACTATTTCTAGCAAACAACTCACTTGAAATAAGTTGTTTGAGATGTGAAACACCTCCACTATACGTTGTTATCATCGTGGATCATGGGTTTTATTTAAACAAATCCTATTTTTACAATATTCTCATATTTTCAAGAAAGCTAAATATTATCAAGGCATTTTCAAATATTTTACCTTATCACAAGATTTTGAAGAATATTATTATTTTTAAAAAGGTGCAGAAGTAGGAGACCCTTGCACAACCTATTTATATTTGCTTTTACAATATAGTCTCTTATAACATACCTATGGTATTTTAAAAGGAAAATTAATAGAAAGTTTCAACTCAAATTCGGTCTGATAGTTTTATCGAAATCATGTTTTATTAGATGTTAAGAAATTATATTTCATATAAGATTAGTTTCCAAATATTATTTTCTATGAACACCCATATGACCCATGTTGTACTAGGTGTATTTGGATGAAGGAATAAAATGATTTTTAAGGATATTTAAAATCATTGTTGCAATGTGTGGACCTTCTACTTAGATGAAGAAGATGACGATGAAACCAAATAGACACGATGATCAAGGTATTATGTTCTTCATTTTGGGGATCTTTTTATTTTATCATATGGTGGTGAAATAAAAAAATGAAAATATATATAAGACTTCAAGAATTAAGATGTTCAGATCATAATGAATTGGTATTAAAATTAGAGGTATTAGAAAACCACTGTGGTTAAAACATGTTAGGGTTATTTTTGAGTATTATAAAAAGGAAAAACCTTTGTATGGGTGACAACCTATCGCATCTGGCAAGACTGCGGGAATCGAACCCACAACTGAAGGGCGACAAGCGCACATCACCTACCACTAGTCTACTTGAAGTCCCTGGTCAGTATGACTTATTATTTTAGTAAAATGATTTTATGGAACAAGAATAATTTTATTTTGGGAACTTATGTTTTATCAAATGGATATACTTAGTATAGGAAAATGATTTGGTGATAAAATGATAAAGGTTGTTTTAGAAGACATTTTCTCTTTTAAGGAAAAATTATATGCATAAGGAAGATAGAATACTATGGGATTTAAATTATAGTATAATGGTTGAAATTTTAGTGTGGAAGAATCTATTTTTTTATTGTGGACATATGGGGATTTGGTTTATATATGAAAATGATTAACATATCATGGAGAATATGTGATTAGGTTAATTACTTTTCAGTATGAGACTTTATGAGTAACTGATGTTATTTGGAGATAAATGTTAATATTTATCTTGGAAGACTATGTAATTAAATCTTTATGATATTTTGTTTTCAATATTAGTTTTGATTAATTTTGAATAATTTTATGGATATTTGTTTATTGAATGGTATTCGTTGAACTTTGGGTATTGTTTGAAAACATTTTGAGATTAAGAGTTGTTTTTCTTTTTGTAAAAGATTATCCTTTTGGGTATAATATGATCTCTCACTAACCATTTTGGTATTAGGTGATGTTTAAAGACAAGGTAAATATATAGTTCTACATTTGTTGATTATTTTATTCCCTAGAGGATGATTCTTGTGCTTTTGATGTGACCAAGTATTTTTGACTGCTCTTTGATTGGAGAAAAGAGTAGTTTTTGGTAGAAACAAATTAAAGGATGAAATTCTAGTTGAAGGTAAGTTTATTTCCTTATGTTATTATTCTATGTATTAAATTAATTCCTTAAAATTATGAAAAATAATGTAAAACAAAAAAAAATTGTTTACGTTTCCTACTGAGTAATCAAAGACCATTTAACACATCATAAGTTTGTGATTTTCTGGTGGTTAACGTTCTTCTAATGATGTTTTCTATCACTCTCCATCAGAACTTGACCATTTGTTCTCTCTTCCATATCCATGTTTTCCTACATGGAATCCTAGTATGGGTTATCTCAGGTGACCATTTTACTTTTCTTTCTTTCTTTTAAAGTGATAGTTTTACTGACTCTTTTCTGATGTGGGACTTTTAATGAAGTTTCCAAGACTAGTTTTAAAATTTCGACGATGCAATTCCCAAAAGGGAGGAAGGATGTAACATCCTAGGTTAATAAATAACATGAAATTTTTCATATTTATAAATATTTTTGAACCAAATATTAATTCTATTTTAAAGGAGACACTATGTTTGATGGCGTACCCGATACACAACAATGGGTTTCTTTGAAATCTTATGTTGCACACTAATAATATAATATTATTATTTTAAATGGTAGTTAACACCTAACCGTTGTAATGGCGGGAATGAACATAACTAACTACAAAATGATTATATATGTTTGTTAAATGTTTTTAAATTTATCCAATAAAATTTAGAGGCTTAGAATGTGAATGAATCTAATATTAAACATAATTTACTTTGAAAGGTTGATTTACCACCTTTTAATGGAGAACACACTTTAAATATATTTTTTCACTTTTATATGTTCCATTTGAAAAATAAAATTCTTTTGTAGAATTGGGACAACAATATTTTCTTTGGGAAAATTTTTGGTATTTTTATGATAAGATTCATTTTTTATAAATAGTGAAAATACAGTATTTTAATTCAAAAGTGCCTTTTAATATAATTTATTTATATGGATATATTATCTTTTTAATTGTTTTTAAAGTTTAATTAGACTATATTTTTACCTTTTAATCCAATTTTGGTCATTGAAATTAATATCGCTTTGAAATTGGGCATAAACAAGTGTCAATCTTTTGATAGATATTGTTTCTTAAAAACACGCTATTTGTTTTGGTAACGGAAATTAATTTTAAATTAATTAATTCAACATCTATGTTTTTAATTTGGTTAAATATACATCATTTGTGAATTTGGGATATCAAATATAGCTTTGGATGAATTGTTGGTAGTTTTCTGAGATACTTCGATTTTTGATGAATTGTTAAACCACTAAGTAGTAGTTAAAAAAATCATTTTCATTTAAATGAAATTTTACCATTTATTTGTATTGAATTTAAAAAATCCTACATACAGGGTTGTTATTATTAAGTAAAATGTTTTTCAATAACATGAAAATAATTTTTTGTGAATAGTAACTTTTGACTTTTATTTAACGCAGTTAAAGGTAAATAGAGTAATTCAAAGTAAAAAGAATATTATAATAATAAAAAATTACCATAACACATTCCCTATGCTTATTTAATGAGTCATTTCTGACCATGGGCATCCTTGGGACAATTTTGGGACCCCATAGATCCACTTGGGAGTTATAATGACACTCTATTTTAATTAACTTAAACTAAACGCAAAAATGACAGAAACAAATATATTTTAGTAAATTAATTTTTACATGGGTTTATATAAGTTATATTTTCAACTATAAATATTCATTGGAAAGATAAAATGATTTCCTACATCATTTTTTTTATTATTTTTATACATCAAATAAAAAATATTATTTATGACACAAAATGATGTAGTGTTTACCTCATTAATAAATGATTTAAATAAATAAGATTATAAATATTCATTCAAAACCAGTACAATTCTTATTTGATGATTTTATTTCAACCATGAGTCATCTTATATTCGAACTTAATTAGTTATGGACCTTTACAAATCAAAAATCATTATATAATAAAATAATAGTTTCACACTTTTGTTAAAGAGCCCCTCCTCCCCCTTATAAAAATCCCTCACTTATAACACATTCCTCACACATATCAGGCCCATTGGATCATCCAAACCCTAAAAAAATGATCTCTCAAGATCCCTCTATTCCACTTAGATTCCTTACCTTATGCAGAAGTCACTTCAAGAAGTCATTTTGGTTTAAACCAAAGGGAGTTTCCCAAATTAAAGGTAATGATTCCTCTTAAATTCTTTTATTTTATTTTACTTATCCAACCCCTAAACTCTTATTATTAATTGATTTTATAACAAAAACAGAATACGAAATATACTAGGATGTTTTTATGATAAGGATTTGAGCTATACTTACACACACCTCCATCTAATTGGTGAAGAACATGATGTTTCGGTGGATGGAAAACTAACGCCTCGGGAAATGATGATTGTTCGATTATCTCCTACTGCCTCGCACGAAAGACATTAAGATGGAACTGTATTTATATATGATATATATTATGTTTATGTTTTATTTATTATTCTGTATTTTACATTTATATCCTACCTTTATGTTTTTCACAATGGATAAACTTGATAATTTCATTTGAGGAAGTGCGGACTACCACCCCCTCAAAGCGATATGACTCATTCATTCCATACATGGGACATATAAAGGATGGAGTTATTGAAATTATATATGATATTATGAAATTATATATGATATTATACTATAATTATAATATAACTATGTATCATTAAGTTTTCATTCAATTAAAATATGAAATGAAAATGAAAATAGCGTTCATGCGTACGTACGGCTTACCGTCTCAATGAACGGTGCATTTCATTTCTCACATCAAAATGTTATGTACTATTATAAATACATGTATATACTTGATATATATTTTACATATAATATCTAAATCATGAATATCATTATGGATATAATGAAATTTTGACTTTGTGAACAACTTGTAATTATAAGAAGTCCATTTCTTACTAAAGTACCAAATATCAACAAAACTAATGTTATTAACATAAATGATTACATGATGTTTATAACATGGTAATAAGTGATATAAAAGGAATAATAAACTAGAAAATGTTCTTTAGAAAATATAAATTTACTTTAGTTTATTATTGAGAAAGAACAAGGAACAAACAAGTCAAGTCGGACAAGAGGTAAGGTGTTTTTTATCTCACTTTTAATTCCATGATATTTCCATTGTCCGCCACTAATTTATTGCATGTGGTGTATTTTGTACTTCTGTTTGATATATATTATCATGATTATATTTATATTCATGTTATTCTGTGAATTATTTGGTGGTTATTAACTTTTGGTCATAGGACTCGATTGATTACAACGTGGTAAGGTGTTTTATCTCACTTTTTATTCCTGTGAGATTCATGCTATATTTTCCACTATTTCCATTTGTGTGGTGTATATACATCCCAATATTTTATTAATTGTGTAATATAATTCAGTTTATGGGTATTTAGATCTTTATTTTATGATCCTTATTTCTTGAGTTGTATGTTTCGTAAGTTACCAAATCAGTAAGGGAACCTTTTAACCTAATTTCCATTCCTTGGGTTAACCTTAAAATTATTAATTATTTCATGCTATGAATATGTGTGGAATCAATATTTATTTATTTATGTTTTAATTTCCACTCTCCTTTCTGTGGATATACTATTGATATACATAATCACTCCATTGATAAATTCTCAAGTCATCGATATGAACTTGATAAGTGTAATTTTAACTCAATTTCCATTCATTGAGCAAAACAACCAACTCACTGATTTTGTCTTAAAAATAATATGTTTTAATGTTTTATTATTTATTTAAAATAAATATACAATAATATTGAGTGTATTCATGTTTGTCACACATTATTATGTAATTTATTTATCCTTAATCTAAGGATACCATTTTTATAAGGGATTTCATCTCAATTTATATTCCACTAAGACTTCAATGTTGTTATGCACCAATTCACTCTTATATGGTGTATATACTATACTTTGGTATATTATATCATTAATACCATTATACACATGATATTATAAAGTTCTGATTCAATGTTATTCCTCAATTATTTTTACTCAAGAGTCTCTCATTTTGATAAAAACTCTTTAACTAAAATATCATTTTTTATGTTTCAAAGATTTATTTTTCTAAATCTTTCTCATTAACATCCATGTTTTAAAAATGGTTTTATGGATTTATTTATATGGAAATTAATGTTTTAAAATTTTAATTCTTTTAACAGCTTTAATGTGGTATGGGACACTTTGATTCCAAAATCTCTTTAATAAATGTTTTAAATGGTTTTGAAAATGGTTTGATAAAGCATTGTTTATTTCAATGTCTTTATTTGATATATTGGAATTTGGAAATGTTATATTTCCTCTATACTTCTGTTATGTGTTATGGTTATGTTATGTTGAATGGTAATTGTTTACATATATGGTTATTTCTGTGATAAAACTATGTCGGGTGAGCCCGAGATAGATCTCCAATTCATTGGGTAACGTGACAGAGGTAAACGTTTATGTTTCTCCAAAGAGATTTAGGGAATATACTATGATGGGTATTCCAAATGTGACTCTCTATGTAGCTGTGATAGATACAATGTATGTATATTATGAATGCCATATTTTAACATTATGATTTATAATTTGTGTGTCTTATTCATAAATCTTATGATTTTGTAAGGTATGTTATGATTGAAAAGTATGGTTTCATTGATTTGTACTTAATGATTGTCTAATGTTTTTCTCTCTTATTTTATAACCCTTACTGAGATTTTTATGCTCATCCCAAGTTTTTGAGATGTTTTCCACTGGACTTAAAGATGAATAGGGTCAAGGATGGGATCAAGGAAAAGTCATGCTATCTAAAACATGGAACTAGACATGTTTCTTTTTAAGAGTTTTATTTTATGAAAAAAATGGATATTGGGTAGTAGTGTGTACATGTAATTTTCAAGTTGATATGTAATAGTTATGTAATAATTCTCTATGACTCTACACCTGAAAATATCCTCAATGTGAATTATTCAATTAATTTAGGATTTTGTAATGTTTAAAGACGGGTCCTTATAGCCACTATTCATTTTAGTTTTACAAGATCCATTGGCATCCAATTCGATACAATAATATGTTTAGAACTGCATTTTCTTTGAGTCTCAGGGTTCATATTTTTTATGTTTCAAAATGTAAAAGGAATAAATTTGTTAGATATAAAACTATCTGTAATTTTATGTGACATGTTATTTGGTGTTTATTGATAATATGAAAATGTATTCATTAATCTAGTTCAATAGTTTCAAATATATTGGATAGTTGGCATGTCTTTATAACTTTTATATAATATAACTTTTTGATATGTACAAAAATATTAATTTTATTTTTAATTTCATTTTACATATTTTCTAATTTGTTGAATATATTTAACATATCTCTTGGCTCCATGTAGTAAATGATATTTTGGAGAATAGTTGTCCAAAGCTTGTGCTTACACTACCATATCACATAAAAGGAATAATTTATGGATTAATGGGGGTGTATACTAAATTTCCCCATCCCTTTAATATTTGTTTTAATAAGTTGATATCCACCATTTTTCTTTTAAAATTTTTCATCACTTATATGAACACATTTTTTAAGGGGATATTAAATGTTAAGGGGAATGATATTTCATGTATCATTTATTTATAATTGTTCCAAACCATTTAATATATATAAATAGGCTTTCAATGTAACACCCCAAGCTTCCACAGTATGCTTCTCTTTGCATAATACAATAGCTTGCGTTGTACGTAACTTCGAGTTCTAACACACCACAACTAATCAAACTAGCCATTATTAATAGTAATACACACTTTTTGAAATTTTATAATTTTATTTTTCAATATTGACTTCATTTTTAGATTCCGAATATCCAAATTACCTTAGGTTTATTTTTTGGTATTTTTCTAATAACTTTCATATTTTTATGAATAGTGAAAATACTATATTTTAATTAAAAAAAATTTAATCAAAATATTTTAGTGTTAAATTTAATATTTGTGTGTTTTTAAAGTATCATTATATTATATTTTTATCATTTAATATTATTTAGATCATTGGTGGTAATTTCACATTTAAATTTTACATAAACATATGTCAATCTTTTGATAGTTTTTACTTCTTAATAATCCTCCTTTTAGTTTTGACAACAGGAATTAATTTTAAATTAATTTATGAATCTTATATGTTTTGAATTTTTAAAAATGGATTCCATATTTGGAATCGGGAGGTCCAAATTCTGTAAATAGGTAACTTTTATTTTTAGACATTATGAATAATTACTTCCGTCAAAATGTTATCTACCATGGTCAAAGGGTAAATCTGGTAAATAAAGGTAAAAATAATATTATAATAATATTAAATAGCCCTAACATGTGTCCTAACACTATTTAATGATACATTTCTGTCCATGGGAATCCTTGGGTCGATTTTGGGATCCCATGGAGCCACATGAGAGTGATAATGACACTTTATATTAATTATTTTAAAGTAAAGACAAAAATGACATAAACATATAACTTTTAGTAAAAAAAATTTACATGGGGGTATATAAGTTACCACTTAGACTATAAATATTAAATTGAAATATAAAACGATTTTCTATATCATGAAGTTTTTTTATAATTTTTAGACATCAAATAAATAAAATTATTTATGACACAATAATGATTCAGTGATTACCTCATTAATAAACGATTTAAATAAATAATATTATAAAAATTAAAACTATATCCAAAACCTATCCAATTTTTATTGGATTATTTTATTTTGAAAATGATTCATCTTATCTTCAACTTTAATGAGTTTTGGACCCTTATAAACTGAAAATAATTATATAATAAAATAATATTTTCAAACTTTCCTAAAAAGACCCTCCTCCCTCTTATAAAAATTCCTCACCTCTAACCCATTTCTAACACCTCTAAATCAAATTGTCTCATCCAAACTCTACGCAATTAATCTCCCTAAATCCCTATATTATTTCTAAAAGCCATACCTTAGGTATAAGGCACTTCAAGGATGCCTTTTGTTTCAAGCCAAAGGGAGTTACCCAATTTAAAGGTAACATCTTCTCTTAAGTTATTTTCTTTTATTTTACTTCTCCAATCCCCAAAACTCTCTTTATTCATTACTTTTATAAAAATACCAATATAATAAATATAATAGGTTTTTTTATGAGAATTATTTTAACTACACTTACACACATCTCCATCTAATGGGTGTAGAACATAATGTTACTGTGGACGGCGAACTACTACCACACGAAACGATGATTATTAAATCTTCTACTACCACCTCTTATGGTGGCCATTATGATAGAACTATAATTATATATGATATTTATGATATTTATTTTATCTCTAACCTTCTTTAATTATTTTTTATAGCAGACAATTAGTCTTTTCAAGTTGTATATATATGATAATTTCCTTTGAGGAAGTGCGGACTACCGCCCCCTCAAAGTGATATGACTCGTTCATACCATACAAGGAACGTATAAAGGATGGTGTTAATAAACTTATGTAATGTATATAAAAAATGTGATATTATATTTCAATAATAATATACATATGTATCATTTTTTTCATTCCTTTTAAAATGAAAAAAAAATTAAATGGAAGTAGCCTTCATGCGTTCGTACGGATTACCGTCTCGACGAACGTGATAAGATTCATTCCCCATCAAAACTATTCGATAATAATTTTCATTTTATTATTAAAAATAATATTCAAGAACATAATATCATTCTGTATATGAATCAAATACATCCTATCCATAACAAACATGACTTCTGTTACAAAACATATGAAGGAAAACAAATCAGAAACATCCAAAACAATAATACAAATGCAATATTATTAACAATGAAATATTATAGGAGCATATATGATATCATATTTATGTATATGGTTCTTGTATAATTTAATATCAATGATTTAACTATTATAAAAGAGGTTAAAGTACCCTCGACCAAGGAAATGTATAAGGTAAGGGATAAATTTCACATTCTATTTATTATTCAAGGTTGTTTATACGTGAGTATCTTTTAGGACTTATTTATTATCCACATACATGATTCTTAAAAATGTATTTCAAAACATTTTTACTATTTCCTATAATATGGGTTAAATTCATTTATACCCTTGTTTTACTTTTTATAAAAAAAATTGAAGGGAATCTTTTCATCGATTTCCAAATAAGGTACTTTATGGCCTTTTCGACGAATTAAGGTAAGTATGGTTTTTTAACTTATACAGAGGGTGCAGCTATTTTATATCATTATAACACCTTCAAAGCTTCTCAGACAATATTATAAGAATATTTTCAAAATATGTGTTTTCTTTTATTATTATGTTACTTTTAAATTATTTCAAAACAGAAAAAGATATTTCTCTCAAATAGTTTTGATCTCATCTATATCAACATCCTTTGATGGATTTTACACTTATTTGAAGTTGATTTATTATGATATAACATTCTATATTGTATTGAAGATTTTGTGATATGTTTTACTATGGATGTGTTATTTTTATACCATTAATGGTTTATAGTTAAAGTATTAACATTTCGTATGCTAGTTTTAATACGAATGTTTATGTTATGTTTCACCCTTTTCATATGATGAATGCATTGGACATAATAAGTGTTGGGTGGATCCTGTGATAGCTCCTCGATGCATCGGTAGATCTCATGATAAAAACTAGTTCCTTGGAACAAGGCCTTGAAAAAATCTTATTTGAAGTATTGGCACGAGGCCTGGACTATGTGGTTATGATTTCCGGCATTATGCATTCCATAATTATTAAATTATCTATTGATATTACATGTGATTATTCGACTAGTAGAATATCCTTGTGAATAAGTAAATGGAATTATTTTATTTATCTTTTCTATATTATTCTGATGTTTAATTTTAAAAGGATTTTGTTTTAGTTTTATACATTGCCTTAATTATTTATGTTTATTTATGAAAGTTTCTGTTATATTGTTGTCCTTACTGTGCATCAAATCTCACCCCTTTCTATGTTTTATTTTCTCCAAGATGTGAAAAAGTAAATTATGATTAACCTGTAGGGATAGGACATGGATATGACTGTGTTCAAGGGGGACAAAATGTTTTTTTATTTATTTCATTATGTAATGTAAAACTTATGTATGTATCTAGTACTTACAAGGATACTAAACTGGTTGGACTTTCGAGACATGATTCCTTGTATCATGCCGATTTTATATAATAATGCACCAACTCTCGGTAACTGGGGTCGGGGTGTTACATTCAATATTTTTATCTACATTCATTCTAATTTAATTGAAACTTTCATTATTAAATTTATTGATGATTTATGATTTTATCATTTTTTATTAAATCTAAATGAGGGATTAAAGTTTTTGGTGTTTGTTTTAATTATTTAAATTAGGGGAGTATGTTTAGAAGTCCAATTTCCCCTTAGTTGTTTTATTTAAAAAAATATATTTATTTATTTTTCAATATTTTTTTTATATATATATTATTTAAATATTGAATCATATATGTTATATTATGAGATTTTTTTCTTGGATTAACTTGAGAATCCATGTATATATTGCTTATTTCATGTTTTATATATCTCGTAAAGCTTCTCAAGTGTAAACCCTTCATTATACACATTAAATATTATTTATAAATGTTTGGG
Organism: Viscum album; assembly: GCA_963277665.1. NCBI lineage: Eukaryota > Viridiplantae > Streptophyta > Magnoliopsida > Santalales > Viscaceae > Viscum > Viscum album. The sequence goes on from OY728122.1 coordinate 597,821,432, forward strand.
TTGTTTCAAATGTTTCCTTATATCTTATAATGTCATGATAGGTTGTAATGTCGGAAGGTTTTGTATTTATTTCATTATCATTGGTTTTAACATGGGGGAATATAATTAATCCATCAACATTATGTTTAAAATTTAATTGTTTTTTCATACTATGATCTAACCACAACATATGCTATAGAGCTCTAAATAGTGAGATTATTTTTCGAATTGAAATATATCTAAATTTTCTTCAACTGTAAGGAAGAATAAAATGTTAACTTTAATGATAAAATATCATACTAAAACCATTATTATATTTCGTTCATAATTCTCTAGTTTTTCAAATGATATGGATAATATAATTTATTGATACCTTGAGATCCATATGGAAAAAAGTGATATTCATATAATTAAAAGTATAATAGAATTATATAAATACTTTTTTTCTAAACCATATTATAAATAATCTATTTAAATCCTAAATTTTTGGCCTAAATCTTCTATAATCTATTTTTAAATGATTTTTGAATGGTTTTTGTAAGAGAGTATTTGAAGTAATAACAATTCTTTTTTGTTTCTCTATTTTCAATTTATTTATATCAAAAACATTTAAGTGATAAATTTATTGTTATTAAATTTTTTATACTTAATATATTTTCATTTATACATTGTTAATATAAAAAATCTTTTTTTATATTTTTGGATAATTGTAGTGATGTCTGAAGTGAAAAATAAATAGTATAATAAATATATAATTAATGTGTAATCTTACATTCATAGATAATTTGGAATTATTTTAGTATATAACACTATAGAATAAAGAAACATGATAATATTAAATTTAGTTTTTTTAGAAAGAGATTATGGGGATAATATTGAATCAAACATAGCACAATATAGTGGATGAAAAAAACCTCACACTAACATGAATGTTAAAAATAATTACATAAAATATAAAACAATAAACTCACTGTATAGTGAAATAAAATACAAAAAATTAAAATTACATCATCATAAAAAGATAACCCATGGGATAATAAAATTGAATCAATAATACATGTATTAAAAAGGTAATGGAAAATTTCCATGTTTTTGACTATTTATATCTATTGCGTTATAGACTATTAATCTCAAATGAGATTAAGATCATCAAGTTTTGGTCTAAGGAAAGGTAAATACCCAGATATGTAAGGTTAGTCAAGGTAATACAATTTCTTCAATCTACCATTACCAATGATCATATTAAACTATTTGAAGAACCTAAACATGTTTGGTTTTATTTTTTATCAACTAGGCTTATAAAAGAAATAAATTAAAAGAACATTGTTGGTGTATTGAGTATCCACCAACAAAGGAAGAGATTTTTCACACATATTAGATAAAGTGGAAATAAGGGGTTACCAAGAATTGAATAACTATTTATAAAAATTAAAGGTAGTATTACATCAAATTATGATGACTTTTCAATTTATATTCATGTCTTAGAAATGTTCTAAAAGGGTTTTAGTGTTTTTTACAATAGTTTTCAAAGTTGAGATACAAGAAGATATAGCTGGTTACTACCCCTGGGATTGGAAACCTAGAGAGAAATGAAAAAAATATTTAAAAATATTTTATTATTTGGAGAAGAATCTATTTTAATTGGAGAATAAATTTCTAGATATTTATAGAATTAGTCCATATATTCATGTTCATGATAAGTGAATAAAAAATAATTGAATAAATACGGAATTGACGATGAAGTCATAAGTGCAACTTGTGATATTATAAAACTCAAAGTGGTGTGTTTATTTTTGCTAGAAAAATTCTTGGAAATAGTTTTATTGTATTTTAGATGTTCTATAAATCCCCAAAAAAGGTTTAAAGAATTTTTTATTGGTAAATATCATTTCATGACAAACTAAAGGATCCTTATTTTTATATTTAAGAAGTGTGGAAATTTAATTCTCAACATAGACTAATCCCAAAAGCAGGAGTCACCATATATAATAATTTTTTCATTAGATTACTTCAAAATAAACAAATTTAGTGACATAACCAAATGAACCATGTATACAGTTCATGTAGCCAAAATAAACTATATATTGAAATTTTGAAAATGATTATGTGATGGAATATTCATGTTTCCTAGTCTATAAACATAATTGAATGTTTTGTAGACAACCCATTTATGAAAATTGTGACCATAGAATAGAATTTGTGCTGAAATATTGGAATCCATCATGTAGTCGAGTATATTTATACAAAAATAAATTTCATGTAACTAAGTTTCACATTCCTAGTGGAAAACAATTCTAGATTTCCAAAATTATTGATTCAATAGAAGAAAATAAAATCATTTTATGCTTACGATTTTCCTTGAATATTGAAATATGATGAAACATATTTAATCATTAATCTGAGATTTATTTAAGGAATATTAGAGGCTAATAACCACTACATATTTTATTTGACACAAAAATGGATTTCTCAAATTTTCAAAAATAATACATAAAATGAACCATTGAAGCATGAGCTGTAATTTACCATTTTCTACATTAGTTGGTATATTTCTATTCGAGTACTCAAAAATATTTAAGATGGAAGTCTGGGGATTTTCCCAAGATTTAAGTATGAGATTAAAAAAGGTATGGGATACTAAAATTATTTATCTTTTAAATATAAATATATATAGATTTAAATTTAGTGATATCAAGATGAAATAAAATGAGTTCCACGATGTGTGTTTATTCTATATTTAATACATTATTGGAAAATTAAAGCTATTGAATTTTTGGAATCCTGTTGAGGAATTTAAGGCTGATATAGTTAGAAATAGTTTTTAAAACATTTTAGTGTATTTTTTAAACATTGAGAATCATTAAAATATAGTGTTCTGGGAAAATCCATTCAGATTAAAAATTAGTTCTTAATGTAATGTGGGATCCCAAAATGGTTATTCATAGAAAAAGATTTATGGTTGGAAGAGAGAGGCTTCTCTAAATATTCCATTTAGTGTTTCTAATTTTAATGGTGTTAATTTAATTCACATAGGTTATTCTACTTTTGAACGAGAATCATTATGATGAATAAATATATAATGAATAATAAATAAATACAACTCTATTGCTTAAACATAGAGAAGCCAATAGCTGATGTGATATAAAAGAATGAATTTGAAAAATTCCTCTCAAAGAATAAGGAGTATATATTTCATGTTTTATTGAAGATGAATAAGAAGACTAAGAATGATGAGGAGTCATCCATCATTCTGATATCTATCATAGGGAGTTGAAGTTGTGAGAAAAAGAATATCATGAAACCGATATTGTTGTATATGTTTGGAAGAATATGATGTTGAGAAAGGATGATGTATAGGTATTCTACTATTATAATATGTGTTATTTATTTAATTGAAGAAATGAGGATCTTTTGGATATATAAAATGATAGGATCTCAAAAATAAAATGAAAATTCTATGTGAACATATTGTATTGAAGAAATGTGAAATTGAGCTATAAATGTAGACTGAGTTTCATATATTGTATCATGTAGAATTGGTGGAGATTGAACACTATTGTGAGGGTATCATGAGATATATTATAGTAGTATTGAATCATCCAACGTAGAACCAAATATCTACGTAAAAATAGGATCTGTAAAGAAACACATTTATATACATGGTGAGTACCTATCGAACCTATGAATCTTATAGTATGAAAGAATACCAGAGTAGGATTTAGTGAAAACATTGTAAAGTTGTTGAAAAATTAAAATAGGTTGTAGTCAATAAAATTCCTATGAGAGTCAGGAAAACTAAAAATTTTACTTTGGAAAATAGAATACCAATGATTATGTTTTATGGTATGGTTATGTGAAGTATCATCTCTTTATAATTGATAACATTTGATTATAGTGGATAATCAATGATTTGGGTGAATAACCAAAACTATAAGGAGTAGATATATATACCAAACTTTGTATAAATCCTTATGTTATTTTACAATTAATTATATAATTATTATGCAAAGGTTGTATGACCATATAAATAGTGTATCAACTAAACAATTCTAAAAGGTTGATTTAAAATGCAATGGAATTACAGAAAAATTACGTGAACACTGATTCACCCATCCCCTCTCAATGATCCAACAATCTTATTGGGACCTCATTATTATTAGAAACACTATCACCCCCATAATAGGTTTGAAGAGAAAAAAAACATAATAATTTGACACGGTATATTTTATTTTCATAATCCAAACTGTGCTAATGCAAAGAGTTGTCAATGGTTAAGTGCTTATGTATCTAAAATACTAATCACACTTCTTTTATGTATAGTCTTGGGTTGTCACATTGGCCAAAATGGTTTAAATCCTTATCAAAAACATAACACATTAGTTCCAAACTTTTATGTTTTCCACACGTCCATTAAGTTTTATTGTATCAATCTCCATAATTCAGAAGTGATTTTTCACCGATTGTAGTGTATCAATCAGCTTCGCATTCATACACAAGATTAAATCCACAAACATCAAGTGGAATAGCATCCCAAAATATACATCACATATTATATGACATTATATAATAGTTATAGAGATCATCCCTTTAACTGAATGATATATTAAGTATCTACAGCCCTTCCTTTTTTGCTGCAATATAAATATAGCTACCTCAAAATAGGATAGAATGCATTATCCCCCCTTTTTTATTTTATTTATTCATCTCTTATTCACTAAATAATTGTTTGAGATATATTTTACATATTTCAATATAGATACTCGCTAAAGTTATTTGTTTTATTTTATAATTTAGTTTATTATAATTTTTTTCTTCATTACATCATAGAAAAGATGATTTCCCCAATGTTTAATTCTAACAAAATAATCTACATCACCACAATCATATTATTTTGGGTGTGATCCCATTTCAAATAACAAGATACTTGATCCAATACTATATCCACCACATCTCCAAAAATAATGATATTAATTCACTCTAATATCATATAATGACCCACTTGTAATCATTTCATGATCTTCTCTATCACAGTTGGTTGAACAGGAAATATTATTTTTTGATTAACAATAAAAATTGTTATCTATAGTTGGATGAATCTTATCTTCAAATAGAAAAGGAAATGGAAATTACATATTACCGTGGGTGACCGGGTTACTCATATGTATGAACCTTATTCTAATTTCAGACACTTCCTAATTTTGTAAAGTACCCTTACATATGAGCCGAGTTAGTCTTACACATCCCCCAATGACCTTTACACTAAGTCTTGACGACTCTTATATACCACCCCTTTATTTTCAACATAATTCTAACAAATTGGATTGATTACCTTTATATATTCAATGGGGGTTACATACTTTTATATTATTCCATAGTGCATGATGGATTACTTTTACGTATCATATTGACGAACCTTATATATCACAATGAGGTTTCTCCATATCTTCGTCATTTCTCCAAAAGTATAGCTTGGTTACCTTCAAATATTCATGGATACCACTAGGAAATTTCTTATTTTTTGAACTTCTAGAATATACTATTTCTATGTATTGGAATTATAAACTACAGATATCATGAATTTATAATATTTAATCTAACTTTTGTTACCCTTATAAATGGGTTTTAGTTACCCTTATGTATGAGACATTACATTTCACACCCCAACCTTGTAAATTAATTATTTTAATTATTTTAGTTATTTACATATTTTTGTTTTTAGTTTTAGTAGCATTCAGGTTGAATTGTAAATTTTTTTGGAAGCCATGTTATGGTTTCATGGTTAGCTCGCACAGTTGGGGGTAACCATGCGGTGTGGTGCGAGTTCCCAGGTGGGTCTAAGTTGTGGTGCACGACCTGTGCAAGGTTTATTAAGCTGTAGTACAAACGTGGGACTCGGTTCTGTAATTGGGTAGTACCGAGTGGCGCGGTTTGAGAATGGTTTTCTCAACCATGTTTTGGTCCATAGGTTACCATTAATGGAATGCGTAGTTACCCAATTTTTAAAATGAATAAATAAAATTAAATGAAAAATGAAACAAAATGTGTTGTAAAATTAAACGGAAAATTTCTTAATAATAATAATAATAATTTTTTATGAATATTATTATTATTATTAGTATTAAAAATTTTATTAAAATTATTATTATTATTAAAATTATTATTATTATTATTATCTTTATTATTATTATTATTATTATTAAAAACTTTATTATTATTACTACTATTATTATTAATAATATTCTTATTATTATTATTAAAATTATTGTTGTTATTATTGTTATTATTTTATTATATTATATTTTTAGGTTTTTAGAAAACCTAAGGCATATTTTTCCCCTTTCCTCCCTACCAGGAGAGAAACCTAGCTCCCTATCCCCCTATCTACCATGAAACCACCCTGGAGGATCCCCCCTCTCACGGGACATCCCTATAGCGCCCCTCCTTGGTCGAACCCCCACCCCCCCCCCCCCCACCCACATCATGAAGCGCACATCCCTCCTTAGACGCAACCTTTCTACGGTACATGCAACCCCCTAGTCAACTCCCTGTAGCAAGTGAGCCCACCTCTAGCTCCCCTTCGACCTTTGCTACATTTGATTCTTCGTGGGTTCCCACTCAAATATTCAAGTTAATGGTTCCTCTTCCATTCTCCTATAATATTCCATTTTTTTTGAATTGTAACTTCCCTACCCATTCGGCTAAAACCATAGGTGAGGTTTCGATTTGGTTTTTCATAATTCATCTAATTTTAGGGAATATAAGGGGTATCTCGGGACCCATTGGATGTTTCAAATACCACCGCCAAAGTTGAGGTTGTTTAGGTCAATTTGCTCCGCCACCATATTTTTGGGGTAATATTCTAAACCAGTTTTTTGATTGTCACATTCTATTTTAGGATCTCGTGGTGTTTATGAGTCTAGGGGAATTGTTGTAGAGTATTGTGAAAAAATTTGAAGGGTGTGCACACTACTCCTAGATATGGATATACATATAGACACACACACACACACACAGAGATATATATATATATATATTCCATGTGTGTGTTCCCTCATGGTGCGGGGAACATGTGCATCGATTTAGGGGTTTATATATATATAAGTGTTTACGTTTGAGCGGGTGGATGTTTGAGTTAGAAATCTTAGGTATTTTCATTCTTTATGGTAAGATATCTATATATTGACATTAAAATTTAATAATCATTTATTTATTCCATTTTTCTCCTTGTTTTTATATTAATTATTTATATTGAATAGTTAGAAAATTTTCTTTCTCGAATTGTTGTGGTTTATTTCTTGTATTGTATTTCAATAAATAGTTTGATTGCATTTTTCACATCATTTTCTTAATAAAAGGCCCCATTTGCCTTTATAAATGTGTATTATATTTAAAATAGTGTCTTGGGTTTCTCAAATGGGTGTTTAAGTGGATTTTTGGATTTGAAATTGGCGTGTGTTGGTTCTTTAGAAAATGGGATAGTGTCTAATGGTTGGTTTATGCCAGTTTGGTACATTTATAAAATGAGTTACTTTGAAAACTCACTTTCGGGTGAACTTCTTGCCTTGTAGGATATTGATGGGAATGAGTTTTCCTTGGATGGAACTTCCCTCATGTATTGATGCTCAAAGAAAAGTGGGGTGAAATTCCTTAGAGTAATTTAGGGGTGATTGGTGTGTCTGTTACTTGTGTTTGAAGTGTGTATTTGTAATATATTTCTTATTTGACATTGTGGATCACTCCAATTTTAGTCTGAACATGAGAACCCAGCATAACAAAAAAAAATCATTGAACGATTGCTGCACTAGTTTAGTTTATGGACTAGCTAGTGGCCCATCGTAGGGGGGTATTTTTTTTATTATTGATATAGTATCGGGCCCCTTGTTTGGGCCAGGTAGGGAGATGATTGAGAATTTGGGCATTATGATGTCGTCATGAAGGGAATGACTTTGGGATGAGTCACATGTATAAAATGTCCAAGAATATTCATGACCTCATAGGTTCTCCCATATATTCTAGAATTTAGTTTTATGCGGTATATGATTGTGGTGTCTTGTTTGGATAGTTATTCATGTACCCTATTTTCCATTTCCCTTATTGTGTGGTGGTTGTTCCTACAACCTTGTGGGGTGTAACCTCTTTGATAAAGTGATGGGTCGGTTTGAAAATATTTATGGAAAATAATTTAAAAAAAAATTCACTTTATTTATTTTATTTCAAGTGAGGGAAAACTTTATTTCTCTCTAAAATGTTAATGTATCTTTTGTGAAGAAGAACCCAGTTTAAAATGGAAAAAGATAAATGCATAGTGGTTTATTTTAAAGATTAAAATATGTTAAATCCTATTTTTATACACTTCATTTGAAACCTGAAATTGAGAGATCATTTATTTAAAGGAAATAAAAATGAGAATGTATTGTTTTGGAACACCTAATAAGTTTTAATACTCATGCATATAGTTTTATCTTTGTTTTTAGATTTGGGTGATGCATCTTTATTGATTTAGATTTCCATAGTTTGATGTTGGTCTGAGGTCAGTGGTGACCCCCAAGGTCACATGGAGGTATGTAAAGTTTTATTTTCTTGATGATGCTAGTTTTCATTTTTTTTGTTCAGATTTTCTTTAGTTTTTTTTCTTTCATTTATGGTCCAAATAATTCCCACCTCTTTGATTTTCATGGATGGCACTAGTATCCAACTATTGGGGATCAGGAACACCCTTCAGCCCATGTCGTGGGGTAGCTCAGGTGAACAGTTTAGGTTCTACTCGGGTTCATTCGTGACATTAAAAAATTCAAAAAAAATATTCTGAATACAAAAACATCACTATAATTCTTTCGAAATTCCCCCAGAATTCATTTTAAACATCCCTCTTAACTTGTTACACATCCTTGAAGGTTATTTTAATAATATTTACAACCAAAAGAACCCACAAATGTAGTGTTTTGGACTCGCAATGCTAGAATCTGGTGAAAATAAACACATTATTTATATAAAAACATTTAAATGAATTGTAGAGACTAAAATTTAACCATCAATAATTATTATATCACTAAAAAAAATTGATTCACTTACATTTTAAGGTCCTTTTAGGTTTGGAGATTCAGACTGTTAGGAAACATTTTTAATAAACCATTGTCATGTCTTTCTCAACTAAAGGTAAATTTTCCTACTATATAAGAATCTACTTTAGAGATAATAATTCTTCAATATCTCCAATAAATTCTCCTTAAAACCTATTCTATTATGCATATCATGTGAATTACATATATTCATAACATGTGGAAGTAGAAACATAAGAAGGGGTGGGATAAAATTCACTATAAGGGTAAAAATAAGATATAACAATCAAAGATAATATATGATCATAAATGGAAATAAATAATTTTATAGAAATATATAATATATATACTTCCAAAATTAAATGAAACTTTGAGAATAACATATTCATGATTGATATGTTAATAAATAAATTCCTAGATAACAATAATTGGTTCCTTTGAAATGAAATCCATAATAATAGATGGCTAATTCCATTCCCTAAGAAAAGACATCAGGATCTAATAAATCATGATCTGATTGTAAAGTCCTTGTGTTTTGGATGTATTTTTTTCTGGGTAGGCATATACCAAAATACCCAACCTAGTTTGTCTCATTAAACCTACCAATGAATCATGTGGCTATCAATACTAGGCCACACTAATCACAAATTAAGTACAATTCATTCATCATATGATGGAATTGAAAAAACAATACATACTGAATTTCTATAATAATAATCCATATTGAAATATAAGATAAATAGGAATTCAATACCAAATCCACTCACCTTAGCAGTTTATAATCAACTTTCTGGAGATAAAAATATACTGAATTTTAAAACATTCCGTAATAGATAAATAGAATCACATGATCATAGTCCATATAGGTGAATAAGTTTTATGCTTGAAAAATATTATACCCCTATTATAAGAAAATAAACTTATAAATATTCTAACAAATATGGAAAACACGCTTGAAAGAAAAGTTATTTGAATGGTTCCATAGAATTATATTCCAAGGATCATATTTTTTTGATAATGTGTGTTAAATAACCCCAAATTATAAATAATATAAGTTAAAAAGAGGGTATTTATGGAACATAAATCTTATTTGGTTAAATCCTTGAGAATATGAGAAGAAAAATGGTAGGGAAAATGTAATAGGGATTTAAGAAATTATTTTTTACATTGATGTAACTATGATGTTATGAGAAACTTTTAGAAGTTGTTTTCAAAAAGGTGAAACAGATATTTTTTAAAAAATAGTTTTAAAAATAATCTCAAATAATGGACCATTTAATTTTTTTTAATGTAATCCTTTGAAATCAATAATTGAAGATAAAACATTTGATCATGAAAATAAAAAACCTTTTGATATTTGGGAAGTATATTTTCTAAAAAAACACATAATAAAAAAAGCATAGTAAAACTTTATTTTATGTTAAAACAAAATTTCCCAAAAGTAGAATATAAAGTAAAATATAAAAAAATAAAACATTTTGGAGTGTCAAATCATGTAAAATCAAAGTTAAAAATGACACATTATAACTCAATGAATGGGTATTTGAGTTATCAATACGTGTTATATGAAACATACTCTAAAAATCATTAAATATTGGGAAATGGGTTTATTTTCTAAAAATGTAAAAAATGAAGAAATAAAACATAATATATTAAAATAGAATAATGTAATAAACTTATATAAAATAATTTTAATAGAACAATAATTTCTCAGTGAATGAAAATTGAGTTACCAAAAACTCTAATGAATAGTGGTAAAACATGATTCATAATTAATTTGAAGAAAGTGACATGATATGGATTAGTATATACCATTAATTAAAAGGTAAAAAAATATATAAAATTAATGTGATAGTAAATCTATTAAATACCCCACAAAGGAATCATGGTAAAAATTTTGTAACATATCTCAAAGAATCAGAATTTAAACTAAGAATTCCTTTTCCTTATTTCCCACGTAGTCGAATGCACTATTAGATCTAATTTAAAAAATATATATATTAATATTATATTTAAAAACCTTATTCATCTCCCAAAAAAATTATAAACTTCATTTATTCTTAGGTGATAATGGTATATTAGATATTTGTTTTATTTTTTAGTATCACAAGTGAGTAATCTTGATCAGTTTGAATAGGTTTCATAATAGTAGGGTTATTATTCATTTTTATAGAAATGAAAATCATTACCGAATAATATAAATTACTCTAATTTATTTTTTATTATTGTTTAAATATTTATAATTTCATTCTATATGAGTTTTAGTTATTATTCTCTTAGATGAAATTGGATGAAACTATGTTTCAATGATTTTTAACAAACAATGGTGGTATCTTAATTATTGAGTTTAATATTCACATTAACATTAAAAATAATAATTATTTACTTATTTATATCTTTCATTATCCATCATTATGATCTCATATTCATCCATGATTTTATTTTATGTCATTATTCAAATAGGTGTGTAGACCGGCCCAAAAATGGGCATACCATAACTAATGGATGATTATGATAATAAAAGTTGTTTGGTTTGTAATAATATCATTATAACAGTGGAAAAAGGATATTATTAAAATAATTTTATTGTTTTGAATCTTCGTTTTATAGTTTTTTATAACTAATATATAAATTATATGAAAAATGAGATAAGTTACATCATAGATATAGTTGTCCACACAACACGGGGTTAACATTTTCTTTTCTCAAATAATTAGAGGGAAAAAAGTTGGATTATAATTTGAATCTCTATAATCATAATTATAATACAAATTTTAAATTTATTCTTAAATTTTAACCTAATAATTAATTAATGGAGGCAGTATTGAGAAATAAAACATTTTCCTTCATAAAGGCGGTAGTCCACACAACACACAAATGACAGTTTAATTTTTCATAATTAAAAATGGGAAAGCGGGTTAATATTTATTACATTATCATTAAAACAATAATTATAAAAAAATATTATATTATTATATAGAAATTATAAAATTATATTTGGAAAGTAATAAATAAAAGAAATAATGTTTAGTAAAACATTTCATCCACATTGATAAATACATCTTTCCTATGGATGACTCCATAAAATTGGAGGTATTAATGAAATTTATATTAACAAGAGACTCAATGAAAATTAATTGGGTTATACATTAAGGATAATTTTTAGAGAATCATTTAAGATCCAAATTATTTGAGTGTTATTGAAGGGTAGGTGTGATTCCCCTTTTATAAATTGTGAGAATATATCTTTTTTAAAATGTTTCATCTTATTATAAAGAGAGAACATGTTTCACATGTCATGTTTCTCAAAAAATAGGAAATACAGAATTTAAGATGATATAGGGTTTATAATAACTAAAAAAATAACTAGAAACATGTTGTTAACATGTTTCAAACCTATTACCCCTTGATTTATTATATTAACTATTATAAATTTTACCACATTAACTAGATTTTACCAATGTAATTTACTTCTAATTGTTAAAAATACAATGAAAAATTTAAATAATTTGGAACAAATAATTACAATTATTAAATCCATTTATTAAATAAAATTTATATTCTTATTAAAAATTAACTATAACATTAGCACAATTAAGGTGTAAAAACCTGTCGTTAGAAAGAGTGTATTTCAAAAATTAAAATTTATGTGTAGGATAAAATTATCAAAATATATTTATTTCATGAAAATATTTGTTTTTTGAAAACCAAATAAATGTAATGTAGCTTTACTATAAATCCATAAAATAATTTTACTAAAAAATTATTTAATTTAAATAAAAGACCAAAAATGATTTCTTTTCAGAGAAAATATAACTTATATTTATAAAATGTTAAACATAGGTTTTATAATTTAAAAAATGATAATTAAACGTTTATAGTGTTACTCATTATATAAATTTTTGGTCAATTAGATGTTTTTATAAGAATCTAGATCACTATCATGTAATGATAAAGTCATATAATTTATAGATTTTTAAATATATTTATCACTATTCACATAAAAATTAACTATTTCAGAAAAATTAAAAAAAATATTCTTATGATAATATTGAAATGATGAATATAGAAATGAAATTTATTTTTCTCAAATTAAAATTCTAAAATTTTAGAACTTAACTTTAATATAAAAATATAAAGAATACTATTTTCATAGGAAAATAACATTCTAGAAAAATATTATCTATTCATATTCAAATAAAACAAAAAAATTAGTTTCAATATATTAAACATGTTAAAAATATATTTTATTAATAATATGTTTAGTTTCACCTAAAAATTAATTTTTTATACTATTTTCACATTAAAGGATATATCATTCTTATTTTTAATTTTGGCACACTTATTTAATTAATTAATTAATTAATTCTGATAAAAAAATAAATCATTATTTATATATATATTTCATAATTGGGTAACATATATTTTTACCCTCCAATTATATATATACATTTTAGTTGTTGTATACTTTTTTGTAGTTCGTTTTGATTTTAGATTTTTGTATCAGAAACTATTGAACATATTTTCCTTAAAAGACAACAAAATGTAAAATATATGGGTGTTATATTATACTTACCTTAAATAAATTCCATCCTATAAATTTTAATTATTACTTACTAATGGAGGTATGTAAGGGTATTCATAAAATATTTTTTATTCCAGATATAACTTCTAATTTAACCTTTTATTTCTCTCTTATTCCAAATTAATTTACTAATCTACCCTAAAACAACAGGTATCATTCAAAAAATCATATACTAAAGTATGTATTCATGATAATCAAATGTTTTTTTAAAATATAACATTCTCAAAACCATAAAAATACCTATGGAATTTAACCAAAGTAAAATCATATATTCACTAAAAATAACAATATATGTAACCCTATAATGATTTAGTACTAGTTTTTAATGTCAAATAGCAGTAAAAAAAATATCATAGCACCAAAAAATTATATAAACATCACTAAATATATCTTGGATAACTTTTTATTAAATAAATAGTCAATTTTGAGGTAAAAATTACCATATTACTCACCTTTCTCAAAATAAATCAACCCTTTATTATCTCAAAATAAATCCTAAATTAAACCTAAGATATTTCTATATATCAATCTTGTGTTCTCTAATAATTATCCCAAACAATATATATTTATTAAAATATAACATTTAAAGTTTATTTATACCATTTAAAATATGATTCTAATCCTTTAATGAAAAACTAAAAATGAATAATCCTTAGGTGTTTCACATAATCCTCTAAACATATATTATATATTAGAACTACATAAATAAATATGGTTCACTAATGAAAATAGATAAGAGTATTTGATTTCATTTCAATTAAAATATACATGTCCTGCCTTAGGTAAGTCTATGAGACTCACCTTTTTTATTATATATGGAATATAATAATATTTTTAAGCAATTAATTATTCTCCCTTTTTAGTTATAAGATATAGTTGTTTATAAAAACATACCTTTCTCAGCTTTATATTTATGAAATTGTTTTAACAGAATACAAAAACCAAAATAGTTATGATAATAGACAAAATGTGAATTTGAAAAAATCAACCCAATGTGTTTTCTCTTTTATCACCTTTGTATTTAACATATTATAATTTTGGTTCAACTAAATAATCTCCTTGTTAAATACTTTGATATCCATATATTTTTTTTATTGATTTTTATTATCAAATTTGTTTATATCAGACACAAATCATTTATAATAGTTCATAAAGGGATTGTGATTAACCAATGAATTCCCCCAGAAGTGTCAAACTAGGTGAGATGTTATGATTTTTGTTGTTCACTAAAAAACGATCAAGTTAATACCCAATCCTTCCATTTTAGTTTTATTATCTATATGTACATATGTACTAGAGAATTAATTAACTCGTATCATCTTGATAGAGATGTAATTTATATACGAATGAAATAATCTCTACTATATAATTTTTTTCATGTTATCCTATTCTTAAACTTATCTCTTCATCTTATCTGATGGTTCTCAATAAATTTCTCTTATATGAATCACTAAAATATTTAATATTACCTCACCTAAGATAAATTGTTGTTTATAACTATGAAATTATGATCATACATCACTTATAAAACCTCTAATTATCCTTATTTGATAACCTACCATTCAAAGATATATCAACCCTCCTCTAATACTAATTGTTTCACCCTGGACCCATGTTCTTGGAATATAGTGTGAATGAACATATTATTTTTATATTAGATTTGAAATGAATTGAACCAATCTAATTTTAACCATAAATAATTACAATATCACTAAAAAATATAAAATCACTAATATTATAAGTAACTTTTAGATTTAGAGTTTTATAATGTTAAGTAAAACATTTAACTAACAAATACCATTTCTTTCTCAAATAAAGAGTGTTTTTATACTATAAGAAGAAACATAATCCATAATAAGTCTTCAAAATCATAGATATAGTATACACACAATCTATTATCTTAAACATATCATGTATAATACATTTCTTCATAACCAAGGTGAATTGAAATATAAAAAGGGT
Source organism: Viscum album (assembly GCA_963277665.1). Taxonomy (NCBI): domain Eukaryota; kingdom Viridiplantae; phylum Streptophyta; class Magnoliopsida; order Santalales; family Viscaceae; genus Viscum; species Viscum album. Next base: position 597,837,017 of record OY728122.1, read on the forward strand.
TGAGATAAATTTCCCCATAAGTTTAAACATTTGTTATAACAATTAATGATCCAAAATGAGAATAAGATGAGAAAATAATATTGTTGGAATAAATAATAAAAATATTTCTACTATTAAAATAAGATGTGAGTATAACATATCCATGGTAGAAATATCAATAAATAAATTCATGAATAATAATAATTGTTTCCATAATGTTTAAATGAATAATTTTGAATATCTAATTCCATTACCTAATCCATTAAATTATGATCGTGGACACTCTAATCTTACCATAAAATATTTTTTTTAGGAAAAATTTCTTAATGGGAAATCTTACTCCAAAATAACCAAGCTATTTTATCTCATGATACCTATTAATACATCAATGGTATATCTATACCTGGTAATATCCTTCACTAATTAAGTCCACTGAATTTATCATATAATAAAAATGAATAAATAATAAATAATCATCTTTTCCTATAATCATCCATATTGGAATAAAAAAATATATGGTATGTAAATAAACAATCCATCTACATTAGAAGTCAATAATCATCCATAGAGAGCTAACAAATATATGGAAATTAGAAACATTCTCAGGATGATAAATAGAATAATATGATCCCAAAAAAACTAGAGAAATAGTTTGTATAGTTTCAATAGAGATTATCTATATGGTATTAAAATAAACTTATAAGTATGCTAACATATATAGAAAATACATTGAAATAAAAAATTTTGGAATTCTACCACACAAGTAGTGAAAAAAATCAGATGGTTTTAAACCATTTATTCAATTCCCCAAAAGATAAATAGAATAATAAAAAATATATGGTGTATTATAAATTATAAATCCAATTAGTTAAAATCCTTTTGACTATGAAAAGGAAAATAGAAGTGAAAAAATAATTGAATTTTTAGAAAACATTTTTAACATTATCTTGAATATTAATTGTTGAGTTAGTTTAAAATGTGATTTTTGATAAGGTGAAGTGAAACATTTGGAAATTTTAATTTTTAAATGATCTCCAATACTAGATCCTTGAAATATGAATGAAGTTCTCCAAGGAAATTTGTTCAAAATGATAAATCATCTGATCATGAATGGAACACCCTTTTAATATTTTAACATACATATATTGAAAAATAACATCTTAAAAAAGAGTTGTAAAACATTAATTTTAGTTGAGAATTTATTTCCCAGAGTGGAATAGAAAGTAACATATAATAAATTCTTAGATTGGGATAACTAAATATTGGAAATGAAAATTTCAAAATGACACATTATAACTCAAATAAAGGGGATTTGAGTAATAAATATCTTTTATGTTAAAAATACTCGGGGAATAATGAAGTATTTGAAAAGGGGTTTATGTTGTAGAAATGTAAAAAATGATAGAATACCACATAATATAATCATAAGATAGAATATGCATAACTAATATAAAATAAATTTTGGGGAATTATCATAACTAAATGAATGAAAATTGAGTTACAAAAAATTATTAATACTGAGGTAACACCTATGTTAAAATTTATTTAAAGAAAAGAATAGTATTTGGATTATTATATCCCAATAATTATAGGGTAATAAATTTTATAACAGCCATGTAATGTTAAATAAATAAAACAATATAATAATTAAACATGGTTAATAACATATAACATGTCTCAATAAATTATAATTGAGGTCAAGAAAACCCTTACTTTTTTTCCCTCTATAGTGAAATACACTCTAAGATCATGTATACAAACCAAGATATATTAATATTTTATAAAAAAAACAAATTAAAATCTAAAATTTTTTATAAACATCATTTATAATTGTTCTCAACAATTATATTTGTTAGTTATTATCTATTTTCAATATTGTGTGTGGGAAATGTTGACTGTTTTGAACTGGAATCATAATATCATGTGTATTCTTCATTATTCTAAAAAATATAATCATTCCTATATATTATTAGGTATATAAAGTGAATTTGTATGATAGTTTAAAAAATTTATAATTTTGTTCTTTGAGATGTATAGTTAAGTATCATGTATAAGTACTTGGTTATAGGAATGCTTCGGTAAATTTTAACAAATAAATGGTGTTATCATAATTAAAAATATTAATATTAATGTTACCTTTACAAGATAAATATAAAATAATTACTTAATTACTCATATATTATTTCATCATCAATTAACCCATAATATCCATCCATTATATTATTTATATTATTTTCAAAATAGGTGTTTAGGAAAATCCAAACATGAACAAACCATAATTATGAAATTATTATTACTATAGAAGTGATTTATTTTCATAAAAAATAATTATTATAAAATAATAAAGGTATTATAAAGAATCTTTGAGGGTGTTCAATCATATTTTAATTTGTATTACTAAATAATAATGAACATATATGAAAAATGATACATGTTACTTCATGTAGATTTTATTTCCCACAACAAATGATTAAAATTTCCATTTCATCAAGAATGAGAGAGAAAGAAAGTGGATAATAATTTTTCAATTCAAAATCATAATTATTTTTAATATTTTATATTTATTATTCAACTCCACCCTTATAATAAATGAAGATAGAGAGTAGTGAAAACACAATTCATCACTTCATGGAGTCGATAGTCCCCAAAACACACAGTTGATGATTTTCTTTTTCATAATAGAAAATTAGAAATGTTGTTACAATTTATTTTATTAGAATAAAAAACATTATATATACAATTATTTACCATTATATAGTAATTATAAAATTATTTTAGGATGTTAAGAATGAAAAGAAATGAATTTTAGTAAAATTATTCATGTTAAGAAATTTACCTTTTCCTAAAAAGACACCAGGGGAATAGATGCCTTAATCCAATTTTAAGTTACCAGAGTGTCATGAAAAATGAAGTGGGTTATAAATGAATTAAAATGGTCAGTGTTTCTCTAATGACCTAATATTTTGGATCCTTTAAAGTATATACTATGCTAAATAACTTTAGCCACATGCTACACACAATGTAAATAAACAACAACATATTAAGAATGCATTATCAATAAATCTATAATAAAATCTATTATGATAAAAAAATTAATAGTTGTTACCTTTAAAATATAAATAATTAATATGAGTTTGTATTGAAAAGGTTATTTTTATTAAATATCTATTTATTTATATTATAAGTTTTCTTTTAAAAATACTAATTTAATAATTTTATATTTTGAATTTCATGAGATAAAATTAATTCAAAAATTCATCACAATTAAATTTTCTTATGAGTAATTTTTTTTATTTTTCTAAAATAATTAATTTTTATGTGAATAGTTATAAAATAACTATTTTTATAATATCGTCACATTTTTATAACTTAATTTTTTTTATCCTTTTGGATTTATAAAATATATGTTTATAAAGTAAAAAACATATAAAATAATATTTTAAATTTATAAAATCCATAAATATAATTTTAGATAAATCATATAATATTTTATAAACATAATTTTTCATCTTTTTGTTAACTAGATATGCGAACGAAAAAATTTATATTTGATATTTATTTTACTTTCACTTAACTCTTATGTGAAAAATTATAATCCTATAAATATCATTAGAATCAATTACATTGAAATTTTTTTCTTATACTTTATCATCATGCCTAAATACTATTTTTTAAAATATCTATATTTTAATAATTTCATGTGCTAATTTTAGTTTTTACACAATATTTAGACTGTTAGGATTATTGTAAACTACCATAGTAATGTTTAAATGATTATTTTAAATTTATTATTTTAAAATTTTAAAGGAATTTATTTTGAAAAAGTTCAATCAAAAACCCTTAAATAATGAATATAATACTGATTTATAAAAACCTAAATAAATATATTAACCCTTATAATCAGTATTAAATAATATTTAGTTTCTATAAAGGTTAAAATAAATTTTTTCTACCAAAATATTTTTTCAATAGATTATCTATTTTAATTTAATAGACAACTTTATAAAAGATAGAAATTTAATTGGATTAAATTGGTATAAAATTTAGTTCCATCACACCCATATTTGGTTATATGGGTTATGTTATATGTTTAATAAAATATAAAATCCCTTAGTTAAAACTAGTTAACTAATTTAAAACTAAAATATTATATTATAAAAACCTAATGTTAAAAACACAAAAAATTGTTTAACCATGTGTGTAAAGCCTTGATTAAGTATTTAAATACCCAAATACACCTGAAAATACATTATTTTGAAACTATTGATATAATGACCTTGGGATAGTGATATGGAATTATTAAAAGATAATGGGTGTTTCCAAAAGATTTGTTTCCTCTCTTTTAAATGAGGGTCACTTATAGCCATTAAAACATACAAATATCATTATATTTCCTCCTTAAAACTCTTAAATTTTATAATCCATAGAACCCTAACCTAAAACATAATCCATTAGAGACACATTGTTATACTAATCTCTTTAATTTCAGGGACACTCTTTTGGAAATGATCAAGTCTCCAATGTAAGTGTTATCTCCTTCTTAATTTTTTAATATTAGTTATACTCTCAAAAATATCTTATAACAATAATAATATTATCATTTAAGTATCATTATTATACTAATATGTTGTCATATTAATGGAACAATCCTTATTTACTCATTTATAACCACTAAGAATAACAGAGGACAGTCAATTGTGCATGTCTATTGATTACTACCTCTTTTAATAATCATTTTTTCATTTTTCTTCTAGATTTTCATTAATGATAAAAAAATAAAAAATTATTTTTCACCATGAAAAATAAATAAAAATAATACCAATATATTTTTTATAATTATTTTATTTTAAATAACACACCAACTTGACATAACATACCCATCGAGTTAAAGTGTGTTCATGTTTGTGTTGGTTTAACCACCTTCCTTTATAAATTCTATCAAAATATATAATGTATGATTATAGAAACGTAAAATCATTCAAAGATTTGTTTTTTGGTTTTTTATGGTTATATTATGTTTTGAATTGTTATTAAAATATCACATTTAAATTCTAATATTACCAAATCAAGCAGAACCGACTAAGTTTTCACATAAACACATAGAGGATCTCTATAATAAAAAAATATCATATGATTATAAATAGACCATATTAAATTAAATATATAAGAATAATGTTCCTATTAAGGTATATAATAATCATAATTCTTTCATTAAAAATGTTAAGCACGTGGGTAGAACAAATCTAGAACATTATAATGGATTTTGTCTCAACATTCCTTCATTGAAACATAGTTCATAATTATACAAAAATTATTTTTTAAGTAGTGTGTAGGATTCCTATGTTATAAAACATATGATATATTATACTATATTTATTTTATTAGATATTTAATTCCACAATATCCCTTTTAGATAATTTTTGAATTAATTTTTACCAATATCATGAATGTTTTTCCATTTTAGATTCTCTTTATTGAGATATTCTTTAATATTAATCATCAATTTATTTTTTATATTTTGTATATACTAACCAATAATTTATATTTAAATAATAAATTATTTAATTCATGGTATTTATAGAACCAATTTTTTTAATCTTCAAATGAATTTTTATTCAAATATTTATAAAATTCGAACGGTATTTTTGTGAATAAAATATCTTCCTTGGGTTATAATAACCATTATTTGTCTATTATATTTCGAGAGTGATAAATTATTATATCTATTTTTGTTATGTTTAATTTATACCTCTTATATAGGTAAATCATGTTCAAATGTAATTTATTTTTCCTAAATGATTTTAAAGATTCAATGATATTATTTTTTTCTAGGAACAATAATCATTAATTTTAATAGATTTTTTCAATGTCTATATAATTACTTCCCACTCATGTTCTTATTTCCATTGTGGAGAAAATTTGTTTTTATCTCTAATGAACCTTTTATTCCACTTAATTTATTTTATATAAAATTATTGGTTATCCATTTAATGATGTTATTTTTTATAAAAAGGATATATAAAAATGTTCAAAAGAATTTTCCATCCTTTCAAATTAAAGATGTTTTATCATCCACAACAAATTTTGTTTTGATAAAATTTATATTTTTTCAATGTTTAATTATTAAATATTATTTTATGTGTATATGTTTTAAAGGTATTTTCAAATCCCATTTTTTGAAAAAAAAAATATATATTTCTCAAATCACTACAACAAAAGATTATTTTAATTGTAAATGTTTTCAAAGTATTTTAATTCACTTTTTTATAACCTTTTTATCCACTCAAGAATCATTCATTCATATATCTTTATATTAACTATTTCTAAAAAATGTATCCCCCTTCCATTTTCAATAAAATTTTAGATATTATTTTACACCTTTTCATTTAATAAATTTTTTAAAAGGTTTTGTAAAAACTTCAATATTTTCCCTTAAATTTCCCCTCCATGGTTTATCTATAAATATTTTATGTTTTGATCACACTCTATATTTTGTTTTGATATTATTCTATTTATACAATTATATTTTTGATATCATGTGATAATTTATGTTTATTTTATGTTTCATGGATTTATTAAGAATCCTATTCTTTCTTACATGGGTTCATTAATATATGTTGAGTAATGTTTTCCTTAAGTGTAACATGTATGTATAGATGATAACTGAGGATAAAATATCACAATTTAATGCCATATTTTATGTTTATATCTTAATAAAATGTGTACACATGATAATTTTTCTAAATTTGAAAAGGTAAGTGGAAGTATTTATCAAAATATAATGGGTACATTTGAGGATTTAACCCAAGACAAAGGGTACACTGTAGGATTAATCCCTAGTCAAAGGGTATATGGAAGTATTATTCCCAAGCCAAAGGGGTATATGGGAGGTTTTGTCCAAATAATAAGGGTATATTGGAATATTTTATTAAGTCAAAGAAGGTATAAAAAATTTTATATGTTTTTTATGATTATTTTTGTTCTACTTTTAAAAATGTTTAGCATGTTATGCCCGAATTTCAAGATTTATTTCAATTCCAGAAAATTCCAGGTTATCCAGGTTATACTTTATTTTTAATGTGTTTTTCACTATAATTATTGCTATTTTTTCATACATATTATAAATATTTTGCTAATGATATCTTTATGATCTCAGGTTTACCAATCATGATTCACGATTATATTTTATGGTTTCTTAATATTTTATTATAATATATATGGATTCTTCATGTTCTTATTCATGTTTATTATCCATTAAATTTTGATATGTTTTTTCATTAATGAGATTTTGATCTCTCCAATTTTCTATGTTTTCATTCCCCAGGTCATGAGGATGATTTTATCATGTGAGATATCTTGAAATGGTCTAGTAGATAATGATTATGGATAATCATTTTCAATTTTTGTAAAATATGATATTTATATATCTAGTCTTCAAGTAAATAAACATATTAGTATTTTTATTACTAGAATATTTATGAAAAGTATTAATTAAATCATAATATTATTGTATTCTTTATGTTATGTGTTTCTTGGGGTTCTATAGTAGGCATCAAAGTAGGGTTTAATTGTTTTTATAGATTAGATAGATTATTTTGGGGATTATTTTAGATAACCATAGTGAATACACTTGATATTAATATATGTGTAAGATGTTATCGTGAAATATTGGTAATGTATTTATTATGTGGTTATACTTAAATATGAATCCAAGAATGGGTAATACATGTAGATGTAGGCTCTAACATAGATATATCTAGAGGTAATAGCCCATAATATGAAATGTTGGGTATTAACTCAATCCTCACATGGTGCATGAAAAAGGTGCCCAACTCCACACCTAGTTTGACACTCCAGAAGAATATGATTTGGTTAATAACATTATCTTTACAATCCATTTTTAAAGTTTTTTAGGTTAATTATTTAGGATAGGAAGCATGAGAGAAACCAAGCTACAAAACCTAGGTTGAACCAAGATTTATTTAGGTTGAACTAAAAATATTATTTGATGGTTTCAATGTGTAATACATTTCAAGGATGAGTTTTCCAAAATTACCTTATGATGTAATTATTGATCACTCGTGACTAACTCCTCTGGTTATAGAAATGAAATAAGTAAGTATATACCAAGTTAACAGTGTATGTGATGGGAAATATAGTAATGATAAGCCAAGTGGGATAGAATACGGAATTGAAAACCTTTTTATGGTCACCCAACTATATTTAGTTATGAAAAATAACTTAAGTATTCTCAATCATATGAAATTTTAAAATAATATAATTATGGATTTTATATAACATCTATTTTTGAATATGATGAAGGAAAAAAATTCAACTTCAAACATGTCATAAATTTTGAAGAGGAACCCATTGTAAAGAATTAGAGAAATTAGAAATTTCCATGTGTATAAGTATGATCCATTGAGTTCATGATTATCAAGCTGGCATGAATAATTTTTGGAACAAAACATAGGTAAGTAATTCCTACAGTATCAAATGTATGTAGTTTGGGAATTATAAAAAATGATTCCCAGACGCAATGACTAATGTGGATAAAAAACATCAGAAACCTCCTAAACTAAGAAAACAAGGGAAATCCTTTGATATCCATACTACTGAAAATATTTCATGAAAAAAAATAGTAAAAGGTACACTCATAATCTACCCATGATTTATGGATGTCCAATTGAAATCTAGTTTTGGATACACTAGTAGGTTAAGGATTTTTTATGTGTGTAAAATCAACACTCTAATGATTTGATATTATCTTTTATTGATATTGTATCCCAATATGAAATTTTTGGTAATATTATTCATTTTAATCTTATTAATTATTCCTTTAGGGTAATTTAATGTGATTTTATGAATTAAATGACTCTCTTTGCATGGATATCACTTAAATTGTGAGAATAAGGAAGCCAAAATTTATATTTTGGATTAACCTATCAATTATTTCAATGTTTACTATGAACTCTCTAGGTAAATTAATCAGGAGGTTTGTTCAGTTCAAATGGTTAGAAAGAAACTCATGTTTTGAATATGCCTCTGAGGAAGTAATAGATGAGATTCATAATATCACTCAAATTATTATGGTTGATACAACATCAGATATTATATCTCATGTAAAATAAATCTTATGGATAGAATCAATTATCTTTATTAGTATGTTATAATTAAAATTATGAGGATGCAATATATTTAAGGGGTTGAATATATAAACCCATTATTTTATATCCTTTTAGATATATACTATGTTGTATAACTTGTGTCACATGCTACACTCAATATAAAAAAACTAGAATATATTAAGAATAAACTGTTAATAAATATATAAGAAATAATATTATTTTAAACTATTAATAGTCATTACCTTTAGAAGATAAGTAATTATTATTTGTTAATAAATAATAGGTTGTTTTCAATAAAATCAATTTTCTTTATATTACATATTTTATTTTAAAAATATAAATTTAAAAAAATTAGAATTAAAAATTTTGAAGGAAAATTATTTTTTGAACTCCGAACAAAAAAATTACTATAGAATATACTTTTTCATTTTTTTTAAAATAACTGAATTTTATATGAATAGAAAAAAATGAAGATTTTATTACTACCATCAATTTTATATGACATATGAATGTTTTTAATACCTTATGATAAAAAAAATGTAAATTTATAAAATAAAACAAATAATCCTACACAATTATTTTGAATTTATAAAACCTGTGAAAATCATTTTTGAAAATCTTGTAATATTTTATGAAAACAATTTTTTACCTATTTCTTTAATTAAATTTGCGCTTGGGGAAATTAGATTTTGAGATTTATTTTAATGAAACATAACACTTATTTGAAAAATTATAATCTTAAAAAATTATGAGAATCAATTATATTTACAATCATTTCCAGCAAGTAATCTTCATCCTTAAAAATATTCTTTTCAAAAGAATTGGTTTTTACGTGTCACATGCTCTAGCATTAAGATTAATTTTCCTACACACGGAATGTTAATTTGATAAAATGATTCTTATATTTCAGGTAATAATTTTCTTATTATTTAAAATGTAAAAATTTATTTTTGGTTATAAAATTTGGATTGTTATGATTAATGCTAATTACCGTGATAATGGTGAAACAATTATTTCAATGTTATTGATTAATAAATACCAATGACATTATATTTATTACATTAAAATGAAAACCCTTAAATAATGAATCAAATATTATTCATAAACATATAAATAAATATACTGACACTAATTTATTTAGTAACCGATGCTAAATATGATAAATAATCTATTATGTTCAAAATGTCATATTTCCACTTAAACAATTTTTAAACGCATTATTTGTTTTAATTTAAAATTTTAATAAATACTATTTAAAAATATAATTGGATAAAATAGTGCATAAATTATTTTCTAAAACATATAATCAAGGCTAAATTTATTAATTTATATTTTTAATAAAATATAAAATACCTAACATAAAAACTAGTTACCTAGATTAAAAGTAAAAGTTAAAAATGTAAAAATAAAATGTTAAAACCCATATTATTTATTTAAGTATTTTGTTTAAATCCTTGGTTGATTCTTAATATACCCAAATACACTCCAAAATCCATTATTTTGAAACTTTATATCTAATCATCTTAGAATTTTGTCATGGTATTATTAAAATGTTAAGGGTGTTTCCTAAAGTGTGTTTTTCATTTATTATTAAAGGAGGCCACTTACACCATTAAAAATATAGGAATATTCTTAAATTTACACCTTTAAACTCAGAAATGTTTTTATACCTTGAACCCTATCGCTATAACATATTTCCCTTATCAATCATAGTTATTTTAATCACTTAAAGTTCAATAATACTTCCAAGAAAAGATAAAGTCTCTAATGTAAGTATTATCTCATTATAATGTTTTTCTTCTTTATCTTGCTCAGAAAATTATATTTTAACAAAAATAATTTTATTAATTAAGTATAATTATAATAATTATATTTTTTATTTTAATTTTACAACCATTACTTATTTATGTCCATCCATATAGAAAAACAACAGAATGTCAGTCGTGCTTGTGCACATACTACCACATCCTCCAAGAATCTTTTTTTTCTTTATATCCTTTCATGATTTTTCAAAAAATATTCAAATATGGTTTACCATGTAAAATAAATCAATATAATACCAATATAATTATTTTTTATATATATTATTTCATACTAAACACCCACTTGACCATACTCACCCATTGAGTAAAAGTGTGTTTATGTTTGGGTTGGTTTAACCACCCATTTGAATAAATGATATAAAACTCTATCATGGATGACTATGGGAACATAAATAGTAAAATTATTATATGTTAATAATAAATTATAGATATATTTTATCTATTTTATTCTTTTTTTATATTTTTAACTAATTATTAAAATATCAAATTTGATCGCTATGATTAACAAAATAAGCCGGAACTAATTCAATCTTCAAAAAAATATAAGGTACTATATAATAAATAAATAAATATGTAAAAATTATTCCAAAATAAATTAAATATATAAGTATAAATTTTTTAATAATCTATATAATAAAATTAATTTGGTCATTTGGGATGTTAAGGGTGTGTATAGAATGAATTTGGAATAAGTTAAGGGATTTCATCTCATTTTACTTTCATTGAGACATAGTTCATATTTATGGAAAATTTATTATTTAGGTCTTGATTATAATTAATATTTGATATAACATATCATGAATTAAATTTTATTAATATTATTTTAATTATAATTTCATCCTCCCCCTATTATGATGTTTTTGATTGAATTTGTACCCAGGGCAGAAGGTTTTTTTCATTTCAACGTCTAATAATTGAGACATGTTTTAATGATATTCGTCAATTTATTATGTATATGGTGTATATACTTCTGAATAATTTATTTTTATATTGTAATTTGTTTTATTCATGGGATTTATATATCCATATTATTTTAAATATTACAATGACTTTTGATTAAAAATTTATTAATAGTCTTAATGTGTTTTTATGAGCGATATCTCTTCCATGGGTCATAATCTGTATTCTTTGATTATAATATTTATATATTTATATATTTTGAACTATTATTAATTTTTATTATTTAAACTATATATATCAGGAAATGTTGTTTTATTTCAAGTTCTAAATCCTCAAAGATTTTAATGTGGCATTAAAATTCGTTTTTATTAGGAATAATTCTCTTTTGTTTTAATTTATTTTTTCAATGTCCATATTATTACTTCCAACCAATGTTCTCGTTTACCTAGTGGAAACTCAAATTATTTTTATCTCCAATTATCCTTTTATTCCCCTCAATTAATTTTAAATAAATGTTTTTATTATCCTTTTAATGATGTGGCTTTCCAAACAATTTTTATTTCAAATTGTTCAAAAGTTGTTTTTATCTTTTAAAAATAATTTTTTTTATCATTCACGCCACAATTTATTTTGATAATTTTTTTTCAAGGATAAACTAAAAAACTTCTTCTTAAATGTATAATATTTCAATATATTGAAATATATTATCTTTAAAAAGAATTATGTATTTATCAAGTCACGATAATTAAATATTATTTTAAGTTTAATTGTTTTCAATGTATTTTCACTATTAATTTTAATAAGACATATGTTTTTTAAATAATAAATCATTTTTAAATATTTATAATAATTATTTACCAAAATTATTCTACTTGACGTTTCTAAAATGTGTTTTTATGAGTATTTTACACCTTATCTTTTAATACAATGGTTAATATGTTTGTGAAAACATTTTTATTTCCAATTATATTTAACCTATAAGTTTTATATATCATGAAGTGATTATTTTATCATCCTATATATATTACTTTTACATTACTCCTTTTAGAAAGTGATATTTTTTATATCCTATAAAATTTTAGGTTTTTTTATTTTTTAAAAATACATCATTTTCATGGGTGAATTAATATTTGATGATTTTCTTTAAGTGTAATAATTATGTATGTATGATGATTGGTGGGATACTATATATCCACCAAATGTTTTGGTTTAATATTATGTATGAAGGAAAAGGATACATGGGATGATATTTTCCAAAACTGATAATTAAAAGGATTTATCTCATGCCAAAGGGTACACGGGAGGATATATCATTATAAAAGAGGTACAAGAGAGGATGTATCCCAATTCAAATGTTACAAGGGAGGATTTATCCCAATACAAAAGTTTTCATGATTTTTTATCCCAATCCAAAAGTATTCATAATTTTTTATCCCAATAATATGGGTTCATGGGAGGACTATTCTAAGCCAAATAAGGTATATACATTTTTTTATAATTTTGATACACATATTTTTATGTCACATTCCAATACTGTGTATCATGTTATGCCAAAATTTAAAGTTGAATTTCATTTCCAAGAAATTCCATGTTTTTTTATAATTTTGAATTATTTTTATATTATTTAATACTTTCAAATCAGTCTCATATGTTTTTTGAGTATTTATTTGTGTTTTGGGAGAGCTCATGTAATTTATGAAAGTTATATATTTATGATCTCATAATTCTCAGTCAGGTTTTAGAATTATCATCTATCATATCTTGATATTTGATTACGATTTTATTTCTTCCACATACTCTTCATCATGTTTCTAATCAAATACATTATGATATGTTCTTACATTTATAATTGAATGAGATCACCCATTTTTTATATTTTCATTCACCATGTAATGATGATTATTATATCATGTGAAATGTATATAAATGGTAAATAGGTTCATGGTTTTGGATAAAAGTTTTCAACTGTTGTAAAATAAGTTATTTACGTAGCTAGTCTCTAAGTCGCTAAAACTATAAATCCTTGAGTTTTTTCCCAATTTGTAAGATAAATTAATTAAATCCTGATATTATTGTACTATTCATTACATGTTTATCTTGGTTCACTATAGTTTCATGTGGAATAATAATTCTTTGAGCGTTATTGATGAGTTGGTGAGAGACCTCTTTTATAAGTGGTGATAATGGAATTTTTATATATATTTCAAATTAATATAAATAGATAACCTGATTTATAAGTCATACAACCCCAAAAAAATCCAATAATGGATTTTAGGATGTAATAATATTGAGTATATCTCAACCACTAAATTAAAAACACTTTTTTAACAAGTTTTAATCCCTTTAACGCATGATTTATTACATTTACTATTTTTTAATTTACTATAGTGATAAGTTTTTCAAACTCAGTAATATACTACTAATTAAAAAATATAGAATAGCCCTCATTTCTTAATTTAAACCAAAATTATTCAAAATATGAAATCTCCATGTCATATAAAATCTATATGGCTAATAAAAATTATTTTTAACATTAACACATGTAACACATTAAAACATATTTTTTGAAGAATTGTATTTTTAAGAATTAAATTAATTTGTAGTATAAAATTATCAACATATTTCGTTTCGAGATAAAATTTTATTTATTATAAAGAAATGTTTAAGTATCTTTTATAAAAATACAAATAATAATTTCACAAAAAATAATATTTAATTAAAATAAAAGAATAAAAATGTTAACATTTATTGGAAAATATTAATTATGTATATAAAATGTCAAGTATGGGTTTTATATGTTCGAAAATATATGTTATAAATTTAAATTAGTACTCATTAAATATATATATATTATTATCTATTAGTATTTATAAACTTATAGTTTTTTCTTATTTTATGATAATGTCATAAAATTTACATTTTTGGTAAAAAAATGTATTGTTAACTATTCTCTTAAAAAATATTTCACAAAAAAAATTATAAAAATTATTATTAAGATAATATTAAAATTATTAAAATAAAAATTAATTTTATTTTATCATATGAAAATTATATTATTTTAGAATTTAACTTTTAATTAAAAACTAAATATATAATAAAAATTATTTAGATAAGAATATAACTTTTATAAAAAAAATTATTTATGTTTAATCTTATTCTTATCAATTAATAATAAAATTTTTGTTACCATATAATCCTTATTAATAATATATTTTATCAATTATATATTTATTATAACATAAAATGGAATTTTTAGTAAAGTTATACTTTAAATCATAACCTAATATTATTAGTTATTTAGCTACACCGATTTGATTTATCAATGCCTTAGTATTGATAGTAACCATTATTTTTTATACATATTTTTCATAAATTATTTCTAACAATTTTCATATGACAATTAAAAAATATATTTTAATGACTATCCAATTTTCATAGGTTTGTTGTTGTTTGGTGTTTCGTGTATCATACACTATCATACATATTAGGTATTAATGGAATATATAATTTAAAACCATTTGGTGTTAAAAATACTACACCCATGGTATTTGTCATAAAAAACCCCAATTTGGTTTTGTTGAAAAATAATCCAATACTAATTCAACATTCCTCCATTTTAGAAAAAATATACAATTGATTAGTAGTAAATATCAAAGACTTTTTTCTTATATAATTCATTTGTGATTTACTAATATACAACTATAGGACCACATGATTCAAGCTAGTTCTGAGAAAAAAATTCTTAAATAAAAAGGTCAACATAAGAACACTTCATTGATATTATTTAACATAAAAATTAATCACTAATCTAATCCCCCTAAATTAACATTAAAATAATCTCACCCTTTCTAAAAACATTGTATTAGATAAATCCTTATATGTTTAGAATAAATAATACTCAATGAAATTTAATTATCTAATCAAGGAAAACGTATCTTATGTAATTTATATAAATATTATCTACAATTTTCAATTAACCAAAAGAGAAAATATCTTTTATAAAGAGAAAATCCAAAGGGAGGGTCGGGCTCCCCTATCGAAACTATCTAGTTTGATGGAGATGGTTTAACTCTAAAATCCAATTGATTCCTCTCTAATCCATCCTCATGAATTACCTTCATCATGGTGTCTATATCCACATTTTGTGTTGATATGTAGACCAAAATTATAATATCTTGTTCAAATTTTTAATTGATTAAATGATACCTTATCTTGATGATATTTTCTAATGTGTGATAAATAATATTCTCACTATTTTTTATTACGCACAAGTTGTCACAAATTATTACAAAATAATATTTTTCATCCACTCCAATTTCATCAAACTGTTCCTTCATACATAGTAATTAATTATAGGCTTGAGTAGCCACAATACTCTTAGCTTCTATAGTTCATATATAAATTTTCCTTTGATTCATACTTAGATAATAAATAAACAAACCTCAAAGATAGAATGAACTTTCTGATGTCAACTTATGATCACACATTGACTCTATCAAATAAACATTTGTGTATCCCAATAACTCCACCTCGTATTTTTTATGATAAAATAGTCTAAAATGTATCTTGTTGTTAATTTAACAAATAATCCACTTCACTAATAACATTTGGAACTCCATGGTATAACTTTTGTACCATATCTACTAACATATGTAAGACATAATGTCTATTCATTTTGTTGTTATGTATAATAACCTTCCAATTATTTTCCTATATTTTATTACATCGACCATAATTCCATCATCATCACTTGAAAAATTAATTTAGGAAGAAACTAACATTTCCATTATCCTAGAATCGTTTTTTCCAAACCTCTAGAATATTTCTTTAGAATAATTTAATTTCAAAAAGTTACATTTCGTACTTGAGTAACCAATAGACCAAGAAAAAAATGTTCACTCTCTAATCATGGACATCTAGAATTCATAACTCATATATTCTAAAAAAAGTCATTATTATTCATCCAACCCTCTAAAAATTATTTCATATATATAATTAATAACCAATAATATTTTATGATTTCATTTCTTAATATATATATTTTGTAAACTTTTCTTTATTATAATCCAAGGTTTCTCATGTTTTGATCAAACCTAGAATACCATGATCATGGTGCTAACATCACTATGTATAATGAATTATTAAACCAGAATGCTTCTCTATCATTTTCATTTATTATAAATTTATCTAGTTTGTCTATGTAAAATTCTTCCTCAATAACTCCCTTAATAAATAATTATTGGACATCCATTTTCTACACCTATAATCAACTTTTCATTAATATTTCTAAGAATATTTGAATAGTTTATAATCGAGATATGAGAGAAAATTTCTAATAAATATCAATAACATTTTTAGATACCCTAAGACTAGTATCTAAAATCCAGTGTTTTCTTTATTACATTGTAATAAGATACAAATAATCACATCTCAAAGGACCGAATAGTTTAGTATTTTTTTTAAACAAGATACAAAACTAATTCTTTCATTACATTTTAAAACACCAATTACAACAAAACTTTTATCAAGAATAACATATTTAAATCTATTATCTCTTTCTAAATAAATCATAGTACACTTCATATAATAATGGTTAAAGGAAAAAATAATGGTGGGCACAATTTCTCATTAATGGTTAGGTTCAGTGGAAGCTCTCCTAGATCAATAAGCATAATCAATATGGAAAGGTAAAAAAATGAACACAAATTCCATTTAAATAACTTGACTATCATGAGAAGATAAGGAATAATAAGTATTCCAGGGTAAATAACTAAAAAAAATAATTTAAATAATATTACTACATGAATATAGAATTCATTATCAATATGTCAAGGTAAATAACTAGACACACATTCCATTTAATCAATAATATGATAATGAAATGCATCTGGAGATAATATAATTGTGAAAATGTCCAAGATAATAATTATAAATGAATTATTAATGAATGAAGTGCCTAATAATTAGACCCTATGATCTAATAAAACATGATACTTCTACCCTCAATTCCCTTCACAAGAATTTTTAAAACTAAAGGTAAAACACTTTTAATAATTTATTACTAATTTTTCTCATGAGACCTAGTGATGCATCGAGAGGCAATATTATACTAGGAAAAACTCATCACTGCAGGTCCAAAGAATTACTAACAAATAAAATCAGTGATTTCATCAATGAATAATTATTCTTTATCCTCAAATATGTTAATTTAGAAAAGGAAACATATTTATCATTATTTCTTCAGTTAATCAAATAAATATCAACGTAAAAAAATTATGAAAAAAATGTTTATTTTTTATGAAATAATCATATAAATTTTAAAAGGATATTTATATTTAAGAGTAATTTTATTTACAATTTTAGGTTATAAAAACAAATTGATTGTTTTAAGAGAATGTTAAAAATCATAAAATAAAGTGATATTGTATAATAACTTTTACCACTTAGTAATTTTCAAGTCAAATTCCCTTGGATAAAATAATTCAAGTTGAAACTTAAAATTCTATGTAGTATGAATTAATAGTGATATCGTATATAAAATGTTTAGTTTATACACCATATAAAATAAATTAGGTTCAAAACATTACAATATGCCTCAAATAAGGGAAATGGAGACAATTTACCTTACCCCATGCTTCCTTTTGGTTGAATGTTATTTAAAATCCTATAGAGTGTATTTAAAAATGTTGTTAAATTGTAAAAGAATTGTATTAAAAATTATAATTTAGTGTCTTGGATTTTTCCGTGTATTATTTTTAAATATTATATGGAATTATTATGAGACCAGATGCAGAGACGACACATCATTTTGAGGCTCGGTAATCCCAGAATGGTGGTTCAAACTTTTTTTAAGTTAAGTGAGTCAGCACTTGTGTGCGGTTGCGGTAGTTTCCAAACAGATGCCTGGATTAAAAATCTAAGGGCACCGTTGCGTCTGGGACGATGAATTTATTTAATAACGGGTCTAACCTTGACCGGCACGGGTCAAGGGAAAAAGTTAATTTTTGAACGTTTTCAGTAAAATAAAAAAAATCAAAATGTTTATTTTATATGGAATCATCTGCTGCAGCACGTCGACGGAGCAGCTGTTTCTTTAATAAATGTCATGTCATAATGACTCAGAAACGGAAAGCTGGACTCATTAATACAGTAGCATATTTTGAATTCCAAAACATGTTTTCCTTTTTATTGGGATAATCAAATGTTTCTCGTTGGCAAGGATTGAGAGAAAACTCTGGGGAAAATCTGTGGAGCTTTGGAGGAAACTCTCAGTGACGAACGACGACCGATCGAAGCTTTGAATCGTTACGCCAATGAAGTTTAAGGATCTCGACGATGGTGGCAACGCGACCCTTTATCAGCGATCGATCCCTTCTTGAGGTAGGGGTTTGTTATTTAAATTCCTTTCCCCGCTTTTAATTTAAATGAAGAATGCGGATCGACCATGAAAAAGTTAATTCGTGGATTCGTACATTATTGTGGGAGGGTTTTATTGGGATAATTCATGGAATTGATACATGTTGAATTTTTTTTGTTTGATTCTTCTCTATTTAATCCTACTAACAAGAGAGCATCAATGTCGTGGTGAACGACGACGGAGGTTCGTTCCTTAATTTTTCTTATTGGATATTCCTCCCCCTTTTTTATTTCACACGTTCTTCGCATTCTTCATGGAGTGATGAAAAACGGATCGATGCGCATATGTTTTGTGATTTAATGATCCCAAATTGAAGATTAGACACCACAACGACCTTGTGGATTTACGACGGTGATAGAAGATAATGAAACAGACCGGATCAAGAAGGGTCGTTCTTGGAGAGTTCTTCGTGCGGGTGGATCGTTGTATGTTTTCGGAGCCGGTCAGAGGTTTGAAAACAACAGAATCAGATTCATGGTGTCAGGGATACCAAAACCTGGGAGTTTCATGGTGATCGGACAGCCGGATTGATGAACGGGACATCACGGAAGGCGCAACGGCAGAGGTTCACGTTTCTGGAAATTTCCTGAATACATGGTGTGTATCTCCAAAGAACATTCCATGTGGACCAGCTCAAGGATGTCTATGGTTTTGGGTGTCAGATTGGAATCACACGACGTGTTAAACCTTCCCCAAAGCTCAGCATGTATCTTGGAAGGTACACAGACATGGATTGGACTACACAGATTTAGACAACATAGTGTGTACTCTCTACGCAGCATGGCAGAGGTGGCCACACAGGACTCGGCATATATCCAGGGGATACATGGACACGAGATGAAGTACACAGTGTGTACTCCATCACATAGTCAGGCGAGGACAGTAATGCGGGTCACCCCGTGTACCAATTACACAGGTTGGAGTACATGGTTTGAGGACCGTGTACGTGCACGTGGACAGCATACACAGAGTTGACCCCAGACACTCGGGCACGGCGTGTACCCCATACTACATGTCGTGTACTCACTTTTCTACATGACCATCCATACGACACGGACTATTGTACATAGGCAGTACCCGGGGTCAGACAACACAGCGTGTAACTTTTCTACTCGCCGTGTACTTTTTCGAAAATTGTATGGTCCTCTTGTTCACCATATATTGGACATCTTTCGTTTCAGTTAGTGCCCTTCTTCTCGTTCCCTTGAAGTTTAGGCATCATTTCCTTCTATAGGAGTATGATCCCTTCAGTATGACTTTCTATGATAGATTATGCATCCCTCTAAGACTCCCGAAGAGAGATCCTCTATCCATTCGTGACCCTAGGTAGAGTCAGGCATCAATGTCACCAACTCTATCGGGCATTGATCCTCTACCTAGCTATTGAATCACCTAGCTTGTGAATCTGGATGAGCCGCGGTATCTACCATGTCCCTGGCAGTGATCCTCATCTATGTATCATGATCTTTCCCACTGAGGAGTGTGCCTCCCATAATGATTGCTTCTATCTATCATGATCTTCCTGCTCAGGAGTGTGTCTCCCATAATGAGTGTAACTACCTCTTGTGATGTTTCCTGATGAACAGTACTTCTCGAATGGACGTTATCACAGCTACCAGACTCGTGGATTGTGTTCTCCCAGAACAAGTACTTTGTTGAAATCTTCTAACTGAAACCCTAGTGGGGCTATGAAGTTGTGTGATGTGTCTCTAGACTACGGGTCTAGGTTTTGAGTATATCTGGATTGTGATCTCATTTTATATGTTCAGAAGACATATATTGTGTAGAGCTGATTGTGCCTTTTCTTTGTGTACTTGCTTTGTGTTTATGAGGTCCCTCTAATGAGTATTGTTATACTCACCCCTACACGGGTTTTGCATGCACGTGTCGTGTCTTGTGTAGACGACCAGCCTTTTGACAGAGTCTAGGGAAGACTAGGACAGGACCGAGCTTTCTGAGTTCCCTACAGGACGAGGCATTCCTTCGGCTATGAGCAGCAGTCCCAGTACCTCTTTGTTTTTACAGGTTAGACTTTGCAGTTTTACATACTCTTGTTTTTTGTGGGCTTGTATTTTGGCCCAGTTTACATTCATTATTTACTTTCTACCATACTCGGTTGGTTGGGTTTAGTTGTATACATGCATTTTGGTCCTTAGTGGTTTTTACATTTCAGCATTTATGGGTTTGGAGATGTGTGTGTGTGTGCATGTTCTTAGGCAATGCCTCCCATGTAGTAATATGCCTACCCAGTGCTAGTCATTAGCCCCTGTCCTATTGAGGGCGGGCTTGGGGAGTCACAACGCGTGCCCCACTGGAACGGGTCGTGATAGAGTGGTATCAGAGGTGGTTGGTTCTACATTAGGACCAAGAGACTGTGAGACTGGTTTGGGGAAATAGTGTTCAGTGTTTCGAGCTCGGCTTTTAGGACATAGATTCTAGTGTTGGTGTGGCAGCCAACATATCCATACACCAGGACTCTTATAACCTGCTTTTCGACTCCGTAAATGAAAACACTGGTTGCGGGGAAATAAAATAAATGTATATGCATCATATAGTAATGGGTTCTGTTTTCCATATCCTTTGTCTCACCTATCCAGATATACTCATTAATCATGGTACATCTTGTTTCCTTACAGGATTCCTCTGCGACGCATACCCACTAGGATGTAGTAGCACGGTCAAGAGGATGACCCCCTTAGTGATGAGGCTTCAATAAAAAGATCAGTTCACCAGGCGTTGCCACCAGGTGATGCACCTGCTATACCACCACCAGTGGAGCAGCCTGTGGTACCCGTAGTACCGAACGATGAGAAGCGTAGGTCGAGCGTTCTCTATGAGTTCAAGATACAGATACACCTCAGGTTCTGAGGAGAGCCCAACCCTCAAGTGGTTGAGGATTGGCTCGAGGCAGGGACCAGAGCTTTCCATCTAGTGAGGACACCAGCAGACCAGATGGTGATCCTAGGGGCGAGCCTTCTTCAGGGTTTGGCGGGACGATCGTGGAGTCAGACCACATAGACTCACGACGAGGATACTCTTTCATAGACATAGTTCGAGTGACTCTTCAGGGAGGAGTTCTCTCTGGTTATGGTGAGATTTGTACGCATCCCGGAGCTTCATCAGCTCTAGTAGTGCAGTTTGATTGTAGCTGACTATTCATCGAGGTTTACCAACCTCACCCGGTACTTGATAGATATGATCAGGGATCAGTACTTCAGAGATTGGACATTCGAGTGAGGTTTACGATGAGACATCCTAACTATTGTTGTGCCTCTATGCATTCTGACTAATTATGTAGTGCTCGAGTGAGCCTTGGTGATCGAGAGCTTCTTGGCGGAGCAGAGACAACAGACGGTAGTCAGTAGCAGGCAGACAGGTGCGGAGACCTCGACAGTAGGGATCTAATGTCGGACACAGGGATCAGGACATGAGAGACATCAAATGAGGACCTAGGACAGGGCATCGACATTCCAGGGCTCTCAGGCTGGATCCATTCAGCCTAGGGAGAATAGATGATATGCATGTGATGGTAGGGGACATCTCACTAGATATTGTCCAACCCGTCGAGCTGCTAACAGGGAAGCGGTGGATGGACCACCAAGGTAGAGGCATAGAATGGAGTAGACAGACCCGCCAGGCATTGGACATGGCAGAGGAGCAGGGAGAGCAGTAGGTGGTGCCAGATGCTTCGATCTACTTCCACCGCCACCCCTAGAAGGTCCGTACTAGGCTCAAAGAGCTGGGGGACAGAGGCAGGGACAGTTGCATGGGGTTGAGTCATACAACATAGGGACTACAGAGATTATACGAGGTATGATCTGTTTCTTCTCTACCATAGCTTCCGTACTTATAGACATAGGTTACAGTCATTCCTTCATCGCCAAATGTCTTGTGCTAAACCGTGAGATTTTGGTAGAACCATTGACTTGGTCCTTATAGTTGGAGACACTTGTGGGAGGAGACTCAACAATCACACAAATTTTCAGACAGTGTGATATTACCCTTGGAGGTGAGAGTTTAGGTTGGAACCTCTTGGTGGGAGCGTCGATGCCTTACGACGTCATTTTCATCATGGATTGGTTATCTTTGTTCTATGCCCAGATTGATTGTTTTAGGCGAAGAGTGAGGTGTGTCTGCCGTGATGGAATGATGTTTTCCTTTGTCGGAGAAAGGGAGAACCAGGTAGCACATAATAGGCTCATGCATAGGAGGGTGTAGCCGATCATTCATTAGATGGATATCCTTAACCTCATAGCAGTAGATGTTGTGAGCTCTCAGTTCCCAGCAGTAGTGGTGGAGTATGACGATGTCTTTCCCAAAGATGTTCCAGGATTACCTCCCCACTAGGAAATCGACTTCTGCATCGACTTACACCCCGGGACAACACCAATTTTCTCACCATCATATCAGATGTCCCCTGTAGAGCATTGCGAGCTGAGGGTGCAGTTGCAGGATTTACAGAGCAAAGATTTCATAAGTCCCATCATTTCACCCTGGGTGGCCCCAGTCTTGTTTGCCAAGAAGGAAAATGGGAGTTTGAGGTTGTGTGTAGATTACCGGCGCCGGAATCAGGTGATGGTGAAGAATAAGTATCCACTTCCGAGAATCGAAGACCTCTTCGATCAACTGAGAAGGGAATGGTGGTTCTCAAAGGATGACCTTCGATCAGGTTATCACCTGTTACAAGTATGGGACGAGGATATACCGAATATGCCCTTCAGATGCCACTACAGTCACTATGAGTACTTGGGGATGCCTTTCATCATGACAAACGCCCCCACAGTGTTCTTGGGACTGATGAACCAGATATTCCAGCGATACCAAGACCGGTTCGTGGTGGTCTTCATCGACGACATCCTTGTGTACTCAGTGTCAGAGGAGGAGCACATGAGACACCAGCAAATAGTTCTAGACGTACTCTGAGAGCACCAGCTTTTTGGGAAGCTATGGAAGTGCATGTTCTGAATTCAGGAGGTCCACTTTCTGGGACATGTCATCTCAACAGATGGAGTAGCTGTAGACCCAACCAAGGTGGAGGAAATGTTATCATGGGAGCCACCTCATAACGTGATGTAGGTGTGAAGCTTCCTTGGGTTGGAAATATATTACCGAAGATTCATTCTTGATTTCTCTCAGATAGAAACACTGATAGTGGCCTTGACGAGGAAGGGGAAACCCTTCATGTGTATGAAGAAGTGCCAGTAGGCTTTTGAGCAGCTGAGACAGAGTTTGATGAGTGCCCCAATCTTGATATTGTCGGAGGAGGGTGTTGAGTACATAGTTATCTATGACGCATCAGGGACCAGGCTTGGCTATGTCCTGATGTGGAGAAAGGTAGTGATTGCTTATGGTTCACACCAACTTAGGTCACATGAGTAGAAATATGCGTCTCGTGATCTCGAGTTGGCTGCAGTAGACTTCGTATTGAAGATGTGGCGACACTACCTTATGGGAGAATAGTTTATCATCTACTCTGACCACAAGAGCCTCAAGTACATATTTTCACAACAGGATCTAAATCTGAGGCAGAGGAGTTGGCTAGAGTTTCTCCAGGACTATGATTTCAAGATCATCTATACTTCTGGGAAGGGGGAAAAAGTGGCAGATGCTCTTAGAAAAAGGTAAATCTCGCATCTATTGATTAAGGCGATAGAGCAGTTAGCTACATTGAAGTTATCCATTATGGACCGAGAGGATACAACTTACCTATAGTCGATGGTTTTCACCCCTCCACTCTTACAGTGAGTTAGTGAGGTGCAGCTAGGAGATGTCGACAGTGCGGCTTTACGTGCTCAGTTTTCCATAGGAAATTCTCATGATGGATATCCGTAAGGTGGGGATAATGTACTTATTTTTAGAGGATGCACTGTTGTACCGGTGGAATTTCAGGAGGAGGTCTTGAGGGAGTTTCATACATCCCCCTTGGCGGTACATCCTGGAGTGGCAAAGATGTAACAGGATCTCCAATGACAGTTCTGGTAATCAGGCATGAAGAAGGCATTAGTAGAGTTCTTTTCCCGATGCCTCACATTCCAGAAGGTGAAGGCTGAGCACTAGGTTCTGGCAGGATTAGCTCACCCCCTTGAAGTTCAAAAGTGTAAGTGGGATGGAATATTGATGGACTTCGATACAGGCTTACCGAAGACATCGAAGGGGCTTGATTCCATCTGGGTGATCTTTGACTAACTCAGCAAGTCGGCCCACATCCTAGCTATCAGAGAGCAGAGTTCCGTTGAGAGCTTGGGACACCTCTACGTGCAGAAGAATGTTTAGCTTCATGGCGTCCCCTCAGCAATAGTCTTGGACTGAGAATACTGTTTCACATCCCAGTTATGGAAGGGATTTCATGAGGACTTTCGGTCTCAGCTACACTTGAGCATAGCGTTTCATCCCCAGACCGATAGTCAGACGGAGAGGACCATTCAGGTTATGGAGGATATGTAGTGAGCATGTATCTTGGACTTTGGTCAAAGTTTGGAGGACCACCTACCACTGATGGAGTTTGCGTACAATAATAGATACAACTCCACCATTGGTGTGGCACCATTCAAGGCCTTGTATGGAAGACCCTACTGGTCACCACTTTGTGGACCGACCCCAAGGAGTCAGCACTCATGGATTCAGAGTTGGTGTGAGCTAGCATCGAGAAGGTGCAAATAATATAGGAGAGGATGAATACTACACAGAGCTGGTAGAAGTCTTATGCTTATAGACGATAGAGACCTCTGGAGTTCTAAGAGGGATACCACATCTTTCTTCGGGTCTCCCCTCGATGAGGTCCACAGAGATTTTTTTGGGTCAGCAAGCTATCTCTGAGGTTCATCAGACCTTTCCAGATACTATGAAAAGTTAGTGAGGTGGAATATTTCCTAGATATATCGCCACAGTTGCATCATTTACATGATGTCTTCCACGTGTCGTAGCTGAAGAGGTACATGCATGACTCATCGCACGTTATAGACTAGGGCGAGATGGACATCAAGGATGGAGTGACCTTTGTAGAGTAACCGGTGGAGATCGAGGATCGGAAGGAGAGGATCCTTTTTAGGTGATAGATTCCCTTGGTGTGCATTCGTTCGCAGCACGGGAATCTTCAGGAGAGCACATGGGAGTGAGAGGCTCAGATCTGTGCCCAGTACCCACATCTCTTTGTGTGGTCTTTGTTTTGGATTTTTGGGGACACAAATCCCCAAGGTTGGGAGAATGTAGTGTCTTTGATTTTTCTATGTATTATTTTTAAATATTATATGGAATTATTATGAGACCAGCCGTATAGATGGCACATCATTCCGGGGCCCAGGGATCCCGGAATGGTGGTTCAGACTTTTTTTAAGTTAAGTGAGTCGGCACTTGTGCGCGGTTGCGGTAGTTTCCAAACGGATGCCGGGATTAAAAATCTGAAGGCATCATTGTGTCTGGGATGACGACTTTACCTAAGAAAGGGTCTAACCTCAACTGGCGCGGGTTGAGGGAAACAGTTAATTTTCAGACGTTTTTAGTAAAATACAATAAAAATAAATTCACAATGTTTATTTTATATGCAAACGTCCACTGTAGTGCGGCGACGGGAAAGCTATTTCATTAATGAATTATACATCATAATGACTTAGAAATGGAAAGTTGGACACATTAATACCACAACGTATTTTGAATTCCAAAACACATTTCCCTTTTTATTACGATAATCGAATTTTTCTCGTTGGCAAGGATTGAGAGAAAACTCTGGGGAAAATCCATGGCGCCTTGGAGAAAACTCTTGGCAACGAACGACAAAGAATCACAGCTGTGAATCGCTACACCAATAATGTTGAAGGATCTTGAAGATGACGAGAATGTGACCCTTTGTCAGTGATCGATCCCTTCTTGAGATAGGGGTTTTTTATTTAAATTCCTTTCCCCTCTTTTGATTTAACTGATGAACACGAGTCAACCATGAACAAGTTGATCTTCGGATTCGTAAATTATTGCAGGAGGGTTTTATTGGGATGATTTAGGGAATTAATCCATGTTGAATTGTTTATTTTTTGATTCTGCTCCATTTAAGCCTGCTAACGGGTGCGGATCAATGCCATGGTGAATGACGGCAGAGGTTCGTTCCTAGATTTTGCTTATTGGATTTTCCTCCACCTTTTTTCTTTCACGTGTTCTTCATGTTCTTTGTGGAGAGATGAACAATGGATCTATGTGCATCTGTTTTGCAATTCAAAGATCCCAAATTGAAGATTCGACCCCACAATGACCTTACGAAGGTGTGATGATGATAGCAGATGACGAATCAGACCGAATGGGGAAGGTCTGTTCTTCGAGCATTCTTCGCGCAGGTGGATCGTTGCATGTTTTTAGAGCTGATAAGAGGTCCAAAAACTATGTAATAGGCTTCATGGTGTCTAGGCGACCAAAACCTAGAAGTTTTATGGAAATCAGACAGCCGGATAGATGAACGGGACATCACGGAAGGCGCGAAGTTGGAGGTTCGCATTTCTAGAAATTTCCAGAATACATGGCGTGTATCTATGAAGAGCATGCCATGTGGACCAGCTCAACAGAGATTAGGGTTTCAGGCGTCATATAGGAATCACACGGCATGTGACCCAGGTCACAAGGTGTGTTAGACCTTCCCCAAAGCTCGGCGTGTTTCTTGGAAGGTACACGGACATGGGTTGGACTACATGGCTTCAGACAACACGGTGTGTACTCTCTACGCGGCATGGCAGAGGCAACTATGTGGGAATCGGCTTGTATCCAGGGGATACACAGATATTGGATGAAGTACACGGTGTGTACTCCATCACACGGCTAGGCGAGGCCAGTAATGCGGGTCACCCCGTGTACCGATTACATGGGTTGGGGTACACGGGTTGAGGACCGTGTACAAGCACATGACTAGTGTAGACATAGTAGACCCCAGTCACTTGGGCAAGGTGTGTACACCGTAATACACACCATGTACTCACTTTTCTACATGAATAGCCTTATGACATGGGCCATTGTACACGGGCAGTACCCTGGGTTAGACAACACGACGTGTAACTTTTCTACACGTCGTGTGCTTTTTAGAAAATGGCATGGTCCTCTTGTTCACCATATCTTGGACATATTTCGTTTGGTTTTGTTCACTTATTCTCATTCCCCTAAAGGTCAGGCATCGTTTCCTTCTACAGGAGTATGATCCCTTCAGCAGGACTTTCTGTGATATGGTCAGCATCCCTCTGAGAGGCCCGGAGAGAGATCCTTTGTCCATTCTTGACCCTAGGTAGAGTCAGGCATCGACATGACCAACTATACAAGGTGTTGATTCTCAACCTATCTGGTGAATCTAGATGAGTCGCGATATCCGCCATGGCCCTGGCAGTAATCCTCATCTGTGTATCGTGATTTTTCCCACTCATGAGTGTGTCTCTTATAATGAGTGCTTCTATCAATTGTGATCTTCCCACTCATGAGTGTGTCTCCCGTAATGACTGTAACTACCTCTCGTGATGTTTCCCGATGAATAGTACTTCTCAGACGGACATCATCACTGCTACCATACTCATGGAGTATGTTCTCCCAGAATGAGTACTTCATGGAAATCTTCGAACTGAAACCCTAGTGGTGGTATGCGGTTGTGTGACTTGCCTCTAGACTATGGGTATGGGTTTTGAGTATATCTGGATTGTGAACTCCTATTATATTTTTAGTAGACATATATTATATAGATCTGACTCTGCCTTTCATATGTGTACTTACCTTGTGTTTTTTGAGGTCCTCTACTGAGTATTGTTATACTCATCCCCTGCACGGGCTTTTCCCTCATGTGTCGTCTCTTGTGAAGATGAGAAGCCTTTTGACAGAGTCCATGGTGGACCAGGACAGGACCGAGCTTTTTGAGTTCCCTACAAGCTGAGGCGTTCCTTTGGCTATGAGAATCATTCCCAGTACCTCTTTGTGTTTACAGGTTGTACTTTCTAGTTTTTCAGACTCTTGTTTTTGGTGGGCTTGTATTCTGACCCAATTTAATTTCAATAAATTACTTTCCTTCGTACTCTGTTGTTTGGGTTTAGTTGTATGCTTTCATTTTGTTCCTTATTGGTTTTTACAGTTCATCATTTGTGGGATTGGATATGTGTTTGTGTGTATAGGTTCTTAGGCAATGCCTCCCATGTAGTAATATGCCTACTCAATGCTAGTCACCAGCCCCTAGCCTATTGGGGGAGGGCTTGGGGAGTCACGGAATGGGCCCCACTGGGATGGTTTGTGACATATAATATCATATATTATCTTTTATAATATTTTATCACACTTCTATTTATAATCATTCATTATTTTCATTGTTTTGGGTGTTAATTTCCTTATTTTTTTCAATCATTTTTCATCATGAAAGATAAAATTCTTGTGCGTATTATATAATTCAATCATCTATAGAATAACAATAATTACATATTTATCATATTTATACCCCAATTTTTCATTTAAAACTAATCCTGAAATACGGTTATAAAAAATAATATACTTTATGATCATAGAGATGGTAGGTCATACGTATACATGAGTACCATTTCCATTTTTCAATGATAATTATGGAAAGTATGTAAGTAATATTTTAACCTTACAGAATGATCATAATATAAAATATAACATATTATTTATTGAAATATTCTTAAATATATCATCTATATGGTGTGGTGATGAAAATTGAGTCACATCTCTTCGTGAAGGTGGTAGTCCATACATACAATGAAAGATGTTGTCGTCTTTATGCTTGTGAAAAGGTAAAATAAATAGACTCATTTCAGAATGATAAATATGTAGTTTGAATCATAATAACTTCATTTATACCACATATATTCATAAGAATTAATCTTATTACATTCCATGTAAATCATTAGTTAAATATGAATTACATCGCTTCATGAGGCGTTAGTTAGACATACACATCAGCAACGTTATTGTATATCCTATGGTATGAAACTTAAAAAGGTATAATTCATATAATCAATAAATATGTATAATTATGTTATAAATATCATATACATACATGTATATATATATATATTATATCCTTCATTATACACAACCAAGATAGGTGGTAATGGAAAAACCAATGACATTGTTTCTGAGGCGGTAGTCCACCATATACACAAATGATGATTATGTAACCCATTTTATGGATGTTTTGAAGGTTGTAGGTCATGAAGGTATTATAAAAAATCCTATTATATGGAATATAATTATTTTATTATATCATAATTGATTAATAAGAAGATAAATAGGTGGAGAGAGAAAAAAAATAAAGATGCTCATTGAAGATCATTACCCCTTCTTCAGATATCCTTCCTAGGTTTGCATCAAAAGCCTTCCTAGGATTTATTACATCCAGAAATAAGGCTTATAGGATGAGTGTATTTAATTTGGAAAGTTAATTTTTCCATGATTTCCTAAAAGAAAATGAATTTAAATTGTGATGTATAGAGGATAGGGGTGGCCTTTTATAAGTTTGGAAAGTGAAACACTTGTAATTTTTTGAAAAGATTCAATCATACCCAAGTTGTTATCATGAAAAAAGACTAAAAAATTATAAATTATTGAAAATAAAAGATTCAATATCTAAATATGATCCTAACATTAGTGTTGGAGAATTTTTTGGGTAATTTTTTTCCTATATCTTCCAAGTTTAACACATTGATAAATCAATATTTACCTTTACTATTAAAACTAATTTTTACTATTTTCAATATTCATTTTGGTACAAAAATTATATAGAGATTATTATAAATTATAAATTATTATTATAAAAATATATAATAAATTTTTTAAAATTAATTCACCATAGTGGAAATTTTTAATTTAAAATTTAGTACCACAGATGCGATGTGAAAGAAATCTTTTAAAGAGAAAATGTTTACAAGTTTATAAATATTTTCTATCTAAATTGAATATAAAAATTATTTCAATGATGTAAATATTATTAATTGATATTAAAAAGAACTAATTTTTATTTAAACCCAATTAAATTTATAATTTAACATTATAAATTATTTAAACTAAATATATTTGTCAATAAAAAAATATTATTCTCTATTTATCAAAAAATAAACCTTTTCCAAAAAACCACAAAAAATAACCCTGAGATAATTTTTATATTATGATTAAAAAATGAATTTTATTTTTTCAACTAAAATTTATTAAAGTTTCATAAATTAATTTTAAATTATGTGGTAAAATAGCCAAAAATCCATATATCATAAAAAATCAACTTATTAGAAAAAAGAAACTTTTTCTTTTAAATAATTCATATTTCTTTTCTAGTCAATAGATAACCATAATTACAATATTTTAGTAATTACTATTCATCACCTCTAATTTAATGACTATGTTATAATGGTATACTATATTATAGTTCATTTTGACTCAGGTTTTCATGTTCTACAAGCAATCAAAGAAGTTAAATTTCAAGAAATATATTTCATCGATTATTTAAGTTCGGTGTTGCGTGTCACATAATCTATCAAATAAAATGATCTTATTTTAGAATTTTGGTTTGTTAAAAAAATTTATTTATGGAATTTCCCTATAACACCATCCATTCATTTTTTTTATTTACATTTGTATCTTCATTGAGTTTTTTATAGAACACTAATTTTGTTTAGGTGACATTTTTATCATCTGGAATCAATAAAATTTATCATATCTAATTCTCCTCAATTTGGTTAGTATCTTCATTCATATCTTTGATAACAAATTAATAAATGGAATCCTATTAAATATAATATTCTCAATTTGATATGTGAAATATGTTTTTTTATAGGGTCTTAATCCATAGTTTTGTACTGAAGCATTCTGATCTCTAGTAATTTTTCTCTCTATAATTTCATTGAAACATTGTACCTTATTTTTTGTTGTTGTGTTTTTGCATTTTACTCATCAAAATGTCTTATTTTATGTATTCCACTATATAATACTCCTCCCATAGGTTTGTCTCTTTATCATCACTTTTTTTTGACCTTTAATTACTTTTTTACTATGAAAACTACTCACTATATTTTTAATACTGCTTGTTTTCCAAAACCATAACATCCATATTTTCTATGATTTTTCCATTATTTTTATTATAGAATTTTTATTCCTTGTTTTTTGATTATTATCTATGAAAATTACCTTGATATCAATGAGCATGAAACTTTCAATTATTCTTTTTATTGAGAATAAATCACTTAATTTTCAAAATTAAAAAATAATTTACTAGATACTTCTTCCCATACCACATCATATGGGGTATATTCTTCTAATTTTATCATAACAAATCAATTATGGAGATATAATCTAATTTAATCAAAAATTCCTTCCAATATATATCTTATATATTTCTTATAGGGAGCATCCTTAGGGCCATGTTATTTATTATTAGGTTCCTCTTGTCATCAAAATTATTTTATTAAGGAGTCATTAGCACCAAAACTTGGTTTTGTATCTTCTACTTATTGAGATACAATTCCACTTGATTATTAGTGAATATTGTACACTTATTAGTTATGAAATTTTTAATTTTCATCATTAGAATCTACAAAATTAACTTCGAACAAAGTATAATACACTTGAGCACTTCATATTTCTGAGAGATGACCACCATCCATGCCATCCACTTATAATAATTGATAAATAAAACAAATTTAATCTTTATATCCATGTATTTAGGTGATATTTTCCTATACAAATCAATATGAATTAACTCAAGAAAACTCATTTACTTCTTATCCTTCAAATTGTAAGCATTATTAATAATTTTCCCTTTTTATAAAGTATCATATATGTGAGTGTGGTCATGTGAGAGTCTAAGGATATCATGAGATCCTTCATTATTAAAAATAACTCTAGTGAATTTTGGAATGAGTGTTTGGGGATTTTCGGCTAAATCTTGTTGTATTCCTCCTGGTATAGAAAACCCATGTCTTCTTCTCCACCAATGTGGTATATATACCCCTTTTAAAACATTACTTGCATCCAATTATACTCTATAACTCTATTTATGATGAAATCCTTCTTATTTAAATTGACCACAAGATGTATAATTGGGAAATACTTAAAAAATTTGAATAAGTTCTTTAACATCACATATGTTCTTTGTATGTAATTTTATCAGATTATTTATTTTCTATATCCCATGATCGTCAAACCTTAATAATGGGTAAAATATACTACACCTTCATTTTCTTATTATATCCTCATAAAATTATTCTTTTTCAGTCATATGGGAAAGTGCATCTACTATCAAGGATCCACACTCCATCCTGATCTATTGCTATCAAAGTAATTTATATTATTTCCAACTTCCCAAATTTTCTTTTATGGATCCATGTTCATCATTATTCATCAATTAGTGATGACTGAGATTGAACCCCCTCCAACTCAATTGAATCAACAACATATTTCAATATTTTGAATTATTTGTGACTTTTAACCCCACTTAATGATGTTTCGGTCTATTTTGAACCCCATTTATCAACCACCATTTGAACTTTTTTGTGTACCATTGATGAGAAATTAATGGAATTATGTACATAACCTTCACAATAAAAATAATATATATTAAAAACATTCCAATTTTAATAATTTCAAATCTTTTTTTCTTTTTTCCAAGAAAATAATTCTTATTTTTCAGAACATGGGTTGTGTATGCCCCATCATTCCCCAAAAATAACACCAGATTCATGGTGTATCATTAAAAGTATTTGATACTCCATTTATTTTCTTTTGGTTACTTTTTTATTCATTACAATCAATAAAATTTAGTGTTTTGGTGATTATTTCACATCAACCGCCACTGATTTTTTACTTTCAATCAATTCCCTCAAAAGATTTTACACCAGAATTGATG
The DNA here is from genome assembly GCA_963277665.1 of Viscum album. Lineage (NCBI taxonomy): Eukaryota > Viridiplantae > Streptophyta > Magnoliopsida > Santalales > Viscaceae > Viscum > Viscum album. Next base: position 597,871,118 of record OY728122.1, read on the forward strand.
TGATCAACTTGTGGGAAAGAGTCTATTTTTTTCTTCATATCTTTCTATTCCTACATCACATCTTGAGTATGACATTAACTTCAATATCCTGATGTTATTCTATGAGTTATAATTCTCTCTTGATCATAATGATTTTGACACACCTCCATGATATTATCATTGATATCCTAGATTTTTTTACACAATCGCAAATAGAATCATTCAAGACACTAATAAACTAGGACAATCTCTATGATCTTAATATTGGACCTCGTTTCTTTCTCTGATTTTCTTGAATTTTCTGATTTGAGGAATTCAATTTCTTCTTTCAACTAAAATTTTTATAACTCTCAATGTTAAATGTGCATTTTTGATCTTGTATAATTCCATTGAAATTATTAATCTTAGCTATACAAATAGAAATTTATTAAAGAGTAGATTCTATTTTATCCTTGAGGTATAATCTTCACCCAGATTAAATGATTTCATCATAATTGACCTTTTAATGTGGTAAATATATTACAACCAAAAATACTACATCATTGAAGCCCTTGAAATCCTCACATTATTATACTTTATTTATTGCAAGATAACATAATCATGTGAATGAAAGTCCTTAAAATAATCTCCTCTCAGAAAATCTCTTTCCATTCACACCCTTTACTAATTAATCCATCATATCTTTATATTCATCATCATCTCAAAATGACATGGACATATTGAAGTGAGATACCTAATTTTTCCACACAAAAAGAAATAAAGTCAAACATTTACTTTGTATTTTACATTTACTCCTTTGAGATGTTGAGTAAAGTAAATTCATAACATAACCAACATCCTCATCCTCTAGATTTTTATCCAATGTTAGTTTCTTAATTTCCATGAGTGAATGTTCTATAGAATTCCCATTTTACAATGACTAAATTTCATTATTCTCCATCTCTTATACAATGAGTGTATTGTGAAGACCATCCAACATCACCATATTTGGGTATTGTTCTTCAAGAACCAAGGCCATCAAATTGAATGTAATGAAATTGTAATTTGGTACCTATTTATGATTTTGATAGCATTGAGGTTATCTCTGAGTCTATATATGTCCAAAAAATGATGTTCAACTGATCAATTAATGCATCAAAAGAATCATTTGAGTGTATTATCAAATCTTCAAAATGGTTCCATAAAACCTTCAATTTAGTTTCATATATATTTTAATGAACTTCATTATTGTTTAGTATATTTCACAATATTTCTTGTGAGGATTTACATCATATCATATTCTTGTTTATTGTATTGGATAATTCTCTTCCCAGTGCATTTACTCCTGTAGAATTAACATAAATCTCACATAGGTATCTATCTGATAACCTCTCATTTTTTGTTGATTAAGATACCATGAATTGCGGTTTTATACACATATATTGCTAAAGAGTATAAAATTTTTGAATTTTGTCATTCCACAATTAGAAATCATGGCCATTGGATATTGTAATTTCATTATGGTTAATCTTCCATAGATTTTCCTTAAATAGAGAAAACTCAACCAAGGACCTTTATCATTGATACGACAAATTGGTCCCAATAAAGGTAAAAAAACTAGAGAATCAGTTGACTCAAGGTGTAAAATTTTATTCAAACAACTCTCACCAACAACCTTGTTCTAATTTTTTTTGGAACAAACTCTCCCTTATAACTAGTTTTAAGTGATAAATAAATATTGATTTGATATAAGAAATTGTTCATGGTATACAAAAATTGGGATAATATATGGAGGATAAAAGATGATATGTTGATGCATTTAAAAAATGCATGTCATTGCTTGTATTTAAATTTTAATGTGATCACACTGGCCCTCTAGTTTTAGAACACTCAAAAAAACAAAGAACTCCTTGCTCCCAACCACATAGATGAAGAACTGATACTCTAAGTGTAATGTGATAAATCTCTATGAACTAAATGTGATTTCACACTAACATTGGTGTATTAATTAGACTCATTTTCATCCACATAATGAAATCTATGAACTTTTAGTGAGATGGCCTCTTAGAATTTTCTTCGATTCTTTCCTATCTTTCTAGCACATGTATAAAATTCCTAACCGTCTAAGAATTTAATATTTAATCTATACAACCCTTATTTTTTTTTGAATATAGAGATATATTCATCCTTTAAAGAGATTATCCACTATCTTATCTTTTTCATTTCTTTATTTTAATTTTTTATTCTTTTAATAAACATGAAATTGATATTTTCTATAATTTAATAGGGAAACCACAAAATTTTAAAATCATAATTTATTACTTCAAATCCTCATAATTATTTTTCTTAATTACAACCTAAAAATATGAAATAATAAATAATTAATACTAATTGACTATTCAAGATCACATCTACTATATTCTTTATGGATTTACCCCATTCAAAAGAGTGTGATACTTGATAATATAAAATATCTACTAAATTATTAATAATCATATATTAAAATCACAAGAATACAATTATATGATCCTCATTTTATCATAATATGATCTTCTATATCATATATTTTCAACCTTTCAATCATATTTTATGATTAATAATGAAAATCACAATTTCAAGCTATTTCATTCTTCAACTCAAAGATTAAATAAATCGACCCTTTTTGACTGAAAATTGTTTCGAGGATACTTTTACATATCATCTCTATAATTACACCATGATTTTTGAAATTAAATAAAGGAATATAACCTTCTGTATGATCTAGGTTACTCTTTTTCATCCCCCAATGACATTTACACATCATCATGATGAACATTATATACCTCCCCTTTATTGTGGGAATGAAGCATATGCATTATATTGATTCCCATTATGTTTTCTAGTGTGGTTCCATACTTTTCCATTTTTTAAGGGTGGTCGATATTACATTTATATATCAGGTTGACGATCCATATGTATTATGGTGATGCTTCTCCAGGACTACTCCATTTCTCTAAAAGTGATTTCAGGATACTTTTACTTATTAAGGGATAACTCTAGGATTTCTTTGATTCTACCTATTCCTATAATATTTTAATTTCACATATTAGAATTCTAAACACTATTTATTAGAATGTTGTCATTTTTTCTCCAACCTTCTCCAAATTGGTTACCCTTGCGCATATATTTTTAGTTACCCCTAGATATAGTACATTACCAATTTCATTAAATATTTTCAACACTATAAAATCTCTATAATTATTATTAATCTCCTTTGTACTTCATGTTACACATCCCTCATGACTATGTATGATTCCATGAATGATCCTCCCACATCATTATCAAAATAAAAAACACAAAAATACTCCAAGTTTATTTATTCAATCATTAAAACATGTGAAGTGATCATTGGTATTAAAATCCATGAACTCATTTATTAATGAAGATCCCATGGGTTGAATAATGTTATTTCATGACAATTTTGGATATTATTTTAATTATTAGATAGTATCTTTATTAATAAGTGATATACTACTATAAATCAATAATTGTGCACTTGATTATTATGTCCATTCTTCTATATTGAAGTATACAAACGCCTTTCTAGATTCCCCAATATTTATATTGTTCAATAAGATCATAAAAGGGTAACTATTACATGTTAATCAATGAAACTCATCTCTTAAAATATTATAGTATCATTATATCACACAAGTTGAAATATAATCACTATTATGGGTCATACCATCCCAAAAAATAGTTTTTTACATGATGATTTCTTATACGTAAAAGGATATTTTGGTTCATATCTCCATGTTGAAAAATGCAAACATTATTTTAGTGTATCTAATTTGAAAATGAATCAAGATATTTAAAGAATAATCTTATGTTAATTTTGGGTTAGGTCTTATCATGGCATAAAATATTGGGTTTGGTCTTCACCTATTATAAAGCTATTTATCATCTAAGTATTTAGTGGGCATCCATATTTCACTATGGTTAGAGAGTATGGAGTTTATAATATTAATTTTGGAAGTACTGTAAATATTTTATGATTATTGTATTTATATTATACCAAACTTATATTCCTATAACACTAATTAGGTTTGGTTTAATTATCATATTCTGTATCAAGAATATTATGTTCTTCAAGTTTCATATTTAATAAATTTATTTGTTTTTAATATTCTCAACCATATTTTATGTTACCATTACCACTATGAGGGATTCAATATAAAATTTTTCATTATTCATAAAAAAAACTCTTAACGTAAAAGTTGATCATGAAAAAAAATCAATATATAAAAAATCACAAAAAATGAGTTATCAATTAATTTTCTGGTTTCAACATTGTGGATTTCCATTGTCAGTAAAAATGAACAAGTCGCCTTTTTTTAGAAAATTTGAGGGAGAAAATTAACTATTGGACCAAATGAATTTTTATGTATATGGATTATTAAGTCCATAAGCATGTATGGATTATAGATACTTCTTGAAAATCATTGATGAATTTAGATTGAATGGTTATTTTTTTCTTCAGAGATATAAGTTTCAATCCTTTTAAAAGTTAAAAGTGTACAAAAATAAAGTCTAGAAATGACTAGGAAAAAATATTATAGTAATTTTATCGGATGATACTTTTTTATTCCTGAGTTCTAAACCTTATGATTATTAAAGTTTATCATGATTATATATTTAGTCCAAAGGGGGTGGGATCTCATGTGTAAAAAATCATTCTTTGAATAAATTGGGAGATCACTAAATAGATTTTTTCTTCCTAATTTGTGGCTATAAAAAAATTATGCTATGAAGTTATTAGATCTATGTTTTTACAAGTTTACCAATTAGAGTATTTATTATAAATTTTTATCAGTTATACATTTATAAAATCTATTATTCTGAGGAAGTTTGGAGAAGTGAAGAAAAGTGGTCTCAGTGAAATTCCATTAGATAGAGAACATTAAATGGATTTTTACATTGTTAAACAACATTTTTCATAGGTTTGTAATTAGTTGTATTATCTCTGAATAGAAATTTATGTGACGGATCAACTAAGGGGAAATCTCAACATCATCAGATTGAGGGAACTAGATAGATATTTTTCAATGTCCAAAAGAAAATGATTGTTTTATTTTGTATGATTTCCATTGGAGGGTCTTGAAAAATGTTCAATATGTGAAAAGAATAAATCTCGGATTCATTGGAAAGAAGACTAAATTTGATGTAATCAGATATGAGTAATCATCTATGGTTCATTGATTAGAGGTTTCCATGTGAAGGAAATCATTGAGGGATTGTAAGGTATGTTTTTGGATGGATTAAGTTTCCTGAAAATGATTTTAAATGGTACTTAAAATTTATTACAGAAACAAAACTGAAAGTTTCATCAGATGGAATACCTATGATGAGATCTACCAAATAGATGTAGTAAATGGATTTATGAAATATTTTAAAAGATATTAAATGAGATGAAGAAAATATAACCATTCAACTTCCCAAACATCATGGGGAAATGATTTCTTATTCCCAAAAAGTAATAAAGAATTTTGATGAAGAATACTAATGTTGGGCCAAAAGAAAATATCATATTTTTAGGATGTTTGAATATGGTTAATGGATGGAAGTTTAAATTTAACACACACAAAATTGTGGGATAGGTTATTTTTATTTTTTCATCTCATCATAAATTTATAGATGAATGTTTCATATATAATGGAGTGATCCTTTGTTGAATTTTGGTATATGGATTTATGAAAATTGGGTGAATTGTTTTCTAAGTTAAGAGTCAATTAAAAAAATACTTTAAAGATACTTCAATAAAAAACTATCATATAAAATAATTTTATCAATTGGTACTAGATGAATGTTTTGAATAAGTGATTATAAAAATAGGGGATCATTTGGTTTCATAATAATAATGTTTTGTGGTGATCATATGGACATGGAATTATATTGGTATCAGTATACAAAAGAAACATTAGGTAGAATGTACCAGATGAACACACTAGATGGGGTATACTCAATAAAATTGTTTCATAAACTAGATATTTGATCAGATAATTATATTGATGTGGAACTGGTCAGATAAATTTCAGAGGGATTACTCCCATAAGTTAGTTTTAGAGAGACGGTGCGTATAATCGATCGGAAAAATGTGATGAATAGGTAGTGGAAAATAGTAGGAAGTGGCAATCGGCCAAATAGAGGTGATCATCCCAACAGACATTATGAAATGAAAAAATTATTAGACCAAGTTTCATAAAAATGTATATATCATATGTAGATTAGATCATCCACATAGTTTCCCATAGAATTCTAAGAATAGTTTCCATCACACTCTTATGTATGAAATTGAAGAAGAAAATTTAAGAAGATAAAGTATGGATAAAGTTCATGTAGAACTGTTACAATATATTGAATAATATTAGTAATGGTTCTTATAGTTGCTAAAAAACATTTTATACCATTTATATGTGTGATTAATACGTGCATTATCAATTTACTATAGTGATACTGAAGTGAAATTGTGTTTTTTGGTTTTTATAACTATCAAAAGGATTATTTTATAGTGGTTTTTTGGCCTTGGATTACATTCAAATTATTCCAAAGATATAAAAAATCTTACTAATCATTTAATCTTGTAAATACATATTCTCTTGTGGTTGTTCTTGTTTTCTTGGTTTCTAGTAGATTCATATCTCACTAATAAGAGTAAATGGTTATTTATTAACAAATATCATAATATGAGATGATCATTGATTATTCAGCCCCCCCCCCACCTTAGTGATTATATAGATATTGATTTTTTATTTCGTGTGGTATCAGAGTAAAGGATTCCTTCACTGAATCTATACTAAATTTGGAGTAAGAATAATGTTGACAAGGATATTCATAACTCTATTAATTGTAAGGGGATTATTTATTTCAATAGAAAGAACTATCATGTCTAAAATGATTTAATGTACCTTATCTTATTTCCCTTATGTTCTTGGGACTGTTATAGATGGTTTCCCTCCTTGTTCAAAGGATTTTCCTCTAATAGTTATGAGTAAGAATAATTTTTATAATGATTAGCTAGATATAAATGTTATACTTTCCTCAGTCTCAAAAATCATGTTTCTTAGAGATAATGGAATTGAAAAGGATAAAGGTATCGAGGAAAAATTGAAGAATATATATGAAGGAAATGGGAATGTGCAGAATTAAAAGTTGCAGATATGGATATTAAAGTATGAAGATCATAAAATGGGTGAAGGTAGAATTTTTGGTAACCTATTTACAAGATTTGTTGACATTTTAATAATGATAAGATTTTTTCATTAGAATATGGTAGATTATTATATTGTTTAAATGATTCATATAATTCTTTTATATAAATTTGAGGATATGATATCATCATTAGAAGATATATATCCTAAAATTATATCTCTAGATGATATGTATTTTCTTCTATCGCATATGAAATGAGAAGAGAAAATTCCATTTTAAAGAATGATAAAGATGATTGAAAAATCTCTTTCATGTCCACCAAATTGAGAAAATACAAGAATTTTGTAGTTGAGGAAGAATTAAATGTCTCTATCACAAAATAAGTAGTTAGTATTTTTTGATAAATTTATGTTAATTTTCTAAAAAGGGTGAAAATAGGTATAGGAATGTATAAAAGAATGTTACCCGTTAAGTTCATTAGCTACTAGGATATTAAACATATTTTAAAAATTATCAAACATAAAAGGATGATAATGATAATGGTGATTGTCATATAAAGATAAGAAGATATTAGAAAAAGAATCTATAAAAATTCAAGTCTCTTCCAAAGAGAAATAATAAGAATTTCCCTAAATGAAAAAAGATAAATTTTTCTCTGAGTTAGGAATATGATGACAGTAAAGAAGAAAATGAAAACCACAATGATGATGCTACATAATAATTCTTATTATAAAAGTTAGTGATAAAAAGTTCACCAATGAAAAAAGTATTATCTCTAAATAAAAGAAGAATAAGTGAATCATTTATACTTTATTATATATATGGAGTTGAAATAATGTCTTACAAATATATTTTGTCTTGAAAAGAAGCAAAATAAGTTGAATAAATAAAATAATTTAGTAAATAATCAAGAATTCTTTATTCAATTAAAATAAAAGTTCAAAAAATATATTGATGATCTGAAGAAGTTACTTGAAAAAGATAATAACCTCAAAATCAATGTTGAAGAAAAGATAAATGTAAAGTATAAAGAAACTAATCTTACACAAAAAAAAATATTTTTGAAGCTGATCGAGGAAAAATAAACTTCTGAATATTGTTTTAAATTTTTTTTCAAGGTAATAAAAATATTAAAGCATATAAAGACAAAAATAGTCCTTAAATGTAAAAAAGTTTGAGGATTTTTAGAATAAAAAAGAAATTATAAAGACTATGTGTGTGGATAAAATAATTAGAGTTAAAAATGCTAAAATTTCTATGCTTTCAAAGTACGAAGAAAAATACTCTATATTAAAGATATTAATAAAGATGATAAGAAATATAAGTAGAAGAATCGTATTTATAGAGGCTACGAAAACCTCGGTACGTGACAAATCACTAGGGTGGACGATAATAATAATGTTGGAAAGAAGGTACATAATTCTGGAGAGTATCCATGTTATGGGGGAAATAAACATTCTATAGATATTGTTATTAGTCTGGTGTTTTTGAGAGTATAATAAAGTTTACTTGGTTAAATAATAACTGAATCCATGAATCTATGATACACTAGAGGTAGATTTTGAGGGGGAGTCAAACCACTCAAACATGGAAACTAGATAAACTTAGTTTTACGATTGAAAATAGATTCCAAATGATGAAAACTATTTTTAAATTATTTTATCATTCTAGAAATCATGAAAATAATGTATTTTCATGTTATCATCTCAAAAATGTATGTAACAAAAATTTCAAAACCTTTTTGATAAAGAAGAAAAATTAAAGGGAAAAGGTATTAGTTTTTTAAAAGTACTCCAAAATCTATAAAAGGAGAATGAACTTCGAAATTTTATAGTGGGTTTTCTTCATACATGATAAGAGATTTGATGTTATTGAAGAATGTAAAATACTATAAGGAAGAGAAATTTTATTTTGGTAATTGATGATTACCTTATATTAATATGATTTGGATTTTCTATCATTAGGGATGAAAATCTCAAAACCAAAATAGAATTTCCTTTTGATGGGTTGAAACCCAATTCATTGGGTGTTTAGTGAATTTTTTATGCATATAATAAAGTTATTTTCAAAAGATATGGTCTCATTATTAAATTGGTTGATGATGGGAAAGTTATTAAAGGAGGTAAATAAACCTAGGGAATCTTATTTAAATTTGGTGATGCATAGAGTTAAGGCTATCATATAATGATAGAAGAAAATTAGTTATTGTATAAAATTTTTGCGCATACCTATCATATTAATTTTGGAAATTTAACACAAGAGATAAAATTTTCATGATATTCTTAACTATACAAGAATAATATATTGTTCTTCTTCCATATTAAATAATGGGAAGACTATATACACTGTACAGAAGAAGGTTTAGATTCATTCGACTCATCCCTTGTAAATGAAACACTCTTACATATGTTAGAAAATAAAAAAATTAATTAATGAATAGAGGTAACTAATTTATTTCCTTAATAAATTATTTTATAAAAATTTCATGTACAATTTTTTTAATCATAATTGTAATTATCTTATATTTTATAAGAGTTTTGAGAGAAGAATTGAAAAATAATGTGGATATTATATGAAGAATATTCAAAATGGTAATTGTGTTTAACACATAAATTGAATGATTATAAATTATTTTTAATGTCATTGAATTCTATATGATTTTAGTGCATCATACACACCATAATAGAATAGTGTTAATAAAAAAATAAATAGAATCATAGTTGAGGTGGAATGAACAATGTTTATTAAACAGGATACTTCTTGATACTTTTGTGGGAAAGCTATTAGAGAAGTTCTTATTATTCAGAATTAATGATTCTAGTGTAAAACAGTAATATTACTCCTTAAAATATGTATTATAAATAAACCTAAATTAGTAATTACCCATGTGTATTTGTTAATCCTTTAATTATAATGGTTAATAGTGATATTCATAATATGTTTGATTAGAGAGGTGTTGAAGGAATATTTAATTTCTAACCACCAAACAGTAGAGGATACATATGTTATAATAAATTTATAAGAAATTGTTTTCACCCTATTTTTTTGAAAATTATTTAACATTTTCACAAGGAAAAATCATTTTAATTTGATAATACATGTTTGGGAGACCTGTGATGATGGAAAATACAGTGATTTGGTAGATTGGGATAATTAAAACATAGTGATCTGTCATTATCATGTATTTGATCTTTTGTATAGACGTGAGGGTACTGAATGTGATATTAAGGATGTGAGGGGAATCAACATATAACACTGATCTACCACCCTGGTGGATGAAGTGATTTAGGTGAGAGTATTCCAATAAATAGTTGATTTTGATAAATCGCTCTAATATATACACTATGTGATTATGGAAGTTGTGTAAGTGATGATTATTGATCATTTGTAGAGATTATGGTTGAGGAAGATGGAGCATTTCAATCTTCAGTGGTGGTGGAAGACAGGGGTATCCAATGTTGAACATCAATTATGGGGGTCAATGAAACCCATAGGACTTATATGATCATGGTTGGTGCGAACTGAGTATGATGATCAATGGTAGCTTTGGCAGTTGAGGTGGACAAGCATCATTGGCCTAATGTAATAATTAAATATGAAGTCGGAGGCTAGGTCACCCAATTATTCCAATTATGTGAGGAAATATATTAATATGAAAATTTTAGTGAAATCCATATATGGTATTTTGGTAGTTTAAAGTCACTCCAACAGAAGTCATTTACCATATCTGAAAGATTTTGTTTTAGAAGGACTCATGAAGAAAGATGAAACACCCCATTTGATTGAAAATAATGTGACTATTATTTACATGTTTAAGATTTTTGAGGATTTTATAATATCTAGGAATGTTCTAACTACTAGAGTAAGGCTTTGGAAAACCAATGCTATCACCCAGAATGTTTACTTAGGTGTAGGTTTTTTTATTAAAAATACATACTAATGGGTCAAGTGTTCTTTCAAATCATTTTTACATCAAAACATCTAAAGAATAAATCTTAGGGGATTTGATCAATTTAATTAAATCAATTTATATTTTTCATTAAATAATGTGATTTTCATTTCAATAATTTTTATAAAAAAAAATATGAGGGCTCACCTCTAGATCGAAATTATTGTACTTAACTGGATCACGGGGCATGCTATGATGTTTTTTATATATCCTATCTTATGGGAATTCCAATTATAATGGATAGGACCACTGAGTTAGTTTAATTTGGCCATTATGATAGGATCATTGTGGAGGTAGAGTTAAGCTCTCTTTAGATTTATAAAATCATCTTTTTATATTAGGTTAATGATATCTCCCTAAAAGTTTAATATGAAACACTACCGGACTTCTTCGAGTATTTTCATATTTTTGGTCATGCTAAAGAAATTGGTCTTAAAAATGCGATTTTCACTTTTTTTCATTAAAATGGAATCCTAAGACTTCTTGTAGGAATAAATTGAGGACAATATAGTGTAGAATAATGTATTTTCTATTGGTGGAAACAATCTGCTCTAGACTGGGGAAAGGATCACATAGGTATCGGTTCTTCAAAAATTATTGAGGAGTCTTCTCAAAATATGGAACATGTGACTCAAGAGACTCTGGATAATGAAAAAGATATTACATGTTTGGAGATAACCCCTTTGTTTTGGATGCCTACACATCCAAAGCAACCTTGGATTGATATAATCAATTCAAATCATCCACCATCATAGAAGTTTGATGGCTTTCTTTCACCACCTTCATTGTAGTTCGACCTTGGTCACCCCTATCTTCCACCACCATAAATAATTGACATGTGTTATCATCCTCAGCCATTGTTTTCTCATACATTAAATAACCATCATATTCTATAGACTCCATCACCACATACTACTGAGCTTAAAATGATTTATATAAACAAGCCATTTTTCCAAAATTTATCACCTCAACCACTTCTTACACAGTGGATCTAAACTGGTGTTATGTACTGATTCCCCCCTATGGCTTAAATATCACCTTCAATTCCCACACCTCCATCCAAAACATCCGATCCAAGATAATTAGGTAACACCAATATTTAATTACCCTAACCTACTAGATCATTGGGGTTTTCATCACCACTAAACTCCCAAACATTCTTTATCAAATTATAATTATCTTTCCTTCTGAAAATTTTCAATAATTTTCACATATATAGAGTCAAAAATATTTCATATTTCCTTGTTATAGAATATGAATTCCCTGCCATTATGAGGCTATACAATAAATATTCTATCAACACCAATCTGATCAAACTTGCAAGGATTATCACAGTTAACCTTTCCATGGAAAGGACTGACAATTTCCAGTAGGTAATTCATTCTTGGGGTATATTTATTATTGATATTTTAAGGATTCATATTAATATTTTTCCTAAAGAAACATTAATTATTGTGTGTAGGTTTCACTAAACACATTTATAATTCAATGACTTTTAATATAATCTCTAAACATTCAATTTATGTATTCAACGCCATTATCATTTTGAATATTCTTTATATAATATCCACATTCCATTTCAATTATTCTCTCGAAACATGTAAAAAAATATGAGGGCCTCGAAATTATGTCTAAAAAACATAGTACATGTAATCTGTATAAATTCATCAATAAAGTAAATAAATTAGTTACCTTTATTCATCTATTACTTTATCAATGTAAGTCACATACTTTCCAAAATTATGTACTTTATTTCCATCATTTTATTACCATCAACCTTTGTATTCTTTTATGTTCTAATGTTTTTAGCAACCTCATAAATATTTTTATTCTAATTATATTTCTTCTCATCATTATAAAGATCTCCAATAGAGAGTTTTTGGTTTTATACATTTAAACCCAAGAAATTTTAGGATTTTTATCCCTTCTAATTTTTCCCATGTATAGTATTTTGGGCATCTTTTTTATTCTTACCATTTTCACAAATTATTTAAAATTATATTATTTCTTATTTAAAGGGTTTAATATTATTATATCCTTCACTATCTTTTGAATCTAATTTTCAGATTTTTATTATTCCTCAATTATCTTCAATTTTTTTATAAATATTAATTTCTTTATCATTTTACTTTATCTTTTCTTCAAGATTGATTTTAATGTTATCCTCTTTTTCAAGTAACTTATTCAGACCATCAATCTCTTTTAGAAACATGAATTTTTATACAATAAATGACTGATGATTATTTAATAAAATATATAACTTATTTAACTTATTTTTCTCCTTTTCATGTCTAAAAAAATTGTAAGACATTATTTCAACTCCCTCTTAAGAATAAACTATAACTGATTCACTTCATATTCTTCTTCTTTAGAGATACTGATTTTTTCATTTATGAACATTTCATCATTTAGTTTGTAATAATAAATTTTTTATAATCATTACAACTAGAATTTTCAATTTCTTCTTCACTGTCATCATCATCCTTATACATAGACAAAAAATTATCTTTTTTATTTAGAGAACTTCTTTCTCTTTCCCTTTGGATGGGACTTGGATTTTTCTACCTTATTTTTCTGATATATTCTCATCTTTCAATCCTCTTCACAAATAACATTATCTTACTTTTATGTTGTAAAAATATTAGAAACATTTATAATATCCCCACAACCAATGTACTTGATAGGTAACATTCCTTTATAATTTATTTTACCACTATTCAACCTTTTAGAAAAAAAAGACATAAAATTTTCAAAAAAATTACTAATCACTTATTTGGTGTAAGAGTCACTAGATTCCCCCTCAATAGAAACATTCTTATATTTTCTATTATTTTTGGACATGAAATTTATTTCTCTATCCTCTTTCTCATACTTTATGATGATCTTTTATCTTCTCATTTCATATGTGATAGGAGTGATATAAAGATCATCCAAATATATAGTTTTAGGATATCTATATTATAATTATGAAAACATAGCATAAAATTTGTTTGGAAAAAATTCTAACATTATTTTCAACAAGAGTTGATTATATCAACTTCTCACTGACACATCTTATAGTTATTACAGTTGTCATTAACTCTCGTAAAAAAATCAGCAATAAATTTTTCTTGAACCATTTTATGATCTTCATGGTTCAGTATCCATATATATGTATATATATATATATTCTATCTATTTATTCCTATTTCCTTCACATTTTTTCTTCAAATTTTCCTAGATTCATTTATCCTTTTCAATTCCTTTAACACTAAGAGCATCAAAACCATGGTACGTAAGATAAGGTAACAGTTGATAATTTTATACATAATAGTTTTTCTATTGAAACAATAATACCATTTTTGTTAATAGAGTTTTGAACATCCATGTCAACCTTTCTCTTAGTCCAACTTTTTCACCGATTCAAAGATAGAAACCTTCACTCTAATACCACTTCAAATTACTAATTAATATATATGAAATCACTAAGACTATGAGGGGTGAATCAATAAACATCTCCTATTATTCCTTTTTTCATTATAAATAACCTTCATATTTTATTAGTGAAATATGAATCTACTAGAAAACAGGAAAACAATCACAACTACAAAATCACATTTATTTACAATATTAAATACATAGTAAGAGTACCCAATCCTTGGTATGGTTTTGAAGTAATACAATATTAAAAAACAATAGAAAATAATTCTTTTTTTAGTTATAAAAAATAGAAAATACCTTGTCACTTTAGTATCAATATATTCAATTGATAATGAATGTGGTCCTCACATATATAAATGATATAATTTTTTTCACAATTGTAAGAGCCTCTAATAATAGGGTTCAATATATTGTCACTCTGCTAATTGAACATTCTCCAAAATTTCTCTTATTAAAAGTTCATGTTCAATTTTTTACATAGTTGTTAGCAAGAAATTATTCTTAAACTTATATAGGAAATTATTTTAATGATCTTATCTCTATATGAGAAAAACTGTTTGATGAAACATTTTCCAATGATCTATTTTTATGAAAAAACTTTATCTTTCTGATCACCTTTGTTTAGTCTACTGCCACTTCATGCAATGTATCCACTACCTCTTTATCTTATTCATATGATTTATTCTTCACACTATATGTCTAATACCAAATGATGGTAAGAATCTATCCAAAATTTATCAGACTAGTTACACTTTAATATAATAATCTAGTTGGCTTTATAGTTCACCGAACAAGTTAATTCAGTAAAATCCATCCAATGTATCCATCTGGTATATTATGTCTGATGTCTCTTTTGTATAATGATACTAATCGGACACCATGTCTATCTGATCACCTCGACCCATTCTTCTTCTGATATGAAATGATCCTATATATTTTTTATTAAATTTTCACGCCATTCATCAATACCAGTTTATAAAATGACTTTATCTAATATCTATTTGACCAAAATTTATTTACATCATTTTTTTAATTTAATCCCCACTTGGACATAACATCTCCCAGCTTTTAGAAAACCATAGACCAAAATTCAACATATAATCACTCTATTATATCGGCAATATTCCACTAATAATATAGGATGAGGTAAAAATATAAAATTAAAATATCCCCCCAAAACTTTTTTTGTCCTTCCCTTAAACATAATTTCAGTGAACGCATTCAAACCTCCTAAAAATATGATACTTCATTTTTTTCCCAACATAAATATTATTTATAAACATCCTTATTACTTGGTGAGAATCATTGAACATTCCTCTATTATATTTGGGATTTTGAATGATCATCTTTTCATAATTACATTCAATAAGTTTAAAAATATTTCTTAAATACATTTAATCATTTCATTCTATAAATTTCCTTATAATTCTTCCATTTCATGAAACATTGATCGGTGTTTCTATTCAAATTTTTTGGTACCTCATAAAATACTTTTTCCAAACACTTTTTCCATCCAATAGCCTACGTCATAAGCCCTCATCAATTTATTTCACATAGAAACCAATTATTGATGAATCAGAGAGGTTTACTTCTATCTGATAAAATCTAAAGTATTATTCTCTCTAATCACATTGAGATATCTTCTCTTCACATATTAATCTTTTTTCAAGACTATCCAATGAAATTTATAAAAATGAAAACAATAATTTTCTCGATGAAATTGGAAAATTTCTATCCAGTTCAATCAATCCAATGACATTGATTTTTCTAATCCAATAATACTCCCTATAAGAATCTATTCAATTATGTTACAACTAAAGTCAAAATGGTGTACAATGTAAGTTTAATGTTTAAAATTCCATCCAATGATATTACTATGCGACCATTTCTCTGTACTTCTTAAAACTTCCTCATATAAATAGATTTTATTAATGTCTAAATGATAAAACACTATAAGAAATACACAAATTGGTAAAATTATACCAACATAATTATGATATCTTCATAGAACAATCTTTTTACCACCATGCCTTAGGCTAAAAAAATCTATCTCGTGAACTGCACATTTATCCATAACATGAAAATATATAAAAGAAATCCCCCCCTCACTAAATATATAAAATGAGATCCTTTAATACTCTTTTATTTTAGAACTTAGTAATAAAAAACAATCATCTGATAAAATTAATATAGTATTTTTTTCACTATCCTTTCTATACATCATTTTTTAACTCTTTGAACTTTTCAATGGATTCTAACTTATTTAACACAATAGACACATAACCATTGAAACTAAATTAATCAATAAATGTTATGAAATATCTATAATTCCAACATGATTATGTATTGAGTGATCTATATATATCACAATTCAGTAGGTCCAATAGTCAATTTTTTCCCATAATTTTTCTAATAAAATATGACTTGGTAATTTTTCTGAGTGAAGAAAAATCTACATTAATGAAACTAGTAAATCAATTGATTGTTAAATTGTTGTATTTATTTTCTGAATTTATATTTTTCTATCATTGTTGATTTTTAATGGAAGAATTTAGTTTTAATAAGAATGGAAAATATTGTGTTGGGTCCCTCACAGTGGTGATCGTATGATACAATATTGGAGTGAATTTTTAAAACAAAACAATTTGAAAAAATATGAAACTTGAATAACATAATATTCTTGATAATTAATATGAAAATTCAATTTAATCATATTAGTGAACTAGTAATATTAGTGAGGTAGAATATAAATAGAATAATCATAATAGATTTGTAGTTCTTCCAAAATTCATACTATAGTCTCCACACTCCCTAGCCATAAGGCAATGTGGATTTACACTATATACTTAAAGGATAAAAAAATTACAACATGTGTTGGTGGAAATAAATATTTTATCACATGATAAGACCAAAACCAAACTTTTACATAACATTAGTCATAACGTATCTTGAATATTTTTTAACATAGAGATATAACCCAATGTTTTTATTTTTCAACCTAGATACATGAACCTAAATATCATTTTATCGATAAGAAATTATCATACAAAAATCTATTATATGGTATCGTATGAACAATGATGGGGAATATATTTCAAAATGTGTGATATAATGAGAATTTATACAATATTAAAAAGAAGAGTTTCATTGATTAACATGTAAAATTCATCCCTTGATTATCTTATTGAACAATATAAATCTCAGGAAAACTATCAAGGTGTTCTTCTCCTTAAATCTAGAATAAGGGCCCTAAAATTCATTTACACAATTATTGATTTATATTAGTAAATCAGTTATTTATAAATATATTCTTAAATAAATATCATATTCTTAAATATTTTCAAGAAAAAAATTATTCAAAACATGGGATATTCATTAATTTTGTAGTAAATGGAATGTTAATACTAACGATCACTTCACATGGTCTAATGATAGAAAAAATATCCTTGGAGTATTTTTGATTTGCATATTTGGACAATGTTGTGGGAGGATCATTCAAGTAATCTTATATAGTCATGAGGGATGTGTAACATGAAGTCTAGAGGATATTAAGAATAATTATATAGATTTCATAGTCTTAATAATATTTAATGAAATTTATAAGATAATATATTTAGGTGTAACTAAAAGTAACCAGACCTATATCTTAAAGAAATGGAAAATTCATAGAATAAGTTCGTTGGTGACAGTTGTTTGAATAAATTTTTATACCTGTGTTAACCTACTTCTTTGGGTATTTCACATGTTTGGGAACAATATATCATATCAATGATAAAGGTTCTTGGTATATTTCTCTTTCATTAAAGAAATTATAGTAACGATTTACCATATTGAAATTCTAATTTCCAATGACCAAGATTTATAATTTTGTAATAATTATATGAAAAAAATATACACTTTTGTAATGTGTGTTTTTAAATCCATCATGCATGGTATCTCAATAAAAATAGAAATTGAGGAATTATTAGATAAATAACTATGAGTTCTTGATGCTAATGCTAAATGTTTCAATATACTGGGAAGATGATTATCCAATTCAATAAACAAGAATGTGATATCTTATAAATTCTTGTATGAAATTTGGTAAAACCTACTCAACAACTATGATGGTGATTTCAATATATATGAAGTGAAATTCAAGATTCTACAAAAAAAATTAAGTATTTTATAATAAACTCAAATGATTATGTTGATTCATATATTGATCAGGTGAATATCATTGTCAAGGACATGTATGGACTTATAGATAACCCCAATGAGATCGAAATCCTAAAGAGGACCCTAAAAAATATCCATTACATTTTAATTTTAAGGCCTCAGTGATCAAAGAAACATACTCGAAGATAGTGATTTTGGATAGTCTACACAATAAACTCAGTGTATACAAGATGAAGAATAAGGAAAATGATTCTGTGGAAAAGAAAAATTATTAAGAACCTTCATTCAATGAAATGAAGAAAATACCATTAGTTAACCATCATAAGGATCCAAAAGTTAGTTATATAATGCATTTAATTTACTCAAAAGCTCAAAAAAATAATTGTAATATAAAAATTAAAGATTATACTTTCCTTATTTTTTTAGTGGAAAGATTAGGCATCTCACTGAAAACATCAAAAAAATTTTGAGATAATGATGAAGATTAAGGTACCAAGAATAAATTTGGAAATAGTGTGAAAGGAAATATGATTTATGGGAAGAAATTATTTTAAAAATTAGTTTCTTTCTCCTGATGTTGTTAGCTTTTAAGAAATAGTAGCAGAGGTAATTGAGTATTTTAGGGCCCTTAATGGGTAAATCCTAGTGGTAGTCATATATAGACCACCATTAAAGTATAACGATGATGAAATAATTGAATGTTGAAGAAGATTATACCTCAAGGATAAAATAGAATCTACCCTTTATGAAATTGATATTTTTATATCTAAAATAAATAAATTCAATGGAATAGTGCATGATTAAAAAAATAATATAATTCATTGAGAAGAAAAAATAGTTGAAATAAGTAATTGAATGCCTCAAATCTGAAAATTTTGTAAAATTAGGGAATAAAATTGGGGCTCAAACTCAAAATTATGGAGTTGGGATTGTTTATTTATGGATTGAATGATTATATTAGATATTGTTTCCAAAATATAGAGGATCTTGATGATAAAGTCATCTAGGTGTGACAAAATATCTATGATCAAGAGAGATTAAAAACTCAAGGAATAGAATCAGGAAGCTGAAGTGTATGAGATACCTAACCGGATATGGAGGAATATAAAGAGATAAATAAAAATTTATACAACTTCCCACAAGTTCATCACCTCATTGTCATAGTAAAATATTTTTAGGGAATTGATTTAAAGTAAAAATCGTCTGTGGATTATGTTAAATAATCACCCAAACCCTAGAAAAATTTTAATGGGAATGACTCATAAAATAAAAAAAATCTTATAAATAAAGTACCGAATACATTTAATGACACACCATAAATATAGTATAATTTTTTTGGAAAATATGGGTCATACACATCTCATGTTATCAAAAATAAAATATCTTTTAAAAGCACAAAAAGAATGAAAATTGTGATTAGAAATTCGAATAATTGGTATGTTTTATAATTGGTATTGTTTTCAGTTGCGAAGGTTGTAGATAGAGTGAAATGAATTTCTCACCAGAAGTACACCAAAAAATTCTAATGTATACCTTTTAAAAGAGAGAAAAATAAATAGAAACATCATCAATTAGGATAAGAAGTCACAAAAAATTTATAATCTTGAAATATTTGGTTTATTCAATATAGTTGGGGGGAGATAAATAACATTCAACGCTAAGAGATCTAAAGTGAAAAACATAGATCAAGAAAAGAATGGCTGAGAAGATAAATATTGGATAAATTACTTTTAAAGAAATATATTAGGATAGAGTGTGAAACCTTGATATCAGATGCACTTGCTATATTATTGGGAAAAAATGTCACAAGGATCAAGTAATAAAATAACTATGTGATACATTTTACTAATAAGAAAATTTTGAAAACTATTTTATTTAGAAAATAAATAATTGGAGTAAAATACTTGAAGAGAATATATGTTTAGTTGTTGGCCTTATTAAAAAATTTCAAAGTGTAATCCAATTAGATGGATTTAGATAAATTTCATTGAGAATGATTTCATCCAAAATCGAGAGAAAATCTAATTTTATTCAAGGAATGTTCACAATGGTAAATCTCTACTACCTTGGTGGAGAAGAAGACATGGGTTTTATATCCAATGAGGAAGAGAAAAATATGTTGTATAAAAGTCTTAGAAACTTGTGAAAAAATTGTGTAGAGTATTTAGTGAAGAATGAACGATCTCATGGTATTATTAAACACCTGCATGATCACACTCTCATATCTAGAACTTTCAAAAAAGGAAATTTTATTAAGAATAACTGAAAGCTGAAGGTTAACAAGTAAATGATATTTATTTAGTTGTTTAATGTTGAAGTGTATAAGAAAATATCACCTAAATCAATGGATATAAATAGTAAATATGTTCTAGTTATTCGTGATTATTAGTGGGTAGGATGGATGAAGGTCATCTCTCAAAAATTGAAATTTTCAATTCTATTATATGTTATTTTAGAATATTCTCAAGATGAAAACTAAAAATATTAAAAACTGATAAGGGCAAAATATTCCAAAATAATCAATTCTAATAGTTTATCAAGAAGCATAAGATAAAAAACTAACTTTTGGGGGTAAGGAATCCTCAATTAAAAAATGAGTTTGATAGGACGAATTGAATAATCTATAACATGGCCCTAACGATGCTCCTTCAAAGAAATATATATGAGATATATTAGAAGTAATTTTTCCTTACATCGGTTTATATCTCCAAAATAGATTTTTTACACTCAAATTATGATAATATACCTTATATGATGTATAATGGGATGAAGTTGATAGTAAAGTATTTTTTTAAATTTTCAAAAGTGATTTATTCTCAATAAGGAGAATAACCTCAAGTCTGAGGATCATTGTGATAAAAATAATTTTCTTAGATAATCATCCATAACCAAGGAATACAAATTATATAATAAAAATCTTGGAAAATCATTGAAAACAATGTTTTTATTAATTTCTAAAACCATAAGTTTTCAAAATCTTGTGAGTATTTTTCAAAGCCAAAAAATAATAAAAGGTTAAAGGAAAGTGATGATAAAGATACAAACCTAGTGGAGGAGTATGAGGTAGTTGAATACATAGAATAACACACTTAAAAGGAGTAAAATATAAAATATATAAGAACTGCAAATAAAGTTAGAAGAAGATCTAAAATTATTAAATGAAATATCATTGGTCATAATAATGCTCTAATACAAATATTGAGGATTCGTACTCTATAAGAAATCATCCATATATACAAAAGATACTATGATTTTTGAAGAGGTTTCCAAATATGAAGATTGGGTAAAATATATTCATGAAGATGTTGACCAAATTGAGAAGAATTATACATGACAATTTATCTTGATTCTAAATGATAAAAATGTCACCCGAAAAAAATTAGTGTTTCTTACAAAATTCATTGAAGATTACATAGTGAATTAGAAGAAAGCATGGATGGTGTTCAAAGGAAATTCCCAAATAAATGTTTCAATAAAAAATCTAAAATAATATCATTTCATTTGATATCGTATGTGACATGCAACATTCCGCTTAAATAACTAATGAAATGTATTTCCTTAAATTTAACTTGTTAAATAACGTGTGGAACACGAAATCCCAAGTCAAAATGAACCATAATATATTGTACCATTATAATATATCTATTAAATTTTATAGTATGAATATTAGTAGCTAAAATATTAAAATTATGTTTATCTATTTATTATAAATAAAATAATAATTCTTTAAAATAAAAAGAAATTATTTTTGAAAAATTGTATTTCCCAAAAAGATGGATTAGTCACGCTTTTGACATATAATTTAAAATTATTTTTTAAAAATTTTATGACATTTATTTAAAAAGAAATAATTTTTTTAAAATTATCATATAAAAATTATATTATTCATAATTTCTTTTATTTTTCTGAAAAGTTTCATTTTTTGTTGAATACTGAAAAAAGATGAATTTTAATTGAAAACTGCCTTTTCATTTAAATAATTTATAATGTCAAATAATATTTTTAGTTGGTTTTAAAAAAAAATAGTTCAATTAT
Organism: Viscum album; assembly: GCA_963277665.1. Classification (NCBI taxonomy): domain Eukaryota; kingdom Viridiplantae; phylum Streptophyta; class Magnoliopsida; order Santalales; family Viscaceae; genus Viscum; species Viscum album. The sequence goes on from OY728122.1 coordinate 597,893,826, forward strand.
ATACAAAATAATTCAATTTAATTCATCATAATAAATTTAATATTTAATTTAGATATAAAAACTTTGTAAACTTGTAAACATTTCTCTTTAAAAGTCTTCTTTCTCATCGTATTTATGGGACTAATTTTAAATTATAATTATCCACCTATGTTAATTTAATTTGAAAAAATGGATTATATATTTGTAATCATCATAATTAATAATTTCTAACAAGTTCAAATTAATAATTGACCAAAATTAATAGTGAAAACTTAAAAATTATTTACCACAGTTTAAGTAAAAATAGATTTATCAAGGGGGTAATCGAAGAAGAAAAAGGTTACAAATGAGCCATCAACTATTCCAACAACCATTTTATTCACATATATAGATATTATATCTTATAATTTCTGTAATATCCATTTTTAAAGGCTTTTTTCATGATAACAATGTGTGTATGATTGAATCATTTTAAAAAATTACAAGTGTGTCACTTACCACAGTTATAAAAGGACACCCCTTCTCCTCTCAACTTAACACCTTCAACCACATTTGGTTAGAAAAATACCTTAAAAATAACTACCCAAATTTCTTATACTCATCATAAAATCATTATTTTTGGAATAAATACAACCTTGGAAAGATTTTCGTGCAAACCTAAGTAGGATACCTGAAGAAGAGGTAATGTTCTTCGATGAGCGTCTTAATTCTTTTTTTTTTTCTCCACCTATTTCAATTATTTTTAAACCATAAATATATAAAAAAATAACAATCTTACATACATGGTGTGGTTTTTATTATGGTTTCAGAACCTAAAAACATCTACAGTTCTATCAAATGGGTTAGTAAATCACCATTCATGTGTACGGTGGACTGCCGACTCACAAACTGATGTAATTCACCATTCGATAATGCTCTACATAGAATGTAATAAGGTTACATTTTATCAATATATTTTATATAAATTAAGAAATTATGATATTTAGGAAATATTTATCATTATTAAAATATAAAAAATTTTCTTTACTTTTCACTCACTTAAACATGACAACATCATTCATGTACATCTGGTATGTCGCCTTCACGAAGTAATGTGATAATATTTTCCTCACCATACCCTAAGGATGATATATTTAAATATATTTAAATAAATAATATGATATATTTGATATTATTATAATTATAAAATATAAAATATTCCAAACCTCCTTTCCAAAATGATCATAGAAAAATGGAAATGTTACTCATACATACATACGAACTACCATCTCCAAGATTATATCATACTTAATTTTTGTTAACCATATTTCCTCATTGGTTTTAAAAAATAAAATTGTTCTATAAATATGTTTATTTTTTCATTATTATTATTATTTATATGATTGAAATATATAATATACTCAAGAACTGAATACTTCTTGATGAAACACACGTGAAAAAACACTGAAATTAACAACCTAAATGAAAATAACAAAGTAATATTAACAAAAGTGTGATAATATGATATAAAAGGATAATATAAGATATTATAATTATTAATATATTTCTATTAAAATTTAATAACATTATTAAATCCACTCTATATGATTTTAAGGAACCTACACCCTAAAGGACGAATGAGGTAAGGGCCTTCATCTCAATTTCCCTTCATTGAGGCATATTATAATGTTTTTTACCTAATTTATTTTATATGGTGTATATACTACCCCTTTTACATGTAATATCATTATTTATTCATATTTAATGTAATTTTATATTCCAATATGAATTATTTATGACAAGGGTATTTGACGTGAAAATTAACAAGTGGAAGAAGTTATTGTACAATATAACTTTATTTTGTGATTGTTAAATTTCTCTTAAGACAATATTTTTAATGATAATTTTCCATTTTAATTAAATTAAAATTAAATATTGATATTCTTTTATAATTTATATGATTATTTATTAAATGGAATACCATTTTTTCATACGGTTTATACTTTGAATGTAATTTGGTGAAATAGTGAAATATTGATAAATATTTATGCTTCACTCAATATGAATATTTAAGGATAAGGGATATTATTTCATCTATTAAATTTATCATTAGATTTTTGAATAATTTTGTGAACCTGTAGTGACTGGTGGTGACTTGTATAATATATCACCTCAATGCATCAGTAAGTATCATGAGATAAATAAGTAATCTATCATTAAATGGGATTCTACTAGTTGTTTTAAACTATATTATGAAAGGTGTTGAAGGTTGGAATATCATGATTCTTGATGTCATGGAGTATAATAATTAATAATTTCATTAATTAAAAATTCATTTATTATTATTATCGATGAAATATTCTCAATGATATTATCTCTGTATTCATTTCATTCTCATATTATAGATTAAATGGAATTTGTGTTCAGTTATTTACCCTTCCATATTAATTATAAGTTATCTATTCATGTATTAAAGTTTTTTAAATTCAATTTATTTTAAGTTATCTACATTTTAATACTTATTATGACTTATTTTATCATGATAGCCGTGTTATTTAAATGGAATGTGTGTTCAATTTTGTACATTTAAATGTTGATTGTGCTTATTGATTCAAGAGAGTTTCCACTGTGCTTAACCCTTACTGAGACATTGAGCTCAACCATATTTTTTTCCTTTACAAATTATTCCATTACGTGTACTTTGATTGATCTGAAAGGATATACCATATAGAATTATGTTATTCCTCAAAAAAACTTATGTTGTAATTGGTTTATTCAAAAATAATACAAGACTCAAGTATGTATCATGTTTACCATGAATACTAAACTAGTTGGTACTCTGGTAAGAGATTCCTTATACCATATGCCAATTTGATTAAGAAAACACCATATACAATCAAGTGTGGTCAAGGTTGCAACAAATTTAATTTAATTTTATAATAATTTTCCCCCCACATTATTGTTATAAACTATTTGAATATTCATGGAAATGTTAATGCAAAGGGGAATCTAGGAGTACCAAATGGATGTTAAATCAGTATTTCTTAATGTAGTTCTTGAGTAGGAAGGGTACATTGAGAAAATATATAACTTTATAATAGATTAATATAAAGAATAATTGTTCTTGTTGAATAATGAATTGTACAATGTAAAGTAAGCACCATGATCTTGGTATTTTAGGATTGATCAAAACATTAGAAAGCATGTATTTAAACAAGGATAATTTTATGACAATATATACATCAAAAAAAGGTAATTTTCAAATAATATTGGTTCTCGTTTATATATATGAAATAATTTTTAGAAGGATGGATGAATAATAATGAATTTATTCAGAATATTTTAGGTGTGAATTTAATATGTCCGTGATTAGAGAGTTGATATTTTTTCATGGTCTATAGTTTACTCATGGAAGGAAAGTTAATTTATTATCAAATTAAAATATTTCAAACAATTACTCTAGAGTAATGGAATAGATGATTCTAGTCTCATGGAAACATTGGTGGCTACCGGTATTAATTTTTCAAGAGATGAATATGGAATTCATGTCGATGTAATAAATTATAGGCAAATCATTGGAAGGCTTCTATAGCTAATAGAGACATGAATAGAAATTTTGTTTTCAAGATGTTAGTCGATATGTTACCAAAGTATTACCATGGAATTACATATGCTATAAGTGGAGAAGATTATTTTGTATATTAAAAAAATAGGTATTTTATACTCTTCTATTTTAAAAAACACATCTATATTTATTGGGATACAAAAATTATTATTTGATATGTTTTGTGTATGATTGCAATTCAACAAAAAGGAGTGAATTTTATCATTGTTGTTTTTTATATATTGGATGTGAAAGAATCAAGACAATATTTCCCTAAGAACTATATATGGAAAGTATATTAGGGCTACTCAAGCATAGGCCTAATTACTATGAATGATTCAAAAACATGAGGATATTTTATTGGATGTGAAATCTCATATTGTAAAAATGAGTAATAACTCAAGTGTTATAAACAATAATGAAAATATTATATATTAACCAATATAAAATAAAATCAAGATAAAGTATCATTTCATCAATGAGAAGGTTTAATAAAATATTGTAATGTTGGGGTAAATGTCATCAAAAAATAATGATGTAGATATCATGACCAAGGCATTGCTCGAGGAATGGCTTGCAGATGCATTGATTAGCTCACAGAGTTAAATCATACTTATCCAACTAGATGGTTCTGAGAGGTTATCCCCACTACTCAATTTTATTTTCTATTTATAAAAAGAGTATTGTTATTTGGGTTCATTGAAAAATGTAGATGATTTTAACATAAATTCCATAAAAGAATTAATCCTTGATTAGTGACGAAGATGGCTATAAGTGTTCAATATTCATGACAGAGTTGTAGTTATCTCATATTGATGTTTTGGAAAGGGTGAGAGTATTTGAATTTGAATTTAAGGGGATAATATTGTTGAATATGTTTTTATTTAAATGAATATCCATGATGTGTTTTTATGAGGAACGTTTCATTTAAAACATCTTTCTAAAAACTTTCTTGACTCATGTAGTCTTAGTGTTGGATATTAGATAATCACTAAAAAACTATCAAAAACTAAAATGGTTTGATCTATGATTCTAGTAAATTTTACTGTTTTCAAATGAATGTTTGTTGAATTACTATTGGAGGATTTTTCAACAAACCAAAAGTGGGTTATTTAGTAAAAGTACCCTTTTTATAGTTATTGTAACTACTAGATAGTTTAAATAATACATTCCTTTAATAACAAATATGTCTAATAGTGTGGGATACATGTAACACCAAACATGAAAGAATCCCAAAAAAGTATTCAATCATTAATATGTATTTATTAATTTGGATTATAAAAATAGATATAAATTCATTATAAAATATATGTATAAACAAATAAGGGTCTTTATCAATACCAAGACATTGATAAATTAATTTAGTGTAGCTAAATAAATAATAAGAGTGATTTGTGATTTAAGAGTAACCTTTATAAAAAATTCGATTTTTTGTGATATAACAAATATTGTTGATAAAATATATTATTGGTATTAATTATATGGTAACACCAATTTTAATATTAATTCATAGGAATAATAATAGAATAGATAATATTTTAAAAAAATTTATATTCCATTCAAAATTATTTTTATTATATATTTGGTTTCTATTTAAAAATTAAATTATCAAAATTTATTATTTGAATTGGATAAAATAATAAATATTTTTAGATTAAAATTTATAAAATTATCTTAATCTGAATTTTTATAATATTTATAAAAAATTATATTTTTATGTGAATAGTGAAACATACATTTTTTTACTAAAACAATAAATTTTATGAATTTATTGTCAAATAATAAAATTTTATAAGTTTATAAATACTAATGGCTAGTAAAATATGTATTTAATGAGTAATAATTTATATTTTAAAACATATTTATAAACATATAAAACCCATTCTTAAAATTTTATATACTTTAGTAATACTTTCAAATAAAAGATTGTGTTATTAGTCATTTATTTTAATTAAATATTATTTTGCTAAAATTTCAGTTTTTTTATGAAATCTTCATAAATATTATTATTTTTATAATAACCCATTTTTATCATAAAAACCAATTATGTTGAAAATTTTATCCTACACATAAATTTTTAGATTAAAAATACACTTTCTCTAAAAATAGGTTTTTACAAGTTACATGTGTTAATGTTAAAAATAATTACTTTACCCATATAAGTTCTATTTGAAAAGATCAGTTTCTCATTTGGAATCATCAGGTACATATTATATAATATTTCTTATTATATATTTTAACATTAATAGTATATTACTGAGTTTAAAAAACTTATCACGATGGTAAAATGTAAAATAGTAAAAGTAATAAATCGTAGGGTAACAATATTAAAACTCAATAAAAATGATTAAAATCTAGTGGTTGATAAATTATAAATATTATTGAATCATATACTCTATTATTGCCTACTTTTTGGAACAACATAGAAGGGTATCTATAAACTAGGAGAAACATTAAAAATGAATCATTGTTCACATGAAATTTCTCTAGTAATTTATGAGAACTCCAACCTAGGAAATAATGAGAATATCGTGAAAAAATAGGTAGAAATAAATAAAATAGGGTAAAATAGGTAGTTTATGTAAATTGGGATGATATAGGGAATTATTCCTAAAAAACCCATTTTTTATTTATGCATTGAATAAAGGAAAAATGTCCGTCTGCACAATGAAGGCTTACAATATGTCCCTCCTCATAAATTGAGATATAGGAAAGACAATTCATATAAGAATACAACTATGTTTAATAGGTCTAATGGACCCTTAAACTAAGAATTGGACTATTCTCATGATTATAATACTTCCAATCAGTTTGATTATGTTCATTTTTGTTCCTTATTTTGTTCTTCTTGGAATGAGGGTATATATGCTTTTATGACCTTATCCAAAATCTCTTTATCTTTGATTTTTCTTTTAATAAAAATTATCAACGTTTACTTCGAAAAAAGAAATTGTAAATTTCAAATATGATAAGAAGTGAAGATGATGATTTAATAGTTAAATAATGTAGAAAAGTTCTTTATTGTAGTAACAATGTTGAAGTTGCATAAGATGAAGATTTTGACTCAACTATCTCAAGTGATGAGGAAAAATTATGTTCATCTATTCCTAGGATAAGGAAGTATGAAGAAGTCTAAAATATCAATAGATATAAATTAAAATATGTTCAAACTAGAAGAACATCAATGTTATTATCACATAAATCCTTATATTCATAGTTTGATATAAAATATGTTGATGAATCTTTTGAGCATTCAAGAGTTGATTGATTCTATGAATGAAGAGCTAGACCTGATTGAGAATAATGATACATGGAAACTTGTACCCAATCTAAATAATAATAATGTGATTAGTAAAAATTTGGTGTTATAAAACAAGTTAAATGAAAAAGGATAAGTGATAAGAAACAAGTAATGAATGGTTTGTGAAGGTTACTCTCAAATTGATGGAATTCATTTTGATAATAATGTTTTCCCAATAGAAATGACTGAAAGTATCATAATATTTCTTTTTATCACTTAATAATAAGGATACAAAATATTCCACTTGGATGTCAAGTCATATTTTCTTAATATAGAACATTATAAAGAAGTTTATATTTAAAAACTGTATTTTTACTTGGGGAAGAATAAAGTTGTGTGTGAATGTTAAAAAGGGCCATGTATGGGTTAAAGAAAGAATTGAGATGCTATAATTATAAAAATAATACCTACTTATGGAAATTTAATTTTAGGAAATAAAGAGTTGATAATAAATTATGAAAAAAATAAAATCAAGAAGTGTCCCTTATTTTAAATGTTTATATTGATGACATTGTATTCATAGGGTATAATAAGGAAATATATGAAATATTTGTTAAGGACACGAAAACATTATTTTAAATTTATATCCTAGGTGAAATAATATATTTTCTTGGATAAAAAATATATTGAATGATGTAAAATTATTTATATCAAGAGAAGTTTCCTAAATAAATTGAGAATAAATTTTGTATGGAAGATTAAAATCATGATTCCATGTCTATTCTAGTGGGAACATTGTTCTGAAATGATAGGTTATGTTAAAGGTATGTTCCTAAATTGTTTAAAATGTTGGTTGGAATCATGTTATAGTATATAGATTCTATAATACATATATTATATGTTGTCACATTGTGGGCCTTGAATCAAAGTGATCAAAAATATTCTCATTTTGTAGAGAAAAAATAGTTCTCATATATTTCAACGTCATGATTGATTTCAAAATAAAATCTGAATGTTTAGAAAACCTTAATTGGTTATGTTAAGGAGGTTAATATTGGGCATGTTGTGTTGATGATAGAAAATCTGCATCTGGTTGAGTTTTCTTTTTTGGGTGAAATATTTGTGAGTTTGAATATTAAAAAAAATAGTAACTATCAACACTGTAGAAGAGTAATATATAGAATCCTCTAAAACTTACACAAAATATATGTGGATGAAAACATAGTTAAAATATTTGATATTTGATGTGAAGTTCCTATTTTTTAGGTTTTTATAATAAAAATTCTATAAATATTACTAATAATATTTTGAAACGTTGTAATTGAAATAACATTAATATCAAATATCACTTCATAAAATAGCATGTGGATATGAATGAACTAAATTTGAACTTTATTCCTACATTTTAGTAAGTTGATGAAATCATCACCAAGGCATTACTCAAGGAAACATTTCATTACTTGAGGTCCATAATGGTTGTTTAACCCCCCTCTCTTAATAATAAAGATATATGATTCCATCCCCCCTCTCATATGGTCTTTTTATAGTATAGTAAATGGGGGAGAAAATTTGTAACATAGATCTATCCATTGGTATGTTCATTACCTTTTTAAGGTATATAATATATTTATCGGGAGTGGTATACTATTATTTCAATATGATTTAAATATTTTAATTTTTTTAAGTGGATGCATTAAAAATGTTCTATGGATGTTTATGTTTTTCAAGTTGTTTCCAAGAAAATTTCCTTATGAGGTTTATAGAATGTTTCTAAAATCCAGTTTCTTAAGTGGTTTAAGGGATGTTTCTTAAATAACTACTTATGGAAAAAATGGTATTGTTGTTTAATTATTCTTTTTTCTTCCACTCTATTCACTCACATAGGGTTAGAATTATTGGATAATTAATCTATTTTGTGATTTTCAAAGTCTCAATTATTTTTGTTCCTGGGTAAAAAATAAAATCAAAAGGATGATATTGTTGGGACAGTGAATTTTAGAGATGTTTTGAGAAGTTGAAGAAATAAAGGTATCAAAAAAATTATCTTTTTTTCTAACATAAAACAATGTATATATTTTTACTTTAAATTAATGGTGATTGGATCATTTTTATTGGGGTGATTGTATTGGGTGGATTTCACCAACTTTTTTTATGGGATGTATACTACCGGTCTAATGAAATTTTCTAGAATTTTAGCTTAATAGTCTTGTCCATGTTCTCCCTTGAGTGAATCAAAAGGTATTTTTGGTGAAGGTACACTCAGATGATGATTTTCTATTCCTAATTTACAAACATCCTAATTAATAAAGGATCAGATGATTATAGCTTATGTAAAATGGGGGAGAAATATTTTTTTGTAAAACATTAATTAAACTATTATTTAAATGGTTCATTGGATATATTTTTTTGGCCAATAGTCATACTACCGAAATATTGAGCTATTATGTTTTATGAAGTATGCTTGGTTGATTTTACAAATTTGATTCTTTTTTCATATTTCTTTTGGTAAGACTCAAATAAAAAATATTGATTTGATAAATTATTATGAAATTTTTAATTATAGAATCTATTAAATGTAATCATATAGAGAATAATATATTGAATTTTACAAATTCATCCAACATTGATCACTAATTTCTTGGAAATCCGGGATGGATTGACCACTGGGATGCATGTGATTTAGTAGTTTACCTTTTATGTATTATTTTCCAATGAATTCAATCTATTGAACTAGAAATGGTTCATGATACAATCATTGATATATCATAGACTCACCTCATATAATTAAATAATAAGATATACCATAACACAAATTATTTCTAAGGTTTGATAAAAAGACTCACTCCTTTCAATGTTGTCAGATCCCCAACATTGATTCTCTAATAAAATCATTTGATAATTTAAAATGTCCATTATAGATTCACATTGTATTATAAATCACGAGTCTATATAAAATGATCTTTAGACTACTTCACTCAGTTCTACTAGGGTCCACACTAGTCTTCACACTCTTGATTCACATAATAGAATCTTATACTGCTTCACCTAGAATTACTAGATTCCACACCAGATTTCACACTATTAATTAAAACAAAAGTATATTTATACAGATTCACATAGCCTTCTCCTTCTCTTAAGATCATTCCTTTATAGGATGATCTCTTACACATTTTTGTCTTTTCTATTCCAAATATATGTTGATCTTTCTCATGTATCTTGATGGATCTTACTTTCTCATTCACACTTCTTCAAGAACCTTTTCACATAATAAATAATTCTTTTTGTTCTGTATAAAATAACTTTTAATCATCTATGTATGATCAGTTTCCTAAGTTAAGAAATATTCAGGAGTATATTTCTCCTATAATCCTATAAATTCAGGGCCTCACTAAGATGTTTTTAATTTATGCATATAAACTACTTATATGTTATTTTATGAATGAATAATCATGAACAATCTCAAATTCCTTCAATTGATTGAAATTTTCTTCTAGAAATCATTGTATGGGGTTATCATATTCATAAACCATATCACATAACAACTTATTTTTGTTATATTTTAATGTGAACCCAAATTTTGTTTATTATTTCAATGTCACAAACACCCTAACTTATTGTTTTTTCCTTTCAAATGGTTTAACTATTTCAAAGTAGATATGTAGGGTCAATGAAATGCATTTAATAAATGAAACTTTTATATCTTTGTGAACTCTTGTGTTATTTTTCACAAAAAAAATTATGTGGACCTCTCGAGCACACAACTTCCTTAAAACTAGTGGTACATAATATCTCATGTTGTTCTGTAAGCCATGAATGTGTGAGCCATAAGTAAGTTCCCATAAAATTTGATGAAAATAATGAATACCTGAAGGCTTTATAGAACATCATGATCCTTTATACATTAGACTTTTTATATGGGATCAAGATTCTTTGTGTAACTATTTCATGTAAGAAAACCCACTTAACGAAATAAGCGATTTACGGTGCTCTGTTTCTCTTTGGAACACGAGGGCCTCAAGATCTTGATCGGAAGAAGTATTATCTCAGGTTTGAGGTTTAGTATTAACAGATAAGGTTTTTCCACCTTTACCTTATTACTTCATCATCTTATTCCAATGTTTATTTCAAGTCAAGGCTGATTTTAAAACTCCTGTAGATCTTGATATTTTTAAATTTTTTGAATATGGGTTTCAATCTTAGACTTACGCGAATCCAGAAAGAGTGGTTCCTCTTTTTATGATAATAATACAAATTTCCATATAAAAATTTTCATATGATCTATCATTTATTATAATTTCAAACTCATTTATGAAGACAGATACTCAAATAGCCTCCTCCAACTTCATTTTTCATTTCATTATATGAACTTCAATCAATAATCACATGAATTCAACATAAATATTCCATGCATTGAATCACATATTATTGATATCTAGATCACAACAATACAATAATCAGAATGGATTTTAAATTTTCAGATTCAAATATATAGTGTCATATAGTGTTGAACGTTCTAGGATGAACCTATAGAATCAGGCGATACAATTGAGTTGATCAGACAGTTGTGATAGAATGGATCAAATAGCCCTACTTGTTTGAATATCATTTTAATGGAAATTTAAAATTAACCACATTATAATATACCAGATAGGTTTCTCCCATGACTGAACACTGCTTAATAATAGATATTATTCCACATATCACTCCATCTAGAATTGGTATCACCACCTAAACACATTATCACACATGGGCTCCATAGTTCGTTCCTCCATGTGTGGGACCACCTACCCATAAATATACACACTACCTAGTAACATCCTATGGGAACTATATTTCCACTATTATATCCAACTTTCAATAGATTTACCAATGTGATCCTTTTAACCACTACGAATCATCACCTTACACGCATTGTGGTCCTAACTAACCTTCCTCCAACCTGGTTGACCCCTGGTCCCATTTTTGGTTGGGATATTTGCTTGGTTGGTCATGGGTGAATCCTTTTTTTAGTACAAATCCAATAAAAAAATACTTAGACTCATTCCAAGTATATAATACAATATCAATACATGTATCTCCAAAAAAAGAAAAATAAAAAATCTCCTTCAATTTATTAAATCAAACCTCCTTTGACTTCCCTTAATAATATTTCATCAAATATTCATTATGAAAAGACATTAATATATATCCACATAATTATTAAAAAAAATCCCATGAAATAATATATTATTTAATATCCTTATTTAATTAACCTTATTCATATTGTTGTAAACAATGTTTCATCATTGACACAACTCCTTGAAAATAAAGAACAAATTAAAAACTGTCAAAATTTAACAGGGAGAATTTTTCATGCATGACATCCAATGTTATTTTATGAATCCCTAAAAATCATCCAACCATTTTTACTTTATCTTCAATATCCAAATACATATTTAATCATAGAAAAAAAATTAAATACCTATTTGAGTTCAATAATCTCCCCTTTTTATTTTTTTAAATATCTCCTCCCATCATAAAATTCATTATATAGTTTACTTATTTTCTCCCCCTTATTGGAAATAAAATGAAAATGATATGTGCGGGTGTTATTATCTCATCAATTTTCCAAAAAGCATGTTCACTTGCCTTATATGATTTTTTTCCTGCACACATATAATATATAAATGATATAAGTGGGTTCACTTAGAAAATACTCTTTTTTAAATGGTATCTGTGTCTACGTGAAAAAAAACAACGTATAAAATTAGAGAGATATAAATAAGGCTATCTATGATGTCTATAAATTACCACACATTTGAAATAATGACAAAAAAATCACAATTCTATTTTATGGGTTGAAAATAATCTAATTTATCAATAAAATTCAAAATCCTCATCTTCAAATTTTATAAATCTATTTATAATTTCTATAATAATTGTGTGGTGAAAATTTAATAGCTTTAACTCATTAATGCTCCCTCTCAAGGGTTGTATCCATCTCCTTCAATTAATTTCATTTCAGTAAAATAGAATATATATATATATATAAGAGGATAAGGAGGAAACTTTTTCTTATTCAAGAGTATAAATCATACTTGAAGATTCTTCCCATCCAAGGTTATTCCTTTCTCCCAATCTCGGTATGTGAATATTGTTTTGGACTCATTTTTATGTTCAAATTATCATTTATTAGACTATCTTCTTCATTCCCTTGATATTATTATTTTTTTGGAATGCTATTTTTGACCTCATTTATCTGGATCTTCAATTTAGCTATTATGAATGACTTATGAAGAGTTCTCACATCATCTTTGCAAGCTACTTACTTTTCTTTTTCATTGGAGTTTTTTTAAACTTCCTCCAAATTTTTAGTAGATTTCAAAAGATTTTTCCAAACCACTGGGAAATGTTTCCTAAAATTATCTATATTCTAGTAATAATCACATGACCTACCATTTTTTTAATTCACATCCCTTTCATAATATAGGGAATCGCTTCTTACAATATTTTGATGCATTTCTCTACTGTGTGGCCTCCTACATACATCTTCCCCAAAATTATTTTAAAAATTAATATCTAATTATAATTTTTATCTAGGATGCATTTCTAGCCAAAAAAATCTTTCCTCAATAATATATTCTCATATATTCACCAAGAATCTCCATTTTTTCAGGCATGTTTATAGGAAATGACATGTTATACCAATAAGTGAAGGCATTGTCCCTATACCATTCATAGCACTATCAAAAAACACTGAAATTGGTTCTTTCACCTTGATATGTACTCTTCCCAAATACATGTTGCTCATATAATTCTTTAATATGATCATTCTTTCATCTATGGATCATTTATTTTATTGACACATTTCTCTCTCTATTGTATGTATCAAAATATCTCACATTTTTCATCTTGATCCAAGAAGGATCAGCTTTATTTATGTTGCCTATATTTCTTCCAGTTTCTTTCGTATTTCACTTTTGGATGGAAGGTTTTCACTTTTATTTATCGTTTCTCTACCTTTATTATGGCCTTATTTTATTATCATGAATTTTAATATCATATAAACATTTGAGTTCATTTCTCTGAACATCAATGAACACCAACAATAGCTTATGAATATTATTTTCTTCTTTCCTACTATAGTCAATTTATATTTTACAGGTTGTGTACCATTCTATTTTTGTATGGAACCAAAAATTTATTAGAAACTTATTAGGGAATAACTTTTTATAAAACTTCTCTTATTCACCCTCTATGTGGTGGGATTATTAGTTTTTTCACTATCAAAACATTCCCAAAATATGGTTGAAAGCATATACTATAATTGAAATAGTGTAAATATGTAATGAATTTTGTTGGTTATAGGATACATTCTTCTTGTAGGATGATTCTATTTGGTTCAGGGGTGATCCCACAATCTTATTAGAGTCGTGAATCTCAATGAAAACCTATGTGGAAGCATATCTTTTCTAGAAGAATGGTATTTTTCAGCTAGTTATGATCCTTGACTGTCAAATATCACCTCAGAATCAAAATGTTTTATGTTAAGGAAGTTATTCTTCACAATAGATCTCATCATATATTCTCAATAATCCTTTAAAATCCTTTTTTGTTCTTCATATATTTCTTATTCTGATAAATAATTTTTAGGCTCCTTTAACATGTTTTCTTTGACATCTAGTTGATTATATTTCACAAAAATAGAATCATTGTGAAATTTTTTAAATCCATTGAAAGATTATACAAATTAAATCATAAAAAAAATATTTCTCACAAGAATTAATTTTTAATTAATAAATAACTTTATCATATATTTCATTTAAAATAGATATTATTTCATCTTTTTCAATGGCTGGTTTTGTGAGAGAGTCTCATATGACAAACTTTTTATCCAATCACCCTTCCCTAGAATTAGCTTATTCTTTTAGCTGTAATTTTCCATCTTAAAGACACATGAAAATTCATAAAATAAAATTTACCAATTCTTTGGGAACTTCATTTTATATGTTATTTGAATTTATAATAAAGATCACTATTTTATACATCGTCATCACAATTGGAACATACTGAATTAAAAGACTCAAAATAAATTGAATTATTATAAATTATACCATTCAGTTTACCTTCATTTGGTGGCGTCTCTCCATTTACTATATGATTCTAAATCATCATCTTTTCCTATATTTTTATCATGTTCATTTGAGGATTGAAGAAAATATCTGTATTCCAATCCTTAGGAGTAATCCCTTTTTCTTCATTAAAGTTATCTCATAGATTTCTTGAATCCTACAATTTATAAAAGATAGATTGGATATTTATAAGGAAATTTCTGATGATTCCAATAGTACAAACTCGGGTAGGATTAACCACTAAGAGGTTGTTGAATAATTGATTTAATTTTTATGAATTATTTTCCTTTTAAGTCAACATCTTAAACATGTTAAGGTTCGTGATTCAATTATTGATATCTCAAAGTGTAAGATCCTAGGTAAATAAAGGATATAACATTTTAATATTTAATAATATTTTTGAGTTAAATATTAATTTTACTTTAAATGGTATGTTATGTTCGATTTCGTACATGATACACAATAATGGTTTTCTAGGAAATCTCATGTTTCACATAAGGATGAGTCATACTGAAAAATAATAACATAATATTATTTTAAATGGTAGTTAATGTCTAGACATTGTATTAGCGGGAATGAATAGAACTAACTAAAATATTATTATACATGTTTGTTAAATTTTTTTACATTTATCCAATAAAATTTAGAGGCTTAAAATGAGAATGAATCTGATTTTAAGCTTGAAATACTCTAATATATTAAAAAGGTCATTTTACCACCTTTTAATGGAGAACCCATTTTAAATATAGTTTTTGTTACTTTTATATATTTCATTTGACAAAATAAACTTATTATTCAGAATAAGGACATCAAAATTTACTTTGGGTAAATTTTTGGTATTTTTCTGATAAAGTTCATTTTTTAATGAATAATGAAAAACATTGTATTTCATGTCAAAATTGTCTTTTCATCTGATTTATTTATATAGTTAGATTATCCTTTTAATTAAATTTGAAGTTTAATTGGATTATATTTTTTTCATAAAACCCAATTTTGGTCATTGGAATCAATTTCACCTTAAAATTGGACATAAACAAGTGTCAATATTTTGATAGTTATTATTTCTTAAAAACATGTTTTTTGGTTTTGAAAACAGAAATTAATTTTAAATTAATTTCTGAAACTTTGGTGTTTTGAAATTGAAAAATGGATTCCATATTTTTTATCACGATGTCTTATTTGTGTTAATAGGTAGCTTTTAGTTTTAGACATTATGAATAGTAACTTCAGCAAATATTTTATTTACCATGGTTAAAAGGTAAATCTGGTAAATAAGTGTAAGAAAATAATATTATAGAAATATAAAATTACCCTAAAAAGAGTCCTAATCCAATTTTATGATACATTTATGACCATGGTAATCCTTGGGTCTATTTTGGGACCCCATGGAGCCACTTTTAAGTGAAAAAAACATTTTATAAAAATTAATTTAAAGTTAAGGAAAATGTAACATATACATATATCTTTTTGTAAAAGAATTTTTATACGGGGTTATATAAGTGATATTTTTTACTATAAATAATCATTATAAATCTAAAAATATTTCCCACATCATTATTTTTTATTTATGATTTTTATACATCAGATAAATAAATTTATTTATGACACAATGTTGATGTAATGATTATGTCATTAATGAAAGTTTTAAATAAATGAGTTTATAAATATTAAAATAAATTTATTATGAAACTTTTTATGACATCCATGAATTTTATGGATGATTATGACTTCATATATTTTAATTAATGAAGTTTTTTCGAATTGATCAAGTTTTTATGGATTTTTAAAAAAGTCATGATATGAATAGTATAAAAATTGACTTAAAGGAGTTTTTAAGTCAATTCATATTTTATTAAATGATAAAAAATGTTCAAAAAATATAATATTATTCCAAATGACATATATGATGTTAAAATGTTCGTTAATGATGCATTTTGGGTCTCTTGGAATTTTATAGTAAATATATTAACCATATAGTAGGAATATATAAGAAGACATGGTAAAAGTTAAATAAGTTAACAAAGGGTTAAATAAAAAATATAAAGATTAAGAAATATCCAAAATCGGTTCAATTATTATTGTATGATTTTATTTCTACTTATATTCATATTATATTTTAATTTAATGGGTTTTTTAACTTTTAAGACTGAAAATAATTTTTATAATAAAATAATACTTTCAAACTTTCCAAAATAACCCCTTCTCCCTCTTATAAAAAGACACCACCTCTAACTCATTACTCACACATCTCAAGACCCTTGTCTCCTCAAAACATTGATTCAATAATCTCCCAAAATCCCTCTCTTCCACCTAGAATCCTTACTTTGGGTAGAAGTAATTTCAATGAATCATTTTCGGTTCAAACCAAAGGGATTTACCCTATTTAAAGGTAATGTCTTCTCTCAAGTTATTTTCTTTTATTTTCCATCTTCAACCCCCTAAAATCTGTATATTCCATTATTTTATAATAAAACCAGTATCTTTTATATACTAGGATGTTCTTACAAGAATTATTTTAACTACACTTCCACACACCTCCATCTAATGGATACGAACATACTGTTTCTGTGGATGACGAACTAATGCCTCACGAAACGATGATTGTTCAATTATCTCTTATTGCCTCTCATGGTGGCCATTATGATACCAATTTATTTATATGTGATATTATATATATATATATATATATTCTCTATTATTATGTATTTTTCATTTATATCATACCTTTATGGTTTCCATAATGGGTAAATAGGATAATTTCATTTGAGGAAGTGCGGACTATCGCCCCATCAAAGTGATATGACTCATTCATGCCATACGTGGAATGTATAAAGGTTGGAATTAATGAAATTATATATAATATTATATTGGATTATAATATACCTATGTATCATTATGTTTTCATTCCATTAAATTCTAAATATAAATAAAATTAGTGTTCATGCGTATGTATTGCTTATCGTCTCCATGAATGGTGCATTTCATTTCTTATCTACAAATGTTATGTACTATTATATATATATATATATATTGGATATATATGATATATTTTATATCTAAATCATGAATATCATTCTGGAGATAATGGAATTTTGACCATAGGGACAGCTTGTAATTAAAAGAAGTTCATTTTTGACTCAAGTACCAAATATCGACAAAACGACCGTTATTAACTTAAATGATTATGTAATATTTATAGCATGGTAATAAGTGATATAAATGGAATAATAAACTTTAAAAAGGTTCTGAATCAAGTATAAATTAACTTTATTTTATTATTCAGGATATTAAACAACGTACGTGTCAAGTCGGACACAAGGTAAGGGACTTTGACTCAATCTCCTTTCATTGAGGAATGTTTGATAATATAAAACTCCTTATTTTATAGAGTTTATAATAAAAATATTAAACTTTTATTTTCATCCAAAGGGAATATTTTTTCTATGAAACAATTTACTAAATGACAAAAATGAATGTTTCTTTTTAACATACACAGTGACAACGATCTTTCCACCGCCGTGAGTATTATTTGATATTCTGCTTCCTTAACAATTTGTAGTGTTTTTAAAAGGAAAATAAATATAACATGCCATTTTTATGTATTTTGGTATTGAAAATGGGTTTGAGAAATCATTTATTAATTCAATATCTTGAAATGATATATTGTGATTGCAATGTGCAAATGTTATCTTTCCTTAATGATTTTTGTGTGTGTTATGGTTCTTGGGAATTGTTTACATATATGGGTGGTTCCATCATAAACCTAGTTCTGGTGAGCCTAAGATATCTCTCCAATTCATTGGGTAACATGAATGAGGTTAATTATAATGTTTATCCTAAGAGATTTAGGGAATATACAGTGATGGGTATTTGAAATGTAATTCCCTATGTAGTTGTGAAAGCTACAATGTAAGTGAATTATGGATGCCACAAGTTACATTTTTGATTTATGATTTCTATGTGTTATTAATAAATGTTATGATTTCATGAGATATGTTAAATAGATTCAGTTTTTTATGTATTGATTAACTAATGATTTCTTTCTTTATTTTATAACCCTTGCTAATCTTTTTATGCTCATCCCATGTTTTTGAAAATTTTTCATAGGGTATAAGGTAGGGTAAGAGAAAGGAATAATTCAAGAATATTTATATCAATAAGATAATTCTTGTTTTCTTTTAAGAGTTTTTTTTTATGAAATAAATTGATACTGACTAGAAGTGTCTACTTTGTAATATTTGAGATGTAATGTAATAGTTACGAACTAAATCCTTAAAACTCTAAACATGAATAGATCTTCAATGTGAATTCTGGAATTAACTCAAGATTATGTAATTTTTAAGGCTAGGGCCTTAAAGTTGGTATCAAAGGTCGGTTTAGAAAACATTAGGAGTTAGGATATTGTTAAATTAATATCTATAAATTAATTTATGCTAAGATTGAAATGATATAATATTTACAGATTTCCATTCTACTTCGCTTAATATTTTTCTATGTACAGAATGGTTTTCCGTAGAGGAAACATGGAATCTATGATTGGACAAAATCAAGAGGAAAAAAACCTTACAAATCATCAACCTAATACGGTCGGAATCATAACTGAATAGTTTGTTCTAGTGATGGAACAGTTGACTCAGACTATAAATGGTGGTGGTATCCATTCATGATATCAGCTAGATCAACCACAGAGGAATATGTTAGTAGTGGAGAATTTCATGAAAAAAATATCCCCAATAATTCAGAGGATCATCTGACCTTGTGCTAGATTAAGGGTGGATTAAATAACTGAAGAATATTTTCAATTTCATGGGTTTTTTGTCACATCAAAAGGTTATTCTTTCTATTTACCATTTTGAAGGTTAAGTCGATCAGTAGTGGTCGATGGTTAAAAATATAAGGTACAGTGAGGATATTGATGCTCTTGATTGGGATGAATTCAAAGGTATGTTACCTGAGAAATATTTTCCTAAGGTGGTTCATCTTAGGATGGAAAAACAATTCAAATAATTGAGTCAGGAGGATGACTCAGAGGCTACTTATGAGGAAAAATTCACTTGACTAGCAAGGTCTGATCTTAATTTCATATGAGATCTTGACAGTAAAATCAATAGTTTTTAATAAGGTCTAAATCCAATGTATCTAAGGTCTTTAGCTTTTCGTGAGTTCAAAAGTTATGAAAAAAATGTTCGATGTTCAAAGAATGTGTAAATGGATTTTTTCGATGATCAGGTGTTCTTTAAAAAACAACATAATAAGAGGTCGAGGTGGCAGATGAAAGGGAATAACTCTTCAAAAAAGTTTAATAGTAAGAAACTGAAGTTTACAGTTTGTAAAAATTGTGGTAAAAATCACGTTGGAAAATGTCTATTGAATTATGGTAAGTGCTACCGATGTGGTAAAATGGGACATAAGGCTCATAATTGCACTGAAAAAAAATCAGGGTAATGGTAAGTCAAAATCTGATTTACAGTCAGTAAAATGTTTTAAGTGCAATAAAATGGGTCATTATGAAAATAAGGGTCTGACAAAGAACTCAAATGATGGGAAGCAGCTGGACTACAAGAAAAAAGGAGTGGTGAAATCCTCTATAACTACTTCATAAGATGTTGGACCATTAAATGAAGTGGTATTAGGTACACTATTTGTTTATTCATATTATGCCAATATGTTGTTCGATTTAGGTTCTACACATTAATTCATTTCTGAGAAATTTTCTAGTAAATTGGGAATTCCATCTCAAGATATAAATCCTAAAATTATGGTAAAAACATCGAGAGTAAATGTTGAGACAAAAAATAAATTATAAGAACCTTCCTCTCCTTGTGTGGAGAAATAATATACCTGAAAATCTTATTGTTTTCCCCTAGTAGAGTTTGATGTTATATTGGGTATGGATTGGATTTCCATTTATCATGATAAGATTGAAAAAAGATCTAAATAGATTTCTTTTTAGAAGTAATTTCAGTTTTTCTATAAGAATGAACCCTTAATTTTGATAACATATTCGGAAGATGAGAAACTAGTAAAAGATGGAAATGAATATTACCTTGCACTTATTTTTGAAAACAAAGGAACTATCCATATTAATGATGTTATAGTGGTAAATGATTATCTTGATGTTTTTTCTGATGAGTTTTCTGGTATAATACCTGATTGGGAAGTTGAATTTACCATTGACTTAGTTCCTAATGCTAATCCAATTTCAAAACCCCCTTATCAAATGGCTCAAATTGAACTTTCAGAGTTAAAAAAAGAAATTGCAGGAGTTATTAGTTAAAGGTTTCATTAAACCTAGAACATCACCATGGGGTGCTCTTGTATTTTTTTTTAAAAATAAATATGTTTCAATGAGACTTTTAATTGATTATAGAGCCTTGAATAACATAACTATTAAGAACAAGTATCGTTTTCCTTGTATCGATGATTTGTTTGACCAGCTCTAGAGAGCTCAGTATTTTTTGAAGATTGACTTGAGTTCAGGGTATCATCAATTAAAAGTAAAGGAATCGTACTTTCTATAGACTTCATTTCATACTATATATGTCCATTATGAATTTTTAGTTATGCCTTTTGGGTTAAAAAATTCACCTACTATATTCATGGATCTTATGAATCGAATTTTCCAGGAGTTCATGGATAAGTTTGTGGTTGTGATTATTGATGATATTTTGGTTTATTCCAAAAGTAAAGAGGAACATGAAAGTCCTTTATGGGTTTTCCTACAAACCATAAAAGAAAATAAAATGTATGGGAAATTCAGTAAGTGTGAGTTTTTTGACATCAAAATTTCATTCCTTTGTCACATTGTTTCAAAAAATGGAATAACTATTGATCCGTCTAAAATAAAAGTTGTTGAATAATGGCCAAGACCCACAAATATAACCGAGATCCATATTTTTCTTGGTTTAGAAGGTTATTACCAGAGGTTTTTTTAGAATTTTGCAAGGTTATCTAGCCCACTGACTATGTTAACTCGAAAATGTGTTAATTTTATCTGGACAAATGAATGTGATGATTGTTTTCAGGAATTGAAAAGAATATTGGTGAATGATCCAGTATTGACTTTACCTCTTCATTGAAAGGACTTGTTTGTGTCTTAATGTAGAATGATTAGGTAATTTCTTATGCTTTACTTCAGTTGAAACCTCATGAGTTAAATTACCCTACACATTATTTATAATTAGCTGCTGTTGTTTTTTTATTAAACATTTCGAGGAATCATCTGTATGGAGTAAAATATGAAATATATACTGACTCCAGAAGCTTAAAGTATATGTTCACCCATAAAGAATTTAACATGAGACAGAGGATATGGCTGTAATTAATCAAGGATTATGATTTCATGATTCATTACCATCCAGAAAAGGAAAATAAAGTGGCTGACACTTTGAGTCAAAAAAAGTAATGCTACATTAACCATGTTTTGTTTGGAATAAGATCCTTTGATTAATGATTTTATTAACTTTGTAATAGATTTTTTTGGTGTAGGAAATTCCTCTATTTTGTTTTAGATTTTAGTACAATCTTCTCTAGCAGACATAATAAAGCAAGCACAGAAAGATGATAGTGACTAATAGAAAAAGGTAGAATTGGTTCAAAAGGGTAAGTTACCTAAATTTAACATGAATAAAGATTGTGTTTTGTGGTTTGGGAAGAGATTGTGTGTGTATTGTGATTCATAGTTGAAGAATGATTTGTTATTTGAAGCATATAGTTCTTTGTTTTCAATTCATCCTAGAAGTACTGAGATGTATAGAGATCTTCGAGAGTATTACTATTGGGATGGAATGAAAATAGATATTGCTGACTTTACTGGGAAGTGATTGACTTGTCAACAGGTTAATGTAGAGAGGAAGTTACCAAAAGGGATGGTTTATCATTTACTGGTGCTAGAGTGGAAATGGGAAAAAATATCCATGGATTTCTTTGTGGGATTAGGAAATACATCTCAAGGTAACAATGCAATATGGGTTATTATTCATCGATTGACTAAATCTGCTCATTTTCTTCCAATTCGAGATACTCTATCTCTAGATAAACTTTCTCAATTGTATGTTAAAGAGGTAGTCGGGTTTTATGGAGTTCCCCTATCTATTTTATTTGGTTATGGTCCCATGTTCACTTATAAATTTTGGAAAGGCCTTCAAAAGTCGTTGGGTACTGAATTAAATTTTAGTACAGATTTTCATCCTCAATATGATGGGCAGTCACACTAATAATTCAGACATTGTAAGATATGCTACGTGCTTTCTCAATGGATTTATAGAGAAGTTGGGACCAATATATTTCTTTGGTTGAATTTTCTTATAATAAATGTTTTCATTCAAGTATACGGATTGATCGATTTGAGGAATTATATAGAAAGTAAGGTCAAACTCCAACTTTTTGGGATAAAGTAGGTGAAAGTAATTTGATGGGATAAGAATTGGTCGAAGAGATGGTAGAAAAATATCACTTGATTTAGAAGCACATAAGAACAGCTCAAATCATGAAGAAAATTTATGTGGATAACTAGAGGAAGGATCTTTCTTTCGAAGTAGGTGATCATGTCTTTCTCAAAGTTTCTCCATGGAAAAGAGGGTGACGCATTTTTGGTAAGAAGGGAAAGATGAGTCTGTGGTTAATTGGATCCTATAAAATCCTGGAGAAAGATTGATCAATTGGGAACATAGTGAATTTTCCTCCAATTTTATCCCAAGTACACAATATTTTTCATGTTTCATTATTGAGAATGTATATGCCAGATCTATCTCATGTTTTGAGTCGAGAGGTAGTTCAGTTGGAAGAGAATATTTCTTATGAGGAACAACCAATCTAGATTCTTGATAAAAGAGAGAAAGTGTTGTGGAATAAGTTAATTCATAAAGTAATGGTTTTGTGAAAAAAAACCCATATGGTTGAATAGGCAACCTGCGAATCTGATAATTCTATGAGGGATAAATACACACACTTATTTGATAAGAGAATAAAAATTGAGAGGACACAATTTCCCAAAGGTGGGAAGGATGCAACATCCTAGGTAAATAAAAGATATGACATATTCATAATTATTAATATTTTTGAATTAAATATTAATTTTACTTTAAAGGGGATGTTATGTTTCGTGGCGTACCTGACATGCAACAATGGGTTTCTCTGAAATCTCATGTTGCACACAAGGCTGAGTCATAATGAAAAATAATAATATAATATTATTTTAAATGGTAATTAACATCTAGTTATTATATTGGAGGGAATGAACATAACTAACTAAAATATAATTATACATGTTTGTAAAATGTTTTTACATTTATCCAATAACATTTAGAGGCTTAAAATTAGAATGAATTTGATTTTAAGCATGAAATACTATAATATTATTAAAAGGTCGGTTTATCACCTTTTGATGGAGAACCCATTTTAAATCTAGTTTTTATTACTTTTATATGTTACATATAGAAAAATAAACTTCTTATTTATAATAGGGACAAAAAAATTACTTTGGGTAAATTTTTGGTATTTTTTTGATAAAGTTCCTTTTTTAATGAATAACGGAAAATACACCATTTTTAGTCAAAACTGACTTTTCATATGATTTATTTATATAGTTAGATTATAATTTTAATTGGTTTTAAAGTTTAATTGGATTATATTTTTATCATTTAATCTAATTTTGGTCAGTGGAATCAATTTCACCATGAAATTGGATATAAATAAGTGTCAATCTTTTGATAGTTATTATTTCTTAAAAACACACTTTTTGGTTTTGACAACAAGAATTGATTTTAAATTAACTTATGTAACTTCTTGTTTTAAATTTGGAAAAATGTATTTAATATTTGTAATCAGGAGGTCAAAATTTTTTAAATATATAACTTTTATTTCTAGACTTTATGAATAGTAACTTCAGTAAATATTTTATTTACCATGGTTAAAAGGTAAATCTAGTAAATAAGGGCAGCAAAATAATATAATAATAATATTAAATTACCCTAACCATTGTCCTAATCCAATTTTCTGATATATTTTCAACCATGGTAATCCTTGGGTTTATTTGGGGACCCCATGGAGCCACTTGTATGTGAAAATGATATTTTATAAAAATTAATTTAAAGTTAAGGAAAATATAACATAAACATATATCTTTTAGTAAAACAATTTTTATATGGGGTTATATAAGTGATATATTCGACTATAAATAATCATTATAAAGATAAAAAGATTTAATACATCATGATATTTTATTTATAATTTTTAGACATCAGATAAATATATTTATTTATGCCACAATAATGATGTAATAATTACCTCATTAATGAATATTTTAAATATATGAGATTATAAACAATAAAATAAATTTATTTTGAAACTTTTTATGATATCCACGAATTTTATGGATTTTTATGACATGTTAAATTTAAATTAATTATGTTTTTTCTAATTTATTAATTTTTTTGGTTTTTTAAAAAGTCATGATATGAATAGTATAAAAATTGACATAAATGTGTTTTTAAATAAATTAATATTTTATTAAATGATAAAATAGTCCTAAAATTCTAAGTGTCGTCCAAATGAAATATATGATGTCAAAATTTTCATTAATGATACATTTTGGGTCTCTTGGAATTTTATAGTAAATAGATTAACTATATAGTATGAATATACAAGAAGTCATGGTAAAAGCTAAATATGTTAACAAAGGGATAAATAAAAATGATAAGGATTAAAAAATATCCAAACCCTATCCAATTAATATTGGATGATTTTATTTAGACTTATATTCATCTTATATTTTAATTTAATGAGTTTTGGACCTTTTGAAACCAAAAATAATTTTTATAATAAAATTATAATTTCAAACATTCTTAAAGAGACCCTCCTCCATCTTATAAAAGCACTCCACCTCTAAAAAATTACTCACACATCTCAATCCCCTTGGATCATCCAAACTCTACTCCAATAATATCTAAAATAGCCCTTTCTTACACCTAGAATCCTTACTTTGGGAAGAAGGTATTTCAATAAATCCTTCTGGTTCAAACCAAAGGGGGTTACTCGATTTAAAGGTAACGTCTTCTCTCAATATTTTATTTTCCTTCTCCAACCCACTAAACTATTTTTATTCCATTATTTTATAAAAAAACCAGTATATAAAATATACTAGGAATTTTTTTATGAGAATTATTCTAACTACACTTCCACACACCTCTATCTAATTGATACGAACATACAGTTTCTGTGGACGGTGAACTAATGCCTCATGAAAAGATGATTATTCAGTTATCTCCTACAACCTATCATGTGGGACATTATAATGGAACTATATTTATATTTGATATATATTATATTTATATTGTTTCTATGATTCTGTATTTTTCTTTTATAGCATACCTTTATGGCTTCCATAATGGGTAAATACGATAATTTCATTTGAGGAAGTGCGGACTACCACCCCCTTAAAGAGATATGACTCATTCATGTCATACGTGGAATGTATAAAGGTTGGAGTTAATGATATTATATATTATATTATACTGAAATTATTATATACCATTATACCATTAAGTTTTCATTCCATTAAATATGAAATATAAATAAAAGTAGCATTCATGCATACGTACGACTTACCATCTCTATGAATGGTGAATTTCATTTCTTACCTCCAAATTTTATGTACTATTATAAATATATATATATATAAAAGATATATGTGATATATGTGACATCTAAATCATGAATATCATTTTATAGATAATTTAATTTTTACCACATGAGCAACTTGTAATTATAATAAGTTCATTTTTGACTCAAGTACCAAATATCGACTAAATGACCATTATTAACTTAAATGATTATGTAATGTTTAAAACATGTTAATAAGAGATATTAAAGGGATGATAAACTTTAAAATGGTTTTTAATCAAGAAGAAATTAACTTTAGTTTATTATTCAGGAGATTAAAGAACGAATGAGTCAAGTCGGACAAGAGGTAAGGGACTCTGTCTCAATATCCTTTCATTGAGGAATGTTTTTTATAATGTACAACTCCTTATTTTATATGGTGTATAATAAACCACTTTTAATTTTATTTTCATTCAAATGGAATCCTTTTTCTATGAAGCATTTTACTAAACAACACAAATTAATGTTTCTTTTTAACGTATGTAATGACAACGACCTTTCTTCCGCCATGAGTATTATTTGATTTTTGGCTTCCTTAACAATCCATAGTGTTTTAAAAGGAAAATAAATACCATATACCCTTTTTACATATTTTCGTATTGAAAATGTTTTTGAGAAATCATTGATTATTTCAATATCTTGAAATGATATTTGTGATTGCAATGTGGAAATGTTATATTTCCTTTATTCTTGTTGTATGTGTTATGGTTCTTGGGCATTGTTTACATATACGTGTAGTTCTGTGATAAACCTAGGGCAAGTGAGCCCGATATAGCTCTCCAATGTATTGGGTAACGTGATGGAGCTAAATTTTAATGTTTGTACTCAGAGATTTAGGGAATATATTGGGATGGGTATTCCAAACGTAACTCCCTACATAGTTGTGAAAGCTACAATGTAAGTGTGTTATGGATGTCACAAGTTACCTTTATGAGTTATGATTTCTATGTGTAATTCATAAATCTTATGATTTCTTACGGTGTGTTAAATAGATTATGTTTTTATGTATTGATGGACTAATGATTTATTTCTTTATTTTATAACCCTTACTCAAATTTTCATGCTCATCCCAAGTTTTTGAAATGTTTTTCACAGGGTATATGGTAGGGTAAGAGAAAGAAATAATTCAAGAAGATTTATATCAAGACAAGAATTCTTGTTTTCTTTTAAGTGTTTTTTATGAAAAAGATGGATACTGAGTATAAGTGTCTACTTTGTAATATTTGATATGTAATTTAATAGTTATAGACTAATTCTCTAAGACTGTAAACCATAAAAGATCCCCAATGTGAATTCTTTTCTTAACTCGAGATTATATAATGTTTAATGTTGGGACCTTATACACAGTCTCACCTAATATGTATAAAAATGAGAGATATAATGGAACATACGATTTATAAAGTTCATTACAAAGAATTACTCCATATATGTTAGCTATACCCCCCCCCCACACACACACATAGATTGCCCACTATAATCATTTCATCAATTTTAATGGTCAATATATATTCTCACTATATTGTAACTTAAAATTCTACATATAAGGATATTTGTACTACTTTACAAAATTTTACTTGAGTCTACATTTTCCTTCACACTCTTAGGTCACCCAAGAGGATCTTTATACTTCTTAATATAGTGTTACTAAATTCCACACTAGCTTTCACATTATTGACTAACTCACGAGTATCGTTATAATTAATCATATAGTATTCTCTTTATTCGATGACTGATACACTATTGGATTATCTCTTCAACCTTATGGTTTCATCTGTTTCAAATATATGTATATCATCATCCATGAGTTTGCTGGATCTGACATGATCATGAATGTTTCTTCAAGAGCCTTTTCACCTAATGATTCAGAGATTCTGGTTCTTCTCAAATAACTTTTGATCGCCTGTGCATGATCAGTTTTCTTAGTGAAATAATGATCAATGAGATATTATTCCTTCAGTATGATGAATTCCTTATCTAACTTAGATGTGTGAAACTGACACACAAAAACATCTTAAATGTTATTCTATACAACAATATTATTTCTCAAACCCAATTTTATTCAATAAAATCGAATGTTATTCATACAATAATTATATGAGGTTCCCATATCTGTAATCCATATAAAATAAAATAAAAAATATCTGAGTTATTATTTTATATGAACCTCAATTTCGATTAATAACTCAATGTCTTAATAACACTCACTTTATTTCATAAATTTTCCTTTTAAATGGTTTAAGTGATTCAATGCACAAACTTTGGGTGGTTGGTAGGCATATATTACATTTAAAAATTATATCTTAATGAAAAATTGTGTTCTATTTCATGTAACAGATAATGATTCCTTCTCAAACACACCTCGTTATTCAAACCTATAGTGAATGAGATCTTGGGTTTTCTTATAACCCATGAATGTGTTATCCAAAATTATGTTTCTATGGAATCTCAAGATATTTGTGAAAACCTAAAGGATTCATGTAAAATGAAAATACATTGTGAAATAGTGTGTAAAAATAGGATAAAGATTCTTCATGTGACTATTTGAATCATGGATCTCCTCTCACAAAACAATAGTTATATGGTTCTATTTTAATTTCTGGAAAAAAAATCTTCAAAATATTTAAATTCTAAGAACCCCGACCTTATTTTCATGTATATTTTTCTTTTCTAGTTGTTTTTGAGAAAAATAGGAGTTTTAGAAATTTCAAGAGTACATTCCATGTACCCGGTTTCTACTGGTGCTGTGTGTTGGCTATTTGATGGCCGATAACATGGCCATGTGTGGTGACCTAGAGACCACCTAAAGAAGAGGCTAGAAAAGGAAAGTACACTCTATGTACTTATAATGAACACGGTGTGTACATTCTTTTTTTAATTAAATGGACTGGGGTTGCGTCTAATTGACAAAACAGACTTCTTCTTCTTCTTATATCTCGTCTAGGAGCATCCGTATGACTCTGGATCTTCTCTGATCTCCTGACTCTCCATCTGTTCTCTGATTCGAACTCTGTCGATTGCGTTGGAATCACATTGGTGAGTTTTACCTTCTTCTTGAATATCATCTCCTGATTTCTCCTCTTCTATGAGATATCCTTTTTTTAAAGTTTTAATGTTTTTTTGTAGATCTACGGAGTCCTAGGGAAATTCAAGGCATGAGGTTCACATATATCATTCGTACAACTCTGAGGTAGGTGGTTTGTGCCTTTCCGTAGATAGTCTTTGAGTTATATGTGAAAAATTGCCAATACCCTTGTTCAGGGTATTGGGTGTTTATGGTTTTTAGCCCTATTATTTCCTGATATTCTTTGTTTTTTTGGGTAGAGGTTAATTTTTTTGTGAATAGGGTTAACCTTTCCATTATATGGATGTTATTACCATGTTTTCTTATTATTAACCAATTGGACTAGCTTTCCTATTAGGATGCTATGTTTCCATGCCTAATACTGTTTGGTTGGAGTAATTTTATATGATATGTTGTTCCATGCCTTGTAGATTTTTAGCTAAGTAGTACTTTGAGGTTTTCTTTAGATGTTGATTATCGTTTGTGTATGATTATTTTACATGGGGTTGCGGAATCCTAGTGTAGTGAGACTATAGGGGAAATTTACGTTGAGGGATTTCTTAGAGTGTCTATTATAATTGTCACGTTGTGAGACTATAGGGAGATTGACGTTGATTACTCCCCCAGAGTGTCTATAGTTACATTATGAGACCATAAGAGGAATTAACATTGAGTGCTTCTCAGAGTGTCTATAGTTTTCCATTAAAAGACTGTAGGGGGAATTGATGGTGATTTCTTCCTCGGAGAGTCTTTTATTAAACATGGCTATATGGGGAATTGACGGTGAGTGCTTTCTCAGAGAGTCTTCGTTATATCCTTGTTGTAAATTGAATTAGAGGGGTTAGGCTATGAGAACTACCTGGTGGGTTACTTAAGATTGTTAGCTGAACTAAAGGGGATAGGTTTTGAGAACATTCCCAGAGGATTTCTTTTATTTGTAATTGGTTGGATAAATTGTTAAATGTAAATTAATTGAAATATAATTGGTTGGACTATTTACTTTTGAGTACTTCCATGTTTATTAATTCTTTTGAATTTTTCCTTCCATATATTTTCACTGACTATTAGGAACATATCTTTGGGTGGTTGCCTACTTGAATTTGTCTCAAACCCTATTTGGGTCATTTTTTTGGGCCCAAACAGATTATATTGTTACAATTATAGATAAGGGAAAGCGCCCTTATACTTTAGGTACTTGATTGTTGTGGATTTAGAGAGCATGGGACCAAGATGAGTCTCACGATGCCGCTGGAGTTTATCTGTTTCCTTTTGGACTTTGGTTTACTATTGTATTCCAGCATTGTGAATTTTTTGGATGCTTTCCTAGACATATGTATCATGCATCATTATATATATGTGCTCCAGTTGTTTATTTCTTCAGTCTTCTTTTGTTTACTTATTTCATGCTTTTAATGCTTTTTCTATTGTATATATTTCATTTCTACTACATTACTCTGAAAAATGATGGAATAGTTTCCCCACTATCTCATCCAAGGCCCTAAATGCTAATCGGTAGCCTCTGGCATTCGAGGAAACGCGCTTGAGGCCATTTGACGCACTCGGTACGGGGCACCTCTGGGTAGCTTCCGGAACCAGTACATTACAAAGTGGTATCAGAGGGATTATTTTCTTCTTGACTTATTGTTTGGATCCTATATATAGGAATATGAAGGAATGGGTTCTTGGTAATAAGTTTTTCTCGGGCGTAGCTCACCTGTGTATAGGGAAAATCCAATTCAACTTGTTATTGCAATTTTTCTAGTTTTTCAATTTTACAGTTGATTCGATTTCACCGTTGGGTGATTCATAAGTTTTATGTTGTTATCATTGGTATTATTGAGGTTCTATTTATGTTGCAACCCGATGAGATGAGGGTATTCTATCTCATGCATCATATGGGCACTTTCTATATATCACATGTCATGCATTATTTCCATGCCATTTAGGGTGCATTAGTGATTGCAGGTTATTATGACAGATGTTGTGCTAGATATGCATGTTGTTGTGATAGATTCCTTGATAGAATACATTCAATTTGATAGGTTATTGGATTGTGTATGGTTTTTTTTGAATTAACGCCAAACTTTCTTTCTTGAGGAGTTATGGGCCCTCATGGATCAGAATTTAGTCGGTCATTACACTGTTATGCATGAAAATGACATGTATAAGATGCCAATATTTGATTTTTAGGGAGTATGGGCCCTCATAGATCATAATTTGGAACCTTAATGTTCATTTCAACGTTTTCTAGGTTCTGGAGTAGTTTCTGAGGCTTACTATCTGGAAGAACCCAGAATATACGGCGTGTAATGATGAATACATGCCATGTGTCCTTCTATTTGGGAAGGAAGTATTTTTCTTAAGTACATGTCGTGTACTATATGTACACACCGTGTATTCTCTAATCACGTCACTGGCTATGTGGGAAGAGACACGAGGTTGGGAAATCATTGGGGGAACATGTTGTGTACCGGTTGTACACTATGTGTTGTGTAGACCAGGTGTCCACCCATATGAATAACAACTTGGATGGGTAAAACTTAAATTATACACACCATGTCAATCTTCAACATGTTGTGTAGTGTAACCCATATATCCAGTCATGTAACGAACAACACGGGGCGGTGAAATCTTTCAATTACATACTGTGTCCATATGGAACACACCTTGTAGATTAAGCCGTGTAACTGACCGTGTAACTAACAACACGGGTCGGTGAAGTTCATCTAGTACACGCCGTTTCTGGCACTAACACGCCATGTAGTTTAGTTCTAGGAGAACCGTGTGAATTATTCATGTAAAATAACTCGGGCAGGGGAAGAGGATTCAAGTACATGTCGTGTGTTAGGACAACACACCATGTGTATGTGGTGTTACACGACCTGGGTTGGCAGAAGTACACGCTCATGTGAAGGACTAAGGGAACACATCGTGTAGGAATTATACACACCGTGTATCCATGTTTTAAAAAACTTTACTACTTTCTTCCTCTTGTTCTCTTCTCACACATCTATGTTTCAGTCCTTGTTAATCTTGATCTAAGGTGTGTGCTTGACCTTGCAGATTCATGCCATAGAGACATCCTCTGGTTATCCGCCAGTTACAAGGTAGTGATCAGACACCGAATATGGCTGATCAGGGACTGCCAGTGGATCCTCCAGTTGTTCCAGTCTTGGAACCATCCATCATCCTGGATATAGGTGTCGAGTCATGGTTCCAAGAGGGCTTATTGAGGTTTATGTAGACCATCTAGGGAGCACCGCCTCCTGCCCCATCGATAGAAAAATTGATGTTGTTTTCTAGCAGTAGTATCCTCCCTCCTTCATAGGGGAAGGAGGACCTTAGGCTACAGAGTCATGGTTAGAATCCATGCTATCTATCTTCAAGCATCTGGAGACGCCTCCAGATAGGAGGGCGAAAATTTCTATGTACATTCTTCGAGATTCTACCAATAGATGGTGGGATGTGATCTCACATGCGGGATGGTAGTAGGTCATGTATTGGGATGAGTTCTAGCATGCCTTCTATGATTTTTTCTTCCCGGATACATTTAGGGATGATCGATCCCGAGAGTTCATGAGTTTGGAGTAGGGTACTCTTTCAGTCATGGAGTATTATTCTTACTTCACAGATCTATAGCTCTTTACATCCTTTCTAGGGGGAGATGAGTCATTCCTAGAAATGAAGTTTGAGGATGGTATCAGGAAGGACATTCGGGCTCAGGTGAACATCTTTGGGTTGACTTCCATCACTTATATAGTCAACCATGCACTAATCACAGAGCACAACCTGAGAGATTTTGTAGCTATGAGCCAGGTCGGTTCTGCATCCAGAGTTAGTGCTTCTTCAAATGATAGTAGGAAGTGCATCAGGGAGTCTACACGTGGTGATCCGAGAAGGCGGGATGCACCTTCAGGTAACTAGGTGGTATGCTACCAGTGTAGGAAGGTCGGGCATACCAGACCACATTTCCCAAGAGACCCGGTGGAGTGCCGACCTTGTGGAAATATGGGCCATCCTTAGAGCTTCTGTCAGATCTTCTCTCTAGAATCTAGTGACATGGGTTCTTCTATTACTCTTCGTTCGAGAGAAGCAACGCCAGTTTCTCACCAGTCTGGGAACTGGAGTTCTTCCAGTCGTTCAAGCCAAGGTGGAGGTCGCGGTTGTGGTAGCCAGTCGCCAGGATTTTAGTGACAGTAGGTTGGATCAGATCAGGGTGGTCAAGCAGGGTCTCAAGGGCATGGTGTAGGTCGGACTTTTGCATTGGATAAGATCCAGTAGGAGCAGGATCCATGACCCTCTATAGTTCGAGGTACGATACTAGTTTCCTCAGTTTTAGCTTATGCACTTTTCGATACAGGGGTTTACCATAGCTTTATATATGTTTCTATTGTAGAGATCCTTGGCCTTCTATCTTTTCTTATGGTAATGGATTGATGCTAGACACTATTTTGGGAACTAGAACAGCTAGTGTACGTCAGTGTAAGGAGTTCCCTCTTGTGGTTGGTGGGTGTTAATTCTTCTAGTACCTCTATGTCTTAGAGATAACGGGCTACGATGTCATTCTTGGAATGGACTGGTTGGTTCCCTTCCAGGTTTTTGTCGATTGATATCATCATAGTGTGAGTTTCACATCACCATAGGGTGGATCATTTCTTCATAAGGCCAAATGGGATGTTCAGGCGAGCAGAGTGGGACCCAAGCATCATGGATTGGGATGAGTTATAGCCCAGTTTTCTAGTCTATATCTAGAGGAATAAGGTACTTCATAGATGGAATTTCCTCTGGTGGTGGATTGTTTCAGGGACGTCTTTCCATAGGACTTTTTAGGTTTTCGTCTGAAGCAAGAGGTGGAATTTTCTATTGAGCTTGTGCCAGGAGTGGCATCTGTGTCTATTCCTCCTTATAGGATGTCTACCCCAGAGTTAGAAGAACTCAAGAAGCAGTTGGAGGAGTTGTAGTTAAAGGGTTTCATCCTACATAGTACTTCTCATTGGGGATCGCATGTCCTATTTTCAGAAAAGGTGGATGGTACCCTCAGACATTGTGTGGATTATTAGAAGTTGGACCAATTTACTGTTAAGAACGGATATCCCTTGTCGAGGATTGATGATCTATTTGATCAGCTTCGAGGATACTGGGTGTTCTTAAATATTGACTTGAGATCTGGTTATCATTGGTTGCACATTAGACCATCACATATACCTCTTACAACCTTTCAGAGAAGGTTTGGTCTATACGAGTATGTGGTTATGTCGTTCGGTCTCACGAACGCACTTGAAGTTTTCATGCCACTGGTGAACTGAGTGTTCCATCCATATTTGGATTCTTTCATGGTGGTCTTCATGGAATATATCTTGGTGTACTCTCACACTCGACACGACCATTCCACACATCTTGAGATAGTTTTGATTAAACTAATAGAGCATTATTTATATTTTAAGATCTCAAAATTCCACTTTTGGATAGACCAAATTCACTTCTTGGGTCATGTTATCTCAGAAATAGAAGTATCACTAGACCTAGAGAAAGTGATAATAGTAGTTTCATAGGAGAATCCAAAGAATTTCTTTGAGGTAAGGAGTTTTCTAGGGATGGCTGGTTACTACAGTGGATTTATACAGGACTTTTTACACTTATCAACGCCACTGATAGGCCTGACTAAGAAGGTTGTGAAGTACTTGTGGTCAGATTCTTTTGAGTCAGCCTTTCAAGAGCTGAAAGGTAGGTTGACTTCATTGTCGATACTAGTCCTTCCAGATCTGAGAAAGATATATATTGTCTACTGTAATGCATCAGGTATCGGGCTGGGAGTAGTGCTTATGCATGGAGAAGGGGTCATTGCATATGGGTCTTGGCAGTTGAGGTCACATGAGAGAAATTACCTGACTCAAGATCTCAAGTTGGTTATAGTTGTTCATGCTTTACATTATTGGAGACAAAACCTATTGGGAGAGAATTTTTTTTTCACCTGACCACAAAAGTCTCAAGTATATCCTCACTTATCGTGACTTGAATTTGAGACAGTGAATGTGGGTTGAGTACTTTCATTCTTTTAACTTTGAGCTTGCCTGCACGCCTGGGAGGGGCAATGCAGTGGTTAATTCATTGAGTAGGAGGATTGAGGTATAGGAAGTTTAGGTGGATAGTAGTGAGTGGTAGCTTATGTATTTGTTCTCAAAAATGAATTTGGAGGTGCATGATAGACAGGGGTATACGTTTCTATCTTCTATAGTTGTTACCTCTACACTTCTTGATCGAGTGTGAATGAGGTAGCTATCAGATTCAGAAGGCCTAGTCCAATGGGAGAGTGTGTCAGGAGAGGACCCTATTCCTAGATGGACAGTAGGCAAGGATGAGATTTTTCGTTTTCATGGATACGTGTGGGTTCCAGCAGATATACATGAGGAGCTAATGCGATACTTTTATTCCTCATTTTAGAGCAGTTCATCTTGGTATAACCAAGATGTATCAAGATCTACACCGTCAGTATTGGTGGCCAGGTATGATGAGAGATATTGTTGGTTTTTTCATGAGGTGTTCCACCTGTCAGCAGGTGAAGGCGAAGCATCAATGACCAGCAGGGCTTTTGAAGCAGTTACCCATTCCTGAGTGGAAATGGAATGATGTCGTGATGGATTTCATGACAGGTTTTCTCAGGTCACCTTGAGGGAATTATGCAATTTGGGTTTTCATTGACATACTCACTGTGTTTTATCACTTCTTTCTGATCAAGTAGACCTTCACTGTTGATGAGCTAGGATGGATTTACATCTGAGAGATTGTACATCTACATGGGGTTCCACACACCATTGTTTCAGATAGGGTATCCCTTTTTACTTCTTTGGTCTGGAAGGGACTTCAGAGGGATTTGGGTACATAGCTACTTCTGATTACAGTATATCATCCCTAGACAGATGGCTAATCCGAGCGTATGATTCAGGTGCTATAGGACATTCTTCGAGCATGCATCTTGGATTTTGGAGGTTCTTTGGAGAAGCACATACCTCTTGTGGAGTTTGCCTAAAATAATTGTTTTCAAGCAACTATTAATATGGAACCTTATGAGGCCTTGCACGATAAGCCTTTTCGATCACCCTTATGCTAGTTGGAGGCAAGAGAGGCATTTATGTTGGGACCTTGTCTTGTCTAGGAGACCTCATAGAAGATAGAGTTGATTCAGAAAACGATGGTTACTGCACAATCAAAACAAAAGTCTTATGCTGATCGATGGAGATGACCTCTTGAGTTCGAGGTTGGAGATTAGGTTTTCCTACGTGTCACACTGAGGTTGATACACGATAGAATTAGGAGATAGGGTAGGCTTTCACCGAGGTATGTCGGGTCATTTGAGGTGTTGGAGAGAGTTGTTCTGGTTTCATACTGACTGTAGTTACCTCAGAAGTACTAGGCTATACATGACGTCTTTCACATTTCTCATCTTCAGCATTACATTTCAGACCCATCTCACGTATTTCAACCTGAAGAGGTTGAGTTAGAGTTGGGTGCCTCATTTGAGGAGAATTCTTCCGGATTATTGATTGAAGTGTGAAGTTTCTCTATGGCTGATATGTTATTATTGTACGATTGCTATGGTAGCACGGGTGAGTATGGGATGAGACTTGGGAGAGGGAGGAAGATTTATGATGGCAGTGTCCAGAGTTGTCCGAGGATTTTTCTTCTACGCCGCCCTACTAGGGAAATTCAGGGATGAATTTATTTAAGGGGAGAATTTTTTAAGAACCCAAACCTTTTTTTCAGGTACTTTTTTCTTTTCTGGTTGTTTTTTGAGAAAAAGAGGAGTTCTGGATATTTTAGGAGTACACGATGTGTACTTTTAGTACACACAGTGTACCCAGTTGTCGATGGTGACTATGTGCTGGCCGTGTGACATCCAAGAACATGGTCATGTTTGGTGACCTGGAGACCCTCTAAAGTGGAGGCCAGAAAAGGCTAGTACACGTCATGTAATTTATTTTTTCATTAAATGGATCAGGGTCGTGTCTAATTGACAGAACATAGTTCTTCTTCTTCTGTATCATTCAGGAGCATCCGTACGGCTTTAGATCTTCTCTAAGCCCCCGACTCGACGTCCGTTCTCCGATTCGAACTCTGTCGATTGCGTTGGAATAAAAATAGAACAACCTTATCCACATAATTTTTTTGTTTGTGTGATCTTTAATGTTGGGAATTTAAGTTGAGTCTAGTAGGCATTGGAGCTATCAAAATGGGATTGTAATATATAAAGAAGGATTCTGGAAAAACTATTCTAGACTTTTTTAAATCCCAATTTGTTCCATAATAGTGTTTTCCCAACATAATAAATCATGAAATTCATCCATAGAACTGACTTTACTTGATGAAGATGACTTTCAATATCTCATTATGGGGGATAATATTGATAAGGGTATTAAAAACCTTCCATAGTGATTCATTGGAATAAAAATCATATTATAGGAAAGTGTTGGAGGTAATTTCGTTAAAAATGTGTGGGTCCATATTCTCATATCATTGGGTTAAATAATAAAATCCAAAATTAAAGGTGAGAAATATATTTTTAATCCATTAAATAAAATTTAAAATTTTAAAAATAACTCAGAGTTGATTTCACAAATTTAATCCTACCATGTAAACATAAATGTTTTAACTTGTGTGCTGAGTTGGGGGTGGAAAACTTGGATTAAGGATATCTTATAAAAATTGATCTCAAAAACATGTTCTAACATTGTATTTTTTTTAAATCTTTAATATTTATTAGGGTGAATCCATTGATGGTGATTCTATATGATAAGAGTTTGAGTATCTTAATTTCCATAATCTATAATTTCTTGATAGCACTCAAAAAATTGCAGGATGACAAATTCCAATAACATTTTCTTTCCATTGATTATTTATATTAAATCAATTCTATTGGTCTAGTGTGTGTTTAGTGAAAAAATATTGAAAGGTGTATTAAAAATTCATTCAATTGAATTGTTTTTATGGGTTTTATGACATTAGTGAAGTTACAAATATTCTTGATAAACCTATTTTCCTAGTCCCCATGGTGAAAAATTGGGATTGTTATCACGTGTATAATGGTTTATGTAAATAATTGAATTCCATGGTTACTCACTTTTGGTTTTTACATCGGATTATCCCATGTAGGAAATTATTTATTTAACTATAGGATCATAGAAAAGTGATCATGTGATAAAAAACCTTCATTCAATTGATTCAAGTTTAATTGGAATACTATAATTTTAAGGAGAACTTGTTTAAATATAAGTGAGTTCCCACTCCTATAAACACCATTATTTTTTTATCAATTAGGAGAGATAAAAATTCAACCATTCAAACATATTTACCCAAATGTATTTTAGTGTATATAAAAATATAAAGGGGGAGATTTTAGATCCCATGCTTAATGGTTATATTTTTTTCAATAAGAATGATTACCTAAGTATGAATAAATATTTCAATATGAGTTTATGATTAACGTAACATCTCTCAAATGACATCAAAGTTCCATGTATGTGTATAATAGATTAATTTAATTTAATATAGATAGATAAATTTAGATAATACTAGAACATAAGGTGGTATTTGAGTAGGGAATTTAATGCATTTTGTTGATTCCAAACCACATTCCATGATTCATTCTAGGGATTTTTTTGCACCATGTTTTTATGAGATGTTAATAAAAATTGGTCCAACTAATTGTATTCATCAACCCATGAATCTAGACCATATGTTCATCCAATATTTATCATTAATTATCCATATTGAGAGTGGTTGGGGAAGAAAGATTCATGATTCATTGGTCGGAATACCCAAAGTAAAATTTGGGTCGGTGCATGTAGGTGAGGGTGTTTATATTCCAATGTGTGGCAAAAACTATGTTCCATATGATAGCACCAACTCTAATCATACTTCACATTATATTCAAGGAATATCCCAATAAAATTAAGTAGTGTGTTCCTAGAAAAAATATTGATGTGGGTTCTCTTAATTTGGCATACCAAACATATATTTAAAACATAAAAAAAGTATAGTCACTTTTTCTTAAAAAATATGTTTTTGGTCATCTTATTCCATGTGATTAAATTTTAAGATCATTCCACAAAGAATTCCTTTCCAATATAATCATTTTTTTTCTCACTTAAATCGTACAATGATAACTAAAATAAAATAAATTGTAAAGGATTCCATGAAAAATAAAGGAACTACATGACTGTGGTGATGATGAAATGATAAAATATTCACTACCATATAGTGGGTATAGTATAGTTGGTAATAAAATTCATTAATAGTCATGAATTCATGAATTCATGTAGTATAGTTGGTGATAAAATTCATGTTTTATCATTACAGTAGGAAATATTCATGAATTCATAAATTCATGTAGTAGAGTTGGTGATAAATTCATGTTTTATCATTACAGTAGGAAATAGTCATAAATTCTTTTTTATGGAATATCATCCACTGGAAATGTACAGAAATTTAAGATCATGAAAAAAATCATTCTTACATTATAAACGATTGTAATATTTATATATTAAATGAACATAATGATGGATAAGAATTTAAATTAGTCTATTTGAATTCTGTGAGCACCGAGAGTACACCAAAAGAAAAAACTCTTCAGTTTATGTCATTTTGATCATATGAATAAAATGGCATGACTATGATAATATGACATTGAAATTGCTTACATCATCGAAATTCATTTCATAGTAATAATTTTAAGATTGATTATTTGACATTGAGATTTTTATAATGTTTCATAATTGTACCAACAAATATATATAGGTTATGTACAGGTAATTTACAATTATATAAGTTTCATTGTAAGTTTAGGAATGTTGTAAAAGGGTTTCACCAATGTTCAAGGAGTTGTGTATAGGTGTGTCAGTACCTGTGTAAGTTTCATATGATATATGTGATACATACATAAGGGTAATTAAAGGTTGATATATTCATAATTATTATTGAGAAAATATGAGAGGATTTCATAATGAAATACTATGATAAAATAAAGAATATTTGGAATATGTATCAGAATATGTGAAAGTGTTGGGATTCATAGAAATTATCATTATAAAATTATTCTTATAGAGGATTAACTATATTTTTGTATCCCACAATATATATTGAAATATATTAAACCATAGGTAGTTTGATTCATTACATTTTAATTCCATGTAGTTTTGGAAGTTGTTTAAAGTAGTGGGGAGTGTGGAAGAATCAGTTGCAATATTTTGAAATATCAAATTAAGATTAAATTTTTAATTATTTTGTAATATAAAAGGAAAATCAATGACCAAATATAATGTATCTTAAATAATTATATTATAGTGAACTTAATGTAAATATTTCAGAAAATTTTAAAATTAAGAACATGACATACATTTTCTTGCATCACTATGAATATTAAAGAGATAAAAAAGAATAGAGAAAATGTACATCAAATATGTTGTTTTCATGATAACCTATTTATGTTGAACAAGAAGTGAGATTGTCTCAAATATGATTCAGTTTTATATTCTATGAATCTAACAGTGAGAGGATAAATAAAAGAAGCCTTCTGTTGGTGAAACCAAGAGGAAACCAATATTCACCAAAGAACAAAATAATAGATTCTTATATTGTTTCATAACATGATAGTATCAAAAAAGGATAAAGAGATATAGAAGAATAGACTAATAGTATTCTTGTAGAATGCACCTTTCATTGAAACTATTTAAAATTAACAACCACTATAATTAAATATTACATTGACTTCGAGTGGAGAACACAGTTATCCTTCATGTGTAATTTTTGATCATTCCAAAGTTGTTGTATACATTTTCATTGGTTCACGGAGGAACTTTTAAGAACTATTGGTTCCAAAATAAATAACTCTATCATCTAATATAATACTAAGTAAATAAAAATATATAGTTTTTACCGAAAAATTTTAGGAAAAAAACTACCCTCATCTTGAAGAAAACTTTTTTAATATAGTGTAATTAGTGTCTCCATTTTCAAGGAAGAACCCCACCATCATTCTATTTTAATCACTTTCACATTTTTTAGTGGTTACTCAAGGACTTAAGAAACATTCTATTACTAGAATGGTTTAGTACCCCACATTGAGTCCATACCCTATAAATCATTGTGTTTTTTGTTCTTTATTAATCTACAATTCATACCAGGGTCAATGTTGAGACTACATCATCGATCAATTTTTTGTAACTAAGATAGAGGTTTAATTATAAGAAGGGAAAATGTAAAGGAAATAAAAAATTAGTAAAATTTGAGTACACTAATCCACACCAACCCCTAGTGTCCATGTACAACCACTTGGTACTACACCTGACAAGATATAGAATAATAAAAAAGTATTTCTAGATATTGAAATTGAGTTAATTCCATAGGAGATTATGGAAACATGACTGAATTAATTCACATTAAAACCTATAAGGTATTTTAGGGTTCATTGCGATCCGAAAATAAGAATATTTATTATAGAAAATCATGATAAAATAACCATTTAAAATAATAAACATACTAAGAGTTGTGATTTTGATAAATTGTCAAAATATATGATATCTAAGATGGAATATTTATACAAACACCATGTTTGGAGCTTGGTGTATTTAGTTAAAGGGGTGGAACCCATGCTGTACAAGTTGTACTTTCATAATAAAATTTATATAGTAAAATATTTGATTCCTATAAACACCACATTGTTGTAAAAGTTTATGAAAAAATAAATGTATTAAATATGAATATACTTTTAATCGATTACAATGATGATTTAAATTTGAATGATACTTTTCATAATATCTTATTATGATTATGATATATATAAAATGGATATCAAAACAATATTCCAAATCTATAATTTATTCAATGATGTGTATATATTATAGAAAAATGATTTGAGGATAAAAATGGTGTTTCTAAGGTATAAAAGTTACAAACAACCATTCATGCATCAAGGAAAAATTCTTGGGATTGGGGCATTTTCTTTCATGATGAAATTAAAGATGTTAAATTGTTTGGGTCAAAATATAAAAAATTTACATTCTGATATGGTATGGTAAGGAAAATTATTCTCGATTAAATACATGTTAAAGTAGTCTAAATATTAGGTATATAGATCTATAAAAATAAACCAAAATATTTTTCTTGGTTTTATATAGAACACATAAATTGGTAAAGTGCATAAGGGGTTTAACAAAGTGAAAAAAATGGGACTTAGTTAGTATTAAATGGTGTGAGTCGAATATGGGATAAAATTCCATTTAATGAGTTATAGTGGAAACACATGGATGAAATTCCATATACTTTGTAAATTAGAACCAGTATGTAAGACATGTTACATACTTGACAAAAATTTTCCTATGCCTTTAGAATATCTATAATGTGCTAATGCAATCTTAGTGTGATTCACTAGATTACAAGGAAGAATGTTATTATAAACATGAGAGGAACCATAAATTTTTTCTTATTCCCCATATATGAGTAAGATTTTATGGAAAATGGTTATAGTGATGTTATATTCCCAATTGATAAGTAAAATTAAAGATCATAAATTGGGTTTGGTTTTTTTCCCAATAATTAAGCTATTAATTAAAAGTGTTCCAAACACTCCAATATGTTTAGTTTTTTAATTAAGTCATAATACTCCATTTAACAAAATCTTGGGTGAAATTTATCTAAATCTATAAGTTTATCACTAAAAATTGGTTTGTTCCTTATATATCAAGTATACTAGAGGTCTATTACAATAACAATAAAGCCCTATTGATATAAGAAGAGAAACAAAATTATTCTATGGAGCCCCAATCTCACCAAATAGATAAACATATTATTTAAAAATACAATCACATTTAATAAATTATTATGAGGGTTGATGTAAAGATCCAATGGGATTCTATATAAAATAATGTATTTGATCCATTAGAAATGTTATTATTATATAAAATGAATGAGTACCATGATAATTATTTGGGTATTAGATATATGGTAAATTATATGTAATGGGTTTTTCAAATATATTTGTATCGTGATTTTATAATAAATAAATTATTTTTTTATCATGAATTCATGTTTTATACATATTTTATAAGTAAGAAAAATGATAAAAACCACTCATTGTATGAAATTATGTTTTCCCTAATAAATGATCATCATGGAGCATTATGAGTTATAATGATATGTTCTTAGTAGCATGAGTATAATTTTTATAAGTGATAGAAATTATTCTTGTAAGATAATAAGGTGGAATATTATATAAATAGTCCCATGAACATATATCACATGGAATGTTATACATAAGTTCATTAATATAATTAGTTTTTCGTACATTATTTGAGTCCACATTAACTAAGGTTAAATGAATATATCACATGTGAACCTACATGCATTGATACATTTCATATGAAAAACTTTAGGAACAACTAATTAGATGGTATTTGGATATTTTATATATCCAATGGATAATATTTCTTATAAAATATAGGAGTTGTCTTCCTATATGAAAATTATGACATTTGGGCACATTATTGAATCATGTTTTACTAAAGAAATGCCTTTTCATGGTTATATGAGTGACATGTGATCTATTCATTTAATTTACATGATATAATTAAAATAATCAAGATTACATGTGTTTTACTCTATAAGATTGACATATTCAATCTATAGTGGTTATATTCAATGTCTTGGATAATGTAATTATATAAATGTAATTATTGTTTATGGATATCACACTAGATCCTTTAATATATTAGACTAAAAGGAAATCTTCCTAAACACCTCTATTTGTATATGGTTTTGAATTAGATAATTAATGACCATTTTCAATATTATAATGGTTTATAACATCACATAATTGGATATTAAATAAAAATTAATTTTATAACAAAGCATTTTTTTAAAATTTGGGATAGTTTTTATGTTTATCATATTTAAAAAAAATAAATTAATGTATGAGTAGTGAATTTTATCAAAACAAATGATACCCCTAAGTATAATTAAAATACGATAAGGTATAATTACAAAATCATAAAACTATGATATTGTGAACATCACAACATTCAGATTTTTGTTTTACTGTAGGTGTATGCTCCACGTTGTGGAGTTCATTATAAA
Organism: Viscum album; assembly: GCA_963277665.1. Lineage (NCBI taxonomy): Eukaryota > Viridiplantae > Streptophyta > Magnoliopsida > Santalales > Viscaceae > Viscum > Viscum album. Next base: position 597,938,585 of record OY728122.1, read on the forward strand.
ATGATATGATATATCATTCCTCCACATCATCTACATTTATTAAATAATCATTGTTATTCATCACATCATTTGATGATGGAATTGTTATAAAATCATCATGAAATAGTTTAAATATTAGTTATTTAAATGATATTTTATGTTATAAATGTTATAAAGATATTGCATAATGAATTGGTCAGGTATTACATACATTTTATGTATATTCATTTATTGATGTTACCCTATAAAAATAAAAGTTCCTCAACTCATTATATATTAATTAATTCATTATATCATTATAAATATATTTATAATTATAATATTTAATTAACCGTTGATATAATATTAGCATTCTATTTAAAGGGAGAATAGACCCTACTCATGTGTTTCATAATTCATTTTTTGTCAATGGATACCAATAGAGTAATGTTTTTTATAATTTCTATGGGTTTTCATTCAACCTCAACATTCAAGCATAGATTTAAATAAATAATGACGTACACATGATTTATTTTTCATTTAATATTATTATTACCTATCTAAATTGATATGGTGGTTAGGTTTTGTGTTTTCCTTAGTTTCATTTTGGGTTGAAATATTTCTAATAAAACCTTTTATAGATTCCTAAAATATTCTTGTTCCACACATTCTATGATAATATATCAATCAGGATCCTAATATAATTCTAGAGCTTGGTAGGGTGTAAATATATCCCATTCAACTCCTAGTGTGTTCCACCAGAGTTATAGTGGCCTTCCATAGGGACCCACTATCCCAAAATGATTATTAATAAAAACTATTCCTTGATTTTTGCATCATTAAATGTATTTACTTTAAAAATATAAACATTAATATAAATTAATAGAGAATTATTGATTCTCTATTTGAATTAGATTTCAGGTCATTATGAATGTTCATGTTACATTCATTTTTCATGTGGTCATGGTGATTGTGGAATATTTACAGTCATCCAGTAGTGATTTTTTGGTTGTTATATTTGTTTTTTTCTTGTATTTATGAGTTTTTATTTATTGATTTATTTGTTACATTGGTTTTTATCTTTATATATGTTTCATGTTATTATATTAGAGTTTATTTTTATTGATTTTTTATTGAGAATATTCCATTCAATAAATGCATGAAGTTTCATTTCATTTGTGTGCTCTATTATGTATACATGTTAATTGAATTATATTTTAGATAGTGGTTTAATAGTAAGTTGTAACTGGTTTTGAATAGAAAATGTCTCTCATTTTTTATGAACTCGCACGGGATGTTGGTCATCAACCCATAGTATATTAAGGGAAACCATTGGGTTACACACTCATTCATTTAATTGACATATGTGGCATCTTGATGGTATTAAATCATTTCATGTTTGATTAATTATTTTTCAAACAAAGGATATGAAATAATCAGGAGATTAACTCATTTTCCTTTGATTTAGATGTGTGTTATTCAGAAATGATAGAAGTCCTTTGTGACACAATAACCCAAACCTCCGGGTATGTGGTAGGATGCCACATGACCTCATGCATACCTCCCTATACATAATAGAAGAAATTAAATAATAGAATAAATTACAATAGAATCATAAAATAGGGAATAAATAAATAAACCATTAAAGTATTAGTATAAACAAGTAGTACCTACCCATGAAATAACATTATAAAATGCCAGCCGCATAAAAAACTATAAAAATTATATCCATAGGTGGTGGATTTGTGTTTGAAGTAGATAAGTAAATAAAATATGTTATTATACATCCATACTTATGTCTATCACATGTTACTCAAATCCTCTTTCTAAACCTACTCAAACACCCATCACATGGCCCTTTACCTCTCATGGGATCTCTAGTCATGATATCTATAATTGCACTGAGATATTTGAGTAGGGTGTGACTATAATACCTTATAAGATTCCACCAATAGTCCTTAACATAAGTTCATAAGATATAATTATGCATTCAATGAATAAAAAATAAATAAATAATAAGAAACAAGTATCTCATGCAATCATAAGATCCATGTCGTGTACTTAGAAACTAGTGTTAATAGCTTCAGCACCGTACTAGGAGGAGCATCACCCAACTACATCTAACACAACCCCCTCAATGATATTTTCCACAAAACATGTTTTCCAAATCCCACTAGAAGGGATATCCCATGTATAATTCAATCAATATCTTACAAATCCCACTTAGGGTGATATTACCTATGGATCAAACTTCACACTCAACTATAGTAGGTAGTGTAAATAGAACATTACGTATATAGATGCATGATGACATATAAACATCACATCACACTAATAAAGAGTCACATCCATAAAAAATCATATATGAGAAAACATTAACATAGGTTTTATGAAATACACATGCACACCTCATGTGATCAACATAAAACACAGGTCTCACCGGGATACACACACATGCCAAAAAATCATGCCCGTAATTTATATAAACATTCTCTAATGATGAAGACCACCTACCTTATATGAAAAAATGCTTGATAAATAGGTTAAAATTTAAATCCAATTAGACCAATGAATCATAGTACCATACATGATCCACAATTTTCAGAATTAGAAGATCAAGATTAAGTAGAAAAAAACCCAAAAGGTAGGAAAAGAACACCCTTACCCAAAAAGATTTGATATCGACAATGGTCTATATAAAAATGATTTAATATTCCAATTCCCTAAATCTTGGTGCCATTTTTTTAATTATAAACAATAAAATTTTTATAACATTTGAAAAACCTTATATCTGGTCAATAAATCTACAACCTAGATAGTTTTTATCAATGATAAAATGAGAGGATTGATATTGATCAAGATAGAACTTTCCTGTTTGTAAGTGCAGGATTGAACCATTTCCTAAAATTGAAAAAAAGATACAATAGTTTAGTATAGTTACCCAAATATTCCAAATATATCTCCTAGGGTGATGGGGTTTGAAGGTGTCCTGAGATGGTGAAAAATGGTTAAGGTTTGGGATTTAAAAATGTCCAAAAAAATATAGTTTGGTGAATGGGTCATGAACAATGCTACTAGCTAGCAGGTTCCTGGTGGGTAGAATAGGTACAATCCAAGAACCCTATCAGTTGGACAGTGACTTCCTACTACTTAACTGGTGTTATCATAAGTCATGTTATAGATCCTATGAAATTCACTGGATGGATGTTGGAGCTATTGTAGATTTGGTAAGCTATAGTATGCCCACCATTCTATCGCATCACCATTTCCAGCCTCTCGAACACCTCTAGACCACCTCAAAATACATCAACACATTCATACTCTATACATGATCTCAGAATTGGAATTACATAAATAGATAATATCAAAATTATCCCATTATTAGGAATTCTCATGCTTGGGAAGAATCTCTATATATTTTTTCATGAAAATCTAGCCACTACACCTAAATTTATATCTCCAACTCACATGAATCTTCTGGAATACACTTGTGCTACCATTGAACCCCAAAAAATGAATGAATTTATTTCACAACACAATCTTAATTTTTTACACAATTGGAATGGTACACTTCAAAAAATATGTGTCTGGTTCCAATTCAACATCCTTACAGTCGATCACAAGTGCATGATTAGTCACACAACTCTGAAGTTGTAAACCATGAAATAAATAGGAATACATTGGTAATCTAGAGGAAGATCCAACTGATATGCCATCATACCTATGTTTTTGATGATATCAAATGTCATGATATACCATGGTGAAAAATTCCCTTGTTTTCTCAAATATTGATCCCCTAATCGGGGGGGACACTTGTAAGAACACTTTTTCACCCATAGAGAACAACAAGGGTTTTATTAATCAGTTGACATGAGATATTTTTATGTTTTGATATATAACCAGCCACTTACAAATTAATTTCACCTTCTTTGGGGGCTCATTCCCCACGCTAGGAATAATAGCCATAATTTCACCAGATGTGTGCTAATATATTGGTGAATAAAATTTCCATCTAAATGGATCCTCAAATTGATCCATAAAAATAAATTTATGCTATCAATTTTCATTGGTATAATCTACCGAATCCAAGTTACCATTACAATATCATATAAAATCCACAACACATGATTGATGTATATCCTTTAATGTTTGGATCATTATCTTTGGCTACCTGTTAGTCTAAAGATGATAATCTATACTCAACATCAAATGAGTCCCCATCACCTTCTGTAATCCCTTCCAAAACTAAGATGTGAACTCGACATATCTATCAGATTCTATTCTCAAAGTCACTCTATACATCCATATGGTTTCACAAAAATAGAGCTTGCACAGTTCGTCCACATAATCTTCTCCCATATTTTTATGAAATGATCAAACTTTTTCAGCTGATCCACTACAAACTACATGTAATATTGAACTATTAGGGTCCTCAGAAAACATTTCATGAATTATGTGGGCACCTCATCCCACTTCCATACAAGCACTGTAAGTGTATGGATCAACCCTTCATGTCTTTGATGCTTGACCTTGATCCTCAAACAAGTCATAAAATGGTAAACAAATCCCAGAATGCCTCTATTTATGTTGATTAACCAAAATTATGTTCTCATATTGTGATACATTTTAGTTAATCCTAGGTGCACTTTCTACTAAAAATCATGATATTATTTTCTCATCACTTCCATTATTGAATAAGAACCACCACTCTCCCTTGAACCATAAGCACACAAAGTCCATTTCAAGTGAAAATAGAGTTTAATAATTTGTCAAAAAACTCTCACACATCAGGATATATTATATATTATTATAGTTATTTTACTACAATCAATCCAATATTAAGGATATGATCACCAGGGGTGCATAAGACACTACCCATGAAGATAAAGGTATTCCAACCTCCATGTCATCTAATAAAGATATATGGTTCCCACATACTTATGAAATATTCTCTCCAACATCAAGAATCGTCCAACTAACTTTATCTAAAATAAATTTTCCTTTTCCTAAGATCATTATTCATATTAAATTCAAATGTTTTCAAGTATTCTATAAAATCAATCTGACAATAATTCATGTTATATTGGTAGAAAATATACTACAGACTCTTTTGTCTTGTATATATGAATAATTTCTCATTGAAGAGGTAGTGTTCCCAACATTTCAATGCATAAACCATATTATAGAACTCCAATTCATGAGTATTTTAGTTCTTCTCATTTGGTCATAGTCAAAGAGACCCTTAATCCACAAACTTATCAACCTACATCAGAACAAATCATAATCCAATGCCAAACACATCAAAATACACTATACAAAAAAATACATGATTAAGAAGAATCAGAATTGGATCTGAATTCAATGTCTTATTAGTATTTAAGATGGAATACTCAAACTTTTATGTCACTTAAACCCTTACTCACATCTTGGTATGTGTGATTATAGGAAATTATAATTCTGAAAAGTTGTTAATGAACCTCCTATAATACCCATAAAAACCAAACAAACACAAGATCAAAAAATTATTCCTCATTCATGCCCTAAAAATAATTTCATCCACATTATATATATCAACAGATATTCCTACTTGAAAACCCATGTTTCCAAGAAATAAAACCTTCAATATTAAAAAGTGACACTTCCATAACATGGCATAATTTTAATGTTGACAAAGTGTACTCAAAATGATATAAAGGTTTATATAATGTGATTACAACATATTAGAACATATTATAATGAGATCAAGGAATGAAAAGATGAAGTAGTTCAAGTATGGGAGAAATACCTTCTTCACGATATCAATGAACTCTTTTAGGGCATTGGTTAGTCCAAAATACATATAAAGATACTCATACAACCAATATATTCTCCAAAATTATATCTCCACTATGTATTCCCTATAAATCATAGAAGATTGTAAATATAACACATATCAATATTTGAAAACCACTAATATCCTCTTAATTTATCAAAAAAAGTAATAAATACTGAGAGGCATGTACCTATTTTTCACAGTTATATGGTTCAACTTCTTGTTTTCCATTTAATGTCAAAGACCACCATACACTGTCTTAGAGAATAACATTGGAGAAACCCGAGTAAAATTGGTCAGTCTGATGAATTCTTTCGCTTTAATATATTAATGTTTTACCTTGAGTCATTTAAACTCATATTTTACAATGTGATATGGTAGGATCGACATAGGTTTTCATTGGGTCTGAGCTAAATCTCATATTCAACTCTCATATCTAGAGGTCACCCAATGAATTCCTATTTAAATAAAACTTCATATAGGACTTACACGATATGAATAGAGGAGGGATCCACCATCTAATTCACTATAAGAAATATACAAGTAACTTATGTTGAGAATTATTCTCTCTGATGAGGATTTGATCCCATCGTACCTTCCTAAACATCAAATTCAGTGATTGAAATGAAATTATCTCCTTTTAGTGATATAAGACTCACTGATATCTAATAAAAATTTATGTGCGCATGGTATCTCATTAAATACTCCATGACAATGATCAAAATGAAAATTGGAATCTCTAGAATCATTAATCTCTAGACATTCTCAAATCTAGTAATCACCCTAGGAAATTTTATATAGATATGAGGATGATCCACTTTCTTTACCAAGGGTATATCGATGGATGATATCTCATAAGATAAATTCATTGGTAATTATAACCCCTAAACAACTTGAGAATATATGAAAAAATTAGATATGCTTGTATCAAGTAAGAAATAGATATTGTCGAAGAAATTAGGATCATAAATAGAATTTCTTAGGGTTTCTATCCCCCATAAGATAAATCATGTCCAATAAAATTAGACTTTCCAAAAAAAACATTTTGATACCCCATAGGATAATGAGTCCCATAATTCACCAACCCTTTTGGGGTTTTCACCTACTTTTGAGGTCCTTTAACAACACTATAGCCCAATTTTTTTGCATGAATTCATGAATCCTTCTTATAGAACCAACCCTGATTAATGACCTTTTCATGTTTATGAAATTTATTGGGAGAAATAGGAATATCCTCAATAATTTGTCTATTCTTCCTATAGTTATACCACCTAGTAGATTCATTACCCATATAGGGAGCCATATAAAGTTATCTCCACTCTGAATGTCTATCGTAATCCTAGTGTCCATCCTTGAACTTGTTTTCATGTTCTCAGAATTACAGAATGGAAATATGTTATAGAAGGAACCTATCATTCCACTCATTATAGGAAGAATAATTATGTCTCTTTCTTACTTTATTACATTCTAAATTATTATAGTTGTAAGGATTACTAAAAATTTGTTTGTCAGAACAATGTTCCTAACCTCGAATTTTTCTAAGACGTTGTATTTTATCCACAAACTTTGTCTCTTTATGTTTCTTATAATATCTTTAAAATTTGGCCAAAAAACCTTGTAGTCTAGTTAAATTTGTGTTTAATAATTTCCCAGGTCTTAGTGGTGATGATATAGTTTGATCTAGTAGTGTATTGAAACAAGGTAACTACTTTACTACCACTGATAACTGATGGATGGGACAACAAACATGTAAGGCTACATGAATCCCACTGGATTTCAAATGTGACCCACTATCCCACTGGTGGAATCTTAGTAGTGTGAGTTTCTAATTGTAAAACCGCCAGTCATCCATTGTGGTTCCAAGAATAATATTAAATCTTCTTGGCACCACATGTTATCCAGTGGAAGCTATTGTTTAGTCGGTGGTTCTATTATGGTCCATAATACCAAGGGGAAGAATCATATTTCTTCCCCCAAAACCCCCTTTAAATAACTTAATCATCATCCTTTGACCATAAGTTTTAACAATTTTGAAGGGTTCTATTAGACTACCTTAGATTCTACGACACATTCACTTCATTCTTTAATATGTGGTTCAATATGAATTTCTCGAGTTGATATGAATTACTTAGAACTAGGGAATTATTATCGTTTTCTTCTAGGATCTTATTCTTCCAACATTAATGGTACGATTCTATATTAATCATTATGGAAGTATGGTATAGGGAATTTATTCATATATTCTATACTTGGATTCTTATTCTTTATTTTGAGGTCGGTTTTCTGAAATATATCCATAAGACTTATTTCATTTAATAGTATACAAAACATGTAAAATCTCACCAACACTCGACTTTTACAACCTCTTTAAATTAGAATCCATGTGAATTTCTTGAATCTTCTTTCCTAAAACTCTGATATATATTTTTGGGTATGTTAGAGATCAATTCCAAGACTTGGTAAAACCTTGAAGGTGCTACCACCCTTGACCAATGATAAGAACATGGAATTTATGAACCTAGGATCCTATAACTAAATTGGAATATTGGTTATTGGAATGTATTAACTTGAAAAATGATAATTTACTTGGATTCATTTTCTTATAAATGGGTGGAATTATAAATTTTACATGGAATCATATTTCCATATTGACATGTGAAATGGTAATTATGATTATTTTTTATGTGAATTATAATTTTCATAATTTTTATCTTAATTGACATATTTTCATGAAACTGGTAATTGAAAAGTAAGCATAATTGGATTGTAAAGGGGTATCATGGCATGTTTTCCAGAACATGAAAAAATGGAATAAATTGTATGATAATAAGTAATTTTACTAAATTAATAAATATTGGATATTTTAACATGTTTGGGATGTTTTTTATTTTGGAATGATTTGGATATTTATTTATTTTGATATGTGAAATGTGAAAATCTCCCAAGAATGGAAATTTCAATAGGTTTTGATCTCCTTGGAGCATGTAAGTGTCCTTTTCATGGGAATTTTCACTATGTCCATTGAAAATAAAATTATATGACTAAATATTAGAAGATTAATCTTCCTTCAGTTTTATTTGAATGGAATTTGCTATTAGTCCATCACGTGGGAATCACCCAATACTCAGAGGTGAGTATGGAGGGAGACATTTGGAATCATTTCGAAGTAGGTATAGTTGAACCCAAGTGCCAACCTAGATCTCGAGTTCAAGATAGTTTATTTTGATGTTCATTAATTAATTATTAATTGATTCCCTTACATATTTTACTATTTCATGAACAATATTTCATACTGAATTTGTGTAGATATTATTGGTGATACCCTATGTAGTTTTACTCACACCATGTATGAGCCATCATTTGGTACCTAGGAAGACTATATGGTTTTTCTCTAGGAAAGGGAAAGGGTCCCTATGCTTGAATGGTTGATATAAATGTTGGGAATTAAGGTTGGGGTTAGTAATTAGTGTTGGACTCTAAGAAAATATTAGGAGTCATTATTTTTGGATGGATTTATTGAGTCGGTTTCCTACAAGACATTAGTATAAAATTACAGTATGAAATCACATGGTTTGATTATAATACATTGATTTGTCATTTTTCTAGTTTATCTTATAGAGTTAATGTTTATTGATTTTTTACTATGTTTTTTTCTATTTTTATTGTTCGGTTCTATAGGGTATAATCACACCCACTATACTTATCTGACCCTCACTACTATCTAGAAACCAATGGAATATGGGGATGGGAACATGAGGTCATATGGTGACCCTTCTTGCTCATTTGAGGGAGAACTGGTCCAAGGATGTTAAGAATTGGTATAAAAGGAGGTATTTTATTTTTAATTACTATTTATGGAAATTTAGATAGGATAATAGGATGCATTGAGGCTTGTTAATGATATTATTCATTGAAATAGATAATCCATGTCTAGTAGACACCCCATGTTTCTAGGGACAATATTGTTTTCTTCAGGTAATCTTGTCACATTTGTTATATTATTTTAACTTGGGTGAGAAAATTTTTGTTTGATGTTATTATTATATGAAATTTAACTCATGGGTCAGTAAAACATTAGGTGTGTGTGTATGCATCATGGTAAGCATATAAGAAAGTATGTTATCATGTATTATTCATGATAGGGATTTATTTATTACACATAAAAAAAATAAATTCTTGATAAAATAGAAAAAAAAATCTGTTAAAATATGATTAATTAACTTATTAAGATATGAAATGAAGTGAACATGTATCTATGGTTATCTATTGTATTCATATCCTTATACATTGATCATGTGATGAATCTTTTGATCTGAGTTGAGTTTTGACCCTTATAGAGAAATGTATTTTTTTTATCATCAAGTTGAGTGTCGAGAGATGGTTAACAAGCACAAAACATACAAAAAATAGTCAAAGATTACTGTGGATCTGAGGAATTATTTGGATGATCAAAACCTTGACAGTTTCCTATGGGTAATTCAATCCATGGAGCGGGGGAAAAAATTTCATCCCTTTGATGCCTGACATGATGAGTGAGTTCTATATTTTGAACCCACCTGTGTTTTCTGTGCAGGGATTCCATCAGGAAAAAAATATCTGGATCGAGTCCATCCATATGATACATTGTCATTGGAGATAGTCATAGATAGGAGGGTGATATTTTTGTCTTATAGAATATCAGAACCAGCCAAGAACTTGTGAGAAATTATAGTATAGGATGGATAATATGAGGATCTTACCGGGAAAGGCTTTGAGGATATATTCATGAGTAACTTATACCCATAGATGATAAGGGTTTAAAGGCATCAGGAGTTCATGCACCTGATGCAAGGAAACATCTCAGTGATTGACTACGATGGTCAGCTTAATGACCTCCATTCTTTTGATCCATCACTGATAGGATATGATATATCTAGGGGATGAACTTTCTGGATAGTATATGGTAAAATATCAAGTTATATTTTAATTTGATCTACTTGAAAATATTCTATGGAGTTATGAATTAGGCTATCATCAATGAAGGGAAACTGAAGGATTCATTATGTGTTAGGAAATAATTTTCATCTGGATAATTGGGGTGTTTCTATTCAAAGATAAATAATAATCTCTTTAAGAATTTACATCAAGGCATCGAAAGAAAGAGTGTCCATGTAGGTGGATATTCATCTCAATACTACAACCTGGGGTAGTGATATTAGTGTGGTTATGCTATCCACAAGATCCCTTAGTGTTCTTTCTCTAAATTTAGGTTTTGATATTGTGGTATGATGGTCCACCAGAAGAGGTTCTAAAGGTGAACACATTATAATAACATGGTTTATTATCATTAAGACACTAATGTCTGTGAGGGAATTTGATAACCATCAATAGTCAGGTAGTTGGAGCTCCACCAGATTCCTGGGTCAAGGTATGGAAAGTGGACCCCTGAAAGACTAGTGGTTTTATCAGAAAGATAAATTTTGGTGGTTTAATAATGATCCAAGGGTATATGGGAGAGTTAAAATCATTTTATGTGCTATACTCCTAATATTCTGAATACAAGGTCTTCCACTATTAGATCCATGAGTCCTATGTCATCTACCCTTGATTGTGTTTTTTTATATAGTATTAACACATTATGTTATATCTGATCAATTCATCAACTTCTTGGGATTGGTTATGGAAATATTGGATGGGCTTATGATCATTAGTACATCACTAGGGGTGATATCAAAGAGTATCAGGTGTTATAAAAAGTGTTCTCTTGAAATTGAGGGCTACCATTTCCTTTGGGAACTATTTGTGCTGAAATTTGTTGGATTCAATTTTATTTTTAGGTATAGATTAGCTAGTTATATATTAGAATAATATCAATAACTATCGTGGGATAGTTTATTTTCTGTCTCCATAAGGTAGAAGCTATGTCTATTGGGTTAAATGGATTCTTCATGCTAGTTGGGTAGGACAAATTCAATGTAGATTAGACTACCTCTATTGGTGGACCACATTTAGGATGTCTTTCTGTAATATTTTATCAACTTACCACCCATGAAGAAGATTGAATTCAATATAGAGTTGGTTTCATGATGTGAAAATGTTTATATCCTTACCTAAAATATACAAATAACATATCATTTGGAGTTTAAACTGTAAGGGGTTCCCTCATGTTATTCACCAATAAAAAATATGGACCCTTATACTAATTTGTTAATTAGAGGAGGAAGAAATAGATTACTATCAAGAACTAATATCCCCATCAATGCATTGATGATATTTTAGATCAATTGAAAGGTTCCTATAAGTTATCAAAGAATAAAATGAGATTAGCATACCACCTATTGGGGGTGAGACTATCTAACATACCATGGACTATTCTTAAGAGTGGGTAAGGATTGTACTATTTCATGGAAATGTAATTTGGTATAAATAATGAAATAGTTGTATTCATGGCCTTGATGAATTGGATGTTCCATTCATATTTGGAGAATTTTGTGGTGGTTTTATTTAAAAAAATATCATTATAATAATTGTTTAGATATGATCATCTCCAACATCTTGACATAATCATGAGGATGTTGAGAGAGTAATGATTTATTATAATCTATCTAAATGTCATTTCTGTATTAATAAAGTAAAATTATTTGGACAAGTATTATGAGATAATGGATTTTTAGTGAAACTAGAGTAGGTGAAAGTCATGGTATCTAGGGAGAGAACCAATAACGTCATCAAGGTAAGGAACTTTTAGAATTTAGTAGGCAATTACTATCATTTTATCTAGTACTTCTCCTATAAGGAAGAATCGATGCCTGGTATGACTATGAAATGGGTTATGCTTTTTTGATCTGATTCATGTAAGGAGGATATCTAGGAATTGAATACAAGGAAAACCTCTAAACCAATCCTCACCTTACATGAGCTAGGTAAAGAGTATACCGTATACTGAAATTCATCCGGAGTTAGGATCGGGGTAGTTCTAGTAAATGGGGTCATGCTTTTACATATTTCTCAAGGTAGTATATATAACACCATGATATTTTATAATATATTTTTCTGTAAAAAAATTACTTTTTTATAGCTTGCGATACATGCAACACTAGATCTAAATGAACTGTAATATAGTATATTGTCATAACCTATTTGTTAAATTGGTTTTATTAATAGGAATAAAAAAACTAAAAAAATTATTAATTTTTTAGGAAAATAAAATATATTTATAATTCAATAATCAACGTTCAATAATGTCGTTATATGTTTTACAAATATATTTTTTCTCAAAAAAATGGCACTAATTGATTTTTGTGAGAAAATAATATAGCTAATTGTTTCCACTTGTATAAAATTTATTTGAGAAATGAACTTAATTTTTGAAATCCAAATGTAAAAATTATCTAATATTTTTTTTTTAATTTTCATAAATTATTATTATTTTAATGAATTCTGAAAAAATAATAGTTTTTATTGAAAACTACCATTTCATTCAAATCATTTACAGAGTTAATTCTTTTTAAAAATGGTTTAAAATTTAAAATTAGTACAATTATATTTCATAATAATTCAATAATATTCTTTGTAATTAATTTTATGTATATTTTTGTATAAAACGTTCTATACTTCAGAAAATATTTTTTCTTCAAAACAGTTTTTATCACATATTATGAATTTATTTAAAAAGTAATTTATTATACTTTTGGATATTCAATTTGAAAAATTTTATTCCATATTTTTAATAATCATGTCCAAATTTTTAAATGAGGACAATTTCATTTTTATTACAGTGTAAAGTAAAAATAGTTACAATTTTTCACCGTAATTAAGGTTAAAACGGGTTTACTGGGGGTTAAACTGATAGATAAATGTAATGTTTTCAATTAAACATGAATAAATAATATTTTATGGACATATTTAAACCTAATAATATCTAAAATTTTAATACCTTTCCATTTGGACTCATTTTTCTTGAGAATTACTATATTATGTTTCATTCTTTTAATAAATTCCAAGTGTGCCCTCTCCCACACTTATAAAATGAAACCATTATTTCTCTTCTTTACACCCTTTTGAGATTTATATATTGACAAAGCACTTTCAAATTATCTTCAAAACAAACCTATACATGAATTTTATTTTTATGGTCTTCCTAATAGATCATTCCAAGGATCCTTAATAAAGAATCTAGAGGCCTACCGAAGATGAGGAAATCATCTCACCCAAAATCATTCAATTTATTTTTTCTTCTATATACTCAAAATCTATGTAATTCAACATAATATTATAACTTTAGTATCATAAATGTACTTAAATGATTTTATGATTATATTACAGCAAATATCATCCCTCTATTCCATTAAATGGAAAGTGAAAGTATCATTTGGGAATATGTGTACAATTAATTTTCCATAACCATTTTATAAGGATGTTTATTCTAATTGGTTAAATGATTATATATGATATTAATGAAAAAAACAATTACATTTGGAATTATAATATCATATCTAACTTCTTACTTTCTAATCTACTGGAAAAGAATAATTTTTCTTTTGTTTATGCGTGGACTAACACCTCCTAAGAGCAACGAGATTCAATTTTCATTTCCTCTTTACATGGATGGTAATAAGTATAGAGTTAATAAATATATGTGATATATATGATATAATAATTATTTTTGTAAGGTTAATTTTATTTTATTTGTTTCATTATATATGTCAAAAAGTGAAAATGGTGTTCATGAATTTGTACGGCCTACAATCTATAATCATGTTCAGTGTATAAGGACTAAAACTACTAAACTGAAATTCTCATGGAAAATGAAATATACGACACCCTAAAACGATGCTTTTAATAAGGAATTATTAATAAATGGGTGTTAAAATGTTATAAGTGGATCATATATGATATTATATGAATGTAAATGACTCTAGTATAGGATTATAATAAATTTAAATTTATTATATAATATTTTAAGGTTCTTTTAAACCAATTCAAACAATATGTAATGGGTTTTGTGTCTCACATTTATTTATAGGATACACAAGTAATATTCACCACTTATTTATTTTATGTGTGTTATATACTACACATGAATGTATTTTATTATTATTTTATTAAAATTATGTGGATTTACATATCCATATAAGGTTCTATATTTCATGAGGATTTAATTTAATCGTTAGCAAAGTGGTAAGGTATTTATGCAACAATATCATTGTTTATCGTGATTTTTTATGATCAAGTTTCTGATGATGACATTTTATGATCTATCTCAGAAGAATAAAATGATTTTTTTAACCAATAGTTATTTATGGAGTCAAAATATTTTCCTTTAATTTTCCTCCCTTTAACAATCCATGTGTCTAAAACAATGTTTTTAAGAAAATTTGGCGTTATTTCGCTCCCCATTTAGAAATCCTTTTTCATCCATGCCATGTCTTCTAAAAATGGTTTCAGGAATTTTTTTAAAATTATCACATGATTGTTTACATTATTTTTTTCCCATGCATTACTTTTAAAAAAATTAAAGGAATCTTCTTATCATTTTATAAAAGGGTACTTTTTACTTTTTACATAAAAATTGAATGGAATATTTGTTTTTTCAAACACGGCGTGAATAAAATTCTCCACTATCATGATCACTCAATACATTGAAGGTTCATTTCAAATTTTCCAAGGTTATTTTCAAATAAAATGGATTTGTTAATATTTGGTAATTTTTTATATTTAAGATAATTTATTTCAATGTGAAATTTTATTTTCCTAAAAAAATATTCCAGTGATATTTGAAAGGTATTTTTCATCAATAATAACATCCATGATGTTACTTATGCTTTACTGGAGTTATTATTCAATGATATCATACACTTTTATTCTTTTCAAGGATAATGATGATGATTTAAGGATGATTCTATAAGGATCATTTCTTTCCCATTGGTAAATTATGTTATGATGAAACATGTATGAAACCCATTTATTTTCCACAAGTTATGATATGATGAAATATTTATGAAACATATTTACCTTTCATGGGTTGTGCTACAATGAATTATTTAGGATCCTAAGGTAAAAATTAATATTATTTTCATTATGTGAGATGTGTCTCTAGAATTATATATCCCTCTGAAGCATTGGGTAAAAATGGATATCTCTTGAGATAATAAGTACTAGAATGGGGAGTGAAACTATTTAATTAAGGGAGTCCATACAATTTGATCATTTGGGGATTGAACCTTAACTAAATATAAAATGTAATGGGGGTGAAACCAATCCACTGTGATATTAATGGAAAGATAATTTATTAAGGAAATGATTTACATGCCTATATGTATTCCAAAAAATTATTTCATATGTCAATGTTGGGGTTATATAAAACATATTCCTTTATTCATTTATGATTCATATATTATAAATTACAAAGATTTATCCCATTACTCAAGATTGTGATCAACAATATGTAGCCTATAATTTTCAAATGTTATTCCCATTCCCTAGTACCCTTTTTCTCATGTTAAGTTTAAGTGATCATTAATATCTCCCTTATTTAACCTTACCGAGCATCATAGAACACCATTTTTTATGTTTCCTTTTCTCAAGTTATGATGAATGCTAATAAGAATTATATGCCTAAGAAGGGTTCTAGTTATTAATAACCTTGTGGAAGGTGATGTATATATATTATAAACATGTTTTTTATGTATCCATGTTTCCAAATACACTAGACATATATTATTCTGGCATGAATTATAGTGTTATGTATAAAATATTCATTAAACAAGATGTTATATTTATGTGTGAAGATTATAGTTCACTATAGTAGGCCATAAATCTGGGTTTAGTTATCTTTGAAAACTATTATGATACTTTTAGTGATAACCCTTAGGGTAATCCTATATATAATAGAATTATATAATTTATGGTAAATAATGGATAGTGGATTTCCTGAAAAATATCCATGTTTGGATACTACAAGTGGATTTGGTTTTATCACAAATTCATCTAGGGATAATAACATTTACAATAGTTGGTTAAGTATATCCTCTCCAACACTCATGTGTATCTTGAGTGTGCCCTTACTACACACCTAGTTAAAACTCATGGGTGATGTTCTTATGTTAATTCACATTTTCATTATGAACTATTTTTTAAGTATTTAAATAGATGATGAATATTAATAACCAATTTTAAACATATGGTGACATATATTGAAAATGAGGTTTTAATATTTAAACACACTATAAATGATTTTATATGATTTATCATTATGATCAAAGATAAATGATTATCATGATAATCATTTTGGCTTTACTAAGGTATTGAAGATATAATGATAAAATTTAGGGGGTAATAAGAAACCTTAAATATACACTACAACATAAATTGAGTTTAGCAGCGGTTTTTTAGCGGCAATTTTGGGAATCACCGCTAAACCCTTATTAAAAATGGTTTCATGGCGGTTTATAATAAACCACCACGAAACAATTTTTTTCACTGCCGACCCTCCCCCCAAACCCCCTTCTCACCTTGTGATCCCAACGACTTTGGAGACCCCACGACCCTGGAAAACCCGGCCCCCCAAGACCCAAGCAACCCCGTGACCCCAGCGACCCAACTTCTCTCATCCCCCCACGACCCCAGCGACCTATACGAACCCTATGGTTTGAATTCTAGTAATTTTACCTCAATTATTGTCTCCTTATATTATTAATTATGAAGATTTATGGTTGATTTTCCATTCGATTCATTAAACATACACATAACTCGTGTTTAATATGTTATCCTTGATAGAAAAAACTTATTATCACTTTGTTATTATTTATGTTTAATCCCTATCAACTATTTCAACAACTTAAGGTGTTAAATTGGAATCTCCCAAGGTATTGTACATTCTTAGGTGACCAAACCACATTCTATGTGGTTTTTTATTGAATCTTAATTGTAATGACTATAATTAATTTGATGAGAAGGGTGTCAGGAGACCATATCACCTATTTCTACATAAAAAAGGTTACTCCCTTGTTAAACTATAATGCTGATAGATTATAAGGCCTACTTGACTATAATTAATTATGACACTTAGGTATGGAGTTCCTTATACTTTTGATACTCGATCATGGAGTCCATCAAACATGTGTTACTCAAGCATAGCATCCCTTATATATGTGGTACTCGGGCATTGTGTCCCTTATACTTGTGACACCCGAACATGTTGTCCCTAATACTTAGAATAATTATTCATTAAATCCCTTTTACTTGTAATACATGGTAATCACATCCCTAATTATATTATTAATTTGGTATGGAGTAAGTCATACTTGTGATATATGGTCATGGAATCCCTTATACTTTTAATAAATTTGCATGGAATCCCCTACTACCATATGAGACTCTAGTGACTTTATAGGGATGCTTGAGTAATGCCTCAGGTCATGGATTCTTACTCACAAGTTTTAATCTTTTCTATTCGGTAAAATGGAATGTTGTAGTGTTTCTCCCTTAGAAGCCAGAATTTCAATCCAAAAAACATAAAATCGAAGTGTTCTTTCGTAAGGTCATTTACTTTACTTTGCATAAATTTCTTTTTTGTGTTGAATTAAATGGTATTAAATTAATCCTAACTTATTGTAGTGGTTTGGATGAATATAATTCTTCTATGTTCCTAAATATAATGTTTAAGGAGAATTACTTCTGGGATCTATTTCCACCTATGTGATTCTGATTATCTTATTATGTTGTCCTGGAAGATAGTACCAACACCCCACATTTAATCTACAAATTCCCAACATGATTCTAATACGAAACTTCAAAAACCAAGACCAAACACATAAACTATTCTTCAAATACCCTATTTTGATCCCCAACCCACATTAGTCGCATCGTGAACGACATTTCTGATTTGATCTCCGCCTTACCACATCAATTTTTATGAAACAACACTAGTAAGTCCTTATCTAGATGAATTATACCAAAGGTGCTCAATCCCACCCACCAATGTGCTATCATATCCCGACCATGATGCCTTAAAAATCAAGGAATAACAAAAATGTTCAATGCCCACACTGAAGTCTGAATCTGACTCTTAGTTCAACTCCATGGTCAGATCCTCGATCGTCCCATTTAACCATAATTCTCCACTCATGAGCACTAACACATATATGATCCAAATCACCCTCAAGTCACACAACCACTCTTTTCTATGTGAATACACCAAAGAGAGGTCTAGGTATTCAATCCACACAAGGTTCATAGAACCTCAAAACCGAATCTCCCAAGTTATTTCATCATGAATTTCTATGAACACCACCACTTATCATGCCTCAAGACTACCATCCCTCATGTGGTTCTTGCCACTCCAAGGAAAAAACAATGAATTCATCCAAATCTAAGGCCCCGACCCCCATGACCCTGCGACCCCAGCGACCCCGCGACCCCGATGACCCCGCTTCCCTCGGCCCCCCGCGACCCTACGACCCCGGTGACCCCAGCCCCCCATGACCCCAGTGACCCCGGCGACCCCACTTCCCCTAGCCCCCCGTGACCCTAGTTATCCCTCTATTTCCTTTATTTCCAACATTGGGAATGTATCACATTGGATTTGGGGTTTTGGATCTATTTTCTCATTAGTATTACTGAGTTTACCTCATACTCATCCTCACCATATAATGTGAAACTACATATTGGACATCTTTAACAGATGTAATTAAACATTAAAATATATACCCCCATCTGATGACTTTAAAATATGTGATACCGTAGTCCATTTTTATGTGGAGGTGTCTTCCCTTATCTTGATTTTATTGTACCTAGTGGTGTGGTGTTTTGTATATGTATTTATCCTATTTGATTTCACATATGGTGTTGTACTTATCATTTGTTATTCCCATTATGCATTGTATACATTTTAATGGTTCCTTTATATATATTATAGGTATTTATAGTTATTTTTCATATTGAGGACGCATATATATTGAAGGTTATTATAATATATGAGCTCGGTTATTATAGGATATGGCCTCCAATATTATGTGATATTCATAATCAGTATTTTTCACCATTCCCTGGCCTATTGGAGTTAGAATTTGGATGCAACACTTAGTTTATCATCATCCTAGTTTTGGTCTATGTTGGGTAGGTCATGTTAGGGTGGAATTAGATTAGTTCAAGTCCTAAGAATAGATTTTTGAGTTATTATTCACATGAGGACTAGTTTAGGAATTTCATGTTGTGAATTCATGGGGTTTTTTATTTTAGTTATCATACCAGTGAGGCTAGAGTAGGTGTGGTTGTAAATGTATCCTTTCACCGAGACATTGGTATCCTGTTAGTTTACCCAAATCTCTAAATCATCATATATTGGGTAAAATTAAGTTGAGACATGAATAATATAGTTATCAATAATTATATTTCATGTAAATCCTATTTTAGTTGATTTATATATTCTCTAATCATTATTGGTTCATCCTATCAAATGAATAATTCCACCGACACAAAAACAACTTTTTTTAGAGTTAAGTTTGTGAAAATCCTATCTCAGTGCTTGATACTTTTTCCACTTTTAATTTATGTGATGAGGTGTTGATTTAAATACTTATATAAGAGATATACTTTCCCTATTATTTTAGATAGCTTTTCTCCCCTTTTTTAGTATATAAATTATCATAAAGAAGACAGTAGTTCCCACTGATGGACTACCCATAAGCAAACTATGTAACATGAATTCCAGTAGTTGTGGCTTCCTAGATTCTGAGAAGACACTAATACTATAGAGAAATGATGAGATAAAACCTATATATTAGAAGTAACATTGAGGTCATAGACTCTACTATTATAAGATAATTTACTTACTTGGAATTGTTTTTGGTTAAGAAGCGGGTGGTGTAGGAGTAGTAAGAGATGAGTGACTGTAACACCCCGACCCTAGTTACCCAAAGTCAGTGAATTATTACATAACATTGGCATGATCACAAGAAAATAATGTCTTGAAAGACCGATCAGTTCAGTATTATTGGAAACAAGATTCATACATAAGTTCAACTTTACAACTTGAAAAGAAATACAACTCGAATTTATTCCATTGGAAACATCCAAGCCACCTAGATAATGCCGACAAGTCACTCATAACTAACTTCTTCATATCCTGGGAAAATGAAACATTCAAAAGGCGTGAGCTCAAACACTCCGTAAGGGTAAGAAATGCAGTGGAAGATAACATAAATATTAATCATGATGAATAATTGAAAGCTCATGACTTTACCAATAATAAACATGAATAATTTTATGGCAGGAAAATGAGATGAGTAAATAATTCCATAATAAAACATAATAATGGGTATTATACTAGTCAAATTACCACATGTACCATCAATATTATTTCCAAAATGAGGGAATGTATAATTCCAGATATTCTGAAACATTTTTTTAAGGCCTCGGCCAAGATGTCTAAAAATTATTAAGGCCTCGGCCAAAACCATATATCAAATTGGGAAAGGACCTCGGCCAATTCCACATCTAGTTGTCTCATGAGACCTATCGATGCATCAAGGAGCTATAGTGGGCTCCACCAGTCACTTACTAAGTCCAATACATTCCTCATATGTAAAGGTTTAAACATATCATAAACATTCATATTAAAACTAGCATACGAAATGTCAATACATTAACCATAAACCATTAATGGTATAAAAATAGCACATCCACAGTCAAACATATCACAAAACCTTCAATACAATATGGAAGTTTTGTATCATAATAAATCAACATCAAATAAACATAAAATCCATCAAAGGATGTTAACATAGATGGAATCAAAACCCTTTTAGAGAAATATCTCTTTCTATTTTGAATTATTTTAATAGTAACATAATTATAAAGAAAACATTTATTTTGAAAATATTCTTATAAGCTTGTAAGGGAAGCTTTGATGATATTATAACGGCAGAAAATAGTGGCACCCGCCGTATAAGTTAAAAAAACATTCTTACCTTTAATTTGTCAAAAAGGTCAAAAAGTACCTTATTTGGATAATGATGGAAAGATTTCTTTCAAAAAACATAAGGGTATAAATTAATTTAACCCATTTTCTGGTAAATAGTAAAAATGTTTTGAAATACATTTTTAAGAAACATGGATGTGCATGATAAAGAGGTCCCAATAGATAATTACGTATAAACATCCTCGGATAATGAAAGGATTGTAGAATTAACCCTTACCTTTTACTTTTACTTGGTCAAGGGTAGATTAACATCCTTTATAATGGTGAAATAATTATTATTAAATTATAAAATATTCATATAAATTAATATGATATCATATATGATCTTTTAACATTGCTTCGTTAATAATATCTTAGTATTATCATAATTTCGGGTGTTAACGGATTCGTTTTACTTTATATTATTTTTTATGTGAGTCATATTTGTTATGTATGGGATGCATCTTATTCATATTCATAATTATATCAAGTATTTAAGAATTGTTTTTAATCATAAAATGAATATTAGTCTTGAATGGATATGACGGGGAATGAATCTCATCGCGTTCGTGGAGACGGTAATCTGTACGTACGCACGAGCGACAATATCATTCTTTTGATATTAAAATAATATATAATTGGATTTTATATCATATATAAAGAATCATTATCATGTTTTATTTATTATTTAGATCAATTACTCATCATTTTTATACCTATCCAAATAATAATGTATTGAATAACAATTACACCACGACGTGGAGACGGTAAGTCGTACGTACGCACGTATGGTGACATGTCATTCAAAGGATGGACAGAATAATTAATATTGTTGTACCATATTCATAATAATATCATAGTATATAGAATATACTTGAGTTATTATTTTTGAATGGTAAAAACAAAAAAAGAAGAAGTGGAAGAAGAAAAGAACTTGAAAGAGGTGATGAAATATTTACCTCTTCTTCAGGTTCTTCCTTTTGATTTGATCAAAATGGCAACTTAAGTTGACTTTCTGACTAAAGTAAGGCCTCTAGGATGAATTTATGGAAGTTTAGAGGATATTTGGGTAGGGTTTGGCCGAGAAAAAAGGCTTTGAAGGTGTGAATTAGAAAGAAGGGGGAGCGCCCTTTTATAAGAGGGTTGAGGGGGGCACCTTAGGAAAATCTAGAAATGTAATTTTATAATAAAATAATTTTCGATTTATAATTGCTCCAAAATGCATTATTTAAAGGATAAGGTGGTGATGGGTCGAAAACCACTCATCCAAAAGGTTTTAGACAGGTTGGTTTACTATATTAACTTTATATTTTAGATTTAACTCTTAGTTAAATAGTTTGACATTTACCATGTCTCTTTGTATTTTATATTATATAGTTAATAAACTTACTATATACTTCCAAGAGAATCCCAAGTGGTTCATTAATGTTTCAAATATCATTATATAAGTCCTTTGGCTGAACCGTATATTTTTAAGAATAGAATATTAATTAATAATAAAATATTTGTTTTAAAAACTCTTTTATGTCAATTTTGACACTATTTGGTATTTTGTTTTTTCTAAATTCATAACAGCATTATTACATCGAAAAAAATTCATCTAACCAACCCTAATATGTCATATTAACCTATAAAATTAGTGTAATTCATAAAAAGTCTGAAATTACCTTTATTTGTATATTTATAATATCAATTATTTTAATATTTCATTAATTAGGTAATTATTGCATAACCATTGTGTGATAAATAAATTAAATTATTTAATGTCTAAAAATTATAAATAAAATAACATTATGTAGTAAATATTTTTACCTTTATAATGAATATTTATAATCGAATTTATCTTATGTATAACCATATATTAAAAATTATTTATTTATTAAACTTTGATTTTAACTCTTTTAACTCTTCTTTGAATTAAATAATATTAAATGTCCTAATTGAATCCAAGTGGACCAAAAAGGTTCATATTTTATTCCTAAGGTTTTTTTTGGTCGAATTATACTTAGAAAATAGAATTAGTACATGTTTTAGGGTAATAATAATATAATTTTTACCCTTAATTACCCCATTTACTTTTAACCGTGGTAAATAAAAGTAAAAATTTACTATTCACCGCAAATTATTTTTATCTTATTCAACCACATTTTACTCCTTGATATTAACTATGTCTCTAGGATTTTTGAAATTCCACTCACATAAGAGGTAAAAATATGTTTTATGTGAATTTTCAAATTCTCCTAGGAGATTGGTAAAAGATGGTGAAAAGTTCAATAACATTTTTATATATCTAAAATTATTATAAACTGACTCCAATAAATTAAATTAAACTTATATAGTTATTATGTATCAATTTTGACCTAAAATAATTTTAAATAAAATAAATAATTATTTAAATAAAAAATCAGTTTTAAACTATAACTCAGTGTTTTTCACTATTCATCGAAAATTGAAAGTTTTCAGAAAAATACCAAAAAATCACCCTAAGCTAATTTTGATATTACGAATCTAAAAATGAAGTCCATTTTGAAAGATAAAATTTATAAAATTTCAAAAAGTGGGTATTACTATTTATAACGGTTAGTTTGATTGGTTTTGGTGTGTTAGAACTCAGAGTTGCGTACAACACACGCTATTGTATTATTTAAAGAGAAACGTACCATAGAAGCTTGGGGTGTTACATTCTCCCCTCATTAAAATAATTTCATCCTTGAAATTTCTAGATTATTACTGCATAAAAAGACTCGGGTGGTTCTTCAACATAAGTTCCTCGGGTTCCCACGTTGCCTCTTCCATCTTATGGTTTCTCCGTAGAACTTTTACCAGATGAGTCGTCTGGTTTCTCAATACTTGTTCTCTCGAATCAAGAATCCTGACGGGCTCTTCGCAATAAGACAGATCGGGTTCCGGTTCTAATTCCTCATAGTTGAGTACATGCGTTGGGTGAGGCATGTATTTTCTCAACAGTGATACGTGGAACACATTGTGAACTTTGGAAATATTTGGTGGCATTTCCAAATGGTAAGTTATATCCCCAATTCGTTATAGAATTTCAAAAGGTCTGATGTACCTGGGACTCAATTTTCCCTTCTTACTGAAACATATAATACCCTTCCATGGAGATACCTTCAAGAAAACATGATCTCCTACCTGAAATTCCAAATCCTTCCTTCGGTTATCAGCATAGCTCTTCTGCCTACTTTGAGCTACTTTGATGTGGGTTTGGATTACCTTCACATTTTTCATCGTTTCTTCCACAAGTTATGGGCCTACGAGTTTTCTTTCACCAACATCATCCCAATAGGTTGGTGTGCGACATCACTTTCTGTATAACGCTTCATATGGTGCCATCTGAATACTGGAATGGAAGTTATTGTTATAGGAAAATTCTACCAGAGGTAAATATTGATCCCACATACCTTGAAAGTAATGTGAGCATGATCTCAACATGTCTTCTAAGGTTTGAATAGTTCATTCTGAATTTCCATCATTTTGAGGGTGGTAGGCAGTGCTCCAAAGAAGTTCAGTATCCAGATCTTTCTGAATACTTTTCCAAAATCTTGATGTAAAACGTTGATCGCGATCAGAAACAATCGATAGTGGTACTCCATGAAGTCTCACAACTTCATAAATATATAGTCTTTCGAGATGTTCAAGTGGTAAATCTTTTCTTATAGAAAAGAAAATGTGCTGACTTGGTAAGATGATAAACAATGACCCATATTGCATCGTTCCTTCTATGAGTCTTTGGTAGTCCCACGACAAAGTCCATCGTAATATTATCCCATTTACACTCCGGTATGAGAAGAGGTTGAAAGACTCCTCCAGGTTATTGCCTTCTAGCTTTCACTTGTTCACCAACCATACATCTTAACACAAAATCAGCAATCTCCCTCTTCATGTTGTCCCACAAAAAATGTTCCTACAAATCTCTATACATTTTGGTTCTCCCAGGGTGTATAGAAAAATTGAAACTATGAGCATCATCTAACAATTCCCTTTTTAGATCAGGTATATCGGGAACACAAAGTCTCTTCCCAAATTTAAAATTTCCATCTTCATACACAAAGTCACTCAATCTCCCATCATTCACAGCTTTATTCTTCTTTTGAAACTCTTCATCACCGGTCTGAGAACTCTTTATCCTTTCTAGTAAATATGGTTTGGCAACCATTTGAAGAAGTATTGATGTTTCACCATCCAGGGTGATTCCCATATCCATCTTTACTAGATACATATATATAGGATCCTTTTCAACTCTAATCTTGTTTAAAACTCCATGATCCTTTCTACTCAAAGTATCTACCACCTTATTTTCCTTTCCCAGGTGGTAGTGTATAGTGAAATCATAATCCTTGAGTAGTTCAATCCATCTTTTTTGCCTCATGTTGAGTTCTTTTTGTGAGAAAATATACTTCAAACTCTTGTGATCAGTATTAATCTCACATTTTTCACCATAGAGATAGTGTCTCCAAATATTCAAAGAAAAGATTACAGCTTCTAGCTCAAGATCATGAGTAGGATAGTTTTGCTCATTAATTTTCAGCTGTCGTGATGCATAGTCAATAACCCTATCATTCTGCATAAGGACACAACCAAGTACTTTCTTCGATGCATCACTATAAATAACGAACCCATCATTCCCTGATGGTAGAGTAAATATAGGAGCATTTACTAATATTCTCTTCAGTTCTTCAAAAAATGATTCACACTCTTTTTTCCAAATGAATTTAACCCCTTTTCGTGTGAGCTTTGTTAATGGGTTAGCTAATCAGGCAAAATTTTGGACGAAACCTCGATAATAACCTGCTAAACCAATAAAATTGCATACCTCAGTTATACTCTTCGGGGATGGCCATTCATGGATTTCTCTTTTCTTAAAAGGATCAACAGAGATTCTATCCGTAGAGACAATATGGCCAAGAAAAGAAATATCTTGAATCCAGAATTCACACTTGCTAAACTTCCATACAATTCATGTCTTCTAAGAGTCTTTAGAATAATACGCAAGTGATTTTCATGATCATCGTAGCTTTTGGATTATACCAAGATATCATCAATAAATACCACTAAAAATTCATCAAGATACTCCTTGAAAACTCTATTCATTAGATCCATGAAAACAGAGGGTGCATTAGTCAGCCAAAAAGGCATTACTGTAAACTCGTAATGCCTGTACCAAGTTTGAAATGTTTTTTTTGGAATATCTTCCTTCTTCACACACAACTGATGATATCCATATCGAAGGTAAATATTTGAAAAGTATTGAGCTCCATGAAGTTGGTCGAATAAATCATCAATGCGAGGTAGGGGATACTTGTTCTTTATTGTTATAGCATTGATCTCTCTGTAGTCAATGCACAACCTCATAGATCCATCTTTCTTCTTAACAAAAAGGATAGGGGCTCCCCATGGGGAAACACTAGGGTGAATAAATCCCTTGTTACTCAATTCCTATAGTTTTTTCTTTAGTTCCACTAATTCCACAGTGGCCATTCTATAAGGGGTCTTCGATATGGGCCACGATCCGTAAATTAAATCAATAGAAAACTCAATTTCTCTTTCTGGAGGATGTCCAGGTAAATCTTCAGGAAACACGTCAACATATTATTTAACAATAGGTACATACTATATTTTATCATTCCTTTCCTCACCCACAGTTATTTCATTCTCTTCCTCCCTAAGAATTGAATTTAGTTGATCTACTGGGGTGGATCTAGATAATAATTAGGTGGTGACGATTATGCTCTAAAGATAAGGTGTTCCTTATCATCATCATAAAAAATAGTAACCTCCTTATTCTTACAATAAATTTTTGAATCATGGTATGAAATCCAATACATATCAAGGATTATATCAAATTCAATCATGGGTATGAATATGAGATCAGAAGATAAAGAAAATTTCTATTCCCTAATGGGAACTGATTCACATAACTTTATAGCAATGATACTTCCCTTAGGAGTTTTGACTGACAACTCCATTGTTAAATCAAAGTGTAAATATCTAATTTTCTTGGAAAACTAGGAAGATATAAATAATGAAATGATCCCTAATCAAATAAATCATTGGATAAACTTGAAAAACCATTAAATTACCTACCGCCACGTCTTTCAGAGCTTCAACCTCAGCAGTAGTGATCGCATAATCTTGGCCTTGATCCCTTGGCCTTTTCTGAGGTAAGTTTCCTTGACACTTATGACATTAATTTGAATAATGTCCCATCTCCCTTCAATTGTAGCATTGAACATTGGCAGCGTCATTCTTTCCCCTAAAATCACTAGCAAGATTGCCTTTCTATACACATTTGTATCATACTCCTTTTCCTTTTAGATAGGCACCAGGATGATTCCTTCCACAATTATCACATGGTAGAAATTCAACTCTTCCTGTTTTCCCTGTTTCCTTATTTCCTTTCCCAGATTGTTCAGCAGATCTCTTCTTCTCTTGCTTTTCTTTAAATCCGCAAGACTTATAGAATTCCTTTTCTGTCTTGATAACACATGATACAATATCTTCATATGACATGAAGGATTGTGATACTAAAACTCAACAGAGAAATGTTTTTAACCCATCAAAGAAATGAACAATCTTACTTCTTGGGTTACGTATATAATCTGCAGCATGCCTTGCTAACCTTGTAAAGTTATCCACATACTTTGCAACATTCTCATCCTCCTTTTGCCTCAAACTGAGAAATTGTATTTCCATATCCGCTCGATGGTCGTGAGGAAAGTATTTTTCTAAGAAAATCTCTTTAAACTCCCTCCATTCCACACTTGATACTTATTCATCCTCATTTTTGTTTTGAATCAATGAACACCACTGATCAGCATCTCCAGTGAGGCGATAAACTACCATGACAACTTTTTCCCATTCACTACTCCCCAAAGCCTAAAATATTTTCTTAATAGAACTTATCCATTTCTCATATACCAGTGTATTTTTATTCCCATTGAATGTTGGTGGTTTTTCCCTCATGAAGTGGTCTAACACTGATCCTCCACGTTTCGGATCTGGGTGCTCCATACGGGTAAGGTTATTATTCATAACCTGAGTCAGTTGTCCCAGTATAGTGAGAAGCTGATCAGCATCAGTTGCATCACCAGCTCCACTATAATTATTTTGAGTAGGAGGGAAATCCCTACATGGAGTGTGTGCATTGATACGGTTTCCATTCCTTCCACTAGGCGCCATTTCTAAACAATGTCGAAAACTAGATTAGTTTATGAATAAAAATAAATAAATCCAAACATGTAAAACACTTAACATAAATTGAAAAGTTTATGGATATAATCCATAATAATAAAAATGTTTTCTTTGGGGAAGTACATACTCATAAACACTTCATAATGGTTTGTAAAGAAAATGAGAATTATCCTAAGCATATCCCCCGGGAGTGTCCTAACCAAGAGTGCAGTAAGGCCCGTTGTCGTGCACCAGTTCCCGTATGATTCTAGCTCAAAGCGGTGTTTTTGGGTTTTACCCCTAGGTACATCTGTTTCAGAACCGCCTCTACTTGCTTGTATCTAGACAGGGATGTATTTCTTGGAAAACTCACAAAATCTCTACGTTGACAAAATTCTAGGAAGTTCTTCAATATTGATCCTCAAAGTCTATCTTAGGGCTTTGTGCTCTAATTAGAGTTTATCTAAATCTATCTTTCAAGGTTTGTACTAAACTTCCTCAGATACCAACTGTAACGCCCCGACCCTAGTTACCCAAAGTCAGTGAATTATTACATAACATTGGCATGATCACAAGGAAATCATGTCTCGAAAGACCGATCAGTTTAGTATTATTGGAAACAATATTCATACATTAGTTCAACTTTACAACTTGAAAAGAAGTACGACATGAATTTATTCGATTGGAAACATTCAGGCCTCCTAGATAATGCCTGCAAGTCACTCATAACTAACTTCTTCATATACTGGAAAAATTAAACATTCGAAAGGGGTGAGCTCAAACACTCAGTAAGGTTAAGAAATAGAGCAGAACATAACAAAAATATTAAGCATGATGAATAATTGAAACCTCGTGCCTTTACCAATAATAAACATGAATACTTTTATGGCAGGAATATGAGATTAGTAAATAATTCCATAATAAAACATAATCATGGGTATTATAGAAGTTGAATGACCACATTAACCATCAATATTATTTCCAAAATGAGGGAATGTATAATGCCAAATATTCTGAAACATTTTGTCAAGGCCTTGGCCGAGACGTCTAAAAATGATTAAGGACTTGGGAAAAACCATATATCAAATTGGGAAAGAGCCTCGGCCAATTCCACGTCTAGTTGTCTCATGAGACCTACCGATGCATTGAGGAGATATAGTGGGATCCACCTGTCACTTACTAAGTCCAATACATTCCACATATGAAAAGGTTTAAACATATCAGAAAAAATCATATTAAAACTAGAATATGAAATTTCAATAAATTAACCATAAACCATGAATGGTATAAAAATAGAACATCCACAGTCAAACATATCACAAAACCTTCAATATAATTTGGATGTTTTGTATCATAAAAAATCAACTTCAAATAAACTTAAAATCCATCAAAGGATGTTGAAAGATGAAATCAAAACCCTTTTTAGAGAAATATATCTTTCTATTTTGAAATCATTTATGAGTCACATAATTATAATGAAATTTTTTTTGAAAATAGTCTTATAAGTTTTTAAGGGAAGCTTTGATGATGTTATAATGGCATAAAATAGTTTCACCCACCGTATAAGTTAAAAAAACATTCTTACCTTAAATTTTTCGAAAAGGTCAAAAAGTAACTTATTTGGATAACGATGGAAAGATTATTTTCAAAAAAAATAAGGGTATAAATGAATTTAACCCATTGTCTAGTAAATAGTAAAAATGTTTTTAAATACATTTTTAAGAAACATGGATGTGAATGACAAAGAGGTCCCAGTAGATAATTACATATAAAAAACCTTGGATAATGAAGAGATAGCGGAATTAACCCTTACCTTGTACTTTTCCTTGGTAGAGGGTAGGTTAACCTCCCATATAATAGTGAAATAATTGTTATTAAATTATACAAGATTCATATACATTAATATGATATCATATATGATCTTTTAACATTGCTTCGTTAATAATATCTTAGTATTATCTTCAATTCGGGTGTTAATGGATTCGTTTTAATTTATATTCTTTGTTATGTGAGTCATATTTGTTATGTATGGGATGTATCTTATTTATATCCAGAATTATATCAAGTCTTTAATAATTATTTTTAATCATCAAATGAATATTAGTCTTGAATGGATACGACGGGAAATGAATCTCATCGCGTTCGTGGAGACGGTAATCCGTACGTACGCACGAGTGACAATATCATTCTTTTGATATTAAAATAATATATAATTGGATAGTATATCATATATACAAAATAATTATCATGTTATATTTATTATTTACATCAATTACACATCATTATTATACCCATCTAAATAATAATGTATTGAATAACAATTACACCACAACGTGGAGACGGTAAGTCGTACGTACGCACATATAGCGACATATCATTCAAAGGATAGATAGAATAATTAATATGGTTGAACCATATTCATAATAACATCATAGTTTATATAAGACACTGGAGTTGTTATTTTATAATTGTAATAACAAGTAAAGAAGAAGTGGAAGAAAAAAATAACTTGAAAGAGGTGATGAAATATTTACCTCTTCTTCTGGTTTTTCCTTTTGATTTGATCAAAGGTGATTCTTAAGTTCTCTTTTTGACTAAAGGAAGGCCTCTAGGATGAAGTGATGGAATTTTATAGGATTTTGGGTTAGGTGTTGTCCGAGCCAAAAGGCTTTGAAGGTGTGAATTAGAGAGAAGGGGGAGTTCCCTTTTATAAGAGGGGTGAGAGGAACCTTAGGAAAAGATAGAAATATTATTTTATAATAAAATAATTTTCGGTTTCTAATGGCTCCAAAATTTATTATTTAAATTATAAGGTGGTGATGGGTCTAAAACCACTCAACCAATAGGTTTTAGATAGGTTTGAGTCACTATATTAACTTTATATTTTAGATTTAACTCTTTGTTAAATAGTTTGACATTTACCACGTCTCTTTGTATTTTATATTATATAGTTAATAAACATACTATATACTTCCAATAGAACCACAAGTGGTTCATTAATGTTGCAAATATAATTATATAAGTCTTTTTGCAGAACCTTATATTTTTATGAATATAATATCAATTAATAATATAATATTTGTTTTAAAACCTCTTTTATGTCAATTTTGACACTATTTGGTATTTTGTATTTTCTAAATTCATAACAGCATTATTACTTCGAAAACAATTCATCTAGGAAACCCTAATATGTCATATTAACCTAGAAAATTATATTAATTCATAAAAAGTCTCAACTTACATTTATTTGGATATTAATAATATCAATTATTTTAATATTTCATTAATTGGGTAATTATTGCATCACCATTGTGTCATAAATAAATTAAATTATTTAAGGTCTAAAAATTATAAATAAAATAAAATTATGTAAGAACTATTTTTATATTTCTAATTAATATTTATAATCGAATTTATCTTATGTATAACCCTATATTAAAATTTTTTTAGTTATTAAACTTTTATTTTAACTCTTTTAACTCTTCTTTGAATTAAATAATAATAAATGTCCTAATCTGATCCAAGTGGACCAAAGAGGTTAATATTTAATTCCTAAGGTTGTTTTTAGTCGAATTATAATTATCCAATAGAATTAGGACATGTGTTAGGGTAATAATAATATCATATGTACCCTTAATTACCCC
The DNA here is from genome assembly GCA_963277665.1 of Viscum album. Lineage (NCBI taxonomy): Eukaryota > Viridiplantae > Streptophyta > Magnoliopsida > Santalales > Viscaceae > Viscum > Viscum album. Next base: position 597,971,127 of record OY728122.1, read on the forward strand.
CATTCACTTTTAACCGTGGTAAATAAAAGTAAAAAGGTATTATTCACCAAAAATTATTTTTATCCTATTGAACCACATTTTACTCCTTAATATTAACCGTGTCTCTCGGAATTTCAAAATTCCACTCACAGAAGTGGTAAAATTAAGCTTTATGTGAATTTGTAAATTTTCCTAGGAGATGGGTAAAAGACTGTGAAAATTTCAATAAAATTTTTATATATCTAAAATTATTATAAACTCACTCCAATGAATTACATTGAACTTATATAGGTATTATGTATATATTTTGACCTAAAATAATTTTAAATAAAATAAGTAATTATTTAAATAAAAGTTCGGTTTTAAACAATAACTCAGTGTTTTCACTATTCATCGAAAATTGAAAGTTTTCAGAAAAATGCCAAAAACTCACCCTAAGCTAATTTTGATATTCCGAATCCAAAAATGAAGTCCATTTTTAAAGATAAAATTTATAAAATTTCAAAAAGTGGGAATTACTATTTATAACGACTAGTTTGATTGGTTTTGGTGTGTTAGAACTCGAAGTTGCGTACAACACACACTATTGTATTATTTAAAGAGAAACATATCGTGGAAGCTTGGGTTGTTATAGTGAAACTTTGACACACTCCCACGATCACCACATTTGATTTTTTCTTGTCAATAACATAGTGATAAGAGTTATATATATAAGTTTATGTGTATAGATTTTTTAGGTGACATCTAGTTTGGTTTTAGGTATGATTTGTGTCCTCTCTTCATGTACCTTCATACTGGATGATACAGGTCATGATATTATTTCTGTTTCGATTTTTTGGGAGTTATAGATTCTAATTTATAACCTTATCATACCTTTTATCAACTAGAGAATTTCCACTAATGTTGACTATCTTTCAGTCATACTTTATGGTAAAGTGATTTTATCCCCAATGTTGAAAGGGTTCATTCATGGGATTCCTTTTTGGTAGAGATGATACCCAATAGTATCTTCCTTGGTTTGTATTGGTTACCCTTTTCTATTGTTATATAGTGTTATGTGGTTTTTTAAATGAGATGAGTTCCACCTTCAATAGTGAATGGGGCCCTATTAGTTGTATCAAGTAGCTCCAACCCATGAGAAGTGGTAGTGATTTCCCCATCAGATGGTTGCATGGTTTTATATTACTTATGAGTGGTTGAGGATTTACTTCATGTGAATGTTGAATAATTAAAGGGTACTCATATATGAAAAACCATGGTTGTTTCTTAATGGCAACCTGACATATGCATCAACGTGCATTTGAAATATGCAATTCAAGTGTTATTGTATAGGATTATGGATTCCCCAATATTTATCTCTTTTTTCTCCCAGCAAGAATGAATCATGTGGACATAGATATTGTGAGTTCTTATCTCATAATTTGGTCAAAGTGAAAAACTCATTGGAAGGAATTCAAATAATAAATTATTTTATTTTTTTGGAAATTTAGAGTAGGATCACCCAATTATTGAATCCTTTTCTTTTTAATACTAAATACCCTCAATATTTTTTATCTGGTGATAGAATATTTGTGCTTGGAAAACCTAATTTGAGTGGATTCGACAGCTTCTGATGGCGTGGATAGCTCATTGTAATCCATGTAAACTCTAGGAAAAACCTCATCTACTCAAAACAAATTGTGGATTTCTCATACTCATATATAGCTGCTTTATAAGTTTTTGAAGAAAACTCATCTTCTACTATATTTATTTCATCCTTCAGGGTGCATTTGGTGTCTTTTTAGGAAAAGGTTACATCCTGCTATTTCTATGATTCTTCATCAAGATTGGAAACATTATTTTATTATATTATGTTTCTGTAATCTTACACTCTCATATATATGAATCTTTTTCTCTATTTAGTAGAAACTATGTGTTTTAATTTTTTTTTTTGTAGGCACATTGTGATATACATGGATTAAAGCTGGATCACATTACTGAGGAACACACCTTAGTATGTTAAGGCTTTGAATGAGTTTTTAGATTTTGTAATTTCTAATCAATCCGTTGAAGGGAGAATAAGATGTACATGTCTTAAATGTAAATTTAGAACATGGTTGAAGAGAGATGAAGTTTATGAAAATTTAATACTGAAGAAATTCCCTGGTTAATATTTGTGTTGGATTTGTCATGGAGAATCGATCGTTACAAAAAGATTGGGAACTAATTTTAATCCACATAATTAGTTCCCAAGTTCATCGACAATGGAAAATTAAATGCAAAACCTCATAAATGATGCATTCGGCGCTGCCAGACACCACTATCAGCATCAAAACATATCAGAACAACCAGAAGAGGGTGCTACAAATTCCAACGTGACAAGTGATGTTTTTGAGACTGTAACACAAGAAGATCAAGATTGTAACATAACATTGGATCCTCCTCTTGATTCTGTGGAGCCAAATGTTTGAAAAAACTTCACTGAGGAAAATGTGTTTCATGATTTAGTTGACACTGGAAATCAAGATTTGTATAGTGGGTGTTTGAAATATTCAAAGCTTTCATTTCTGCTGAAGTTGTACCATATAAAATGTCTATGTGGAATTAAAAATAATCCAATGTCCATGATATTGAAATTGATTCATGATGAATTTACTGAAGGAAAATCCTAGAATCATTTTATGATATGAAAAAAGTTGTTAACAAGATTGGTCTGAATTATATAAAAATACATGTGTGTCCCAATGATTGTATGTTTTATTAGGGAGAGGATTCAAGTAGATAGAATTGCAAGAAATTTTCTTCTTATGTATGGCAGTCAAAGGGTGATGTTGGAAGTCTAAATGAACATAATTTCATGGATAAGAAGAAAAGGAACACACCTGCAAAGGTTTTGCATTACTTTTCTTTGAATCCTCGATTGCAAAGATTATTCATGTAATCGAAAACTGCCGAACACATGAAGTGGAATTTTGTAGATAATAATAATTATGGGTTAATGAGACATCCATGAGATTCCCAATTGTGGAAGACATTTCATTAATTACATCTAGATTTCACAGTTTATCCTAGGAATGTTCGATTGGGATTGGTTGCCGATGGATTCAACCCATTTCAGACTTTGAGTACCAGTTATAGTATTTGGCCAGTTGTTTTGATCCCTTATAAACTGCATCTGTGGATGTGTATGCAACAAACATCTTTTATCATTTCGATGATTATTCCTTGAAAAAAAATTCCTGGAAATTATATTGATGTATACTTGCAGCCTTGGATTGACGAATTGCAAGAGTTATGGAGCAACGGTGTTGAGACATTTGATGCTTTTTCTAAAACAATGTTCAAAATGCATGTTGCTTTAATGTGGACCATTAGTGAATTCCCTGGGCTTGGGAATTTATCTGGTTAAAACACTTACACGGGTTTGGCTTATCCCGTTTGTAACTTTGATTTTGAGCCCAAATGGCTACTTCATAGTAGAAAATGGTTCTTCTTGTGCCATCGAAGATTTCTCGATGCATCTCATAGATATCGGTTGAACAGATTAAAATTTAATGGTTCCATTGATCATAGACCACCTCCAAAGTTGTTAACTGGTTCTGAAATATTGACACAGCTTGAAAATATTGAAACAGAATTTGGGAAGGTTCATCATTTGAATGATAGCGGAAAACGGGTCCGAAGTGCATCGTCAAGTGAAATCAGAACGCAACAATGGAAGAAAAAAAGTATATTCTTTAAACTTATGTATTGGGAATTTAATTTTTTGCAGCATAATCTTGATGTGATTCATATTGAGAAGAATTTATATGATAATTTTATTTTCACATTACTTAATGAGAATGGAAAGTCGAAGGATCATCTCAATGCTTGCAAAAACTTATAAGTAATGAACATAAAACGTGATCTCTGGCCAGATGATATTAAAAAGTATGCTCCAGCCATTTTTGTAATGAAAAATAGGGATAAAGATACATTCCTTTGAATTTTAAAGAATTTGAAGGTATCTGATGGGTATTCAAGTAACATATCGAGGCGTGTTGACTTAAATAATCGTAAGTTGCATGGATTGAAAAGTCACGATTCACATATTTTGTTACAACAGTTACTACTATTGACATTGCGTACATTGTTACCAGAAAAGGTTACTGCTGTTGTACTCCAATTATTCACATTTTTCAGGAAATTATGTGAGAAATATCTACATCCATTTCAGCTTGACAACCTCCAGAAGATGTTTTTTATTGACCCTTTGTGCAATGGAGATTATCTTTCCTCTATAGTTTTTTACTCTCATGATGCATTTAACTATGAATTTGGTTGAGGAAGCTAAATTAGGAGGCCTTTTTAATTATCAATGGATGTATCAAATTGAGAGGTATTTTATTTATATGTTTTTTAGTTAAGTAAACAATTTTTTGCATTTAAATAAATTCATAATTTTATAATTTTATTTCACAGATATCTTGGGCATTTGAAAGCATACGTGAGAAATAAAGCTCAACCAGAAGGCTCTATTACTGAAGGCTATTTGGCTGAGGACTGTCTTACCTTTTTTCTAGATATTTGGATGATCTTGAGACAAGATTTAATCAATTTGGAAATGTTGATGACACATCAACTCAATCTCAAATGCATCATAAATAAAAAATATTTTTGGCTATTGGCCGATCAGTTGGGAGGACCTCAAATGTGACACTGACAGAATTGGAATTATTACAGGAACATTGATATGTTCTTCTGAATAACGAAATTTCAGATCCATTTATTGAAGAGTTGAGAATACAAACAAAGAGACGAATGAGAGGCCGAACACGAAATGAGAAATATATAACAAAATCTATGAATAAAGAGCTTGTATAATGGTGTGTACGACGTGTAAGTTCATAAATATTGAAATAAATGTGAATATTAGTTTGAAACATACATTTTGTAAATATATTAAATTATATTTATTTTTTTTATCATGAATACTAATACTCAAGAAAAATTTTCAGAATATTTGAAGTTTCTTGCTAGAGTTCTTATAAAAAAAGTTAGAAAGTTCGACACTTATAATGTGAATGGCTTTAGATTTCATACAGTCGATCGAGAAGTGGGTTTTAAAACACATAATAGTGGTATATTTACATTTACTGAAGTGGGATACTATGGAAAACTGCATGATATTATCGAATTAAACTACCATGGACATTTTTCTGTTGTTTTATTCAAATTAAAATGGGTTGATATTATTAGAGGTGTTAAAATAGATTCCTTACAATTTACTTTTGTGAACTTCTCTCGCTTGATGGATGTTGGTGATCGTGTACTGCATGATCCATATATCTTAGCATCGCAAGAAAAAATGGTATATTATGTGAATGATGTTGTGGATGAAGGGTGAAGTTTAGTTGTTCATGTAATACGAAGAGATTTGTATGATATGGGTGATGAAGTGGAAGATTTGACCTCTGAAATTGAATTTCATCAACAACAAGAAGTAGAATTATTTGTCCATCATAATATTGAAAATATTAGTCTAGCAAGGATGAATGAAGTGGATGAAGCAATGGAGCAGGAAACCGATATGATTTAAGGGTAAAATGATTGTATGTACAATTATTTATTCATTCAGCAACCACTTGTTTCATTTCTACAGTCATTCATTATCATTGTTAGATATATTTTTTCTGTTAGTACTGGGAATATATTATCATTTTTAATTTTTTTCTGCATAATTTATTTGAAATATATATTCTGAACTTAATTTTATTTGATTAAATGACAGGAATGCCGAGGAGGAAGCGGTACATTGTTTCATGTAGTTCTGCGATAGATGACGATCCATCTGGATCCCTCCCCATGGCATCTGAGGCACCAGCTCCCTACACCCCTGCACCATCTCCCCATGCACCATATCTCACACCATCTATGGGTGTCCCATTAGAGGCTGAGTCAATGACTCCCCCTTCAGAAGCCTCATCATTGGGGCGGCGATACGCCGCTTCTAGTTCATCATGGACATACTGGAGTGTCACTGTCATAGGTACAAATTTTAATTAAATAAATTTATTGCATTTTGTTTATACTAATTTTTTTCTCGTTGAAGATGAAAAGAATGCAACTGTGGAGAAAAACATAAAAAGTTCATATGTTTGGAATAGGAATGGTGAGAAGTTAGTCATGCCATTTGATTCTTATGGGGTCCCTACAGATGACGTCGTGGGGTTACATGGCCAGATTCTAGGCCATCTGGCAGCGGATCCCATTTCCCTTTCTATTTCTTATGATGATTGGAGACATATGCCTCAAAGATGGAAAAATGAAGTTTTTGATTCCCAAATAAAGGTAATTTTATTACATTATGGTTTAATTGAATGTCATGTTACTAATATGTTCAAAATGAATTTCTGTATACAGATGTTCTTCCACTTTACAGTTGCTAATGTGATAGCACGGAAGTGGATGTTGAAAAATCTTGGTAAGAAATGGAAAGATTTCAAATGGAGATTATTGTGTGATGTCAATGATTCTTTGTTGACCATGAAACAAATGTATGAGAAGCTACCTAGTGGGGTACCAAAAGAATAGTGGAAAGTTTTTGTTGAAAGACATCGTGATGAAAAGAGGATGGTATTGAAATATATATTATTATATTATCCTCATTTTAAATTTATACATGTATATGAAGAGGAGATGACATTGAATACATTACTGTTAAATTCCATTTTATTTATTTCAGGATCTCTCAAGACAGAATGCATCAAACTGGGCTAAGCAAGTCATCCCTCACACTACGGGCTCAAAAAGCTTTTCTAGAAGCCGAACGACAATGGTAATCTTTTAATTAGTTTAAATATTTATAAGAAAATATTATTTGTTTAATATATTGAATTATTGATTTATCTTTTCTTAATGTATTCACAGAGTTTAGGGCATGAAGCATCCCAAACTGAATTGTGGTTGGATGTACACAAAAAATCAGATGGAAGTTTTGTTAATGAGTCTGCCAAAGAAGTTGGGGTATGAAGTCAGTTTTTTAAAATAATAACTTATTATAATTTTTCACTATGTAAATATATATTGATATTTGATTAATAGGTAAAAATTAAAAAACTATGGGATTCTAATCCTGGGAAGTCCTGCTCAGTCTCCCAAGATAACCCAGTTGCTGAAGTCCTTGGGAAGGAGCATCCTAGTAGAGTGGGCGGGATGGGTTTTGGACCCATACCATCTGAGGTCTTTGGCATACCACCAGAGATTCTAGCTACATATACTCTTAGTTATAGTCAGTACATACCTGAATATGCTCATAGGGATATTTCTTCTCTACAAACCACAGTTTAAGACCAGGGGGCTCAGATATCTGCTTTGTAGAAAGCGATGAATGATATACATCAGAAGATGAGAATATATGCCACCAGTGGTAGTGCATCGACTGGTAGTAAGTAGGTAAATCACAAAAAATCAAAATCATTTAGTTTTCAAACTTTCATTGGTTATAAGTTTTAATATAAATATACAACAGTATTTAATTTCCAATATAATGTTCTTAAAGGTGACAGCATAAAGTGGAGATGGAGGTGGAGAGGGTGACAATGCATCATCGGACCATGAGTAGTTGTATTGTTGATGTGTTGAAAAAATATGGGAACAGTTGGTTTGTATATGTAACATGTGTGGCACATAGTTTCCACCAAACATTTTCATGTCCTAACATTTTCTTGATTTCTCATGTTTCCTTTTATGCATTTTATTGATTTCTGATGTTTCCTTTTATGTCTTGATTTCTCGAGTGTGGTATACATCATTCCATTTAGGCCTGTGTTTGAATTGGTAATCGATATTTTGGATGACTAGGAGTTAAACCCATTTTTGATTTGTTGAACAAATTGGGTCATTTCATAGTGATCAAGGGGATAGTGTTGTGGACACTTTGGTGAGGAAAAATGTGTAGATAGTGAATCTTCATACGTTCTTAATGGTTATCATATTCTATTCATGATGATAAAAAGTGGTCATACCCCATATAAAACCTAGGTTCCTCTTAATGGGTGATGGTGTTAAACCTTATAAAACAGGGATTCATTGTATGATGTGTGTTGGATGATCTAAAAGTCTTACACTATATAAAATTTGGATTCCTCTTACGATAATTATGATATGTTCAAAAAAATTACCTCATATAAAACATGGAAGCATCACATTATTTGAGATGAGAAAAATCATTTTCTTCAAGACATGACATTAAACTTTAACCTTATCTCATTCCTTTGAAATTTGATGCCTCATGATAATCATTATATTCCAGAATTCCCTCTATATATATGATTACCCCTAGTTCCAATGTTGTTCTTATACTATACCATATTCTAGAACAAAATTTGTCTTGATTCACACTCTCATGGGATACATAATGATCCTTAGACGTCCTTTTTGGGGGTCTAGATGTAAATTTATTAAGCCTTTGGCCTCATTGCTCCATTTATGGTCCACGGATTATAACCTTAAATAATGTTTAGTTCATATCAAAATGTTCATGTGGTGCCTAAGACTACATTAACCCCTTATACATTGGTTTTTACCCATACCATGACACATAGATACCATTTATAGAATCATTATCCTAGTCCATAAATCATGACGTTAGATTTTTCATCATGGTGTTGGTTGTATGATCTTACACTGTGTGAAATCATATTCAGGATTTCGTCATGGGGTGAAGGGCCTATTTTATCCTATAACCCTAGGTTTTATTCACCACAAAGACATTCTTGATTCCCCCACCTCACCAATCTATACTATAACATTTTATATCAAGAGATCCCTAGTCCAAGAATTATGAAAATAGAATATGCTCATACATCCATCACATGGGTTTATTCATCCCTGGAGTTTCATCAAACATCTATTTCCACAACATTCTATAACTATCGGTGGATTGATTCCCATTTAAATGGGATACGTATTGATGCATATATCTTCTATCATTGAGAATAGCTGATGCTTCGCCATATAATAATCCATTACATAAGGTGTCATTGCCCCAAAACACTCACATGAGCCTCTTTTTTAGCAATAATCTCCTTTCATTTATGTTGACACATCAGTGGACCAAGATGCTCTCATATCCTAATATGAGGAAGTAAATAATGGGTATATATATGCAAAAGACCTTCTAAAATCTTAATAACATGAATTTAAACTATATCATTACCCCGTGTAAAATATATATACCTATTAATGATAGATAATTTAACCCCATAAAAAATTGATATTTCTCTTAAAGAGAGATAATTTCACCTCTTATAAATTATTGATGCCTAATATTATAATATATAATTATTCAATATCATCATCCAAGAAGGTAAACCCTTCTGGCATTGGTATCCTATGACATCGTGAATCATAAAAACATGTGGATTGATTCCAATAATCACGATATAAATAGTTACATATAAATATTTAATCCAGTGCACACCCCTATCACTGACTCATTATAGGTTCTCCCTTTCCTATCTACTTTGGTCAAAGCTTGGAGACCTTTAACTCAAACCTATTCCTATATTTGGAGCTCTAGGAATTTAAAATAGTTTCAGTCATATTCCATGTTGTATTATTTTAAACAAAAAATCCCAATGTCCTCAGTAAACAATGTTAATTAACAACCATACCCTATTAAATTAAATAAGGATTCCTCATTAGATAAGTGTGGGATGATTATAAAAATAATTACCACATATAAAACTGAGATTCATCATATGATAAGTATGAAATGAACCACACATTACCCATATAAAACTTGTATTTCTCTGAATATGAGATGATATGATATCCTTGCCATAGATGAAATCACTCCACCAACAATAGTCTCTTACCATATCATGCATCAAAACTATGTTTGTATTGATACCCATTATGAGGAGACACATATTGATGCATGTATATTTCATATCAATCTCATCCCTACCAGAAACTCATCATGGGGACGTTTCCCTTTGGGCCAGGCTTGAATCTTGCCAACCCACATGTTTAAATAGAACATTTGAGCACATGAGGAAATATCTCTCATGGAACCTAATATTCTATATGGTACATCCCCACATACACTTGTGTGGTTTACACATTCTACTATTTAGATAATCTTCACCCTACCAATCTGAAAAGGATCTCTAATGAAATGATTCATGGACATAGTGTCTTACATACCATCTCAGGCTCATTAAATGAAGTATATTTACTGATAAAAAGAGTATCTCATGCTTTGATCTCCATGAATAGTAGATCAATATATTTTTCATCCTATCCTCAACCAGATCATGTATCCTATGTTTCAAACATGATCAATAATAATTCTATTTCTGTCGATTACTCCCATTTCACTTCCCAGTTCTCAAAAGTTGGAATTGTCATCATGATATTTTTCAGGTCACTTCTTCTCCTCATTGGGTTCACCCCTATAACAAATTATAACTATATAAATATCCTTGATTCTTGAATAAATCATGGTTCAACAGGGCTTAGGTGTTTGGAGGAAGTCCACCTAAAACATGGTTGAGTTGCATAATCACCACATGGTCCTAATTCTATAACCTTAAATGAGTATTCCATGTCCATGAATAACTAATCTAAACTAATTTTAAATCAACCTTAGAATGTGTTGTGTGGTTTTGTACCCATTCTTTATCAATTCAGGTCTTGTTTTTTACTCCTCCTCACTACAGATATCCATTTATGATGTTCCACTATATTTTCCAAGCATCACGACCATAATTATTTTACTAGTTGTCTCCATTATTTTTTAAATTTTTTGTGCATTAATTTGTTAGGTTATTGGTATTTCTGGTTTGATTTGTTTTTCAGGGTAGTGGTGCAGCAGAAGCAGAACATTTATTTTTTTTCTGGTCAGATTTTCACGGCGGTTTTAGCCGCTGCTAAATTATACTAGTAAGACATTAGCGACGGTTAAAACTACCACTAAACATAATTATTTTCTTAAATACTGGTGGTTATAAACGCTGCTATTGGATTAAATTTTGTGGCGGATTCCTCGGTGGTTTTCATGACTTTAGGGGAGGTTTTACGGGCACTGGATTTTAGTTTATTCGTGGCGGTTATAACCACCGCGAAGAAAGTAAAAACCAAGGCCCGTAAAAACCACCGCTAAAATCAGTAAAACCCCCGTGAAATGAGGCAGCTATGGTGCTTCCCTTAAACCGCCACTAAATGTAAATAACCACCTCTAATATATTTTTGACAACTAATTTAGTAGTGGTTTTGGTAAATTGCTACCCAACCATATAGCGGGGGTTTAAACCGCCGCTATTTTCAAAAATAACCACCACTAATAGGCAGTTTTCTTGTAGTCATAGAAGTACTATTTTTGATATTAGCTATATAAATTCCAATATTTTTGGAAAATAGTCATGGAATTTAAATTCATTTCTTCATTGATTAGATATTGAATTAAAAATGAAAACTCATAATGGTAGGATGATCACAGCTCAATTATATGATTCTTCTCTAACTGAGGTTTTTGAGAATGTTCTTCTAGTAAATATTTTTATTCTCCCTCTGGTTGAATATGATTTTTTCTTATTCATGGATTGGATTTACTTAAATAAATACCACATAAATTTATAAGTAATGGAAATCACATTTGATGTTCTAAACCAACCTATGATCATCTATCGATGATATGATAAATATGAAACATTGATGGAAATTACATCCATTATATGGGTCATTATTCATATTCAAAAGGTATCTTTATCTCAAATGGTTTGGTAGAAACTAATAATCAAATATATACCTATTATGTGGGATTTTATTTAAGTCTTTATAAAAGAGTTTCATATTCATCAACTAGATCATGAAGTTGAGTTTTCAACAGAACTCTTACTTGGTGTTATTCCTATTTCAAAATACTCATAATATAATGACCCTAATTGAGTTTAAGGAATTACAGAAGCATCTCCAGGAGAATATTGAAAAGGGATTCATTAATCCAAGTGTGTCACCTTGGGGTTTACCTGTTCTTTTTCATATGATTAATGATGGATCAATTAAACTCTATATTTATTGTTAGTACCTTTACAAGATAAATATCAAGAATAGGTATCATATACCCCATATTGATGGCTTGTTTAGTCAACTGTATAGAGATGAATACTTTTCCAAGATTGACCTTCATTTTGGATATCAATAATTAAGGGTCAATATGGAGGATATACTAAATACAGCCTTCCATATTGGGTATGAACACTATGAATTTATAGTGATTCCATTTAGTATTATTAATCCCCCTAATATCTACATTTTCTTAATGAATAATATCTTTAGATATTAATTTGATAAGTTTTGGTAGTCTTTATAGATGATATTAATATATATTCAGTGAGAAAGGAAGAAAATGTGGATCACTTGAGGGTTGTGTTGAAGACCATAAGGAAGGAGATATTTTATAATAAATTTACCATGTGTGAATTTTAGATATAAAAAGATTCATTTTTTGTATCACATAATCTCATGAAAGGGTAAATCTATAGATCCTTCAAAGATAGAATTTAATAAATGTTGGTTTATACCAACCATAGTGATAGGGATATATTATTTTCTTCATTGAATTTGATTTTAATAAATCCATGTGTAAATTTTACCATAGTTATCTAATATTCCCACCACGTTAACTATGAAGGGTTCCAAGTTCATTTTAATAGGTCAATGTGATGAAAATTTAAAGGAACTTGATATATAGTTTTGATCCTAAATTGTATTTGTTGTCTATGAAAAAATATGAGGTAGTTGATGAAGTGATGATTCCTAGAATAATTTAATGGATTCATAACTTTAGATGTCATTCTTGAGAAATTACCCAGATTTTTTAAATATGATGATTGTTTGAACCGATCATTAAATTTATAATGATTTGTTTCAAGGAGTTTTTCACATTTGATAGAATATTTAAGTCCATGAAAATATTAATACATTATTGAATAATTTTCATGGCCATGAATAAACAAAAGTTTATATTTATATTGGATAATGAATAAATGAGGAAGAATAAGAGAATAAGATATGTGAAGTTGGATTAGAATTATTCTTAATGGTGGAATATCATTTATTATTATATTTTTTCTTAGTAATTTTATTGAATTCTTGCTTAAAAATATGACCAACCTAATTTTAATCCCTTACTGGCTCAACCATAGTCATATATGTGGGAACAAAGAGGGTCAACCATGGCTGAGGTAATTATCCTAATCTAAGCTAGTAGGCGGCATGGGTGGGCATAAAATCATTCCCTCATTGGATTGTGTATAATAACTCCATAGAATGGGAGCAGAAAAAGAACAACCAAGTTTTTGGACATAGTGGAATGATGGTATGTGGATGTACTATAGGGTTCATTATTTTTTTCCCTCTAGTGGTAACCCTTCATTGATAAAATGAATCGATGTTTGTTCAAGGAATCGATGTGGGAAAACTCAATACGAGGTTTTGTTCACCCATGATTAAAAATAATATATAACATTATTTATCTGATTGAATGTTCTCTTTAGTTGATCTCCCATGAAGTTCTATTTTCAAAATTCCTATCATATTCAAAATATTACTCTCATATTTCAAAAGAATCATTGTCTTCAACATTTTTATGATAATATCTTCAGTCATCGGCCTTATAATGAGCTCATGGAAGCTAACAACCATCTCCAATAATCATATCATGCTTGTGAGATTTCTCAAACTAAACTGAATCCATGCATGAAATATTTGTCTTGCAAGTATGAGAATAACTCAAAGATTCTTATGGTCGGATGAATATGCGAGTTGCAGAAGGCAATTCGGATAAGTGGTGCATTCAATTTTTGGGAAATCAAGAACATTTTGGTCTTTCCCATATGAATGTGAGGACTTTATGAGGATAAATAAAAATAGGACATGATTATTGGTGTTTCAAAGTGACATGATTAAATAAATAAACTTTTTATAAATGTATAGATATTTTCCCATTTAAAATTCCGCGACATGGAATTATTTTTTTGGATTTTGAATGAAGATCGATATGTCATATTTTACAGATCTAATAAGGTTTTCACATAAAAAATGAGATAAACCCAAGACCTTGATGTTGTTGTAGATCATCATTTAAGAGAGAATAAGAAAAAAATGGCAACTATGATCACCTTCGTGAAGGGAAGTTCATTCTTCAAAGCCTTTGTATTACATTGGGAAGAAGGTGTGTCTCATAGGACTTCGACTAGTGTCTAACACTCATGAATAACATTGATGATAACATGGTTTGGTGAATCCATTTTGATTTAGAGAAAACCTAATCACGTATCTAGTAGTTTTTATAAAGGGTTAGAATTAGTAGAAACCATAAGGTATCTTATTACTTGAATGATAAAGGAGTCTCAAGTATCAACTAATTACACAAAGGCCATGAGTGAATGTTGTAGTGAACTTTCCCATAGAAAACAGTATGTGCTCATACTATTAAACCTAAAACTAAAAGAAATTTATAGTGTTCTTGTGGAAAGACTATGTAGGAATAAAGAAGGAAGGAAGACTATTGTGCAAAGGATAATTTCACAGGGAAGGGATAATTGAATAGTTCATAGTGCAAGTATGCATACATATGTGATTACAAAACCATTTGATATATTCTTCATCATCCGTAACAAGGAGAATATTCTTCATCATCTCTCTGTTAAAGGTAGTGGGTTTTACCTGCATAATCTTATGTGAAATTTTTTTATCACTTGTAATAGATACTAATTTTATATAATAATAGAATCTGTGAAACATTCACATGTTTATCACATCAAGGAGTATGATTTTTCCAAACCTTGAAAAAATATTTTTTTTCATTCCATTACTTTCATTTTCTTTCATAAAGTAGAATTTTGACTTCAATAAACAAGATATTGAGGTTTTAAATAGTTTTATAGGTTGAATAAAAAAGGAATTTGAAAAAAGTATCCACTAATTCCCCCCCTCCCCCCCCTAGGGGATCTAGATTGGGGATTTAGAAGTGGTATCATATAAAACTAAGTTCCTATGAGTTTATATATTCCAAAGTATACTATGGATAGTCAAAATTATTTGAATATCTAAGGGGTTTCATATTTATATGGAAATAATTTTTATGGGTGGAAGAATAAAATGTTTTCATATATATTATCACAAGGTCTAGAAGTGAGGGATATTGTAACTATTGGCTATCCATGAATTACAAGAGATGGGGCCATGACTTTTGCAGAAAAAAGAAATATTGAAATTTATGGGAAAGAAGGAAATGATATTCTATCGTATTTATCATAAAAAGTTTACAAAAAAATTCATGGGATTTTAGGAAGTTAAAGAAAGGTAGGACAAACTATATAATATTTAAGAAGGACACATCAAAATAAAATAAGAAAAATTACAAATTTGGAGGTCCAAATTTTAAGATATTCTGATGGTTGAATATGAAAGTGTGGATAACTATTTCACTAAGGTATATGTGATTATTATACATATAAGAGGTTTTGGTAACAACTAGATTATTTAAAAGTGGTCAAAAATTAATGAGAAATTTTCTTGAAATATTTTACACAATGATTTTACCTCTTGAAGAATTCTAGGTCCCATCACTTGATGAACGTCATAATACTCTCCTCAATTATAATTTGATAAAATATTTAGTTTTCTAGAAAAATTAAAAAAAATAAATGGATTTCAAATCCGATAAAAAACATAAGATTAATGATGAATAAATGATTGAACCTAAAATTGAGTCATATTATAATTATGAGAGTGATGATAATAATAATAAAATCATAACTCTCATATAGAAAAATATTAAGAGGGGAAAAGGGAAGTATAAGGTAAATCTACCAATTAAATGTTTCTATTATGGTGGTATTGGACATTTTTCTATAGATTTTCCAAAGAAGAGGAAAGATATGTAATTACAAAAATAAGAAGAAGAAAAATCACAGTTGAATTTTAAAGGATAATATGGTAAAATCTACAAGAAATTTAATGAAAGAAAAATGTATTCTTATGGGAAGAAAAAGAGAATCACTTTGATTAAAGAAGCTGAATATAGTTCTTCCATAGGTGATGAATCAGATGATAAATATGCTAAAAAGGACACTAACATTATGAAACTTTTAAAAATTAAATATGATAGTTCCAACAGTGAAGAAGAATAAATAAATGATTGTTATATGATACACATGTTTAAATAATAACTAAAATTATTTCTGGAATAAAACATTGGGATCAAGAAATATGTCAAAGCATCGAATAAAGAATTTCACATATTGATAATGATTAAATATGAGCACATTTAAGAGATTAAAATTCTCGAGGAAAAGTGGATTATAAAGAAAGAGTTATACGAGAATCAGAGAAGAAGATGTAAACTTTGGAGAAAGATATTAAATGGTATAAGTCAAGAATCTTCGAGTCTAAGAATAATTATCTGAAAAAATATTTATTATTCCAAATTTTTAGAAGGAAAGTTTGAATCATCTCATAATTCTTAGAAAATTTTTATTAATTCTTAGGTAAACTCTTAAACTAATAAAATTTAAAATGCTAAATCTATATAGCCTAATAGTGTAGGTTTGATGATAATTTCATGTGAAATGTGGGTTGAGAAAACCTATAAATGAAATTTTTCCTCGCATGGGGTGATAAAGAATGATCATAAGAATCAAGGTTCCTCAAAACCAATACACAATAAATGATTTTCTTCATCAAAATGACAAGTTTACTTTAAATGAAAGACTCAATAGTTTTTTGGAATACAAAAAATTAGGGGATACTACTAGTTTTATAGAACTTAAGGAAACAAATATCTCATATTCTGAAACAAAATTTCTCTTCCCATGTAAAAAAAAGGTCATGTGTTTAGTAGATTTCTTATATAAAATGATCAACATAACCTTTAGGAAAAAAAATAAAGAATGACAAATCTAATGTGGTTTCTAATCAAAATAGGTTTTTTGAGATTCAGGAAGTGTGTGGAATATGTGACCAATAAGGTTACTATATTAAAGAGTGTCTGATTGTTCTTCCTAACAAACAATAATAAATTCTTAAATATGCAAATATACAACATAAGGGGAATACTTAAAATACATTTTTTGCAGAAGTTTATTTAAAATAAAACTATAGGTGGAGACACTAAATTATTGATTTTAGTATTTCTTCCTATATGAAAGAAGATACAAAGATGCTGAAAAAAATAATTTTATGATTATGATGGAGGTTCTATGACCATTGAAAATGAGACCTCGTTAAAAATTAATGGATTTGGTTATGCTAAAATCAATCCATTGAGCCTGAATTCACAAGATGTTATATGTGTTCATCAACTTAAACATGACTTAGTTAGTGTAATCCATTTATGTAATCATGGTATTGAGGTCTTGTTCACTAATAATAGTCATCTTAACAAGAGAATTTTATATTGAAAGGTTTTTATAAGAGGATAATGAACCGATGGAAATATATTTTAGATTAGAGATCCTAGTAATTCATGTTATGTCAGTAAAAAAAAGAAAATTATATGTGGAATCGAAGGCTTGGTCAAATTGTTCCAAAGAGTTTGAGAAAAATATTTAATGATAATATGATTATGGATCTTCCTCAGTTAAGATGAGATAATGATCAAGGTTCTACAACCTATTAGAAAGGAAAAATAGTTCAAGGTAAATATAAGAGAGATGACACATAATCATTATGACCTCTATAGTTAATTCAATCATATTTGTGTGGACCTATGACACACTATTCTAAAAAAGGTTAATTTTAATTTATCATTTTAAATTATTATTTCACTATAATGGAAGGAGTTTTTTTTTTAAATCACAAGTCATAGGTGGTTAATTTCTTCGAGATGTGTAGGAGTGAAGTTGAATGAGAACTTGGTATTCACATCAATAAATTCAGATCTAAAATTGGAAAGGAATGCACTAGAATTTCATTTGAATCATATATTACAAAATATGGAATAATAGATCAATATCACACCCCCTACACACTACCATATAATGGTGTTGTGGAAATAATGAACCAACTCATTGTGGAAATGGGGAGGACTATTCTTGTTGAGTTTAGTAGATCCAAGTTATTTTTTAGGGAAGAAGGGTTTAATACTAAACATATGTGAAAACAATTTCTTCTAGGGTAATTCAAATAGGACTTCATATGATATTTTTTATAAGAAAAAATCCTAAATGTGAATATTTTTTATGCTTTGGTAGTCCCTTCAAAATCAAATTCAAAGAGACAAATCTAAGGAAATTTGGTGAGAATGTTTTCAATGGTTTTTTTCTTGCATACATGTCTAATGGGAAATGATATAAATAATGTAATAAGAAACATAAAAAAAATTGACTATTATGATTTCAAAATCATTTAGAACCAATATTTAATGGTTGATTAAAAGGTAAAAAAAATGATGGAGAATATGTTAACAATATGAAGGTTATTAAACAAGTTAGTGAAAATCAATATCAAGTTGAACTATGAAAAAAAAGTGTGGATTCAAATAAGATAGATGATGAAAATTATATTTAAAAAATTAAAAAATTTCAATGATTGAAGAACCCTATGGAAAGAGACAATATCATTAAAGAACATTCTTCACCTGTGTATACTAGGAAGAAGTTAAGATACAATGGGGAAACTATAGATGCAACTTGAATAAGTTTTATGTATGAAACTCAAACATCTAATATCTATAAAATTGAGTCCAAATGAATAAGTTATAACATGGAACATAATTAATTGATTGAGGCTATGAAAAAAGAGTTGGTTCAAGTTAAAAATAATTCTACATGGGATCTTATTCCAAGAACCAATGAAAAAAAAATATCATTATAACTAAGTGGGTCAATTGAAACAAGCCAAATGATCAATGTATGGTTGTCAGAAATAAATAAATACTTTTATGAAATGGATACTCAAAATTATAAGGTGTTTATTTTGAATAAAACCTTTCTCTAAATGCATGGTTTCTTGCTATTAGAATCTGCATTGTTGTTATAGCCTTCTAACAGTATAACATTTATCAAATTTATGTTATGTCTGCCTTCATAAATGGTGATATTGGAGAATAATTTTATATTGAGAAACCATATGGGTTTTTACATTAAAATGATAACAAAATATTATAAAAATTGAATAATTATATTTTTTGATTAAATTAGTCCCCAAGGGACTGGTATTCAATGTTTGAAAACTACTTGAAAGAAATAAAATTTTTCAAAGGAAAAGTGGGTAGAAACTTATATATCAAAGAAATGAAGATATGTACACTTATTTTAATTTCATATATTGAAGATATAATTTTTCTAGTGATTAAGAAAATTATTTTCAAGATTTATAAAACTAAATAAAACAAAATTTTGAGATATCCATGCTTATGGAGTTGAGATCCATCTTGTTATAACAAGTATTTCAAAAAATGGGTTTTAATTTCTTATCCTAAGAAAAATACTTTGGATAATTGGTGAAGAAATTTTAAATAGAAGAAAAAAATATAGTGTATACACCCATTAAATTTGGTCTGAAGTTATCAAAATATGTAAATGAATAGAGTGTTAATCAAAGAGAATTTAGAAGACATATCGGGAGTGTACTTTATCTCATAACTTTTATACCAAACATTGCTTATGTTCTTAGCCTCTATTTTAGATATCAATGTGATCCAAATGTATTGAATCATATGGATTTCAAAATAATTATTAGATATATCAAAGGGACTATAAATTATGGTGTTCTTTATAATAAAGTAAGCATCATAAATTTTTCTCGGTTTAAAAATGCTTATTGGGTAACTGACTCTGATGATAGAAGGTCTACCTCATGTGGAATTTTCTTATTGGAAGATGGTTTTGTCAGTAGGAACTATAATAAAATATCGGTAACACTGAGTAATACTGAGGAAGAATATGTTGATGCAACTAGATATTTCACAAAAATGATTTTGATGAAGGAATAGTTAGATGATCTAAGAGTTTAATTTGACAGAATCCTAAAAATTCAATCTGATAATCAAAGTTCAATAGATCATTCTAAAAAAATTATGAAGCATTCAAGATCTAAGATTATTGATATCCTATTTCATTTCATTAAGTTGAAAGTATCAAATTGATACATTAAACTTAAATTTATTCCAACTCAAGATCAATTGATAGATATCTTCACCAATGCAATTCCTAAGGATAAATTTGAGACACTTAGGCTTAACATGGGTGTTTAGCCCCTTTTGCGGCACTAAAAATACATGTATTGAGATAACTATAAGGATTTGTATTTAAGTGTTAAAAGGGAATGTGATAGAATGAAAAAAAGGTGGAGTTATTTTGGGAATCCCTTTGATGATTTTTCCTAATCATTTTGTTACATGCATGGTTATTAATGGATAGCTTAGACATCATTCATTTCATATCTTTGATTTTCTACACCAATTTATCCCATGCGGACATAGGGATTACTAAATAAAGGCTCATTTCTAAGAGAACCATCTGAGATCATGATTTAACAAAAAAACAAACAAAAAATATGATAAGATCCACCGCTTATTCTTCTCATATTGATTTTCAATAAGGGTGAGAAAAGTTAACACCACATATTGACTTTTTACATGTTCTTATATTGAAAAAAAATACAAAATGATCTATTTTTTTTTACTAAATTGATTTTCGAGTGATTTTCTCATGTGGATCATATTGCTCAAAATGAAAAAAATCCATGATTTCAATCTCTATCTTGCATGAATAAGAATAACTCGAAAATTCTCTTGACCGGATGCATACATGAGTTGTAGGATGCAATTTTGATAAGTAGTGCATTTGAGTTTTAGGAAAATAAGAACCTTCTGATCCTTCCCATATGAACATGAGGACTGAGTGAGGAGTTATGCAAAGATTACACCATAATAATCATCACAAACACACATGATAAAATGAATATGAATTTTTAAAATGAATTGATGAGTAGGCTTTCAAAATTACATGACACAGCTATATTTCAGGATTTCCAATAAAGATCAACGCATCATGGTTTGCATATCTAATCAAGTACACACCTATAAAATCAAATTAACCCAAGAACAATATGGTTCTAACAACAATTATTTGAGAGAGATCTTGAAAAATAGATTTACTATGATCTCTCTCTATAAGGGTAGTGTGTTTCTTGAAGAATATGTCTTATGAAAAGAATAATTTGTATCCAATGGGCCTTCAACAAGTTTCTAAAACTCTCTAAGATCTTAGAAATGATCCTAGTTCCACAAATCCATTTTTATTCAGAGATAAACTGCTCTTGTATCAACTATTTTTCATAAAGGGTTATGAGAAGAATCCACCACAAATAATCTTATTCAATGAAGGATAGAGGAGTATCGTGTAGATACTACTTACACGAAGACCTTATGAGAATGTTGTGGTGGAATTTCATAGATAAAATGGTATATTCTCATACTTTTGAACCTAAAAAAATAGCTAGTGTGCATGTGTATAGTGTGTTCCTGAAAAAAGTGGAAGTTAGTCTGTAGTGTAAAGAATATTACACAAGTCTAGGATAAGTTAACACATGAAAGTGCATGCATGGATGCACATCTGATTACATAACCATTTAATATATTCTTCATCATCAAGAAAAAAGATGATATTATTCATAAATATCCTTTATAGGGATTGGATTTTACCTTTCTAAGCTTGTGGTAAAAAAAATTATCACTTGTAATCGTTAAAAATTTATAGTGATAGGAGAATTAATGAAACAACCACAACTTGATCACGGTATGGATTAAGATTTTCTGACCCTTTTAAAAATCCTTGTGTTCTTTACATTTCTTTTATTTTGATTCATGCAGGAGAAGTGTCACTTTATAAAATGAGATATTTTTTCTTTAATCGTTCACAGAGGTTGAATTATAAAGGAATTTGAAAAATTAACCACTGATACACCACACTCCTCCCCTCAGTGGATGTGATCTGGGGTTCTACAAATGGTTAGTCACTACAATTGTATTAAGACTACCCTACAATGGATAAGGGGTTCTGATCATTAGTGATGTGTAAAAGATCACAATGTAATTTTTCCTCATGTAGAATGATATGGTTATAGCTTATGCCTCATGAAAATTAAAGGTTTATGAGAAAAATTACCCAAAATCGGATTTGGATTTAGTTGTGATAATTGTTTCACTAAATATATAGAGGTATTATCTATATAGAGAAAGGTGTGATATATATTCTGATCATAAAGGCTTGAACTATATATTGAATAAAAAAGATCTAATTATTCATAAATAAATATTGTCAGAGTTAATTAAATATTATGAATGATCAATACATTACCACACTAGGAAAGTGAACAAGGTGGATGATGCTCTAAGTCCAAAGGACCATAAATGTTTTTCTATGATGAGGTCGGAAAATGATATAATGTTTTATTATTTTAAAAGGATGAATCGATAAATCTTGAAGGAAGTGTTGAAATACTATCTTTCCCAAATGAGTTTTCAACTATCTATCCATGTTAGTATTACAGAGGTGCATAAAGAAGATTTGGAGTGGAAAAAGAAGATGATAAATGTTCCTATGTTCAACCATCATTATGATGGAATGATAAGTTTTAGGAACCATGTTTTTCCCCTTCAATACCACACTTATATAAGGACTTATTGGTTTAAGCTCATAATTAATAATTCATTATTTTTCCTCAATGTATGAAAATTCATAGAGATATGAAGCATTATTTATGGTGTGGCAACAAGAATAGAGATATTTCAGAGAAAGAATATCAATTCTTGGTTGAAAAAAACTTAAGGATGTGTGATAGAAGTCTAAGGGGATGTAACAACCATTACCCATACTATGTTGGAAATGGGAAAACAACACCATGTATTTTTTCTTGGAACTC
Source organism: Viscum album (assembly GCA_963277665.1). Taxonomy (NCBI): domain Eukaryota; kingdom Viridiplantae; phylum Streptophyta; class Magnoliopsida; order Santalales; family Viscaceae; genus Viscum; species Viscum album. Next base: position 597,994,005 of record OY728122.1, read on the forward strand.
CCCAAAATTTTTAAGGGTCATGTGGCTATTTGGGTTGTAGTTGATCACCTATTGAAGTCAACACACATCATTGACATCAAATAATAATTCTCTATTGATAAAATTGTTATAATATACATTAACGAAGTGGTTTTATTTTAAGAATTACTACATACTATTATATCTGATTGGGATATGATGTTTACTTAAGGTTATGGGGAAGTCTTCTGTAGTCTCTGGATAAAGAGTTAAGATTTAGTACCACTTATCAACAACTGATATATGGTCGTACTATAATAAAAATTCAAACCATGGTTGATATTATGTGCTCATATTATGTATATTTCAGAGGTATTTGGGATAAAACCCTTTGTCTAATTGAGTTTTCTTACTATAATAAATTTCACTCAGGCATTTAGATGGATTCTTATGAATCACTCTATGTAAATAAGTGTATAAATCAAATGTCTTGAGATTATGTTGGAGAAATAATTATATTGGGACCAAAGCTTGATTGGGAAAATGTGAAGAAATTTAGATCCATTCATCATCACATTAAGGCAGTTTGGAGTTGATAAAAATTTTATGCTCATAATCATTAGTTAAATCTTGGATTTGAGGTTAGTGAGAAGATATTAATATGAATTTCTTCATGAAATAAGGTTATGATATTCAAAAAGAATGGAAATATGAGCCCTGTATATATTAGCCCCTTTATGATTCTTGATCTATTATGGACTATAGATTATCCTTTAGTGCTTCAACTAAACCTCTATCAACTTCACAATGTGTTCCATATATATATCTTGAGTAAGTAGATACATAATAACTCACATTTACTAAAGTAAGAGGTTAGAGAATAGGAGAATGATATTTATTTGGAAGAACAACTAGTATAAATACTTAATCCTATAGATAAAGTCATACAAAATAGGACCACTCACCCTGTTAAAGTTCCCTGGAAGAATCATAGATTCGATAAAGATACATTGGAAACCTATGATGTGATGAAACAAACATATCTTCATTTGTTTATATAAAAGTAATGCAAGTTCAATGGTTAAATTCATTTTAATGGGGTAGAATTTAACACTCCGAGAATTTATGATATATTTCTCTTTAAATAAATTTAATTTCTTCGATAGCCTATGATACACTAGTATCTGACTCTAGATGAACTGTAATATAGTAAACCATTATAAAGTAGTCATTAAATTGGTGGTATGAATAGTAATAAAAAAACTAAATATATTTATAATGGTTTTAAATAAAGAAAGTATATTTATAATTAAATACACATATTTTATTTAATTCATTATATGTTTATAAATATATTCTTCCTCAAAAAATATTTTTTTTAATAATATAATATAATTAAATTTTTTTCCACATTTAGAAAATTTATTTTACAAAAAAAATATTTTTTTAATCTTACTTTTCAAAATTATCTTAGAATGAATTTTTATGAATTTTCTAAAAATTTTAATTTTTTATCAATTGTAAAAAAATATTGATTTTTATTAAACACTGTTTTTTAGCATAAAAATATAAAAATTTACATTTTGATTTAAAATGGTGTTAAAACTGAAATTATTTTATATATTTTTTTAATAATCCAATTATGGTCATCTGTTTTTTTATAAAAACAATATATACTTAATTAAAAAAAAATTGAAACCCGTTTTTCATCACGTTTTGTGAGTTTATAATAAAACTATTTCAAGCCACATTTAGTGATTAAATTTGATAAAATATATTTTATATTTGGAATCATCATGTCCATATTTTTTAAATATTCCACTTTCATTTTTATCATAATGAATGGTATGAAAAAGTAAAAAAATCTTTATTTTTGAGGTTAAAACATATTTTTGGGGGGAATAAACCAAGAGATATGGGTAAATTTATTAATTAAAATTGTCAAAATCATATTTTCCAGAAATATTTATACCTCATACTATATAAACATTAGATATTTATCAATATTAAGGAATTTTTCTTGATAATTACTTTATTATATTTTATTTTGTTAAGATATTACAAGTGTGTTCTCTCCCCAACTTATAAAATAACACCCCTCATTTCTCTTATCTACACCACTATGAGCATTAAACCTCAACCAAACACTATCTAATTATAATCTAAAATTCACTATACATGAATTTAACATTATTGTATTTTTAAATGACCATTCAATCGGTCCTTAATAAAGGATCTAAAGGAGGCCTATGAATAAGAGCTAATCGCCTGACCTGACCTCTTTCAATTTCATTCTTCTTATACCTTCTAAAATATATTCTATTTATAATAAAATAATAAATCAATTATCATATATATATAACTTATTATGATTATCTAACAACCAATATTAACCCTCTATTCTATCAAATGGGAAATGAAAGTGTCGACCATTCGAACATGTGGACTACCGCCTACACATAGAGATTCAATTCATTTTAGATCACAATTTTACAAGAATTGTAATTATGATGGTTTTAAATTTTATATATTAAATTATTAGATAATTTTATTCAATAATTATAATATCATATTTACCTTTTTACATTCCAATCAGTTGGAAAATAACAACATCGAATGTGTGTACAAGTGTACTATCACCTCCCCAAATTGATGTGATTCGTTTTTCATTTACGATTTATTGGGATGGAAATAAGAATATATTAAATTAATATATTTTATTTATATGATATAATAATTATTATCTAAAGGATAATTATTGTTTAGTTTTCATTCATTACATCCATTAAAAAGAGAAAACAGTGTTCATGCATATGTATGGCTTACCGTTTCCATGAACGGTGTAATTCATTTTTATATCTCTATATTTTTTAATGAAAATATATATATATATTATTTATACCATTATTTAAAAAATTATATGATGTAACTATTATCATAGAATAAGTATTGAAACTATCAAACACAAATTGTTATGAAAAACAAAATAGTTAAGACACAAAAATGTTGATTTTAAAATAGAATTATTAATAAATTACTGTTAAAATGTTATAATTGGATCATATATGATATTATTGGTATATAAATGAATTTTTTATATAATTATAATACATTTTAAAATTATTAAACAATATATTATAGTGATTTAAAACTAAGTCGAACTCGAGGTAAGTGACATTTTGTCTCACTTTTATTTCTGTGAGACAGGTGTCATATTCACCACTTATTTATTTTATGTGGTGTATATACTACCAATGAATTTATTTTATGATTATTATCATGAAAATTAAGATTATTTACATATCCATATATAGTTTTCTCTTTTATGATGTTTTGATTCAAAAGTTACCTAAGTGTTAAGGGATTTATGTTCAATATCATTGTTTATTGAGCTTGTTTTTTATCAGGTTTCTGATAATGAATTTTTATAAAATATCTCCAAATAATTACATTACTTATATACTCATATATTTATTTATAAATAATATATTTTTCCATTAATTTTCCTCCCTTTGAGACATCAGATGATTGTAAAAGGGGTTTCAGAAAAATTGACTTTATTTCACTCTTTAGTCAAAAATCCTTTTTCTTCCATGTCCATGTTTTCATAAAATATTCTCAATAATTATTTTAATAAATTCAAAATATTTTATAAATTTGTTTTACCCATGTTATAATTTTAAAAAAATGTATCAGAATTAATCTTCTTCTTGTTTTCTCTATTATGTAATTTTGACTTTTTACGGATAATGTGAAAATAATCATTGTGTTAATATACATTGTATGAAAATAATTTCACTCTTTCATAACCTCCCAATTATTTGAAGCTTACATTAAAATTTTCAAAGATTCATTTTAAAAACATCCATGATATTTAGGAAAATTTTAGATTTTAAATAAGTGATTTAAATTTTAAAAGGGAGTTTTACTCAAGAAATGATCTAATGATATTTTGAATGTATTTTTCATTTATAATAATATCCATGATGTTACTTATGTTTTAATAAGGATATGATCCAAATAAACCATGAACTTTTATTCTTCAGAAGTATTATGATTAGGATTTATTGATTATTTTATGGAAATAATTTATTTTCCCTAGGTAAATTATGTTATGATGAAACCCATTTCTTTTCCACAAGTTTTCCTATGATAAAATGATGAAATATTTATAAAACTCATTTCCTTTCCACAGTTTATCCTATAATAAATTTTTTATAATCTTTTGGCACAAATATTTTTGATTTTCATTATTTTATGGGTGGTCCATTAATTTTTTATACCTCGAATTCATTGTGTAAATATGGATATATCTCAAGAAAATAAAGACTAGAATGGGGGTGAACCCAGTTCAGTAAATGTCTTAGTCCACTAATATATTCTTCAGAGTGAACATTATCTAAGGATCCAATTGAACTAGGATGAACCCAATCCACTATTATAGTCTAGGTAGCGATCCTTGACTAAGGAAATGATTTTATATATATATATGATTGCCAAAAACTTATGTCTTACGAAAATTATATTATCTCATGGATCTTATTATTTGATTCATTTATGATTCATATTTTTTAAACTACCAATATTTATGCAGTAACTCAATATTTTGATCTGTGATATGTAGGGTTTTTTTTCAAATTTTATGTCCATTTTCACATAACCTTTTAATTAATTTATGCTTTAGTGATCATTGATATATCCTTTTTATACCCTTACTAAGCTTCCAAGATCACCCTTTCTTATGTTTCCTTTACCAGGGTTTTGGAAAATCTTTTCTGGTATGATATGTCTAATAATGGTTCTAGTTATAAATAAATTTGTGGTAAATGATTTATATCTCCTATTAACAAGTTGGTTATGTATCCATGTTTCCAAATTCATGATACCTATATGATTCTATCATGGATCATGACATTATTTATTCAATATTATTATAATAATATGTGAAATTTATGTATGAATTTTATGGTTCATTATAGTCTAGGAATCATGAGTGGAATTATCCAACTCATAACTTAGTGCTATCTAAGGTAGTAAATTCCATGAGATACTTGTGGAATTATCTTTTGGGTGAGAGATTCATGGTCTACCATAAGATATTTTAGTAAATATTTCCACAGCGATACTAGAACCATAAATAAAGGTGGTGGGTCATGTATCATAAATATTTGAATTTGATTTGGTATATACTACTGAAAAGGGTAATATTTTTTCTAATTAATTTATTAAAAATATAAAAACATAGGCTATCTGAGGATCAAGTGAGGCACAGTGTCTGATACCACTTTTTAAAGATATTCATTTGAATATCTGAGAGTATTAGGGGAGAGAAACCATGACATTAGACTCGATTGTTTCCTCACTTTTGAATTGGGTAAAGAGGAGGGATTTATCTAATCTAGAAGGTTTTTTCCTAAGTGATATTATATATGGTGGGTAGCCACAATCATGTTTTTTCCCTGATAGTATTGAGGTTATTCATGCCCATAGTCATATATGGGATCCTATGGGATATGCAAGGTGCTGATGAGGGAATCTCATGCATCCAAATGGGAGGTATATCCTTGGATTATGAATATAAATTGGGATCTCTATAGTAAATACTAGTTTCCAAGTATGAAAAAAGATATATATAGATCTTTATGGAATGACGCTACACCTGTCAGTAGGTGAAGGTTGGGCATCATTGGATTTCTGGATTATTTCATCCATTTCCTATACCAAAATGGAAATTGGGTGATCTCACCACGGAAATCATGAACGAATGATACAGTGTTTGTGATTGTGGATTTACTAATAAAGGAATCATATGTAAATAATATTATGTAAACCTTCACCATTGATGACTTTGGTAACCTTTTTAGGTGGGAGGAATTTCATATTCATGGTTTTTTATGAAGTATCATTTCTGATCAATATCCCCATTTAATTTATCATTTATGGAAGCACCTTTATAAGGCACTAGGATTTAAGGTTACTCTGAGTACAACCTATCATCCTCATAATAATGGTCAATATAATTGGTAGATTTATATTTTTTAGGATATGTTGTGAGTCTGTGATGAATACATCGGTAGTTATTTTGAGTAGAAACTGGATCTCATGGATTTCACCTATAATAATATCATCATGTAATTGATCAAAATTGATCATTTTTTGTACTTATATAGAAAAATATGTCGATCACCTTTTTTTTGGTATGTAGAAGGTGAGTTATCACTCAATGGACCAGGTCTCTTGCACTAGACTTATGAGTAGATTTAGTTGATTATAAATTGATTGGAAAATCCACATATAGGTCAGAAATCTCATGGTGACTATTATTGATGGCCTCTGGAATTTGAGGTTGGTCATTAGGTGTTTTTACAAGTGTTTTCTTGGTTGGGGAAACACCATATCTAGAAGATAGGGAATCTATCACCAGGTATTCTCAGGCCGTTTGAGATACTTGACAGAATCGGTCTAGTGGTATACTGATTGTCTATTCTATAGTGATACAGTTCCATAAACGACATGATTCATGTGCCACAAACATGGAGATACACCTTGATCCTTATCAAATGATTGATGTTGATGATTTTGAACAAGATTTTGATGTGTCGTTTGAGGGTAATCTGATCTATATCATAGTCCTCAATGAGAATAAATTCTAAGGAAAGATAGTTCCCTCAATGTGAGTGAAATGGAAACATGGGAATGTTTTGGAGGAGACTTGGGAGAAGGATTCGTATATGTTGGTGCAGTGGAATGAGTTTTCCCTTGATACCCCTCTATGAGTATGGGATCACAGATTGGGTATGAGATTTTATATGGTGTGGATTTTTTAAGTACCTGTATTTTATCTAGGTACTTTCTCTCTTTCAGTTTCTACTAAACCATTTTAAATTACATTAACAACCCTTTTATACATGTTGAATTAGTGTTTTAGAGTTTCTCAATGGCATAGAATAGGTTATCTATCAATTTTTAGCAATAGAATGACTCGAGTAAAGTAATATGGTGAAACCAAAAAGATAGTGCATGGGCTAGTTTCCTAGTAAGGCTATAGGATGCACACCATATAGTATGTGGAATTATAGTAGAGTGGGTTTTATAGAGTAAACATATAGGTATCCTGTTAGGGTTTCTTGGGATGTAAACAATCTTCGGGGAACCATCAGATAGTTGTTTTTAGCTAGTATCTTGCAGTGGAATAGTTCTAGGCAACGAATGCAATGGGTAGAATCAAATTTCTCCACCCCCACCCTAAAAAAATTGTTTATTTATATAATCCCTTTACTTTGCACATAATTTTTTAAACTATTTTAAAGGATTCTCTAGGTCTTCCTTGGATTATACAATAATTTATATTGGTTCCTTGACCCATGGATCAACTTTAATGCCTTTAATCTGTAAATCTTACTTGGAATTGGTTAATTACTCTATTTAATTTCTTCTTCTTCATCATATAACCCTAAAATAAAGATTATATCATTTTTCTTAGGGAATTGTAGTGTTTTTCTTTGATCCAGACATTCGATCATTGGTTTATTATTCTTCTATTTGAGTTAAGGGGAATAAAATATCTTTTTATGGTCTATATTAATTTTATAGTATTTTCAACATATGTGATAGGGTCAGCATGCCCTAAGTTCCACCTATTGTAATCAAAATCCTTTTGAATTTCTTGTAATGTGGAATTTATGTACCAAGAATCATATAACTGAATAGGAATATTGGTTATTATAATTAATTAAAACATTAATTTATAATGTATTTGGATCCCTTTTCCCTATAAAGGGGTAATTTTTATTGAATTTGAAAATTTGAATGATGACATAATAGAATAATAAAATCTGATATGGTAATTAGGATTATTTGATATGTGAATCAAAATGTTCCTAATTGTAATGTGAATTGGAATATTATCATGAAACTTTTAATTATAGATTAAGAAAATATATGTAATTTCAAATGTGTTTGAAAAATGACATAATGGAATAAATGGAATGATAATTGGTAATTTGTTATATTGAACCAATTTTTTATATGTTAACATGTTTGGCATGTTTAGTATTTTGGTATGATTTATCTCATGATTTATTTTGATATTTGAAATGTGAAATCAGACCTAGCATGGGAATTTGAACTAGTTACGATGTTTTATGAGCATGTAAGTGGCCATATAATGTGAATTCATACATGTTTCATTGAAATATGTGATGTTTAGTTCACCCTTATCATGTGAATCCTCCTTGGGTCAGTTGTGAACAAAATGTGTGATTAGTCCTTGGAATATAAATCCTTATACACTTGTTAGTGAGTATATGTCTCACCCCAACCATGATTTTTATTTTATTTCATAAACATTTCATTTATATTCAAGTAGAGTTCCCAGAGGATGATTCTGGTTTTTGGGGGATTGGTATGTTTTTGGCCTTGAACACGGTTAGTTTTCTTGGTTTGGGGAGAAATTGTGTGACTGGTGGATGAAAAGGTTTTTTCCAGTTTATTTTTTCCTTACATTTTTTTCATGAAAGATATGTGCACAGTTTTTTCCCAAATTTTGTGACGTAATGGATTAATTAATTGTCCTTCTTGGGTTTTTTGAGACCTGACACATGACTTTCACACAGTTAGAGGAAACTGTGCAACAATCATGTGGGTGGGCTCTATCATTTTTATAGATTTTTTTTCATGGTTGGAACATAGTTTCACAAACTGTATAGCTAGGCTTTAATGGTGTGGTTTCTCTTATGATAGGGTCTACATGGTTGGTTCACAGTTTGGTAAACTATATGACTTTCAAAAGTTCCCAAAAACATGAAATTCCAATTTTTTCCATTATTACGTTTTAACCCTAAATTGATATTTATCCTCTCCCACTCATTAACTTGGCCTCTTATGAGCCTTGGGTGGCTTCCTCATATCCTTTTATTTTGGTTTCTTATTCAATATTAGGTATGTTTCATTGGAATTTATCCCTATTTTCTCTTCCCCTCTTCTTCTCCCTTGGTTTATTACTTCTTCTTCGGTAATTATTTTTCTTAGATGAACCCTATGGGGTAGCGGATGACTTGAATTTTATTTTCATTTAAATTATGGTGTTTCATTTTTCTCTTGGGCCTTTTTCTTTCTTCTCATTTAGTTTCTTCTCATTTTTCACATCATTGATATAGGTTTTTTCATCCAATTCCTTTCCAAATAAAGTCTTCAAAATCAATAGATTTCAAAATTCTTTTCAAACTCTTTTCTTTATTCTTTTCATGTGTTGACATTAATTATTATTTCTTTCTATGTTGGTAATTTTTTGAAAAATGTGTTTTTAAAAATATATCCATAATTATTCCTATATGTATAAAATTTATGTGTATTATACTGGTTCAAAAAATTTCATGTGGCATTAAAAAATATTTTGGTATTTCAAAATGTTGTTCGTTCTTGATTTATATTTGGTATAAATGACTGATGTATGTGAGATTATGGTTTTAATGGGTTTTGGATTCCTTATTATGGTTTCATTATTATGTGACACTCCTTTTTCTTCTTTAACCGAACCCATAGACATTTGTATCATTTTACATATATATACCAATGGGTATAGTATTTTCCATATGTACATGAGGTGTATATATAGATAGCCTCATGAATATAAATGGAGTTTCCATAAAATGTATTTTATGATAGCTTTGGTTTTCAAAACACATTCCTTTCACATTCTCAGATTTTCCTTTATTCATTAAAAATGTTTATTTAAAAGCTCCAAATGATTCACCAAATGGATTTTGGTTTCCTATTCTAATTCTTGGACCCTGTTTCCTATACTTAGTTCATATTTTCCTTTTTCTCGTGCATTTTAACAAGGATGTGTATCTTCCTTGGAATTGATTATCAAATTTTTTTTTGGAATAGAAATCCATTTCGGAAATTAACTCCCCATTTTTAAAAAAAATTGATTTTGGGAAAGTTGTGTTTGGTTGTTCAAAAATATGAAAATCCTATTTTTTATCAATATTTTCAGACCAGGGTTTATTATCTATTTTTTGAAATGAAATTTATAGAATCTGTGGTTCCTTCCTATTGAGTAGTTTTATGCTCACACCCTTATTGTGACACTTGAAATTGATACACCTAATATTTATTAAATACATAGGTTTTAGATCATGTTTTTTTGTTCAAATTCTTCCTAGTGTGGTGCTGGTTTTGTAAATAGTGATGAACAAAGGGTCACATTGAGGTATTTCTGGTTTTATTTCATTTCACTGATAGTATTATTTTATTATTGATGTTCATTTTTATTTATCTGATATTTCATGAGAGAAATTGTTCCCAATTGAACTATTCTTGATGCCTAACACTAGTTTCTAGGTTGGGGGGATCAGGATCACCTCTTAGGATTTCTTTTAGCTTAGATCAGGTGACCATAATATAGTTGAATTGGGTTTTTTGTCAAAAAATTATATTAGAGTAGCCCTTTTTTATTTAGGGTGTCTAAGAGACAAGATATAATACTATTAGAACATGAGAGGTTGGTATGGGAAGTGTTTCACAAACTCTTACTCATCCTAAGAATCAAGTTACCAGGTATAGTTGGATCTTGAGTCTCCCATTTTTATTTTGGGATTATGTTGTTGGTTATTTTTTCTTTATATGAGTTTGTGCATGTTGATGGATTCCAATGGAATTGATAATGTGTCACATGGTGAGCTTAGATGGTGTACGAAACCATTTTGATATTGACTTCATGGTTCAAATGCTTCTAGTGTTTGGATCATGCTTAGGGTATGGTCTACTAAACCATTGGGTTAGGTTATTCTTGGACACTAGTTCCTTATTTTATGTTTTTTTGTGTGGGAGATCCATTAGATTTATTTTGGTCGGCGTGAGAGTATTTTTAATGAATATTATTTTTGATGAAGTTTATTGGTTTTGTAACATTATTTTTTAAATTAAAATCATATCGAGACATGGTTTCATTTTAAAATAGAACATTTTTGTTTCAATATGATTTGGAAATGGATTTTAGTATTTGGAAAGTGGGCCCAGAATAAAATGGTTTTGAATTTTGAATGTAGATTATTGTTTTTTAATGGGGATATTTGGTTTCGATTTATTGATGATTTGTTTATGAGCTTTGTGTTTTGGTTCAAGATGCTATTTCAATTGAATTTTTGTTTGGTGTTGAATGGATTTTTATTTTTTTTCATTATATAGAGTATGCATCCTAGAATGTTCCAAGAATTACCTTCAAGGATTATTCAACTGTTGGCCCATTCTAGGCTCCTATTGAAGTTGTGGAGTTGAGATCATCTCAATTTTTTCATGATTTATGTGGGGATTGAGGACCACCAGATTATATAGAATGCCTTCAGAAGTTTAAAAATGTTTTCAGTTATTTTGGAACTCCTAAGTTCACGAGGGTGCGAGCTGTTCTTAGCTCATTTTATTGATCAGTTTTGGATTGGCAAAAGGAGATGTTCCCATCATAGTTTCAAGTTGTGATTATTTTGGATGTTTTTAAAACCACTTCTATCAAATGGTTTATACCTGACGAGGTGAAGTTAATGAAATTAGAATAGATCTTGGGTGTTCAACAAGGTCAATGGATGGGGAAGGACTATGTGAATCATTTTGAATAGCTAGTTTCTTTTTCTCTAGATATTACACCAATTAGTCTTCTAAAAGATCCTCTCGTTATATGTTTTCTTAATATAAATATTAAGGATTGATTCCTCTCATCCGTGGATGTTTTATTTGGTAATCTTGTATATGATTCATTTTTAGTTGAGCTGATTCCAACGTGGAATTCCATAGAAGGTGGAAACCTAGTATCCCCTAGTCCTCATGAAGGTTACCCATCTAGTGAGAAGCCTTAACCCACCGCTCATTCATCAAGCCACCAGCTCATGTTCTCCTTGTGTGGTCAGATTTCGCATTCAAATCCATCATTCCATAATCCTATAATGTCTTGTCGATGGTATGACCATTTGGGTTATCTAGAGAAGTTTTGTATGTTGTGACACTAGAAGATGAAGTCTCAATAATAGGTTTTCATCTCTTGATTTCATGGTATAAAATGCATCAAGGCGCTAAGGATCCATCTGTATAACCAAGAGTGAATCTTTTCAAACATTCAGGAATTTCATGGGGTGTGGGTTGCTGGCCTAGAATTTATCTCCACTATACGAGTGTGGGTAGTTTATTTTTTCTTTATTTTAAATTTTTTTTAATTAATCGTTTTTAGGAAATATTTTTAATACTGTTTCCATAAACCTCTATAGTTCCACCTTAATGATGTGAAAATTTTTATGTTTATCCTTATTTCAGAACAATTTTGGTTCTGGGTGGTGCTCATTTTATAGATGTTTGTGTCTTTTGGAAATGATGGATCATGGATTGGTTCAATGTTTAGGTTGATCTCTTTCATTGGGTTCACACTCATTTAGGGGGTTTGGTGTCATTATTTTTTGATATTGGGTTACTTAAATGGTGGGGAGACCCACCATATACCTTATTTGTTGCCTTATCTTGATCTATTTAAGGTTGACTTGTGCAATTGAAAGGTCATGTCATTATTTTGGTTTTGTTCCTAGTTTAGCTGCTGACATTTTAGGGAAGAAAGGTTTTAAAATGGGGATAATTGGAACACCAAAAACTTTATTTTTCTTGTATTTCATTATTTATTTATTTAATGATATTTTCTAAGATGTTCTAGTTGAGTTCTCAGTGGTTGATTTTTTTCTTTGCGGGGTTTCAGACTCTTTTTGGCCCTGTGCATGGTCATTGTGCATAGTTTGGGGAGAATAATTATGGATTGTGGAAGAAAATGGTGTTTCCATTTAATATTTTACTTTAAAGGATTGTATTTCAAATTATTCACATGTTTTTTCCCAAACCCTTTGAGGTGAAGAAGCAGTTGTTCGGCCTTTTGGGGTGTATGAGACTTGGCGCACATCTTGCACATAGCTATAGGAAACCATGTGGAAAGAATTTTAGGGGACCTATCATTTTTATAAACCTAGTTTTTATGGTTGGAACACATTTTCTTCATCTATGTGGCCATCCTTTGTGAGGGTGGTTTCATTCCAGTAGATTTTTTAACAGTTGGTGCACTGTTTTATGAACCGTGTGGCCAAACCATATGACTTTCCCATGTTCCAAAAAACATTAAATTCCAATTTTTCCATTCATATTTTTTAACCAAAAATTTATCCTGTCATATCCCACTCATTCTTCCATCCTTTTGGGAGCCTTGGGTGGCTTCCTCCTCTCCTCCTCTTGGATTTGTGTACCTTATTCTTCAATCTTATCTATGTTTCTTTGGATTTTGTCCCTCTTTTCCATTCCAATATTCTTATCCTCAAGTTTATTGGTTCTTATTTGGTCATGATTATTCTTAGATGAACCCTGCACAATGGGGGATTATTTTTAAATTTTTTTCATTTAGATTATGATTTTTTATATTTCTATTGTGTATATTTCTTCCTTCTCTAGAATTTTGGTCATATTAATAAATCATTGAGGTAGGATTTCCCAACCATTCCCATTATGAAGAATGTATTAAAATGTTTGATCTTTAAAAATTAATTAAAAAATTTGTTCTTCTTCATTGTGATGTGTTGAAATGATTTATTATGCATTTCCATGTTGGTAATCTTTTGGAAAATAGGCATTTCAAATGACTTACAAAGTTGTGCCTATATGTATCAAATGTATGTGTATGATACTTCATTGATAAAATGACATGTGGTTTTAAAAAAGGATTTGGGTAATTTAATATGGTGTTTGATCTTGGTTGAGATTTAATATAAGTGAGTGATGTGTGTGAAATTATGGTTTGAATGGGTTTTGGGTTCCTTCTTATGGTTCTGTTCTTATGTGACACTCCTTGTGCTTCTTTAATTGGACCTGTACACATTTTTATGGCTTTCCATATATATTTTTGGGGGAATGGGAACATACATATGTTCATGGAGTTTATATAGATATAGGATCATGCATATAAATGGACTTTCCATAAAATGTCTTTTATGATGGATTTGGTTTTCATAACACTCAAATTTCATCTTCTTCTCTTTTACATGATTATTTCAAATGGTTTCTTCAAAAAACCCAAATGTTTATCTAAATGGATTTTGGTTTCCTATTCTACTTACTTATACCAAGATACTTGTATTTAGTTTAGATCTCCATTTTTCTCATGTATTTTAATTGGGATCTATATTATCTGTGGAATTGGTTTTAAAACTAGGTTTTTGGAATGGAAATCGGATTTAGAAAGGAAAGACTAGTTTTGTTTTAAAATTGTATTCTTTGAAGATTATTTTTTGTTATTTAAAATTATGAAAACTTTAATTTTTATCTATATTTTCAAACCAGTGTTTACATATTATTTCAAGAAATGACATGTGTGGATTCTATGGTGCTTACTTGCATAGCATTTTTATTATCACACTCTTCTTATGGCACTCAGAAAAGATAGAACCAATCTATTTTACAATATTAGGTTTTCTATTAGGCTTTTTGTCTATATACACCCAAGTTCAAGGCCAGTTATTTGGATGGTGTTGACCAAAGGTTTAGAAGGAGGTATATCCGGTTTTATTTCTTTTCACTACTAGTGTTATTTTATTATTTCTCTTCATGTGTATTTATGTTCCATTTCATGGGATAAATTTGTCCCTGTTGATTTATTATTGATGCCCAGAACTAGTTTCCATCCCAAGAGGATTGAGAATGCTTTTTAGCGATTTTTCATACCTGCTCGAGTGACCGATTCGTTTTCAACCCAGGTTATATTTTCAAAATATAGATGGAGACTTCCAATATCATGTTGAAGCAGGTATAGTTGGACCCAGGTGTCAACCAAGATCTCAAGAATTAGTAGGTTTATTTAGATGTCATTCATATAATTATGAATTTATTCCCTTGTATATCATACTATTTCATGTACTATATTTTAGAATTTATTTGTTTATACCCCATTGGTAGTGGCATAGTGAGATTTACTCACACCCAGTCCAGGTCCTCATTTGGTACCGTAGAAAATAGCATGGATGAAGTTCTTGAAAAGGGAAAAGGTTCATGTTCTTGATTGATTGATATGTTTTTTGGGACTAGAGCCTGGAATTAGGATCAAGTATAGGATTTAGGACCAGTTTTGGGAGTCTATATTTTTGGAATCTTTCATTCAATTAGATTCTTGTATGAAATTATTATAAAATTTAAGTATGGAATCACATTGTTTGATTATATTGGATTGATTTGTACATTTCCTATATATATATATATTAAAGTTGATCTATATTTATTGTTTATTATGTTTTTTGTTGTGTTTTTTGTTTGGAACTAGAAAGTATAGCCTCCCCAATATACTTTTCATCTGCTCGCTTTTGTCCTGCATCCTCAAACATCTAGGGAGGTGTTCCTAAGGTCTTGTGCTGGCCTTTCTTGGTCATATGAGGGAAAAATGGTTGGGTACATTATAGTTTCATCTCTGCGTGAATCCCAATCCGATAATTTTTAGCATTATGTGCATTTTCCCCTAGAAGAGGATAGAAATATATCTACCTAGTGAATATTGTTGAATAAGAAGTTACTAACATTATCCCCTACTAGATATCCATGAACTCATGAGCATGGCCAAGAATCTGTGCATCAGAGAAAAATTCCACAAATAAGTGTTCCTTGAATGTCTCTCATGTCATCCATTAATGTCTACCATCCTAAATTGTGACTTCCCACCATTGTCCATTAGTTTAATGAAGCATATAAGTCACAATATTAAACTTTCATTCCTCTAGGGTCTCCACCAAGATGAATATCATCTCGATGAATCATATACATTCCCTAGCATCCTAGTGGACTCAGGTCCCTTGGAAGGATAGGGGGTGTTGAAGATGGAAGTCATGAGGATAATTAAAAAACATTTCCCCTCCCTATGGAATCCTCCCGCATGAATATGTACAAGATGAAAGAGTCCCAGATAGATCACTTTTATATATTGACTTACTAGAGAAAATAAGGGAGAGTTCTTAGTTTCATTCTTATGCATGATAGGTTGTGCGATTATAACTTCCCTAACTATTTTTTTCAGACATCTATGAGGCATAATTTTGATGAAATATCATGTACAATATTTCATAAAGCTAACAACTAAATGAATTATACTAATAATAGTTCATAGACATCCACATAAGGTCTTAAAATAAGTTTGAACCTAAGAGGTTACCTACAGAAAAGGTATAACACCCTAAGAACAACCCAATACCCACGATTATGGTATATGAAGATTAGTCAAAGCCAAATATACACACACTTATGCAAAGTTACTTTGGCTCAAATAAAATAATGTAAAAAATATTTAACTAAAATCATATCTAATAATTTCAATATATATTTAATTATATAGGCTCTATATAATGTAAGAAATAGCCATATGTAATCTGATACTATGTTCCTAAAAATGATTCATGAATACAAACTAGACCCTATAAATCCATATACAAACATCATGTGCATCACCCAAGGTGAATCAAGTCCAAGTAACATCGAACATCAAAAATATAAAATCATCAATTCTCATTTCCATGGAAACGCATAGGCCCAATATGTATTTTTTTCAAGCAACTGACAAAGTTATACTACCCAAGTCCAAATATTCTTATGTCTTTTCCACCCTGTCTCAAATCCATGCATATAAAGAGACAAGCTAGTGAAGATGGTCTTCTGATACCATTTTGTAACACACTAACTCAAGCCATCAGTGTAATAACCTATGTAATGTTTGAATAAATCATTTCATGTCTAATAAATAATCTTTATTTATATATTGTAGATTTATATTCATTATAAAAATGTATACTAATTTTTCATTCAAAAGGAAAAAACCATTATTTCAAACCCACAAGGGTTTTCTTGAATTATATGGTTTTATTTAAAATAATTATTTAAAAATTATAAAATTATAATTTTAATAAATGAATATTATTAATAAATTCATCATATCAAAATTATCTTTTGAAAAAAAAAATATTATTTTTTGAAAAGTTTTATTTTTTGAGGAATAGTGAAAAATACTAATTTTCATTTAAAACTGTATTTTATTTTCAATTATTTATAAAAATAAAATTCTATTTTGGATTAATATTAAAAATAAATTTATTTATTTTTATTTAAAATGGTCCAATTATTGTTTTTTAAAATTAATTTTATACTTTAATTTAATATAAAATCATTTTATATTTAAAAGGCACATTTTTCTGAAAACCCTTTTTTCATTGTGTTTTTGCAGTTTAATTTTAAATTATATTTTTACACTACATTGTTTTTAATTTTTGAAAAATAGATTTCATATAATGAAATTATGGGTCCAAACATAGTAAAAAGTCTATTGCACCAAATTCATATTTTAGCAGCTGTTTAATTAACCGCTGAAAAAAAAAGTGTACCAATTTAAAGGCAGTTTTAAAAAAACTAATGCTAAATCCTATGCATTTATTAAAAAAAGTAACTTTCTCCCATCCCCTCCCCCCCACACATTCTCCCACAAACACCCCCCCCCCCCCCCCCCATGCTACTCTCCCCCGAGAACCCTCTATACTATGCTCTGGAAACCATGGAATTTCCACCCTCACCGGTGCTCCGTTTATTTCCCCCCTCAGTAGTGATTTTTGTTTCCACCGATCTCCCCCCCCCTCCCCCTGAGCCATCACTAGTGCTCTAGTTTCCAAAGATCCCCTATGACTGAGCCTTAATTGGTGATTTGATTTCCCATGATCCCCATGAACCCTCACACTCGCCCTTTATAACACTCTAGTATCTCTTGAGTTTTAATGGACCTCACCATCGTCAGCTATACGGTTTCCCCTGAGCCCCCTCGCCCTCACTGCCTGTAGCATCATCTCCAATGATCCATCCTTTATATAAGGTCATCAGGTAACACCTATACTAAGTACCCTCATGAATTATAGGGCCTGATATTTTATTAGTCACTACATTTTGGTTCTCTATTTATCTAGGGATGATATAATCTTCCAATGACTTGGATTTATTCAAAGAAAGAAGCTATAGAGGCTTTACTTAGGTCAATATAAGGTAACCACTAGGTTTTTCTTCCTGGATTTTCTCTCCTAAAGTCACAATAGTTTTATTATATTCTATAATTGATAAGTTTATTAAGAAACATTTCATTTGATTTATTGGACATGTTGAGGTATTTGAATACAAATATGTTGTTTTTTAGGAAACCACAACCTCTTTTGTTCATATTCTTTATACCATATCTTAGACAATATTTTTCATGATATTAGTACGTAATTTTAATGTCCTCTACTACATATAATACATTTTTGGTTTCCTACAAGTATTAATTGGTTATTTCTCAGTCAATATCTTATGCTTCATTTGGAATTATGCTAGTATGAATTAGTCATTTCCTATGAGATCTATTATCTTTTTTTATTTTTCTACAAGTATGTTAATTTATCAAATTTTCCATATCTTATATCCTTTTTATACAACTAGTTTTAATTAGTTGATTCATATTCCATCCCTTATACTTTCTTTACCTTATTATTAATGTGAATAAGTTATTATCTATTTCACCTCTTGTACTTTTCTTGGATTACTATTAGTATGGCCTGGATTTTGGTTATTCAACTCTATATGCATTGTTTATATTACAATTAAAATGCCTTATTTTTTATTTATTTCATTCCTTAGTCATTGTTTATATTTTGAATATTATTTTGTTATTTTTCTTTATTCTATACCTTATACTTAGCATGAACCTAAGAACATACATCAATTACCTTTTTTGTATTTAAATAGTTTCAAATGGTTTAATGAATTATCATAGAACTAGGTCACATGACATGTGGTTGTTAGAATTACTGGTGGATTTTCTAATGGAAATTAACTTTTTAAAGGGGTTTTCAACATGAATATTGTCTTTAAAATGTCTGTGTGTGTAGTTTTAGAGGCATGTTTTAGGAATTGAAGGCAGCTGACCTTTAATATTTTTTTAAATGGATTGAGACCATAATCATCATGGTGTATTGAAATATTTTAAAATGTGAATGTTTGGTCTTAAAAAATGGTTTCTTGACACTGATTGACTTTTTTAAAGAGGGGTATCTTTCCTTTAAAAGTGATTTAATAGAAATAGTTAGATTTATAAATTAGTTCTCAATGTTTGGTTTTATAAATGATTTTAAAAGATCATTTTAAATGTTGTTTTCTTAATGATTGTATGATTTTTATTTTTTTTATATTTGACATAATACTATTTCTCATTGATTTACTATTTTTATTTTGATTTTTTTAGTAAAAATTTTATTCTTCTTATAACTACATGGGTTGTGTTTTTTTCATTTACATTTATTTCTTCTCCTAATTAGTAATACATTTGTGTTTAATTTTTTTTAACAAATTGTAAGAACATTGGGATATATATGAATAAAAGATGGATCACATTATCAAGAAACACACCTTAGTAAAAAAAAGGGTTTAGAGGAGATTTTTTATGTTGGAAATTTCCAATATTTCTATTTATGGGACACTAAGATGTCCATGTCGTGAATGTAAATTTAGAAGATGGTTGAATAGATATGAGTCTTATGAACACTTGATATTAATGAAATTCCTTGCTCAATATTTGTGTTAGATTTGTCTTGGAGAATTTAATGTTACTGAAATATTAATTACTGATATCAATTAACAGAATGAGATCCCAAATTAATTGATAATGGACAATGAAATCAAAAACCTTATAAATGATGATTTTGGGATTTCAACACAATGACATCAATATAAAAATATATCAAAACAACCAGCTGTGGGTGATACCAACTTTAACTTTACAAGTGATATTGTTGGGACTATAGGGGAACTAGATCAAGATTTTAACATATCATTGGATCATCCACTTTATTTTGTGGAGACTAATGTAAGAGAGAACTTTACTATGTAGAAAAATAATTTCATGATTTATTTGATTGTGGAAATCAAGATTTGTATGATGGATGTTTGAAATATTCAATACTTTATTTTCTGCTGAAGTTGTATCATATCAAATGCCTATGAATAATTATAAATAATTTGATGTCTATGATATTGGAATTGTTTTGTGATGGATTTCCTAAATCTAATATTCATGATTCTTTTTTTGATACGAAAAAACTTGTTAACAAGTTTAGTCTAAATTATAAGAAAATAATTCATGTCCAAATGATCTTATGATTTATTTGGGAGAGGATTCAAGTATAAAGAATTACTAAAAATGTTCTTCCTCTAGATGTAATTCAATGGGTGATGTAGAAATTATGAATCTACACACAACTAGGATTAAGAATAAAAATAACACACCTAAAATGGTTTTTCATTACATCCCTTTAAAACCTCAATTACAAAGGTTATTCCTCTCATCAAAAGTTGTTGATAACATGTAGTGGCATTCTATAGATAATAAAAATTATGGGTTAATGGGACATACAAGAGATTAAACATTGTGGAATAAATTTGACTCATTATATCTAGATTTATCATATAATCCTAGGAATTTGTGATTGGGATTGGATGTCAATGGATTCAACCCATTTTGGACTTTGAGAACTAGCTGTAGCATTTGGAAACTTGTTTTGATCCATTATAATATAACTATTTGGATGTGTATGCAACAAATGACTTTTAACATTTCTATGATTATTCCAAGAAAACAAATTTCTAGAAATGATATTGATGTATACTTTCATCCTCTAATTGAGTAATGGTAGGTGTTATGGAGAAACTATATTGAGAAATATGATGCATCATCAAGAGAGATTTTCAAAATTCATGATGCTTTAATGTGAACCATTAGTGACTTCGCTGGACTTCAGAACTTATTTGGTTGGAACACTTACATGGGTTTTTCTTGTCCTGTTTGTAATATTGATTTTGATCCTGAACAACTACCTTATAGTAAAAAATGGTGGTTCGTGTGTCAGAGAATATTTATCAATGAATCTCAAGGATTTATATTGAACAAGTCAAAATTCAATGGTTCTATTGATTGTATACCACCTCCAAAGTTGTTGAAAGGTTCTGTAATATTGGGTTTCAATATAAATAGTGTTTTTTCTAGGAAAGTGATTTTTCCATCGAGATATGAAAAGGAAAAATGTGTGATACTTGTTTTCTTTATAAATTTCATTTGAAATACCTAACTTTTTAAATGATGTTCAATCTAGATTTTATGAAAAATTTAATAAACATAAATTCATAGACTCTTTAGTGAAATCATATTGGGCCTATTTAAAACACACTAGATATACACACTTGTATGTTTATATGTATCTATTTTGTTTTATACTAGTTCCCAAGTTGTGATCATAGATTGGATATCAATTTACTAGTCTATGTAAAGACTCACTATAAAATAGATTGGTGGAATTTAAAGGAGTATTTCCATTGGTCTAAATCATGTATCATATCATGAATAGAGACTCTTATTGATAATTTGAGAAGTAGAACATATCAAGGAGGTTTTTTTATTATAGAAGGAGGATCCGATTATGATTTGGGTTCTAAGGGGGGAATTGGAGAAGGTTTGGGGTGATGATTAGCTGAAATTTTAATTGCAATGAGGGATTGTGTCACAACCCTTGTGATTGTAGTGTGGATTGTTTTGTGGCCTTTTAGAATTTTCTTCACAAAGGGTGGATCACTCCATGGCCTGAATTGTTTTCCAATGGTTGTGCATGTTGGGAAGGCATCACACCAAAATATGTGATTATGTTTGGGAGTGATCCTACAGGTGGATATATTATGACAAAACACTGATGCAATTCTAAGGATTTGTGACCTACCCATCAAAATATACTAAAGAGGAACCTAAAATAACATTTATCATGTTAACTAATTATTGGTTATTATCTTTTCTATTTTAATGATTTTTAGTATTAGGGTTTTGTAAAAATTGAACATGTTATATACTGATTGTTATTATTATACTAGAATAGTTTTTTTACTATTTGTATCTTGTCATATCTACTTTTTTCTATTATTAGGCTTTAGTTTATGTAGCTATATTTTTTTGAAAGGTGATATGTAGCAGCGGTTTAAACAGCCTCTATATAATCCAAATTATTTTTTAGAAGTGGTTTAATCTGCCACTATATAAGGTCAAAATTAGTTTAGAAGTGGTATTTTTGGTTTAATCAATCTGTTTCCCTCCCAAAAAATATTGATGGGATAGAGGTGGTTTAAACCACCTCTATCCCCTAGGAATTTTTTAGGAGGGTAAATCACTACTAAATGGACGGAACCGATACGAGTTGGACACCGATGTTAACTTCAGTGGTTTTTTTTTCTAGAAACAATTGTGAAACCATATTGTGGAAGTTTAAACCACTATAAAATAAATAAACCACTTCGATCATTTTATTTTTTTTAGTGTTTCTCTTTTATTATGGTACAATATGAATACTAACATTAGTAATTCTTATTACCAATATAAAGGGTAAATCTGATAATTAATGTTAAAAATAAATTGATATAGACTTTAAAATAACCCTAAAATTGTCCTTATTTTATTTTATGATTATATTCCATATATAATCATCATATATTTAGTTATATGGCCTTTTTCTATTTTAATTTTATTATAACCTTTATAATATTTTATTTTAAGAATAGTAAAAAAAATGCTTCACACTTGTTTTTAATAACTAAAATATATCTAAAAAAGGAATGAAAAGAAGATATGTTCAATTATAAATATTATTTTGAAATATATATTATTTTTTATCATCATGGTAATTTTATTTTATTTTTTAGTGAATAAATAATTACCGTAAATACTTACACAATATTAATGGTGTAATTATTCAACTAATGGAAAAATAAAATAAATGATTTTAAAAAAATTAAAAGTAATAGAATTTGGATGAATTAATATGATACACAAATTTTTTACATAAATATAACATTTTATTTATTTTTAGATTGATTATATTCAAATTAATCTATTTTCATGATGTTATAAAAAAACAAAGTAAATAAATAGTTCTAAAATTGAAATTATTGATATTTTATGAAAATAATATTTTATTAAATGATATAGAATTCCTAAAAATATTATATTCATAAAAATTAATGTTTTTTGGTTAATTAAATTAAATATGTTCCATTTATGGTTCATTTATCATTTTATAGAAGCATTACTAACCCTTAAATTGTATAAACTTTTAATATTGTAGGGATTTTCAAAAGGATTAACAAATGGTTAAAACCAAAATATTAGGGAAAAAACATTGGAAAAACCTATGTGATTTTTATTTTATGAGATGATTTAGATATTTAATCATTTTATCTTAAAAATAAATAATTTTCTATAAATTTTAATTTGAAAATTAATTAATATTGATTTATATCTTAGGAATTCCAAAAATGCCATTCCCCTCTTTTATAAAAAGAAACAACTTCTTCTCATTTATTCACACTTAAATCCCTGTTTGGATCAGTTAATACTACCCAAATACCTTCCTAACTTATATATTCACTTTCTATATGTCATATTTAGGGTAAAATATCAACCTTAGTGTTCTTAATGTGTTAATCAGAGGATACATTCCAAAGAGTAATTATAGTTTTTAACTACATGTTTTAGTCATATTTCTTCTTCCACCTCCTTCAAAACATACTAAACCATTCATGTATAATAAAAATAATAACATGAATATAATTATTTGTTTTTATGTCAATTTCACAACCTATATATGTCTATTATTCTATCAATTTTGAATCAAACCCATCATTAGTGTGTATGGAGGACTACCACCTCATGAACTGGTATAATTTTTTTCCATCACTATCTATGAATAATGTTTATAATGATAGATTATATTTATATATATGATATTAATTACATATTTACCATTTATAAAACACAATATATTATTTACTTTATTACCATTCAATTCAATATAAAATAATAATGTCATTCATGTGTGTGTATAGACTACGACCTCCATGAAGCGATGTGATTCATTTTTCATAACCCCATAAAATAGATGATTTATATAAGTATAATTAATGATATAATATGATATTTATGATTTTATTATCACTATAAAAATGTAAAACTATTATTACCTTCATTCCATAATTATTGATGAAAAATAGAATCATTACACTCTCTTATGTACTGTATGTCATCACCATGTCTATAACATAGTTCATTTTTTATAACCATCATTCAAGATTGGTTCTAAAATTATAATTTATGTATAAAAATGATAATTATTTAATTATTAATATTATTTATATTATAGAATAATGACCTCTTTGACCTTAGTAAACTTTCCAAATCCATTTTGGACTTATAAAATGAATATCGTCAAAACATCCGACAAGAATTTCATTAATTAAGTAATTGAATATGGCATGGTAAGAGATAAATTAAAAGGATTAATAAACACTAAAATTATTTTTAATCAAGTAAATAATTAACATAATTTTATAATTCAGGAATATAACGAATATACATGATGAGTCTAACTCAAGGTAGGGGACTATTTAAAAAATATATTCTTTTAAAGATTCCATTTAAAAAACAATTTTTATTCCAAATAAATATTTTTAAAATTATTTTGTTTGAGTGTTTATATGGATATAAGTGAATTATAAATGAAAATTTATGTTTCTTTTTACTTTTTAAAAAATCAAAACTAATTTTTAAGGAATTTTTTAACATACTCAAAAAATAAGACAAATAGGATGTCATATGTTAAAGTATAAATTACCAAAATACATTCCCCCTTTCATAGTTATTATTTAATTTTTGGATTTCTCTACAAGATTTCATGTTTTCATTAAAGAAAACCCCTATTTAAATATGATATATTTATTTTAAAAATGTTTTTTAATACAAAATGGTTATTTCAATATATTTAAATGTTTTTATAAGGGTGTAAAGATTGTTTTTCTAATACAAGAATTTATGTGTTATGATTATGTTATGGTTCAATGGAATTATTTATGAGGATGGGTTGTTCTATTATAATCTAATTTTTGGTGAGATCATTATATATCTCTAATTCATTGGGTAATGTGATGGAGTTAATCGATTATTTTTCTCCTAAGATATTATGGGTATATGCTATGATGGTTAGTCAATGTATAATTTTCATGGTTATTTCATGTGTAACTATGATGTTTAATCAAAGTTTAAATGTGATGGTTGTTCCATGTCTAATTGTGAGGGTTACTCCATAAGTAATGGTGGTGTGTAAATTATGTCTGGTGTTACCTATATTATTTATCTATCATTTTAGGGGGTTTTAGGGAAATATTATGATTTTATATGGTAAAAAAATTTATATTCTACATTATAAGGTTGAAAATTATAACTTTTAGAAGAAGTTATTATGATTTTTTCATTAATTTAAATAAACCATTATTATTTCAATTTTTTTACTTTAAGACTTATTGTATAATGTTTTATGAAAATATTAGGGTGAAGTAGTTGACTTCTTTAGTAATAAAACATTTATTAGAAGACTGAAATTTATTTTGAAAACATAAAATATTGATAAGTATACAGGGACTAGTTGTTTCTTTCTTTCTTTCTACGTCCCTTACTTTGATTTTTGTGCTCATCCCGTGTTTTCCAAAAAAATAGAGGGCTTAAGAATGTGTAAGGGAAATGAATAATTCAGGTTTAAATTCATGATGATATTTCCTAAAAGGAAACCATATTTTCCGTTAAATGTTTTATATAGTGAAAAAATTTATACTGAGTATAAGTTTACTCTTTGTAATATAATGGATTATTATGTACGAGCTATAACATAACTCACAAAAACTATAAAACTAAAAGATATTTGGGAGTGAAATAACATGAAATCTTGTCCAAACACACTAGATTAAGTAATTTTTAGGATTGGGTCCATATAGTTGGTATGACACAATTTTTTAGATAACATTAGTGGTTAAGGTAATATTAATATAATTCCATTAAAAATACTTGATAGTGAATTTGAAATTATATAGAATTTAAATATTAGCATGTTAATTCATCTAAATTATTTCTGATCATAATGGTTTTCCACAGATGAAATAGGGAAGGTGTATTAAAAAGGAACCAAGGGAAATATATCCTTCCAAATTAGCCACCCATAATGGATAGAATTTGAAATAATTTGTTTTTTACTACTATGGATCATTTGACTTAGACTATAAATATTGGTTTTATCCATTCCATAGGTCATATGTATCATCCCCAAAAGAACATGTTGATAGTGGATCATTTTATAATGCAACACCCTTCTCCATTCAATGGATCTTCTAACCTAGTGGTTTCTAAAGGATAGATTAAAGCCTCGGAAAAGATATTCAATTTCATGGGATTTTCATATCATAAAAAGGTATGTATTTAAATTTACCATTTTGAAGGGGATAAGGTCAATGGTGGAAATTAGTTAGGAATAATAAATAAATTGAAGATATTGATATATTAGAATGGGATTATTTTAAGAATATCTTCCATGAGAAATATTTTCCAAAAAACTATCTGACTTAGGATGGAAAAGAAATTATTTGAAATGAAACAAAATGATAAATAATCAGTGGTTAGATATGAAACAAAAAATTGAATTAATTGGACAGGTTTTCACCAAATTTAATCTATGATCTCGATAGTAATATTAATCAGTTTTACTTGGGATATAATACCTAATATCCAAGGGCATTTGATTCTCATGAATTCAAATGTTATGATAAACATGCACAATGTGATTAGAATTTGGAAATGGATTTTCTGATGATCTTGTGTACTTTTATAACTTATAGAAAAATAGGTTAATATGGTAGGAAAAAGGTTGGTATGGATCAATGAAATATGATGTTAAGAAAATTTGGTTTTTAGTTTGTGAGATTTTTGGAAAAAAGAACAATGGGGAATGCCTTATAATGTTTGGTAATTAATTTTTATTTGGTAAGATTGGGAATATAGATTTTTTTTAAATAAAAAAATTAATTTTAATGGTATGATCAATTATAATAAATAGACAGTAAAAATTTTTAAATGTAATGATATGGGACATTTTGAACATGAGTGTCTTAAGAAGAACCTGAATGATGGGAAGAAGATGGATTACAATCATAAAGGCATGGTGAAATCCTTTACAACTAATATAGTAGATGTTGGTCTATCAAACGAAGTGGTATCAATTAAATTACATGTTTATACAAACTATTCTAATATCCTATTTCATTTGGGCTCTACACATTCTTTCATTTATGATAAATTTTCTTGTAAATTCAAAATTCCACCTCAAGAATTGAATCCATAACTAATGGTAAAAATAATAGGGGAATGTGTTAAAGAAAAAAATTAATAACAGGTATCTTCCTATTATTTTTATGGAAAGACATTAACTGAAAACCTTGTTGCAATTACCCTACTATAGTTTTATGTTATCTTATGTAAGGATTGTATTTCTATTTACTATTCTAAGATATATTTTATAGCTAAACTGGTTAAATTTTTTGAATAATTTCAGTTTTTATATAAGAATGAACCCATACCATTGATAACATATCATGAATATGAGAAACTATTTAAATATGGAAACAAAATTTATCATTCACATGCTTTTGAGAATAATGAAACTTTATATATTAATGATATTTTGATAGTAAAATAATCACTGGATGTTTTTCTTGATGAATATTATAGTGTTGTACCTGATTAGGAAGTTGAATTTAGAATTAACATTGTTCCTCATGCTAATAAAATTTCAAAACCACTTTGTCATATGGATAAAGTATAAATTCTATAATTGAAAATGTGGTTTCATGAGTTTCTTTATAAAGGTTTTCTCTAACCTAGAAGTTCACCAAGAAGTTCTCTTATATTATTTATTAAAAATAAAGATGGCCCCAAGAGGATTTGTATTTGTTTTAGAGATTTGAGAAAAAATTATGATTAAGAATAAATATATGTTACCTCATATCGAGGATTTGTTTGATCATATCTAGGGATATTAGTATTTTTTAATGGTTTTTACTATCAATCGAATGTGAAGGGGTGAAATTATGAAAACAATATTTCAAACTATAAATTGGAATTATGAATTTCTTGTTATTTCCCTAAGTTAAAAAATTCACCAAATTTATTTATGGATCTTATGAATAAATTCTTCTACAAATATTTGGATAAGTTTGAGGTTTTTTTATTTATTATATTTTTATTTATTTAAAAATGTATTATTATCATGAAAAAGATCTAAGGATTTTTATACAAAACCTGAAAGAGAAGAATTTACACATAAAATTTATGAAATAAGATTTTTTATAATAATATATTTCATTCCTTGGACACATCATAAATAATGAGGGAATAATAATTGATCCTGCTAAAACTAATGTGGTTAATGAATTGTCAAGACCATCAAATGTTATTAATATTCATAGTTTTCTTCAGTTAATTAGATATTACGAGTGATTTATTGAAACCTATGTACTCTTATATATCCCACTGACTATGTTAACTTGACAAAGAGTCAAACTCATCTAGAAAAAAGAATATTATGACTATTATTAGGATATAAAAAGAATATTTGTGAACACTCCAGCTTTGTACCTTCCCTCTAGAAATGTTGAGTTTTAAATATACAGTGATGCTTCACTAAAATAAAATGGTTGTTTTTATATGAAAAATGATCATGAAATATTCTTATGATTCCCAAGAACTAAAAACTCATGAGTAAAATTATCTTACACGGGATCCATAATTT
Organism: Viscum album; assembly: GCA_963277665.1. NCBI lineage: Eukaryota > Viridiplantae > Streptophyta > Magnoliopsida > Santalales > Viscaceae > Viscum > Viscum album. The sequence continues at coordinate 598,022,723 of OY728122.1, forward strand.
ACTATTTTTTTCATTAAAAATCTAGAGGCATCATTAATATGGAGAACAGTGTGAAAAATATTTTGATCAAAACAATTTAAAGTAAATACTCCCTCAAAAAGACTTGAATATTAGATAGAGAAGATGGCTTGAGTTTTTAAAGTATTATGGCTTCACAATTCATTACCATCTTAAAAAATAAAATAATGTAGAAGAATATTAAAGTCAAAATAATAATGCTTCATTAACCATGTTTCTTTTAGAACATGACCCGTGGTTAATTATTTGACAAATTTTATCCTAGATGTTTATGTTGTAGGAACATCCTTTATTTTTTTCAAGTTTCAGTCCAATCATCTCTGTCAAAAATAATTATGAAAGATGGAAAATAAGACCATGAGTTATAGGAAAAGGTAAAATTTATTAATAAGAGTATATTTCTTAATTTTGACATTGATAAAGATTTATTTTTGATATTTTTATAGAAATTAGGTGTGCCTTATAATTTCCATTTTAAAAGAGTATTGTTGAATGAATCTCATAGTTCTATTTTTTCATTCATCCTAATAGTATTGAGATTTATAGAAACCTTCAGAAGTATTACTATTTAGAGAGAATGAAAAAATATATTACTGACTTTGCAACAAAATAGTTTACTTACAAAATAGTAAAATCATTACAAAAAGTACAAAATGGTATTATTCACCCTTTTATAATTCTATAGTGAAAATTTCAAAATATATCTTAGGATTTTGTGGGGTTATTTCTAAAAACTACATGAGGTGACATTGTGATTTGATATATTGTTGATCTATTAACTAAATCAAAATATTTCTTTTCCAAAAGATATACATATTTCTTTAAATCGGCATTCTCAATTATATCATAAAGAGATAGTCAGGTTATATAGAGTTACTATCTCTATTATATCAGACCATGATCTTAGGTCCACATAAAATTTTTAGAAATGACTTCAGAAGACAATGGGTACTGAATTAAATATTAGTATGTCTTTTCATAATCAATATGATGGAAAATTTGAGCAAATAATTAAGATCATTGAAGACATGATTCATATTTTTTCTATGGATTACTAAGTAGGTTGGGATCAGTATCTTTATTTAGTTGAGTTTTATCTTAATAATAGTTTTCATTTTAGTATACATATGGAACCTATCAAGGAATTATATAGAAAATGTCTTGAGATTCCAAATATTTTGGATGATTTTGGTGAAATGAAGTTAATGTGAACAGAATTGGTAGAGAAAATGGTTGATAAAGAGCTGAAAATTCATCAATATATTAGGATATATACGAGAAGGAAAAAATTATACAAATAACTAGAGAAAAGATCTCTCTTTCAAGGTAGTAAATCATGTTTTTCTTAAAAATTCTCTATAGAAAAATGTAAGTGTTTTGTTAAAAAGCAGAAGATAAGTCCACATTTAATTGGATCATATTAAATCTCAGATAAATATTTATTAGCAACCTACTGTGTGATCTTTCCTTCGATTTTATCCTAGCTACAAAATGTTTTTTATGATTTGATATTATGAAATCTTGTTCCATATTCATCTGATATTTTGAACCCTGAGGTAGTTTAGTTGGAAGAGAACCTTTCCTATGAGGAATAGCCTATTTAGATTATTTACCATAGATAAAATGTATTTTTTTAATTTAATTCAGTATTTTTTAGTTTTTTGTTAAACCCATATGGTTGAAGAATAAACATGGGAGTTTGAAAATTCTATTTGGGAAAGGTATTCCGACTTGTCTAAAATGTGGGAAAAAATTACAAGAACGGAATTTCAAAACAGGGTAAGAATGTAATGACCCAATTAATGTTAGAATAAATCATTTTAATGTCTATAAATAATCATTATTTATATATTTTATAGTTAAATTAATTATAATAATATTAAAAATCATTCAAAAGGAAAACAACATTATTTTTATTCAAAATGGGTTTTTATGAAATAAATGGTTTTATATAAAATCATGATTTCAAAAAGATATAATTTCAATTTGAAAAAATATAATTAATTTTTTAATTTATCATGTAAATGTTATCTTTTTATAACACTTCTTTAATTTTCTCAAATGTTCAATTTTTCAATGAATAATGAAAAATACTGATTTCTATTGAAAAATGTATTTTATTTAAATGTATTTATAAAGTAAAATAATATATTGGATTAGTTTTAAAATTACATTTTTTTCCTTTTTATTTTAAATTATCTAATTAATGTTTTTTAAATTTACTTTAAACTTTAATTTAGTGGAAAAATTTATATTTAAAAATGACATATTTCAGAAAAACATTTTTCATTACGTTTTTTCAGTTTAATTTTAAATTAAGTGCTTCTAAATATATTTTTTAAAATTTGAAAAATATATTCCATATTTGGAATTAGTGGTTTTGAATTTTGTAAATATGACTCCTTATTTATGGACAATATGAATTGTTACCTTCGTATTTTTTGTTTCAATGGTAAATGGAAAATTAGATAATTAAAATTAAAAATAAAATGATAAAGAGTATAAAATGACACTAAAAGTTTCGTTATTTTTTTTTGGTTGATTCCATTTCATCAATAATAATTCAATATAAATTAATATGGAATTTTTACTTTTTTATTTTATTATAATCTTTATAATTTTTTATTTAAAGAAAAGTAAAAAATGTCACACTCTTTTTTTTAATAAATATAATAATTTTAAGATGGGATTGAAAAGAGAATATGTTCAGTAATAAATATTATTATTAAATATAAATTATCTTTCTTCATTATGGTATTTTATGTTAAATTTTTAATGAATAAATAATTACATTAAATTCTACACAATGCTGATGCAATAATTATTCAATTAATGGGAAATGAAATAAATGATATTAAAAATATTAAAAGTAATATAATATGAAATAATTGATTTAATCCATGAATTTTTTACATAAATATAAAATTTATGGTTATGTTATTTTTTTATATTCTAATTCCATGGTTTTCCAGATGTTATAAAAAATCAATGTAAATGAATTGTTGAAAAATTAAAATTATTGATCTTTTAGGAAAATAATAAATTATTAAATGATATAAAATTGTTAAAAATATTAGATTAAGATAAATAAATTATATTTGGTTAATTAAATAATCCATAGTCCATTTATGTGTATTTATTCATTTTATAGTAAAATTATTAACCTTAAAAGTGTAGAAAATTTTAAAATTATGGTAATTGTCAAAATGATTAACGAAGGGTTACAACCAAATGATAAGGGCACAAAAAGGTAGAAACCTAACTAATTTTTATTGGATAAGATTATTTTGATAAATATTAATCCTATATTAAAAATATTTAATTTATTCTATATTTATATGTGAACATCAATTTATATTAATTTAATAAGTTTATAATTCCAATAGTATCCCTCCCCTCTCATAAAAATGGGAACGACATCTTATAATTTCTTCACACTTAAAAATCCATTTGGGTTTACAAATCCCTACCTAAATACATTACTCACATCCCTATAAACATTATATAGTCCTTATTTATATGAAAATATGAACCATAGTGGTCTTAATATTTTAATTAAATGAGAATTTACAAAGAAGAGGTATAATTTTTAACTACATGTTTTAGTTTTATTTATTATTCCACCTCCTCAAAATAGTCTCTAACTATTATTATATAATAAGACTAGAAACTTTCATATACATGGATGTTTTTTTGTTAAAGGAAAAACCTATATCTATATCCTCTTCCATCAAATATGAAATTAACCCATCATCCGTGTGTACAGCAAACTACCAACTCACAAACTGATGTATTTCATTTTGCATCAACATATCTCATGACTGGTTATAATTATAGATTTAAATTATATATATTATATTAAATAAATATTTATAATTCTTAAAATATAATATTTCATTCACATTCTTACTTATCTATTCACTGAAAAATGATAGCGTTATTTGCGCATACGTGTGGAATACCACCTCCACAAAGAGATATGATTTGTTTTTCATCACCACATCACATGGATGAAATTTATATAAATATTATTAAATTATATTATATTTTTGATATGATGATAATTTAATATGGATAAAATTACACTCATCTTCTTTCCATATTTATTTTTGACAAAAGGAACTGTAACTCATGCGTACGTATGGCCTACCATCTCGTGATGGTAATGTATTTCATTTTTTATAACCTTATTTCATGATTAGTTTTAAAATTTAAATTTATTTATAAAAATTATAATTATTTCATGATTATTATTTTTTATATGATGGAATAATGACCTCTTTTACCATTTTCTACTTACTTAATCCATTATAGACATATTAAATTAATATCGTCAAAACATCTGACATGAATTTAATTTATTAAATAATTAAATATATACTAGTAAGAGATAAAATGAAACAAATCATAAAAATGAAAAATATTCTTAATCAACTAAATAATTAACCAATGTTAATTATTCAGGAAGATACAGAACATGCATGAAAAGTCAAATTCTATGTAAGAGACTTTCTTTTAATAATCCTTTTAATGTTTCCTTTCAAAACTATTTTTCCCTACTATATACATATTTTTAAAATTATTTTATGGATTTATTAATATTTATATAAGTGAATTATAAAATACTATGTATGTTTCTTTTGAATTTCTTTCAAATAATTTAAAAATTTATATTTTACAAAATTCATTATGTTCATTTAAAAAAACAGATGAAATTTCTATTTTAATAAGTATGGAGAGAATGAAATTTCCCAACACTATAACTGATATTTTATTTTATTTTATTCCTCTATAATATTTCATTTCTTCATAAAACAAAAACCATATTTCTTTATGTTCTATTTATTTTCAACTATTTTATAAAAATGGATTATATTTCAATATCTAGAAATTTTTTCTTATGGGTGCAATGAATGTTTTTATGATGAAATATTTTATGTGTTATGATTATGTTATGGTTCATGGATATTTTTTATGAGTATGGGTGGTTCCATTATAAATAAAATGCTATTTTTCACATTCTATTTCTCTAATACATTGGGTAAAGGGACATAGTAAATTGTTTAGTTTTCTCAAAATATATTATTGTAATATACTTTTATGATTATTCCAAGTATAAGTGTGATGGTTATGTCTATTATAACTGTGATGGTTACTCCAACTATAACCTTGATGGTTATTCCATGTGTAACTATGATGGTTACTTCATAAGTATGAGTGATATGAAAATTATTCCCCATGTTTACTAGATGATTTACATAGGCTTGTTAAGGGTTTTTATGGAAATCATATGATTTCACAAGGTAAATTAAAGAATATTCTACTTCATAATGTTGAAAAGTAAATATTTTTGATCAATTTATTATGAGTTTTTCATGATTTCAAATAAAACATTATGATTTTTATTTTACCTTTAATATTTCTTATAAAATGTTCTATAAAATACGTTGTACAGAAAAGTTGATTTCTTGTGTAATAAAATTTTTATTTTGATCTCAATTTTTGTTTTTAAAAAGTAAACATTTATAAGTATTTATTGAAAAATGTTTTCATTGTTTATTTTTATGTCCCTTACTAAGATTTTTTTGAACATTCCACTTTTTAAATTTATCCCTAGGGGTTAAGGATGGGTAATGGAAAGAAAGAAGTCATGTTGGAATTCATGAATATTTTTCATGAAAATAAATCATGTTTCACATTAAATGTTTTATATTGTGAAAAGAATGGATACTAAGTATAATTTTACTTTTTTTAATAAATGGTACTATTATGTAAGATTTATTACCTAACACTATAAATTTATAAACCTATAAGATCATTGGTAGTGAAATAAAATAAAATCTAGTCTAAAGACGCTAGATTAAGTCATGTTTAATGTTAGGTCCATATAATTAGGTCTGGTCCAGTGTAACATCCCAACCCGAATGCATGTTATACATGTTGTGTACATGGTTTTCAAATTCCATGTATTAATTAAGTACATGACCAGCTATTGATTCTCGATTATAGACCATGTACTAGGGTATACACATCATTTACTACATCCTTTCAACCCATTTGAGGGTTTTTTGTTTTATGACATAGTGTTATAATTGGACCAATGAGTAGACCATTTTTTATTGTTTTTTATATAGATCATGATTTTGGAACCCTAGGGTTATTTGAGGACTCCTAATATTCATTTTGGTAAAAATTATCTATAATGGATCGGTTCTTCCTTTAATACATATTTTCAGATATATCCTAAGAGATATATAGATTGGTTGTATATTTAGACAAACCAAGAGTGATCCTTGATCTGAGAGAGTCCATGATCTTTGTACTATGATCAATTCTTGAATATATTTCCCCTTGAGGACATAACCATTGTTATTTGTGCCCATCTTGTTCAATAGGTCATGAAATTAGTAGCTTCTTAGGATCATGGGTAGCATGCCTCTTCTAGTTTACTCTTTCTGAGGATACCCTGTAGGATGCCTCCACTCACTTACTATTTCTAAGGATCTCCATTTAAATACCTTTATATTGTTAATATTTATTTGGATCCTATGTAGGATTCATCTGTATACTCTTTTTTAGGAACCCATGTAGGATTCCTCTACTTACTCTTATAAGGATCCTAAGTTGGATTCCTCCACTTATGTGCAAACATATAAGATCCCAAGTGAAATTACTTCCCCTATGTGTATACCTTTAGGATCCTAATTATTATTCCTTAATAATATTTTACTTGACAAAACTAATGGTTTCCCAGTGTATGACCAAACCTAAGCTAGTTATTTAGGGGTTTGGGTAGAGATGGTAGCAGATGTCACCTTAGAACCCATACCAAAATTTTGAGCCAGGAGGTTGTGGCAGTGGTGTTGGGTTTAGGAATTCATCCAACCTCATAGTTTTATTTATAAATTCACTTGGTTTATATTGATGTAGATTTGACTTTTAGAGGTACTTTATAGAACTCGTCCAATGAGCTTGATGTTATGTGATTTATAGTGGTACTTCCACAGTTTCTTCCTACTTCTTGGTAGATGAGAATAATGTGATATGATTCTATGGTGTGGATTACCATATGTACTTCAAATATCTATCTCATGATCATACTTGTTGATAATTACCTTTTTAATTATAATTACTCAGTGGAATTACTCCCTACAGAGTTATTTTTAGAGGTGGGTGTTGAATTTTTAGAGAACCCCTCTATATGGTACTTCCTTATGGATTCCTTTCCACTGAGATATAGGGGATTACCAATGGTTTTTTGGTGGGTTCAGTTCTCCCAAGAAATGTATTTTTTTGACATCCTTGAAGATTTTTGTTGATCTCATCTAGGGATTCCAAAGATACTCAATAGAGTCATGTGGATGAAAAATTGCTACATTTCCTAGGGATATCTAGGAAATTGGATATTGAGGTGTTTATGGAATGGATTATGAGTGTTGTCTTGGACCTGGATAGAATTACTATCTCATAAGGGTCATCCCCTTAGGGATTATCCAAGTTTCAATGTTGTGATTCCCTATGGACCAGGACCTAGGAATATTACATTGGACTGTTACACACAACATGAGTGGTTTGGAATCTAGTTCATTCCTTATTTTCAAGATGTCTAGATATTACTTGGAATCAATTATTATAGTTTTTGGAGGAGGTACGGGTGAACCATGGGGCTAAGACATGTATCACCCTATGGTGATGTAGATTTATCAAATAAATTTCTAATACTTGCTAAATCATGTATAGTCATTCAGGATCATGGACCCAAAGATCAGATATGAGATATTTATTCATCAATTATATTTTTTTGATTCCAGATGTTTCTTGGCTAGGTTAATCATATTACATGAGAATTAACTAATGATAGTAGACTATAGGTTTTCCATTGGGGGTGTCCTAGTGATATTAGTTTCCCACAATCTTTATGTGAACCTTAGTGTGTTTATAGACCTTATGTCTAATTTTATAGGTTAATAACAAACACATGATAGAGATGAATGAGTCCCAGGGTTGCATGATTTAGAGGACCCACTTGTGTTGACTATTATGATCTAGATAGAGTAGTTCAGTTGTGTTTTAGTTACCTGGTATGTGATCTATATCAGAGTTACTAGAAGATCTTTATACTTTTCTTTTATTTCCTTTTATGAACTCCTATATATATGTGATAAATCTATTTGTCAATAATTTCTTTATATATAACGTCAAAATTCAGTCCTTTGTTGTATTTAATTTATTATTACTGCCTTGATTGTATTTATTTCTTCTTCACACTTACTATTTTATTCTTTGATTGATATTTTTTATTTTATATATTGTATAATCTGATATTATCGCATAGTACCTACACGGACACACCTTAGTCCATAGCTATAATTCGATAAACTCTGGAATATGGAGATCCACGCTTGAGTACTTTTGGAGATTGGCTTGGGGAACTAGTTTAGTATAATCCATGTTGGGATGTTGCAAAGTGGTATCAGAGTTTTTCCTTTTCTATTGTATTACTATTTGGGAAATGGTAAAATTAGTATTATGAAGGTTTCAAAACCTGTTATGAATATCATATTGGTATATCGACAACACCTTTTTCAGTAGAAAATCATGGTATCCATGGATACAAAATTGATGGTATGGATATGAAATGGTATAGTTTTATACAACTATTTCTTTGAGTGAAACACATTTTGGTGTTCATTTTATGATTTACTATTTATTTATGGATCTCATATAGTTGTAGAGAGACCATTTATGGATTTATAGCTCTTATCCTTTGGAAATAGGCCATTTATTGATTTTAAATATTGGACGACAAATGCAAGAGGCATCTCATGAATCATATTTGGCGCATAGGGTCCATATTTTATAGTATTTCTAGTGTGTGATTATTAGTGATTATATAGGAAAATATTTTAAAGTTTCATCAACAACATAAATAGATTTTTCCCATATAGGTTGTTGGTGGCATTCTACTCAGTTGGCCCGACTTGTATACCTATCCTTTTGATGGTAGGTCATGTGGATTTATGGAATGATGTTCGATACTGAGGTTGATGACTCAGTCCTCATACCCAAGAGGTATAGTGATTGTAGTAGATTGATAGAGAACATGATGGCCATATGTTGGGCCCCTTTTAGGGACTTATTTCTTAGGTTCAGTTATTTAATGTGTCTGTAACAACCAATAATTATTTCCCACATAAATTGGAGTGGTATTCTACATACTTGAATTGTTTGGGTACTATTGACCCTCGTAGATCAGAATTGATAATTGATACGTTTGTTATGGCTATCTAGTTAAATCATCTAGTGTGATGTTGATAGGTACCTGAACATTTTTTAGTGGATAAGGAACACAAGGGAGTATAACCATATATAGATTCCCTATTAGGATTAGTCCATCATCCTTTCTAAATTCATATTATGATACTCAAGGGGAAGTCCCTTATGAGTATTCTAAATGAAGATCATGGACCTAGTAGGAATATTCTTTATTTTTTTACCCAAACAGGTTGATTTTATCTATACCTCCCTTGGATAGGTTTTTCTTATAAGCTGTTTTGTCAAACCTAGTTACCCAATTATGAGACTTGTTCAGTAGAGAATGTTTGGTGACATGGAGACCCTTGGTTGTGATTATGGGGATTGTAGGTCGATGTTTTGTTTTATTGAAGGGAAACCAAGAGAGTTTTTCTCCTAGGATTATGAATTTCATTTAAGTTAGTGAGATTTATTATATAATCGTGTTAAGACTGGTTCATGGGAAGTTATCAAGTTTTAAAATAAAGGCATGTTTATGCCTTTAGTTTCAAAGGAAGAAACTATGGTGCTTGTGTTTTGAGGCTTACATAATGGGAAGAATTGATTGGGTTTTTTTCTTGTTAAATAGTAGTTACACGTTTTATGCTTTAATTTCAGGAAACGACGTCGTGGGACAGGTAGTCATGAAATAAATTGTAGAACAGGTGGAGTGATTGATTTTTAAGAGGAGTTTCAAGATAAAATCTAGAAAGATGAGGATGGTGTGCTATGTAGGATGGTCAATATGGAATTATGATAGAATAATCCAAGGATCATGAGTATGGGGATAAAGGTACACATCAATTATACATGGTACCATTTAAATCATAAATAAGTGAGTGGATGTTTGTGATCTGATGACCGATGGTTTCAAATAAATGCCATAGGAAGTGTTTCCTGAGAGTTGGGATGAAATAAAAATTGTACCTCCATGGTAGAGGAGATATTGAGAATAAATTGGGTGTCAAGAGGGGGTTTACCCATGGTTATACATGGATACACATTGTCGGGTGACGTGGTGTCTGGAGTTGGTTAAAGTCAAGTGAATCCTAGTTTGATATGATCATGGGTCATAAAGAGATATCCCTATCTATCAATGGAATCATTACTTACTCCTAGTTTACAGGAAACCATCCCTGATATCATGACATCATCCTGAGTATGTTGAGAGATAAAATGCTAAAATGCTAAAATGTAAAAAAACCACTAAGGAACAAAATGAATGCATACAACTAATCCCATCCAATAGAGTACGATGGAAAGTAGACTACTAAAAGTAAAATGGGCCAGAATACAAGCCCACCAAAAACAAGACTCTGAAAAATACCAAGTATAACCTGTAAACACAAAGAGGTACTGGGACTTCTGCTCATAGTCGTAGAAACACCTCAACCTGTAGGGAACTCAGAAAGCTCAGTCCTGTCCTGGTCCGCCCTAGACTTCGTCAAAAGGTTGCTCGTCTGCATAAGACATGATGTGTGTGGGCAAAGATCATGCAGGGGTGAGTATAACAATACTCAGTACAGGACTGTGAAAACCACAAAGAAATAAACAAATGAAATTTATAGTTATCTCTACAAAATATATGTCTACTGAACATATAGCAAGAGTAATAAAAATCCAGATATACTCAAACCCCAGACTCGTAGTCTAGAGACAAGATAAAAAACCACATACCCCTGCTAGGAATTCAGTTTGAATATTCCAAGAAGCACTTATCTGGGAGAACTCACTCCACAAGTCAAATAGCTCTGATGAAGTCCGTCTGAGAAGTAATGTCCATCAGGAAAAGTCACGAGAGACAGATATACTCATTTTGGGAGAACACACTCCTGAGTGGGGAAAGATTATGATACACAGATGAGGATCACTTCCAGGGCCTTGGAGGATACCGTGACTCATCCGGATTCACCTACTAGGTAGAGCATCGGAACTGTTGGGATATTCAACTTCATGCCTGACTCTAACTAGGGTCAGGAATGGATAGAGGATCTCGCTCTAGGCCTCTCATAGGGATACCTGACTCTATCTCGGAATGTCTTAATTAAGGGATCATACTCATGAAAAAGGAAACGATAGCTGACCTTCAAGGTAATGAGAAAAATGGGCAGTAACCCAAATTAAACTTTTCCAAGATATGGTTGACAGGAAGATCAAGCCATGTACTAAAAATTACATGCTGTGTAGAAGTGTCACACACCATTTCTTCTAACCCCGGGTATTTCCTATGTACAAGGCCCATGTCATAAGGATGGTCATGTAGAAGAAGGTATACATGGAATGTAAGAGAGTGACATGCCGTGTTCCTCTATCCGAAGAGGACTCTGTGTACGCTGGCCATGTGCCTGTACACGGTTTCAACCCATGTGTCACAGAACGTGTGACCGGTACACGGGGTAACCCATGTTACCAGCCTGGTCTGGCCATGTGGTGGAGTAAACGGTCGTATACCCCTCCCCATGTCTGTGTATCCCCTAGATACACATCAACTCCCGTGTAAGGACCCACATGTCGTATTCTTTGGAGAACATGTCATGTCATCTCTTTACTCACCACGGAACCCTAGTTGCCACTTAGCCGGACCTACACGTCGTGTTCTTCGGAAAACACGTCGTGTGTTCTAGAAATTCCTAGAATCACGAACCTCCATCATCGCACATCAGGTGGAGAAATTATATTCGATATGGCCATCTTTTTTCAACGAAACTTGAAGATTAAGGTTGCCCGGATGTCTTGAAGTAGTCTCTTTTTTTCGAGCCTCTGATCAGTCTGAAAACACGTATCGATCCACCCGCGTGAAGAACGCTCGAAGAACAATATCTCCTGATCTGATTTGATTCATTGTACGCCATTATCGTCTCACCTCTGCTAGGTCTTCACGATGTTTTATCTCTAAATTGGGATCATTGCGTTGCAGAATGGATGCGCAACGATATGTTGTTCATCACCCCATGAAGAATGCAAAGAACGTGGGGTAAAAAGAGGGGGAAGAAATCCAAATCACAAAAGAAAAGAGGAACGAACATCCGTCGTCATTCATCATGGCGTTCATCCACTCCTATTATAATGATTAAATAGAGTGAATCGAAACATGAATTTCAACATCTTAGATTAATCCCAAAAAATAACCCAATAAAAACCCTCCCTCAAGAACACACGATCTACGGATCAACCTATTTGTGGTTTTATTTGTGTTCATTATTTTATTTCAAAAATAGGGAAAGGAATAATTGAAATAAAAAACCCTTACCTTTGAAGTTGATGAAGAGGGAGATCGGTCACCGTTCGGGATTTGATCTCGATGCGCAACGATCCAGGCGTCGTCAATTGTCGGTGTCTGTCAAAAATCCTCCAAGGCACTAAGAGGCCCCATCTAAATCCAAAGAGTTATGAGGCTAACCCTACAAACTTTCCATAAGAAGGTATTTAAAAAGGATGAATTAGGTCGCTGCACAAAAATGAAACTTTTAAATAAAATAATTTATTACTTTATTTTATTTCTATTAAAGCATCCAAAAACTAACTCTCATAGTTGAACTGTGCTAGTTGATGTTAGGCTTTGCCTAAGGTAAATTCGTTGCTCTAAACACAATGGTTCTCTCATATTTCTAATCCAAGAACCCATTTTAAATTTATTCCACTTTTTCAGGAAAATAGCTCGCACGCGCTGTTTAAAGTTTAAATTAATTCAAACATTTATTTCAGGCACTCCAGACCCTTGAATTACACATTGTCGAAAGGTATAGTCTCTAAATAATTCCATATAATATTTAAAAATAATACATTGAAATTATGAGACATTACATTTCTCCCACCTTGGGTCTTTGCATCCCCAAAAATCCAAAATAAGATCTACTCAAAAATATGTGGGTATTGGGCACGGATCTGAGTCACCTATTCCCACATTCTCTCCTGAAGATTCTTGTGCTACCAATGAATGTGAACCAATGAAATAGATCTCCCATGAAGGATCCTCTTCAGATGATCCTCGATCTTCACTGGGTACTTAGCAAAGGTCACTCCATCCTCAATGTCTAGCTCACCCCAGTCGAGGATGTGCGATGGGTCATGCACATACATCCTTAGTTGTGACACATGGAAGACATCGTGTACCCGATGCAACTGTGGCGGTAGATCTAGGCGGTACACCACCTCACCAACTCCACGCAGTATCTGGAAAGGTCCAATGAATCTCAGAGATATCTTGCCACCCCGGCCAAATCTCTGCAACTCTCATCAAGGTGAGACTTGAAGGAAGATGTAGTCTCCCTCCCCAAACTCCAGAGGTCTCCATCATCTATCAGCATAAGACTTATGCCAGATTTTGCAGTCTTCATCCGCTCCTAGATGATCTGCACCTTCTCAGTGGTAGCTCGCACCAACTCGGGAACCATGAGTGCTGACTCTCTGGGGTCGTTCTAGAAAAGCGGTGACTGGAAGGGTCTCCTATATAAGTCCTTTAATGGTGCAATACCAATGGTGGATTAGTAGCTGTTATTGTATGCAAACTCCACTAGTGGTAGGTGGTCATCCCAACTGCAACCAAAGTCTAAGATACAGCCCCGCAACATATCCTCCAAAACCTAAATGGTCCTATCCGTATGAATATCGGTCTGGGGATGGAATGTTGTGGTCATGTGTTGTTGAGTTCGAAAAATCCTCCTATAATCCCTTCCCCAATCGGGATGTGAAGTGGGCATCACTATCTAAGACTATCATCAAAGGGATTCCATGGAGCCGAACTATCTTCTGTAAATAGAGGCATCCCAAGATCTCTATGTAACTCTGCTCTCTAATAGCTAGGAAGTGGGCTGACTTGGTGAGTCGTTCAACGATCACCCAAATTGAATCGTTCCCCTTGGATGTCCTCGGTAAGCTAGTCACGAAGTCCATTGATATTCCATCCCACTTCCATTCTAGAACTTCCAGGGGTGAGCTAATCCTGTAGGAACCTGGTGATCATCCTTCACCTACTGGCATGTAAGGCATTGAGAAACGAACTCTGTTATTTCCTTCTTCATGCCTGACCACCAGAACTGTAGTCGAAGATCCTAGTACATCTTCTCCACTCCAGGATGGACCACCAAGGGGGTGTATGAAACTCTCTCAGGACCTCCTCCTGCAATGCCACTGGTATAATAGTGTGTCCTCTAAAAAGAACTACATGCTCCCTGCCTTGAAAATATCCATTAGGGGCATGCGCTAAGTATAACTGAGCACGTAAAACCTCACATTATACATCCCCAAGTTGTGCCTCCCTAACTCGTTTTAAGAGTGGAGGGGTGACAACCATTGACTGAAGGTAAGTTGCATCCTCTCTTTCCATGAAGGATAACTGTAATGAGGCTATCTGTTATGTCACCTCACTCGGTAGTTGTGATCTCAATCTCCTGCTAAGAGCATCTGCCACCTTGTTCCACTTCCCAAAAGTATAGATGATCCCAAAATCATAGTCCTAGAGGAACTCTAGCCAACGCCTCTGTCTGAGATTCAGATCCTTCTGCGAGAATATGTGCTTGAGGATCTTATGGTCAGAGTAGATGACTAACCGCTCACCTATAAGGTAGTGTTTCCACATCTTCTATGTGATGACTACCACTGACAACTCGATATCATGGGTCACATAGTTCTGCTCATGTGGCCTAAGATGGCGTGAACCATAAGCAATCGCTGCCTGTCTCTGCATCAGGACACAGCTAAGCCTGGTCCCCAATGTGTCGTAGAAAACTACGTACTCAACACCCTCGTCTGGTAATCTCAAGATCGGGGCGCTCGTCAAACTCTGCCTCAACTACTTGAAAACCTTCCGGCACTTCTCTGACCACATGAAGGGTTTCCCCTTCTTGGTCAAGGCTATCATCAGTGCTAATATTCGGGAGAAATCAGGAATGAATCTTTGGTAATATCCTACCAACCCAAGGAAGCTTCTCACTTCTCTCACGCTCTGAGGTGGCTCCCATGCTAACAGCCTCCACCTTGGCTGGGTCCACAGCTACTCCATCTGCTGAAATGACATGTCGTAGAAAGTGGACCTCTCGAATCTAGTAGTGGCACTTCAAGAGCTTCCCATAATGTTGGTTCTATCATAGTACATCTAGAACCATCCATAGGTGTCTCGTGTGCTCCTCCTATGATTCCGAGTACACAAGGATTTCATTGATGAAGACCACTATGAACTGGTCTAAGTACGGCTGGAAGATCTTCTTCATCAGTCCCATGAACACTGCAGGGGAATTCGTCATGTCGAAAGGCATCACCAAGTACTCATAGTGACCATAGAGGCATCTGAAAGTTGTCTTCGGTATATCCTCATCTTGTACTCATAACTGGTGGTAACCTTACCAAAGGTAAACCTTTAAGAACCACGGTGCCCCTCTCATCTAGTCGAAGAGGTTGTCGATCCTCAGTAGTCGATACCTTTTGTTCACCGTTACCTAGTTCATGTGTCGTTAATCCATGCACAACCTCAAACTCATGTCTACCTTCTTAGAAAACAAAAATGGGGTCACCCAGGGTGAAACGCAAGGTCTTATCAAAACCCTTACTTTTAAAATCCTCCAAATACACCCTCATCTTGCAAAGCTCTGCGGGAGCCATCCAATATAATGATAATGAAATCGGTGTTGTCCCAGGGTGTAAGTCGATGTAAAAGTCGATTTCCCGGTGGGGAGGTAGTCCTGGAACATCTTTGGTAAAGACGTCCTCGTACTCTGCCACTACTTTTGGGAACTATAATCTCACAACATATATTCCTCTAAGGGTAAGTCTATCCAACTCATGAGTGATCGGCAGTACCCACCTACGCATGAGCCCATCCTATACTGCCTGAGTATCCCTTTCACTAACAAAGGAAAACCTTGTCCCATCACTGTGAAAACACCGTACTCTTCACCTAAAATAGTCAATATGGGCATGGAATGAGGATAAAAAATCCATACCAAATATGACATCGTAAGGCCTCAACGTTGCCACCATGAGTTCCAACTGAAACTCTCACCTCCAAGGGTAAGATCACACTATCTTCAAAGGTGTGTGATAATTGAGTCTCCTCCCGTAGGTGTATCCAAGGATAAGGATCGAGTCAACAGCTCTACTAGAATCTCAAGGTTTCACACAAGAAATGTGGAGAGGAAGGAATGACTAAAACCTATGTCTATAAGTATGACATCTAAGGTAGAGAAGACACATATCGTACCTCGGATCATCCCTGGAGTCCTTGGGCCATACACCTTGACTTCATGTAGTTGTCCCCGCCCCTGTCCCCCAACTCCCTAAGCCTGGTGTGACCCTCCTGCGGGTGGTGGTAGAAGTAGATCGAAGCGTCTACCACCACATGCAGCTCTCCCTACTCCTCTTCCATGTCCATCGCCTGGTAGGTCTGTCTGCTCCACCAAGAATATCTCTATCACCAAGGCCCGCTTGAGCACTCCAGCATAAGTTGGAAGGAAAAGAGGCATGACACTAGCTCGAATGTCCTGTCATAGACCTTGTTTGATGTTTCGAGCTCTGAAGTACTGATCCCTGGCCATATCCATCGAGTTCCTGGAGAGGTTGGTGAACCTCGATGAATAGTCGTCCACTGTCAAACTACCCTGTTGGAGCTGAAGAAGCTCCTGGATATGCACTTCTCTCAGCATAACTGAATAGAACTCCTCCCTAAAGAGTCACTCAAACTCTGTCAATGAAAGGGTCTTCTCATTGTGAGTATGTGTGGTCAAACTCCTCCATCGTCTCACTGAACCTTGAAGAAGGCTCGCTCCTAAGATCACCATCTGGTCTGCCAGTGTCCTCAAGAGACGGAAAACTCTGGTCACCACCTCAAGACAGTCTTTAGCCGCCTAAGGGTCGGGCTCACCTTGGAACCTGAGGGGTCTCTGTCTCTAAAACTCATGGAGCACACTCAGCCTGCACCCCTCGTCAGTCAGTACTGCAGGTACCATGGGCTACTCCACTAGTGGTGGTATAACAGGTGCACCACCTAGAGACAATTCCTGGGGAACTGGTCCCTGTATTGAAGCCTCGACATTGAGGGGGTCATCCTCGTGATCGCGTTGTTGAATCCTAGTGGGTATGCGTCATAGAGGAATCATGTAAGGAACAAGATGTACCATGGCCAAAGAGTATATCTGGATAACTGACACAAAGGACATGGAAAACACAACCCATTCCTATATGATGCATGTACTAATCTCTTATTTCCCAGAAACTAGTTTTTTCATGTACCAAGTCAAAAAAAGTAGGTTATCAGAGTCTTGGTGTATGGATACATCAGCCGTCTGCACCAACACTGGAGTCTCTGTCTTGAAATTCGATCTCGAAAAACATAACATTATTGCCCTAAACCAAACTCACAAACTCTTGGTTCTGAGGTAGAACTGACCACCTTTGATAACACTCTGCCACAACCCGTCCCAGTGGGGCCTGCACTGCGACTCCCCAAGCCCTCCTCCAATAGGCCAAGGGTTGGTGACTATCACCGAGTAGGCATATTACTAACATTGGAGGCATTGACTAAGTACCTATACACACACACACATATTCAAGCCCACAAATTCTGAAATGTAAAATAAAACCACAAAGGAACAAAATGCACGCATACAACTAATCCCAACCAACAGAGTACGATGGAAAGTAGAGTACTTAATGTAAATCGGGCCAGAATACAAGCCCACCAAAAACAAGAGTCTGAAAACTACAAAGTCCAACCTGTAAACATAAAGAGGTACTATGACTACTGCTCATAGCCATAGGAACACCTCGGCCTATAGGGAACTCAGAAATCCCGATCATGTCCTATCCTCCCTGGACTCCGTCAAAAGGTTTCTCGTCTGCACAAGAGATGGTGTATGTGGGCAAAGCCCATGCAGGGGTGAGTATAAGAATACTTAGTAGAGGACCCCTAAAACCACAAATCAATAGACAAAGAAAAAGTAAAGTCATCTCTACACAATATATGTCTTCTGAACATATAATAAGAGTAACAAAAATATAGATATACTCAAACCCCAAACCCACAGTCTAGAGACAAGTTACACAATCGCATACCCCCATTGGGGATTCAGTTTGAAGATTTCGTGAAGAACTCATCTAGGAGAACTCACTCCATGAGTCTGATAGCACTAATGACGTCCATCCAAGAAGTATTATCCATTGGGAAAAGTCACAAGTGATAAATACACTCATTCTAGGAGAACACACTTCTAAGTGGGGAAAGATCATGATACACAGATGTGGATCATTGTCAAGGCCTTGACGGATATTGAGACTCATCTGAATTCACCTTCTAAGTAGAGTATTGGAACCCTGTGGGGATAGTCATGTCGATACCTAACTCTACCTAGGGTCAATAATGGATAGAGGATCTCGCTCCGGGTCTCTCGGAGGGATACCTGACTCTATGTCGGAAAGTCCTACTTAACGGATCATACTCTTGAAAAAGGAAACAATACCTATCCTTCAGGGGAACGAGAAAAGGGGGCACTAACCCAAACAAAATAGTTCCAGGATGCGGTGGATAAGAAGATCAAGCCATGTATTGAAAAGTACAGGGCATGTAGAAGTGTCACACATCATGTCTTCTGACCCTGGGTACTGCCCGTGTACAGTGTTCTGTGTTGTAAGGTTGGTCGTGTAGAAGAAGGTATACATGGCATGTAAGAGAGTGACATTTCATGTTCCTCTATCCGGGAATGACTCCATGTATGATGACCATATTCCTGTACATGACTTCAACCTGTGTGTCACAACCCGTGTGATTGGTGCATGGGGTAACCCATGCAGCCGGCCTGGTCTGGCTATGTGGAGGAGTACACGGTCGTGTACCCCACACCTTGTCCATGTATCCCCTAGATACACGCCGAGTCCCATGTAAGGAACCACACACCATTTTCTTTGGATAACACTCCGTGTCATCGTTTCACGCACCGTGGAACCCTAGTCCCCACTTAGTCGGACCTACACGCCGTGTTCTTTGAGAAACACGCTGTGTGTTCTGGAAATTCCCAGAATCATGAACCTCCTCCATCGCGCCATGGGTGGAGATCTGATCTTCGATCCAGCCATTGTTTTTCCACAAAACTTGAAGATTTAGGTCACCCTTATGTCCTGAAGTCATCTCTATTTTTTTGAGCCTCTGATCGGTCTAAAAACGCATATCGATTCACCCACGCAAAGAATGCTCAAAGATTGGTCTCTCCCGATCTGAGCCGATTCATCATCTGCCATTGTTGTCTCCGCTCTACTTGGTCATCACGATGTTGGATCTCCAAATTGAGATCTTTTCATTGTAGAATGGATGTGCAACGATCTGTTGTTCGACTCCCCATGAAGAATGTGAAGAATATGGGGTAAAAGGGTGGGGGAAGAAATATGAATCACAAAAGAAAAGAGGAAATAACCCCCTCCATTGTTCATCACGATGTTGATCCTCTCCCATTACAAGGATTAAATAGAGTGAATCGAAACATGGATTTCAACATTGTGGATTAATCCCCAGAAAACAACCCAATAAAAACCCTCCCTCAAGAACACATGATTCGTGGGTCAACCTGTTTGTGGGTTGATCTGTTTTCGTCATTTTATTTCAAAAACGGGGAAAAGAAGAATCAAAATAACAAACCCCAACCTCTATCGTCGATGAAGATGGAGATCGTTCGTCGGTCGGGATTCGATCTCACTGCGCAACAATCCACGCGTCGTCGTTTGTCGGCGTCCGTCAAAAATACTCCAAGGATCCAAGAGGATCCCTCTCAATTCACAAGGTTATGAGGATAACCCCTCAAACTTTCCATAAGTAGGTATTTAAAAGGGAGGAATTATGTTTCTGCGAAAAAAGGATACTTTTAAATAAAATAAATTATTACTTTATTTTATTTCCATTAAGGCGCCCATTAACTAACTCTCATAGCTGACCCACGCTGGTTGATGTTAGGCCATGCCTAAGTTAATTCGCTACTCTGAACGCAACGATGCCCTCAGATTTCTAATCTGACCACCCATTTGAAATTTATTCCACTTTTTCTAGAAAACCACCCGTGCATGCTAGTTAATGTTTAAATTAATTCAAACATTTATTCCAGGCACTTCGGGCCTCGGAATCACACATTTTCAGAAGGTTTGGTCTCGAAATACTTCCATATAACATTTAAAAATAATACACAGAAAATCAAAGACATTACAGTTATGCTCAAGGAGTAGAATAAGATAATCCATATAGTGGGGAGTGAACCCTTAGATCTTAAGGGTGGAGAGTCACTTTTACCGTTGAAATTCAGTAAGGTCAACAAAAATATTATTAGGAATTTGAAACATGTGATGATTTGATGTTGCAAGTTGACACTCAGGATGATGAATTTTGGTCATACTGGTTAATAAATTTGGTAATGGATGGAGCATGGTCCTTTGACTATGGAGCTCATATGGGAGATAATAATAAGGATACTCATGTGGTGGGGAGTGTTGGATCAGTCATGGTAAATGTCTCTCATATCAAGAGATGTTTGATACTATGAGCCCAATCATTTTAAGGAAAAGATATCATAGTTTTAAATTTTATATGGATGTGATCATGTATTCTATTAGACCACCAAGCCTTCTCAGGGAGGAGAATGATTATGGTGGGAATATTGTAAGGTCCCATTTTTTTAACAAGAAATTTGAGCAGAAATTTTGTTTTTTCCCTTTGGATACCCATGAGGGGTAAAATGAAAAAAAAATTAGTAGATCACCTCGGAAAATTTTTATTACCACTATTTTGGTACTAAAATAGGGTGATTTACCTAGTACATTAGTTTTTTGGACATTTGTTCTGTTCAAATTTTCATGAAATAATTAATAATTGATGTTTTATTAATTAACTATTAATTAATTTCCATTATTTCATTTAGAAATATCTTTTTAATTGGGTTTCATATTAAGATTATCTCACTTTTTTTGGGTTTGTAATGGGGTGGTTTTCCTAGAAAATTAATAAACTCATGTCGGGCGTTGGGGCTGGGCCTGGGCCCCATTTTCTTTTTTATTTTTTTTCATCCTTTTCTTTTTATTATTTTCCAATTCTTACTTCTATGTCTACTCATGTACACCCCCTTTGTATTTCGGTGTCATGTGACTAAGAGAGAAAAGGGAGGTGGAGTGGGGTAGAAGTGAGGTTCCTTCATAGTGCTTGGGAAGAGCCAGATCATTGTGCAATAGTGGTGGAACACAAGTATGGGAAATTATTTGGCGAATTCCACCAAAAGTTGTATTATTTTTTATTTTATGATATAAATCCCCTTATATTTCCAACTTTCTACTTTTAGAACATTGTTATGACTTTTATGCACCCTCATGGGGTTGACTTATGCTAAGGTGGAGAAAAAACAGCGTTTTGGGCCGATTACAGGGGAATCCTAATCGAAGATCCAGATTATAGAGCATGTAGTTCATAAACACATATTTTGTGTTATTAATATTTGGGGAAAATATATTTTCAAAATTACATGTTTTTTAATTGGATTACACATTGTGGAGGTACTTTTCCATGTTTCTAATAATATGGGTAGACAGATTTTCCCAAAAGAGATGTCGTGTACCAGGGGTATATGTTGTGTGATCATACTCAGCCATGCAGCCGAGTACCTAGCCAGACAGTCCATATAGGGGCACTTTTCCTTGTAAATTACCCAACCAGACCCTAAGTGGTTAATACACCATTTAGAAGTACAAAAATAGTAAAATACATGGTCGGACCATTTGAGGTACACGGTGACTTACCCCATATAGGGTACATGTTGTGTACATGTTATGTAATATATGTACATTGGTAATCCATTCCAAGTCTGGTTAAAGTACATGGATAGTGTTTATGGGATATTATACACTGTGTAAAAGGGTATACATGTTGTTTACTCCTTCCATGCTACCACTTTGAGGGGTGTTTAGTGTTTTATGCTCTAGAGTCTAAATTGGACCCATTAGAAGTACATGTTGATCATTTTTTCATGTAGATCACAATGGTGGAACCCTTGGCATGATTTAATACACCTAAGAGGTTTTTTGAAAAAATTGAGATATAATAAAGAGTTATTTCCATCAGTAAATCGTTTTGGATATCTCTGGAGGGTGATATAGATAGTTTTGGTGTTCGGACCAACTTATAGTGAGACCATAATCTGATATGGGAAATGATCCATCTCCCCTGACTGATGCTTTCATAGATTCTCCCTTGATTAATTCTCCCTTGAAATATGTGACCCTCCTTCCCAGGTTTCCATGATATTTTTTTCTAGTATCCTATTTAGTATGACTTTGTTGTTTTACTCTTTCTAAGGATCCTTGTATGATTCCTCTTCTCGCCTACTATTTCTAAGGATCTATTGTTGGATGACTCTCATTTCTTAATCTCTCTAAGGATCCCATATAGGATTCCTCTACTTTCTATTTTCAAGGATCCCATAAAGGATTCATCTACTTACTATTTTGAGGATACTGATTTGGTTGCCTCCACTTATGTACTGACATAGAGGATCTCAAGTTATGTGACTTCACTTATGTGTATACCATGAAGATCCCATGTATGATTCCACTCTATTGTTTGACCTAGGGGTCTAGCGGGTGCTCTGTAATTTGATTGACCCTACGATACTACGTTTTGGTTTCAGGTAGATATGGTTGTTGGTGTGACCTTAGAACATGTACCAAGCTTGTGTGCCCGAGAGGATGTGGAAGTGGTGTCTGGTTTTGGAGTTTGTCAACCCACACAATTTTATTCATGAATTCACTTGTTTACTATTTTTCATATTTTATTTCTATAGTTACATCCTAGTACTTGACGGATGATCCTAATGTGATGAAATTTATAGTGGGACTACCATATATTCTTCTCAGTTTGTGGATAATGAGCCTAATCTGATATGATGCAATGTTTAAGATTACTAGATGTACCTCCTAGGTTTAACAAATGAAATTTCGTTTAGATTGTTACATCTTCCGGAATTCTAATTTCTTACTACGATTCCTCCTTGCATAGGAATTTCTAGAGTTGGATATCATTTTTGTCAGAGAAACCCTCTACCTGGTGTTTCTCTATGGATGCCTATCTACTAGGATCTATGGGGGTTATTAAAGGTTTCCGGATGGGTGAACTTCTCCCAAGATATGGATGTTGTTGAAATCCTTAATGATTTGATTTGATCTCTATGAGTTATGCTTAGGATACTCCCTAGTTTTATGTGGATTCACCATTACTACTTTTCACATCTCTATATGGGAAGGTACATGTTTATCCATTTATGGAATGGATTCCAAGTGCTCTCAAGACTATTCATTTCTCCTAAAGATCATCCCCCATAGAGATTATTCAAGTTTAATTGTCATTATTTCCTATAAACTGGGACCTAAGAATACAACAATGGACTAGATTAAATGTGGCTTGAGTGGTTTGGTATCCAACTTAGTACCATATTTATAGGTTGTCCTAGTATTACCTAGAATCATTCATTGTAGTGATTAGATGTGTGTACTGGTGAACCCAAAGATTGTACATTTATCCCCCTATTGTGACATATATTTCTAGGAGACATATCCAATGTTGGTCAAAGTAGGTATTGATCATTAGGATTTTGGACCCAAGGATTGAATATATTATACATGGATTGAGTGGTATGACATCTAACTCAATTCCTTCTTCACAAGATGTCCAGACGATTGGTTTTACAAACCCAAGGAATGGTTGAGGTTTAGTTCATGTTATGTGTTTCCGTAATTCTATATATATATAAACATATGTGTGTGTGTGTGTTTAAATAATGTCACTTTTTAGAGACATTTATAGAATAGGAAAAAGAAGGTATAGTCAATCAGGATCACAGAACCAAGGATCAGTTGTGGGTTGTTTATTTATCTTGTGTTTTTATTATTATAGTTTTGTCTTGACTATGATAATCATATTTTTTGAGAATAAACTTATGATAGATGATTATAGGTTCAACTTTAGGGGTGTCCTACTAATATTTATTTTCCACCATGTACATGCACCGTGACGTGAATTTAGACCATATGTATTCTTTTCAAGTTTAGAATAGATACATAATAGATTGGGTTGAGGCCTAAGGATTCATGATTGAATAGAGCATCTCATGTAGACAGTTATGATTAGGCTATAAAATATTATTATTATTTTGTATACTGTTTTTTTATTATGTCTCAGAGTTTGTAGTACAACCTTCAGTTCCTTTTATGTACTCTTGTATATGTGATTGGCCTAGTGGGTGATCAACTTAATATGTATGAAATGGTTCTTAAGGTCTTTACTTCATTTAATTTATTATTATATACTTGTTTTTATTTATTTCTTTCAGACTCTTGTTATTTACTACTTTGTATGAAATCTGGTTATTTTAACTATTGTATACATTGATATGAGGGCATATACTCTCCACGAACACACCTTATTCCCTCACTATTAGTAAAAATCCTTTGGCATATGGAAAGCATGCTTGAGTCCTTTAATTGAACCAGCTTAGGAAATATTTCAGTGGAATCGTACACAAGATCCTCTAAGATATTAATAATTTTTTGTAATACAACATGGAATCATTTGAAAAAAGTAATCAAGTGTAGTTATCCAACATGGGATCCCTAGAAAGAGAAAATTACTTGAGTCATCCTACATGGGATCCTTGGAAAAAACTAACCTCATGGGCTATATGGACTAATGGGCATATCTCGCAAGGGATACATCCTAAAGGTAAAATCAATATAAGTGTTAATCAAGGGAGATAGATCTTGGCCCATCTCATATCGTGGTCTCACTATAGGTTGGTCCAAACACTCGACCAAATTATCTCAATCTCATGATATGTATAATACTATTTACTAGAGGAGGAAACTCTCCATTATAGATCATTTAACCCAAAATTCATCTTAAGATTCATCAAATTACCCCAATGATTCCACCATCACAATATAAATTAAAAATGATAAAAATGGATAGATCATGGGTCCAATTCTGACTCTAGGGTGTAAAACACATAAAATCCCTCAAAGGGGTTTAAAGGAAGGAGAACATGGCGTGTATACCCTATTACATGGTTTGTACTCTTGAATCACTACCTGGATGTGAACATCATCTGGACATGGTGTGTAAAACCCATGTACTTGGTGTCTGTAACATGTATATGGAATGTACCCTACATGGGGTACCTGTCTGTGTACCTTACATGTTATGGAAAAAAAATTTAGCTTGGTCATGTACTTCTACACTATGTGTGATGCACTCAGGGTCTTCCAATGTACATTACATATTCAGGTTCCCCTACATGAGTTGTCTCTCCAAGTACTCAACTTCATGGTTGAGTACAATTACATAACATCTACCCTTGGTTCATGGCGTTTCTTTCAAGAAAATCAATTTTCTCGTGTACTTGGCTACATTGACAAGTACCAATACATGGAGTTTACTCCAAGTACACATAATGTACTTATAAAAAGATTTTACTCCCTAAATAGTAATAACACATGGCATGTGTTTTGGAACTACACTTTGTGTGATAGGGATTTCCAAATAGGAATCCCCTATATTTGCCCTAAAAAGCATGTTTTCCTGGTTCAAGCATAAATTGACCACATATGGGTCAATAGAAATCATAATAGGGATATAAAACTAAAACATGGTAAATTTACAAGTATTTATCACATAAACATAAAACATTTCTATCCTTGGGAGGAATCTGCATATTCTTTTCCCTTATTCTCATTCCACCACTTCTGCGTGACGATTCAGATCCTACCAAACTATGCAGTAGCACCTACCTTATCCCCACCCCCACCCCCTCTCCCTATCGCATTTATCCCTTTCTCAAATGAAATAGGTGTACCAAGGGGGAATATGTGAGAATAAATGGATTGAAAATAAAAAAAATAAGAAAAATTAAAAGAAGAAAATAAAATTAAAAGAAAATGAGGCATGAGACCATGCCTAGTTCCAAACAGAGTTTCTTCCTTTCTTATGAAAAATCCCTCATTATAAACTCAATGTAGGAGATGGAATCTAAATTTGACACCTAGTTCAAATTAATTCACCTAATGAATGCATGAGAATAAATTAATTTTTATTTAATTAAGAATTATTTAATTAATATTCCCTGAAATTTAAAACTGCTCAGACTTTCACAAAACTTATATCGTAAGGTAAAAGAACTATTCAAGGACCAACGGAGTGGTCAGAAAAATTATTTGAGGTCATATTCTTGGATGAAAATACCATTTTACCCTTCATGGGAATTTTTATGAAAAATTAATTCTTTTATCAAATTTCTAGTTCAAAAAAACACAGGTCCTTACATCAAGGATTCCACATAACCTTATGTGTGCCTCCTAATATGAAAGAGGTTGATTACAAATGGTGATAACCAAAAGGGACATCATGGGGAGGCTATTTCCTAGCCACAAAGTAAACATTAGAGTACATAATGGAATATATAACCATTAAATCAATAAATAAAGGATTAATGAATAAATCATAAGAGTAGTAGAATACATAAGTAGTACAGACCCATGAAATAGAAATATAGCATTCCATTAACAAAAACAAAACTAAGAAAGGGATCCCTAATGGTGGTTGATCAATGTACGAATTAAATTAGTTAAATAAAATCAATAGTAGACATCCAACCCATGGTCCATCCTCAAATGACCATTTCCTTATTTTAAACCTTCTCAATCATCCACTGTAGGGCCATTTCTCTCTACCGGATCCCCAGTCATGAAATAAATAATTGCACTGAGATTCCCTAGTAGGTTGTGAATACAAGACCCAGTATGAAACCACCAACCATCCATAACATAAATTAATATTATATATCATTCTATTCCATGAAAAATAAATAGATCATAGGTATGAAACAATTATATCACACAAGAATAACATATGTTTATGGTTCATAGAGTCCAAAACTACCTACTTTATCACTATTGAAGAAAGAATCTCACTTGGAAATATTTGACACATCCCCCCTCGATGTGATAGTCCAACAAATGTATTTGACACATCCTGATGGAAGGAACATCCCATGTACGTGTTGATCAATATCTTACACATCCCTCTCTGGGGGATTGTCTATATGGATCTACCTACTTTCTCAAATCTAAAAGATAGAGGAAATATAACATGAAATGCATATATATAGGATGATATATTAAATCATGTTATACTAAGAATGGGTTACATTAATAATAAACTATATATAGAAAAAAAATCAAACATGGGTTTCATTGTCTACACAAGAACACCTCTTTTGATCAACATCAAACATAGGTCTCACCAGCACACACATGCCATCCAAATAATAATACCAATAATCCATATAATCATCCACTCATGATAAAGGCCACCTATCTTAGATATAATAAAATTTGATTCTAAGGTTCAAAAACAGAATCTAATTACACCACCAAATGCTAAAACCATTTCTAATATACCATGATTAGATTCCTAGGATCAATATTTCAGAGAAACCACACTCAAAAGGTATGAAAATATCACACTTACCTAATAATATCCACTCTAGATAATGGTCTAGATCCAAATGTTTTGTATATTCCAATTCCATGAATTTGGGAACTGATTCTATTCAAAATCATCAATTACCATGTTAAATCATGTCAATACCCTTATACTTGATCAAGACATCAAGGATATAAATAATTTTAATCAAGTAGAAGATGAGATGATTGATCTAGATCATGATAGAACTCACAAGTTTAGAATCATAGAATCAAACTGTTATTTGGGTATTCAATGGAGGATATGGAAGGGGGATATAGCCCTAAATTAAAAAAAATATTATAGTGTGATGGGGGTTTAAGGATGATTAATGGAGTGAGAAAAATGGATAAGGATCGGGATTTAAAAAACACCATGATACACAGTGTGGTTACTGGGCCCCGAATGATGCCACCAAAATTATAGGGACCTTCATCGATTGTCCAGTAGTTGTTGGGTAGAATAGGTTCTTCCCAATAACCCCATAGGTAGGCTAGTGGCTTCATATGAGCTGGAAAGTGGAATCTTAAGTTATGTTTGAGATCCTACAGACTCTACTGACTAGACAATGGATCTCACCAGCCTAGACCACTACCATTTATAGCCTCCCAAACACCTCTATCTAGCTTTAAAATGATTTAATTCATTCAAAATAATTACACAAGATAAAAATAGGCACACCTTATGTTGTGGGAGGTGTAATATATTTGGTATTTCTTAAGGTGCATATCTTTTCTTTTTTGGTTAAATGTTGGTTTAACTTATCTTTTTGGCTTAGGCCATAATCCGAGATATGGGATGGTTTTGTTATGGTGGGGAAAGAAGAGGTTGGAAGACTATATGATGGATTCAAGCTGATTACATGATGTCGAAGTGGGACATAGGTCGTGTAATCCTATTTCACAGAGTGTAATAGTCTGTCCATGAACGTTCATGATGTGTATGGAATTTTCCTCGGGAAGGGATAATTGGGAATTATATGTCATGTAATGGGATTAAACTTTGTGTAATTTCACAGTATTTTTTAAAAACAAATTGGGGTATTAGCCTCTATTTTTCACACAGATATATTTTTCTCCCTCCTTTGAAGCCTAAGATCCTATATTCTAGTTTTTCATATGTAGTGCATGTTCGAACTCTGACTCTTCCATTGTAGGCCACATTAGAATCACATTAGTAAGTACTTTATTAATTTTTATCCACTCTTGATTATTTGTAATAATAGCTATGCTACATGGATTTAGGCTCATATGCCCTAATTTCTCATTCTTTGTATGTTCTTCAGATTTCTCCTAAGTCAAGGATAATCGGGACTTGATACTGGATGATCACTCCACTACAGATCTAAGGTAAGTTTTCTATAAATTATTTTGGATTTTTTGGAATTTATAGATCTATCTTCCATTACACCACCCACTGGACATTTCGGTACGGCCCCAGTTTTGAACTGGTTAGTTGACTTGTGTTAAATAGGACCTATTATGGATGACTTAAGCTTCCTTTATGGTGAATTGGCAGTTATTTCCCTAAGTTTTTTCACCCATGGGGTGTGTTAGATTAAGTTGAGTTGTTTATGCCTTTTCAAACCAACCAAGGGGTGGGTTCTTGTGCTTTCCTAGTTAGAGAAAACTGTTAATAGTTAAATGAGTTTGAATAGTTTTCTTATGAGTTTTACTAACTCCTTGCCTTTTGTTATCATGTCATGTAATTATTGTATTGATTAAATGGATTGATTGGAATTGGTTAAATGGTTGGGTTTATTCATTGGTTGTTTTTAAATTACTTCAATGTATTTTGTGAAAAAAGGTGATATGTGAGTGTGTATAATCATGTGATGTGTTTAATTGAAAATGGTGATGAATGGGTTGGTATACCCATGTGAAATGTTAAATGTTAAATGGAATATATGAGTGGGTATACCCATGTGATGTAATTGGTGATGTGAGAGGGTATACTCACATGGAATTGAAATTTTTAAATTGTATGAAATGAATGAATTGTTTGATATATGACATGGATAGTTCTCTATAGATATGGAATGTTGTATTAGACACCTTGGTTGAGTATGCACCTTGGGTGCCTCAGGACTTGCTACTCCATGGATCTGTCTTGATTGGACTCACATGGGTCATGTCGATACACATACTCAGAAGAATCCAACCAGTTCCTAGACTGAGTTTCCACCGAGATGCTCCTAGGACTCGATAGGGACGCCTTGGTACTTGACACATTGGATCCATCCCTCTATCATCTACAATTCATTATACAACTATGTTGTGGGTTTTTGTTATGGTTTCTCGATACAGACACATTGTTGGTTTTTTTATGGTTTCACTATACAGCGATTCCATGAGTTTCTATTAGGGTTTCTCTATATGTCATGGTCATGGGTTTGTGATACAACCTCTTCTTATAGCTACCTTGTTAGGAGCATACACTTATTGCAGGGATCCTTGAGAGGTTTTTTAGTATTACTTGTTACAGTAGACATATCCCATGGAAATTCTAACATATGTTACTGCTTTACTTACACTTGTTAGCATGTTGTATATTGTTGTTAGAATTATACAGATCTTTAGGTGGTTATCAACTGGGATTTTTATCTCACACCCTATCCGGGCCTCCTTTGGGACCCAAATAGATTACATAGCTGCAGGTGATGGTAGGGGAAAGAATCCCAGTTTAGTTTGTTGATAGTTTCTTTGGAGCAGGAGAGCATGGGACCAAGCTGAGGCATGTGATTCTACTAGTAATTTTTTGGTATTTATGTTATTTTATAAAATAGTGTTGTATTATATTTCCATATACTATTCTGGATTCTTTCTAGATACATGTATCACATACATCTTTGTATATGTGATGCTTTAAGATTATATATTTATTCATTCCTTATCTTAATTTTCAGTTGTCTACTTGTTTTACTGCTTCCACTATCTGTATGTTATTGACTTTTGTTGTGATATACTCTTGTAATGAGGACATAGTCTCCCCACTGGCACAGCTAGGCCCTTGCTTCAAGTCAGAAACCTCTAGAATTTTGGGAAATTCACTTGAGGAAATGTTGCCAACCGGGCTCGGGGCACTGTTGAGTGGCATTCAGGTCTGAGACATTACAAAGTGATGTTAGAGGATTTTCTTTTCTGGATTGATTTACTACTTGGAAACAATATACAGTGATATAAAGGAAATATAAATTTTTAATGAGATTTTCTCAGGCATAGCTAACCCATGTACCAAGAAAATCCAAATTTCCTCGAATTAAAATGTGATTTATTGGGTTTTACCATTATAGTTGATTTGATTTAACCATTCGGTGATGCACTTGTGGTGTGTTTTTATTATTAATATGATTGGGTTCTATTTCCATTACAACCCAATAAGATGAGGGTATTCCATCTCATTCATCATATAGGCACTTGTTATAAATCACATGTCATGCATTATGCCATGCCATTTAGGATTCATTATATGATGCATGTTGTTGTGATTGGTTTTGTGATAGTTGTGCCTTATATTGTAATAGACATTATATGGAGGGTAGAAATGTTATGTTATCTATAAATTCATAAGGTGTTTGGGACCTTATGGAATAGGAAATTACACACCTTTTAAAAATTCAGTTTTTAAAGAAATTTGATATGTATGAAATATATTAGAATCAAATTTTGGTTTATAAGGTTTTATGTGAACTCATGGATCGAAAATTTGTGGACCATCGGTTAAATCATTTAAAAAAGTGAATGTTAAATGAAATTTAATGAAAGGTAAAATAGAGACTTAACCTATACCTAGCTTTTGGGTGGGCAAGAGGTAGTATTTCTAGTTTTTTGGTAACTTTTATTAATACAATCCTATATTTAGAATAACTTCGTGGGTTATGACTTTGTTTTAGGAGGTTTTTGACCTATTCTGTGCTTTTATGTTGTGAAACATTGATATAGGTCTATTCTGAGGTGTGTGTTTGACATTGTAGAGACATGTCACCACGATTACCTCCAAGGGTATGTTGTGAGGAAGGTGACGACCACACTCTAGAGGTAGTAGGCCATGGGCTACCAGTTAATCCTCTTTTTCTTCTAGCTATGATACAAGGGTTTTTTCTGAAAAAAGGTGTAGTGGAAGAGTTATGTAAAGGATTCTTTCTCTATATGAATAATTTTCAAGGGTCAACATAGCCTTCCATGTCCATGACTGAGCTAACACAGGTGTTCCAATAGTAGAATCCTCTCATGTTTTTAGGAGATTGTGGTCCATAGGCTATTGTGTAGTGGATTTAGACCATTTTGGCTACAGTCGATCATCTAGATACACCTCTTGAAAGGAGGGTCAATCTCACCACTTATATGATATGTAGAGAAGAAAAGTACTGGTGGGATGTTCTGAACTAGGATGAAGGGCTGTGAGATATGGGTTAGACTGATTTTTAGACCCACTTATACCACTACATTTACCTTGAGACTCTATGGGAATATAGGGCTTGTGATTTCATATGTCTAGAGTAGGGTTTGATGACAGTTATGGAGTAATCACCCTGCTTTATAGAGTTTAATTATTTTTCACCGATGTACCTTGTTGATGAGTTTTCTATAGCGAGACGCTCTGATGAAGGTCATCGACATGCTATAAAATCCCACATCAATATGTTTAGGTTGACCTCTATCATCAAAATTGTGAATTAGGTACTAATTACATAGCAAAACCTAAAGTAATTTGGGGGCATAGAGTGGGGCAGTGCTGCTTATCAACCTAGTGGTTCTACATCTTCATGTAGAAAGAACCGTTTTGAGTATTCCTGTGAGATGGGTGGTAGTTAGGTTGTGAGTTCTGGTTGGTCCATGTTTTTTTACCAGTGTGGTAGGAGAGGCCACATGAAGAATCAGTGTGACCATAACCTGGTCAAGTGTCGATCTTATTGAAGGATGGCTCATAGAGATCATTTTTATAGGACCTTCCCTCTAGCTATGAGTAGTAGGGGTCATCTCTAACACCAGGTTTGGGAATAGTTTCCTTATCTCTGCATCAGGCAGAGAGCTGGACTAGTGCTAGCTGATCAGGATGAGGTAATAATGGTCATGGTAAAGGAATATTGACAGTAGTTACACATAGACATCAAAGTGGACCAACTTCTAGTAGTGAGGTTGTGAAACAGGGTTGTGGTGCAGACTAGTTCTTTTCTATATAGACTATGCCCAAGGAGCAGGGTGATAGACCATCTATGGTGAGAGTTATGATCCTATTAGACTCTAAATACAGATTAAATATTTTCTTTTTGATATAGGTTTATCTCATAGTTTCATATATTCACCTTTGGTGAAAAGCCTTCGGCTTATTGTGTGGTTTTCTAAGGTTGTTTTGATTCTAGACACACTATTGGGAATCAGAAAAGATGATGTCTTATAGTGTAGGTAGTTCCCCCTAGAGTTTGGTGGGTTTCACTTCATCTAGGATCTTTATGTCCTCTAGATTATAGGGTTTGACATCATTCTCAAGAATGACTGGTTTGTATCTTAATGAGCTTATGTTGACTACTATCGTCTGATGGTGGCATACACATCACCCGAGGGTGAAGTGTTTACTCACAAGGGTGAAATGGGATGTCCAAGTAAGAAGATTTAGACCAAATCATCATGAGAAGGGAGGAATGATAGCCCATATTTCCTATTTGTTTTTGGATAATTAGGGAGTGATTCAGGAGGAATTCCATCTTTTATTTGATAACTTCAAGAACATGTTTCTTGAAGAATTTACTAGGTTAACTCTAGAGATATAGGTTTAGTTCTCCATCAATATAGTTCCAGGAGCTTCAACGATGCCCATTCCTCCTTACAGGATCACTACGATGGAGTTGCAGGAGCTTAAGAGGCAGCTGGAGGATTTGGAGGTGAAGGGGTTTAATCAACCCAGAACTTCTCTATGGGGTTCACCGGTCCTTTTTCCAAAAAAAATCAGATGGTACCCTTGGCTATGTGAGGTATATCAGAAGTTGAACCAGATGATGGTTAAAAACTAATATCCTTTTCCATTGACAGATGACCTGTTTGATCAGCTTTGAGGAGCCCGAGTGTTCTCTAAAATAGACTTCAGGTTAAGATATCACCAAGTATCTATTTGACCTTCAGACATACCACATATATCTTTTCATAGTAGGTATGGACTATATGAGTATCTTTTTATGTCATTCGGTATCACGAACATGCCAGCAACTTCCAAGGATTTGATGGGCTGAGTGTTCCATCCATAATTGGACTCTTTTATGTTGGTTTTAGTGTATAATATATTGGGGTATTCTCACAATCAATATGACAATTCCAACCATCTGGAGATCATTTTAAATACACTAAGAGATCATCAGCTATATGCTAAGCTCAAAAAGTTCCATTTTGGATGGATCAGATTTAGTTCTTGGGTCACATAATCTTGTAGATAGTACTATTAGGGGACTCAGATATGGTGAGAGTTATTGTTTCCTGGGAGCATGCTAAGAAATTTTTTTGCATATGGAGTTTCTTGGGGATATCTAGTTACAACATGCATTTCATACTAGACTTCTCACTCCTATCAGTACTATTGATCAGAAAAACGAAAAAGGGAGAGATGTTTTTATGATCAGATTCATGCGAGATAGACTTTCAGGAGTGGATAGGAAGGCTGACATCTACACCAATCCTGATACTTCCTGAGAAGGGAAAGAGTTACAATGTGTATTTTGACGCATCAGATATTGTGCTGGGAGCAGTGCTGAGGTAGGGAGATAGATTCGGGGCATATGGGTCTCAGCAGCTAAGGCCACACGAGAGGCATTTTTTGACTCACAATCTTGAGCTAGTTGTATTTGTTCATGCTTTGAATTTTCAGAGACATTACTTACTAGGGGAGAATTTTATGGTGTAAACGAACCAAAAAATCCTCAAGTATATTTTTACTTAGCGTGATCTGAATCTAATGTAGTGGAGGTGGGAGGAGTACCTATAGTCTTTTGACTTCAAGTTTCCCACATTTCTGGTAAAGGAAATCTAGTGTCTGATGCACTGAGCAAGAGGACTCAGATATAGGTAGTTTAGTAGGCCTATAGTGAGTGGAAGCTTATGGAATTGTTCTCTAAGATGCATCTGGAGGTTCATAAAAGTTAGGGATAGACATATCTATCATTCATAGTTGTGACCCCTACTATACTGGACAGAGTTAGGATGAGCCATCTATAGTATTCTGAAGTCCTAGTCCTATGGGATAGTGTAGAAGGTGAGGACCCTCCTCTGGGTTGGATAGTGTGTAATAAGGAGATCCTATGTATCCATGGATGTGTTTGGGTTCAAATGGATATACATGAGGAATTGATGCAGGAGTTTAATGATTTATCTTGGGTAGTGCACCTTGGAGTCACCAAGATGTACTATGACTTTCGACGTCAGTACTGGAGGATGAGTTTTAATCTAGGGGTACTTGCTTCTATTATGAGGTGTTCCACCTTTCACCTAGTGAAGGCATAAAATCAGTGACCAGTCATAATTTTACACATATTACCTATTCTGGAGTAGAAATGGGATTATTTCATGATGGATTTTGTTATTGGATTAATGAGGTCACCTTGAGGTGACAATGTTTTGTGGGTTGTTATTGACAGGCTCATGAAGGATACTCATTTCTTATTGATCAAGGATACCTTCAGTGTTAATGAGCTTGGTAATTTTTATATTCATGAGATAGTATAAATTCATGGGGTCCCATGATCTATCATTTTAGATAGGGACACACACTTTACGAAAAAAAAATTGGAAGATTTTTCAGAGGGCGTTGGATATATAGGTGCATCTGAGCACAACATACCACCCTTAGACTGATGGTCAGTCAGATCATACGATACAAGTTCTAGAGAAATGTTATGAGAATGCATCCCAAATTTTGGGGGCTCTTGGGAGAGTCACATTCCCATGGTTTAGTTCACCTATAATAACAGTTATCAGGAGATGATACAGATGGAACCTTATGAGGTTTAATATGATAGGTCATTCCAATCACTGATACGCTGGCTAGAGGTAGGTGAGACAGCTTTACCGGGACCATGTCTCGTGTAGGAGACATTTGAGAAAGTCTAGTGGATTCAAAAGTGTATGGCTACTGCGTAGTCTCATATGAAATCATTCACTAATCACCACAAACAAAATCTAGAGTTCACAGTCAGGTAATGAGTTTTCTTCCATGTTTCACCGAGGTTGGTATATAGACAGTTCAGGAGATTGGGTAAAATTTCACCATGATATGTCGGGTCTTTCGAGATTCTATCGGGAGTCGGTTCAATAGCCTATCAATTACAGTTACCTCATAGGTACTGAGCCATGCACAATTTCTTCCACATATCTTAGCTATTCCATAATCATTCAGAACCATCTCACACTTTTCTAGCTGAGGAGGTTGAGTTAGAGGTTGATGCATCCTTTAAGGAGCATCTAATTCATATCGTTTATAGGAGAACAAAGGTTCTAAAAGTCCAGTCAATTACCCTAGTACGGGTGCTATGGTTTCACGGCCATTTACATGACAAGACTTGGGAGAGGGAGGCCAACATACATGCTCGGTGGCCAAATATGTTTTTAGATGAATCTTGACCACCCTTTAGAGGGAAATTCGGGGACAAATTTCTATAAGGGGGATGATTGTAAGATCTTGGGTTTTCTTGAGGTATGGATCTTTTATTTTCTGGTTAAACATTGGTTCACCTTCTCTATTTGGATTAGACCCTAAAAAGGGTCATGGGCCAGATTGGTTGTGCTTGGGATAGAAGATTCTAGAAGTTTGTAGGCTGGCTAAAGGCTGATTACACGATGTGAAAGGGGGATAAAGGTCGTGTAATCCCCTTTCACGATGTGTAATGGCCTTGTTAGGACTATTCAAGATGTGTATGGAATTTTCCTTAGGAAGGGAAAACCATGCATTACATGTTGTGTAATGGGATTACACATCGAGTAATGGTCTTACACGTCAGATAATGGGTATACACGTCATTTAATTACCTAAAAGTGTTTTTAAAAAATATAGGTAGTAGCCTCTATTTTTCACAAAGACCATTTTTTCTCCGTCCTTTGAAGCCTAAAACCCTCTATTCTAGATTTTTAGATCTGTCACCCATATGGACTCTAATTATTCCATCGTTGGTCATGTTTTAACCACATCAATAATTACTCTATTCTTTTTTATCCAGTATTTATTCTTTAAAACAACAAATGCACTATTTGGATTTAGGCTCATATGTCCTAATTTATCATTCTTCATCTGTTATTCTTATTTCTCCTAAAATGAGGTGAATCGGGACTTGATACTGTATAAGAACTCCACTACAGGGATAAAGTAGGTGGTCTATAGTTTCTTCCATCTTTTTGGTGATTTATAGGGATGTCTGTCATTATGCCTCCTACGAAACTTTTCGATGTGGCCCTTGTTTAGAACTAGTTATTGGAATTGTGTTAAATATGACATGTTAGGGATTCCATCAGGTTCCTTTATGGTGTTTTAGTGGTCATTTACCGAACTTTGGCTACCCATGGGGTGTTATATATGAATTTAACTTGTTTATGCCTTGTCAAACCACCAAATGGGTGAGTTTTTGTGATTTCCTAGTTATAGAAATCTCATTAATACTTAAATGAGTTTGAATAGCTTTCTTAAGAGGTGTACTTCATGCTTTCCTTTTTTTATCATGTCATCACATGCTTATATTGATTAAATGTATTCAATGGAATTGGTAAAATTAGTGGGTATACTCGTTGGTTGTTTTTAAATTTCCTGAATTGTTTATTTGGAAAAGGTGATATGTGACTGGGTATACACATGTGATGTGTTTAATTGAAAATGGTGATGAATGGATGGGTATACCCATGTGACATGTTAAATGTGAAATGATATACATGAGTGGGTATACTATTTTGATTTGATTGGTGATGTGAGTGGGTATACTCACATGCAATTGAAATGTCTAAATTGTGTGAAATGTATGAATTGTTTGATAGATCATAGATGAATCTCCATGGATTTGGAATATAGTAGTAGATGCATTGGTTGATAATTCACCTTGGGTCTTGATTCTATGGGATTCCTTAGGCCTTGCTACCCGATGGATCCAACTTTCTTAGACTCACGTAGTACATGTTGCTACATATGCTCCTTGGACTCCAACCAGTTCCTAGACCAAGTTTCCATCAAGATGCTCCCGGGACTCGATGGGGATGCCTTAGTACTTGACACCTTGGATTTGGCCCTTCATGGTCTAAACTTCACTATATGGATAAGTCATGGGTTTCTGTTATGGTTTCTCTATACGGCTAGGCCACAGTTTTCTATTATGGTTTCACTATACGTCTAGGTCATGGGTTTCTGTTATGGTTTCTCTATACGGTGTGGCCATGGTTTTATGATATAATTATTTATATGGAAAGGTCATGGGGTTTTAGTATTTATGGACATATGGTGAGGTAATGTTATATATTTACTTTGCTTATATATTCCTTGTTAGGAGCTAACACTTGTTGCAGGGAGCCTTGATAGGTTGGTTAGTATTACTTATTGCAGTAGACATATGCCATGGGCATTTACACATAAGTTAATTATTCACTTACACTTGTTATGATGTTGCATATTATTGTTATAACTGTATAGATATTTGGGTGGTTACCTACTAGGATGCTATTTCACACCCTATTTGGGCCTCCTTGGGGACCCAAAAAAATTACATTGTTATAGGTGATGGTAGGGGAAAGTGCCCCAGTTTAGGTTTTTGATAGTTTCTTTGCAGTAGGAGAGCATGGGACCAAGCTGTGGCTTGGGATGCTACTAGTACATTTTGGTCTTTTTGTTCTTTTTGATATATGTACTATATTATATTTCCATGTACTATTATGGATATTTTCTTGATACATGTATCATTTGTATCATTGTATATGTGACATTTCTGGATTATATATGTTATCCTTCCTTATATTACTTTTCAACTATATTCTTCTTTTAGTACTTCCACTATCTATATGTTATTGACTTACACCATGATATACTCTAGTAATGAAGGAATACTCTCCACACTGACACAACTAGGCCCTCTCTACTAGTTAGAAACCTCTAGCATTTGGAGAGATGCGCTTGAATCCATGTAGCCAATCAGGCTCAAGTCACTATTGGGTGGCATCTGGGTCTGGGACATTATAGGTTTCACATCCTAAGTTCAATTTACATGCATTCGTTAAAATTGAAATAATACAGCAAAGATATGTTCTAGGGTTAGTCGTGATGAGATTATATATTAAATGGTTCTGATTTGAATAATAGTCATTCTTATATAATACAAATCAAGGTTTCCCTAAGTGTGGGATTAACCCAAAAAAATATTCTCAGAATTAGACAATTTTTATGTGATGACCTTTAGTATTTAATTGTGGTAATTCATGTATAAGAGTGGGATGATCATGTCTAATAGGGAATATTTGAGGTGTTTAAGGGGTTATTGAAGTCATGTAGTTGGTTTTGGTGAATAGGATCATGTTTCAGGCTTCTTATATTAAATGTATATAGCACTAGTTACCTAGTGTCCTAGTATTGGGTACCCAGTGGTAGTAGAATATGAGGATAAGGTCCTAGTGGTCCACCAGGTACCTAGTGGGTACATGGGATATTTTAAAATATTAAATTTATTAATTAATAAGTTAAATTAATAGGATAGGGGGATTAATTTTGGTATATTCAAATAAGGGGATCTCTCTATCTCTTTCCTTTGTTCTCTATATTCCTTGGTGAGATTATTATTATTAGTCATTGGTTCTATGAATATTTGGTCATGGGGAGTTACCGAGGGTAGTTTTCTATGATTATTAATCTCTCCCTCAAATAGTTGAATTAGGTTATGTTTTTATATGTTCATACCTCTACTGGTATCAGTTAAGTGGTGCATATAATGTTATTATATTATAAATGTGTTTATGAACTATGTGATTTATAGCATGTGTGGGATTCTGTGTGCAGTCAGAAACAAAATCAATTGGAGTTTTTATTTCTCATGTGAGATGCTTAGAGGGAGTCTCATGCAGTTACTACTTTAACATGTCGTGTATATCCTGTTCTCGCATGATTTATGGAATGAATATTTTTTATAAAGTCGTTTCATGAGATAAATTGATGAATCAAGTGTTTTATTGTTTGATATAGTTCATTTCCAACATGATGGGTATAGAATATGTGATCATTGGGTCAAGTGATTCAATAGTGGTCCATGGGGGTTATGTCCAATCCCTTTACTGGGGATCAAGGATCATCCTATGAGTTATGTTTGTAGGATATTGGTGTTTTCTACTCATTGAGGGGTTGTGGTCACTAGGGTTATGTAAACACAAGTCAAGGACTATGAGGTGGTATTGACCATTGGGTTTTTAGAGGAATCCTCCATTGTTGAGTGACTTAGGTTTATGGTGTTAACCATCAATTTGGAGGAGGGATAAACCATAGGTGACCATAGATACTTGGGGTGGTTGATATCACTGGTTGTGAGATAAACACTCATCATTAGTGTAGAGTATGTTGGGGATTATGGTCTTTTATATGATAAAGTTATTGTGTTTATTTTTTGTCTTATAGTTCGGGATTATATAGCTAGAAAGGGTAAACGAATGTTCAGGGATCTTGGTTTGGTTATTTCTTATTCAACAAGTCTCCATGTTTATGGATATATCATTTTTCTTGGTTAAAAGATGAGGGGTTATGAATCATTAAACCATAAGGGATGATTAAATCGTGGGTGAATCATCCACCATTGAAAATAGACGAAGTAGCTAAAAATATCGACCATGGATAGTTGAGAATATAGTTTAGTGGATTATTTATTGTTTAATTTTATTCTATTTCACTTTAAATACACTCATATATGTATAGATATTATATATGTACACCATTAAATATGGTCTATTGAGTTTATAGTCACACCTTTCATGAGTCCTCCAGCACGTGAATACTTTATGGTTCATGGTGAAAAAAGGAAAAGACCATGAAACTAGTGCATATCTGTTTATAGGTACAGTGGATGCTTTGTATGATATCATTAGATTTCGAAGCAAGACTAGGTGGATCCATGATATAAATATGGGTTGTATTATTTTTTATGCATATCTATATACTATAATCTTATATGTGATCTAGTTTAAGTTTAAATTGATATATGACATTATAAATATTTATATTGGACATTATCGATTATATTTCTGATTCTTACATTGAATTATTAATCATTTTATTCAAAATTTTCATTTATTATAATTAACAGAGGGTATAGTATCCCCATTATCAACTCATATACCGTAAATTCTTGTCAAAAGCCTCTAGCATACATGGATGAGCACTTGAGGTCACTAGAACAATGTCTCGGGTTTCATTAAGGTGATTCAAATTAGGGACACTATAAATTGGTAACATATAAATTTTATATAATGTGATATTAAGTTAGTTTATGTTTTTTTATTTAGGGGATATGGTACAAGGAGTTTTATGGATGTTTTTATAATTGGTATGGGGAATGTGTTATGTTCCTAGCTAATAAAATTTAAGGCTAGTGTATAATTCACAAAATAATAGAGATTACTATTTTTATTTTCATTATTATGGTTGATTTATTTAATCTAAATAAATAGTTAATTTCATGTTATTGGTTTTAGGTTTTCACTCTTGTCCATATGAGGTAAGAGGTGGTACTCATGAATCGTGGTTAAAATATAGGGATAACATGGAATACATTTTAATTCTTTTCATTTCCATTTTGGATATAAAAAGGGATTTTATATTTAATGTTTTAAAAGAACCTATACGGTGATTTCCCATACAATTTTTTTGTGGAATTATACTTAGCTCAACATGGTTTCTGATTATCAATGTTGTAAAATGTGAGGATATTTTGTGTATGTAGTGTATATAATACCTGGACCCAGTATAGGTAGGTAGGGTTGTTATTCCAATTGATAAAAAGACTTTTTTGTGGGTAGAAAATATGGGCTAGTGATATATGCTTCCTATTACATATTTCCCTACTTGAAATATAAAGGTTGTTAGGTATATATATTAAGATTGGTATATCTTCCTCAACAGTATTCCAAATCAAAGGCCACTATTGAAGAATGATGAGGGTTGGCATGTGGTTCCATAAATGAGTGTTCCAGATGGGTTACATTAAGGTACATATGAGAATGAGATGCAATATGTGGTTTTGGGGCAAGCAGATAAGCCACATGGTCAGACGAGTTGGGGTAGTGGTTGGTGACCAGCTCAGGGAAAATCTGGTATGAGTTATTTAGAGTATTAATGGGCTAGCTCGAGGATCTGTTCTATCCTTATAATATTTTTCCAAGGAGTTCTAGTATTATCATACTCCCTTATTCTAGAGAGATGGTGCACACAAGGTCGTTTAGTACTAAATCATATTGGTCTAGATAATCTTTGATCAGATTTATATTCCAGTAGAGTGGAGAGTAAATTTTATGAGGTATATACTCAGGGGACCAGAACATTGTTTGTGGGATATACCTGTTTATTAATACACACATGGGGGATAAATTTTAAGTACATTAAGGTTAGATTTTTTAGCCCTTTTTCCCTAATATACTGAAGGTGGACCAATACCATGACTTATTGAACTTAACATGATGGGAGGAATCGGTCATGAATTATAATGTTTAATTCATAGATTTTATGTGTTTTCCACAAAAAATGGAAGGGGATGAGATATCAAAAGTTCTGTGATTCTAGGAGGAACTTCTAAATTCTATCAAGGTAAATGTAAATATTTTTAGTTTGATATCATTTAATGAGGAAAGGAACCAAGAATTGATAGTGAAGTAGAACCTGAAATATTAGGGTATGATTAGTCAGACAGCAGTGTATAGCAGGATGGGTAATTGAGTTTTGGGCTTTCTAAAACAAGTTTTATAATCTTTCCCAACTAAATAGATAGGGTATAAGATTCAAATTACCACTATAGGGTGGTTCATCAATGAGGATTTTCTATTTTTGACCAATGGGGCATGTTTGGTCCTAGTATGATAGACCACAAAAGGTGTTCTGGGCATATAGATAGATATAGAACATGGATAGGTTTTGATTAATAATCTCATAGTTAATGGGAAGTTATGGATTATGTCAAACTCAAAAATATAATATTGTACTAAGAGTAGTTCATATCAGAAGGGACCAAAATTCATTTACATTCTCAAATCATGGAAGTGGAAAGGATACCCAGTAGTGGGGGTAATGGATGACAATAAGTATGAATCAAGAGTAAGGACATATATCCAAGGTTAAGGAATGAGGTAATCGCATAAAGTTCAGCTGACATACTCTGAAAAGGTTGGAGATGTATTTATAGTTTGAGATATTTTTTGAGAATTCCAGTTTTTTATTTTTTTCATAATGGTTACTACTGCCCTATTTTTGTTATGTGTAAATATAATAAACAATTATTGGCATAGGAATGGGAATCATGGATATTTAATAGTGACTCTATGTGATTCTTGGTGCATATATAATTCAAGGTGAAAATTGATATGGTTCTTTCATTGTATCTAATAGGTTGGTCCTGGTGATATTTGGTAAGTGGTTCCTCTGGAGGTGACTACCCAAAGAAAGAAACTTTTTTTGAGTTCATTATCTTGGTAAGAAATATGTGTTTTGAATTATCTTAGTATTTTAGGAGTTTAGTGAGTGGTAAGCCTAGGTTTTATTTAGGGTTGGTCAGTGGTGTCATCGAAGACAACTCAGGGATGAGTTTTCATATAGTTGTTTTCTCATATATGATAGGGAAGGAAAACAATAATATGGTTGAATTGTAGTATCACTACTAGAAAATCCACCTATAACCATAGTTTAAAACCATTGGTATAGGACCTCAAACTGTGGGTATAGGATATACACACGGTTTCCAAAACTATGGCCAGTTAAGGTGTCAGTATAGCACTGAGCTATAGCCATGGTTTAAAATTTGTTATACCCAATATTATTAATTATGGGAATAGGTTTATATGAAATTTCCATCGTGCCAATAACCCTAAACCTACGATTCTCAAACCATGGGTATATGATTTAAAAAAATCAGTTGTCAGATTCAAACCCTAGATCGCCTCTTCTGATTTGATGAACCTAACCACTAAACCACATACTATTATGAATATATAAATATATATTAACTTATATATAT
Source organism: Viscum album (assembly GCA_963277665.1). Taxonomy (NCBI): domain Eukaryota; kingdom Viridiplantae; phylum Streptophyta; class Magnoliopsida; order Santalales; family Viscaceae; genus Viscum; species Viscum album. The sequence goes on from OY728122.1 coordinate 598,066,765, forward strand.
TCTTATAAACTATTTAAATAGGTGGAAACCATGGATAATGGTTTTCCAATGGAAATTGTTTTGTTCCCATAGGAGAAAAATGTTTTTATCCTTATGTGGTAAAATTATACCCACGATTATGATAAATTGTGGGTATAGGTCAACCCTATACCCATATTTTTTTAGAACCATGGGTATATGTTTTTAACCAAAATCAATACCCATGTTTTTTTAAGAATCATGGGTATAGGTTAGAATTTTTTACCTATACCCATAGTTTGATCCAAAACTGAGGGTATAAGTTCATTTTCCAGTAGTGAAAAAAATGAAATTTATAATTTTTTCTACCACTAGTTATACAAATACTATAAGGTATGATCTTCCAATAAAATTGCAATTAATCAAAGTAAAAAAAGGAAAGAATTAATCAATTGATAGTATTGACATAATTATAACAGAAATATCAACATGTATAAAAGTTGTAAACAAATTGGAAATTCAATATTATGATAGAATAGAAAAATATAAAAAATAAAAGTATATAAAATGAATGCACAATGTAAAATAACAATACATTGAGTATATGATAACAATTAAAACACTCTTTTAAAGTATATTATAGATTTTCACTTTTACTTAAAGTGTAAGGAAGATATTTCCACCTTATCCAAGGTACTCATCTTCCAATCCCCTGAAACTCTCAACATAAGCCAATAGGATACTGAATCTAACTTATAATTCCAAAAATTCCTTTATCAGAATGAATAGAATCAAATCAATATATATATCCTTATAATACATAGATCATGTTGGATCGTACCTATCTCTGACATCCTATCCACTGAAACCCTTTATAAAAAAGAATCAAAAACATTATAAATAAAAACAATTGATAAAGTTATAAACAAATATAATGGTCATATAGTGTATCTCTTACCAAAAAAACATAGAAATAAAATAATTATACATATTGGAATAACTCTCAATTGTATGTAATTTTACAACTTCAAGATGATCATGAAAATTCATAATGTTTGATATTCATTATTCAGATCATAAATATGTGGTCTAATTTATAGAATAAATGGTAACAAACTCCAATGATCGAAATTAAAATTATTTGGATCTAGTTGTAAGTGCGTTAGAAATAACTTCGTAACCTTTTGATAAACTCATCACAGCTTTACGTCTTCTAATGAACTAAATCCTATACAACTATCATTCTTGTATTTCTTGTGAAATTAAACATGGTATGAAAATTATTTTACCTAATTTTCTTTCTACAACCAAAATAAACTAACATACAACATTTAAATATAAATTAAATTCTCTTAAAGAGTATATTTTCATTTATAAAACAAAGCAATAAAATATTATAAAGGAATAACCTCCCTAAAAATATCTACCTTTTTTTAAGTCATAGGATATGCAATGAAATATACAAGTTTTACTAAAATATAAAATTCAAAACATCTTATTTTCAATCAGTTAAAAATCTACTTTCTATAATGACTCAACAAAACAAATTAGTAATATTTTTCAAATAAAACACTTACCATTAGTAAATCTATCACCAAAAAATAATAAACTAGAAACATTATCCCCTGAATAATATATACAAGGAAAGGCCTAATTATGCAATGGAATAAGTTTATTTTCTTAGGAAAACTAATCATTTATTAAAATTCTCCCCTTTATGATGTAAAATAATAAACACTAATTAATATTAAAATTAATTATTTCCCATTTATGATTTAGTTTAAAAAAATATTCCATATTTGGAAAATAATCATAATCAATAATCAAAACTCCCCCCCCCCCTCTTAAAAAAAATAATGTTTTGGAAAACGTCACCCACAATAAGAACCTAAATTTTTTTTAAAGAATTTTTTCTAAAATTTATACCCCATAATATTAACATAAAATATTTTAAAAATAGAATAAAAATAAAATAAATATATTTACTATTAAACATGATTATCCAAAATTAAGTATTTTCATTATCTTATATATTTCATATCCACTAAATGTTGAAAATTGTCCCCTTTAGATAATGCATACCTCTATTATTGAGAAAAAATAGAGATAAAGAACATTCTCTCATTTTTGAAGTTAGTGAACATTAGATAATATCAATGAGTAAAATAATAAGTAAAGTTTAACATATTCACTTAATATGTCTACCAAAAATAACATTAATTATTTTTATTTTGAATATATTTCTAGTGAAAATTAAAATGATAATTTCTTATGTTCTGGTGTCTAAAAATAATACTTTATAAAGTTTTCTTTGAAAACATTACTATTTAATACTTACAAAGATAAGTTAGTAAATCTTAGAACTTTAAAAATATGAGAACATTAAAGTAAAAAAAAATAACATCCATTTAATGTATTTTAGATGAATATAAATTTATGTTTATAGACACTTGAGGAAAAAACTAAAGTAAAAAAATTATCCTAAATGAAATTTCCTCTCCATTGTTTAGGAGTTTTCTATTATAAGTATATAGTTTAAATAAGGATTGAAATAATATCACATTAAATTGATCATACCCAACATCTCTTTAATATAGAGTTTAATGGTTTACTAAATATATCAACATACTGATTTTCTATTTTGATGAAATCAAGAAAATATCTCTATTTCATGTGTGGTCCCTAAAAAAATGGTTTGTTATTAAAATGTGTCTCACTCATGAGTGATGTACCAGGTTTCTACAAAAAGTTATTTTATTAGAGTTATCACAAAGGATTATAGTTGATGTAAATTTTAATCTAAAATCTATGAGTGTTCATTTCGTCCACAAAAAATGATTGTAACATTTTCTAATTGACACATATTAAGCTTTAGTAGCATAGAGTGAAACCAGGTGTTTCTTTTTTATAGACCCTGAAACTAAATCTTCTCCTATGAAATTTAATGTTCTGTAAGTACTCTTAGTACCAACCAACATTCTCTAAAGTCAGTAGCTGAGTATTTTTTTAGGTCAAACCAATTATGAAATAATAGAATAAATAATGTTTTGATAAACAATTCAAGTAATGAAAAATATTTTTCAACTTTTAAGTGTTATTCCTTCAAATTTTATTGAAATAATACACACAAATAAACTAAAACAATAATGTTAAATAAAATAGTTGTTAAATATATTAAACTTTTAACCATACCTATATAAGTATTTTGATCATCCTAGGACCCATATTCAGAAAGAAAAAGTATAATGGTAGTACATAATAGAGTACTAATACTCTATGAATTTTCAAAACCAAAAGGCTTTAATAAATCTGTAATATATTTATGCCACATTAGAGTGTTTCCTATTATTTTTGGAGAAATTTTAAAACCAATGAAGAATGTTGATTTCATCCATTATTATCATTGAAAACACACAGTCATATGTTATAAAAAATCATCAGAAATATCATTTTATGTTAAGAGAAAAATAATGTTGTCAACATTAATTTTAACAATGATTGTGTCTTTAAAAAATTATTTTTCAAAATAGTTAGATCATTATATCCCTTAACAATTATTTTGAAGTAAGAATATGGTATGTCTATCATACCAAGCTCATGGACCTTTTTTAAGGCCATATGGAGCCTTTTTAATTTTGATTATTTGTCCTAGAAATTTAGAAAATTTTGGACATGGATATTTTTCAACATGAATGTACAATTTGACATAACTATTAAGAAAACATATTTCACATCCATTTGGAATAAGGTAAAATTTAGATGTGTTCTGAAGGATTGTATTATCAGAATAGATTTGATCCTATTTATTATTACAAAAGTATCACTATAATCTACGTATTCTTCTTAAAAATAACCCTTTGCAACAATTATTTCATTAATCATTGTGATTATCACATTTTCATCATATTTATTTCTAAAAAACCATTTAATTCAAATCATTAGATTTTCCTTATTCCATTTTACAAAAGTATAAAATTTATTTCATTAAAATTGGTTAATATATTATTTCATAGCCATTATCCAACCTTCGTCACTGAAGGCGTCATATATTTTTTAAGTTAAAATTGTGATATGAATTAATTTTTCTCATATTTAATTCTTAAAGAGTTTCTAGTTTTGAATAGTTGTCTCACAACTCCAATGATATTATCAATGGGATGATCCATTAAAATCGACTATTTCTTAGGTAAAAAATTAATTTGTTTCTCAACTATCTACTATATATCTTATGATATAGTTGTTTAAAATATTAAAAATTCATTATATTAATATCCCTAGGATTCACTACTGATATTTATGGTTCATCCTCTATTAAAATAATAAAATAATTTTCAACAACATCACCTAGAGGATTAACTTTTTGAGGTTCTAGAAAAATATAAGGATCAGTTTCATTGAATATTACATGATTTTTTTATTAAAAAATATTAGTTCATTTATTAAAAACTCTATATGCCTTAAAATTTAAAAAATTAAAAGGAAAAATTCCATCATCATATTTATGATTAAATTTATGAAGAAGATATTTAGTATTCAAAATAAATATTTCACAAACAAAGACTCTAAATTATGAAAGGTTTTATTTTATAATACTCTATAAAACATATGAATTTTTGTTAATATAATGGTGTAGTGAAACTTAATTTCTAGTATAGAAATAAATAATCACATCCTTAACCTAAAAATTTCTAGCAATATAATATTCCATCAAAAAATCATCCCTTTCTAAGATAAAAACATTACTTTATTCATCTACTTTATTTTTTTGGTGTTCTTGAAGAAAACAATTATTATTAATATATTTTTTTACAATTAAAGGTAGAAATGAAATGAAATTTTCAAACTCACTACCATGATCACATAAAATAGAATCAAATGGTAGTTTTTTCTCATTTTTAACAGTTGTTAGAAATTTTTTAAAACAAAATTAATCTTGGTATTTTTGAGTGAGAAAATTATTCTAATAAAATATAGTGTAATCATCAGTAAGTGCATACACATAATTATTTCCCCCAATGATTCAAATTTTTTTGGGGTCGAACAAGTTAATTTCTACCAAATGTAAATATCCAAAAGTTGAGATTTCCCTAATAGGTTAAAAACATAACTTGGGATTCATATTTTTTTAACAAGGATAACAGAATCTTGTTAAGTATAACATAACTTCTTGAATATCCCTAACAAAACATTTTCTAGAAAGTTTACCTATATAAAAAATTTACAAAAACCTAACCTTTTTTGAAAAACGCAATAAAAATCATCAATGTAACTTAATAAAGGAATGTTTTAATTCATAATATCTACTAATTCAAGTGTGTAAATATTATCATGACTATTAGTAGATAGAACTTAATTACCTTCAAAAAATTGAATGTTTCATATATAATTATTGAAGTTTATAAGATAACACTCATATTATTATTGGATTATGAAAATAAGGTTGTATTTAAGTACTAAAAAATATAGAACATTAAAAATTAATGATTTTCATTGAAATGAAACATGACCAATTGTAATGATTTCCCCATGTACAATGTCACCAAAAGTGAATCATCCATTATTTAAATTTTTCAAGTTCTATAAATTGGAATTTTCTGATATCATTTTTTAGGAAAACCCATTTCTTATGTACCACTTTTTCTAATTGTTGGTACTCAACAACTTTTCCAAAAAATTTAAAAAATTAGTAGTTGCTACCCAAACTTCCTTGGGTCTAATAATTATACAAAAAAAATTTGGAACCCACGTATTTCAAACTATTTTATCATAAATAGATTAATTTTATTATGAAAGAAATGATTTATGAAAACAAAATGATGAAATATTATTTAATAAACATATTTCTCTCTAGTGAACTTCTTTTTGGCATTTCATGCAAAAAGGTTCACACCAAGGTGTTAGAGTTGTTTCCCTATAAAAAAATTTATGAAATTTATGATTACACATATTCATTTTATTAAATATTTAAAAACTTATTATCACATCATGATTTTTCTTTTACGTAATATAATATGTGATAATGTTCTAAGAGTAATTATCTTGCTGAAAGGTCATTATAGTTCTCCACTATGATGAGAACCCAGAAGTGTTATGAATGTATTCTTAAATATATTTTCTATAACCAGATGATATTATTTTATGGTGAACAAATGATTTAGGATTTCATTGGTGGATAATCATAGGACTTTGATTCACTTTCTCTAGGTGTACTCCCTTGGTAACTTTCAGTGTATGAGATTATGATAAGGTGACCTACCATAAGGAAATCCACATTTATATTTCATTGGATGTTCCTATATGAATATGTCTCTATTGATTTGTATACATTATTATAATTAATAATTGATATTATTAGTTTAATACTTTTATGTATTGATGAAAACCATGACAACATATTCTCATAGTGAAGTAAGATACATTGGGTGAGTCACGAGTGACATTTAATTAAAAAATAAAGTGAGAAATTATTTTTCCCTTCTATTATTTAATGGAAGTTAATATCTTAGGGCCTCTAATTATAATTAAATAACCTAAATAAATTCATTTTCAAGGTGTTATATGGGTTGGTTAATTTCTAAAAATTCATAGAAAGATACATCGAGCATATATGTTGATGTCACCAGAATGCAACATAATTTATTAGATATATCTTTGTAATGGGATTATATTGTGTAATAAGAACCCATATGTTGTATGTATTTTTTAAATTAACTTCTTTCTCTATGAGTTTCTTGGATTTTTTTCTAGACACTAACCATAGACTTTAGGGAGCTTTGCCTAATTCTATAGTGGAAGAGGTGTATATGGGCACACACTATGTCTATCCAGAACCTCAATTAAACAATAATATTATTTATAATTTCACATTTTGAATAAATATCATTATCATAAATGTTTTAATAATTATTCATGTTTTATTGATCTTATATATTTCATCACTAGTTATTGAAGAGAATATTTTTTTAAAAGAATATTTAATAAATTTTTCTTTGTTTTTTAGTGAATTTAATATTTATTTATTTATTAGAGAATAATCTAGTGATAATTATTTATTAAATAAATAGTAATTAATAAAGACCTGATAAATATTATGGAAAAATTTTAGACTGAGTTTGATGGTCTACTGATAAATAATATATATTAAAAATTATTTGAATAAATTTTAAACAATTTATTCAAGAGATAATATTTAATTTATTTGTTGTTTTTTTCATGTAAAGAAATATTACTATTATTATTATTATTATATAAATTGGGTTTCACAAATATTAAGGATTTAATAAGGGCGCGTGTGAAATTATTATTTTCTAACACTAACTCTATTTAAACCCAATTATATTATTTTTAATCGAAAGGATAGTCATTTATTTTGGTTGTGAAAAATGACTCCATCGAATTATCTCATTCTCTAAAGTACCCTCATCCATGAAAACTCTCAATAATTTAGATTGATACTCTAACACCACCCCTCTCTATTCTATAGATATCCAGAATATTCCTCCACGGAAGCGATTCTCGTGGATATCTAAGATAAACGACGCAAGTAATATGATCTACCATGATATTATTCGGAGACTACTATAGTGATTCTTTGGGGTTCATTGTACTTGTGTGGATTTCATATAGAGATTATATCCACATGATACTAATGATGAAATGATAGTATGATAAAGTGGTGTTGTTATATTTATCAATAAAGTAAGAATTAAACACAAGGTAATTCTTTAATTTCTCAAATTAATTATAAGTTGTTTTTTGATTCTCATAGGTTTTTTATAGTGTTCTTATTTCAATTAATATTTTATTAAATTACATTGGTCTTGGAATTATTCATATATATACATCATATATTATTTAGAAATTATGAAAAAAAACTATTTGGGCATGCCATACAGGCACTTCTGTTATGCCTATAATCTTTAAGTGATACCTGAGAAAGGTTTCATAATTATTTATAGTTATTTAAAGATAACTCATTTATTTTCACTTTTTTTTTTATTTTTCAAATCCAGATTATTCTTTAGTTAATCTAAACCATGATATCTTTTGTTCTTCCTCTTTATTTTCATAAATATAATAAAAAATGTGTTAGTTTTGAATGAAGATAATTTGAAAATTCATATAGAGGTGAAAAGGATTCTGTACAGACACCAAAATCATATATGGTGTGCATCATATAGTTACACATCGTATAACTTTGTTGAATAAACCAACACAACTCATAAATTGAATTTATTTCATGTACATTTATTACATTTTGTCTGTATTTAATACATAGGGAGTTGATCAGGCTATCCTGGCACATAGTTAACTACCCTATATGATATGTTATTGGATAATACATGTTTTCAATATTACCTAATTATATATAATTTAAAATTAATTCAATATAATACCTAAATCTAATAAACATGGGTTACATGTGTCATTTATTTGACTCAAACAGCCCATATGATGGGTTTTCTATATATTGAACATATAATTAATTTCTATGTAATATTCTAACTAATATTTTGTGTATTAGTCATAATACATGGATTTTTCCAAATGCATAAAAACATATCATGATATATAAATTACATGTGTCTATGTGTCATTTATTTGATAATACACACCTTTAAATTACATTATAATACATGTTTTATACATCACACATGAGTGAACTATATAAAATACCATACATGACGGTTATTTTAGATGATTACTCTGCATTTTTCCTCTAACGTACATTTTTTTACATTATAAATTTTAATTAATTTTAGTTATTTTTTTTACAATTGTGATGCATGGAATATGAAGAATGTTTGAACGAAAATTAATATAAAATAATTTATTAATTAATGAAGATAATTAATTTATTCCTTAGTGATTTATCACAAAAAAATAATGACTATGAATGAAATCTAGTTTACTAAATGCATAATTAATTGTATATTTTTGGATGATCATGAACATTTACCAGAACTTTGTATGTGAATGGTTTCCTTTAAATTTATTATTAAATTCAATTGATGTTCTATGTGTTATTCATATCCATATTATATAATGGTTTATGTTCCCATCACATCTTAATGTGATCCCCTTAAACCAATCCTTTAGTACCCATCACCTTCTTATAAGTAAATTATTAATTAATCGATGGACCTCATGGGAGAGTAGAGGCATTTCAAGTTTCAAGTTAAGTGGAAACTGATCCTAGATATTCATAGTTAGAAAGGTGAATTCTATAACATGAACTGTATCATAATTCATAGTGGTTTTCCCTAGGTCGATGGTAAGATTATCATTCATTAGATAAACTATCCATTAGGAGAATCTCACGATTATAGCACTCTTATTATTTTATTTCTATCAAGTTTCATGGTTAATTTCATTAGTTATTTTCTATTGTAGCCACATAAATTAATAAATTAAATACCACGTAAGATATAACTAAACTAATTTGAATTATGCATAAAATTTATCTAAGACATGGTTAATCACTTATATAAATTCACTTAATATCAATATAAATTTCATAAAGATAAAATGGGAAATTAATTCATTAAGATAAAAAAATAAATCAATTATATATATTAAGTCAGTATATCCTTATACTACTTAGGATAAAATAAAACCATAGTTAAAAGTGATTGATCATCCAATGTAGGGGTGATTTAAATTATCAGTAAATTCTAACTTCCATTTTGGGTCAACCTAACTTAGTTCACTTCAATGGTTAGTTGTCAAAGTTGGATTTCATGTAACTGAGATCCAAGGGTTGAGGGATTAAAAATATATTATTTTAGGATTGGGGAGTCCACTCAAAAGATCAAGCAAATTAATTTCAATGAAATTGTAAAAATTATTCCCACATAAACAAATTAAAATAAATTTTCAAGTCAAACTATGGGTTATGAGAAGGGGAATTTGGGTCTGTGCTACTAGAATGTGTATGTAATAGGATATTATAAAACAAATGGTAAATGCTATTGGGTTTTAATAAAATAGTGGGGGATTAATAATTTTAATATTAATTATCAGATTTCATAAATTATATAAAGTTATAAAATTAACCTGATTTTAATTTTATAAAGGAAAATTCACATGACTTTAACCATATCATTGTCATCTATACTTGAGAAATATAACCTTCTCACTGAAACTAACTTCCATTAATGAACTTTTTCATTATTATATAATATCAAATTAAATTGTACATTCTATAAAGTCTCATTCTTGAAGAGAATGTCCAAGAGGCTAGTGGGGAAGAATTATTTTTGTATGATAAGAATTAGAAAGATGCCACAGATGTCCAATGATTCATTCTATCATACATGTGAATGTGGTTCTAAAGAAACATGAGGATATAGATTTTTAGATAATGACATATCACCTTCAAGATATCTATCAAAAGATGGTATGATAATAGAGATATAAGATCACTATTCACTATTCAAGTGCATACTTAGATAGTTAGTTCATGTTGGTCCTCATGATGTCAACAAAATTGGGTATATAGAGTGATTAAACATTTTGAGAATTAAATTCCATGATGATCTAAATATGGATATCACTTTTACCTTACTATCTAAATAATTATCTAGTTTTATTTTTAATTAAAAGATGAGAAGTGGAAAGAATACTCTTTTATAACTTCTTACACTCATTCACCATGTTGACAATGGCATGGGGTGTGAAAAATACATGGTTTGGATAGTAAATATTAAAAGGGAATAACAAGGATAATATGGACAATAATTAATCCATATCTAAATATTTAGAGCACTGTCTATCCAAGTATAAGAATAATCAATGTTAGGTGAAAGAAAAGAAAGAAATATGTTTTTCATTTGGAAAGCTAGGCCATTGGAGAAGGAACTACACCCAGAAGAAAGGAGAAGCTAAATTTACATTCATTATCATGTTTAATCATTCTATATCTACACATTGGGTATTAGATATAGTCTGTGGTACCCAAATATAAATCCCAAAAAAATAACAAAATATATTTTAAAATATTTCCATAGGATTGGTGGATCTCTAAGGAGCCAATAGAGATTGACTCCTTTCTTTGGCTGTAAGAGACTACCACATTTAGTACCCAATTAGAATGATTTTTCTTTTAATGAACTATTATTTTATTTAAATTTTTACTAAGAAAATAATCCATTTTTCTTACATTGACATGGATGGATTTATTTTAAAATCTATATATAAAAACACACATTTTCTAAAGACATCATTTGATATTTTATGGAACAATTAATTGATAATATTTAAGTATTTTATTAAAAAAACAAAATACTATAAGTTTATAAATAATTGTGTTCACACAAATCATATAACACCTAGTTGTGGCATCACCATCTACACCACATAAATGAGAATCATCTAATGAAGCTCTATCAAGATGGTTATTTAGACTCTTTTGAGAAAATATCACATGAAATATGTCAATATTGTTTTCAATGAAAAATGAACAAGCCACCAATCAGTGGGTAAGGTGAAAGGGACACAGAGATTCTAGGATTAGTATACATCAATTTTTGTGGGTATTTTCGAGTAGAATCTGGAGGTATATATTATTATACATAAAAAATATTTATTAATTTCATAGATATAGATATGCCTAGATGAAGAGGTATAATTCTGAGGCGTTTGAGAAATTCAAACAGTATAAAAACAATGTAATCAACTTGAAAAGAAGATAAATAATCTTTTATAATCAAGGATCTTAACAAAGATTTTATCGAATTTGCACAGGAATTTTGGATTCTATCTCAGATAAATCTACCTTATACATCATGGTGGAATTGTGTTATTGAAAGGAGGAACCCTACCTTGATCGACATGGAAGTTTTGATGATGAGTCATGTGAATCTTCAATTATCATTTTGGGGATATTCATTACAAATTGTGGCTTTCACACTAAACCAAGTACCAAATAAATCAAAAAATGAAATCCACTTTGATTTATGGATTGGAAAGAAACCTTTTTTTATATACACATGTGTGAATATGTGAGGTGTTTGTTAAGGAAAATTTTTTAAACAAACTAAAACCTTGAGGGAATAATTTTTTATATATAATATGTCCCATGAAACCAAGTAAGATTACTTATATAAGCCCTCAGACAAGAATTTGAATATCACAAGACAAGCTATATTTCCTGAAAGGGAGAACATCGTCAATAAGGATAGTGGGAGAAATATTGGCTTAGATGAAGTCAATTTTCATGAGACAAAGGAGTTGGAACAAGAATAGATTCCATAGTTCCCCATAGAAGAAGTTGGTCCTAAAATACAAGTAATGCATATGAGTACCATAAGGATAAATGAATAAAAAATATATAGTTTTCTAGTTACTGAAAATGATGAATCATCATTGATTGGAAATAATAAACCTCTCTATTCTAAAGAGTCATTAGAGAGCATATAAGATGAAATATGATAAAAATACATGAATTATGAGATGGATTCTATGTATGAGAACCTAGTTTTCATTCTAGTCAATCTGCTAGTTGATGTAAATCATGTTGGGTGAAAATGGTTATTTGATAGAAAATAGTACATGAAAGGCAATGTAAATTCCTAAAAATCATGACTAGTGGATAAAGGGTTTAAATATAATTAAGGAATTTACTATGAGGAAACCATTCCTCTACTTTAAATGTTTAAATATATCATAATTCTACTTGATATAGTAAATTACCATGAAAATGAAGTTTAGAAGATGGATATCAAAAAGATACCTTAATGGGATATTTTAGGAAGATGTATATATAACACAACTAGAATTATAGATGAATCCAAGTAATTCCAAAAATGTTATCAAGTTTTAGAGATCCATTTATGGATTGAAGCAATCATCCAGGTCATGGAACATTGAGTTCAATGATGCTATAAAAGAATTTGGATTCATTAAGAATGAATGTGACACATGTGTTTAAAAGTGTTTTAGTGGGATTATGGTTGTTATCATAGTATTATATGTCAATGAAATGTTACTTATTTGAAATTATGTACCAATCTTACAGTCAGTTAAGGTCTATTTAAAAAAGATCATCTCTATAATAGACCTAGTTGAAGTAGCTTATATTCTATGGATCGGGATCATTAATGATATATCCAATATGATACTTGTACTAAGTCATGATACATACATTAACAAGATTCTAAATAGATTTATTTTGGAATAATATAGTATTGGATTGGTTCCAGTGTCACATGGTATATATATTTCCAAGAAAAATGTGTCCATGAACATAATAGGAGAACGTAAGAATGATAAATATACCATATTCTTCTATGATATGATCAATCATGTATTCCATGTTATATAATAGGCTTGTATTTTTATACACCCTAATAATGGTAGGTATATACCAATATGACCCTTGTGAATAGAATTGATATATTGTTAAGTCTATCCTTATGTATCTGAGAAGAACTAAGGATGTATTCCTAGTGTATAGAGTAAAAGAGGAAATATTCATTGGGGTTTATACTGATGATATATATCAATATTATCTTAATTATCTGAATTTACTATCAATATATGTCTTTAGTCTCAATAGAGGAGTTTTGAGCTAGAAGAGTTCAAAGTAGCCAGTTTTCTATGATTCTATAGAAAAAGGTTGCTTATATAAAGATTTCTAATGAAGCTAAAGAACTTGTTTTCATGTGAAACTGTATCCAATACCTTAATATGATACCTATTAGTAAAGTCCCTACCACATTATATTTTGATAAAACTGTAGTAGTGTCACTAGAAATGGAGCTAAAGTCACACCAATGGTAAAACACATGCTCTGAAAGTATTAACTCTTGAGATATTTTTATCATAGGGTTTAATTTGTGGTGAGTAGAGTTTCCATTGAAGATAATGTGGTGGACCCTTTTCGAAAACCTTGTTAAGACCCGACCCATTCTGAGGCTCCAGTCGCAAATACCCTAATCCCGCCTCCATAGGTCAGGGGTGGTGATAAGCGATGAAGGCACAACAACCTCGTAGAGGCATTTTCCTAAGTACCTATACACATTCACACGAAAAAAATCAATGAAAAAGTATAGAGGTAATGACATAAAAGATACTACACTGTTGTAAATAAAATAAATGTGCATGGACCTCTAAACAGTACAATTATGGTAATGTAAACTGAAAGGAAAAGTGGAAAAATACACCCTGAACCAGAAAAGTGTCCCAACCTGACAGAAAATAGAAAAGTAAAATAGATAAGAGAGCCCCTCTCTTGGATCCCAAGATACAACCACCATATGAGTTCTAAGCACCCTATATCCCTAAGATCCTCTAAACTCATGATCAACATGTCTGTTGTCTTCATAAGGAATGATACATGCAGGAAAAGCCTATGCAAGGGTGAGTATAAACATACCTTTTAGGACGCCTCGAGATCTAAAGGGAGAGAAATAAGAGATACAATAGAAAAGGAATAAAATAAATAGAGAAAGGTATAGTGAAAAGGTGAAGCTTAACCGAACAATAGGGTGAAGTAAACACATCCAAACACAAGGATCTAGAAGTATAGAGAAGTAAACTTCTCATTGAGACCTCGCTACCTATAGAAGGAGAGTAGACTTATCCAATCATGAGAATATGGACATGGAAAGCACGTGGTATACCATGCACGCCTTCGCCTCTCCTGGAAGGAGAGTAACCAAAACCGAAGGAGTGGGTACTTAAAAATGATATATATATATATATATGTGTGTGTGTGTGTGTGTGTGTGTGTGTTCATAGTCAAAAGAAAGACAATTGAGAGAGAAAGGGGATCTATATCTCACATCCCATCCCAAGAAGAAGAGTCTCCAATAGTTATAGGATTATTCATAAACGTTTCCTAGCATCCCAAATGTCTACTCTAAACATGCAAGTCAAAGGGGCTCAATCACCAAACCTTAATACTATCTGCTTTGGGAGGAACTGACTCACCTGCATAGTTTTAGGTCGCATCACAAGGATTCTTCTTGGTGGGAAAATTGTCCCTCTTTCTCATGAGTCCAATGGTACATCAAAACATGTTATGTTGTTGATCTATAAAGATGGATGGTGAAAACTGAAAGTAGAGGAATCATGCATTGGTGTGTCAGTGTGGGGGTGGGGGTTCCACATTAATAGTATTCATAGAGGACCTGCACCCTAGTGTGTCACAGGGGTTCCACTATAATAGTAGTCATAGAGGATTCGTGCCCTAGTACGTGAGGGGGTCCACTATAATGGTTGAGGACTCGTGCCTTGGTATCACAAGGGAGTTCCACTCTAGTTCATTGAGGACCTTCGCCCTACCCATTAGGGGGTTCCACTCTGATGTAAATGTAGAGGACCCACGCCTATGCTGATGGGGGGTTCCACTCTAACATCATCGAGGACTCGTGCCCTAGTGTGTCAAGGGGGTTCCACTCGGAAAAATCTGATATCCTTGTCTTATTACCTCTGTTGTCGAAAGGAACCTCATGGGGCTCGTATCTTGATCTCGAACATTAAATTATCAATACTGGACTCAAAAGGTCCATCTTGAAAAGATAATCAAATTTCCATAGGTTTCACGTCAATTGGATGCTTCGTTTAAAAGTTATGATTGTTTGAAGCTACCACATGAATAGTTGCATGCAGGCCTACCCAAACCCAAAGGAAGACCGGTCGTGGACCAACTAACTCATTTGGTCCACCTACCACCACGGTCGACTACCTAGGACCAGCTACAGTCATTGGCCTTGTGGCAGCTTCAGCTATCGCGGCCTCACGGTCGACCACGATCGTGCTTTGCACCAGTCGCCTGAGGTCAGACCCTGATCTGACTCATATTCACCTTGTCCAAGACCATCTGGACCACCCCATCCAAGCTTGTCCCACCCATTTGTGGTCTCACCCCATCCATGTGGTCGCTCGCCACGTTTCATGGATGGCTACCACCGCACGCAGTCGTCGCCCTGCACCATTGTGCCACCATCGGCCACTACCTTGTTGGTGGTACCTTCCATGGACCATCGTGTCACCTTTAATTTCCCTAAATTTAATATTAACTCATATCTATAATCCTCATTCCCTGATCTACACAGATCCATGCCCCGCTCGATGATCTGTTGTCGTTTCGATGCGCCAAAAAGTAAAAGAGGAAGAAGGCACAAATAATGGAGGAATGAAGAGAGATAAATTGATGGTCATGTTAGTTTTTTCATCTACATTGATGTTAAAATAAGAGAAATAAAAAATGAATAAATTATAATTCATGAACTGAAATTATGGATTTGGAACTCAAAGGAAAGAATACCACCTTGATTTTGACCCGTTCATCATCAATGAACACATCTGCCAATGATCATTGTAATCTGTCGAAGCTTCATAATCGAATCACCAAAGGGAGGATAGGAGGAGAGGTTTTTATTGGTTGTGGTAGGATTATGAGAAACCCTAATCAAGGACCCATAATCACCTATTTATAATAGGTAATTAGGTTAAGGGTATCTTCTTAACCGCACCTGCCAATGGTCATGGGATCCGAACATCACGCGCCCTCTCACTTTAGGTTGCTATTTGGTAAAACACCACATTACGAACTTAGTGGTGGTCTCATATTTCCAATATGAATCCCCAATCAAAAATTATTTGAAACAACGTCTGAAATAAAATAAAAAAAAATTGATTATTTAATTTATTGTTACGTCCTCGGTGACGTTTTATACGGAAGACCCATGCTAATAAAAGTTATGTCTCATCCATGGTAAACACCAGGTTTTGGACTCAACTATAGCATTAGATTTATGATATAAGCTTATGTTTGAGAGTTATCCCACTTCCATCATGTGCACAGTATAAAATATACTTAAAATTTTTATAAAATTTATTTTAGGCACACCAGGCCTCAGAATCACACGTTGTTTCAGTTCCTAGTTATGGAAATATATATAGAAATATTCCAGTCTTAAAAGGAAAAAACCAGGCCTCTACATCATTCTGTACTTCAATATTTTCATCCAAAAAATGAAAAACTATGAAAAAAACCCAGGATATTGAGCCCGTATCTAGGTCTCTCATTCCCAAGAATTCTCCTGCATGTTTCTATATTGTCACAGTACACAAACCAAAGGGATAGTCCATCCACATAAGTTCCTCTTATGTTGATCCTTGATCGCCACTAGGTTCTATACAAAGGAGGATCCATCTTTAATGTCCAGTTTTCCTTTTCAATGACATGTGTAGGATCATTCATGTATCTCCTCCCGAATGGCCCAAAGGCCTTCATTTTTATTGATTTTTGATAACCCCCCTTTCAATGGATGAGGGAGAACCCTTACAAGTCTCGTAGGCTCATAGATTACAAGGCTCGTAGGCTTAGGAGATTACATGACCCGAAGGTCATAGAGAATTCAACCAGACTATCTACAAGGAACTGCCCCTCCCCAGCATCTCCGTCATGATAGTAGCTCTCCACCTTTGCATGGTCGTTTGGCTACGCTTCCCGTGCAAGCACATGCTGGTACGGATGGCATAGTCATACCCTCTCATTCTGACAATCCATTTGGTTCTAATCTGGTGAGTGCACCTGCTCTGAATCCTTATCTGGGGCTTCTCCTTTTTTATAGTGTGTCTGGGGAAACTGCATGTGGCCCGAAGGCCTTGAGATAGCCCTAGGGCCTTAAAGGTGGCTCGAAATCCCTACTAACCTGAAGGCCCGGGTGTCCCAAAAGGTTTAAGGACTCCAAGCCCAAACCGATGGCCCAAGGTGAATAGTTCCAGCTGCTACAGTACTGAACATTACCTGCTACAGTGACTGTTACAGTACCCGCACAGTGTACAGTTCTTCTACAGTACATGTACAGTGTACAGTTCTTCTACAGTCCCCACACAGTGTACAGTGATGCTACAGTGCCTGATACAGTACCTGCTACAGTTCTGCTACAGTACCCGGAAATATTCCTCTACCTAGTTTTGAAACTAGTTCTTGTGGATGCACTTAAGGATACCTCACCAACTGGGTTGAGGCTCATGTGCCATGTATCTCCACAGTTGTGCAACGTGGAATACATTATGCACCCGGTCCATCTTTGGGGGTAGGAAACCACACCAACCCTTCACACATTCTCAAATGGCCTGATGAATCTCAAGGATATATTTCCTCCCAAGATGAACCTATACATTACGCATCATGGGGAGACTCTCAATAAGACATGGACTCCTTACTTGAACTCCAAGAACATATTATGGCGATCTATGTAGGATTTCTACCTATATTGGGCCATCTTCATCCATTCACTAATGACATCTACATTCTCTACCATCACCTTCACCAATTGTGGTACCATGAGGTATGACTCTCTAGCCTCCATCCAACATAAAGGTGACCTAAAGAGTCTCCCATATAGGGCCTCAAAAGGTTCCATGACTATGGTAAAGTGGTATTTGTTATTGTATGCAAACTCTACCAATGTCTGGTGATCCTCCTAGCTTCATCCAAAATCCAACACCAAATCCCTCGGTATATCCTTCATCACCTCGATAGTTCGCTCAGTCTACCCATTAGTTTGAGGGTGAAAGGTTGTACTCATCCACATCTGGGTACCAAATCCCTCCTGTAGGACCCTCTACAATCATGATGTAAATCGCACGTCATGATCCAGGATAATCATTGAGGGTACCCCATGAAGGAGGAAGATATCCCTTACGTACAACTTCCACATTCTCTCCACCTAACTCTTCTCCCTGATAGCAAGGAAGTGTGACAACTTTGTGATTCAATATACTATCACCAAGATGGAATCATGGACCTTTGTTGTATGTGGAAGCCCTGGGACTATGTTTGTGGATATGACATCCCATTTCCACTCTGTAATCTCAAGAGGCTGAAAAAACCTATCTGAACCTAATGCTCATCCTTCACATGATGATAGGTGAGGAAACATGAGACGAACTCAGTTATTCTTCATATCATTCTAGACCACTAAAAATCTATTGAATATCCTTGTACATCATCGCCACACTGGGATGTACAGCTAAGGAAGAAGTGTGGAACCACTACATCACTTCCTCCCACATCATGAATAGAACCATTGTTTTCCTCTAGAATAAGATCTCATGATTCCCTCCTTTAGAATATCCATCTGGTGTGTCTCCTATGGATATATGATGACGTAGAACTTTTCAGTCGATGTCGCCTAGTTAGGACTCTTTCACATGCTCACAGAGCAAAATAATTCAGCACCATTGAGTGTAGAATAGTTGTACCCCCATGCTCTACTAGGGTCAGCTGCAGGAAAGCTAACCACTCTAAAGATTCCCTCACTAGGTGATCATGGTACTTTTTACTAAGGGAATATTCTAAAACATTTACCTTTCCTAGATTATAGACTATATCAAAATTTTAGTCCTGTAGGAACTCCAACTAGCATCGTTGCCTCAGGTTCAGGTCTCTCTAGGAGAAGATATACTTGAGGCTCTAGTGGACTTAGTAAACCACAAAGCTCTCTCCCAAAAGTAAGTGCCTCCACATACCCATGGAAAAGACTATGATTTCTAGCTCTATTTCATGAGTCAAATATTTATTCTCATAGGGTCTCAACTTCCTCGACCTGTATGGGATGACTACCTGTCATTACCTTAACAAACAATTGAGCCCATCTCCTAAGGCACCGCAATACACTATAAACTCAACACCTTTCTCTAGTAGTCTCAAAACTGGAGCGCTCATCTACCTCTACCTCAACTCCTTGAAGGCATTCTGGAATTTCTCAAACTAGGTAAACGGTTGTCCCTTCCGTGTCAGAGTGATTAAAGGTGTTGTGATCCTAGATAAGTCTTCCAAAACTCTCATGTAGTACCCTACAAAACCAAGAATGATTCGCACCTTGGACACATTCTATTGTGACTCCCAAGAAATCACTACTTTTATCTTTACTATTTCCACAAATAAACTTTGTTTAGACATTAAATTCCCCAAAAATAGGACCTTGTGTATCCATAACTGGCACTTCGAGGGATTTCTGTAAAGTTGGTGCTCTCAAAGTAAATCAGTAACCATCTTCAAGTACTATGTGTGATCCTCCTCTAACATGGATTAGATTAGGATGTAATCAATGAAGACATCAACAAAATGGACCATGTATGGATAGAAGATCTGGTTCATCAAATCCATAAAAATGTTGAGTTCATTTTTCACTCAAAAGGGAATCACCGGGAACTGGTAGTTCCCATAACAACATCCAAAAGCTAATTATGGAATATCAGCCTTGGGGACCTATAACTGGTGGTATTCGGACCTGATATCAATCTTGGAGAACTACATTTCACCTCACAACTGGTCAAAGAGGTCATTGATCCTTGATTAGGGGTACTTTTTCCTTATCATGTTGTGCCTCAGGTAATGATAATCCATGAAAATTCGTAAGCACCTGTCTGGCTTCTTCAGAAACATAACTGGAGCTTCCCAGGGGGACACACTTGGTTTGATAAAATTTTTCTCACAAAGGTCATCCAATTATAACTATATCTCTCAAAGCTTGTTGGTTTCTATTCGATATGTCACAAAAGATATCAGTGTATTCCCTAGTTGTAAGTCAATGCAAAAATCCAAGTCTCACCTCTATGGGAGTCCCAGAATGTCTTCAGGGAAGATGTACATATAATCATACACAACTAAAGGAACCTAGATTCCTAAAGAGTCTAATGTACCAAGTGTTAAACTCACTAACTAATGGGTGATAGGTTGTATCCACTTTCTCACAACACTTACCTTCCTTGATATGAGGTCTCATTCACCGAGAAAGGAGAATCTCATCCCATCATCATGTAGGCATGCCGACTAGACTGTGGTGATAGTAAATCTACGATCGAACCATGGGGATCCAATCTATACCTAAGATGACATATTAGGGTTCCATCGTGATGAACAGTAGATCCTATATGAACCTCTCTCTTACAAGCAATATCTCACACTACCAGCATATGAAAGACACAGAAAAAGTGCACACTGTAGGAACCTCAGTACAAAAATGTTGTTCTGGTGCCTCTATTGGGAGCTCCAACTGCCATACCAAGAGTAACGAGATAAAAGAGATACTACAACCTGTGTCTACTAATACTTATGTAAGAGTAGAACAAACACAGATATTCCCTTGGATCATTTTGTGCACTACAAGATCATGGACATCCATATCATGAACTGTTCATGTCCCCAAAAGCTATCTCCCTAATCCTAACATGGGATGCCTGGTGGTGGGGGTGGAAGGACCGCAAAGTCTCGTCCCCCAACTAAAGCTCCTCCTACTCTTTTTCTAGCACCACCTACCTAGGGACCACCATATTCCTACCTAGGGGATCCATCATCCGAGTGATATCTCTGCCATGGTGGTCCACCTACTATCTACCTAGGTTGATTAGTATGTATGGTCAGGCTGCCTCATGCCATGTGACCTCACCCATCACATTAATAGCATCGGCTCTCTCTGGGATGACTCAGTGCTCTACGCTACCTCATTTCTGCCTGACCACGTGCATGAGTCTGATCATGGGGAGGCCCCTTGAATTGATATGCTATCAACTGATGTCTGCTAGCTGTTGCGGAAGTCTCAGAACTATAGAATCCACTGTCAGTCCTAGATAATTGGCGTCCTTTTAATAGAAATATCTCTATCACCAGTTCCCTCTCCAGCACCCCTGCATAGGTGGGGATGCACAAGGGAACGATTCTGTAAAAGTTTTCTCTATAGAGTCCCTTATCAAACATTGGTGTTCAAAAGTATCCTTCACAGATCATGTATATAGGGTACCGAGTCAGGTTTGTGAACATAGAGGAGTACTCTTCTACCACTATCTCTCCCTTCTGAAGCTCAGGAAGCTTTTGGATTCAAACAGAGCATAAGAAGGTGGGGTAGTACTTCTCACAAAATAGCTACAGTAAGTCATCCCATGAGAGTTACAACTCATCATGCATATGAGTAACAATTCTCCACCAACATTCATCCATTCCATTGAAAATATTGGCTTTTAAAGCCACCATTTGATCTGCCAAGGTCCGAACAAGCCTGAAGATGCAGACCACCGACTCTAGAAAATTCTCTACTACCTGGGGATCTAGTTCACTGTGGAACCTTAGCGGTCTCTAGTGTTGGAAATCACAGAGTGCGCTCAGCATGCGCACATCCTCTACCTAATTAGATGGGACTAACTACTACTCGATAGGTGGAGGTGATGCTACCTACCCACCTGGACGAAGGGGATCACGTGATAGATTCTAAACTGAGGCCTTTCCGCTCAAAGGTTCATCATCACAAACCAGAGCAGGTATCCTGGCAGGCTGGCATCACGGAGGAATCTTCAAAGTTATCAAGGAGTTCTATAGTTATATGAGCATATATATATATATATCAACAAAAATAGGGGGCTAAATCAAGAAGGAAAATAAATGAATAAATCTACATGATTCATGTACCATTCATCCTTATAACAAATGTCTCAGCATAACGATTTGACAAGCAGGTAATCAGGGTCTAAGTGAATGGATACATTGGTCGTAGAACTATCACTAGACTCCCTGGCATGAGAGTCACCCCTGAGGTAATTTGACACTATTTCCCTAAACCAAACCAATCCTTTTAATGGGAAACTTTCAAACAAATTCCCAAGGAATGTAACTTTTTATGATACCAATTTGTCACAACCTGACTCATGTCGGGACTCTATCGGCACCTACTCCAAGACCACCTCCATAGGAAAGGGGTAGAAATAAGTGCTGAATGAAAAAACATCTCAAGGATTCCTTTATATAAGTACCTGTAAACACAAACACAACCAATTCAATGAAAAAGTGAAGACAGAAAGAAGTAAAAGATGCTACACTGCTATAAATAAACCTAATAAGAATGGACCTCAAAATAGTACTTATACAGTAATGTAAAATGAAAGGAAAAGGGAAAAAATACACACCCAACAAGAAAAGTTTCCCAACCTGAAAGAAATTGGAAAAGTAAAATATCTGAGAGATCCCCGCTCCTATATCCCAATATTCGACCACTGTACGTGGTCCAAGCACCCTGTATCCCTAAGCTCATCTGAAGTCAATACCACCCTCTTATTCATCTGCATAAGGCAAGATATGTGCTGTAAAATCCCATGTAGAGGTGAGTATAAACATACCTAGTAGGATGCCTTGAAAGATGAAAGGGTAGAAGTAAGAGATACTGTATAAAAGTAATACAATAGATAGAACAAGGTACAATGAACAAGTGCATCTCAATCGAAAAAGAGAGTTAAGTAAACTCATCCAAATAGAAGTATCTATAAATGGTGAGAAGATGAACTTTTCATTGAGTCTTCTCTTCCTATAGTAGTAGAGTAGACTCATCCAACCTTTAGAAGTTAGACATGGAAAGCACATGACATACCCAACACGTCTTCACCTATCATGGAAGAAGAGTAACCAAAATCTCAGGAGTGAGTACTGAAAAATGATATGTGTGTGTGTGTGTGTTTTCTCAGTCAAAAGAAACCAAAATGAGAGAGTAGGGGGATCTCCATCTCACATCCCAACCCACAAATAAGAGTCTTCAATAGTTCCTGGAGTATCCATCAATGATTCCCAGCATCCCACATGTCTACTATGAACACAAATGTCAAAGGGGGTCAACCACCACACCTTAATAATATCTGCTTTGGGTGGCATTGACTCTCTCACATGGTTTTAGGTCATGTCACAAGGATGTGTCTCATTTGGGAAAATGTCCCTCTTTCTCGTGGGTCTAAAGGTACGTTAAAACACATCTCATCACAGATCTGTAAATCCAAAAGGTGAAAACTTGAAGTAGAGGACATGCGCCACAGTGTGTCGGGGGGGCCACTCTAATTGTAGTAATAGAGGACCTACACCCTATTGTGACATGGGGTTTCACTCTAATATTAGTTGTAGAGGACCTGCTCCCTAGTGCATTAGGGGGTTTGACTCTAGTGGTTGAGGACTCACAGCTTGGTATCATATGGGGGTTACACTCTAGGTCATAGAGGACCCACACCCTATCTGGTAGTATAGTTTCACTTGGATGTAACTATAGAGGAATCACGGCCATGCCAATGGGGGCTTCCACTCTGTTATCGTCAAGGACCCGTGCCTTAGTGTGTTAGGGGGGTTCCACTCGGAAATCTTTGATATCATCACCTAACTACAACTATCATCAAACACCACCTAAATAAGAATCATTCTCGAAACACTTCACATCATAACTTGAAATCTATCTTGGATGTCACCATCACGCTCTACGTAGAAAAACACGCAGTGTATGCTTTTTACTTACCTGACTCAGGTAACCTATGAAAAGGGAAATTTTCACCACAACAAGCCCAAAAGGGGACTCATGGGGCCCATGTCTCAATCTTGAACATTAATTTCTATGACATAAAAAAGAGGATCAATTTTCCATAGATGTCGCTTCAATTGGACTCTATGTTTAGGAGATATGACAGTTTGAAGCTGCCACCTGAAGAGTCACCCATAGGCCTTCCCAAACCCACGGTATGACCGGTCGTGGACTAACTACTATGGTCGGTCCCCCTACCATAGTATTTGACCACCAACAGTTTGGTTTTATTTGGACCGACTCTCGTGGTCGGTCCAATGACCATGTTGATCAGCCGCCATAGTCGACCGCTCGGGACCGGCCATGGTCGCTACACCCGCGACAGCTCTGGCTACTGCAGCACTACGGTCAACCATTGTGGTCGACTACCCAAGACTGTTTGAGGTCATTGGCCTTTCAGAAACTTGAGTTGTTATGGATTCATGGTCAATCGCGGTCGCGCTTCACACTAATCACCCCAGGTCGGACCCAGATCCGACTTGGGTCCGCCTCAGCCAGGTTCATCAAGCCCACCTCATCCCGGCCCACCAATCAACACAAACTCCTGTTATATTCCACGGTATCCTTCCATCAATGCAGCAACACTCCTCATTTTTTGGATGCCTTCCACCTCCCAATCACACCTCATAGACCACCGTTGTCCTGTAGATCCAGAGTCATCCCACGACCTGCTGCAATCGGTTGTCACCGCTGAACAATGCCTTTCCTTTGGTCCCTTCTATAGAAAAATATGCCTCCTATGATTACCCAAAATTTAATAAGAATGAAAATATAAAATCCCCAAGACTCGATCTACACAAATCCATTCCCTACTCGATGATTCATTGTCACTTTGACGTGCCAAAAAGTAAACGAAGAAGAACATGTGAAGAATAGAGGAAAGAAGATAGATCGATCGATGTCTGTGTTAGTTTGGCCATCTATGTTGATGTTAAAAGTAGTTAAATCAATGAAGAATCAATTATAATTCAATAATTTATATCATGGATATGGAATTCAAACAAAATATTCCTACTTCAATTTGGATCTTTTTGTCATTGATGAACACATCTGCCAACGATCATTGTGATCCATCAAATCTTTATCATCTAATCTCCAAATGGAGGAGTAGAGAAAATCTTTCCTTTAGTGGTGGGAGGATAATTTGGAAACCCTAATAAAGAGACCATAATATCCTATTTATAATCAGTAATTAGGTCG
The DNA here is from genome assembly GCA_963277665.1 of Viscum album. Taxonomy (NCBI): domain Eukaryota; kingdom Viridiplantae; phylum Streptophyta; class Magnoliopsida; order Santalales; family Viscaceae; genus Viscum; species Viscum album. The sequence goes on from OY728122.1 coordinate 598,092,267, forward strand.
AGGTTATCTGCTTAACCGCACCCGCCAATGATCGCGGGATCCGAACATCCCACCCCCTCTCACTTTAGGACACTCTTAGGTAAAGAACCATATTATGAACTCAACTGTGGTCTTAGATTTCCAATCTGAGTCCCCATTCAAAATTTATTTGAAACAATTTTTGAAATAAAATAAAATAATTTAATTATTTTTTTAACTTTTAAAACCTCGGTTACTTTTTCTACAGACGATATGCGCTGAAAAAATTTATGTCTCACCTAGGGTAAGCACCACATTCCGGACTTAACTATGTCCGATTATTTCTAATCTAAGCTTCTGTTTGAGATTTATCTCACTTACTTCAGATGTTTACTATAAAATATACTTAATATTTTTATAAAATTTATTCCGGGCACATCGGGCCTCAAAATCACACATATTCTCAGTGCCTAGCTCTAGAAATATATATAGAAATATTATAGAGTATTATAATGAAAAATAACTGGGTCTCTATAAGCCTTATCTTATAAGAATATTGAGTATCATTTGGGATCTATCATAATGATGTTTGTTATCAATTTTCCCTACTGTAAGTAGGATCCTATTATAGTTAATTCCCTGGAACTAAATTCTATGTAATTTATGATTCCCAATATCTATTGTATTGAATATTTATAAACTTCTAATTAAATCATGATTTGTTTCTATGTGACATTGTATGTGATAATGTTCTAAGAGTAATTTTCGCACTAAAAGGTCGTAGAATTTCCTCACTATGATGAGAACCCATAAGTGCTAGGACATTATTATTAAATATATATTATATAGTCAGAAGATATAATGTAATAGGAAAAAAATGCTATAATTTATTAAAGGTGGATACTAATAGTTATTTCAGTCACTTTCTCATGGTGAAAAACATTGTTAATTTTCAATGTAAGAGATTATGAGAACACGACCTACCAATAGGAAATCGAGATTTATATGTCTAATTACATGTTCATATTCACATATGTGTGTATTTATCTTTAGAAATTATGATTATTATTAATGGATATTATTAGTAATCTACTCTTATATGTCGATAAAAACCATGACAACATATTTCCATGATGAAGTAGGATACATTTTGTGCATCATGAGTAATATGGAATTTCTGAATAATGCATGAAAGGCTTTGAAACTTATGTTCATTAATGAAATATGATATATAATTCCCTTTAATGGGAATAAAATATCATAAATAAATAAATTTCCATGGTTCTTAAAGAGAATTTTTATTTCTGGAATGTCAAAGAAATAGACATTAAGAATATAGGTTGATGACACCAGCATTAACATGCCTGATTAAAGATATCATGATAAATGGATTATATTATATAGTAAGCATCTATATGAGGTTTTATATTATTTTGACTTTAAATTATTTCTCTATAAGTGACTTGACATGTTTTTAGAATCTAACCATTGAATTTGGGATACTTTGCATAATTCCACTAAGAGTCCTAGAGGGTCACACACTAAGTGTATCCATAACCAAAGTTAAATAATAATATTATTCATTATTTAACATACTGAATAAATATTATTCTCATACATGTTTCAATAATTATTCATGTTTTCTTGATCACATCGACTCCATCACTAGTTATTTGGGAGAATATTTTTTATGAGTAGAATATTTAATATTTATTTATTTTTCATTTAGTGAATATAATATATAATTATTTATCATTGAATAATACAGTGATGTTTATTTATTAAATGAAAAATCTTTACTCAAGGACCAAAAAATATTTTTGGGGAATGTCGAACCATATTTGATGTTCTGTTGAGAAATAATTCATATTAAATATTATTTGAATAAATTTAAAATAATTTATTCAGGAAATATTATTTAATTATTCTTTGTTTGGGAGTTTTATTCTCTATGATCGGACAGTTGCATAGGTATCTTTGGGAATCCTGAATCGTACATGTAGGTGGTTGGCCACAACTGTTGAGTTGGCCCCACTCTAAGGAAGGGATAACAATGGGTAAAAGGTGGAGAGAGAGTGCATTAGAGAAGGGAAATGTAATTTACATGGGGATAATGGAGGGACCTCTAGAATTAGGGGATATTGAGTTGAGCAGTGAGACGCAGTCTATACGTTAATGATAGTGGGGCTTCTATCACTGGGAAATAGCGAGAAGATAAATGGAAATATGGTCGTGCAGCTTTGATGGGTTGCATAGATAATGATGGATGGTGGATGTGTGGGTTGACTCCAATTATGTGGGTGACCTTTTGTTGGACCTCCAGTTTAAGGCCTTCATATTAGATATTGGGCCATTACGCTCTTGGGATTTAATAGTAATGTAATGGGTTTCCTCACCCTGAAAAAGAAATAGGTTTTCTTTTCTTAATAAAAAATGATGGACTTCCCTCCAACTTTTTTTAAAAAAATATTATTATTATTATAGACATGGGTTTTGTGGGGATTATTGAAATAATATGGGTGCATGTGAAATGATTTTTTTCAAACCCTATAAAAATTAAAACCCAAATACATTATTTAGAATCATAATGTTAGACACTTTTTTTGGTTATGAACAACCACTCTAGATAATTATCTCAAAACCTAAAGTTCCCCTCTCCACAACACTCTCAAAAATGGAGAGCGATCCACCTCCACCACCCCACTCAATTATAGAAAGATAAATAACAATAATTATTGGAAATCATTCTCATAGTGATCCAAGATAAGGGAAAAGCATTAAAATATTTCACACTAGAACTCAGAGACACATATAGCAATGCTCAAAGGTTCATGGTACATGTTTGGATCACCAATAAAGAGAATATATACATGAATCATGAGATGTAAGGGTGGTACGATGTAGATACATTTTCATATTCATAAATTAAAAAATACTTTATATCAAAGTAATTCTTTTATTACTTAAATTGAATATAAATCATTATGTTATAATCCAACATAAGGTTTCATTATTATTATTTCAATTAATATTTTATTCAATTCTATTGGTAATGATGTTCTTCTTAAAATTGAAACTCATATTAATCATCAATTAAGATAAAAAAAAGAGATGTTCATTCGCTAACAATGCTTCCATTGTGCTTGAAAACTACACTAGGTATAAAAAAAATTGATGAAAAATGAAAATTTTCAGATGTATAAGAAGTTCTATTTGAAGTACTATATGGTTTTATTTATTTACAACTGTTAACCAAATTTTTCTGAAGTAGATGAATAATAATCATCATATGAATAAAAAAATATAGAATTAAATGATAATTTTTTAAGAGACACTTTAGTTATCTTTTTTATAATTCATTTTTTATCTTAATAGATGTTTTCATATAGTCCAACATTTTTCTAAATATTACTACCAAATTAGTCTGATAAACTATCATAGTTTTTGTCTCTACCACTAGCACTCCACATATCTAGGTATTTTATACATTTTCACTAATTTTATATATTATACTCAACTTTATATATTTCTTCTTTATTCTCATTCAATCAGGTCTTATTTGGACTCTCTTTTGGAATTTATAAATAACAATATATAAGGATTAATTTGTATCAGGTTTCTCCCTTCTACCTTTATAAATATCATATCTAATGTTCCTATTTCTAATCATCTGATTCATCCTTGTTGTTGGTTTAGAATGTTCTTCTTAACTAAATTCTTCATTATTAAAATCTGATTAATGGTAATCAATTCCTTTTTTTCCTTCTTAGTATCCTTTTTTAACTTACTATCATATTCCATGATTCTTCCAATAAAATCATTGAGGATTTTCTTTTTCAAATTGTTTTTATCATTAATATGTGTACTCTTAGAAGCCCACTATTAATTTAAAAACTATATGATCATCCAATTACACCATCTCACCAAGAGACTCCAAACTATTCAAAATATTCATGAAGAACAGATTTATTTATGAAAAAAAATTCTAGGTAGAGAATATAATATTTGATAGTCCATATGTAACATAGATTTTTTGGTTTCAAGAAATATGGAAGTTTTGAAATGAGTATCCTCTATATTATTTCAAATCTTATAAGAAACTTCATAAGAAGATATTTGACAATAATTTTTTATTTTCATCAAACATAATAAAGAATATTGAACCATTTGGTTTTCCTGATATTCAAGTTTATCTTCATGAATAAAATTCACAACATCCTTCTCCATGACTTTGTACCCATTATTCATTATATGAAATTTATCCACACTAGTTTTTAAGAAAAAACTATTAATATTATTTTTTTAGTACTCATAATATTCTCCATCAAAAATTCTGGATCTCTTAGAATTTAGGTTCTCTATTTTTCCAATTGGAAGTCCTTCCATATTGAAAATAAGATATAATTTTTCATCTAGAATACGGTTATTTTTATAACGAAAATAGTGATAATTTATAGAAAACCAAATAGAAAATATGAATAAGAACAATTTCAACAAAAAATCACAGTGATACCATGTGTTAACCTAGATAACATAGGTAAAGAAAACTTTGGGTGGGTGAATTATAGTCTAAAATAGAACTTATAATTTTTATTCACCACCAGATGTCAAACTAGAAGTAGGTATAACACTTCACTCAACCCATAATTTATCAAATTAGGATTATCAGAAATTTTTCAATTAATATTATTGATATAAATTTAGTGTTTGTAATACCTTGAAATTTTAAATTACATTTTCCTTTTAAAATTAATGTGTTTAATAGCTTGTTACACACGCAACCTAGAACCAAAAAACCCATAAAAAATTATATAACCATGATAATTTTTCCATTATGTTAGCATGCATAAATGGATAAAATAAAATATATATTTAAATAATGATCATTATTTTTACTGTTCCTAGAAAACTAATAAGATCACATTTTGGTTAAAAATGTACTTTTTTTATAAAATTACCTTTTTCTGAACTTAATTTTTTGAAAATAAAAAATGTATATTATTGATCTAAATAATATATTTTTTTATATGAATAATATTTTAACACCCATTGTATAGGTAATTTATATAAAACAATAATAGGAATGTTCAATGCATTGAAAAGTTATTTTCCTATAAAATCATTTTTTCATTATATATTTATGTTTTTATATAAAAGATATGATATTAAATATGAGGATTTTTAATTGAACAAATAGACATCATTTTTTTATTTATAATTTTAATATTAATTTAATAATATTTTTTGGTATTTTTCTAAAATAATTGGTTTATAGAAGTCTAGTAAAAAATATACTGATTTTTCTAAAAACTATAAATTTTATGACATTATCATAATACAAGAACGAATTCAATGTTTTTTAAACCTTTTTTATATAAAAAAATATTAATAAGTAAAATAAATCACTTAAGAGTAATCTATCTTTATAAAACCCATGTTTATTGTTTTGGAAACCTAAGCAATATTTTATTCTGAAAACTATTTTTATTCACTTATATTAAAAATTATTTTTAATCACTTTTATAAATTAAATATATAAAAAAATTCTTCAAATTTTAGGTCGATTGGATTATGTAATTTATTTATTTAAATTTCAATTTTGGGCTTAAAAGTATGACTGCTAAGATTAAAATTAATGACCATGGTCACAGAAAAATGGTTATTTTTTAAAAATTTGTTTTATTAAAATTATCTAATTTTTACCTAATGAAATAAATTAATTTATTTAAAATTATGAATATAATATTAATTTTAAAAAAATATATAATTATATTGGAAAATATTTAATTACTCTCTAATTTTAAATAAGCTAATGAACACATAATAGTCACAACACCATTTTTTCTTCAAAAAACTATTTTTCTATATATAAAATGTTTTAATTTAAAATATAATTTTCTATTATTTAAAAAATAATTATATTAAATTAAGATTAAATTTAGGGTCAAAAAATAAAACTTGGTATTAATATTTACCTTATATTCTTAAATTTCTCAGTTATAAACTTGGTACCAAGATAAAAATAAAAATGTAAAAATGTAAAAACATATGGTAAAATACTTTAAACATGCTTAAAATTGTGTATAAAGTGTTATTTGAGTATTGATCAAACAAATATCACCCTATGATCCATTATTATAATGTTTTTGATTCATTGACCAATTAATTATTTAATAATATTATGGAATGGTAAAGGTTATTCCCAAAAGAGCCTTTTTCACTTATAAAAAGGGATCATTTACACCCTACATGGTTACACTTCCCATTTGACTATCCCTTGAACCTATAACCAAAATAACTATCCAATAAGTAATTTTATCATCATTATGTATCTGATCTCTATAATTTATCTTAGGTCCTTCACTATAAGGAGATCTCTAATAAGATAAGATCAAGTCTCCAACATAAGTATTGCCTTCTTTCTAATATTTTATCCTTAATATTAAACTAATAAATCTATTATATACATAAATTCATATTTATATTGGTAGAATAATTCTAATTATATTTTATTTTATTAATACAAAAACTATTTTTTCCTTCTTTATCCACTATAGAAAACAAAAGCATTATTAGTTTGTGTGCACACACTACCACCTTCACAAATCAATGTATTCCATTTTTCATAACTTCTTACCATATTTGGTTTTAATTAATGGATTGATGAATAAATATTATATCTACAAAAAACTATGACTATTTAATGTAAAATTATTATATAATTTATTTCACTCTTATTTGATTAGAAATAAAAATATTAATCATGAGTACACGTGGACTACCACCTCTACTAACATTGACTATCATTTTTCTTCACCACCCATCATGTATGTCATTAAAAATATATCTAATAAATAAATATTATGTAAATAAAACTATTAATATTTTTTATAATATGTGAATATTTTATGATGCTTTCTATTATGGTCAACATACATAAGAATCTATGAAAAAATTAACCGAACAACCTCTAGTAACCGATGTCGGAACAAAAACTATAAAATAAATAAATTGAATATGAAAATAAATGGTCCATATTAAATAAAATACATAATAACATGTTCCTTAAGAAGGTATCAAATAAAATTAATTTTATTATTCAGGAAGATAGGTGCATGTGGATAATGATTCTAGAATAAGGTAAGTGTTTTTGTCTCAATCACTCTCTATTGAGGCTTTCTTTGATATTATGAACCAATATATATTTGTATGGAGTAAATACTGCCCCAATGGATTAAAATATCATAAATTTTTATATAAAATGGAAACTTCCAATCAATTCATGATCTTCCTTATTATGGGATATGATTGATGCCTTCTTTAAAATATAAGGGTCTTTCATAAATCAATTTGCTTTCTTGAGTTATAATGTTTCTCCTTGAGTTTCATCTTTCATATCATATGGTATAAATGATTTTTATATTTTGTAATCACTTTTTATTTGAATATTATTTATCTATGAGTTCTAATTATTCTTGAAAATGTAAACAAGTTAAGAATAATTTGTTCCTCTTAAATGATAGAATCGTATCCTTGTCCATAATTTCCCTTCCTGCCAATGTTATCCTTTTAAATTAGAAATATCATTAAGGTTTTTATAATGTGAACATTATATTTAACTTCTTTTATTTTTAAAAGAAATTTTAGTATTAACTTCTATGATGTTTCATTTCAACAAAGGTGTTTTGAAGAAAAGGATAATATGTACCAACCTCATTACCTTTGAGTTACACGTTATCTCTATTTTATCCATTTTAAACAATATTATTTTAATAATTTAGTCTATTTTTGTATATAAGTCTCATGCATATATACATAGATAAATATCATTTTCATTTTTGGGGTCATACATGTTTTAGTTCCCATTAAAATTCAAAATTTTAAGTAAACATGATTAAAGGAGCATTCTTATTTCTTGTCTCATGTCAAACATCACCCCCATGAAATGTTTTTAAACCATGAATGGATTTTAAAAAATAAAAATATATTATGAATAACCCTATTGGTTCAATTATGGTTTTATACAAAATGATACGATCTTTCCTTCTTTAAAGAGATACTTTAGTTATCTCACAAAGTTTCAACCAAGAGGTTCATTTTTAGTCTTTCTTCTATGAATCTTTCTATTTAATTATATACATTAAAACTCAATGTTCAAGACCTACATCCCTATTTAAATTATTAATTTCTAAAATAATTTATTTCCTTATTATATTTTGAATTCATATGTTATATCATATGATTATTCAAGGAATCAGAGTTCTAAAACCCACATCTGAATCATGGGTTTGATCAATCTTATGGTTCATATATGGTTTATTTTCTTCATGTGTCACGAATAGGTATGATTTTCACTATTTTTTGGGTGTGACTAAAATTATATAGAACTAAAATGAACTGGTTAATGATTTATATCACATGATATTTTATATAGGGTATTAGGGAGTGAACCGAATCCTCTATTGGACTGTATGCACTATTAATAGTGTGTGGATGGTCATCCTAAGAGACAAATATCATGTGATGGGTGGAATTGGAATTATATAACCCTATAATGAACTGTTTAAAGTTGTATACCTCATGAGATTCTACCTAATGGATTAGGGATTGAACATAATCTTCTACGGGACCATTTTTTATTTATGATGATGGTCTTGGGAGTTACACATCACTTGTTTTTATGATGACATATCTTATGTTGTTGATGTATAGTACATGATTCCATGAATGTTATTATTTCATTTCATTATTCTATATATCCATGATTATTATAATTCGCATTATGATATCATATTATGCTTCTTGACTATCATGTTATAATTTATTTACATGAGTATTACTTTACTGAACATTCTATTTGACACTTTTCTTTAGTTATTTTCCTCTGGGTATCCTAAGCAGTTTTAGAATGCCTATGAGAGTTAAGAGTGTTGTGTGGAGTTTTAAATAAATATGTTGTTTTTAAATTTATGATGACGTATTTATGTATATATTTTTATAAATACATTATACCTCTATATAATTGGCATGTATTTGTTGGAAAAATACATCAAAGGTTATGAAATAATATGTGTTTAATGTGTGGTTCTCTATAGTTGGTATCAGAGCAAGGTCAAGTTATTTTTTGGTATTATAATTAGAGAAAATTATTTAAAACCCTAGTAATAAGCCAAAGTGATATGTCTAAGTATAGTATCAAATCATGAAATTTTGGTAAAGTAAATATTCTATGGTTTTCTTAGAAATAACATCTATATCTGGATACTAAAAGTGGATATAGGATCTGGAACCGATATACCTAGGGGAAATAAACATAAAATGGATGATTGGGTGTTAGCTTGATTTTCACCTGGTGTGTGAAAATTAGGTATAATTTCACACGTATTTTGAAATTCTTGGGGTATATACTCTGGTTGAACATATAAACTTTACAAACCACTATAAAGGATTGATTTCCTAGTTTCTTGAGGAACTATGTTTAAAAGTATAAGAAAACCCAACTGAAACTATCATAGGTCAAACTAATAATGATATTTTTCGAACTAAATGACTTAAGCAATAAGATGATGATGTAAAAGGGAAAAATTATAAGTTTTAAACCTTTTTTTATAGATTATGATGACCCCGTATAATGTTAAATGTTCATTTCTCATATTAACCCTTCTTGTTTTAGTAATTATTATAACTAAAAAGAACCACAACTGCATGGGAAAATATGATGATTACCTCAATGGAAATCCCATATAAATTGGATTTTGACTGAGAAATTAGGTGATTATTATAAAAAAATCTCTTGAAAGATGATTAACCATGTGAGAATAATTGAAATCTTGATCCCTCCAAATAATAGATGGACGGAATCTCATCAGAAATCAAGTTATGATGATGAATGAATTAATTAATATTCAACATTATACAAGTCAAAAATGTGGTAAGAAGCTCTAAGTGAATTTCATAAAGGGAGTTGGAAGATGATTTACTTGAGGTAAAGTATGAATCTAGAAACAAACTATCTAGGGAAAATGATATAGGAAAGGAAGGTATTTTTCTTCACAAGGATCCATTATTGATTTTATGTTTTAGATATGAGGAATTCAAGAAATATATAACCTAATGAACCAATCCAAGGGTTAAAGAAGAAAACTAAAAAAACTACCTAATAGACCATGGGATCAAGGAAAATACCATGTAATTACTACTATTGAAGTGGATAGTGCCAAAATAAGTGGTTCTAGGAAAACATATTCTTCACTCTAGATTTGAATATGTCTTATATCCTATATATTTTCACCAAATTTTAGCTCTTGAAATAAAAAATACCTGGTGGTAGACTTATTAAATCCAAAGTAAATAAATATTATTTAAGGATTCTATCATTATAATTCATGCAATCCTGGTTATCCTTCTTGTAGAAAAATTTAATGTTATTTTGGTAACTAATTTTTCTCTCTACATAGATAAAATATTATATGTTTGAATAAGAAATCACATTTTGTAACAACCAATGATAATATATCAATTTAAGGATGATTGTAAACACACTTTATAAGGAAATTATTTAATTTGGACTTTGATATCCAATAATGATAGACACATTGAAAAAATGGTTGGATGAAAACTCGATATTAGGATTACGCCAATTCTAAGGAATAAAATATGTTCCCAAATATAAAAGGTTGATATATCTGTGGAAATTATATTATGAGTAAGTTCTATCTTTTATATACCCCTATATATTTACATTAGTATATGATAATTAAAATTTTGAGGATGAAATTTATTTAAGGGGGAATAATATAACACTCTGAGACTTTAAATTATATTTCCATTTAAAAACTAATATGTTAAATAACGTGGTTAATATGAAACCTTGATCTAAAAAACCATAGAATGTTATAAAAACATTATAATGTAGCTATTAATTTTTTGGTTATAAATATAATTAACCACTTTATGAGATATATTTTGAAATAATTATCATTATTTTTAGTGTAGTGAGATAACTAATAATATCTCATTATGGTTAAAAATTTATTTTTTCATAAATATCTCATTATAAAGTCCATTTTAAGATACTAAATAAGTTATATTATTGAATTGATTAATATATATTTTTATAATAAAAAATATTATAACACTAATTTTATTAAAAAATGATAAAAAATAATGGGAATGGTTTATACTTTGAAAAGTTATTTTCCTATAAAAATAGTTTTTCATTATATATTTTTTATTTAAAAGATAAATTTTTAAATTCAAGAATTTTAATTTGACTAAATTGACTTCAGTTTTTATAATAAAAATATTACCATATTATGAATGTTTTTATTTTTCTTAAATACTTGGTTTTTAGGGGAATAGTTAAAAAATACTAGTTTTACAAAAAACTGTCAGTTTATTATATTATAATAATATAATAAATACTTATAAGTTTTTGAAAACCATTTTTTTAATATATATATATATATATATAATTAAAACAAAAAGGTCAAAATTATTATGTTTATTTTATCAAACCCATGTATATCTTTTTATAAATATATGTAATATTTTATTCTAAATTCTATTTTTATCCATTTATTTTAAAAATTTCATTTCATAACTTATAGAAATTAAATATGTAAAAATTGATTTCATATGTTAGATCAATATTATCTTATTATTTAATAGTTTCAAATTCATTTTTTTCATAAAATTAGCATTACTATTATTTAAATTATTGACAATGGTAATGGTAAAACTATCATTTTCAAGGAATTGTTTCATTAATATTGTGTAATGTTTATCAAATAAATTTAATTTATCTATTTTAAATTATTATTATAAAATTATTTTTAAACTCATATATAATTATATTAACACATATTTAATTGTTAAATGATTCTATATAAAATTAAGAACAAGTAATGATTAAAACCCCATTTTTTCTACAAATAAACATTTTTTCAATATATTAAATCATTTAATTTAAAATTAAAATTCTTCTAAATAAAAATTGAATTATATTGAATTTATATTAAATTTAGGATCAAATCAGAAAATAATTTTAATAGGATTCACCTTATATTTTTGAATAAAATATAATTTACTTAGTTAAAAACTATTTACCAAGGTAAAAATAAAAATGTTATAATGTCAAAACCTATAGTAAAACACCTAAAAATGGTTAATTGTTTTTTAAAATTCCTATTTAAGGATTTATAGAATAAATAATACCCAAAACTCCATTATTATGAAATTTAGGAGTCATTTACCCATGAATATTGTAATGATATCGTGGATGGTTAAAGGGTATTCCCAATTGATCCCTTTTCTTTGCTTATAAAAGGGTATCACATACACCCTGACATGGTTACACTTAATATTATAATTTCCCTTGAAACTATACCAAAAATACCACCCCTTAAATTAATTTTATAATCCTTAATTATAAGGCCCCAGCCTTAAACATTACTTAATCTTGAGTTATTACAAGATTACACATTGAGGATCTTTTCAGGTTTAGAGTCTTAGAGAATTAGATCATAAATCATGCATTTCATTCCACATTTCAACTAGGTGGTTACATAAAAGACAGTATTCATTTTTCTCATCAACGGAGACATATTTAAAATAAAACATGGATTCTTTCTTGACACTTCCTCGACACTATCACCACATCATGTACTTTTCCCTTGACCTGTGAAAAACATTTCAAAAACTTGGGATGAGCATAAAAATCTCAGTAAGAGATATAAAAATATGGAAAGGAAACATTAGTACATGTATTCATAAGAATCAATGAAATCATACTTTACTCATAAAACATAAGCACTTTATCATACCTCATTAAATCATAAGAGTTATGAATAACTTATAGAAATCATAAGACTTAAAGGTAACTTGAGGCATTCATAACATTCTTACGTAGGTAGTAACCCTCATGGTTACGTTTGGAATACCCATCACAATATATTCCCTAAATATCTTTGGAGAAACCTTAGTGTTTAACCCCTTCATGTACCCAATGCATTAGAGAGCTATATCGGTCTCACCCACCATTAGTTTATCACAGAACCACCCGTCTTCATAAACAATGCCCAAGAACCATAACATAATCATATCACATAAAACTTGCATAAAGGAAACATAAAATTTCCCCATTTAAATCACAAGATATCAATACAAAAAAATTGATATAATAAAAACATTGTCAAAACCATTTTAAATACCAAAATAAAAGAAAGGTAAAACATGGTATTTATTTTTCATTTAAAAAAACATTATGGCTTGTAGAGGAAGCCGAAACTCAAATAATGGTCACGGCGGCGGAGAAGTCGTTGTCGCCACATATGTACGAAAAAACATTCCCTTTTGTCATTTATTAAAACGCTTCGTATAAAAAATATTCCTTTTGAAATAAATGTAAAATTCAAAGTGGTTTATACACCGTATAAAAGAAGGTTGTGTATAAAACAAAATATGCCTCAATGAAAAGAGATTGATACGAAGTCTCATACCTCGTGTCTGACTTGATTCGATCATTCTTTAATCTCCTGAATAATAAACTTGAGTTAATTTCTACTTGCTTAAGAACCTTTTTCAAGTTAATTATTCCTTTTATATCACTTATTACCATGTTATGAACACTATTTAATTATTTAAGTTAATAACGGTCGTTTTTTCAATCATTGGTACTTGAGTCAAAAAAACTCTTTATAATTACAAGTTGTTCATGTGGTAAGATATCCATTATATACAGAATTATATTCATGATATAGATATCATATATATCATATATATCCATTATATACATGCATTTATAATATTACATAACATTTAGAGGTAAGAAATGAAATGCACCGTTCATGAAGACGGTAAGTCGTACGTATGCATGAACGCTACTTTCATTTCTATTTCGTATTTAATGGATTGGAATCATAATTATATAAAGGTACATTATAATTCCAGTATAATATCATATATAATATTATTAACTCCATCCTTTACACGTCCCACATATGTTATTAACGAATCAAATCACTTTGAGGGGGCGGTACTCCGCACTTCCTAAAATGAAGATATCGCGTTTACCCATAATGGAAACCATAAAGGTATTCCATAAATGAAAAATACAGAAGCTTAAGGAAAACATAAACATATTATATATCACATATAAATATATTTACATCTTAATGGTCACCTTTTAAGGTGTTAAAAGAATATTGAACAATCATCATTTCGTGAGGCAGTAATTCGCCATCCACATAAACAGTATGTTCTTTAACCATTAGATGGAGGTGTGTGGAAGTGTAGCTCGAATACTTATTATAAAAACATCCTAGTATATTGAAGATACTTTTTTTTTACAAAAAAAATTAATAAAAAGAGTTTATAGGGTTGGAGAATCAAAATAAAACAAAAGAACACAAGTGAAGACATTACCTTTAAATTGGGTAACTCCTCTTAGTTTGAACCAAAAGGGTTTCTTGAAGTGCTTTATGCCTAGGGTAAGGATTCTAGGATGAATAGAGGGATTGTTAGAGATAAAATGAGCAGATATTGGCCGATCCAATGTCCTGAGAGGTGTGGGTAAGGAGGTAGAGGTGGGGGCATTTTACAAGAGGGAGGAGGGGAACTCTTGGAAAGTCAAGAAATGTTACATTATATTGAAATGAGTTTTGAATTTTAAAGGTCCCACATTGATATATTTCGAGGATAAGGTGATAAGGGTTCTAAATATACTCATAAAATAGGTTTTTGACAAGTTTAAGTCTTAGATTTTACATTATCTTTTAATTTTATTTAAATCGTTCATTAATGAGGTAATCGTTGCATCATCATGGTGTCATAAAAAATTTAATTTATTTAAAGTCTAAAAATTATAAAAAAATTACTATGATGTAGGAAATATTTTTATCATTCCAATGACTATTTATAGTCTAAGTTATAATTTATGTAGACAAAATTAAAATTGTTTTACTTAGGTGTTACATACTTTTGGGATATTCTCCTTTCTTTAAAAAATAAAATGATAAAGTGTCACTATCACCCAAAAGTGATTCCATGGGGTCCCTAAGTTTGGCACAAGGCATCCAATGGTCGGACATGACACAAAAAGTAGAATTAGGACACATGTTGGGGTCATTTGTTATTATTATGATAATATTTTATTATCCTTAACTACCCGATTGCTAATTAATCACGATAATTAAAGATAATTACCATCGTTACTATTCATAATGTCCAAAAACAAAAGAGTATTAATTACATAATTTGGACCTTATTATTACAAATATGGAATCAATTTTACCAAATTAAAAACACAAAAATTACAGTAATTAATTAAAAAATGATTCCTGTTGTCAAAACAAATAGCGGGTTTTTTTGAAACAATATCTATGAAAAGTTTGGCACTTGTTTATGACCAATTCCAAAGTGAAATCAATTATAATGACCACAATTGGATTAAATGGTAAAAAAATATTATAATTAAAGTTTAAAAACAATTAAAAGGAAAATCTATCTATATAATTAAATTAGATGAAAAAGCAGTTTTGAAGTAAAATGCAGTATTTTTCACTATTCATTAAAAATGAACATTGTCAGAAAAATACCAAAAATTTATACAAAGTAAATTTAAATGTCCCAATTATAATGAATAAGTTTATTTTGACAAATAGAGCTTATAAAATTTTCAAAAGATAGATTTAAAATGGTTCTCCATCAAAAGGCGGTAAAAAAATCTTTTAAAAATATTAGAGAATTCAATGCTTAAGATTGGATTTATTCTCATTATAAGCCTATAAAACTCTATCTAATTTATAAATATACATAGATATGAAAATCCATAGTTCTTTACTTAGGATGTTACATCCTTCCCCCCTTTAGAAAATTGCGTCCCTACAATTTATTTACTTATCGAATAAGTGGGGGTATTTATCCCTCATTGTATTTTCAGATTCCCATGTTGTCTCTTCAATCATGTGGTTTTTCCACAAAACCTTTACTTGATGAATCACCTTATTCCATAACACTTGCTCCCTGTGGTCAAGAATATGTACTGATTTTTCCTCATAAGATAGATTCTCTTCCAGCTGAACTACCTCTGGACTCAAAACATGAGATGGATCTGGCATGTAATTCCTTAACATTGAAACATGAAAAACATTATGTACCTGAGATAAACTCGGAGGTAAAGACACTCGGTAAGCAAAATGGTCCAACTCTCTCCAGAATTTCATATGGTCTAATGAACCTTGGACTCAGCTTTCCTTTCTAACCAAATCGCATCACACTTTTCCATGGTGAAACTTTGAGGAAGACATGATCACCTACCTCAAAAGAGAGATCCTTCCTCCTGTTGTCTGCATAACTTTTTTGCCTGCTCTGAGCTATTATCATGTGTTTCTATATCAGCTGAACTTTTTCTACCAACTCTTCTACCAATTCTGGTCCCATAAACTTCCTTTCACCCACTTTATCCCAAAAAGCTGGAGTTCAACACCGCTTCCCATATAATGCCTCAAATGGTTCCATCTGTATACTAGAATGAAAACTATTATTATAAGAAAACTCAACCAAAGAAATATGTTGGTCCCAACTTCTCATTATTCTTGAAAATGTAACTATGTTAACAATAATCCCCATCCTCCTGAATGATGGTTTCCCCTTCTTGTCTAAAATTTACCTTTTTGTCCATGTTCACCTTTTTAATTAGAATCCTCATTTAGTGTAATGTCACATGAAAATTCTATTTACATTATCAAAATTTCAAAATAAAATTTTATCATATTCTTTATGAAGTTGGATTTCAGCAATGGTGTTTAAAAACATAAAAAGGGATCTTCCATACAACCCTCGTTACTTCTGAGGTTTGTATTCTATTTTATTTTCTCAAATTTAAATAATATTATTATAATGAAATTATTCTATTTAAAATATATATATCATACATATATAGGAATTTAAATATCTTTTTAATTTATGGGGTTATACATGTTTTAGTCCCAATAAAAATTCACACTCTTTGTTATTCCTAATTTAAGGGAATGTTTCTATTTTTTAGATCATGTCAAACATAACCCCCATGAAATATTTTTAAAAAATTAATATCTTTTAAAAACTATACTTATATTATGTATAACCATATTATTTAAGTTCTGTTTTTATGAAAAATAATATAAAATTTCCTTCTTAAAAAGGATCCTTTAGTTATTTCGTAATGTTTCACCCAGGTGGATCATTTTTATTTATTATTCTCTAAAACCTTCACATGAATTTTCTACATTGTAAATCCTTGTTCAAGACCTATATCCCTATTTAAATTATGAAAATACAAAACAATTTTATTCTTTACAATGTTTATAATCCTTATTATATGGCCTTTTTGTTATTCCTTGAATCAGAATTATGTAACCAACTTCCTTCTCATGGGTTTGATCGTGCTTATAGTTTATTTTATTTTACTCATGTGACACATAAAATCATGATTTTAATTATGTGATGGTTGGACCTAGAATTATATTTTCCTTTGATGAAATGTCTAAAGATTTATATCTCATGAAATTTAATGTATGGGATTGGGGAGTGAGCCTAATCCACTGTCAGACTTTTTCCACTATGTATGGTGTGGATACAATTATCCTATGAATACTATATTATGTGATTGGTGGGATATGAAATATATAGCCTAAAAATGCATTGGGTAAATATTTCAATCTCTTGATATGTTATTTAATGCTTTAGATAGTGAACCTAATCCACCATGGGACTTTGTCCACGTTATGATGGTTGTATTGGGTGTGACCCTTGTTGATGTTTAAGATGTCATGTATTATGTTGTTTCCACATACTCTATGTTTTGATGAATATTATGATTTCATTCTCCAAATACATGTTCCCATACTTATTAATATTATCTTTATGATATAATGTTATTACTTTAGACTCTCATGTTATGATTTATTGATATGTTTATTCCCTTAATGGGATTTCTAGCTCACACTTTCCTAATGTATTTTTCTTAGGGTATCCTTTGCATTTTTAGAAGATCTATGGGTATTATGAGTTCTATGTGGAGTTTTAAATAAATATTTTTTTTATTTTTAAGTTGATGTATTAATATGTATAATTTTCCAAAGATAATATAAATAATGATCCTTGGGTTGTATTTATTGGAAAAGTGTGTTATAGATTATGAAATAATATGTGTTTAAATCTTGTGTCACTATAGTGGAAATATAAAGAAGTGAAAAAATTGTCAACATAATAGAAATTCAGTTTATTGTAAATTAATAAAAACAAACAAAATGTATGAGTAAAAAATTTACACATAGTATAAAAAAATTGGATTATAGGATAAAAATTCAAATATTAATATAAAGCATACTATAAAACTTCTTTTTACCCAAACTACAAGGAGGATCATTCAACATAATTCAAGGTATCAGTCTTCCATCCTTTTAATCCCTATACTAAAACCCATTATATGGTGAATTTTTATTCTTATACCCATAAACCCTTAATTAGTGTGATCAAAATCCGCTATATCTTCTTGTCCATAGAATCCCTTAATCACATATGATTAGACCAAGATCTGCCTTCCTACCCCTAGAATCCCTTGATCAAATAGAATCAGAAACAATATTCATAAAATAAGAAATTTTCAAATATATTTATAAATAGAAACCTCGTGTAATGTATCTCATATCAAAAAATTAAAAAATAAAAATAGTACACCAATCAGAATCACAATTAGAAACAAGTAGTTTCATAACTTAAATATGATCAAAAACATTCAAGATTCTGCACATTCCTTCTTTCGGTCATGAAGATGTTGTGAAATTTGTAGAAAAAGTTATTTTTCAAAATCCATATTCATAAAAGTTAGTTTTTCTAATGTCCCATTATTTTGGAATATATTTTCCCATTAAAATAAATTCAAAGTAATTGATAGCTTAATTTGCACGTAACACTGAGCTTATACAAAACCATGATAATTATTATTATTATAAATGATTGTGATAACATAGTTGTCCAATTGGAGAGTATGAATATAAGTAACGATATTAAAAAATATATGTATGAAGGTTTTTCTTAATATAAATTTATTGATTTTGGATTAGGAAATAAGTTCTCAAATTTTAATGATTACAATAGAATCATTTATGACCTAATTTTTTAATAATTATATTCTCTAAAAAATAATTTTACTCACAACTAATAAATGATTAAATATATTTATTATTTATGTAAAAAATTGAATAATAATTTATAAATTTATTATTAGTATGTTAGAAATTAAGATAAAATCATTTGATGGTAAAAAGTTGATGTTTTAATAAAACTATTTTTATAGTTTTCAATATTTTTTCTTAATAAATTGAATTAATCTCTATTAATGAATGATTTTAATTAAATGTGTAGATAATATATTCAATTAAATATCTTAACATTCATCTAATGGTTTTTATAATTAAAGTAGTGGTAATAAAACCTTTTTTCATTAAAAATATATTTTTAGTGGTTTTAATCTAATCGATGTAACTATACATAAAACGATTCATTAGTTATTTATTTATCCCAATTGAATTTATCAAAGAATTTCCATTATTTATCTTTCTATATAAATTTCATAATATAGTTACCTTTAATTTCACCCTTTATTTCTATGTCTATATTACTATATTTATAATAATTTTAATAAAATGTATTGTGGTTCAGCTTTGTTTGGTTATGCGTGTGAAGAAATTTTACAAACACATTATATTTTTTGATATGTGTGTGTGTGTGTGGAAAAATATTTGTGTGTTACATTCTCCCTCCCCCACCAACCATAAAAAATTTCTCCTTCAAAATTTGAATCAAATTTTAAAGTAAATATGGATATCTTTTCTTCATTGCTTCTTCGCGCTACCAAGTTACTTCCTCAAACATTTGATTTCTACAAAATATTTCATGAGTTGGGTTGTCTATTTCCTCAATAAGTATTCCCTCTCATTGAGAATATTTAGTATACCTTCTTCATATTATAGTTCATGTTTTAATTATACACCATTGATGTCAAGTATACATGTTTTTTCTGACATGTACTTCTGTAGTAGGGACACAAGGAATATGTCCTAGAAATTCGAATGATTTGGAGGTAGATACAACTGATTTGAAAATTCTATAACATTTTTAGGAATCTCAAATGGTCCAATGTAACTTGGACTCATCTTTCTCTTCTTCACAAATTTCATGACTCTTTTCAATGGTGATACGTTGAGAAATACATTATCCCTAAAATGAAATTAAAATTTCTTCTTCAAATCTTCAATGTAACACTTTTTTCAACTCTTAGAAGCCTTGATATGTCATATTATTTGTTGTATCTTCTCTATGGTTACATTTAACAAGTATGGTCTTGAAAGTTTTCCATCTCTATCCTCATCATAACATACCATTATTTTACACATTTTTCCTTAAAGTGCATCATATTGATCCATTTGAATACATGAGTAGAAACTGTTGTTATTGGATAATTAAACAAGTGGAAGATGTTGATCCCACCACCATTGAAAATTAACTAAACTATTACTTTACATGTCCTCCAATGTTTGAATAATCATCTCATATTTCTTTTCTATTTAAGGATGATTGGTTATGCATAGTTTATCTTTTGTATTTATATTCCTTTTTCGTAGGATGCTTGAGAACATATAAGTAAATCATGGATCATGGTTAGAGACAATTGATTATGGAACACCATAAAGTCTCACCACTTATTAAATATACAGGTGATCAAGACACTCAAGTGGTATATCTACACATATAGTGATGAAATTAAATGACTTGGTTAATCTTTAATCATTTAACCATATGGTATTATTATGCTTTTATTTCATATTAAGTCCAGAAACAAAGTTCGTAGTGTTGTTTCCCACTTATATAAAGGTAAATGTAGTGGTTGAATCACTACCTTAAGAATTTGACACTCTACCTTCACTTGCTAACATATAAAACATCTAGCTGAATAATTATCAATTTCCTATTTCATGTTATCCTACTAATAATGGTCAAACGTATCTCAATACATTTTGGTTCTACGCATATGTATAGAGAATAAATATTTTTGATATTAATACAATAATTATTTATTTAATTTTGGAGTATATGGGACATGTATCATTATTCTAAACCTTATTACTCCCTTTTGATCAAGATCGACACAAAGAAACTTCCCATTTTCCATTGTGTCTATATTCATTGATATCACATGATCCTCTCTTTATGATTTCATAATCCTATAAAATAATCATAATTGGGAAATCATTTGATGTTTTATTGAGTTTGTTCCTTGGAAATTATATGTTTGACCTTATCAGGTCATTAACCAATGAATATCCTTCAATGCCCATCATTATAAGAACTTTGAGGTATTTATTATTCAGTTCATCAATGATGTTTTTTTACTTTAACCAGGTGATAATGAATTGAATAATAATAGTCCTTCAGAAAATCAAACCAAATAATTTATCTAATTTTTAGTTCTTTCTATGGGAATATGTACTTCATAATTTTGTGGTCCATGTATATATCACATATCTCCCCATAAAGATAGTGAATATATATATTTAAAGAAAAAATAATATGTCTAAATCCAAATAATGGGTAGGATAATTATATTAATGACGATTAAATTGTCAAGATGAAGAATCTTTAACCTTTTCATTCTCCATGAGCACATATCCAAGTCAGTTTAATAATGCATCATTTTAAATGAAAAATCCTTATCAATTAGAGAGTAATGTTAGCATAGATGTATTAAACAGCTTATTCTTCAATTCCTCGAATCTTTCTTTATAATACTTCATCTAGTTGATTATAAATACCTTTATATTTAATGTGGATGTCATATTAGAAGGATTTATAAAAATTAACAAACCCTCTATTTTATACTTCTAGGATAATAAATAAATGAATATTTTTTATTTTATCAGAAAGATACCACTCCTCTATTTCCATATTCTTAGCCAGGTCCACAAAGATTAATTTTCAAGATACAATTTTTACCAAGAATTCAACTTATTGCAACCCAAAATCACATTTACTAAATTTATCAAATAATCATTGTCTGCTAAGAGTTTTTAGTATAACCCTTAGGTGTTCTTCATATTCCCCAAAACTTTTGGAATATACCATAATATCATCAATAAATACCACCACAAATTTATCTATTTAGTCCATAAAGAGTCTATTAATCAATTCCATAAATATAGAAAGAGAATTAGTCAAACCATGGAGTATAAGAAAAAACACATAATTTTTTTAGAATGATCAGAAAGATATGTTTTTAATATCTTCTTTCTTCACTCTCAACCGATGATACCTAAATTGGAGCTTAATCATAGAAAATAATTGACCTCCACAAATCATGTTAAATAAATAATCAATTCTAGGAAGAGGGTATTTTTAATTTATTATCATCTCATTATGTTCTCTATAATAAATTTCTAATATCATTGACTTATTATTCTTATACACAAAGTTAAAAGTTTCTCCCTGATTAGAGACACTTATATAGATTAATCCTTTTTACAAAAGATCTTGGAGTTACTTCATTAATTCCAATAACTCTATGAATCCCATTTTATATAGGGTATTTGGTACCTGTTTCGATCATTCTATGAGTTCATTTAATAATTCTACCTATATTTATGGTGGAGATATAGATAATTCTTTTGGATATATATCTAGGTACTAACAAGATTTGAGTGAACAATGACTATACCTTCCACCAAATTATTTGGAGCCTCGAATTCCATAGTTTTGAGAGAAAAAGCATGAACATGATCCATTGTCATCTATTGGGGTTGATTTTAAGTTTCTCTCCATTATTATTAGATTCTAAAAATGATCAGAAAAGTGTTCATTCTCTCCAAACATCAAGCATTTAACTATAGGGTATTCTTATACCATCATTCCTTTGTCATCTGTGTTATGTTGTTATGGATTTTCATCTCCATGATAGTTTCATGAAAATTTTACAATTGATTCCCATTTTTTACATTTCCTACTTCTATGAATACAATTCCTTGAGTGCTTCTTCCCACACCAGTTGCATATGGGAATTCATAGTTTCATTCCATACTTTTCATGATCAAAAGTATTTATATAATTTTTATCCATCCTTATATTCTTATCATTCATCCCATGATACAAATGAATATCACTAAATTATATTTCCAAATTAAGATAAGATCTCACTATATATTCATAAAATTCAATATCTTATATTTACAGTGATTTATGTTAATGGGGTCTCAGTACACTAGATAATTTATTGACCTTATCATCATAATTATTGAAAAATCATGAAGAGTATCATGAAAGCCATGTAATTTTTATCACATAGCATCCCACTAATTCCTTTCCTTTTTATAATTTTTATGAAATAACTTTCCATTTTCATTTAGAGGGTTTGAGGAAAATACCTACTAAAAAATATCTTCTTGAACTCTTCCCAATCCATAGCTTCATCTTCATATTTTGGTGTTGTGTTCATAATCAATGTCCACCACTAATCAGATTCTCTATCTATGTGGAACACAGTTAAGGATACACTCTATTTTTCAGAAAAATAGAGCACATAAATATATTTTCTATAGTTTTGATACATTGTTTTGTAACCAATAGGTCAAAATTCAACTAAAGATAGGTTTTTATTCCCCCATGAAGGATTAAATGGCTAGTAGTTCTCTATTTTATGAAAATGGATACTCATCGTGATTATTTTTATTATTCATAATGTGAGATAATGGATTTAACATCATCGTGAAGTTTTCAACTTTAGATTCTACCATTTTTCTAAGGACTTCATTGTATTTCTCAATGCATCGGTTATGGATCCTTCTATTTCCTACCATTTTTTTAAAAAAAAGTAAAATTAAATGAGAAAACGGCTAATACTATAAATCATTATTATTACTAAAAGGAATATTAATCATAAATATTTTTTAATATTTAGCTTTGCAGATTCTTTAATTTAATATTATCTCACTTTTAAGGATAAATATTTAATTTATTTGCACATCATTAATCATGGTTTATAAAGAAAAATATGATAAGAACAACATATTCCTCCAAACTATCTATCTAGGTGTGCATTATTAAGACCAATAATCACACACTAGAGTGAATATTGATTTAATAATCAACCATCTTTCTTTTAAGGTTATTACACATATGTTCATTTTTTCCACAACCACATCCACTTTCTAATATCTAGATAAGGATGTAATTTCCTTAGAATCAACATATTATATACCTAAAAAAATTTAAGTATGTTTTCTTATATATAGAAATATATCTATGGTTTTCACTGAGGTTTTATAATCTTAATATACAAAAATGACTAAACCATGCTTTGATACCAACTGTAATGACCCATGATTTAATACATAGTTTTAAACAAAATTCATTAACAAAATTATTACACTAATAATTTCCTCATGACCTTTTTGAGGTTTAGAGTATTGGAAACTTGAACATGATATTTGGCATATATAGAACTCATAAAAACATAATAAAATTAACACTCTTGAAATATTACTTTATTATTCCATCCTCGATCACCTCAATGCATCATATTTCCTAGGAACGTTTTTCAAAATAAAAGGGAAATCATAAATCCTAGTAATGGATGAACAATGTAAACGGAGTATAAATGAACATAATGGATAAAACATGAGGCATAATATAAGAACATTAACATAAGTAAAATATTCATAACATGATAATAATAACATTAATCATAAAATGATCATATGTACAGGAGGTATAGCTTAGAAATGTGGATACAACATAAATATGATACATTCATAAGTATATCACTAATGTTCATCACTAATATGCCATTAAATATTATTACCAAGGTTATTCGATAAGGAATAAAAAATTAATAATAAGTAATCCTTTTTAAGTACCATGAACTTGTAATCTCTAGATATTAGCACTTTACCTGATGTATTAGAGCACCATCATGGGTCACCCTTCATATGTATATCATTATGTGTTCAAAATTAATCATATAACATAATATTGTATTTCATTATTTCAATAAAATGACTAAGGAATATAGGATTCATACATGAATTTACCCAAATAATGAAGGGTAGTTATATCAAGGTGAATACCCCTAAATAAAATAGGGATGGGTATTCACAATACGGAGGTGTGGCATACGAAATCAAAGAGTTATTTTGAATCAAAAACAGATACAGAAAAAGGTTTAAAGAATGGGTTTATTAATATAGAAGGGTATTATCTCATCAATAGTGCATTGTTTGGACAATAAAATTCTGATTATGGTAATATGAAAGTACAATCAATGGAAACGTAGAGTTTGTATGAAAAAATAATAACCTAAATCAAAATGAGGAGGTAGAGAACCCATACCTTTCTAAAAATATTATCAATACTTGGGGAGGACTTCTTATAACCTTAGAAAATCCTTGGAAGATATTTATAGATAGTGGGGTAAGAAAAATTCATGTTCAATTCCCTCGGGGTATAGAGGGAAGAGAGAACAGGTGGGAGTGAGCCCCACATTATAGGTAAAAGGAAGGCTTTTTCATGGAAACCAAATTTAAGTGAGGGGAAATAATAGCATCATTTGGGGTTAGGTGGGTTTTTTGAGTTAGGTGAATCAGTTGAGGAAATATTGTTTAAAAATATTAGTTTAACTATATAATATAACAATGATATTCTATAACTTCTAAGTGATGAATTAATTTTTTTAAAAATTAGAGATACATTAGATTTCCCACTTTAACACTTATTAATCTTTATTAAATATTAATGATGGTAATTATTTTATCACTAAGAATATAATATTTCCATTATTACCCAATTTTAACATGTGCACTCCAAATTTGGGCTCCATTAAAACTTATATTATTTTCAAAATATTTGGAAAATAACTTTTAAATAAAAACATATACATTGTAGAAAAATCATATTTTAGAAAATAATGTTTTAATTGTTAAGTGTTATTAATTATATTTAACATAAATTTACAATAATTTTTAATTTATTTGAAATTAATTCCATAAATCATATTATTTTAATTATTTATAATAGGTAGATTTAAATTATTTTAAAAAAAATAAAATGTTTCTAAATAATATAGTATACATGCATAAAATATTTTTAAGAAAAATGAATCATCCAAGCATAAAATGATTTTTTTACTTAGTAAAAAATATTGGATGTATGTTAACATATTTTTTGGTATATATTACAAAAAATAATTAAAATAATTAGTTGATCATAATGTAATAAAATACATATAATATAAAAAGGAATTTTTTATCAAAAACATATTTTATGTATAAAATTATTTATTATTCATTTAGCTATACTAATTAAATTTATTAATATGTTACCATTATTTATGTTATATAGGAGTTTAATGACAAATTAACCCTTATTTACACCAACCAATCCCACAAAAACTTCATAATGGTTATATTAATTTTATTAAAAGGGGTTATGGTTCGTATTTATTTAGTGATGTGTGTAGAGAAAGTTAACCAACAGATAATATTTTTCTTAAATAAAGAAAAATATATATATATATATATATGGTAAAATAATTGGGAATTATAATTTTATCTCATTTATTCTAGATAGGGGAAGTAGTTTTCAATATTTTAATTTCTTAAGGAATAAAATCCTTTAAATAATACGATTCATGAAGTGGAAGTGAGTCATATTAATAAAGAATTTATTTTTAAATATTAAATTATAATTTACGTATTGGAAGATTCATTTTAGTTTTATAAAATTAATTTTATTACTTTAAAATATTTTATTTTAATTATAATACATATTTTTGGTTAGTAAATTCCCTAATAGTATATATATTAATGTAAAGACCCGGAAATTTCAAGGAAAATTTTTTCTTAATTTTCTTTGGAATTTTACAAGAACGCAGTTTCTGACGGCGCCTGATTCCGAGGCCCGGTGTGCCCGGAATTAATTTCTGAAGTTTGGCTCGGGTACGTTCAGTGAACGAGCGAGCGGGAATTTCTATCTTTTGAACCGGTGCTCGGAATTGAAATCTGATTGCACTGATTAACTCGCAACGTCGGAAATCGCTTAAGAGAACTTTTACCGTAGTTGCGTTTGTGCGGGAGGAGAAGTTAATTTTTGGGGTTTAATTAAAAAAGTGAATAAAATTGTTAAATCAAATTTTAACAATGTTAAGTGGTTAACTTCTCCCATGGGAAGTTGGTGGTGGGACCACATCCATCCAACTTCCCATGTGTGGATATTTGAAAGGGTGGGGCCCACACGAACCCCCCCCCCCTCCACCTTTTCAAATTCCTTAAACTCTCTAACCCTCTTAACCCCTCACATTCCAACCCCCCCATTAACTCACATTCTTTAATATTTGACAACTTGATTATTTAATGAGGTGAGTTAAGTATGGTTTATTTGAATTTCAATGTTTTGAAATTCTTGCCAACACTTTGCAATTAATTAATTAAACCAACTTAATTATTTATTTTGAGTGTTTGAATTCTTTTGAATTCATTTTTCCAACATTAAAAAGAGAGATTATATTCTTCTTTTTGGGTTGGCATAAACCTTTTGGGGAGAACTAAGGAGAGGAGAAGAACTCTTGGAAGATCACCAACCTCTCGAGGAAGAACGTTCCACGTTTCCGAAGAACGTGAAGCAACACCTCCGACCATCTTCAACCGGAGTAAGAAAGGGAAGCATCGCCGCCTACAAAGTATACAGAGGGTGACGTCTCGGCTCGACTTCACTGAGCTCTTCTCCCACCAACCTAGACGGAACAACGTCTGACCTCCGCGACGCTTGTCTTCCGCGGGTCGTTGAAGAACTCCATTCTTGAAGCCGAGGTAGGGGAATTTTATTTTGGAATTCTCTTATCTTTTGAGAAAAGAACGACGAGCGTAGACCAACCAATACCGGGTTGATCCGTGGATCGTCCGATCAAGCGGTTGATGATTGAGGGTTTTTATTTATTTAATTGTTCGTGAATACAAACTTGGTGATGATCATGGTTTAAAACCCTTTTTGTTATCGAATAACACGAGGGGGGGTCGGACCGCACAAACACGGCCGACCCTCCTCCTTTTTTTTCGTGATGGTTTCTTTAGGATGATACGAGAAAACGTGGTGTCGTCGCACCACACGATTTATTGCGGAAGATACGCGCGGCGCCGTGGAAAGAAATCCAAGAACGCGACGCTGTCGCGTCGCGTTGAAGAAAGTCAAAGGCGCCGCGGCCGTAGCGGGGCCGTGGCAGAGGGAAGTGATGTCGTCGCATCGCGCCGAACGGCATAGGCCGCGGCCGGTTCCGGGCCGCGGCGGAGCAAGATGACCGGTGGCCGGCACCGGGCCGCCGGTGTCGGCGAAGGAAGGACCGGCCGTCGCCGGTCCTTGCTGGCGAAACCGGCCGGCCAGTGCGGGCCGGTCGGGCAGTGGAGACCGGGGGAATTAATTTCCCCCGGCCGGGTCTCAAAAGCGGCCCCAATTAAGGGGTCGCGGTTCTCAAAGGGGGGGGGGCCTTGCCCCCCGCGCGCGGCACCCGAACGGCGCCCAGGCCGCGCCGCCGTGCCGGTCCGCGCCGCCGCGCCGGACCGGGATTTTCCGAGCCGGGCCGGGTCGTCGGGTCGGGTCGCCGCCCGGGCCGGGTCGACCCAGTTCGGCCGACCCAGGGGGGGTCGGCCCGGGTTGGCCCGGGCCCAGACCCCCATTTTCGGACCACTTTTGGTCAAATGCCTGTATCTTGGGCTACGGGCCTCCAAACGACTCGCCGTCAGCGGCAACGCGATCCTTGGATCGAGACGGTCGTTTCGGTATACTATACTCAAGGTGTACCTTCCTTTTAGGGAGCCTACGTGGTTAAAACTCCATAGTTAAGTGTGCTTGGCCAAGAGTAGTGATCAGGATGGGTGACCTCCTGGGATGTTTCCCAGGGTGGGTGTGAGACGAAAAGGCCAATAACTAACAGACCGGGCGTCCGATTTACGCGTCGTCTGTTTCATTGAATTCCTCTTGATGAGACAGATCTTTTGGCATACTCCGCCCGAGGTTTGGACGCAGGTGGAGTACGGTCGGGTTGGTTTTGCCTTAAAAACCAACTGGGCCCCTGGAACGAAAACGCCAATAACTCTCAGACCGGGCGTCCGATTGACGCGCCGTCTGTTGCGTTGAGTTCCTGTTGACGATACGGAACTTTTGGCATTCTCCGCCCGAGATTTCGATGCAAATGGATAGTGGCTGGGTTGGATCGCACAGAAATCCAACCGGGCCCCTGGAATGGAAAAGCTGATACCTTTCTAAAAGAACGTCTGTTTGACGAACCGTCAGCGGCGTTGGTGATCTCGTTGAGAAACGGTTCCTATGAGTATACCCTATGAGAGTTCGGGGTACAGTTGAGATACGGCCGGGTTTGGTTCGCTCACGAAACTAACCGGGCCCCTGGGACGAAAAGGCTAATAACTCACAGATCGGGCGTCCGATTGACGCGCCGTCTGTTGTGTTGAGACCCCTATGACGAGGCAGTCCTTTGAGATACTTCTTCGTGGGACTTTGAGATACTTGGAGTATCGACTTGTAGCTCGTGGAGAGGACCCTCCCAGAGACGAGCCTACGAAGTACGGAGACCGTGTAGCCGGCCGAGACCTGAAGACTGCTTGTCCGATTCGATTCGGAGTGACTTACAAAGCCCAGTGGGGAGCACTACTTTGTGAGGTGGCAGACCCATAGCGGAGGAGCACTACTATGTGAGGTGGCAGACCCGCGGTACTCGACAGGAGGAGTACCTCTGTAGGCTATGAGGGGGGAGCACTACTGTGTTGGGTGGCAGACCCCGGTGGGAAGCACTACTGTGTGAGGTGGCAGGCCCGCGGTACTCGACAGGAGGAGTACCTCAGCAGTCTTAGGTTAGTGAGTAGTACCTCGGAGTCGTGGCAGGACCACTGTACACTCCAGAGACGGAGCTCTTCAGCAGTTACGGTTTCGATAATGAAAATCCTGGTTTGAGCTGAGACTTTTGACCTTGTGTTTACCTCATGATTGAGATGGGTCACTTGATAACTTAGGTATATGTATGGGCATATACCTAGGTAGTGGTTATCCGTTGATTTCACAATCCTTGTGTTTCCTCATGATTGAGATGGGTTACTTGATAACTTAGGTATATGTATGGGCATATACCAAAGTAGAGGTTATCTATTGAGATCTTCTTGTGGTTATCCTTGTTGGTTTTAGTGAGATCTTGAGGGTCTCGGGGTCCCTACTGAGTATCGTTATACTCACCCCTGCACGGGATATGCCCGCACCTCGTTGTGTTGGTTGCAGACGACGGGCAGTGCTGACGGAGGCCGAGTGTTCGAGGACTGGACGGTACCCGGAGGTGGACTACTCGACGAGTCATTATCCGGAGGTGGACTTCACGGCGAGACGACACTCATAGGTGGTTGGCGGGCGAGAGCGTTGTGGAGGCTATCTGTACCTACCCTTCAGGTAGGATCTGTGGTGGACGATCCAGGAGCTGCGCCAACTGTACCTACCCTTCAGGTAGGATCCGAGGAGGATGACCCAGGAGCCGCTTCCGTCCAACCGGCTATTGTCTTTTTCTGTTGTACTTTGTTCAGTTGTAGTTGTACTTTCTTTTGGGTTTGTAATCTGGCCCATTTTTCCTTTCAGCACTTCTCTTTGTACTTAGTGTTTACTTCCTCTTATACTCTGTCGTGTTTGTTTACTTTTATAAAGGCAATGCCTTCCCAGTTATCAGGATTTACGCCTTTGGTGCTAGTCGCCAGCCCCTGGCCTATGGAAGGCGGGCTTGGGGTAGTCACGGCACGGGCCTCGAGGACGGGTCGTGACAATTAAATCGCTTTTTTGTTATTATGATGTCATAAAACATATTATATATTCATACTGTATTTAATTTTTACCCAAAAAATTAATTGTCTCAAAAAAATAGGAAAAAAATATTCATTGGTTGATTCTGATGTAATTATTTCAAAAATTATGTACTTTTTTACAAATTAAATTTCAATAAAAATTTAAAAAAATTAATTTTAAATAAAATCATATATTATCCAGAAAAATAATTTATTTAGCATAAAACTATTTATTTTGTTATGAGTGTTTACATTTATACTTGTTATTATCTCTTAGCTATTACATGCTTGATAATTAATAATTTATACATGTAAAACATTTAAATCATATTAAATTCTTATTTTAATGTAGTGGAATTTAAATTTTTAAAAAATAATTGATAAAATGGTGTTAGTGAAATAAACTACAAATACAATGATTATAATGTTATGTTAATGACTATTTTAATTTTCAAAAAATATTATAGTATCAAAATTTTATATCCATTTTCTAATAATAAGAAACATATGTATAATATAAATAATACTCTCAAATAAAAAATACTTTAAAATTTTATTTTATTATAAAATACGTTACTTATAGTTTTAAAGGGATGTTTTTTATAATAAAATGTGTACATAAAATATGAAAAAATACAATTATAGATTAAATGTTCTATAATATAAATAAAATATATAGTAAGGTATTAAATTATCTTAAAAATAATATTTGACCATTATTAAAATGTTTCACGTCAAATATCATATGAAAATATTTTTTAGTGGTTATGTGTTACAATTTTGTGACTTTGAAATCATGTATCATATTTTTTTCAATAGTAAATTACAATGAAATAATTAAGAAAAAACTATTTATAAAGGAAATATAGTTCTCAAATTAAATTATATGTGTAAAATTAATCACGGATATAGGTAAAATTATTTACTAAAACTATTTTAATAAAATTACATAATACTTGAAAAATATGTAAAGGAGATAACTTAGGTGATAAATATGAAAATAAAGTCTTATTTAATATTATTAAAAATCCAAAAAAATGAAATTACCATTTACAAATTTAATTTTAAAAAAATTATAAAAACATCATTGGAAATATGGGATGTTACATTATCTACTTAAAATTATATCTGATATGAATCCAAGGTTTACCTGAATGTTTTAGAGAAGTCTTAAATAATCATTGAATATGGAGTAATGATTTATAAATCCATATAATCCTTATAAGTATGTTCAGTATGAAATAAATATTCAAACCTTGGAAGATATGTTAAGATCATGTTATATGGATTTAAAAAGATTTTGGGATCAGCATCATCCTCTATATGAATATTTTTACAATAATAACTTTCACTCAACCATTCAGATGGATCCTTGTGAATCCATCTATAGAAAGAAATTTTAACTATAAAAAGATGGTATGAAGTTGGATAACATAATATGTTGGGGGATAAACTAGATGAGGTAATGGAAAAGATGGTTAGAGTTATCCAACAGCACACTAAGGAAGCTGAGAGTCGATAGAAAATCTATGCAGGCAATCATTTTTGAAATATAGAGTTCAATTTTGGTGGATATGTATTCCTATAAAAAACTCCTTGGATGAAATTAATTAAATTTATAAGGAATGGTAATTTTATCCCCAGATGTATTATAATTTTTGAGATTATTGATTGTATTGGGATGGTAGTTTATACCTGGGCGCTTCCACCAAATCCTTCTCAGGTGTATGATGTGTTCCATGTATCCCTTTTAAGAAATAATTTTTTAAAACATCATATATAATAAACTCATATGTTATATAACTAGAGAATTATCTTCCATATGAGGACCAACTGGTGGAGATTTTTTATCAATGAGATAAAGAGCTACAGAACAATACCACTCACTTGGTCATATTTTTATGGTGAAACCATAAGTTTGAGGAAGTAGTATACAAATTTGGGTATGTAATAAGGTAGAGATAACCTCATTTTTTTGTCATAGTAATATAATTTTTGATGTATAAATCCATTTCAAGGGGGTATAATGTAATAGACCATGATTTTGGAATATATTTTCCCATTAAAATAAATACGAATTATTTCATATCATGTTTTACATAAAACATTGAGCTTATATGAACCAATATTTTTTTATTATTTAGAGTCATTACTATTAATATGTAATTACATTTGAGGGTATTAATTGGAGTAACTCAATTAATAGATATATTTATAATGTTTTTCCTTAATACAAATGTATTGATAAATGCATTTGAAATTAGTAGTCAAATTTTAATAGCAAGAATAAAATTATATAAGTCTTAATTTTTTAAGAATTTTATTTTTTGCATATTATATATTGATATATACTGATAAGTGATGAAATATATTTAATATTTATGTAAAAATTTAATATTCATTAATAAATTTATTATTAATTGGTAAGAAATGAAGATAAAATCATTTGAAGGTAAAAAGATATATTTTCCAGAAATCTGTTTTTATTATATGAAATTTATTTTATATTAATAAATTGAATAAGTCACTATTGATGAATTAAATTAATAAAATTTATAAAAAATATATTAAATAAAATATATTAACATTAATCTAATGGTTTTTTTAAGGAAATTTATGAGAATAAAATCATTTTTACTCAATGAAAATACATTTTTTCAAGAAACGTTTTTTACACATTTTGTGAAAAGATATTAGGATTAATATATACCACCTCTAGAAAAATAATATTTTATATTGAATATAATATTTTTAATCATCATAGTAAGTATTTTTTAATAATATAAACTTAATTTTTATCCATAATGAATAGTTATCATGGTAAACATCTTGTTACTATAGTTAAGATTAAAATTGGTTAATGGGGATTAGACTAATGGATGAAGATTATAATATCATAAAAAAATTTATTTATCTAGTTTTTTTAGTGTATATAGACCTCCCCAAACCTTATCTTGGAAAATGAACTAAATTTTTTCATCTTTCTATAATAAATAAATTATTTATATTTAAATGTTCTTAATTTTTCAAGGGTTTCACTCCCCTCACTGATAAAGGAAACCACATCTCGTCACTTATTCAACAATTTTAGAACTTTAGATAATAAAATAAAAAATAAAATATGTTCTCGGATATACTTTACATATCTTAGAGTTCATGTTTTCATAAAAAATCTATCCCATGAACTCTTAAGGTGTAATCCAAAGGAAGATATCTGATGAAGAGGCAAACTTATTAACAAAGGTATTTTGAGTTTATTTCTTCTTCCACCTCCTCAAAATATTCTATAATAATATTAACATTTTAAAATATGTATATTTAAAATAATATAATGTTTTATTTTAATTTTATATCCATTTTCTATCTTATTTCAATCTAATGTAAAATAAAACCATTTCTCATTTGTACGTACAAACTACCATCTCTAGGAAGCAATGTATTTTATTTTTCATCAATAGACCTCAAGGATGTTAATGTTGATGAATTTAGTGAATAAATATGAAATTAATTATATATATATGATTCTACAAATATATATTTTTATTTACCTTCCTTTCTTCGTATTTATTGAAAAATAAAAACATCGTCCATGCGTACGTGCAAACTATTGTCTCAATGAAGTGATGTGATTAATTTTTCATCACTAAATTACATGGGTTTTTATAAAAGTGTATATAATGAAGAAATATGATATATATTCCATTATTAAATATATATATATATATATATAATTAAACCATTACCAATTTCTAAGGTCCGTAATCTCTAAACAGAAACATAGAGGAAAAACGAAACAGTTTTCACCAAGAATATTATTTTTAATGGGGAATTATTAATAAATGGATGATTAGAAATTATGGATTAATAATACTAGATAGTATATGTATTAATATTTTAAATAAAATTATTTATAATAAATCTATATTTATTATATAGGAGGTTAGATCATGTATGAATTAATTCGGGACTTCGGGTAAGGGTTTATGTTACAATCTCACTTTTTAAATGGATTTTTTATGTTTCAATTTTAATTATAAGAAATAAAATGTTATATATATATTAAACCCAATATATTTTATTATCCTTGTTATATTTCTTGTATTTTCAAGTATTGTTACCATTTTACAGTCTTTTGTACCAAAAAATACGGAAATATTGTTTTTATGAATAGTCAAGCAAGTTTCTATTCTTTTGGTTGGGAATATTTATCCAACATATCTATATTGTTAAAAAAAATTAATGGATGTTTTTTCCATAATTATTTTTTTGTAATGGTCTTTTATACTACCTTTAATTTTTATTACAAAATATTTAACGGAATATTTTAAAAAAAAATTATGTCTCTCTTTTTAACTTTTACAAAAGAATAAAAATAATGTTATCCATTTAATGTATATGTAATGAATACATTTTCCTACCATAATGTACTTTCTCCATAAAGAATTTTCTTTTACAAGTTTCCTTGGTTTTTTATAGAAAATATTATTCTCTCTATTCTGAAAATTTTTTATTTTCAAAATTTGAAAAAAAAAAATTATTTTTCCTTGTTTTTCATAGTATTTAATGTAATTTTATATAAGTTTTTATTATCTATGTGAATATCCTTTAAGAATTATTATATTTCACTAGTGATATTATATATTGATATAATCCCCCATATATATCTGAATATATTTTTATGATGCATTATTAAAGTTCTCAAGAAACTCATTTTTCTCTATGGGTTATTTAAGTGATGGTGGAATCATGATTTTAATATTCTTGTTTCACACATATTTATAGTTTATCATACTATGATAGGTGGGTCCATTATATCCCTCCAATTAATTGGATAGATTTTATATCCCATGAAATTGTGAAGGGGTGTCTGTAATAATGTGTAATCTAATATATTAATGGATATTAGTCATAATTCCTACTCCAATATACTAAGGAATGATGGTAACAATACCTGGTCCAAAATACTAAGTGTATCACCCCTTATTTCTAGTATATAACCCTTTATTTGTTCTTTTTATTTATATAAAGTTTAAGGGTGAAGGTTGGGAGAGTTTGGATAACTTTTTATGATTTTCTGGGGCTTTTCTACATATGCATGAATGGTGAATATTTTGTGGAAATCATTCTGCAGTTACAGGAAACTGTGAACAATGAGATAGGGGAAAAGGGATGGTGCATGGGTAGTTCACAGTTTTCTTATACTGTGCATCCACTAAGGATAAACTGTGCACTTTGAAAAATGGATTTGGTCATTTTTTGAGGCATTGTCTTCAGCATGGTTTGAGCATGGTTGGAATACCATGTGAGATGACCATGTGAGTGCCATCTTTAAGGCAGTGTCTAACACATAGTTAGTTCATGGTTTTCATAACTATGTGACTAAATCATGCGTGGGTGAATGTAAGATACTTAAATTGTTTATATAACTCATTTTTACCTCTAAGTGACTCTTTTTTCCCCAAAACGTCCCTAACATGGGATTTTGATCTCTCAAAGGTTCAAGAACCTCTCCCAAGCAAAGTGGAATCAATCCGGAGCCTTTTCTTGGTGCATCGAAGCCCAATTTTTTGGTTAAGTCATCATTCTTGATTATTCTTGTTTGTTTTCTTAGATATACTTCACTCTCTATATCGGTTTCCTAGATCTACACCTGTTGTGGGTAGATAAAAGGTTTTTGATTAAAAATATGTTTGGATTTGGTCTTTTTTTTATAGGGGAAGATATCTATGGCGGTTTTGTGGAGATTCAACTTGGTTTTGTGATGTTCTTCATGGCATTTGTCATTTTCTCCAAAAATCTCGAGTTAGGTGGCTTCACTCTAGACTCTTATATCTTAGAACATGAAGGATTAGTTTCAAGTTATTTTCCTTGATTTAAATTGATCATTTATACACTGTGAACATATTATAAAAACCTTCTTGAGTGATGGTTTATGGAAATTGTGGAAATTGGTGTGTTATTGGAATTTGTTTTGATAATATGATTTTAACAGAGTTGTTTTTGTTGTCTCATGGAAAGAAAATGGGTTTCAATAAAAACAAATATTTCTTATTTAAATGGTTTTAACGCAATTGGTTTTGGAAAGTGTTTGGAATGGTTTTGTGGAATGTATTCATTTTCATTGGGATGGATAAGGGCATGAAGTATCCCAATCAAAAGGTTTAGACAAATATGGGCATAAATTACCCCCATCAAATTGGTCCACTAAGTGACGGATTAGTGGAAGGATGACTCACCACTCACGATTATAGGTTGGTCTATGGTTTTCATGCATTTTTTTGATATATGGTTGTGTGTAATGGAAGGGGTTATGGAAAAATTTAATGTTAAATTATTTAATGAATTATTTGTGTTCGTTCCTTAGAAAACTTCTTACAATGGATTTTGTTTATATTTTGATATAAAAATATTTAGAAATTTTTTTAAATAAATTGATTTATATAATTTTTACCAACATGTTCAATCCTAGTGGTGTGAGTAGGCAATTCATTGGTGGAAACCTATTAAGTTTCCATACCCACCCCTAATTTGGCACATTGGGGATTTTACACATGTCATCAATCGGGACATGAGAAAAGGTGAATTTATCACATGAATTTAGCACTAATTTGTGATAATTGGGTTGTTTAGTGAAGTTGAACCATGGAGCCTATGGATCTTGGAGTCTTTTGTTTGTCTTGGAGTGTTGTCAGTTTGTCTTCTACTGCTTACTTTGATATTGTAGTCTTTCTTTGTGGAACTTTATTTTGGTATGATTTTGATAAATGAAATGTTGAGTTTTATTTAATTGTTATTATTCATCATATAGTGGTTGTTTGGGCAAGGATTGTTTTAGTTAGTGCTTTTACTCTTAAAGGGAAAATAATCCCCCACCATGTATTGAATCCCTTCAGCATTTATTGATAGCCTTTGGCACCTTGGGGATGTCTCTTAAGGACAATTAATTCCCTTCTTCCCACTCAAGACAATGCGAAGGGGAGGAACGTTAAAAATGGTATCAGTTTTTTTCATTCCAAAATTTTGTTTGAGACAAATGGTATCATCTTGGTCATTCTTTTGTGGAACAAGTGGTATAAGTCTTGGTTGATATTTTCCTTATTATTGGTTGTTAGTTTGGAGTTGAATTCATTTTTTTATATTCCTTGAGTTGGGATCATATAAAGGAGTAGGATTGTCAATATTTGAAATATAGAGCATAAAAAACATAGCTAATATTTTTATGTTGAACTTCACGTTACCATTGAGTTGGGTACATAAGTGTCTCAAATACACTTATAAGATTTGGTATCTCATTCTCAAGGGTGTAGCCAATTATATGATCATTACATGCATTAGAGGAATTACTTCGGCAATAAGAATGCATACATAATTTTAAATAATGATTTATGATTTGGTACAATGTGTTGATTTTTGAAAAAGGTGGAAATTTCTTTCAAATGAAATATTTTGAAAGGGATTATGGTTGTGATATTTTTTAAATGGTAATATTTTTAAAAGAAAGTTGAAATTGTTTTTTCAAAAGTGGTTCAACATGGAAAAAGTTCATTTCGAGAATGCATTATTATGATAGTTTGATGTGTTAGAATTTGAAAGTGTTAAGAATTAAATTAATTGAATGTGAGACTTATGATGTTTTTTTATTTCTATAAAATGTAACTCAGTAGGCATTTAAGAGACCAACAGGAAGAAGATGTGGAGAATGTGGTTGCACATGAGCCACAGGTGAACCAAGAGCTAGTTCAGAGTATCGTCCAAGAATTTCAAGCTGTGGACACAAGAAATCATATAAATGAGCCAAGGAAATTGGATCATTTAGTCCAGTTCCAGAAGTAGAATCCACCTATCATCTAGGGTAATTATGAACTAGAAAAGGCAGAGGTTTTTCTGAATAATATTAATTGTATCTTCGATTTCATCGCCACACCAGCGGAGAATAAATTCAAATCGGTGACATATATGCTCGAGGATCTTGCGTGATAGTGGTGGGATATAGTGGTGTAGGCTAAAGAAGTTCAAGTCCTTAGTTGGTAGGGTTTTTAGGAATTGTTCAACAAAAAAATCTATCCTCTCATATTCAAGATTTATAGAACAGAAGACTTTTTCTGCCTAAAGCAGGAAAATATATCTATCTATGAGTATGTGGCTAAATTCATGAATTTAGTAGTATTTTCACCCAGGGTTGTAGGTAGTTCATCCTTAGTAGAACGCACCTTTGAATCAAGGTTATGTCTATAGATTCACTTGAAGATAGTTGTGCTATGTATTACAAACTATAAAGAGATGGTGATTAGAGAAAAAATGGATGGAAGAGAAATATTAGGAGCTATGAGAGGAGGAAGTATGATAATACCCATGGGAAATAGTGGGAAATATAATGTTGGGAGCAAGCGGAATAGGTACACCTACTTCCAAGGTGGGAGTGTGAGTCAAAATCATATCGTTAGATCAGTGTACATTCCTCCATGACTCAGGAGCAAATCTAGATGTTTCAAATATTTTTCATTTGACCACATAAATTGAGAGTGTAAAAAACAACCTAGATCATGCCCTAACTGCAACTATATGGGGAATATTCAGTGCTATGGTCATAGTGCTACAAGGTCAGGTGATCGGGACACTTCTCAGGTGTCGCAGACATCGTATGCTTTGATGGGGAGAGGGAAGTAGAGTCAATATCTTCAGTAGAACATAGATATCCATGGTGATTCTAGGAATACCATGACTCCTTATGTAGGAAAATATCAACAAGGAAATAAGGATAAAAGAGTAGAGATGATGAAATTATATGGATCTGAGTAGGTGATTGTAGATGGTCAGGTTGGACCATCTACAGTGAGAGGTACAATTCTTTTGAATTCTAACCTTATGAAAGTGTTGTTTGAAACTAGTGAATTTCATTCCTTTATTGCTTATATTGTTGTTGATTTTCTGAGTTTAGAACTTGATATGATTCCCTCTTTGTTAAAACATCAAACTCCTATTGGGAAAAGAGAATGTAGATCCTTCCTTTGTAGATCATGTTCTATAAATGTTATGGAGCCAAGATTAAATGAGATTTCTCTATGCTAGAGATGGATTTCTGTGATGTAATCCTGGGTATGGATTGGTTGAAAATATTCAAGGCTCACATCGATTGTTATAAAAGAACAGTTAGTTTCATGACCGAGGAAGACATTGAACATCTCTTTATAGGAGAAAGGGATGTAAAGATATGTGAAATGGGTTTCTTGGAACCAACCGTGGGAAATATCTCTTACTAGTTTTCAGCCTTGTCATTGGAATAAATAGAGGAGGTTAGAAGAAGTTATTTTCTAGTGGTCTTTGATTAGTTTATGGATTTCTTTCCCAAATAATTATCTGGGGTTCCACCCATGAGATAAGTGTATTTTATGATTGATCTACTTTAGGGGACCATTCTTATCTCACTTTTTTCTTATCAAATGGAACTAAAAAAATTGAAGGAGTTGAAATTGAAGTGGGAGGTGATGTAAATAAAAGTTTTTATTCATCTTAACACGTCTCAGTGGGTAGCACTAGTCTTGTTTGTGAATAAATCATACTGAACATTATGGCTTTTTGTAGATTATCATAATCTTAACCAAGCTACAATAAAGAATAGGTATCCACTTCCACACATTGATGATATATTTTATCAATTGATGCGAGATCATTGGTTCACTAAGATTTACTTGTCATCAGGATATCACAAACTGTGAGTTCATAAGGAGGATATTCTGAAGAAAGTTTTTAGAAGAAGATATGTCCATTTTGAGTATGTGGTAATGCCTTTTAGTCTTACAAATGAACCGGAAATCTTTACGGAATTGATGAATTGGATATTTTAGTGATATATGGATTGTTTTTTCTGGTGTTTGTGGATGACATATTATTGTGTTAAAGTACGAGGTCTTGTCATGAGAAACACTTAGTGATAGTGTTTAAAATATTTAGAGAACATAATTTGTATGCCAAATTATCAAAGTTTTATTTCTAGATATAAGAGGTATTCTTTCTTGTCCATGTAATTTCTAAAAGATGTGTTTTAGTGGATACAGAAAATATAGAAGTTGTTATCACTTGGAAACTGCCAAAGAATGGTTTTGAGATATGGATTTCTCTTGGCCTAGTTGGTTATTACTATCACTTTGTGTGTAACGTTTCACTACTATCCTCACCAATGATATCCTTGAAAAATAATATTTTTCCTTTCCAATGGAGTGATTAATTCCAGAAATATTTTCAATAGATAAATTTTCACCTAACATCTTCACCGGTCTTGATTTTTCTAGAATTGGGAAAAGGGTATGTGATCTATTGCGATACTTTTGGATCTGGTTTGGGGTGTGTTCTCATGAAAGGATACCATTTTGTTTCTTATGTATCAAGGTAGTTAAAATTTCATAATAAGAACTATTCAACACATGATTTGGAGTGAGATACAGTCAACCATTCCTTTAAAACAAGGTGCCATTATCTCTTCGGTGAGATATTTAATGTATTCATGAATCATAAGAGCTCAAAGAAGATTTTCTCACAAAGGGATTTTAATATTAAGAAAAGAATATGGATGAATTATCTCCAATTTTTTTACTTTTACTAGATGTATACACCGGGTTAAGGAAATTCAATGGCTGATGCATTAAGCAGAAGGTAATATGCTCAGTTGGTAAAAGAAGCTTCAGATGAGTAGTAGCTGATGTCAGTCCTAGGCGACATGCATGTGGAATGTGAAGACCGAGGTGATTTTTTGGTTTTATTTTCACTTGTGATGGTTCTTAATTTGACAAATATAACAAATTAAGAACAGAAAACTAATGTATAATGTGTTTTTATAGGGTCAAAACTCAATGGTGGGGAGACCATTGAGGGCTGGAGGCAAGGTGGCAGTTTTTTGTGGTTTTGAGATTTTATGGTTGTACCTATGACTTATCAGAAGAAAATTCTTCATGATTACCACTATTAGAGATGGGTTTTCCATCCTAGAATAAAGAATATGTATACGGCATTGAAGGTTCAATTTTGGTGGATCGGCATGAAAATGAAGGTGTATGAGTTTGTTTCCAGATGCTTAACTTGCCTTCAAGTTAAGGTAGAACATCAGTGACCAGTGGGTATATTACAGTCTTTACCGTTCCCGATGTGGAAATTCAAGAATATAGTCATGGATTTTATTGAAGGTCTCCCAATAATTTTTTAAAATCATGATGTCATATGGATGGTAGTGGATCGACTTACCATGTCAGCTCATTTCATCCCTAATTGTGAAACTCATACGGTGGATGATATGTCAAAAATCTATATTCGAGAAGTGGTAAAGAGGCATGAAATACTAGTTTTGATCATTTCAGATGGAGATCCTCATTTTATGTATTTTTTCTAGAAATCATTACAAAATCCCTTGAAAATAAGTTAAATGTGAGTATTTCATATCATCCTCAAACATACTGGAAATACTAAAGAATGATATAAACATTTGAGGACATGTTTTGGTCTTGTGTATTGGATTTTGGTGGATCATGGGAAGATAATGTGTCATTGGTCAAGTTTTCATATAATAATATTTACCATGCATTGATACTTATGGATTTATTTAATTCATTTCATGGGAATCCTTATATTTATTCTATTTGTTAGGTGGAAATAGGTCAGACTTCACTAGTTGGGCCTCGCCTTGTCCAATAAACAACCTGGATGATTCAGTAGATCAGGAAATGGATGGAGATGGCTGAGAGTCATTATAAATCGTATGTGTATCATCATCGATGGCCATTTTCATTTGTAATGATTGATCATGTGTTCTTGAGGATCTCTCCAAGTCTTGTACATCAACGTTTTGGAAGCATATAAATCTATCTCTTTGAAACATATGCCCTTTTGAGATGCTGAAACGGGTGAGAGAGGCGGTATATAGGTTGTAATTACCACCAAGGTTTATTGTGGTGCACAATGTGTTCCATGTATCATAGTTGAAAAACTTCCAGAGTGATCCTGACCATTTAGTCAGATGGGATCACATTGACCTCGAGCTGGATGCTTCATTGGTATACATCCTGGTTCAGATTGTTGATAGGAAAGAGAAATCCTTGTGGGGAAAGAGCATCATACTAGTCTAGATTTTTTGTTAACATGGTCATATTCAGAAAGAGCCTTGGGAACATGAGAAGGAAATAAAAGGGAAATGGTTTAAACTCTTTCACAACTATGATGGTTTTTACTTTTTGGGGATGGAGGGACCAATGGTGTGGAGAATGTAGCACCCCTAGTTTCTAGTATATAACCCTTTCTTTGTGAATTTTATGTATATAATTTATAAGGGTGAAGGTTAGGAGATTTTGGAGAAATTTTTAAGAGTTTTTGGGACTTTTCTACAGGTTCACGGGTGGTGCACAGTTGTTGGAAACCCTGCAACAGTTGCAGGAAATTGTGAATAGTGAGATAGGGGAAAAGGGATGGTGCACGGGTGGTGCATGGTTTTACTAAATTATCTGTCCACTAAGGAGAAACCATGTGATTTTAAAAATGTCTTTGGTAATTTTTAGGTAGTGTCTTTAACACAATTTGAGCACGGTTTGAATTTCATGTGAGATGAAAGTGTTAGGGTCATCCTTAAGGAAGTGTCTAACACACAATTAGTGCATGGTTTTCCTAACT
This sequence comes from Viscum album, assembly GCA_963277665.1. Lineage (NCBI taxonomy): Eukaryota > Viridiplantae > Streptophyta > Magnoliopsida > Santalales > Viscaceae > Viscum > Viscum album. Next base: position 598,135,787 of record OY728122.1, read on the forward strand.
GTGCGACTAAACCATGTGTGGGTCAAAGATAGATCCTTAAATTATGATCTAACCCAATTTTACCTCTAAGTGCCTCTTTTTTCCCCAAAATGTCCCGAACTTGGGATTTTTGTCTCTCAGTGGTTGGAGAACCTCTCCCAAGAAAACTAGAATCGATCTGGAGCCTTTCCTTGGTGTGTTGAAGCCCGATTCTTGCGTTAAGTTGTTGTTCTTGATCATTCTTGTTAGTTTTCTTAGATATATTTCACCCTCTCTATAGGTTTCTTATATCTACATCCACTATGGGTAGATATAAGGCATTTTATTCCAGATATTTTTATATTTAGTCTTTTTGTTTATAGGGGAAGAGATTTAAGGTGGTTTCATGGTGATTCAACCAGGTTTTGTGATGTTTTTCATGCCATTTATCATTTTTGAAAAAACTATCATGGTAGGTGGATTCAATCTCGACTCCTATATCTTAGAACATTAAGGTTTAGTTTCAAATTGTTTTACTTGATTTAAATTGATCATTTATCCATTTTGAAATGATTATAATAACCATCTTGAGTGACAGTTTGTGTAAATTGGGGAAATTAGTGTGTTATTAGAAATTGTTTTGATAACATGATTCTAAAATGTTGATTTTAAAGTATTTTTTGGTTTTTATTCATGGAAAGAAAATGGTTTTCAATAAAAATTAATGATGTTTTATTGAAATGGTTTGAACACACTTTGTTTTGGAATGATTTTGGCATGTATGTGTGGTGTATGTTCATATTAATTGGGATGGATAAGGGCATGAAGTACCCCCATCAAAGTGGTCCACTAAGTGAAGGGTTAGGGGAAGGATGACTCACCACTCATGAGTATATGGAGGTCCATGGTTTTCATGGATTTTTGAATGTATTGTTGTGTGAAATGAAGGGTTTGTGTTAAAATGGAATTTTAAATGATTTAAATAATTGTTTATGTGCTTTCCTTATATAACTATTTATAATGAATTTAGTTTATATTTTGATATAAACTATTTTATAATTTTTTTCATATAAAATGATTTATATAATTTTTTCTAACATGTTTTATCCTAGTGGCATGAGTAGGAAAGTATTTGGGGAAAACCTACTAAGTTTTAGTACTCACCCTTGATTTAGAACTTTGGTGCTTTTGCAGATGTCATCTACTGAGACATGGGAAAAGGTAAAGTATCACACATCTTTAGCACTACTTCATGGTACTTGGACTATTTTGTGAAGTTGGAGTATGGAGATTTCGGATCTTAGATTCTTGTGATTTACTTGTAGAGTTGTTAGTTTTTCTTTAACTTCTTACTTTGATATTGTAGTTTTCCATTGTGGTACTTGATTTTGGTATGATTTTGATAAATGAAATGTTTAGTTGTCTTTTATTGTTATCATGCATCATATACTAGTTTTTTGGATATGGATTTTTTTGGTTAGTGGTTTTATTCTTAAATAGAAAATCCCCCCCATGTATTTAATCCTTAGGAATTTATTGATGGCCTTTAGCACCTTGGGAATTCTGCCTAAGTCCAAGAAACTCCCTTACACCCTCTCTAGCCAATGATAAGGGTCAGGACATTACAATAAGGGATACTAATAATAATGACTAATAATTTATATTAAGGGATTCTAGTGAAAATTCATGCTCCATTTTGATATGTGAGGCTAGTGATGATTCCTAATCCATTATGCTATGAGATTCTAGTAGTGATTCTTGATCCAAAATGTTATGATTCCCTTAACTTATGTTTATGCCACATTATTATGTTATGCCACTTTATCATGTTATGTTTTTCGTTAATCATGATAATTGTTTTGTTTCAATAACCAATCTTCTTGTTATAGAGAAGTTTATTTCATGACCTATAGGTTTCTATCTATGTTCTTATGGGTATGACTATCTTATGTTATGAACTTGATTATACTCTCATACCCTTATGTTTATTTTATGCTCACTTATAATCATCAGTTAATATCTCCCATGTTTACCCTATCTGAGAATATGATCTCACCATTTATTATGATTCCATTTCCCATGGTTATGAAGAAACCTTTTGAGTAGGATATGTCCAAGAATCATTTTTTGTGAGCAGTGCATTGTGAGAGATGTTGAATTTATTTCATGAAAAGTCTGATTAGGTATATATTATCCAAAGACACTAAACCTTTATGGTTCTCAAGTGCATATTTTTTTTAAAAGTAATTAATATTAATCTAAAATTAAGTATTATATGTCTATATTATTCTTGGGTCTCCTCAATTACACCTACATTAAAAATATATTTCTCAACATCTGATAAACTCAGTAGAACTTTAAATTTTCCAATAAATTTATTCCCCCACCACTATAGTAATTTTACATATAGTCAATTTAGGCATAGTGTGAAAATTATTTTACCATATTTTTTTCTTTCAAAAAAAATATGAAACAACATTTAATGTTATATAAAATTATCATAAATAGTACATTTTTATTTCCAAAACCAAGAAAATAAAGGTTGTAAAGAAACAATCTATCTAAACATGGTGGGGAGGTTGTGATGAATTGGGTATTCCATTGGGGTAATTCAGGTATAAGATCTTCTTAATAATGCTTATTTGGGTATATTTGATGTGTTAAAGGGTTCAGTAAAGAAATAGGGGTTGTTTTCATAATGGAGCCTCGGGTGTTGCATGTTGGATTTGGTGCCCTAGAACCATCTAAATTTCTAATTTCAATTACCATAATATAAATTAATATATTTTCACATAATAATTTTTCTTCAATATAAAATTTATGGGTTGATTTATTTATATTATTTATCATATCAAAATGTTATAGAAGTTCCCCACTATAATGAAAACCTGGAGATGATATTATGATATTATTCAAACATATCATATGGTCTAGATTACATTTGTCTCATTGGACACTAATTATGATTGACTATCAGGTGATTGAGGATAATAAAAAATTGGGACTTCTTATTATAAATTTGGTACTTGGTGATCCCCAAGAAGGTAGCTCATGAGGGAAGAACCAGATAAATTAATCTCACACATTTATGTGTCATTGTATATACTTGTTTATAAATGTGTGTATTGGCCCTTAAACATGATATTATTATTAATGTGTATCATTAATCACATACTCTAATGTATGGATGAGAACTGTATTTAAATATTCTCATGGAAAGGTGGAATACATTGGTTTTATAATAAGTGATATGGTATTAGTTAGATAGAATAAGAAATGATTTTTCCATTCCATATTAAAAAAAGAATATATCTATGGACCATTAATTGAAATGATTTTGTCTAATTTAATCCATGTCCATGGTAGTTTCTGTATGTGTTCATTTAAAATTCAAACAATGATAAATCAAACATATAGGATGATTTCACGACTATGAATAGTGTATGATGATATATTTGTAGAAAAATGTATCATATTAAATAATAGGATTTATATAAAGGTTTATATTGTTGTAAATTAACTTCTTTCCCTATCAGTTCCTTGATGTGTTATTACATGTTGATTATAGGCTTTAGGTATGTTCACCTAATTCAACAAAGAATGAGGCCTAAAGTGTAACGTGATATGTGTATCGAGAATCACATTAAATTCTACTAAATTTAATATCAAGAATAAATATTTTTCTTAGCATGTAGATTAATAATTATTCATGTAAAGTTGATGACATTAATTAAATCAATGTATATTACTGTATAGAATACATGAGTTGAGTTTTATATCTTTTTAACTTATTCAGATAGTAATAAATAGATATCTATTTATTTAGAAATTTTTTTAATTGACTAACATAGATATATATTTTGTTATATAAATTTTAAAATAAATATTTATTCATGAGTTTACCATGTATAATATTTATCTACTTATCAATTGATTAATATTTATTTAAAAAATTATTTTATTATTTATGGTTCTATGAATTTCACAGGAGGATAAACGGGTTGAGTAATTGACCCAATAGAAATGAAATTTTTATTTAATATCATTTAAATAAATATTAATATATTTATTTAAGATAATTATTTAGATATTACATTTCATAAAAATATTATTATTATTATTATTTCTCTTGGGTTATTAGTTAGATTAAATATATTGATAAGGTCATGTGTGTAGTTATATATTGTTTAACCCTAAAAATATAAAGAAAATATATCAAATTTTCTAGTGTGGCTATTCTACACAATAGAATGTTTTCCCTAAAAATATCTCAATCCCTAGAGAAATACATCCTCCCACTCTCCCTCATAAGAACAAAGATAGAGTAAGAGAAATTATTTTTCCCATCAATGATGAATGTTTTAAAGACTGCAGTCCCTCCATGTTCACACTAATAACAACAATAAATTTTCTTGGAAATTCATGGATCATATTTGGATACACACAGAGGTATTAGATAAGTTATATTATATTTATAATTATTTATAATTTACTTGATTAGTTTCATGAATTAGTTTGTTATTTTTCATGTTCATAATTTCATTATTGGTTTAACAGTCAAAAAAACATTTTAATATGAGATTTTATGGCCAAGAATGGACACATTATAATTAAAAATGCTCAAAAACATCATTTTAAGGTTCCATGTTCAGTGGTTGTATAACACAGTTACATAGCGTGTGATGGTAAATTACATGTTGCATACCCATGGTCAACTCACATAAGGAAAATCCTCATAAATAATGAATTTTCATGTGACTCAATATGTGGCATCATTAGATGCTGCATATTGACCACTAGTGAAAAATAATATTTAATAGGGTCTATGTGATGTTTAATTAGTGTACATGTCATGTAACCCCACATGATTAATCATGACAAAAAAATAATGATAAATAATGTGGTTAATACATGGAATCATTATAATCCACATAATAACTTTCAAATGATCAATGTATCCATAGTTCAAATACATAGTTTGTGGCTAGAATATACATTCAATGTAACTTGTGTCAATACACACAAGGTATACACTAATGGTTTCTATAAATGTTGTGTCAGTCAATATGTGCAATAATTAATGTGAGATAATAATAAATGGAATATATCTAGATGTAAACACTATGTATCATGAGTTATCCACACCCGGTACACACTAAGTGAATTTTATCTTGTCAGGAGGGTCTATATGCTTAAAATTACACTGTTAAATCATCAATTACAAAAAAGTGAATCAGTCCTCATAATCTTTGTGTACTATCACATAGATTTATATTGGTACAAACCACATATATTATAGAATTTCATGTGTTTCATCATGTTTCAATGACTATGTGGATTGAAATGTGATACTACACATCATGTATATCATGAAATGACATGTAAGCATACATTTTTGTGAAAATACATGGTACATGATAAGGAATATGCACATCAAATGTCACAGGACATGTTGAGTGAATATACCCATAGTGTAATTATTAAATTTCTATAAATGGGATTCTAATATCATGTAGAAGAGACAGGTCATTTGGCCTTTTAGAACACATTCTATGGCCTCTATGTACATGCCAAGTACTCAAATAAATTAAAATAAATAAATTTATTTAGTTTATTTAATCTATTTAAAATTATAAAGGATGGGATTATTATGTATCATAGATGATTATGAAGGAATATTAAGATAAAAATTTAATTATTTATTTATTTTTTTAATTTAGTAATTCAATCGAATTTATATTAATTAAAACGGATGGAAATAAATGCAAGATATTATAAATTGTAATCATTATATGTTGTGATTGATCATGATCTTGACTGACCAATGTATGAGGTTAATTTATTTTTTTTCTTCAAATATTTATTAAAGAATATTATGTGAAATTTCTTATTAAATTAAATATGAATATTTGTTCACCATCCATCCCTCATCTATTTTGTATGATCTCGCATCTCCATGGATTATATCATATAAACCTACACCCTCTGTTCTTATCATCTATGTGTGAGTAAAAAAATTAAAATATGGAGCTCCCTATTAGATTAAATAGTTAAAGACCCAATCAAAGGTGAGTTAAATTAAGGAGGTATATAGGGGAATAAAGAAATACAGTGAATTGAGATGGTCATAGGCTCATGGAGAAATTTCACCTAGGTTCAAGGTTGGTGTAACACTATTTGATAAACCAACCAGTAGATAAAAGCTCATAATCATATCACACATTTATTTTCTTTTTTAAATGAATATTTATTTATGTATTTATGTGTTTCATTTTCTATTTATATGACTAAATATGGTAAAATAATGTAAATAAATTTATAATAATTCTTAGAAAAATTGAAATAGTGTATAACATATTTTTTTATTTTGTATAATTAATTACTTATCTCACATAAATTAATTAAAAATTATTCAAAGATAAAATAAAATATCTTATAATAATATGTGCATAAATAATTTTATCAAACTTGGTTAGTTAATTTTAGAAGTTCCACATAACATTAACAAGAATTTGAAGAATAAAATAAATAATATTAATAAAAAATTCAAAAAAATACCTCAACTAAATTTTAGGTTATAAAAACTTCTTTTATAACTTAAGTTAGAATGAGACTATAATTCAATGTATTGGGTTAGAACTCATTAGGATACATTAAATTTTTAGAGAGTCCTAAAGAAATTATAAGGTTCAATTTACCTAGTTAGCATCAGGGGTTTATTTCCTTAACAATGCTTTATGTAACTTTGAGGCAAGATTTAAGGATATTTGAGTATAGGATTCCTGGATTAGAGATTCCACTCAACAGATCAATAAGCTATAAGGTAATGTAGTTGAAAAGAAAATCCAACCTAAGTACCTTTGAATAATTTTATAAAGACTTCATGTGGGTTATTCAAAGGTAAATATGGATCATTTCCACTATACTAGTATCTGAGCTACTAGATATTCCAAATCCAACCATGTGAACTTGTGGGATTTGATAAAATAGTTTGAAACTAATTAATTCAATAATTATTCCATAATCATTAATCAAGATAAAGTATAAATATATGGTTTTCTTTATCTTATAAAAATGGAAATAAAATCATTCAATCCCTATGAAATTTTATATACAAATACAATATCCTGATCAACATAAAAATTCAAGGGAGGTACAAGCACTTCTACATTTTACTACTATAGGAGACAATTTTATTTACGTACTGGATTCCTGTATTCATGATCATCCCCCTCATAAAGATAGTGAGAGTGAGAGGGATTCATTTTAGAGTCACATGGAGGATGTATCATATATCGATTTCATTATATTTTTACCTATTTATAAAGACCTAAAGGTTTAAAATATAAGGAGATGGATTTATACACCTTGATAGCTCATTTAAAATAACTTTAAAAGGATGAAAAAGGAAAAATATAAATATTATTTTAATTTTGTTATACAAGTGTAAAATAGAATATGGATACCAAACTAGTGATCATGTACTCGTGATAATGAAGTTTATCGATCTATTAGTGAAGTTGAGATTCCATATGGAAAAGAAATTATCCATCAATCACATATTATCATCCTTAGAACCTATATTCTATTGATTAATTAAGAATAATAAAATGGATTATATATAGATTCTTCTTAAGATTCTTTTAACTATTGTTCACTAAGTTGAAAAGGATTGGTGGGAACATGGTTTCTCAACCACTATGGTAAATGTAATAAGGGACAAGATTTAATTCCTATAAAAGGTTTAGAGTTAGTGGTTAATTGGTAAATTAATTTAAATAAGAAAAGGATTATGAGGAAGGGAAATGGATAGGAGGCTATATGAATCACATTTTTCAAGAAAGGTCACTGGAAGATGAATTGTAATGAATTGAATAAAAGAAAGAAGAAACATCTAATTTAGGTATATTCATCATTGCATGTATTATTTAAATTTCTTCTATTGGGTAATAAATATAATATGTGACTCATATATTGGTATTTATATATAGGTTCCAAGGAATATCAAAAAGATTATATAAAGTAAACTTAACTCCCAAGTAGTTTATGGAGTTTGACCCCTAAGTCAACTGAATGAATATCCTACCTTTATATTTCCAACAAGATTAATTCTTTTTTATAAGGATACTATTTTGTATTGGGTGTTTCCATACATAATTATTTGTTTGATAATACATGTATCATAGATATCTAATATCGAATATCACTAATGAATGTGAAATATAAGACTCAAACATGACCCAGTTGTGGCCAGATAATTCTTGGTCATGTAAAACAAAATGTAACCATTAAGGATATACCCATAAGGGTGTTTAGACTCATTGAAGATTAAAACTATTAGTTATTTGAAATAGATACTTATTAGGTTTTATTATTAATATAACTTTTGAAATTAAAGGTTTAAATACACAATTATTATACAATCACTTTGTAAAGATACTTGTGAACTATTGAATGGAGAATTTAGAGGTTAGCTCATTAACTTCATGATATTCCTCTAAATTATTTTGGGAATATAATGTGAAGTAGATTATTTTATTTTTTAAAATAAAATATACACCAGTTCGGTTAGGCAGATAATATATTATCCAAGCATTTATCAATTATTTTTAATTTAGATTAGAGTTATTAAAAAAATTGCATTACCTTATACACATCAGAGTGATGATGTTAGTATAAAAAGGAACGATGATGGTTTTTATGAGTATTTCAAGTACTCCAATACTTATTTCAAGAAATATATCATATATAACGGTTTTAAGACATAACCATACACCACCAATAACAAATATGGGAATTAAATAACTTAAAATATGAAATAAATCCATTATGTCACAAACTCGTGTGTTTTGATACGAACCGTTTATTACATATAATTTTATAAAAAAACATACATCAAGAAAAACCCAAAGTACACCATAGTAAATTAACCTAATTTTCTAAGGATATAATAGTTTCAACCCATGTAATCTTATAAATAAATAAATATTATGATATATAAATATTTATTTTATGGATTCATATTCATCATAGTTTAATAAATAATTTTATATTATTTTTCAATTCAAAAGGTAATTGTTTTATTTAGATAAATCATTTTCCCATATACTACATGTTTTTATTTAAAATATAAACTTATTGATTTTGGAATTCTAATTTGATAAAAATTACTTCATTTTCATAATCAACATATCTAATTTATCTTAGGGTGGATTTTTGGGCATTTTAAAAATATTGGCTTTTGAGTTAATAGAGAAAAATATTAATTTTTTTTAACTATAATATCCTTTCTTGTGTTTAAAAACTAAAATTATATTTTGGATTAGTTTTAAAGTGAAATTAGTTCTATTTTAAAAAATATTATTAATTCCAAATTAATGATCATTATACATTATTTTTTGGTATAAAATCATTTGTATGCTTATAAAGGGAATTTTTCTAAAAACTATTTACATTTTGATTTGTGAATTTTTTTTAAAAATAATTTTTAGCACTTATAGAAATTAAATATGGTAAAATGGATTTCGTATTTGGAATTATGATGTTCAAATTTGGTATTTTTTTCAATTTCATTTTGGTTCATTATGATTTGTAACCTTGGTAAAACTTTATCACCCCTATAATGGATAAGAGGGTTGATGGGGGTTAAACTAACAGATAAGGTACCAAATATCCCTAAAACATTGATAAATATTATAAGTTAAGTTGATTTAGACCTTAGTAAATCTTTGATTTTAAATTTTTCTTATTTTTCCCACTTTCCATTAAGAAATACATATTATATATTTTAGTATTTTAAGTATTTACAAGTGTTTCACTCCCCTCACATATAAAAGGTAACCTTCTCTCCTCACTTATTCACACAAAATAAATCATTTAGATCAACCAATACCTTCCCAAATCCCTTTTCAACAACCTTACCCACATTTTAGAGGTTATAGGATAAAAAAAATACCAACCTAAAATTATTAAGGTATAATCTAAGGGAGGTTTTCCAAATAAGAGTTATTATTATTAACCGAGTGTTTCATATTTATTCCTTCTTCTACCTCCATAAAATATTTTATAACCATAATGAAATATTAAATTAATTATATTTCATATATTTAAATGTTATTATTATTATGGTACAATTATTTTTCATCTACTTTTCTATTATATGAAAAATGAAACCATAGCTTGTGTGTATGTGTGGACTACCACCTCCACGAAGTAATATGTTTTTTTCATCACCATATCATATGGCTTGTTAAAATGAAGAAAATGAATAAATTTTATATTTATGAATTAATTATTATTATTTTAAAATAATATCTTTCTCACCTTCTTACCCTACCATCCAATGGAAAACAATAACATCCGTCGTGTGTATGTGTGAATTTCCACCTCAGCAAAGTGGTGTGATTTGTTTTTTAACACCACCTTATAAGGATTTTAATAAAGATAGAAATAATATATAAATATGAAATCTATAAAATATTTATTATTATTTAAGTTAAAATATTTTCTTCTTTATTTATTTTCCACCTGTTAGAAAAATGAAATTCCGTTTATGCGTATATACGGACTACCATCTCCATGAAACGACATGCTTCATTTTATATGACTACGTTACATGGTTGATTTTGAATGTGTATATATTATGTAAATATGATAATTATAAAATTTTTAATATTTTATATTTATTGGAATCATAACCCATTTTACCATGGGAAATTCATCGATTTTATTTTGAGATTATAAACCAAACATCCCATTTTACCATGGTAAATTCATCGATTTTATTTTGAGATTATAAACCAAACATTCTTAAAACGTCCAATGTGGACTTAACAATTTTAGTGACTAAATAAAACACAATGAAAAATGAAATAAATAGAATAATGATGATGAAATTAACATGAAAAAGTTTCTAAATAAAGTATAAAACTAATATAATTTTATTACTTAGGAGGGTAGACATAAGAATGAAATGATTTTGGACTCGTGGTATGGGATTTCCATTTAAAACATGGTTATAAATATTTCAAAATCCTTATCCTCCATATCCATGTTTTTTAAAATGTTTCAAGAAAGTTCATAATTATGAATCAATGTTTGATAATGGTCATTTTCAAATACATTTGATTTTATTTACAATGTTTTAAATAGTAATATTTTAAAAATGTGCATTATGGGTTATTTTCAACTTTTTACAAAAGTAGAAAAAAAATGTTTTTTTAACATATACAGCTTGACTACTTTTTCCCACTACCAAATTCGTTATTCATTATAAATGTTCATATAAAATCATTAAAAATGAGTTTTTCAAGGGTTTTATTATGAAAAAGTACAATCATAAAAATAATCATGATATGGTACTTCAGAACTAATATATTGATGGTTGTTCATAATATTGTACATGATGATGGGTGAGCCCAATATAGATCTCTGATGCATTGGGTAACAATTTAGTATTTTAAGGTAAAAATGAGGAGATAAAAGGGTAGGTTACTCCTATAAAATTAATTGGGCATTGATTATTATGAAATGGGTTAAAAATGGGTAAAAGTGGGCTTTGAATATGATTCCCCAAGATACCTATTTTATGCTTGAAAAAAGGTTTTTTATGGAAATATATTGATTTCATAAGGGAAGTAATGTTTATTAACATTTTATGGTGAAAATTTTGAGATTTTTTCATGAGTTTCCACAAGCCTCGTGATTCCTTCATGTTTTTTCTATGATTATCAATGGGTTCTAAAATTTTTTATTTAATCAAATACTGATTTTTCACAAGTGGAAATGTTTTATTTAAGTGCTCGTGTTTTATTTAGAAAAAGATTAAAATCATAATGGGTTTTCATTTCATTCACTAGACTAATGGGATTCATTAAACTTTTATATCCCTTATTGATCTTTGTTTCACACATCTAACTTTTACAAATGTTGTTCATAGGATCTAAGGATGAGTAGATATTTTATCATGGTTAATATTTCCTCTGTGGCGAGTCATCTTAAATTAAGAAAAATTATCTTGAATGAAATAGGGTTGTAGACTTAATGCCCTATTTTTTACATGATAATGTACATTATGTGAAAATATCCTCTTTAATGTGAATTTTTTCCAAGATTCTCTAAAACTGAAAAAACAAAAGAACCTAAGCTGGTTATAAAGTGAAACCTTGTTATAAATCATGAAATTATGGGTTCATGTTATTTTGGGGCATTATAGTTGGTATCATAGGAAAGGTTTAGATAACATTATAGGTAGTGAGAATGTGAAAATGAAATTTAAAGAGACTATAATATAAGATTATATTATCATGAGATAGATTTTGAAGATTTTCATATTGATTGATCTAATCCATTTTTGTTCAGAACAGTTTTACATAAATGAAATAGGTCGTCTAAAGAATAAAGGAATCATAGGGATAATAATCTTCCAAATCAGCAACCTGGAATGGTTAGAAAAAATCATTTTTTTGTAGTGTTAACTCATTTGTTGTAGACTATTAATGGAGGCACTCATAAAAGAGTGTTGATAAATTCTTTATATGTGAACATGTCTATAGTAGAGAATTTCATGAAACAACACCCTATGGATTTCGATGAATCTTCAGAACTAGTGAATTCTGAAGGATTGATAAATGAATAGGATAATATATTTTATGTTTTGGGATATACATAACATAAAATGTTAATTCTTATTATTTATCATTTTTATGGTGATTTTTATTGATGGAGGTCTCTGATTCAGAATACTAAGGAAAATAATGATATTGAATCCACAGAGTGGTGAGTCTCTAAAGATATTTTTCTTAAGGTGTAGTATAATAAAGTTATTTGACATAGAATGGAAAGGAAATTTGTGAAGTTAGAAGAAAAAGGAATAAGTCTTAGTGTCCTATTACAAAAAAAATTACCAGACTGCCAAGGTGTGTGCCAAATTGTTTTCTAGATAAAAAGATTAAAATTAATAGAATTTACACTGGTCTAAATCCAATTTTGCAAAGAGGGTTGGCCTCTCCTAAATTTAAAAGGATTGAGGTGGTTGATTGTTGTGATGAGAATGTTGAGATTAATCTTTTCGATACTTATATAATTTATGGTAAGGAGTATGAACCAATCTAAGGGGAAATAAATGGAGGAACAGTCAACTATGAAATCTTGAGGTAACCCCCCCCCCCCCCAATGTTCCAAATGTGGTAAAGGATTTTAAGGAATGATTGATAGGGTCAAGAAAGTGTTACTGATGTGGCCAACTCATTCATTTTCCTAGTGGCTACAAGAAAGAGATTTATAATCAAAAAAGTAATGGGAAAACAAATAGTTAGCTAATAATATGATGCTTTAATTGTAATTAGTTGGGTTATTATGATAATTCATTTATATAGTTAGTTACTCAAGTTGGAAATCATCAAGATCATAAATATACAGGTTCAGTAGAGTCTTTTTCTACTACTATTGTTGATTCTTGACCCTTAAACAAGTGGTGATAGGTGTGTTACTTGTTTATTCAGATTCTGTCAATGTCTTGTTTGATTCAGGATCTATGCATTGTTTTACATCTGGAAAATTTTCAATTTAAATATAAATACCACCTCATGAAATGAAATCAAATTTTTTAAAAAACACTTGGGGATAATATAAATGAATTTTTTTTTTATCAAAATCTCCATGTTATCATATATGGAATGGTTTCTCCTACAAACCATGTTTTCTTTCCCATTATTGAGGTTGATGTTATTCTATGTATGGATTGACTTTTAATTTTTCATGCTTAGATATATTACAGAGCAAAAAAAGTTATTTTTCCAAAGGATTTTTAGTTTATATATAAGAATGAATTGATACCTTTGATAACATATAAAAAAGCTGAGAAACCAATAAATGATGGAAGTGAATGTTATATTACACGTATTATTGAAAATAAAGGAAATATTCAAATTAGTTTTGAGCCAGTAGTCAATGAATACCTAGATATATTTACTAATGCTTTTTCAGGTTTTATACTAGATTGAGAGCTTGGATTGAGTGATAACTTAGTTCCTAATATTGAGCCAAATTCAAAACCCACATGTCAAATAGCTCTATTATAACTTATGGAATTAAAAACATAGTTACAAGAGTATCTTGGTAAGGGTTTCATCCACACAAACACTTCACCTTAGGATGGTCCTTTTTTGTTCATCAAAAAGAAATATAGTTCCATGAGAATTTTCATTGATTATAGGGAACTCAATAAAATCACTATAAATAAAAAGGATAATTTGCTTCATATCAATGACATGTTTGATCAGCTCCAAGATTCTCATCATTTTCTGAATATTTATCTATAATAAAGGTATCACTATATAAAGGTGAATGAGGGAGACATTATAAGTATGGTGTTTGGTACTATATATGGGAATTATGAGATTGTGGTTACTCTTATTGGGTTAGAAAATGCACCTATTATATTTATGTGTCTTATTAATAAATTACTCCATGAGTAATTTGATAAATTTATATTAGATTTAATTGTTTACATTATGGTTTAGTAATATGAGAAACACATAAGGATTGTTTTCATACTTTAAAAGAAAATAATTTGTATGGAAAATTTAGTAAATGTTAATTTTTCTTCCAGTATATTTCATTCATTGGGAATATTGTTTTTAAAGATATCAAAACTATTGAGCCTACAAAATCAAATAAGGATTGGGACCAGACAGTTCTGGCCCCCCAAATTTATAAAAAAAGAGTGAAGGAAAAGAAAACAAGAAATGGGTAGAGATAAGAAACCCACACCCAAATAAAAATAAATGTCAAAGGGACCAAAATCACCACCATATCCAAAATCAGAAGCCGCAGAACCATCCATTGACTCCTATTCAGATTGTGAATTTTGGTGCTGCTTGAAGATCGTAGAATACATCTCCCGAATCTTTTGTTGCTCCAAAGTGATCTGAGCTTTGGAATTGTTTGCCCGCTCTCCCATGGGAGCAACATCATTCTTTTTATAGGATTTAACAGAGGACCTAATAGACACGGTCTTGGGTAGGTTTGAATAATCCTTCCTTGGTTTCCTCCTCGGGAAGCAAAGATGAACCCTTCAACTTCCTTCTCTATCCCATGCAGAGAGACATCCCTGGCCAAGGATTTCTCCCCACTAAAGACCTCAGACTTTCTGCTGTCAATCCTGTTATCATCATCACTAAAATCCCCCCATTTACCAGGGATTTTTGAACCCCTACAATGATTATGTATTTCCTCCTGGAAAAGAGTTTTTTTCCGTAGAGCTTGCACCGCCATATCCACCACCGGAAACAAATGCAAGTCCTGAACCTCCACCTCAGCACAAGCAATCCGATCCGGTTGTCTCTGGTCCACCGCCTCCACAGAGCTATGAGGGACATCAAGCCCACTTGCCTCCTCAAAGCCACGCCCCATAAACTGCATCTGCGCCAAGCAGTGAGAATTCTCCCCTTCATGGACCACAGGAAACAACTGCATGACCTGCACCTGCCGCTCCTCCTGATCAGCATCATCAACATGGTCCGGTTGCCTATGAACCAACTGCCTTCCTTCCTGCTTAGCATCCAGAAGTCTGCCCTCATTGCCAAAGCCAGAATCCTGATCCACCACACGCCCAGCATCATTTACAATCATCTCATTCCCAGCATCATTTATAAACATCACATTCTCCTCATTCATAACAACATCCAGTTGATTCATCGAGTCATGCGCAGAAGTAAGTCCCTCTGCTACAGCCTGCAGCTGTTCAAGGTTGAGCTCCTCCAAGCCTTCAAACCCGTTGCGAGGGAGGCCAATAAGTGCCTACATCACACTACCACTAGGCACTTTCCCCAGCCCATCAGAGTTTCCTCTGCCCTCCCCGAAATCCCCTAGAGAAGCCAAGATGGGAGGCTGCATCACCAGTGTTGACTGCCCATCATCCATATCCATTGGTTGAATAGATAAGTCAACACCTACAGAAGTTCACATCAGAGCATCATCATTGCAAGCATCCTTGATATCCTTAACACATTGCTCAGTAACCACCACCCCCTTATCACCCCAATCCCCAGGTCAGATTTCAGCCTTGAAAACACTGAATTCACCTTCATCTCAGGGGGAAAGCGTTGAGCTTCCTTCAAAGGAAAACTATCCTCTGCTGCAACAGCAGCCTGTTGTTTAATAACAGATCTGCCTCCCACACCAGACACCCAACAAACAAGCCCCAAACCGCCATTGTACCTGCTACCATGCCTACAAACCAAAGCAGAATGACCCAGTTTCTTGCAAGAAGATAAAAATTCGACCCATTCTTCAAAAATTATTGTTTTCTTATAACGAAATTCCTCACCAAAAACAATCCACACAAACTCAGTTGGTGGTCTCGATGCATCTACTTCAATACAAACTCTTGGATAAATACGATGTAAAACTGGTCGAGTCCTGATATCCGAACGAAGGTATCTTCCCACGAGATTCCCAAGCATAAAAATGTTAGACGGATTTTGAAATGGAAGAGGTATTTCCGGGAATCATACCCGAGTAGCAATTATTGTAGAGTCACAGTTAATATGAAGATCAAACCACCACCGATAGTGGAAGAATCGGACTCCGTTGAAGCTTCGAGGAGCCGAGGACCATGCATGGATCAGATCTTCCTCTGTCGAGAATCCTATCATGATTTGGCGGATATCGAACAACGCCACCGTAGCGCGGTCCTAAAGACCCCAAGCTCTGAAGATAAACCTATAGAAAGAGTCCACTGAGGGCCATCGGTTCATGAACCAAGAAACCAGTGTCAATCCAGGAAGAGAAGATGCATAATTGAACTCCAGAATTAAGATCTGAAGTTGCGGGTGACCCTCATATAAGTCGGGGAGCTTAGGGAAAATCTTGATTTGAGGAAATGGGGGTAGGAAATCAAGAACAGGGAAAGAGGTGAAGGCACTCCGAGCTCCATCAAGACTCGTTGAGGGTCCCTCCCCCATAGAGGTGGGAGGGGAAGGCACGGCGACCGTCGCCGTCAAGGCAGTCGAGAAAGAGCCCTCGACGAGAGCTCCTTCTCCTCAATGTAGATCTTCAAGATGGTAATAATTTTTTTATAAGTTATTTTAGGGGGGGGGGGGGATTTGAAATACCATTTGATTATCAAGGTCTGATGGCTTGAACCTACAAAAGCTAAAGTGGAGGAATGGTTCTTGGTTATCTATCCTACAAAATAAGTTAACTAAAAAATGATATAAACTCAACGGGATAAAGGAATGTTATTAATACTTTTAGGAATTGAAAAAAAAAAATTATTGGTCGATGCTCTACTGTTAGCCTTTCTAATAAGAAACAGTGATTTTTTTATTTATAGTGATTCTTCATTGAAAGGACTTCTTTGGGTCTTGATGAAAGATGATCAGGTAATTTCATATGTATCGCATCAATTAAAACTCAAAGAGAAAAAATATCCTATATATCATCTTGATCCGGTAATGGTGTATTTTTCTTTAAACATTTTGATGCACCTTTTACAAGGGGTAAAATATGAAATATACATTGACTATAAAATATTAAAGTAAATATTTACTTAAAAATAGTTGAACATGAGGCAGGGATGATGGTTAGAACTAATGAAGGATTACAATTTCATGATTCACTATCATCCCAGAAAAGAAAACAAGGTAGTTGATGTAGTAAGTTGAAAGGATAACGTATCATAAACCATGTCACGATTATAACAATATCATTTGGTTAATTAGTTAATGAATGTTGGCCTTGAAAATGTGTGACTAAACTCCCTCTCTTTTGGTCTAGGTTTCAGTATAGTCACCCATGAGAGAAAGAATTAAGAAGGCTCATATAGAAGATTGTGGATTGTAAGAAAATGTAGAATTGGATAACAAAGTTAAATTTCCTAACTTTAATGCTGGAAAAGAAGGCTTTTTAGGTGTGGTAAGTGGTTTTGTGAATCATGTGATTCCAATTTTAATAAATAATTAATGATTGAATCTTATAGCTCTCTATTTTCCATTCACCCTGTAAGTACTACCAAATGGGATAGTTTATCTTTCACCAATTCCTAAATGAAAAATTTGATAATATATATGTGGAATTTTTAGTGGAATTACCAAAAACATCTTGAGGTAATAATGTGTTTTTTTTATTGATCAATTGACTAAATGAAAGAATTTTCATCCTATTCAAGATTTTATATATTTGGATTAACCTTATGGGATCTATATTAAATACATATTCAAATTAAATGGAGTCTCTATCTCTCTATTTTATCTAATCGGGATCCCAAATTTAATTAAAATTTTAGGAAATGACTTCATATGTAATTGGTTATTGAATTTAATTTCAATATAGTGTTTCATCCACAACCAGATGAATAGTCAGAGTGAACAATTAAAAAAATTAAGTTGTTCTTCAGGAATTATTTATAGATTATTAGGGAAGTTTGGATCAATATTTTTTATTATTTTAATTTTCCTATAGTAATAGTTTTCATTCCAGTATATATATGACACCTTTTGAGGCATTACATGGATAATTGTGTCAAAAATCCATGATATCTAGATGTAGTCGGTAAAAAGAAGTTATTGGTACTAGATATCGTAGAAGAAATGTTTTATAAGGTAAAGATAATTTATCACCATATAAGGGTAGCTCAGACCAATCATAGAAATTATGAGGACCATCAGAGGAAAGATCTCTCATTTGAGGCAGGAGATGATATTTTTCTTAAATTATATCCTTGCAAAAGTGTTATGTGTTTTTGAAAGAATGGAAAAATAATCCTTAGTGCATTGGTCCATATGAAATTCTATAAAAAATGGAATCATTTGTATACCAAGTGGCCTTACCTTCATGATTATCTTGGGTACATGATGTGTTTCATGTTTCTTTTCTAAGAAAGTATGTACATGATACATCTCTTGTTTTGACCCTGAAGAGGTATTATTATAAGATAATATCTGTTATGATGAAAAGTAGTACCATATTTTAAACTGTAAATAAGATGTATTACAAAGTAAGGTGATCATCCAAGTTAACATTTTAGGGAAGAATCACATGATTGAGGAAGCAATATGGGAATAATAAAATGCAATGGGGGGAAATACCCTCACTTGTTTAAATAATGAATAAAATTGCGAAGACACAATTTTTTAAAGAGGTGAAGAATTTGAAAACCCATGAGATCCTAAAAAAATAAATATTATGATTTATTATTATTCCTTCTATGGATTCATAGTCATCATATTTTTATAAATAATTTTATATGATTTTTCAATAAAAAGAGTAATCATTTTATTTACCTAATATTTTTTCAATGTATTACATAATTTTATCTAAAATATTAATTTATTGATTTTATAAATTTATTTTATAAAAATGAATTTTTTTTAATCAACATTTCAAAATTAGGTGAGGGTGATTTTTTTTCTATTTTTCTAAAAAGATTGATTTCTAGGTCAATAGTAAAAAATATATATCACAATTAAAAATATCATTTATTTTCATGCATTTAAAAAGTAAAATTATATTTTTCATTAGTATTAAAGTGAAATTAGTCCCTTTTTACATAATATAATCCAATTAATTCCATAATAATTAGTATTATACTTTATTTTCGTATAAAATCATTTTTATGTTGAAAAGGGGAATTTTTCCAAAAACTATTTTTGTTGCAGATTACGTATTTATATTAAAATTGTAAAGACCCGGAAATTTCAAGGAATTTTTTTTCTTAAATTTTTGGAATTTTACGAGTATGCAGTTTCTGAAGGCACCTGATTCTGAGGCCCGGTGTGCCCGGAATATTTTTCTGAAGTTTAGCTCGGGTACGTTCAATGAACGAACGAGCGGGTTTTTTCTATCTTTTGAACTGGTGCTCAGAATTGAAATCTGAGGGCACCGATGAACTTGCAGCGCCGATATTTGCTTACGAGGACCATTAACGCAATTTCGTTTTATGCGGGTTGTAAGTTAAAATTGGAGTTTAGTTAAGGAGTTAAATAAAATTGTTAGAACAATTTTATATCTATGGAAGTTAATCCTTCCCATGGGAAGTTATTGGTGGGACCCACACCCACCCAACTTCTCATGTGTGGATATTAGAAAGGTGGGGCCCACACGAGCCCCAACCTTTCACCTCCCCCCTAAACTCCCTTAAACTTCCTTCAATAAATTGGCAACCCCCATATTGATTGAGACTCTTCCTCTCTCTCTCTCTCTCTTTAAATTTTTCCAACATACCCTAATTAATGAATTCAACCTCTTCAATTAATTTAATTGAGCTTTGGAATTTTAAACCATTTGTTGTGTGAATAAAAATAATAGCTTGAGCTATTATTTTAGTGTGAGCTTTTGGTGTGTTGGAAAAAGATTTGGGGAGAGCTCTTGAGTTTTTGAAGAACATCGACTCTCCGACGAAGAATGACCTTTCCTCACGGCGAAGAACGCTCCACGTTTCTCCAATACTCTTCTTCCTTCGCATCAAGGGAGGAGACACCGACTCGGGGAACTCGCCAATGACGACACTTCTTTCTCCGATGTTGACGAAGCGACACCGCTTTCCGCGTCTACGACGAACAAACCTTAAAAGATGTAGGGGGATTATATTCAATTTTAATGGATAAAAATTGTTCCTCATTTGTCGTTGTACATCTTTGTTTGTCTCGGCCTATTTCTATCGCCTAACGCGGAGGGCGCGGGCCGAACAAACACAGCCTGACGACCTTCCGCTGGATCTTATTTATTTATTTTTTGGAATCGGCGACCGGAGGCGGAATGCGGAAGAGCTCGGCGGTGCACGGGCCTCCGTCGCACACGCAAAGAAAAGACACGACCAAGTGGGCTGTGGCGGAGGAAGCAAGATGCTGTCACGCCATGCCGGGAATGCAGAGCCGCGGCCAGGTTAGGCCGCGGCGGAGGAAGCCGGCGCTGTCGCGCCGGCTGTGCGGAAGGAACTGCGGCCCGCTTCGCGGGCCGCTTCGGTGGAAGAACCGGTCGGCCCATCGGCGGGCTGGGCGGAGGAGATCCGCGGTGCTAGGAGGGTGCCGCGCCAGATGAACCGCGACCCGCCCGAGTAGGTCGCTTGCGCTAAGAAGGTCGGCCGGTTAGGGAGGGCGGCACCGCCAGTTCGGGCAACCCCCCCCCCCGCCTCGGACCGCTCGACCTTAGGGTCGAGCCGCTCGGCTAGCCGGGCCGCACCCTGCCGGTCCGTGTAACACCCCAAGCTTCCATGGTATGTTTCTCTTTGAATAATACAGTAGCGTGTGTTGTACGCAACCTCGAGTTCTAACACACCGCGACCAATCAAAGTAGCCGTTATGAATAGTAATACCAACTTTTTGAAATTATATAAATTTTATATTTCAAAATGGACTTCATTTTTTGATTCGGAATATCGAAATTATCCTATGTTGAATTTTTTGGTATTTTTCTGAGAACTTCCAATTTTCGATGAATAGTAAAAAAAAACTTAACAACAACTTTTTTAATCAAAATAATTTATAGTGATAAATTATACTATTGAGTGGTTTTAAAGTATAATTAGAATATATTTTTACCATTTATTCTAATGGTGGTCATTAGAATTAATTTCACTTTGAAATTGAACATAAACAATTGTCAATCTTTTGATAGATATTGTTTCTTGAAAACACGCAATTTGTTTTGACAGCGGGAATAATTTTTAAATTAATTACTGCAATTTCTGTGTTTAGAGTTTGGTAAAATGGATTCCATATTTCGAATCAGAAGATCCAAATTATGTAATTAAGACTCTTTTGTTTTTGGACATTATGAATAGTAACGACGACAATTATCTTTAATTATCATGATTAATAGGTAATCGGGTAGTTAAGGGCAATGAAATAATATCATAATAATATAAAATGACCCCAAAATGTGTCCTAATGCTATTGGTTGTGTCATGGATGACCATGGGATGCCATGTGCCAACTTAGGGACCCCATGGAATCACCTTTGTGTGATAGTGACATTTTATCATTTTATTTGTTTTAAAGAAAGGAAAATATAACAAAAGTATATAACACCTAAGTAAAACAATTTTAATTTTGTCTACATAAATGATCTCTTAGACTATAAATAATCATTGGAAATATAAAAAGATTTCATACATCATGGTATTTTTTTATAATTTTTAGACATTAAATAAATAAATTTATTTATGACACCATGAGGATGCAGTGATTACCTCATTAATGAACGATTTAAATAAAATGAAAAGATAAAGCAAAATCTAAGACTTACACTTGTCTAAAGCCTATTAGATGGGTGTATTTCGAAACCTTATCACCTTATCCTATAAATATATCATTGTGGGAACTTTAAAATCCGAAAAAACATTTCATAATAAAGTAATATTTCAATCTTTCCAAAAGAGCCCCTCCTCTCCTCTTATAAAAGGCCCCCACCTCTACCACATTATTCACACCGTCAAATCCATTTGTCTCGGCCAAAATCTTCCCAAATACCCTCTAAACTTTCTTCCCTTCATCCTAGAAGCCTTACCTTAGGTAGAAGGCACTTCAAGATTCCTTTTGGTTCAAACCAAAGGGAGTTACCCAAACTAAAGGTAACAATTTCTCTTAACTTCTTTTATTTTATTTATCTTCTACAACCCCTAAAATCTTTTTATTATTTTCTTTTGTAACAAAAAAATTATACTCAATATACTTGGATTTTGTTATGATAAGGATTCGAACTACACTTACACACACCTCCATCTAATTGTTAAAGAACATACTGTTTCTGTGGGTGGCGAATTACTGCCTCATGAATTGATGATTGTTCAATATTTTTTTAACACCTCTCATGGTGTCCATTAAGATGTCACTATATTTATATATGATATATATTATGTTTATATTTTCCTTATGCTTTTTTATTTTTCATTTATGGCATACCTTTATGATTTCCATTATGGGTAAACGCGATAATTTCATTTTAGGAAGTGCGGACTACCGCCCCCTCAAAGTGACCTGAATCGTTAATTCCATATGTGAGACGTATAAAGGATTAATTTAATGATATTATATATGATATTATACTATAATTATAATATAACTTTATATCATTATGATTTAATTCCATTAAATATGAAATATAAATGAAAGTAGCGTTCATGCGTACGTACGGTTTACCGTCTCCATGAATGGTGGATTTCATTTATTACCTATAAATGTTATGTGATATTATAAATGCATGTATATACTGGATATATATGATATATATTATATCTACATCATGAATATAATTCTGGAGATAATGGATATTTTACCACATAAAAAACTTGTAATTATAAGAAGTTTATTTTTGACTCAAGTACCAAGGATCGACAAAACGATCGTTAATAAATTAAATGATTACATAATGTTCATAACATGGTAATAAGTGATAATTAACTTGAAAAAGGTTCTTAATCAAATATAAATTAACTATAGTTTATTATTCAGGAGATTAAAGAACGATCGAGTCAAGTCGGACACGAGGTAAGGGACTTCGTCTCAATCTCCTTTCATTGAGGCATATTTTGTTGTATACAAAACTTTCTTTTATACGGTGTATAAAACCCTTTGACTTTTACATTTATTCAAAAGGAATATTTTTATACAAAGCGTTTTTACTAAATGACAAAAGTAATGTTTTGTCGTACGTATGCGGCGGCAACGACTTCTCCACCGTCGTGACCATTATTTGAGTTTCGGCTTCCTCTACAAGCCATAACTTTTTTTAAAATAAAAATAAATATCATGTTTTACTTTTCATTTATTTTGGTATTGAAAATGGTTTTGATAATGTTTTGATTATATCAATGTGTTGTATTTATATCTTGTGATTAAAATGTGGAAATGTTATGTTTCCTTTATGCATGTTTTATGTGATACGATTATGTTATGGTTCTTGGGAATTGTTTATGATATGTTTAAACCTTTTCATATAAGGAATGAATTGGACTTAGTAAGTGACGGGTGGAGCCCGCTATAGCTCCTCGATGCATCGGTAGGTCTCACGAGACAAACTAGTGTCTTGGAACAAGGCCTTGACAAAATCTTATTTGTAGTCTTGGCACAAGGCCTTGACTATGTGGTTATGATAGTTTGGAATTATGAATTCCATCATTATGAAAGTGGTTATTGATATTGCATGTGATTATTCTACTAGTAGAATATCCATGTGAATAAATAAATGGCATTATTTCATTTTATCTTTGCCATATTATGCTAGAGTTCAAGTTTAAAAGGCTTTTGTTTTAGTTATACATTGACTTAAATGTTTATGTTTATTTATGAAAGTTTCTGCTATATTGTTATCCTTACTGAGCATCTGAGATCACCCCTTTTAATGTTTTAATTTTTCCTAGGATGTAAAGAAGTATTTTATGAATGAACTACAGGGATAGTATGAGGGGATATGAAGATAAGATGTCGTTGTAGTTTATTTTTTCACTTTATGATGTAATGTAAGACTTATGAATATATATCTAGTGTTTCAAAGGCTACTAAACTAATCGGTATTTCGAGACTTGATCTTTTTTGATGATGCCAATATTATGTAATAATGCACCGACTCTGGGTAACTGGGGTCGGGGCATTATAGTTGGTATCAGAGTAAGTTTAGTACTAACCTTGGAAGCTCGACTTAGATAAAATCTGATTAGAGCACATAGCCCTAAGATAGACTTTGAGGATTAGTATAGAAGAACTTCCTAGAATTTTGGTATAGTAGATATTTTGTGAGTTTTCCAAGCAATACATCCCTGTCTAGATACGAGCAGGTAGAGGAGGCTCTGGCACATATGTACTTAGGGGTAAAACTTGAAAACACCGCTTTGAGCTAGACTCGAACGGGAACTGGTGCACGACAACGGGCATTGCTGCACTCTTGGTTATGACACTCCTGGGGGATATGCTTAGGATAATTCTCATTTTCTTTACAAACCATTATGAAGGGTTTATGAGTATATACTTCCTCAAAGAAAATATTTCTTTTTATGATTATGGATTATATCCATAAACAGTTTAATTTATGTTAAGTGTTTTACAAGTATGGAATTATGTATTTTGATTCATGAACTGATCTAGTTTATGTCATTGTTTAGAAATGGAGCCTAGTGGAAGGAATGGAAACCGTATCAATGGACGCACTCCATGTAGGGATTTCCCTCCTGCTCAAGATAATTATAGTGGAGCTAGTGATACAACTGGTGCTGATCAACTCATCACCATACTGGGACAACTCACTCAGGTTATGAATAATAACCTTACTCGTATGGAGCACCCTGATCCGGAACGTGGAGGATCAATGTTAGATCGCTTCATGAGGCAACAACCACCAACATTCAATGGGAGTACAAATCCCTCAGTAGGTGAGCAATGGATAAATTCCTTAGAGAAAATATTCCATGCTTTGGGGAGTAGTGAAAGGGAAAAGGTTATCATGACAGTTTACCACCTCACTGGAGATGCTGATCAATGGTGGTCATTGATTCAAAATACAAAGGAAGATGATGAAGTATCAAATATGGAATGGAGGGAGTTCAAATATCTTTTCTTAGAAAAATACTTTCCTCATGACCATCGAGCAGATATGGAAAGGCAATTTCTGAGTCTGAGACAAAAGGAGGATGAGAATGTTGCAAAGTATGAGGATCACTTTACAAGGTTAGTGAGGTATGCTTCAGATTATAAGCGTAACCCAAAAAGTAAGATTGGTCGTTTATTTGATGGGTTAAAACCATTTCTCCGTCGATCATTGGTCTCACAATCCTTCTCGTCATACGAAGACATTGTCTCATGTGCTATTAAGATGGAAAAGGAATTCTCTAAGTCATACGACTTTAAAGTAAAGCAAGATAAGAAGAGATCTGATGATCACTCTGGAAATGGAAATAAGTGGAAGAAGGGAAAATTCGATTATACATCCTGTAGTAAATGTGGGAAGAAACACCCCGGTACTTGCTTGAAAGGAATTAGAGTCTGTTACAAGTGTGGTGAAAAAGGCCACCAAGCTCATGATTGCAAGGGGAAGAAAGAAGATACCGATGTTCAATGCTACAATTGCAGGGAGATGGGAAATTATGCAAATGAATGTCCTAAGCGTTAGGGAAACTTACCTCAGAAAAGTCCAAGGGATCAAGGACAAGCTTATGCTATCACTACAGCTGAGGTAGAAGCTCTGAAAGACGTGGTGGCTGGTAATTTAATGGCTTCCTCAATTTTAGAAAATGCATTATTTGATTCTGGATCATCACATTGTTTCATATCTTCACAGTTTGCTAAGAAAATTAGATATTTCCAATTTGATTTAACAAGGGAGTTGTCAGTCAAAACTCCTAATGGAAGTATCATTGCAATAAAGTTTTGTGAATTAGTGCCCATTAGAGCACATAAATGTTCTTTATCTACTGATCTCATCGTCATACCCATGTTTGAATTTGATATAATCTGCGGTATGGATTGGATTTCAGACCATGATGAGAATATTTATTGTAAGAAGAAAGAGGTTATGATTTTTGAAGATGATGATAAGGAACACCTTATCTTTAGAGCAGAATCATCACCACCTAATTCTTATCTAGATCCACCCCCAGTAGCTCAACTAAATTCACTTATTAGGAAGTAAGAGAATGAAATAAATGTGGGTGAGGAAGGGAATGCTCAAATAGAGGATGTACCTATTGTGAAAGAATATGTTGATGTGTTTCCAGAAGATTTACCTGGGCATCCTCTAGAACGAGAAGTTGGGTTTTCTATTGACCTAATGCCTGGTTCAAGGCCTATATCGAAGACCCCATATAGAATGGCCACTGTGGAATTAGTGGAAATAAAGAAACAACTAGAGGAATTGAGTTATAATGTATTTATTCTCCCTAGTGTTTCTCCATGGGGAGATCCTGTTCTTTTTGTTAAGAAGAAATATAGATCTATGAGGTTGTACATTGACTATAGGGAAATCAATTCTATAACAATAAAGAACAAGTATCCCCTACCTCGCATTAATGATCTATTAAACCAACTGCATGGAGCTCAGTAATTTTCAAAGATTGACCTTCGATCTGGATATAATCCGTTGTGTGTGAAGAAGGAAGACATTCTGAAGACGACATTTCGAACCAGGTACGGGCATTACGAGTTTACAGTAATGCCTTTTGGATTGACCAATGCACCCTCTGTCTTCATGGATATAATGAAGAGAGTTTTCAAGGAATATCTTTATGAATTCGTAGTGGTATTTATTGATGATATCTTGGTATACTCCAAAATCTATTAAGATCATGAAAATCACTTGCGCATTATTCTAAAGACTCTTAGAATACATGAATTATATGGGAAGTTTAGCAAGTGTGAATTCTGGCTTCATGAGATTTCTTTTCTTGGCCATATTGTCTCTAAGTATGGAATCTATGTTGATCCTTCTAAGACAATAGCGATCCAAGAATGGCCATCACTGACGAGTATAACCGAGGTACGCAGTTTTATTGGTTTAGCAGGTTATTATCAACATTTTGTCCAGAATTTTGCCCGATTGGCTAACCCATTAACGAAGTTGACACATAAAGGGGTTAAATTTATTTGGAAAAAAGAGTGTGAAGAATGTTTCTAAGAACTAAAGAGAAGATTAGTCAATTCTCCTATATTGACTCTACCTTCGGGGAATGATGGGTTCGTTATTTATAGTGATGCATCGAAGAAAGGACTTGGTTGTGTCCTTATGCAGAATGATAGGGTTATTCCCTATGCATCACGATAGTTGAAAATTCATGAGTAAAAATATCCTACTCATGATCTCGAGTTAGAAGCTGTGATCTTTTCTTTGAAGATATGGAGACACTACCTCTATGGTGAAAAATGTGATATTTATACTGATCACAATAGTTTGAAGTATATTTTCTCACAAAAAGAACTCAACATGAGGAAAAGGAGATGGCTTTAATTACTCAAGGATTATGATTTCACGATACACTACTACCCAGGGAAGGAAAATAAGGTGGCAGATTCTTTGAGCAGAAATGATCATGGAGTTTTGAACAATATGAGAATTGAAAGGGATCCTATTTTCATGGATCTAGTGAAGATGAACATGGGAATAACTATAGAAGGTGAAACATCAATTCTTTTTCAAATGGTTTCCAAACCATCTTTACTAGAAAGGATTAAGATTTCTCAGACCGATGATGAAAAGTTTCAAAAGAAGATTAAAGATGTGAATGATGGGAGATTGAGTGACTTTGTGTATGAAGATGGAATTTTGAAATTTGGGAAGAGACTTTGTGTTCCCGATATAGATGGTCTAAAAAGGGAATTATTGGTTGATGCTCATAGTTCCAATTTCTCTATACACCCTGGTAGCACTAAGATGTATAGAGATTTGAAGGAACATTTTTGGTGGGACAACATGAAGATGGAGATTGCTGATTTTGTGTCAAGATGCATGGTTTGTCAACAAGTGAAAGCTGAGAGGCAACTTCCTGGAGGAGTTATGAAACCTCTTCCCATACCTGAGTGGAAACGGGATAATATTACGATGGACTTTATCATGGGACTACCAAAGACTCCTAGAAGGAATGATGCAATATGAGTCATTGTTGATCGTCTTACCAAGTCATCACATTTTCTTGTTATAAGAGAAGATTTAACACTTGAACGTTTAGCAAGACTATATATTAACGAATTTGTAAGACTTCATGGAGTACCCCTATCAATTGTTTCGGATTGGGATCCCCGTTTTACATCAAGATTTTGGAAAAGTCTTCAGAAATCCCTGGATACTGAACTTCGTTTGAGCACTGCTTACCACCCTCAAACAGATGGACAATCAGAACAGACTATTCAAACCTTAGAAGACATGTTGAGATCATGCTCACTTGACTTTTAGGGTATGTGGGATCAATATTTACCTATGGTAGAATTTTCCTATAACAATAGCTTCCATTCAAGTATTCGGATGGCACCATATGAAGCGTTATACAGAAAGAGATGTCGCACACCAACCTGTTGGGATGATGTTGGTGAAAGAAAACTCGTAGGCCCAAAACCTGTTGAGGAAACGATGGAAAAGGTGAAGGTAATCCAAAACCACATCAAAACTGCTCAAAGTAGGCAGAAGAGATATGCTGATAACCGAAGGAAGGATTTGTAATTTCAGGTATGAGATCATGTTTTCTTAAAGGTATCTCCATGGAAGGGAGTTATACGATTCAGTAAGAAGGGAAAATTAAGTCCCAGGTACATCAGATTCTATAACAAATTGGGGCTATAGCTTATCGTTTGGCAATGCCTCCAAGTCTCTCTAAAGTTTACGATGTGTTCCACGTATCATTGTTGAGAAAATACATGTCTGACCCAACACATGTACTCATCTATGAGGAATTAGAACTGGAACCCGATTTTTCTTATTGCGAAGAGCCTGTCAGGATTCTGGATACGAGAGAACAAGTTCTAAGAAACTGTACGACTCGTCTGGTAAAATTTCTATGGAGAAACCATATGATGGAAGAGGCAACGTGGGAACCCGAGGAACTTATGATGAAGAACCACCCGAGTCATTTTATGCAGTAATATTCTAGAAATTTCGAGGATGAAATTATTTGAAGTAGGGGATAATGTAACACCCCAATATTCCATGGTATGCTTCTCTTTGAATAATAAAATAGCGTGTGTTGTACGCAACCTCGAGTTCTAACACACCGCGACCAATCAAAGTAGCTGTTATGAATAGTAATACCCACTTTTTGAATTTATATAAATTTTATATTTCAAAATGGACTTCATTTTTGGATTCGGAATATCAAAATTAGCCTATGTTGAATTTTTTGGTATTTTTCTGAGAACTTCCAATTTTCGATGAATAGTAAAAAAAAAACTTAAAAACAACTTTTTTAATCAAAATAATTTATAGTGATAAATTATAATATTGAGTGGTTTTAAAGTATAATTAGAATATATTTTTACCATTTATTCCAATGGTGGTCATTAGAATTAATTTCACTTTGAAATTGGACATAAACAATTGTCAATCTTTTGATAGATATTGTTTCTTGAAAACACGCTATTTGTTTTGACAACGGGAATAATTTTTAAATTAATTACTGCAATTTCTGTGTTTAGAATTTGGTAAAATGGATTCCATATTTGGAATTAGAAGGTCCAAATTATGTAATTAAGACTCTTTTGTTTTTAGACATTATGAATAGTAACGATGACAATTATCTTTAATTATCATGATTGATTAGTAATTGGGTAGTTAAGGGTAATGAAATAATATCATAATAATATAAAATGACCCCAACATGTGTCTTAATGCTATTGGTTGTTTATGATCGACCATGATATGCCTTGTGCCAACTTAGGGACCCCATGGAATCACTTTTGTGTGACAGTGACATTTTATCATTTTATTTTTTTTAAAGAAAGGAAAATATAACAAAAGTATGTAACACCTAAGTAATATTTTTTAATTTTTTCTAAATAAATGATATCATAGACTATAAATAGTCATTGGAAATCTAAAAATATTTCCTACATCATGGTATTTTTTTATAATTTTTAGACATTAAGTAAATAAATTTATTTATGACACCATGATGATGCAGTGATTACCTCATTAATGAACGATTTAAAGTAAATGAAAAGATAAGGTAAAATATAAGACTTAAACTTGTCTAAAGACTATTGGATGGGTGTATTTCGAACCCTTATCACCTTATCTTATAAATATATCATTTTGGGACCTTTAAAATCTGAAAATCATTTCATAATAATGTAACATTTCAATCTTTCCAAAAGAGCCCCTCCTATCCTCTTATAAAAGCCCCCCCACCTCTACCACCTTATTCACACCTTCAAAGACATTTGGATCGGCCAAAATCTACCCAAATACCCTCTCAAATTTCCTACATTAATCATAGAAGCCTTACCTTAGGAAGAAGGCACTTCGAGAGTCCTTTTGGTTCAAACCAAAGGGAGTTGCCCAAACTAAAGGTAACGATTTCTCTTAACTTATTTTCTTTTATTTTACTTCTACAACCCCTAAAATCTTTTTATTCTTTTTTTTGTAACAACACCAGTATCCTAAATATACTTGAATTTTTTTATGATAAGGATTCTAACTAAACTTACACACACCTCCATCTAATGGTTAAAGAACATACTGTTTCTGTGGGTGGCGAATTACTGCCTCATGAAACGATGATTGTTCAATCTTCTTTTAACACCTCTCATGGTGGCCATTAATATGTCACTATATTTATATATGATACATATTATGTTTATGTTTTCCTTATGCTTCTGTATTTTTCATTTATGGCATACCTTTATGATTTCCATTATGGGTAAACGCGATAATTTCATTTTAGGAAGTGCGGACTACCACCCCTCAAAGTGATTTGAATCATTAATGCCATATGTGGGATGTATAAAGGATGGAGTTAATGATATTATATATATGATATTATACTATAATTATAATATAACTTTATATCATTATGATTTAATTCCATTAAATATGAAATATAAATGAAAGTAGAGTTCATGCGTACATACGACTTACCGTCTCCATGAACGGTGCATTTCATTTATTACCTATAAATGTTATGTGATATTATAAATGCATGTATATACTGGATATATATGATATATATGATATCTACATCATGAATATAATTCTGGAGATAATGGATATTTTACCACATAAACAACTTGTAATTATAAGAAGTTTATTTTTGACTAAAGTACCAAGGATCGACAAAACAACCGTTATTAAATTAAATGATTAAATAATGTTCATAACATGGTAATAAGTGATAATGAACTTGAAAAAGGTTCTTAAGAAAATAGAAATTAACTATAGTTTATTATTCAGGAGATTAAAGAACGATCGAGTCAAGTCAGACACGAGGTAAGGGACTTCCACTCGATCTCCTTTCATTGAGGCATATTTTGTTTTATACACAAATTTCTTTTATACAGTGTATAAAACCCTTTGACTTTTACTTTTATTAAAAAGTAATCTTTTTATATGAAGTGTTTTTACTAAATGACAAAAGGAATGTTTTGTCGTACGTATGCGGCGGTAATGACTTCTCCGCCACCGTGACCATTATTTGAGTTTTGGCTTCCTCTACAAGCCATAACTTTTTTTAAATGAACAATAAATACCATGTTTTACTTTTCATTTATTTTGGTATTGAAAATGGTTTTGATAATGTTTTGATTATATAAATGTGTTGTATTGATATATTGTGATTGAAATGTGGAAATGTTATGTTTCCTTTATGCATGTTTTATGTGATACAATTATGTTATGGTTCTTGGGAATTGTTTATGATATGTTTAAACCTTTTCATATAAGGAATGCATTAGACTTAGTAAGTGACGGGTGGAGCCCGCTATAGCTCCTCAATGCATCGGTAGGTCTCATGAGACAAACTAGTGTCTTGGCACAAGGCCTTGACAAAATATTATTTATAGTCTTGGCACAAGGCCTTGACTATGTGGTTTTGATAGTCTGGAATTATGCCTTCCATCATTATGAAAGTGGTTATTGATATTGCATGTGATTATTTGACTAGTAAAATATCCATGTGAATAAAAAAATGGCATTATTTTATTTTATCTTTTCCATATTATGCTGGAGTTCAAGTTTAAAAGGCTTTTGTTTTAGTTATACATTGCCTTAAATGTTTATGTTTATTTATGAAAGTTTCTGGTATATTGTTATCCTTTCTGAGCATCTGAGCTCACCCCTTTCAATGTTTTAATTTTTCCCAGGATGTGAACAAGTATTTTATGAATGATCTGTAGGGATAGTATGAGGGGATATGAAGACAAGATGTTGTTGTTGTTATTTTTCACTTTATGATGTAATGTAAGACTTATGAATATATCTAGTGTTTCCAAGGATACTAAACTAATCGGTCTTTCAAGACTTGATCTTTTGTGATCATGCCAATATTATGTAATAATGCACTGAATCTGGGTAACTGGGGTCGGGGCGTTACAGGCCGGGCAGCGCCGCGCCGGGCTAGGCCGTGCCGGGCCGGGCCGCGCCCCACCGGGACGGGTGTGCCACTCCGGGACGGATCGCGCCTCGTCGGGCCGGGCCGTGCCCCTCGGGCCAGGTCGTGCCCCTTGGTCCGGGCCGCGTGATTCTTCGGGCCGGTCTGACACCCCTGCCGGGTCGGACCCGCCAAAAATGGGTTAACCCGACCCGTCGGCCCACTGGGCTTAACGGGCCGGACCCGTTTTCACTTAAGCGTGAATAACTTAAAGACCATGCGTTCGATCGACGCTCCGTCTGTGGAATTGGGACCCCTTCGATGAGGCAGTCCCTTTGCAATACTCTAAGTGAGTTTCGGACAACTTAGGAAAATGGTCGGGTTTGGAACGAGCATATTTCCAACTGGGCCCCTGGAACGGAAAAACCAATATCTCTCAGACCGGGTGTCCGATTGACGCACCGTCTATCACGTTGAGTTCCTATTTACGAGAAGGAACTTTGGGATACATCAACTCCGAACTTTGTGATAGTTTATGTATCTACCCCCCTTGACTCGAGGAGCAGACCCTCCCAAAATCGAGTGTGCTGTGTGCGGGAAACCTAGAGCTGGCTACGACTGCGACAACTACCATGCTGGGATCCTCCGTGGGTTTGATGACGATGAAGATTGTACTTGGATCCTCCGTGGGTTCGGTAGCGATGACGACTGTACTTGGATCCTCCGTGGGTTCGGCAGCGATGACGACTGTTCTTGGATCCTACATGGGTTCAGCAGCGATGGTTACTGTACTTAGATCCTACATGGGTTCGGTAGTGACGACTTCTGTACTAGGATCCTATGTGGGTTCGACAGAGGAGATGATTTAGAGGCTACATCTAATCATTTCCACCCATCTTCGAAAGTATTATACCTACGTGATCTGAGTCTTGACTTTCAATCATTACCAACGGTGTGATTGACTTCTTTCCTGTGTGGACTGGGTTGTGCTTGGGCTCGAGAGATGGAGCTGAACTGGAATTGATGACTTAGTTATATGTATGGGAATATACCTAAGTAGAGTCGATTGATACTTCGTGATTGTATCTTTCCTTTGTGGTTTATCCTTTGTGGATTCTGGGAGACCTTCGGGGGTCTCGGGGTCCCTACTGAGTATCGTATACTCACCCCTGCACAGGCTATGCTCACACTACGTTGTGTTGGATGCAGACGACGGACAACACTGATCGAGGTGGAGGCTTGTGGAGCTGGATGGTACCCGGGGGTGGACCACTAGATGAGACGTACACTGAGGAGATGGCCGGACCCAAGGATCTGAGGATACCATATGTACCCACCCTTCAGGTGGGATATTCGGAGGATGACTCGGTGGTTGCTACTTTACTTTACTACTGTTGTACTTTCTTTTCAGTTGTACTGTACTTTTAGCTGGGTTTGTATACTGGCCCATTTACTTTTCATCACCTAATTTAGTACTCATTTTACTTAGTGCTTACTTCAGTGGTGTACTCTGTTGTGTTTGTTTACTTTTATAAAGGCAATGCCTTCCCTTTTATTGGGATTTACGCCTTTGGTGCTAGTCGCCAGCCCCTGGCCTATGGAAGGCGGGCTTGGGGTAGTCACGACACGGGGCCCGAGGACGGGTCGTGACAAATTGGTATCAGAGGAGTCGGTTCTACCGCAGAACTCAGGACTCTGATATTTCTCTACTGTGAAGCAATAGTGTTAAGAGTAATGAGTATGGTTTTTAGTCCAGAGAGTCCAGTGTTGGTGCGACGACCGACGTATCCATACACCAGGACCCTGACTCCTGATTTCTAACTCAGTGCACGAAATCATTGGTTGCATGTGTGTTTCAAAACTTTTCTTTGTGATTACTTTGTGTCATCTCACCAGATATACTGTTTGACCGTGGCGCATCTGTTTCTATTTTAGATGGCCCCATGAAGGCAGCTAGCTAGGGTTCCTAGTTACGTGCGAGATGGCAGCCCACCGAGCGACAAGGCCTCAGTGCAGGGCCCCATTACAGCGGAGGAACCAACGGTACCACTACCCGCTGGGCCACCGATGCCACCAGCCCCAGCAGTAGAGAGTGCACGCCGCCTAAGTGTGTTGCACGAGTTTCAGCGACAGAGGCTGCCCAGGTTCTGCGGAGAGACGGACCCTCAGGTAGCTGAGGATTGGATGGAGGCTATCATTAGAGTCTTCAGATTGGTAGGGACACCAGATGACCTTATGGTGATCCTTGCCGCGAGTCTACTGCACGCAGTAATAGGTAGATGGTGGAGCCTGATGCTTTAGGTGCATGACGAGGCATCTCTAATTTGGATGGACTTTGAGATTCTCTTCCACTCATATTTTGTTCCAGCCACCCTCCATGCGGTGCACATCTAGGAGTTACTTCATCTACGACAGGGCATTATGATAGTAGCTCAGTACTCGGCGAGATTTACCGACCTCTCGCACTACTCCACGGACATGGTACGAGACCCATTCTTCCGAGCCCGGACCTTTGAGCAGAGACTGAGGCATGAGATCAGGGATTCGATGATCTCCCTCAGCATTCCGACGCAGGAAGGAGTGCTAGAGAAAGCCCTTCTTGTGGAGAGATTTCTTGCTGAGCCGACGCCAGCAGTGAGACCCACCGCAGGGCGAAACGTAGCAGAGTCTTCTACATCCGGCAGTAGACAGATGTCGCAAAGGTCCAAGTGGACCAGCCCATCAGGTGGGAGACCTCAGGATACTAGTTTGGATGTGCGGGGAACATGAATCAGAGCCAGCCATACGAGAGGAAAACAGTGATATGCATGAGGCGGACAAGGTCACATGGCCCGTGATTGACCGACCCACCATACAGACGAGTAGAAGACAGTAGAGGGACCTCCCAGGAAGAGGCAGAGGTTAGACCGTGGTGGTCCGCATGGAGCAGGCGGATGAGGCAGAGGAGCTGGCCGAGCAGAGGGTGGTGGATGACGCTTCAAGGCTCTACCACCACCACCACCACCAGAAGGACCACCCCGACCTCAAGGAACTGGCAGACAGAGGCAGGCTCAGCTCCAGGAAGTTGAGTCCTACGACCATGGTGCACCTGAGATGATTCTAGGTACCATCTGTGTCTAATCCACCCTTGCTGCAGTACTTATAGACACATAAGCGAGTCATTATTTTATTTCCACTTCCCTTGTTCGGAGCTCAGATATTCCGATGGAGCCGTTGGCTCGATCCTTACGGCTAAAGACTCCTATGGGAGTAGACTCGATGATTACACACTGGTGCCGATAGTGTGAGCTTACTCTAGGAGGAAAGAGCTTCGACTGGGATCTTCTTGTAGCGGCGTCGAGGCCTTACAATGTCATCTTGGGTATCGACTGGTTATCTACAGTCCATGCTTAGATTGACTGCATTATGCGCAAAGTGTGGTGTGTCCGCACAGATGGGAGTAGGTTCACCTTCACTGGTGAGAAGGGAGCCTTTTCAGCGCAAGATGAACTTATGCAGAGGAGAGGGCATCCAATCACACATCAGTTGGCTAGTCTCATCCTAGGAGCGGTTGATGTACGGAGTCCGAATCTTCCTATTGTGGTGGATCAGTATGTGGACGTTTTTCCTGACGATTTTCCAGGACTAAACCCTCATAGAGAGGTAGACTTCTACATTGACTTGTACCCCAGGACAACACCGATATCTACTCCAGCATATCGGATGTCTCCCGCCGAGCTTCGTGAGCTGCAGGTATAGCTGGAGGACTTGTAGGGAAAGGGATTCATCCGACCCAGTGTTTCACCCTAGGCTTCTCCGATTCTGTTCACCAAAGAAGGAGGATGGAAGCTTACGATGATGTTTTGACTACCGTCACCTGAATCAGGTGACCGTGAAGAACATGTAACCACTCTCGAGGATTGAATACCTCTTTTATCAGCTCAAGGGAGCACGATGGTTCTTGAAGATAGACCTCAGGTCAGGCTATCATCAGCTCAGAGTTCGAGACGAGGATGTGCAGAAGACGGCCTTCAGGTGTCGGTATAGCCACTACGAGTTCTTGGTTATGCCCTTCGGTGTAACCAATGATCCAACAGTGTTCATGAGTCTCATGAACAGGATCTTCTATCCTTACCTTGATCATTTTGTCATAATCTTCATCGACGACATACTGATTTACTCGACTACTAAGGAGGAGCACACCTACCACTTACAGGTTGTACTGTACACATTCCGAGAGAACCAGATTTATGGTAAGCTCTCAAAGTGCCAGTTTTGGATTCGAGAGGTTTATTTCTTGGGACACGTCATCTTGGAGGATGGGGTTGTAGTGGACCCAACGAAGATCGAGGTGGTACTTTCTTGGGAGCCACCCAGGAGCATGATGGAGGTGCAGAGTTTCCTAGGTCTGGATGGATACTATTGGAGATTTGTGCCAGACTTCTCCAGAGTTGCAGCACCGCTTTTAGCTTTGACGAAGAAGAGGAAACCCTTCGTGTGGTCTGATAGATGTCAGCAGATATTTCAGAAGCTGAGACAGAGATTGACCAGTGTGCCCATCTTGAGGCTACCACAGGAGGGCGTAGGGTATGTAGTTTACTGCGACGCATCAGGGACCAGACTCGAGTGTGTCCTGATGCAGGAGCGAGCAGTGATCGCTTACGGTTCAAGGCAGTTGAGAAAACACATGCAGAACTATGCTACCCATGACCTAGAGTTAGCAGCAGTGGTCTTCTCCTTGAAGATGTGGCAACACTATCTTATGGGCGATCACTTTAAAGTCCACTATGACCACCAGAGTCTCAGGCACATATTCTCGCAGAAGGACTTGTACCTGAGACAACGACGATGGCTCGAGTTCCTCTAGGACTATGACTTCGAGATAGTCTATACATCTGGGAAGGGGAACGTGGTAGAAGATGCTCTCAGCAGGAGGTCAGGCATTCAACTACTTGGAGAGGCGACGGAGAAGTTATCCTCTTTTTAGATATCTTTCGTGGATAGAGATGGAGCAGCCTTTCTATAGTCTCTCACAGTCACTCCTCCACTACTTTGGCAGGTCAGAGAGGCACAACATGGGGACATTGACTATGAGATGCGACGTGCTCAGATTTCCATAGGGCAGGTGCCTGATGGATTTTCATAAGGAGGATAGAATTTAATCCTCTTCAAGGGATGTACCATGGTACCAATTGCATTATAGGAGGAAGTGCTGAGGGAGTTTCACACTTCCACTCTAGCGGTGCATCATGGAGTGGCGAAGATGTATCAGGACCTTAGACGATAGAACTGATGGCCGGGTATGAAGAAGGTTGTAGCAGAGTTCGTTTCAAGATGCCTCACTTGACAAAAAGTAAAGGTGGAGCACCAGGTACCAGCGGGCTTGGTACAACCCTTAGAGGTTCTGAAGTGTAAGTGGGATGGGATATCCATGGATTTCGTGATGGGGCTTCCACATAATTCTAGAGGACACGACTCCATCTGGGTGATCGTCAACCGACTCACCAAGTTGGCCCACTTCCTACCTATCAGAGTGCAAGGCTCAGTAGAGAGATTGGGACACCTCTACATTCAGGAGATTGTACGGATTCATGGTGTTCCATTTTCTATCATCTCTGATCGAGACACTCTCTTTACTTCCCGTCTTTGGAAGGGGTTATAGGATGCTTTTGGGACGCAGCTACGTCTGAGAACTGCCTTTCATCCTCAGATGGATGGACAGACGGAGAGGACCATTCAGACACTCGAGGACATGCTATGTGCATGTGTCCTCAACTTTGGTCGCACCTGGGAGGATCATTTACCCTTGGTGGAGTTTGCGTACAACAATAGCTACCACTCCACCATCGGGATGGAAACATACGAGGCACTGTAAAAATGACCATGTAGATCACCTTTGTGCTGAACTGACCCAGTGGAGTCATCACTTGTAGGACCAGAGATGGTGCAGGCTACGATGGAGAAGGTGCAGATCATCCAGGAGTAGATGAGGACTGCACATAGTAGACAGAAGTCTTATGCAGATAGGAGACGGAGACCACTGGAGTTCGAGGATGACGACCACTTTTTATTACGGGTCTCACCTCGACATGGATTACAAATATTTGGCCGGGGCAGAAAGTTATCTCCATGCTTCATCGGACCATTTCAGGTCCTCAGTAGGGTAGGTGAGGTGGCTTACTGCCTGGCCCTTCCACCTCAGTTGCACCGGGTGCACGACGTCTTCCACGTATCTCAGCTGAGGAGATACGTGCACGACCCATCCCACATCATCGACCACAGGGAGATGGACATCGATGACGGGGCGGCATTTGTGGAGGTCCCGGTGGAGATCGAGGATCGACAGGAGCGGGTCCTACTTGGACGGTCGATTCCTCTAGTGCGCATTTGTTGGTAGCACGAGAACCTCTAGGAGAGCACATGGGAGCGGGAGGCTCAGATGCGTGCTCAATACCCTCATTTGTTTCCATAGTCTTTGTTGTAGATTTACGGGGACGTAAATCCCTGAGGTGGGGGTAATTTAAATACACGAAAATTTCAAGGAAATTTTTTTCTTAAATTCTTTGGAATTTTACGAGTATGTAGTTTCTGACAGCACCTGATTCCGAGGCCCGGTGTGCCCAGAATATTTTTCGGAAGTTTAGCTTGGGTACGTTCACTGAAAGAACGAGCGGGTTTTTTCTATCTTTTGAACCGGTGCTTGGAATTGAAATCTGAGGGCACCGATGAACTCGCATCGCCGGTATTTTCTTAAAGGGACCTTTAACGCAATTGCGTTTTATGCAGGTTGTAAGTTAAAATTGGGGTTTAGTTAAGGAGTTAAATAAAATTGTTAGAACAATTTTATATCTATGGAAGTTAATCCCTCCCATGGTAAGTTATTGGTGGGACCCTGATTAGCCAATAAATGAGGCTAATATTCATTGGTAATATATATAATATTCATGTTCTTTATTATTCATAAACACCATTTTAGTGCATTTTACACTTTGAACATCATTTCACATTATGATTGTAATACCTTCTTAAAATGCACTATTATGTGGTACATTTTTGAACATCATTTAAAGTACCAAATGATTCATCTGATTATAAATATTTTAATTTGATAATTGATCTACACTCCAATATTAACATGTTTCATTCAGGGATCAATGGAGAATTCATGGAGGATGATGGAGATATTTGGCAATGAAAGGAAGCAATTCTGGAGAAGGCAGATTGGACACCATCCCACTGATGAGACTGTGGGGCCCAACATACAGGCCTAATTAATCCCAAATTTCGTGGGATTATAGAAGACATGTATAGGAACAAATAACTCTTCATGAGTTAATGCTAATTCGGCCTCCATGGTGGTCATTTATGCGGCCCAAGTTATAGATACAATTCTGGACCAGATTCTGCGGCCCAGAAAAACAGCCTACTAATTTGATGATATCTCGGAATAGACAACTCCAAATGGGCCCAAATTTTACAGGAGGTTAGAAGACATCTGGAGATAAATTTTATTCTTCTATGTCCCACTCTGATTCGGCCTTCTAGAAGGTATTCCAGACGCGTCTGTTCGGTGGATGAAAACTAGCTGCCACCTCGGGTCAAACGTGGAAAAGTCCAAATTCCACAAGCTTTCCACCACCTATAGCCTACCAAAATTAATTAAGATGATTTGTACTGTTGGTGGCTCGACCCAAGGCTCCCAAAATGCCTATTTAAGGCAGTGGTGGTGAAGGAGTTTAGAATCTTGGATGCTTTGTTCAATTGTAATGTTATGCTGCATTTTTGTTGCCTCAATTTTGTCGTTCACATGTAAGTTGTTCAATTCACTTTAGTTTCTTAATAAAAGTTATTCTTCTAATATTATTATGTTGTTCTTAATATCACTTTGATACCATTGGATCAAGGTGTGAATTTATTCCCACCAACCCTTGTGAAATTATTCACACAACGGTGGAGTGATCATTTTATTTTTGTTGTTTTCTTTACTTCTCCATTTCCTCCCTCATGAGTCTACTTTCCGCTTCCATTGAAACCATGGGATCAATGGAGGGCTAACCCACTTATGGGTTGATCCAAGGGAGTAGCAAGAGGCTGGATTGGATGTTATTTATCACCTAATTAATGTATAATCACTTCTTTAATTGGGATTTTTATTTGATGATTTTTAAACTCCATCGTCTTTGTTGAATTTAAGGCCACACACTTCAAGTACTAATAGGATCCTTTACCTTGAAGTGCTCAAAAACATGATCCTTCAAGTGTATAGTTGATTAGTATTATAGGGTGTAGGCATTAAACCAGTAAGTGATGATGTTGTTTTATCTCCTTAAATGAACCCATCTCAAATTTAAGAAATTGAAAATCATTAAAAAGAAAATACGTCCAATCCACCCCGAGCAATAACCTAGGATCAACTCATTATTTTAAATTGAATCCAATTAAATCTATTAGATATCTTTAAAACCCATCCAAAATCAATCCAAGTTGGACACTTCATAGCCAAAAATCCATCCCTTAGGTTGTGTATCTTAGGTATTTTCTTAGGTCTCTGTGGAATCGACAACCCAAGCTACACTACAAGGACCGTTCTACCCTTCTTCTCTTGGGTAAATTTGGGCGTGAACCAAATTTTGGTGCCGTTTCCGGGGACCAATTAAGTACCTTAGATCAAAAAAAAAACCCTTCTTTTCTCACCTCCATTCTTCT
Source organism: Viscum album (assembly GCA_963277665.1). NCBI lineage: Eukaryota > Viridiplantae > Streptophyta > Magnoliopsida > Santalales > Viscaceae > Viscum > Viscum album. The sequence continues at coordinate 598,177,425 of OY728122.1, forward strand.
ACTCTCACCCAAGATCTCTTATCTTGTCCCTTTTCGCTTTTTTTTGGCGCATGTCCGCCTACACCCGCGATTTCTCAAATAGACTAGTCAGAACTTGAAACAAGTCCAATGGAGGGTCATCCACAAAATCAAATTTTAATCCCTGGGGGGAATCAAATGGGAAACCAAAACCAAGAAGCTCCAAACTTAGGGAATGTATTTGATCAAACCATGAACGACTACCTCACTATAGCTTGGACCAATGCCCCCTCATGCATTAGACACAATTCCATAGGAGACACCAACTACATATTAAAACCCCATGTCCTAAACCACCTTCCAACCTTTCATGGGATGGAGTCAGAAATTCCATACCTTCATGTCAAAGAGTTCAACGACATTGTTGAAACCATGTGTCCCCCACATCAACTAGAATCCGCTAAGATGAGGCTATTTCCTTTTTCATTAAAGGATCGAGCTAAAAATTGGCTAAACAACTTGAGACCTGCATCAATCCACTCTTGGGACCAACTGCAAAGAGAATCCTACAAAAAATACTTCCCTCATCACAAAACAATTTCACTTAAAAAGAGCATCCAAAACTTTTTTGAAAAAGAGGGAGAGTCATTTTATGAAACATGGGAGAGGTTCAAAGACACCCTAAACGTGGTTCCACACCATGGGTTTTCCATACCTGAACAAGTGAGAATTTTCTATGAAGGGTTGGGTCCAGGTAATAAACAATTCATTGACATGATGTGTAATGGAACTTTTAAAAACAAGGCCCCAAATGATGCTTACGAGTATCTGGAAAGTCTGGCTGAACAAAACCAAACTTGGGGAACTTCACCTTATTCTGAAAAGCCACAAAGAACCACTGGAATTCATACACTTAGAGAAGAGGAAAACCTTAGGGCTAAACTCGCAGCACTCTCTAGGAAGGTTGAAGAGATAGACCTTAGGAAAGTCCATGAAATCCAAAATGTAGACCTTGTTTGCACAATTTGTGACAAACATGACCATAAAACAGACAACTTCCCAACCATTCCATCCATCAAGGATGTTCTTCTAGGAGGACCCTTAGAGGAAGTCAATGCCCTAAACTTTCAAAAGCCCCAATACCAAAACACCTTCAATCCAAGGTACAACGACCACCCAGGCTTCCGCTGGAAAGATAACCAACAACCTAGCAAACCACATGGACAAAATCCTTACCCCCATCAGAACTACAAAACCCATAACCAGTTCTAAACCCAACCTATCCAATACCAACAACCACCAGTCCATTTTCAACAAACCATCCCACCTCCAAAATATCCCCCTGGGATAAACCAACCTACTCAAGCACCCACCCAAACTGTTCCACAAAGCCTACTAGAACAACTGTGCAAACAAATGGAGAGGATGAACTCGGAGGTATCTTCCCTAAAACAATAACTTCAAACCATCAAAACAGGAAAGGCACCCATGCCTACTCAGGCGGTGCCATTATCAACTTCAAGGGGAGAGTCAAGTTGTGCTCAAACAACTCATGAACAAGTAAAGGCTGTGACTGTTTTAAGAAGTGGGAAATCAATTGAGAAACCTGAACAACTAATTCAGAACCCACCTGAAGATTCAAACTTGGATGAAAATTCAAATGAACCACAAGATCAAACTGAGGAAACTGATAAAAATGTGAAAGAAACAACTCTTCAACAAACAACCCCACAACCTGCACCATTTCCCCAACGCATGAGGGGGAAACCCAAGCCTGAACTGAGTGAAACATTGAGGGAAATATTCTCACAAGTCAAGTTGAACATTCCTCTTCTCGATGCAATCCAAACCATACCTTCCTACTCAAAGTACCTTAAGGAATTGTGCACTTTTAAAAGAAAATTTTCACATAAAAACAAAGTCCTTTTTCCTGCTAATGTGAGTACCACCATTCAAGGGACCATTCCTCCTAAGTTGAAAGACCCAGGTTGCCCTTACATCAATGTTGAACTAGGAGAAAGCAAAGTTGTCAAGGCCTTGTGTGACCTAGGTGCTAGTGTCAATCTCATCCCATATGCTGTGTACTGCCAGTTAGGCCTAGAAGAGCTCCAACCCACATCTGTCACACTTCAGCTTGCTGATCGTAGCATTAGGGTTCCCAAGGGGATTTTAAAGGACGTTCTGGTAAAGGTTGAAAACTTCATCTACCCTCATGATTTCATTGTCCTTGACAACCATCCAAATTTAGGAAATAAGGAACAAACCCCAATCATACTTGGTCGTCCTTTCCTTGCAACAATCAACTCTGTTATCCGAGTCCGAAATGGGAACATGACCATCACCTTTGGGAACATGAGTCTAGACTTGAACATCTATAATGCAAGCTCACCAATAGCGGATGACGAGGATATTAATGAAGTAAACATGATAGGAAGCATTGATAATAAATCCATGGAACATCAAGGAATATTTGATGATTGTTTAAGTCAGAATGAGATTGATTTCCTTTGTTCATCTGAAGGAAGTTTATCTCCTTGGCTTGAATCATTTTCAAATTTCTCTTATGATGAAGTCTTAGGTCCAACAATCAGTGAAACCTTTCAAGAAACCAATTTCATAGAGACCCCTCTAAATTCCTTCCCTAAATATGATCAAGCCAATCTAGTAGCTGAAACTTTTACATGTGAGGAATCAATCCTATATGAACCTCTAAAAAAAGAAATTGATCTTGATCTAATGTCCCAATCTTCTGCTGAAATTCTGAACCAACCTGATCTTGAATTGAAGGAACTTCCTGCTGCACTAAAGTATGCCTTCCTAGGGGAAAATCAAACACATCCTATTGTCATTTCTTCTTCTCTTGAAGCCAATCATGAGAGGATGCTTCTAGATTTCCTTAGGAAGCATAAGAAAGCCATTGGTTGGACCCTTTCTGATATTATTGGGATTAGCCCACTTATCAGGACTCATAGGATTGTTCTGGAATCTGATTCAAAGCCATGTCGTCAACCTCAACGACGACTCAATCCTAATCTCATGGAGGTAGTAAGGAAGGAACTTTTGAAATTGTTGAAAGATGGTATCATATATCCCATTGCTGAGAGTGAATGGGTGAGCCCAATCCAAGTGGTTCCAAAAATGGCTGGAATCACAGTGATAACCAATGAGGATGGAGAGATTTTTCCCACAAGGGTGAGTAGTGGATGGAGGGTCTGTATTGACTATAGGAAACTAAACTCATTCACCAAGAAGGACCATTTCCCCTTACCATTCATTGACCAAGTCCTTGAGAGAGTGGCAGGTCATGCCTTCTACTGTTTTTTAGATGGGTACTCGGGGTACAATCAAATTGAGGTCTCCCTAGAGGATCAAGGGAAGACTACATTCACATGTCCTTTCGGTACCTTTGCCTTCAAACGCATGCCCTTCGGGTTATGCAATTCCCCTGGAACCTTCCAGCGGTGCATGATGGGAATCTTCTCAGACATGGTAGGGTATTTTCTTGAGGTCTTCATGGATGACTTCTCTGTGTTTGGGGATACTTTTGAGGGATGTCTGTAGAATGTGGAGAGAGTCTTGTCAAGATGTGAAGAAAAAATCTGGTCCTAAACTGGGAAAAATGCCATTTCATGGTCAAAGAGGGACTTGTTCTAGGCCATCTGGTCTCGAGTAGGGGGATTGAAGTTGATAAAGCAAAGGTTGACATCATTCGTCACCTTCCATCACCCAAAATTGTCAAGGAAGTGAGGTCTTTCTTAGGACATTCTGGTTTCTATAGAAGATTCATCAAGGACTTTAGTTCAATATCCCGTCCCCTTTGTGCTCTCTTAATAAAGGATGCTCCATTTGTTTGGACAGAAAGCTGTGAGGGTTCATTCTCAACCCTCAAATCCTCTCTCACCTCTCCTCCCATTATGAAATCTCTGAATTGGAACCTTCCTTTTGAACTTATGTGTGATGCCAGTGACTTTGCTGTTGGAGTTGTGTTAGGACAACGTTGTGATAAAACTCCTTATGTCATTGCTTATGCAAGAAAATCCTTAAATGATGCCCAAATCAACTACACCACCACTGAAAAGGAGTTACTTGCTATTGTGTTTGCCTTAGAGAAGTTTAGGTCCTACCTCTTAGGATCACCCATCACTGTGTTCACTGACCATTCTTCACTAAAATACCTCTTCCAAAAACAAGATGCTAAGGCTAGACTGATTAGGTGGGTCCTTCTCTTACAAGAATTTGAACTCATAATCAAGGATAAAAAGGGAGTTGAAAATGTTGTAGCTGATCACCTCTCAAGGATGGAATTCAAAGACAACTCAAATCACCTTTCTGTGTATGATTCGTTTCCTGATGAACACTTATACTCTGTGAGTGACTGCCCTTGGTATGCTGACATAGAAAATTTCTTAGTGACAGGAGTCATTACAAAATTCTTAGGGACTCAAGCTCGAAGGAAATTCCTTTCTGATGTTAGACACTATGTGTTTGATGATCCATACCTCTATATGTTCTGCCCTGACCAAGTCATTAGGAGGTGTGTTCCAGAATCTGAACAAGAGTCCATCCTTAAATTCTATCATAGTGAGGCATGTGGAGGACACTTTTCCTCTAAGAAAACATCTGCTAAGATTCTTCAATGTGGTCTTTTCTGGACCACCCTCTCAAGGGACTCCTACACATTTTGTCAAAGCTGTCCTAGGTGTCAACAAGTAGGGTCCATCACAAAAAGGAATCAAATGCCACTCACTCCCATCTTAGTGGTTGAAATCTTTGACTGTTGGGGAATTGATTTCATGGGTCCCTTCCCAAACTCTCTAGGATACCTCTACATACTCTTAGCTGTTGATTATGTCTCAAAATGGGTTGATGCCATTCCCACAAAATCCAATGATCATCAAACTGTGATTAGATTCCTAAAAGAAAACATATTCTCTAGATTTGGAATTCCTAGGGCTATCATAAGTGATCGTGGAACTCATTTTTGCAATCATCCATTCTCATAACTCATGAAAAAATATGGAATTTCTCACAAAGTGTCCACTGCTTACCACCCACATACTAATGGTCAAGCTTAGTTAGCCAATCGTGAAATTAAGCAAATTCTTGAAAAAACTGTCAACCCCTCTAGGAGAGATTGGTCTGAGAAACTCTTAGATGCTCTTTGGGCCTATAGAACCGCATATAAAACCATTTTAGGAATGTCCCCATATAGGTTGGTTTATGGTAAAGCATGCCATTTGCCAGTGGAGATTGAACATAAGTCCTTTTGGTCAATTAAGAAAATGGATTATGATCTCTCATTGGCCGGAACAAAAAGGAAATTAGATCTCAATGAACTGGAGGAACTAAGGATGGAGGCTTATGAAAATTGAAGGATCAATAAAGATAGAGTTCAAGCCTACCAATCTAGGAATATCAAGGTCAAAAATTTTGAACTGGGAAAACTTGTGCTCTTTTATAGTTCAATACTTCATTTACATCCGGGAAAGTTAAGGTCTAGATGGTCAGGACCTTTCATAGTGCATCATGTATTCCCCCATGGGGCAGTAGAGATTCAAGATCCCACAAGTGGTTACATTTTCAAGGTCAATGGTCAAAGGTTAAAACCATTCATTGAATCATTAAATAAACAGGAAATAGATGTTGAGTTAATTGATCCAATCTATGAACCAGGAAAAAATTGATAAATTTGGGATCTATGTCGGGCTAACGACGTTACACAAAGCGCTACACGGGAGGCAACCCGTGGTTTTTATGTTTCTAATATTTCTGAATAATCTTTATTTTTCAAATAAGATTACTTAATCATTTTTATATTTAAAAATAAAAAATAGACTTTTGAACTGTTCTTCTATTATGAGTATGGATGGGTACGAAAGAGGAGCACCATATTCATCCGTGTCACGTGGTGTGATCCTTGAGTAATACCTTACCCAGAAATTTAAAAAGAAGACAATGTATCATCAGTTTATTTTGTTTTTATTATTCAATAGGTTAAAAAAAATATAATAATACAAAAAAAAAGTCCACGCCATAGGCCGTGGGGAAAACCCCGTCACAACCAGCGAAGCCGCGGGGACTCGAACCCGGGACCGAAGGGAGACAGGGGCGCGCGCTTTCCACTGACCTGTGGCTTCTTGTGCTACCTTATTCTATAATTTTTATATATATTTTTATATTTTACTTCCTTTATTATATAAATATATATATATATTGTTTGTTTTTGTTTGTTTTTTTTGTTTTGTTTTTTCCTTTTTCCACTAGGGAACTTTGCAAGCGACATGGATTTCAAAGGAATAAATTCGAGCGGCAAGAACTTCAAACTTCAACCACCAGGTGACTTCATTCCATAATCCTCATTTTCAATTTCCTTTTTAAATTTTTATTCCCTGCCTCTACTCCTAATTTTTCATTTCTTCAAACAATGGGGACAGTGTTGTTTTAAGTTGGGGGGGAGATAAAATAAAAAAAAATGCTTTTGTGTCAAAAACAAAAATTGAATGATTTGAAAAAAAAAGTAAATGGAAGGAAAAATTCCTTTAACTTTGAACATGGTAATACACATTGCACACTTTGAAATTGAATATCAAATAATTTAGCATGCCCTGATTATGATTTTAATCCTTGTATAATTTCATGAGCATAGATTTTGGAAAGTGTGGCTGTCCAATATGATATTTCATCGTTTATATTTTCATCCAAATAAAAAAAATGCCACAATGCACGTCCTCTAGACTGTGGGGTACTAATTTGAATTTTTGGGGTCCCATAATAAATAAAATAGGATACTTTTATTTTTATGAATAATATGAGTATTCAAAAAAAAGAATTAAAAAAATTATTAAAAAATAAAAAAAAAATAAAAAAAAATTTGCATGTAGAGCAATGGATTGATAAAATGCGAGGCTTTCAGCACTTGGGGATCATGACTCCAGAGTTGTCTAGCCCTGAGTTTTTCAATCTATCTCTATTTATGGTAATATGACTTTGTTTTTGATTAAGTTAACTCGAGACGATGCCCGAGTATGTGGGTTTCACTTGGTGCCCTAAGGCCTTTGAGTCTGGGAGTCATCGGCAAAGTCTTGCTACATGGGTTAATTTGATTAATTGCAATCTCAATTACTATAGCAATATTGCAAAAAAAATAAAAAAAAAGAGGGATGAAGAATACTCATATTAGGATTAAATGTGATTCCACCTAGCGCTTCCATGATTTTCCCCTTGAATGAAAATGAACCCCCATATCTATTGTGATTCACAACACATCATTACACCTAATTGAGTTGGATGAAGAATGATGATGGATTTGATCAAAGGAATGGGCTTGGGATTGGGATCTTCTTATGAAACTATCTCGTATTAAAATATTTTTATGGGTTTCATGATTGTTTGGTATAAGGTTTTTTGGTGATCATTGTGTATTAAAATGTTTTTGGAAAAGGGAATTCGAATTTCATTTTTGATGAGATATATTTTGCTCGGGACTAGCAAAACTCAAGTTGGGGGGTGTGATTAGCCACTAAATGAGGCTAATATTCATTGGTAATATATATAATATTCATGTTCTTTATTATTCATAAACACCATTTTAGTTCATTTTACACTTTGAACATCATTTCACATTATGATTGTAATACCTTCTTAAAATGCACTATTATGTGGTACATTTTTGAACATCATTTAAAGTACCAAATGATTCATCTGATTATAAATATTTTAATTTTATAATTGATCTACACTCCAATATGAACATGTTTCATTCAGGGATCAATGAATAATTCATGGAGGATGATGGAGATATTTGGCAATGAAAGGAAGCAATTCTGGAGAAGGCAGATTGGACACCAGCCCACTGATGAGACTGTGGGGCCCAAAATACAGGCCCAATTAATCCCAAATTTCGTGGGATTCTAGAAGACATGTATAGGAACAAATCACCTTTCATGAGTTAATGCTAATACGGCCTCCATGGTGGTCATTTATGCGGCCCAAGTTAGAGATACAATTCTGGGCCAGATTCTGCGGCCCAGAAAAACAGCCCACTAATTTGATCATATCTCGGAATACACAACTACAAATGGTCCCAAATTTTACAGGAGGTTAGAAGACATCAGGATATCCATTTTCTTTTTCTATGGCCCACTCTTATTCTGCCTTCTAGAAGGTCTTCCAGACGCGTCTGTTCGGTGGATGAAAACTGGCTGCCACCTCGGGTCAAACGTGGAAAAGTCCAAATTCCACAAGCTTTCCACCACCTATAGCCTACCAAAATTAATTAAGATGCTTTGTACTGTTGGTGGCTCGACCCAAGGCTCCCAAAATGCCTATTTAAGGCAGTGGTGGTGAAGGAGTTTAGAATCTTGGAGGCTTTGTTCAATTGTAATGTTATGCTGCATTTTTGTTGCCTCAATTTTGTCGTTCACATGTAAGTTGTTCAATTCACTTTAGTTTCTCAATAAAAGTTATTCTTCTACTATTAATCTGTTGTTCTTAATATCACTTTGATACCGTTGGATAAAGGTGTGAATTTATTCACACCAACCCTTGTGAAATTATTCACACAACAGTGGAGTGATTATTTTATTTTTGTTGTTTTCTTTACTTCTCCATTTCCTCCCTCATGAGTCTACTTTCCGCTTCCATTGAAACCATGAGATCAACGGAGGGCTAACCCACTTATGGTTTGATCCAAGGGAGTAGCAAGGGGCTGGATTGGATGTTATTTATCACCTAATTAATGTATAATCACTTCTTTAATTGGGTTTTTTATTTGATGATTTTTAAACTCCATCGTCCTTGTTGAATTTAAGGCCACACACTTCAAGTACTAATACGATCCTTTACCTTGAAGTGATCAAAAAATTGATCCTTCAAGTGTATAGGTGATTAGTATTAGAGGGTGTAGGCATTAAACCAGTAAGTGATGATTTTGTTTTATCTCCTTAAATGAACCCATCTCAAATTTAAGAAATTGAAAATCATTAAAAAGAAAATACGTCCAATCCACCCCAAGCAATAACCTAGGATCAACTCATTCTTTTAAATTGAATCCACTTAAATATATTAGATATCTTTAAAACCCATCCAAAATCAATCCAAGTTGGCCACTTCATAGCCAAAAATCCATCCCTTAGGTTGTGTATCTTAGGTATTTTCTTAGGTCTCTGTGGAATCGACAACCCAAGCTACACTACAAGGACCGTTCTACCCTTCTTCTCTTGGGTAAATTTGTGCGTGAACCAGACCCACACCCACACAACTTCTCATGTGTGGATATTAGAAAGGTGGTTCCCACACGATCCCCAAACTTTCACCTCCCCCTAAACTCCCTTAAACTCCCTTCAATTTTATATCTATGGAAGTTAATACCTCCCATGGGAAGTTATTGGTGGGACCCACACCCACCCAACTTCTCATGTGTGGATATTAGAAAGGTGGGGCCCACACGATACCCAACCTTTCACCTCCCCCTAAACTCCCCCTAAACTCCCTTAAACTCCCTTTAATGAGTCCCTGATTAGCAAGTTTACCTGGAATATCATTACCTATTCTGATGCTTCATTGGATTTCATTTCAGCCCGGTTTTCTTCAAGATTGTGGACAACATATCCTCATTATCTCTTTTCTTCTGTTTGGCCTGCTTTGAGGTCTTCTTTTAATGGGTTTCTGACTTCCTCAAAATGGTTGGTGAGCAGGGATTATTCCATGAATATATAGAGCACTATTTGGTTATCCAGATCTCTTCAACAGGATGTTATCATTCCTCCTCAGCTGTCAAATGCCCAGATATCCTTCTTAAAGGCTGACTATATGGGATTATTGGAGCTTATTCCCTCTGATTTGCAATCCAAAATTTTGAATTACCGGTTCATGGATATTGACACTCTCATCTGGGAACCGAGCAGCACTGGCCTTCTTACTGCTCGGCATATGTATAGTTTTCTCTGTACTAGGAAGACTCCTTCACCTTGGTGGCTGCTTGCCTATAAGAATTCCTTCATTCCACCTTCCATTTTCCTACTCTTATGGAAGATCTGGAAAAGACGTCTACCTATTCACTGTATTCTTCAAAGAGTTGGATTCCATCTTGCTTCAGCCTGCTCTGTTTTCCGTGTGGCTATTGAATCTATTGATCATCTTTTTCTCTCTTGTTCTATGATATTCAGTCTCTGGAAGTACATCCAAGACATGATTGGGTGCTGTTTGGATGTCAGCTCAGTGGATAACCTTCTTCAGTCTGCTGCTTCTGCCCGAGGCAGTGATCAGGTTAGGAATATCATTATGGTTGCTATTTCTTCTTCCATTGGGTTTATTTGGAGAGCACTTAATGCTCAACTTTTTGAGGACATCACACCCACTTTTCATTCTGGTGTAAGGGATATTCATAGGGCTGTTTGCACTGCTTCTAAGATTCAAACTGGGTTTATGCACAATGGTCTGAATGAATTTATTGTTTTGAGGAATTTTAGTGTGAGTGGTAGACACAGGAATCCTTTGGTTCTTAAATCCATCAGATGGATTACCACTATCCCTTCTTGGATGAAATTCAATGTTGATGGTGCGGCTACTGGTTCACCTGGGCCTTCTGGTTGTGGTGGAGTTTTCCGCACCTATCGGGGCTTTGTCAAAGGTTGGTTCCATCATTATATTGGGCAGGTTTCTTCTATTGAAGCTGAATTGTGGGCTATGATCAAAGCTATTAATTACGCTTTTAATTTTGGATGACAATTTCTTTGGTTGGAATCAGATTCTATGGTGGATGTGGATCTTCTTAAAAACAGATCCAAGAATGTTCCTTGGGTTTTGCTGCCTTATTGGATTGAATGTATACATCTTCTTAATTCGATTGTCATTGATGTGACTCATGCTTAGAGGGAGTCCAATCAGGTCGCTGATGCCTTATCAAATAAGTATATTGAGGAGTCAAGCTCAGAATGGTCTTTCGTCACCGCTGATTGTTGTGTCCAATTTGTTGAGGCTGATGCCTGTGGCAAGTTATTTTCTCGTATTTGTAAACCTCCCTTTTGATTCTATGACTTTGTACTTTATTTTTTAATAAAATTTTGGTAGGGGTGGATCTATGATTCATTCCTGGGCCTTTTGGTTAAATTGGCAACCACCATATTGAATGAGACTCTTCCTCTCTCTCTCTCTCTCTTTAAATTTTTCCAACATACCCTAATTAATGAATTCAACCTCTTCAATTAATTTAATTGAGGTTTTGAATTTTAAACCATTTATTGTGTGAATAAAAATAATACCATGAGCTATTATTTTAGTTTGATATTTTGGTGTGTTGGAAAAAGCTTTGGGGAGAGCTCTTGAGTTTTTGAAGAACATCGACTCTCCGATGAAGAATGACCTTTCCTCACGGTGAAGAACGCTCCACGTTTCTCTAATACTCTTCTTCCTCTGCATCAAGGGAGGAGACACCGAAGTGGGGAACTCACCAACGATCACGGTTCTTTCTCTGATGTTGATGAAGCGACACCGCTTTCCATATCTACGACGAAAAAACATTAAACGAGGTAGGGGGATTATGTTCAATTTTAATGGATTAAAATTGTGCCTTGTTTTTCGTTGTACATATTTGTTTGTCCTGGCCTATTGCAATCGCCTAACGTAGAGGGTGCGGGCTGAACAAACACGGCCCGATGGCCCTACGCTGGATCTTATTTATTTATTTTTTGGAATCGGCGACCAGTGGTGGAATGCGGAAGAGGACGGTGGGGCAAGGGTCGCCATCGCACACACAAAGAAAATCCATGGCCAAGTGGGCCACAACGAAGGGAGCTCGATGCCGTCACGCCATGCCGGGAACACAGAGCCGCGACGGAGGAAGCAGGTGCCGTCGTGCCGGCTGTGCGGAAGGAACCGCGACCCGCTTCGTGGGCCGCATCGGCGGAAGAACCGGCCGGCCAGTCGCCCGACTGGGCGGAGTAGAGCCGTGATGCCAGGTGGGCGCCGTGCCGGATGAACCGCGGCCCGCCCGAGCAGGACGCTTGCGCCAAGAAGGCCGGTCGACTCCATCCAACCGGTTAGGGAGGGCGGCGCCGCCGGTTCGGGCAGCCGGGGAGCCCCCCCAGACCGCTTGGCCAGCCGGGCCGAACCACGCCGCGCTGGGCCGGGCCGTACCGTGCCAGGCTGGGTCGCATGATTCTTCGGGTTGGTCCGACACCCTTGCCGGGTCGGACCCGCCAAAACTGGGTTAACCCGACCCGTCGGCCCACTGGGCTTAACGGGCTGGGCCCGTTTTCACTTAAACGTGAATTACTTAAAGACCGCGTGTCTGGTCGACACGCCGTCTACGACATTGGGACCCTTTCGACGAGGTGGTCCCTTTTCAATACTCTAAGTGAGTTTCAGACAACTTTGGAAAACAACCGGGTTTGGAATGATCATATTTCTAACTGGTCCCCTGGAAAGGAAAAGCCAATATCTCTCAGACCGGGCGTCTGATTGACGCGCTGTTTGTCACGTTGAGTTCCTATTGAAGAGACAGAAATTTGGTATACATCAACTCCAGACTTTGTGATATTTGATGTATCGACCCCCCTTGACTTGAGGAGAAGACCCTCCCGAAATCGAGCGTGCTGTGTGTGGGAACCTTAGAGCTGGCTGTGACTGCGAAAAATACCGTGATGGGATCCTCTGTGGGTTCGACGATGATGATGACTGTACTTGGATCCTCCGTGGGTTCAGCAGTGATAAAGACTATACTTGGATCCTCCGTGGGTTTGGTAGAGATGATGACTGTACTTGGATCCTACGTGGGTTTGACAGCGATGGTTACTGTACATGGATCCTACGTGGGTTCGGCATCGAAGAATTCTGTACTAGGATCCTACGTGAGTTTGATAGAAGAGATGATTCAGAGGCTACATCTAATCATCTCCACCCCTCTTCGAAAGTAGTATACCTGCGTGAGCTGAGTCTTGACTTGCAATCATTACCAATAGTGTGATTGACTTCTTTCCTGTGTGGACTGGGTTGTTCTTGGGATCGAGAGTTGGAGCCGAACTAGAGTTGATGACTTAGGTATATGTAAGGGCATATACCTAAGTAGAGTCGGTTGACACTTCGTGATTGTATCTTTCCTTTGTGGTTTATTATTTTTGGATTCTGGGAGACCTTCGGGGGTCTCGGGGTCCCTACTGAGTATTGTATACTCACCCCTACACGGGCTATGCCCGCACTAAGTTTTGTTGGATGCAGACGACGGAAAACACTGATCGAGGTGGTGGCTTGTGGAGTTGGACGGTACCCGGGGGTGGACCACTAGACGGGATGTACACTGAGCAGACGACCGGACCTGAGGAGTTGAGGAGACCATATGTACCCACCCTTCAGGTGGGATATCTGGAGGACGACTGGGTGGTTTCTTCTTTACTTTACTGCTGTTGTACTTTCTTTTCAGTTGTACTGTACTTTCAGTTGGGTTTGTATACTGGCCCATTTACTTTTCAGCACCTACTTTAGTACTCAGTTTACTTAGTTCTTACTTCAGTTGTGTACTCTGTTGTGTTTGCTTACTTTTATAAAGGCACTTCCTTCCCTTTTATCAGGATTTATGGCTTTGGTGCTAGTCGCCAGCCCCTGGCCTATGGAAGGTGGGCTTGGGGTAGTTACGGTATGGGCCCCGAGGACGGGTTGTGACAAAAATTAATTTTAAAATATTATGGAAATTTAATATGGTAAAATGGATTAATATTTGGTATCTAATGTTTTATATTTTAAAATAATTTCACACTCATTTTTTGTCATTATGGATAGTAATATTGGTAAAACCTTATCACCCTGGTAATGGTTAAAAGGGTTAAATGGGGGTTAAATTAAGAGATAAGGTATAATATATATATAAATCATGAATAAATAATATTTTTTAAGTTTATTGAAACCTAAACCTATCATATATAATAAATTGGGACTGTTTTAACACTTTATCTTTAGAAATTGATATTTTATATTAAAATGTTTTATGTATTTATAAGTGTGCCACTCCCCTCACTTAAAAAAGGGAACCCACTCTCCTCAATTATTCACACACATTGAGAAATTTATCTTAAAAAATACCTACATAAAATAATTTCACAATATATTTCCCAACTTCTGTAATGTCCTGGAATTTCTGTATAATTTTTTTTAATTTTATGGAAATTTTTTGAGACCGAGAAATTTGACAGCACGTGATTCTGAGGACCAGAGTGCCCGGAATGTTCCATCGAAAAATGTTAAGTTTAAAATAGCGCACGTGAGTGGTTTTCTTGAAAAAGTGGAATAACTCTTAAATGGGTGCCCAGATCAGAAATCTGAGGGCACTGTTGCATTCAGGATGGCGGGTTTACCCGAGGCGCAACTTAAGTTTAGTCGGTACATGCCTCCAGTGAAAAAACCCAAAAATGGAATAACCGTAAATAAAATAATTAAATAAAGTTATTTTATTTTTCAAATGCTTATAACTCACAAACGGATACTCAGATTAAAAATATGAGACCACCGCTAAACTCATGAGGGTATGTTTTACTTAGGCGGACCCTAACATTGGCCGACGTGGGCCAACTATGGAAGATGGTTTTTGGCCGTAAATAAAATAATTAAGTAAAAAATATTTTATTGTTGAAATCCATAACTTCTAAATGGTAACTCAGATTGAAAATTTGAGAGTACTTTTGAGTTCGTTGGGACGTGTTTCCCCTAGGCAGAGCCTAACCTCGACTGGCGCGGGTTAAGGGTGGGTGTTGATAATTTATCGAACTTTTTTTAAGGTGCATTCAGTAAATGTGTGGATGACATTTTATATCTTTTGAACCGGTGCTCGGATTAAAAATATGAGGGAACCATTGAATTCTCAGCACCAGGATTCGCTTAAGGGATACTCCACTTCAACTGCAGTAGGTCGAGAGAAAAAGATAGTTTTTGAAATTTGTAAAGAATAATAAAATAACAAAGTTATTTTATTTCCTTTATTTTTTTCCTCCAGTGGACAAGCGACGGTGGTAGGACCAACGATGTGTCAAGCCATTAAATGGCATGACTCCTCAATTCTTTGTAATTGCATTATTGGAATTAGGAATATTCCTTAATTAATTGAACTCCATTAATTCCACGTGCATTACTCACCCTCTCCCTCTCCTATTTATATAGAGCTTGCGGATGAGTATTGGCACAAATTCACCAAGCGACGAAGTTCTGATAAAGTGTCGCGACACCAACCACATGGAGGACGGGACTGGTTCGGCGAGTGGTGAAGAGTGCCACTGAATCAAGAACCAAAGAATGACGATTGAGCGGCGGCGTTGGAGGCTTGTTGCAGGAATAACGAACGCCGACTCTTCCTCAAACATGGACATTCTCCAACGATCTTGAGGTAGAGATTTATCTAGTTTTAATTTCAAGAGTTTTTTGAATCATATTCTACCCTATTGCTATCAAGCTAACACGGAGGGCGTGGGCCAAACAAACAAGGCCCAAACCCTATGTAACTTGTTTTACCAATGTGTTATTCATGGTATTTTGTTCGGATTGGATGGATTTTGGAACGGAGAGACAAGCGGAGAAGAGGGTGTCCCTAGAGGTCCGTTGGCACCTTCAGATGGAAAGATGGGTCACCAGAGCTCACCTGGTGACTCGCAGAAGACCGTTGATGTGGCACCGGCACGGCAGCACCGGCATCCGGCGCTGACGGGTGAAGGCGGCAACTGAATGTAGAGGAGGCGGTGCACCGTCATGCACCGCAGGAGGAGGAGGCCGTGACTTTATAGCCGCGATGGTCGAGCAAGGTGGCCGGCACTAGACGACCGTGGAGGCAGTGCGGTGCGCCATCGCGCACCGCAGCTCGAAGCCGTGGGCCGGGCCGCACCTCCCATGCGGTCCGGGCCGCTCCCCCTACGAGTTGGGCTGGACCGCAACCTAGAGGGACGAGCCCACTACGACCCAGCCCAACCAGGCCAGACCAGACCAGTTCGGGCTGGGTCAGACCGGACCCAGACCTAACCAGGCCCAGTTTCACTTAAATAGCCATAACTTGTGAACTAGGAGTCCGTTTGATGAACCATCTATGGAACTGGGATCCTTGGAGAGAGACAATCCTTTTGGTGTACTCCACATGAGTTTTGAAGAAGGGTTGAGTACGTCTGGGTTGGATCGAACCCGAATCCAACCTTGCCCTCGGAACTAAAATGCTTATAAGTCACAGACTAGGCGTCTGATTGACACACTGTCTATCATGTTAGAACTCTTACAACATGGCGGTCCTTTTGGATACTTCATTGTGGAACCTAGTGGTAGTTGAGGTATGACCAATGGATCAAGGAGTGGATCCTCCTAGAATCAAGCATGATTAGTGCGGGAATCTTGTGTCTGGCTGTAATGTGAAGAAAGAACAATGATCCTATGTGGGTCAGAATCTATCGATCCTGTGTGGGTCAGTGCTCAACGATCCTGTGTGGTTCAGTGCATACCGATCCTGTGTGGGTTAGCACTCAGCGATCCTGTGTGGGTTAGCGCATACCAATCCTGTGTGGGTTAGCAGAAGAGGCTCTCAACAAAATAAGATGATTCAATGATACGTCTAATCATCTATACTTTTTTACCTAAGTTATACCTGGTGTGATCTGAGTCTTTACCTTTGTGGTACTTTTACCTTCGTGGTGTTACCTTTGTGGTACTTTTACCTTCATGGTGTTACCTTCGTGGTGTTACGTTTGTGGTAATTTTACCTTCGTGGTGTTACTTTTGTGGTAATTTTACCTTTGTGGTGTTACCTTTGTGGTATTATTACCTTGTGGATCAGTTGTGCTAAAGGATTAAAATTTGTAGCCTTATGTTTCCTCATGTATGAGACGAGTATATATTGATAACTTAGGTATATGTATGGTCATATACCTAAGTAGAGTTGATGACTGCTTCCTGATTTGTGTTTGAGGTCTTGCGTTTTGTTTTATCATTTGTGGAACTCTGGGAGACCTTCAGGGGGTCTCAGGGTCCCTATTGAGTATTTTTATACTCACCCCTGTACGGGCTATGCCCGCACCTTGCTGTGTTTTTTGCAGACTACAAAGAGAATTGATCGAGACTGAGGGATCCAGGACTGAACGGTGCTTAGAGGTGGAACATTTGACATGACGTCCTACAATGACTATTGATTGTGAGCTATACCTACCATTCAGGTAGGATCCTCGACGGACGATCTAGGATCTATTTTCTCTTTTTAGTAATACTTGTACTTTTTAGTTGGGCTTTTATTCTTGCCCCTTTACTTTCAGTACACATTTTTTACTACAATAGTTTATTTCGTGATTGCTTCTTGTTGTGTTCTTAGATTGTGTGTTTATACATGTTTAAAGGCAATTCCTTCCCGTTATAGGGATATGCCTTTCTGGTGCTAGTCTCTAACCCTTGGCCTATAAAAGGTGGGTTTGGGGTAGTCACGGAACAGACCCTGGGGGACGGGTCGTGACAAAGTGGTATCCAAGGATTTGGTTCTAATGAAGAACTAGTACTATGATCTTTTCAATGGAGCAATAGTGTTAAGTGTTTTGAGTGTGGTTTTTAGTTTGGGGAGTCCAGTGTTGGTGCGACGACCAACGTATCCATACACCATGACCCAAAATTCTGATTTCTGACTTGGTGCACGAAAACACTGATTGCGTGTGTTTTGGAAATGTTTTTCCTTGGTTTATTTGGAGTCAACTCACCAGGTATAACATAAAGACCATGGAACACCAGTTCCTTATCAAGATGCTACCATGTAGACATCCAGCTAGGATTCCCAAGAGAGTACACGATGACGGCCCACCGAGTGACCCTATGTGGATCAGTACCTAGCGATCCTGTGTGGATCAGCACCGAGCGATACTATTTGGATAAAAAACAAATGCTACCAGTGGACCATGTACACTGACTGAGCGCATTACACGAGTTCCAGTGACAGAGGCCTCTGAGGTTTCAAGGTGAGACAGATCCCCATGCAGCTAAGGACTGGCTAGAGGCTGTGGCTAGAGTTCTCTACCTAGTTGGAACACCAGAAGATCAGATATTGATCATAACTACTAGTATTTATCAGTGTGTGAACATGGGGATGGTCCACATGGTGATGAGGCTTCGGTACATTAACTATTTATCGATATGGTACCTTCGGGTAGTGTGCCAGCTATATCACTTCCTGTTGGTCAATAATTACAAATGGTGGTACCGTTAGAGGACACATGTAGGTTTAGTTCCTTACACATGTTTCAACATCAGATACCCCTCAGGTTCTAAGGTGAGACCGACTCACATGTGGCTAAGGAATGTCCTGAGCAGGTGGCCAAGTTTCCATCTAGCCAGGGCACCATTCGATCAGATGGCGGTCCTGGTAGAGATCCTTCTACGTGGCTCAATAGGATGATGACAGAGTTTAGATTACCCCTGATTTTGCGAAGAGGTGACTTTTCTATGGACAAGCTTGAGAACCATCCTTAGAGAAGGGGGTCTCTTACCATAAAAAGCTAAAGGGTGAGTGTTCCCTAGAGCTTTTATAGCTTCAGTATGATGATATGTCGGTAGCTGAGTATTCATCGAGGCATACCGACTATCCCAGGTACTCGATGAATATAGTGCGGTCATTACTTCAGGGCTCAAACCTTTGATTGAGGTGTGTTTAGTTAAATATGAGCCATCACTTTTCCTCGATGCATTCCTACTTATGTTAGGGTTATAGTGAGAACCTTTGTGGTTGAATGTTTTTTTGGATGAGCGGATATAACCAATTAATGTTAGCCATGGGAAAGAAAGAAACTAACACCAGTCTCAGAGACTTGGGCGTGTAAAATGTTTCGGGAAGAAGAAGTGATAGGGACAAATGAATTTGTAGGGCAGTAGACGTGGAAGTGGAGATAGGAGAGAAATATGAGGTGGTATACATTTTGAAATGTTACAACCACCACCCCAATATAGTCCCCACCAGGCTTAGGGAGTTGGAGGATATGGGAAGGGAGTAGTTGCATGCGGTCAAGGAGTGTGACCTAAGGGCTCCAAAAATGATTAGAGGCACGATCTGTGTCTACTACTAGCTGACATATTAATAGACATAGGTACTAATCATTCCTTCTTGCCAAAAATATTGTTCAGGACCAAGAGTTTCTGGTTAAACCAATGACTTGAACCTTATGTCTGGAGATACCTTTGGGAGGAGACTCAATAATCAGACTTATTCCAACAGTGTGATCTGACCCTTGAGGTGAGAGTTTTGGTTGGAACCTCTTAGTGGTAGAATTGAGGCCTTACGATGTTAGTTTTGGGATGGAATAGACATCCACAGTTCATACACAGATTGACTATTTTAGGAAAATAAGATGTATTATATCTACAACATTGGAATAGGGTTTTCCTTAGTCAGCGAAAAAGGAAACCCAGGTAGCACAAGATAAACTCATGCATAAGAGGGTGCAACCGATCACTCTTGAGTCGACCAACCTTACCCTCATGGCAGTAGGAGATTTGAGTTTTTGGTTCCCAACAGTAGTGGCAGAGTGTGGGGACATCTTTTCAAAAGATGTTTCCAGGATTACATCCCTGAAGGGAGAGGAACTTATTCTTTGGTTGGGTACTACCAAATATTTGTACCTGACTTCTCCAGGGTAGCGACAAACTTGTCAGATTTGAAAAAGAAGGGGGAGCCTTTCCTGTGGATGGAGAAGTGTCAGCAGAGCTTTTAGGAGATGAGACAGAGACTGACGAGTGCCCCCATATTGAGGCTACCAGAAGAGGGCATTGGGTATGTAGTCTACTGCGACGCATCAGGGACCAAACTAGTTTATTTCTTGATACAAGAGCGTGCATTGATCACCTATGACTCACAATAGTTGAGACTGCATGAGAAGAACTACGCTACCCATGACCTGGAGTTAGTAGTAGTGGTCTTTGCGCTGAAGATGTGGAGATGCTACTTGATGGGTGAACAATTTACTATTTACACCGATCACAAAAGTCTCAAGTATATATTCTCATAGAAGGACTTGAACCTGAGATAATGACAATGGCTATAGTTCCTCCAGGACCATGACTTTGAGATAATCTACACTCTTGGGAAGGGGAACGTGGTAGTAGACTCACTCAACAGAAGGTTTGGTCTATAGCTGCTGAGTGAGGCATCAGAGCTTCTAGTCATGCTATAGATATCCTTCGTTGATAAAGATGGATTAGCTTACCTCAAGTATATGATTGTCACTCCCCCAACTCCCAGCAAGTTCGGGAGTCACAGTTTGAGGACGTTGACTATGAGGCCCGACGTGCCTAGATATTCTCAGAACGGTCTCCTAAAGGATTTTTTGAAGGTGAGGAGCATGTCATTCTCTTCATAGGATGTACCATGGTACCAGTGACGCTTCGGGAGGAGGTGTTGTGGGAGTTCCATACATACCCTTTAACGGTACATCCTGGAGTGGTGAAGATGTACCAGGACCTACGGCGTCAGAACTGGTGGCCAGGGATAAAGGAAAGAGTGGTAGAGTTTGTATCAAGATGCGTCACTTGTCAGCAATTGAAGACTGCACAGAGCCGTCATAAGTATTATGCCGACAATGGATGGAGACCCTTAGAGTCCGAGGAGGGAGACCATGCCTTCCTGCGAGTCTCACCCTGACGAGGATTGTGGAGGTTTGGTCGGGGCAGCAAGCTATCTCCAAGGTTCATCGGACATTTCTAGATTCTTAGTAGAGTGAGTGAGGTGGCATACTGTCTATCTCTTCCCCCATAGATGCACCAGGTGTATAATGTTTTCTATGTGTCATAGATGAGGAGATGCGTGCATGATCCATCACACGTTATCAACTAGAGTGAGTTGGAATTTGATGATGGGACCAATTTTATGGAGTTCCCAATGGAGATAGAGGATCGACAGGACCGAGTCCTTCGTGGATGGTATATCCCTTTGGTGCGAGTTTGGTGGTAGCATGGGAACCTCCAGGAGAGCACATGGGAGTCATAGGCTCAGATTCGTGCTCAGTACCCTCATTTGTTTAATTTTCCTTTATTTTGGTTTTTGAGGACATAAATCCCTAAGGTGGGGAGAATGTAATGTCCCTTAATTTTTGTATATTTTTTTTAATTATATGGAATTATTTCGAGACCGCAAAATCTGACAGTGCGTGATTTCAACACCTGGAGTGTTCGTAATGATCTATTGAAAAATGTTAAGTTTAAAGTACCACGTATGAGTGGTTTTCCTGAAAATGTGGAATAACTCTTAAAAAGGTGCCCAAATCCAAAATATGAGGGCACCATTATGTTCAGGATAGCGGGTTTACCCTAGGTGTGACTTAAGTTTAGTCAGCGCAGACCTCCAGTGAGAAAACCCGAAAATGGCATAACCGTAAATAAAATAATTAAATAAAGTTATTTTATTTTTCAAATGCTTATAAGTCATGAATGGTGACTCGGATTAAAAATCCGATACCACCGCTAAACTCGTGAGGGTATTCTTTCCTTAGGAAGACCCTAACATTGGCCGACGTGGGCCAACTATGGAAGATATTTTTTGGCCATAAATAAAATAATTAAGTAACAATTATTTTATTCGTAAAATCCATAACTTCTAAATGGTTACTCAGATTGAAAATCAGAGAGTACCGTTAATTTCTTTGGGATGTGTTTCTCCAAGGTAGATCCTAACCTTGACCGGCACGGGTCAAGGGTGGATGTTAATAATTTATCGAACTTTTTTTAAGGTATGTTTAATAAACGTGTGGGTGGCGTTTTCTATCTTTTGAACTAGTGATTAGATTAAAAATACGAGGGAACCATTGAATTTTCAGCGCCGAGATTCTCTTAAGGGATGATTTACTTCAACAATAGTAAGTCAGGAGAAAACGATAGATTTTGGGACATTTAAAAGAATAATAAAATAAAAAAGTTATTTTATTTCCTTTTTTCCTCCAACGGACAAGCGGTGGTGGCAGGACCAACGACGTGTCAAGCCATTAAATGGCTTTAAATCTCAATTATTTGTAACAGAACCATTGGAATTAGAAAGGTTCCTTAATTAATTAAACCCCATTAATTCCACATGCGTTACTCACCCTCCCCCTATCCTATTTATATGGAGCATGGGGAG
The DNA here is from genome assembly GCA_963277665.1 of Viscum album. Lineage (NCBI taxonomy): Eukaryota > Viridiplantae > Streptophyta > Magnoliopsida > Santalales > Viscaceae > Viscum > Viscum album. The sequence goes on from OY728122.1 coordinate 598,199,476, forward strand.
GAGTATTGATACGACTTCACCAAGCGATGAAGTTCTGATAAAGTGTCGCCATGCCAACCACTTGGAGGACGAGACCAGTTTCGGTGAGCGGTGAGGAGTGCCACCAAAGAATTATAAATGAGCAGCAGCATTAGAGGCCTGTTGCGGGAACAATGAATGCCGACTCTTCCTCAAACACAGATGTTTTCCAACGATCTTGAGGTAGGGATTTATCTTGTTTTAATTTCAAGAGTTTGTTGAATCTTATTCTACCCTCTTGCTATCAAGCTAATGCGGAGGGCGCGAGCCAAACAAACAAGTCCCGAACCCTCCTCTACTTGTTTTATCAACGTGTTCTTCACGGTATTTTGTTTGGATTGGATGGATTTTGGAACAGAGAGACAAACAACGATGAGGGTGTCCCTAGAGGTCTGTTGGCACCTTCGGATGGAAAGACGGGTCACCAGAGCTCACCCTGTGACCCGTAGAAGACCACCAGTGTGACACTGGCATGACAGAACCAACAAATAGTTCCAAAAAAGTGATGGAAGCAGCTGACACCGGCCAGTCGGGGAGGAGGTGGCACGCTGTCACGTGCTGTAGGAGGAGGAGGTCGTGGCTTTACTGTCGTGACGATCGAGTGGGGCGGTCGACACCGGCCGACCGCGGAGGCGGTGCGACGCGCCGTCGTGCGCCGCTGGGGGAGGTTGCAGCTCAAAGCCACAATAGTGGAGGGACCCTCCCTCTTGTGGGTCCCCACAGTGACCTGCCGATGGCACGTGGCACCACCGCTTCACAAACCGAACAGCTATGACTGTTCGGGAAAACCGGGGGGAGCCGCTCCCCCTCGCGCCAGCTAGGCTGGACCCTAGCCAGTGAGCCGCATGAGCCCAGTGGACCACGCCCCACTGCAAACCAGGCTGCGCGAGCCCAGCGGGCCACACACCTTCGTGGGCCTGGCCATGCCAGCCCAGGGGGTCGGGCCCTCCGTGGGTCGGGCCGCGCCAGCCCAACGGGCCGTGCCCTCTGCGGGCCGGGCCGCGCCTCCCTTACGGGCGGAGCCACGCCCCCTATAGGTCGTGTCGGACCGCGGCCCAGTGGGTCGAGCTTGATGTGACCCAACCTAGTCGGGCTAGACCCAGACCGGGTTGGGTCGGGTCGGTCCGACCGGGTCAGACCAGACCCAGACCCAACCAGACCCAATTTCTTTTAAAGAGCCATAACTTGTGAACCAGACGTCCGTTTGAAAAACCGTCTACGGCGCTGGGATCGTTGGAGCGATATGGTCCTTTTAGTATAATCTACTTGAGTTTTTGAGAAGGTTGGAGTATTTACAGGTTGGATCGAACCTGAATCCAACTGGGCCCTTGGATCTAAAACGCTTATAAGTCACAGATCGGGCGTCCGATTGATGCGCCGTCTATTGCGTTGGAACCCTTATACCATGGAAGTCCTTTGGGATTATTCATTGTGGAACTTAATTGTGGTTGAGGTATAGATGATGGATTGAGGATTGGATCCTCTCGGAATCAAGCGTGCTTAGTGCCTGAATCTAGTGGCTGGCTGTAACGTGAATAAAGAACAATGATCCTATGTGGGTCAGCATCTATCGATCCTGTACAGGTCAGTACTCAACAATACTGTGTGGGTCAGTGCATACCAATTTTGTGTGGGTTAGATCCAGGACATGATGGTTCTTAGAGGTGGACCATTTGACGTGATGTGCTGCAGTGACTACTGATCATGAGTTGTACCTACCCATCAGGTAGGATCCTCGGTGGACGATCTAGGAGCTATTTTCTCTTTTCAGTTGTACTTGTACTTTTCAGTTGGTCTTGTATTCCGACCCCTTTAATTTCAGTACACTTTTTACTACAGCAGTTTACTTCATGTTCGCTTCTTGTTGGGTTCTTGGATTGTGTGTTTGTAGAGGTTTAAAGGAAATGCCTTCACGTTATAGGGGTACGTCTTTTCGGTGCTAGTCGCCATCTCTTGGCCTATGGATAGCAGGATTATGGTAGTCACAACACGAGTCCTGGGGGACGGGTCATGACAACTTCATAGTGGTTGTATTCTCACTAAAAGACAAACTTAATATGGATTAAGGTGTAATCCATGGAAGATTCTTCAAAGAATAGGTATAACTCTTAACCTAGTGTTTTATGTTTATTTATTCTTATATCACATTAAAATATTCATTAACCTTTCTAAAATAAAAACATTAGTATAACACACATAATGAAAAGTTTTTATGATAATGATACAACCATTTGATGTATTTATTTTCATCCTATGGTAAATGCAAACGTCGCTCATGTGTAAGTGTGGACTACCACCTCCACGAAGTGATGTGTTTCATATTTCCTCACTGGATGAAATGGATAGTTAAAATGATGGATAAAATGAATATATATGATATTTATGACATAATAATGATTATATAAAGATAATATATTACTTATCTTTTTCCCCTACCCTCAATCCAAAAATGATAATGTTTCTCATGTGTATATGTGGACTACCACCTCCACAAAGCAATGTGATTTTTTTTCATATCCACTGTACAAGGATGGTAGTTAGGATTGAAATAATGAATAAATATGAAATTTATATAAATTTTAAAATTATTTAAAATTGAAATATTTTCTAGGTTATTTATTTTCCACCCATTATGAAACATAAAATATCATTCATGCGTAAATAGAGACTACTGTCGTCATGAAACGACGTGGATTTTTTTTCACGGTCGCATTACATGTTTGGTTTTAAAAGTGTATCTAACATATAAATATGATAATTATAACATGTATAAGATTTTTTATTTAATGGAAAAATACCCCTTTAACCATGGCTAATGAACCGATGTTATTTTGAGGTTTTAAAATAAATATCAACAAAATGTCTGACGTGAAGTTAACCATTTTAATAAATAGATAAAACATGGTAATAAATGAAATAAAGGGAATAATGATAATGTAATGAACATGAAAAATATCTTAATAATTAAAAAATAATAATATCATTTATTACTCAGTAGGGTATACATACAAACCAAAAGAGTCAGGACTTAGGGTAAGGGGTTTTCCTTTAAAACATTATTTTAAATGTTTTAAACTCTTTCTCCTCTATATCAATTTTCATTTAATTATTTTGAGAATGATCTTATTTTTTCACAAATGGGTTTTAAAGGTAATTTTTTTATATATTTAACCTTATTTACAAAGTATTAAAAATGAATCTTTTCAATATTTTTCTTATTTGTAATTTTTAAATTTTTACAAAAGTGAAAAAAGAATGTTTTTTAATGTATATAGCCCAACCAATTTTTTCTTTAATTGTATCCTTTATTAATTATAAATCATCCAATACATGTAAAAATAAATTTTAGAGTATACACTACTCTAAATATTTAAGTAATTTTTAATTTTTAAGAGTTTTGAAGAAAAATTATATTTCACATTGTGATTATGTGATAATGAAAAGTGATTTTTATGGGTTTAAATAGGGTTTTCAACGGTTTTATTTTGAATTAGTGAAAGATTAAATGTTTTTTATGATATAGTACATTATAATTATATATTATTATGGGTGATCTTGATATATCACATGATGAGAGTTGATCCCAATATATCATTTCAATGCATTAGATAATTATTTAATCTTCAAAGTTGAAAAATGGGGGAGATAACCAAGTAAGTTACTAATATGGTATTAACTATGATTGTGTAATTTTGAAATGGGTTAAAAATGAGTTATAACATGTTATGAATATAATTATCCATGAAACCTATATTATTCTTGAAAAACAATTTATGGAAATATTTTCATTTCATGAGTTAAGTAAAGTTTACAAACATTATAAGGTGAAAGGTTTTGAAATGTTTTCATGACTTCCCACATGTATCAATATGTATTAATGGTTTTTATATGATTAATAATGGGTTATCAATAGTTTTATATAATAAAAAAATTATTTTTCACATGTTGAAATGTTTTATTTAAGTGTTAAAGCTTTATTGAGAAAAAGGAAATTGTATTCACTAGTTTTCATGTTTTTCAATGGACTAATAAGATTTAATTTTTATCCCTTAATAATATTTTTTTCTCTCATCCTATGTTGTCAAAATATTTTCATAGGAGCTAAGGATGAGTTTAAATTTTAGCAATGTCATGATTTAAACTATAGTTATCTATATATTTACTAAAGTAATCATTTTTTCCAACACGTGTCACTCCCTCATTAAGTCCCTCAAATTTCCCATCACCCTCTAACATTATTACCTCTCCTCCCACTCTCTTACCATCATGAAAACCCTCTTTTATTTCTATAGTTTCAAAACCTTAGCTCATCTTCCTTCCACTTCATCCAGCGATTTAACCAAAATCAGCCACTCATTTCTAGAGTTTCCGCTGCATCTCGCTACTCCATCTTCCCTACTTCCTATATCCACCCTCCTACAACTTTGGTACTCCATATTCACCTCTACCAATCTACTCCCTTATGCGAGTTTCCTATTCTGAATCACCTGTTTGAAATCCTCCACCGAAATATCTTCCTCTTCATCCGACGATTTCACCATCATCGGCCTTCCAAATATATGGTTAGCGTTGCTTCTCCACAGTATGTCTTCACCTATTCTGAAATCCTTAGTCTAGGGTTTGGTAAGCTACTCCTTTCGGCCTAAAAAATCTAGGGTTTCAAGTCCTTCGTGCTTAACTACCAGGGCTCCATCGCTATCGACCACCTTCAATTTGTTCTTGTACCTCTCCTATGTTAACCCCTACATCATCCACCATCTCAGATATTCCCTCCATATTAGTCTTTCCCTACATCCGTTGCAACCCACTGTGATAGTATTGAGATGCCTACATCTAGATGCCCGTCTCTCCTTCTCGTAGATCCCGCCAGACCTTCATATTTTCCTAGGTTTCTACCTCATTCCATCAAGACCCGCATATAACCGGCCAATATTCATTTCCTATAATGACCACTAACTCCTTTTTTATCCCTAATTTATTATGTTGATCCATTCTAGTGGATTTTCACTCATCTATCTATTCCTCCTTCCTTGATCATTGGTGTAGTTTTATCTAATCTTGAATTTCATCCCCAATGATTTGATGTTTTGCAGTGATATATGAGGTACACCCATTTCGATTTATTGATGACTGTGAAAGTGGACACTAGAGGTTTCATTCAGGCACTAATTCAAATAATAAATATGATATCACAGATTCCTTCTCATAGATGATCTTACAGATTCATGATGTTTATGCTCCAAACAAGGGAAGTGGCATGAATTATTCATTTTTAATTTTTCATTCATTCTTCTTCAATTTTTTGACCATATGATTAGAGAGAAATAACAACATTTAGATTATATATCCAACACCTTGTAGTGAAATGCCTACTATATCAAATTTAAAAAATGACAATTAGTTTGTTCTGGAAAAGTAATGTTCAACTTGACTTTCTGTAGAAAAAAATAAAAAAGATTATTGTTTCATCCCAAACTGTATATTGATATCTTTGCAAAAAAATGAAGCCTAGATAGAAGCACTGTTTGGAGGAACTTCAATGAAATATTGTGGTAATGAAACACTACCATATGAATGTTTTATATTTAAATTTATTAGGCTCACATAAGAAAGAATCTAAAGTAGCTGACACCTTTCATGTTGTAGATGATGTTTCCAAAGAGAATTCTAAAGAAATTAATGATTAGTAACATCTGTTCAAGAACCAATTGTTACTTCGATAAGTAGTCTAAATATGGAAGCATAATTTACTATACCTAATGTGGTAACTCTATTCATATCATGTTTAGACCCTGAAACCTCAATTTTTTCATCAGTTGGGTTTTCACTGGAAACGTTTTTGGTACAGAGAGGCTTGGGATCAATTATCAGCATATCGTATTTTCTAATATATTACATTTCACTACTATTTTACACTTAATATTTTTTTATATGATATATATTATCCATTATTAAGTCTTTTCTATGGTAGCTTCATTATACAAAGAGGCCAAAAAAATGGGTGAAGTGTACCACCAATTGAAGGTTAGTTTTGTTTTATATGAATTTTTTTTCTATCAACTCCCTAATATTTTTTCCTTTATGGTTTTTTATGTTTGAATTATATTGATTTTAGGAAAATGGATCTCATCAAAGAAAAAGTTCTTGCATGGTAAAGTGATGGTTCAAATAAAGTTGGTACTTGGAAATCCTGCACTTCTTTATATGTAATCTTATTCAATTTTCTAGGTGGATTATCACTTTTAGCTTTTCATATCTTCATGTGATGGATTTAATCATGATATTCATGACTGGGAAACAGGGATGGATCTCTTTTGATATATTTGAATTAATGGTTCTAGATCTTATCCTTTTTCTATATGATTTTCATTATTGGTTGAAGATAATATCATGTTTCGATTTATTTGGCCTCCTGTAGCCATTAAAGTCTCCAGGTCTATTTCCATCACCTTCATGTCTCTATATTGATTTTAATATATTGATGTCACTTTTTTGACAACTTAACATGGATTGATGATAATTGTTAGATGCCTTGATTTATTAAGGTAAATTGGAATTTATTTATCTAAAACACTCTCTTTTCCCTCCCACATGCCCCTCCCCTTACTCTTTATACTTACATATGTACACATGTATATGTGCATGAATGCATGTATTTATTCCAAAACTCCATGCCAATATATTTTCATGTTTATTGCAGTTGGAGAAGCATGAAAATGTAATTAAGGAATCAAAATTGATTGAGTTTTGAAATAAGAAATTTTCAGCAACTTCCATTTATAGAGGCATCCACTATCTTTCTCTGTGATTGACTAATGAATATTCCTCCAATTCAAATTCATGCAAGAATCTTCCTTCTCTAGAGTTTCTTCCTTTTATCTCGGACAACTCTCCCTACCACTTTGTCCTATATACTGATAACATTCTAGATGCTTCAATTCAGGTTGCTTCTACTATTCACTCATCCTATAGACATAAAAAAATATTCTTCCATGTAATCAGTGATAATAAAACATATTATAGCCTGAATATGTGGTTTGAATAGAACCCTAATTCCCCTAAAATTGTTGACGTCAAAGGTATTCAACAGTTTTCGGGTCACAGGACTACAGTTATATTCTGTACAATATTAACCAGGTGACAAAGATATACATATATATATATATATATATGTATATTAATGGAAAACTATGTTTTCTTAGTTGTTCATGGATGTGATTATGTTTTTTGATTTTTTCCTCCAGTTATTTGAGAAATATGTGATTGATAAACCATTATCATGTTGTTCAACATCCACAGAGATATAAATTTATGTTTGGGATAGAAGGCACCTGAAATGATTGACCTGTTCATTTTTGATGTGAAGCATCTGTTTCAGGCATCTGTTGAGCCCAAAAAGGTTAATGGAAATAGATTCAAAACAACTTCTATTCTTTTTTAGGTATGAACAAAAAGCTACCCTCCAAAAATTTAATTCTAATTTTGTTTATTACATTCTATAATGTTTGTATAATTTTTTTTAAATTCCTGTAATATGTTATTATTTTCATAATTATTTTGTCAAAATAATTATTATTAATTTTCATATTTTTTGTAATCTGTGAGTTGATTATTATTTAGGTTTATGTAATCTATTATCTTTGTGCATTATTTTTTAACATTTTTGTTATATTTGTGTATATTTATATGTGTTGTTCATTTAACAAACTTTTTTGGATTTTATTAGCTTGTGTATAGAACATCAGTATACCTACATAGATGTTTTTTTAATCTCTATGTTTTTCCCTATAATTCATCGATAGTCACACAAAAACTAGAACACTTGTAAGAACCTGGTTCTTATTCTTGAGGTACATGTTTCTTATTTTCCTTTTTCCTTATGTGTTTTTGAGAAAATAAGGAAAATGGGGGAAAATCACAAATTTTGTGGGTACACGTCGTGTACTTGTCTACACATTGTGTACTTTGGACGTGCGTGATGAGTACAAAGGGCGTGTAGCCTTGTCAGCGATGAAAGGTGTAAAAACCGACTACACGCCGTGTAGTGGGTATTTACACACCGTGTAGTCAGTCGGCAGGTGAATAGTAAGTCGGTGGAAGTAGCCGCCAGCTGAACGACAACACACACCGTGTATTCATAAATACACACCGTGTACTCATGTCGGCAAGTGAACAATTCCCCGCTGGAGAGTAGCCGCCAGAGGAATAGTTAAATGATGGAAAGTACACACCATGTACTTGATAGTACAAGACGTGTAGTTTTTTTTTCACTTAAAACGAGTAGTAGCCTCCTCTGTTCACAGAGGAATCTTAGAACACTGGAGGAGAGCGGGAGAGACGGCCAGAGCTTGGAGGATCTCCCGACCGCACACCGGGAACCCGATTCCATATCTGTCGATCACGTTGGGACTGCACGGGTAATCCCTCCCTTCTCCGTAAGCTATTATTACCAATTCTTTCCCGAGGGGAATTTATTTTATGTTGAGTGTATAGTTTTTTATCTCAGATCTACATGTTTCTTTTGTGTTTCAGGAGGTGACATTCACGTATACCGACCAGGGGTGATCGAGGTAGGTGGTATGGTGTTTATTTCCAACTGTTGAGTTGAATTTGTGTGCCGTTGTGCTACGAACCCATGTTGGGGTGTCATATGGCTGTGGCCTTTACTGAAAATTATCTAGAATTGGATAGATAAACTTTTGATAAGTTAAAACTGCTATTAGGGATCACTGCTTGGATCCAAGACCACCCCGGAGGTGTGTTCCTCTGTTTAGCCATTTGGCCAGGATACCTGTGGGTATACTGTGAGTTTTAGCATGCTTTAAAATTTCCTTGAGAGGAATTTTATATAATTGCTTGCTTATATGCTGGGCTCGACCCAGTTATTTTTATATCCTGAGGGTAGTGTCTCGTTTAGCATGCGGGCAACCTTTCTCATGCTTGTGGGTAGTAGTTACTGTGCCTATGGGCAATAGATTTTGTGCCTGTGGGAGACACCTCGTACGCCTGTGGGAAATATCTATTATGCTTGTGGGAAATTACCCGCGGGTTGTGACTCTGATTACCAGAGGGTAAGGTTTGTTTGTCTGAGGACAGTGTTATCATGAATATTCACCATGGTGATTTTCATATGTTATACCTTCCAAGTTAAAGCACAGGCTTGGCATGGATAAATGAATATTAAAATGGAAATATAACTGGTAGAGTTAGTTACTTATGAGTACTGCTTAGTTTATTGATTTTTTACTACTGCACACCTCTATTGCACATTTTTCACTGACAGTTGGGCACAAGCCTTTGGTGGTTGCCTACTGAGATTTATTTATCAGACTCTATTTGGGTCATGTTTTCGGCCCAAATAGACTTTATTGCTGTATGTGTTGATAGGGGAAAGGGTCCCTACATAGGTACATGATTACTGTAGAGGAGTAGGAGAGCATGGGACCGAGTTTAGACTCACGATGCTGCTGAGTTCATGTTGTACTATTTTGTTTTGTTTTACTGTACCTTGTACTTTGTGATGTATTGTATTTTATTGTAGTGTATCTTGTTATGGATATTTTCATAGAATTAGTGACATGATTCATCTATATATATATGACTGATGGTTCTCTTTTACTTCAGTTGTCCATTCCAGTTGCACATTGTTTACTGCTTCCGCTGTTGTATGACATTTATCTTTTCCGCTATGCTACACTTTGACAAATGAGGGAATAGTTTCCCCACTATCAGAACTGGGCCCTCACTGATAGTCGGCAGCCTCTGTAATTTGGGGAAATGTGCTTAAGCTCATGTGACCAACCGGGTTTGGGGCACCCGTTGAGTGGCACCCGGATCCGGGACGTTAAAAAGTGGTATCAGAGGGTTTCTTTTCTTTGACTTACTATTTGGAGCCAATAATCAGGGATAGGACGGAAAATGGTAGTTGGTAATAAGATGTGCCTAGGAGTATCTAACCCGTGTATAGGGAAAATCCAGTCTACCTCTTTTACTGCAATTTTTTTTGATTTTGAAAATTTGACAGTTGACTTTATTTTCACCATTGGGTGACACACTTGTGATTGTGCTATTTATATGTTATACATGGGTTCTATTTAGTTGAAACCTGATGATATGAGGGTATTCCTTCTCATGAATCATTTAGGCACATGCTAGAAATCACATTCCATGCATAGATTCTATGTTATGTAGGTGCATTAGAAATTGCATGTTGTTGTGATAGTTGTTGTGCTAGAAGAGCATGTTGTTGTGATAACTGCTTTGATACATACCTGCTATTGTATAGGGTATTGTTGTGTGAGGTTTTGATAGAATGAACGCCAAACTTTGGTTCTTGAGGAGTATGGCCGCTCAATGACTGGAATTTGGTGGACCGTTAATGCATTTCCTTTTTATAACATGTATAAGATGACAAGATTTTATTCGCGAGAAGTATGGGCCCTCACGGATCGGAATTTGGCACTTAGGTGTTGGTTTCAGTGTTTTTCTGGGCTCTAGAGTAGTTTCTGAGGATTACTATCCATAAAACCTAGGATACAAGATGTATAGTTCTATGGACACACGTCGTGTGTTCTTATGTTCGGGAAGAAATGAAAACCTTTTAATTACACTCCATGTACCCTCAGTACACACCGTGTAGTCTCTTCCCGTGTCATAGACCGTGTGGGCAGGGACATGGGGTAGGGAAGGGCTTGGGGAAACACGCCGTGTACCAGTTGTACACGCCGTGTAGTGTTGACCTGATGTCCGCCGTGTAACTAACAACATGGACGAAGGAAACCTTAAGAAATACATGCCTTATCTACCTTGAAAACTCCGTGTAGTCTGACCAAGGTACCCGGCCGTGTCATGAACAACACGGGTCAATGTTATCTTTCCTAGTATATGCCGTGTCTGCCTGGAACATGCCGTGTAGTGTCAACCGTGTAGCCAGCCATGTAGCGAGCAACACAGGTTGGTCTGAGGCTTCTTTGAACACGTCGTGTTGTTTTGAAACACACCGTGTAGTGTGACCTGGGTATACAGGCCATGCCACGAACAACACGGGCCGGTGAAATCTTGTAGAGTACATGCCGTGTACCTGTGGGACACACCGTGTAGGTTTGTTTTTGGAGATCCATGTGGCTTAACCCGTGTTTAAGGACCCAGGCAGGGAAGGAAGATTCAAGTACATGCCGTGTAGTCCGAGGACACTCCATGTTTGGGGTGTTACATGACCAGTTTTAGCTGGAGTACATGCCCATGTGAATGGCTTGCGAGAACACACCGTGTAGTATTAATACACACCGTGTAGTCAAGTTTTGTAAATATTTAATGCTTTCCTACTCCTATTCCCTTCTTGGTCTTCTTGTTTTCAGTCTTTGATAAACTTGATCTAAGGCAAGCATTTGACCTTGTAGAGTCATGCTACCGAGACGACCACCGATTGTTTTCCACGAGAGAAGCAGCGATTATACTTCTGAGATGGTAGGCCATGGGATACCAGTGGATCATCCAATAGTTCCAGATGTAGCGCCAACCATTATACTAGACATAGGAGTAGAGGCGCAGTTCCGTGAAGGTTTCATGCGGTTCATGCATACCTTCCAGGGAGTACCGCAGTCCGCCACATCGATGGCAGAGTTGATGTGTATATTCTAGCAGCAGCATCCGCCTACGTTTTCAGGGGATGGCAGACCATAGGATACAGAGTCATGGATGGATACAGTGCAGACTATTTTCGATCATCTTGAGATGCCTCCAGGGCAGAGGGTCAGGCTCGTGACTTATATGCTGCGTGATTTCGCCAAGAGGTGGTGGGATGTTACCACTCAGTCTGAGCATCACCGCGACATGGCGTGGGAATATTTTCAGGCATCTTTCTATGACTTCTTCTTCCCAGAGATGATGAGGGTAGATCAATCTCGAGAGTTTATGAATCTGCAGCAGGGCGCCATGTCAGTGATGGATTATTCTGCTCGCTTCACCGAGCTTCAGCATTTTGCACCTGTTCTGGTGGGTGATGAGACGTTGAGTGCCAGAATCTTTGAGGATGGTCTTAGATATGACATCCGAGCACTGGTGAATGTTTTCAGGTTTCCTACAGTGCATGCTATTTCGAACCAGGCACTGATTACTGAACGAAACCTATGGGAAGCTAGTGGTGTGGGCCAGGGCGGTTCGACACCAGTTTCTAGTACTATTTATACTGGTAATAAGAAGAGATAGATGAATTTCTCTCACGATGGAAGTACTATCCATAAGAATACTTCAGGTGGCTAGGTCAGGTGCTACCAGTGTGGTAAAGAGGGGCACAAGAGACTGCAGTGTCCACGTGACCCAGTGGAGTGCCGAGCTTGTGGCAGGATGGGTCATCTCCAGCATTTTTGCAGGGCGTTTCCCCTAGTGGCTAGTGAGAGGGGTTCTGTGCAGACTCCGCGTGCAGGAGTAGGACCAGTAGCTTCTTACCAGTCGGGAAATTGGAATACATCAGGGCGTGACGGTCGAGATAGTGGTCGTGGCCGTGGTATCCAGACACCAGGATCTTAGAGGCAACAGGGTGGGACAGCTCAGGGTAGCCAGGTTGTGTCGCAGGGCCATAGAACTGGGCAAGCATATGCAGTGCAACAGACCCAACAGGAGCAGGATCTCAGACCTTCGACTGTCAGAGGTATTATTCTAGTAGCTTCTGTTTTATCTTCAGTACTTTTTGATACAGGTGCTACACATAGCTTTATAACTGTTCCCATTTTGGAGAGCCTTGGGCTTTTTGTTTCTTCTTCTTATGGTGTTATGACGCTAGACACACCATTGGAAACTAGAACGGCTGGTGTGTGTCAGTGCAGGGAGTGCCCCTAGAGGTTGGTGGGTGTCACTTTCTATGGGACGTCTATGTCTTGGATATGAAGAGCTATGATGTCATTCTCAGGATGGACTAGTTGGTACCTTTACGAGCCTTTGTCGATTTCTATCATTGCAGGGTGAGTTTTACGTCACCAGAGGGTGGAGAGTTTCTATACAAGGGCGAATGAGAGATCCAGGCGAGCCGATCTGGACCTGAGAATCGTGGGCGAGGTGGAGTGACAACCCAGATTGCGAGTTTGTATCTAGATGATTAGGGGACTTGTCAGAAGGACTTACCTCTAGTAGTTGATCATTTCAGGGATGTCTTCCTGGACAAATTTTTTGGTATACCTCCATAGAGAGAGGTGGATTTGTCTATTGATCTTGTGCCAGGAGCATCACCAATGTCCATTCCTCTTTATAGGATGGCTACCCCTGAGTTACAGGAGCTCAAAAGAGAGTTATAGGAGTTACATTCAAAGGGTTTCATCCGAACTAGTACTTATTTTTGGGGTTCACCGGTCCTTTTTGCGAATAAGGCGGATGGTACCCTTAGACTCTGTGTGGATTATAGAAATCTGAACCAGCTGACAGTTAAGAACCAATATCCCTTACCAAGGATTGATGATCTTTTTGATCAACTTCGGGGAGCATGAGTGTTATCGAAGATTGACCTGAGATCCGAATATCATCAGTTGCGAGTTAGACCATCTGGTGTACCTCTCACAGCCTTCAGGAGCAGGTATTTTCTATATGAGTACTTGGTGATGCCATTCAGACTCACGAACGTGCCAGCAGTTTTCATGGCTCTGATGAATCGTGTGTTCCACTCCTATCTGGACTCTTTTGTGGTAGTTTTTTGAGGAAGACATCTTGGTGTACTCTCACACTCGACACGACCATGCTACCCATCTTGATATCGTATTGAGTACACTGAGAGAGCATCAGATATATGCTAAACTCTCAAAGTGCCACTTCTGTATGGACCAGATACACTTCCTGGGTCATATCATTTCAGAGGAAGGAGTTGCAGTAGAACTAGTGAAGGTGAGAGCAGTAGTTTCCTAGGATAATCCTAAGAACGTGTTTGAGATACGAAGTTTCTTGGGACTGGATGGTTACTACAGGTGCTTTATACAGGACTTCTTCCACTTATCAGTGCCGTTCACGGGTTTGACTAAGAAGGGTGTGAAGTTCGTTTGGTTAGAATCTTGCGATACAACCTTTTAGGAGCTGAAGGGAAGGTTGACATCAACACCAATCCCGATACTTCCAGAACAAGAGAAGATTTATACAGTTTACTATGATGCATTAGGTATTAGGCTGGGAGCAGTGTTGATGCAGGGAAATCAAGTTGTTGCGTACGGGTCTCAGCAGTTGAGGCCACATGAGAGGAATTACCCGACGCATGATCTCGAGTTGGCTGTAGTTGTTCATGCATTATGTTGTTGGAGACATTATCTCTTGGGAGAAAATTTTGTGGTGTTTACGGACCAAAAAAGTCTTAAATACATCTTTACCCAGCGTGACCTGAATTTGAGACAGCGAAGGTGGGTTGAGCACCATCATTCCTTCGATTTTGAGCTTTCCTATACACCTGGTAAGGGTAATGCAGTTGCTGATGCACTGAGAAGGAAGACTCATAAACAGGCAGTTCATGAGGCCAGTGGTGAGTGGAAAATTATGGCTTTGTTCTTTGAGATACATTTGGAGGTGCACGATAGTCCAGGGAAAACCTATCTTTCTTCCTTAGCAGTGAATTATACCCTCCTGGATAGAGTTAGGATGAGATAACTATCAGATTCGGAAGGCCTAGCTCTACGGGAGTCTGTGGAAAGTGAGGACCCTCCTCCTGGTAGGGAGATAGGCAATGATGAGGTACTGCATTTCCATGGACGAGTATGGGTTCCAGGGGATATACGCGAGGAGCTGATGTGGGAGTTTCATGATTCATCTTGGGTAGTGCATCCTGGAGTTACCAAGATGTATCGTGAATTGAGATGTCAGTACTGGTGGCTAGGTATGAAGAAAGAAGTAGCTTGTTTTGTTACGAGATGTTCCACCTGTCATCAGGTGAAGGCGAAGCATCAGAGGCCCACTGGACTGTTATAGTAGTTACCCATTTTAGAATGGAAATGGGATGTTGTCGCGATGGATTTTGTGACCGGTTTGCTGAGGTCACCATAAGGCAATGATGTCGTGTGGGTCGTTGTGGATAGACTTACGATGGTAGCTCAATTTTGGTCAGTCAAGGAGACCTTCGGCGTTGACGATCTCGGGAAACTGTATATCCGAGAGGTCATACATCTTCATGGGGTCCCTCGATCTATCATTTTATATAGGGACACCCGATTTGCATCTCATTTCTGGAAGAGTTTTCAGAGGGCACTGGGTACACAGGGGATTCTGAGCACAACTTACCACCCTCAGACCGATGGTCAGTCAGAGCATATGATATAGGTGATTGAGGACATGCTGCGTGCATGCATCTTATAATTTGGGGGCTGTTGAGAGAATCATATACAACTGGTTGATTTTTCCTATAATAATAGTTTTTAGGCAACTATTAAGATGGCACCATATGAGGCTTTATATGGTAGGTCATGCCGATCACCTTTATGCTGGTTGGAGGCAGGTGAGGAAGCTTTACTGGGACCACGTCTTTTGCAGAAGACTTCTGAGTAGGTCTAGTTGATACAAAAGTGGATGGCTACTGCGTTGTCTCATCAGAAATCTTACACTGATCGCCGCATAATACCCTTAGAATTTGTGGTCAGGGATCAGGTTTTCTTGCGTGTTTCACTGAGGTTGGGACACAGGTGAATCCGGTGACAGGGTAAACTTTCACCAAGGTATGTGAGTCTGTTTGAGATTCTGGAGAGAGTCGGGTCAGTTGCCTATCAGTTTCAGTTACCAAAGAGGTACCAGGCCATGCACGATGTCTTCCATGTATCTCAGTTGTGCCGTTATCACTCAGAACCGTCTCACATTTTTCAGCCCGAGGAGGTTGAGCTTCAGATCAATGCATCCTTTGAGGAACATTTGATTCGTATCATTGATAGGAGAACGAAGGTTCTTCGAGGCCAGTTAGTTCCTCTTTTATGGGTGCTATGGAAGAATGGCCGAGTGCAGGACGAAACCTGGGAGCGGGAGACCGACGTACGTGCTCAGTGGATAGAGTTGTCCACAGTTTTATCTTCTCCACCCTTGGAAGGGCAATTCGGGGATGAATTGCTTTAAGGGGGGAATTTTTTAAGAACCCGGTTCTTATTCTTGAGGTACGAGTTTCTTCTTTTCCTTTTTACTTAAGTGTTTTTGAGAAAATAAGGAAAATGGGGGAAAATCCAAAATTTTGTGGGTACACGCCGTGTACTTGTCTACACGCCGTGTACTTTGGCCGTGCATGATGAGTACACAGGGCGTGTAGCACTGTCAGTGATGAAAGGTGTAAAAGCCGACTACATGCCATGTAGTGGGTATTTACACGCCGTGTAGTCAGTCGATATGTGAATAGTAAGGCGGTGGAAGCAGCCACCCATTGAGCAACAGCACACGCCGTGTACTCATGTTGGAAAGTGAACAGTGCCGCGCTGGTGAGTAGCCACCAGAGGAACAGTTAAATGATGGAAATTACATGTCGTGTACTTGAGAGTACACGCCGTGTAGTTTTTTTTCTTAAAATGGGAAGTAGCCTCCTCTGTTCATAGAGGAAGCTTAGAACGCCAAAGGAGAGCGGGAGAGATGGACGGAACTTGGAGGATCTCCTGACCGCACACCGGGAACCCGATTCCGCATCCTTCGATCACATTGGGACCACACGGGTAAGCCCTCCCTTCTACTTGATCTGTTCTTACCAATTCATTCCTGAGGGGAAGTTATTTGATGTTGAGATTATAGTTGTTTATCTGATATCTATGCCTTTCTCGTGCGTTTCGGGAGGCGACGTTCATGTATACCGATCAGGGGCGATCGAGGTAGGTGGTCTGGTGTTTGTTTCCAATAGTCGAGTTGAATTTGTGTACCGTTATGCTACGAACCCATGTTGGGGTGTCGTATGGATGTGGACTTTGCAGAAAATTATCTATAATTGCATAGATAAACTTTTGATAAGTTAAAACTGCTGTTAAGGATCCCTGCTTGGATCCAAGACCACCCCGGGGGTGTGTTCCTCTGTTTAGCCGTTTGGCCAGGATAACTGTGGGTATACCATGAGTTTTATCATGCTTTAAAATTGACTTTATAGGAATTGTATATAATTGCTTGCTTATATGTTGGGCCCAACCCGGTTATTTGTATAGCCTGAGGGCAGTGTCTCGTTTAGCCTGTGGGCAACCTTTCTCATGCCTGTGGGCAGTAGTTACTATGCCTGTGGGCAACAGATTCTGTACCTATGGGCGAAATATTGTATGCCTGTGGGCAATATCTGTTATGCCTATGGGCAATTACCTTAGGTTTGTGACTCTGATTACCTGAGGGTAAGGTTTGTTTGTCTGAGGATAGTGTTATCATGAATATTCACCATGGTGATTTTTATATGTTATACCTGCCAAGTTAAATCACAGGCTTGGCATGGTTAAATGAATATTAAAATGGAAATATAACTGGTAGAGTTAGTTAAGTTTGAGTACTGCTTCGTTTATTGCTTTTTACTACTGCACACCTCTGTTGCACATTTTTCACTGACAGTTGGGCACGGGCCTTTGGTGGTTGCCTACTGGGATTTATTTCTCACACCCTATTTGGGTCATGTTTTCATCCCAAACAGATTATATTGTTGCAGGTGTCGATAGGGGAAAGGGTCCCTATATAGGTACATTATTGTTGCATAGGAGTAAGAGAGCATGGGACCAATATTAGACTCACGATGCTGCTGAGTTACTATTGTACTGTTTTGTTTTGTTTTACTGTACCTTGTAATTTGAGCTGTATTGTATTGTATTGTAGTGTATCTTGTTATGGATGTTTTCATAGAATTAGTGACATGATTCATCTCTATATATATGAATTATGGTTCTCTTTTACTTCAGTTGTTCATTACAGTTTCACATTGTTTACTGCTTCCACTGTTGTATGACATTTATCTTTTCCATTGCACTACACTTTGACAAATGAGGGAATAGTTTCCCCACTATCAGACCTAGGCCCTCACTGCTAATTGGAAGCCTTTTGAATTTTAGGAAATGTGCTTGAGGTCATGTGACCAACCGGGTTCGGGGAACCCGTTGAGTGGCACCCGGATCCGGGACGTTACAACACTCTTCTCGTGTATTTGATTTTACTCACAAAATATAGATGCCTTGGGATGTCAATGATTCTCTTCTTGGATAAGTATTCATTAAATATGGGTTGGTGGTTAATTCAAGGGTCATTAATCAGTTATAAAGAAACCACTCATGAGGGGTTGGCTTTGCAACAATGTCCAGCATGGAAGAAATAAATAATGAATTCTCTACTCTTGATTACTAGGTGATGTGATTGTACCATTTTTAATTTTAGGTTGCATCGAGAACAAATTGTAAGGATTTTTTTGGTTTCATACTTTTATAATTCTTATTATTTTACAGGATGTAGGAGGTAGGGCTATGAGAGTGAACATTGAATTGGAGTGTTCAGGGAAAGGTTTCTTCTTTTGAGAACAAATTTTAGGCATTTTTATCCTTTTTGAATCTCCCATGGTAAGTATAGGGAATAATTTTTACACATTTGATGGACTATCACATTTGTTATGTTATATTTTTTTGATAAATATAGCATATGTTTATCCTATTGATGAATATGGGTAGAGAGACATATTATGTTTTACATATTTTTTATAAATTTACTCTGTTCCACTATATCAATTTATTATTCTATAGTTATGAAATGTATTTATCCCATTTAGATTATGTGTTCTATCAAATTAAGTATCATCCCTATTTTTTTTAAAATGAATTTCTCATTGTTGTTTTGACATGTTTGTTTGATGAATATATCTGAAAACTGATTTCATTCTATTGATTCATGCCTTTTTCTTGTGTATTCAACTTATAAACCATATTTTTTGAATGATTAGATTCCTTGATACTATTACTTAACTGAAATATTGCTTCTCTGGTGGTCGGTTAATTTGGGTTCCATTTGAGAAAACTTATGGAAAATATATTATTTCACTTTCATTTATAATAAGTGCATTGATATGAATGTATCTGGATTTCTAATTGAAGATTTGTGTTTTTATCATTTATTTAAATTTTTTCTTCTGGAGGTGCGCATAAAGATGGGTGATCAGTCATGGTTTCTGGCTGGTCAGGAATAGGAAATTGTAAATAACAACCACCAGTATGTAGTATAGCAGTTCCCCAAAAACTCAACTCCTCCAAATGTCAATTTCAATGTTATTTTTCATTCATGTAATTCAAATATCCATGTTGAAAATAGTTTTTTATTTCTTTTTGATCATCCTACATATTTTCAAATATATTTTTCCAAACTGTTATCTACTGTCATAATAATGTCTATATTTTCTCTAATTGTTTTCTAATAATAATTATCGCTATTTTGTGATTTCTATATATCGAGTATTCATGTTTATTATTAATATTGGCATATTGTATTTTCTTCTTAAAATTAAGCATTGAACCATTTTTTGTGTGGATACATAATCTATTAATTGTGTTGTATCATCATGAAAATGAATGGGTAAGTACTAGTTTGTTTTAAAAGGAACAAAAGTGAATTGACTGAAATAGGAGTGTAGACTTAAAACCCCACTTTTATAAAAAAATGTACAATATGTGAAATTGAACACTTTTTTATGTAATTTTTTCCTCATTCTCTTATACTCTAAAAAAAAATAGTTCTAAAAATGTAGAAAATTGAATCCATTATTATAAATCATGAAATTATTTGTTGAATATATTGTGGGGTGTTATAAAAACCATCCCTAATATAGAAAAAATATTATTCATGTTTTGAACTATGTTTTTATTAGAGGTATTCATATCTCTATTGGATATAATGGGAGAAATATTGACTTCATTGAAGTCATGGATCAAGATGTATATCACACAACTCTAAAACTCACTTATAGCCATGCTTAGGCTTATCTTTTTATAAAGGTTACATATATCCATAAGAAATAAATGATTGTTCCTATATATAAAATAATGAAAATAAATGGGATAGATTTTCCATGGGAATGTTGTAGGAAATATTATATAGCCACGGGTGGGTTTTCCCATGGCTATAGGGTGTCGAGGAGGGGTTTAGAGCCACATGAAATTTTTTGCATTGCTATAGGATGCCATGGTGGGTGCTATAGACATGGGAAAATAAGCCCATAGTTGTATGGTTATTTATCTCTAAAGGTGGTCAAGACCATGAATAGAGGGTATGGGTAAATGGTTATATTCATGCATGCGATGGATCATGGCTATATGTTATAGGAGAGAGGGTATCTAGCCAAGAGTCTATCATGACCATGGATATAGGCCCCCATCTGTACATAACCTTATAACTAATTTGATAATAATAAAAATTTATTTATTTATTTTTCTAATATATATTTATAAATTTCATATATATATATATATATATATAATTTGTGTTTTAGTGAAGTGGTATTTCCTATATGTTTCTAGTCCCGTGATCTAGGTTCGAGTCACAATGGTGTATAATTTTTTTCCAAGCCAATATCCATAAGAAATTGTTTACTAGTATAGGGTACTAATGTGGGGGACTATAGAAATGAGTGGCCATCCCATGGCTATTGGGTGTTGGGGGATATTTCCACATCGATATTATTATATTAATGGGAAATAGCCACACCGATAGCACCCACATGAACTATTCTTATGAACATAGACTATTTCCATGGGTATTGAGGCTATATCAATGAGAATGAACCATTTTTATACACCAATTATCCATTTTAATGAGTTTTCATAGGAATAAAAAACTCTATAAGACTTAGTGAGGAGAGTTTTCCTAGAGAAACGTACTATGTTGGAAATACAAAACCAAAGAGATGGTTTCATATTCACCCAGTTAGGTGATACATTATTCAATAAGAATAATGAATAATTTTCCCAAAAATAATAATTTAATGGTTATAAGCTAAATTTGGCAAGTTAATGTGAAATTGGAAATGGATTTAATGAACTAAAATCCAATTTTTTATTTTGGGGGGTTGCCCAGTTGATGTAGAGCCTATGTATTCAATATTAAACCCGACATGGATGGTAAATTTAATACCTATATGGAATGAATCGTTGCTAAAGGTTTGTAGAAATATAAAGGAACTTACTACGAAAAAACCTTTTCAATAGTATATATTCTAAAATCCATTATAATTATACTTGTCATAATAACCATCTATGATTATAATATTTTGAAAATGAATGTTAAGAAAAAATTATTTATTTAAAAACTTTTGGAAGATGTATATATGATATTACCAGAAGGGTTTGTGACACCAAATAGTTATAATAAGATATGTAAGTTTCATAAATCCATTTATATGTTTAAGATAAAAACATGAACACAAAATATTCATTTTGATGGAACTAGAAGATTTTTTTAGTTTTATTAAAAATGAATGTAAACACTATTTCCATAAGTGGTTAGTGTTAGTTCCATAGTTTTATATGTTAAATATGTTGGGGATATATAGAAAAAATATATTACTCTTATAATTTAATTAAGGCTAGGTTTAAAAGTAATACTGTAAGAATGACTTAAACTACTGACCCATTTTTTATGGAACAAAATTTACTAAGATAGATCCATGGGGTTTATTGGATCAATTCTTAGTTCATATATTGATAGAGTATTGAACAATAAAATATAGAACAATTTAAGAATTATTTTTTAACTATACCTAATGACATAAATCTCTCCACACTAGTGCAGAAAACGTTTTTTACGTCGGTTATTTTTTATTATTTACGTCGGTTTTTAGGCGACGTTAATACGGACGACGTTATAAATAACATTTTTTACGTCGGTTATTTAAAACCGACGTAATATCCATAACTTCACGGTGGTTATCACGTCGGTTCATATAATAACCGACGTGATAAATATGCGCGGGGGGCTTTATCACGTCGGTTATTCCCTAAACCGACGTGATAAAAGGCCTGGGATATCGTTTATCACGTCGGTTATGTCATAACCGACGTGATAAACCCTTCCCCTGGCCTATTACCACGTCGGTTATTTAGGAAACCGACGTGATAAAAAGGCCTGGGAAACGTTTTAGCACGTCGGTTATTCAATAACCGACGTGGTAAATCGATTCCCAGGCCTTTTATCACGTCGGTTATACTAAGCACCGACGTGATAAAATCCCCGGGAAAGGTTTATCACGTCGGTTCTAGAAAAAACCGACGTGATAAACCCCTACCGATTTATTTACCACGTCGGTTATTTTATAACCGACGTGAAAGAATTTTTTTTTTTTTTAAATAATTGCACTGCTCTCACCAAAAAGCAACCAGAAACCAAACAAAAATAACCATGCCAGCCCTCCCCCAAGCCCCAACTGAACCCCACCCTCATCTATACCCACCTAACAACCTGGCCAGCCCTCCCCCACCACATTGGAGCCCCACCACAACCCTTGGACACCCCTCCCATATCCCTTGGACACCCTCCACCCCTTGGACACCCCCAAGACCCCTAGTACAGCCTCAAACACCCATTGGACACCCCCCCACACCTTGACAGCCCTCCCAGACCCCTTGGACACCCCCCCCTCATTTACACCCAACCTGCCCCTTGGACACCCCCCCACCCCTTCGACAGCCCCCCCACCCTCATTTACACCCCCCGAACACTAGGACAGCCCCAAACACCCCTTGGACACCCCTCCCATATCCCTTGGACACCCCCCCACCCCTTGGACACCCCCCCACCCACTGGACATCCCCCCACCCCCTGGACACCCCCCCGACCCCTTGGAAACCCCCCCTACCCCTTGGAAACCCCCCCTACCCCTTGGAAACCCCCCCATCCCCTTGGACAGCCCCAAACACCCCTTGGACACCCCTCCTATATCCCTTGGACACCCCCCCACCACTTGGACACCCAACCGACTCCTTGGACAGCCCCAAACACACCTTGGACACCCCTCCCATATCCCTTGGACACCCCCCACCCCTTGGACACCCCCACCCTCATTTACACCCCCCCGACCCCTAGGACAGCCCCAAACACACCTTGGACACCCCTCCCATATCCCTTGGACACCCCCCAAACACCCACCCACCCCCTTGGAACCTCTCCCCCCATACCAAAATCCAGACCAGAAAAACCATCAACAGTAGACCAAAACAAGAAGTAGAGAAAAATTAAACATTCACTTATATAACATTCAAAACTTACAATGTCAACTTCAAAAAAAACTAAATCCAACCTAAACGACTACGAAATACACAATTACATTGACAATATTCAAAATTACATTTTACATTACAAACAACTAAAAGTCAATCGAACCTGTAAAATAATTTGACCACTCCACTTGTAAGTGTTTGATATCTTCAGCAGTAAAGGGTTGAGGGTCATCAAAAATCTACAAAGGAAAAGGATAGTAGTCAACGTGTATAATGAATAAATCAAATTGAAATATTATTAGAAAGAGGAAATCTTACCAGGTCAAAACTCAGAACTGTCCCAGTTGTTATTATTTCATACATAAATCTTAACATGTAATATCCGCATTCGATGATGCCTTGTTGCTCATGACATTTCTGTTTGAATGAGTGTAAATTCAATATATTATTTTTATGTAATAAATCAAAATGTACAAATTATAAATGGATATTTACCTTCGCATGTACATATTTGATCTTGTAATTCCTTTTCTTTGCGCTTTTTCGAAAGTGGACCCATGCCCTGTTAGAAAATAATACGAATGGGGTAAATTTAAAATTCATTATAATATATAAAACTATTGTGAAATTGAAACTTACGTTTCCAATATATTCTTAAAACTTTCTCGCACATCATCATGGAGAGAGCATATCCAATAAAGTGTTTTCTCCCTAGGGCAAAAAACCCCTAACATCCAATGATCCCTGAGAAAAGGAAATTTAACGTTAGTGGTTTTTTATGTTAAAATATAATTAACTCTTTGAGAGGGATGTGTTTCATACCTCTCACAAAAAGGCATCATCCAACACTGTGTGATTACATTCTTTTCAAATCTATCAGCAATATAAAGCATTCTTTGTTCCTCATCCAATGCACATGCTTCAGGGGAAATCAATTGTGGGTCCATGAATCCATATACATCTGTCAGCTCATTCCTCTCACAAATTTTATACATATACCTAATACAAAGCAGACATAAGTATACATTTTTAATAAATATAACGCAAGGAAAAGGAGTTAAGACTTACATGATAAAAATTTGCACCACGTTGATGCCCATCTTATCTCCAGTGACAAACTCCATGATATCACTTTTCATAATCCCCACACATAGTTCACGTCCACAGACATGAGCTTCCATTGTAAAGTCATAATGATCCGCCAACAAATTTGAATATCTTGACAATTTGTCAAGACTGCTAGTATCTGCATCTGATGTCATAGCTATCTGTCTTTGTTGTTGTCTATACAGTATTTCTTTACCTTTGAAGTATTCCTGTAAAAATAAATTGAAAAATATATTAGTTTTCAAATGATAAAACATTAATAAAAATATAAAATAAAAGATATAACATCCATACCTCTATGGTAATGAGTCGAAGAAGTCTGGATGGCCAAAGTAAAAAATGGCCGATACTATGTCCAACTGTCGTCACCTCATCTGTAGGTAATGGTATCCGAGCTGATCTATCTATAATATCCTGTACAGTGACCCTCTGATTCTCTACCTCTAACTGTTGATGATGAACTGTATCTCCTATACAATATACCATCCCATATGCAACTATATGATGTTGAGGATCATCAACATACAACTCACAATAAGTAGGTAGCTGCGGCGGAGGAGGAGGATCAAAAATGGGGTCCGCAGGCTGAGGTGGGGGAGTGGGAGCTACTGGGAGAGGTGGAGTGGGAGCTGCACCCTGAAATTGTCTTTGCAAGTCTGCAAACATTAACTGCACCGATGCTCTAATCTTGTCCTCCATTGTCGCATTAATATTATGGACTTCAGCCTCCAACGATTCTATTTTTTTTTTATAAACTCCCTCAACGTTAGAAGTTGAGGAACGTGGCAACACTTTTCTTACCGATACACCTGCCGAATATCCTCTTACACGGCCAGGATGTTCGGGCTTTCCCAATGCCACAGATAAAATATCTTCCCTCCCAGATGGTGTAAATGTCCCCTGTGAACTCTGCTCCTCAAGAGAGTCCTGTAATAATTAATTGAACTTTTCTATAATGATTGGAAATATATGACGAAAATAGTAAACTTAAATAAATAAAATAGATATCTTACAATCCTCTCAACTACGAGTCTCGATTCTTCCGAAAGATATTGTCCTTTTTTGCCCTTCCGAGCTCTTTTCCATTTCTCATGTCTAGATGGAGGGGATGGAGGGGCCACCTCTCCAGAGCTTGAAGACTCAGCTCTTAGTTGTTGAAATTTTTCTGCCATCATTTGTTCTTCCAATAATGCATACCCTCCCCGAGATAAACTATGAGGGTATACATTTTTAGATTGGATCTCTTGATGAGCTTTCCTTGTTTGCTGTAAATTAAGAATAAGTAATCATTAACAAAACAATAATAAGATCATTTATATAAGAAAGCTTATAAAAGTTTACATTGCCCTTACCAAAAATGATTCTTTTCTTCTACTTTCAAAAAATTGTCTCCATGTGTCTTCATCTATAAAAGGATATATACGACATGGATTCTCACGACTCCTATGACCATAAATGAAATCAGATGAGAGGGTTGATTTGAAATCCCTCCATCTCCTAGCAGCCAACGATAAGCATTTCTTCCTGACTCCTCCAGTGTCAGGAATATCAAATGTCATCTGATAAAAAAGAGGTTAAAAATATTATATATACTAGAAACATTTAAAGAACAGTCAAACAATAGCAAAAGATCTTACCAAAATGGTCTCCCACAGCTGAGAAATTATCGCCTTATCCACACTTCTCCAATCATCATAAAGAATGCTTACTTTGCTCTTAGCCTGAGTTGCTACAAAACCCTTAAAATCTTTAGCATTTGGACCTCTAGGAAGATCATCCTCATCAAACTCCACGACTATCCTCTCCTCCTTCGTACGGGCAAGTGATAATTTTGGTAAACGTGTGCACCCACGCTTACCAACCTTTGAACTCTTTTTCGTAATAGGAGCATGTGAATGTTCCTCCCCAGATGTATGACCAATATGCTCATCTCCAGAATCATGTGGCTGATCAACTGATTGATCTGTCATTTTCCTTCAAATCAAAAAAACAAACATTAGTTCACAAATAGAAAAGTGTACTAAATTACATAATAGTAAACATCGGTAATATGATAAGCATGTTAAACAATGATAAACATGGTAAACACAGGCAAAATGTTGCCAAGGAGTTGGCATAAGAAAGCTGAAAAGTGGACTCACTGATGCCACCGGCCGGCCGCTGGCTCACCACCAGCCGGCCGGTGGAGCAGACAGCCTTCCTCTGTCTGGACCACCGGCCGGCCGCTGGATCACCACCGGCTGGCCGGTGGACCAGACAGAGAGCCTTCCTCTCTGTCTAAACCACCGGCCGGCCGCTGGCTCCTCACCGGCCGGCCGCTGGTGATCCAGACAGAGAGGAAGGCTCTCTGTCTGGTCCACCGGGCGGCCGGTGGTGATCCAGCGACCGGCCGGTGGACCAGACAGAGAGCCTTCCTCTCTGTTTGAACCACCGGCCGGCCGCTGGCTCAACACCGGCCGGCCGCTGGTGATCCAGACAGAGAGGCTCTGTCTCTGTCTGTACCACCGGCCGGCCGCTGGCTCACCACCGGCCGGCCGGCCGCTGGTGATCCAGACAGAGAGGAAGGCTCTCTGTCTGAACCACCGGCCGGCCGGTGGTGAGCCAGCGGCCGGCCGGTGGTACAGACAGAGAGGACCGGTTGCCGGTGCGCGCAGGACTTCACCTCTTTACGGTTTTTATTGTTTTATCGTTTTGGTTTGATACATATTTTAATAAGTAAAAAATTTACAGTATCTAACATTATATGAAAAAACTAAATGTAAACAAGATATATACTTGTGTTACCTGTAATTTTAGGAATGTACAGTTGGATTGTTTTCCCAAATTCCTTCGTCGTGATCGTTCCTAATGGCACAAACCATGTCTTCAACATACTCATCATTATGTTCTGTTAATCTTTCCATGGAAGTAGGGATCTCACATAAATCAGCATCTTCATCAAATTCATCCTCACCAACATATTGGTTTTTCCCTTGTAAAACAACAGCCCACTGCATATCTGATTGATCTACTACATAGAAAATTTGTTTGGCATGTGTTGCCATTATAAAAGAATCAGCTGTGTCTTCCAATCTATTCAGATTAACAAGTGTCATTCCAAATTCATCGTGTCTGACACTGTTGTTACCGATAAACCATTTACAGTTAAAAACGGGAACTTTAATTTTAAAGTAATCAGCCTCCCATATGTCTTCAATCACTCCATAATATGCACTTGATGCCGAAATTGGGTTTCTGTCCTTAGCACTCGAAAAATGCATTGCTTCTGCAAACACCAATACACCACTATTCTGAACTGCACTTCTGTTGTCCTGAGCTTTCGTATGAAATGTATAGCCATTAATGTCATAAGCGGACCATGTTATCACATTTAAAGATGGACCACCCACTATCCATTTTAATGTCTCTGATACATCTGATCTACCAAGCAAGGTCTTTTTAAACCATGGAAAAAAAGTTTTGTTGTGCTCATTCAAAATCCACATTTCTTTCTTCTTTGGATGACATTGTTTCAACTCATTAATATGCAATGTGATATACGGTTGAACATCAGCTATGTTATTCAAGATGTATGATTCTAACTTCTTCATATGTTCAGCTGACAGTGATTTGACTTTCAAGCCACGAATCCCCTTTCCCTCATTATTAACCCGTTCATGGCGAGATGGAGGCAAACCTATGTGTTGCGCCGTAGCCAAGTAACTCGTACAAAACTCTGCTACCTCCTCAGAAATATACTTTTCAATAATGGAGGCTTCAGGTCGATATGGATTTTTAACATATCCCTTTAATATTTTCATATACCTTTCAAAAGGATACATCCAACGAAGATATACAGGTCCCCCTGGACACCCCCGACCCCTCTGGACAGCCCCCCGCCCCTCCTGGACACCACCCCCCACCCCCTACCCCCTTGGACACCCCCCTGGACATCCCCCAACCCTCTGGACAGCCCCCCACCCACCCGGACAACCCCAAATACCCTCTGGAGAGGCCGCCACCCACGTGGACAACCCCCCACACCCATCCACCCCCTTGGACACCCCCCTGGACACCCCACCGACCCCTCTGGACAGGCCGCCACCCCCTTGGACAGCCCCCCACACCCACCCATCCCCTTGGACACCACCCTGGACACCCCCCGACCCCTCTGGACAGCCCCCGACCCCTCTAGATAGCACCCCCACCCCTCCTGGACACAACCCCCCACCCCCGACCTGCTTGGACACCCCCCTGGACACCCCCCAACCCTCTGGACAGCCCCCCCACCCCTCCTGGACACCACCCCCCACCCCCTACCCCCTTGGACACCCCCCTGGACACCCCCCAACACCCACCCACACCCTTGGACAGCCCCCCACACCCACCCACCCCCTTGTAAACCCCCCTGGACACCCCCCGACCCCAAATCCATGCACCTATGCCATGGTTGTGTGTGAATAAAGTAGTAACAACTGTAAAAGGGCAACCCATCCAAATGGACACGCCCCAACCCTCTCGGGGATTTATAGAAAACGATGAAAAATTAGTGAAATCATAAAATTACTCAATATTGCAAGTCGAACAAATAGATCTAGGGATGATAAATAAGATTATGGTGCCAAAACGAGTTAAAAGGGTTCGCAATCGAAGAATCTTAGCTAGTTTCAACAAAAAAATCACAACACATATATATTTACTATCCGCGAAAAAAAAACGAACGAGTGGGAGGATTACCTGAGTGCTGCGAGTTTAGATGATTGATCCGAGGAGATTAAATATGAGAAACGATGATCGCAAAACGAATCTAAACCAACGAAATGGACGAGCCGATTCGGGTTTACATGCGAGAGAGACGAGTCGCGACTGTCGAAGGTAAACTCGCGAATGACAATCCACGGGTCTGGGTAAATTTTTAATTGAGTTATCACGTCGGTTATTCAATAACCGACGTGATAATTGTTTTAAAAACATTTATAACGTCGGTTATTTCAATAACCGACGTAAAAAACTTCCTCCGATTCATTGTTTACGTCGGTTATATAATAACCGACGTAAAAAATGGCTCAAAATCCGCGTTTTTTTACGTCGGTTATGGAATAACCGACGTCAAAAACATCTGCGGATTCTTTTTTTACGTCGGTTATTTTATAACCGACGTCAAAAAGCCTTCAAAAACCGCGTTTGTTACGTCGGTTATTCAATAACCGACGTGAAAGGGCCTTCGAAAACCGCGTTTTTTACGTCGGTTATAAAAATAACCGACGTAAAAAACGAAGCCGCGAGATTAATAACGTCGGTTATTTGTATAACCGACGTTAAATGTGTACCGAACACAGGTTTTTACGTCGGTTATTTCTTAACCGACGTAAAAAACCACGTTTTACATATTATGACGTCGGTTTTATATAACCGACGTAAAAAATGGTGACGTAAAAAACATTTTCTGCACTAGTGCCAAGATGATGTGACACAACATAAGAGGAGATCAAGATCATGAATATAAGTCCATATGCTTTGGTAATGGGATATATCATGACTACTATTACTTGTACTAAGTTTTTTATATTGATTATTTATAATTCATTGTGAGAAAATATTAATTAGAATAAGGAGAACTTCATTAGCATTCACAACTATCCAAAAATACTTGAGAATTTATGAAAGATAAATTCTGAGTACTTGGAAAAGTGGGAATGATGCTACTCAATGGGGATATAAAAAAAGTTTTCCATTTAGATAAATTTGATCATATATCATAGTTAAGATATAAAAATAATAAATATAATACTATTAAACCTATTTATAGTCACATCTATATATACTGAGTACATTTCATCAAATAATGTATCTAAAGAAGAAGTATTAAATTTTAGGTGATATGTTTTAGATCATGTAATTATACCAAAATAGAAATTTATTATCATACTATATATTATGACATTATTTTAACTATGGAAATAGAAAATATTTCATGTTTATCACTGAGTAAAAAAAGATAAATTTCCTAATAAAATGATTTATTATGAGTTTTTGTCAAATATATATAGTCACAGTAGGCAGAGTAGCTAGAGTGAACAATGTGTGAGGCGCGTCAACTACCGACATTCTTCGGGAGAAGAATGAAAATCATATGCGAGATAATTAGTTACTAAATGTTAGTAGTTTAATCTAG
Source organism: Viscum album (assembly GCA_963277665.1). Taxonomy (NCBI): domain Eukaryota; kingdom Viridiplantae; phylum Streptophyta; class Magnoliopsida; order Santalales; family Viscaceae; genus Viscum; species Viscum album. The sequence goes on from OY728122.1 coordinate 598,229,890, forward strand.
TGTAAGTGAGAGTCTATTTGATTTGGTTACAAATAACCTACATAATTTGAACTTTTTATTTCCTAAATATAGATAAACATATTATCACATAATAATTTTTCCTTTGTGTAACAGTTATATGATAATGGCCTTAGCATATTTTTCACAATGAAAAGTTATATTTTTTATCCACTACAATGAGAACCTAGATATGATATGAAAATATTCTTAAAACGTTTTCTATGGTCTAGATAACAACTACCTGATAGGATAAAAATTGTGTTTTACTATTTTGTATTTTTTTCTAATAATAAATTTATAATTTTTTTCATAAAGTTTAGAAATAGTGATCTATAAGAACATAGTTCATGAGTACAGACCCACTAATAGGAATTTCACATGTTTAAGTGTCATTGCATATTCTTTTATAATAACATGTGCATTGGTCTTGATATTTGATATTATTATTAATGTGTGTCATTAATTACTTATTTTTATATACATATAGAAAAAGATGATGATACTTTCTCTCAGAGAGGTAGAAAATATTGGGTGCACTATAAGTGATATGTCATTAATTTAATGAATCAAGAGAAGATTTTTCCCTTCGATAGTTTGGGTCTTTCGAGAGTGGTAATGTCACCCCATAATTTGGCATCAAACTGGGGTTCAAATCTTGGAAGCCTCCATAGGGGGGATTTAGTTGGACATTCATAGAATTTTAATGGGACACTACACTGTGGGAATGTACAACGTGGTTTTTCATTAGCTAGTGGTAGGGACATCATAAGGTAAACCAAGAATAAGGGACAGTGTGAAAGGAATGCAGTGTGGTGTGGTAACATAAAGGCAACACTAGGTGGAAGGCTTGAAAGAGTGATTGGTGTTTTTGCACATATCATTCAGATCTCATCCCACTTTGATTTCAAATGTGGGATAAATGGGTTTCCTAACATATGAATATATGAACAATGAGAATAGTTGTACATTGTTGTGCAACATGGTAGGTGGTGTGATAGGTTAAAACAAAGACATCATCAGGTGGGCCACCTAAAAGAGTGATGGGTGAATTGGAACCCATCATATACCCTCATCCTATGTGAATTTAGAATGTGGTATGGAGGGTTTCCCTACAAATTGTTTTAAAGGGAAGTTCTATATGACATTTATTGGCATGGGGAGGTACAACATTCAAACTAGTGTTAGGGTGTAGTGATTATTAGTGGGAGAAGGTGTGGTGTATAAATAGTGACATGATGTAATGTAGGTTGTTTGTTTAGGCATTTGGGTTATCTACTTAAAGGGCCTTTGGAAATTTTTTTTTATCTCATAGGGTTATATTACACCAACATTGTAACTATAAATATTTTTTTCCCTTTAAATATTAATTTATTCATCCTCCATTTGTTTTTGGGTATTTCGGTTTAAAATTTCAATGTTTTAAAAAAAAATTATGTGTCACATGATCATTGCATAGTTATAAGTAACCATGTTGTAACCATGAAACATAGGTATACAACATGATTGTTCCATTTCACACATTAGAAAATGGTTTAATAAACTATGAATACAAATCATGTGACTCCGTAGGTGAGACAATGTGACATTAATTGTCAGCACATGTTTTGGAAAACTGTGCATCAAAATCATATTCCCTACCCTTAAAATTAAAAATGTAAAAATTATTTACTAATTTTTTTTGAATAAAATCCTCTAACAACATTTTATCAACCTATTTTAACCATTATCCTACCCCACCACTCCATCCCTCTTCTCTAGAGATAGTGGATTATCCGAATAGTAGGTTATGGGTTGACAATGGTGACATAGTGGGGACTTAAACCTCATGAAACATAGAGATGAGTTACCATTTTTACATTTGGTTGGTCTTAATGTTGTTTATTTACAATTTTGAATATATATCATTCATTATATACTCTTGTGTACTTATATTTTTGTTTGTATTCTATTTTGGATATTTTATGAATGATGTTTGTTAACGTTTCTGTTCATCTTCTCACTTTTATTTTATTTTGAGTTGTTATTAAATTATGATAAATTTATCTAGAATTGAATGTTTATGTTATTATTAGATAATTAATTTCTAGTTTATGGAAAGGTCATGTTAGGTCCATGGTTTCAGAACTGTTAGTTGTTTCATTGAGAGAATATACTCTTGAGGTATATTCTATGATGTATGAGTTCTTGTCTCCAAACCGCGTGGATTGATAATTCCATTAGAAACCTTTTAAGAGCATGATTGGGTTCATAGTTCATTGGTAACCTAGGTTAGATTGTAAAAAAAATGGTATTAGATCTTGGTTTAGATTTACACTATTTGGTAAGTTGATATAAACTGAAGATAAGATTACTAGGTCTCAAGAAAGAGGTGTGGAGGAGAGTCTATAACAAACTCTTAGTATACTCCCTTGAGTTACTAGGGGATGTTGTTAAATGTTGTTTATTTTTGTAATTTTTTACACTTCATATTCACGTATGGTTCATGGGTTGTGGACCTTGCATTCATGCCTTATCATATGAAGGGTTGTGGTTTTTTATGTCCTCTTTTGTTTCATAATATTTATTTTACTATTTGATAAATTTTGATGTTACATATTTATTGTTTATTATTGATTTTGATGATTTATATCTTTTATTTATTTTATATAGCATCATGACCCCTTGTAAGTAACCCATGAACCAACTATAGGATTTTATGGATATCTTTCTAGGAAAAAATCCTATCGGTGGACTGGAATATTACTGAGGCAGTGGTCTGGGAATTTTGGGATATATATTATCTGATGATCTACATAGATATCCCAAATAATTAATATGACTTCAGTCCCAAAAAAGATCGATCTCGAGAGTTTATAAATTAGAAACATCCTCTTTTTAGTGGAAGTAATAATCCATCAGAAGCCAATAACTAGTAGGAAAAGTTCAAGTGGGTCTTTGATTTCCTTGAAACTCCAGACATCATCAAAATAAAGTGTATTACATTCATTATTAAATTCCCTAACTGAATTTGGTTGGACATGATATGTTACACAATGTAATATGACCACCTAGAATGAATAGACTTCATGGTGATGTTCACCCAATAGTTTTATCCAAATGCAAACACATTTTCCATGTCTTGGGTATTTTTTACTCTAAAATAAGATGAATTTTTTTTTCTAGAGCATGTCATTAGATTCAAAAGTCTTTTTCACATTTCACAGGATCTTTTTTTTAAATGATAATATAAATTATCAGACATTTTAAATGGGCCTCCATCCTAACTTCTGATCTTGGTCCTTCCTCTTGAAGATCTCAACTTATAAAATGGTTGCGGATTGGGATTTGATGGTATAGATTAATCAATATGGGATAACATGTATGAATGGGTTTCCTCCTTAATTTAGTGGGAGTAATAATAATATTTTTGGGAAGAATAAAATGCATGATGAGCTGAGGAGGGTGAGTTACTGTAGCACCAAGAACCCATCTAGGTTTTCATCCTTAGTGGAATCGGGTGGGTCATCATCAATCTGTTATCAGTGTGGTGAGACTGGGAATAAATGGCCCGTAATACATGCTCCCTCAAATACTTTATATTCATTCAAACATATTCACCAATTTCATGGGTTTTTTAAGGTTGGTTCCTCTCCCCAAAGTGGTGCGGGCACTTCAATACCCAAGGGATCTATTTTTTAGTCATATGCCTCAAATGTAGTAGGACTCCAAATCTAGGGGTGTGTAGGTTAGGCCATTTAATCACATAGTCATAGCCGGATTAAATAATAACCTTAGACTAGTGGTAGACTATAGACTCATATAGAGACTAAGTGGTTATACATAGTGGAACCAACTTGTATGGAGTCTAAGTCACACCGATAATAGTGGAAAGTATTGTACTTATTGCATCATCAATGGTAATTTATTTATTTTATATTGGTTTTTTCACTCACTTATCTACACCCTTGTTGAGTATTTCTTGAAAATTTTGATTGTGATCATGTCATATGTTATATAAATCTCAACACTATTTTGGAAGAATAAGGAGAAAGGCTGCATAAGTATTTCTTGTGTTGTCTTTATCTTATAAGTAGTGCATGAATGATACTTCTTTATTCTTGATATAGACTTATTTGATAATATTATTGAAATGGATTGGTTGGATACCATTATGGATCATGTTGAATTTTACCAATGAAGGTTTTCTTTCACAACACCTGATAGAAATCCTCATGTTTTCCAAGGGGATTCCAATCCTCGATCGAGTCGGGATGTGCCACCCCATCCTGAGGTAGAAAATATAGCATGTAAGTTTGTGTCTTTTTCCCCAAGTTTGATGGATGGAATATTGAATTTTGGATTTCCTATATTGAAATATAATTTCTAGATGGGTTCTTGGATAATTTCCCTAGTTTTCCTATAGAATATAATGTTTATGTTTTTTTATCAAATCAGTATTGGTAACACAACTGATTTCATTGATCTCTTATTTCATGCCACCATCATAACTCAAATATTTAAAGATTAGGGTATATAATCTACAGGAAAATGTATTTTATACTAAAATGTATAACATTGGGATACTTTATTTCTCTTCACTAAGAAATAAGATGCTCCACTCTTCCTATGAATCGATTATCAGAGGTTGAACTAGGTAACTATTAAGAAAAATTACCTCATACCCTATATTTATGATCTATTTTTCTAATTAAAGGGGGATAATTAGTTCTGAGAGACCAACATCCATTTAGGTTATCACCATGTTTGGTTGAAGGAATTTTATATTCCCATAATGAATTTTGGAGTAGGTAAAGTGACACAGACCTATCATTTACTGTGTAAAGGATATTTAATTTCCAAGGGAATGTAGTAGCAGTGGTAACCAAGTTTTTATTTGGAGTGGAGTTATCTAAATACAGTTTCCATAGGTGATAAAACTAATGATGATGTTTTGGTTTCTATGGCTAAGTAAGAAATGACACAATGATGTTAAAATCAGATTAAAAGATAATTTATCGGGATAATTATGGATTCCCACTTGAAATGTTAACGTAAACTTTAAAAATAGATCCATTTTCCTTATTAATTGATAAATAAAAAGTTCCAAAATCACTTCCCCTATACACCCATGATGGGTTTCTTATGGTCAGACTATAATAAAAATATATTTTCTTTGTTGTACCCTCCTTCCAATATGTGGAAGATATAACGAATCACCCTCAATTCACTCATGAAATACCCAATCAGGTATTTTAATTCCTGGTAAGGACAAGTTTAACCATTGAAACTTCCTTGAATATCAATAATCTCCAATACACTATGTACACAACATAAGATTATTCAATCAAAATTATCTAAAATCAAGAAGAGGAAGATTATGAATCCTCAATTAAGAAACTAAAAAACATATAGAATTAATTCAAACATAATTTCATTGAACATATAATCTATAAGTAAATATTGAAAACGGTTAACAACAAAAAAGAGAAAATTATTTTCATTGAAGGTTGTTAGACTCAAGAATCACAAAAAGTGTCACCTGACCTTCCCTAATCACCCAAACTACCCCTCCATTATAGATTAAATGGATAATAACATAGGAGTAGTAGAAATAATAGAATAAATTGGATAAAAAATCATAGGATTCCATGGAATTACATTGATCTTCATTGTCTGATTAATCCACGATACCCTCTTCATTTCTTCATGATATAAATCCATTGAATTTGGAATTCTATTTATTGAAAAAATAATTCTTCAAATTCCATCCCTTCAATCCCAAAATACTCTGCATAAAATCCTTGAATTTTTTTCTCTTTTAATTCAGTCAAAATTTATCTATTTCTATTATAAATTATTTGGGAGATATTTAAATCATAATAAATCATGGGATTAAAAAAATTATACATTATGGAATGAAATCATGAGATATCATCTCTAAATAATTTTAATTTTCAATTTAAAATAGATCATGTGACTTATATATGTACAAATTTGACAATTATTACTTATTCATGTATTTCCAAATTCTAATATAACCTCATTCATAGTTTGGGATTTACTTTCATGTATAGATCCATAAAAATAATTTTTGAAAATCCTGTGATATGGAACTCTTGCATGACCTTCATGTTAACTAAGCACACCATGGTTGATGAACCTATTTTTATTAATGTATGGAAGTTATCATGAATACTATGTTTCTCTTCTTCATGTGAATATATATCATTTCTTATAATTTTCTTAAAACTTGGATCTAAAATATCTTTATTTTCCATTTCACATTAACTCGATCTTCCATTGGTTTTGATTTCTATAGGACTCATTAAAGAAATGCAATCAACATCGATTTGGATCTTCTGGGGTGTGAGACAAACAATCCATCCATATATATTTGAATAACTCCATCCATGGAAGTGATATTTAGTTGTTCTTGACCTCAACATCCATAACTACATCCTTCAATGAATGGCCCCAGATCAACCTACTATAGATTAGGTTAAGCATTCTTGGAGAATCTCATCATATAAATCTTCATGTGGATTTATTATTAACTCTGATGGCCCAAGTATCATCTGTACTTCTGGTGAGGAATATAAATGGCAGCGTCTTCATGGTAGTGGGTGTAACGCCCTGACCCCAGCTGCCCAGAGTCGGTGCATTACTTCGTAACATTGGCATGATCACAAGAAAGATCAAATCTCGAAAGACCGATTGGTTTAGTAGCCTTGGAAACACTAGATATATTCATAAGGTTTACATTACATCATTAAACGAAAAACTACTACAACAACATATTGTCTCCATAATCCACACTCATATCCCCACATAATATCCCTGCAGGTCATTCATAATTTACTTCTTCACTTCCTGGGAAAAATAAAACATAGAAAAGGGGTGAGCTCAAATGCCCAGTAAGGATAACAATATAGCGGAAACTTTCATAAATAAGAATAAACATTTAAGGAAATGTATAACTAAAACAAAAGCCTTTAAAACTTGAACTTTCAACATAGTATGGCATAAATGAAATAAAATAATGCCATTTACTTATTCACATGGTTATTCTACTAATCGAATAATCACATGAAAAATCAATAACCACTTTCATAATGATGGAATGAATAATGCCAGACTATCATAACCACATAGCCAAGGCCTCGTGCCAAGACTACAAATAATATTTTGTCAAGGCCTTGTGCCAAGACACTAGTTTGTCTCATGAGACCTACCGATGCATCGAGGAGCTATAGCGGGCTCCACCCGTCACATATTAAGTCCAATGCATTCCCATATGAAAAGGTTTAAACATAACATAAACATTCGTATTAAAAGTAGCATACGAAATGTCAATACTTTCACCATAAACTATAAATGGTATAAAAATAGCACATCCACAGTCAAACATACCACAAAACCTTCAATACAATATAGAAGTTTTGTATCATAATAAATCAACTTCAAATAATCTTAAAATCCATCAAAGGATGTTGACATAGATGAAATCAAAATTCTTTTTAAAGAAATATCTCCTTTTATTTTGAAATAATTTAAGATCCATATAAAATAAAACATTTTCTTTGAAAATATTCTTATAAGCTTGTAAGGGAAGTTTTTAAGATTTTATAACGGTGGAAATTAGCCGCACCCGCCGAATAAGTTAAAAAAAAACGTTCTTACCTTAATTCTGTCGAAAAGGTTAAAAATGACCTTGTTTTGAAAACGACGGAAAGATTCCTTTATAAACCTCTTATAAAAAGTCAAACAAGGGTATAAATGACTTTAACCCATATTCTTGTAAATAATAAAAATGTTTTGAAATACATTTTGAAGAAACATGGATGTGGATGATAAAGAGATCCCAGTAGATTATTACAAATAAACAACCTCGGATAATGAAGAGATTGTGAAATAACCCTTACCTTGTACTTTTCCTTGGTTGGGGTAGGTTAACCTCCTTTATAATGGTGAAATAGTTGTTATTAAATTATACAAGAATCATATATATTAATATGATATCATATATGATCTTTTAAAATTGATTTGTTAATAATATCTTAGAATTATCATCGTTTCGGGAGTTAACTTACTCATTTTCTTTTATATGTTTTGTTACATAAGCCATGGTTGTTGTATCTTATTCATATCCAGAATGATATCCAGTCCTTAAACATCATTTTTAAATCATCAAATGATAATTATACTTGAATGGATACGATGGAGAATGAATCTCATCGCGTTCGTGGAGACGGTAGTCCGTACGTACGCACGAGCGACAATATCATTCTTTTGATATTAAAATAATATATAAATGGATGGTATATCATATATACAGAATAATTAACATGTTATATTTATTATTTACATGAGTTACACATCATTATTATACCCATCCAAATAATATTATATTGAATAACAATTACACCACGACGTGGAGACGGTAAGCCGTACGTACGCACGTATGGTGACATGTTATTCAAAGGGTGGATAGAATACTGAATATGATTGTATCATATTTATAATAACATCACAGTATATGTGAGATACTGGAGTTATTATTTTATAATGGTAAGAACAAAGGAAGAAGAAGTGGAAGAAGAAATGAACTTGGAGAAGGGTGGTGAAATCATTACCTCTTCTTCGGGTTCTTCCTTTTGATTTGATCAAAAGGGATCCTTAGGTTGGCTTTCTGATCAAACTAAGGCCTCTAGGTTGTAGTGAGGGATGTTGTGAGAGTATTTGGGCAGAGTTTGGCCGAGCCAAAAGGCTTTGAAGGTGTGAAGAAATGAGAAGGAGGAGTGCCCTTTTATAAGAGGGGTGAGGGGCACCTTTGGAAAAGTTAGAAATATTAATTTATAATAAATTCATATTCGGTTTCTAAAGGCTAAAAAGTTGATTATTCAAAGGTTAAGGTGGGGATAGGTCGAAAAACACTCAACCAATAGAATTTATACAGGTTTGGGTACTTATATTAACCTTATCTTTAAGTATTAACTCTAAGTTAATTAGTTTCACTTTTACAATGTCTCTTTGTATTTTTATATAATATGGTTAATAAACTTACTATATACATCCAAGCGACCCCCAAGTGGTCCATTAATGATGAAAATATCCTTATATAAGTCTCTTGGCCGAACCTTAGATTTTTAGGAATTTAATATCAATTAATAATATAATATTTGTTTTAAAAACTCTTTTATGTCAATTTTGACACTATTCAATAGTTGATTTTTGTGAAACTCATAACAGATTGATTACTTCGAACAAAGTCAATTAAATCAATCCTAATATATCATATTATCCTAGAAAATTAGTTTAATTCATTAAAAGTTTCATATTATATTTTTTTGGGTATTTATAATATCAATTATTTTAATTTTTCACTATTATAGTAATTACTGCATCATCTTTGTGTCATAAATAAAATAAATTATTTAATGTCTAAAAATTATAAATAAAATATCATTATGTAGGAAATCTTTTTATCTTTCTAATGAATATTTATAATCTAAAATCCAACTTATATAACCCTATGTAACAATTGTTTTTCTAAAAGATATATGCTTGTGTCATTTTTGTATTCATTTTGACTTAATTAAAATAAAGTGTCATTATCACTTACAAGTGGATCCATGGGGTCCCAAAATAGACCCAAAGATTCCCATGGTCGACCATTTATCAAACAATAGGGTTAAGACACGTTTTAGGGTAATTTAGTATTATTATAATATTATTTTTTAACCCTTATTTACCGGATTTACCCTTAACCATGGTAAATAAAATATTTACCGCAGTAATTATTCAAAATGTCTAAAAATAAAAGTTACCTATTTACACAATTTGAACATCCTGATTCCAAATATGGAATCCATTTTCCTAAATTCAAAACACATAAGTGGCAGAAATTAATTTAAAATTAATTCCCGCTGTCAAAACAAAAAGCGTGTTTTAAAGAGATAATAACTATCAAAAGATTGACACTTGTTTATGTTCGGTTTAATTGTAAAATTATGTCTAATGACCAACATTATATTAAATTGTAAAAATATATTCTAAATATACTTTAAAACCACTCAAATTCATAATTTATCACTATTAATTATTTTGATTAAAAAAGTTGTTTTTAATTAAAATTTAGTAATTTTCACTATTCATCAAAATATGAAAGTTATCCGAAAAGTACCAAAATTTCACCTTAGGCTAAATTCGATATTCCGAATACAATAATATATTTGTGGGAAAACCCACATCGGAAATTGGGTTACTAAAATTTAGTCTTAATATGAGGAAAAGAGAAATGAAAGGGTCACCACCAAATTATGATCTTGATTAGGAGAACATTGGTGGCAATTAGAGACATATAATCGGAGGAAAAACGTAAATATTTATAGGTAGTGATTGAGGTCATCAATCACAAACAAGTGTATAATTGAGGTCCTTAAACTCATCAATCTATGATGATTTGAAGTACCATCGGTTCAACAAAATATAGGGTATTGGGATAACACATTTTTGACGTTTCAAAATTTCTTAGTTGAAATCCCACATCGAAAAATGAATTAATGAGGCCTCTATTTAAAATAAAGAGTCGAAAGTATGAAGATTACCGAAAATAACACATACTAGGGTTCCATGTAGGAAAATATGGATATGGAAGAAAAATCTAACCATCAATTATCTGATGGAGAGTGGTAGAGAACATGGCTATGAAAAGGCCAACAATCCCAAAGCCATAAATTAGTGATGATTTAAGGTACCATCTAGGAAAACATTTTTGTTCTAAGTTGATTTTCTTAATATTGAGGAATTTATTTATGAGATTGGCTAAGATCATAAGGAGATATACTTACATTATAATTAGAGTTTTATCCATTAATAAATTTCTACCACAAACTCATCTTTCACTCTAAAAGATAATAGAATGTAAAAAAAAATTCTATTTACACTATTTGTATAGTGTTCCAAAATAAACGAATTTATAATTCATCTACAAGATCTTTTAATAAAAACTACATTATTTAATCCAGGACATCTCGTGGGCCAGTGGTAGGTGATACACCCTTGTCGCCCTTCGGTTGCGGGTTCAAGTCTCGTAGCCTTGCCGGACGCGACGGGTTGCCGCCCGACCTCCGGGTTGTCCTTTTATGGAAATCCAAAATAATCCAAACTAGAACTATCCAAAATACTTCTATCCAAACTCACAGTCCAACATTTATAAGTAAGGTAAACATAATGTAGAACCTTTTTACCCCGTAATAGCATATGAATACCTTCATCATGTATTCTTTTAATACACCGAAACATCCTTAATTACCATATTCCTTATTGATTACATTCATGCTCCCTTATTCCAAATAGAAAGCTGGATATACTTCATTAATCCAAAAATGTTTTAAACCCCAACAATGATGGAATATACAAATCATTAATCAGTTCCAGGGTAGTCAAGAATATCCAATATAATTTATCCAAAACAATCACATATTATTCCAAAATCACTACCTCAGTATCAGAACTACATTATGATTTATCATTCTCTCAACCATATATTTTCCAAAAATTTATCCTGCTATTGAGTCACTTTTCTTTGTTCCACACAATCTCAAGTCCTTAATGAAATAGTACTGCAGTACAATCCTTATATACTCCATAATTATTATAACAAGTACATTACTGATACAACACTCAATTGACATAATCAACATAAGAACTCTAATCATTAATCTTCATCTGTGGTAGTATCATAACTTGATTATTATCCAATAGCATCATTTGTGTCATAGTCTGATGACTGGGACATAGGTTCGCGTAGTGTCCAAACTCCTTGCAAATGAAGCATTGTACATTTGAAACCATTTTCTTACCCTTGCAGTCACGTACTTTGTGCCCTTTTCCTCCACACTTATAACAAACTCCCATTCCTTTCAGGCAAGTTCCAGGGTGTTTCTTTCCACAGTTACCACATATGGGAAAATTCTTCTTTTCCCTCTTCCCTTTATCCATCTTTCTCTCTTCCATCCTTTTCCTCTCTTGCTTCCCTTCAAATCCATAGGACTCAGTAAACTCTTTACTTATCTTATCAACACATGATATTATTTCTTCATATGATGATAATACATGGGAGACTATTTCTCTTATAAATTCTAGCTTAAGACCATGAGAGATATGATCCTTCCTTCTCTTTGAATCATGTGCATTTCTGGAGTTATCATTCCTTCTACTGGGCGCCATTTCTAAACAATGGCATAAACTAGATTAGTTTATGAGTCAAAATACATAATCCCATACTTATAAAACACTTAACATAAATTGAACTATTTATGGATATAATCCATAATCATAAAAATGTTTTCTTTGAGGAAGTATATACTCATAAACCCTTCATAATGGTTTGTAAAGAAAATTAGAATTATCCTAAGCATATCCCCCGGGAGTGTCGTAACCAAGAGTGCAGCAAGGCCCGTTGTCGTGCACCAGTTCCCGTTCGAGTCTAGCTCAAAGCGGTGTTTTCGGGTTTTACCCCTAGGTACATCTGTGCCAGAGCCGCCTCTACCTGCTCGTATCCAGACAGGGATGTATTGCTCGGAAAACTCACAAAATCTCTACAATACCAAAATTCTAGGAAGTTCTTCTACACTAATCCTCAAAGCTCATCTTAGGTCTACGTGCTCTAATCAGAGTTTATCTAAATCTAGATTCCAAGGTTTTTACTAAACTTCCTCTGATACCAACTGTAACGCCCCGACCCCAGCTGCCCAGAGTCGGTACATTACTTCGTAACATTGGCATGATCACAAGAAAGATCAAATCTCGAAAGACCGATTGGTTTAGTAGCCTTGGAAACACTAGATATATTCATAAGGTTTACATTACATCATTAAACGAAAAACTACTACAACAACATATTGTCTCCATAATCCACACTCATATCCCCACATAATATCCCTGCAGGTCATTCATAATTTACTTCTTCACTTCCTGGGAAAAATAAAACATAGAAAAGGGGTGAGCTCAAATGCCCAGTAAGGATAACAATATAGAGGAAACTTTCATAAATAAGAATAAACATTTAAGGCAATGTATAACTAAAACAAAAGCCTTTAAAACTTGAACTTTCAACATAGTATGGCATAAATGAAATGAAATAATGCCATTTACTTATTCACATGGTTATTCTACTAATCGAATAATCACATGAAAAATCAATAACCACTTTCATAATGATGGAATGCATAATGCCAGACTATCATAACCACATAGCCAAGGCCTCGTGCCAAGACTACAAATAAGATTTTGTCAAGGCCTTGTTCCAAGACACTAGTTTGTCTCATGAGACCTACCGATGCATCGAGGAGCTATAGCGGGCTCCACCCGTCACATATTAAGTCCAATGCATTCCCATATGAAAAGGTTTAAACATAACATAAACATTCGTATTAAAACTAGCATACGAAATGTCAATACTTTCACCATAAACTATGAATGGTATAAAAATAGCACATCCATAGTCAAACATATCACAAAACCTTCAATACAATATATAAGTTTTGTATCATAATAAATCAACTTCAAATAATCTTAAAATCCATCAAAGGATGTTGACATAGATGAAATCAAAATTCTTTTTAAAGGAATATCTCCTTTTATTTTGAAATAATTTAAGATCCATATAAAATAAAACATTTTCTTTGAAAATATTCTTATAAGCTTGTAAGGGAAGTTTTGAAGATTTTATAACGGTGGAAATTAGCCGCACCCGCCGTATAAGTTTAAAAAAAACGTTCTTACCTTAATTCTGTCGAAAAGGTTAAAAATGACCTTGTTTTGAAAATGACGGAAAGATTACTTTATAAACCTCTTATAAAAAGTCAAACAAGGGTATAAATGACTTTAACCCATATTCTTGTAAATAATAAAAATGTTTTGAAATACATTTTGAAGAAACATGGATGTGGATGATAAAGAGATCCCAGTAGATTATTACAAATAAACAACCTCGGATAATGAAGAGATTGTGAAATAACCCTTACCTTGTACTTTTCCTTGGTTGGGGTAGGTTAACCTCCTGTATAATGGTGAAATAGTGGTTATTAAATTATAAAAGAATCATATATATTAATATGATATCATATATGATCTTTTAACATTGATTTGTTAATAATATCTTAGAATTATCGCCGTTTCGGGAGTTAACTTACTCATTTTCTTTTATATGTTTTGTTACATAAGCCATGGTTGTTGTATCTTATTCATATCCAGAATGATATCCAGTCCTTAAACATCATTTTTAAATCATCAAATGATAATTATACTTGAATGGATACGATGGAGAATGAATCTCATCGCGTTCGTGGAGACGGTAGTCCGTACGTACGCACGAGCAACAATATCATTCTTTTGATATTAAAATAATATATAAATGGATGGTATATCATATATACAGAATCATTAAAATGTTATATTTATTATTTACATGAGTTACACATCATTATTATACCCATCCAAATAATATTATATTGAATAACAATTACACCACGACGTGGAGACGGTAAGCCGTACGTACGCACGTATGGTGACATGTTATTCAAAGGGTGGATAGAATACTGAATATTATTGTACCATATTTATAATAACATCACAGTATATGTGAGATACTGGAGTTATTATTTTAGAATGGTAAGAACAAAGGAAGAAGAAGTGGAAGAAGAAATGAACTTGGAGAAGGGTGGTGAAATCATTACCTCTTCTTCGGGTTCTTCCTTTTGATTTGATCAAAAGGGCTCCTTAGGTTGGCTTTATGATCAAACTAAGGCCTCTAGGTTGTAGTTAGGGATGTTGGAAGAGTATTTGGGCAGAGTTTGGCCGAGCCAAAAGGCTTTGAAGGTGTGAAGAAATGAGAAGGAGGAGTGCCCTTTTATAAGAGGGGTGAGGGGCACCTTTGGAAAAGTTAGAAATATTAATTTATAATAAATTCATATTCGGTTTATAAAGGCTCCAAAGTTTATTATTCAAAGGTTAAGGTGGGGATAGGTCGAAAACCACTCAACCAATAGAATTTAGACAGGTTTGGGTACTTATATTAACCTTATCTTTAAGTATTAACTCTAAGTTAATTAGTTTCACTTTTACAATGTCTCTTTGTATTTTTATATAATATGGTTAATAAACATACTATATACATCCAAGAGACCCCCAAGTGGTCCATTAATGATGAAAATATCCTTATATAAGTCTCTTGGCCGAACCTTAGATTTTTAGGAATTTAATATCAATTAATAATATAATATTTTTTTTAAAAACTCTTTTATGTCAATTTTGACACTATTCAATAGTTGATTTTTGTGAAACTCATAAGAGATTGATTACTTAGAACAAAGTAAACTAAATCAATCCTAATATATCATATTATCCTAGAAAATTAGTTTAATTCATTAAAAGTTTCATATTATATTTTTTTGGGTATTTATAATATCAATTATTTTAATTTTTCACTATTATAGTAATTACTGCATCATCTTTGTGTCATAAATAAAATAAATTATTTAATGTCTAAAAATTATAAATAAAATATCATTATGTAGGAAATATTTTTATCTTTCTAATGATTATTTATAATCTAAAATCCAACTTATATAACCCTATGTAACAATTGTTTTGCTAAAAGATATATGCTTGTGTCATTTTTGTATTCATTTTGACTTAATTAAAATAAAGTGTCTTTATCACTTACAAGTGGATCCATGGGGTCCCAAAATAGACCCAAAGATTCCCATGGTCGACCATTTATCAACCAATAGGGTTAAGACACGTTTTAGGGTAATTTAGTATTATTATAATATTATTTGTTAACCCTTATTTACCGGATTTACCCTTAACCATGGTAAATAAAATATTTACCGCAGTAATTATTCAAAATGTATAAAAATAAAAGTTACCTATTTACACAATTTGAACATCCTGATTACAAATATGGAATCCATTTTCCTAAATTCAAAACACAGAAGTGGCAGAAATTAATTTAAAATTAATTCCCGCTGTCAAAACAAAAAGCGTGTTTTAAAGAGATAATAACTATCAAAAGATTGACACTTGTTTATGTTCGGTTTAATTGTAAAATTATGTCTAATGACCAACATTATATTAAATTGTAAAAATATATTCTAAATATACTTTAAAACCACTCAAATTCATAATTTATCACTATTAATTATTTTGATTAAAAAAGTTGTTTTTAATTAAAATTTAGTAATTTTCACTATTCATCAAAATATGAAAGTTATCCGAAAAGTACCAAAATTTCACCTTAGGCTAAATTCGATATTCCGAATCCAAAAATGAAGACCATTTCAAAATATAAAATATATATAATTTCAAAATTTAGGTATTACTATTCATAACGGCTAGTTTGATTGGTTGTGGTGTGTGTTAAAACTCGACGTTGCGTACAACACACGCTACTGTTTTATTCAAAGGAAAGCGTACCGTGGAAGCTTGGGATGTTTCATTTTAAATTTTTTGATGTCTCCATTTAGTCAAAAAGTTTAAAATATTGTATTTAAAAAGGTTTCACTATCAAAAGTTGATAAAAGTGCAATACTGAAAATGAATCTGTTCTTGCATTATGACTAAGAAACTCATAATATGGATTCTAAAATTATAAGGATCATATAAAGTTAAAAATGTAGTTAATTCTATTCATGACCTCTTTTAATGGCTTTTTTTTGGTAAGTCATGGTGCAATTGAACTCGGTGTTGCGTGTAGTGCAAGTTATTGAATTATTTTGAAGAAATAACACACTATGAAATCTTGGGGTGTTACATTCTACCCTCCTTCAATAAATTGCGTCCTCGCAATTTGAAATTGTTCTTCGAAAATAAAAGGTTAAAAATAGATAATATATTTGTGGGAAAACCCACATCGGAAATTGGGTTACTAAAATTTAGTCTTAATATGAGGAAAAGTGAAATGGAAGGGTCACCACCAAATTATGATCTTGATTAGGAGAACATTGGTGGCAATTAGAGACATATAATCGGAGGAAAAATGTAAATATTTATAGGTAGTGATTGAGGTCATCAATCACAAACAAGTGTATAATTGAGGTCCTTAAACTCATCAATCTATGATGATTTGAAGTACCATCGGTTCAACAAAATATAGGGTATTGGGATAACACATTTTTGACGTTTCAAAATATCTTAGTTGAAATCCCACATCGAAAAATGAATTAATGAGGCCTCTATTTAAAATAAAGAGTCGAAAGTATGAAGATTACCGAAAATAAAACATACTAGGGTTCCATGTAGGAAAATATGGATATGGAAGAAAAATCTAACCATCAATTATCTGATGGAGAGTGGTAGAGAACATGGCTATGAAAAGGCCAACAATCCCAAAGCCATAAATTAGTGATGATTTAAGGTACCATCTAGGAAAACATTTTTGTTCTAAGTTGCTTTTCTTAAAATTGAGGAATTTATTTATGAGATTGGCTAAGATCATAAGGAGATATACTTACATTATAATTATAGTTTTATCCATTAATAAATTTCTACCACAAACTCATCTTTCACTCTAAAAGATAATAGAATGTAAAAAAAAATTCTATTTACACTATTCGTATAGGGTTCCAAAATAAACGAATTTATAATTCATCTACAAGATCTTTTAATAAAAACTACATTATTTAATCCCGGACATCTCGTGGGCCAGTGGTAGATGATACACCCTTGTCGCCCTTCGGTTTCGGGTTCAAGTCTCGTAGCCTTGCCGGACGCAACGGGTTACCGCCCGACCTCCGGGTTGTCCTTTTATGGCAATCCAAAATAATCCAAACTAGAACTATCCAAAATACTTCTATCCAAACTCACAGTCCAACATTTATAAGTAAGGTAAACATAATGTAGAACCTTTTTACCCCGTAATAGCATATGAATACCTTCATCATGTATTCTTTTAATACACCGAAACATCCTTAATTACCATATTCCTTATTGATTACATTCATGCTCCCTTATTCCATATAGAAAGCTGGATATACTTCATTAATCCAAAAATGTTTTAAACCCCAACAATGATGGAATATACAAATCATTAATCAGTTCCAGGGTAGTCAAGAATATCCAATATAATTTATCCAAAACAATCACATATTATTCCAAAATCACTACCTCAGTATCAGAACTACATTATGATTTATCATTCTCTCAACCATATATTTTCCAAAAATTTATCCTGCTATTGAGTCACTTTTCTTTGTTCCACACAATCTCAAGTCCTTAATGAAATAGTACTGCAGTACAATCCTTATATACTCCATAATTATTATAACAAGTACATTGTTGATACAACACTCAATTGACATAATCAACATAAGAACTCTAATCATTCCTCTTCATCTGTGGTAGTATCATAACTTGATTATTATCCAATAGCATCATTTGCGTCATAGTCTGATGACTGGGACATAGGTTCGCGTAGTGTCCAAACTCCTTGCAAATGAAGCATTGTACATTTGAAACCATTTTCTTACCCTTGCAGTCACGTACTTTGTGCCCTTTTCCTCCACACTTATAACAAACTCCCATTCCTTTCAGGCAAGTTCTAGGGTGTTTCTTTCCACAGTTACCACATATGGGAAAATTCTTCTTTTCCCTCTTCCCTTTATCCATCTTTCTCTCTTCCATCCTTTTCTTCTCTTGCTTCCCTTCAAAGCCATAGGACTCAGTAAACTCTTTACTTATCTTATCAACACATGATATTATTTCTTCATATGATGATAATACATGGGAGACTATTTCTCTTATAATTCTAGATAAAGACCATGAGAGATATGATCCTTCCTTATCTTTGAATCATGTGCATTTCTGGAGTTATCATTCCTTCTACTGGGCGCCATTTCTAAACAATGGAATAAACTAGATTAGTTTATGAGTCAAAATACATAATCCCATACTAATAAAACACTTAACATAAATTGAACTATTTATGGATATAATCCATAATCATAAAAATGTTTTCTTTGAGGAAGTATATACTCATAAACCCTTCATAATGGTTTGTAAAGAAAATGAGAATTATCCTAAGCATATCCCCCGGGAGTGTCGTAACCAAGAGTGCAGTAAGGCCCGTTGTCGTGCACCAGTTCCCGTTCGAGTCTAGCTCAAAGCGGTGTTTTCGGGTTTTACCCCTAGGTACATCTGTGCCAGAGCCGCCTCTACCTGCTCATATCCAGACATGGATGTATTGCTCGGAAAACTCACAAAATCTCTATAATACCAAAATTCTAGGAAGTTCTTCTACACTAATCCTCAAAGCTCATCTTAGGTCTACGTGCTCTAATCAGAGTTTATCTAAATCTAGCTTCCAAGGTTTGTACTAAACTTCCTCTGATACCAACTGTAACGCCCCGGCCCCAGCTGCCCAGAGTCGGTGCATTACTTCGTAACATTGGCATGATCACAAGAAAGATCAAATCTCGAAAGACCGATTGGTTTAGTAGCCTTGGAAACACTAGATATATTCATAAGGTTTACATTACACCATTAAACGAAAAACTACTAAAACAACATATTGTCTCCATAATCCACACTCATATCCCCACATAATATCCCTGCAGGTCATTCATAATTTACTTCTTCACTTCCTGGGAAAAATAAAACATAGAAAAGGGGTGAGCTCAAATGCCCAGTAAGGATAACAATATAGCGGAAACTTTCATAAATAAGAATAAACATTTAAGGCAATGTATAACTAAAACAAAAGCCTTTAAAACTTGAACTTTCAACATAGTATGGCATAAATGAAATGAAATAATTCCATTTACTTATTCACATGGTTATTCTACTAATCGAATAATCACATGAAAAATCAATAACCACTTTCATAATAATGGAATGCATAATGCCAGACTATCATAACCACATAGCCAAGGCCTCGTGCCAAGACTACAAATAAGATTTTGTCAAGGCCTTGTGCCAAGACACTAGTTTGTCTCATGAGACCTACCGATGCATCGAGGAGCTATAGCGGGCTCCACCCGTCACATATTAAGTCCAATGCATTCCCATATGAAAAGGTTTAAACATAACATAAACATTCGTATTAAAACTAGAATACGAAATGTCAATACTTTCACCATAAACTATGAATGGTATAAAAATAGCACATCCACATTCAAACATATCACAAAACCTTCAATACAATATAGAAGTTTTGTATCATAATAAATCAACTTCAAATAATCTTAAAATCCATCAAAGGATGTTGACATAGATGAAATCAAAATTCTTTTTAAAGGAATATCTCCTTTTATTTTGAAATAATTTAAGATCCATATAAAATAAAACATTTTCTTTGAAAATATTCTTATAAGCTTGTAAGGGAAGTTTTGAAGATTTTATAACGGTGGAAATTAGCCGCACCCGCCGTAGAAGTTTTAAAAAAACGTTCTTACCTTAATTCTGTCGAAAAGGTTAAAAATGACCTTGTTTTGAAAACGACGGAAAGATTCCTTTATAAACCTCTTATAAAAAGTCAAAAAAGGGTATAAATGACTTTAAACCATATTCTTGTAAATAATAAAAATGTTTTGAAATACATTTTGAAGAAACATGGATGTGGATGATAAAGAGATCCCAGTAGATTATTACAAATAAACAACCTCGGATAATGAAGAGATTGTGAAATAACCCTTACCTTGTACTTTTACTTGGTTGGGGTAGGTTAAACTCTTGTATAATGGTGAAATAGTTGTTATTAAATTATACAAGAATCATATATATTAATATGATATCATATATGATCTTTTAACATTGATTTGTTAATAATATCTTAGAATTATCGTCGTTTCGGGAGTTAACTTACTCATTTTCTTTTATATGTTTTATTACATAAGCCATGGTTTTTGTATCTTATTCATATCCATAATGATATACAGTCCTTAAACATCATTTTTAAATCATCAAATGATAATTATACTTGAATGGATACGATGGAGAATGAATCTCATCGCGTTCATGGAGACGGTAGTCCGTACGTACGCACGAGCGACAATATCATTCTTTTGATATTAAAATAATATATAAATGGATGGTATATCATATATACAGAATCATTAACATGTTATATTTATTATTTACATGAGTTACACATCATTATTATACCCATCCAAATAATATTATATTGAATAACAATTACACCACGACGTGGAGACGGTAAGCCGTACGTACGCACGTATGGTGACATGTTATTCAAAGGGTGGATAGAATACTGAATATGATTGTACCATACTTATAATAACATCAAAGTATATGTGAGATACTAGAGTTATTATTTTAGAATGGTAAGAACAAAGGAAGAAGAAGTGGAAGAAGAAATGAACTTGGAGAAGGGTGGTGAAATCATTACCTCTTCTTCGGGTTCTTCCTTTTGATTTGATCAAAAGGGCTCCTTAGTTTGGCTTTCTGATCAAACTAAGGCCTCTAGGTTGTAGTGAGGGATATTGAGAGAGTATTTGGGCAGAGTTTGGCCGAGCCAAAAGGCTTTGAAGGTGTGAAGAAATGAGAAGGAGGAGTGCCCTTTTATAAGAGGGGTGAGGGGAATCTTTGGAAAAGTTAGAAATATTAATTTATAATAAATTCATATTCGGTTTCTAAAGGCTACAAAGTTGATTATTAAAAGGTTAAGGTGGGGATAGGTCGAAAACCACTCAACCAATAGAATTTAGACAGGTTTGGGTACTTATATTAACCTTATCTTTAAGTATTAACTCTAAGTTAATTAGTTTCACTTTTACAATGTCTCTTTGTATTTTTATATAATATGGTTAATAAACTTACTATATACATCCAAGAGACCCCCAAGTGGTCCATTAATGATGAACCTATCCTTATATAAGTCTCTTTGCCGAACCTTATATTTTTAGGAATTTAATATCAATTAATAATATAATATTTGTTTTAAAAACTCTTTTATGTCAATTTGGACACTATTCAATAGGTGATTTTTGTGAAACTCCTAACAGATTGATTACTTCGAAAAAAGTCAATTAAATAAATCCTAATATATCATATTATCCTATAAAATTAGTTTAATTCATTAAAAGTTTCATATTATATTTTTTTGGGTATTTATAATATCAATTATTTTAATTTTTCACTATTATAGTAATTACTGCATCATCTTTGTGTCATAAATAAAATAAATTATTTAATGTCTAAAAATTATAAATAAAATATAATTATGTAGTAAATCTTTTTATCTTTCTAATGAATATTTATAATCTAAAATCCAACTTATATAACCCTATGTAACAATTGTTTTTCTAAAAGATATATGCTTGTGTCATTTTTGTATTCATTTGGACTTAATTAAAATAAAGTGTCATTATCACTTACAAGTGGATCCATGGGGTCCCAAAATAGACCCAAAGATTCCCATGGTCGACCATTTATCAACCAATAGGGTTAAGACACGTTTTAGGGTAATTTAGTATTATTATAATATTATTTTTTAACCCTTATTTACCGGATTTACCCTTAACCATGGTAAATAAAATATTTACCGCAGTAATTATTCAAAATGTCTAAAAATAAAAGTTACGTATTTACAAAATTTGAACATCCTGATTCCAAATATGGAATCCATTTTCCTAAATTCAAAACACATAAGTGGCAGAAATTAATTTAAAATTAATTCCCGCTGTCAAAACAAAAAGCGTGTTTTAAAGAGATAATAACTATCAAAAGATTGACACTTGTTTATGTTCGGTTTAATTGTAAAATTATGTCTAATGACCAAAATTATATTAAATTGTAAAAATATATTCTAAATATACTTTAAAACCACTCAAATTCATAATTTATCACTATTAATTATTTTGATTAAAAAAGTTGTTTTTAATTAAAATTTAGTAATTTTCACTATTCATCAAAATATGAAAGTTATCCGAAAAGTACCAAAATTTCACCTTAGGCTAAATTCGATATTCCGAATCCAAAAATGAAGTCCATTTCAAAATATAAAATATATATAATTTCAAAATTTAGGTATTACTATTCATAACGGCTAGTTTGATCGGTTGTGGTGTGTGTTAAAACTCGACGTTGCGTACAACACACGCTACTGTTTTATTCAAAGGAAAGCGTACCGTGGAAGCTTGGGATGTTTCATTTTAAATTTTTTGATGTCTCCATTTAGTCAAAAAGTTTAAAATATTGTATTTAAAAAGGTTTCACTATCAAAAGTTGATAAAAGTGCAATACTGAAAATGAATCTGTTCTTGCATTATGACTAAGAAACTCATAATATGGATTCTAAAATTATAAGGATTATATAAAGTTAAAAATGTAGTTAATGCTATTCATGACCTCTTTTAATGGCTTTTTTTGGTAAGTCATGGTGCAATTGAACTCGGTGTTGCGTGTAGTGCAAGTTATTGAATTATTTTGAAGAAATAACACACTATGAAATCTTGGGGTGTTACAGTGGGTGGAAGCAGCGTGATAGTGGAAATAGGGCCGGTAGAAAATGGTGGTGGAATTCCAATAGAAGTGGAAGTGGGTAGAAGTAGTAGAAGCAGGAAGTGGAAGAAAAAGTAGGTTGTGGAATCAGGATAAAAGAAGTATTGTGATGGAAGTAAGGGATATGGAAGCACATAAACCAGATTCATAATAATGGTCGATGGAAGTACCAAAAGTGGTAGAAACTGGAGGTAGTGGGTAGAGGTAATAAAGGAAGTAGTAACATGTGATGTTAGTAACCCATGGAGGTAGCAGTGTGATGAAGGTTTTAGCACTTAGATGGTTGCAATGTCAATGGTAGAGTACTTGAATGGATTAAAGGAATTAGGATATGAAAGCACAAAGTGGTGGTGGAAGTATGTTATCACTCTGAAAGTAAGACATTGACAGAAAAATAGAGACGTCTGTGGCTTAACAGAATCATGTAATAGAAAAACGTAGCGTTCTATAGTGGTGACATAACTGACAATAACAGATCCTCAACAAAATAATTTTAAAAATCATCTTGATTGAAGGAAGTTGGCGGTAGTGGAATCTCGGATAATAGAAGTGAATAGTGAATGAAAGGTCAGATGGTCACATTGGTGGTGGAGGAATAAAATATAATAGTATTACCCAATAAGATCATTCTAATAGATTCCATGACATTTTTCACTTTCAAGCATCCATGTTCACCACACTCAAGTTCCCAAATATCATCTATGGAAGTTATAGGTCTTGAGATGGATTGGTTTATCCAGCTTGAGCTTAGTAGTGGTGATAATGGTGAACTCTGGTGATTACATGTGACAGTCCTGTGGAGTTAGAGAGTGGAAGGTGGTAGAAGTGGCATTAGGGATATATCTAAGGTGGGGGTGTGTGAACTCAGGTGAAGCGACATTGTTTTTTTATTAAGTGCACAGTTCCCTAAGAAAATGGAGTCCCATATCTGAGAGGAATATAAAAGGGTATCTCTATATTATTCTCTATGTTCCACCCCATCTTAGAAGCCTGTTGTGTTGATGGGCTCCTAAATAAAATCACACACTCCTCTTCACGGACCCATGCTAACCTATATGAGCCCATCAGGCCTCGACCAATACCTATGTGTGCACTAAATGCACATATTGTGCCTCCTATTCTCTTATCTTGGTTATCCATGTGGGATAATTTATGTTGGTCTTGGTTCCATAGGCCTAGTAGTAACAAATCTAGTTTTTTACCCTGAGATATATTAAAGACTTGATAATATCTAAACCAAAAATTTAAAATAAAAAACAAACCTAAAATTTATCATTTTATTTATTTTTTACCCAAATTAAATTTTCTAATGTAATTACCTTCATTTTAATGAAATAATTAATTATTTCAGAAAAACAATAAAAACATTGAAATTTATGGAAAAAATAGTAAAATTTTCACATAAAAAATATGGGCATCAAATTTCCCCACACTTGAACTCATTCTTGTCCTCAAGAATTGAACCATAATAATAAATTTAAAAGGGAATTGATGCTACCACTATTCAAATATAAATTTAATAAATTCAATCAATTATCAATGTTAAAATCAAAATTTTCAAGAATCACATAAAATATTAATAAAAAATCACACTTTTCAACAAAACCAATAAAACCATGTATTTTACATTCTCTTATTAGAAATTAGTGAATTATATTATTTAATTTATTTACATATCATAATATTATATTTATCAAGCATTACAAGTTGGTATATACCTCACACAAAATTCTTTTCTCTCATCTCTGATGGTAAAAATTCAAGCGGAGTTATACTCAAATCATGAGGGAATTCTCCTTTTTGATAGGATAGCTAAGGACCTACAATATCCACCCCATAAAGATATAAATCACAAATAATCATGAGGTCTTCGCATACATTTTAAATTAACCTGAGTCTTTGGGTTGGTGTGTAAGGGTGTTTAAAACATTAAGTCTTAATGAGGAGTTTTACCGTAATTCATAATGTATGATATCAAAAATGCAATGAATATATTCCCTTTAAAATTATGACACCCTCTTTCCAAGTTCAATGCAAAAGTCATGAATAATGAAATCATAATGAAAGATGTAGACAATTGTGAATACTTTATTTAATTTTTTTAAAACTATTTTTTTAGATTTTTTATCATATTTTCAAAAGTTATGATTGTTATGAAGATCACATCCACCACTTAACCCAATCTGATGAAAATAATCAGTCTGAAAATGGTGATTTCTTATTCTCCCAATCCACAACCCTTTTTTATTTTTTTATTTTATTTAATTAATTTAATATTTCTTTTTTTTTCTTCAAGAAGGGTAGAGTTTGAATATAATAAATGATATTTAACCTTTCCAAATATACATAATAACACCCCCATGCTTATTTCTTTTAATGTATTGCATCTCTTCCACCATGAAACCCCTCACCCCCACACTACAATGTTAAAATATCATGAAAATTCATATATTAGGATAGGAATGGATAATATTGTCTTGTAGTGTAGAGAATTCCTAACTACTGAGTAAAAAGATTAAAATTTATAGTTTTCAATTCCATAGTTTTAAAAATCACAAAAAAATTATTAAAAGATTATTTTACTAACATTATATATAACATGTTTTTTAGAATGTTTTTATAGAAAACATATTTTTCTATTAAATGAATAAATTGTTTTTAACTAAATAAATATAAACTTTATATTATTTAATCTAATCAATATAATAGAACTATATTATTTTAAATTGGACTGACTAAAGTCTTGTTCAATGTATTTACCAATGTTATATCTATCGGACTAATCGAAGTCATATCCATCAGATTGACCATAGTTTAGATCTATTAAAATTCCCATAGGCCAGTTCATTAGATTGAAAAATACTATAGTCAATTAGACTATAAAAGGTTTATAATAAGAGAGATGGAACTTTTTTTAGTCAGGAAGAATTTATTATAGTGTTGTAATGGTGATACCAAAATTACATAAAATTGAGAAATTTTGTTGAGCCGTCAATTGAAAAGAATATGAGGTCGATGCAGCCAACTTTGTGATTCATGGAAAATAAGACCATTGAGGGATACCTATAAATTTGAGTTCATTTGATGAGTTGGGATCTGATTCATTTTTAAACTCAAAACATCTAATGATATATCTCTACCATAACTTATCATTCTTATGATTTTTAATCTTTCAAATAGGTGTTGTTCTCAAAACTATGAGTGAGAAAATATAAACTCCTTAGAACTTTTTTATTCTTTTATTCATTTTTCTAATCTAGGTTTTAATAGTGGGATTCCAGGGATAGAAAGTTGGGTGATTTTTATCAGGCTAATTAAGGGATTCAAATCTTTTGGAAGACATAGCTATTCCAATCATCATATTGAGGGATTTCTTGATAATGAAAGACATAAATTTACAATTTTTTTGAATGCTTTACATATCCTAAGTTAGGATTTATAACATCCTTAACTCTTAAGGTTAAATAGTTTAATTACTTTTATAAATCTTTTCATTTATCTTTTCTTAGTTATAAGCTTTCATATCACTTTTCTCAATAAGTTTTACATTCTATTGTGCAATTTTTATGAAATATTTTGTTTTAAATAAATCATTTTAATATCTATTTTATCAAACTATCTGTGATCCTAATTAAAAAAATATAATTTATCAGATGAGTTCTAAGTATAATACATATAATATAATCATAAGATGATTTCCAAGTCTGATAATTTTAATAAAATCGGATTTTGTTTCTGTGTTAGTTTAATTTTATAAAATACAATTTACCACCCCATATTGTAGACATCATAAACTCTTATA
The DNA here is from genome assembly GCA_963277665.1 of Viscum album. NCBI lineage: Eukaryota > Viridiplantae > Streptophyta > Magnoliopsida > Santalales > Viscaceae > Viscum > Viscum album. The sequence continues at coordinate 598,257,194 of OY728122.1, forward strand.
ATCCAACTCTAAAAAGTTAATCCATTGATTCTATGGAAAAAATAAGTATTCTTGTAAAATTTGTTCTTAAAGATAAGGTCTTAAATAATGATACCTTGTGTCACATGTGACACCAAGTCTAAACGAACTGCAACTAATATTAAAATATTAGTATTTAAATGTGAATATTGTAACCTAGAATTTGAAATTGGAGGTATGAATAGGAATGAACTCATCATAAAAATTATATATATAATTTCTATATAAAACAAATATATTGAAAAATAAGTACACAATTTCTAATAAAATCTTTTTATACATCAAAGATATATTTTATTCAAAAACGATATTTTATTTCCTTTTTTATAGAAAATATTATAATTTATATTAATTTTATAAATTAAATTTTATAAAAACAATATATTTTTTGAAATCATTTTATCTTAAATTATCTTAGGGATAAATTTTTTTAATTTTCTTAAAAGAAATATTTTTCAGTAAGTAATGAAAAATACCAATTTTGGTAAACAAAATCTTTTTTTTTAAATTTAAAAATCCCCATAATTAATTTAATATAATACTAAATTAACATAAATATAATTTATTTATAAATATTTAGTTAATTACATTTTAATCATAATTACACATAATTTTTTTAAGTTAATTTTAGGACTTAAAAATTCATTTTTCTAAAAACAAAATTGTTGTGTTTTTCATTTTTATCTTCAATTAATTTATCAAACTTATATGGATTGAATTTGAAACAAGGGATTCCATATTTGGAATTAATATAATTAATAAAATATAATAGGTTCAAATTAATTTTTTTATTTGTGAATAGTAACCGTAGTAAATATTTGTCACTTCGGTAAAAGATGTAAAAATGGGTTAAAACCATATGTTAAAGCCTTAAAATATCTAAAACACATGAATTTATCCTATTTTATGATTGGTTTTAGAAAAAAGGTATTATTAAATATTTAAATAATATATTTTCAAAAAATATTTAGAATATGGTAACCCAAGATGACTTTTGTGAAAGACAAGTTGTATATTATTCAAATTAAAAACTATTTTGAGTCTTTTCATTTAATGGCATGTTTGGAATATGTTATTAGGTTTTTATTGATAAAAAATAATAAAATAATTCATTTTATTATTTAACAAAACAATTTTTTGAATCTAATTTATTACTTTATTTTAAGGTGAATTTATTTTTCCACTTAAATCGGGTATTTTCCAAAAAAAATAGTTTTTCATGCATTTTCCACTATTATATTAAAAGTAATTTATTTCCCCTATATAAATCAATTATTATAAAATGTATTTCGACTTTTGAATCAGTATTTAATAAGTTTTTTATATTTTCCCTTTTATTTTTAGTAATATAATTAATTTTTCATGGTAAAAATTTAATTATCAGGGTTAAGGTTAAAATGGGTTTACAGTTATTTAACAAGATGGTAAAACATAAAATTTATAAAATACATTCTCAAATGTAAATAGATAAGTTTATATAGACCTTTCCATATATTATCTTTGAACTTTGGGTGAAATAGTTCCACTTTTGATGATTATGATATATATATATATATATATATTATCTTTTAAGTAATTCCAAGTGTGTCATTTCCCTCCTATATAAAAGGATTCCACCTATCATCTATTCTACACACTTTATAATAAATTTATCCTAACCAAAATCTATTAAAATCAATCCCCTAAATACTTATCCACATTTTAGAGTTTTTTTATTCCCAAAACACTAACCCTAGTATCCTTAAGAGGATATCTAAAATAGTTCTATCAAAGAAGTGGTAATCTCCCTAACGAATCACTTTATTTTTAATTATTATTTTACCTCCTCTAAATATTTGGGATTTATCTTAAAATATAAATTTACTTCCCAAAATATAATAAAAGTTTATTAGGATATTGTAACAGCCATTATCCATCTTATTTCCATCCTATGAAAAGTAAAAACATCACTCATGCAGATTTGTAGCTTATTGTCTCCACATTGAAATGTAATTCATTTTTCATCACCACTTTACTTGTTTGAGTATAATGATTTTTTTAATATATATATATATATATATGTTATCTAGGATATTACTATGATTCTGTAAAGTTTAATTTTTATTTACCATTATTTCTCTCCATCCATCGAAAAATGGAAACAACCTTCATGTGAATATATGACCTACCATCTCCATGAATGGTGTAATTTATTTTTCTATCTCTACCTTTAATATATTATTATCCATATACATATAATAATAATATATGATATTTACAATATGATTAATATTCTCTAAATAAAGGTACCATGATCAATGTAACAAACCATGTAATAATAAAATAATTCATTTTCATATTTATTAATTAAATAGTAAATAAAATAGACACTATGTTTAAAATTGTATATGATATGTAAAGACCCATAAAATTCAAGGGAATTTTTTTCTTAATTTTCTTTGGAATTTTACAAGAGCACGGTTTCTGACGGCACCTAATTCCGAGGCTCGGAGTGCCCGGAATAAATTTCTGAAGTTTGGCTCGGGTACGTTCAGTGAACGAACGAGCGGGAATTTCTAACTTTTGAACCGGTGCCCGGAATCGAATTCCGAGGGCACCGATGAACTCGCAGCAACGATATTTGCTTAAGGAGACCTTTTCTGAGGTTGCGTTTTATACAGGTTGAGAGTTAGTTTTTGGGAATTTAAAATGAAGTTAAATAAAATGTGGAAACACATTTTATTTTTATCCAAGTTGGTTATAACCTCCCAAAGGGAGTTAGGGGTGGGACCCACATCCACTTAACCTCCCTTGAGAGGATTAAGTGTGGTGGGGCCCACACGAACCCTAACACTTAATCTTCCCTTTTAAACTCCCTATAACTCCTCTTTAAATAATCTTGACAACTTGGGTTATTAATTGAGTTGAGTTGTTTTAATTTCAAACTTTTGAAATTCAAGTGTTTAGTTGTGTAAATAAAATAAGCTTTAAGCTTATTTTATTTTGGTTGGTATCCTTTGCCACCTTGAGAGGATTTGGGAAGTTCTCTCCTTCTTCCTCAACCTTGACGAAGAACACGAAGAACAATTAAGCTCCGACGAAGAACACCGTTTCTCTTTTTCGTAGCCGGGGTGTTTCCGAAGATCGAAGACACCGCATCGTCGATCTTCTTCCCGTGTCAACGAAAGGAGACGCCGTTTCCTCCTCGGATTATCTCCGTCAGCTTAGGAAGATTCTCCAACGACGTACCTCTTCGGACGCACCTCGACGTCAACAGAAATGACGTTCGGTTTCCGCGACGCCCGACCTTCGCGACGCTTGTCTTCCGTGGCTTGTTGACGTGCTCCGCACTTGAAACCGAGGTAGGGGTTTATTTATTTATTTGTCCGTGAATACAAACTTGGTGATGATCGTGGATTAAAACCCTTTTTGTTATCGAATAACGCGAGGGGCGTCGGACCGCACAAACACGACCGACCCTCCTCTTTTGTTTTTCGTGATGGTTTCTTGAGGTTGATATGAGAAAACGTGGTGCCGTCGCACCACGCGGTATATTGCGAAAGATACGCGCGGCGCCGTCGCGCCACGCCGTGGAATGAAAATTTCAAGGACGCGACGCCGTCGCGTCGCGTCGAGGGAAGTCGAAGGCGCCGCGGCCGGAACGGGGCCGCGGCGGAGGGGCGCGGTGCCGTCGCACCGCGCCAGACGACAAAGGCCGCGGCCGGTTCCGAGCTGCAGAGGAACGAGAAGACCGGCGGCCAGCCGGGCCGCCGGTGTCGGAAGCTGGAAGGGTGACCGGCCTTTGCCTGTCCCGTTGAGGAAGAACCGGCCGGCCAGGTCGGGCCGGCCGGAAGGGAGGCAAAACCAGGGGGAATTAATCCCCCGGCCAGCAAATAAACGGCCCCCCCATAATGAGGGGGGGGGGGGGGTTCACAAAGGGGAGCAGGCGTCCCCCCGTTTTCCAATCAGCTCGGCCGTAGCGCGCTGCCTTGCGCCGAACCGGCACGCCCGGCCGGTCTGCCAGGCCAGGTCGGGCCGCGCCGGGCTGGGTCGACCATGTCCGGGGCGGGTCGACCCGGTTCGGGCCAACCGGGGGGTCTCGGACCGGGACGGCCCGGGCCCGAAACCCCCGTTACCGAGCGGTTTGGATTCAAATGACCATAACTCGGGCTACGGACTTTCAAACGACGCGCCGTCAGCGGCGATGCGATCCTTGGATCGAGACGGTCGTTTCAGTATATCGTACTCAAGGTTTCGGAATACTTTGAGTTCGGCCGGGTTGGTTCGTACACGAAACCAACCGGGCCCTCGGAGCGGAAACACTCATATCTTGAGCTACGGACGTCCGATCGACGTGCCGTCAGTTTTGTTGAGTTCCTCTTAGTGAGACGGATCTTTTGGCATACTCCGCCCGAGGTTTTGACGCAGGTGGAGTACATTTGGGTTGGTTTTGCCTTAAAAACCAACCGGGCCCCTCGAACGAAAAAGCCAATAACTCTCAGACCGGGCGTCCGATCGACGCGCCGTCTGTTGCGTTGAATTCCTGTTGACGATACAGAACTTTTGGATACATCAACTCTGGACTTTGTGACAGTTGATGTATCAGCCTCTCGGCTCCTGGAGCGGACCCTCCCAAACGAGCTTGCTGTGTGTGGGAACCCTAGAGCTGGCTGCGACTGCTACTGTGACTACGACGACGACTGTTCAGAGATCCTTAGTGGATTTGACGACGACGACTACAACACTCAGCGATCCTGTGTGGATCAGTGCTACCGATCCTGTGTGGGTCCGATCCTGTGTGGGTCTGCGCTCAGCGGTCCTGTGTGAACCAGCGCCTACAGATCCTGTGTGGGTCTGATCCTGTGTGGGTCTTTGCGGGGGTTAGTACCTATCGATCCTTTGTGGGTCCGGTGACTTAGATGGATCCGTGATCATCTCTATCGTCTTTCGAAGAAGTATACCTGTGTGAGATGAATCCTGTTGCTTTCCTATGTGGATTGTGTTGTACTATCCTGTGTGGATTTCGTTTTTCTTTCCTCTGTGGAATACGTATACTTTCCTGTGTGGACTGAGTTGTACTTGGGCTCGGAGGTTGGAGCGTTTTTGAATTGATGACTTAGGTATATGTATGGGCATATACCTAAGCAGTGTCGGTTGTTACTTCGTGTTTGTATCTATCCTTTGTGGTTTATCCTTTGTGGATTTTGGGAGACCTTCGGGGGTCTCGAGGTCCCTACTGAGTAGCTTATACTCACCCCTGCATGGGCTATGCCCGCACTACGTTGTGTTGGTTGCAGACGAAGGACAACGTTGATCGTGGTTGAGGATTTCAGAGCAGGACGGTACCTGGAGGTGGACCACTGGGCGGGACGTGCTCGGAGCGGACGACGGAACCCGAACAGCAGTGGAGTTATCTGTACCCACCCTTCAGGTGGGATTTCCAGTGGACAGCTCAGTGTGGCGACTTTTACTTTACAGTTCCTGTTTTCCCTTTCGAGTTGTACTTTACTTTCAGTTTGGGTTTATATACTGGCCCATTTACTTTTCCGCACTTTCAGTTGTACTCTGTTTTTACACAGTGTTTACTTTTCCGCTTGCTTACTCTGTGGTGCTTGCTTACTTTACAAAGACAATGACTTCCCTTTTTACCGGGATTTACGCCTTGGCGCTAGTCGCCAGCCCTTGGCCTATAGAAGGCGGGCTTGGGGTAGTCATGACACGGACCCCGAGGGCGGGTCGTGACATGATAAATCTAGTTTCATGGTGAAAAATATTATTTTTCTAAAAAATCTGTTTTACCACCTTTTAATGGAGAACCCATTTTAAATATATTTTTTAAAAATTTTATAAGCTCTATTTGAAAAAAGAAACTTTTTGATTGAAAGAGGAGTATCAAAATGTACTTTGAAAATTTTTCTGGTATTTTTTTGATAAGATTTATTTTTTATGAATACTGAAAAATAATGCATTTTAATTCAAAACTACTTTTTTGTCTAATTTATTTTTTATATTTATATTATCCTTTTAATTTTTTAAATATATAATTAGATTAAGTTTTTATCATTTAATCTAATTTTGGTCATTGGAATAATTTTCACATTCAAATTGGATATAAAATCTTTGTGAACTTTTGAATATTTTTACTTTAGATGATCGATTTCTCGATCCGTCAATAGGATTAATTTTAAATTAATTTTAGCCACTTTTGTGTTTTTAATTTTAAAAAATGATTATAAATTATTGTAATTAGTATGATATTTATGATATAATAGGATCAACATAATTTTTGAAATTTATTAATAGTTACTTTAGTAATTTGTTTACTAAAGTAATGTTATAAATAATTTAAAATCTCCCTAAAACTTGTAAAAATTTCATTTTATGGGTGAATTTAGAAAAAAGAATCCTTGGGTCAATGTTTTACCCTTTTTAATCCACTTAGGTGTGATAAATACATTTATAATATTATATTCAAAGAGAAGGAATTTTTTTTCAAACCCTTGTTTTTGACAAAGTAATGTATTTTTAGTATGAGGTTATACAAGGGATCTATTCAACTATAAATATTATTTAGAAATATATAATTATTATATACATCGTGGTAATTTATCTATAATATTTAGGGAATAATTTTTTAAATTAAATGGTGACACAATGGCGATGTAGTGATTGCTTCATTAATGGAAGAATCAAATAATTGATATTAAAAATATTAAAATAATTGTAATTTATATAATTGATTCCATATAATAATTTTAGGGATTATTTTAATATCTTATGTATGTTTTTATGGAGTTTTTTCTAATATATCAAGTTAATATATTTTTATAAATTCAAATTTTGAATAGTGTCAAAATTGACACTAATGATATTTTAAAATATAAAATATTTTATTAAATGATATAGAATTTATAAAAATTTATGATCCATCCAAATAGATTTGATATGTCATATAGTTTCTTAAATTACTCATTTATTGGTATTATGGCATGTTATAGTAATTATATTTACCCTCAAAGTGAAAATTACATGATATCATAGTAAGAGTTAAAAAGGTTAATTAAGATTTAAAACAAAAAGATAAGGATTAAAAAATAATAAAAACTTGTCTAATTTTAATTGTATGAATATTATTAGATCTAAGATCATCCTATATTCTAAATGAATCAATTTTTACCCATTTTTAATTGAACATTAATTTATATTAATTAAATATTTTAAATATTTTTATGAGTTCCCCTTCCCTCTCCTATAAAAGGCCACCCATTCTTCTCTATTCTTAACACCTAAAAACCTTTTTTTTCATCCAGTATCTACCCAAATCCATTCTAAGAATCCATATACACATTATATAAGCCTTATATCAGGCATAAAACTCACCTTATAAAAGTTAAGGTGTTAATCAAGGGCGATTTCCTAAAGGAAAAATATAGTTTTAATTGTTTTCATTTTGATTATTCTAACTATTCATTCAAATCTCCTTAATCAATGATGAAATAGTAACTCTAGTATAATAAATATAATGAGATTTTATTATGTTAATATCATCACTTAAATCCATAACCAATTTCATCAAATGTGAAATGAATTATTCGTTCATGTGTACAGAGGACTATCACCTCACGAACAAAACTAATTAGTTTTCCATTACTGTATCTAAAGACTATTTATAATTATGGAATTAATGTTTACATATTATATTAATGAAATATTTATAATTATTAATTAAAAATATATCAATTATGTTCATATATTTTCACAAACATAAATATAATAACTTCGTTCGTGCGTACATGTGAACTATCAGCTTCACAAAGTGATGTAATTTGTTTTTCTTCCCCACTTCAAATGGATGATATATTTAAGTATATTTAAATGATTAATATGAAATTAGTGACATTATGTTAATTATGGAAATATAAAATAACAATTTACTTCTTTCCATAAATTATTAAATGGAAACGTTAATCATGTGTATGTACGACCTACTGTCTCCATGATTATAATGTTGTTCATTTTTCATAACAATAAATAAGTGGTTTGATTTAAAATTATAATTAATGTGGAAAAGTGATTATTATGTAATTAATTTAATTTTTTAGATGATTTAATTATGAAAATTTTGACTATATACATCATTTAACATTCATGTTGGACTCGAGTACTGAATATCAACAAAGCGTCTGATGTGAACATCAATAATTAAGTAATTGTTATAACATGATAATAACTTATATAAAAGGAATAATAAAAGTTAAAAAGGTTCTCAATAAAGTAAATAATTAACCAAAATTTTGGACTCTTTATGTTTTAATGCTCACAAATCATGTTTCACTCTGGTAAATCATGTTTAAATCCTGTAAATCTTATTTAATCATGTTTCACTATGTTTCAATATGCTTATGTTTAATATTAATCCATTCTGTGAGTATTAATTCTTAAGATATATTGAAGATATTTGGTAAAGTATGAGTCACTGTTAAGGTGAACTCACAGTCACCGTTTCTGTGACCAAATGGTCTCACCATTACAGTAGTCTGAAAATCGACAAAGTATTGGACACCGAATCAATGATACCATTACAATGACACCATTGTATCATTCTATTGGTTCCCGAATTCAAAAAAGTACTAGACAAGTTTTCAGTGAAACTGTTGTATCGTGTTACTGGTTTTAGAATTCGGCAAAGTACTAGAAACAGTTTCAATGACACCGTTTCCAGTGACACTGTTTCTCACAAAGGACCAGACACTATTGCTGCAACACCGTTACATCGCCTAACCATTTTAGAATTTTTACAAAGTATGAGACACCAGTCTGAAGGCACCACTTAGAAGAAAAGGATGAGTCACCGCTGGCTGTGGCACTGTTCCTGACTCACCGTTCCTATGACACCATTCCTATGTCACCAATTACTATGAAACCATTCTATACTTATCCATTTTCGGCCTTTTCTAATTAAATTCAAGATTATTTATAATAGTCATATTTGAGTTATTTAATGACACTAATATTATTAATGATCTTTTGAAGACATGTCAGTATACAGTATGAGGTATGAGGTGTGGAGATCATTCTACCTATCACTCAAAACAAAAACACTTGAGGATTAATATATTATGGAGTATGAGCTGAAGAAGTGTAGAGAACGACACAAACCACACCATGTAGAGGAAGAGCCACGATAATCCATCTTGCTTTCGATGAGATAAAGGAAAAATTAGTGTGAACTATCCTCAAATCATCCTTGTAGTGGAAATAAATAAAACAATAAGAATAGATACAAAGAACATCTCATTGAACTAGAAACCATAACACAGAACCCACGACACTCTGTTTCTATGTCTATTTTTAGAAGAGGACCCGTGCTTCAAATCTGCTACATTGAAAGATTCCAGATCTACATAGAACAACACTCAGAGAATTTATAATCCCTTATTCTTATATTCTTCTCTATTGTGTACTCTTTAATTATTCCTTTGATCAATGTGTGTATCTGTATTAAAAATACACGCTTTCTCCTATGATAAATTGGAGGATACATGATATCCTCTCATTACAACTCTCTTAAACCATTTACTCCCACGTATAATTGTGGAAGAGGTATCTATATGAATTGGTTATATTTTGTTCCCACGTAAAATTATGGCAGAGGTCTAGTTGACTTGGACTACGTGTATGCTATTGAAAACATAAATCCAGGGTGTGGATTAATCTTGTATATATATATTTTTCTTGGCGGAAGGTGATCACCAAGTGTAGTTGAATAAGTATCTGCTTGAGATTTAAACTCTTTTTTTTATATACTGTGTTCAAGTTCTGTTTTCTTGCTAATCTTTTTTTACTAAAATAAAAAAAAACATTACTTTTATCTGATAATGAATCATAGATAGTGTGTTTTCTATAATTTTTTTTTTCTATAATGATTTTAAAATTTGAAGTATCTTCATAAATTTCTTTAACTGAGAATTAATCAATCTTTGAAGAATCTTTCAGCGTCTCAAATCTTTTACAAATATGATACTTTGGTTAATTGTCCTATTTGATTTTAAATTGTGGGACTGTCAAATAAATTATTTTTAACAATTTTTTATAGGAACTCAATTCACCCCCCCTCTTGAGTGTCCTACTCCAACCAATATTTGGTATCAAAGGAATTTTAAAAAGATTTTTCAAATCCTTTCAACTATGATTTTAGTTGGGGTTTAATGATCTCAAAATTTCTATTAGTTCTAAATTTTTAGCTCTTTAAAAACCAATTATTTATTATTTATTATGGATAAATGATTAGAAGGTGTTTATTCCAACATACCTCCTTTTTTCAATGGAACTAATTATTCCCTGTGGAAAATTAAGATGAAAATACATTTAGAAAGCATGGGTGTTGAAATTTGGTCTTCTATTGTAGATGAATATAAGATTCCTGCTACTTACAGAAATACTTGGGATGAACCAACTAAGAATTCTTATATTAATAACTACAAATCTATAAATGCCTTTTATTGTTATTTAGGAGATAAAGAATTCAATAGGATTTCTGTATGTAAAATAGCCCATGAAATTTGGGATACTCCAGCTGTTTTAAATGAAGGAACCACTAATGTTAAAGAGATGAGACTTAACCCATATATTATAAAATATGATAAAGTTAAGATGGAGCTTAATGAACATATTTCTAATATATATCTCCAGTTCAATGAAATTGTAAATACTATTATTCTTTGTGAAAGGAAGTCACTACAAAGGAAAAAATCATGCGGATTCTCAGATGTCTACCATATAGATGGAGGGGAACTTCAGTGTCAATAAGTGAATCATGCGATACCTGTATGATTCCTATTAAGGAGATGGTAGGAAGGATGATGATGTATGTTGAAGAATGAAATTTTATTAAATAAGAAGAGGATGAACCAAAGAGAGTGTTAGTGGCTTTCAAAACCACTACTTCCAAAAATAAAGAAAAGGAAATGATACAAAATCATTCTAATAGTATGAGTAATGAATATTCTCCATTAGAAAATGATGAGTAAATTTCTCAATTATCCAGAAGGTTTAATAAAATTTATAGAAAGAAGAAGTTTTTCAGGAATCCCCATTACAACAAAAAATATTAAAATAAGGGAGACGGGAAAAAAGGACTATAAGAAAAATGAAAATACAAATGATATAGTCTTCTATGAATGTAAAAGAAGAGGACATGTAAAGGATAGATGACCTAAGTTAAGATGTAAGAAAAAATATGAGGACAAAGATAGAAAGTACAAGAAGGCAATAAAGGCCACCTCAAGTGCTTTTGGGGATAGCTCTAGTGACTTAGAGTCATTACATGATGAAGAGGCTAATAAATTCAATATGTGTTTCATGAAAAACACATCTAAGGTAACCCTTGAGTCTCCTGTAAAAAATTATTATTATTTTCAAGATGAATCAGATTATGAAAATATGAATAATGATGAAATATTTGAATACTACAAAATTATTAAAGATACATGAAGTGAGTTAAAAGATAAATATAAAATTTTAATGAAACAAAATGCTCTCACCTCTATTGTTAAATATGAACTTATCGTGGAAAAAGAGAAAAATACTCAATTGCTTAAAGAGAACAATGAAAATAAACTGTCTAATGAGAAATTGAAAGAGGAATTATAAATGTTTACCAGTAGAAATAATAATCTTACACAAATTCATGGTAGACAATTTTCACCAAAATACACTAATGGTATAGGGTACCGAATAGGGAAAAGTAATATAGTAAAAAACCATTTTGTGTCAAAATCTGGAAAATATGTTTTCATGCCCAGATTTGAAAAATTTGCTGTAAGTTCTAGTAGTGGAAATTATTTACTGTCTCTATTTTTTTTGACAAAATAGTGTTTATTTTTGCAATACTTTAAAAACTGTTTATAGGAAACCACAAAACAAATGTGGGTTCCCAAAGTACTTATTACTAATTTTACTGGACCCAATCAAGTCTGCATACTAAAATCTTTTCTTATTTAATCTCTTTGTAGGAGATCTATTTGAAGATATCCTATAGAAGTCTATGGTACTTGGATAGTGGATGTTCATGAAATATGATAAGATATTATTCATGATTCAAGAATATGATAAATATTTATTATGGGCATGTCACCATTGGTTCCAATGCAAAAGGCAAAATAATTTGCCTTGTCAAGATTCATAACTCTAATTTAGTTATAATTTACAAATTATTTGTTGTTGATGGATTAAAATATAATCTTCCTAGTATCTCTCAGTTAAGTGATGATGGTTTCAATGTTAAATTTGAAAATTATGCTAGAAAAATTTTTAAATCTAAAAATGAATTAGTTTTTACTTCTTTTAGAAATGAAACTGTTTATGCTATTAATTTATATTCCTTGATTTTTCAAAAATGTTTATTTTTTGAGTGCCTTTCACAAGGAGTCTTGGCACTCATATACGATACTGGTACATTATAATATTCACTCACATAGGAATATTAAAAGAAAATGACTAGTCAAGGATCTACCCAAACTCGAATTTCTAAATGAAAAAGTCTATAATATTTATCAAAAAGGTAAAAAACAAAAAATATCTTTCAAACCAAAGAAAGAAGCCTCAACTTCTCAACCTCTTGAGTTGGTTCACATGTTTTTTTGACCTTCATGAGTTTCAAGTCTTAATGGGAAGCACTATTTTTATGTTCTAGTAGATGAATACTCTAGATATACTTATACATTCTTTCTTTCTCACAAAAGTGAAGATTTATCTCATTTCACTAAGTATGATAGAACAGTAGAAAACCTAAGTAGTCTTTGGATAAAAACCATAAGAAGTGACCATGGACCTGAGTTTAAAAATCAAGAGTTTGAATCTTTTTACTCTCGAAATGGTTATACTTATAACTTCTCTACTTCTAGGAAACCCCAACAAAATGGAGTTATAGAAAGAATAAATAGAACCTTATAAGAAATAGCCCAGACTATGATAAATGAGTATGATTTACCTATTTACTTTTGGGATGAAGCTGTCAATACAGCTTGTTAAATAATTAACAGAGTCTTGATTAGACCTATCCTTAAGAAAACCCTTATGAGTTGTGAAACAATAGGAAACCCAAAGTTAATTACTTTAATTTTTTTGGTTACAAAGTCTATATTCTTAATACTAAGGATTATCTTGATTAATTTTCATCCAAAAGTGTTGAAGGAATATTTATAGGTTATTAAACCTCTAACAAAGCCTATAGAGTCTTTAATAAAAGAACCAAGTGTGTGGAAGAATCTTTACATGTCAAATTTTATGAAACAGATCCACATAAACCCAAGACCTCCCTAAAAAATATTGAGGATGATCTGTCCAATCTGAACATAACTACCAAATCCTTTGATCCTGCTACTAAGAAACCTATTAAATCTTTTAGTTCTATAAATTATCCAGATTCTAGTCATGATGAACCTGAACCTATTGAAATAGATGAAATTACCAGCCCTTCTTTTTATAGAACTATATGAACTCTTAAGAACCATCCTTTAGATGTTGTAGTTGGATACATAGAGAAAGGAACTTAAACTAGATCTTCTCTTAGAAAAAAAGTTGAATATAAAGCCTTTTTGTCACAGCTTGAACCTAAGAACATCAATGATGAAATCAATGATAAATTTTTGTTAATGGCCATGCAAGAAGAACTAAATCAGTTTGAAAGAAATAAAGTTTTGAAACTAGTGGATAGACTTAAAGACACCTAGACTATAGGCACTAAGTGGGTGTTTAGAAATAAAGTAGATAAAGCTGGTACTATTGTAAGAAATAAATCAAGATTGCTTTCATAGGGATATAGTCAAGAAGAAGGCATTGACTATAAAGAAACTTTTTCAGCATCTTCTATACTTGATTCAATTAGAATCCTACTATCATATGTAGCACATCTAAATTTCAAAAAATATCAAATGGATGTAAAGAGTTAATTTATAAATGTGTATATAGTTGAGGTCTTTTTTGAACAACCCCCTTGTTTTAAAAACCCTAATTTTCCAAATCATGTTTTAAGTTAACAAAGGATTTATATGGTTTAAAACTGGCTCCAAGATTTTGGTAAGATAAAATAAGTAATTTTCTTATTTATAAAGGTTTTAAAAAATGTATATATGATCCTAATCTATTTATAAAAAGAATATATGAAGATGTTTTAGTTTTTAAAATCTATTTTGATGACATTATTTTATGATCTTCCAAAAATTATTTATGTGTTGATTTTTTATAAATCATGCAAAATGAATTTGAAATGAGATTAATGAGTGAACTAAAATTCTTTCTTTGATTTAAAATCCTTCAAAATAAATAAGGTATTGTTTTTAATTAGAGTAAATATATAAAATATCTTTAAAAAAATTTTGTAATGGATAGAATTGAAAGTAATGATACTTCTATGAGTACCACCTCTAAATTGGATCTTGATGAGAATGAAAAATCTGTTGATCAAACCAATTATAGAGGAATGATTGAAAGTCTACTCTATTTTACTGCTAGCTGGCATGATATTATGTTTAGTGTATGTATATGTGCTCATTTTCAAGAAAATCCTAAAGAGTCACATCCTTTTTTTGTTCAAATAATTTTCAAATACCTCACACATACTATCAACTTAGGACTATTCTATCCTAGAGGACAATCATTTCACTTAGTTAGTAATTCAGATGCAGATTTTTGTGTTTGCATGGTAGATAGAAAAAACACCTCTGGAACATGTCACTTTTTAGGAAAGTCACTAGTATCATGGTGTAGTAAAAAGAAAAATTTGGTTTCATTTTCTACTTCTGAAGCTAAATACATAGTTGTTAGTAGTTGTTGTGCTTAGATTTTATGGATGAAACACACTTTTCTAGATTATGGATATTAATTAAGACATGTTCCTATAAACTGTGATAACACAAGTGCTATTAACTTCTCTAAGAATCTAGTTTCTCATTCAAGAACAAAACATATTGATCTAATATATCATTTTTTGGAGAGATCATTATAAAAAAGGTGGTATTACTTTTGAATTCATTATCACAAAACATCATCTTGCTGATATTTTTACTAACCCCTTAAATTAAAAAATAATGAGCTATATCATATATGAATTGGGAATTATAAACCTTGAGTGATAGTTTATTGTATCTATATTTATTGTCTCATAGTTTATTGTCTCACCATTTACTATCTCACAGTTTACTGTCTCATCATTTGTTGTCTCAATAATCGATGTCTCACCGACCAGAGTCACACCATTGTGATGCCACCATAACTACAAATTATGGTCTCACCATTATGAATCATATTTCTATATTTAGTAATATTTTACTGCAATAATGTTTTAATTATGTTATCTCACTTTTATATTATATTTTTTTAATTCAAGACTCTTCGAATCCCTAAATGATAAAAAATCACCACTCTAATTATCTCCTCACTCATGCTCTCTACTCCTGAAACTGAAACCATTATCTATAGAAATCCTTTATCTCCTTCAAACCCTCTCTACATGTCAGAAATTCCAAGGATGAAGAAACATTGTCCTCGGCTCCAAAGAAGTGCAAGTCATTAATGAAAGTGAAATGAGCTCCAATTACAAAGCCTGAGGAACCACAGAACCCCGGTCTTACAGATCGTGTAGTCTTGCTAGAAAATGAAGTATTTGTGAAATGTATTCTCTCGAGTAAGTAACTTGTTCTACGAGTTTTGGAAGAACGAGGATGGAAGGACTAGTTTACAAAATATAAGAGACTCATATACCCCAAACTAGTTTTTTGATTTATACTAGTATGTCTAGTTTATGTTCAATAAAAATGACGACTTTATGGTTAGAACTTGGGTAAATGGGAAAAGGTGTTCTTTTTCTTTAAGGATGTGGGTTTTATGTTTAAGAGTACCACATGAAGGTATATTCAAGGATCATCAAAGAAACCCTCCTTCTTTAAGTGACATATTTAGACTAGAAGAGGCTTTGGGAGACTTGACTAGAGATGGAGAAAGGATAAGGCATATAACAGCTGAATTAAATGGAGAGACTAGATTGTGGTTGAAATTTATTCAACACCTAATATGTCCAAGGAAAGGTGAATTTTATACTCTGAGATATCAAGATATATTCTTGTTGCATCTCATGAATAATGGTCACAAAACAAATCTGTGCAAGTAACTTATCCTTCACATGAGTGATATGATCAAGAAAACTTCAAAGTCAACCTCCTTATTCTATTAATGATTCATTTCTATTATTCTTCAAACAAAGGGTTTGGTAGTGAAGAATGAAGATGTTGTTGAGGATTCTGTTTTTTTTTCTATCTAAGGATATATGCATGAGAATGAAAATTAGCAAGAATCCATGGAAGAAGTTATGGGTTGAAGACAATGAAAGGTTGTATGAGGATTTTGAATTCTTTTGATCACCCTTAAAGACCTAAGTATATCACTGATCCTAGTTTGTAACTAGATGAGTTTGTGGAATATTCAGATGAAGTAATGGAAGTTGATGTTCTTAGAGCTGAATCTCGAGTTGTTTCTGAAAGCTATGATCCAGATATTTCCCAAAGGACTAAAGAGCCTCCTTGTGCATCTTCGGAACCATATCAGGTTGTTCCCTATAGATATAATCTTCTATCTAAAGGTGGTGAAGGTGAAGGTGAAGAAAATAATGACAAGGATAAAGATTCTAATAAAGTTGAAGTAACTGTGGAAGCACATGTTGCTAATGAACAACAGACAGAAAAAGAATATGCAGAAACAGAAGTCATATTACCTGCTAAAGTAAGGATGGAACAAAATTTTCTGTTAGAATGAAGTGTGGCTAAGGATGATAGGTACTAATATATAATAATTTATGTATAAAGAGTTCACATGATGGATTCACTTAATTCTCCAAGGGAAGCAATAGTTGATGGGGAGGAAAACCCTAGTTTGGAAAGGATTGAATTTCTAAATCCCATTGATTCAAGTTCAGTGGATACCTAGTACAGGTTTCCCAGCTACATTGATATTAACGATTCTTAGAATTCTTTAGTTAATGAAATGGAACTCTCAACTAAGTTTCAACTCAAACCAATCACAAATAAAGAATTGATATCTTCTGAGGAGACAGAACCTGTCTCTATTCCTAAACTTTCTTAAGCAACCTACAGTTTTGTAAGCCATGATGATATAAAAGATTTTGGAGATAATACGTTTTCTAGTTTTACCAAGATTATGAAGTCACATCCTACTCCTGTGACTAAACTTAGTGAAAGAGATGCTGGAATGATTCTACAAAAGTTAATTTGGAAAAATCAACCCAAAATGCTTCATGAGATTCAGGAAGCAAGGATTGAAAATAAATTTATAAATAATGAATTGAAATCCTTAATATCCTTTATTGAGGTGATGAGGAAAGATGTGAAAGATACACCTACTGCAATTTCTATTGCTAGCCTAAGTGAGGCTAATGCTCACATGCTCTCAGGGAAGGTTGTATCTCTAATTCAACCTATTTCGATTCCACTGGTTGAAGAAGTCGTCAAGAACAACACAAAAATAGAAAACGAAATGTGTGGACTTATGGCTGTAATCAATCAGATGAAAAATGAGTATAAATGATCTTTAGAAACCATTCTCAAAAGGGTTAATGCTCTCTCCTCACCTTCTTTAGATCCATACTCTTCTACTCAAACCTCTCAACCTTTGGACAATGTTTTTATCATATCAGTTCTTAGAGAAGAGATTCAGATTTTGTTCAGTGGACCAAATCAAAAAATCTTTAGTTAAATTGAGAAGTATAGTGATCATGTGCATGATATGGTCATATTTTACTTCATGAATGCCAATGATGCTCAAGAAGAGATTTCAAATAAGGTGGATTCTTATTTTACAAAGATTTATACCAAGAACCAAGTTATTTCAAATATCTGGTGGGGAAATTTGAGGATACCTCCAGTGACTCAAGATTTCAAGAAACAAGTTTAAAAGCTAAAGGACTTCACACCTACTCTTGATAAGTTTATGGAAAATAAGGATGACTTTGAGAAGACCATGGAGTATAGTGGTGAAATCATCAAGGATTTCAACAACCTGTTGAATAGTTATTTTTAGGTTTAAAGCACAAACATAGTTTCCACTACAGATGATCCGCTCAAACCCAACCTACTTTCTTCTAATACTCCTTCCTCTACTTATTTTTCTTCTGTGGCAATGAATCCCACTCAGGCTATGAGCCAGACCAGACTTGTCATCACTGAGCAACCCTTACCCCATTCTTCATCCAGACCAATCCTTTTACCTTATTTTTTTAAGGGATTCCTTTTTGTTCCCTCACTATTAGCTCTATCTCTTCCTCCTCTACTATATCTACACCTGATGCTCCTACTCCTACTGTCTGTGAAAAGGATAAAGGGAAGGCTGTAATATTTGAAGAGAAGTGAAGTATAATTTTTGATTGGTCCATGATGTATTTTCTTTTTGTGATTATACTGAACACTATTAGTATATTCAGTGAATTATTCTATCTCTCTTATTCAATTTTTGATTTTATTTAGTTCTTATTTTTTTTCTTACTTTCTTTTTGATAATCCCAAAAGGGGGAGAAGAACTAGAATTTATGGACTACCAAGATTTTATGTCTTAATCTCATACAATCTATTTGATATGTTAAGAGAATTTTTTATTCCTTTTTGAAATGTATTTCTTGTAAATACCATGATTTCTTATCATAAAAAAGGGGGAGATTGTTGGACTCCTCTTGTTTTGATGCTCACAAATCATCTTTCACTCTTGTAAATCATGTTTAAATCTTATAAATCTTTTTTAATCAAGTTTCAATTTGTTTTAATACGATTATGCTTAATCTTCATACATTTTGTGAGTATTAATTATTAATACATATTGCAGATATTTGGTAAAGTATGAGTCACCCTTAAGTTGAACTCATAGTCACCGTTGTAGTGACCAAACAATCTCACAAATTCACTAGTCTGAAAATTGAAAAAGTACTAGAAATTGTTTAAGTGAAACTCTTACAGTGACACCATTGTATCATACTACCAGTTCCAGAATTCAAAAAAGTACCAGATACAATTTTAGTGACACCATTGTATCATGCTACCGGTTCCATAATTCAACAAAGTACCAGAAACCGTTTCAATGAAATTGTTTCCAGTGACACTGTTTCCCACAAAGGACCTAACACCGTTTCCACAAAACTGTTACATCACCTAAACTTTTCAAAATTTTCACAAATTATGAGACACCAATCTCGAGCAACTACTTAGAAGCAAATGACGAGTCACCATTGACTATGAAACCTCTCCTGACTCACCGTTCCTATGACACCATTCCTATGTCACTGATGACTGTGAAACCATTCCATACTTACCCATTTTCTTCCTTTTCCAATTAAATTAAAAATTATTTCTAACTATCATATTTTAGAAATTTGATGAAACTGATATTATTAATGATCTTTTGCATACATGTCAGTCAATAGTACAAGGTATGGAGATCATGCTTCTTATCATCCAAAACAAAAACAACTGAGGATTAATATATTATGGTGCATGATCTAAAGAATATTAGATCACGACACACACTTGACCATTAAGAATAAGATACATGATAATCCATATTCATTATTGTGAGAAAAAGAGTAAATCAGTGTGAACCATCCTGAAATCATCCTTACAGTAGCATAAAATCAATGAAGAAGAAGAGTTACAAAGAATATCTCATTGAACTAGAAACCAGAACACATAACTCACGACACTCTATTTTAGAGTTATTTCCATAAGAGGACCTTAGGTTCAAATATGCTACATTCATAGAGTTCAGATCTGCATAGAACAACACTTAGAGAATTTTTAATACCTTCTTGTTATATTCTTCTCTGTTGTGTACTATTTTATTATTCCATTCAGAACCATGTGTTTCTATATTAAAACACTCACTATCTTCTGTGGTAAACTAGAGGATACAATATATCCTATCATTGCCATTCTCTAACACCATTTTACACCCATGTATAACTATGGAAGAGGTCTCTGTGTGACCTGGTTAAATTTTGTTCCTATGAAAAACTATGGTAGAGGTCTAGTTGACCTGTACAACATGTATTTTTTTGTAAACCATGATATAGGGTGTGGATCAATCTTGTTTATATATATTTTTCTTAGTGTCATGTGATCACCAAGTGGAGAGGACTAAGCCTCTCCTTAATACTGAACCTATTGTTTTATCCATTGTGTTCAAGTTCTTTTTTCTTACTTATTTTTGTTTATTCAAATAAGAAAATATTAATTTGCTTTTATAGTTATTCTTAGATAGTTTTTGTTCTTGAATTTTTTTAGTATACCAATTTCAAAAGTTGAAGTACCTTAATAAATTTATTTAACTAAGAATTAATCAATCTTTGAAGAATATTTGAAACTCTAAAATATTTTAAAAATATTCTAGTTTAGTTAATTTTCCTATTTTATATTAAATTGGGGGAGTTTAAAATAAAAAAAATAAATAAAATTTTTATAGGAACTCAATTCACCCCCCTTGAGTTTCTTACTTCGACCAACAAAATTTTTATTTTTTTGGAAGATAAGGATTTTACATGATGATTCAAACTCAAGTTAAGGGACTTTACTTTAAAAACCTATTTTAAAGTTACTCATTCAAATATTTTTAGAAAAGTCAAAATAAATGTTTTTTAAATAATGAAACATGAATGGATTTTCATTATTTTATATCACTTTAATGTTTTGATTATTCCTTTACATGTTTACATTTTTATTTTCTAATAATGTGTTTTCATTTATGAGTGTGAGTCTTTGTAAAAGTGAAATGAGATTTAAAAGTGGAAATGTTATTTTTTACTTTATGATTGTTTTATGTGTCATGATAATTTTATTATTCTTGGGTATAGTTTATGAATATAGGTGGTTCCATGATAAAACAAGAGAGACTAAGCCCATGATATCTCTCCAATACATTGGGTAATTAGACGGAGTTAACCGACTAGGTTTTCCCTAAGATATTTAGGGAATATACCATGAAGGGTATTCCAAATGTAACCATGAAGGTTACTCCCAATGTAGTCATGAAATCTAAAATTTAAGAATGATATGGATGCCACAAGTTACCTTTATGATTTATTATTACTATGAATTTTTACAAGACTATCATGATTTCATTAGGTAAGGTAAAGATTTTATATTTTATGGGTGAAAATTATAATTTTTTGAAAATGTTTTCATGAGTTTAAAATAATCAATGAATAATAGTTTCTTGGATTCTTTTATGTCCCTTATAAAGATTTTTAAACTCATACTAATTTTTAAAATGTTTTTCATAGGGTAAAGGGATGTGTAAGAGAAAGGAGGAAGTCAAGTTGAACATTATGAAGATATTTTATAGAAAACAAATCATGTTTTATTTCAAAAGTTTTACATTTTGGAATAAATCGTTACTATATTAATAGTATCCAATTTATATTAATGTGGAATTTTATGTATTAATTATTACCTAATTCTCTAAAAATCTAAACTAGAAAAGATCCACAAAGTGAATGAGACTAATTTATTGAAAAAAATTCAAGTCTATGTAATGATTATGGATGAGGCCCTATAGTTGGTATCAATGGTCGGTTTAGAAAACTTTAAGGGATAGGATATTTTCTACAAGAATATACATAATTTTATTTACATTATGGTTAAGTTTAAATGATATAGAATTTGAAGATTACCATGTTTCTTCATCTAAGATATGTCTGTTCAAAATGATTTTTTTACATAGTAAATAGGGAAGTTGTGCTAGGAAGAAATCTAGAGGAAAACGACCATCCAAACCAAGAACCTAAGATGGTCAGAATTGGAAATGAATAGTTTTTTGTGGTGATGGAACAATTTAATTGGGATATAAATAGATATGGTATCCATGAAGGATATCAAATAAATCAACCACATAGGAAAATATCGGTAGTGTATCACTTCATAAGGCAACACCCACTATCATTCAGAGGATCATCTAACCCCCATGTTAGCTGAATGGTGGATTAAATCCCTAGAAAATATTTTCAATGTCATGGGTTTTTTGGAAAATCAAAAGTTTATTCTTGTTGTTTACTAATTTGAAGGTGAATCTAATCAGTTGTGGTTGATGCTTAAGAATATCAGGGATAGTGAGAAGATTGATTATCTTCTGTGAGATGAAATCAAAAATATTTTTCTTGAGAAATATTTTCCTAAGGCGGTTCAACTTAGGATGGAAAAAAATTATTGGAATTGAGTAAATATGAGGATTCAGTGGTGGAATATGAAGAAAAATTTACTATACTGGAAATGTATACTCTAAATTTTATTTGGGATTTGGATAGTAAAATCAACCATTTTTACTTTGTATTAATTCCATGATATAGAAGGGCATCAGCTTCTCGTGAATTCAAAAGTTATAAAAAACTTGTTTGATATGTGGAGAAGGTGGAAATAGATTTTATCTATTATCATGTGTTCTTTGAAAACTAGTAGAAAAAGTGGTTGGTGTGGAAAGGAAAGGGAATAATTCATCAAAAAGGTCTGATGATTAGAAAATTAAGTTTACAATTTGTGAAAATTATGGTAAAAACACACTAGATAATACCTTATGAAATCTAGTAAGTACTTCTTATGTGGTAAAATGGGACATAAGGATCATAACTAAAATGAAAAGGATCTTGGTAATGTTATAAAAAAATAAAATATATAGTCATTAAATTTTTTTCAATGCAATGAGATGGGTCATTATGCAAACAAGTGTCTGAAGCATAACCCGAATGATGCGAAGCAACCAAACTATAAGCAGAAAGGTGCAGTGAAATCTCTTGCAACTAATTCAGCAAATTTTGGGTCATCAAATGAAGTGGTATTAAGTATATATTTTTTTCTTCAGTTTATAATAATGTGTTGTTTGATTTGGGGTCTATACATTCCTTCATTTATAAGAAAGTTTCTAGTAAATTAGTAATTCAACATCGAGAAATGAAAGAAGAGATTATGGTAAAAACACCAGTTGTAAACATTAAACAAAAAATAAATTATAATAATATTTATGTCTTTTTTTGTAGAAATAATTTACCAGAAAACTTTGTTATTTTTCCTCTAGTATAGTATGAAATTATTATGGGTATGGATTGGATTTCTATTTAACATACCAAGATGGACTGTATAATTAAAGAATTTTATTTTCAGGAAGAGTTTTAGTTTTTGTACAAGAATGAACTCATGCCACTGATAACATATAAGGATGATGAGAAACAATTAAAATATGGAAAAAAATGTTATCTTGAACTTATTATGGAAAATAAAGGAACTGTTCAGATTAATGATGTGCTAGTGGTAAATGTTTATCTGGATGTTTTTCCTGATGAGTTTCCTGGTATTATATCTGATCTGGAAGTTTAATATTCTATTGACTATGTTCCTGATACATAGCTAATCTCTAAACCCCCTTATCTAATGTATCATATGGAACATTTAGAATTAAAAAATAAATTGCAGGAGTTATTAGATAAAGGTTTTGTCTGACCTAGCAGTTCAACATGGGGTTCTCCTATCTTGTTTGTAAAAAAAATGGTTCAATGATACTTTTCTTAGATTATAGAGCCTCGAATAACATAAATTTTAAAAACATGTATCCTTTTACTCATATCGAGGATTTTTTTGATCAGCTCTAGGGAGCACATAATTCTTCGAAGATTGATCTAAGTTCTGGGTACCATCAATTGAAAGTAAAGGAATGATACATTCTGAAGGCTGTGTTTTGGACTAGATAAGGGAATTGTTAATTTGTACCTACATCATTTGAAATAATCAATCCATCTATTTTTATTCATGGATCCTATTAATATAATACTTCATGAGTTCTTGGATAAGTTTATGGTTGTGTTTATTGATGAAATTTTTGTATATTCTAAAATTAAATAGGAACATTAAAGAAATCTATGGGGTTTTTTAAAACCTTAAAATAAAATAAACTATATCGTAAATTCGAAAAGTGTAAATTTTTGTTGCAAAAAATTCTTTCCTTGGTCCCATAGTTTCTAAATATGGCATAACTAATGATCTCACAAAAAAAAGAGAGTTGTTGAAGAATGGCCAAGACCCAAAAATATAACTCAAATTCATTAGTTTCATGGTTTAGCGGGATATTATCAGAGGTTTTTTAAAAAAATTACACGTTTATCTAGTCTACTAACTATGTTAACTCAAAAATATGTTAAGTTCATTTTGAAAAAACAATGTTATGATTGTTTTTAAGAATTGAAAACAATATTGGTGAATGCTACAGTTCTGGACCTGACTTCCAGAAATGGTAATTTTTTTATCTACAATGCTCCTTCATTGAAAGGATATGGCTATTTTATAATAAAGAATGATCAGGTAATTTCTTATGCTTCACAATAGTTGAAACCTCATGACATAATTTATCCTACACATGATTTTTAATTAGATTTTAATGTTTTTGCATTAAAAATTTGGAGGAATCATTTGTATGGAGTAAAATGCAAAATATATACTGATCATAAAAGTTTTAATTATATATCCACTTAGAAATAATTGAACTTGAGACAAAGAAAATGGTTGTAACTAATCAAGGATTATGATTTCATGATTCAATACCATCCTGGAAAAGAAAATAAAGTGGATAATGATTTTATATTAAAAATTAATGCAACGTTAACCATGTTATATTTGGAACATTAACCTTTGGTTAATGATTTGATGAATTTTTTCTGGAAGTTGTTGGTATAGAAAATTACTCTGTTTTGTTTGAGGTGTCAGTGCAATGATCACTATTATATAGAATTAATCAAGTTTAGAAGGAATACCATGAGTTTAAGAAAATGGTGGAATTTATTCAAAAGGGTTCATTTTCTAAATTTAACATTGATAAAGATCATGTTTTTATATTTTTGAAGTGATTATGTGTTTCTTGTGATTCACAGTTTAGGAAATAGTATTTATGTGAAGCTTATAGTTTTTTATTTTTAGTTTATCCTAGAAGTACTAAGATGTATAGAGATCTTTGAGAGTATTACTGGTTGTATGGAATGAAAAGAGATATTGTTGACATTAACCTGAGTTGTTTGAATTGTAAGAAGGTTAAATAAGAGAGGAAATTACCAAAAGGGATGTTTCATCCTTTTCTAGTGCCAAAGTGAAAATATGAGAATATATCTAAAGAGTTCCTTGTGGGATTACCAATGAATTCTAGAGGTAACAATGCGATCTGGGTTATTGTTGATTGATTGAATATATTTTCCCATTTTATACATATTTGAGACACTCTATCTCTAGATCAACTTTCTCCATTGTATCTTAAAGATATAGTTAGGTTACATGGAGTTCCTCTCTCCATTATACCATATCGTGATCACAAGTTCACTTCTAACATTTAAAAATGCCTTCATAAGTCATTAGGTACTGAATTAAATTTCAGTATATTTTTTCATCCTCAGACATATGGGAAATCAGAACAAACAATAAAAAACATGGAGGATATGATATGTGATTGTTCAATGGATTACTAGGGATGTTAGGATCAACATATTTCTATGGTTGAGTTTTCTTATAATAATTTTTTTTCATTCCTGTATACAGATGGAACCATTTGAGGCATTATATGGAAAATGGTGTCGAACTCTAGTTTTTTTCGATGATTTAAGGGAAAATATGTTGATGGGACTAGATTTGGTAGAGGAACCATCTGATAATGTTCCATTGATTCAGTGACACATGATAATATCTCAGAGTTGGTATAAAAGTTATGTGGATAATCGGAGAATGATCTTTCTTTTGAGGTAGGTGATCATGTCTTTCTCAAAGTTTCTCCATAGACAAGTGTGATGAGTTTTAGTAATAAGGGGAAGTTGAGTACATGGTTCATTAGACCCTATGAAATCCTAGAGAATGTTGGACCAGTTTTCTACTGGGTGTCTTTGCCTCCAATTTTTTCTAAGGCACACAATTTTTTTAATGTTTCAATGTTAATAATGTATATGTCAGATCCATATCATGTTTTGAGTCCAAAAGTAGTTCAGTTGAAAGAGAGTATTTATTATAAGGAAAAGCCAGTCCGAGTTATTGAAAATTAAGAACAGGTGCTTCTAAATATGGTGATTCATTAGGTTAAGGTTTTTTGGAAAAACCATATGGTCAAAGAGGCAACATGGGAATATGAAAATCCTATCAAGGAAATGTATCTCCACTCATTTAAGAAGTGAATAAAAATTGTGAGGATATAATTTCAAAAAGGGGGAATAATGTAACAACCAAGGTAAGGATAGTATAAGTACTTTTCATATTTATTAGTTACATAGTAAATAAAATATACACAATATTCAAAATCATATATGGTAAATAGAGTTTTTTGTTATAAAACTTTATTTTTATAAAAAAACAGTTTTATCGCCTTCTAATAGTGAACCTATTATAAATATAGTTTTTGAAACATTTATAATTAATATTTGAAAAAATAGACATCATATTTGAAATAGGAGTATCATAATTTACTTTGGATGAATTTTTGGGATTTTTCTAATAAGATTCATTTTTTATGAATAGTGAAAAATACTGCATTTTAATTCAAAACTTCTTTTTCATATAATTTATTTATATAGATAGATTATACTTATAGTTGGTTTTAATATATAATTATATTAATTTTTTATAATTTAATCCAATTTTTTTCATAGGAATCAATTTCACATAGAAATTGGATATTAAATATTTGTGAACTTTTGAACGATTTTACTTGAAAAACTCATTTTCTTGATCCATTAGTGGGATTAGTTTTAAATTAATTGTAGTCACTTATGTGTTTTAAATTTTTAAAAATGGACATAAGAAGTTTTAATTAGTATGATATTTATTATGTAATAGGTTCAATGTGATTTTTCAAATTTACGAATAATAACTTTAGTAATTATTGTTATTACTACTTCTATGTGTAAATCGAATAATAAAAGGTAAACATAATATTATAAATAAAATAATATCACTATAAAAACTTGTCCTAATTTTATTTTATGAGTTTTTTTCGACCAAAATAATCCTTGGGTTGAAGTTATACCCTTTGGAATTGACTTGGGTGTGAGAAAGACATTTATAATACTACATCTAAAGAGAAGACAAATTTTGTCACACCCTTATTTTTAACAAAGTAATGTATTCTTAATATAGTTTTATAAAAGGGATATCTTTAAATATAAGTATTATTTATGAATATATAATTATTACCTAAATAATGGTTATTTATTTATAACTTTTAGGGACTAAATAATTAAATTAAAAGGTGACACGATGATGATGTAGTAATTGCTTCATTAATGGAAGAATCAAATAAATGTTATTAAAGAAGTTAAAATAAATATAATTTGATATAATTTATTCCATAAAATAATTTTATTTATGGAATTGACATGTTAGGTATGTGTTAAGAGGGTTTTTAAGATATAAATTTGCTAATATATTTTAAAAAATTAAAATATCCAATAGTTTAAAAATTGACATTAATGATATTTTAAAATATAAAATATTTTATTAAATGATGTAGAATGTATAAAAATATAATATTCAGCAAAACAGTTGGGATAATTCATATAATTTTATAAATGACTCATTTATTGGTCGTTTTCTCATGTCATAGTAATTATTTTTACCTTTGAAGTGTAAATTACATGATATCATGGTAAGAGTTAAAAGAGTTAATTATGGTTTAAAACAAAAAGATAAGGATTAAAAATTAACAAAACTAGTATAATTTTTTTATTAAATGTATTTGACCCAAAATCATCCTATATTTTGAATAAATTAATTTTTATCCATTTTTAGAAAAATACTAATTTCTATTATTTTAATATTCTAAATCTTTCCATGAGTGCCCATCCCCTCTCCTATAAAAGTGTACCCATTATTCTCTATTGTTCACACCTAAAAACCATTTTGGTTTTTCCATTATCTACCCAAATACCTTACTAGAATACCTACCCAAATTATAGAGTCCATATTTTATTCAAAACACTCACCATAGTGGTGTTAAGTTGTTAATCAAAAGAGATTTTCTGAAGGAAAGGTATCATTTTTCAGTGTTTTTGTTTTGTTTCTTATTCCTATTCCTTAAAATATTATTCATCCATGAATAAATAATAAATAAATTTTTATAAATATACTAATGTGTTATTATGTTAATACCATCACTTAAATCCATCTCCAATTTCATCAAATGGGAAATGAATTATTCATTCGTGTATACAATCGACTACTACCTCATGAACCAAAATAATTATTTTTTCATCACCATCTCTAAAGGCTGGTTATAATAACAGAATTAATGTTTATATATTATATTAATGAATTATCTATAATTATTAAATATTAATATATCAATTATGTTCTTACCTTTACATGCACAAAAAAATCTTAATGTCGTTTGTGCCTACGCGTGGACTATCACCTCCACAAAGCGATGTGATTTATTTTTATTCACCACATCACATGGATGATATGTGTAAGTATATTTAAATGATTAATATTAATGATATTATGACCATTATTGAAATATATAATAATAATTACCTTCTTTCCATAAATGATCAATGAAAAATGGAAACGTTACTCATGTGTGTGTACGACCAACCGTCTCCCTGATTATAACGTTATTCATTTTTCATAACCATAAATAAATGATTTAATTTAAAAGTATAATTTATCTATACAAGTGATTATTATTTCATTAATATTATTCTATAGATGATGTAATTAGAATAATTTTGACTATGTACATCATTTCAAAGTCATTTTGGACTTGAGTACTGAATATCGACAAAGCACCCGATGTGAACATAAATAATTAAGTAATTGTTATAACTTGATAATAAATTATATAAAATAAATAATAAACCTTAAAAATTTTCTCAAAGTTAATCTTTCTACTATTTTTACAAAATTCAAAAGGAATGTTTTTTAACTTATAGGGCTCGAATGGATTTTCATTATTTTATATATATTTAATGTTTTTATTCTTCCATTATAATTTTATCATATTATTTTAAAATAATGTATTTTAATTTATAAGTGTGTGGATTTGTAAAAATGAAATTTTATTTCAAAGTGGAAAAGTTATTTTTACTTTATGATTGTTTTATGTGTTATGTTTATGTTATGGTTCTTAGGCAGAGGATATGAATACATGTGGTTCTATGATAATCCTTGGGTGGGTGAGCCTATGACATATCTCCAATGCATAGGTCAATTATATGGAGTCAACCAGTGGGATTTCTCTTAATATATTTAGGTAATATACTTTTAGGGGTATTCAAAATGTAATGATGAAGGTTAATACCTATGTATACATGAATGATACATTGTAAGAATGATATGGATGCCCCAAGTTACCTTTATGATTTATGATTTCTATATAGATATATAGGAATATTATGATTTCATGAGGTAAGCTAAAGAGTTTATGTTTTATGGGTAAAAATTACGATTTTGTGAAAATGTTTTCATGAGTTTAAAATATTCATGGACTAATGGATTATTTCCTCCTTTTATGTCCCTTATAGAGCTTTTAGTGGTCCTCACAATTTAAAAAAACAAAGGGTAAATGGAGAGGTAAGATAAAGTAGGAATTCGAGTTTAACATTATGAAGATATTTCATGGAAAATAAATCATTTTTTCTTTTAAAAGTTTTATATTTTAGAA
This sequence comes from Viscum album, assembly GCA_963277665.1. Taxonomy (NCBI): domain Eukaryota; kingdom Viridiplantae; phylum Streptophyta; class Magnoliopsida; order Santalales; family Viscaceae; genus Viscum; species Viscum album. The sequence goes on from OY728122.1 coordinate 598,286,909, forward strand.
GAAATGGACATTGTTTTAATAGTATACACTTTGTATGAATATGGAATGTTATGTATGAATTATGACCTAATTCACTAAAAATATATACCAGAAAATATCCTAAAGGTGAATGAAAGTAATTTCTTGAACAAAAATCAAGATTATGTAATGATTAAGATCAGTGCCTTTTAATCAAAGTATAAGGTAAAAGAATACCAAACCAAAATATATGTGAAAAATGAATTTGTCACCACCCGAAACAATTATTTTTATAAAGAATTTTCCATAAAAACATGATAAAATGTTATATGTAAATTACATAAGGTGTGATATATATGATTATGGTTCTTTAATATATTTATAATAAAACCATATTTATTACTATGTCCATATTTACATACTCATTCTAGAATCATTTTCTACCATTTCTATATATTACATAAATTTTTTTAAAGAATGTTTTTAATATTATCTAATTAGTTAATAAATAAATTTGTTCACATGTTTGGATTGCTAAAAATTATTTTAAAATGAATCTTTTTTCATTCTCTGAATGAGGTACTTTTGAATTTTTATAAAAAATATTAAAGGAATATTTGTTTATATATACACTTCATGAATGGAATTTTACGTTGTCAACACCGTATAATGATTTAAATATTATTTTAAAAGTATGAAAGGTTCTATTTAAGGAAAAAAATTCCTTAATATTTTTTTCCCTGTTACCTTCCTTTAGGTATAAATTGTATTTTTTATGGGTTCCCTTATTGTTTGGGTGTATTGAGGGATTCTCACAAATGAGGATTTTTTTTGGGAAAAAATGAACTAAAGTTCATTAATTTATGTCTTTTTGAACTAATGGAGTCTTTGTATAAATTTTTAAATGGAGTTATATGGTGATCCTTGGGACCAAAGAGCCTTAAGTTTTGGTTCGAACGTGTTCTATAGAAAAATGAGATGAATACTGCATGGTGGACACATTCACATCATGAATGGGATACATTATATGAATATATTGTGGAGAGGATTCCATGAATTCCATGAAGGGTTTAAATTTTTTAAAATATTTGAAAGCTTTACAGGATGTAAAAACTTCGATATAGATTTAATTTAATCCAAGGTAATTCCTTTTCAACATATTTTTAGTACAAGGGATTCCATGCCTTGAAACAAATTCATGATGTGAATCCATCACATCCAGTGGTTTTAAATGTGGTACATGACTCATTATTTTATAATTCAGTTCTCAAGATTCCCTCTTAGACACTATGGTTATTTTGAGTGATTTTGGGATATCTCCCTTCTTTAAGATCACTTCGTTCATCATTTTATTTCTTTGGTGGTTCCACCACATATCCCTGTTATTTGGTATTTCTTCATTTTCATTGCCTATAGTCACATTGGAAATATTTTTATTTAAGATTCATGATCAATTGGTGTTTTATATCTATACATTCATGTTTATTTTTGTGCCTTTTCTTTTGAAGTCCAACTGGTAGTTTTTTATCCCTATTGTTGAAGGCATTTAGGTTTCCAACATTCTTGAGGTAGGTGTTTCTAGGAAAGTGTTTCTAATTAATGAATTTATATATATTATTTTTAATCCCTATGGTTTGTTCATTTAAATGTATTTTATTTGGTGAAAAATGTTTTTAACTAAATTTTATCATGGTTTTGGAAATGGGTTTGTATAATCATAGCACACTAGGAGCCTTGGGGAATCAGAACATAAACATTGGTGACTATAGTGTGTGTGGTGCCACTAGGGGTAAATTCTTTGATATTGACAGGTTGTGGCATGAGTTGATATTTTTTGGAATCAACTTCTTCCATTTTTATCACTCTTTTATGTCTTGTATGTATTCCCATAGTACGGATCCCAAATAGTGTGCTTTTTCTTTTATACCTAGATTATCGCATGATGGTTTATTTCATTGATATTTTCTCACATGTTTAATTTAACTATTTTTATTTTATATCTTATATATTACAGTATTTGGTGAATATTGTATGAATTTATTTAATAAAAAGTAAATGTTTAAAAATTTTATTATTTATGAAAATTATTTATAAATTTTATTTTGTTTTAAAGCTAGAACATGAGCATTATTGATATTATAACCTTTATTGATTATTTGGTGGTATCCTAATGGTCTATTATCACACACACTGGTTTTTTACTTTGGGTGGTTTTAGAATTTTCTAATGAATTGGTGAAAGGGAATGTGATACCCTGATATTTTTGAAATATATTTTTTCGAATTCATTTAATCTTTTTGATATTATTTATTTCACATAACACTGAATATATATTTTTTTTATATAAATGAAATATGTTTTTATTGAATTAACTAAAAGTAGAACCTATAATATCATTCAATACACACAACTCTATTATTTTCTTATATTACACACAATATGGATTCCTTCCAATAGCTTGGGTTACACACAAGGTCGAGTTTTTACCAAACTACAATATACTATTAATATGATTATTAAAACATTATTATAGCCACCACACAGGCATCGAAATATAAGTTATTAATAATATTAAATAAATTGTGCAAATATGATTTAAAAATGTATCTAAATTGAATCATTTGGTTATCAATTGGTATAAGTAAATAAAAGAACTGTATGAAAATTAAGAAATTACATTTCTAAGAAAACAATTTTTTTCTATTTAATTTTCATTAACTTAGTAAATTATATAAACCACTTTTTATTAATGTTTTAAATAAAATTTATATATTATATATTCAATCAATATTTTTTATACTCATCCAACAGATTTTATAGGTATAAGATAATAATAAATACAATTTTTTGAATAAAAAGATGTATTTTTCTAAAAGGTAATTTTACCACCTTTTAATAGAGAACAAATGTTAAATATGATTTTTGGAACTTATATAATTCTTATTTTAAAAAATAAACTTCATTTTTTAAATTGGGATATAAAAATTTACTTTAGGTGACTTTTTTGGTATTTGTCTAAGAAGTTACATTTTTTATGAATAATGAAAAACACTTAATTTTAATTCAAAAACTGAATTTTCATAAAATTTATTTATATAGTAAAATTATATTTTTATTTGGTTATAAAATTTAATTAAATAAATTTTACATAAATTATTCCAATTTAGGTAATGGGAACAATTCACATTGAAATTGTATATAAAAACATTTCAAACTTTTAAACATTTTCCCTCAGAAACCCGCTATCGTGACACGTTTATGGAATTAATTTTAAATTAATTTCTACTAATTCTATAATTTGAATTTTTCCCAATAGATTAAATATTTGTAATCATAATAATTTATAATGTCTAATAACTTCAACATAGTTTTTGACTAAAAATATTAGTGAAAGTGATTAAAATAAATTACAATGATTAAGATAAAAATTAGCTTAACAAATGACTAAACCTTAAACTTAAGGCCTAAAATAACCTTAAATCTTGTGCAAAAACCATTTTATGTTCTTATTTTGACTCTATACTAAATTTTATATAATTTTTTTCATTATTTTATCCACTTTTCATAGTTAAAACATTGGTGGATTTCCATTTTCACAAATTTACAAGAATGTCACTTCTCCTCCACTATAAAAAAGAACTCACCCCTCCCACATCCTCGCACATCTCAAGTAAATTTAGCTATAAAAATATATACACAAATATATCATCAAAATACATCCCCTAAAATATGAAGCCTCACCTTATGTATAAATCCATCCAAGGAATCCCTTTGGTGAAAACTAAAAGGAGTTACCCGAATTAGAGGTAACATCCTCCTTGAAGCTCCTTTGTTTTATTTTCATTATCCACAAACTCAAATATTATTATTAGATTATTATATGATAAAATAATTATCCTAAATATAGTGATATTTTTTTATTATAATTTTTTTACCTTCACTTACACACACTTACATCCAATGGGTAAGGAACTTACCATTCTTGTGTTTGGAGAACTACCATCTCACGAAATAATGTTGTTCATTTTCCTTTACCACCCATGATGTTTGAGAATTATGATGGAAATTATATTTTTATATAATATATATGATATTTATGATTTATTTTTTCTTATTTAATTATTATATAACATATAACTTTATGCTTTCTATTTTGTGTAAATATGATAATTTCATTTGGGGAAGTGTGGACTGCCGCCTCCTCAAAGCAATGTGATTCGTTCACACTCTTCAAGAAATTTTTTAAGGATGGGTTTAGTAAAATTAAATTATATATATGATATAATAATGCTAATTTATTGATGATATATATATATATAAATATTTTATTTACTTTCATTCTTTTATTATGATAATAAAACATAAATAGTATTCATGCGTACGTACGACCTTCTGTCTCCATGAACAGTGTATTCCATTTCATCATTATATATTTTATAGGTTACTAAAAATTTGTATATACTAAATATATATGATTTTTATATCATTTTTAAATTATTTAAATCATGATATGAGTATTAGGACAAAAAATATAACAAATTAAGACACATGTAAGAAAAAAGGTGATATTACCCGAAGCGTAACCTTAACATGGAATTGTTTACAAGAGGGTAATATAAAGCCATGATAAAACCATATATGGTATTATATTTAATAATATATTTATTTAAAAGATTTATAATAATCATATATTTATTAAACTTGAGGTTTTTATGAGTATGAATAAATTCAAGACATAAAGTAAGGGAATTTTATCTCACTTATTATTTCTTTGAGATACATGCCTTATTCAACACTAATTTCTTTTATGTGGTGTGTATGATTACCATATATGTATTACATGATTATTATACTTAAATTTATATGTATTTAAATATCAATTTTATGATATTTCTTTCATAGGGTTTATGTTTCAAAATTTACCAAATTGTTAAAGTAATTTTGTCTCAATTTTTCTTCTTTGAGACAAATATCATGTTTGTCACGACCCGCCTTCACCAAGATGAGAGAAGGGACAATAGGTTTCCAGAACCTTCCTTATTCAATTTTAAGGAGAGATAATGACCCCTAAGACCCGCCTTCAATAGGTCCCAGAGTGGCGACTAGAACCAAGGGTATAGAATCGTACACAAGATGGAAGGCATTACCCTTTTTATTTAATAGGATCGAGAGATAAGATATAAATCCCAACAACACAAAAAGTGGAAATATAGGTAAAGACAAAACAAACCATTCTCATATGCATGTTCCAAAATTAAATGTTACAAAAGTAAAAGAAAACCCCAAAAAGAAGTACCAAAAGAAAGAAAAAAATAGCAACAACAATAGTCCCAAAATCTGAACTAGTACAACCCTGCACGATCCCTGAAGTCCTCCTGGAAACCTGAAAACAGTTTTATATACATAGGGTGAGCATACAAGTATAATTAGTAGGGAAAACCAAAAGCTCTCATACACAAGTGGGGAGACATTCTAATTCCCCGTGATAAAAGAGACAACCGAAACACCTAGTAAGGAAAACTACCCACCCAAGCCTCACTAAGGCATGCTCCAAAAATAACGTAAGTCAAGAAATATAATAGTAATAACACATCAATGTTGGGGTACCCTGCGCCACTTCCCCACTGGTTATTTAAGACATCCTACGCATCGAACCTCTCCCGCCAATCTCACCGCAGTCCCACTACCACACCCTGCCCACACACACCTGGGCCACAACCACACGTCCCGCCCAGAAACACCTGGGCCACAACAACCACGCGTAACCACACCCACAAACACCTGGGCCAGAAAAACTACTGCCACACCCAAAGACATCTGGGCCTCATCTCAAAGACACATGGGAAACAACCTACCCGCACACACCTGGGAAACCACCATAACTAACCTACCCGAAGAATCTTGAGCAATAATGGATCTCAGGCCATCAAAGCCTGCCCAATGAGTCTTGGTCCATTTGGGAAAGGGATCAGAAAAGGATCTAATAACAAGACACTCATAGGAGTGTTTGGAAAAATACCCTCCCCCATGAAATGGGGGTGTTCGGCACTAGGTGTTCAACTTGGGTGGGGCGCGAATACGAAACATAAGAACCAAAATTATATAATATATATAAAAAGCACTCATCCCAACCTAGGAGTTCCAAAACCAACTTAAGCACAAACACCCTTGTTTCTATTCATTCATAAGAAACACTGAACCCACGACCATGTCACCACTCATCCCGGAAAGAAATTATCCATTGAGCCCAATCTTGTTTTCATGTTCAAGTGATCCCATTTAAGTAAATTCTGCACTACTGGGTAACTAAAAGGAATAACCACAAGCCATAGAAAGAGAAACAGCCAAATAACAATTTAATCATTCACACCCGGTTCTCTTGTAAAGTCACAACAACAAAGAGATCCGTGAGATCTCTCAAAGTACTGGAACCAAACCAAGCCTCGAGATATATCCCCACACAGCTTCAGATTCACAACTAACAACCGTGCCATAACAGAGGATCCCATCCCCATCCACATCACCCCATAATCATCAAACAAAGAAACACACCTACTACCAAAAAAGAGTTGGGAAACTTCAAGGTTGAAGCACATAATTCATTAGGTTCTTCTTTCTTTTGGTTAACCGGGGTGACCACACAAGGATTGATGTTCACTGGGCATCCATTTGACCAACTGAGTTTAGGTCATTAACCAATTTCCATGTTATAGTCATTTAATCATCACAGAAGATAAGGGTTCATTAGTGCACAAGGAAAGACCCCCAACGACCATTATTTTCAGTGAGCATAAGCCCATACAGTTCACAACATATATCAATTATAAAAGAGTACAACAGAATTGTCAAACACACCCCATCATTCTTTAACAGTCTTTTTATTATCTTTGTGAAGGTTTGGTTTCATCTATTCCCATAGAAACAATAGCTTACCCACCCCGCATGATACATAGTAAGGGGATACTAAAGAAAAATCCCTACCTAGTTGATCAAGGATCGAAGTTCTTCTCCACGTGCCAAGAACTGGGGATGCGTGACTTGCAGGGGAGGAACGTCGGGGACTCCAAGGGTGAGCAGAAAGGCTCCAGCACAGGCACACCACTTGCCTCAGGAAGGGGAACTCCAAACGCACAAAGAAGAAAAGGAGACTAGCCAAGAGGAAGAAGAAAGAATTTCTAGAGTGATATAAAGATGAGATCCCATTGTTACAGGATGTAGAATTTTGAATGGCTATAAAGTCAGATCGTGGTTTCACCATGTGGTTGGGTGGTTACGCATGATGGAATTAATTTTCATTTAACAATTCTCCACGGAGAGGTGGTCATAACGACTATGCGTTAAATAGATTTCTTTAAGCATAAGGAAATGTGTAACAGGGTCAGATCTAGAAGGTACGGGGAAGGGCATGACACCGAGGAAAAAACCACACGTTTTGGTAAGTTAAGGGTTGACCGAATCTTGTGGAATTTTATATATTATTTATAGGCTTTAAATGGATTTGAAAGGGGGAATTAAATCATATTTATGTCAAAAGATATGTTGCAGGAGTGGAAAATTTGGGAACTGGGAAAGAACGAAGACCACTCAGTGAGGACACGGTGCCACCGTCACGGTGCCACCATCACGGTGTCACCCTTACGGAGCCACCGTCATGGTGTCACCCTCACTGTTCCACCATCATGGTGCCACCATCACAACAGAGCTGTTTTTTGGCAAGGTAATGGACTAGGTGGGTCCAGGCCATTACATCAGATACCTATCAAACTATTATCTCCCTCGAGAATCAAAACTAGACCCAAAGAAAAGAGGGGTTCAGAATAATTACCTCGAAAGATACCTCTCAGGAGTGAACCTCATCGACATCTAGGAAAAACTTTCCCTCAAGTAACCAGGCAACACTCGAGGGTCAAACTGTCTAGTCATATGGGTTAGGGAGTTTCTTCCTCTATGTCAAGATATTATCCGCTTTGTGTGGCACTGACTCTCCCGTACGGGTTTAATCACATCCAACTTAATGAGTCTTGATTAGGGATCGGGTCCTCCACTCCCCATAGTTAGGACTCTTCACACACATCCAGAGAATAAGGAAAACCGCACATTCCATAGTTAACAAGGTAAAGCGTTCCATCACAAAAAAGTACAAAAAAATAGAACAAAACTCAAAACAGCTCTGGGTACTGGGCGCGCATCTGTGTCTCCCATTCCCAGGTACTTTCCTCGAGCCCACCATGCCTCCACAACACACGAATCAAAGGAATGGTCCATCCACAGAGCACCTTCTCCTCACGATCCTCGATCCTCACTGGACTTTCCACAAAAGTCATGTTGTCCTCGATATCCAGCTTTCCCCAGTCGAGGACGTGTGAATCGTCGTGTAGATATCATCGGAGCTGAGACACATGGAAGTCATCGTGAAGTCTTAGTAGCAGCGGTGGTAGAACTAGCTGATAAGCCACTTCACCGACCTGCCGTAGCACTTCGAACGGTCCGACGAACCTGGGAGAAATATTACTTCCCCTGTCGAACCTCTATTTCCCACGCCGAGGGGAGACCTTCAAGAACACGTGGTCCCCAACCTCGAACCCCAAGGGTCTCCTCCTATTATCGGCATATGACTTTTTCCGGTCCTGGGCTACCTTCATCCTCTCCCATATACGATGAACCTTCTCCATCATGCTCTGCACCACCTCTGGGCCAAGAACACCTGCCTCCCTGACCTCTGTTCGGCACATGGGTGAGCGACACAACCTCCCGTACAAAGCTTCTAATGGAGCCATGCCAATGGTAGAGTAATAGCTATTGTTTTAGGAAAACTCCACCAGAGGCAAGTGTCGTTCCCACGATCCCCTAGATTCTAGAGTACATGCTCGTAGCATATCCTCCAATGTCTGGATGGTGCGCTCTGTCTGTCCATCTGTCTGGGGGTGGAAAGTAGTGCTAAGACGTAGCTGGGTGCCAAAAGCATGCTACAATCCTCTCCAGACTTGTTCTGTAAATCATACATCCATATCCGAGACTATGGACCTTGGAACCCCATGAAACCGTACCACCTCATCCACGTACCTCCGGGCTAAGACATCCACCGTACTTGAATCCTTGATTGCTAGGAAGTGGGCCGATTTCATCAGTCGGTCGACCACTACCCAGATATCATCGCAACCCCCTTTAACTCTGGGTAGTCTCGTGATGAAATCCATCGAGATGTCATCCCACTTCTACTCAGGGAAATCTAAAGGTTGTAACAGACCCCCTGGGACTCGGTGTTCAGCCTTCACCTACTGACACACGAGGCACTTTGCTCCGAACTCTTCCACCACCCGCTACACCTCGGGACACCATAACTGACATCTCAAGCCCCAGTACATTTTAGAAGCTTCTGGGTGTACAGCCATGGGTGAGTTGTGGAACTCACCAAGAAATATCTCATGCATCATCTTCGTAACAAAAAATTTCCCTCCGAAAAGCATCTGATTCTGACCATCCTCCTTCCACCCTTCTGGAGCATCGCCATGGTTAACCTAGTCATGCATTACTTCACTCTTTATGTCTCCCCAATGAGAATCCTCCACCTATCGTAGGAGAGAGTATTGCACTGTCATCTGAAACAGACAACCTTTACAACCATCCTCCCTTACATCCAGATGCAGGGAAGCCAAATCCTCCATCACCTTCCAAGAATCTTCCGACTCTCGAACCACATCCTTCTGTGACTTCTTACTAAAGTCATCAGCCACCACATTACATTTTCCTAAGGTGTAGAAAATCTCAAAGTCGTAGTCCTGAAGGAACTCCATCCACCTTTGCTGACGTAAGTTCATGTCCCGCTGGGAGAAGATATACTTAAAGCTTTTGTGATCCGTGAAGACCATGAAGTGCTCCCCGATGAGGTAATGCCACCAAAACATTAGTGTGAACATGACCTCCATAAGCTCCAAATCATGGGTGGGATAATTACGCTCATGAGGACGTAACTGTCTAAACCCATAAAAGATCACCCTTTTCGTTGCATCAGCACACACCTGAGGCTTTGTACTGAAGAATCACAGAACACCTCATACGCCACCCCTTCTTCTGGAAACCTTAGCACTGGGGCACTTACCAGCTTCTCCTTTAGATAGATAAAGGCTGCCTCGCACTGCCCATCCCATACGAAAGCCCGGTCCTTCTTGGTCAAAGCTGTCAAGGGTGCTGCCACTGGAAATAAGTTGGGTACGAACCTCTGGTAGTAACCTGCTAGTCCAAGGAAACTATGAACCTCTACCACGTTCTTGGGTGCTGCCCAAGAAACAACTGCCTCGACCTTTGATGGGTCCAGCGCTATTCCCTGCTCGGACACCACATGCCTAAGGAAGTGCACTTTTCACTTCCAAAACTTTCACTTGGAAAATTTCCCATAGAGTTGGTTCTATTGGAGGGCCTCTAAAACCATTATCAGGTTCTCATCATGATCCTCCTATGACTTTGAGTAGATTAGGACGTCATCAATAAAAACGACTACGAATCGATCTAGGTATTCCCGGAAGTTGGAGTTCATGAGTCCCATGAACACAGTTGGTGCATTCGTAACACCAAATGGAATGACTAAAAACTTGAAGTGTCCATACCTACATCTGAAGGAATTCTTTGAGATGTCTCCCTCCTTAACCCTCAACTGGTGATATCTAGACTGCAGATCGATCTTAGAGAACCAACCTGCTCCCCTCAGTTGGTCAAAGAGATCTTCTGTCCTCGAAAGAGGGTAGAGATTCTTGGATATCACCTGATTCAGTCTTCTATAGTCTATGCACAACCTCATACCACCATATGTATTCTTTACAAACAAGACAGGAGCAGCCCATGGTGACGCACTTGGTCGAACAAAACCCTTATTCATCAGATCGTCAATCTGAATCCGCAACTCCCGCAACTCAGAAGGTGCCATCTGGTAGGGAGAAATTGAAATTGGACGGGCACCAGGTTGCAAGTCTATCCCGAACTCAACATCACATCGAGGGGGTAGAGTCGCCACCTCTTCAGGGAAGACATCCATAAACTCACTGATGATCCCTGGGACTTCCACCATTTTTGTATCCTCCGACTCCACTGACAGTTCAGATAATAAGGAAAGGAGGGGCTCCACTCATCGGTTACCTTCCTAGTAACCCCACTCGCTGATGAAAGTCACACGTCGGCCGCCCAAGTCTTAAAACATGATCCTTCCTGAGAAGCAGTCAATAACGACACCTACAAAGAACAACCAGTCAATGCCTAGGATGACATCGTATGGATGTATTTGCAACAGTAGAAGATCCCTGATTGACTGATGTATCCCTATCATCAGTCTACACCCTCAAGCAACATAAAACAACTCGGTTTGACCTCTGACTGGTGTACTCAACACCAGGGGCATTGGAAGTCTCTCAGCATCTAGACCCAGAGTGCGAGCCGAACTGGGCGCAACAAAGGAGTGAGAATATCCTGTATCGAACAAGGAATAGGAAAGAGTACTAAACAATCTGATCATACCTCAAATGACTTCCAGCCCTGCTGGAGCTGCTTCCTCCGCGACGTGTAACTTCCCACACCCAACTCCCCTACCCCTAAGCTTTCAGCCACCTCCACGACCGCACCATAGTCGAGGTCCCTGAGGAGTGCCCTGAGGTCAGCCTCCCCCTGTGAAATCTTCCCTTAGAAGAGTGGGAGCTCACTGTCCCTGCTGCTGCTGCTGAAAGGGCCTGGCTAGAAACTACTGCGGCTGGGGTGAGTACTGAACTGGCCCACCCCCATTGTACTGTACTCAGTCTGGGCACTGATTCCAAAGGTTCCCAGGGATTCCACAGATGAAGCATCTCTGTCTTGGGCCCGAAAGGAAAGGGAGAGGACCGAGAGATTGGAACTGGAACTGCTGGGGCCTGCTCCCTACTAGTAGAAACCTAGAGGGCCCTGATACTGGGTGCCTGCTACTGACGACCCTCCCCTTCAACATGCCCAACTGGATTCCCTCTCACGATACACCTCCCAGCATGTGCATCCTCTCCACCACTTCATCTTTCTTATGGACCTCCAAGTATGTCGGTAAGGTGAAGGGAGTAACACCATAATGAAGATAAGGTCGAAGTGCCTCCTCTAAAAGTCTTTCCCGAGACTCCTCATCTAGAAAGAAGTCTAGAGAAAAGTGGAGGAGATCCTTGAACATGATCCCAAACTCTCTCACTGACATTCTCCCTTAATGGAGGGAGAGTAGCTCCTGCCTCTTCTCAATCTTCATCGTGGAAGAGAGGAATTCTGCCAGGAACTCCCTCTCGATGTCAGCCCACATAACCTCAGCCTACCTCTTCTCCTGGAGGTAGAGCGTCCACCACTGACACGCTGCTCCCCGCATCTGGATTATAGCCAGAGGAACCTAGTACTCCGTCAGAGTTTAGATCAAGCTGAAAGCTATCACTAGCTCCTCTAGACAGATTTCTGTCTCCATGTCTGAGGTGTTGTCCTCGTAATTCCGAAGGGTCTGTCGCTGAAAGTCACAAAGCATCCACTGCCACTGATCCTCCTCCTCCTCTCAGTCAGTCCTCTACTGATCAGCCATGTGAACCTCCTGGGCCCCGATCGCCCGTACTACCCTTGGTCACCATCCGGGTGCCATAGCTGCAAAGTAAACAAGGAATGCCTAAGCTTGAGTAATGTAGAATATTGTTCTTAAATTTATTTAGATTTATTATTCATTTTAAATCCCCAAAATACCCATGAAACATAATAACACAAGTCATTATGATGCATGCACCTTTCTTAGGGTCTCTACCCTCCAATCAGTGTAGCCTTACTTGGTCGTTCGGTAGGCCCAGAGTCCTTGCGTCGGATCACGGGGGGCCCTAAAATCACGTGTCCTAGCCAGTCTTACCTAGCCTATTTCATGCACCAATATTGTCCAAAAATGTTTCCCTACCATCCCATGCAATCCTCACCGTGCCTAACTCCGAACTCCATCCTATCTCTCAACCTCTTCCTCTGATACCATTCTGTCACGACTCGCATTCACCAAGATGAGAGAAGGGATATCAGGTTTCCATACCCTTACTTATTCAAGTTTAAGTAGAGATAATGACCCCCAAGACCTACCTTCAATAGGTCCCAGAGTGGAGACTAGCACCAAGGGTATAGAATCACACACAAGATGGAAGGTATTACCCTTTTTTTTAATAGGATCGGGAGATAAGATAGTAAATCCCAATAACACCAATAGTGTAAGTACAGGTAATGCCAAAACAAACCATTCTCATATGCATGTTCCAAAAGTAAATGATACAAAAGTAAAAGAAAACCCCAAAAAGAAGTACCAAAAGAAAGAAATAAACAATAACAATAATTGTACCAACGTCTGAACTAGTACGACCCTGCATGATCCCTGAAGTCCTCCTAGAAACCTGAAACCAGTTTTATATACGTAGGGTGAGCATACAAGTATACTCAGTAGGGAAAACCAAAAGCTCCCGTACACAAGTGGGGAGGCATTCTAATGCCCCATGAGAAAAGAGACAACCGAAACACCTAGCAAGGAAAACTTCCCACCCAAGCCTCACCAAGGCATGCTCCCCAAATAACGCAAGTCAAGAAATATAATAGTAATAACACATTCATGTTTGGGTACCCCACACCACTTCCCCACTGGTTATTGAAGACATCCTACACATCGGACCTCTCCCGCCAATCTCACCGCAGTCCCACTGCCACACCCCGCCTGCACACACCTGGGCCACAACCACACGTCCTTCCCAGAAACACCTAGGCCACAACAACCACGCGTAACCATGCCCGTAAACACCTGGGCCTGAACAACTACTGCCACGCCCGAAGACACCTGGGCCTCATCCCGAAGACACTTGGGAAACAACCTACCCGCACACACCTAGGTAACCACCACAACTACCCTGCCAGAATAATCTTGGGCTATAATGGACCTCAGGCCATCACAGCCTTCCCGATGAGTTTAGGCTATTTGGGAAAGGGAGCAGAAAAGAAGCTAATAACAAGCCACTCAGAGGAGTGTTTGGAAAAACACCCTCCCCCATGAAATGGGGGTGTTCGGCACTAGGTGCTCAACTTGGGTGGGGAGCGAATACGAAACATAAGAACTAAAATTATATAATATATATAACAAGCACTCATCCCAACCTAGGAGTTCCAAAACCAACTTAAGAACAAACACCCTCGTTACTATTCATTCGCAAGAAACACCGAACCCACGACCATGTCACCACTCATCCCGGAAAGCAATTTCCCATTGAGCCCATTCTTGTTTTCATGTTCAAGTGATCCAATTTAAGTAAATTCTACACTACTGGGAAACTAACATGCATAACCACAAGCCATAGAAAGAGAAACAACCAAACAACAATTTAAGCATTCACACCCGGTTCTCTTGTAAAGTCACAACAACAAAGGGATGCGTGCGATCCCTCAAAGTACTGAAACCAAACCAAGCCTCAAGATACAGCCCCACACAACTTCAAATTCACAACCAACAACTGTGCCACAATAGAGGTGTAAAGACCTGGAAATTTCAAGGAAATTTTTTTCTTAAATACTTTGGAATTTTAAGAGTTTGCGGTTTCTGACGACACCTGATTCCGAGGCCCGGTGTGCTCAGAATCAATTTATAAATTTTTGTTCAGGTATATTATGTAAACATACATGCGGGTTTTTCTATATTTTGAACTGATTCTTGGAATTGAAATCCAAGGACACCAATTAACTCGCAACACTGGTATTCACTTAAGGGGACCTTTACTGCAGTTGTGCTTTCTCGGGAGGAGAAGTTAATTTTTGTGGATTTATATTAAATTAAATAAAATTATTGTAGACAATTTTATTGTTTAAGAGTTGGTTATTTCCTACAAGGGGGAGTTAGAGGTGGGTCCCACACCCACATAACCTCCAATTAGAGGATAATGTGTGGTGGGGCCCACACGATCCCCTAACCCTTCAACTTCCCTTAAACTTCCCATTAACTCCCCTTCATTTAATTTGACAACTCCCCTCTTTTTATGTGAACTCTCCACCTCCTCTATTTTTAATTTTAAACTCATCACCTCCTCTTAATTAATGACAACAACTAGGATTAATTAAATGCCACATTTAATTAATCTTTGAATTCTTTTGAATCAATTTTAATTGCATGGAAGTTCTATTAAAGTTGGGTAGCTTTTATAATATTTGTTTGGAAAATATTTCGATGAAGAAACCTCTGGAGAATTAGAAGAAGGTGTTCCTCTATAAACGAAGAACATTTACTCTCTCCAACGAAGAACTCAAGGCCTGCTACCATCATCTTCTTCATTCTTCTCCCACCGTGTCAATGAAGAAGACTCTGCCCGTGAGGAACGTCGACTATGCTTCCTCCTCGGACGCGTCCCGATGTCAATGAATCAACATTATCTTCGAATCCTCTTCCCGAGACATGACAAGCAAGCATCAGAATCAAGGTAGGGGGTTTGATATAATTTTAAGTGAATGAAATTATATTCCGTCCTTGGTGAATGCTTTGTCCAATTGATATCGCCTAACGCAGAGGGCGCGGACCGAACGAACATGGCCCGATGACCCTCCGATGGTTCTTGATTATTTTTGGGAGTGACAACGGGAGGCGGTGGAGACCGGAGGCGGCGGAGAATGGAGGCGGCAGTGACTGGAGGTGGAGACCACGCACCGACCACATGATGGAAACTGCGGCCCGCATCTGCGGGCCACTCAGCAGATGAACCGAAACGACCGGCCATAGCCGTCCGGGATGGAGAACCGCGGCGCTGCACTACAGAGAACCGCAGCCCGCGCTCCGCGGGCCGCTTCGATGGTGAACCGGCTAGTCGCCTACCAGCCAGGTTGAAGGAGGCCTCAACACCCACAAGTGTCGCGCGGGGAAAACACAGCCCGCCCGAATCCGGCCGGACTGGAGGGGCGACGCCACTGGGCACCGCTGGTTCGGGAAATAGGTGGGCCATGCCCCCCCCCACACCGCTCGGCCAGCCGCAGGCCGGGACGCGCCCCACCGGGCCTGGCTGACCCCCCTTCTAGGTCAGACCCGCAAATAAGGTCGGGCCGACCCTCCAGCCCACTGGCCTTGACGGGCCAGGCCAGTTTCACTTCAACGTGAATAACTTTAAGACCGCGCGTCCGATCGACACGCCGTCTGCGGCATTGGGATCATCATGACGAGACGTTACTTTTGAGATAATCTAAGTGAGTTTTGGATGAATTTGGAAAATGTCCGGGTTTGGAACGAGCGTAATTCCAACTGGGCCCCTGGAACGGAAAATCCAATATCTCTCAGACCGGGCGCCCGATTGATGCGCCGTCTGTCACGTTGGGTTCTTTTTGATGACACGGAACTTCAGGATACATAAAATCTGGACTTAATGATAGTTGATCTATTGAACCCTTGGCTCGAGGAGTGGAACCTCTCGGAATTGAGCGTGATGTGTGTGGGAACCCTAGAGCTTGCTGCGACTACGACGAATACCATACTGGAATCCTCCGTGGGTTTGACGATGATGAAAACTGTACTGGAATCCTTCGTGGGGTCGACAATGATGACTATTGTACTTGTATCCTAAGTGTGTCTGACAGTTTGACTTCTGTAATAGTATCCTGAGTGGGTCCGACAGAGTAGCTATTCTAGTATCCTACGTGGGTCCGACAGCTTAGCTGGTCTAGTATACTACGTGGGTCTGACAGCTTAGATGAATCAGTGACTACATCTGATCATCTCTATCACTATACAAAAGATGTATACCTGTGTGAGATGAGTCTTGACTTTCAATCATTATCATCGATGTGATTGACTTCCTTTCCAGTATGGACTGGGTTGTGCTTGGACTTGAGAGTTGGAGCCGAAATGAGATTTATAATTTACGTATATGTATGGGCATATACCTAAGTAGAGTTGGTTGATACTTCATGATTGTATCTATTTTCTGTGGTTTGTCCTTCATGGATTATGGGAGACCTTTGGGGGTCTATGGGTCCCTACTGAGTATCGTATACTCACCCCTGCATGGGCTATGCCCGCACTGGTTTGTGTTGGATGCAGAAAATAGACATCACTGATCAAGGTGGAGACTTGTGGAGTTAGATGGTACCTGGAATTGTACCACTTGGTGAGATGTACACGGAGCGGAAGACCGGCCCCGAGGTGCTGAGGAGGCCATCTGTACCCACCCTTCTGGTGGGAATCCTGGAGGATGACTCAGTGGTTGTTGTTTTACTTTACTACAGTTGTACTAGCTTTTCAGGTGTACTGTACTTACTGTTGGGCTTGTATTTCCGGCCCCTTTCCTTTCAGCACTTACTTTTGTATTCAGTATTACTTTGTGCCTACTACTGTTGCGTACTCTGTTGTGTTTGTTTACTTTTATAAAGGAAATGGCTTCCCTTTCTATCGGGATTTACGCCTTTGGTGCTAGTGGCCAGCCCCTAGCCTATGGAAGGCGGGCTTGGGGTAGTCACGACATGGGTCCCTAGGACGGGTCGTGACAAATTGGTATCAGAGGAGTCAGTTCTATCATAAAACTTAGGACTCTGATCTATCATACTGTGAAGCAATAGTTTTAAGAGTATTGTGTGTGGTTTTCAGTTCAGGGAGTCCAGTGTAGGTGTGGTGGCTAACGTATCCATACACCAGGGCCCTGAACTCTGATTTCTGACTCAGTGCACGAAAACACTGATTGTGTGTGTGTTTCCTTTGAAAAGTTTTCTTGTGATTACTTTGTGTCTGCTCACCAGGTATACTGTTTTAACCATGGTGCACCTGTTTATTTTCAATATGGACCCATGAAGGTAGCCATCTAGGGTTCCGAGTTACGTACGAGATGGTATCCCGCCGAGCGACGAATCCTCGGTGCAGGGCCCCATCACAGCGGAGGCACCAGCGGTACCACTACCCGCTGGGCCACTGATACCACTAGCCCTAGCAGCAGAGAGTGCACGCCGCCTGAGTTCCTTGAATGAGTTCCATCACTAGAGGATACCCAAGTTTTGGGGTGAGACGAACCCACAGGAAGTTGAGGATTGGCTGGAGGCTATCGTCAGAGTTTTCAGATTGGTAGGGACACCAGGAGAGCTTATGGTGATCCTTGTCGCGAGTCTCCTGCATGCAGCATCAGGTAGATGGTGGAGCTTCATGCTCCAGGTGCATGACGAGGCATCTTTACTTTGGATAAACTTTTAGTGTCTCTTCTGCTCGGAGTTTATTCTAGCCACCCTTCTTGCGGTGCGGATTCAGTATTTACTTCATCTGCAGCAGGGCATCATGACAGTAGCTCAGTACTTAGCGAGGTTCAATGACCTCTCACGCTAGTCCACAGACATGGTACGAGACCCATTCTTCAGCGCATGGACCTTTGAGTAGGGACTCAAACATGAGATCATGTCTTTTATGATCTCCCTTAGTATTCTGATGCAGGCCGGAGTACTAGTGCTAGCCCTTATTGTGGAGAGCATTCTTGCTGAGCCGACACCAGCTGCGAGACTCACTGTAGGACGAAATATAGCAAAGTCTTTTGTAGCCGGCAGTAGAAAGTTGATGCAGAGGTCCAAGTAGACCAGGACATCAGGTGGGTGACCTCAGGATACAGGTTCGGTTGTGCAGGGCACACGAAACTGAGCCAGCTATACATGGAGCAGGCAGTGCTATGCATGCGGCGGGCAGGGCCACATGGCTCGGGACTGCCCGACCTGCCATGCAGACGAGAAGAAAACAGTAGAGGGACCTCCCAGGCAGAAGCAGAGGTTCGACCGTGGTAGTCCACTAGGAGCGGGCGGACGAGGCATAGGAGCTGGCCGAGCAGCGGGTGGTAGACGATGTTTTGAGGCTCTACCACCACCACCACCAGGAGGACCACCCCGACCACAGGGAGAAGGCAGACATGGGCAGGCTCAGCTCCAGGCAGTCGAGGCCTACGACCACGGCTAGATACTCCTACGGGAGCAGACTCAATGATTACGCACTGGTTACGGCAGTGTGAGCTTACTCTAGGAGGCAAGAGCTTCGGTTGGGATCTTCTTGAAGTGGCATCGAGGCCTTACGACGTCATCTTGGGTATGGACTGGTTGTCTATAGTCCATGCCCAGATCGACTGCATTAGGCTCAAGGTGCGGTGTGTTCGCATGGATGGGACCAATTTCACCTTCACTAGTGAGAAGAGAGCCTTTGTAGTGCAGGATGGACTTACGCAGAGGAGAGGGCAGTCAATCACACATCATTTGGCTAGTCTCATCCTCGGAGCGGTTGATGTGCGGAGTCCGAGTTTTCCTATTGTGGTGGATCAGTATGGGGATGTTTTTCCTAATGACGTTCCAGGACTACCTCCTCACAGAGAGGTAGAATTCTACATAGACCAATACCTCGGGACAACACCGATATCTACTCCAGCATATCAGATGGCTCCCGCTGCGCTTCGTGAGTTGCAAGTACAACTGGAGGACTTCCAGGGGAAGGGATTTATCCGACCCAGTGTTTCACCCTGGGCATCTCCGAATTTGTTCGCCAAGAAGGCGGATGAGAGCTTGTGACTGTGTGTCGACTACCGTCGCCTGAATCAGGTGACCGTGAAGAACAAGTACCCACTCCCGAGGATTGAAAAACTCTTTGATCATCTCAAGGAAGCACAATGATTCTTGAAGATAGACCTCAGGTCAGGAAATCACCAGCTCAGAGTTCAAGATGAGGATGTGAAAAAGATGGCCTTCAGGTGTCGGTATGGGCACTATGAGTTCTTGGTTATGCCCTTAGGCGTAACCAACACTCCAGTGGTGTTCATGAGTCTCATGAATAAGATATTTTACAGCCTTACCTCGATCGATTTGTCATAGTTTTCATCGAAGACATACTGATTTACTCCACTACTGAGGATGAGCAAACCTACCACTTGCGTTTTGTACTAGATACACTCTGAGAGCACCATCTTTATGGTAAGATCTCGAAGTGCCAGTTTTGAATTCGAGAGGTTCATTTCTTAGGACACGTCATGTCAGAGGCTGGAGTTGCAGTGGATCCAGCGAATATAGAGGCAACACTTTCTTGGGAGCCACCCAGGAGCGTGACAGAGGTGCAGAGTTTCCTGGGTCTGGCTGGGTACTATTGGAGATTTGTGCCAGGCTTCTCGAGAGCTACAACACCACTTTCAGCTTTGAAGAAGAAGGGGAAACCCTTCGTGTGGTTAGATAGATGCCAGCAGAGCTTTCAGGAGCTGAGACAGAGATTGACCAGTGTGCCCATCCTGAGGCTACCAGAGGAGGGCATTGGGTATATAGTTTTATGCGATGCAACAGGGACCAAACTCGGGTGTGTCCTGATGCAGGAGCGAGTGGCGATCGCATATGGTTCGCGGTAGTTGAGACAACACGAGCAAAACTACGCTACCCATGACCTGGAGTTAGCAGCAGTGGTCTTCACCTTGAAGACGTAGTGACACTATTTGACGGGAAAGCGGTTTACAATCTACTCTGACCACCAGAGTCTCAGGTACATATTCACGCAGATGGAACTGAACCTAAGACAGCGGAAATGGCTCGAGTTCCTCCAGGACTATGACTTTGAGATAGTCTATACTCTTTGGAAGGGGAACGTTGTAGCTGATTCTCTCAGCAGGAGATCGGGCATTCAGCTACTAGGATTGGTGACAGAGCATCTAGCCGCATTGAAGATATCCTTTGTGGATATAGATGGTGCATCCTTTCTTCAGTCTCTCACAGTCACTCCTCCACTTCTTCAGTGAGTCAGTGAGGTCAGCATGGGGACGTTGACTGTGAGATGCGACGTGCTCAAATATCTACAGGGCAGGCACCTGATGGATTTTCTGAAGGAGGGGAGCATGTCATCCTCTTCAGGGGATGTACTATGGTGCCAGTTGCACTACAGGAGGACGTGTTGAGGGAGTTTCACACTTCCCCTCTAGCGGTACATCCAGGAGTGGTGAAGATGTATCAGGACCTCAGACGAAAACACTGGTGGATGGGTATGAATAAGGCTGTAGCAGAGTTTGTATCACGATGCCTCACTTGTCAGCAAGTGAAGGCAGAGAACCAGGTACCAGCAGACTTGGTACAACCCTTAGAGGTCCCAGAGTGGAAGTGGGATAGGATATCCATGGATTTTGTGATGGGGATTCCACGTACATCTAGAGGACATGACTCTATCTGGGTGATCGTAGATCGAATCACCAAGTCGGCCCACTTCATACCGATTAGAGAGCAAGGTTCAATAGAGAGCTTGGGACACCTCTACGTTCAGGAGATCGTACGACTTCATGGTGTGCCATTGTCTATCGTTTCCGATTGATATGCGCGATTCACTTCCTGGCTATGGAAGGGGTTACGGGAGGATTTTGGGACGTAGCTATGTCTGAGCACCACCTTCCATCCTCAAACGGACGTCCAGATAGAGAGGACCATTACGACTCTCGAGGACATGCTCCGTGCATGTGTCCTCGAATTTGGTCACAACTGGGAGGATCACTTACCCTTGGTGGAGTTTGTGTACAATAATAGTTACCACTCCACCATAGGGATGGCCCCTTACGAGGCACTATATGACCGACCTTGCAGATTACCTCTGTGCTGGACTGACCCTGGGGAGTCAGCACTTGTAGGACCAGAGATGGTTCAGGAAATGACGGAGAAGGTGCATATCATCCAGGAGCAGATGAAGACTGCACAAACCAGATAGAAGTCCTATGATGATAGGAGACAGAGACCACTAGAGTTCGAGGATGGAGACCACGACTTCCTACGGGTCTCACCTCAATGAGGTCTGCGGAGATTTGGCCAAGGCGACAAGTTGTCTCTTTGATTCATCAGACCTTTCTAGGTCCTCAGCAGAGTAGGCGAGGTGGCTTACCGCCTGGACCTTCTACCTTAGTTGCATCGGGTGCACGACGTCTTCCACGTATCTCAATTGAGAAGATACGTGCACGACCCGAACTACATAATCTATCATAGGGAGCTGGAGATCGATGATGGGGCGACATTCATGGAGGTCCCAGTGGAGATCGAGGATTGACAGGAGCGGGTCCTACGTGGACAGTCGATTCCTCTAGTGTGCGTTTTCTGGCAGCACGGGAACCTTCAGGAGAGCACATGGGAGATGGAGGCTCAGATGCGTCCTCAGTACCCTCATTTGTTTCCCTAGTGTGTGTTGTAGCTTTACGGGGAAGATAATTCCTGAGGTGGGAGTAATGTAAATAACTGGAAATTTCAAGGAAATTTTTTTCTTAAATACTATGGAATTTTTTGAGTCTGTTGTTTCTGACGGCACCTGATTCCGAGGCCCCGTGTGCCCGGAATCAATTTTTGAAGTTTAGTTCGGGTATGTTCAGTAAACGTACGTGTGGGTTTTTCTATCTTTTGAGCCGATGCTCGGCCAGCCAGGCCAAGCCGCGCCTAGCCGCGGGCCTGGATTCACCACACTGGGCCGGGATGGGCCTTTCTCCACTGGGCCGGGCCGACCCCATGCCGGGTCGGACCTTCCGAACCAGGTCGGGCCGACCCGCCAGCCCACTGGGCTTGACGGGCCGATCCCGTTTCACTTAAATGTGAATAACTTTAAGACCACACGTTCGATTGATGCGCCGTCTGTAGCACTGGGATCCTCATGATGAGACGGTACTTATGCAATACTCTAAGTGAGTTTTGGACGACTTTGGAAAATGGATGGGTTTGGAACGATCATATTTCCAACCGGGCCCCTGGAACGGAAAAGCCAATATCTCTCAGACCGGGCGTCCGATTGACGCGCCGTCTGTCGCGTTGGGTTCCTTTTGACGAGATGGAACTTTGGGATACATCTACTCTAGACTTAGTGATAGTTGATGTGTCAACCCCTTGGCTCAAGGAGCGGACTCTCTTGGAATCGAGCATGCTGTGTGTGGGAACCCTAGAGCTGGCTGCGACTGCGATGACTACCGTACTGGAATCCTCCGTGGGTTCGACAACGATGAAACCTATACTAGAATCCTCCATTGGTTAGACAGTGATGACTAATGTACTTGTATCCTAAGTGGGTCTGACAGTTTTACTTCTATACTAGTATCTGGAGTGGGTCCGACAGAGTAGTTGGTCTAGTATCCTATGTGGGTCCAAGAGCTTAGCTGGTCTAGTATCCTACGTGGGTCCATTAGCTTAGATGAATCATTTACTACATCTGATCATCTCTATCGCTATATGAAAGATGTATAATTGTGTGATCTGAGTCTTGACTTTCAATCATTATCATCAATCTGATTGACTTGCTTTCCTATGTGGACTGGGTTGTGCTTGGGCTCGAGAGTTGGAGCTGAAATCAGATTGATAACTTAGGTATATGTATGGGAATATATCTAAGTAGAGATGGTTGATAATTTGTGATTGTATCTTTATTCTATTGTTTGTCCTTCATGGATTCTGGGAGACCTTCAGGGGTCTCGGGGTCTCTACTGTGTATCGCATACTCACCCCTGCACGGGATATGCCTGCACTACGTTGTGTTGGATGCAGACGATAGACATCACTGATCGAGGTGGAGGCTTGTGAAGCTGGACAGTACCCAGAGGTGGACCACTTGGCGAGACGTACACGAAGAGGATGGCCGGACCCGAGGTACTTAGGAGGACATATGTACCCACCCTTCAAGTGGGAATCCCGGAGGATGACTCAGTGGTTTTTTTTTACTTTACTACAGTTGTACTAGCTTTTCAGTTGTACTGTACTTACTGTTGGGCTTGTATTTCCGGCCCCTTTCCTTTCAGCACTTGCTTTTTTATTCAGTATTACTTTGTTCATAATACTGTTGCATACTCTGTTGTGTTTGTTTACTTTTATAAAGGCAATTCCTTCCCTTTATATATGGATTTACGCCTTTGATGCTAGTCATCAGCCCCTGGACTATAGAAGGAGGGCTTGGGGTAGTCACAACACAGGCCCCAAGGACAGGTCGTGACAAGAGGATCCCATCCCCATCCACATCACCCCATAAGCATCAAACAGAAAAACACACCTACTACCAAAATAGAGTAGGGAAACTTCCAGGTTCAAGCACATCATTCATTAGGTTCTTCTTTCTTTTGGTTAACCAGGGTGAACACACACGGATTGACGTTCACTAGGCATCCATTTAACCAACCGAGTTTAGGTGATTACCAATTTCCATGTTACAGTAATTTAATCATCACATAAGACAATGGTTCATTAGTGCGAAAGTAAAGACCACCAATGACCATGATTTTCAGTGAGCATAATCCAATACAGTTCACAACATATAGCAATTATAAAAGAGTATAACAGAATTATCAAACGCACCCCATTATTATTTAATAGTCTATTTATTATCTTTGTTAATGTTTGGTTTCATCCATTCCCACAGAAATAGTAGCGTACCCACCCTGCATGATACACAGTAAGGAGAGATGAAGGAAAAATCCGTACCTGGTTGATCAAGGATCGAAGTTCTTCTCCACATGCCAAGAAATGGGGATGCGTGACTTGCAGGGGAGGAATGTAGGAGACTCCAAGGGTGAGCAAGAAAGGCTCCAGCACAGGCGCACCACTTTCCTTGGAAAGGGTAACTCCAAATTCACAAATAAGAAAAGGAGACTATCCAAGAGGAAGAAGAAAGAATCTCTAGTGTAATATAAATATGAGATCCCGTTGTTACGGGATATGGAATTTTGAATGGCTATAAAGTTGGATCGTGGTTTCACCACACGGTTGGGTGGTTATGCACTATGGAAATAATTTTCATTTAACAATTTTACTTGGAGAGGTGTTCATAACGACAATGCATTAAATAGATTTATTTAACCATAAGGAAACGCGTAACAAGGGTGGATCTGGAAGGTATGAGGAAGGGCATGACGCCGAGTAAAAAACCACACATTTTGGTAAGTTAAGAGTTGACCGACTCTTGGGGGATTTTAAATATTATTTATGGGATTTAAATGGATTTGAAAAGGGGCATTAAATCATCTTTACATCAAATGATATGTTGCGGGAGTGGAAAAGTCAGGAACTGGGAAAGAACGAAGACCGCTCGGTGAGGACACGGTGCCACTGTCACAGTGCCACCATCACGGTGCCACCGTCGCAGTGCCACCGTCACAGTGGAGCCGTGTTTTGGCAAATTAATGGACCAGGTGGGTCCGGGTAATTACAATGTTATACATATATATTTCTCTTTGAGGTGTATATATTGACATTGAAATGTTATATCATTAATATTCATTTTTTCATGATATCTTGATCTTAATTTAATTCTATTATTCACATTTTATTATGATTCAAAGTTACCAAAGTGATAACTGTTTATTGCTACAATCCCATCATTTACCAAGTTCATTTATGATTTTGCTTCAATTAATGAAATCTTGTGATCCATCTTTCAAGAAGACTCATGATATTTATTAAACTCTATTTATTCATGTTATATTCAAGTAATTTCACCATTTACACTATTTTTTACCTAATATAATTAATAAAATGTTTATAAGAAAATCTGACTTTATCTCTCCTTCTCATCAGAAATCTATTTTCTTGCAGAAATCTGTTTTCTAGAAAAATGTTTTAAAAAATGTTTAAATACTATCCTATTATGTTTAAAGGAAATTTTTATCCTTGTATTAACTTAAAAAAAAAATAAAATGAACTGTCTTATCTTTTTCTGATCAAGATGTTTGTTAAAACTTTAAAGGTGAAAAACGAATGTTCGGCATGTACAGACTTACACACTATCATGATCATCATTTCATTGATGGTTCTTTTGTATGTTTAGAAGGTTATTTTTTTAAAAAAATTATTTTCTTATATTATGTATTTTTTTTGATTTTAAAATGGGTTTTAAATAAAAAAGGTGTTCAAAAATTGTTTTATGTTTAAAAAGTTTTTTAAATGATTTTCAAATCATCCTATATATGTTTTCAAAAGGTTTTTTTTCAAAAAAATAATTTCAATGATTTAAAAATATTTTTTAATAAGTTTTCAATAGAAAAGGTTTTAAAAAAAATTTCAAGATATTTTATATGTTTTGACGTAAAAAGTTTTTCTAGTTTCTTTTGCAAGTTTTCTAATTTATTTTCAAGGAAAATGGTTTTGAAAATAATTTATGTTTTAAAAATCATTTTTCAATGAAGAATGGATATTTTACTCTTTAATTTTTTTTAAAATATGTTTCCAAATTATTTTCCATCTAATCTAACATCCATTGATGTTACTCATGAATTTATGGGGAAATGATCTAGAGGTTCCCTTCATATTCTTTCTCTGAATGGTTTACGTTTTGATGGAATGAGGTTTATGACACCCGTTTTTATTCCATGGGTTATATGCTTTGGAAAACCACTTTTTGTCATAGGTTATTATTTGATTAAATGATTTTGAAACCTATATCTTTCCATAAGTAATGATATTATTAAATGTTTAGGATACCCATTTCGTTTAATGGGTTATGATATTAAGTTTATGAAACTCATCTCTTTTTATGGGTTATGATATGATTAAAGTATTATTATCTTATGCTATATATATGTATGATTTTATTATGTGATGGGTGGGACCTATATCTCCCTCCAATGTTTTGGGTAATGATTTATATCTCACGAGATAATGATGGGATTCAAGTTGATGGGATTAATCCACTATTAGAAGATGGGGAAACTCAATCCAATATGGAAAGATGGTGAAACCCCATCCGTTATGGGATGATGGGGAAACCCGATCCCCTATGGGAAGATGGGGAAACACGATTCACTATGGGAAGATGGGGAAACCCAATCCCTTACAAGAAAATGATTTTGACTAGGGATATTGGTGTGCCTCACCCAATCAGTGTAATCGCCCTGAATTTCCTTAATAATTTATAGAAATTCATCTCGAATTATAGGGAATAATATTAAATGTTTATTTTTATTCCAGTATTTCATTTATTATTTCTATGTTATGCTTTCATGTATTACGCCCATGTTTCCCATAAGATTCAAATCTTGTGAACTACTAATATTTATTCCATGATACATATTTATAATCTTTGATATGTAGGGTATGATCTTCTAATGTTATGATCACATTATCATACCCTTATGCTCGTGTTTTTGAATATACATCTACCTTGTTCACCCTTACTGATCATATGAGATCACCCATTTTATTGGTTTATACCCTATGTTATGAAGATATATTTCATGTATGATATTTCTAAGAGGGTTGATAGTCTTAGAGGACCTAGTAGATGATAATGTAACTCACTCATGTTTTAGTATTTACATTTCCATGTTTCCAAAGACACTAAACTAGTACAGTATTTGAGCGTCTATGGTGTAATGTATTAAACATTCCGAAAAAACAATGAAATTTCTATACATGTTAAACCCGAATACTTATAGTTGGAATCAGAAATAATGTTTAGTCAAACTTTATAAACTAAGATAGTAAAACATTAGTGATATACCTATGTATATTTATAAGGATATGTTTTGGTACATCTCTATGGATAAGTCTAAAGATGAGTTAAAGTATAGGAAAATGTCCTGGAATTTTAGTAAAGGATATAGCGAGTGGTTTCCTAGAAATAAAACCATGTATAAATACTACAAGTGGATGTGTCTCTTTACCAGATATAAATAGGGGTAACAACTCTAAAAATCTGCATTGGTCTTAACTCGAGCATAACACTATACATGAAAATGGGCCTTACTGCACACCTAGTTTGACACTCTCGATAAATATGCTTTGAGAATTTGAAAAATCATTACGAACCATCATGAAATATTTAAATAGAAGATGAATTTGAATAACCTAGGATAAAACTAAGGTGTCATAGATTAAAGAAGTAGGTGTCATTATTTATAAAGCCTATAAGTAATTACTCATGATTATGTGGTTTTATTCTATGATAAATGTTTCTCACCCTATGATTTATGGTCTTATTCAATAGAAGGAACTAGAAAGAACGAGGTTAAAATTGAATGTTTCAGATTTGGAAAGTATATAAACTATGAAAATTTATATCCTAAGTGGAAACCTTATAAAGAGAATCAGGAAGGTGGTAAGAGTATCAGATATACTTATGAAGATAAGGAGACTGAAAATGACATGTGAAAGGTAAGGAATATTCTTCTAGTATTGTTTATAGTAAGTGAAATAAGAATTATTAGATTATGGTTGAGGAACCTTTGGACATGATTCATATTTCACACTCTAGGAAAGAGGTATTAAGGAATAAATTGAGTAATCCTAGTTTATTTTTTAAGAATAAAGTTGGATTATTGAAGTGTATATGTTTTTGTATTGAAATATTATGTTATATGAATCATGAAGTATATAAGGATTGTTTATAAGTTTTCCTTTATGTATTTTCAAGAATGTGTTAAATGATACTAAAAACCTATAAAATTAATTTAATGGGAAGGTTACATTAAGGAAAGTTAACCCTTAACATGTTCCTGGCTATGAGAGAATGATATTTTATATGGATAGACTGGTAATGATATGGGTAAAGTAAATTGGATAATATTTATGAATTTATAAATAATAATTGATTTGTTGGAAAAGTTTTCTATGTTATCATGGATGAAGTTTAAAACTTATTGGATTCAAGGAAAATATCCTATAATCTATGGAATAAGGAATCATGCATGTTTTTAAAAAGGATTTACGGTAATTCAGGTTATTACCATGTTTCAAGAGAATATACGATCATGGTATTCACATGATTGGAATGTGAAAACTAAGAAATACTTTGTGATATATGGGGGATCAATGTTAAGATAATTTCATGAAATTTTTTCTAAAGTTTTGGGTTTTCATCTTTGGTATGGTTTATAAGGTTACACATTTATGGAAATTTAAAATTAAACTTTGGATGAAGTTTTTGATATTAAAGTATTATATCACCACGTGAGGATTTATGAATATTATATAACCTATTATAATAAATTTGTATTGATGGTAAATAAATATATATGTGATGACTTATCATGGATATCATGATCTATCAGTGCTCCAGGAATAACAAATTGACCTTCATTTCTTATAGTAATAGATGAAGTTGAAATCGAGTATGGCATAACAAAAGGGTGATATTGTTCATATGAAAGAGAATAAAATAAAGTAAGTATATCATATTGTGAATTTATTTTAACTTTTGGAAAAAGACCTTGAAACCAAAAATATTATCCCAGTACCTTCTTCTCCAATGAAACAAATTACCCCTTAGATTATCACAGATTTATGGCCGTGTGATTTTTAAATTTCTCATAACCTTGTTCTCCATCACTCTCCATCTGAAAATGATGTTTATATTTCTCTTCCATGTTAATTTTTTCACTTCCCACCCCTATTCTCATATGTGGGAAATTAGTTATGAGTTACTTTGGGTGACCATTATGGTTCCAATATCCCCTTTTTAAAGGAAGTTTTAGTAATAATTTTTTTAATGTGGGCCTCTATAAAAGGAACTTTCAAGTATTAAAAAATTAATAACCTAGATGAATTTCAAGGGAAAAAATAAATTAAAGGGGGTATAATGTAACACCCTAAGACTTAGTGAAATATTTTTTTAATTAATTCAATCTTTTTAATATTTTTCATTTTACACAACATTGAATATATTTTTTTATACAAAATAACTATGTTTGACTTGTGTGCATAACACGCAAAACTTATATTTTCTTGAAGAAAATGAAACACTATGTTTTTATTGTAATACACACAATATATAGTCCCCTTTATAGCTTTATTTACAATAAATTCTATGTTTTTACCGAACTAAATTACACTATTAATATGATTATTAAAATATTATTATAGCTACTACCTAGAATTTGGAGTATAAGTTAATAATAAGATTAGATAAATTATGAAAATATGATTTAAACAGGTATCTACTATCAATCCTTTGGTTATTAATTAATATAAGTGAATTAAATTTCTATTTTAAAATAAAGAAATTATTTTTCTATAAAAACTACTTTTTTCCATGTACAAACATAATTTTATCTCAGTAAAGTAAACCAACCACTTTTGAATAATGTTTTCCATAAAATTTATATATTATATATTCAATAAATATTTTTGTTACTCATCCAATAGATTTTATATGTACAACATAAGCATAAATTCAATTATATGAATAAAAAGATGTATTTTTATAAATAATAATTTTATTGCCTTTTAATGGATAAACCATGATAAATATAATTTTTTTATACATATATCATTTTTATTTTAAACAATAAACTCCATTTTTTAAATAGTAATATCAAAATTTACTTTGGGTGATTTTTTTTATTTTTCTAAGAAGTTTCATTTTTTGATGAATAGTGGAAAAACACTGAATTTTAAATTAGAACTAATTTTTCATCTAATTAATGTATATAGTTAAATTATATTTTTATTTGGTTTTAAAGTTAAATTAGATAAATTTTACATAAATTATCTAAATTTAGGTCATTGGATCCAATTTATCAATGAAATTGTATATAAAAACATTTAAAACTTTTAAACAATTTCTATTAAAACCCCGCTATCGTGACACATCTATGAGGTTAATTTTAAATTAATTTCTGCCATTTTTTGGATTTCAATTTGGAAAAATGGATTACATATTTTTAATCATAATAATTTATAATTTCTAATAATGTAAACTTATTATTTTACCAAAAATATTAGTGAAAGTAATTAAAATTAATTATAATGATTAAGAGAAAAATTATCTTAAAAAAGGAATAAACCTCAAAATTAAGGCCCAAAATGACCTATATACTTTTAAAAAAACCATTGGATGTTAATATTTAGAACCTATCCTACCTTTTATAGAATTGGGTTCATTATTGGAGCCACATGTCAAATATTATGACCCATCAGTAAAGAAATATCATGAATTTTCATAACCAATGGTTATTCATGTTATATTCAAGTAATGGTTCAATTTTATCACTCTTTTGTAAATAATATTATTAAGAAATTGTTTTATGAAAATATGACTTTATCTCTCCTTTCAGTCAGAAATCCGTTTTCTTTAAAAACCATGTTTTCTAAAAAAGGGTTCTCAAATATGTTTTACTATTATCCATTGATTAATATATGAAATTTTTACCCATTTATTTTCATTTAAAAAAAATAAAGTAATATTCTTTTCGTTTTATAATCAACCCAGTTTTCTAAACTTTTATGGTGAAATGGGAATGTTCGACATATATGGACTTCCCCACCATCATGAAAACCATTTCCTTGACACATCCATTGTAAGTTTAAAAGGTTATTTTTTAAAAGATTTTTTTTTCCTAATATTATAGATTTTTTTGACATTAAAATGGTTTTCAAATAAAAAGTCTTTTAGAAAACCGTTTAATGTTTAAAAAGTGTTTTAAATGATTTTCAAAGATTCCATTATTTTTTTTCAAAAGGTTGTTTTAAAAGAAAAGTGTTTAAATTATTTCAAATATTCTTTTATTATTTTCTGAGGAAAAAGGTTTCCAAAAATATTTCAAGATATTTTTATATGTTTCTAAGGAAAAGGTATTTCTATATTCCTTTATATGTTTTCATGTTTTTTTCAAAGAAAATGGTTTCAAAATGGTTTTATATTTTTAAAATATTTTTTCAAATAATAATGGGTATTTCCCTCAAGAAATATTTTTAAAATATGTTTCAATATTATTTCACATCTATGATAACATCCATTGATGTTACTCATTACTTTATGGGAAAATATCCAAAGGTTCCATTCACATTCTTTCCCTAAATGGTTTATGTTTTGAGGGCATGATATTTATGAAACCTATTTCTCTTCCATGGGTTATAAGCTTTTGAAACTCCCTTATTTTTATATGTTATGATTTCATTAAATTATTATAAAACTTGTCTATTTCCCATATTTAATGATATGATTAAAATTTTATGATAACCATTTCATTTCAAGGGTTATGATATAATGTTTATGAAAATCATCTCTCTATATGGGTTATGATATGATTCAAGTTTTATTATCTTATGGAACATGTATTTATGATTTTATTATGTGATGGGTGGGACCAATATCTCCCTCTAATTCATTGGGTAAATATTTATATCTCATGAGATGATTATGAGATTCAATTCTACAGGCTTAATCCACTATGAGAAGATGGGGAAACCTGATCCACTATGGAAACATGGGGAAATCTGATCCACTATGGGAATATAGGGAAACCCGATCCCTTATAAGGAAAAGACTATGAATGGGGATGGTGGTGTGTCCAAACCAATAGTTATAGTCCCTATGAAGTGCCCTGATAACTTCTAGTAATGCTACATGACATATATGGAATGATATTACATTTTTATGTGTATGACACAATACCATGACTTATTCCTAGGTTATGCTTTCATGGATTATGATATTTTTCCTCTTATGAATCATGTATTATGAACTAAAAATATTTATGTCATGATATAATTTTATTATCTTTGATTTATAGTGTAAGATATTCTAATGTTATGATCACATTCTCATACACTTATGCTCATGTTTATGCTTATATATCTCCCTTGTTTACCCTTATCGAGCTTCTTATGTCAGCCATTTTTTTAATTACTTCCCCTAGTTATGAAGATATATTTCTTGTATTATATGTCTAATAGGGGTGATAGTCATTTATAACCTAGTAGAAGATAATATAGCTCACTCATGTACCATTGTTTAAGTTTCCATGCTTCCAAATTCACTAAACTAATACGAAATTTGGGCGTCTATTGTGTAATGTATTTTGTATTCGACAAAATGATGAAATTTATATGTACATTAATCTTGGGTCATTATAGTTAAGGTAATAATGTAGTTTTAAAGGTTATATTTTCATGTATTTCCTTTTTAGTAGGATGGTTTGTAGGTGATGGTTGGTCACATGGAGATTTGTTGGTCTTGTCCTTTCATACTATGCTGGTTGTGCATGTTTTCCTTGTGTTTTATGGGTCTTGTTATATGTCTTTATTCTGTGTTGTACTTTAGTTCTTATTATTGTTTGGTTAAATTAAATACTTTTTCTCTATGTTTCTTATACCTCACCCTATGATGGACTACTCAGGTGTGTGGTTTAGTTGACCTAGTTTGGTTTGTTACAATATTTTAAAAAAATTTGGTTTTTTAATAAGTGATTTCAAATTGAAATGTTTATTTTCCATAACAGATATTTCAGTGATATTTTTAAGGTATTTTAATCTATGTAAACACCCTTTAATGAATATTATTCTTACTAAGAATATAATCTGATGATTCCATTAACTATTTTTCTCTATATGGTTTATGATAAGTTTGATGAGTGAAGGTATTTACATTTCATATGCTACTTCCAATGCTAATAGTTATTTATTTTTAAGTAATTTAAACTAAGTTGTATTATTTATTTATATAACGAATGAATTGAACTTGTTAAGTGATGGGAGAGTCCAAGAATTTCATATCCCCTTGAATTATCAATAGGTCTCATTAGATAAAACAGGTTGGTTATTTATTTGAGGCCTTATCGATTTGTGTAGATGTTTTGGCATGAGGCCATGAAAATAAGTTCAAGATGTCTAAAATTATTCATTTAATAATTATCAAATTACTTATTAATTTACTTGTAATTATTTGAATATTTTTACATACACGGATAAGTTTAAATCTCATGTGGTTATTTATATTGAATTATTTGACCATCATTTATTCTAGCCATATTATTCATCCTTTATTTATTATATGAAATCTTTTATTGTACTCATACACTTATTGATAAAATGATATCACAAATTTTTTATGTTTCCTTTCCACATCACTCTAGAAAGTTTATTATTATTTATAATAAAAGATATGATAGATGGGAAAATTATGTTATCAAATAAATATTAAATCAAAGAAGATATTCCAAAGAATATTGTTGAAGTTGATAAAGATTATGATTACTCAATAAATTACAACCTTGGGAAGGAAAAAAAGGTGGATGATTCTTTGAGCTAGAAATAATATTCTAGTTTTTTCATGAATAGGATTTAAAGAGATTCAATATTTACGCATTTGAAGAATATGGTTGTTGAAGTCATGAGGAAAGTATATAGATCAAATCTTTCTCACATGAATGTTTAACCATATATCCAAGAGAGGATTAAGAAGGCAAGGAAGGATGATATGTAATTACAGAAGAATGTGAGGAATGTTATTGAGTTTAAACATGATTATAATAGAATGATAATATTCAAGAAACAATTATCTTTCCCATCAATACTATACTTGAAGAATGATCTATTGGTTGGAGGTCAAAGTTCATCATTCTCTATTTGTGCTAGAAATATGAAGATGTATAGTGATCTAAAAAAGTATTTCATGTATGATAATATAAAAAGGGATATTGCAGAGTTATAAAATATTAAAAGGGGTGTATAATGTAACACCTCAAGATTTTAGGATATATTTATTTTTAAATAAATTTTATATCTTGCATAACATGCAACACTGAGTTTAAAAAAACTGCAACATACTATAAAACTATTGTTAATTAAACATTACCATTATTACCTAGACGTTAAAATTATGGATATGAATACAAATAATTTTTTTTTATAATTATTTATAAATGTTTTAGGTAGATAAAATATATTGATAAATAAGTACTCAATCTTCAATGAAATCATTTTATCCTTCAAAAAATACATTTTCTTTACAAATGGGTTTTATTTTATTTTGTGTGGAAATATTATAATTTCTTACAATTTTATAAATTATATTTTATAAAAATATTCAAAATTATCTTAGGGTGATATTTTGTTATTTGTCTAAAAATATATTTTTTAGTAAATTGTAAAAATACCAATTTTTATAATAATATCATTTATTTTAATTGAAAAAAATCCCATAATTATTTTAATATAAGTTGTTAAAATGGATTCCATATTTGGAATAATAATAATTAACATAATTTAATTATTTCAACTTAATTTTTTGTCATTATGAATAGTAACCATAGTAAATATTTGTCTCCTCGGCAAAAGAGGTAAAATTTTGTTAAAACCATAGATTAAAACTTTAAAATATCTCTAACATATGTCTTTATCATATTTTATGAGTGTTTATTGACGAAATGTTTTATTAAGAAATAAAATAATGTATTTTAAATCAATATTTTAAATTTGAGAACCCAAGATTTAAATTTTTGAAAGATATGTTATATTTTATTCAAATTAAAAACTATTTTTTAGTCTTTTCATTTAATGGAATGGATGGAATATTCTATTTTCATTTGAATTTATCTCAAATTCTAAATACCACAATTTTTTTATAATTTAATAATTCATATTCATGTGAACCAATTTATTAATTTATGTCAAGATAATTTTTTTACTCTGAAATCGGGTATTTCCCTCAAAAATATTTTCCATACACTTTGTGTTATTATATTAAAAATAATTTACTCCCCTATAGAAAATAAATCTTGTAAAATTTATTCCAAATTTTTAATAATCATTTCCAAATTTTTTTTATAAGGCCCATTTTATTTTTGGTTGAATGATTATGATATCATAGTAAAATAGTTAAATTATCATGGTTATGGTTAAAATAGGTCTAAAGTGATTCAACTAGAATATAAGACTTAAAATGTATCCTAAACTTGAATAAATGTGTTTGGTTAGGTTTATTTCTAATTTATCACATCCTATATTTTAATTTGGGTTGTATTTGTGCCACTTTACATGATTAAGATATATATATTATTTAATATTTTAATTAATTCTAAGTCTGTCATTTCACTCCCCTATAAAAGGATACCACCTATCCTATCTCCTCGACACTTAATAAGACATTTTTCATAATAAAACAAATTCAAAGATACCCCCAAAATCCTTATACATGTTTTATATGTGATTTTATTCTCAAAATACCAACCTGATGGTTCAAAGAGGAGATCTAAAAAAGCTATTTCAAAGAAGAGTGATTCGCCTGAACTAGTCACTTTTTGTTTTTTACTCATTATTTTACC
Organism: Viscum album; assembly: GCA_963277665.1. Classification (NCBI taxonomy): domain Eukaryota; kingdom Viridiplantae; phylum Streptophyta; class Magnoliopsida; order Santalales; family Viscaceae; genus Viscum; species Viscum album. The sequence goes on from OY728122.1 coordinate 598,322,851, forward strand.
CCCCATGAATCTATAGTGTTTTTAATAAAATAATAATTTTAGTACCCTAAATATAATTAATTGTTATTATGATGATGGAATAACCATTATCCATCTTATTTCCATCCTATAGAAAGTGAAAACATCATTTGTGCATGGGTACGACTTACGGTCTCCACATAGCAGTAAAAATATTTTTTTCATCACTAATTTAATATGATGGTTATAATGATGGATTTAATAATAATAAATGTTATATATGATATTATTATGAATATAGAGAGTTTTATTATTATTAAATTTCTTTCTATCCTTTGAAAAAATGGAAACAACGATCATGCGTACGTATGACCTACCATTTCTACAATCTATTTAATTCATTTTTATATATCAATATTTTATGGATTATTGTCAACATATATGAATAATGAAAATATATTATATTTATAAAATTATTCACATTTTAAAAATTATTTAACAATGATAAAAGTACGAGTACCATAACTATCGAAAAAAACACTAATTAAAAAAACTAGTCATCAAATAGAATAGTTATTTTAATAACTAATTTTTAGTAAATGGGCGATAAAATGTTATAAGAAAACCATATATGGAAATTTATATATGATTATGGTTATATAATATATGTTCAGTGAATATATATTTATTATATATGAGGTTCAAACACATATGTATGATGTGAGACCTACGGTAATGGTTTCTTGTCCCACATTGGTTTCTGTGAGACATATCCCATATTCACCACATGTTTCTTTCATGTCGTGTATATATTTTCCATTTGATATGGTATATCATGATTCCCCTTATATTCATGGTATTTAAAATTTCATATGAAGTTATTTATTTCATGGTGGTTTGGATTCAAAAGTCACCAAAGTGGTAAGGATTTATTTCATAATCTCATAATTATTTCAGATTTTGTATGTTTAATTCTCTACTGGGGAAATTATTTTATCTTTATATATTTTACTAAATCAATTTTATTATCCATTTTTTATTTACATAAATTAAATTTTTTCCTTTCATTTTCCTCTCTTTAGGTGATCAAGATACCGAAATGATATTTTTAATAAAAAACAAATTTGTTTACCTTACTCATTAGAGAATATTTTTCAACCATGTCCATATTTTAAATAAAATGTTTTAAAGATTTTTTTTATAATAAGTGTTCAAAAAATTACATGGATCCTTAGATACATCAGTAGGTCTCATGAGAAAAAATAATTTGGGTATTTGGCTAAGGACTTACCCATTTTTGTAGATGTCATATCATGATTCCTCAATGGTAAGTTTAAGATGTCCCGCATTATGCATTCAATAGTTTTGAAATCGGTTATTGATTTCCATGTGATTATTTTAATATATTGATATCTAGGGATAAGTTTCAATCTCACGTGATTATTTATATGTAATTATCTAATAATCATATATTCCTTCTATACTGTGTATGCCTTATTTATTCCATGTTACCTTATGTTATACACACACCATTACAGAGAATCTAAGTTCTCCCCTCTATTATGTTTCCATTCCCTAGGATTATAGAGTGTGTATATTGATTGATATGAAATTATATTCTTTAGTTAATATTTATGTTTTAATATAAAATATAATGTTGTATTTTATGTTTTCAAATGTAATGTTATATTTAAGTATGTATTAAGTTTTCCAAGACTACTAAACTATTCGTTCCTTTGGGATGTGATCAATTGTATATAGAACTAATATAATAAAGTAACATCTATATTTGGACTACTCAGGTTTGAGTCTTTACAAGACGCGTGGGATCCTCCAATGATTTTTAGGGTAAATTTACATGGTACTTTTTTAGTATATTCCTATTTATAGTAAATAGGTTTCCTTCACCTTATGCCTTAATATGTAAGGTACTAAAATTATAAACATTAGTTAGTATAAATGGTACTTCCCATCTATAATGAAGTTTATGTGACATAAGTTTCATTCTGGAATTTCAGAGAAATAATTTGTCTCTAGGTTGGAATATTTAAGGTTGGATCATCCATTCATAAGTGACTCGAGTTATTTATTTAAAACTAATGAGTTTAAAGAAGAATGTCTTAGAATTTTTTCCAATTAATTCAATTGGAATCTATTATCTTTTCTAGAACTTTATAATTAAATATTTATCTTCTTTATAGCTCAATATTCATAGTTCTAAAACTCTACAGATAGGTGAAAAACATTTCTATAAATCAAACGATCAGGGAAAATTTATATTTGTGTCTTTTAGGTTTTTTGGTATGATCATAAGGTGTATTAAATCCTTTGGATCTAATACTTCCTATTAGGTTTAAATATTTTTGAAAATAAATTTAATTTACCTATTTGGTAGATCAAATTCTCTATTTTATTTAGGAATTTATGCTGTACAAGTCTTACGCCTTACTTCCTCAGTAGATCCTCTATTCACCTATTGAAAAATCGATTCCCTTTATCTTTTATGTTTTCTCTTATCACTCCAAACGTATAGAAAATGTTAGACCTAAAAAAACACACAGAACATTGGCATCATCAAATTTATTTGATTTTTCTTCCAACCATTTGAATACATAATCAATATCAAGAAGAATATAGTAATTTCCAAATGTCATGGGAAAGGTTTACATAAATTAAATTCCCATTAATTCAAGAAATTCATATAAAATAATAGGTTTTTTATGAATCACTTGTATTTTTAAAATGATTTTAGAAAATTGACATCTATTATATTTCATGAAATATTCATGTGAAACCTTGAACAATGTGGGATAATAAATACCATATTACAAGACTTTTCTTGCATTTATTTGAGGTCCAAAGTGGCCTCCACAGGATACTGGGTGACAAAATTCAATAATAGATTAAATTTCACTTGAGGAAAAAAAACATCTGACTATTTGATCATTGAAAATTTTCTAAAGTAATGGATCCTCTAAAATATAAAATATAGAGTTAGATTTTGTGTTTGTGTTTTTGATGGATGCTAACATAAGATAGTACCTAATAATTTTCCAAATAATTCACTATATTTTCATACCATGGTACTTAAACTTCTACAATTTAATGTTTTTCTCCCATTATATAATCATTCAACGAGTAATGATATGGAATTTATACTTCAGTAGTGTTGATAAATTTACTAAAGTGATCGACCACCTGTTTTTAGCTTCTTTTTTATCCTTAATTTATACAATGAACTCTTGTAGAATTATAATACAAATGAATAACCTTGTATTTACAAATACCTTATTAATTATGTAACTATGATCTTCATGTTTATAAAATATAGTAACTTTAGTTCCAAGAAAATAAGATCTGAATTTATCTATTGCAAAAACCGCTACAATGAACTCCATCTCAGTGGTGGTATAGTTGATTTGAGTAGAATCCAATGTTCTCGAGGAATAATAATGACTTATGGTCTCCAATAACTTCTTTTATAAATATAGATACCCCCACAAGTTTATTTGAATAAATAAAAAGTATCATAAATAGATAACCCTAATTTGGCAGTAGAATTATTGAGGGGTGATCATTCTTCTCATGATATCATCAAATGATTACATACAATCATCATTAAAAAAATAATATTCTTCTGAAATTAACATGAAAATAGGGATAAAATATTAGATAAATAATTTATGAATCTGATTTGAAAACATTAATAGCCTAAAAATATCTAATATACTTCACAAAAGTTGGGTAGGGAAAATAATTTGTCACTTCAACTTTATATTTGTCTACGTAAATTATTTTATTTGAAATGATGTTTCCTAATACTATTCCTCTCTCAACCATGAAATTAAACTTTTTGATATTCAAAAAAATATTCTTTTCAATACACATTTTTATGAAAATTCCCAGATTTCCCAAACAAGGATAAAAAAAATTACCATAAACTGTAAATTCATCAAGAAATACCTCCAACATATACCTATTAGGATTTGAAAATATACTTACCATACACCTTTGAAATGTAACAAGGGAATTAAACAACCTAAAAGGAATCTTTTTATAGGAAAAGGTTCCATATGATCATTTTAAGGTCGTCTTTTCTTGATCTACTAGAGCGATAAGAGCCATAAAATATCATAAAAATCCATCCAAGAAATATTAATGTGTTCTCCCTACTATTATTACTAGAATTTTTAAATGAAGATAATGGTAAATTGGTATTTTTAGATGAAATGATTTAGCTTTATATAATCAATACACATTTTCCATCTATTTTTCACTCTCATGGGAATCAATTCTTTATGCTCATTTTTTACAATGGTAACGCTAAATTTCTGGGGAACTAAATGGGAAGGGCTAGCCCATTGTGTAACACCCATATGTTTTTCTGAAATATTTTCTATAAATAATTTTAATTCTTAAATAACTTGAATTGCATGAAATTGTGAGTTTAAATGAACCGCAAGTTGCCCTTAGAATAAAATGACTATTTTAAGCTAGACATTAGTTTTGTGGGAATAAATATAACTAACTGATGAAAATTTATGGTGAAGCCATTCTCTACCAATTATTTATGAATAATATAAATCAATTATATATTCTTATTTTTTTAATAAATTTAGTGAATTACTATTAGTATATGAAATTAACTAAATATACATGTTATATACTTAATAAAATATTTTTGATATTCATCCAGTAGATATTTTTGTCATAGGGTATGAATAAACACTATTTGATGTATAAAAACTTATATTTTTCAAAAGAATAATTTCCCACCTTTTAATGGAGAATCCATTTTAAATTAATATTTTAACATATTAAAAAATATTATATTATAACATAAACATATTCTTTGTAAATGGTATATAAAAAATTACTTTGTTTGAATTTTTAATATTTTTATGATAACTTTAAAATTTTGATGAATAGTAAAAATACATTAAATTTTAATTGAAAAAAAATTTCTTTATCAAAATAATTTATATGGATAAATTATAATATTGAATGATTTTAAAGTATAAATAGAATATATTTTTATCATTAAATATAATTTATGTCATTAGAATTAATTTTATATTGAATATAGATGTAAAAACATCTCAATCCTTTGTTGTGTTTTATCTTTTAAAACCTGTTATCTCTTTCTGATAATGAGATTAATTTTAAATTAATTACTACAAATTATTATTTTTTGAATTTTGAAAAATTTATCCCATATTTTGAATCAGTAGGTATAAATTCTTAAAATAGCTTTATTTTATTTTTGGGTATTATGAATAGTAACATCCATAATTTTTATTAATATGGTAAAAGGGTAAATTGGATAATTAAGGGTAATAATACTATTATAAAATTAGCATATAACTTGTCTTAATATCATTATATGAGTTTTTTTGAGTTAAATAATCCTTGGGTCTAAATTGTGTCCTTTGGAAGTGACTTGGATGAGATTAGGACATTTAATTTATTTTAGTTAAAGAAAAATTCAACATGTCTTACTCAAATTTTAATAACTACAACATTTTTTAAATAAGGTTATGCAAAAGTTAAATCCTATTATAAATACTAATTTTAAATCTAAAATGTGTTTATTTATCATGTTAATTTATTTTTAACATTTAGGATATAAATAATTACAATAAAGACTGATACTTTGATGATGTAAAAAAAATTAATTGATGAGAAATCAATAAAACAATTTTTATTAAAATACTAATAACAATAAAAAACCCAAACACTTGAATAAATATTATTTTTTGAGTATATCTAGACCATAACCATCCAATTTTTTAGTTAGTGACTATTTGGATCCTTATAGAATAGATTGTGACACTTATATTATTTTATTCAATGTGATATTAAAGTTGTCACATTCATAATTTAACAAGTATAACATTTTAAATGTTGGGTTTTCAAGAATATAAATTTGACTAAAAATATTTTTAAGAAATCTAGTTAATTTATCTTCATCATCTTATTTTATTTTTAATTTTTAGTCAAAAATAAGTATATTAAGTAATTACACAAAATTGATGTAGTAATTATTTTATTAATAGGGATAAAAAATAAATATTATTAAAAATATTAAAATAAATATAATTTGGGATAATTAATATGTTTAATAACTTTTATGTATTAAATTTACCTCTTAGTAATATAATAAAATAGTTGGTTCGATGTTAACTTATTACCTTAATATTTCATAAAATTCAACAAATTGAATAGTGTCAAAATTGACAACACTGATTATTTATCAAAATAATGTTTTATTAAATTATTTATAAATCATAAAACATTTTTTAAAAACCTATAATAATTATTACATGGTCTAAAATGTTCTAAGGTATTTATTTATGGTTTAATTTACATCAAATAAGTTAATATTTCAACCATTTAATATTGAAATATTTGTTACCCTATTTAATAATTAAATAGAATAACTAAGTTCCAATTAAAATGATAAGGATAAAATGGATAGAAAAACATGTCTAAAATATATTTTATGATGATATTAAAACCCTATATAATTTTATATTTTAATTTGGGACATTTTGGTGGTTTTTGGATGGGGTATGATTTTATTATAAATTAATATTTTTGGAGATCCCAAAAGTGCCCCTCATCTCAATTATAAAAGGGAACATCCTCCCTCACCTATTCACTTCACATTGAGCCATGATGCTCAGCCATATCCTAACCTTTTCTCTGATCAACTTCCCTAGTCACATTCTAGAGGTTCTGGTCTTCTTCAAAGACCAGCTCTAGCACTCTAAGAGGATATTTAGAGGAAGCACGTTGAAGAAGAGGCAATCTCCTCCACCCATTCTTTCAAGATTCATTATTTTTCTACATCCTCTTCATAATTTGTTTCATTATAAATTAATAACTCTAGTATAACATGTATATTAAGATGTTATTATGATTATGGAACAACAATATTCCTCTTTCTATCTATCCTATGAAAAATGAAATCACCACTCGTGCGTACGTATGACTTACCATCTCCACACCGTGATGTAATCTATTTTTCACTACCACCTTACATAGATGGGTATAATGATAGAAATAATAAATATATATGATTATTATAAAATGATATTTATTCTGAATTATTATAAACCACTCACTTCAATACCATTCAACAATTATGGGAATGATATCGTCACTCATGTGTACGTATGGCCTGCTATCTCCACGTTGTGATGTGATTAATTCTACAAGATATTCATTAAAACATGATTATGTAAATGTATATAATTAATAAATATGATATATATAATTTAAATATGATTTAATAATTATATAACTATGACTTATAAAACATAACCATAACTTATTCAACAAAATATGCATAAGAAAATTAAGTAGTTAATACCTGAATAACAAGTAATAATGAAATGTTTTTAAAAAACAAATGATAATATAATCATATATGATAACATAAAAATTAATATTATTCTGAAATAATTCAATGAAATTATTTAAATCCTTATACATGAGGTTCAGATATATTCAAAGAAAATTGGACCTAAAAGGTAAGGGTTAATTTCACAATCTCATTATTATATGAGATTATTTATATGTAAGTATTTAATGGGGTGTATTTATAATCCACATACATGTTTCCTAGATATTTAATTTAATTTATATTCTTCTACAATTTTTAAAGTCAATTTTACTTATTGGTGATTTTTTATTAAATGATATGAAAGGAATATTTTGTCGTTATTCGATACGAGGTACTTTTTGAATTTTTTGGTAAAAGTACGAGGAGAATAATTATTTTAACCTATACAGAATGAATAGTTTTTTACATCTTATTAACACCTTATTTCCATGAAGTATCATCAACATGATTTCATGTTTATTTTGAAATTAATTTTTTTTGTTTAAAATTGCGTGGTATTTTGAGAAAATAAATTTTTTTTAATGAAGAGAGGATATTTTCCTCAAGAATTAATTTCAAGAGTTATATTCCATAAAAGATGAATTTATTTAATAATTTTATGTTTCATGTATAATATCTTTATTGTTCCTATTATTTTATTGTGTTTATTATGGAATTATATTTATAAAATTTATTTGTTTTACATGGATTTTGTTATGGTGGAATAATGTTTAAAGAAACCCATTTTATTCCTTGGGTTACGATGACTTATTTATGTCATTGTGGAACATGTAATAATGATTTTATTATGAGATTTGTAGGACCTATATATCCCTCAAATGAATTGTGTAAATATTTATATCTCTTTATATAGAAATGTATGGAACATGAAATGAACTCGGTTCAGTAATACATGGCTCGAATGAGTAGTGAACTTGATTCAGTAATGGACCTTTTCTACTATGATGGTATTGGCAATGAGACTTGACTAATATAATGTTATTTTTTATGGATGTGTGTATGACACAAAACTTCATGTCTTATGTTTTGACTTTTAGGATTATATTCATTTATTTTTATTAAATTTCATGATTTATCCCATGGAATAATGTCATGATCTTTCATTTTTAGGATAAGATTTTCAATTGTTATGTTCTCATCTATTATGATTATGATATGATTGATATCTCCCTTATTTACCCTTATTGAGTATCTGATCTCACCCTTTTATATGTTTTTTCCCCAAGTCAAGATGAAGGGTATTAAGTAATATATATAAAAATGGGTTTAGTTATGATGAAATAAGTGGGATATAATGATGTTTTCTTATGAACCAGTTGTTTATATTTCCTAGATTCTAAATACACTAGACCTATACGTTCCTATCATGGATTTTTTATATTTTGTAAAGAATATTTTTCAACTTTGAATTAATATCATTGTATGTAATGTGTGGGTCATTATAGTTTGTATCACAAGAAAGGTATAGTTAAAATTTGGTAACTAAGATGAGAAAACCATAGTAAGAAACCAAAGGATATGATGAAGTATTGCTTATAATAATAGTGTTTTATAAATGATCATGAATAACCTAGGATAAAACCTAAATTGTTCTAAATTGAAATTTTATTCTTGATTATGTGCTTTCCCCATTATTATTAGTGTTTCTCACACTATGATTCTTGGTTTTAGTCAATGGATAGAACCTGAAGGATCCACATTAATATTGAATATGATGGGAAATGTAATGATTGTCCTCTTGAGAAACAAAATTTTATGGGAGATGGAATGAAAAATATTATAGTTATTCTCACACAACATTCTCAAGCTATGAATCATGCAAGAATTCCAATCAAGAAAAGGAGGGAACAAAATTTTGTTGAGTCTTTCATGAGGTAGCTTCCACCTTATTTTAGTGGGTCTTCAGTTCCATTAGTGGTTAAACAATGCATCAGTACCACTGAAAAGATATTTTTCTGTTCTCCAATATTCAGAACATGATAAAGTCATATTAACAGTCTATCATTTGTAAGGTGAATCTGATCCATGGTGGAACCTTATCAAGAATAAAAGGAAAATAGATGAAATTGAATCCATGTAATGGGACAAGTTCAAGATTTTTTTTCAATAAGTACTTTCCTTTTATTCTTTGAAAAAATATGGGGAATGAGTTCATTGAACTTAAGAAAAAGGATGATGAATCTGTTGGTACATATGAAGTAAATTTTACATGACATTCAAGGTACACTTATGGAATTATTATCTAACCTAATAGAAAAATTGATTGATTCTTTAGTGGATTAAAATAAATTCTCTGAAGGGAATTATCCATAAGGGACTTCAATAGCTATGAAGAAATCATTTTATGTTCTTTCATGGTTGAGATGGATATTGGAGTAACCCATCAGTCCTATGGGATTGATAAGAAAAAAAATGGAATTCAAGGGAAAATATAAAACCAACACTGAAAAGAATATGAGTTTTCCCTTATGCTCAATGCGTGGAAGGAAACATGGAGTAAATTTTCTTAAAGGTACTAGTAAATGTTTTAAGTGTGTAAAATAAGGTTATCGAGAAATTGAATGTAGAATTGATAGGAAAAAGGTATCTAATGATGTGAATAGATAAAAGAAACACATAATTCACCTACTACACTTCGATGGTATATGTGAAAGTAAATAGGGAATTATGCCAATAAATTCCCTAATCCAAGGGTTATTGATGATGATCAAAGTCAGTATACTCTTAAGGCCAATTAAAAAAGGCAAGTCACATGCGATCACTATCGGTGATTTGGAGTAGGATAAAGAAATGGTGAAAGGTACACCTACAATCCACTCTCAAGTAGAAAATGTTTTATATGATTTTTGATCCACCCACTCTTTTATTTCTGAAGAATTTTCTAAGGGTATCACTATATTACCTATATAATTAAATGTTGAGTTAGCTATGACAACTCCTAATGGAACAACAGTCACTTAAAAATTTTATAATTCTTCTCTAATTGAAGTTTAGGGGAAAGTGATTCCTGCAAATCTTTTGATCCTTCCTATAGTGGAATTTTATGTGATTCTTGGCATGGATTTTTTTCTCTATATGGATATCATATCAATTTACAAAGAAAGGAAGTTATATTTCATATTTTGGACCAATATATGATCATTTGTAGATGCAAGGTTGAGTATGACCTACTAGTGAAGATTTCTTACATCTTATGGGTATTGATTTCTATAAATGAAGTTTATATATCTCAAATGGTTGGGGATAAACTAAAAATTAAGAATTCATCCATTTTACTGGAGTTTTATGATGTCTTTCTAGAATAATTTCTAGGTTTTCCACTAAATTGTGAGGTTGAGTTTTCAAAAGAAATCATAGCAGGTGTTATTACTATTTCAAAGACACCTTATTGAATGGCCCCAACTGAGTTGTAGTAATTGAAGAAGAAAATCCAAGAAAATTTTGACTAGGCATCCATATGACCTAGTGTCTCACCTTGGGGTCCACCTGCTCTATTTGTTAAGAAGAAAGATGGTTCAATGAGACTCTGCATTTATTATCAAGAACTTAATAAGATATATATTACGAAAAAATATTATCTTCCTCGCATTGATGATTTATTCGACCAACTACTTGGATCTCAATACTTTTCCAAGACTGATCTTTGAATAGGATATTATCAATTAAGGTTCAATAAGGAGGATATACCAATGACTGCATTCCACATAAGGTACGAAAACTATTAATTTATAGTGATGCCTTTTGGTCTTACTAATGCCCCCACTTTCTTCATGGATCTAATGAATAGTGTCTTTAGGGACCATCTTGATCAGTTTTTGGTAGACTTTATAGGCGATATTCTTGTTTATTAAAATAGAAAGTAAGAACATGAAGATCACTTGAGAATTGTACTGAAGACCCTGAGAAAGAGAAGAATTATGAAAAATTTACCAAGTGTGAATTTTGGCTTCATAAAGTTTCATTTCTGGGACACATAATCTCAAAAGAGGGGATATCTATGGATCCAAAAACGACAAAATTTATTAAAAGTTGCACAAGACCAACAAAGATAACTGAGATCTAAAGTTTTCTTGGTTTGGATTGATATTATCAAAGTTTTTTGAAGGATTTTTCACAATTATCTAATTCACTCACCAAGTTAACCTTAAAAAGAGTTAAGTTTGCGTGGATAGAGGAATATGAAGATAATTTCAAAGAGCTCAAAAGAAGGTTATCTAGTGCACCTATGATCACACTTCCCTGTAGTGGAGAAAGTTTTTGATATACAGTGATGCATAAAAAATGGGGTTGAGATTTTTTCTCATGTTAAATGATATAGTGATAGCATATTCCTTACAAAAATTGAAAATCCATGAGAAAAAAATACCGAACTCATGATTTCGAGTTAGATACCGTAATATTTTTATTAAAGATCTGGAGGAATTTTCTTTATGGTTAAATGTATTATATTTATAATGATCATAAATGTTTAAAGTATATTTTCACACAAATAGAGTTGAATTTTCCCTATAGAAGATGGTTGGAGTTGATTAAAGATTACGGCTGCTCAACATATTACTACCCTGGGAAGGCAAACAAGTTGGTATATGCTTTGAGTTGAAAGGACCATACTAGCCTATACATGATGAGGATAAAAAAGATCCATTTTTTATGGATTTTCAAAGGATAGATCGTGAAATTTTAAAGGAAGGGGAGAAATATTATCTTTATCAAATGAATTTTCAACCATCTATACTAGTCAATATTAAGGAGGCACATACGAAAGATGTAGAGCTACAAAAGAAGGTGAGAAATGTTCCTGAATTAAACCTTGATTTTAATGGAATAATATGGTTTAGGAATTGAGTTTTTATTCCTCCCATACCAGAATTAATTAAGTAACTACTGGATAAGGATCATTGTTCTTCAGTCTATATTCACCCTGGAAGAACAAAGATATATAAGGACCTAAAAGAGTATTTCTGGTGGGATAGAATGAAGAGAGTTATTTCTGAATATTTCTCTCAGTTCTTATTTTATCAACAAGTGAATGATGAGAGACATAAGTCTAAGGGGATGTTACAAGCATTACCCATACCAAAATGGAAATGGGAAAACATCACTATAGAATTTTTCATTGGAATTCCTAAAACATTTAAAGGACATAATTATATATGGGTTATAGTTGATCGCCTTACAAAGTCAGATCACCTCATTTATACTAGAGAAAATTTAACTCTTGATCATCTTTATAGGATATATATAAATGAAGTGGTAAGATTTCATGGAGTACCCCTTTTCATTATATCTGATCAGGATATGAGGTTTACCTTAAAGTTCTAGTGAAGTCTTCAGTAGGCTCTGGATATAAAGTTATGTATCATCACTGCTTATCATCCTCAAACAGACAGTCAGTCTGAGGGGACAATTCAGACTTTAAAATTCATGTTGAGATCTTTCTCTATAGATTTCAAATGTTGTTGGAATCAACACATACCTTATATGGAATTTTCATACAACAATAGGTCTCACTCCAAATATTATGATGGATCTTTATAAACCTATCTATGGAAATAAATGAATAACTCTAAATTACTAGGATGCAGTTGGGGATCGAAAGCTATTAGGACCTGATCTTATTGATGAAATGGCAGAAAAGTTTAGATCTTTGCAACAACACATAAGAGAAGCTCAGAGTCAACAACAAAGTTATACTAATAAATGAAGAAAATACCTAGAGTTTGAAGTGGGTGAAAATGCGTTTCTATGAATATCTCCCTGGAAGAGATAAATTATATTTTTAAAGAAGTGAAATATGAGCACTAGTTATATCGGTCCTTTTGAAATTCTAGATCATGTTGGGAAGGTAGCTTACTAATTGTCGATTCCACTAAATATTAATCATGTTCGTTATGTGTTCTATGTATATCTCCTGAGAAATTACAAACCTAATCCTTAACATATAATAAACTCAGAATTCAAACTGCTAGAGTAAGATCTTTCTTATGAAGAACAACCAATAGAGATTCTGGATCATAGCAAAAAGTTCTGCGAAACAAGACCACTCGCATGGTTAAAATTTTGTGGCAGAACCAAAAATATGATAAAGATACATGTGAACTTGAGGATATGATGAGTGAGATATATCCTCATATTTTTTTATCCAAGTGATGAATTTCAAGGAAAATATTTAGTTTAAGGGGGTATAATTTAACACCTGGATGTTTTTATGAAACATTTTCTCTAAATAATTTCAATTATTCAGTAGCTAAAATTGCACATAATCTTGAGTTTTAAAAAACCATGAGACACCCTTAGTATAAAATGGCCATTTTAACCTAGCCATTTGGTCATTAGGAATAAATATAACTAACTTATGAAAATGTATGGTGTGGTCATTCGCTACCAATTATTTATTTGTATTTTTGTATTAATAAATTGATTAAATTACTATTATTAAATAAAATTAACGAAATATATATGTTATATAATTAATAAAATAATTTTTATATTCATCCAATAGATATTTTTGTTATAGGGTATGAATAAACCCTATTTGATGTATAAAAACCAATTTTTTTTTTTTCAAAAGGGTAATTTTTCACCTTTTAATGGAGAACCCATTTTAAATGAAGATTTTGACAAATTAATAATTTTTATATGATAAAAAAAACATTTTGTTTGGAAGTTGGATATAAATATTTACATTGGATTATTTTTTAATATTTTTCTGATAACTTTTAAATTTTGATGAATAGTTAAAATACACAAAATTTTAATTGAAAACAAATTTTTTAATAAAAATAATTTATATGGATAAAATATAATATTTAATGTTTATTAAGTATAAATATAATATATTTTTATCATTAAATATAATATATTTCCTTATCATTAATTTAAAATTGAATTTAGATGTAAAAACATTGCAATGTTTTAACTTTTAAAACTCAAACTCTCTTTCCAACAATAGGATTAATTTTAAATTAGTTTCTGAAACTTCTATATTTTGAATTTTGAAAAATGGATTCCATATTAATAATTATTAGGTCCAAATTATATAAATATCTTTATTTTATTTTTGGTCATTTTGAATAGTGACTTCGGTAATTTTTATAAATACTGTAAAATGGTAAATCAGGTAATTAAGGGTAGGAAAACTATTATAAAATTATCCTAACACATGTAATAATATCATTGGATGAGTGTGTATTTCTAAATAAATCATCCTTGATTATAAATAGTTTCCTTTGAAATCCACATGGATGTGATTAAGACATTTAATTTATTTTTTAATGAAAAATTCAATATGACTTACTCAAAATTTAATAACTATATCATTTTTTATAAATGTATATATAGAAGATAAATTCGATTATAAATAATAATTTGAAATATAAAATGTTTTTTTATCATGGTAATTTTATTAAATTTTTAATAAATAAATAATTACCATAAATACTTAGACTTTGATGATTTAAAAACTAATTAATTGATGATAAATCAATAAAACAATTTATGTTAAAATACTAATAACCATAAAAAGAACCAAGCACATGAATAAATCTTATTGGTTAAGTATATCTCAACCATAAACATCCAAGGGTCGAGTTAGTGATTATTTGGAGTCTTATGGAATAGATTTTGACACTTATATCATTTTATTAAAAGTGACGCTAAAGTTGTCACATTTATAATTTAATAAGTATAACTTTTTAAATGATGGATTATCCAAAAGATAATTTAACTAAAAATAATTTTTTTGAAATATAGAAAATTTATATTCGTCATAGTATTTTATTTTAAATTTTTATTCAAAAAATTTGTATATGAAATAATTACACAATATTGATGTATTAATTATTTTATTAATAGTGATAAAAAATAAATGTTATTAAAAGAATAAAATAAATATAATTTGGGATAATTAATATGTCTATTGAATTTTATATATGACCTTGACCTCTTATTAATATAATAAAATAGGTTTTTCTAAGTTAACCTGTTATCTTAATATTTTTTTAAAAACAATGAATTAAATAGTGTAAAAATAGACACCATTGATTGTTTATCAAAATAATGTATTATTAAATTATTTAAAAATAATAAAACATTTTTTAAAAATATATAATAATTATTTTATGTTCTAAAATGTTCTAAGGTATTTATTTATGTTTTAATTAATATCAAATAAGTAAATATTTTACCATTTTAATATTGAAATATTTGTTACCCTAGTTAAAAATTAAATAGAGTAACTAAGTTCTAATTAAAATGAAAAGGTTTAAATTGACGGAAAAACTTATCTAAAATCTATTGGTTTCTGATATTACAAACCTATCTCATATCATCTTAGAAATTGGGACATTTTCGAGGTTTTTGTATGGGGTTTGATTTTATTATAAATTAATATTTACTCAGATCCCAAAAGTGGCCCTCACCTCAATTATAAAAGAGAACCTCCTCCATCACATCTTCACTTCACTTTGAGCCTTAGTTATCATCCATACCCTACCATTTTCCATTATAAACTTCCACAGTTAAATTATTGAGGTTCTGGTCTTCTTGAAATACCAACTCTTGTTCTCTAAGAGGATATTTAGAGGAAGAACATTGAAGAAGAGGTAGTATCCTCTACCGATTCATTCAAACTTCTTTCTTATTCTACTTACTATTCATGAGTAGTTTCATTATAAATTAATAACTCTAGTATAACTTATATACTTAGATGTTATTGTGATTATGGAACAACAATATTCCACTTTCTATTCATCCTATGAAAAACTAAATCACCATGCATGCGTACATACGATATACCGTCCCCACGTCGTGGTGTAATGTGTTTTTCACCACCACCTTACATGGATGGGAATAATGAGTAAAATAATAACTATATGTTATTATTATAATATTATATTAATTAATAAATATTATACACCATTCACTTCAATATAATTCAATAATTACGGGAATGATATCATCGCTCGTGTGTACGTATAGCCTACCATCACCACGATGTGATGTGATTCATTCTACATGATCTTTATTAACGAATGATTATGTAAATGTATATAATGAATAAATATGATTTATATAATGTTAATATCTTTTTTTAATGATATAAATATGACCTATGAGGGATAATCAGAACTTATTTGTGAAAACATGCATAAGTAAATGAAGCAGTTAATACCAGAATAACAAGTAATAATTAAATGTTATTAACAAACGAATGATAATATGATCATATATGATATCATAAAAATGAATATGATTATAAAATAAAAGTGAAAGTATTCAAATCATTATAAAGGAGGTTCATATACATGAATAAGAGATCAGACCTAAAAGATAAGGGATAATTTCACAATCTCATTATTATCTAAGATTGTTTAAATGTAAGTATTTACTGGGGAATATTTATCATCCACATCCATGTTTCCTAAATATGAAATATTATTTATATTCTTCTAAAATTTTTTAAATTCAATTTTACCCATCGGTTAATTTTTATTAAACGGTTTAAAAGGAATCTTTTGTCTTTATTCAATACGAGGTACTTTTTGACTTTTTTGGCAAAAGTTCGAGGAGAATGTTTTTTAACTTATACGACATGAATGAATTTTTATGTCTTAATAACACCATATTTCCATGAATATTCCTCTACACAATTTCAAATTTATTTTCAAATAAATTATTTTATTTTAAAATTGTGCAACATTTTGTGAAAAGAAGACATTTTTAAAGAAGAGAGGATATTTTCCTCTAGAATTAATTTCAAGAGTTATATAAAAATTAGTTTCCATCTAAGATAAAATTATTTAATAGGGTTATGTTTTAAGTATAATATCCTTGTTGTTCTTATGATTTTATTGTGTTTATGATGGAATTATATTTATGTTTCAAGTATAATATCCTTTTGGGATTATGTTCAATGATTCTTATGAACTTTCATGATTTATCTCATGGAATGATATCACTATCTTTCATATGAAAGATAATATTTTCAAATGTTATGTTCTTATGTCCTATGATTATGATATGATTGATGTCTCCTTTTTTTACCCTTACTAAGCATCTGATCTCACCCTTACATATGTACTTTTTCCCTGGGTCATGAAGAAGGGTATTAAGTAAGATATGTCAAAAAGTGGTCTTGTTATAATAAGATAAGTGAGAGATAATGAAGATGTCTTATGAACTAGTTGTTTGTGTTTCCCAGTTTATAAAGACACTATAAATATATGGTCTTATTGTGGATTTGATATATTTTGTAATGAATATTCTTCAACTTTGAAGTGATATCAGTATATTATAAGTGTGAGTCATTATATAATGTGAATCAGAAATTGTGTATATAATATCATATTCTAATGACTTCTCTATCTCTTTCGCGACCTCCATGATGGTGGGATTGAGTCTCCTATAAGTCTACTTAACTAGTTTGGAATCCACTCATACAAAATTCTTTGTGATTATTTGTGGGTTTATTCATCAGATATCACCTAAGATCCACCCTATCGCTTAGACATTCCTTTTCAGTAGTAAAATCACGTTTTTTGGGGGTTTTCATAGGTTATTAGCCATGATTACTGGAAATTTCACTCATTACATAAGTTACACATATTTTAACTCAATGGGGAGAGTTTTTACTTCAATATATAAGATTTTTTCATGAGAGGAGGTTTAATTTAGGTTCCAAACTTTCAAAGCTTAAATATCCCATATACAAAAATTTATTTCAGCTTCTTCATCATTGAATACATTATCAAATAAATAAAATGTTATATTTTCTTCCAACTTGAAGTTAATATTTTCAGATTTTTTCAAAACACATATTTTGTGTAATTTTCAATGGAAACTTTATCTCTAAAGGATACGTATTCATGTAACATACTTGAATATTTAAAAGGTTCCATACATCCATCATTAGAGAGTAAATAAAATGAATTATTTCTTTATGGGTGCTTCATGGAGTAAATAATGTTGAAGTTTGTAGTTCTATCTCCAAGATCAATGTTATGGGTTCCTTCATGTACATTGATTATTTTTTCACTGTCTCCAGGAATAGTCTTCCCAAAATAATTGGCGAATTTCCCAATTCCTTTTCTTAATCCTTGTTAATCCCATAGAAGTCTGCTAGAAAAATCAATCCTTTCACTCCAACAAGAACATATTCTAAGAATATTTTTAGAAAGAAGGTAGATCTATTTTGAAGCTACACCATCACTCTTGTGGGTTTTAATTATCCAATTTTAAAATACGAAAACATAGAGAAAGGAATGATATTTATATAAGGTTTAAGACCACATAATGAATTAGGAAATTTTAAAGAACCGATAGTTTAGGGAATAGAAAAATCCTCAGTATATTGACATTTTTTGGCATTGGTTGAGTGATAAGAGACGAGAAAATTATTCAGAATCATATTAAATCATTCCCATAAATCATGCACTATTTTTTTTAAAAGATCCTTGACAAATTTAGAATGATTTGGAATTTTTCATATTGATTCCAAAAGTGGAATTTTAATTTCAATATTTTCAATGGTTTTTTAAATTTCTATTTGAATTTTTTCTTCATTATTATTTTAATTAGTTATTCAAGAAGGTAAGGGTAGTTTAATATCTTTATTCTCACTTTATTATCTTTTCAAGGGTGTTTTAGGTATTTCATTCATAAAAATTTTCCTAATTTATTCTTTATTTTTTTCTTTTTTTGTATGTAAGATGGATCTTCATAATTCTCCTCAGAATTTTCTACATTGCTTGATTCAAATTATGGATAGAATTAGTCAATTTTGGGTGGATGGATCTCTTTTCCACTCCTTTCTATAATCATTCTTACACACTCATTCAGATTCATGACCGTTTACTCTAGAATTGTTCATATATTTTTTTATTAGGTTAAAAAATCATTCTATCTTGAATGATAAAGAATTCAATGTCTCTTTAATCGTATAATTTTTTTCATAGATATTTGTGTTTATATTATGTTGAAATATTTTAGGGTTTTTCATAGGACTTTTCATGGAATGGAGGTGGTTTATAATCATGTTTTTGGTATTGATGTTTTTGTAAAGGCTAATTTGGATATTGGTTTTGATAAAAAGGTCTATCTTCACCTTGATTGGTTCTAAATCCTAGTTGGGTTTGTGTATTTTCCTTCAGTAGATAACTTTTTTTGGAATTTTCTTGGATAATAATACAAATCACAACTTTCCATCCAATATAATTCATCACATTGATCATTAAAGTGATTATATGTAGAATAAACACCACATGCCCGAGGTTAGACCTATTGCTCAATCACATGATTCATAGACATTTGTATCACTAAAGTAGTTAGTTCGTAAAGTTTTATTTCAAGTAAAGGTGATGAATTTTAAGTTCATAACTCATGAATCCCTCTTTTGCATATGCCTCTTATTTTGTATTTATGGTAATTTTGTGTTATATTCTTAATAAAGATCATATCCTCTGTCAATGTCTTGGTAATTAAATATCCCCTAGATGATGCATCCAATAGGTTTCTATCATTTTATAACATACCTTGATAAAATAACAAAAAAAATCGATGTCTCTCTAAAGATAGATGAGGAAAACATTCACAAATATTTTTGAACCATGAACAATACTCATATAAATTTTACCATATTTCTTTTCAGATGGAATAAATATCCAAATTTATCACTTTTCACCTGGAGGTTGGGAAGAAAATTTTCATAATTTTTCTTTGGAGGTCATCCCAGTCATGGAATCCTCCCAGTTTTAGGTTGAACAACCACTTCTTAGTTTCTCCTTCAAGTGAAAAGGTAAATTTCCTCCACCTAAACTTCTCTTCAGTGACTCCTCATGGATTGAAACTTAATAAATTATAGGTGAACTCTTCAATAAATCTATTTCGATCTTCACCTTCAAGACCATGAAATTTTAGAAGCACCTTAGTCATATTTATTCATAATTTAAAATCATTTTATAATGTTGTAATAAAAATTTGATTCTGTTGATTAGAAAATTGTGGGGTACATAGATCTATTGAAGTTCTATTTTGATTTTTTACTTGATTACAAGCTCATAGACAACGCAATATGTTTCACTCTATTCATTAATCTTAATTTCATCAAATTTACTATATAACTTGAGGTTCTTAAGTATTGTTGGAAATGTTCTTTCTATTTTATGATCAAAAGAAAATAAATACTAGTTATAGGTCCAATTCATGGTAAATATAAGTTATTTTGGAATCCACTCCTTGGAAAATAGTTCCAAGTTTTGATGCACACCTATCATGGGGTAAGGGAAAAGCTAATTAATTTCCTGGGGAATGTAGTAGTATTGGTAACCTAGGTTTTCTATGAACCTGAGTGATCTAAATCAAGTTTTCATACAGGATAAAATAAATGATGATGTTTTGGTTTCTAGGACTGAGAAAGAATTATAACAATAATTTTAAAATCATATTACGATAAATGTGAACAAGTCACATTTTTATTTCCACTTATAATGCAATAATATCCTTTAAAAAAGGATCATTTTCCTAATTAACTAATAAAGAAGAGGTTCCACAATCACATACACTATTCACACTTGTTTGGTTGATTATATTCAGACTAGTATAAAAAATTCTTTTCTTTGCTCTACCAAGCTTCCAACTTGTGAAAGATATAATGAATCACCTTCAATTCACTTAGGAAATATCAAATTAGATTTTGTTATTTCAAAGAAAAACAATTTTAACAACTATAACATCCTCACATGTTATAAATTTCTAATTCACTAACTTATTGGACATTGATTATTCAATCAATAATATCTAAAACTAAGAAATGGGATGGAATGGATCCTTATCCAAGAAAATTAATAAAATTAAATAATTAATTCAAACACAATCAAATTCAATATCGAATGTACAACTAAATATTTAAAACAATTAAAATTAAAAAGATAACATTGTTTTCATTAAAATATATTAGACTCAAGCATCAAAAAATGGGTTGTCTCCCCTTCCTTAATCACCCAATAGTTTTACCCCTACATTGTAGATGAAACGAAGAACAATGGATTAGTATAAGAAATATTAGAATAAAACATTGTGAAAAAATCTAGAATATAAAGCAACATAATAATCTTCTCCGACCGATTATTCTATGATTATCCCCTAATCTCTTATTAATATCCATGAACAGCTTCATAGAACTGTATTTATAGGAATAATATTTCTTTAATGCTTCGTCCTTAGATGCCAAAATTTCTCTATAAGATCCCTAAATTTCCCTCCCTTTTAATTCTGTCAAAGTTTATAAATTTTCATTCCAAATTCTTAAAGAGATCTTAAAATCCCCACAAATCAAAAGTTTAAAAAAATATTATAAATCTTTGCCTGAAATCTTTAAATATATTATCTAGATAATTTTAATTTACAGATGAAAAATTATATGTGACTTCTCGATGCGAAACATGGAAAATTATTCCATATTCATATGTTTCTATGTTTGAAAATATCCACTTGAATAGTATGACCTTTTCTCATATGTATGAGTCCATTAAAATTATTTATGAGATTCTTGTGTTTTCGAACTCATGTTTCGACTTCATGTTAACTATGAAAAACTTGGCTGACATACCTCTCATTATTAATTCTAGATAGATATCATTCATGTAATTTGTCTTCATCTAATATTGAGGTCTCATAATCTTCTTTATGTGAATACTTGTCATTTCTTAGCATTTTATTCTATGTTGTATCATAAATATCCTAGCTATACTTTTGGAATTAGTTCAATCATCCATTGGTTTTAATTTTACCCAACCTTATTAGAATTATAATCTGTATCGAGTTGGATATTCAGGGATGCGAGACAACCAATCCACCCTCAAGTATTTGAATAACTCTAGATAGAGAATTGAACTTTGGTTTTCATATACCTCATCATCCACAACTTTATCCTTCTATACTAAAACCTAGAGCTTTATTTAATAGATTTGGTTGATCATCCTAGGATAAACTCAGCATCTATAACTTTGGGAAGTTTCATTCTTAATGTTGAATGCTCGGGAAATGTTCTCCCTTTAGGTGAGGCATGGAAAATGTAAAATCTACATGTCACCAAATAGAAGCAGCACAATGGTGGCAAGAATATTAGTAGATGGTGGTGGTGGAATTACACCGGTAGTGGAAGCAGTTAGCAATAGCAAAAGCAGGTAGTGAATATAGAAGTGCGTAGTGGAACCAAGATGGTGGAAGCATCATGATGGAAGAAGGAGAAATGGAAGCCCAAGGATTAGCAGAAAAAGCATGGTCAATGGTAGTACCGATAGCTGTATTAAATATCAGTAGAGGGATAAATTTGGGTAAGAGGTTTTTTTATTTTTTTATTTATGGTGGATAGAGTATATATTATTAGGGAAATGGGTTTCCCAAATCCCAACTCAACTGGTGTTTGGGGTTTTACCCCAAAACGACACTTGACCTGGCATTCTCCCTCCACTAATTCCCATGCCCCAACCAATATCCCCCAATATATATATATATATATATATATATTAATAATTATAAATAATTATATATAATTTAAATTTATATAAATTTATATAATTATAAGCACAATAAATATATATATATATATAATAAATATATAATATTAAATATAATAAATAAATATATAATAAATATATAATCATAGATATAATAAATATAATAAACATATTTATTACATTTATAATTATTTATTTATATTTATATAAATTTGTCTTTATTTATAACTAAATATATTTATATCTATTTGAAATTAAATTTATAAATACATATTTGAAATTATTTAAATATATTTATAATTATATAAATATTGATTTATAATTAATTTTACACACTTTTATAATTATATAAATATATCTAAAAATATTTAAAAATATTTTAAAAATATTTATTTTTTATTTATAATATATTTATTATATTTATAATTATATATTTATTATATTTTATATTTATAATAAATTTATTATATTTATATCTATATAACTTTAAATCTATCTTTCAAAACAAATATTAATAAATATTAATAAATATTAATAAATATATATATACATTTACATATAAATATATTTATAGTTATAATTATATAAATTTATATAAATTTAAATTATATATAATTATTTAGAATTGTTAATATATATTTATATATAGTTAAATATATATATTTATAACTATATTTATTTAGAATTTTAAATTTAAATTTATATAAATATATTAATATTTATAAACATATATTTATATTTATATTTATAATAATTTGTTATAATAAATATAAATATATAAAATATAATTATAAATATTTATTATAATGAATAATTATATATTTATAAATATAATAAATACATAATTTTAAATATAAAATTATTTATAATTATATATATATAATTATAATTATAAAACTTTAAATATATATATATATATATTATTTATAATTATATATTTATAATTATAATTATTTATTATAATAAATATAAATATAGTAAATATATTATAAATGTAATATATATTATAAATATTAAATAATTATTTATAATATTTATAATATTTATATTTATTATATTAAATATATTTAAATTGTTATAAATTAATTATATTTATAATTATATATTTATTATATTTCTATTTAGTATATTTATAATTATATATTTATTGTATTTCTATTTATATATTTAGAATTATGTATTTATTATATTTATAGTTATACAATTATAAATATTATAAATATATTATAAATATATTATAAATATTAAATATAATAAATATATAGTTATAAATATATTAAATACATTATAAATATAATAAATATATTATAAATATAAAATAAATATTTATAAATAGATAATTATAATTTCTTAAATATATTTATATATTTATAAAACAGTATAAAACTATTTATAAATCAATATTTATATAATTATAAATATATTGTATGGATTGTAAATATGTATTTATAAAGTTAAATTTAAATAAATATAAATATATATAATTATAAATAGAAAAATATTTATATAATTATAAATGTAATAAATACATTTATTTTATTTATATATTTATTATTTTTATTACAATTATGATTATATATTTATTATATTTATGATTATATAATAATAATAATTATATATATATATATATATATTATATTTATAATTATTTGAATTTAAATTATAATTATGTATTTATAAATATAATTATAAATATTTGTTTATAAATATAAATTTATTTATATGAATTTATAATTATAATTATAAATATATGTATTTAATAATATATATAATTATATAATTATAGATTAATGGGATATGGCGTCTCTCTCATTTGGAGAGATTCTCTCTCTTTCAAGTTATAGAGATCGATTCTTTGATTGCTCTGAATTGGTCATCTCTTAGGGTGATTGTTCCACTACTGATGTTGTAAGGAACAATGAGATTTTTTCTCTCTGTGGCCCAAGAAAAAGATTCAACCTTCTTAAGGTTCATTCAATGATAGAAGAAAGTTATGGCTGTTTTGGGGATCTATCCAGATCTATTGTTTTTTAGAATGTTCATGTTGGAAAACGTTGTTTTGAAGAGGATCTCTAGAGGAGAACCTCAAATATGGGGATTCTCAATTTTTGGGAATGGGGATGGGGGGGGGGGGTGCTGGCATTCGGCTTTAGGGAGATTTGCCTGATGATGGGAATGGTGATGGGTTTGTGTCAATGTTGGACTTGGGCCAAGCTGATGTCCTTGGGTTCAAGATCTAGTATTGGATCTGGAATACTTGTCCAGTGTTTGGTGGTGTGGTGAGCGGAGGGCACCACAATGAGTGATGGGCTAGCGAATGACGATGATGATTGGGTCTGGGATCCTAGGGGATCTGACCCACTCTGCGTCGATCAGATGGAGGATGTGCCAATGGAATCTGGGATTGGAGCTGGTAGAGACGATTTTCAACTGACGGTGACCTCAGGCTTGGATTTTTGACTGGAGATGAGATGCAGACGGTGATGTCCTTGGATTATGGGGTGCAGGTCACTGACGATTTGGGGTGTCAGCAAGGCTATAGGCTGGTGGAAGGAGACATTAGATGTGATGTGTGACAGAGAAATAAGAACACGTGATTACTTCAGGACGTGGGTCCTCGGGATGTGGTCCTTATGTCATGTGGTGACAACTGGTGCGTCTGATTGCTGATGGGGATGAGCCTTTTATCTGTTCTGAATGATCTTGTAAGAACTCGGTTTTTTACTCAGGTATGGATCCTTTAATTTTTGGTCTTAATCATTACTTTGGACCTAATATGGACACCTAACGAGTTAGAGATGGTTTTGAGATTTTCTAGGGCATGTTTGGAGCTCAGAACACCTTTTTTTGGGAAAACAAGCCAAGTTGCACAGTTTGCATTCAGTTTGTGCATGGTTTGCCTAACTGTGTAGAAGATGTTTTTTTAGATAGAGCCACCTCGCATGGTTGGGGAACTTCCATGTGGCCTAACCATGCGAATGAACCTTTTCCAGGTACTTGTCCATTGCTTGCATACAGTTTGATCAAACTGTGTGGAAGACTTTATTTTGGGCAGAACCATCTCACACGGTTTGCACATGGCTTGACAAACCATGCATGCAAACTGTGTGTAGGCTAAAATTCGAGGTAAAACGTACAAAATTCCCTTAATTATCTATTTAACCCCCTATTCCCCCCTAATCTGAGAACTAGTAGGATTAAGTCCCTTTCCTCTCAATTTGGATCTTTTTGAAGGCTAAGCCTAGGGATTAAGAGATCTCCTTCACTCGACATCTGATCAAGCTCCCATTTTTCACATTAGATGCACATCCGTAAGTAATCGAGTCCACTTTAGTCATTTTTCTTCTCTCTTTCTCTCGACCTAGATATCATCATGTGATCATTTTTCATCTTTTATTAGATCTAATCTGATCCGAGGAAAATCAAGGGATGATACCGGAGGAGGAGAGTCTAAAAAGCCTAAGGTGGGTGGCCTATACCTCATCCCTAAAGTTCATTGATTTTGGAATATTTTTTTGGGGCCCATTGATTTCGTCGGAATCCATTTATTAAATTTACATTCCATGATTATACTTGTTATAATTTTATGGTTATGCTCTTTCCAAATATGTGATTAGTTGTTAGCGGTTACTCCCAAAACTCAATCCTCTCCATGTCAATGGTTATGACATATTTGGGTTTTAGTGTTTTAGAAAATTTGAGCCACCATTCGGATGTGACTTTTCTTGACCTTCCTAAAGGTGAGTCTTTCAATAATAAATGGCATGTTATTAATGAGAATTGCATAATGGCATGTACCATGTATGCTCACCACTTGAACTACCTAAGGTAAGCGCTTCAAATTTATTATTAAATGCGAAATGTGAAATGGAAAATATACCAAGTATATAACTTGGACTTATTAAATGAGATTGAATAAAGGTTACACATTTGTATCACCCCTTTTTATATTGATTAAAGGTAGCAGAGTGAACCTCTATAATTGAATATGCATTAATGGTTAATTAAGAATTGATTAAATGGTTGCAGTGCTACTTGCCTATCCAAACTAATGGAATACAAGGCCTGAACCTAATGAATAATTACATGATTAAAATATCTAATAGGAATGGACTGACTCGATCTCACCTTGGATTCTGAGAGGAGTGTACCTTGGGTCTCAAGAACCCCATTCTAATTTAAGGATGTTGTTTACTTAGGTTGAAACCCACCTTGACTCCTGTTCTGGTCTATTCCTCAAATGCCTGGTATACTACTATAGGGTCCTTTACAATATTATAGGACACCTCAGATGCACTCCTTGGATATAACATTGACTAGTAGGTTCCATGGTGAAAAAATATAGGGCCATACCCTTTCTTATCCTTATTTTACCTTGGTTGATCACCTTGGACTTGGTAGAGGCCTTATTGGGGAATGACATGGATTAGGCTCCTTGGATTACACTCTTACCCCTTAACTAGACTCAAATACTACTGAGTTAGTATTATGTGAGATCTATGTTACCTTGGTTATTACCCTAGAACTACCTCACCAAATATCATTGTCAGGTTGCCTTGTTACATATTGGGACCTTCCCTACTTATACTATCATGAGGTGATGTCTGTGTTGGTTATGCATCACATGACCTATTAACATTAAAAGGTAATTAATTAATTAATGAGATGGTTACATGTTCAGACACCAGCCGATGGATGAAATAGGTACTTGGGTATTTAGTTATATTATAATGTTTTCTTTACTTTATATATTCATACCTCTACACTGCTATATTCCATTATATGGGATGGATGTTATAGACACCATTGGTGGTGGCCCACTAAGATTTATCTCACATGCTCTCCGTGAACTGTTTAGTACCTAGAGTATATTACATGACTGTAGGTGTTGAGAAAGGGAAGCATATAGCTTCAAAGACATGATTTCTTGCTGATAGGATGGATCTTGATAGAAGATGACCGAGTTGGATCTTGGGATTCTTAGAGTAGTCTTTGTTTTCTCTTACTTTGTGGAACATGTTATGCCTATTTTCTTGTATCCATGTTTTCCTATTTTATAGTAACATGACATTACGTCATCATTGTTCCAGTTGAAACCTTTATTGTTATTCTTTTTTATCCATTGCATTATTTTTCTTCCACTGTATATTTATATTACTTATGATGATTACTAATAATTTATATTCCTTCCACTGTACTACACTCTGCTAATGAGGGAATAGTCTCCCCGCAGACACACCCTAGGCCCTCGCTGCTGGTCGGCAACCTCTAGAGTTCGGGGAGATGCCCTTGAGGCCATGTGGCCCACAGGCCTCGGGGCACCCATTATGTGGCATCCGAGTCTAGGATGTCACAAAGTTGTTTCAGAGGTGGATTCATTTCTTGACATATTATTTGGAGAAAATAGATTGGAGAATAGGAATACTTGGGACTTGGTCATAAGGTATGCTTGGGCATCACAAACCCATGTCCAGGGTAAAAACCAAGTTGCCTAAATCATAATTGTTATTCTAATTTTCCCTATTACAGTTGATATTATTTCACCGTTGGGTTACATAAATGATTTGTGGTGTGGTTTATTATTACTGTGGTTGTTGATTTTTTTTCATCCTTGGCCTGATGATATGAGGGTAAGGAGCATTGTGAAATGCATCATTATAGGTACCTATAATTCACATGTCATGCCTATTTCCATGCCTTATTGGTGAATTTCACTACTTTTCATTACTTCACTGTGATTTTTGAGTGATGTAGTGATAGTTTGATTGTAGTTGTATTATATTGGTTGTGATTGAGTGATTTCATGTCTAAATTCATGAGGTATATTTGAACTCATGGGTTGAGATGAGTAATTTACCTAGTCAAGCCATTATACTATAAATAAATGGGTGTCTTTACTGGTGATTGGTGTATGGGCAATAATTCATCAGAAATAGATATCCATTATAAAGTGAATACCGAAATATAAAATGAAATGGTTTCACATCCTTATCCCGCCTTGTCATGTCTATGAAAGGTAAAGGAGTGAACATAAAAATTAACTTTGAAATGATATGAAACATATAGTTGATCACTTACCAATACCTGGCCGTCTAAGTGGGTAGTTCATGTAGTATTATTTGGGTAGTGAGTTTTCTTACATTATACTTCCTCTAGTGATTCTATCTCCTTGCTTCTAATATTGTTCTGAGGAATGTTCTTGGCATTTGTAGACCAATGTCACCATGATGTCCTCACATAGTTCTCCAAGAAGGTGGTGATGATCATGCTCTAGACATGGTGGGCCCTGAACCGCCAGTCTTACCTCTAAGAGTGCCACATGAGGCACCACCTGATATACCTGATAAAGGGACTACTTCCCAAGTTCATGATATTTTCCTATGTCTGATACATTCTATGCTTGGTTCTCTATGGGTTGCACCTATGATGGATAATCTGACCCATGAGTTCCAATAGTTGCATCCTCCTACCTTTTCAAGGGATGATGGTTCTTAGGTTGTTGAGTCTTGGATGAAGTCCATACTGTCCATCTTTGAGCATCTAGAAATTCCTCCAGAGCAAAGAGACATGCTTTTTACATATATACTTTGGGATTCATCCAAGGGTTGGTGGGATGTGGTTACCCAGGCTGGTCATCATCAGGGCGTGTTATGGGTTGATTTCCAGACTACGTTCTATAATCAGTTCTTTCCTCTAGAACCGAGATATAACAAAGAACTAGAGAGTTAATTCATCTTGATCAGGTTTCTATGTCAGTTATGGAATATTCAGCCTGATTCACTGATTTATATCTCTATGTGCCACTTCTTGCTGATGATGAGCTTTCGCGTGCTAGACTTTTTGAGGATGGTCTCCAGTACACCATATGAACTTAGGTGAATTTCATTATCTTTCATACCTTTTCTGAAATAGTTGATCAGGCCCATATCACCGAGTGTAACCTAGGGGATGGAATGAGTACTGGGTTTAAAGGATCAGTGCCTCATCATGCCAGTAGTTTTTCTGGTGGCAGAAACCTTCCATCGAGGTTTCTCATCAAGGAAGTGGTATCCAAAGTATCTAGTTTGATAGATATATGATGTTCCATCAGTGTGGAAGATTGGGGCATAAGAATACCCAATGTGACAGATACCCTATGGAGTGTCGAGTTTTTGGTCGTATGGGTCATCTTTAGCATTTATGTAGGACCTTTCCACCAGATTCAAGTGGAAAAGGGTCAACATCAACTCCACTTTCAAGAGATAGTTCCTTTGCGCCATGTTGGTGGGGAGTTGTAATAGCACCGTCATTTCTGGCTGAGGAGGAGGTCCTGGTCATGGTAGTCCAACCCCTAATCACCAACAGTGCCAATAGAGCAATCATGATCGTGGTAGTAATTCCGTTGCACAAGACTGTGGATCAGGTCACTTGTATGATTTACATCCAATACCTAAGGATCATGATGTAGGACCATCTATTGTATGATGTACTATTCTAGTAGCCTCCATTATTGTCTTTTCTTTGTTTTATATAGGTGATTCAAACTCTTTTAGTTCTGTATATATCATGGAAAGTCTCAGACTAGAGATATAGTATCACTATGGTGTAATGAACATTGATACACTATTAGGAATATGGATAGAGGGAATACTCTAGTGCAAGGACTGTCCCCTTGAGGTAGGTATTTACCCTTTATTATAGAATTTATTTGTTCTTGAGATGACGGTCTTTGATTTCATTCTCGGGATGGACTGATTAGTCCACTATCACGCCTTTATAGACTGATATCATCGTAAAGTCTCTATTACATAACCAGAAGGTAGTAGTTATCTATTCAAAGTTGAGTGGGATGTCCAGGTAGGGAGAGCTGGACCAAAGCATCATGGGCTAGGTGGAGTGATCGCCCAGATTTCAAATCTTTTCCTAGAGGATTAAGGTTTTCTTCCACCTGATTTCTCTCTAGTAATTGATCGTTTTAGGGAATTCTTTCCCAATGAATTTCCAGGATTACCTCCTAAGAGAGAGGTAGATTTTATAGTTTATCTTGTTCCAGGAGTAGCACCTGTGTCCATTCCTCCATACAGGATGGCACTTTCTGACCTTCAGGAGCTCAAGTAGTAGATAGAGGACCTAGAGGCCAAAAGATTTATATGGACTAGTACATCCTCTTAGGGTTTTCCTATGCTTTTTGTGAATAAGTTGGATAAAACCTTATGTCTATGTGTGGATCACATATGGTTAAACCATATTACGATCAAGAATGAGTATCCACTTCCTCAAATAGATGATCTATTTGACCAAATTTGAGGAGAAAGGGTTTTCTCTAAGATCGACTTGAGATTAGGTTATCATCTAGTGTGAGTCAGACCATCAAACATACCTCATACAACTTTCCGCAGCAGGTATGATCTGTATGAGTATCATGTTTGGTCGTTCGGTCTTACGAACATGCTTTCTATTTTCATGGATTTGATGAATAGGGTTTTCCACCCATATCTGGATTCTTTTTTCATGGTCTTTTTGGATGACATCTTGGTGTATTCTCTCACTCGTAGTGACCATGCCAAACTTTTTAAGATCATTATGAGTACAAAAAGATAACCTTATCTTTATGTCAAACTTACAAAGTTCCACTTCTGGATCGACAAGGTCCACTTCTTGGGTCATATTATTTTAGAATCAGGAATATCGATTTAACCAGAAAATGTTAGTGTTGTAGATTCTTAGGAGCAACCTAAGAATGTGTTTGATATCAAGAGTTTCTTGGGGCTTGCTGGATATTACAAGAATTTCATAGAAGACCCCTCACATCTTTCTTCACCTCTTACTATACTTACAAAGAAGGGTGTTACGTTCTTGTGGTTAGATGCATGTGAGAAATCCTTTCAGAAGATGAAAGGAAGTCTTTTCTCGACACTAATTCTGATTCATCCAGAACTTAGAAAAGGTTATATCATCTTTTATGATGCATCAGGAATTTTCCTAGGAGTAGTGTTGATTCATGAATCCAAATTCATTACATAAGGATCTTGGTAGTTGAGTCCTCATGAGAGAAATTACAAAATGTACGACCTTGAGTTAGCAGTAGTTGTCCATTCCTTATGTTTCTGAAGACATTATCTATTGGGTGTGCACTTTTTGGTGTACACTGACCACAAGTGTCTCAAATATAACTTTTCTCCGCATGACTTGTACCTCAAATAGTGAAATGGGTTGAATATTTACAATCCTTTTATATTGATCTTTCCTATATGCCAGGAAAGGGAAATGTGGTCACTAATGTACTCAGTCAGAAAACTCAAATGTAGACCATACAGGAAGCCAGTGATGAATGGAACTTAATGGACCTCTTTTCTGAACTTCATCTGAAGTTTCATGAAATTCATGAGTAGTCTTACCTCTCAGCCTTAATAGTTACCTCTTCCTTCCTTGAGAAGGTGAATAGTAGGAAATTTTAAAATCCGGAAGGTTTTGTTCTCCATGGGAGTATATATGGAGATTACCCACCTTCAGATTGGTCTATGGATAGATATGATATACTATATCTATGCGGATGTATCCTGGTCCCATTAGATGTGAGATATGATTTGATGAAGGAGTCCAATGATTTTTAGTGGGATGTTCATCTAGGAATCTTAGAGATGTATTGATATATGTGATGCCAGTATTGGTGGCCTGGAATGAAACATCATATTGCAGTCTTCGTCACCAAGAGTTCCACCTGTCAGCAGGAGAAGGCAGAGCACCAGAGAACTCCAGGCTTGTTACAACCGCTTCCAATCCAAGAATAGAAATGGGAAGATGTTTCTATGGATTTTGTATTCAGGTTACCTAGGTCTTCGAGGGGTAGGGATACTATCTGGTTAGTCATTGACCAGCTAAAAAAATCATCCCACTTCATTCCTATTTGTGAGACATTCTCAGTTGATGAGATGGGAAGACTGTATGTATGTGAGATCATATGACTACACGGGGTTCCACGTACTACCATTTCAGATAGGGATTCTCATTTCACTTCACATTTATGGAAAGGTTTTTAGAAATATATGGGAACTCTACTACTTCTAAGAATATCCTTTCACCCTCAGACCGATGGACAATCAAAACAGACAATACAGGTTCAAGAGGATATGCTCTGAGGATGTGTCCTTGATTTCGGCAGTTCTTGGGAGAAGCATATCCCTGTCATTGAGTTCTCTTATAATAAAATTTTTTAGGTGACAATTCAGATGGCCCCTTTTGAGTCCTTATATGGTAGGCCTTTCCTTTCACCCTTGTGCTAGCTTGAGGTAGGTGAGGTAGCCCTATTAGGTCCTCATCTTGTTCAGGAGAATTTAGAGCAGGTTCAACTGATCAGGATGTGTATGACTACTACTCAGTCTAGACAGAAATCTTATGTTGATCTCCATAAAAGACCTCAAGAGTTCAAGGTTGGGGATTGTGTTTTCCTTCGGGTATCACCCCGACTTGGGAATAGGCGGTTATGGATGTAGGGAAATTTGTTTCCTCGTTAAGTCGGGCCGTTTGAAATTCAAGAGAGAGTCGAGCAAGTTGCCTATCAGTTTCTACTACCTCAGAGTCATTGTTACATACACAATGTGTTTCAATTCTCACATATTTTCCAAAATCATGCCGACCAATCTCATACCTTTGATCATGAGGCAGTTGAGTTATATGCCGATGCAACTTTTGAGGAATACCCAGTACCCATCGTTGATCGAAGCACGAAGGCTCTCTGAGGCAGGTGTATCCCTCTTGTACTGGTGCTATGGTAGCACGACCATGTACAATATGGTACTTGGGAGAGGGAATTTGATGTACATACTCAATGTAAAGAGTTGTTCTCAAACAGTGTTTCATTACCCTTGGAAGGAGAAATCAGGGGTGGGGGTGAGTTTTTTTTAAGGGGAAAATATAGTAAGAAACCCTTTTTTTTACCCAGGTATGTATCCTTTAATTTTTTGTCTAAATATTTATTTTGGACCTAATATGGATAACTAATGAGTTAGAAAAGGTTCTAAGAGTGTTCAAGGATTTTTTGGAGCTCAATAAAACCTCTTTTTGGGAAAATAGGATAAGTCACACAGTTTACGTATGGTTAGGGCACTGTTTTCCTAACCAATCAGACTGTGTTTTTTAGGTAGATCCACCTTGCACGGTTAGCACATGGATATGCAACCTAACCATGAAAACACCGCTTTTTCAGGTACTCGTGTATGGATTTTTCATGATTTGATCAAACCGTGTAGAGGATGTTATTTCAGGTAGAACCATCTCGCACGGTTTATGCATAGTTTGAAAAACTGTGAAGACAAATTGTGCACATGATAAAATTCTAGGTAAAATGTACAAAATTCCATTAATGATCTATTTAACCCCCTCTTCCACCCTAATATGAGAACCAATGATATTAAGACCTTTTCCTCTCATTTTGGAGATTTTTGAAGGCCAAAGCTAGGGATCAAGAGATCTCCTTCGCCTGACATCTGATTGAGCTCCCATTTGTCATGTTGGATGCACAATGGTATGCAATTGACTCCTCTTTATCTATTCTACTTCTCTCCTGATCTCGACTTAGATATTTTCTTGTGATCATTTTTCACCTTTTCTTAGATCTACTCCGATCTAAGGAAAATAAAGTGCCGATACCGAAGGAGGAGAGCCATACAAGCCTAAGGTGGGTGTCCTATACCTCATCCTTAAACTTTGTTGATTTTGAAATATTCATGTCAGGCCCACCGATTTCATCAGAAGACATTTCTTAAATTTACATTCCCCTATTATACTTTTTAGAATCGTATAGTTATTGTATTTCCAAATATGTGATTAGTTATTAGTGGTTACACCCACAACTCAGTCCTCCTCATGTCGAAGGTTATTCCATATTCGGGTTTTAGTTTTTTGGCACGTTTGAGCCACCGTTCAGGTGTGACTTCACTTTACCTTCCTGAAGGTGATACTTTCTATAATAAATGGCTTGTTATTAATGAGAATTTCATAATTTCATGTTCCATGTATGCTCACCACTTGACCTACCTAAGGTAAGTGATTCAAATTGATTATTAATTGTGAAATGCGAAATGGAAAATATACAAAGTATATAACTTGGCCTTATTAAATGAGATTTTATAAAGGTTTCATGCCCGTATCACCCCTTTCCATATTGATGGAAGGTAGCGGAGTGAACCCATATAATTGAATATGCCTTAATGATTAATTGAGAATTGATTAAATGGCTGCAACACTAGTTGGCCTATCCACACTAATGGAAGAAAAGGCTTGAACCTAATGAATGATTACAATATCAAATAGGAATGGATGGAATCGAGGTCACCTTTTATTTTGAGAGGAGAGTACCTTGGGTCTCGGAAACCCCATTCTGATTTGAGGATGTGGTTTTCTTAGGTTGAAACCCACCAAGACTCTGGTTCTTGTCTATTCCTCAGAGGCCCGATATACTACCATAGGGTCCTTTACATTATTACAGGATACCTCGTATACACTCCTTGGATCCAACATTGACTAGTAGGTTCCATGGTGAAAGCTCATATGACCCTTTCCCTGCTTATCCCTATTTTACCTTGGTCGATCACCTTGGACTCAGTAGGCACCTTATTGTGGAATTCCTTTGATTATGAACCTTAGATTACACTCTTACCCCATAGATAGACTCAGATAATACTGAGTTAGGGTTCTGTGAGATCTACGTTACCTTGGTTATTACCCTAGAACTCCCTCTCCATATATCATTTTCAGGTTACCTTGTTACATCTTGGGACCTTCACTATATATAATATCATGAGGTGATGTCGGTATTGGCTATGCCTCACGTTACCTATTAACATTAAATGGAAATTATTTAATTAATGAACTGGTTACATTTTCAGACACTAGCCGAGGGATAAAGTAGGTACTTGGGTATTTAGTTATATTGTACTATTTTTTTACTTTATATATACATGCCTGTACATTGCTATATTCCATTACATGAATTGGATGTTATAGACACTGTTGGTGGTGGCCCACTAAGATTTATCTCACACCCTCTGCAGACACTGTTTGGTACCTGAAATAGATTACATGACTATAGGTGTTGATAAAGGGAAACATACAGCTTCAAACACTTGATTGCTTACTGATAGGATTGAGCTTGATAGCAAATGACCGTGTTGGATCTTAGGATTCTTGGAGTAGTCTTTGTTTTCTTTTACTTTGTAGAACATGTTATGCCTATTTTCTTCTATCCATGTTTTCAAGTTTTCTAGTAAAATGAAATTACATCATCCTTGTTTCAATTGATACCTTTATTGTTATTCTTTCTTATCTATTTGAATCAGTTTGCTTCCGCTGTTTATTTATATTGCTTCAGCTGATTACTATCCATTTATATTCCTTCCACTATGATACACTCTACTAATGATGACATAGTCTCCCCACAAACATTCCCTAGGCCCTCGCGGCTCGTTGGCATCCTCTGGAATTCGAGGAGATGTGCTTGAGGCTATGTCGACCACTGAGCTCAGAGCACCCGTTAAGTGGCATCTGGGTCTAGGACATCACAAATCTGGATTATGGACCTTTCTTGGGTCATATATCAGGTGGGATTTCTTATTTTGTTGGTGGAGTCTTTTTACTCCGTTTAGTTTGGGTGGTTTTCCACTTTTTGTTTTGTGGTGCTTCATGTTCCGCATGTATTACGTTGTTTTCTTGTATTTTTTTAATTAATAAATTTTTAGGACCGATCATCCACTCAGATCCTGAATCTTCCGGTATATAATTATAGATTAATAAGTATAGATAATTATATATAATTTAAATTTCTATAAATTTATATAATTATAAGTATAAATATATTTATATAAAAATATATTTATATATTTGTATATATTTATAAATAATTATTTGTAAAGATAGATTTATATTTACTAATTATAAATATTATAAATATATTATAAATATAAAATATAATAAATATATAATTATAAATATAATCAATATATTATAAATATAAAATAAATATTTACAACAGAATTGTAAATATATTTAAATATATTTATATAATTATAAAAGTGTATAAAATTAATTATAAACAAATATTTATATAATTATAAATATATTTGAAGAATTGTAATATGTATTTATAAATTTAATTTCAAATAGATATAAATATATATAATTATAAATAAAAACATATTTATATAATTATAAATTTATAATTATAAATGTAATAAATATTTAATTATATTTATATATTTATCATATTTATTATCATATATTTATTATATATATACTTATAATATTTAAGATTATATATTTATTATGTTTAAAATTATATAATTTTATATAAATTTAAATTATATATAATTATTTATAATTATTAATATATATATATATAAATATATTGGGGGAATATTGGGTGGGTGTGGGAATTAGTGGGTATTGTGGGGATACTGGGTGGGGTGTGGGAATTAGTAGGGGGGGGGGGGCGCTAGGTCAAGTGGCGTTTGGGAAACTCATTTCCCTATTAATATATACCTTATCCCCCGTAAAGTAACCCCACCCAAATTTATCCATCAATAGAGACTAGCGATAGAAAAGGCTGAGGTAGCATGAGATGGTAGAAAACCACTATCACAGTAGCGTGATAGTGGTGAAAACACTCTAAAGGTAGTAACAACAATAGTAGAAGACCTGAATGGAAGAAATACGTTGGGCGATAAAAGTAAGGAGCAGTGGAAGAAGCTACATGGTACTCTAAGAGCAGCATAATGATAGATGTAAGGATACAATCATGGATTCAAAAAATTATATGGTAGAATAATGTAGTAGACCATGGTGGTGGTATCACTAATGGTAACATATCCTTGGTGGAATCATGCATTGGAATCATCTCGATTGAAGGAAGATAGAAGTATAAGAATTTGGGATTTCAAAAGTAGGAAATAAAAGCATGGTCAAATGTTTTTCTTGATGGTGGTGGAAACAAATCCAATGGTTGTAGCCAATGGAAACATTATAATGGCTTCCATGAAATTTTTTACTTTCAGTCTTCCATGTTCACTACTCCCAAGATCACGATGATCGTCCACGACTATTTTATGTCATGGGATGTCATGGTCGGTTAATCATGAGCTCATTAATAGTGATAGTGGAAAACTCTAGTGAGTATTGGTAGTGGTTTAGATGAGTTTTAGGGTGGTAGGTGGAAACAGAGGTGTTGGGGATGTATCTAAGGTGGGGGAGTGAAAACTCGGGTGAAGAAGCATATTTTTTGTGTTATGTTCATTGTTCCCCATGAGAATGGAGTCCCACATAATCAAGAAACATTGAATGAAAATGTTATATTATTATCGATACTCCCACCCAAGCTCAAATGTCTATTGTGGGGATGGGCACCTGCACACACTCACACACACGTCATCATAGACTCGTGCCTACCCACATGGGCCCAACGGGCCTCGACCCACCCCATTGTGAATGTTTCATGCATTTATTTTGCATCTTATTCTTTTTTACTAGTTATTCATATGGTATCCTTCATTTAATCCTTGGTTTATAGGATTAACATAAAATAGGGAAAAAATTTACTTGAAGATATTTTAAACACATGATAATATTTCAAGAAAAAATTCATAATTAAAAACAAACATGAAATTTATAATTTTCATTCCTTTTTACCCAAATTAATTATTGAAATGTAAATTAACCTAATTTTAATAAGAAAATTCATTATTTTGGTAAATCAATAAAAAATAATAAAAAATTATTATCAAAATGAAAAAATTTCCACACGAAAAATAATGGCATCATAAGGTCACTTCAAATACATGGTGAATCTATTCGAGTTGATGAATAATAATATAGTTTCAATGGAATTAATGAAATTAATATTCTAACAGAAACTTGATTCCTTCATTTTGGTGTTCTTAGAGGAAATCATAGTCTATTCCAAGAGTAAGCGAGACCACAACCACCACTTGATAATTTTCTTTAGGAAATTGTGTCACCATAGGCTCTATATTGAACCTTTAAAATGAAACTTATGTATTTGGGAATTAATGTTTCTAGAACATGTTGTGTATGAACAAGTTATCTCAGTGGATCTGAATGTAATGTCCCAGACCTGGATGTCACCAAACCATGCTCTGAACCTGATTGGACACATGGTCTAAAGCACATGTCCGCAAATGTCAAAGGCTACCGACTAGCAGTGAGGGCCTATGTGTGATATTGGGGAAACTATGCCCTCATTAGAAAAGTTTAACACAATGGAAATAATAATAATTCAATATCAAAAGCAGTAATACCATACAAGAAAAGTAAACAATGTAAGACCAATATTATAAATAAATTAGATGTCATATCATACAAATGATGATTCTATATGTTACATGTTATGGAAAACATCCAAAATATATTTAACTATAGTTATATACAATACAAGTACCAAAAGTAAAAAAATTCCAAAAAGAATATTAGAATCATCTCAATCTTCAACATTGTCCCATGAACTCCTTCTCCTAAGTAGCATATCAAGTACCTATAGGAGGGTGCTTTCCCGTATCGACACCTGCAATCATATAATCTATTTGGGTCCAAAACATGACCCAAATAGTGTGTGATACTAAATACTAGTAGGCAACCACCCAAGTTCTGTTCCAATCTATCAGTGAATATATATAATAGGAAGTGTACAATAATGAAGGCATTAATCTTAGAAGTACAAAAAAAGTAAAAAAATACAAGCACTGGTCTTTATTTTCATTTCAATTATTTATCCATTTAACAATTAAACCATAATGAATTCATAAGTCTCAAGATTAGGCCTAATCCTAGTATCCAATGTATAACTATAAGCACAACAGACAACTCATAAGTCCATCTAATCAATAACAATTGAAGACTGAAACCAAGTTTGTGCTTTGGATTGGCATATGCATCATAATTCATTCCAATTCAGTATTCAATTTATATCGTAATCATGTCCTTATCATTCCTATGTTGTAATTCAAATATCACTATAGGTGCAATTCCTCACAACACCCTACAATCCCATCCCAGTTAACCTCTCAGGAACTTAGTATCACTCTAGGTGTGGTATAAGTCCATGTCAACTGAGCCCATCCTCAATAGTCTTATAGGAAATCCCCAAGTATCACTCATGGAATATAGTCAATACCTATATATCATGTACATGGATTACCTAAATGGATTCATGGTTCACTCGAATATTATGTATAGCCTCTATGATCCCGTCTGTGGCATCCATGGTTCACTCATGGATTAAACATAATAAAACCATTTTGAGCCTATTCATCAGATTCTAAACTGAATCCATGGTTCACTAAAGGAATAATGAAAAATAGTCTATAAGCCTATCCATATAATTCTAAATTGAATAGATGAATCACTAAAGGATAATTACCATTTCATAATTCAATTCATTTAAATATTTCATTAGGCATGATAAGGTCAAAACCCAAAAGCATCTAATATAACACACCACTGAAGGGTGTCTCAAGAAAGGACCAAAATCATAATTATTGGACTTTCATTTACTCACATGGGAAATTTTTTCATAATAATAATCACATGATAAGTAAACTAGTACATGTATTTAACATTAATTAACTCATGTGGGTAGGTCAATAGATTATTTAAATCAATCCAAATGTGCTTAAATAAGAAATGGCCTACTTGGGTCACGAGTCAAGTCAACCATCCCATGCACTAACCAATTCAATTAAAATTTAACAACCTTGTAATTACATTAATAATCTTAGTTCATTTCTAACAACCCATAAAAGGGAAACAAAGGCATGCCTCATAGGTATCCTAGTCCAAACAACCATAATGGTCATCCAAGGGAACCCACCCATGGGGTGTACATTATTCAAGGCGTAAAACCTTTTTAATACATCAAAACACCTATTAAATTACATAAACTACAATAGGAAACAATAGGTATCATTTATAAATCAATGCGACACCCCAAAAATGGGTGTGCGACACTCTGGCATATATAAATAGCTCAACAAATAGTGAAAGGCCTAAGACCACCTATCTTAGGCTCGTGCTAGATAGCTCGTCCAGTAACTAGATCTGATTCATCCCAATTTGGAAGAAATCTGAAGAACAAATGAAGAATTGGAAATTAGGGAATATTGGCTAAAATCCAAATAGCACAGTCAATATCCAAAAGAATTGAGAACGACCAAAAAGGAATTAAGGCCTTATCAATACAGATCCTAGGAGACAAACCACATTTAAAACAGATATCGACCAGTGATGGGATATGAAAATGGTGAATAGTATTCAAAGGGAGATCTCCCACAGTTCCCCTATTATACAATATATAAGGGAGAAAAAAACATAACTTAAAAACATTTCTGAAAAAATGGTAATTTTAGCCAAAAAAACTGAGTCACAAAGTCTACTCGTGTGGTTTATCAAACCATGCGGAAATCATGCACAAATCTATATAGGAATGGGGAATAGTGTATGGTTACCCTGAATAGTTTTCACTAATAGATCAGTAACTATGCGGAAGACTCTATCAAAATCTGCTAAAAATTGTAGAGATGACGCACAATCATGTAGCCCAACCAGCATGGTGTGCACTAACCGTGTGGCATCCTCTTTACACCCAAAACTCCAGTTCTGTCCTCCAGACTAGAACTGGACACCCCAGATACCTATATGAGCCAAACGAGAATTCATAATAATCCATATTTAAGTAATTAAATTTAGAATTTGCAGAAAACCCAAGATCCGTACCTCAAAAAATAATCAGTTACTTACAAACTTCCCCACTTATAGTAATTCATCCCCAAATTTCCCTTCCAAGGGTGGTGAAGAAAAATCTAAGAAAACTCTAGCCACTATGATTGTTTATCCTCCTCCCTCTCCCATGTATCATCCTACACCCAACTTTTCTACCACAACACCTATACAAAAGGAACAGACTGGTCACAAAGAACCTTCTTTCTAAGATACACAATTCATATATGATTCTCCTCAAAGGATGCATCTACCGACAACTCAAACTCCTCCGGATGAAAAACATGAGAAGGGTATGAATAGTAATTTTACAAATGAGAAACATGTAATAATTAATGAATAGTTCGGTACCTATGAGGAAAATTCAACCGATATTCTACTGGCCTGACCCTCTGCAAAATCTTGAACAACCCGGCGTATCTTAGTGAAATATTACCCTGTCTTCTAATCCTATTGTGTCCCAACCTTAGTGAAATCTATAGGAAAACCTGATCCCCAATCTTGAACTCTAGAGATCATCTATAATGATCGGTGTAAGATTTATTATGATACTACATAGTATCCATCCGCTTCCGAATCAATTGCACTTGTTCTGTGTTCTCCTAGACAAGATGAGGTCCCATCAAAGTTGCCTCTCCTGCCTCTAGCCAACACAGGGGTGATCGAAATGGCCTAAAATAAAAATCCTCATATGGATCCATCTAAATATTATCTTGAAAACTATTATTATAAATTAACTCAACCAAAGGTATAAACCTCTCTCAAGAACCCCTGAAATCTAGGACGCATGCCCTCAACATGTCCTCTTGCACCTGAATCGTGTGCTCTAACTGGCCAACTATTTGGGGGTGGTAAGTTGTGCTCCGAATCACCTATTTACTAAGAACCCTCTGTAGCCCTTTCAAAAAATGATAAGTAAAACGAGTGTCACTATCTAAAATGATAGATTGTGGGACCCCTTGTAGTTATATAATATCACAGATGTACAACCTCCAAAACTCATCAACACTGAAGGTTTCCTTGATCGGTAATAAATGTTAAACATTTATGAGCCCATAAAAAAAACCCAAATGACATCGTAACCTCAAGTTGGACTTGGTAAACCATTCAAAAAATCCATCACGAAATCATCTCATTTCTATTCAAGAATGGGTAGATGCTGTAAAATTCCAGCTGGTCGCTGGTGTTCTTCCTTCACTTGCTGATAGGTGGAACATCTCATGGAAAATCCTGATACATCTCTTTTCATACCCATCCACCAATACTGATGATGTCAATATCAATACATCTTGGTGAAACTCAGATGAACTACCTATATATAGGCATGAAATCCCCACATAAGCTCCATGTGCATGTCTACTGAAACCCATACACGACCATGTAATTGTAGAGATTCATCCTTGACTATGGTTCATCTAAGAGGAGCGTCCTCACCTGACCCACTCTCCCATATAACTAGGACTTCCTAATTTTATAGTTTCTAATCCTTACTCTATCTAGTAGGGTAGTGGTTGTAGGTTCTGGGCGGAGCGGAAGCGCGTTAGTGGGTCAGCCCAACTTTAATTTTAGCATTAACAACGATCAATCTGAGATCTGTCACGATGTAAAATGCTTGATCTTCATAATAGAATGAAGAATGAAAAACAAAATAGGGATTCCCAGAACCATATAGATAGGATCATCATATGTTGGTTATAATTAATTTAATTAATTGATAAGAATTACCTTGATGGAATTCTTTCTTCATTGATGACTCCAGTCACAATCCAGTGTGATTCATCATTGCGTTGTAGAATCCAAGTGTAGGATTCTTCTAGAGGTGATCCAAATGTTCTCTAAATATATATGGACATCGCTGAAGGGATTTCCGGGTGCTAGTGCGGAAGAAACTTCACTTGCGATGTCCGCCTTCGATCACCTTGATCTGGTGGTGGTGGATCTCTCTCGGTGTTGAGAGAGTTCTTGGAGGAAAGAGTTCTTTCAGCCTTGAGAGAAATATCCATAATTTTTGTGCACAATGATTGGGGAAAAGTGTTGGGTTGTGAGGATATTTATAATCAGGTTTGAGGTTATAGAGTTATGATAATAAATAAACGCGTTACACGTTTTATTTATTTCATTAAATCTTATTGAAAACCCCCCATGTCGAATGATTAATTCCTTGACATGCACCCATATTTATTATAATAAATATCATTTAATAAAAAAATATTATTTCCTCAAAATACAGACTGAAAAAACTACATGTTGTGTAATCATTAATACACGGTGTGTACTCATTTTCCATAAAACTACACGGCGTGTACATTCAATATACACAGTGTGTACTTTTATTTTTGATTTTTCTTTATTTTCTCCACCATATTTATTAGAACTTGAGTACTGGCTATTTTTTTCTTAAATAATGTAACTGCATTACTCTCTAATAAATATATATTATTTCATCCACAATATATTCTCTCGAATAACTAGTGTCGAAATAAATGCGATCAGCCATCCTTAAATAATTATTAAACCAGAGTCGGGAATAATCTTTATTTAACTTGTTAAATTAATATTTAACTGAGATACATGGACACACTTAGTGTGTTACCCTATAGGACTCTTTCTCATTGGCATTATGCGAGCTTGCCTAAATTCCAAGATTACTATCTAGCAAAGGGCCAAGTCACCCAAGAGAAAGAAGTTGATGCCGCATTGAAGTGTCACCTCATACAAACGCTTACCGTGTAATATAATCTCGTTGTCATGATATCTCGAATCAAGTAGGTTGCATGCTAGTTCCATCAACCCATGTGCTCAATTATTCTTTCTTTGACTTTCCAGTATTGAACTCTCCCATACCTTACCATGGACATGGATTTATTTAGGCTATATCAATTCCATCAAAGGGCCTGAGATATCTACTTCTGTTATGTAACAGAAGGGAAAAATCCTTTCTCGCATTATCTATTAATGCAGTATTGCTG
Organism: Viscum album; assembly: GCA_963277665.1. Lineage (NCBI taxonomy): Eukaryota > Viridiplantae > Streptophyta > Magnoliopsida > Santalales > Viscaceae > Viscum > Viscum album. The sequence goes on from OY728122.1 coordinate 598,367,460, forward strand.
GTGACGCACCCAATGTATCCTACCTCACTGTGAATAGTGTGCCGTCACAGTTTTCATCAATACATATAAGTGCGCAAGTTGTAATACCCATTAATAATAATCTTAAAGTCTAAGGACCAATACACACATCCGCAGATAGGAACATCCAATGACACTATGAAATGTGCATTTCCTACTGGTGGGTCTCGTTCTTAGAATATCCTCCTGGATATTACCGAGGTTGAAAACCATTAGAAGGTGACTCAATGTTTTATGAGTCGTCAACCCTAATGGTCTGTATTATTTGTGTCCCTCAAAAACATCATCTGACCATTGAACATATATTCAAGAACAGTGTTATGGCACTTCCAGGTTCTTATCATAGAAAGGATCCTCTATGACCCTTTAATGCAACAGATATCTTTAGGACATTATCACATGAATTGTCACGCAGAAGAAAAATCAAGATGTGATAAGGCTTTTATTAATGAATAAAGTAAAAAGTAGTTGGTTCTAGGCCATGAACTCCAATAGACTCCCACTTGGACTAGAGACAACTGTAAACAACCTTTAACCCACTAGCTCTCACATGATATTCATTCTTATGATGAGATAGGCCTTTAGTCATGAGGTCCTCCACGTTCTCTTCTGTGGACACTCTGCTCACCGCAACTTCAACCCTTTGATATAAATCCTTCAAGAGGTGATACTTTCAGAGTATGTTCTTTGTCTGTTAATGTGACCTTGGTTCTTTCTCAAGATCCACCACTACAGTATTATCACAATACAACGTGATAGGATCTTTACTACTAGGAACCACATAAAGCTCCTGGACAAAGTTCTGAATCCAGACGGCTTCCTTGGATGCATCAGAATCCTCTATATATTTGGAATCTACTGTAGAATTGGCAACAACTAGTTGCTTTGAACTCTTCCATCTCACAGCTCCTCCATTGAGACAAAAAACATATCCATATTGCGTCTTTAGATCATTCTGATCTGTCTAAAAACTAGCATTAGCATAACCTCTGATGACAAGCTCCCAGTCTCCTCTATTCACCAGGAACATATCCTTAGTTCTTCTTAGATACTTAAGGATAGTCTTAATAGCAGTCCAATGCTGTTCTCCTAGATCTTGTTGATATCTACCTACCATGCTCAGTGCATAGGCAACATCAAGCATGGCACATAACATGGAATTCATGATGAATCTTATAGCCAAAGAGTATGAAATCTTACTCATTATATCTTTCTCTTGTTGTGTATGGGGACACATTTTCTTAGAAACATGTAAGCCATGGGACACTTGAACCAATACCCTCTTGGATTGTTCCATACAAAATCTATTTAGTATCTGGTCAACGTATGTACCCTGACATAGTCCAAGAAGCCTCTTGGATCTATCATGAATGATCTTGATCCCTAGAATGTAGGTTACTTCACCCAAGTCCTTCATGGAGAAACACCTTTTCATTCAGTCATTAACTGACTGTAAGACTGGTACATCATTTCCAATAAGAAATATGTCATCAATATATACTACTAGGATAATGATTGCATTCCCATTAAACCAATTATAAACACATGGCTCACATTCTTTCTTAATGAAAATAAATTCCTTTATGGATTCATCAAATCGAATGTTCCATGACCTGGATGATTTATTTAATCCATAAATGGATTTCTGCAACTTGAAAACCCATTTGGATTTACCTAGTGTCACAAACCCTTCTGGTTGTGTCATATAGACATATTCCTGAAGGTTCCTGTTAAGGAATGCCATTTTGATATCCATCTTCCAAATCTCATAGTCCTGGTAAGATGCTATGGAAAGTATGATTCTTATGGATTTAAACATGGCAAATGGAAAGGAGGTTTCATCATAGTCAATTACTTGATGTTGTCTGAATCCTTTAGCCACTAGCCTTGCTTTATAGGTGCTAACTTGACCTTCCATGTCTAGTTTTTTCTTGAATACCAATTTTCATCCAACAGGCTTTACATCAACTGGGTCATTGACCAGAACCCATACTTGGTTTTGATACATGGAATCTATCTCATAATTCATAGCTTCTAGCCATCCTACAGCTTCTGAACTTTCTACTGATTCCTTGTAGAAGATAGGTTCATCATTTTCCAACAATAATGATTCACCATCCTCGGTGACTAGGAAACTAAAGCTCTCAGGTTCCCTTACCTCTCTTGAACTCCTATGCAGTACTTGTGTTTCTGTAACCTCTTCCATAGGGACCTGTGGAAGTTATTCTTGTACCAAATCCTGTGTATCTTGAGTATCAATTTCATCGAAGTAAATATTTCTCCCAATATCCTTCTTGAGTATGTGCTCCCTCTCAAGAAAGACGACTTTTCTGGCGACAATAACTTTCCTGTCTGAAGGGTTATATAGGTAATATCCTATCGTTTCCCTGGGATATCTTATAAAGATACACCTCATGACCCTGGTTGCTAGTTTCTTGCCTGAGAAGGCTTTAAAAAATGCCTCGCATCCCCATACATGTGTGTGCGACAAAGTGGGTTTCCTTCCATTCCATAACTCAGATGGAATTCCATTTTCCGACTTAATTGGTACTCGGTTTAATGTGTATGCTGTAGTTTGTAATGCATATCCCCAAAAGTATAATGGAAGATTTTCATGAATCATCATCGACCTCACTATGTCCAACAAGGTGCAGTTCCTCCTTTCACTAAATTCGTTCCACTGTGGTGTATAAGGAGGAGTGGGCTGAGATAGAATCCAAGACTCCCGTGGAAGATCAATGAACTCTTGGTTCAGATATTCTCCACCTCTATCTGATCGAAGTTTCATTATCTTCTTACAAATTTGATTCTCTACTTCATTCTTGAATTCCTTAAATTTATCTAAGGCTTCTGACTTATACCTCATTAAGTAGACATATCCATATCTACTCAAATCATCAGTAAAAGTAAGGAAATAAGAATATACACCTCTAGATTCTACTAGAAATGGTCCACACACATCCATGTTCACCAATCCTAGAAGCTCTATGGCCCTTTCACCTTTTCCACTGAAGGGTGGCTTGGTCATTTTTCCTTGTAAATAAGCGTGACATCTATCAAGTGGTTTTAGCTCAGTAGAGTCCAAATAACCATCTTGGAAGAGCTTTGTCAAGCGCTTCATGTTTACATGACCGAGACGGTGATGCCACAACTGGGTGATGTATGAGTCATGTGAGTTTGTTTCATTATTGATTGCCAAAACTTGGTTTTCATAATTTAATACATACAAACCATTATTTAAATGTGCCATACCATAACATACGTTTTTCTTAGAAAAGAGACAACCCTTATTTCCAAACATGAAAATAAATCCATCTATATCCAAAGAAGATACATAAATTATGTTATTGGTAACACTAGGCACATAATAACAGTTATGTAAAACCAAAATCATCCCAGTCGGTAATGAGAGGTGGTAATCGCCAATAGCCAATGAATCTAGCCTTACACCATTGGCAGCTCGAAGATCCACCTCTCCTCTGGTAATCTTTCTAAATCTACTTGGTTCCTGCATTTGAATACATATGTGAGCCCCACAAGCTGTATCTAATACCCAATGAGTATAAATAGAAAGAATACACTCGATAACGAACTCACCTTTAGCATCCCCACACTTCTGGGTGCAATTCCTCTTCTAGTGGCCTTGCTTGCCGCAAGAAAAACAAACCGCCTCCTATTCCTTACCTTGCCTTTGGATCTTCCCTTTCTTGGAAGGATGGCGCTTGGGGGCTTCAGACCGTTTATAAGTCTTTGGTCCCTTTTCCTTGTCCTTCCTTTTCTTATTCACCATAAGGACTCCGGGTTTTTCACGCCCCATGTCCTTACCTACCTGGCGAATTATGTTTAGATGTTCCAATAGACTCTTCTCATTGTTTCTCATGTTATAATTGACAATGAAGCTAGATAAGGTCTTGGGCAGTGATGATAGGATGAGATCTTTACGCAACTCATTTGGGAACTTAATCCCTAAGATGTCCAGGCATTCAATGTAGCCGATAAGCTTGACTACATGAGGCCCAGCTGGCGCAGACTCTCTAAGCTTAGTTGTAAACAAAGCATTGGAGATCTCATATCTCTCCTGTCCTACCTTCTCTTGGTAGAGATCCTTAAGGTGAGACATCATGCTATACGCGTCCATGTTTTCATGTTTCTTCAAGAGTTCATTAGAAATGTCCGATAACATGAAACACTGGAAATATATGGAATCGTCCATGTGTTTCATTTATAGAGATATTTCCTTATCACTGACCTCCTTTCTAGGTGAAACTAGAATATGCTCTTCCAGTACATATAATTTCCTTTCGTGGCAATGGATAACGCGTAAACGCCTCTGCCACTCTTGGAAATTGGTGCCGGTGAGAAGGTTTTACTTCTCGAGTATGGTTCACAATGATATGTTTGAAGTCATTTTTCTTGCTGTTTCTACAAATTAAGTTGAGAAAAGGTTTATCACTTTATTATAAAAATGAGACAAATAAATAAATTAATACTTATTAGTCTCCCACTATTTTATCGAAATCCAATATCCCTCACCATTGACTTCGGAATATTCTGTTTCCTGAATATTCTAGTGGCAAGGATCTATATTTCCCTTCTCATTACCCCAATTAGGGTTGGTCAAGAAACTTGAAGGGTTTTAGGTAGGAATTCAAAATGACAACTGCATTAACTCACATCTCCTTGATCTGCTGAGTGGACTCCCCAATCCTGAAATCCTTTTATTTTGGATTTCCTCAAACATTGCCTCTTGGTCACACCATGTCATGCTGTGACAGTCAAACCATGATGTGAACCAAGTCATGTCAACCGAAAACCTTGAATTAGAATTTCCCAATAATTGAAAGCACCCCAACTAGGGTTGGTCAAGCACTTTGAACTATGGTTCGATTCTAACCAAGATTATGGAAGGCTATACCGACTTAATATTTCTTTGAGGGATTTTATCCTTATACGTAAATTTTCAATTTATTATCTTTTATTACATTCTTTTTAATATTAAGTGGGATATACTTAAGTGATTATCCATGTCTAAGATAATATTTACGTATAATCCAGTTTTATTTTAGTTCCATCTTGCATCCTCGTTTAATTCATTAATTGTGTGATCGTGACAACACACCCACAATAAATAAACCATGAAACTAATAGAAATAAAATAAATGGTATGATCATGAGATTTTTCTATTGGTTAGTTTATCTAGCGGTTGATAAACTAACCCAAGAACTTGGGGAGAAACACCTTGAGCCTTTTTGGTTCATGTTTACAACTTTCCACTTATCCACCTTTTTATATCATTAGATTGGTTTCACCTTGGCTCCGGACTTGAGCCGCCTCCACCAGCTTGGGAGTTCCATCCATTACATATGCATTTATCTCACACACAGGTGAGGGGTAAAAATGGGTTTTTATATAAAAGAATCCTTGGGCGTGAAGGCCCTACATATTAATGAGGAGAAGGCTCACATGCCAAAAAATCTAATTTAAATAAATAAATTAAAAGAAACCATTAACATACAAAGGTCTTGGACTAGCTCATGATCATCCATACATGCAACGATATTTATGCATGAATAAAACTAGAATTCAATTCTTTAATCATTCTTGTTTAAGATAAATCATGCTCGAATCAATTAATTATCTTTAATTAATCAATCCTTTTATCTTAAACACTTTTCTGATTTTCCTTGAGATTATCATCCATAATAATTTTAAACAAATAAATTCATTTAAAATTATCCTTGTACGTAAGATATACCTTGGAGGAAACCCGGTGAATTTACATTTATTACGCAGATGTTAAATTAAACACATATATATAAAACACCTATCACGTGTTGTGACTTAGCTTTACGCCTGCACTATGGTACACGTCTCAAGGGTTTGTATAATATAATAATAAATTTTAATAAATCTGTGTAATTTGGATGAGTAAATGGTGTGTATTTCTGACTACACGATGTGTACTTTTTGTTCACCATCCATCTGAAGTACACACCTGGGGACATGACATGTTGATGTACTTCGGATTTTTTGGAGTACACGATGTGTTCAGTGGGACACACACCATGGAGTTCCCGTATTACACAGTTTCTAGTTGGGAAAGTCGTGTACAGGGTACACATTCCAACCCTAACCCGAAGGGTCTACACGCCGTGTTCAGTTGGACCACACGACGTGTAATCCGGAAACCGTGTGCCACATGTTCCTGGTCAAAATACAGTGTCATAAATGACTTAGATAGGATCCAATACATGGCCTGATTTGGTAGATCATTCAATGCATTGAACCTAGACTACACAACGTGTATTTCTGAATACACGCCATGTATTCTGGTGTTGTATGGCCAGGAGTGTTTGGAACCTCCGGATGAGTTCCTTTATTTTATTTTAATCAAAATTAAAAGCAAAATTTGTTCCTATAAGGTGAACGAGAAACAAGAGGGGGGGGGGGAATAGATCTCGAGATTCAAATTTTTAAGAACGATTAACCTGAATTGGAACAACTAAATTATTAAATGTGTAAATCACCAACTAAAAACTAAATAACTATAATCAACAATATGACTGCTCTAATTCCACTTGTAGGTTCCGGGTGCAGCAGAAGCTCATTGGTGGGTCATCCAAACATTAATTTTAGCGTTAACAACAATCAATCTGAGATCCGTCACAATGTAAAATGCTGGATCTTCGGAATAGAATGAAGAATGAAAAACAAAAGAGGGAGTACCGGAACCATAGAGATAGGATCATCATATGTTGGTTATAATTAATTTAATTAATTGAAAAGAATTACCTTGATGGAATATTTATTTTTTGATGTCTCTGGTCACGATCTAGTGTGATCCGTCGTTGTGTTGTAGAATCCAAGTGTAGGATTCCTCTAGCAGTGATCCACATGTGCCCCACGTATCTCTGGACGTCGCCGAAGGGATCTCCGGGTGATAGCGCGGAAGAAAATTCGCTTGCGATGTCCTCCTTCGATCGCCTTGATCCGATGGTGGTGGATCTCTCTCAGTCTTGAGAGAGTTCTTGGAGAAAAGAGTTCTTTCAGCCTTGAGAGAACTCTCTAGAATTTTTGGGCACAACGATTGGGGAAAATTGTTTAGGTTGTGAGGATATTTATAATCGGGTTTGAGGTTATAGAGTTATGACAATAAATAAATGCGTTACATATTTTATTTATTTCATTAACTCTTATTGAAAACCCACCATGTCAAATGATTAATTCCTTGACATGCACCCATGATGATTATAATAAATATCATTTAATAAAACGATATTAATTCCTCAAAATCCCGACTGAAAAAACTACACTTCATGTAATCATTCATACACAACGTGTACTCGTTTTCCATAAAACTACACAATGTGTATATTCATTATACAGGGTGTGTACTTTTATTTTCCATTTTTCTTTATTTCCTCCACCACATTTATTAGACCTTGAGTAATGGCTATTTATTTCTTAAATAAATGTAACTGCATTACTTGCTAATAAAAATATATTATTTCGTCCATAATATATTATCTCGAATAACTAGTGTTGAAATAAATGCGATCAGGCATCCTTAAATAATTATTAAACCACAGTCAGGAATAATCTTTATTTAGCTTGTTAAATTAATATTTAACTGAGATACATGAACACATTTAGTGTGTGACCCTCTAGGCCTCTTTCTCGTTGGCATTAGGAGGGCTTGCCTAAAGTCTAAGATTACTGTCTAGAAATGGGTCAAGGCACCCAAGAGAAAGATGTTGATGCCACATTGACGTGTCACCTCATACGAATGCTTACAGTGTAATATATTCTCTTTGTCACGATATCTCGAATCAATCGGGTTGCATGCTAGTGACATCACCCCATGTGCTCAATTATTCTTTCTTTGACTTTTCGGAATTGAAATCACCCATACCATACCATAGACATGGATTTATTTAGGCTATATCAATTCCATCAAAGGGCCTGAGATATCTACTTCTGTTATGGAACAGAAGGGACAAATCCTTTCTCGCATTATCTATTAATGCAGTATTACTTGTGACGCACCCAACGTATCCTACATCGCTACAAATAGTGTTTCGTTACAATTTTTGTCAATACATCTAAGTGCGCGAGTTTTAATACCCATTAATAATAATCTTGAAGTCTAAGGACCAATACCCATGTCTGCAGATAGGAACATCCAATGACACTATGAAATGTGAATTTCCTACTGGCAGGTCTCGTTCTCATAATATCCTCCGGGATATTACCAAGGGCTCACACCATGAGAAGGTGACTCAAAGTTTTATGAGTCCTAACCCCTAATGGCATGTATTATTTGTGTCCCTCAAATAACATCATCCGACCATAGAACATATATTGAAGAACAGTGTTATGGAACTTCCAGGTTCTCATCATAGCAAGGATCCTCTATGACCCTTTAATGCTAAAACTATCTTTAGGACATTATCACATGCATTGTCATGCGGAAGAATAATCATGATGTGAAAAGGATTTTATTAATGAATAAATTACAAAGTAGTTGGTTCTAGGCCACCAAATCCAATAAAGGTAACTGCTAAAAATGATATAAACGTTTTTTCCTGAGTATCATGAAGCTCCTAGCGCATCTCAGAAAACAACGCCATAAGCTTCCACTCACTAGTGGGCTACTGCAATACCTATAAATGAGTCATCCTGCTTAGTACATCAACCACTGTATTGCCTTTACCGATCATATAGGAAAGCTCAAAGTGAAAAATACTAAAGGTGTTCCACCCATATTCGCTTCCTTATATTCAAATCATACTGTGTAAATTTGTAATTGAGGATTTTTTGGTCCATGTAAACCATAAAATGATCTCCCAATAATTAATTTCTTCAACAACAAAATCTATGAACAGCCACAGCCTACTCAAGATCATGCGTTGGGTAATTCCTCTAATGTGGCCTTAACTGTCGAGACCCATACACAACGACTCATTCCCCCTGCATAAGAACCATTCCTATCTTAATTCATGATGTTTCATAGTACATAGTTTAACTCTATCATGGATATAGAAAGATTAGTATCGTCTCTGAATTAAAACTCCTTTTTAGCTCCTAAAAGTCCATCTCATAGGAATCTGTCCATACATACATCACACACTTCTTATTCAATCCATTCAAAATCATTCCTAAGCATGAGAAGTCCAGTATAAAACTCATGTAATAACCAACTATCCCTAAGAAACTTCTCACATCAAAGATCTTCCTAAGTTTCTCATAGGAATCTACTGATCTCACTTTTTTTGGGTTCACTGATACTCTTGTCTCAGATATGACATGACTTAGGAATTGAATCTGACACATCCAAAAGTGGAACTTTTTGAGCTTAGCATATAATTGATGCTCTAACAGTTTATTCAAAATGACCTCAAGAAGTTTTTCATGGTTGTGTCAATTATGAGAATACACCAAGCCATCATCCATGAAAACCACAAAAAATGATTCATGATAAGGATGGAAAACTCAGTTCATCAGTTCCATAAAGACTGTTGGCATGTTCGTGAGACTGAACGACATTACCAAGTACTCATACATACCATACCTACTCTCAAAGGCTGTGCAAGGTATGTTTGATGATCTAACACGCACTTGATGATAACTGGATCTCAAATAAAACTTTTAGGAAACCTGAGATCCTCAGAGATGGTTGAATAGATCAACTATACATGGAAAAGGATATTGGTTATTAATAGTCAACTTGTTCAATTTCCAATAATCTATATATAGCCTGAGGGTATCATCCACATTTTTCACAAAAGGAACTGGAGAACCCCAAAAATAAGTATTGGGTCAGATGAAACCCATTGCCTCTAAATCCTCTAGCTGCCTCTTGAGCTCTTATAACTCCATCATAGCCATCCTACAAGGAGGAATGGAAATCAGTGCAACTCGTGACTGTAATGTCCCAGATCTGGGTTCCACCCAAAGGTTCCCCAAGTGCCGCCCAAAGGTTCCCTGTACCTGGTTGGTCACATGGTCTCAAGTGCATTTCCCCAAACATCATAGACTACTAACTAACAACAAGGGTCTTGGTTGTGATAGTGGGGAAACTATGCCCTCATTAGCATAGCAACACAATGTAATAACAATAATAAACAACCGTGGAAATAGTAATACCATAAAACAGAAGTAAATAGTGGAGGAATGATAGTAAATAAACAACTGGAGCACATATATAAATTATGCATGTAACATATGTCAAAGAAAGCATCCAAACAAGTCACAATGCTATAAATATAGTACTAAACCAAAGTATAAAAGAAAAAAGTAAAATCCTGCAGCATCGCAATCCTTAGCTTAGTCCCATGATCTCCAGCTCCATCAAAAATCAAGTACCTAATGTAGAAAGGTGCTTGCACTTATCTATACCTACAACTATATAATCTATTTGGGCCCAAAATCATGACCCAAACAGGGTGTGAGATGAATCCCAATAGGAAAACACCAAAAGAACTGTGCCTAAAAGTCAGCGAATATATATATGGAAGAAAATATGAAAAATGAAGCAATAAACATGGAAGTACTTAAAATTAAACAATCCTACAGATTCCAATTACTTTCATTTACATTTATTAATTATTCAAACCGTTTAATAATGAAATCCTGAGATCTAGCCAAGCTTTGTATTCCCTTTTTAACAGAAAATAGATGTCTTAGAAGACCACCTAAAAATTTTGTAAGACCGAGTCCAAGCTTGTGCTTTGGCTTGGCAGACTTGTCACAATCAACATTCAAAATATCACATTGACCCTCTGGGTGGCTCACACAGTCTAACCCCTATGATTACATGTTCCAACAGAAACAAAGACTCTCTGAGGAAGCAGTCACCATCAATCCCCCCTCTGATATTTTAATGATAAATAAATAATCTCTGAGGAAGCACTCAACGTCCATTCCCCCTATGGTCTCGTATGGTATACTATAGACACTCTAAGGGAGAACTCACCGTAAATCCCCCCTATAGTCTCATAAAATAAAATATAATAGACAATCTAAGGAATACCTCGATGTCAATTCCCTATATGTTCTCATAACATAAAATATAATAGACACTCTAGGGAAGCCCTCAACATCAATTCCCCCTATGGTCTAACTACACCGGGTTCTTACAGCCCCGTGTAATACAATCGTTCACAAACGATATCCAACATCCCATGTAATATCAACTAATACAAGGCTAAGAAGCTATAATGCATAACATAGTCATTTAACAAGAAGAAATTAAGAAATCAATTCTAACCTAACAAGCAAGGAAAGGAAACAAGGTCTGCCTCATAGACAACCTGGACCAATTGACCATAAACATTCAAACAAGGAAACATACCCACAGGGTGTCCCCTAAACATTAAATTTAGCATAATATTTCAAAAAAAACCCTTAATCTATCAATAGAACTAAGGAAAATGATAACAGGGTTCAATTCCTTAACACGAAATACCTAAATCATAGGTAATTGGAACTTAGGAATATATAAATCATAGAAAAACACCGAAAGGAAACAAACCACCTACCTCGGTATCATATGATGAACACTCTTGAACGTCGACCTTTGATTCGGCCTAGAACTTTGTAGATCTATAAAAAGATAAAAAAAGTTTAACCTTGGATAACTTAAGAAAGGGGAAAAACATGAAGAGAGACACTAGGGAAAAAGATAACTCACCGGTGGGAATCCAATGCACTTGACAACGTCTCAATCAGAGCTCGGACAGAGGAACAAGTGGTTCTCAAAGATTCTTGGTCGTACGTCACTCTTCTGTATGAGAAATATGAAGAAGAAACAAGTTATAGGGATGATATATGACCCCTGTCTAATTAATAAAATAAAAAGAAAAGTACATAGTGTGTTCATTTAATGTACACGCCATTTACTAGCCTCAACCATCCTTTTCTTTAGGTGGTCCACAAGTCCTTGTACTCAGTCATTACACGTCCAGTATATGGCTACAGGCGACAACCAGGTACACAACATGTACTCAAGGGTACATGATGTGTACATAGAAAATTTATGGAATCTTCCTTTTTCCTCAAAAACTCCTGAAATAAAGATCCATACGAGAAAAAAAGATCCATGTTCTTAAAAACTTCCCCCCTTAAAGAAATTCATCCCCTAATTGCCAGAACAAGGGCGATGAAGAAGAAACTTCAAACAACTATGGCCAATGTGATCGTATATCAGTCTCCCTCTCCCAAGTCTCGTCTTATACTCGCCCATGCTGCCATAACACCTGTACTATAGGAACATACCATCCATGAAGATCCTTTGAGCTACGATCCACAATTTGAATGGGGTGCTCTTAGAAGGATGAATCCACCTCCAAATCAACCTCCATAGGCAAAAAAATGTGAGACGAGTCTGAAAGGTAACGTCATAGCTAAGAAACGTAGAAGACATCATATATAGCCTGATACCTCTGAGGTAACTGAAACTGATAGAAAACCATCCTGACTCCCTCCAAAACATCAAACGGCCTAACGTATCTCATTGAAAGATTTCCCTATCTCTTAATCCTCTTATGTCCCAACCTCAGTGTGACATGTAAGAAAACATGATCTCTTTCCTCGAACTTCAGAGGTCATCTCTGTCAATCAACATAAGATTTTTTGGTAGGACTTTGAAGTATCCATCCTTTTTCGAATAAACTCTACCTTCTCAGTGGTCTCCTGGAAAAGATGAGGTCCCAACAAAGATTCATGTCCTGTCTCCAACCAACATAAGGGTGATCGACATGGCCTACTGTACAAAGCCTCATAAGCTTCCATATGAATTGTATCCTGGAAACTGTTATTATAGGAAAAATCCACTAGGGGTATATGTATCTCCCAAGAGCCCCCAAAATCTAGGACACATGCTCGAAGTATTTCCTCCATGACCGGAATCGTGCACTCAAACTGGCCATCTATCTGGGGATGGTAAGTTGTACTCAAAAGTACCTATGTTCCCAAAGCTCTTTGTAGTCCCTACCAGACATGAGAAGTAAAACATGAATCCCTACTAAAATGATATAGTGTGGAACCCCATGCAACCGTAAAATCTGTTGGATGTAAAAAAATCTAAGATCATCAACACAGAAGGTCTCCTTTATTAGTAAAAAGTTTGAAACCTTCTTAAGCCTGTTGATGAAAACCCAAACAACAACATTCCCTCAAGGTGAACTCGGTAAAAATTTCACAAAATCCATCACGACATCATTACACTTACACTCGGGAATGGGTAACTTCTGTAAAATACCTACAAGTCGCTGATGCTCTGCGTTCACCTGCTGACAGGTGGAACACCTCATTACAAAACTAGAAATATCTCTCTTCATACCTGGACACCAACTTTGGTGGTGTAGATCTCGATCCATCTTGGTGACACCAAGATGAACTACCCAAACTGAGGAATAAAAATCACACAAAATCTCCCCAAGTATTTCTAATGAAACACATATACTTTTATGAAAATGAAATACATAATCCTTTCCTACGGTCTACCCAGGAGTAGGGTCCTTTCCTGACACACTCTCCCGTAGGACTAGGCCTTTGGAATCTGATAGCTACCTCATTTACACACGATTTAGAAGGGTAGAGGTAAAAACTAAAGAAGAAAGAAAAATACTTACCTATCTATCATGTAACTCCAAATAAATCATAGAGAATAGTGCCATAAGCTTCCACTCACCGGTGACCTCCCGAATTGCTTGTATTTGGGTCCTTCTGATCAACGCATCATCCACTGCATTTCATTTCCTAGGCGTGCAAGCAATCTCAAAGTCAAAAGACTAAAGGTAATCAACCCACCTTAGCTATCTCAAATTCAGATCACGCTGAAAAAAAGATATACTTGAGACTTTTATAGTTAGTTAAAACCACAAAATTCTCTCCCAATAGATAATGTATCGAACAACGTAAATCATTCCCAACTGCAGCTAACTCGAGATCGTGCATTAGGTAATTCATCTTATGTGGCCTCAACGTCTAATACCCATATGCAACAACTCCTTCCCCCTACATGAGCATTTCTCCTAGCCCGATACATGATGCATCATAGTAAACAATGTAACTCTTTCCCGGATCTGGAAAAACTAGTATCAATGCAGATGCTAATCTCCATTTCAGATCTTGAAAGGTTGAATAACATGAATCAGTCCACAATTACATCACACCCTTCTTAGTCAGGCCCATATGTGGTGCTGATAAGCATGAAAAGTCCTGTATAAAGTGTCTGTAGTATCCATCCAGCCCTATAAAACTCCATACCTCAAAGATTTTCTTCAAAACCTCCCAGGAAACTGTTACTCTCACTTTCTCTTGGTATACTGTTACTCTTATCTCCAAGATAACATGACCAAATAAGCGAATCTGATCCATCCAAAAGTGGAATTTTGAGAGCTTGGAATATAACTGATGCTCTCTCAGTGTACTCAAAACGATCCCAAGATGGGTGGCATGGCTGTGTCGAGTGTGAGAGTACACCGAGATATCTTCCATGAAGACAACCAAAAAATAATCCAAGTAATTATGGAAAAATCAGTTCAAAAGTTCCATGAAAACTGTAGGAGCATTTTTGAGATCGAAAAACAAAACCATATACTCGTATAGACCATACCTGCTCCGAAAGGCTATAAGAGGTATATCTGGTAGTCTAATGAGCAACTGATGATAACTGGAAATTAAGTCAATCTTGGAGAACACTTGGGATACTCAAAGCTGATCAAGGAGACCATTAATCCTTAGAAAGGTGTATTGGTTCTTAACCGTCAACTAGTTCAGCTTCCGATAATCCATGAAAAGTTTGAGGGAACCGTCCGCCTTCTTCATGAAAAGGACAGGCGAACCCCAAGGAGATGTACTGGGTCAGATGAAACCCTTTTCCTTCAACTCCTCAAACTACTTATTGAGATATTTTAACTATGGTGTAGCCATACTATAACGAGTAATGGACACTGGTGGTGCCCTTGGCACAAGCTCAGTTGAGAAATCTACCTCTCGCTCCAGAGGTAAACCCGAAAAGTCGTCTGGAAATACATCTCTGAAATGATCAACCACTGGTGGAAAGTCCATATGTGAAGTCCCCTAGTCATCCATATATAAACTTGAAATCTGGACTGTAATTACTTTCAACCAAAGATGCTTAGGTCCTGCTCAGCTCACTTGGACATCCCATTCACCCTTTTGTAGAAAAGACCCACCCTCCAGTGACGTGAAAATCACTCTACAACGATAGTAGTCAATAATGTCCTAAAAGAAGATCAACCAGTCAATTTCGAGAATTACATTGAAGCCTGTCATCTATAAGACATAGAGGTCCCATAATAATTGATACCCAATAACCTCAAGAGGTCACTCCATGTACTTATGTACACTAGCCATTCTAATCCCCAATAGAGTGTCTATTGTCATAACATCCTCAAAAGTAAAGATACAGAGCCCAAAGATCTCCAAAAAAAACAACAAATATAAAACTATGGGAAACACATGTATCAAAAAGAGAATAATATAAAATAGAGGCAACTAGAATCATACCTATAACCATAGAGGGTTTGGTATCCTGCTCTTGCTGAGTCTGATCCACTACAAAAGTCCGACCCGTATGGCAGCCCTGTGACCTTGCCTAACTACTCTGAGCTGGTCCACCCTACAATCAATAGAAATATGTATCCTAATTCCCATGACCACAACCACCTCCTCGACCAGAACGGCCTAATGAATTCCATTTCCCTGACTGATGAGAAACTGGTGGTCCTGCTCCTGAATGTGGAGTCATAGAAGAACCCCTATCACCAGCTGCTGGTGAGAAAAACCAAAAAAAAAACACTTAAGATGGACCATCTTTCAACAATATCATCACTCAAATGGGTCTATCAGGCATTGAGGTCTCATATGACCACTCTTTCAGCAATGGTAGCATACCACCTGGCTTCATTAAAGAGTATCCCATCTAATCGGATCTCCACGTGTAGACTCTTTGTGGCGCTTTCTACTATCAGTCAGAGGAGTACCAACCCTAGATGCCAAACTGCCCTGGATCATAGCTCCAGACTCCCTCATATTACACTCGATGATTAGCATGTGGTTGACTGTAAAAGATATAGAATTCAATCTGAATATGTTCACCTGGGATCAGATGTCATGACTAAGACTATCCTCAAACTTCCTAGATAGAAATAACTTATCACCCCACAGAATGTGTGTGAATAACTATATCTCTATGAAGTGAAAAGTATAATCTATGAATGAAAGACTACCCTATTCTAAACCCATAAACTCTTGGGATTGGTCGACCTCCAATGTCTATGGGTAGAAATAGTCATATAAGGTCCTCTGCCCAATCCATAACTCATTGCCATCCCGCCTGTGATATCACATCCAACCATCTCTTGTCAGAATCTCGAAGCATGTAGGCTGTGAGCTTTACCCTCCTCTAAAGAGGTGTATCGATATGCTCGAAGATAGAAAACATGGATTCTAACTAGGACTCTGTAGCCTGAGGTCCTCCATCCCCTAAGAAAGTGGGAGTATACTACTGCTGAAAACCCCACGTCAACTATGACATAGATGGGGTAGGAGTTGGTGCTCCCTAGTAGGTCTGCACAAAAATCATGAAGCCTTATCGAAACATTGCATCAGCACCTGTGTCCAGTATAACAGCTGGTTCCAAGATAGGAATGATAGGAGGATCTGCCGGTAGTCCCTGATCTACCATTTTCGGTGTCAGATCATTACCCTGCAACTAGCGTACAACCGGAGGACGTCTTGGTTGCATGACTCTACATGGTCAAGCACACACCTCAGTTCAAGATTATAAAGGACTAAAACTTAGAAGTTAAAGAAAGGAACATGGGAAGATAACATTAAAGTTTATCAAAACAGGGTTACACGACATATATATCCTCCTCACAGCATGTTCCCTCAGGTTTCAACATGGGCGTGTACCTCTACCCAACTTGGTTGTGTAATACCCATACACACGGTGTGTTCATTCTTTGACATGGCGTGTACTTGATGATTCCCTCCTGCCTGAGTTCTCCTACATGGATAAACCACACAGTTCTCTCCTGGGTAACACTACATGGCATGTTAACCTTATACACCACATGTACTACCTAATCCTTAACCACCTGTGTCGTTAGTCACATAATCAGAGACACGGTTAACTTCCATAGGGCGTGCTCAAGCTAGACACGACGTGTACTACCCGAAATTTAGCCACTCGTGTCATTACACTAATAGAAAAATTTCCTATACCAATAGTTTAGAACCATTTGTATAGGTCCCAAAACCATTGGTTTAGCCTATACCAATAGTTGGTGAATCCATTGGGTGGTTTGACATTAGGAAAGATCTATCACAACTGTTTGGAGAAAACTGTAGTGAAAGACCTATTCCAACAGTTTCAAAACCATTGGGAAATACCTATCCCAATGGTTTGGCCAAACCATTGGGAAAAGTGGTCTCAAAGTACCCTTTCTTAATAGTTTTGGAAAACTATTGGGAAATTCCTATCCCAATGGTTTGAAAACCATTGGGAAAGACCTATCTCAATGGTATGAAAATAGTTGGGATAGGTAAATTGAAAAAATGTTACAGCGGAGGTTTGAACCCACAACCTATATGTATATATTAAAGACTTTGCCACTATCCTACAATTTAATTTGTGTATATATTCACATATATATATATATATAGTTTATATATTGAATAATTTGACGATATTTAACAAAATAATTCATAAAAATAAGGGTATATATCCCAAAATTTTTGAGAACCGTTGGGATGGACCTTGCCCAATGGTATTGAGAACTGTTGAGATAGGAACCCACCTTTTCCAAAACTTTCCTATGAACCCTTTCCCAATGGTTTTCCCAAACTGTTCAGAAAAGTGGTCTCAAATTACCCTTTCTCAATAGTTTTCCAAAACCGTTGGGAAATTTAGACCCTTTCCTAATGGTTTAGCCAAACTATTGGGAAAATTTGTCTCAAAGTACCCTTTCCCAATGGTTTGCCAAAACCATTGGGAAAATTAGCTCCTTTCCCAATGGTTTTCCCAAACCATTGGGAAGAGTGGTCTCAAAGTACCCTTTACCAGTAGTTTTCCAAAACCATTGGAAAAGTGGGACCTTTACCAATAGTTTGCCAAAACCGTTGGGAAAAGTTGTCCAAAAGTGGAATATCCCAATTGTTTTGGAAAACCATTGGGAAAGGGGACCTATACCAATGGTTTTTAAAAACTTTTGGTATAGATACATTGATATAGGTAGGATTTCTAGTAGTGTCAGTCACACGGCCAGATACCTGGCCTTTATAGCATGGAATGTACTCCCAGTACACGGTGTGTTCTACCAAATAGTTACCAACCAGTGTCTCTGCTCACAAAGTCAGCCACACAGTTAAAGACTAAATGATGTGTACATAAATTACACATCATGTACTTAAGAAAAGTTGTTTCTTTCAAAACATAAGAACACATAGTGTGTGTTTATAATACCACATGTCATGTTGTCTGGGTTTCTGGATAGTAGGCCTCTGAAACTTATCTAGAACCCTTAAAAACATAAAATTTTGTCTATGGAATGACAAATTCCAACCCATGAGAGACCATACTCCCACGAATAAAAGTTTGGCATCCTTATTCATACTTGAAAAATTAAATTTATGTTCAAACAAGATCCACCAAATTCCGATCCAAGAGGGACCATAACACCTCAAAGACTAATGTTTGGCATCCATCCAAAAAAACATTATATATCAGCAAAACCCTATCAAATAGAAGGTATTCTATCAAGGAATCTATCACAACAACATGCATTTCTAGTACAACATCTATCACAACAACATACAATCGGTAATGCAACCTAAATGGAATGACAAGAATGCATGACATGTGATCTCTAGAAAGTACCTATATGATGCATGAGATGGCATAAACTCATCTCATTGGGTTGAAATAGAAATAGAACCACAATGATATAAATAATAATAGCAAAAAACATGTGTATCACCCAACGATGAGATCAATTCAACTGTAATGATTGAAAAACTAGAAAGATTGAAATATTCGAGGTAACTTGGTTTTTCCCTATACACGGGTTAGTTAATCCCAGGAAAAAATTATTACCAACTACCTATTCCTTACTATCTCTGTATATAGGCTCCAAAGAGTAAGAAAACACATAAAAGAACCTCCTATGATACCACTTTGTAACTTCCCAGATCTGGGTACCGCCAAAAGGTGCCCCGGGTACCGCCCAAAGGTGCCCCGTACCCGGTTGGTCACATGTCCTCCAGTGCATTTACCCAAATTCCAGAGGCTTCCGACTAGTAGTGATGGCCTTGGGTGTGATGGGGGGAAACTATTCCCCCATTGGTAGAGAAAAACAATGTAATAACAATAATAAACAACAACAGAAATAGTAATACCATACAACAGAAGTAAACAATGGAAGACTGATGGTAAATAAACAACTGAAGCACATATATAAATGTTCCATGTCACATTTGTCTAGGAAAGTAGCCAAACAAGTCACAATACTAGAAATATAGTACTAAACCAAAGTACAAAAGAAGAAAGTAAACTCTTGTAGCATTTCAGGCCTCAGTTTGATCCCACTCTCTCTAGCTCCATCACCAATCAAGTATATGATATAGAAGGGCGCTTTCCCTTATCTATACCTACAACCATATAATCCATTTGGGCCGAAAATCATGAACCAAATAAGGTGTGAGATGAATCCTAGTAGGAAACCACCAAAATATATGTGCGTAATTATCAGTGAATATATATATATATATATGGAAGGCAATATAAAAAATGAAGCAAAAACCAGGAAGTACTCAAAAGTAATTTATCCTACAGTTTCCAATTACATTCATTTACATTTATTAATTATTCAAACAATTTAATAATGAAATCCAAGGATCTAGCCTAAGGTATGTATCCCCTGTGTAATATAAAAACAGATGTCTCAAAAGACTATCTAACAATATGGTAAGACCGAGTCCAATCTTGAGTTTTGGCTTGGAAGACTTATCACAATCAACATAAAAAATATCACATTGACCCTCTGGGTGGCTCACACAGTGTAACCCTTATGATCACATGTTCCAACCAAAAAAAAGACCCTCTGAGGAAGCACTCATCATCAATTCCCTGTAGTATTTTAACAATAAACTACAGAATCTCTGAGGAAGCACTCAACATCCATCCCCCCTGTCGTATCATAACGGTATACTATAGACATTATTAGGGAGCACTCACTGTCAATCCCCCCTATGGTCTCGTAATGTGAAATATAATAGACACTCTAGGTAAGACCTCAATGTTAATTCCCCCTATGGTCTCAAAATTTAAAATATAACAGACACTCTTAGGAAGCCCTAAACATCAATTCCACCTATGGTCTAACTACACTAGGTTCTCACAGCCCTGTATAATACAATCATACAAAAACGATTTCCAAAAGCCCATGTAATCCCAACTACTAAAAGGCTAAGCAACTACAATTCATAACACATGCATTTAACTTGCAGCAATTAAGAAATCAATCACAACCTAAAAATCAAGTCAATGAAATAAGGTCAACCTCATAGACAACCTAGACCAAATGGCCATAAATGTTCAAACAAGTAAACACCCCCACGGTATGCCCCATAAACATTAAATTTAGCATAATATATTAATAAAAACCCTTAATCTATAAATCAATCTAATGCAGATGATAATAGGTTTCAGTTCCATAACACAAAATACCCGAATCATGGGTAATCGGCACATAGGCATATATAACACAAAGAAAAACACTGAAAAGAAACAAACCACCTACCTCGATATCACAAAATGAACACTCCCGAACGTCGGCCCTTGATTCTGCCTAAAACATCATGGATCTACAAAAGGTCACAAACTATCAACCTTGGATAACTCAAGAAAGATTAGAAAATAGGAAAATATGCTCTAGGAAAAGAGATAAATCACCGATGGGAATCCAATGCACCTGAAAACTCCTCAATAAGAGCTCAGATGGAGGAACGGGAGGCGCTTGAAGATTCTCGGTCATACATCTTTCTTCTGTATGAGACACGAGAAAAAGAAACGAGTTATGGAGATGAGACGTGACCCTGTTCTAATTAATCAAATAAAAATAAAAGTACACAGTGTGTTAATTTAAAGTACATGCCGTGTACTATCCTCAACTGGACCCCACTTTAGGGGGTCCACACATCCATGTACTCGGCCTTTACACAGCTAGTATACGGCTACATGTTGCAATAGGGTATACAGTGTGTACTCAAGGGTACACGACGTGTAACTAAAAAATTTCCAAAGTCTTCCTTCTTCCTAAAAAATGCCTGAAATTAGGATCCTTGACTAAAAAGAAGATCTTGGTTATTACAATGACACTAGATTGATAGATAACTCTAACTCTATAACTATAAGTAAACATAAAAATTATTCTGGGAATATTTCCCTAAAATGATCAAATACTGGAGGGAAATCAATCTGACATGTTCCCTGGTCATCCATATTTAAACTCACAATCTGGGTTTTCTTCTCTCCCAAACCATGATGCTTGTGTCCATCTCGACTCTCCTGAACATCCAAATCACCATTTTGTAGAAACTTCCCTCCCTCTGGTGACATAAAACTCAGTCCATGACAATAAAAATAAACAAAGGCTCAAAATGGAACTAACCTGTCCATCCTAAGAATGATATTGAAGCCTGTCACCTCGAGGACATATAGGTCCCATAATAAGTGACACCCACCAACATCAAGGGGAAATCCCTTCACTAACTCACACCATCCGTTCTAATCCATAATGAAGTTTCTAGAATCATCATGCCTTCATAAGTATAAACACAGAGCCCAAGGCTCTCCAAAACAGACATAGATATGAAACTATGTGAAGCCCCTATATCAAAAAGTACAGAATCTAAAATGGAGGATACTAGAATAATAGCTCTAACAGTAAAGGGTCTGGGATCCTGCTCTTGCTATGTATGTTGTAGTGCATATTCCTAACTTGTATCGCATCCCTGTGATACTTCTTGGTTACCCTAAGTTGATCCACCCTACTGTCACTATGATCCCAGTGTATGGATACCATGGCCACGACCACCACCTCATCTTGACTGTCTTGATGTACTCCAGCTCCCTATCTAATGAGAAGCTGTTGACCCCACTCCTGGATGTGGTGTCGGTGCAGATCCTCTCTCACAAGATGTTGGTGGAAACGGCCTATAGAAACATTGTAGATGCCCCATATTGAAGAATGATCGGTACTCCACTAGATCTATCGAATACTGTGGCCTCATATTCCCCAACCTATCACACTGGTATCACCTCACATGGATACCTGAAGATACGTTCTGACTGTTATTATCACCACAAGAAATCTCCAGATGACACTTCCTACAACCAATCGAGACATTACCAAATCTAGGTGTCGAACCTCCCTAGATCGCACCTCCATATTCAATCAGGTTACACTCTGTTATCAACACCTGATTCAACATATAAGATACAATAATCAATCATAAGATATTTACCTATGATCAGATGTCATACCAGAGATCATCTTTAAATATCCTATCTCTCAATACATCATCACCCATAAAAATAGGTGTGAACCACTAGAGTTCAGTAAAACATGCATAGTCCATAACTGAAAAAGTTTCCTTCTTTAGATGCATAAACTCATGGGCTCTATCAGCCCTCAGTATCTCAGGATAGTAGTAATCATAGAATACTATATAAAAATATCCCCACTCCATATCTTAATGAAACTATACCTGAGTGATAACATCCCCCCACCTCTTGGAAGAATCATGCAGTATGTACATAACAAGCTTTCCCCCCCTCTGACGAGGAATCTATAAATACTCAAAGATCGTAATAATGTCCTCTATCCATGGATCCTCAGCCTATATCTCACTATCCCTTGAAAACATGGGCGGATTCTACTACTGGAACATTCGTGTCAATTATTCCATATATGTGGCAGGTTTTTGTTCTCCATGAAAGGTTTGCATGAGCCCCATAAAGCCTTCAAGGAACTATGCATCAACACCTACATCCAGCAACATAGCTGATTCTACAACTGTCATGACTAGAGGATCCATTGGTATCCCATAGCCTACCACCTTCGGGGTATGATCATCTCCACCCTCCTGGCATACAAATTGAGGCCTCCTGGTGCAATGACTCTACAATGCCAAATACATTCCTTATTTCAAGATCATCATCAAGGATCATAGCTCAAAATCAAAAATACAAAATAAGACAGGTCAAAACCTTCCTCTAAAAACTCACCCCTCTACCTACCCCATGGGTTGGGTCTCAGTGTCAAACAAATAAGAAGCTACCAAAATCCCACTTATAAAGTCGGGTTTATTCTAGCTCTCAATAAAAATACATTTCAGTTTCACTTGATTTAATATTAATTTAATAATTATCACATCCCCTTTTAGAAGGGTAAACCTAATGGTATTCAAAATTCTGATATGTGGGGGCCCATAATCCCTGCAAATCAAAGTTGGGCATCCACATATAGAAATCAGAACACAATTCAATTTAAATCCCCAACATGATCCACAAAATTACGATCCACGAGGGCCCATACACCTCAAGGACCAAATATTGGCATCCATCCAATATGTACCATAACATTTTATAATATACCTATCATAATAGTAGGAATATCTAACACGAAATATATCATAACAACATGAAACCAGTAATCCTCTCTAAATGGAATAGAAATATTTCTTATCATGTGATTTCTAACAAGTTCCTATATGATGCATGAGATGGAATGCCTCCATCTCATCAGTTTACAACACAATAATACCCAAAATCATATAAAAAATAATAGCGCAATACAAGTTTGTCACCCAACGGTGAAATCAATTCAACTGTAATAGATCAAAATCCAAAATCACAATTAAATTTGAGGAAATTTGGATTTTACCTGTACGTGGGGTAGCTACTCCCTGGAACAACATATTACCATATCCCATTTCCTTTATATCCCTATCTATTATCACCAAATAGTAATGAAAACTAGAAAAGTCCCTCTGATACCACTTTGTAACTCCCCGAACCTGAATGCCACCAAACCATGCTCTGAGCCCGGTTGGACACA
Source organism: Viscum album (assembly GCA_963277665.1). NCBI lineage: Eukaryota > Viridiplantae > Streptophyta > Magnoliopsida > Santalales > Viscaceae > Viscum > Viscum album. The sequence continues at coordinate 598,391,634 of OY728122.1, forward strand.
TTTCCCCAAGTGCATCTCCCCAAACACCAGAGGATATCAAATAGCAGTGAGAGACTATATGTGATAGTGGAAAGACTATGACCTCATTAGTAGAGTGAAACACATCATAAACAAACCAATTAAATTGAAAAAGCAGTAATACCATTCAACAAAAGTAAACAGTGGAATATTGATGGAATAAATAACCCAGATGTCATATAATACAAAATATGATGCTACATGTTACATGTTTTAGAAAATAGTAAAAATAGGTTACACCACTGTCATATAAAATACAAGTACCATAAGTAAAAAAAGATAAAAAAGAACCACAGAATCATTACAAGCCTTAGCATAGTCCCATGCTCTCCTACTCCTAAGCAGCATATCAAGTACCTATTGGAGGGAACATTATATTATATACACCTACAATCATATAATCTATCTGGGTCCAAAACATGACCCAAAGAGGGTGTGAGACTAAGTACCAGTAGACAACCACCCAAGGTCTGTTCCAATATATCCGTTAACATATATAATAGGTAGTGTATAATAATAAACACAATAAGCTAGGAAGTACACAAAAGTAAACAACCTAAAAGCACTGGTCTCCATTTACATTTCATTTCATTATATATTTAACAATTCAACTATAATGAATTCCTGAGATCCATCATAAGCCACAAATCCCCCCTATAACTTTAAGCACAACAGATATCTCAAAATGCCATCTAATAAAGAAAAAGTGAAGACCAAAACCAAGCTTGTTCTTTGGATTGGTAGACACATAATAAGTATTTTTAATTTAATATTAAAATTATAACCTAACCCCATCCATGAAATTCCTGTATTGGAATTCAAATATAAATCTAGGTTTAATTACTCCCAACACCCTACAAGTCCGCCCCAATAAACCTTTTAGGAACCAAGTATCACTTTATGTATGGGATAAGTCCATGTCAACTGAGCCTATCCTCAGCGGTCCTATAGTGAATCCCAGAGTATCACTCATGATATAAAGTCAATGACTCTTGATCTAATCCATGAAATCCCTCAATAGATCCATGATTCACTTGGAATTTATGTATATCCTCTCTAAGACCATCCATGGAATCCATGGTTCACTCATGACTTCAACATAATAAACCCCTTTTGAGACTGTCCATGAAATTCAAAATTGAATACAAAGTTCACTCAAGGAACAAGGTACATTAGTCTATAATCCCATCCATGTCATTCTAACCTGAATCCAAGATTCAACCAAGGATAATTACCATTTCATCATTCAATTCATTTAAAAATTTCATTTGGAAAGCTAATGTCAAAACCCAAAATCATTTAATATAACACACCACTGAAGGGTGTCTCAAGAAAGGACCAATCACATAAGGCTTGGAATTTAATTTACTCACATGGACATATTTACCATAAAAATAATCACATGAAAATTAAACTATTACATGGATTTAACATTAATTAACTCATGTGGGTAGGTCAATAGATTAATAAAATCAACCCAAACATGCTTAAACAAGCAACATCCTACTCAGGTTATAGGGAAAGCCAACAATCTGATGCCATAACCAATTCAATTATAATTTAACAACATTATAATTCCATTAATAATCATAATTCATTTTTTAAAAACATGTGAAAGGGAAACAAAAGCATGACTCATAGGTATCCTAGGCCAAACAACCAAAATGATCATCCAAGGGAACTCACCTTGGGGGTGGCCCCTATTGAAGGTGTAAAACTTATTTCAGGCATTAAAACACCTATTCAATTACCTAAACTACACTATAAAACAACATGGTCCGTTTATAAATCAAGGAGACACCCCGAAAATGGGCACGCAACAGTATTGAATATATAAATAACATGACAAATAGTGAAAGGCACGAGACCACCTACCTTAGACTCGTGCTAGATAGCTAGTCCAGTATCAAGTTCTGATTCATCCCAGTTTGGAAAAAATATGAAGAACATAAAAAGAATAGTGTATTAGGTCATATGATCCTAAATCCAAATATTTCAGTTGATATCCAAAATAATTGAGAAATACTAAAAAGGAATCAAGGACTTACCAATAAGATCCAAGGAGATGAACCAACTTCGAAATGGAGATCAGATGATGAAGGGATTTGAAAAGGGATAATATGATTCAAAGGGATATCTAACATGGTTCCCCTAGTGTGAAATGTATAAGGGAGAAGAAAACCCAACTTAAAAAAATTTCAGGGGAATATTGTAATTTTACCCAAAAAAACTGGATCGCACGGTTCACCTACAGTTTATCAAACTATACAGAAACCGTGAAAAACTTTTTATAGACCTGGGGAATAGTAAACAGTTAACTCATATGGTATGCACTAATCCTACGATAACCATGTAAAATAAACATTCAAAATATACTAAAAATTTTATAGTTGGCACATGGCCATGCAACCCATCCTGCACCGTCGTGCTGCCCATCTTGCATGGTCGTGCAATCCATCCCGCATAGTTTGAACTAACTGTGCGACCTCCTCTTTTCACCCAAAACTTGTGTTCTGAGATCCATACTAGCCTTGGATACCCAAGATACATCTATGACCCCAATGAGAATTCATAATAGGCCATATTTAAGTAATTAAACTGAGAATTGATGAAAAACCGAAGATCTATACCTCAAAGAATAATTGGGTTCTTACTCCCAATAAGGTGAAGGTTGTTATATCATAGGAATATCCGAGGAATTTCTTTGAAATTCAAAGCTTTAGGGTCTAGATAGTCACTAATAATGGTTTATTGTAGACTTATATAAATTATCATCACCATTTACTATGCTCACTATAAAAGGGGTGAAGTTTCTATGGAACCTAGAATGTCAAGTCTCATTTGAGTAGTTGATAAATTGTTTTAATTTGTCCTCGATGTTGATTATTTCTAATGCGATTCCTAGATATGTGGTCAATTGTGATGCCTTTGTAATAGGTTTTCGGTCTTGTATTGATGAAAGGAAATCATATGGTATCCTACATATCTTGGAAGCTTTTAACTCATAAAATAAACTACTAACCCATGACTTATACTAGTATTAATTATAAACATGCATAAATGTTGGTGGAATTACCTCTTTGGTGAAAGTATATAGTGATCTATGACTAAAAATTATTGGGCAATATATTTTCTCCAATGTATAAAAACTTTATATAGAGTTATTAATTTAAATATTTTTAGATGTTTGATTTTGATCATGCTAATACACCAAGAAAGGGGATTGTTGTTGCAGATTCCCTCAGCCAGAAGTTTCCATCTCAAGATATGAGAGAGTCTAGTGATGAGTGGAAGATCATGAGACTCCTAGTTGAGTTACACCTGTAGTTAAAGGGTGAAAAATAGGTTTTTCTTCTTTCCAATGTTTACTTGTCTCCTCCACTTCTTCAGTTGATTTCTCAAGATAAGGAAGAAGATAATGTGTTTTAGTTTCATAGAGAAGCTATATATGGTGGGTAGACTACCAGTCCATGATCTATGCCTCCATGTGGTTTTATATGTTTTATGAATAGGCTCATAGTTTCTTCTTCATTGAGGAATAATGGTCTAAATAAATGAAATAAGTGTCACTGGGTTTTACACCTTAGTTCCACAATGATGTACTATAACATTATGTGGTAGTGTTAGTGGTCAATCATGAAGAGAATGATATATGTTCTAATGTCTCAGTGTTATGCCTACTAATAGGTAAATTCCTATCATCAACAACCTTCTAGTTTCTTTCAAAAAATTCATGTTTCTACCATGAAGTGGGTTTAGGTGTCTATGGACTTCATTATCATACTACCTTGTACCCCTCAAGGATGTAATGTTATTTGGGTCATTATTGAGAATCTGACTAAATCCTCACACTTTATATCGATCCTGGAGCTGTAGAAGGTACATGATCTGGGAAGGTTATATATATATATATATATATATATATAGTATTTTTAGACTCTAAATTTTACCTATGACTATCCTACCTGATTGTGAACCCCCATTTTAAGTCCCATTTTTGGAAAGGACTATGAGAAAATAAGAATACTCAGGAATCTATGCACGAATTACAACCCCCAAACATATGGGAAAATAGAATGGGCTAATAAGATTATGTAGTATATACTTCAGGTGTGTTTTCTCAATTTTTTGTGTTCATAGGATACATATCTAGGAATGATTTTGTTTTATTATAACAATAGATACCATTGTCCTATTCAAATGGCACCATTCATGGATATTTATAGTTGACCATTCCATTCTCTATTATTTTGGGTAGCAGAATGCGATTCCTCTTTGGTAGGACATAGTCTCATCTAATAGACTAAAATTTTGGTTCTAATTATACATAAATGATTATTAATGGTCAAAAAATTATAAACATACTATACAGATAATAGGCACCACCCATTGTAATTTTCTATTTGAGATTAGGTTTTTCTTAAGGTATCACCTCAGTTAAGTCCCCAAAAAATTTGGAAATAGAAAAAAATTCATTAAGGTATGTAAGACCATTTGAAATCACTGCAATATTTAGAAAGGTGGATTATTGGTTGTTATTTCCTTCTCAGTTGATGTCAACTCATAACGTGATCCATGTTTCACAATTAAAGAAATAATACCTAGATCCCTCTTATGTGTAAAATTGATAAGAACTTGAGTTGAATCAAATGTCTCTAGGACTGAGAAACCAGTTCAAATTAAAAAAACCCAATAAAATATTGTATTTATAAAATATGTTCATTTGGTTTGTATTTTATAGAATCATGGTACTGATGCACTTGAAAAATTGTAGTGGCAAGCTCAAATAAGAGAGTAGTGGCCTCATATTTTCCTTAACCAAACTAAGGGTTAATATTCTAGGGAAATAAAGTGGTATGGTTTGTAGTTCTATCACGCCCACTGTGTCACATTTAGGTATTTTTATTTCTTTTATTTATATATTAACCCTTCCTTAATTTATGGGTATTTCAATTTTAAATTTCAATGTTTTTTTTGGAAACAACAGTGGGTGTAACATGGTTAGGAGTAACTGTGCGATAACCATGTAACAACAGTCTCCAACATGATAGTTCTATTTCTCATTTTTTTATCATGGTTTATGAATCCATGAAGTCTAACCATGTGATCTCCTAGAAGTGTTAGTGTGACCCACATGATTAGCGCATGGTTTGAAAAACCATACATCCAAACTATACAACCTACCTAAAAAATTAAAAATGTAAAATTTCCTTACAACCAACCTTAAAATTAAATCATCTCACCCCATTAAAACTAGGTGCCTCCAACCACACTCAACCCCCCTTATCCCTTCATATATATTGAAATTTCTCTAGTATTCTAGCATTTTTATTCAAGATTCACCCATGTAAGTGTATCCTCTCCCATTCTCTTGATATTTTCTCCCCTATTTCTTTATTTTTCCTCTTCCCTAAGGTCATTGTGGCCAATTTTTGGTGTTGGTAGACTCTTAGGGATTGGGTTTTGATTTTTTTGGTTTTTTATTATTTCACTAGGATTACCTTTGGCATTATAAGTGGGTATTCACCATAAGAAACTAGTTTATCTTGGTGTAAGGTAGGTGGTTCCATGTCACACTATTATTTTATGAAACACATGTTCTTGTTATGATTAGAAAGAGTTTTTTAAATTAACTAAATCAATATATCATAATTTTAATGATTAATTATTCATTATATAAATGTTTAAGTTATTTCCACTTGGTTTGAAATGTAAAAATGTTTTTAAAATCATCATTTGAATATGTTAAAAGGAAATTTATTTTGGATTTCCCAGGTAAAGTACTTTTAAATGAATTATCATATTATTTTAATTAAAAATGATATGTTTTTAATGAAAAGATAAATTAGGAACCCATTCCTCTATGGGAGTTAGAGTAGTGTTTTGTATCCATTTTTGGATTTCACCACATCAAATAAAAAAACTAAATCAAGAGTAAGGTCATGCTTTATTGGAGGTGATAAATCACCCAACTAGGATAAGGAATGTACTCCATAGTGGGTGATTGGTCGTGGTGTCATGGGATGGGTGACACCACATCGGTAGAAGGCATGACCTATTTAGTGGTTTGCGCACACACTTGGATTAAAATTTAGGTCATAAGTTGATATGAGGACATATGATTCCCAAACAACCTTATATTACTTAGGTATCTCTTATGGTTCATGTTATATGGAATTATTATTTTTAGAACATTGGTTTCCATTTATAAATTATTTAATCATGTTACTTAATTTCTTATATCTCAATGATAAAAAATTACTTTCATATGATTTATTTCAAAATAGAATGATTTCTTTTATTTAAAAAGTGTTATAAATTAATAAATTCATGGGATCCTATTGGGAGAGAGTTAATCACACCCAACATGCACCCAACAGGTGTATGTAGAAAATGTTTGATAGGTTCAGATAAAGGTAAAGTTTCTTATAGAGATAGTGAGTTTTTTGGAAAGTGGGACTTGGGTTGATGATAGAAACATGGTGGAAACTTGAACCTCATGACACATAAAGATGGAGTTACCTTTATTTACTTTTGGTTGGGATTAAAATTTTGTACCTCCTCTTCAGCATCCATCTAGTTACATTTATATTGTTGAGTATTTTGTTTATAGTTTTTATTACCTTTTAAATATTTTTTGAATTATTTTTTTATGTTATGGATCTTCTTCTCACTTGTATTGTATATTGAGATATTATTACATTATGAGATGCATATATAGTTATGATAGTCTATGTTATTCTTGGAGAATGACATTTCAAGTTGAGGAAAGTTCATGTCATGTTCATGGTTTAGACCCATGAGTTTTTTCTTTGGATGAATTTATTCTAAAGGTATGTTCTATGATGCCCAGGTTCTTGTCGCTAACCCATAGAGATAGGTAACTCCCTTTGGTACACATCATAGGCCAGCTTGGGTTCCCGGTTTAGTGGTGACCCTAGTTAGTTCATGATAGACCATCTAAAACTTAGGCCTTTGAGTAACTCTTTGTAATAAAATGTGTCTAAAGGGTTATTGTCATCACTTATGTAGAGTTATGAGGCTATAAAAACTGTGATAATAGAGAGTGTGTGTATTTTTGATTGTAATACCATCTATAAAAAATATATTTTTCCATTCCATATTAATGGTGGAGGATATATTCAACTTTTAATTGAAATGAATCGATCTGATTATATCCTTGGTGATAGTAATTTATGGAATAGTTTATTTTGGAAATTAAAAAAATGATAAATCTAGAATATTGGATGATGATATAGGTATACATCCTACATGATGATATATCATTAGAAAAAAGTATTAAATTATACATTATTATTTATAGGAATATTTTCTAGTTTCAATATTAAATTGTTTTATCAATTTTTTATTGATGTCTTGTTAAACTTTGGTCTTAGACTTTAAATAAGTTCCCCAAATTTCAGTGAGAAAGACACCTAGAAGGTCAAATAATAAGTGCATCCATAAATTCATTAAATTCTTCTAAATTTAATATAAGGAATAAATATTATTTTTAAATTTTGGAATAATAATTATTTAAGTCAAATTATTCACATTAATTTAACCCTGGGATATTCAAGTATAAAATCAATGAGTTTAATTCTATCTCATGTTAAATTATTCATAAGGTAATAAATAACTATTTATTTGTTCTCCAATTCATTGAATGTATTAATAAAAATATATATTTAGCTACATGAATATTAATATAAATATTTATTCACAAGTTTGGTGAATATAATTTTTATTTATTAATCAAATGATTAATATTTAATTAAATAAATTATTTTTTATTAAAGTTTTTGATAAATTACATGGGAGGATAAATGTGTCTGGTCAATGACCTGATAGAAATGATATATTGATTTAATAACATTTAAATAAATAAATATTTATTTATTTAAAAAATGACATTAGATATTACCTATTATAGAATTATTATTATTATTATTATTATTATTATAATTTAACATGGGGTTTTATTTAGAATAAATAAATTTAGAAGGGAAAGTGTGTAATTATATATTATTTGACCCTAAGTATATTGAAAAATATATATCACATTTCTAGTGTAGTTTTTATATATAATAGATATTTTTACCTAGAATTTTCTCAATCTTTAGAGAGATTCATAGTCCTATCCTCCCTTTCAAGAACAACAATAGAAAAAGAGAAATCCATGTTATGATCAATAGATAATTATGTAAAGAACATTTTTCTACTATGTTATAAATCAAAACATAAATAAATTTTTTTTGTGATTCATAGAGCACATGTGAATACACCTATAGAAATTCTCACTGAGATTCTTTACAATAATAATAACATGACAAGAGAAAAAACTAAAATGGATTTAGAGGATTATCATGTTCTAAGTAATTATTTATTTAATTTAATTATAAAAAAAGTTAAATCACCTCTCTATGAGATTTTGGGATTGTATTCTTCAAATTAATTGGATATCATACATTAAAACCGATGAAAATCTAAAATTGTCCCTCCACATGACACTTCTATTGTTCCTTGAATTCATCCGACTGCATTTTAATGAAAAAGGGAACTACGTATTGCTAGTATTATTGGTCATATTAAAAATATAAACTATTGGTATAAGATTAAAAACCATTGGTATAACCTATAACAAATATTCTACAAACTATTGGTATTATCTCTATAGTTATTAGGTTTTACCAACGGTTTAACGGATCCATTAGTATACTTTGTTACACCAATAGTTGTAAACCATTGGTATAAACCCTATACCAAGGATTTATTAAAAACATTCGTTTATATGTACACTAATGGGTTTTTAAACAATTATTATATCCCATATACTAATGGTTTGAATAAAACATTGGTATAGGGGTGCAACTAAATTCCCTCCCACTTATGTTTCTTGTACCACTCCACTTACAAGGATAATTAAAAAATTAAATCAAAAGGTAATCAATACACTAGTACCAATCATAATATTCAAAATTAAACAAATAATATATATTTTTATTCAAATAATTAATAACTTCAAATTGAAATAATTACATATAATAGGAGTTTTATATAGAAAATTTTATCTTCCACAATCAAAGTGTTATAAAAATAATTTCAAAAGTGTATAAGATCAATATCCCAAACAAAAAATCATCTTCATGACCACCACTATTTTATTATTCATCACTTTCATCACACACATCATGAAAATAATTGATATAATCCATTCCTCCAAAAAACTTTTCATTATCACTACTACAAACACTACTATAAATCTAGGTTTATCCAGTACTAGGCTTTATCAGCGCTAGCTAGAAGCACCGATAAAGGCACCCTATATCAATTCTAGAAAAAGTGATGATAAATGGGGCATTTATATGCACTAAAAAACACTAATAAAGGGTGTTTTTATTAGAATCGATAAAGGGGTTCCTTTATCAGTACTGCATAGATAAAGGGGGTGGGTCCTTTATCAACTCTTTTTTACTATCACTCATAAAGTCCCCCCCCCTTTATTAGTGATTTTTTCTAGTATTGATAAAGGGTATATTTCATAAAATACAAAAAAATTCATTAAAAATAATATATTAACATATTAATATATTTATTATGAGGGATTACATTCATATAGATATTATCCTTTTGAAATTTTATCATTTTTCATAATGTAGTATTATTTATAATTAAATATATGCATATTTTTTTATATTTACTTATAATAAATCAGTTTTATAGATACATATTTTCATAATAATTTATTTTTAAAAACATAAACCATATAAAAATAAATATTCATTATTCATTACTTGTAAAATAAATAATTATCCATTTTTTACCTTATAAAAATTCATTAATATGTATATATAATATTTATATATACATTGGTGTGTGTATTAATAAACACACACACACACACATATATATATACTTATATTATAATATATATATAAATGAATATTAATATATAATATATTTAAATAATTATAAGTTTGTATATATATATCACACAATTCTAAAAAATATCTTTGAAAAAATATATAAATAAATAGAACAATCATAAAATGAAAAATAAATCAAGGTTGGACAGTGGTAACGACTCTGAATTATAGAACACAGGTCTTGGGTTTGAGTCTAAGTGCATGTGGGTGGGTGAAAATATAACTAGTGGGGAGAAAGTGGGCTGTAAATGTTATTGGAGAGGTGGGGGTGCATGAGAGTGGGTGAGGGGCGGTAAGGGGGAATGGATAGAAAAAAGAATGAAGGGTCACATAAAAAAATTCATATTTTATTAGTGTTAGGAAAAAGAACTGATAAATCCCCCCTTTATCGATGCTAAAGAAATGTGTAACGCCCCGACCCCAGCTACCCAGAGTCGATGCATTACTTCGTAACATTGGCATGATCACAAGAAAGATCAAATCTCGAAAGACCGATTGGTTTAGTAGCCTTGGAAACACTAGATATATTCATAAGTTTTACATTACAATATTAAACGAAAAACTACTAAAACAACATATTGTCTCCATAATCCACACTCATATCCCCACATAATATCCCTGCAGGTCATTCATAACTTACTTCTTCACTTCCTGGGAAAAAATAAAACATAGAAAAGGGGTGAGCTCAAATGCCCAGTAAGGATAACAATATAGCGGAAACTTTCATAAATAAGAATAAACTTTTAAGGCAATGTATAACTAAAACAAAAGCCTTTAAAACATGAACTTTCAACATGGTATGGCATAAATAAAATGAAATAATGCCATTTACTTACTCACATGGATATTCTACTAATCGAATAATCACATGCAAAATCAATAACCACTTTCATAATGTTGGAATGCATAATGCCAGACTATCATAACCACATAGTCAAGGCCTCGTGCCAAGACTACAAATAAGATTTTGTCAAGGCCTTGTGCCAAGACACTAGTTTGTCTCATGATACCTACCGATGCATCGAGGAGCTATAGCGGGCTCCACCCGTCACTTATTAAGTCCAATGCATTCCCATATGAAAAGGTTTAAACATAACATAAACATTCGTATTAAAACTAGCATACGAAATGTCAATACTTTCACCATAAACTATGAATGGTATAAAAATAGCACATCCACAGTCAAACATATCACAAAAACTTCAATACAATATAGAAGTTTTGTATCATAATAAATCAACTTCAAATAATCTTAAAATCCATCAAAGGATGTTGACATAGATGAAATCAAAATTCTTTTTAAAGAAATATCTCCTTTTATTTTGAAATCATTTAAGATCCATATAAAATAAAACATTTTCTTTGAAAATATTCTTATAAGCTTGTAAGGAAAGCTTTGAAGATTTTATAACGGCGTAAAATAACCGCACCTGCCGTATAAGTTAAAAAAAACATTCTTACCTCAATTCTGTCGAAAAGGTTAAAAAGAACCTTGTTTTGAAAACGACGGAAAGATTCCTTTATAAACCTCTTATAAAAAGTCAAAAAAGGGTATAAATGACTTTAACCCATATTCTTGTAAATAGTAAAAATGTTTTGAAATACATTTTTAAGAAACATGGATGTGGATGATAAAGAGATCCCAGTAGATTATTACATATAAACAACCTCGGATAATGAAGAGATTGTGAAATAACCCTTACCTTGTACTTTTCCTTGGTTGGGTTAGGTTAACCTCCTGTATAATGGTGAAATAATTGTTATTAAATTATACAAGAATCATATATATTAATATGATATCATATATGATCTTTTAACATTGATTTATTAATAATATCTTAGAATTATCATCGTTTCGGGTGTTAACTTACTCATTTTCTTTTATATGTTTTGTTACATAAGCCATGTTTGTTGTATCTTATTCATATCCAGAATGATATCAAGTCCTTAAACATCATTTTTAAATCATAAAATGATAATTATACTTGAATGGATACGATGGAGAATGAATCTCATCGCGTTCGTGGAGACGGTAGTCCGTACGTACGCACGAGCGACAATATCATTCTTTTGATATTAAAATAATATATAAATGAATGTTATATCATATATACAGAATCATTAACATGTTATATTTATTATTTACATGAGTTACACATCATTATTATACCCATCCAAATAATATTATATTGAATAACAATTACACCACGACGTGGAGACGGTAAGCCGTACGTACGCACGTATGGTGACATGTTATTCAAAGGGTGGATAGAATACTGAATATGGTTGCACCATACTTATAATAACATCACAGTATATGTGAGATACTGGAGTTATTATTTTAGAATGGTAAGAACAAAGGAATAAGAAGTGGAAGAAGAAATGAACTTAGAAAACGGTGGTGAAATCATTACCTCTTCTTCGGGTTCTTCCTTTTTATTTGATCAAAAGGGCTCCTTAGGTTGGCTTTCTGATCAAACTAAGGCCTATAGGTTGTAGTGAGGGATGTTGGGAGATTATTTGGGCAGAGTTTGGCCGAACCAAAAGGCTTTGAAGGTGTGAAGAAATGAGAAGGAGGAGTGCCCTTTTATAAGAGGGGTGAGGGGCACCTTTGGAAAAGCTAGAAATATTAATTTATAATAAATTCATATTCGGTTTCTAAAGGCTCCAAAGTTGACTATTCAAAGGATGAGGTGGGGATAGGTCGAAAACAACTCATCCAATAGAATTTAGATAGGTTTGGGTACTTATATTAACCTTATCTTTAAGTATTAACTCTAAGTTAATTAGTTTCACTTTTACAATGTCTCTTTGTATTTTATATATCATGGTTAATAAACTTACTATATACATCCAAGCGACCCCCAAGTGGTCCATTAATGATTAACCTATCATAATATAAGTCTCTTGGCCGAACCTTAGATTTTTAGGAATTTAATATCAATTAATAATATAATATTTGTTTTAAGAACTCTTTTATGTCAATTTTGACACTATTCAATAGTTGATTTTTGTGAAACTCATAACAGATTGATTACTTCGAACAAAGTCCATTAAATCAATCATAATATATCATATTAGCCTAGAAAATTAGTTTAATTCATTAAAAGTTTCATATTATATTTATTTGGGTATTTATAATATCAATTATTTTAATTTTTCACTATTATAGTAATTACTGCATCATCATTGTGTCATAAATAAAATAACTTATTTAATGTCTAAAAATTATAAATAAACTATCATTATGTAGGAAATCTTTTTATCTTTCTAATGAATATTTATAATCGAAAATCCAACATGTATAACCCTATGTAAAAATTGTTGTTCTAAATGATATATGCTTGTGTCATTTTTGTATTCATTTTGACTTAATTAAAATAAAGTGTCATTATCACTTACAAGTGGATCCATGGGGTCCCAAAATAGACCCAAAGATGCCCATGGTCGACTATGTATCAACCAATAGGGTTAAGACACGGTTTAGGGTAATTTAGTATTATTATAATATTATTTTTTTAACCCTTATTTACCGGATTTACCCTTAACCATGGTAAATAAAATATTTACCGCAGTAATTATTCAAAATGTCTAAAAATAAAAGTTACCTATTTACACAATTTGAACATCCTGATTCCAAATATGGAATCCATTTTCCTAAATTCGAAACACAGAAGTGGTAGAAATTAATTTAAAATTAATTCCCGCTGTCAAAACAAAAAGCGTGTTTTTAAGAGATAATAACTACCAAAAGATTGACACTTGTTTATGTTCGGTTTAATTGTAAAATTATGTCCAATGACCAACATTATATTAAATGGTAAAAATATATTCTAAATATACTTTAAAACCACTCAAATTCATAATTTATCACTATTACTTATTTTGATTAAAAAAGTTGTTTTTAATTAAAATTTAGTAATTTTCACTATTCATCAAAATATAAAAGTTATCCGAAAAGTACCAAAATTTCACCCTAGGATAATTTCGATATTCCGAATCCAAAAATGAAGTCCATTTTTAAATATAAAATATATATGATTTCAAAAAGTAGGTATCACTATTTACAACGGCTAGTTTAATTAGTTGTGGTGTGTGTTAGAACTCGAGGTTGCGTACAACACACGCTATCGCATTATTCGAAGGGAAACGTACCGTAGAAGCTTGGGGTGTTACATTCTCCCCTCCTTCAAATAATTGCGTCCTCGCAATTTCTAGGGTATTACTGCATAAAAAGACTCGGGTGGTTCTTCATCATAAGTTCCTCGGGTTCCCACGTTGCCTCTTCCATCTTATGATTTCTCCACAAAACTTTTACCAGACGCGTCGTCCAGTTTCTCAGTACTTGTTCTCTTGTATCAAGAATCCTGACGGGCTCTTCACAATAGGAAAGATCGGGTTCCAGTTCTAATTCCTCATAGGTGAGTACATGCGTTGGGTCAGGCATGTATTTCCTCAACAGAGATACGTGGAACACATCGTGAACTTTGGAGAGACTTGGCGGCATTGCCAATCGGTAAGCTACAGCCCCAATTCGTTCTAGAATTTCGAAAGGTCCGATGTACCTGGGACTCAATTTACCTTTCTTACCAAAACGTATGACTCCCTTCCACGGAGATACCTTCAGGAAAACATGATCACCGACTTGAAATTCCAAATCCTTCCTTCGATTATCGGCATAGCTCTTCTGCCTACTTTGAGCTGCTTTAATGTGATTTTGGATTACCTTCACCTTTTCCACCGTTTCCTCCACCAGTTCTGGGCCTACAAGTTTTCTTTCACCAACGTCATCCCAACAGGTTGGTGTACGACATCTCTTTCCGTATAACGCTTCATATGGTGCCATCTGAATACTCGAATGGAAGCTATTGTTATAGGAAAATTCTACTAGTGGTAAATATTGATCCCACATACCCTGAAAATCAAGTGAGCAAGATCTCAACATGTCTTCTAAGGTCTGAATAGTCCGTTCTGATTGTCCGTCTGTCTGAGGGTGGTAAGCATTGCTCAAATGAAGTTCAGTATCCAGGGATTTCTGAAGACTTTTCCAAAATCTTGAAGTAAAACGGGGATCACGATCAGAAACAATCGATAGGGGTACTCCATGAAGTCTCACAACTTCATTAATGTATAGTCTTGCTAGACGTTCCAGGGGTAGATCTTCTCTTATAGCAATAAAATGTGCTGACTTGGTAAGCCGATCAACAATAACCCATATTGCATCGTTCCTTCTAGGAGTCTTTGGTAGCCCCATGACAAAGTCCATTGTAATATTGTCCCATTTCCACTCCGGTATGGGAAGAGGTTGCATGACTCCTCCAGGATGTTGCCTTCTAGCTTTCACTTGTTGACAAACCATACATCTTGACACAAAATCAGCAATCTCCCTCTTCATGTTGTCCCACCAAAAATGTTCCTTCAAATCTCTATACATTTTGGTGCTCCCAGGGTGTATAGAGAAATTGGAACTATGAGCATCATCCAGCAATTCCCTTTTTAGATCAGGTATATTGGGAACACAAAGTCTCTTCCCGAATTTCAAAATTCCACCTTCATACGCAAAGTCTCTCAATCTCCCATCATTCACAGCTTTAATCTTCTTTTGGAATTCTTCATCATCAGTCTGAGAACTCTTAATCCTTTCTAGTAAAGATGGTTTGGCAACCATTTGAAAAAGAATTGATGTTTCACCTTCCCTGGTTATTCCCATGTCCATCTTCACTAGCTCCATGAAAATTGGATCCCTTTCAATTCTCATATTGTTCAAAACTCCATGGTCTTTTCTACTCAAAGCATCTGCCACCTTGTTTGCCTTCCCTGGGTGGTAGTGTATCGTACAATCATAATCCTTGAGTAATTCAAGCCATCTCCTTTGCCTCATGTTGAGTTCTTTTTGTGAGAAAATATACTTCAAACTCTTGTGATCAGTATAAATCTCACATTTTTCACCATAGAGGTAGTGCCTCCATATTTTCAAAGCAAAGATCACTGCTGCTAATTCGAGATCATGAGTAGGATAGTTTTGTTCATGAATTTTCAACTGTCGTGATGCATAGGCAATAACTCTATCATTCTGCATAAGGACACATCCAAGTCCTTTCTTTGATGCATCACTATAAATAACGAACCCATCATTCCCCGATGGCAGAGTCAATATAGGAGCATTGACTAATCTTCTCTTCAGTTCTTCGAAACATTCTTCACACTCTTTTGTCCAAACAAATTTAACCCCTTTACGTGTGAGCTTCGTTAATGGGTTAGCCAATCAGGCAAAATTCTGGACGAAACGTCGATAATAACCTGCCAAACCAATAAAACTACGTACCTCAGTTATACTCGTAGGTGCTGGCCATTCTTGGATTGCCTTGGTCTTAGAAGGATCAACAGAGATTCCATCTTTAGAGACAATATGGCCAAGAAAAGAAATGTCCTGAAGCCAGAATTCACACTTGCTAAACTTTCCATATAATTCATGCCTCCTCAGAGTCTTCAAGATAATGCGCAAGTGATTTTCATGATCTTTGTAGGTTTTGGAGTATACCAAGATATCATCAATAAATACCACCACAAATTCATCGAGATACTCCTTGAAAACTCTATTCATTAGATCCATGAATACAGAGGGTGCATTAGTCAATCCAAACGGCATTACAGTAAACTTGTAATGCCCGTACCTGGTTCGAAATGCTGTCTTCGGAATGTATTCTTTCTTTACACACAACTGATGGTATCCAGACCGAAGGTCAATCTTTGAAAAGTATTGAGCTCCATGCAGTTGGTCAAATAAATCATCAATACGAGGTAGGGGATACTTGTTCTTTATTGTTATAGCATTGATCTCCCTGTAGTCGATACATAACCTCATAGATCCATCTTTCTTTTTAACAAAAAGAACAGGGGCTCCCCATGGAGAAAAACTAGGGCGAATAAATCCCTTATTACTCAATTCCTCTAGTTGTTTCTTTAGTTCGACTAACTCTACAGTGGCCATTCTATAAGGGGTCTTCGATATAGGCCTTGATCCAGGAATCAAATCAATGGAAAACTCAACTTCTCGTTCTGGAGGATGTCCAGGTAAATCTTCCGGAAATACATCTACAAATTCTTTCACAACAGGTACATCCTCTATTTGAACATTCCTTTCCTCACCGACAGTTATTTCATTCTCTTCCTCCCCAATAATTGAATTAAGTTGAACTACTGGGGGTGGATCTAAATAAGAATTAGGTGGTGACGATTCTGCTCTAAAAATAAGGTGTTCCTTATCATTATCATCAAGAATCGTAACCTCTTTCTTCTTACAATAAATCTTCGCATCATAGTCCGAAAGCCAGTCCATACCGAGGATTATATCAAACTCAATCATAGGTATGACGATGAGATCAGCAGATAAAGAAAATTTATGTGCTCTAATGGGGACTGATTCACAAAACTTTGTTGCAACGATACTTCCCTTAGGAGTTTTAACTGACAACTCCCTTATTAAATCAAATTGGAAATATCTAATTTTCTTAGCAAACTGGGAAGATATGAAACAATGCGATGATCCAGAATCAAATAATGCATTTGATAAACTTGAGGAAACCATTAAATTACCTGCCACCACGTCTTTCAGAGCTTCTACCTCAGCAGTAGTGATAGCATAAGCCTGGCCTTGATCCCTTGGCCTTTTCTGAGGTAAGTTCTCCTGACGCTTAGGACATGCATTTGCATAATGCCCCATCTCCCTGCAATTGTAGCACTGAACTTTGGTAGCTTCCTTCTTCCCCTTGCAATCATGAGCTTGGTGGCCTTTTTCACCACACTTGTAACAGACTCCCATTCCCTTCAGGCAAGCACCGGGGTGTTTCTTCCCGCACTTACCACAAGATGGATATTCAACCTTTCCCTTCTTCCCCTTATTTCCATTCCCAGATTGATCAGCAGGTCTCTTCTTCTCTTGCTTTTCTTTAAAGTCATAAGACTTAGAGAATTCCTTTTCGGTCTTGATAGCACATGAGACAATGTCTTCGTACGATGAAAAGGATTGTGAGACTAATGCTCGACGGAGAAATGGTTTTAACCCATCAAAGAAACGATCAATCTTACTTCTTGGGTTGAGAATATAATCTCCAGCATACCTCGCTAACCTTGTAAAGTTAGCCTCATACTTTGTGACATTATCATCCTCCTTTTGTCTCAGACTCAGAAATTTCCTTTCCATATCTGCTCGATGGTCGCGAGGAAAGTATTTTTCTAAAAACAGATCTTTGAACTCCCTCCATTCCATGTTTGATACTTCATCATCTTCCTTCATGTTTTGAATCAATGACCACCATTGATCAGCATCTCCAGTGAGGCGGTAAACTGCCATGGTAACTTTTTCCCTTTCACTACTCCCCAAAGCCTGAAATATTTTCTCTAGGGAAAATATCCATTGCTCAGCTACTAAGGGATTTGTACTCCCATTGAACGTTGGTGGTTGTTGTCTCATGAATCGATCTAACATTGATCCTCCACGCTGCGGATCAGGGTGCTCCATACCGGTAAGGTTATTATTCATAACCTGAGTAAGTTGTCCCAGTACGGTGATTAGCTGATCAGCACCAGTTGCATCACCAGCCCCACTATAATTATCTTGAGCAGGAGGGAAATCCCTACATGGAGTGCGTGCATTGATACGTTTTCCATTTCTTCCACTAGGCGCCATTTCTAAACAATGGCATAAACTAGATCAGTTTATGAATCAAAATACATAATCCCATACTTATAAAACACTTAACATAAATTGAACTATTTATGGATATAATCCATAATCATAAAAATGTTTTCTTTGAGGAAGTATATACTCATAAACCCTTCATAATGATTTGTAAAGAAAGTGAGAGTTATCCTAAGCATATCCCCCGGGAGTGTCGTAACCAAGAGTGCAGCAAGGCCCGTTGTCGTGCACCAGTTCCCGTTCGAGTCTAGCTCAAAGCGGTGTTTTCGGGTTTTACCCCTAGGTACATCTGTGCCAGAGCCGCCTCTACCTGCTCGTATCCAGACAGGGATGTATTGCTCGGAAAACTCACAAAGTCTCTACAATACCAAAATTCTAGGAAGTTCTTCTATACTAATCCTCAAAGTTCATCTTAGGTCTATGTGCTCTAATCAGAGTTTATCTAAATCTAGCTTCCAAGGTTTGTACTAAACCTCCCTCTGATACCAACTGTAACGCCCCGACCCCAGCTACCCAGAGTCGGTGCATTACTTCGTAACATTGGCATGATCACAAGAAAGATCAAATCTCGAAAGACCGATTGGTTTAGTAGCCTTGGAAACACTAGATATATTCATAAGTTTTACATTACATCATTAAACGAAAAACTACTAAAACAACATATTGTCTCCATAATCCACACTCATATCCCCACATAATATCCCTGCAGGTCATTCATAACTTACTTCTTCACTTCCTGGGAAAAAATAAAACATAGAAAAGGGGTGAGCTCAAATGCCCAGTAAGGATAACAATATAGCGGAAACTTTCATAAATAAGAATAAACTTTTAAGGCAATGTATAACTAAAACAAAAGCCTTTCAAACATGAACTTTCAACATGGTATGGCATAAATAAAATGAAATAATGCCATTTACTTACTCACATGGATATTCTACTAATCGAATAATCACATGCAAAATCAATAACCACTTTCATAATGTTGGAATGCATAATGCCAGACTATCATAACCACATAGTCAAGGCCTCGTGCCAAGACTACAAATAAGATTTTGTCAAGGCCTTGTGCCAAGACACTAGTTTGTCTCATGAGACCTACCGATGCATCGAGGAGCTATAGCGGGCTCCACCCGTCACTTATTAAGTCCAATGCATTCCCATATGAAAAGGTTTAAACATAACATAAACATTCGTATTAAAACTAGCATACGAAATGTCAATACTTTCACCATAAACTATGAATGGTATAAAAATAGCACATCCACAGTCAAACATATCACAAAAACTTCAATACAATATAGAAGTTTTGTATCATAATAAATCAACTTCAAATAATCTTAAAATCCATCAAAGGATGTTGACATAGATGAAATCAAAATTCTTTTTAAAGAAATATCTCCTTTTATTTTGAAATCATTTAAGATCCATATAAAATAAAACATTTTCTTTGAAAATATTCTTATAAGCTTGTAAGGAAAGCTTTGAAGATTTTATAACGGCGTAAAATAACCGCACCTGCCGTATAAGTTAAAAAAAACATTCTTACCTCAATTCTGTCGAAAAGGTTAAAAAGAACCTTGTTTTGAAAACGACAGAAAGATTCCTTTATAAACCTCTTATAAAAAGTCAAAAAAGGGTATAAATGACTTTAACCCATATTCTTGTAAATAGTAAAAATGTTTTGAAATACATTTTTAAGAAACATGGATGTGGATGATAAAGAGATCCCAGTAGATTATTACATATAAACAACCTCGGATAATGAAGAGATTGTGAAATAACCCTTACCTTGTACTTTTCCTTGGTTGGGGTAGGTTAACCTCCTGTATAATGGTGAAATAATTGTTATTAAATTATACAAGAATCATATATATTAATATGATATCATATATGATCTTTTAACATTGATTTATTAATAATATCTTAGAATTATCATCGTTTCGGGTGTTAACTTACTCATTTTCTTTTATATGTTTTGTTACATAAGCCATGTTTGTTGTATCTTATTCATATCCAGAATGATATCAAGTCCTTAAACATCATTTTTAAATCATAAAATGATAATTATACTTGAATGGATACGATGGAGAATGAATCTCATCGCGTTCGTGGAGACGGTAGTCCGTACGTACGCACGAGCGACAATATCATTCTTTTGATATTAAAATAATATATAAATGAATGGTATATCATATATACAGAATCATTAACATGTTATATTTATTATTTACATGAGTTACACATCATTATTATACCCATCCAAATAATATTATATTGAATAACAATTACACCACGACGTGGAGACGGTAAGCCGTACGTACGCACGTATGGTGACATGTTATTCAAAGGGTGGATAGAATACTGAATATGGTTGTACCATACTTATAATAACATCACAGTATATGTGAGATACTGGAGTTATTATTTTAGAATGGTAAGAACAAAGGAATAAGAAGTGGAAGAAGAAATGAACTTAGAAAAGGGTGGTGAAATCATTACCTCTTCTTCGGGTTCTTCCTTTTGATTTGATCAAAAGGGCTCCTTAGGTTGGCTTTCTGATCAAACTAAGGCCTCTAGGTTGTAGTGAGGGATGTTGGGAGATTATTTGGGCAGAGTTTGGCCGAACCAAAAGGCTTTGAAGGTGTGAAGAAATGAGAAGGAGGAGTGCCCTTTTATAAGAGGGGTGAGGGGCACCTTTGGAAAAGCTAGAAATATTAATTTATAATAAATTCATATTCGGTTTCTAAAGGCTCCAAAGTTTACTATTCAAAGGATGAGGTGGGGATAGGTCGAAAACAACTCATCCAATATAATTTAGACAGGTTTGGGTACTTATATTAACCTTATCTTTAAGTATTAACTCTAAGTTAATTAGTTTCACTTTTACAATGTCTCTTTGTATTTTATATATTATGGTTAATAAACTTACTATATACATCCAAGAGACCCCCAAGTGGTCCATTAATGATTAACCTATCATAATATAAGTCTCTTGGCCGAACCTTAGATTTTTAGGAATTTAATATCAATTAATAATATAATATTTGTTTTAAGAACTCTTTTATGTCAATTTTGACACTATTCAATAGTTGATTTTTGTGAAACTCATATCAGATTGATTACTTCGAACAAAGTCCATTAAATCAATCCTAATATATCATATTAGCCTAGAAAATTAGTTTAATTCATTAAAAGTTTCATATTATATTTATTTGTGTATTTATAATATCAATTATTTTAATTTTTCACTATTATAGTAATTACTGCATCATCATTGTGTCATAAATAAAATAACTTATTTAATGTCTAAAAATTATAAATAAAATATCATTATGTAGGAAATTTTTTTATCTTTCTAATGAATATTTATAATCGAAAATCCAACATGTATAACCCTATGTAAAAATTGTTGTTCTAAATGATATATGCTTGTGTCATTTTTGTATTCATTTTGACTTAATTAAAATAAAGTGTCATTATCACTTACAAGTGGATCCATGGGGTCCCAAAATAGACCCAAAGATTCCCATGGTCGACTATGTATCAACCAATAGGGTTAAGACACGTTTTAGGGTAATTTAGTATTATTATAATATTATTTTTTTAACCCTTATTTACCGGATTTACCCTTAACCATGGTAAATAAAATATTTACCGCAGTAATTATTCAAAATGTCTAAAAATAAAAGTTACCTATTTACACAATTTGAACATCCTGATTCCAAATATGGAATCCATTTTCCTTAATTCGAAACACAGAAGTGGCAGAAATTAATTTAAAATTAATTCCCGCTGTCAAAACAAAAAGCATGTTTTTAAGAGATAATAACTACCAAAAGATTGACACTTGTTTATGTTCGGTTTAATTGTAAAATTATGTCCAATGACCAACATTATATTAAATGGTAAAAATATATTCTAAATATACTTTAAAACCACTCAAATTCATAATTTATCACTATTACTTATTTTGATTAAAAAAGTTGTTTTTAATTAGAATTTAGTAATTTTCACTATTCATCAAAATATAAAAGTTATCCGAAAAGTACCAAAATTTCACCCTAGGATAATTTCGATATTCCGAATCCAAAAATGAAGTCCATTTTTAAATATAAAATATATATGATTTCAAAAATTAGGTATCACTATTTACAACGGCTAGTTTAATTAGTTGTGGTGTGTGTTAGAACTCGAGGTTGCGTACAACACACGCTATCGCATTATTCGAAGGGAAACGTACCGTAGAAGCTTGGGGTGTTACAAAATGCATTCATAAAGGCCCCATTTATCAGTGATTTTCTTTAGAATTGATAAAGGGTTAATTTATCAACACCTTTTCCAAATTCTAATAAAGGTCTGCATTTAACATCACTTAGGTAGTCAACACTTTCTTAGAATTGATAAAGCAAAATTCTAGCACTGTTAAAATCAGTTTTTATAGTAGTGGATGGTCATAACACTGACTACCATTCAATCATCATCACTATTGACAAGAGAATCATATAAGGAACACATATTCAATTTGAATGTATAAAAAAATATAGAAGTATCTAGAAGAAGTGATGAATATAAAGTTATCATATCTATCATAAACTACTCGTTAACCTTTTTACTTATTTGATGCTTCTACACAACCACTTTTTTGGACTTTGGTGCTTCTATTTTATCCTCTTCCAACCTAGTTATAAAAGAGGAGTTTGAAATACTTGAAGGGGTATAATACCTTTTAGGAACAATACTCTTCATTGTTTGACCACGAACTCTCTCCTAGTCCTAACCACCTAATACCTAACAAAAGTGGTTGTCCGACACAAAGTTTTAACCTTATTTCTCATCAAGTGACTTTAAAACTTAATTCTGACAATGCAAATGATATTTTCTATCATAAAATAAATATTAAAATTTTAAATATTTAGAATAAACTTTAAATCATTTCTTGTATCTCTTTGTTAATATAACTCTTGTATTTCTTATTTATTCTTGAGAGAAACATTTATGCTTGAGGTACACTACCTTATATGTTAAACAATAACCTATTTAAAAGAAAATGGATTTAAGAAAATAATATTAAATAATACTATATTACTGAACAAAACGTAATCAAATTAAAATACAACTACAACATAATGTTATATATTCATTTCAATATAACTTCTAAAAAACCTAATTAAACTAAGTTATAGATGAAACATACATGGTTTCTCTCATGTTATGGAATACTCATTCATCACAAAGTTTCAAATACTTCATAGGACACTAGTTATTTATTTATTTTTTAAAAATTAACAAAAAAAATAAATAATAAAAAACAAAGTGTAAACACAAATCCTAATCATTTTCAATCAAACCCCATTAAATTTGAATGAAACCTTAAACTCACCACTCATATAATGGAAAATTATATCATAGTATTGTGTATTTGAGTAATAATTGAGGTTTTGTAAACCCACTAACTCTATACAAAATTTACTTGTCCATCCATCATTTAACTCAATCTTATTATCTCTCTATGGTTCCCCTAATTCAATGAACCATGCATCCCACATAGCTTTAGAATAAAAAAATTTTAAGCAATGTTACAAGAAAAATAATAATCTATATAAATAAAAAAATAATGTGAATTTTAATTTTGAAAAAATTTCTTACCCATATATTAGTATATTAATTATACTTTATTTGATCTAGGACATGTCACCGAGAGATTTGTTTCATTGGAATGATGTCACTATATTTTAGAAACATCTCCATAAAAATTCTTCACTATCTACAATGTTTAACAATATTTTTTTTGTATTAATATTACAATACCATAATATATATTTATAAATACCATAAATATTACATATGGGTATGAATAAACCATCTATTAGAAGATCCAGATAAAAAATAAAATTAAAAACTAGAATTAATATAAAAAAAACTGAAATAAAAGTAAGGTGATATGATTTAATACACTTGTAAACATATACATGTTCTAGGTATATTAGTGGGATCTAGTGGATATATAGAATATGATACATTAGTATCTTATAAAGGACAGGTATGGTTATATACAAGCTATATATTATCAGAAATATATGAAGTAGAGGTTGTAGGAGCACAAATATAAAATACAGAAGAGAGAGAAAAAGTGGGAAATAAAGTTCGTATAATAGTGAGTGGAAAATGATAGAATTTATAAGGAGTTGTCATGGGATATGGAAACATTATCTGAGAATAAAATATTATCCAAAATTTTTGTGAATGTGTAATGACCTGAACATTTATAAATGAAATTACTTTTTTTTAAAATGAGTAAATTCTTAATTAAGAAATAAATTTATAAAAAATACATACACTGATTTGGTTATTTTGGATAGTTATATTGTTTTTTAAATTTAAGAGAGTGTTAAAAATCATAAACATTGATAATATATACATTTTACAATGAAAATAAAGATTATTATATTAGGGTTTCGATAAAGTAAAATTGAAATAGGAAAAGGAAGTAATGGCCTCAACCGGTAAGATCATACCCTATGAATCCCATTTAACAAATATTTCGAGAGAGATAAAATTACTTGGTTTTTCAATTGACCAAGACCATTCTGATATTTAGAAAATAAAACATAAATGAATCCATTTACAAGATAATTTAAATCTCATTAAGATAAAATACTAAACTATATTTTTCGAGCCACCCCAAGAGAATCTCATTATCACACACCTTTCCCTTAGGGAATTTTCTAGTGTAATAAAGGACTATTATTTAAAAGCCTAATGGTATGAATTTTAATATATTTATTTTTAATAGGTAAGAGGGAATTACATCATTATTTTTATCACACTAGGAAATGTCTCTTTTTTTCTAGGTAGAGGGATCCCATTACATGAACCATAGGCACAATAAGAATTATAGATTATATCATCGTGACATGAAGTCCCAAAGTCTCATGTTTTTCCTCGTTGTTGTTTCTCAGCCCTCGAATCCCATCGAGCCTCTCTCCATCATCGCTGATGTTAGTATGTTGTTGGGATACTGATGTTGACCCAACCTTTCAACTATTTTCTATCCACATCCCCTGTGACATGGTCTCTCCATGCCTAATCGGGCCCTATCATTTCTCCGACCATGATGCATCACATAACCACGACCCCATGAACGAATCTCAGTCATCATAAAACCACTTGTTGCCACTCCACCTCCACTAAAATGCAGTCCATATGAGCATAGTAATTGGACATATTGTTTCTCCATAAATTCTTCATCACCTCACTGTCATCCTTCTGAGCTCTACTCCACTAATTCTATCATGAGGAAGTCCCTACCGTATGATTCAAATGAGAATTATCCCAATTTTTTCGGCATCCAGGGATAGATCCCTAATTGGATACAGAATTTAAATGTCTTCTTAACCACTAGGCTAGGATACATACTATTCATACTTTTTTAATAAAACTAATATCTTATTTAACCCTTTATAATATTAATTTTAAAATTGTTAAATAAAATGTTTGATAAAAATAGTTATTGATATGATGAAACACGAATTGTGTTTTTAGAAAATATATAGTTTCAATCAAGAAATTATTTTTGATGTATTTAATAAATTGTGAAATAAATGGTATTTTAATTAACTACTATTATTAATTAATATTTATTAAATATAAAATATAACTAATTTTATGAAGTCAATTATTATTTTTATAAGGGTCAGAAGACTGTTACCCTAAAAAAACTAGTATTTTTCAATAAAAGGGGATTATTGATTTAAAAGTTTATGTTATCATATTTATATAATTATTTTGATAAAATAATATTATTTTTAAAGTAATCACATAAAAATTATCAAATAACGAATTTTTCATAATTTTATGAAACAATTGGTTTTTTTGGTGAAAAATGAATATGATATAATTATATAGTATGTATTATGACATGATAAAAGAACCCAAGTAATGTAATAAATACAATAAAGATTATTAATGACCAAAATTATGTTTTAACTTTAAAATGGAGATTTTTGAAGTTATTATATTTATTTTATAAACCCTTAATGAATCCTCCCAAACCACTATTATATTTTAAGGTTTTAAAATCAATAATTTATATACATGACTCACTTCCACAATAATAAGTAAATTATTTTAATGTGTTAGGTTATTAGCATTAAAAAAATCCTCTTTGAAATAAGCCATGTGTAAAAACCATGGTATGGTTTGTGTTTTTAATAACTTTATCATATATATTCCAAACCCTATGTTTCAAAATTAATAAATTATTCACTTCACTTTTTCTATATAAACCCACCAAACCTATCATTATTCTTCACTAAAAACTATTTGAGCCTGAATTTAATCACCCCATACCTCTCTATATCCCTCCCAAGGTTCCCCTATGCTCTTAAAAATCTCCCCCAATAATTAAGAAGCATCTTTTAAAGGTAAGTTATCCTCTCTTATTTATTCAAGAACCATAATTATGTCATTCCTTTTGATTTCCAATTGTTCTAGTTGTGATATGTTTATACACTTATCAATTAATATCCTTATGATTCCCTAGTAATTAGAGACCCATTTATCTCTCAATTCTACCTTCTATAAACTTTATGTACACCTCATATGATTTCAAAATTATCATGCTATTTTTCCATGATAAACAATCATGTACTGAAAACCCATCTCCATTTCCACTAAAGGGTATTCACATAGTTGTAACTACCCTTCACTGAATGGGAATTTACATATATATAACAGATTTTCCTTAATCATGGGTTTAAAATTAATGAAATACATCCATATTTTGTATGATGTTTTTTGAACACATACGCATGTACATGATATGAAAGTGATGGGTGGGCCCAGAATTATATAGCACTCAAATGCGTTGAGTAATTTTTTTATCTCATGAGATTCCATGTGTGGTGCATATGATCTTATCATAAGAACACTATGTTATTTTTTCTTGGAGGCTAGCATTGACTTATTTTTATGATGTCATGTTTTATGTTGTGTCCACGTTCATATGCTTCATTTATGTTATCATTTTATATCATGCCTCACTGTTTAATATTATGATTCTAAACCCTCTTATTTTACCTTGATATAAATCTTTTGTCACATATACTACATTACCTAATGTTATAATTCATTTGAATTTGTTATTATTTGTACCAAATTACGCAAAGACACTAGGTGTCACAACCATAGGTGGTTGTATTAAGTGTATATTTATTTAATAAATAAGGAATTAAATTATATTAAAATATGGCTTATCATAGTTTATATCAAATAATTGTCAAGTTATTTTTAGGGATTATGATTATAAAACTCTTTTTAAAAAATTAGTGATTGGAATAATCAAAGGAAAAAAAAATCTAAATTTTGATAATGTTTAGAGTAAGTTGTTTCTAAGAAAATGCATCCCTTTATATATACTAATAGTGGGTATGTATCTATCCAAGTTGTAACTAGGGGTAAAAACCCCAAAATGAGAGCATAGAGCTAGAATCTATCATCACCTACATCATTATAATGGGCCTTACTATTCACTTAGTTTGAAACTCCAAGGAGATATGCTTTGGTAAATTCACAATATCATTACAAACAAATATTATGGGGCAAAATATTCCTATAGAAATTTATGTTAGGAAATAGATCATGGATAATATAGATTGAAACCTAGAAATTCATAGTATAAAGAATATATGATTTATCCATTCAATATACATAGTTTTACTTTTATGTGTTTTGTAGTTTTAAAATTCTCTTCCCAATTTGTATTTTGGATAAAGTAAATGATAAGAACCAAAATAAAATAGTGGAAGTTTAGATTATCACTTGTGATTCTATTAATTCTTTAATATCATGCATGTTTAGAAGAACCATTTAAAAAAACCTCAAAACATGGAAGTCCTGTTGTTAGTGAAGATGAAAAATGGTTCAATTGTTGAATCCCAATCATAAAAATCACACCCTTTCCAATTTTTGGCCTGAATTAAATAGAAAAAATTATTATACTTTCCTTAGATAAATTTGATGTTTTTTGTGAATAGATTAGATTTCCATGTACAGACACAATATAAATTACTCCGAGAAAAAAATAACCCTTTGTATGAAAAATCCTCCTTTGATTCTATAAATGTGAAAGTTGTAGGATGAATATAATTTGGTATAACAATCTCATGTTTGGATATTATTACATTATGGTCAAAAGTATCTTTATCAAATGATTGACACTAAAAAAGATTATTCTTTATGTGATTTCCATTTTAATAAATTTTTTCATGTGTTTATTGAAGAATTTTTTAGTTTTTATCCTAGCCATAATATTGATTTCTTAATTGAGATCATACCCAAAGCTTCTCCAATATCAATGAATTCATATATAATAGACTTTGTTTTACCTCAGGAGTTGAGTAATGGATTATTAGAGAATCTTCATAAAGGGTTTATATGCCCATGTGTTTCTCAATGGGTTGAAGTAGACCTCTTTATCAAGAATAAAGATGGGTCAATATGCCTCTGTATTAGTGATCATGAGATAAGAAAGATCACTATAAAGAAAAAGTATTATATAACATGGATTGATTAATTGTTCAATCAACTATGTGGAGTTGAGTACTTCTCTAAGATGGATCTTTAGTTAGGATATTATTATGTAATAGTGAAGGAGGATATCCCTAGAGCTACTTTTTGTACAAGGTACAGGCACTAAAAGTGAATAGTGATTCCATTTGGATTCACTAATTCTCTAGAAACCATCATGAGATTAATAAATAGAGTCTTTTGGGATTAACTTGAAAATTTATTTTATTCTTTATTGATGATATTCATATATACTCCAAAAGTAAAGAAGAACCTAAGGAGAATCTAAATACTGTATTCATGACCTTAAGAAAGGATAATTTATAATCAAGGTATAGTAAATATGAGTTTTTGTTTGGTATAGTAGATTTACTATGCCATGTTATTAACAAAAAATGGATATATATGGAACCATAAAAAATATAGGTAATTGAAGGATTTCCCAGAACAACACCTCTGATGGAAATTTATAGATTCCATAGATTAGTTGGGAATTAACATCGATTTGTGATAAACTTATCAAGGTTTTAAATCCCACTAACCAAGCTCACAAAGAAGGGACTTGTGTTTGTCTAGATTTATGATTATGAAGAAACCTTTAAAGAGATGAAGTATAGGTTAATCTTAAAACCTGTGATCACATTACCCACCAGTGGGGAAATATATTTTATCTACAGTGAAGTGTAAAAAAGGGATTGGTTTGTGTACTAATGAAAGACAAGAAAGTGATATCTTATTCATCACTAAAATTTATGATCAATGAGAAGAAATACCCAACACATTATCGTGAATTAGAACCAATGATCTTTGTGATGAAGATTTGGTGGCATTGTCTCTATAGAGAAAGGTGTGACATATATGAGGATCATAAAATCCTCAAGTATATATTCAGATAAATGGATCTTAATATGTACCGATGAAGGTTTCTATATATGATCAAGTATTTTGATTATTCAATCCATTAACATCCTAGGATAGAAAACAAGGTTGAAAATTATCTGAGTATAAAGGATTTCTCAACCCTATCCATGATGAGAATTTCAAGGGATCTAATCTTCTTCGACATGTGAAGGATATACATGGGAAAAATAAAAGTATTATCATAATACCTTAATAAAATGACTACTCAACCATGTATTCTTGAGAGGAACAAGGTGGCGAATAATGATAATGAGGTGCTACAAAAAAATGTATCGAATATTCTAGATTTTAACTTTTCTAAAGAAAGAGTTATAAGGTTTGGAAACTGGATATGTGTCTTATAAAAATCATAAATAAAGAGGTAAATTATAGATGATTTTCATAGGTTATCCTTCTTGGTTTGTAAAAGAAGTACTATAATGTATAAATATCTTAAGATAAAATTCTTATGTGATAACATAAAGATGGATATTGCAAAAAAAATTATTTCTATTCTTGGTATTCCAATAATTCAAGGTCAAATGATAGAAGTCCAAGGGTATAATGAAATCATAACAATAAAAATATTTAAATTGGAAAATATGACCAAGGATTTCATCATAATACTACCTAGAACAGCAAAAGGAAATAATTCCAACTAGGTGGTAGTCGATCACCTCACCAAGTTAGCGCATTTCATTATTATCAAGGAATATTTCCCTCTTGACCAACTCTTCAGGATATATATAAGGGACGCGATGAGATTTCATGGAGTTACACTATCAATTGTATATGATCAATATCCAAGGTTTATCATGAGGTTTCTGAGAATAATTTAGCAATAATTGGATACAGAACTGAGCTTTAGCACTGTATATCACCCTAATAAGGATAGTCAGTCAGTAAATGACCATTCAATGTATAGAGGATATGTTGAGATCATGTTCAATTAATTTTCTTGGATGTTGGGACTAGAAATTTACCCTAGAGGTGTCCTCATATAAAAACAATTTTTATTATGTCATTTAAATGACACCTTATCAGGATCTATATTTTAAGGGTTGTTGGACTCTGATATGATGAGATGAATTTAGATAGTGAATGCTGATGGTAGATGATCACATCTCAGAAATGATGGAGAACGTTCAAACCATTCAGTGTCCTTTGAAATATACAAAAAGTCAATAGAAAATCAATGCATATAATCATTGATGAAACCTGGAGTTTGAGGTTTGAAATAATTTTTTTCCTTCATATATCATTATGGAAGAAATCCATGAGGTTTGGGATAAAGGGAAAGCCTATTCCTATATACATCAGACCCTTTGAGATCATTGATCACATATGAGCAGTTTTCTATAAGCTAGAACTCTCACCTAACCTATACCAAGTACATGATGTTTTCCATGTATCCCTATATAGGAAGTATAAACCAAACCCTTCACATGTACTGAATTCATAGTTAGTATAATTAGATAATGATACTTCATACATGGAGAAGATGGGGAAGATCTTAGATCATAGAGACAAAATTCAATGAAACAATACCACTCACCTAGTTAAAGTGTTGTGGTAGAACCAAAAGTTTGAGTAAGAAAAATGGTAACCTGAAGAGGAGAAAAAATATAAGCACCCTCATATTATTTAACGTATGAAATGAAAATTTCTAGGGTGAAATTTTTGAAAGGGGTATAAATATAATGACATGAATATTTATAAATGAAATTATTATTTTTTAAATGATAATGTGACTTGTTAACAAATGAATTTATAAAAAATACACGCACTAATTTGATTATTTTGGACTATTATGTGGTCTATAAAATTTAAAATACCATTAAGCATTATAACCATTCATAATATAGTAATTGTTTATTTTCCATTAAGACTAGTATATTAAGGGTTATAATAATTTATATTTGACAAAGAGAAACTAAGTGATGACCTCAACCAGTAGGATTGTACAATATCAATACCATTTATTAGAGCTTCCAAGTGAGATAGATTCATGAATATTTTCCCTTGAATAATCCCAAGTAGATATTTAAAAACTAAAGAATAAAAAAAACATTTATAGTAGAATTTCAAGCTCATTGAGATCATATCCCAAATAATGTTTGTGGAGACACCACAAAAAAATCTCACTATCGAACACCTTACCCTTAGGTAATTCACTAGTGCAATAAAGAGATACATATCCAGACCCTAAAAATATGAATTTTCATATTTTATTTTTAATAAAACAATGATTATATTTTCCTTTTTTAATATTACTTTTTAAATCATTAAAAAAGTGTTTGATAAAAAATAGATTTTGATACCATAAAACACAAATTATATTTTTAGGAAATATATAGGTTCAATCAAGATTCCCTTTTTGATGAATTAAATAATTTTAGAAATAAATAATATATTAGTAAAATATTATTACTAAATAATATTTATTAAATATAAATGATAATATATTTTTACGAAGTAAAATTTAATTTTTATAAGGGTCAGAAGAATATTATTGTCAAAACAACTGGTATTTTTAAATAAATGGGGTTTTTTATTTAAAAGTGTAAATTATCATATTTAAAGAATTATTTTAACAAAATATATATTATTTTTTTGAAATAAGAACATCAAAATTATCCAGTGGTGAATTTTTCATAATTTTTTGAGATTCAAATTTTTAGGTAAAATTTTAATACAGTATTATTATACGACATTTAATATGACATCATACAATCACCAAAGTTTTTTTAATAAATACTAAAAATATTATAAAAGGGAAAAATAATGTTTCTCTATAAAACTAAATTACTTTTTATGTTATTTTATTAATTTGATAAAACCATAAAGAATCCTCCAAAACCTATATTATATTTTAAGGTTTTAAAATCAATTCATTTTAAAAAAGAATCAATTCCACGTCACTAAGAGAGTTATTTTTTTTTCAATTCATAGACATGTAAAATAATTTAAACCATTCCTCTTTGTATTAAACATGGGAAAAATCATGTGAAGGATTTTGGTTTTGATTACTTTTCAAATAGAGTCTAAAACCTAAGTTTCGAAATTAATAAATAATTCTCCAATCTTTTACTATATAAAACCTCCCAAAATACCATTATTATTCACTAAAAACTATTCTATCATGAATTTAATCTACCCTACCCTCTATAGAGTCATCCAAAGTTGATATCATGCTCTTAAGAACCACACCCAATCTTTAAGAAGAATTCTCTCAAGGTAAGGGATCCTATCATTTTCATCTTTATTGAAGCACCTTTGTTTTGTTATGCCTTTGGGGTTCAAATTGTTCAAGTTGCGATATTTTTTTTCATATCCCCACTAATTTAATTATTATTTAATAGTAATGAGATACCCCTTTTCTCTCATTCTAACCTTTTATAAAAATTTATGTATAACAATTATGCTGTAGAAATTATCCTATTATTTTCCATGCCAAAAATTTGTGTAATGAATACCTGTCTCCATTTCTATTCAATGGTATTCAACTAGTTATTCATAACATTCAATTAGTGTTTGAATTTATTTAACCCATACAACATAATCTTGGGGTTAAAAATGATTAAATATGTTCTTATGTTGTATGATCTATGTGGCACACTTATGCATGTACATGATATGAAAGTGATGTGTGAGCCCCAAATTATATGAAATGAGTAATGTTTTTATCTAATGATATTCCATTTATGGAAAATTTAATGTTATCCTAAGAAAATTATGTGTATTTTACCAATCATTGTAATTGTATCACTGAGAGGGGTAGGGGTGAATCAGTGATACTTTTTTATTTTTAAGTTTCCTTGCAATTGAAACAACCTTCACCACCTATTAAAGATTTTATTCTCTACTAAAAAAATAAAACACACATCCATAAGAAGAAAATTATTAAAAATGTTCAATATTCAATACGAATAAATACTTCTATGGTATGGTTTGGAAAAAATACAATACCACATAATCCACTAGAAAACAATCCATGGATTACAATGAGTAAGATATGACCTTTCACTTATGTGGTACTTTAGAAGATAATCCAAAAGTACATGTGCACCCCCTTAACACAAATTGGGTAATAAAAAGTTTGTGTAATAAATCATGTTACCTGTGATTCTTTTTTCAATTACATAAATGTATTTAATTGAAAACAATTTGTTTGTTTCTTACCCAGAAGATGGTAATAACTTCTTGGAATTTGTTATAGAAAACCCAGTCTAATTTTTCATGTATGTTTTCCCAATACAATTCCTCTGAGTATGATTCTTCCTGATTCAATTCTTCTCAGTAAAATTATATAAACCCGATTCTTCTGAGTCTGATTCTTCTTGGTACAATTTCTCAATACAAAAATCCATAACACCGGTTGAGTACGGTTAAAAAAATTCAGAACTCCTTCATCCTCAGTCTAGATGTATTAGTATAGAAATCACTGTCCAATAATTTAGCCTGATATGATGATCTATCGAATATAATTAACAATATAAATATGGTAATTAGATGAGTATGATAATTACTGAGTATTATGATCAGCTAAATACAATGTTGAGATATTATGTATTATCCTATGTATTTTCTCCATTGAAATATCTTCAACAAAAACTCAATACAGAAACTTATTCTTCTCTCTAAAAAACTCGGTGCTTCTCTATCTTCTGCAATGAATAATATATCGGTTGTCAAAAAATTACAATGTACTTTTAACCTTTTATAGCTGAACCAAAATAGGTTTTGGTGGGAATCCCAAAATCTTTCTTTCTCACATAAAATCACCCAAATATATATTTCCCTTAAAATATCGAGTGTATTTATGACTTCATTAATGCTTCTTGAAGCTTCTTGATATTTCTATAATCTTAACTTTCACTTCAGACTTTCAATTAAATTTCCATTCTGATTTCAATTCATGAGTCTGATTTTTTGAATCTGATTTCTTCAAAATAGGGCTATATACCGATTCTATGAATGTGTATGAAGAAATGGATACCACTCTGATTTCTAAAAAATACTCTATATCAATTCAATACAATAATTATTTAGAATGTCAAGCTCCCCCTTGATAGAACATAAAAAATCCTTCATCTATGATCTTGAACCTCTTATACTTCTTCACCTCTTATTTTTACCCACTTAAAAAATTCAGTTGAAAGGAAAAAAATTCTATTCAACTCTTGACCCACTTGATAAAGACATTTGAACACAAGTCATAGTTTATCTATCTCTTCCTTCAGCAATTCATCCAACCCTCACAGATGGTTGACTACATTGTTGAATGGTCTTTATCATTATGATAAAAATCCTCTTCTACTTAATTCCTTTTCAATCAGTCTCAATTGAAAACAAATCCTCTTGAGTATAATGGTTTTCCGAGTACGATTGTCTTTTGTCAACAACAACCATCTTTCTTTCCAATTCAACCTGAATACAATTTTTCTGAGTACAATTGACTTAGATACGATCATTCTGGGTATGATCATTCTGAGTATGATCTTTTTCTTACTAATCTTGAGTATGATTTTCAATAATTAATTCATCTTTAATACTATCACCAACACCCTTTCCTTTTCATCCATATCTAATAAATTTGAATACAATTGACAACAACTCTTTCTTCTCTTCCACAAAGATACAATTAATCTAGGTATGATTTAGAATACAACTTTTCCATTTTCTTACATCTAGATTGTATCATAAGTTCTCTAATAAACTTAAGATCGATGAGGAGAAAAAATCATCAAATCATCGTCACATTTTTATCATAGTCACAGAGACTCTGATTCTTCCACAAAATAACCACTCCATCCACACTGGATCGAGAGTGAATCATGTGAAAGTCAATTCCGCATTATGATCTTCTCCCATTCTGGACCCATAGTGAGTCTGATTCTCTTGGAAAAAATGGTTAGTATTATTTTCACCAAATATAAAGTTATGTGATTTCCTTTCTTCAAAAAATTTCCTTGAAAACAAAAGACAACACTAAAAAACAATCACATTCATTATCATCTTGTTTCTAACGATGTCCCCCTTTGGATTTTGTTGACAACTAAGTTTCCTAAATCACTAAACTTTGTATCCTCAATAAATTGATTACTTGTCAATAATTCAAAGCCTATGTGAGATTACTCATTGTAGGAAAGGATAATCATTGATAGAAAAACCATGTTGTCCAAAATAAGTGATTATAAAAACCTTTTTATTTTATCTTCCTCAACTATTCTTCATCCTCCTTGGAATACAAAACATTTCCTTTTCCTACAACCACCTCCAAAAATAGTTATAATAGTTCCCTCAAAAAACAACGATGAATTCACATCTTAACCATAACACCCCATTTTTACATACATCAAATGGATATATTTATGAAAAAATTAATTCTCCCCCTTGAAAACACTATCCAAAGATAATTTGAGAGAGGATACAGAAACACATACCTCAACCTTAATGAGAAA
This sequence comes from Viscum album, assembly GCA_963277665.1. Lineage (NCBI taxonomy): Eukaryota > Viridiplantae > Streptophyta > Magnoliopsida > Santalales > Viscaceae > Viscum > Viscum album. Next base: position 598,428,209 of record OY728122.1, read on the forward strand.
TAGGCTGGAAAACAATGTTCAACCCCAATTTAGAAAATGATTCATATGTTAAAGGTTTTTTGAATATGTCAACAACTAGTTCCGATGTTGGAACATACTCCAGCATCAATTCATTCTTCTCCACATACTCTTTAATGAAATGCTATATCATATCAATATGTTTTGATCGAGAATGTTGACCATGATTCCTAGTGAGATAGATTTTAGTCTGATTATAACAACATAATAGAAACGGTAACTTCACTTCAACAATAAAGTCTTATAATTGAGTTTTCATCCACAAATGTTGAGTAGAATCATGAGTTGAAGCAATATACTAAACATTAGCTATACTGAGAGTTACTAATTTCTATATCTTTGAATGCAAACTAACACAGTTCTTTCTCAAAAGGAATACTCCACAAGATGAAAATATTCTATCATCAACATTTCCTACCCAATCAACATCATAATACACAAACAAATAAATATTTTCTGAGCTTCCATACCGGATTCCAAATACCATTGTTCCTTTTATATATCTATGAATTAATTTTCCAACAAGTAAATGTGATTGTTTTAGAGAACTCTGAATTCCTACATATAAGGTAGTAACATAAACAATGTTGGGTCTTGAGGCGACCAAAGAAATAAAAATTCCAATCAATATTCAAAATTCATTCTGGTCAACTTTTTTTCCATGTTCATATTAAGACAACTTTGTTCCCACTCATATTGTTATGGAAACATGTTTTTTATTTTTCATGAAAAACCCCATAATATGTTACCTATTATACTTTTCTTGAGATAGAAAAATTTATTGTTTATTTTTTAGGATTTATAACCCAAGAAAGTATTTCATTTCCCCCAGCATAGAAATTTCATCTAACTTTTTCATCTCTCCAAAAAATCATTCATAACTTCTTTCATCATTCCCAAAAAAGATAATTTCATCAACATAAACAATTACAATGGGGAAATAAATCTGAATCTCCATGATGTAATGATTGTTATCTACTCTTCCTTTTTTGAAATTCATCTCCCTTAAGCCTATATCCAATTTGTAATACCATGACCTCATAACTTATTTTAGTCTATACAAAGCCTTTTTCAATATGCACACATAAGTTTTATCTTTATCAACAAAAAATCCACAGGGTTGTTCAATATAAACTTCCTATTCAAGATATCCATTTCAGAATGAGGATTTAACATCCATTTGAAAGATCTTATAGGATCAAAGTGTCGAAATAGAAAAAAAGACTCTGATTGTCTCAAGTCTTTCCACCACAGAAAAGGTTTCATCAAAATAAATACCTTCAATTTGTGAATATCCTTTTCACAAAAATCATTCTTTATTTCTTATCACATGACCTTATTCATTTAGCTTGTTCTAGAAAATACACTATGTGCCAATAATGTTTTTGTTTTTAGTCTTGGGTATGAGTTCTCATGTATCATTATTTTCAATCTAATTCAAATACTCATTCATGGACTAAACCCATTATGGATACTCAAAAGCTTCTTTCACATTATTGGGCTCCACTTTTGAATACAAAGAAGTATGTGTGATATCATTTATTGTTCTTCTTGTTTAAACCTTCCGATATTGATCACTAATTATATTCTGAGCATCGACTTGATTCCTCAGCCTAGAATGATATTTTTTAGTATCTTCCTCATCACTAGAAATGTTTGAGTCTGATTCTTCTTCTTGATTATGAATACAATTGTTAGTATCCTTATCATAACTATTTTCTTTAACTTTCTCAACATCCTTTTCTTCTTAATTTTCTTTCTTTCTCGCCTCTTTCAATTACTTTCATGGTAACAGAACAAAAAATTATTATTTTTTCTATTTGTTGAAGAATATATATCCTCTTCTTTCTAGATCATATCCAAGAAATATTATATCTTCACCTTTCTGGTCAAACTTTATATAGTTTCCACATTTAATATTTATAATTCATGGACTCTTGAACACTTTAAAATGTTTCAAACTTTTATTTTTCCCATAAAAAAATTCATAAAGAGTCATATCTAAATTTTTCTTTTAGAGACAATGGTTCTGAATATAAATAGTAGTACTCAAGGATTTCCTCCAAAAGTAATAAGAAAGTCCATATTCAAGTAACACCGTTCTTCCCATTTCCACTAAACTTATATTATTTATTTCAGAAACTCCATTCTATTGAGGTGTGTATGTGGAAATATACTCATGAAAAAATCCATGATTCTCAAAATATCTTTCAAATTATTTACTTTTGTATTCACCACTATTGTCTTTTCTCAACTTCTGTACTGAATACTCACATTGCTTCTCCAATTTCCTTCTGAAACTTTTAAACATTTTTAAAGCTTCTTATTTGTGTTTCATATATAAAACAGAAGTAATGAAAGTAAAATCATCAATGAAATTAATGAATTACTTATCCCTATTTTTTGAGTGTTTTCTCATTTTCCAAAAAATATCAGAATGAAGAATCTCTAAGGGTTGTCTTGAACAAATCTCCACTTTTTTATGAACAATATTTACAATCTTTCCTTCCTCACAAATAATGAAACACCAATATCTTCTTCATAGAAAGTTAGAAATGTATCATACACTATTTCAATTATATAACTTGATAATGTTCTCTACCCCATGTGTAATATACTTTTGTGCTACAATTTATTCGCTTCCACCATACTCATATAATAAGAGTTTTGTATTTTACTAACCTAAAACAAGTTTTCTTTTGTACATTGTCCTCTTCTAAATATCTTTATATATTACTCACTTTTCACTAAAAACCCATAATTTCTAAAGATAACTTTGTTACCATCATCACATAATTGTGAAACACTTAGCAAATAGAATTTCATACCAATAACTTACAATGTTTTCTTAGATTTCCCCTTTTATTTCGCAATGATGTCTGATCTAACACCTTTTATTTTCACGGATTCGTAATTGCCAAATTTCATTGTTCCTTCCTTAAAATCATTCAAATTATTCAAAAATTTCAAATATCCTATCATATGATAATAACACCCATATCAAGGATCCAAGTTCATTCTCATTTTTTAGTTTTCAATGCAGTTTAAAAAACAAGAGATTTTACTTTTTCTCTTTATTTCATCACCTTCATCTTTTGAGAATTGTTAAGAATATTTTGTTATGTCAGAAGGAAAACAAGAAATATTTTTGCAGGGTGTCTAGTTTTTTCACATATTTCATAAATAGTTTCCTGGGGATGGAACCTATTCTCAAATTTCACTCCAAGCTTTTCAGGTTTCTTTACAACAAACTTCTCAGAATTATTTCATTGAAGAGATTTAATCCCCCTAAAAGTTTCCTTTCATAAACTGTGGGATAATAAAAATTTTGTTGGTTGAAGCAACACATATCTTTCATATGTGTGAATCAACCACAATACCAATAATAGCCATAGAAAGATTATTTTCTTGTGAAACTTCCATAGTAATTAGAATTATGAATACTTTTCTCTGTCATCCTATTCTCTTTCCATTTTGGCCCATCGATCTTTCTATTATCAATGAGTGTCTTTCTTTTCTTTTTTGATTTATCGAAACTATAAGTATTTGAAACCTTCTCAGATTCATAATTTTTCCAAACATTTTTGGACTCAAGATTCATTGAGACTTTTGAATTTCCAAATTTGTTGGTTTTTTCTACATACATAAATTTCCCAACATTCTTCTTTTCTGAATCAATTCTATCTTTATACTCTCCCTTTAAAGGTAACTTTTGCTAAACCTTCTCATCTTTTTCATTATGCTAACTTTAACCAACTTTAGTGATAGTTTTTTTGAAACTTTTACCTTTCTCCTCATCTTTAAAGAGATTTTGTTGGAAAAGTTCCAACTATTCTCATTTTTCTTTCATCTTCACTTCTAGATTCTCATTATGATTCTTTTCTTCCTCAATATATTTATCAAAATCATTAATATATTTCATCTAATTTACCTTTTCATTAGAAGAAATTTTTTTATTTCATATTGAGGAACATTCATCTACAAACTTTTTTTTAACTTTAAAGCCTTCTAATATTTCTTAGACAATCATTCAATTATTATTTCAAATTCTTTTCAAGTTGAGTTTATTATTCTTCAGAACTAATAATTCTGAATTCTTCATTATTAACTTTTGTAATAAATGTATTCTCAATACCATACACAATAGATTTTTCAGATTTAACATCATTTCCTTCTTCTTATTCATCTTTAGATAAGAAGATTCTTATTTTTTATTTGAATATTTTTCTATATTTCCCTATAGAATATGATTTTTCTTTATCAACCTATTTATTCTACAATATTTTTGGATTTATTTCATCTACTTCTTCACTATAATCTTTTTTTGTTTCTTTGAGGACAATTGGAAGAAACGTTCCCAACAGATCCACATTCAAAACATTTCAAGGGAAGTTTCCCTTTGTATTTCCTTTTACCAATTTTCAATTTTTTTAAAAACAAAGACAAAATATTATCAAGATTTTTATATCCCACATATTTAGAATCATATACATCATCTTCATCTTCAATATGAATCTTATTTGACATTTTATTCTTTGTAGCCTTGAAAAAAATTTCCATATCAACTTTTTTTTTTATTTTCACACCTTTATCCCTTACCATTTCAATAGTGATGAGATTACTATGTAAATCATCAAGAGATAATGTTTCAGGATCTTTGTATCCCAGTGAAAAAACTTTTTCATCGAACTTATTGGGAATTATTATCAAGATCTTTTCAACAACTATATAATCAGCCCACTTTTCACCAAGACATCTGATAGTACTCACAATTTCATTTACCCTAGTAAATAAGTCCCCAATAGATTCATGCTCTACCATTTTCAAATATTCCTAATTCAGCCTCTAGATTTGTTACTTTTCCTTCTTCACTTTTGTATTTTATTCGTATATGTTTTTCAATTTCTCTTATATACCTTTGGTTGTGAAAAAATCCTTTCACCCTTAGGAATTCAATTTCAAAATTTATGATAATGTAGAATTATGGTCCCTTCCATCATTCTTCATATTATTCTTATCAACAGATATTAGAGGAACATTATCATAAATGGGATGAAATGCAACTATTGTAGCTTCAAGAACATCATATCCAATTGATATAAGATAGGGACACATTATATCTTTCTAGATATGATAATTATTTACATTGAAGAACATAATAACAATACTTTTCACACAATTCAAATTCTTCATTACAAAAGAATATGTGTAGGAAACCTTTTCTGTAATACCACTTGTAAGTTCCTAGTCAGTGTAATTGTATCAATAACAGGGGGAGTGGGTAAATCAATGATACTTTTTTATTTTTAAGTTTCCTTGAAATTGAAACAAACTCTTTCTCATGTTAAAGATTTTATTCCCTACTAAAAATAAATAAAACACACATCCATAGGAACACAAGTATTTATAAGGATCACTATTAAATATGAATAGCTAAGTCCTTAGTATGGCTTGGGGAAAATCCAATACCACACAATCCACTAGAAAAAAAATCCTCAGATTACTGTGAGTTGAATATGACCTTTCACTCATGTAATACTTTGAAGATAATTTAAAAGTGCGTGTGCACCGTTTTAGCACAAATAGGGTAATATAATGTTTCTGTAACAAATCATGTTACATGTACTACTTTTTCAAATCAAAAAATATATTCAATTGAAAAATATATTCAATTTATTAACCAGAAGATGGTAAAAGATTCCCTATATTAGTTAAGGAAAACCCAATATGATTTTCCTAGTACATTTTCCAAATCCAATTCCTCCATGTATAATTATACCTTATAAGATTCTTCTCGGTAATATTCTATTATCCCAATTCTTCCGAGTCTGATTCTTTTCGATTCTATTTCTCAATATGAAAAGTCACAACATTGTATGAGTATGATTGAGACAATTCAAAACTCCTTATTCCTCAGTCCTAAAATCCTAGTATGGAAATCCCAATCCAATAATCCAGCCAGATACATTGATCAACTAAATAAAATTAACAAGCCAAATATGGTAATATGTTGAGTACAATTATTACTGAGTATGATGATTAGCTGGATACAATGTTGTGATATTGTCTCTTATGCTATGTCTTTTCCCCATCAAAACATCTTCAACAAAAACCCAACATAGAAACTTTTTCTTGATTCTGAAAAACTATGAGATCTTTTACAATGAACAATACATTGGTCTTCAAAAAAGTACAATGTACCCTTAACCTTTTATTGGTGACCCATAAGAGGTTTTGGTGGGAATCCCAAAATCATTCCCATTCACATAAATTCACCCAAATATCAATTTCACCTAAAATATTGGGTGCATTTATGAGTTCATTAATTATTCTCAAATATTCTTGATTCTTCTATAATATTCACTTACACTTCAGAATTTCATTTCAATTTCTAATATGATTTCAATTAATGAGTCATATTTTCTAAATCCAATTTCTTCAAAAAAACTATACCAATTGTTTGAAAGTGTATGAAGAAATGGATACCACTATTATTCATAAAAAAATGCTATGTATCAATTGAATATAATCATTATTTTGAATTTCAAGTTCCCCCTTGATAACAAATTCAGTAAACTCCTTAATCTATTCTCTCAAAACTCTTCTACTTATTCAAATTTTCTTTTTTTCATACTTGAAAAATTCACTTGAATGGAAAACAAAGTGATTCAAATATTGAATCACATGATGAATAATTTTGAACACAAGTATATATATATTCTTTTAAAAATTCACTCAACCATATAAAATAGTTAACTACATTGTTGATTGGACTTTATCATTACTATAATTATTAGCTTCTGTTTAATTAATTTTCCATCAGTCTCTATTGAAAACAACACTTCCTATGTATGATGGTTTTCCATATATTATAAACCAGTGTCCACAATAACCAGTTTTCATTCCAACTCATCCTGAGTACAATTTTTTAAGTATGATTTCCCTAGATACGATCATCCTAGGTATGATCATTCTGAGTATTATCTTTTTATTTCTTATCCTAAGTATGATCTTTAATAATTCATTCACCCAGAATACTATCTCCAACATACTTTTCTTATCATCTAGATCTGATCAATCTGAATACGATTGAAAACATCTATTTCTTCTCTCCCATATAGAGTGAGGTTATTTCTTCTCTTATAAAACATTCATTGAAAACAAAAGATAACACTCTAAAACAATCTCCTTCATTATCTTCTTGGTCCTAACATCATGTTATTTTTTCTTAGATTTTATCCTTGACTTATGTATATGATTTCTTGTTTTATGTTGTTACCACATTCCTATGTTGCCTTTATGTTATCACGTTTTATCACATCACATTGTTCAATATTATTATTCTCACCCCACTTATGTTACATTGATATTTTTATTGGATCACTTATACTAATTTACATTATTCTATTAATTATTTATTCCCTTACTAGGATTTATATCTCACCCATTTATTATTTATGTCTTAAGGTTATCTCATGTAGTTTTTGAATAATCAAGAGAATCTAACATAATTTTATAGAGTTTATGTTTATATCATTATAATTCACATAAATTTATTATTTTATGTACCTAATTAACTAAATACAATAGGCCTCATGATATTTTAAGGTATTATTTTGTGTATCATTATGTAATAAATCATGAATTAATGTTTATTAAAAAATGGGTTGTTAAAGAAAGTGTACCTGGGAAAATCTATAGTGCCTCAAGTGGAATAGTGAGATAAGAATATGTGGTATATGGGAATTGTTTTTCTGGTTTTAGGTGAGATCAATAATGATTAGTGCTCTGAGCACCTTTAGTACCACCCCACTCGATCGACCATAATACTCACCACTGTTAGTAGTCTAACTAGGGAATAATTGTATCCTAGATAGTTGTTCCTAAATTAAATTTAAAAATATGTAATAAAATAAGATTTAATATATTTTAATTGATATATATTATAATTTACATAGTCACTATGGGAACCAGGGGATGTAGTCCCATGTCTAAAATTCATCAATCATTCTCAAACAATCTCTTCTTATGTGTTTCTTCATTATTTATCATATAATGTATAGAAATAAAAAAGTGAATTTTTGATAAGTTAAATACTAATTGGTATGAAAAATAAGTCATAATATGGGGAACAAAATAATTAATTCAGACTAATTGGAAATCAAGATAATGAAAAATAGGTGTCATGCAATAAACAAGTCATACTAATTGGAAAAGGAAAACAAGGCATAATGGATTTCATAATATAATAAAGGAATGGAAATTTTAATTTTAAACATTTAATAAGAGTTAACGTAACCTAATAAATAAACAAAATATTAGAATTATTATTTAAAAAATTTATAGTTCATGTTGAATACTAGGTTCATACCAAACAAGATATAAAAACATAAATATATACTAGTTATATAATTAAAAGTTTAGTTATATTTTAATTTTTTTATAACCATGGTAATTTTTAAATTATTGTATGATTCTTAATTTTAAATATTATATCTCATAAATTTATTTTTATGTTCTTGGATGCATTGTTGTATCAACAAATAATGCGAAATTCAAAAAAAATTATGTTGTTATGTAAACATCAATATATTTGAGGTTATATTATCTTTATTTTCCTGACATATATATAGTTATAGATATCATAATTGAATAATTATTATCTATTTGGAAATATGAAAAATGTATCTAAAAAACAGACTACAACCAATTCGGGTTTAACCGTTTACACATCAACAATTTGACCTGAACACACTGAAACTATTGGGTAAAAATTATAGTTCTTAATTTTTTGTTTCTTAATGATTTTAATGATATATTTAGTTAAAAATTAAATAATTGGGGGATAATTATTATGTTGTAAATATAGAGAAAATATCTATAATTCATTAAACTACACAAAAACTGTGTTTAACTATTTGAAAATAAAAAAATTGACTCGAACTCACTGTTAGAAATTTTCATTTTAGTTTACTTCATATTTTTTTATGATCTATGTAGTCATATCAACCAAAATTTATTAATTATTATCATTTTTTAAAAAAAAAATGATATAAAAAATCCATCGAACTACACAAAAACCTATTTTTACTATTTGAATGTGAAAAAATTACCATAATCCACTTCAATTGTTGGGTCCAAACTATTATTTTATATTTTATTTTAATTTATTTATTTATGAAATATATATTTATACATTTTAAAATTGAGTGATTATTGTCAATATAGAGGTAATATATATAAATATATATAATTAAACTACACAAAAACTTGTTTTAACCATTTTAATATAAAAAAATGACCTCAAAATCACTACAATTGTGGGCGTAAAACTACAGTTTCCCATTTTAGTTTATTTCATGTTTTTGATTATTTATGTAGTTATAGATGCTCAAATTGAGTTATTATTGTCACATTTAAATATAAATTAATATATATAAAAATAATTAAACTACACAAAAACCTTATTTAACCATTTATGTATCAAAAAATTGATCAAAACTCTATAAAATTATTGATTCAAAACATTAACTCTCTATTTTGGTTTACTAGTGGTATTTTTATTATATATGTTGTTAAAGTTTCCAGAATTGTGTAATCAATATCTTGTTAAAATATAAAAACATATATTTAAATCATTCATCTAAACCTAAATTTACTTTATCCTTTTACATATTAAAATATTAAACGAAATGCACTAATTTTTTGAATGAAAATGGAGGGTTGAGACCACATACCATTGCTTCTAAAAATTACCCACAACTAACACAATTTCATAATCACCTCTGAAAATTGTTGTATTTGAGTCATCTTATAAAACGTTTTGTTCTAGAATAATGGGGAAGGGTAGTTATCTTTTTCATCCAGACCATCAACAAAAATATTTGTTGGGGTCACTTCAATAATGACATTGAATTAAGGTTTTATAGGATCTTTCACATAAAACACTTATTTCTCCATTGACACCAAAATATATGGTTCATCAATATCAAATAATTGAATTATGTTAATAACAATAAATTTTCCCTATTATATTATTGAATAAAACCACTTGTATTTCAACATAGTTACTTGACCATGGGAATAATAATCCAACATTATTATTTTCTCAACAACTCCATAATAAGAAAAAATTTCATTTTGAGAAAGGAAATATGATAAACAATTATTACCGTCTTCCATTTCAGTTAACATAAAACATATTTTTGTGTAATCATATCCAATTCTCTATTAGTTATAAAAAAAATTACATACATTAACCACTAGTGATTATAATTCATGAAACACATTATTGGGACCAAACTAAAAAAATATTATTTCTTGAGAGATATAATCAACTTATAAACTTAATACCTATAACATATATTCATATTAAAATTAATAATGTATACATATTAAATATTTTATAAATCTAATGGTTTTACCTTATATTTCAACCAAGAAGGAAAATATTTGTTAGGTGAAATATCCCTCCTTCCCAAAGGTAACAGAATATGAATTTGAATTATATTTTGTCTATATTCTATAAATAAGAATATATTAAAATTTTAAGATATATGTAACATTATGTATGGTGACATAAAAAATACATGCTTAAATAACTTACACCATGTGATCATCATATAAATCATAGTTAAACATGACCGTGTAATTTTATATATCTCACTCATCAAGGCTCAATACAAAAAACACATGATCCAAAAATCCCCACTATTTAGGAAGGTGATAGAAAAGTGGAATAATTTTTTTCATATTATTATTATTAATTTCTCATTGTCTAGTTAAATCTCATATTCACATAAACCAAATACATTTAACATATTCCATATATTCTTGAGTGAAATAACATTTCACAATGGAATCTTCCAAATGATTCCTATTCTTAACATAATACTTCATTGTATATATATTTATTTCGATTGGATATATCCAAAAAAAATAAATAAATCCCATAATAAATATTTCAATAGAAATATGGACAAATATATATAGTATGAAAACCAGAAAAAATAAGAACGAAATTTTTCTCTAACTTGTGAATAATTAATGGTGCCTCTTCATTTCTTTAAGAAAAACATAAACAAAATTTTAACACAATGATATCTAATTTTTTTTTCAAAATCAAGTCACTATCACCCTTATAACATTTTGAATAAATGAAATATTTCTATTGAAAAAAATTCATGAAGAATAGTGTGATGTTTTTGAGTTTTTGTAGATTTTAGTTTCACCTCTTTTATATTGTCACTTTTTAATATATTTATTGAATAAAAATCCAGAACTTTGAATTCCAATAGTACTTTTATAAAGAGTATTTCATGATGTTTCCATCACATAAGAATTACATGGAACATTCTAATTATTTTGATTGATAAACTTATGATGCAGTTCTGGTCTAATACCCCAATGCACTAAGTTATTCCACGACCATAAAAAATCATTTATATTCACCAAGATATTCATATGTTTTAAGGAAAAATTATATATATATATTTCTCAATGTTATTTACATGTAAACAATGACATAAACAAATGGCTGTCCAATAAGGAAAATCAAAGAAGATTCTTTTATTCTTCCAATTATCATTGAATTCAGTGGAAACATTATTACACATTATATATATAATTTTACCTTTCCCAAAATAAAACATGATATATTTAATTTCATTAAAAATATCATATATATACATACACTAAGGTGTCTTCTCAATCTCAAGGGTATTGTTAAACCTTCAATGATTTTTCCTATATGGATCTTTCATTTGAAAAATAATCAATGTCACATTAAGATGAAAATATGATGATATTTAAGCTATCTAAAACATGTATTATTCATAAAAATTGGATATGGTAGTTTACCATTCATGGTATATATAAATATCATTATAAAATTAATAAAATCATTTATCAAACACATAATAAAGGTACACATATTAAATTCGCCTTTTGAAGAAGCATTATATATCTGAACATTAACATTCCCAAGTTATGAAAAATATTTAATAAAGGGTTAAAATTACACATCTATATCATTTACCAGATCACGTTATAGTGATGAAAACTTTATGTACATACATATTACAACTTATTAAGTGAATATTTATTACATATCATTATAATCTACACCAGAACCATAAATGTTTAGTTTCTTTAGAAACTTTGATACATAAAAAATTGGTGCATAAAAGATATACCTCATATCCCACATAGTTATTTACAACTATAATCCTTCTTATACATCTCAGACTTAAAAAGATGATTCATATATTGTGGAAAAGGAAAAATAATAAAGGGTGAGTTAAAATGACCAGTAAAGGTAAACAAGAGAGATATCAATGATCATATAATAATAACTTGATCATACGGGAATAAGAACATGATATTAACATTTGAAAATAATACCCAAAAATTCATAGATCAGAATAATGAGTCATTTCATAAATATTGATATTTCATAATACATGAATCATAAATTAATCAAAGAACATGAGATTTGAGAGTATAACATCAGCATAAGTTCATATCATAAAATTGTGAAAAAATTAGTCCATAATCCCAATAATATAAATATTATATCAATTATATCCACTAATACATTCATTACCTATTAGTCTTGTGCTAACCACCTGTGTACCTTCTTTGGGACTGGAATAACCTTCACTATACCCTCTTTTGGGCATGATATAACCTCCATTATACCCTATTGTTTTTCTTGGGATAACTTCATGTGTACCCTATAAGCTCATAAAACATTAATATTTACCCGATACATTTGCGGGTTATATAATTTTGGTCTCACCAATCATATATTAATAATCTATTCATATGTATTCCATGGGATTTTAAAAACATTCATTATAACTTAACTCACAAAAAATAAAATAGGTTTTATCAATACTTCATAATAAAAACAATAATCTATATAGATAATGGATAATAATGATATCAAAGAAACATATTCTTAGTAATGTATAATTAAAATCAAATTAAGTAATCATAGATAAAAAATTCCTTTCAAAGATCACTGAAATATTTCAAGATGAAAACTCTCTCTTCATTTCGAAATCACTTATTTAAAATCCAAAAATTTACAATATGTTAAGGGAATGTTTTTATTTTAAAATAACCATGGAAAATTATAATGGACTATTTAAATAATTTTTTGTTCAAAATGGTGGGAATTTTTTTATGTTATCTATGTTAAAATAAATATTCCTTACACATTTTTACTAAAAATTCAAAAGTATCTCATTTGGAAAATGATAAGAAGATTTACATTAATTTTTTTAAAAAATTATAATATGTTTAAAATTAATTTAAACAATAATTTTACATAATTAAATAATTCTTGAAAATATTTTATGAAAAATGGATATAGAAGATGAATTATTTTCGACCAAAGAGATAAATAAAGTTGGTTTTCCTTAAAAATATTATTTCAGTCTCTAAGAACATAAAGAGATAAAAATAAAAAAAACCTTAAATATCAACAAATAAAATGATGAGAATAAAATATTTTATATTTTTTATAAATAGATCAAATTATTTAATCATTAAAAATTTAATAATAACCAATCTTGGTAAAAGAAAGATATTGTAACATAAAAACCCTTACCTCAAGTTCATCTTTCTTAGAAAGTGCTATAACATCCTTAATAAAAATTTTAAGTTTATTATAATTATATAAAAAATAATTTATATACTTAAAATTTAATATTTTATTCTCTTATAACCTTTTAAGACACATTTCTTAATAAGTTTTTATTTAAATTTCCATTTTTGGATGTTAACTATTTCATTTTTCAATAAAAATTCAGTTTGACAGTTCTAGTCCTTGTACATTGATTATGGTTCCATAATTTAAAGAATAGTAATAATGATATAAATATAATATATATTCATTATATAAATATTTATAATACTCCATATAACATATAGATATCAAAATGAACTAACCCTTCACAGAGATTACAGTTTTTATATACGCATAAACAATGTTTTCTGTTTATAAAGAATGGTATGAAGAAAATATGAATTATATTTTATCATAAAAATAATTATTGAATAATAAATATCTCATATAATTATTAAATACATCAATATAAACATCCATGTGTTGTGGTGGTGGAAAATTATTCATATCACTGTGAGGAGGCTATAGTCCATAAATTTGGATGACAGATACTTTCATTTCTCTTTTGATGGAAAAGAGGATGGAAATGGTGTTACATAATAATAATAAAATACCATTATATTTGTGGCAATTAATTCATAATTTTATTATTCACACAAAATGTTTTTAAAATGTTGAATAATAAACAAAATTGAAAGAGATCGATCAAGAGTTATACCTATTCATTGAGAAAACCCCTTTGGTTAACACCATAATCCTTGAAACCATGTTGTTATGATAAAAAAAGAACAATAGGATTTGGGTATGTATTTAAGGAAATTATTTTGGAATATATTGGATTATATAACAGGATCTTGAATTCTCTAGAAGATAGGAGAGTTAGTATACTTTTATAAGGGAGAGACCAGACACCCTTGGATGTTTTCAAAGGATTAAAATATAATAATTCCACACTCATTAAAAATTATTCCAAACGAATATTATTTTAATATTAGATGATATATAATCTAAATATGGTCCTCAAAAAGAATTTATACAAGTTTATATTGAAATATCACCCTTACATCATATTTTAACCCCCGATAAACTTGTTTTAAACTTAACTATGGTAACATTTTTTTTTCTATTTTTACTATTCATTATGACCAAAAATAAAAGTGGACTCATTAGAAATTGTGTAAATTATAATTTAAAATATGGAATCCAATTTAAAATATTCATTTTATACAATTATTATAAATTAATTTTAAAATGAACCCATAAAATGCGCTAAAAATAGTTTTCTAGATAATTAATTTTTAAGTATAAAAACATTTTTATAAAAACAGTAAGAATAATTTAAACTCCAATAAATTTATTTGATTAAATTTAATAGAAATTAATTAATTAATTTTTAAAATAAATTCATAGATAAATATTACTTTTAAAATACTTTAAAATAAAAGGGAGTTTTCTATAAAATCAGTATTTTTACAACTAACTAAAAAATAAACATTTTTGAAAAAAATAAAAATTTAAACCTTCAACTAAATTTGATATTATTATTTCAAAAATTATAACCTTTTTATAAAATTTAATATCCAAAATAGAAATAAATTAATTATAATATCTATGAATAAAAGGTAATGAAATCATTTTTGAATAAAATATATTTTTGAAAAATAAAACGACTTTACTAAAAATTGAGTACTATTTATTATGAATTAATAAATATATTTGAATTAAATAAAACCTTTATACATAATTATAAAAATTTAGTTAATTATATTAAAATCCACCAATCCAAAAACTATTTTATATAGGTATATTGTATCATGATTCATTTAGACTGAGGGTTGTGTATAAAGAAATCTATAGAATAATTCACATTTATTTAAATGAAAATTTATATAAAATCATGGGGTGATACATTATAACCATATTAAAATTATTTTTTCCATCAAAATTATGTTACCCTACTACAAAAAATGATTATATATCTGTTTAATCACATCTTTGGGTTCCCTTGTAGCTTCCTTGATTTTATTATTCCTCTGAAGAACATCAACATGGTTAGCAGTCTTTTTTTATCACTTTATCACCATAATCCAAAGATTTATACTAGTTTTTATTTATAAGAAATATTAAGATCTATTTGAACAACCTTTGAGTCTAGAATATTTGAAATAATCGATTATGTACTAAATATTAAGAGATAAAGGGAAAACGTCATAAACTTGAGAGAGGTTCAGTGGAAGCACCAAGAGATAAGCTATTGTATCTACTTGATCGAGAATATTGTAGGAAAAAATATACGTAGGGATCATCTTTCCTATATTTATAAATATCATAAAATTATTCAATATATAAATTCACAATAAAACCTTCCCACCAACATCAAATTCCAAATCTCACTATTGATTGTCATTATAATTTTTCTATCAACACTTAACTGCCTTGATCTTCTTCTAAATAGGTATGACCTTGTCTTCCATTTAGTATACTAGATCATTCCCCCATAACATTAATTATTGAATTTCATCCAATAATGTTGAATTTATTAACTTATTTCCATAATGGGATTAATAAGGATTCATCTAAATTATTTGTTGAAAGATATTGTTTTACGAAAAATCGAATAGAGGAAGGAATTGATCCCAAACACCTTCAAATTCCAAATAACAGGATCATAAAATATCCTACTAGTTTTTAATTGTCCTCATATATTAGAAATTTCATGAGGATTATAAGAAATATTGAAATAAAACTCTTTATACATATCTTATGGAAGTATCCACCAAAAATTCACAGTAAAACTCACATCTTGATAAGATATAAAAGAGGTGGTACTCCATGAAGCATTATGATTTATTAAATATATATCCGAGAATATGGGTTTAGATAAAAATATTCTCTGATATCAATGAAGTGTGTTGAATTAAAAATGTAGTCGACTATAACCCAAATTTTATTATGGTATTTAGATTCTTTGGGTTGTTTAATGAAAAAATCCACAGTGATGTTTTCACATTTCTATTCTGGAATTGGTAATGGTTATAAAATACCATTAGAATTATATCTCCTAGCCACAAATAATCCACATAATAGTCACTAAGATACATAATCTTCATTATATCACTTTATGTTATCTCACCAGAAATACTCTTTATGATCTCTATATATCTTTATACTTTAAGGATGAATAGAGAATGATGAACTATGAGATTCATCAAACTACTCTATCATAAAATCTAGTATTGATGGGACATATAAATGGTTCTTGAACTATATAATTCCATAATATTCATGGTTTAACTTAGAATCATTTATCATTATCTTTTATAGCTCAACATCTCCCCTATATTCCTATTTGACATTCATAGGTAAAATGATTGAACACACATTTGGGAAAGGTAATATTTATCCCCTTTCTTAGAAATTTCAAGCTATGTTATTTGAAAATCAACTACTATTGGATATTTTATGATCCCCATAATAGATAATCTAGCATGATCTTTTTGAATCAAATCATTGGACATTTTTTTTACTTTCCTTTGGTGGTAATGTACTGAGCATTTATAGTCTTTAATCAACTAAAAAAAATCCAATTTGGTGTATATTAGACTCTTTCAGAGTGAATATATACTTTAAACTTAAATGATCAATATATATGTCACAAATTTCTCTTTAAATATAATTAATCTATATATTTAATGAAAATATTACCATTTATAACTCCAGGTAATGAGTCAAGTAGTTTTTATGGTGAACCTTCAATTATTATGAGTCATAATCAATCAACATATAATTCTGCATGATGATTAATCCAAGTCCTTTATAATATGCATCACCATATATCAAAAACCCCTATCTATTATAGGGTAGTGTGAGAACACCAGTGTACTAGAAAATTTTTTCTTTAGTTACTTGAACTTTTCTTCACATTCATCTATCCAAAGGAACTTATCCCCCATCTAAGTTAACATGGTGAGTGAATTATAAATCCCTGAGAAATTATTCATAAAAATTAATAATATCAATCCAAATAATGAAAAATAGAAATTTCAATTACCATGGATGGTTTGGGACAATTTTCAAAAACATTCCCCAATTATGGATATACCCTTATAACCTTGTTTGAGATTATATAACCTAGAAATAAAAACTTATGTAGCCTAAATTCACACTTAGAAAAATTTGGATACAAACTCTTCTTTTTAAGGGTCTTTAGTACAATTATCAACTGGTCTTCATACTCATACTTTCTCTTGGAATATATAATTATATAATCTATAAATACTAACACAAACTGATCAAGGTAATGTCTAAATACTCTATTCATTAAATCCATTAATATAGCGTGGTCACTAATAATAACAAATGAAATAGTAATAACTTTAGAGTGTGTATAATTCACATCAAGGGATATCTTGTTTATGTATTTTATTTTATACCTTGATTGATAGTATCTATATCAAAGATTAATCTTTAAAAAATATTTAACTCCATTTAATTGATCAAAAAAATAATCAATATGGGGATGAGGATAGTTTTTCTAGATTTAGATCTTATTCAGTTTTGGATAATCAATATGGATTTTCATTTATCTGTATTTATTCTAAGAAAAAATAATAGGTTCACCCCATAGAGACTCACTTAGATGAATTAATCCCTTATCATGATTTTATTTTAGTTTCTTCATCAACTCCTGTAACTCAAACAAGACCACTCTATATAGAGTTTTTTAAATAGGTGTATTACCATGTGTGAGTTTTTTAAAATCTCAAAATCATGATTGATAATAATACTAGATAAATAATTCATAAAAACATTAACAAACTCCCATAAAATAGGAATATCTTTTATGTTGAGTTTCTCCCCAACCATCTGGGATAAATACCGAATTTGAATAGTAATCATTGCCCATAAAATGGATGTAATTTCCAATGGAAGTTCATATTTATCATTTTGAAGACAGAGGATCATAGGATGGTTAATAAGATTAAATTCAACATCCCTTACTAAGGAATTGGAAAGGAATTTATATAAAAGAATTCAATCCATTCCAAAAATAACATCAAATTCTACTAGAGGGTGAATAAAAAGATTATATGGAGCACATTACTCTAAACATTAATTAGAGAATAATTATATACTTGAGATGTGATCATCATACCATTAATATATTTCAATAATAATCATACATATAATCATTGAGGTCATATTTTGATACACTTAGAAAAATAATCATACATAAAAGAGTGGGTATATCCACGATCAAAGAAGATATAAGCAGCTCTATAGTGGATAGTAGGTATACCTTTCACTACATCATTATCATACAACATATTGAAAATAGATATCGCATGATATTTTCCTTTTTATCTAGGATTAATAGGTTTCTGATATTGATAACCATCCATAACCTTCGAATTTGAGTACCGGTTAGCATAATTCCCACACTCCTTTCATTTGAAACACTGGAGTTTGGGTGGTCTATTATATGGTTATTTATCTCTATTTTCATTATTATCTAAATTATTCCAATAAATTTATCATTATATTTCTTAATAAATTCCCTTCAACTACTTAAATAATTTATTAGTCTACTTAAGAAAACATCATCCATACTTCCTTCCACAGGTCATGAATAAAGTAAAATTGATATTCTTTCTTTCAGGATTATTTTTCCTAGAATTTTCTTTCAATTATATATTTTATTTCTTATAAAAAACATGATATTTATGCGTACCTAAAATATTTTTTTCTTCCTTGATATCACATCAAATGATTTATTAATTTCCACTAAATAAAATTTTAACTAACTCCCTTTAGAGTCCTATTTTTAATCCACTAACGAATCAATAAATTTAACAATATGATTGGATGATAATAATAAAATCATACCTCAAAAGTCTAGAAAAATTTACATCATATGTACAAATGTATTCCTCTCCCATAAATTTTAGTACAAGGAATTCTCTCTGTATTTTCATATAAAGAAAAAAAGGAATGTTATTGTTAGAAAATAACCTTATAAACTCATCCCACTCTATAGTTTTAATTTCTTCATATTGTCTGATTTTCTTGTTAATACTCCACTATTGATCTTTTTTTCCTTCCGAATGATAAATAGATAAAATAAAATTTTAATGCTATAAACACAAGATAATGGAAAATTTATTTTTAGTGGTACTGATCTATTTATCAACAATAAGTGGATCATTGGATCCACTAAAATAGGGTAGATGTTTCCTTATAAATGAATCAATATAACATTATTATCTTCTTTGATCATAAGTATGTTTAGCATGATTCATGTCTTGAAAAAGTTTTGTATGCACTGAAATTATATTTTTCATTCCATATCCCATAAAATTTCATTTCTTGGGAGGATAATCATTTTATTTTTCATCATATTAATCATTTAAACAGTTCCTTCAGGTTACATTCATTGAATAGAACCGAAAAATGTAGTGTGAGTATTAATACTTATAGTGATAGACAACATAATCCTAAGAAATAATTTATAGGATGTATAAATCATTACACCTTATTTTTAATCTATGACACATTTGGTTTAAAATTGTTCATACATGATCATCATCTATTCAAATACATCATAATTGTTAGTGAAAATGTAAATTAACTTATCCATATCACATAGGAGTTCCTATACATGTGTGAAGTCTTAGGACCAATTAAATTGAAAAGGTTAAGATCTATTTAATACCAATACACCCCATTTAGAGTTTTAGGATTAAGTGCATTCGTTCCCAAACTTCATCCACTTGTGAGTTTCTAGATAAGGATGTATTTTTTTAGGAAAATTGAACTCATTTTTTTACAATAACATTGAATGTCCTATTATTATTAGGCTTATCCTAAGGGTTCTCACTAAAGTTTTCTCATCCTTGTTTAAAAAAATAACTAATCCTCTATTTGATACTGACCATAGTATCCAAATCATTACATACATTAATATCATATATTATTATATGAATATTAATTATATATCATTAAGATTCATGCCATAAATATAAAGGTTTAGTGTATATTGATATTTGGATGCATAAAAAACTAATACATAAAAGATCTACATCACATCCCACTTGTTTCTTCATAACTATCACCCTTTTTAAATATATCATAATTAAACCCATGTCATGGGGAAAACAAAAAAAATAAAGGGTTAGCTCAGATACTCAGTAAAGTTAAACAAGAAATATATCAATGATCATTTAAATTTAATATGAGAATAAGGGATTTAGAAAAATATTTTAACATTTTAAAATCATACCTGTAAATTCATATATCATAATAACGATTCATAGAATAAATAATGACAATTTATAATGCATTAATCATAAATTAATCAAAGAAAAACATAATCATAAGTTCACATCATAAAAGAGAGGCATAAAGTGTGGAGTAATCATAATTATATAAATATTTTATCAAGGATACCGACCAAGACATTCTTCACATGTTAGGATTGGGCTAACCACTTCTGTGTCTACTTTAGGCTTAGGACAACCCCTCATGTACCCTCTTTTGGGCTTGAGATAACCTCTCATGTACCCACTTATTTGTCTTGTTATAACCTCCCATGTACCCTATGAGAACACAAAACATTATTATTTACATCATTAATTAGTGTGATATATAATTTTTAGTTTGGATTTCATATATTCAAAATCAATTTATATGTATGACCTAAGATCATGAAAACATTCATCATAACATAACTCAAAGAAAAGATATATGGTTTCATAAAAATTTAATATTCATAACCATAAACCATTAAGTTAAATAAAAATGATGGTCTTATATAGAAATATACCCATTGAATCATAATTAACATCAAGTGATGTTATCATATATGAAAAATGCCTTTAAAATATCACCAAAATATTTCTTATAGAAAATACCCATTTTAATTTTGAAATTAGTTATTTAAAATATAAAAATTTAAAAAATATTATGGGAAAAAATTTCCTTGAAATTAACCATATAAACCTATAAAATATTATTTAAATAAAAGTTTCCATTACAATGATAAATTTTGTTCACATTATGTACATTAAAACAATGATTCCTGTTGTATTTTTGGTAAAACTTCAAAAGTGTCTCGTTTGGAAAATGAAAAAAAGATTATTTTCAAATTATTATTTAAAAAATTAAAAAATATGTATAAAATAATTTAAACAATAATTTTATATTAGTAAAAATATTCTTAAAATCAACTTAGAAAATATAGATTGTGAATAAAAAGGATTTACAATAGAAGAGAGAAATAAAGTAAGTTTTTACTTAAAAACATTATTTTGGTCACTTGAGTTATTAATGAGAGGAAAATTAAAGGAAAACATGTAATCTAATGAAATATATAGAGGGTGAAAAATTCATGATATTCTATAAAGATAGATAATATAAATTCATCATCATAAATTTAATCACAAACAATCTCAGAAAAAATGATATTGTAACATAAAAACTCTTTCCTGAAGTTCGACTTGATTCGTAAGTGATCTAACCTACTGTATAATAAATTTTTATTTATTATAATTATATAACTAAATCATTAATATAATTATAATATCATATATTATATAATTTATTACATCTCAACACCCATTTATTAATAATTGTTTATTAAAACTTTCACTTCCAAGTGTTAACTATTTCATTTTTTGGGAATGTTTTGGTTCATCAGTTAAACTTCTTGTACATTGATCATGGTTAGATTATCTCAAAATTTTTAATCATAATAAAAATATCATATATATTAATTATATACATATCTACAATATTTCATAAAAGGTAGATATATAAAACTGAATTATAACATTCATGGAGACGGTAGTCATTCTGAAATCATGAACATTGTTTTAATTTTATTACAAAGTAAAGGAAATAAAGATAAATAAATATTTATAATTTCAAAATAATTATTTTATAATAAATATAATATTAATTTAGTAGAACATAATTATAAAAATCTATGTTAAGTTTTCATGGAAAATGATTCATATCATTATGTGGTGACAGTAGTCCACATCTATGCATAAGTAATACTTTCATTTTCCATTTGATGGAAAAGAGGTAGAAAATGGTTGTTAAATCATAATAATAAAATAATAGTATATTTATGATAATATATATAATTTTAATATGGATACAATTTTTTTTTAGAATTTGGAAGAATAAATAAAAGTGAAAGAGCTCAATTAAGTGTTATACCACTTCCTTGAGAAACCTCTTTTGGATTAAACCTTATGCCCTGAAGGGATGGTATTATAGTAAAATCGAGACCAATAAGACATGGGGAGGGAATATAATAAAGTATTTAGATATTTATTTATGTTATACTAGGATCTTTAAGTGTGGAGAAGAGAGGAGAAGTGGTGTCCTTTTTTATGGGAGGGAGAGGGCTCATTTGGAATTTTTCAAAAGATTAACATATAATGATTTCATACCCAAGAAAAATAATCCCAAAGGACTCACATTAAAATATGATATAATATAGGATATAAATATATCCATAAAATAGGATATATCAAAATTTATAGGGAAATATTACCCTTTTCTCATAGTTTAACCCCAAGTAAACCCAGTTTAACTTTAACTGAGGTAAACATTTTTTTAATATTTTTACTATTCATTGTAACAAAAAATGGAAGTTGCCCCATTAATAAATTTGAGATTTTTTATTTCAAATATTTAATCCTTTTTATCAAATTTAATTTCAATAAGTGGCATAAATTAATTTAAAAATAAACCTTCAAAATGCATTAAAAACAAATTTCCAAAAAAATACATTTTAAGTATAAAAACAATTTAAACTAAAATTACATACAATGTTGATTGAAATTAAATTTATTGGAAAATTTTTATAAAATGAACTAATTAAAGTTTCAAATAAATTGAAAAAATTGAATTTTTAAATGCATTAATGGAAAATTCATTCTTTATAAAATCAATTTTTTTTACTCTTTGCAAAAAAATTAATCCTTTCAAAAAAATCCCAAAATTTAAGCTTAAGTAAATTTTTATATGAGTATTTCAAAAATTATATCCTTTTTATGAAATGAAATTTCTAAAATTTTCAGAAATTAATTATAATATTTGCACACAAAGTGAAATAAAAATAAGTTTTGAAGAAAACATATTTTTGAATCATAAAATGACTTTATTGAAAATCTAGTACTCATTTATTATGAATTGATCAATAATTTTGAAATAAATAAAACATTTATACATATTTTTTATAATTTTTTTAATCCTAATCAATCTATCCAATCAAAGTATTAGGTGATAAAGGCCTATTATATCATGATTCATTTGGACTTGGGGTTTCATATATGTAAAATATCAGATAATTCATGTTTATTTAAAAGGAAATTCATTTAAAATATTATGGTGCTAAAAAAGGTCTATATATGAGTATTCTTAGTAAAATAATTTTTTTTCCATTCACAACCATGGAAGAGGGAAATAAATGTGAATTAAAACTAAACACATACTATATGAAGTAAGAATCTGACCAAAAAGATTAAAATCAACCAATGATTTACCCAACCTAATATTGCATACATCAAATATAAAATTAGGATTCCATGAATAAAATTTATTCCAAGATAAATCAATTAAAGAATGAACCAATTCATCATTATCATTAATTATCCTAGGATCTTTTCATTACATATTTATTAACATTTCATCAGACATGAAAAGATTTTAGATCCTATGAATCAAAGGAAGGTGCCACATTATGGTCTATGGAACAAAAAATGGTGTTCTGTATTCATTTAGATTCCATTAAAATGTACCACATGCTTTATAATCTTTCAATCCCATAATTTCCTCTGAAACTAATATTAAACTAATAAAAATTAATAAATTTTTTAGTTGAAAAATCAGTCTGATCAATTAATTTCCATAACATAGAATGATTTTAGGGAACATATAATTCCTTAAAAATTCTATCTATGAAAAAGTTAAAACAATAATTAATTCCAATATTATAAATTCCATACTTGGTTTTACCAAGATATTGTATCATTAAAAATTCTAACCTTTTCATTTTATTATATATTTGATATACATGATTCCTTTTATTATCTGTAAATATTTTTATTCTCTAAACAACATCATTATAATTTGATGAATCATCCGTACTCATGTTATTGTCTTCCTACAGTGGAAATAATTCTTTATCATGATGATTAATAAATAGAAACTGATCAATACAAAATTCTCTATTCCAATCCATTCATTTAGACCATGAATAATTCGGGCTTTCTTTATCTCTCCATTGTTATACGAGACATAATAGTTACTTAGAAAAAAACTATTTTTATAGGTTAAATCACTTATTATTGATTTAATCAATGTATTCTAACACAATTATAACAAGGGTGGAAAATAATTCCTCCATCTAAGGCATCATTAAATGGAAAATATAAATAATCCAGGTTATTTTTAAACAGAGTTGAGATCCAATCTGTATCATATATCCAACTTCTCTCCATCCTGAGGAAAATATAATTTTTTATTAAAATAATAATATACTACAATTAGAAAATTCATGTAAATAATGAATCTTTGGAATATATATTAGGATAATAAAATAATTCCAAAAATAAATACAAATATGTATATATATATATTATCAATTTTTATATGTTTTATGTTAATTTTATGCATTGG
Source organism: Viscum album (assembly GCA_963277665.1). Classification (NCBI taxonomy): domain Eukaryota; kingdom Viridiplantae; phylum Streptophyta; class Magnoliopsida; order Santalales; family Viscaceae; genus Viscum; species Viscum album. The sequence continues at coordinate 598,453,551 of OY728122.1, forward strand.
AAACAATTTTAAGTTATGACCGTGCCTGGTCAAATAGAATATCAATATATATGGTTTAATTTGAAGATGAATGTAAATCAATTAAAAAATGGATAAATGGAAGCAATATGTGCGGGTTATGGTGATGGAAATCATATAGATCATTATTATATAGAATAAAATACAACTCTAAGATTTGAGACCACATACTATGAAATATATTTAATGAGTGATCCCCCAGTTATGTTTTTATCATTGAAAAAATTTATTAAAAAATAATAGTATTCCACACAATAATAAAATATCCATATTTCACATTTTTTGACATTCAAAAATATGGTTTCCCACTTTTAAATTTCTAAAAAACCATTCAGTATTTTAATTAAATTAATAAAAAACCTATAAACCAATTATTGATATTAATCAAAATGATTATTCATATTAATAAAAAATAATTTAGTGTTCATAAAACCCCATAAATAATTCATGAAATTTGGTAAAAACAATATATAAAATTTATATCAATCCATAAAAAATTATGATAATACCCAATTACAATGATATTAATAAACAACACATGAAAATTCTTGATATGAGAAAATACTGACAAATTTTTTATTAACTAAAAAATTATTAATATTTCTAAAAAAACTATAAAAAACATGAAATTAATGGTTTATAACACAAAATAAATAATTCATAGAAACAATATAAATTATTTCATAAGAAAATTGCATGTCATCAAACACCTTGTGGGAACTATTATTTTAAACCAAAATTTATCACATTAAACCAACATAAACTAATGATATTTCTATAACTATTTAATAAATACAATTTATACTATAAGAAAAACATAATTAAATTAATTAAAGAATTCATGGTTGTGTAAAACAATAAAAGTACGATATATGTCCAACCAAAAATGATGAATCTAACATTGCCAAATGTTTTCCACAAAGATATACAAGAAGATTCCTTTGATGATTTTTATAAAACCAATAGAATAAAAAAAATAAAAAAAACGCCAATTAAATTTGAACATCATCTAATCTTATCCCATAATTTTTATTTAGGTATTGTAATTGAAAAAATAATATAAAAAATAAGGGAGGATGTGAACAAAAATAAAATACCTTGACAATTTCACCCCAAAATCAATGAGAAATGATCAAAATTATAAGACTAATGAGTGGAATAAAATGTAATGGAGAACATTTATACAGATAAATAAGAAGTTTTTTCTAGGAATGGAGGGATCATGTTGGTTTAGGTCATGTGCCATGGACCATTGGTTTGTTAAATCAATTTGTACAGTATTACTTTACCAATAGTTTTAACAAACCATTTGTATATACCACTTGGTATAGGGAAAAATTCTAGTTGTGGGTACCCAATGACCTGGTACTAGGTATCTAGTGGTATTATAAAAGAATAAGGAGGCCCTAGGGGACACCAGGTGGTTTACGACCCAGGTTTGGGTACCTAGTAAAGTTTCAGGTACCTGGGGGTAGTGGAAAGGTAACTGATGGGTACCATAGATGTTTTTGTAAAACAATTTATCAAATTAATTAATTTATATGTTAAATTAAAATAAAAGGGGTTTTCTTTGGGGATTTTCAAATAGGGGTATGTCCCATCCCCCTTTTTTCATTCCCAGAATCCAATAGGATATTCTTGTCATATGTAATGAATTTTCTTGTGTGGTTGGTTGTGGGAAGTTACATATGGATTTTTCTGATATTTCTTAATATTTCTCCCATTAATTTGAATCTTATTTTATTATTTAACATGTGGGAATTTTTTCTTATCAGGTAAGTGGTGCCTAGATTTTTCATGTGCTATACATGTGTTTATGCATTGAGAAATCTATGAGCATAGGTAGCATCATGTGTGAAATTGGTAACAAAACCACTTATAGTTTTCATTTCTCATACGAGGCACCATATGGTAGTATCTTTTTGATATTTATGGGTAAAGATTTGTCTAGTTTTTTCTCACATGGTTGATGGATTTAGGTTTCTTATCAATTCATTAGGGAAGGTAATGTAAGGTATCATTTTTTTAATATTTCATGGGGTTCCTCGAAAACAAGATGTGTGGGGAATGTGTGGTAGTGGGATGATTTTATTCACTAGTGTGACACATGTTTTTATGAATATGGTCATGGTATGTGATTTAGGCTAACTATATGAGTTATATATATATTTGGTTACTAATTTCACACACCATGGGGTTGAGTCCATTAAGGTCATATGAACATAAAAAAATTCCTATAAGGTAGTGTTAAACGTTGCTTGTTTTGCAGTATCCTCTATATTTGAGTGGCATAGGGTGATGGTTTTGACCATTAATTCAGATATTGGGTACACCATCAGTGGCCATGGAAACATAGGGTGATTGAGACTGTCATTTTGGAGTTCAATTCTCATCGTTAGCATGGATTTTGTCGGTGTAGATGGTATGAGAGTGATCAATGTAGTGTGTGTTTTGTTTGTGTTGTGGTTTCGGGCTATTGAGTCAAGAAGGGTAAAGGGATAGTCATGGATCTTAGTTTAGTGATTCCTTATTCACCAAGTTGTTATTTTTATAGTGATTTTATGTTTCTTGGTTATGAGATGAGGGTTCATGCACCATTCAACCTCTGGGTGTATTATATCTGTGATTGCATCATCCCACTCTGATATTGGATAAAATAGTTAAATAAATCACACATGGTAGATCAGGTAAAGATTTGAGTGGGTTATTTATTTTTTAGATATTATATATTACACTATACATACACTCACATATATATATATATATATATATATTATCTAGGAACACCAATATTGGTATCCTACTCAATACATACTCACACCATACACAGAACCTTAAAGAAGGGTGCATAATTTATGGTTTGTGAAGTAAAAAATGGGAAAGACCCATTAGTTGGTGCATAACTGGATGGAGGTGTACTGTATACATGGTGATATTTCATTGGATTTTGGATTAGGACTGGGTGGATCCTTAGTTCCAATATGGGTTATCTTCATTGGGGGGGGCATTTTTGTATATGATTAGACTATGGTTGTTCCAGTTTATGTTTGTATAGTTGCATGACATTGTAAATATTAATCATGGATATCAAGAGTTATATTTCGGCTTGTTAAGTTTATTTTCAATTTATTTTTTTTCCATTATTTCATATTTCAATATTATCTAAGGGGACATCCTTCCAATATAAACTCTAGGATTATCGCTTGAATTTGGAAACCTTTGGTGTATGGTGATGAATGTATGAGGTTAGTGGAACTGTATATTAGCTGTCATTTGTGTGATTTGGGATAGATAAACTTCTTATTGATTTTTTTTGAAATTTCTAATTGATGGAGAACATATCATTATAAAATCAATAAAGAGATTGAAATACATTTTCAAATTTTTTTTCTAAGTCAAAATTATATTTTACTAATTAAATGGAAAATGAACTCAAAATTTTATGAATAAAAAATTTGTGTATACTTAAAAGAAGGTTTGGAGGGTTTTATTAAATGATTTTTGGTATAGAAAAATACTTTAACCAAGGTTATTTTTCTTAAAATAATTCTATCTAAAGAAATATTATTCTATTCCCATCCAAATGATTGATGAATTGATGATATAGTGAAACTTCAGTTTTAATTTTATTTTTTTATTTTTCTTCCCATTCTAAAGCATTTAATTAAATTTAACTTCATTTTAAATTTCCATTTTCATTTTTTGTACATTATGTTTTAATAATTTCATTTTCTTTTACATCCATTTGACAAGGTATTTATATCATTTCCTTTCCAATAATGTTTCCTATTTGACAAAGTCATTATGTACATTCCCTTTTATTATCCACGACATTAGTTATAAATATCCAACATAGACTTTGTAAAAATTGTTGAATATTATTGAATATCATCATTTATTAATTTTGAGACTTTATATTTTTTTTTGTACATTAATTCCTCATGAAAAGATGAATTTTTCTTCCACTATAACTAGATATGTGTGGTGTCAAAGAAATTTCATTACTTGTGCACCATCAATGATTGGATGTTATACTCAATTAACCTACTATAATCCATCTATCACTCAGGATTTGGTAAAAAATTTCTTATCATCATCTTAGCCCCACCACAATTCCACAAAACCAAAATAAAAATCATGGACAAATGGAATCATATTTAGAGAAAGTATAATGAACATTTAAATAACATCACTTTTCTTGATGGAATATTTGAATTAATTCCTTCATTAAAATGGATCCTAGTCATTGATACGTTTGATGTAATGTATCATTTATTATATAATTAAATGTATCATGTTGAGAATTCAAAAAATATAAGAATAATATTATTATTGGTGTAATGATTTTTGATGAAACATAGCATGATAAGGTCAAGGGAAAGTTATAATACAGAGTCTTTAATGGTGGATTATACATAAAAAAATGTATAACTAAAGGGTATCTATTAATGTGGAAAGGGAGTATCACATGAAATCCACCACTAGTAGCCATAAAATATAGGGAGGAAAAACATTCACAATCATTTTCAATATGTACCAGTTTCAATTATCAGGGTACCACTAACCATACTCTACTAGAGAAGATCCCGACTAAACCTATTCAGTAGTTCCATAATAAAATCATGTATGTTCAAAATAATCTTCCTATAATTAAACCAATTTGGGGTGAAACTGATTTTCATGCTCAAACTGATAGATCTAATACTCATACACCACTATCTAGAGTTTATTGAAATTCTCTAGTGGAAGGATTATCTACATTTTCATAAATCACATTGTTTCCAACCTTTTTTATGAAGGGGATATTATACACACTTTACCAGAAGTGATAACAGTGGATTTAAAATCTTAATATAAATTAAAAACTATATAATTTCTCCATGTGAACAAACATGAGAACGAACCTGAGCACATGATAATATACCTCAACCAAATAACCTATCTGTTATACACTACACTAGAGAATCATCAACACCACCAATATTGTGTCATTGATGTTTTCTTGTATTAAGTACTACCTCCAGAACCACTCCCATAATTTTCACTTGTACTAAATCAATAACAAATATAGAAACCATGGACTAAAAAACCTATGATTGAACCTATATATAGTTTCATTTATTTCCACATCTATATAGATGAATCTACCATCCACACTACCTAAATATGGGATTCCCAAGTTGAGATTGCACCCCATAAATGAAATTCTCCTGCCAATTTTTTTGGGAACACCACTACACAAAAATAATCATTTTTCACTACGACTTATATCACTTTAGGAAAACATGAGATACAACTTCTGATTACAAACAAGTATTGTTGGATCAATTACAACATGATGAATTAACTTTCTACATTATTTACTCCTTTATAAAGTATGCTTCATCACATCTTTTCATGCTACCCAGATGGATATTTTTATCCAAAAGGACTTGAGGATGATTCCCTTTTAAAAATAGATTAATGATACAATGTAACTTTAGATTTAATTTTAATTATTTATTTTTCATACCATTTTATTTTATTTTACTCTAATTTCTCTCATTGAAAATTTTATTTTCCATTTATTCATTTTTTTGAATTTTAATTTTAATTTTTTGATTTTATTTTATATCCATTTAAATAGGACTTTATTCCATTCCATTTTATTAATATTTATTCTATTTTTACCAATAAATTATGTACTTTCTATTTTATAAGATGATGGATTGGTTATAAATATCCACCTTCGTACAATTTTTTTAATATTATTGAATTTCATCAATGAAGTATTTTGATAACTCTTATATATTTCAATGTTCTTCATCGATTCCTCATGAAATATTTAATTTGTCTTCTACTCATTCTAAATCAATATCACATACAATCCACCTCCTCCTCCATTAAAATTGGTTGAATCTATGAAAACCATTCCCAATATTATTTTATTTTCCCATATCATGAAGAGTATTTTAATACTAAATATATATGATTTTTTTCAAGATTCCTAGTATGTGATTTGGGGAACCTACCTAAACAAACCATATAATTAAATCTTACATGTTTCACATTATATATTTTCAGAAACTATGCCATTGACTATCATAAGAAGATGTCAAAGGTTGGTTGGGTATAGGTAGGGACTAGTTTAAGTTGTGTGAAACTTTATAAATACCCACCATGCCTGATTAATAGAGGAAAGGTTGATCTATCCTAGTATTATAAAATCAAAAGGGCTCATTGTATTAGGGAGATATACTTTACAAATCCATCTAATAAAAGAACGACTGTAGTGTGAGGGGGATTCTTATAACCAGTTTTTCTTGGCGAAACAAATCTCATTTCTCCCTCCGTTATCTTTCTCTATGATCAATGAATAATAAAAAGTTGTATTAGATCCATTGGTTTCAAAATGTTTAAAGAAGTGTAAAACCATGATAATTTATTACTTACTTCCTTTTAATTTAATTCAATCTCATCTATAGTTTTTGATTCATGCAACACCAGGTTTAAATGAAAGTACTCTATTAAAATATTACTTAAACATGAGAATTATAACCTAACTGTTAAGTTGGAAAGTATGAATAGTAATAAAAAAATTATGAAAATTATATGTTTTATAAGTTTATAAAATAAATTAAATTGGTATTTATTTATTATAAAGAAAATAAGAATCATTTGAAAGAAAAAGAAATGTTTTTTGAAAAATAATATTTTTTCAAAATAAATGTTTTTGTCGCTTCTTCCGAACTTATGATAAAAATTAATTTTTGAAACATTTAGAAAATATATTTTATCAAATTTAATTCATTTTTGAAATCATCATATCAAAATTATCTTATGTTTTATTTTTTACCTTTTTCAAAAAAGTTTCATTTTTTGATGAGTAGTGATAAATGCTGGTTTTTATTTGAAAACTATCTTTTTGTTTAAATTATTTACAATGTTAAATTATATTTTAAATTGTTTTTAATGAAAAATAAGATAAATTATGTTATAATAAATATGATTTATTTTATTTGAATCAATTTCATATTGAATTATAAAATTAAAACCTTCCATACTTATGAGAAGTTTCTCTTTTGACACCCACATTTTTATCACTTCTTCAGCAATAATTTTTAATTGGATTCCAAAACTTATGTCAATTGAATTTGTAAAAAAATATTCCATATTTTGACTCTGGATATTTTATATTATCCAATAATGTCATCATACTTTTAGACCATTATGAATAGTAAAGGCAGTAAAAATAAATTACTGTGATTAAGGTAAAAGCTGATTTACCTGGGGAAAAACTAAGATGATAAGGGTTCCAAATGACCAAAAATCATGTCCAAAAACAATTTTCAGGTCCGTATTACGAACGTATCCCATATAAGGGTCACTTATTACCCATATTTTAGTCTTTTTACACTATATAAACATGGGTACAATTGATTTCTTCTAAAAATTCCATGTGTGTACTATCCCCTAATTAAAAAAGGCAACCACCTATACTCATCTATTCTTACTTCCAAATCCATTTGGGTTAGGTAATAACTTCCCAAATAAATTTATTAATAAAATAAAAAATACTATTTCCCTTGGTTTTATCATAAATACATCATAGTAAGGCTTATGGTGCAAACCTAAAGAGGTCATCAAAAGAAGACATAATGTTTTTAAACACGCATTTTTATTTTGTTTATTCTACCACCACATAAAAATATTATTAAAACATTATTATATAATATACTAATTATATTAAATATACTGAGACTTTATTAGGTTATGTAAATGACCTATATTCATCTCCTCTTCCATCAAATGGGTAATGAATTTTTTGATTGTGTGTATGACGGACTACCACCTTATAAACCGATATAATTCATTTTTCAACACCACCCATCAATACTAAATATAATGATTTATTTAAAAATATTATATTATATTTATGATATTATTATATTTTTTATAATTATAATATCATGTATACTTTCTTACATTCCATTCTGTTTGAAATATGATAATGTCGCTTTGGTGTACGATGAACTACCTCGTCACGAAGCAATGTGATTCATTTCTCACTAAAAATTTACATGGAAGGTAATAAGGAAAAATTTAATAAATATATATGATTTATATGAAATGATAAATATTATTTAAGATAATTATATCATACACTTCCATGTTCTTTCAATTTTCAATGGAGTGATATCGTCTCTCATGAGTACGTATGGTCTACCGACTCTACAAAACGATACGATTTATTTTTCATCACCAAATTTTATGAATGGTTATAATAATGTATTTAATAAGTAAATATTATATTTATAACATTATTATCATTTTGGAGATGATTTATTTATATCCTATTTACAAGAACCATAACTTTCATGACAAAACATGTAGAAGAAAACAAGATAATTAACAACAGAGACAATGAAAATAATGAAATATTATTAACAAATTGGTAGTAAAATATTATAAGAGGATGATATATGATATTATAAATATGAATAAGGTTACTTTATAACTTAATAACAAGTTTTAAACCATTATAACAAAGGTAAAATTACATTTTATTAAAGTAATATATGACATAAGAGACTTCATCTCAATTTCACTTCATTGAGGCATATTGTAATATTATACACCTAATTTAATTTATATGGTGTATATACTACCTATTTTACATGATATATTTTAAATAATTCAAATTTAATGTAACACCCCAAGCTTCTATGGTACGTTTCCCTTTGAATATTGTAATAGTGTGTGTTGTACGCAACATCGAGTTCTAACACACACCACAACTGATCAAACTAGGCGTTATGAATAGTAATAACTACATTTTGAAATTATATATATTTTATATTTCAAAATGGACTTCATTTTTGGATTCAGAATATCGAAATTATCCTAAGTTGAATTTTTGGTATTTTTCTGAGAACGTCCAATTTTTATGAATAGTGAAAAATACTTAAAAACAACTTTTTTAATAAAATAATTTATAGTGATAAATTATATTATTTAGTGGTTTTAAAGTATAATTAGAATATATTTTTACCATTTTATCCAATGGTTTTTATTGTAATTAATTTCACTTTGAAATTGGACATAAACGATTGTCAATCTTTAAATATATATTGTTTCTTAAAAGCACGCTATTTGTTGTGACCGCGGGAATTAATTATAAAATTAATTAATGAAACTTTTATGTTTATAATTTTGTAAAATAGACATCATTTTTGAATTCGGAATATCAATTATAGCTTAGGGTGAAATTTTGGCATTTTTCTGAAAAAATTCAATTTTTGATGAATAGTGAAACTACTAAGTGGTAGTTAAAAAACGGAATTTTTCATAAAACTTAATTTTACCTCTTCTGTGATTGGAATTTCGAAAATACAAGAGACACGGTTAATATCAAGGAGTAAAATTCGGTTCAATGAGATGCAAATAATTTTTGGTTAATAGTAACTCTTTACTTTTATTTACCACGGTCAAAAGTAAATAGGGTAATTAAGGGTAAAAATGATATTAATATTACCCTAAAACATGTCCTAATTCTATTGGACAAGTGTATCTCGACCAAAAAAAACCTTAGGAATAAAATATTATCATTTAGGTCCACTTGGATTAGATTAAGACATTTATTATTATTTAATTCAAAGAAGAGTTAAAAGAGTTAAAATCAAAGTTTATTTACTAAAATATTTTTAATAGAGGGTTATAGATATTATAAATTCGACTGTAAATATTCATTATAAAGATAAAATGATTTCCTACATAATTATATTTTATTTATAATTTTTTAGATTTTAAATAATTTAATTTATTTATGACACAATGATGATGCAGGAATTACCATAATAGTGAAAAATTAAAATAATTGATATTATAAATACCCAAATAAATATAATTTCAGACTTTTAATGAATTACACTAATTTTATAGGTTAATATGGTATGTTAGGAGTGAATTAAGTAACTTTTATCGAAGTAATCATTCTGTTATGAGGTTCACAAAAATTAATTATTGAATAGTGTCAAAATTAACATAAAAGAATTTTTAAAACAAATATTATATTATTAATTGATATTAAATTCCTAAAAGTCTATGTTTCGGCCAAGATATTTATATCATTATAGTTTTATAATTAATGGACCACTTGGGGGTATATTGGATTTATATAGTAAGTTTATTAACCATATAATATAAAAATACAAAGAGACATTGTAAAAGTGAAACTAATTAACTAAGAGTTAATACTTAATGATAAAGTTAATATAGTAACCCAAACCTGTCTATATTATATTGGTTTAGTGGTTTTCGACCTATACCCACCTTAAATTTTAAATAATCCTATTTGGAGACATTAGAAATCGATTATGAATTTATTATCAAATAATATTTTTAGCTTTTCCAAAGGTTCTCCTCACCCCTCTTATAAAAGGGCACTCTCCCTTCTCATTAACTCACACCTTCAAAGCTTTTTGGCTCAGCCAAACTCTGCCCAATTACTCTCTCAACTTCCCTTAATTCATCCTAGAGGACATCCTTTAGTCAGAAAGCCAACCTAAGATCCATTTTTATCAAATCAAAAGGAACAACCCGAAGAAGAGGTAATGATTTCACCACCCTTTTCCAAGTTCCTTTCTTCTTCCACTTCTTCCATATTTTTTATTACCATTCTAAAATAATAACTCTAGTATATTATATGTACTGCGATGTTATTATAAATATGGTACAACCATATTTAGTATTCTATCCATCCTTTGAATAACATGTCACCATACGTGCGTACGTACGGCTTACCGTCTCCAAGTCGTGGTGTAATTGTTATTCAATAAATTATTATTTGGATGGGTATAATAATGATGTGTAACTCATGTAAATAATAAATATAACATGATAATTATTCTGTATATATGTTATACCATTCAATTATATATTATTTTAATATCAAAAGAATGATATTGTTGCTCGTGCATACGTACGGACTACCGTCTTCACGAACGCGATAAGATTCATTCTCCATCGTATCCATTCAAGTATAATTATAATTTGATGATTAATAATAGTATCTAAGGACTTGATATAATTCTGGATATGATTAAGATACAACCTAACCATGAAAAAAATGGCTTACATAACAAAACATATAAAAGAAAACGAGTAAGTTAACACCCGAAACAACGATAATACTAAGATATTATTAACAAATCAATGGTAAAATATCATATATGATATCATATTAATATATATGATTCTTGTATAATTTAATAACAATTATTTCACCATTATACAAAAGTTTAACCTACCCAACCAAGGAAAAGTACAAGGTAAGGGTTCATTTCGCAATCTCTTCATTATCCGAGGTTGTTTATACGTAATAATCTACTGGGATCTCTTTGTCATCCACATCCATGTTTCTTAAAAATGTATTTCAATTTTTTTTACTATTTACAAGATTATGGGTTAAAGTAATTTATACCCTTTTTTTACTTTTTATAATAGGTTTATAAAGGAATATTTCTGTCATTTTCCAAACAAGGTGCTTTTTAACCTTTTCGACAAAATTAAGGTAAGAATGTTTTTTTAACTTATACGGCGGGTGCGGCTATTTTCCGCCGTTATAAAATAGTTGAAGCTTCCCTTACAATATTATAAGAATATTTTCAAAGAAAATGTTTTATTTTATAAATATATGACTCTTAAATGATTTCAAAATAGAAAGAGATATTTCTCTAAAAAGAGTTTTGATTTCATCTATGTCAACATCCTTTGATGGATTTTACGCTTATTTGAAGTTGATTTATTATGATACAGAACTTCTGTACTATATTGAAGGTTTTGTGATATGTTTGACTGTGGATGTGTTATTTTTATACCATTCATAGTTTATGGATGAAGTATTTAGATTTCGTATGCTAGTTTTAATATGAAAGTTTATGTTATGTTTAAACCTTTTCATATGGGAATGCATTGGACTTAATATGTGACGGGTGGAGCCCGCTATAGCTTATTGATGCATAAGTATGTCTGATGAGACAAACTAGTGTCTTGGCACAAGGCCTTGAAAAAATCTTATTTGTATTCTTGGAACGAGGCCTTGGCTATGTGGTTATGATAGTCTGGAATTATGCATTCCATCATTATGAAAGCGGTTATTGATATTGCATGTGATTATTCGATTAATATAATATCCATGTGAATATGTAAATGGCATTATTTCATTTTATTTTGCCATACTATGTTGAATTTCAAGTTTAAAAGGCTTTAATTTTAGTTATATACTGCCTTAAATGTTTATTCTTATTTATGAATGTTTATTCTATATTGTTATCCTTACTGGGAATTTGAGCTTACCCCAATTCTATGTTTTATTTTTCCCAGGATGTGAAGAAGTAAAGTATGAATAACCTGCAGGGATATTATGAGGGGATAATAGTGTGTATTATGGAGACAATATGTTGTTGTAGTAGTTTTTCACTTCATGATGTAATGTAAAACTTTATGAATATATCTAGTTTTTCCAAGGATACTAAACCAATCAGTCTTTCGAGATTTTATCTTTCTTGTGATCATGCCAATGTTATGTAATAATGCACCTACTCTGGGTAACTAGGGTCGGGGCGTTACATTTAATGGTATTTTACGTTTCAATTTTAATTATTTCTTATAAGGGGATTTGACTTGAAATTTACCATGTGGTAAAGAATTTCATTACTCAATTTCTTTTCATTAGGTTATATTACTTCTTCATTGTTTTTGATATTATTCGATTAAATTTTTAATTATGTTTAATATATTATATTTTATTTCCACTTATTTTATGTGGATTTACATCTGATATACATAATTTATCAGTTTATTAATTCTCACTTCAAGGTTGAGATCATTTTAAGGTATTTTGCCTAACTTTCCATTTCACTGAGACATATTTTTTAATATAAACCTACCCACTTTTTTGTGACGTGTTAACTACCAATTTGATATATTTAACATTAAAAACTATTTATTAATGATTATTAATATCTTTTAAGGATTTTCATTCAACTGGTAATAATTTAAATTTTACCAAAGTGGTAAAAGTTATTGTACAATCTCACTTTCTTTTTTGATTATTAACTTCCTCTTGAAACAATAACTTTCTTGTGGTAAATTTTCATTGTAAATTACATTTATCTTAAAGATGCATATTCTTGTATAATGAATAATATTATTTCCTAAACCATATTCCATTTTTACATATTGTTTTTACTTTGAAAGTTATTTGATTAACTAGGGAATTATTAACAAATATGTATCCTTACTCAATATAGATATTTGATGATAAAGAATATTTATTCATGAATTAAATAGATTAGTAGATATATGAGGAATTATTTGTAAATATAGATACGTATGGGGATAAATTATAGAAATATACTTGATGCATCTTCAGGTTTCATGAGACAAGTTTGTTTTCAAAATTATATGGGGTTTTACGCCAAAGATTTAAACTATCTTGTGAACGGACTTTATGGTAGAGGTATCATGATGGCTTAAATCATGAATCCTAATAATTAAGGATTTCCTTCATTGAGAATTCAGTTATTATTATTATCCATAGTATTTTTACTGTTATATTATCTCTCGATGCATTTTATTCTCATTTTATTAATTAAATGCAACGTGTTTTCAGTTATTTACCTTAAATATTGATTATGACTTATCAAATGATGATAATCACATTATGGATTAAATGGATAGTGTGTTAATTTGTTTACCATTACATATTGATTATGCTATATTGATTCTTGATTTATTCAACTGTATGTAACCCTTACTGAGAATTTGAGATCACCCTTATTTTGTTTCCTTTACCCATGATATAAAAAGGATATCCTTGAATTAGTTCAAGGATGGGAATTTTTTTCTATTACTATGATTAGTATTTTAATTCATTATATAAAATGGGTATCACATATGTTTATATCTATCTAAAATAAATAAATTGATTGGTACTTAGGGATTTAATGCCTTATATCTATGCCAATGTAATAAATTATGAACCAACTATGAGTTATTAGAGTTAGGGTAGTTAAAGTTTTTATTCAAGGAAGTTTAGAAGAAACCATGGTAACTATATTCAGGAAATCATAGATTAGGGAACATAACCCTATGATGGAATTTGAGGATATGTATTGAAGAATATCCTAACATATTGGTAAGGACAAGATATGTGGTATTTCCTAAATATACATCCTTGTATGGGTACTATGAATGGATGTTGTTCTGGAAGAGAGGAACCTAAGGGTAATAACTCTGAAAATAGAGTATTGGGATTGACCTGACCATCACCTGGTTCATGAAAATGGGCCTTACTACAAACCTGTTTAACACTCCCTTGTGATATTCTCAGTATAATTCACATTTTCATTATAAACCAATATTAAATACTTCGAAATAAAGATATCCCAAAATAAACTATGTTCATTATTCATTGATTAACAGTGCATATATATTTTTAACTGATGTTAACTGCTACACCATATATATAATTATATGTTATGATTTTAAATTCAATTTTTTTTCTAATCCAGTATATCACATTGTTAAGAAATAGATCCTAGAATGATTAAGGGTTTCAATACTTGTGGAAAATGTAGAGATTTACCTACTGAGAAATTCAATATAGATGGTATTGGAACTGAGAAGAACAGGGATATATTAGGGTAGCTCAATAAGGTTATGAGAAATAACCTTTCCTAAATGGATCAAATTATTATACAACATGATTCTCCTAGGTTGGATCAATTCATGTAACAAAAGTCCCTATCATTTAGTGGTACTACTAATCCAATGGTAGTTGGGAAATGGATTTTGTCTCTAGAAAAGATTTTTATGGACCTAGGATTCAATGAAAAGAAAAAAGTTACACTTAAAGTGTATTTTATAAAAGGTGATGTCGATCTATAGTGTTAATTGATCAAGAATAAGAAGGAGGAATATGTAATAAATCTCATGGAATGGAATACTTTATGGATAAATTCTTTGAAAAATATTTCCCTCATGACCAATAAACTAAAATGAATAAAAAGTTCCACTACTTAAATAAAAAGGAATAAAAAAGAATTTAGGATTATGATGATACCTTTAAAAGGTTATCTAGGTATGAAATGGATTATATATTCAACATGTAGTAAAAGATTTACTATTTTTTAGAGAACTTAATACAATTATCCAAAGGGTGAAGGTCTCTCAAACTTTTTAATAATATGATAAAATATTTTTATGTGCCATCAAAATAGAGAAGGAATTATCTAGATCATGAAAGTACAATAGAAATCAAGAAAATAATAGGTTGAATGATAACTAAGAAAAAGGTAATGTGTCAAAAAAGAATAATAGAATGAATTAATTTCCAACTTGTGAGAACTGTGAAAATAATCATTCTGGGAAATTCTTAAAGGGATTTGGATTTTTTTTATAATATGTATATAATATTCATCAAGATAAATAATGAAAAGGGAATAAAGAAAAAATATTATTTGGTGATTAAAATGTAGTTAGATATGGAACTATGAAAACAAATTCCACAATATTTAAGAGAATCTACCACAAAAGTGGCTAAGGGGAGAAGTCCAAGATTATATGATCACTAAAGATAAGGTGGAAGTATCCAATAATATAGTGTATGATACTTTAATCATAGCTTCAAATTTAGAAGATTCTTTATTTGATTCAATATCCTTGCACTCCTTTTTATCTTCCAATTTTACCAACATAATTAGATATTTAATTATCACTTTAAGAAGGGAATTGTCAGTCAGAACTCTTAGTGGAAGTATCACTGAAATAAGGATGTGTTAAGAAGTACCAATTATGACACATAAATGTGAATTATTTTATGACCTTATTATTATACCAAGGGATAACTTTTATATAATCCTTTGTATGTATTTTCATTCAAAATATGATGGAAAATTTTATTGCAAGAAGAATAAAATTATGATTCATGATTCATATGTATAATTATTTATCTTTAGAGAAGAGAAATCATCATATGATACATGTTTAGATCCACCTCCAGTAGGTCTATTGAATGAGATTATTAGGGAACAAGAGTATACATAGTCTAGGCATGTAGAGGGTAATCCAAAAATTAAGAATATACCTATTTTTTAGGAATAAATTGATGGATTTCCTTAGGAATTACTTGGACATACTCTAGAGCATGAAGGTGAGTTCTCCATTGATTTAATCCCTGAAGAAAGACTAATATCAAATACTCCCTATTGAATGGCCACTATAGAAATAGTGTATTTGGAGAAACAACTAGAGGAGTAGTGTGATAAGGGATTTATTACCCCTAGTGTTTCACCATTGGGAGCCCATATTCTATTCATTAAAAATAAAGATGATTCCAGGAGTCTATGCATTGATAATAGGGAAACAAATTCAATTATGATAAATAACAAGTATAATCTTCCTCTCATTGATGACTTGTTCTATCAACTTCATAGAGCCCAATTTTTTAAAATGATGCACCATCATTATAGGTATCATAAATTGTGAGTAAATAAGGAATACACTCCCAAGACATATTTCCAAATAAGGCATTAAAATTATTCATTTATAATAATTCCATTTGTATTAACTAATATACCATCTATTTTTTTTGTATCCAATGAACTAAGTATTAAAATAATATATTTACGATTTTTTTGTTATTCTTTGATGATATACTAGAGTATTATAAAATCTATGAGAACCATGAGAGTCAATCGAATATTACTTTTGAGACTCATATAAGGAAAGAGTTATAAGGTAAATTTTGTAAGTGTGATTTGTGGCTTCAATATGTTTATTTTCTTTCCCATATTTTCTCCAAGGATTTAATCTCAATTGATCCAATGAATAGAAAGGCAGTGAGATAATGGACTATACCAATAAAAATAACTGAGGTATATAGTTTCATTAGTTTTAAAGGATATTATCGGTGAATCATTTAGAATTTTTCTTGATTTTATAAACCATTAACCAAGATTATGAATAAAGTGGTTAAGTTAATTTGGAAAAAAGAATGTGAAGAGTGTCTTGAGGAATTGAATATGATATTAGTCAATTCTCTGATTCTGATTCTATCAATTGGAAATTATGGGTTTGTGATATATAGTGATTCATTAAAGAAGGGACATGGTTTTGTACTAATACAAAATGATAAATTTATTTCATATGCATTAAGGAAATTGAAGTGTCATGAAAATAATTATCCAACACATGATCATGAGTTGGAAGCTATAATATTTTCTTTGAAGGTATATAGATGTTATTTATGGCATGAAAAATATGAGATATACATCAACCATAAAATCCTAAAGTACATATTTTCATAGATTGATATGAATATGATACAAAGGAAATGGATTGAGCTACTCAAAGACTACGATTTCTCAATAAACTACCTATTAGGAAAATAAATTAAGGTAATAGATGTATTGAGTAGGCAAGATTATCGAGTTTTAACCCAAATGAGGATTTAAAGGGATCGTATGTTCATGGATGTAGTAAATATGAATATAAGAATTATTAAGGAAGGAGATACACCACTCCATTTTTAAATGATTTTGAAACCGTCTTTATTAGAAAAGATAAAAAGTTTTCAATCTTATGATGATAAATTTCAGAAGAAAATTACAAATTTGAATGATGGGAAATTAGCAGACTTCATTTGTGAAGATGGTGTTCTAAAATTTAGTAAGAGATTATGTCTTCCATATGTATAGAGCCTAAAATGGATTTTTTGGATGGTCATCATAGATCAAACTTCTCTATACACCTTGCTATTATTAAGATATATATCTATTTTAGGGAATATTTTTGGTGGCATAACATGATGTGGGAAATTTGGGATTATGTGTCCAGATTTTTGGTTTTCTAGTAATTGAAATATATGAGATAGAATAATAGAGAATTAATTCAACCTTTTCCTATACTATTGTGGAAAGGGCATGAAAGTACTATGGAATTTGTCACAGGAATACCAAAATCGCCTAGAAATAAGAAATCAATATGGGTTATTATTGATCACCTAAACAAATTCATACATTTACTAGATATAAGAGAAGATTTACCACTTATATACCTAATAATGATCTATATTAATGAAGTTGTAAGACTTCATGGAGCACCACTTTAAATCATGTCTTATCGTGATCCCTGCTTTACGTCAATATTTTGAAAGAGTCTTTAGAAGACTCCAGATACTGAGTTTCATTTGAGCAGAGACTACCATCCTAAAAACGATAAACAACCTGAAATAAATTTTCAAACAATGGAAGACATGTTGAGTTCATTCAGACTTTACTTTCAAGGTATGTGGGATCAATATTTAACATTGGTATATTTTTTGTATAATAATAGTTTCCATTCATGTATTAAAAGGGCGTTGTATAAAGTATTATATTTAAAGAGATGTTGTAAAATAAATATTTAGGATGAAGTTGGTGAAAGAAACTTGTAGGCCCAAAAAACATTGAAGAGACAAAAAACAAAATTAAAGGCTATTCAATCTCACATTAACGTATCTAAAAGTATGTAAAGGAGCTATGGTGATATTTTGTGTAAGTATTTTGAAATACAAGTGGGAGATAAAGTTTTCTTGAGAGTATCTCTATGGAAGGGTGTCATATGGTTAGGTAAGAAAGGGAAATGAAGACCAGGTACATATGACCCTTCCAAATTGTGGAAATAATTGGATTTTTATCTTACCAGTTTGAAATGCCTCTAAGATTCTCAAAAGTACATGATGTGTTTCATATAACATTATTATAGAAGTATATGCCAGACCCAATTCCGGTGTTCTCCTCTAATGAAATAGAATTGGAACCTGATATACCTTACTATTAAAAACCCATCCATATTATTGATACTAGAGAGAATGTACTTAGAAATAAGATGACTCAATTGGTTAAGGTACATTGAAGAAATCACAAAATGGAGGAAGCAATGTGGGAACCATATGACATTTTAAAGAAGAACTACCCTCATCTATATAGAAGGGAATTACCAAGAAATTTTGAGGATGAAGTTTTTGTATATGGGGATAATAGAACACCTAGATACATTATGATTTATTTAATTTTTATTAAATTCAATGTCTTCTATATCTTTTGATACATGCAACACTGGTTTTAAATGAAAAGAACCCTATTAAAATATTATTTAAACAAGACCATTATAACCTACCCGTTAAGTTGGAAGATATCAATAGTACTAAAACAATTATTAAATTTATATGATTTATACATTCATAAATTAAATTAAATGGATATCTATCTGTTATAAATAAAATAACAATTATTTGGAAGAAAAGTAATTTATTTCTAAAAAACTATATTTGTTCAATGAAAACGTTTTCATACCTTCTTGTTCACTAATGATAAAAATTAATTTCTAAAAAAACTAGAAAAATTATTTTATATAATGAAATTAATTTTTCAAATCATCATATAAAAATTAACTTATGATGAATTTTTGGGATTTTTCTAAAATGTTTCATTTTTCCATGAATAGAGAAAAATATTGATTTTTATTTGAAAACTACCAATTGTTTTAAATTATTTACAAGTATAAATTATATTTTAAATTGTTTTAAAAGTAAAATTTGTTCATTTATATCATATTAAATTCAATTCATGTCATTGTAATCAATTTCATTTTGAATTTTGATATTAAAACCTTCTATACTAATGATAATTGTCTCTTTAAAACCCGCTTTTTTATCGCGCATCTAAGTATAATTTTAAATTGGATTCTATCACATAAGTGAATTGAATTAGGAAAAATGGTTACCATATTTTTATTTATAATACTATATATTACCTAATAATTTCAAATTAATTTTTGACCATTACGAATAGTAAAAGCAGTAAAAATTAATTACAGTGGTTAAGGTAAAAACTGATATACTGAGGGGTTAAACTAAGCAGATAAGCATTAAAATGACTTAAAAACTATTACAAAAAATATTTTATGGACATATTTAGACCTTATATCCTATAATGGTCTTTAATTATATATTTTTGAGTCTTTTTACCTGATAAAAACATGGGTATCATTGATTCTTTTTAAAAATTCCATGTGTGTCATCTCCCCAATTTATTAAAGGCCACCTAATATCCTCCCCTATTCACACTTTAAAAGTCATTTTACTTGGAAAATAACAACCCAAATCCCTTAAATATCTTACTAAAATTTATTTTACCATAAATCCATCATATAAAGGATTTTTTGCAAACCTCAAGGGGTCGTTCGAAGAAGAGTTATTGTTCTTAAATGAGCATTTTTATTTTGTTTATTCTACCACCTCTTTAAAATATTATTAAAATTATGATATAATAAAATAAGTATATCAAATATAATTATATGTTTTTATATTATTTTAATTACTTATATCCATATATTATTCGATAAAATTGTAAATAAAACCATCGATCTTGTGTATAGAAGACTATCGCCTCATGAACGGATATATTTCATTTTCCATAAACACTTTTCAAGGATGGGAATATTTTTGGATTGAACAAATTTATAATATATTTATTATATTATTAAACTTTTTTTATTATAATATCAAATATAATATTTTACTTTCCATGCTGTTTAAAATAAGTTAACATCGTTCTTGTGTACCATAGAAAACCTCCTCGCTAAGTGATGTGATTCATTTCTCACTTACACTTTAAATGGAAGGTAATAAGGATATATTTAATGAATATATGGGATATATATGATTTGAAATATTTTCTCTAAAATTAATATATCATACATTAACTTACACTTTATCCCATAATGGTAATGTTGTTATAACTTCTGTGTATATACGACCTACTATCTCCACGAAGAGATGCGATTCATTTTTCATCCCAAAATTTTACGCATGGATATAATAATTTATATAATGAATAAATATAATATTTATAAAATTAATTTATTTATGAATATTATATATTTATATACTATATAAAAGAACCTAAACTTTCATCCTAAAATATACATGAGAAAACAAGGCATTTAACCACCGAAATAATAAAAAAATAAATTATTATTAAAAAAATGTGGTACAATGTTATAAGAGGATAATATATGATATTATAAATATTTTTATGTTTTTGGTAAAAATTAATAACAAGATTAAAAACATAATATAGGAGTTTAATGAATGTTTAACTAAATGAATGTTTGAGGTAATGGACTTCGACTCAACTTCCCTTCATCGAGGAATATTGTAATGTTATGCACATAATTTGTTTTATATGGTGTATATAATTATCCCTTTACACGTAATATCTTTAATTATTCACACTTTAATTTATTTTAATTTTAAATTTTAATTATTTCATCTAGGGGGATTTGACAAAGAAATTACCAAGTGGTAAATAATTTTATAATTGAGTTTCTTTTAATTGGGTTATATTGCTTCTTAATTGTCATTAATATTCATAGATTATGTGTGTAATGAATTTTGAATATCATATGTTTTATTAACAATTTTGTTGTGGATTTACATTTGATACACATAATTTATCCGTATATTAATTCTCACATCAATGTTATGATCATTGTTAGGAATGTCATATCAATTTCCATTTTACTGATACATGTTTTTTAATATGAACCTATTCCATTTTATGTGGTGTATATACTAACCCTATTATGTATTTAAAATGAATAAATATTAATTTATGATTATTAATGTTTCATTTAGAATTTAATCTCCAAGGGGTTTCAATTTAAAAGTTACCAAAGAGGTAAAAGTTATTGTACAATCTTAGTTTCGTTGGTGATTGTTTACTTTCTCCTAACACAATAAATTTCTTGCAATCATTTTTCATTAGAAATTCCATTTCTCATAATTATAAATATTATTTTATAATGGAGAAAATTATAAAATAAACCTTATATTAATTTTATATATGGTTTTTACTTTTAAAGTTATATGATTAATTTTAGAATTATTAATAAATTTGTATCCGTACTCAATACAGATATTTGATGATAAGTAATATTAATTCATGATTTAAATAAATTATTTAATATAAGAGGAATGATTTTAACATGGTGATAATAATGTATCCTAGTTATAGACATCCTATTGATGAATCTATGGATATCATGAGAGAAATCAGTTGGCCAAATCAAATGGGTTTTTACCAAGTAGTTTTAAACTGTCTCGTGAAAGGACATAGCAGTAGAGGAATCATGATGCTTGAGGTCATGATGTCCAATAATTAAGAATCTCCTACATTGAGAATTTATTTGTTATTATAATTATCCATGTTATTTTCTCTATGATACTATCTCTATATTCATTTCATTCATAATTTAGTGAAAAAATGGAATTTTTTTTAAGTTATTTACCTTTCCATATTGATTACACATTATCCAATTATTATAGTCATTTGTTGATTAAATAGAATGTTTCACACCATGAATTATTTATTTATTTTTATTTTATTATTTTAGGGCTTCGGTTAACCTCATCGAGGTACGGGTTGATCACTGGTATAAATGTTTTGACGTTAAATAATTTTAGTAGGTTTCAGACCCATGCGCGGTCACTGCATAGTGGGAGGTAGCTACATAGTTCCCCCGGGTGCCTGTGAAAATGTATAATGTTTAAAATAAATAATGTTTTATGTAAATAAGATGATTTTAATGTTTAAATCTTAATAATAATAATGTTATTGTGTAGATAATAATATTTTTATTATTAAGAATTGTTAATAATATTTTTATTATTTAAAAATCATCGTTAATATTATTATTAAAAATTTTTTATTAACAATAGTATTATTATTATTATTATTATTTTAATTGTTATTATTATTAGTATTATTAATTTTATTGTTATTATTTTTATTAGTATTATTTTCATTATTATTACTTTTATTGTTATTATTTTTATTTTTATTATTTTTATTTTTTTATTTCTATTGTTATTATTTTTGATATTATTATAATAATAATAATTATTATTATTGGTATTATTATTATTATTATTATAAAGTGGAAAAAAATAAAGAAAACCTAGTTCTACCCAGTGCCCCCCATCCCTGTTCCCTGCATGCACAGATTAACTGGCTAGCTGCTCCCTACATCCCAGCCTCACCCTCACCCTCCGCTCCTGTAGCCCACCCAGCTCCTGGCCCCACCCCTTCCCAGACACTTCATCCAACCTCCAACCTCCCACTCTCTGCACTCCCAACCTCACCCTCCGTCTTCCGTACCTCACACCTCCACCTTCTGACCGACACCCATCCAACTCCCGACCCCCTAGCTCACCCTTCCTGCAGCCAGCGACGCACCCAAACCCTCCCTCTTGCGACTCACACTGATAAACCCACTCGACCCTTCTCAAAAAACCTTTTACTTGTGCATGCTTGTGCGTTGAAAACTCCCTACCATGGTATATTTATTTATTTATTTATTATTTTTCCCATTCCATTTTATATTTGGTGTTTTTATTCATTTTGGCTAAATCCTAATACTGCAAGTTATGTATCATGTGTTTTTCTCATTGTTTAGGGTACGTGGTTAGTCCGCGGGGTACAGTTCTACCTTTATTGAATTTTCATTGCTTTCACATGTGTTTTGGGAAGTTGGATTCACGTACCACCTTTTCTAAGCTCTCCGTTGATACTTGAATTCTTTCAAATAATTTTCATTTCATAAATCTCCTGTTTAGGATACCTCTCCCTAACTTATAATGATGTTTTAGAATCGATAGATTTTTGTTAAAATTATGTTTTGAAACAATTATTTGTAATGCCTATTTATTTGTGCACCAAATGATTCTTGGGTATTGTTTTAAATTATTAAACATGATTTCAACCCTTTCATATTTTTAATTAATTTGAAAATTTGATTAGAATACTTGCTGTGTATTTATTTAGGTTTGTGTGATGTTTTTATGATGGAAGAGATTGGTGGAAGTGTTATTAATGGTTTTTTCCTATATACTATATATTGGTTCACATGAGGTGTTTGATTTAAATGAAAATTGTTTTCTTTTAAAGTTTTTCTTTGTATCAAACATGGTTTCAAGATTGTTTTATAGGGCATGGTGTAATGGTTGTTTAATCGGGATTTTAAATGTTTTGGAAAGGTTATTTTTGTTTTTTAACACTTATTAGTGGTTTAGGAATTTCCATGCCCTCTCTCTAATTTTTTTAATCCATCCAATTATTGTGTTTTCTTAATTAAATCCTATATTATGTTTCTCACCTTTATTTTGTTTTAGTTAACTTCTGGTAGTGTTTTCTTGGTGAAAGATTTGATTAAAAATGGACTTTAGGATGCTCCTCTATTTATGAACATGTTTATTCCTTTAAAACATGATTGGAACTAAATTTCTATATCTTCAAATGGGTTTTTTGGATATCTTGAGTGATGTTTTCTTGTATAAACATTTTATGGAACTTGTTTCTCATGTCTCGGTTTGTTTTATGGAACTTAGTATTTCTGTGGGAATGATTTCACATGTCTATTTGGGGATTTTATAACACCCCAACCCTAGTTACCTCGATTCAGTGCATCATTACATAACATTGGCATGATCACAATAGATCATGTATCTAAATACCAATTAGTTTAGTTTCCTTGGAAGTACTAGATATATACATAAATTTTACATTAAATAATGGAATAAAAAAAACAAAAACATTGTTTTCCATTTTGAACACACTCATATCCCTTATCCTATCCCTACAGGTCAATAATAATATTCTTCTTTACATCCTGGAAAAAATAAAACATAAGAAAGGGGTGAGATCAGATACTCAGTAAGGATAACAATATAGAGGAAACTATCATAAATAAGCATAAACATTTAAGGAAATATATAATACTAAAAAAAAGCCTTTTAAAATTAAACTTCAGTTTAATATGGCAAAGACAAAATAAATAATGAAATTTACTTATTCACATGGATATTCTACTAGTAGAATAATCACATGTAATATCAACATCTAATATCATAATAATGGAATGCATAATGTCAGACATCATAACCACATAGTCAAGGCCTCATGCCAAGACTACAAATAAGATTTTGTCAAGGCCTTATGCCAAGAAACCAGTTTATATCATGATACCTACCGATGCATCAAAGGGATATAATAGGCCCCACTTGTGACTTACTATGTCCAATACATTCCTCATATGAAAAGGTTAAACCATAACATAAACATTCGTATTAAAACTAACATATGAAATGTTAATACTTTAACCATAAACCATGAATGTTATAAAAATAAAACATCCATAGTCAAACATATCACAAAACCTTCAATCTAATATGGAATATTGTATTATAATAAATCAACATTAAACAAGCGTAAAATCCAATAAAGAATGTTGACAAAGATGAAATCAAAACTATTTGAGAGAAATATCTCTTTCGATTTTGAAATCATTTAAAGGTCACACAATTATGAAAGAAAACATTTATTTTTAAAATATTCTTATAATCTTGTAAGGGAAACATTGAATGTGTTATAATGGGTGAAAATAGCCGCACCCGCAGAATAAGTTAAAAAAACATTCTTTCCTTAATTTGTGGAAAAGGTCATAAAGTACCTTTCTTGCAAAGAAATGGAAAGATTCCTTTCAAAACATTTTATAAAAAGTCAAAAAAGGGTATAAATGAATTTAACCCATAGTCTAGTAAATAGTATAAATGTTGTGAAATACATTTTCAGGAAACACAAATGTGTATGATAAAGGAGTTCTAGTAGATACTTACGTAAATACAAGCTGAAATAATAAAGAGATTATAAAATTAACTCTTACCTTGTACTTTTCCTTAGTTGAGGTAAAGTTAACCTCCTGTATGATGTCTAAATAAATGTTATAAAATTATACAAAAACCGCATACATATATATTATATCATATATGATCCTCTAATATTACTTTGTTAATAATATTTCAGTAGTATCATTGTTTCGGGTGTTAACTGATTCGTTTTCCTTTATATGTTTTGTTATGTAAGTCATGTTTCTTATGGATAGGATGTATTTAATTCATATCCATAATTATATTAAATTTTTAAACATTATTTTTAATCATCAAATTAGAATTATTCTTTAATTGTTACAATGGGGAATGAAATCTTATCGCAACGTGGAGACGGTAAGCCGTATGTACGCATGAGCGACAATATCATTATATTGGTGGTGAAATCATATGTATTTGGATGGTATATTATATATAAAGAATCATTAACATGTTATATTTATTATTTACATCAATTATACTCATTATTATACCCATCCAAATAATGAAGTGTTGAATAACAAACTACACCACGACGTGGAGATGGTAATCCGTACGTACCTATGTATGGTGACTTTGTCATTCATAGGATGGATAGAATAACGAATAGGGTTTTACCATATTTATAATAACATATCAGTATGTAGAAGTTTCTGGAGTTGTTATTTTAGTATGGAAACAAAAAAGAAAGAGGAAGTGGAAGAAGGAAAAAACTTTTAAAGAGGTGATGAAGTAACTACCTCTTCTTCGTGTTCTTCCTTTTGATTTGAAAAAAATGGATACATAGGTTGGCTTTCTGATCAAAGTAAATCCTATAGGTTGTAGTGAGGGTATTTTTGAGGATATTTGAGTATGGTTTTCCCGAGACAAAAGGCATTGTAGTTGTGAAATTAAGAGAAGGGGAAGTACCCTTTTAAAAGAGTGGTGATGGTCACTTTAGGAAAAGCTTGAAATATTATTTTATTATAAAATAATTTTCGGTTTGTAATGGGTTAAAATGGATTTATTTCTAGGATAAGGTGGGTATGGGTATAAATAATCTCAACCAATAGGTTTTAGACAAGTTTAGGTCACCATATTAACCTTATATTTTAGATTTAACTCTTAGTTAAATACTTTAACTTTTACTATGTCTTCTTGTATTTTTATATTACATTATTAATAAACTTACTATAAAATTCCAAGAGAACCCAAATTTGTTCATTAATTACATATATATCATTATATAAGTCCTTTTTCTGAACCTTATCTTTTTAATACTATAATATAATTTAATAAAATAGAATTTGTTTTAAAAACTCATTTATGTCAATTTTGACACTATTTTGTATTTGTATTTTGTGAAAGTCATAAAAACTTGATTACTTTGAAAAAATTATGTTGAATCAACCCTAAAATTTCATATTTTCCTATATAATTCGTGGATGGAATCAAAAATTTCTAATTATACTTATTTTAATATTTATAATATCATTTATTTGATTCTTTCATTAATAAGTAAAATACTACATCATCATTGTTTCATAAATAAATTTAATTATTTAATGTATTAAAATTATAAATAAAATAACATGAAGTAGGAAATCATTTTATCTTTTTAATGAATATTTTTAGTCAAATATATATTATGTATAACCCTATATTAAAAATGTTTTAGCTATTAAAATTTGAATTTAACACTTTTAACTCTTCTTTAAATAAAATAATAATAAATGTCTTAATGCAATCCAAGTAGAACAAAAAGAACCGTATTTTATTCCTAATGTTTAATGTAGTATAAATACACTTATCAAATAGTATTAGGACATGTGTTGGGGTAATTATAATATCATTTTTACCTTTAATTACCCTATTTAATTTTAACCATGGTAAATTAAACTCAAAAGTTACTATTCAAAAAAAATTATTTTCATCCTATTGAACCAAATTTTACTTATTTATATCAACTATATCTCTTGGATTTTTTAAATTAAATTCCCAGAAGTGGTAAAATTACGTTTTATGCAAATCTGCAAATGTGCCTAGAAGGTGGGTAAAAGACGTTAAATAGTTCAATAATATTTTATATATGTAATCTTATTATAAAATGACTCCAATGAATTACATTGAACTTATATAGGTATTATGTATCTATTTTTAGTTAAAATAAATTTAAATAAATTAAATAATTATTTAAATAAAAAATCAGTTTTAAACAATAACGTAGTTTTTTTCACTATTCATCTAAAATTAAAAGTTTTTAGAAAAATACCAAGAATTCAGCCTAAGCTAATTTTGATATTCTGAATCCAAAAATGAAGTCCATTTTGAAAAATAAAATTTAGAAAATTTCAAAAAGTGGGTATTACTATTCATAACGGCTAGTTTATTGGTCATGGTGTGCTAGAACTTGATGTTGCATACAACGCAAGCTATTATATTATTTAAAGAGAAACGTACCATGGAAGCTTGGGGGGTTATATTCTACCCTCCTTACAATAATTTCGTCCTCAAAATTTAAGGAATATTACTGCATAAAAATATTCGTGTGGTTCTTTATCATAATTTCCTTGGGTTCCCAAGTTGCATGCTCCATCTTATGGTTTCTCCATAGAACTTTTACCAGATGAGTTATCCGGTTTCTCAACACTTGTTCTCTGATATCAAGAATCCTGATAGGCTCTTCACAATAAGACAGATCAGGTTCCAGTTCTATTTCTTCATAGGTGAGTACATACATTTGGTTAAGCATGTATTTTCTCAATAATGATACGTGGAACACATCATGAACTTTGTAGAGACTTGGAGGCATTTCCAAACGGTAAGCTACAACTGCAATTAGTTCTATAATTTTGAAAATTCTGATGTACCTGGGACTCAATTTACCCTTTTTACCAAATCCTAAAACCCCCTTTCATGGAGATACCTTCAAGAAAACATGATCTCCTACTTGAAATTAAAACCCCTTCCTTCAGTTATCAGCATAGATCTTTTTCCTACATTGAGAAGCTTTGATGTGGGTTTTGATAATATTCACCTTTTCTATTGTTTCCTCAATATGTTCTTGGCCTACGAGTTTTCTTTCACCAACATCATCCCAACTAGTTGGTGTGCGACATCTCTTTCTATATAATGCATCATATGGTTCCATATGAATACATGAATGAAAGCTATTATTATTGGAAAATTACACCAGAGGTAAATACTGATCCCACATACCTTGAAAGTCAAGTTTGCAAGATCTAAAAATGTATTTTAAGGTTTTAATTGTCTATTCTGATCGTTCGTCAGTTTGAGGGAGTAGGCAGTGCTCAAATAAAGTTCAATATCTAGGGATTTCTGAAGACTTTTCCAAAATCATGATGTAAAACAGGGATCACGATCAGAAACAATATATAGGGGTATACCATAAAGTCTTACAACTTCATTAATATATTGTCTTGATAAAAGTTCAAGTGGTAAATCTTCTCTTATAGAAATAAAATGTACTCACTTCATAATAGGATCAACAATGACCCATATTACATCATTTATTCTAAGAGTCTTTGGTAGCCCCATCACAAATTCCATCATAATATCATCCCATTTCCACTCAGGTATTGGAAGAGGTTGCATAACTCCTTCATGATGTTTTCTTCTAGCCTTCATCTATTGAAAAACCATACATCTTGAAACATAATCGGAAATCTCCCTCTTCATGTTGTCTGACCAAAAATGTTCCTTCAAGTCTCTATACATCTTAGTACTACCACAGTGTATAGAGAAATTAGAGCTATGAGAATCATCCAACAATTATTTTTTTTAGATCAGATATATCTGCAACAGTAAGACTTTTCCCAAATTTCAAAATTCCATCTTCATATATGATATAAATAAATCTCCCATCATTCACAGCTTTAATCTTCTTTTGAACCTCTTTATCATCAGTTTGAGAACTTTTTATCCTTTCTAGTAAAGATGGTTTGGAAACTATTTGAAAAAGTATCGATGTTTCACCTTCTATGATTATTCTCATATCCATCTTTATTAGATCCATGAACATAGGATCTATTTAAACTCTCATCTTGTTCAGAACTCCATTATCCTTTTGGTTCAAATCATCTTCCACCTTATTTTTTCCCTAAGTGGTAAAGTATAGTGCAATCATAATCCTTGAATAGTTTGAGCCTTCACCTTTTCCTCACATTGAGTTATTTTTATGGGAAAATATACTTCAAACTATTGTGATCAGTATATATCTCACATTTCTCACCATAGAGATAGTGTCTACATATCTTCAGAGCAATGATTATAGCTGCTGACTCAAGATCATGAGTGGTATAGTTTTGTTCATGAATTTTTAGCTGCCTTGATACATAAGAAATAACTCTATCATTCTGCATAAGGACACAACCAAGTCCCTTATTTGATGAATCATTATAAATAACAAACCCATCATTCCTCGATGGTAGAGTCAAGATTGGAGAATTGAATAATCTTCTCTTTAGTTCTTCAAAACATTATTCACACACTTTTCCAAATAAATTAAACACATTTATGTGTGTTCTTGGTTAATGGGTTAGCCAATCGGGAAAAATTCTAGACGAAATGCTGATAATAACCTGATAAACCAATAAAACTACGTACCATAGTTATACTCATCGGTGTTGGACATTATTGGATTTACCGTGTCTTTGAAGGATCAATAGAGATTCTATACTTACAGATAATATGGCTAAAAAAAGAAATCTTCTAAATCCATAATTCACAGTTTCTAAACCTCCCATATGATTCATTTATTCTAAGAGTCTTTAGAATAGTATGCATGTGATTTTCATGATCTTCGTAGCTTTTAGATTATACCAAGATATCATCAATAAATAACACTACAATTTCATCAAGTTATTCCTTGAAAACTCGATTCATTAGATCCATGAAAACAGAGGGTTCATTAGTCCGTCCAAAAGGCATTACTGTAAAATCGTAATGCCCGTACCTGGTTCGAAATATTGTCTTTGTAATGTCTTCCTTCTTCACACACAACAGATTATATCCATATTGAAGTTCAATATTTGAAAAATATTGAGCTCCATGAAGTTGATCGAATAAAGCCTCAATGCAAGGTAGGGGATACTTGTTCTTTATTTTTATATCATTGATCTCCCTGTAGTCAATTCACAACCTCATAGATCCTTCTTTCTTCTATACAAAAATAATAGGGGCCCCCCATGTAGAAACACTAGGGAGAATAAATCTTTTATTACTCAATTCCTCTAGTTTTTTCGTTAGTTCCACTAATTCCACAATGTCCATTCTATGATGGGTCTCTGATATATTCCATAAACCAAGAATTATGTCAATAGAAAACTCAAATTCTCATTCTTGAGGATGTCCAGGTAAATCCTTTGGAAACATATCAATATATTCTTGCACAATAGGTAAATCCTCTATCTAAACACTCCTTTACTCACCCATAGTTATTTCAATCTCTTCCTCCTCAATAATGGAATTTAGTAGAGCTACTGGGGGTAGATCTAGATGAAAAGATGATGGTGATGTTTCCACTCTAAATATAAGGGATTCCTTATCATCATCAAAAATTGTAACCTCATTCTTCTTACAATAGATTTTCACATCATGGTCCGAAATCCAATTCATGCCGAGGATTATATCAAATTAAATCAAGGGAATGACAATAAGATTAGTAGATAAATCTCATTTATATGCCATAATGGTAACTAATTCACAAAACTTTGTTGTAATGATACTTCCCTTAGGGGTTTTGACTAACAAATACTTTGTTAAGTCAAATTGGAAATATGTAATTTTCTTGAAAAAAATGAGATGATATGAAATAATCTGATGATCTATAATCAAATAAATCGTTGGCTAAATTTGAGGAAAATATTTAAAGTACCTGCCACCACATCATTTAGAACTTCAACCTCAACAGTTTTGATCACATAAACTTGGCCTGGCTCCCTTGGCCCTTTTTGAGGTATGTTTCCTTGGTGCTCAGGAAATTCATTTTCATAATGCCCCATTTCTCTACAATTGTAGCATTAAACAATGAAAAACTATTTATTTCCCTTGAAATCACGTGCTTGGTGGACTTTTTCCCCACACTTGTAACAAACTCTCATTCCCTTCAGGAAAGTACCATGGCATTTCTTTACACATTTACTACAGGATGGAAATTCAACTTTTCCCTTCTTCCTATTATTTCCATTTCCAAAGTGTTCGACATATTCTTCTTCTCTTGCATTTCTTTAAAGTCGTAAGACTTAAAGAATTTGTTTTCTGTATTGATAGCACACGAGACTATATCTTCTTATGATGAGAAGGACTGTGAGACTAATGGTTCATAGAGAAATGGTTTTAACCCATAAAATAATTGACCGATCTTACTCCTTGGGTTATTTATATAATCTGTAACATGTCTTGCTAACATTGTAAAGTTAGCCTCATACTTTGTGACTTTCTCAACCTCATTTTGACTTATACTTAGAAATTGTATTTACATATCCGCTCGATGGTCACAAGGAATGTATTTTTCTATGAAAATCTATTTAACCTTCCTCCATTCAATAATTGATACTTCTTCATCTTCCTTTGTGTTTGGAATTAATGACCACCATTGATCTGCATCTCCTGTGAGGCGATAAACTACCATGAATTGTTTTTCCCTTTCGCTACTCTCTAAAGCATGAAATATTTTCTCTAAGGAACTTATCAATTTCTCAGCTACAAATTGATTGGTTTTCCCATTTAATCTTGGTGTCTGTTTCCTCATGAAATAGTCCAACATTGATTCTCTGCATTGTGGATCAGGGTTCTCCATACGTGTAAGGTTATTACTCATAACCTGAGTGAGTTGTCTCAGTATGGTAATAAGCTGTTGAACACTAGTTTCATCACTAGATCCACTATATTTATATTGAGTAGGAGGGAAATACCTACATGGATTGATTTTTGTTGATATGGTTTCCATTCCTTCCAATAGGAAACATTTCTAAACAATGGCATACACTAGATTAGTTTATGAATCGCAATGCATAATTCAAAACTTGTAAAATACCTAAAATAAATTGAACAGTTTATGCATATAATCCAGAATCATAAAAATGATTTCTTTGAGAAAGTATTTACTCATAAATCCTTCATAATGGTTTGTAATGAAAATGTGAATTATCCTAATCATATCCCCCGGGAGTCTCAATACCAAGAGTGCAGCATGGCCCGTTGTTGTGTACCAGGATACCTCGATTCAAGCCCAAAACTCCCTATGAGAGTTTTCGCTCCTAGGTACATCTGTTCCAGATCCACCTCTACCCATTTGAATCCAGAAAAGGATTTATTTTCTTAGAAAATTAACAAAATCTCTACATTACCAAAATTCTAGGAATTTATTCTATATTATTTCTCAATGTTTATCTTAGGTAATGTTCTCTAATCAGAGTTTTTCTAAATCTAGTTTCCAAGGTTTGTACTAAAATTCATCTGATACTAAATGTAACACCCTGACCCTAGTTACCTAGGTTCGGTGCATTATTACATAACATTTTCAAGATCACAGGATATCAATTCTCGAAATACCGATTTGTTTAATAGCCTTGAACGTACTAGATACATATATAAGTTTTACGTTACATCATGAAATAAAAACAACAAAAACATTTTGTCTCATTTTGAGCACACTCATATCCCTTAGCCTATACCTATAGGTCAATCATAATAAACTTATTCAAATCTTGCGAAAAAGAAAATATAATAAAGGGGTGAGCTCAGATGCTCAGTAAGGATAACAATATAGAGGAAACTATCACAAATAAACATAAATATTTAAGGTAATGTATAAGACTAAAACACAATCCTTTTAAACATAAATATCAGTATAATATGACAAAGATAAATCAAATAATTTCTTTTACTTATCCACATGTATATTCTACTAGTCAAATAATCACATGTAATATCAACAACTAATTTCATATTGATGGAACACATAATGTCGACCATCATTACCACATATTCAAGGCCTCGTGCCAAGACTACAAAAAAGATTTTTTCAAGGACTTGTTCCAATAAACTAGTTTGTATCATGAGACCTACCGATGAATTGTGGGCCTATAGTGGGCCCCACCTATCACTTACAACGTCCAATACATTCATCATATGAATAGGTTGAAACATAACATAAACATTCGTATTAAAACTAGCATACAAAATATTAATAATTTAACCACAAACCATGAATGGTATGAAAATATCACATCCATATTTAAACATATCACAAAACCTTAAATACTATATGGAAGATTGTATCATAATAAACCAACTTCAAACAAGCATAAAATCCGACAAAGCATGTTTACATTGATGAAATCAAAACTATTTGAGAGAAATATTTATTTATTTTTGAAATCATTAAAAAGTCACGTAATTATGAAAGAAAACATTTATTTTGAAAATATTCTTATATTATTATAAGGGAAACTTCTAAGGTGTTATAATAGAGGAAAATAGCTGCAACCGCCATATAAAACATTCTTTCCCTAATTTGTCAAAACGGTCATTAAGTACCTTGTTTGGAAGGCGACGAAAAGATTCCTCTCAAACCATTTTATAAAAATTCAAACAAGGGTATAAATGACTTTAACACATAGTCTAGTAAATATTATAAATGTTTTGAAATATATTTTTATGAAACATGGATGTGGATGCAAAAGGAGTCCTAGTAGATACATACGTAAAAGAAATCTTAGATAATAAAAAGATTGTAAAATTAACCATTACCTTGTACTTATACTTATTCGAGGGTACGATAACCTCCTATATGATGGTTAAATAATTTTTATTAAATTATAAAAAACCAAATACATAAATATGATATCCTATATGATCCTCTAATATTACTTTGTTAATAATATTTCAATAGTATCAATATTTCAGGTGTTAACCGATAAATGTTTCTTTATATTTTATGTTATGTAAGTCATATTTGTTATGAATAGTATGTATTTGATTCATATCTATAATGATATTAAGTGTTTAAACATTATTTTTAAACATCAAATTAAAATTATTCTTTAATGGTTATGATGGGGAATTAAATCTTATCACGTCGTGGAGACAGTAATCTGTACGTATGTATGAGCGACAATATCATTATATTAATGGTGAAATAATATGTTTTTAGATGGTATATTATATATACAGAATCATTAAAATGTTATATTTATTATTTACATCAATTATACTCATTATTATACACATCCAAATAATGAAGTGTTGAATAAAAAACTACACCACAACGTGGATATGGTAATCCGTATGTACGCACGTATGGTGACTTTTTCATTCATAGGATGGATAAAATAATGAATATTGTTGTACCATATTTATAATAACATCTCAGTATATATAATGTTCTTAAGTTATTATTTTATTACGGGAAAAAAAGAAATAAGATGCGGAAGAAGAAAAAAACATTGAAAGAGGTTATGAAGTAATTACCTCTTCTTCTAGTTCTTCCTTTTGATTTGAACAAAATGGATCTTTAGGTTGGATTTATTATAAAAGTAATGCCTCTTGGTTGAATTGATGGTAGTTAGGAGGATATTTGATCTGGTTTTGGTCGAGACAAAAGGCTTTTGAGGTGTGAAATTAAGATAAGGGGAAGTACCCTTTTATAAGAGAGGTGAGGGTCACTTTAGGAAAAGCTTGAAATATTATTTTATTATAGAATAATTTTTGATATATAATAGCTCCAAATTTATTTATTTAGATTCTAAGGTGGGTATGGGTCTAAATATTCTCAAACGATAGGTTTTAGACAAGTTTAGGTCACCATATTAACCTTATCCTTTATACTTAACTCTTAGTTAAATACTTTAACTTTTACCGTGTCTTCTTGTATATTTATATTGCAGGGTTTATAAACTTACTATAAAATCCCAAGAGAACCTAAATAGGTTCATCAATGACATATCTATCATTATATAAGTCTTTTGGAAAAACCTTATATTTTTAAGACTATTATATAACTTAAAATAATAGTATTTTTTTTAAAAACTCATTTATGTCGATTTTTACACCATTTAGTATTTGTTTTTTTTGAAAGTCATAAAAAATTAATTACTTCAAAAAATATATTTTGAATTGACCATAACATTTTATATTTACCAAAAAAATTCGTTTATGGCATCAAAACTTTCTAATTATATTTATTTTAATATTCATAATATCATTTATTTGATTCATTCATTAATAAAGAAAATATTGCATCATCATTGTGTCATAAATAAATTTAATTATTTAATGTCTCAAAATTATAAATAAAAAAACATGCTGTAGGAAATCTTTTTATATTTATAATGAATATTTACAGTCAAATTTATCTTATGTATAACCCAATATTAAAAATTTCTTAATTATTAAAATTTTAATTTAACACTTTTAACACTTCTTTAAATAAAATAATAATAAATGTCCTAATCTATTCCATGTGGACCAAAAAGGATAATATTTAATTATTAAGGTTTATTTTGGTCGAAATAAACTTATCCAATAGAATTAGGACATGTGTTGGGGTAATTATAATATTATTTTTACCTTTAATTACCCTATTTACTTTTAACTGTGGTAAATAAAAGTCAAAAGTTACTATTAATCAAAGAATTATTTTCATCTTATTGAACCATATTTTACTTACTGATTACAATCGTGTCTCTATAATTTATGAAATTCAATTCTCAGAAGCGGTAAAATTATATTTTATGCAAATTTGCAAATGTGCCTAGAAGGTGGGTAAAAGACGTTAAAAAGATCAAAAACATTATACATATAATATTATTATAAAATGACCCCAATGAATTAAATATATATTATATAGGTTTTATATATATATATTTACTTAAAATAAATTTAAATAAAATAAATAATTATTTAAATAAAAGTCTGTTTTAAATAATAACACAGTGTTTTTCAGTATTCATCAAAAATTGAAAGATTTCAGAAAAATACCAAAATTTCACCCTAAGATAATTTTGATATTCCAAATTCAAAAATGAATTATATTGTACCAAATTAAAAACATATAGGTTTCATTAATTAATTTAAAATTAATTCCTGTTGTCAAAAGGAAAAAGAGGGTTTTTAAAGAGTAAAAACTTTCCAAAGATTGACATGTGTTTATGTCAAATTTAAATATGAAATTACTTATAATGACCTACATAATATTAAATATTAAAAATATAATCTAATTATACTTCCAAACCATTAAAATGAATAGTTTAACACTATAAATTATTTTGATTAAAAAATTATTTTAAATTAAAATTTAGTATTTTTCCCTATTCATCAAAATATAAAAGTTATTAGAAAAGCACCAAATTTTTTTCCAAAATTAATTTTTATGTATTTATTATAAAGAAGAATTTAATTTAATTTAATTGGATATATTAATTTGTCAAATATTGGTTTTAAAAAGGGTTCTCCATTAAAAGGTGGTAAAATTACATTTTTTGAAAGATACTTCTTTTATATGAAAACATGAATTTGTTCTTATATTCTGTCTACGAAATACATAATAGGGATTATAAAATTATGTAGAGTATATAAAATTCAAAATTCAGTTAATACTATTCATAACCACTTTTTGAACGGCTAGTTTGGTAAGTCTTGGTGCGCTCGAACTCCGTGTTGCGTGTAGCGTAAACAATTGAATTACTTTAAAGATTTAAAGTACTATGAAATCCTAGGGTGTTACAATTTCAAACTAGCATTTTTTTTACTTTTGAAAATAAAACCCTGGAATCTAGGGGGCTTAAATACTGGGCTATATGTTTTATCATCCAAATCACACCAATTAGATTTTATAGAATGACTGTATTGTAAGTTCTAGATTTTATTTGATGAATGGGCCATAATTGTGGATATTTTAGGACCATGGGTAAAATTAGATATCATGGTTAGGTATGAAAGTTATTATTTTTAATATTTCCATATAATAAAACACATATTCAACTTCCTACATTTAGTTATGTTATTTATCTAAAAATGATGTATATATAGGTTTTTGAAAAAAAAGGGATTGTTTCATGTGGGGGCATTGGAGGCTGAGCTGATGGATTTAATTGTAATCTATTATGTCTTCTATTTGTTCAATAAAGTTATGTTTATTTGAAAAATTTATTTATTTTGGTGTTGACATATGACTTACATATTGGCCACTCCAGAATTTCTATATAATTACTCTACTATTTGAATGTTATTTATTTGTGAAAAATCATCCCCAATGATTTATTTTGACCCCTATAACATTTTCTATTAGCTATAAGGGATTGATGATTCACCAATATTTATTTGCAGACTAGGCCAGCTGATGGTACTAGTGAAGTCCTATTCCAATTCATTATAAATGGTATGAGAGACTCGGTTTATTAAGGGGACCATGTTTCCAAAGAACATTTTGTTACATTTGTATGTCTAGTAGATGGATCTCATATTATCAAGGATCATGGGGTGATATTGGGGAGTTTTTAGTTAGACCTCCCCCCATTCTCAATATTGAGTTTCCTTTGGATTTTGGGATTCAATTCATGGATTGATTTTTAGGTATGTTATATTTATGTTGATGGATTTGTTTTATTTGGGATGGAACAAGATTTGTGCAGGTGGTACATGTTGGGATGACATGGTCTGGTAACCTATGTGTATCCCATGTTGATGGTTCGATGCTACCCCATATGATATTAGTTCGATTGGAACATAGTCCATGAATCCATGTTACCTATTTATACATAGTAACTAGTCCCATTTAACAATATATATTTTGTTTAATATTGATTAAATGTATTTTTGTTCATATTAGAGTGAGAGTTTTGGATTTTTAAAATGGGTTTATATAAATTTTTATTATTTTACCCTGGAAAGGTGTATTTTGAAATAGGTTCGAAAGTAATTGAAAAAAATAATTGATTTAAAATGGTTTTTGGAATGGTTTAAATGATTTGAAATTAAAATAAATAGAATAAAAAATAATTATTAGGAAATTATTGGGTTTTAAATTTAGTGGTTGGTCTAAAATATCTGAAATGGGTTTTGTATTGGGAATATCTAATATATATTTTTTAGTTTACTCTTTGATATTTTTAAGTGTCTTGAATAAGGGATATTGGTTTTAAAACTTGTGAAGGTGGTTTTCTAAATAAATAAAAAATAATGTCAGATTTAGGGTATTTTAAAATTTTATAATGTGATAATGGGTGCAGTTAAATATGTTAATTTATGTAGGGTTCATATTTTAATACATAGCTTTTTGATTATTTATAATAATCTTCAATAGGGTTCTTTTATTTATTTAATGTTTTTTCTCTTTTGTGTGATTTTTTGGTGATTTCATTAAGATGGTTAGTATGAATTGACACTTGATTTTGGATTGATGTTTATGTTTGTTAGGATATGATTGGATTAAGTTATGTGATTTTACCTATTATTAAATGTATACTCCTTATAAATTTCAAGATCAATGCTGAGTTAGGGTGGTCATTTGTTTTTGGGTCATTCATATCATTTCTTGTTCCTTATATATTTTCTACGTTTCTTATTATTGATTTCTGTTATTTTGGGTTTCATTATGTATCCATGAAGTATAAGAGTTATTTGATTTTTTATTATTCCACTTTTTTTGAAGATTTTTTTTTCTGGTTCTTTAGCTATGGGTGTGATAGGGATATGTTACATATACCTATGTTGAATTCTTATCTATTTTAGATTAAGCACTTACTACTACTGCTTTAGTTTTATTGATCTACCAAGGTCAATTTCCTTAGAATGAGGTCTTAATTAACCCCATATTATCCCTTCCATGGGGTTAAAACCCTTATTGTTTGAATAGTAATGTTTTCGGGGGAATTCCTTATACCATGCTTATTTCTAGTTGATGGGTTTTGAGAGGATTGTTTTGTAATCATTATAGACACTCATATGATTTTCATATCCTTTGGTAATGGTTCACTTTAACTTTTAAGGTGTACTTCCCACCTTACCTTTTCCCATTGGTAGTCATTTTCTTATTTGTGTTACATCATATTGGTTTTTATATGTTGTTCCAATTTGGAAAGGTATTTATAGTATTAATGGATTTATTTATAGAGTTTTGGTTTGGTGTTTTTATTTAGTTATTTTTAGTTTCGGTTTGGGATATTGTATGTGGGAATTATCCTAGAGATGAGTACCATAATATCCAATAGGTAAGGGGTGAATTTAATCCTTAATAATTTTGATTTAAAGACCCCTCTTGATTTAAAAAATCATTCCATTTCAGTAATCATATATTGTAGAGGAAATTTAAAAAAAATAATGTACATGACACAACAATGTAATGTGGTTCAAGGAATAATAAATAGAACATTCCACTACATCAAAACTAAAATATACGAGCATGGTTATTTTACTAGAAATTGTACATTTACCCAATATTTTTAGACTACATTGTTGCATCTGTCACATGTTATAATTATTTTATTGGGTCATCAATTCCTTTTGTTGGGAACCTTGATATAATTGTACATAAAGATTAGAATTCATAATAACTAAGTACAAGAAGTTGATAGTCTGTATAATGTGTGTGTGATGTAGAATGTTATAATTGATTCGTAATAAATTTTCCTCAACAACTGATTGATACCAAAAGGATCCTAAATAATGCATAATAGTTTCAAAAAAATTGTTCTTCAAGATTTGTTGAATTCATTCATCCATTTATTATAATCAAGATAAAAACAATGTGAAATACTTTTCTTCTTCTTGAAGGATAAGAATAATATTATCTTGAATATTGAAAATATTGTCTTCTTCTATCATTGATATAGTATATTGTATCGAAAAACATTGTATTTCAATTTTCTATCCAAAAGTGTTGAGATGAATAAATTTACTTTCTAGATTTTATGTTTTCTTATTTCCCCTTTTTTATTTTTTTCTTACCATGTAGAAAAAATATATTGAAATATATAATTTATCTGTTTATTCTTTATCTATCTTTGAAAATTAGAAAATAAGAGTCAAAATAAATCATTATATTTTTCTATGATAAATTAATACTATTAAAATTATAGACCTTATATAATACTCATATTCAAAAATAATTTAATATTTTATCCAAAAATAACTCCGCCAAAACAAAATCATTGAAAACCATTATATTTTTGGATAAAAATATTATTGTTGATACATATATGTTTACCTAAAACCAAAAGCCCTAAAAATATCCTCAATTTCACTATTTGAATAGGTATAACATTAATACAGATAAAGTATAAGAAATATTACCATTAATATATCTATGATAATATATTTCAAAATTAAATCATTATATTTTGAATACGATGTACAATAAAAATCAGGTTTATATTCCATCTTCTTTGTAAAGAGATATTAATATAATGTGATTTTGGATCTCACTTGATTATAAGTGGAAATATTTGCAACCTATTCACATATCTTAATAATTATATAGTGATAAATAACATCAAAAATATGTTTTATTATTGTAGAATATAGTGATACTAAAACCATAGAGAAAATGAGTAGTGTATTCTTCATATTATAGTCATATTATTCAAACTAATTAGTTATCATAGAGTCCTTTCTCATTTTTATATTTTTAAACTCATTATATTATGATAAAACATTTAGATTCATTATGAAAATCACATTTACTAAATGTCACACTAGAGAGACAATTTTAAAAATCATTACCATGGAATTATTATGGTATGAATCAAGCCTCATATATTCTACCATACATAAAATTATTCACTATTAGTTTTCATAGAATATGTTATGAGAATCCATTATTCACATGTTAATTTGTTGTATGTTGATTCTAATATATAAGATCCTATCACCATGAGGCATTTATCTAAATACGAGTCATGAACTCTAGTCATGACATGACATGCGAGCTTCTAGA
Organism: Viscum album; assembly: GCA_963277665.1. Lineage (NCBI taxonomy): Eukaryota > Viridiplantae > Streptophyta > Magnoliopsida > Santalales > Viscaceae > Viscum > Viscum album. Next base: position 598,495,298 of record OY728122.1, read on the forward strand.
ATAGTATACATCATGGATAGCCTCCAAAATCCACGATGAGTTATCTTCAACCTTTATTGTACTATATGAAATGTTCATCATGAATTTTTGAATATATAAAATTAGTATGAAATGAATTCCTTTAGGAGATATCTTTTTGTCATTTAGCACAAAGTGGGAATTTATTCTTGATATAGTTTTAGTTTTATATGAATCCTTTCAATATGAATGTACTATAAAATATCCTCATATATATCGAGAAAAACCTATGTTCTTCTCAGCTTCACGAGACTTTGTTAAGAATGTTGTCGTTGAGGAATTCACAGCACCTTGCAGTATGCATGCATCTTATTTAACTACTATTTGATTTAATTTATATAACACACACTGAAATACTAAATTGATCGAGTAGAAAGAAAAATTTAATATTTATTCTATAGGTAATAAGTTTTTTTCTTGATATCTCCTCATTTTCATTTTCCTTATATCATTAATGTAATTATTATTTATTTAAGAGTTTTTAACATAATAGAAAATTCACATAACAAAATTTCAACACATGTTAAATCCCTATGTAATCGAATTTAGTCACATAAGGTAATTGAGAGTGCTTAATTCCCCACATATTAAAACTATTATGTATATTTTTTCTTGTATTCTTTTTATTCTCACATAATATAATTCTTACATATCATAATATGAAAAAAATAAACATTAAATTTTAATATTCATTGAATTTTTAGTTCCTCCAAATAAAAAATCAATCCCTCGGTCCTTTTAAATTAAATTTAGATAATTATATAATACTTACAATTGGAAAAAACACCTTAACCAAAATTATTTACCTTTTGACATCACTAAATAATATAATAACACATAATCTATAAAATTGATGTTCAATTAAGAAAAATAGAAAACATTGGCAATTTTATGAGCATCAAAATAACTGATTGAGTACTTATTCATAGTATAACTATTTAGGGATAAAAATAATGTAAATCCATCATAATAATAATAATGAAATTACAAGGACTATATCTCAAGTTATCATTGAAAAATAGATTCATCTATAATTTTATAGTTTTCTATATATACTAAATAGTTTAGCAACTTGGGACTATAAAATTGAACCTCTAGAGACTGATTCACACTTCACCATACATAAATAATATATAAATAATCAAAATAAAATTTAAATAAAATATGATTTTTTAATTTTTATCATTTTATATCTAGATATAATCAATATATATTGTGCATGACAAACTGAATTTCAAATTTCTGAATTTGAGGCTTCTTCTCGCCTAAAAGAGTCTATTTTAACAAACATTCTTAAAAAACTGAAATTATTGAAACATCATAGAATAATATATGAAAAATATAAATAAAATATTGTATGTAATGAGACATATATAAGTAATTAATGGATACAATTATTTTCAGTATCAGTATAAATCTTGGCAAAAGAAAATAAAACAAAGAGAGGATGATGTTATTATCAAAGATAAAATGAGAAAGAAAAATAGCTACACAAATTTTTCCCAAATTTTGAAAATTAAAAAACACAAACACACACTCTAAATTACTATATGAATCATAATGGAAAGACAATAAATATTATACCTTATAAAAATACAACACATTTTAACCCATTAAAATTAGTAAGAATGAAAATAAAGGGTCACAAAATAAAATTTCAAATGTGAGTATACAAACTCATACTTTCATTAAATTATATACTATTGTGTGATCGTTTTTTAAATGAAAAATAGCGAAAAAACGATTCAATTGAATATACATTATCATCCCTAATTAAATATAATAGATATGCCTTAAATTTGTAAAAAGAACATGACTTCTCTTACACTAATAATGAAAATTGAAATGAATAAAATTCAATAGATGAATAATAATTCTATCTCTATAATAAATAAAATAAAAAAGGAAAAAAACAAAAATAAAATTTAATTCTCTCACTTAAAATACTATCAATTAAAAAAAATCAAAAAATTTCTAATTTAACATGCTCAGTTATAAATCTAATCTTTATGGGAGATATTAATCAATGAAAAAAAGTATTGAAATTTTTTCCATTAAACCATAAACCAATCCCAATTATAGTGAAAAATATATTAAACATTCTTTATAAATTTTAAAATATATATATTTAATATTATTATCAATAATGTTTCAAAAATTTATTATCTATAGGAAAACAATGTTAAAAAATCATTGAAAATAAGTTTCCTTTTAAACAGATAAACTGGTTAACCTTATATATCCCTAAAATATAATTAAATAGTCTCATAGAAAATAACATTAAAATTTAAGAAATATTAATTATAAATTAAATTAAATATCACATAAAAATAAAGTATTTAAATGATAATTTTTTTGACTATAAACAATCTAACATTTAACGATATTTAAGAAATCACCCTCATTAAAGATATGAAATAATTAAATAAGGACAATAGATTCTACCCCATAAAAGGTGATTCAACTATAATGAAAAATTTCATAGTGAATTATTTCATTGACACAAATTATTGATGTCATTAAACAAGTAATTCAACAAGTATAACTCCCACTATATAAATCATAGATCTATAAGGATCCACAAATCAGATTAAAGGTTTTCAACAAATAAATAATGATAGAAAGTCTAATAATTTCATAACTAGTATCATCATGATCAACAAAAAGTTATGTATAATAATTAAAAAATTTATTATATAATTTAATAAATAGTTTCTATACGTAGGGACATGATCGTACAAAACATTTACGTTATCCAAATAATATATATTTAAACCTATGCCTAAAATAACGATAAAAATTTAAAAATTATCACATTCCAACATTCAATTAGATAAAAAATTAAAAAACGGTTGTGGGTCATGAATTATGATTTTAGTACTAATCATGGTTTTAATGAAAAAATATTCATGAACATGCGCATATGGGTAGGGGATAAAATAAAAATCCTTTAATATCTTCTCCCCCTAATAAAATAGTTAATATACTTCAAGAAGATTTTATGAAAAAACACATTATGAATATATGATGATGTCCTATGGAATATACTATAAATAATATAAAATAATATTTATTTTTGGTACAATAATGATTTTGGGTTTTATTATGTTAGCTACAAGAGACATGGGAAACCATAAAATCTAGTTTCCTATAGAAAATAAAAAATTTATTTTTTTTTATATTTTTTGAAATAAAAATGTTTTATACAAAAATTATTATTATCTTAAAAAAAATAATTAGTATATTTTACATTAAAACCACAATGGAAAAATTTAATAGTGGACATTATTATTATCTTACAAACAAGTACAAACTAGTTTTTATATGGAATTTTTAGTGAATCATATTTTTCTAATAATTCATTTTTTCATTGATTATAAACAACATAATCATTTTTATCAAAATTTAATCTTCAATCAAATATATTTTTTGATAACCATTTCATTTAATAAATAATGAATCATAATACTCTTTTAATGATTTATTCATCCATTTTAATGTTCTAAATTTGTCATCAAACATTGAGAAATATTCCTTATGCACTAAAAAAGATTGATTTTATAAATTAAAAATTATTATAAAAAAGTTTATTCTACCCACATATCTTGATCCATAAGGAATAAATAATTTATTTTATTTCCAGGAACATCATTAGAGTTGGTTTAATATTCAAAACTTGAATTTTATAAAGCACTATATTTTGTATTAATGTACTTCCTTCCCTTTTTCTTATAATCATCTTGCCATTTAGATTTTATTTTTATAAAGTTAAGAGTTAGTTTTAATTTTTATTTAATTTCAAAACATAAAAATCACTTTTCCCCATTCTTTTTTTTATTTTACTCTCCATGATAATACATATTTATAAATTTTCTCATAATACCAAATATTTCAACACTTGTGTCTTTTTTTTTTGAGAAATGTGAGCTCAGAGGCTCTTGAATTGAAAAAATAAAAGTAGATACAATAATCTTATAGTGGGAATCTTAAATTTCTACTTTTTAAGCATTATAAAAAGATCATGAGGAAGATTATCAGATGAGATCTAATACTCCTTGTACAATCCCTTATTTTCAGGCACATCTGCAAGAGTTTTAGCTTCCAAATAAACATGTGTGATTATGTAACTCATTGAAGAATTTTTATCAAGGAAATCAATCCATTTTTTTGTCATCTTCCAAGAAAGGTGTACTTTTCTAGTTCTAATAGCCTAGAACAATGTTGTAGAGCTACACTCAAACCAAATATTATTCATATTCCTTTGATGTTCCATGGTGACTGTATTTATCAATCCATGCATTTACACCTCTAGTACTATTTAAGTTCCACGTGAACCACACTGGTAATCCATAATTTCTCTAGAAAATGTCTCTAAACAAAAACCCATAACTTTTAATCCTAGGGTTACCTATTGAGGACCCATCCACATTTCAAATAATCCATATAGTAGGGAGAGGGATCCAGATAATTCCAATTATGTGATGAAGAGCGGGAAACAACTATAGAACTTCAAGACCCTTAAGACAACAAAAATAATTAACCTAATTATTACAGTTCACAGAATGCATTGTGTTAGAATGCAGAATTTCCATCAGAATATTAGAAATGGTAGGGTTAATGTTGAAATGGGACTGGTTGTGAACCATCTTGTTTCATTTTCACTAGATGATATAGATTAGCTCAGTACAACCACCTGTAAGAGGATTGAATTTTGTAAAAACACTGGGATATTAAGAAGGGAAATAGTAGATGAACTGATCTCATTGTAAACTATTATTCAAACATCAAAGTGTTCAAAGATGATTTTCTATAGATATAAATATGTTTTTTTATCAAAGTAATAAGTGATTCACATCTTCATGGTTTTGATGACATAGGACTCACCTGGAGAAGTGAGAGAAATCCACTTCTTGAAGATTATACTCAACTAGAATTTTATTGAAGGATTTCCTACATAACTTGGATAATCTAGAGGTGAGAAACCATTTTTTTATTAAAATATGAAATCCATTTGTTTGGTAGCTATGTGAGGTGTTTGTAGAAATCCTTAGAGTCATGCTGTCCATTTAAATCTAGTTCCCATTCAAGTGTGTCATAATGGGTTGAGAAGGTATATATTACAATAGTTTGAAGGATTTCAATAGTAAGAGCACTCATACTACTTATTTGATCCTTAATGGAGATTCTATAGTTGATTTCAGAATCCTTGTTTTCAATTCGGTAAATGAGGTGGCTTCTACTCAAGCTGTTAATCCAGAACATAAGAGATGAGTTACACTCGTCAGATAGTTGAAATTTAGAAACATATTGTGAAATACATATTTATGACCCATCCATACTGAATAGATCATGAAGGATGCATTTCCAGCTTTCAGTTTTTAGGAAAAACTATATCTAAGAATGTCAAGAGCTTCAGATGCAGAGTTGAGCATCTTCGATAGGAAATGTTCCTTATGATAATGACTAAAAAGGGCTATGTTCTTGATCCCAAGGCACCCTTTAGCATTAGGTAGCCAACATTGCATTCATGGGATAGAAATTATAATTTTCTCTAGAATGATGACACTCCAATAAAATATAATCAAGGAATTGATGTATTTAATTATGGAGGTATTACTAGAGTAAACCATAAAGAGTACACTAATTTTGAGATGATGAAATTATTTATAAGGAATTATCTTCTAGTCATTGATAGAGAATTTCCTTCCCATGATTCAAGATATCTTCTAATATGACTTGGGATGATGATAAATTAAGAATGACATGGCCATCCCCAAAACATACGCACTAATAGGTAAAGGAAAATTAAATATCCCTCCCTGATTCCCAATTCATTGATCGTGTCCATCTTTTTGGAGGATGAGATATTATTTCCAATGTATACAAAGGAATTTATCTAAATAATTTTCTGGCCTAATACACTTTTATAACGAGTGAGATCCTTCTTGATTTTTATAGTGTTCCCCATGTATCCATAAGTAAATATGATAATATCATCAGAAAAAGAAAGATATGGGATGGAGATGAAATACTTCATGCTGCCTTGATGGTTTTCATATTCCCATTGTTCACCATTAAAAGAAGGATCCAACAAAGATATTCTTCGTAAATGGGAAAGTGGATACCTGAGATGGGGTGTCCTTGTCTCACCCCTCTTGAGAACATAAAGTATCCTTCCAGAGAGCTATTGATGAGAATAGAAATACGTGTCGACCAGAAAAGAGACTTGATCAAGTTTATGAGGATATCATTGAATCCAAAACTCACAAGAAAATTTCATATAAAACCCTAGTCCATCATGTCAATGGTTTTATTGATGTCAAGTTTGAGTGTAATATTAACTCCACTAGTTGAATTCCCTATAAGTTTCATGCATTATAAAGAATTAATCAAGAAGTCCTATATATTTATTCCATGTGTAGGACCCCGGGACACCCTGAGAGGGGAGGGGTGAATTAGGGTGTCAAATTTTTCTTTTAAAGTGATGGATCTTGTTCCCACTTTGGTAGGAACTTGTTAAACCTATATGATGGATATGAACAGAAAGAAAACGTTCACATGCAGAGAGATGACACGACACTTTTTACTTGGTTCACCACTAAGGGCTACATTCAAGGAGCATACGCCGACAGGTTGTCGGTTGTACCAAATTCCACTAAACTTCACTAGTTGTGGATTACAATGTTTTGGGAATAGTCACTCTGTACCAGGCTCACTGCCTTTACAAAAGGTTCAAGGATAGCTCGCAAAATCCCTTGGGTCACTCCCTATAACGACCCATACTTTACATAAATTGTTAATACTTCGAAATTGAAGCACACTTATTACAACATATGACAAAACCACAAAGGACCGTATAGGTATAGTGTCTTTAGAAACTGGGAAACATAAACAACTGGTTCATAAATCTTCTACAGTGTCTACCATTTATTTCATCATATCTAGGGTCCCTTTTAGCATATTCTACTTAATATCCATCTTCCTGACCTGGGGAAAAGAAAACATAAAAGGGTGAGCTCAAATGCTCAGCAAGGGCAAATAAAGGAAATAAAAATCATATCATATCTTTATGAAAATCAAAACCTGCAAAAGAGATCATAATATCTTAACATGGAATAAATCATAGAAGTGAAAATGAGATCCCCATAATCATAACATAAAACTTGAAACTTTGTGGCATGCACACATAATCATGGAAAATCATTTGTTGTTAGTCATGACTCATTGCCAAGACTATCTTAGTGGACAAAGTCCCTTTCTGAACCGAGTTCACTCCTCATTTCAGTCCTGTATCACTGAACCGAAATAACCTTCCGTTCCAGCCATGTCTATCTCATGAGATATAAAATCATTACCCAATGCATTGGAGGGAGATATAGGTCCCACCCATCTTATAATGAATCCTTTCTTATGTGTGCCACATAATCATAAATCATACATAATCATATAACACATGTAACAAAAATGGGATTCTTGAAACATCATGACATCATAAATCAATTCATATAAGATAAAGGAATTCATAAAAATAATTCCATCACAACATGATCAAATCAATTTAATAATAGGGATAAAAACAGAACCCTTTATTATCTTAGATGGAAAATAATTTTGATAAAACACTTGAACTCCATTCTTGAGGAAAATATCCTTTCTTCTTCAAAAACATTTTTCCTTTCATAACATGTCATACAACTTTAAAATAAAAGAAGTTGATTAAAAAAAAACTTGAAAACTTGTAAAGTAAGCTTCTTGGAAATAATGTTTTAAAAATCCATTCATGCCATATAAGTTAAAAAAAACATTCTTCGTACTTTTGTCGGAAAAGTCAAAAAGTACCTTGTACGAAAAACGACAAAAGATTCCTTTCATATCTTTTACTAAAAACCCACCGAAGGGTAAAATTGGATATAAACTATTGTATAATGATGGAAATAATATTACATATTGAGGGAACATGGATGTGGATGATAAAATACACCCCAGTAATTACCAAAGTAAAAACAATCTCGGATAAAAGTGAGATTGTGATATTTCCCTTACCTTAGGTCCGATTTGCTTTGTTCGTGTCCGAAGCTCCTGTATAATGGTTTAAATAATGTTATTGACTTATTCCAGAATCATACATATTGATATGATATCATATATGGTCATATTATTAGCTTCTTGTTAGTAATATTTCATTGTTACTTGTTACTCGGGTCTTTATAACTTTTTGTTCTTATGCGTGTTTTGTCGAATAAATTATTATTCTTATCTTTAGGTTATAGATAATTCATTTACAGAATGGTATTAGTGTAGTATATACCATATTCATTCATTCAATTCATTTATATAATCATTATGAAATGAAGATCATGTAGAACGAGTCGCATCACATCGTGGAGACGGTATTCCGTACGTACGCACGAGTGATGATATCGTTCCTATGATCGTGGAATTGTATTGGAGTATATATATATATTATTTCAGTATCAATATTACTTCATAATAATCATATATAGTTACTCATTACACCATTTATACCCATCCTTGTAAGGTGATGGTGGAAAAATAGATTACACCACGGCGTTGAGACGGTATTCCGTACGTACGCATGCGCGGTGATTTCATTTTTCCGTAGGATGGATAGAAGGTGAATTAGGGTTGTTTAATATTTATAATAACATATCAGTATGTAAGTAATACTGATGTTATTACTTTATCATGAAACAACTAAAGAAGAAGAAGTTGAAGAAGAAAGAAATTGAAAAGATTGGTAATGGATATTACCTCTTCTTTGGAACGCCTCTTTGAATCCTCCACTTAAGGAACTAAGATTGGTCTTTGGAGAAGACCAGGACCTCTAGGATTATTCTAGGGAAGTGTAGAGGAGAAAATGGCAGGGGTTGGCCGAGCTTGAGTGCTCAAATTGGTGTGAGGAGGAGGGGGAGGAGGTGCCCTTTTATAAGGGAGGAGAGGGGCACCTTAGGAATATCTCAAAATATTATTTTATATTAAAGTCAAAATCGGTTTTAATGGTTCCAAAGGGTCTTATTTCGAAGCTAAAGTGGGTATGGGTCGAAATCCTATCAACCAATAGGATTTAGACAAGTTTAGGGTATTATTTTAACCTTATCAATTAGATTTAACTCTAAGTTAATTAATTTAACTTTTACCGTGTCTTTTTGTTTTCTTTCACTATATGGTTAATACACTTACTATAACATGCCAAACGAACCCCAAATTGTTTATTATTAATATATATATCATTATATAAGTCATTTGGCCGAACCTTAGATTTTTATGAATAAAATAACAATTAATAATATAATATTTGATTTAAAAACTATTTTGTGTCAATTTTGACACTATTTGATATATGATTTTTGTGAAAGTCATAACAGAATTATATGTTCGAACCAAGTTGATTAAATCAACATTACTATATCATAGTAACCTAGAAAATTAGTGGAATTCATAAAAAGTCTTAAATTACATTTATTTTGGTATTTATATTATCAATTTTGTCAATATTTCATTAATAAGATAATTACTGTATCATCTTTGTGTCATAAATAAATTAAATTATTTGATGTCTAAAAATTACAAATAAAATATCATCATGTAGGAAATCTTTTTAGCTTTCTAATGAATATTTACAATTGAATTTATCTTATGTATAACCCCATATTAAAAATGATTTACTTATTAAACTTTGATTTTAACTATTTTAACCCTTCTTTAAATAAATTAATAATAAATGTCCTAATCTAATCCAAGTGGGCCTAAATGGTAATATTTTATTCCTAAGTTTGTTTTTGGTCGAATTACACTTGTCCAATAGAATTAGGACATGTGTTAGGGTAATATTAATATCATATTTACCCTTAGTTACCCTATTTACTATTAACCGCGGTAAAAAAAAGTAAAAAGTTACTATTCACCAAAAAATTATTTTTATCTCATTGAACCACATTTTACTTACTGATATCAACCATGTCTGTTGGATTTTCGAAATTCCATTCACAGAAGCGGTAAAATTAAGTTTTATGCAAAATTCAGTTTTTAACCTACCACTTAGTGGTTTCACTATTCATCAAAAATTGAAAGTTTTCAGAAAAATACCAAAATTTCACCCTAGGCTAATTTCGATATTCTGAGTCCAAAAATGAAGTCCATTTTGAAAAATAAAATTTATAAAATTTCAAAAAGTGATTATTACTATTCATAACGGCTAGTTTTAATAGCATATTGTTGTTTAGTGAAACTCGGTATTGCGTACGACGCAAGCTATCGAGGAAGGTCGCGATTGCGTGTAAAGCAAGCCAAGAAAGTGTTGTGTAGAAAAAGATCCCTTTGATGATTTATATAACATAAAAGTCTTGGGTGTTACATTCTACCCCCCTTAAAAAGAATTTCTCCCTCGAAATTCATCACTTTGCAACAAACAGATGAGGATACTTCTCCCTCATCATATCCTCAAGCTCCCATGTAGCTTCTTCAAGTTGGTGGTTTCTCCATAAAACTTTCACCAAGCGAGTGGTCTTGTTTCGTAGGACTTTTTCGCTACGATCCAGAATCTCTATCGGCTGTTCTTCATAAGAAAGATCTTGCTCCAGCGGTATAACTTCTGAGCTGAGTACATGTGAAGGATCTGGTATGTACTTTCTCAGGAGAGATACATGGAACACATCGTGAACTTGAGAGAGATTCGTTGGAAGCGCCAATCGGTAAGCTACCTTCCCAACACGATCCAGTATTTCAAAAGGACCGATATATCTAGGGCTCGACTTCCCCTTCTTTCCAAATCTCATAACCCTCTTCCAGGGAGATATTCGTAAGAACACTTTATCGCCCACTTCAAACTCTAGGTCTTTTCTTCGGTTGTCGGCATAACTTTTCTGTCGACTCTGAGCTGCTCTTATGTGTTGTTGAATAGATCTGACCTTTTCTGCCATTTCATCAACGAGATCAGGTCCTAATAGCTTTCTTTCCCCAACTTCATCCCAGCAAGTTGGAGTCCTGCATTTCTTTCCATAGAGAGCTTCATAAGGAGCCATCTGAATACTGGAGTGAAAGATATTATTATAAGAAAATTCCACCAAAGGTAGGTGTTGATCCCAACCTCCTTTGAAATCCATAGAGCAATCTCTCAACATATCTTCTAGGGTTTGAATTGTTCTCTCAGACTGACCGTCTGTCTGGGGATGATAAGCAGTGCTGAAACTCAACTCTGTATCCAGAGTATGCTGAAGACTTCTTCAGAACTTTGAGGTAAATCTCGGATCTCGATCAGATATAATAGAAAGTGGTACTCCATGCAATCTTACCACTTCCTTTACATATATCCTGGCAAGCTGATCTAGAGAGAAATCCTCTCTAATAGCAATGAAGTGTGCAGACTTTGTAAGACGATCAACTATGACCCAGATAGCATTATTGCCTTTGGATGTTTTAGGAAGTCCTGTGACAAAGTCCATAGTGATGTTTTCCCATTTCCATTCGGGTATGGGTAATGGTTGTAACATCCCCTTAGAGTTCTGTCTCTCAGCTTTAACTTGTTGACAAACCAAGCATCGAGAGACATATTCAGCAACATCTCTTTTCATGCCATCCCACCAGAAGTACTCTTTCAGGTCCCTATACATCTTCGTGCTTCCAGGATGAATAGAAAATGATGAACTATGAGCCTCATCCAGCAGCTCATTCTTTAATTCGGGGATGGGAGGAACGAAAACCCGATTCCTGAACTTTATTATCCCATCACAATCAAGGTTGAATTCAGGAACATTTCTCACCTTCTTTTGTAACTCGACATCTTATTTCTGTGCCTCTTTAATCTTCACATGTATAGATGGTTGAACATTCATTTGAGAAAGATAAGATTTTTCCCCTTCCATTATAATTCCAAGATCCATCCTTTGTAAATCCATAAATATTGGATCTTTTGTGATCCTCATCATGGATAAACTAGCATGGTCTTGTCGACTTAATGCATCTTCTACCATGTTTGCTTTCCCAGGGTGGTAATGGATTGAGCAGTCGTAATCCTTAATCAGCTCCAACCATCTTCTTTGACACATATTCAACTCCTTTTGTGTGAAAATATACTTTAAACTTTTATGATCAGTATAAATATCACACCTTTCACCATAAAGGTAATGCCTCCAAATCTTTAATGCAAAGATTACCGCAGCCAACTCCAAATCATGTGTTGGGTAATTTTGCTCATGGATTTTCAACTGTCGTGAGGCATAAGCTATCACCATATCATTTTGCATAAGAACACACCCCAATCCCTTCTTGGATGCATCACTGTAGATCACAAACCTTTCTCCACTACAAGGTAGTGTGAGCACAGGTGCACTGGATAACCTTCTTTTCAACTCCTTGAAATTCTCTTCACATTCCTCTGTCCAAACAAACTTAACTCCCTTCCGAGTCAACTTGGTGATTGGATTAGATAATCGTGAAAAATCTTTTACAAAACGTCGATAATATCCAGCCAAACTAAGAAAACTTCGGATCTCAGTTACTGTTGTTGGTCTTGACCATCTTTCGAAAACCTCTGTTTTTGCTGGATCCACAGATATCCCCTCTTTTGAGATTATATGACCCAAAAATGCAACTTTTTGAAGCCAAAATTCACACTTGGTAAATTTGGCATAAAGCTTCTCCTTTCTCAGGGTCTTCAATATAATTCTCAAGTGATCTTCATGCTCTTCCTTGCTCTTTGAATAGACAAGAATATCGTCTATAAAGACTACCACAAATTGATCAATATAGTCTCTAAAGACTCTATTCATTAGATCCATGAAGATAGCAGGGGAATTAGTAAGACCAAATGGCATCACTATAAATTCATAGTGTCCATACCTTGTACGGAAAGCCGTCTTTGGTATATCCTCCCTTTTGACCCTTAATTGATGATACCCTGAACGAAGATCAATCTTGGAAAAGTATTGAGCTCCGCGTAGTTGGTCAAATAAGTCATCAATGCGTGGGAGAGGATATTTGTTCTTGATAGTGATCTTGTTAAGTTCTCGATAATCAATGCAAAGTATCATTGATCCATCTTTCTTCTTAAAAAATAGAACAGGTGCTCCCCAAGGTGACACACTAGGGCGTATGAATCCCTTATCAAGATTCTCTTGGAGTTGCTTCTTCAATTCCTGCAACTCAATTGGGGCCATTCTATAAGGTGTCTTTGAAATAGGCAAAGCACCCGGTACGAGTTCTATTGAAAACTCAACTTCACGATTTGGTGGAAGACCCGACAATTCCTCCGGAAAGACATCATCAAACTCCCGTACAATGGGAATATTCTTAATCGTGAGTTTCTCACCAACCATTTGAGATAAATAACCTTCATTTAGTGGAATCAATACCCATAAGATGGAAGAAATTTCCACTGGAAGGTTATGTTCATCCTTGCATTGATATACGATCGTAGATTGATCTGGAATATGAAATGTGACTTCCCTTCTTTGGAAATCGATATGAGCTCCATGTAGAGAAAGCCAATCCATGCCAATAATCACATCAAATTCCACTAAAGGAAGGATCACAAGATTTGCAGGAAGAACTTTCCCACAAACTTCGATCGGAGAAGAATTATAAACTTTTTATGCGATTGATGTGCCATTAGGTGTTGTCACAACTAACTCAACTTATAATTGTTGAGGTAATACGGTGATACCCTTAGAAAAGTCTTCAGAAATAAAAGAGTGGGTGGATCCAGAATCAAATAAAACATTTTCTACTTTAGAGTGAATGGTAAGTGTACCTTTCACCACATCGTTATCGTACTCCACATCGCTGATAGAAATTGCATGTGACTTTCCTTTGTCTTTAGCCTTAAGAGTTTGTTGACGTCGACCATCATCATCAACCCTTGGATTTGGGCATTGATTGGCATAATGCCCCATCTCCTTGTACTTGAAACATTGAAGTGTAGTAGGTTCATTCTGGGTATCCCTTCCTTTGTTTGAGTCATTAGACATCTTCTTCCCATTATCACGGCATTCAAATGCCCGATGACCTTCCTTTCCACATTTAAAACATTTACTTGTCCCTTTAAGACAACTCCCTCCATGTTTCTTTCCACACTTTGAGCATAAGGAAAAGCTCATCTTCTTTTCCATGTGCTCTTTAGATTTTTCTTTGAATTCCATCTTCCTCTTCTTATCAAACCCATGTGACTGATGGGTTACTCCAATCTCCATCTCGACTTTGAGAGCACATCGAACGATTTCCTCGTAGCTATTGAAGTCCCTTATGGCTAACGCCCTTCGAAGAATTGGTTTTAAGCCACTAAAGAATCGATCGATCTTACTCTCAGGTTGGATAATAATACCAGAAGCGTACCTTGCAAGTCTTGTAAAATTTGCTTCATAGGTACCAACAGATTCATCATCCCTTTGCTTCAGTTCAAGAAACTCTTTCTCCATCTTTGTTTGGAGAATACGAGGGAAGTACTTATTGAAAAATAAGTTCTTGAACTCGTCCCATTCCATAGACTCAATTTCATCCCTTTGCCTCGTATTCTTAACAAGATTCCACCATTGGTCAGCATCTCCTTCCAAACGATACACTGCTAGGATGACTTTATCATGTTCAGAACATTGAAGAACTGAAAATATCTTTTCAGTAGTACTAATCCATTGTTCAGCAACTAATGGATCAGTAGACCCGCTGAAAGAAGGTGGACGCTGCCTCATGAAGGATTCAACAGAATGTTGCTCCCTCCTTTGCTCGTTTGGAAATCCTGCATGATTCATAGCTTGAGAAAGTTGTGTGAGCATGGCTACAAGATTTTGCATTCCAGCTCCCATATCGTTTGGTTGCTCAGGGGGACAATCATTGCATTTCCCATCGCATTCCGCATTAACACGGTTCCTTCGGGTTCCAGCCATTGACTAAAACCAAGAAGAATAGTGTGAGCAACACTAATTATAATAGGAAACCACATAATTCAAGAATAAAATTTTCATGCTTAAGGTCTTATCCTAGGTTATTCAAGGCCATTTCTAAAACACTAAGATTGTGTTCTATGCTTAGACTTATCCTTAGGGTTCTTACTAAGGCTTTCACATCCTAGTTTCCAAAGGTTGACTATACCTTTCCTCTGATACCAACTATAACGACCCATACTTTACATACATTGTTAATACTTCGAAATTGAAGCACACTTATTACAACATATGACAAAACCACAAAGGACCGTATAGGTATAGTGTCTTTAGAAACTGGGAAACATAAACAACTGGTTCATAAATCTTCTACAGTGTCTCCCATTTATTTCATCATATCTAGGGTCCCTTTTAGCATATTCTACTTAATATCCATCTTCCTGACCTGGGGAAAAGAAAACATAAAAGGGTGAGCTCAAATGCTCAGCAAGGGCAAATAAAGGAAATAAAAATCATATCATATCTTTATGAAAATCAAAACCTGCAAAAGAGATCATAATATCTTAACATGGAATAAATCATAGAAGTGAAAATGAGATCCCCATAATCATAACATAAAACTTGAAACTTTGTGGCATGCACACATAATCATGGAAAATCATTTCTTGTTAGTCATGACTCATTGCCAAGACTATCTTAGTGGACAAAGTCCCTTTCTGAACCGAGTTCACTCCTCGTTTCAGTCCTGTATCACTGAACCAAAATAACCTTCCGTTCCAGCCATGTCTATCTCATGAGATATAAAATCATTACCCAATGAATTGGAGGGAGATATAGGTCCCACCCATCTTATAATTAATCCTTTCTTATGTGTGCCACATAATCATAAATCATACATCATCGTATAACACATGTAACAAAAATGGGATTCTTGAAACATCACGACATCATAAATCAATTCATATAAGATAAAGGAATTCATAAAAATAATTCCATCACAACATGATCAAATCAATTTAATAATAGGGATAAAAACAGAACCCTTTATTATCTTAGATGGAAAATAATTTTGATAAAACACTTGAACTCCATTCTTGAGGAAAATATCCTTTCTTCTTCAAATTTTTTTTCCTTTCATAACATGTCATACAACTTTAAAATAAAAGAAGTTGATTAAAAATAAACTTGAAAACTTGTAAAGGAATCTTCATGGAAATAATGTTTTAAAAATCCATTCATGCCGTATAAGTTAAAAAAAAACATTCTTCGTACTTTTGTCGGAAAAGTCAAAAAGTACCTTGTACGAAAAACGACAAAAGATTCCTTTCATATCTTTTACTAAAAACCCACAGAAGGGTAAAATTGGATATAAACTATTTTAGAATGATGGAAATAATATTACATATTGAGGGAACATGGATGTGGATGATAAAATACACCCCAGTAATTACCAAAGTAAAAACAATCTCGGATAAAAGCGAGATTGTGATATTTCCCTTACCTTAGGTCCGATTTGCTTTGTTCGTGTCCGAAGCTCCTGTATAATGGTTTAAATAATGTTATTGACTTATTCTAGAATCATACATATTGATATGATATCATATATGGTCATATTATTAGCTTCTTGTTAGTAATATTTCATTGTTACTTGTTACTCGTGTCTTTATAACTTTTTGTTCTTATGCGTGTTTTGTCGAATAAATTCTTATTCTTATCTTTAGGTTATAGATAATTCATTTACAGAATGGTATTATTGTAATATATACCATATTCATTCATTCAATTTGTAACACCCCAAGCTTCCACGGTATGTTTCCCTTCGAATAATGCGATAGCGTGTGTTGTACGCAACCTCGAGTTCTAACACACACCACAACTAATTAAACTAGCCGTTGTGAATAGTAATACCTACTTTTTGAAATTATATATATTTTATATTTGAAAATGGACTTCATTTTTGGATTCGGAATATCAAAATTAGCCTAGGGTGAAATTTTGGTACATTTCGGATAACTTTCATATTTTGATGAATAGTGAAAATTACTAAATTTTAATTAAAAACAACTTTTTTAATCAAAATAATTAATAGTGATAAATTGTGAATTTGAGTGGTTTTAAAGTATATTTAGAATATATTTTTACCATTTAATATAATGTTGGTCATTGGACATAATTTTACAATTAAACCGAACATAAACAAGTGTCAATCTTTTGATAGTTATTACCTCTTAAAAACACGCTTTTTGTTTTGACAGCGGGAATTAATTTTAAATTAATTTCTGCCACTTCTGTGTTTTGAATTTAGGAAAATGGATTCCATATTTGGAATCAGGATGTCCAAATTATGTAAATAGGTAACTTTTATTTTTACACATTTTGAATAATTACTGCGGTAAATATTTTATTTACCATGGTTAAAGGGTAAATCCGGTAAATAAGGGTTAAAAAAAATAATATTATAATAATACTAAATTACCCTAAAACGTGTATTAACCCTATTGGTTGATACATGGTCGACCATGGGCATCTTTGGGTCTGTTTTGGGACCCCATGGATCCACTTGTAAGTGATAATGACACATTATATTAATAAAGTTAAAATAAAAATAAAAATGGAATAAGCTTACATCTTTTAGAAGAACAATTTTTACATAGGGTTATACATGTTGGATTTTCGATTATATATATTCATTAGAAAGATAAAAAGATTTCCTACATAATGATATTTTATTTATAATTTTTAGACATCAAATAATTTAAATTATTAATGACACAATAATGATGCAATGTTTACCTCATTAATAAATCATTTAAATAAATAAGATTTTAATGATTAAAATATTATCTAAAACCTGTCCAATTCTTATTGGTTGATGTTATTTAGAATATGAGTCATCTTATCTTCGACCTCAATGATTTTTGGACCATTATAAACCTAATACAAATATATTATAAAGTAATACTTTCACACTTTCCTAAAGAGCCCCTCCTCTCCCTTATAAAAGGAGACCACTTCTACTCATTCCTCACACCTCTGAAGCCACTTGGCTCGTCCAAACTCTGCCCAACTAAGCTCCCCACATACCTCTCCTCCTCCTTGAAGCTTACCCTTAGGCAGAAAGAATTTCAAGAAGTCCTTTGGTTCCAACCAAAGTGAGTTACCTAAATTAAAGGTAACGATTTCTCTTAAATTATTTTCATTTATTTTGCTTCTCCAACCCCCAAACTCTTTTTATTTCCTTTCTTTTGTAACAACACCAGTATCCTCAATATACTAGGATGTTGTTATAAGAATGATTCAAACTATACATACACACAACTCCATCTAATGGATGATGAACATAATGTTTCTGTGGATGGCAAACTAACGCCTCACGAAACGATGATTGTTCAAATACATCTTACTGCCTCTCATGGTGGCCATTATGATGGAACTGTAATTAAATATGATATTAATGATATATATTTTATATATAAGCTTCTGTAATTCCATTTTATTTTATACCATTATTCGTTTCATGTTGTATATACATACGATAATTTCATTTGAGGAAGTGCGGACTACCGCCCCCTGAAAATGATATGACTCGTTCATACCACACATGGAACGTATAAAGGATGGTGTTAATGAACTTAAGTAACATATATAAAATATTATATTATACTGGAATAGTAATATACCTATGTATCATTTGGATTCGATTCTTTTAAAATAAAAATTAAATGGAAGTAGCGTTCGTGCGTACGTACGGACTACCGTCTCCACGAACGCGATGAGATTCATTCTCCATCGTATCCATTCAAGTATAATTATCATTTAATGATTTAAAAATGATGTTTAAGGACTTGATATCATTCTGGATATGAATAAGATACAACAAACATGACTTATGTAACAAAACATATAAAAGAAAATGAGTAAGCTAACACACGAAACGACGATAATACTAAGATATTATCAAATCAATATTAAAAGATCATATATGATATCATATTAATGTATATGATTATTTTATAATTTAATAACAATTATTTCACCATTATACAGGAGGTTAACCTACCCCAACCAAGGAAAAGTACAAGGTAAGGGTTATTTCACAATCTCTTCATTATCCGAGGTTGTTTATACGTAATAATCTACTGGGATTCCTTTATCATCCACATCCATGTTTTCTTCAAAATGTATTTCAAAACATATTTATTATTTACAAGAATATGGGTTAAAGTCATTTATACCCTTTTTGACTTTTTATAAGAGTTTTATAAAGGAATCTTTCCGTCGTTTTCAAAACAAGGTCGTTTTTAACCTTTTCGACAGAATTAAGATAAGAATGTTTTTTTTAAACTTATACGGCGGGTGCGGTTATTTTCCGCCGTTATAAAATCATCAAAGCTTACCTTACAAGCTTATAAGAATATTTTCAAGAAAATGTTTTATTTTATATGGCTCTTAAATGATTTCAAAAATAGAAAGAGATATTTCTCTAAAAAGTGTTTTGATTTCATCTATGTCAACATCCTTTGATGGATTTTACGCATATTTGAAGTTGATTTATTATGATACAAAACTTCTATATTGTATTGAAGGTTTTGTGATATGTTTGACTATGGATGTGCTATTTTTATACCATTCATAGTTTATGGTGAAATTATTGACATTTCGTATGCTAGATTTAATACGAATGTTTATGTTATGTTTAAACCTTTTCATATGGGAATGCATTGGACTTAATAAGTGACGGGTGGAGCCCGCTATAGCTCCTCGATGCATCGGTAGGTCTCATGAGACAAACTAGTGTCTTGGCACAAGGCCTTGACAAAATCTTATTTGTATTCTTGGCACGAGGCCTTGGCTATGTGGTTATGATAGTCTGGCATTATGCATTCCAACATTATGAAAGTGGTTATTGATTTTGCATGTGATTATTCGATTAGTAGAATATCCATGTGAATAAGTAAATGGCATTATTTCATTTTACTTTTGCCATACTATGTTGAAGTTCATGTTTAAAAGGCTTTTGTTTTAGTAATTCATTGCCTTAAATGTTTATGCTTATTTTGAATGTTCCGCTATATTGTTATCCTTACTGGGCATTTGAGCTCACCCCTTTTCTATGTTTTATTTTTACCAGGTAGTGAAGAAGTAAATTATGATTGACTTGCAGGGATATTATGAGGGGTTAATAGTGTGGATATGAAGACTTTGTTGTTGTAGTAGTTTTTCACTTTGAAATGTAATGTAAAACTTTATGAATATATCTAGTGTTTCCAAGGCTACTAAACCAATCGGTCTTTCGAGATTTGATCTTTCTTGTGATCATGCCAATGTTACGAAGTAATGCACCGACTCTGGGTAGCTGGGGTTGGGGCGTTACAGTTGGTATCAGAGGAAGTTTAGTACAAACCTTGGAAGCTAGATTTAGATAAACTCTGATTAGAGCACGTAGACCTAAGATGAACTTTGAGGATTAGTATAGAAGAACTTCCTAGAATTTTGGTATTGTAGAGATTTTGTGAGTTTTCTGAGCAATACATCCCTGTCTGGATACGAGCAGGTAGAGGCGGCTCTGGCACAGATGTACCTAGGGGTAAAACCCGAAAACACCGCTTTGAGCTAGACTCGAACGGGAACTGGTGCACGACAACGGGCCTTGCTGCACTCTTGGTTACGACACTCCCGGGGGATATGCTTAGGATAACTCTCATTTTCTTTACAAATCATTATGAAGGGTTTATGAGTATATACTTCCTCAAAGAAAACATTTTTATGATTATGGATTATATCCATAAATAGTTCAAATTATGTTAAGTGTTTTATAAGTATGGGATTATGTATTTTGATTCATAAACTGATCTAGTTTATGCCATTGTTTAGAAATGGCGCCTAGTGGAAGAAATAGAAACCGTATCAATGCACGCACTCCATGTAGGGATTGCCCTCCTGCTCAAGATAATTATAGTGGGGCTGGTGATGCAACTGGTGCCGATCAGCTAATCACCATACTAGGACAACTTACTCAGGTTATGAATAATAACCTTACCCGTATGGAGCACCCTAATCCGCAGCGTGGAGGATCAATGTTAGATCGATTCATGAGGCAACAACCACCAACTTTCAACGGGAATACAAATCCATTAGTAGCTGAGCAATGGATATTTTCCCTAGAGAAAATATTTCAGGCTTTGGGGAGCAGTGAAAGGGAAAAAGTTATCATGGCAGTTTACCGCCTCACTGGAGATGCTGATCAATGGTGGTCATTGATTCAAAACATGAAGGAAGATGATGAAGTATCAAATATGGAATGGAGGGAGTTCAAAGATCTGTTTTTAGAAAAATACTTCCCTCGCGACCATCGAGCGGATATGGAAAGGCAATTTCTAAGTCTGAGACAAAAGGAGGATGATAATGTCACAAAGTATGAGGCTAACTTTACAAGGTTAGCGAGGTATGCTGGAGATTATATACGCAACCCAAGAAGTAAGATTGATCGTTTCTTTGATGGGTTAAAACCATTTCTCCGTCGAGCATTAGTCTCACAATCCTTTTCATCGTACGAAGACATTGTCTCATGTGCTATCAAGACCGAAAAGGAATTCTCTAAGTCTTATGACTTTAAAGCGAAGCAAGAGAAGAAGAGACCTGCTGATCAATCTGGGAATGGAAATAAGGGGAAGAAGGGAAAGGTTGAATATCCATCTTGTGGTAAATGCGGGAAGAAACACCCCGGTGCTTGCCTGAAGGGAATGGGAGTCTGTTACAAGTGTGGTGAAAAAGGCCACCATGCTCATGATTGCAAGGGGAAGAAGGAAGCTACCAACGTTCAGTGCTACAATTGCAGGGAGATGGGGCATTATGCAAATGCATGTCCTAAGCGTCAGGAGAACTTACCTCAGAAAAGGCCAAGGGATCAAGGCCAGGCTTATGCTATCACTACTGCTGAGGTAGAAGCTCCGAAAGACGTGGTGGCAGGTAATTTAATGGTTTCCTCAAGTTTAGCAAATGCATTATTTGATTCTGGATCATCGCATTGTTTCATATCTTCACAGTTTGCTAAGAAAATTAGATATTTCCAATTTGATTTAATAAGGGAGTTGTTAGTCAAAACTCCTAAGGGAAGTATCGTTGCAACAAAGTTTTGTGAATCAGTCCCCATTAGAGCACATAAATTTTCTTTATCTGCTGATCTCATCGTCATACCTATGATTGAGTTTGATATAATCCTCGGTATGGACTAGCTTTCGGACTATGATGCGAAGATTTATTGTAAGAAGAAAAAGGTTACGATTCTTGATGATAATGATAAGGAACACCTTATTTTTAGAGCAGAATCGTCACCACCTAATTCTTATTTAGATCCACCCCCAGTAGCTCAACTTAATTCAATTATTGGGGAGGAAGAGAATGAAATAACTATCGGTGAGGAAAGTAATGTTCAAATAGAGGATGTACCTGTTGTGAAAGAATTTGTAGATGTATTTCCGGAAGATTTACCTGGACATCCTCCAGAACGAGAAGTTGAGTTTTCCATTGATTTGATTCCTAGATCAAGGCCTATATCGAAGACCCCTTATAAAATGGCCACTGTAGAGTTAGTCGAACTAAAGAAACAACTAGAGGAATTGAGTAATAAGGGATTTATTCTCCCTAGTGTTTCTCCATGGGGAGCCCCTGTTCTTTTTGTTAAAAAGAAAGATGGATCTATGAGGTTATGTATCGACTATAGGGAGATCAATGCTATAACGATAAAGAACAAGTATCCCCTACCTCATATTGATGATTTATTTGACCAACTGCATGGAGCTCAATACTTTTCAAAGATTGACCTTCGATCTGGATACCATCAGTTATGTGTAAGGAAGGAAGACATTCCGAAGACAGCATTTCAAACCAGGTACGGGCATTACGAGTTTACTGTAATGCCGTTTGGATTGACTAATGCACCCTCTGTATTCATGGATCTGATGAATAGAGTTTTCAAGGAGTATCTCGATGAATTTGTGGTGGTATTTATTGATGATATCTTGGTATACTCCAAAACCTACGAAGATCATGAAAATCACTTGCGCATTATCTTGAAGACTCTGAGGAGGCATGAATTATATGGAAAGTTTAGCAAGTGTGAATTCTGGCTTCAGGAGATTTCTTTTCTTGGCCATATTGTCTCTAAAGATGGAATCTCTGTTGATCCTTCTAAGACCAAAGCAATCCAAGAATGGCCAGCACCTACGAGTATAACTGAGGTACGTAGTTTTATTGGCTTGGCAGGTTATTATCGACGTTTCGTCCAGAATTTTGCCTGATTGGCTAACCCATTAACGAAGCTCACACGTAAAGGGGTTAAATTTGTTTGGACAAAAGAGTGTGAAGAATGTTTCGAAGAACTGAAGAGAAGATTAGTCAATGCTCCTATATTGACTCTACCATCGGGGAATGATGGGTTCGTTATTTATAGTGATGCATCAAAGAAAGGACTTGGTTGTGTCCTAATGCAGAATGATAGAGTTATTGCCTATGCATCACGACAGTTGAAAATTCATGAACAAAACTATCCTACTCATGATCTTGAGTTAGCAGCTGTGATCTTTGCTTTGAAGATATGGAGGCACTACCTCTATGGTGAAAAATGTGAGATTTATACTGATCACAAGAGTCTGAAGTATATTTTCTCACAAAAAGAACTCAACATGAGGCAAAGGAGATGGATTGAATTACTCAAGGATTATGATTGCACGATACACTACCACCCGGGGAAAGCAAACAAAGTAGCAGATGCTTTGAGCAGAAAAGACCATGGAGTTCTGAACATGATGAGAATTGAAAGGGATCCAATTTTCATGGATCTAGAGAAGATGGACATGGGAATAACCAGGGAAGGTGAAACATCAATGCTTTTTCAAATGGTTGCCAAACCATCTTTACTAGAAAGGATTAAGAGTTCCCAGACCGATGATGAAGAATTTCAGAAGAATATTAAATCTGTGAATGATGGGAGATTGAGAGACTTTGTGTATGAAGATGGAATTTTGAAATTCGGGAAGAGACTTTGTGTTCCCAATATACCTGATCTAAAAAGGGAATTGCTGGATGACGCTCATAGTTCCAATTTCTCTATACACCCTGGGAGCACCAAAATGTATAGAGATTTGAAGGAACATTTTTGGTGGGACAACATGAAGAGGGAGATTGCTGATTTTGTGTCAAGATGTATGGTTTGTCAACAAGTGAAAGCTGGAAGGCAACAGCCTGGAGGAGTCATGCAACCTCTTCCCATACCGGAGTGGAAATGGGACAATATTACGATGGACTTTGTCATGGGGCTACCAAAGACTCCTAGAAGGAACGATGCAATATGGGTTATTGTTGATCGTCTTACCAAGTCAGCACATTTTCTTGCTATAAGAGAAGATCTACCCCTGGAATGTCTAGCAAGACTATACATTAATGAAGTTGTGAGACTTCATGGAGTTCCCCTATCGATTGTTTCTGATCGTGATCCCCATTTTACTTCAAGATTTTGGAAAAGTATTCAGAAATCCCTGGATACTGAACTTCATTTGAGCACTGCTTACCACCCTCAGACAGACGGACAATCAGAACGGACTATTCAGACCTTAGAAGACATGTTGAGATCTTGCTCACTTGATTTTCAGGGTATGTGGGATCAATATTTACCACTAGTAGAATTTTCCTATAACAATAGCTTCCATTCGAGTATTCAGATGGCACCATATGACGCGTTATACGGAAAGAGATGTCGTACACCAACCTGTTGGGATGACGTTGGTGAAAGAAAACTTGTAGGCCCAGAACTGCTGGAGGAAACGGTGGAAAAGGTGAAGGTAATTCAAAATCACATCAAAGCAGCTCAAAGTAGGCAGAAGAGTTATGCCGATAATCGAAAGAAGGATTTGGAATTTCAGGTCGGTGATCATGTTTTCCTAAAGGTATCTCCATGGAAGGGAGTCATACGTTTTGGTAAGAAAGGTAAATTGAGTCCCAGGTACATCGGACCTTTCGAAATTCTAGAACGAATTGGGGCTGTAGCTTACCGATTGGCAATGCCGCCAAGTCTCTCCAAAGTTCACGATGTGTTCCACGTATCTCTGTTGAGAAAATACATGCCTGACCCAACACATGTACTCACCTATGAGGAATTAGAACTGGAACCTGATCTTTCCTATTGTGAAGAGCCCGTCAGGATTCTTGATACAAGAGAACAAGTACTGAGAAACCGGACGACGCGTCTGGTAAAAGTTTTGTGGAGAAACCATAAGACGGAAGAGGCAACGTGGGAACCCGAGGAACTTATGATGAAGAACCACCCGAGTCTTTTCATGTAATAAGTATTCTAGAAATTGCGAGGACGCAATTATTTGAAGGAGGGGAGAATGTAACACCCCAAGCTTCCACGGTACGTTTCCCTTCGAATAATGCGATAGCGTGTGTTGTACGCAACCTCGAGTTCTAACACACACCACAACTAATTAAACTAGCCGTTGTGAATAGTAATACCTACTTTTTGAAATTATATATATTTTATATTTGAAAATGGACTTCATTTTTGGATTTGGAATATCAAAATTAGCCTAGGGTGAAATTTTGGTACATTTCGGATAACTTTCATATTTTGATGAATAGTGAAAATTACTAAATTTTAATTAAAAACAACTTTTTTAATCAAAATAATTAATAGTGATAAATTGTGAATTTGAGTGGTTTTAAAGTATATTTAGAATATATTTTTACCATTTAATATAATGTTGGTCATTGGACATAATTTTACAATTAAACCGAACATAAACAAGTGTCAATCTTTTGATAGTTATTACCTCTTAAAAAGACGCTTTTTGTTTTGACAGCGGGAATTAATTTTAAATTAATTTCTGCCACTTCTGTGTTTTGAATTTAGGAAAATGGATTCCATATTTGGAATCATGATGTCCAAATTATGTAAATAGGTAACTTTTATTTTTACACATTTTGAATAATTACTGCGGTAAATATTTTATTTACCATGGTTAAAGGGTAAATCCGGTAAATAAGGGTTAAAAAAATAATATTATAATAATACTAAATTACCCTAAAACGTGTCTTAACCCTATTGGTTGATACATGGTCGACCATGGGCATCTTTGGGTCTGTTTTGGGACCCCATGGATCCACTTGTAAGTGATAATGACACATTATATTAATAAAGTTAAAATAAAAATAAAAATGGCATAAGCTTACATCTTTTAGAAGAACAATTTTTACATAGGGTTATACATGTTGGATTTTTGATTATAAATATTCATTAGAAAGATAAAAAGATTTCCTACATAATGATATTTTATTTATAATTTTTAGACGTCAAATAATTTAAATTATTAATGACACAATAATGATGCAATGTTTACCTCATTAATAAATCATTTAAATAAATAAGATTTTAATGATTAAAATATTATCTAAAACCTGTCCAATTCTTATTGGTTGATGTTATTTAGAATATGAGTCATCTTATCTTAGACCTCAATGATTTTTGGACCATTATAAACCGAATACAAATATATTATAAAGTAATACTTTCACACTTTCCTAAAGAGCCCCTCCTCTCCCTTATAAAAGGAGACCACTTCTACTCATTCCTCACACCTCTCAAGCCACTTGGCTCGTCAAAACTCTGCCCAACTAATCTCCCCACATCCCTCTCCTCCTCCTTGAAGCTTACCCTTAGGCAGAAAGCCTTTCAAGAAGTCCTTTGGTTCCAACCAAAGTGAGTTACCTAAATTAAAGGTAATGATTTCTCTTAAATTATTTTTATTTATTTTGCTTCTCCAACCCCCAAAATCTTTTTATTTCCTTTCTTTTGTAACAAAACCAGTATCCTTAATATACTATGATGTTTTTATAAGAAGGATTCAAACTATACATACACACAACTCCATCTAATGGATGATGAACATAATGTTTTTGTGGATGGAAAACTAACGCCTCACGAAACGATGATTGTTCAAATACATCTTAACACCTCTCATGGTGGCCATTATTATGGAACTGTAATTAAATATGATATTACTGATATATATTTTATATATAAGCTTCTGTAATTCCATTTTATTTCATACCATTATTCGTTTCATGTTGTATATACATACGATAATTTCATTTGAGGAAATGCGGACTACCGCCCCCTTAAAATGATATGACTCGTTCATACCACACATGGAACGTATAAAGGATGGTGTTAATGAACTTAAGTAACATATATAAAATATTATATTATACTGGAATAGTAATATACCTATGTATCATTTGGATTCGATTCTTTTAAAATAAAAATTAAATGGAAGTAGCGTTCGTGCGTACGTACGGACTACCGTCTCCACGAACGCGATGAGATTCATTCTCCATCGTATCCATTCAAGTATAATTATCATTTAATGATTTAAAAATGATGTTTAAGGACTTGATATCATTCTGGATATGAATAAGATACAACAAACATGACTTATGTAACAAAACATATAAAAGAAAATGAGTAAGTTAACACACGAAACGACGATAATACTAAGATATTATCAAATCAATATTAAAAGATCATATATGATATCATATTAATGTATATGATTCTTTTATAATTTAATAACAATTATTTCACCATTATACAGGAGGTTAACCTACCCCAACCAAGGAAAAGTACAAGGTAAGGGTTATTTCACAATCTCTTCATTATCCGAGGTTGTTTATACGTAATAATCTACTGGGATTCCTTTATCATCCACATCCATGTTTTCTTCAAAATGTATTTAAAAACATATTTATTATTTACAAGAATATGGGTTAAAGTCATTTATACCCTTGTTTGACTTTTTATAAGAGTTTTATAAAGGAATCTTTCCGTCGTTTTCAAAACAAGGTCCTTTTTAACCTTTTCGACAGAATTAAGATAAGAATGTTTTTTTAAACTTATACGGCGGGTGCGGTTATTTTCCGCCGTTATAAAATCATCAAAGCTTCCCTTACAAGATTATAAGAATATTTTCAAGAAAATGTTTTATTTTATATGGCTCTTAAATGATTTCAAAAATAGAAAGAGATATTTCTCTAAAAAGTGTTTTGATTTCATCTATGTCAACATCCTTTGATGGATTTTACGCATATTTGAAGTTGATTTATTATGATACAAAACTTCTATATTGTATTGAAGGTTTTGTGATATGTTTGACTATGGATGTGCTATTTTTATACCATTCATAGTTTATGGTTAAATTATTGACATTTCGTATGCTAGATTTAATACGAATGGTTATGTTATGTTTAAACCTTTTCATATGGGAATGCATTGGACTTAATAAGTGACGGGTGGAGCCCGCTATAGCTCCTCGATGCATCGGTAGGTCTCATGAGACAAACTAGTGTCTTGGCACAAGGCCTTGAAAAAATCTTATTTGTAGTCTTGGCACGAGGCCTTGGCTATGTGGTTATGATAGTCTGGCATTATGCATTCCAACATTATGAAAGTGGTTATTGATTTTGCATGTGATTATTCGATTAGTAGAATATCCATGTGAATAAGTAAATGGAATTATTTCATTTTACTTTTGCCATACTATGTTGAAGTTCATGTTTAAAAGGCTTTTGTTTTAGTAATTCATTGCCTTAAATGTTTATGCTTATTTTGAATGTTCCGCTATATTGTTATCCTTACTGGGCATTTGAGCTCACCCCTTTTCTATGTTTTATTTTTCCCAGGTAGTGAAGAAGTAAATTATGATTGACTTGCAGGGATATTATGAGGGGTTAATAGTGTGGATATGAAGACTTTGTTGTTGTAGTAGTTTTTCACATTGAAATGTAATGGAAAACTTTATGAATATATCTAGTGTTTCCAAGGCTACTAAACCAATCGGTCTTTCGAGATTTGATCTTTCTTGTGATCATGCCAATGTTACGAAGTAATGCACCGACTCTGGGTAGCTGGGGTCGGGGCGTTACAGTTGGTATCAGAGGAAGTTTAGTACAAACCTTGGAAGCTAGATTTAGATAAACTCTGATTAGAGCACGTGGACCTAAGATGAACTTTGAGGATTAGTATAGAAGAACTTCCTAGAATTTTGGTATTGTAGAGATTTTGTGAGTTTTCCGAGCAATACATCCCTGTCTGGATACGAGCAGGTAGAGGCGGCTCTGACACAGATGTACCTAGGGGTAAAACCCGAAAACACCGCTTTGAGCTAGACTCGAACGGGAACTGGTGCACGACAACGGGCCTTGCTGCACTCTTGGTTACGACACTCCCGGGGGATATGCTTAGGATAACTCTTATTTTCTTTACAAATCATTATGAAGGGTTTATGAGTATATACTTCCTCAAAGAAAACATTTTTATGATTATGGATTATATCCATAAATAGTTCAAATTATGTTAAGTGTTTTATAAGTATGGGATTATGTATTTTGATTCATAAACTGATCTAGTTTATGCCATTGTTTAGAAATGGCGCCTAGTGGAAGAAATGGAAACCGTATCAATGCACGCACTCCATGTAGGGATTGCCCTCCTGCTCATGATAATTATAGTGGGGCTGGTGATGCAACTGGTGCCGATCAGCAAATCACCATACTGGGACAACTTACTCAGGTTATGAATAAAAACCTTACCCGTATGGAGCACCCTGATCCGCAGCGTGGAGGATCAATGTTAGATCGATTCATGAGGCAACAACCACCAACTTTAAACGGGAATACAAATCCATTAGTAGCTGAGCAATGGATATTTTCCCTAGAGAAAATATTTCAGGCTTTGGGGAGCAGTGAAAGGGAAAAAGTTATCATGGTAGTTTACCGCCTCACTGGAGATGCTGATCAATGGTGGTCATTGATTCAAAACATGAAGGAAGATGATGAAGTATCAAATATGGAATGGAGGGAGTTCAAAGATCTGTTTTTAGAAAAATACTTCCCTCGCGACCATCGAGCGGATATGGAAAGGCAATTTCTAAGTCTGAGACAAAAGGAGGATGATAATGTCAGAAAGTATGAGGCTAACTTTACAAGGTTAGCGAGGTATGCTGGAGATTATATACACAACCCAAGAAGTAAGATTGATCGTTTCTTTGATGGGTTAAAACCATTTCTCCGTCGAGCATTAGTCTCACAATCCTTTTCATCGTACGAAGACATTGTCTCATGTGCTATCAAGACCGAAAAGGAATTCTCTAAGTCTTATGACTTTAAAGCGAAGCAAGAGAAGAAGAGACCTGCTGATCAATCTGGGAATGGAAATAAGGGGAAGAAGGGAAAGGTTGAATATCCATCTTGTGGTAAATGCGGGAAGAAACACCCCGGTGCTTGCCTGAAGGGAATGGGAGTCTGTTACAATTGTGGTGAAAAAGTCCACCAAGCTCATGATTGCAAGGGGAAGAAGGAAGCTACCAACGTTCAGTGCTACAATTGCAGGGAGATGGGGCATTATGCAAATGCATGTCCTAAGCGTCAGGAGAACTTACCTCAGAAAAGGCCAAGGGATCAAGGCCAGGCTTATGCTATCACTACTGCTGAGGTAGAAGCTCCGAAAGATGTGGTGGCAGGTAATTTAATGGTTTCCTCAAGTTTAGAAAATGCATTATTTGATTCTGGATCATCGCATTGTTTCATATCTTCACAGTTTGCTAAGAAAATTAGATATTTCCAATTTGATTTAATAAGGGAGTTGTCAGTCAAAACTCCTAAGGGAAGTATCGTTGCAACAAAGTTTTGTGAATCAGTCCCCATTAGAGCACATAAATTTTCTTTATCTGCTGATCTCATCGTCATACCTATGATTGAGTTTGATATAATCCTCGGTATGGACTGGCTTTCAGACTATGATGCGAAGATTTATTTTAAGAAGAAATAGGTTACGATTCTTGACGATAATGATAAGGAACACCTTATTTTTAGAGCAGAATCATCACCACCTAATTCTTATTTAGATCCACCCCCAGTAGCTCAACTTAATTCAATTATTGGGGAGGAAGAGATTGAAATAACTGTCGGTGAGGAAAGTAATGTTCAAATAGAGGATGTACCTGTTGTGAAAGAATATGTAGATGTATTTCCGGAAGATTTACCTGGACATCCTCCAGAACGAGAAGTTGAGTTTTCCATTGATTTGATTCCTGGATCAAGGCCTATATTGAAGACCCCTTATAGAATGGCCACTGTAGAGTTAGTCGAACTAAAGAAACAACTAGAGGAATTGAGTAATAAGGGATTTATTCACCCTAGTGTTTCTCC
This sequence comes from Viscum album, assembly GCA_963277665.1. Classification (NCBI taxonomy): domain Eukaryota; kingdom Viridiplantae; phylum Streptophyta; class Magnoliopsida; order Santalales; family Viscaceae; genus Viscum; species Viscum album. The sequence goes on from OY728122.1 coordinate 598,526,470, forward strand.
ATGGGGAGCCCCTGTTCTTTTTGTTAAAAAGAAAGATGGATCTATGAGGTTATGTATCGACTACAGGGAGATCAATGCTATAACGATAAAGAACAAGTATCCCCTACCTCGTATTGATGATTTATTTGACCAACTGCATGGAGCTCAATACTTTTCAAAGATTGACCTTCGATCTGGATACCATCAGTTATGTGTAAAGAAGGAAGACATTCCGAAGACAACATTTCAAACCAGGTACGGGCATTACGAGTTTACTGTAATGCCGTTTGGATTGACTAATGCACCCTCTGTATTCATGGATCTGATGAATAGAGTTTTCAAGGAGTATCTCGATGAATTTGTGGTGGTATTTATTGATGATATCTTGGTATACTCCAAAACCTACGAAGATCATGAAAATCACTTGCGCATTATCTTGAAGACTCTGAGGAGGCATGAATTATATGGAAAGTTTAGCAAGTGTGAATTCTGGCTTCAGGAGATTTCTTTTCTTGGCCATATTGTCTCTAAAGATGGAATATCTGTTGATCCTTCTAAGACCAAAGCAATCCAAGAATGGCCAGCACCTACGAGTATAACTGAGGTACGTAGTTTTATTGGCTTGGCAGGTTATTATCGACGTTTCGTCCAGAATTTTGCCCGATTGGCTAACCCATTAACGAAGCTCACACGTAAAGGGGTTAAATTTGTTTGGACAAAAGAGTGTGAAGAATGTTTCGAAGAACTGAAGAGAAGATTAGTCAATGCTCCTATATTGACTCTACCATCGGGGAATGATGGGTTCGTTATTTATAGTGATGCATCAAAGAAAGGACTTGGTTGTGTCCTTATGCAGAATGATAGAGTTATTGCCTATGCATCACGACAGTTGAAAATTCATGAACACAACTATCCTACTCATGATCTTGAGTTAGCAGCTGTGATCTTTGCTTTGAAGATATGGAGGCACTACCTCTATGGTGAAAAATGTTAGATTTATACTGATCACATGAGTCTAAAGTATATTTTCTCACAAAAAGAACTCAACATGAGGCAAAGGAGATGGCTTGAATTACTCAAGGATTATGATTGCACGATACACTACCACTCGGGGAAAGCAAACAAAGTAGCAGATGCTTTGAGCAGAAAAGACCATGGAGTTCTGAACATGATGATAATTGAAAGGGATCCAATTTTCATGGATCTAGAGAAGATGGACATGGGAATAACCAGGGAAGGTGAAACATCAATGCTTTTTCAAATGGTTTCCAAACCATCTTTACTAGAAAGGATTAAGAGTTCCCAGACCGATGATGAAGAATTTCAGAAGAAGATTAAAGCTGTGAATGATGGGAGATTGAGAGACTTTGTGTATGAAGATGGAATTTTGAAATTCGGGAAGAGACTTTGTGTTCCCAATATACCTGATCTAAAAAGGGAATTGCTGGATGACGCTCATAGTTCCAATTTCTCTATACACCCTGGGAGCACCAAAATGTATAGAGATTTGAAGGAACATTTTTGGTGGGACAACATGAAGAGGGAGATTGCTGATTTTGTGTCAAGATGTATGGTTTGTCAACAAGTGAAAGCTGGAAGGCAACAGCCTGGAGGAGTCATGCAACCTCTTCCCATACCGGAGTGGAAATGGGACAATATTACGATGGACTTTGTCATGGGGCTACCAAAGACTCCTAGAAGGAACGATGCAATATGGGTTATTGTTGATCGTCTTACCAAGTCAGCACATTTTCTTGCTATAAGAGAAGATCTACCCCTGGAACGTCTAGCAAGACTATACATTAATGAAGTTGTGAGACTTCATGGAGTTCCCCTATCGATTGTTTCTGATCGTGATCCCCGTTTTACTTCAAGATGTTGGAAAAGTCTTCAGAAATCCCTGGATACTGAACTTCATTTGAGCACTGCTTACCACCCTCAGACAGACGGACAATCAGAACGGACTATTCAGACCTTAGAAGACATGTTGAGATCTTGCTCACTTGATTTTCAGGGTATGTGGGATCAATATTTACCACTAGTAGAATTTTCCTATAACAATAGCTTCCATTCGAGTATTCAGATGGCACCATATGAAGCGTTATACGGAAAGAGATGTCGTACACCAACCTGTTGGGATGACGTTGGTGAAAGAAAACTTGTAGGCCCAGAACTGGTGGAGGAAACGGTGGAAAAGGTGAAAGTAATCCAAAATCACATCAAAGCAGCTCAAAGTAGGCAGAAGAGCTATGCCGATAATCGAAGGAAGGATTTGGAATTTCAGGTCGGTGATCATGTTTTCCTAAAGGTATCTCCATGGAAGGGAGTCATACGTTTTGGTAAGAAAGGTAAATTGAGTCCCAGGTACATCGGACCTTTCGAAATTCTAGAACGAATTGGGGCTGTAGCTTACCGATTGGCAATGCCGCCAAGTCTCTCCAAAGTTCACGATGTGTTCCACGTATCTCTATTGAGAAAGTACATGCCTGACCCAACGCATGTACTCACCTATGAGGAATTAGAACTGGAACCTGATCTTTCCTATTGTGAAGAGCCCGTCAGGATTCTTGATACAAGAGAACAAGTACTGAGAAACCGGACGACGCGTCTGGTAAAAGTTTTGTGGAGAAACCATAAGACGGAAGAGGCAACGTGGGAACCCGAGGAACTTATGATGAAGAACCACCCGAGTCTTTTCATGTAATAAGTATTCTAGAAATTGCGAGGACGCAATTATTTGAAGGAGGGGAGAATTTAACACCCCAAGCTTCCACGGTACGTTTCCCTTCGAATAATGCGATAGCGTGTGTTGTACGCAACCTCGAGTTCTAACACACACCACAACTAATTAAACTAGCCGTTGTGAATAGTAATACCTACTTTTTGAAATTATATATATTTTATATTTGAAAATGGACTTCATTTTTGGATTCGGAATATCAAAATTAGCCTAGGGTGAAATTTTGGTACATTTCGGATAACTTTCATATTTTGTTGAATAGTGAAAATTACTAAATTTTAATTAAAAACAACTTTTTTAATCAAAATAATTAATAGTGATAAATTGTGAATTTGAGTGGTTTTAAAGTATATTTAGAATATATTTTTACCATTTAATATAATGTTGGTCATTGGACATAATTTTACAATTAAACCGAACATAAACAAGTGTCAATCTTTTGATAGTTATTACCTCTTAAAAAGACGCTTTTTGTTTTGACAGCGGGAATTAATTTTAAATTAATTTCTGCCACTTCTGTGTTTTGAATTTAGGAAAATGGATTCCATATTTGGAATCAGGATGTCCAAATTATGTAAATATGTAACTTTTATTTTTACACATTTTGAATAATTACTGCGGTAAATATTTTATTTACCATGGTTAAAGGGTAAATCCGGTAAATAAGGGTTAAAAGAAATAATATTATAATAATACTAAATTACCCTAAAACGTGTCTTAACCCTATTGGTTGATACATGGTCGACCATGGGAATCTTTGGGTCTGTTTTGGGACCCCATGGATCCACTTGTAAGTGATAATGACACATTATATTAATAAAGTTAAAATAAAAATAAAAATGGCATAAGCTTACATCTTTTAGAAGAACAATTTTTACATAGGGTTATACATGTTGGATTTTCGATTATAAATATTCATTAGAAAGATAAAATGATTTCCTACATAATGATATTTTATTTATAATTTTTAGACATCAAATAATTTAAATTATTAATGACACAATAATGATGCAATGTTTACCTCATTAATAAATAATTTAAATAAATAAGATTTTAATGATTAAAATATTATCTAAAACCTGTCCAATTCTTATTGGTTGATGTTATTTGGAATATGAGTCATCTTATCTTCGACCTCAATTATTTTTGGACCATTATAAACCGAATACAAATATATTATAAAGTAATACTTTCACACTTTCCTAAAGAGCCCCTCCTCTCCCTTATAAAAGGAGACCACTTCTACTCATTCCTCACACCTCTAAAGCCACTTGGCTCGTCCAAACTCTGCCCAACTAAGCTCCCCACATCCCTCTCCTCCTCCTTGAAGCTTACCCTTAGGCAGAAAGCATTTCAAGAAGTCCTTTGGTTCCAACCAAAGTGAGTTACCTAAATTAAAGGTAACGATTTCTCTTAAATTATTTTCATTTATTTTGCTTCTCCAACACCCAAACTCTTTTTATTTACTTTCTTTTGTAACAACACCAGTATCCTCAATATACTAGGATGTTGTTATAAGAAGGATTAAAACTATACATACACACAACTCCATCTAATGGATGATGAACATAATGTTTCTGTGGATGGCAAACTAACGCCTCACGAAACGATGATTGTTCAAATACATCTTACCGCCTCTCATGGTGGCCATTATGATGGAACTGTAATTAAATATGATATTAATGATATATATTTTATATATAAGCTTCTGTAATTCCATTTTATTTCATACCATTATTCGTTTCATGTTGTATATACATACGATAATTTCATTTGAGGAAGTGCGGACTACCGCCCCCTGAAAATGATATGACTCGTTCATACCACACATGGAACGTATAAAGGATGGTGTTAATGAACTTAAGTAACATATATAAAATATTATATTATACTGGAATAGTAATATACCTATGTATCATTTGGATTCGATTCTTTTAAAATAAAAATTAAATGGAAGTAGCGTTCGTGCGTACGTACGGACTACCGTCTCCACGAACGCGATGAGATTCATTCTCCATCGTATCCATTCAAGTATAATTATCATTTAATGATTTAAAAATGATGTTTAAGGACGTGATATCATTATGGATATGAATAAGATACAACAAACATGACTTATGTAACAAAACATATAAAAGAAAATGAGTAAGTTAACACACGAAACGACGATAATACTAAGATATTATCAAATCAATATTAAAAGATCATATATGATATCATATTAATGTATATGATTATTTTATAATTTAATAACAATTATTTCACCATTATACAGGAGGTTAACCTACCCCAACCAAGGAAAAGTACAAGGTAAGGGTTATTTCACAATCTCTTCATTATCCGAGGTTGTTTATACGTAATAATCTACTGGGATTCCTTTATCATCCACATCCATGTTTTCTTCAAAATGTATTTCAAAACATATTTATTATTTACAAGAATATGGGTTAAAGTCATTTATACCCTTTTTTGACTTTTTATAAGTGTTTTATAAAGGAATCTTTCCGTCGTTTTCAAAACAAGGTCGTTTTTAACCTTTTCGACAGAATTAAGATAAGAATGTTTTTTTAAACTTATACGACGGGTACGGTTATTTTCCGCCGTTATAAAATCATCAAAGCTTCCCTTACAATCTTATAAGAATATTTTATTGAAAATGTTTTACTTTATATGGCTCTTAAATGATTTCAAAAATAGAAAGAGATATTTCTCTAAAAAGTGTTTTGATTTCATCTATGTCAACATCCTTTGATGGATTTTACGCATATTTGAAGTTGATTTATTATGATACAAAACTTCTATATTGTATTGAAGGTTTTGTGATATGTTTGACTATGGATGTGCTATTTTTATACCATTCATAGTTTATGGTGAAATTATTGACATTTCGTATGCTAGATTTAATACGAATGTTTATGTTATGTTTAAACCTTTTCATATGGGAATGCATTGGACTTAATAAGTGACGGGTGGAGCCCGCTATAGCTCCTCGATGCATCGGTAGGTCTCATGAGACAAACTAGTGTCTTGGCACAAGGCCTTGACAAAATCTTATTTGTAGTCTTGGCACGAGGCCTTGGCTATGTGGTTATGATAGTCTGGCATTATGCATTCCAACATTATGAAAGTGGTTATTGATTTTGCATGTGATTATTCGATTAGTAGAATATCCATGTGAATAAGTAAATGGCATTATTTCATTTTACTTTTGCCATACTATGTTGAAGTTCATGTTTAAAAGGCTTTTGTTTTAGTAATTCATTGCCTTAAATGTTTATGCTTATTTTGAATGTTCCGCTATATTGTTATCCTTACTGGGCATTTGAGCTCACCCCTTTTCTATGTTTTATTTTTACCAGGTAGTGAAGAAGTAAATTATGATTGACTTGCAGGGATATTATGAGGTGTTAATAGTGTGGATATGAAGACTTTGTTGTTGTAGTAGTTTTTCACTTTGAAATGTAATGTAAAACATTATGAATATATCTAGTGTTTCCAAGGCTACTAAACCAATCGGTCTTTCGGGATTTGATCTTTCTTGTGATCATGCCAATGTTACGAAGTAATTCACCGACTTTGGGTAGCTGGGGTCGGGGCGTTACACAATTCATTTATATAATCATTATGAAATGAAGATCATGTAGAACGAGCTGCATCACATCGTGGAGACGGTATTCCGTACGTACGCACGAGTGATGATATCGTTCCTATGATCGTGGAATTGTATTGGAGTATATATATATATTATTTCAGTATCAATATTACTTCATAATAATCATATATAGTTACTCATTACACCATTTATACCCATCCTTGTAAGGTGATGGTGGAAAAATAGATTACACCACGGCGTGGAGACGGTATTCCGTACGTACGCACACGCGGTGATTTCATTTTTCCGTAGGATGGATAGAAGGTGAATTAGGGTTGTTTCATATTTATAATAACATATCAGTATGTAAGTAATACTGATGTTATTACTTTATCATGAAACAACTAAAGAAGAAGAAGTTGAAGAAGAAAGAAATTGAAAAGATCGGTAATGGATATTACCTCTTCTTTGGAACGCCTCTTTGAATCCTCCACTTAAGGAACTAAGATTGGTCTTTGGAGAAGACCAGGACCTCTAGGATTATTCTATGGAAGTGGAGAGGAGAAAATGGCAGGGGTTGGCCGAGCTTGAGTGCTCAAATTGCTGTGAGGAGGAGGGGGAGGAGGTGCCCTTTTATAAGGGAGGAGAGGGGCACCTTAGGAATATCTCAAAATATTATTTTATATTAAAGTCAAAATCGGTTTATAATGGTTCCAAAGGGTCTTATTTCGAAGCTAAAGTGGGTATGGGTAGAAATACTATCAACCAATAGAATTTAGACAAGTTTAGGGTATTATTTTAACCTTATCAATTAGATTTAACTCTAAGTTAATTAATTTAACTTTTACCGTGTCTTTTTGTTTTCTTTCACTATATGGTTAATACACTTACTATAACATGCCAAACGAACCCCAAATTGTTTATTATTAATATATATATCCTTATCTAAGTCATTTTTCCGAACCTTAGATTTTTAGGAATAAAATAACAATTAATAATATAATATTTGATTTAAAAACTATTTTGTGTCAATTTTGACACTATTTGATATATGATTTTTGTGAAAGTCATAACAGAATTATATGTTCGAACAAAGTTGATTAAATCAACATTAATATATCATAGTAACCTAGAAAATTAGTGGAATTCATAAAAAGTCTTAAATTACATTTATTTTGGTATTTATATTATCAATTTTGTCAATATTTCATTAATAAGATAATTACTGCATCATCTTTGTGTCATAAATAAATTAAATTATTTGATGTCTAAAAATTACAAATAAAATATCATCATGTAGGAAATATTTTTAGCTTTCTAATTAATATTTACAATTTAATTTATCTTATGTATAACCCCATATTAAAAATGATTTACTTATTAAACTTTGATTTTAACTATTTTAACCCTTCTTTAAATAAATTAATAATAAATGTCCTAATCTAATCCAAGTGGGCCTAAATGGTCATATTGCATTCCTAAGTTTGTTTTTGGTCGAATTACACTTTTCCAATAGAATTAGGACATGTGTTAGGGTAATATTAATATCATATTTACCCTTAGTTACCCTATTTACTATTAACCGCGGTAAAAAAAAGTAAAAAGTTACTATTCACCAAAAAATTATTTTTATCTCATTGAACCACATTTTACTTACTGATATCAACCGTGTCTGTCGGATTTTCGAAATTCCATTCACAGAAGCGGTAAAATTAAGTTTTATGCAAAATTCAGTTTTTAACCTACCACTTAGTGGTTTCACTATTCATCAAAAATTGAAAGCTTTCAGAAAAATACCAAAATTTCACCCTAGGCTAATTTCGATATTCTGAGTCCAAAAATGAAGTCCATTTTGAAAAATAAAATTTATAAAATTTCAAAAAGTGGTTATTACTATTCATAACGGCTAGTTTTAATAGCATATTGTTGTTTAGTGAAACTCGGTATTGCGTACGACGCAAGCTATCGAGGAAGGTCGCGATTGCGTGTAAAGCAAGCCAAGCAAGTGTTGTGTAGAAAAATATCCCTTTGATGATTTATATAACATAAAAGTCTCGGGTGTTACACTCCCGTTGACTCCCCCTACCTCACTGCCCTTGGTGTAGTCACACTCAGTTTATAGACGTGAAGGTATCTTCATCATTTCAAAAGAACACATCCTTTATTTTATGTAGATGATATTTTGAAGTCCAACTTTCACTTGTAGACTAATATCACTTTTCACCGAAGGTATCATGAAATATTTCAGCTTTCGTGCAGCTCTAAAAAGGACGACCGTACTTCAATATCACCTGGAGCGCTTTTCCAAGACCGACGCAAAAAATTCAAGACCGGCACACAAGTCACTTACGTTGTACAAATTCAGTGCGCAGGTGACACTAACCCACTTGTGTGACACTTCCTCCTTCAACTCTAAACTTGCGCGACTCAGCGCCTTTAAATCCCAAACCACTTTGGATGCGCATCCAATAACCGGTGCGCAACCTCTACTTGCGCGGCCCAACAACCACTTTCTTGACTTAACCACTTGTGCGAAGAGAGCTCGAAAAATCTATAAGTCTTGAACTTCATTGAAAATGAGGAGGGGTGGTCCTCTATTTATAGTCAAACTAGACCCCCTGCACGGTGGCGCGCAAGTGTCCTCACGACGCGCAGGTCTGGGCGCGCAGCTCCAACCACCCTAGCCTCTGTCGCGCTACTCACTTGTGCGACCACACCAATACTTGGATGAACCTCTTTCCTTTCCCATATTATGAAGCTCTGATCTCGAAAAACAATAGGCACACAACTTTCCAACCTCCTTGGCATCGGCGCATAGGTCCATTCTCATCGCGCAAGTCACTTACGGGACCAACCCTAAACTTGCGCGGCCCTTATCCCTTTCCCATTTTCCATGTTCTGAACTTGAAAAAATATGGCGTGAAAGTTTCATCTGCTTCAATAACACGACATGCAAGTCTATTTTCCAGAATCACTTTTCTCCATTTGTCGATTTTCAGGCCCAAAAATTTGGAAAACACTAGAAAATGGTGCCACCTTCAATACTATAATCTGCTTGACCTGTATGAGCACTTTGCTGGCACACATTCTAAACTTTCTCTGAGGATTGACAACAAACAAAAACCATACTCCAATTCATGCAAAGATGACCATGGTTCTAACAATATCCCCCTTTTGGTTTGTTGGAAATCAGAAAATAAATTCAATAGATCCCCAACCACATGTAAACCAAAAACGCAAGAAGGAACTTATCCAACACTCTAAGTATACATGAGCAATGCTCGGTGTAAAAAACAAGAGGGAAAGCTTGAATTGGGTTCTCGTGTTTTATAATTCTCAATGATGCCCAAGAATTACATGACCAATGAATTGCTTCTCATCCTTCTCATCCTATCACTGACCCTGAATTCACATCGTGGCACCGAAGCATTAAATTCCTAAACATTCCTGAATTTATTCCTCTCTCCAACATTGAAAATAAACCCAAAAACTGGTAACTTGTTCATTGTTCATCTCAAACCATACTCCCCCTGGATAGTATCTCCCCCACAAACCTGCATCACATCCATAAACAGATAAAAACAGTTATCATAAACTGGGAGAGGGGAGTTGCGTAACCTATTTATGCACTGGAAGGTGGCTGAACACCGAGGTTCAACCAATGCTTCTCAGACATAGCCGCGAATAGTGTCTTGGTCAGGATATCAACCCATTTTTCATCAATTCCCACATGATCCATTCTAATCACCCCTTGCTCAAATTTTTATTTGATAAAGTGATAACTGATTTCAATATGTTTTGTATGAGAATGATGAACATGATTCTTCATGAGATAAATTGCGCTCTTGTTATTATAGTAAATTACCATTGGTTGATTCAACTCATCACCAATATCTATAAGTTATTGCTTCATCCATAGAAGTTGAGTGAATGACTTTGTGGAATATATATACTCAGCTTCAGCAGTACTAAGAGAAGTACTTTCTTGTTTCTTGCTCAACCAGCCAACACATTTATGCCCAATATAGAAGGCTCCACCACTAGTGGACTTTCTATCTACTACATCATCAGCCCAGTCAGCATCAGAAAACACTGATAATTCCCTGTCCCTTCCTGCAGCAAAAAATAACCCAAAGTTATGTGTACATTGAATGTACCTCATGATTCTTTTTACTGCCACCATATATTCCTCCTTTTTATTACTCTGAAAGCGGGCCACAAGACATGTGGAAAGACAATATATGGTCGTGTCGCTGTCAGGTACAGTAGGCTCCCAATGATCATCCTATACATGGTGGGATCTACAGAGGTCCCATCCTCATGATTTCCAAGTTTAGTTCCAACTGCAATTAGAGTTGATATTGGTTTGGAGTACGGCATATTAAACTTCTTCAAAAGCTCTCTTGCATACTTTTCATGAGAAATGAAAGTGTAATCCTTCTTTTGAATCACTTATATCCTCATGAAATATGTGAGCTCCCCAATCACAGACCTTTCAAATTCTAATTTTATGTGATTGGAAAATTCATCCACTGAGTTCTGCCTGCTTCTACCAAATATGATATCATCAACGTAGACTAGAACCATGAATTGATCTTCTGGAGAATTCTTCACATATAGATTGGGATCCACTTCTCCTCTTCTGAACTCCAGCTTCTTGAGATACGAGTCCAGGCGAGAATACCATGCTCATGGTGCCTGCTTCAAACCATATAGGGATTTCTTCAATTTGCAGACCTTTGTCTCATCAGTACCAAGAACAAAACCCACTAGTTGTTCAATGTAGACTTCTTCTTCGAGTACACCATTCAAGAATGTTTTCTTGACATCCATTTGATATAATTTATATCCTATTTGGAGTGCCATGGCAAGGAAAAGTCTGATTGACTCCAGTCTAACCACTGGATCAAAGGTTACTTCAACATCAACACCTTCAATATGGGAATATCCCTTACATACCAGTCGAGCCTTGTTTCTAATAACACTTCCATGCTCATAAAACTTGTTCTTGAAGATACATTTTGTACCAATCACATTATGACCTTCGGGTCTCTGGACAAGATCCCATGTTTGATTCTTGTCAATCTGATCTAGCTCTTCATTCATGGATTTTACCCAAGATTCATCCTTTGCAGCTTCTTTGAATGAGGATGGCTCTACAACTGATAGAAATGCAGATTGCGTGTTATTACTCATCCTCCTTGTTTGAGTGGGTGCACTCTTCTCCCCAATTATGTTAGATGGATCAATCTCAGCTCTACGATTTCTTCTATGTGGTTCAGTTGCATTCTCTCCACCCATAGTTTCTTCTTCTGATTCTTCTTCTGATTCAACATCATGATGTGATTGCTGAGTCTTTTGTACAGCTTCCTCTATTTTAGTATTCGTATTTTCTCCATGTTCACTTTCTTCCTCACTTTCTATCACATCAGCATATGGCGTTCTTGAAGCATTTGTGTTTTTCTCTTCAATTATCTTAACATCACTACTTACCAAAATCCTTCCTAATCACTTGTTGAAACACTTGTAGGATTTTATGTTCATTGGATATCCATGAAAAATTCCTTCATCAGCATTGTCAACAAACTTCCCTTGATTTCCTTCTTTATTCCGAATGAAACATTTACTTCCGAAAAAACGAAAGTATTTCAATGAAGGCTTCCTTCCATGCCACAATTCATATGGTGTCTTTGTTTATCCCATATAAAGAACTATTCGATTCTGAATGTGCACTGTAGCTTCAATAGCTTCCTTCCAGTAATGGCGAGAGATACCACTCTCAATCAGCATAGTCTTGGCCATGTTATTGACCTGTCGATTCAGGCACTCAACAACTCCACTTTGCTATGGATTTCTCACAACAGCTACCTCATGTTGTATTCCATGTTTTTCAAGGTAATTCTCAAACTCAATGGACGTGTATTCCCCTCCATTATCATATCACAAAACTTTGATTGTTCATCCAGTATCATTATCGGTGATTCACCGATATGTTTTCATGCAGTCAAGCACTTGTCATTTCCTATGAATGACCATAACACATGCCATTATACTGTAATCATCAATGAAAAAGAAAAAGTACCATTCTACATGAGTTCTGGAAACATTTATCGGCCTACATGCATCTGTATGAATTAGATCCAGAAGATGAGATGCCCTTTTCTTCTTTGGCCAATATGAACTGCAGACCAGCTTTCCACGAAAGCAAGCATCACAAGATTTTTCACGCTCACACTTTAGGTTAGGAATGTCCATGACAATCCTCAATTTTGATATTTTATCCATGTCTTTTTGATTGATGTGACCCAGTATCCTATGCCACAAATTGTTTTCTTCTTAAACAGTCATGTAGCAAACATTTTCTTTACTATCAACCTGATACAAGTTTCCTTCTGTTCTGCATCCTTTCATAAGTGAATTTCCTGTCTTTCCCTTGATAGTGCAACCTTTCTGATTAAAAGTAACAATAATTCCTCAGTCACAGAGTTGACTCACACTGAGTAGATTATGACGTAGGCCATCTACATAAAGGACTTCAGTCTTATTTAGCTCTCCATTAGCCAATTTAGTAATTCCACTGCCTTTGATTTTCAGAGCTCCATCATTACCAAATCGAACCGCTCCATCAACCTTCCTTTTGATATCTTTCAATAGGGAAGTATTACCTATCATATGGGATGAACAACCGCTATCCAGAATCCAAGTACTATTACTTTTTGTAGCTTTGAGGGCCACCTCTGCAAGGTTGGATTTCTCAATTTTTTTTCATTTCTTTCCATGAGACATTGGAATGTGTATAGAGCACTGATGACCTTTCAATTATCTCATCTGTGTACATTGGTTCTTCATATTTGAAGTCTTCTTCGAGAGGAGAAAACCTATTTGAAAGAGAAACACTATCTTGTCTATGAGATCTGACTTGTCATGAATTCTGGTATGAGGTTTCCATGTCCCTTCTCTGTCTGCAATTAACAGCTTTATGACCAAAGTTAGAGAAATCAAAACAATATCCATAGAAACTATTTCTTCTATAAGATGGAGGATATGAAGTTAGTCTCCTTTGTTGATGTCCCAGATCTTCCCCATTCAGATATCTCCTTGACTCTTTGCAATATGACATGGGATGGCCCAGATAGCCACAGAACTGACACTTCATGAGAGGAAATGTCATCTCACTTGAATTTCTCCTCATAATGTCTTCCTTGGGAGAATAGTTGGACTGCCTGTCATTTTTGAATGTTTGAGGGTAATTTTCAGTTCTCCTTTTAGTTTGGATTGAGGTTTTTTTCAGCACTTCAGGTAACGTTTCAACATGTCCAACTTTCATCTTGTCTTTATTTTGGCTCTGTTTACTTCCACCAGTTGATGTCTCAGCTTCACAACCAATTCCACTCTTTCCCATGAAAGCGGGTCTTTGATCACTCAAGATTTTTCCTACCCCATCTGAACCACTCTTGGCTCTTTCCAGTAATTCTGTATATGAGAATCTTCCAAACTGTATTTTCTTCCTTGATTCTTTTGAAATTGATTCAGTCTCAAGTTTACTCCTAAGAGTAACAAATTCCTCCTCAAGACCCTCAATTGGCTTGGATTTTTCTTCTAGTCTAGAGGTGAGGTCATTGATGACCTTTTCCTGATCTTCAATTATCAACTTCAGATCCACAACATCATCATTTATTTCAATAATTTTAGACTGTACTTTCAAAAATTCTTCCAGTCGTTCACTTTTAGCTTTATGTTGATCAACATATTCAGTTGATTCTTCTACCATTGATTTCCACTTATTGAAACTCTTACATTTAATCTTAATCTTGATGACAACATCATTAAGTGGAAACTTAGGATCTGCACTAGTTTTTAACTGATTTCTCCACCAGTGTATTAGGATTTTTCAATAGTGGCCATCATGGAAGCATGTTTCCCAGTTTTAAATTCTGGTTCTTCTTCATCACAGAATTCATTATCATCATCTTCTTCTTCACATAAAAAATGATTCTTCAGAACTTTATTTCTATATTTTAAGTCTCCATTCTTGAAAAACCTTTTCTGAGGCTTCTCAATGTTTTCAGCATCGCTATCATCATCATCGATCTTTCTTAAGCACTGAGAAGCAATGTGCCCGACTTTTCCACAACGAAAGCAAGCTAGAGGTAACTTCCCTTTGAATTTCCCTTTTCCCTTCTAGAACTTCTTGGCAATTAGAGAGAGAATTTATTTTTCCTCATCGTCTTCACCACCACTATCTTTTTATATTTTCAGTTTCTCCATGGATTTGGACGCCATTTCCTTGCTTACTCCTGTAGTAGCATCTTCTAGTTTTGCTCTTATTTCATATGCCACCAAGCTGCTCAATAGATCATCCAAAGAAAGTTTGGAAAGATCTCTTTCATCAAGGGCTGACACCTTTTCATTGTACAGGGGTGGTAGCCTTCTCAGTATTTTCTTCACAATATCAATGTCTCAGATTTCTTCTCCTAGGCCCCGAATTGCTCCAACCACTTCAGTAATTTGATTGACGGAGTCTGCATTCTCATCAGGATGTATCTTCAGATCATCGAACCTATTGTGTAGCACTTGTAGTTTCGCCTCCTTCACTTTTCTATCACCTTCATAAATGTTTTCAAGTTTATCCCACATGGACTTTGTTGAGGTGAAACTCATCACTTTTAGATAAATCTGATAAGAAAGTGCTGCGGTGAGAGCATTCTGTGCTTTAGCTTCTGCATCAAGAATTTTTCTATTTGTATAAGTCAAAGCCAGCCCTGTTGGATCAGAAACATTAATACCTTGCATAGTAAAAATAGAACATCCATTCCAGGGGATCTTAGATGAGATATCATTCTGTTCTTCCAGATCTGTAAATTACTTCCATCGAAGAGAGGGACTCCCCTGAAATTGACTGCATTCTCCATGATAACAAAAGACAGATTCAACACCAGTATCCTTTACGCTCTGATACCACTTATAGGACCCCAGGATACACTAAGAGGGGAGGGGTGAATAAGGGTGTCAACTTTTTCTTTTAAAGTGATTGATCTTGTTCCCATGTTGGTAGGAACTTATTAAACCCGTATGATGGATATGAACAGAAAGCAAACATTCACATGCAGAGAGATGACACAACACTTTTTACTTGGTTCACCACTAAGGGATATGTCCAAGGAGCATATGCCGATAGGTTTTCGGTCGTACCAAATTCCATTAAACTTCACTAGTTGTGGATTACAAAGGTTCGGGCACAGTCACTCTATCCCAAACTCAATGCCTTTACAAAAGGTTCAGGGATAGCTCACAGTGTCCCTCAGGTCACTCCCGTTGACTCCCCCTGGCTCACTGCCCTTAGTGTAGTCACACTCAGTTTATAGAAGTGAAGGTCTCTTCATCATTTCAAAAGAATGCGTCCTGTATTTTATGTAGATGCTCTATTGAAGTCAAACTTTCACTTGTATACTAATCTCACTTTGCACCGAAGGTATCAAGAAATCTTTTATCTTTCGTGCAGTTCCAAAAAGGACGAGCATACTTCAAACTCACCTGGCGTGCTTTTCCGAGACCTACGCACAAGTTTCAAGACCAGAGCGCAAGTAACATGCATGGTAAAAATTCGGTGCGTAGGTGACACCAACCCACTTGCATGACACTGCCTCCTTCAACTCCAAACTTGTGCGACTCAGTGCCTTTAACGCCCAAACCACTTTGGACGTGTAGCCAACTACCGACACGCATCCTCTACTTGCGCGGACCAACAACCACTTGCGTGACTCAACTACTTGTGAGAAAAGATCTTGAAAGATATCTAAGTCTTGAACTTAGTTGCAAATGAGGAGGGGTGGTCCTCTATTTATAGGCAAACTGGACCCCCTGCACGGTGGCACACAAGTGTCCTCACAGCACGCAACTCCAACCGCCCTAGCCTCTATCGCGCTACTCACTTGCGCGACCACACCAATACTTGCGCGACCCTCTTTCCTTTGAAATATTCTAAAGCTCTGATCTCTAAGAACAATAGGCGCACAAATTTCCAACCTCCTAGGAATCGACGCACAAGTCCTTTCTCGGTGCGCATTTCACTTGCGCGACCAGCCCAAAACATGCGCAACCCTTATCCCTTTTCCATTTTTCCATGTTCTGATCTTGAAAAACATATGGTGCGCAAGTTTCCTCTCCATAAAGAACATGACACACAAGTCTCTTTGCCAAAAGTACTTTTCTCCATTTGTCGATTTTCAGGCCGAAAAATTTGGCAAACACTGGAAAATGGTGCCACCTTCAATACTGTAATCTGCTTGACCTATATGAGCACTTTACTGGCACACATTCTGAATTTTCTATGAGGATTGACAACAAACACAAACCATAGTCCAATTCATGAAAAGATGACCACGGTTCCAACAATATGAACTAAACTAAACTGATTATAATAAATAATATATTTTGAGATTCTTGTGAGACTATTATCCAATATCTTTTTGATGAATTTGTGGGTGGTTTTAACTAAGGAAAATGTCCTGAATCAGATGACTTCAGAAGAATTTTCTACTTTTGTAATAAGGGAAATAAATTGAGAATTAAATACCTAGGAGAATGATCCACCTTTTAAGAAATTATTAATCACTTTGCAGATATTATATTGGATCACCTCACAAAGATTCTGAAAGAAATGGTTGGTAAAACTGTCCGGACCAGGTGATCTTTCCTTGTTCATTATGAAGGAAAATTCTTTAATTTTGAACTCAATGGGGGTATAAGTGAGAAGCGAGTTGTCAGCCTTAAGTAATTTATTTGGAATGATACCTTCCTTTAGGTTCACATTATTTGTTGTACAATTGATGTAATTTTCATAAAATGAAACAATTTGAGTTGCAAGAGTACCCTATCATTCAAGATTTGGTTCCCATTATTTAAAAGAGAAAAAGGTTTTGTGGCCTTTCATTAACTTTGAAATGAATTGAAAAACATTGTGTTCTTATCCCCATAATTGACCCACATAACCTTAAAAGTATTTTTAAGGACACTATCTTTGAGTCTTATGAGTTCCTGAAGCTTGGAGGCCATATGAGTCTCTTTATTGATTCCTTTTGGAATTTTGTGATGAGTGATGTTTTCCTAAATGGAGTGAAGAGAGTTCTCCAAAGAATAAATTTCATCATAAAGATGAAAAAAAATTCTACTCTAATCATTAAACTGGGATTTCATATTTCTCAGTTTGTAGATGTAGGAAATTGCGATGTCATCCCATTAAGTACTGGCCCATGAAAGTTGAACCAATATGTGACACTCAGGTATCATATCCCATGGATTATTAAACATGACTGGAATGAAATTATTTCTATCATCTCCATTAATTATCACCATAATGGGGTGATGATATGAGTTGTTGTTTTTATGGGCGACACTTGAGATTTACCTCCAAATACCTAGAAAAGCATCATGGAAAGATTACCTGTCAATACTACTATCCCTCATTCCATGTAGGTGTCTTCAATACCAAGTGTTTTTAGACATAGTAATATTTAATTCTATGAGGTTTGATTCCTTAATTCATGTGTTGAACTCCTTGAAAGAGGTTGAGTAGAAGTCATGACCCATATTTTCATTTTTATTATGAATATAGTTGAAATCCACAAGAATAACCCATGGATCCAGGATGGAACTAAAGAGGCTATTTATCAAAGACCAATGTGATCTCTTGTCAATGTAGTTATCAAAATAAAAAAGTAATTTCAGATAACTTTCATGTTATATTTATGGAAGAAGCATGTGGGTGATTGATCATCCTCATGGAAAATTTATGGACTGTCAACAAAACTAGGGCCAAGTATCCATTTCCGATCATGAGTTACAGAGGTCTGGGATTTTCCTAATAGATAAAATCACTAATAGGTCAAAATTTATCTTATTTAAGAAGAAATATTTTTGGATCATAATGAAAAATGATATTAGTTTTATACTTTACTGTATGTAGACTTATGAAACTTTCAGTTCCTAGATTGGCTATGCCTTGATAGTTTCAAAACATGATCCTCATTTGGAACATGTCTTAAGAGTTCTTCCCCCTTTTTCTTTGATCTCCAGTTTCATGGGTCTTCCTGATTTTATTTTATTTTTATTTGACAATGGATCATAAATTTCCCCAGTGACCCCTTGGGATCCACCTATTGTTTTTTATCATCAATACCAACTGATGTCTCATGAATCTTTTGTTCCACTATTGAAATTGGTATTAAAATCCCCAATCTAATGTCATCAGAACCAGAACTGGTGTGCTGCATGGATGGGAAATGCTACTCCTTGCTCAATCCAGACTCCATATTGGTAAATAAATTCTATAATATCTCATCAAAATCAATATTTTTTTGAAATACAGTGTCAATAAGTGACTCTAATTCTGCTAAATGAACCAATGAAACCATGATTGAGAGCCCCTATCTAGAATCATATGAATTGGAACGGGTGAGCTTAATGGATGGATTATAGTACTCTGTGCTCAAATCGGACTCTATCATGTATCCCAATTTCTGAGCCTCCTTATTTATTTCATCATGATTCTAGAGGGAATCATCTATGTTGGAGGAAAACATCTCAGGAAGTTATTCTTCATGTTGGAGAGTGGTGACCATAGAGAAAATTTCAGACATTATACAAATTAATCCACTATTAGAATATTCCATATTTAAGACCTATGTAATGGAATCAGATTCTGTCCTAACAGCCATAGGGTGGTCATCCAACTAGAGTGTAAATTGTTGTTGCTTCAAATCCTTAGCTATGTTAGCCCAATAATTGCTGGTGGTGGAAGCCTTTATCAATTGAACCATTTTCGGTTGATTCAGTTTGTCCTTATCGATGTACTCTAGTGAATTACCCTAATTTCCTTTTGGAATTTCCTTTAAATCTATATTATGAGGGCTTGGTTTCACAATATTCTTTAGGATTCTACAATTTTTTATTGCATGACCCACTATTCTGCAATTCTCATAGATTGGAGGAATGTTCTAAAATTCAAGCCTCATCACAAATTTATGATCATTTGGAATAAGGAATAGTTTCTTAGGTAGAGGAGGGTCCATGCTAATTTCAACAAGAACCCTTGGATAGAGACCAAGATCTCAATGGAGGGTACACTGGTCAATGTTTGATTGGAGTTCCAAAACTAGTGGCCTCATCATTAAGGATTTTAGGATGACAATACACCCATGTAATCCCATAAAATATACTCTAAACCTGACAATTTGTATGATTTTGATTGAAGGGATTTGTGTTTATATCCTATTCTCACAGCCTCAAAATAATAGGCTTCATGTTGAGGTTCTCAGCCAACCATACCAAGTTGAACTTCTCATTATCTTCTAGCATAATGTTAAAATAACATTTACCAATTGGGATAATCTACCATTTTATGAGATTCCATAAATTAGAGATCCTGCTCTTAATGTTCTTATATGAACAAAGTTTCACTCCATTTTCATAGGCTACTTTACCCATTAGTGAAAATTTACACAAATCCGCCCATATTTTGATCACTTCCATATTCGAAACCACTGAGATTGCACCAACTTCCAAGCGGTGTTTTATTGGCTCACCACTCAGGTCATTCAAATCTCACACAGATCCAGCCAACTCTTCTAAAAAGGACATACCCTTATGGTCCCTAACTGGGGATTTAGATCCTATGCTATAATTTTTAAGAGAATAATGGAAAGAGATTTCCATGTCTGTATTGAATGACTCTATAGGGAAATTATATGAAAATCCAAGTTGAAAATATCCATTCAGAATCGAAGGTAGTGAGTTCCCTCTTCTGATTTTGACATTTCATTCCCCTCAAAACTAGTGTATTGACCACTAGAATTATCAGGACATTAATCAATAAAATTAAAGGAATAAAAATTATAACATTATTATATTTTTTTACAGCAATATGAATTTCTATTTCAACATTTATTTCAGTGTTTTACATCATTAGTATTTTATTCAATTATTTCATCTTCATTCTTTAACAGGACTGGATTGTCAAATAGCTACAAAAATTACATACCATTTCAACGGTCAAACATTAATCACTTTTAAAACATGATAAGATCATGGAATTGAAGTACCCAATGAAGAAAAATCATTTACTAATTATTTATCCTCTCATTCATCCTAATAATTCATTCGTCCTCATATATTCTTATAGTATAAAATTTTATCATTGCAATATTGTTACTCATTTTTCAACCACTACCTTTTCCATTATATATAATAGAAATTATCTCCCACATTTCATGAGTAGTTGTTTATTGATAATCTTGGTTCAACTCTTATGTACCAAGACCACATTTTGATAGTATTCATGGATAATGAATTCAAGTCCTACTCAACTTCCTTACTAACACTCTATATATCTGGTGCTATAGTATAAATAATGTGATGTTTCACAACATTAAAATAGACATATTTTATGTGATTATTCATGTATACAAAAATGAGAGTATTCTAGTATCCATAATTATCCCATTTAAAATATTAAGAATGGATCATAGACATAGCATCCTTAAGAACATACATTGAAAAAAATTATTCATCAGGTGATCTTCCTCTCATGATTTTAAAAAAAAAATAAATATTAATGAATATCAAAATGAGAGTCAAGGATAATACCAAATGATAATTTCCAATATGAATGGTAGTATATATTAAGTGTTCTCTTGAAATAGAGTCTATGAATGGATACAAGTTTTCTATATTACAATAATTTAAAAACTAAAAAATATATGAAACTTTGTATATCAATAGAAATATATCCACGATATTCTGAGGAGGCCCTTATTAATTAGGGTGTCTAGTAGATGGATATTCGGACTGTCGGGACTCAGGAGGTAGGAACGATAAGGGAATCATAAACCCTCTCTTGTACTGAACATCGAGTTGACAGGGGAAGTCTATGAATTGAGTCCTTGTCTCGTTATGGTTTGTTTTAGATTGAGGGATGATAACAGAAGCAATCCGATATTGCATCATGGTTTCACATGGAGTAGTGACCCATGTGCAGTCTGAGTACATGGTTTAAGTTCCCCCTAGTTGTTGACTCTTACTTAGGTCATTTTCCACTACCATGTCTCCAGGTTAAGCATGGCTACTAGTCCCTCAATACGGTAGTTTGATGCTATTTTAGTGTCGTCTTGGTTCTGGTTGGTGTAAGTGCGCTTTTGAAAATGAAAAATGTTTTTTTAAATGATAATGATTTCTTTTAAATGGATTTAAATTCCAGAAATGTGTTTTAAAACCAAAATCTATTGGTCTAAAAATCTGGTGTTGGCTTGTAATTGGTATAAAAATGGTTTGGGTGCATGCTCGGGTACTCTTTTTGAACATTTTCACACATAAGGGGATGCATGGGAAGTGTGTACTGGTGTGTATGGATGAAAGTGGACGAAGATATGTGCAATGTTTCATGGGATTACTGGGTTGTGTACTCGGAATTAAAGGCTTGACCTTGTTTTTCTAAAGTGATTTTAAAAGGGGGAAATAATTTTGGAAATTGAATTTGGTTTGAAAAGTGAGTTTGGTATTTGGAATGTGGCCTTGAAAGAAGTCGGGTTTGGAATATAAAATGAAAAGTGGATTTTGAAAAAGATAATTTTGGGTTGTGTTTGTATTTGTTTGATGTTTGAGCTGGTCATTTTGTCTCAGGATGTTACTTTGAATTATACTTTGATTTGATTTCAGTTTCAACTTTGTGTTTCATATGTTTTTCAAAAAATTCCACCTAGAAAGGTCCCCATGGTCTCTGATAGGTCATACCTAGTTTGTGGTCTTCTCAAAAAATTCTTATCCTTTACAGTGGTTGGGTTCCATTAGAGGCAGCAGAGTGTCTTGAAGAGGTCGAGCACATCTTCAACGTATTGGGAACTCCCGAAGATTTCAGGGTGCATGCCGTTTTTGGTATGTTCAAAGGTCTAGCTCTGGATGTAACGACCTGAACTTTTATTAATTTTTGTTTCTTAAATTTTGTGTGTTATTTTATTTTTATACAAAACAAAACTATATTCTTTAATTAAGGAAGTGAGTATAATTAAATGAGACCATTCGGTTTTGACTGTTATATGACCGTTGGTCAATATTACCATTGGAAGCTAAACTCGTAACGTTACAGTTTTTTTTGTTTACAAATACAAGTGATATTGGTTAATTAATATAGAAAGAAGATTTGATGCCCCCATCCAGTAGTCTCGGGCAGATCGAAGCCCATCTGACGGAAATCGGGAAGGAGGTAGCACCATTGGGCTTTGTTCTAGACCAAACCCAATCCGAACTTCATTGTGTGAAGCTAGAACGAAATCGCCTTCGCGAGAAGTTCAAGATGATAGAAATCATCACTCGAGCAATGTTGGTTGAGCCGCCCCAAGATTCTATCACCTTAGTACACCTTAAACTTAGGTCCTATTCTGGTGTTATAAGGGGCTATTTAATGATACCTTAGCTGCCTTATGTAATCCTTTGATATAAATAAAAATTGTGATTTCTTATTATAGTGAAGTTGGTGAATTTTCAAATGCTCGGCCAAATATAGGATGTATATTATTGATGTTTAGAAAAAAAGGTATATTTTAAAATATTTATGTAAACCTTAAATAATTAATAATTTGTAATGATTTTCAAAAAATGGTCTTCTACAGTTATGTTCAGTAAGAAATTTAGAGTCTAATAAGATCAACTTAATTTTTAGTGAATAGTAAATTATGAATAGTGATTTTACACTTATGAATAGTAATGTTCCAAATGGATTAATTAACCTCACTTAAGAAATTATTGATATAATTTAGGCACCTTGATAAAGTAATATGATTCAATAAAATAGGTAAATAACTTTTTCAGAAATTATTAGTCAAGTATTAGTTTTTTCAGGTGAATAGTGTTTTTTAAATAAAAATTAAATTAAAAATATTTAGAAAATCATTTTTATAAAATGGAGTTCATTTTTGAATTCAGATCATTGATATTAGGTTAAGGTGATTTTTGGGGATTTTTCTGAAAAAAATGAATTTTCAGTGAATAATGAAAATACAGTTTTTAGTTTCGAGTGTTTAATGACATCATTAAGGATGTAATAATTATGTAATCATTCTGGTCGACTTATTAATATTAATATAAGGTATAAATTTTTCCAAGTGTCTAATACCATGGGCAAATACCATGGGAAAGCCCATGGTTTTTCCAATACCACCGATGAGGTGTCCCTTGGCCATTAATGACTTGTCCTCTCACTTCTCCTATAAATACCATGCCATTCCCTCATTAATTTCATTTCTTAATCCTCCCCAATGATTTTCTGGTCTCTTTAACTCCCAAGGAGTCCTCCAAAGGTTCCCTCAAGCCTCCCAAGGTCCCGACCTTCAAGCTTTCAAAGTTACTCTTCAATGTAAGGGATCCTTTCACCTTCCTCTTTTAAGTGATGAATTCCTTTATGTTGTGTCTTCTAATTTCCATCTATTTATGTTGAAGGTATGTTCTTATATGTTCTAATTTCTGTCCATTTCATGTCTAATTGTTTAGATACCCTTTCCTCTCTCAATAATTTGTTTTCTGAATTTTTATGTGACGTCGTTAGGCTGCCAAATTTTTCGTAAAAGGAATTGCATCTTCTCTTTTCTTTCAGGTTTCCTTTTCATGTGGTATGTAATTAAAATTTACATACCATGTTCTTATATCCATGTTATTATGTATTTATACTATATTATATGTTATTTATGAGTGGGTTACTCTTGTACCCTCTCTTTTCAATGTCTTCTAAAACCATGTTATATAGCCATTATGCTGCAGAAATTTCGCCTCCAAATTTCTATATCTTTCTCTCAAGAAATTCTCTTGTTTATTTATGTGAATACCCAGAACTATTTAATTTATATATGTGTTCATAAATTTATAAAAATGATACATTTGATTCTGGAATTGACATACATATAACCCTCACTCCCTTTCCATGGGTTATAAGTGATATAATGATCTTATTTTTAAGAACTTTTAAAACGTCACGATTTTGAAATGAAACCCATTTCTTTTATTATCTATGGGTTAATTATGAAATGTTTGGTTATGATATATGTGTATCATATTAAAATAAAGAAATATTAATGGTGATCCCTGATAGCACTCCAATGAATTGGGTAAAAAATTAATCTCTAGAGATGACAAGTTTTTCGATACCTTGGTGAATAACCTTGGTAATTTTTATGACACCTTGGGGATGGACCTTGGTGATATGTTCATGAATGTATAAATGAAATATTATAGACACATATTTAAGTTATGTTCCAAGTTCTTTTCTTTATGATATTCCTATACTTCCATTGCTCATGTCTTTATGTTTTTATTCAAGTTCTTATTGATATCACAAGTACATTGATTCCCTTGTTTACCCTTACTGGGCCTTCTGCTCACCCTTTCCTTCGATGTATGTCTCTAGGATATGAGAGGCAGTAATTGTACTTAGGATGATCTTATGATGAAGCCTTACAGGTGGATTAGAATAATGTTTTATGTTGTATTCTAGTTTTATTGTTCCGTATTTCCAAGACACTAGAATTTAAAGATCCTCTGTATGTAAAATGTAATGAAAAGTTATGTATTAAAAAGGAAGGATGCAATACTGGATGAATGGTAGTTGTTAGAACTACCATAAATTCAAGTTGGGATGATGTGGGATGTCTTTAAATCCTTTATAGTATGATGATTTATATCTGAATATGTGAAGATGAAGAAAATGGAAGATCCCATGCATATTCAACAAGGCTAATAGACGGTAAAAGCATATGTTGATCATTACAAGGAAATGATGTCCTTTTTCTCTAGAGGTAGCATCATAGGATTTGATGAAGACATATCTCTTCATAAGAGGTATTCATCCAGAGATCATGGAGTGTGTCCTCCCTTACAATGACCATCATTTTGAGAAGCTCGTGGATGAGGCATTCCTAGCTAAATTGGTCTCTAGAGCACAAATGGTTTGATATCCATCGTATCCAGTTGCTCGTAAAAGTTACCTATCTGGTGAGCATGGTGTGGGAGAGGGAACTATTTCTAAAGATTCCTCTACAGGGGTTCTTGATTCCAGTTCATTGTGTTTTTCAATGGTGTGCCATCAGTGTGGACGTTTAGGGAACACAAATTCATCATGTCGCACCCCTCTGAAGACGTTCCATCATTGCTGGTGTCTGGGTCATATAGAGAAATTCTGAGAGAAGCGTCACCTAAAGAAGATGATGTGAATGGAGGATTACAGTGCCTGAATCTAAGGCAGGAGATGCTTCAGCCATCAGAGCCCCAGCCACATGCCTTGGGGTGATGCTCGCACGCAGTTAGGAGTTATCGAGGGTGTGAATCCTTGGTTCGGGTTTTGTGTTCCGTGTAAGAAGTGAAACATTTAAAGACTTTTAATTCTCATTTTTATACTGTTAAAGTTTTTATGTTGTTGTAAATTCATTTTTTGGTTGTGAAGTTATGATGGACTCCTTATATTATAATCTAAGTAGTCCTGTTTGTGTGGATGTGGTTTTCGGAATCATGCATTTTTCTTAAAAGTGGGTTTGGAACTTGTATGGGTTAATCTCAGTTTAGATATGTTCATTTGGAGGTGTAAGTGTCTGTGGAAGAATTAGTGTTTGTATTTATGCTCGGTTTCACTGCTTGGGTAAAGTTTTTATTCGGGGGTTTTCACTAGTCTTGCATGTTTTTGGTCTAGTATGAGAGTTCCAAGTTTCAACGGAGGTGTTGTTTCACTCATGCTATTGAAGTCAGTTTGGATCGGTTGGGAGTTACCGTATCGGCCCCCCTTACTAGGGTGATATGTTTGGGTGTTAAATTTCCATAGTAGTTGAGTTCTTATGGTGGGGAGAACCTTCTCATGTTCTACCGCTCTCTTTTGTTGTGGTTTCATTCGGTTTCAATCAGGCATGGATTCTTGTTTTTCCTATTGTTCGGCTGGGTGGTTTTCTAGGGGCAGAAAGTGTCTGTGGTGGGTAGAATTGTCACACCCTGACTTTTTAATTAATTTTTATTTTATTATCTCATAGCTTCAGTTAACATCATTAAAAGTTGTTAAAAATATTTTTATTATTTAAAAATTGTAGATAATATTATAATTCATAAATTTTTATTAATATTCTAATTCCTATTATTATTATTTTAATTATTATTATTACTTTTATTATTATTATTATGTTTAGTATTATTTTCATTATAATTACTTTTATTGTTATTATTTTTATTATTATTGTCTTTATTATAATTATTTCTATTATTGTTATTTTTGGTATTATTATTATTATTATTGGTATTTTTATTTTTACTATTATAATAATAATAAAATGAGAAAAAAACAAAGAAAACCTAGTTCTATCTGCCCCCTGTCCCCCCTTACCCTCTCGCATATTGGCCACCCCCTTCCCCCTTACCCTCTTACACAGTGCCCCCAATGTTCCCTGCACGCGTAGACCAGCCAGCCATCCCCTCCCTGCATCTTGGCCTCGCCCTCATCCTCCGCTCCTACAGCCAACCCCAATCTCGGCCTCGGCCTACCCCAACTGCTCCAACCATCGCCCAGCCACTCCAGCCAACCTCCAGCCTCCCCCACTCTGTGCTCCTATCCTTGAGATCTGCCTATTGGCCCTCACCCCTCGACCTTCCGACCAGCTCCCAACCAACACCCGAACCCCTGCTCTCCCTTTCTCCAGCCAGCAATACACCTGGACCCCTTTCTCTCTCTTGCGACTCACACAAGTCAAACCGCTCAGCACAACTTCGGCCGCCTTCCCCTTGTACGCACTTGTTCACTCCAGGCCCCTGTCTCCGTTATATTTATTTATTTATTTATTATTATTTTCCCTTTCATTTTATATTTGGTGTTTTTATTCATTTTGGCTAAATCCTAATACCGAAGGTTATGTGTCATGTGTTTTTCTCTTTATTTAGGGTGTGCGGTTAGTCCATGGGGTATGTTTCTACCTTTCTTGATGTTTCATTGCTTTCTCATGTGTTTGAAGTAGGTTGATTCACATACTTCCTTTATGAAGCTCTCTGTTGATACTTTAATTATTTTAAATAATTTTCATTTCATAAATCGGGCATTAAGATTCCACTTCCAAACAAATAATGATGTTTCATAATCGATAGATTTTTGTTAAAATCATGTTTTGAAGTAATTATTTGTTATGCTTATTTATTTGTGCACCAAATGATGTTTTGGTATTGTTTTAAATTGTCAAACATGATTTTCACCACTTGCATATTTTTAATTAATATGAAAATGTGATTCGCATACTTTCAACATATTTATTTAGGTTTGTGTAGAGTTTTTATGATTGAAGAGATTGGTGGTAGTTTTTTTAAGGGTTTATGCCTATATTCTATATATTGGTGCACGTGAAGTGTTTGATTCAAATGACAAATGTTTCATTTCAATCAAACTTGTTTTCAAGCTATTTTTTAAGGGCATGGTGCAATGATTGTTTAATTGATCTTTTGAAAGTTTTCTAAAGATTATTTTGGTTTTTGAACACTTATTAATGGTTTAGGAATTTCCATTCCCTCACCCCCATTTTTTAAATCCATATGATGCTTGTCCTTTGTTAATTAAATATTATATTTTATTCCACACCTTTATTATGTTATATTTAACTTATGGTAGTGTTTTTTGGTGAACTATTTGATTAAAAATGGACTTTAGGATGATCCTCTATTTATGCACATGTTTATACCTTTCCAAATTTTTTAGAACTAATTGTCTATTTCATTCAATGGTTTTGTGGGATGTCCAGAGTGATGTTTTCTTGTAGAATGATTTTATGGAACATGTTTTTCCAATGTTGGTTGGTTTTATGGAACATAGTGTTTTTTTGGAAATTATTTTTCATGTCTCTTTGGGGGTTTTATGCGCCATTAGATGTTGGCACATCCATGGGTGCACTAGGTGCACATATGGACGTTCCCTCAAATGATGATGGTGCTTTGAATTAGTTTTTTTCTTGAAATTACAATTTTCTATGTGGTTATTTTTTTCTAAATGATGTTGGTATCTTAGTGCGTCCCTTTAAATTATTTTGAAAATAAATCCATGAGTATATGCCTATTTGGCTCTTTGGGTATGTTTTGTTGAGTGAGTGGTGTAAAGAGTCTTTTATATGTTTTTATGAAATTGTGCATAGTATTCAAAAATAATTTTATGGTAAGGCTTTTGAAACATGGAACATAGAGTCCTATTTGACTTTTTCACATAGAAAGTTGGTGTTTTGAGTTGATTTAAAAGAGCTTGGGAAATATTTTCGTAAAGGCATTTTTTTTGGTAAAACTAAAATCCTAGTGGACAACTTCAAGTGTTTTATAAAGTGGATTTGATAATAAAATAATATGATACCCTGGTTGTAACGTTTTTTGTTTGACATGTATATATATATGTATAATTATATGGGGTGTTCTTATCTAGGGTCACCCTGTATGGATGAATGTAGAGGAAGCATTCATGTCTGGGGTAGGCAAGTACGACAGTGACATGGTAAGGTGAGTCACACGTATGAGGGCATCCAACATACATGGTATTATGATTATAACCACTATCGGTTCCTTGGAATCTTTTAGTTGATCAAGTGATGGTTTATTATCAGCCCTGATTATTCTGGTTGGTACCCACTTGTAGGTATAGAGGCCAAATGGAGAGTGTCGCTGGTTTCTTTTTCTGCGAGGGCGGCTAGTTGGTTGTAGACTTAAAATCTTCACCATAAGCTAACAGGTGGTTCTAAACCGAGTACATCTAGGGGTATTTTAGGTATGTTTAAGATCATCCATGGTTACTTGATTATTTTTATTTCTTCTTCACTTTATATCTTACTAGTTTATTTCAAGATTTTATTCCTTACCTGTTCTACGTTAGCCTAACTTTGGGATATTTTTCATTGGGTTTTTTTTATAAAATGAAAAATGATTTTGGAAATGGTATGTAGCGTGATTTGGATTTTTAAATGGGAAAACATTTCACTTGTTTTAAAATGTGAAACCCTACTTTTATAATTATATTTCAAACTTGTGTCATTGGATTATTTTGGGAAGTGAGAGTCTTGGCTTCTATGGTTTATCTTGGAAACCCTATTGAGCATTTTAAATGCTCACGACTATTTTTTCATTTTATTTGTAGGTTCTATTTGCTCAGGTGTTCTTGGCCGAGTTTCTCATTATTGGAGCAAGGTAGGACTTTGGTTGGGTGGTGACCCAGAAGGTCACATGGAGGTATGTGTGGTTTTACTGTCTTTCTAATTCTCGTTTTATTTTTATCGGCAGATTTTATTTATCTGTTTATCTTTTTTTCATGAGAAAAATAATTCCCAAAAGTTAAATTTTGGTGCTCAGTACAATTTTCAATCCCGTGGGGATCTGGAACACCCCTCGGGACATGTCGCAAACCAACTCAGATGATCAGTTCAGGGTCAACCCAGGTTGGTTCATTAAAGAATGTGTGTTCAGTTATTTACCCTTCTATATTGATTATTATTTACTGATTTATGATATCCTCTATTCTATATAACCCTTAATAAGAATTTGAGATCACCATTATTTTTTTCCTTTCCCTAGGATATGAAGATTAATTTAGGGAATGAGTTCAAGGATGCCCAATTATTTTCATTACTATGATTTGTATTTTATTTTCCCATTGTAAAATGGTTATCGTGTTTGTATCTAGTTCTCAAACACTACTAAACTGGTCGATCCTTTGAGATTTTACCCCTTGTAACTATTCCCATGTAATAAAGTAGGTATTGTATCTGAGTTATTGGATTTGGGGTTGTTCTAAGAAGAAGATTTTTTCCAGTGGCTAGAGAATTGAATTTGGTCAGATTAATGTTTTGAAGGTGGATTTAGAAACCTTGTGATGAGATTATTCTAGTAAATAAAATGTTATACATATATATTTAAAAAGATCTATAGAGGTGATCAATGTTTGGTTAATACAAAAGTGTTGTAATACCCACTTGTCAAAGAAGAAACACTATTCTATCAATAAAATCATTTATAATGATTTTTTAATTAATTGATCTAGTGTGACATGTTAGTGGATTTTTATTTCTTAATTATTAGTTAATCTAAACCGTTTAACCTGGTTTGACCATATCTTGATCAATTAATTTTTTTAAAAAATCTTGGATTTTATTTGATTATTTTCAACCATTCTCGGTAGAAAGGTGAGTTCACATTTTTCAAATATTAGTACAATTTTCATTAAATTTGAATTCAATGGAGGTACCATCAATGGGGGGAAAATCATTTTGAATTCCATAAACTACTCCATTTTGGATGTCACAAATAAAATATTTCCTTAATTATAAGGATCACTTTGACCCCTTTTGGAATGAGTAAAACATTATACCACTAATGATTCTAAGTAGAAGAATTATAATAAGAATAAGGCCAGATAAATCCAAAAATAGATCAATCATAGTATTTAAAACTATGTTTCTTAAGATACCCATGCATCAAAATTATATATTAAGTTGTATAATATGCACAAGCTAAAGAATTCTTGAAACAATATCCTCTTATTAAAGTTGTTGAAGAATATTGGACTACAAAGTAAAATCTATATAGATAAACACACCAATGAGTTCTAGAAGCTGGTAAATCAATTAGTGGAAATAGGTAAGACATTGATAGATGAATATCATCAAAGAAAAATACTATTAATACTTATTGATAGTTGGGATATGTTGGTTGTCTCACATAGTAACTTGGTGCCCAAATAAAAACTTACCATAAAAAAGGAAAAATATTAACTCTTCAATGAGGATGCCAGAAGGAAGGATGTGAGTTATAACCAGACATAAGATCATGTCCTTTAGAATTTTGGGATACAACATGGAGTTGGTAAAGGGGCAGTTATTAGGGGTAAAAACAGTATAATATTAAGTTCCATAGATGGTAGCAGGATGACATAAAAATTCTATCACTATGGAATGGAGGGACATTTCAATCAAAACTACCAAAATTAAAAATCAAGAGAAGGTACAATGTAGTGAACAAAAAATAAGAAATGTTGATTCATATGTGATGGTTACTAGAGAGTTTTTTCTTTACTCCAAATATGTATAAGGGAATTCATTTCACACATCATGCTAAGAAGTTAAATGGGTGGTTGATATTGTAGCATATTAATATTGTGAGAGTGGGTTCCCTATACCCATATTTTAGGTATACTTTTATTACCATTACATTTATAAATATTGATATATACATGTGTTTCATTTACCATGATAGTAATATTACTTTCTTATATACTATATATAGGATAATTTCCTTAGATTTCATATCAAATCAAAATGTTATAGTAGTTCTCATTTATAATGAGAAGCTCTAGAAACTATGATAGTAATCCTTAACATATGTTTAATGGTCTCGATACAACATTTTGAAGGAAACATTTTGAAATTTTACTATCAGGTGTTGAGGGATCATAAGCATTTATAGTTTTTCCATGATGTTCAAACCTTTTGATATCGAGTAGATGAGATCACAATGACCGTCCAAAGGATAGGAACATGAATTTTTTTTGGGTTTTATTGGTTGTTACTATTATCAAACATGTGTATTAGACCCCTAAAATGATATTATTATTAATTTATGTCATTGGTAACGTACTTTCATGCATGATTAAATCCATGAAAATTTATGCATGTAGGGTTGGTAGATTGTATTGGATTCATCATCGATGACATGACATTAATTGAATAATTAGGAAAGTATTTTTTGCTTATGAGTATATAAAGAGACATATCAGACCCTATTGTATAGGATTTTGGTTCCTTTACTAAATCCATATCCATGTTATAAAGAGGAAAATATATCTCTTATGGTAAATGAAAGAATAAATAAATCATCTAAGGATAGTGATATAATATATTCTACTAAACTCCATGAGAAGGTATGAGAAAAAGATATTACATTACACAATGTATGTTCATATGAGAGTTTGTTGTTTCTATGTCTTAACCATATATCTTTAATGGCCTTGATTTATTTGTGGAAACTACTCCAATTCAATGGTGGACACTCACTAATACTGAGATAATGTCTAAGAGATCCACACAAATGTTCATTCAAAATTTTGTCCAATTCTAATGAATTGGAGTTTAGGATAAAGTGAGACACACTTTCAGGGGATAGTAAACATTTGAGTGTGAAGGTTTGTGAGTAAATTAATTCAATTATTTTACTAAATATTATAATAATAGAAATTTATTTTATTTATCATGGTATTAATGAATTATTTATGTAAAATAACACAATATTAGATAATTTTTTTGACTGAATATTATTTAATCAAGGTTAGTTTAAAATATATTAAAGGAATGGGTTGATTCAATGGATATTATTATTTCATTTCTCGTATTATAGTGTCATGGGATAATGATAAAATGTTTTTGTCATTTGTGGGAATTTTAATAGGTCTTTAGTAATTTTTTTGGATCTATTTTAAAGGTTAACTTACATAAATCCTTAAGTGAAATTTATGTAAGTTTTAACCAAACTAGTTAAACACCATAAGACTTAAAAATTATTTTCCAAAACTCTTCTCAAGTTATCTCACCTCTCAAGATCACTCTGAATTTATAAATAGATAAACCAAAGGGAAGATAATGGAAAAATTGATCCATGTTTATGTATCCATTTCATAATATTTTCGTGATCAAGAATGAATTGAAATCCCCTTGGTTTTTATATAATAGTACTCAATGATAAAATATCAACACATCATAGATATTTTAAATTGTATGTGGATGATATAGAGGGTTTTTGATTTGGATCATTTGAAACATTATCATTCATTATGATTTGAACACACCAACATATTATAATCAAACAAGGTTAAGGTTTGATTTATTTTTATTCTTAATATAGTTACAAGTGATCCCCATGTTGATATCAGGGTACTATAATCTGGAATGATGTTATGGCATCGATCCGATTGAAACTTTTTATTTTTACCTACATCCATTCTTCCATACAATAACTAATATGAACTTTTTTCATAAAAGCGAATGTGAAATTTCATAAGTCAAAATTAAAATAAATTATTCAAGAACTTATATAGAAGTCATTGATATAGTCTCAATGCCACTACAAGATTATGGATCTGTGGTCAGGTCACCGATATATGGCCATTCAATGACTAATATCAATTTTTTTATTACAATAAAATTATAAATATTATATATATTTATATATAAACATATATATTAGTGTCAATGTGGGAATCTCTCACCAGAGAACTAATAATCCACTCGTAGTGGCTGACAGAGATGGGTCATGGGGGGCATGTTGATTACATCCATGCATTGAACAAAAAAAATAAATTTTATAAAAAAATAGTCATGCTGATGGAAAAATAAATTTACATTTGACCAATAGTGGCCACATGACAACATGGATCAAAAAACCACCTTCACCACACAAGTTAAATCCATATTAAAAATTAATGTTTTTAACCACATTGGCTTTGACGCACTGCACCACTTTCCTTACCTAAGCACCCTGAGTAGGGGTTCTCCCTATATCGACTCAAATGTCCAAAGGGGTCTAGATCTACCCAACCCACCCAACCTAGAAAGGTCCTGAAACCCATATGAGGGGTTTTAAATACCAAGAATTCTTGACGACATGAAAAAATTCATTATTTTTTTTAAAATATTAAGAATTTAATAAAACCTTTATGGGGGTCATTGAACATAGATATTATGTATAAATATTAATTAATTTTATTTTAAATCGACGAGTAGAATTAATTATAAATCTAATTTTATTATAAATGTTTAATCTATGTCAATTGATCATAATCTAGACCAAATAATGTATGTTTGGTGTTTAATATTTGTATATATATTTATTCCAATTTGGAATGTATAAAATAATTTATTAAAAAATGATGATGTATGTGTGACACCACCCATGTCATGGAGTTCTTTAATTTGTATAATTTTTTCTTTTCTTGAGAAATTTTGAGTTTTTATTGATATTGGGAAAAAAATTAATGTTTTTGAATGGTTTTTTGGAAGGATTTAGATTATTCTGAATGATTAGTACTAATCATGTGGTTCCCGTGTGGGTGGGATTGTCATTTTGAGATAGCCATTCTTCATGTCTTCTTCATAAATTGTCAAACTGTGTGAACCAGAGGTAGTACGTGGCTTCGGGTCTGTCATGGGTATGGAACATGGTTTTTCAAAACCATTCACCAGATAAGATAAACCACGTAAGGGGTACCTAATATAGGTAGCGTCCAGTGTAAAATTAGTGCACATTATAGAAAACCATGTGTCCAAATTGTGTGGAATTTCCAAGTGTTTAATTTTTTATTTTTCCCAAAATATCCCTCTTTTATTTTAAGTGGTTTTCGCCCCAATTTATTCCTCTATACTTTTACTGACCCCATGAGTTCCTTAGAGGAGCTCCACCAACTTTCTTCTCTTGATCCTTACCCTCTATTTGGGGTTTTTAAAGTGTATCCAAGAAATTTATTCTTCCTTTTCCCTCTTATTACCTCCCCCTCTATTATCTCTTGGTATTGGATTTCCCCATGAACTATAGGTCTGGTTTGTTTTGTTTACAGTTCTATGAAAATAAAAAATTTATATTTTGCATGTTTTGGGATCATAGACATTGTTTCTACTTCTATATGTGTGATTTTCATTGAAGGAGACACATTTTAGAGGATTTGTCCTTGATTATCATCCCTTGTGGTTGGTGTTTCAATGAAATTGTTTCATTTTGGAATTTAGTGTGTGATTGTTCATTCTAAATTCTCTTTTTTGAATGTATAATTATATGTTATATATTTGTGTTTATTTCAAACAATTTCATTGTTTTTTTATCTTGAAATAAATGGTGTTCCAAGTGAATTCCATGTTTTTATAAATGAAATTGAACTATTAAAGGAGATAATTTTTTTTAAAATTCCTTGGTAACTTTTTGAAATGGGTTTCGGGTTGTGCATTGGGTTTTGAACCATTTTTGGTTTATAAAGAGGTAAAACAATTCTTTAAAGGGAATTTGGATTTAAAATGAGGTATATACCTTAAAGTTATTTAGAAAAGGGGTTATTTAATGGATTTTAAATGGTGGTTTGAAATCTGTGTGTGATTTACCCCATGTAAAAATAGCTTCATAGATTCTTTTAAATGTTTTTTATGGAAATGGAGGGCTCATGGTCTTGTTTTTTATTTTAAAATAATAAAACCCATGTTTAAAGGTGGATTTAAATTTTTTTGAATGTGATAGTGATTTCCATCATTTTCTAAATGGTGTTTATAAAGGTATTTTATGAAATTTGAAAGGTCTTGGCATCTTGATCCATGTTTCTATGCTAAAGGAATGGTTGGAAATTTGGTTGTAAATGGTGGTTTAGAATGAAATACCTTTATTACCCCTTTTTTTTACCCCATATGTGGGATAGTAATCTCTTTTAGATTCTTGTTTCTACCCTTGTGTGGGAATTTTATTTTTATGCCAGGGATGAATTTCAGTATGGGGTTATTCATCAATGTGTGTTATATGTGAGGGTAGTTATGGTTATTACTTATATATTAGACTTTTCTTGTTTGATACTATTTCTCACTTCCTCTATCTGTCATGGGAAATCATATGATAAGTGGAAGATTTAATTTCTTCCTCTAGTTGATTCACACACAGCTAGTTTCCCACTAGTCATGCTTGGCACAAAGGGCTAGTTTATCTAGGGTATGTTTCTATCATTTCCTTTTATTCCATTATTGTGTCACCTTTCCTTGTTTATGATATATATGTGCCTTGTTATATATGGTGATTACTTTTATTATGCTTAAACCATGTGAAAATTGAGACATTTCCTCTGAAAATTTGAGTTTTTAAAATTGAATGGAAAACTATTTTGAAATTAAAGACTCTTGTGTGAGTTCTTGAGGTGGATTTAAAAATTTGTGATTTGCGATTCCTTAATCAAGTTAAACGTTTTAAAGTGACCATTGTATTTTTAATAAAAAAATAAGTTTTTTTAATATTAGTTTTGGGTGTGTGTTTGAAATCAACTTAGGCTGGTGGATTTTTTTCAGAACATCTATGTTTGGTTTTATAAAATAAAGAGGGATGTTTTGAGAAATGGATATGGAATATTTATGCCTTTAAATTAGTTATAGGTGAAAATATTTCATCCTAGTTTATTTTAAAACTATCATTGATGAATATACTCATGAAAAATAATGTATAGATTTTGAATTTTTTGGTGGCGTATTTGTATTTTTAGCTCATGGATATTCAATTAAGGTTCTAGGTTCCTAGTTAGTTTTAGTTTTGTTCATTATGGCCTATGTGGGGTGAGTTAGGTGGTCATGAGAAACTATAGGTTTCATGGATATGGATTGGGCTTGGCTCAAATTGGTTTTTTGGGTTAGTTTTGTATCTATCTCGCTTGGTTGTATATTTCGGTTTATGAATTTTGTTTATGTATACAAATGGGTTGGATGATGATAGTTGGTTATGAACTATTTTGCTTGTTTCATTATCTTTATTTTGTAGTTTATCTCTGTTTAGATTAAATCAATGCCAAGTGGATTCATGTGATTCTCAGGCACTATTTTTTATCCCTTGGTGATTGGGAACACCCTTCAGACCTTGTAGAAAATCAAGGTAGGTGCTGGGTTTAGTGGAATCCTAGGACGGTTCATTACAAAATGGTATTAGATAAAAAATTTCTTAGTCGTACCTAGTCTTTGTACCACCCATGTCAAGTTATATATTTTTTTAGCTACATAAGAGGCACCTTGTTATTTGGGAATGTCTTAATATAACAGAAATTAAGGTAGTTGGGGATTAAGGGGTATGGGTGGTGAGAGTCTAGCTATCACTTTATCATCCCAAGCCTCAAGAATCCATAAGAATTTGGGTTTGTAACTGTGAATTAGTTTTTACTTCTATATTATATGATGATAATTGATTTTTTTGATCCACTTAAACTTTGTAAATGATATTAGGGATCAATATTTGGCTCAGAGATGGAAAGGGAGGAGTACTTGATCTCTATGGGTGGCTCGCACAGCTTGGGAAACTATGCTGCGCCTTCATGGTTGAATTTTCCTTCTTTATAGAGTGTGTTTCTTAGTTGGAACCTGGTTTCCCAACCTGTGTGTCCAAAGAGGGAACAACACTATTTATTCCCCAATGAGCCTGTTTTGACTCCTCTTGATTCCGGATCACTAAAAAATTGATTTCAACTAATTTTAGGTGGATTTCAGAGTGTGTTGATTCCCTTTTATGGGAGTGGTTTTTATTAACCTTGTCTGAATACCTATGTTGTGCTTCATTTTCTCTTGTTTTTTAAACCATTTTATTTTTGAATAATGAAAGGATTGTTATGAAATTCTCATATTCAAACGTGGTTTTATATAATTTTTTTTTCAAAATGATTTTCTCCCTCAAGGATGGTGTTTTCAAAAAGTAAATGATTTTTGATGAGAACTCCTTGGATGTTCGGTCTTCAAAATGAAATTAAATTTTGAAAGGAATTTTTTCTGTGATATTCCTTATTAGGGAAGAGTTTGTAGGTTCCACCAAGGTTGTTTTTTTATTTTGGGATGGTTTTTTTCAATCATACACCTTGGTGTATTGTGATATCAATTCCTTTGAAAAAATAGTGATTTTAAAAGTTATTTTAGTGTGCCGTATTGTCCTATATTTTCTTTATATTATTTTTAAATATTATGTGGGATTAATTTGAGAGAATGAATTGAGACAATGTGACATTCAAAGTCCTAGTGTGCATGAAATAATTATTTTAATTATATTAAATAGTGTGTGTGAGTGGTTTTAATGAAAAATTGGAATATCTTATAAACAGGTGCTCAGATCAGAAATCTGAGGGAACCATTTCATTAAGAGAATCTACTTTACCCTAGGTGTGGCCTAACATTGAATAGTGCAGGTTGTCCTTGAAAATTAGTTTTTGGACGTATTGATAATAACATATTTAATATAAATATTTTATTTCAACAGAGCAACTAGTTTCTTTTAATTAGCCTTTTAAGATGGGATACAAGTTTAAGATCATAACCCCAGAACTTCATGGAAGCTCTAGAGAGAACCTGGAAAATTCTTTCGATGACAAATGATGACGGAAGTGGGATCAAAGATCTACGGGATCCATTCTTGACGAATCCCGACAACTACGATGACACGATGAAAAAACCTCTTTAGCGAATGATCCAACTCTGAGGTAGGCCATTATGATTTCAATTCCTTCTTTCCTTTCCTTGTAATCAATGAAAAATGTGGATCAACCCACGAATAGGTTGACCTGTGGTTCAATTATTCTTTTGGGATGTGTTGATTTCAGGATTTAATTGAGGATTATTTTCATTATTATTTGATTTACCTTGTTGATAATTCTTATCGAAACAAATTGAGTCCACAAAGAACAATGGATAAGAATCATTCCTTGGGTTTGTTCTATGTGAATTTTCTTCCCGCTTTTTCTCATGCATTATTCATTCTTCGCAGGAAATGAACAGATGATCATTTTTCCTTTAATTCGCAGTGAAATGATCTAAGATTGGATATCCTTCATTGAGATGACCTAGAGGAGGTGTGACGGTGATGGAGACAGATGAATCAAAGTATTTAGGTAGATATTGTTCTTTGAGTGTTCTTGGTGCGGGTGGTCGGAATCAGATTTTGGAGCTGATTGAAGGCATGAAACTCACCGATTCAGTGTTATGATGATAAGGCAACATTGGATCTTCAGTGTTGGGATGAACGGACCTACGGGTCAGGAACTGGAAGATCGGATGAGGAAAGTGGAGGAAGAATGATGGTTCTGGAAAATCCCGATGAACACGATGTGTATTTCAGAATAAACAGCATGTGGGACCTGCTAAGATATGACTGGGGTTTTGGGAGGTAGTAAAATGTCACATGGTGTCTGACCCTTTTTACATGGTGTGAGGAGCCTTCCCCGAGGCTCGACGTGTATCTTGGGAGTTACATGGACATGGAGAAGAGTGCACAACATGCCTATATGGGGTGTACCCCACCATACAACCCGACCTAGACCAGATACACAAGTTACCCTGTGCACTATTACACAGGCAGGCGAACATGGTTGGCACTTTGTAATGGCACATGGACAGAGTACACGAGTGGACCCTTGATAGTAGAACACAGTGTGTGAGCCTTTCTACGTGCCATGTATACCTCTTCTATATGACATGATTTGATGACAAGAGCCATTAAACATGGGCAGTACCCGGGGTGAAGGGACCTAGTGTGTGACCCTACAACACGCCATGCACCCCTTCCTACACAGCATGAATCTATTTTCCATCATATCTCAGATATGTTTCATAAGGGTTTGTTCCCTTTCTTGTTCCTCTAAAGTTAAGTTGATATCATTTCCTATTCACAAGAATATGGTCCCTTCAATAGGATTTTAATGGATATAATTAGTAATCCCCTATGAGAGGCCCGGAGCAGGATCTTATATCCATTATTGTTCCCTAATTAGAGTCTTGGTATTAGTGTGACCAATAATTTTGAACTTCAATCCTCTACATATAAGGTGAATCTGGATGATTCATCGTATCACCCCATGGCCCTGGTAGTGATCGTAATCTATGTATCATGATCTTCCCCACTTTTAGAGTGAGTAATACCTATGTGAGTATATCATATCTCACTTTAGATCGATCAGTGTGTCTCTCTCATAACAGTTCCCAATGAATAGTACTTCCTGATCGGACATCATCAGTGGTATTAGTCTTAGGAGTGTGTGCTCCCAGATGAGTTTCCTTTTGGAATATTCAGACTGAATCTATAGTGTTGGTTTGCAGTAGTTGTGACTTACCTCTAGACTACAGGTCCATGTTTGAGTATATTTGGGTATGTGCTTGTTATATGTACTGTAGAAATATATTATGTAGAGATAAATTTACCTTTAATTTGTGTAATGATTTTTGATTTTAGGGTGTCCTACTGTGTATTTTTATACTCATCCCTGCACGGGCTTCTTCCTGCACGTGTCGTATCTTGTGCACATGAGTAAAATTTTGATGGTGTCTAGGGTATACCTGGACTGAATAGAGCTTTGTGAGTTCTGGGAGGTTGAGGGGTTCCTACAGCTTCGAGTAGAATCCTTAGAACCTATTTTGTTTACATGTTGGACTTAGTAGTTTGTAGACTCTTTGTTTGGATTTTATTTTGTCCCAATCTACTTTTCTGCACTTTACTTTCCTATCGTAGCATATTGGTTGGGTTTAGTGGTATGCATGAATTTTGTTCCTTAGTTTTTTTTACATTTCATCTCTTGTGTCATGAAGATTTGTGCATGTGTACTAGTACATTGGTAATGCCTCCCATGTAAATGATATGCCTATTAGGTACTATTCACCAGCCCATGGCCTATAAGAGGCAGGCTTGGGGAGTCACTGCACGGGCCCCACTGGCTTAGGTTGTGAAATGGTGGTATCATAGGTTATTGGTTCTACTATTGGATCTGGAGTTTATGTGATTGGTTTGGGTAAATAGTGTTAAGTGTTTTGAGTTTGTCTTTCAGGATAAGGACTACATCGTTTGTATGAGTGGCTGACGTATCCATACACCAGGACTCTTGTAACCAATTTTTTGAAAAGATACATGAGAATACTGGTTATCGGGAAAATAATAGTACAATCATTATATAGGAATGGGTTTCATTTTCATGTCCTTATCGATTCAGCTCTCCAGATATACTCATTGACCATGGTACATCTTGTTTTTTTACAGGATACCTCTGATATGCATACCATCCAGGATTTGTTTGTTCGATCATGAGGATAACCCCCTTAGTGAAAAGGATTTAGTACAAGGACCAGTTTCCCATATGTTTCCTAAAGGTGGTTCACCAACTATACCACAAGCAGTGGAGCAGCACATGGTACATGTTGTACCAAAAGACAAGGAGTGTTGGATGAGTGCACTCCATGAGTTTCAAAGATATAGAACCCTCAGATTCCATGGTGATCCCAACCCTCAAGCGACTATGAATTTTCTTCAGGTGGTGACCAGAGCATTACATCTACTGAGGACACTAGCGGACCAGATGGTGATCCTGGTGGCGAGCCTTCTTGAGGGTTTGATAGGGAGATAGTGGAGTTTGAACCACAGACCCACGATGAGGCGACTCTTTCATGGAGAGAATTCAAGAGTCTCTTTAGAGAGGAGTTATTTATGAATACGCTGAGATAAGTGAATATATAAGAGATTATTTAGCACCAGAAGGGTAGCTTGATGGTGGATGACTATTCATAGAGGTTCACTAACCTCTCCAAATACTCGATGGATATGGTTAGGGATAAGTAATTTAGGGCTTAGACTTTGAGTAAGGTCTACGTTAGGACATTCAAGACAACGTTATACCTCTATGCATTCCAACTTATGTTGGAGTGCTCTAACGAGCTTTTGTGGTTGAGAGCTTTATGGCTGAGCGGATGTAGCCAGTGACCATTAGTAGAAGGCACATAGGTGTAGAGACCTCAACAGTGGGGAGATGATGTTAGACATAGATATCTGAATGTGGGAGACATTATAGGAGGTCCTGGGATAAGGGGTATATGGTTTAGGGATCTCAGGATGGATCTAGTCATCCTATGGAGAAGTGATGCTACACATCGGAAGGTAGGGGATATCTCAACAGGGATTTCCCAACCCATCGAGCTACTAACAGGGGATGATAGATGGACCACTGAGGAAGAAGAAACATGTGGAGAAGGTATATATTCTAGGTAGTAGATGTGTAAGAGGAGCATGGAGATTTGCATGAGGTGGCAGACATTTTTATATATTACCACCACCACCCCCAATAGGTCCACACCAGGCTCAGGTAGATGGAGGAAAGGGGAAGGGGCACCTACATGTGATTGAGGCGTACGACCCATGGACTCCAGGAATGATCCGAGCTATTATCTTTGACTTTTACACCTTATCTTTTTGACTTATATACAGAGGTTCCAATCATTCTTTTCTCATAACCTACTTTGTATGAGACCTTGAGATTACGGTAGAACCATCGACTCAACCCTTATACTTGGACACACCTACGAGAGGAGAATAAATGATCACACACTTGTTCTAACAGTGTGATCTGACCCTTGGAGATAAGAGTTTCAGTTGGAACCTCTTGGTGGTAGCGTCAAGGCCTTACAACATCATTCTCGGTATGGATTGGTTGTATCTGACCCATTCCCAGATTGACTATTTTAGGATAAAGGTGTGGTGTGTCCATAGTTATGGGGTGTGGTTTTAATTTTTTGGTGAAAGAAAAACCCAGGAAGCACAGAATGGGATCATGCAAAGGATGGTGCAGCCGATCACTCAGGAGTTGGACAACTTTTACCTCGGAGTAGCAGATGTTATGAGCTTTCAGTTCCTAGTAGTAGTGGCAAAGTACAAGGAAGTCTTTCCATAAGATGTTATAGGGTTACCTCCCCATCAGGAGATCAATTTATGGATTACATTACACTTTAATATGACACCAATATCCTCACCATCATATTGGATGGCTCCCATAAAGATTCATGAGAAAAGGGTGTAGCTGGAGGACTTGCAGAGGAAGGGCTTTGTGAGGCCTATTTTTTCCCTGAGTGGCCCCGGTTTTGTTTTCCAAGAAGGAAGATGGGATATTGAGGTTTTTTGGGGATTATCGGGTCTTAAACCAAGTGACCATGAAGAATAACTATCCACTATTGAGGATCTATGACCTCTTCGATCAGTTGAGAGGGGCACAATGGTTCTTGAAGTTTGACCTTTGATTAGGCTATCACCAATTGTGAGTATGAAATGATGATATAATGAAGATGGATTTTATATTCCTCTATAGTCATTATGTGTACTTGGTGATGCCCTTTGGCATGATGAATTCCCCGAAAGGGTTCGTGGGACTCATGTACCCGATCCTTCATCCTTAGATCAGTACATTGTAGTATTCATCGATGATATCCTTATGTTCTTGGTGTCTAAGGAGGAGCATGTGAGACACCTATGGATGATTCTAGACATACTCCGAGAGCACCAGATTTCTAGGAAACTATCTAAGCGCTATTTTGGGATTCACGAGATCCACTTTTTGGGAAATGTTATATTAGTAGATGGAGTGGCAGTGGTTCCATCCAAGGTTTAGGCAGTGCTAACACAGGAGCCACCCAGGAGCATGATGGAGGTATAGAGATTCCTTGGGATGGAAGGCTATTATTAGAGATTCATACCTAATTTCAATAGGATATCAGCACCTATGAAAGCTTTAACCTGAAAGGGTATCCTTTTGTATGGACATAGAAGTACCATCAAGATTTTTATAAGTTGAGGTAGAGTTTGATGAGAACTCTTACATTAAGATTTACAGAGGAGGGTGTTGAGTAATTAGTATTATATGATGCATCAAGGACTGAACTAGGTTGTGTCCTGATATAGAGGCAGGTGGTGATTGCATATGGTTCATGCTAGTTGAGACAAGATGAGAAGAGCTATGGGACCCATGATATTGAGTTAACAGTGGTAGTCTTCGCATAGAATATTTGGTGACACTACCTGATGGGAAAGCAGTTTATCATCTACTTAGACCATAAGAGTCTCAAGTTTATCTTATCTTAAATGGTTTTGAACTTGAGACAAAGGAGATGGATAGAGTTCCTCTATGACTATGACTTTGTTATTTTTGACACTCCTAGGAAGGGGAACGTCGTTGAAGATTCTCTCAATAGGAGATCTAGTTCATAGTTTTTGAACGAGGTGTCAGAGGAGTTGTCCTCATTATAGTTATCCTTTTTGGATGGATGTAACACCCCGAGATTTTATGAGAAATATTATTAATTTATTTGATGTCTTGTGTTGTACTCTACACCAAGATTAGATTGTACTATACACAACACTATATTATCTTGCAGTATACACAGCACGATTCTTGGCTCATGTTACACACAATTTCAAGTTCGTTTTGTGGAAATTATTCTACGCAACATTAAGTATAGATTTTGTTTAATGTATAAATGAAATAAGTTTTGATTATGTTATATGCAACACCAAAGGGAGATTTTACTACATTCATCCCTAACTGGGCTTGCATTACACGCAATCGCGAACTTCCTC
Organism: Viscum album; assembly: GCA_963277665.1. Lineage (NCBI taxonomy): Eukaryota > Viridiplantae > Streptophyta > Magnoliopsida > Santalales > Viscaceae > Viscum > Viscum album. The sequence continues at coordinate 598,570,941 of OY728122.1, forward strand.
GATAGCGTGTATAGTACGCAATATCGAGTTTCACTAAACAACAATATGTTGTTAAAATATTTTATAAACTAGCCGTTATGAATAGTAATACCCAATTTTTGAAATTTTATAAATTTTATCTTTCAAAATGGACTTCATTTTTGGATTCAGAATATCAAAATTTTCCTAGGGTGAATTTTTGGTATTTTTCTGAAAATTTTCAATTTTTGATGAATAGTGAAAACACTGAGTTACTGGTTAAAACTGAATTTTTATTTAAATAACCATTTATTTTATTTATTTTAGTTCAAAATAGATACATAATACCTATATAAGTTCAATTTAATTCATTGGATTCATTTTATAATAATTTTAGATATATAAAAATTTTATTGAACTTTTTACCGTCTTTTACCCAACTCCTAGGGGCATTTCCAAATTAACAAAAAACTTAATTTTACCACTTCTGTGAGTTGAATTTAAAAAATTCAAGAGAAACAGTTAATATCAGTAAGTAAAATGTGGTTCAACGAGATGAAAATAATTTTTGGTGAATAATAACTTTTAACTTTTATTTACCACGGTTAAAAGTAAACAAGGTAATTAAGGGTAAAAATGATATTATTATTACACTAAAACATGTACTAATTCTATTGGATAAGTATTATTCGACAAAAATACCTTAGGAATAAAATATTACACCTTAGGTCCACTTGGATGAGATTATGACATTTATTATTATTTTATTTAAAGAAGAGTTAAAATAGTTAAAATCAAAGTTTAATAACTAATTTTTTTTTAATATAGGGTTATACATAAGATAAATTCGACTATAAATATTAATTTGAAAGAAAAAAAATATTTCCTACATTATGGAAGTTTATTTAGATTTTTTATACATTAAATAATTTAATTTATTTATGACACAATGAGGATACAATAATTACATTATTAATGAAATATTAACATAGTTGATATTATTAATACCCAAATAAATGTAATTTGAGACTTTTTATGAATTAAAATAATTTTATAGGTTAATATAACATAATAAGTTTTGTTAGATGATTTTTTTTGTATTAATAATGCTGTTAGGAATTTAGAAAAAAATAAAATACCAAATAGTGTAAAAATTGACATAATTGTTTTTTAAAACAAATATTATATTATTAATGTATATAATGGTCATAAAAATATACGGGTTGGGAAAAAGACATATATAATAATATATATGACATTAATTAACCAATTGGGGTTCGATTGGTAGTTTATAGTAAGTTTATTTACCATATAGTGTAACAATATAAGAAGAAACGGTAAAAGTTAAATTATTTAACTTAGAGTTAAATCTAAATGATATGGTTAAAATGGTAACCTAAAATTGTCTAAAACCTATTTTTGAGAGTATTTATACCCATACCCACCCTAGCCTCGAAATAAGTCACCTTGGATCCATTATAAACCGAATATAAATTTATTATAAAATAATATTTTATGTTTTTTTGAAGGTGCCCCTCACACCTCTTATAAAAGGGAACGCCCCCTTCTCTATAATTCACACCTCCAAATCCATTTGGCTCGGCAAAACTCTACCCAAATACCCTCTTAACTGTCCTAACTTCATCCTAGAGGCCTTCCTTTTGTCAGAAATCTAACCTAAGGATCAATTTAGATCAAATAAAAAGGAAAAACCCAAAGAAGAGGTAAATATCTCACCACCTATTTCAAGTTCCTTTCTTCTTCCAATTCCTCCTTCTTTGTTGTTTCCATTATAAAATAATAAATCCAGTATCTTATATATATTGTGATGTTATTATAAAAATTTTACTACCATATAATTTATTTTATCCATCCTATGAATGAAAAAGTCACCACACGTGCGTATGTACGGCTTACCGTCTCTACGTCGTGGTGTAGTTTGTTATATATTCAAAAATTTCATCATTTGGATGGGTATAATAATGAGTATAAATGATATAAAAAATAAATATAAAATTATTATTATTCTGTATATATGATATACCATCCAATTATATACGATTTTAATATTAAAAGAATTATATTGTCGCTCATGCGTACGTACGGACTACCGTCTCCACGAACACGATGAGATTCATTTTCCATAATTAACCATTCAAGTATGATTATAAAGTATATATAATAAATAATAATGAAATATATTTCATAATAATGGAAATGTATTTATGTACATATATGTTTCATTTACTTAATTCAATTTAATTCAATAAGGAAACAAAAACAACATTCATGCGTACGTACGACCTACCGTCTCTATAAATAGTGTATTTCATTCCATTTATCGATCTATCATATATATATTTATATGTTGAAAATAAATTATATATAAATCATGTCTTACATTTTTGAATTAAGTAAATCAGGATATAAGTAATAATATCAAGAACAAAAAGTCGAAACACGTACGATAAATGAAACGATTTTACCCAAAACGCTACTTTAACATGGAATTTTCAAAAGAACGAGTAATATAAAGTCATAAGTGAATCGTATATGATATCATAAATATTATTATGGTTATGTTACAATTTAATAATATGTTTAAACCTATTATACAAGATTCTCGGACACATGCAGAAGAAATTGTACATAAGGTAAGGGATAATTTTGCAAATCTCATTTTTATCCGAGATTTCTTATATGTAAGTATTTACTGGGGTTATATTTTCATCCATGACCATAAAAATGTTTTTCATAGATTATTTAATATTATTCCATGTATGTTTAAAGTCATGTTTACCCCACTTTGACTTTTACATTGTGTTATGGATGGAATCATTCTTTTATTTACCATATGAGGAACTTTTTGACTTTACCGGAAAATTATCAGGAGAATGTTTTTTCAACTTATATGGAATGAACGAATTTTTACGATTTCATAACACCTAATTTTCATGAATCTTACTCTAAAATATTTCATGATTATGTTTAACAAAATCCTTTTCTTTTAAAATTGAATGGCATTTTGTGAAAATAAAATGATTTGGAAGAAGAAAGGATATTTTCCTCAAGAATTCGTTTCAAGTGTTTTATCAAAACTATTTTCCATCTAAAATGACAGTATTTAATATGTTTATGTTTCAATTGTAATGTATATATTATTTATATGGTGTTATTTTTCTTATGATGAAATGATATCCATTTGTTTTATATGGATTAAGTTATGATGGGATGATGTTTATGAAACCCATTTTATTCTTTGGGTTATGATGAATGATTTATGTTTATTTTGTGGTACAAGTAAGAATGATTTCATTATGAGATGGGTGGGACCTATATCTCCCTTCAATGCATTGTTTAAAGATTTATATCTCATGAGATAAACATGGCTGGAATGGAAATTGAATCTGGTTTAGTAATATAGGGATGGAACGACAAGTAAACCCGATTCAATAATGGACTTTGTCCACTATGATGGTCTTGGCAGAAATTCCTTGGCTACTATGGAAATTATATCATGTTATTAATGGTTTTACACAATTACATGTTTTATTCCAATCCTATTTTATCATGATTGATGTTCCATTTTGATCTATGCCTTACGTACCGCCATGTTTTATGTCATTTCTCAAGATTTTGATGTTTAATCATTATGTTCATATTTTTAAATTTGGATGTATATGGATAGTTTTATTTTGTCCATACTTACCCTTACTAAGAATTTTATCTCACCCTTTATATTTTTTCTTTTCCCCATGTTTTAATTAATGGTTTTAGGTAAGAAAACAAATAGGGAAGACCTTTATGAGAGATGTTGAAGATCTTTCACCATGACTAGAAGATGATGTTATGAGTTTCTAATGACACTAAACTATTAAGGTCTTTGGGTGTCTATTTTTGTTATGTATTAAGTATTCCTAAAATGATATGTAATGTCTATTTACGTCAAGCTTGGGTCTCTACAGTTGGTATCGTAGGAATGGTTTAGTTATCCTTTGGAAACTAGGATGCGAAAACATTAGTGATATCCCTAGAGATATTTCTAAGTTATATCTAGGGATGTCCTTAAGGTCAAGTATAAGTATAGGTTAAAGTCCTAGAATTATTATAACGATAATGAATAACCTAGGATTAAACCTAAGATGTTAGAGACTTAAAGTACTCTCCCTGATTATGTTTTTTTTCAAGTGTGATTTTTTCCTCTCACACTATTCTTTTTGGGTTGTAGAAAATGGCTAGAAATAGGAATATTCATGTTACTGGAGAATATTATGGACAATGGAATGATATTCTTCCTGATCAATCAAATGAAATGGGATTTGTAAGGAAAAGCATCATTATTATGCCTAATCAACCATCTCATAATATGATCAATAATCTCAACTTTTCTAATTTTCCTAACTCAGCTAATAAGAGAAAGATGGAGTTTCAAGATGATCTTAGAGGAAAAAAGTTCAAATTTCCTCATGTAAATAATGTGGTAAGAGACATAAAGGATAATTTTTCAAATGAAATGGAAGATGCTTTGAGTGTGGAAAAGAAGGAATCAATGCCAGTAATTGCAAAGGAAAGGGTTCTGTTAACACTTTGGACAAGGATAATGGTATTCCTAAGACATCAACAATGGTTAAATGTTTTAAATGTGGAATGTACGGGCATTATGAAAACCAATTCCCTAAGGGAAAATCTCATGAAGAGAACCAGCATGTTCGTATGGGTAGTATTTATATTGATGATGATGAAGAGACTACAAATGATGTATGAGATAAAAGAAGTGTTGAGGAATAAAATGATGAAACTAGGTCAATGGGTTAAGATGATAGTGGAATGATTTTATGTTTATCTAGATTTGTGTTGTCTAGGTAATTTAATGGTACTATGGAACTATGAAACATCTAAGGATTGTTACACTATTGTTTTTCTTAATGTATTTGAAAGTATATGTTGAATGGTACCGGTAACCATTAAAGGTTATTCAGATATTTTTGGAAAGTAGATGATATGCGCATAATGAATGGATAAGAAGATAATGAGATTCTTGATAGTATTCATGAGCTCATGACTGATATAAGGACAATGTTACATCATGGTTTGAGTATATAGAAATTTTTGGATTTTGGTATGTGGAAAGAGTTAACATTCGACAGCATTCATGTTTTCACTAAGGTTATATGGTAATTAATGTTTCAAGAGAATTCATGATTAAGATATTCACATGTTTGGAATGTGACCAACAAGATATATCTTATGATATATGGGGGATAAATGATGGTATTTACATGCTTGGTAGATGACCTCTCTAGTAATCTTTTTTTTTATACTATGAGATTGGTCAAAAGAATTTTGGATAATACGATTGATTGGAATGGATTAAGTTAGACATCAGATAGTATTGATTAAGGCAAGAATTTTTTGATATAATTTATTGAATGTTATAATAGTATAGTTTTAGAAAAAGTACAACCTGTAGGACGGGAGACAACCCATCACGTCGGACAAGGATGCATGAATCAAACCCACAACCAAAGTGCGATAGGCCTTTATCGCATACCACCGGACTACAGGAAGTACCTAGTTAGTAGAAATTAGTTTTATTTTATTAAGTGGTATGATGGTTGGAGTCTAAGTAAATTTTTGGAATCGTATAGAATTAACCTCACCATAGATGAACTTATGTATATTTAATAACTTTTTCCAACCTTTTGTTTGAGACAGATGGAATGACCTATCATTCTATCGCGTGATCTGCTAACACTTCACAAATGACAAATTAAACTTCATTTCTGTAAGAGATGAAGTGGAAATTGTTCAATGAATGACCAACGATGAGATTGCACAGAAATCAATTAAGTATTTCTTCTAATTCGAATTTTTTCAACTTCAGGGAAATGATCTTGAAAACCAAAAACGTTTTCCTAGATGGTACCTTATATCATCACAAATTTATGGCTTTGTGATTGTTGGATTTTTCATAGCCATGTTCTCTACCAATCTCCATCAGAACACGAGGGTTATATTTCTCTTCCATATCCATATTTTCACCTATGTTCTTTTATGTGGAAACCCAGTGATGAGTTAATTTGGGTAACCCTTATGTTTCATACATTAGTTTTAAAATTATGTTGTAGTATTCCTATTTACAATGTGGGTTTCTATGAATGAAACTTTCAAGTAGTAAACCATTTATAACCCCAAAGAATTTCGAGGGTGAAATTCATTTTAAGGGGGTAGAATGTAACACCCAGATATTTTATGATAAATATTATTAATTTCTTTGATGTCTTGTGTTGGTCGGAGTGGATACTCCAGAGGGGGGTGAATTGATTTCCAATTAAAATTTCTGTTAAAAACATTTAGGAATAAAATCCCCCAAATTAGAACAACCTAGTTAATTAAGGAAGTAGAGATATAAGTGATTTATTGTTCAAAAGGTTTCTCAAATTTTGATTACTCCTCAACTGAATCAGTATGAGTACTAATTTAAATTTTGAAACAAGTTTACTAAAAGAATCACTTATACACACTAACCATAACTAACTATCTGAGTGAATGTAAAAATAGATTTATGTCTTTGAAAAAATAATCCGCAGATAAATGTAAAATAGAGTAATTGAAAGATGAAAACAACAATTTAAAAAATAGGTTTAGTCTTAAGCCAAGACCTAATCCTCTCCACTTGGTGATCACCTACCACCAAGCAATTATATTTAAGAATGATACATAGCCCGTATCGGGCATTACAACAGTTTTCAAACTTTCCAGGTTTGGAAACCTCTACCACAGTTATATGTGGGAAAATAAACTACCAAGCCACACTATGCATCTTCCATAGTTATGCATGGGAAACAAATGAAAAGATAGTTTGATATAAGGATTTTCAGTATCCCTCAGTTCCAGCACAAGAGTCAGTGTGTGTAATAGAAACACCACTCAAAAATGTAAAATACTTAAACATTGTAGAGCTAAAGATATTAGGAATAAGTTTAGAATGCTTTGTGTGTTGGAGGACCAGCTCTGGACTCCATGAAATGAAGGAAATGAAGTTTTAGTCCTTCTCTGCAAGTTGCCTCCATAACAGAGTGTCACAACTTCTAGGTTCTGACTTCCAGATGTAGAGATGATCAGATTCTTGGGTATAAAGCTCTGTGTATCACCCCACTATAGCTTGAAAAGGTTATTTCGATAAATCTTCATGAATCTCTTTTATCTTTAGAATGGGCGATCGAGTTCTCTTCTTATTGCCTCTTATTTCAGGCACGATATGTGTCTCTCTTATATGATTATATTAAATATACTCAATAATTTCTTGCCTTTTCTCATTTAGTTTAGCAGGGGCCGACAAGAGAAATGTTTCAACCACATGTGGTCATCCTCGTACCTCATACTGTCTCCTGATATGCCTGCAAATATCATTAAATAATGTTAGGTGCCTTAATTTGTCCAGACATGACCGTTATGATGGTATTAATAAAATTGGTAAAGTAAAGAATAGGTTATCATTAGACAGGTAGCAGATGCATGTCACACGGTAGACTTCAATGGTAGTCTCTTCAACTGTGTTCTTCATCGATAGGCTATTCAACTATGGAATTCATCGGCAGGTTATTCAACTGTGGAATTCATCGGTCGATTATTCAAATGTGGACTTCATCGGTAGGCTATTCAACTGTGGAATTCATCAGTAGGATCATAGTAGACCTTTAACTGTATTCTTCAGTCAGTAAGCTTGATTAGTGGTAGACTTCAATAGTAGGCTTCTAACGGTAGCTCTGTAACATCAGACTACTTCAACAGTGACCTCTCCAGTGGTATACTATCTCAATAGGTAACTTCATCAACGGTGGAGTTTGTCTATCACCAGACTTCTATTAACAGTAGAATCTGAACAACAGTAGACTATATCGACAGTAGGAGTTGTCTAGCGGTAGCCTTCTACTAACGGTAGACATGTCCAATGGTAGACTTGAACTGTGAAGCTCTCAACAGAAGACTTAAGAAGGAGTCTGACAGTGGACTTCTAACAGAAGCCTTGTCTCAGCAGTGACCTTGTAACGGTGACTCTATCTGTAAGCTTTGATAAGCAGAGTAGTAGTAGACTTGTGACAGTGACCTTGTACCAATATCTTATAACAGTGACAATAGATCTTCAAAGGTGACCTTTTAGCAACAGTGACTCAGAGTGATAGTGAGCTATAAAGATAACATTGAACAGAAGGCTCTTACCAGTAGCCTTTAATAGTGAACTTATACGTAGATAAATGTAAACTATAAGATTATGCAACAAAGTCATGAGACTAAAAATATAAATTGTTCAGGATAAATACAGATTAAAAAGGATTAGAAAATGACTTAATGTATCATGATCAGTATTTAAACATGATTTGGGATTATCAAAACATGTGAGTCCAAAAATCTCCCCCTTTTTGATAATCACAAATTATTCCAATATGTATTAGTTATAGGTATCACATATAAACACATATAATATAGTTACTAAAAAGAGATCCAACAGGAACCTTAGTTCAGTTGTAAAATCTCAATTATCAGTGATTAATAAGAGTGTAAAATCAGAAAAGGTACATAAGAGGGTAATAAACTCACAGCATTAGTAACATTTCCATTTCTCCCCCTTTGTGATTAACAAAAATAAACACAAACATAGATAATAGAGAAAGCTTGTATTAATTGAATTACATTACATGACCCAAAAAGAATAAATAGTCCCTATCAAATGACATAAACAGACTCAATCCACATCATCTGTAGGTAAGTGGTCTTTCCCTTTGGAAGAAGAAGATGGAGGATGAGTTGGTGGATCAGCAAGTTTAGGAACTGCTGTTGTAATGACTAGAGGGGCAACAATAGAAGCTCCTATGGGACTGTAGTGGGTAGCTCGCTGAGGTATCAGTGGAGTAAGGCTTCATATGGAATCGGCAGGAGACATCATGGAAGAACTGCTGGGTTGAGATGTTGGAAAGGAAGGAGGTATGATGATAGGGGTACAGTCGACATAGATAAAGGGTAGAAGAAGGTTTTTAAATTCCATAATAATACTTCCTCCTCTTTCCATGGACGATATGAAATCATCCTTGTTATCCATAAATTTATCTAAGGTTGGATTCAACTTGACCAGTTGAGTGACTTGTTCCTTGAAAGCTCTGGTGCCTGGTGGAATCTTGAGGTTTTCCAATAAAAGTTTGAAATGAGCATCCATCTAATGCTTGGAGTAAATCCTTTTATAATTGAAATTAATCTGTTCCTTTATACTCTTCATGTCCTCGGCTGCCTCTCTCATGAAGTCACTAACTACCTTCTGAACTTCTTTGGTAGCAGATAGAATCTGAGCCACAAATTGAGGATCAGGTGCACTGACACCAGAAATATTTGCTAACTCTTCAGTAACCACTATCCTGAAAGCTAACAAGTCCACAGGTGGTGCACTGGAGGTTGAAGCAGAGGAAGAGGTAGTCAAAGCTTTTATAGAGAAAGCAACAGTTTCCTTAAAAGACTTGGTTAAACCACTGATGAGATTCCTCACATCTTCATCCTGGACCTTCATATGAGCTTTCATGGATTCCTTAAAACTTTCAAACACTGCAACCATCTGTTGCACCAAACTTTTGATGTAGTGAATGTATTTGTCTTTTTGGACCTTAGAAGCCATAAGAGCAGTCAGGCTTACCACTGACTATCTTAGAAGTTCCACAGACTAAGACACATCCTTTTTCTGAATCTGGAATTGAGATATTTCATGGGATAAACTGGCTTGAATGGAAGATTGAAAATTATCCATCTCAGAGACAGTCATCTCTTGAATTAGGCCCATTTCCTTTTCCATTTCAGAGGCCTTGTTATCAAACATCTGGTGCAGATCATTTTTTATTTTCTCCAGATCATACTTAGTGATGAGGTTCTCAGGAATGGGAACCACTGGAGGTACCGCGACAGGTTCTAATACAGCAGGTACAAGATGTCTTTTTCTTGACATATCACAATCTGAATCATCATAATCCAGCCTAAGTATCAGGTATCCAAGGTCTTCTGGCCATTCTTCAATGTCATGAAGAACAGATACAAAACCAAAATTCTCCCCCTCACTTGGATCTCTCTCCTAAGTATTCTCCTCTACTTGTTCTGATCTAGGTAACTCCACAACCTCCTCTTCAACGCCAACAGATTCAACATCTGTCTGCTCTTTTGGTTCACTAGTGGGGTGAGTCACAACCTCCACTGAGTCATCAAAGACTTCAATTTAAATAGCAGTATGTTCCACTCCAACTTCTTGGATAGACACTGTCTTGTCTATATTACCTATCATAGGACTCAAACTGAGCTCCTCTCCTTCACTGTTCTCATCATCAACTTCAGCAACAGTAGCCTCCATTACTTCATCATTATCACTATCCTCCTTTGCTTCATGAGCTGAATGATCTGACTCAGTAGCCTCATCCTCTTCAGAGGTGTCTCTCACTATATTCTGAGATACTTCTTCTTCTTCAGTGGTCTCAATATCACTGTCCCTCAGAACAGTATCTCTTCTTGGTAGTTCTTTTGGAGGGCCAGCTGCTCCGAAAGCTACTTTCCTCACATAATTGTCAGGAAAATCAGGATCACTACCATCATCAATGGGGGATTTCTCTCTTTCAGGGTCCAAAGCTCCTTCAACTTCCTCCTCCTCATCTTAATAAGCCGGTTCTAGCTCATCAGGCTTCAGGCCTGGATCTCTCTTGTCTTTTGGCCTAGATGGGTGAGTAGTAGGGTCAAACTTTTTATAAACCTTTCCTTCATCATCCACCCATTTCTTCTTCCAGGGATTCCAGATAATTTTCATGAATTTGCAAATAACCTTAGAGATACAAACACTATTCTTATCCACTATCATCTCTTCTTTATTTCCAGCCACACCCTTTACCTTTAGCATTACTGAGATTTGCTTGTCATGGAATAGGGCATTGGACTTTGAGATTGCCTTAGTCATATCCACTAATTGTGCCATCAGTAACCTACATAGGTTGATATTCTCTCCATGCTTCAGTAATTACATCAGGAATATGTCCTGGTACTTCAGCACCGCAAAATCCCTTCTCCTGGGACTAATCACATGCTGAATGAACTTAAAAGATAACATGTCTTCTCCGTTCATCTCAGCTGCAATGGTCTTCCTTGATTTTCCATTCCCTGTCAGCTCTTCCATAGATTTTTCATATTAAAAAATATCACTTTCTGGATGAGCCACTCCAGAATAGTATGCATACACTCCTTCATGGGGAACTCTCAAACAGGCAGCCCACTCAACAGACGAAAATCTGACTTCTTTTCCATTAACTCAAGATACCAGCCTATGCACATCATCTTACTCTTCAAACATCAGATATTCATATAATTTCTTCACAAGCTTTGGGTAGTACGGTCCATTGTTATGGGAAAATAATTCGGTATATCCTTGGGCATATAGTGCTTCCACCACTAATGACTTGCTCGACAAAAGCCATTCTTCACTCAGCTCCTTCTCAGCCACAATTTCTCTCTTTGTCAGATGCAGGTTGACAAGTCCTGTTGGGGTACTACTAGTGCCACTGGACTCGGATCGAGTCCTCTTTGGACTTTGCACATCCTCATTGACAGTCAGGGGTCGCTTGGTTCTGGACATGGAGATTGAAGGAGTTTTTAGGGTTCAAATGAAGAGTTAGGGTTTAGGGATTTCGAGAGCAAGGTTCAAGATTGAGAGAGGAAGGTGGATTGAGATATGTTCGTCGCCTTTAATTTTATCATTTAGGGATTAAAACAAAATAAAACAGAAATAATGAATAGGGATAAAAACAGTTCAGATTATCACATAAAATAAAATCAAATAGCGAGGTACCCAACAGTGAGGTACACCATTGAGGTTCAATGGTGAGGTCCAATGGTGAGGTCTAACAATGAGGTCCAACGGTGAGGTCTAACAGTGAGGTCCAACTATGAGGTCCAACGATGAGGTTTAACTGTGAGGTCCAACTGTGAGATTTCCTATACTAAATTTAATCATACCTAACTCATGTTTGATGTAAATTAACCACTCCGAATTCAAAGGATTTGTGAATATATCATCCAATTGATGTTTAGTTCTAATGAATTCAAGAGTGTTATCCCCCTTTTTATAATTATCCCACAAAAAGTGATGTCTCACATCAATATGATTTGTCCTAGCATGAGATAATGGATTTTTGGAAATGTTAATAGCACTTGTATTGTCACACTTTGTAGAGACATGTTTGAATTGATATCCATAGTCTAGTAATGTGTGTTTCATCCACAGAATTTGAGCACAACAACAACCAGCAGCTATGTATTTAGCTTTGGCAGTTGATAATGCAACAGAATTATGCTTCTCACTACACCAAGATACTAGTTACTTGCCTAAAATGTGACATGTCCCAGAGGTGATTTTTCTATCTAACTTGCAACCAGAAAAATCATCATCTGAATAACTCAACAAATGAAATGATTTTTCTTTTGGATAAAATAATGCTATGTTGGGAGTATGTATGAGATATTTAAAAATCCTTTTAACAACAGTTAAATGAGACTCTTTTGGATTTGATTTAATGAGAGCACACATACATACACTAAACATGATGTCAGGTCTGCAAGCTGTAAGATAGAGTAAACTCCCCATCATACCTCAATAGTTGGTTTGATCCACTGGTTCTCTAGGTTCATCAGCATCCAACTTAGAAGTGGTACTCATAGGTGTGTCACTACCTTTACTACCATCTAAAGAAAAAAGTTTTAATAGATCATTCATATATTTACTTTAAATCAAAACAATGCCATTTTTATTTTGAAAGATTTGAAATCCAAGGAAAAATTTGAGTTCTCCCATTAAACTCATTTCAAACTCATTTTGCATCATTTTTGAAAAATCAATACATAACGAATTTTTAGAAGATCCAAAAACAATATCATCCACATAAATTTGTACTATCAAAACATATTTAGAAATGCATTTAATGAAAAGAGTAGGATCAACTATCCCTTTGGTAAAACCTATTGAAATAAGAAAAGTGTTGAGCCTATCATACCATGCTCTTGGAGCTTGTTTTAAGCCATATGAAGCTTTAGAGAGTTTAAAACATGATTTAAAAAATGGGGATTTATAAAACCAGAGGGTTGTTCAACAAACACATCCTCAACTGTATACCCATTTAGGAAATCACTTTTAACATCCACATGATAGAGTTTAAAATTTAGATGAGATGTATATGATAGTTGTATCATAATGTCTTCTAATCTAGCTACAGGTGAAAAGGTCTCCTCATAGTCTATTCCTTCTTCTTGGCTGTATCCTTGTGCAACTAACCTAGCATTATTTATAACTATATTCCAAGACTCATAAACTTTGTTCCTAAACACCCATTTAGTGCCTATGGTCAAGGTGTCCTTAGGTCTTTCTATTAATTTCCAAACATTGTTTCTTTCGAACCGATTTAGTTCTTCTTGCATACTCATTACCCAAAATTAATCATTGATCGCATCATTAATATTCTTGGGTTCAAGGTGTGAAAGAAAATCTTGATGTTCAACCTGTTTTCTTAGAGAATCTATAGTTTGTGTTCCTCTATTTAAATGGCCTAAAACATAATCTATAGGATTATTCTTAAGAGTCCTAATGCCTCTAGGAAGGATTGAACTAGATTCCTCATTGTTGTCTGTTGGTTCAGAATTGGCAGGTGGATATTCTGGAAAATTCCTAGAACTAGATACTTTTATAGGGGATTCACTATCCTTATCATTAAGGTTCAAATTTGACAAATCTTGCTCAAGATGTTCAAGAGAGTTTTTAGGCTCATGTGGATCAGTATCATCTAATTTTACATGAACTGATTATTCTACGCATTTTTTTTTTCTTATTGAACACTCTATAGACTTTACTTGAGATAGAGTAACCCAGGAAAATTCCTTCATCACTTTTGGGAGAAAATTTGTTGAGATTATCTTCAGTATTAAGAATAAAAACTTTTCAACCAAAAACTCTAAAGTAATTAACCTTAGGCTTCCTATTATTCCAAATCTCATAAGGGTTCATTTTTAGAATAGTTCTAATTAAAACTCTATTGATGATATTACAAGCTGTATTTATAGCTTTAACCCAAAAATAAACAGGTAAGTCATTCTCATTAAGCATAGTACTTTCAATTTCTTGAAGGGTCATATTTCTTCTTTCTAAAACTCCATTTTGTTGAGGTGTCCTAGGGGCAGAGAAATTGTGACTATATCCATTGTGTGAGCAGTAAGATTCAAACTCATGATTCTCAAACTCACGGCCATGATCACTTCTCAGGGTCTTAATTCCAAGTCCACTAAGATTTTCTATAGACTTGGAATATTTGACAAAATAGAAACAAGCTTCACTTTTGTGAGCTAGAAAGTATACCCAAGTATACCTAGAAAATTCATCTACAAGAACATAAACAAAGTGCTTCTCATTTAAACTTGAAACTCTTGATGGTCCAAAAAAATCTATGTGAACCAACTCAAGTGGTTGAGAAGTAAAAACTTCTTTCTTTGGTTTGAAAGAAACTTTGTGTTGTTTTCCCTTTTGACAGGGATTACACACTTTTTCAAGTGGGAATTCTATTTTAGGTAAGTCTCTAACTAAAATTTTCTTATATAGCTTCTTAAGTGAGTGCACATTGCAGTGTCCTAACCTTTTGTGCCACAACCAAGAATCTTTATGAAAAGAATTTAACCAGGGAACATTTTGTTTGTCTAAGGAATTTAAATCAACAACATATACATTCTCATTTCTACATGCAATGAAAACTAAATCATTTTTTGAATTAAAAACATTGCATGCAGAATTTTCAAATTTTACATTAAATCCATCATAACATAACTGAGATATGCTAAGTAAATTGTACATTAATCCATCAAAAAAAGTACTTTATAAATTAATATTGTATCAGGGTTACCAATCTGGACTAAGCCGATGATTTTTCCTTTTGCATTGTCATCAAAGGTGACATTACCACCATAAAATTTAATTATACTCTTGAAGAAAGAATAGTCTCTAGTCATATGTCTTGAACATCCACTGTCCAAGTACCATAGAGTATTATAGAAACTCTTTAAACAACATCCCTACAAAACAGATTAAACATTGTGTAATTTTGGCACCCAGATCTTCTTGGGTCCAGAAAGATTAGCCAGTAAAACTTTGGGAACCCATATTTTCTTTATAGGTTTTATAAAATCAACAAAAATATTTTGAGACATAAATACTTTGTTAGGTCCTTTAGAAAATTGTTTCTCAATAGATGGTTCGGAACTAGCAGTGAACTATCCAGATTTAGGAACAAATTTGGTTTTGCTAATTTGTCTTTGTCCGGGATGATATCATAGACCAGTTGTATATTTAGGAGCAATATATTTTCCTAGGAACTGTGTCAAGGTATCCCTACCAGTAGTGAAATTCTCAAGATCCTTTCTTAATTTTTCATTAGATAATTTTATCTCTGTATTTTCCTTTATAAGTTTAGAAAATTTCTCTTTTTCTATATCCAGATTTGATTTATAATTTTCATTTAAGGCATGCCGTCTTTTTAATGACTTATATTTTTCCTTGAGTTCATTAAAAGTATCCTCAAGCATTTTAAAATATTCAAATAATTCTTCTTTATTCATATATTCATCATAATGAGAGTCACTATTATAATAAGTATTATGCACAGGGGAATTAATTGTTACCTCATATGTCTCTGTCATAAAACATAGATTCGCATGTTTATTCTATTCTGAGTCTGAAGCATCAGATTCACTCGAACTATCTTGGAAAGCACTCCAGGTTTCTTTCATAGCCTTTTTATAAGTTTTACCCTTATCATCATATTTTCTCTTGAATTTCAACTTGGGGCAGACTGCTTTCACATGAACTTTTCATTTACATTCATAGCATACTATTTCTCTTGTGTTCTCATTCCACTTCCTATCATTCTTCCATTGTCCTTTATGATCATATTTTATTTTGATGTTTGAATTCCTAAATAATTTCTTCTTTCAGTAGAATATTTTGAATCTTATGTGGAGTTGTGCCATATCTTCATCATTGTCTAAGTTTGACTCTTCACTTGTGGAATTGTCTATAGGTACTTGAATTTTTTATTTTTCTTTTCCTTTTGAGGAAGAAGTCTTGAATGCTAATGAACACTTTCATGGTTCTTCTTCTATTTCTTAATTCACTTTAAGCTCTTCTTCATACAACATCAGTTTTCCAATGAGCTCCTTTACATGTAGCTTGCTGATGTCACATGATTCTAGGATTGATATAAAAGTGCCTCTCCATCTGTCAGGTAGACATCTAAGCAGCCTCATGATTTGGTCTTTACTGTCCACTGGTTTCCCAAGAAGATTCATGGTGTTTTCTATCTCATTGAACCTAAGATACATTTCAGAGATAGAATCATCAGGCTTCATCTTAAAATTATCATATTTAATAGTATAGGTATTTAATCTCATTTCTTTAACATTGGTTGTTCCTTCATGAGAAACATCAAAAGTATCCCAAATTTCATAAGCAGTCTTACAGGCAGATATTCTATTAAATTCTTCATCACCCAAAGCACAGTATAAGGCATTCATTTCTTGAAAATTATTATTATAAATAGTTTTGGTTAGTTGAGACCATGTGTCCCTAGCAGAAGCAGGTAATACATGTTTTTCTTCAATTGTGTACCAGATTTTAGGTCCTAATATTTCAAGATACATTTTCATTTTTAATTTCCAATGACCAAAATTATTACCATTAACGAATGGAGTTCTATTAGTAGTAGAACCCTCAACTCGGTTATCCACATAGAATTAGGAGTTTAAGGAACTGAAAATTTCGATATAATAGAAATTTTGAGATCTTTAAGATACAACTAAAATCATAGTTGAAAAGAAATTGAAAAGATTAAAAAAACTGGTTTGATGGTATGAATAAAGAATCCTCTGATACCAAGTGTTGGTCAGAGTGGACACTCAAGAGGGGTTTGAATTGAGTTCCAATTAAATTTTCTATTAAAAACTTTTAGGATTAGAATACCCCAAATTAAAACATCCCAGTTAATTAAGGAAGTAGAGATATAAGTGATTTATTGTTCAACAGGTTTCCCAAAGGTTGATTACTCCTCAGCTGAATCAGTATGAGTACTATTTCAAATTTTGAAACAAGTTTACTAAAAGAATCACATATACACACTAACCAGAACTAACTATCAAAGCGAATGTAAAAACATATTTCTGTCTTTGAAAAAATAAGCAGCGGATAAATGTAAAACAGAGTAATTGAAAGATGAACATAATGATTTAAACAAGAGGTTCAGTCTTATGCCAAGACCTAATACTCTCCACTTGGTGATCACCTGCCACCAAGCAGTTATATTTAAGAATGATACACAGCATGTATCGGGATTTACAATAGTTTTCAAATTGTCCAGGTTTAGAAACCTCTACCGTAGTTATACGCGGGAAAATAAACTACCAAGCCACACAAGGCTTCTTCCATAGTTATGCATGGGAAACAAATGAAAAGATAGTTTGATATGGGGATTTTTAGTATCCCTCAATTCTAGCACAAGATTCAGTGTGTGTAATAGACACACTAATCACAAAGGTAAAATACTTAAACACAGTAGAGCTAAAGATATTAGGAATAAGTTTATAATGTTGTGTATGTTGGCAAATCAGCTCTGGACACCTTGAAATGAAGGAAATGAAGTTTTAGTCCTTCTCTGCGAGTTGCCTCCAAAACATAGTGTCACAACTTCTACATTCTGACTTCCAGATGTATAGATGATCAGCTTCTTGGGTCTGAAGCTCTGTGTAGCACACCAACACACCTTGAAAAGTTTCTTTCGATAGATCTTCGTGAAGCTATTTTATCTTCAGAATGGGTGATTGAGTTCTCTTCTTATGGCCTCTTATTTCAGGCACAGTATGTGTCTCTCTTATATGTGTATATTCAATATACTCAATAATTTCTTGCTTTCTCTCATTTGATTTAGCAGGGTCTGTCATGAGAAATGTTTCAACCACGCGTGGTCTTCCTCGTACCTCGTATTGTCTCCTGATTTGCCTGCAAATAACATTAAATAATGTCAGGTGCATTAATTTGTCCATACATGACCATTATGATGGTATTACTAAAATTCGTAAAGTAAAGAATAGGTTATCATTAGACTGGTAGCAGATTCATGTCACAT
The DNA here is from genome assembly GCA_963277665.1 of Viscum album. NCBI lineage: Eukaryota > Viridiplantae > Streptophyta > Magnoliopsida > Santalales > Viscaceae > Viscum > Viscum album. The sequence goes on from OY728122.1 coordinate 598,589,123, forward strand.
GGTAGACTTCAACGGTAGTCTCTTCAACTGTGGACTTCATCGGTAGGCTATTCAACTGTGGACTTCATTGGTAGGATATTCAACTATGGACTTCATCGGTAGGATTTTAAACTATGGACTTCATCGGTAGGCTATTCAACTGTGGACTTCATCGGTAGGCTCAAAGTAGACCTTTAACTGTAGGCTTCAGTCGGTAAGCTTGATTAGCGGTAGACTTCAATAGTAGGATTCTAACGGTAGATCTGTAACATCAGACTACTTCAACAGTGACCTTTCCAGCGATAGACTATCTCAACAGGTAACTTCATCAATGATGGAGTTTGTCTATCAGCAGACTTCTACTAACAGTAGACTCTGATCAATAGCAGACTATATCGACATAAGGAGTTGTCTAGCATTAGCCTTCTACTAACGGTAGACAAGTCCAATGGTAGACTTGAACTGTGAAGCTCTCAATAGAAGAATTAAGAAAGATTCTGACAGTGGACTTCTAACAGAATCCATGACTCAGCAGTGACCTTGTAACGGTGACTCTGTCTGTAAGCTTTGATAAGCAGAGAAATAATAGACTTGTGATAGTGACCTTGTACCGGTAGCATATAACAATGAAAATAGATCTTCAATGGTGACCTTTTAGCAACAGTGACTCAGAGTGACAATGAGATATAACGGTAACATTGAACAGAAGGCTCTTACCAGTAGCCTTTAATAATGAACTTATACTTAGATAAATGTAAACTGTAAGCTGATGCAATAATCTCACAAGACTAAAAATATAAATTGTTCAGGATAAATACAGATTAAAAAGGATTAGAAAATTACTTAATATATCATGATCAGTATTTAAACATGATTTGGGACTATCAAAACAGGTGAGTCCGACATCTTATGTTGTACACTACACCAAGATTATCTTGTACGATATGCAACACCGTATTAGCTTGTTGTATACAAAACACTATTCTTCTCTAATGTTACACACAATTTCAAGTTCGTTTTGTGGAAATTATTCTATGCAACGATAAGTATAGATTTTGTTTAATGTATAAATGAAATAAGTTTTGATTATGTTATACACAACACCAAAGGGAGCTAGAAATACATGCAGCATTGACTTGGCTTGTATTACACACAATCACGACCTTTCTTGATAGTGTGTGTAGTACGCAATACCGGGTTTCACTAAACAACGATATGTTCTTAATATATTATATAAACTAGCAATTATGAAAATTAATACCAAATTTTTGAAATTTTATAAATTTTATATTTCAAAATGGAATTCATTTTTGGATTCAGAATATCGAAATTAGCCTAGGGTGAATTTTTGGTATTTTTCTAAAAACGTTCAATTTTTTATGAATAGTGAAAGCACTGAGTTATTGGTTAAAACTGACTTTTTATTTAAAAAACCATTTATTTTATTTCTTTTAGGTCAAAATAGATACATAATACCTATATAAGTTCAATGTAATTCATTGGATACATTTTACAATAATTTTAGATATATAAAAATTATATTGAACTTTTTACCCTCTTTGACCCACCTCCTAGGAGAATTTGCAAATTTACATAAAACATAATTTTACCACTTCTGTGAGTTGAATTTCAAAAATCCAAGAGACACGGTTGATATTATTATGTAAAATGTGGTTCAATGAGATGAAAATAATTTTTGGTGAATAGTAACTTTTAACTTTTATTTACCACGGTTAAAAGTAAACATGGTAAATAAGGGTAAAAATTATATTATTATTACCCTAACACATGTCCTAATTTTATTGGAAGAGTATAATTCAACCAAAAACAACCTTAGGAATAAAATATTACCCTTTAGGTCCACTTGGATTAGATTAGGACATTTATTATTATTTAATTTAAAGAAGAGTTAAAATAGTTAAAATCAAAGTTTAATAACTAAAACATTTTTAATATTGGTTTATATATAAGATAAATTGGACTAAAAATACTAATTATAAATATAAAAATATTTTATACATAATGGTATTTTATTTATATTTTTTAGACATTAGATAATTTAATTTATCTATGACACAATGATGATGAAGTAATTACCTTAGTAATGAAATATTAACATAATTGATATTATAAATACCAAAATAAATGTAATTTGGGACTTTTTATGAATTAAAATAGATTTATGGGTTAATATAACGTATTGGCATTAGTTATATTAATTTTTTTAGAAGTAATAATGTTGTGATGAATTTAGAAAAAAACCAAATACCAAATAGTGTCCAAATTGACATAAAAGAGTTTTTAAAACAAATATTATATTATTAATTAATATAATTGTCCTAAAAATCTAAGGTTCGGAAAAAGGACTTATATAATAATATATATGAAAACAATGATCCAATTGGGGTTCTATTGTAATTTTATCGTAAGCTTATTAACCATATATTGTAAGAATACATGAAGACACGGTAAAAGTTAAATTATTTAAATTAGAGTTAAATATAAATGATAAGGTTAAAATGGTAACCTATACTTGTCTAAAACATATTGGTTGAGAGGATATATACCCATACCCACCCTATCCTAGAAATAAGTCACTTTTGAGCCATTATAAACCGAATATGAATTTATTATAAAATAATATTTTATGTTTTTCCTAAGGTGCCCCTCACCCCTCTTATAAAAGGGAACTCCCCCATCTCTCTAATTCACACCTCCAAATCCATTTGGATCGGACAAAACCGGTCCAAATACCCTCTAAACTATCCTCCCTTAATCCTAGAGTCCTTCCTTTATATATACTATGATGTTATTATAAAAAGTTTACAACCATATAAGTTATTTTATCCATCCTATGAATGAAAACGTCACCACACGTGCGTACGTACGACTTACCGTCTCCACGTCGTGGTGTAGTTTGTTATTAAAACATTTCATCATTTGGATGGGAATAATAAAGAGTATAAATGATATAAATAATAAATATAACATTATTATTATTATTTATATATGATATACCATCCAATTATATACGATTTTAATATCAAAAGAATGATATTGTCGCTCGTGCGTACGTACGGACTACCGTCTCCATGAACGCGATAAGATTCATTTTCCATAATTAACCATTCAAATATGATTACAAAGTATATATAATAAATAATAATTAATGATATTATATAATAATGATACTGGATTTATGTACATATATGTTTCATTTACTTAATTGCATTCAATTTAATAAGGAAACGAAAACAGTGTTCATACGTATGTACGACCTACCGTCTCCACGAACGGTGTATTTCATTCCATTTATCGATCTATCATATATATTTATATTCTGAAAATATATTATATATAAATCATGTTTTAAATTCTTGAATTAATTAAATCAGGATATAAGTAATAATATCGAGAACAACAAGTCGAAACACGTACGATAAATGAAACAATTTTACCCAAAACGCTGCTTTAACATGGATTTTTCAAAAGAATGAGTAATAGAAAGTCATAAGTGAATCATATATGAAATCATAAATATTATTATGGTTATGTTACAAGTTAATAATATGTTTAAACCCACTATAAAGGAGTCTCGGACACCTACGGAATAAATTGGACTTAAGGTAAGGGATAATTTTTCAAATCTCATTTTTATCCGAGATTGTTTATACGTAAGTATTTACTTGGGTTATATTTTCATCCATGTATATAAAAATGTTGTTCATAAAGTTTTTAATATTCTTACATGTATTTTTAAAGTCATGTTTACCCCTCTTTGACTTTTACATTGTGTTATGGAAGGAATCATTCTTTTATTTACCATATGAGGAACTTTTTGACTTTTCTGGCAAAAGTGTGAGGAGAATGTTTTTTAACTTATACATCATGAAAAAATTTTTAGGATTTCATAATTCCTAATTTTAATTAATATTACTCTACAATATTTCATAATTATTTTCAAAAAAATCATTTTTTTAAATTGAATGGCATTCTGTGAAAAGAAAATTATTTTAAAGAAGAAAGGATATTTTTCTCCAGAATTCATTTCAAGTGTTTTATCAAAACTATTTTCCATCTAAAATTATAGTATTTAATATGTTTATGTCTCAAGTATAATTTATCTATTATTTACATGGTGTGATTCTTTTTATGATGAAATGATATCCATTTGTTTTATACTGATTTTGTTATGATGGGATTATGTTTATAAAACCCATTTTATTCTTTGGGTTATGATGAATGATTTATGTTTATTTTGTGGCACAAGTATGAATTATTTCATTATGAGATGGGAGGTACCTATACCCCCCTCCAATTAACTAAGTAAAGATTTATATCTCATGAGATAAACATGGTTGGAACGACAAGTGAATCTGGTTCAGTAATACACGGCTAGAATGGCATGTAAACCCGATTTAGTAATGGACTTTGTCCACTATGATGGTATTAGTAGCAATTCCTTGGCAACTATGGAACTCATATTATGAGATTAATGGTTTTCCACAGTTACATGTTTTATTATAATGCTATTTTATCATAATTGATGTTCGATTTTGATCTATTCCTTACGTACCACCATGTTTTAAGTCATTGCTCAATATTTTGATGTTTAAAAATTATGTTCATATTTTTAAATTCAAATGTATATGGTTTGTTTTATTTTCTACATACTTACCCTTACTGAGTATTTGAGATCACCCTTTATATGTTTTCTTTTCCCTAGGATTTAAAGAAATGTTTTAGGTAAGAAAACAAATAGGGAATACCTTTATGGGAGATGTTGAAGATCTTTCACCATGACTAGAAGATGATTTTCCGTGTTTCCAAAGAAACTAAACTATTACGATCCTTGGGTGTCTGTATTTGTTATATATTAAGTATTCCGAAAAAGAGATTTAATGTCTATGTACGTCAAGATTGGGTCTCTATAATGGATGTGGTGTAGCTTACCTCCATTTGATTCTTGTCACCCCTCCACTCTTACAGTGAGTCAAGGAGGCCTGTCTTGGGGATACCGACTGTGAGACCTTACGTTCTCTGATGTCTATAGGGCCCACAGTTGATGGATATTCAAAAGGTGGGGAGCATTTATTTCTTTTAATAGGACACATAGTTGTACTAGTGGCATTGTGGGATGATGTTTTGAGGGAGTTTCATACTTCACATTTAGAAGTGCACCCTGGTGTGGTGAAGATGTAACAAAACCTCTCATGTCAGATTTGGTGGATGGGGATAAACAAGGTTGTGGAAGAGTTTGTTTCTCAATGCCTTACATGCCTGAAGGTGAAGGCTAAGAACCAAGATCCAACGGGTTTGACTCAACCCCTTGAGGTATTGGAATGGAAGTGGGATGAGATATCGATGGACTTCGTGATGGGTTCACCACATATGTCTAGGGTACACGATACCATTTGGGTAATTTTTGACCAGATCACCAATTCATCCCACTTCCTACCTATCTGGGAGTAGAGTTCAATAAAAATCTTGGGACACCTCTACATTCAAGAGACAATTTAACTCCATGGAGTCTCATCGTTGATAGTTTCGGATTGTGATACTCATTTCACATCTCAGTTGTTGAAGGGATTGCATGATGAGTTTGGGACAAACCTAAGCTTGAGTATGGTGTTTCATCCCTAGAAGGATGGACAAATAGAGAGAACCATTCAGGTTTTGGAGGGCATGCTATGGGATTGAATCTTGGACTTTGATCATAGTTGGGAGGACCACATACTACTGGTGGAGTTTGCACACAACAATAGAAACCATTCCACCATTTGTATGACACCGTTCAAGGATCGGTACGGGTGACCCTTCTAGTCAATAATATGTTGGATTGAACCAGGAGACTCAGCACTCGTGGGCCTGAAATTGGTGTGAGCTACTACCAAGAAGGTGGGGATCCTTTAATAGTGGATGAAGACTACACAGTGAAATCATAAATCTTATGTTGATAGATGGTGGAGACCTTTTAAGTTCATGTAAGGAGACTAAGTCTCCCTTTGGGTCTCAGCTTGATGAGGGTTATGGAGATTTGGTCGGGGTGACAAGTTATCTCGGAGTTTTATTGGTCCTTTTCAGATACATTGTATAGTTGTCAAGGTGGTGTGTCACATATATCTACCCCCTATTTGGAATGAGTAAATGATTTCTTCCATGTGTCTTAACTAAGGAGGTATGTGCACGACCCATCGCACTTCATCAACTAGGGTGAGCTGAGTATTGACAATGGAATGTCTTTTCCTAAGCAGAAAATGGAGATCAAGGATTGTCAGGAGATGATCCTTCTTGGGAAATCGATTCCTTTATTTCAAGTATAGTGCAATCATGAGAATCCCTAGGAGAGAACATGGGAGTGGGATGCTTATATTCTTGTGTAGTACCGACATATTTTTGTATGAGCTTTGTTTTTGGCTTTTTGGGGATGTAAAGCCCTAAGGTGGGGAGAATGTAATGTCTTGTATTTTTTCACGTATTTTATTTAAATATTATATGGGATTAATTTGAGACCAGGCATTGAGATGAAAAGCAATTTCAAGGCCCAGTGTGCCCAGAATAAATATTTGAAATATTTGAAATATATATTAAATAGCGTGCATGATCAGTTTTCTAGAAAAAAGTGGAATAAAATATAAACGGGTTCTCGGATCCAATATATGAGGGAATTGTTGTATTTATAGCATCAAACTGACCCTAGAAACGGCCTAACATCAATCGGTGCAGGTCACCGTCAAAGAATGTTTTTGGACATATCGGTAATAAAGTATTTAATAAAAAATTTATTTCGATCCAATGAATTTTTTCTTTTAATTAGCCCTTTAAGAAGGGATCCAAGGTTAGGCTTATAACACTGGAACTTCTTGGAGGCTCTAGAGAGAACCTGAATAATTCTACCAATGCCAAACAATGACGGAAGTTGGATCAAAGATTGATGGGAGTCGTTCTTGATGAATCTCACCAACAAAGATGATGTAGTGATCAAAAATATTTAGTGAATGATCCAACCACAAGGCAGGGCATTATGATTTCAATTCATTCTTTCTCGTTCTTAGAGTCAATGATGAAGGCAGATCAACCCACAAATATATTGGCACATGGTTTGATCATTCTAGTGTGATGGGTTGATTTAGGGATTTAATTGGGGATGATGTTTTCTATTTTTTGATTTATCTTATTGATCATTCTTATGGGAAGAGATAGAGGATGCAAAAAAACAATAGATTAGGTTCGTTCCTCAGTTTTTTCTTTATGAATTTTATTCCCCCTTTGTCCTGCACATTCTTCATTCTTCGTGGGAAATGAATGGATGATTATTCAACCTTCAATTCATGGTGCAATGATACATGATTATAGATTCAACATCATGATGAACTAGAAGAGGTACGATGGTGATGGTGATGGATAGATCAAAGTATTTCGAGAGATATCATTATTTGATTGTTCTTTATGTGGGTGGTTGGAATCGGATTTTGGAGCCGATTGAAGGCCTGAAACTCACCGATTTTGTTCTATGATGATGAGGCAAACTTGTATATTTAGTTTGAGGATAAACAGACCAATAGATTAAGAACCAGATTATCAGACGAGGTGCGTGGAGGAAGAACGGTGGTTTTGGAAAATCCTGATTAACATAGTGTGTATTTCTGAATACACGACTTGTGGGATCTACTGAGTGGCGGCTAGGGTATCAAGAGTAAGTAAATCATCACACGACATGTGACCCATATAACAGGGCATGTGGGCCCTTCCTTGAGGCTCAGAACATATCTCAAGAGTTACATAGACACAGAGTGGACTACACGGGTAGGCGAACATGGGTTAACCCATGTATTGGTACACAGGCAGGCGAACACAAGTAGACACTATTTACTGGCACACGACCAAAGTACATTGGTGGACCCTGGATAGTAGGAAATGGCATGTGATATTTTCTACATACCCATTATACCTCTTCTAACTGACATGTTCTGATAACACAGGCTGTTAAACATGATAAGTACCCAAGGTCAAGGGACATGGTGTGTGACCCTACTATACGTCATTTACCCCTTACTACATGGCTTGAATATCTTTTCCACCGTATCTCATACAATTTTTTGTTAGGTTTTGTGTCCTTTGTTGTTCCTATGAAGGTAATTTGGTATTGTTTAATATTCACATGTTTATGGTCCCTTCATTTTGATTTTACTGGATATAGTCAGGGAACCCCTCCAAGAGGCCTAGAGTAGGATCCTATATCCATTCTTGTTTCATAACTAGAGTCTTGGTATCAGAGAGACCAATCCTATCAGAAATTGATTCTCTACTAAGAAGGGGAATCTAGATGAGTTGTGATATCACTCCATGACCCTGACAGTGATCCTCATTTGTGTATCATGATCTTCCCTACTCATGGAGTGAGTAATCCTATAGAGAGTGTATCATATCTGTCTTCTAATCGATAATTGTGTCCCTCTCATGACGGTTCCTGGTGAATTGTACTTCCTGGGTGGATGCCATCACTACTATTAAACTCAGTAGTTTGTGTTCCCAAATGATTTGCTTTGTGGAATCTTCAAACTTAATATCTAACGTTGATATACAATAGTTGTAACTTACCACTAGAATATGGGTCTGGGTTTTAGTATATCTAGATAGGATTTTATTATATGTATTGTATACATATACTATGTAGAGATGACTGTACCTTTACTTTGTGTATTGATTTGTGGTTTCGGGGAGTCCTAATAAGTATTATTATACTAACCAATGCATGGGATTTTCTCACACATTTCATGTCTTATACAGACCAGAGCCCTTTTGATGGAGTCCATGGAAAAACAAGACTAGATAGAGCTTTGTGATTTTAGGAAAGCTGAGGAGTTCATATGGGTTCGAGCATTAGTCCTAGTACATATTTTTTTTATAGGTTGGAATTTTTATTTTGCAGAATATTTCTTTTGGTGGTTATTTATTCTGGACAAGTATACTGTGTTGAACTTTACTTTCCTATCATACTCTATTAGTTGGGTTTAGTGGTATGCATGCATTTTTTTCCTTAGTGGTTTTTATATTTCAGTTCTTGTGGCTTGGAGACGTGTGTGTGTGTGTGTGTGTGTGTTTGTGTGTGTGTGTGTAGGTATTTAGGAAATGCCTCCCTTATTAGTGATATGTCTACTCAGTGCAAGTCACTAGCCCCTGGCCCATTGGAGGTGGGCTTCTGGAGTTGCGGCACGTACTCCACTGGGACGAGTTGTGACAAGTGATTTATGAGTACCTTTCTTCCAGTCCTTTTTTTGGGGTTGATTACAAGTTCTTAGTGGAATCATTTAGCTTTTTTTTTATGAGTTATGAATTAATGATGTTCATGTATTGTTTTTCTTTGGCGCCCAAAATGGTCGAAAACATCTCTTTAGTTCAAGTTCCTACCCATAATTTGAGTGGAGTGGTGGATGTGGAACTTTATTTTATCTCTAACCCCATCTTGGGATTTTTTGATCACCATCCACCATCTTTCAGTAGTGATCAAGGGTTTGTGGAAGTAGTGGGGTGGTTAGAAGATATTTACGTGATACTTGATTCTCTTGGGACACCTAAAGCTTCGCGAGTGTGACATATTAATGGATTGTTTGTCATTTTTATCCAAGGTTTGTGGAAATATATTATACCTACCATACTAAATGGAAGTATATATTGGGAGCTTTTCAAGATGTTATTTTTTTCAGTGGTTCTTTCTAGAGGATGTGAAAGTTGAGAAATCATTTGAGCTTATGATCCTTCTTTAGGTTGACTAATCAGTGAAGGATTACATTGATCACTTTTCTAAGTTGGTCATATTTTCCCCAAATATGGTCACCATAAATTCTATGAAATATCATTTCTTTGTAGGTGCTCTTCACTATAAATTTCATCCATCCTTACTAGCATATTTTATAACATATTTTCAAGAGGTTTTTGAGGATTTTATTCGAGTGCAATTTATCTAGTCTAGGAAACCCATGCTATTTGATTCTTCAGTTCCATCTGGTGTGCAGTGGAGGCACGTTGAGTGTAAGGATAAACCAAAAAGTAAGAGTAAAGAGAATGGTGATCAAGATCTTGGAACATAGGGAATTTCTCATTAAAGGAATACATCTCTCTCTGCTTCAAGTGTGGTGTTATAGGGAATTCCAAGAACTCGTGTCTCAGGTCTCCAATATTTATCCTATGTTGTGGCCATTTGGGTCATCTTTATAATTTTTATAATCTCGGACTTTTGGAGAGGTCTCAAATGTATTACTTTGTGAATAGGTTATTTGTTTGGGGTTGATGTTTATAGTCTTAGTTTTGGGAGTTTTGGTTATTGGTTTTGGGAGCTTTGGTTGTTGTTGTTTTGGGTTTGATTGTTATAATCCATGAACTCATGTCTCAAGTATTCTAGATTTCACCTTCAATTCCTTGTTTTCATAGAAAAAATTTCTAATTCCATGGGTGTTTCTACCATTGAAGGTTATATTTTTTGGAGTGTTTTGTCTTGATCATCATCTGTTGAGGTAGTCTTTTCTATGAAATTATTTAATTTTAGAATTTAATGTGTGGTTTTTCTTTCTAAATTCCCTTTTTATGAAAGTAGGCTTATATATGATAGCTTTGTGGTGATTTGAAACTATTTAATGATGTTTTGATATTTTTATAAATGGATTTACTTATGAATTCCATGTTTTCATATGTTAAAAGTAATGTTTAAATGTGTAAAGCTTTTTTGAAATCTCTAGGTGGGTTTTTGAAATGGTTCCCATTTTGTGCACTAGTTTTTTACCCGATTTTGGTTTTAAATGGGTGGAAACTATGTTTTAAAGGGTATTTGGTTTTAAAATGATGTTTTGAACTTAAAGTTATTTAGAAAAGGGGTTCCTAAAGGGATTCCAAAGGGTGATTTTAAATGTTTATGCAATTTACCCCTTAATAAAATGCCTTATTTGATTCTTTAAAATGGTTTAATTGAAATGGATGGCTCGTGTATTTTTTTGGATTTTCAAAGAGGAGGATTATAGTTGAAGGGTAGCTATATACTGTTTTAAATTTTTAGTTTTTTTCATAATTTTACGAATGGTTTTTGGAATGGTATTTTATGAAATGTGAAAGCGATTAGCATCCCAAGTCATTTTTTGGTGTTAAAGGACCCATTGTCACTTTTATTTTAAATGGTGGTTGAGAATGACATCTGCTAATTTTCCCTTGTTTGTTTACCCCTTGTGTGGGTTAGTGATCTCTATGAGATTATTGTTACAACACATTTATATAAATATTCTTCTTATTTCATGGGTGCATTTTAGTGTGGAGTTATTTATCATTAGGTGTTAATAGTGAGGGAATATCTAGTCATGGATTGAATTTTAGACTTTTCTTGTTGGATCCTACACACTAGTTAATCTATTAGTCATGGGAAAATAGTTATTAAGTGGAAGATCTAATTTTTTCCTATAGTTGGTTCACACACATCTTGTTTCCCACCAGTCGTGCAAAGCACAAGTTTCTAGGTGGGTAGTTTTAATTGTAATGAGTCTTGTGTGGGATAATTGGATTGCTTGTGGTTTGAAATTCAGAACATGTTAATATCTAGTTGACGAGTTCTATAATATTACACGGTTAGATGCTCTACACATTTGGAATACTATGGTAGGACCATGACACATTTGATTATTTTATTGGTATTGATTTCAAAGAGTTTGATCTAGTTCTTATTTGTATCATTTTACCTGATTTCATTATTGTGGTACCTTTCATTATGTATGTTTGTTATATGCCTTGTGATATATGGTTATTTATTTACTTATTCTTGACCCATGTGTTTGTAGGGTCATTTCATTTGAAAAGTGAGTTTTCAAATTTGATTGGAAAACTATTTATAAATTAGAGAATGTTGTGGGATTTATTGAGGTGAATTTAGAAATTGGTTATTTGAGATAGATTCATTCCATTAAATGTTCTAAAATGAACACTATATTTTAAATAAAACAAATGATACTTATTTTGAAATGATTTCAGTGGGTGTGGTTTTATAAACTGCTTCGGCGGAGGCTTTGTTTTCAAAATAAATATGTTCAATTTTGGAAAACATATAGTGATTATTTTGAATGAATAATATGTAATTACTATGGTTTTCCATATATTATAGGTGAAAATATTACTTTCTAATTTATTTTCAAAGTATCATTATTGAATTTTCTTATAGAACATATTTTGTATATTTGGCTGGTTTGGGTGACCTACTGGGCTTTTCATCTCATACCTATTCATTTCAGGTTTCAAGTTCCTAGGTGGTTTTAGTTTTGTTCACCATGGTCGATGTGGGGTGAGATGGGTGGTGGTGAGAAACTGGAGGTTTCATGGTGATGGTGTAAGCACAACATGAATTGGTTTGTTTTTGTTTTACTTTTTTTGTTAGATTTGTATCTGGTTTGTGTGGTTGTATCTTTATATTTATGGATTAAATTTATGTATAAAAATGTGATGGATCAAGGTAGTTGGTTATGTCCAATTTGGATTGTTTATATATCTTTCCACTTTGGGTTATCTTTGTTTCAGTGAAATCCCTTCTAAAGGGATTATTTTGATGCTCAGACACTAGTCTCCAGTCTGTGGAGACCTAGAACACCATCCAGGCCTTGTGTCGAATTGGGTTGGGTGCGAGGATTAGTGGAAACTTTTTTTGATTAATTATAATGTTCATCATCCCTGGACATCATTAAATTTATAAAGACATGCATGTCTATGAGATGTATTATTTGTATGTATCCTTAATTCTTGAGACCCATCACATTTGTGCCATTATTATTTTATAATGAGTTAGGAAATGGGACTTGGTATTTGTCGAGGCTTTAAGAATCACCTGATGGGAGTCATATTCATTATATGGGTTGAGTGTTACAACATTAGTCGTATACAATCCAAGAATTTCCCCCTATGGTCTCTTTTGATCCATAATCTACTAAATGGATCGACCATTAAAAACAACTCATTGTCATGTCATTTTTTCATGAATAGTTTATAAAAATTCACATAGAATGATAAACAATCATGCATAAATAAAAATAAATTAACATGTGATGAATGTTTACTATTTATTCATGGATGAGTTGAGAGTGTTATCACATTGTAACTTTCATTAAAAATATAAATTAATTTTATTAAACAAGAAAAAAAAACCTTCAATATGATATAAATTTAAATATTTTAAATATTGAAACAATTCCTTTAACATAAATTTTATTCTCTATTAACATTGTATAAAAAGAGATGTTAATGTAGATTATATAAAAAATTTGGATTTTCCATTGGTCTTTCTGAAATGGTTATTGAAAATTATTCTATAAAATGAAATATAAAAAGGCTTTTAAATGTCTTTTTTTAATGAAAATGTTGTTTATTTCCATTATACAAGATTTTACATGTTGTTTTTCAAAAAAATGACGTGTAAAGAGGCATTTAACATCATTTTTAGGGAAAAATGGCTTAAAATCTATGCTCTCAAGGATTTCAAAATCCATTTTTCCTAAAACCACGATTGAATGTTAGTAATTTCTTAATAATTTTTTTTTGAAATATATTATTCCAGATCTGTATAATAAAAAATAATCACCAAATATCACTAATAATAGAAGAAAAAATCATTAAAAACTATTATAGTTTCATTTACTAATAATACACATAAAAATTAATCTACATCTACAAAGTAGTCAAACATAGAAAATATTTTTCAAAAAAATGATTTTGGTTCAAGTTGTTTAGTGTATATAGACAAAAATCATAAAAAAATATATAACAATATAAAGTGTTATGAATTTAAAAATAAAATATATTTATTTAAAATTTATGTTTTATAATTAAACTATCATTTTGGAAATCTATTGTTGCTCTGGTCAAGATTATATCATAAATGAATCATAAAAAATAAATCCTATATTCAAAACCTCCTTTTTGATGATGAAACTACATTTATGAAATAATATTTTTAAAATAGAATCAATAAATATGTAATAAAAAACAATTATTCACTAATAGAAATTCATTTACCTGAACCCTCACATATTCAATTTTTTTGGATCTATTGTTGAATAGTGATAGATATTGAACTCAATACAAGACCAATTGAAATATAAAATATTAATTATCAAAACATATTTAAAATGAAAATTGTATGAATAATGATAAAAAATAATAGAATAAGACTTACTCTATTAACAGTTTTTAAATCTTCTTCGAACACCACCCAATAAAGAGAATAACCAATATTCCATGAGTTCATGTGATAAAAATATGGATAAAATCCCTTATTTTCTTAAATATTTTAAAGAATAGAATTAATAATAGTATATTTAATAATGATCCATAGTAATACATTTGTTCGTAACTATCAAGGAGTTAAAGAAACTGACATATAGTCCACGTTTTTTTAATCTCTTAGTTATATATTGAACTCTCTTATACTGGTTTATGTATTATATAGAAGCTTAAATCTATTACGGATCCATAAAACCATAAATAAAAGTGAAATAATATTTTATGAAATTAATGTGGAGAAACATGTTTAGAAATTTAATAAAATAATTCGTTATAAAAAATCTTTACTTCAATAAAATAAATTTATAATTGAAATTTACTTACAAGAAAAACAATTGCAACCTAGGTATAATGATATCCTTTCCCTTTAAAACATTAATATTGTCTTTTTAAAATTTATTTAAGGTATAATCTATTCCATACATATCAAATATCATCTAGAAATTATAATAATTATCTAATATAGATGAAATTTAGGTTCAAATTGTTATCTCATCATGATCCTGAGAAGTATATGAAGGTACTGGTTTTGGAAATTTTTGTTTTATTTTCAATGAGTACTTTGATTTAAGATAATTTTACATAAGGTGTGTGTAAGAAAAAATTATATTTAATTTTAATTTAATTTTTAAAAAAAATAATATATATATATAAATAAATAGGCCAAATGCTGAAAACACTACTCTTCAAAATTAAAAAAAATGATCAATGCTTTGTCAAACTATGGTCATATCCTATTTTAGAAGTGTCACTAGAGTGGGTTTCATAGGATTTTTTATCCCATATTTTCTACTAACATAACCTGAATATATGATTTTATTCTATAAGCTACAGACTAAATCAACTATAATAGATCAACCATTAAGGTAGCTATTTGTCCCTTGTATTCTACTTCTATCAATGTCATTCTAGGGTATCCAAAAAAAACTAAAATTGATACCCTTCTTATATCCCAAGATGTGGCCTAAGGGTTGTAGCCTTCTTAAAGAATTTGTAAGAATATCCATCTTACCTTCAGGGATAAAGGTCCCATGTGTCTATATCTTTTGAAGTGCATACTGAAATAATATTTTCAAATGTTATATTAGTGGAATGAATTTATCAAGTAGTTATATTGAATTAAAATAATATTTAATTGCTTTAATTTTTATCATCTAATTTTTTTCTGGATCTTTAATAAACTTCCCATTTTTTCATCCTCACCCTTTTTCATTTCTTGTAGAGTGGGGAAGAAGTTGGAGGGCCATATTGAACCTCCTTGGAGGCATTACTTGACTTTGAAATTAATTCATTGAAATTTATGGTAAACATATTCTCCTTTTATATCATATATCCTCTGAGTGATAATGTATGAGGGTAAAAATTTGGGACTTTATCTCTTAGTGAGATTTCCTAAAGGCTTGTTACATAAGAACAAATTTATAAGTTTAAAAGTAATCAAAATTAATTTAACACATAAATTTCTCAAAAAAAATTACATATCATAAATTATCCGTCCCACGCACTAGTGAACAAATTATCTCATGTAACCATATATATAAATACAAACTTGAGGTATGGATCTTCATTTTTTTTACTCGTAAAAATATAATATCAAGTCAACTATATCTTAAAATCTCTCCACCTGGTTTTCTTAAATCATGAACACAATTTTTTAATTTTGTTTGGCTCCATAAAATAAAGTGTAATATGAAATTTAATTGATTAAAAATGAGTCATATGAAATATATAATATTTAAACCAACGGAAAAATAAACAGATAAGTTTAAAGATTTTACTGTTATGGAATCCTATAATTGATCTTTCACTAACTAGTTGATTCTCTTCTAATTAGAGAATATAATATATATAAAAAATTAAGTCTATATATCCAAGTAACTCTTAAACTCCTTGTAATGCATTCTATCTAGGTGGTCATTATCATCAAACTCAATTATAGACCATTACACCACACTTACAAGTGAAAGTTTTAGTGAATGTGCAATCCATTGCCTACCAACTTTAGTTGTAGTCCTATCTTGATAAGATAATTTGTGACACATAATTTCTAGAAATATAAACTAAATTTCATTAAATAGTTTAATTAGTATAGTTATATTTGTATTAAAATCCTATATTCCTTGATTCCCCTACAATGATGTATTTCATTGAGAAAGATACATGATAATTCAATGATTTTTTTTGTACAGATAATTGATTAAAACTATATAATTTTTATAAATAAAAAATTCATTATTCCCAATTAAAAAAAATCTTTTAATGAATTAATTTTCAATCCCAAAAATATGAAACTGAAACTGATGAATACAAAAATTATAAAAAAAAATCAAAGAAATGATTGTCTTCTATAAATGTGTAATTTTATGTACCAATATTTGATTAGAAATAAATAAATTTTACAAGTAAAATTGTGATTTTTCATAATATTAAGAAAATTATAAATATATTTTTGAATAAAATTGTATACCAAAAAATGAATAATATAAATAAAATAGTTATAAAGTTTGAAGAAACATTTATTCTAGTTGAATAAATGACTGATTATATCAAAAAATGATGGTGTAAAATACATTTCTAGTTGAAAAGAATAAGGATATATTCCTTTTACAAAAAATATATCAAATTTAGATCTATGAATTCTCTATAAATGGAATTAAAAAAGAAAAACAACATGATGATAGAATTTCTAAAAAGTATTAAAAATATATTATGTAATTCACATTATAGTGGTTGTCACATTAATCCCTGAGATTCATGAGATTTCATTCCTATTAAATTTATATTATTCAATGAAACTAAATTTTTAACATTAAAAAAAACCCATTGGTACTTTGATACCATCAAAAAATTAACAAAAAATTGTCTTCTCACTCTTTCTTAATGTCTGAAAAGCCAAAGGTAAATTTGTTCTATTTCATTACATAGTGGGAGATTACTCCAAATGTATTACCATGGTTATTAAGTAAATTAATTCATAAAATCTATCTTAATTTCTTCCCTTTTATATTTAAAAAAGGTCCAAAAAATTTTCACGGTTGTTTTTCTTGATATGCATAATGTCAATGTAATATTTACCTCAAAAAATGTCCAATAAGGTAGCTCAAATAAAATTGTCCATTTCTTAAATGTATTTGTTTAATGACCAAAAACTTCTTTCTTTTTAAATGCAACATTTATGTTTTTAACATTTTTGCAATATTCCTCAACTAATAGTGGTTGTGGGGAAAATCATACTCGTGTAAAATTTTAAATGTCTTTTTTTAATCTTCAATAAGGATGATTCATTCTAAACAAATATATAACATCCCATATAAACTATCTTTCTTCCAATCGACAATTGATGATATGAAGTACCCGATTAGAAAATTGGATAATATTTATGTCTCTTAACAGTATAGACATATAAGTTTCCATATATAGGAAAGTATATTTCTTTCAAAGTTATCATAGCACACAAACAAAGAAAATACTCATTATTGTATGCATCAAATATTGTAACACATGTAACATCCTGACTTAGTATCTACTTAACTAGGGCCCTGATCTGGTTAGTCACATGGCCTCAATAGTTCCTATGCATTCGCCAAAAGTTTTCGACTAGCAACAAGGGTGTAAAAATTTAAGGGTGGGGAGACAATACACTCATATTATAGTGGAACAACAAATATAACCATAAACATACAATAAAAATCATATTTAAATAGACAATAAATGACTTCACTAGAAACCTTCCATTATGGTAATTATAATATAAAATAGACATAATAAAAAAGAAAAATATTAAATAACATAATATCTTAATAATAATGTCAAAATCCACTAGGCAATGTCATATTAATGGATGCATGGAATGTTGATGTAAAAAAAAGAGAATAGGGGATAAACATACACAATCATGCTATAAAAAACAACAGAAATTAAAAAAGCATGATCCACTAGAATATATATCATATACTCACTTCTCTTCTCTAATCCTCCATCTATTAGTAATGCATATCAAAACTCTATAGATTGGCACTTTCCATAATCTGTACCAACAGAGAAGTAATCTACTAAGGTACCAAGGACAGTCCTTGTAGGGTGTGAGTTGAAATCCCATTATTCCACCACCAATGGTTTCTATAATTAATCATAGAATTTCTCATAGATAATATATGTGTAGTTATTAATAAATATGGCGAAATGATGGAAATAAATGAAAATCCTGCTCAAGTTCCTATAGGACACTCGACGAATCTACTTGCTTCAGATCATGGTCAGAATCAGTGTTTGATTGGTAATTATATATATATAGTAATCGTATATATATATAGTTATATATTTCATCCACCTATACGAACTAAGTACGTGCATATTTAAGTGACCATATACCTAGAATACAAGGTCCCAACTAGACATGGGTGTAACTCAGACATCCATGACCAGTCTAAATAAGCCTATAAGATCAAGAAAAAGGGTAAATTCCATGTATAGCATAATGAATGAGAGAAATCATGATTTTCACTCAATATGGGGGGTTTCTCATTATTCCAACACCCAAAACAATGTACATGTTGTGTCATTCCCACTACCCAAATAGGGTCAATGGTGTTAGACGTCATGCTCAACACCCGATGTAAGGGATCGTGAATCATCATGCCAAAAAAACACTTACCATTGTCCCAAAACCTATATCAAAGGTTTAATATTATTTATAATAATATCCATGAGTCATTTACTCTCATGCATTTTGATAATCAATTCCAATTATCACAAAGGTAATTATAATTCATATAAGATCCTATAATAAAGTAAACATCGATCTATTTGGCCTTACATCCCTTTATAAGTCATTTCATTTAGACCATTTAATTTATTTAAGGAAGGAAACCCATCATGACCAATCCATTCCTCTTAGTACATTCCATTTAATATATAAAAATATATAAATTCATTTTATAAGGTTGAATGAGGCATTTTGAAGGTGAGATTTTCAATTAATAAATTTCATATGTGGTAAATTCCATTTAGAAGTTGGGCCAAGAACTCAAGAGGTTCCTTGGGTTCAATAAACTATTATATAATAAAGTAAATTGCATTTATAATACAATATGAACACTTTAAGGGAATTAGGTGCATTTAATCAATTAATTATAAAGGATAAATTCATGTTAGTAAATCCAATGGGAGTCCATGATCAAGGCTAGCATCCTCAAATTACTAAAAAATGATCTTCGGGATTATAAAAATGCACATATAACAATTTTGAATGAAGAAAAATATTTTAAGGAATCAAATAGAAAGGGATGGAATACATCACAATAGAGAGGCTACGAAAATTCCTCATGTTTTGGGGGAAATGATTAAAACACCTACCTTAGGGACGTTGATGACACCTTGCCCAATGGCTTCCACAGATTCGAAGTAGATTGAGAGAAATCAAAGAAACGATCTGACGCCCTGAAAATAACGAAAATGATATTACACCAAATAGTGAAATGGATCCAAATATAAACTAATATAGTAAGGGATAGGAATGTATAACATACATATAGATAACCAACTACTTTGACAGATCTCAATTTGGACTTTAGACATGGAAGACATTGAAGAACCTTGTTGAAGGAGATGGGATCTCATAAGAAGAGAAATATGGGTTCATCTGCTGGAATGAAGTGAAGGAAAAAATGAAAATGCATTTAAAATATTAATGAGGGGGAAAAGGTAATTTCACCCTCAAAATAAGGGGTGTATGGTTCGGTTGCATATATTTTCCAAACTGTGGGAAAACCATCCCACCCTTACCATTCAAGGGAAGACCCCACACAGTGAAGGCGCACGGTTTACCTAACCACACAAAAACTATGCGAAAATCCTCTATCAAAAACTAGGGATGGATCACCTGGTTCTGTTCATTGGGTTTTAGGGTACCAAAAAAACCCTGCGACCCCTAGATCTCCTCTTCCTCACCCCGCACAGTTAGTAGAGACCGTGTGAGCTGGGATGCACGGTTTCAACTAACCATGAACCCTAGTTTGTTTTCCAAACTTTCAGGGTTTCAGTCTCTAAAAAGGCCCCAGACACCTTCAGGAACCCTGTGGCTCCATTATATAACATCATAAGGTCCATTTAAAGGAATTTAATCTAATAAAAACGAGTCGTACCATCATGAAAATATAGGTTTTTGTAACCTCCCATCCTTAAAGAAACTCATCCTCGATTTTTCCTTCGGAGGGTAAAGTGGAATCTTCAGCCAAGAGTTCAAACCACTCAGATTTTATATCAAATTTCCATTCCCATGTCTCATCCAATAATAATTTATGCTTTAATAGAACCCATACCAAAGGAACTGACCATCCTTGGATTGAATGTAATCCACAATACACATTGGATACTCCTTGAAGGAAGAATCTATATCCAACTCAACCTCATAGGGTTGGAAAAAATGTTATGGTTCTAGATAAAATAGTTTAAGATAAGATATGTGAAATACATCATGAAAAGACCAGTATATCTAAGGAAGTGCAATCTATTAAGCCACTGGTCTGATCTGTTTCATAACCTCAAAGGCATAAATGATCCTAGGTAAGAGATTACCCTACCTCTGAATACATCTATGGCCAACCTGGGTGATACATGTAGGAAAACTCAATCTTTGGCCTCGAACATGAGAGGTCATCACTGTCAGTTTTCATATGACTGCTATATAGACTGAGCTTTCATCATGCACTTTCTGATCAATTGTACCTACTCTTTAGTCTCCTGCATAATATGTGGTCCAAGAATATTTTCCTCCCATGCCTCTATCTAGCATGGAGGTCAACAAAAAGGCCTACCATATAAGGATTCTTAAGCATCCATCTAAATGGAAGCCTGAAATATGTTATTATAAAAGCACTCTACAAGGGGAATATTTTTCACCCTGGACCCCCCCAAAGTCAAGGAAACTTGTACAAAGAATTTCCTATAACACCTAAAATGTAAGGTCAATCTATCAATTGGTCTGAGGGTGATAAATCGTGCTCATAAGAGCCTATGTACCCAAGTCCTTCTACAACACCTGCCAAACTTTTGATGTAAAGGGAGCATCTCTATGATAAATTATAGAGAAAGGATCTCTGTAAATACATATGATCTCCCTGATGTATATCTTCCCTATCCCATCTACCAAGAAGGTCTCTTGCATAGGTAAGATATGTGTGACCATAATCAAATGATCAATGACAACCCAAACTGTATCATTGACACAAGGTGATCTTGGAAAACCAATCATGAAATCCATCAAAACGCCATCCCATTTTCACTTGGAAATAAACAATGTCTATAGAAGATCTATTGGTCACTGATGTTCTTCATTAACCTACTGATAGGGGGAACAATGAGTGATGAATTCAACAATCTCATTTTTCATACCAGGACACCAATACTGGTGTCTGAAGACTTAGTATATTTTGGTGACACTAGAATGAACTGACCATGATAAGGCATGAAATTACCACATCATCTACTCTCTGATGTTAACTATAACCCAAATACACCCACGTAATAGTAAAGTGTCAACCCCATTCATGGTTTGGCAAGAAGATATATCGTCATGTAATATTATTTCCCTTGGTCTAGGGCCTTCAAAATTAGATAATTTCCTCATTATGACCAGATCCATGAGAGTACAAGTCACTCCTAAGGTTTTGAGCGTAGTCTAACCATGTTCCTCCTAAACCTCAATGTGAATATCAAAGAAAAATCACATGAACATTCATTCACCAATGTCCTCCCAAACTTCATGTATTTGAGTCTTCTAGATCAGAGCATCGACTACAACATTTCCATTCCCAAGAAAGTAGGTATTCTCAAAATCAAATGATTGTAGGTACTCAACCAACCCATGCTACCTATGATTTAGATCTCGATATGTAAATATTTACTTAAGGATTTTGTGATAAGTGAATACTAAAAATTTCTCTCCAAGTAGATAGCGTCTCTAATAGTGTAAGTCATGAGCTACAATAGATAGCCCCATTTCATGTATTAGGTAATTCTGCTCGTGAGGACTCAACAGACAAGACCCATATGTAACGACTCTGTCTTTTTACATAAATCAAATCTGATCCCAACACCATAGGCATCACAAGAGACTGTATAAGTACATCATAGCTTCATAATAATCATTATCTGTGCTAAATTCAAATGGTCCTTTAACTCCTGAAAGGATACTTCATAATATTCTAACTATAAAAATTCCATACATTTCTTTTTCAAACCTCGAATTGGAACTATAGGACGTGATAAATCTTGGATGAATCATTTTTAATACCTAGATATCCATGAGAAACCCCATATGTCAAATAAGTTTTTGGGTTAATCCTAGGAAACATTAGCTCTCACTTTCTATCGGTCTAATGAAACTCTTGACTCTGAGATAATGTGACCCATGAAGTTGACTTTGTTGATCCAAAAGTGTCATTTACTAATATTAGCCTTAATATGATGCTCACTCAGTGTATTCATCACAATATCAAGATAGTTGGCATAGTCTTGTTTATAATGGGAATACATTAAGATATCTTCAACAAATACTACCACCAATGAATCAAGAGATGGGTGGAAAACATGATTCATTAACTACATGAAAATAGAAAGTGTTATCATGAGTCCAAATGGAATAAATAGGTACTCATGATGACCATACATGATCTTGAAATATGTACAAGGTTTGTATAAAGACCTAACATGCATCTAATTATAGACTGATCTCAAATATATCTTTGAAAACACTCTCTCCTCCCATAGTGGATCAAATAGATCTCTATTCTAGGAAATGGATAATGATTATTTACTATGAGTTGGTTAAATCAACGTTAATCCATCCATTCAATAAAGAGGAATGGACACTGGTGTTACACCTCACACAATATCAATGGTAAAATAAATATCCTTCACTAGAGGTTGACCCGAGAAGTAGTCAAGAAAGATGACCCTAAAATGCTCCACCATAGGAGGGAAAATTTACGGTCGTAACCCCCAATAATATAGCTAAATAAAGGAAACCATACCCATCACACTACCCATACTTTGTTGGTCGAGTCCAAATAATGTATCTTGCATATCCCATTCTCCCTGATTTATGTGTATATCACCATATGGTGATGTAAACATTACCCTGTGATGATATAAATCTGTCTGTTCTCTATAGGGAACTAACCAATCCATTCCAATGAATACATAAAATCCCTTCCTGAAAAGGATTAAAAGATTCCATATGAAGAGGTATCTTATTATATCAAGGGGACATCTGTAGAATAAATAAAACCCTCTAATAAAATACCAAATGGGGTATCAGGCATAATAATATCATAGAAGTGTTTGATATTAAGGTCCAGACACTCTGTGATTTACTCATATATAAATGATTGAGACACACCTGTGTCAAATAAAGTAGAAACTAAAGTGGAGGCTACTAGAATAATACCTTGAGAAGTAGAATATCTGAAACTATGATCCTTCTGCATAGGATTGACTGTAGGTAACTGGCATATTCTGTATCCTTGAGTCTCTTCCTGGCTTTCCTAAGCATGATCACGATGTTGGAACTGATAATAATGTGTCTCAATACATCTTCCTCGACTACCACTTTGTCTGATGCGACTGATGGTATTATATCTTCCTTCCTGGCATGATTCTACTGGCCCCACACCTGAATTTAGGGTAGAAGTAGATCCCCACTCACTACACTCTAATGGAAATGTTCTACAGAAACACTAGTTATGACCCATCTGGCCAAATCCTTTGCATTTCACTGGATATCATAATCCCTAAGGCTTCATGTTTCTTAGTTTCCCATGCTAGTTTCATTTCAAAAAGCTATCAACATGAGGATCCTGACTACTACTACCTTCTGATGTAGCCTCAAAACACCAAATTTCCTAGAAGAAGAAGTACTGATAAATCTAGGTGAAAACCCTCATTGACTCACACCATCATCTTCCCTCAAATTTATCTATATAATAAGGGTTTGGTTGATGATTTCATAAATGGTAGTCAACCTGAATACATTGAACAAAGATCTGATAACACATACCATCCCATACTGAAATCTTCTGGTGGTTATAAGATCATCACCATTTAGAGTTGAAGATAACTATTTGATCTTAGTAAAATGCATAGAGTATTCCATATCATACATACCTCCCTACTACATGCTTATGAATTTTCTAGATCTGTTATCATTGATAATAAGGGGAAATAAATAGTCATAGAAGATTGTTTGTAAATATTCCCAAACAATATCTCTATGATGATCTACCTGGGTAATAACATCCCACCAACTCTTTGAGGAATCACTCAATATAAAAGTAACAAGGTTGACCCTCTTCTCTGGAGACGTCTCCAGATTCGCAAATATGGAAATAATAGCTCTAAGATATGACTCAAAAGTATGTGGTTTTCCATCCCCCCAAAAGGTGGGAGGATATTTATACAACAACAACCAAGTCCACTCTACCATATACAGGGTAGGTCGAATAACTACTTACATACTCTAAAACATAAGTAGAAATACCTTTTGGAATTGGGTTTCATTACCCATATCATGATTAGGAAGAGGTACCACAAGTTTCACTACATGAGGAATCACTAGTGGATCTGGGCCCACCACCACTGGTGCATGGTCGTTACTGACTTCCTGGTGTATGACTGGAGGACATCATGGTGTCATGGTGCTACAATACCAACCACACACCTCAGAAGATATCTTAACAATTGAAAATATTATAGATAGAAAAAATAGGATTGGTGAATATACTTCTTATAGGGAGATTGTATCCCTCCACCAACTCCTAAATCTAGGACTAGGGTATATAAAAATACCACAACATGCCATAAGAACCTATGAAACTCACCAACTACCCTATACTAAGTTTGGGTTCAGGTCTAGGTCAATGTTTTACATATATAAGATGGCTATTTTTACTTTAATCATCATATTCATTTTAAGGTTGTGCTTTTTAAAATCTTTAAATCTATTTAAGTGTTTGAATTGGATGGATCTCCATTTCTAATCAACAAGGGACCATAATTTTTATGAACCAAAATATGTCTTCCACTTCACACATACCATAAGACCTTATAGACCATGCAACTAATGTTCAATGGATCGATGTTCCATAATTAAATTCTTAAGGTGTCTACTTTAAACTATTTAGGAAAAGACAGTTAATTTAAGGTAGAAACTTTAAGTTTCAATTATTTTTTCCAATCCCAAAAATAAATTTCCGCACATTTCAATACATAATTAAGGAACAAACAAAAACACCTGCAAAAAATATACGTGGCTTGAAAAAAATGAATGGTGTTTCAGTCTTATCATTCCTATAACGATGCATGTAATAAAACACAGTCATTTCATCAGTAAAAGGTAATAGAAATCATATTTCAATAATATGAATAATAATAACACTAGAAAACATGTTTGTCACCCAATAGTGAAGTTGAATAAACCATAATAGGTGAAAAAAATTACTATAATTGTCTATTCTAGGTAATTTGGTTTTCCAATGTTCATGGGTCAACTACGACCAGGCACAACATCATTTAAAAATCCCATTAAACTCTAGTCTTCTGTATAATACCCAAAAATTAATACAAATGAAAAATATGCTCTCATACCACTTTGTAACATATTAACCTGGATTCTTATTAACTGGGGTCATGATCTAGTGGATGACATGGACTCAAGAACACCTCCTCATATGCTAGAGGCTGTCGACTAGCAGTGAGGGTGTAAATGTGGAACAATGGAGAGACTATACCCCCATATCAATGTGGCACAAAAGATATAACCATAAACATACAATATTAAGAGCATATATAAATAGACACTAAAATACTGTACAAGTAACCTGTCAAAGTAGTAAGCATAATATACAACAAAAGTAATAAATAAGTATATAAAGAATAAATAATTGACAACTAAATAATGATATCAAAATACACTAGTAAATTTGATATACATGGATTCATGGTATATTGGTGTACAAAAAATTTGGAATAGGGGATGGGCATATACATCATGCTATACTAAACTATAAAAATACAAAAAGGGTGTTCCAAAAGAATCTAGAGCATCTTCACAGTCCACTGCTCCTATGATATATCTATAGGTAAAGAATATCAAAAAATTATAGTAGGGTGATTTCTATAATCTGTACCTATAGAAGAATAATCTAATAGGGTACTAAGGGCGTGCTGAGTATGGTGTGATATAAAATCCTAGTAGGGAACCAAAAATAGTTTTTGGAAGTAATCTAAGCAATCTTCATATCCAAACTTTGTGCAAGTATTGATAAATAGGAAGAAATGATGGAAGTAAATAAATAGCCTAATCAGGTTTCTATGGGACACCCGGTGGCGCAAACTACTTTGGATCATGGATGGAATGAGTTGAAAATCTATAATTATATATATAGTAATAGTATATATATATATATTGTATAGTTATATATTTCATCATGTTATATGGTCTAATTAGATGTGAAAGTAAGTGGACACATACCTAGAATACTAAGTCATGACTGGATCAGGGCATAACTCATACATCCATGAACAGTTTAAATTTGAAGCTCAAGAAAAAGGTTACATGCCCTACATCTCATAATTAATGAAAGACGTCATGCTCTTCACTTGAGATGGTGGGTGTGTCTTCATGAAAACACCTAAAATAGAGTATTTTGTGCATTATTCCCACCTTCCAAATAGATTCAATGGTGTGATATGTCATTATCAACACTCTATGTAAGGGAGCATGAATCTTCATTCCAAATGGAACCCTTACCATCATTCTAAATCCTATATAAAAGGAATAATTTTATTTATAATAATATCCATGAGGAATTACGACTCATACATTATACTTATTAAGCCAATTATTAGAAAGGGCATTAAAATTCATATCAGAGAATTTAATATAAGTAATAATCAATCGGTGTGTCCTTACCACCCATTATAATTCATTTCATTTAAACCATTTAATTCATTTAAGGAAGGAAAACCATCATGAACAGTCCCTTCCACTTAATACATGTCATTTAATCTATCAAAACATGGAAATTCATTTTGCATGGACCAATGAGTAATTTATAAGGTCCCATTATCAATTGGGAAATTACCTATGTGGGTAATTCCATTTATAAGTCGAGAAAATCACTCATGAGGTAACTTGGGCTCAATAAAAAATTATATAACAAAGGAAATTCAATTTATAATCCAAGTCTAACACTTAGACGGAATTTTGGGAATTTAATCAATTAATTATAAAGTTCAAAATCATGGAGGAAAACTAAATGGGTGTCCATGATTGAGCTTAGAATCCTCAAATTACTAAACAATGATCCTCAAAAGTATAATGAGGTACATATAACAAATTCAAATAAAGAAAACTATTTTAAAGTGATGTGTGGAAATTTCCAACGTGTGGCACAATATAGAAGCTAAGAAAACACCATAACTTATGAGGAATATAATGATACCACCTACCTTAGGGATGCTGAATAATCCTGGTCTAATGGAAGCATCATACTCAAAGTATAATGGGAGAAATCGAAGAAACAATCCAACACCCAGAAAATGGGGATAATGATCTTGAACCTAAATAGTGAAATGTATTAAAATATTAATAGATATATAAAGGGTGAGTAATGTATAACATACCTTTATTAATGGAGAACATACCTCTATCTAACCAATGCCTTCATTGTTTCTTAATTTGGACTTCATATACGATAGATATTTAAGAAGCTAGGTTAAAGGAGATATGATCTCATGGGAGGAGAAAGATGGATTCATCCACAACAATGAAAGGAAGGAAAAAATAAAAAGTGATTTAAAAGATTAATGATGGGGGAAAGGTAATTTCACCAGGAAAATAGAGGCACATGGTTTGGTCAAACCCTGCGCAAATCGTTCTCCCCTTACTATCCAAGGGAAGACCCTACATGGTTAAGGTTCATGGTTTCCCTAACCATTCAAAAACTGTTATAAAAACCATAATCAAAAATTGTATGTGGATCTCAGGTTCGGGCGCCATGGGTCACACAATTACAAACAAACTGTGTGGCCCCTTGGACTCCTCTAACTCACCCCACATGGTTATTAGAGATCATGTGGGTTGGGCATCATGGTTTCTACTAACCATGCAGCCCATTTTATTTTCCAAAATTCAAGGTTTCTAGGCTCCAGAAAAGACTCACACATCCCCGTGACCTCCTCGACTCCATGATGTTCTATATTTAGAAAATTTTGACAAAATTAAATATTCATTCCTACATAGTACTCAGTCGTTTGGGAAAGCATGTATCCTTTTATACCATAATCCCATTGTGAATAATATATTTTTTCCTCATAATTGAAATCTAGAAGCCCCTTTCCATATAGAAGTGGAACATTTAAAAATTAAATCAATTTCTTGAAACATTTATCACTCCAACCATTTATTCTAATAATCTTATCCATCATTTGATATTGACTAGTTTTTTTCATGATTCCTGATCTAGTATGAATAATTAAGAAAAAAAATATAAAATATAATGGTATTTGAATTCTTCATACCACAACTTTACCATATTCAAACACTTTATGAATGAAAAAAATCATATCTTTATTTTCAATATTTTTTTGAAAATTCTAATAAATTTTCAACCCCTTCATCATATTCATCATTTTTTCTTCATGTATTTATCCAATTATAATCCATTAATTACCAAAAGTCACAATATAACAATAAAAAATATTAAAACATATAAACATTTCAAAATATATATAAAAAGAAAATTTTAAAGCATAGAATCATTTAATCATATAAATGGAAATAAATTTTTAATAAACAATTTATATTTGGAAACCAATTTATAACTAATAACAATTTTCATCTAGAAAAAAATTTATAAAAAAAAGAAATTAAAAAGTAAAAAATTATAACTAAAAAACATTATAAATAGAAACTATTTTAACTTCAAAAAAATTATAATGAAAATTATTTTATAAATAAAAAAAAATATGAACATAAAAAACAATAACCACAAAAAAATCACACCCATAATTTAAGATCACAAAATATTTATAATCACAAGAAAAATTATAACATTAAACTAATTTTAATAATAAAAAATTATAAATGAAAATAATATCTATAAATAAAACAAATTAATTAATGAATGCAATTTATAACTAATAAATAATTAATAAACCTTTCAAAAATAATAAAAAGTAACTTACAAAATATGGAGGCCATCCATAGAATATAGATATTGAACTCCAATGAATACAATCAAGGGAGGTAGTAGTAGAGAGAATGTTGCAATATTGTAACACCCAAGGATTTTTTGAAATTTATTTTAAAATAAATTTAATTTCTTATATAACTAGTGATACATGCAACACCATGTTTAAACAAACCGTAATAAACTATTGAAATTTTATTATTTAATGTGATAGTTACCTCCAAGCCATTAGTTTAGAGATCCTGAATAAGAAAAACTAAATTTTAAAAAATGTATGTTTTAAAAATTTATAAAATAAATTCATTAGTTATCTATTGATTATAAATGAAAATAAAAATCATTTAAAATTAAAAAATCCATTTTTTTAAAAAAAAAATTTTATGTCCGTAATGTGTTTTTTTCTTGAGAATTTTAATTAATATCTATTTTTGAATTATTTTTATGAAATTTATAGATTATATATTGAATAAAATGTTTTAAAATTTTTCTAATTTTTTTCTTAGCTTTGGAAAATATTATTTATATCCTGTTTTAGGTTTAAAAATATATTTTTCTAAAAATGGTTTTCATCGTGTTTTTCACACTTATTTTAAAATAAATTTCTTCAAATTATAAAACATGAATATTAAAAAATGGATTCAATTTTTGGAATCAAAAAGGTATATTTTTTAAAAAAATTCCCCTTTATTTTTGATCAATATAAAAATATAACCATACTAAATATTTGTTACCCATGTAAGTGTAAAATGACTAAAACAGGGTTAAAACTCTAGGATAAGGCTTTAAAATTTATCTAAAACATTTCTTTATCCTACTGTATGAGTTTATTTTGGTCCATTCCTTCCACATATTGAATATATGGTCACTTGGTACCATATTTCTATGATTATAACCATTATATTAATTTAAGAAAAGAATAATACAAAATGTAACTCTGTAAACATTAATATCCTGAAATTTTTACACAAGGATAAAAAAGAGGGTATGTTAGAATCAAATGGTTAATTTAAATTTAAATTAAAATTTTCTTCAGAGTAATTTATTTATATTTTCAATTGAACAGTAACCTTAAATACTTACGCAATGCTGACATGGTATTTATTCAATTAATAAAAAAATAAAATAAATGATTTTAAAAATATTAAATGTAACACAATTTGGGTGAATTATTGAGTTCAATTAATTTTATAGATTAATATAACAAATTATAGTTGTGTGAAATATTTAAATTAAAATTATATTTTTTGTATTTTTCTCTTTAAAGTAAAATTAAATAAATAGTGTCAAAAATAAAATTAATTACATTTTATGAAAATAATATTTTATAAAACTATTTTAATATTATAATTTTTTTAAAATATAACAAGTTTGATAAACCATGGTCTAAAATTTAATCTATTTTCCATTTATTATCCAATGTTCACCCTATAAGTAAAATTATGGAGATTTAATATTGACAAAATAGTTACTAGGGTAATGGTTAAAATTGGTTAACTAAGGGGTTGATAAAAAGAGATAATGTTTAAAATGAAATGAAACCTATATAAATTTCATTAGTCAATTATATTTTCACCTTAACCTCTTTTTCATTTAATATCTATCCATTTTGAAGCATTTCTTTAGTGTTACTTAATTATATTTTAATCTTTTTTTTGTAATTCCAAGAGTTCCCATCACCTCACTTATAAAACAGAACTTCATATCGTATATTCTTCAATCATTTTGCGCCATCTATCTCAAAAAAAAAACAATACATAATACCTTTCTATCCTAATTCACCACTTACTATATCATCTTTTCATTCTAAAATACCATCCCTCCAAGGATTAAGGTGTAATCTAAAAAGGTTTCTCAACAAAGAGATATAATTATTTACCAGGTGTTTTCAATTTTATTTCCTCTTAAACCACTTATAAATCCATTGTATCCATTATAAAATAAGGAATTAATTTTCTTCAATATACTTAATTGTTATTATGATTATGAAATAACCATTATCCACTTTCTTTTCATCATATAGAAAGCAACAACATCACTCGTACATATGTACGACTTAACATCTCCACCTACCAGTATAACATTTTTTCATAACAAAATTAATTGGATAGTTATAATGATGTATTTAATAAATATATATGTTATTAATGAAATTATTATGATTCTACAAAGCTGAATTTATATTATTTGTTATTTCTTTCCATCTAGCCAAAAATGGAAACAATATTCTTACGTTTGTATGAACTACGGTCTTCATGAATGGTGTAATTAATTTTTATATATATACATTTTATGGATAAAAATAAATAAATATATTAATATATATGATATCAATATCAATTTTAAAATTCTATATATTTTTTTACCATGAGAAAGTATAAAGGCTGACACTGCTGAACCGAAATACGCAAGAAAAATGAGGGCATCATTACCTGGAAGAGTGATTTAATAAATAACTATTAATAAATGAGTGGTAGATGTTATAAGTAAGTTTTATATGGTATTATATATAATATTATATCTCTTTAATATATTTATTATAATGAAATATTTATTTTATATGGGTTTTGAATGGTTATTTAGAAATAAAAGACTTTATGTAAGGGTTTTATTTTGCAAGCTCATTGTTTATCAAGATTCTTTATGTTTAAGTTATAATGATGTAATATTGTGGTATACCTATCAATAAACCCATGAATTTTCATCTAATTTGGTTATTTATAGAAAGTACATGTTTTCTTATTTATTTTACTCTCTTTAAGTACTCAAGAGACCAAAAACTATTTTTAAAGAAAACCGACTTTATTTATCTCTTTGGTTGAAAATAAATATTCTTAAATATAAATGTATTATCAAATATTTTTTATAATGTTTTTAATATTATCTTATAATTTTTTAAATTAATTTTTACCCATTATTTTTTTTAAAAAATGGTTTAAAAGTAATCTTCTTCTATTTTTTCCAAATGAGGTAGTTTTTAAAATTTTTACAGAAGTATGAACGAAATGTTTTCTTTTGAATTATAAAGCATGAACTCAATTTTCAATTATAATGACTAGTTATTACATTGAACTATACTTTAAAAGTCTCTAATTTTATTTTCAAATAAAAATGTTTCCTTAATAGTTGGTAATTTTTTGGATTTTAGATAAGTGATTTCAAAATGAAAAAGTATTTTCCTAGAGAAATTTACCATGTTATCTTTTAAAATAATTTTCATCCAAGATTTAATCCTTTATTATTAACTAATATTTACTGGGGATATGATCCAATGATAGTATCCTTAAAAATTATTTGGATGTTTTATGACTATGTTGATAATATTTTTATGAAACACATTCCATTTCTATGGGTTATGCTAAGATGACTAGGTGAAATATATATGAAACCCATTTATTTTATATGGTTTATTCTGTGATAAATTTTTTATGAAACCCATTTATTTTTCAAGGGTTGTGATATGATTAATTTTTTATGGTCTTTTATAATACATCTTAATGATTTTCATTATGTGAAAGGTAGTCTCGCAATTATAAATCCCTTCAATTGATTAAGTAAAGATGGATATCTCATGATATAAACAAGATTTGAATAGGGAGTGAACCCATTTTGGTAAGGGGATATATCTACTATAATATTCTTGGAAGTGGACCATGACTAAAATGATGGAATGGGGAGTGAACCCAATCCATTATAACAGTCTTGGAAGTGAGCCATGACTGTTAAGGAAATGATTTTATATGATTATGTGTATGCCTCAAATATATGTCTTATACCAATATTATTATATCATGGATCGGGTTATTTGATTCCTTTATGATTCATGTATTAAAGATTATCTATCGGTATTCCATCATTCATGATTATAATTTCCGATATACAAGTTATTGTTTTCAAATGTTAATCTCATGTTTTCATAACCTTATCCTCATTTTATTCTTTTGTGATAATTGATATCTACCTTGTTTACCCTTACTAATCATATGTGTTCTCCCTTTATTATTTTTCCCTTCTTTAGGGTATAAAGTAAAATTTTTAGTATGATGTGTATAATAAGGGAGATATTTTTAAATAATTAAGTTCGGGATGATGTATTCTATATATGGATTAATTGTTTATATATCTGAGTTTCTAAAGGCACTAGACCTATATGATCTAAACATGGATCACTATGTTTTGTAATGAATATTCATCAAATAAGATGTAATATAAACGTGTGGAAATTATAGGTATCTAAAGTTGGTATCAGAGTAAGGTTTATTTACCTTTGGAAACTTGGATCAGAAAACTTTTGGGAATACCCTTATGATAATCCTATGTACAGGAGAACATCCTAAGTTATGGTAAAAAAGAAGTGTGTTTTTTCAATAAAAACCTACATATCTTAATTCTATATGTGGACATAGTTATATAATAGATGTATATAGGGGTTATAACCCCAAAAAGAGTCATTTTATTATATCATGGACATAATAATAGTGCATAATGAGTGTTCCCTTACTTCGTACTTGGTCTGACACTCCTGAGGGATATACTTGAGTTGATTTACATTTTATTTATAAACCATTATAAAGTATTAGAATATAATATGAGAATGAATGACTTAGGTTAAACCTAATTTTTATATATTTAAAAGAAGCTTTCTTGATTTATAAATCCTATAAATTATTTTTCATGATTATGTGGTTTCCTATAATGATTATTAATGCTCACACTAATTTTTTTTGGTTTTAGTAAATTACTGGAACTCTAAGGAATAATGTAAATTATAAACATGATATAAAATGGGTAACATCCCAGACAATGTTTACATGAAACATTTTCTTATATTCATTTGTTAATTTTAATTTTTTTTGTAATTTTACATTCAAGAAGAAAAAATATTTATTTCTAACCCAATTAGATTTTTATGTGTTATAACATTTTATTTAAAATATTTATTTCCACATTATATAAATTTAATTTTAAAAAATTACTTCAGTTTTAAATCATCACTTTAAAACTATCTTAATAAGAATTTTTTAGAAATTTTAGAAAAGTTAGAGTTTTCAATGAATAGTGATAGAAAATGATTTTTATTGAAAACTATATTTTATTTTAATGTATTTATAAATTAAAATTATATTTTAGTTTATTTATAAAATTTCATTAATTATTTTTATTTAAAATATTAAAATTATCGGTTTTTAAACGAAATTTATACATGATATTAGTATAAAAACATTTTATAGGTAAAAAGTGCATTTTTCTGAAATTTTTTTTTCATTGCCTTTTACTTGTTTAATTTTAAGTTAAATTATTCAAATTCTGTGCCATGAATTTTTCAAAGTTGGTTAAATATTTTTAATTAGTGCGTAAAAATTCGGTAAATATTTCCCATTTAATTTGGGCCAAAATGAATAGTTACCGTTTAAATTTTGAATACCATGATAAAGGGTGAATCAGATAATTAAGGGAAAAAAATAAAATGATAATGATTAAAAATGACTCCAATACTTTCATTAATTTATATTATTATTATTTATTGTCCATAATAAACCAAATGTAAAATGTATGTACTTTTTTCTATTTTTGATATGATTATAACCTTTATAGTATTTTATAAAAAGAAAAATAAAAATTGTCACACTCTTGTTTTTAATAATTGTAATATTTTCAACATGGGGATTACCAAAGGATATATGCAGTTATAAATATTAATTATAATTATAAAAGATATAAATTAATCATGTTAATTTATTTTAAATTTTTATTTAAGAAATAATTTTCTCAAATGCTCAAACAACGCTTACATAGTAATTATTCAATTAATGAAAAGAATAAAATAAATTATATTAAAAATATTAAAATTAGCATATTTGAAATAATTATTGTCACCCATAATTTTTTTAGAAAAACATGGCATATTATTTTGGTTTGTATTCATTGGATTCGAATTCATTTATAGTATTGTTGTTATTAAGGTCCAAGTAAATTCATTGTTCTAAAATTAACATTAATGATATTTTATAATAAATAATAAATTATTAAATGATTTAAAATTCCTAAAAATATTATTTTCATCCAAATAATTAGATATTGTTAATTAATTCATCCATGGTAAATTTATTAGACTTTTGGTATTTTATAGTAACATTATAAACATCTAAATGGTATAAATCATTCATATTATGATAATTGTCAAGAGGGATAATGAAAGGTTAAAATAAAAGGATAAGGGTAATGTTTTGATATAGAATTGATAAAAAATATTTTATGAAATTATTTTGACTAATTATCATATTATATTTTAATATAATCAATTTGGATCCATTTTTAAATCAAAATTAATTTATATTAAATTTATATTTTAATAAATTCCAAGGGTGCCCCTACCATCTTTTATAAAAGTAAACCACTTCCTCTCCTTCATTAACACATAAAATCCATTTATTGTTGGAACCACTTTGTGTATAGGTTTGTATTTGTTGTCAATAGTTGTCGATGGAATATCAAAATGAAAGAGATCATGAAGTACTCCGATGAATTAGAGGAGTAGTGACTCAGACGATTGTTGTGATGATCGTAAGTTCAAAGAACATGTGTCAAAGGTGATACATTGTTTACAACAATGAAGAATGTGAGGAGTAATCCATCCAAGGATGATTCAATCAGGATGGTGTTTTTGGATGAAGACCATGCAGTTCCTCCTTATTGCATAAGAACCATGGGCTTTGATGAAGACCATGAAATTCCTCATTATTTCATGGGAACAATGGGTTTTGATGAAGACCATGCAATTACTCATGATTGCGTGAGAACCATGCTAGAGACTTCTTGACGGATTGAATCACATGGTTTGCATGAAGTTGATCATGATGGTTGATGAAGGAGGAAATGTGCCAATGAGTTGACTTCTGAGATGGCCATGCAGATATTGAAATTATGAGATAGCCATGCACATCACATTGTATCAGAAGATAATGGTACTAAAGCTGTTCCTTCAGAGAATACATATCACAATAGTGGAGTTTGTGATAAAAGAAAAATAGTTGCTAAAGGATACAGATCACCAAGAAGAAGTGATGTTGAGGTGATCGTGCTTGTCGACAAAGCAAACAAACGACATACAAATTTGTTGACAAAGGAGATTCCATGGTGACATATCGAGTTCAAGAGTTGTGGTCAACGATCTATGTTTGATTCAGGAACATCGACAGAGGAATGGATGATCTGGAGGCGGTACAAAAAGAGCAGATACAAGATGGCGCCGTTTTCCAGTGTTTTCCAAATTTCAGGGCCTCAAAATCAACAAATGAAGAAGAGTGATTTTGGAAAAGGGACTTGCGCGCCATACTCTTGGAAGATAGGAAACTTGCGCGCCATATGTTTTTGAAGATAAAAGCGTCAAAATATGGCAAAGGGATAAGGGTCGCGCAAGTTTTGGTGAGGTCGCATAGGTGAATTATGTACCGGGAAGAGACTTGCGCGCCGACGCCTTGAATGCATTATAACTTGCGCGCCTATGGTTTTTCGAGATCAGAAGATCCAAATTTGGCAAAGGCAAGATGTTCGCGCAAGTTTGGATGTTGATCGCGCAAGTGCCTAGCAGGGGCCGAGACTTGCGCGCTGATGGATGACTTGCGCGCCGCTGCGCAGGGGGTCCAGTTTGCCTATAAATACTGGACCACCCCTCCTCATTTCTCACGGAGCTCAAGACTTTGAGATTGTTTGATCTCTCTTCGCGCAGGTGGTGGAACCACGCAAGTGGTAGTTGGGTCGCGCAAGTAGAGGTTGCGCGCCGACTGATGGTTGAGTGCCCCAGGTGATTTGGGAAAGGAAGGAAGTGAGTTGAGTAGGTTTAAAGTTCAAGAAGGCAGAGTCGCGCAGGTGCTTTTGTGACACTTGCGCGCTAGTTTATACTTGCGCCCCTAAGACTTGCACGCCAGGGGAGACTTGCGCGTCGGGCATAAAAAGAAGAGCCAGATATTGTTGAAGCACGCCCGCCTTTCTGGAGCTACACAAGAGCCAAAGATTGCCTGATACTTTCGGTGCAAAGCGAGATTGAAGAAGAAATCTAAATGATACATGCATGATCTCATGCATACATGGTGAATTGATTCTGACGAATGCCGAGTAAGCTGAACATCATTTATTGAGAAATCACATAAGTGATTGTGATTCAGGAAAATGAAGACAAGGGGATCTAGTGCATTCAGTCATAGCACTAAAGAAGAAATATTGAACTATAAAGAGCATCAACTCTGAACCCTAATTCAAGCAAAGTCTCATGCTGAACAGGAGACAAAGAACATCAATGCACATTTATTGAAGAGACCTTCACATCTATAAACTGAGTGGGACTTCACAAACGGAAGTGAGCTAGGTGGAGTCAACG
Organism: Viscum album; assembly: GCA_963277665.1. Lineage (NCBI taxonomy): Eukaryota > Viridiplantae > Streptophyta > Magnoliopsida > Santalales > Viscaceae > Viscum > Viscum album. The sequence goes on from OY728122.1 coordinate 598,627,031, forward strand.
GGAGTGACGCTAGGGACGCAGTGAGCTATCCCTGAACAATTGTAAAGGCAGTGAGCCAGGGACATAGTGTCTGTACCCGAACATTTGTAATCCGCAGCTAGTGAAGCATAGTGGATTTTGGTACGACCGAGAACCTGTCGGCGTATGCTCCTTGGACGTAGCCCTTAGTGGTGAACCAAGTAAAAACAGCTTTGTCATCTCTCTGCATGTGAATGTTTAATTGCTGATCATATCCATCATACATGTTTAAGTAGTTCCTACCAACGTGGGAACAAGATCCACAACTAAAAGAAGAAAAAGTTGCCACCCTGATTCACCCCTCCCCTCTCAGGGTGTCCCGGGGTCCTACATTTATCTCATAAAATAATTCACCAAATAACTTCTTATAAACCCATACCACATTATATAATCCTTATTTTGTAAAAACACCAATTTTAGTGGTATTAAGGTATTACGAAAATGAAACTTTCCCAAAAAGAGGTATAGTTTTAATCTACATGTTTTAGTTTTATTTCTTTCTCAAATTCCATAAAATATTCTTAAAACACACAAAAATAATTACTCTAAAATTATATATATATAATTATATTTTATCATTTTGATTCTATATCCTATATCCATCTCCAACATCCATCAATTTGGAAAACAATTATCATTCTTGTGTACAGAGGACAACCGCCTCGTGGACCGATGTAATTCATTTTCCACAACCACCACTCACATATGGTTATAATGATGTAATTAATGTATATATCTTATTTTCATGATATATTAATCATTATTAGAGGATAATATATCATTTAATTTTTTAACTTTACATTCAATAAAAAATGACAATGTCGTTCATGCGTACATGATGACTACCACCTACACGAAGCGATGTGATTTTTTTATCACTACATCACATGGATGATATATATAATAATAATTAAAGAAATAATTTAAAATTTAATTTATAATGATCATTATTTAATGATAAAATGATATTTACCTTCTTTCCATAATGATATTTGAAAAATGGAAATGTTACTCCGGTGTATATATAGCCTACCATCTCCATTGTATCATAGTTTATTTTTCATAACCATATTTCATGTTTTTTTAATTAAAATTGATATATAAAAATGATAATTATTTAATTATTATTATTCAAGTTATGAGGTAATAATTAAAACATTTAATATTTTCAACTTATTGAAGTCATTTTTAACTTGTTAACTGAATTTTTTCAATACATATGATGTGAACTTAAATGATAAAGTAATTGTTAAACTATGGTAATAAGTAAGATAAAAGAAATAATAATCTTGAAAAGGGTCACGAAGAAGATAAATAATTAACATAATTTTATTATTTAGGAAGATAAAAAACATATGTGATGAGTCAGACTCAAGGTAAGAGACTTTCTTTTAAAAAATCCACCTTTAATGTTTCCCTTAAAACTATATTTTTCTATAATGTCCATATTTTTTAAATTATTTTAGATATTAATTTATATTGAAATAAAAGAATTATAAATGGAATATTGTGTATCTTTTTAAATTGTTTCAAAGGATTTTTTAAAATGTATCTTTTTATGGAATGTTTTGCCATTATTTACAAAAGGAAAAAAGGAATGTTATATTTTAACATTTACAATGACAATGACTTTTCTCACTTCCATAACCATTATTTGATGTTTCTATTCCTTTATAAGTTTTAATATTTTATTAAAATAAAACCCTATTTCAATTTGTTCTTGGAATTTTAGTTTTGAAAATGGGTTTTAAAGGAAAGGTATATATCAATATCTGAAAATGTTTTCTTATTGATGTAATGAACTTTTTATTATTTAAGATTTCATATACTCTATTATCTTTATTCAAAATTATTTATGGGTATGTGTTTCTGTGTTATAAAACAAGGGATATTAATCCCATTATTGATCTCCAAATCAATGGGTAAAGGGATATTGGGAACTGATTTGGTTTCTCCAAAGCGAATATGAGAAAATATTGCGATGGTTATTCCAAACATGTGAGAGGGTTGACCAATTAGGTTTATCCTAAGAGAGTATGGGAATATACTATGATGGTTATTTGCAATAGGGGATGGATTTAATTCATCATGTTTATCTTAAGAGATTATATAAATATATTAGGATGGTTTTTCTAATTTAAATAGTGATTGTTATTCCATGTGTATCAATTAGGGTTAATACATATGTATGAGTGATATGAAAATTATTATCAATTTTACAACATGTTTTATCAATGCATGATATGGGTTTTAAAATTGTCCCTTGAGAAAAAAGTGCGTGTTTTTCATTTATAAAATATTTATTTCTTAATTTCATAGAATAATGTGATAATGGTATATATTATATATATATTCATGGTTTCCCTTTCAATAATGTATTTATTTCTATTTATGACCATATTATGATTTTTTTCTCATCCCATGTATCAAAATGTTGTTCAATAGGTTTATGGATGGGTAAAAGAAAATAAGAAGTAAAGTTGAATGTCATGAATATTTTTCATGAAAAGAAAAGGTGTTTCTTTTTAAAATTTTATTTTGGTAGAAAAAATGGGTACTAAATAGAATTATCCAAATTATAATATATGGGTTTTTTAATTAATATTTATGCCTATAAATCTAAAATTACAAACCTAAATTATCATTAGGAATGAAAGAAATTAATTATAGTCAAAAGACACTATGTAATGTAATTCTTAAGGTCATTTACTTATAGTTTGAATTATATAAAGGTTTAAATAACTTTGTAGTTTGGGATAATGTTAATATAATACCGTTATAATATTTTACTTAGTGGTCAAAATGAAATGATATAACATTTTATGATTAACATGTTTCTTTAACTAAAGTATGTTTGTTCAGCTTTTTTCATAAAGAGACCATAGAAGAAAAAATAGGATGGAACCAAGGGTACGATGTCCTTCCGAATCAGTAACTCGAAATGGTTGGAATCGGAACTGATTAGTTTTTCATAGGGATGGATTAGTTGAAATAGGCTATAAGTAGTGGTGGTATATGTGTAAGATAGCATCTAGATCCACCATAGTGTAACATAATTATAGTTAAGTATTTTATGAGGCAACATCCTCTAACATATAGTGGATCATATGACCTAGTTGTATCTAAAGGATGGACTAAATCTCTATATAATGATATGTGATGTTATGGGATGTTAGGACCTTTAAAAGGTAAGTCTCACTGTTTTCCATTTTAAAGGTGAATCCAACCGGTGGTGGTCAATGGTCATGAATACCAGGGAAAGAGAATATAATTATGCCCTGTAATCGGATGACTTTATGAATATATTCCTTGAGAAATATTTCCCAAAAGCAGGTAGACATCGAATAGAAGAGAAATTATTGGAATTAAGAAATGGGAAAAACATATTCGGTGGATGTTTAGAAATCAAACTTCACACTATTAGAAAGGTACACACCAAATTTTAACCATGATATTTATTTTAATATTAATCAGTTTTACTTAGGATTGAAACCAAGATATAGAATGGAATTAGATTCCCCTGAATTTAAATGTAATGAAAAACATGTGAGATATACTGATAAGGTATAAGTGGAGGTTTTAAATAATCATGTGTACATAGACAACCAATATAAAAATATGTCCCAGTGGAAGGAAAAAGGGAAGAATGGATCAAATAAATCTAATTGTAAGAAAATTAAGTTATTATATTGAGAGAGTTTGGGTAAAAATAACACCGGGGAAAGAATTATGAACTTTGGTAAGTGCTTCCAATGTGGTATGTTTGGGAATATGGATCATAATTTAAATGGAAAAGATCTTGGTAGTGATAAGGCTAATTTTTATAGACATGAAATGAAGTGTTTTAAATTTAATGAGATGGGTCATAATGCATATACGTGCCTGGATAAGAAATAGAATAATGGGAAGTATCAAGACTATAAGAAGAAAATTTTGGTGAAATCCTTTGAAACTACTTTAGTAGATGTTGGGTCATCTAATGATGTGGTATCAGGTACATTAATTGTTGATTCATATTATGCTAATTTATTTTTTGGTTCAGGCTATACAAATTATTTCATTTCTGAGAAATTATCTGGTAAATTCCACTTCAAAAAATGAATACATAACTTATGGTAAAAATACCTGGTGTAATTATTAAGGAAAAAGTAAATTATATGAATATTCATGTCGTTGTTTTTGGAATGATTTTACCAAAAAAACTTATTGGATTACCCTTAGTTGATGTTGATTTTTATTTTGGGTATGGATTGGATATCTATTATCCATGGTAATATATATTATAGATATAAATCAATTGTTTTAAAAATAGTTTCAGTTGGGTATCAGTATAAATTCATACTATTTATAACCTATCAAGAATTCATGGAACTATTAAAAGAATAAAATTAAAGTTATCATACACATGTTGTTTAAAATAAGGGAATTGTTCAGATCAATGATGATCTTGTAGTAAAAGAATAGCTGAATGTTTCTCTTGATGAGTTCCCCGGTGTTATAACTTATTAGAAAGTTTAATTTACTATTTAATTAGTGCATATTATTAATCTAATTTCAAAACCCCCTTATCAAATGGATCACGTAGAACTTTGAAAATTAAAAAATAATTTACAGGGGTTTCATGATAAATATTTCATTCAACCTAGAACATCACCATGGGGTACTAATATTATTATTTCTTAAAAACTAAAGGGGGTTCTATGAAGCTTTTCAATGATTATAGATATTTTAAAAACATTACTATACAGAATAATTATCTTTTCCTCATATCAATGATTTATTTTATGAGCTCCTAGGAGATAAATATTTTTCAAAAGTTAACATAATGTACGTCTACTATCAGTTGAAGGTGAATGTGGGTAACATTTTGAAAACAATTTTTTAAACTAGATAAGAGAATTATGAGTTTTTTGATAAGCCCTTTGGGTTGAAAAAATCTCAAGATATATTTATGAATCACATGAATATTTTCTTTCATGAATATTTGGATATGTTTTTGTTTTTTTATTTATGATATCATGATTTATTCATAAATTTATAAGTATCATAAAAAATTAAGATTTCTCTGCAAACCTTAAAAGAAAATAATTTATTCAAAAAATTTAGCAAATGAGTTTTTTGGTTGTAGAAAATTTCATTCCATAAACAAAATGAAAATAAAGTTGGAAAAATAGTTGACCCCACTAAAACTAAAGTTGTTGATGAATGTCCAAGACCTAAAAATGTTACTGATATTCTTAATTTTCTTGGATTACCAGGCTATTACTAATGGTTTTTTGAATGATTTTCACGATTATCTGGACCACTTTATAAGTTAACTCTAAAGGGAGTTAGGTTAATCTGGAAAAAGTAATTTGGTGAATATTTCTAGGAAGTTAAAATAATATTGGTGAATTCTATAGATTTGGATTTATCCTCTAGAAATAGTGAATATTTCGTACATAGTGATTCTTCATTAAAAGGACTTGGTTGTGTTCTAATGCAGAATGATTATGTAATTTCTTATTCTTCACATAAATTTAAAAACATGAGAAAAATTATCCTACACATGACCTCTAACTGAAATTTTTAGGGTTTTCTTTAAAAATTTGGATAAATCATTTATATACATCCAATTGTTCAATATATACAAATCATAAAAGCTTAAACTATATATTCACTTATAAAGAGTTGAACATGAGATAGAGGAGATGGTTGGAATTGATAAAGGATTATAACTACACATTTCATTATTATCTAGAATAATAAAAAGGTATTTGATGCTTTTAGTTGGAAAATAATTACTACATTAACCATATTAGAATTGGAACAAGAAACTTTGGTTAAATATTTGATGAATTTTGGCTCAGATTTTGTGGATTCCAGAACTTCATCTGTTTTTGTTTCAGGTGTCAGTGCAGTTTACATTGTCAAATAGAATTAATAAATCTCATAATGGAGACGGTAAGTTATAGGAAAATATAGAATTGGTTAATAAGGTTAAGATTCTTGAATTTAACATTAATAAAGACTATTTTTTGATATTTATAAAGATATTATCTAGGCCTTTTTATTCCCAATTGAAGAGAAAATTATTGAGTGATGCTCATAGTTCCCCTTTCATCCAAAAGATACTAAGATTTATAGATAACATAAGGAGTATTACTGGTGGGATAGAATGAAAAGAGATATTGTTAATTTTAACATGAAATTTTTTAATTTCAAATAGGTTAATTAATAATTCAAATTTCTAAATGGTATACTTTGTCCATTTCCAGTGCTAGAGTGGAAGAGAGAAAATGTATATATGGATTTCATAGTGGGATTTCCAAATATGTCTTGATGTAATAATATATTTTGGGTTATTATTGATATATTAACTAAATCAATTCATTTACTTCCCATTAGATTTTATATGTATTTAGATCAAATTTCTCGACTATATCTTAAAGAGATAGTAGGGTTACCTAGATTTCCCCTCTCCATTGTATATGAACATGATCGTAGGTTCACTTATATTTTTTGGAATGGAGTTCAGAATTCATTGGGCACTGAATTAAATTTCAGTAAATCCTTTCATCCCAAGTAAGATGGATTTTCATAGTGAACAATTAAAACCCTAACACACATGATTCACTCTGGTTTAATGGATTAATAAGGAAGATAATATCAACATATTTCTTTATTTGAGTTTTCTTATAATAATATTTTTCATTTAAGTATAAAAATGCTTACTTTTGAAAAGTTATATAGGAAAACGTTTAGTTATCTATAATTTTAGGATGAATTATGATAATGGAAGTTGATTGGATGATAGTTGGTAGATGAAATGGTTGTTTAGGTAAGGTTGATTCAATAGCATATGAGTATGGCTTAGATAAGAGAAAAAAGTTACCCAGATAACTAGAGAAAATATATTTCCATCAAGTTAGGTGATCACATTATTCTTAAAGTATCTCTATGTAAAAGTGTTATAAATTTTGTAAAAAATGGGAAGTTAAATCCTTGATTCATTGGTCGATATTAAATCCATGATAATTTGGGATCAGTTGCCTATAGAGTGGCCTTACCTTTGATTTTATCCCAATTACACAATATTTTTCATTCTTTCAGGTTAAAAAAGTATATATCATATTCATCTCATGTTTTTAGGCATGAGGTAGTTTAGTTGGGAGATAACCTATCTTATGAGGAACATACTATTTATATTATTGAATATATTGATAAAATATTTAAAAAAAGGTATTTCACCAGGTTATGATTTTGAGGAAAATCATATGGTTGAAGAAGAAACATGGGCATATGAAACTTCTATAAGGGTAAGATAGACTCAATTGATTAATAGGTTAATGAAGTTGTAAGGTTGAAACTTAAAAATGGGAAGTTTCTGAGGTGTGAGTTTCCAGATCTGTGTTGGACACACGGAACACCAGATATCTTTGTGTTGTTGGTAATATGAGGGATTTTTCTGATCCACCGTTAGATTTTAAAAGAATAATGAATTATCCCTCTGCTCATGTGATTTATGATCTGCTGATGGTGAAATCAAAGGGGGTTTTAAAGGACTCGAATGGTAGTTCTAATTTGAAGGTCCCCATTGGAGCAGTGGAAGAATCGGAGATACACCCGTTTACATCTTTTTTTGACACAGGATCAGGAAGGATTCTCCGAAAAGGGTCATTATCCCATGTTGAGGCTAATCCTAATGGGTTTGCTGAAAGTATTATAATCACTAAGAGTTATCTAACTGTGCGTCTTATTCTATCGAAGGGTGAGAAGTGTTGAAGGTTTGAGGATTTGGTAAGATGAATATCATTTTTTTGGGGCTCCTCTGATTGGAGATGTGTTTCTCTTGGTCATGGTTTCATTTATGGAATTTTTCTTTCGAATGATTTCAAAATACATGAGTGGAGCATCGGGTCTCTGTCTCTAAAACCTATATGGATTCACCTAAATGAATTGTCCCTAGATTTAAATTCTTCACGTTCAATGAATGCCTTTTCTATGGTTTGGATTCATTTTCATGAACTAAATTGGGTCCTTTGGCATCCAAATATATTACATGACATCGACATAGAAATTGGGAATCCTATACACCTCGATAAGGAAACTGAGGTTGTTCGGTTTGGACAATTTTCTAGAATGTTGGTGGAGATTGATCTGAGCTCCACTTTTATTGATAAGGTAACTCTCTCTACTCCCTATCATAATATCCATATTTATGTTGAATATAATTGGAAACCCATTTTCTGTACCGAATGTATGGTTGTTGGTAATTATTTGGAGTTATGTCGAAGGAAGAATTCTTGCGAGAGATGTGGGATAAAGGGTCATCCAGCTGACCTATGTAGAAGGAAAACTGAGAGGAAGCATGTGACTTTGTAAAAGTCTCTTGATCATGATGGAGATTTTCTCAAAAAATCATCTCCCACTAAGGTTTATATGTTGGATTCTGACAAATCTGTCTACCAAGAGTCTATTTTGAAAGGAAAAGGCCCTATGGTGGGTATGACTCTGATGAGTGTCCCTTCTACTGATCATGTTGGATTTGTTAATGATAATATGTCCAATTATGGTTGTGTTACTTCGCCCATTGGAGTAGTTGAGACTGGAGAGAATGCTTTCCCCACTTTTGGCGGGACTCATGTGCCTGATCCTAGTTTGGATGATCACATTGGGATTACTCAACAGGATGATTGTCATCAAGAGATTTAAAATTTATTGAACTCCTCTAGGATTGTTGAGAAGCAGGGTGATATCTCTAACGTGGACAGGATTAAAATGGGCAGTGGTGGTCCTGCCTCTTTTAAGGATACACTATTATCTGAAAAATGGAAAACAGATGACACTCCTCCTCCCTCAAAGAGAAGACCCAGGAAGGACTCCTCCAACACATCGCACACTATGTCTACCCGATCTTGTTCGAAATTGTCAGGTAAGTTCAATTCTGATATTTTTAATATCCTCTATCAGGGTATGTCCCAATCTGAATGGGAAACATGTGATGATTCTGACTATGGGAAAGAAATGTTTTGTTATGATCTATAATTTTGTGCTTGACGGTTGAGGGAAAGATTCTTTGTTTGAACTTGATCATATCTCTTACACTTTTTCTTTTATTTATAATAAATATTCTGAATTTTTGCTTCTCGCTGGAGTTGCTGGATTAAAATATTATCAAAAAATTGGTCAAAAGGAAAAAAGCCGTATTTCAAACCAAATTGGATTTTTATGTATTATATTATATTTTTTAAAAAATTTATATACAATTATTGAATTTTATTTTTAAAAAATGAACTCCATTTTTTAATTCATCATGTCCAAATTATCTTAAGAGGAATATTTGATAATTTTCTGAAAATTTTCATTTTTTAAAGAATAGAGAAAAGTACTGATTTTTATTGAAAAATACATTTTAATTTAAAGTATTTATAAATTAAAATTAAGTTTTCGATTATTTTTAAATTTTAATTATTTTATTTTTATTTAAAATAATCCAATTATGGTTTTTGAAATGAATTTTATACTTTAATTTAGTATAAAAATAGTTTATACTTCAAAATACATTTTTCTAAAAAAACTATTTGTCATTGTATTTTTTTGGTTCAATTTCATATTAAATTGAGCACCTTATGTTTTTTGAATTTTTAAACAAGGATTCAATATTTGTAATTATTGGGTCCAAATTTTTTAAATAGGTCCCTTTTAATTTTGGTCAACCAATATAGTAATCGTAGTAATTTTTCATTGCCATGATAAAAGGTAAATCAAGTAATTAAGGTTAAAAAGTTGATAAGGGATAAATAATGACCCTAAAACATGACATAATTTAATTGAATGATAATATATTTTCCATATCCATACAAAGGTCAAATTTATGACATTTTTTCATTTTTATGTGATTATAACCATTACAGTATTTAATCTAAAGAAAATTAAAAAATGTTAAACTCTTATTTTTAGTAACAATAATTTTTTCAACATGGGGATAACCAGAACATATGTTCAGTTATAAAGAATAATTTGAAATATGAATGATTTATATTCATCAGGATAATTAATTTTAATTTTTTTGTGAAAAAATTATTACCTTAAATTCTCACACAACACTGATGTAGTAATTATTCAATTAATGGAAAATTAAAATAAATGAAATTAATTTTTTTAAAATTAGTATAATTTGAATGAAATAATGTGTCAAAATAAATATCTATAAAAAAGTTACAAATTTCAAAATTTTATATTAATTATATAAAAATTTATTTTTTCCCTTGATGTTATTAAAGTTAAAATAAATTAATAGTACTAAAATTAACATTAATGATATTTTATAATAAATAATATTTTATTAAATGATTAAGAGTTCATAAAAATATTATATTTTTCAATATTAAAGGGATAAGATCAATTAAATATACCATGATCCATTTATGTGTCTTTTATCATTTTACAGTAATATTATTAACATTTAAAATTTTGAAAACTATAATATTATAGTAATTGTCAAATGGGTTAACGATGGGTTAAAACATAGAGATAGGGATAAAATAGTAATCAGAACATGTTAAGAATTATTTAATTAGATTATTCTACTAAACCTATTATTATCATATAATATTATTAATTTTGTACAATTTGGACATAAAAATTAATTTAAATTAAATTAATATTTTAATAAATTTCAATTGTGCCTCATCCCTCTCTTATAAAAGAACACCACTTCTTCTCATTACTTAACACTTAAAATGGTTTTTATTTATAAAATACCTACACAAATACCTTAAAATAGTCCACCCCCACATTATAGAGGATTTATTTTGGGAAGAATACCAACCTTACCGGTCATAAGGTATTAAGTAAATGAGGCTTTCTAAAGAAGAGGTATAGTTTTTAACCGCATGTTTTAGTATTATTTATTCTTACCCATACTCAAAATATTCTTCAATCATGATAAAATAATAAAATAATTACCCTATATATACTAATATTTTATTATGTTAATGGAAGGACCTATGACCATCTCCAATATCAATCATTTTGGAAAGGAATTCGATGATTTTGTGCACGAAAGACTACAACCTCGCATACCAATGTAATTTGTTTTCCATCATCAACTATAATGGATGGTTATAATGATAGAATTTAAATTTATTTATGATATTCATGAAATATTTATCATTATAAAAATATAATATATCATTTAGTTTCATACCTTTCCATTCAATGAAAAATTATAATGTCATCCATGCGTACATGTGAACTACCACCACCACAAAGCGATGTGAATCATTTTTCTTCACCAAAACACATCGATGATATATATAAGTATAATTAAAGAAATAATATGATATATATGATATTATTATAGTTTTTTAAATATAAAATGTTACTTACTAACACACCCCGACCCTTTTAATTATTTTATTATATTATTTCTTGGTTTTAGTCATCCTCACCTTGGTGCAGGGAAAGCGCTGGTCTAAATTTTTTGAAGTTTAAAAATTATTTATGGGTTTTGGACCAGTTCATGAGCACCGCACAGTTGGTGGTAACTTCACGGTCAGCCCAAGTTCTCTTGCAGGCCGACTTCTTAAAATAATAAAATTTTATAAAAACAAAATGATGTAAATTTTTAAAACATGATAATAATATTATTGTAATTGTGTACATGATGATATTATTATTAATAAAGTATTAATAATAATATTATTATTATTAGTATTAAAATTTTTATTGACGTTGTTATAATTAAGAGTGAAATGGATAATACTGTGATTATAATAATAATAGAAATGTTTTATTAATGATTTATAATTAAAAAATAATGATTTATTAAAAATAATGTTTTAAAAATGTATTATTATTATTGATATTATTGATAAAATATTTATAACTTTTATTATGTTTTTCTTTTGTTTTTATTTTTCTCATTTTATTTTTATCTTTTTTTAGTTTGTTTTTTTATTATTTTTTATTCATTTTTTTTATAGAAACCTTAGAGGGGTGCCGACCCCCACCCCTCTCTCCTTCCTCACAATCAAGACTAGGTCGTACCCCCCATGGGGTTCTCTAGGTGTGGTGGCCCCTCCCCCCTCTTATTCTATGTGCGATGCAGCCCCTTGCTCCCTCAACCTGACTCGCGGCTGCCTCCCTTGCTCCCTCTAACATGCTCGCGCGATGGCCCTCTCTCCCCCAGAGCTCTTCGTTCAGCCTCTTGTGCACACCCCATTCATCGGAGCTCCCTTCCGGCCACAACCCGTTTCCAGACTCACCTCCCAATGGGAGCCTGAACCCCCTGCACGCCCTCCGGCATCCCAAACCCCTTGCGCGCCACGCTTCTGGCAGCCCAAAACCCTTGAGAGACTTGTTTCTGGTGGCCTTAACCCCTTGAGCACCTTCTTTCTTGCAACCCGGACCCCCCTACACCGCCCCTCCTAGTACAAACTCCTCCCTTCTTTTATATTTCTGTTAAAAATTTTGGCGTTTTCTAAAATTTAACCAAACATTTACATCTTGGTTTGTGTTTAGTGCCCTTTTAACAGTTTTTAGAGTATTTGATTGATGTATCGGGACCCTTTGGTCCATGTTCCGACATCCATAGCCAAGGGTGAGGGGGATGGACTCATCTTGTTATGCCACCAATTTTTAAGATAAGGTCAACGCACCCACTTTTTGTTTCCCATTTTCCAATTTAGAATCTATTATCATAAGTGAGTCCCTAGGTTTTTTTTGATGTGTGTTGGTCCCCACACCCACTAATTTTGGGTTCCAATTGATTTTTGAACGTTTGGTTTTTGAGTCACATCTTGATTTCTTTGTTTGGCTTAAATTTTATTTTAGGGATTTGTGGTGTTTTGAGTCCTGAGGATTTATCGTAGGGAGTTTCGGTCAGTTTCGATGGCGAGAAAGCATATTCCTAGGTATGGATATATATAGATATATATATCTTTTTTGTTCATGTTCTGTCATGTACTGGGGAACATGTGCATCAGTTTAAGGATATATATATATATATATATATATATGGGTGTTCACTCGTGCGAGTGAGGCTATCTGTGTTAGAAATCATGGAAAGACAATCATTTGAGGTAGGCGTTTCAATCCTTTCCATTTTCCAGAGTTTTCCATAGGCACTTTCATGATTTCATTAAATTTATTGACATTTTTTCACCTTTATAAGCATGATGGCTAATGCATTTCAATGTTTTTATGATAGTTATAATTGTTAAAAACAATTTTTAGATAGTCTCTTGATTATGTGTCGTTGTTTTCCAAGTATCACTTCCCTATGAAATTATTTTGAGGCATAGATTTTTAATTAAATTTATAAATTGGGGTCGTACCTCTATGGAACCCATGTTTAACTTGGTATACTATTTTGGAGTTGGTTTGGTTTATCAAAAATATGTTTTCAAAATGATTTTTGTGAAATGTATTGGTTTAAAGCACCTAGAATTCCACTTTAAATGTTCTTTATCTTTAAAGTAAAATTTAGGATTTTTTAAATGTTTGGTATTAATTTTTATTGTGATTAATTTTTTTTATAAATTTAGTTATTTCATGAGATTCCTAGCCCTTATGTTGATGTGATAAGGTTTTATAGTTGTGAAGCTGGTTTGGTGTGTGTTACTTGGTAATAGTGTGGTTTTACAATGTGTTCAAATGATTTGGAAATGGTTTTATTGTTTCATGGGAGTGGTTTTGTGTTTTTGGAATGTACTCTTGGTTATTTTGGTTTCATTAGATGTTGGAACATCCATGGGTGCAGTAGGATAGCCCATGGATGTGACCTCAAATTAAAATGATGCATTGAAGTAATGCTTTTTTATAAGACCATGTTGTTGTTTTTTCCAAAATGGCCCCTTCATTATCAAGTGACTCTTGTGTGACTTCTAATAGATATCATGAATCAGAAACTCAAAAGAGTGTGCTTGGTATGATTTTGGTGTGTGTTATAATAGGATTTTTGTTTTTAAGGTCTGTTTGGCATTGAAAATGTAAAGTGGTATTTGTGTGGTGTTTTGGGTAATGCTTTGAACATGTCAAGTTAAAGGCATGGTTGGTACTTTGTTTATTGTCAAATGATTGAATATATATATATATATATGTGGGTCTCTCCTATCTAGGTTAGCCCTTTATGGGTAAATGCATAAGAAATTTCCGTGTTTGGGGTAGGAAAGTGCAGTGACGACATAGTGATGTGGGTCACGCATGCGAGAGCCTCCTAAATACACATTATTATTGAGATAATCACTATTGGTTCCTAGGATTATTTTAGTTGATCGAGTGATGGTTGTTTATCATCCCCAATTAGATGGTTTGGTACCCACTGGTAGGTATACATGCCAGATGGGGAGTGTTACTGGTTTCTTTTGCCACGAGGGTGACCTTTTGGTTACAGACGTAGGAGCTTCAACATACACTGGAAAGTGGTTCCAAACAGAGTATGTTCAAGGGTATTCTAGGGATGTTTCTGATCACCTGTGGTACTTAATTATTTTCACTACTTTTTTAGTTTCCATTGTACTATTTTATTTCTAGCTTGAATTTATTACCTATTTTATTTTAGCATATCCTAGATCTTGTCTTTAAAATGAAAATCGTTTCGGAAATGGTATGTATATTTTTTTGGGTTTTCTTTAAATGAGAAAACAAGTTACTTGTTTTAAAATTTCAAAAACCTATATTCATGCCTGCATTTCAAACTTCGGTTTATGGAATACTTCAGAAAAGAGAACTTACAGATTCAGGGATTTGTTCTTGGCATCCCGACTGAGCATCTCAGGGATCACGCCTATCTTATCTTTTCAATTTCGGGTTTCAGTTTCAAATATGTTGGAATCCTCATGTATTAATCATGTTTTAATGATCAGAAATCATATACATTCTGTAAAGACTGTTAATCCTGTTTAATCTATCTAGAATCATGTGTACAGATGATTAGTTTCATTATGCATTAAATAATTATTGTAAACTATTTTGTTTCTAATTAAATTCTCTTATGAATTATTATGTTTAATTCATTCTATGAATATCACTGTTTAAGTCTCTGTACAGTGATTTGACTTATTCTGAGAAACTGGGAGTCTACCACCGGTTGTGTTTTTCTAGAAAAGGAACCAGACACCATGACCATATAGAAAATGTAACCATCCAGACACCGTGACCATACAGACACCGTAACCATCCAGACACCGTGACCATATAGACACCGTAACCATCCAGACACCGTGACTATCCAGACATTGTGACCAGACATCGTGATCCTAACACCGTGTTTGTGCTACCAGTTCTTGATCTCTATACAACTATGACATAATAGATGCACTACCGCTCAAAGACAAAAAAGGAGACATTGTTTCAAGGAGGCACCATTTCAAAGAGACACTGTTTCATGGAGACACCATTTATAGACAGACCGTGACAATATTTCTTAATATGTTTTTTTTGTTTTTCAATTTAATTTCTAACAGTTATATTTGAAGATTTTAAATGCACTGACATAATTATTACTTCTTTATAGACATGTCACCTAATAGTATGAGGTATAAGGTACAGAATACATGCATCCTGTCAGCTCCAACGCATGCATTCTGAGAATAAAAAGAACAACATTCCCAGAAAAAAGTGTTTGATCATGGTGACTGTAGTAATGTTAATGTAACCGAAAAACAAGTGTGTGCACGATAACGTAGAATCACAAGCTTTCATGAAACCTGACATTAATGAAGAAGATGCAAACCGTACTGAAATCCTAGATTCAAGAACATTTCTGCATCATCAACTCCACCAAGAACACGAGCTAGATATAGCTGACTAAGATACACTGTTTTATACCAAAGGAATCAATTTCTACATATTCTTTATCCCATAAGACCAGAGTTGCATAGACTAACACTTAGATCACTTCTAACCTCATCTCATCATTTATACTATGTTGTGTATTATTTTTATATTTCAGTAGTGTGTGTGTCTGTATTAAACAGGCAGTGTCTCCTACATCAAACTGAAGGATAAAAGATATCCTTTCTCTTATATCATTTTACATTTGTTTATTCCCATGTATAAGTGTAAAATAGGTCCCTATGTGACATGTTAATTTTTACCCAAGAATAAATGTGGAAGAGGTCCTGTGACCTGGACATTCTTGTGTACTATTTTTAACCTCGATCTAGGGTGTGGATCAAGTTTATTTATATAAATTGCTTAGTGGCAGGTGATCACCAAGTGGACTGGATTAGGTCTCACCTTGAGACTGAACCACTTCTTTTATATCCACGGTGTTTTTTATTTTAGTGATATCTATTTTACTGTTTAATTCCGAAGTCACTAAATTTACTTTGACAGTTTATCTTCTAAATAAGTTATAATTGTTTTTCTTTATCAGAATAGCTTCAAAAGTAATGTTAATAATAGATATTAAGATTACTGAGAATTAATCAATCTTCTAAGAAGATATTCAAATAGTCAAGCTTTTATAACCGTATAACCTTGATTGACTAGGATGTATTTAAATCTATTAGGGATACTTTTTAAGAATAATTTTTAATTTTTTTAATAGATACTCAATTCATCCCCTTCTTGGATACTCTACTTTGAACAACATTTTTTATCAAATGGATTGTTTCTCAAGACCCTGTTTTTGACCCTATTCAACTATGATTGTATTTGTACTTTAATGATTTGTAAATTTTTGTTAATTCAAAATTTATATCTCTTTTAAAGTATTTATATATTATGGATAATATATTGGAAGGTGCGTAAATAAAAAAACCTCCATTCTTTAATGGAATCAATTATACTCAATGGAAAATTAAAATTAAAATGCATTTATAAAGAATGAGCTTTGAAACATGGTCTTCAATTATAGATGAATATAAGATTCTTTCTACTGATATAATCACTTGGGATGAACCTACCAAAGCTTACTAAAATAAAAATTTCAAAGTTATGAATGCTTTATAATTATCTTTAGGAGATGAGGAATTTAAAAGAATCTCTACATGTAAAATTACCCATGAAATTTAGGATACCTTGTCTGTTTCAGAAGATGGAAATTATAGTGTGAAATAAATGAGACTTAATACTCATACTATTAAATATGATAAATTTAAAATGAAACCTAATGATACTATTTTTGAAATGTATCTTAGGTTCAACGAAATTTTCAACACAAATATTTCTCTTGGAAGAGAATTCACTGCTAAAGAATAGATTATAAGGATTCTCAGATGCCTACCTGACGGATGGAGAAGAACCTCTGTCTCTATTAGAGAGTTATGCGACATCAACAAGCTACTTGTAAAAGAAATTATTGGAAAACTATTGATGTAAGAAGAGGATATGAAATTCATCATGGAAGAGGGGGAAGAACCCAAAATAAAATCAATTCCGTTCAAGACCACCACCTCTAAACACAAATAAATAGGGAATGTGAAAGTTTCTGTAGAAATTTACAGTAGTGAAAAATCATAATCCGGCAGTGCTGAGGAGATGTCTCAACTAGCCAAAAGATTTAAGAGGTTTTACCAGAATAAGATCTTTTTCAGAAATCCTAACATTAAGGGAAGATATGATCAAAAAGGAAGTTTGAAGTAAGATTGAAAAAAAGTAACAAGTCTGATGAGATTACCTTCTATGAATGTAAATGAAAAGGACATATCAGGGCTGACTGTCCCAAGATCAAGTACAAAATAATATTTGAAGACAAAGATAGAATGTATAAAAAGTCAATGAAAGCAACATGGAGTGCTTCTGAGGACAGTTCAAGTGACTAAGAATCTTCACATGACAAACAAGCTAACAAAGCCAATATGTGTTATATGAAAAACACATTTGAGGTAACACTGGAATCTCATGTACACAATTCTTATTATTATGGATATGATAGTGACTCTGAAAATATAACTAATGAAGAAATGTTTTAGTATTGTAATATTCTTAAAGATACATGCAATGAACTAAAAGATAAATACAAGTCTTTAAAGAAACAACATTCTCTTACCTCAAATATTAAAACTAAACTCACTATAGAAAGAGAGAAATATTCTCAATTACTCAGAATGAAAAATGAACTAAAACTATCTAATAATAAATTGAAAATGGATCTTGAAAGGTGTACTAATAGTAAAGATACTTTGGTACAAATGCTAGGAAAATAGATTTCTCCTAAATATATTATTGTCACTAGCTATCAACCTGGTAAAAGAAATTTTGGAAGAACTAATTTTGTTTGTAAATCTAGGACATACAGCTTTAATCCTAGTTTCAGAAGACATTCATCTTGTTCAAGCTATGAAGCACTCTCTACTATTTCAAGATTTTCTAGACCAAATAGTGTTTATTTTGAAAATACTTTACATAATGCTTTTAAGAAACCTATAAGGACGATATGGGTTCCTAAGGTGCTAGTTACTAATATTACTGGACCCAAACAAGTATGGGTACCAAAATCTATTTTTATCTGACTATTTTGTAGGAAAGCTGCTTAAAGAGTTCCTGTAAAATCTCCTGGTACTTGTATAGTGGGTGTTCAAGATAGATGATAGCAGACTATTCATGCTTCAAGAATTTAATAAAAATTGATGGAGGACATGTAACCTTTGGTGACAATGCCAAAGGAAATATTATTGACCATGTCCAAATTGGTAACTCTAACTCAGTTTTGATTTCTAAATACTTTTTTATGGATTAAAATATAATTTTCATAGTATTTCACAATTATGTGTTGATGGATTTCATGTCAAATTTTAAAATGACTCTTGCAATGTTTTTAATTCTAAAAATTAATTAGTTTTTCTACATTAATAAAAGAAAATGTATATTCTATTAACATTCATTCTTTAGCTTCTCAAAATGCTTCACGTTTAAGTGTGTTTCACAAAGAATCTTGGCTTTGGCATAGGGTACTAGTACACTGTAACACTCACTCCCTTATAAAGTTAACTAGAAAAATCTTAGTTAAAGACCTACTTAAACTTATGTTTCTAAATGATAAAGTGTGTAATCCTTATCAAAAAGGAGAGAAACACATAATTTCTTTTAAACCAAAGAAATACTGGTAAACTTATAAACCACTCTAATTGGTTCACATAGATCTATTTGGACCATCTAGAGTTTCTAGTTTAAATGGGAAGCACTATGTTTATTTTCTTGTAGATAAATTTTCTAGATATACTTGGACTTTCTTTTTGGCTCAAAAAAGTGAAGCCTGCTCTCATTTTACCAAATTTTTCAAAATTGTATAAAATATTAATGGATATAAAATTAAATCCTTAAGAAGTGATCATGGTCGTGAGTTTGAAAATCAAGAGTCTGAATCCTTCTACTTACAAAATGGCTATAGTCATAATTTATCAGCCCCTAGAACACATCAATAGAATTGTGTTGTAGAAATAAAAAATAGAACCCTACAAGAGATTTCTAGAACCATTCTTAGTAAATATGACCTACCTATTCACTTTTTGGATGAAGTTGTAAATATAGCATGTTATATTATCAATAGAGTTTGGATTCGATATATCCTTAAAAAAACTCCATATGAGTTTTGGAACAATATAAAACCCAAAGTTAGCTACTTCAAAGTATTTGGTTGCAAATACTATATCCTTAATACTAAGGACAATGATGAAAATTTTTCATCCAATAGTGATGAAGGAATATTCTTAGGATATTAAATTTCTATTAAAACCTATCGAGTGTTTAATAAAAGAACTAAATGTGTGGAATAATCTGACCATGTCAAAATTAATGAAACAGATCCACATGAGCCTAAGACCACTCTAGAGAACCTGGAGGATGATGTATCAAATCTGGACATTAATACAAAATCCCCTAATCATCCTGTAAAGGAAACTGTGAAAAATTCTTGTTCTGGAAATTCTTTAGATTCTGGTCACAATGAACTAGATACTGTTGAAGAACCTGAAATCACCAGTCCTTCTTTTTCTAGAGCTGTTAGAACTCTTAAGAACCACCCCTTAGATGCTGTTGTAGGAGACTTAGAAAAAGGAACTCAAACAAAATCTTCTCTTATAAATCATGTTGAACATCAAGTCTTATTGACACAACTTGAACCTAAAAACATTAATGATGCTATCAATGATGAATTTTGGGTGATGGTTATGCAAGAAGAACTTAATAAGTTTTAAAGGAACAATGTTTGGAAACTTGTTGAGAGACCTAAAGAAACATTCACCATAGGAACTAAATGGGTGTTTAGAAATATGGTAGATGATGCTGATAATATAGTTAGAAAGAAGGCTATATTGGTTCCACAAGGCTATATTCAAGAAGAAGGAATTGACTATGAAGATACCTTTTCACCAGTAGCTAGACATGAAGCCATTAGAATTCCGCTTGCTTATACTGCACATATGAATTTCAAACTATATCAATTGGATGTCAACAGTGATTTTCTAAATGGGTATATAGCTGAGGATGTCTTTGTTGATAAAATCCATGGTTTTATATACCCTTATTTTCCAAATCATATTTTTAAGTTATCAAAAGCTTTATATGATTTAAAACAAGATCCAAGAGATTGGTATGATAGTTTAAGTACTTTTCTTATTTTTAAAGGTTTTCTAAAAGGAATAGATGATCCTACCATTTTTATAAAATGAATTTCCAATGATGTTTTAGTAGTTCAAATCTATGTAGATGACATTATATTTGAATCTTAAAAAAATTCTTTAGGTATTTAATTTTCCAAAATGATGCAAAATGAATTTGAAATGATTTTAATGGGTGAACTCAAATTATTTCTTGGATTTCATATCTTTCAAAATAAATATGGTATTATTTTAAATCAAATTAAATATACTAGAGATCGTATAAAATTTTTGGATTGGATAACACTAAAAGTAATGACACTCCAATGACTACTTCTTGTAAGTTGGATCTTGATGAAGATGGAAAATCTGTTGATCAAACCACTTACAGAGGAATGATTGGAAGTTTACTCTACTTGACTACTAGCCGACCTAACATTATGTTTAGTGTGTGCATGTGTGACCGTTTTCAAGTAAATCCTAAGGAATCTCATTTAAATGTTGTTTATAGAATCTTCAAATACCTCAAGCATACACCCAATCTAGGAATGTTCTATCCCAGAGGAAAATCATTTGATTTAGTGAGTTATTCTGATGCTGACTTCGGTGGTTATAATTTAGATAGAAAAAGAACCTCTGGAACATGTCACCTTTAAGGAAAGTCACTAATATCATGGTGTAGTAAGAAAAAAAAATCTATTGCATTATCAACTACAGAAGCTGAATACATAGCTGCTAGAAGTTGTTGTGCAAAAATTCTGTGGATGAAACACACATTACTAGATTATTGATATCAATTCAGGCATGTACCTATAAATTTTGACAGTACAAGTTCTATTGACATCTCAAAAAATAATGTTTCACACTCTAGGATAAAACACATTGATGTAATACATCACTTTTTGAGAGATCATTATTAAAAAGGTGATATCTCATTGGAATTCATTGGAACTGAATATCATCTTGTTGTTTTATTCAACAAACCACTAAATTATGAAAGAATAGATTACATCATACATGAATTTTGAATGATAAATCTTAAATAGTAAGTATATTGTTTCAAATTTTACGGTTTCACAAGTCACTATCTTGAAATTACAATTTAACTCTTACGGTTCTATTGTTTTATTGTCTTAATAGTTATTGTTTCATGTTTACAGTCTCACAGTTACTATTTCTTCATTACTGTCTGGAACATACTATCTCAAAATATATGGTCACACAGTTTAGAAATCACATTGTTACGGTTTCACTATGAACACTTGTTATGGTCTCACCGTGAACACTTGTTATAGTCTCACTGTGAATGTTGATTATGGTCTCACCGTAAAGATACTTTATTTTTTTTATTTATACATTATAACCCGTATCATGGTAATTCATGGTTTTATTCCTTTATACATTCTTGTGCATTTGATACCACGATTCTTGATATCCCTAAATGATAAAAGAAAAGAAGTTTCACTCATTCTTCACTCGATATTTATTTTCTAAAACTGTAACCCCTCGTTCAACCCTTCTCTCTCTCAAACCTTCGGTGAATGCCCAGGATGAAATGCCCTTCGTTGTCAAGTACTGAGAAGCGCAGTTCAAAGAAGAAGTTGAAAATCACACTGAAGTTAGTACCTGAGGGACCTCTAAATCCGAACATAGTAAACAGAGTTGTGGTACCAGAAAAAGAGATATTCCCTAAGTAGATTCTATCAAGTAAGTCTTTGGTGTTGAAAGTTATAACAGACCAAGTTTCTCTAGATTGGTTTTCAAAGGAGGATAGGCATATTTATCCAAATCTATTTTCCAAATTTTACACGTATGTATAATTTTATTTTGATTCAGAAGATGAGTATGTAGTGTGAAGCTGGATAAATGGACAGATTTATATTTTTTTTCTTCGAGGTTATGGGAAACATTCCTTAGGATACATCATGAGGTTATTTGTGAGGACTACCATAGAGGTTCTCCATCTCCGTGATAGTTCTTTATTTTGGAAGAAGCTTTGAGAAGTTTAAATGGAAATGAAACCAAGTGGAGAGCCATAGCTGCTGAGCTATATGGTGAATCTAGACTCTTTTTTAAGTTCTTTCAAAATTTGATTAGCCCCAGAAAAGGTGATTTTTCTATACTCAAGTATTAGGATGTATTTTTGATACATCTCAAGAAAAATGGACATATGATCAAACTTTTCAAGTATATTATACACCATGTGTGAGTTGATAAAAAAACCTCCAAGTCAACCTCCCGGTTTTATTCAAGGCTTATCTCATCTATGCTTCATGCTAACGGATTGGTTGGACTAGATGAAGAAGTCATAAAGGATTATGAATTCTGTCTTTTGAAAGTTATTTTAAAAAGAACAAAAGTCAATTTCAATCCATGGAAGAAATCCTGGGTGGAAGATAATAACAGGGTTTATGAAAAGTTTAACCAGGTGGAACACCCTTCAAGACCTAATGGTTTCTTTGATCCTAGTATGGAACCAGATGAACTTTTTGAGTATTATGATGTGGAAGAAGGGGAAGAGGCTTTTTTTACCTTCAAAAGAAACTATTCTTGATGAGGAAGATAGTACACTTACTCCTCAAATCTTAATTGAAAAGGAGGTGTTTGTTCCTAAAAAATTTGTTGATCTGGAAGAACAACTTTCTTCAAAACAAGAATATGTTGCTAAGGTAAGTGGAAAGAGTGTTGTAGAAGAGAATATAAAATAATATCTTCCTATTGTGCAAGAAGATTCCCTTGAGGAACACCCAGAGGAACAAACTATTCCTGATGTTATTCCCTCTACTGAAGAGAGAATGGAGCATGACTTTTAGTTGTCTAGAAAGGAAATGGATGAGGAAATTAGGGATGAATTCATGGAAATAGATAAAGAATATAAATATCTTAGTCCTAAGAAAGATGCACCTGTTGAGGGGGAGTCACCCCCCAATCTGGAATCTATTGAAGTACCAAATCCGATTGATCCATGCTGAGTGGATATATGGTATAAAATCCCCAGTTATTTTGATGTGACTCATTCCCAGGAAGTCTCATTTAAAGTAATTGATCTATCTACAATGTTTCATTTGAAACTAGAATATGCACCTGAAGATATCTCCGCCAAGGAACCCAAGACTATCTCATATTCTATTCTTGAACCCTCACAAGAAGCTCCAAACATGGTGAATAAGGATGATCTAAAAGCTTTTGGAGCCACCCTATTGGGTGGTTTTGAAAAGCTCTTGAATACCCAACCAGCTCCTGTTACTAATTTAAGTGATAGACATGCTTCACTATTTTTGGAAAAAGACATATGGAATATTCAACCAAAGATGCTTCATGAGATTCAAGAAATCAGAGTTGAGAATAAACTGCTCAGTGGTGAAGTAAAAACTCTCAGAGGTATGGTTTAAGAAATGAAGAGTGTGATAACCTCAATACTAGAACCTGCTTCTCATCCCGTTGAGGATATTGTTATTCATACTCCATAGGAAGTCGCCACACTGATTCAACCTCATATAACTTTTTTAGCCGACAATGTAGCTCAAAGAAACAAGCAGATTGTTCAAGGGATTCGTGAGCTTGTTATTAGTCTTAATAAGTTAACTGATGAGTATAAGTGGTGTCTCTAGAAAGTTATAAATCACCTAAAATCCCTCACCTCAGCTGTAACTGCTTTTCATACTTTTGGAAAACCATCTCAACCTACATTAAATAGTGTTCTTCTCAGAACAGTTGTCAAAGAAGAACTTCAGGTTGTGCCCAGTGGCTTTGATAAAGAATATCTATCTAAGGTTATCAAGAATAGTGACCGAGTTCTTGATTTGGTGAGAATCCATTCCAAAAATTCCAATGATGTTCAACAAGAATTTTCTAAGAAGGTGGACTTCTACTTCAATCAGAAATTTCCTAAGAATGACCTGACAAACCACTTCAAGTACCTTGTGGAGAATCTGAGGATTCCACCTGTAACTCCAACCTTCCAAACTCAAGTCCAAAAGATCAAAGACTTCACTCCTTTGTTGGATAAGTTTATGGAGAACAAGGATGACTTTTAGAAATCCATACAGTATGATGGTGAAATCATTCCTGACTACATCAGACCTTTGCAGCCTTATCTTTATGTTCAGAGTACTACCATTGTCGCTCCTATAGCTGAACCCCAGAGATCTCGTTTTCCTACCTTCTCATCCTCTGCCCTAGCCTCCATATCAATGTATATCTCTTATGATCTGAGTCAGATCAGTCATGTAATCCTTGATCAACAGTTTCCTTGGTCTTCTACTGCACCTACCTCGGCCCCTTCTATTTTTGAAGGACTACCTTTACATTCTCTGTCTACTGGTTCACTCCCTTCATCCACCCCTACCTCTGCTCCTATGGATTATTCTTTTGATGTTGCTTCCAAGGGAAAAGATAAGATAATCCAGTGTTAAATAACATATAATAATATCTTTTTATAGGGATGTTTTATGTATTCGTGTTACTTACTGTTTTTAGTGAAAATTTTTATCAATCTAATGCATTGTTCCCTTTATTGTATACTTATTATTTACTATTTTTAATCATCCCAAAAGGGGGATAACTAGGTATTCTATATGAACTAAATTCACATTTAAGAAGAGAAAATTTACCTAGGAATAAATCTCTCACTCACAAAATTTTTGATCATCAAAAGGGGGATATTGTTGGACTCCTCATGTATTAATCATGTTTTAATGATCAAAAATCATATACATTCTGTAAAGCCTATTACTCAAATTTAATCTATCTATAATCATGTGTAAAGAATATTAGTTTCTTTATTCATTAAATAATTATTGTAAACTATTTTATTTCCACTGAAATTGTCTTATGAATGATTATGTTTAATTCATTCAATGAATATCATTGTTTAAGTACGTTTATAGAGATTTGACTAAGTCTGAGAATCCATGAGTTTGCCACTAGTTGTATTTTCTTGGAAAAGGAACTAGAAACCATGACCATACAGACACCATAACTATCTAGACATCGTGACTATACAGGCACTGTAACCATCCAGACATCGTGACCATACAGACATCGTAACCATCCAAACACCATGACCATCCAGACATTGTGACCAGACACTATGATCCTAACACAGTGTTTGTGCTACTGGTTCCTGATCTCTATAAAACTATGCCATCATAGTTGTATCACCACTCAAATAAAAAGAGGGTGACATCATTTCAAGGAGACATCATTTCAAAGAGACACTGTTTCATGGAGACACCATTTACAGACAGACTGTGACACCGTTTCTTAATCTGTTTTGTCTTTTTTCAATTTAATTTTTAATAGTCAAATTTGATGATTTTAAATGCACTAACATAATTAATATTTCTTTGTAGGCATGTCACCTGAAAGTATGAGGTACGAGGTATAGAATACATGCATCATGTTGGCTCCAACACATGCATTGTGAGAATAAAAAGAACAATGTGGCCAGAAAAAAAGTGTGTGATCATGGTGACTATAGTGATGATAGTGTAATAGAAAAACAAGTGTGAGTATGATAGTGAAGAAGAAAAAGATTTCATGCAGCCTGACATTGCTGAAGAACACACGAAGCATACTCAAATCCTAGAGTCGAGAACATTTCAACATCATCAAATCAATGAAGAACACGATCCAGGTCTAGCTAACTTACGATACTCTGTTTTCTACAACAGGACTCGATTTCGGCATCTGCTTCATCCTAGAAGTCTAGAGCTACATTGACTAACACTCAGAGCACTTCTAAACTTATCTCATCATTTCTGCTCTGTTGTTTATTATTTTTATCTTTTGAGAAGTGTGTGTGTGTGTCTTTATTAAACATGCACTATCTCCTGCATCTAACCGAAGGATTCAAGATATCCTTTCTCTTACATCATTTTACAAATTTTTATTCCCATGGATACGTGTGGAAGAGGTCCCTGTGTGACTTGTTAGTTTTTACAAACAAAAAACTATGGAAGAGGTCGTGTGACCTGAACAGTCTTGTGTACTATAGTTAACCCCAATCCAGGGTGTGGATCAAGTTTATTTATATAAATTGCTTGGTGGAAGGTGATCACAAAGTGGAGTGGATTAGGTCTTGTCTTGAGATTGAACCACTTATTTTATATCCGTTGTGTTGTTTATTTTAGTGTTCTCTGTTTTACTGTTTAATTAAGAAATCACTAAATTTACTTTGATATTTTATCTTGGAAAGAAGTTATACCTATTTTTCCTTATTAGAATAGCTTCAAAAGTAACGTTAATAACTGGTATTAGGATTACTGAGAATTAACCAATCTTCTGAGAAGTTTTTAAAATAGTCAAAAATTCATAACGATATAACCTTGAGTGACTGAAATATATTTAAATCCATTCGGAAATCTTTTTAAGAATACTTTTAAAAGATAAATTTTTAATAGATACTCAATTCACCCCCACTTGAGTACTCTACTCTGACCAACATAATTTCTTATGTAGTGAGTGTGGTACTATATTGGGTGGTGACCTAGGAGTTCACACGGAGGTATGTGCAATTTATTTTCTTCGTACTACTAGTTTTCTTATTTTTAATATCAATATATATATATATTTAATTTTCTTTAATTTAGGGTCCAAATTGTTCCCTCTTCTATGTTTTGATGCCTAACCCTAGTTTTCAACCCATGGGGATCGGGAATTCACCTCAGGCTATGCCACAGACCGGCTCGGGTGACCAGTTCAGAGTCGACCTAGTTTGGTTCATGACAAAATGGTATCAGAGGTGGCCCCTGATATTTGGGATGTTTGGTAAAAGGATATTAGGTTTATTGGGGCTCAGGAGGTAGGTTATGGGTTGGTACCTGATCACCACCTCTCGTGGTGAGACCTGAGTTACCAGGGGTAGTCCTATTTTTGAGTCTTTTGTCTTTGGTTGTTTTAGATTGATGGATGAAAATGGAGGCAAATCGGTTCACGTTGCAGCCTCACATGGGGTGGTGACCCATGTGAAGTCCAAGTACCCGATTCAAAGTCCACTTAGTGTTATGCCTTACTTGGGGCATGGATGACCACCATGTTGTTGGGTTAGTCATTGACACTAATTCCACATTGCAAAAGTATGTTTTTTGATGTGTTCTATTTTTATTTCGGTTTATGTGAGTGTGTGTTAAAAATGAAACTGGTTTGAAATGGGAAATTGTTTCTTTCAAATGGTTTTAATGGGTAAAGTGGGTTTTTAAAAGGGTAAGTGTTTTGATTTGGAAGGATTTTTATGTTTTTGTATTTGATAAGGAAAATAGATTCTTGGTCCTTGGAATTCTTTATGGAGGGTTACATGTGCATGGGTATATACGGAGAGTGCATAAGGTAACTTTTCTGTGAATGATGTAAGCAAGATTAGATAAGCGCACATGTGATGCTTCATAAGGTTCCATTGGTGAGATTTGAAAATTTAAATGAAACTGAGGTTTTTGGAAAAGTAATTCTTGATTTTGTTAGTATATGTTTCACTTAAGGGTATGTTTCCCTTGGCTTGGGCTATTTCCTTGATTGTGTTTTGGCTTGATGCTAGTTTCGATGGCCATTTTCGTGTTGTTCAGAGTGTCCTTCCCAGAAAGGTCGCTAATTTTATTAGTGATTCATGCCCATATTCTGATTCCTCTTGGGAGATGATTGTCCTTCGAGGCATTTGTGGTCTATTAAAAGTGGTGAGGTTTTTTGATAGTAGTAGAGCATGTCTTCTGGTTTTTAGGAACTCCCATGTGTTTTAGAGTCCATATTATTTCTGGGTTAATAGAGGGTCTGGTTTTGGACTAATTGAGGTTGGGCGCTTCATCATCATTAGGATTTCAGGTGTGGTTAAAGGGAAATTGATCTTCATGGAGGTTCCCCATCTGGAGAGCAGGGTGTGCTAGAAGAACCGGTTTTTGAAAATTCTTCTTCATCGGTGCTGACCCTCAGTTTGTCGGACCACTCACTTGTGTGGCTCTGGTATGGTCAGTTCAGGCATTCTAAGCCATCATGTTACATCCCTTTGAAAACGTACCACCACGATGGTCTTTTAAATCATGGAGAGGAAGAAGTAGTTAGGGGCCAGAGGATGCAAATTCCTGACTATGATGTCGGAGATGCCTTAGCCATCAGGGCCACAGCCACAGGTATGAGGGTGAACCTCACACAAAGTCAAGAGTTTTTGAGGGTGTGTGGACCCTCTGTTTGGATCTTTTTTTCATATTTGGGATGGAAATATCCAATGTTTCATTATTCTATTCTCTTCTTTATCCTAATATCATCCTTATTGTGGCAGTGTGAAGATCTCGTTCTACCACAATCCAAGCAGCCTTATCTGCTCCTAGTGTGTCTTTCACATCATTCATTGTCCTTGAAGGGTGTTAGGCCCATGAATAAACATACTTGTTCTGATTTTGAGTAGGTTTTAGCTGTGTTCATTAGGGTGATGTTTGGTTCCATGGAATTAATGGGTGGTGTTTTTGGGTTGTTTCTTAGTTCGGTCTCCTCTCTGAAGGGTTTCCTCTAGTGTGTTTCAGTTTTGTTGGGTATTCCTCCATTTAGTGTTCCGATGTGCTGGTTTTCCCTATAACAGTTTTAATCTTAATGGTGGAGTGGCTCCATTATCTTTGATAAAGTAGTTCATGTTTGGTTTGGGAGTTCCTATGCCCCCCATGGCGGTGTGTTAATATTTCAAGGCTTCCGTGTTAGTGAAATTCTTGTAGTGGGGAGAACACTCTCTTATCCTCTTCTTGTTCTTCTGATATGGTTTCTTCTTGAATTTGGTTGGGTGTGACGTGAATAGGGAATGGTCATCCTAAGACACTTGGTTTCCTTCAACTTTGTTTGGGCATGAACTCGAGTTTTATTAGTTGTGGGCATGGGGACATTCTGGGGGCATAAAGTTTTGTGGTGGGGAGAAATGTCACACTCCAAACCTTTTAATTATTTAATTTTATTATTTTAAGGTTTTGGTCATCCTCGACAAGGTTCGAGGTGAGTGATGGTTTAAATTGTTTTAATTTTAATAATAATTGGTGGGTTTTAGACTGGTGCATGGGCACCGCACGGTTTGTAGTAACTGTGCGGTCGACCCGAGTGCCCTTATGGGCCCACTTCTTAAAATAATAAAAATTTATGAAAAAAATGAGGTCAATATTTAAAACATAATAATAATAACAATATTATTGTGTAGATTATAATATTATTATTAACAAAGTATTAATAATAATAATAATATTATTATTAAATGTTTATTGATGTTGTTATAATTAAGAGTGAAATGAAGAATATTGTGATTGTAATAATAATAGAACTTTTTTATTAATGATTTATAATTACAAAAAAAAGAATGATTTATTAATAAGAATGTTTTAAAAATGTATTATTATCATTATTATTATTATTGATATTGTTGATATAACAGTTATAACTTTTATTATGTTTTTATTTTGTTTTCATTTTGTTTTTATCTTGTTTTTAGTTTGTTGTTATTATTATTTTCTATTCATTTTTTATAGGAACCTTAGGGGGGTTCCTAACCCCCCCATACTTTCTCCTGATCGAGACCAGGCCGCACCCCCCATGGGGTTCTCCAGGAACGATGGTCCCTCCCCCCTTCTATTCTGTGTGTGATGCAGCCACCTACTACCTTAACCCGATTTGCGGAGGCCTACCTTGCTCTCTATCCCCAGGGTGTACAACGACCCTATCTCCCCTAGAGATCATCGGTCAGCCTCCTTCATGCACCCAATTCGTCGGATCTCCCTGCCGGCTGCACCCCCCTTTCCGGCCCCACCTCCCAGCAGCGGTCCGAACCCACTCCATGCCCTCCTACAGCCCGAACCCCATGAGCACCTTGCTTTCAGAAGCTCAAAACCCTTTCACGCCTTGTTTCCGGTGGCATTAACCCCTTTTGTTCCTTGTTTCTGGAATCCCAGACCCCTGCACCGCCCCTCCTAGTGTGACTCCTCTCCTCCGGTACATTTCTATTACAATTTTGGCATTTTCTTCAATTTAACCAAACTTTGACGTCTCGTTTTGTGTTTCACACTTTATGCAGAGTGTTTAGAGTATGATATTTATATATCAGGAACCATTGGTCAATGTTTTGGAATCCACCACCATGGGAGAGGCGGATAGAATCCTCTCTATATGCCGCCGATGTTTCAGGTAAGGTTAATGCACCCGCTATTTTGTTTCGCATCATCCAATTTAGAGTCTATTATGATAATTGAGTCCCTAATTTTTGTTTGGATGAGTGTTGGTCCTCACACCCACTAATTTTGGGTGTTTTTTGATTTTTATAGGGTTATTTTTTGAATCACATCTTGATTTTTTTAGATTAAATTTTATTTTAGGTATTTGTGGTATTTAAAGTCCTGTGGATTTATTGTAGGGAGTTGCAGCCAATTTCGAAGGCACACATGCATATTCCAATATATTTATATGTATAGATATTTGTATCATCTATGTGCGTGTTCCCTCATGGTGCAGAGAACACGTGCATCAGTTTAAATATATATATATATATATATATATATATGGAAGTGTGTGCATGTGATTGAGGCTATTTGTGTTAGAAAGGATGGTGATACCATCGTTTGAGGTAGGTATTTCCATCCTTTCCCTTCTCTAGGGTTTTACAAAGACACTTGCATTATTTCATTAAATTTATGAAGGCTATTTTCTCCATTATAATCATGATAGCTAAGGCTTTTAAATTTTTTTATGATAGTTAGAATTGTCAAAAAATTGTAATAGTCCCTTGATTATGTGTAGGTTTTTTCCATGTATTACTTCCCTAAGGCATTCCTTTGATTATTTCATTTTTAATTGAATTTATAAATTTGGTTCTCACATCTATGACACCCTTTTTTAACTTAGAATTCCATTTTAGAGTTGGTTTGGTTTATCAAAAATATGTTCTCAAACCGATTTGTGTGAAGTGTCTAGGTTTAAATCACTTAGAACACTACTTTAAATTTTATTGATATTTAAATTAAAATTTATAATTTTTTTTGAAATGTTTAGTATTAATTTCGATTCTGATGAAAATGTTTTGTTTGTGAAATTTTTTTATTTCATGAGATGCCTAGCCCTTATGTTGATGTGATAGGGATGTATAGTTATGAAGTTGATTTGGTGTCTGTAACTTTGAAATAGGTTGGTTTTACAATGTGTTAAAATGTTTTGGAAAATGTTTTATTGTTTGAAGGGAGTGGTTTTGTGTTTTTGGAATGTACTCTTCATTATTTTTGTGTCATTAGATGTTGGCACATCCATGGGTACAGTAGGTGCACCCATGGATGTTCCCTCAAATGAAAATAATGCAATGAAGTGTTTCTTTTTTTAAAAACTGTGTTGTTGATTTTTTTCAAAATGGTCCCTTCATTATCAAGTGACTCTTTTGTGACATCTAAAAGATATAATTAATTGGATTATCAAAATAGTGTTCCCAGTTAGCTTTTGGTTTGCGTAATAATATGAGTTTTATTTTTAAGGCTCGTTTGGCACTGAAAATGTAAAGTGGTATTTGTGCGGTGTTTTGGGTAATGCATTGAACATTTCAAGTTATAGGCCCGGTTGGAACTTTGTTTAATGTTAAATGATTGAATATATATATGGGTAGATCCTATCTAGGGTAACCATTTTTCGTTGAATGCATAGGAAGTGTCTTTGTTTGGGGTAGGCAAGTGCGGTGACAACATATTGAGGTGAGTCACACGTGCGAGGACCTCCTACTTACACATTATTATTGATAGAACCACCATGGTTTCCTGGGTGTCTTTTAGTTGATCGATTGATGTTTTCTTATCAAACCTGATTATATGGGTTGGGACCCACTGGTTGGTATACAGGCCAGATGGGGAGTGCTTCTGGTTTCTTTTGTCATAAGGGAGACCAGTTGATTATAGAATTAGGAGCTTCACCATATGTTGGTCGGTGGTTCCAAACTGAGTACATCCAGGGGTCTTCTAGGGATGTTTAGGATCACCCATGGTACTTAATTATTTTCAGCAATTTTTTACCTTCCATTATACTAGGTTATTTATAGCTTTCACTTCTTACCAATTTTATTTTAGCATATCCTTCGTCTTGTCTGTAAAATGGAAATGGTTTTCGAAATGGTATGTAGCATGTGTGGGGTTTTCTTCAAATGGGAAAAACATGTTTCTTGTTCTAAAATGTGAAAAACCTAATTTCATACTTGTATTTCAAACATGGGTTTATGGACAACTTAAGAAAAGATAACTTAGGGATTCATTGGTTTTTTCTTGGAATCCATACTGAGCATCTTAGTGCTCACACCAATCTTATCTTTTTAATTTATGGTTTTAGTTTTAATTCTCTTATACAACGAGCATGGTATTATGTTGGGTGGTGACCTAGGAGGTCACATGTATGTATGTGTATCTTATATTCTTCCTGCTACTAGTTTTCTTCTTTTTACTATTAGTCTTTATTTGTTTACCTGTCTTTTATTTATGGGCAAAATCGTTCCCTCTTCTATGTTTTGATGGCCGACACTAGTTTCCAACTCGTAGGGATCAAGAATTCCCCTTGGGCCATGCTGCAGACAAGTTCAGAGTCGACCCGAGTTGGTTCATGACAAAATTTTATTAGAGGAGGCCTTTGATATTTGGGGTTTCTGGTAAAAGGATATTAGGATTGTTGGGGCTCAGGAAGTAGGTTACGGGTTGGTGCCAGATCACCACCGCTCGTGACGAGACCTGACTTACCAGGGGTAGTCCTGGTGTTGATTCCATTGTCTTTAGTTGTTTTGGATTGAGGGATGACAATGGAGGCGAATCAGTTCATGTTACGGCCTCACATGGGTTGGTGACCCATGTGAATTCCAAGTGCCCGACTCAAAGTCCTCTTAGTTTTATTCCTTACTTGGGGCATGGATCACCACCATGTCATCATGTTATACATAAACACTAGTTCTACATTCTGATATCCAGTTGTTGGTTGTGTTATGTTTTTAATTCATTTGATGTGAGTGTGTGTTAAAAATGATAGTGGTTTTGAAAAGTAAAAGTGTTTCTTTCAAATGGTTTTAAATGGGTACATTTGGTTTCTAAAAGGGGAATTGTTTTTATTTGGAAGGTTTGGTATTCGTTCAGATTTGATAAGAAAAAGAGATGTTTGGACCTTTTTATTCTTTATGGAGGGTCACATGTGTGTGGGTATGTATGGAGAGTCTGTGAGGGCACTTGTCTGTGGATGATGTAAGCAAGATTAGATAAATGCACATGTGATGGTTTATAAGGTTCCATTGGTGAGCTTTGAAAATTTAAAAGAAATGGCAGTTTTTGGAAAAGAAATTTTTTCTCGTGTTTTTATATACTTGGCTCAAGGTTATGTTTTCCTTGGCTTGGGTTGTTTTCTTGATTGAGTTTTAACTTGATACTGATTTCAATGGGGTTTTTCGTGTTGTTCAGAGTATGCTACCCAAAAATCTCGCTAATGTTACCAGGGAGTCATCCCCAGCTTCCAATTCCTCTTAGGTGATGCTTGTAATTCGAGGTGTTTGAGGTCTGTTAGAAGTAGTGATGTGGTTTGATAGGAGTATAGCATGTCTTCTGGTTAGTGGTAACTCCTGAGTTTGTTAGAGTCAGTATTATTTCTGGTTTAAGGGAGTGTTTGGTTTTGGACTACTGGAGGTTTGGTTCTTCATCATTGTTAGGATTTAGGGTATGGTTAAAGAGTAGTCATTCTTCATAGAGGTTCCCCATCTAGCCAAGAGGATGTTCTAGGGGAACCTATTTTTGAAAAATCATTGTCATCGGTTTCAACTCTTAGTTTGTCAGACCATTCTCTTGTGTGGCTCTAGTTTGGGCATTCTAATCCATCATGTCGCATCCCTTTTAAAATGTTCCACCACTTGGTTCATTTGAATCATTGAAATTAATAAGGAGTTAGGGACTAGAGGCTGCAAATGGTTGACTTTGAGGCAGGAGATGCTTCAGCCATCAGGGCCTCAGCCATAGGTCTTGGGATGAAGCTCGCACATAGTCCGGAGTTGCTGGGGTCTGTGGAACCTCGTTCCGGATCATGTTTTCATATTTGGGATGGAAATATCCAATGTTTTATTATTCTAGTATCATCGTCATCATAATATCATCCTTATTGTGGTGGTGTGATGAGATCGTTCTACCACAATCCAAGCGGCCTTATCTACTCCTAGTGTGGCTTTCAAATAGTTTTGTTGTACTTTAAGGGTGTTAGGATCATGAATAAATAGACCCATTCTGATTTTGAGTTGATTTTAGCTATGTTCCTTAATGTTATGTTTGGTTTCATGGAATTAATGTGCCGTGTTTCAGGACCCTTTTTTAGTTCAGGCGCCTCTTCATGTGTTTTCCTCTAGTGCGTTTCATTTTTTAGGGGATTCTTTCATCCATTCTTCTGGTGTTCTTGTTCTCCCTATAATAGTTATTATCCTAGTGGTAGAGTGGCTCTGTTAGCATTGAGAAGGTAGTTCAAGATCATTTTGGTAGTTCCTGTGCCCCCCAGGGGGTGTTCAGATTTCAAGGATTATGTGTTAGTGGAATTTTTGTGGTGGGGAGAACCCTATGGTGTCCTCCCCTCATTCTTCTACTGTGGTTTCTTCTTTAATTTGGTCGGGTGTGACGTGCATTGAGAATGGTCATCCCAAGGCTCTTGGTTTCATTCAACTTTGTTTGAGTATGAACTCGAGCTGTATTAGCTATAGGCATGTTGACTTTGTAGGGGTAGAAAGTTTTGTGGTGGGGAGAATTATCACACCCCAACCCTTTTAATTATTTTATTTTATTATTTCTGGTTTTCTGTCCTCCTTGAAATGGTTCAAGGTGAGTGATGGTCCAAATTTTTTTATGTTTAATAATAATTTATGGGTTTCATACTGGCGTATGGTCACTACATGGTTGGGAGTAACTGTGTGGTCGTCCTGGGTGCCCTTACAGGCCCACATCTTAAAATAATAAAATTTTATGAAAAAAATGAGGTAAATATTTAAAACATGATAATAATAATATTATTATTTTTTAAATGATAATATTTTATTAATAATGTATTATTATTATTATTATTAGTATTAAAATTGTTATTGATGTTGTATAATTAAGAGTGAAATGAATAATATTTTGATTATAATAATAGAAATGTTTTATTAATGATTTATAACTGCAAAAAAATAATGATTTATTAATAATAATGTTTTAAAAATGTATTATTATCATTATTATTATTGATGTTTTTAATATTATATTTATAACTATAATTATGTTTTTATTTTGTTTTCATTTTGTTTTTATCTTGTTTTTAGTTTATTTGTTATTATTTTTTATTCATTTTTTATAGGAACCCTAGGGGGATCCGACCCCCCCACCCTTCTCCCGATCGAGACTAGGCAGCACCCCCAATGGGTTTCTCAAAGCATGGGGGCCCCTCCCCCCTCCTGTTCTGTGTGCGACGCAACCCCCTACTCCCTCAGCCCGACTCACAACGGACTCCCTTGCTCCCTATATCCATAGCATTGGATGACCCTCTCTCCCCCAGAGCCCCTCAGCTGGCCTCTTTTGTATTCCCTATTCACTGGAGCTCCCAGCCAGCCGCACCCCCCGTTCCGGCCCCACCTCCCGGCATCGGCCCAAACCCCTTGTGGGCCTTGCTTCTGGTGGCCCTAACCCCTTGTACGCCTTGTTTTTGATGACCTTAACCTCTTGCAAACCTTTTTTCTAGCATCCCGCCCCCCCTCCAATGCCCCTCCTGACGTGGACTCCCCTCCTACGGTATATTTCTATTAAAATTTTGGTGTTTTCTTTAATATAACCAAACTTTGGCATCTCAGTTTGTGTTTTGTGCTTTTTGAATAGTGTTTAGAGTATTAAATTGATGTATTTGGACCCGTTGGTCCATGTTCCGGCATCTTCCAGCAAGGGCGAGGCAGATGGACTCATCTCACTATGCCACCAATGTTTCAAGTACAGTTAATACACCCACTGTTTTGTTTCACATCATCCAATTTAGAGTCTATTGTGATAATTGAGTCCCTAGTTTTTGTTTGGATGGGTGTTGGTCCTCACAACGACTAATTTTGGGTGTTTATTGATTTTTTAGGGTTGGTTTTTGAATCGTATCTTGATTTATTTATTTGGATTAAATTTTATTTTAGGGATTTGTGGTGTTTTGAGTCCCGATGATTTATCATAAGGAGTGTGGTCAGTTTCAAAGGAGTGCATGCATATTCCATGGCATGGATACATATAGATATACGTATCTTATGTGCGTGTGTTCCCTCATACCGTGAGGATCACATGCATCAGTTTAAGGATATATAAATGTAAGTGTGTGTGTGAGAGAGAAGCTGTTTGTGTTAGAAAGCGTGGCAGGATCATCGTTTGAGGTTGGTGTTTCCATCATTTCCATTTTTCTGGAGTTTTCCAAAGACACTTGCATGATTTAATTATATTTATAAAAGTTATTTACACCTTTATAATCATGATATCTAATGTATTTCATTATTTTTATGATAGTTGTAATTGTTAATACAATTTTGAGATAGTCCCTTGATTATGTGTTTGTGTTTTCCAAATATTACTTCCCAAAGGAATTCCTTTTATGCTTGGATTTTTAATTAAATTTATAAATTTTGTTTGCACCAATATGAAACCCATGTTTAACTTGGTATACCATTTCAGAGTTGGTTTGGTTTATCAAAAATTTGTTTTCAAACTGATTTGTGTGAAATTTCTAGGTTTAAAGAACCTAGAATACTACTTTAAATGTTCTTGCTCTTTGAAGTAAAATTTAGCATTTTTTTGAAATGTTTAGTATTAATTTCAATTGTGATTACAACTGTTTGATTGGGAACTTTTTTTTATTTCATGAGATGCCTAGAACTTATGTTGATGTGATAAGGCTGTATAGGTTTGAATTTGGTTTGGTGTGTATAACATGGTAATAGTGTGGTTTTACAATTTGTTAAAATGATTTGGAAAATGTTCAATTGTTTCAAGGGAGTGGTTTTGTGTTTTTGGAATTTAATATTGGTTATTGGTGTGTCATTAGATGTTAGAACATCTATGGGTGCACTAGGCGTGCACATGGATGTGCCCTAAAATGAAAATAATGCATTGAAGTGATGTTTTTTATAAAATTGTGTTGTTGTTTTTTCCAAAATGGTTCCTTCATTCCAAAGTTACTCTTATGTGACTTCATACATGTTTTTCAAACATGGGTTTATGGACTGATTTGTAAAAGAGAACTTATGGATTTAGTGGTTTATTCTTGGCATACCTACTGAGCATCTCGGTGCTCACGCCAATCTTATATTTTCAATTTCAAGTTTTAGTTTTGAATTTCTTGTGCAGTGATCATAGTATAATTTTGGGTAGTGACCTAGGAGTTCACATGGAGTTATGTGTAGTTTATTTTCTTCCTTTTTGTAGTTTTCTTCTTTTTACTATTAGTATTTATTTATTTACATGTCCTTCATTTATGGGCCAAATCGTTTCCTCTTCAATGTTTTGATGCCTAGAATTAGTTTCTAGCCTGTGGGGGTCAGGAATTCCCATCGGGCCATGCCGTGGACCAGCTTGGGTGAATGGTTTAGTGTCGACCCGGGTTGGTTAATAACACTTACCTTCTTTCCATAATGATCATTGAAAAATGGAGATGTTACTCATGCATTATTATGACCTACTGTCTTCATGATTGTAGTGTAATTATTTTTTCATAACTATATTTCATAATAGGATTTAAAAATATAATTTATGTATAAAATTGATAAATATTTAATTATTTTTATTTTGTAGATAATGGAATAATACCCTTATTTACTATAGAAAAATTTCCAAATTCATTTTTCACTTATGATTCTAATATCATCAAAAAATTTAACGTGAACTTAAATGATTATTTAATTGATATAACATGATAATAAGTAAGATAATAGGAATAATAAACTTGATAAAGGTTCTAGAGAAATTAGATAATTACCATAATTTTATTATTCTTGAAGATAAATAATTTATGTGACGAGTCACACTCAAGGTAAAGGACATTCTTTATGAAAATTATCAATTAAATTTTCCCTTAAATTTATCTTTTTAATCCATGTATATACTATTAAAATTATTTTATGGATATATTTATATGGAAATAAAAAAAATATAAAGGACACTTTATATCTATTTTAACATTATTTCAATCATTTTGAAAAGGAATATTTTTGTAGAATTATTTTAATTTCATTACAAAATAAAAAAGGAATGTTTTATTTTATTATATAAGGTGAAAACAACTTTTCCCATCATCATAACCGTTATTTTATTCTTGGATTCTGTTATAATATTTCATTTTTTATTCAAAGAAAAAAATCATTCCCTTTTTTTAGGGATTTTATTTTCAAAAAATGGGTTTTAAAGGAAAGGAATATATCAATATCTGAAAATGTTTTCTTATGGGCGCAAAGAACATTTTATGATGCAAGATTTTATATAATTTGTTATAGTTCTTGGTAATTATTTATGAGGATGGGTGGTTCTATTACAAAAAAAGTGTGTGTGATCCAATTATTCCTCTCTATTTCATTTGGTAATGGTATAGAGTTAACCAATTAGATTTATCTTAAGAGAAAATAGGAATAAAATACTATGGTTATTCCAAATATGGGACAAATTTACCTGATTATAATTCTACTAAGATAATATGGGAATGTACATTGACGAGTATTCTAAATATGGGATGGAGTTAAATGATTAGTTTTATCATAATATATTTTGGGAATATATTATGATTTTTATTCCAAATATTACCATGATTATTATTCCATGTGTAACTATAAGGGTTACTCCATATGTAGGAGTGGTATTAAAATTATTTGAAGGTTTCTGATACTTTTTATCTATTATTTCAATGGGTTTTAAAGGTTTAATTTGATAAAAATGTTTTTTTCATTGGTAAATGATTTATTTCATAATATCAAAGAATAATGTGACAAAGGTAATTAAGTTTTGGGTATTTATTTTTTTCACTGAACGAATGGATTTATTTCTTTTTAGGCTCTTTATTAAGATTTTTTGTGCTCATCCTGCATTTTAAAATATTTTTCACAGGGTTTAATGATGGGTAAAGGAAAATAAGAAAGCCATGTTGGAATTAAAAAAGATTTTTCATGAAAAGAAAACCTGTTTGTTTTTAAAATTTTGGGTTTATGGGAAAATTGATACTTAATAGAAGTGTACTATTTGCAATATATGGGATTTTTATGTAGGAGTAATGAACTAAATCTCAAAAACTGTAAACCTAAAAGAAATTTGGGAATGAAAGAAATGAATTATACTCTAAATACAATAGATAATAAAATATTTAATTCTGGGCCCATACACAATGCAATGATTTTCCTACAGATCAAAAAAATTATATGAGATATGGAATTAAATATCTAATTATTTTTATAAAACGTTCCCTGGATATGAATCATATTGATATTCCAAATTATTATAGTAGGGAACAAATTTCTATTGAGTACTTCACGAGGCAATATCAACCTTCTTTTAGTGGGTTTGTTGATCCACTAGTTTCTTTACAATGAATCGTTACTACATAAATGATATATTCCTTTATCCAATTTTCATAACGTTGAAAAGTTATTCTAGTTGTTTATTATTTCGAGGGAAAAAATAGTTGTGGTGGAATCTTATCAAGAACATGAGTCAATGGGAATAAACTGACACCATGGAGTGAGAGGAGTTTAAGATCATGTTTTTCAATAAGTACTTTCATCATATTCTTTATAAAAAAATGCAGTGGTAATTACTTGATTTGAAGAAGGAGGATGATGAATATATTAGTCCCACTAAGTAAAATTTTACAAAACAAGTGAGTTATTCTTCTAATATTATCATCAAACTGGAAATTAAGATTGATTGATTCTTCAGTGTCTTAAAATAAAATCTATGAAGGGTGCTATCCATAAGGGACATCAGTGCCTATGAAGAAATTGTTTGATATATTATAAAAGTTAAAATATATATTTAAGTTACCAATAAATATAATGGGTTTGATAAAAAATAGAGATGTAATTTAAAGGAACATATAAAACCATAGGGAGAAGAAGATGAGGTTTTATTTTTTCTCAAAGTGTGGAAGGAAACATATAGGAAATTTTATTAAGGGGACTGGTAAATCTTTTATGTGTGGACAGGAAGTTCATCAGGCAATTGAATTAAAAATTGATGGGAAGAAGAATTTATCTATTAAAGGAGATAAAAACCCCTAAAATAAACCACCCAAACTATAGTGTGTTAAATTCAAGTAGCATGGGAATTATGTTAACCAATGCTTAAATCCTAAGTTAATGACGATGATCGATTTAAACAACTTATTAAGCCTATAGAAAAAGGTAAATCTCATGTGATAACTATTTTTTATGAGGTTTATGGTAACTATGTGGTTAAAGGTAAACTTACCATCCACTATAGAACTATTAATGTCTTATTTTATTTTGGATGTTCCCACTCATTTATATCTGATGAATTCACAAAGGTTATCACAATACCATAATAATAATAAGAATTTTAAATAGTATTGAAATCATGTAATGATATTTTTATCACTTCACAATTATATGATTCTTATA
This sequence comes from Viscum album, assembly GCA_963277665.1. Lineage (NCBI taxonomy): Eukaryota > Viridiplantae > Streptophyta > Magnoliopsida > Santalales > Viscaceae > Viscum > Viscum album. The sequence goes on from OY728122.1 coordinate 598,668,185, forward strand.
CAATTTAAGATTGTGGGAATGTTCTTTTTATAAATCTTGTTGTTCAGCCTCTAGTTGAAATTGATGTTATTTTAGGCTTGGATTATCTTTTTTACCAAAATCCCACATCAATTAATGAGGAAGGAAAGTCAATTTCGATATTATGAACCAACCTATGATTTTCTATAGGTGTAATGATAAATATAAACTTAAAATGAAATTTACATTCATTTTACGGGTCTTTATTCCTATTAAAAATGGTTGTTTATCTCAAATGGTATAGGAGAAACTCAACATAGAAGATATGACTATTTTTTGGGAGTTTTTGATGTTTTATGGAAAATTTTCATAGTCTTCCACCAAATTTTGTTGTCGAGTTTTCAATAGAAATCATTCCAAGTGCTAAAAATATTTCAAATACTCAATATAGAATGGCCCCTATTAAGTTGTAGAAATTAAAGAAACCACTCTAGGAGAATCTTAAAAATTGATCATTCAATCAATTGTGTAACCATAGGGTGAACCTATTCATTTTGTAAAAAATATTTCTGGATCAATGTGAAGATATAATGATTATTAGAAGCTGAATAAGATCACAATCAACAATAAGTATCATCTTCCCCATGATGATGATTGTTTAATCAACTGTATTGAGCTCAATAATTTTCCAAGATCGAAATTCATTCTAGATATCATAAATTGAGGTTTAAGGAGGATATACCAAATATATAATTCTATAAAAGGTATGGAAACTATAAATTTATAGTGATTCCATTTGGACATACTAATTCTTATACTATCTTTATGGATTTAATAAATAGAGTATTTATATATTACCTTGATCAATTTTTGGTAGTATTTATAGATGGTATACCTATATATTAAAATATAAAGGAAGATAATTAATATCATATGGTGATTTTATTGAAGACCCTAAGGAAGGATACATTGTATGAAAAATTAACAGTGTAAATTTTATCAATAGAAAGTTTCATGTTTAAGAAATATAATCTCAATCAAGGTTATATCATTGGATACATAAAAGAATTAAGTTATTAAACATTGGCCTAAAACAACCATGGTGAATAAATCCATAGTTTTCATAGTTTAGATAGATATTATCGAAATATTTTAGATAAATTCTCAAAACTATCTAATCAACTCACCAAGTTTACTCATAATGGATCCAAGTTCCTCTAGATAGATGAATGTAAAGAAAAATTTCAAGTAATTCAATAGAATGTTAGTTAGTGCACTAGTGATTAAACTACCCCATAGTGGGTATGGATTTGTGATCTTTATTGATTAATCAAATAAGGGATTAGGATGCATCCTCTTGTAGAATGATATGTATGTATATTATGTCTTAGGATAATTGAAGGTTCATGATCAAAATTACACAACTCATTATTTAGAGTTTGTTGAGATAATTTTTTCATTAGAGTTATGGAGGCATTGTATTTATAGATAAAAGTGTGTTATATATACTGATCATAAATGTTTAAATTATATATTCACTCAGAAAGATTAGAATATTAACTAGATAATGTGTTTGGATTTTATTAAATATTTTTAATGATCAATACATCACCATCCTGGGAAAATAAATAAGGTGGCTAATGCATTGAGTTGAAAAGATCATGCTAGCTTATCATTGATGAGGATCACAAAATATCCAAAATTTATGTATTTTTGTAGGATTTATTTAGAAATCTTGAAGGAAGGGGATAAATCTTATCAATCTCAAATGAATATCCAACTATCTATTCAAGTGAATATTTTAGAGGTATAAAAGGAAAATGTTGAGGTAGAGAAGAAATGATGAAATGTTCCTGATTTTAACCTTGATTTTTATGGAATGATAATGTTTAGAAAATTTTTATGTGTTCCTCCAGTACCATACTTGAAGAATGAGTTTTTGATGAATATCATAGTTAAATATTCTGAATTCATCTTGGAAGTACAAATATGTATAGATATTTGATGGATTATTTCTAGTGAGATAATATGAAGAGATATATTTTAAAGTAGGTATCTCGGTTATTGGTATGTCAAAAATTTTCATATTATAGATAGAAATATAAGGTTATGTTACAACCATTACCCATAATAGAATGGAAATGGGAAAACATTGACATGTGTTTTTTCATTGGACACCCCTAAATGACTAATTTACATAATGTTATTTAGGTTATGATTGATTTCCTTATAATGTCATCACACTTCCTTTATATTAGATAAGATTTATCTATTGATCAGATTTCTAGAATATACATTAAATTATTGGTAAGGTTACATGGATTACTTCATTCTATTGTATATAGTTAGGATATAAGGCCTATATTGAAGTCATGGTAAATTCTTCCATAGGCTTTGGATACAGAGTTGTGTTTAAGTATTTCTTATCATCCTTAGAAATATTTTCAATCTAAGAGAACCATTCAAACCATAGAGGATATATTAATGTCCTTTTATGTGATTTTAAAGGTTGGTGGTATCAACACCTTCCTCTTGTAAATTTTTATTACAATAATAGCTTTCACTTGAGCATTCAAATGGATCATTATAAATACCTCTATAGAAATAAGTGTATAAATCCAATGTACGTGGTTGTAGTTGGATAATGAAACCTATTGGAACTTGATCTAATTGAGTTAATGTAAAATAAATTTAGAGGTATTTCATATCTCACAATCACTAAAAAATTTATACTGAAAATCATTTGTGAAATAAGGAATTTGAAGTTGGTGAAAAGGTATTTTGGGAGTTAATCCAAGGAAGTAGGTATTGAGATGAAGAAGGAAGTTAAATATGATACCTAGGTATATTATCCTCTTATAGATTACTGATCGAGTGGAGATGGTATCTTATCACTTGTCTATTCCACCAAACCCTTCTCAAGAACACAATGTCTTCTATGTATCTATCTTGAGTAAGTATATATCTTATCCTTCACAGGTAATGAACTCATATATTTTACCACTATATAATGATCCTTATTAAGAATAATTACTAGTATAAATCTTTGAGCATAGAGATAAAGTTCTACTAAATAAGACTACTCACCTGGGAACTTGAGGATGCGATCAAACATAGATATCTTCATTTGTTTATATCGAAGTCATATAATTTTAAGGAAGAAATACATTTTATGTTAAGAGGAATGTAACACCATAAGATTTTAGGAAATATTTTTTTCAAATAAATATAATTTCTTTTATAGTTTTCGATACACACAACACTAGGTTAAAACAAACCACAATATACTTTTAAAATATAATAATTTATTGTGATAGTTACCACCTAGTCATTTCATTGGAAGGTATGAATATGACTGACTAAATTTTGAAAAATTTAAAATTCACACATTTATAAAATTAATTAATTGGATATGGAATGATTATAAATAAAAATAAAAATCATTTTACAGTAAAAGAAATGTTTTTATGAAAAAATATTTTTACGTGCGTAATGTGTTTTTATAATGAAAAATTAAATTAATCATCATTGGTGAATGATTTTTAGGAAATATATAAATTATATATTCAAATAAATTTTTTATCATTCACCAGTTCTTTTTATAGGAATGAGATAAGAATATGTATATCCAGTTTTATGCTTAAAATGTATTTTTCTAAAAAGGGTTTTCATCGTGTTTTGTGTATTTCTCTAAAAATGAATATCTCCGACCTATAGAAATTGAATTGTTAAAATTGGATTCCAAATTTGGAATCAAGAGGATAAAATTTGGAAAATATTTCCCTTTTATTTTTTGTCAGTATAAATACAAACCATTGGAAATTTTTGTCACCCTAGTAAAGGTAAAATGGGTAAAATCAGGTTAAAACACTAGGATAAGGCATTAAAATTTCTCTAAAACACCCCTTTATCCTATTCAGTGAGTGTATTTAGACCATTTATAAATAAATATCAAATATACGGTCACTCTGTGTCATATTTCTTTCATTGAGACCATTATATTAATTTTAAACAAAAATAAATACAAAATATTACTCTATGCACTTTAATACGTCTAAAATTGTTTACACATGGATAAAATGAGGAAAAGTTTTGTAATAAATATATATTTTAAATATAAATAAATTTTTTCATCATATTAATTTATTTATAATTCTTTATAATTTAACAATTACCTGAAATGATTATGCATCACCGACATAATATTTATTCAATTAATAGAAAAATAAAACAAATTATTTTTAAAAATATTAAAAGTAATACAATTTAGATTAATTATTGTGTTCCATGAATTTTATATATTAATATAAAAAATTATAGTTTTTTTATTTGTTTAAATTAAAATTTCATTTCTATTTAGTTTTCTTTAATGTAAAATTAAATGAATAGTGTCAAAAATTACATTAAGGATATTTTATGAAAATAATATTTTTTAAAAATATTTTAAACTAATAAATATATTTAAAGAGTAAAATGGGGATAAAATTTAATACCTTGTCCATTTATGATCAAATTTTAACCATATAAATAAAATTATAACCCTATAATATGGAATAAGTAGTTACTACGGTTAAGGTTAAAATTGGTTAACCAAGAGGTTAATCAAAACGATAACGTTTAAAATGAAACCAAAATATTTATAAATTTTATTGGCTGATTATATTTCAAAATTACTCAATTTTTCTTCAAATATATGAAATTGTTTTAAAATATCTTGAGAATGACTCAATTATATTTTAATGTTTTCGTTAATTCCTAAAGTTCCCCTCCCCTCACTTATAAAAGGGAACCTATTATCCTCTTTTCCTCACACCTTTTGAGACTTATATATTTTCCAAAAACTATAATAATAAATTCATATATTCCTTCACCACATTCTATGTATTATTTTCCTTCCAAAATACCATCCAATCAAGGCCTAAATTTTAGGCCAAAAAAGGTTCTCAATAACAAGATATAACTCTTAAACAAGCGTTTTCAATTTTATTTCCCATTAATCCTCTTATAAATCCATGGTATAAATTAGAAAATAATTAAATATTGTCTTACATATACTTAATTTTAATAATTATCATATAAAAAACATGATCTACCTTCTTTCCATCCTATAAAAAGTGAAAACATCGCTCGTACATACATACGACTTGCCATCTCCATAGAGTTGTGTAATTCATTTTTCATCACCACTTTACTTGGATGGTTATAATTATTTATTTAATAAAAATATATTATATTTATGATATTATTATTATTCTATAAGGTTAAATTATAATTTAATTTTCTTTCATTTCATCCATCAAAAAATAGAAACAGTGTTTGTGCGTACGTACGACCTATCATCTCCATGAATGATGTAATTCCTTTTTCTATCACTACATTTTATGGGTAAATATAAAAATAAAAAATCAATATATATGATATTAATATTTTTAAAATTATATTTAATTGATGATATCGTGTTTATAGTATAAATAATTAGACTACCGAACTGAGACTTGTATGAAAAAAGACGAGTTATCACTCGGAACAGTAATTTTGAAAAGGAATTTTTAATCAACGGACGTTAAGTTATTATAATAAAATCTTATAGGTAATGATAAAAATTATTATGGTTCTATAATACATTTATAATAAATTTATATTAATTATACATGATTTTCAATCACTTATAAATAAATATAGGACATGAGGGATGCTTTTATTTTACAGACTCATTGTTTATCAGTATTGATTATGATTACATTATTATAATGATATATTATGATCTACCACTCATGAAACACAAAAAAATTCTTAACCAATTTATATTTCAAAAAATTAATTGTTTTTATTTCATTTTTCTCTCATTAAATAATCAAGAAACTGAAAATATATTTTAAAGGAAAACAAAATTTATTTCTCTCTTGGTTAAAAAAAATATTTCTCAATCTCAATGTTCTATAAAAATGTTTTCAAGAAATATTTTAATATTATAATATGATTTATTAAGTTCATATTTACCCTTTATTAATTTTTTTAAAAAAAATTAAAATGTATCTTCTTTTTATTTTACAAATGAGGTACATTTTATTTTTATTAAAAAATTATGAAAGATATGTTTTCTTTTAACTTATACAAAATGAATGGAATATATTTTTGTAATGACTAAATAATGACATAAAACTTATTTTAAAAGATACTAAGGTTCATTAATATAAAGATATATTTAACATTTTGGTGAATTTTTATATTTTAAAAAACTTGTTTCAAATTGAAAAGAGTATTTTCATGAAAAAAATGTTACAAGTGATATTTTAAAAGAATTTTTCATCTAAGTTGATATCCTTATATGTTACCTACTACAGATTGCGGATATGATCCAATTATACCTTATTATTCTTTATATGGATGGTTTATTATTATAATGGAAATATTATTAAGAAACCAATTACATTTCCATGTTTAATTCAATGATAAATTGATGAGAGGTTTTTGAAAACCATTTATTTTATATTTTTTATTCCATGATGAAATTTTTATAAAACCCATTTATTTTTTCATTGTTTATGATATGATGAATGTTTTATGATCTTGTGAAACACATCTGTATGATTTTATTAATGTGATAGGTGGTCTAAAAATCATATATACCTTTAATGCAGTTGGTGAAGATATATATATCATTAGATAAAAAGGACTGGAATAGGGAGTAAACCTAGTTTAGTAAGGGAATCTATCTGCTATGATAGTCTTGGGAGTGAATCATAGATAATATGATAGAATGGGGATTTAACCCAATCCACTATGATAATCTTGTAATTTATTTTTGGATATTAAGGAAATGATTTTCTATAATTATGTGTATGAAAACAATCTATGACTTCTTCCAATGTTATCCTCTCAGGGATAATATCATTTGATTCATTTATGACTCATTCCTTATGATCTACATAGATTTATTAAATGATTCAATATTATGATCTACGATATAAAATTTATGTTTTTCAAATTTTATTCTCATGTTTTCAGGACCTTATGCTTTAGTTAAACTTATGTAATCATTGATATCTCTCTTATTTATGCTTACTGAGCATCTGATCTCACCCTTTTTTATTATTCCCTTCCTTAGAGTATGATTTATTTTTTAGGTATGATATGAATAATAAGGGGAATGTTGTGAATAATTAAGTGGTAAACAATTTAAATCATATATGGAAAATCTATTTATGTATACAAGTTTCCAAAGGCACTATACCTATATGATTTAAGTGTGGATCACTATGTCATGTAATGAATGTTCATATAATAAGATTTAATGTATATTTTTGACATTATTGGGTCACTATAAATATTTAGAAGAAAGTAAAAATAGATAAGAAAATTTATCTCATAAAAAAAGATAGATTGTGATCGTGAGTCGAGCGGGTTGGGGTTTAACTGGATTGAATCAAGTCAAGAGAAGTGGAGAAAGAATTAATGATACAATATTAATGATTAAAAATGAAAAAAATATTATAAAAATCAAATGAATAAAGAATATCAATCATGGGTAAAGTGTGGTTGTGATTCAAGAGGATGAGAATTATAGGAAGAGGGCATCGAAAATATGAGATAAAATTCTTCTATTAAAATTGTAAAATAATTTTAATGTTGATTATGATGAAACTAATATTAAAGTTATTTTGAATGAATTTTGGTGGTGTTTCATTCTTTAAATAATCTTAAAATTCAATTTCAAGAACTTTTAATGTAAGTTTTAGTATAATTTATGTTAAAGTCCTTATTGTGATTCTATAAACATTTCTTATTGTAAAACCAATGTTAAAACTATGATGCTAAATCATATTTTTTTACTTGTGGTTACATCACTTCAATTTAAAAAAATAGTGTATCTATAAGGTTCCCCTCAGCCATATTTGATAGTGTCTTCTACTATTGGATCATTTTCACGGGACAAATTGGTTGACTTAACAAAATTTGTCTTAAAATAAATATCCTTATCTAGATATTTTTGTATTTATAGGTAAATAAATGAGTAAATCCATGGTTAGGATTTGTAGAAGTCAGGAATACACTCAACAGATCAAGGATCCATGAGTCAATATAGTTTTTCAACAAAACTTTTACCATAAAACTATAAAGGTAATGGTGTATCTATATATTTATCAATGAGGATAATTTTTAAAATATATTATCCACTAGAATATTAAAGAAATAGAAATTTTTTGAATCTACTATTTGAGAGATACTATGATTTTTTAAAATAGTAGAAGAAATTTAAATATTAATAATTCAATACTGTTTATAATATTGGTGATCAAGATTAATTACTAATATACAAAATTTACATATTGTGGATTAAATGTAAATAAATACCACTAAATCAATATCATTGTGATCATTTTTGGATAAAGATAACTTAACAATCAAAAATAACTTCCAAAATAGGTATAGGGACTTGTGTGTAGTGCTTTTCCAAAAAAGGATGATTTTTGTGTTGGAGTCTTGACTTCCTATTGAGCCTCCTCAAGGTGAATGAAAGGTGGGAAAGTAAGCCTATAAAAACCCTATTTATGATTCATTGGATACAAATTTCATCATGTTATCATCTATGTCAATTGAATTTTAAAAAGAATGAATTAGGATGAGGAGTCATACAAGATACTTATTTATCACCCAGAATTATACAAAGAGAGAGCAAGGAATAAAATTCATGATATCTCTAGTATAATATACGGGTTTAGGATTAGATTATAGAATCAATAAGGATATAATTTTATCAAAATGATTGGGTATATTGAGTGATTGTAGTCTCTATGGTTTAAAATGAACCAAGAGCTAGTAGCAGATCTCATAATTGAATATTTACCACCTAGATATTCTGATTTCATTATAACTATAATATAAACAAAATGAATAAGTCTCCTTTTTATCTATTGTATTTGATTCTATAATTTTAAAAGGATATGAATAAAAAAACACTGCAATCCTTATGGTGAATGAGAAATTGAAGGGAAATGGAAAAGGATTAATGGGTAAACAAAATCCAAAGAAACCAATGCACAACCCCACCAAACAAATAATGATATAGAGGAAAAGGAATGAGATTAAAGTTATATATTTTTTATATAGAAATAATGTCCAAAAGAAAAATAAATTTATAATCAAGAAGAAGAACCAAGGTGATAATTATACTTTAGATAAATTTTTTGTCAAATAAAATCTATCTATTTTTATAATTTGGGTATTGGATATAGCCTATAGCTTGAAAATGTGTTTTATAATATAGGAACCAAATATATTTAATAATATTTTAAAGGTTGAGATTGATATTAATGTTTAAAATGGTGTAACAAATAAAGTAATGTTCATTTTAGATTATCATATTACTTTACATATTATCATTGTTCTTATTTAAATAATTTATATTATGTTCCTTCAATTACCAAGAGAATTATCTTAGTGTTAGTTCTAGACACTATAAGATTTGATTTCAAATTTTCAAATAAATGTTTCTTCACTTATAATTTTGATATATGTTGTGGTATACTGTATTTGGATAATGTATTATAAACATTTGAACTTGGAAAACTAGTATTGTAAATCAATGACAAATCCAATTTGAAATACTAATTTCATACTTATCAATGGAACTTCATACTTGGTCATGTAAATGAAAATTTATTAAATAATCTACATCAAGAAGGTTGTAGACAATATATTAAGTTAAAACCCTTAGATGTATATATTTATTTTATATAACGGAAAATGAGTAAAGCACCTTCCAATGGGAAAAGAGAAAGGGCTACAGGACTGCTAGAGTAGATTCATATAGATGTATGTGGTTCATTTAAAATTAACTAAAATGGTGGGTTTTATTAATTCATTAATTTTACCAATTACTTTAGTAGATATGGATATATCAAAATAATGAGGAATAAATTATATTCCTTTAACATGTTTAAGGATTATCATGATCAATTAGAGAATTGTATTGGTAAGAATATTAAGAAGCTCTTCTTAGGTCATAATGGATAATATCTTAACAAATAACTCATTTATCACTTGAGGAAGTGTGTAATAGTCACTATACTTGCTCCTTATACACATTAGTGGAATGTTTTAAGTGAAAGGAGGAATCATACCTTGTTTAAAATAGTAATATCAACAATGATTCATGGAACTCTATCATTATCCTTTTTAAGATATACACTATAGAAAGTAGCATATACACCAAACCATGTACCAACTAAAGGAGAATATGGGATTCCATATGAGTTATGGTATATAAAGAAAAATTATTTTTTGTACATAAATATATGGGGATGACTTGTATTTTTCAACACAATACCTAATTAAAAGTAATCATCTCAAACCACTAATTTTGTCATTATCGAATTTCTTATAGAAACTAAAAGATATTACCTATATAACCCTTTATATAAAAAATTAATTGTGGAAATACATGAAATATATTTTGAAAGAGAACACACTTCTAAATAAAATATTGGGATCAATATTTACTTTGATGAAGTTGAATCCCTAGATGCACAAGAGTTGGTATATGAAAAACATCACTAGAGATAGTGGGTAAAGAAGAGGTTCCCAAGATATAAGTATTGTGTATATCTATAATGGAGGTTAGAGAACTTGATAGGTAACGTTTTATTATCATTGAGTTATGTGAGAAATTAATTCTTAAGGATTATGAACTTTAACCCAAAAGATGTAATATATGGAATAGATTTTAACAAAAATAGGGAATCATGAAATTTAAATACGGAGTCTATGTACCAAAATAAAGTTTTGATTTCATTATACCTATTAGTTTACATAATACTTATTTGTTGTAAATGGATATTAAAGAGAAAACTAGACATGGATGGTATATTAAATACCACTAAATCATGACTATTTGAAAAAGGTTTCAGATAGAATCAAGTCATTGACTATGATAAAACCTTCTCATCAGTCATAGTACAAAAATTCATAAGAATATTAATTAAAAAATTAGTTTTCCATGATCATGAGTATAATTTCCTGATTTTCAAAACCCAACTATTTGTGTTTTCCTTGGAATTAGAGGTGTAAAGAGGGATTTTGGGGGTGTTTTAAAGGCTATATTGGAATGTTTTACATTTAAAGGTCCACCACACCTAATTGATATATATTTTTCTAGATACGGTGGTTAATCTTTAAGTTTTTCCATTGGAAAGGCTATTTTGGTGTTGTATGTTTTGGTGTTTTAGAGTTTTTAGTTATCTTATAATGAATATTATCTTAGAATAAAATGAATTGTTTAAACAAAAATTTATAATGGTTTTAATAATGAATGAATATTAACTTCTATTTACTAAGTTAAAATGGTTACTGCTGTTATACCTAGATAATTGTCTGAGATTCTGTTTCCTAGGCCTTAGTGGTGGAAGTTGGGTATCATGTGGGATATTAGTCTTACTTAAGTCTAGGTCTAGTTAGTTTCCCTTTGTGTATTTTTGTGTGATATTTATTCACATATTTTATTATTTTATATTCTTCACCAGATGAATTGGGTGGGAATATGACACCCAAATGTTTTGGGTAGGGTTATTTTATCCAACATGAAGGTTGGTGTGGAATAGATGGCTAAATTTTCCATCATCTCCACTCCCCCTTCAGTATAGAATGATTTTTAAAAGTATTTGGGATGTAATGGATTAAGGTATAAGGTAAGTTTCTATATGATCTATTATATCTAATGGATTTACTATATTTGTATGTGCATGTTATGATATCTTGAGGTTATATAACGTACTTGTATCTAGTTGTCATGATAATTGTTTCCCAAAGGTGTACATGAATGGGTTATAGTTTCTTGAGGTATAATGCATGAAACATGGGATTTAATGGATTACAGTCTTACTATTGGTTACTAATGAGAAGTGGTATGTGTGTACAAGTAATAAAATGTGTTTTGGTATTTGTAAACACGATTCTAGATGACTTATATATGGGATGAGAGCACATGATATTTAGAATTTGGGTGTGAGAGAAACAAACTCTTGGTGAAGTGGAAGTAAGTAATATTTCTTACACATATTCTTTCTGGATATTCTTAATTCTATGTGTTACTTGGTGAGAATTCCTCATTGATAATGGGATATAGTAATACCTATTTAGTTAATGATTTGGTTAAATTTCTTTATTCACTAGTCTTTTCTATTATTCATTCAATTTTTTATAGATGATGTTTGAGAGATTGGATGGATTTTTTATGTAGGAACTAGTGAGGATTACATATTTTAGTAGGGAAAAAATATTATCTGGACTTAGTACAGGATGTAAATAAAAGATGTCCACTATGACATGGGTATATAGAGCCCTTTGTGATCCAATGCAAAGACCTCTAAGTTTACTTAACAGGCAACGAGAATCATTTCTACTTACACAGTAGATACTAAGGTAAGGATCATCAATCATTATTGTCTACACTTATGATTATAATGGTTACGAAATTGGAAATTAGGATGAAATATAATTTAATATCCTTAAATATTCTATATTTTATGTTTAAGAGTCGCTAAAATTTTCTTCTTTCAAAATAATGGCTCAAGTTTGTCATCCCTATCATGTTCACACTGATTAATTACTACACAATGAACTAGAATATTGTCATATTGTTGTGGAAAATGATGAAAAAACATATAGGAGGACACTATAAGAGTTTTAGTTCCAGGTTATGCATAATTATGAAGGCTCTATTTTAAATCAGGATATCGAGGCCTAGTTGGAAGAAGTGAATATAACCTTAAATTCAATTTGTGCATGGATGGAGAACTAGGTTTCATTGGCTCAGGGATCATGAGGAATCTATTGCTTCTTGATAGAAGTTTCATGACCAGTTTTAGGTCAAGTTTTATTCTTCTAAGACGAAGATAGATTGTCTTTAGGTGATCCTAACTCTCCACCAAGGTAATTACAAAATGTGGGAGTTTAATTTCTAGTATTAAAATAGTTTTTGTTATGATTCTGACCTAATTCTAGGTGAGGAGGCTTGGGAGAGGTATTTCTAGATAAAATTGTTTCTAGATATCAATATTTAATTCACCCCGTTTAACATATAGATATACCTCAAGGTTTTGGGGAGGGAAGAGTCTATTGAGATAGTGATAGATAAGACCATATCTTCAAATGAGGGGACTCCCTATAAATCTCCATATAGAAGAGTTGTGGATAGAAGTAATGAATTTCCTAAAAACCAAAGAATCAGATGGTATGGAGTCGATTTTGGCATTTTTCATCCTGTTTCATTGGGGATGGTTGTTCTTCAACACCTGGATAATCTAGGGGTTTTTTAATCATGTTATGGTCATGAAAATCAAAATATTTAGTTCCTAACCTTACATGGTAGTTAGTGTGGAGCTAAAATCCATATTTAGGTTCAGTTGTTGTTCTAGTTTCCTTAGAGGTAATAGAAAGAAGTTTTAATCTTCAGTATTTAATCAATATAGGGGATGGTGTTGGAAGATGATAACCAAGTTATTCACTATATACATAGAGATAGGAAGCATAGAACAACCATGTAGGTGGTATCTATCAGGTTCGGTGAGGTCTTGAAGAAAATCATGGCCCGATGCATGGATTTGAGTTACCAGTTTCTATGAGAATGAATTTTTGTGAGTTATTGTATACATCTATTTTACAAGGGTTATACCAAATTTTAATTGGGATCCATGAACTTCTTTATCACACCCTCCCTAGTCCATGTTTCATGACATAAGGTGGAGAAGCTTCTCATTCCCTTAGCATTGACTTTACCAACTAGAGTTCATGATAGACTGGGTGATGTGTGTAGATATTGTGAGTTGATGTTATGGTTGTATCTCTCTTTGGTATACTTGTTATATTTGTGAATATCACCATATTATATCATCCTTTTCATATATAGATAATAGTTTTGGTGGATATTTTTTTATTTTTATATTTGGTTCATTATATTCTCTGATTTTGATAGTTAGAAGGATATGTTTATGGGTGAGTGAGACCCTTAGATGGGTCGGAGTTGTGTTGATTCCTTATCTTCCTTGATGGAAGGGTTAATGATGAGTTCCATAGAGTATTATTTAGTGGGTTTTCCCAGAATTTTAGAAGCCCTCCTTGTTCTAATTATAGAATAGGTTGATATGTCATCCCATCAACATGAGAATGAGATTGGGATATAGATCTTTATTAAGAGACACTCCTATTTGTATTTCCCTGTATAAGATGGCCAATTTTGAGTTGTAGGATCTATGGATTTAGATTGATGATATTCTATATATAGGATTCATATATCCTTGTGTGTAACCTTGGGCTACTCTGATTCTATTTTAGAATAAGGAATATGGTAGTATGTGTGTAACATCCTCATTTTTTAATGTGTATGGGAAGTTATATAATGTTTATATGCCCTTTGGGTTATAATTTATAATATTTTTTTGCAAAAAATTAATAATTTTGAATATTATTATACCCTTAAGAAGACCCAATATTCCACATATAGGTAAATATATTATAACTTTACAAAGGTTAGTTTTTGGAATTTATGAAAAGTTAATAATTAGAATTCAAAGGTTATGTAATGGTAACCTAGTTACTTCGTAATGGTAAATATGATTTGTTTACAGTTAACTATTAGTTTTCCAAGGTTACATAAGGGTAACACATTATCTATATGTGACATCTATGTGTTGCACAATTAAAAAACCATGTTACCCTTACATGGTGACCATTTCTAACATAAAGGTAGTTTTTACCAACAATTTCATTCTTCTTTATCCAATTCAAACCTAAAAAACACATTTTATGATTTTAAAAGAATAAAATAAGAGGAAATTAATTATTTTGACGCATTTAAGTTCATAACTCATATTTTGGCATTTTTATACAATATGTATTCAAGATTGGATTTAAAGGATCATAAAATGGTTTTTTAAATTTGGGGATTAAAATGCTAAAAACCAGAATGCCTTACAATTTTTTTAATATGTGAAACTCTTTTTACCCATTGATTATGATATAATCTTGAGTCTAGGTATCCCATAACTCCTTTATCTAAGACCTGTGAAATCCTTTTCAATCAGTCTAAGTTCATCTTCTAGTTTCCAATCATGGAAAAAATATCCCTCTTTCCACTATTTATAGGTGAAGAATTTTTAAAGGGTTAATATCAATATAGAAATATGTAATTTATATTATCCATATTTTAGGTATAGTTTTTGAAATTGTAATTCCTAGGATTTTAAATTAATGGTTGGTTTCAACCATAAAATATATTAAACCAAAACTATGAAATAATGATAAAGAATTATCCCATTGAAATTATCTAGGATAGATAAATTATACATGACGTGCTTTTAATATTAAAAATCATTGGAATAGGTTCTAGAAATCCATGAAATATGGATTTAATCGATTAATTTGTGAATTTTAATCAGGTGATCATTCAGTGATGAACCTTTAGATTTGACATCAATAATCTTGAGATAGGATGATCTCAACCATATAGATCCCATGCATATTGTTTTTGGTGTGATTTGATGAAATGTTCTTATGCGATCTAAGACCCATGGTTGAGTTTGATCCCATGTGTGTGTGGGTATCCCATGAGACTCATGTTAGTTTTGATCATATGTTTGTTTGTGTGTTGGTCAAATAATACTCGTACTTGATGAGTTATGTTCTAATTATATATATTATGCCTTATTTTGTTTGGATGTATGGACTTCATAGGAATTTATTCCTTTAGAAAATGACACATGGACTATCATGGCTTGGTTAACCCATAGAGGGAGAGCATGTGTGTGATGATCCAATGAAGAAGTTGGGAAAATAAATATGAAGAATGTTTGATGACCTTATAGCCCTACCCAAGGCAGTGATAGGGGAATAATGGCCTTATATCCTGACCAAAGACATAATGTTGGGATATGATGGCCTTGTGTCCTAACCCAAGTTAGTGTTAGTATATGCAATCCTTCTGAACTAATCCATGATAGATATCGATCATGAAGGGCTTGTGGCCTAAACCATGACTCAATGGCCTTATAAATGATATAAAAATAAAATTAGTGGTCCTGGGGTTATCCCAGGTTCATGAATTCTTCTATGTCCATTGTTTCATCATGGATCCAAATCATGTATATCTAGGGTTCCTAGTACCTCAGTTAGCACACAACTACCTAGTGCATGATTGGTTATTATTTGACTGTGGATTTCATATTATCATTGAATAAATATTTATGAATGTGAAATAACTCTATGAACACATTGGTGGTGTCCTACTGGGTTTATAATCACACAATGCATGGTCACCTCAGTACACATGCAGAATTCATGACTAGGGATCTGTGGAATAGAAATGACTATAAGGTAGGTTACTATGGAGAATTGATTTGGGATCTTTCTGTAGTACCAGAATATAATCTAGATGGAATCTAAAACACTTTTATTTATTACCATTTCAATTTATAATGTTATAGTTGTTAGCCTGTACATTGGGGATCTATTTCATTACACCTATATGACAGGGCATGAAATATATTATAGAATCTATAAAATAATCATATACAGAGATTTATTTTATTATATTATATCAATTTCTATGATTACCAAGAATATAGTCTCCCCATGTCACCATAGTATGTTGCCGCTAGTCGGTAGCCTCTTGTATATGGGGATCCATGCATGAGGTTTTGTGGAACTTCAACTTGAACCCATGGATTTGGATCGGGGTGTTACAAAATGGTACTAAGGACCTAAGGTTTCCTTTCCTTTCTTTTAGAGTTATTATAGAATGAAGGGAGGATATATGGGATTCAGTTTGGGGAGTTTCCATGTTCTTGGCTAGAACATGTATAATCAACCTCCGAGTTACCAGTGATGGGATACTTGTTATAGTTTTATGGGATTTTGGTTCATTTAGGCATCAAGAGTATCCATGCAAAGTCACGTTCTACATATATACCTATTGCGTGTTGCGTATTAATTATTTAAATTAATTAAATTATTTGTGTGATCTATTTTCATTCCCTGTTATTATGATATATCTATTCATAAATAGTTAGTTTAAATTGAGAATTTTATAATGTCATATATATGATTGTGACTATAGGGGACTAGGCTTAAGCCTTGGTTAGTACAAGAGGGGTTATAACTAGTGTGTGGGTATCTCCTAGGAAATCTGTTTCCATATAAATCATATCGTTGATCATTATAACTACTTATGTTTTTCTCATAAGAATGTTTTTACAAGATTTATTAATTATTTTTTTGTATTTTGGAAAAAATGTCATCTTGTATATGCCATAATTCTTAAGATAGGTTTGATAACCATTTTCACCATATGTTATATAATAGGTTTCACTAGAGTGTGCTCATGAACCTTCTCTGGTGGTTTAGATGATAAAATTTCTCCATCCTGAAGTATGATAGATAGTTCTTTATTTGGAATGATAAAATTATGGTTGATCTTGCTTAAGAATTTCAACTCTAGAATCTAGTATAATTTTAGGAAACTAGTTGTCCTTAGGATGTGGAGGATTATATGGACATCATCAAGTTTATCTTTGAACTGGTGGCGGCTATTGGAGATAGGAGGTTAAGCTGGAGGAATTTATACTTTAGGGGCCTTCTAGGTGGGGGTGAGTCATCATGGGTTAAGTAGGAAGGCATGGGGGTCTAACATGGAAAGCAATAAATGAGATATTTTTCAACGATTTATTCCCTGAAATGATGAAACTATACTGAGCATAGGAGTTCATGGGGATTCAATAAGGTATGATGTCAGTTTCTTCTAACTCATATCATTTCAAGGAATTTATACATCTTTCTCCACTTTTGGTTAGGTATGAGGAACATAGGGATATAAAGTTCAAGATATGAATTCTTCCAAAAATTAAATTCTAGTATAAGGGCTTTGACATGATGATTTATGTAAATATTCTTTATAAATCATTGACTTTTGAAAATGAGATAGAGGTGTAAATGATTACAAGTTTTCTTCTAGCATACATTACACTGATGAACAAACTGCCTTGTGCTATATTGTGTACCTCTTCTCATGGAAGGAAGATGAATACTGAGGAGGTAAAATATAGCATAAGACAATTGTAATAGAGTATGACATATTCTACTCTCTCTATGGGAGGAGGTTTCCAGTGCTTCAACTATGGACAAAGTGGTCATTATTGAAAAAATTTCCAAAGATCGTAGCTCCAGAGAAGTGGATGTGGAAAGATGGGATATCTATAGTAGTTTTTTAGGGAATCATAGAATGGATATTCTAGGAGTTCAGGGAAAACATTGAATATGAATTAAAGGTTTGGTTTGGTCCCCAATATTAGATTCATACCCCATAGACTACGACAATCTAGGTGAGTTATGCATCTCAATATAATTCATGAATAGCTAAGGTTGGAAAAGTGTACACAATGGACCAGGTTCTAGATAGCAGTGGAGAGGGTCCTTATATAGTCACAGGTGTAGTATTGATAACTTTTATGTTATCTAATACTTTTTTTAATATAAGAGTATCCTATTCTTTCATTTTTTTTCTCAAGTTTTAGATGTCCTATATTTACAAGTTAAGTCATATTATGAGTTTCTCCCACTTTACAAACCCTTGGGAATGAAAGTAAACTATCTACAGATATTTCTTAAATGATACATAGTTTAAATTATATATATATAATGTTTTTGGTTAATCATAATCATAGAGATGAATAGTTTCGATGTTATATTTGGAATGGAATGGTTGACTAGTTATCCATCTCATATGAACTTCTATCGAAGATGTGTATCTTTCATCACACCTAGGGGATAGATTTTTGTGTTGATCGATGAGTGGGATATCAAAGAAGATAGGATGGGACCCCATATGATATAGGTTGTAGTGATCATGGAACAAGTAGTGGTCTTGGAAGTTGCAATAGAATCCAAAGTATCCCCCTTTATCTTCCCTTAATGGGTGGATCGTTATTAGGATGTTTTCATGAATAACTTCTTAGTTCTTACTATAGATAGAGGGATTGATTTTGATATTGATCTTGTTACTGAGAAATAGTTGATATATAGTCTTCCTAATCCAAACACTCTAACTAAGTTGAGATATTTAAGGTACATTTACATGATTTGGAGGCAAAAGACTTTATCAAACCTAGCACATCATCTTGGGGTGCCCTAATCATGTTTTTAAAAAAGGAATATGATTGTCTATGGATCTATGTGGACTATAAGAAACTGAATCTAGTGATGTATAATAACTTACACCCCTTAACTATGAGAAAAATTACTTATTAACATGGTTTATAACCATCACTATAGACCCTAAAACCATCGCTATAGAATATAGCCATGGTTTGGATGGTTGTGGATCCTATTTTCATGGAAATAAGGCCATTACTATTTGCATGGTTTACACCATAGAAATACACCTATATCCATAGTTGGAAACCATGGAAATTAATAATAATATGGAAATCTATCTATATGGTTTCAAACTGTGCCAACACAACTATAGCCATGATTCAACCCCGTGACTATTTGTTTGACTAGGCCCATTATAAATCCATAGTTTCTAACCATGGATATATCCCCCTAAAAACAGAAAACAAATCTAAATCTTACTAAAATTAATTTAATACCCATACAAAATTGCTAAAATTGAACTCAAAATAGACTACCATCCCTAAATCAACTAGAATATGTCACAAAAATTAAAACACTAAAATGCATACCAAGAATACAATGTAGAAATAGAATTCAATCACTTAAATATCTACCAAGAATACAATGTGTAGACCAACCTGTTACACTTAAATCCCACCTTAGGAGTAGTACTAAATGGTTTTATTAGTGACACCACAAAATGATAACAAAAAAAAAAATATTAATTGAAAATATATACACAAAATGGACAAAATCATAACCTCTAGACCACCACCAGAAAAATCATAGAACAATTCCATTTTCAATGCATTCAATATATTAAATTTTTTATTCATTTATTCATCAAAATTTATATCTAATCATTTTATGATTATTTAAATTTCAAAATTAAAATCTAATCCAATAATCCATGTTATTTTATGGAATTTTAATACATAGAATAATATAGTTATCCCACTATTTAGGGCCTCATATATCTTATACATCCTTAATAGACTACCTTTCACGATTTCATGAAATTTATTGGATTAAGTTTCACATTTTCTTATGGACTACTATATTGATCTAGAATCCCCATTGGGTCATTCTAAACCCATAAATGATAGAGTTTGACCCCTAGATTCAAAGGGGTTATTTCTTTTGTAATGTCTCGAGGTTATTATTTTACAGTACTGAATAGATATAATAATACATATTCATCTTGGGGGTTGTGGGATTTTTTTGTTTTCCTTGAGCATATTTGGTCTTGTATTTGTGAGGTTTCTTAGTAGTGATTTATTGAGTCAGTTCATTCATTTTAGATAACAGATTCAAGGGGTAGAATTTTTCAAAGAAATTTTATTTCATCAGTGAGTTACTTATTATTATGGTTGTTATCCCATATTTTTGTGGTGTGGTATCCTTATAGTAGCTACTTCTTTCATAATTTATGAATTAGTTCAACATTTTTCTTCTAAAGGTGTTTCCCATAGTGGAGGTATCATTGTGTTTGTAAAATAATGATCTCTAGTGGAGGTTAACTATATGATGGTTTTATAGGTAGTGTTTAATGATGGTAATCTAGTCTTGTGGATTGATGTTTCTATTTAAATTATGTTTTTATAATATTGGATCTATTTGGATGATGGAACTCGTTCATCTAACAATGAAAAGTTCATTGTGGGTAGAGGTGGACACTGGTGGTTAGTGAGTAGGTGTGTTGAACATACATCTCATAGGGTTTTGGTGACTCTGTGGCTTGAGTCGTATCACTAGATCCTAAGAATTTCATTGATTAAGGTAGGGTGGTGCTCTTATCTGATATCCCATGACCTACAACACAAATTCTTTCCAGTTTCAAAATTTTTATTTTTTATAGTTTACTGTTGATTGGGCTTCATCTAACTTTTAGTCCTTACTATTTTGTGGTTTTTTTATTTTTTTTAACTACCAAAAAATTTCACTTTAAAAACCTACCCATCCAACAGCACCCAAACAAAAATAAAACCTTGTAGCTAACAAAAAAATAAAATATAAACATAACTCAAATAGAATATAGTATATATCAAAATAATTCAAACTATATCTAAGATAAACAATATAAAATTCCAATATCAATATCAACAAAATAAAACAAAACTATATGATAAAATTCAATATATAAACCAAGAATAAAATTTACATCTGAAATGCGCCTCAATATCAGTATCACCTAAACCATCATTACCCTCATCATCTCTTGCATAAATGAAAAAAATAATTGTTACACTTGGGTCCTTTAATGCCTTTGGGTCACCCAAGGCCTTCGGGGTAGTTAGGCTTTTGGGCCACCCTGATGCCTTCAGACCACCTTAAGGCCTTCAGGCCGTCTCAAGGCCTTCGGGCCACCAGAAATTGTGCTTAAATTATTAGGAAGACTCTACAAGGAGCAGACTCCTAATGGGGATTCAGAGCAGGAGAATTCACGAGATAAAAATCTAATTGGATTTGTCAGAAAGAGAGGGTATGACATTTCCATCAGGACTAGATTGTTCTTGCACAGGAAGCCTAGTCGAACAATCATGTTAAGGTGGAGAGATAATATCACGATGAAGAAGCTAAGAGGAGGATTTCCAAGTATATTCTGTGTATTTCCTAAGACCTATGGGTCATGTAATCTCTAAGCCTACGGGTCTTGTAAGGGTTCCCCCTAATCCATTGAAATGGGTTATCAAAAATCAATAAAAAATAAGGCCTTTAGGCCATTCGGGTTAAAATAATTCCAATAAGTATGAACCACAAAGATTAATCCAAGTTCAAATCATGAATTTTTTCATTTTGAGAAATATAATTATAGTCTAGAAGATCAAATTTAGCTTGGGGATGATTCTAGAACATCTATATTTTTATGGTCTAAAATTGTTTAATGAAATATCACCATGTAAGAATAAATAATTAAATAAAATTGACATATAAACTCATATTTTCAGGAAAGAATTACAATAAAATTACTAAAACATAAATAAAAAAAATGAAATACAAATTTTAAGGAATATATTTGAATATTTTTTTAATATAGAAGTAAATTATAGATTAAATAAATTATTACAAATCATTAGGAACAATCTTCACACTTAAAAGTAGATCCCCATTCTTATTCTTGTGAATGTAATAAATTCATCCACAATTATACACTAAAATAAAATATGTATATAAAATAAAATAGGACTATTTTATTTGAATTAACACAATATCATTAGAAAAAAAAATTTACGCTTATTTCTCATAGAAAAAGACTTATTTGGGCAAAGAGTTGATGTTTTGTGAATCATTGAGCACTATTTGGAGGAAATAATCTCAAATTGGTTTTTTGATTTTTTATGTTATTTGTAATGTTTTTTAATAAATAATTGGTTAATCTATTTTGGAGTTTTCATAAATTTATAAATGGGTATATTTTTGGGGAAAATCCCACTATGAGGGTTCATAATTATTTTTTGTTAACATAATTGGTGAAGTAATGCCCAAAAACAACTCACAATGTCTGGATAAAGTCATATAAGGCGAGGTTTGGTGGTGAATCAGATAAATTCTTGAGTGTAATGGTTGATTTTAAGTTTTTATAGGTTTATTAATTTTTCCTATGTCCAAATCATAAGTTGAATCCTAGATTTAATAATGTTTATCGGAGGGTCAATCATTATGTTCCAATGACTTCATAAAGTTGATTTTTTAATTTTATAAGGTTTTTTCCCAGACTTCATATAGTCGATTAAGGAATTTTCATTGGCTATTTCACTGATTTTTAATGGTTATCTTGGTAAATTTATAAGGTTAATTTATATTGTGAAATATAAAAGTCTAGTGTAAATCCAAGGGAATATTTTTAAGGTTTATTATATTAATATTTATCAATATAGGATCAGATAAAGAAATAGAAAATTATTTTATTAATCATAAAATAAGATTAATAACACAGAAAATTGTGTGAAGAGAAAATCAAGTTGAAGATGAAGTATGACTATAATTCATGTTTATAGGTAATTTAAAATAAATATTTGGTGGTTTTGGAAATCACATCTGTTAAGAAAGGATTCCACATGTCTATATGAATAGAGACATTATCAGTTACAATAGATAATTGATATCTTAGTCAAATTTGAATAAAGTTCCCTTAAGATGTTGTGGTAATTGAAGACTGTGATGTACAGTCCTTGGTGTGAGGATTCATGATGTGTTTACAGTCATTGGTGTGAGAAAAATGTTTCAAATGAGAATAGTTGAGAGATTGTCTAGGGAGGCACTGAGTGGGAGATGAACTAGTTTAGACTAGTGAAATCTACTATTGGCATATGAAATTAAAAATTTTGAAGTAAATAAATTAAAACATGAATGACCATATTTATAGAGATGGGGGAGTTATTCAACATTGTTTTATGTGATCTGTCAAGTTTTTTATAGGTATTTGAGACCAAGCAGTAATAGTTAGAACATTTCACATTAAATTAATCACAATATCATAGATAATGATAAACTCAAATCATCTGGGTGATAAATAGTTTTTATGAAGTGTATAGGTTGGGGTTCCATGGTGTTTGGGTAGTTCAATGGTTTCGATATGGTAAAAACATGACAAAATCAATGAGTTAGTTTGATGTTTCAATGTGAATATGATAATAGTAGATGAAAATTTCCAATGGGTTTGTGTGTTGAAACTTATCATGGATTAAAAGTATCTTTCTGGAAAGGTTATGATTACCAATGGATTTTTAGTGTTATTGAACTGGGAGGTAGGTAAGATTTTCACTATCCTTGTATATGGGTTGTTAAACACTTCAGGATTGAAGATGATAGAAGGATCATATGGATATATTTTTAAGGATTAAATGGGTACTTTAGAGTTAGTTTTGGTTGATGAAAACTAAACCAATGATTTTTTATTAGTGGAGGGAACTAGGTTTATTGGAAGGTATAAAAAGGACAAAAATACCAAATTTGTTGTCCACTTGAGTTCTAATTTGCAGGATAGTGGTGTTACACAACTATGATTGCCACCAAAATATTGGTGGTAGCCAGCAATGTTTTAGAGTAAGTTTTTGTAGTTTCTTTAATTGGGGAAATATGTAATTTAACTAGTTTTATAGAGGCCCACTTAGGGTTATATCTCGCTATTTGGTTATTAATGTGGTGGAATCCAACACCCCCAACCCCTCTCCCTTCCATGGATGGTTGAGATTTAAGCATGTGTTCTAGGTTTGGTATATATTGGGATAATGTTTCTAAACAGGAGATCTTGTTACTATCATCGATACCTAGGATAATTAATTTTTCACCATGGAGAGGACATGTGTTCTTATATCAGGTTTATAATGATTGTTCATTCATTTAAATTCTTTTAATTATAGTGATGGATCATTTAGATTTTGTGGCATACTGTTGGTAGAATGTAAAAGGAAATATAAAAAGTTTCTCTAAGACACCACTGTGTGCAATCCATTTTTTTCATTTTCTAAAAAAGCCGGTTTATGGGTTACCGGTAACCATACAGACAATAACCCGACATCATAAACGACAGTGTTGGAACCCGCATACCAGATTACAAATCACAACATCAGTTGGATTCAAAATTCAAAATATCAAAACCCCATCAACACACCCACGTTATGTGACTCATCAAGGCATAATATGCAGATTCACTCAACATCGGCATCATGTTCATCCAACAGATCAAGAACAACATGAAATGAAAAATCAGGTACCAAATTCACCACCAAACAGATCAACATCAGAATCCAATAGCTCTATTCCTCGTCCAAACTGGAGAGCAGAGGAAGAAACAACCACAAAACCATGAAAACCTCAAGTAGACCTAGGAAAAGAATAAGACAGTCAAAAGGCATCAGAAGAAATCCCAATACCAATATCTCATCTCCATCATCCTTCTCAAGCTCGAAAACCACTGCAAAACACAAACCGAACTCACTGGAAGTAAGGCGGAGACCTAATGCGGTTGGATCTGGAACATCAGTCACCGAACAGACCGCGATGCAATGAAACCCTAACCAAATCGGGCGAGAAAGTAGGCACGGTGAACCACCGATTCCACGAATCCACCTGAGCTGAGGAAGCCGCCAGACCTTGACGAATATGGGGGTGGCCGCCGCGATAACCCTAGAGGAAGGAGGTGGCGACGAGGGAAGCTCCCGAGCACATTGTGCCCCTTACGGGCCCATCCACTAGCAACCCAGAAGACACCACTGTAAGGTTACATAAATATAAAAATAAAAGGATAATAATTATAACCAATTTATAGGAAATAAATTAACATAATATTAAGAAAATATCAGAGAATAATTTTTTTCCAATTAACAAAAAATAAAAAAAAAATAAGTACATCTACTGACCGTCATGGAAAGGGTGAATGTAAAGTAAATATAACTTAAAAATAACATGAATCTATATATACAATAATTCTTTAAAACATTTATATATTAAAATATTGTTAAATTATTCTAGAATAGAATATTATTTCATTACAAAATTCCATAAAAACTGGATAATCAATGAATATAATATTAAAACTGAAATTATTTATCCCATTAATGTAGAAACTATTAACACATAACAAGTCAAACTAATATTGAAAGGGTAATAAATTTAGAACAAAAAATAAACAAAATTAAAATTTTGTTATGGTCATAAAAAATATATTCATGTCCATTAAAAAAAGTAATTCACAATAATTATTCATGAATAAAATAACGCCTCATTTACTCACAGAATCCTTCTTCATATTTTAAATTACATGTCACACTGTCATGTAACCTGGTAAATTAAAAAAAATGTAAAAAATAATAAATTATGATATCTCAAAAATAAAATTTCATTCCATGGAAAATAAATACTATAATATGGATTGGTGTAAAACCTAGATATTAAGAAGACTTAAAAAACTATCAAAAATGAATGAAATACTTTTGGTTCTTTGAATATCTTACTAGGTTATTATACTCAACCCTATATGTACACGCTCCTAGAAGATATCATATATTATTGACTTTAATCTATTTTTCATATTCATTTCATAATATATTTGTTTCTCTAATGAAATGGTTATGGTTATTGAATTATGGGATCCCTATCGTGGAGATTTTCTATATCATTAAAAGATTTTGGTGATTATTATATGTATAGATGAATTATCCAAATGTTTAGTTCATATCTATTATTTAGGTAATTTTTATTTTTGGAGAAAAATAATCTCCAAAATATTGTGTAAGCCCATGGTTTTGGTCACCTATCATTGAAATCCCAAGGAACATGTCTGAGGTCATCGGTAGTCAGGTAGGGGACTGATCATTATATTGTATTGTTCATTAATAAAACATTATAAAAACTTAATAATTTGGATATAAAAGACTTAAATACCACCAAAAAATTATTTTATTTACTCAACCAATTCATTACATACATGATTAAAGTACTGATATTTCATTAGTATGAACTAGTAAACTCATAATTCTTTGTGATTTTGTTGTCTTTAATTTAAAATGTAATAAAAATATTATAATAATAATTTAATATTAACTCTCATACCGATATGATGTTAATATAATAGTTCTATAAGGTAGGATCATTGATAGGTTATACTATAGAAAATGTTATTGCTTTTAGGTAAATGATTTTACTCATTCGATTGTAGATTTTTTTAATTTTTATTTATTTTATGAATTCAACATTAATTCAAATTCTTGAACTTAAAAAGGTATGGCTTATCATTTTTTATTCCATTATTTAGACCAATATATAAGAAATTATTTCAACTACTAGGTCCAACTTTTTACAGGAAATGGATAAGAAAGAAGAGCATATTCGTCTACCCTTCTCATGATGAACAAGACAACATTCAAGGAGTGGATAGGAGGAATAAAATGCCACCAATATTATGAAATATAGACCAAAATCAGGTTTAAAATCTAATTTTAATATAACTATTGTTCCTCCAACTCCACTTTCCCCTGCCACCAAAATAGAAAAAGACAAGCAAATCACAGATAAATATTTCATCAATGAACCTCTATCAGTACTTTAGTTTTATAAATTCCCTCAATATTCACTTTAATACATTCTTACTGAAAGATAAAATTTGGGAAATACCATGAAATTGCATACTTCATTTTATGAAAGTATCATAGTGGGAGGGAACACTAATCTCATATATTTGAAGATCAAGTTCTATTTTTCAAATTTTAACCTTCTTCTCAACATTAATATTTTATAGAAGAATCTAAAAAATAATAAAAGTCAAAAAAAATATAAAATCTCACTATTGATCTCATTAGTGATGGAAAGAAATAACATAGGTTGGACACATAATTAGAAATCATAACCATTTCAATGATAATAGATATTCTCAACTTATAATCATTTTTATAGCACGTATGATGTGTCTATTTTTATAAATCCCAAATAGACAATTAGAGTTCAACTAAATAAATAATTAATAAACATTGGAAAATAAAATTTCAATAAAAAAATAATATAACATTATTTAAGGTGCTTGATACTTGAAAATAAACCAAGGAATAAATAAAAACATGAATAAAATATGAACAAATCAGAAAAATAGAAATTATGATTAATCATAGGATCATTCAAAAAATGAGGATACTATAAAAAAAGTGTGTGGATGAAGGAAGAATACTAACAATGGGGAAAGGGGGGAGTATGGTTCACAAAAAATTATAGGGGTTGGCTCATGAAGGTCCCATTCGTGGAAATTCCAGGATGTAGCACTCATTTGTCGTCCACTCATAGAAGTAAAAGGGTTTGGCTGATGCACAAAATGAAGGAGGAATGCTCGAAAAAAGGGATTAAGGAGGGGAGGAATGCATGAGTTATGGAGGAACTTAGAATAGAGAAGTTGTTGAGGGATGGAGGAACCATGAATATAGAAGCCCGAAAGGATCGGTTGAGGGAGAAGTCAGTCAGGTGATGATCGGTTGAGGAGAATAGTTTTCATAGAGGGATTGGGAGAGTGGGAATGTGGGAGAGGAAATCTATATGGGAGGATAAAAAAAGAGAGGATCGTGTTTACTTGGTATGTTCTTCCCATTGGTATATCTATTCTAAAGAAATGGTTTTTAAATAACTAGGTAAATAAATTAACCTATAGCCACGAACCAATTAAATAGTGGTTATAGGTGTGTGGTTATAAGTCATTTTTCTAGAAGTTTTTATCCTGGATTGATGATCTATTTGATTAATTATGGGGAGTTCAATGGTTTTTCAATATTTACCTTTATTCAGGATACCATTAGTTGTGGGTTAGGGAAGTCGATATTCCCATGATAGTGTTTAAGAGTACGCATGGTTTGTATGAGTATTTTTTTTGCCTTTTGGTTTGAAAAATTAGCCAGAACTGTTCATAGATATAATAAATATGATTTTCCATCCATATATTTACTATTTACTTATTTTATTCATGGAAGATATCCTAATGTATTCTAATACTTCAAATATTCATCCTAGACACCTCAAATTTTTATTGAGTACACATTCATCACATTGTCATTGAGAATATTGAAGTGTCACTTATAGATTTAGGAGGTGTAAATCATTTTTTCCAAGGTAGTAATTTATATTGATCTAGAGATGGTAGAGGTTATGATGTCTTGGGAACATCCCCTTAAATTTTTAAGATCAGGAGTCTCATTAGGGTTATGGGGTATTATAAATGCTTCATTCAAGACTTATCATATTTAGAATTTTCGATGATAGCAATGAACAAAAAAGGGAGAATATTTATTGGTCTGATCTGTTTTAAGAGTCCTTCCTTGACCTAAAAAAGTGATTGAGATAACTCGTATTTTTATCCTTCTATAACCAAGGATTTGATATGCACTGTACTGTGATGCCTCAAGTTCTTTGTTATAATCTTTTTCGATGAAGAGGGATCAAGTGGTTTCATATAGGACACGTTAGCTATGACCCCATGAGTGGAACTACATGATTCATGACTTTGAGTTGGTAGTTTTGGTATACTCTATAAAAGTTGGGTGGAACTATCTCCTCGGTGAGAGGTTTTTCATCTACACATACTATAAGATCTTTTAATACTTCTCCGCTCAATGGGATCTCAATAAAAGTTAATGGTTTTGGGTGGAGTGTCTATAGACACTCAACCTCAAGATGTCCTATACTCTAGGGAAAGATAATGTTGTGGTGGATTACTTATGTTGGAAAACACCAAAGATACAGGATATTGGAGATCAACATTAATAATAAGAGTTATGTATAATGATTGTTTTGGTTGAGTGGATTGTGGATGAAAATAATGATCATTTAGTAATGATAAGTGAACTTTTAGTGATTGCATCTTCCTTAGTGGGCCATGTAAAATAGTGCTATGAATTGGAACCTGAGTACATAGTGATGAAATAATGATTATTATTGGATAATTATATTACTTAGTGGTCCTTATATGTTGATAAAATGATCAATGTATATGGGAGAGTATAATTTCCAAATTTAATAAGGGAGAACATAATGAGATACTCTCTTTTTTCAAAGTGGGTAGTGAATCTATGGTCGACAAAGATGTACCATGATATCTAAAATCATTTTTTGTGGTTCGGTATGAAGAGGGAAATCATAAGTTTTTTTTGTGATGCCTTTCCTTGTAGAGGGAAAAGGCTAAGAATTGGAATCCTAATGGTTTTCTTCCATCAATTATAGTGACCGTGTAAAGTTGGGATGATCTTAGGATAGACTTTATGAAGGGCTTACCCAAAAACCGCAAGTATTTGTGATTCCATTTGGGTGATAGTTAGTTGGATAAATAATTTTATTTATTTCCTTCCAATTAGAGATACCATTTTAGTAGATGAGTAGGGAATGTACTATATACAGAAGATTGTATTCCTTTATAGATCTCCTTTGAGCATCATCTTAGATATTGGCGTGTATTTCACATCATGGACTTGGTAGGTATTATAGAAGGATTTGGGTAACTAGATGAAACTAAGCACAATATATCATCCACAAACAGATGGAAATTCCGAGAGGATGATCCAAATATTAGAGGATATACAATGATTATTTATTCTACACTTTAGTGGGTATTGGGATGATCACCTAGAATTATTTGAGTTCACGTACAACTATAGATTCCCACAACGATTCATATGGCCCTTTTTTAGGATCTTTGTGTTTGGTCATATTCCTCCCTGTTATATTGGCATGATGATAGTAAGGAAGTAGTTGTGGGGTCGAGTTTGGTACAAGAGACTTCTGAGTGAGTATAGTTGATCTATAAGTGGTTAGTCACTACTCAGAGTAGATAATGATCATATATCGATAATAGGGGTAAACTATTTAGTTTCATATGGGTGACTAAGTTTTCTTACAAGTGACTCCTCAATCAGGGAATTGATAGTTTTAGAAGTATGGTAATCCAACATTTATATTTATCATAATATTTGAGATTACTGAGCATATTGGGATAATTTCTTTCCGTTTAGATCTTCCTCTATAGTTCCAAGGTAAGAAAGATATTTTTCATGTATCCTAGATTCCAAGGTTAATTTATGATCATGCTCATTTGATATACTAAGAGAATGTTGAGATAGATCATGATGAATATTTTGTGTAGCTCCCATTGTAGATCATAGATAGGAATGAGAAAGTGTTGCATGGGAAGGTGGTGCCACTTGTCAGAGTTTTATGGCATCATAGGCAGGTTCATGGTAAGACTTAAGAGTGTGAGTATGATGTTTAGACTTAACGGCCCAAGATTTTGGATCAAGACCATTAGAGACACTTATAGGGGATGAAAAGTAATTAATGGGATAGAATTGTAAAATACACAATTTTTAAGGTTCTAGGAAAGTGTTATAATGTTTATAGAACCTTTTGGTTGCAGTTTTTAAGACTTTTAATGTAAAAAATTTATAATTTTCAATTTTATTTTACCCTTACATAGAAAAAATGTTCCACATATACGTAAATACAATATATAGTTAAATTGATAAGTTTTTTGGAGAAACATCAAGGTAACTCTTATTTTTCAATGGTTGTTGATAAATCATTGTCATGCGCACTCTCAAAAATATTTATAACTAGTTCAACATAGGGGCAGACCTAAGTTGTTTTCAAGAGGAGTCGTTGTGGTCAATAAATCAATAATTATAATTTAATTAATATTTTTTTTATATTTATAAAATAAAACAAAATGAAATGTATTTTTTATAATTGAGAATTAAATAATAAATTTAAACATAAAAATGAAATGAAAACAAAATGAAAACAAACATAATGAAGTCAGGAAGAACTGACAAATTTCTAAAAGAATCACCAAGATTGAACCTTAATATTCTCATTATTAGTTTCAAATTTTATTAACAAACACACTAAATCATATGTGTGAGTGTCATCTTATATCTATGGTTATGAATATATAGTTCACTCAATGATCATCGAGAGACCACACATCTACCTTCTCGATTGAGGGAAAATATTATAGAATACAAAGTAAATCCTTGGGTGGAAAGTGGAGAAATAAAGGAAACTTACCCACTAATATCTCCCTTGATATAAATCTAATAAAATAAGAAATAATAAATTTTAATGTTTAAGTAGTTAGGTTAAATACTAGATCGATCCCCCAGAAACTTCCTTGGGTTAGTTACTCATGATCATGAGTAAAAGTGGTCGCAGTGGAGAAGAACGGGTTGAAAAAACAAAAGATAAAAAAATATGAGAATGACATGAAGAAGAATAGAAATATATGTTAAAAATAAATAATAGAATTAAAATTGAAAAGAAAATACCAAAAAAATTTAAATGGGCTCATAGAAGTGCCAATTCTTTGATAAGAGGTGGGGATACATATTTATAGGGAGAGGGGGTGAAAGAATTCACTCTAAAAGTACCTTACAAATGTTTCCATGTGTATTTCCAATTAAATAAATGATTTTTTATTGATTTATTCATACAATTTGTTCAATAATATCTCCTTATTTCACCCTAAAAATATGATATTTATTATCCACTGTATGTAAAAGGTATGAACAACTTACTCTGAGAAATTAATTTTTTCCATGTGCCTTGTCATATTCCATATATTTATATTCCCATGCCATTAGAAACTTGAAAACGGTCGATTCATACATTCCATACTTGATAAAATCTATCCCATTATTCCTTTTATGCCCCTCCAAAAATTTCAGACATTTTGGAAATGTAGTTCGGATGGTATGATTTAATTACTTAAAGGAATTGGTTCTTCTTCCTAATACCTTTTATATACCACATTTTTGAACCACTGAAATAATTCTTTAATGAGAGTATTTTGACTTTAAACTCATAAAATAATATCATTATTGAATCTTATTTCTTATATATCTTGAATCTATGCATTTGGACTTTTTTATCCGAATTTATGCCTCAATTATGGAGGTGGGGTCCACTTTACGGGATAGAACAACTTTCCAAAAATACTGATATATTTGGTCCTCTAGATGTCCGAGTCAAGACATGGACCTATTTAAAATTATCTATCCATCATACATGGAAATACTAAAAATAATAATCACTCGATTTGGATTATTATTGAAAAATATATTCTCAAAATACAAAAGTTATTGAAAACAGGTAAATTTCTAGAATCTACCGTTTTTTTGCATTTAAGATCAAAATACCACTAAAACCTAAAAACATGAAAATTAACCATAAAATAACATAATTTTGGTATTATAAAAAATTATTTATAATATAAAATATATAAATATATTGGCTTCATCACTCCCCCATACTTAACCATTGCACTCTGGGGTAATCATATAATATTCAAATAAAAATTCATACAACTATAAAAAATGAGAAAACATCAATGTTCTTTTCTAAAAAATTAATTCAATCATGTCAATTTTAGGAAACTAATTCCCTTCCTTTTCATTATTCGCGTTTAAATTTGTTAAACCTCAAAAATACATCCATGTACCATTCACAACCTACCACACATTGAAATTTATATCACTCTTCACTCAAGGGAAATTAAATTTGGAGTTGTGCTCATAATTGGAAATTTAATGTATCATCAGAGGCTTGTGAAAATTATACTTTATCCACAGCATGAAACATGAAAATATTTTCAATAATATTTAATATTTCATTGTGAATTCTATGTCTTAGGTATGGTGGGATGATTTAAAAATTTCAAGCTAGAAAGAGGAGATTGGACTCTTAAGTATAATGCAAGAATAATTCAATTTAAAACAAAAGAAATACCTCTATAAATACCACTATAAAATGTGAAACACAAAACTAACCCCTTTTAGGAAATGTTACATGAGACAATCAATAATTATAAAATGATATCATCCAATTTCTCCCACTTTTTTTTATAAATCTCTAGAAAGGCATAACTTTATTTTTTTTATCTTTTTTAATTTTTTTCATGGAGGATGAGATGAAAATGGAATACAATGAGTGAATTAAAATTCATGAAATTGATTTTAGAGATGAAAAAAATTCATAAAACAATGTAAAATGAAAAATTCAAGATCATCTCCATTTAATTTTATTTTTATTTATTTTATATTTTTTTCATTTTTTATGGAGAACCAGATGAAAAGGTTAAAGCCTTATGAAATGATGACTCATGACCCATTATTTCATTATCCATTGAACAAAATGTTGAAACAAACCTCAAACCACCTAAAAATTAAACACATACCGAATAATGCACACGAAAGTCCCTTCCCCCACACTCAAACTTGAAATATACCTACAAAAATACCAAGAGTGCGTGTAGTTAAGGAAAAATCATCCTGTAATATGGATTAAACCTACAAGGAAATTTATAATATCTAATAGATAATGAAGTATAAATTTATGAGTGGATATCAATAAAAAATGTTTCCATCCAAATAGATTCCCCAATAATTTCAAAAACATTCCATGAAATCTAATTATTTGAATGAGAAAATTCACAAATTCTGGTTCTCAAAAAAATTTAAGTTTCCCTCAAGAAAGTGTGGGTATTATGAACAATATAACAAAGTAGTTAAGAATACATTGTAGTAATAGAAAAATATTATTAGTCAGTATTTCATGGGAATGGATTTAAAATTTGGTCAGTCATAAAATTTCTTGAAAATCCAAATCAAGAAAAAAAATCACACATCAACAATCATTTAAAATGAATTTTTTTCAAAAATCATCTCAATTTTCTAAAAATAAATTGATGTGTGATGAGTGATATGGATATTAATTGAAGCTCAATAATATTAAAAAGTTAAAAACAAAAAGAAAATCAAATAATAACAACTATTAGGTTGACAATCCCCTACACTTAAATTTATCTACCCCACATTTCAGAACAACAACAACAAAATAAGGGTATAAAACCTAAATAGAAGGAACGATACAACATGAAATTATCTGTCAGTGGTGACCTTGATTTAATATCCTAGATTATACCAATATAAAACTAAAAAAGTAACAAAACATAATAAAAATAAAAATAAATAAATGGTAATTCGAAGGATAAAGTAATATTGCTTGGCTTAGGCCCCCAAGAAGTTGTAGTGGATTATCCCCAATAAAAAGGTAGGTGTGGTTTCTTTGAGATGGACCACCACATGTGACTTTTCTTGATGTCCATGAGTAGACACTAAAAGTAGAGAACCCCCAAGAATACAATAATGTTCCCAACCCGTAATAAAGAAAAATTGATATTGTGAGTTCCAGAATGGAATGGAAAAAATAGGGGTGCTACCTATTGACTTTTGTGGTGTCCTCCTCTATATATTATGAAAATTCTTGTGGAGGAGGTAGTATCACCACCACATTAATGTCCAAATATTCTTCCTAAATCACCACCACTTGGGTATTCTCTTCTTTAACATCCAAGGTCTTCCCCATTTGTGATGTATTAGAAATTTTAGTCAGAGAGAAGTCAGAAACAAATTCATCTTGAATAAGATTAAAACATGAAAAATTAATAAAGAAATATTACATTTCAAGTAGGTCATCTTGGTAATTGATCTATCATGGTTGGACCATTGGAAATCCAATCTCAACAGGTGAATATTCATTGTAGTATTAAAAATCAAGAGAGAGGTATATCGGGGATGATGTTTCATTAACAGGAATGGGAAAATCGTGTTCCAGGTTATCTTCAACAATGAAATTCTAGTATTCCTCCAAAAATTGTTGATCTCCCATAAGTACATCATCTAGTATGTGTACTTCAGGGATATCCTTAAGATATATGTGGTTCTAGGATGATGTGATTAATTCCTTTAGAATATCATTCTCACCTTCCATAGGTTCTTTAACATAAAAAATGATTTGTGAAATCTCTTCCACCACTCATTCTGGTTTAGGTTCTGGATCAGGTTCATATTTCAATTGGGATATTCATACATATTTATCAATCCATTCAATTTTTCTCTCCATGATTTTAAATTTATCAATAATCCTTTAAAACTAAGAATCCATATCATTTTAAACATTTTCTTTCACCTAAGATTGGTCAGTCTATGCATGACAATAAAAATTTTAATACATCATGAACAAATAATATTTTTTAGTTTCTTTAAATTTATGATTTATTTTGTAATGAAACAAAGTATAATTATTTACAAAATTTGACTAAAAAATGTGAATAATGACAACTTATCTCCCCGTAAGTGATTCCAATTTGATGAAGAATTATCGCACACGCTCTGAAAAATATTTATAATTAAGTGCGGTACAGGGGATGACCAATATCATTCTCTTGAAGAGATGTTGTGTTCAATAACTTGCTAATTATAATAAAAATTTAATTTTTATATTTATGAAATAAAACTAAATGAAATGGAGTTTTTAAATTTATAATTCAATAATAAAATTAAACATGCAAATGGAATGATAACACAATGAATGAAAATAGAATAATGTTGTAAATAGAAGAGATATTCTCGAGAGAGTCACCCAAATTAAACATTCATCGTATCATTTTTAGTTTAAAATTCAATTAATAAACACACTCTATTTTATGAGTTAATATACTCTTCTATCTATGGTTTTGAATATATAGTGCACTCAACCATCATTGAGAGACCACACATCCACCTCCTCGATCGAGTGAAAATATTATATAAGATAAAGTTAAACCATGGGTGGAAAGTCGAGACACAAAGGAACCTAACCCACTAATATTACCCTTAAAATAACTCCAAGAAAATAATAAACAATAAACATGAATGTGAAAATACTAGTTTTACCACTTTATTGATCCCCTGGAAACTTCCTTCGGTTAGATACTCATGATCATAAGTATAAGAGATCACATTGTAGAATAACGTGGTGGAAAAACAAAAGATAAAAAATGAGAATGAGATGAATAAGAAGAGTAAAATATATTAAAATTTTATAATACTATTAAAGTATAAATGAAACTACAAAACAATATAAAATGGCCACATTGATGTGTCAATGCTTGGAGAAGGGTTGGAAATACATATTTATAGAAAGAGGGGGTGAAATAATTCACTCTAAAAGTATCCTACAAATGTTTCCACATGGATGTCCCACTAAATATCTAATTTTTTAATAGATTTATTCATGAAATGTTTTTCAATAATATATCCTCCATTCACCCTAAAAATATGATATTTATTTTCCATTGTATGTAGGAGTTATGGCTGATTTACTCAAAGAAATTAATTATGTACATGCACTTCTTCATATTTCTTGTCTTCACATTCTCAAGAAATTATGACCATTAAACCGATCAATTCACATATTTTGTCCTTAATAAAGGTTGTTCCAAAATTCCTTTTACATCACTCCACGAATGTTCAGACATTTTGGATGTGTTTTTCAGATGGTATGAATTAATTATTGAATGGAACCATTTCTTCATGATGATACCTTTCATATTCAACATTCATGAACCCTTCAAAGAATTCCTTAATTAGATGATTTGGAATTTACACTCATCATATAAGTTTTTTATTGTATACTCTTTAATATATATATATAATAACTTCATTTGGACATGTTTAACCATAGTTATGCCTCAATTATAGAGGTGGGGTCCTCTCTACTAGACAGAACAACTTTCCACAATGACTGATTTATTTGGACTTCTCTATATATGAATCAAGACTTGGACCAGTTGAAAAATATGTATCCAATTTACATGGTTATCTTAAAAAATGAATCACTTGATGATGATCAATATTGAAAAGGATATACTCAGAATATAGTTTTGATCAAAAACTAGTAAAATTCCAAAATTGACCAATTTTTTTATTTAAGCTCAAAATACCACTAAAACCTAATAACATTATGATTAACCATAAAATAAAACTATATTGGGATTATAAACATTGATTTATAGTATAAAATATGTGAAAATATGGGATTCATCAATTATGTAAAATTAACCAATTCACTGTGTAAAGGAAATTATGACTTGTGTAAAGGTAACTCCTAATTTTCAAATGTTATGTAATGGTAACACATTAACGTCATGTGGAAGATATGTTTTGTGTCAGGTTAAAACCATGTTATCCTAAAATGGTTCCCTTTTTTACTTAAATATTTTTCTAAACCTATTTTGTCATTTTCCTTCCCCTTCTCGAACCAGTAAATGTGTTTAATGATTTTCAAATTCAAAAATCATGGGAAATAAATTATTTTAACTCATTTAAGCTCTTAACTCATATTTTATAATTTATTAAACACTACAAATTTAATTTTTTCTTAAAAGATGAATTAAATGGTGTTTTTTATTTGGAGTTTTAAATTCTACAAACTAAAAC
Source organism: Viscum album (assembly GCA_963277665.1). Lineage (NCBI taxonomy): Eukaryota > Viridiplantae > Streptophyta > Magnoliopsida > Santalales > Viscaceae > Viscum > Viscum album. The sequence continues at coordinate 598,706,086 of OY728122.1, forward strand.
AACTTGCTGTTTTTTTTCAAAACAAAATGTGAACCTATTCCTTCCCTTTGATTTTGATATCCACTTGAGTGAGGAAGCTGAGAAGTCCTTTATCTATTATCATTGAAGACTTTTTTTATTATTTAGAGTTCTTATTCTAGTTTACAAGAATAGAATAACTCTCACCCTATCTCTCTGTTTTATTATTGTGTGTAGTGTTTTCAAGGACTAAACTCTTGGTAAGAATATTTAATTTATTTTCACAATATTTATAAAATATTTATGAAATTGGAATGCCTATGACTTGGATAAATTTATTTACTTCATCATTAAAAGATAATAAATCATAATTAATGAAGATTGATAAATAATTATCACATGGAAATTATCTAGGATAGGGAAATTATTATCACATGAGGGATTTTTAATATTTAAATATTAGGAATCACTCCTAGTATTCCTAGGAATGTGGATTGACTAATTAATACATGAATATGAATTTAGTGGTAATTACATAGGGAACCTTTTGCTTTTACATCATAAATATTATGGTAGGAATATCCTTCTCGTTTAGATCCCATTAATATGATTGTTAGAATGATTCGATGATATGTGATTATGTGCTCTAGGACCAGTACTTGAGTTTGATCAAATGTGTGTATGTGTGTTGTAGCCTATGATACTCTTGTTTGATTTGATTAAATTTATATGTGTGTCACTACTGACGCTCATACTTGATGTGCTAGGTTGTGCATATATATGGTATTCCATGTTGTGTATTAATGTGTAGCTGTTAGAGGAATTAATTTTGGTAGAAAATGATAGGTGGTCTCTCATGGATTAGTTATCCCTTATAGGGGAAGAATGTGAGACATGTGTCGATGATGATGGTGTACCAAGACAAAGGTAAGGGGAAGAAATCACTATGGCCAAATCTAAGACAGAGTAAGGGGTATGATGGCCTTGTGTCCTGACTCGAGGCACTGTGTCGGTATATGGAGGCCTTATGGCCTAAACCAAGGTAGTTTTAGGATATAATAGCCTCATTTCCTGACCCATGATAGTGACAGGTCATTATGACCTTATTTCTCATCCCATGACTTATTTTCCTTGTGGATTCTGAGAAACATAAGAGGTTTAATTTTGTTCAACCCATGTTAAGGACTTCTGTTATTTCCACTATTCCAGTATAAATCCAAAGTAGTTAAATCAAGGGTTATTGAAAGATTAGTTAGACCATGACCACTCAGAACATGTTTGGATATTATTTTATTGTATATTTCATATTATCATGGAGTACTCCTCTTATTCATGTGCACTTATTCAAAGGATTCAATAATGGTGTCATATTAGTTTTATATTAACAACCTATACGATAACCTTTGTGTGCATGAAAACTTCATGGTTAGGGATCCAGAGAAGGTAAATGGAATTATGGTATGTTTTTTGTGGATATTGGAGTTGTTATCTTGGAATGGTAATGAGGAATACTCTACATGGTTTTCAGATCACTTTTATTTATTACAATTTCTAGTTGTATTGGAATAATTGTTGGTGTGCCACATTGGGTGTCCATTTGAAGACACTTATAATACTTGAAATGAAATATGTTATAGAATTTATTATATTATATTATATTGAAATTTATGATATTATACTCAAGTAAAGGTTATGATTATAGATGGTATAGTCTCCTGATGTTAACTTAGACCCTCACTAATAGTCAGTAGTCTATTATGTACGGGGAGGCACACATTAGGTTATATGTAACTCAGGATCAAACCTAGTGATTTAGTATGGGGTGTTACAATATTTTTTGTATCAATCATAATATCTTGAACCATTAAAACTGAATAATTACAATCCTATTTCATGGATTGATGATTGATTTTACCGGATGAAATGGACATGATGGTTCTCGAAGATCAATTTGTAGTTAGGATATCATTAGAAGAGGGTGATGGATAAAGATATTCTGAGGAATTTATTTAGATGATGTTATGGGAATAATTAGTTATTTTAAATATATTTTTTTGTTTCAAACACTCCGATTATGTTCATGGTATTGATGAATATTGTGTTTCATGAGTTTCTGGATCACTTTGTGGTGGTGTTTTTCAATTAAAACCAAGAGTTTTCAATTTATGAGGAGAAGTATGAAGAGGACATGTGACTAATTTTTATGAGTTTTTTGGAATCTTCATCTATTTGGGAATCTATTGATGAGTGAGTTTTGGTCCTATGAGATTCATTTCTTGGGACATTTTGTGCCTCAACATGGATTGGTCATGGATCCTTCGAGGTTAAGGCAGTAGTTTCTTGGGTTTCCCCCAATAATGTTACAGGGTAGAGAGTTTCCATTGTCATTCTAGTTATTTATGGAGGTCCATTTTTAAATTCTCTCAAATTGTGAGTTCTATTAAATCTTATACTGGGAATGATCATGTATTTCTTTGAAATAACTAGTGATAGGAAAATTTCGAGTATTTAAAATAAAAATTGGTTAGTGATATGGTTCTTAATTTATTAGTGGAGGTTGTTAAGTTCAAGGTTTATTGTAATGATCCATGTATCATCTTAGGATTTATTCTGATGTTACACAAAGTGGTTATATATTAAATTTCTTCGTAGGTAAAGCCTCATGAATGTAACTATTCAACCCATGATCTAGAGTTTGTCTTAGTTGTGTTTTCTCTAAAGTTTCAGTGACATTACTTCATCATTGAGCGATTTTGGGTATTCATAGATAAAAACATCCAGAGGTCTGTTTTTTCAAATGATTTTTGAATTTTTGGGATTGATTATGGATAGAATTAATGAACAATTATGACATTTATATTTCCTATGCACTATGAAAATGGACCAATGTGTATGATGCTTTAAACAGTAAGTCGCACAGTGATTCCATGTGTGAGGTTAGTGAATTTTGGTGGGTGATATAGGATATTTAAATGATGTACCTTGATATGGTATTATTGTATGAAATAGTACGTCTTTATAATATTATTGTGTAGTTAAATTTGGTATAGTAGGTGGAGGATCCCAAGCTAGGGGATTCCAAGGTGGACATATGGCATGAGCATGTTCTTTATAGTGATTCCAATCTGGAATAATCTAAGGATTTCCTGCCTCATGTGTTCTTTTAGTGAAGTATTTTAATCACTTTGGTGATGCATGATGTGGTTCTAAATGAGTTCCATAGTTCTCCTTTGATGGTATGTCCTTGTGTGTTGAATATGTATCACTTCTTGTGAGGTATGTTTTTGTGGTCTCATATAAATGATCCGTTACAAAGTTTTTATAATTATATTCGCTGTGCTGAGTGGTAGAGGTTGAGAAATATGTTCTTAGTGGGATAATTTAGCTACTAGATAATCCCAATTGGAAATTGGAGGAAATCTTGAAGGGCTTTACCATCAAGTTTCCTCATGCTAAGGAATGTTGTAATGTTATATGTGGGATCATAGACCATTAGGTGATGTCAAATTACTTCATAGTGATTAAGGAGTTAGGCTTAGTGGATATTTTTTCAAGGAAGTATCTAAAGGGTGTGTTGAGGCCTCATTAGTTTATGATACTGATCATCTCGTATTATGAACCATGTTTTACTTATAAGTTTTAGAGAGGTCTAAAAGTATGATTCTAGATCTCATATTTGACTTAGAACCACTTTTCATCTATAGATGAATTGTCAGATAGAGCAATATATCCACACTCTAGAGGAAATTTTTCACATGTACATTCTTGATTTTTGATGTTTGTGGGTGAGGAACCTACACTTGGTGTAATTTTATTATAATAAAAAATACCACTCTACTATTATTATGGATCTATTCAAATCACTATATTGATAACCATACCGATCTTATATGTGTTTGACCAAGGTTTGGGGATCAATGATTCTTTGATCAGAATTGGTGTGGAGCATAATAGTGAATGTCCAATTAATTATTGAGAGAATAAAGTTAGAAAAAGATCTTTGAATGTCCTATATTGGTCATAGGAGGTGGAATTTAGAGTTCATAATTTTAGATCATGTTTTCTTCAAATTATCTTCACTTTGTGAGAAGGGAAGGTTCGGTTATGGGAGTAATCTTTTCCAGAATTTATTGGACCTTTCAAGGAATTAGAAAATATTGGAGTTGGTTCATATAGGTTATCACTTATCTCATGGATAACATATATTCATTACTTCTTTCATGTGTCCTAGATTCACAGTATCTTAATGGTGATTTACATGTCGTCGACTGGGGTGAGATAGGCATTGAAGATGTTGTGAACTTTGAGGAGCGACCTGTTGAGATTTTGTGTTATTAGGAGAAGCTTTTGGCATGATCCTGTTATTACATTGGTTTTTTTCCTATAGTAGTATGATGTTTTATAATAATATACTTAATAGTATTAATGACATATGTGATCTCAATATCTAGAGTTTTTTTACCTTTATTTAGATGCTTTTTTTAAATTTTCTTTTCTTATGAGATATTGGATGCAGTTTCATGTTTTTCACTCTTTTATCATGATGTGTTTATGGTGTACTAGTCTAGTGGTAACCTTTAGAGGTATCTAATGGGTGGGTTGTTTTTACCCCTTTTTCTATACATCCTAATTTTAGTTTTGAATTATTAAGGATGATAATTGTTAAATAGGTATCTGATATAAGGGTTTGGTTTTATAAATCCATTCCTTTGTGTTTTCCTAGGTATTAGAGGTTTTTGAGAGGGATTTTTGGTGTATTCTAGAGGTAATTGTGGATTTTTTTTCATATAAAGGGCCACTATGACATGGTGGTACGCATAGTGTTGGACATAGTGAGGTATTTTGGAGCTTATCCCTGGGGAATGTCATTTTGGTACTAGTCATTTTGGATTATGGGTATTTGAATTTTGAACGTGTTTCTTGGTGTGAAATAGGGTTTGAAACTTCTAGGGTGGTGATTATTCAATACATTTGTGATGGATGTTCCTCCTATGTGAAATTTAGAGGATAAGCCTTCCAAAGGTTGTGGTCATGGTGCTGTATGGAATTTGATTTGGTCTTTCATTGATGTGATGAATGCCACACCCCAGACTACGGACATATTTCAAGATTTGGTGCATTAATAGTCCCTCCTAGGTAAATTAAGGACCCTTTAAATTCTCAATATCCAAGAATTTTTATGGTGACTTGATGAGATATTGAGTTCCATCAGTAGGAAGGAAATAGTTATAAGGGTCTCACCACACTGTAGTCCTGGGCATGGTGAGATGAAACAGTAAGAGATTTTCTATTATTCCATTTTTCATGGTTGTACTGGATTCCTAGGGGTGATCAAATTTTTTACACCATGTCATGGTATAAGTAATGGTGGTGGTCAAAGAGGGGTTAATGTTATTTTGAATATGTATGAGGTTTGGGGGTTTAAACACCTGAAAATCATATCTCCCTTTGATCAAAGGCATCATGGGTGTAGTGAGAATAACCACACTTTAGTGGTTAACAATCATTTTTACTATATAAAAATTGGTATACAATTCCTTAGTTTAAAATTTTATTTCTTTTGTAGAACCCTAGCCAACCCCCAGACCCTCCTAAACCTCTCCAATCATTTCTGTTGAGAGATTAACCTTATGATCTGATTGGGGTCGAATTATCTAGGTCATGGAACACCATTTTCCTCTTAAACTATTATTATTTTCCTCATTATTTTCTTTCATTACATATGATTTTGGGGTGGAGTTTCTCTAGTTCAGAATGAGTTTCAATCCTGGCCTTGATGGTGGTTGTTGTGGTTGGTTTTTGGAGTGGTTGCCTTTCAGTTTGGTGGTGGTTCATCCTTGTTATTCAATCCTTTCTTAGAGAATGTTAAAATTTCAATATCATGGTGGGGGATAGATTATTTATATTTTTCATGTGTCAATGTGAAAGTATCATGATTTATCATCCTTTATTAAATGGATGAATTAACCAGATGAAAATAATAACAGAATGAAGTAATGAATTAGAAGTGATCCTATGGTCATAACTGTTGATGATTTATTGATAATTCCTCTTGTGATTTTCTAGACAGTTTTATATCTACTTTGTATTGATTTTTATTGTTTAGTACACTTGATAATATTGAAATTGGGTAAACAATGTAAAAATTATAATGATGATGTGAATAATGAATATGAAAGTGAATTTGATTACCATTCTTCTTTAAAAACAATTTAATATAAAAGTATTTCTTTAAGTATGGTATTTTTAAAAAAATATATCAATTAATAGTTTTTTATTGGTAAATTGTTTCCAAAACCTACTCATAATGAATCGTTTAATTCAATGATGTTAATAACAAGCTTATTTTTAGAGATAAATGTTTGGGGCCAAATGATCTAATTCTTGTTTTCTTTAGGCTCATATGCCTTGGTGTTATATCCTTAGTTTCCCCTTATATTTTTCTTGCTGAATATAATTTTTTCCAATGTATGTGTTCTCTAGGATGGTAGATCCTTGTTGTAAATTTTTTTAAAAAGTATAGTTGGGATGAATAGGAATGTTGTGAGAAGAACAAGTTGATAGTTTATATTTTTTGTTATCTTTATGTTGATATGAGGTCGACATTGGGGTAGATGGAATATGTTGAGATGTGTGATTTCCTAATTTTTTGGTTGTTGTGAAATTATTTTTAATGTTTTTCTTGTGTATGGTTTGAGATATATGATTTCACATCTTTCTTGATGTGTTATTGTGATGAATGGGTTTCCATATGGTCATTTTTTGTGGGTTCTTACTACCTTCTATAGTTGGTTTACACACTATGTGTGCATAGTCTTTTGGTAGATTATGATGATTCCTATAGTACCCAGAATATGGAGTGGTAAATATTTAATAATGAACTTGTGGGATGGGTATTGAGTTTTGTAATTTTTAATAATGGAAACCATGGTATGGTTAGAATGAATGCTCTTAGAGTATGAAATTGGAACCTTGAAATTGAAATGAGAATTATAAAAGCATGTTGGCATGGAATAAAATGAATTGTTTAAAATATAATTTTTAACAGTTTTAAAAATTTATAAATATTAATTTCAAATTTCTATGTGAATATGGATAATGATATTGAACCTTGATTCTTATGTGCGATCTTGTTTCCAAGGAATTTGTGGTAGTAGTCATGTGTCATGCAGGACAGTAGCTGAAATTTCATTTAAGGTAAGGTTATTGTCCTTAGAGTGATTGTTCATGATATTATTCTTATATTTTATGATTTCAAATTCTCCACCATCTGATTAATCTAGGAAATCAGTGCCCAAACATTTTGGGTATAATTTGTTTCTCCAACATCCAGGTTGTCTAGGAATAGATGGCTGACTCTCCCTCCTCTCCTTTATCCCTAAAACATAGCCTGATGTGGAGACTTATTAGGAATGTAAGGGATTAAGGTATATTTTATTTTATGACTTGATTTTTAATGATTCATTATTTTTCTATGCTCATTTGTTCGGGTTGTAGTGGTTTTAGTTTATAACACATACTTGTATCTAGGCGTGGTGAGTGGTTTCCCATAGATGTACATGCATGGGATGAATCATATTGAGGTATAATGCATGATATATGAGCGTTAATGTATTATAGACGTTCTATTGGTTATGAGTGACATGTGATATGTCTTCACAGGGTGCAAGATGACATGGGGTATGTGTGCATGAGGTTTAGGATCCGTTATGGAAGAGATGAGAGAACTCGATGTTTGGAATTGGGGTATGAGAGTAAAAACCTGTTAGGGAGTGGTAGAAGCATACCTTTTTTAAATATAATTCTTCATTATATGCATACTTTCATCTGTCCCTTGGTGATAAAGCCTTAGATAGGATGGTTTTACCTCTTTAGGACACACGTTTGTTTTATTTTTTAGTATGTTTCATTATGCTTCTTTCATATATACATGATAGTATTTAGGGAGGATCCTCCTATATATATGTAACATATCAACCCTATCCCATTTGATTAGGATGATCTTAAATTACACTAACTGTAGGTGTATCCCCCATACACCAAATGATATAAAAAATCCTAGGGTATACAATATCATGGGGTGATTTACACTCATACACAACACAATATATAATAGAAAAACCTCAATAAAATAAATAAATATGATGCATGAATAAAACTAAAACAACTATAATAAAATATAACATGATAATAATCAGAGTCATATTAGTTAATAATACACCATATATTTCTAAAACACCCAAAATCTCATGAAGACTTTAAGGTTCTCAAGAAACGCCACAACCTGGCTCTAACCCTTGACCATCCCCAAGTAACACTTTCTATCAACCATGATTTATACCTCAAGATGAACTACTGAAGAAAAAGGTGATATTTTCCTTACCAGTATCATAATGAACAAAATTTTTATACACACCATGGTGTATATGAAAGGGGTGAGTATACAACCATTAGTAAAACCTCAATACTTCCCACACAAGCCACTATAATAAGAACTATAACAACCCTGACTCTAGTAACCCAAATCCAGTGTATACTTTATTACGTTGGTACATGAAACAAGAGATGTAACACCCCATGATTTTGAAAATAAATTTAATACATGAAACATTGAGTCTCTACAAAACACCACTTTGTTATAACCTAGCCATTAAACATAATTTTACCACCTATATGATTTAAATTTTGAAAAACTGACATACACGGTTGCGTTCAGTAAGGTATTTAGAGTCTGATAAGAAAAACATAATTTCTAGTGAATAGTAACTCACCCATATAAATAGTAATATGAATAGTAATATGAACCTTAGGAATATTAAGTCACATTATTATTTTATTGTCTTCAAGTTATAAGATAATGAGATCTTTATTAATTTTTCAATGTGATATAAAACAAATTATAGTTTTATAATTATTATTTTTCAAACAAATTATGACTTTATTTAAAAATTAAATAAATCATATTTAGAAAATTATTTTCAAAAATTGAAGTCTATTTATTAATTTTACACATTGAAAAATGGATAGAGAAAAGTTTTTATGTTTTTCAGAAATACTCGAATTTTTGATGAATAGTAAAATATGGTAATTTACCGTATATTTACATTATCATTTAAATTAACCATTCCTAGCATCATGGATGATGTAATAAATCTTTTTTTAAAATAATATGCACTTATTAAAATTATGGGTCACATGAATCGACACTATTGGTTGTCTTGAGGGAAATAATAAAATATTAAAAAAGATATTCACAAATCACCCCTCTCCTTCACTATAAAACCCCCCTCAGTCCCTCTTATCTTCACTCCTCTCAAGACTTATTCCTTGTCTAAATTAAATTCAAATATCCTCCCATTCTTTTCACCCACATCAAATATACCTTGGTCTCATAAAAATACCAAAACCTCTCGCCTAAAGAGGCTCTAAAGGAAGATTACTTCAAGAGGTAAATTACTCTTTTCATTTCTTTTATTTCAATTTCATTTCTTTTATTTTTGTTTCCTTGACTAATTTCATCCAAATGTTCTGATTACTCCATTACCTTATATGTAATAAAAATTTTATGATAAAGTAATAATTCTTCATCATCTCTCATTTCCATTCTTTTATACTAGAAATAAAAACACCATCAGAGATGTGTTAATTTATCACATTCAAGGAAAAAAGGTTTTCAATTTCTATTACCACCTTCAATTCTAGTCATGAAGCTATATTTATGGTTTAAATAGACTATAATATATGTATTATAACTTATTTAATGTTTTTTAATCCTTTTTTACACATGATATTAATTTATAAATCAAAATGAGTTCTTTTTTATCAAAAACTACCAATTAACCCAAATAATTGTCAATGAAGTTTTATATAATGATTCATCTTCACTCCCAATAAACAAAAAAATTTTATAACCATGTAATATTATGTTTTTTCACTAATAAAATACATCTTATATTCTGGAAAACCATTCTCATTCTACATTTTTATCCGTACGTGGATATAACTAAATCGATCATGAAAACAATGGAAGAAAAGGCTCCCAAATAATGAAATTGAATATATTAACCCATCAAAATGCCATGAATTATCCTAATAAGGTTATAAAAACTCAATTAAACGTAGTTGAGGTTATATAATCATTAACTTATGAACCTAAATTTGATTATTCAGTTCATTAAGATCAAGTGAGGAACACCTTTAGACTTAAGGTAAGGGTTTCTTCATCTCGCATCCATTGTTTTGGGATATCATGTATTCATTGCTATTACTCCTATATGGTGTATGCATACTTCCCATTGATGTTTCATATCAGGAATATATTTATTTTCATGATATTAAATGTATCATTTTATGATTATTAATTTTGGGACATACAATTCTGTTGGCCCATAGGAGACTGTTGGCCCTCTCAAGTATTAATAGTTTTAATAATCAGAAATCATGTCAATTCCTATTAATCTTGTATAAGAATTTAAATCATTATTGTTTAAGTTTAAATATGTGAAATTATGTTTATCCCTGATCGCACATAAATTTTGTACATTCTTTTAATATTTATGTTGTAAGACAGTCCAGACAAAAATAAAAATCTAAGTATAACAGACTGACACTGATAGAAGAGATGAGATACCAACACTTCAACTAAGTCACCAACACATGACCTACCGATGCAAATGACCTATCGAAGTAGATATACTAATGATGAAAATAAACTTTTGTCAGTGAAAATTACCTACCGACATAGATGACCTACGATCAGTTGAAATGACTTATCGATGACTGGTTCTACCAACGTAAGGACTCACCGACAGTTGAAACGAGGAACCGATGCAATGTGTCACTGATGAATGGAAAGACTAAAAAAATGACACATTGATGGAATGAGTCACCGACAGAAGGAGATATTGACTGAGGAATCACTGATACACTGTTAAAAATTACTTTTATTTAAAATTACTTCTAATGGTCATATTTTGAGTGTTTTAATGTGATTGATTAATTTAATGCCTTTTTGCAGACATCATAAATGAGGATGTAAGAAATAAAAGGTAAATCATCTACCATAAAATATGAATATTATCAGGCTTCAATATATATATATATATAAATAAGAGTGCATGAAATAACACACATGGGAAGACACGCACATACATGCATTCACAAGAAGATACAAGCAAACCCCCACGAGCACCACACATAAATGAAGAACACACAAGGAATTATTCATTCCTTATTGTTGTGAACCAAATAACTGTTGTTCATCATAGTTACATCATCTCAGTAGAATCCAACTAAAGCTAAGGGAAATAACATATCACCCTTCTTTAGATAGAACACAGTGCTCTACGAAACTCTATTTTCACTGTTTGTTTCTAGAAAAGGACTTGAGATTCAACTCTAATACATAAAATAGTCCAGATCTAAATTGAATAACACTCAAAGCATCTCTAATTAATTATTAATATATTCTTATTTGTTTTTTACTATTTTTATAAACATTCAAGTAGTGTGTGTGTTTTTACTAAAAACACAAATTGTATTCTGCACTAAACTAGAGGATACTAGATATTCTCAAACAACTATCTTATTACACTTGTTCATTCCACAAAGAACAATGGAAGTGGTCTTGTGTGACCTTGTTGTTTTTTTCCCACGAAGAACTGTGGTACAATTATTATGACCAATACAGTTTTTGTACTATTGTGTTAACCCTAATCTAGTTTGTGAATAAAAATATTTATTTATATAGATTTATTGGTGGAAGGTGATCACCAAGTGGAGAGAACTAATTCTCTCCTTGAGATTGAACCACTTGTTTTATATCCATTATGATTTCAATTTAGTCTTTCTCTATTTTAACTTATATTTTAGAAAACTAAATTTTACTTTGATTGTTAGTCTTATATAGTAGTTAAAACTATTTTTTCTTATTAGATCAGTTTCAAAATTTTCCTCAATATCTCATATTTTCATAACTAATAATTAATCAATATTCTGAGAAACTATTTTAATAGTCAAGATATTATAATTTTACTACCTTAGTGGATTGGCTAGTTTTATTTTAAATTAGGGGAACCTTTTAAATAAAAATTTTAACATAAATTTTTATTGGAACTCAATTAACCCCCACTTTAGTGTCCTGCACCAACCAACATTACATATCAGAGGTTTCTTTCAAGTTTCTATTTTCAAAATTTTAAATATGTTTTAAAATATTTTTCAGCTTTTATTTTATTTATATTTTAAATATCTAAAATTTATTTTACTTTTAAATATCTAGATCTTTAAATTCCTATTTATTTATCATGGTTAGTAGATTGTAAGGTACTACTACCAACAAACTTACATTATTTAATGGAAGAAATTATGCACAATGGAAAATTAAAATGAAAATGAACTTAGAAAGTATGGTTTTTGAGATTTGGTCTTTCATTATAGATGAATATAATATTTCTACTACTACTATAAATACATTGGATAACCCAACTAAGGTTTCCAATAACAATAATTTTAAATCCATGAATTACCTATATTTTTCTTTAGGTGATGAAGAGTTTAATAAAACTTTTGTTTGTAAAGCGGCCCATGGAATTTGGGACACATTATCTATTTCACATGAAAGAACATCTAGTGTTATGTAAATAAGACTTAACACATACACAATTAAATATGATAAATTTAAAATGAAACTTGATGATCATATTTCTGATATGTATCTCATATTTAATGAAATTTTGAATACTATGATATCTCTGGGAAGGGATGTTATAACCAAAGATAAAATCATGAGAATACTCAAATGCTTACCAGATAGATAAAGAGGAACTTCTATATCAGTTATAGAATCCCATGACATCAATAAGTTTCTAGTGGAGGATCTGAAAGAAAATTTGATGATGTATGAGGAATAACTAAAAGTAAATAAAGAATAGGGTGATGAATACAAAATAAAATTTATTTCATTCAAATCTAATGCCTCTGAGCAGAAAGAAAAAGTTCAAGATGATTCTGAATATTCAAGTGAGGAATAATCATGAGCTAACGGTGATGAAGAGATAACTTGAATAGACAAAAGATTTAAAAATTTTATAGAAAGAAGAAATTATTTAGAAATACCAAATACAAAGGTAAGTATGATCACAAGGTCCATTAGAAAAAGGATTAGAAGAAAGGAGATACTTCCAGTGAAATAACCTGTTATGAATGTAAGAGAAGGGGACATGTAAAGGCTAACTATCACAAGATAAATTATAAGAAGAATTATGACGATAAAGACATAAATTATAAAAAAGTAAATGAAGGAAACATGGAGTGATTTTGAGTATAGATGACTCATAATGCTCTCATGATGAAAAGGATGATAAAAAAATATTTGTTTTATGAAAAACACATCTGATGTAACACTAAATTCCCTTTAACATAATCCCTATTACTCTAAAGATAAAAGTGATTATGAAAATATAAAAAATGAGGAAATGTTAAAATATTTTAAAATTATAGAATACACTTGTAATGAATTAAAACATAAATACTAATGCTTAAATAAACAACATGTTTTGAATACCTCTATTAAATCTAAACTAGTTGTAGAAAAAGAGAAAAAGTATCAACTAAGGAGAATAATGAACGTAAATTGTCAAATAAGCAATTTAAAAAGGATTAGAGAGATTTAATAATGGAAAATAAATATTAGTTAAAATGATTGGTAAACAAGTATCTCTTAAGTATACTAATAGAATAGGATACCAACCAGGAAAGAGGAATATGACAAAAACTCATTTTGTATCAAAATATGGATAATCCATTTTTATACCCGGTTCTAAAAAAATACGACAAGTTATAGCTATGAAACATATTCTACTTTTTCAAGTTTTTCTAGACCAAATAATTTTTTTTTTCAAAAAATATAACTACTTCTTATAGGAAACTCATGAAGCAAAAGTGGGTTCCCAAAGCTCTTATTACTAATGTTACTAGACCCAAACAAATTTGGGTACCAAAATCTTTTCTTGTCTAATCTATTTTGTAGGAATCCTGTATGAAAGGATCCTATAAAAGCTTATAGTAATTGGATAGAGGATGTTCATGACAGATGATAGGAGATTATTCATTCTTCAAGAACTTGATAAACATTGATGGTGGGCATGTCACCTTTGGTGACAATGCTATAGTAAAAATCATTGGCCTTGGCCAGATTGGTAACTCTAACTCGGTTCTAATTTCTAAATCCCTTTTTTATAGATTAAAACACAATCTACTTAGTATCTCTTAGTTATGTTATGATGGTCTTAATTTTAAAATTTAAAATGATGCAACCAAGGTTTTAAACACTAAAAATAAGTCAGTATTTTATACTCTAAGAAATTAAAATGTTTATGCAGTTAACTTAGGTTCTTTAATTTCTCAAAATTTTTCTTACTTAAGTGATTTTCATAAATTATCATGGATTTGGAATTGAAGATTATTACACTACAATCTACACTCACTTTGAAAGCTTATTAGGAAAGGCTTAGTCAAGGATCTACCTAAACTTGAGTTTCCAAATGACAAAGTATTTAATCCTTGTCAAATGGGTAAATAGTACAAAATATATTTCAAACCAAAGAAAAAAGTTTCAACTTCTCAACCTCTCAATTTGGTTCACAAGAATCGGTTTGGACCTTCTAGAGTTCCATCTCTAAGAGGAAATCACTCAGCCTATGTTCTTGTAGATGACTATAATAGATATACTTGGACCTTCTTCTTGGCTCACAAAATTTAAGCTTGCTCTAATTTCACCATGTATTCTAGGATGGAAGAAATTCTTAATGGTATTAGAATTAAAACCCTAAGAAGTGACCATGTTCGTGAGTTTAAAAACCAAGAGTTTTAATCCTTATGCTCAAAAAATGGCTATAATCATAACTTCTCTACCCCTAGGACACCACAGAAAAATGGATTTATAGAAAGAAGAAATAAAACCCTATAAGAAATATCTAGAACCATACTCAGTGTGTATATCCTACATAAATAATTTTGGGCAAAAGCTATCAATACAACATTCTATATAATCAATTGAGTCTTGATTAGACCTATCCTTAAAATAACTCCCTATGAGTTGTGTAACAATAGAAAACACAAGGATAACTACTTCAATGTTTTTGGTTGAAAAGTCTGTATTCTTAATACTAAGGATAATCTGGATAAATTTTCCTCTAAGGGTGATGATGTAATTTTCCTTGGTTATTCAATTTCTAGTAAATCCTATAGATTCCTCAATAAGAGAACCAAATGTGTGGAAGAATATGTACATTTAAAATTTGATTAAATAGATCCATATGAGCCAAATACCTCTCTAGAGAATCTTGAGGATGATATGTCAATCCTGGACATTAATACTAAATATTCTAACCATCCTATGAAAAAATCCATTAAAATATCCAGTTCTATAAATTCTCCAAAATCTAGTCATAATGAACCTCAACCTGTAGAAGAAACTAAAGTTACTAGACCATAATTTTCAAAACTTGTTAGAACACTCAAGAATTGTTCTTTAGATGTTATTGTTAGAGATTTAGACAAAAGAATTCATACTATAGATTCTCTAAGAAATCATATTTAACATCAAGAGTTTCCATCAAAAATTGAACATAATAACATTAATGATGCTATCAATGATGAATTTTGGGTGATGGTTATGCAAGAAGAGTTAAATCGGTTTTAAACAAAAAAATTCTGGAAACATGTAGATAGAACTGAATACACCTTTAATAAAGTAACTAAATGGTAGGTTATGAATAAAGTAGATAAATTTGGTAACAAAGTTAGAAACAAAGATATATTGGTTGCACAATGTTATAGTCAAGAATAATTAATTGACTATGAGGGAACCTTTTCACCAGTATCTAGAATTGAGGCCATTATAATACTGCTTATCTATTCAGCACATCAAGATTTCATACATTATCAAATAGATTTCAAGAGTGAATTCCTAAATCGGAATATTGTAGAGGATTTTTGTGTTGAACAACTGTTGGTTTCACAAATCCTCATTTTCAAAATAATTATTTTAAATTAACAAAATCTTTATGTGGTTTAAATTAAGCTCCAAGATATTGGTAAGAAAGGCCCAACTCTTTTATTATTTTTAAATGTTTTACAAAAGGTATAATTGATCCTACTCTCTCTATAAAAAGAATTTCCAAAGATTTTTTAGTGGTACAAATATATATAGATGATGTTATTTTTTGATATTATTAAAATTATTTATGTGTTAATTTGTCAAAGATGATGAAAAGTGAATTCGAAATGATTTTAATCGGTGAACTCAAATTATTTCATGGAATTAAAATATTTTAAAATAAATAAGGTATTGTTTTGAATTAATGTAAATACACTAAGGATCTTTTGAAGATATTTTTCTTTTAAATAACTAAGAGTAGTGACACTCCAATGAGTACCACTTGTATGTTGGACACTGATGAAGATTGAAAATTTGTTGATCAAACCACTTATAGAGGAATTATTGGAAGTTTACTCTACTTAACTTCTAGTAGGCCAGATTTTATGTTTAGTGTGTTCATGTGTGCACATTTTCAAGAAAACCCAAAATAATCTCATCTTCTTACTGTTAAAAGGATTTTCAAATTCCTCGAATATACTACCAACTTAGGACTGTACTATCCTAGATGACAACCATTAGATTTGGTGAGTTATTCATATGCTACTTTTTGAGGTTATAAGTTACATAGAAAAAGAACCTCTGGCACATGTCACTTGTTGGGAAAGTATCTAGTTTCATGGTGTATTAAGAAAAAAAATTCGATTTCATTATCTACTGCCGAAGATGAATACATAGTTGTTGGTAGTTATTGTGTATAAATTTTGTGGATGAAACACACATTACTAGATTATAGATATCAATTTACACATGTCCCTATAAATTGTGATAATACAAGTGCTATTAATATTTTTAGAAATCTTGTTTCACATTCTAGGACAAAAAACATTGATTTAAGGAATTACTTTTTGAGATAACATTATCAAAAAGGTGATATGATTTTATAATTCATTAGCACTGAACATCATCTTACTGAAATTTTCACTAATCCATTGAACACTGAAAGAATGAACTACATCATACATGGGTTAGGAAATATAAATCTGTAGAACCTTATGTTGTTATTCCTTTAATAATTTTAAGTGAATTCGTTATAACGACACTAGAAAAGTCGAATAGATAGTGTCATGCCGAAACTGATAGTATGAAGCTGACAAAGTCATGATGAAACCGATAACATTGTCATACTAACACAATTGTTATGGTAACACTGATACTTTTTCATACTGACATAGTTGTCATTCTAACACTGATGATATGTCATGCAGACATAGTTGTCATGTCGATACTGATAACTTTTTCATACCGACATAGTTGTCATACTGACACCGATGACTCGCTGTTTTTAAATTTTTTTATGTTTTTACTAAAACGAAATTGTTTCATTGATTTTTTTGAACCTGGTTTATGATTTCACAATTTTGTGAATTCAAAAGCCCTAAATGATATAAATTTTAGTTGACAAACTCTACTCCTTTACCCCTACACTCACTCAGCTGTTTCTATCTCTACTCCCCGACCATTCACCTTCGGGCCTTCAAACCAAACTATTGGAATGATGCGTGTGAAGAGATCTCTTGATGGTGGCGAGTCTCATGTTTTTTAGAAACATAAATGTTAATCGATTAAATATTCTAGACCTATAAATAATAATCTATAAAACCATGTTGTAGCTCCAGAAAAATTTGTTCTCAAGTTATGGTAATTGGAAATCAAGTCTTTACTGCTCAAGGTACAACAAGATCAGGGATTCCTTGAGTGGTTCTCAGATATTGAAAGACCCTTTTACCCAAATCTTGTTCATGAATTTTACTTTAATAAGGAGTTCCTGTTGGAAAGAAGTGATGTTGCCATGATCAAATCCATAGTAAGATTCAAGATAGTTTCTTTCTCTTCAAGACAATGGGATGAATGTCTTAAAATCCCTCATGAAGGTGTATTTGATTATTATCAAGGTACCTCTCTACCTAAGAGTGATATATTATACTTAGAAAGAGCTATAAAGGAGATTACTAATAATTATGAGCATAAGAGACCCATTTCTACAAATTTAAGTGAAAATTTTTGAATCTTGTTTAAATTTATTCAGAAATAGATATATCCTGAGAAAAGGGTAATTTTCCCCTCTGAAGTATTAAGATGTTTACTTGGTTTATCTGCAAAGAAATGTGATCAAGGTAATTTTTTTAGATACCTTTATGTGAACATGAATAAAATGATCAAACCTTCTTTCAAAACCAATTTATTGCTTTGTACAAGGTTAATCTCAATTATGTTAAAAGATAGAGGTTATGTTAATGAAGGAGAAGAAGTTTTTTCTAAGTGAAGTGGGATCAGCCTCAGTAAAGAGATTTGTAAGAGAATGAAAATGAACTGGAACCCATGGAAGATATAATGGGTGGGAGACCTCATACTAAAGATGATAAACTAGTGATGAGAGATCATATTGAGGGGGATCCTCAAGAAAGGGCAGAAAAAATTGGTGAAGAGAATCAACTTGGAAGAGTAAGACATGACACTCTCACTCCATTGGATGATGATGTAATGGTTGAATGCGAAATTAATCTTGGGTATGTAGCACTGGGTTTAGATTTTGAAGAATCTGATGATTAATTTTTTGTACTTGTTGTAAGGGAATCAGTGGTTGAGACCCCTACTGGAGAATCTATCACTAAATATATTTTGAATGTCTTAAAGAATATGTTTGTAGAAATGTAAGTATATCTATTCAATATCTGATGGTGCATGAGATTCAAACATCTAGAAGATAAAACACTGATCTGAGTGATGAATTACACTCTCTTAGATCTTCAATAGAAGAAATGAAGCAGTTAGGGAAATCAATTTCTGTTCGAAGTCAGAGAGTGGGTATAAGTGAGACTGATGAAGCTAATGTTCCAAAGAAAGTGATAGAGGATATTCAACCCAACCTAATTAAACTACTGATACAATTGTTGAAAGCACTTCCATGTTGAGAAATGAAATGACTGGGCTTGCTTCGGTAATACATACATTGACCTCAGAGTACAAAGGTTGTGTGGAGAATCTTCTTAAAACGTTGATGACTCATACCTCAACTCATGCTGATATTCCTTCTAACTCCGGTCAGAATTCTTAGTCTCTGGACATTGAGGTAGTCGAAACTGTTATAACGAAGAAGCTTCAATCTCTCTTTGATTCTTTTGGATTTGGAATCCTTAAAAAGATTGAGAAAAACAATGATAATGTTCATGGTACTTTCAAAATATATTCATATAGTGTTGAGGCTACACATGCTTAGATCATTGAAAAGGTGGACTACTATTTCATGAAGATCAATACCAAACATCTGTTGACCAGATTATTTAAGTATTTGATATAGAACTTTTCTTTCCCTCCAGTGACCAGAGATTTTAAATATCAAGTAGATAAGTTGAAAGACTTCACCCAACTATTGGAAAACTTCATGGATAATAAGGATGAAATTGGGAAAGCAATGAATTATGGTGGTGATATTATTGAGGATTTCATCAAGTTGTTGAGTTCATACCTTCATGTCCAATGTGAAGTGATTTTAGTGCTTGTTGATGCACATCTCAGACCTACTGAATAATTCCTCCACCTAAAAGGTCAGTTTTTAGGCCTTGACTCAGATTCATCTAGTGATCCAAGAATAGATTTAACCTCCTATGTTGTCACAACACAAACCCAGCCTTATACATGATTTTATAGAAGTAATGATCCTTCCACCTTAGAAAATTTATTTATACCCTCCCGCTTCCCAACAACCACCTATTAGAACTTCTATTGATCCGTCTGTGAAAGGGAAGGAACCACTTAATCCTCAATTGTAGTGTGGATCATTCTCTGATAGGTCTATTTGGTTGACTTTTTTTCATTTTTGATGGAAGACTTGTTATACCTTGTGATTTATTAACTAATGGAATTTAATGTTCTTGTATTTCATCTATATATCTTCTATCTATTATTCTATGGTACTTTTTATTTCTTTCTTATGTGTTTCCTTCTTTATTCTACTCTAAATGGAGAAAACTGTTTCAGCTCCCCTGCACTTTTTGATAATCCCAAAATGGGGAGAACCAGTTTGGAATTATATTTATTTACTTTATCTTTGATCTCACTATTATATATGTTATTTTTATTTGATACCATTACTATTTATTTTACCTTGGAACCTTATCTATGTATTATGAATAGTCATCAATAATGGGATATGATAAGTAGAATGATTTCATTCCACATCAAATGACTATATTGAATGATGCCATGATTGGTGATCATCAAAATGAGGGAGATTGTTTGACTATATGAGACTGTTGTAAACCATCTCTAGTATTAATAGTTTTAATAATCACAAATCATATCAATTATTCTAAATCATGTCTAATCATTTCAATCATGATTATTTATGTTTCAATATGTGAAATTATGTTAATCTATGATCTTAGATAAATTTGGTATATTTTCTAAAAATTTATGTTGTAAGACAGTCCAAAAAAATTATTTTTTAAGTATAAAAAACTAACACTAACAGAAGAGATGAGATACTGAGAGTGCAATTGAGTCACCAATAAATGACCTACCAATGAAAATGACCCATCGACACAGATGACCTATAGATTCAGATGACCTACCTTCAGTTCAAATGACCTACTAATTCATGTTGTTACCGACACATGCCATCACCGATAGTTAAAATGAGTCACTAATGCAATGAGTCATTAATAGATGGAAAGACTGGAAAAGTGAAGCACCAATGTAATGAGTTTCCGATTGAAGTGGATACCAACCTAGGACTCACCGATAGACTATTTAAAATTTCATTTATTTAAAATTACTTCTAAGAGTCATATTTTGATTGGTTTAATGCGACTAATTAATTTAATGACTTTTTGTAGACATCTTAAATGTGGATTTCAAAAATATGAGGTCCACCATCTATCTTAAAACATGCATATTGTCGAGCTGTAGTAAATATATATACAAATAAGAGCGCATGAAAGACGACACAGGGGAAGACATGCGCAGACACGCATACATAATAAAATACGAATAGACCCCCATGAGCACAATACAGAAAGGAAGAACTCATGAGGAATTCTTTATTACTACTTACTGTGAACCAGAGGACTATTGATCAACATAGTTCCATTATCTCAGAAGCCTCCAAGTTAACTGAAGGGAAAAACATATCACTCTCTTGGAAGATAGAACATAGTGCTCCATGACAATCTGTGTTCATTTTCTGTTTCCATAAGAGGACACGAGATTCAACTCTAATACATTGGAGAGTCCAGTTCGGAATTCAAAGACACTCAGAGCATCTCCAATCCCTTCATAATATATTCTTCTCTATTTTGTACAATTTTTCTAAACATTCGAGCAGTGTGTGTGTCTGTACTAAAAACACACACTTTATCCTACACTAAACTGGAGGATACTATAGATCCTCAAAAAACTGTCTTTTTACACTTGTTCATCCCATGAAGAACTGTAGAAGAGGTCATGTGTGACCAGGTTGTTTTTGATCCCACAATGAAATGTGGTAGAGGAAATGTGACTTGGATAGTGTATGTACTATTTTGTTAACCCCGATACAAGGTGTGGATAAAAATCATTATTTATATATATTTCATAGTGGCATGTGACCACCAAGTGAAGAGTAATAAGTCTCTACTTGAGGCTGAACCTCTTGTTTTATATTTGTTGTGTTTTCAATTAAGTCATTCTCTATTTTAACTCATATTTCAGAAAATTAAATTTCACTTTGATAGTTATTCTTGTATAGTATTTATAATTATTTTTCCTTATTAGAGTAATTTCAAAAGTTGTATCAATATCACATATTATTATAAATTATAATTAATCAATATTTTGATAAACTATTTAAACACTCAGGCTATTATAATTTTACTACATGGTTAACTGGATAGTTTTATTTTAAATTGGGGGAACATTTTAAATAAATTTTTTAAAAGAAATATTTATAAGAACTCAATTCACTACACTATTTAGTGTCCTACCTCGACCAATAGATTTAATTGACTACAAAGTTGTAAGGGTTTTCTACCAGAAGCTCCATTTTCATTCGGGTTACTTTTATTCTCTACTTTCCTCGATTGAATACTTTTTTATTCATATTCACTATTTATATATTCTATGAGAATGTTCTATATATGTGTACCAAATATAATCCTACTTTCATTTATAGAGAGTGATATGTTTTAAAATGGTCTTTCCAAAATTCTTCCCAAAATACAAGCCTGATTCAAGGGAATTTCTCAAATTCTTACCTATTTTCAAGGGCACTCTATAATATATTTTTGGAAACAATTATTTTTATAAAATCATTAATTTTATTATGAAAATTATATCTAAATTCACTTCTGGTTTTATAAAAATATTTTTCCAAAAGAACTCATCTTTTCAAAGTAAAAGAGTATTTATCTCAAGAACTACTCGATTATGTCATAAGAGTATCTTCATCTATTTCAAGTCACTTTTTGATTCTTATGTATTATTGGGATTAATATTTTATGATATCATCTACCATATTTAACTGAATGGTTTATTATTAGTTTGATTGTGTATGTTCTATCTTAAAACCATTCACTAATTTACTTTGAATGGTTTGTGTTTATGCTTAATGTTTAGGAAAAGTTATTTATATTTCATATAATAGTTTCAATATGAATGTATATGTTCATTATTTTTATCTTCATTCATATGAGGAATTAACCGTACTTATTAAGTTTGGGGGGGCTACAATAGTCCCTCAGTGCATCGGTAGGTCTCATGTGACAAACTAGGTCATGGCATGAAGCCTTGAAAAAATGGTTATTTATGGTCTTGACATGAGGCCTTGATGGTATAGTTATGATGTCTGACATTATTCATTCCATCATTATTAAACTATTAATTGATAGTTCATTTGGTTATTAGACTAGTAGAATAAACATGATTATGTTTTATTATGGTATTATTTATTCACCTCTTATTCCTGTCATTTTATGTTCAAGTTTATTTTTAATTGCATGTTTCTATTTAGCTACTCACCTTGTCTTATTATTTATGCATCTCCTATATTTATTACCCTTAATGAGTGTTTTGGATCACCCCTTTCTTATGTTTCATTTTCTTAGGACATGAAGAAGTTTATTATGAATAAACTCACTAGTGGAAAAAACATTTAACACATCAATATTTTTCACGTCGGTTCTATATAACCGACGTGAAAAGCTGTAAAAATTAATTTATCACGTCAGTTATTTTATAACCAATTTGATAAATCAATGAGAATCAATTTTTTTACTTTAGTTATTTTATAACCGATGAAATAAAAACTAAGATTAGCTTTATTACGTCGGATATTTTATAAATCACATGATATATCGAATCTCGGCGCTTTATCACGTCGGTTATCAAAAGAACTGATGTAATAAGGTGACATTTATCATGTTGGTTATTTTATAACAGACATGATAAATTGTTTTCTACATTGGTTATTAAATAACTGACGTTATAAACATTAAAAAATAGTTTAACATGTTGGTTATTAAATAACTGACGTGACAAAGCTTTTAAAAGATTTATCGCACCTCGTATTCAGTCATTCTATTTTCTTCGATCGGGGGACATGTGACTTGTCTCTCTCACGCAAAAAACCTAGAAACGACTCTATGAAGTTGTGCCCACTAGCTTCATTTTTCCAACATCATTATTCATTTTTATTAACATCAGATCTATTAGGTTGACTCACAACACTCAAGTAAGTCTCACAGGGCTCAGTTTCAGTTTTTATTTTCCATGATGCCCTAAACTAATTTTTTGAGATGTTATTTTTCTTTGTTCTTGATATAATGTTAAGTTTCATAGTGTTCATTTATACCATGGTAAATTCTTTTCTTGTAAAATAAACCTATGGAAGTGATATCATTCAAGTTTACAATTTTTTTGTGTTCTATCATATGTCTGTGCGCGTACAGGGGGTTTCCAAGGGGGTGGGGGATATGCATGTGGGAGGGGTGTCATGGGGGGTTGGGGGGACGTCCAGTGGGGTGGGGGTATCCAGGGGTTGTCGAAGGGGGTGGGGGTGGTGTTCAGGGGTGTACAGGGGCTATCCAAGGGGGTTGGAGTGTCAAAGGGGGTGGGGGTGGTGTCCAGGGGGTGATGGGGTTCTTCAAGGGGGTAGGGTGTCCAGGGGTGTGGGGTGGTGGTGTCCAGGGGGGTGAGTGGGCTGTCCAAGGGGGGAGGGGTGTCAAGGGGTGGGGGTGTCCATGGGTGGGGGGCTTTCTAAAGGGATGGGGGGTTTTCCAGGGGTGGGGCTATCCATAGGGTTGGGTTGTTGTCCAGGGGGTGGGGGCTGTTCAGAGGGGTGGGAGGGGGTTGTCCAAGGGGTGGGGGAGGTGTCTAGGTGGGTGATGGGGTTTTCCAAGGGGGTAGGGGTGTCCAGGGGTGTGGGGGGGTGGGGTCCAGGGGTGAGTGGGTTGTCCAAGGGGGTTAGGGTGTCCATGGGGTGGGGGTGTCCATGGGGGGGGGGGCTGTCCAGAGGGATGGGGGATGTCCAAGGGGTGGGGGTTGTCTAGAGGGTTGGGGGCTATCTAGGGGTGGGGGGATATCAAGAGGGGGGTTGTCCAAGGTGGTGGTGGTGTCCAGGGGGTGTCCAAGAGGGTGGGGGGTGGTTTCCAGTGGGTGAGGGGGTTTCCAATAGGGTAGGGGTTTCCAGGGGGTGGGAGGTGGTGTCGAGGGGGGTGAGGGGCTGTCCATGGGGGTGGGGTGTCTAAAGGGGTAGGGGATGGGGGTGGTGTCTAGGGGTTGGGGGTGTACAGGGGGCGGGGGTGTTCAGGGGGGTGGGGGTAGTGTGTAGGGAGGTGAGTGGGCTATCCAGAGGGGTTATGCGGTGTCTAGGGGGTGGGGGCAACCAGGGGGTGGGGGGTTGTCCAGAGGGGTTGGGGGATGTCCAAGGGGTGGGGGTCTATCCAAGGGGGTGGTGGTGTCTATGGGGTGTCCAATGGGGTGGGGGAATCCTGGGGGGTGAGGGTGCTTTTCAAGGGGGTTTGGGTGTCCAGGGGGTGGGGTGGTGTCCAGGGGTGATGGGTTTGTCTAGGGGTGGGGGTGTCCTGGGGGTGTGGGGGTGTCCAATGGGGTAGGCGGTGGGGGTGGTGTCCAGGGGTGAGGGGGATTTCTAATGGGGTAGGGGGTTCAGGGGGGGGGGTGGTTTCAAGGGGGTGAGGGGGTTGTCCAGGGGGTGGGGGTGTCCAGGGTGTGTCCAAGTGGGTAGGCGGTGGGGGGTGGTGTCTAGGGGGTGGGGTGGTATCTAGGGGGATGGGGGTGGTGTCCAGGGGGGTGAGTAGGCTGCCCAAGGGGGTATGGGGTATCTAGGGGTGGGTGTGTCCAGGGGGTTGGGCTGTCCAGAGGGGGTCGGGGTGCTTTTTAGGGGGTGGGTATCCAGGGGGTGCTGCCTAACCGTGCGCAGTGCCCGAGTTCTTGAAAAATGTATTTTTTTTACCATTTCCCCTATTTATTGTTTGATACTCCTTGGATGACCCCCATTTTAGACATAACATGGTAACCTATAATTGGTATTGGATTATTCAAGAATGCTTGCTGCACTAGTTTAAGATTATGCTCTGGCTAATTGACCCTTGGTATGAACACGCTCTACTTTGGGGATGGTTCACCTCATGTGTTAGGGATGTTTGATTTCATTAGGCATGCCAAAAGGATGTAATAGGTTACAATATATTCTAGATTTTCCCTTAAGCTCCTAGGTATTACCATGTTCCCTAACACTTGTTTATTCGTGGAGGAAAATCCAGGTGCCTCATCTGGTATGGTTACTTGAATATTGCTTACCCATTGCCCTCATTATGTCATTATTAATTATTCTCTCTAATTGTGGTGTGTCTCTTTGGTAAAATTGAATGCTTGGTTTTAAATATTTTCATGAGGTTTATATTTATAAAAAACTATGTATATTTTCCTGTATTTCAAACTAGCAGCAAATGAATCTTTTATTTAAATGAAACGCATAGGGACAGCCCCTACCCCCTAGACACCCCCTTCCCCCTAGGACACCCTAGATAGCCCCTACCCCCGTGGACAGTCCTTACCCCCTTGAACAGCCCCCACCACCCCCAGTATAGTCCCCTACCCCTTTGGACACCCCCTTGGTATATATATATATATTCCAACGGTTTCATTGAAACCATTGGAATATTTTAACTTTAGGTAGTCTATACCAACGATTCATATAGAATCGTTGGTATAAGGCTATTGCAACGAACATCATGCCAACGGTGTGTGAAACTATTGGGGTATTCTTTCCCAATGGTTTTAGGGGCTATCCCAATGGTTTCAAATCGTTGGGATATGTGTAATTTTCAATAGTGAATGTATACATATTTTAATATTTACACTGCATATTTCTTTTTTATGGAAGGGTGAATTTGGTATCCAGTTGCATCAGGATGTATTCTATGTGTACCTTAAGAATAAGAGATCCAAGATGAATTTATAACTATTGTATCTAACTATATTATCTTTTTTAAATAATTCTCATGCATATTTTTTCAGATACGCATTGATTTGTTTTATATTTCAAAATTGGTTTACATTCAAACTATGATATTTTTCATATAAATATATA
The DNA here is from genome assembly GCA_963277665.1 of Viscum album. Taxonomy (NCBI): domain Eukaryota; kingdom Viridiplantae; phylum Streptophyta; class Magnoliopsida; order Santalales; family Viscaceae; genus Viscum; species Viscum album. The sequence continues at coordinate 598,732,791 of OY728122.1, forward strand.
TTTGTCTTATAGTAACAAGATGTATAATTTTGATATTTTTTATAGTAAAAAATGAGTCAAAGGTGGGTTATGACACATCGAATGAGTAATGAATATGAGGAAGGTTTTAATGCCTTTTTGGAATTTTCTAAAAGAAATATTCCAAGAAGTGACATTGTTTTCTGTACATGCCTGAAATATTTGAATATTAAGAAGTTGAAAAGTAGAGAGATCAAAGATCATCTGATTTGTCATGGATTTAATCAGAGTTACATCCCTTGAATTTGGCATGGTGAAATTGGACAGAATTTCAGATCTACTGATGATGATGATTTTCTAGATGGTAACTCCAATGGAATTGAATAAATGATTTGTGATATTACAGTAGAACAAATAGAGATAGAACTAATAGTTTCGTGTCTATATGGTGATGCTGAAAAACCATTGTATCCTGGTTGTATGGATTTTACGGTTTTGTCAGCGGTGTTAAGATTGATTAACTTGAAGCAAAACATGGATGGAGTGACAGAAGTTTTACAGATATGCTACAATTGTTGAAAGACATTCTTCCAAAAGATAATGATCTTCCATATTCACATTATAAGGCCAAGAAAGTATTGGGTCTGATGGGATTTGGATACAAGACAATACATGCCTGTCTGGATGACTGTATTATATATTGGAAGGAATATGAATTTCTGTGAGAGTTTCCTAAATATGGGACATCACAGTGTAAGTTTAAATAAAAATAACAGGCTGATATAGAGATTACAAAGATTCCTTCCAACGTATTTTGGTATCTTATTATAATTCATCATTTGGAACATTTATTTGCTAATTCACATGATGCAAAAAGGTTAAGATGGCATGCTGATAAGCAGATATGTGATGGAAAAATACGTCATCTAGCTGATTGTTCACAATAGAAGAAAATTTATGAGCAGTATCCTTCATTTGGAAATGAAATTAGAAATATCATACTAGGATTTTACATAGATGGAATGAATCCATACCGAACCCTTAGTAGCACACATAGTTCATGGCCTGTTTTATTTGTAATTTACAACCTCTCCTATGATGTTTGTATGAAGCACAAATATGTGTCAGTGAGTATAATGATATCTGATCCAAAGCAACCCGGAAATGATATTGATGTTTTCTTGTCACCATTTATTGATGATTTGAAACTCTTATGGAAAGATGGTATTAGGGTGTATGATTCTTATAAAAAGGAATATTTTCAACTACATGCAGTGCTTATGTTCACTATAAATGACTTCCCAGTATATGGAAATTTTTCTGGATACAGTGTTAAGAAGCATAAAGAATGTTCAATTTGCGAACAATGGACTTCATATTGTCAATTGCATCAGGGGGGAAAACATTGTACATAGTTCATCGAAAGTTTTTTCCTATGGATCCCTTTTATAGAAGACTAAAAAAGGAATTCAATGGCTCAGAAGAATTTGATATTGCTCCAAAACCTTTATCCCTTGATGAGTCTTTTGAGAGGGTGGAAAACCTTGATGTGACATTGGGAAAGACACAGAAATATGTTAATGATAGACATATATGGAAGAAAATGTAAATATTTTTTGAGCTACCATATTGGAGATATCATGAAGTGAAACATAATATTTATGTCATGCACATGGGGAACAATATATGTGACAGTGTGATTAGAACATTGCTATATATTAAAGGAAATACAAAATATGGGTTGAATGCTAGATTAGACTTACTATCAATGGGAATACGTTTGGAGTTAGCTCCCACTCCTAATGGAAGACGGACATTTCTTCCCCTAACTTGTCTTAAATTATCCAAGAGGGAGAAAATTATCTTTTTTCAGTGTCTTTATGATATCAAAGTGCCTCAAGGTTATTCTTGAAATGTAAAAAATTATATCTCTTTGAAGGATTTGAAGTTAGTAGGTATGAAATATCGTGATTGTCACATCATGATGCAAAATCTTCTACCAGTTTCATTGCATGGAATATTTTCCATCTTTGTCAGATAGACTATAATGAAGTTGTGTTATTTTTTCAATTCAATTTTTAATAAGGTGATTGATGTGAATGCTTTGTACATTTTGTAAAAGGAGGTAATTTCTAAACTTTTTCAATTGGAAATGTATTTTCCTCCATCTTTTTTTCATATAAAGGTGAATTTAATGATTCATCCGGTTCTAGAAATAAATCATTGTGGACCTGAATATCTTCGTTTATTGTATCCTTTTGAAAGTTATATGAAAATATTGAAGGCGTATGTTAATAATCCATATCGACTAGAGTCCTCCATTATTGAAAAGTATATTTCTAAGGAGGTTGCGGAGTTTTGTACGAGCTACTTGGCTACGGTGGAGCACATAAGTTTGCCTCCATCTCGCCATGAACGAGTTAATAATGAGGGAAAGGGGATTCATGGCTTGAAATTCAAATAATTTTCAGCTGAACATATTGAGAAGTTAGAATTATACATCTTGAATAACATAACTGATGCTCAACTGTATATCACATTGCATATTAATGTGTTGAAACAAATTCATCCAAATAAGAAAGAAATGTGGATTTTGAATGGGCACAACAAAAATTTTTTGTCATGATTTAAAAAAACCTTTCTTCGTAGATCAGATGTATCAGAGACATTAAAATGGTTAGTGGGTGGTCCATGTTTAAATGTGATAACATGGTTCAGTTATGACATTAATGGCTATACATTTCATAAGAAAGCTTAGGATAATAGAAGTGAAGTTCAGAATAGTAGTGTATTGATGTTTTTAGAAGCTATGCATTTTTCGAGTTCTAAAGACACAAACCCAATTTTTGTATCAACATCATATTATGGAGTCATTTAATAAATATGAGAGGTTGATTACTTAAATTTCATGATTTTAACTGCAAATGGTTTGTTAGTAACAACAATGTCAGACACAAGGAATTTAGAATGATATTTGTTAATTTGAATAGATTGGAAGACACAACAGATTATTTTATAATGGAAACACATGAAAAATAGATTTTCTATATAGTTGATCAATCAAATATGCAGTGGTATATTGTTTTACAAGGAAAAAAACAATATATTGCTGAGGATCAACTTGATGAAGATGCTGATTTATGTGAGATACATACTTCCATGGAATGATTAGCAGAACATAATGATGAGCATGTTGAAGACATGGTTTGTTCCATAAGGAATGATCATGACGACAGAATTTGGAAAAAAACAATCCATTTGTACATTCTTAATATTACAGGTAACAAATGTTTATTTCTTTTTTACATTTATTATTTTCATAAAATATTATATATTGTAATTATTTCTTTATTAAAATGCGTTTTAAAATAAATAAGTAGAAGTTTTTGTTCATTTTATTTTTGATTAGTGTAGTTTATCATGTTTACCATTATGTAAATTATATATCTATTATTATTTTTTGAATGAGAATTACTTTACCATGTTTACCATGTTTACCATAGTTCACATTAGGTTACCTTTATGTAACTTATATATTTATTGATTTTTTTGAATGAAAATTACACTACAATGTTTACCATAGTTTACCAAGTTTACCATTGTTTAACATGATTACCATATTAACCATGTTTACTATTATGTAACTTAGTTCAATTTTCTATTTTATATTTACATTAGTATTGTAGTATTTAAATTTGTATATTTGTGAACTAATATTTGTTTTTTTATTGGAAGGATATTGACAGATCAATCAGTTGATCAGCCACATGATTCTGGAGATGATCATAATGATCATACCTCTGAGGAAGAATATTCACATGCTCCTCATGATGTTCTTCAATCTTCCTCATGTGATCCCATAATGAAAAAGAAGAGTTCAAGAGTTGGTAAACATCAGTGCACACATTTACCAAAATTATCACTTGCCCATATGTAGGACCAAAGGATGCTCATTGATTTTTATTAGAATGATATTCCTAGAGGTCCACATGCAAATGATTTTAAGAGTTTAGTATCAACTCAGGGTAAGAGAGAAGTAAGCATTTTGTATGATGATTGGAGAAGTGTCGACAAAGCGATAATATCTCAGTTTTGGGAGATGATTTTGGTAAGATCTTTTTCTATTGTTTTCTTATTATTTAAATGTTTCTATTATAATATGTTTTACCTCTTCTTTATAATATGAAATTTTATATTCCTGACACTAGAGGAGGTAGGAAGAAATTATTATCAATGGATTCTAGAAGATGGAGGGATTTCAAATCAACCCTCACATCTGATTTCAATTTTCTTCATAGGAGTCATGATAATACATTTCATATATATCCTTTCATAGATGAAGAGACATGTACCCAGTTTATTGAATTTAGAATAAAAGATTCATTTTTGGTAAGGGCAATGAAAACTTTTATAAGCTTTCTTATATAAATGTTCTTATTAATATTTTGTTAATGATTTAATTTTCTTAATTTATAGAAAAAAATGACATATCATTATAATATCCAATACAAAAATGTATACCCTCATTGTTTATCTCGGGGAGGGTATACATTATTGGAAGAACAAATGATGGTTGAAAAGTTACAAAAACTGAGAGATGAGTCTTCAAGCTCTGGAGAGGTTTCCCCTCCATCCCCTACATCTAGGCATGAAAAATGGAAGAGAGATTAGATGGGAAAAAGGGGGTAATATCTTTTGGAAGATTCGAGAATCGTAGCTGAGAGGATTGTAAGATATTTATTTTTTTATTTAAGTTAACTATATTATTTATATAATTTGAATCATTACAGAAATGTTCAATTAATTAATACTAGATTCTGTTGAGGAGCAGATATCACATAGGGCATTTACAGCTGAAGGGAGGCAAGATATTTTATCTGCAACATTGGGAAAGCCTGAACATTCTGGTTGGGTATAAGGATATCCAATGGGTGTATCGGTAAGAAAATTGTTTCCACATTCTTCAAATTCATACATTGAGGGTGTTTATAAAAAAATAGAACCCTTGGAGGCTGAAGTTCATAATATAAATGCGATGATGGGAGAAAATATTAGAGCGTCAGAATAGTCTATGTTTGCAGACATGCAAAGACAATTTATGATTGCACCTCTCACTCCTCCACCTCCCCCTATAGACCCCATTATTTATTCGCCACCTCCGCCAGTAGCTCCCACTCCCCCACCTCATCCTGTAGACCCAATTTTTTATCCTACTCCTTCACCACATCTTCCAAATTATTACGAGTTGTATTTTGATGATCCTCAACATCATATAATTGCATATGGGATGGTATATTGTATAGGTTATACAGTTTATCATCAAAAAGTGTAGTTATAGAATCATAGGGTCACTGTAGAGGATATTATAGATAGACTAGGCCAAGTACCATAACCTATAGATTAGGTGACTATAGTTGGACACATAATCGATCATTTTTTAATTTGTCCATCCAGACTTTTGTGACTCATTACCATAGAGGTATGTATGTTATATCTTCTATTTTATTTTTTTTATTAAAGTTTTTTTAACATTTGAAAACTAATATATTTTTATATTTATTTTTACAGGAATACTTCAATGTTAAATAAATACTTTATAAATAAAAAAAATACAAATGGCTCTGACATCAGATACATATTCTAGTTGTCTTGACAAATTGTCAAGATATTCAAATTTGTTGGTAGATCATTATGGGTTTCCAATGTAAGCTTATATTTGTGGATGTGAAATAAATATCAGGATTTTGAAAAATGATATCCTGGAGCTTGTTACTGGAGATAAGTTGGGTATCAATGTGGTGCAAATGTTTTCCATGTAAGTCTAAACACCTTTTCCCTACATTATATTTATTAAAAATGTGTACTTGTGTCTGTTTTGTATTAGGTATATTTATAACATGTGTGAGAAGAATGAGCGGACAAATGTATATGTATTCATAGACCCGCATTTGATTTCCTCTGAAGCACATGCATTGGATGAGGAACAAAGAATTCTTTATATTACTGAATTATTTGAACAAAATATAATCACACAGTGTTGGATGATTCCTTTTTGTTAGAGGTATGAAACATATCTCTCGAAAAGTGTTCATTATCTTTTATCATAAAAAATCACTAACCTTAAATTTTCTTTTATCTATGATAATTGGATGTAAGGTGTTTTTTTCCCAAGGGAGAAAACACTTTATTGGATATTCTCTGTCCATGGCGATGTGAGAGAAAGTTTTATGAATATGTTGGAAAAGTATGTTTCAATTTCTTAATAGTTTTATATGTTATAAATCATTTTCAATTTATCCCATTTGTATTATTTTCTAAAAGGGGATGGGTCTACTTCTGAAAAAACACAAAGAAAAGAAGTGCCAAGATCTAATATGTAAAAGTAAAGGTAAATATACATTACTAATTTTTACTTTTTTATGTTTTACATAAAATTTATATTTTGAATTTAGACTCATTTAAACAGATTTTTCATGAACAACAAGGTGTCGTCGAATGTGGATAATATATGTTAAGATTTATGTATGAAATAATCACAACTGGAACACTTGTACACTTTGACATGGATGGATTTCCTTTTAAACTTTTCCAAAATATTTCATTATATTTATTCATTATACATGTTAACTACTATCCTTTTACTTTGTAGCTATTTGATGACCCTCAAACCTATACTACTCAATATTTGAAACACTTACAAGTGGAATGGTGAAATTATTTTACAAGTTTGATTGGATTTTAGTTTGTTTGTAGTGTAAAATTTAATTTTGAATATTTTCATTATAATTGTGTGTTTGGTAGTTATTTAGGTTGTATTTAGGTTTTTTTAGTCGACATTTTATGTTATGAATGTAATATAAGTTAATGTTTAGTTTTGGTCTACTTCTTGTTTTGGTCTAGTTCTGATGGTTTTTCTGGTATGGATTTTGGTCTTGGGGCGAGGGTGTCCATAGGTGTGGGGGTTTCTAGTGGGGTGGGGAGGTTTCTAGGGGTGTGGGAGGGTTGTCCAGTGGGGTGGGGGTGTCCAGGGTGTCCATGGGGGTGGGAGGGTGTCCAGAAGGGTGGGAGGGATATCCAGGGGAGTGGGAGGCTGTGTAGAAGGGGTGGGGGTTTCTAGGGGTGTGGGAGGGGTGTCCAGTGGGTTGGGGGTGTCCATGGTATACATGGGGCTGGGAGGGTGTCCATGGGGGTGGGAGGGTGTCCAAGAGGGTGGGGATGTCCCGAGGGTGGGGGTTGTCTAGGGGTGTGGGGAGGTGTACAGTGGGGTGGGGGTTTCTAGGGGTATGGGAGGGCTGTCATGTGTGGGTGGGAGGGTGTCCAGGAGAGTGGGAGGGATGTCTAGGGGAGTGGGGTTGTCCATGAGGGGTGGGGGTTATCCAGCCGGTATCTAGGGGTGTGAGGGGTTTCCATTGGGGTGGGGATTTCCAGGGGTGTGGGAGGGGTATCTAGTGGGGTGGGGGTGTCTGGGGTGTCTATGGGGGTGGGAGGGCATCCAAGAGGGTAGGGGTTGTCCAGGAGGGTGGGGGTTGTCCAGGTGTTGTCAAAGGGTGGGGGTTTCCAGGGGTGTGGGAGGGTTGTCTAGTGGGGTGGGGGTGTCTAGGGTGTCCATGGGGGTGGGAGGGTGTCTAGGAGGGTGGGGGCTTTCCAGGGGGTGGGGGCTGTCTAGGGGTGCGGGGAAGTGTCCAGTGGGGCAGGGGTTCTAGGGTGTGGGGGGGCTATACAGTTTTTTGGGGGTGTCCATTAGGGTTGGAGGGTGTCCAAGAGGGTGAGAGGGCTGTCCAGGGGAGTGGGGGCTATCCAAGAGGGGTGGGGGATGTCCAGGGGGTATCTAGGGGTGTGGTGGGTGTCCAGTGGGGTGGGGGTTTCTTGGGGTGTGGGACAATTGTACAGTGGGTTGGGGGTGTCTGGGGTGTCCATGGGGGTGGGAGGGTGTCCAGGAGGGTGGGGAATTTCTAGGAGGGTGGGGGTTGTCCAGGGGGTGTCTAGGGGTGTGGGGGTGACCTGTTTGGTGGAGGTTTCTAGGGTTGTGGGAGGGTTATCCAGTTGGTTGGGAGGTGCTCGGCGTGTCCATGGGGGTGATAGGGTGTCCAGGAAGGTGGGGGCTCTCCAGGAGGGTGGGGGTTGTCCAGGGGGTGTCCAGGGGTGTAGGGGGTGTCCAGTGGGGTGGTGGGTTTTCAAGGGTGTGGGAAGGTTGTCTAGTGGGATGGGGGGTGTCCAGGGTGTCCATGGGGGATGGGAGGGTGTCTAGGAGGGTGGGAGGGTTGTCCAGGGGAGTGAGGGGATGTCCAGGAGGGATCGGGGCTATCGAGGGGGTATCTAAGTGTGTGTGGGTGTCTAGTGGTTTGGGGGGGGGGGGTTCTAAGGGTGTGGGAGGGTTGTCCAGTGGGGTGGGGGCTGTCTAGGAAGGTGGGGGTGTCCAATGGTGTGGGGGTGTCCAGTGGGGTGGGCTGGTTTTGGTCTATTTTTGTTCTATTTTTTGGTCTGTTTCTAGTCTGTTTTTGGTTTTCGTATACAGAGCATAGTTGTGGTTGAATGGTTTTTTTTAAAAAAATTGTTTTTTACATCGGTTATTTTATAACCGCTGTAAAAAATGCAAGTTTATGGGTTTTAACATCGGTTATTTGAAAACCGACGTAACAAATGCATGGGAATGGGTTTTTACGTTGGTTATTTCATAACCAACTTAATAAATGGATCCAAAATAAGTTTTTATGTTGGTTATTTGATAACTGATGTAACAAATGGAATGAAAGAGGTTTTTGACGTTGGATATTTAATAAACGATGTAGTTTATATTTTTTCACGTCGTTTATCATTTAACTGACGTAAAAAACCCTGGGTAAAGTTGTTTATCACGTCGGTTATGAACATAACTGATGTGATAAACTCTTAGGATGCATTGTTTATTACATCAGTTATTCTATATCAGATGTGAAAAGGTAGATACTATGTCATTTATTTAAAAACAGTTTTAATAAATCACGACTCTGAAGCATTGTCGACGTCATTGTTTGATGAAACAACGTGAAAACCACTTCATATTATTGTTTTTTACGTCAGTTTTAAAATAACTGTCATAAAAAACAATATTTATAACTTCTCTTGTAATAACATTTTCCAAAATCCGACGTAAAAAATAAAAAATAACTGTTGTAAAAAATATTTTCTACACTAGTGACTACAGGGATAAACTTATTGTCATGGATGTTCGAAATAAAGCTTATAATTTTTATTTCATTTCATGTTGTAATGTTGAACTTATGTATCTATCATGTTTCTAAAGATACTAAACTACTCAGTGCTTCAGGATGAATATTCCTTATTTATATGTCAAAGTAATAAGATAAGGTGCTGACTCTAGGAAACTGGGGTTGGGTCCTTATAGTAGGTATTGGAAAAAGTTTAGTAGAAATCTTAGGAACTATATTTAGAAAATTTAGATTAGAGAAAAATCTCTAAGATAGTCTTTGAGGATAAGTATACAAGAATATCTTAGAATTTTGGTAAGGAATATATTATGTGGATATTTCTATAAAATACATTCATGACTGGATATTACAAGTGGATGTGGTTCTGGCACAGATGTACCTAGGAGTTAAAACTCTGACAGGGAGTTTTTATCCTGACCCGGGGTTTCCTGGTACATGACAATGGGCCTTACTTCACGCCTAGTTTGAAACTCATAGGGGATGTTCTTAGGATAATTCAAATTTTCTTCTCAATCCATTATGAATAATTAAAATGTAAAATTTTCTTCAAAGAATCCATATTTATGATTAAGAGATTAGATATGGATAGGAATTCAATTTACGATAAGTATTTTCCTTAGTTGAGATTATACATTATGATTCATAAACTAATGTAGTGTATTAAATTAATTAAAAATGTCACCTAGTGGAAGGAATGGAAACCTCATGAATGCATTTATCCCTTGTATGGATTGCCCTTTGACGCAAGATAATGATGTTGGCTCTAGTGCTATGTCTAGTGATGAGCAGCTTATAACAATACTGGGATAGTTGAATCAGGTTATGAATAATTACCTTACCCATATGGATCGTCCTGATCCACAATGTGGAGGAGCTATGTTAGATCCCTTTATGCGACAATAGCCTCCATCAGTCAATGGGACTACAAGACCATTTGTAGCTGAGAAGTGGATAAGTTCCTCGGAGAAGATATTTCTCACTTTGGGATGTAATGAAAGAGATAGTGTTGTCATGGATGTTTACCGTCTATCAAGAGATGTGTATTAGTGGTGGTAATTAATCTCAAACAAAAAGGAGTATGGAGAAATATATGATATGGAATGGAGGTATTTTAATGATATTTTCAAAGAAAAATACATTCCTCATGAATAGAGAGAATATATATAAAGGTAGCTTCAGAATCTAAAGTAAAAAAGAGGATGAGAATGTTGCAAAGTATGAAGATAACTTCACAAGGTTATCAAGGCATTCTTCGAACTACATATGTAATCCAAGGATAAATATTGATTGATTATTTGATGGTTTAAAACCATTCATTCTAAGGGCACTAGTCTCCCATAATTTCTCATCATACGATGATATAGTCTCATTTATTATCAACATATAAAAACAATTTTATATGTCTTATGACTTTAAAGGAAATAAAGAGAAGAAGAGTGCTTCTAATAACACTGGAAAACGAAATTAGGAATTGGAGAAGAAGGGAAGATTTGACCTTACACCCTGTAGTAATTGTGAGAAGAAGCACCCTGGAACATGCCTGAAGGGAATGGGTGTCTACTATAAGTGAAGAGAAAAAGTCCACTGATATCGTGATTATAATGGGAAGAAAGAAACAACCAATTTTTAATGCCATAATTGTAAAGAGATGGGACATTATGCCAATGAATGTCCTAAGTTTCAGGGAAACGTTCCCCAAATAAGGCCAAGGGAGAAAGGCCAAGCTTATGCAGTCACAACTACTGAGGTTGAAGTTCCTAACAATGTGGCGGTTCATACATTAATCGATTCCTAGAACTCATACAATACATTATTTGATTCTAGATCATCGCATTATTTTATATCTTCCCAGTTTTCCAAGAAAATTAGACATGTTCAATTTGATTTAATAAAGGAGTTGTCATTCAAAACTCCTAAGGGATGTATCAATGCAAAAAATATGTGTCGATCAGTCCCCATCATGACACATAAATGTGCTTTAGTGGATACCCTTAGCATCATATCCATGATTTACATTGATATAATCCTTATTATGAGTTGGCTTTCACATTATGATCCAAAGATCTATTTAAGAATAGGGAATTTATGTTTTTTGAGAACAATGTTGAATCCCTTATATTTAGAGAATAAGCCTTGCCAACTGATTATTTTCTAGATCAACCCCTAGTAGCTCTACTCAAATCAATTATTGGGAAATAAGGGAATGAAATATCTTTGGGTGAGGAAAGGAACGTTCAAATATAGGATATAATTATTGCACAAGAATATGTTGATGTGTTTCTAGATGATTTACGTGGACATCCTCTAGAGATGAAATTGAGTTTTCCATTGGTTTAATTCCTGGTTTAAGGCTTATATCAAAGAACGCTACTCTAGATATAGACTTTTAAAGTGCTAGAAAAGGCCATTTACAGTGTTAAAAAAATCACTGTTAATCTCAGTGAAAATAAAGGGATTCCCTTTTATCAGCGTTAAAAAAAGAGCTGATAAAGACCCCTTTTATCAGTGCTAAAAATGCACTTATTAAAGGGTCATTTATCTGTTCTTCCTTTTTGTGTTGTTAAAACAAAACTTTTATCAGTACTTTTTTTAAAATCACTAATAAAAGTTTAAAAAAATTAACAAATTTCTGCAGATTGGAGGGGGGTTTTAACAATGCTTGACCCCCACCCCTTAATTGCACTATGAAGCACCCCTGCCCACCCCCGCACTCCCCTACCACCCCAGCATGCCCCTACCCCATCCCCAAACCTTTAATAGTGCTAGCACCCCCCCTTTAATAGCACCTGCATAGCCCTTCAGCACCGCACGCGCCCCTGCCTCCCCTAGGATTCAAACTCGAGACCTCCCACTATGCGCCTGGACCATTTACCACTCCTCTCTATTGATTTGATGTCCATTTAAGGATATATATTTTTATTTATATATTTATTTAGGTATATTTATTCATATTTTAATATATATTTATATTAACATATGTATATTTATATTAAAATATATATTTAGTAATATTAATATGTATATATATATATATTTTTTATTTATTTATTTATTTATTTTTTCATATATTATTATATATATGTGTGTGAGTGTATACATGTATATTTATATTTATATATTTATATATTTATATATTTATATATTTATATATTTATATATTTATATCTTTATATCTTTATATATTTATATATTTATATATTTATATATTTATATATTTATATATTTATATATTTATATATTTATATATTAATATATTTATATATTTATATATTTATATATTTATATATTTATATATTTATGTATTTGTATATTTGTATATTTGTATATTTATTAATATATTCATATATATTTATATCTATCTATTTATATTTTTATTTTTTGTATTTTTTTATCGGCATATTTATTCATATATTAATATATATCAGTTTTTAATACAGACACACACCAATACACACACACACACACACATTATATAAGTATATAAATATTCATATATTTTTATTTTAAATAAAATGGATATAAGTTTTTTATTTAGATAATCCTTATATATTGTGAAATATATTTTATATGTAAATAATTTTAATTATTTATTTATAAAATTACATTTTTTATTTGTGAATATATAAAAAAATATGTATATATTTTTATATATTTGATTATAAAAAATAGTACATTTTTAAAAATGATAAAATTTCAAACTATAATATCAATATGAATTAAATCCCTCAGAATAAATTCCTCCCCCACAAAAAAAGTGAAAAAATCCCCCCTTAAATGTGGCATAAATTCCATCGAATGTTAAAAAATTTGGGTATCCGAACTAAAAAATCAGTTTTGAAGGCCCTATGGGCCATTTTTTTCCTCTAAAAAATATTCATTGGGGTTCCATGGGTCATTATGGAATAGAGCTCATCGTAGGCTATGATTTGATATGTTTTATATCTCAAACGGACACCCGGAACAAAAGTTATGGCCATTAGAATTTGAGTTACTTTGTCAATGTATTTTAGATATTTTATTAATTTTTCTATTTTTTGTGTCTTCAAAATTGTTATTAAATGAATATTACTCAATGATAATTAGAAAATTATAAATTAATAATATTTTTTAAAATATTATATAATCCATTTTCACTACATGTGTTATATGTTAAGTGAAAATGTCTATTTATACTTATCTAAAACATATTTAAAAAATATATATTCTATTTATATCAATATAAAGACACTTGTATATTTATAAATCCATATATTATTTTTTATGATTTTTTTGAAATATACCCTCTATCTGTGCTAGTAAAAAAGCGCTGATAAATCCCCCCTCTTTATCAATGCTAAAAAAACGCATTGATAGAGGGGTCCCTTTAACAGTGCTAAAACAATGCTGATAAAGGGGCACTTTTAATAGCAATTTTTTTAGCGATGTTAAAATTACCCTTTATTAGGGATTTTCTTAGCGCTGTAAAAGGGTAGCGCTGCAAAAACCTATTTTTGTGGTAGTGTAATCCTTATAGAATGACCACGGTATAATTAGTAGAATTGAAGAGAAAACTAGAGGTATTGAGTGATAAAAGATATATTCTCCCTAGTGTCTCTCCATGTGGAGCCCCTCTTCATTTCGTTCAGAAGAAAGATAGATCAATAAGGTTGTACATTGACTGCATGGTGATCAATGCTATAACAATAAAGAAAAAGTTTCCCCTACCTCACACTGATGATTTATTTGATCATCTTTATAGAGACCGATATTTTACAATGATTTACCTTCGATCTGGATATCATCAGTTATGAGTAACGAAGGAAGATATTAAAAATATAGCATTTTGAACCAGGTATGGGCATTATGAGTTTACAATAATGCCTTTTGGACATACTAATCCACCCTCTGTCTTTATGGATCTAATGAATAAGTTTTTTATGGAATATCTTGATGAATTTGTGGTGATACTTATTGATGATACCTTAGTATACTCCAAAAGCTAAGAAGATCATGAAAATCACTTGCACACTACTCTGAAGACTCTTAGAAGAAATGAATTATATGGGAAGTTTAGTAAGTATAAATTTTGGCTTCAATAAGTTTACATTATTGGCCACATTGTCTCTAAGGATGGAATATATGTTGATCTTGCAAAGACAAAGGTTGTTCAAGAATGGCCTTCTCCAATGAACATAGTTGAGGTATGTAGTTTTATTGGTTTAGCAAGTAATTATCGGAATTTTGTTCATAACTTCACATGTTTATCCAACCCAATAACCAAGATTACATGTAAAGGGGTTAAGTTAATATGGAAAAAATAATGTGAGAACTGTTTCGAATAATTAAATAGAAGATTAGTGAATGCTTCGATCCTAACTCTACCATACGGGAATGATGGATTTGTGATCTATAGTTATGCATCAAAGAAAGGACCTGGTCGTGTCGTTATGCATAATGATAGAGTTATTTCCAATGAATCAAGGCAGTTAAAAATTCCTTTAAAAAACTATCCTACTCATGATCTTGAGTAAGATGTTGTGATCATTTCTCTAAAAATATGGAGACACAATATCTATGGTGAAATATGTGAGATATATACGGATCACAAGAGTCTGAAGTATATCTTCTCAAAGAAATAACTCAACCTGAGGCAAAGAATATGGCTCAAACTAATCAAGTATTATGATTGTTCCATACACAACCACCTAAGAAAGTAAAAAAGGATGTTGATGCATTGAGAAACAATTATCATGGAGTTTTAAACAAAATGAGTATGGAAAGGGATCTTATATTCATTGATATTATAAGGACAGACATGGGATTTATCAAAGATGGTGAAAAACAATTAATTATTCTATTGGTTTCCCAACCATCTTTATTAGAAATGATTAAAAGCTATCTGCCTGATGATGAGAACTTTGAAAGGAAAATTAATGCTGTAAAAGATGGGAAGTTGGATGAATTCATATGTGAAGATATAATTCTGAAATTTGGGAAGAGGATATGTGTTCCCTCTATACTCGAGATGAAAAGTAATTTATTAGATTATTCCCATAGATCAAATTTCTCTATACATCATGGTAACACTAAGATGTATAAATATTTGGAGGAACATTTCTTTTGGGACAACATGAAGTGAGAAATGTTTAATTATATATCAAGATTTCTAGTCTGTCAGTAGGTAAAGGTAGAAAGAAAATATCCAATAGGAGTCATGCAACGTATACCAATTCCTGCATGGAAATGGGATGACATCACCAATGTATTTTTGTAACTGGATTACACAAAACTCCATGTAATAATGATGTGATATGTGTAATTGTTGATTGACTTACAAAATATGCACATTTCCTCGCTATAAGGAAGTATTTTCCATTGGAGCACCTCTAACGACTCTATATAAATGATTTTGTGAGACTATAGAGAACCTATCTCTATTTTTATGATCAAGATCAATGATTTTCATAAAAATTATGGAAAATTCTTCACAAATCTTTCTATACAGAGCTTCATTTGAGTAATTCTTACCACCCATAAACGGATGGAAAATCATAAAGGATGATCCCAACCATAGAGGACATGTTGATATCCTGATCACTTGACTTTAAAGGTATGTGGGATCAATATTTTTCTTTATTGGAGTTTTATTACAATAATATTTTTCATTAAAATATTCAATGGCACCATATAAGGCACTGTATGAAATAGATATCATACACCAACATGTTGGGTTGAAGTTGGGGAAAGGAAGCTTATGCGCCCAGAGCTTGTGCTGGAAACAAAAGAAAAGGTAAAGAATATTCAAACCCAAATCAAAGCTTCTCAAATTAAGAAAAATATCTATACTAATAATTGAGTGAAGTATTTGGAATTTCACATGGGAGATCATGTTTTCTTGAAATTATCTCCATGGAAGGGCATTATAAGATTTGGGAAGAAAGGGAACCTGGCCCCTAGGTACATTAGACCTTTTGAGATCCCAGAGAGAATTGGATCTATTACATATCAACTGGATATAATGCCTATCCGGCCTATATTAAACAATGTGTTCCATGTCTCATTGTTGAGGAAGTACATGCCAAACCCAACGCATGTACTCACTTCTGAAGGAATTGAATTTAAACTTGGACTATCATATTGTGAAGATACAACCTCGATTTTGGACACTATAGAATAGGTGTTGAGGAATTTAAAAAATCGACTGGTAAAGATCATTTGGAAACATCATAGAATCGAAGAGGAAACATGGGAGCCTGAGGAGCTTATGATGAAGACTTACCCAAATATTTTTATGAGGTAAGAGTCTGTGAATTTCAAGGAAGAAATTTTTGTAAGGAGGGGATAATGTAACACTAATTTTTTTTAAAATAATTATAATTCATAATACAATGAGTCTCTACAAAACACCACTTCGTTATAATCAATCCATTAAACATAATGTTACCACCTCATGGATTTTAATTTCAAAAATTTGACATACACGGTTGGGTTCAGTAAGATATTTAGAGTCTGAGAAGACAAGCTCCATTTTTGGTGAATAGTAATAAACCCTTATGAATAGTAATATTAATAGTAATTGGACCCTTTTAAATAGTAAATCACATTATTATTTAATTTTCTTAAGTTTATAAGAAAATTATATCCTGATTAATTTTTCAATGTGATATAAAACAAATTATAGTTTTAAAATTTTTATTTTTCAAAAAAAATATGATTTTGTTTAAAAATAAAATTAATATTATTTAGAAAATTATTTTCAAAAAATAGAGGAAATTTTTTAATTTTACATGTCGAAAAAAGGTGAGGGTGAATTTTTGGGATTTTTTTTGAAATACTCGATTTATTTATGAATAGTAAAATATGGTAATTTACCTTATATTTACATTTTCAGTTAAATTAACTATTCTTAGAATCATGGATGATGTAATCAAAATTTTTTAGAACTAATATGAACTTATTACTATTATGGGTGAAAAGAATCAACACTATTGGTTTTATTGAGAGAAATAATAAAATAATAAATAAGATATTTTGCAAATCACCCCTCTCCTCCACTATAAGACCCCCCTCACTCTCTCTTATCTTCACTCCTCTCAAGCCCTGTGAATAGTCTAAATTCTTATCAAATATCCTCCCAATATCCTCCCCAATATCTATCATACCTTTTTCTCATAAAAAGACCAAAACATCTCCCCTAAAGAGGCTCTCAAGGAAGATTACTTCAAGAGGTAAATTCCTCATTTCATTTCTTTTATTTCAAGTTCCTTTATTTTCTTTTAATTTCCTCACCTCCATTCATCCAAATGTTGTGATGACTCCAGCAACTCAAATTTACTAAAATTTTGTTATGATAAAGTAATAATTCTTAATCATCTCTCATTTCCCTTCTTTAAAAATAGAAATGAAAATACCATATCAGATGTGTTAATTTATCAGATTCAAGGATGACAGGTTTTCAATTTCTATTAACGCCCTAAATTCTAGTCATGAACCCATTTTGATTCTTTAAATAGACTATAATATATGTATTATAACTTATTTAAGGTTATTTAATCCTTTTTTTCCTGTTATATTAATTTATAAATCAAAATTAGTTTGTTGTGATCAAAAAATGCCAATTAACCCAAACAATTGTCATTAATGTTTTACATAATAATTTATCTTCACTACCTATAACCAATAAAATTTATAACCGTGTAATAATATTTTTTTCCACTAATAACATAAAAATTCTATTCTTGAAAACCATTCTCATTATACATGTTTATTCTTACGTGAATATAAGTAAACTGATCATGAAACCCATGCAAGCAAATGCTCCCAAAAAAGAAATTGAATATATTAACCCATAAAAATTCCATGAATAAACCTAATAATGTTATAGTAAATCAATTAAATTTAGAGGAGTTTATTTAATCATTAATTTATGAACCTAAATTTTATTATTCTAGTCATTAAGATCAAGTGAGGAACACCTAGGCACTTAAGGTAAGGGTTTCTTCATCTCACATCCATTTTTGTGAGATAACCTTTATTCACAACTATTAATCTTGTATGATGTATGTATACATACAATTTATGTTTCATATCAATAATATATTTATTTTAATTATATTCAATTTATCATTTGATTATTATTAATTTTGGGGAATACAATTCAATTGATTACAATGTTGTAATATTTTTTTACCTGATCCTCCATTTTCATTCGGGTTACTCTTAATCTCTACTTAACTCAATTAAATTATTATTTATTCATATTTATTTATCATATATTATGTGATAATGTTATATATATTGGTACCAACCATAGTACTACTTTAATCTATGGTTATTTATATGTTTTAAAAGGATATTTTAAAAATTTATCCTGAAATACAGGCTCGGTTCAAGTGAATTTATAAAAGTCTTAACTATTTTCAATGTAACTCTATAATGTGTTTTGGGAAACCATTATATTTATAAAATCAATAATTTTATTATGAAAATACTATCTTAATTCACTTCTGGTTTTATAAAAATATTTTTCCAAAAGAACTCTTATTTTCAAAGTAAAAGAGTATTTATCTCAAGAATTACTCGATGATTTTATAGGAGTATCTTCATCTATTTCAACACTCTTGATTATTATGTATTATCATGATTAATATTTTATGATATAATCTACCAAATTTAATTTAATGTTTTATTATTAGTTTGACTATGGATGTGATATCTAAGAACATTCACCTATTTACTCTGAATGGTTAGTGTTTATGCTTAATGTTTGGGGAAAGTTATTTCAAATTAATATATTATTTTCAATATGAATTTATATGTTGTTTATTATTATCCCCATTCATGTGAGTAATTAATTGGACTTATTAATTGTCATTTAGGGCCCACTATATCCCCTCGGTGCATCGGTAGGTCTCACGAGACAAACTAGGTCATGGCCTGAGGCCATGAAAAAATGGTTATTTATGGTCTTGGGATGAGGATTTGATTGTATTTTTATGATATCCCACATTATGAATTCCATCATTATGAAACTATTAATTGATATTTTATGTAGTTATTAGACTAGTAGAATACCCATGATTATGTTTTATTATGTAATTATTTATTCTGCTCTTATTCCTTCCATTTTACGTTCATGTTTATTTTTAATGGCAAGTGTACTTTTAATTAATCACCTAGCATAATTATTTATTATTATTATGTATTTATTACCATCACTGAGAGTTTGATCTAACCCCTTTATTATGTTTCATTTTCATAGGACATGAAGGAGTTTATTACGAATGACTGGTAGGGATAAACTTATAGTCGTGTATGCTCCCAATAAAACTTATATGTTGTATTTAATTTCAAGTTGTAATGTTGAACTTATGTATGCATATTATTTCCAAAGATAATAAACTACTCGGTACTTCATGATAAATATTCCTTGTTTATATTCTAATTTAATTAGATAAAGCACAGGATTCGAGAAACTAGGGTTGGGTCCTTACAAGGGATCTCATCATAAATGTCATATAGTTTCGTAGTCTTTCGAGACTATGTGCATAGATATTTTCCGAATTACATTAGAAATGTTAAAAAATATAATTATAAAATTATATATAACTTACTTCTTCCTTTTGTTAAATCCATGAGTTCACTCAAAGATCCCTTCCTAATACCCAAGGTAAAGGAGAAAAATAAATGCGTAAGCTAAAATGCATAGTAAGGGGATGTATATAATGGAATATATCATCGATAAAAAATTAATAAACAATATATAATAGTTAATAATAAAAAAATGATCCATATATTGAGAAACTTGAGAATGAAATATTTCCCTGAGTAATATAGAAATGTAAATAATCAAATGGATAATAATAATAGATTTCATATAGATGGAATACATAATAATGAACACATAGATCAAACCATCAAGGCCTTATACAATACATCATGATTATCATCAATTCCATATTCAAGACAATATACGTATCCTCAAGGTATCAATAAATAATTTATTAATAAATGGGTAGGCATACACCAAATACCCAAACATGTTTTCCCAAGATACCTATATATTCATTAAGGGGATATATAAATTGAGGCCTTGTATATCACTAAATAATTCCAATTCATTCATAATATGAAAATGACGAATAAATAATATAATATACAATTAACATGACTTTGTAATAAATAAACATTCATATTGGAAAACTAGCGTATGAAATTTCGACATTTTCCCCAATAAATTAATGGGATTACATGATATAAGTCTCCCAAAGAAAGATAGTGGATGATATCATTATTGGATATCCCTAGTGTATCTTAATAAACATTAAAAAAAATATACATGTATATAAAAAATACTATTATAATAGAATTAAAATCTAGTTGAATAATGAAGAATAGACACCCTTTATATTTTTTATACTCATTTATGAAAAAAATTATATAACAAATAGATTTTAATTTTATTTGGGAAAAATTGAAAAATCATATGGGAATTTTCTTAATGAGAACTAGTAAATTTTTTAATAAAATATGTTAGTATAGAAAAAATTAAAAATATATTCCTTTCATATAATTGTATAAAAATGAAAAGTTGATCAAAAAAGAAGCCACAAAACACTTTTAAATATAATTTCCAAGGAGATAAATAAGATTAATTTTTAAATAATTAAAAAAAAATATAAATACCAATAATGGAATCTTCGAAAAAAATAATTATTATGTCCACTTATGTGGAGTGGAAGAAAAAAAGATACGAACATGAATAATATTTCAAAATATATTTATTGAAACTCAAATTGTTAAAAGAAAATAGATTTTACTATTGAAAATAGGTAAAGATAAACATAAATATAAAAAAATAATAAATATTCGTTTTTCAAAATAATAAAGTAGATAATTTTAGGTATAAAAAAATATATACATGGAGCAGAAAGAATCCCAACTAAAAAAATTGATATTAGAAAAGAAACCCTTACGAATTTGGTAACATTTGAATCAAAATACCTTGAAAGGGAGAAGTTATAATAGAAATTTAATTTTTATGAACAAATATATTCATGGTAAAAAATTTAAAATGTGAAGTATATATAATACATAAATGAAAATAATCTCATAATTCATGACATGTCCCTAAAAAAGGAAATTTGAGATGAAAAAACCTTACTGTTTTAGAACACTTGAATCAAAAGTCGATGGAAAAGATAACTTATGATGGATTTTAAAAACCCATTAATTTTATGAAATTCATGATAAAATTAATACATATGGTAGTTTATACACCAAAAAATAGTACAAGTGGTGAACATGAAATACATCAAAAATAATGAAAATTGACAGGAAAGCCCTTATATTAGATTCATGCTAGGTCAAACAAGCTCTAAACTTATATATAATAAAAATAATCATATTAATCGCTTATTTAAAAATATTATTCATATTTATTACCTTATATATTATTAAATTATAATTAAAAACTATACATATATTATTTATTAAATGTTTATTTTCATCATTTAAACTTGTAAATTTTGATTGTTTTATAAGTGTTTCATAATGGCGATGTGGGGCCACATTATTTGATACAAATTTCATCATTAATAAATTATAAAATGTGTTTAAATAATTATTTTAACTTTATATTCATATCCATTTCAATTTTATGTAAATTATAAGTATGATTTTAAATAATGGAATATATTATGTGCTTGTTTTGGATAATTTTTGGATTAAACCATATTCCCTTATAATGATGGCTAATTATTATGTTATACTTATAAAATATTATTAATAAAATATATTAATATTTTATATTATATAAATATATATATATATAATAAATTTGTAACACCCCAAGAATTTATAGTACGTTATCTCTTCAAAGTAACTCAGTAACTTGTGTTACACACAACATTGAGTTCGAGTGCACCACGACTTATCAAACTAGTTTTTCAAAAAGAATTTATGAATCATATTTGGTGAATTTTAAATTTTATATACTCCATATAATTTTAAGATACATGTTATGTTTTTCTTAGATATAATATATGAATAGATTCAATTTTTTAGATAAATGTAGTATCTTTAAAAAAAAGATATTTTACTGCCTTTTAATGGTGAATCCTTTTTTTAAATCTGATATTTGAAACTTTTATATATTTAATTTGAAAAAATAAAATTCTTCTTTAGAATAGGGACCTAAAAAATTTAGTTTCGATAAATTTTTTTTTGTTTTTCTGATAACTTTCATATTTTGGTGAAGTGTGAAAAATACTAAACTTTTAATTGAAAATGATTTTTTTAATCAAAATAATTTATAGTGTTAAATAATATATTTTAATGGTTTTTAAGTATAATATGATTATATTTTTATCATTTAATACAATTTAGGACATTATAATTAATTTCAAATTTAAATTGGACACAAATGTATGTCAATCTTTTGATAGTTTTTAGTTTTTTAAAACCCTGCTTTTTTGTTTTGACAATGGGGATTAATTTTAAATTAACTAATTCAGATTCTATGTTTTGAATTTGGTAGAATAGACTTTATTTTTTAATTCTAAATATCAAAAGTTTCTTAGGGTGAATTTTTGGTATTTTTTTGAAAACATTCAATTTTTTATGAATAGTGAAAAACACTGCGTTATTGTTTAAAACTGGCTTTTTTATTTAAATAATTAGTTATTTTATTTAAATTTATTTTAGGTAAAAATAGATACATAATACTTATATATGTTCAATGTAATTAATTGGAGTCATTTTGTAATAAGATTAGATATATAAAATTTTATTGAATTTTTTAACGTCTTTTACCCACCTTCTAGGCATATTGGAAAGATTGCATAAAACAGAATTTTACTGCTTCTATGAATTGAATTTCAAAACTCCTAGAGACACAGTTGGCATAAGTAAGTAAAATTTGGTTCAATAGAATAAAAATAATTGTTGGTGAATATTAACTTTTGAATTTTATTTACCACGATTAAAAGTAAATTGGGTAATTAAAGGTATAAATGATATTTTAATTACCCTAAAACATGTCCAAATTATAATGGATAATTTAATTTAGCCCATAATTAACCTTAGTAATAAAATATTATCCTTTTGTTCCACTTGTATTAGATTATGACATTTATTTTTATTTAATTTACAGAAGAGTTAAAAGTGTTAAATTCAATGTTTAGTAACTAAACCATATTTAATATAGGGTTATAAAGAAGATAAATTTGACTGTAAATATTCATTATAAATATAAAAATATTTCTTACATAATGGTATTTTCTTTATAATTTTAAGACATTAAATAATTAAATTTATTTTAGACACAATGATGATGCAGTAATTACCTTATTAATGAAAGATTAAAATAATTTATATTACAAACATCCAAATAAATGTATTGAGACTTATGATTAATTCCAAAAAAAATTATATGTTAATATTACATGTTAGGGTTCATTAAATACATTTTTTATAAGTGATAAAGTTGTTATGACTTTCTCAAAAACAAAATACCAAATAGTGTCAAAATTGACATAAATGAGTTTTTAAAACAGATACTATATTATTAATTGATATAATATTACTAAAAATCTATGTTTAGGAAAAAGAAATTAGATAGTTTTAGATATATCAACAATTAACCACTTGGTAATATCTTGTCTTTTTATAGAAATATTATTAACCATTTAGTATAATGATACAAGAGGGCATGGTAAAAGTTAAACTATTTAACTAAGAGATAAATCTAAAATATAGGGTTAATATGGTGACCTAAACTTGTATAAAGCCTATTGGTTGAGATAATTTCAACACATACCCACCTTATCATTTAAATAAATTAATTTAATCCATTATAAATGGAAAATTATTTTATAATAAAATCACAATTCAAACTTTTCTTAAAGTGACCCTCACCTCTCTTATAAAATGGTACTTCCCCTTCTCTCAAAATCACACTTCCAATGCCATTTGAATCATCCAAAACCTTCCCATATCTCCTAAAAACATCCCTCACTTTAACCTAGATTCCTTCCCTTGATCAGAAATCCAACCTAAGGATCCCTTTTGTTCAAATCAAAAATAAACACCGAAAGAAGAGGTAATTATTTGATCACCTATTTCAAAGTTATTTTCTTATTCCACATTATATTTCTTTGTTACTTCCATACCAAAATAATAACTCGAGTTCATTATAAATAAGGTGATTTTATTATAAATATGGTACAAATAAATTCATTATTCTATCCATCCTATGAAGGATAATGTCACCATGCGTGTGTACGTACGGCTTACCGTCTCCATGCTATGGAGTAATTTGTTATTCAACACTGTGTTATTTGGATAGATATAATGATGAGTAATATGTATATAAATAATGAAAATAACATGCTAATTTACCTTTAAAATTAATATACCATCCAATTCCATACCTTTTAATCATTAACGAAATGATATCGTCGCTTGTGTGTACGTACAGCTTACTATCTCCACGACGCGATGAGATTCATTTCCACATTCACCATTCAATGATGATTATAAATATATATATAATTAATAAGTATTTAATATATGATATAATAATGCTAATGGATATATATATATAGACTTACATATATCTTATTCACTTACTTCCATTCAACGTGATATGAAAATGGTAAGAGCGTTTATGCGTAAGTACGGCCTACCGTCACCATAAATGGTGTTTTCCATTTCATATATCTATCTATTATACAAATTTATATTCTAAATATATATATAATATATAAATAATGTTTTATATTCTGGAATTATGTAAATCCTGATCTAAATGATATGATCAATAATGACAAGTTATAACACGTACCATAAAGAAAGTTATTATTACCTGAAATGTTAATTTAACATGGAAATCATTATTAAATGGGTAGTATGAAGTCATAAATGAATCATGTTTGATATAATAAATATGAATATGGTTCTGTTATAATGTAATAACATACTATGGTCATTATACAAGAGGTTAAAGGTACCCTTGACCAAAGGAAAGTGCAGGGTAAGGGTTAATTCCTCAATCTCATTATTATCCGAGATTGTTTATGTGTAAGTATTATCAGGGATATATTCATTATCCATGTCCTTGTTTCATAAAATAAATTTCAAAATGATTCTTTTAAGGAAATATTTAACTAAAACTTCATTTTAAATGTTTTAAATATTTATTCTCCTAAATAATTCTCATTAATGTCTATATTTTCAAAATGGTTTTAAGGATTTATTTATATGGACATGATTGTTTTAAAATGTTAATTCCTTTAAAATGTTTCAAATTAGTATGGGATACATTGATTCAAAAATCTCTTTTAACTGAATTCCTTTATAAATGTGATACTTTTAAATGATTTCACAGAAATGGGTATTTCTCTCAAAAAGTTTTACTGATCATTTTCAACAATGTCAACATAATTTAGTGGATATTATTATTTGTTTAGGTTTATTTATTATAATAAAATCTTCCATATTGTATTGAATGATTTATGATATGTTTGACTGTGGTTGTGATATTTTTATACCCTTCATGGATTATGGTTGAAGTATTGACATTTCATATGCTAGTCTTAATACGAATGTTTATGTTATGTTTCAACATTTTCATAAAGAAATGTAGTGGACTTAGTAAGTGACGAGTGGGGACCACTATATCCCCTATATGCATCGATATGTCTCATGAGATAAATTAGTTTCTTGGCATAGGGCCTTGAAAAAACATTATTTTTAGTCTTGGAACAAGGCCTTGACTATGTGGTAATAATGTTCGATGTTAGGCATTCCCTCATTATGAAATTAATTATTACATGTGATTATTCTACTAGTAGAATATCCATGTGCATGTTTACATGGTAATGATTGATTTATTTTCTCCATATTTTGTCCAAGTTTATGTGTAAAAGATTGTTGTTTTTATTACATATATTGCCTTAAAAGTTTATAGCTTCAACTAAATTATTTACCCTTACTGACCATCTGAGCTCACCCCTTTATTATCTTTTATTTTTCTAAGATTCCAAGAAGTGTATTATGTTTGATATGCAAGGTTAAGCTTGGGGAATAATGGAATTTTCAATGGATTATTTATGTATTGTTTTATGTTTGACTGTGTAATGTAACATTCATGAATGTAATATATCTTCCAAGACTGTTAAACTAATCGGTATTTCGGGACTTGATTCCTTCTAATCATATCAATCTATTAAAATAATGCACCAGCTACAGGCTTCTGGGATCGGGGAATCATAGTTGGTATCAGAGGAAGTTTAGTACAAACCTTGGAAACTAGATTTAGAAAAACTCTGATTAGAATACATTACCCTTAGATAGTCTTTGAGGATTAGTATAGAAGAACTTCATAAAATTTTATTAATGTATAGATTTTGTTTATTTTCTAAGAAATACATCCCAGTCTGGATACAAGCAGGTAGAGACAGCTCTGGCACAGATGTACCTAGGAGTGAAAACTCCAACAAGGAGTTTCAGGCTTGACCCGTTGTATCCTGGTACACAACAACGGGCCTTGTTGCACTCTTGGTTATGACACTCCTAGGGGATATGCTTAAGATAATTCACATTTTCTATAAAAACCATTATGAAGGATTTATAAGTAAATACTTCCTCAAAGAAAACATTTTTTTTAATAGGGATTATATGAGGATTTTTTTTTAATTTATGTTAGGTATTTTACTAGTTTAGAATTATGTATTGCGATTAATAAACTAATACAATGTATTCCATTGTTTAGAAATGGCACCCAGTAGAAGGAATGAAAAATCCAGCAATACGCATGATCCAAAAGAGTAAGAAGGATCATATATTTCACGGTATTAAGCTAACATTTAGAAAGGAAATAGTCTCTCACGTATTATCATCATATGAATAAATAGTATCATGTGTTAAAAAGATAAGTAAAGAATGCTCTAAGTCCTATGGCTTTGAAGGTAAGAAAGAGAAGAATAGTATGATAAAGAGAAAGATAGATAAAGGGAAGAGGGGAAAGAAGGATTTTCCCATATCTAAAAACTGTGGAAGGAATCACCTTGGTAAATTATTGAAGGGAATGAGAGTTTGTTATAAGTGTGGAGAAAGAAGAGACCAATTATGTGATTGTAAGGGGTAGAAAAAGGTTTAAAATGTACAATGCTTCATCTTCAAGGAGTTGTAACACTACACAAATCAATGTTCTAATTATCAGAGTATACCCCAAATGCTACTATTGAAAAATAATCAAGTTATGATACTACCGCAGATGAAGATGAATGATTAGTGTTCTTATGTTATTATTAAAGAATTATTTAATTTGAGTACTATATTAATTATGTACAATTTATAAGAATAATAAAGTATATAAGGATTGTATTGTAGTATGTTTTCATTAAGGATTTGAGATTTTATGGTACCAACTAAAGTGAAACAGTTTCAAGTAAAACATTTTGGAAAATATATGGTTGGGGGAAACATAACCCTTAATATGTTTCTAAAACTGAGATAATGATTTCAGAATAAGATATAATTGAGTTGGATAAAGTATATTGGATATTATTGACTACCTTGGAACCAATTAATGGTTTGTTTATTCCATCATTGTTAGAGTATTCAAAATTTTTGGATACAAGGAATATATCTATTATTCTATAAGGAATAAGGGAGCATGAATGTAATCAATAAGGTTTTATGGTAATTCAGGGTGTTACCATATTTTTAGGATAATACATGATGAAGGTACTCACATGTTATTATGTGAAAAAAGAGATCTTCATTATGTTATGTCGTCCTACCTTATAAATTTTTGGACTATGAGTTTGGACTAAAAGTATTTTGGATAAGTCTAAAGGTTGGACTACATTAAGCTGTACATTGGATACTATGGAATGAGGTTAAAACATTTATTGAGATTTTTTTTATTTTTTTTAACAAAAAGGACAACCCGAAGGTTAGGTTATAACGTGTCACATCCGGTAAGGTCGCGAGACTTGAACCCGCAATCGAAGGGTGACAAGTGTGCATCACCTACCACTGGCCAACGTGATGTACTAGTTTTTATAATGTATTTTTTTTAAATTATCTGATCGATGAATTATAATTTCATTTTTTTTGAAACCCTATACAATTAGGATACATAGAATATTTTTGAATTCTATTAGCTTTTGGAGTGAAAGTTGAGTATGTGGTAGAAATTAGTTAAAGGATGGAACTCTACATGTCAATTTTTTTTTTTCTTATTCTATGAAGAAATTAATTCTTAAACTTTAGTTAAGGGAACTTATAACTAAAAATGTGTTATCATAATACCTTATGTTTTGTTGAACCGATGATATTTTAAATCATCATAGATTTATGGCTTTGAGGCCCTCAATATTCTATTTATTGTTCACTTGTTTTTGATTGATGACCTCAATCACCTCTTATAAATATTTCCGTTTTTCTTTTAATTATGTGTCTTTAATTTCCACCAATGGTCTCCTATTCAAGATCATAATTTGATAGTGACTTTTTCATTTCTCCTTACCTCTTATTAAGACTAAATTTTATTAACCAGATTTCCAATGAGGGTTTTCCACAATGGTTTTTTGCTATTTTTAACGTTTTATTTTCAAATAACAATATAAAATTGCGAGGATGAAATTTATTTAAGGAGAGGAGAATGTAATACCCCATGATTTTATAGTACGTATCTTTTTAAAGTATTTAGATAAATTGCGCTACACGCAACACTGAGTTTGAGCACACCACGATTTACCAAACTAGCTGTTCAAAAAGAATTTATGAAAATTATTAGCTTCATTTTGAATTTTATATACTCCCTATAATTTTAACATCCATATTATGTGTTTCTTAGACATAATATAATAACAAATTGAATATTTCAGATAAAGGTATTATTTCTCAGAAAATGTAATTTTACAGCCTTTTAATAGAAAACCCTTTTTTTAATATAATATTTGACACTTTTATATATTCAATTTTACAAAATAAACTTCTTCTTTAGAATCAGGATATAAAAATTTATTTTTGATAACTTTTTGGTGTTTTTCTGATAACTTTCATATTTTGGTTAATATTGAAAAATACTAAAATTTTAATTGAAAACAAATTTTTTAATCAAAATAATTTATTGTGTTAAATTATACATTTGAATGGTTTTGAAGTATAATTATATTATATTTTTTATCATTTAATACAATGTAGTATATTATAAGTAATTTCAAATTTAAATTGGACATAAACACATACAATCTTTGGATAGTTTTTACTTTTTTAAAAACCCACTTTTTGGTTTTGACAACGGGAATTAATTGTAAATTTTTTAATGAAACTTCTTTATCTTTAATTTGGTAAAATGTACTTCATTTTTGAATTTGAAATATCAAAATTATCTTCGGGTGAATTATTGATATTTTTTTTGAAAATATTCAATTTTTGATGAATAGTGAAAAACACTACGTTATTGTTTAAAATGGGATTTTTATTTAAATAATTAGTGATTTTATTTAAAATTATTTTAGGTCAAAATATATACATAACACACATATATTTTCAATGTAATTCATTGATTCATTTTATAATAATATTAGATATAAAAACAATTATTGAATTTTTTAACGTCCTTTACCCACCTTCAAGGCACATTTGCAAATTTGCATAAAACAAAATTTTACCGCTTCTATGAATTGAATTTTCAAAATATTAAAGACAAGGTTGATATGATTAAGTAAAATTTGGTTCAATTGGATGAAAATAATTTTTGGTGAATAGTAACTTTTGAATTTTACTTACCACTTTTAAAAGTAAATAGAGAAATTAAAGGAAAATATGATATTATAATTACCCTAACACATGTCCTAATTCTATTGGATAAGTTTATTTCAAGAAAAGTAAACCTTAGGAATAAAATATTATTCTTTTGGTCTACTTGGAATAGATTAGGACAATTGTTATTATTTTATTTAAAGAAGAGTTAAAAGTGTTAAATTCAAATTTTAATAACTAAGACATTTTTAATATAGGGTTATAAATAAGATAAATTTGACAATAAATATTCATTAAAAATATAAAAAATTTTTCTACATAATGGTATTTTATTTATAATTTTTAGACATTAAATAATTTAATTTATTTATGACACAATGATGATGCATTAATTACCCTATTAATGAAAGATTAAAATAATTTATATTATAAATATCCAAATAAATGTAAATTGAGACTTCTGATTAATTCCACTTATTTTATAGGTTAATATTACATTTAGGGTTGATTAAATAAAAAAAATTCTAAGTGATAAATTTTTTATAACTTTCACAAAAACAAAATACCAAATAGTGTCAAAATTGACAAAAATGAGTTTTTAAAACAAATACTATATTATTACTTGATATATTATTCCAAAAAATATAAGGTTCATCCAAAGGACTTAGATAATGTTATATATATCAATAATGAACCACTTGGGGTTATCTTGGCTTTTTATAGTAATTTTATTATCCATTTATTATAATAATACAAGAGGACATGGAAAAAGATAAACTATTTAACTAAGAGTTAAATCTGAAAGATAGGGTTAATATGGTGACTTACACTTGTTTAAAACCTATTGGTTGGGAGTATTTTGACCCATCCCCACCTTATATTACAAATAAATCAATTTTTAGCCATTATAAAACGAGAATTATTTTATAATAAAATAATATTTCAAACTTTTCCTAAAGTTACCCTCACCTCTCTTATAAAAGGGTACTTCCCCTTCTGTCAAAATCACAGTTCCAAAGCGATTTGGATCTGCCAACCTCGGCCCAAATATCCTCCCAACTTCCTTAACTTCAACCTAGTGGCATTCACTTGAGAATAAAGACAACTTAAAGATACATTTTTTTCAAATAAAAAGGAAACACACAAAGAAGAGGTAATTATTTTATCACCTCTTTTAAAGTTCTTTGTTTCTTCCACTTTCAATTTATTTGTTATTTCTATAACAAAATAATAAATCCAGTAACTTATAAATATTGTGACATTATTATAAATATAGTACAACTATATTAATTATTCGATCCATCCTATGCATGATAATGTCACCATGCGTGCGTACGTACAACTTACTATCTCGACGCGGTGGTGTAATTTTTTATTCAAAACTATGTTATTTGAATGGATAAAATGATGAGTAATATGTATATAAATAATTAAAATAACATAATAATTTTCCAGTACAATTAATATACCATAAAATTACACACCTTTTAATCATTATGGAAATGATATCGTCGCTCGTGTGTACGTGGGGCTTACCATCTCCACGACACGATGAGATTCATTTCCACATTCACCATTCAACGATGATTATAAAAATATTTATTATTAATAAGTATGTAATATATGAAATAATGATTCTACTAGATATATATATATATGTATTTATGTATTTATGTATGTACTCACATATTTATTATTCACTCAATTTCGTTCAATACGATATGAAAACATAAACAACGTTTATGCGTACGTATGACCTACCATCTCCATAAATGGTGTTTTCCATTTCATATATATCTATTATAAATATTTATATTCTAAATATATATGATATATAAATAATTTTTTATATTATGGAAGTATTTAAATCATGATCTAAATGATACGATAAAAAAATAACAGGTTAAAACATGTATGATAAAGAAAGCGATTATTACCTGAAATGTTAATTTAACATGGAAATCATTAATAAATGGGTAGTATAAAGTCATAAATGAATCATTTATGATATAATAAATATGAATATGGTTATTTTATTATTTAATAACATACTATGATCATTATACAAGGGGATAAACTTATCCTCGACCAAAGGAAAGTGCAATGTAAGGGTTAATTCCTCAATCTCATTATTATCTGAGATTATTTATGCGTAATTTTTTTCTAGGAAATATTTATTATCCATGTCCATGTTTCATAAAAGACATCTCAAAATTATTCTTTTAAGGAACACTTCAACTAAAACATCATTTTAAATGATTTAAATATTTATTCTTCTAAATCTTTCTCATTAGTGTTCATGTTTTCAAAATGGTTTTAAGGATTTATTTATATGGACATGATTGTTTTAAAATGTTAATTACTTTCAAAAGTTTCAAATTAGTATGGGAAACTTTGATTCAAAAATATATTTTAAATTAATTCCTTTATAAATGTGTGACTTTTAAATGACTTCACAAAAATGGATAATTGTCTCAAAAGGTTTTAATGATCAATTTCATTTATGTCAACATCCTTTACTGGATATTATTCTTGTTTAATTTTAATTTATTATAATAAAATCTTCCATATTTTATTGAATGAGTTATGATATGTTTGACTATGGATGTTCAATTTTTATACCCTTCAAGGTTTATAGTTGAAGTATTGACATTTCGTATGCTAGACTTAATACGAATGTTTATGTTATGTTTCAACATTTTCATATGAGGAATGCAGTAGACTTATTAAGTGATGGGTGGGGCCCTCT
This sequence comes from Viscum album, assembly GCA_963277665.1. Lineage (NCBI taxonomy): Eukaryota > Viridiplantae > Streptophyta > Magnoliopsida > Santalales > Viscaceae > Viscum > Viscum album. The sequence goes on from OY728122.1 coordinate 598,765,464, forward strand.
ATATCCCCTCGATGCATCAGTTGGTCTGATAAGAAAAATTAGTGTCTTGGCACTAGGACTTGACAAAAAATTTATTTGTAGTTTTGGCACAAGGCCTTGATTATGTGGTAATGATGACCGGTATTAGGCATTCCCTCATAATGAAATTAATTTTTACATGTGATTATTCGACTAGTAGAATATCTATGTGATTGTTTATATGGTAATGTTTTATTTATTTTCTCCATATTATGTTCATTTTTTGTTTAAAAGACAGTTTTTTATTACACATCTTTCCTTAAAAGTTTATAGCTTCCACTAAATTTTTCACCTTACTGAGCATCTGAGATCACCCCTTTCTTATTTTTTTTCCTGGATTCCATGAAGTGTATTATGTTTGATATTTAGGGTTAGGATAGGGTAATAATGGAGTTATAAATGGATTATTTATGTTGTGTTTTATGTTTGACTGTGTAATGTAACATTTATGTGTGTAATCTATTTTTCAAGACTGCTAAATTGATCGGTCTTTCGGGACTTGATTCCTTATAATCATTAAAATACATTAAAATAATGCACCGGATTCGGGCTTCTAGGGTCGGATCATTACAGAAATTTTATAAATATGAAATTTATGAAGTTATGAAAAATGAAACACATCGACCATAGAGGTGATAGTCTGCCCACACACACATACGACGTTTTGAATTTTCCACAGGAAGAAAGAAATCAAGGTATATAAAGATTTATATGTTAAAATAATAATTATGTCATAAATAAAAAATTTAATCATTAAATAAATTATTTTTACCATCCATTTAAGGTAGTAATGAATAACTAAACATATCATCCATGGAGGCAGTTTTCTGCACAAACACACAGATGACATTATCTTTTTTAAATGGTTTGGAGGAAGATAGAAAAATATTGTTCCATCAACATTATTAAACTTAACTATACTAGTGAAACTAAATTAATTATTTTATTATTTTTATAATTTATTTTTTGGATTTATAATAAGAAATAAAATAATAGAAATGAAAACGAGTGATTATGAGTTTTTACCTTACTCTTCATGGTAATTTCATAAACCCGCTTGGATTGGTATTTTTTTGAGGCAAACTCATTAAAAAATTGGGAAAGATATTTGGGAATTATTTTGTGTGTAATGTTTTCGAGATAAGAGTCTTTATATGTGAGTATTAGTGGGGTGGTTAAGGGACCCTTTGTAAGTGACATGGGTTGCACTTTTCTAAATACGCATAAATTTATATTAAAGGAATGTCACTTTCAAAGGAAAGTAGTTCCATTAGAGGAAAAAATGGATAGGGGATGACCATTAGTTGAGATACACCTCATAAAAACCAATATTGGATATGTTTCGAGATATTTTACACATTTTCCCCTAGATTTTAATTTTTACCATAATTTATTTTACCACGCTTATGTTTTTTATCTCGGTAACTTATTTTAAATGCCTAAAAATAAAATTTAAAGTAGTATATAAAATTTATATTCTGATTAAAAATATGAAAAAAAATGTTATTCAATTTATATGGGTGGTATATTTAATTTCAATAAAAGTTTTTATAATGCAACAAAAACAACTATTTAGAAAAAAATCTGTTTTAAGCATAAAAATGAATTTACATTAAAATAATTTTTATTATTGATTTACGTGTCATTTTTGGGTTTATAATTAAACAAATTATAGTTATGTGACTTTAAAAATAATCCAAAACTGAATGTATACTTTTAAATACTTAATTGAAGAAATAGATCAAAAATAGTCCTTTTATTAGATTAAAACATCACTTAGGTTTTAATAAGTCAAAATTAGTTTATAAATTCAAAATAATATATTTAAATGTTTTATTTAAATAATTAAACATATATTTTGTTAATAAAAAAGTTTTTGTTAAATTATTAGTCAATATTATATCATGATGATGTCATAAAAGTTGCATTTTTTGAAAAAATAGTATTTTCAGTATTAACTAAAAATTTCAACCTTTTCAAAAAAACCAATAAATTTTAACAAAGATAATTTTAACATTTTTAATACAAAAACTATGTCTATTTTTCAAATCATAATTCAAAAATTTAAAAATTTAAATTTTAAATCAAATCATAAAATAAAATGAAGAACCGTTTTTATTAGAAAATGACTTCTTTAAACCTTAAGTGTTATTAATGTTATTTTATTTAAATTATCTACTGAATAAGTGTTAATATATTTTTTATACACTTAAATTTTTTATTATAAAAATATTCTTAAAATTTTAAATTTAATTCTTTCTGATAATTATACACAAAATACAAAAAAATACAATTCTTCTAAAAATAGGCCTTTTAACACTAAATTATTTTAATCACATCCTATTTAACTTAATTAATTATCTTATAAATATTAAATTTCAATAATTATTAGTATTAGATGCATAAAAATATTGTTTAAAATAATAATAAAAACGTGTAAGGAATTCAAATAATTAAATTAACTATCTTTCTATTTACTTGGGGTTTTACCCTTTTTTGTAATTTTCTTAATGATGTTTTAAATTTTATTATAAGTATGTATTAATTTTTATCTTAATTTCTGAAATATAATGGTGTACATTTTTTTTTGTGTTTTGTATCTTAAAAGATACTCAAAATTGTATTTATTTAAATAATGAAACATACTAAAATCTACGTGTGTCACATTCTCCTCCCTTAAATAAATTTCATCCCCATGGTTTTAAATATCAGTCACTAATTAAAATTGATAAGGGTATCTATAATACATAAAAGACTCAAGATATAGTTTCCAACTCTCTATAGTGGTAAAGACAATAGAACTAACATTTTCCTTTATATTCGTCATATATTAAGATTTTCAACCATTTTTTCAAATATACCTCTTTAGTTATCTATAAGTCTACCAAGTTTCTAGAGACATATCTTTCACAACATCATTTTGATAATATTATTTCTAAAAAAATATTGAAACAAAATTGGTTATGATAATTTCCAATAACTTCAGATTAAGTTCTCATATGAATATGAAAACTCAATTATAATATGTCTTATCCTATGTAACCTTTATTTCAACCTATGATGCTTTCTTCTCAACTATGATATTATTTGATCAACCAATAAATCCTTTTTTTTAACCAAGTTTTTTCATGTTCATTTTTTGTTTGGCTATATAACCTTACTATTTATATATTACATCATCAAATTCCATACAAAATACTTTAAAATGGTTCATAAATATCATGTGAATCACCAAATTATATCCTCTAGGAGTGCAAAACCAGGTGAGAAATTTGGCCCACTTATTATGAAATGAGTGAAGATTGATTTAATACTCAGCCATAATCTTTTAGGATTATTACACCTAAATGAATCTATTATAGATCCTATATCCACTTGTTTGTATCCAAACAAGGGTTTTATTTCTTGGATAGAACACTCTCTATACTTTAAAGAAGTTTCATGATGTTTTCATATAATAAAGATTATTCCATGGGTTTTCACTAATTTCATCTAGTATTAATCCCCAAATGTAACTAAACCTTTTATTTACCACGATCTTATAATATTATAAAATAGTAATTAGGGAAAACTATGCTCCAATAAATCAATATAACATTTATACCCAAACAAAAAAAATAAAAAATCAATCAATTTTATCAATAATAAATACTCTATAAAAAATAATAATATTTTTTTCAAATTAAACTAGATCATATTATCATAAAATCACTTTTCAACTCCTATAGTTTATGTATATTTATTAAATTATAATAAAAAAACTAACCCATTTTCCAAACTATCCATAATTACCCTAATATATTCCACTAGGTTTCATCCCTAAATAATGGTATACATATAATTAGCAGATAAAATTGTGAATATTGAGACATAAAAATTACCATATAGAAAATTGTCTTGATCATTTTAAGGGTTTATCATTATTCATGTACTAACTATATTTTTATAAAATATAGTTCCCAAGGGTCCCACTAAAATTTCGTTTATACCAACTATAACAATTGTGATATCAATAACCTAGAGTGGATGGTTACTTTATTACATTGGTACGTGATATAAGTGATCACATAAAAAAGGATCACATGGTTTAGAAATTTTGGGTGACTAGAAACATTTATATTTTACATATTAGATTATAAACTTTAAAAAACATCATTATAATATTATTTGATACTTTATTATTCCGTTTAGTACGTCCTTAAATTCATTTAAAGATACCTTCTTGGTACTATAGGGAAAGAAATAAAATGAAAGGGTGTTCTAATATTCCTGGTATTTGGAGGTTTAAAAAAAGATATCATGGTTAAAAAAGGGATAAATAATATTGTAGAGTGAATAATCAATAAATGTTCCATATAATCAATAACCTAATCATGAAATATATCCCTAGGTAACATAGAAATGTAAATAATAACATGTATAACAATAGATGATTTCATAGTGAACGAATTCATAATGTTTGATATCTTAATATTATCATCAACGTTTTATCCAAGACATAATACTTACCTTCAAGTCTAAAAACAATACATTATTCTTTCCATAAAGTCCTTAGATAAGATGTTATAAATAAATGGGTATGAAAACACAAAATTCCCAAACATATTTATCTCATGATACCTACTAATACATCAAGGGGTTATATAATATTTGTCCCCAACAATAATTAAATAATTATAATTCATTCATCATATAAAAAAGGAATAAAAAATAAAATGAAAAATCAATATGACTTAGTAATCAATAAATATCTATATTTGAAAACTAGCATACAAAATTTCAATATATTCCCCTGTAAACAAATTGAATAACATGATCATGAGAAATCTAGAGAATGGTGGTGGATGGAATCATTATATCATATCCCTTATGTAACTTAAGAAACGTTAAAGGATATTGACAAAGATGAAAAACACCTTTAAAATATCATTAAAATTTACTTGGCAAAATAAAAAGAAATAAACTTTAAATTTTTTATACCCTATTAAGAAAATAATTTATAAAATAATGGGAATCAAAGTTTCTTTATAAACATGATAACTTAGAGTGTAAGTTTCTTAAAGAATGTAGAAAATGGTGGATGGAGAATATGATCATAGAGAAAATGTTAAAAAGATATTACTTCACACTAATGTAAAAAATTCATGGTTAATGAAAAATTAAATCACAAGAGACAATTACATATAATTTTGAATGACATATAAAATAAATATTTTAAAAAGATAATTTAAAAGATATATATCAATAATGAAATCTTTAAAATAAATAAATTCAATGTCTAAAAATGTAGAGTGTAAGATAAAGGAAAAAAACAAGGATAATATTTCAAAATATTTTTATTGAAACTCGTGTCATTAAAAGAGTAATATGGATTCATTTTTAATTACGGTAAATTTAAATATAAATATCACATGAAATTTTACACAATTGGAATTAAAAATAAGAGGATACCATTGGAGGTAATAAGAATATTTACATGGAGGATAAATAATACCAACCAAAAATAATTGAGATTAAAAAATATACCCTTACAGCTTTGGTAACTTTTTAATCAAAATAATTTTAAAGATAAAACTTGAAAAAGAAAGAAAAATGCCATGAAAAGATATATTCATTATAAATTTTTTAAAAGTTTGAGTATATATACCATATAAATGAAAATGGGTTTAAAATAATTGACATGTTGTAGAGATGGGATTACGAGATGAATAACCCTTACATCTTTAGAAACATTTGATTCGAAATCTCATGAAAAAGTTAAGATGGTATAGATTTGTAAATAACAACAATTTCATTAAAGTTATATTAAATTTCATCCAAATGGTATTATCTAAACTACACATCATAATACAAGTGGAGCATATGTAATACTTATCAATGAAAGAAAATTGGGACAATAAACTCTTACCTTGGATTCACACTAGGTCAGATGAGCTATAACCTCTTATGTGTTTCATAATAGAGAAGTCAGACCAGAATATTTAATACTTATTTAATCATTAATTAATTATAAAATGTATTAAAATAATTTTTAAATAATATATTCTTCATCTTGTTCATTTTAATGAAATTATTGGTATGGTTCATGAGAATGGAATCTATAGCGAGCTTGTTTCGGGTAATTTACTGATTTCAATGCATTTCTTATTTATGATCATTAATTAATATGTTATGCTTATAGAATATTATTGAGGAAATATATTAATCTTTAATATAATATATATTAATAAAATATATTTTTATAACTATACATGGAAGGTAGTGATGAAAAATGAAACACATCAACCATAGGTAGTTTGTATGTATGCACGGGTGACGTTTTCATTTTTTAATGGTTATGAGGAAGGTAAAAATGATTTTTCTACCAAAAAATGAAATATTATTATTATTATATTAATTTAATTATTTTATTATGGGTATAATATATTTTTTGGAGGTAAAATAATAATTAATAGAATTGAAATAAAAAAGGATTGATTAGGAGTTTTTACTTTAGTCTTCAGGAAAACTCCTTGAGCTTTATTATATTTTTATTTTAGTGAGACAATAACTAATCTAACTTTGGAATGATATATATGAATATTTTTAGGAATAATTTGGTAAATAAAATAGTATTTATATGTGTGGACAAGTGAGGTGGTGAAAGTCCCCATTTATAAATGAGAGGGGTGGAACTTTTGTAAATACTCATAACTTTATATTAATGGAATGTCACTTTCAAAGGAAAGTACCTCAATAAGTGGAACCCGATTGATAGGGGTAACCCTTGATATATAAAATTTTATCCAAATAAATATGGTACTAGTTTTTTGATATTTTAGGTATTTTTCCATTGATTTTAATTTTTACTATAAATTACTTTTACCGTAGTAAATTATTTTTTTACCACAGTAACTTATTTTTATACCTTAAAATTAAATTAATTTTTTTATTAATTTTTATATTATTATTAAAAATATGAAAACCATTTCATAACATTAAATTTATTGTGTTTCTAAAAATCAATTGTAATAAAATTTCCCTAAACGCAAAAGAAAATAGTTTTTTAGAAAATTGCATTTTTAAGTGTAAAAATAAATTTAAATCAATATAATATGTAGTTTTGATTTCCATGATGGTTATTAGTTTATTATTAGAAAAATTAGATTTATTTTACTTTAAAATTTATCCAAAACATAATGTAACCATGTAGATACTTAATTAAATAAAAAGATAAAAATAGCTCTTTTATTAGAATAAAACATCACTTGGGTTTTAAATTTTCAAAAATAGGTTTATAAATTCAATATAATATTTTTAAATGTTTTATTATATTCCATAAACATATATTTGGACTAGAAAAAATATTTCATAAAATTTTAATTCATTATTATATCATGATGATGTTATAAAAGTGACCTCATTTGTAAAAACATTAATTTTTATTATTCAAAAAAAATTAAACCTTTTAAAGAAAAACATAGAAATTTTCCCTAAGATAATTTTGAAATGTTTAATCCAAAAATGATTCCCTTTTTTAAAAATTAAATTTTTTTAATTTTTTAATTTAACTTTTAAATGGAAACATAAAATATAATGAAAAATGTTTTATAGTAAAATTATTTTTTTAAACCTTAGGTGTTTTTAATCATATTTTATATCAATTATAAATAAAATCATTGTTAATATTTTTTTACATTGAAAAATTTTATTAGAATAATATTTTATAATTTTATAATTAAATTTTTTTAATACAAAAATAAACAATATAGATAAAAATAAAATTATTCAAAAAACGATACTTTTAACACTAAATGATTTTGATCACATCCTATTAAACTTAGTTATTTATCTTATAACTATTAAATATTTTTAATTAATTTTTATTAGAAAATATAAAATTATTCTTTAAAAAAATAATAATAATATGCAAGGAATTAAAATAAATAATTTTAACTATATTTATATGTTCTTGAGGTTTTAATCTTTTTGTGATTTTATGAATGATATATTACATTTTTATTTCATGATGTATTAATGTTTATATTAATTTATAAGATATAATTTTATATTTTTAGTTCGGTTTTTCTTGATTGGTTTATTATTCAATAAATTATTTATTTAAAGAATAATACTTAATAAAATCTTGGGGTGTTACAAAAAAAGTTATCCCACAACAACATATATATAACAGGATATAATATCCAAAACTAGCAAATATGGTATAAAATCAAAAATGGAAAAGGTACTCACACCACAATTTTCACCCATTTCATGAATACACTAACTCATTCAAATACCCAAACAATGTATTCCTCATCTAACGTGTCCCTTAATAGTCCAAACTCATGAGCAGAACCCATCCCTCCAAACCTAAGTCAACACTTTGTAGTATAATATAGTATCCCCCAAATTCTGCACAACTTCCCAGTCTAAAGAAAAAAATTACTATTGTAACAACCCATGTAATTATGGAATAAAATTTTCTCATATTTATTAATATTATTGAATTAAATTTTTATATTTAATATAAATATTTTAAGTAATTCGTAAAAATTAAAATGGAAATTATTTAATTAAACTCATTACATATAAGGTTATATTTAAAGGATTTATTTTCAAATTATATAATTTAATTTTTAAAAACTATTTTCATATTTGAATTCATATTTTAAAAATAATCTTAGAATGCTTTTTTTAGAATTTTCTAAAAATATTGATTTTTCCTGGAATAGTGAAAAAAACTAATTTTTATTGAAAACACCCTTTTATTTTAAATTATTTACAAGTTAAAATTATTTTTTGGATTAGTTTTAAATTTAAATTTTTCAATTTTTTTTAAATTATTCCATTTATGGATTTTATACTTTAATTCAGTATAAAAACATCTTATACTTAAAAAGGGTATTTTTCTGAAAGCCCATTTTTCATTGAGTTTTGTTGTTTTAATTATAAATTAAATACTATAAATTATGAGTGTTAAATGTTAAAAAATTTATTCCATATTTAAAATCAATGGCTCCAAATTTAGAAAATGGACCCCTTTTATTTTTGTTCAAATTTAATAGTAACATTAATAATCTTGGTTACCATGGTAAAGGGTAAATCGAGTAATTTAGTTTAAAAATAAAATTTAAAAAACCAAAAAATAACCCAAAAACATACGTAAATCTTATGGGATGAGTATATATCTACCATAATCATTCAATGGTTGAGTTTATTACCAATTTGGTCCACTTGGATGGGATTATGACCTTTATAGTAATTTAATTAATGAAATGCCAAACATGTCACATTCTTGTTTTCAATAAGTGTAATATTTTTAATATAGTTTAATTCAGATGGTATGTTTGACTATAAATAGTATTCTGAAATATAAAATATTTATCTTCGTCATTGTAATTTATTTTTTATTTTTAGTGAAGAAATAATATAAGATCCCAGCCTTTTCCAGAGTCATCTCAGGCACGTTTTTCATGTACTTTTGTGGGTTTTAAGTACCTTTTATTTGGAGTTGTGTCTTGGGGTGTGTTTGGATGAGATTTTAAGAAAAATTAATAGATATAGGGTTGTGCACGTTTTTCGTATAGTTTGACATACTATGCGCCACTTCCAGGGATAACTGTACGAGCCTGGACAGAGAGGTCCGTACAGTTGGCACACAGTTTACACTAATTGTGCACCCCTAACCAAGAAACCATGTGTGTGGGTTTTAATTAACCGAAAATTAGTTTTAAAATCACTCAAACCCCTGAAACCAATGTATTTCAATCTACCCATAGTATTGAAAAATTCTAGCCTATCCCATAGCCTTCTAGAGGGATTCCAAGTCGATTTTAATGTCGTTCTTAGAGATATAAATCCCGGATTAAAGATTTGTTCCCTCCACAGTAAGTGGATTTCATCTCGATGCTTCTATCGTTCTTTCCTATATCTTTAATTAATTATTTCATGAAATATATCCACTGTTTCCATGGATCTAAACCTATGATTTGAGATATAGATCTATGATTGTGGATCTAGATCTAGAGTTTCATTATCTTGTTACTTTTGATATTAATTTTGGGTTTTGGGATTTAGATCTGGATCATGATCGACTTAGTTGTGCTGATCAGATTTTAGGGATTTTCATTGGGCAAAAATCCATTAAAACCCGATTTTGGTGGTCTAAATACAACTCACATAATCATGGATTTAATATGTTTATATGATAGTATTGATTTCATAGATTCCCTTGATAATTGATTTCCTATATTGGGGTAATTAGGAATATTTAATTGACTTGTGGTTTTCCTTAATGATTAATTTTTGAGTTAATCTTGAAACTAAGGGGATGCCCAAATAGATAATTTATTTTTGGAATTTTTTTATGACTTGGGATTTTGTAATTGAGATATTTAATTGGGTGTGCTAAGATAATTAATTGTGGGATATTAATTATAAGATGATGTTTTACTATCTAAGATAATTAATGGTTAATTGTATATGTTTCATGATGTTGTAAAGATAATTAATTGTGACAATTAATTATGATAAGTTTATATTTTTTATGGATAATTAATTGTGATGAATTAATTAATTTATGAGTCATGTTCTTGGTTAATTGTTGGCATAACTAATTGGCTATGAAATGTTTAACTAATTTTTGGAATAGTAAGGTAATGATGTGGTTATTTCTTGGGAATTAATTAATGATTAAATGATTGATAATGTGGGTGCTAGACCTGGAATTCTAGACCAAGTTAGAAGTTGGGACTTGGACATGACGTTCCTCCCCAATAGTTATCCAAGATTGAGATGTGGGGTGTTAGATATAACGTTCTACAATGAATGATATCTGGGGTTCTTGAAATGGATTTCAACATCGAATGAGATTTGGGGTTCTTAACATAGTGCTCGACACTAAATAAATGAAAATAATTAATTATGATTTAAATGTGAGACATGAATTGAAACAGGGTATAGTGTGATAATTAAGGATTAAATAACAATGTGATAGCTATTTAATTATGCATTGTGTTCAATCCTACATATAATTTCATGCACTTTTTTTGACTGGACTTATTTTAGACACTACTGGTTGTGTCCTACTAAGTCATACTCACACCCTATTCGGGCCGCCTGATCATCACCTGAGTAGACTTTCTTGTTGTCGGACAAGATAAGGGAAAGACCCTATGATAGGTTTCTATTTGCGGAATGAATCATGGGTGAGAGAACCAGACAAGATTTGGGGCCCACATGGGTGTCGTTGTGTCTTTAATTTTATTAACTTTGAAAACACTTGACACTTACATTTTCATATCATGTTTTTCCTTTCAGTTGAGTATTGTATTTCCCATTTTGACTATCATGAGACATAGTGTTGTTCTGGATATTTATATGCTTCTGCACTTGTTTATTGTTTTTGCTTGTGTTGATGTATTATTCTGATAAAATAGGGTATAGTCTCCCCATGAATGGCTTACCAAACCCTAGCTTCTAGTTAGATCCTTCTAGCATACAGAGATGTGCGCTTGAGGTAATGTTACCGACCAGCTTAGGGCTCCATTTAGTGGCACCTGGGTCAAGATGTGACAAAGGGGTATCAAAGGTTTTTTCTTTTATTTCTTCTAATTTTTTCTTACTACATTTGGAAAGGTATCTATGAGACTAGTAAGAGTCGGGGATTGGTAATGATCTCGTTCATGGGTTTTCCAAACCCACGTATGGGGAAAGTCTGGGTGCTCATGGTGGGATTTTTATATTACTATTTGTTGTTATAGTTGGATATTATTTCACCTTGGTTTATGAACTTGTTGTGTGATGTGATATTTTTTTTTTGAAATTTTTTGAATTTTGATTATTGGCCTAAAGAGGCATGAGATTTCAGTCTGCATGAATCAATCTAGGAACTCATGGTTATTGTGAGATGCATCATTTTAGGCACTCATCTGAAGAATGGTTATGGGTAGGTTGTTGAGATTGAACTGTTTTTCCTTATTGTGAGATTTAAATAATGATGAAAAATGAGAATAAACAGGTGTCTAATGAGGATCCTAAGTAATGAGATGGGTTTGATTAATTAATTTTAAATTATGTAATTAATTAATTGTAGTAATTAATTAATGACAATGTGTGTACCCTTATTCACCAAAACCTATGAGTAGAGTAGTTAAGGGTAGTGATAGTGCCTTAGTGTTGACCATGTAGCAAGAAATGGGGAAGGATATGTTTAAACGCGTTGTGTTTCTTTATCCTATTACGTAAATATGATAAGTTTGCATTATGAGACCTAATATGTGTGTTTGGATTTGTAGAGTTATGCCTCAACGATGCTTGTTGAGAGGGAGACCGAGGGGTATAGCCTAGAACATACTTCTATATAGGGAATATGAGGCACTATTATTTCTATTTGAGGATGAAGGGGAACATTTCCAAGATAACTTTACTCATTTCATGTAATTCATGGATAGAGACCCAGGGTGGGTTCTGAAAAGCATGTCTAAGTTGACAGGGGAGTTTCAGCTACAGCACCCTAAAAGTTTTACTACAGAGGGCAGACCTAAGGGATTTGAATTCTAGATTTAATTCATAGAGATGATACTTTACCATTTATAGACTCTATCTGAGAGGAGATCAATTTGTCTAATTATATACTATGAGGGACAACAAAGCACTGGTGGGACATTCAGGTACGATCTGTACAAACTAATGATATGTTATGGAAGGAAATTCTGGAGAAGGTTTTGGAGCACTTCTATCAAGATACATTGAGACAAGATAATTCTATATAGTTTATGCATCTGACCTAGAGAAGCACATCCATAATGGATTATGCTGAGAATTTCATAGATTTACAGCGCTTTTCTCCATCGTTGGCAGTAGATGAGGCTTCTTCTATGAAATTATTTCAGGATGGAACTAGGTGTGAAATTAAGTCCTAGGTGAATACATTTAGGCTGAAGACATTCCCAAAAGTGGTTAATAAATCTCTCATTTCAGAGGGGAACCTGAAGGAGGCTTCTAATACTGGATAGGTAGCTATCACTGGATGGTCAGGGAGTGTACCTTCTAAGAGAAGGAAGCATCATTAAGAGAACCTTAGTCAAGACAATGGAAAGAAAGGCATGCAATCGTGAGGAACAGTTTCACCAGATCTTACTCATGTGTTTCTCCACCAATGTGGCAGGTCAGGACACTATTGCACACATTGTCCTTGTCCACCAGTGGAGTTCTAGTTTTTTGGAAATATAGGGTAGCTATAGAAGTTATGCAAGAAGCAGTGATAGGCTGGTGATGAGGGATAATATGATCAGAGTGAGAGTGTGGGAAGGGGTCTTCTATACAATATAAGTATGGAAACTGAAGTTCATCTAGCAGAGGTGGTAGAGGCATTGGACATGGTGAAACAGGGTATGAGTGCCTTTATTAGTATATTGGAAAAACCCAAGGGAGTCCAACAGCGCCATAGGGAAGAGGGGCGGGATAGTTATATGCAGTACAACCTACACATATAGAGAGCGAGGATAGTCTCACAATAGTGAGATGTACTATTCTAGTAGCTTCAACTTTATCTAGTTCATTATTTGATACTAGAGCCTCACATTACTTTATATCTACAAATCACGTTCATGGTTTGAACTTGGAGGTGGATTCCATAATCCAAGTGATGAATATCGATACACCATTGGGAACGTGGTCTAGAGATATCTATATGTAAGGGTTGTTCTCTAGATATCCTAGAGTATCATTTTCTTTGGGATCTCTATGTCCTTGATATGTCGCTCTTTGACCTCATTATGGGTATTTAATGGTTAGTCACATATCTATCCCACATCGATTGTTACTATAGGAGAGTGACTTATGTATCTCTTAAGGGTGACCAGTATGTTTGTCATGGAGAATGGAATATCCATACATGTAGAGTAGGGCCTATCACTCACCAACAGGGAGAGCTCACTACCCAAGTTTCTAGTATTGTTCTAGATGATGGGGGGAAGTAAGCAAGACATCCTTCCACTAGTTGTGGAACAGTTCCATGATGTCTTTCCTATAGACTTCTCAGGTTTTCCACATGGGAGAGCTGTGGAATTCACTATTGAACTCATGTTGGGGGCTGATCTAGTGTCTATTCCACCTTATAGAATGGCACTGACTCATCTTCAAGAGATCAAAAAACAATTGGAGAAGTTGTAGGATAAAGGTTTTATCCGTCCAAGTACATTGTCTTGGGGATCACCAATTTTGTTTTTAAATAAGGTGGTGGGGTTTTATTCATGCGTTTCGATTACTAGAAGTAGAATAAATTGATCCTGAAGAACCAATATCCTTTTCCACATATTGATGATCTATTTGACTTGCAGAAGGGGGCTTATGTGTTCTCAAAGATTGATCTGAGATTAGGGTATCATCAAGTGATATTTCGGACTTATTATATACCAATAACTGCTTTTAGAAGTAGGTATGGTATTTATGAGTTTTTTTAATTCCATTTTGGTTGAAAAATTCCCCATCAATGTTTATGGCCTTGATGAGTAGGATATTTCATCCGTACCTAGATCAATTTGTGGTGGGGTTTGTGGAAAAAATCTTGGTGTAATCTAAGACTCAAAACGATCATTCCTAACATCTTGACATTTTACTGGGTACATTGAGAGAGCATTTTCTATATGCAAAGCTATCTAAATATCTATTTTGGACAGACAGTGAACAATTTTTTGGGAACATTGTCTCAAAAGAGGGTGTGGCAGTAGACCTAGAGAAACTTCAGGAAGTGGTTTCTTTGGAGAATCCCAAAAATGTTTTTGATATCTGAAGCTTCTGAGAATTAGATGGATGTTAATGGAGGTTCATCCAGGACTTTTCCCGATTGGCTGTACTGCTTTCAGGTTTGATAAAGAAAGGATAAAGTTTGAGTGGAGAGAATCATGTGATAATGATTTATAGGAGTTGAAGAAGTGCTTTACATTGGAACAAATTTTGATCTTACCTTAGTCGGGTGAGTAGTATATTGTGTATTGTTATACTTCTAGGATTAGACTCAAAGTTGTGTTAATGAAAGGGGATCTAGTTGTTTCTTAAGAGTCTCGGTAGTTGAGGCAACATGAACAGAATTACCCCATGCACAACCTTGAGTTAGAAATGGTGGTTTATGATCATAATTTTTGTAAAAGATATATTTTGGGTGAAAAGTATATAGTTTTTCTAAATCACAAAAGCATTAAGAATAACTATTCACATAGAGACATGAATATTTGGAAGTGAATATGGGTAGAGTATATGGATTCCTTTGATTTTGAACTGTCATATACACCTGGAAAGGGGAATACCGTGGATGATTCCTTGAGTAGGAAAACTCAGACTCAGTTGGTATATGAATTGAGTAAATAATGGAAGATGGTGACTTTTTTGGAAGAAATGCATGTGGTGGTTCAAGAGAGTTAGGAGAGGATGACTCTAGTGTCAGTAGTAGTGGATTCAACACTCTTGACATGGTCCAGGGATAGACATTATGAGGATCTGAAGTGTTTAGCCTTATAGGATAACCATGAAGGTGGGGATACACCATCACACTAGTTTATAGATGAGGATTAAGTCACCATGTGATGAATCAAGTTGTGGTGCCTATGTGTATTCAAGTGGAACACATGTGAGAATTTCATACCTCAAGGTGGGCGCTACATCGTAGGGTGACAAAAATGTACCGTGACATGTGATGACAGTTTTAGTGGCCAGGAATGAAAAAGGAGATAGTATAGTTTGTAATAAGATGTTTCACCTGTCAGTAAGTAAAGGTGGCGCATCAACGACCTAGAGGTCCTTTGCAGCAATTTCCTATTCCAGAATGGAAGTGGGATGATGTAACTATGGATTTTGTGGTAGTTATTCCAAGGAATCTTAGAAATAATGATGTTATTTGTGACATTATGGATTGAATAAATAAGGTATCACATTTACTACCTATAAGGGAAACCTTTATAGTACAACAGTTGGGAGAAATGTATGTTCAGGAGATAGTTTATTTGCATGGGGTGCCATGGACTATAGTTTCATATCATTATTCACGATTTACTTCACAGTTTTGGTAGGGAATACAAAAAGAATTTGGAAAATGGGGTTTTTTAAGTCCGGATTTCCACCCACAAATAGATGGGTAGTCATAGCGTACCATAAAGTTGTTATAAGATATGTTGTGGGAATGTGTACTAGACTTTGGTGGTTCTTGGGAGAAGCACTTGGATTTAGTGGAGTTTTTATATAACAAAAATTATCCGGAAACTATACAGATGTAACCATATGAGGCACCTTATGTTAGACCTTGTAGATCATCACTATCATGGATAGAATTGGGTAAGTCAAAGCTGTTGGGACCGAGTCTCATGCAGGAGACACCGGAGCTGGTGTAGTTGCTTTCAAAACGTATGGATACGGGTCAGAGTAGGCAGAAGTCATATGCTGATAGAAGAAGAAGACTCCTAGAGTTTACATAGGGTGATTGTGTTTTCCTTTGGGGGTTTCCTAGGTTGGGTCACCATAGGATACATAAGTAGGGAATAATGGAGCTTAGATTTGTAGGACCATTTGTGGTAGTAGAGAAAATCATGTCGGTGGTGTACTGATTGGCCCTTCCACAGAAAATCGGCACTATGTCTGATGTTTTCCATGTGTCACAACTATGGAAGTATCACCCCAACCCATCTCACGTGATCTATGTGGATGAGGTTGACCTCGAGATAAAGGTTTCATTTGAGGAGAATCTGATATGTGTATTGGATCGTAGTGAGAAAGTGTTTCGGTGAAAGACCATGTAGATAGTTCATGTGTTATGGAAACATGGAAGTGTTCAAGAGGAAACTTGGGGATGGGAAGAAAACATGAGGAATAAATTTCCAAATATTTTTGGCTCAGAATCTTAGCAAAGTTCATGATTTTATCTCGAGGATGAGCTATTATAAGGTGGGGAGATTGTAAGATCCCGGTCATTTCTCGAGTCATCTTGGGCGCGTTTTGTCGATAATTTTGAGGTTTATAACCACCTTTTCTTTGGATTTATGGCTTGGGGTGAATTTGTGTGATACTTTAAGAAAAATTAACAGATAGTGGGTTGTACATGTTTTTCGCATGGTTTTACGAACTGTGTGATCCTGGATAGAGAGGTCTGCATGGTTGGTGCATGGTTTACCATAACTGTGCGCCCCTGCCTAAGAAGCAATGTGCACGTGTTTTAATTATCTAAAAATTAGTTTTGAAATCACCCAAACCCTCGAAACCCCTATAATTTAACCTAGTCTCAGGCTTTAAAAATTCTAGGTGATCTCAAAGGCTTTTTTAGGTATTCCAAGGTGATTCAAACGCCATTCATTGAGTTCTACAGCCAAGATAGAAGATCTAATTTCTCCCTGGTAAGTGTATTTAATCTGGATGCTTCTCTTGTTATTTCCTCTATATTTCTTTAATGTATTAATGGAAGATTTTCACTATTTCTATGGATCTAAACCTATTAGTTGATATACAGATCTAGGATTGTGGTTCTAGATCTAGAGTTGGAAGATCTTCATGCTTTTGATCATAATTTTGGGGTTAGGGATTTAGATCTAGATCGTGATCGACGACATTGTACTGCCCTGATTTTGGTGATTTCTGTTAGGCTAACATCCATCAAAAAACTGAGTTAGGTGGTATAAATCTAACTCTTATAGTGGTGGACTTAATATGTGTATATGTGAGTATTTATTTGATTTCTTCCCTTGATAATTGATTTCATAAATAAGAGTAATTAGGAATATATAATTGACTTGTGGTTTTACTTGATGATTAATTGATGATTTAATCTTGGAACAAAGGGGATTCCAAAATAGATAATTGATTTGGGGAATTTTTTTTTGAGTTGTGATTTTTTAATTGAGATATTTAATTGGTTTTCTTCAGATAATTAATTGGGGGAAATTAATTATGAGATAATGTTTGGCTATCAAATAAAATTAATGGTTAATTAATTTTGTTCCATAGTTCTATAAAGATAATTAATTATGAGAATTAATTGTAATAACTTGATATTTTATTTGGAAAATTAATTGCGATGAATTAATTATGGATTATGATTTGTGTTGATTGATTAATTAATTTATGAATTAATCAATGGGATATGTGATTAGTTAATTTTTAGGTTAACTAATGGGCTATGAATTATTTAACTAATCATAGGATTAGTAAGGAAATGATGTGGTTAATTATTTTGAATTAATTAATGATTAAATAATTTAGAATGTGGGTTCTAGACATGGATTTCTAGACTATGTTAGAAATTGGGACTTGGACATAGCGTTCCTCCCCAATAGTTATCCAAGCTTTAGATGTGGGAAGTTAGACATGGTGTTCTACACCGAATGAGATTTGGGGTGCTTGATATGGATTTTAACACCGAATCATAATTGGTGTGCATGACATGGAGTTCAACACAAAATGAATGAAAATAATGAATTGTGATTTAAATGAGTGACATGAATTGAAATAGGGTCTAATGTGATGATTAAGGATTAAATGATAATGTGCTAGCTATTTAATTATGCATTGTGTTTATTTGTTCATATAATTACATACACTATCTTTTTATTGGACTTCTTTTAGAAACTGTTGGTGGTGGCCTATTGATTCATACTCACACCTTATTCGGGCCGCTGGATCGCCACCCGAGTAGACTTTATTATTGCAGGATGGGATTTAGGAAAGGCCCTAGGATAGGTTGCTATTTGGGGAGTGGAGCATGGGTGATGGAAACGAACGTGGTTAGGGGACCTCTTGGGTGTTTTTGTATCTTTACTTTTAGTTTCACTGTAAACACATGACACTTAAATTTTACAGCATGTTTTCCATTTCAATTTTGTATTGAATTTCCAAATTTGATTATCATGTGACATAGTATTGTTCTGGTTTATATTCTTCCACAATTTTTTATTTTTTTTGCTTCTGTTAATGTTTTATTTTGATAAAAGAGGATATAGTCTCCCTATGACTGACTTACTAGACCCTCGCTGCTAGTTGGAACCCTCTATCTTATAGGGAGGTGTGCTTGAGGTCATGTTACCGATTTTCTTGGGGATCCATTTAGTGGAACCTAGGTCAGGACATGAAAAATAATTACAATAAATTTTTACCTAAGGATGATACAGTAATTATTCAATTATTGGAAAATCAAAAAATGATATTAATTTTTTTAAAATAATTATAATTTCAGATAAATAATGATATAAATGATTTCTCTATATGAAATTTTCATGTTAAAGGTATAATAAAAAAAATCTAATTATAAGTGTTATCTTGATATTATTAAAGTCAATGTAATGAATGGTTTTAAAAATTGACATTATTGATATTTTATAATTAATATTGTTTTATTTAAAAACATAAAAATCTTAAAAATATTAAATTTATAAAAGTGGTTAGGATAAGGTTTAAAATTTAATCCATCGTCTATTTATGAATCTTTTTTCATTTTTTATTAACTATATTATCCCACAAAAATTAAAAACAACTATGTTGTCATGTTAAGAGTTGAAGGGGATAAATAAGGGTTAAAACCCAAAGATATTGATATAAATATAGTAAATACTTATATAATTTTTTTAAAATAAATTTATTTTGACAAATAATAATATTAATTATAAATAAATTACTTTTTATCCATTTTTACTTGAAAATTAATTTATATTAATTTAACCTTTTGAGAAATTCCAAGAGTGCCCCTCCCCAATCTTATAAAAGGGAACATCTTCTAATCATTTATTCTTACTTAAAAATCTTTTTTATTAGGCTAAGACCTACCCAAGTAACTTCCTAGAATTCAACCCTACATTATATTTTTTTTAGGAAAAATACCAAACTTATAAGGATTATGGTGTTAATAAAATAAGGTTTTCCAAAAAAGAGGTATAGTTTTCAACTGCACGATTCAGTTTTGTTTCTTCTACCACCTCCTTGAAATATTATTCTACCTTGATAAAATAATAAATAAATTATAATAAATATACTAATATATTATTATTATTTTGGTATGATCCTTATCTATCTCCTCTTCGATAAAATTGGAATATAATTCATCGTTTGTGTGTACGACGAACTACCACCTCGCAAATCATTATAGGTCATTTTCCATAACTATCTCTCAAGACTGGTTTTAAGGATGGAATTAATATTTATATATTATATACATGAAATTTTCATCATTATTAAAAGATAATATATTATTAAAATTTATATATTTCCATGCATATAAAAATGATAATGTTGTTCGTGCGTATGTGTGGACTACCACCTCCAAAAACAAATGTGATTCATTCTTCATCACTACATCACATTGATAATATATATAAGTATATTTGAATAAATAATATATATATATATATATATATATTATTATGTTAATTATGGAAATTTAAAATAATATTTACCTTCTTTCCATAATGATCGTTGAAAAAAAATGTTACTTATGCATACGTACAGTTTACCAACTCCATGATTGTAATGTAGTTCATTTATTCATAACCATATTTAATGGTTGGATTTAAAAATATAATTTTTTTTATTAAAAATGATAATTATTTCATGATTATTATTTGGTATATGATGGAATAATGACTATAATGAGCATAGTCAAATTATTGATGTCATTTTGGACATAAGTACTGAATGTCATAAAAAAAATCTACATGAACTTAAATGATTGAGTAATTGTATATAACATGTAAATAAGTATTGTAAAATAAATAATAAACTTGAAATGTTTCTTATAAAAGTAAATAATTAAAAAAAATTTCTTATGCAGGAAGATAAAGTGTATACCTAATGTGTCGGTCTCTAGGTTGGGGGGTTCTTTTAAAAATCCCACTTTCAAGTTCCTCTTTCAAATGTTTTTAAAAAAAAGTAAAAAGGAATTATTTTTAAACTTATAAGACATCAATATATTTTCCTACCTTCATGAATAGTATTTTTTTGATGCATTATTTACAATATTATATGTTTATTTTAAAATAAATATTTTCCCTTTATATGTACACATCTTTCTTTTTAAATAAGTTATTTTCTTCAAGGAATGTTTTTATGATTAAATAATTCAACATTTATGATTATTTAAGATTCTTGAATATTTTATATGATGATGATTTGTTATTTAATAGACCAAATATGGGTGTTAACATGATGTCCTTCCAATGAATTGGGTTTGTTTATACTAGAAGTTGACTGTGATGGTTATTCCAATTGTTACTACGATGGTCACTAAAATTATAATTGTGAGGGTTATTTTAAGTATAAATGTGAGGTTTATTTCATATTTATCCATCAGGGTTACTTACTAGGTAGGTATGATAAGAAAATTGTTCCCTAAGTTACCAGTATGATTTATTTATTCTTTCTATATGGTAAGTTGTTGATTTTTTGTTTCTAGGAATGTTTATGTTACTTTTTAATGATGAAAAGTATAAAATTGTGAAAATATTTTAATGAGTTTTTCATGTTTCCAATGAAAATTTGTGGTTTTATTTTTTCCTTTATTATTTCTTAGTAAATGTTTTATTAAAACATTTTGTAGAAATGTTGACTTCTTGGGTTAAAAAAATATATTTTGAGTCCAATGTTTATTTTAAAAAAGGAAACTTTTTATATGTATCAAGTAATAATGGTTTCTTTATTTCTATGTCCATTACTAATATCTTTGTTCTCATCCTATGTTTTAAAATAATTAATAGGATTTAATTATGGTTAAGGTAAAGTAATAGGTCAAGTTGAAATTCTTGAATATTTTTCATGAAAAGAAATCTTGTTTTCTTTCAAAAGTTATATATAGTAGGAAAATGGATAATAATCGTATATTTCCACCTTTTATTATATAGTTTTGTTATGTATAAGTAATGAACTAATTATATAAACCTATAAACTTGAAAAGATCCTAAAATTTAAGATAATTAATTATTGATTTGAAACTCAATAATAAGTAATGTTTAAGAATGGGTCCTTATAGTTGATATCACAGGATAGTTTAGATAAATTTATAGGTTATGATAATTTTAATAGAATGCCCTTAAAAGGTTTTAATTTAGGGTTAATTTAAAATGATTATGAATTTGATTATTACCATGTTCCTTCACTTAAACTATTTCATTTTAGAATTGTCTTCTTTAGAGGAAATAGGGAAGCTGAAGTGAGAAGATATCGAGAGGAAAATATTATTCCGAATCAGCAATAAAAAATAGTTGGAATTCGAACTAACAAGATTTTGGTAGTAATAGATCAGATGAATAAGGCTATAAATGGGGTTGACATCCATTCAAGAGATCATCTAGATATACTACAGATGAAAATTAAAATATTAGAAAATTTTAGGAGGAAACACCACCCATAATTTAGTGGATATTATACCCTAGTGGTAGTTGATGGATGGATTAAATCCATAGAAAATATAATTTATGTTATGGGTTGTTTTGATCATCAAAATTTTGGTCTTTCAAATTAAGTTTTTAATGGTGAATATACCTAGTTTTGGTAAATGGTCAATAATATCCAGGAAACAAATAGATTGATTCTTTAGAATTGGATGAATTTATGAATCTTTTCCTTGATAAATATTTTACTAAGGAGATTTTAATTAGGATTTAAAATAAATTACTAAAATTGAAACAAAATGAGGAAGATTCAGTGGCACCATATGAAGAAGGCTTAACTCAATTGTAAATGTACACACAAAATTTTATTCAGTATATTTATAGTAAAATCAATCATTATTACTTAGGATTGAATCCAAGATATTGAAGGGTGTTGGATTCCAAAGAATTTAAAACTTATGAGAAACTTGTTTGATGTGATGAGAGGGTAGAAATTGATTTTTTATGATCCTGTATTTCAAAAAAACTAGCAAAATAAAACATATAGATAGTAGGAAATGGTTAAGAATCAATCAAATATATCCAAAGGTAAGAAAATTATGTGTCCAGTTTGTGGAAAGTGTGGTACAAGGAACGTTGGGGAATGCCTTATCAAATTATGGAAGTGCTTCTGATGTGGTAGGTCTAGAAATATGGATTATGATTGTAATGAAAATTGTCTCTATAGTGGTAAGGTCAATTTTGGTAAGAAGATAGTGAAATGTTTTAAATGTAGTTAGATGGGGCATTATGAACATACTTTCTTGAAGAAAGACCCAAATTATTGGAAGTAGTCAGACTATAAGTAGAAAGGTGTGGTGAAATCCTTTTTAACTACTTCAAAAGATGTTGGGCCATAAAACTAAGTGGTTTAAGGAACATTTTTTGTTTGTTTATTTTATTTTAATGCCTTTTTGTATTTGGAGTCTACACATTTTTCATAGAGTTTTATGTTATTCTGGGTTGGGATTTTCATTCTTATTACCATGCTAAGATATATTATAGAGCTAAATAATTTACCTTTCATAAATATTTTTAGCTTGTATAAAATAATGAACCCATAACATTGATAACATATCTCGAGGCTGAGAAACTTCTAAAAGATAAAAATTAAATTTATCTTTCATGTATTGTTGAAAACAAGGGAACTATTCATATTAATGATATGTCAGTTTTAAATGAGTACCTTGACGTTATTCCTAATGATTTTCTTAGTGTTATACTAGATCAGAAAGTTGATTCACTATTCACTTAGTTACAAATGTTAGGCCATTTTCAAAACCACCTTATTGAATGGATCAAGTAGAAATTTTTTAATTGAAAAAGTAGTTACTTGAGTTTCTATATAGTGGTCTCATTCATCCTATCACCTAACCATGGGGTGCCCCCATTTTATTTCTTAAAAGAAAATATAGCTCAATGAAGTTTTTCATTTATTATAGAGCTTTGAGTAGAATTATAGTTTGTAATAAGTATCATTTTCCTTATATATATGACTTTTTTGTTCAGTTATAGGGAAATTAGTATTTCTTAAGGTTTAATTTAGATATGGGTATCATTATTTGAAGGTGAAGTAGGATGGAATTATGAAAATGAAATTCCAGACTAGATATGTGTAACATCCCAAGTTTGTAATGACTAATAGATATTTTTATCTATGTCTATTAATGAATTAGATAGTGTTTTAGAGGCTTAAAATGAAAATAAATCCAATCTTAAGCATGGAATACACTAATATTTTTAAAAGATTGTTTTACTTCCTTTTGATGGAAAACCATTTTTAAATCTATATTTTGAAAATTTTATAAGCTATTTTTGTCAAAATAAACTTATTCTTTATGATTGGGACATAAAAATTTACTTTGTGTGCATTTTTGGTATTTTTATGACAATGTTCTTTTTTTAATGAATAGTGAAAAATACTGCATTTTACATCAAAACTGCTTTTTAATCTAATTTATTTATATGACTATATTATCTTTTTAATTTGTTTTTAAGAGAAATTAGATTATATTTTTACCATTTAATCCAATGGTGGTCGTTGGAATTAATTTCACTTTGAAATTGGACTTAAACTGGTGTCAATCTTTTGATACATATTGTTTCATAAAAACACGCTATTTGTCATGACAGCGGGAATTAATTATTAAATTAATTAATGTAACTTATATGATTTGAATTTTGTAAAATAGACATCATTTTTGAATTCAGAATATCAAATATAGATTAGGGTGAAGTTTTGGTATTTTTCTGAAAAACTTCAATTTTTGATAAATAGTGAAACCACTAAGTGGTAGTTAAAGAAACTGATTTTTCTTTTAAATGAAACTTTGTCACTTCTGTGATTTGATTTTAAAAAATCCGACATACATGGTGGTCATCAATAAGTAAAATGTGGTTCAATGAGATTAAAATAATTTTTTTGTTGAATAGTAACTTTTATGTTCTTAATCGCGTTTAGAGGTAATTAGTGTAGTTTAAGGTAAAAATAATGTTTTAATAGTATGAGATGAGATTGACACATGTCCTACCCTCATTGGATGTGTCATGACCGACCAAAAAAATCCATGGGTAAACATGGGGACCCCATGGAGCCACTTTTGTTGGGAAATGACATAAATAACTTTTTATTTAATGTTAAATTAAAAATGACACAAACATGAGATGTTTTACTAAAACATTTTTTACATGGGGTTATACAAGTCAGACTTTTTACTATAAAAATTCATTAGAAATATAAAAATATTTACTACATCATGATAGTTTTTTTATAATTTTTAGACATTAAATAAATTAAATTATTTATGACATAATGATGATGCAGCGATTACCTCATTAATAAAGGATTTAAATAAAATAAAAAGATAATGTAAAATCTATAACCTACACATGTCCAAAACCTATTGGATGGGTATATTTATAACCCTTATCACCTTACCCTCGAATTATATCAATGTGGAGACTTTTGAATCCGAAAATCATTTTAAAATAAAGTAACATTTCTTTACTTTCCAAGAGTGCCCCTCCTCTCCTCTTATAAAAGGCCCCCACCTCTACCTCTTTACCCACACTTCCAAAGCCTTTGGCTCGGCCAACCCCTACCCATTTTGTCTCTCCACTTCCCTATGTTACTTCTTGAAGCCTCAATATGGGCAGAAGTCTTCCCAAGGAAGCCTTTGAGCTCAAACCAAAGGGAGTTATCTGATTTTAAGGTAATGTCTTCACTTGAGTCCTTTTGTTTTATTTTACTTCTCCAACCCCCAAAAATATTTTTATTCATTTATTTTGTAATAACTCCAGTATCTTCAATATACTAGTATGTTTTTATAATAAGGATTTGAGCTACACTTACACACACCGACATCTAATGGTTAAAGAACGTACTGTTTCCGTGGATGGCGAATTTCTGCCTCCCGAAACGATGATTGTTCAACATTCTTTTAACACCTTCAAAGGTGGCAATTAAGATGAAAATATATTTATATATGATATATAATATGTTTATGTTTTCCTTAATCTTCTTTATTTTTCATTTTGGGCATACCTTTATGGTTTCCATTATGGGTAAACGTGATATCTTCATTTAAGGAAGTGCGGACTACCGCCCCCTCAAAGTGATTTGTTTCGTTAAATACCATATGTTGGATGTATAAAGGATGGAGTTATGATATTATATATGATATTAAAATGGTATTATAATATACCTTTATATCATTATGATACCATTCTATAAAATACGAAATAGAAATGAAACTAGTGTTCATGCGTACGTACGACTTACCGTCTCCATGAACGGTGCATTTCATTTCTTACCTCTAAATGTTGTATAATATTATAAATGCATGCATGTAGTGGATATATATGATATATATGATATCTACATCATGAATACCATTCTTTATATAATGTATACATGAACAACTTGTAATTATAAAGGGTTTATTTTTGATTCAAGTACCAATGATCGTTAAAACGACAGTTGTTAACTTAAATAATTACATAGTGTTCATGACATGGCAATAAGTGATATAAAAGGAATGATGTACTTGAAAAAGGTTCTTAAACAAGTAGAAATTAACTCAAGTATATTATTCAGGAGATTAAAGAATGACCGAGTCAAGTCGGACCCGAGGTATGGGACTTCGTCTCAATCTCTTTTCATTGAGGCATATTTTGTTTTATACACAACCTTCTTTTATACGGTGTATAAAGCCCTTTGACTTTTATGTTTATTAAAAATGAATCTTTTTCATACGAAGCGTTTACTAAATGACAAAAGGGAATGTTTTTGTCGTACGTATGCGGCAACAACGACTTCTCCACCGCCGTGACCATTATTTGAGTTTCGGCTTCCTCTACAAGCCACACCTTTTTTTAAAAGAAAAATAAATACCATGTTTTACTTTTCTTTTATTTTGGTATTGAAAATGGTTTTCATAATGTTTTTATATCAATGTGTTTTATTGATATCTTGTGATTGAAAGGTGAAAATTTTATGTTTCCTTTATGCATGTTTTATGTGATACCATTATGTTGAGGTTCTTGGGCATTATTATGAAGATGGGTGGTTCTGTGATAAACTAAGGGCGGGTGAGCCTGATATAGCTCTCCAATGCATTGGGTAACCTGAAGGAGTGAAAGGATAAGGTTTCTCTGAAGAGATTTATGGAATATACTGTGATGGGTATTCCAAACGTAACAAAGAGGTTTACTCCCTACGTATGAATGTTATGAATGCCTCAAGGTACCTTTATGTCTTATGATTTCTATGATTTATTCATGATTTGATGAGGTATGTTAAAGTGCTTATGTTTTATGGGTAAATTGTGATTTCATTCTTATGTGTATTTGTACACATGTTTCCTTTCCATATTTTTATATCCCTTACTAAGTTTTTTATGCTCATCCCAAGTTTTTGAAATGTTTTTCACAGGTCAAGGGAAAGGTACATGATATGATGATAGTGTCAAGGAAGTGTCAACAAAGAATCCATGTTTTATTTTAAATATGTTTCCATTGATGGGAAAAATGTATACTATCTTTTATGTAACAAATTTGTTTAAATATGGAATGTAATGAAAGTTTTATGTTCTAATTCTTTAAAACTCTAAACCTGAAAAGATCATCAAGGTGTAATCTTGTAATAACTCAAGATTAAGTATGGTTTAAGGCTGGGGCCTTATAGTTGGTATCAGGGGGAGGTTTAGATAACTTTAGGTCCTAGAATTCTATTAAATGATTATCCAAAAATATTTTTCTTTGAAGTGATGTAGAATTTGAAGATTTCCATGTTGCTTCATGTAAGACATGTTTGTTCAGAAGGGTTTTCCGCAGAGGAAACAGGGAAGCAGTGCTAGGAAGGCATACAGAAGGAAATAACCTTCCGAATCAGCATCTTGAGATGGTCAAAATTAGAACTGAACAGTTTTTTTACAGTAATGGCGCAGTTGACTCAAGCGATAAATAGTGGTGGTATCCATGCACGAGATCATCCAGATCAACCGCAGAGGAACATGTCAGTGGTGGAACATTTCATGAGGCAACATACCGCATCAATCAGAGGATCATCTGACCCTGTGTTAGTTAAACAGTGGATTAAAGCACTGGAGAAGATTTTCAATGTCATGGGGTGTTCAGACAATCAAATGGTTAGTCTTGCTATTTACCGTTTGGATGGTGAAGCAGATCAGTGGTGGTCGATGGTTAAAAATATCAGGTACGCTGATGAGATTGATACTCTTTACTGGGATGAATTCAAAGGTATTTTTCTTGAGAAGTATTTTCCTAAGGATGTTTGACTTAGGATGGAAAAACAATTCTTGGAATTGAGGCAAGAGGAAGACTCAGTGGCTGCCTATGAAGAAAGGTTCACTCGATTGGCAAGGTATGATCCAAATTTTATCCGAGACCTTGATAGTAAAATCAATCGTTTTTACTCAGGATTAATTCCAAAATATCGAAGGGCTTTAGCTTCTCGTGAGTTTAAATGTTATGAAAATCTTGTTCGATGTGATGAGAATGTGGAAATGGAGTTTTCCAATGATCAAGTGTTCTATAAAAACCAACAGAAGAAGAGATCGAGGTGGCAGGATAAAGGAAAGAATTCTTCAAAAAAGTCTGATGGTAAGAAAACTAAGTTTCCAGTTTGTGATAAATGTGGGAAAAGGCATGCTGGGGAATGTCTTCTGATTTTTGGAAAGTGCTACTGATGTGGTAAGACGGGACATAAGGCTTGTGATTGCACTGAAAATGAGCAGGGTGTTGGTAAGACCAAATTTTATTTATAGTTAGTGAAATGTTTTAAGTGCAATGAGATGGGTCACTATGCATATGAGTGTCTGACAAAGAGCTCGAGTGATGGGAAGCAGTTAGACTACAGGCAGAAAGGGGTGGTGAAATCCTTTGCAACTACTTCAGCAGATGTCAGGCCACCAAATGAAGTTGTATCAGGTACATTTTTTGTTTTTTCAGATTATTCCAGTGTGTTGTTTGATTCGGGGTCTACACATTCTTTCATCTCTGAAAACTTTTCTAGTAAAATGGGAATACCATCTCAAGAAATGACTCTTGAACTTTTGGTAAAAACACCTGGGGGAAATGTTGAGACAAAAAGAATTTATAAGAATCTTCCTATCCGTATATGTGGAATGATCCTACTTGCAAACCATATTGTTTTAACTCTAGTAGAGTTTGATGTTATCCTAGGTATAGATTGGCTCTTTATTTACCATGCTAAGATTGACTATAGATTTAAAGAAGTTTCTTTTCAGAAAGACTTTCAGTTTGTGTACAAGAATGAACCCTTACTATTGATAACATATCAAGTGGCCGAGAAACTTGTAAAAGACGGAAATGAATGTTACATAGCACATATTGTTGAAAACAAGGGAACTGTTCAGATTAATGATGTTCCAGTGGTAAATGAGTATCCTGATGTTTTTCTTGATGAGTTTCCTGGAATAATACCAGATCGAGATGTTGAATTTACTATTGACTTAGTTCCTGATGCTAATCCAATTTCAAAACCCCCTTATCGAATGGTTCAAATTGAACTTTTAGATTTCAAGGAGCAATTGCAAGATTTATTAGAGAAAGGTTTCATTCGACCTAGCACATCACCATGGGGTTCTCCTATTTTTTTTTGTTAAAAAGAAAGATGGTTCTATGAGACTTTTCATTAATTATAGAGTCTTGAATAACGTCACTGTTAAGAACAAATATCCTTTGCCTCATATCGATGATTTGTTTGATCAGCTCCAAGGAGCATAGTATTTTTCAAAGATTGACCTGAGATCGGGGTACCATCAACTGAAGGTAAAGGAAGCATATTTTCCGAAGACCGCATTCCGTACAAGATATGGCCATTATGAATTTGTAGTAATGCCTTTTGGGAAAACCAATGCACCTGCTGTATTCATGGACTTAATGAATAGAATTTTCCATCAGTTCTTGGATAAGTTTGTGGTGGTTTTTATTGATGATATTTTGGTGTTTTCTAAAAGTAAAAAGGAGCACGAAATACATTTAAGGGTTATTTGGCAAACCATGAAAGAAAAGAAATTGTATGGGAAATTCGGCAAGTGTAAGTTTTGGTTGCAACAAATTTCTTTCCTTGGTCACATTGTTTCTAAAGATGGGATAAATGTTGATCCTACAAAAACAAGGGTTGTTGAAGAATGACGAAGACCCATAAATGTAACTGAGATTCGTAGCTTCCTTGGTTTGGCTGGCTATTACCGAAGGTTTGTTAGATATTTTTCACGGTTATCTAGTCCAATGACTAAGCTAACTCAGAAGGGTGTTAAGTTTATCTGGAAAAAATAATGTGATGATTGTTTTTAGGAATTGAAAATAAGATTGGTGAATGCTTCAGTTTTGGCACTACCTTCCAGGAATGGGGAGTTTGTTATCTACAGTGATGCTTCATTGAAAGGACTTGGTTGTGTCCTAATGCAGAATGATCAGGTAATTGCTTATGCTTCATGACAGTTGAAAACTCATGAGGTAAATTACCCTACACATGATTTGGAATTAGCTGCTGTTGTTTTCGCTTTAAAAATTTTGAGGCATCATTTGTATGGAGTAAAGTGTGAAATATATACTGATCACAAAAGATTAAAGTATATATTCACTCAGAAAGAAATGAACATGAGACAGAGGAGATGGCTAGAAATAATCAAGGATTATGATTTTACAATTCATTACCATCCGGGAAAATCAAATAAAGTGGCTGATTCTTTGAGTCGAAAAAGTAATGCTTTATTAACAATGTTGCGTTTGGAGCATGATCCTTTGGTTAAGGATTTGATGAACATTGGCATAGAAGTTGTTGGTGCAGGATGTTCTTCTGTTTTTCTTCAGGTATCAGTGAAATCTTCTCTATCAGATAGAATCAACCAAGCACAGAAGCAAGACAGTGAGTTGCAGAAAAAGGTAGAGCTGGTTCAGAAATGTAAGTTGCCTGAATTCAAAATTGATAATGATTGTGTTTTGGGATTTTGGAAGAGATTGTGTGTGACTTGTGATTCACAGTTGAAGAGAGAGTTGTTATGTGAAGCTCATAGTTCTCCGTTTTCAGTTCATCCTGGCAGTACTAAGATGTACAGAGATCTGCGGGAGTATTACTGGTGGGATGGAATGAAAAGAGATATTGCTGATTTTACTGTGAAGTTTTTGACATGTCAACAGGTTAAAGCAGAGCGACAGTTACCGAAAGGGATGCTTCAGCCTTTACCAGTGCCAGAGTGGAAATGGGAGAATATATCCATGGACTTTGTTGTGGGATTACCGAAGACATATCAAGGTAATAATTCAATATGGGTTATTGTTGATCGCTTGACTAAATCTGCTCATTTCCTTGCTATACGAGATACTTTTTCCCTAGATCAAATTTCCCGTTTGTTTCTTAAAGAGATAGCCAGGTTACATGGAGTTCCTCTCTCCATTGTATCTGATCATGATCCCAGGTTTACTTCTAACTTTTGGAAAGGACTTCAGAATTCGTTGGGTACTGAATTAAATTTCAGTACAGCTTTTCATCCTCAATCAGATGGGAAGTCAGAACGAACAATTCAGACCTTGGAAGATATGATACGTGCTTGTTCGATGGATTATCAGGGAAGTTGGGATCAACATCTTTCTTTGGTTGAGTTTTCTTATAATAACAGCTTTCATTCCAGTATACAGATGGCACCATTTTAGGCGTTATATGGGAAGCGGTGTCGAACTCTAGTTTTTTGGGATGAAGTGGGTAAAAGAAAGCCGATGGGACCAGAATTGGTAGAAGAGTTGGCAGAAAAAGATCAGATGATACAGAAACACATGAGAACAGCTCAGAGCAGGCAGAAGAGTTATGCGGACAACAAGAGGAAGGATCTATCTTTTGAGGTAGGTGATCATGTTTTTCTCAAAGTCTCACCATGGAAAAGTGTGATGCGAATTGGTAAGAAAGGAAAGCTGAGTCCAAGGTTCATTGGACCATATGAAATTCTGGAGAGAGTTGGATCAGTTGCATACCGGGTGGCTTTACCTCTGAGTTTATCTCAGGTACACAATGTTTTTCATGTTTCGATGCTGAGAAAGTACATGCGAGATCCATCTCATGTTTTGAGTCCAGAGATAGTTCAGCTGGAAGAGAACCTATCTTATGAGGAACAACCGGTCCAGATTCTTGACCACAGGGAGCAAGTGTTACGGAATAAGGTGATTAATCAGGTAAAGGTTTTGTGGAAAAACCACATGATGGAAGAGGCAACATGGGAATCTGAAAATGCAATGAGGGATAAGTACCCCCATTTATTCGATAAGTAAATAAATTGCGGGGATGAAATTTTCTAAAGGGGGGAAGGATGTAACATCCCAAGTAAGTAATTAATAATAGATATTTTTATCTATGTCTATTAATGAATTAGATAGTGTTTTAGAGGCTTAAAATGAATATAAATCCAATCTTAAGCATGGAATACAGTAATATTTTTAAAAGATTGTTTTACTGCCTTTTAATGGAAAACCATTTTTAAATCTATCTTTTGAAAATTTCATAAGCTATTTTTGTCAAAATAAACTTATTCTTTATGATTGGAACATCAAAATTTACTTTGTGTGAATTTTTGGTATTTTTCTGACAATTTTCATTTTTTAATAAATAGTGAAAAATACTGCATTTTACATCAACACTGCTTTTTAATCTAATTTATTTATATTATTATATTATCTTTTGAATTGGTTTTGAAGTGAAATTAGGATATATTTTTACCATTAAATCCAATGGTGGTCGTTGAAATTAATTTTACTTTGAAATTGGACTTAAACTGGTGTCAATCTTTTGATACTTATTGTTTCATAAAAACACGTTATTTGTCATGAAAATGGGAATTAATTATTAAATTAATTAATGTAACTTATATGATATGAATTTTTTAAAATATACATAATTTTTTAATTCAGAATATCAAATATAGCTTAGGGTGAAGTTTTGGTATTTTTCTGAAAAACATCAATTTTTGATGAATAGTGAAACCACTAAGTGGTAGTTAAAGAAACTGATTTTTTGTTTAAATGAAACTTTTTCACTTATGTGATTTGATTCTAAAAAATCCTCCAAACATGGTTGTAATTAAAAAGTAAAATGTGGTTCAATGAGACTAAAATAATTTTTTGGTGAATAGTTACTTTTCAGTTCTTAATCGCGTTTAGAGGTAATTAGTGTAGTTTAAGGTAAAAATAATGTTTTAATAATATGAGATGAGCTTGAAACATGTACTACCCTCATTGGATGTATCATGGCCGACCAAGACAATCCATGGGTCAACTTGGGGACCCCATGGAGCCACTTTGGTTGGGAAATGACATAAATAACTTTTTATTTAATGTTAAAGTAAAAATGACACAAACATGAGATGTTTTACTAAAAAAAATTTTCATTGAGTTATACAAGTCAGATTTTTGGCTATAAATATTCATTATAAAGATAAAAATATTTACTACATCATGATAGTTTTTTTATAATTTTTAGACATTAATTAAATTAAATTATTTATGACATCATGATGATGAAGCGATTACATCATTAATAAAGGATTTAAATAAAATGAAAAGATAATGTAAAATCTATGACCTAAAAATATCCAAAACCAATTGGATGGGTCTATTTCGAACCCTTATCACCTTACCCTCGAATTATATCAATGTGGGACCTTTTTAATCCGAAAATCATTTTAAAATAAAGTAACATGTCTTTACTTTCCAAGAGTGCCCCTCCTCTCCTCTTAAAAAAGGCCCCCAGCTCTACCTCTTTACCCACACTTCCAAAGCCTTTGTCTCGGCCAAACCCTGACTATTTTGACTCTACAATTCCCTCTATTACTCCTTGAATCCTCACATTGGGAAGAAGGCTTCCCAAGGAAGCCTTTGAGCTCAAACCAACGAGAGTTACCCGATTTTAAGGTAATGTCTTCACTTGAGTCCTTTTATTTTATTTTACTTCTCCAACCCCCTAAACTCTTTTTATTAATTTATTTTGTAAAAAATCTAGTATCTTAAATATACTAGTATGTTTTTATAAGAAGGATTAGAGCTACACTTACACACACCTACATCTAATGGTTAAAGAACATACTCTATCCGTGGATGGCGAATTTCTGCCTCCCAAAACGATGATTGTTCAACATTCTTTTAACACCTTAAAAGGTGGCCATTAAGGTGAAACTATATTTATATATAATATATAATATGTTTATGTTTTCCTTAAGCTTATTTATTTTTCATTTTGGGCATACCTTTATGGTTTCCATTATGGGTAAACGCGATATCTTCATTTAAGGAAGTGCGGACTACCGCCCCCTCAAAGTGATTTGATTCGTTAAATACCATATATGGGATGTATAAAGGATGGAGTTATGATATTACACTGGAATTATAATATACCTTTATATCATTATGATACCATTCTATAAAATATGAAATAGAAATGAAAGTAGCGTTCATGCATACGTACGACTTATCGTCTCCATGAACGGTGCATTTCATTTCTTACCTCTAAATGTTGGATAATATTATAAATGAATGCATTTAATGGATATAGATGATATATATGATATCTACATCATGAATACCATTCTGGAAATAATGGATACATGAAAAAAATTCTAATTATAAAGAGTTTATTTTTGACTCACGTACCAATGATCGTTAAAACGATCGTTATTAACTTAAATAATTACATAGAGTTCATGACATGGAAATAAGTGATATAAAAGGAATAATGAACATGAAAAAGGTTCTTAAACAAGTATAAATTAAATCAAGTTTGTTATTCAGGAGATTAAAGAATGACCGAGTCAAGTCGGACCCAAGGTATGGGACTTCGTCTCAATCTCCTTTCATTGAGGCATATTTTGTTTTATACACAACCTTCTTTTATACGGTGTATAAAGCCCTTTGACTTTTACATTTATTAAAAAGGAATCCTTTTCATACGTAGCGTTTACTAAATGACAAAAGGTAATGTTTTTGTCATACGTATGCGGCGACAACGACTTCTCCGCCGCCGTGACCATTATTTGAGTTTCGGCTTCCTCTACAAGCCATACCTTTTTTTAAAAGAAAAATAAATACCATGTTTTACTTTTCTTTTATTTTGGTATTGAAAATGGTTTTCATAATGTTTTTATATTAATGTTTTGTATTGATATCTTGTGATTGAAAGGTGGAAATGTTATGTTTCCTTTATGCATGTTTTATGTGATACCATTATGTTGAGGTTCTTGGGCATTATTATGAAGACGGGTGGTTCCATGATAAACTAAGGGCGGGTGAGCCCGATATAGCTCTCCAATGCATTGGGTAACGTGAAGGAGTGAAACGTTAAGGTTTCTCTGAAGAGAATTAGGGAATATACTGTGATGGGTATTCCAAACGTAACCAAGAGGGTTACTCCCTATGTAAGAATGTTATGAATGCCTCAAGTTACCTTTATGTCTTATGATTTCTATTATTTATTCATGATTTGATGAGGTATGTTAAAGTGCTTATGTTTTATGGGTAAAGTATGATTTTATTCTTATGTGTATATGTACCCATGTTTCCTTTCCATATTTTTATATCCCTTACTGAGTTTTTTATGCTCATCCCAAGTATTTGAAATGTTTTTCACAGGTCAAGGGAAAGGCACATGATATGATGATATTGTCAAGGAAGTGTAAAGAAATAATCCATGTTTTATTTTAAATATGTTTCCATTGATGGGAAAAATGAATACTATCTTTTATGTAACCACTTTGTTTAAATGTGGAATGTAATGAATGTTTTATGTTCTAATTCTCTAAAACTCTAAACCTGAAAAGATACTCAAGGTGTAATCTTGTAATAACTCAAGATTAAGTATGGTTTAAGGTTGGGGCCATATAGTTGGTATCAGAGGGAGGTTTAGATAACTTTAGGAGTTAGAATTCTATTAAATGATTATCCAAAAATATTTTTTTTTGAAGTGATGTAGAATTTGAAGATTTTAATGTTGCTTCATGTAAGACATGTTTGGTCAGAATGGTTTTCTACAGAGGAAACGGGGAAGCAGTGCTAGGAAGGCATACAGAAGGAAATAACCTTCCAAATCAGCATCTTGAGATGGTCGGAATTGGAACTGAACAGTTTGTTACAGTAATGGCGCAATTGACTCAAGCGATAAATGGTGGTGGTATCCATGCTAGAGATCAGCCAGATCAACCGAAGAGGAACATGTCAATGGTGGAACATTTCATGAGGCAAAATCCCCCATCAATCAGAGGATCATCTGACCCTGTGTTAGTTAAATGGTGGATTAAAGCACTGGAGAAGACTTCCGATGTCATGGGGTGTTTAGACATTCAAAAGGATAGTCTTGCTATTTACCGTTTGGAGGGTGAAGCAGATCAGTGGTGGTCGATGGTTAAAAATATCAGGGATGCTGATGATATTTATACTCTCGACTGGGATGAATTAAAAGGTATGTTTCTTGAGAAGTATATTCCTAAGGCTGTTCGACTTAGGATGGAAAAAAAATTCTTGGAATTGAGGCAAGAGGAAGACTCAGTGGCTGCCTATGAAGAAAGGTTCACTCGATTGGCAAGGTATGCTCCAAATTTTATCCGAGACCTTGATAGTAAAATCAATCGTTTTTACTCAGGATTAAATCCAAAATATCGAAGGGCTTTAGCTTCTCGTGAGTTCAAAAATTATGAAAATCTTGTTCGATGTGCTGAGAAGGTGGAAATGGAGTTTTCCGATGATCAAGTGTTCTATAACAACCAACAGAAGAAGAGACCGAGGTGGCAGGAGAAAGGAAAGAATTATTCAAAAAAGTATGATGGTAAGACAACTAAGTTTCCAGTTTGTGATAAATGTGGGAAGAGGCATGCTGGGGAATGTCTTATGAATTCTGGAAAGTGCTACCAATGCGGTAAGATGGGACATAAGGCTTGTGATTACACTGAAAAAGAGCAGGGTGATGGTAAGACCAAATTTGATTTAAATTTAGTGAAATGTTTTAAGTGCAATGAGATGGGTCACTATGCAAATGAGTGTCCAACAAAGAGCTCGAGTGATGGGAAGCAGTTAGACTACAAGCAGAAAGGGGTGGTGAAATCCATTGCAACTACTTCAGCATATGTCGGGCCATTAAATGAAGTTGTATCAGGTACTTTGTTTTTTCAGATTATGTCAGTGTGTTGTTTGATTCGGGGTCTACACATTCTTCCTTCTCTGAAAACTTTTCTAGTAAAATGGGAATACCATCTCAAGAAATGACTCCTGAACTTTTGGTAAAAACACCTGGGGGAAATGTTGAGGCAAAAATAATTTATAAGAATCTTCCTATCCTTATCTGTGGAAAGAACCTACTTGCAAACCTTATTGTTTTACCTCTAGTAGAGTTTGATGTTATCATGGGTATGGATTGGCTCTCTATTTACCATGCTAAGATTGACTGTAGAGCCAAAGTAGTTTATTTTCAGAAAGTCTTTCAGTTTGTGTACAAGAATGAACCCTTACTGTTGATAACATATCAAGAGGCCGAGAAACTAGTAAAAGATGGAAATGAATGTTACCTTGCACATATTATTGCAAACAAGGGAACTGTTCATATTAATGATGTGCCCGTGGTAAATGAGTATCCTGATGTTTTTTCCTGATGAGTTGCATGGAATAATACCAGATTGGGAAGTTGAATTTACTGTTGACTTAGTTCCTGATGCTAATCTAATTTCAAAACACCCTTATCGAATGGCTCAAATTGAACTTTTAGAGTTGAAGGAGCAATTGCAAGATTTATTAGAGAAAGGTTTCATTCGACCTAGCACATCACCATGGGGTGCTCCTATTTTTTTTGTTAAAAAGAAACATGGTTCTATGAGACTTTTCATTGATTATAGATCCTTGAATAACATCACTGTTAAGAACAAATATCATTTTCCTCATATCGATGATTTGTTTGATCAGCTCCAGGGAGCACATTATTTTTCAAAGATTGACCTGAGATCGGGGTACCATCAGCTAATGGTAAAGGAAGTAGATGTTCCGAAGACCGCGTTCAGTACAAGATATGGCCATTATGAATTTGTAGTAATGCCTTTTGGGCTAACCAATGCACCTGCTGTATTCATGAACATAATGAATATAATTTTCCATGGGTTCTTGGATAAGTTTATGATGGTTTTCATTGATGATATTTTTGTGTTTTCTAAAAGTAAAAAGGAGGACGAAATAAATTTAAGGGTTATTTTGCAAACCTTGAAAGAAAAGAAATTGTATGGGAAATTCAGCAAGTGTGAGTTTTGGTTGCAAAAAATTTCTTTCCTTGGTCACATTGTTTCTAAAGATGGGATAACTGTTGATCCTGTAAAAACAAAGGTTGTTGAAGAATGGCCAAGACCCACAAATGTAACTGAGATTCGTAGATTCCTTGGTTTGGCAGGCTATTACTGAAGGTTTGTTAGAAATTTTTCACGGTTATCTAGTCCAATGACTAAGCTAACTCAGAAGGGTGTTAAGTTTATCTGGAAAAAATAATGTGATGATTGTTTTCTGGAATTGAAAAGAAGATTGGTGAATGCTCCAGTTTTGGCACTACCTTCCAGGAATGGGAAGTTTGTTATCTACAGTGACGCTTCATTGAAAGGACTTGGTTGTGTCCTAATGCAGAATGATCAGGTAATTGCTTATGCTTCACAACAGTTGAAAACTCATGAGGTAAATTGCCCTAAACATGATTCGGAATTAGCTGTTGTTGTTTTCGCTTTAAAAATTTTGAGGCATCATTTTTATGGAGTAAAGTGTGAAATATATACTGATCACAAAACTTTAAAATATATATTCACTCAGAAAGAATTGAACATGAGAAAGAGGAGATGGCTAGAATTAATCAAGGATTATGATTGTATAATTCATTACCATCCGGGAAAATCAAATAAAGTGGCTGATTCTTTGAGTCGAAAAAGTAATTCTTCATTAGCAATGTTGCGTTTGGAACGTGATCCTTTGGTTAAGGATTTGATGAACTTTGGCATAGAAGTTGTTGGTGCAGGATGTTCTTCCGTTTTGTTTCTGTTATCAGTGAAATCTTCTCTATCAGATAGAATCAAGCAAGCACAGAAGCAAGATAGTGAGTTGTAGAAAAAGGTAGAGCTGGTTCAGAAAGGTAAGTCGCATGAATTCAACATTGATAATGATTGTGTTTTGAGATTTGGGAGGATATTGTGTGTGCCTTGTGATTCACAGTTGAAGAGAGAGTTGTTATGTGAAGCTCATAGTTCTCCATTTTCAGTTCATCCTAGCAGTACTAAGATGTACAGAGATCTGCAGGAGTATTACTGGTGGGATGGAATGAAAAGAGATATTTCTGATTTTACTATGGAGTGTTTGACATGTCAACAGGTTAAAGAAAAGTGGCAGTTACCGAAAGGGATGCTTCAGCCTTTAAAAGTGCTAGAGTGTAAATGGGAGAATATATCCATGGACTTTGTTGTGGGATTACCGAAGACATCTCAAGGTAATAATGCAATCTGGGTTATTTTTGATCGCTTGACTAAGTCTGCTCATTTCCTTGCTATACGAGATACTTTTTACCTAGATCAAATTTCCCGTTTGTATCTTAAAGAGATAGTCAGGTTACATGGAGTTACACTGTCCATTGTATCTGATCGTGATCCCAGGCTTACTTCTAACTTTTGGAAAGGCCTTCAGAAGTCGTTGGGTACTGAATTAAATTTTAGTACAGCTTTTCATCCTCAATCAGATGGGTAGTCAGAACGAACAATTCAGACTTTGGAAGATATGCTACGTGCTTGTTCAATGGATTATCAGGGAAGTTAGGATCAACATCTATCTTTGGTTGAGTTTTCTTATAATAACAGTTTTCATTCCAATATACAGATGGCACCATTTTAGGCGTTGCATGGGAAGCGGTGTCGAACTATAGCTTTTCGGGATGAAGTGGGTGAAAGAAAGCTCATGGGACCAGAATTGGTAGAAGAGTTGGCAGAAAAATATCAGCTGATACAGAAACACATGGGAACATCTCAGAGCAGGCAGAAGAGTTATGCGGACAACATGAGGAAGGATCTATCTTTTGAGGTAGGTGATCATGTTTTTCTCAATGTCTCACCATGGAAAAGTGTGATGCGATTTGGTAAGAAAGGAAAGCTGAGTCCAATGTTCATTAGACCATATGAAATTCTGGAGAGAGTTGGATCAGTTGCATACCGGGAGGCTTTACCTCCGAGTTTATCTCAGGTACACAGTGTTTTTCATGTTTCGATGCTGAGAAAGTACATGCCAGATCCATCTCATGTTTTGAGTCCAGAGGTAGGTCAGCTGGAAGAGAACCTTTCTTATGAGGAACAACCAGTCCAGATTCTTGACCACAGGGAGCAAGTGTTACGGAATAAGGTGATTAATCAGGTAAAGGTTTTGTGTAAAAACCACATGATGGAAGAGGAAACATGGGAATCTGAAAATGCAATGAGGGATAAGTACCCCAATTTATTCGATAAGAAAATAAATTGCGGGGACGCAATTTTCTAAAGGGGGGATGGATGTAACATCCCAAGTAAGTAATGAATAATAGATATTTTTATCTATGTATATTAATGAATTAGATAGTGTTTTATAGGCTTAAAATGAAAATAAATCCAATCTTAAGCATGGAAAACACTAATATTTTTAAAAGATTGTTTTACTGACTTTTGATGGTAAACCATTTTTAAATCTATCTTTTGACAATTTTATAAGCTATTTACGTCAAAATAAACTTATCCTTTATGATTGGTACATCAAAATTTACTTTGTGTGAATTTTTTGTATTTTTCTAACAATGTTCATTTTTTAATGAATAGTGAAAAATACTGCATTTTACATCAAAAATGCTTTTTAATCTAATTTATTTATATGATTAGATTATATTTTGAATTGGTTTTGAAGTGAAATTAGGATAAATTTTTACCATTTAATCCAATGGTGGTCGTTGAAATTAATTTCACTTTGAAATTGGACTTAAACTGGTGTCAATCTTTTGATACTTATTGTTTCATAAAAACACGCTATTTGTCATGACAGCGGGAATTAATTATTAAATTAATTAATGTAACTTATATGATTTTAATTTTTTAAAATACACATCATTTTTGAATTCAGAATATCAAATATAGCTTAGGGTGAAGTTTTGGTATTTTTCTGAAAAACTTCAATTTTTGATGAATAGTGAAACCACTAAGTGGTAGTTAAAGAAACTGATTTTTTGTTTAAATGAAACTTTGTCACTTCTATGATTTGATTCTAAAAAATCCGACATACATGGTTGTCATTAATAATTAAAATGTTGTTCAATGAGATTAAAATAATTTTTTTGAGAATAGTAACTTTTCAGTTCTTAATCGGGTTTAGAGGTAATTAGTGTAGTTTAAGGTAAAAATAATGTTTTAATAATAGGAGATGAGCTTGACACATGTCCTACCCTCATTTTATGTGTCATGGACGACCAAGAAAATCCATTAGTCAACTTGGGGACCCCATGGAGCCACTTTGGTTGGGAAATGACATAAATAACTTTTTATTTAATGTTAAAGTAAAAATGACACATACATGAAATGTTTTACTAAAACAATTTTTACATGGGGTTATACAAGTCAGATTTTTTGATATGAATATTCATTAGAAAGATAAAAATATTTCCTACATCATGATAGTTTTTTTATAATTTTTAGACATTATATAAATTAAATTATTTATGACATCATGATGATGCAGCGATTACCTCATTAATAAAGGATTTAAATAAAATGAAAAGATAATGTAAAATATATGACCTACACATGTCCAAAACCAATTTTATGGGTATATTTAGAACCTGTATCACCTTAACCTAGAATTATATCAATTTGGGACCTTTTTAATCCGAAAATCATTTTAAATTAAAGTAACATTTCTTTACTTTCCAAGAGTGCCCCTCCTCTCCTCTTATAAAAGGCCCCCAGCTCTACCTCTTTACCCAAACTTCCAAAGCTTTTGTCTCGGCCAAACCCTACCTATTTTTTCTATACAATTCCCTCTCTTACTCCTTTAGGCCTAACTTTGGGCAGAAGTCTTCCCAAGGAATCCTTTGAGCTCAAACCAAAGGGAGTTACCCGATTTTAAGGTAATGTCTTCACTTGAGTCCTTTTGTTTTATTTTACTTCTCCAACCACCTAAACTCTTTTTATTAATTTCTTTTGTAACAAATCTAGTATATTCAATATACTAGGATGTTTTTATAAGAAGTATTAGAGCTACACTTTCACACACCTACATATAATGGTTAAAGAACATACTGTTTCCGTGGATGGTGAATTTCTGCCTCCCGAAACGATGATTATTCAACATTCTTTTAACACCTTCAAAGGTGGACATTAAGATGACACTATATTTATATATGATATATAATATGTTTATGTTTTCCTTAAGCTTATTTATTTTTCATTTTGGGCATACCTTTATGGTTCCCATTATGGGTAAACGCGATATCTTCATTTAAGGAAGTGCGGACTACCGCCCCCTCAAAGTGATTTGATTTGTTAAATACCATATGTGGGACGTATAAAGGATGGGGTTATGATATTATATATGATATTACACTGGAATTATAACATACCTTTATATAATTATTATACCATTCTATAAAATACAAAATAAAAATGAGAGTAGCGTTCTTGCGTACGTACGGCTTACCGTCTCCATGAACGGTGTATTTCATTTCTTACCTCTAAATGTTGTATAATATTATAAATGCATGAATGTACTGGATATATATGATATATATGATATCTACATAATGAATACCATTCTGGATATAATGGATAAATGAACAACTTGTAATTATAAAAGGTTTATTTTTGACTCAAGTACCAATGATCGTTAAAAGGACCGTTATTAACTTAAATAATTACATAGTGTTCATGACATGGAAATAAGTGATATAAAATGAATAATGAACTTGAAAAAGGTTCTTAAACAAGTAGAAATTAACTCAATTTTATTATTTAGAAGATTAAAGAACGACCAAGTCAAGTCAGACCCGAGGTACGAGACTTCGTCTCAATCTCCTTTCATTGAGGCATTTTTTGTTTTATACACAACCTTCTTTTATACAGTGTATAAAGTCCTTTGAATTTTACGTTTATTAAAAAGGAATCTTTTTCATACGAAGCATTTACTCAATGAAAAAAGAGAATGTTTTTGTCGTACGTATGCGGCGACAATGACTTTTCCGCCGCCGTGACCATTATTTGAGTTTCGGCTTCCTCTACAAGCCATACCGTTTTTTAAAAGAAAAATAAATATCATGTTTTAATTTTCTTTTATTTTGGTATTGAAAATGGTTTTCATAATGTTTTTTTATCAATGTGTTGTATTGATATCTTGTGATTTAAAGGTGGAAATGTTATGTTTCCTTTATACATGTTTTATGTGATACCATTATGTTGAGGTTCTTGGGAATTATTATGAAGATGGGTGGTTTCGTGATAAACTAAGGGCGGGTGAGCCCGATATATCTCTCCAATGCATTGGGTAACATGAAGGAGTGAAACGTTAAGGTTTCTCTGAAGAGATTTAGGGAATATACTGTGATGGGTATTCCAAACGTAACCAAGAGGGTTACTCCCTACGTAAGAATGTTATGAATGCCTCAAGTTACCTTTATATCTTATGATTTCTATGATTTATTCATGATTTGATGAGGTATGTTAAAGTGATTATGTTTTATGGGTAATGTATTATTTCATTCTTATGTGTATATGTACCCATGTTTCCTTTCTATATTTTTATATCCCATACTTAGTTTTTTATGCTCATCCTAAGTTTTTGAAATGTTTTTCACAGGTCAAGGGAAAGGTACATGATATGATGATAGTGTCAAGGAAGTGTCAAGAAAGAATCCATGTTTTATTTTAAATATGTTTCCATTGATGAGAAAAATGAATACTATCTTTTATGTAACCACTTTGTTTAAATGTGGAATGTAATGCAAGTTTTATGTTCTAATTCTCTAAAACACTAAACCTGGAAAGATCTTCAAGGTGTAATCTTGTAATAACTCAAGATTAAGTATGGTTTAAGGTTGGGTCCTTATAGTTGGTATCAGAGGGAGGTTTAGATAACTTTAGGAGTTAGAATTATATTAAATGATTATCCAAAAATATTTTTTTGAAGTGATGTAGAATTTGAATATTTCCATGTTGCTTCATCTAAGACATGTTTGTTCAGAATGGTTTTCCACATAGGAAACAGGGAAGCAGTGCTAGGAAGGCATACAGAAGGAAATAACCTTCTGAATCAGCATCTTGAGATGGTCGGAATTGTAACTGAACAGTTTGTTACAGTAATGGCGCAGTTGACTCAAGCGATAAATGGTGGTGGTATACATACATGAGATCAGCCAGATCAACCACAGAGGAACATGTCAGTGGTGGAACATTTCATGAGGCAACATCCCCCATCAATCAGAGGATCATCTGACCCTATGTTAGTTGAAGGGTGGATTAAAGAACTTGAGAAGATTTTCGATGTCATGGGGTGTTCAGACAATCAAAAGGTTAGTCT
This sequence comes from Viscum album, assembly GCA_963277665.1. Classification (NCBI taxonomy): domain Eukaryota; kingdom Viridiplantae; phylum Streptophyta; class Magnoliopsida; order Santalales; family Viscaceae; genus Viscum; species Viscum album. The sequence goes on from OY728122.1 coordinate 598,809,962, forward strand.
TGCTATTTACCGTTTGGAGGGTGAAGCAGATCAGTGGTGGTCGATGGTTAAAAATATCAGGGACACTGATGATATTGATACTCTCGACTGGGATGAATTCAAAGGTATGTTTCTTGAGAAGTATTTTCCTAAGGCTGTTCGACTTAGGATGGAAAAACAATTCTTGGAATTGAGGCAAGAGGAAGACTCAGTGGCTGCCTATGAAGAAAGGTTCACTCGATTGGAAAAAGAAAGATGGTTCTATGAGACTTTGCATTGATTATAGAGCCTTGAATAACATCACTGTTAAGAACAAATATCCTTTGCCTCATATCGATGATTTGTTTGATCATCTCCAGGGAGCACAGTATTTTTCAAAGATTGACCTTAGATCAGGGTACCATCAGCTAAAGGTAAAGTAAGTAGATGTTCCAAAGACCGCGTTCAGTACAAGATATGGCCATTATGAATTTGTTGTAATGCCTTTTGGGCTAACCAATGCACCAGCTGTATTCATGAACATAATGAATATAATTTTCCATGAGTTCTTGGATAAGTTTGTGCTGGTTTTCATTGATGATATTTTTGTGTTTTCTAAAAGTAAAAAGGAGGACGAAATAAATTTAAGGGTTATTTTGCAAACCTTGAAAGAAAAGAAATTGTATGGGAAATTCAGCAAGTGTGAGTTTTGGTTGCAAAAAATTTCTTTCCTTGGTCACATTGTTTCTAAAGATGGGATAACTGTTGATCCTGCAAAAACAAAGGTTGTTGAAGAATGGCCAAGACCCACAAATGTAACTGAGATTCGTAGCTTCCTTGGTTTGGCAGGCTATTACCGAAAGTTTGTTAGAAATTTTTCACGGTTATCTTTTCCAATGAATAAGCTAACTCAGAAGGGTGTTAAGTTTATCTGGACAAAGGAATGTTATGATTGTTTTCTGGAATTGAAAAGAAGATTGGTGAATGCTCCAGTTTTGGCACTACCTTCCAGGAATGCGGAGTTTGTTATCTACAGTGATGCTTCATTGAAAGGACTTGGTTGTATCCTAATGTAGAATGATCAGGTAATTGCTTATGCTTCACGACAGTTGAAAACTCAGGAGGTAAATTACCCTACACATGATTTGTAATTAGGTGCTTTTGTTTTCTCTTTAAAAATTTTGAGGCATCATTTTTATGGACTAAAGTGTGAAATATATACTGATCACAAAAGTTTAAAGTATATATTCACTCAGAATGAATTGAACATGAGACATAGGAGATGGATAGAATTAATCAAGGACTATGATTGTACAACTCATTACCATTCAGGAAAAGCAAATAAAGTGGCTGATTATTTGAGTCGAAAAAGTAATGCTTCATTAGAAATGTTGTGTTTGGAACGTGATCCTTTGGTTAAGGATTTGATGAACTTTGGCATAGAAGTTTTTGGTGCAGGATGTTCTTCTATTTTATTTCAGTTATCAGGGAAATCTTCTCTATCAGATAGAATCAAGCAAGCACAGAAGCAAGACAGTGAGTTGCAGAAAAAGGTAGAGCTGGTTCAGAAAGGTAAGTTTCCTGAATTCAACGTTGATAATGATTGTGTTTTGAGATTTGGGAAGAGATTGTGTGTGCCTTGTGATTCACAGTTGAAGAGAGAGTTGTTATGTGAAGCTCATAGTTCTCCGTTTTCAGTTCATCCTGGCAGTACTAAGATGTACAGAGATCTGCGGGAGTATTTCTGGTGGGATGGAATGAAAAGAGATATTGCTGATTTTACTGTAAAGTGTTTGACATGTCAACAGGTTAAAGCAGAGTGGCAGTTACCGAAAGGGATGCTTCAGCCTTTACCAGTGCCAGAGTGGAAATGAGAAAATATATCCATGAACTTTGTTGTGGGATTACTGAAGACATCTCAAGGTAATAATGCAATATGGGTTATTGTTGATCGCTTGACTATATCTGCTCATTTCTTTGCTGTACCAGATACTTTTTCCCTAGATAAAATTTCCCGTTTGTATCTTAAAGTGATAGTTAGGTTACATGGAGTTCCTCTCTCCGTTGTATCTGATCGTGATCTTAGGTTTACTTCTAACTTTTGGAAAGGCCTTCAGAAGTCATTGGGTACTGAATTAAATTTTAGTACTACTTTTCATCCTCAATCAGATGGGCAGTCAGAACGAACAATTCAGACTTTGGAAGATATGCTACGTGCTTGTTCGATGGATTATCAGGGAAGTTGGAATCAACATCTTTCTTTGGTTGAGTTTTCTTATAATAACAGTTTTCATTCCAGTATATAGATGACACCATTTGAGGAGTTATTTGGGAAGCGGTGTCGAAATCCAGCTTTTTGGGATGAAGTGGGTGAAAGAAAGCTGATGGGACCAGAATTAGTAGAAGAGTTGGCAGAAAAAGATCATCTGATACATAAACACATGAGAACAGCTCAGACCAGGCAGAAGAGTTATGCAGACAATAGGAGGAAGGATCTATCTTTTTAGGTAGGTGATCATGTTTTTCTCAAAGTCTCACCATGGAAAAGTGTGATGCGATTTGGTAAGAAAGGAAAGCTGAGTCCAAGGTTCATTGGACCATATGAAATTCTGGAGAGAGTTGGATCAGTTGCATACCGGGTGGCTTTACCTCCGAGTTTATCTCAGGTACACAATGTTTTTCATGTTTCGATGCTGAGAATGTACATGCCAGATCCATCTCTTGTTTTGAGTCCAGATGTAGTTCAGCTGGAAGAGAACCTATCATATGAGGAACAACCGGTCCAGATTCTTGACCACAGGGAGAAATTGTTACGGAATAAGGTGATTAATCAGGTATAGGTTTTGTGAAAAAACCACATGATGGAAGAGGCAACATGGAAATCTGAAAATGCAATGAGGGATAAGTACCCCCATTTATTCGATAAGTAAATAAATTGCGGGGACACAATTTTCTAAAGGAGGGAAGGATGTAACATCCCAAGTAAGTAATGAATAATGGATATTTTTATCTATTTCTATTAATGAATTATATAGTGTTTTAGAGGCTTAAAATGAAAATAAATACAATCTTAAGCATGGAATACACTAATATTTTTAAAAGATTGTTTTATTGCCTTTTGATAGAAAACCATTTTTAAATCTATCTTTTGACAATTTTATAAGGTATTTTTGTCAAAATAAACTTATTCTTTATGATTGGGACATCAAAATTTACTTTGTGTGCATTTTTGGTATTTTTATGACAATGTTCATTTTTTAATGAATAGTGAAAAATACTGCATTTTACATCAAAACTGCTTTTTAATATAATTTATTTATATGATTAGATTATCTTTTGAATTGGTTTTGAAGTGAAATTAGAATACAATTTTACCATTTAATACAATGGTGGTCGTTGGAATTAATTTCTCTTTGAAATTGGACTTAAACTGGTGTCAATCTTTTGATACTTATTGTTTCATAAAAACACGCTATTTGTCATGACAGCGGGAATTAATTATTAAATTAATTAATGTAACTTATATGATTTTAATTTTGTAAAATAGACATCATTTTTTAATTCAGAATATCAAATATAGCTTAGGGTGAAGTTTTGGTATTTTTCTGAAAAATTTCAATTTTTGATGAATAGTGAAACCACTAAGTGGTAGTTAAAGAAACTGATTTTTCGTTTAAATGAAACTTCGTCACTTCTGTGATTTTATTCTCAAAAATCCAACATACATGGTTGTCATTAAGAAGTAAAATGTGGTTCAATGATATTAAAATAATTTTTTTGGTGAATAGTAACTTTTAAGTTCTTAATCGCGTTTAGAGGTAATTAGTGTAGTTTAAGGTAAAAATAATGTTTTAATAATATTAGATGAGCTTGACACATGTCTTACCCTCATTGGATGTGTCATGGACGACCCCGAAAATCCATGGGTCAACTTGGGGACCCCATGGAGCCACTTTGGTTGGGAAATGACATAAATAACTTTGTATTTAATGTTAAAGTAAAAATGACACAAACATGAGATGTTTTACTAAAACAATTTTTACATGGGGTTATACAAGTCATATTTTTGGCTATAAATATTAATTAGAAATATAAAAATATTTCCTACATCATGATAGTTTTTTTATAATTTTTAGACATTAAATAAATTAAATTATTTATGACATCATGATGATGCAGCAATTAACTCATTAATAAAGGATTTATATAAAATGAAAAGATAATGTAAAATATATGACCTACACATGTCCAAAACCTATTTGATGGGTATATTTAGAACCCCTATCACCTTACCCTCGAATTATATCAATATGGGACCTTTTGAATCCGAAAATCATTTTAAAATAAAGTATCATTTCTTTACTTTCCAAGAGTGCCCCTCCTCTCCTCTTATAAAAGGCCCCCATCTCTACCTCTTAACCCACACTTCCAAAGACTTTGGCTCGGCCAAACCCTGCCTATTTTGTCTCTCCACTTACCTCTCTTACTCCATGAAGCCTAAATTTGGGCAGAAGTCTTCCCAAGGAATCATTTGAGGTCAAACCAAAGGGAGTTACCCAATTTTAAGGTAATGTCTTCACTTGAGTCCTTTTGTTTTATTTTACTTGTCCAACCCCCTAAAATCTTTTTATTCATTTCTTTTATAACAACTCTAGTATCTTCAATATACTAGGATGTTTTTATAAGAAGTATTTGAGATACACTTACACACACCTACATCTAATGGTTAAAGAACATACTGTTTCCGTGGATGGTGAATTTCTGCCACCCGAAACGATGATTGTTCAACATTATTTTAACACCTTCAAAGGTGGCCATTAAGATGAAACTATATTTATATATGATATATAATATGTTTATGTTTTCCTTAAGCTTCTTTATATGTCATTTTGGGCATACCTTTATGGTTTCCATTATGGGTAAACGCGATATCTTCATTTAAGGAAGTGCGGACTACCGCCCCCTCAAAGTGATTTGATTCGTTAAATACCATATGTGGGACGTATAAAGGATGGAGTTATGATATTATATATGATATTACACTGGAATTATAATATACCTTTATATCATAATGATACCATTCTATAAAATACGAAATAGAAATGAAAGTAGCGTTCATGCGTACGTACGACTTACCATCTCCATGAACGGTGCATTTCATTTCTTACCTCTAAATGTTGTATAATATTATAAATGCATGAATGTACTGGATATATATGATATATATGATATATACATCAGGAATACCATTCTGTATATAATGGATACATGAACAACTTTTAATTATAAATGGTTTATTTTTTACTCAAGTACCAATGATCGTTAAAACGACCGTTATTAACTTAAATAATTACATAGTGTTCATGACATGGAAATAAGTGATATAAAAGGAATAATGAACTTGAAAAAGGTTCTTAAACAAGTATAAATTAACTCAAGTTTATTATTAAGGAGATTGAAGAACGACCGAGTCAAGTTGGACCCGAGGTATGGGACTTCGTCTCAATCTCCTTTCATTGAGGCATATTTTGTTTTATACACAGCCTTCTTTTATATGGTGTATAAAGCCCTTTGACTTTTACATCTATTAAAAAGGAATATTTTTCTTACGAAGCGTTTACTAAATGACAAAAGGGAATGTTTTTGTCATACTTATGTGGCGACAACGACTTCTCCGCCGCCGTGACCATTATTTGAGTTTCGGCTTCCTCTACAAGCCATACCTTTTTTAAAAGAAAAATAAATACCATGTTTTACTTTTCTTTTATTTTGGTATTGAAAATGGCTTTCAAAATGTTTTTATATCAATGTGTTGTATTGATATCTTGTGATTGAAAGGTGGAAATGTTATGTTTCCTTTATGCATGTTTTATGTGATACGATTATATTGAGGTTCTTAGGAATTATTATGAAGACGGGTGGTTCCGTGATAAACTAAGGGCAGATGAGCCCGATATAGCTCTCCAATGCATTGGGTAACGCGAAGTAGTGAAACGTTAAGGTTTCTCCGAAGAGATTTAGGGAATATACTGTGATGGGTTTTCCAAACATAACCAAGAGGGTTACTCCCTACGTAAGAATGTTATGAATTCCTCAAGTTACCTTTATGTCTTATGATTTCTATGATTTATTCATGATTTGATGAGGTATGTTAAAGTGCTTATGTTTTATGGGTAAAGTATGATTTCATTCTTATGTGTATATGTACCCATGTTTCCTTTCCATATTTTTATATCCCTTACTGATTTTTTATGCTCATCCCAAGTTTTTGAAATGATTTTCACAGGTCAAGGGAAAGGTACATGATATGATGATAGTTTCAAGGAAGTGTCAAGAAAGAATCCATGTTTTATTTTAAATATGTTTCCATTGATGGGAAAAATGAATACTATCTTTTATGTAACCACTTTGTTTAAATGTGGAATGTAATGCAAGTTTTATGTTCTAATTCTATAAAACTCTAAACCTGAAAGGATCCTCAAGGTGTAATCTTGTAATAACTCAAGATTAAGTATGGTTTAAGGCTGGGGCCTTATAATATGTGCATTATTAGTTTGTAGTTATTCCCTTTTTGTTGAAAATTTACCTAACTTCCTTAATAGATCTTATGAATCAAGTCTTCCATGAATATTTTTATAAGTTTGTGGTTTTATTTATTTATTATATTTTTGTCTATTAAAAAATTTATGAGGATAATGAAAAACAACTCAGAATTTTTTTGAAAACCCTTAAAAAAAGTTATGTGGAAAATTTTGAAAATGTTATTTTTTATTACAAAAAATTTCTTTCTTTGGGAAAATTGTAAGAAAATATGGCTTTTTAGTTGATCCTTCCAAAACAAATGTGTTTAAGTAATATCCAAGACCTACAAATGTTACTAATGTTCAAATTTTTCTTGGATTAGTAGGTTATTACTGGAGGATTTTTGAAAAAGTTTCAGGAATTAAAAAGAATTTTGGTAAATGCCCCACCTTTTTCTATACCCTCAATAAATGGTGATTTTATCATCTAAAGTGATGATTCATTGAATGTAATTAGTTTAATTCTGATGTAGAATGGTCAGGTAATTTCTTAGGTTATATATCAACTAAAACCTCATGAGTTAAATTATCCTACACATGATATGGAATTATCTATTGTGGATTTTGCTTTAAAATTTTGGAGGCATAATTTTTATGGATCCAAGTTTAAAATATATGATCATCATAAAATTTTGAATTTCATATTCACTCATAAATAATTGAACATCAGACATTGAATATGGATAGAACTCATTAATGATTATGATTTCATGATTCAATACCATCTTGGAAAAGAAAATAAAGTGCTTGATGATTTGAGTTAGAAAAATAATACTACATTAACCATGTTATGTTTCCAGCATGACCATTTGGTTAAAGATTTGAAAATTTTTGGCTTGGAAATTTTGGGAGTAGGAAATTATTCTATTTTGTCTCAGGTATTAGTGCAATTATCTCTATTATATAAAATTTCTCATGATTAAATGGAATATCATGAGTTACAGAAAAAATAGAATTTTTTAAAAAGGGTAAGTTATCTTAATTTAATATTGATACATAATGTGTTTTCATATTTGAAAAAAAACAATGTGTACCTTGTGATTTTCATTAGAATATGGGGTTGTTAAATGAATCTCATAGTTCCCCATTTTCCATTAATCCTGGAATCACTAAAATGTATAGATACCTTTATAAGTTTTACAATTGGTATGAAATGAAAAGATATATTGTTTAATTTACAATGAAATACGTGACTTGTCAATAGGTAAAACAATAATGACAATTATTGAAGGGAATGATTCATAATTTTTCAGTTCCACGGTGGAAATAGGAAAATATAACTACGGATTTCACGTTGGGACTACTAAATACTTCCCGAGGTAAAAATATGGTTTGGTTTATTATTGATTGACTAATAAAATATACACATTTCCTTTCAATTCAAGATTATCCATATTTATATCAATTTTCACAACTATATATTAAGAAGATAGTTAGATTAGATGGATTTCCTCTATCTATTGTATTAGACCATGATTCTATATTCACTTAATTTTTTGAAAGGACCTCAAAAGTCATTGGGAACTGAATTAAATTTCATCATAAACATTCATCCTCGGTATGATGGACAATAAGAATAAACAATTCATACTTTGTATTACATGTTTTTTATTATTCAATTGATTACCATGGAAGTTGGGATCATCATGTTTTTTATTTGAGTTTTCTTATATTAACAGTTCTCATTCTAGTACATATATGGAACCTTTTGTAGAATTATATATACAACAGTATAAAACTCCTATATTTTTTGATAAATTTAGTGAAAGGAAGTTAATGGGACTATAATTGGTTGAGTAATTGTAAGAGAAGTTGAAAATGATTCAGCAACGTATAAGGAAATCATGGAGTAGTTAGAAAATTTACGCAAATAATGGGAGGAATGACCTTTCATTCGACATAGGTCGACAAGTTTTTCTAAAAATATATCAATGGAGAAGTTCTATTTTATTTGGTAATAGAATAAATTCAAGTTCGTGGTTTATTTGACCATATGAAATTTTGAATAAATTAAGATCAATTTCCTACTGAGTTGACTTTTCTCTGAGTTTATACTAGGTACACAATGTTTTTTCGGTTTTGATGTTAAGGAAATATGTTCCGGATTCATATCATGTTTTGAGCTCTAAGGATGTTCAGTTAGAAGATAACCTTTCTTATGAGGAAAATACTATTTATATTCTTAACTATAGAGATAAATTATTATGTAATAAGGTAACTCATTATGTTAAGGTTTTTTGGAGAAACTGTATGGTTGAAGAAGTAACATGGAAATCTGAAAATGCAAAAAGGAAAGGTATCCCCATTTTTTTAATAAGTGAATAAAATTGTGAGAATAAAATTTACAAAAGTGGGGTAGAATTTAACAACAGAAGTAATTATATAATAAATTATTTTCAAATTTATTAGTATTGTTGAATTAAATAGTTATATTCATTATAAATGTACAAATTAATTCTTAAAAATCAAAAATGGAAATAGTTTTATTAAAATCATTCCTTATAAGGTTATAATTAAATTATTAATTTCAAGATTATATAATTTTAATTGGTCAAAATTAATTTAATTTTTGAATTCATCATGTTAAAATAATCTTAAATGAATTTTTTTATAATTTTAAAAAAATATTGTTTTTCATAGAATAGTGAAAAACACTAATTTTTATTAAAAACTATCTTATATTTTAAAATATTTACAATGTAAAATTATATTTTTGATTAGTTTTATATTTAGAATGGTTCATTTTTATTTAAATTAATCCAATTGTGTTTTCTTAAATATACTTTATACTTTATTTAGTATAAAAACATTTAATATTTAAACAGGGAATTTTTATGAAAAACAAATTTTCTTGCATTTTCCAGCTAAATTTGAAATTGAATTTCACAAATTATATATTTTTAGTTTTGAAAAATTGATCAAATATTTGGAATAAATGGGACCAAATTTACTATATAGTTCCCTTTTATTTTTGGTCAGTATGAATAATAACTTTAATAATTTTGGTTACCACAGTAAAGGGTAAATCGAGTAATTTAAGTTAAAAATAAAATGATAAGAACCCTAAAATGACCTGATTAGTCACTGAAAGTGTCTAATATTAATTTTTAATATCTTTATATTCATTGTTCCAAAGTCCATAAACATTGTTTTTAGTGCATTACATAAATAGAACTTCATTTCTCATAAAAAATGCAATTCATGTTTAAAATGAACATTTGGGCCCAATAATTAATTTGTTTGTTTACAATATTATTTTCATTTTCTGAATTTGATATTTTGGGATATGATTGATCAATTTGTTTGGAACATTTTATCTTTTAGGTCCGATGGATGAATCTCAAAGGAAGATGGAGTATTTTGCGCCTGAATTCAGAAACTTGCTGGAAAAAGCATAATGGGCCTAAGGCCCATCAAACAAATGTGGGGCCCATAAAACAAGCCCAATGAAGATAAAATTTATACAGTATAAAGATAAAAGTATGGGTATCATTTTATTCAACTGTGTCCGGAGCTAATTCTGATGTTTTCATGATGATAAAGGGATATGAAGTTAAGATTTAAATGGTGGACCCGACATTAATGCACAGAAATACGTTTCACCGTTTCGACCATAACAATCAAACGGCTGAGCCACATTTCTTGAAATTTTTATATCTTCTAGAATACACATGGACGAAGATATTTTATATTTATGACACCTTCGGATACGGCAATATGAAGTGTCAAATGCACACGTCAAAATGGAGGAAGAATCTGGACAGTTTTCCGGGTCAACTTCGAAACGTCAATTTCCTTTTGATTCTTCACCCTCCTTTTGACACTCTTAATTGTTGGGGGTGGACATAAGGCTCCTAATATGACTATATAAGGAGCTTGTGGTGAAGGTAATAATCATCTAACATTTTCCTTTGAATCCATGTTTTTATTTCAATTGTAATTTCCCGCTTTCGTTTTGTATGGGCATCGTCAATTTTTCTAATGTAAGTTTTTTATTCACATTTAGTATTTTAATAAAATTTATTTTTTTCACTTTTTATTTTTCCCTTTTTTTACACGTTGATACCGTTGAATCGAAGTGTGAATTTATTCACACCCGCACTTGTGAATTCATCACACAACAGTGGAGTGTTCATTTTGATTAATGTTTTTCTTTTCAATCCTGCTTCTTTAAGTCAACTACCCGCTTCCATTGATAGAATAGTATCAATGGAGGGCTAAACTTTTATGGGTTGATACTAGGGAGTTTCATGATTTTGATTGAATTTTATTTTATGTCCTTAAATTCTTAAATTCATTCTTTATTTTAAGAGTTCCTTTCTTTGATTTATCTTCTTCTTTGTCTTCACCGAATTTAACGATGACACATTTGAGTGCTAGTACGATCCAATTCCTCATAGTGCTCATTTAATTGATCCTATAAGTGAATTGGTGATTAGACTTGAAATTGTGTATGGATTAAATTTGAGAATGATATTGAGGAATTATTTCATTTAATGGATACCTCTTGAACCAATAAACAGAAAATCAAATGAAAAACCAATACATCCAATCAAGCCCAAGAGACAACCTAGGATCAACTCACATTAATTAGTTGTTTTAATTCAAGTAATTTTATTGGTTTTGTTCTTCAATTTAAATCAATATTTCTTCAAATCAATTCAATCCAAATTTTTCCACTGCATAGCCAATCCCGTTTCCAATCTTAGTGTATCAAGGTTTCTTCTTCGGTCCCTATGGATTCGATCCCTACATGTACTACATCGACCGCTTTTATCGGTAGGGTAAATTTGGGCGCAACCATGACCCAAAAAATTACCTAAATATTATTTTATGTGTATATATCATCTATAATAATAGATGGCTTGAGTTTATAACCTTTTTTTCAACTTGGATACGATTATGACTTCTGCAGTATTTTATTTAATGAAATGTCAAACATGTAACATTCTTAGTTTTTATAAGTGTAAATTTTTTAATATAGTGTTATCTAGAGGATATTTCCAACTATAAATATTTTTTTAAAATGTAAAATATTTATTTTCATCATGGTAATTTATTTATAACATTTAGTGACGAAATAATTTCCATAAATGTTTTCACAACATTGATACTATAACCATTCAATTATTAGAAAAAATAAAATAAATTGTATTAAAATTTTAAAATAAATATAATTTGAGATAAATAGTTGGATAAATGATTTTTTTTAATTTTTATTTAGTAATATAATAAAAAATATATTTATAATTGTTATCTTGATATTATAAAAGTCAAAGTAATGAATAGTTCTAAAAATTAACACTACTGATATTTTATAATAAATATTGTTATATTTAATGATATAAAAGTACTAAAAATTTTAAATTGGTAAATATTACTAGGATATTGTTTAGAATTTCAACCATGATCTATTTATGGATATTTTTTTATTTTATTGTAACTATATTAAACCTCAACGAGTAAAAAGCCAAGTTGACATGGAAAGAGATAAAGGGGTCAAATAAGAGTTAAAGCCAAAAGATAAGGATATAAATATAGTCAAAACATATCTAATTTTTAATGGATTTAGGTTTTTTACCCCATAATAATATTATATTCTAAATAACATACTTTGGAGTCATTTTGAATAGAAAATTATATTATATTAATTTAATATTTTGAGAAATGTCAAGAGTGCCCCTCCCCTCTCTTATAAAAGAAAACCTATTATTATTATTTATTCACACATAAAAATTATTTTGTTTTGAAAAATAATTAAAAAAATATCTTCTTATAATCCCTACCCACATTATATATTTCTTGGTTTATATATAATATCAAACTTATAAGGATTAAGGTGTTAAGAAAAGGGGGTTTTCCAAATAAGAGGTATAGTTTTCAACTATATGTCTTAGTTTTGATTCTTCTTCCACCTCATTAAAATATTAGTAAACAATAATAAAATAATAAATAAAGTACTATAAAAATAATAATATATAATTATTATATTTTCAATGACTCATATCCTTATCCTCCTTTATAAAATGGGAAAATAATTCATCATCTGTGTGTACGATAGACTACCACATCGTGAACCCATGTAATTCGTTTTCCATCAACATTTACCCAGACTAATTATAAGGATGAAATTAATGTTTATATATGATATTAATTAAATATTTATCATTATTAAAATATAATATATTATTTACATTCTTATCTTTTCAGGAATAGAAAAATATTAACATCATTCGTGTATATATGTGGACTGTCACCTCCACAAATTGATGTGATTAATTTCTCATCGCCACATCACATGGATGATATATATAAGTATATTTAAAGAAATAATGTGACATATATGATATTATTATAATTATTTAATCATACAAAAAATATTTACCTTCTTTCTATAATGGTCTTTGAAATATAGAAACGTAACTCATGCATACGTATAGTCTATCATCTCCATGATTGTAACGTAGTTCATTTTTCATAATCATATTTAATGGTTTTATTTAAAAGTATAATTTATTTATAAAAATTATAATTATTTAATAATTATTATTATTTAAATAATTTAATAATGAAAAATTTGAGCATAGTCAATTATATAGAAGTAATTTTGGACATAAGTACCAAATTTTGTCAAAACGTTTGACGTCAACTTAAATAATTAATTAATTATATAGAAAATGGAAATAATTGATAAAAAGGAATACTAAACATCAAAAAAATTCTTAACTGAGTAAATAATTAACCTATGTTTGTTATTCCAGAAGACAAAGAACATGTGTGACCTGTCAGACTTTAGGTAAGGGACATTCTTTTAAAAATACTCTTTTAAAGGTCCTCTACTAATTTTTTTTAAAAAAAATTAAAAAGGAATGCTTTTTTAACTTATAAAAAATGAAATTATTTTACCAACTTCATGAATGATATTATATTTAAATATTCCTTTATATTATTACATTATTATATTCAAATAAATTTTTTTCCTTTGTATGTTCACAATTTTCTTTTTAAATAAGTGATTTTCTTCATGGAATGTTTTTATGATGCATGAATTAATATTTTATGATTATGTCATGGTTCTTGGGAATTTTTTATAACAATGGGTTTTTCCATTATAAACCAGATATTTGTGTGTCCATGATATCCCTACAATGCATTAGTTATGTTTATGTTGTAATTTGACCATGATGGTTATTCCAAATGTAACTACAATGGTTACTTAAAGTATAATAGGGACAGTTATTTTAAGTATAACCATGAGGGTTATTTCATATGTAGTTGTGAGAGTTACTCCATAAGTAAGTATGATAAAAAAAATTCCCACATGTTACCATTATAATTTATTTTTCCTTTCTACAGTCTGGAATTTTCACAAGGTATGTTACTGAGTTTATATTCATGTGAATGTATATGTTACTTTATAATGATGAAAAGCATAACTTTGTAAAAATATTTTAATGATTTTTTCATGATTTCAAAGAAAACTTTAATGTTTTTTATTTTTCCTTTAAGATTTCTTATGAATTTTTTATGAAAAATTTATACAATAAAAGTGATTTTCTAAGTGAGAAAATTATTATTTTGAGCCCAAATTTTATTTTTAGAAATGAAAATTATCAGGGACTAATGATTTATTTGTTTCTTTTAATGTTTCTTACTGATCCTTTTTTTGATAATACCTAGTTTGAAAATGTTTTTCATAGGATTTAATGATGGGTAAGGTAACCAATGAGGTCAATTTTAAAGTCGTGAAGATTTTTCATGAAAAGAAAACATGTTTTTTTTAAAATTTTTATATTGAGAGAAATGGATACTAATAAGAGGTGTCCACCTTGTATTATATAGTTTTTATATTTATTATTTAAGACCTAATTATATAAAAGTATAATGTCACGACCCGTCCTCGGGGCCCGTGCCGTGACTACCCCAAGCCCGCTTTCCATAGGCCAGGGGCTGGCGACTAGAACCAAAGGCGTAATTTCCGATAACTGGGAAAGAATTGCCTTTATAAAAGTAACAAACACCACAGAGTACAAGCAGAAGTAAAACACTAAGTACAAAGAGAAGTGTTGAAAGGCAAATGGGCCAGAATACAAACCCAACTGAAAGTACAACTACAACTGAACAAAGTAAAACAGAAAAAGACAACAACTGGAAGAACGGAAGCGGCTCCTGGGTCGTCCTCCTCGGATCCTACGTGAAGGGTAGGTACAAATGGCGCAGCTCCTGGATCGTCCACCACGGATCCTACCTGAAGGATAGGTACAGATAGCCTCCACAATGCTCTCACCCTTAAACCTCCTCCATGTGTCGTCTCGTCGCGAAGTCCACCTCCGGATACTGACTCGTCATGTGGTCCACCTCCAGGTATCGTCCAGTCCTCGAACACTCGGCCTTCGTCAGCACTGTCCGTCGTCTGCAACCGACACAACAAGGAGCAGGCATAGCCCGTGCAGGGGTGAGTATAATGATACTCAGTAGGGACCCCGAGACCCTCAAGGTCTCTCTAAAACCAACATGGATAACCATAAAGAAGATCTCAACAGATAACCTCTACTTAGGTATAGGTCCATGCATATACCTAAGTTATCATGTAACCCATATCAATCATGAGGGAAACACCAAGATCATGAAATCAATGGAAAACCACCACCCAGGTATATGCCCATACATATACCTAAGTTATCAAGTGACCCATCTCAATCAAGAGGTAAACACAAAGGTTATAGACTCAGCTCAATCCAGGATTTTCATTATCGAAACCGTAACTGCTGAAGAGCCCCGTCTCTGGAGTGTACAGTGGTCCTGTCACGACTCTGAGGTACTGCTCACTAACCTAAGACTGCTGAAGTACTCCTCCTGTCGAGTACTACGGGTCAGCCACCCAAACACAGTAGTGCATCCCGCCGAGGTATGTCACCCAAAAACAGTAGTGCACAACCCCTAGTAGCCTGTTGAGGTACTCTCCGGACGAGTACCGTGGGTATACACTATCACACAGGTAGTGCTCGTCCGCCATGGGTCTGCACCCAAATAATGTAGTGCTCCATCCACTGGGCTAGTCGACTCACTCCAAGTCGAGTCGGTCAAGCAGTCGTCTGGTCTCAGTCGGCTACACGGTCTCCGTACTCCGCACGCTCGTCTCTGGGATGGTCCACTCCACGATCTACAGATCGATACTCCAATTATCTCAAAGGACGGCCTCGTCATAGGGGTCTCAACGCAACAGATGACACGTCTATCGGACGCCCTGTCTGTGAGTTATTAGCCTTTTCGTCCCAGGGGCCAGGTTGGTTTCGTGTGCGAACCAATCCGGCCGTATCTCAACTGTACCCCGAACTCTCATAGGGTATACTCATAGGGACCGTTTCTCAACGTGATCACCAACGCCGCTGACGGTTCGTCAAACAGACGTCCAGTTTGAAAGATATCAGCTTTTCCGTTCCAGGGGCCCGGTTGGATTTCAGGTGCAATCCAACCCGGACACTATCCAACTGCATCAAAAACTCGGGCGAAGTATGCCAAAAGTTCCATCACATAAAGAGGAAAACAACGAGATAGACGGCGCGTCAATCAGACACCAGGTCTATGAGTTATTGGCTTTTTCATTCCAGGGGCCCGATTGGATTCGTGAGAGAACCAACCCGACCGCACTCTGACAACATCCATACATCGATCAGAGTAAGCCAAAAGATCTGTCTCACTTAGAGGAATCCATCAAAGTCGACGACACATCAATCGGATGTCCGGAGCTCAAGATATGAGCGTTTCTGCTCCGAGGGCCCGGTTGGTTTCGTGTCCGAACCAACCCGGACGAACCCAAAGTGTTCTGAAACATTGAGTGCGATATACTGAAATGACCGTCTCGATCCAAGAATCGCATTTCCACTGACAGTGTGTCTATCTGAGGTCTACAGCTCAAGATATGGGCAAAAGACCGTGAGGGGACCGAAAACGGGGGTTTCGGGCCCGGACCAACCCGGACCGAGACCCCCTGGGTCGGCCCGAACCGGGTCGACCCGACCCGGGTGTGGGTCCGGCCCGGCCGGCCAGCGCGGTCCGGCCCGGCCGGCGCGGTCCAGCCAGGCTGGGCACAGCTTGGCCCGGTCTGCCCAAGCCGGCCCGGCTCGGCCGGGGGTTCGGCTGAACGGTCGAACCGTGCGGGTGGCGCTGCCCCCGCGTGAAGAGTCGCGGCCCCGCGGTTGGGGCCACCTGTGCCAGCGGACGCGGCAGCTGGTGGCGTCCCGCTGCTCCCCTCCGGTCCCACGCGGTCGCGGGACCGCGCTCTACCACCTCGTCTTCAGCCGCGGCGGACTCTTCCGGCGGCGCTCCGGGCGGCGCCGCCCCCGACCGCCGCCGCCGCCGCACTGGCGTGGCGCGCCGGTAGGGGCTTCTGCGGACCACCGAACGTGCTCCGGTGGTCCGATTTGCCTGCGGTCTTTGCCAGTGGTCACCCCAGGATCCGACCTTTGCTGCAAAGATCCCACAACGCCCGTGCGGCTACTTTTTTCATCACCCGTCAATCCGCACGTCAATTAACAAAACGCGCCGTCTTCGTGGTTCTCCAGCGCGACGCGATGGCGCCGCGCCTCTTCGTCGTGGCCCGACTCCGTCTGCGGAAGTCTTCGGGTTTCTCCGACACGGCGCGACGGCGTCGCGTCCTTGTTCGTTTTCACTGTGCGGCGCGACGACGCCATGTATTCTTTGTCGCACGTTTCCGCGTGGTGTGACGGCACCGCTCCATTCCCATTTCAATCCACAAAAGAAACCCACATGGATAAGGAGGAGGGTCGGCCGTGTTTTTGCGGTCTGGCCACCTCTCGTTAAATGATAGAAAATGGTCATATTTCACGAAGAACGTCAAGGTAATAATCACGAACAAATTAAATAATAATCCTCAACATCAATCCGCATGAACAAACGATCCGCGGATCAACCTGGAATTGGTTGGTCCGCGCTCGTCTTTCTTTTCTCAAAAGATAAGAGAGCACAAAATTAATTCCCCTACCTCGTGTGAGATAGAATGGGGGTTCGTCGAACGAGGATTCTTCGCGGGTAGAGATGTCGCGGAAGAAGACGTCAAGGAAGAACCGTCACGCTACACGGCGTCGTGAAGAAAGAATTCGTAGGCGACGTCGGAGTGCGTCTGATGCGGCGTCTCCTCACTTGTCGCGGAGAAGAGAAAAGATGGCACGTCGATCGTTCTTCGCGGAACCGGTGTTCTTCGTCGAAGAAGATGTCATTTTTCATTGAGAAGGATGCCCTCTTCTTCTTCACAAGAATTCTCTCCCAAAACTCCACCACAAGAAACTAACCCAAAATAAAATAAGCTCACCTCTTATTTTATTAACATAACATAACTTTTGAATTTCAAGAGTCTGAAATTTAAAAAGCCACACTTAACTCACTTAATTAATAACATAAGTTATTAATGTTTAAGTTATCAAGAGGTAATGGTGAGTTGAGGGGGGTTGAAGAATATGAAGGGGTGGGGTTCATGTGGCCCCCACCACCCTCATAACCTCTCTAGAGAAGTTGGGTAGTTACCCAACATCCACCCAAAGCCTTAAACCACTAAAAGAAAATAAAAATTGTAGTTAATTTAAAAATTAAACTTCCACAATTTTTATCATCTTCTCTCGTGAAAACGCAACTCCGGAAATGGAGTTCCTAAGCAATTACCGACGCTACGGTTCCATCGGTGCCCTCGAAATTCAATTCCGAGCACCGGTTCAAAAAATAGAAAAACCTGCTCGTCCGTTCACTGAACATACCGTAGCCAAACTTCAGAAAATGATTCCGGGCACACCGAGCCTCGGAATCAGGCACCGTCAGAAACTGCATTCTTGAAAAATTCAAAAGAAAATTAAGAAAAAAATTTCCTTGAAATTTCTGGGTCTTTACATATAAACTTGAAATGATACCCAAATATTAGATATTGAATTATTAAATTAAAACTCAGGATTATGTAATTTTTATGGCTGTATCCTTACACCTAGTATGTATCATGAACACACACCACTCAAGACCATTCCATGTTCTCATAAAAAAGAGATTATTTGAAAATAAAAACCCTTATTGATCCATTTAATCAAACATTTTTTGGCCGTAACCCACAACCCTTGTTTTCAAAACCAACAACTATGATAAACTTATCCAAAACATGGTTACCATATATTTTATATCAAAAAATGAGAATTAAACATTTAAATACGAAATAATTCTAGTTTAAGTTAACAATAGAGTGAGAGAGAATCCACCAACCACCAACGGGCTCTTCAAATGAACTGTGCCATGATCTTTAAAATTCAGGATCTTACCACCTTCTTATGATAAATTCCAAATAAATACCCATCAAGAAAAATCCTAAACCCATAATCTAGGCATGTCATCCCCAGTTTAGTTTTCCTACAAATATAAAACATGAAGTGGAAGGAATAAGAGGATAAATAATTATCGTTCCATCGATTCCTAGGACCAATGATCCTGGATTCTCAGAGATTTAATTTTGAAGAGAAAGGAATGAATAAAATCACACAAAGGAACCATGAGATTTTAGATACCTAGTCACATGAGGAATAATGGTCATTTTATGGGGGTTGAGTTAAAAAAATAATTTTTGTAACATTTTAATGACACACATGATTTGAATACATAGGTTAGAAAATTTTTCACAATTGTGCGCCTATCTAAGAACCAAGTTTACTCCTTCACAATTACCTGAGAGTTCTACATCGTTTCACCCAACTTTTAACTAACCTAGTGGCCTCAAAAACTCCTCCAAAATTTTCAAAATCCTACCATAGATTTTCAAAACATACAAAAACCATTTCATAACTTAAAAATACAATATGAAATATTAAAATACCTTAAACTATGGATGTTATTCTATCTCCGCCATGGGTATTTCCATACCCAAGAAGATTAAGGTTGGATATGTTTTGGAAAATTTATAACAATTTATATAATATAAAATTATATTATTACCAATTCTCTTCCCATATCCAACCATGTTCTCATAATAATTGCACCAAATATATACATCTTCCATGAATGATCTTATTATTATATATGAAAAATATGAGTTAAGGATTGAATAAATATCACATGAGGATCAAGAGTCACATGGTCCTATAAAATTTAAGGAGTAGGGTTGGTTTGACACTTATTTAATTGAGATATTTCTAAAACATTAAGTATAGAACTGAATCCTGATAGTAGTCATATTTGATAAACAACCTCCCCAATAAATTCAATAAATTAAAATGTTACAATGTATCAAGCAGATAATTTACCATTCTTACCCAATATATGATTCCCTGATCATGGAGAAATAATATGTCATTATGCACTTCAAAAGATAAAGGTCGATAATGATTGTCCCTATAATATTTATGATCACTCTATTTTATTTCCATATAATTTATAATGATCTGTATTCTCAATATTCTCTTACATAAGGCTTGATCCAATAAGTGAAGTTTCCTTAGACTCTACCCAAAAAAAGTGAATAGAGAAATGGATGAACATGAAATTATTCAAAAAGGGACATATATATCGTGTAATGATAGCTATTGTTATAATAAAACTACACCAAATAAAAATGGTCTTCCCATGAACCACCAAAGTCCATGGAATAGACTTTGATAATGTTATTAAATGTCTAAGTAGTACGCTCTAACTAGATATCAATTTGAAGATGGTATGTAATGATTATGGTCAACTTAATTATAAGGTTTTACTGAAAGGAACACTAAAATCATGAGTTAAATCTCGGTTATTGGTTATAAATAAACGAATTTTGTACCTAATTCAATTTCACCACAACCCATATATATAAATTCTCTAATTCATCTATTATATCAATCTCTCGTATTAGAATAAAGTGTACCAAATTAGGTAATAGGTCCATAATCACCCATACTGTGTCATGCCTTCAAAGTATTCTTAGTATACTATTAACAAATTCCATATCAATGTCATCCCATTTCTATATATGCAGGGTAAATGATGTCAATAAACTAGATTATCATTTATTTGAATCCCTTACTTATTGATAAGTGACACATTTCATAACATACTCATCCACATTCTTCTTCATCCTCAACCATCATAAGTGGTCCTTCATTTCTTTTTACATTTATTGAGTAATAAATTGGATAGACCACTTTGAATAGTGATAAGAAAAAAGGGGTTTCTCTTATAAATATAGAGGAATGAAAATCCAATCACAAAAGTGCAGCATGGAATTTTCATCCAATATTCATCCATTAATATTCTCCCTACTATTAAGGTTAAACTTACCTGTAATAAAATCAAGGACTAATTGTTGAGCCTCCTTTAATTGTTCAACCAAGTTAGGAATAAGTGTAAAAAGAAAGAAAACTACAACATCATTCTACTCAATACATTCCAATTTCATGTCTACAATTACCCCCCATTAATTTCCATTGGTCTCAGGATTCTTTAACCACTTCTGAAGCGACCCAAGTTAAACATATCTTTATTTTACATTATTTCCATAAGATAATAATTATATCTCACAAATAATCTCTCAATCCCAAAACCGAAAGGTTTAGTTTTTTATAGATTACCTATATAAAAAAAAATTTACAACACTTGTGAACAATTATCCACAATCAAAAACCTGCTAGAACCCCCTTATAAACTTTACATAAGTTATCCTCATATTTATAACCTTGAAAATGAAAACATAAGAAAGGGGTGATCTCAAATACTCAATAAGGGAAAAATTATACACATTCCATCAATGGTTAGATCATGAGATATGAGAAAACACAATCGTGGGAGAAAAATATAACTAAAGAAACATGTAATAATAAGAGTTATCTAAAATTCATGATAGAAGATTATGTAATATTATATTAAAAACATATAACAATGAATAAGAGTATAGAAACATGATGAAATTAACATTATCCATATAGAATAATAATAGTATTATGACATATAAATATGTAATTTCACTAAAATATATCATAAAAATAATTATGAAACAAACATAAACGCAAGTAATCATCATACTATGATAAACACAATCATGATCACCCTTTTTATTGCGAGAAAATATAATTATGTCCAAACATTAAGTAATAAACAAATCCAATAATTTCATCCCTTTAAGTTATGAAAATAAATCCAATCATATACACCCTTTATGTTTTGAATAAATAAAATAATTTCTCCACTTTAATTTTTGAACAAGTCTAATAATTTCTACCCTTTAAGTTGAGTGAAAATCTAATCATGAACACCCTTTTCCTAGAGTTGGTTCCCTAGAACTAAATTCTATGTACTTTATGATTACCCATATTCATAGTTTTGAATATTAATAAACTATTTTACACATCATGATTATTCTTCTAAATGACATTGTATGTGATAATATTCTTAGAGTAGCTATCAACTTGAAAGTTCATAGTTGTTCCTTGCTCTAATGGGAATTAAAAAGTTTCATTATAGTATTCTTAAAAATATTTTCTATAGCTAGATGAAATCATTTTATGAACACAAATGATATAAGATATTAGGGATGGAGACTCATTGGAATTTATGGGACCTTCTCATGGTGTACACCCTTAGTAATTTCTAGTGTATTATGTTATAATAATGGGACCCGCCAGTAGTAAATCTACATTTATATGTATCACTGGATATTCCTATTTGAATACATGTGTATTAATCCTTATACATTACGATTATTTTTAATGGATATTATGAGTCATGTACTTTGATATATTGATGAAAACTGTGAAAACATTTTTTCATGGCGAAGTATGATACATTGGGTGTTGGTTTGGATTGGGAAATGGTCGATGGTGTAGATGGGTGAATAGAGCATATTAATTTTTTAAAAAAATAAATTTATTAATTTAAATAATTATCAAATTTAATTATTGAGGTTAATTAGTAGTGGAAAAATTAAAGAACACAAGGAGGTTTTTTGTAGTGTTCTGGTCCAAAGTGGGCCTAATTCTACTCATATACCACTCTACTTGACGAGAAATACTTGTGCACTAAAAATAATTTTTATGCGGGAATCATAACCCAATTACAGAATCATTTTCTGTTGGTGGGTTAACCAAGACACTGGATTTTTTAAGGGGAGTCACAACCCTTACAACCTGACATTAGACAATGGGAGTCACAACCTGAATAGTCCTCACTTTTGATACTGGGAGCTACAACCCGTAGATCCTAATTATGAAAATCGGAAGTCACGACCCGAAAAAACAAAATAAAAAATAATTCTTTTGTGAGAAAAATAATAAATAGAAAAATAGAGTATGTGTGAAAGATTGGAAATTGTATTACAGACTCACATTTAGGCGAATGATAAGATAAAATATTAAATCATGTGTACTGGTTGTTGAGGATTAGATCAGCTCGTCTCACCAAGAAAATTGTAGACAAAGTAGATGTAATCCAGCCATTGAGAGATAAGGCAGGTGATGAAATAGAGTGTCATAGGATATTGTAAATGCACAGTAGGTTCAAAGTTCACATAAATTTCATTGTGAAAAATGTAGTATCAAAAATGTTAGCAGGTGTCTTTTTTATATTGTTATTTTGGGTGTTCTTTACTAAAAGATAGAATTACATATATATAGAGAATAAATATTCAAATCTTGTAGAAGCTCTGCTTTCTTCAGATATTCAAAATAAATTGAATCGAGATCTATCATAAATATCTCCATAAAAATAACAGCATATTTTCCACTTTATTCCTATAGAATAAATCTATAATAAAATCATTCAAAAATAATTTGAATAATTATTCCAATAAAATATCCAGAATAATAATAATGTTGAATGATTTAAAAAACTAATTTAAATTCATTTAAATTTTGTCAATAGAGTTCCTGAAAACAAGCTGCACAATACAAATGTAAATTCATATATTTGAAAATAAATAAAATTGAAACCAAAGAATTTATTAGAAAAAGACATTGAAATAATTTATTAATTTTTCTCTTTAAATATTCAACCAAAAACATTAAAAACTCTTAAATCATAATTCTTAGATTTAATGTGAATTTATCAAGTAGAAAAACCTTTGAAAATAATCTATATATATACAGAAAATAAATTTTTAGAAAAATTTCATAAAATGAACTGTAACTTTATAAATGAACAAAAATATAGGGTTGATGAACCATACTTTGCACTATTCATGAATAGTAACATATCATATGGATGATGAATAGTAACGTAGGGCTGATGAACCTTACTTTGCACAATTCATGAATAGTAATGTAGCATATGTTATGATGCATAATAATGTAGGGTTTATGAGATAAACTTTTCACTATTGTGAAAGTAGGGTACAAACCATACTTTGAGAAAAAACTAGATATCATACTTTAACAAACATCAAATAATTTTTAAGGGCTCTAAACAGTAGATTCAGACTTTAGTCAAAAACACTTATTTAAAAAAACTTATTATCTTTCCAATGAATTAATAATCAAAGAAATTTGACACCTACTATACCAAATATCCTCATAAAATAAAAGCAACAATATTTTGGAATACACCAGTTATAAAAAATCAAAGCATCACATCAAACAATTTAATCACTATTCAAACAAAATTTTTAAACATCAATGTAAACTAATGAAATCAAGATAATCATGTTGGATTTAAATAAATTCAAGTTGAATTAAAATCCTATATCTTTATAAGTTCGAGTAAAATAAATATATAATTTTTTTTAAAACTAAAAACTGTAGAGTAACTAAAACTATAGCATAAACTTAATTGAATTTTTAGAGTAATAAAAATGAATTTTTAAACTGCCTAATAAACTAAGGAAATTTAGAAAAATATCTTATCTACCAAACTTGATAATAATCATAGAAATACATAAACTATATTTTAATAAATAATTAAAATAAAAAAATGTTTTGAAATGAAAAATCACATGTAATAAAAAAGTAATCAAACAAAAGAGAATGAACAGGAATAAAAAATCTCCTCATTTTTGTTTGATTACAAAACCAAAACTTTTGAAAAATTAAAATAAATTTATTTCTCCCTATTTTCTATAAAAATATTTCTCCCACCATTTTTAAATAAACAAAGATTGAAAAAAACTCCCCCTAAATAAATGCAGTAATAAAAAATTAAAATTCCAACATACCAAGTTCAAATTTAATTTTTTCAAACTAAGAAGAGTATAATGTCTTTGAAGAAATATCTTCTAGATGATTTTTAGAAGGTATATATTCTAAAAAAATATCACCCTTATTCACATGATCTCTAATAAAATGAAATATAACAATAATATTCTTTACTCTATAATTCTATAAAAGGTTTTCAGAAATAGAAATTGTAGAAGTATTACTGCAATAAATAGGTAGTTTGTCAAGATAAACACCAAAATCACATAATGTTTTCTTAATCTATAAAATTTGAGTAAAAAAACTAGAAGTAGAGATATACTCAGCTTCTACAGTAGATAATGAAACCAATATTTGTTTCTTAGAATATCAAGAAATAAAAATTTTTCCTAGAAAATGACACATACCAGATGTGCTTTTTCTCTCAACTATACATCCTCCATAATCATAATCAAAATTAGATGTTAAACCAAAACAGTAATATTTTGGATAAAATAAACTAGAATCAATAGTTCCTTAAACATATCTAATTATTCTTTCAAAATATTTAATATTACATTATTTAGGATCTTATTGAAATCTAGCACATAAATAAACAATAAAAATGATGTCAGGTCTAGATGCAGTTGAATATCGCAAGCCACCTATCATCCCTCTATAAACTTTAAAATAAAAAGATTTACCAAAGTCATCAATATCTAAATTTCAATTAGTACCCATAAGAGTTTTCATAGATTTAGCAAATTCATGAGTAAATCTTTTAACTAACTTTTTAGCATATTTATATTGATTAACAAAATTTTCATCATTTCTTTGAAAAATTTTATGTCCAATAATGAATTTTAATTCTCCAATTAAACTCGTGTCCAATTTATAATACATCAAAGAATAAAATTCATTACATATTATTTCACTAGATGATCCAAATACTATATCATCAACATAAATTTGAACAACTAAAATATCATGATAAATTATTTTGATAAAAATAGTAGGATCAACATTGGTTTTCTTGAAATCATTATTTAACAAAAACAAAGAAATTATTTTGTACCAAGCACGAGGTTCTTGTTTAAGACCATATAATTATATATAAAGTTCAAAAACATAGTTAGTAAAATTTTCACTTTCATGAATAGGGGGTTGAGAATCAAAAACTTCTTCAGTTATAAATCCATTTAAGAAATCACTTTTTACAATCATTTGATATAATTTAAATCCATGAAAATAGAAAATAGAAAATAAAATTATAATTTCCTATAACCTGGAAAATGCTAAAAAGGAATCTTCTAATTCTATTCCTTCTTCTTGAGAGTATCCCTTAGAAACAATCCTTTCTTTATTTTTGACAATCAATCTAAAGTCATCCATCTTATTTCTAAATACCCACTTAGTTCCAATTACATGGTTTTCCTCATAAAATTCTACTAAAGTCCAAAACTTATTTCTAAAAAATTTATTTAATTCATCTTTCATAGTAATAATATATTTTTCATCTTTCAAAGCATCATTAATATTAAAAGGAACAAAATCATAAATAAAAACAGAATTGACATAAAATTTTAAAATATAATTTCCAGTTTTAACACCAGAATCAACATTTCCAATTTCATATTCAATAGGATGATCTTTGTGAATATTCCATGATTTTGGATCTGGTTGACGAGTATGCTCCCACTAAATTGATTCATTTTTATCTTGATGAATTTATTCACCAAAATTAAACTCCCTAAACTCTTCATCAATAGAATTAAAATTAGAAGTTATTTTAACATTATTTTTATCAAACATAACGTGAACATATTATTCAATAATAATATTTCTTTTATTATAAAATCTATATGCTTTACTATTATTAGAGTAACTAATAAAAATACCTTATTCTCTCTTAGAATCAAATTTATCTAAATTATCCTTTTAATTTAAGATAAATAAATTATAGCCAAAAACTCTAAATTAACCAACTTTAGGATTTTTACTTTTGTATGATTCATAAGGAGTTATCTTTAACAATGATCTAATAAGAATTATATTGGAAGTATAACATGCATCAAAAATATCTTCATCACAAAAATATGTAGGAAAATTATATTAACATAACATATTTCGATCCATTTCAATAAGAGTACTATTTCTCCACTCTACAACACCATTTTGTTTTAGTATTCTAGGAGAAGAAAATTTATGAAAATAACACTTATTTTTACAAATTTTTTCGAAATCTAAATTATGAAATTAAAATACTTTATCACTATGAATAGAAATAATCATACAACCTTTTTCATTTTGAACTAATTTACAAAAGGCAATAAATCTATTTAAAGTATCATTTTTATTAGAAACAATGTATACCCAAGTAAATATACTATAATTGTTAATAATAACTATGGTATATTTCCTTCCACCATGGCTATAAATTTGAGTGGGACCAAATAAATCAAGATGTACTAACCATAAAGATCTATTAGTACTTATCTAATTTATGGGTCTAAAAGAAATTATGTGTTTCTACCGTTTCATGCAAGAATCACATACATGAAGATGTTCTTTCTTCATGGAAGTAAGCTATAACAAATTCTCATGTTTTGAGATATTATGAAACATTCTGAAATTTAAATGAACTAAACATAGATTCTAAATAATGTTGTCATTTTTCACAGCATTTAGACACTTAACATATTGAATAGTTAGTTCAGAAAAATCAATATTATAAATATTAAATTTGTGGTCAGCATAAAATGATAATGAATTATCTTTAAAAACAAAACATTTATCATTTTGAAATTTAAATTATATTTCGTTATCAAAAAAATTGATATAATAATTAAATTATTTTTTAAATCATCAACACATAAAACTTTAGAAATAAAAGTAGATTTTCAAATACCAAATTTACTAAAACGTTTTACTTTTCCTTTAGAAATATCTCTAAAAGTAACAGTCTCTCCATCACATTTGTTTTAA
The DNA here is from genome assembly GCA_963277665.1 of Viscum album. Taxonomy (NCBI): domain Eukaryota; kingdom Viridiplantae; phylum Streptophyta; class Magnoliopsida; order Santalales; family Viscaceae; genus Viscum; species Viscum album. Next base: position 598,837,605 of record OY728122.1, read on the forward strand.
GTGGTAAAATTTTATGTTTCTCTAGTCATATTTCTAGAGCATCCACTGTCCATGTACCATATGTGGTTCTTATGACATCTACGGAATTTTTCCAGTAAAAATTAATTACTTGAAAATATTGTTACCCAAGATACATTGAGTCCAATAAGATTTGTTATAAAATTTTTAGGTACCAATAGAGAATTTAAACATGTATTGTAAGGTACTCTAGATAATAAAGATTTAGAAAAATTAGTTTTTTTAAATACTAATAATTGTTTAAATCTAAGAAAAAAATCATTTTCATAATGAAATTTCATGCCATATTTAAAACAAGTAACAGTAGAAGTACAACCATTTTTATTTTTAACAAAATATGTTTTATACATTTGAGGCAATCTTTTATCATATCCAAAACAATCTTTATTTTTATTAGTTTTTTTTCAAAGACACCATCTCATGAAATTTTTCAAGACTTTGAATAAAAGAAGATAATCTTTTTTAACACATTCAACTTACATTTTAAAATTTTTATAAACTTATGAATGAGAAGAAGAAGTAGTGTTACTTAGTTTTCCATTCTATTACAAAAGTATTTTATTTTCCGAAATAATTTTCTTATTGTTTTCTTTAAACTTATTATATAAATCAGCATCCTTTAAAATACATTTTTTCAATATTTCAATTTCTTTATTTAATTCAAAAACATTTGGGTTTTCAAAATCATATTTAGAATCAAAATATTACGAATAACAATAAGAATTACTAACCTTATCTAGTGATTCTATAAAACACAAGTTAGAAAACTATTTTTCATTTCCAGATTATTCACTGGAATTTGATTCTTCTATACAAATCCAACTAGGGGTCAAATCCTTTTTTCCTTTTTTGTATTTTTCATTATTATTTAGTTTAGGATAATGAGGTTTGATATTCTCTTTCTTCCTACACTCATAACAAGTTACATCTGAAGCATTATAATTTACATAAGCTTTCTTATCTCCCTTATATTTTTTGAGGGTTTATTCTAAACCAATTATTGAATCCTTTCCTTTTCATTATTTTGTAAACACTCTTCATAATATAATCCATATCTTATTTTTCACAATCATGTAGATAGAAATCAGAAGAGTTAGTAGAAATAACATTCTCAGATTTAAAACTATACATTTGATTTTTGTTTTCTCCTTAACAGATATGTTATTAAGATCATGTTCATATTATAGTAATGGTCCAATAAATTCATATTGTGTTTACTATTTGAAATTATTTCTTTCATCAATGGAAACCTTCTTGGTAGGCCATTTCTTTGGTTAGGATCATAGGACTTATTCAACTAGTAATGGGTTTTCCAGAGCTTCTCCAAGTGAATTCATTCCATTCACAATGCTTGTGAATCTGTGGAACATTTGGTATATGGTTTCATCTTCTCTTATCTTGTTGTCTTGGTACATAGCACAAAGCATTCCAAGTTTGGTACAAATTTGTTTTTCAGATCCAAGGTGAGTGACTAATAGAATATTCTATATTTTATGAGATTTATTACAAGAAAACACATTACTAAAAACACTTTTTTTAATATAAGAATATAAAATATTAACAACTTTGTAATTTAAAACATGTCTAGTAGCATCAACTATGGTAATAATATCTAGGTTAGCTTCAGGTAATGTGTACTATTTTGACATGAGAGACCAGTGCTCAATACTCAACTATTTGAAGTAAGACTCCATTCATGATCTCTAATATCCATAATCATTAATATCAAAGTGAGGTGGATTTTGAGGTATCCAAGCATCATTCGTGTCCAATCCTTCCATCTTAAAAGAACTTTTCCTTAGACTATGAGGTCTAGGAATTTGATATCACATGTAAAATCAAAGCATACTCTAGAGAGGGATTTGATAATTCCAAAAGGTATAATATCGTGATACATATAGAAGTGTATCAGAAAGATAATAATATATCTAATCAGTTCTACAAAGGATTTCCATTTTATTCCAATTGTAAGGTCAGATAGGGTAATGAAAGATGGTCTAGAGGGGGTGATTAAACCAGATTGAATTTTTAAACAAACAAATTTATTAATTAAAATAATCATCAATGTTAATTATGGAGGTTAACTAGTAATGTAAAAAGTAAAGAACACAAAGATGTTTTTTATATAAGATCGATCCAAAGTGAGCCTACTTATACAATTATTCATGTCTACTCGATGAGATATACATGTACACTAAAAGTGATTTTTATGGGGGAATCAAAACCCAATTGTAGAATCCTTTTATAGGGGAGGTATAAACATGACACTAACTTTTGTATAGGGAGTCACAACCCTTAGAACCTGACTTTAGACCAAGGAAGTCACAACCTGAATAGTCCTGACTTTATATATATGGATTCATAGCCCATAGATCATGAATTTAGAATATGGGAGTCACAACTGGAGACAAAAAATTACAAATAATGATTTTGTGAGAAAAATCCTAAACAGAAAAATATAGTGCATATTAAATATGGGAAATAATGTTAGAGAATCACAACCAGATGAATGATAAGACCAAATATTAAAGCACATGTACTAGTTATTGAGGATTATATCAACTTGTCTCATCAAGACAATTTTAGTAAAATCAGTAGTAATTCATCCCTTTAGAGATCATGTAGGTAATGAAATAGAGTGTCGTAGGACGTTGAAAATTCACAATAGGTTCAAAGATCCCAACACTTTCTTTATGAAAAGAAAAGTATCAAAATTTTCGCTTGTGTATTTTTCATATTACTATTATGTGTTTTATTTACTAAAAGAGAGAATGATATATATATATATATAATATTCAGTGGTTTAGGTAGCTCCACATCATTTGGATATTAAAAATAAATTGAATCAATAGTAATCATAAATATCCCCATAAAAATCACATCATTGTTGCCTCTTTATTCCTATAGAATAAATCTCTAAAAAAGAATTCAAAATAATTTGAATAAGTCTTATAATAAAATCTCTAGAATAATAATAGGGTTCTATGATTTAAAAGACCAATTTTAATTCATTTAAACTTGGTCAATACGGTTCCTGAAAAATAGCCGCACAAGCCAAATGTAAATTCAAATACTTGAAAATAAATAAAATTGAAACAAAATATTTTATTGGAAAAAGACGTTGAAATAATTTATTAATTTTTCTATATAAATATTCCACTAAAAACATTAAAAACCCTTCAATCATAATCATTAGATTTAATGTGAATTTATCCAGTAGAAAAACAATTGAAAATAATCCATATATATGCAGATTGCCTCAAATATCATTGGAAAATAGAACTATCCATATTCTAGAAAATAGCGGTTCTGAAAAATAATAGCAACACTTAAAACAATTGAATCACCATTAAAATTACCCTTTTACTCTTATATATAAACTAATGAAATCAATAAAAACATTTATTTTCTACAAAATAATATTTAATGCAAATTTTATATTTTTAGAAGTTTTAGTAAAATAAATAAATAAAGTTTTTTAAAACTAAAAACTATAGAGTAGCTAAAATTGCAACAGAAACTTAATTGAATTTTTAGAGTAATAAAAATTCATTTTCATACTTTATTATAAACAAATTAAATGTATATAAATCTCTAAAATATCAAACCTGATAAGAATCACCTAAATACATACAATATATTTTAATAAATCTTCAAAATACGAATTGTTTTTTAAACGAAAAATCACATTGAATCAAACAAGTAATCTAACAAAAGTTAATGGACATGAAGAAACATTAGTTGCATCATGAGTAATGGAAGGTGATATCGCAGGCCCTTTGATGGAAGTGATTCATCCTAAACAAATCCATGGCCATGGTGTTCTATGAACAACTTTAATTCCTAAAAAACAATGAAAGATCATCAAGAACATAGGTTGATGGTGCCAACATGAAACCTTCTTGATTAGATATATCATGATAAAGAGATTATATTTATTAATAAGTATAATTATGAGGCTTTATGACATTGTGGTTTTAACTTCTTTCTCTATAGATTCTTTTTCATGATTCTAGATATTAACGTTGTACTTGGGAAGATTCCTCTAACACCACTAAGAAAGGGTCCAAGAGGATTACACACTATGTGTATCCAAAAAATCAGTTAGATTATATTATTATTTATAATTTAACAAGTTGATTAAATATTATTAAATAATGTAGTTTAATAATTACTCATGTTTTCTTTATCATATATCTTTTATCACTAGTTATTCATGAAAATATTTTATGAGAAGGATATTTATTAAAAATTAATTTTCTATTTATTGAATATAAGGTTTATTTATTTATTAGATAATAATGAAGTGATATTTATTTCATAAATAAATAGTCATTATTCATGGATCCATAAATATTGTACAAGAATAGAAGACCAGGTAAAACGGTCTGATAAGAAATAATATTTTATTAATTCACTACTTTTGTGTATATCAAGAAATAATAATATTATTATTATAGACACGGGGTTCCATAGGGATTAAGGAAATAATTAGGGTGCATGTGAAATTATTATTTAACCCTAGAACTATTTAAACCTAATTATATTATTTATAAAGAGTTTTCATTTGTTTTCTTGTGAATAATAACATTTACAGAATTATCTCAAATCCCTAGAAAGTTCCATGTTTAAGAACACTATCAAGGATATAGAGAAAACCTCCTTCACCACTACTCTCTATTCTAGAGGATCAAAGAGAGTTCTTCTTGAATAGATTCTCGGGGAGATCAAATATAGATTATGTAAGTGTTAGGATCTACTGTGCTAGCACATAGATATTCCTACAATGATATTTTAGAGGTCATGGAGCACATGTGGATCACCACTAGGGGGAATCTACACTTGATTCCTATAACACATTGATGATATGATGTAGAGACATTTTCAGATTCATCAATAAAGAAATAATTCATCATAAGATAAGTCGTTAATTATTAAAATTAATGGAAAATAATTATTTGATGACCTTGTATTTTTTTCTGACATTATCATTTCAATTAACAGTTGATTCAATTATGTTGGTCACGAAATTTATCATCAATTCACATCTTTAAATAATCATCGATTATGAGAGCGAGAAAAGGTTGAGTTAGGAATACCCCATCTGAAAATTCCTCTACACCTAGTCCTATCAAGTGGTTTCAATGTAGTCACATAATTATTTTTAATTATTTAATGATTATGGAATTATATATGCATTTATCATTAGTTTTCAATTAGATTTTCATGGTTCTTTAATCTAAATCATGAGATCTTCTCTTCTTCTTCATCATTCTCACAAATATAATTAAAATTTATTAATTTTTTTTAAAATGAATTAAATTTGAAGAACTCATCCAAAGGTGTTGAGGATTCTGTCCTGATAGCCTAAGAGTACTTGTATTGTAATCTGTTGGTACACATCATGTGCCCGTGTTTGATGAATTGAGATAATTCATTAATTAATTAAATCCATGCACATTTATTACATGTGGTGTGTATGTAAATACATCGTGTGTGCCAATGAGCCAGTACCGAAGTGGTAAATGCTTCTACTTGGCATCAAAAATACCCAGGATAAAATTCATGTAGGGACAAATTTATGGGGGTACTGTAGTAGTACTGTAGCAGGGGGAACTATAGCAGTGTTGCAGCAAATGCAGAATTGTAGCAGCAGTGAAACTGTAGCGGGGGAGGCACAATATCAGGAACTGTAGTGGAAGCAGTACTGTAGTAGGTACCGTAGCAGCCCAAGTACTATAGCAGCATTATTCACCGAAGCGCCCGTTGGGCCAAAAAATAGGCTTACAAGCCTTGTATTCAATCCACTTGTCCTTGGGACTTAGGGAAATGTAATGGCTCTACCATGAAAAAAAGATGTCTTTGCTTCAATAATAAAATAAGGCTTCGACCCCAACCTTTTAAAAAAAATGTGTTAATCCGGATATCCTTGAACATGGTTATGTAGACTACATGATGTGTAACATTCATACATGTTTTTGTAGTCCATTAGTCAATGATGGGATGTGTATTGTCTTACATGACAATCACGAATGGCGACCATGTAATTTAGAGACCACACAATGTGCATCCCATGTGAACATCATGTACTCTATTAATTCCCATCGACACAATTATATTAAAAGTCCCAAGGTGTGTTCCACGGATAGAAAATGAGAATTGTGCTTGATGTCTAATTGGATTGTGCATGTCGTGTAGATTACTAATTAATGTTGAATTAAAAATAAATTTATAATATTACCAAAATATTAGTAACATGTGTCTCATGTGTCATTTATTTGACTCTATACATGCCATGTGATGGGTTATGTATATATATATATGAAATGTCAAATTAATTTCTACATAATGTTCATAATTTCATATCATGTATAAGTCATAATATAGTCATTACTCTATACACATTGAATTATAACATTCTATATGTACATAAATAACTTTTTTTCTAGGTGTCATTCAGTTGAATCATGCACATCATAAAATTAAATGATAATTCATGTACTCCACATAGCGTATGAGTAGACAATATTTTAATATAATAAATGCTCCGTAGTTTGGATGGGTAATCAATGTTTTACCTCCAAGGTACATTTTTTTACATATTTAATTATAAATAAATTTATTTATTTTATTTAACATTATGATGGATGAAAATATCAAGAAATTTCCCATGATAATTAATAAAAATAATTGATTAATTAATGAAGATAATTAACTGATCCGAACATGATTAATCTTAAATAATAACAATTATAATTGAATTCTAAATTTAATAAATGTATAATTCATTACATGTATGTCAATGATTATGAGTATAGAATAGACCTTTTTAAAGCATTGGTTTCCTTTTATTTATTATTAAATTAAATTTAAGTCTTGATTTTCATCACTCCTATCATTATGTAAGGTCCAGTGTGCCCATGGTTTCATTTTATGTAAACCCCTTTAAGCATCCATTGGTTCCCCTCACCTGTGTGTGAGTAATAACCTATGTAATTGATTGAGATACCATTCTAGTGTAGGCGGTTTATGTTTGGATCTCAGGAATCACCAATCTATGCGGTACATGGGTGGATAAGTGGAAAGTTGTAGCCCAAATCAAGTCATGGTTCAAGGTGTTTTCCCCTATATCAATAGTTAGTTTATTATCTTCTAGATAAACAATCCATTAGTAAATTATCATGACCATACCACTATATTATTTTATTTCTATCATGTTTCATGGTCAATTTCATTATGGAAATTTTTTCATGATCACATGAATTAATGAAATTAAAAGAATGAAATATAGACCAAAATAATTTGGATTATTCAAAAATATTATCCAATTCATGCTTAATCACTTAAGTAAATCCGCTTAATATTGACAAGAATGAAATAAAAATAAAATGGGAAATGTTTACATAAAGATTAAAATCCATTTATATATATATATATATATTAAGTCAGATATAATTCCAAAACTTATGTTAAAATCGAACAATAGTTTAAAGTGTTTGGTTGACCCAAGTCGAGGTGCTTTCAATTATCATGGAATTATAACTTGATGTTTTAGGTCGACTTATCTTAGATCAAATCAATGGTTGACTACCCATGAAGGACTTTGTTTAACTAATATTCAAAGGTTGATGAAATAAAATTTAAGGATTTCAGGATGGGGAGTCCACTCAATATATCAAGTAAATCCGAGTTAATGTAATTGATAATATTAATGACTGTCTAAAACCCTTCAAAAAACTTGTCAGACCCGAGTCTGGGTTATGAGAAGTGGAATATAAGTCATTTCCAAAAGAATGTGAAAGTAATAGGATTTTTTGAATCTAGTGGAAATTGTTATTGGGTTTTACTAAAATAGTGAGAGATCAATAAATATATAATATTTATTATTTACAATTATCAAATTAAGTACTAAAGTAACATTCTTCGTAATTGTAGAAATGATAATAGATATGACTTCAAATATGTCACTTTGATTCGTAATTGAGAAGGATGAACTTTTAACTATCACTAATTTCAAAGAATGGAAAGGTGATTACACATTTTACTATGCCGTGAAAGGAAATTATATATACCATAAAATAATATTTCAGAAGTCCATGGACAAAAGGCTTGGGAGTAAGAGTTGGCACTATATGAAAAACAATTTGATGATTCCACATATGTCCAATGTTTCATGATATCATACATGACCAATGAGCTTCTAAAGTAACATGAGGACGTGGATGTGTATAACATGATGTATCACCTTCATGGTCTCTATCAAGAGAAGGTAATGCAAGAGAGATATGATATTTCTAATTCATTGTTTTCATGAAAGTTTGGAGATTTATCACCAGTAGGGAATCATTTAGTCTAGATTATTGGTTACATATAATGATTATACAGCTTAGGAATTAAATTCCTAGAAGATTATTGCGTAGATCTTATCAGTTCCTCACTACCCCAGGTCTTTTTCAGGTTTTATCATTAATTATAACAAGATAAATAATGAGAAGAATCTACCAAAACTTCATACTATCATTATCCAAATTGACAAGGACATAGGGAATGAAAAACCTATGGTCCTTGTAGTAAAAAAAGAAAAGGAAGAATAAGGAAAATGGTACCGAGTATCATAAAAATCCTAAATCACCGGAAAATTTTACTTCCAAGAAGAGTAAGATCCAAAAGTAAATGAAGGGGAAGGAACCGGTTTGTTTTTCATGTTGAAAGAAGAGACACTAGAAGAGAAACTGAACCCAAAATAAAGGGGAAGTTAAATATGTTTTCATTATATATATATATTAGGTTCCTAGTTTTAAAATTATATTCAACACACACAAACACCACACACATAGGCTGGAATGATTGGCCATAGACCTCCTGAAGGGAGATCCCACCCATCAAGCCATATTTATCTAGTAGAAGGCTCAAAGGCCCAGTGGATATAAAGCCAATTATTAATCCAGAATGCCTGATAACTAGCCCAAGGGACTAGTGTAGTGTCATGACAGCATCATACTGCCTATATCAATAGACTTACATCATGCTTTCATCACCGCCTACTCATGTCACCACCTACATGTAGAAATTCTCTCCCACCCAGATTTGAACACAGGTCTAATGCAAGATTATGAGGAGCCTTTACCAATTAGTTAAACCACCAACCACATGAATTAATTATAGAGAATAATATTTTTATATCTACACATTGGGTATTATATATAGCTATTTTCACTCACATATATTTCCAAATATAGGATCCAAGTATACTCTAAAATATTCTTAGAGGAGAGGTGGATTTACGGGCTTCCAATGGGGAGAGTTTGTATACTCTAGACATTGGATACTACCACCGATTTTTTTAATGAAAATGATCTTGGTATTGAAATATTATAATTATGTACCAACTATTACCAAAAATATATTTTCTATATCATGTCTAGATACATATGGTTTTGTTTTCAAAATTTTGAAATAAAAGTTCTTTATTTTATAAATATTGAAATTTTTATGGTATGTCATATTTAAATAATGGTCTTTGTGTATTAAATTATGAAATAAAATATTGAAAATTAATAAAAAATTATGTTCAAATGACTCATATAAGACTGAGTTTTGGTATCACTATCTTGGTTATGTAAATGAGAATCTTATGAAAAGTCTTTATCACGATGTTTATATATAATCTTTTGAGCTAAATCTAGATTAAGTGTGTCATGCTTGTTTAGAAGTAAAAATGTATAAACCACCATTTAGTGGATATGGCTAAAGTTCTATAGATCTTATAGGATTGGTACAAAGTGATATGTGTGGCCCATTTCCAATAGAATATATATATGGTTATTCTTACATCAAAATATTTAATGAGGAGTTGAGTAGACATGGAAATGTCTTCATGATAAGTTAAAACTCTGAGTCTCTTGAGAAATTCAAATAATTGAAGAATGAAGTAGATAATTAACTTATAAAGAAGATACAATTTTCTTGGGGTTTTGAATATATTAACTTAGATTTTATCAAATTTATAAGGTATTTTGGGATTCTTTTTTAACTCACTCCATCCAATAAACCATATAATGGAATGGTGTTAGTGAAAGGAATAACAATGCCATTCTATATAGAGTAATTTAAATGATGATTCAGGTAGATATTAAATTATCCTTTTGGGGATATGCATTAAAAAATCAGTATAACATTAAAATGAGTTCCAAATAAAGGGGAAAATAGAATTCCCTTTGAGTTATGGAGTAGAAAGAAAACTATTTTGTTACATACGTTTGTATGCAGTTGAAAATCATCTGTAAACACAACCTCTAGAAAAAAAATCTAGCATCCAGAGGCACAAATTGTATCACTATATGGTATCCTAAGGAAATAAGGTGATACTGCCTATAGTGCCCCAAAGATAAAAAATGATCATATTTATAAAATTCATCTTTCTAGAGAGGGATAACATACTTATGAAGGATAGTGGGATAAATATTAACATTGATGAAGTTGATACTCAAGATACATAAGATTTAGTATAGGAACAGATTCCACAGGTCTCTAGGGAAGAACTTGTTCCAAAAACACAAGTACTACATAGGAGAACCATAGGTGAAAGATAACTAGAGAGATATGGTTTTATATTCATTGAAGATGGTGACCTATTATTGGTTGAAAATAATGAACCTCCCTCTTAAAAATAGGCAATGGAGAGCTCAGAAGTTGAAAGATAGAAATAACCCATGATTTATGAAATGGATTCTATGTATTAGAACCTTATTTTGGTTTTGGTTGATTTAATAGTTGATGTAATGTATGTTGTGTTGAAATCGGTTTTCAAGAAAAACATTTATATTGAAGGTAAATAAATCACCGATAAATCATGTTTAGTGTTTAAAGGGTTTAAATAGTGTCAAAGAATTTACTATAATGAAATTTTTTCTCTAATTTCCCTATTTAAATCCATCAGAATTCTACTTTCTATAGTATCTTACCATGACCATGAAATTTGAAAGATGGAAATATAAATATATTTCCATAATGAGGACCTTTTATAAGATGTCTATATGTCACAATCAGAAGGTTTTATGATTCCAAGTGATTCCAAAAGGATATTCAAGTTATAGAAATCCATTTATTGATTGAAGTAAGCATCGAGGTCATGGAAAATTTGGTTGAATGAAGCTATAAAATAAGTTGGATTCATTAAGAATGGATGTGATCCATGTCTTAATAAGTGGTTTAGTGTTAATGTTTTCATTATATTATTAGTATATGTTGATGACATATTACTTATTAGAAACAATGTACCAATCATACACTTAGTTAAGGATTAATTAAACAAATGGTTCTACATAAAGGTCTTAAGTAAAGCACCCTAAATTATAAGTATTGTGATTATTAAAGATATATCTAAGAGGATTATTGGTCTATGTCAAGATACAAATATTTACTAGATATAAAAGATATTTATTATCGAACAATCCAAGAGGGTATTGGTTCCAGTGTCACATAGTATACATCTTTTTAAGAAAATGCATCCTTAAACACAATAGGAGAAATAGAGAGTGATAAATATCCAATATGATTCAGTTATTGGACCAATGTATTATTCCATATTATATACTAGACTTAATGTTTCTTATTCTTTAAGCATGGTAGATATATATCATTATGATTAATCTAAACTCCATTAGTCCACTCTTATGGTAATACGTACTTATCTGAGAAGAACTAAGGATATGTTCATAAATTATGGAGGATATGAGGATCTAGTCAATAAGGGTTATATAAATTAATTTTTTTAAATAGATCAAAGGTTGTATTTAATATAGGTATTTGTTCTCAGTGGAGGATATATGATCAAGAAGTTTTTAAAGAAGCTAATTGTTGTTGATTCTACGGTATATTTCGGGTATAAAATGGTATCTAATGAATCTAAATAATTCTTTTAGATATGAAACTTTCTCTAGGATATTGATGAGGTACCTAGAATTAAATAACCTACCATATTATATTGGGATAATTCTACAGCGGTGGATCTTTCAAAAGATACAAAGTCACACCAATGGATAAAACACATACTCCGGAAGTATCACCTATTGAGAATTTTCTTTGGAGTGGTGATGTTATAGTAAAAAACGTTTCCATGGAAAAAAATGTGGTGGAGTCTTTGAATAATTAATTATCGAATCAAAACCATGAGTATCATGTGAGATCATGTGGGATGAAGCTTGTTAGAAGTTGGATCTAATGTAAGTGCGAGAATGTTTTAGTTGGTGCCCTAGAACCAACTTAAGTGTACTTTATGATAACCTATATCCATAGTTTTGAATATTAATAAACTATAGATGAAAACATAATGGATCTTCTATGTGACATAGTATGTGATAATTTCCTAAGAGTAGATATCACACTAAAAGGTCATAGTAGTTTCTTACTATGATGAGAACCCATAAGTTCCATTATAGTATTCTTAAATATATATTCCCTCACCGTATAAAATAATTTCAGGGACACAAATGATATAGTCTATAAGGGGAGGAGACATATTTTACTTTTATTCCCCTTATATTGGTGTACACCCTTGGTAATTTAGAGTGTAGGAAATTGTGAGAACAAGACCCTCCAATAGAAAATACACATTTATTTTTCTCATTTGATATTCCTATTTGTGGATGTATGTATTGATCCATAGACTTTAAGATTATTATTAAGGGATTTATGAGTCATGTAATTTGATGTATTGATGAACATTTTGATGAAATATGTTCATGGTGAAGTAGGATATGTTGGTTTCGTCACAAGTAGTATTTCCATAATGTATAATACAAGAAAATATTTTTCCCTTTTTCCTTAATATAATTTTATATCTTAGTTCCTTTAATGTAAGTAATGTAGCCTAAATAAATCCATGTCCATGGTGTTCTATGGCCAATTTAAATTCTAAAAAAATAAAATAAAGATTCATTGATCACATAGGTTGATGGCATCAGTATGCAACATGCCTGATTCAGGATATCATGATAAAAGGACTATATTACATAGTAAGCATCAATATGAGGCTTCATATCATTGATAAATTAACTTCATTCTATATGGGTGCCTTGATATGTTTCTAGATTCTAACCAAAGTGTTTGGGATTCTTTGCTTAATACCAATGAGAAATAGGCCAAAAGGGTTACACATTAAGTGTATCTAGAACCTCAGTTAAATATTAATATTATTTATTATTTAACATGTTGAGTAAATATTATTCCTCTACATGATTTAAATGTTATTCATGTTTTCTTGATCACATATATTCTATCACTAGTTATTTGAAAGAATATTCAATACATATTTCTTTTACTATGTAGTGAATATAATATTTATTTTTTTATTAGCGAATAACGAAGTGATACAAATTTATTAAATAAATAATCATTATTTAAGGTTCTCTAAATATTTTGGAGGAATGAAGGAATGAGTTTAATGTTATGATGATAAATAATATATGTTAAATATTATTTGAATAAATAATATTAAATTAATTTTCTAGTTTTGTGCATGTCATGAAATAATAATATTATATTAATTTTAATTATAGATATGGGGTTCTATAGGGATTAATGAATTAATAAGGGTGCATGTGAAATTATTATTTTATTACCATATCACTATTTAAACCCAATTATACTAATTAGAAAGAGTTTTCCTTTATTTTGTTATGCACAAAAACATCAGAGAATTATATCAATTCCCTAGAGAGTTTCATCTCCATGAACACTGTCAATAATAGAGAGTGTTATTCCTCCACCACCACACCTGATTCTAGAAAGGTAAAGGATAGTTCTACTTGTCGTGGTTCTCAGAGCAATCAAATACTAATGACACAAATGTTTGGATCTACCATGCTTGCACCCGAAGATTACTATGGAGATATTTGGTGGTTTGTAAAATTTGTTTGGATCACCACTAAAGGTAATCTAGACTTTATTCTTACAACATAATTATGGTACAATGTAGGTACATTTTCAGATTCAACAATAAAGAAAGAATTCATCGCAAGTTAATTCATAAATTTCTTGAATTGACAACAGATCATTAGATGATGATCCTACATTTTGGTTCCAACATTCCGACATCAATTAATCTTTGTTTGAATTCTGTTGTTCACAACATTTAGCTTTTATTTACATCTAATATTAATCATAAATTATAAAAAAATGAGTTGGGAATACCTCATTCGGCGCTTATGTTACTCCGAGAACCATCACCTTTAAGTTTTGAACAAATACAAGCATGTCTGACATTTAAGTTATAAAATAATTTATGCATGTATACCCTTTAAGTTCTGAAAAATTACAAGCATCTTCAATTGTTATGTTGTGAATAAATCTCGGCATGTCCACCCTTTATGTTGTGAATAATTCCAATAATTCCACCCTTTAAGTTTTGAACAAATCCAAACATGTCTGACATTTAAGTTAAAAAAAATACATGCATGTCAACCATATATGTTTTGAAAAAATCTAAACATGTCCATGGGTTATGTTATGAGTAAATATAATCATATCGATCCTTTAATTTGAAAACTAATCTAAGAATGTACATGCTTAATTATTTCATGATATATGAAATCGTATATAATGTAGTGGATGGTGATATAGGACCCCAACCATAAATAATCTACACAAATGTATACCACTAGAAATTAATCATTCATCATATCATAGATAACCCATGGAAATAAAATGAATTTTTTAACATTTCTAAAAATTGTGTCAAATAAAATGTATTCATAAATTTGAGAAATTAAAAAAAAATATTTTAACAACCTAATGGAAGTATTTCATAAATTAATTTTTATGTTAAAATATAATTTAATAGGAGTTATACACTTTGGAGTTAAATAAGAAAATGTAAATGAAACATAAATGAGTCTTTAGAGAACACTTATAAACAATATACTAAAAATGAGAGTTAACTAGTCACTTTAAAAAATATACCTTCTAAAAAATTGAAATGAAAAATTTTTCAAAAATTATTTGGAATGAAATTTCAATAATGTATCCTTGAAAAGTCAGAATGTTTATACAGAGGAAATATAGAGTGGAAGGTAAAATGTAATATAGGGAAAGTAAAAAACCATTCTAAAATATAAAAAAAATACCTTTATTGAATCCCACATTGTAAAAAGAGTGATAAATATTCCATTTGAAAAGAGGTAAATAAAAATTTGAAGATCATTAGAAATAATACATATTTGGATTCCAAAATAAAAAAGAGAACATTTGGGGGAAGATTGACTATTTAAATATAACATAAATATATCATTTGGAGAGGATGGGAATTATTCTTAACATCATTAAACTTAATGAATTAAAAATTCATCAAATAAGATGTATTTAATGTGAAAATTTAATTCCCCAAAAAAGGATAAAATTTAATAAAATATCATAATAGTATATAATAAAAAAATCTTATAAAACCACAGTCGAAGAGTTATAATTATGAAGCAAAAAAAGAATTTGAGTTAAGAAATTTCATTACAACATTGGAATTTCTTGAATCGAAAGCCCATAAATTATAAAACATGAGATAGTTTTCCAATATGACACCCCAAAACATAATAATCCCACAATTACAAGAATTATAACAATTTTTCACTTTCTGAAAATTAAAATATTTTTTAGGTTTATAGTTTTATTGAACTAGAAGTAACCCACTACATAAAAAATAGGAAATTTGTTCACAGTGTACATTTTTTCCACAAAAAATAGGTTCTTATGTTTACACTATTAGTTCATTTTTAACACTTTCTATTTATTCAATAAGTTCCACCATTGACCTTGAAATAATTATTACACATACTTAGGCCCTGTGAAAAATATTTTAAAACATGTGATGAGAAACAAATTGTAGTGAGGGATATAAAAATAAATGAAACAAGTTTTCCTAATTTGAAATACCTGAAAACCTATATGAAATATTTCATTTTTTTGTATAAAACATTGAGATAAAATAATAATTTACTTATCCATAAAATAAAATTAAAGTCCAATATTTTCTTAAAATTGCTCATAACAAATCATAACGTAAAAATAATAATCATAAGGGCTTATTGAAAAACCATGAAACACTTTCCACGAAAGACAAACCTTTTTATCTAAAATGTTCATAATCATTCCTAAAACCAAAAGCTTACATTTCTAGCTTATGAAATAAAAATATTTCCATAGAAACTATTTTAAATCATATAAAAATGAAGGTAACTTCGGACATTATCTTCATATCACTCTTTCAAATGCACTTACAAATGGAATAACCTACATAGTTAATTCCAACTTGTATTCTCCAGAAAACAAATAAATACATAATGCATTAGAGTGCTATATTAGACCCACATATTATCATAAAAAATATAAAAGAACCCTACCATGAATAAGGCATATAAAGTATTAAATTTTCATCATAATATCTATAAGAATTTTTGTTTTTACCACAAGAAAAGGTATGTTTAGTTAATCCATAAAATGAGAAGAAAAATACTTTTCGTTTGAAAATATTTAAAATATAAAAAAGTATAGAACAATGGGAAAATGGTATTATTTGAAAAACCATAGAAAATTATATAATAATATTTATAATTAATAATGGTTGAAAATAAATTTAAATGTTTTTATAAAATGAACTTTAACAAAATTTTACATATAAATAAGAATATTCTTGAAACATTTTAAATAATATATATATATATATATATGGAAGAGAAATATTTTGAATGGAGAACTTAAAAACAAGAATTATAAATAAAATCCAATACATAATGATTTCTACGTAGTCAAATACATCTGAACGTCCATTATAATAAATTTATACTTATTATAAATGCATATTAAACAATATATTTATCTAACCTACTAGATAACATTCACTCCCAACTTCTTTCTAACCATTATCTTATAATTCTTTGTTAAAATTGACTTTTAGGACTTAATTGTCCCATTTCCCATGTATATTTTGATTAGGTAGTTTAAATAATTATACCTTTCTCTTAGGTTCATCCTATCCATAATATTAAAAAAGTTATAATTATTATTTTTATAAATAAAATATAATTTTAGAACCATTCATTTAATAATTTCATTAAAAATGATGCATATCATTTCATGGAGATGGTATTTCATACGTACACATGAACGATGTTTTTATTTCTCTTGTAGGTAAAAAATAAATAAATTAGATAATTTTTTGAATTTAAAAATCATAAATATGTTATGAATTTAATATTTATTCATTGTTTCCATAATTTTTAACATTCATGTGAGGCATTAATGAAAAATGAATCGCGTCGCATCATGGAGGTGGTGGTCCACAGGTACGTACTAGCGGTGATATCATTATATAATGGATGAAATGATAAGAAATTAGATAATATATTATCATTAAAAAATAAGAATAATAATTTAATAAATACCATATATATTCTTAAAATAAATATTTATACCAATCTATGTGAGGAGGCAATGAAAAATAGAACACATTGGTTCATGGAGGTGGTCGTCCACACATACTCACGAGAAAAGTTTTTATTTCCAAAAGAATGGAAAGAACGTGGAAAAAGGATGTTCCATAATAATAAGAAACTATAATTATTTTTTATATACTTATTTAATTGTGTTATAATTGTTAATTTATATTCATAAGGAGTTAGAAGATGAAATAAAATTGGAAGAGTTCGGTTAGGGATTATAACTTCTCCTTTGATAACCATTTTGGATTACACCGTAATCAATATATAATGGGTATTTTTAGGATAAAAGGATATCAATTCCATGTTGAGGAGAGTTTTGGATGCATTTTTTATTAGTCAATATATAGTGCTCAAAATGTGTGTATATGTGATGGTAGGAGGTTTTCTTTATAAGTGAGGGGAGTGGCGCTCTTGTGAATATTCAAAGATTTGAAATTATATAAATCCATATTATTGGTAAAGTGGCCCCAAGGAAACCCAATTTAAAATATAATATTTTGTAAGATATAAATACACTCAATCGGTCACTTTTATACACTTTTTAGAGATATTTAAAGCATTCTCTCTTAGTTTAACCCCTACATTGTCCCTTTTTACACATACCATGATAACTTCACTTTCTACCATAGTTGAATTTTTTATTAAAAAAATGAAATTAAAATCATTAAAAAAATTAAAATTAAGATTCCAATTATTTAATATATTTTATTAGATTAAATTCTCATAATTGGTACAAATTACTTGTGAAATAAGTTAAAAAAATGCAAAAAAAAACTTTTTTAGAAAAATTCTAATTTGAAGCGTAAAGATGATTTAACAATAAAATTTTTCATATTAATTATTTTCATGATTAAATTATATTGTAATTAAATAAATGAACATTATATGAATTGTTTACCATTCAAAAACCTTATGGAACCTTTTAACCACACTATTAAATGGAAAGACCCAAAAATAATTTTTTATTAGAAAAAATACTACTTAAGTTCAAAACATAAAGCATGGGATTTAAAATTCAAAATAATGTATTTAAATGATTTATTTTACTCTTAAAAATATATTTTTCTATACAAATGTTTTATAAATTTTTAAGTCAATCTTTCATCATGATAATTTCATAAAAGTAATGATATTTGAAAAATCTATATTTTCACTATTTACCTAAAATAAACCATTTTATAAAAATACTAAAAAATTAAACTAAGTGAAATTTGATATAATAAAACCAAAAAATGAATTATTTTTTATCTAATTAAAATTATAAATTATAAAAAATTATTTTTGAAATAAAACCTTATAATACATGAAAAAATAGTTTAGTTAAAATATAAAAACTATTCTGTTGTTATTTATTTTTTTGAATTGATATAGATAATAAGAATACATAAAATAAAATACTGAATATTAATAAAACATGAATTTTTTATTAAAATTACCAAGGTGGTCACATTTATCCTTGCTTTAAGAAATTGCATCCTCATAATTTCATTCATTAATTAAATAGGTGATGGTATTTTTTCCATCATAAATTTTTCATATTATCATGTTTCTTCATCAATACTATTGTTCTTATACAAAACCTTAACCTAATGTATTACCTTATTCTAAAAATCATACTCTCTATGATCTAGGATTTGAACATTATTTTCCTCATAATAAATATTTTTTTCCAGCTAAACTACTTGAGCATTCAAAAAAAGAGATGCATCATGTACATATTTTTATAAAAGAAAAACATGAAATAAATCATGTACCTATGATAAACTCAAGGATAAGTCAACTTGATATAAAACTAATTCCACTTTTTCTGCAATTTCATGGACCTAATTTTCCTTTCCTAACAAAATTCATAAAATTTTTCTAGGGAGATAATTTAAGAAAAGCATGATCTCCTACCTCAAACAAATTATCTTTCCTCTGTCATCTACAAAAATATTTTACCTTATCTAATATTACCTCGTATAGTGTCTAATAAAATTTACCTTCTCAGCCATATCTTATACCAATTTTTATCCTACTAACTTTCTTTCACCAACTTCATCCAAGCATGATGGAGTTTGACACCATTTTTCATACAGTTCTTCAAATGGTTTCATATTTATATAAAACTAAAAACCGTAATTATAAGAAAACTCCAATAATGAAATATTTTAATCCCAACTTCCATGATAATTCAAATATAAATCCTAAATAATATCCTCAATACTTTAAATTATTTTCTTCAACTATACAGTAGATTGTGGGTAAAAATATTTACTAAAATTTAACTCGATACCAAATGACTTATAGAGACCTTTCCAAATATTTGATGTAAATATAGGATCATGATCGAACTAAATTGAGTCAGAGACTCCATGTAACAATAATATATATTTATGATAAATTTTACTAAAATTTTCAAAATACATAGTATCTGTAATAAGAAAAAATTCATATTCTTAGTCAAATTATAAAAAATTACCCAAATCACATTATTAACTTGAGATATATTTGGTAATATAACTAAAAAATACAATGATATATTCTATAATTTCCATTATAGTACTAGAAATGGTTGAATCATCCCCTTCAGTAGTTTTCATTCATTTTTTCCTATTGAAAAGTTAAAAATTTCATGGTAAAATCATCAATAATATTTTTTATTCCTTCCCAACAATAATATTTATAGTGGTCTCTATATATCTTGGAAAAACCATGATGAATGAAAAATGGATTTTTATGATCTTCACTCAATAATTCATTTTAAACAAAAAATTATTTAGAACACATAACCTATTTTCATACTTGATAATACCTTCTTTTTCAATATTGAAGTCAGTAAACTTCCCTTCCATAACCAATTATATCTTTTCTTATAACCCCCAATTTTCTTTTTGGGAATTATTAATTATATATAACATATATAAAAATATTGACACCTAAAATAAAATATAAAGTGTTTTTTCACACACAAAATTCATTCTAACATTAAATAAATCATTAATTAATGGATCATGTTCTAATTAGAGCATGGATCATAATGTATTTTTTCAACTCAAGGAATAAGATAACTTGTTTTCTTTAATTTAACTTAATAAATGTGAATCAAGAAATCATAATCCTTTTATTAGTTCTAACCATCTTATTTTTCTCATGATTAACCTTTTTTTTACTAAATAAATACTTCAAAGATTTATGGTTAGTATATATTTCAAATTTTATACCATATAAAATATGCCTCCAACTTTTTAAATAAAAAACTATTACTCTAAGCTCAATATCATGGATAATATAATTCTACTCAATTAGTTTCAATTTACATAAATTATATGCAATTACCATATTATATTGGATCAAGTAAAAAAATGACCTTCAAAGAAGCATCACTATAAAAAAATAACCATTTTTAGATGGAAAGGTTAACACTCAAGTATTAACCAATATATTTTTCAATTCCTTGAAATTTTTATAAAATTCCTTAGTATCTATGAATTTAACTCCATTCCAAGTTAGCTCAGTTAGTGGGTTAGATAACTGAGAAATTTTTTTAGCATACCATCGATAGTAAAATAATAATCTAAGAAAAAATTAAATATCAATGACATTTTTAGATCTTTTACACTCTTAGACCCCTTTATTTTTATTAGGATCAAAAGTTATACCATATTTAGAAACAGTATTCCCACAAAAATAAATTTGATGAGAAAACATAATATTTCCCAAATGTTTCATATAAATTCTTCTATTTTAAAATTCATAGAACAATCCTTATATATTTATCATTATCTTTAGATACCTTAGAATACACTAGAATCTCATCAATGAAAACGACCACAAATTTATCCAAATACTCATCTAAAACTATATTAATAAAATCTATAAATATAGCAGGTGAATTTACCAACTCAAATGGTATAACTACAAACACATAATAGTAATATATTGTACAAAACATCATTATAAGAATGTATTCCTCCTTCATTTTCAGTTGGTGATACCCTAACCAATGATCAATATTTGAAAAATATTTGAGCACATCGGAGTTAATCAAATAAGTCATTAATATAAGGAAATAGATACTAGTTCTTAATAGTGATGCTATTTAGTTCTATATAATCAATTAAAATACATATATATTTGTCTTTATTTATAATTAAAACGTTGGGTCAACCCAATTTGAATTTCTTCAATAGATGAAATCTTTATCAATCAATTCTTATAATTAATTTTTTAATTCCAATAGCTCCACTAGAGTTAATCGATAATAATTTTTTGAAATTGACTTAGTATTTTTAACTAATTCAATATTAAATTCAACCTATTTATCTAGAACAAAACTGGAAAAATCATTAGGAAATACATCCAAAAATTCATTTACCATAGGTACATCATTAAGATGAATAGTTCTTTTCTTTTCAATGACATGTGCAAGATGACTATCACCCTCATTTTTAATAAAATTATTATATTATTGATATGCTATCATAGGTATTAAATAATTCATATATGTGAATTAAAACTCACTCTTAGAATTTAATATTAATTATTTAGCTCCATAATCTATCTTAGCATGATAGATTGAAATCCAATATATACCCAAAATAATATAAAATTCTATTAATGTTAAGGAAACATGGTTTATTGGAAACAAAACATCCAACTATAATAATAGTAATGTTATAATAAATATATATTTCTATAATAATTCCAATAGAAGATTTTACCAAAAACAATTATCTCTATTTCTTGAGGTGATATTTCTATTTTATAAGAATACTTCCCAAAAATAAAAGAATGTGTAGATACTGAATAAAAAAAGACATTAAAATAATCTGAATAAATAATTAATATAATTACAACCAATTCATTTGATGGTCTTGACTTTATTGAGGTGGTATAAAATGACTTTTCCACACATTTATAATTATGGTCTTGATGATTTACATCTATCAAGATTTTCCTCAAACACACATCATCATAATGGCCCATCGCATTACAAATAAAACCTCTTACTACGAAATTATCCTAATTAGTCTTATCATTACCATTATTATTTCTATTGGAAATCATGATCCATATTTCCTAGTTGTACATATCCATAACACTTTATAAAATTCATTATATATTCCACAGAATGCTTCTTACCACATTTGTCACAAGTTGGTATCGTAATTTTTCTTACCTTCACATTTTTTTGATTAATGATTCCCCATAAATTTCCACCTACCATACATCGTATCCTTATTAACATAAAAATAAAAAAACTTCATATTTACCTTCTCATTACATCCAAAAAATTCCTTATAAATTCTAAACTCATGAAAAACCAAATCCCTTCAAAGACTTGTTTTTAATATTGAATAAAATCAATCATAGTCCAGAATAAAATTTTGTGAATATCTATCCAATATAGTAAAATTTTCTCCATATGAGGTAACTAAATCCTACACCTTATAATTTAACTCTAGAAACATCCTTTCTATCCAAAGTATAACAATTTTAGAAAAATATTTCTCAAGGAAAATATCCTTAAATATCATCCAATCCATGGATTCAATCCCATCCTATAACATGGTGTTCATAATCAGAGACTTCCACTAATCAAATTCAACTTCAAAATAATAAATATTAAGTATTAAGTTCTATGTTTCTAAATATCCCAATACTAATAATATCTTCTCCGAGACATTGATCCTTCCTTTAGTTACCATTTGGTCAAAAGATCCACCAAAAGGTAGGGGTATTGTTTCAAGTAACGTTACACTATAGACATGTTACACTAAAGATAATTTTTTTATTATATGGAAAGGGTACCACCATTAATATCTTATGTTAACTGATTTAACATATTCACAAACTACTCTTCTCTAATAAAAACCATTCCAGTGTACTGATTCATAAAAATATCACTCTCTTTTTTCCCTCCTACATCATTCATCATGGTTACTATATAAAAAAACCAATATGAATAGACATGGATTATATAAATAAATAATTAAATACTCAAAATATATCTCATGATAATAAAACTATAAATTGAGATCTCTCAAATTTTAATTTTAACATCATTCTAACCTCTAATATTATCTAAACCTTTTCTCTAATACCAACTATGACACCCCGTAACAAAATCAACCACTAATTACATTATTTATAACAAGGGATACTCCTTATTATATTTCTAGTTTGTTTTATGAATATATTTTTATATAATTATAAATAAACCATCAAATAAAAAGTGTTAATTTCAATACGGCATACATTTTTCTTCAAAAAAAAAATAATTTCTTATATTTACAATATTGTTTCATTATTAAATTTTTACTCATTCAAGATGTATCACCATTAAAATTTATGAAATTATTAAACATACTTATAACCTATGTAAAACATTTAAAAAAATTTAATTAGTATGGAAACTCTTAGTAAGGTATATAAAAATAAATGAAACTCATTAGTCAATTTGGAAATTCATGAAAACCAATAATAAAGTTTTTTTTTCATAATAAAAATTATGTTCAAATAATCATTTAGTTCATAATGAAATAAACTTATTTTATTAATGTTTTTATAAAATATATCCTTGTAAATCATAAATGAAAAATTCATAATCATCAAAAATATCTTTAAAAAACCAGAAAACCTACCCTCAAAACACAAACCTTTTTGTCTAAAAAGTACACAAACTTTCTTAAAATCATATACTAATTTTATTACCATATGAAATCAAAAATATTTCAATAAAACCACACTTCAAATAATAGAAAAACATTTATTAAAATTTTTATAATGTCTTCATTTAACTTTTAAAATCACACTTACAATCACACTTATAAATGGAATAATACACATGGTTAATTGCAAATGTCTTTTTTGGAGAACATTTCATAACCCAATGCATTAGAGGGACATATAGGACAAACCCATCAAACTAAAAAATATAAAATTACCATTACAAGAGTGAAAAATATAAAATATTTCATTTACATTATAACACACATAATAATTAGAATTTAATCCCAAAAATATAAAGCACATTCAGGTATCTCATAAAAATGAGGAAAAAATCCTTTTCATTTGAAAAAATTTAAAATATAAAAATTTCCAGAACAATGGGAAAAGGGTATTACATCAAGAATAATATAAACATGAAAAGTAATATAGATAAAAATTAACATCTATCATGATGCATAAATTTGGTCTGGTGACAAACAATAAAAACTTTTTTTTTTGTATTTTTGTTAAGAAAGTCAAAAATAACCCATATAGTAAGCCTTTAAAAGATTCATTTTCACAATGTTATAAATAAATCCAAAATTAGTTGAAAATTAAATTTAAAAATATTTTAAGTATAATTAAGAACATTATAGAAATTTGTTTAAGAATATGAGTATATATGAAAAATATTTTTGAAAAGAGAACTTTAAAATAAGGTTTTAACGAAAAGCCATTACCTAGGGACTTACACTTAGTAAAACACATTAAAACATATTATAAGGTGAATATAGAATTTTTATACAACCATATAAAAAAAATATATATAACTTACTAAATACCATTAACTCATAACTTATTTTTACACATTTACTTATAATTCATTATTAAAATCAACTTTTAGGTGTTAACTATCGCGTTTTCCATGTATGTTTTGATTCAGTGATTTTAGTACTTGAACATTTATCAGATTTTAATCATATAACTAATATTAAAAAATTATAATTATCATTTTAACACACTCAATAAACTTTTAAAACGATTCATTTAAGGAATTCATGAAAAATATACACATCATTTCATGGAGACAGTAGTTCATATGTACACAGGAATTGAATTTTCATTTCTCAATTGGGTGGAAAATAAATAAATTAGATAATATTTTACATTTAATACATCATAAATATTCCATAAATTTCGTATTTAATCATTATTTCTATCCTTTTGACCATCCATGTGAAGCAGTAATCAGAAACGAATCACATCGCTTCATGGAGGAGGTAATCCACACATATGCACAAGCAATTTTATCATGTTCCAACGGATAGAAGGGTAATGGTAGATAATATATTATAATTAAAATATAATAAAAATTTTATATATATCATATATATTTATCAGTTAAATATTTATAAAAATCCTTGTGAGGCATTGATGAAAAATGAAATGCATCGCTTCATGGAGGTGGTAGTCTACATGTATACCAGAGAAAGTTTTCTTTTCCCATATGATAGAAAGTAGGTGGAAAAATGTTGTTACATAATCATAATAAAATTTTTGTATATTTTATATGCTTATTTATTTATGTTATAATGGTTATAATATATTTAAAAGGTGTCAAAAGAAGAAATAATATTGGAAGAGTTCTGTTTGGGCTTTTACCTTCTCCTTGGGGAACCACTTTGTCTTACACATTAATCCTTCTAAGATGGGTATTTTAAGGATACAAGTAACTTTATGACATTTTGAGGATATTTGGTGAAGTATTTGGTTAGGTATTTCTAATATATAGTTATCAAACTATGTGTAAAAGTGAGGAGAGAATGTTCTCTTTTATTAGTGGGGGAAGTGGAATGCATTTAAATTTTCAAATTTAAAAAGTAATAAAAGATCATTTTCATGGGAATGTGGCACTGAGGAAACCCAATATAAAATATAAGATATTTTAAGGTATAAATACACTCATAAATTCATTTTTAAACAATTTTTAGAGATATTTAAATCCTTATATCTTAGTTTAACCCCATAGTTAACCCTTTTTATCTTAATTGTGATAGATTAAATTTTTACCATGGTAACTTATTTTTATGACATAAAATACAATTTAACTCATTAAAGAATTTGAACATGGTTATTAAAAATATTAAATACATTTTCATTTATTCAATTTCCATAAGTGGAATAAATTGTTTTTAAGAAAATTTATCAAAATCCAATGAAAACCAATTTTTAGAAAAATACTCGTTTTAAGCATAAAATTGATTTACATTAAAATTAGGCATATAATTTATTATAACGAGTTTAATTATATAATAATTAAAAAAGGGAAATTTATAGGATATTATTATCATAAAAACCAAATGGAACCTTTATCCACACTATTAAATTAAAAGATCCGAAAATAGCTTTTTATTAGAATAAAATATAACATAACTTCCAAAAATTCAACCATGGGTTTCTAGATTTAAAATAATATTTTTAATTTTTTTTATTTTACTCCTTAAAAAAATATATTTTCAAGCTATATTTTTTTAAAAAAAATCAATCTTACTTCATGATGATGTCATAAATGTTATGATATTTGAAAAATCTCTATTTTCACTATTCACCCAAAATCAACCATTTCATAAAAATATAAAAAATTAACCTTTATATAGAATTGATATGTTGAATCCCAAAATTGTTTATTTTTTATTAAATTAAATTTCTAGAATTCATAAATTTATCTTTTTTATAAAAACATTCAATACATGGAAAAAAATTTAATTAAAAATAATAATAACTATCCCTTTTTTGTTGAAAATGTTCTTAAATTTTTACATTTAATGTGAATCTAAAAAATCCAATTATGATTATTAATAAAACATGAAATTTACTTATTACTAACATTAATTTGTTTTTCATATTTAAATTCCTTTAATTTAATGAAAGTGTGATAAAAAAGACCATAGGGTAGTATATACACTAAAAAATATAAAACAAGTGGTAAATAAGGCATATGTCTCAAAGAAAGAAATGTGAGATGATAAATTCCCTTACTTTAACTCTCAAATTCCAAGAAAGTGATTTAAACTCCTATATAATAAATATAACTATATTATTAACATATTTTGGAAACTTATTCATATTTATTACCCAACACACTCTTTGATAATAATAATTTATTATATATCTACTTGTTATTTATAGTTTATTTTCTTCATTGGATGTTAGTGATTTTTATCATTCCATGATTGCTTTGAAATTTCAACGTAGATACCCATTATTTGATACCATTCCGCACATATACACAAATGAAATTCTCATTTTCTTAAGTGAAAAGGAAGATAACTATAGTTACATAAATATAATAAAATTTTACTATAATAATTATACTAATTTTTTTTATTTTTGGTTGGTATAACTGACTTTTAAGTATAATAATAAGACTTATAGAAACTGAAATGAAAAGGAGTGATTTAATAATTTTTCCTTACCCCTTGGAGTAACTCCTTTGAAAATTATATTAAGGCTTTGAGAGGTTGTCATTTGATGAGAAGAGAACCTATAGGATGTGGCTAGGAGTGTTGTAGAGGGATTTGGGTAGATTTTTGTTGAATTAAGGGGCTCTGTGTGTGTGGAGAATTGGGGTGGTGAAGGGATCCTTTTATAAGTGAGTGGAGTGGAATTTTGGTAAAAAAATAAGAACTATTCAAGGAAAGTGTCTTGAAAAGTGGATAATAATGGAGATGGGATGATTTTTGGCTAAGAAAAACCTCAAATTCTCATTTGGTGACATTTCTTTAACATGATATTTGTAACACCTTGAGATTTTATGAGAAATATTTTTTTTATGTATTATGTAATATGAAACACCAAAGGAATATTTCAATACAAACAACATTTTCTTGGCTTGCGTTACACATAAGAGAAACCTTCCTCGATAGCTTGCATTGTACGCAATACTGTGTTTCACTAAACAATGATTTGTTATTATAATATTATATAAACTAGCCATTATGAATAGTAATAACCACTTTTTGAAATTTTATAAATTTTATCTTTCAAAATGGACTTCATTTTTGGATTCCCAATATAAAAATTAGCTTAGGGTGAATTGTTTGTATTTTTCTGAAAACTTTCAATTTTTGATGAATAGTGAAAAACACTGAGTTATAGTTTAAAATCGAATTTTTATTTAAATAAATATTTATTTTATTTAAATTTATTTTATTTAAATTTATTTTAGGTAAAAATAGATACATAATACCTATATAAGTTCAATTTAATTCATTTGAGTCATTTTCTAATAATTTTAGATATATAAAAATTTTATTGAACTTTTTACTGTCTTTTACCCACCTCTTAGGAGAATTTTCAAATTTACATAAAACTAAATTTTACCACTTCTTTGAGTGGAATTTCAAAAATCTGAGAAACACTATTGATATATTTAAGTAAAATGTGGTTCAATAAGATAAAAATATTTTTTTTTGAATAGTAACTTTTTACTTTTATTTACCACAGTTAAAAGTAAATAGGGTAATCAAGGGTAAAAAATGGTACTATTATTACCCTAACACATGTCCTAATTCTATTGGATAAGTGTAATTCGACCAAAAACAACCATAGGAATAAAATATGACCATTTAGGTCCACTTGGATTAGATTAGGACATTTATTGTTATTTAATTCAAAGAAGAGTTAAAAGAGTTAAAATCGTAGTTTAATAAGTAAAAAAATTTTAATATAGGGATATAAATAAGATAAATTTGAATAAAAATATTAATTATAAATATAAAAATATTTACTAAAAAATTTTATTTTATTTATAATTTTTATAAATTAAATAATTTAATTTATTTATGACATAATGATGATGCATTAATTGCCTTATTAATGAAATATTAACATAATTGATATTGTAAATACCCAAATAAATATAATTTGAGACTTTTTATTAATTAAAATAATTTTCTAGGTTAATATAACATATTAGGGTTGTTTAGATGAATTTTTTTCGAAGTAATAATGTTTTTATGAATTTAGAAAAAAACAAAATACTTAATAGTGTCAAAATTGGCGTAAAAGAGTTTTTAAAACAAATATTAAATTATTAATTGAAATTCCTCCAATGGACCGAAGGACTTAATTTTTATTGATTTTTGATAATCCTCTTTTCAAGGGGTGAGGTGGAACCCTTACAAGGCCCATAGGCCTAGGTATTACATGGCCCATAGGCCTTAGAGGAAGTCATTGCCCATAGGCTTCAAACATTACATACAACCGAGACTAACTACTTGGAACTGCTCCTCCCCAGCATCTTCATCGTGAAATCAGCTCTCCACCTTCGCATGGTTGTTTGGCTAGGCATTCCCGTGCATGCACAGGCTTGTCCCGATGGTAGGTGACATACCCTCTCATTCTTTCAATCTGTTTAGCTTCTGCTGTGGTGAAAGCTCCTTGCTCGTCCTCCTTGTAGAGCTTGTTCCTTGTAGGTTGTCTGGATTGCATCTGCACTAAGGAGGACCGAAGGCCTTGAGGTGGCCCAAAGGCCTTACTGAACCAAAGTCATGGGTGTTCTGAAGGCCTTATAGGACTCAGGGACCAAATCGGTGGCCTGAAGGCCCAAATGGGGGCATATTTCTGGCTGCTACAGTGCCAAACAGTGCCTGCTACAGTACCTACCACAGTACTGCACGGTTTCTGCTTCAGTACCTGCTATAGTACTGCACAGTTCCCGCTATAGTACCTGACATTAATGAACCAATTGGGGTTCTATTAGAAGTTTATAGTATGTTTATTAACAATATAGTGTAAGAACACAAGAAGACACGGTAAAAGTTAAATTATTTAACTTAGAGTTAAATCTAAATGATAAGGTTAAAATGGTAACCTAAACTTGTCTAAAACCAATATTTTGAGATTATTTAGACCCATCCCAATCCTATACTTGGAATAAGTCACTTTGGAGCCATTATAAACCGAATATTAATTTATTATAAAATAATATTTTATGTTTTTCCTAAGGTGCCCCTCACCCCTCTTATAAAAGGGAAGTCCACTTTCTCTCTAACTCAAACATTCAAAGTCATTTGGCTCAGCCAAACCCTGCCCAAATACCCTATAAACTGTACTCCATTCATCCTGGAGTCCTTAATTTCGTCATAAATCCTTCCTAAGGATCCCTTTTGATCAAATCAAAAGGCAGAACCCAAGGAAGAGGTAAATGTCTCACCACCTATTTCAAGTTCCTTTCTTCTTCCACTTCCTCCTTCTTTGTTGTTTCCATTATAAAATAATAACACCAGTATATTCAATATATTATTATGTTATTATAAAAATGGTACGACCATATTATTTATTTTATCCATCCTATGAATGAAAAAGTCACCACACATGCGTACGTACGGTTTACCGTCTCCAAGTCGTGGTGTAGTTTGTTATTCAAACATTTAATCATTTGGATGGGTATGATAATGAGTATAAATGATATAAATAATAAATATAAAATTATTATGATTCAATATATATTATGTACTATACAATTATATACGATTTTAATATCAAAATAATGGCATCATCGCTCGTGCGTACGTACGACCTGTCGTCTCCACAATGTGATGCGACTCGTTCTACGTGATCGTCATTGAATAATAATTATATAAATGAATTTAATGAATAAATATGATATATATTACACTAATACCATTCTGTAAATGAGGTATCTATAACCTAAAAATAGTAATAAGAATTTATTCGACAAAACATGCATAAGAACATAAAGCAATGAACACCCAAATAATAAGTAGCAATGAAATATTACTAATAAGAAGATAAGAATATAACAATATATGATACCATAACATTGATTATGATTCTGGAATAAGTCAATGAAATTACTTAAATAATTATACGGGAGGTTCAGACACGTACAAAGCATATCGGACCTAAGGTAAGGGAAAATATCCCAATCTCAATTTTATCTGAGATTATTTATACTTCAAAATTTACTGGGGAATATTTATCATCCACATCCATGTTTCCTCAATATGTAATATTATTTCTATCCTCCTAAAATTGTTTAAATCCAATTTTACCTATTGGTTAATTTTTAGTAAAAGATATTAAATTAATCTTTTGTCATTTTCAGTATGAGATACTTTTTGACTTTTCTGGCCAAAGTATGAGAAGAGTGTTTTTTTAACTTATACAGCATGAATGGATTTTTATGATTTCATAGAACATTATTTCCATGGATAGAATGGAAAGTTAATCTGGTTCAGTGATATAGGACTGAAACGAGGAGTTAACTCAATTCAGAAATGGACTTTGTCCACTATGATAGTCTAGGCAATACGTCTTGACTAATATGAAATTATTTTCTATGATTATGTGTGTATGCCACAAAGTTTCATGTTTTATGTTATGATTATTGGGATTACATTTCACTATTATGATTTACCCAATTTTAGGATATTATGATCTCTTTTGTAGGTTAAGATTTTCAAAATGTTATGTTCTTATGAATATGATATGATTGATATTTCCTTTGTTTACCCTTACTGAGCATTTGAGCTCACCCTTTTGTATGTTTTCTTTTCCCTAGTTCAGGAATAGGGGTATTAAGTAGGATATTCCCAAAATGGACTCTAGATATGATGAAATAAATGGGAGACAATGTAGATGCATTATGAACTAGTTGTTTATGTTTCCCAGTTTCTAAAGACACTATACCTATACGGTCCTATATTGGTTTTGTTATATGTTGTAATAATTATGCTTCAATTCTGAAGTAATACCAATGTATGTAAAGTATGGTTCGTTATAATATTATTCTTTTACCCCATAGATTTAACCCTCTTATTATTTTGACTTTATCGTGGTAACTAATTTTTACCTGATTTATTTATTTTTATACCTAAAAAATAAATGTACATTATTAAAAAATTATGACCTTAAAATTTAAAATATGAAATTAATTTTATTATATATAATTTATAAAATATATAAAAATTGATTTCAAAATAATAAATGAATAACATATTAAAAACAGTTTTAGAGAAAAATATAACATAATTTCTAAAATGTCAAATATAGTTTTGTAAATTAAAAAATATTTTTAAATGTATAATTACTTTTAAAATATTTATTTGGTCAATAAGTTTTTTTTTCATATATTTAATTTATTATTATATACTAATGATTTCATAAAAGTTAGGGCATTTGTAAAAATGAAATTTTTTACTATTCACCTAAAAATAAATATTTTCATGAAAATATCAAAAATTCATCCTGAGAAAATATTATCATGATTAATCCTATAATTTAGTTCATTTTTTAAAATTAAAATTATAAAATTAATGAACTTATCTTTTAAATGGAAGCATAAAATATAATGAAAACTATTTTTTATAAGTAACCGACTATTTTAAATGGTAACAATTATTATTCTTATTTTATATCTATTAACAATTAAATGAGTGTTAATATATTTTTTATTTGTTTAAAAATCACATTAGATTAATTATTTAAGATAAAATAATTTAATTTTTTTAGATAAAATTAAACAACATTTTTCAAAATAATTCATTCAAAACAACTCTTTTAGCATTATCACGGTAATTAACTTTAATCTCAATAGCCTATATTTTTATGAATAAAAATTAAATTTAACTTTCTTCCTATTTTGAACATATGATTAAAAATATGAAAATAATTTTATCTTATTTAACTTCTAAATGTGAAAAAAATAACTTTGATGTAATCATTCATAATGCACAAAAACAATTTTAGGGAAAAATGTTTCTTTTGTGAATAAAATAAATTTAATAATTAACTAATAATAAATATTAGATGTATTTTAACTTAAATTATTATATTTATTACAAATTTTTTTTATGAAAATCATTATTTAACAATAATATAAAAAATATAGTTCATAGGAAGGAACTTTTTAGTAAAATATATTTTTATACATAAAATGATTTTATTAATTATTTGGTTGCAATAATTAAATTTTATCAATTCATTAGTATTAAAATTAGACTTATTTTTTTCTATATATATTTAATAATTAATTTATCTATACATATACCCATTAATTCAACAGTAACATTATAAAAAATATGCTTATCTTAAAAAAAATGTGTGGTGATTCTATTTTAGTTTATTGTTATATATGGAGAAGCCTATTAAACATAATATTTTTTTAAAAAAATTACACTAAAATATCTGGGAGTTACATTATACCCCCTTAAATAAATTCCATCCTCATGATTTTAGTTATCAATTATTAAAGAAAATATCAAAGGGTATTTAAAATATAGACATAACTCAAGATATAATTTATGTAAGGATATCACCCTTCAAAATTATGGATGGATATAAATTTTATAATTTTATTCATAATGGGAATGTTTCCAAAATTGTGTTTATATCTCCAATCATTTTATCTAAACACTACTCATTAATAGGTATTAAGATACATTAACAAAATTAATTTTTCATAGAGAGTTCATAACCATCATTACACTGAGGAATGATCATAGGTTGATTTGGAATGTGAAAATTTATTTATCTATTTCAATAATTAATATAGTCTATTTTTTAGATAGTTAATCCATTCCAAAAATAACTTCAATTTCATTTAAAGGGAGAATAATATGATTTATATTACACAAAACATTATCTTGGGATAAAACAATCTTAAAACAATAAGTTTTATCTGATAATTAAATTTAAAATAAAAGGATGGATATTTGATACTCTGGTAAAACTTCCTAGATATATTATAGTGACTAGAACTAGAATCCAACAACACAACAACAAATCTGTAGTAGAGAATAATTGTTTCTTAATTATCTTTATAATGACCCAAGATAAAAATATCTTAATTTTGCATAATTTTCATAATTTGAACATTACCTCTTACAAAAAAGCACAATCCTAAGAATTGAAGGTTTAATGTTTTTGAGGACTATCTACAAAAGAAACTTATTCTACAAAACATGTGAACATTTCTATATAATTGGGCTACAATATACTCTCTTCTAGACTTCTCCTAAGATATAATCATCTTCATAACGTGAGAGATGGAAACATAAGAGAGGGGTGAGTTCAAATTCTCAATTAGAGTAAACATAAATTATAACAATCAATGATCATAAGTGAGAATAAGATGAGCATATGGGAATAAGTTAGATAAATAATAAAATCATACCCAAAAAAATAGTGGTGATAAATCATGAGGCATATAATAAGGATTGGAATAAAATAAGACATGGCTTAAAAGACTGTGGAAATATCAGTCAATAAACATGATCCATGAGAGTATGAAATATTCATAAGAATATGAAAAAGAGGTGCATAAACAAAGGAATTAGAAAATTTAACATTATGAATATAGGTTTACCATGATTATATCCACACACATTCTTGTGAACATAACATAACCACAATTATACTCATAAAAAACCTTGTCAATATAGATTAATCGTAATTATAACCACACACAACCATGTGAGCATAGATAAACCACAAATATACCCATTCAAAAACATTTGAGCATTTATTAACCATAATTATACTCATTCACATCCTTCTGAGCATAGTTTAACCATAATTATACCAACACACAACCTTGTGAGATTATCTAAACCAAAATTATACTCATGCACAACCTTGTGAACATTGATAAACTATAATAATACCCATGCACAACCATGTGAGCTTAATTAAACCCCAATTTCACTCACACACACAACCTTATGAGAGTAAATTAATAGTAATTATTTATCTACTAAAATAGGATAATATTCATTTTTGATATATATAATATTCACAAGCTTCATTATTCACACTTTTAGTGTATTTTAGAAATTGAACATTATTTCACATTATGATTGTAATGCCTTCTTAAAATACACTATTACATTGTCAATTTTTGAACACCTCATTAAACACCAAATGGTTTTGATTTTATTTTCATATTTTATTTTCAATTCTCTAAAACTATAAGAAACAGTTCATCATTTTTTATCACTCAAATATTCACATGGGAAGACCACCAAAGAAGGCCTTGAACTAAGAACATTTTGGATGAAATGAACTGGATAACATCCCAATAAAAGTATTGTATCAGCAAAGATCCAAGACCAATGAATCTAAAAATTGAACTATAGATATAATAAATTATGGTGAAAATTTAATTCATTATTATCCCAAGATAATTATGATGTTTAAATAGAGTTATATGTAGAATAAATTAAAGAAAACATTCTAGGCCACATTCTGCGGCCCAAAAAAACAACCCACCAATTTAATCATATATCTACAACCCAAATTCAATTTGGGATGAAATTTTACAAAATGTCTGGGAAAATACGTATCTTCATATTTTTATTCTATGAACCACCCAAATTCGGCCATCTAGATTAACTTTTGGACACATCTGTTGGAGGCATGTAAGTAAGCATGGATTTTTTTAGGGGTGGAAAAGTTAACTCGCCCTTAACATTTCTCCCACTGAGGCCAAACACCATTAATTAAGGTCACTCAGAATGTTTGAGTATTGAACCAATCGTCGTTATATGCCTATTTAGGGTAGTAGTTGTGATGGAGTTAAGAATCTTGTAGTTTTTTTCATTGTAATTTTATTAAGCTGATTTGTCTTTGTAAAATTATTTTTTCTCTTGTATGTTGTTAGAGTCACCATAGTTTTTTATAAAAGATATCAATTTTCTTTTATTATATTATTCTTATTATCATTTTGATATTGTTACATCAATGTATGAACTTATTCACACTAAAACTTGTGAAATCATTCACACAATGGTGGAGTTATTGTTATTTCATTGTTTTTCAATTCATCAATTCCTCCCTCATGGGTCTACTTCCCACTTCCATTGATAGAATATAATAAATTGAGGGATAACCCTCTTATGGGTTGATCGAAGGGAGGTGAAAGGGGATTTATTGGATGTTATTTCTGATTCTATAAATGTTTGATAATTTCTTTTATTTGAGTTTTTTGTTCAATGATTTCCTTTCTTCCTCTTCATTATTGAATTTTATTGCCACACGTTTCAAGTTCTAATAGGATCCTTTATCATGAAGTGCACATAAAATTTATCCTCTAAGTGTATATGTAATTAATATTTTTATGTGAAGGTTTTAAACTAGTAATTAATAAGGTTATATTGATTTTATTTAATGAATCCTTATTGAGTCTAAGAAACTAAAGTCGTTAAAAAGAAATTTCATCAAATCCATCCCTTGTAGTTACTAAGGATCAACCCTTTCTCATAAATTGAATACACATAGACCTGTTAGTTTTATTTTAAACCCATATTAAATCAACACAATGTTGGCCACTTCATATCCAAAAAAAATCCACAAAATGTATGTGTCTGTAGGTTTCTTCTTAGGTAACTGATTATTCAACAACCAAAGCTATACTAAAAGAGACCACTTAACCTTAAAACTTGGGTGAATTTGGGTGAGAAAAAAATTTGGCACAATTTATAGGGACCTAAGTATGTTATATAAGACAATATAATCATTTTCTCACACTAATTCTCTATTCCAACCCCCGATTTCACTCCTATAGAAATCCATTTCGAACAAATACAAACATGGGAAACCTCTCCCTTCTTTCACTAAATCAAACCAAGTGTGATGGAAAATGACCATCTTATTTTTTAATAGTGGGGAAATAATAATCTAAATAAACCAAAATGTGTGAACACCTATTGTCAACAAAACACCCAAACCTATAATGTGTTTCAATCCCAACAAATCCAATTTTAAACATTCTCCAATGAAATTCCAACAATATTATTATCCTCTTATATTACATCATTTATATCAACCAATATCTCATCCGGATCAACAACCATTACTTGAGAAACTATGTCAAAAATGGATAGAATAAATTTTTAGGTTTGATCATTGAGATTAGAACTAAAAATCATTGAAATAATTATGGAACCCATCCCCACTCATGTTGTCCCTTACTCATCACTGACTGAAGAATCTATTCTCCCACAAACCTCTAAAGAATTTACTAAAGAACCAACCTCTGTATTTTGGATATATGAAGAAAATCAAGTAATTGTTCAAAGTTATTTAAATCATGAGGATGTTAATTTTCTTATTCAAAAGAGGAGAATTTCACATCATGGATTGAGTCTCCAGAATACAACTCCAATAATGATATTCTAGAAACACCAATGACTAAAACATTAGAAGAAATCACAAACTCTTAGTCCATACCCTTTCATGAAATAGATATATCAAATTTTTTGGTTCAAGCTCATGTTAAAAAGGAACCAATTCAAGTAATAGATTTTGTAAATCAAATTGAGTTTGATTCAAAGTCTGAACCAGTGTCTGAAATTTTTAGCCAACCTGAGCTCAAATTCAAGGTCCCTATATACTCTCTGAATTCTTTCTCTATAAGTGATAATCAAATACATTTTTTTCATAATACCATACTCTCATAATTATTATAAAGAAAAAAATTCTCCTTAATGTCTTAATAAATATTAGGAAAGAAATTTGATGGAGTCTTTTTGATATTCATCATATTAACCATTCACTAGGACCTATATGGTTTTTATAAAATCACTTCCAAACCACCCCACCAAACCCAATGGAGACTCAATCTTGATCTAGTGGAAGTGGTGAAAACTATAAGCCTTAAGATGTTGAAAGTTGGTATTGGTTCGGTTGGGGATTCCAAGTAGGGCTAACGACATTAAACAAAGCTCTTTCTGGGATTCAACTAAGCTTCTTCATTAATTTTATTTTATTTTATTGTGTTTTTAGGTTTTCAAAAAAATAGAAAAAAAATAAAAAAATTATAATAAAAAAATTAATTTTTTTCAAAAAGCCACACCATAGGTCATGGGGGAAACCCCGTCACAACTGGTGAAACTGCAAAACAGGAACCCGTGACTGAAGGGAGATATGGGAGTGTATATTCCACTGACATACATCATATAGTAGTTTTATATTCTATTTTATTTATATGTATACTTATATTTGAATATATATATATATATATATATATATATATATATATATAATTTTTTAATGTTCATAGAACCAGTCTTTGGTGTTATAAAATAAATAGGAATGTATTTTTTATTTCTCCCTTTCTTTTGTTTTTTTATTTTTAGTTAAGGGAAACTCAAGGGGTTATCATTACCTTATAATTGTGTTGGTTTTTAATAATTAAGGGATTTTGATATTAATGAATTTTTAGGAAAATCACAAGTGTACAAACACAAAATATCATCATTGATGAGGCTTCTCCGAGTAAATAAAGATCAAGGGATTAAATGGGAGCAACACGAACTTCAACTTCAATCGCCAGGTGACTTCATTCCATGATTCTCATTTTCAATTTCCTTTTGAAACTGAATATCAAATAATTTTTTGTTCCTTGATTCTGATTTTATCTCATGTTTAAGTTCATGAGGATAGATTTTGGAATGTGTGGTTATCTAATGTGATTTTTCACCGTTTACATTTTCATACATTTAAAAAAACTCACAACACATGTCATTTGGATTGTGGGATATTAATTTGAGTTCTTAGTATCCCTCAATAAATATAATAGGCTTCGTGATCATTTTAATTATAACATGAGTATTCAAAAAATAAAAAAAATAAAAAAAATTAAGAATACAATTGCATGTAGAGTAATAGATTGACCTAATGTATGGATTTTGTCCCTTGGGTATCATGCTCCCATAGTTATCTATCCTATAGATAGAAATTTTATCACTATTTTTAGTAATTTTAATTTTTTTGATTGATTTGACTTGAGATGATGCCCGAGTATATGAGCTTCACTTGGTCCTCTAAGGTCTTTGAGCCTAGGAGTCATCGGAAAAGGCTCACTATAGGGGTTGACCTGATTGAGTGAAATTTAAATTACCCTGGAAAATATGAAAAAAATAATAATACTAATATTAATATTTAAATTTGATTCCACCTAGCGCTTTAATATTTTACCCGTTGATTAAAAATTAACCCCCATGTCTGTTATGACACATAAAACATCATCATGCTTAATTCAAATTAGATGAAATGTGGCGATGTATTTAAACAATGAAATGGGCTTGGGGTTCGGATATTCTTTTGAACCTATATTGTATTAAATTATTTTTATGGGTTTTAAAATTGTTTCGTATAATTTTGTTTTTTGAAAATTTTATATTAACAAGTTTTTTGGAAAAGGGAATTTTAATTTCATATTTTTTAGATACATTCTTCTCAAGACTAGAAAAACTAAAGTTGGGGATTTTATTAGCCACTAAAATATGATAATATTAATTGTTAATATATAATAAAATTGATCTTAATTATCCATAAAAACCATTTTAGTGCATTTTACACAATGTACATTATTTCACATTATGATTGTAATGCCTTCTTAAAATTAACTATTACATGGAACGTTATTTAACACATAATAAAAAACCAAATGGTATTGATTTTATTTTCATATTTTATTTTCAGGTCTCCCATTATATAAGGAACAATTCATCATTTTTGAGCACTTGTATATTCCCTTTGTAAGACCACCAAAGTGGGCCTTGAAAAAAGAAAATTCTGGACGAATTGAACTTGACTATAGCCCAATAAAAGTACTATTGTGGCTAACATACAAGCCCAATGATTATAAAAATTTAAATAAATATATAATAAATCATTTTTAACATTTCATTCTCCATTGGTCCAAGAGAATTCGGATGTTTAAATGGAGTTCTAGGTGGCCCAAGTTGAATATGCAATTCTAGGACAGATTATGCGGCTCAGAAAAACATCCCTCCAATGTAATCATCTCTCAAAAACCAAAATTCCATTTGGGCATAAATTTTACAAGATATCAGGATAAATCTGTATCATAATATTTTTATTCTATGGATCACCCAAATTCCTCCTTCTAGATGCTCATTTGGACACATCTTTCAGAGGAATGAAAGTTGGTTCAGTTTTTTTTTTCAAGGGTGGGAAAGTCCGCTCTTCCTTAACTTTCCACCCACCTAGGCCTGTCATCATTAATTGAGAATAATTGGACTGTTTCAGGCTTGAACCAAGACTCTTTAAATGAATATTTAAGCAAGTGGTGGGAAAGTAGTTAAGGATCTTCGATTTTTGTTTTCATTGTAATGTTATTATGCTGATTTGTCATTGTAATGTTCATCTTTCTCATGTAAGTTGTTTGAATAATTTTTGTTTTCAATAAAAGTTCTTCATTTTCTA
This sequence comes from Viscum album, assembly GCA_963277665.1. NCBI lineage: Eukaryota > Viridiplantae > Streptophyta > Magnoliopsida > Santalales > Viscaceae > Viscum > Viscum album. Next base: position 598,878,062 of record OY728122.1, read on the forward strand.
TTATTATATTATTCTTCATATCACTTTGATATTGTTTCTTCAATTTGTGAACTTATTCATGTCAAACCTTGTGAAATCATTCACAAAATTGTGGAGTGATTGTTATTTCCTTTTTTTCAATTCTTTAATTCCTCCCTCATGGGTCTACTTCCCGCTTCAATTGATAGAATTGAATCAATGGAAGGATAACCCTATTATGGTTTCATACAAATAAGTATCAAGGGGATTTATTGGATGTTATTTCTTACTCTATAAATGTATAATAATTTTTTTTTGAGTTTTTTATTCAATGATTTTATCTCTTCATCTTCTTTATTGAATTTTGTCACCACACTTTTCATGTGCTAATAAGATCCTTTACCTAGGGGTTCTCATGAAAATGATACTACAAGTGGATAGGTGATTATAATGTGTATATTAAGGTCTTAAACTAATAATTTATGAGGTTATATTGATTTCATTTAATGAATCCTTCTTGAGTCCAAGAAATTGAAATCGTTAAAAAAGCATTTCATCCAATCCATCCCTTGTAATAACCTAGGATCAACCTTTTATCATAAATTTAATTTTCATAGATCTATTAGTTCTCTTTTAAACCCATATAATATCAATCCAAAGTTGTCTAATTCATATCTAAAAACAATCTATATAATTTACATTTTTGTAGGTTTATTCTTAGGTCTATGAAGATTAGAGAACCCAAGCTACGCTAAAAGCGACTGCTTAACCTTAAAAACATGGGTAAATTTGGTCAAGACCACCCAAACACAACCTTGTCAGAATAACTAAACTAAAATTATACCCATGAAAAAAATATTTATCTCATGAGATAAAAAACCTTAACCAGTTCATTGTATGGTGATATAATACCCCACCCATCATCATTCATACACATGTGTGCCACATAAAAATAATCATTAATCATATCACAAAGAACACATGAAATGAAAAGAGGGGTTCAAAACATTTATAGATGGTATCACCAAAACTGGTATCAAGAATATAAATGTTTGATACCCACAAAACAAGCACACTGAAAGATCATTTCATAAGAACTTTTAGGTTTATTAAAAAAAATCTTTTAGAGATAAAGCATAAAATTCTAGTGAATTTTTAAAAGAGGTTTTAGAAAAATCTTTTATTATAATAATAAAAGAAGAAGTTATGTGAATTAAATTCAGAGACGATGGAGAGGTATTCCCTTGGGAGTGATCGTGAGTGTGATCGAGAGAATAATTCTCACAATTTCAAATGAGGTGAAATCAATGTAATTTTTGGACACCATAAATTTTCTCAGTGTTCTAAAAATATGAGGTCAATTCTCTATGATACAACAGGATGATTGAAGACAAATATTTTTCATCAGTAAAATATGTTTCTGTTATAAAATTTTTCAAGAAATGTAATATTTCATATGTTTTCATCAATCGGGATGCTATTATGAAAATAAATGATTATTTCAATAAATCTATTATTTCATGGGATATCATACTGAGTGGTGTAAATCATTGGATGTCTAATGAGTTATCAAAAAGAATCTATTCAGTGTGGGTTTCAGAGATTGTAAGATGACTTTGATAGGATGAAGGTTCTTCCATATCATCTTACCTTGTGATGATTTAAAGTGGAGAGCTTGGGGATTTGGATTGATCCCTCTAAAACTATGTATGCTACTCATTCAGGAGTGGGATCCATCTTTCAACCCCTTCAAATCATAGAACTCCCTTTCCCAGGAATGGGTTAAAATTCTTGTACATAGTTTGTTTTACTAGAATCCTGTGATTATAAGGTAGGTTTCCTCATTAATTTGGATCACAATAAAAATGGATAATTACACTATCAAATCTATATTTGGTCATTATAATAGTATTTTAATTCAATTTGATTTATCATCACTCTATATTCATCAATTATGTTTATCTGCTACTGATGACAACCACAATTTAAAAATAGAGTATGAGAAAATGCCTAAAATTTGTGTTATTTGAAAAAATTCTGGGAATTTGGATAATAATTTTCTAAGAAATATATTTTATATGTGTCCCGTTTATAATTTTCAGGGCCATGAGGAATCAAAATGTAGAAATAATTTACAAATTTAGAGAAATAAAGGAAAACTAGTTATTTTAGTTGATGTCTTAACTAGCCCTTAGTTGATCTTGGATGGAGAGTTTTATGAGAGAACTATTGTTAGCACCACCAATGGTTTTTATTCACAGTTATAGTTTTCCTTTGATTATCATATTCAAGACCATTTTATGCAACTTATTTATGGTTTAGGAAGCTCAAGCACACCTTTCGATGAAAAAAATGAAACATTTAGTCTAAATGAAGGATATGTTTAAAGAGACCACCTGGAAGGTCGTTATACTATTTTTATGATAATTCTACTAACATACACGAAAAAATTGGTAACCAATTGGAGCACACAAGTGAATTTGAGGCCAACGATGATGTTCCAGATAAAGGGGATCAGACTGATTATAATGAGAAGTAAGATCAATTCTATCTCTTTTGTTCCACTATGGTTAAGAATGAAATCCAAGATATATAAGGTTCTTACTCTATGAAACTAAGTATATCTAAACCATGAAATTAACCTTCAAATATATAGGAAAAAATGGTAACAAGGTACTGTAAACAAGGATCAGGGATTTTACAAAGATTTATATGGAAGAAAAAGCTACGAAATTGAATATATCCTTGAACCTTCAAACTGATATCAATGTTGACTTTAACAAATGGATTGATGAAAAAGACTAAAAAACTCTCAAGAAATATGAGGATGGTTTAATTAGTTTTAAAACATATCTTTAGTTCTAGAATTGGATGGTTTTAAATATTGAGAATGGTTTTAAAAGTAATCTGAATTTGTATTACAATACCCTCACTTAGTATTGAATTACTTTTGATTTTATTGGATATATTTTGTATAAATAGATCTTTTTGGATTACGTATTTAGATACCTATTTCTTTGGATGTGGTATGCACTACTTACCTATTTTAAATGTACGGGAACAATCCAATAATTCATGTAAGTTTCAGGTCTAATGGTGTGCATCACATGAATGTGTGATGTGAGGCTGTTTTATTTTTCTGATCAACCTTTCAGATCTATAAATTCTTGATAATTAAAATTCATCCATATATTTCAAGATGTATTGGATTTCTTGTAGTCTTCTTACGATAATCGATTTTTATTTTTGGAAAATATGATGTAAAAGGGAAATGACATTAGGTTGTGTGGTGTCTATATAATGAAATTTCTTGAATGTTATATTTGGATTTTATGTACAACACGTTTCCTTTGTTTCTTGACTAATGAAACACATTATGTGAAATAAAACATATGCATTATGGATGGTTTACAATTAATCATCTATTTCCATTTCATGCAAGGATGGGATATTAATGTGGTACAACCAAATATAGGTAATTTTGAAAGTTTAATATTTTCTTCTAGTTTTATTCCATTTATTTATTAGGTTGTTTTTATAGGTAATCCTTAACCTTATACATTTTTGTGTTTGTTTTTAATAACTTTTATTGGGATCATGGATTTAGTTTTCTCAATCCACGGTTTAGAACTTTTGGTAATACGAAGTTATAGTCACATTTAAAGGTCATTTTTTGAAATGTGAAGTGAAAATTTTAGAAAATACTTACTTTTAAAAAATTAACATCCAATTGTGGGTCCCTGAAAGAAACATAAGTCTTTCAAAAATATGAAGTGAAAACACTTTGAAAACATTTAATTTAAAAAAATATTTAATAATAAAGCCTTGAAAATGACACAATGGTTTCAAAAAAGTGAGGTTAAATCACCTTGAAATTTTTTAATATTAAAAATAATCTTCAATAAAAGAGATATTAAAATACATAAATGTGTTAAGAAAGTATTTTTGAGTGGAAGATAAAATATTTGATTTTTAAAGGGTGGGAAAACCTTCTGAACATTTTGAAATACATTTTTTGAAAACCTACATCAGAAAAGAGTAACCAAAACTTAATTTTGAAAATATATGAATGTAAATATGATGGTAAAATGAGATAAAACATAGTTATATTTTAAATTATAAATTATAACATTCATAGGAATGTAAAATATGGACAATGATGGTAAACCATTGTTAAGGAGGACGAGAATTATTCTTAAAAATGATATAATTTCTTAGGAAGAATGTTATCAATGTAAAAACATTGTGTTTAAAATTAATATAACTCTATATAGGAAGTTAAATTAATATTAAATAGAATATTAGGGTGGAATATATCAATCTTTTAAGAAATAAGTTCAAGAAGAATCATTTTAACTCAAAAAAGGTAGTTGAGTTAACAAAGAACCTTATGACCACAATATCATTTGAATAGAAATCCATATAAATAAAGAAAATGATAAGGATCTTAAAACCCCATGAATTACATGAATATGGTTAAATACAGTCATTAGTCATAACTCATAACATATCCAAGATATCATGGTGAAAATAACAAATATGTCCTAAGATGTAAAATTTGAGACATGAAACTCTTACCTTGAATTCATGCATAGTTGATTGAACTCTAAATTCCTCTATAAAAAAATAAACATAATAAAAACATATTTTAAAACCTTATTCATATTTTAACCATTAATAATATTCATTTACAATTAATCTTTTTATGTATATTAGTTAGTTTTATCTATTTTCCAATATCTGGTGTGAGTAATCTTGATCGTTTTGAACAACTTTCATAATAGTGGTATTTTTATTCATTATTATCCAAAATTTAATAATTTAAATATAATAAAAGTTAATATAATTGATTATTTAGGATATATTATAAACTTATAATTTCATTATAGAATATTTTTAGTTACGGTTTTTATAGATGAAATTGGCAATGAACTTGTTTTGATGATTTTTATCAAATAAAAATAGGTAACTTAATTAATGAAGTAAATGTTTATATTACCAAAAAAGAATAAAAAATAACTATTTAATTATAAATATCCAATATTAGGTTTCCAATTTTATAAATTATATATATTTATTTCATTTTTAGGGTAGTGGTTAAACCGACCTTATAACAATATCTTACAATATATGTGTTGGTGTGCCTACGGAAGAGATTATTTTATTGTAATATCATTATCAAAAAAATATAATTGAATTATTTATATTTTATTAAGATTATGAATCATAATTGATAATATTTTTAAGAATAAGGTAAATGAAAGATAAATTATCCCTTATAAATAAATAGTTTTTCCACTTAGTGTGTTCATTTTAGGCGTTAGTTTTACAATGATCTATTATTTCAAATATTACTTATAAAATGACTAATTTATATTTATATAATATAAATAATTAAATAAATAACATATAAATTCCTTAAATCAATTTATAGAACCATTATTCAATGGTGGTGATGAAAAATTAAATGTATCATTCATGGTGGCGGAAGTCTACACACACATGAGCAAACATTTTCATTTTTCTTCTATTGAATGGGAGAGGAATGGGTCATATTTATAACGTAAATATAATAACATTTAAGTATAAAATTTATTACTATTTTATTATATTAATATATTTTTAATAGTTTTTTAATATTGTGGATAACTAGGATAAAGAAAGGATGTTAAAGGTTAAGTAATACTATTGAGAATTTTTAATCTTCTCATAAACTATCCTTTGGAAATGAATGAATTGAGGAACATTTTTGAAGATAAGGTATAAAAAAACGTGTATAGGGTCTATATAAGAAGTAAATTTGGTAGAGTTTCATGGTAATTTATAAATATAAGGGCGGCTTGAAATGGGTGTAACTGAGCTTATTTTATAGGTGAAACAGAGGGAAAAATCATTGGAAAAGAATATTAGGAAAGGGGTAAGAATTGAATTGTATGAGAGTTAGGTGATTTAGGTGGGAAAATATTTTTATGACATGAATATATAAATTTACAACCAAAAAATGGTATTAAATAAGTTCTAAGTGTCAAATTTATTAAATAAAATTTGAGCCACATTATATTATCCCTTTTTAACACTTATTAATCTTGATTAAAACATAATTATGGTAATTATTTTATAACTAAAAATATAATATGAACATTATTAAAAAAATTGATTTGATGAATCAGAATTTGTAATCTATTTAATCTAATTAAATTTCTAAATATTTTAAAATTAACTTTTAAATTAAAACATATAATATGTTGAAAAACTCTTTTTGTAAAAAATAGTCATATTAATCATTATGTTTTCTTAATATTATTTAACATTTATTACCAAAAAATTAATATTCATTTAATTTTTTATATTTTTAAACAAAATATTATATTTTTTATTATAAAATAGATAAATTTAATTTAAAATTATATAATTTTTAAAAATTATCATCCCTTAAAAAATAATTATTTTAATATGGTAACTTGTATTTATCATGGTAACTTAATTTTATGCCTAAAAAATATAGATTATTAAATAATATTAAAATTTTGATATAAAATATGAAAATAATCATATCAAATAAAATTTCGAAATGTTTAAAAAATATATTTTAATATTAGCGCATAAAAACCATTTTTATAAAGTGTGTTTTTAAGATTAAAATTTATTTATTATAAATTTATTAATGGAATTGAATCTCATGATATAAATAGTTTTATTATAAATAATACAAGTTATGAGGATTCCAAATAAATTCAAAACTGAATATTACCATTAAAATTTATTATTAAAATAAAATACTGAAAATATATTTTATATTAGAATAAGATGTTACTTATTTTCAAAAATGTTGAAAAAGGGTTTTCTATGATTAAAAATATATTTTAAAATACATAGTTTTTGTAAGAATATGTTTTTTAACTCAAGAATTGATCCTTTAAATTTCGGTCTAATTATGTATTTTGAACCTAATGTGGATTCTTAATGAGTAAAAAGGGTCTTAGGGTGTATGGGTCTTGTTCAAATCCTATAACAGATATTTTTTTGGGAAACTGGACATGTCGCACAATTGATGCACAGTTAGCACACAGTTTTCTTAACTATGGGGATGGTGTTTTCTCAGAAAAAACCATATCACACGGTTGGTGCACGGTCATGTGGCCTAACTATTCATGTTCCCTTTCTTTCCCAAGAACCCTTGCATGGTTTCTGCATAGTTTCCCCAACCGTGTACATGTTACTTTCAGGGTAATTTTACTATTTTACCCTTACTAATCTAATTAAGCCTCTTCCTTCCTCTTAATCAGAGTTCCTATGAGATTAACCTATTTTTATCTCATTCTGGATCTTTTGGAAGGCCTGAGGTATATATTTAATGATATCCTTCATCCAGGAACCAATCAATATTCTTTTCATCACGTTGGATGTGCAACAGTAAGTACTCGAGTCTGTTTGAGCCTTTCTTCTTCTCTATTACTCTCGACCTAGTTATCAAGGTGTGTGTGTTTCCCCTTTTTCTCAGACCTACTCTGTTATAAGTTGAATTAGAGGATGATATCAGAGGATAAGGATTGTGCAACCCTAAGCAGGGTGGTCTATAACCCTTCCCTTAAGTCCATTGATTTTTGAATTGTCGTGTTGGTCCCGCCAATTTCATCAGGTTCCATTTATAGAAACTATATTCCAGGCTAATAATAATTAGAATCATATGGTTATTATCTTTCCAAATATGTGATTAATTATTTTTGGTTACACCAACGAATCTCAACATCCCATGTAGGATGTTTTGACATAATTATCATTTTAGTGTTTGGACATGTTTGAGTGATCATTCAGGTGTGCCTTGGATTGACCTTCGTAAGGGTAATATTTTCTATATTAAATGGATTGAATAATATTGTGAATTTTATAATTATAAGTACCATTTATTCTCATCACTTAACCCACCTAAGGTAAGTAATTCAGTTGATATACTAATTTTAAATGGAAATTGGCAAGTATACAAAGTATATGACTTGACCTTTTCAAATGTAATTTAATAATAGGTTGCATGTCTGTAGCACCCCTTACAATGTTTATGGAAGGTGGCGAAGTGAACCTTGATTATAGAATATGACTTAATTGGTATTAATAAATGGTTTAATGAAACTTGGACTTATCACACTAATTAAAGGCAAGGATTGAACCAAATGAAATATTATATAAATTTATTATAAAAATAGGAGTGGACTCACTCGAGCACGCCTTGGATTCTTATCAGGTAATGCCATGATCACTCAAAGACCCCATTATAAATTCAAGGATATAGCCTTCCTAGGATGAGACCCACCTAGAACCAGATTCTTGTCTAACTTTGGATGTATGGTAAGACACCATAGGATCCCTCAAGTAGTAATAGAGGATTCCTTGGATACACTCCTTGTATCTAACACTAATAAGTAGGTTCCATGGTTAAATTCCATTGGGACTATTCATTGCATAGCCACGTTTTAACTTAGATAAACTCCTTAGACTCGATAGGCATCTCATTGTCAAATTTTTTGGACTATGCTACCTAGATTACATTCTTATCCCTTAGTTAGATTTAGATACTACTATGTTAGTGGCCCTTGAGGTCTATGATGCCTCAGTTATTACCTTGGAACTTCATTATTAAATAGAATCAATCATGGTTTCCTTATTACATCTTGGATCTATTACTATTTATTTTATCATAAGGTGATGTCAGTGTTTCCTATGCCTCACATGACCTATCAATATAAATTGGCAATTACTTAATTAAAGGAACTTTGTACATGTTTAGATACTAGCCTAGGGCTGAAGCTGGTACTTGAGTATTCAGCTACATTGTATTTATTAACTTTGTATATTCATTATTTCACACTGTTATACTCCATTACATAGGCAAGATGTTATAGACACCATTGGTGGTGGTCCACTTAAATTTATCTCACGCCCTCTTTAGGCATTTTTTAGTACCTGGGTCAGACTACATGTATCTATGTCTTGAAAAAGGTAAGAATAGGGCTTCAAACACTTGATTTCTTTATTTTTAGGATGGATCTTGATAGTATATGACTGATCCAGAGCTCAAGATTCTTGGGATAGTATTTATTTCCTTTATGCTTTTTTGGAACATGTTATGTCTATTCTTCTTGATCCATGTTTTCTAGTTTTCTAGATACATGACATATCATCATCAATTGTTTTATGTTATTCAAGTTATTTCAGTTATTTTTTTATTGTCCCAATTTACATAGTTCCTTCTATTAAGTTGAATTGTTTATATTATTTACACATTCTTCCATTCATATGTTGCACTACACTTTGGTAATGAGGTCATATTCTCCCCCCAGACACACCCTAGGCCCTCACTTCTAGTCGGCATCCTCTAGCATTAGTGGATATGTGCCTGAGGCCATGTGGCCCATCATGATCGAGGTACCTATTAAATTCTTGATGTCCCGGACCCAGATTCAACTTAATAGGTGTCTTGAGCCTGGTGGGCTACATGGACTCAAGTGCATCTCCCAAAATTCCAAAGACTTTAGTAGCGAGGTCTTAGGGTGTATCTTTGGGGAGACTACACCCTCATTAAGTGTAGCGTAGCGGGTGAATGTAAGAATAGGTAAATAATGGAATCTATACAAGTAAATAGAAGGCACCACAAAAGTAGGTACAACAACAACAATAACTAAAATAACTAGAATAATATACAACAAATGATGATAATATTTCATGTATCTAGAAAACTAGAAAACATGGTTACAAGACAGTAGGCATAACATGTTCCACAAAAGTATAAAGGAAAACAAAGACTATCCCAAGAATCCTAAGCTCCATATCGGTCATCTCCTATCAACATCCATCCTAAACAGTGAGCAATAAAATGTTAGAATTGGTATTCTCCCCTTTTCAACACCTATATACATATAATCTACTCTGGGTACCAAACAGTTCCAGGATATGGTTTGAGATAAATCTTATTGGGCCACCACCAAAAATTTCTATAACATCTGGCCCATGTAATGGAATATTATAGTGTTCAAGCATGCATATATTAATTAAAACAGTACAATGTAACTAAATACCCAAGTACCTGATTCATCCCTAGGCTAGTGTGTGAACATCTAACCAGTTCCTTTAATTAAGTAATTATCAATTTATGTTGATAGGTTATGTGAGGCATAGACAATAATGATATTACCTCATGATAGTATAAATAGTGAAATATCCAATATGTAACAAGGAAACCATGATTGATGATATTTAATAGTGAAGTTCCAAGGTAATAACCAAGGCAACATAGACGACAAGGGCCGCTAACTCGGTATTATCTGAGTCTAACTAAAGCGTAAGAGTGTAATCCAAGGAGAATAGTACAAGTCATTCCATAATGGGACTTCTACCAATTTCAATGAGCTCATCCAAGGTAAAACATGGCTAATAAATGGCTGGTCTTGATGGGATTTAACCATGGAACCTACTTGTCAATGCTGGATCCAAGGAGTATATCCAAGGTATCTTGTAGTACTAAATGATGGATCCTATAGTTTCATACTAGGCATCCAAAATTAGACAAGAATCGGGTTCTAGGTGGGTCTTAACCTAAGCAAGCCATATCCTTGAATTTTAAATGGGTTCCTCAAGTGCTCATGGCATTCCCTGATAATAATCCAAGGCAATCTCGAGTTAGGCCAGTCCTATTTTGATAATGAAGTCATGTAATATTTTATTTGGTTCAATTATTTCCTTTAATTAGTGTGATAAGTCCCAGTAGCATGTAACCATTTGTTAAAATCATTTAAGGTGTTTTCAATAATTAAGGTTCACTCCACTACCATCCATCAACATGGTAAGGGGTGTTACGGACAAGCAACCTATTATTCAATTACATTTGAAAAGTTCAAGTCCTATACTTTTTATACTTTCCAATTTCCATTCAACACTATTATATCAATTTAAGTACTTACCTTAGGCATCTCAAGTGATGATCATACATGGTAATTTCCTTTATGCAATTCACAATATGATTCAAGACATTTAATATAGAAAATCTTACCCTAAGGAAGGGAAATCCAAGGAACACCTGGACAGTGGCTCAAACGTGTCAAAACATTAAAATGAAATTTATGTCAAAATATACTAAATGGGATGTTAAGAATTGTGGGTGTAACCACGAAAAATTAATCATGTATTTGGAATGATAATAACCATATGGTTCTAATGATTAGAAGAATGTCATATAAATTCTATAAAAGTAACCCAATGAAATCAATGGGCCCTACAAAATAATTACAAAATCAATGAACCTAAGGGATGAGATATAGACCACCCACATTAGGGTTTAAAGATCCTTATCCTCTGATATCGTCCTCTAATTTAAATTATAACAGAGAAGATCTATGAAAAATGGAAAAACACTCACACCTTGATAACTACGTCGAGAGCAAGAGAGAATAATAAAGAATCAAATAGAATCGAGTACTTACTGTTGTGCATCCAACGTGATGAAAAAAAGCTTGTTTGTATCCCTGATGAAGGAGATCTGTAACACCCCAAGCTTCTACAGTACGCTTCTCTTTGAAATAATGCAATAGCGTGTGTTGTACGCAACATCGAGTTCTAACACACCACAACCAATCAAACTAGCCGTTATGAATAGTAATACCCACTTTCTGAAATTTATAAATTTTATTTTTCAAAATGGAATTTATTTTTGGATTCGGAATATCAAAATTCGCCTAGGGTGAATTTTTGGAATTTTTCTGAAAAACTTCATTTTTTGATGAATAGTGAAACCACTAAGTGGTAGTTAAAAAAACTGAATTTTTCATAAAACCTAATTTTACAACTTCTGTGAGTGGAATTTCGAAAATCCGAGAGACACGGTTAATATCAAGGACTAAAATGTGGTTCATTGAGATGAAAATAATTTTTGGTGAATAGTACCTTTTTACTTTTATTTACCATGGTTAAAAGTAAATAGGGTAATTAAGGGTAAAAATGATATTAATATTACCCTAAAACATGTACTAATTATATTGGATAAGCTTAATTAGACCAAAAACAACCTTAGGAATAAAATATTCTCATTTAGGTCCACTTGGATTAGATTAGGACATTTATTATTATTTAATTCAAAGAAGAGTTAAAAGAGTTAAAATCAAAGATTATTTACTAAATAATTTTTAATATAGGGTTATACATAAGATAAATTCGATTATAAATATTCATGAGAAATATAAAAATATTTCCTACATAATGGTATTTTATTTATAATTTTTAGACATTAAATAATTTAATTTATTTATGACCCAATGATGATGCAGTAATTACCATAATAGTTAAAAATTAAACTAATTGATATTATAAATACCCAAATAAATATAATTTAGACTTTTTATGAATTAAACTAATTTTTTAGGTTAATATGACATGTTAGGAATTATTTAATTAACTTTTTTTGAAGTAATAATTCTGTTATGATTTTCACAAAAATCAATTTTCCAAATAGTGTCAAAATTGACATAAAAGAGTTTTGAAAAAAAATATTACATTATTAATTGATATTCAATTCCTAAAAATCTAAGGTTCGGCAAAGAGACTTATATCATGATAGGTGTATCTTTAATGGACCACTTGAGGGTCTCTTGGAGTTATATTGTAAGTTTATTAACTATATAATATAATAATACAAAGTGACATGGTAAGTGTCAAACAAATTAACTGAGAGTTAAAACAAAAAGATAAGGTTAATATAATGACCCAAACCTATCTAAATTCAATTGTTTGAGTGGTTTTTGACCCATCCCCACCTTAACATTTAAATAATCCATTTTGGAGCCATTATAAAGCGAATATTAATTTATTATAAAATAATATTTCTAGCTTTCCCAAAGGTGCCCCTCACCCCTCTTATAAAAGGGCACTCCCCCTTCTCATTAATTCACAACTTAAAAGCCATTTGGCTCGGCCAAACTCTGCCCAAATACTCTCTCAACTTCCCTCAATTCATCCTAGAGGCCTTCATTTAGTCATAAAGCCAATCTATGGAGCCCTTTTGATCAAATCAAAAGGAAGAACCCAAAGAAGAGGTAATGATTTCTCCACCCTTTTTCAAGTTTCTTTCTTCTTCCACTTCTTCTTTCTTTATTATTAACATTTTAAAATAATAACTCCAATATCATATATATACTGTGACGTTATTATAAATATGTTACAACCATATTCAGTATTCTATCCATCCATTGAATAACATTTCATCATACGTGCGTACGTACGTCTTATCGTCTCCACGTCGTGGTGCAATTGTTATTCAATAAATTATTATTTGGATGGGTATAATAATGATGTGTAATTCATGTAAATAATAAATGTAACATGATAATGATTCTGTATATATGATATACCATCCAATTATATATTATTTTAATATCAAAAGAATGATATTGTCGCTCGTGCGTACGTACGGACTATCGTCTCCACGAACGTGATGAGATTCATTCTCCATCGTATACATTCAAGTCTAATTCTCATTTTATGATTAATAATAGTATCTAAGGACTTGATATCATTCTGGATATGATTAAGATAAAACCTATCCAATACAAACATGGCTTACATAACAAAAGATATAAAAGAAAACGAGTAAGTTAACACCCGAAACAACGATAATACTAAGATATTATTAACAAATCAATGTTATAAGATCATATATGATATCATATTAATGTATATGATTGTTTTATAATTTAATAACAATTATTTCAACATTATAAAGCATCTTAACCTACCCTCAACCAAGTAAAAGTACAAGGTAACAGTTTATTTCGCAATCTCTTCATTATCTGAGTTTGTTTATACGTAATAATCTTCTGGGATCTCTTTATCATCCACATCCATGTTTCTTAAAAATGTATTTCAAAACATTTTTACTATTTACAAGAATATGGGTTAAAGTCATGTATACCCTTGTTTGAATTTTTATAAGAGGTTTATAATTAATCTTTCCGTCGTTTTACAAAAAAGGTTCTTTTTAACCTTTTCGACATAATTAAGGTAATAATGTTTTTTAACTTATAAGGTGGGTGCGGCTATTCTCCACCATTATAAAATCGTCGAAACTTACCTTACAATATTATAAGAATATTTTCAAAGAAAATGTTTTATTTTATAAATATATGACTCTTAAATGGTTTCAAAATAGAAAGATATATTTCTCTAAAAAAAGTTTTGATTTTATCTATGTCAAAATCCTTTGATGGATTTTATGTTTATTTGAAGTTGATTTATTATGATACAAAAAATATATATTGTATTGAAGGTTTTGTGATATGTTTGATTGTGGGTGTGTTATTTTTATACCATTCATGTTTTATGGATGAAGTATTTACATTTCGTATGCTTGTTTTAATACGAATGTTTATGTTATGTTTAAACCTTTTCATATGGGAATGCATTGGACTTAATATGTGACGGGTGGAGCCCACTATAGCTCCTCGATGCATCGGTAGGTCTCATGAGACAAACTAGTGTCTTGGCACAAGGCCTTGGAAAAATATTATTTGTAGTCTTGGCACGAGGCCTTGGCTATGTGGTTATGATAGTCTGAATTATCCATTTCACCATTATGAAAGTGGTTATTGATATTTCATGTGATTATTCGATTAGTAGAATATCCATGAGAATAAGTAAATGGAATTATTTCATTTTATTTTTTCCATAATATGTTGAAGTTAAAGTTTAAAAGGCTTTTGTTTTAGTTATACATTGCCTTAAATGTTTATTCTTATTTATGAAAGTTTACACTATATTGTTATCCTTATTGGGCATTTGAGCTCACCCCTTTTCTATGTTCTATTTTTTCCAGGATGTGAATAAGTAAATTATGAATGACCTACAGGGATAGTATGAGGGGATAAGAGTGTAGACTATGGAGACTATGTTGTTGTAGTTTTCATTTTTATGATGTAATGTAAAACTTTATGAATATATCTATTGTTTCCAAGGATACTAAACTAATCGGTCATTCGAGATTTGATCTTTCATGTGATCATGCCAATGTTATGTAATAATGCACCGAATCAAGGTAACTGGGGTCGGGGCATTACAATTGGTATCAGAGGAAGTTTAGTACAAACCATGGAAGCTATATTTAGATATACTCTGATTAGAGCACATATATTTAAGAGGGAATTTGAGGATTAGTATATAATAACTTCCTAGAATTTCGGTATTGTAGAGATTTTGTGAGTTTTCTGAGAAATACATCCATGTCTGGATACGAGCAGGTAGAGGTGGATCTGGCAGAGATGTACCTAGGGGTAAAACCCGAAAACACTACTTTGAGCTGGACTCGAACGGGAACTGGTGCACGACAATGGTCCTTACTTCACTCTTGGTTACGACACCCCCAGTGGATATGCTTAGGATAACTGTCATTTTCTTTAAAAATAATTATGAAGGGTTTATGAGTATATACTTCCTCAAAGAAAACATTTTTATAATTATGGATTATATCCATAAATAGTTCAATTTATGTTAAGTGTTTTATAAGTATGGAATTATATAGTTTGATTCATAAACTGATCTAGTTTATGCCATTGTTTAGAAATGGCACCTAGTGGAAGAAATGGAAACTGTATCAATGCACGCACTCTATGTAGGGATTTCCCTCCTGATCAAGAAAATTATAGTGGAGCTGGTGATGCAACTGGTGTCGATCAGCTAATCACCATACTGGGACAACCCACTCAGGTTATGAATAATAACCCTACCCGTATGGAGCACCCTGATCCGCAGCGTGGAGGATCAATGTTAGATTGCTTTATGAGGAAACAACCACCAACGTTCAATGGGAGTACAAATCCCTTAGTAGCTGAGAAATGGATAAATTCCCTAGAGAAAATATTTCAGGCTTTGGGGAGTAGTGAAAGGGAAAAAGTTATCATGGCAGTTTACCACCTCACTGAAGATGCTGATCAATGGTGGTCATTGATTCAAAACACGAATTAAGATGATGAAGTATCAAATATGGAATGGAGGGAGTTCAAAGATCTATTTTTAGAAAAATACTTTCCTCGTGACCAATGAGAAGATATGGAAAGGCAATTTCTGAGTCTGAGACAAAAGGAAGATGAGAATGTCGCAAAGTATGAAGCTAACTTTACAAGGTTAGCAAGGTATGCTGGAGATTATATATGTAACCCAAGAAGTAGGATTGATCATTTCTTGGATGGGTTAAAACCATTTCTCCGTCGAGCATTAGTCTCACAATCCTTATAGTCGTATGAAAACATTTTCTCATGTGCTATCAAGACAGAGAATGAATTCTCAAAGTCTTATGACTTTAAAGTAAAGAAAGAGAAGAAGAGATTTGCTGATCAATCTGGGAATGGAAATAAAGGGAAGAAGGGAAAAGTTGAATATCCATCCTGCAGTAAATGTGGGAAGAAACACCGTGGTACTTTCTTAAAAGGAACGGGAGTCTGTTACAAGTGTGGTGAAAAAGGCCACCAAGCTTGTGATTGCAAGGGGAAGAAGGAAGCTACTGATGTCCAATTCTACAATTGCAGGGAGATGGGGCATTATACAAATGAATGTCCTATGTGTCAAGGGAACTTACCTCAGAAAAGGCCAAGGGATCAAGGCCAAGATTATGTTATCACTACTGCTGAGGTATAAGCTCCGAAAGACATGGTGGTAGGTAATTTAATGGTTTCCTCAAGTTTAGAAAATGCATTATTTGATTCTAGATCATTGAATTGGTCCATATATTCCTAGTTTGCTAAGAAAATTAGATAGTTCCAATTTGATTTAACAAGGGAGTTGTCAGTTAAAACTCCTAAGGGAAGTATCATTGCAACAATGTTTTGTGAATCAGTCAACATTAGAGCACATAAATGTTCTTTATCCGCTGATCTCATCATCATACCTATGATTGAGTTTGATGTAATTCTCAGTATGGATTGACTTTCGGACCATGATGCGAAGATTTATTGTAAGAATAAGGAAGTTATGATTTTTGATGATGATGATAAGGAACACCTTATCATTAGAGCAGAATTGTCACCACCTAATTCTTATCTAGATCCACCCCCAGTAGCTCAACTAAATTCAATTATTGGGGAGGAAGAGGATGAAATGACTATGGTTGAGGAAAGGAATGTTCCAATAGAGGATGTACCTATTGTGAAAGAATATATAGATGTGTTTCCGGATGATTTACCTGGACACCCTCCAGAACGATAAGTTGAGTTTTACATTGATTTAATTCCTGGATCAAGGCCTATATCGAAGACCCCTTATAAAATGGCCACTGTAGAATTAGTTGAATTAAATAAACAACTAGAGAAATTGATTAATAAGGGATTTATTCACCCTAGTGTTTCTCCATGGGGAGCCCCTGTTCTTTTTGTTAAAAAGAAAGATGGATCTATGAGGTTCTGTATCGACTATAGGGAGATCAATGCTATAACAATAAATAACAAGTATCCCCTACCTCGCATTGATGATTTATTTGACCAACTACTTGGAGCTCAATACTTTTCAAACATTGACCTTAGAACTGGATACCATTAGTTGTGTGTGAATAAGGAAGACATTCCGAAGACATCATTTCGAACCAGGTACGGGCATTATGAGTTTACAGTAATGCCTTTTGGATTGACTAATGCACCCTCTGTATTCATGGATATTATGAATAGAGTTTTCAAGGAATATATCGATGAATTTGTGGTGGTATTTATTGATGATATCTTGTTATACTCCAAAAGCTATGAAGATCATGAAAATCACTTGCGCATTATCATGAAGACTCTGAGAAGACATGAATTATATGGGAAGTTTAGAAAATGTGAATTCCGGATTCATGAGATTTATTTTCTTGGACATATTGTCTCTAAAGATGGAATCTTTGTTGATCCTTCTAAGACCAAGGCAATCCAAGAATGGCCAGCACCTATGAGTATAACTGAGGTATGCAGTTTTATTGGTTTGGCAGGTTATTATCGACGTTTCATCCAGAATTTGGCCCAATTGGATAACCCATTAACGAAGCTCACACCTAAAGGGGTTAAATTTGTTTGGAAAAAAGAGTGTGAAGAATGTTTCAAAGAACTAAAGATAAGATTAGTCAATTCTCCTATATTGACTCTACCATCAGGGAATGATGGGTTCGTTATTTATAGTGATGCATCAAAGAAATGACTTGGTTGTGTTCTTATGCAGAATGATAGGGTTATTGCCTATGCATCACGACAGTTGAAAATTCATGAACAAAACTATCCTACTCATGATCTTGAGTTGGTAGTGGTGATCTTTTATTTGAATATATGGAGGCACTACCTATATGGTAAAAAATGTGAGATTTATAACGATCACAAGAGTTTGAAGTATATTTTCTCACAAAAAGAACTCAGCATGAGGCAAAGGATATGGCTTTAATTACTCAAGGATTATGATTGTACGATACACTACCACCCAGCGAAAGAAAACAAGGTGGCAGATGCTTTGAGCAGAAAAGACCATGGAGTTTTGAACAATATGAGAATTGAAAGGGATCCAATTTTCATGGATCTAGTGAAGATGGACATGGGAATAACCAGGGAAAGTGAAACATCAATGATTTTTCAAATGGTTGCCAAACCATATTTATTAGAAAGTATTAAGAGTTCTCAAACCGATGATGAAGAATTTCAAAAGAACATTAAAGCTGTGAATGATGGGAGATTGAGAGACTTTGTGTATGAAGAAGGAATTTTGAAATTCAGGAAGAGGGTTTGTGTTCCCGATATACCTGATCTAAAAAGGGAATTGCTGGATGATGCTCATAGTTCCAATTTCTCTATACACCCTGGAAGCACCAAAAAGTATAGATATTTGAAGGAACATTTTTTGTGGGACAACATGAAGAGGGAGATTGCTGATTTTGTGTCAAGATTTATGGTTTTTCGACAAGTGAAAGCTGGAAGCCAACATCCTGGAGGAGTCATGCGACCTCTTCCCATACCGGAGTGGAAATGGGACAATATTATGATGGACTTTGTCATGGGGATACCAAAGACTCCTAGAAGGAATGATGCAATATGGGTCATTGTTGATCGTCTTACCAAGTAAGCACATTTTCTTGCTATAAGGGAAGATTTACCACTTGAACGACTAGACAGACTATATATTAATGAAGTTGTGAGACTTCATGGAGTACCCCTATCGATTGTTTCTGATCGTGATCCCCCTTTCACTTCAAGATTATGGAAAACTATTCTACAAGACTTGGATACTGAACTTCATTTGAGTACTGCCTACCACCCTCAAACAGATGGACAATCAGAACGAACTATTCAAACCTTAGAAGACATGTTGAGATCCTGCTCACTTGACTTTCAGGTTATGTGGGATCAATATTTACCTCTGGTAGAATTTTCCTATAACAATAGCTTCTATCCGAGTATTCATATGGCACCATATGAAGCGTTATACAGAAAGAGATGTCGCACACCAACCTGTTGGGATGACGTTGGTGAAAGAAAACTTGTAGGCCCAGAACTGGTGGGGGAAACGATGGAAAAGGTGAAGGTAATCCAAAACCATATCAAAGCAGCTCAATGTAGGCATAAGAGCTATGCTGATAATCGAAGGAAGGATTTGGACTTTCAAGTCATTGATCATGTTTTCCTGAAGGTATCTCCATGGAAGGGAGTCATATGTTTTGGTATGAAAGGTAAATTGAGTCCCATGTACATCGGACCTTACAAAATTCTAGAACGAATTGGGGCTGTAGCTTACTGATTGGTAAAGTCTCTCCAAAGTTCATGATGTGTTCCACGTATCTCTGTTGAGGAAATACATGCCTGAACCAATGCATGTACTCACCTATGAGAAATTAGAACTGGAACCCAATCTGTCTTATTGGAAAGAGCTCGTCAATATTATTGATACGAGAGAACAAGTACTTAGAAACCGAACGACTCGTCTGATAAAAGTCTTGTGGAGAAACTATAAGATGGAAGAGGCAACGTGGGAACCCGAGGAACTTATGATGAAGAACCACCCGAGTCTTTTTATGTGGTAGTATTCTAGAAATTTCTAGGACGAAATTATTTAAAGGAGGGGATAATTTAACACCCCAAGCTTCTACGGTACGCTTCTCTTTGGAATAATGCAATAGCGTGTGTTGTACGCAACATCGAGTTCTAACACACCACAACCAATCAAACTAGCCGTTATGAATAGTAATACCCACTTTTTGAAATTTATAAATTTTATTTTTCAAAATGCACTTCATTTTTGGATTAGGAATATCGAAATTAGCCTTGGGTGAATTTTTGGTATTTTTCTGAAAAGCTTCATTTTTTGATGAATAGTGAAACCACTAAGTGGTAGTTAAAAAAACTGAATTTTTCATAAAACGTAATTTTACCGCTTCTGTGAGTGGAATTTAGAAAACCCGAGAGACACGGTTAATATCAAGGACTAAAATTTGGTTCATTGAGATGAACATATTTTTTGGTGAATAGTAACTTTTTACTTTTATTTACCACGGTTAAAAGTAAATGGGGTAATTAAGGGTAAAATTGATATTAATATTACCCTAACACATGTCCTAATTCTATTGGATAAGATTAACTTGACCAAAAACAACTTTATGAATAAAATATTATCATTTAGGTCCACTTAGATTAGATTAGGACATTTATTATTATTTAATTCAAAGAAGAGTTAAAAGAGTTAAAATCAAATTTTATTTACTAAATAATTTTTAATATATGGTTATACATAAGATAAATTCGATTATAAATATTAATTAGAAAGATAAAAAGATTTACTACATAATGGTATTTTATTTATAATTTTTAGACTCTAAATAATTTAATTTATTTATGACCCAATGATGATGCAGTAATTATCATAATAGTGAGAAATTAAAATAATTGATATTATAAATACCCAAATAAATATAATTTGAGACTTTTTATGAATTACACTACTTTTATAGATTAATATGACATTTTATTAATTATTTAATTAACTTTTTTTGAAGTAATCATTCTGTTATAATTTTCACAAAAATCAATTTTCCAAATAGTGTCAAAATTGACATAAAAGAGTTTTTGAAACAAATATTATATAATTAATTGATATTCAATTCCTAAAAATCTAAGGTTAGGCCAAGAGACTTATATCATGATAGGTGTATCATTAATGGACCACTTGGGGGTATCTTGGAGGTATATAGTAATTTTATTAACTATATAATATAAAAATACAAAGTGACATGGTAAGTGTCAAACTAATTAACTAAGCTTTAAAACTAAAATTTAAGGTTAATATAATGACCCAAACATGTCTAAATTCTATTTCATGAGTGGTTTTCGACCCATACCCACCTTAACCTTTAAATAATCCATTTTTGAGCCATTATAAACCGAAAAGGAATTTATTATAAAATAATATTTCTAGCTTTTCCAAAGGTGCCCCTCACCCCTCTTATAAAAGGGAAACCCCCCTTCTCATTAATTAACACCTTAAAATCCATTTGGCTCGGCCAAAATCTGCCCAAATACTCTCTAAACTTCCCTCACTTCATCCTAGAGGCCTTCCTTTAGTCATAAATCCAACCTAAGAGCCCTTTTGATCAAATCAAAAGGATGAACCCGAAGAAGAGGTAATGATTTCCCCACCCTTTTTCAAGTTCCTTTCTTCTTCCACTTATTCTTTCTTTGTTATTACCATTATAAAATAATAACTCCAGTATCTTATATATACTGTGATGTTATTATAAATATGGTACAACCATATTTGGTATTCTATCCATCCTTTGAATAACATGTCACCATACGTGCGTTCGTGCGGCTTACCGTCTCCACGTCGTGGTGTAATTGTTATTCAATAAATTATTATTTGGATGGGTATAATAATGATGTGTAATTCATGTAAATAATAAATATAACATGATAATGATTCTGTATATATGATATACCATCCAATTATATATTATTTTAATATCAAAAGAATGATATTGTCGCTCGTGCATACGTACGGACTACCGTCTCCACGAACGTGATGAGATTCATTCTCCATCGTATCCATTCAAGTATAATTATCATTTTATGATTAATAATAGTATCTAAGGACTTGATATCATTCTAGATATGATTAAGATACAACCTATCCATGAAAAACACGGCTTACGTAACAAAACATATAAAATAAAATGAGTAAGTTAACACCCGAAACAACGATAATACTAAGATATTATTAACAAATCAATGTTAAAAGATCATATATGATATCATATTAATTTATATGATCATTTTATAATTTAATAACAATTATTTAACCATTATAAAGGATCTTAACCTACCCTCAGCCAAGGAAAAGTACAAGGTAAGGTTTTATTTCGCAATCTCTTCATTATTCGAGGTTGTTTATATGTAATAATCTACTGGGATCTCTTTATCATCCACATCCATGTTTCTTAAAAATGTATTTAAAAACATTTTTACTATTTAAAAGAATATGGGTTAAAGTCATTTATACCATTTTTGACTTTTTATAAGATGTTTATAAAGGAATCTTTCTGTCATTTTCCAAATAAGGTGCTTTTTAACCTTTTCGACAGAATTAAGGTAAGAATGTTTTTTTAACTTATACGGCGGGTGCGGCTATTTTCTGCCATTATAAAATCATCAAAAATTACCTTAAAAGATTATAAGAATATTTTCAAAGAAAATGTTTTATTTTATAAATATATGACGCTTAAATGATTTCAAAATAGAAAGAGATATTTCTCTAAAAAGAGTTTTGATTTCATCTATGTCAATATCCTTTGATGGATTTTATGCTTATTTGAAGTTGATTTATTATGATACAAAACATCTATATTGTATTGAAGGTTTTGTGATATGTTTGAATGTGGATGTGTTATTTTTATACCATTCATGGTTTATGGATGAAGTATTTACATTTCATATGCTAGTTTTAATACGAATGTTTATGTTAAGTTTAATCCTTTTCATTTGGGAATGCATTGGAATTAATATGTCACGGGTGGAGCCCACTATAGCTCCTCGATGTATCGGTAGGTCTCATTAGACAAACTAGTGTCTTGGCATAAGGACTTGGAAAAATATTATTGTTAGTCTTGGCATGAGGCCTTGGCTATGTGGTTATGATAGTCTGGCATTATGCATTCCATCATTATGAAAGTGGTTATTGATATTGCATGTGATTATTCGATTAGTAGAATATCCATGTGAATAAGTAAATGGCCTTATTTCATTTTATTTTTGCCATACTATGTTGAATTTCATGTTTAAAAGGCTTTTGTTTTAGTTATACATTGCCTTAAATGTTTATTCTTATTTATGAATGTTTACGCTATATAGTTATCCTTACTGGGCATTTGAGCTCACCCCTTATCTATGTTTTATATTTCCCGGGATGTGAAGAAGTAAACTATGAATGACCTGCAGGGATAGTATGAGGGGATAGGAGTGTAGACTAAGGAGACTATGTTGTTGTAGTTTTCATTTTTATGATGTAATGTAAAATTTATGAATATATCTAGTGTTTCCAAGGCTACTAAACTAATCGGTCTTTAGAGATTTGATCTTTCTTGTGATCATGCCAATGTTATGTAATAATGCACCGACTCTAGGTAACTGGGGTCGGGGCGTTACATGATATCTTGATCCCAATCTTCTTCCATAAATATTATCCAAAATGAGAGGAAAGGATGCTAATCCCATTGAAAATTGGATTTTGGAACATGGTTAGGTTAAATAGATAATTAAGGGTAAAATGGTAAAATTAACCAAAGTTTAGCCTATGCATGGTTTGTCCACATGGTTTGAAAAACCTGTTTGCAATCCATGCATGGGTACCTAGGGAAAAGGGGAACTCGCATGGTTAGGCAGCACGGTTAGGGAAAGGATCTGCACCAGCACCACCTTCAGGGGCGGGTTCCTTTGCATCATGTTAAGAGAGGAGTTGGAATAGCATTGACAAGACTGGATGAGGGGGAGATCATGGCCATGGTATCCAGACCCCTAATCACCAGAAGTTTTAGCAGAGTAGTTATGATCATGGTAGTCCATTAGTTGCACAAGGTCATGGATCGGGTCAGTTGCATGCACTATAACTGATACCTGAGGACCAGGCTACGGGAATATCTACAGTACGAGGTAAAACTCTAGTAGCCACAACTATAATATCTTATTTATTTGATATTGGTGCTTCAAAATCTTTTATCTTGGTATTTATCATGGAGAGTATCAGATTAGAGATACAGTATTACTGTGTTGTAATGACCCTAGATACACCATTAGGAATACAGATAGAGGTCGTACGCTAGTGTATGGATTGTCCCCTTTATATAGGCACATACCCTTTCCTATGGAACCTATTCATTCTTGAGATGATAGGATTATATGTTATTCTTGGTATGGATCGGTTGGTTCAGTATCATGATTTTGAAGTCTTCTATCATCGTAGGGTATTGTTTACCTCACCAAAGGGCAGAAATTATCTACATAAGGATGAGTGGGATGTCCAAGAAGGTAGAGTGGGACCATAGCATCATGGGCTAGGTGGAGTGGCCAAACAGATTGAAAATATCTCCACAAAGGATTAGGGTTTATGATAAGTTGATTTTCCTCCCGTAGTGGATCATTTTAGGGACAGATTTCCCAATTACTTTTATGGATTACCTCCTCAAAGAGAGGTAGAGTTTACGATTAAGCTTATTCAAGGAGAATCTCCAGTATCCATTACTCCATATAAGATAGGACCTACTGAGAATTAGGATTTCAAGAAGAAACTAGAGGATGTAGTGGATAAAGGCTTTATACGGCCCAATACATCCTCTTGGGGTTCTCTTGTGCATTTATCCAAGAAATAGGATTGAACCTTACATCTATGCATTGATTATAGAAGTTTGAACTATATTATGGTCAAGAACTGGTATCCGCTACCTTGTATAGATGATCTCATCGACCATATCTGAGGATCTAAGGTCTTCTCGAAGATCAACCTGAGATCAGGCTATCATCAGGACCAATTCAAGCCATCATAAATACCTCATAGAGTTTTTAATATATGTATGGTTTGAATAAGTACCTTGTTATGTCGTTCGGTCTTATGAAGACACCGACCATTTTAATGGATTTGATGAATAGGGTTTTCCACCCCTATTTGGATTCTTTTTTTATGGTCTTTGTAGACAAAATCATGGTTTATTATCACACTCGAAGTGTCCTTTCCAGTCATCTTGAGATCGATCTAAGTACACTGAGAGAGAATAATATGTATACCAAGATTGCTAAGTTCCTATTCTGGATCAAAAAGTTCACTTCTTGGGTCATATCATATCAGAATCAGGTGTATATTTTGACCCTAAAAAAGTTAGTATTGTAGTTTCCTAGGAGCATCCTAAGAACGTGTTTGATATATAGAGTTTCTTGGGGGTGTCTATATATTACAGGTGTTTCATACAAAAATTATCACATATTTATTCATTGCTTAGTAGTATTAAAAAGATGGCTGTTAAGTTCCTGTGGACATAAGCATATGATAAATTCTTTCATGAGTTTAAAGGGAGACTTTTTCGACACCTATTCTAACTTTTTAAGATACTAGAAAAGGTTATAGTGTCTTCTATGATGAATCTGGAATCATCCTAGGAGAAGTTCTAATGTAGAATGATAGATTCATTACATATGGATCTCAATAGTTGAGGCCCCGTGATAGAAATTACCCAACGCATGACCTTGATCTAGTAGCATTTTTTCATGCCTTACATTTCTAGAGACATTATCTATTAGGTAAGCACTTTTTGGTGTACACAGATCACAAGATACTCAAATATATCTCTAATCAATGTGAATTAAACCTCAAGCATTAGATATGGGTTGAATATTTATATTCCTTTGATTTCGAACTTGCATATACGCCTGGAAAGGGAAATATAGTTGTTGATGTGTAGAGTTGTAATACTCAAACACATATTGTATGAGAAGCCAGTGATGAATGGGAGTTAATTTCCCTCTTTTCTGAGTTGCATCTTGAGTTTCATGAAAATCATGAGAGGTCTTACCTCTTAGTCTTGATAGTTACATCTTCCCTCTTTGGTAAAGTGAAGAGTATAAATTTTTTCAGATCCTGAAGGATAGGTTCTCCTTGAGATTATATTAGGAGATAACCTACATATGGATTGGTCTGTGGACATAGATGACATCATACATGTTCATGGATGTTTCTAGGTTCCTACATACATGAGAGAGGAGTTGATTAAATATTCATGCATGTGTTAGGGGAATTTCATCCAGGCATATAAAAATGTATCAAGATATGTGATGTGAGTATTAGTGTCCTTGGATGAAACATCAGATAAAAGTATTTATCACTAGGTGTTCCACCTATCAACAGTTGAAGGTAGATAACCAGAGACCTGAAGGCTTGTTAAAACCACTTCTAGTATCATAATGGAAATGGGATTATGATTTCATGGATTTTGTAGTCGTTTTACCTATGTCACCTAGAGGTAATGACATTGTATGGATTTTCATTGATAGACTGATAAATGTATCCCACTTCATTCTTATTCGGGAGACTTTCTCAGTTGATGAGTTGGAAAAATTGTTTGTCAGGGAGATCATATGACTCCATGGGGTCCCTCGTACCATCATTTTAGATATGGATTCTCATTTCACATCATGGTTCTGGTAGGGATTGGGTGCTTCTAAGCACTTATTTTCACCCTCAGACCAATGAAAAATCGGAACAGACAATACAGGTTTTAGAGGATATACTCCAATCATGTTTCCTTGATTTCATTGGTTCTTAGGAGAAGCATATACCTCTTGTTGAGATCACCTATAATAACATATTTCATGAAAAAAATCAGATGGATCCTTTTTATGCCTTGTATGGAAAGTCGTTCCATTCACCCTTGTGCTAGAAAGAGGCAAGTGATGAAGCCCTACTAGGTCCTCATCTTGTTCAGAAGACTTTACAGAAGTTTCAAATTATTAGGAAGCATATGACTACCGCTCATTCTAGACATTAATCTTATTTCGATCGTCATCTACGACCTCTAATGCTCAAGGTTGGAGATTGTGTTTTCCTTCAGGTATCTCCTAGGCTAGGTCATATATGGTCACATAAGCAATGGAATTTGTTGCCTCGTTACATAGATTTGTTTGAGATTATAGAGGGATTTTGACCAGTAGCCTATCGATAGCTATTACCTCATAGGTACTATGACATACATGACACCATTCATGTTTCACTACATCGCCAATATCATGTCGACCCATCTCAGACCTTTGATCCAAAGGATGTTGAGTTAGATGTTGACTCTACCTTGGAGGAGTATCCAGTGTGCATTGTTTATCGGAGAATGAAGGATCTATAAGGCTGGATTGTCCCTCTAGTATGGTTGTTATGGCAGCACAGCTTCATAAAGTATGAGACTTGGGATTGGGATTCCAACATAGGTTCCATGTGGGTAGAGTTGTTCTTAGATAGAATTTCTCTACCCTTGGAAGGTGAACTCAGGGATGAGTTCTTTTAAGGGGGAAAGACTGTAAGAATTTGGTTTTTCACTTAGGTCTGGATTCTTTAAATTTCAGTCTAATTCTTTATTTCGGACCTGATGTGGATGATTAATGAGTTAGAAAATGTCTGAGGGATATCTGGGGATGTTTGGATCCAAAAAAATATCTTTTTTTTGGAAAATGGATGTGTTGTATGGTTGGTACATGGTTTTCCTAACCGTACGAGTGATCTTTTCTTTGGCAGAACCATATTGTATGGTTGGCGCATGGCTGTGAAGCCTAACCATGAAAGTTCCCTTTCCTTCCCAGGTACCCACACATGGTTTTTTCATGGTTTTCCAAATAGTGCATAAGCTATTTTCTGGGTAATTTTGTTATTTTTCCCTTGATGATCTAATTAAGCATCCTCCTTCCTCCTAATCCATGTTACTATGGGATTAACCTATTTTTCTCTCATTTTGGATATTTTTAAAGGCCTAAGGTAGGGATTGAAGTATCTCCTTCAGCAGAGATCTGATTGAGCTTTTGTTCATCATGTTTTGTGCACAATGGTAAGTAATCGAGTTCGTTTGATCCTTTCTTATTCTCTCTAACTCATGAACTCGATATAGAGGTGTGATAATTTCTCCCTTTTTCTCCAATCTACTCTGTTATAAGCCAAGTTAGTGGCTGGTATCAAAGGACAAGGATCATAAACCCTAATGTGGGTGGTCTATAACTTATCCCTTAAGTTCATTGATTATGGAATTGTCATGTGGGGGCCACCAATTTCATCTGGAGTCATTTATAGAATTTATATTCCATGATTATAATAATAAGAACCATATGGTTATGCTATTTCCTAATATGTGAGTGATTATTAGTTGTCACACCCACAATGCTCAACATCCCATGCAGAATGTTTTGACATAATTGTCATTTTAGTGTTTTGACACATTTGAGTCATTGTTCGAGTGTCCCTTGGCTTGACCTTCCTAGGGGTATGATTTTCTATATTAAATGGGTTGAATCATATTGTGATTTTCATAATGGAATGTACCATGTGTTCCCATCACATGACTCGAATAAGGCAAGTACTTCAACTGATATACAAATTTTAAATGGAAATTGGAAAGTATACTAAGTATATGAATTGACCTTTTCAAATGTAATTGAATAATAGGTTACATTTCTATAGCACCCCTTAACATGTTGATGGAAGGTAGCAGATTGAACCTTAATT
Organism: Viscum album; assembly: GCA_963277665.1. Classification (NCBI taxonomy): domain Eukaryota; kingdom Viridiplantae; phylum Streptophyta; class Magnoliopsida; order Santalales; family Viscaceae; genus Viscum; species Viscum album. The sequence continues at coordinate 598,906,781 of OY728122.1, forward strand.
ATTGAATATGCCTTAAATGGTTTTAACAAATGGTTGCATGTTACTTGGCCTTATCACACTAATGAAAGGAAAGGATTGAACCTGATGAAATATTATATGACTTAATTATCAAAAAAGGTGTGGCCTATCTTGAGTTATCCTTGGATTATTATTGGGGAATTCCATGAGCACTGGAGGACCCCATTCTGAATTCAAGGATATAGATTACTTAGGTTAAGTCCCACCTAGAACCTGATTCTTTTCTCTAACTTTGGATGCCCAGTATGACACCATAGGATCCCTCATGTAGTACTATAGGATTCATTGGATACACTTCTTGGATCCATCATTAACAAGTAGGTTCCATGGTTAAATCCCATCGGGACAAATTATTACTCAGCCTCATTTTTTCTTGGATAAACTCCTTGGACTCGGTAGGCATCTCATTGTGGAATGCCTTGGACTATGCTCCTTTGATTATAGTCTTAACCCTTAGCTAGACTCAAATATTACTAAGTTAGTGTCCCTTGAGGTATACTTTTCCTTGGTTATTACCTTGGTATTCATTATTAAATATCATCAATCATTTTTTTTCTTGTTACATCTTGGAGACTTTAATATCTATACAATCATGAGGTGATGTCAGTGTTAGATATGACTCCCATGACCTATCAACATAAATTGGTAATTACTTAATTAATGGAACTCGTTCCATGTTCAAACACAAGCCTAGGGCTGAAGCAGGTACTTGGTTATTTAGTTACATTGCACTGATTTACCTTATATATGCATGCTTGGCCATTGTTATATTCCATTAAATGGTTCGAATGTTATAGAAACCGTTGGTGGTGGCCCACGAAGATTTATCTCACACCCTCTTTGTGTGTCATTTGTTACTCAGGGCAGATTACATGTATGCATGTGTTGAAAAAGGGAAGCATACGTATTTGAACACTTGACTTCTTTCTGTTTAGGATGGATCTTAATAGAAGATGGCCGAGCTAGAGCCCAGGATGATTGGGATAGTATTTGATTTCCTTTATACTTTTGTGGAACATTTTATGCCTATGATCTGATATCCACGTTTTCTAGTTTTCAAGATACAAGACATATCATCATCATTTATTGTATGTTATTCATGTTATTTCAGTTATCGCTTTTGTTGCCCCTATTTCCATTGTGACTTATGTAAAATTGTATTGCTTCCATTATTTACCAATGTATACATTAATAACCTATGATACACTTTGGTAATGAGGGTATATTCTCCCAATAAACACACCATAGGCCCTCACTGCTAGTCGGTACCCTATGGCATTTATGGAGATGCGTTTGAGGCCATGTGGCCCACCGGGCTTGGGTCACCTATTAACTTTGTGACATCTGGGTTCGGTAGGTCACAATTTTACCCCTAAAATAAATATTTAATCAATTATAATTTTTTATAAAATTATATGTCTTGCCCATATATTGATAAATCCATAAAACTTATAATTTTGGTAAAAATTGTAATTTTCACTATTCATTTAAAAATCAAAAATTTCATAAAAATATCAAAAATTAGGCTTACAATAATTTTGATATTATAAATTCAAAATTGATATTAATTTAAAAAAATCCAATTTATGAATTTATAAATTTAGATTTTGGATGAAAATAAAATATTTAAGTAAAAACTACTTTTATTGAAAAATGCCCTTTTAAAGCATTAGGTATTATTAATCCAATTGTTTATGTATTTCTGATTGATTATAATATTTTTGTTCACTCAAAGTTTTATTTTAACAATAATATCCCTATAATATGTTGTAGATCATTTTAGTTGGTGTTTAGTATGGAGAAAGTCGTGAAACAAAATATTAATTTAGAAGCATATATTCCAAAATCTTAGGGTGTTGCATTCTCCCCCCTTAAATAAATTGTATCCCCAAAATTTTAATGAAAATATAAAAGTGAATTTAAAATATAGAAATGATTCCTGATAAAATTTATATATAGATATCAACCTTAAAAAAATAAGAAACAAGTCTTTTTCCTTTTAATAGGCTTATCCCAATTCATGAGTTTTTCTCCAACCATTTGAGCCAATAGTCTATATTTATTTGGTTTCATGACCCACATTATATATTTTTATTATAAATGGTGTTGATACTCATTTATATGTTACCATAGGTTGATACAAAATTCAATTTATCTATTCTAAATAATTTTTCATATAAGTATATGGGATCAATTTATTTCCAAAATCAAATTAAATTCATCTAAAGGAAGGATAATAAGATTTTCACAGGGTAGATTCCCATAAACACCAACTTAGAATAAAATAATAACATAAAAATAATTTTTCATTGATATTAAAATCATGAATGTTATTATTTAATGATATTTTAAAACGGTCTAGATATATTAGGGTTCTTAGAATCAAAAACCAAAAATATGTTCACAACTTTGAGTGAAGGATAATTATACCTTAATTATCAAGATCGAGTTCAGAATTAGTAATTGTATGGTGTATCTCTTATTCCCTTGGTTTAATAGGTTATTGATACCTATAATCATTGTTAGACCCTATATTGGGGAATCAATTTTCATATTTCCCAAACACATTGTATTTAATTTGTTGATGTGTGGATGATGTATTAATTGGGTCTCAAATACCTTCTATTGCATTGGTTGAAATCCTCATATCTCATTGAAAATCACAATTTAAAAAACATGATTTATATTTCTTATCCTTTCAAACTTGAATATTTTTCTTGTTACTTTAAGACATTCTATTGGGTGTGTCTTCCCACATGTTTGTCGTGTAGTAAGTTGAATTTTATTTCCTTCATCATCTTCATCACCTGATATTTTCTAAAATTTGATCCTTATCTTATTTAGTGTGTTTGGATGTTTGGAAAGTATAATGTTATTTATAATAACTCAAGATAGTTGGGTGATAATAACGATAATATTTTCAAAGCTATATTCTATCACATTTGTTTTCTTATTAGGGAAATTACTATGTTGTCTATCACATCAAATATTAACTTGGTTCTTCCTAACTTTAGACATTTCTAAAACTAGAAGTATTTAGTTGATAATGATGAATAACAAACACCAGAAGAGGATTATTTTATGATAATTACATGAAAAAATCAACATCAAAATATATTAATCGTTGAAATTATCATGAGCATTCAATTTAACCTAAATCACTCTCACTTCAGTCTTGGTTCCATTATGTAGGGTTATTCCATACTTCATAACCTGATTCCTTAACATGATAAAACCATTATAATGAATTTTAAAGAGAATTTGGTTAGCCAAATCATATACCATGAGAGTGTTAAATCATGTGTATAGTCTTAGGAGCACTCATCATACTCTAGAGTAAAGATCTATTTAATGCATAGTTAGCCTTTTCAGGGTGATTACCCCTAGGTGAATTTGTGTTATAGTTATATCTAATTTCCTACATCCATAGATGGACGAACTTATTAAGAAAACTGAATAATCTCTACTTTAACAAAACTTTAAGATGTTATCTTACACAAATACTTATCCCTTAGACTTATAAATTGGTTTTTTAGTAATGTTTTCTAATATTATCCGTCAAAATACCTACAATAATCCTCAAAAATAACTTAAACCCTACTCTGATACCAATTATAGAAACCCAATCTAAAAATATCTTTATTTTACATCATTTCCATAATCTAAACATTATATTTCATAAAAAAAATAACATATTCCCAAGAATGGATGTTTTGGTGTCTTTCAGGACTATCTATACAAGAAAATTATTATAAAACACTTGTGAAAATTACTCTATAATTAGACCTGTGACAACTGGGCCCCACTAATAGCACAAACACCCCGTCCAAACATGGTAATCGGGTCCTGACCCGCCAGGTACCACCAGTTTCCCCTCAAACATGTGGTCCTCACCTAGGGGCCCACCCACATGCCTGAATGGGTCATCAATGATAGTCCTCATAGGCCAACACATTTCCTTTCTAGTGTTCTTTTTCCTCATTCACACACACCCTAAGAAACTTCCCAGAAGTTCACCCATCCTGATCACTAATCCGGGTCAATCACGCTTAACTATGGAGTTATAATCAGGTAGGCTCTCGAAAAAGAAGGTACACCTTGTTGACATGAGTCAAATCATTTAGTCATTTAACCCTTTTTCATTATGTGGTGTTACAATCACCCCCACCCCCACTCATTTAGATCACAATGTCCTCATTGTGGGCCCTATATATCAGCCTAGTCAGTGCACCGCACTTATGGTTGGATACCCCCTTTGATACCAAATGTAACAACTGGGCACCGCTGACAAAATAGACACCCCACCTTAACATGGTCGTTGGGTCCTGACCCTCCAGGTACCACCAGTTTCCCCGCACACATGTGGTCCCCACCCAGGGGCCCACCCACATGCCAGAACGGGTCATCTGACTAATGATAGTCCCCATAGGCCAACACATTTCCTTTCTAGATTGCTTTGTCCTCACTCACACACACCCAAGGAAACATTCCAGAAGGTCACCCATCCTGATCATTAATCCAGTTCAATAACGTTTAACTATAGAGTTCTAATCATGTTGGCTCCCGAAAAGGAAGGTGCACCTTGTTGACATGAGTCATATCATTTATTCATTTAACCCTTTTTCATTCTGGGGTGTTACAAGACCACACTTTACTCCCTTCTAGACTTCTCATAAGATATAATTATATTCATAGCTTGGGGGTAGAAACATAAGAAATGGTTAGGTCATATGCTCAGTTAAGGTAATCCTCAGCGATAACAATCAAAGATCATAAGTGAGAATAAGTTGGGCATATGGGTATAAATAGATATATAATAAAATATAACCCAACAAAGCATAGATCGTATATCATGAGTTATATCATAAGTTTTTTCATAACATATGACATGAATCAATAGATTATTGAAACATTTTTCAATTAACATGATCCATAAGAGCATAGTATAGGCATAAGAATATGAATACATGTGTGGTATAAACATAGGAATAATAAAATTTATCATTGTGAATATATATTTACCACAATTATATCCACACATAGTCTTATGAGCATATCTTAAACATAATTATACTCAGGTACAACCTTTTTAGCATAGCTTAAATGTAATTATACTCACAAATAACCTTGTGAGTATAGCTAAAATAAAATTGTACACACACACAATCTTTTTAGAAAATATTAATAGTAATTATACTCATGAACATCCTTGTGTGCATAGATTAACTCTAATTATAACCTTGAACAACCTTATGATCATATCTAATCTGTGATTATACCCATGCACAACCTTTTGACCATAGATAAAGAATAATTATACCCATATACAACCTTGTGATCATAGTAAAATTGTAATTATTCCCATTAAAAACCTTTTGAGCATATGAAAAATAAAATTATTCTCACGCACAACCATCTCAGCATAGCTAAACTATAATTATATCCACACACAACATTGTGATCATAGATAAATAGAATTTATAACCACACACAAAATCATTATATCATTAGATATAAAAACTTAACTAATTAATTGGAGGGAGATATATGACTGGACCCATAATCATCCATACATATATGTGCCACTTTAAAACAATCATTAATCACATCATTGAGAACCCATGGAACGAAAAATGGGTTTCACAACATTTCTAGATAGTATCGCCAATATTTAACCCAAGAATGTAACTATAGATACCCAAAACACAAGACCCCCAAAATATTATTTCATAAGAACATTTATAGGGTTATTAAAGAAACAAATCCCTCATATATAAAGAGTACAATGGTACTAAAATTATAAAATTGTTTTTCAAAAATTCTTTTATTTGGATTAAAATAAGATGCTATGGTCACTTTGAAAGGTCCTTTTTTAAAAGATGGAGTGAAACCATTGGAAAAAATTTAATTCTTTAAATGAACTCATGATACTAGATCCTCAAAAAGGACATAATTTTTTCAAAAAGGTGAATTGAAAATACTTTGAAAAATTTACTTTTAAAAATAATCTTTAATAATGGAGACTTGAAAATGACAGAAAGGTTTGAAAAAGGTGAAGTGAAAACCTTTTGAAAAACATATATTTCAAAATGAAGCATTAATAATTTTTATTTTAAAATAAACAAAGTTTATCAAAAAATAATTTTTATTTGAAGATAAAAAATTTATTTTTAAAGGTTGGAAAACCTTTTTAACATTTTAAAATACCATTATTTAAACCCCACATAAAAAAAGTGTAACAAAAACATTATTTTTAAAAGATAATAATCGAAATATAAAGCCCACATCAAATAAAACAAAGTATTATTTCCAAGTATAAATTATAACATTGTAAGTAATGGAAAATATGGATAAATAGGAGGAACTATTGTTAAAGTGGATGTGAACTAATCTTAAGAATGATATACTTTTTAATGAAAAAATTTATCAAGGTAAATAATGTGTACTGAAAAGTAATATTCCTATATTTAGGAATATAAATTAATATTAAATATAATCTTATAGTATAATAAATCATTCCTGGAATAAATAAGTTCAAGAAGAATCATTTTAACTCAATTAAGGTAGTTGAGTTAACAAAGAACCATATAACCTTGGAATCCTTTGAATCAAAATAAATATTAAATAAATAAAATGATATGGATCATAAAATACCATTAATTAAAAGAATATATTAAAATATATTCATTATTAATAAATAAATCCATATCAGCTATTTCACGGTGTAAAATAAGAAATATCACTTAAGAAATTAAATTTGAGACATGAAATCCCTACCTTGAATTATTGCATAGTTTATTGCACTCTAACCTCATGTTTAACAAAAAAACCATATTGATAACCTATTTAAAAACTTATTAATGTTTATAACTTTTAATAAATTTCATTTAAAATTATTCTCTACATTTTTATTAGTCAGTCTTTATCTATTTTTCCATATCGGATGTGGAAAATCCTGATCGTTTAGAAATAGTTTTTTAATAGCGGTGTTGTTATTAATTATTCTACTAAATTTATTTATTAAAGGATCACAAAATTTACTATAATTTATGTTTTGGGATATATTATAAACTTATAATTTCATTTTATGAAAGTTTTAGTTACGGTTCTTGTATAGGAAATTGGTGATGTCCATGTTTCAATGATTTTTAACAAATAAATGGTGGTAAATTAATTAATAAGTTAAATGATTATATTAAAAAAATCATTTAAATATTAATATCCACTATTAGGTTTCAAATTCCATATATTATAGAAATTTATTTAAATTTTTATGTTTCTGGATAAATTGAACCAATAACAATGTGCTACAATCTATGTGTGAGTATGGCTATGTAAGAGATTATTTTATAATAATGTCATTATCACAATGGTAAAATGGAATTATTTATATCTTATTAAGGTGATTAATATTAATTGAAAAGATTTATAAGAATTTTATAAATGAAAAATAAGTTGTTACTAATAAATAAGTCATTTTTATTCTTGGGATATTTATTTTAGGCAGTTAGTATTATAATGATATCTAATTACTAATTTTACTTATATAATTAAAAATATATATTTTCATAATATAAATATTTATAAATAAAATGTATATCCCTAAACATATTTTTAGAACCATCCTTGAAATATGGTGGAGAAAAACCAAATGTGTTTATCATGGAGGTGGTATTCCACACATGTGCAAGAGAAATGTTTTCATTTTTTGATTAAATAGGAGAGGACAAGGTAATGACATTACCATAAATAGAAAAAAAAATATTTATACTTTTTTAATTATATAAATATAGTTATAAAGTTTTTTTACTAGGTTGTATGATAATAAATAATATGGTAAGTTAAAGGGTAAGTAATACTTACGTTGATAACTTTGATCATTTCTTGAAGTATCCATTGAAAATAAAGGACATGAGGTTCTTTGTTGAGTATAGGAGATTAAAAACATGTATATTTGATTTATAAGAATTAAATTATTTATATTTTCATTATAATATATAACTATAGGTGTCGTTTGAAGTGGGTGTAAGTGAGATCCTTTTATAGTTGAAAAGGTATAAATCATTAGAGAAGAATGTTAGGTAAGGAGTAAAAATATAATTGAATGATAATTCAGTGAGTTAGGTGGGTAAATTTTGGTGATAAATGTAGGAATTAATTTTCAACCTAAAATCGGTATTCTATAAGGTTTACGTTTCATATTTATTTACTAAAATTCTAACCATATTAGATTACCCATTTTTACACTTATTAATATTTATTAAAATTTAACTATGGTAATTACTTTATCACAAAAAATATAATATGAATATTAATAGAAAATTTCAACATGAGAATTCCAAATTTGAGCTCTATTTAATCTAATTCAATTTACAAATATTTTAAAAGTAACTTTTAATTTAAAACATATAATATTTTAATAACTATTTTTGTACAAAAAGTCATTTTAATCAATATTTGTTCTTAATATTATTTAACATTGATTACTAGATAAATTAATAATAATTTGTTTTTATATATTTTTAGAAATAATATTAGAGTATTTATTTTAAAATATATTAATTTTTTTTAAAATCATAATATTTATAAAAAGTATCATTACATTAAAAATAACCCTTCTACAATGGTAACTAGAATTTATCATGGTAACTAAATTTTATGCCAAAAAATGAAATATAAATTATTGAATAAAATTTAAATTTTTATCCAAAAAATTAGAATCATATTATCCATTAAAATTCTTAATGTTTATAAAATTTAATTTTAATATTAAGGCATAAAAATGCTATTTAAAAAAAGTGTGTTTTTATGCTTAAAAATTATATTATATAAATTTATCAATGTCAACGCCTTTAGTGATATAAATTGGTTTATTTTTAAAAAAATAAGAGTTATATGGATTAAAAATCAAGAGAAAATTGAATATTACCATTGAAATTTTTAATTAAAAAAAGTTTGAATACAATTATTAAATTAGAATAAGATGTTTCTTATGTTCTAAAATGTTGAACATGAGTTTTCTAAGATCAAAATGATATTATAAAATACATGGTTTTACTCCTAAAATAAATATATAATCAATTAAAATGTACTATAAACTTATAGTACATTATCATATATTGATAAATCCATAAAATTTACAATTTTGGTAAAAACTATAATTTTTAATATTCACTTAAAAATAAATTATTTTAAAAAAATATCAAAATTTCATATTAGAATAATTTTAATATTTTGAATTGAAAAATTAAATTTATTTTATAAAAATAAAATTCATAAATTCATAAATTTATCTTTTTTATGAAAATACAATATATAAATAAAAACTACTTTTATTAAAAAAATGCCCTTTTTAAAACATTAGGTGTTCTTAATCCTATTTTTTATGAATTTCGAATTGATTATAATATTTTCATTCACTAGAGGTTTTATATTCTTAATAATATTCATCAATATATCATAGCTATTTTTGCTTTTTGTTGTTTTTAAAGTAATATATCAATTATAGTATTAATTTAGAAACATATATCCAAAAATCTCAAGTTTTTATAATAACAATCCACTTAAGGGGTATATTTTTAATAGGTTATTCCCTATTCCCATTATCTTATAGGTTTTTTTTCTAATTATCCCATGTGTTATGGTATATATTTTTATAATTATAATGTCCCAGAACCCGCACTCTTTGATCAAATGCTGAAATCATAAACTTTACATTTCTCACTTTGATACCGATAATTTGTCCGAGTTTTTCACCATCCAAAACTTACAACATAAAAAGGAAAATTGGATCACTTACATTCTCAATGATATTTTTGGTTGAGTTTTTTTATATAATTAAGTAAAACTCCTACAAAAATAACACCCATGTTGGTAAATGATAATTTCACCCACTTAACCCATCTTTTCTTATTCCACATTACGTTATCATCATCATCAAAATGAAATAACATATAGACATAATTCATTGAACCTAGTTATTTATAACTTGGTGAAAATGAAACATAATAACGGTTATCTTAAATAATCATCAAGGGTAAACATAAGAATTAACAATTGAAAGTCATCAATGTGAATAAGAAGTGAATAAGGGTATGACGATATAATCAGAATGCATAATAGAATCATAAAAGAATTCATACCCATCAGTACCTGAATCATCAATCATGAAATATGGAATAAATATTTAAAAAAGGAAACAATTATAAAAATCATAATCCTTGTGATAACAATATTGATAAAAGGAAATATTATAAATCCAAGGAAATCATAAATAAAATGCATTGGTATATTGGGAAATCATCTTTGTCGAACATTTACATAACCCTTACACAACCCCTACAAATGGAATAACCATCTGTCTAACTTTCAATATAATTCTTCTATGAACACAATCAGTACACAATGCATCGAAGCACTATCTCGTTACACCCATCATATAAGCTATAGTGGTCTCACTTGGCACTATTTGGGTATACCTATCATATAAGCTATATTGGGCTCACCTCGTGTTATATGGGCACACCCATCTTATATAATTTCTAAGAACCATATAACTAATTAAGTATATAGATCATTCATTTCATTATATAACCGATAAAAACAATCATTATTACTTTCATAACATGGTTAACCCATGGAAGAAAAATAGTAATTATAAAAATCTCTTTGAAACATGATTAACCCATGGAAAAGGAAATAGATTCTATAACAATATCTTTGAAATTATCATAATCCATCATGAGAAAGAATGAGGACTTTATCATTACAAAATATCACTATTGGAGCATAAGAAACAACAAGGGTTGTTGAAATTGATGAATATAAATACAATTAAAATACCATTAAAACAATTTTGAAGGAAATAAAATTTTCATTTTGAAAATAACTTTTAAAAACAAAAAACTCATAGAATATTTTGAAAAAATTTTCATTGAAAACAAACTTGTAAATATATAAAAGAATCTTTAAAAATAATTTAAAACCTTTCTTGATGAAAATATCATTACCATTTTTTAAAAAACCTTTTAAAAATTAAATTTTTTGAAAATAACTCTAAAAATTTATAAATTTATCTTCAAATAAAATAATGGTCATGAACACTGAATATTTTTCTCATGTCCTACACGTTAAAACAAAGATTCATTTCATACTTTCATAAAAATCAAAACTAGAATTATTTGGAAAAAGTCATGAAGATTTATTTCAAAACATTTTTTAAAAGGTAAAACATTGGTAAAAAGGTCTTTAATGAATTATTTTAATAATGATAAAAAAAATTAAAAAGATTTTTAGAAAGCATGGTTTTGGAAGAAAAATGTTTTTCAACCGAAGAGAGAAATAAAGATGATTTTTCTTTAAAACATTTTAAAAATTATTTTTAATACCAAATAGTGGTAAAATGGTACTATTACATGAAATTATCAGGAATAGCTAGTTTATAATAAAATTCATGAGATTTATTTTGAGATATATCTTAATATTTTAACATTGTATACTGAATCGTAAATAATCCTAATAAATGATGAGATTGTAACATAGAGCTCTTACCACTTTGGTAGATTTGAATAATAAACCCCATGATAGGATAACATTAAATGAAACATAGAAAATAATTATAATAAATAAATTCATGATATTACATTTAAAAGGTTTTGTGTATACACCTCATAAAGAAATATGGGTGAAAAACAAGACATAAGTCTCAAAGAAGGAAAATTGAGAGAGAAAAAATCACTTACCGATTTAGTAATCATTTGAATCATAATACCAAATAAATAATAACATCAAATTAAACTTTAAAAATCATGAAAATAATTGTATTCACGATATAACATTTCAAATTGGTAGTATATATACATCACACAAAATAAACGAGTGGTGAATTTTCATATGTCTCATAAAAAATAAAAGAGATACTAGAAATACCATACAAAGGTCATATCATTGAAGTGGGGATTAATCAATGAAATTATAATATGTATCAAATGTAAATAAACATAAAAAATTAGAAATACCTCATAAAATAATCATATTTCATTATACACATATTATTATCATGACATAATCAATGAAGAAAACTTTTAACCCAATGGATGGAAATTGAGTTAATAAATCCCTTATAATAATCATAATGTTGAAGTGAAAATTAATAAATAAGTTGATTATATGTATCAAATTTAAATATAGGTATATAAATATGAAATAAAACATATTTTATTCATAATTTATTGCATACATAATCATTGAATATCAAAGGTAAATAATAATTTATATAACCCAACGTAAGAAGTTGAGTTAAGAAATTATTTACCACTTGGTAATATTCATGTAAATCCCCTTGGATGAAATAATTAAAATTAAAACATAAAATTCCATAATTTATGATTTATTCATGATATTAAATGTAAAATTGATAGTATATACACCACAAAGTAAAACAAGCGGTAATATGTCATATGTCTCGCAGAAGAAAAAGCGAGATGAGAAAAAACCTTACCTCCACTTACTTTTGGTTGAACACGATTTAACCACATGTATATAGGTTTTAAAAAAAATTAACCTTTTTGAGAAACCATATTAATATTTATAATATCATATATTATCTTTTATAATATCTTATCACACATTCATTAATTATCATTCATTTTCTTCATTGTTTCTTGTGTTAATTGTCTTGTTTTCTCATTCATGATTTTTCATGAAAGCTCCAATTATTATGCATATTATATAGTTTCATAATATCAATAAAAATAATCATGACATAATTATTATATTTATACATTAATACTACTTTTGAGACCAAAAAATGATTTTTTTTAAATGAACCATGTTACGATGATGGAGATGTTAGGCCCTACGTACACATGAGTAACATTTCCACTTTTCAATGATCTTTATAGTAAGGAGGTAAGTAACATTTTATCCATCCATAGTGATAAAAATATAAAATATAACATATTATTTATTTAAATATATTATATATATAATCCATGTGGTATGGTGATGAGAAGAGAGTCTCATCCCTTGGTGAAGGCACTAATCCACACATACACGAACAATGTTATCATTTTTCAATGTAAAAAAAGAAAATGATATATTATATTTTAATAAAAATAAATATGCAACTAATATCATAATTATTTCATGTATATAACATATATTTATTAACTTTATCCTTATTACATTCCATGTAAAGCTTATGTGAAAGACGAATCACATCGCTTCGCAAGGAGGTAGTCCACCAAACACACAAGCGAAGTTATCTTGTCCACTATAGAATGAAAATTAAATGGTTATATATGATATAATTAATAACAAAATATAATTATATTATAAATATCATATATATAATTTATATCAATCATCATATCCAAATGTGAGAGGTGTTAATGGAAAAATGAATTGCAACGGTTCACGAGGTGGTAGTCCGTCGTGCACACGAATTCTGATTTTGTAACCCATTTGATGGAAGAGGAGAATTATTTAGGTTATTAAATGAATATAATAATATATATTTATATTCAATATAGTTATTTAATTATATAATAATGGTTTACTAAAAATTTGAGGATTTGGAGGATGAAATAAAATAATAACGCTCATTGAAGAGTGTTACCGCTTCTTCAGGTAACTTCTTTTGGTTTGTACCAAATGCCTTCCTTGGTTGAATTATTTCCCAAAACAAATTACTCTAGGATAATAGGGGGAATTATATAAGTTAATTGGGCACGTCCTGGTCGAACCAATGTGTTTTTAAGGTGTTAATATAGGAGAATAGGGGTGGCCTTTTATAAGTTAGGTGAGTGGCACACTTGTAATTTTTCAAAATAATGAATTTCACCCATGTTTATTTCATCTCACAAGAATAAAATCATATACCATTATATATAATAGAATATATAATGTCAAAATATTTTTATAAAATATATTTTCGAAATGTTTTTAGGTTATTTTCACCCTCATCTCTTTAGTTTAACCCACTCATAAATCCATTTTTACCATAGTCGTGGTAATTAATTTTTACTGATTTCACTATTAATTTTTGTAAAAAATTAATTTGATATTTTTAGATGATAAAATTTATTATTATTCCAAATTTTGAATCTATTTTTACAAAATCAATTCACATAATTGGAAATTTTTAATTTAAAATTAATCCTGCAAACACGATGAGAAATCGGGTTTCCAAAGAGAAAATGGTGAAATGTTTACAAAGTATTTTATATAAAATTTCAATATGAAATTGATTAAAATAACCAAAATTGAATTAATATATATATATATATATAATTGTACTTATGTTACTATAAAATTAATTTAAAATATAATTTAACTTTAAAAATAATATAAATGAAAATATAGTTTTTAATAAAAATTCAAAATTGTAGTTGGGGTTTGGTTTAGTGGTAAGAACCCCTTAAATATACATGAAAAATGGGGGTTCAAAATCCATTGGGCGCAGGTACTGTAGTGAAATGTAGTAGCAGCAGCACTGTAGCAATGGCAGACACTGTAGCAGCGGCAGGGCACTATAGCAGCAGCAGAGTACTGTAGCAGCCGCGGTACTGTGCAGTACTATAGCAGCACACGTACTGTAGCAGTACTATTCATAGAATAGGCTTTGGGCCAAAAAATGGGCCTACGGGCCATGTAATGGGTTAAATGCCCACTGGGCCTTTGGGCTATGTAATGGGTCTCCCTCTACCCAGTTAAAGAGGTCTTTTCTTTTCTTTAATAATAAAATGAGGCTTTGACCCTAACCTTTACAAAAAAAAATTTAAAAAAAATAAAATTCAAAATTATATACTATTTACTATTTATTAAACAAATCACTTTTAAAAATTATAAAAAAATCAAAAAAAATATAATTTTGACAATATGATTTAGAAAATGAATTTTATTTTTTAAAAAAAAATTAACATTTTAAAAAATTAAATTTGAATCAAAATCCGAAGAGGTTATTAAAAAAGCGGGATTTCGAGAAGTGTATTTTTTTCAAGCACGTGATGATTTTATATAAAATTTATGTATAATAATAATCATTATATGAATATAAATTAATATTTAATGATGTATAATCAATACATTTTATTTAAATAATTCCTATTTATGGGTTATTTAAATTAATAAAAATGGAAAAGCATTATATACATTAAAATATTTTTCAAAAAAATCTCGTTTTTAAACCCTAAAAAAATAAATAATAAAATACAATTTAATGATGATTAAAAAATAATTAACTGTATTAAATACATCTAAATAATTCTTATGTAACTTTAAATCATATTCAAAACATAATGTGACTTTTAAATTACTTAAATTATTGAAAATAAATGACATTTTAACAAAAATCAGTATTTTTCACTATTCACTGAAAAATCAATATTTTCCCAAAAAACCCCAAAATTTCACGCAAAGTAAATTTTAATATTATGATTTAAAAAATTAATTTCGTATTATAAAATAAATTTTCTGAAATTTCCAAAAAAAATATTTATAATATTTTTTAATGAAAAGTAATAAAAATCAATTTTACAGAAAACATATTTTTAAAGAATAAAATTACTTTAATAAAAAATTATTCATTATATAGTAAAAATTTATCAATAATTTATATTGAGTTATAAATATATATATATATATATCTCATAAATTATTAAAAACTGTTCATACTAGCTAATTTAACAACTAGGTTATAACGGTTATATATATCATGGGCCGTTTAAGCTCGGTGTGGCATGTTGAATATGCTAATGAACATAAAAAACTTAGGGTTGTGTATATGAAAAAATATCTAAGAAATTAAATCTATTTAAAAATAAATATATCATAAATTATCTAGGAGTCACATTTTCATCTAATTTCGGTGTTGTGTGTCGTTTATGCTATAAAACATAATTTTTTTCTTTTTAAATCTTAGGGTGTTACACCCCCACCCCCCCGGGATAATAAATTTCTTCATCAAAATTTTAATTTTATCTCAATAATTAAAGATAGATATTATAAAATACTTTTGTAGTAAAACCACATCGTAAAAGGGTTTAATAAAATATCTTCCTAATAAAAGTGTCAGGGAAGTATGAGGGTCATCTGGAAAAACACATACTAGGTTTCTAAATTAAAAAACATAGCTAGGAAATAAAGATTTGGACATAGAAGGAAAGAGTAAATAGTAATTAAGTTTGATTGGGGTAATTGATCATAAACTTGTGAATAATCAATGTAATTTTAAGGGCCTAAAAACCTTAAATCTATGATGATTTAAAAGACCCTCTGATTTATAGGATATGAATTTAATGTGATAATAAATTTGTTCCAAGATCCTTTTACTAATGTTGAGGAATTAATTTTCCATATATAATAAGATCATAAGAAAATATACTTACTTGATGAGTATAATTTCAACATTTTATCAATTTCAACCATAATATCCTATTTCTCTTCAATCGATGAGTATTTGTGATGATTTTTTCATGCCTAAAGCACTAAAATAAGCTTTTCATGACTACATAACCATAAAAGGGATAATAAAGCTAGTCCATATCTATTTAAGTATTAACCAAAACCAATATGGTTATCATATGGTTTGATAATTCCCAAAATGGATAAAACTTCATATGTTACATTAATCTTTAAAATTCAATGATAATACCCAAAGTTTAAACTAAATCATTTCATGAATGAATAACCCTATATCCCAAATAACATCAACAACATCAATATTAAATCATTTTTTAACCTCAAATATTATCTCATAATTTTCATCTTACAAGAAAAAAAATATAGCGATATAATTTTGAAATAACATCAATCACTTGGTCATCAAGTCACTCTTCAATCCCTTGGTTATCTATATGATAAAATTCATGTTCCTATAATTACCTCAATATTCAAGATCCTATAAACCCTAAAGGTTATCAGAACCAAAAAACTTATGTCCATAATTATTTAAATTCATACTGTACATTAAAAAAATATTTAAATATAATTCAACCTAATAAAACACCTCCTAGAATTTCATTAATCACTTTAATATATCATCACTAAAAACCTCAAAGGGGTGTCTAACTCATTTAACTTATGATCATCCTTAAGCTTATAGACATATAAAGGTATCCATAACTCTTAATATAACCTCACATGAAAACATCCTAACATCCAAATATACCTAAGCTAACCTATGATAGAAACTATAAGAGCCTAAAACCCACACTCCCAGATCCGGTGCAGAAATTATAAACTTTACATTTCTGACTTTGATATCAATAATTGTGACACAATTTTTCACCATCCAAAAATTACAACATCAAAAGGAAAAATTGGATCACTTAAATTATTAATGACCTTTTTGGTTTAGTGTTTTAGATAATTAGTACAAACTCTTATATAAACAATACTCGAGTCATTAAATCATCATTTCTCCTACTTAACCCAGATTTTCTTATTTCACATTAAGTCTTCATAATCATCCATAAGAAATACCCTATATATATAATTCATTCACCCTCAATATTTATAATCTGGTGAAGAGAAAACATAATATGAGTTATCTAAAATTCTCAATAAGTGTAAACATAAGCATTAATAATTAAAAATCATCAATGAGAATAAGAAGCCTATAAGGGTATAACGAAATAATTAGAGTGAATGAGTGAATCATAAAAGAAATCATACCCATCAATGTCTAAATAACCAATCATGAAACATAGAATATTGATTTAAAAACGGAAATATTCATAAAAATAAATAATCACGAGCTATGGGATATCAATCTTGATCAAAAGAATCATTATAAACCTGTGGAAATAATATATAAAATGCGTTGCTATATTTGGACATCATCTTCATAGAACACTTACAGAACCCCTAAAAATGGAATAACTATATGGTAAACATCCAATATAATTATCTAGAGAACATAATAATTACCCAATAAATTTGATTGCAATCTAGGAACACCAATTGAATAAGTTATATCAGGCTCACTTAGCACTATCTAGGTGTACCCATCATATAAGCTATATCAGGTTCACACGGTGTAATCTGGGAGCACCCATCATATATAATTTCCAATAACCACAACATGAATAAAGTATATAGAGAATTCATTTCATTATAAAATGCATAAAAATAAACATTATTCCTTTTATTGCTTGATTAACCAGTGGAAGAGAAAATTGTTCCATAACAATCATTTTAAAACATGAATAACCCATGGAAAAGGAAATGGGTTCCATCAAAATCACTTTGAAAGAATCATAATACATTCATAGAAATAATGATGATATTATTATTACAAAAATATCACCAATGTATCATAAGAAACAATAATGGTTATTGACATTAATGAATGAAAATATAATTAAAATATAATTAAAAACATTTTTGAGGAAAATAAAATTTTTAATTCTTAAAATAACTTTTAAAAACTAAAAAAACATAAAATATTTTTTGAAACTCATTTCATTGAAAATAACCTTTGAAACATACAAATTAAGGTTTAAAAATAATTTAAAACATTTCCTCGGGAAAATATTTGTTCTGTTTTGAAAAAAAACACTTTAAAAAAAAACAATTGAAAAAAAATTTCATTGAATATGACCATGAAAAATTATAAATGAATATTCAAATAAAATAATTTTTATGACATTATAAAATTTGTTTCATGTCGTACATGTTTAAAAAAATACTCCTTTTACATTTTCATTAAAATCCAAATGGACATTGTTTAGAAAATTACACAAAGATTACATTTAAAATATTTTGTAAAATTTATAACATGACTAAATAATTATTTTATAAATAATTTTAATAATTATAAAAACATTTTTAGAAAACATGTTTTTTGAAGAAAGGGGTTTTTCAATGGAAGAGAGAAAAAAGACGATTTTTATTAAATAAATTATCAATTATGTTAAAACCAAAATGTGAGAAAATGATACTATTACTTGAAAATATCATTAATAACTATATGATAAAAAAATCATGATAATTATTGTGATAGAGATCATAATATTCAAAAATTTGATACTTAATCATAAATAATCCCAATAAACAATGAGATTGTAACATAATTCTCTTACCACTTTGGTATCTCTGAATCGTTAGACCTGAAAAAGGATAACATTAAGTGAAACTTATAATATAATGATATAAAATAAAATCATGAGATTTTATTTAAAATGGGTTATATATACACCTCATAAAAAATATAGGTTTATAACATGACATAAGTCACAAATAATGAAAATTGAGAAAAATATATGTTACCTCTTTAGTAATATTTTGAATCATAATCCCTAATAAATAATAACATCAAATTAAACTTTAAATATATTTAAATTAATGGTATTAATGATATAACATGCAAATGGGGTAGTATATATACACCACACAAAAGAAACAAGTGGTGAATTTTTGTATGTCTCCTAGAAATAAAAGAGAGACTATAAATACCTTACAAAGATCATATCATTGAAGAAGTGATTAATAAATGAAATTATTATGTGTATAAAATGTAAATATATATATATATAAAGATTAAATACCACATAAAATAATCAAATATCATTACACAAATAATATTTTCATGACATAATCAATGAAGTGAAAGCTTAACCTAATGAATAGAAATTGAGTTAAGAAATCCCTTACAATGATCACAAAATTGAAGTGATAATTAATCAATGAGTTGATTATGGGTATCAAATGTAAATACAAAAATAAAAAATTAAAATAAAACATAATATATTCAAAATTCATTTCATGCATAATCTTATAATATCAAAGGTAAAGGATAAGTAATATAACCCAATGAAAAGAAATTGAGTTATGAAATTATTTACCACTTGGTAACATTAAAGTAAATCCCCTTGAATGAAATAAAAGAAAATGAAACTTAAAATACCATTATCTATTATGTAATCATGATATTACATGTAAAATGGATATTTTATAAACTATAATATAAAACAACTATTGAATATGGAATATGTATCACAGAAGAAAATGTGAGACGAGAAAAACCCTTACCACACTCTTAATTTATATTGAACATTATTTAACCTCATGTATAGTTTTTTTAAACAAGTTATTAACTTATTCCAGAACCATATTAATGTTTATAATATTATATATGATCCTTTTATAATATCTTATTGCTCATTCATTAATAATCTTTCATTTTTTTCATTGTTTCATTTGTTAATTTCTATGTTTCCTCTTTCGTGTTTGTTATGAAAGTTTTGGTTATGTTGTATATTTTATAGTTTCATAATATGTATAATATTAATCATTACATAATTAACATATTTATAAATAAATTATATTTTTAAAAAAAATCATTAAATATGGTTTTGAAAAATGAAGTATGTTGCAATCATAGAGACGATAGGTTGTACATACGCATGAGTAACATTTCCATTTTTCAATGATCATTATGGAAAGGAGATAAGTAATATTTTATCTTTAAATAATTATAATAATATCATATACACCATATTATTTCTTTAAATATATTATATATATCACCCATACGGTGTGGTGATGAAAAGAGAGTCACATCACTTCGTGAAGGCGGTAGTCCACAAGTACAAGAACGATGTTAGCAT
Source organism: Viscum album (assembly GCA_963277665.1). Lineage (NCBI taxonomy): Eukaryota > Viridiplantae > Streptophyta > Magnoliopsida > Santalales > Viscaceae > Viscum > Viscum album. The sequence continues at coordinate 598,927,411 of OY728122.1, forward strand.
TTTTCATGGTGAAAAAAGAAAATAATATATTATCCTTTCATAATGATAAATAATTCACGAATGTAATAATTATTTCATTTATATCACAAATATTCATTATCTTTATCCATATTACATTCCTTATAAAGCATTAATGAAAGACAAATCACAATGTTTCACGAGGCGTTAACCCGCCATATGCATGAGCACCATTATCATATCCCTTATGGAATGGGTAGTAAAATTGTTATATATTAAATAATTATTACACAGGTATAATTATTTTATAAATATAATATATATACTTTATATATATTATCATACCAAACCTTTAGAGGTGATATTGGAAAAAATGAATGGTATCGGTTCAAAATGCAGTAGTTCGTCGTACACATGAATGATGATTTTGTAACCAAATTGATGGAAGTGGATAATGTTTTAGGTTATGAAATTAAAAAAATAAAATCTCATTATATTTAATATACCATGGTTATGATATAATAATTTCTTAAAAACAATTGAAGGTGGTGGTGGAAAAAATAAAAAAAATTCTTGTTGAAGAACATTACCGCTTCTCCGAGTAGCTTCTTTTCGTTTTCACCAATAGCCTTACATGGAAGGATTTATGCCCAAAATAATAATTCTAGGATTATAGGAGTTAATTATAGAATTTATTTGATTAGTTATTTTCTGAAACAATGGGTTTTGAATATGTTAATTGAGGAGGTGAGGGGATGGCCTTTTATAAGTGAGGTGAGTGGAATACTTGTAATTTTTTAAAACAAAGAAGTTCAACCAAGTTTTTTATGTAATGAGGCTCAAATAATAGATTATTATAGAAAATATAATTTATAAGGTTTAAATATTTCCATAAAATAGATTTTATACAATATTTTATCAAATTTCAACCCTTATCTTTTTAGTTTAACCCCCGATAAATCCATTTTTACCTTAACTATGGTAATTAATTGTTACTATATTCACTATTCATTTTGGTTATAAATTTATTTGAACATATTATATAATATAAATTATGATAATTAAAAATATGGATTTCATTTTTTTCAAATAAAATTCATAGAAGTACATAATTTTAGTTTAAAATTAATCCTATATACGCGATGAGAAAGTGGGCTTTAAAAAAGAAAATGTTCAAATGTTTACAATGCTTTTTATATCCAATTTCAATATGAAATTTATTAAAAGGATATAAATTGTATTAATATATATTATTAAACTTATTTTACTTTAAAACCAATTTAAAATATAATTTAACAACATTAATAATTTAAATGGAATGACAGTTTTCAATTAAAATTAAACATTTTCACTATTCATCAAAAAGTTAATCTTTTCAAAAAATTATCAAAACATAAGACCAATATAATTTTTAAACTATTATTTCAAAAAATAATTTTATTTTCCTTTTTAAATTTTTTAAATTTTAAAAGAAAATTAAAACAAAACCCAGAGACGTGATGAGAAATACAGGTTTTTAAGAGGTGTATTTTTTTCAAGAACAAGATGATTTTATATTAATTCTATATCAAATAATAATAATTATATGAATATAAATTAATATTTATTGATATATAATCAATACATTTAATTTAAGTCATTCCTCATTATGGGTTATTTTAATTAATTAAAATGGAGAAACAAAATGTACTTTAAAACAGTTTTGAGAAGAAGAATAATCTCCCTTTTAAACCGAAAAAAACATAAAATAAAATAAAATATAATGACGATTAAAATGTAATTAAGTGGATTAAATATAAATAAATAATAATTATTTTACTTTAAATCAGATTCAAAACCTAATTTAACTTTTAAATTACTTAATTTATTAAAAATAAATGACATTTTTACAAAAAATCTATATTATTCACTATTCACTAAAAAATCAATATTATTTAGAAATACCAAAATTTATCCCAAAGTAAATTTTTATATTCTGGTTTAAAAAATGAATTTCATTTTATCAAATAAATTTTTTAAAAGATAAATAAATTAATTATAGTATTTTTTTATGAAAAACAATAAAAATCATTTTTGAAGAAAACATATTTTTAAAGAATGAAATTACTTTACTAAAAATTGATTGATTAATTACTAAAAAATTAAAAAAATTAATATTGAGTATGTTATATATATATATATACAAATATATTTCATAAATTAGTTAATACTATTCATACCTTCGAATTTAGCAGCTAGGTTATAACGGTTATATATATCGTGGGATGTTTAAGCTCGATCTTCCATGTTAAAGACAATATTGGACAAAAAAACATGTGGTTGTGTATACCAAAATATATTGAAGAGATTAAATTTATTTAAAATTATATATATCATAATGTCTCCAGGGGTTAAATTATATTCAAAGTTAATTTTTGTGTGTCATTTACCCTATCAAACATGATTTTCTTATTTTAAAATCATGAGGAGTTATAAAAATACCCAAAATCATTGAATTTGAAATAATGAAATATACAGGGAGATTAATTTGGGACTTTTATACCTTAAATTTTATTTTAAAACCTCTTTATCTCTCTTATCCAGTCATGAGCTCAATGTCCAATCCATACACACTTGTAATATTTTCTTGTTCCATCGAGACATTATTTTTGTTACTTCTTACAAAATTATGGATATTTAGGAAGTTGAATATTTTTTACTCAATAGTAATTCTCACATTATATTATAAAAAAAATACATCCTTCTCTTCTTTGGTGAGTTTGATATATTTTTAAGGATTAGTTTATTAACCATAACTCATGATTGTTTGGTGAGGATAACCAAAATATTTTCAACATTATCTTCCATACCATTTGGTTTCTCATTAGGACTATCACTATATTGTCCATAATATACCTTGTTAACATGATTTCTACTTATGATATCAATTAATTAAATAAAAGAAAGTTTAGGTATGAGAATACATAAATTAATAAATTTATAAAAATGAAACTATAAACCTATAATAAATAACTCATAATTGATGTGCATAACCTAACTTATGAACATCTGAGTTTCAATATATGTTATTTGAGTTCATTTATATATTAGGTTCTCTAAAAAAATGGATATATATTAAACCCTCAAATTATATTTAAATCAATCATAATGTTTTATAAATAACAAGGGGATCAGCCAAATAATGTACCCTAGGGGTGTCAAACAAGGTGTGCGGTTAGGCCTCTTTATCGTGCACTAAGTGAAGATCAATTTAAAACCCAACCAATATTTTTAGAGACATTACGCCTAGGTGAATTGTTTTGAGAGAATATGTTTACTTGTTTATATCCAGATAAAAATCTAATTTCTAGGAAACCACACAATTTCTACTTTACCAAAATTTTCAGATATTATCCTTTACTTAGAATAATCACTATGATTTTGTATATTTTTCTCATCCTTATAAAAAGACACGTAAAAAAATCCCAAAAAATAAATGAACCCTACTCTGATTCCAACTGAGGTGGCCTAAGATCAGAAGGAAATGAAAAAAATATATATACACGTTGCGTATTAATGAATACATGCCGTGTAGTTTTTTATGGAACACAAGTACACATCGTGTATTAATGACTACATGTCGTGTAGTTTTCTAGTATGGATTTTGAGGATATAATATTGTTTTATTAAATGATATTTATTATAATCAGTGTGGGAACATTTCATGGAATTATTTATTCGACATGGGGGTTTTCAATAAGATTCAATGAAATAAATAAAATGCATAACGCATTTATTTATTGTCATAACTCTACAACCTCAAACCCAATTATAAATATCCTCATAACCCCAAATATTTTTCTACACCAAATAGAATCATTGTGCACAAAAATTCTGTAGAATTATTTCATGGCCAAAATAACCTCTTCCTCCAAGAATGCATTCAAGACCGAGAGAGATCCTCTTCCATCAGATCAAGATGATCTAAGGCAGACAATGCAAGAAAATGTTTCTCCACGCTAGCACCTGGAGACTCCTTTGCCGACATCTAGTGATACGAGGAGCACATGTGGATCACCTCTAGAAGAAGTCTACCATTGGATTCTGTGATGCAACGATGTATCACATCGGAACGTGATCAGAAATATCAATAAAGAAATAACACCAAAAGGTACTTCTTTCCAATTGATTAAATAAATTATAATCAACCTGTAACGATCCTAATATGTGGTTCCGAGACCTTTTTTCTTCTTTTTCAATTTTTATGAATCGATCCGTGTTGACTGGCATTTATCGTCATATTAATCCCGGATTGATCATTTCTAATGAAAAAAAATCCAAGTGGGCACATCCACTCACGTGCTTCCGCTGCGCCTGGAACCTTTAAGATCAACATGTCTTTATTTTTTATCATTTTTATAAGTTAAACATTACATCCCATAATTAATCTAACAACACTAGAAACTAAAGGTTTAGTTTCATTGGATATTATATAAAAAAAACCTCTTTTACTACACCTGTAAACATTTCTCCATAATAAAATTATGCTATAACTCATTATAAAATTCTAATAAGTTATACTCAACTTTATAACCTGGACAATGAAAAAATAAAAAAGAGGTGAGATCAGACACTCAGTAAGGTAAAACTTATCAACATGTCATCAAGAGTTAGAATATAATCCTATGAGAAACTATGATCATGGAAGAAATATGTTATTAAAATAAATAAGAAACAATAATATTTTTCTTTAAGTTATGATAGAAGGATATGTAATCTCAAATGAACAAACATCTATTGTGCAATAAGAGTATAGAAATTTTATATAATTAACACAAGCCAAGGATAATAAACATTGTAAAATGACATATAAATATGGAATTTAATTGAAAAATAGGATAACAAGGAATTATATTAAAAATTTAAACATAATGAATCATCATATTACGATCAACCCAATAATACTCACCATTTAAGTTTTAAAAAATCCAAGTATGTACACTAATTAATAAGTAAAAAAATAGAACCATATCAACCCTTTTTGTTGTGAAAAAATCTAATAATGTACAAGTTTTAGGTTTTGAAAAATTCATTCATTTCCACCATTTTCATTATGAAAAAATATAATCATATCTACCCTTTAAGTTATCAAAAATCCATGTTTTTACACCCTTTAAGTTATAAACAAATCCAAACACGTCTACCATTTATGTTGTGGCCAAATCCAAGAATTTCCTCCCTTTATGTTCTAAAAAATAAAATAATTCAATACCTTTAATTTGTGAAAAAATACAATCATATACACCCTTTAATTTGTAAACAAATCAAAGCATGTATACCCTTTAAGTTTTGAACAAATCCAAGAATGTCTTCCCTATAACATGTGAAAAATTCAAGCATATCCACACTTCATTGTCTCATAAGATATAAATCATTAACAAATGTAGTGAAGGGATATATAGGATTCCACCCATAAATCATCCAGACATATGTGTTCAAATTGAAATTAATTATTCATTGTATCATAAAGAACCAATGGAAAAAATAGATTTTGTAACATTTTTGAAATGGTTTATCATAAAATTTCTTCAAAATAAGATCTATTGATACTGAAAATTTCAATCAACCAAATGAAATATTTCATAAAGTAATTTAGAAGTTAAAAAATTATTCCATAGGATCTATATCCTTTGGTGTTAAAGAGGATAATGTATGTGAAAAGTAATAGAGTCTTTAGAAAACTTTTCTCAACACTCTCATAAATATAAGAAGTTATGAGTCACTTTCAAAAATATCACTTTTAAGAAATTGAAATAAAGGACTTTCCAAACATTATTTGAAAATAAATTTCAGTAATTGATCATTGAAAATAATAATTTTTATCCAGAGTAAATATTGAGTGGAGATAAAAAAATATATGGAAATAAAAAACCTTTTCAACATTTTAAAAAACATTATTGAAACTCGCATCATAAAAAGATTGATAAATATTCTACTTGGAAATAAGTAAATACAAATTTTAACAACACCATAAATAATATAAATGTTTATTCAAAAATAATAAAATATAACATTGGTGAGAAGAGTGAATATAGACATGGAAGAGAAAGAGATCCTTTGGAGAGGATAAGAATTATTTGTATCATCTTCAAATTTTATTAAGAAATAAATCCATCAATGAAGATTTATTAGATGTAAAAATTTAATACCATATAAAATAATAAGGAAAATAAATATAATATCACCATAGTATAGAGGAAAAAATATTTTAAAACTATATCCAAAGAGGAATAATTAAGACTCACAAAAAGAAGTTGAGTCAGAAAAATCACTCGCGACATTAGTATCTCTTGAATCAAAATCCCATGAAAGATAAAACGTGATATGGTTTTTTAAATCCCTTTAATTATATAAAATTATGATAAAACATCCAAAGGGATATATATACACCACATAAAACAAAATAATTGGTGAATATGAAATATGTCTCAAAGAAAGAAAAGTGAGATGAGAAATTCCCATAGCATAACTCTCAAATTCCATGAAAGATATTTAAGATCGTATATAATATAAATAACCATACTAATAACCTATATTATAAAATTATTCATATCTATTACACTATCGACTATTAAATTATAAACATTTATTATACATTTATTAGTTGTTTATTGTTTATATTCATCATCGAATGTTGGTGATTTTTATTATTTTGTGCATGATTTAAAATTTAAATGTTGTTCCCCATTATTTGATTCCAAGTTCCCCATTTTTTATAAACTTTTATAATTCTCATATTTAATTCCATGAGAATTTTATTCCTAATTCTTGAAGAAAAAATCAGTGATGAGCTTGTTTCTGTAATTTTTTATAAATAAAAGTTGGTTTATTAATAATGATTTAAATCATAATATAAAATTTTTAAAAAATTAATGATGTCATAAAAATCAGTTTAATTAGTTATATAATTTCTTATAATCAACCATGTGTGGTGGCGATTAAAAATTAAATAGGTCATTCCATGGAGGCGGTAGTCCGTGTTTACACACAAACAATATTTTCATTTTCTATAGAGCAGGAGAAAGGTTGAAAATGGTTTATCTTTTTATAATATTAAACATGTTATAAATTTTATTTTTATTCGTTAAAACCCATTATATAACCCTCCATTTAAGGTAGTTATGAAAAACCAAATATTTCGCTCTGTGGAGGCGGTAGTTCTCACTTACACACAAACGAAATTCTCATTTTTCTAAGGAATTAGGAAGGTAGATAATGATTATTCCATCTATATATTAACATTACAGTATACTAATGATATTGATGTTTTTATTTTATGATGGTATAATAGACTTTGATGTATAAGAATAAGTCTTGAATAAATAGAAATGAAAAGGAATTATTTGGTAATTTTTACCTTACTCCTTGAAATAACTCCATTAGAAAATAGATTAAGTATTTGAGGGGTGGTCCTTTAAGGAGAACAGAACCTATAGGACATGTATAAAACTATTTTGGATTTATTTAAGTAGATTTTATTTTGAATAATATTCTTGTGGTGTGTGAAGAAGTGGGGTGGTGAAGGGATACATTTATTAGTGAGTGGAGTGGTATTTTGGTAATAAGAGGGACACTATTCAAGGAATGTGGCTCAAAAAGTTAGAAATAAAGAGGAGGGGATGAGTGTTGGTTAAAAAATTACTAAACCACTCATTTGGAGACATGTTCTTAACTCTATTTAAGTATTTTACACCATATATTTAACCGTTAGACCATTTTGACTTATACCGTGGTAACTTATTTCTTCCTAAGTAATTTATTTTTTATACCAAAAAATAAAATGCATATTATTAAAAAATTTAGACCATTTGATTCAAAATATTAAATCAATTTTATTTTATACAATTTTTAATAGTGATAAAAATTTGTCGTAATATAATAAATGAATAAAACAATAAAAATAATTCTAGATAAAGATATAACTTAAGTTCTAAAATTAAAAATAAATTCTTGCAAATTAAACTTAATATTTTTAAATGTATAATTTTAATTATGAAATAAATATTTGATAAATAAAAATTTGTTCCTGAATTTTATTTTGTGACTATATATTAATGATTTCATAAAACGCATGGTACTTGTAAATTGATATTTTCATTATTGATCTAAAAAAATCAAAAAAAACCCCAAAAAATCATCCTAAGATAATATTCTTATTCCGAATCAAAAAAGAATTTAATTTTTTAAAATTTAGGTTCTAAAAATTAATAATTTAATTTTTAAATGGAAACATAAAATATTATTAAAAAAATTATATGGAAATTAATTTTTACAATATTAACATTTCTTGTTCTTATTTTATATCAATTACTAATTAAATGAGTGATAATATATTTTTTATATGTTGAAAAATTACATTAGAGTCATTTAAGAGATATCAATTTAATTTCTTTGGATAAAATTACAAAATATTTGTAAAAATAATTTTTTTTAAAATAACCCTTTTACCATTATCATGGTAATTAACATTAATCTCGGTAACCTATTTTTTATGAAAAAAATGAAATATCCATTATTACCTAATTTTAATATGCGGATTAAAAATATAAAATAATTTTATCTAATTTAATTTTTTAGAATGATAAAAATTAATTCTAGTGGTAGTGTGCATAACGCATTAAAATAATTTTAGGAAATAATGTACGTTATAAGTAAAAAATGGAATTATCACTTTCCTATTAAAAACTATTGGATGGACTTCAACTTATTTTTTGGTATATATTATCAGTAAATTTCATTAAAATAATTATTGAACCTTAATATAATAAAATTCATTGATTATAAAAAAAGACTTTTCAATAAAAAAAATTTTTTGTACATAAAATGATTTTATTAATTATTTAGCTACACTAATTGAATTTTATCAATTTATTAGTATTAAAATGACATTTATTTTTATTTTTATATATATTTCAAAATTTGGTTATCTCAAATTATACCAACCAATTTAACAGTTTCTCTACAATGGTGATAATTTTCTTAATTAAATGTGTTGTGGTTTCATTTTAGTTCGGTGTTACATGTGGGGAAAGCTATTCAATATAGTATTTATTTAAAAAGAAACTCATACTAAAATATTGTGGTGTTATAACGTGGTTCTACAAATTATGTCCTAATACATTGGCCACTAAATTTATTTTCACATGTGTACAAAATAGGTTATAGTCAAACATTTGTAGATATTCCATTCAACATCATTATCTTAGGTTCAAGCCCCGTTGTGAGAAAATGTGCTTTAAACTTTTGTAATCTATGAAGATAATGAAATTTTCACCAAAGAGAGAGTGACACCATTTTTTTAAATCATGAACCATCCTGGATAAATAAATATAAATGGTTGTAAAGTTAATTTAATGTGTCCTTAATTTTCATTAGTTATAAGGTACACCTATTACGACCATAGATTTCACTTTGTATTTTCCTTAAATAAATATTAATTTTCTCTATATGCAACGTTGAACTAAAATGATTCATGACATATTATATGAACATTATTAAAAAATTAAATGAATAATAAGACCTCTGTTAAATAAATGAATATTACTCAACTAAAATTGATTACATTTAAAGGTTAAATAAGTAATAATATTTCTTATTAAAAAGGATCGTTTTATGTCAAATAATTTTTTTCTAAAATTTTTGTGAATTTTATCCCAATATATTAAATGAACTAATTTTGTAAGATTATTTTGATAATATATAACATTTTAATATATTAACTAACATATTAAAATTCATTAAGTTTGTTATTGGTTTGAAATATTACTAAGAACACATAATATTTAAAAAAGTTAATTTTCAATATGTGTATTTTTTATATCTTTTTTTTTTTATTTTAGAGATAAATTTTTAAAATTTAGTATTTTCATTTTACAAAATGAAATCAATTTTTATATTCCATATAACAAAATTATATTAGGATGGTTTTGTTTTATTTTTCTGAAAGGATTGATTTTTAGTTGAATAGTGAAAATTCAGTTTTTATAAATACCATGATTTTTATGAAATTATTATTTTATAAGTATGACTTGAAGATGTATGGAATTAGTTTCATAAAAATATATTTATTTTATATGTGATATTTTAAATTTAAAAATATTTATTTTATTTTAAAAACCTATGTTTTATATTTTAGAACTTAAGTTACACTATTCTCTAAAACAAATTTTTATACATTATACATTTATTATTTTAAAATTGATTTTTATCACTTTTATTCAGTGAATCTAATAAAATGGATTTCCAATTTTCAATTGTATGGTTTAGATTATATAATAAGGTACATTTTATTTTTAGGTATAAAAATGAATTACTTAGGAAAAAACAAGTTACCATAGTAAAATCCATAAGGGTAAGATGGGTTAACCAAAGGGGGAAAAGGATTATCATTTTAAAAACATATTTATATGTAATAACTCAGACCATCAAGGCCTTCCTGAGTGGAGATAAGCTAAGTGTAACAACCCTAATCCCACCTCAAATGGGTCGAGGGCTAGTAAATAGCGCAGAGTAGGCATATTTCACATATGGGAGGCATTATCCTAAGTACATATACGCGCACACAAATCTCCAAGTCCATGAAATGCTGAAATATAAACCAACAAAACTTATACCAATGCATGCATACAACTATATATCAAAACCATAGTATGAAAAAAAGTATAGAAATCAATAAAAGGTCCATATATGAGCCCACCCAAAAAAATAGAGTACAATAAACTTAGGGGAGGACTACTATCAATTGAAACACTCGAAATAACCTTGTTATTTCAATCCCAATACTAAGCTTGGCCTACTCTCAGTCATCCCATGACTCCAAAAAATATCCTATCATTTCAATAATAAATGACATGTGTGGGAAAATCCCATTTAGGGGTGGGTATAGCATAACCCAGTAGGACACCCCAAATTTAGAAAATATACAGAATCAAGAGTATCAAACTAATCAATACATAGGTATGTCAATCGAGATATGAGACATAATGATAACATACAAAAATATATATATTCATAATAGACAATCGGTCTCAAGAGGACTCAACCAATATGGAAAACCACATGATTCTTCTAAAGTCTTCAAAGTAATGCTCATCTAGGAGGACTCGCTCTGTAACGACCCGAGATTTTGAATAAATTTTGTTTCCTAACTTTGTGTGTTATTTTATTTTATACTCAACAAAACTATTTCAATTAATAGAATGAGTATAATTAAAATGAGACCGTTGGGTTTCGACTGTTATATGACCATTGGTCAATAAGACCGTTGGGTTTCGACTGTTATATGACCATTGGTCAATAAGACCGTTGGAAACTAAATGTTACAATTCTTGTCTATAAATACAAGTGATCTTGATTAATTAATATAGAATGAAGATTCGATGGCCCCATCTAGTAGTCTCAGGCCGATCGAATTCCATCTGACAGAACTAGGGAAGGAGGTAGCACCTTTGGGCTTTGCTCTGGACCAAACCCAAGCCGAACTTCATCATGTGAATCTAGAATGGAATCGCCTTCAGGATAAGTTCAAGCTGATAGAAATCACTACTCGGGAAATGTTGGCCGAGCCGCCCAAAGATTCTATCACCCTAGCACACCTTACTCATAAATCCTATGCTGGTGTTATAAGGGGTTATGTAACGAGACCGTAACTGCCTTGTGTAATCCTTTCATTTAAATAAAAATTCTGATTTATTCTTATGGTGAAGTTTGTGAATTTTCAAGTGTCCGGATAAATATAGCATGCATATTATTGATGAATTTTGTAAGGATGTTTCTGAAAATATTTTTGTAAACCTTAAATAATTAAAAATGTGTAATCATTTTCAAAAAAAAGGTCTTCTACAGTTATGTTCAGTAAGAAATTTAGAATATAATAAGATCAACATAATTTTTGATGAATAGTAATTTATGAATAATGATTTTATGCTTAGGATTAGTAATGTGACCAAATGGATTAGTAATCTCACTTAAAGAAAGTATTAATATAATTTAGGCACCTTGATTAAGTAATGTGATTCAATAAAATAGGTAAATAACTGTTTCAGAAATTATTAGTCAAGTATTAGTTTTTTCAAGTGAATAGTGTTTTTTTAATTAAATTTTAAATTGAAAATATTTAGAAAATTATTTTTATAAAATGGAGTTCATTTTTGAATTCAGAGCATTGATATTAGGTTATTGTGATTTTTAAGGATTTTTTTGAAAAAAATGAATTTTCAGTGAATAGTGTTTTTATAAAAAAATTAAATTAAAAATATTTAGAAAATAATTTCCATAAAATGGAGTTAATTTTTGAAATAATAGCATCGATATTTGGTTGAGGTGAAATTTTGGGATTTTTCTGAAAAAGATGAATTTTTTGTGAATAGTGAATTCTCAGTTTAGAGTTTCGGGTGTTTAATGACATCATTAAGGATGTAATAATTATGTAATAATTCTGGTCGAATTATGAATAGAATGATAAGGTATGAGGTGTCCCAAATGGCCAATACCATGGTAAAATACCATTGGAAAGACCATGGTTTTTCCAATACCACCAATGAGGTGTCCCTTGGCCATTAATGCATTGTCCCCTCACTTCCCCTATAAATACCGAGCCATTCTCTCATCATTTCCATTCAAAAATCCTCCTAAACGATGTTATGGTCTCCTTACCTTCCAAGGAGTCCTCCCAAAGTTCCATCAAGCCTCCCAAGGTGCCAAACTTCAAGATTTCGAAGTTACTCTTCAAGGTAAGGGATCCTACCTCTCTTTTTCTTTTCAAGTACTCTCGTTTATGTAATTTCTTTTAAGCCCCATGTTCATATGTTGGGTGTGTTATTTTATATTCATATTACTTTCATTTTCATGTTCATATTGTGAGATACCCCCTCTTTCTTTCATCATTTCATTTTATGAATATTTAAGTGGCGTCGTTAGGCTGCCGAATTTTTGTGAAGGATTTTTTCACTCTTCCCATTTTCAAAGTTCTACTTTCATGTCATATCTTTCAAGTTCTTTTTTTCCATGTTGTGTTATTATATATATATTCATCATACATTCCTTTTATTTTAACATGATGAGAGACCCTATTTAATCTCATCAGTTCATTTTTTGATGTTTTAAGTGATGTCGTTAGGCTGCCGAATTTTTCATAAGAGAAATCTTATTTTTTCCTTTGAAGTTTTTCATTTCATATGGTATGTCCTTAAAATTTCATTACCATGTTCTTATATCCTTTATATTCTATCCCTATAATTTTTTATGGATCATTTATTAGTGTGTGACCCATGTCCCCTCTCTTTTCAATGTTTTCTAAAACCCTGTAACATAGTCGTTATGCTGCAGAATTTTCGTCTCAAAATGTATTTCTATTTTTATCAAATTAATATATTTTATTAAGTGAAAAATCAAAAATATTTCTTCTACATGGGTATTCACAAATATATAAAAATTTTCTATTTTAATTCTGGGAGTTACATACATGAAACCCGCTTTCCTTTTTCGTGGGTTTAAAGTCTCATAAAGATCATGTCTTTAAAGTAGTTTTTAAAATGTTATGATTATGAAATGAACCCCATTTTTTATGCTATAAGGGTTATTTATAAAATGTTTGATGATGATATATGTGGATCACATGATGATAAAGACAAATTTAAGGGTGCGCCCTGATATCACTTCAATGCGTTGGGTAATGATGTAATCTCTAGGGATTATAATTTTAATGATACCTTGGTAAATAACCTTGGTAATTTTAAATGACACCTTGGGGATGGACCTTGGTGATATGTTCATGATTTTATAAGTTAAATTTTGTAGCCACATCTTCAAGTTATGTTTCAAGTTCTTCTCTCTATGATATGCCCATACTTCCTTTGCTCATGTATTTATGTTTTTATTCAAGTTCTTATTGATGTCACAAGTAAACTGTTTCCTTGTTTACACTTACTGGGACATCTGCTCACCCTTTACTTTGATGTATGTATCCAAGATAAGATACAAATTAATTTAATGTAGGATGAACATATTATGATGCCTTAAAAGTGTATTAGAATAATATTTTATGTTGTTTTCATGATTTATGTCCCTGATTTCCAAGACACTAGACTTTAAAGATCTTCTGTTTGTAAAATGTAATGAAAAGTTATGTTATAAAAAGGAAAGATGCTATAGTTGGTATCAAAGGATGGTTTAGTTATTTATGGAAATAAGGACATTAGAAATTTAGGAAGAACCCTATAGAAAAGTTTAAATATAGGAAATCTTCCTGGTATTTTGGTGATTATTGATTAAGTGGTTTATCAAGAAAATACATCCCTGTCTGGATACGAGCAGGTAGAGGTGGCTCTGGAACATATGTACATAGGGGTAAAACCTGAAAACCCGGCTTTGATCTAGACTCGAACGAGAACTGGTACACGACAACAGGCCTTACAACACTCTTGGTTACGAAACTCCCGGGGGATATGTTTAGTTAATCGCAAGCTTTTTATGAATCATTATGAGGGAATTATAGAAAAATGTAATTGTCTAAGCATGATGTTTTAAGACATAAAATCCTTTTAGTTAAAAGATTCATAAATGAAATAAGTTTCTCATGAAGGATTTATTCTTTTAGAAAATTCCCCCATCATCTAGGAATACATTGACGTACTTCCTGAGGAGTTACCCGGACCTTCCCCAGAAAGATAGGTAGAGTTCTCCATTGAACTCGTACCTGGATCTCTTCTGATGTCGAAGACCCCCTATAAGATGGAAAATGTAGAGCAAGAGGATTTAAAGAAACAAATCCAAGATCTTTTGGAGAATGGTTTTATCCAACCAATTGTGTCTCCTTAGGGAGAACCAGTTCTCTTTGTGAAGAAGACGGATGGATAGATGCTGCTATGCATTGATTATACAGAACTGAATGGGATCACAGTGAAGAACAAATACTGTTTCCAAGAATTGATGACTTATTTGACCAACATCATGGGACTCAATTCTTATCTAAGATTTATCTTCGTTCTGGTTATCATCAATTGAGGGTGAAGAAATATGACATTCCAAAAACTTCCTTCCAATCATGATGTGGGCATTATGAGTTTGTTGTTATGCCCTTCAGAATGACAAATACACCTGTTATTTTTATGGATCAAGAATAAGTTTATTTTGGAAACTTGTGTTTTATAAAATTTATATCCTTTGTATAGAGAATGATTTGATGATTAAATGATAAAGGTTATTTTGGACAATGTTTTCTCTTTTGGAATGGTTGAAATTTTTATTTTGTAAGAATCTATGTATTTATTGTGGATATATGGTGATTTGGGTTATTTATGGAAAATGATTAACCTAGCATAGAGAATATGTGATTATGTTAATTACACTTTAGTATGGGACTTTAAGAGAATTCGACGTTATTTGGAGATAAATGTTAAGATTTATTGTAGAAGACTACGTGATTAAATCCTTCTGAGTTTTGGGTTTCAATCTTATATTGGATTATTTTGATGAATTTTAAGGATGATTGTGTATTGAATGGTCTTTATTTAACTTTTGGTACTATTTGTTGAATTTTGGAGATTAATAATAGTTTTTTTATAAAGGATTATCCTTTTGAGGGATTATATGATCTCGTACTAACCATTTTGGTTTTAGTTGATGTCTAAATACAAGGGAAATATATAGTTCTCATTTTGTGGATTAGGTTATTCTCTAGAATATTATTCTTGTTCTTTTTATGTGACCAAGTCTTTTTGAATGCTCATCGTTTGGAGAAAATATTATTTTTGTAGAAACTTATTAAAGGATGAAACTCTACTTGAAGGTATGTATATTCCCTTATGTTTTTATTCTATGTAGTAAACTAATTCCTCAAAATTATGAAAAGGAATGTAAAACAAAAACTTTGTTGGTTTACGTTTCCTACTGGGTAATCAAATACCGTTTACACACATCATAAGTTTTTAATTTTCTTGTAGTTAACTTTCTCCTAATAATGTTTTTTTGTAACTCTCCATCAGAACATGACCCTTTATTTTCTCTTCCATATCCATGTTTCCCTACCTGTAATCCTAGTATGGGTTAACTCGGGTGACCTTTGTACTTCCCTTTCTTTCTTTTAAAGTAATAGTTTTACTGACTCTTTTTTCGATGTGGGAGTTTCAATGAAATATCCAAGCCCAATTTTTTTTTAAATTGTGAGGACGCAATTTCTTAAGGTGGAAAGAATGTAATGACCCGAGATTTTGAATAAATTTTGTTTCCTAACTTTGTGTGTTATTTTATTTTATACTCAACAAACCTATTTCATTTAATAAAATGAATATAATTAAAATGAGACTGTTGGGTTTCGACTATTATATAACCATTGGTCAATAAGACCATTGGAAACTAAATGTTACAATTATTGTATATAAATACAAGTGGTCTTGATTAATTAATATAGAAAGAATATTTTATGTCCTCATCCAGTATTCTCGGGCCGATCGAAGCCCATCTAACGGAACTCGGAAAGGAGGTAGCACATTTGGGCTTTGCTTTGGACCAAACCCAAGCCAAACTTCATCATGTGAAGCTGGAACAGAATCGCCTTCGTGATAAGTTCAAGTTGATAGAAATCACTACTCGGGCAATGTTGGTCGATCCACCCCAAGATTCTATCACCCTAGCACACCGTACTCTTAGTTCCTATGCTGGTGTTATAAGGGGTTATGTATTGAGACCGTAACTTCCTTGTGTAATCCTTTCATTTAAATAAAAATTCTGATTTCTTCTTATGGTGAAGTTTGTGAATTTTCAAATGTCCTGATAAATATAGTATGCATATTATTGATGAATTTTAGAAGGATGTTTTTAAAAATATTTATGTAAACCTTAAATAACTAATAATGTGTAATGATTTTCAAAAAAAGGTCTTCTATAGTTATGTTAAGTAAGAAATTTAGAGTCTAATAAGATCAACTTAATTTTTTATGAATAGTAATTTATGAATAATGATTTTACTCTTAGGATTAGTAATGTGACCAAATGGATTAGTAATCTCACTTAAAGAATGTATTAATATAATTTAGGAACTTTGATTAAGTAATGTGATTCAATAAAATAGGTAAATAACTATTTAAGAAATTATTAGTCAAGTATTAGTTTTTTTGAGTGAATACTGTTTTTTTAATTAAAAATTAAATTAAAAATATTTAGAAAATTATTTTTATAAAATAGAGTTAATTTTGGAATTCAGAGCATCGATATTAGGTTATGGTGATTTTTGGGGATTTTTCTGAAAAAAAAAAGAATTTTCAGTGAATAGTTTTTTTATATAAAAATTAAATTAAAAATATTTAGAAAATTATTTTCATAAAATTGAGTTCATTTTTGAAATAAGAGCATTGATATTTGGTAAAGGTGAAATTTTGGGATTTTTCTGAAAAAGTTGAATTTTTGGTGAATAGTGAATTTTCAGTTTAGAGTTTCGGCTGTTTAATGACATCATTAAGGATGTAATAGTTATGTAATAATTCTGGTCGAATTATGAATAGTAATATATTGTATGAGGTGTCCCAAGTGGCCAATACCATGGGAAAATACCATGGTAAAGCCCATGGTTTTACCAATACCACCAATGAGGTGTCCCTTGGTCATTAATGCCTCATCCCCTCACTTCCCCTATAAATACCAATCCATTCTCTCACCCTTTCCATTCCAAAATCCTCCTCAACTATGTTCTGGTCTCCTTATATTCTAAAGAGTCCTCCCAAGGTTCCCTCAAGCCTTTCAAGGTCCCAAACATCAAGATTTCAAAATTACACTTCAAGGTAAGGGATCCTACCTCTCTTTTTCTTTTCAAGTACTCTCGTTTATGTCATTTATTTGTAGCCCCATGTTCTTATGTTGGGGGTGTTATTTTATATTCATATTAATTTCCTTTTCATTTTAATATGGTGAGAGACCCCCTCTTTCTCTCATCATTTCATTTTATGAATGTTTAAGTGGCGTTGTTAGGCTGTTGAATTTTTGTAATGGATTTTTTCACTCTTCCCATTTTCAAAGTTCTACTTTCATGTCATGTCTTTCAAGTTCCTTTTTTCCATGTTGGGGTATGATATCTATATTCATCATACTGTCCTTTTATATTCACATGATGAGAGGCCGTATTTAATCTCATCAATTCATTTTTTCAAGTTTTAAGTGACGCTGTTAGGCTGCTGAATTTTTAATAGAGAAAGTTTATTTTTTCCTTTCAAGTTTTTCATTTCATATGGTATTTCCTTAAAATTTCATTACCATGTTCTTATATCCTTTATATTCGGTCCCTATACTATTTTATTGATCATTTATGAGTGGCTGAACCATGTCCCCTCTCTTTTCAATGTTTTCTAAAACCATGTAACATAGTCGTTATGTTGTATAATTTTCATCTCAAAATGTCTTTCTCTTTTTATCAAATTCATTTGTTTTATTATGTGAATACTAAAAGATATTTCTTCTATAGGGGTATTCACATATATATAATAATGTTATATTTTATTTCTGGGATTTAAATTCATGAAACCCGATTTCCTTTTTCGTGGGTTTAAAGTGACATAAAGATCATGTCTTTAAAGCAGTTTTTAAAACATTATGATTATGAAATGAAACCCATTTCTTTTATCCTATATGGATTATTTATCAAATTTTTGATGATGATACATGTGGATCACATGATTATAAATACAAATTTATTGGTTCACCCTGATAGCTCTCTAATGCATTGGGTAATGATGTAATCTCTAGGGATTACAATCGTAACGATACCTTGGTGAATAACATTGGAAATTTTAAATGACGCATTGGGGATGGACCTTGGTGATATGTTCATGATTTTATAAGTTAAATTTTGTAGCCACATATTTAAGTTATGTTTCAATTTCTTTTCTCTATGTTATTTCTATACTTCCATTGCTCGTGTCTTTAAGTTTTTATTCAAGTTCTTACTGATAATACAAGTAAACTGTTTCGTTGTTTACCCTTACTGGGCCTTCTGCTCACCTTTTACTTTGATTTATGTCACCAGGATAAGAGACACATTAATTTAATGTAGGATGAACATATTATGAAACCTTAAAAGTGGATTAGAATAATTTTTTATGTTGTTTTCATGTTTTATCTCCCTCATTTCCCAGATACTAGACTTTAAAGATCCTCTGTTTGTTAAATGTAATGAAAAGTTATGTAATAAAAAGGTGGGATGCTATACGCTCCATGATAAATGTTGCCACCTATGATACTCATCTGATAGGTCATGCTCATATAGCCTAACCAAGATGTACTTTCCAGGTCTCCAAATATCACTTTGTCTAGATTGGTGATCACACCTTGGACCATTATGGGAAACCACAAAACCTATTGGATCAATTTTCTAGACAAGGGATCGACGCCATATTCATGGTGGTCATTATGATACCAGGAAACCCACCAAGGAAGGATATAATAAAGGATCCCACCCCATTCCTTATAGAGGGATACTATGAACTCTGTATGAAATTGAAACTATATATGGGATTACAATCCTATGTCGAAGATGTAATGTCACATTGTACCCTCATAAGGATGAAAAGGTATCTCACTCAGCTAAACATAGTCTACACTAAAGAGATAAAGGGCTCCAAACTACCTCAAAGGATGTACATGGCGTATATAGAGGGTACATAGTGTATACATCTAATCCCATACCTATCCATGTCTATACCTGTGTACCTATACCCATTCCCATGTAAACCAAGTCATTCCCATGTTCTATGGTCATGTCCATGTACTTGGTCATGTTTGAGTACCGAGTTGTTCCCATGTACTCTTCTTATACCCGTGTTCCTAGTCATATTTGTACCCATGTATCCTCCAAGATATATGTTGATCCGCCATCATGGGGTCCCAAGAAATCTGAAACATGTCACATATCATGTGATACTCTTCTCTCTATGAAAAATTTATCATCCCATAAGATGTACTGGATGACATGCATTCTTGGAACTACACATCAAGTAGTCATTGATTTCTCAAAAATTACATACTTTTCAATATATATCCACCCATGCCTCCTTCCTTGGATCTAGTTGTGAATCACACCAATGATCATGGATATGGGGTTGAATAGTATTTCCATCTACAATAGTTATATTCTAGCCATTCGATCTGCCCGGAGATCCCCCAATGTCACCATATTCCATCGCTGTTCGTCAAACAAGAAAAATGGGGAACTCCAATCTGATCCCAATCTTCCTTCAATCATCCAACTTCATCATCTCACCTATATCACACCATCGATCATGAGCCTCACCTATAGTATCAATTATTTATGATGAATAACAGCCTCACAGTGATCAAATACTCAGTATACTTTGAACCATCGGTCAAGAAAATACTAGTGATGAATCGTTCCATGAAATATGGGAGAAATTAACAAATAAAAAATTCAGAATGAACTTAGGACATGGGATAATAAATGGGGAAAATAAACCATGGAAATAATTCCCTACCTCAGGCTAGATTGATCACTAACAAAGAATGAATATGCATCATCATCATTGGTGAGATCCTTAAACTGTAATGTTTTTAGTGATCTTGGTGATATTTCAATCATCAATCCATGATCTCAAAGTTTTATAATGTTTCTCGATTATCTCTTCTAAATTATCAAGGTTATGTAACTAACCCTACCAATTTTCCATAAGTGTGTATTTATAGTGGGTAAATTGAGTTAGATTTTTTAATTAAAAAATTAATCAAATATCTAATTTATTTAATTTTTTCACCCATGATGGTGGTCAAGCCCAACACCCAACACCGACCAAGAATATGTCAATACTATGGTAAAACCCACATTATGGACTCAATGGTGATCTCATAATTCTCATTCAAGTCCCCATTAATAATTTATTCAACTATTTTAGGAAACTTTTTCATTCTTGATATTTATATATTTAATATTTTTATAATATCAATGTCGGGCTCATCACAACTCAGAATCTCATGTCATCTTAGTGCCTGGTTTTGAAAATATAATTAGTTATATTACAAAGCTTAGTAGGGTAAAAATATAGATATTACATTATAATTGAGTTTTTTAGTTGTGTGTTTACCAAATATTATCTCCAATACATTATTTTCAATTTTTCTTTCTTCTTTACATGTGAAACATCTGCTCTCTTTGTATAAGATGAAATATTTACAAGAATTTCATTCTCACCACTTATAAAAGGGGCCTATTAGAAACCAACCAAGACCAAATCCAAATTTATATTTACTCTTAAAAATATAACCTTTTTATTTCGGTATAATCCTATTTCACTTCCTTAATACTTGAGAAAAAAATTTGGTGTAATTACTTCCTATCTAACAGATCCTTTAGAGGAAATCTCATGTTCTCAATATAAGTACTACCTTCTCTCGAATGTTATTTTTTTCTATAATTCCCATTAAAATAAATATTCCTAAATATTATATGATGAATTAAGTATTTATATTACATTTAATGTTATTATATTTTGGGAATAATCATTGAAAACCTTTCCCTTTTTCCATTAAGAAAAACAAAAACGACATTCATGTGTTTGTGTGGATTATCATCTCTGTTAAGTAATGTATCACATTTTTTATCTAGTTTCTTTATTATTTATTAAAATGACTTTAAATATGATTCAAAACCATAAAAATAAATAAATATTATCATTATTATTCTATAATAATTATATTTTTCCAAAATAGACCACTTTTATAACTATACTCATCCATTAATTATGGTATGTTCATGTTCGGATCGGTCTAACCACCTACTTGAATATTGATATAAAATAATAGCATGGATGAATATTAGAATATTATTCCTCATAATATATGATATAAATAAGTAAATAATTATTTTATTTTGGTTTTTTGATGGTATCGTTAATATTAAACTGATTAATTAAGATACCAACATCTATTCATTAAAAATCACTAAATCACGCACATCGTCGATTTCATATTTAAGGATCATAATCAAAACTACCAAATAATGAAATTATAATATTATAAATAATTATAAATAATCAATTATATTACATTTTATGACCTGTTAATGATATACTTTTTGAGAATAATGAAAAGCAGTTATTATGAGACTAGTTCAAAATGATCAAGATTACTCACGCCTAATATTGAAAATTAATAATAACTAACTATCACAGACGTAGAGAATAATTATAAACAAAGTTTATAAAAGATTATATATATTAATAATGTCATTAAATATGTGATTTAGATTGTTATTTTTATTTTACATGTGATTCAATCAATTTTGAAAGTCCAAAATTAAGGTAAGGGGTTCTTTATCTCAAATTTAATTTCTTGAGACACAATTATTAATGTGTTCCATGATATCTTAAATAGGGTGTGATTAAAAAATATTTAATTTAATTTACCATATTTATGTAATTAATGGGTTTGTAAGATCTATATCATGTTATTTATTCAAATCACTTTCAATTCAAACAATACCGAAATTATAAGGGTTATTTGTCTATATTTTCAATTCCATGAGGCATGTTTGATATTGTGCACCATCATTCATTTTATATAGTGTATTCACTTCCATATTACTAAAAAGTATAATTAATATCTTTCATTTCATGATATTTTAATTTCCATTTCATAGTAACCCTCTTATCTTCTTTTGATTCTTACGTTACCATTACCATAATGGTTTCTTCTCCAACTAAATTTCAAACCATGATTATTTTTTTAAGATAATCCATCTAAAGAAATTTTTTATCTTCATTTATAAAAAACTCCATAATTTTATTCTCCTAAATAATTATTGGTGTTTTACATGTATTCTCAAAAAAATTTCCCCTTTGTCTCATAGTTTACCTATTGTAATAGAAACTGACCCCACCTCTTATTTTTGGTCGGGTGTTTTTCCCTTCTATGTCATTATTCATTGGATTATTTTACAATTGTCTTTATTTAAGCCTCAATTATTGATTAAAGTAATTTTATATCATTTAAAATTTATTTAAAATGGTTTTAAATTAATCTTTAATTCTTTATGTATGGTTCATTTTCAATAAGTGTAAAAATAATCTCTTTTAAATGTTTCCAGGTTAACACACATTTCCATTATTTTGTCTTTTTCAAAGAAACTTCCTCTATAATTTTCATGGTTTTTAATGGAAATAATTATTATCCTAGTTTTATAAATATTTATTTTTTAATAAAAAAATTAAAAGGTCAAGGTTATTTCTTATTTCCAAATCAATTTTCCAAGTTCTCCAAAAAAATGGTTCTCATATAAATTTGCATCTTTTGAAGAAAAAATATATAATTGATCAAGAAAATTATCCAGATGATACCATCCATATTCTTTATTCAGATGGCTTGTGTAATGTTCTTATCTATCTTAACAATGATCTATAATTTCCTTTGTCTTTTCTAATCGTTCACTATGCATAAATATGAGTTTTCATCTAATTTATTTGTTCTATGAACACAATATTTTATTCTTATGATTAAATGGTGTCAAATTAGATTCCATGTATTGAATTATTTAATGATATTATTTACTTAATTATATACTCATTACTCTATTCATTTCTAGTTTGGGGTATTCTTATATAGAAAGCTATTCTATTTATTTATTGAGGAAATATTAAAAAACTATATAATTGTTATTTCAATACGGGAGTATATTTAATGCTCAGTAATTATGGTTTTATATTTCATATTTTATGCATTCCTTCATATTATGATTTAATTGGACTTAATTATTGATGGGTAGATCCCTCAATATCCCATCGATGCATCAATAGGTCTCATAAGATAAACTAGCCTTGGTATTTGGTGTATGTCTGCCCATTTATTTAGATGTCTTGGTTACAGTCTTAACAGAAAGTATATTTCTTCAAAAAATAATTGATGGAATTATAATGGCCCAAACCCTCCTGGTCCATTAATTTTCGAATTTATGGTGTTTAGGACACCCTGGACCCCATCACTAAGACCAAATCCGAAGGGTGGCATATCAATGGCAGAATGTCCCATGGTGTCACCCATCGGTGACACTGATTGGTATCGGTGCGTCAACAATCAGTGCTACGAAGGGCTTGTCGAGCTTTCCTTATCCAATTTCTCAAAAACACAACTTTCAAGTCTTTTAACATTTTTAAAGTGGTTTAAAGCGGTTTTTTATCCCCATAAACAATGTTTTAAATCCCCTAAGGGTAGGAGACCCTAAACAGACCCATTTTCCTTTCTTCAAATAAAATCTCTTAACGCACAGATATCGTGGACACATCTATGATGAGAATTATTAAATAAAAAATTTATTCCATAATATGTAATTGTCCAAACGTGTGATGAAACCACGATCTGCCTTTAAATCCATTCAAGATTTTCATATCTTGTAAATATAAGATCTCTCTCTTTTATCACACGGGAATTCTTCTTCTTCGGGGCTGGTCCCTTTTCCTTATTCTCCTTAGAGCGTTGGAGTTTTCCCCTTCGCGAGGTAACTAGTACACCTATGCTGGAGCATTTCTACTTTCTCTTGGAGTCCCTATAGTTCCTCCTTTTCAAGTCATGAATCCTTGCGTGGAGAGAAACTTCAATCATTGATCATCCAAGTAGGGTTTTCCCTTCATCTCTCTTAACTGTGTATCATGCGGGGTGGGTGTGATAATGTTCCTATGGGGATGGATGAAACCAAACCTTAAAAAATATAATAAATGTTTTTAAAGAAATAAGGGGTATGTTGGATAATGGTGTCTTACTCTTTTACCTCAGCTTATATGTTGTGAATTGTATACACTTATGTCCCTGAAAAATCATGGTTGTTGGTGGTCCTTTCTTGTGCACTAATGAACCTCAATTTTCTGGATATTTTTGTGATTGAGTGGCTATAACATGGAAAATAGTTAATCATGTAATTTGGGTTAATTATATGGATGCCCAATGAATAAGAATCTTTCTGTGTTCACCCCGGTTAACCAAACAGAAAGACGGAACTAAAGAAATGGTGTGTTTAAATCTTAAAAATCCATTGCTCTATTCTGATGATGTGTGTGGTTGATTATGCATGATGCTTTTGATGTAACGTGGATGGGTATGGGATCCCCTATTATGGTGCAGTTGTTGGTTCGTGGATCTGAGTCTATGCGGGGTCGTATGTTGGGGCCGGGTTTGGTTCCAGTACTTCTGGGGATCTCACAAATCCATTTTTTTTGTGACTTTACAAGAGAACTAGGTGTTAATGCTTATTTTGGTGATTGGTTGTTTTTCCTTCCATGTCTTGTGGAAATGCCTGTTAGTTTACTGGTAGTGAATAATTATTTAAATGGAACCACTGGAATGTGACAACAAGAAGGGGCTCAAAAGTGGATTTGTTTTCTAGGAATGAGTTGTGACTTGGTTTTGGTTATTGGTATTTTCTTTTATGAATGAATAGTAATGAGGGTGTTTGTGTATTGTCTGGTTTAAGAACCCCAAGGTTGGTATGAGGGATTTTTTAACTATATATATAATTCAGTTCTTATATTTCTTATTCGTGCCCTACCCAAGTTGAGCACTTCATGTCGAACATCCCTATTTCATGGAGGAGGGTGTATTTCCCAACACACCTATGAGTGTCTGGTTATTAGATCCTTTTCTTCTCCCTTCCCCAAGTATCCCAAGACTCTTCGGTTAGGCTATGTTGGCCTAAGGTCCATTTTAGCTGAAGATTCTTTGGGCAGGGTACGTTGTGGTGGTTGACCCAAGTGTGTGCGGGCAGGTTGTTTCCTTAGTGTCTTCGGGATGAGGCTCAGGTGTCTTTGGGCATAATAGTAGTTGTTTGGTCCCATGTGTATACAGGCGTGGTTACATGTGGTTATTGTGGACCAGGTGTTTATGGGCAGGATGTGTGGTTGTGGTAGCTCAGGTGTGTGTGGGCAGGGTATGGAAGTGGGACTGCAGTGAGAATGGCGGGAGAGGTCTGATGCCTAGGATTTCTTCAATAACCAGGGGGAAAGTGGTGTGGGGTACCCAAATATCGATGTGTTGTTACTATTACTTTACTTGACTTGCATTATTTGGGGAGTGTGCCTTGCTGAGGTTGGGTGAATATTTTTCTTTCTAGGGGAATTGGTTATCTCCTTTCTCTCATAAGGCATTATAATTCCTCCCCACTTGTGCAAGAGAGAATTTGGTTTTCCCTACTGATTATACCTATATACTCACCCCACATATAAAAAACTACTTTCAGGTTTCCAGGAGGACTTTGATGATCATGCAGGACTATACTAGCTCGGACGTTGGGACAATTGTTGTTGTTGTTGTTTTTATTTTATTTGGTACTTTCCTTTGGTGTTTTCTTGAACTTTTGTAAAACTTTATTATTGGATCATGAATATGGGAATGGATTGTTTTTGATTTACTTTTACTTCCATCTTTGGTGTTTCTTGGTATTTTCTTTCTTATCTCTTGATCCTACTAAATAAAAAGGGTAATTCCTTCCATATTACATGTGATTATATGCCCTCGGTGCTAGTCTCTACTCCGGGGCCTATCGAAGGCGGGTCTCGGGGGTCATTATCTCTCCTTCGACTTGAGGAAGGAAGGGTTTGGCAATCTTATATCCCTTCCCTCATCTTCGTGAAGGTGGGTTGTGACAGAATGGTATTAGAGGTGATGGTTGCGAAATATGATGGAGCTCAAGGTTAAGAACAGTGAGGATTTCATGGGATGGTAGGAAGACAATGATAATAAATCTTGGTGTTTGAAATAGGCCATAGAATACAAGCTAGGACATGGGATTTTAGGGCCCCCCATAATCCAATGCAAAGACTCGGGACCTACCGAATGACCAAGTGAGGCTGCACTGAATGCAAGGTATAGATCCTAGGAAAGGTACATACATCATAATTACTTATGTTCTTGTGTGTTCTGGGTGTTCTCAGAATTTAAAAAAAATTAAAAAATTCAAAATAAATCTTGTACACTACTCGGTCTTAGGCTTTCCTTGTTTGCCTTCCATCTATGGCATCTGGATGGCGACCATGAGTTGTGCGGGTGATCGACGCCCAGGAGGTTGATCTGGCTGGTCAGTGGTGGACTGACTGAGAGGAGGAGGATGACCAAGAGTAGAGGACGCTTCATGCCTTTCAGTGGTATACCCTCAAAAAGTATGAGGGAAGAGTCTCAGACATGGAGAAAAAGAGCTAGTGATATCATTCAGCTTGATCTGGGCTCTGGATGAGTACTGGGTTCCATTGGTAGTCAGTCAGATGAGAGGAGTAGCGCATCAGTGGTGGATGATTTACCTCAGAGAGAGGATGGAGAGTGAGGTTTTGTGGTCTGATTTAGAGAAGGAATTCGGGGTGGAATTCCTCTTTTATATGATGAAGGATGAGAATAGGTAGAAGATAATCTCCCTTTAGTAGCGGAGTATGTCAGTGAGGGAGATAAAAATCAAGTTCAAGGATCTTCTTCATTTTTCTCTAGACCTTTTTCTCGATGAGGATTCTCGGGCGAGATGTTTAGAGGAGGCACTCTGACCTTCTCTTCAGTATGTTGTTACTCCCTTCAACCTACTGACGTAATTGGAGGTCTAGAAGAAGTCTAAAGTGGTGGAAAGGATGCACACATTGGGAGGTGTGTCACGAGAGGGGAGCCAATTGGGCTCGTCAAATGGGAAGGCCATCAATATCATTCCTCTAGCATCAGAGTCTTCTAGGTTTTGATGAGTGGGGAGCAGGCCCCAGCAGTTCCAGTTTCGATCTCCCACCCCTTGCCCTTTTCTTGTGGGCCCAAGACCGAGGTTATTCATCAATATAAGTCATGGGAACCTTTGAAACCAGTGCCTTGATGGAGTGCAGTATAGTGGGGGTGGGAAAGTTCAGTTCCCACCCTAGCAGCAGCAGTTTCCAGCTAGGCCCTTTCAGCAGCAGTAGTAGGGACAGTGAGCTCTCGCTCCTCTGAGAACATATTTGGCAGAAGGAGTCCAACCTCAGGGTTCTCCTCAAGGACCTTGACCAGGGTGTGGTCGTGGAGGTGGCTGATATCCAAGAGGTAGAGGAGCTGGGTGTGGGCAGTTGCACACCGTAGAGGCGGCAGTTCCTGCAGGGTCGGATGTCATTCGAGGTATGATCAGCTTTTTTAGTACTCTTGCTTTCTCCTTCTTTGATTCATGAGCTTCACACTCTTTTGTTACACCTGGTCTAACCCATTCCATGGGCCTAAACATAGAAAGAATATTCATGCCCTTGGTGCTGAGTATGCCAGTTGGGGGTCATACCATCCTATTTGATGTTTTTCGAGGATGCAAACTAATGTTGGGGCCACATCAGTCTAGTGGGGATCTTCTTCTACTAAAAAAGCGGCCATACAATGTCATACTAGGTATCGACTGGATTTTTATGTGCATATTGTTATCAACTTCTTCCGAAAAAGAGTCATGTTCTCCAATGAGGATGGTCAGCATGTGGCTTTTTTTGGCGAACAGAGTTGTTAGGTCGGGAGACGGTGTGTGGAGCCTCTTTTTTCTAACTTGGAAAAGATTTAGGAGAATTAGTGGATGTTGAGATGATGGATGTTATGAGAGTTGTAAGATAGTTCCTAGATGTTTTTCCTAAAGAGTTTTTGACTCTACCCCCTCGACGTGACATTGAGCTCAGGATAGACTTACAGCCCGGTGCGCATCTGATTTCGATGACTTCTTATCGGATGGCTCCTTCTGAGTTGTGGGAGTTTTAAATTCAGATTGACTAGATGATGAATAAAGGTTTTTTCCAACCCATCATGTCACCATGGGGTTCTCTGGTCTTGTTCTCAAAGAAGGAAGATGGTGGTCTCAGGTTTTGCATAGACTGCCGGAGACTGAATCAGGTAACAGTCAGGAACTGTTACCCTCTCCCGAGGATAGATGATTTCTTTGATCAGCTAAGGGGATCATGTTGGTTCTCTAAGATCTATCTATAGTATGGGTATCACCAGTTAAGGGTAAAGGATGGTGATAACTAGAATACTTCATTCAGGTGTAGGTATGGGAACTTTGAGTTTGTAGTCATGTCGTTCGGTGTTACGAACGCACATGCTGTGTTCATGGGGCTCATGAACACTATTTTTCGTGAGTTTCTGGACCGGTTCATCATTGTGTTCATTGATGAAATTTTGATCTAATAAATATCATAGGAGGAAAATATTAAGCACCTCAGTATGGTCTTGTAAATCCTTCGACATCACCAGCTCAATGGGAAATTGTCCAAGTGTAAGTTCGTGACACGAGAAAAGCATTTCCATAGACACATGGTGTCTCAGCAAGGGGTAGTGGTTGATCCTTCAAAGGTTGAAGTGGTTGTTTCTTGGGAATAACACAATAATGTGATGGAAGTTCATAGTTTTATAGGTCTAGTGGGCTATTATCATAGTTTCGTACCCGACTTCTATCGAGTTGCATGTCCTTTGACAGCTTTGACAAGAAAGGACCTAGCCTTCGTCGATATCTACATGATAACTCTCATGTCATTGACTGGGGAGAGTTGGATATAGGGGATGATGATATATTTGTAGAGTGACCAGTGAGGATAGAGGATCAAAAAGAGAAAGTGATTCATGGATGAACCATCCCATTGGTTCATGTGTTGTGGACACACGGTGGCCTCAAGGAGATTACTTGGGAGTGAGAATCTCAAATGTGTGCCCAGTACCCAGAGCTGTTTTAAGTTATTGTTCTGATCCTTCCTTGATGTTCTTGTTTTTGTGACCTATTGTGATGTAATGCTGACCTTTTTGGTTTATAATATGTGTTGTTTTCCCTGTTCTTAGAGTCTGTATAAATATTCCTGACTGTGGAAAAAGTAGGAACCGATCCCTAATCAAGACGCATTAAAGTGGATGCAATTAAAACTTGTGATGGCGAGTCTGTGCCACCCAAAGAGGATAGAATCCTTAAATAGAGGAAGGGACTCCCTAAAATATATGAGTAGATGGTGTGACCTTAACATTTTTGTGTGGTTGATCTAGGGAGAGGTGTTCCTAGATGTCTTGGGTGGTTTAGATGTGAGAGGTATCTTTTGAGGTACTTGTTCATACCCCAATCTCTACATCGGGTTTGGTTTTAATTCTCAGGGATGAGAATAGTTTGAGAGGTATCTAATGTAATATCTCGATCCCACCTAGTCCATTACTTTGCCAATTTCTGGTGTTTGGGATGACCTAGACCCCATCAGTAAGTTTGGATCCGAAGGGCGGCGTATCAGTGGCAGGATGTCACCGTGGTGTCACCCATCGGTGACACCGATCGGTGTGTCACATATCGGTGTATCACCAATCAGTGTGTCAGATATCGGTGTGTCATATATTGGTGTGTCACCACTCGGTGTGTCACTGATCATTGTATCACGGATCTTTGTGACCCCTATCGCTGTGTCATCGATCGATGTGTCGTCGATTGGTGTGTCGCTGATCGGTGCCACAAAGGGCTTGTTGGGATTTCCTTCCCCAGTTTCATGTGATGACACTTTTTGAGTCTTTTAACGTTTTTAAAGTGGTTTAAAGTTATTTTTAGCCCCATAAACAATGTTTTAAATCCCCTAAGTGTAGGCGACCCTCAACAGACCTGTTTTCCTCTCTTTAAATGAAATCTTTTAACGAACATCTGTCATGGCCACCTCTCTAATGATAATTATTAAATAACAAATTTATTCCATCGTGTGTAACCGTCCAACCACGTGGTGAAACCACAATATGAATTTAAATCCATTCAATATTTTCATATCCCTTAACTCCAAAATCTTTCCTTTTATCATACATGAATTCTTCTTGTTCAGGTATGGTCTCTTGTATTTATTCTCCATGGAGATTTGGAGTTTCCTCATTCCCTAGGAATGTGGTGCGCCAGTGATGGAGCTTTTCTGCTCACTCTTGGAGTCCCCAGAGTTCCTCCTTTACAAGTCATGCATCTCCTGCATGGAGATAAACTTCGATCATTAATCATCCATGTAGGGTTTTTCCTTCAACTCTCTTCATTGTGTGTCATGCGGGGTGGGTGTGATAATGTTCCTTTAGGGATGGATGAAACCAAACCTTAATGAAGACAATAAATGGTTTTAAAGAATGAAGGGGTGTGTTTGATAGAGGTTTTGTACTATTTTACCTCTGATTATATGTTTTGAATTGTATAGACTTATGTCTACTGAAAATCAAGGTCGTTGGTGGTCGTTTATTGTACACTAATGAACCTCTATTTTCTGGATATTTATGTGATTGAATGTCTATTACATGGAAACTAGTTAATCACATAATTTAGGCTGATTAAGTGGATGCCCAATGAATAATAATCCTTGTGTGGTCACCTCGGTTAACCAAACAGAAAAACTGAACTAAATAAATGGTGTGTTTAAATATGAAAATTGCTTATTCGGTTCTGATGATGTGTATGGTTGATTATTCTTGATGCTTTTGAGGTAACATGGATGGGGATGGGATCCCCTATTGTGGTGCAGTTGTTGGTTTGTGGATATGAGGCTGTGTGGGGCCATATGTTGGGGCCTGGTTTGGTTCAAGTACATTGAGGGATCTCACTGATCCCTTTTGTTATTGTGACTTTACAAGAGAACTGAGTGTGAATGCGTATTTTGGTGCTTGGTTGTTTTTCCTTCCTTGGATTGTGGCTATGCCTGTTAGTTTCCTGGTATTAAAGAATTCTTTAAATGGAACCACTAGAATGTGATAACAATATTGGTCTCAAAAGGAGATTTTTTTTCTGGGAATGAGTTGTGACTTGGTTTTGGTCGTTGTGATTTTTTTATGAATGAATAGTAATGAGGGTGTTTGTGTGTGGGATGGTTTTGGAACCCCTAGGTTGGGATGACTTATTGTTTACCTATATGTATAATTTAGTTCTTATGTTTCTTATTCACGCCCCACCAAAGTTGATCACTTCGTGCCGAACACCCCCATTTTATGGGGGAGGGTGTATTTACCAACACTTTTATGAGTGGGTGGTTATTAGCTCATTTTTTCTCCCTTCCCTGAGTATCCCAAGACTCTTTTGGTAGGCTGTCACGGCCTGAGGTCCATTTTAGTCCAAGATTCTTTAGGCAGCGTACTTTGTGGTGGTTGGCCCAGGTGTGTGCGGGCAGTTTGTTTCCCAAGTGTCTTCGGGATGAGGCCCAGGTGTCTTCGGGCGTAGCAGTAGTCATTTGGGACCAGCTTTTTATGGGTGTGGTAATGTGTGGTTGTTGTGGCCCAGCTGTTTTTCAGTCGGATGTGTGGTTTTGGTAGCCCAGGTGTGTGTGGGCTGGGTATGGAAGTGGACTGCGGTGAGAATGGTGGGAGAGGTCTGACACATACGATTTATTCAATAACCAGTGGGAAAGTAGTGTGGGGTACCATAATATCAACGTGCTATTACTATTACTTTACTTAACTTTCATTATTTGGGGAGTGTTCCTTGGTGAGGTTGGGTGGATAGTTTCATTGCCAGGTGCTTTGGTTATCTAATTTTAATCACAGGGCATTAGAATGCCTCCCCACTTGGGCACAAGGGCTTTTGGTTTTCCCTACTGAGTATACCTGTATACTCACCCTACATATAAAAAATTTCTTTCAAGTTTTCAAGAGGACATTGAGGATCGTGTATGACCGTACTAGCTCGAACGTTGGGATAGTTGTTGTTGCTGTTTTTCTTTTCTTTAGTACTTTCCTTTGGGGTTTTCTTGTACCTTTTTAGCACTTTATTATTGGAGCAAGCATATGGGAATTGATTGTTTGGGATCTACTTTTACTTCCATTTTTGGTGTTGTTTGGGATTTACTATCTTATCTCCTGATCCTACTAAATAAAAATGGTAATTACTTTCATATTACATGTGATTATATACCCTTGGTGTTATTCACCACTCCGGGGCCTATTGAAGGCAAGACTCAAGGGTCATTATCTATCCTTAAACTTGAGGAAGGATGGGTTTGGCAAT
Organism: Viscum album; assembly: GCA_963277665.1. NCBI lineage: Eukaryota > Viridiplantae > Streptophyta > Magnoliopsida > Santalales > Viscaceae > Viscum > Viscum album. The sequence goes on from OY728122.1 coordinate 598,960,331, forward strand.
TTGATATCCCTTCCCTCATCTTAGTGAAGGCGGTTCATGACAGTATGTAATATCATATCACATAGCCTTTACTAGTCTGTAATTATGCATTTCATTTCCATGAAATCAATTATTATTACCTCTATGTTTATTTATATTTTTAACTATGGATTTGTTTCAAGCTTATGTGATCAGTTATATATCATTATTTCTTTATCATTTATTTCATGTCATATTATCCATTCCATGTTTATTCTATGATGGATTCTGGTATACTCATTCCCTTACTGATCATTTAAGATCACCCTACTCATGTTTCCTTTTCCCTTGGTTATAAAGAAAAATATTACACAAGATGTATTTATAATAATAGAATATATGGAATATTTAATGGAGATGTTAAAGACTTGTTATGGATTGGGTAGTTTCTAATATAGTGGAGAAAATATGAATTTGATGATAAATACATGGGATTTATTAGGAAAAATTTTGTATTAATTCTCTAAATCTCTAAACCTAAAAGTTCATGGGTGTGTATGTAATAAAATATTTCTTTTAGTCATGTAATTATGGGATAGTTACATATGGGCTATCATGGTTGGTTCAGATATGGGTTTAAAAAAATTAGATATTAGGATGTTATCAGTTGAGGATTTAAATAGAATTAAGGGGTAATAAGTTAAGGTTGATCATAATTTTAAAGGTATAGATAACCCTTCATGTTAGTTGAGGTAATATTAAATATTTTAGGGATTATTATAAGATAACTTTAGTGAAAACCAAATAGGTAATTCAATGTAAAGGATAACATCCAGAAGTTTTGGTAAAGTAGATATTATTTGGTTCTTCAAGAAATTACATCCCAATATGAATATTGGAAATTGGATATGGATATGACACATATTCACCTAGTTGTAGTCATGCTAAAAAATGTTGGTAGAGTATCAACTCAATCTTCACTCTCATGCGTGATGAGTGGGCCTAAAATTGAAAACCAAGATAGACACTCTTGATGGATATTATTGGGTTAATCAAATTATATTTACAATCCATTATAAAGGATTTATTATTTAAATAAATTTGGTTTAGGAATATGGTATAACACATACTAAAGAAACATAGTTTAAACTGATATTGATTTAGGTTTAACTAAATGTTAATATGATGGTTTTAAAGAATAATACATTTTGAGATTGAGTTTTTCATAAGATAATTTATGATAATTCTCTTATGATGTTAATCATTAGTCACTCACGTTAACGCATTTCGGTTTTAGTAATTGTTGAAACCTGATGTAACTGAGTTAAAAAAGGATTTCATGGAAAATATATAGATTTTCCCAATGAGAAACATAATTAGATAAGATCTGCAGTGAGAAATATTTTAGTTACTCAATATTAGCTATCAAAAATTATGATTAACAACATGAACTAAATTGAGTTTCTAAACACACCATAGAATATAAGGATGAAGTAATGTGGAAGTTCAAGTGATGAAGAAAATAAATGAAAGAAGATTCAATTTCCTTCATTTCAAAAATGAGGAAGAAATGACCAAGGTTAACATCTTAAAAAAACTTGGATATGTTTTATGTGTGGAAAAATAGGGTATGGAGTAACTAATTTCCAAGAAAAATTGAATATCTTAGTGGACATGGTGAATGTAAATAGATTTATTCTTGACTTACCCTTAATAGTTCAATGTCTTAAATGTTTTCAAATTGGGTATTATCCAATTCAGTGCCCTAATATTGTGGCTAATAAGGATAACAGGCACCAAAATTTACTGAGAAAAGGGAATTCCAATGAAAAAAAATTTATAGAAGTGGGTTCCAAAAAATGATGTGGAATGAAGAACACTGATCACCCACTCAATAACTATGAGTATTGTATTCATATATTGTTTAACCAACTCCTATATACCTAAAATGATTACAAAAAACATAATATCACCACCATTTAGAACTATATGTTAACTTATTAACTTATAGTAATACTATTATCATATCACACGTTTATAACTCCTTATGAATATATGTTTACAGGAATTTGATTCCTATAAAATTATTTTGTCCTTTATTAAAATTTGATGGTATATTAGGCATGGATTAGATCTCTTAACATAGAGGCCATGTTAATTTCCAAGATAATAAAATCACATCTAAAAATTAACTCATTATCACATATTAATAAAATACTAACTATTAAATACTGATGAAAATTTACTCACATTATATTAGGGTATTTATCATAAATGGTTAAAGGAAAACTCAAAATTAGTTATATTCTTATTATGAGGGAAAAGATTAGTAAATTATTCATACTAAGGATAGTGAGGATGAAACCTCATTAGAAATTAAATTTGGATTCATGACTATTTTATGGAAACCCTTACCTATTTAATTAGTTATGAAAAATTAAAATTGTGATCAAGAAATTTATTTAGGGGAGGACGTAATGACCAGAGGGTTCATTATGTATTTTCCTTAATTAAATATTAGAAACATCTATACGCAACACAAAACTAAAAATTGTCATGAAATATTCGATGGGAATTATTAAAAAAATTATAAAAATAATAAAACCAATAATAAATAAAAGGATGTTACACAACTAAAATTTATTACATTTAGAGGTTAAATAATTAATATAACCTAATATTAAAAATGATTTTTCTTCATCAAAAACTATTTTTATAAAATTTTTTCTATTTTATCATTCTATATTAATAAAAACACTTTTAAAATATTATTTTGATAGTATATAAAATTTCAATATATGAACTATAACAATTTTTAGTTAGGAATTGGTATCAAATAGTACGACGAACACTTAATGTTTAAAAAGGTAATTTTTTAATAAAAACAATTTTTCTTTATATTGTTTATTTTCATTTAAAAGATAAATTAATAAATTTTAGAATTTTAATTTTACAAAACTAACTTCATTTTTTAACACCACATATAAAAATTATCTTCGGATAAATATTGATATTTTTTTGAAATGATAGATTTTTAGGCGAATAGTGTAGAATAACATTTTTAAAAATTTTATAACATTATTAGTATATAAGTATGAATTTTAAAATTATGAAATAATTTTCCAAAAAAATATTTATTTTATAAGAGATATTGTAAACTTAAAATTATTTATTTTAGTTTACAAACCTATGTTTGATATTTTAGAACTTATGTTAGACTATTCACTAAAACATTTTTAAGACATTATACATTTATTATTTTAAAATTAATTTTTATTAATTTTATAAAGTAAAACTAATAAAATGGTTTTAATTTTTTTAATTTTTAGTCGCATATCATGTAACAAGTTCCATTTTATTTTTAGGCATAAAAATGAATTACTTGGGTAAAAACTAGTTACTAAGGTAAAATACAACATTCATTCATTAATAATCACTGGAACACACTCACCATTGATTTCATATTTAAGAATCATAACCAAAATTCCTATAGAATTAAATTATAACATTATAAATAATTAAAATCATAAATTAAAATACCATTTATGATATAGTAATGATAAAATTCGGGGTAATAACGAAGAACTACACCTCTATAATGAAACTAATTCAAAACAATTAATATTACTCACACCCTGTATTGAAAATAGATAATAACTAGAAAATATAAATGTAGATAATAATTATAAATAAATTTATAAAATGTTATAGATATGAATAAGGATCTTAAAAAGGTTATTAAGATAGTTTTTTTATAGGATATTCAATTACTTTAGTGGAAGTTGGGAATTAAGGTAAGGGGTTATTTATCTCAAATTTAATTTGTTGAGACATAATTCTTATTATGTACCATGATATAATTAATATGGTGTGATTACTACCTAATTAATTTATTTTAACATATTCATGTAATTCATTGGGTTCAAATTTTATATCTTTTTCTTTCGTTAAATATATTTCAGTTTAAAATATACGAAAGTTATAAGAGTTATTTGTCTCCATTTTAAATTTCATGAGATATGTTTGATATTACAAAAAATAGTTCCTTTTATATGGTATATTCAATACCCTATTTACTTAATGTATAATTAATATCTTTCATTTCATTGTAACCCTATTAATTTATAAGTAATTTTATGTTACCATTTCTGTAAGGGTTTATTATTCAATCTCAATTTCAGATCAGAGTTGTTTTTGAAAAATAATCCATCTGGGGAATTTTTAGGATATTTACATCTAAAACCACCAAATATTTTATTATAATGTTATATTATTGGTTTTTTACATGTCTTATCACTATTTCATTTTCCCCTTTTCTCATATTTTAACCATTGTAATAGAAACTGGCCCCATATCTTCTATTCAATTAGGCATCCTTCCCTTCTATGTACTAATTAATTATATGATATTCCAAATATCATTATTTATGACTATATTATTGATCAATTACATTTTATACTATTTTTAAATTTTAAAAAAAATTCTTTATAGGAATTTTTAACACTTTCCATATAGGTTATTTTTTACAAGTATGATAATAATATCTTTTTAATATTTCCAAGTGGACACATATTTACACCGTTCTTTTTCTATGAAACTTCCTCTCTAAATTTTCATAGTTTCTAAAGGAAGTAATTATTATTTTGGTTTTAAAAATATTTCTATTTTAAAAAATGTTTTCAAAAGTTCAATTTTATTTTTAATTCCCAAGAAAGTTTTCTAAATGATCCTAGAAATGTGTTTTCCATCTAAGTACACATATTTTTATTTATGTTATGGTTGATAAATATTATTATTAAAATGATAATATCCACCTTTTTATCAAGATGAAATATATAATTTTATTCTATATAAAAGGAATGATTCATCACTGCCTTTGTCTTGCCTAATCATTCACTATGAATAAATATGGGTTTTCTTACAATGTCTTTCCTCTGTGAACACTATATTTTCTTCCTTTTATTGAAGGGATTTCACTAAATTCCATACATAAAATTATTTGGGGAAAATATTAATTTAATTGTATACCTATTACTTAATATAGAGTTAGTTTGATGGATGCTTACATCAAAATCAATTCCATTTATTGATTGGGGAAATATTGAAATTTGTATACCTGTTAGTTCTATGTGGATGTATATTTATTACTAATTAATTATGTTTATGTATTGTATATTTTATTCATTACTTTATATGATTAATTCATTGGAGTTAATTTTTGACGTGAGATTCCCTGAATAGCCCCTTGATTTATCGGTGTGTCTCATGAGGCAAACTAGTCTGCGTAATTAGTTTATTCCTTCCAATTTGTTTAGATTTTTTGGTTTTTGTCTTGATATCAAGTTTATGTATTTTAATTACCCTTGATGTTATGTAATGTTGTAGCATAATTACTTGACTAGTTCTTTATTATGCATTTAATCCCCATGAAATCAATTATTATTGTCCATGTTTTTATTTATATTTCTAAAAATGTATTTTTTTTCAAGCTCATATGATTTGTATGTCGAATTACTTGATTATCATTTATTTCCTATCATATTATTCATGAATTGTTTATTATTTAATGGATTATGGTGTAAGTTTTCCCTTATTGGGTATTTTATCACACACTTCTTATGTTTACATTTCCCTAGGTTATAAGGAAAATTATTTCACATGATATTTCTAGAATAATAGTGTATGTGGAGAATTTATGGTATATGCTCAAGTATTATTATAATTAGGTGGTTTTGAATGTAGTGGTAAAATTTCTATTTGAAGGTAAAAAAAGGCTTTATTATTTAATGTTTTCCCTAAATTATCTAAAGATCTAAAGCTAAAAAGAATGGGTAATGAATGTAATGAAATATTTTCATTATTTCATGTAATTATAAGACATTTTCCTCATATCTTTCACAAAAACTTGATCTATCTACCTGAGAACACAACCCAATCGTGATCCATATTTATCAAAAAAATACAATATATCACTCACCTCATTCTATAATGAAATTGATAGAACCCTAAGTTATCCAATCCTTAATATTCTTGAAATATTTCTGACAATAAGCACTCTAGAAGAATACAATACCCTTCCATGTCAATGCAGTCATGGGAGAAGTGAGAAATTAGACGTCAGAGACAAAGATATAATAATACCCTACTAATCCCAAAAAACACTATCTCAAAGATATTATTAAGTGGTTTCCTAGAAATAAATGCCTCAATTTTATCAGGATGAACCCGTATTCCTTTTTAAAAATAGATATTTCCAAGGAAACAGAATTATTACATCCATAAGTCACACTTTGAGAATTTTTTATGAATATGGTGGCCTGGTAATATACCTAACACAATATCTAATTATTTTCATGGTCATCTTTCTTGTGAGTGTACACTAATAATACTTCAATAAATACCATAATAAAATAATCTAGCTGTCTATATAAATAAAAGTATTTATTACCACATGTCTCCCTTATATTGATCAAACATATCATCAATTTGAGTAATAATGAATCACTTATTTATCATAATTTGACTCGGTTTTTTGAAATCAACAAAAATCCAAAGTGTACCATATTCATTCTTAAAAAATAAAACTATAGCAACCCAAGGTGATGTACTAGGTCTTATAAAGTAATTTCTTTATTATTTTTATAATTAGACCATAAATTATCATAATTTTATTGGTTTCATTCTATTTATTTAAAGTGAAATAAGATCCATTATTAGAAGTCGGTCAATATAAAATTCAACTTCTCTTTGAGGTGTCAGTCTTATGAATTTTTATGAAAATACATCAGGGTATTAGTCTAATATCCTAGGAATATATTTATTCCAATATACATCAATAGTCCCTAAGGTGATTATTGTCAATTGATATGAGATGGCCCAAACTAGATGACTAAAGGTCCTACTCTTCCTAAATTTATATATCATTCCCCTTTAAATAAATGCACAACTCCTAAAAGAGATGTAAAAATCACTCATTGAGAATATAAATTAATATAATACTTGAATATTTTCATCCAATCTATCCCCAAGATTAAATATTTGGTATCCATTTCTAATATAGTAAAATCCTAAAAAATATATATATATTTAATAGTGACGAAGTATGCCACACATTTAAATCCCTCACAATTTCATTTCTTGAGATTTTTATTTGTGCTCCTAATGTGAGGCAACATTGTTAGAGGCAATCTAAATTGGTTTACTAATCAAGAAAGAATAAAATAATGAGAATAATTTGTGTAAAAAACATGTATTTATTTAGAGTCAATAAGAAAAGTACCTCGCACTATCGAGGGAACTTCCTTCTTGTTTGGAATATTTTTCTTAGTAATAAAAAGTTATTGATCAACTCTCCCAAAATGATACCTACGCATATAATGAGGTGGTTCTTACTGAGGTTTCAAGATGTTTCTGGAATCACTCTAACAAACTCGATTCTAAGGTCAAGAACTAGTCAGAAGATATCATCATGGTTGGTCATGGGAAGCTTGAGAGATTATACCCACCACTACTAGTTAATTTCTAGGGATCTGTACAGTCACTCTCAAGATGTCCCATTCATCCTATGTTATGGAACTGTCTATGTGGTTTCATTCATTACCTCTTTATGTGATCCAAAAAAACATTTTTAGTAACTAGGATCATTACTATGACATGATGGAAGGAAAATTGATCCATTGGATTAGTTTTCTAGTGATCAATTACCTTGAGATTATCTCTCCCTTATTCACTTATTCCCAAAACTAGAGTTTCCACCTAAAAATATACGGGAAAAGGTGTTCTATCTATAGATATTTATAGGTAATGTATTTGTTTACCACTATAGCCTTGTTCTCCATGTCTGTGTAATTATCAATAGAAAACATCACCACCCAAGAGTGAATATCATTTTATATGCCCAATTTGAATGTTCACATATTGAGTGATTCACTACCTCCCACTTCTAGTTAAAAATGATAAAGTTATGTAAACCAGTCTCCATATTTCATAACTTATAGGTTTACTTTCTTTAAGTTAAAGAAATCCAAAATTTTCGATACTTGGAAGGTATGTAGGTATAATGTTTGTTAAAAATTTCCCCAAACCCACCCCAAGTTAGGCCATGATCAACCATCACATGGATAACTATTTCCCTCCATTTTCATGTTAAATACTAGAGCATATACACTACTAGATTCACTTTAATATCAGTTAGATTTACAAATAAATTAAAAACTATAATCATTCTTCCAAGTCAAGATTCTACTTTCTCAGGTCCCATGTCACTCTGAAATATCCTTGTATTTTTCCTTTTGATTTCTAGTGAGCATTCTACATAACATGGTTCCTCAATTAGATTTGATTTTTCAACATCCTAAAATACTTCCTTAATTCTTCTAATAAGTTTGTGATTCACTTATGGTTTGGGTGGAACCACATTCTCAGCAGCACCCTCTTGCAAATTTCTAGGAATCCTGGTTGGAGTCTTTTCCTATTATTCATATAAAAACCATTACCTCACAATAGAATACATTAATCTTATATATTTTACCATATACTAAATAAAAACAAATAAGATCATAAAATATCATGTGAATTATGAATTCCATGTGGGATGTTTTTTTACTAATGCATGATACTGAAATCTCATAGGCTAATCTGATGATAATGAGATGATAACTTGTATAGAAGTTTGTAATGACACTTTTTATACCCGTAATACCATAGTAAATTTAATTTTAGTATAAAAAGGTTAGCTACACCTTTTTATATTTTTTGTTTCAAGTCTCGACACATCCTCTCTCTACGCCTACTATTCCAACTGATGGACCAAACCAAACTAATACCATTTCTAACACCCTGCCCCCAAACTATTGGCTTGGATAGGAAATAAATTCCACTAAACTTAGGTGAATACCCTAAAAACTAAAGGATGGAAATAAATGGAAAGGGTATATAAAATCATGGGGGATAATTTCCCCTCATACACAGCATAACTAGAAATAGAAATACCATAAATACATAAATAAATATGATGCATGAGGGAAAACCAACAAAATATAATAAAACATAATAAGATAATAATCAGATTAGTTACATCCAAAAATACACCATATATGTCTAAAAAACTAAAACTATCATAAATACTCTAAGGGGCTCAAGTAACCACACCAACAAGCTCCACCCCTCGGCCTTACCCATGAGATACCTCCTATCGACCATGAATGTGGCCTCATGATAAAGCATTATAGAAGAATGAAATCTTTCCCTTACATATATCATGGTGAACAAAATTTTCATACAAACCATGGTGCATATTTATGGGTGAGTATATAACCTAGTAAGAAAACTCCAATACATCTCACACACACAACTAGATCAAAAAAATGTTATCTCACAATAATAAATATAAAAAATATATATAATATCTAGAATGAGAGAATAAGGTGAAAAATTGAAATTAGTAAAATGAAATCATGACATAATTCTCACCCATGTTAGGAAAACACCCACCCATGAAAGTACCCAACCAATGTATTCCCAATCCAACATATCCTATGAACATTCCAAACATGAGAGTGGAACCCATCCCTATAGACCCAATTCATCACTTGGTGGTATAATCTAATGAGCCCCTACTTCAGAACAACATCAAATTCCAAACTAACAAATCCCTATAATACACCAAGATTACATGAAACCCATTATCATTACATGTTTATAAACCCAAAACTTTCTTTGAAAAACAAAATCACCATTAATATATTTTATCAAAAATATTGTAGGTGTCACCAAATACACTTATTTTTAAACCCAAAAACTATGATAGATTTATCCAAAATAGTGTTACTAATTATTTTTCATCAAATAAATGAGAACTAACCCTTTATAAACCAAATAATTCTAGTTTAAGTTAGGATTAGAGTGGTAGAGAATAAACCTACCCCCAACATGATCATCCCAAATAATTTCACCATTATCTCATAGATTGGGGATATTTAAAACCTTACTTAAATGAATTCCTATGAAATATCCATTAAGAAAAATCCTAAACCAAAGATCTAGGTATAGAGATCTCGGTATTGGATTTCTCCCTAGATAAAATACGAATCATAAGTAAGTGGAGGAGAAAGGGGGATCATACTTTCAATTACTAAGACCAACACTCTTGGATTCCAAGATATTACATTCCAAAGAGAAATGAATCACCAAAATCATCCATAGGACCCTTAAGTTTTTATATACCAAGTCAAAGGAAGAATACTGATCATTTTGATGGAAAACCTAGGTTAAAAATAAAATTTCCAAAACTTTTTAAGGATCCTCGTGGTTTGGACATGCAGTTACCACATGATCTTTCAAAACTGTATTCTTTCCTAGGCACCCAGTTTACTCCCACACAGTTACCTATGAGTACTTAATGATTTCCCAAATCCATGAACTAACCACATAGCCTCCAAAACTCTTCCAAAACTTCTAAAAAACCTCCAAAACTTCCTAAAAAATCCCAAAACATATCATAACATAAAAATAAAATATGAAATATTAAAATACCTCAAATTGGGGGTGTTATAATATACTTGTATACTCACCTTACATATATAAAAACTATTTTTAGGCTTACAAGAGTTGGTTGGTAATTGAGATGTGCATTACTAGCTTGAATTGGGACTTCTATAGATGTTGTAGTTTCATGGTCTCTACCTAAGATTTCTTTTTTGAAATTTTCATTATTTTTCATTTTTATGACATTACATTCATATATTGGGATGGATTATTTATCTATGTGATGGTTTTAGTTGGTAGATATCATCTTTTCTCTTGTACATAAATTTATATATTGAGGGTAAGGCCTCCCACTTATATGCATTTTATACCCTCGATGAAAGTGTACAACTTGTTTCTTATTAAAGATGGGATTTAATGGTTATCCTCTATAAAGACCCGTAAAATTCAAGGGAAATTTTTTTCTTATTTTTCTTTGGGATTTTACAAAAATGCGGTTTCTGACGGCACCTGATTCTGAGGCCCGGTGAGCCCGGAATCATTTTCCAAGGTTTAGATCGGGTACGTTCAGTGAACGAACGAGCTGGTTTTTCTAACTTTTTGAACCGGTGCTCGGAATCGAAATCCGAGGGCACCGATAAAACTGCAGCGCCGGTAATTGCTTAGGAACACCTATTCCAGAGTTGCGTTTGTGCGGATGGAGAAGTTAATTTTGTGGATTATTTGAGGAATGGATAAAATTATGAAACAATTTTATTTTTAAGTCTAAGGTGGTTTTATCCTACATGGGGAAGTTGGGGTGACACCTAACTACCCATGTGAGGATGAATGAAAGAATAAAGGAGATATGGGACTGACACGAACCCCAACCCCTTCACATTACATTTGAACTCCCTAACTCCCTCTTAAGTTTGGAAACTCATCTTTAATGGAGTGACCCTTCAGTTTCTCTCTCTCTCTCCCTCATTATCTCTCGCCAACACACACCTTAATTAATTAATTGAACCTATTCTATTAATTAACTAAGAGTTCGAATTTTGAAACGTTTAAATTACTTGTCTTAATAAAATAATAGCATGAACCTATTATTTTATTTTGGCACCGTTGTGTTGGAAGAAAAGGGAAGGAGATCTTGTTTAAAGGAAGGAGGAAGTTCCTCTTGGGTGGAAGAACATCTTCCTCTCCGTGAAGAATGGTTCTTCTCCGACGAAGAACATCGACCCCTCGACATGGAATGACTCGGCGATCACCGGTCTTCATCCTCTTCTTCCTCCACGACAAGAGAGGAGATGTCACTTCCTCGGGTCACTCCGACGACGAAGGAATCGATACCATTCTACCGCGACGATCGACTTCCGCAACTCGACGACGTGTGATGTCTTTTCAAGGTAGGGGTTAATTGATTTTGTTCATGAGTTATCCTTTTTCATTCTTTGTCTATGTATTTTGGCCGCTTGATATCAACTTAATGGAAGGAGGTCGGACTGCATGAACACGACCGACTCTTCTCACCCTTTTGTTGTTGTGATATTGTGGTTCGAAAGGAGTCGGCGCGGTGCGTAGGCACCACGCGGAAACAAGGAGGATCATCGGCGAAGAAGCACGGCGCAATTGCGTCGTGCCGTAGAGGCTGAACACAACCCCGGCCGGAGATGGGGCCGCAGAGGTGAATCAAAGACTCCGCAGTTGTTTAATTGATGTGCGGATCGACGAGCGATGACGAATCTGGCTGAAATGTCATTTTAATTCCTTCGCAGTAATGATTGGGTCCCGGGAGAACTGTTGGCGAAGGCGGCAGGCGAAACAGACCACCGGAGCGCGTCCGATGGTCCGCAGAAGGCGGCGGCGGCGCGCCGCCGGAGCAAACTGCCACAGCTGAGCCGCAATGGTCGAATGTGAACTGGAATGGCCTACGGCCGTTCCGGATTTGGGGCGGCGCGGCTTAAAGTCGCGCCGGATCATCGAATGCGGGGGTTTGTAACCCCCCGCACCCGCTGGCCATGCGGGCGCCGCGCCGCGCTAGCGCTAGGCCGGCCTGGGCCGCACAGCTGGGTCGGGATGCGCCCAGCTGGGTCGGGCCATGCCCGGCCGGGCCGAACCCAGACCCGGGTCAGCTCGACCCGGTTCGACCGATCCAGGGGGGTTGGGCCGGGCCGGGCCGGGCCCAGACCCCCCATTTCGGACTGTCTTCAGTCTTTTGCCCATAACATGCGTTACGGACGTTTGATCGATGTACCATCAGTTGGTATGCGATCCTTGGATCGAGACGGTCGTTTTGGTATATTACACTCAGGGTTTCGGAGAACTTTGGGTATGGCCGGGTTGGTTCGAACACGAAACAAACCAGTCCCTCGGAGCGAAAACGCTTATATCTCGTGCTCCGGACTTCCGATTGACGTGCTGTCGACTTTGTTGGATTCATCTTGATGAGATGGAACTTTTGGAATACTTCTCCTGAGGTTTAAACATAGTTGGAATATGGCCGGGTTGGAATGTACCCAAAATCCAACCGGGCCCCTGGAACAGAAAAGCTGATAACTTTCAGACCGGACATCCGTTTGACGAACCGTCAGCGGCATTGGTGATCACGTTGAGAAATGGTCCCTATGAGTATACCCTATGAGAGTTCGGGGTACAATTGAGATACGGATGGGTTGGTTTACACACGAAACCAACCGGGCCTCTGGGACGAAAAGGCTAATAACTCAAAGACCGGGCGTCTGATTGACGCACCGTCTGTTGCATTGAGACCCCTATGAAGAGGCAGTCCTTTGAGATACTTCTTAATGGAAATTTGAGATACTTGGAGTATCGACCTTTAGCTCGTGGAGCGGACCCTCCCAGAGATGAGCGTATGGAGTACGGAGACCGTGTAGCTGGCTACGACCTGACGACTACTTGACCGACTCGACTTTGAGTGAGTCGACTAGCCCAGTGGATGGAGAACTACTTGTTTTGGTGCAGACCCATGGCGGACGGAGCACTACTATGTGATAGTGCAGACTCACGGTACTCGTCCGGAGAGTACCTCTGCAGGCTATTAGGGGGTGTGCACTACTGTGTTTGGGTGGAATACCCCGGCGGGAAGAACTACTGTGTTTTGGTGGCTGACCCGCAGTACTCGACAGGAGGAGTACCTCAGTAGTCTTAGGTTAGTGATCAGTACCTCGGAGTCGTGACAGGACCATTGTACACTCCAGAGACGGGGCTCTTCAGCAGTTACGGTTTCGATAATAAAAATCTTGGTTTGAGCTGAGTCTTTGATCCTTGTGTTTACCTCATGATTGAGATGGGTCACTTGATAACTTAGGTATATGCATGGGCATATACCTGGGAAGTGGTTATTCATTTATTTCATAATCTTTGTGTTTCCTCATGATTGAGATGGGTTACTTGATAAATTATTTATATGTATGGGCTTATACCTAAGAAGGGTTATCTGTTGTGATTCTGCTTTGTGGTTATCCTTGTTGGATTTAGAGAGACCTTGAGGGTCTTGGGTTCCCTACTGAGTATCATTATACTCACCCCTGCACGGGCTATGCCCGCACCTCGTTGTGTTGGTTGCAGACGACGGGCAGTGCTGACGGAGGCCGAGTGTACGAAGACTGTACGGTACCTGGAGGTGGACCTCACGGCGAGTCAGTATCCGGAGGTGGACTTCACGGCGAGACGATTCTCGGAGGAGGTTTACGGGCAAGAGCATTGTGGAGGCTATCTGTACCTACTCTTCAGGTAGGATCTGTGGTGTATGATCCAGGAGCTACGCTATCTGTACCTACCCTTCAGGTAGGATCCGAGGAGGATGACCCAGGAGCTGATACCATTCTTCTAGCAGTTGTATTTTTTTGTTTTACTTTTGTTCAGTTGTAGCTGTACTTTCGATTGGGTTTGTATTCTGGCCCATTTACTTTTCAGCACTTCCTTTTGTACTTAGTGTATTACTTCCGCTTGTACTCTGATTGGAGTTTGTTTACTTTTATAAAGGAAATTCCTTTCCAGTTATCGGGTTATACTCCTTTGGTGCTAGTCGCCAGCCCCTGGCCTATAGAAGGTGGGCTTGGGGTAGTTACGACATGGGCCCCAAGGGACGGGTCGTGACATCCTCATCTTTAATTCTATCCCCAGGATTGGTGTTAGTAGAGGGGGGTCGTAACAATGAGATTTGGAAAATGGATGTCAAAACTAATTTTATGAATTGTAATTTTGTTGAATATGTCTATATGGCACAACTATAAGGTTTATAATATCTAAAAATGTTAATAAAATATGAAATCTATAGAGATCCATTTATGGATTAAATCAGGTATCATGATCATGGAATTTTCATTTTGATGAGGCTATAATAAAATTTGTTTTAATTAAGAATGAAAGTGATCCATGTGTATAATAATTTTAGTGGGAGTGTCATTATTTTCCATGTATTATATGATGAGGACATATTATTAATTAGAAATGATGTATAGTTATAACAGTTAGTAAGAACTTGGTTAAATGAATTCTTCTCTATTAAAGACTTAGGTGATAGAGGCTACATTCTAGGGATAGAGATATATTGAGATAGATCTCAAATGATACTTGAACTAGGTCATGGTGTGTACACTAACAAGGTACTCAAGAGTTTTAATATAGAAAAATACTAGAGAGCATTATTACCAATGTCATATGACATTAATATCTTTAAGAAATTTTTTTCACAATCATATGAGGGGATAAGGAAAATGAGTATATTTCCATATACTTTGACAGTTTGATCTATCATGTATACTATGTTATGTATTAGTTTTGATGTTTCTTATTCCTTAATCATGGTGGTAATATATCAAGAAAATCCTAAATAGTTACATTGGGTAGGTGTTAAAAATATACAATAGTACTTGAGACATATAAAGGATATATTCCTAGTGTATAGAGAAAATGAGGAGCTAGTGTTGAGAGGATACACTGATGTTGCCTTATAAAAAGGTCATAGTGATCTTAAAGCAAATAAAGGCTCTGTATTTTGTCTAAATAATGGTATAGTGAACTGAAGAAGCTTCAAGAAACTCATAGTCACCGATTCAACAATAGAATCTGAGTATCTAGTAGCTTTTAAGGCAGCTAAGGAAGTAGTTTGGATATACATATTTTTCATAGATCTTATCATTATACCTATAAGTTCACAAACTTTTATATTATATTATGATAATACTGCAACAGTGGAACTTTCTAAGGACCCTAGGTCACACTAAAGTAAAAAATAATATATTTTATAAGTTTTATCTCTGGAGGTATCATACTCAAAGAGGTAAATTCACAGTTAATAGAGTACCTATATATGATAAAAGAGAACACTCACTGACTAAATCCATATCTCATTAGAAGAACAATTATCATGTGATAGCTATCGGATTTAGACTTGTTAGTGGTTAGCTCCAGTTCAAGTGGGAGTGTTGTGAGAGTGAGTTCCCTAGACCTAAATATTATGTGTACTTGTATTTCCAATAATAAATACGACTTGATATATTTATATATATTTATATTTATATATTTATGTGTGTGTGTGTTTCAAAAACTATGATAGTAATATTACTTCTTTGTTTACTATATATATAGTAATTTTTCTAGATTACATGTCATGTCAAATGGTTATAACAGTTCTCATCTATAAAGATAACATTTAGATACTATGACAGTAATCTATAACATATGTATTCTAATCTAAATATATCATTATGAAGGGAAACATATGATTTTTTACTATTAGGTGTTATGGATTATAAGTATTTTAACTTCATCTCATAAAATTTCCATTTTTTGATATCGAGTACATTAGATCATTAGGAAAAACCCTCCTATAGGAACACCACATGTTTTTGGGTATCATTGGTTGTTCTTATCTGCAAACATGTGTATTGGTTTCCTGAATTGATATTATTCTTAATTTATATCATCAGTCATGTATTTTTAAGCATGATGAAAACCCTGAAAATTTAGGTTTACATAGAGTTATCATGCATCGGGTTCATCATTGATGATAGGGCATTTATTGAATAATCAATAAAGGATTTTTCACTTCCGAGTATATGAACAAATATCAGGGGTCATATTTACCAAGATAGTGGTGACTTCACTAAATACATGGTCATGGTAGAAGGAGGAAAGTTCATATGATATATTCAATTAAATAATAAATAAATATTATAAGGATGGTGACATAAGATATGAATCTAACCTCATCAGATACCATTATAAAAAGAGAATATATTTTACAGTGTATGTTCATAAGAGAGGTTGGTATTTCTATGAATTAACCGTATCTTTTCAGGGGTCTTTATGTGTTACTAGATGCCACTCATGGTCGGTGGTTTAAATTCACAAGTATTGAGATAAAGGACTAGATGGTTACACATAGGTAAATTCCAAATGTTTCTCCAATTCTTATTAATCGAATTTTAGGATAAATTGGGCCCCGGATGTGAGGTCAGTGAATTTCTAAGTGTGAATGGTCATAATTAAATTAATTTCATTATTTTATTAAAGATTAAAATAATAATTATTGAATTTATTACTCAAGGTATTAATGAATTATCTAAGTTAAAATAATTGAATACAGTATAATTTATTTTTAAATGAATATTATTTATTAAAGGTTTATTAAACCTATATCAGAATAAAGGGTTGTGAAAATGGATCATATTCTATTATGAAACATATTAGAGAATTATACGAGAGTGATAAAATATATATGACATTTACAGAAAGTTTAATATGTAATTGGTGATGTTTTTTGTCTCCATTTGAAAGTGAAACTTACATAAGGTCCAAAGTATAATCTATGGAATTTTTAACCTATCTATTTAAACACCTTAAGACCCAAAAATTATGTTTCCTACCCTTTTCTCAATTTCTATCTCCCCGAAAATCTCTCTCTCAAGTTCTAGAGAGATAAACTGAAGGTAATATTAAGAATGGATTGATCTAAATTTGAGGATTAATTGTTTGATATTCTAGTGATCATGAGTATATTGAAATCCATTTCTTCAATTCTAGCACTCAGAGATAAAATATTGACCTATTAGAAAGATTTTTATATTTGTGTGGATAGTCTAAGAGGGTTCCTACGTTAGATCCTTCAGGTAATGATCATCGATGGCTAGTGGAATGTAAAAACATCTTTCAATCAAACTAGGTATTGTTTTTATTTATTTTTCATTCTTAAAATAATTACATGAGATCCACTCATTGATATCCAGGTACTAACAATATCATAATGATGTTACAACATTGATATGATAGAAATTTTTTATTTTTACAATCTTTTACACTTCCATGGAATACATGGTACTAATATGTACCACATCACTCTGTATTGTGAGTATTTATTAACTTATTTGGTAGTTGAACTTGGTGAATTCAAGATGGGCAGTACCAATATAGTGGAGATCATTGGCATTGGTGATATACAATACATTAAGAATGATGGATACACAATCATCTTGAAGGATGTTCAGCACTTTCCAAGCTTTCATCTTAACCTGTTATTAGGGATAACCTTTTATGGGAATGGATACAATGAAATATTTAGTAATGAAGCATAGAAGGTGACTAAAGGATCCATAGTCATCACCCTTGGATATATATATGGTATGTTGTACAAAAGTTTGTAAAAGTGGATTCCACGGACCAATCTTTAGTAGTATTTTTTGATTACCATATTATATATGCATAGAGTTATATATGATGTATACATACCATAATAGTTTTATCACATATGTGTACACTATTTATGTAGTGATGTAATAATATTATTTTTTATATAAAAAGGTTATAACAGTTCTAATGTAAAATCTCATTACCTTCCTCCAGGTACTTATTAACTCTTTTTTTGACTTCCTTTTTTTTGGGTGTGTTCTGGGGTTTTTAATAATGGGGATCCTTTATGAGGGAAAATGACCAAAATCTTGGGGATATATATTTGTTTGAATTAATAGAATCCATGTAAAAATGTTTCATAGGATTTAAAGGATGGATTCATGAGTATTTTTGTGTTTTGGGGGGAAAATATTGGTTTTCAGCAAGGAGTTACATCATGGTGTAGGGGTTATAGTGTGGAGAGTCCCAGTTACACTAAGGACCATCAGGCTATGGCATAGGGGAGATTGAGGTCAGGTAGGGTTGTGTTGTAGGAAATTGACTGCATCCTAGATACCTAGAGGTCGGTTTTCATATCAAATTCCAATGTTGGCATAGCTATGTTGTGGAGAGTTGGTTGTGCCTTGGATCCCTAGTTAGTGCATTTCAGTGCTACTGTCTATTTGGGTATAAATGTGATGTAGCGATTGTGATGTGTCATAACCTTACCCTGGTTGAAGTGGATCTAGTTATGGTCTTCGGCATGTTTTTAGGAGTCTGGTTAACTAGGATGTGTTGAGGCATAGTCTAGGGTGGCTATGACATGGTCTGACTATTTTCAGAGCTTCTTCATATTGGCCATGGGGGCTACTGTATGGTTTTTGTTTTTAGATACATAAATATCCTGATATCTATTTTATATTTTTTCCCCATCTCGACTCTAATTCAATTTTTTTTGGATCTTGAAGGCTCCATAGAGGCATTTTTAATCCTCCAAACTCCATTATTCTCATATCAAATCTTCAATGGAAGCATTTGATCCCTCTCCATTAAGTGATCTATCCTCATTTTGCATTCTTTTGTTTTTTCTTCTCTCCATATTTGAGAGTGTTGAATCCTTATGATAATGATGGATTGGATACATGTTTTGATGGATGGTTTTTCTAGGGATTCCTTCCTTGATCTTCTCTACCTTCATTACTCGTTGGTGATCCCATCACATGTGTTGTGTAGTTTGATTAAATGATTAAAGGTATGTGGTTCTATATGACTTTGAACTAAAATTGAAACCTTAAATTTCTTAATTTTTTTTAAATAAGTTTTTTATTTATTTCAAAACCCATAAATTTAATGATTTGATGTGTGATTTGAAAAGGAATGTAAATTGAGAAAACCCCCCAATTTCAATGATATTGAAATTTTGGGATGGATTTTTGAAAGATGTCTTGATTTGATAAATTGATTTTATTGATTTAGTTGAGAAATTGAAAATGATTGAATGTTGATTCTTGAAAGAAATTGGATTAAAGTGAAATATGATTTTAAAAGGCATGAATTGATGAAAACCTATGATTATTTCTTGAAATGATAAAGGCGTATTGAAAATTAAAAATTGGGAAATTGTATATTGAATTGATTAGAGATTATTTATTTTTCCATGATTTATTGATTGTTTGGCTAAAACACATGTAAGCCTCAATTGTTAGTGTGTAACTGGGATAAGCATGCTAGGAATATGGATCCCTAGAAATGGATTGATGATGATAACACTAACTAAACCCAGTTCAACATGTTTTCTCATGATGGGTCCCCTAATGGTTTGTTGACAGATTATCTTAATGGCTTAATCCTAGGGAACTATGCATATATATGTTGATCCATGTTGATTTATGATAAGTATGAGGATCCTATTACTTGAAACTAATATACCATAAGGATTATTACATATTTTTATGTTGTATTCTAATTTGATGATTACATGACATTGATTATATAACTACTTTATTTTTGAGAAAAGTGATGACATGAACTAGTTTCCCAGTTCATTCCATCAAAGGAATTTATTAAATTTAAAAAGTTGCAATACAAAACACGGGGAGTTTTTTGTTTACTCCAGCGGGGAATTAAGGGGGTAAAATGATGCTTAAACAAAGAACAAAACCAACATCCAAAATGAGCACCTTCAAAATGCAGAGCGATCTTCCATCCAGGATCAACCATCAAAGATCTTCCCATAAAGAGAAAAAAAGATGATCCAGCTAGGTTGTAATTCAGAATCCATTTCTTGAGATCATACAGGTCACAAAATCATCAAACCATGCAGGAAAAGAATCTAATATTCGGAGAAAATTCCAAAGCAGCAAACAGCTTGAAACCCAAGTAGCAGGTGCAAACCAGCCGAACCAATCCAGAAAGAGAAGTTCATAGAGTCAGCATAAAACAAGATCAAAAAACATAACAGTAGCCCCATCCATATGAGCACTATTAAAATTAGGAAATGCATGCAATTGTAGACCATCACAGTGTCAAGCATTTAAAAGAATCAAGGCCGAGTCAGTGAACAGAGCAGTCCTCTGATCCAGAGTGCCAAGCATTAATACACTGCACTAAGCAGCAAAAAGGAATCAAACAGTCCTCAGATCAGTAGATAGGAGATAGCTTTAGACAGATGCAAGTAACATATCTCAAAATGATGTCAGAAGAGTTCTTTAAGCCAAACAGAGGTGCAAGCAAACTTCTGACAAAAGTCAAAATTTCTATCCCAATCTCCAATGCAAGAGATATGCAGCATCATGAAACTGGCCAACAAGCATACCACATAGCAACACTTAAAAGGAACCATAAAGCATCCAAAATTTCATGCTTCCAAACAGCATCTCCAGTGCATAGCTCTCAGGCGCAGTAGAATAGACTTCAAAAAATGGGGGGAAAATCCTCAATAAACATTGTATCAGGATACAAACAGGCTCCCTTTTGTTCCAAAGAGAATCTCAGAAATCAATTGAAGAAGAAAAACCAACAAAAAATGCATCCCTGTTGCATGCCATCTCGGAAAATCCAGAATCACATTAGGCAGCATGACAACAAAGGATTGAAGAAATAAAAGAAAATGCTTCAGATAAATCTCTAAAACAGATCCATCAAGACAGTAGGAAATTTCAAATCCAGTATTCATAGAGAAAAATATCATCCAGCAGAAAAGCAAGAAAAAAAGTGGATCAAAGCTAGAAATTAGACTTCTGAAACATGATCAGGTCCACAAAAAGGTAAAGTGCCACTTGGATGGGGTAAATATTATTGAACCATGGTACCCAGAGTGATGGAGGTGACTGGTGGAGATGTGATCCACTTGTTTCATGGGTTTTAAGATATTTTCTTTAGTAGTTATTATGTCACTTGATGATGCATAATTTGGGTTTTGTTTTACCTATTGATTCTAGTAATTTCTCCTTGAGGAATGTTGAGAATACTAACTTGTATCTTTTATCTTCTATTATTTTGTGGAAAAACAACTCTCACTTGATTCTTGTATGATTCCATGTGTAAGTCACCAACCTGTGGGGATCAAGAACACCCTTTGGACTTTGTCAGAACCAGTTTGGGTATAAGGATACTAGAGTATCCAATATAGTTCATGAAAAAGTGGTATCAGAGCTATAGGTTAGGTTGTAAAACTTTCTTTAATATCAGTATGCAGTTGGGTTGGCCTGGTAGAAATGAGGTACGGTTTATGGGACTTAGGAGGTAGTAGTGAGTGAGTGTTAGGACAACTCTCATCATAACAAGCATTAAGTCACCATGGATGTTTAGGAAAAGTGTCCTTGAGAAATGTTTTGATCTGATTCTAGACTTTTCCATACTTTTGATACGAGTATGTTGAAATCCCAATCTTGAATTATACTTGATAGAATTTATATACATGTATCTATTGTTGATTTTTTTATTTATGTCCCCATACTATTTTATCATTATTTTCTGTTGATGTTGTGTAGAATCATGCCTCTGAGAAGTCATTTGAATAGGCCACAAGAGGAAGATACTAGTGAACCACAGTAAGAAAATCCTCCAATGGACCAGAATATTTTTGAGATACGAGTGTATGTTGTCTAAGCTCTCATTACTATGAAATAGACCTTTAACAGCACTAGCCTTTATCAGTGCTAGAGAAAAAATATTGATAAATGGAAATTTTTGCAACACTAAATAAATTGCTGATAAAGGGAACATTTTATCAGTTCTAAAAAAAGAACTGATAAAAGGTACCCATTATCAGTTATTTTTTTAGTGCTTATAAAGGTTAACCATTATCAGCATTTTTCTATAGCACTAATAAAAGGTACCCTATATCAGTGCTTTATTTTTAACATTGATGAAGGGTACCCTTTATCAGTGCGTTATTTTTAGTGTTGATAAAGGGTATCCTTTATCATCACCTTTTTAGTACTGATAAAGGTCTTGGATAAAATTAAATAATTAAACATTAGACATTAAAAATGAGTAAATTAAAAAAATTAATAATTTTATTAATTAAATAATTATTGATAAAAATGAATAAATTATATATATATATATATATTATAAATATTAATAAACAGTATATATTAAATATATAGATATGTAAAATGGATAAAATGAATTAATTAAACAAATAAAAAATAAAAATGACTAAATTAAGAAAAATATTAAACATTTTATTAAGTAAATAATTATTGATAAAAATAAATAAATTAAATATACATATATATGTTATAAATATTAATAAATAGTATTTATTATATATAGATATATAAAATCAATAAATTTTAATAATTAAACAAAAAAATTAAAAATAATAAATTAACAAAATTATTAAAAATTTATTAACGAAACAAATATTAACAAAAATAAATAATTTTAGTATATATATTAATTATAAATACTAATAAATAATATATATTAAATATATATATATAATGAATAAAATGTAATAATTAAAAACATTTTAACGTCTTATTCATTTTTAATGGTTTTTATACAAAGATATTCATTAATACATTTATTATAGAAATATATTCATATTTATTTCTATATATATCAATGTATATAATATTTCCTAAAATATGATTTATATAATACAAAATATTTATGCTTACAATAAATAAATCATATATTTAGAGAAAATTGTTTATAATTAAAATTTAATATTAAATAAAAATAGTGACTAGTTTCAGTGAGTAATGGACATAATTGAATGTTTTTTTATTTTTCAATTTAACATATATCAAACGTATGTTACATTGATTTCATATATATATATGTGTGTAATTAATGCATTTGTATATAGAATTCACACACACAAATATTTACGCAATTAATAAAATCTTATATAGAAACACATACACCTAATATTTATCTAATTTATTCAAATTTTAGTATCCATTTTACAATTTCAGTATAACATGATACATTTAATATATTATGTTTTTTATCGGTAAATTCTATTTATTTATTTTTAATATTATTACAGTTAGTTATTATTTATTAATTTTTAATTTTTTTAATTTAATCATTTCCTATTTACATTTATATTTATTTATTTAATATGTTTTAGTATTTTCAATATGTATTCATATTTTCATCAATATATATCTATATTTTTTTAACAATTTATATTTAATTAATAAAACCTATCCATTTTTTCAATATTTTTAAAGTGTACTCATTTGTAATTATACGATTTCAATTATTTTTATGATGCATGCAATTAAGATTATATATTCATTAAAAATGTTAAAATATATGTGTAAATAAATATTTATAAATAAATATATTTATAAATGTATATTTACTATATTATAAATTTATAAATTTATAATTATAAAAAAAATAAATTTTATTTTTTATAAAGTATTTATATAATTATAAATAAATAATTATAAATATTTAAATTATTATAAAATTATAATAAATTTATTTAAATAATGGATATAGTTATTATATTTATATTTGTATTTGTATTTGTATTTGTATTTGTATTAATATTAATATTTATATTTATTTATTATATATATAAATATATAAATATATATAATGATATAAATATATAAATATTATTTTTTTAAAAGTATTTATATATTTTAATAATTAAAAAAAGTATAATATATTTAAATAATTAATATATTTACTATGTTTATATATATATTTATATATATTTATTAAATATATAGATTCCTTTTATCAGCTATTATTAATTTAATGCTTATTAATTTAGCGCGGATAAAAGGTATCATTATCAGTGCTTTTTTTAAGGTGCTGATAAAAGTGTCTCCGATCGATTTAAAAGAAGCCTAACTGTGATTGATTTAGTCATGATTCTAAAGTTCTCATGAAACTCCCATACTGACGGTGCTCCTCCTTTACGTTCTTATGAACGAATCAAGTCTAGAATCCAAGGTATGTTATTTTCTCCTCCTCCTATCACATTAATCACTTGTTTGGGTTCCACAGTTTTTATTATTATGGTGTTCTCAACCACGAAGAACCCTACTTCTCTTCTCCCAAAATTGTAGTCATGATTTGTCTCTCTCTAATTATTCCTCAATGTTTCCATTTTTATAGCCACCTTCACTCATGGATCTTTCTATTTTTACCGCTATCACTATAATCATCACCATTATCTACATTGCTCCACCAAACATTCCCTATGATCATTCCCCTTATGCTACATGGTCACTGAATATCATAGATATCATATTGGACAATAATGGATCTTTTAGTGACGGAAAATGGAAATGTGATGTGTGCTTCACATATAGTTTTGGGGACTCATTCTTTCCATGATTACAGTCTTTACGGCTTCCCATGGAGAGATATCTTCTATTATAGAGTGAGTAAAGGATTTTTGTTTTAGAATATTATAATGCATCAATAAGAGCATCATCCTATCAATTAGTCTAATTGAATCTTATTTTTCCCAAACATGTTCCTATCACAAACTACAACCAATTGGTCAATTACCTACTTAATATGTAGTTCAATGGTATTCATTATAATCATTTGATTTTCCGCAAAAATATTATGGAACAAAATATGGATTCAGACAATCTATCTTAACTTGGAAGGACCAAAGTCCCCATGTATATTATCCATGGATTTAGGTCGCTTAGTGATGTCTACTAGTGATACAAGAGTCCTAATTCCCTCAAACTACACTATTATATGCCACTATGATTTTCACACGTTCCTTACTTTTTTCAAAGTAATACTACATTGATAAGTATATCTATTTATATACAGATATTAATATTATATTCATTTAAATTCCATGTAATGTTTTTAATAAAAATTGGTTCAAACAATATTGATTCTTACCTTTTATTGTTTAATTTTAGGTTATTTTCTAAAATATGTTTGGTTTTTTTATTAAAGTGATAAAAAATGAACAGTCATGTTTAGAGAATTGTGTTTTTGAAATGTAATATGTTAGAATCCATAATTATAATTTCATTTATTTTATTTTTTAGCTAATGTTTTTTGTTTAAATATCCAATAATTTGTTATCTAGAGTAATTTTTTTGGAAATTATTATATTAAACATAATATGTAACTAATTATTTTGTTAAATTTTTATAAATCTTGCCTTATAATGTTTTCTTTGAATAATCACTGTATTTTATTAGAAATAATTTTTAATATACCTCTCAATGTATGATTACAATATTCTTCTAAAATAAATACATGTGTGGATGTGATAAAAATAATTTTTATCATATATTAGAATATGATGGGTATTATGTGAGGGGTAGGTATGGTATGTTAGATTGTAAGCTACTATAGGCATGTTAGTAATTCAACGAGGTCTAGGGTGAGGGTGATGTGGAATTTTTGTTGTTGTTTTTTCTTATTTATGGTTTTTCAGAAGTTAGGTTTAACTAATGTATTTTAGCACCCATTGTGTGGTTCTTTCCTAAGGGAACCAATTATGTTAAGACTTCCCCATATTTCAAATGTAATTACTAATAAAAATGGATATGTTATACCCATTTCATAATTTGGATACAATATGTACTTGTGATGTTTATCGCTGAGTGACATTCTTGGATGCTAAGGGTTTGAGGTCAAATCTCATGGTACCTATGATGTGGTAATAGAACTCTTATATTTGAGACATGGGTGAGAGAAAAGGACTAGTAACATAAATTATATTTGGTGCATCTCAGTGGGAATGAGTTGATATTCTCATAGTAGCATTAGGGGCCTTTTAGAATTTTGAGATGAGATTTTAAATTTTAAATTAATATATAGTAATTTAAATAGTTTTAAGGAAAAAACTATCATACTTACTATCTTAATCTTCTATATAGTTATTATTTCATTTTTTAGCTGGATAATCATCCCCCATATCTTGTATGTTTCTTGAACTACTCTGAGTAGTAGTCATCCAAAATGATCACTGTTACCCAGTATGGAATGTCTACTACTCAAATTAGTTCAAGAAACATCGGTGCAAGTCTAGAAGAGAAGTAGGATGAGTCTCGAGAAAAAAAATGAAACAATAACTATTCGGGAGATGAAGTTGATAAATATGACAATTTTCCATAACTTTCACCTTTGGATGAATTTAGATGATAACACCTACCATAGTGGAGTAATTATTTTATTAAATTCAATTACCCATTACCTTCAAAATATATGAACACTAATCATTTGAAAAAAACAGTATTAATATGGAGTAAAATAATTTATCAAGTTTTCAATAGATAATGCATACAACCCTTCATAAATCCTTTTTCAGTGTTTATATTATTATTATTAAGGATAAATAAAATGTTTGATTACATGCAGACAATATCTTATGCACATGATGATGTTACCAATCCCTAGGAAGAACAAACTATTGATACTAAAATTACAGAATTATTAGGGGATAAACAGTATGTTGATGAAAAAACAAGGACTCAGCATCACAGTGTTGAATAGTATTATCAAGGAAATAATTAAGGGTATAAATTTTGAGGTTAGTTGTAATTAATGCAGCCAACATATTAACCCCAAAAATTTAATGTTCATTAATTATGTTGGGGTCACAAAAAGGATGAAATGTGCCGATTGATATTGATTTTTGGTTCCATGTCCAACTTGTAATGAAGGAAACCCTTCGGAAATATATAATAGTAATGTTACGATATGCTTTCTCTATTTCACTAAAAAATTATATAATGAAACGTTTATTTAATTTTAATTATTCCTTGAAAAAAAAATATTATAAAATATTTTGATAATAAATTTTTCTTAATGGCCACTGTAAAAGCCCATAGAGGCTTCCAGACTCTTCCAACCAAGTTAAAAACTAGAGATGTTGACGGGAAAGTAAATTCCCATCCACCAGTTAGTTATGAACACATTATAAATTAGGAAGCATCAACTACTTTCATCATTCATTTTGATGAGAAATAATTTCAGGTGAATTGAAAAATATTACTGAAAGTAAATAATGTGCATTAAAACCAATGTACCTCTATCGAAAATTAAGGACGGGGTATGCTTAAATAGAGAATAAAATAGTATTTATTTTAAATAAACAATAAAATATTTATTTTATATGAAAGAACATATGTTCCTTTTTTATATACAGATTGATGAATCAAAATTTGAAGCCACCTCCATCCCACGTCATGTGCTATGGAAGGTGGATCATGTAAATAAGGAGGGTAAACTAGTTGATGAAAACACAAAAGTAGTATGGGAAACATGTGTAAGTTTAAAATAATAGTAATTATTTATGCTTTATAAAATTATTGTTTAAAAATATCTATTTATGTTCATTTTTTAAAATGGTGTAGACACAAGAATCAGAAGTGACCATACCAGAAGAAAAACTACTTTTATTTTCCACTACTACAAAATAGGCCTTTAACAGCAATGAAAAATAAATTTTATTAGAAATAGAGAATAATTGACTATTGGATTGAGATTAAAATCCCAAGTATTTCTTTAGAACTAAAAAAGCGTAGATAAATGAAACCTTTATCAGTGATTTTTTTAGGTGCTGATAAAAGGGAATACAATAGTGTGCTATAACAGCACATCACAACAGAAAAAACACAAAGAAATTAGAAAATTCAAGTATGAATACAGAATTTAAATGAAATAATATTTCCAACATAAATACAAGAAAAAAATACAATATCATATATATTTCAAATAATGGTTTGTATAATTACATAAGTAAAAATTAGTACATATATTCAAAAACAGCTGTCTTCCTTTGTCTTTTGATCCTAACCCCTTTTCAAGAAAAAAAATCATCGGTATAAGAAAACAATTATTATGTTAGTAACATTATAAATAAATTAATTAATAAAAATTGTTAATTTTAAACTAAACATTGAGTCATACAAGGAAATTTTTTTATCAGATTGAGTTGTGGTTGATTCTTGCATGTCACACCATTTCTTGTTCATCTTCAAGAATTATCTCTATGAAAATTAACTAAATAATTATAAGATAAAAATGATAAGGAAATTAATTAATTAATAGTAGATATAATGATAAGAAAACAATCTAGGCTCATTTTATTGGTTTTGGCGATGTGATGTGCATTTTAAACTAAAATGATTCTTATATATTGAAAAGATGTAGTTTGAGTCATACTGGTCACACCATGAATCATATTGAGGTGTGGCTAATTACTACATGTCTCATATGACTTATGGATCATTAACTAATTTATCAAAAAAATATTAATATGTTTTCTCGGTTTTGAGTATGTTATTTTTCTTTTTTACTAAATGTAATTTTAAACTTGAAATACATACTTTGAATCATATCGGTCACATAATATGTTGGTTTTATGTGATTCCAATTCCTACACATCAAAAATGACTTAATAATCGTTTTCCTAAATTATAAATACAACCTGATCATGTTTTCTTGGTTTTCAGTGAGTGACACTTTTTGAACTAAAATATTGATTTTAAACTGATAAAAAACACATTAAGTCATAACAGACACATCATGTATTAGATTTAGGTGAAGATGATTCCTATATTTCCAAAATGACTTATTTTTTTTTATAAAGTATCAAAACAATTTGAATTCGTTTCCTTAGTTTTGAGTGGGTTTTTTGTCCTTTTTACAAAAATTGATGTTAATTTTAAATAAAAAGATGCTCTTTGAGTCATATTGGTCACACTGTGTGACAGATTAAGGTAAAGATAACTCGAACATGTCTGAAATGTATTATGGATTGTTTTCATATAGTATAAAAACAATATGAATTCATTTTCATAGTTTTGAGTACGTCCCATTTCTTTTTTACTAAAATCTCATTTTAAACTGGAAACACACACTTTGAATCATACCGATCACATCATGTATCGGTTTTACATGAGATTGATTTTTATATGTAAAAATGACTTATGAATCTATGTTATAAATTATTAAGAAAATATGCACACATTTTCTAGGTTTTTAGTGAGTGAAATTTTTTGAACTAAACTATCGATTTTAAACTAATAACGAACACATTGAGTCATACTGAGCACTTAGTGTATCAGTTTTAGGGGATGATAATTCATACACATCAAATATAACTTATGTATCATTAATCTAAATTATCAAAAAAATATGAATGTATTTTATTTTTTTTTGAGTAGGTTGGTTTTCTTTTTTAATAAAATTTATGTCAATTTCAAATAAAAAATGCACTTGGAGTCATATCGGTCACATCGCGTGTCAGATTATGGTGCAGTTGATTCCAGCACATCTCAAATGACTTATGAATAAATTTCCTAAATTATCAAAACAATATAAATGTGTTTTCTTGTATTTTATTACGTCACTTTATTTGTTACTAAAATGTCATTTTAAACTATAAACACACACTCTGACTCATACCGATCACATAATGTATCAATTTTATGTGAGATTGATTCCTAAATATAGAAAATGACTTATTAATCTTTGTACTATATTATTAAGAAAATATGAGCATTTATTCTATATTATCATTGAGTGGCATTTCTTGAACTAAACTTTCGATTTTAAACTGATAACAGACACATTGAGTCATAGTGGTCGCACTATGTATTGAATTGAGGTGTGGCTAATTACTATACATCCCAAATGACTTATGGATCATTTACCTAAAGTATCAAAACAATCAGAATATGTTTTATTGGTTTTGAGTATGTTAGTTTCCATTTTTACGAAAATTAATGTCAATTTTAAATAAAAAGAAGCACTTGGAGTCATACCAGTCACACCGTGGGTTTAATTGAGGTATAGTTGATTCTTACAAATCCCAAAGTCTCAAAAGAATCCTAAATTCCAATGTTACCAAATTTCCATTTTCGTTCTATGTATAACTTCTGACACTTCATATTGAGGCAATGTTCTTAGCTGAAAAGCCTTTCTCGTTTTTGAAAGCCAGAAGAGAAGAGGAAGCTCATGTTCCCATTATATCATGAGAAGTCAACAAAATGGGAACATGAGCTTCCTCTACTCTTCTATATTTAAATAATGAGCACGTTTTTTCAGCTAATAATTTCGAATCAATATGTAGTGTTGGAAGTTTGATAAAGAAAGGTAATGAAAATGGAAAAAATGGTAACATTGGAAGAAAGAATCATTTTATCTCTTTTCTATCTTGTTGTTAATAGTTAAAAGCAAAATATGACTTCCTAAAATATTATTTAAAAAAACTAAATAAGTATTATATAAAAATAATAAGGAAATTATCTTACAAATTGCAGATAAAATGATGAAAAAATTAATTAAATAAGTAGTAGGAATTCATATTTTCCTAATGGTTGTATGAATTCTTGATGAATTTCCTTATTGTCATTATCTTAGTTGTAGGCTCGAATTCCAATCCCCCATGAGCATGAGTAGCTTCAAACAAACCACCCCAACTTAGACAAAATAATCCACTTGTACAGAAAAATTATTATATAATTAATACTATAAATAAATAAATTAAACATAAATATGAAACAATATATTAATTTATGTATAATAATTTTACTGTAAAAACATTATTGAAAGAGGAAATTGATTTTTGGGAAAAAAATTGATCATATTAGATAATGATTTGGTTAAATAATGACTTAAAAAGGGTGAGTTGAGATGTTTTTATGATGAAAAGATAAAATTGATAGACATTTTTTACTAATTAGAATGGGGAGATTGTTAATAATTAAAATAATGATGAAACGTCAAGGGAAAATAATATTTAATTGAGTATAATATAGGGGAGCACATGGGGATGAGGTAGACTCAAAATAATACATTGATGGTGAGGAAAATGAATAGGGATTATCAACTACAATAAATACAATCAAGGATGAAATCAATGAATAAAATTTAATTAGTGATCAGATAGTTTCGGGGAAAACTCGAAGAAGTAAGACTCTACAAAAAACTCATTTTTTACAAAGTAGAGACTAAATCATTTGGAGAGGCAGGACAAGGATTATAATTGGATAAAATTTATGCATGAAAAGCTTTATCCGAATAAGAATCATGTGTCATGGGAAATTGTTCGAAGGATGGAGGATATAAATATTATCAAAACCAAGTGGGTGTTTAGTAATAAAATCATTGACTATAGAAAAGGGGATCAAAATAAAGAATGAATAGTGTTCAAGTGGAACTCATAGATCAAAGGAATTTATATTTATGATAGATTTACTCTCCCATATCCTTGTTGGAAGCTATTTTAATTTTTTTGGCTATTTCAGTGAAAATATAGTTAAAATTATACCGAATAGATGTCAAACTTATGTTCCTCAATGGAGTTTTTAATGGGGTAGTATACATTGATAAATTGTATGGTTTTATTATGGATGAAAATAAGATAAAGGTGTTCTAGTTGAAGAATTATTTGTATAAGACAAAGAAATCATTGGGGACCTTGTATTTAAGGTTGGATCAATACCTAAAGAAGCTTGGGTTTTAGCGAGGTAGAGTTGATCCCACCCTCTATATTAACAAGGAGAGTGATCAAAGGGTGTTGGTACTCATATATTTCGAATACATAATATTTGAGGATTGGAAGGAGCACAATGCAATTTTTTGTGGATCATATGTGGTACGATATCGAGATTTATATGATTGGTGAAAATTTTCCTTGTTTTATAGGAGAATCAAAAAAATTATAGCGCATTAATTTCACAATAAAAATATGAAAAATCTATTACCAAGTGATTTTAAATGGAATATTCAAAACCAATGACAACATCGACTGCTATATAGATGAATTTTTTAAAATTTGATTATTCTAAAGAGGTAGATGTCATTGAATACAAGTATTGGGAGCCTATTATACCTCACAACAACATTAATAATAAAACTAGTGCATACATAATAAGATGATGGCAAAAAGGGATGATTCATTCAAAACACACACATGTACATGAATAATAAAACTAGTGCATGCATGTTATGTAATGAGTTAAGATGATGACCATATCTTATATTATAAATGAAATTCATGATTTTATATGCACTTTCACACATGAAATTTTAGGTTTAATTATTTAAAACATAGTATCAATAATAAACATTAAATGGTAATAATTTTTATTTATTATAGAGGAATAAAATAATAAATTTTCTTATTTGAAGTATAAACACACATTTTAATAAAATCAAATCCACTTAACAGTAACAAGAAAAAGTTTATTATTGTTTTATATTATATTTTAAAAACATAAATACTTGAATGAATATAAAACATGATTTAAAATTTTTAATAACTTTAAAATTATATCATATACATATATCTAAATAATATACATGTATTTACATGATATTGTAATTGTTTTCAAAAATATAAGTCTTTACATTGTGAAAAAATAGTCACTTTCAATAAAATAATCTAAATAAATAACAAATAAAATATAATTATTCTAATTCAAATTAAATGTAGATTTTATAAGAAAAAAAATTAGTATAAAAATTTGACATATGAAAATAAATTCCCCTCCAAAAAATAAATCATGTTAAAATAAATAAACAATTATTCTCTTTCAAATATTATAATTCTAAAAAATTATCATCTTCAAAATAAATCCTTAGAACAGAAATAAATTTCATCACTATTAAAACCTAAACATAAAAATAAGATAGATAATATCCCTTACTTGAGTTCAAAATATTTCTTCATCCTCTTCTAGATAGAAAAACACACTATAAAAGCTCACTAACTCTCACTGATATTTGTGTTCAGCATACCAGTAAGATGAAAACATGACATATAGCACTTAAAAGAATAAGGAAGGACATGAAAAACCTTTAAACGAGACTCCAATTTATATTCTACTGATAAAAAATGGATTATATTTTATTCATTCATTCAGCGTGTATCTTTCTAAAAAATCTGTTATTGGGTCCACTTATATTCATTTTTATTTTTCATTGACATTTATAAAATAGAAACAAATAAAAAAATGACATAGATATCAAACCAGATATTGATATTGATTACAAGGGTAAATATTTTCTACTTTTCATGAATCTAAACAATAGAGGCTTCTTCAAGAAGATTGAACTTCAGTCAAAAGAAAAAAAATGAATTTTGGTTTGTTTTATTATAGGATAGTGCAACTAGAATTGTTGTGATACTCGGATGTGGGATGAGAAGGTTCAGTGGATAATTGAGGGAAATTAGAGATATCGAAAAACCTTGATTTCATTCGAGCCTTGGTTTCATTCAACCCTTGAATTGATCGATCCTTAGATTCAATCCTTGGAATAGTTTGTCCCTTAATTCTAGCCTAGATTCGAGCTTGTATTTGATAATAAGGAGCACCGGCAGCAGTTCACTTTCGCATAAAGCTTCGGATATCGCGAACTAGTTTGCGATGGTTTGGTTTCTTAAAATAGATCATGAAAATTTTATCAGTGCTTCCAAAAAAGCATTGATAAAGACACTTTTCATCAGTGCTAATTTAATAAGTGTTGATAAAATGAATCTATATCAGTGATAAAGTAATAACACTGATAAAGATTTATTTTATCAATTTTTTTTAGCACGGATGAATCTATATTTTTATCAGCGCTCAAAAAGTGCTGATAAATACAAATAATACTTTTTTTATAATTATATTTTTTTAAGTATAATTATTATATATAATTATAATACTTATAATAATACTTTTTATAAAATAATAATTTTATAATTATTTGAACATATAATTGTTTATTTATAATTATATAAATACTTTTTAAAAATTAATATTTATATTATTATATATATTTATATAATTATATATCTATAGTAAATATATTCATTATTTAATGACATTTATTATAACTTTATAATTATTTATATATAATTATATAAATAATTTTTAAACAAATATTATTTATTTATTTATAATTACAAATGTATAAAAATACTAAATATACATTTATAAATATATTTATTCATAAATATTTTTACAAATGTATTTTTATCATTATTAATGAATATTTAATCTTAAGTGCATGCATGTTAAAAATGAGTAAAAATGATTCATTAAAAATGTGTACAATGTTGAAAATTTGGATAAATTTGATTAGTATAAATCATTAAAAAATGGATATATATTGAAATAAAAATGAATACATACTGAAAATATTAAAACATAGTAAATATATATATATATATATAATAAATAATATAAATTGATTAAATTCCCAAAAAAATATTTATGTGTGTGCATATATATATAAAAATGCATTAATTATGTATATGTGAAATTTATATAATACGATTGATCTATGTTAAATTGAAAAATCAAATGACATTCAATTATGTTCATTACTCGATGCAATTAGTCAGTATTTTTAATTCATATTAATTTTTAATTATAAACGATTATTCAATAAATATATTACTATTTAATATAAGAATAAATAATATTTTTTATTATATAAATCATATTTATATACATTTATATATATATATATTATTTATTAAAATTATCAATAATTATTTAACCAATAAAATGTTTAATATTTTTCTCAATTTACTTATTTTTAATTTTTATTTGTTTGATTTTTATTTTATATATATCTATATATTTAATATATAATATTATAATTTATATATAGTATAATCAATTTATTCATTTTTATCAATAATTATTTGATTAATAAAGTTTTTAATATCATTTTAATAAAATCATTTTTATTTTTTATTTTTTTTAATTATTTCATTTTATTCATACTTTTATCAGCACTAAAAAAAGTGCTGATAAAGTATTCCATTAAGGGAGATAAAAATAAAGCGCTGATAAAGTGTGTCCTTTATCATTGCTAAACATTAATCGCTGATAAAGGAAACCCATTATCAGTGCTAAAAAAATGCGCTGATAAAGGATGCCTTCTATCAGTGCTATAAAAAATGAACTAGTAAAGGGTTCCTTTTATCAATGCAGGAGAAAAAGTGCTGATAAAAGGTAACCTTTAATAGTGCTTGTTTTGGCACTGATAAATGGTGCCTTTATCACTACTTTTTTCTAGTGTTGATAAAGGCCAACACTGTTAAAGGCATGTTTTGTAGTAGTGAGATTTGAAGCAGACAGAACAATATGGCCACGTTAGAGGAATTTGTTAGGGATTGTCTCCTAGATCTTCTTTCAGGAATATAAAACCACATGAATATGTATATAATATATTGAAATGATTGTATACATAAAAATACTCACTCTAATACACTATGTTCTGGTTTAGTTTGGAAGACCAATGTATGAGAAAGGATCAAAGCAAACTGGCAGTGGAACAAAGATCTGCAAATTAACCAAATGAACCCACTAGCTTTGAGACTAGTCATTACCCTTAACCACATACCTTACATGAGGTAATCAATTTTGTCATTATACTTTCTCCTAAATGAGAATTAAACAACTTCTGATAACTTTATATTACCAAAATTTTGAAGGGTAAATTTGTATGTGATTTGTATCTATCAACACCCATGCAGCGCCTTTTTTCAAGGGCTACGGTATATAATATCCTAGAGAAAAGATACACATTAAAGACCTCCCAAAAGATCACATGAGAGTGGGGATTCAGGTAGATCATAAGTCAAATATTGAGTTGCATGTTCCACTTAATGACCTGGATATTACAATGGTCAATGATGTTATTGAAACTTTTATAGTATGGTCATCTAATCTTATAAAGATACATGAGGTATATATTTAACATGTTTTTTCATATACAAAACATGTAACAGTTTATGAGAAAAGGAATGAAGTGAGGTATGATATTACATATGGATAAAGAAATAGGGAAATAGAATATTAGATCAAGATAATCAATTAAATTGACCAAGAAATCAAAACAACCTTTCGCGAGTACCTTCTCCCCGCCAGTTCGAAAGCAATATTTATTATAATTACAACTTTATATAAAGACAAAATTTAAAAACGAAATTTTTTCTTTATATTCCATATAAAAAAGGTAATATATGGAACTTTCATGACATACATAATTGGTATCGAGAGTATAAATGATATTCTAAAGCATGAATAGTTGGGAGCCTTAGTTTTGAATACATAAACAAGGTACCTTTTCATAATACATCTATCTAAATAGTGATCCAACATGTTTATTAAAGTTAATAACTATTCATATTTTCTATAGGATTTTATATTAGTACTATATAAAGGTAAAACCATGTTAATCTCTATTTGTATTACATAATCCTTATATCATTTATATTGAAAAAAATACTTTGGAAAAGAAAGAAATTGAGAAGAAAAGAGATGAGCTACTCGATATGTTTGAGGAAAAAATAGTAGAAGACATGCTATTTTTTATGCCTACAATACAAAAGTAAAACTCTATAATCTAATCACATAAAATATATTTTTATTTCTATTTTTATTACTTATTTTTTTAGGCATCATTGGGTGTTGATCGCAGTCAATTTAGATACCCCAACTATTTATTTTTTGGATCCAATGCATGGATATCCAATAAATCAACCACACATGATGTGTATTGTAAATTTTTAATACACAAAAATCAAAATTTTAAACATAAACTTTGAATTATATGTTTTATTCCATGTTTTAACAAGAATTTTATTATGATAAGGTGGTCCCTAAATATATTCTAAATCAAAGAATGAAGTCAGTGTCTGAATATAAAAATCCTGTGGATTACTAAAAATGGAAATGGATTAAGGTATATATAGAAATATTTAACAATAAAAAACATATTTCAAAAGAATTTAATTTTTTTTCTATTTATATACATTGTATGAAGAAATATAATGACACCGATTGTGGATATTATGTTTTAAATTTTATGAGAGAGACTATAAACCATGAAAAGACTGTCATCCCTGAACAGGTAATTAATAAAGTTAATTAAAATTTCATTAAAACTATTTCTTAATTTTTTGTCAATATTTTCTCACTACTACCAATATTTTAGATATCCTTCATACTCAAAATAAGAAGTAAATTTGTTTAGATATGAGTGGGCACCAAACGTGTTTTCATAATGTTTTTCGGCAAAAAAATTTGGAGATTACCTGCTATGTTTGTTATCTAGTATGGTTTATGACCCTGGAAATATATTTGGGGTGTGAAACATTAGTTTTAGAATTCTTATATATTATTTTTTATCTGTTTCTCAAGAAGAATTACAATATAGGAAATAAATTTATTTATAATCACTGACTTACAAAGAATAAAACTTTTGGGAAAAGGTAGAGGTCGAGATATAGGTAGAGGTGGAGGCACATGCAAGGCAAGAGTCAGAGTCAGAGATAGAGGTGGAGGAGGAGATGAAGTGCTAGATTGAAAATAATAAAATTATTGGGAAATGGAGTAGAATGGGGATCATACTAAGGTTGTGTTTTAGAAAAAATCTTGAAAAGTGAACACAACACTTATCACTTAAGAAAAGATCAATTGTGAAAGTGTTTCTGGTTTCTTATTAAAAAAATGTTTTTCATCTCTTTTTTAAGTGACTTTATACAAGAATTTGAGTGGAGGTATTTTTTTCATAAAAAAAATAAACGCCACTTATTTTTTCAAATTGATTACCGTAGGCGAAAATTTATATTATCACATTTCAAGTAATATCAAATATTACTGAAGTGTTAAAGAAACCCCTCACCAAAAAGAAAATAAACAACAACAACCAAAATCAATGTAGTTGATTGCCCATGGATTCTCCACACTACAAATAAAGGGTCTTATTAGTAGAGCCAATAGTCAATTGAGATTCATACAACACCAACATAATCATCAAATGGGTATATAATCTAGATATATTTTTTGAATAAATATATGTATAATCAACCACCAAATCCATTAGGTTTATGAGAGAACTATTGGATAAAAAATAGTACAAATATATTGTGGTCATTGATGATGGTTGGGGTCAAAGGAAACAAGACATAAAATGAAAAGAAACAACTTTAGAAAGAAATCCCTAAAAATGAAAAACCGGCTTCAATTGAAATTGTGAAGAACTGAAAATCCAAACAAATATTCCTTTGAAAAATAAGCTATTAGCTTGATCCAAAACCTCTAACAATAAATAAATACAAAATTTCATTAATTGGATCATGAATTTTTATAAAAGAACAATATAGTGGTTTCAATTTGGTGGATGGTGGAAATATTTAGGCTATTATATCATCAATTATATGCATGATATAATATAAAAAATTCTTGTGGAATCCATAAAAGCAACATTAATTTTGCAGGTGAACATTCATTATGTCAAATGATCCATGTTCACAAGATCATTAATAAAAAACTCCTCATTATTCTCAATAAAAAATACATGAGAATAGGGATATTCCCATTTTTATGAACGAATAATTATGATTTTATGTTAGAGTTTATCATCACATGGAATATTGAAAATGATATACTAATCTATAGTACAATAGAGGAAGAATTAATGGATTCACTATATTTTAGTTTCATTTGGATGATATAAAGGGCTATAATGATGTTTAATACTGTTAAAAAGGGGTAAACAATTTATAATGGGGTTTAATGTATTCTAAAAATACCTAATGTATCACACTAAAGTTTCTTCTATTAAATAAGGTAAATGGATTAACATAGAGTTTGTACTATCTATGATGGTGAAATGGAATGATAAATTTTATTACGTTCTATAAAAACTCATATGTAAATATTTATTTTAGTTCAATCAGAGAATGCTAACAGTTTTAAACTAATGGTTAATGTTTTATAGGAATAAATGGCTTCTTCAATTAGGACGATCCACTCCTTTAATATTATCATGCACTCGATAAGGATGATTCACTCATTATGATGAAACATTATTTTTATTCTCTAATTCATTACAAAATTTTGGTTATCAAACTATAATAGTGTAAGATGAATTGGTGTTTTGAATGTATTTGTAGATAAAAAGACATATTGGAATCAACCATACTTCAAAGTAATTTGTGGTGTACCCGGAATGACTTAAATTGTGTGTTTTGAGTTTAAAATTTACATTTTATTAATGTATTGTTTCATATTTATGTTTAATTTATTTATTTATATTATTAATAACATAATAATTTTTTTATTATATGGGTGGATTCTTTTTATTGATTTGGGGTGGTTTGTTCTAAGCTTCTCGTGATCATGAGAGATTACATTTTGAGGCTTCAACCGAAATAACAAAAATAGGGAAATGGGTCAAAAAAATATATAACCATCATGAAATGGTGAATTCCTACTACTTATTTAGTTAATTTTGTCACCATTTTTCTAATTTTTTTAATATATTTTCCTTATCATTTTTATCTAATTTTGTTTTCACATATCTTTTTTTAAGTCATATTTTTCCCTCAATCGTTTGCAATAAGACAGAAAAGAGGTAACTTGGTGCTTTTGGATGAGGCATTCTAGGTAGCATGGGTTTTCTTATTACATACAAATGGAACATTTCAATCATTTCTAGCTTGGTTCAAATGTTTTAAAGAAAAACACACATCACATACTCAATCAGTTACACCTCAATCTGACACATGGTGTAACCGGTGTGACTCGAACTATCTTTTTTTAGTTTATAATTTACATTTTAGTTAAAAACACACATCACACACTCAAAACAGAGAAAACAAAATAATATTGATTTGATTCATTAGTAGAAAAACACATAAGTCATTTATGATGTGTCTAAATCAACCACACCTCAATCTGATACACTATGTGCTTGATATGACTCAAAGTGTCTATTATTAGTTTAAAATTGGCATTCAAGATAAAAAATTATCACTCACTAAAAACAAAAAAAACTAGCTCAAATTGTCTTAATAATTTAGGGCAATGATTCATAAGTCATTTTTAATGTTTAGGAATCTATCTCTTTTCAAAATGACAAATTATGTGATCGGTATGACTCAAAGTGAATGTTACCAGTTTTAAATGAAAATTTAGTAAAAAACACAAGTGAACATATTCTAATTTTTTGATACTTTGTAAAAAAGATCCAAAAGTCATTTGTGATGTGTAGTAATCATCCAAACATCAATTTAACTCATCTTGTGACCAATACAACTCCAAGTGAATCTCTTTATTTAAAATTGACATTAATTTTAATAAAAAAAGAAAAATGACTTACTCAAAACTAATCAAACACATTCAGATTATTTTTATACTTTAGAAAAATAAATGCATACGTCATTTTTGATGTGTAGGAATAATCCAAACCACAATCCTATAAATTTTGTGCCTGACATGACTCAAAGATTCCATTATTAGTTTAAAATT
Organism: Viscum album; assembly: GCA_963277665.1. NCBI lineage: Eukaryota > Viridiplantae > Streptophyta > Magnoliopsida > Santalales > Viscaceae > Viscum > Viscum album. The sequence continues at coordinate 599,001,121 of OY728122.1, forward strand.
GACATTTAAATCAAAAAGTGTCACTCACTAAAAACCAAAAAAACACACTTAGATTGTCATGATAATTTAGGAAAATGATTCATAAGCCATTTTTGATGTGTAGGAATTACTATCACATCAAATCGACACATTAGGTGACCATTATGACTCAAATTGCATGTTTCCAGTTTAAAAGGAAATTTTAGTAAAAACACACGTGACATACTCAAAAACTAGAAAAATCATTTGGATTGATTTTATACATTATTAAAAATATCCATAAGACATTTAGGATGTGTATAAATCATCCTAACCTTAATCTTATGTATGATTATTGGTATGACTCCAAGTGCATCTTTTTATTTAAAATTGACATTAATTTTTCTATAAAAGACAACTAACATACTCAAAACTGAGTGAATGCATTGGGATTATGTTGATATTTTAGTAAAATAATCTATAATTCATTTTTTATGTGTATGAACCATTAACACCTTAATCTGATACAATATGTTCCCAACATGACTCAAAGTGTCTGTTATCAATTTAAAATTGACATTTAAATTGAAAAAATTATACCCTCTTAAAACTAAGAAAATGTTCTTAGATTATCTTGATAATTTAGGAAAAATATTCATAAATCATTTTTTATGTGTAGGAATAAATATCACATAAAACCAACACATGATTTGACTAGTATGAATCAAAGTGAATTTTTCTAGTTTAAAATGAAATTTTAGTAAAAAATAAGTGACCTACTCAAAATCAAGAAAACACTTTCAGGTTATTTTAATAATTTAGTAAAAGGATCTATAAGATATTTGGGACATTAAGAAATTAGACACACCTCAATCCAACATACTTTGTGACCAGTATGACTCCAAGTGCATCTTTTTATTTTAAATTGACATTAATTTTAGTAAAAAAGACAATTGAGAGACTCAAAACCAAGAAAACACATTCATATTGTTTTGGTATTTAATTAAAATGATCTATAACTAATTTTTTATGTGAAGGAATCATATGAACCTCAATATAATATATTATGTTCCCAACATGTCTCAAAGTGTTTGTCATTAATTTAAATTTGTTATTTAAGTTCAAAAATTTTTACTCATCGAAAACCAAGAAAACACTCTCATATTGTCTTGATAATTTAGGAAAATCACTCATAATTCATTTGTGACGTGTAGAAATAATTCTAACATAAAACCAACACGTGATATGATTGGTATGACTCAAAGTTTATGTTTCTGTTTTAAAATGAAATTTTAGTAAAAAACATGGGTGATGTACAAAAAACTAAAAAAATGAATTCATATTGTTTTGATACATTAGGAAAATGATCCATGAGTCATTTGAGATGTGTATGAATCGGCCATAGCTCAATCTGACACATGTTGTGACCGGTATGACACAAAGTGTGTCTTTCCAATATATAAGTGTCGTTTTAGTTTAAAACGTACATCGCATCACCCATACTGAGAAAATGAGCCCATATTGTTTTATCATAATTATATCTACTATTACTTAGTTAATTTCTTTATCGTTTTTATTTTATACTTATTTAGTTAATTTTCATAGAGATAATTCTTAAAGATGAACAAGAAATGGTGTGATGTGCAAGAATCAACTACAACTGAATCTGATATACAGTGTTTCGGGTATCAATCAAAGTTTTATTTAAAATTAAACTTTATTTTTAAATTTATTAATTTATATTATTACTAACATATTAATTGTTTTATTATATAGTTGTGTTCTTTTACTTGATTAGGGGTGGTTTTTTATTTTATAAAGGTGTATTATTTTTCTATGAAATACTATTTTTTCATGTATTTGTGTTATAAATTTTATTTCATTTTAATTTTTTATTTGTATATTATTTTGTTAATTTCCAGTGTTCTTTTTGGTGTTATAGTTTGTTGTTAAAACACACTAAAATAGGCCTTCTTTCTGGTTCTACAGTGTGTTGTAACAGTACACTGAAGTATGCCACTTTACCGGCACTACTAAATGCACAGAAAAAGGCCACCTTAATTAGCACTTCTATAAGTTCTGATAAAGGTCCCCTTTATTGGAACTAAATAAAAGTGTTGATAAAAGGAACCATTTATTAGTGAGTTTTTTAGCCCTGATAAATGACAACATTATCATTAATTTACTAGTATTAATAGAATCCTAGTCATTTTAATTGTGTTTTGGTAGTCAGTGCTCTATTAGCGCAGAGAAATGTAAATTCTATCATTGTTAAAGGTCAATTTTGTAGTAGTGTCTGCGATAAATACATGAACCCATTCTTGTTCAGGATCTGATAGTGGGACCTTGTAGTGTTGAATCTTGAGATCCTTCTCAAGAGTTTCTTCATCAGAAACCACCAGTGTTTCAAGACTATGATAATCCTAAAGATGTTGAAGTTTGGTTGAAAAAGATAGATCTACTTTTTAAGTTCTTGGAAAATCCTGATTCGATAAAAGTAAAATGTGTTATCTTCAAGATTGAGGGGCCTAGAAGAATTTAGTTGGATTTGATGGTAATGGAGAAGAATCATGAGGTTTTATAGTGGAAATACATTAGATTTATTTTCACTAATCAATTATTTCTAGAGTCGATGGTTATGGTGAAATCCATGGAGTTTTTCAACCTCTAGCATGGTGATGAGACTGTAATATATCTTGAGAACTATTTTTAAGAGCATGTTTAAATTTTTCTTAAGGTTATATAAAATGAGGAGATGAGGACTTGATGGATCGAGATGGGTCTATGACCTAATATCTAATCACAATTCTTCTTATTTAATCTCTCTTATTATGTTGATGTGTTGGATAGAGCTTTGATGGTTGAGCTTGACCTAGCTGTTAATTTAGGGTTAACAGGGGTTCCATTTTCTCCCAATGATAGTTTTGTGATTTACTTTAATTTAAAGAGGGAGTGTGATGAGTCTCATGGAATTTACAGATAGAACATCCCATCTAGAACTCTTGTAGTTCTTGGAAGAGGCCCTTTTCTTTCTTTCATCATGATAAGGTTGGGCATTAGAAATAGTTTTTTATTGTGGAACTAAATATATGTAGTTCTTTAGGTCGCTCAGGACACCTACAAATGTTTTTCCATTACTTTTATTATTTTCATAGTTTCACGAGATCATCATCACCAAAAATTACTATGGTCAAATCTGATGCATCAATAACTAATGGGTTCCAACCACAAATATCCAAAATAAAGATTCTTTACAGAGTGGAAGAGTCACCAGAAGAAACAAATGTAGATACAGTGAATGTGAGAGGTACCATCATTATTTCTTCATCTTTAGTTACTTCTTTATTTGATATTGGTGAATATCACTCATTTATATCAACTTGTATTTTTAACCTTCTAAATCTTTTGAAATGATTTTTTCTTATGTAATGGATATTACCACACCCCTCGGAATTAAGAGAGAGTGAGTTCTTTAGTGTCCTACTAGTGTTTTCTCTTTATTAGAGATTGAGATTAATAATAATTTTAGGGTTCTCGACATGAAAACACTTGACACAATTTTTAGGATGGATTTAATGATTGGTAATAGAGTCTAGAATGAATATTATCTTTTATGGTATCCTAAATTATTCCTAATGGGGTGTGTCATGTCTTTCAAGGAGAATGGGTCCTGAGTTCAAGTAGAGCTGGACCATCTTTTTCAGAGTTGGTTGGGGTAATATTAGTGTTTTATTTTTATATAGATTGAGAATACTTGAGTGATAATCTCCCACCAGTTTTCATTGAGTTCCCTAATTTTTTTTCCTTCTAATTTCTATATCTTTATATCAGTAAGATGGGTGGAGTTTTCTATTGATTTATTACCTGTTAGTCGTCCACTTTCAATTACTTCTTACCATATAGAACCTATCACGACCCGTTCCCCGGGGCCCGTGTCGTGACTACCCCAAGGCCGCCTTCTATAGGCCAGGGGTTGGCGACTAGCACTGAAGGCGTATTCCCTAAAATTGGGAAGGCCTTGCCTTTATAACCATTAAACTCATGCAACCAATCAAATAGAAAGATACGAATACGAGTACAATGAATAGTAAAAATAGTTTGTATAGAAAGTAAAAGGGGCCAGAATACAAGCCCAATTGGAAAGTATAAGAAAAATGGAAGGTACAGGTAAACTGAACAACTCTTGTGAACTCCCATCGAGGATCCTACCTAAAGGGTAGGTAAAGCTCCCGAACGGTCATCTCTACAGTACACCTCATCTAAGGTCCACCTCCGAGCTACCTCCAGTCCTGGTACCCCTATCCTCAGTCCGTGTTGTCCATCGTCTGCACCAAACACAATAAGGTTTGGGCATAGCCCGCACAGGGGTGAGTATAAAGATACTCAGTAGGGACCCCGAGACCCTCAAAGGTCTCACAAAATCCACAAAGGATATACCACAAAGCATGAAGACAACTTAAAACCCTACTTAGGTATATTCCCATACATATACCTATGTTATCAAGTATACCCATCTCATTCCGGAGGAAACAAAAGGCCCAAATCATTATCCAAGTACAACTGTTCCATGAAGGAAATAATACCATGAGGGTAACCACGATGAAGGTAAGTACCACAATGGTATGCCACACAGAAGAATACCACAATGGTATCCCCACGAAGGTAAGTACCACAAAGGTACAAAAACAGATCACACCAGGTATAACTTAGGTTCGGTAGTAAAGATGATTAGATGTAACTACTGAATCCTATTAATTTATTAAGAGGCAGACCCACGTAGGATCCTAAATCATCAGACCCACGTAGGATCCTAAATCATCAGACCCACGTAGGATCCTAAATCATCAGACCCATGTAGGATACTAAATCATCAGACCCACATAAGATCCTAGTACAGCAGACCCACGTAGCATCCTATAGTAGTCCCACAAGGATTCCTAGAGTGGATCCAAGAGGGATACTGGAACACGGACCCATGTAGGATCCCAAAACATAGACCCACATAGGATCCCAAAACACAGACCCACATAGGATCCCAAAGCACAGACCCACATTGGATCCCTTTCTCATGATACAACCAGTTGTAGGGTTCTCGCACTAACCTCGCTTGATTCCGGGAGGGTCTGCTCCTCAATCCACAGTTCGATACTCCAAATTCCACAAAGTACCATGAAGAATTATCCTAAAGGACATCCACATAATAGGGGTCTCAATGCAATAGACGGTGTATCAATCGGATGACCGATCTGTAAGTTATTATCTTTTTAGTCCCGAGGGCCCAGTTGGATTCATGCTAGACCCAACCCAGATGTACCCCATCTTTATCCAAGACATGAGATGATTATACAAAAAGCATCATCTCGATCCAAGGTTTTGGGCACCAGAGATGGTTCATCAATCAGATGCTAGTAGCTCAAGATATGGCTGAAAGAACGAAAATGGTTGAAGATGGTCTAGGTTAAGTCCGACCTAGTCACACCGACCTGGCCTGACCCTGCCTGGGCCAACCCGACCCGGTTTGGGTCGACCCGGCCCCCCCTGAGTTCAGCCTGGCCTGATGGGTGGTTCGCACTACGGTGGCCCACGGCGCAGCGGCCCGTAGTGTGACGGCCCACTCGGCTATCCGGCTGGCCGGATAGCCAGCCTCCTCCATGCGACACGGTCGTGCATCGCACCTTTGCTGGATGGATGAAGCGAGTCGGCTGCACCTCCATCTCTGTCGCGGCATCGCGTCACGGCCCTTCTTCGTCGGGTGGCGCGGAAGCGCGCCACCACCTCCATCACGTGACCAGCCATGCGCTGGCCTCCGCCCTCACTCTGCCGCAGCCGACTCGCCGCGGCCCTTCTCTGGCAGCGCGGTTTCACCAACGCCGTCTTCAAGGTCATCTGGTGTTCCGACCACCGCTTTCAAGGCCCTTTGGTGCCGTTCACCGGCAAGGGTTGCCAGCGACATTTCTCTGGTCATCGAGCACACCCCGATGGCCCGTTCTTCATTCTGTATATTCCTGCACTAGTCTCAGGATGTCTCCATCAATTTAAGACCACCAAAGATTCCACAAGGGTTGTGGAGGGGTTGGGTCGTGTTCGTTTGGCCCACACCCTCTGCATTAGAATGGTAGAAAGCAGAAATAGTGTTCTTGAATCATGGGGGTTGACAAGAATGGGGAAAGGGGGTATAAATCAACAACAAACCCTACCTCAAAGGTGCCGTTGGAGATTATCCACAGTTGAAGATGTATTGGCATTTGTCGATCCTGAAGAAATCCTCCTCCAATGACGCTTCCTGTCTGAATATCCTTCGTTCTTCGGTTCCTTCTTGGTGAGATCTGATCTTCCTCAAGAGGTTCCTCCAAGAACACCCTTTTCCAACGATTTCCCCCCAAAACCCAAGAGGTGGAATTCCAAATTAATAAGTTAAGTCTATCAATTAATTAAAGTTCTCTAATTTAATTAATTGAAGTTGACACAATTAATTAATTGAGGTTGGAAAAATTAATTGGGGAATTCTAAGGGTCTTCCCCCACATTAATGAAGGGTTTGGGTCATCCCCACCATTGAATTAAAAAGTGGGGGTTTTCTCGCTCGGGTGGTCCCCTCTCCAAGAATTAAATTTGGAGGATAAAAATAAAATAATAAGTTGATCTAAATTTTATTTTTATTTCCATGAAAAACACGAAAACTAACTTTCACCCTCGTCCTACTACATTCAAGGTGAAAGTCTCCTTAAGTGAATATCGGCGCTGCCATTTCAATGGTGTCCTCTAATTTCAATTCCGAGCACTGGTTAAAAAGTTACAAAAACACACTCGCACATTTACTGAATGTACCCAGAAAAAAAGTTCTTAAATTCATTCTGGGCACACCGGGACTCAGAATCATGCACCTTCAATTTTCATGGACACGTAATATTCCCATATTATTAAAAAAAATTAAATGGAAAAATATGGGTCTTTACATTCTCCCAACCTTATGGATTCGCGTCCCCAAAATCAACCTCACAAAAACAAGGAAAACAAGTGTGGGTACTGAACACGAATCTGAGAATCTCGCTCCCATGTGCTCTCCTAGAGGTCCCCGTACTACCAAAGTATATGCACTATAGGTATCGACAACCCATGAAGGACTCTCTCCTGTTGATCCTCAATCTCCACTGGAACCTCCAAAAATGTCTCCCCATCGTCGATGTCAAGATCGCCACCATCGATGATGTGTGAAGGGTCATGCACATATCTCCTCAACTAGGATACGTGGAAGACTTCGTGCACCCGGTGCAGTTGAGGTGGAAGAGCTAAGCGGTAATCCACCTCACCAACTATGATGAGGACCAGAAAAGGCCTGATGAACCTCAGAGATAACTTTCCACCCCAGCCAGTAGAACCAAGTGATAGTCAAGAACCGTTACCCTCTACTGGGGATAGATGATATTTTCATTCATCTAAAAAGTGAGTGTTGGTTTACTAAGATCGATTTGTGGTATAGATATCACCATTTGATGGGGAAGGAGGGAGATATCTTGAAAGATTATTTCATATACAGGTATGGGCACTTCAAGTTCATAGTCTTTCCATTCTGTGTTACAAACACACCAGATGAGTTCATGGGGATTATGAAATCCAAAATATCATGAGTTCCTAGATCTATTCATCATCGTATTCATCGATGACATCCTGATATGCTCAATGTAAGTGGAGGAGCATACTGAGCATCTCAAGAATATCTTCAAAGTTCTTCGACGCCACCAGTTCTACGAAAAGGTTGTCCAAGAGTATGTTTTGTACATGATAAGTTCAATTCATCAGACATGTGGTATCACATTAGGGTGTGTCAGTGGAAAAATCAAAGGTTTAAGCAGTTTTTTCTTGGGAAGAACCCAAGAATGTGGTAGTGCCTTATAGTTTTCTTGGTATCGCGGGATATTAATAGATGTTTGAAACTGATTTCTCTATATTTTCAACTTTGTTTATAGCTTCGACCATGAAAGACCGTGATTTTTTGTGGAGAGCACAGTGCTAGGTTGAATTTGGATTTCTAAAGGGGAAGTTGGTCAGTGCTCTGGTTTCCAGAGGAATGGGTGATGTTTGAGGTGTTTTATTATTTTTCCTATCTAGGCATGAGATTAATCTTGATGTAGTAGTAGTAAATGATATCTTATGGGTATAGGTAGTTATGTACCCATAAACATAATTATGACACCCATGAAATGGAGCTAGCAGTAGTGGTTTTTGCACTGATGTTGTGGGGGAAATACGTCATTGGGGAGAGCTTTTTGGTATTCATAGATCATTAGAGTTTGAGTTATATCTCTTCCCAGTGAGATCAGAACATGAAAAAGTGGAGGTGGATGGAATTTCATTAGGACTATGATTTTGAGATCTCCTAAACCATATTAAAGGTGAATGTTGTGGATGATTCATTGGGTAAGAAGTCACAGATGGAGGTTTTTCTGGAATCTGCAGATACATGGAAGGTGATGGATGATTTGGAAGCCTTGAACATGTGTTAAAGTGTGGAAATAGGTAGAGTATGTTTGTTTAAAATGATAGTGTATTATTCATTGAGTCATCAGGTTTAGGAGTCTTAATGGGGAGACTCAGAGGCAGAGGTGATTCATAATCACATGGACTGTGGTGATTATGCTCAATGATGTTGGTGGATGGTCATAAATGAATGTTGTTTTAGGAAAATTTGTTTATTCCGGTAGTGATGTGTGTGGAATCCCTTTGCGAGTTTCATAGATCACCCATGTTGGTACATCCAGGGATATATAAGATGTTTCGTGGCTTGAGGATGTAGTTCTAGTGGCCTAGGATAAAACATGCAGCGGCAGAGTTTGTGGCAATGTGCTTGGTGTACCAATAGGTGAAGGCTAAGGACTATGTTCATGGTGGTTGGTTGGAATCCTTGGATGTTCCTTAGTAGAAGATGGATGAAAAATCATTTGATTTCATCAAAGGGTTACCCATAGCACAAGGATTCTAGGATGTTATCAAGGTAGTAGTGGACCATCTAATGAAATCATATATCTTGATAGAGATCATGTAGTTGGGAATAATGGATGACTTGAAAAAGAGATATTAGGATGAGGTTTTGAGACTGCATAGAGTTCCTAGATACATTTTCTCGGATCAGGGTACACGTTTTACCTCATTATTCTTGATGGGATTGTGACATTATTTTGGAACTCAGTTACCTCTCATCACTACTTACCACCCCTAGATAGATGGGAAGATAGAACATACCTTCAAAACATTTTAGGATATTCTAGAAGCATGCGTCATGTACTTTGGCAGATCTTGGGTTCAACACCCACCCTTATTAGAGTTTTCCTATAATAATATCTAACACACTTCCATTGTCTTGGCTATGTTTGAATCATCGTATGGGGACTATTTCATTTACCTTAGTACTGGATAGAGGTTGGGGAGATAGTTTTTCTTGGTATATATGTGGTTTATTGATTGAAGGAAAAGGCTCATCATGTTTGTGAGAGGATGAAGGTCTTCTATGACCAAAAAACATTGCATGATGATCAAAGGAGGATGCCCTTGGAGCTCGAGGTTTGGGAAAATGAGTTCTTGAAGGATTACCCTTGACATGGGTAGTAGAGGTTTGGATGAGGGATAATGCTTTTTCCAAGTTTTTTGATACCCTTTGAGGTGTTGGGATGATTTGACAAGGTGGAATACTAATTTTTTCTACCACATCATTTGGAGAGGATCCATGAATTCTTTCACACCTCTCAACTCTATTGGTATCTTCACAGTCAATCCCATGTCATTGACTATAGAGAGCTTGACATCTATGATGAAATGATATTTGTGGAACTACCAGTAGAGATTCAATATCCTTAGGATAAGGTGCTACATGGATGGACTATCTCTTTGGTTCAGATGTTTCAGAGGCATGATGGCCTAGATGAGAGTACTTAAGAGCAAAAATAACGGATTCATGCCCAATAGCAAGAGTTTTTTTTTAGTTTTTCCTTGATTTTTTTTCTTATAATGAGATTTATAAACCTTTTAGGATATTATATGAGTTGTTTCCTTGAGATAGTGTGGTAGTGTTTCTTGGGTGGTTTTCCTTGTGGTTGTTTGGGTTGGCAGTTGCTGGAGGAGTTGTTCTTTGACGTGGAGGTTACCATTCTTGTTTTGAAACAAAATATGGTGGTTTATCATTGAATATTGATGTTTTTGGTTGTTATTGGTATTGCATTTGTATAGAAATCCATGAGATTTATCTTGTGGGTGGTTGTTTAAACCCCATTTTCTTCGGGGTCTGGTTTTGAATTCTCATGGGCGAGAATAGTTTGAGATGTATATGATGTAATGTCCTAGACCCCCCCCCCCAGTCAATTATTTTGTGAAAATCCTGTTGTTGATGTGTTCTAGGAGGTCACTATGACCTATTTCAAGAGTCTTCCTAATTTCCTATTTTTCCAACGGTGGCATGGAACATTGAGTAGCAGTGGTGAGTCACAATAGTGAGTCATAATGGTTAGTAGAAATAGTGAGTTGTAGTGGTGATTAACACCACCAGGTCAAGACGGTAGCTCACACTAGTGACTCATCCACTGGTGACTATTACAGATGACTCAAACTGGTATCTTGTCATAATTATCTCACACTGGTGACTCATCCACCGATGAATTGAACTGGTAACTCATCAACCAGTGACTTAATTTCAACAATTTTTAAAAAATTCCAGAATTCTTCTATTTTTCTAATTTCTCCCCATACCATTTAATTTAACATGAAAATAATTTAATACCATAATTGATGGTTTTGGGAGCCATTTTGAATCAAATTTATCTTCAGAAAACCTAAATCTTCTATTTACTTCCAAACCCCATGGTCTTGGTAAAGATTCACCTTTAATGGATTTTAAATACCACTTCCCCATTGATTTAGGATTTTTCCTTTCTAAATATGAGATCTTATCTTCCTTATATATTTCCATTCCTATTGGTGCGAGATGTCCCCAAAACTTTTGTTCCCCATAGTTTCGTGCGTTTGTGCAATAGCCTTTGGATCACATTATCCATGGAGTATTTATTATACTGAATGCACACCTCCAACTTTGGCGCTTTAAGGAAGTGATGATCACTTCATCTTCCAAGTAGGTTTTGATTTATATCCCTTTATTTTTGCATCATGTGGGGTGGCTGTATCAATGATTCTTGAGAACATTATTGAATTAGGATTAATGAAGATAATTGAACTAGATAAGATCAATATGCAGGGGGTGGGGAAATGTGATATATGATCATCTTTCAATTTGTTTTTGGTTGTTGTTTTGAATTGTATGGGCTATATTCCTACTTAAAATCATGGATGTTGGTTTTATATGTTTGTTCAACTAATATATTGTGGTTTACCTTTTGTATGTCTACTATTAAACAACTAGTATGAAAATCATGTTGACCACATACACTTGACTAATTAATGGATTCCCCAGGAAATTTTCCTTTATGGTGTGAGAGCGTCTACTGAGTGGTAAAGTGGTGTGGGGTACCCTATTATTAATGTTCTTACTATATAACTTTAAATGACTTGAGTTACTTGGTGACCATGCCATGTTGAGTTGGGGATGGCTAGAAAACATTGTTTGGTGCTATTGTTTCTTCTTTTTTCACATTAGAGCATTAGTATGCTCCTCCAACTAGTGAAAGGGAGACTATGGTTTTTCCAATTAGTATGCTTTTATGCTCACCCTATGTTATAAAACCACTTTTATGTTTCCTTGTGGATAACATTGATCATGTCAAACCATACTAGCGAGAACTTTTGGGACAATTATTATTTCACTTCTTATCATTACTATGGTATTTAGATTATATTTTCATTGTATATGTAATATTTTCCTTTTAAAAATACATGTGAGGTGGATTTGGATTATATATATATATATATATATTTCTTGGTGTTCTTTTGGGATTGATATATCTTATCTCCCAATATTTTTTTTCTAAAAAGGGAAATGCCTCCCTGTTTCCGATGCTTTCGTCGGGGCGCGCACGTCCGTCCGTGGGGGATGTCGGCGTGGATTTTGTTGCCCTGCATTCCCGCTATCCAAAGGAGGCTGGCATCTTCTCCTTATTCAGGGACATCTGCTCCTTGATCGAAATGAGATGATGGGTTGTCGGTTCTTCCTTTCGTGGATTCCTCCTCGAAACTCATCACCTAGTCCGGATCTCCCTCATAGATTTAATACATTGTTCATGAAAATCATCCCAGTGCCATGTTTCCATGGTCGCCGGTTAACTACACTACTTCTATCAGGACATTCCAAAGGGTCTGGTCAGGTCAGCATCCTTCAGTTGGGGGAGTAGTCACGTCAAGGCATCATTAACGTGTTTGAACCCTGGGGAATCGGCATGTCTATCATTTTTCCCTTATTATAGGGATTGTAGAGGGCTCGGAAGCCCGAGGAATATCACATCAAGTGCAGGGAATCATAATCCATAGGCATGCATCTGAGGTTTTCCTCAGCTTCCCGTGTTTAACAAAGGTTGTGCCGCAATTTTAACGTCCAACGGAGACGGGTCGGACTGATCAGTACACCGATAAGGGTGGACCAGATTGAGGAACACCCTTGAGGGAACACCAATATTGGGGCCAGAACATGGGAGGCCTTTACGAATGTTGTGGAGGAGAGTTAGGTGGCATGATCTCACTGGGATGTGGCGGCCCAGGTAAGAATCAGGATGGATAATCGAAATTTGAATGGAGTGGAGGGGGAATGAAATGGGGTCGTCCTGGAGATGACGGTGCTGATGGGATTGAGTCTGGAAGAGGCCTCCTACGTATCCCCATGGCATGGAATCAAAGTCCACGTGGTTCTATTGGTGATAACTGATGTGAATAGGGGTTCAGAGAAACCAATGGGTGGTGGGATTGAACCTTAGGGAGGCCTCCAACATACCATTCCTTGTAATGGATCAATTTCCACGTAGTTCGGGATGAGGCACCAGTAGACCAACATGAAGAAGGACCATGGACCTGATGAATGATGGTGGGGCTTGAACCTCAGGTAGGCTTCTGAAGTACCATGCCTTGACATAAATCAAATTCCTAGTAGTTCAGTTTGAAAAAGCACTATTGAACTGACATGAAGGGATGTCGGAACAACTGGGTGGTGAGATCATAATAGCTTACCACTGGATTGGGTTATAGTTTAATGTCATGCGGGACGAGGGCGTGTCGGAGATCCGACGTGAAAGGGGAACATGGTCTGTTGGGTTTTAGGCTTGAACCTCGTGGAGGCTTCCTATGTACCATTCCTTGACATGGATCAAAGACCTTGTAGTTCATAAGGGATGAGGGTGTCGGTGAACCGATGTGGAGAAGGACCTTGGCCCGATGGGTGACGGGCTTGAACGTCAGGGAGGCTTCCTACGTATCATTCCATGACATGGATCAAAGTCCTTGTAGTTTGTGAAGGGTTTTTGTTAGAAAATCGATGTGAAGGTGAACCTAGGGGTCCACTGGTGGTGGGATTGAACCTCCTGAGGCTTCCTACGTACCATGCCTTGACATGGATCAAAGTCCTCCTAGTTCGGTTGTGCAGTTTAACATCGTGCGAGATGGGGGCTTATAGTTCAACGTCATTCTAGGTGAGAATGTACAATTTAACGCCATGCTGGACAAGGGCGTTGTCATGGTCGATGCTTATTCTAAGCCCACGTGAGTCGTGCTCGGTGTGAAAAACAAGAGGCAGCAGAGACCTGACGATCACGTCGCGAAGGGTGCATCTGTGAGAAGCGAAGAGGGGCTTATGCTTTTTGCGGAACATGGTGCTGGGACTTACTCCAGGATGGAGGCCCGAGGGTGAAAAAGTGTAGAGGTAGAAGGATTCAGGAATGAAGAAATGGGGTTCCTCTTCCCTATCACGCCCTCCACTGGCCTTGGTGGTGGGGAAGTACGGAGGTTCATGGGTGCTACCTTCCGCAAGAGGGGCTAGGGGGATTAAACCAAGGAGGTTTCCCTTCCCCTACGGAAAAATAATACTCTAAGAAGGAGGATATCATCCCTTGGGGGGGGGGGTTATCCTATCCCCGTGAAGAAGGGAAGCATAAAGAATGTCCGGGCAGGGGGTGACCCTACGTGCGAGGCACGTGGCCGAGTCACACTTTAATGTCATGTGTTGAGGATGATGTGCTTGGTAGTTTAAGGTTATGCATCTCAGATGAGGTGGGTCTACTCCACACCCCTAGGGTTTAAATGACTGGTACCCTCTACCCTTGGGGAAGGGAAGACATCGACAAGGCCGTGTAGAAGGGGGGGGGGGTCCCAGAGCGAACCATCAAGGGGTCCACGTTAGCATGGCTATGCGAAGAAGAAAAATCCATTAGCGTACCTATGTGAAGAAGCATTATGCAAAGAAAAGCTAGGGGTGGTATACTCTAGAGGACTTATAAATCACATCATGAAAACCTGGAGGGTCGCATGGGAAGAGGAACTGCCAAGCATAAGGGTCCATAGACAGGGGCCTTGTGGAGCTCGGTTGCTTTGCGTAGTTGAGGGCACTTGCGAAGGGGTGTGCTTCACGAAGTGGAGTTACTTAGCCTTATCATGGGGAAGATGTGCGAGTGTGAGGTGCTTCACGAAGTGGAAGGGTGTTCGCGGAGAACTGACTCATGAAGGATAGGTGCCTCACAAAGTAAAGTGTTGCTAAGTAATGTGCTTCGCGAAGTACAGTGACCCTGACTTGGCATGTATATCACATGTACATGGTGGGTGTTTCGAGAAGCATAAATTCTCCACGACTTCCTGGGTCCCCTTGGGGATCCCATTCCTTCATGAATTCCCTTAGGCATCGCGAAGGGAATCCCTCTCAGAAGAGGGGCTCAAAACGAGACAAGGTAGAGGCCTCCCGCGAAGCAAAAATACCTCGCAGAGCTCAGGCTTCCAACAGCGAAGAGTGCATCGTGATTTGGGAGCTGAGAAGCTGAAATGTCATATTGTCCATATCGAGAGCTCAGGGGGATGTCGGTATTTATAAGAAAGAGGTGCTGCGAAGCAGAGATCACACGGCATGAAGGGGGCTTCAGTTGCTTCGCGGAAGGTCGCGAACATCAACTGGGTTCGTGGAGATTTACCACCTCCTATGCTTCTCAGTGGGTTCATGAACGTTAGGGCATTCACGGAGAGGTACTACCTCTTATAATTCGCAGCAGTTTCAAAAATGTCAGGGCGTTCGAGGAGATTTACCGCCTCCTGTGCTTCGCGGCGGTCGCGTTGCATGTGGGGGCTCCGCATTGGGGCTTCGCAAAGTAGGATGCAGGGCCTCGTTTTCTTCTCTCCTTTCTTCAAATAGTTTGGCGCCAACAAATGCCCACCCTAGACTTGGATCCATAGAGGGATCAAGGGTCAATGTCTGAGGGAAATCGCTAAAAATATCGGTAGTTCACAGTGCTGAATCGCGAAGCAGGCGCGCATGGTGGACCATGGCCACGCGATCCGGATGCGCCGCAAAGCTCCACGTGGGCTGGACACACTGCGAAGCTCCAGGGGCCGCCGTCTATAAATAGGTGGTGACCTCTCTTGTATTTTTCCTTCTTATCGACTTTCTCCTTTTGTTCTCTCGATTCGAGAGGCTCCGCGTACTCCGCGTCTACTCACTGTGAATCGAGCTTCGCGGCGAACCGCGAGTCTCAGACTCCGTGACTGCGCCAAGTGAATGTCTGCTTGCAAGCCAAGTCCAGGCTCCGCGTCTTGGATTTGTGAATGAGCTCCATGAATGTGCTCCGTGAGAGAACTTTCCAAACCGACCTGGAATTTTTACGTGTTCTGAAACCCAATGGCTCATCAAGAAGCTACACTGGGGGTGCTCGCAGACGCTGCCCGGTGGGATGAGATAGCCAACTGTCTCGACCTGGGGGAGGTAGTCCGAAGCCATTCAGACAATAATTCCTTGACAGAACTCTTTTCCGAGAGATAAAATAACTATCTGTTGTGCAAGATGCTGCCCTTGTATGGATTTGTGCTGAGGGATGACGTCTTCAGCCTTGAAGGGAGCATGGACGAGCCAGTTTGCTGGTTCAAGAGCACGCCGTGCCAGCTCCAATGGTTCAGGGCGACCGATGGTCATGCGCAGGAGGACTTCACACCTGTCACCACCGACTATCTGTACAACCATCTAAACAACATCGATGGGAAGTCATTGCAACCGGAGACATCCCCTCCCATGTACCACACCATACTAAAGGTATCTTTGAGGGATTCGAAGAATGGGTGGTGTGATGAGTGGGACCTGCGCTAGGGCGGAAACTTCACCAATGATTGGGCACGGGCCTATTGGGTAGGAGCCTCATGCGAGGAGTTTGCGGCCGAGCTGAGGAGATTAGGTTTATATGAGGCAGCATGGGCCTCATAATTCCACATTTATCAACCGAAACAGCTGATGCCGGAGCTTTTGAGAAGATGGTCGTTTAGGACCAACACTTTTCACCTGCACCATGGGGAGGTTGGCATCAGTATGTGGGATTTCCATCAGATTTTGGGGGTCCCGATCTTGGGGGACATGTATGATGAGTTCCTCCCCTTCATGAGAACGTGAGAGGATATGAAGCATATGTCATGGCTGGCGCTGGCATTGATGGGAATGGTCATCGGGGAGGACAAGGAAGCGGTGAGAAATGTCAAGTATAAGAAGTGGTTCAAGTAGTTCCTGAACATCCCAGAGGATCGAGAGTTCCCTCTGCGGACTCTATCTTGTTCGAAGGTGGATAAAAGGGGCAAGGAGCACTCATATTGGTGGCTCTTGGAGGACAGCCAATGGAAGACCTGGGGTTTAATTGTCAGCACTGAATAATAGCCGATAGTCAGGCTGGCGGCGTTTATCGCAGCCCTTATCTGCTGTTGGATCCTACCAGTGAGGGACGCCAACATGGGGGTGCAGACTAGGTCATTAATCTTGGAATCAATGTTGTCCATGGGAAGGCTGGTCAATCTAGTGATTTTTATGCTCACCAGATGGTACAATATGTTGTGGCATGTTAGCGAGGGCAAGAAGCCACTGAGGATATGCAGGCCCTTCCACATTCTGTATGGGTGGACCACGACGCACGTCAGGGGGGTTTACAAATTTCCAAACCCCATCTCGCCACCGGGGTTGAATTCTGCCCCACCATTCTCAATGCTACCGGTAGCTTCCCAGTAATACTTACCGTACCGATGGTGCTGAACCGGGTGTCGAAGGCGGGCGAGCTTAACATCTACCCATTTACATTGCTGATGGGGTACTCACCGATGATGGTCAGTGAACGGAAGAACACTGGGCTTATCTCCTGGCCTTTCGAGGTGGAGTTTTGGCAGCACCGGTGGACCGTGAGCCACTCTATGAGCCGTACACCCCGCACCAGTTCGCGAGGCCATTCTGGTGCCTGCAGCGGCTGACCCCGTAGGTCTAGTGGGAGGTGAGCCATGAGGAACACCCATGTGTGATGAGGTTATTTTGGATCATGTTAAAACGGGAATATGGGAAATTGAGAAATGCATTGCCTCTGTCCACTGCCGCCTTCAGACTGGTGAAGGAGTATGCCATCAGCTAGGAGGCAGCTTATCTGGGGGAAATGCTGAAGCAGCCAATCGTTAGAGCCGATGACGGATGGCCTCCCCTATCCCAAGGTCGGGGTCAGATGGCAGCAAGGCCCTCTCATAGTGTTGGGGGTGCTGTGGCGGCGAGACCTGCACTGGCAGGGGATGAGACAATAGCCGCACATCCAACAACATCTGCTGATCCGATGGTCCTAGGAGAGCAGATCCATCCGAAGGGGAAGCCATAGAGGGGATACCGCAGGATATCCGCTCAGGCTCCGGGGAAGCGGTTGTGTCATATCGACATGCCAAAGGATGCCGTCTTCCTGGAGGCCAAAGACATTTGGGATGTCAACCAGCAACCCCTCAGTCTGCCCGAGATGTGGGAACACCTAAACCATCTCAGGATGTTTTTACCCGGTATAGGCCCTGTTCGGGCTGGTTTCACGGTGTCTTTGGCGGAGGCGGAGCAGTATCTAGAATAGCTGGGGGACTATGTACATTCCAATCGTGTCTCGCGTCCAATGACAGACCAGGTGAGGGAACTGCTGGATCAGACGGTTCCCCCATAGCTGTCAGCCGCCGAGCTGGGGGAGCGCTTCCCCTATTGGAAGATTCAGAAAAATCCTCTCAGGGAGATGAGGCCGGTGGAGGGAGACCGTTGGAAGAAGGCAAAGTCGGAGATCAAGACTCAGATCTCGATGAATTCACAGAGGATCTTGAGGTAACATTCCAAGATTCTTTCCTCAGGGTCTGCTCTCAAGTCATTATGGACTTCTTACCATTATCAGAACCATACAGGAGGGCCTGGTACACAAACCTCACTCTCTCCCCTCAGTGGGTGATTATGCGGGACCCTCAGAACCCGCACATGTGGCCACATCCCGTTCTGTGTCTCGCGGGGCTAGGACAACCCTGGTGGCTCCTCCAGGATCTCCAGACCTTCCGAAAATATATGGAGGGTCACACACTGGGGTCCCATTAGCATCAAATTAAGAGAAGCACCAGGAGTTCGATCTCCATAAGTCTTCTCCACTGAATTCATTGCTGTCATATGTAGATCATGCCAACTGACATCCATGCCCTTCCCTATCACGTACAGTTCTATGACTGGCATGGGATGTTGTGGTAAGGATGGCCAGGATGTCTAGTGGCATCCCTCCTATGGGGATTCCAGTGATCGTGGAGATAGTTACCCCGCCTACCCGAGTTGCAACACTCACTATCATTGGAGGGACAACTAGTAGGGTCGTGCCCGAGGTTATTGAGGTGGATTCTGACGATGATGATCGATCAGTCGATCCAAGTCCCACCACATCCGATTCGACGCCAGATGTAGATCCCGATGAAGACTTCTTGCTGGCATACCCTGTGTATGAGCCTTCTAATCGCATATACTGGGATGATAAGGCCTCCGATGAAGAGGAAAACATAATATTCCTTCACCGATCATGGAAACTGAACACGCGTTTCATCAACGACACCCCCAAGCGCTATGGCTGGATGAGATGGACAGACTCTGCTCGCGACAGAGTGAACTATGCACTATGGGAGTGGACGACCAGAACCCTCATATGCTCATCCGAGATCTCATGGAAGAGATGATCTGGGAGTATGATCACGGGTTCATCATGGGCTGGTAGCGGGGGAAGGCTACAAACATCAAGAAGATCCAGGAGGCTAAAAATGATGTCCAACATCTACAAATCCGGGAAAATGAGCACTCGACCTCTCTCAATGAACAATCTGAGCTAATCTTGTGATTGAAGGCCCAGATGGTAGATGCAGAAGAGAGTATGAGGCAGGCTTCGGAATAGATGGTCATCATTCAGGTTGACGTAGAGTGGGCCCGAGATGTGGGTGATGAACTGTGCCCCATTTCTGTTGAGGTGGAGTGGGAGCTGAGTCGGCGACAGAAATTCTTGGATGCCACATGTCGAGGGTGGAAGAGCTACAATTCTCTTTTGATGGAGATAATCCGTCCATGGGGGGAGTTGACCCCCGGGTACTGTAATGATTAAAACCCTAAAGCATACCTTCGTGCTTTGAATTTTTTTGAATGCTGTAGCATGCACGAGTTCCATTGTTTGAACTGGTTAATTGTGTCCTTACAATGTTTGCAGAACCTCCAACGACAATTTTATTAGCACACATGGGTCGGGCCCGATGTCAGAGACAAGAGATAGTCACCTCATCGCCCCATACAAAAATTGGAGTGCAAACAAATATTTGGGAATCTGGGGATTGGATAACCAGTCCAGATTTCCAGGAAATGGGAGAGACCTAACTGGAGAATGAAGTTCTCGAAACAGCGAAATTACCATTTTTCCAGCGTGCTCTAGTGCCCGAATGGTGCAACTCCAGGGGCGCTGAAATCAGTCTGAACAGATGGGAATGGGAAGTGTGAATCACGATACCCATGATTCGGAAAATTGTGGGGGTGGCGTGACAATGGAGGATAACTGTTGACTGTGGCAGAAATGCAGCATCCATATTGCATTAGCCTGAAATGGAGACAACAAATGAGTGTCGACTGTTGACAATGTTCGCAAGATGAGTCCTAACTCAAATATCTTCGAACAGTCTTCCGGGACGTTGGCCCAGGACAGTAGGCAGACCATAGGTCGAGCATCCATACTGTTAGGGGGGTCCCTCCAAACATAACCAGTCTTCCGGAATGTTGGCCCATGACAGCAGGCGGACCGTAGGTCGAGCATCCATACTGTTAGGGGGTTTCTCCAGACATGAAAGAGGATGAGAGTACGAAAAGGGGGCATGCGTAGCGTGGTATGTGGAGTGATGGTTTGTTCAAACAGAATCCAACACTCATGAAATTACGCCATCGTGGTCGAGTACACCAGATGGGGGCATCAGTTTGCTCATGGATCATTCTTTCTTTCAGACAGGGCCTCTCTGGAGAGGGGGTCTGTCACTTCTCAATGTCATATTGGGGCATCCTGAACAAGTTCAGGGCAGAGTTATAGTTGTACGGTTCCCTATGAGGGGTCTGGATAGGGGGCCAGAAAGGGGAAGAACAGGTTTTATAACTATTGGGGGTTGGACCCTAGGAAAAATACAGAGGTGTCCCTACGTATCCCATGAGGAAGGGAACCAAGCCACACGTAGTTCTAGAGGTACAGTTTAACGTCATGTAGGATGAAGAGAATCCTAGTTGCGCCGGTACACATCCTACTAAAACTACTACGCCCAGGTGAGTCATGCTCGATGTGGGAAACAAGAAGTAATGGAGATCTTTCCCGACACAATAAGGGGCATGTTAGGGTGAAGGGACGCTCGGTGAATACCAGCCCAATGATGCTAACACGTCTAGGTGGTTCACCTAGACGCGCAAAGAGGTAGATCCGAGTATGTTAGAACTCCATTTGAATATGAGGAAGTTGAAACGTGTGAATCATGAAGCTCGAGATTTGGATCATAATGATGGCGGCGTGACAATGGATGATAACTTTTGACCGTGGCCGAAACATAGCATCCATGTCGCCTTATCCTAGAATGGGGACATACAAAAGACGGTCAACCATTGACCATGTTTTAAACACAAGACCATGTCACAAATGTTGTCAGAGATTTTTTGGGACGTTGGCCCAAAACGATTGGATATCCCTTAGGCCCAGCATCCCTGGAGAGCTATTAATCCTAGCATCCATGTCGTCCGAGTGTCCTTTTGGATGAGGATCCAAATAGAGAGCACAAAAATTATGGTCATGGAACGAGGGGATGTCTCCATGAAAATTCCACACCTTGGACTCTTTGTCATAACACATCTGAATATGACAATGAGAAATATTATATAAAGGATGATGAGTCTTTTCCCATAGGGAGATCTTAGTTTAGGGTCGTAGAATTCAGACCATGGATGAGATGAAACACGGGAGGCACGCGGTGGGTAATTACAAAAACCCAATGTGGATGGGAACCAGGGATGTGTACGACATGGTGAACTATTGGAAATGTATGAGGACATAATCCCAAACCACACCGCACAACCCCCTTGAGAGAGGTTTTAGGTCAAGGAACCGAAAAGGAGAGTTGAGCTGGGCCTGAGGCAAAATGAAAAAGAGTTCCTACATTCCCTATAGAGATTGGGATCAGGTTACATGTAGTTCTTGAGGGTGGAACAGCATGTTAAGGCACCCGTGAAAAGGATGAGGGGGTGTGTGGATCTAGCCCTCACACCATGAGAAGCGATATTTGATAGATGTTGTTTGTCATTTAAGGTGAGTGGTTTTTTTTTGTGAAATGATGGGCCGAGGGTAGCAAGATCTGGTGTCTCCAGAAGAATCAAGCCATAATAAGCATTGAAAAATGGTATGGCACGTGACCAATACCCAACTTGATTTCTTCTATGATGAGTCCACCACAATGCAGTGCAGTTCTTTGTCATGCGGACAGGATGATAATGTCATAGTTTAGGGTCGTGTTATAGGACCAAGCATGTATTTTAACGTCTTGCAGCACAGACGTAGTAGAGACGATACTAGGTAGGAAATGTGTACGGTTCCATGAAACATAACCGAAGTGAATGGGGATAAAATCCCACATCACACCGTACACAATTCCTAGAGCGGAACCTTAGGTCGAGGGGCCTACATAGAGGTTAGAGGTGAAGGGGGAGAGACTAGCTCCCAAATGAGCTGGAACCGAGAACGAGATGTTCGGGCAGTCCTACACATCCCATGAGGATGGGAATCAATCTGGACGTAGTTATGAGGAGATCATAATTTATTGTCTTAGATCTCGGACTGTGGGAGCCCTGAAGGATGCTGTATTGCATCTTTATTCCCCTGACATGAAAAGGTTCACTGAGGGATAGCACCAAAAGTGTCGAGATTCCACCTGGACACGATGGGGTAGAACATAATGTGAATCATGTAACCAAAATTAGAGGACTGAAGGGGCTGGAATGACGACACAGGGTTACTACTGACCGTGGCGGAAAAGTAGCATCTATATCGCATTAGCCTGAAATGGGAACAACAAACGAGCATAGACTGCTGACCATATTCGCAACGCGGAATTTGTATCAATTTGTTGTCTAAAACCCTTGAGGCGTTGGCTCATAATGGTAGGAGAGACCTTAGGCGTGGTATCCAGGCCGTTCGTGGGGGTCCCCCTAAGTGTGAAAGGTGGTGAAATCCTGGATGAATGGAAACAAAATTCTAGAAAAGTGGAAGGAACCTGACCAAGTTGAATATGAAACTCTTGGTAATAAACCAGAGTACACTTAACACATGAAAAAAAAACTACAAGGGGTCAAGGGACTCAACATGAGGGTGACCAAGAGATGGCGGGTGCCCGGGAAAAGGGGGAATAGTGCCTAAAACCATGTATCATACCTATATATCCACCTCTTGGAGAGTGATATGCCAAGGGGCCTAGGTGATCGGGAGATCGGGAGATCTCTAATAAGTGGGGCTGGACCCAAAGTCAGGGTATTCATGTGGTCCTACGTATCCCATAAAGATGAGAATAAATCCACATGTAGTTCTGGAGGGTGAAATTTAATGTCGTGTCGGATAAGAAATATGAGGTCTTATTCCTAGAACGGGGTGCATGTGGTGCGGCAATTACAAACCCAATGTGAACAAGAAAGTAGTCCCACACCACGCCACGTGGCCCCATAGTCAAGGTCCTGAAGGTGGGACATAAGAGAAAAATTAGCTAAACTCATGATGGAACCATAGACAGGAGGTCTGGGAATTCCTACGTATCCCATGAGGAGGGGAATCAAGCAAGACATAGGTCTTAGGAGATCTTAGTTTATGGTCTTAGGGATCAGACCTTGGATTGATGGCAACTGTCCATGTAAGCGCAGACCTCGACCTGATCCCTAAGCCCACGTGAGTTAAAATCGGTGTGGGAATCAAGGGAGGAAGATCCTTATATTAATACCCAAAACTTCCATCAAGGGATGTTAGTGAAGGGCCCCGAAGGTGACCTTTAACGCGGCTTTGTACCCCTAACACGCAGATGCGCACTGAGGAATAGTACAGAGAGTTTTGAAACTCCACTTGGACATGTTGAAGAATGGTGAAGGATGTGAATCATGTAACTGACATTTTGAGATTACTGGGGTTCGCGTGGTGATGGAGGATAACTGTTAACCGTGGTGGAAAAATCAGTCTCCATATTGCGTTATCCTGAAGTGGGAACAACAAATGAGCATCGACCGCTGACCATATTCACAACGTGGGATTTTTATCGGTTTATTGTCCAAAACCCTTGGGGGCATTGGCCCGTAACGGTAGGAGATCCCTTGAGCATGGTATCCAGGATGGTCTTGGGGGTCCCTATGGGTGTGAAAGGAGATGAAAGCCCTGATGAAGGGAAACATGATGCCTGAAAAGTGGGTGCGGACCTGTCAGAGTAGAGTCCGACATTCCAGGTAACTAAACCCGAGTACCCTTAGGCACATTAGTGAACCACAAAAAAGGTTTAAAAAAGTGGCTCAGGAGGGAGAGGTACACATCATGGTCATTACAAGCCAGATGTGAATGAGTACATAGTCCCGGAACATGCTATATACTCCCCTCTCTAAGGAAGGGTTGTCTAGGGGCCAATGTGTGATGGAGATTTTCAGAATATGGGGCTGGAGCTGAATCCTAGACGTTCACGTGTTCTTACATATCCCATGAGGATGGGATCAAGCCACACATAGTTCTCAAGATACCCAAGGGGTAGGATACCCTAACGAGGACGTGTACGGCGTGGCGAGTAACCTGAAGTGAATGAGGTAGTCCTGCACCACACCGCATAGTTTTGTATGAAAGAAACTTGTCCAGGGGCCTAAAAGGGCCAAAGGGCCTGATAGTTGGGCTCTAGTCAGAAAGGTCTATCCTACTCATAGTTTAACATCTTGTAGTGAGGAAAAGGGTTGTGGAATAGGATTACCTATATTAGGGAGGGGTATGACATGAAAAGTAACCTGATGTGAATGAGTACATAATCCCACACCACGGCATACACTCCAGGTATGACCTTGTTCTCGAGCCCGAGAAGGCCAAGGGGCCGGAGGATGGGCCTCGGTCAGAGATGTCAGACCAGCTTGCAGTTTAATGTCTTGCAGTGAGGACAAGGGTCAGGGGCCCTAAAAGGCCAAGGGGCCTGAGGTCGGGCCTCATTCAGGAAGGCTTGACCAGCTTGCAGTTTAACATCTTGCAGTAAGGACGAGGACCGAGGGCCCAAAAAGGACAAGGGGCCTGAGGCTAGGCCTCAGTCACGAAGGCCGGACCAGCATTCAGTCTAACGACTTGTAGTAAGGACGAAGGTTAGATGAGGTGTCTCTTCCGGGGATGTGTATTGTACGGTGGGTAACCCGATGTGAATGAGGATGTAATCCCACACCACACCACACAAACCCATCATAGAGTACCTGGGCCAGGGACCCGAGATGGACAATGGGCCTGAGGCGGAGCCTCATTCAGGGAATGTGTATGGCATGGAATGTAACCATGCCGTACACTCCCATAAGAGAATCGGGGCCAGGGGCCTGACTGCTAAAACCACCGGGAGGGAAGTTTGTCGCTTCGCGATGGGGCAGAGCGAACCACTACACTCGATGTTTGGGACATCTTGGGGTGGTCCTAAAGAATTAGGACAACCTTTGATCATGTTCGAAACACAGCGTCCCTGAGGTGACCTGATATGGGAGAAAAAAATGATCATTGACCGCTGACCACATTCAAAATGCGGGACTTGTATCGGCTTGTTGCTCGACATCCTTGAGGGCGTTGTCCCAAAGTGGTAAGAGGTCCCTTAGGCCGAGCATCCATACCATTTAGGGAACCTTCCGGATGAGTAAAGTGATGGAATCCCAGTCAAGGAGTGGGTAAAGAATAGTGGTACCCATCTGCGAGAGAGGCATGCATCTCCAGGGTGGGGGACGTACAGCCGGGTCGAGTCTAACTCAACGTGAATTAGGGAGAAAATATGCACCCTGTCATATGTCTTGACCCGAGCGGAAGATTTTGGCTTTTGTGCTAGGGAAACAGAAGAAATGTCTGTGTGTGTCTACGTATCTCATAATGATGAGAATCAGTCCATACGTAGTTCTTGAAGGTGATGTAGTTTAACATCGTGCGGTGAAGATGTGGGAGGATAGAAGAATAGTAGTGGGAACATGATGCGACCATTATAATCCTCATATTGGTGGGGATAAGGAAGCCTACTCCTCATCATGTGAGGAACCTACAAGTAAACTATACCCAAGGGGGACAGTCAAAGAGAAGAGCTCGGTGATGGGCTCAAGACGAGACATCTAGGCATTCCTACGTATCCCTTTAGGATGGGAATCAAGCCATACATAGTTCTATAAGCGCATTTTAACATCATGCGGGATGAGATGCAGTTTAATGTCATGCAGGACGGGGGGACACATATCATCTGGGGATATGTACAGTACGGTGAGTAACCCGGTGTGAATAAGGACATAATCCCACACCACGTCATACAATCCCGCAAGAGATCCTGAGTCGTGGAAGGCCAAGGGGCCTGAGGCTGGGCCTTTGTCTGGAAGGCCTGACCAGCTTGTAGTTTAATGTCTTGCAGTGAGGACGAGGGAGATCTTAGTTTAAGGTCATAGAGATCGGACCATTTTGCAGTTTATTGTCATTCAGGATGATACAGAGTTGTTTAGCATCATGACATATGATGATGTTGTTTCATGTCATGCATGACGATGTTGCAGTTTAAAGTCATGTAGGACTAAGTGTAGTTTAAGTTCATGTGGGACCCAGGTGCAGTTTAGGGTCATGAGGGACCGTACAGTTTAAGGTCGTGCCAGACCTTAATGTGTAGTTTAAATTCACGACGGACGAAGATGAGAATTTTAATGTCATGTTGGACCATAATGTGCAGTTTAACATCATGATGGATGAAGAAGAACAATTTAACGTCATGAAGGATGAAGATGAACAGTTTAACGTCAAGCAGGATGAAGGTGCAGTTTAATGTCATGCAGGATGATAATGTGCAATTTAGGGTCATGCGGGACCGTACAGTTTACAGTCGTCCAGGACCATGGGGCTGAAGAAAAGTATTTCTTGAGGAACATGGCGTTGGTGGGAGGAGTTATGCGGTCACCATCCATGGTCACCAAAGAGTATGATCCGTTGGGGTAAACCTTATGAATAATGTAAGGTCCTTCCGATTTGGGATCCAGCTTGGGTGGTTTCCTGCCAGGGATCATTGGCGCTCGGAGGGCTAACACCAAGCCTCCTTACAGAAAAGAGTGAAGGCGAACCTTCTTGTTGAAGGCTCTGGAGATCTTATTCTGATGCCATTTCAGATTGTGCAGGGCACAAAGCCTGTTCTCATCTAGTGCTTCCAATTCAGCTAGATGGATTTCGACCAGCTTATCTGGCGCCTGCTGGTCATAGACTGTAGTGTGTAATGATGGCAGCTAGATCTTGATGGGCAGGACGGTCACAACCCCATAAGAAAGGGAATATAGAATCACCTGGTTGGAATTGCGAGTCATCGTTTGATACGCCCAGAGGGCATTGGGGAGCTTGTCAGGCCATCTTTTCTTTTTCTGACCAACCATTTTCTGCAAAATCTTAGAGATGGTTTTGTTGAATTCCTCGATCTGCCCATTTTCCTGTGCGTGATAGTGAGAGGTATGGTTCGAACGGATATTGAACTTGGCATACAATTTTTTCAGCTCGACTGCTTGGAAGTTGGTGTCGTTGTCGGTGAGGACAGCGTGAGGGACTCCAAACTGGTGGATGATATTGGAGCTCACAGAGTCAACGATGAAACAGGACTTGACCTCTTTGAGTGGAACTGCCTCTGACCACTTGGAGAAGAAATCTGTAGTGGTCAGGATGAACCTACGTTGGAGAGCTGTCGCTGGTGGATATGGTCCCACGACATCGAGTCCCCACACCGCAAATGGCCAAGAGTACTTGGTGGAGGGGAGAGGCTCTGGCGGTCGATGCTGGAAGTTATCATGAACATGGAATGAGTGGAATCTCTTGGAAAACTCAATACAATAATGGATCATAGAGGGACATAAATACCACAATCTCTGGATCTGATGGGATAACTTTTGCCCAGCGTGGTGGGCATCGCAAGAATCGGTGTGAACCTCTTGCATTTCCAGAGAAATCTTAACTCCTTGAATGAAACTGAAGTGAACACCATCAAAGCCCCTTTTATAGAGGATCTGAACAATACTGGGACTGCTCTGGATGGTAAACTGAAGTGCACGGTGTCGGATTCGCTCACGCTCGACCCGATCATCCGGGAGGCAACCATTTTGAAGATACTCGACCAAGGGTTCCCTCTAGTCGGGAGTGGCCTCAACCACTTCATCTGAAGAACCTAGGGATCCGGATGTGGAGGGTCTGGTTGAAAGATGGCTTACATACAGTTTTTCATCATCCTTTGAGGTGACGGGGGAAATGACTCTCCGGTGTGCCACATGTATGATCAAATCATCCTACTCGGGTACTGCGAGTGACACACCTAGGCTGGCCAGAGCATCCTCTCGACCATTCGGTGACCGAGGGACATGGGTAACATCTGGTCGAGAAGGGAATTGGGTCATTAGATAGAGGGTGCACTCCAACAATGGCACGAGATCTGGATTTCCGATTACATAGTTTCCATTGACCTCTTGATGACTAGTTCGGAATCCCCTTTCACGTGAAAATGGGGAACATTGATATCAAGGTCCAACTCAAGGCCAGTGATGAGAGCCTGATACTCTTCCTCGTTGTTGGTGCAGCCTTCTGACAACAGGAATGAGTATGGCAAGACGGCCTGCACCGGGGTGATGAAGACGATACCCAGACCCACTCTGTTGAGCTTAGGATCATTGAGCCTCATACCGGTTGGGCTCTAGGAGGCACCGTCGAAGTTCTTTTGCCAACATGAGATGACATGATCGACTGAGAGGATTGCATCATCAGGAAAATCTAGGTCCAAAGACTAATCCACGTAGGTTGGATGGGAATCTAGGAAGTCTGCCAAGGCCTGTCCCTTGATAGCCTTCTGAGGCACGAACCTAATATCAAACTGCTGGAGGATCACCGCCCACCACGCTAGTCGGCCAGTCAACATGGGGCAGTTGAGGATGTACTTCAGTGGGTCTACCCAAGAGAACAAATGTACCTCATGATGCTGCAGCTAATTCCATAATTTCTATATGGAAAACACGAGCGCCAGACATCTCTTCTCGATTGGGGAGTATATAGTCTCCATATCGAGGAGCATGCGGCTGAGGTTGTAGCAGTTTTTCTCTGTACCCTCATTGTTTTTCTTGGAAAGCAGGGCGTCGAGAGACCATTCTAGAGCGATCATATAAAGGACCAGTGGATTTCCGGTGACGGGTGGCATCAGGACCGGAGGCTGGAGCAGATATAGCTTGATTTCCTCAAAGGCGGCCTGACACTCTTCATCTCATTCATAGGCAGAGCCTTTCTTCATGAGCCAAGAAAAGGTCTTACACTTTCCAGACATATTCACAATGAGTCAACGTATGTAGGATAAGTGGCCTTAGAGACCTCGAAGCTCCCGAATATTGCTCAGGGGAGGCATTGTGATGATGGATTTGATTTTCTCCAGGCCGATCTCAATGCCTTAGTACCTGACAACAAAGCCAAGAAACATCCCAGAGGTGCCCCCAAAGGCACAATTTGATGGGTTTATCTTTAGGTGGGAGGAGCGGAGGAAACTGAACACTTTTTCAAGATCCATGAGATGGTCCTGGCGCGGACGAGATTTGAACACCAGATCATCCACGTATCATTCCACTAATGTCCCAAGAATCAGCTTGAATATGCGGTGCATGGATCACTGATAAGTAGTACATGGATTTTTCAGGCTGAAAGGCATAACCTGGTAATAGAATGTACCTTAGAGAGCCCTGAAGGCAGTGGACTCCTCATCTTCAGAGGCCATCTAGATCTAGTTGTACCCAGAATACCGATCCATGAAGGAGAGAGCTTGGAACCCTGTTGTAGCATCAATCAACAACTCTGTCACTGGAAGGGGAAAATCATCCTTCGGACAGTGGCAGTTGAGATCACGGAAGTCGATACAGACTCTGATCTGCCTGTTCTTCTTCCTGACTGGCACAATGTTGGATAGCCACTTGGGGTACTAGACTTCCTTGACAAAGTTGGATTTGATAAGATTGTCAACTTCGGACTCAACCAGGACACTGTGGGAAGGGTGCATCTTTCTAGGAGGTTACTTGAACCCTCGCTGATTTTTCGGGAGACCAAGGCAGTGGACGGCTACATGAGGATCTAGTCCTGGAATCTTATCGTAACTCCATGAAAACACGTCATGGTGCTGTTTGAGATAGTCCACGTACCGCTACTTCTCCTCGAGGGACATGGTGGAACTGATCAATGTGGGTCCTGAATCTACCTCGCTACCGAGGTTCACCTGTACCAGTTCATCGACCGTGGTAGATACGCCATCATCAAAGGTGGGGGGATCATCCTCTAGATCATCTTCTCCACTTGTGGAGCGATCTTCCACGGGGGAAGTTTCTTTCGAGCCACTAAACTCTGATGGGGGTATGGGGCCAGCATGAGTGGCAATGGTCATCATGTCAGGAGACTCATGTTTCACTGACACCATAGCGATGAAGGCAGTAGATCCTTTACCATCTGGCCTTCGGCCCAAGGGGCTATGATTGATGACATCAAAGCAGTAGTGATGTGTCGGCCTGAGCCAGTTGATTCCAGCCCGACGAAAGAGAAATTTATGATGTACTGCCATTTCGATGAGCTTGATGTCTTAGTACTGTACATGGGTAGTTGGTTCTGATATCACCTGAGCCTGGTTGGTGTAGGAGTACGATGTGATTTTCCACCATCGCATAGACCTGGGAATATGACATCCTATTATACCAGAAACAACAAAACACTGCCCCATGTCAGGGGTTGTGGCCTCCAATAGATGGATCGGGAAGATGTAGGCATCATCTCGACCTTCCCAGGGATCACTTGGGACCGGGACGGCTTCATCCTCACTTGACAATATTTTCTTATCCTTTTTCTTGTAATAGACAGCGTCCAGATAGCAGGCTTCACAAGAGGCAAAAGGAGACGCATCTCCTTGGAGCACACCTACTCGACCTTTGAGGGAGTATTTGAGGCATTGGTGATACGATGAAGGGACTACTGCATAAATATGGAGCCATGGCCTGCCCATCAATGCATTGTACGTAGTGCCCTGTGAGACAACCATGAATTTGGTGCTGGCAATTAGGCCACTGAACTGGGTCTTCAAACAGATCTTACCAAATGGGGTCTACTCAGTCCTGTCGTATCCCTAAATTCTGAGATCGGAGGGGGTTAGATCATCCTCAGACAAACCCAGCTTTCGCAGTGTCTGAGTTAGGATTAGGTTAATCCCAGACCCCATGTCAAAAAGACAGTGGTGGACATCCACGCCATTGAACTGACCAGTGATATACAGTGGCCGAATTTTCCCCTACATGGGAGGGTCTTCATCTTCACTAGAGAATGAGATTACTGCATGAAATTCGGCATTCTCAATTTCCTCATTGTGGAATGCTTCTGCAGCTGCTACCACTATATCAAACTGGAAGGGGCTCTTTAGGGCCCCAACAAGTGCCTCGTGCATTTCAGATGATAGGCGAAGACCCTCAAGGATAGAAATCCTTGCAGGAATGCCGGAAAGGTGTTATGAACATCATACATCCATGCCAAACACAAACATCTTCTTACAGGAGGTCATTCTGCAATTGGAGGCTCGGGGGCCCCTGCCGGCTGGACCGGCGGCTGGTTGGTACTGGGTAGATCCCGCTTCCTGCTAGTTGAGGCCTGAAGAGTATCTAACAGATGAGGATAGGAAAACTGAGATTGGAATGTAGGAGGACAAGACTAGCCATGGTATAGACGAGGCAGCTCTGCCTGATCTAGTAGTACAAATGGTGGTGGAGGTAGATCTGAGGTCACTAGATGAGGTTGCGCGTACTGAGCTCTGCACTGGGTCTGCTGTCTGGTTTCAGTTGCATGCATGACCTGGCTAAAAGCACCTTCTGACATGCCTTGAAGACCCATGTGGCTGCAGTTTCACTGAATTTGACGTAGGCTGGGGACATTTGGGAGGCTCTCCTGTCTTTCCCCCTCATAGGGAGTCATATAGGGATTTACCAGCTCCACGGTATTAACCGAAGTCAACCCCTAACTATCACTCGAAGATTCATCCACCACTGGGCGGATTCTGGGAGGAATCCCCATATTAGGCGGCATGAAGTCACCGATAGTGAGGGATGATGACGGCACTGGTGGAGTGCATTGCTTCTTCTTGCACCATCACTGATTGCCCTTCTGGGAAGAGGCTGGCTGAGATGATGACGCAATGGTACTGGTCGCTTCTTCTAAAGGCTCCGGGTGATTCATGAATGCCTGAATGATACCATGGGAGCGGGTGACAGTTTTATCGGCCATCCAGTCATCGTACTTCGGGGACCCGTAGCTGGGAACGTGCTGCCACTCACCTTCATCATCGCTACGACTTTCTGATCGTACAAAGACACCTGCCACTTGTGTTGGAGCCAGGCCCAACCTGACTATATTGTTTCGACCTTGCCTTGGGGTGAGTCTTTAAACACATAGAACTGCTTGAGGGTGTGCCTTAGGATCCGATGATAGGGGCAGTAGTTGGGGCGATCAGTGAGATTCGCTTTTTCCGGCCTTCTGCACTCGGGTAAACGCACAATCCCCTGCTCTAGGGAACTACGGATGTAACTGGGGACCTGATTCACGTTGAATGAGTAAGTCTGGTGCCTTCTTTCTGGATAGGGTACTCTAGGAGCCTGGACCTGACGGGGATCCAGAGGCACTTTACGAGGAGGCGGAGCCTGATTGTCTCTCCTAGGCGGTGGCGGCGCATTGTATGGGGGAACCTGTTGGTTATGAGGCGGTCACTGCTGGGCAGGAGGTTGTGCCTGAGGTGGAGGGCCTCTGCGGGGTTGCGGAGCCAGTGCCATTGGAAGAAATTATAGCTACCTTGGGGATTCTATTTGGGCCACTGTGGCGGGATCAACTCTGGAATCCCTTCTTGCAGGGATCACATGGGGCAGCAGAGGTGCTTGACTAGCTTGTTGCAGAGCTTCCTTGAGGCACTGGGCCTTATCTGAAAAGTCCTGGAACCCTCCAGGGTAGTTCTAAGTGATCATGGAAGCAACCAGTTCTGTTTTTACATTCCTTACGCTCATCATCAGTAATTTCTATTGAGTCATTGGCATGTAAAGGGAGTATTTGAGCCACTTCCACTGAGCGATGAAGTCTGTGACTTGCTCATCAGGAATTTGTTTGCACTGGAACAGGACTACGATGCTGGTTTTTCGCGTGGTAGAGCTGAACTAGTAAAGGAATTGCTGGAGGAGATCCTCCCAACTGGTCACTGATCCAATAGGGTGCTGGTTGTACCAGACGACTGTAGGTCCCTCCAACATCTGCATGACACTTTGGAGCGTGGCGTCTTCCTGCTGTGCTGGGGTCCCCAACATGAGGCCACACCTGGAGGAAAAGTGATCCAAGTGCTGCTGTAGGTCCCCTGTCTCATTAAACGGTGAGAAATTGGGATTCCCAAAACCCGGAGGTGCAGGCATATCGTCCACCCACGCGAGATATGGCTTGCCATCTGGTGGGACTTCCACCTGCCGCGTTTCCAACCCCCTGAGGCAGGTGATGAGTGCTACTATAGGATCATCTGGGTGGGGGTCTCGGTCATGACAGGGATCCCTAACCATGAGTGTGTTTCCAGGATCTTCGACATGGTAAACGGCTCCATGGCTCATGGAGTGACTGGCAGAACGACATGTGGGGTGGCTGGGGGGACGTGGGTGGGATTCCTCGGATTGAATCTCCGTTCATGAGGGTTTATAAAGACGTATCGTTCCCTCTTTCCATGAGTTCTAGCTTCCGCCCTGTCTGCAGGAGTAGCATGATCATGATTTCCCAGAGGCATATCGTCGGGGGGAATTGTTCCTGCCCCTGCTACCCTAGCATAGGATTACTATAGTCGGGTCGTCGCTCTATAGTGTGTTCGGGTAGGAGTTCATCGACCAGCCTCTTCTGATCAATGAGCTATTGGTGCAACGCGACCTTCTCGGGGTCTTCGTCCATCTTCTGCACTGAGGCGGATGGGTTGGAGTGCTTGACAGTTCCGACATGCTGTTTACCCATACCAGCATTCCGACTGGGTAACAGCAACTCGGTGCACACAGAGAGCCCCAGAAGGTTCCTCTACTGATGAGTAATCCTCCCTGCCAGGTCCAACAGTAGTGGTACACCCTCAGGGGGTAAGTCTCCATCGAGAAACTCCAGCTCGTCCTCCATGTCCACTATGTTAGCTATGTGGGCCAAAACACTTCTTGGGGGAATGTCCTCAATGTCGCATAATGAATCGGGCTGTTGTTGGATAGGACTGAAGAGGAGGATTTCATAGTGTCCCCAACCATGGACTTGCACTTGGAGGGTAGCTTCCCTGATGATTTTGTGGAGTACCTTGAAACTCTGAACGCATTTTTGTTGGAGGGCACTCTGGTGACCTGGTGACTCAGAGCGCTGGGCCACGGGGAGTGTAGCCAAATCGACCAGACGACATTGCTCGCCAATTTCCTCAAATTTCACTTGGCTCCGGGGGTACACCAACCAATCATAACGAAGAAAGAAGTGTGTCGCCCATAGGGTTTGGTGGAAGCACTCGAATTCCTTTGGGGAGAGGGATTCCGGTGCACAAAAGTTCGATGCTGCCGCCTACCAGAACTTCTCCGGGAAGTGATCCACTACAAGAATGTTCCAGAATCCCATAGGCTCAGATTCAAGGTCTAGCCCCGTATTGCCCCACTTTTCAATCCGCTGAGGCTGGGGAACCGGTAGTGGTACTGAGGTGGATCGCTGGGACAGTCAAATGGGCAGCGGAGAATATGGTGAACGAGCCGAATGACTGTCGAACTCCAGGAAATCCTCCGAAGAGTTCGGTGAATTGACCACAATGTCACGATACGACGGGATGATAGCCACCGCTTCTGGTGCAGGGACTGCAGTTACCGGCAATGGGTCACGCAGTTGCTCAACCACCATCGGTCCCCAAAATAGCTCCCTATGATCTCTAGTCAAGGTAGAGGATGCTTCTGGTGATGAAGGTGGTGACTGCACGGTCGGAACCTATGGGACTCACAAAATTTCCCCCTCCTGGATATACCTGCGAAGAGAGGCAGGAATCTGGTGGACTTCACATTCTGGAAGGATGAGGCTGACAAGCCTTGTTCTAGCCCCGGTCCTTAACACATAGGACCATGGGGAGGGTTCCCATGCTAAGTCACATTCTGCTTCAGAATCCGAGAAGCGGGAAGGTTTGATCTCCGTCCGGGCCTTCCCAGGATTCTTCTTTTGGTGGCGACCACCCACCCTCCTTCCCCTAGGTGGCTCTTCGGGACAAGGCTGATTACCAACATGTAGTCTTGGGGCCACGTTGGTGCCAGGGCAGAGAGGAATTCATATTGAGACAGCTGGGGTGAGAGGGGAACTGGGACAAATGTCTAAGAGAACATGGGGAGGATCTCCATGAACAGCACCTAAGTGGGAGAAACCCCGTTGGAACCGGCGGGAGCATAGGGAGGACCTCCATGCTTGGTGCGGGTGGAGCGAGGCTGACCTTCACCCATTTGGTTTCCAGGGTGAGGTGGACCTTCACGTGCTATGGAGATAATGTAGGGAGGATCCCCATATTGGAGAGGGACCGGATGGGGAATGTATTCACATTGATGGTCGGGGGTAGGAGGAATTCGATACCCAATGTGGTGGGCATGAGAAAGGCTTCCGTACAGAGTGTCACTGCCGCGGGTCAGGTCTTCATTCATGTTTGTGGTAGAATAGGGCATAACTCCATGATGAAATTCAGAGTGGGGAAGGCCCACACTCTACGGAATAGTGGTATGGGGAGGGCCTCTATACGGGGTGGCATTACCGCGGACTGGTTCACGACGATCACCACTCAGGCCTGTGACCCGAAGAGTCAACCCAGCCTACCTGTGGGGCGGTTGGGGCCTTGATCCCGGTTGGACATAGGAGCAACCCGGCTCTGTGTGTGCAGGGACATCATGATATGCGTCGGTGGTGGCTCGGGACATAGTAACTGTTGACGTTGACGCCCCTTAGCAGGCATCCTCAGCTTGGGCCCAACGCTGGCGTCCGGTCAGGCGATCCAGTGTGCGTGGTGCAGGCGCATAGCCTACCTACTCCTCTGGCAAGGCCAGACAGTGGTGCTGATGCGGCCGGGTGGGGGCCCTTTCTTGGAGACCATGAATCGGGACTCTGATCGGGCTGATCTAGACATCACCAACCACATCAGCGTAAGCCAGGGAGCCATCAAGGCGTTCCGGGGATAGGCTCTCGAAAAAAATTGAATGATGGGGTGGGGAGGAGGGGCTCCCTGTGTATCCATCGAGGGAGGCATTGACAGTGGGGCCTAGACACCTCCTAGTCCAGGCAGGCCATATCCCAAGTTGGGATTATGCAGTCCTCCTCATAACGATGTATGAGTTCGTTAATCACCCTTCGTTGGATGATTTCCGATGGGGAGATGAGGTGTGGGAGCCCCACGTTCGTGGATGCAGATGCTATTGTGGCAGCAGTGGAGCCACATGGAGCAGTTGTGCTGGTGTTTCCCCTACACTTGAAAAGGGTGGTGGGTGGTGATCATGTCCCTGTAGTAGTAACCCGATTCCTGAGAAGCAGGGAGATTAACTGATCAACACTGTGAGGAAAATAAATCAACAACAAGTGCCCCACCGCCATTCCGTCTTCTGTGGTCGGTAAGATGGATCCACGCCGACAACGTTGCAGAATGGAATGCCCCACGTTCTACTACCCGAACATCTAGGGAGTTTCACGCCAGGCCCTCTATTTGCTTGGTGGGACCCGACACCAGATATCTGGATCCGGTGACAATTCAATCTACTGCTGTCTCGAGCACTACTAATCTCCACATTTAGGAGAAGAACTTCACATCGGGTTCACCATTTCTGTTTCTGATGCTTTCGCTGGGGCACACACGTCCATCCGTGGGGGACGTCGACGTTGCTTTTGTTTCCCCGCATTCCCACATTCCAAAGGCGGGTGACATCCACTCCTTATTCAGGGACGTCTACTCCATGATTGAAATGAGATGTTGGGATGTCGGTTCCTCCTTCTGTGGATTCCTCCTCAAAACTCATCACCTAGTCCGGGTCTCCCTCAGATTTAATACGTTGTTCGTGAAACTCTTCCCAGTGCCATGTTTCCTTGGTCACCGGTTAATTACACTACTTCTGTCAGGACATTCCTGGGGGTCTGATCCAGGCAGCTACCTTCAGTTGGGGGAGTAGTCTCATAGAGGCATCATTAACATTTCTGAATGCTGGGGAATTGGCTTGTCTGTCATTTGTCTCTTATTATAGGGATTCTTGAGGGCATAGAATCCCGAGGCATCGCAAATCGAGCGCGGGGAATCATATGCCATAGGCATGTATATGAGGTTTTCCTTAGATTCTCTTGTTTATAACAGGGTATTCTGCAATTTTAACGTCCAACGGAGACGGGTCAGACTTATCAAAACACCTAAGAGGGTGGACCAGATTAAGGAACCCCCTTGATGGAACACCAATATTTGGGCCAGCACATTGGCAGCTTCCCGAATGTTGCGGAGGGGAGTGAGGTGGAATGATATCACCGGGACCTGGTGTCCCAGGTAAGAATCAGGAAGGATAATGGAAAGTTGGATGGAGTGGAGGGGGAATGAAATGGGTCCATCATGGAGATGATAGTGGTGATGGGATTGAGTCTGGAAGAGACCTCTTACGTATCCCGTGGCAGGGAATCAAAGTCTGCATAGTTCGATTGGTGAGAACCGATGTGAATAGGGGGTCAGAGCGACCAATGAGTGGTGGGACTGAACCTCAGGGAGGCTTCCTACGTACCATGCCTTGACAAGGATCAAGGTCAATGTAGTTCGGGATGAGGAGCCGGTAGACTGACGTGAAGGGGGACCTTGGCCTAGATGAATGGTGTTGGGGCATGAACCTCAGGGAGGATTCCTACGTACCATTCCTTGACATGGATCAAAGTCCTCGTACTTCGAGTTGAAAAGGGGTTGTTGAACTGACATGAAGGGATGTCGGAACAACTGGGTGGTGAGATCATAATGGATTACCGCATAATTGGGATGTAGTTTAATGTCATGCGGGACGAGGGCGTGTCATAGAACCGATGTGAAAGGGGACCTTGGTCCGTTGGGTGATAGGCTTGAACCTCATGGAGGCTTCCTACGTACCATGCCTTGACATGGATCAAATACCTCGTTGTTTAGAAGGGATGAGGGTGTCGGCGAACCGATGTGGAGAAGGACCTTGGCCCGATGGGTGACGGGCTTGAACATTAGGGAGGCTTCCTATGTACCATGCCTTTACATGGATCAATGTACTCGTAGTTCGGGAAGGGTTTTCATCGGCGAACCAATGTGAAGGTGAACTCGGGAGTCCACTTGTTGTGGGATTGAACCTCGTGAGGATTCCTTCGTACCATGCGTTGACATGGATCAAATCCATCGTAGTTCGGGTGTGCAGTTTAACGTCGTGTGTGCCAAGGGCGTACAATTTGACGTCATGCTAGATGAGTGCATACTGTTTAATGTCTTGCTAGATGAGGGCATTGTCATCGTCGATGTTTATTCTAAGCCCATGTGAGTCGTGCTCTGTGTGGGAAACAAGAGGAAGCATAGACCTGACAATCACGTCACGAAGGGTGAATCCATGAGAAGAGAAGTGGGGCTTACGCGTTAGGAAACCCATGGTGCTGGGACATACTCCAGGATGGAGGCCCGAGGGCGACAAATCACAGAGGGAGAGGGATTCGGGATCGAAGAAAGGTGGTGCCTCGTTCCCTATCAAGTCCTCCGCTGGCCTTGGCTGTGTGGAAGTACAGAGGTGCATAGGTGGTACCTTACGATAGAGGGGATAAGGGGATTACACCAAGGAGGTTTCCCTCCCCCCGCGGACAAACGCCACTCCCAGAAGGAGGATATCATCCCATGTGGGTGTGGGGGGGGGGGGTGATCCCATCCCCGTGGAGATGGGCGGCGTAAATAATGTCCGAGTCGGGGGGGACCCTGCGTGCGAGGCATGGGGCCGGGTCACAGTTTAACGTCATGTGTTGAGGACGAGGTGCTTCGATGTTTATTGTCCTGAAGCTTAGATGAGGTGGGTCTACTCCGCACCCCTAGGGTTTACATGACCAGTACCCTCTACCCCTTGGGGATGGGATGACATCGACAAGGTTGTGTAGAAGGGGCGGTCGTAGAGCGAACCATCGAGCAGTCCACGTTAGCGTGGACATGCGATGAAGCAATAGACACTAGCGTGCCTATGCGAAGAATAATTAGGAGAAGCTAATATACAGGTGGTATTGTCTAGGGGACTTTGAAATCACATTGTGCAAACCTGGAGGGTCACACAGGAAGAGGAACTTCCAAGCAGAGGGGTCTACAGGCAGGGGCCTTGTAGAGCTCGGTTGCTTTGCATAGTGGAGGGCACTTGCGAAGAGGTGTGCTTCGCAAAGTGGAGTTCCTTGGACTTAGTAGGGGGCAGAGGTGTGAGTGGGAGGTGCTTCACAAAGTGGAATGTTATTCTCAGAGCACAACCTCATGAAGAATAGGTTCCTCGCGATGTAAAGTGTCTCTAAGCAATGTGCTTCGCGAAGTATAGTGACCCTACCATGGCATACAGATCACATGTACGGGGTGGGTTTTTCACAAAGCATAAATGCTTCGTGACTGATCATGTCCCCTTGGTGGTCCCCTTCCTTCGCGAAAGCCCTTAGGCTTCATGAAGGGCATCCCTCTTGGAAGAGGGGCTCAAAACGAGACAAGGCGGAGGCCTCTCGTGAAGAAAAAAATACATCGCAGAGCTCATGATTCCCGGATTGAAGAGTGCTTCATGATTTGGTAGCTAAGAAGCCAAAAGGTCAGATTTTCCATCTCGAGAGCTCAGGGGGGGGGGGGGGCTCGATATTTATACTAAAGAGGCACTGCGAAGCAGAGCTCGTGCGGCATGAAGGGGGCTTCGGTTGCTTCGCGGCTTGTCGCGGATGTCAACCGAGTTCGCGGAGGGTTACCACCTCCTGTGCTTCGCGGCGGGTTCATGAATGTTAGGGTGTTCACAGAGAGGTACCACCTCCTATGCTTCGTGGCTGTTTCGTGAAAATCAGGGCGTTCGTGGAGAGTTACCACCTCTTATGCTACGCGGCGGCCGCGTTTCTTGGGGGGCTCCGTGTTGGGGATTCACGAGGAAGGACACAGAGCTACTTTTTCATCTCTCCTTTCTTAAAATATTTTGGCGCCAAAACTCCCATTTTATGAGATTGTATACCATTGGGGATGGTCACAACCATGGTCCCTACTATAGATGGGACTCATTGGTTATTATCTCATTTTATTTATTTCCATCCACGGAGGGTTATCTGGGGAGGAAGGAGTCGTGACATGCATTTTATAAAATATATGAAGGCATGACATGGTAATGATACCTGCCAAAAATTAGTAAAACAACACATTATGAATTACCACACAGTTGGGTAATAATGAAAGGACATAAAAGACCCATGTGAGATTTCCATGAGAATCTCAAGATCCAGATCGGTCCTTTGCTCTTAATTCCCAAGTACAATCATTACAAAAAACAACATAGATCCTAAAATAATAAGGTATACACTAGTACAAAGGGTACCTGAGTAGGGTGTGAGAGAACAATCTCAGAAGCTCATCACCCATAGTGTCTAGCCCAATTTCAAAATTACAATATAAATTAAATAGTTTGAAGAC
Organism: Viscum album; assembly: GCA_963277665.1. Lineage (NCBI taxonomy): Eukaryota > Viridiplantae > Streptophyta > Magnoliopsida > Santalales > Viscaceae > Viscum > Viscum album. The sequence continues at coordinate 599,041,488 of OY728122.1, forward strand.
AAGTATATACAATGTAATGAACTACAATGTAACTAAATTACCATGTACCTTCTTTAGCCCTCAGATGGTTTTTGAACATGTAACTAGTTCATTTTTGGTTATTATGTTTTTATAAACAAGACATATCTTAGTAATAGTGAAGGTTCGTTAATGTAACAAGGAAACCTATAATGATATTAAATAATGAAGTTACTAGATAATAACCAAGGAAATTTAGACCTCAAGGGTCCCCAAATCATTAATAACTCTAGCCGGGAATGGGGTTGAGAGTATAATCCAAGGAAAATAGTCCAATAAATTCCACAATAAGATTCCTACAATGTCCAAGGAGTTCGTTTATCGTAAAATGGGGCTACGGAATAACTAGGACTAATGGACATTAACCATGGAACCTACTTGTCAATGCTGGATCCATGGGGTGTATCCATGGAGTCCTATAATATTATTGAAGGGAACCTTTGGTGTCATATTCGGAATACAAAATTAGACAAGAATCGGATTCCAGGTGGGTCTCAACTAATGAAATATTCATACATGAATTGGAATTGGGTTCCCGAGTGCTCATGGAATTCCCTATAGAATCCAAGGCGATCTCGAGTCACACCTCTCCTATTTGATAATTATTTCTTATATAATTCATAATGTTCAATAAATTACCTTTCCTTTGGGTGTCAAGGATAATTGAGAATGATACAATTTAATCAAGTCTCAATATTCAATACGTATATCTAGTTCAATCCTTTCCTATCATTAGTGTGATATGTCCATGTATCATGGAACCATTCAATTTATCCATTTAATGAATTTTCAATAATCAAGTATCACTCTAATACCTTCCATTAACATGGTAAGGGGTGATATGGAATTGTAAAAAATTATTCAATTTGGAACCTATGTCTGTCAATGGAATTAATACATGGTCATTGATGTATCTCCCAAGGTATAATTATAATAAACCATTGAAGCCTTACATGGAATTCCTACTCTAGAATCCATGTATGATGCAACAAATAAAAGCATTCAATACATTCATAAATAATTTATTAAATTCATTTGAAAATTGATAATCAGTAATTAACCATTTCATTTAATTCAACCTATTTAATTTACCAAAGAAAAACTGTTCTATTTATAGGGATCCATGGGTCACATAGGACGTTTCAATCAAAAATGGATATCACCTACACGAGAAATTACAATCTAGAAACTAGGCTAAGAACTTAGACGATGCCTTGGTTCTTTAATCATTTAAAAATGGTAACTCCATTTTTTAATTCCATTAGGGGACAAGTAATAAAGATTCCATATCCCAAACATAACATCACATAATTAGAAATATCAGTATAGCAATCAATCGAGAATGATGTTCATATAACTACTTTTTATCTTTAAGATAGCACACCTCTGTTGGAGGGTTATTATTATAAAATCATGACATTTCACTTCAAAAAACTCATTTATCATATTTATCATCTCAATCATGAAACATAAACAATTAAAATTTAAGAGTAATTTACTCTAAATACAATACTATAGTAAATAAAATCTATGTAAGGTGTGATAAGTAAATAATTAATGTGTTCTTTAAATTAATGGGGAAATGAGAGGGACTCTACCTTTGTGTGGAACCAGTTTAACGCCCCGCACATGATATATTTATCTATTATTACCGAGAAATACTCCACACAAGAATGTATATAACTTCATATATAAATACATACAGACACACACACACACAGACAGACAGACAGACACACATATCCATTAACCAAGTGCACATGTTCCCTGTGCCAGGACAGAACATGTACATGGAAGATATATATATTTATATATATTTATATATGTGTATATGTATTGAAACCCTAAAAATTGGCAAATCCCTACTACAAACATTAATAGAAACTCAAGATTAATGCAGAAATGACCCACACACCTATAATAAACTATCAGGAACTCATTATTTCCAAAACCCCCAACTATAAAACAAGTGACATTGAAGAGCGAAGGTAAAAATCACCAAAAACTATTGGTGATTAACCAAACTGAGATGAACCACCTCATATTCAGTATATGTTACCGAAATACACACAAGGGACTCCTGATGGACATTTTGGACCAACTTACTATAGAAGAAACAATGAAAATTGGTGTTAACCCATACCTAGGGTTCGATCAAATCTTGAGGGGAGACAGAAAGAAAAAATTTGGAAGAGAAATGGGGAGGAGGAGGAGTAGAGAACCATACCATAATTCTGTGGAAAAGAGTCACCAAGAAGAACCATTTGAAATTGATCTGGGAGGGGGTAGTTGAAGAGGGGGGTCGCGTAAGAGGGGGGTTTGGCCGAGGGGGGTGTCGCACCGTTGGGGAGAGGGAGAACCCTCTTTGGGTTTTCTTAACAGTTTTGTAAAAAAAAAAATTAAAAATATTATTTTTATTACTATTACTAAAATAATTATATTCCTTGTAATTTTTAATTTAAATTAATTTCATAGAAAACCCAACCGCACGGTTTGAACAACATGGTTTTCCAAACATTGTTTATACCGTGCAATGTACCGTGTGAGGCTGCTACATCCTAATGCATACCACGTGTGCTAGGCACCGTGTTTGAAAAAAAAATAACATCCCATGTGTACCGTCACTTCCCCCATAAAGAAGGCCATATGGTTACTTATAGTGGTACACATGGTTTCAGAGAAATGATGCGCCTTTTGAAGGTTTTTAAAGCATGATTTTCCCTGTCCGGTACTCACAAAACCAATCGAGCCTCCTGGTAAACTCCTCAGGCCTTCACCCATTCCCAAAAATATCACCTTAATAAGTTACCACTCATATAATTGAGTTTTAAAGCTTGATTTTAAATTAAACCCATCCAATAAATCAAAAAGGCCAAAATCCCTTGTATTTTAGTCCAGTTGAAAAACATGGGACTCTACAACATTCCCAACTTAAAAATTCTCATCCCAAAGAAGCCTTTGGAATCATAGAAAACATTACCTAACCTAAAAGGTCTTTTATGTCTCATTCAAGATGTTTCATTATGTTTCTAACATCCAACACACGTTTAATCACTTATCAAGAATTCTACAATTAATCCTTTACAACCATAGATAATGTTCTCCTTCCTACTAGGCCATCGAAATAGAGTATACATGATCCCATGAAGATATAGACATAATAACATAATCATTTCAATAAACTTATGATCGATGATGCACCTCAACATAGGTATTAAATAAATGTCCAATTTCAAGCCACAATACCTCCATTGTCACAATTTCTATACAAAGCACGACTCTAAGCATCCAAACAACACTCCAGGAATTATTTAATTAAAAAGAATTGGTCAAATCCTAATCAAAATGTTAGAAACTGGTCCCATAATAATTTCCATATGGCAATTATGACCATGAAAGCACACATTCCTTCACTTGGAAACATACTTTAAAACGCTTCCTTACGAATGTAACCATTGAATAATAATAAGAGAGAATGAGTTGAGCTACTTGGATGACTCATCTCAAAGGTGTCCAATTTAGGTGGCCAAAATAATTAAAAAGAAATAGTTTGAGTCTATGTGTATTACCATGGTCATCCTACATGGGAACCTAGTAATCACTCAGGATTAATCAAGCATCAATAAGAACCAAATGTTAGTTTGTAATAGTAATAAAGATTACCCAACAAGATAAATGGCTTAAATCTTTAGCATGGAATATTACAAATGCACTCTGAGAAAATCAAGGATGATGAATATATTAGGGACATTATTGAACTAAAAAGAATATACTATTATAATTGTCATGGATTACAGTAAAACATACTAAACTACATGAAGGGAGATCAGTTGAACCACTACTGGTTGACATATTAGAAGAGACTCGGCTTCACCTGCTGACATGTCATTACAACCGATCACTTACCCCCATGGATTTTCATGATCTCTAAATATTTAACCACCAATGTCATCCATGTCTAAGAATGTCTTCCATAGGTTTCACGCACATAAAACGAGATCAATGTCATGTTTCCGAGCAATAACCAACAATCACAAACCCAAATAGCCCCAAGGTATTTTAAAAATAATCGACCGTTTTCAAGGTCCTCTTCGATTGTGTTCCTTCTACATGGAGTGAAAAAAATTACCAGAACCTACATGTACACCCAATATTAAGAGTGCCCACGTAATTAATGGATAAGAAGATAAACTATCCACTCACAAGCATGCTAATAAAATAATACCATAACAATATGTTTTTCTATCCTCCAAGCCTCACTCATGTATGTCAAAGCATACCAAGAAATCCAAACCAATGAAATAGGCGTATCAAAACACCCATGTCTTTAGAAACTCCATTACATTAATTTTTATCTACTTTATTCCTTATCACTAAGGTTACTGTACATGGGGATGACCCAAGACCCTAATAAAAAACACAAGAGATTTATTTCAGAGTCTCATTACCTCATCTGACCATTATCTGAGACGACAGCATGAGCAGTCATCCATTAATAAAAAGAAGAAACTGTAAAACAAGGTAAAAAGTAGATGACCTTGCCTGAGGCATGTCTAACTTGATGAAAACGAACATCACTCATAGATTATGCCCACAACAAGTCCAATGAAAAATAAGATCACCCTTATGAAAAAGGGTTTCGTTGAAAATAGAGTACAATGAGGGAAAACATCACCCAAACAACACCAAATGTCAAAAAAATCAAGGCATAAGCTAGGAATCAAGATCTAAGGGTTATACCTACCATGAGATAGCCCTTTAAAAAGAACAAATGTCAACTCTAAAACTAGTTCATGTCTAACAAATTCCACCAGGATTAAAATCCAACCATTACAGTCATTACTAAAAGTAGAATAATGCATAGGGAAATGAGTCAATGATCTGTTACAAGGAAACTCAATGAGAAACACAACCTACCCTTACCCAAGGCTTTAAAACCAAGGAAAACACAATTGGTTCCATTTCCAAGACGTTTATATTTTATCTTATTTTATCTTTAATCATCAATATATTTAATCAAAATGTCAAGTAGCATTTTTCCAAATAAATCACAACATACTTGATTAAAAACAATGCCCCACGGGAAAATTAGTAAAGTATATCAAACATACTTTTCAACAATAAAAATTCATAGAAATATTATATCTATTATGAAAATAATCAAAATAATACATTTTTAATAGTTATGATGACCATGAGGGGTCCTATTTTAACCAAAATGGGTTCATCAAAATGCAACCCAATATCAGTTTTCTAATCATTAAAATTTTAAACACATATATCAGGTTATCTCATAAGGAAAATGCACCACTAGCCTAAATGGGCCTTGTAGTGCAATTAAGTAGTTAAAAAATTCATATTAAATGTAAAACATTGTCAAATAAATAATTCCCCAGTCACATGGTTTTCCATCTACCAATCTATCAAGAACCCATACACTTTACAACTTGGAGTTGGCTCCGATTTAATCAAACAAATCTCTCATTTCATTTAAATTTTATTACCCTTTTACAATGGTTTGAATACATTGCTATCATTTTCCAAGATAAAAGACACCCATACAACTTACAACTAAAAAATATCTCTCATCATAATTGAAACCATTTAATTTAACAAAAACAACCAATTGTATATCCAAGAAATCTAGCACATCACTACAGGCATATAACATAGAAAACATGATAAAATCATGAAAAATGGGATTTTAATCACAGAATCATGCTATAATGAGCAGTAAACATAGAATGAATGATAATGAATTATCTCAACAAGTATAAATCTGAGCATGGTAGAGCACTAAAAGCACAAAATCCGTTCAGGAGGTAACCTATAAATGCAACTACATGGAATGGAATTTAGAAGACATTTTAATTTCGATGTGCCTTGTATGATTCATGAAAAGCATCTTCCTTGTCAAACCAGGATAAGGATAAAGATACCCCAAACTCATAAACCAATAAGTAGTTTAAATTACACCATTAACTCAAGGTGAAATAATATCAACTGTTATATCAAACAACAAGAACATCAACCCCAACCCTAGCCACATTGTCATTTTCCGTACATGGGGCGATCAGTCCCAAACACTATTATTAACTATGAAATGAAAAATTCTTAGTCTCTTATACACTAACCCAAAATATCAAGGCAATTGAAAAACCTTCTCTGATTCCAATTTTTGATATACCAACTCAGATTACCATCAAACAGATGGCCAGACCGGTGGGTCACATGGCCTCAAGTTGGTCTCCCCATATGCTAAAGGCTGCTGATTAGCAGTGTGGGTGTAATAGTGGTTCAGTTGGGAGACCATAACCTCATAATAAGTGTATCACAATAGTATGATAGAATAGACAATAGTCAACAAAATAATAATTAATTAAGAAATAGAAAATAAGTGGAAGACATATTCTTATATGACTAAAAATGTGTCAAATTCATGTTTATACAATAGATGAAGGCATAAAATGGTAATGATACATGATAGAAAGTAGTAATAAATCATGCTTTAAAATAAAATACATTAATAAATAAAAGAAAAAAATCCCCATGAGCGACCTCCATGAGCATCCCGAGCTCCAGCTTAGTCCATTCCTTATAACTCCATGGTACATGGAATATGGAAAAAAAATCCTATAACTGAAATTAAATGGTTCAATCTTATACTAAGGGTACTCGAGTAGGGTGTGAGATAATAATCTCAGTAGGCCGACACCCATAGTGTCTCTCCCAATCCTGATAGTAAAATATTAGTTAAATAGTGTGCATACATATATATACAAAGTAAAGGTGTAAAATTTTACTAAATGACCATGTACATGCTTTATCCCTCAGTGGGTTTCTGAACATGTAACCCGTTCATTTTTTGGTTAATACTAGTTTATAAATAAGAGATATGTTATCAAGAGTGATGGTTCCACGAAGTTTCAAGGCAATATGTACTGATATTTAATAATGAAGTTACAAGGTTATAACCAAGGAAAATTAGACATCACAGGTGGCCAACTCTGTAAAAATTGATGACAGGCTTGGGGGAAAAATGTAATACATGGAGAATAGTCCAAGGAATTCTACAACAATACACCTACCATGTCAAAAGTGTTCATCCAAGGTAAAATGGGGATAATTGATGATTAGACCAGATGGGATTTTACCATGGAAACTAAAGGTCATTGATGTCTCCAAGGAGTGAATCCAAGGAATCCTATAATATTTTTTAAGGGATATTATAGTGTCATATTGGGCATCTAAAGTTAGACAGGAATCAGGTTCCTAGTGGGTCTCAACAAAAGAAACTAGCATCCTTGAATTAGAATGGGGTTCCTGAGTGCTAAAATCATTCCATATGGAATCCATGGAGTGGTCGAGTCAAGAAATTACTATTCTACAATGATTTCATATATTATTCATAAGTTTCAAACCATTACTGTTCATTGGTGTGAGAAGGACAATTTATCATGAAAACATTTAGTCATGTCTTAGTTAATCAACAAGTGCATTTGGTTCAATCCTTTCCTTCCATTATTGTGACAAGGAAAACTAGAATTCAACAATTCATTTTATCCATTTAAGGCATTTTCAATGATCAAGGATCACTCCACTACTTTCCATTAACATGGTTAGGGGTGCTATAGACATGTAACAAATAATTCATTTTGTAACCTGAGCTTGTCCAAGGCATTCCTACATGGGAATAAATGTATCACCCAAGGTATAATTATAATAATCCATTGAGTCTATCCATGGAATACCATATTTGGAATCCATGTCTCACCCAATGTATAAAAGTATTCAATAAATTCAAAAATCATTTAAAAAATTCATTTGAATGTTAATCATAATTCATTATCCATTTCATTTAATTCAACACATTAAATTTATTATAGAATGTCAATTGTATTTATAAGGCTTCGTGTGCAACTTAAGAGGTGTCTATGGAAAAAAGAAATCACCTACATGGGAAATTATAATATAGAAACTAGAATAAACCATTAGATGGTACCTTGGTTTTTTTATAATTAAAAAAAATGGAAGCTCAGTTTTTCAAATTCCATTACTGTCTATGTCCCAAACATTCTATACAAACAATTTAACATTGAATCATAAAAAATATAAATAAATCAAGTCAAGAAAGTATGAAACTATAAATAGTACAATTTATCATGAAGACTACACACATCCATTAGAGGGGTTTTGTTATAAAATCATTACATTTATCTTCAAGCAAATCATTTATCAGATTTCGCTTCTCAAACATGAAACACACATAATTAACATTTAGGAGGAATATAATCTAAATACCATACTAAATTAATTAATATCCAAGGAAGTTGTTATAAGTTAATAATTATTTCATTATTTAAATTAGTGGGGCAAGGATAGGGACGCTACCTTAGTGTGGAACCAATTTAAGCCCAGATTTTTGACATATTTATCATTGACCACAAGAACTAATCTACACATTGACAGACATAACATTATATATATATATGTATATATATCTTATCCCAATGCATGTGTTCCATTAACCATGAGGAACCACGTACATGGAAGATAAATATATTTATATATATTAATAACTGAGTATATGCATGTCCCCCCAAAATTGGTCAAAACTCATGACCCACAATAATAGGAACTCTAAATTAATGTGTAATAGACTCACACGCCTGGAATTAATTACAAAGAACTTATAAATTAAATAAACCCCAACTATAAAATATGGTACATCAATGAATGAAGGTAAAAAATAACATTGAACCATTCACAGTGAGCCAAGCTGAGCCAGACCACCTCACCTTCGGCGGTAGTTTTCAGAACACACACCATGTAGTCCTGATGGACCTTCCACACCAAATTACAATAGTGGAAATAATGAAACTAAGAGTGAACACATACCTAGGGTTTGACTTAATATTGAGGGGAGATGGAAATACCAAAATTAGTTGAGAAATGTGGAGGAGGGAGAGGGAACCATACCTTGATGATTTGGAAAATTATCATGATGAAGAACCATGTGAAATTTATCTGAAATGGGGGATCTAGAGATGAGGTCATCTGATAGGGGGTTCAGCCGAACGGGGGTGTTGCATTGCAGGGGTGAGGGAGAACCCTCTTTGTGTTCTCTTAACACCAAACCTAATAATATTAATAACATTATTATTATTATTATTATTATTATTATTATTATTAAAAGCTATTAGTTCCATTTTAATTATTAATTTTATTTAATTTCAAAATATAATCCTAACTGTATGGTTTGACCTGCAGAGTTTGCAAAACCTTGTGAAAATTGAACAAAGTTTAGTGTGAGGCTACAACAAACAAACACAAACTATGTGGGCTAAGAACACAGTTTGTGAAATCATTCATAGCCAATGCATACCATCTCTATACCACATTAACATGGTCTCACGATCACCTGTAGTGGGAGGCATGGTTTCAGACAAACCATGCGTCATATGCAGGTTCATAAAGACCTTATTTTCCCTATCTCATACTCCAAAAATCCATAGATCCACATAGGAAACACCTAGGTCCTTTAACAAAGGAAAAAAAATCACAATAAATCATTCAAACACATATAATTTAGTACTAAAGCATGGTTTAATAAACCAGACATCCAGAAAACAAAAAAGTTCAAAATCTGTCAGATTTTAGATTCATTAAAAAACATGGGGCTATAAAAATTTTCAGTAGAAACCATATAATAACAACATACTTGTATATTTATGATATTGGTGTTATTATACATGAATGTAATAAATAGAGTGTAAGGGGTGAAGTATAGAAATAAAATAAAAGAGCTTGAGAGAGGGAATTACCTCTTGATCAGGTTAATCCTTTTGGTTTGTACCAAAAGGCTTCCTTGGATTTATTTTTTAAAACATGGAGGCTCTTAGAAGGAAGGTTGTTATTTTGGTAATTTTATTAGGAAGATAATGGAAAAACATAGTTTTTTAAAAGGTGTAAAGAAGAGGGTGATGTGGTTGCATTTTATAGGGAAGGGATAAATACACATGGCATTTTGGAAAATAATTTTTGGTGTTCCCACATTTTTACATAAAAATTGTCTTAAAAAACACATTAATGAAAGATGAATTAATTATGAACTTCCATCCAATGGGTTTTGGAATATTTTATTGGTTATTTTGGGTCTTAAATTTTTGATTTAGTAATTTCTTAAAATAATGTTTTTCTTAACCATTGTAATTAATTTCTATCACTTTCACTAATGTTTTTGGTCAAAAACTAAATTGAAATTACAAGACAATAAAAATTAATTTTCTTCCAAATATGGAATAAATTTTATGAAAATTATAATCCCATAATTTTCAGAAATTTATTTCAAATTAACCCCACTAATGGGACGATATAATGAGTTTTTAATGTAAAATTTCAAAAAACTTTCTAAGCTTTTATACCCAATTTCAAAGAGAAATTGATTAAAATAAACAAAATTGGAATAAATGATAAAAATATTACCAAATTAATCTTTTAAAACAATTAAAAATATAATTTAACCTTATAAATAAATTAGTTGAAATTCGTATTGAATTAAAATCCAGCATTTTTAAATTTTCATTAGAAAATGAAACATCACAGAAAAATACCAAAAATCTACCATAACCTATTTTTTATGTTTATATTTCAACAATAATGTTTATATTGACTTATACAATCCATAAAAGTACTGATATTTATGTTCATAATAGATTTTCCATTAAAAGGCGGTAAAACTAAATTTGTAAAAAATATAGTTTTTTTTCCTAAAATCAGATTTTTTGTTTTATTAAGCATATAAAAACTATTAGATTAATATAAAACATATTTTACTGAATATAATATATATGTATCAAATTTATATCACTATGTAATTGTAATTAATTTAATTTATTATGGTAAAAAATATTTATCCGTATATAAATACCTATATTTTCCTTTGTATTCAATCGGGTTTCATATTCATTTTTAATTAATTATAACCAATGAATATATTTTATATTTGGTAAGACCATATATATTAATAAGCTTGTAAACCCTTTTTTATTACCCCTAATTAAATTGATTGGTTATGTCTTATTATATAGGATAATAATATCTTAATAATATATTATTGTTCTTCAGAACTCGGTCTTACATTTTACAAAAGCCATCAAGGAAATTCATTGTTGGATGTAATGAAAGAAAAAATTAGTGTTCTATATAGGGAAATATAAACATTATATTACACGTAGTGCATAAAAATTATGGTGTTGCTTACAACGCAAGAAAAACATAGTGATTTAATATAAAATGAAATATTTTTAGTGTTGTGTGAAATGAAAAATATTAAAAAGATTTAATTTATTTTAAAAAAAATTCAAAAACACTCAGGGAGTTATATTATACACCCCCTTAAAATGTATTTCATCTGAAAAATTCATATAGGTTGTTAATGGATTCATACATTAAAGTTTCATTCATAGAAACTTAGATTGTAAATTTAAATACTAAATTTCCCTTAGAAAGGTAAAATTGGAAACATAAAGGTCACCCATATAAACATATAACTGGGTTACCACATGGAAGAACATATGTGTAATTTGAAAATATGGACATGGAATAGAAATATAAACATCATGTTCTGATGGAGAGTTATAAAGAACAGGGTCAGGAGAAATTTAACAATCATAAAGCCGTAAATATACAACAAACTAAGGGACCATTTGATTCATCAAAAATAGAGGTACTAGGATATCATTATTTTAAATGACCATTTTTCATAAATTAAAACAAAATTTCATGAAAATATATACATACATGATTTCAGAAAAAACTCACCCTTTGTTGTTTCTTGATCAACTTCAAATATTTCTCCAAAATGGTAGGTGAATATTTCATTCGTGAAGACTAATAGGTATTTTGATCCTTGATATTCTATTTGATCTATCTTTGGTTACCATCAATACCATGTTTTTGTAATAGTTTATCCATTTTTCGTAAATCATCATGTGGTAAGTTATTACTTTATTCTCCCAACCTTCATCTAATGTATAATGTATTCTTTCCATAAATAGTTAACCTTATAACCATTTAAAACAATTGAAATCTAAAACTTTTGGAAGAAGTCATAAAATCAACTTAACATTGATCCCCCAAATATCATAATGTATCTCTTAGTCTTCACTTTCCAAACATGAAAATACCCACATTATATATTCAATTGAAAAATGGTTAGAAACCGAATTACTATAAATATATTAAGAAAACTTGCATTATACATTATTCCAATAGTTTTTGGACATATTTACTATATAAAATAAGTTTTAAACTTCATCTATGATGTCATACACTACTTTTTCAAACAATCAAAAATCATATATAATGAAATCAATGATATCCAGTTTACTTTATCCCAATCAATCATATCTTTATCCAAGAGAAGCATAATTCTCTCAAGAACTTTATCACATTGAGGATTACCTTCTCATAATAAAAATACCATTTATCTATGTCTACATCACCATTAAACATATCATTTTCAATCCATGATGAAATATTAGACACAAAATACTTACATATTTCATGATTTATATATCATAATCTTTCAATTCCAAAGCATAAGTACTTTATTCATAAAACTTTATTCTTAAACCATCACTCATGATTCATCAAAATAATCCTTAAAACCTCTTTCCTAGAATATTAAATATTAATATTCTCTTAAGGTTCATCAATCTTAATCTAAAAATTATTTTTTATGATCAATTTAAAAAATACCATAACAACATTATATAACTTTAAAATGTCAGTTTTGGTATCTTTATCTTCCAAATTATAACCAATACTCATACCACCTTCTTAATTATAATTGTAATATTTCAACTTTGGAAATCGATTTGAATAATTACCATACATTCCATGTCTTAAATTTTAAATGTTAACCATGTCACTTCTAGTTATATACATTGACTAGAACCTAAAAGCATGGGGTGAGAAACACATATCATATAAGAAAGACACCTAATCATGAAAAATTACTTATTTGTTGTCAAAATAATGAAACCTTCCTTTTAATCGACAACACATTTGGTTTATCCGAAGTTATTCGAAGGTATATTCTATTAAAATCCATTTAAATTGTTCATGATGAGTTTGTGAAATTCCAAAGGATATCCCTATGGAGTGACAAACTAGGTTTGCGTCTAGGCATGTTGTTGTGTATCAAATTACCCCGAGTCAAGCCTGAAACATCATGTCAGTTTTTTTACACCCATTTAAATATATTACAGAGCCACATCCAATTTTTGTATCCAAATAGGGATGTATTTCATGGAATCCACTCACACTATCCATTATAAAAAGTAAAATAAATATTCCTAAATGTAAACTTATCCTTATACTTATCCTTAGAGACATCCTTAGATATATCCTTTCAAACATTCTTATGGATCTCACTAATGTTTAATCAACCTAGTTTATGATGGTTGAATAAACACTACCTTTTATATGAACTACACCAGCCTAGGCTTAGAACACACAGATATTACATCATTTTAGATGAATATTCAGTACATTACAAAAATACATGCTCGAGGACCGTAATAGTTTAGTGTCTTTGGAAACATTGAAACAAAGTCTTATATCATGGTGAAATATCTTCAAAAACTCCAATAAGTATCTTCACCTTTAGTATTTCTTCTTAAAACCTTTCTTCATAACATAGGGAAAGAAAAGAATAAGAAATTGGTGACGTGAGATGCTCAGTAAGGGTAAATAAAGTAAATGCATAAGAATAACATGAACAAATGGGAATGGTACTGAGATTATAATTTTAAGATCATAAAATGTATATTATATCTCATAATAAATACTGGAGGATCATAATACATGGATAAAAATAGAATTAAGAGAAAAAGTCATGAATGAATAACACAGGAATAAAACATGGAATTTGTTGGATGCAAATTTGATTATAACATTTTGTGTGTGTATAAGTAGAAAAAGGTTCACTCAAAAAGTTATGGACACAAAATCAAGCTCCCACATCAACTTATGTACATGAAACCAGGTCCATGAAGAACATTGTAAATATGTAATCATGTTCACATATAACCTTATGTACTTGAATCTAGGTCCATGTATAACATTGTGAACACGTATTTAGGTTCACACATAATAGTCTGAACATGTAATCAGGTTCGTGCATAAAATTATGGACATGAAACTAGGTCCATTAATATTAGTGTGAACCTGTAATAAGGCCCCCTCATAACATTGTGAACATGTAATCAGTTCCATACATAAACTTATATACATGAAATGAGGTCCATTCATATAATTATGAACATGTAATCAGGATCATGCAAAACATTGTGAACATTAAATTAGGTTAATGCATAAAACATATACTCAGGAGACCTCCATCATTTCCTAATTCATTAGAGGAAGATATATTTCCTACCCTACTCATAATGAAATCATTCATACATTTTCTAGAAAATAAAAATATCATCATATCATTACCAACAAAATTAATTTGTTTAATAAACATCAAATCATAACCCATGAAATGAAATGGGAATCATTAACATTTAATAAAATCATAAACATTGAAAAGAGATGGGTTTCACAATCACTTATTTAAAGAATAACCCATGAAATGAAGTTGGTTCCAAAAGTATATAAATCTTGGAAGAAAAACGAGTTTTATATAATCATGACAATAAAGTATGAACTATTCAAACGGATAATATGAATGGAACATTTAGATTAGTTTCAATAATGTAATGAGTAAAATCATCAAATTTCATCCTAGATGGGAAATAATTTTGAAATATATTTTCAAGAAATTTCATTGGTAAGATATCCTTTCATCATGAAAAATGTATTTTTAAAAATTAAAACCATTTGAAAATAATTTATTTGAAAATAAAAATAAAAATTTATAAATAATTTTTTGAAATCATGCTGGGAACCTTTTTATTTGAAAACTTATAAATAATGCTTTAAAATATTTAAAACATTTCCTAAAAATAAAACATTATTAAAAACCTTTTTCTATGAAAATAGATTTGAAAAATTATAATATAAGAATTAAAAACAATAAGAAAATATTAAAAGAATTATTCCATGAAAATTATCTTCAAGGATCAGTTGAAAACATTTTAAAAACATTTATTAAGACATAGTTTTAAATAAAATATATTTCTATATAAATAGAGAAATAAAATCAAATTTTATTTAAAACATTTTATAAATTATATTAAGTTACAAAGAGTGGAAAAATGGTAATAATACATGGATATATCTTTAACAATTAGAGTAGAAATAAACTCATGGGTTTTCTTGAGATAAGGATCTTAAGAATTAGTCAAATGCGCATAATCATTAATAATACCGAAATGCAATGAGATTGTTAAAAAAAATTCTCAATTGGTAACTTGGGATCATACTATCCATGTAAGAAAATGAAATTACATGAATCTTAAAATATCATGAAAAAATAGATTCATGATATATCATCTAAAATGGATGAATATACACCTTGAAATATAATTTAGGTCCATAATCCAACAAGAGTCTCAAAGAAAGAAAATTTACACAAAACTATTTTACTGATTCGGTAACACATGTAACATAAACTCCGTGAAATAGAGATCATATAATGGATATGTAAATACAAATAAATTTATTTAAAATAAAGATATAATGCTTTTAATGGAATTATACACACCCCACAAAAGAAATATATGGTGAATAAGGCATGTATCTGACAGAAATAAAAAGTGATATGAGATCCCCCTAACTTGTGTCTTGACTCTCTTTGTACTCGAACAAGATTATTTTATAATAAATTTAATTTTATTATACATATTTTACATAATCATATTCTTATATCTAATATGATATATGGTATGAATAAGTCCTTATATTACCAGCTTTTTTAAAATCCTATGTTATGGTTTCACTTCAAGTAATATTCGCTTTGTTCTTCACATGGGTTTAATTTGTTATAGTTTTTGGTCCTTATACTTATATCACAATATATGTAATGTAAAATATGTTATAAATATAATGTATATATTGCATCTTTGTAATATATGAATCTCCAGATTATATAAGTATGAAATGGAATACACCGTTTATGGAGACTGTAAGTCGTACAAACACATGAACATTGTTCCCATTTTTATTGTCGTATTGAAAGAAAGAATGAAAATAAAATAAAATAATCAATATATATCATTATTTAAGTATAATTATTGTATCATATATATTATATAAGTTCACTAAATTCATCCTTAATTCATTCTATATAGTGTTTGAATTAATCAATTCGTTTTGATGGGGTTGTAGTCCACACTTCCTAAAGCACAATTATCTTATTTACACCAAATAGAAAGTAAAAAATTATTTGTTGTGAAAGGAATAAATAAGATAAAAGAAATAATACATATTATATATGAAATATATAAAAAAATTTCCATCGTAATGTCCACCCTGAGAGGTGGTATATGAAAAATGAACAATCATCATTTAGTGAGGCGATAGTTCACCGTACACATAAACAGTATCTCCGTTACCGATTAGATAGATATGTGAGTAAGAATAGGTAGAAAACATTTCATTAACATACTAATGAATATTTAATATACTGGTGTTGTTATATAATAATTTAATATAGAGAGTGGATTAATATATAAAGTAAATAAAGTAAATGAGATTTTGAGAATGTGTTACCACCTAATCAAGTAAATTATTTTGGTTTGTGCCGAAAGGCTTCCATGGAGGGATTTATTCAATAATATAGGATTAAATAATTAATTTAGCTATGTGGGGAAGTCTATTTGGTATATCTTGGAGAAACATAAGTTTTTTTAGATGTATAAAAAAGAGGTAGTGGTGGTGGCCTTTAGAGGTAAGGGAATGGAAACAGTTTACACTTTTTAAAATAGGTAAGGTGTACCAACATTTTTACCTAACAAAATTCATAAGAAAAATAATAATAATTTAAGGTTAAGGGGATAATAATGTCCAACACATTAATTTTTATATGTTTTTAAGTCATTTTGGGTCTTAAATTTATGGTTTTGAACTTTATTAATTTAATTTTTCTCTTAAGCATTGTAATTAAATTTAATAACATTCAGTAATATTTTTGGTTACAAACTAAGTTTACCTTATTAGAAATTAGAAATTGTTATTATTATTCCAATTAATAAAATAATTCTCTCAAAGTATGATCACAGAAGCTGTAATGACCCAATGTTCTTTACTAAAAATTCCTTTCATATAATATTTCATAAAATAACATGAAAACCAAACATAATGAACTACTATGTGAAAAGTGTCCTTTAATCATAATCTTGTCTCTTCGGTGTTTGGAATTTCGAAAATCTAACATACACAGTTCGGTTCAAGATAATTTTTGGAGTCTAATAAAACAAATTTAGTTTTTTGTGAATATTAACAAAACCTTATGAATAGTAACCTACCCTTATGAATAGTAATATGACCCTTATGAGAAGTAAATCACCCAAAATAACAGTAACCTCAACCCTGAATAATTAAATAAAATTTAGGCATCATATAAGAAATAGTATTTTTGTAATACATAAATAAATAAATATAACTAATTACTAAATTTAAAAGAAAATGTATTTTATTAAAAAGTGTTCATAAATTATAAAACCTATGTATTCATGATATATTATAATTTTATAAGTCCTCAAGTAATTTTTGATAGAATTATAAAATCAGTTTTATTTTTAAATATTGATTTTTAAAGTAAATTGTGATTTTAATTAAATATTAAATTAATCATATTTAATAATTTATTCTTTAAAAATGAAAAACATTTTGGGATTCTACATGTTGAAAAATTTTATGGGTGATTTTTTGGTATTTTTCTTAAAAACATGAATTTTCTATGAATAGTGAAATACCATAATTTACAAAATAAGCTAAATACCTTTATTATAGAGTCATGTATGATTTCATGCTGATGTAATCCCACTTTGTTTGGGATTAAATGATAAAATTACTATTCTTTTTCATGGAAGACTCAATATTACTTGTCTCGTGGAAATATAAATAATTAATAAATTTTATATTAAGAAAACCCCTCTCCCCTCGAATATAAATACCACCCTTCACTCCCTCATTCCCGCACACCTCTAAAGCATAAATCCTTGACTAAACTCTGCCCAATAATATTCCCTAGCCCCTCCTACACGTCCAAGATCTTCTGGTCTCATCCATAGTCCAAGATCAGGCCACTTAATGGGGACCTCAAGTGTAGGATTCAAGGGCTAATTTCACTTCTTCTTTTCCTTTAAATTCCTTTAAATTTAAAGTTATTTTCTTATTCTATCTCCACCAATAATTTTCCAAATGGTATGGAAACTCCATTATCATAAATATACTACAATTTTATGATACTAATGGGATATTATACTATCCAATACCCTTCTTCTCTTCTTTTTATTTGATAAAATAAAATGTTGTTCGTCAGGTGGTAATCTATCACGTTCAAGAACAACATATATTCTTTTTTCATTTCTACATTCATATCTGGTCATGAAACCATTTTTTTGGTTGTGACATAATATTTTATGTGTATTATTACCTATTTGATTTTCTAGAACTATCTTATGTACATATTACTAAATGAGTAAACAGAACAAGTTCATTGTGGTCGAAAAACAGTCCAAATTAACACAAAAAATCAACATTTAATTTGTATCTATTATTTCATCCACGTGGTATATAATTTAATTCATTATAAGATCATTTTAACTTCAAGAATATCATTAATAACATGTAATATTAGTTCTATATGTTTACCCATGTTCTACCAAAACATCAATTTATGAATACAAGTGAACCGCTCAAGAAAACCCTAAAAACAAACATTGCTAAACAATGTTTTTAAACACTATAACTCATTAAAAGGTGCATAAAATAACATAATGAAACAAAAATTAACCCTTTTCATTTATAAAATGTTTTTGAGTTTCTAATTAATAAATATAATGTCATTATACAATACATTAAAGTGAAGTAAGCGTTCAGATACAAGTTAAGGGGAAATTTTCAATCCCAACTTTTATCCTTCAGGTTCTCCATCTTTCCCTCATTTTTGATATAGTTACTCCTTAGAAAAAATTTGATCATAATATTCATTCCTTTTCTGGGATATAAATTTTTTCCACTGGTATTTATGTCAAAGAAATTTTTTTACAAAATTACTCTTCTTTTAAGAACAACCATTTTACTTCTCGTTCAAGATTGATGTTTCTTGTAACATGTATGTTATTACCTCCTTATACGGGAAAGCCAATGTTTATGAATGTGTTATTATAAGATGAAACCCATTCTTTTTCATGGGTTTTTTAGGTTCATTTTTGTTATATTTTTATTGTGTCATTCATGATAAATGATATTGTTATGATGTGACGGGTGCACCCGAAATAATATAGCACAATATGAATGTAAAAATGTGTCGGGTGCGCCCGAAATTATACAGTACTCCAATGCATTGTGTAAAGCGATTAATATCATGAGTTAATATGAAATTATGTGTTAAAAAGATTCTATCTTTGTTAATAAGTATGTATGGTAGTTATCCTCTAAGACTTGATGTTTTGTTTTTATGCATTGCCACATTTCAAGTCTTTTATTGATGCTTCCTCTCATGTTCATGATCCTTTGCCTATGTCATGTTTATGATTACCCCATGTTATATTATTCTTATATTTCCCCTTACTGGGCTTATAAATAACCCCTATTGATGTATGTCCTCATGTGACTGCATGTACTAAGGAGAGGTCATGTCCCAGTAAGAAGCTAGAGAATAAGAAAATGAATAAATGTTTGTGCTGGATGTTGTAATTGTTTTGTATTGTCCATGTTTTCCCAAGACACTAAACTGTTGGATTCTCTATGTGTAATACTATAATGTTTTTTATATTTAAAATGATGTAATAGTAATGGAAGAAAATGTTGGGTTTCTATAGTTGTTATCAGAGGAATGGTTTAGTTAATTTTGGAATTAGGATCTGTGAACCCTAGAGAAAACCTCTAGCATGAGGCTAAGTACAAATATTCACACTCGAATATTTACATAGGGATCCCATATGTTAAGATTTATTTATAAATTGATTAAATTAATAAGTTATTCACGAATTTCTGAGTTTTGTTTTTTTCTATCCTTCTCTATTTCAAAAAATGGTGTAAACCAGGAGAAACCAGGCCAACAACTCATGTGAGGGCCAGTGCAAGGATTGCACGAATGACATCTGTAATGATTTTGGAGGTGGATTTAAGAACATTGTGGCGATTCTTAACCAACTATCACTGGTTATGAACAATAACCATAATTATGGGGAACATCCTTCTTCACCAAATATGGAGCCTCTGGATATCAAATTATTTATGCGGAAATAACCACCGACGTTTAGTGGATCATCTAATCCACTATTTGTTGAACAGTGGGTCAACTCCATAGAGAATAACTTTTCTGGTATTCAATATTCTAATATGGATAAGGTTAATCTATCCATTTATCGTATATATTGAGAGGCCTATCAATGGTGAGATTTGATTATGAACACTAATCCAATGGAGGAAATTGAAGAGATGGAATGGGAAGACTTTAAGATAATATTTCTGAAGAAGAATTTCCCAAGAGCTCTTCGCACAAATATGGAGAGAGAATTCATAGAGCTCAAGAAAAAAGAAGGAGAATCTATCACAACATACGAAGCTAATTTCACAATCCATGTAAGGTACAATTCGTGTTTTGTTATCTACAATGATAGAAAAATTGATAGATTCTTTAGTGGATTAAAACCACACCATCGAAAGGATCTTGAAGTTAAATACTTTGGGAGTTATGAAGAAGTTGTTCGGTGTGCTCTCTAAGTGGAGATGGATTTTGGAATATTTTCCCATGGATATGGTGATAAGAAACAAAATATTGAGTTCCAAGCTAGTGGATCTAATGACAAAGGTGGGAAGAAAACTCAATGACCCACATGCCAAAATGTGGGAAGTCGCACCTTGGGAACTGCCTCAAAGGGACAGGGAAGTGCTTAAAGTGTGGGAAAGAAGGAAAAAATGATCAATAGTGTCAAAAAGACATAATAAGGAAGGATAATGTGTTGGAAGAATGGAGAGAACCACATATGGTTCAATGCTACAATTGTAGGGAGCTAGGGTACTATATAAGCCAATGTACCAAACCACTATTTCTTGAATGAAATCAACGTCAGCAGCCACCAAAGCCAAAGAAACAATGGAAGGCTTATTCCATCACAACTACGTAAGTGGATCAAGATAATGAAGTCATATAAGGTAGACATCCTATTAACTCTAGAATGGAAAAAGTCTTATTTCATTCTGGTTCTACGCATTCCATTATATCTTGCAAGGTTTCTAGAACTATAGAATCAATGCCCTGAAACCTTGATGTAGAGATATCTGTAAAAACACCAAGTGGTGAAATCATTGCAACCCAAGTGTCTGAATCTTCTCATATTGGCGTATGTGGGAAGATTCTTCCAATGAATCTCATAATACCTCCCTTGGAGGAATTTGACAATGCAATGGGAATGGATTGGATCTCATTATATAGATTACATGTCAACTATCGAGAAAAAGAAATATCTTTTCACATTCCAAACCATCCCATGCTCTTCTATAAATAATATTATGATCAAGAATCTACTTTGAAAAATCCATTAATGGTGTGGGTGTTGATTCTCTATGATGAATAATATCGTGCACAAATGGTTGAGTCAAAGGAATGTGACAACCTTGAGGAAATTACAATCATGATGGAATATAATGATGTATTTCCTGAAGAGTTACCCGGAATTCCCCCGGATCGTGAGGTAGAGTTCTCAATAGTACTCATACCCGGAGCTAATCCTTTCTCAAAGTGTCCCTATCGAATGTCTCCTATCAAACAGGAGGAGTTAAAGAAGCAGCTACAAGAGCATCTAGACAAAGGTTTCATATGCACTAGTGCATCACATTGGGGTGCACAAGTTCTCTTTGTGAAGAAGAATGATGGAATAATGCTGTTGTGTATCAATTATCAAGAAATCAACAAGATCACCATAAAAAACATGTATCCTCTTCCAAGTATTGATGACATGTTTGATCTGTTTAGAGGATATCAATACTTCTCAAAGGTGGATCTTCATTCTGGATACCATCTTCTAATGGAGAAGAAGGAAGATATGCAAAAGACTGCCTTCCATACAAGGAATGGGCACTATGAGTTTCTGATTATTCCCTTCAGACTTACTAATGCCCCTGCAATCATCATGGATTTGATGAATAGAGTCTTTAGACATTACCTCGACAACGTTGTGGTAGTGTTTATTGATGATATTCTCATATACACCAAGAGAAAGGAGGAACATTAAGAACATATAAGACTTGTGTTGGTGGCATTGATAAAGGATAATTTGTACACCAAGTTCAGAAAGTATGAATTTTGGATGAAGCAACTCACGTTCTTGGGAAATGTGGTCACAAGTGATGGAATTTTTGTGGATCCTTCGTAAAAAAAGTGATTGTGGAATGGCCCATGCCCTCTAGTGTCACCAAAATCCAGAGTTTTCTTGGATTAGCTGGGTACTACTAACATTTTGTGAGAAACATCTCACAATTGTCAAGCCCTCTAGTATGTTCAGATGGAAGAATGTGAGGGAAGCATCAATGAGCTAAAGAGAAGGCTGATAAATCCACCTATACTCACACTAACGAAAAGTATATATTGTTTTGTAATATACAATGATGGTTCAATGAATGGATTGGGTTGTGTACTCATGAAAAATGAAAATGTGATGGAATATGATTCATGAAAGTTGATGATACATGAGCAGAACTACCCAACACATGATCTAGAGCTGGTTGCTGTGATTTTTTCCTTGAAAATCTGGCGGCACTACATTTATGGCGAGTAGTGTGACATATACACTGACAACAAGAGCCTAAAGTATATATTCACACAAAAGTATCTCAACATGAATCAAAGGAGATAGTTAGAGCTAAACAAGGATTACAATTTCTCTATTCACTATCATCCTAGAAAGGTGAACAAGGTTTCTGATGCTCTAAGAATAAAAGAATCTGCTAGTCTATCCATGTTATAGATTGAGAGAGACCCTATCTTCATGGATCTGCAAAGCATGGATTTAAAAATAATAAGGGCAAGGGATACATCCTACCTTGAACAAATTATTGCGATAACATACTTATAAGAGATGATTAAGGAAGCACAAAGGGATGTTGCAGAGATACATAAGGGGGTGATATAGTGAAGGTAGGGAAGTAGAACAAGTTCTTCATCGACGATAATGATGTGATTTGGTTTGGAATGCGACTTTGTTTCCCTTCATCACCCAGGATAAAGAAGGAGCTATTTGAAAATACAAATATCTCACCATTCCCTATCCATCATGGTCGCACCAAGATGTATCATGATCTCCGAGAACACTTCTGGAGGGATATCCTGAAGAAGGAGATACAGAATATATATCAAGGTGCCTAGTATGTCAGAAAGTTAAAGTAGAGTGACAAAGGTCCAAAGGGATGATGAATCAATCGCTTACATCCTTGTGGAAGTGGGAAAATGTTACTATGGACATTATCACAGGTCTCCCAAATATGTCGAAGGGAAATAATGCGATATGGGTTGTGGTTGATCGACTCACGAAGACTGCACATTTTATCGCTATTTGGGAAGATCACTCGCTTGAAAAACATGAAAAGATATATGTGAAAGAAGTGGTGAGATTGCATGGTGTTGTACTCTCAGTTGTGTCTGACCATGACTCAAGGTTCACATATAAATTCTGGAGGATCCTTCAACATGCTTTGAATACTAAATTAAAATTCATCATGACCCATCACCCCCAAAACGATTTCCAATCTTAAAGGACTATTCAGACGCTTGAAGATATGATAATAGTATCCTCTCTAGAATTCAAAGGTGGATGGGATCAACATCTCCCATTGGTTGAGTTCTCAACAAAAATAACATTCACTCGAGTATTCAGATGGCTCCATTTGAAGCTCTGTATGGAAGGAAATGTACAACTCCATCCTGTTCAGATGAAGTTGGAGAAAGAAGGCTACTTGGATATGATGTTGTACAAGAGATGACAGAGAAGGATCATTTCATCCAGAAACACATCAATGCTACCCAGATTTAGAAAAATAGATATGTTTACAACCTAAGAAGGGACTTGGGGTTCGACATTGGAGATTTAGTATTCCTTCGAATATCACCATGGAAGAGAGTCATGCAATTTAGGAAGAAATGGAAGCTAATCCCAAGGTACATTGGCCCCTTTGAAATACATGAATGTATAGGAGCCTTGGCCAATCAACATTAACTTCCATTGAATATGGATCACGTTCATGATGTGTTTCATGTATCACTCTTGAGGAAGTACATACCTGACCCCTCACACGTACTAAACTCAAAGGTGGTACAACTGGAAGATGACATCTCCTATGAGGAGCAGCCAGTAGAGATTTTGGACTAGAGAGATAAGGTTCTACACAACATGACAACCCAACTTGTCAATGTTTTTTGAGGGAACCATATGTTTGAAGAATCTAATTGGGAACCAGAAGAGGCGATGAAGGAGAAGTACCCTCACCTGTTTGGGTAAAGTAAAATTTCGTGGACGAAATTTCATAAGTGGGGAAGAATGTAACGACACAATGTTTTTCAATGGAAATTCCCTTCTACTAAGATTTCCTAAAATCAAATGAAAACACATCATAACAAAGTACTAAGTGTAATGTCACCTTTAATAATAAGTTTGTCTCTTCTGTGTTTGGAATTTTGAAAATTCAACATACATGGTTGTGTTGAAGATAATTTTAGGAGTCTAATAAAATAATCATAATTTTTAGTGATCAGTAACATACCCTTATGAATTGTAACCTACCCTTATCAATAGTAATATGACACTTATGAATAGTAAATCATCCAAAATAATAGTAACCTTACCCATGAAGAAGAAAAAAATTTAGGCATCTTATAAGCACTGATATTTTTGTAATCCATAAATAAATAATTATAATTAATTAATTAATTTAAAGGAAAGTTTGTTTTCTTAAAATGTGATCATAAATTAACAAATCTATGTATTCTTGATTCATGATAATTTTATAAGACCTCAAGTAATTTTTGAAAGCTTCATTAAATCTGTTTTAATTTTAAAAACTATTTTCTCATGTAAATTTTCATTTTAAATTAAATTTTAAATTCATCATATTTGGAAATTTATTTTTGAAAAATTGACATATTTTTGGACTCTACACGTCAAAAAATGGTAGGGGTGAATTTTTGGGATTTTTTTGAAATACTTGAATTTTTGATGAATAGTGGAATACCATAATTTACAACAGACGCTAACTAAGTTAATTATAGAGTCCTGTATGATGTTTTTATGATGTAATTCCAATTTTTTTGGGATTAAATTATAATATTACTATTATTTTTCATATAGGACTCACAATTCCTTATTTTGTCGAGAAATAATAAATTATGAAATTTTATATTAAGAAAACCCCTCTCCCCTCAACTATAAATACCACCCTTCACTCCCTCATTCCCTCACACCTCTCAAGAGTCAATCCTTGTATCAAAGACCATTCTTAGGACCCTTAAGGAGGATCTAAAGAGGAGGATTCAAGAGGAAATTTATTTCCTTCTTTTCCCTTAAATTCCTTTCAATTTGATGTTATTTTCTTATTCTCTCCCCAACTATCATTTTCCAAATGGTCTGGTAACACTAGTATCATACATATAATTTAATTTAATGATACAAGTGTGATATTATACCATAAAACCCCCTTCTTCTCTTCCTTTTAATTTATAAAAGAAAACATTGTTCTTGAGGTGTTAATCTATCACCTTTCAGAACGACATGTTTTCTTTTTTCATTTGTACCTTCTGATCTGGTCATGAAACAGTTTCTATTGTTGAAACAGAATATGTTATTTGTATTATTTACTATTTCATGTTTTGGAACTAACTGATGTACATATTACTAAATGAGTAAATAAAACTAGTTTGTTGTGGTCGAAATACCGTCCAAATTAACTCAAACAATCATCATTTAATTCTAATCCAATGATTCATCCATATGGAATAAAATATAATTCATTATAACATCATTTTAACTTCTGGAATATCATTAATAAAATGAAATATCTGTTCTGTATTTCTACCCATGTTCTACCCGAACATCCATTTATGAATACAAGTGAACTGCTAAAGAAAACTGTAAAAACAAACATCCCCGAACAATGTTTTTAAACCCTATAACTCATCAAAAGGACCATAAAATAACATAATGAAACCAAAATTAAGTGTTTTAATTTTTTAATGGTTCTTTAGTTTCTTGTTAATTAATATAATGTCATTATATAGGACAATAAAGTGAAGGAAGGGTTCAGATACAAAGTAAGGGGAAATCCTCGAACCCAAATTCCATCCTTCGGGTTCTCCCTCTTTCACTCCTTTTTTATATTGTTACTCTTTAAAAATATTTTTATCATCATTTTAATTCCATTTCTTGGACATACACGTTTTCCACTGGTATTTATGTCAATCCAAATGTTTTCCAAAAGAACTCTTTTTCTAAGAACACCATTTTTACTTCTCATTCAAGATTGATGTTTCTTGTAACATGTATGTTATTCCCTCCTAATTTTGGGAACCCAATGTTTATGAATGTGTTATTATAAGATAAAAACCATTACATTTCATGGGTTATTTAAGTTCATTTTTGTTATATGTTCCTTGTGGCATTCTTGATAAATGATAATGTTATGATGTGACAGGTGCACCCAGAATTATATAGCGCAATATGAATGTTTAAATGCGACGGATGGGCCCAGAATTATATAGCACTCCAATGCATTGGGTAAAGTGATGAATCAAGTTTGTTAATGTGAAATTATGTGTGAACAAGATTCTAGGTTTTTTTCAAATGTATGTGTGGTAGTTATCCACTAAGACATGATGTTTCATTTTTATGCATTGCCACATTTCAAGTCTTTTATTTATGATTTCTCTCATGTTCATGATCCTTTGCCTATGTCATGATTATAATCACCCCATGTTATATTGTTCTTATCTGTCCCCTTAATAGGATTCTATATCACCCCTTTCAATGTCTATCATCAGGTGACTACATGTACTGAGGAGAG
Organism: Viscum album; assembly: GCA_963277665.1. Taxonomy (NCBI): domain Eukaryota; kingdom Viridiplantae; phylum Streptophyta; class Magnoliopsida; order Santalales; family Viscaceae; genus Viscum; species Viscum album. The sequence continues at coordinate 599,068,740 of OY728122.1, forward strand.
GCCATGTTCTAGTAAGAATCTAGGGAAGAAGAAATTGAATAAATGTTGATGATTGGTGTAGTAATTGTTTTGTGTGATCCTAGTTTTCCCAAGACACTAAAACATTGGATCCTTTATGTGTAAGTTTATTATATTGTTTATCTTCAAAATTATTTAATATTAACGGATGAAAATGTGGGTTCTCTGTAGAAGTGGCTGAAATTAATATAAAATTAAGTCTGCTGATGGGACAATAGTACGAGTTTTTAATGTAAAAATATCCAAAAGCTTTCTTAATTTTTACACCCAATTTCAAAGTAAAATTTATTCTAATGAATCAAATTTTATGAATTTATAAAAACATATTATATAATTACACCTTTAAAACAATTTAATATATTATTTTTCCATATAAATAAAGTAGATGAAAAAGTAGTTTTTAATTAATATCCAATATTTGAAACTATTCATTAAAAAATAAAACATCACAGAAAATACCAAACATTTATGCTAACTGAATTTTTACCTATATATTTGAAATATGAAGTTTATTTATACTTTTATATTATATAAAATTTCCAAAAATTGGATTTAACATAGGTTTTCCATTAGGGGTCCGTAAAACTACCGTTGTAAAAATATATGTTTTTATTCATAAAATTGGTTTTATTATTATCTAATGTTAATAAAAAATGGATAAATATAAGACATAATTTATTTAATATAAAATATATATATCACAATAATTTCACCCACTAATTGTATTAAATTTAATTTGTTAGGGTAAAACATCTTTGTGGGTTACTAAAGACTACTTGTTGTATACTGATGTTACATGAAGTTTACTCCAACTGACCATGGGATAGGATTTACCAGTCAACATGAGGTGTAAAATTTAATTCACCTTGTGAAATAAATTAAAATACATTAAATTAATTACAAATTATTTCTTGGTGCATTAAAAATTATTAAACGACACATAACTTCGGGTAACATTATGTGTAATCTTGTGTTATCTTGACAGATTCCTCAACACCTCTAGATGAGATATTCGAATTTATTTCTCTCATAATATTAATCTATTTCATTATATTAATGATAAAATGAGTGGAATAGTAATATCTCAAATATATTATTTTAGAATGATTAAACTGAAATTTAAAACAAAAAAAAAAGAGAAAATCAATAAATGTTCTCTAAATGATTATAAATAATTCTGTGACCAGATCTGATACCACTAGAAGGTTTTTGGAGATACATAAGAATGTGATAGATCTTTTCCAATTTTTTTCATGATCAATTATTAATATTATATTTGTATTATGTAGAATATTATGAACAAATAAATTTAATCAAGGAGTATAGACAATGGATAAAATGTTGAAACCAAAGAGAAAGATTGTCAAATCATGTTTATGATTAATTTAAGCAATTAAAGAATTAACTTTCAAGAAATTATTTCTTCATTGATGGATATGAAAATAGAAATATTTTCAACCATCTTTTTGATTTGGGAATCATGAATAGATTCTCTCTAGTGATGATCCACAAGTGCTCCACCAATCTTTGTACGTTTTTGTAGGAATATGCAGGTGATATCATGACAGATCATATTACATCAATCATTAACCTTTTTTCACCACAATAATATCTTCTAAAGTATTATTTTTTATCTATATATACTCAATAGTGGAAGGTGGAGGATGCTCTTTCTCTATTCATGGGAGAATTATTGGATATTTGATCTGTCTAGGGATTCAAGATGATTTTCAAGATTTCATTGTGCACAAAAAAATAAAAGAATTGGATCAATTGGAAAATAATATTGCTGTGTTTATATACATAGATGTTTAAAAATAAATAATTTCACATGCTCACTTTAATATTTATTTAACCCCATTGAATCACGAGGCATATAATAATAATATTATTTCTCGATATGTTCTAAACTCGTGAATTTAAGGTAAATATTAATAATTAAAATAATATTCAATATATAAATTATTACTCACCATAAGATTAAATATTTTCCTCTATTCCTCCAAAATATTTATCAGGTCTCGCATCTCGAGTTCGATGCGGATAGGAACGAAGACGCGTCTGCCGAGGTGACGCATCAATCGAGTGTTTCTCTTTTCGAGGTAAGCATGTGAGGTCTCAGGTCGCGTTCCAAGGCTCGTCGCTCAAGGAGATGATGGCAGTGGAGAGGAATTTTGAATTTTGAATTTGAAATATGATTGTTTAGGTTTTAATTTTGAGGGTCTATTTGGTTACCGGTTCTCCTTAAACCGGCTTTGATAGAAAAAATGATTTGTTGCTGCTGCTGCTACTGAGTCCCAAATAAATAAATAAATATTATTTTAGTATAATGAAAAATAAATATATATTGATATATTCCACTCACATAATATTCACTTGAATAACTGGTGATGGAATATATACGATTATGAAATAATGAAAAAATATTATAACATGTGTGAGAATTATATTTATTCATCTTTTTAGGTAATAAGTAATAATAAGTTATCTAACTGAGATATTGGATAGATTTAGTGTGTGCCCCTATAAGACACTATTTTAGTGGCATAAGGAGAAACAAACTAATGTCCAAGGTGAGCATCTATAAAGATTCCATGGCACCCATAGAGAAAGAAGTTAATTCCTCACAAACATAATACCTCATAAAAATGCTCAATGTGTAATATAATCTCTTTATCATGATATATCAAATAAAAAGGGTTTATACTGGTGCCATCAACCTATGTGGTTGAGGTATCATTATTTGAATTTTTGGAAATTGAATTTTCTTATAGATTACCATAGAAATATATTAATTCACTCTATATCCTTTCAATAAATGGGATTTAGTGTAATGACCCAAAAAAAATTTGAACAAAATCCCCTCTATTTTATTTTCTACTTCATGTAGAAAAAACACGAACACTTTTTTATTTATATTTTTTTCATTTAAAATAATGTTTTGTATAATTATCATCGATAATTTATCCATTGAACTGTGATCACACAACGGATATAAATAAAAGGTTTATAATTAATACTTTAAACATAGACAAAGGATAGAATGGACACATCCAGCAGACTCGGGCCATACAAAGCTCATTTGTCAGAACATGGGAAAGAGGTAGTGTCACTGGGCTTCTCTATCAACCAATCCCATGTTGAGATTCAACACATAATGCTTGAATAGAATCACCTATGGTAGAAAACAGGGGAAAAACCATGTGTTGGTTTGGGGTTTTGAATATTTTAATGTGTAGTTTCCAAAACCTAAATTATACAAAATTCTCTCTCATTTTTTATATAAAGGAACACAGTATCCCATTCCTTATAAATAAAACCATTTAAATCATTACCAAACTGTTCAAAATACTCTATTGAATCCCCCCAAGTCACCCCAAATCTCTTATGAAGCCTCTCTCAAGCCTCTACCAAGCCTTTAGGACCACACATCCAAGTAAGGGATTACATCTTTTCTCATTTTTCAATGTTTTTTTATGTTTTTATATAATCTTATTTTCAATTTCAATTCACGGGTATAATTTTTCAGCTCCACCATACTTCCCTCTTAATTTTTGATTGATGAGATACACCATTCTCTCTCATCAACCCATTTTATGAACACCACTGTGTTGTCGTTATGCTGCTGAAATTACACTGAGACTTTCAATGCCATATCATAATGTATTGAAGACCACATCTGTTTCTCAATCAATGGTATTTACCTTTATTCAAATATACTTATTGATTATCTAATTTCATGAATATATTACACATTCCTTTTTAATGGAATAAATGTCTACTTTGATTGAATCCATTTTATATGATATATGTGGAAAACTTATGAAAAATATTAAAATGTTTATGAAGGGTGCACCCTGATAGCAATCCAAGGAATTGAGTAATGTTTGGTATAATGATAAATCATTTTGTGATAGGGGTTTTTCTGATTCATTTATTGTACTGTTTTCCATCATGTTAGGATAGGGTTTTACATGATTCCATTATGTTAATGATGTAGTGTTTTAAGTTGTTGCCACATTTCCGCGTTACGATAATCATGCTATATAATGACTTTATGTTCATGTTTCTGTTATGCTCCATTGATTTGTTTATTTCCTCAAATATCTTATATTCTTCATGTTATGGATTGTTTACTCCCTTACTGGGCTTTATATGTCACCTTTTTCTTATGTATGTCCTTAGGTTATCTGATGAAATGAAATGTACGAAGGAATGATGTGATCATGTAAAATATGTTTTAATAAAGATGTTGTATTTCATGTCTTATGTTTTCATGTACTATTCATAATCCAAAAATACACTATAAATCTCGATCTTCTGGATTTTATTATGTTCAATTTTATGTAATAAAGAATGTATAATTATAAAATAAAGATCATGGTTATTATAGTTGTTATTAGAGGATACATTTAGTTATTTTTGGGATTAGGGTTATAAAGCACTAGTGGAAGCCTTAAGGATAAGAATGTGTATAAGAATATAATACCTATATTTTGGAAAGTATATAGTAATTGGTTTATCAAGAAAATACATCCCTTTCTAGATATGAATATGTATAGATGGATTAGGCACATATGTATCAGGGGTAATACCCGAAAACATCGCTTCAATCTTGACATGAATGAGAACTGGTGCACGAAAACTGGAATTGATGCACTCTTAGTATGACACACTTAATGGAAATGTTTTGGTAAATTAATAATATTAGTGTGAAGCATTATTAAGGCAGAAAAAAACCCAAAGAATATACGTTAGGAAATATATCATGGATAACATCGATTGAAGCCTAGAAATTCATAAGTTAAGGAGATAAGCGCAACTTACAAGTTACCCCTTTTTTAATTGGATTTACCTTTATATGATTAATAGTTTAAAATAATTACCCATAATATTATTTTTATTATATCCAATGGAAGTTAATATGAGGACTCAAGCTAAAAACCGATGCAATGATTAATGTGATGACTAATCTAGCGAGATGCCAAATCTGATGAGAGGTGGAATCAAAATTTTGTTTATGATACTCTCTCAGTTAACTCAAGTATTGAATAGAACCATGGGTGAAAATAATTTATAACCCCCCATAATGAAAAATAATATGTACTCGAGAACTTCATGATATAATGGCCTCCTACATTCATTGGATCATCTGATCCCTCAATCGATGAACATTGGATCAACTCCATTGAGAAGATATTCTCTATCCTTCAATGTTCTAAAAAAGAGAAGGTTCTTCTGGGTACATATAATATAGAGGGTGAAGCTGATCCATGGTAGAAATTGATCAATAATATGAATCCTGAGAAAGATAACACGAAATTATAATGGAATGATTTACGGAAAATGTTTTTTGATAAATATTTTCCCCATAACCTCCATCTAAAGATGCAAAGAGATTTTCATGCACTAAATAAAAAGGATGAAGAATCTATTTTGGAGTATGAGAAAAACATAACCATAATTTCAAAATATTCCTATATTTTTTTCATTACCCCCAAATTTATGGTTTATCACTTCTTTGGTGAGATAAAACCTATCCTACAGAAATCCCTGGCGATCCACAACTTTGAAAGCTATGAGGATATTGTTTTGATGTTCCCCAAAAGTTGAGATGGAGATTAGATAATATCAATGGTATCATTGGGATAAGAAATGAAAAGTGGAAATTATTTCTAGCAGTATCGTTGACAAAACCAATGGTTCTAAGAAATTCAAGTATCCCGCTTGAGAAAAGTGTTGGAAGAAGCACCCAATAAATTTACTAAAGGGGATGAGGAAATGTTTTAGGTGTGGAAGACAAGGGAACCTATCTAATGATTTCTAAAGGGAGAAACCCACTAATGTGATAGAGGATATGAATGCTTTGGACGACTCTAATATTATTTTCTATTGCTACAACTACAAGGAACTAGGGTGCTTAGATAACTAGTGCTCTAAGTAATGTTTAATTGCAGACAACCAACAACCTCCATTGAAGCAAGAGAGAGAATTTTACTTTACTACCGCTAAAGAGAATCCCTATAATGAAGTGGTGATAGGTAGGATAGTTATTAATTCAATAAAAGATACCATACTTTTTTATTCTAGTTCTATGCATTCTTCTATATCATGAAGGTTTTGTAGAACAATACAAACCCCACAACAAATTATGGAAGTAGAGATGTCGAAGAGAACTAAATATGTGGAAATTATTTCATACCATGAATATAACTCCTCCCCTATCACCATTTTGGGATTGAAATTACTAGATAATCTCATCATACTCTCTCTTATTGAAGTTTAAGCAATTCATGTCATGTATTGGATTTCCCTATATATATCCAACATAAATTTCTATTGGAGGGACATCACTCTTCATATGGTGAGTTGAACCATGATTCTATACAAGTTATAGGAGGATGAGGAATATTCTTTAGCACAACCATCTCCAAAATGGAAATTAGATCCCTATGAGAACACATATCTTTCATAGATTATTGAATCTATGGATGGAACCATCCTCGAAGATGTTCCAATTGTAAAGGAATTCACTAATGTGTTTCCTGAAAAATTGACAGGTCTTCCTCCTAGAAGAGATGTTGAATTCTGGATTGATCATATTTCTGGGGTGTTTCCAATATCCAAGACTCCATATATAATGGCTATTATGGAGATTGAGGATCTAAAGAGACAACTATAGAAGAATCTAGGTAAAGGTTTTATACTCCCAAGTGCTTCACCATGGGGTGAACCTGTCCACTTCATCAACAAGAAGGATGGGTCAATGCACCTTTCCATTGATTATCGTGAGATCAACTGAATCAAGACAAATAAGAAATATCCTTTTACACTAATTGATGACTTGTTTGATCAAATTTATGGTTCACAATAATTCACCAAGGGGGATCTGATGTCATGATATTAACAAGTAAGGGTAAAAGCGGAGGATATCCCCAAGATTTATTTTTGTACAAGGTACATGCACTATGAATTATTATTAATTCCTTTTAGACTCACTAATTGTCCCGCATTCTTCCTGGAATTTTTGAATAGAGTCTTTAGAGATTACTTTGAAAATTATTTTGTCGTCTTTACTGAGGATATTTTAATATACTCCCAAACCAAGGAGTACCATGAGGATCACAAAAGCACTATACTAGAGACCTTGTGAAAGAAGAATATCTATGAAAAGTACAACAAGGTGAGTTCTAGTTGAAGGAAGTTTGATTCTAGGGGCATATCATAACAAGGAATGGGACCTATATGGATCCATTAAATAATCAATTCTGGAATGTCCAATGATGACATATTTGAGAGATATCTGTAGCATCATAGGGTTAGCTGGATATTATCACGGATTTGTGAGAAATTCGTACGATTGTCAAACCCTCTTACCAAGATAACTCAAAAGGGAGTCAAGCATTCATCGAATTATGAATGTGGGGAATGATTTATGGAGTTGAAGAAGAGTCTTATCACTACCCCTATGATCATAGTACCCATAAGTGGGGATATTTTTGTAATCTTCAACGATGATTCAAATAAGGGCCTAGGTTGTGTGATGATGTATAATGAGAAAGTCATTTCCAATGACTCAAGGTAGTTGAAAATTCATGAGAAAAACTATCCCATATATGATATGGAGTTGGAAGCTATGATCATTTCACTGAAAATACGATGGCATTATCTGTTTGAGGAAATGGGTGAAATATATACGAATAAAAACATTATCAAATATATATTCACATAGAAATAACTACACATGATCCAATGAAGATGGTTAGAGCTCATCAAGTATTATGAATACTCAATTCGTTACCAACCAGGGAATGTGAAAAATGTGGCCGATGCTCTAAATAAAAAGGACCCAGTAATTATATTATTGATGAGAATTGAAAAGGTTCCATTCTTCTTAGATTTGATGAAGATGGACCTGGGAATCATAAAAAAGGGTACATAATCAATCCATTCCGAAATGATTACTCAATTGTCTCTCTTGGAAAAGATAAAGGATTATTAGAAAGATGATATGGGAATTCAAAAGAAAGTGTAAACTATTAAAAAATGGAAATCCATGGAGTTCAATGTTAATGGAGAAGGAATTTTGAGATTTGTGTCAAGAATGTTTGTTTTATAAAGTCTAGAGTTAAAGAATGAACTTTTGGATGATTTAGGTAGTTTGAATTTTTCTATTAACCCAGAAAAAATGATGATGTATCGGGATATCAAAGAAAATTAATGGTGGAACAACTTGAAGAAGGAGATTGTTGAATATATGCCAACGTACCTTGTATGTTAGAAAGTGAAGTATGAGTGGTACAAAAATAAGGGGATGATGAAACCATTAAAAATACCATAATGTAAATGGGATAAAATCACCATAGAATTTGTCACCAAACTTTCAAAGACATTTAAAAGAAACAATGCTAGGTGGGTTTTTGTGGATCATCATACAAAGACTACACACTTCATTGAAATTATGGAGGATTTATAATTAGATCAAATGGCACAAATATACATCAGTGATGTGGTATGACTGCACAATATACCACTATCGATTGTATCTGATCGAGATCCAAGATTCACTTATATGTTTGGGAAGAGACACGAACACGCTCTGAATACTGAGCTAAACATCAGGTTGGATTATAATCCTAAAACTAAGGGACAATAAGAACAGACTATCCAAAAACGTTATGAAATTATGATAGCATGATTAATGGGCTTAAAAGGAGGATGGGATCAACATCTTACATTGGTTGAGTTCTCTTACAACAACATTTTCCACTCCAGAATCCAAATGGATCCTTATGGAGACCTTTATGGGAAGAGATGAAATACACCAACATGTTGGGGTAATGTTGGGGAGAGAAAACTTCTATGTCGATATGTGGTCAAATAACTGGTTAATAAGGTTAAGTGAATCTATAATCACATCAAGACTTCTTAGAGACTTCAAAATAGTTATGATGACAACTGTCGACGAGACCTAGTGTTTGATGTTAGTGATATGGTTTTCCTCCGCATATCCCCATGTATGAGAGTGATAAAATTTGGGAAGAATGTAAATCTTAGTCCAAGTTACATTGACCTTATTGTGATCCTTGATTGCATTGGAGCAGTGGCCTATTGACTAGCACTCCCACCAAACCTATCTCAATTACATGACCTATTCCACGTATCTCTTTTGAGGAAGTTTATACCTGACCCATTGCATGAACATAATCCAGAGGTGTTACCATTGGAGAATGACCTTTCCTATAAAGAGAATCTAGTGAAGATATTAGATCGTAGTGAAAGAGTTCTAAAAAATAAGAAAATCCCCCTAATCAAAGTGATTTAAAGAAACCACATGTTTTAAGAAGCAACATGGAAAATGGAGGAATTGATGAGGCATAGATAACATCATCTATTTTAGTGTGGGAAAAGTAAATTTTGAGGGTAAAATTTATTAAGGGGTGAATTCTATAAAAACCCGAAAATTTATGAATAAAATCCATTTTCATTTAATGTATTATGAATATAGAAAACACATGAACTCTTTTTTTCTTATTTTATTTGGTTTAAATAACTGTTAATTATGTTTACCACTGATAATATAGCCATTGAATAGGGATCACACAACTCATATAAATATATGGTTTTAAAAAATATTTTATACAGTAACAAAGGAGATGATGGCCTCATCCAGCTTACTCAGTCAATACGAAGCTCATTTGTTGGAGCTAGGTAAGGAGGTAGCATCAACAGGCTTCACTCTTGACCATGCCTAATTCAATCATCAACACATTAAGCTTGAATAGAATTGACTATGGGGAAGATAAAGTTAATAGAGATTACCACTCGGGCGATTTAATCTGATCCGCCCCAAGAGTCTATCACCGACACATACCTTACCCTTAGATCATATGCATGTGTTATAAGGGGTTATTTAAAAAGGAAATAGTTACTCCTTATGTAATACCTTTTTATAAATAAAAGTCTTATTCCATAAATTCATTTATGAGAATTGTAAATCTCAAAAGAATGATAAATTAGATAAATTGAGTTTTCAGGTAAAAAATGTAATTTTGAAAAATATGTACATTAATATATTAAATTACAGTTTTTAATAAATAATATTATAAAAAAATTCTTATAACTGATTATTATATTATTTATTTATATGTAATTGATTAGGTAATTAGTTTGATAAGAGTTATATTTTTTATAAGAAAAAATAGAATGTGTATAGTTAAATAATTTATTTTATGGAATTAATGAATTTCTGAAATGTTTAATATTTTTATAAAATATTATTATCAATTTAATTTTATGAATAATAAATGAGAATATAATTTTTAGGATTTCAAATGTAATTTTTATTATTGTTTGAATACAATTTTTGTCAAAACCTTTGAATTTTGAATAAATGTTAGTTTTTATTTTAGAAGGGAAAAGTTAAATATTTAGAAATTTATTTAGAAAAAATTAATATTATTTTTGGAATTAGGATTCCAAAATTATCCATGGGTGATTTTTTTCCTAATTTTTAGAGACAATCAAATTTTATGGTAAAAATTAAATACTGTATGAATATATAATGTGTTTTATGATATCATAAGGACCCAGTGGTGATGTAATAAAATAATTTAAAATGAGTATTTAGAAAATATATGTTTTACCTTTTAAATAATGTGATCTTAGATTTGTTTGATTATTTCTATAGTTCCTTAATGGACCCTCCAAGACATATATAATATTTTAATATTTTCAAATGATTTCCCTGACAATGTGACCCATCATAACATAATAAAAACGAATATTTTAATATTTTGGGCCCTTTGACTTATAAAATATTTTATGCCTCCCCGATTTGGTAGAAAAAATGGTAAAAATCCCTTGGATGGTTTTTGGTTTGGAATATATTAATATGTAGTGTCCATAACCTAACAAATAATGAATTCTTTTTCATTCCCTATATAATCCCACCCAATATCCCATTCATTTTCACTGAAACCATTTGTAGGTCAATCAACACCCATCCCATAATCTATAGATTCCCCCAAGATTACCCAAATCTCAAAATAAGCATCTCCCAGGCCTCTCCCAAGACTTTGGGATTACATATCCAAGTAAGGGATTCCTTCCACTCTCATTTTTGTCAATGTTTATTTTTTTTTGTATACCATATTAATTCCCACTAAAAATATGGGGGTATGATTTTTTATTTCCCCCAAAATTCCCTCCTTGTGTTTGAATGATGATATACCCCTTTCTCTATCATTTATTCATCTCATGTACACCTGTTACCATGCCGAAAGTCTGTAAGTGATTTACCTCTCCTAATTTTCATTCAATCATTTATTTTATATTATCCATATCAAATTCAATTTCATATGTTAGGATATTATTCTCCATGATCCCCTTACATCCCATTTAATTACTAAAGGATGAGATACCCCTTTCTCTCTCATCCACCCATTTAATGAACCCCCATGTGATGTTGTTATACTGCAGAAATTAGACCACGATTTTTCAATGCCAAATCATCATTTAGTGCATACCATGACAATTTATCTACAACGGGTATTCAACTTTATGCACATATAATTTTTTATTATTAAATTTCATGTATGTATTCAACATTATTTTATTGTGTAATAAAATATGAGGTTGAATGAATCCATGTTGTAAAATCTATGTGGAACACTTAAGCCTGAGAATATAATGTTCATGAAGGGTGCGCCCTAATAGCGATCCATGGAATTGGGTATTGTTAAGTATCAAAATATGGCATGTTAGTATAGTGTTTTAACTTAATCCTTTATATGATTTTTCCCATAATATTGGGATAGGGGTTTACCAGATTCTTTTATGTTAATGATGTAGTGTTTTATGTTGTAGCCACATTTCCATGTTATGATAATCATGCTATGTCATGACTTTATTTTCATGATTCTGTTATACTCCATCGATATGTCTGTTACCTAATTTGTATTGTAATCTTCATGTTATTACTTTATTACACCCTTACTATGCTTTTTATATCACCATTTTCTTATGTATGTCCTCAAGTTATCCCATACAATTCTAAGTACGAAAGAATTTTGTGATTATGTGAAAGATGTTTTCAATAATGTTATTGTATTATATGGATTAAGTTGTCATGTATTGTTTCTAAGACCCAAACACACCAAAACTCTCAATATTCTGGGTCTTATTAAGTGAAATTTAATGTAATAAATCATGTTTAAATATAAAATAAATAGAAGGGTTGTTATATTTAGATATAAACTTCCACTATAGAACCAAAGGGAAAAAACGTCCTTGTGTGATTACTTAATTCATTATTACTCATGACACACCCAATGTATCCTAAATCACCACGAACATTTATAATTACAATTTTCATGAATTCATAAATTTACACAATATATAATAGTAGTTAATAATAAAACAATATTGATCAAATCACACGGCTACATATAGGAACATTCAATGACACATATAAATATGTATTTGCTACTTGTAGTTCTGGTTATCATAATATCCTATACTGGATATTACCTAGGGCTTACACCATGATAAGGTTCCTCAATGTCATATGTGTCTCCACCCTTGATATCCAAAGTCATTTGTGTCCATCAAATGATATCATCCAACTATAAAAACACACACAGACACACACACACCCAGGAATAAAATCATGACACTTATGGGTTTTCATCATAGTAGGGAAAGACTTGGACCTTTTTATATGACTAATATTCATAGGATTTCATAAAATACAAGGTTTTATAAAAGAATAATCATGATGAGATATGTATCTTATTAATATTCCAAATTATATATATAGATTATCATAATGTACATAATAATTCATTTTAGGGCACCAACTCCAAAAAATTCTAGCATATGAAAAATAATTTCAAGGAAGAGTCTATGAAGATCGCATTTATAAAAATGGTATGAATATTCATTTTTATTTTGAAATATAGTATAGTAGTTAATGTTCAATGTGTTCTTAGAGGAACTTGTTTGGTTATCATATGAGACGTAATAATAGACGAGAGATGAGCATTTCATAGGTATTGAAATAGTTCGTAATCATTTATATGATTACACGATGGATATAATAAAAAATTAATGGTTGTTAGTTATGAGATGACGACAAAACAAACCAACATTTCTAACACTAATTTGGATATGATGATTACTTTAGTAGAAATGGAAAACATGCACAGTATAACATCCATGGAAAAGTGGTTATGAGTGAGACTATTGATGATTGGTGTATGTTCATTAATAATATTCTGTGAATTGATTTCATTGTTGTATCACATGTCTTATAGGGTTCCTGATTTCACATGCGATGGATTGACGAGAACCCCTCCATGATTCTTAATGCTGTTTATGTGGAGACAATTATTCAACCCACATGTGCATATATTTTGTAGTTTATTAGAGGCAAGTAGGGTATAGAGTACTCCACCACCCTGGTATACATGATGTAAATACAATTACTTGAGAGTAATGAAAAGATACATATCTCCAATTTGGGGTTTGTTTTAATATGAAGTCAATATATATGCCTCTGTAGATTGTGTCATGTGTATTCACCTCATATTTTTGGATTTATAAAACATCAATAGACATTGTACTAAAATCATTTTCCAAGTTTCCCTCCAAGAATATTAACTCCACTTCCAAGACAACTTTTTTTGGAATTTCATTGTCAATGATAGTATGTTTACATTAACAATTTGGATCCTTTTGTATATTTATAAATATAATTTTTAAAATTATTTTATAATACTTGTTTTAAACAATTTGGAGTTATGGAAAACATAAAACTCATACCCTAAGGTAGAGTGTGCATAGATTTCAATAAATGTGAATACTATCAATCCAGATGATGTATGTAAAAAATTAATATTTTTCAAGGGAGAGTTAATATATTTAGTAATTTTATATGTTATTACGATGATAACCTGGTACACATTTGGGGATAAATTTTAAAAAATTATTGAGTTGACATTTCATGTTTATTAGATCCATTATAATGGATTTTTCTATATGTCACATCCACTGCACTTCAAAACTATGGTAAGATATTATGTTATAGTGTTGTGACTCATCCACATCAATATCATTGGGAATCACCTGGTAGACATAGTTATGTGAAAGTTTTGGTATAAAATATATGTACTCATTACACCAGGGTTGGTTGATTAAGTATACTTTAAATTGTTTATAAGTAAATAGGAGATGCATTGGTGACACAATAATTCATGATACATTGAGTATAGGGATAATCATTCACTATAGAATATCTTTCATCATAGATATAATATAGAATGCTTCAATTTATCTAATAAGGTAGATTATTAATATTCTTACCGACAACACAATAACATGTACCATACACACCATGAGATATTCATTTAGTAGTTGGTATGTTTATTTTCATTTATTATGTTATTTTATGTATTATTTTGTATTAATTTGATTTCTCTTTGATTTGTAGTTTGAAGGATTAAGGAACCTTGTACATATCAATGATAATTAAGATGATGAATTGATCAGTGAAGATGTAGTTCACCTAGATCTACTAGCTCATAGATATCCTCTATGATCCATATGTGAGAGTGAATATGATTATTATACAATAATATCTTTATCCAAATGCTCTAGTAAAATAACTGATCAAAAAGTGATTCACTGTTTCATTCTCACCCTTACTCCATTGTATTAAACTGAATTTGTATTGTAAAATACAAATATAATAAAAATTTGATCTTATTTTTGGATTAAATTAATTTTTTATATCACTATTGAAAAGGTAAATGTTTCTTTTTTTTAAAATTTCATTATTGGTGGAGGTTATTTGGAAAGACCATGATGTTTTTCAAGAAAAATAGGCCAAACTATGGAGGATCCAAGCACACTAGAAGACCCCACCACACAATTCTACTAAACCCCGCATCCAAATGGGATAAAATTTTGTGAGATGGTCCGTAATTCAATGGTATAAAATTATTATCAATAAAACCATGTATCATTCATCCATCTAGTTCCCCATACAGATTGACCTATCCAACACATTGAATCTGCACGATGTCAAAAGTGGTGGGCTACGATCTATCCATATCTCAAGATGTAGGTGTCCAAATGAAGCCAACATTTCAGGGGAGATATTCAAGAGGTGGGAAAAACTCTTTATTTATTTAAAAAGAGATATATGGATATATACCCATAAAAAACTATGAGACAATAGGTTTTAATAAATATATGTGGTCAAAACCACCTTCCACTTTGCTGATAAATTAAAACATTGGGATACTCATTTTCAAGTTCAAATCAGAAGTAAATCTCTAGAATTTTGGATTCCTAAAGGATCCATCTCCTAATAATATATGTTATGGGGGACCCTATATTAATAGGGTGATCAAGAATGAAGAAGGATTTCCACCTGAGATTCATCATTGTCACGACCCGCCCTCGGGGTCCGTGCCGTGACTACCCCAAGCCCGCCTTCCATAGACCAGGGGCTGGCGACTAGCACCAAGGCGTATATCCCAGTAAAAAGGGAAGGCATTGCCTTTGAAAAGTAAGCACACACCACAGAGTAAACAAGCGGAAGTAAACACTAAACAAGCAGAGTACAACTGAAAGTGCGGAAAAGTAAATGGGCCAGAATACAAACCCAAACTGAAAGTAAAGTACAACTCAAAAAGGGAAAAACAGCAACTGTAAAGTAAAGGCCGCTACTCCGAGCTGTCCACCGGAAATCCCACCTGAAGGGTGGGTACAGATAGCTCCTCTGCTCCACGGGTCCCACCGTCCGCTCCGTGCTCGTCCCGCCCAGTGGTCCACCTCCGGGTACCGTCCCGCTCCGCAAACCTCAGCTAAGGTCAACGCTGTCCGTCGTCTGCAACCAACACAACGTAGTGCGGGCGAAGCCCGTGCAGGGGTGAGTATAAGCTACTCAGTAGGGACCCCGAGACCCCTGAAGGTCTCTCAAAATCCACAAAGGATAAACCACGAAACAAAGTACAATCACGAAGTAACAACCAACACTGCTTAGGTATATGCCCATACATATACCTAAGTCATCAATTCAGATACGCTCCAACCTCCGAGCCCAAGTATAACTCAGTCCACGCAGGAAAGTATACGTATTCCACAAAGGAAAGTAACAGGATTCAGCTCACACAGGTACACTTCTTCAAGGACGATAAAGATGATCACTGATCCACCTAAGTCGTCGGACCCACGAAGGATCGATAGGTAACTAACCCCCGCAAGACCCACACAGGATCGGGCTCACACAGAACCTGTAGGCGCTGGCTCACACAGAACCGCTGAGCGCAAGGACCCACACAGGATCGGGCTCACACAGAACCTGCAGCACTGATCCACGTAGGATCGCTGAGTGCTGTAGTCGTCGTCGTCGAATCCACACAGGATCTCTGTACTGTCGTCGTTGAATCCACACAGGATCTCTGTACTGTCGTCGTCGCAGTCACAGTAGCAGTCGTAGCAGTAGAACAGTCGCAGCCAGCACTAGGGTTCCCGCACACAGCAAGCTCGTACGGAGGGTCCGCTCCACGAGCCGAGAGGCTGATACATCAACTGTCACGAAGACCGAAGTTGATGTATCCAAAAGTTCCGTATCGTCAACAGGAACTCAACGCAACAGACGGCGCGTCGATCGGACGCCTGGTCCGAGAGTTATTGGCATTTTTGTCTCCGGGGCCCGGTTGGTTTTTAAGGCAAAACCAACCCGACCGTACTCCACCTGCGTCCAAACCTCGGGCGGAGTATGCCAAAAGATCCGTCTCACTAAGAGGAACACTACGCGACTGACGGCGCGTCAATCAGACGTCCGTAGCTCAAGATATGAGCGTTTCCGCTCCGAAGGCCCGGTTGGTTTCGTGAACGAACCAACCCGGCCGAACTCAAAGTAAACCGAAACCTTGAGTGCGATATACCGAAACGACCGTCTCGATCCAAGGATCGCGTTGCCGCAGACGGTTCGTCATTCGGAGGTCCGAGGCTCAAGTTATGAGCCAAAAACCGAATCTGGTCCGAAACGGGGGGGTCCGGGTCCGGAACGACCCGGCCCGACCCCCCCCCCCCTTGGGTGGCGCGGCGGCCGGCGGCGGCGGCCGGCGGCGGCGGACGGCGGCGGCGGGCCACGTGGCGGCGGCGGGCCGCGTGGCGGCGGCGGCGGCGTGGCGCGGCGGCGGCGGGCCACGTGGCGG
Source organism: Viscum album (assembly GCA_963277665.1). Lineage (NCBI taxonomy): Eukaryota > Viridiplantae > Streptophyta > Magnoliopsida > Santalales > Viscaceae > Viscum > Viscum album. The sequence goes on from OY728122.1 coordinate 599,085,989, forward strand.
CGGCGGGCCGCGTGGCGGCGGCGGCGGGCCGCGCTGGCGGCGGCGGACCGCGCTGGCGGCGGTGGCCGCGACTCACGCGGGGGGCTAAGCCCCCGCCCTTCCGAAGGCGGCGCGGCTTTGCCGCGCCGTTTGAGACAAAACGGCCCCCGCAAATGGGGGCCGGTTGAGTAAAACCGGGGGGGCTTTGCCCCCCCCTCCTTAAAAGAACCGCCCCCTCATTAAGAGGGGGGTCTTGATGGACCGGCCGGGGGTTTAAACCCCCGGTTTTTATGACATCCGGCCGGCCTGCTGGCCGGCCGGTTTTTACCAACGGGACCGGAATTTCCGGTCCCGCCCTTGACTTCCGACGCCGGCGGCCCGGCCGCCGGTCTTTCCTTCCGCCGCGGCCCGGAACCGGCCGCGGTCTCCTCGTCTCACCGCGGCCCGGAACCGGCCGCGGTGTTCGTCGTCCGGCGCGGTGCGACGGCACCGCGCCCCTTTCGCCGTGCCAAGAATCCTCCCAACGCGGCGTGTCGGCGTCGCGGTCTTGAAGTCTCTCCTCGGCGAAGCGCGACGGTATTGCGGAAATCATAAGCATGTTCATCCGCGTGGTGCGACGGCACCACGCCTCTTGCTTCCACCCGCATGAATTAACATGAACGAAGGAGGGGGTTTCGGCCGTGTTCGTGCGGTCCGACTTGTCACGACCCGCCCTCGGGGTCCGAGCCGTGACTACCCCAAGCCCGCCTTCCATAGGCCAGGGGCTGGCGACTAGCACCAAGGCGTAAATCCCGGTAAAAAGGGAAGGCATTGCCTTTGAAAAGAAAACACACACCACAGAGTAAACAAGCGGAAGGTAATCACTGAGCAAGCAGAGAACAACTGAAAGTGCGGAAAAGTAAATGGGCCAAAATACAAACCCAAACTGAAAGTAAAGTACAACTCGAAAAGGGAAAAACAGCAACTGTAAAGTAAAGGCCGCTACTCCGAGCTGTCCACCGGAAATCCCACCTGAAGGGTGGGTACAGATAGCTCCTCTGCTCCACGGGTCCCACCGTCCGCTCCGTACTCGTCCCGCCCAGTGGTCCGCCTCCGGGTACCGTCCCGCTCCGCGAACCTCAGCTAAGGTCAACGCTGTCCGTCGTCTGCAACCAACACAACGTAGTGCGGGCGAAGCCCGTGCAGGGGTGAGTATAAGCTACTCAGTAGGGACCCCGAGACCCCTGAAGGTCTCTCAAAATCCACAAAGGATAAATCACGAAGCAAAGTACAATCACGAAGTAACAACCAACACTGCTTAGGTATATGCCCATACATATACCTAAGTCATCAATTCAAATACGCTCCAACCTCCGAGATCAAGTATAACTCAGTCCACGCAGGAAAGTATACGTATTCCACAAAGGAAAGTAACAGGATTCAGCTCACACAGGTACACTTCTTCAAGGACGATAAGATGATCACTGATCCACCTAAGTCGTCGGACCCACGAAGGATCGATAGGTAACTAACCCCCGCAAGACCCACACAGGATCGGGCTCACACAGAACCTGTAGGCGCTGGCTCACACAGAACCGCTGAGCGCAAGGACCCACACAGGATCGGGCTCACACAGAACCTGTAGCACTGATCCACGTAGGATCGCTGAGTGCTGTAGTCGTCGTCGTCGAATCCACACAGGATCTCTGTACTGTCGTCGTTGAATCCACACAGGATCTCTGTACTGTCGTCGTCGCAGTCACAGTAGTAGTCGTAGCAGTAGAACAGTCGCAGCCAGCACTAGGGTTCCCGCACACAGCAAGCTCGTACGGAGGGTCCGCTCCACGAGCCGAGAGGCTGATACATCAACTGTCACGAAGACCGAAGTTGATGTATCCAAAAGTTCCGTATCGTCAACAGGAACTCAACGCAACAGACGGCGCGTCGATCGGACGCCTGGTCCGAGAGTTATTGGCATTTTTGTCTCCGGGGCCCGGTTGGTTTTTAAGGCAAAACCAACCCGACCGTACTCCACCTGCGTCCAAACCTCGGGCGGAGTATGCCAAAAGATCCGTCTCACTAAGAGGAACACTACGCGACTGACGACGCGTCAATCAGACGTCCGTAGCTCAAGATATGAGCGTTTCCGCTCCGAAGGCCCGGTTGGTTTCGTGAACGAACCAACCCGGCCGAACTCAAAGTAAACCGAAACCTTGAGTGCGATATACCGAAACGACCGTCTCGATCCAAGGATCGCGTTGCCGCAGACGGTTCGTCATTCGGAGGTCCGAGGCTCAAGTTATGAGCCAAAAACCGAATCTGGTCCGAAACGGGGGGGTCCGGGTCCGGAACGACCCGGCCCGACCCCCCCCCCCCCTTGGGTGGCGCGGCGGCCGGCGGCGGCGGCCGGCGGCGGCGGACGGCGGCGGCGGGCCACGTGGCGGCGGCGGGCCGCGTGGCGGCGGCGGCCGCGTGGCGCGGCGGCGGCGGGCCACGTGGCGGCGGCGGGCCGCGTGGCGGCGGCGGCGGGCCGCGCTGGCGGCGGCGGACCGCGCTGGCGGCGGTGGCCGCGACTCACGCGGGGGGCTAAGCCCCCGCCCTTCCGAAGGCGGCGCGGCTTTGCCGCGCCGTTTGAGACAAAACGGCCCCCGCAAATGGGGGCCGGTTGAGTAAAACCGGGGGGGCTTTGCCCCCCCCTCCTTAAAAGAACCGCCCCCTCATTAAGAGGGGGGTCTTGATGGACCGGCCGGGGGTTTAAACCCCCGGTTTTTATGACATCCGGCCGGCCTGCTGGCCGGCCGGTTTTTACCAACGGGACCGGAATTTCCGGTCCCGCCCTTGACTTCCGACGCCGGCGGCCCGGCCGCCGGTCTTTCCTTCCGCCGCGGCCCGGAACCGGCCGCGGTCTCCTCGTCTCACCGCGGCCCGGAACCGGCCGCGGTGTTCGTCGTCCGGCGCGGTGCGACGGCACCGCGCCCCCCCCTATGCCCTGCGGTAATGATTCCTCTGGCATTACGACCTTTACCACAACGGTACTTTCCATAGATCAAATTCGTTCGTGGATTGGATTTCACTTGACTGTCTACAGCTCCATTACGTGTTTTCGGGGTAGAAGTTTTGTATAAATGTATCGCCATGCTTATTCCCGCTCCTGCATCAGAACACATCCGAGTCCGGTCCCTGATGCATCGCAGTAGACTACGTACCCTACTCCCTCCTCAGGCAACCTCAAGATAGGTGCGCTAGTCAATCTCTGTCTCAGCTCCTGGAAGCTCTGCTGACATCTGTCAGTCCACACGAAGGGTTTCCCCTTCTTCGTCAAAGCCGTGAGTGATGCCGCAACTCTGGAGAAGTCTGGAACGAATCTCCGATAGTATCCAGCTAGTCCCAAGAAACTCCGAACCTCAGTCACGCTCCTGGGTGGCTCCCATGCTAACACAGCCTCAATCTTCGCGGGATCTACTGCAACTCCCGCCTAAGAGATAACGTGTCCCAAAAAGTGGACCTCACGTATCCAGAACTGGCACTTCGAGAGCTTACCTGTCAGCAGGTGAAGGCTGAGCATCAGGTACCAGCAGGCTTGGTACAGCCCTTGGAGGTTCCGGAGTGGAAGTGGGATGGCATATCTATGGACTTCGTGACTGGACTTCCACGCACTTCCAGAGGTCACGACTCCATCTGGGTGATTGTTGACCGACTCACCAAGTCGGCACACTTCTTACCCATCAGAGAGCAGGGCTCGGTGGAGAGCTTGGGACGTCTCTACGTTCAGGAGATTGTGCGGCTCCACGGCGTGCCATCATCTATCGTTTCCGATCGAGATGCCCGCTTTACTTCCCGGCTTTGGAAGGGGTTACAGGAGGCGTTCGGGACGCAGCTACGTCTTAGCACAGCCTTTCACCCGCAGACGGATGGTCAGACGGAGAGGACCATTCAGACTCTCGAGGACATGCTCCGCGCATGTGTCCTCGACTTTGGTCGTAGCTGGGAGGACCACCTCCCCTTGGTGGAGTTCGCATACAACAACAGCTACCACTCCACCATCGGGATGGCACCGTACGAGGCGTTGTACGGCCGACCTTGTAGATCTCCTTTGTGCTGGACAGACCCTGGGGAGTCAGCACTGGTGGGACCGGAAATGGTCCAGGCCACGACAGAGAAGGTCCAGGTCATCCAGGAGCGGATGAGGACAGCTCAGAGCCGGCAGAAGTCATACGCTGACAGAAGGCGGAGGCCACTGGAGTTCGAGGATGGCGACCACGTCTTCTTGCGGGTCTCACCTCGACGTGGTATTCGGAGATTTGGCCGAGGCGGCAAGTTATCTCCGCGCTTCATCGGACCTTTCCAGATTCTCAGCAGGATTGGCGAGGTGGCTTATCGCCTGGCTCTACCACCTCAGTTGCACCGGGTGCACGACGTCTTCCACGTATCCCAGCTGAGGAGATACGTGCACGACCCGACGCACATCATTGACCATGGGGAGCTTGACGTTGACGATGGGGCGACTTTTGCGGAGGTCCCAGTGGAGATCGAGGATCGACAGGAGCGGGTCCTACGTGGGCGATCGATTCCTCTTGTGCGCATCAGATGGCAGCACGGGAATCTCCAGGAGAGCACTTGGGAGCGGGAGGCTCAGATGCGTGCTCAGTACCCTCTTTTGTTCCCCTAGTTTTTGTTGTATCTTTACGGGGACGTAAAGCCCTGAGGTGGGAGTAATGTAAAGACCGTAAAATTCAAGGGAAATTTTTTCTTAATTTTCTTTGGATTTTTACAAGAGCGCGGTTTCAGACGGCACCTGATTCCGAGGCCCGGAGTGCCCGGAATTAATTTCCGAAGTTTGGCTCGGGTACGTTCAGTGAACGGACGAGCGGGAATTCCTAACTTTTGATCCGGTGCTCGGATTTAAAATCCGAGGGCACCGATGAACTCGCAGCGCCGATAGTGTCGCCATGTCTTCAGAGCGAAGACCACTGCTGCTAACTCCAGGTCATGGGTAGCGTAGTTCTGCTCATGCGGCCTCAACTGACGTGATCCATAGGCGATCACGGCCCGCTCCTGCATCAGAACACATCCGAGTCCGGTCCCTGATGCATCGCAGTAGACTACGTACCCTACTCCCTCCTCAGGCAACCTCAAGATAGGTGCGCTAGTCAATCTCTGTCTCAGCTCCTGGAAGCTCTGCTGACATCTGTCAGTCCACACGAAGGGTTTCCCCTTGGAGCAGAGCACGATGAACTCGCAGCGCCGATATTCGCTTAATGAGACCTTTTCGGGAGTTGCGTTTGTTGCGGGTTGAAAGATACGTTTTGGGGTTTTTCAATTAAGTTAAATAAAATTGTGTAAAACAAATTTTATTTTTAACTTATTAAAGAAAACCTACCTAAGGGGGTTGGAAGTGGGACCCACACCCACTTAACCTCCCTTGGGAGGATTAAGTGTGGTGGGGCCCACACGAACCCCTAAGACTTTTCTTTTTCTCTCAACGTTCTTAACCCCCAATTAATTGGCCTACGTTACCCTTATTTAATTAAGGAAGTTAAAGCCCTTTTTGAATTTCAAATTTTGAAATTCTTTTGTGTTGTGTTAATAAAATAAGAGGTAGTCTTATTTTATTAAGGGTTCTTTTTTTTGCCTTTGGAGAGCCTTCTCATCTTCAAGCTCTGACGAAGAACGAAGAACGTCTTCATCCTCGACGAAGAACGACAACACTTCGTCAAGGATCATCGACTCAGAGACCTAGTATCTTCGGACCTCTGCTTCCTCTTCGGACCTTCTTCGTCGGCAAACGAAGATCCGCCAACAACGTGTCGCATCGGACGTAAATCTTCGTCAACGGATTTGACGAACGACGACCGCGACGCCTGACTTCCGCGACGCCGTCTTCCGCGGAACGTAGAGGATTTCTTTGAATCTCAAACCCGAGGTAGGGGATGTTTTTATTAATTATTTTATTCCATTCCTGAATCGTGGATTTTAGCATGACTAAACGTGAGACTTTTTAGTTATGTTATTTGTTAACGCGAGGGGAGTCGGACCGCACGAACACGGCCGAAACCCCCTCCTTCGTTCATGTTGATTCATGCGGGTGGAAGCAAGAGGCGTGGTGCCGTCGCACCACGCGGATGAACATGCTTATGATTTCCGCAATACCGTCGCGCTTCGCCGAGGAGAGACTTCAAGACCGCGACGCCGACACGCCGCGTTGGGAGGATTCTTGGCACGGCGAAAGGGGCGCGGTGCCGTCGCACCGCGCCGGACGACGAACACCGCGGCCGGTTCCGGGCCGCGGTGAGACGAGGAGACCGCGGCCGGTTCTGGTGGAAGCAAGAGGCGTGGTGCCGTCGCACCACGCGGATGAACATGCTTATGATTTCCGCAATACCGTCGCGCTTCGCCGAGGAGAGACTTCAAGACCGCGACGCCGACACGCCGCGTTGGGAGGATTCTTGGCACGGCGAAAGGGGCGCGGTGCCGTCGCACCGCGCCGGACGACGAACACCGCGGCCGGTTCCGGGCCGCGGTGAGACGAGGAGACCGCGGCCGGTTCCGGGCCGCGGCGGAAGGAAAGACCGGCGGCCGGGCCGCCGGCGTCGGAAGTCAAGGGCGGGACCGGAAATTCCGGTCCCGTTGGTAAAAACCGGCCGGCCAGCAGGCCGGCCGGATGTCATAAAAACCGGGGGTTTAAACCCCCGGCCGGTCCATCAAGACCCCCCTCTTAATGAGGGGGCGGTTCTTTTAAGGAGGGGGGGGCAAAGCCCCCCCGGTTTTACTCAACCGGCCCCCATTTGCGGGGGCCGTTTTGTCTCAAACGGCGCGGCAAAGCCGCGCCGCCTTCGGAAGGGCGGGGGCTTAGCCCCCCGCGTGAGTCGCGGCCACCGCCGCCAGCGCGGTCCGCCGCCGCCAGCGCGGCCCGCCGCCGCCGCCACGCGGCCCGCCGCCGCCACGTGGCCCGCCGCCGCCGCGCCACGCGGCCGCCGCCGCCACGCGGCCCGCCGCCGCCACGTGGCCCGCCGCCGCCGTCCGCCGCCGCCGGCCGCCGCCGCCGGCCGCCGCGCCACCCAAGGGGGGGGGGGTCGGGCCGGGTCGTTCCGGACCCGGACCCCCCCGTTTCGGACCAGATTCGGTTTTTGGCTCATAACTTGAGCCTCGGACCTCCGAATGACGAACCGTCTGCGGCAACGCGATCCTTGGATCGAGACGGTCGTTTCGGTATATCGCACTCAAGGTTTCGGTTTACTTTGAGTTCGGCCGGGTTGGTTCGTTCACGAAACCAACCGGGCCTTCGGAGCGGAAACGCTCATATCTTGAGCTACGGACGTCTGATTGACGCGCCGTCAGTCGCGTAGTGTTCCTCTTAGTGAGACGGATCTTTTGGCATACTCCGCCCGAGGTTTGGACGCAGGTGGAGTACGGTCTGGTTGGTTTTGCCTTAAAAACCAACCGGGCCCCGGAGACAAAAATGCCAATAACTCTCGGACCAGGCGTCCGATCGACGCGCCGTCTGTTGCGTTGAGTTCCTGTTGACGATACGGAACTTTTGGATACATCAACTTCGGTCTTCGTGACAGTTGATGTATCAGCCTCTCGGCTCGTGGAGCGGACCCTCCGTACGAGCTTGCTGTGTGCGGGAACCCTAGTGCTGGCTGCGACTGTTCTACTGCTACGACTGCTACTGTGACTGCGACGACGACAGTATAGTCGCCAGCCCCTGGTCTATGGAAGGCGGGCTTGGGGTAGTCACGGCACGGACCCCGAGGGCGGGTCGTGACAATCATCCTCTCAATGTCCTGTTAAATAGCGGGAATTAATTATGATGGATCTAGAAACATGTCGAGTGAGTTCTAGCACATCTATTAGCTACTATTTTGGAGTAATTTGGTTGTTAAAACATTTCATTCCATGCATATTTCATGATTTTATTTTTTAATTATTTTTATTATGCTTGTGAATTGTATACTCTTAATTTATAACTGATTAGTTTGAGGTTTTGAGTGTATGACTTGTGTGGTCCCAATTCGACAGCACACGAATCTTTTTCTTACCAAATTTCATATGATTTCAATCTGATTTTGAAGATATTATTCCATGAATTAGTTTTTGACATTGTAAATAAAATTGTTATATCAATATTTGGTTCTTCATGAAAAGATATATTGGTGTAGGTTTTAATCAGGATTTCAATTAATTGCAACCAAAGAATTTCTCATAACCTAAATGAATCTCTAAGAACAATGAAATAAAAATGTGCACAGTGAAATCATAATGACCCCTTTGTCTCAAATTTTTCAAAATCCACTTGGTTTGATAACTATTAAACTAATTAAACTGATTTATTTTCTTAAAACAATTTTCAAATTATCCACACTTTTTAGTTCTTTTTAAAAAAAAATCATACTATAAACCAATCTACACTCCTTGAGAGATGACCCAGGGTCCTCACTATGCTATAAATAAAACTTACAAAAATTTTATGTGACATGAAAACACGGTCAGGCGACTAGATATAACGTGGTTGCTTATATTCCCATTGAGGTTGGTGTACGAAAACCACCACCATGAACAAAGGAAAATGTCGAGGTCATCGGTGCTGGTAGAGGCAACGATAAAGAGAGAGATATTTGAGAGAGGCTCCTACAGAAGCTGTTGCACCATAATGGGATAATCCAACAGAATATGTTTCAGATATTGAAAAACAAGGATGAGCTTACATGCTATGTATTTCTACTTATACAACTGATTTAAAATATTCATATTAGATACATACTAAGGTTACCACACTAGACCTTCAATGGAATGACACATTGATTTGATATTACAAGTTTTGAAGACCTCATGTGAATCTTCTATAGGTAGTGACTTATTTGATATCACATTTTCTACATCATTGGGAGATCATTTAATGCTTCTATGATCATGGGAATAGGTCACCACATAACATGTTGGGGTATCTTCTACACAGTAGTATGAGGTGGCACACACAACTTCACATATTGAAAAGATAGAATTAACAGAGCAGTATGAAAAACCATCAGCACCACAACTGTAAGTCCCATATATTAGGGAAAATCCATAACATGTGGAGGAAACCATGCCACATGTTGGTACAGTAGAGAAGCAAACACATCAAACATAGAGTGGATGTGAGGTTCATACACCACATTATGGTATATATGGGTGTGAATGATGATTTATTCATGTGTTGAAATTTTAAAATATAAAAAAAATATTTTCCTTAAAAATTAAATATTTTTTAGATTCTATATTTTGTTTAAATTTTTAAACAAAAATCACTTTGCGACAATTTTAATTGATAAATTGAATAATTTAACTAGATATAGAGAAAAACCCATACCATCGATGGTTCCTCTTCCATAGTAGTAGTGAGTTGGTAATATTATATATTATAAACATAAAAATAAATATAATTTTTCTATAAATATAGGAATTTATATAAATATATTCTAAAAATATTTAAAATTATTAAGTTGAAAAAATATCTATATAAAAATACAAGTTTATAAATAAAAATATAAATAAATTATATCTAAATTATATTAATTTATAAAAATTAAAAATATAAATATAATAATAAAAATTATAATTATAATTATAAATATATAAATAAATCTATAAATATAAATATAAATGTCGATATATTTATATTTATAAAATTAAAAATAATAAAATATTTACAATTATGTTTTTGGATATAAATAATTTGAAAATATTTTTAAAATTATATAATAATAAATATAAATATAAATATAATTTTTTAAATATTAATTTATTTATATAAATATAATTATTTTTATGAATTTATAAATAAAAATGAAAATATATTTATATGTGATAAATATATTTATTTTTATAAACATGTTTATAAGTATATTTATATAATCATACATATGATTATAAGTTTTAATATAATTATAATTATAATTATAATTTTAAAATTATAACTATATTTATATTGATGTAAATTTTTAATTTTATTTTTATTAAATTAACAATTAAATTATAAATATCATTTTATTTATATAAATATAAATATCATTATAAATATAATTATAAACATGTTGATAAATATTTTTACATATACATGTATATAAATATACAAATCAAATTATAAAAATAAATTTACTTATTTTAATTTAATTATAATTATAATATATTTATTAAAATATAATTATATTTATTAAAATAATTATACATATACCTATATAACTATATTAATATATATATAATATGAAGATATAAAAAAATATGAAAGAAGAAAGGGTATGATAGTGCAAAATGATATGACACTCTTGCCCTGAACTATCGAGTACCAAATCGTCTTCCCCTAGAAATTCCCTAATTTTTAAAAAATAAACATTATTATTTAAAAAATCATTTAAAAAATATTCGAATGAATGAGATCCTAAACATTTCACCCCTCATGCGAGGGTGCAAGAGTCTGCATGCAAAAAAAAAACAAAACCAATTACATTATTTAAAGAATATTCTGTTAGTAAATCCTATATAAACAATATGACTTGAGATACGAGTTAAAGTAGTATTCCCATCATAATTTATCAGTAAATATAAGAGTTAGTATAAGGTGAGGAATAAGATGACTTTAGACATCACCCCTAAAATTATAAATATGAAGTTAAAAGAAAAAAATATTATGTGAAACTGACCCGAAGGAATTAAAATCTTCAATTATATGCTTCTACAAGTAATAAACCTTCAGGTAAAAAACCCTATGATTATGAGTAGGTTTAAATTAAATTTTTTATCAAGTAGTGTAAATATGTATTCAATTTCGGGAAGAGATACTACAAAACCATAGTGGATTGATTCCTATGATGGTTGACGACCGATGTCGAAACACTCTGAATCCATATATCTCCCAATCCAAAATTCATAGCTTTGTTTACCTATGGATAACAGTGAATATATTTTAAAAATGTTTTATGAAAGTTGAAATTATGTCTTTAAAGAATCCCTTCATGAATCCTATAATAGATAAGAAAATGATGCCACACCCTGCAAGGCCAGGTGCACCATAAGAATCTCCATCCACATCATCATTGATCTGTGTTGGGAGTGGGGGAATCATCAAGTGAAATTTTGGGGAAATTTTATTATATAGAACAAAATTTACACCCAAAAAACTAATGATAATATGTTCATCCTCTCTATTATTTTTACAATGACAATGAATTTCAGAATCCAAAAAATTTCTATGATGATATCAGTATAAAGATTACTGATTTGGGGTTGAGTTCCCTAAAACCAATATTCATTAATTATTCCACAAATATATTTAAGTGAAATAGGAAAAATGTTGAAGAGAATATTATACTCTACAAAATGTCGTCAAGTGAGAAAATAAAAAACAAAATGTTATTCAAGCTTCTATTTTTTTGAAATGTATAGTAGATTTTTTTATCCATGATCTTAAATTCTCATTGAAAATGGGAATTTCAAAACAATTATGGTTTGTTTCTTGATTTTTCATGGGACTTAATAAGTAATATATATAATTTGATCTAAACATTTGATATATATCACCTTTTGGAAGCCAATTCAGCAAAATTATTTGGATAATAGCTGTCTTGATGGGGGAATGAAAGGTATATCTAATAACTTCATCCATCAAGGTTACTCATCATAAACACCAATGATTTTTTTATAGTATAGTTTTTGATTAAGTGTGCATAATATAGAGATTTCCAAAAATAAACAAGATTTTGATACTTGAAGATGAAGGAGTCAATTTCATTCTTCAGATCTGATTGATGAAATTGTACACCAATTCCAACAAATGAAAGGGAATCATAAATTGGCTTATTATTCATTGAGGTAGGTGTTTAACATGAATTGAATATTGGAGAGCTAATCAAAGGTGATGTCCATAAATTTATATGAGATGACTTGGAAGGATCAATTTGAGTATTCATAATAATATATATATGTATATGATGTGAGGAAATACTAAAGAGTGCATTAGGAACAAATTCCTTAAGTATAGTTGATTAATGATTTGAGTCATTGTAAATTAATAAGTTTCTTATTTGGAATTATGAAAAAGAAACCTATAAAGATCCCCCAAGGAATGATTTAAAAGTTTTTTTTATTTTAAGTACCATTATCTCTCTTATGAAATGGTGTGGAACATTTTTTCCAATATAGTGTCAATCATTTATTATCATCGACAAAACATGACCAAAAAAAGTTCCTGATTTTGATATCTAGATACAGGAAATTCTCTCTAGATCATTTATTGATTAGAAAAGAAAAATAAATCATGGATTTAAGGATAGGATTCAAAAGAAAAATCTTACAACCATTTTAAGGGACTTCCATTTTCATTTTGAAAGATATGAAGAGGTCATGATGGAAATTAATTAAAGTTTTATTTGTCAAAAAATACCCATTAAATGGGGTATTCATATTAATTTTTAAGTGTAGATCCGCTTTCATTATATGTAAATAAATCTAGATAATTATTTATGATGGTTTAGAGAATTCATTCCCAAAAAGTTCTATATATCTAATCCTTGATAAAACCTTTTGAAACACCTATTTATATATATAAAATATTATCTTAATGAAATTAATTGATTCATTATCAATATCACTAAAATGACTATTTCAAAAATATAAAACACATTTTAAGGAACCCAATGGATGTTAACAACCCCGATATGAGTGAGTTCCTTTCATTCTAATTCATAAAGATGGCATGGGTAGTTTTCTTGCATGAAAAAATAAGTTATGAAAACAAGACAACTTATCTTATACCTGTCGATAAAATAAATTATCCTTTAGATGGGCCAATAAGAATGATAGATAACTGAGATATCGTTTAGAAAAATTGAATAAAATATATAGTATTTTGAGAAAAATCCATACTTCTTGAAAAAATTTAAAATGAATCTCCATTTTTGAGTGATGTATGCCTTTTGACCTTTCCAAACTGAGTGCAATTTTTCCTTTCATGGATTTACATGTGATGTTCATAACAACCTCAAAGTAATTTTACATACAATACTAACTTTTCATTCCCAGAATAAATCCAAACAGAATTTGTGAGACAATTCCATTAGACATATATCAAAGGTGCATATCAAGAATATAACAAAAAAATTATTTGAAGATTATTTCCAATGTAAGGGGGTTTTGAATAAATATATATCAAATAATTATTAACTTTTTCTATGAAAATAATAAATTGAGGTTCGAATCATGGTGTAAGATTTCCTCTTCTGAATACCTCATTGAAAAAATGAATAAAATCCCTTATCCAATGATGTATAAAGAAATATTTATTGAATCTATCAGAAATTGAGGTGTTTTCAATATTATTTGATAATAAGTAATATTTAATCTCATCATCAAAATGATATTTTTTTAAAAATAACTTTCCATGTCAGTCATTGATCAACTAATGACATCATGAAATTGAGAGTTAGTATGGATACCGCTGTCCTTATTGAAAACCCCTTTAAATAAATAGACTCTATAATAACTGATATCATCAACAATGTTAATAGTATTTAATTTTTTTATTTATATTTTATTACAATTATTTTATTTTCTTTCGCCATCAATGAGTTAGAAGAATTTAAAATTTATTCCATCTTATGTAGGAAATTTGATCTTGAGTTTCTCTTTCAAAATTCAATCCATACTCATTATAATAGTATGAAGGATATGATAACTACAAATCTAATCGTTAGAAAGAGTTTGTTATTTGGAGATTATATAATTATGTTCAAGAATATCTTTTCAACCCTATAGATATCAGAATGCAGATTAGAGAAGTTTGATTAATCCATGATCTCAAATCAATTTTTGTCCTCTTATACTTTTTTTGATAACCATTATAGATATTATCCAGTGTTATAAAGGGACTATTCAGTGAAAATAAATTCCTTAAAACCATCATAATATAGGAATGAATTATTAAATCTATAATTATTAGAAAAATACTATATAGTTCAATTAAATGAGGGGAATATGAATGAGTGGTCAAAATTTAATATTGGGAAAACATTATATGATAAAGAGGGTATAGAGTCACCACCAAAAATGAAAATAAAGGATCAAACTATTTTTAAGATCTTCTTCCATGAAAAGTTCACCTCAATTACATGTATTAATCTCCATTAAATATTATTCATATAATAGATATACATAAATGAATCATTAAAATTCTAAAGATTCAATGCATTTAATGTTGGCTCTAATATTTCCATCCACATTAAGAAATAAATAAAATATCACTAGTGAATTAATTTTTCATTAATTATATTTGTGATGGATGAAAGATATTTCTAGAGTGATATTCCCTTAATATAGAAATTTAAAGATCCCCGTTGGAGTAATGTATCACTGAGAGGGGGAGGGAGTAAATCAGTGATACTCTTTTTCTTTTATTTTTCTTTTCAATTGAAAAAACCTTTCCCTACTGTTATTGATTTCCATTCCTTGGTGAGATGAAAACTCAAAAAAAATCAATGGTAACACAATGATTTACAAGGTTCACTATTTAGTAGGAATATCTACGTTCGTGGTATGGTTTTGAAATGATCCAATACCATACTATCCACTATGAAAACAATCCTTATATTACAACGAGTAGGATATAACCTTACACTCATGTAGCATAGTGAAAAATCCCTCTAGTGCATCTGAACCCTCTCAGAACAATTGGGAAATACAATTCATTTTTATCAAATCATGTTTCATACACTTCTTTTAAATTCCCCAAATTTATTCAATTATAAAATAATTCTTCTTTCACTTACCCAGAAGAATGGTAAGAACCACTTGGACTATGTAAAACAATATGTTTGATTACTCTGAGTTAAATGATCCCAGTCCAGTTTATCTCAGTCATATCATTAAATTTAATATAATAGAATATAATCAACACCACTTCATGACATGTATGAAATAGTAATATCAAATAGAATAGACACCACTTCAAATCATGTATTAAATAGTCATGACAAATAGAATCATAACCACTTCAAAAAAAATATATGCAATATTCATGAAAAATAGAAGCAGAAACACTTAAAAACCTAAGACTGATAAAGAGACTCAATACAATTCTTCCTCACCTTGAGAATCCCAATACAGATACACCTTGTATGGAAAATTTGAAACAGATTAATTAATAATGTAATGATGAACACTTTAAAACAAATGTCAAGCTGGATACTCTTCACCTCTTATTCTCTCTATAAACCTAGAGCTTCTCTATCCTCTTCTATAAAAAGTTCTCATCATAAGAATGAAAAAAAGTACCACCTCCTTTTATAGGTAACCCAAAACGAGTTTAGGTAGGAATCCCAAAATGTTTCCCACTCACACACATTCACACACTTTTGAATTTTTCATGAATTATCAATGCAATTATAACTTCATCAATACTTCTTGATTCTTCTCGAAACCTCCATAATCTTCACATATTCATATTTAGACACCCATTTAAATTTTTGGGAATACATGGCTATGATTAGCTGAGTCTGATTCCTCATGCTCATTGTTGAATATAATTCTCAGAACCGATTTGAATCAAAATATTTCATTTGAATGTTTATCTCCCCCTCAAAAAATAATCCAGCAATGTTCATCTCTTTTATTTTCTCTTGAGAATAGTGAGAGACAATTATTCATTGAAAAACTATTGCTTGAATCATGACTACATTCATAACTTTTAATTCATTGAGTATAATCTTTAGCATCATCTAACTTTGACTGGATAGTATTGTAACATTCTATTCATTTGAGAAAACTATTTTCTTCACAGAACTCTTAATGCACTTTAAAAAAAACCTTCTTTTTCTTCAACTTATATTGATGGAACTTTTCCCCATCTAAATTTAATATGAATATTATAGTAAACAATTATACTCATACACCACATGATAATGTAATTTGGAAACAACAAAAGTATGATACTTTGTAGATATGATCATTCCTAGTTATCAACATTTCTGGTTATGATAATTTCGGATACAATCATTCCTGGTTACGGACATTCTTGGTTATGATCATTTATTGTTACGATCAATCTTGATTATGATATTTTATTATAACGATAATTTCCTTGTTATGATCAAATACAATATGTAAACGATGATCTTGCTAGATATGATACAAAACTATCTGAAAATGATGATCTCCCTAGATATGATACAATACAATCTATATATGATTCTTGTTCAGTCAATACCATATCTTTCATTTTCTTCCACCAGAATATAATTGTTTAGAAAAACAATATGTGTCTCCTCACCCATCGACATAACCTCTTCCCTTGACATCACCCATTTCATCTGCACATCCTTTTTTATGGGAACCACTTTCATCCGGACCACCTTTCATCTATACCGATATTCATTGGTACAACCTTTTACTTTCACCCAGAATCAAATTGTTTTTAAAAACAATAGTTATTGTTTCTTCAAGTTGTATATGATTGTTTTTGAATTTTTTTGGCAAAAACTCTTCAATATGGATATGATTTTTAAAAAAAAATCAGTAACACTTATTTCTCTCTTCCACTTGGATATGATAAATCTAAATACAATTATAATCTGATTGTTTTTAAAAGCAATTTATACCACTTTTTTCTCTCTACCATCCAAATACGATAAATCTAAATACCAGTCTTTTCTAATTGTTTTGAAAAACAATCAATACCACATATTTCTCTCTTCCACAGTGATATGATAAATACGAATATGATTCTTTTCTAATTGGATACATATCTTTCACTCTTCCTTCCTTCTATCAAGCTTGCATTACAAGTTCTCAATACAACTCATGATTTATATGATATAAAAATTGGAAAAGTATCGTTACAATTATTTCAATCATAGTAATAGTGAATCCAATTATACAGAAAAACAAATATTTTATTCAGTGTGAATCCAATGACTATCTACATCCAGCAAGATGTTTTCACATTTGAACGATGTTTATTTTCAATAAATTTATTCGTTGGAATTTCACAGGGATTTCTATTTCTATCAATTCCACCAGTAGTACAATTTTTTATAGAAAAAAAGTGAATACAAATATATTTTTTTATTTTATGAAACTATTATCACCCACAAAACAAACACTTCTATAAAAACAATGAGTTGTATTATTTCTTTTCTTTCTCCCCCTATTTCTTTTGTCTCCCCCCTTTCTCTTATCTCTAGAATTTATTGACAACCAAATTCAAAGGATCCATCGTGATAAATTTCCTCTTATTCGAAGGAGATCTCCATTTCAAGCGGTTGTGGATTTTTTTTGCAAAGGGTGTCACATGATTTTCCAAACAAAGAACCTTTAACTAAACAACTCTTTGTCTACGTAGGAAATTTCATTGTAGAAAATTGGAGTGTATAATTAAGGTGATAAGTGCATTCCATAGCACAAATTTCATGTAATTTGTTTTCCCTAATTATTTCAACATTATCATAAATTTGGGAAATACTTGATGAATTTTTTCTCAGATAAAATTAACCTACACCCATCTGAAAAGACACATCAAAATGTTCATATGTATCAAAACACATCTTTTGAAAACAAATTTTTCTCATCCTCATTACATTCTTTTGTAAGAAAAGTAAGAGACTAATCAATTAAATCTTCCTTATTCAAACTCCTTCAATTCCCTATAAGTTAGCACTAGTAAACAATGATATTGGGAATAATGAGGAACCTCAATTTTTTTAGAAACAATAATTAGACTGAGAATCCTCTCTCAGTCTTACCTTCTTCTTCTTCTTCATGGATTTTTCCTTGGATGTTATTTCTTCCTTTTGTTCATACTTCTCATGTTTTTAATATCTTTATTCTTATTTGTTGAATCTTCGAATGAGGATGACAAATTTTATTCATCATTAGGAATATCCTTATTACAATCATTTTGTTCCATGTTGACCATTCCTATATTTTTATTTGGAAGGATAGTTGAACAAGTTATTATACCATTAACTTATTTCTCATCTTCACCATAAATTGATACCTTTTTGTCAGTATTTCTCAAACAATCGAAAGTATACTTCTTCCTCTATTCTTTATCTTTATTTGTGATTCCTCCAATTTCATAGCTAGGTCAATGTGTTCGGGCTAAACAACGAAGAACTCATTCTTTTAAAATGTAATAGGTCTATCCATATTAACTTCAAAAACATCAAGCATCTGAGAGTTGTTGACAATCATTTTTGTGCTGGTAACAAAAACAAGACGCACAAGGTGTCCATGTTTCTCACACCTTTCACAAATAGTTCTCAATGGTGGGAACCTATTTTTAATATTTACTTCATTATTATTAGATTTCTACAACACAGCCTTCTCAGGAATCTTATTTGGATAGAATTGACTCCCCCAAAAACCTAGCATTCCATATCCCAGGGAATAAAAGGGGTGTTGCTGGTTGAACCAACACATATACTGTACAAGTAAAAATCCACCACAATACTAGCAATACGCAAAGAATGAGTATTTTCCAATGAATCCTCCACACGATCAAAATTGTGAAAACATTTCTCAACCATATTCTTTTCACATTATTTTGGATTCTTATTCTTCTTTTCTTAATTTATAGGATTAGATGTATTTGAATCTTTTATGAATCCAAATAAAACCTTTTTAGACTCAATATGTTTTTTAACTTTTGAATTCTTCACTCTGACCACATTCCTAACATTCCCAGCATTCTTCTTTTCAGAAATAGTTCCATTATTCTTCTCACCCTTTGATGATATCTTGTGTTGGACCATCTCAAGTTACTCATTACAGGAACAGTCACCAAATTCAGTGATATTGTTTTGGAAACATAGAATTTTTTTTCAGCAATAGAGTGTTTTATTGGGAACGTTCCAACTCTTCTTATGTTTAATTCAACATCACTTTGTAATTACAATTACGATTCTTTTCATCTTTAGAAGAATTAATAAAATTGTCAAAATCTTTAACCTTATTTTCATTATTGATTGAAAAAAATTCTTTGTTTCTTGAGCATTCATATTCCATCCATTTGTTTTACTTTTCAACCCTTCTGATCTTTCTGAGTTATTATTTCAATTATTCATTGAAATGAATTTCAAGTTGAGTTTGTTTTTATTTAGAACCCCTAACTCAAAATTCTTCATCATTAAATTTTTCAATGAATGTATTTTCATTACCATAATCAATGGAATTTTCAGATTCAACATCACTCTCTTATTCTTCTTTATATTTTGACAAGAAACTTATTTTTTTGATTTGAGGAATTTTTTTTCTTTTCCTTTGCCTTCTTTTTCCTTCCACGATATTCTTGCATTTCATTATTCAATATAACAATCCCATTCTTCATTTCATTAAGTGAACTTAACCACAAAGTGACCAACACCAGCACATTCAGAAAATTTCATGGGATGTTTCTCTTTGTATTTCACTATATCTCTTTTTACATTGTTCGAAAACAAGGAAAGGATTTCATTGAGATTCATACATACCTCATTTTCAGAGTTAGAATCCCAAGATTTATCTTCAATAAACATCTTCTTTGACTTTTGGTTCTTTATTTTATTGAAATACATTTCTATATGAACATTTTTTTTCTATTCATAGAATTCTTTCTTCTCGTTTCATATGTGATAAGGGTGATATTTAAATCATCCAGAGATAATGTTTTAGGATCTCTATCTTGGAATAAAGAAACATTGGCATTGAAATTATTAGGTAGGATTCTCAAGATGCTTCAAACAATTATAGAGTCTTTCATATTTTCACCAAGACATCTGATAGTACTCTCAATTTCATTAGCCCTGGTAATGAATTCCCCAATAGAGTCATGCTGACATATCCTCAAATATTTATACATCAATATCCATATTTTTACTTTTCCTTCTTCACCATTATATCTCCTTCATGTATGTTTTTAAATTTGTCCCATATAACTAGAGATATGGAAACAATATTCCCTATCAAGAATTCAATTTGAAAAAGTGATGAAAATATATCGTTCTTGGACCATCCATAATTCTCAAGAAACATATTATCAACAGGTGTAAATGGATAAATATCATTAATTGGAGGAAACCCAACTGTTGTAGTTTCAATAACATCAAAAATGAATCAAAAAATATATGGAAACATTCTATCATTCTGGATATGATAGTTCATTCCATCATAGACTGGGATACCTTTAATGTTCAGATAGTTCATGTTATCCATCCGAAAAGAATAATGAAGGGAACCACCATCTTATACCAATTGAAAGTTACCGGTTGGAGTAATGTATCACTGAGAGGGGAGGGGTGAATCAATGATACTCGTTTTCTTTTCTGTTTATTTTCAATTGAAATAACCTTCTCCCCTTGTCAGAAATTTCAATTCCCAATAGTAAACAAACTCAACACACATCCATAAGAACACAAATATTTACAAGTTTTAAAATTAAATAAGAATATCATTGTACTTGGTTTGGTTTCAAAATAATCCAATACCTTACAATCAAATAATAAAATAATTCTTGGATTACAATGAGGAGGATATAACTTTACACTCATGTAGAACTATTAAACAATCCCTCTAGTGCTTGTTCACCATCCTAGTACAGTAGGGAAATACAATTTATTTTGTAACTACTCATTCTACCAACGCTTATATTCAATTCACCAAATGTTTTCAATTGTAAAATTATTATTCTTTTCTTTTCTTAGATGAAAGGTTTGAACCTCTTAGACTATGTAAAAAACTATGTCTGATTCTTCTGAGTATGATGACCCCTTTCTGATTATTCTTCATCAAATCATTAAATTGAATACAATATAAACGAATCAGCAACACTTCAAAAAAATATTCAATAGTCATAAAAAATTGAATCGACACTACCTCAAAGCATGTATGAAATATTCATGACAAATAGAATCAGCACCACTTCAAAACATGTATGCAACAGTCATCAAAACTAGAATCAGAACCACTTCAAAACCTGATACTGATAAAGAGACTCAGTATAATTCTTCCTCAGCCTGGGAAGACCAATACAAAAACACACTGTATAGAAAACTCGAATCTAGTTAATTCATATTGATATGAATAACACTTTAAAACAAAATCCATGATGAATACACATCACCTCTTCTGCTCGTTCTAAACCTGGAGCCCCTCTCACCACTACTGAGAATAGTTCTCATTATAAAAAGTAAAAATTATCTTCTCCTTTTGTAGGTGACCCATAAAGAGATTAGTTGAGAACCCCAAAATATTTCCCTCTCACACACATTCAACCACATTTGAATTTCACCTGAAATCTTTGAGAAATTTTTACATCGTCAACGCTTCTCGATATTTCTCAAAACATCCACAGTCATCACCTCTTATTATTCATAATCTAATTTTAATTTTTGGGAAAACATTGATCTGATTTCTCATGTCGGTTTCTAAATAAGATTATCAAAACCGATTTTAATCAAAATATTGTATATTAATGTTCATATCCCCCTTGATAAATCATTCATTAATCTTATTCTCCTTTTATTTCCCTTTAAGAAATTGAGAAATAAAATTCCTTAAAAAATTAGTTCTTGAATCTTGACTACCATAATGACTTGAATTCATTGAGGGTCAGTTTTACCATCTTTTGACATTGATTTAATGTATTGTAACCTTCTATTCATTCCAGCAAATTCTTTTATTCACACATATCATTATCCACTTCAATCACAAACATCCTCTTCTCCAATTCTATTGATAGCACATGTCCCCATTGAAATTTCATAAGAAGATAACACATAAATATTCAACTTATACCCCACATGATGAAGTCACTTGAAATCAAATCAGAGCATGATAATTTCTGGATACAATCATCTCTGGTTAAGATCACATTTGGTCACAGTCATTCTGGATACAATCATTCCTTCTTACAATCATTCCTAGTTTTGATCATTTCTGGTTATGATCAATCTTGGTTATGATCATTTCTCATTATGATCATTTCCTATTTTTGATAAAATACAATGTGAACAAAAATGATCTGCCTAGATACGATGTAACCAAATATGACAATGATGATCTTCCGGTATATGATACAATACAATCTGAATTAGATTCCTTTTCAATCGATACCATATCATTCATTTTCTTCTACCCTAAAATGATTGTTTTGAAAAAAATATGTGTCTCATCATCCATTGGCATAAACTTTTCTATCGGTATAACACTTTTAATTGACTTGTATTTTTCTATCGACACCACCATTAATGGAACCACCTTTCATCGGTTCCACCTTTCATCATTTCTGCCTTTTACATTCAAACAAATCCAATTGTTTAGAAAAAAAATGTTACCGCCTCTTCAATCTGGATATGATTGTTTTAAAAAACAATCAGCAACACCACTTCAATCTGGATATGATTTTTTTAAAAAATAATCAGTTCCACTACTTTCTCTTTTCACCCAGATACAATAAATATGAATTCAATTATTTTCTGATTATTTTTGAAAACAAGCAATACTACTTCTTTCTCATTGCAATCCATATATGATTAATCTGAATTCGATTCATTTCTGATTGGTATCATATAATTAACTCCCCTTCTATCTATCAATCTTTCATCAGAAGTTATCAATATATCTCATGATTTATTTGAAATAAAAATCAGAAAATCATCATCACAATTAATTAAATTATAGTCATAGTGACTGCAAATCTATAGAAAAAAATATCATATTCAGAGTGAATCTGATGACCATCTAATTCTAGCAACATGTTTTCACTTTCAAAGTCTCTTCTTCTCATTACATTTATTCAATGTACATTGAAAGTTATTATTATTTCTATCAATACCACAATTGGTAAAAAAAAATTCAAGAATCAATGTGAATTAAATACATTTTTTTTCAAGAAACACATATCACCCACAAAACAGACACATATTTCAATACCTTTCTTTCTAAATTCTCATTCATCAACATCCATTAATTTTTTTCAGAAATCCTATCAATTGACATCAAATATAACCAAAATAAATTAGTCCTAATAGAAATTAAAAGAATAATTAAAGGTTATATTGTACGAGGATTTACAAATGTCAATATTCAACAAAACATACTAATCTATAGTTTGAAATAGTTTTATCAGTTGAACCTTATTCTTAAAAACTTAAAAGGTTTCAACATGGCTTATTTTTATATTATCATTTATCCACTCCAAACTAATAATTCTACAATCAAATATCTTTAAAAAACTATAATTTATTATGTGTTTAGTTGGGTTAATAGTGGTCAGTTTTTGTTATGAAGTGAGGTACCTAATGTCTAGGGATACAACCACATTTTTTAGTTCTTGTTATTTCCAAAATAAATCTTTTATTTAGGTTGATATTTTACACATGTTTCTTCCCATTAATTTTAATCAACATATAAGGGTAGATTGTTTCCCCTCCCATTACACATCATCAGTTTTTTAGAAGGGTTAAAGTCCTCAAATTTCTCAGATACATGGGATTAATTAACCCCATTTGTTTTCCCCTTTTTAAGAATGTGGTAATCCCCATCACTATCATATACCTAGAAATTGACATTTATGGGTGTTAATTTATTATTACAGGACCCTTTACCAAAAGGATAATCCTCAGGGGATTTCCTTCAATGAATCATTTCCACAAAGATCCTAAATAAAGGGTTCCACATCCTTACTAGGTATGCATTTAATTTACGTCAAAGGTATCTCCTCTGATATATGATCATCCCAAATATCCCCTACCATTAATCCATTTGGTCCACCTATTTGAACAACCATGGGTAATGAAGTCAGGATCCATTTCACAACCATGTTTAAATATAGGGCCTCAATAATCTATGCAATAAATTCATTTTCCTTCATTTCCAAATTAAACTACTCATCCCTAGATGAGTTCTTATCCATATAAAAATCATCATCAAACATATTTCCTCTAATAGAAATAGTTTTCACATCCATGGAAGGTATAATCAGATTGACCAATTTTGGGACCATCATATCCTTACTTACCAAAAAATTATCAATAGGGGATCCATCAAAATATTGATAGGATTTCAATTTATAACACCACATGAAATCTTAGTGATTTTAGAGGTTTCATCCTCACTGATAGGAGTAAAATCATTTCCCATTCTAGATGGACTAGTAATGGGAATATGATCCATATATGTAGAGATGACTAATTCATCCCCATAGGACTTTATCATATCTTTCACCTTCCTAAAAATAATCTCATCATGACCCTTAATGTTATAGAAACTACATTGGAATTTGGTATTTCTATACTCACCAGCCTCATGCCTAGTGATATACAGTTAAAAAATAAATTGTTGATCCTCTCATAAAAATTATTCAAATTATGTTTTTAATCCATGGTTTTCCAAAAAACCTTTTTAATCATGGTGGCAGAAAAACTCACCACAAAAATTATGTGTTCATAATGAGCATATATTGAAAAACTAGTTTCACCATCAAGCCTAATAGATGTAACCATCAAGGGAAAATATCCCACAAAATCCCTGGATACTAGTAAAATAACTTATTTTCATGAACATGAATATAAACATATGAATGATTATTACTCAAATTTTACCAATCTGTTTTTACATATAACTCTAGAATCATAAGGATTCCATGATTTAGAGAAAGGGTTCCAAATA
Organism: Viscum album; assembly: GCA_963277665.1. Taxonomy (NCBI): domain Eukaryota; kingdom Viridiplantae; phylum Streptophyta; class Magnoliopsida; order Santalales; family Viscaceae; genus Viscum; species Viscum album. The sequence goes on from OY728122.1 coordinate 599,110,622, forward strand.
CCAAGGATTTGACATTTAAATATTTCAATATGGAAATAATATGGTAATACCAATATCCTAAAGAAAACAGACCAACCATAAACCCCCATATCAGGGCGATTAAATTAACTAAATCTGGGTGATACCAAGGTTCTTATCAATTTAGTATTATCAAATGAAGAATGATTGAAAACCCGAAAATTTACAATCATTTATTAAGTAGTTATATACTAACATCATCATGAACCTTTGAGAAATTATTAATAATCTACATAGTTTTGGATTCATATTTTAAAGGTAGTTCATAATGTTTGGGATCAATAAAGAGTGATTTGACTTGTTTAGATTCACATGCCAAGGTTATTCAACAATCTTATCCTTAAATGGTTTAACTATATTGAGAAATAATTTTTTCTATATATAAGTGATAGGATTAGATGAATAAATTTTAAGGATTTATGAATTTTTATCTCCAATTCTCCTTACACCATGATCATCACAAATTCTATAAATAATAATAACTATAACATTAATTATATTACATATAAATATATGAGTGAAATTATAATTAAATAAATATCAGTTTCCCAAATTAGGTTAAACATATATATATTTTTATAAATTATATATTAGTAATGAATTTATTTGAATCTAATATATAAAATATTAAATTACTTATGAGGAAAAAATTTATAGAATTTTAATATATACTAATTTTAAAAATGTTAACAATGATTAATATATGATTTATAAATATTATATATACAAATAATATATTTAAAAAATTTATAATTAATATAAAACCCATAAATTAGTTAACCTTATTAATAAAAAATGATTTCAAAAATAAAAAAAAATTATCGAAAAACCAATTATCAAAACCTATAATTTCACCAATGTTCTGTAGGGAAATAATATGTTTAACTAAATGGAATTTAAAAATGAGTGTGTAGTGATATAAAAAATCCATAATTAGTTATATTCAATGAAAATAAATTTTGAGTTAATTTTTAAAGGTTGAATAAGGTACAACCCCATATTTTAATATAAATTTTTCATAAATATGTTGAATACTTTTTTACATGCAATACCAAAATAAAAACAAAAATCCGTTATTTCATTATGGTATAATATTAAAAAATAAAATTTAATAAAAAATAATATTATAGAAATGATATTAAGAATAAAATTATTAAAAAATAAAATATAATAGAACCATATGTATAGAAAAAATCACAATATTATGTTACTTGTCACCATAGTATCTTGAAAATATCACCCTACCACAAATAAGTGTTGAAAATTGTGAAACAATATACATATTATTAAACAAATAAGGGATAAAAAAATAGTAAGGATTTATAGTTTTTAATGATGTATTTAATGATATAAGTAAAAATTAAAAATGACTTTTTAACCCTTTTTATGATCATTGGGTATATATTTAACCACTAGGATTACATATAAACAATGCATATACTGAAAATTTTAAAATATGGATATAATTGTTTCATAGAAATTAATAATTCATTATAAACATTATATTAAACATATTTAATAAATATTTAATATTTATTAATTTAATTAGGAATGATAACAATTAGGACATAATCATTCATTACAAAATAAATTGTTTTTATTCAAGAAAAGTAGTTTTTTAAAAAGTATATTATGTTTTTTACATAGAAGTTATATTTAAAATATTTAGAGATTCAATATACAAAAATGATGTTATATTTGGAGTTAAGATATCAAAATTTTGTAAGTGGGAAATTTTCAGCCTTTACTAAAAAAGAATTTACTAACTTGAATAGTTAATTACGTCGATAAATAGTAAAAATATAAAATATTGAATATAAAAAATAAAATTTATAAACAAAATAAAAATTTTAAAAAATAAACAATATATGAAATCCCAGAAACTCTTTTTCCCTCTTAATATCTATATTCCAAATCCAAATGAACATCCGTAACCCTTAAGGTATACGTTATTGCGAATATGTCACTTATAAAAATTTACAAATTGATCTCTCAACAACCCCTTCCTATCCAAATATATAGTTATATTTTCTAATGAATAACAATCCATATATCATCCTTTATAGTATTATTTAACATTTTGGAGATTTGGGTCACATTTAGGATTCCCCAATCCTTCATTATAGAATAATCCTTTATGAGGAGAAGTGTTTTTCATTTATGTAATGAAATAGTTATTCTCTAAAATTTTCATTTATCCTCCTATCACGACTATTCATAAATATTATTAAAAAATACAAAAAATTACTATTTAAATTATTCATCTAATTTAACAAAGATATTGTAATTATATAGAAACATACTATTTCTCATTGATTCATTATAGCATGTTCTTATTTAGATTAGTCCAACCACCAAATGAACAATTATATTTTATCATAATTATTTTAATCAATGATAATTTAAAAAAATAAATAAAAAGATAATATATGACATTAAAATGTAAATTTTATTATATTTTATGATTTTTAATGGTGATAGTCAAAACAATATCATTATAAAGTCACACCTTATTATTTTTATAGTTATTTGATACAAGAACATGATGAGTTTTGTCTTTGCGAACCAAACGTGTAAATTCTATAAAATGATAAATGGACATTATGAATCACTATAAAACTATTTTTACAAAAAAGTGATTCATATATATATTAATAAAATATTATCCATATTTGATAATAAAAATCATAATATAAAACTTGTTTGAAACTAGTGAAACTAAAACAATTCAATAATAAAATTAAACTATGAATATTTAATATATATATATATATATACATGTATTATAATTTATTTTTATTTAAGGAGTTTATTATAAAAAATTTAAAGAAATTTTTTATTAAGAATATAATTTTTATTTTAAAGGGTAATAGTTTAATGACTCAGACTGCTCAGACTAATTAAATGGAATGATTCAGGTGTTGGTGGTGTTAGAGGTAGTTTAAAGGTGGGAAGGTGGATTTGGGGATGATAATTGAGCATGGAGGATTACTTTAAATAATAATAATACTTTTTATTTATATTAAAGCAAGTACAAAGTCAAAGAAACCCGAAACCCAAAACCAAAACCAAGCCAAAACCACAACCAAAACCAAAACCAAACCAAAACCAAAACCAATGCAGGACAACCAAGGAGGTCTGAAGAAGTGAAGACCAAGAGAGTCCCCGATAACGATGTCCATGCCGCCCGAAGGAAGGGATCCTAGGGGATTGAAAACCAAGAGAGGGGGGATAGGGGTCTCCCTAGAGGCCAAGAAGTCGGCAAGCTGATTACCCTCGCGCCATGTGTGGGGAATCTCGATGTCACGGGGAAGAAGAGCCTTACAGTTTCGTATGATATAGGTGATCTGCCAAGGGGGATTGATGTCACCTTTGAGGGAGCTCCAAATGATCTTCGAGTCTGTCTCCACTGTAGTCTAGGGGAGAGCCCTAAAGGAGAAAAGCTCTAAGCCGCTGAGCATGGCCTGGGCCTCCACCACAAGTGGGTCACCAGCTCCATAGGAGGCGTAGAAAGAAAGGATAACAGCGCTAGATGCATCCCGAACAGCCCCTCCTCCTCTCATGCCCCTGGCCTCATGCCCCGTCAGTGTTGATCTTTAGCCCGTGAAATGGAGGGTGCCATCATACCCAAGAACCGGGCCTAGAAATAGGTGGGGGACCCAGTGAGCATAGAGCACTGGAGTAGAGACTGAGGGAGGGCACTGCCTCGTGATGCTTGTGAAGCGAGACCAGCTCGGTAATTAGTAGCCTGGTCTGGATGATCAAACCATGGGAAGAGTGGCGGGTCCCGTGGTGCCTCACATGATTCCGCGCCTTCCAGATGCTCCAAAATCCAGCAGCGAGAATAACTGAACGGCCATCCTCCCCATGTTTGGTGGAAGCACTACAGTACCAGTGCTGGAAGAGCTCCACAAATGAGGGAATCATCCCTAAAAATTCCATATTCTCCCCCAAGGCAGGCCACAGTTGACCAGCCCAGTTACTCTAAAGGAAGAGGTGGGTTGAAGTCTCCTCCTTGGGAGTTGAACAAAAGAAACATCTTGAGGCAAGTGGAATACCTTTAGCCTTGATAGCCATCTCCTTTGGGATAGAATTGGATCAGACCCTCCAGATTAGAAAGTTGAACTTGGATGGGATAAACTTGCACCAGAGAACGATGCCCCAAGCATCACTAGCTGGGTGCCTAGGAATGGCCTTCCTGTAGTCCCTTGCAGAGAATCTTCCTGTAGAAGAACCCTTGAAGACGCACCTGTCCAAGAACTCGTCCAAATAGATGTCGCGGAACCGAGCCTCATGGGGGGGGGGGGTTGAGGATGGACATGATGAAGGAAGGATGGAGAGATGCCTCCTTAATCGAGAGGTTGGGATTTGGATAGCCCGCGAAGCCGAGAAATCCACCGCCCCAGTTGCACTCCCAGAAGTTTGAGGTTCACTACCCGATAATCCATTGGGAGTGCTCCCGAAGATAGGACACATGGGAGCGGAGGGAGCACCAAATGGGGGAAGGTTTCCTGCAATTCTCCTTGAGCCCGAAGCCGTACTTCCCCCTAATTAAAGGTCTCCACAAAGTCCGTCCCTCGATAAATTCCCTTGCCAACTTTCCTTGAAAGAAAAACATGGACTCACCCAGGCTTCTCACGTTGATGCCACCATGCTCTAGAGGCTTCGCTAATCCGGTCCAAGAGGACCATCTACAACAACCTTCACCATGAGCATCCCAAAGGAAGGAGTTAAGGATGGAATCCAGCCGGCTGATGACTGACCTTCACCATGAGCGTCACTTTAGGTTGTGTATCTTGATTTAATTTAATGAATAGAAAACTGTAATTGATGAAATTTTTTTGATCAGTAGATTCATGATAGTAGGTGTATGACATGAGAGTTGGTTATCACTACCGTTGAAGGATAAAATTGGTTACTTTTTGGTGTATTCTTGTCAAATATGAAGGGGTTGGGGAGTTTTGGCTATATGAGGAACCTCATGCTTCATTGAAATGATTCATACATATGTTTTTTTATCTCAAAAATTCATTTCTCATTTCCAGGTTGTGGTTCGAGGTTTTAGTACATGGAATGATTTATTTATAGTGATAATGTTTTATTTTTGTGAAGTATCTTCACAAAAAATTCATGGGTTCCATTGTGTGGAGAATTTATGGTTTAGTTTTTTATGTTCTATCTGATGAGGTATCACTATTTTGTTGTGCTGTTGTAGCATTGTGGTTAGTTCTGAAGGATTATGTACACGATTTGACCACACTAGTAATTGTGTGATCCTTCATTGGTATTTTTAGATAAAATTATTAATCAATATTTAAATTGATATAGATATAAAATATCATTACATATATCAAATGGATTATATTGAGATACCCTTTTTGGGGCATGATCATTATGTGTCGCACAATAATACCTACATTTTATAGAACATGTATTAGTTCATAATCCAATGTAAATTCTTATTATTTCAATTAATTTCACCAACCATTATATAATTATAGGAAATTCATTTGAGATCCCTTATCCCTTTTAGATGATTTTTAATATTGGGATGAATAGATTGACCACATGTGATCACAGTTGAGTTCCTCATAATTTCATTTTAGTTTTCTTGTAAGCCATCTTAGTTAGGTTGTGACAACAACTAGGTGTCAATTTTGCTATCCATGTGATTTTTTTTGATAATTATTCTACTATATTATATGTTTTTGATGATTTCTGATTCACTAACATGGAATTGTGAATTATCTATGTTGTTGTATTCATGAAAAGTAGTTATAATCCTTATTTGAGGAAGGGTATTTTATAACTCACATTATTATTTATATAATGTGGAAGTAACATGATTTTTCATATTTTTGTTGATAATAATAATTGTATTAATAATGTTAATGTAATGAAATAAATTGAAATTGAAGTGGTAGGATGATTCATATCTTTTTTCATGGGCCCATGATGTTCCATTGGATGATTATTATTTGTGGTTGTTGTAATGAATATATACATTTTCATTGAATTTTGTTCTATTTTAGAGATTTAATTATTCCAATCTCCTCTCATTAAAGGCTAAATACAGAAATATACTTAATTATTAGTTTTTTGAAATATATAATTGTTGTGTGATTTAATATGAATGTTTTGTAGAATATATTATGAAGGTGTATCAGAAAAAATGTATTTTTCGAGGAAAATTATCATTATAATTTCATTTAATATGTTTCTAGTTAGAATTGTTGAATTTTTAGGATTTTATTGGTTATTTTAATGGAGTTTTATCCATTTTCAATGTGGTAGGAAGCTAGGTTGTGGATGGTTTCCATGGTTGTCATGGGTTGAATTGATTGATGTTCATATATTGTTATTGGGATATTATGATGTAATAAATAGTTTCCTGGAAGGAGGTGATGGTTTTTTCAAACAATTTCATATATGAACATTTGGTTGGAGGAGGCTTCTATGGAAGACAATTTTGTTTTAAGAGGACATTGTTATCATGAACAAACTAATATGGAATTTGATTGGTAATAATGAATATGGTAATGTGTGTGATATTGAAATGAATATTCCATGAGCTATTTTTTAAATTTTAATAATGAGTATAATGATGGACAAAAGCTAGAGGGAGTTTTAAAATAAATGTAATACCGAATATAATAAGGGCAGTATGTGTAAAATCATGTAATTGTTAAATTATTTTATTAAATAAGGAATAATTAATGGTTTATATATCTATTTTGGGTGGAATGTGTGGTTGGCTTGTTATTTACTAAATAGAAATGAGGTTTTGGGAGTGGCAGTTGTAGCGTGGTGGTTCTAGTGTGATTGGTAGTTTTGTATTGGTATAAAACAAGTGGGTTATGATTAAGGATGATTATATTCATGTTAAATATTAAATCTGATTTATAATACACCCCACATTAGTATGATAACGTTAAAAACCCCAAATGTGTTGGGTTCAAGGAGTTTTCCCTAATAATCTTGGTTTGTGAGTTGAAAAATGGATGATTACTCACTCGGCCCCAATTTTCCTTCATGAAGTAGTATGGACAATGATAGATCAAAGTATGTACAAACATAAATGCTCTAAAATCATAATGTTATTGTATAAGATATACTATCTAAAAAGGGTTTTCCAATTTTTATACATGGTGTGGGTTTTTCAATGTAGGAGGCGGGAATTATTTTGATATATATCATGTTCAAGAATATGAATAGTATAAAAAATATATAATCTGAGGTTGTAAAGTGTGGTATTTATAAGTTTTAGAGTTGCTGATATGTAGTGGTTCTACTGTTGGGTATGTAATGATGATGATATGGTAATTTTATTTGGAATTGTAGTCAAATGATATATGATGTGTTATGACATGAATGTAGAAGTGATATGGAGAACAAAGACATTTTACATTGGGGTGTTAGTGTTACAAACTAGGGGGATGTGGTTGTAGGGTACATTCTGGAAGTATATTCTTTTTGTATCCTCTTATTATGTTTGGTTGTGTTATTGGGCATGTGATCCTTAGTGTGGTTGGGTGATATCTGTGTTGGTTTTGTGTAGGTTTTTTCTAGTATTTATTAAATAATGCATTAATATACATCATCACCCTTTCCCCAAGGTGTCTTGAAAAATACCCTTTTATATATGAATTTATTTGAGCCCCTATATATGTAAATCTATTTTACAGGTTTATATAGAAAATATGTAGATTGAGAAAGACATGACAAGTACTATTCTTAGAGATTATTAGGAGTATCTACTACTGGACTTTCTATTGGAATTTGCAAATTGAGTGACTTGAATCCAAATGAAATTTACATGTATTATGGGATAATGATTTTTATATTATAAATGGATTTTATTGGAGGTTTTATTTATATGTTCCTAGGACTTTTGAGGTAAATGACTATAATTTATATGATATAAACCCTTATTATCAGTCCCCAAGACATGGACTATTTGCTGTGGAAATTAGGTATAAAATATCAAACTAAATAACGAGTTGTGATCTAGTGTGAAACCTGACATAAAGTTCACTTCCTCATTTTTTAGAGGCTACCAATTTGTATTAGGGTTTCAAGTGAAATTATGGTGAGAGTAGAATCTCAATCAGAGTTCAAAATAACAAATAAACAACAGATCATGTAAAAAAATCTGTCAAAATAAAAAAGTCAATATAACATATTATCTTTAAGGAATGAAATCATAAAAAATAGGATCAAACACTCATGCCATAATAAAAGGACAGTGATCACCCATTGGGATAACAACATGTAAAAATAGAAATGATTAAAAGTAAAAAATAAGTGTTATACAGCCAACTCAATGCCATTCCTTATCAGGGTCTCAAAAATCATGGTTTGTAATAAAACATAATGATAAAACATATTCCTCCATAAAATATGAACCTATAACATGTTAGGATTTCTCAAGTAGACATATTTAATGGAAACATGAATAGGGTTTCAGTAAAACTTAGTAGGGAACCAACAACATGGTCCATACCTAAAAGGTAAAATGAAGTGTATGTGTATATGATAATCTAAAAAAAAGATTCGTAATAAATAAACTAAAAATGAATAAATGATAATCAATAATGAATAAGAAATCTACAACCAATCATATTCAAAGGGAACATGCACTAGACGAGCCACCAAGAATGATAGATATAACCACTTATATCCCATGATCAATGAATGTAAAAAGTAGATTCCACATAATAAAGATAATGGAAGGTGGATATCTCTTACCTTTAGGGGAAAATCCTTTCCTTCCAGTATGGTAAATTGATATTATGAAATTATGGAATAATTTAACAATTTCTTTAAGAAAAAGCGACTTATGTGGAACATTTCTTCCCTCTTTCCTTCGATGGAATTCATGCTAGGCATGCATTAAAAAATATACATATACTAATGACAATTCCAGAATGGTACATCATACCATCCTGAAGACCCTGTTCCAAGGTGAATGGTATTAAATTCCCAAGGTCTCATCACCTGAGGAGGAAAATGTGGATCATCCTTTTAAATATAACATCTGAAGAGTCATGTTTCGCAAACACCCTTTATAATGTGAAACTATGTTTCTCACAACCTCCTATCTTCCTAGACTCTAAAATAGATATTCCACTAGCTATTCAAAAAAACACATATAAGGAATAAAATAGAAAGTAATATTATATATCAAAGTAAGTAATTCTAGTGGCTATGAAATATTACACAAATAATAAACAACATATCTAGGAACACATATATGCACAAGATATCACATCAAACATGAATATCATTATCCATACATATATATAAGCATGTCAACATCAAACATGGGTCTCCTATTCCACACACACGCACAAATGTGATTAACATAAAACATGGGTCTCATGGGCTACACATAGATAGATGTGATCAACATAAAATATGGGTCTTATAGGATACACACACACATGGATGTGGTCAACATCCATCATGGGTATAACAGGATACATATTCACAAACATGAAATCAATATTATCAATCATTGGAAGATAACATCAAGACAACACACAAACATCCATCATGTCCATTGTAACATTGTTTAGTTACACTAAACATGGTTCCTTTAATAAATTAATGATTTTATTTCACAACATTAATTAATTATTACATATAATTAAAAACCCAATTATGAGTTTATTATCATTCTAGAAAGGTATATACCTATATCACATGTCATGAGACCATATATAACACTATATTATAGAGTATAAGGGTACACACCCTCAAAAAAGAGTGAACTCTTATATAAGAAAATCCCAATATCTTTTTAGAGTCATCCTAGGACTATTTCGAATTAATAAAACACCATGAGATCCTAAATCATGCATAAGAGCTCAAATTTAATTAATTACTATGAAATTTTAATTAATTAACTGATAATAAGAATATTCAAAACCACAAGAAAAATGCATACATGCCAAATGAACCATCAAGTATCACAAAATCATTATAACCATGACCCAACATCCATGGATGGTCTGGGGTAATATTTTGTAATCATGAAAAGAAAAATACATATCACAAAAAAAAATGTTAAGGATAATTTAATATAATTAAATTGTAATCTATATGAGAATTAACATGACTGGATAAACTTTTTCGAAATGTCATCCAAAGGAGTTTAGTTTCTCCCAACACACTCACTAATCTATTTCATAAAAAAGAACCAATTTAATTCCATGGTACGCTGGTCGGTAACACTAAATTCAATCAAAAACCATAGAATAAAACATGTTGGGATGTACCGTTAATGAAACATAAATCAATAACATGCATTCAATGCCATGGAATATCCATATTATTTTTATCATAAAAACCATCAGAATTGGACATATTGTCCCTGACCTGGAGGATTTAGCCTCCAATTATCTAATTAAGATCATACCAAATATTAATAGATGATTGGAACACAAAGACTATAAGTAAATTAATTGATAACAAGGGATAAGACTTACCATGATTAATCTATCATAACTAATGGTGTCTTCAATCAGTGAATAAATTATGTTAGATGAGCTTCTAAAAGTCTATACGATAGTGAAAGAACCTTTTCATAAATATATATTACATCTTAATAGATAAATATTTAATTCATTTTATAAAAACATGCATGATGCCTGTAAAACTATCATCTATTTGGAATCAAGTGTAAAAAAATAGCAGGTAAATAAGTGAACTACTTAGTTAACAAGTATGATATTCATAAATATGACCCTTATTATAATTTTCATACTTAATGCCTCCTTTCATAACATGGGGAATAGAAACATAAAAATGGGTGCAATCAGATATCCATTAGTAGAAAATAAGGGAGATATCAATGATCATATATGCATAACATTGTAATGAGGGTAAATATCATGATCATAACATTTGAAAATTATACCCTACATATTAAAATATAATAATTAGGAGACAAAAAAATCATGGATCTTCATAAGAGAAGACTCATAATAGAATCAATGAATTTTAGCCATGAGAACCTAACATTCCCAAAAGTCATAGATTTTTTTATTCATATAATCAAAAAACAATATACTAATTAGTATTCATGGATCACCATCCAAAATATTATAGTGTGTTGGGTTCACTGCTAAACCATCAAATTGTAAAATGTTCTCCCCGCATAATATCTTAGGGGAAAAATTACTTTACTGAACTCGGATCACTCACCATTCTATTCATCTTTATGTCAAGAGATATTAATAATTATCTAATTAATTAGGGAGAAATATAATTCCAGACCCACCCATAACAAAATAAATGTCACACATATATGTTCTGAAGATCCTATAATATTAATCAAATCATAGATGGTTAAAGTGAAACTAATTTAATAAGTTATTCATCCTAGAATTACCCATGTAAAAGAAATAGGTTTCATAATCATTTCCGAAATTTATCAAACAATTAACAATGAGAAAAAAAAGTCATGTAAACATAATTTCATAATAATCATAATATATCTAGAGAATAATAATAATATAATCATTAGATCATATCTAAAGTATAGAAAAGATAAAATAAATGGTTTCTTTCATTGGTGAATGGAAATATTGGAAAAATATCAATAAATTGTTTTAGGAAATAACCTTCACACTTTGAAAATCACTTTTTATAAGTAAATTTAACAAAATATGTTCAAAATATTTTCTTTTGAAAATAACCCTAATAAAATAAGAATGATTTTTTTGATTCATTGAGTCTTCATGGATGGTGGAATTTTCCACTAATGTCATATAAGTTAATATCAATATTTAATTCAATTTTTCGATAAAATTCAAAAAAACATCATTCAGAAAAACACTATAATATTCTTTTAAAAAATATATATCATAAAATATGGGAATAAATTTATTTATTGAATTATAGGATAATATTAATAAACATTATTCAATTTTTTATTGAAAACATGGATATGGAAGAATATAGATATTCCATCAAAGTGAGAATGAAGTAGATTTTCCTTTAAAAAATATTTTTTAAATTTAATTCATAAATATAGGGAAATGAATGGAAACATTTATCCTATAGGAATTAATTGTGGAAAGTAAAATTTATTATTTTATAGAGAGATAGATCATAATATATAATCATCGGAAGGATGATCATAAACAATCCTGATAAATAGTGAAATGGTAACATAAAACCCATACTTATTTGGTAAGTTTTGAATCATAAAACTCAAGAGGGAAAGAAATAAAATAAATATTTAAATATAATGAAAATAAGGGTGTTAATTATATAACATGTCAACATGATTTTATATACACCACAAAAAAGAATATAGATTCGTAACATAGAATAAGTCCCAATGAAGACAATTTCAGACCATTAATACTAACCAATTTGATAGTCCATGAATCAAAGAATCATAAATAAGAGAACCTATTAAGGTTATTTAAATTCAAATAATTTTCTGGAAAATAATCATTAAATATTCTCATGGTAATTATATTCAACACAGAAATGATACAGGTGGTAAATATGGAATTTGTCTAAAATAAATATAAGTGAGATGACAAATCCTTACCTCGAGACATTCATTTCTTCGTACAATATATAAAATTAACTATAAAAACATAGTATCATTATAAATATATTAAAAAACCATAATCACATATATTTTAACATTAATGATTTACTTATAACATGTTATGAGTAGTTTATTTTTAAGTTATTTTTAAAATCACTATTTTACTGTAATAAATTTTTTGTTTTTCATATATGTTTTTGTTTGTTAGACTTGGTACATGTACATTGTTCATGTATCCACTATCTATATAATTTTAATCATGACAAAATATAATATATATTCATTATATAAATATTTATATTTATCAATAAAATTAATATATAGAAAAATAATTACATCCTTCAAGGGGTTCGTTTGACTTACGTACACTTGAATGATGATTAAATTTTCTAAACTAATGAAATAAAAGATTGAAAATGGATAATTAACCTTTCAAGAATAATGTATATAAAATAAATATCATATATATTCATATAATATATCTTAATTTTAATAAATTTCAAAATAAAATGAAAAATGTATCACGTCGCTTCATGGAGGTGGTAGTCCACATGTACGAAGGAGTGAAATCATCGTTTTCCAATGGATCACAATATATGAAGGTAAAAATAATATTAAAATTGTAGGAGTATAATTATGTCTCCACTATTATATAAAAACAATAAATTTATTTTTGACTACAGTCATGAGAGTAAGTGATGGTAAATAATTTATATCGATTCAGTAGGCGGTAGTCCACCTTACACACGATCGACAGTTTTGTTTCCCACATGATATATGAGAAGGTGTATATATGTTTTTGTAATGAAATATTTACATATGGGTATATTTAAAATAATTTCTATATTACTTATTCATATGTAAATAACATTTCATGGAGGTAGAGGACGAAAAGAATGACAAAAATTAGTGTATAAGAATTATACATCTTCTTAAAAAATATAATTAGGTTTACTCCTAATTCATTCCCAGGATGTATTCTAATCGAACTACGAGATAATGTTATTGAGTATGGATATAATGAAATGGTTTTGGACGATAGTTCACAATGAAAAATGTTCTTGTAGTGTGGGGAGGAAAGGATAGGTGTATCAATTTATAATTGGTGGAGAGGAGACACTTGAATTTTCTGAAATGAATAAAATGTACCCACATTTTACACCCACTAAATCGATAAAAAATAGACAATTATGAAACCATAAATGATATAATATCTAAATATATCCATCAAATAGAAATTTTTAATGTTTTTTTTTTCATTTAAAACCTTATCATTTTAGTATAACCCCTAATATATAGTTTTTAACCATAACAAAAATAACAATTGTTTACTATTTTTAATATTCAATTTGACCAAAAATTAATTTTTCCTCAATACATAATAATAATTTTTTTTTGTGACTCTAAAATTTGGAATCCATTGGACCAAATAAAATTATAACACCTTGATATTTTTAATATATGCCTATTATCTTTGATAAAAAAGGAAACATGCATCACCGAGCTTAAAATACCTTTGAAATATTTATTTTTAACTAAAATATCTTTTAGACGTATAATTACACAAAACATTGATTTTAATAAAATTATAAACTCTATTAAAATATTATTATTTGAAGATGAACATTATGAACTAGTAATTTAAATGGTCTGTATGAATAGGAATACCTAAATTATGAAAAATATATGTTTTAAAAATATATAAAATAAAATACATCAATATCTATTGAATATAATTAAAATATTTATTATTTTGAATGAAAAAGAAAAGTTTTTTTTGAAAACTATATATTTATGGTGGTTTAGTTGAGAATTGTGAACATAATTTTGAATTAATTTTTATCACTCCTAGAATATTTATTTCAATAAATCTATATGTTAATATTATATATAGGTTAATTTTTGATAAATTTTTTTAAAATACTATTTTTTGATGAATAGGTAAAAAATATAGATTTTTATTGAAAAATCATTTTTTAAACTAATTTCAATGTTGAGTTATGTTTTAAATTAGTATTAAAATAAATTATGTTGAATTATATTAAAATTTTAATATTTTATGTAATTATAATCATTTTCATATTCTGTTTTGATGTAAAATATTTTTAATATATTATTTTTTTTCTTTTGAAAACCATTTTCTGATGCGTCAGTGTGTATATTTTTTAAATAAATTTTTCAACTTTTTTGAATTTAATTATTAAAAATGGATTAAATATTTGGAATCAAAATTTTCTATATTATATAATAATTTCCACTGATTTTTTTGTCTTAATGAATCGTAAAATAAATAAAAAATAATTTACCATAGTTAAGGTCAAAAAATGTATACCATGGGATAAAATAAGAACATAGGGGCTAAAAATTACCAAAATGGTATCCAATTTATTTTTCATGTTCATAGTTAGGAATTATATAATACATGGTTCATGAATGATACATTTTATATAATTATGGTATGAGAAAAATGTGGGTATGAGTTTTTCCATTCAAGAAATCATTATGTGTCCAATCACTATATATAAAAGGGAAATGAATCTCCACTTCTCCTCGTAATCTGAATGTCCTTTGGTTCATCAAACACCTACTCAAGTATCATTCTTAATTCCCTCACTATATCTTAGAGGTCATATTATTATTTTTAAACCTTCTTAAGAAGGATTTCGCTATAATCTTGAAGGAGTTCTATGAAGAAGAGGTTTTGATTATTAAAATTCATATTTATTGTATGGAGGACTACCGCCTCACAAACCAATGTAATTTATTTTCCATTACCACCTTTCATGTTTGGATATAATTATTAATTATATATATATATATGAAATGTATTAAACTATTATACTTTTGATTTTTTTTATCATATACAACTTCTTACTTTCCATTCTATGGTGGGATATGGTAACATCGCTCGGGTGTAAAATGGGCTGCCGACTCGTGAAGTAATGTGACTTGTTTGTGAATTAGGATTTTCATATAAGGTATAAAAGAAAAAATTTAAAGAAATAAATATTATATTTATGAACTATAAATTAATTCCGTTATATGATACCACATCTACCTTCTTAACTTCCAATCCATTGGAAAATAATACTTTTCATGGATGATAATAAAGATGGATTTTATTAATATAAATAGAATATATAAAATTTTAATTCTTCTATAAGGGTTAAATGATATTTTTTTCTTTTCATTCCATCCATCTGGAAAATGGAAATAACTTTCATTCATACATACGACCTTCTATATCTAAGAACGGTGTAATACATATTCTATATTTAATATTTATGGATTAATATAAATACATAACTAATTCATTTATATGATGTTCATATCATTATTTAAATTCACCATTTGAATTAACTATGATCAATATGAAATGACTAAAATTTTCAAATGATAACATATATGAGAAATGAAGCCATTATCCCCCAAAATAGTGATTTTAACAAATAATTGTTAACAATTTGATCATAAAGGACTATAAGTAAAGATTATATGGAATTAAATATATGATTATGTATCTAAAATATATTTAAAATAAATCTATTTTTATTATACATGAGGTAAAAACACAAATAAAGGAAATTCGATTTGAGGTAAGGGTTTTTAGTGTCACTTTTACTTCCATGTGATATATTCCATATTCACAAATTATTCATTTATGTTGTGTAAATACTGAAACATTTTTTTATATAAAAAATAAATTTCTATTAATGGTATTTAAAGTTTATTTTTATGTTAATGATTTTATTTTTCTTATGATTCAAATATTACAGACATTGTAATTTTTTATTTCACAATCTCAACATTATTTAGGATTTATTTTGCATAAGTCCCCATAGAGGGTATAATTTGGTATTCATATCATAAAACCAATATATATTAATCATCATTGTTTCTTCAAGGAATATTCTACTAACCCGAAACATTCCTCTCTTTGGTACATAAAATTATTGAGAATGTTTTATGAAAAGACAACATTATTTAATTTTTTGTTGAAAATGTTTTTTTTTCAAATCCATGATTTCTAAAAAAGTTTTAAAAATATTCATCAATAATCCACAAATGATTATTAAATAAATTTTTGCACAAATGTTTCTTCTTAAAATTTTTTTCGAAAGGAATATTCATTTTTTTCTAAAAAATGTCCCTTTGGGTTTTACCACTAAGTAATATTTTTTTATCATGTAAGACATGAACATAATTTTCTGCCTTCATGACCAGTCAAGGTTATAGAGCTTATTCTATTGGATTCCATGTTTTTCCAAATAAAAATATTTCCAATGTGTTTTTTTTATTTTTTGGTTTTGAAATGCTATTTTCCATGTGAAAATGTCATTTTCCTCAAGAGTATTTTAAAAGGATTTTAATAGTATTTTAATTCATAAGTAAAATCAAAATATTATTTTACTTATTACCTACTAGGGATATGTTGTATTGATATCATCCTTATTATTTCATTGGATGTTTTATTACCTTTTTGACTTGGGATGTAAAATTTTATTACTATTCATTATATTACTCTAGATGGTTTATGATTTTTGTACTGATTATGGCATATATTAAAATTTTGTATCCTAGTTTTATAATACACATGTTTATATTTATTATGATTCAATCATTTCATATAAATAGTAAATTAGAAAAATTATGTGAAAGGTGAATACTACATATACATAGACCTTTTTTAATTTAAAGGTTTGAAGATACAAAACAGTTAACAATATTAAATGGGTTTTTACCCATAATTTTATACTATATTGTGTATGCTCTTAATTTTTTTTAGAGGTTTGGAACTATTACTTCACTCTTTATGAGACTATTTATTGATTTCCATGCAATTATTATATCAGTGAGAACATCAATTGATATATTTCAATATCTTGTAATTATTTATATGGATTTATTTGACCATCATTTATTCCTGCCATATTATGATCATGTTATTGTTTAAATGGAATGTTTTTTAGTTATTTACCTTTCTATATTGACTATTAATATTTCTTACTACTAAATCATGCTATATGATTACCCTTACTATGAATCTGATCTCACCACTTTATTATGTTATATTTTACCTATGATACCTGGATGTGATTTAGGATTGGTATGTAGGGTTATGATAAGGTAGTAATGTTGTTTCAAAATAAAACACATTTTGTATTTTTTTGTTGCAATTTAATGTGAATTTAATATATCTATTAAGTTTACCAAGACTAGAAATACTATTTGGTACTATTATATGTGATTTATTGTATCTATTTCTAATGTATAAATATAAGAATTGACTCTGGGATATTGGGGTTGAGGTCGTTACAGTTGGTATCAGATCAAATTTAATCTAATCCGTACGAACTAGATTTAGAAAAACATATACTATGGAATATAAACGTATGGATTAATTTTATTACAAGTTCATATATTGAATGAAATTACAATGATTTTTAGGGTAGGAATTTTATTGCTTTCCTATCAATAAATCCTTGTATTGATTTTACCACCACACCAAATTCATAGTTTAGTGGCAGTTTTTCAGGGAGTTTAATAAATGGATTCTAAAAAATTATTAGAATTTTGTGGCAGTTTTTAAGAACCACAACTAGATTTTATCAATTTATTTAAAAAATTATTCTTTCCACTACAATACCCCACTTCTCCCCTGAGAACCCCCACTCCCCCAAGCACCCCTATACCTTTATCCCCCACAAAAATGGTCTTTCCACCCTCATTGGCCACTCTGATCATTCCTCCCCCCTCATATGTGTTATCCCTCACATGTGATCCATTTTCCCCAAATCCCCCTGAAACCAAGCCGTTGTCCACCTTTCATTTTCCTCTGAGCCACACAAACCCCATCCCTCTCAATCAATGTTGTTTCTCTTAAGCCCCACTGGACCTCACCTTCACTGGATATACGGATTCCCCTGAGCCTCCTTCTCTCTTCCCCTCGTCGTCACCACCTTCCAGAATTCTCCTATTATACATCCCTTCCAGAAGGTATATGGAAGAAATTTTTATGTTGGGTTTTCACAGTTGTTAGGATATAATATAAATTGAGGGTTTTATTGTTTATGTTATGATTAATCTATCTTTATCCATAATATGATTTTATTTAAAGTAATTGTACAATTTACATTGGTCCAGGGTATGTGATTATGTTCATTTATATTTTTGACCTAATAATCAATTCATTGACATTTTAAAATGAATTATCATATATATAACACTTCATTAAATTATATATATTTATTTTTATAGAAGTTTCAATTTTTTTGTTTTAGAAATTAGTATATTTTCAAGAGGGTTTTCCATATAAGATATGTGCATTTTATTGGTTAGAATGGTTCTTTATAATTTTATTGGATTCTGTAAAAATTTAATATATTTTATTATTTCACAATTAGAACAACAATTTATTATATGACTTATTATAGATTTTAATATTATAATACCATTGGTTTAAATTTTTTTTTTATTTTACCATGTATTCCTTAATGTAATGGTGATACTATTTAATATCCCGATTATGTGATCTGATTTTTATCATATAATAATTTTTTGAATAATATGATTTGAGATGGTGATATATTGATATGAAACATTTTGTTTCTATACATGGATTTAAAAGTGTTACATAATAGTATTATGAATATTTGGTTTGATATTTTTATGTTTGGAATTTGAAAAATTCATTGTAAGCCAGGGGTATCTATGTAGGTGTTTTAGGTAAAAGTGTTGTAATAGTTTGATTGTATTCAACTCATACCTATTGTTATGATTTCACTTGATCTATTAGAATTAACTCTAAATGAGGACAATGAAATGTATTCTGGGTTGTATTGATTGTATTGCATCAAACCATAGAGAGATTCTTATGTGTGTGTAATGTACTGGAGAGCCTCATTAAGACCATGAGATTTATAATTTGATTATTAATGATGATGATTTTTTTATTGATTTGTTTGACATTGTAAAAATTATATTTTTTATAGAAATGAATCGTAAATGGATTGTATATTTTCATTAATTTCTCTTATAATAGATGTATTTTTTTATTTGTTTTCAAACTATAATTTATGATTATAATATCATTGAAAAATGGTTGCTTGAAACTTATTCAATTCTATTAAAGATGGTTGTATTTCCTTCGAAAGTGATTTTATTGAAATAGTTATATTTCTAAATTTGTTTTCCATCTATGTTTTCAAAAATGATATTCAAGTAACCTTTTTATTTGGTTTTCTTAATGATTGAATGATTTTCTCTTACTTTAATTTTACATAAAACTACTTATGATTGATTTCCTTTTTTACATTGGCTTTTTTAGTAATTATTTGACTCTTCTTATAACTACCTGTTTTTTTTCTCTTTCATTTGTCTCTTTAAAATATATTAATACATATGTGTTGTATTTTTTTAATAAATTGTAGGAACATCGTAATATATATAGATAAATTATGGATCACATTACCAAGGAACAGACCTCAGAATACGAGGGGTTTAGAAGAGTTTTTAGACTTTGCAATTTCCAACTGATCCATTAATGGTACAATAAGATGTATATGTCCTAAATGTATATTTTGAAGATGTTTGAATTGGAATTACCTTTATGAACACTTTATATAGAATAAATTACCCACTCAATGGTTTTTTTTTGGATTTGGCATGGAGAATCAAACATTATAAAATGTATGGGAATTGATTTTAATAAACATAATGAGCTCCCAACTTCATCGAAAATGGATAATGAAATGAAAAAAATCATGATTGTAATACATCATTAGATCATACTCTTGAATTTGCATAGATTTATGCACAAGAGAACTTCATTGAGCAGAAAAATGTATTTATTGATTAATTTGATGATTGATATCAAGATCCATAAGGTGGATGTTTAAATATTCAAAACATTATTTTCATCAAAAGATTTATCATCTAAAATATCCATGTGAAATTAAAAATATGGTGATTTCTATAATGTCCCAGATTGGAATGCCACTAAACTGGTGCTCATACTCAGTTGGCGACATGACCTCAAGCACATTTCCCCAATTGCCATATGATCCCGACTAGTAGCGAGGGACTAAGGTGTGATAGTGGGGAAAATATTCACTCATTTATAGAGTGTGACATAGCGGAACAATAATATACCATTGAAAAAGAAATAAATACTATACAACTAAAATAAACAATAGAATACTAATAATAAAGATAAATAGAAGTCATAACATACCAAAGATGATCCTTCTTATCACATGTTCTAAGAAAGAATCCAAAACAAGTGACTTTTTCAATACCCAATATATGTCTCAAAATAAATAAAGAAACAAAAAGAGACTAGGAATCACTACAAGCCTTGGCTCGGTCCCATGATCTTCTATTCCAAAGAAGCACACCAAGTATATATAGCAGGGTTCTTTCCCTGTCAACACCTACAATGATATAATTTATTTGGGACCAAAAGCATGAACCAAATTGGGAGTGATACTAAATCGCAATATGAAACCACTCATGGTCTATGCCAATCTATCAGTGAATATATATAACATACATGGTAACAATAGTGAAGTAATAAAATAGAGTGCACTAAAAAGCAAGCAAAACATGTGTCTCAGAAGTCAATATTACTAATAACAAGTGAATACCGAATCCAAGATTTTTCATTGTATTAGAAACATGTAATTAGTAATTCCATTGGATTATACAAAATTCTCTAGGTCCTACCTAGGACAGATGACCCCCCATATAAGTAACCGTCATCTTGTGACATAATCGTCATTTAATCATTTTACAATAGTGCCCAAACGGGGTATCCCTCATTGGATCCTTAGTTCGCTTGACATTTTAAATAATCCTTAATGAGACTTACCACCCTCTACCTAGATCACTCATGGCCTTTACATAATTAACCTCTTGATCCCATCCATTGTATTTTAATTGATACAATAGCTCAACCAAACCATATAAGGTGAAATTAGTCACATTATCCCTACCATTCCTTTTAATAGAGATTATGGTTCACCCATTTCTAATTACCCATTCATAATCATTTCATATAAGAAACCACTTGTAAATTATACTATTACATGGCTTTGACATTTTAACTCATGTGGGAACATATTATATAATGAGAAACACATGTGATTTAAAATATCACATGGATTAACATCAATCAATCACATGGGAACAATTTATATGACAAGACAATAATGTAATATATACAATTAGAAGAAATTAGCATAACCTAACTCATCTGGAAAAGTTCATAGTTGAAGAAAATAATTCCAAACATGTATAAACAGGAATAGACATAACATAGGATAAAGGGAAATTACTAATCTAAAACCCTTAATCAATTTAATCACAATTTATCAAAATATTAATTCCATTATAAATATAATTAATACCTCACAATCTAATAAGGGAAACAAGACATGACTCATAGGAAACCTCATCTAAGAGGCCATAAACATGCATCCTATGGGAAACACATGCATGGGGTGGAACTTAATCAAGGTAAAAAACCTAATTCATACTTTAAAACACTAATTCGTCTACCTAAACACCAGCGATAAACAATAAGGGTAAATTATAAATCAAGAGACACACTCGAGAAGGGATTGCGACACTCCAAAATTTATAAACATCCTAACAATGTTCAAATGGTACCAAACCACCTACCTCATACTTGTATGGCTCTCCTCATCTAGTGTTGGTCTTTGATTCAAACTAGAACAGAGTAGATATACAAAATGATAAAAATATCTCAATCTTTAATAACTTTATTGAGAGATGAAATCCAAAAGAATGAATAATGTGGTATCAAGATCTTACAGATTTGGTTCCAACTCATACAACGATGATCAAAATGGAGTTCAGACGGGCAATCAGGAGGGAAAATGACATCTTGGTGCGGCTGTTCATTGAACAGGATAGGACCAATGTTCATCAGAAAAAACATGATTCCACACCCATTTTATCCAAAATTAGAGAATGAAACAACGTGTACTTTAAACTACTTGTCGTGTAGTGCCTTTTTCTATATAGGTCCTTTCCATACCGTCAACTAGGGTGTACTAGGTATTTCATGCCGTATACCCATATTAAATGACATGTTCAAGAAAATAAAAGGGATATAATCCTATTTTCCCCCTATTTCCTTAAGTAAAAACATAAAATGAATGATTTTTATCTCAAAGGAAGAACCAGTATCTTAAAAACATCCCCCCTTATTGGATTTTGTAGACGAATATCCCTTCTACGTGTGGTGAAGAATAAAAAAAGAATAACTCCAGCCACTACGATTGTACATCACTCTCCATATCGGAGGTTTTATCCCATACTCGACTATGATTCCATAGAACCTGTACTAAAGGAACATACTGTTCATAGAGAACATTCGTGCTATGATCCATAATATGAAAGGATGCTCCTCGAAGGGCACATATACATGGAACTAAAACTCCTTTGGTTGAAAAGTGAGAGATGGGTCTGAAAGGGAATGTCACAGTGGATAAGTGTGGGTGACATCATGCATAGACTTGTACATATGAGGTAAATGAAATCGATTTGAAATAGGCCCAAATATCTCCGGAATCTCGAATGGCCCAAAGCATCTTAGTTAAATATTAACTTGTCTCATGATCCTCTTGTGTAATGACCTCGATCCAAACATAAAAAAACATAATCACTGACCATAAACTTCAGAGGCCATCTATAGAAACAAACATATGATTTATTAACTAATCTATGTAGGATTCATCTACTTCTGAATCACTTGAACTTGTTCAGTGGTCTCCTCTACAAGATGAGGTCCCAGTATAGCTGCCTCCCCAGCCTCCAGCCAAAAAATGGTTGATCGGCATGGACTACCATACAAAGCCTCAATTTGTGCCTTATGAAAAGTAGAATAAAATCAATCATTATAGGAAAAATAAACCAAGGGTATGTGTATCTCCCAAGAACCCTTGAAATTCCAGATGCATGCTAGAAGAATTTCCTCTAGCACTTGAATCATGCACACTGACTAGCTATCCAACTCGAGCTAGTAAGCTATGCTCAGAAGCACCAGTGTACCCTGTTCCACTTGTATCCCTTGCAAGAAATGAGATGTAAATTGGGTGTCCCTATGTTGAGATGATAGAATATGGAACCTAGTGATGTCTCACAATCTCATCGATGAACATCCTTCTAATATCATTAACACAGAGGGTTTCCTTGACTAGTAGGAAGAGTGCAACCTTTGTGAGTATTTTATGAACAATGCCAATGAAATAATTTCAAAAACACACCCTCCATTGGAATTATCCACCACGAATGTCCTTGAGTATTCTAGAGATGCTTCTGGCATGTTTTCTCCTTAACTAGACAAACTCCCACACTACTGAGGTCATAATAGTAGCCTCATAGCATTTAATGGTCTACCATAATAGAACAGGTCATGCAATCTTCCATTGAAAGACATTTCAGAATTTCACATCACTCCGACATTAAACTATTGGAGTGTTCAAATGGGTCCAATGTATCGAAATATGATGAACACAAAGGATAAATAGTCAAACCATCACTAAATTACTTTTGTCAAAAATGAATGACTTAGAAGGCTGACGTATTGCAACAGAACACAGTGCCTGCTCCCAAGGTGCCATAATCCCACAATGATCCCGCTCACCAAATATCATACCTATCTCTTAGTGATACTCCTTTGTCAAACCATACCTTGATTAATTATAAGGTCATTCCATAGATTGAGTAAAATCATAATTCAAGATCCATCCCACAGGAACCATTACCTATTTTTAAAACATTACATATAAGCCTGACTATAGACTGAGATAACCGTAGATTCATCAACTCAGAATCCAAGGAAGTCACCAAGGTGGTGCATACTCCTTGTTACAAGTGAGACATTGTTACAAGGATTAATGTCCACATAAGGACACTAACTGAACCTTATGAGGCATACTCTTGGATATAATGTCAAAGAAAATGGAAGGCATCCCTGAGTCTGTCCATGGGGTTCTTATATGAAAACCCATGTATACCTCGGAATTTACCAAGAACCATTTAAAACAATGCATCCAGTGCACAACACATAAGGAGATCATGAACTAGCCCAACAGCCTTCAACTATAGCATGAAATATAATTGATGCTATCTTAGTGCATCCGGGATGATTCCAAGATAGGGGACATGCTTGTCTCTTAAGAGAGGGCACACCAAGAGGATTTCAGGATTACTAGAAAATGAACAGTTGAGCCACTATTTTCAGACCTTTTGAGAGAAACCTGGCTTATCTTACTGACACATAATCATTAAACTGACAACAATGCCTTTATTCCAATAATTTTTTTGTGATAACTTGTGCTTAATCATCGAGGACCATACATGATCATTGGTTCCATATAACGGGTAAACATACAACCAATCACAACAACTAGTGTGTCATCAAGAAAGAAACAACATGTAACGAGACACACATGTTTCAAAGTCATCAAGTAGAAATGACTATTTAATTATGGTCTCTAATTATGATCCTTATACCGGGAAGGATACATTTTAAATAGAACAAACATGAGGATCCCTACCTAGGAGTGTCTTGTACATTTACATGATGGAACAACTAATCTATAATGCATGAGTTTATAACCAACTTAAATGTATGAGTGTCGTTCCACCAAACATGATCACTATGTCATATCACTTGGAATGAAATCCAAAATGAAAGCAACCAGTATGTCAAAACACCTATATCATTGAAAGTACATTTGAGAAGTGGGATGAACTTGGTTCCAAAATATTCAGGTCTCTCTACTCTAGAGATAACTGAAAACAAACATAACATCTCAACCATCAAGTATTTAACCAAAATTTATGGCTCATTTTAAATATTTAACACTCAACGGGTACTATTTATGTCAACATATACTTCCCCGATTTTACAAGAACTAACTACACATTTTGATTAACACATGGATCATGAAATAAATATCACAAAAGCACATCATCATCACAACCATTTACCTGGATGATGACATACCTTGTCACCCAACAATTATGGAAAGAGTGGTTTACACGACCTCTTAAGCAGCTGAACATGCTAGATGCATGTCTACCCTGCTAAACCGAGAATTTCCTAATTCCTATTCCCATATCAAGGGTTAATATACTAGGATCACTCATCCGAACAAGTTATTCCTCTCTAATAAAACGTCTAACCAGGGAAAATGGCACCTAATTGGAACCTACATCTGAAATATCGCATAATAAAATAAGACAATAAGCTTTATGGGTGTTACCTACCATGGGAAATCCTGTTAGGAAGAATAAGTGTTGGCTCCCAACACCAGGTCACAGAAAAATAGATTTACTAGACTCTAAAGCCCTTTTTTGATTAATACACATCATAAAGAAATAGACAACAGATGATCGCTCATATATCTGTTCCAAGGAATAACTCCAAACAGTTAAACTAACCTTACATGGGGGTATCTACTGGCACGTCAAACTTGTAGCTCAAAAGAACATATTTCAAAAGATGTAGGAAAACACCTTC
The DNA here is from genome assembly GCA_963277665.1 of Viscum album. Lineage (NCBI taxonomy): Eukaryota > Viridiplantae > Streptophyta > Magnoliopsida > Santalales > Viscaceae > Viscum > Viscum album. The sequence goes on from OY728122.1 coordinate 599,136,766, forward strand.
CACTATGAACTCATGCCTCTCTCTACCCCATGGGTCAGGTCGAGGTGTCAAACAATGTGACATTCTACCAAAATCCCACTACTAAGGTTAGGTTTGGTCAATTCAAACACTCAGAGGCATCCTACCACAAGGATCCTCAAAAACTATATAGAGAAGTGGGATCCTAAAAGGGAATCTCTAGAACATAATAAATCAAGAGTGACAACACGTGACTCATATGAATTAAAATGTATCAACTAGGTTTGTTCGAACGCCCATCTAATCATTCACGCCAAGTGCACTCATATGTGACAACAAAAAATTGTAATTAGAAGAAAAATAACCCCATTTAGAAATAATATCCAAAAAAAGAATTAAGAGTCCTTATAATTCTCCATAGGTTTCACCATTGTGATATATGTGGAAAAAAACTCAGAATGGATTAATCTCTGGTCCAAAACTGACAAATGGGGAATAAAATTGGAAAATACCATTAAAGGGTGAAAAAAAGAATTAAATAGCATGTAGAAACCACACACGATGTGTACCATCAAGCTCTTTCATATAAATGTACTCTCACTGGCTTAGGCATGTAAATATCCTAGTTACATGACATGTCAACCCGATCCATGCTGTGTACTCAAGTTCTCCCTCTTGGACATGTACCTTAAAATGGCCAAAGTCACAAGAGGTCTGCCTTTGTAAAACTACACTGTTTGTATCTACCGTACATAGAATGCACTAAAAAAACAACAACCTGTGTTCTCTCTCACCTGGCCAGACACATGTTAAATTACCACATGACGTGTACTACGAGTATATAGTGTGTACTTATGAAAAGTTATCTCTCTCCAAACAGATGAACACATGGAGTGTGTTCATAGAATCTTAGGTCGTGTTGTCTGGGTTTCCAAAAAGTAATTCATAGAACTATCTCGAAAGCCCTATTTTTTAAAAATATAGCAATAGTGTGACATATTCCGACCCATGGGGGAACACAATCTCCACTTATTAGTGATTGGAATCCACAAATTTCACATAACTACACAAACTATATCCCATGTCCGAAACATGATCCACCAAATTCCAATCCAAGAGGGACCATACTTCCTATGGACCAAATTTTGGCGTCTATCCATTTCGACCATCACACATACCAATTCACTTATCACAACATAAAACATATCAATCCTGACACCTATCACAACAATATGCGTATCTAGAACAACATCTAGCACAACAACAAACAATCATTAATTCTACTTAATGGTGTGGTGAGAATGCATGTCATGTGATTTTTAACTAGTGCTTATATGATGCATGAGATGGAATACCCTAATCTCATCACGTTTCAAAAAAATAGAACAATGAAAATATTAATAAAAAAAAAATATGTCACCGAATGGTGAAATCGAATCAACTATAACAACATATTATCCAAAAATCACATGTTTATATCAGGTAATTTTTCTTTTCCTGTATGCGGGGTAGCTACTCTATGGAAAAATTTATTACCATACTCTATTTCCTTCTTATCCCTATACAATGTCATGAAATATCAAGGAAAACTTGAAATAAAATTTGATACCACTTTGTAACGTCCTAGATCCAAATACCGCTAAACTAGTGCCCCGTAACTGGTTTGTCACATGGCCTCAAGCACTTTTCACTAAACACCAGAGGCTATTGACTAGTAGTGAGGGCCGAGTATAAGGCCCCATCCTTAAACAATACTTAATCTTGAGTTACTTCAATAATACACGTTAAATATCTTTTCAGGTTTATAGTTTTAGAGAATTAGATCATAAAACATGCATTGCATTTGACATTTAAACCAAGTGGTTACATAAAAGATAATACTCATTTTCCCATCAGCGGAAACATATTTAAAATAAAACATGGATTATTTCTTGACAATTAATTGACTCTATCATCACATCATGTAACTTTCCATTGACCTATGAAAAACATTTCAAAAACATGGGATGAGCATAAAAAGCTCAGTAAGGGATATAAAAATATGGAAAGAAAACATGAGTACATGTATACATAAGAATCAATGAAATCATACATTACTCATAAAGCATAAGAACTTTAACATACTTCATCAAAACATGAATAAAACATAGAAATAATAAGACATAAAGGTAACTTGAGGTATTCATAACATTCTTACGTAGGGAGTAACCCTATTGGTTACGTTTGGAATACCCATCATAGTATATTCCCTAAATCTCTTCGAAGAAACCTTAATGTTTAACTCCTTCGCGTTACCCAATGCATTGGAGAGCTATATCGGACTCACCCGCCATTAGTTTATCATGGAACCACCCGTCTTCATAAGAATGCCCATGAACCATAACATAATCGAATCACAGAAAACATACATAAAGGAAAAATAACATTTCCACATTTCAATCACAAGATATAAATACAACAAATTGAAATAATAAAAACATTATGAAAACCATTTTAGATACCAAAATAAATGAAAAGTAAAACATGGTATTTATTTTTTTATTTTAAAAAAGGTATGGCTTGTAGAGGAAGCCGAATCTCAAATAATGGTCACGGTGGTGGAGAAGTCATTGTCGTTGCATACGTACGACAAAAAACATTCCCTTTTGTCATTTAGTAAATTATTCGTATAAAAAATATTCCTTTTGAATAAACGTAAAAGTCAAAGGAGTTTATACATCGTATAAAATAATTTTGTGTATAAAACAAAATATACCTCAATGAAAGGAGATTGAGACGAAGTCCCATACCTCGGGTCTGACTTGACTTGATTGTTCTTTAACCTCCCGAATAATAAACATTAGTTTATTTCTACTTTCTTATGAACCTTTTACAAGTTCATTTTTCCTTTTATATCACTTATTACCATGTTTTGAACACTAATGGTCGTTTTGTCGATCATTGGTACTTGAGTAAAAAATAAACTCTTTATAATTACATGTTGTTCAGGGGTAAAATATCCATTATATCCAGAATTATATTCATGATGTAGATATAATATATATCATATATATCCAGTATTTACATGCATTTATAATATTACATAAGATTTTGAGGAAAGAAATGAAATTCACCTTTCATGGAGACGATAAGCCATACGTACGCATAAACGCTGCTTTCATTTCTATTTCTTACTTAATGGAGTGAAATCATAATGATATAAAGTTATATCATAATTCTAGTATAATATCATATATAATATCATTAAATTTATCCTTTATACAAACCAAATATGGTATTAACAAATCAAATCACTTTGAGGGGGCGGTAGTCTGCACTTCCTAAAATTAAGATATCGCATTTACCCATAATGGAAACCATAATGGTATGCCATAAATGAAAAATACAGAAGCTTATGTAAAACATAAACATATTATATATCATATATAAATATAGTGACATCTTAATTTCCACCTTTGAAGGTGTTATATGAGTGTTGAACAATCATTGTTTCGTGAGGTAGAAATTCTCCATCCATAGAAATAGTATGTTCTTTAACCATTAGATGTAGGTGTGTGTAAGTATAGCTCAAATACAAATTACAACAACATCCTATTATATTGAAGATACATGTGTTGTTACAAAAGAAAGTAATGATAAGAGTTTAGGGGGTTGGAGAAGTGAAATAAAACATAAGAACACAAGAGAAAACACTACTTTTAAAATGGGTAACTCTTTTTGATTTGATCTCAAAGGCTTACATGGGAAGAATTATGCCCAAAGTGAGGATTCTAGGAGTACGAGAGGGATGTGGAGAGAAAAAATGGGCAGGGTTCGTCCGAGCCAAAGGCTTTAGAGGTGTGGGTAAGGTGGTAGAGGTGGGGGCCTTTTATAAGAGGAGAGGAGGGGCACTCGTGGAAAGTTATAAAAGGTTACTTTATTGTAAAATGATTCTCGGATTTTAAAGGTCCCAAAATTATATATTTCTAGGATAAGGTGATATTAGTTCTAAATCCTTCCATAAAATAGGTTTTTGACATGTTTAGGTCTTAGATTTTACATTATCTTTTCATTTTATTTAAATCATTAAATAATGAGATAATCACTGCATCTTCATGGTGTCATAAATAATTTACTTTATTTAATGTCTAAATATTATAAAAAATATATAATGATGTTGGAAATCATTTTAGATTCCTAATTAATATTTATAGTTAAAAATATTACTTGTCTAAACCCATTTAAAAATTGTTTTATTAAAACAACTCATGTTTGTGTCATTTTTATTTTAACTTTAACTAAAAAGTTATTAATGTCATTTTCCTACCAAGTTGGCTCCATGGGGTCCCCGAGTCGACTCATGGATTTTCTTGGTCTGCCATGACACATCCAATAAGTGTAGGACATGTATCTAGGTCATTTCATATTATCAATACATTATTTTTACCTTGAACTACACTAATTATCTCTAATCGGGATTAAAACATAAAAGTTGCCATTCTTCAAAAAATTATATTAATCCCATTGAAACAAAGTTTACTTATTAATTACAACCATGTATGTGGGTGTTTTGAAATTAAAAACACAGAGGTGGTAAAATTTCATTTAAACGAAAAATCAATTTTTTAAGTACCACTTAGTGGTTTCACTATTAATCAAAAAATGAAGCTTTTCAGAAAAATACCAAAACATCACCCTAAGATATATTCAATATTCAGAAATAAATAATGATGTCTATTTTCAAAACATATTAGTTACATTAATTAATTTAATAATTAATTCCCGCTATCAAAACAAATAGCATGTTTTTATGAAACAATATGTATCAAAAGATTGACACTAGTTTAAGTCCAATTTCAAGGTGAAATTAATTCAAACGACCACTATTGGATTAAATGGTAAAAATATATTCTAATTTCACTTTAAAACCAATTCATAAGATAATATAATCATATAAATAAATTAGACTAAAAAGTGGTTTTGAATTAGAATAAAACATTTTTCACAATTCATTAAAAAATGAACTTTATAGGAAAAATACCAAAAATTTACACAAAGTAAAATTTGATGTCCCGATTCTAAAGAATAATTTTATTTGGTCCAATATAATGTATAAGAGTAACCAAAACTATATTTAATGAGTGTTCTCCATCAAAAGGCGATAGTTCAACCTTTTATTGAATATTAGAGTATCTATGCCAAAAATTGAATTCTTTTCTTATTTTAAGCCTTTATCTTTTATTGGATAAATGTAAAAACATTTAAAAAACATATATAATCATATTTTAGTTATTTATATTCATTCCTTCCAATACAACGACTACGTGTTAACTACAATTTTAAATAATTATTATTATATTACTAGTGTGCAACGTAAGATTTCAAAGAAACCCGTTGTTGTATATCGGGAACGCTATCGAACTTTGCAACCTCTTTAAAGTAAAATTAATATTTAATTCGAAAATATTAATAAATATGAAAATGTATTAATCTTTATTTACCTGGGATGTTACATCCTTCCCCCCTTTTGGAAATTGTGTCCTCGTAATTTTATTCACTTATCAAAATAAGTGGGGGTATTTATCCCTCATAACACTTTCAGATTCCCATGTTTCCTCTTCACCCATATGGTTTTTCCACAAAACCATTACCTGGTGAATTAAATTATAACGCAACACTTTCTCTCTACGGTCAAGAATATGGACTGATTGTTCTTCAAAAGAGAGATTCTCTTCCAACTGAACTACCTGTAGGCTCAAAACATGAGATGGATCTGGCATATACATTCTCATCATTGAAACATGAAAAACATTGTGTACCTGAGATAAACTCGGAGGTAAAGACACTCGGTAAGCAAGTGATCCAACTTTCTCCAGAATTTCATATGGTCCAATGAACCTTGGACACAACTTTCCTTTCTTACCAAATCACATCACACTATTCCATGGTGAAACTTTTAGAAAAACATGATCACCTACCTTGAACGATAGATCCTTCCTCCGGTTATCCGCATAACTCTTCTATCTGCTCTGAACTATTCTCATGTGTTTCTTAATCAACTGAACCTTTTTTACCATATCTTCTACCAATTCTAGTTCCATCAGCTTCCATTCACCCAATTCATCCCAGAAAGCTGGTGTTCGACACTGCTTCCCATATAACGCCTCAAATGGTGCCATCTGTACACTGGAATGAAAAATGTTATTAAAAGAAAAATCAACCAAAGAAAGATGTTGGTCCCAACTTCCCTGATAATCCATCGAACAAGCATTTGGAATATCCTCCAATGTCTGAATTGTTCGTTCTGACTACCCATCTGAATGAGGATGAAAAGCTGTACTAAAATTTAATTCAGTACCCAACGACTTCAGAAGGCCCTTCCAAAAGTTAGAAGTAATGCTTGGATCACGGTCAGATACTATGGAGAGAGAAACTCCATATAACCTAACTATCTCTTTAATATACAAACAAGAAAGTTGATCTAGGGAAAAGTATCTTGAATACCAAGGAAATGAGTAGATTTAGTGAAGTGATCAACAATAACCCAGATTTCATTATTATCTCGAGGTGTCTTCGGAAATCCCACAACAAAGTCCATGGATATATTCTCCCTTTTACACTATGGTAGTGGTAAAGGATGAAGCATCCCATTCTGTAACTATCACTCTGATTTAGCCTGTTGAAAAGTCAAACACTTCACAGTAAAATCAGCAATATCCCTTTTCATTCCGTCCAACCAGAAATACTCCCGAAGATCTCTATACATCTTAGTACTGCCTGGATAAACTAAAAATGGTGAACTATGAGCTTCACATAACAACTCTCTCTTCAGCTGTGAATCAGAAGGCACACACAGTCTCTTCCCAAATCTCAAAACAGAATCATTATCAATGTTGAATTTAGGAAACTTACCCTTCCGAACCAGCTCTACCTTTTTCTGCAACTCATTGTCTTGCTTCTGTGCTTGCTTAATTCTGTCTGATAGAGATGATCTCACTGATACCTGAAACAAAACAGAAGAACTTCCTACACCAACAACTCCTATGCCAAAGTTCATCAAATCCTTAACCAATGGATCATGTTCCACCCACAACATTGTTAATGAAGCATTACTTTTTTTGACTCAAAGCATCATCCATTTTATTTGCTTTTCCCAAATGGTAATGAATTGTACAATCATAATCCTTGATTAATTCTATCCATCTCCTCTGTCTCATGTTCAATTCTTTCTGAGTGAATATATACTATAAATTTTTTTGATAGGTATATATTTCACACTTTACTCCATTCAAATGATGCCTCCAAATTTTTAAAGTGAATACAACATCAGCTAATTCCAAATCATGTGTAGGGTAATTTTCCTCATGAGTTTTGAACTGTCGTGAAGCACACACAATTACCTGATCATTTTTTATTAGGACTCAACCATGTCCATTCAATGAAGAATCACTGTAGATAACATACTAACCATTCCTGGAAGGTAGTGCCAAAACTGAAGCATTCACCAATATTGTTTTCAGTTCCTAAAAACAATCATCACATTGTTTTGTCCAGATAAACATAACACCCTTCCGAGTTACCTTAGTCATTGGACTAGATAACCATGAAAAGTTTCTAACAATCCTTCAGTAATATCCTGACAAACCATGGAAGCTATGAATCTCAGTTACATTTCATTCTTCAACAACCATTGTTTTTGCAGGATCAATAGTTATCCCATCTCTTGAAAAACTGTGACCAACGAATGAAATTTGTTGCAACCAAAACTCACACATTCTAAATTTCCCATACAATTTCTTTTATTTTAAGGTTTTCAAAATAACCCTTAAATACCTTCCATGCTCCTCTTTAAATTTAGAAAACACCAAAATATCATCAATGAAAACAACCATAATCTTATCCAAGAACTCATGGAAAATTCTATTCATAAGGTCCATGAATACAGTAGGTGGATTTGTTATCCCAAAAGGCATTACTACAAATTAATAATGGCCATATCTTGTACGAAATGCGGTCTTCGGAATATCTACTTCCTTTACCTTAAATTGATGGTACCCTGACCTCAAGCCAATCCTCAAAAAATACTGAACTCCCTGGATCTGATCAAACAAATCATCGATATGAGGCAAATGATACTTGTTCTTAACAGTAATATAATTCAAGGCTCAATAATCAATGCAAAGTCTCATAGAACCAACTTTATTTTTAACAAATAAAACAGGGGCACCCCATGGGGATGTTCTAGGTCAGATGAAACGATTCTCTAATAAATCATGCAATTTCTCCTTCAACTCTAAAAGTTCAATTTGATCCATTCGATAAGGGGGTTTTGAAATTGGCTTAGAATCAGGAACTAAGACAACAGTAATTTCAACTTCCCGATCAGGTATTATTCCAGGAAACTCATCATGTAAAACATCAGGATACTCATTTACCACTGGCACATCATTAATCTAATCAGTTCTCTTGTTTTCAACAATATGTGCAATGTAACATTCGTTTCCTTCCTTTACAAGTTTCTCAGCCACTTAATATGTTATCAACAGTAAGGGTTCATTCGTGTACACAAATTGAAAGTCTTTCTGAAAAGAAACTTCTTTAGCTCTACATTCAATCTTAGCAAGGTAAATAGAGAGCCAATCCATACCCAGGATAACATCAAACACTACTAGATGTAAAACAATAATGTTTGCAAGTAGGTTCTTTCCACAAATAAGGATAGGAAGATTCTTATAAATTATTTTTGCCTCAAAATTTCCCCCAGGTGTCTTTACCAGAAGTTCAGGAGTCATTTCTTGAGATGGTATTCCCATTTTACTATAATATTTTTCCAAGATGAAGGAATGTGTAGACCCCAAATCAAACAACACACTGGCATAATCTGAAAAAACAAAAAATGTACCTGATACAACTTCATTTGATGGCCCGACATCTACTGAAGTAGTTGCAAAGGATTTCACCACCCCATTCTGCTTGTAGTCTAACTGCTTCCCATCACTCTAGCACTTTGTCGGACACTCATTTTCATAATTAACCATCTCATTGTACTTAAAACATTTCACTAACTTTAAATAAAATTTGGTCTTACCATCACCCTGATCTTTTTCAGTGAAATCATGAGCCTTATGTCCCATATTACAACAATAGTAGCACTTTCTAGAATTCAAAATACATTCCCCAGCATGCCTTTTCCCACATTTATCACAAAATGGAAACATAGTTTTCTTACCATTAGCCCTTTTTGATGAATTATTCCATTTTTCCTGCCACCTCGGTCTCTTCTTCTGTTGGTTTTTATAGAACACTTGATCATCGGAAAACTCCATTTCCACCTTCTCAGCACATCAAACAAGATTTTCATAACTCTTGAACTCGTGAGATGCTAAATCTCTTCGATATTTTGGCTTTAATCCTGAGTAAAAATGATTGATTTTACTATCAAGGTCTCGGATAAAATTTGGAGCATACCTTGCCAATCGAGTGAAACTTTCTTCATAGGTAGCCACTGACTATTCCTCTTTCCTCAATTCCATGAATATATTTTCCATCCTAAGTCGAATAGCCATAGGAAAATACTTCTCAAGAAACATACCTTTGAATTCATCCAAGCCAAGAGCATCAATCTCATCAGCATCCCTGATATTTTTAACCATCGACCACCGTTGATCTGCTTCACCCTCCAAACAGAAAATAGCAAGACTAACCTTTTGATTGTTTGAACACCCCATGACATTGAAAATATTTTCTAGTTCTTTAATCCACCCTTCTGCTAGCATAGGGTCAGATGATACTCTGAATGATGGGGGATGTTGCCTCATGAAATGTTCCACCAGTGACATGTTCCTCTACGGTTGATCTGGCTGATCTCATGCATGGATACCACCACCATTTATTGCTTGATTCAACTGCACAATTACTGCAAAAAACTGTTCAGTTCCAATTACGACCATCTCAGGATGCTAATTCGGAAGGTTATTTCCTTTTGTATGCCGTCCTAGCACTGATTCCCTATTTCCTCTGCGGAAAATCCTTCTGAACAAACATGACTTAGATGACGTAACATGGAAATCTTAAAATGTTATATCATTTCAATTTGACCATAAACCAACTTTTGGATAATAATTTAATAGAATTCTAACTCCAAATGTTATCTAAACCGGCCTCTAATACCAACTATAAGGCCCCATCCTTAAACATTACTTAATCTTGAGTTACATTAAGAATACACGTTGAGAATATTTTCCAGTTTAGAGTTTTATAGAATTAGATCATAAAACATGCATTACATTCGACATTTAAACAAAGTGGTTACATAAAAGATAGTATTCATTTTTCCCATCAGTGGAAACATATTTAAAATAAGACTTGGATTCTTGCTTGACACATCATTGACACTACCATCAAATCATGTACCTTTCCATTGACTTGTGAAAAACATTTCAGAAACTTGGGATGAGAATAAAAAGATCAGTAAGGGATATAAAAACATGGAAGGAAAACATGAGTACATGTATACATAAGAATCAATGAAATCATACTTTAGGCATAAAGAATAAGCACACTAACATACTTCATCAAAACATGAATAAAACATAGAAATCATAAGACATAAAGGTAACTTGAGGCATTCATAACATTATTACATAGGGAGTAACCATCTTGGTTACGTTTGGAATACCCATCACAGTATATTCCCTAAATCTATTCGTAGAAACCTTAATGTTTAACTCCTTCGTGTTACCCAATGCATTGGAGAGCTATATTAGGCTCACCCACCCTTAGTTTTTCACAGAACCACCCGTCTTCATAACAATGCCCAAGAACCATAACATAATCGCATCATAGAAAACATACATAAAGGAAACACAACATTTCCACATTTTAATCACAAGATATCAATACAACACATTGATATAATAAAACCATTATGAAAAAAAATTTCAATACCAAAATAAATAAAAAGTAAAACATCGTATTTATTTATTTTATTTAAAAAAAGGTATGGCTTGTAGAGGAAGCCGAAACTCAAATAATGGTCACGGTGGCGGGGAAGTCATTGTCGCCGTATACGTACGACAAAAAAACATTCCCTTTTGTTGTTTAGTAAATGCTTCATATAAAAAATATTCCTTTTTAAAAAATGTAAAAGTCAAAGAGGTTTATACGTCGTATAAATGAAATTTGTGTATAAAACAATATATGCCTCAATAGAAGGAGATTGAGACGAAGTCCCATACCTCGGGTCCGACTTGACTCGATCGTTCTTTAACCCCCTGAATAATAAACTTGAGATAATTTCTACTTGCTTAAGAACCATTTACAAGTTCATTATTCCTTTTATATCACTTATTACCATGTTATGAACAGTAATGGTCGTTTTGTCGATCCTTGGTACTTGAGTCAAAAATAAACTCTTTATAATTTCAAGTTGTTCATGGGGTAAAATATCCATTATATCCAGAATTATATTCATGATGTAGATATCATATATATCATATATATCCAGTATTTACATGAATTTATAATATTACATAACATTTAGAGGTAAGAAATGAAATGCACCGTTCATGGAGACGGTAAGCCGTACATACGCATGAACGCTGCTTTAATTTCTATTTCATACTTAATTGAGTGAAATAATAATGATATAAAGGTATATCATAATTAAAGTATAATATAATATATAATATCATTAAATTTATCCTTTATACGTACCACATATCGTATTAACGAATCAAATAACTTTGAGGGGGCGGTAGTCCGCACTTCCTAAAATGAAGATATCGCGTTTACCCACAATGGAAACCATAAAGGTATTCCATAAATGAAAAATACAAAAGCTTATGTAAAACATAAAAATATTATATATCATATATAAATATAGTGACATCTTAATGGCCAACTTTGAAGGTGTTATATGAGTGTTGAACAATCATCGTTTCGTGAGGTAGAAATTCGCCATCCACATAAACCGTATGTTCATTAACAATTAGATGTATGTGTGTGAAAGTGTATCTCAAATAATTATTATAAAAACATCCTAGTATATTGATGATACTGGTGTTGTTACAAAATAATGAATGAAAACTGTTTAGGGGGTTGGAGAAGCGAAATAAAACATAAGAACACAAGAGAAAACACTACCTTTAAAACGGGTAACTCTTTTTGAATTGAGCTCAAAGGCTTCCTTGAAAATACTTCTGAACAAAGTGAGGCTTCTAAGAGTAAGATAGGGCTGAGGAGAGTAAAAATGGGCTGGGGTTGGCCAAGCCAAAGGCTTGAGAGGTGTGGGTAAGGTGGTAGAGGTGGGGGCCTTTTATAAGAGGAGTGGAGGGGCACTCTTGGAAAGTTATAAAAGGTTACTTTATTATAAAATGTATTTCGGATTTAAAAGGTCCCAAAATAATATATTTCGAGGATAAGGTAATAGGAGATTGAAATCCACCCATCCAATAGGTTTTTGACATGTGTAGGGCTTAGATTTTACATTATCTTTTCATTTTATTTAAATCGTTAAATAATGAGGTAATCGCTGCATCATCATGGTGTCATAAATAATATAATTTATTTATTGTCTAAAAAATATAAAAAAAATATCATTACGTAGGAAATATTATTAGATTTCTAATGAATATTTATAGTCAAAAATATGACTTGTATAACCCCATTAAAAATTGTTTTAGTAAAACAACTCATGTTTGTGACATTTTTATTTTAACTTTAAATAAAAAGTTATTAATGTTATTTTCCTACCAAAGTGTCTCCATGAGGTCCCAAAGACGACCCATGGATTGTATCGGTCGGCCATGACACATCCAATAAGGGTTGGACATGTTTCTAGGTCATTTCATATTATTAAAACATTTTTTTACCTTAAACTACACTAATTACCTCTAATCGCGATTAAAACATAAAAGTTACTATTCACCAAAAAATTATTTTAATCCCATTGAACCACATTTTACTTCTTAATGAAACCATGTATGTCGGATTTTTTAAATTCAAAACACAGATGTGGTAAATTTTCATTTAAACCAAAAATCAGTTTTTTAAGTACCACTTAGTGGTTTCACTATTCATCAAAAATTTATGCTTTTCAGAAAAATACCAAAAATGATGTCTATTTTATAAAATTTAAAACATATAAGTTACATTAATTAATTTGATAATTAATTCCCACTATAAAAACAAATAGTGAGTTTTTATGAAACAATATGTATCAAAATATTGACACTAGTTTAAGTCCAATTTCAAGGTGAAATTAAATCCAATGAACACCATTAGATTAAATGGTAAAAATATATTCTAATTTCACTTTAAAACCTATTCAAAAGATAATATAATCATATAAATAAATTATACTAAAAAGATGATCTGAATTAAAATACAACATTTTTCACTATTCATTAAAAAATGAAGTTTATCAGAAAAATTCCAAAAATTTACACAAAATAAATTTTGATGTCCCGATTCTAAAGAAGAATTTTATTTGGTCCAATAGAATGTATAAGGGTGAAATAAACTATATTTAAATAGGGTTCTCTATCGAATGGAGATAGTTCAACCTTTTAGTGAATATTAGAGTATCTATGCCAAAAATTAAATTCTTTTCTTATTTTAAGCCTTTATCTTTTATTGGATAAATGTAAAAACATTTAAAAAACATATATAATTATATTTTAGTTATTTCTATTCATTCCTGCCAATGCAAAAACTACGTGTTAACTACCATTTAAAATAAATATTATTATATTACTAGTGTGAAATGTAAGATATCAAAGAAACTCGTTGTTGCGTATGAGGCACGCTATTGAACATAGCAACCCCTTTAAAGTAAAATTAATATATAATTTTAAAATAATAATAAAATAAAAATGTATTATTCTTTTTTTACCAGGGATGTTACACCGAGTGTGTTATAGTGGTGAAACTATGTCATCATTTTCATAGTGTAACACAAAAAAATATATAATAGTATAAGTAGTAAATACCATACCACTAAAATAAACAGGGGAAGGATTATATTAAAAGATTATAAGAAGTAATAACATAAAAAAGAAGTTGCTTCCTGTCACTTGTTCTAATAAAGCATCCACAACAAGTATACAACAGTAATACACAATATATGTCTCAAAAGAACAAAAGAAACAAAAATAGACTACGAAGCATCACAAGCCTGAGCTCAGACCCATTCTCTTATAATCCTAAGCAGCACATCATGTACCTGTATCATGGTGCCCTCCATGATCAACACCTCCAGTCATATAATTTGTTTTGGACCAAAATCATCACCTAATACCAGTGTGAGACTAAATCCTAGTAGAAGACCACCCATTGTCTATTCCAATATTTCAGTGAATATATCTAAAATGAAGTGTACAATAGTGATGTACTAAACCAAAATGTACTCAAGAGTAAGCACACTAGTTATCTCGTAAGACAATGTAACCAAGTAAAAGTGAAGTCTAAATCCAATCTTGTTATTCGTATTAGTATATGCGTCATTAGTCAATCCATTTCATTATTCAATTCCATTCAATTATATAAAATTCTCATGGTCTGGCCTAGGTATGACTACCCTTCTTATAAGTAACTATCAACCTGTGACATAAACATCATTTAATTATCCGCCTATAGAGCCTGGACTGGGTATCCCTCAATGGATCCAAGGACAACATGCCATTTTTAATTATCCCCAATGATTCTGACCACTCTATCCATGGATAGGTCATAGCCTTTACATAATTAACCTCTCGATCCCATCCATTGTCTTTTAACAGAGATAGTAGTTCACCCAAGGTATATAAGATGCAATTAGCCACATGATCTCGACCTTTCATTTTAACTAAGACTATGGCTCGCCCATTGCTAATTACACCTTCTTAGTCATTTCATACAAGTAGCCACATATAATTAAATTATTAAAAGGATTTAACATATTAACTCACACGGGAAGAAATTATATAATAAGAAAAACAAGTGAACTAAACCATTACACAGTTTAACACCAATAACTCACATAGGAACAATTTACATAACAATCCTATTACAATTACAAGAACATAGAAATACATAACTCATGTAGGAGGGTTCACAGTTGGAGAAAATTATTTAAAACAATCTTAAACAGGAATAGGAATAAAATGGGAAAAAGGGAAATCACTAATCCCAAACCCTTAATCAATTCAATCGCAATTTATCAAAATTTCAATTCAATAATAAATGTAATTTATAATTAACAACCTATTAAGGGAAACAAGGCATGACTCATTGGAACACTTGGCCAAACGACCATAAACGGTAATTCCAAGGGAAACACACCCATGGGGTGGCCCTTAATCAAGTTAAACTACCTAATTTAAACTTTAAAACACATATTAAATAACCTAAACACAAATAGTCAACAATAAGGGTAAATTATAAATCAAGAGACACCCCAAAAATGGGGGGAACACACTTTGTAATATATAAACACCATAAAATTTCTTGAAAGTTATAATACCACGTACCTCATACTCGTACAACACACCTCATCCAGCATCGAGCTATGATTTGACATAGAATGGGGTAGATCTACAAAACAAGAAAAAAAATCCATCCTTTGGTAACTAGATCGGGAGAAAAATCATCATGAACGACTCGAGGGGAATCAATAGCATACTGATTTGGTTCCAACACATCTGATGGAGATCAAAACAGAGTTTGGATGGACAATGGGGAGGCAAAACAGCCTCCTAGATGGAGTCATCATTTAACAGGACGAGCCTTCAGCCTGACTGATGAAACATGAGGGTACTACCTATTTTAGCCCAAAAAATAAAAGTATGTTGCATATACATAAATCTACATACCATGTAGTGAATTTTTCCATTTAGGTCCTAGACAGATGGTCACATGTCATGTAATAGTTAATACATGGCAAGTACCTATATTAAACGACGTGTTCTTGAAAATACATGGCATGTAATATTATTTTCCATCCATTTCCTTAAGTAAAAACTTAAAATTAAAGATGCATACCTTAATGGATGAACCCAATTCATACAATGTCCATGAATTTTGAATTTTTACATGATTATTTTCCTAATTCTATGATTCAGATGACTTTTTATGATATGAAAAAATATGTTACCAATCCTTAAAAGAATTATACCAAAATAAATGCATTTCCCAAAAAAATTATTCTTTATTGGGGAGAGGATTCATGTAGACATGATTCTAAAAAATTTTCTAATTCAAGATTAGAAGTTAATGGGTGATGTTGGATTTCTTAATCAATATACTACTATGATGATAAATAAATAGAACACATGTGAAAAGGTTCTGTGTTACTCCCCCTTGAAAACAAGGTTGAAAAGTTATTCATGTCATCAAAATTAAAATAACACATGAAGTGGAATTCAACGAATAATAATAATTAACGGTTAATTTGAAAAACAAGAGATACATAACTACGGAATATATTTTATTCATTATATCTGAATTTCATGTTTGATCCTAGTAATACATGAAAGGGAATGGTTGTCAATGGATTCAACCAAATTTTAAATTTGACAACCATTTATAACATTTTTCCAATTGTTTTGATCCCCTAAAATATACCTCTATGGATATGTATGAAATAGACATATTTTATTATTTTGATGAAATTTTTTGGAAATGAAATGTATGGAAATGATATTGATATATACATGCAGCCTTTAATTAGAGAATTATAGGACATATGGAGTAATGGTGTTGAGAAATATGATGCATCTTCTAGTACAATGTTCAAAATTCAAACTACTCTAATGTGGATCATTAGTGAATTCACTAAGTTTTGGAACATATATAGTTGGAACACATATATTGGTTTGGAGTTTCCCATTTGTAACATTGATTTTGAGCCCAAACAACTACATTACAGTAAAAATATAACTTCTTATGTTATTAAATATTTCTTAATTAATGTCATAGATTTTAGTTGATGAAGTCAAAAATCAATGTTTCTATTGATCATTGAACACCTCTAATGTTGTTGAAAATTTCTGAAATATTTTCACAACATGGAAATGTTGATTTTTTTTGAAGCTGCATCATTTTAATTACAATCGGAAATTTGATCAAAGTTCATCATCAAGTGAAATTGCAACAAAACAATAGAATAAAGAAAGTATATTCTTCAAACATACATGTTGAGAATTTAATTTTTTGTTTCATAATATTGATGTTATGAATATTGAAAGAATACATGTGAAAATTTTATATTACCATTACATAATGAGCATGGAAAAAGGGGATTATCTCAATGATTTGAAGGGATTACAAACAATGAACATAAAGCATGACCTCTAGTTTGATGAGAATGGAATTTATGATCTGGTAAATCATTCATTGAAAAACAGGGATAAAGATGCATTAATTTGAATTTTAATGAATGTGAAGGTATCTCATGGGTATTCATGTAACATATCAAGATTTATCAACTTAAAGAATCATAGGTCACACAGATTGAAAATCTAGGAATAACATATATTATTTACAATAGTTACTACCATTAACATTGCATATATTATCACCTGAAATGGTTATTGCAGTTATACTCAAATTTATCACATTTTAAGGCAACAATGTGAGATCTTTCCATAACCATCTGAGCATGACAACCTTCAAGGGAGATTTTTATTGACATGTTGCAAAATGGTGATGATCTTTACTTCATCTTTTTTTTTAATATTATGATGCATTTATCAATGAATTTGGTTAAGGAATATAAGTTATGCGGCACGTACATTATCAATGGATGTATCTAATTCATAGGTACATAATTTATATGTTTTTAATCTTAATCAAACAATTATTTTATCTTTACTAAATACATAATTATGTATTATTAATTTTATTTCACTGAAATCATGTCCATATGAAATCATAGTTGAAACAATATCTCAACATCAAGGATCTATTTTTGAAGGATATTTAGAGGATGAGTGTATTACCATTTTTTCTAGATAATTAGATGATATTGACATAATATTCAATCGATTTGGACATGTTGATGACTCATCAACGAAATCTCAAATACGCGGGAAAACAGAAAATCTTTCCTATTATTGGATGATATATTGGGAGGATCTCAAATGTTACACTAACAAAAATGGAATTATTAAAGTAACATTGATATTTGTTGATGAATATTGAAATTGGAGATCCATTTATTGATTTTATCATGATACAAACAATGTGACTTATGAGAGTCCAAACAGAAAATGAGAAAGATAAACAAAAGATGTTAATAGAGATATTGTTGATTTTTTTTCACATCATGTAAGATCATAAACATTGAAATAAATATTAATATTATGTTGAAACGTATTTTTTTAAACCTAATAATGTATATTACTTTTTTTAGATTATAAATACTGATACACATGATGATTTTCCATAATATTTGAGGTTTCTGGATCAAGGTCCTCTTAAACAGGCGAGAAAATTCGATGCCTACAATGTCAATGGATTTTAATTTCATACATTCGATCGAGAATAGGGTATAAAAACACCTAATAGTGTTATATATATATAGTTTAGGAATTAGTATAATATATAAAATTTATTGGTATTAATAAATTAAACTACCATGTGAATTTTCTAATTGTTTTATTCAAATGGATATTGGTCGATATTACCAGGGGTATTTAAAGGGATTCCATAAAATTTAATTTTGTGAACTTATCACACTTTATGGATGTTGGTGACTATGAATTACAAGATCTTCAAATATTTTCATCAAAATATAAAATAGCATATTATGTGTAAGATGTTGTGGATGAAGTGTGAAGTGTAGTTTTTAACTTAAAACAAATAGAATTTTATGATATAGGTGGAAAAGTGGGAGATTTTTCATCTGAAATTGAATACTATCAATATCAAAAAACAAACTTTGTTTTCCATCATGATTTTGGAAATATTAGTCTTGAAATGAATGATGAAGTAGATGATGCAATGATGAAGCAGGACAATAACATTATTGAAGGATAAAATGATTGTATATACAATCATCCATTAATTTTTCAACCATTTATGTTATACGTGTAGTCATTCATTATCATTGAATTTGTATTTTTTTTGTCAATATTATACACCAGTTATCATATATAAATTTGTTTTTCATGAATTTTATGAAATATATTTTTTGATGTTATTTTGAGTTGATTAAATGGAAGGATTTCAAATGAAGAATCATTTCACTAATGCCAGTTGACTCCAATTTGGTGTTACCATGATGAAAATGACTAAGGATGACCCATGTGTCTCCCTCATTATTGCATCTAAGACACCCTCTATATTCTCTCATTTAGTGTCCCTCACACCCTCCATTCTATCAATGTCTGGCACACCCTCTACAACCATCTGATCAGTATTAGAGATAGTTCTTCCCCATTCCGCAGCAAGGGAATAGGTTGTCAAACTAGTTTCTTCTTTGGGATATTGGAGAGTGATTGTTATAGGTACAATTTTTAATGTGAATAAGGATATTTATCTTTTTTAAACTATGAACTATTTTTTTCATAAAATATGAAAACTATGTTACTATTGATAGAAATATGAATAGTTTATACAAATCATGTGACCACTACTCAATAAATGGGTTTTATAGGGTACAATCCTACTTGTTGAGGCAATCATTTACATTAATATTTCCATTGGATTTATCAAAACCCTATTTGTATACTAATAATGTGACCACTAATCAATGTCTATATCAATAATTTTTGTGATTTTAAGGTCATTTATAAACAGATATGACATAATAAAACCAAATAAGTGCATGTATTTTCTATAACCATAATACATAATAAGACATTTAATTAATTTAGAAGGGGAACTTCAATAATCATTCGGGTTTTTGCATTTATAGAGTAAAAAATGGATGAAAATTCAATTGATAAATCATTATTAAATGGTTAAAAATAATTTTTGATGACATTTTATAATCTTGGATTAAAATAAAATAGAATTCCCTTCAATGAGAGAAATAAATTTATATTTTCCTAAAACATTTTCCAAAAAAATTTACTTAATAAAGCGTAGAAAATTATTACTAATTATTGAAAAGGTTATGAATAACTAAAGGACAACAAAAATAAATTTTATTTATACAATTTGCAAATAATTTTATTAAACATAAATTTAAAAATGAATGATCTCAATTAGAATGATATTGTGAAATAAAAACTTGCATATATCATAGCATTAGAGTGATAATTATCCAATGAATCAGTTACATGCATCAACTATAGGTCTAGATAAAATAAATAGAAATGAAAAAATGTAATCAGAATTAATTATACACATATTCTTAAAATAATAAATCAATAAAGTAGAATATTAAAACAATGAATGAAAATGGAGTAAATGAATCCCTTCCCAATTGGTAACAAAAACGTAAGTCTACTTTGATAAAATAACTCATATTGAAACTTATAATACCCTTAACAATGAATTATTTATTATATTTAATGTCAATGGGGATGTAAATACACCATATAAAAAATTAGGTGTATAACATTACAATATGCATAAATGAAATGAAATTGAGATGAAATTTTTTACCTCATGCTTTATTTTGATTAAAAATTCATTAAAAACTTCATATTGGTATTAATAATGTAATTAATTTATAATATATCGATATAAATATTTAAAATATCAAATATGATCCTTTTATAACATCTTATCACTTGTTCATTAATAATCTTTTTATATTTTCATTCTTTTCGGTGTTAATTGCCTTGGTTTCTTATAAGTATTTTGTTATGAATGTTCAGGTTCATGTGAATATTGTACAATTATATCATCTATATTATTAAAAAAATGACATTTTAATCATATTTTTACATCCATTATACTATTAAAACCAATAATGAAAGAGGGTTATGAAAAAAAATCACTCTATAATCGTGTAGACAATATGACATACAAACACATGAGTAATGTTTCCATATTCTACTATCATCAGAGAAAGTAGTTAATTAATATTTTAATTTTTAATTATAATCATAATTTTTTTAATTCTTCATTATATAATTATACATATCATTAATGTGGTGGGGTGACAAAAAGAGAGTTCCATCACTTTGTGATGGTGGTGCTCCAAACGTACAAAATGATGTTATCATTATTATGTGAGAGAAAAAGAAATAAAGAAAATGATATATATTATTTTTATATAATGATATATTTGTAATTAATGTATTAATTATTTCATTTATATAACATAATGTCAGTAAATTGTTCTTTATATTTTTCCATGTGCAGCGTTAGTGAAAGATGAATGACATCGATTCCTGAGGCGACAGTCTCCAAACACATGAGCGACATTATTGTATCTCATATATAATAGAAGAAAAATGATATATATGATATATAGTGACTGCATATGTGTAAATATGTTATAATTAAAATATATATTCTTTAGATCCATCATCATAACTAACCCTGAGAGATGGAAATTAAAAACTGAACAACCTTACTTCGGGGGCCGTAGTCCGCCATACACATGAATGATGAACTCATAACACATTTGATGGAATTAAAGATGGTTTTAGTTCATGCCATTCAGAAAAAATTATCCCAGTATATGGAATATAAGGAGGTTTTTAGAAAATCATGGTTTATCAAACGTTTTGGAGGTGGTTAGTGAAGTAAAATAAAATTCTCATGGAAGAACATTAACTATTCTTCATGTATTCTCTATAGGATTACACTAAACCCCTTATAGGATGGATTTATAGCCAAAATATGTCTTATTAGACTATTTTAGATATTGTTTTAAGTTATTTTGGTATTTCTTTTCTAAAAAATCATTGTATTAATGAGTGAATAATGGTTGATATTGAGTTCCCCTTTATAGTTGAGGAGGGGAATTATTGTAAACAATCAAAATTATTCACTATTGGGACATATAACTAGGATAATTTGGATATAAAATAGAACAATAATTGATTTTAGAGTTATTTTTTCAATTAAAACCTTAGAAAAACCAAAATTAAGACATTTTTACTATTTTATTACTTGTTATGTTTTCTTAATTTGACCATTTTTGTTTTTTACCATGGTAACTTGTATATTTTTATTTACATTGGTTGTTACCCGTTGAGGAAAAAAATTAAAATGAGGTGTATTATATTATTTATAAACAATTATTTTTAATATTATATCTAATTTAACAAATTAAAATCCAATGTTTTTGTAAATTTTTTTAATACAAAAATATATAATGTGGAAAACCATATATTGATCTTAATCATGGTAATTAATCTTAACAGTTTAAAATAATCATTGAGGTAAAATTTTAAGATGGAATTATTATATAATATAAACTGTTATGATTACTAATACGGAAACAATATTTCCAATTTAAACTGATATATGTGGAAGAATTATATTTAAATTTAATCCTGGAGACGTGTTGAGAAATTAGGTTTTTAATGTTAAAATGTTAAAAAGTTTGAAATTTATTAATATTCAAATTCAATATAAAATTGATCCAAATTCCATAATTTGATTAATGGATGGAAAATTTAATTAATTTTACTATTAATAAATTTAAAAATATATTTTAACATTAAAAATAATTTAAATGAAATTTCAGTTTCCTATTAAAATTTTCTATTTTTCTCTATCCATTTGAAAAATGAATCTTCTAAAAAAATACCAAAAAATTGCTCTAAGATAATTTCAATATTCTGATTTAAAAAATTATTTTATTTTTTCAAATAACGTTTCAAAAATTGAAAAAATAATTTTATATTATGTGTACAAATAATGATTAATAGTTCTTTTAGAATATTCATATTTTTTCTAAGAACAATTCTTTTTCAGCTATTTGATTATTATTTTATTAATAATAAATAGAAAAAAATATTTTTCATAATTTTTAATTACCATTATTACCCATAAAATTAACATCTATGTTTGAACTATTATGTTAATTAAAAATATATTAATAATATTAATCATTTTTATTAAACATTGTATTACATTTAAAAAAAGATAAAATGAGTGTTTCCTGAAATTGGAGCCAAAATAAGCATTGCATGTAACGCAATATAAACTCACCATTATAAGTAATGATATTTTTATAATTGAATGAATTTTTTAAAAATTAATATATCATAAATTCGCTAGGTGTTATATTCCCTTATATATTTGGTTTCGCCGATCACATATGGTATTGAATTGAATTTTATTATATTACAATTTCTAAATGTTTCACCTAATTTTTTGTGATTATTTTATTATAAATATAGTGAATATGTGAAAATATTATTATGTGATTTGTTATGATATTATCAACACTATTTTATCATTTGGTTGTGATTCAATTAATTTCCAAGCCATCTTTTACTCCAAAAAATTTATATCCAAAATATAATTTTTAATCAAAAAATAAAAAAAAAATTTAATAGATCATAAAATCCATAAAAGTGTAAAAAAATCCTTATATCTGCCAATATTTTCCAAAAAAAAATGTAGTCACATGTTATTAAATATAAAAAATGCATCTCTACATCCTCAATAATAAAACCAAAATCTCAACATAATCCATTAGAAATTTAATTTAACATAAAAATGTTCCACGATATTACCAAGAAAATGAAAAATAAAAAAATATAAAAAATTCACTAAATTCCATAAATAAATTTAAAAATAATCCCTCGAAAACATAATGTAGATCAAAATTTCAGATACTAGATATGTGAATAACAAGATAATTTATTTTCCTAAAATTTTAATGTAAATTGAATTATCATAAAACCTTAATTGAAACATACATTCATTTAAAAATTAACTCTTTTCTCATTCCATAAATAAAATAATTTATTTTAGAATACATTCTATAAACAAAAAAATGTAATATACTCTATCATGTATTGATTAAATGACATTTTTACTTATACTATGTAATTAACAATGTCAGTAATATCATTATATCAACTAAAAATTATTATTTCAACATAGTGAATATAATAGGAGTTCTTTTTTCCTTAATAAAATTATCCCCAAAAGAGCATCTTCACAATAAATAACATTACATGGTTTTGGGTATGATTCGAAATATGATTTAAAATCCATCAATAAAACTATAAGGCAATAATCCATATATAATTCATGATTATTATAACCATAATATCATTGATATAACACTTCTACGACATAATTCATAATCCCTAATACGTAAAAAAATTGTCAATTCCACTTCCTTCAAAAACTATTAACCATGATTCTTCATCTTATTACACAAAAATTATTTCCTAAAATATGAAATATGAATAATCTATTAGGCTTCAAAAAAATAAATAACCACTATTCATTATCCAACCTTCTAGACATATTAGAATTCAAATATTATTTCCTCTATAAAAATCATGAATTTCAATTTTCTCTCATTATATGTATCATGAAACTCAATAATGTTGAGATTATTAATCATCTAATGAAATATATGATTTGGAAAAATCATATGTTTTAAAATTCCATATATCATTTCACATGGTTTCTCATTAACAAAATCATTCCATTGACCATCACAATCACATTTAACCAGATTTCTTTGGTTTTGTCCAGTGAATAAAATAAAATAAAATCATAGTGTGGGAAATAATAGTTATAGTTGATAACCAAATAATATTGAAAAATAATTTATAGAACAGTTAAATGATGAAACATTTTTTAAATACATGTCACAATAGATTTATCTTATGTCATTAATGGTCATCATGTTTTCAAATACTTCATGATTGTTCATAAAGTGTTTGTGAAATTCGTAAACTTATCCCATGTGTGTGTTAAAGAATGTGTATAGTATGACTTATTCTAGTTAATTAGGTGATGATTGAGTCAAATCCCAATGAACCATTTTCTGAGTTATTACCACTTTTTATAACTGCATCAAATTCAAATCTATTTTTTGTGTCCCAACAAGGATATAATTTCCTGGAAACCACTTACTCTATCCATCACAAAAAAAGATGGATATTTTTGTATACATAGACCTATACATAGACATATACCTAGGGGTTTCACAGATTTTTTATAATTCTAGTTATAATGTTTTACTAAACCTATCCTTTTATTCTAGAAATAACGGTCCCCTATTTTTATAAATAGATATTATATCATAATAGAATAAAATTAATTTCATTTTATGAAAAACATGAATGGGGACCATAATTGTTTTACATATTTAGAGACATGAATACATAAACAATAAGTTCATAAGTGAACCACATCATACCCCATTAATACCATTAAACATGATTATTATTAGACATATCATACATAATATATCCCTTCAGAATATATCGAAAGGAAACATATATAAGGGTGAGATCAAATGATCGGTAAGGGTATATATGGGAGATATAAATTATTCCATAAGTATAAATTTGAATGATGGTATGATAACATGAGATAAACATTATAAAGTTACACCCTACATATCAATGATCATAATCTCAATACATGGCATAAATATTGGATTTTAATAAGTGATGAAAAATAATATAATCAATGAACATGATCTATGTGAATATGACTTTGTCATAAGATATTGATATATGGAACACACATAAATGTAGAAAAAATTTACTTTGATTTAGTGGATTACTACTGAGACTCTAAATTGTCCAAATATAAAATATGGTACCACCAGTAACATAATAAAATTCATACATATTTTTTCTAGATTATTATAATGCATTCATAAAAAAAAAAGGAAATAGGTTTCACAAAAAATTTCGCATGAAAAAACAAATTCAAAATAAATGGGTTTCATAATAATTTAATAATTTCATCATAAACAACATATTAAAATTAAAGGGGATTAATAAAAATTTATTTATCATAAACATAATACATTTAGAGAAGAAAAATGATGGAATTGTTAGATTATATCCCAATAATATTATTATTACAATCATGGGTTGTTGTTGATGATTAATAAAAATACCATCAAATGATCATTAAAAAGTTATTATCGAATATAACCTTCCCAATTTGAATATCACATTTAAAAATGAAAATTCCAATAAAAAGATAAGAATCATTTTATTGGAAAATAACCTTGGATATATTTCATTTTATATTTACATCATTGAGTGGTCATGATGGTGGAAGATTTCTGTTTATTTCATATTCATTAAAACAAATATTCCTTTCCTATTTTTGAAAAAAAGTAAAAAAGAGCCTCATTTGAAAAATAAAAAGAATTTTTCTATCAACAATTTTTTATAAAAATTAATAATGGGTAAATATGAATTTAAACTATTGTATTAATATTTAAAAAATATTTGTGAAACCCTTTTATAAAAAACAATTGATTTTTCATTAAAAATTTATTTTGGTCTCATTAGTTCATAAAGAGAGTAAAATGAAATAAAAAAATGTATTATATAATAGTATATAAAGAAGAATAATTTTTATGAAATTCACAAGAGATATATCATAATATTTCATCATCGGAGTCTATATCTTAAATAATCCAGTTAAATAATGAGATTGTAACATAAACCATTATTATTTTAATAACATCTGAATCATAAGGCACATGAATTAATAATATAAAAATAATATTTAAATATTATTAAAATAGCTGAATTCATGATATAACACAAAAAATGTGATGTGTACACACATCAAAAAAGAAGACAGGTTCATAATATAGCGTATATGTCAAAGAAGACAATTTGAGATGATAAACCCATATCGTTTATGATATATCTGAATAAAAAACTCGGGAAGGGAATAAAATCTAATTTGTTTTTATAGTTAAATAAATTTGATTAGAAAAATCATAAAAACCATTGATGGGAAGTATATACATTGGACAACAGAAACATGTGTTGAATATAGAATTTGTCTCATAGAAATATAAGTGAGATTAGAAACCCTTACCCTAGGTTTCAACTTTCCTCATTCATGTTAGAACCTCTTATATAATATATATTGGTCAATTATAAATCTATTACAGTAACAGAATCTTTTGTATAATAGAATATATGATTTTCATATAATCCTTTACCACCCATTTACTAACAATATTTATCAAAATCAATATTTTAGGTAATAAATGTTTTATTTTTCGTGTATGTTTTGATTTATAAATTTTTTCCACTGTACATTTATTATAGTTCTATAATATCCATATTTTTAATCATTATATTAAAATAAAATATTTTAATTATGTAAATATTTATATTGATCGATAATTTTTTGATAGAATAATGAATTAAACCATCCATTTAGATGGTAATCTGTTTGTACAAATGAACACATTTTCCATTTTCTCGAATGATGGAATAAAATGTCGGTAGTTATTAATTAACCATTCAAAAATAAATTTTAAATCATTATTATCATATATATTCATTAAATACATAATTATTTCCTTGTCAAAGAATTAAAAACATACCGCATTGCTTCTTGGAAGTGGTAGTCCACACCTCTGAATGAGTCATGTAATCATTTTCAAAATATTAAAACATAACAAGGTAGATGAAATTTTATATTTATATGAGTATAATTATTTCGTAAATATAATATATAAATATTAATTCTATAATCATATATAGCCTTGAGAGTTAGTAATTTAAAACAATTACATCAGTTCACGAGGTGGTAGTTCATTGTAAAAATGATTGATTATTTTGTTTACCATTAGATAGAAGAGTGTATGGATATAGGTTATTATATGTACATAATGAAATATAATTATTTTATATTTAATTATTTTATTAAATAATTTTTTTTAATTTTTTATAGTTTTAGAATTAATAATAATACAAAAAACACATAGTGAAGAACTATACTTGTTATTTGGGTAAACCTTTATGTTATACACCGAAGTCCTTCATATGATAGGTTTTTTATCAGAATAGGGATATAGGTCCTTGGGAGGCAAGTAATTAGATAATTTTCATAAAATGGGTGATCTAAAGGGCTCTATATGTTTAGAGAAGAAAGGACATGGGTTGTTATTTTGTAAGTATGAATGAGGTTACACTTTGTGATTTTAAAAATATTAAATTTTACCCAACTTTTTTACAAACCAAATAGATCCAAAATGGATCATTATAGATCCCTAAATAATTTAATGTCTAAAATATTCTATCCAGTAAAAATTAGAAAAAAATTAGTTCATTTTAATTCTTATCTTTATAAGTTTACCCTCGAGAAGCTTGTTAATCTTTAAGTGGTGTAACAGATTATTTCTATTTTACTATCCATTATAGAAAATATATATGTTAATGATATAATATAATATTAATTAATATTATTATAAACATGTAATCAATTTTATTTGAATTTAATTAATATAAATCCAAGAATTTAATTTTATATTTATCCTGAAAATGCAATAAAAATGAAATTTTCCAAAAAAATGATTTTATATGTATAAGAAGTGTTTATTTCCAAAATTAACAGAAAATTGATTAAAATGAGATAAATAAAATTAATAATAATATTATTTATGAAATTATAATTTTATTAAAATTAATGAAAACATATATTTATAAATATTAAAAGGAGAACAATATTTTAATTAAATTAAGAATTTTTTCACTACTCATCAAAAACATAATATTATATGAAAATTATCAAAACATAACTCTGTGAAAATTTTGAAATGTTAATTTGTAAAATTATTTTCATTTTTTATAATATATTTTCTAAAACTGTAAAAAATTAATTTTTATAATATGTATGAAAAACCCCGTGTAAGGCATTTTTTTAGTAAAATACAAATTTCAAGGAAATGATGATTTTTACTTAACTATTTGAAAATTGAACATAATTATATAAATTTTAAATAATATATATATATATTATCAATTTCATTTTAATAATTCCCAATTTGGATTTATATTAATTAATTGAAATGGAAAAACATTATGCACTAAAAAACTACTTTTTGAAAAGATGTGTTTTTAAGCACACAAATAGATTTATGATAAAAATAATTAAAAATAATGATTAGAATTAAATTATTTGTATTATTTATAATTATATGGTTAATATTTAAATTTAATAAAAAATAAAAAAATACTAATAGACATTAAATTACTTTTTTAATAAAAATAAATGTCCATTTTTTAGAAATTGAATATTTTCACTAAAAACCAAATCTTTTTATAAAAATATAAAAATTTAATCTACCAATAAAGTTGATATTGGTATTTTAAACCTGTTATGATTTTTTAAAATAAAATTAATAATTTTTTTTAATTATTTATATAATATATTTACAAAAATTATTAAAAAATATATTTGAAGAAAACTTATTTTAATGAAAAAAAATCACTTCACTAAAAATTGTGTTCTTATTTCGTAAGAATTAATTAGTTAATTTATATTTATTTGGATGATTATATATATTTCATAATGTGGTATATAGTATTTATACCAACTAATTAAACAACTAGGTTATATCTATCATATTTGAATTATAATATATTATTAATATAATGTAATTTATTAAAACACAATGTTTCATGTAGTGAAAGTTATCGACAAAAAAAATATTTAAAGAGAAATATAATCTATAGTTTATAGGGTTTTGAAAATACCATTATTATAATCCATTATAGAAAAATGGAATTCATGGGAATAAAATGGTGGTTCTTCGATTGAGGTCTTTATTTTAAAAAACCCAAATTAAATCCAAATAACATATAAAGGCATGAAAAATGGGATCACATTGTGAATATTTTTTATAGAACCACATTGTGTCCTTACCTATATAATTCGTAGAATGAAAGAATTTTCCAGGCAATTGATCCTTCATTTAGTTCACAAACTAATGAAAAAAACCTTCATAATTCATATGTCCTCTCTCCTAGAACACCCAAAAATTCCAAAGTCTAATTCATATCTTAGTAACATGGCTTTTTTAAGTTTCAAAACCCTTAAATTAAAAAAAAGATCTAGTTTTATAATTGAACAATCCACGTCTACTAAATTTTATATCCACTAATATAACCATATCCTATAATGATTATAGTCATCACAGTCTCCCCATCATAGATCTCATAATCCTAAAAATGACATGGAATCATGTGAATCAGTCCTCCTAATATACCATGATCATAAAATACATAGGTTTCCCAACATCTTATCCATGAATGTAAACTAAACCCCAAAGATGACAGTAATTCATGAACACCCATTATGATCTTCTTGGACAATTCCAATACGAAATACTATAAGCTAAGTAATATTCTCAATATGATCTTATATTAGGACCATTATCACGAAATCCATATGTCTTAGCCCACATTTTTCCCTTACTCAGTTACTTACAGATAAACATGGTTCTTGCAACTATAGGAATCACCACCCTAAAACTCTTTTATTGTCGGTCACGACATACTCTCATTATCCCTAGCAAAACATTTTACCTGGTTCCCCTCATACTATATTAAACGTGAAGAATGAAAAATAATTAGACTACCCATAGATGACTTTTCTGAGAACTCTAATCCACTCAAACTGATGCGTCCTAAAGGTAACACATATCTCCATGCTAAAATTCTGACCAAAGATCCACACATACAGGGTCTCACTCATTCCTTGAGCTAAAAATACACATTCCTATTGTTCTCAATAATTTAAATCATACAGAAAAACATCCAAATAATTCATCACATGGTTAACCCCCAAAATCATGTGATAAAATAGGTTTCAACCCCATGAATTATTTCATCATTTGGGATTTCACCCCCTAAACCATGTTTCCCAAAACAATTAAAAAAAAGTCATTACTAAAACCAACATATGGAATCTAAAATGAACCAATGAGTATCTAATAACCCAAAAAAACCCAAGCATGAATCCCTTTCCAATAAGTCATTGTCCAATCCTTATAAACAATTATCGTATCTGATACACTGAAATTAATGTGGTTCCAAACCACCGAATTAATGTTAACATTGAAACAGTAGTATGTTCTCCTCCAGCCAACATCCTAAAGAGTTACATAGACTAAAAACCTAATTTTCCACAAAGACACTAATCAAAATGAATTATTAATTATAGGACTCATTAAATAAAACTAACATCCATAACAAAATCCAACCCCAAATGGATTGAATTTTATCCATTGGTTCACTAACTATTCATTCTATCCAAATAGATCTCAACCATTAACTAAAACATGAATTGTTTACCTCACTTTTAAATTGTACCATCCAAAATATATTTCAATTATAATATATAGATTTTTTCCAATTCCACATATAATTCAAACATCAATCATTATTCATAGATCCAGATTCTCTCAAATCCATTACACATCATTCTCCTGGAGTCACCAAAACTCTCCATATTGTGGTCTTATACAAAGCCATGAACATTCTCATAATTGGGCCACTCACTCTTAACCATATAAATGCTTCCCATAATAGAAGTATCCTTATTTTCACCGCACAAAGAACACATCGATCAAATTGACCTAAACTAGTCCATTGTAGAATGAAATGATTTAAAGTAACAATCTATTCACACCAGATTAAAACTGAATAAGTAATCCATGTATACAAATGGATTACCCAGAACATAATTTATTTCATACAAAAATCTAGTATAATTCCTTAATTCAATTATACACTCCAAACCATTGAATCTACATCAATGAGAAAATTCATTCAACCATAAATGGTACACAGATCTATTTCCAATGACTTCTCCCACCATAAAGGTACATCCAAAAACATTGACCTATATGTTAGAAATACCTATGATCATCACACCTACTAGGTGGATTTGTAAACCACGGGTGAAATTAAACAAAATACTTCTTTGTCCTAGCATCAATAATAATTTTGGGTCCATTTTAAGAACTAAATCACTTTTAATAGTAATATCACCACCCATTTCTATCGTCAAACCATGTCCAAGAGAAATATGAAATACATTAAATCATGCATAAATTATTTCCTATAAATATTGGATAAAACCACTAAATTCCTATAATTGAGTAATTTTATACCAGTCATAGAACTCTAGGCCAAGAATCATATTCCTTTTTAGTTTTACACACTCTAAAAAGTGCCAAATACACGGATCCCAGGAAACATCTGTGACCCCTTTAACTTCCGAAAATCAATAATGAGTACATCAATTATGTGTTTGACCTCCAATTGGAGACACTGCAAAAACTGATAGGTTTATGTACCATAAATATCCACCAATTCTTTTCAAATATCATTAATGAGTACCGGGGAACTAAGTGGTCTATATTACATGGTTTCAAGGAGAATCACTAGACACTTATCTAATCCTTACAATAGATTCTGACACGTATAGGGAATCTTCCTCAAATAAATCTACCATTATGAAACTAATAACCCAAAATTACCCTTCATAGGTATTATCCTAACTCATCTAACAAAAAAAATAACATGATGCACCAATCCAGTGATAATTTGAGTCGCATATCTATGGTTGTAATAGTTTTCCATATAACCCTTGATAAGGCCTCACCAATGGTCACAACTCATTGAATGTACTCTAGGAACATCTGTACAAATATCTCATGAAGGATTCACCAGAGAACATCAATGTAGAGGGTAACATATTCCTCTTTTTTCTAAACAAAAATCCACTCAGAGAAACATATATAACTCAATATTAGTTATAGTTGGCACCAAAAATTACCAAACCCTTTTATTTTCAATTTTCTTAAAATTATTTACTATGAGAATTTACTCTTTAATATAACCACCAAATATTCATTATACTCTTCATGAATAGTGGAAAAAATATTAATTAGTATAATCATCATCACCCTTGTGCACCACACTACAATCCATCATGGTTATCAATCAGAAGTAGACACACATAGAGGATTATCTGAATAGAATCCCATCGTAAACGCATATGTGTAAAAATTGTAAATGATGTCGAATGTAATGTTCACTTTTATTTTTCGGTCAACATAATATCAAAAAAGAAGCATATATTTTATGTGAATCCCTCATGCTAAATATAATTAATGAACCACCTCTTATTGATATGTACAAGGGTAAATTATATATGAAAACTCAAATCCCAAAATCATTCTGTGTCACATTTGGTGGAATCAAACAAACATAATCGAGTAAACCAAAAAATCAACAACAAACCCTCACAACATAAAATTAGAATCAGAAGGCTTCTCATGACATAACATATCATGTTTCAACAAAATCTCTAACCTATTACTATATTGTATGTATACTAACCCCACAAATCTAGGAAACAATATTATTTGATTCATTTTATAACACTTTATCCTTAATAATTAGGTCTAAGAAGGTGTTATTGAGGGCCTCAGGCATTTCACCCTGTATGTTAGAGTCATTTGATCACTTGTGAGGGTGTAAATTCAAATAAAAAGGAAGTTGAACCCTCCATAAGAGTGGAGAATGTTGGATTATTAATAAAATATGTAACAATAATTAATAAAATTACATAGAATGAAAATAAAATCTTATCCATATAGAATGAAATAAGAAAAACTAGGCTCAAATTGGAAATCTTCAATTCACATAAAATGATCACCCACCAAGCCAATCACATAGACAAATAGAAAACACTAAAGTTATAAAAGATAGGATTTTTACCTAAATCCAAGCCTTAACTACTACTATTATCCTAACTCTTAGAGATCTGTCCAAATCAATGATCAATCATTGATGAAGAACAATCCAATGCTTGCAATAAGTGATCACTACTCTGAAATCCAGACTACTGGATACCTATGACGGTTGTGAGTAAAACTCAACAGGGAACCACCAACATGGTCCATACCTAACGAGTGTACAATATTGTAAAATCATGTGATTTTCTTAAAATTAAATAGATAGTAATTTCAAAAACATTTTAATCAATTAAGATAATCACAAATGAACAACGAATCATTAAATTATCATATACCAAGAAATCATCTTCTATGAAGGCCTCCAAAACCAGGATAGTAGCTACTTTGGCATTGTTCCCAAAGAATGACACTTATTATTTACAAATAAAATAGATCCTGAAATGTTACTCCATATTACCTTTACGGGATTATAAACATACTCCTTTATAAGAAATAGATATTCTATATTAAAGGAATAATATATGAATTCCCCTATGGGAAAGTCTCCTACTAATCACATGACATCCATGTTTACTTAAATTGTACACATTCTTAGCATGCGTAAGTAATATAACTCTAAACATATTCTAGGAAATTCCAAAATTTTATACCATACTAGACTATGGAGCCTCTTCCAAAGTCATATGAAAATATAATTCCTTTGAATCGTCACATGTGTGTCTCAAAACTAACCATATTACATAGAGTAATGCCAATGGATTTATATTTCCAGAGCATTAAATTTATAGAGAAAACTAAGACAATAAAGTCTACCAGTCATCCTATCCTATGAAAAAAATATTCCACCATCTATGATAGAAATAACATTTATTGTATAACATAACATATAATAATATATATCATAGAAAGTAATTATATATGAAATGAAATATTATGTATGTAATAAATGAAAAAAAGTAAAAAATATATTCAAATTATAGCATATCAAACGTGAATATCAATATCCATACATATACACATGCATACAAACAACAATAATGGGTCTCATGGGATATATATTTTTTCACATTTGATCAACATCAAACAAGGGTCTCACGTTCTACACATGAAAACTCAAGTGATCAATATCAATCATGGGTATCATTCACTACACACACTCTATCAAACACATTAGATCAAAAATGATGACCATAAATGGTCTACATCAAACCAGGGATCAAGAGATCATCATGGCCCTAGGAACATTGTTCAATAACATTAGGGATGATTCACTTATTTAGATATGACCTTTATTTTTGTAAAAATATAATTAATTAAAAGAAATACATAACACAATTAAGAATATAGTTTCATTATCCCAATGTGGAGATCCTTGTATCAGAGGCTAGTAAACTATATGTAACACAATTGGATGGAGTACACATTGTTACAGACCATAACATATAGACAACTACCATCCTTTAGAATCCCAACATCTTTTCTAATTCCAAATTGGGCTATTAAACAACAATGAATCAACATAAGGTCTTAAATCATGCATGAGTATTATAATATAATAAAAATATCTAAAATATTATTAATGAGATGACAAAAAATGATAATAAATAGATAAATCTATTTTTTCCAAATGACTCACAAGGAATTTTAACATCACTAAAACCATAAAAAACAATCCAAGTAAGGAATGAAACAATAATCTAACATCATACAAGTAAAATCCCTACCAAAAATCAGAAATATATTAGAATATTTGTTATAATTAAAAAAATAATAAATTAGAGAAACCAAAAGGGAGACATTTCTTCATCACAATGTTGTTAAACAGATTTTTACCACTCCTTCCACACTCCAGAATCAATAGAACACTATATCCCCAATATAAATCAATGATAAAATGGCCATTAAAACTCTATTAAAAAAACATATAATAAAACAAAAAGGGTCATAACAGTATTTAAATTACAATATGTGACATGTTTTTATCATAAAAAATTTTCTTTCCAACATTCCAATCATAATCTTCATCGTTCTCAATCACTTTTGAAAAAAATAGATTTGTTTTTTCATCTAATTATATATTTAGGATATAATAAAATATCATTATATGAATAATAAATAGATGATAAGTAGGTCATAAAAGGATTTAAATGGATAATAAGTTATACCACAAGGAGTACATCCCAACAAACAATGCATTGATCAGCGAGGAAACAATTTCTAAGGAACTCCCCAAATTCAAAACCCATTATTCATATCCAAATTCCTTTACGTAAATCATGGTGAATGAAATGGATTATAAATGGAGTGAAATTTTATTTATACACATTATAAATATATCTTAGGGTTATTTCATGGAATGATACAAGGATTCATATCATGAAAACTGTTTACCAAACAAATATTTTCATTTACATGATAAATTAGAGTAAGACATATTTTGTCGCATATTTAATACTTTCCACAAATACCAAACAACTACTAAAATATTTCATAATTCACCTATTTTCTCTATTAAAGCAACCAACACCTCAAAATTAATAATAATCGATTATATAAAACCATTAATGGAATTCCGAAACCCATATTACAAATTCGATATGTAGTTCTCAAAAAACCACTGAACAACTTAAAATCACTAATTCCATTGTAAAATAACTACTTGAAACTATGAATTCCATTACATTTGAGGCCTCTATCTTCTCCCATAAAGGGAAAAGTAGGATTACATGTGGTAATGATTCATTAAATAGTTTTATTAGAGAAATATGTGAGAGTTTTAATATAGGATGGAATTACACACTAATGAGGATTTCGTGGCTATACAAGGGATATGATATTAGATTATCCTAGTGAGATATATAGTAATTGAGACTAAAAGTGACCTAGGTGGGTGGAGCCCCGTATGGTCTGATTTAATTACTTTAGGAAAAAATAAATCATTATCAGACATAATTCTATTTATAGGGTAGATTCCTAGGTGAGGTACATGCATAAATCCATATTCACATGGGTTTGAATTATAGGGATTTTTGAAAAATCAAAAATACATCTAAATAACTAATTTTTATATGAATTATATGAAACAAAAAAAATATTATACCTTCATTCATGTAGATATTCATACTGGTTATTATCTATTGTTAATTTATGTGGGAGATGTGAAATAGGGATATCTGATTGACCACATTATGGATGAATGTCTCAAGGAAGATAAGCCTTGAAAAAATATAGTTTTTGAGTTACAATTTCAGAGATTCATCATTTATGTTGCAAGTGTCTCAATTTTGGAGGTAGTGTGATTTGTTGGAAGATCTATAAATATCCATAGCTTTGAACAGTTATAATGATATGCCTTATCTTCCGCTGGATATTAATCCATTGAGAGGGGTATTATAGCAATGGTGGATCATATTCCTTATAGAGTGTAAAGAAGTTTAGATTTCTTGGATTGATTTTTAGAAGTAGTTTCATGTGATGTTCATTTCATTGATAAAGAGGTATGGAAGTGAATTTAAGGAAGCATAAATATTCTGGAGCTAGGGATCATATTCAAGAAATTAATTTTATTTCCAACAAATATTTCACCAAATGAGTAGCCGATAACAATTTGTTTATAGGAGGTAATGCATTCTTCTATAAGGTATGTAGTTTCTGATTTTATGATGCCCTTATATCATTATGTGCAAAATATGTCATAAGTTATTACTAGATGCATGTGTATAAAGGTTTATCTCAAGAAGGGATTTATCAACTTATCAAAAAGGAGTTGAGAAATTATAAAATAATACCAGTTGTTAGGGAATTTTATGTTTTGATAGGAAGGGAGTCATCCTAAACAATGTTATTCTTATTTATATGGAGATATTTTGGTCTTTTTAATACTCCATGTTCCTCACCCTTATGTTCATTTATTCTAATTTTCATGGCCATCAATGAATTCAATTCTTGAACATTGTCCATGGATTCACTTAAGTGGATAGTGAGTTTCAATTTCATCCCCACCTATAGATTCCATAGGCAACAAATTTTCATAATGGTATATGGGCCATCATTATATCATAGGGATATTGTGAAATATGAGAAAATCCTATTTATTTTCCCTCTCTTCAAGGATATAATTCCAATCACGCCATTTGATGTGGTCATTATAAGGGCAAGTGAGGTAGAAGGGTTTGAAGTGTTCGATTTCACACCATAGAGATATATGTTGTATATGGTTCAAATCTTATATAAGGTAACATATATTTACTTTTCATAATGGTCTAGAGAGTTTTCCTTTTACTACTTTTAAATCCATCATTTCACTATTTTTTTATCTCAGTAGGACTCGTGGTGGAGAGGATTCTAGTTCCCTTGGTGTTGAATACACCAAATTTGGAGCCATATTTGTTTTCATGATATGTTCTAGGTTTATGGGTCGGTGAAATTGAGATAATAATCATTGGGGAGTTTTATCAAAATTTAGATACACCAAAACTATTTAATCACAATAATCAACTTGTTCTGTTATGTGGATGTCATCATCGATATCTTCTAGAGGCATGCTTTATTAAAAAAGGAGGAATTAAAGTGTGTGGTTTTAATTGGTATGTAGGATCATTAATTAAATTTTATAAATAAAAATAAATTTTTTATCATTTAATGGAGTTACTAATTGGATTGGTATTGGTGTAGGTGGTGGGTTTATATAGATTCATTTTGGTGTTCCTGTTATTTTTTTAAAGAGGTTGTAAAATTAACCCATCAGTGAGATTTTGTGTTTGAGATAGAGTTACATACATGGGACACCTTAATTTTAATGGATAATTATCCCATGAAAGCCTATGAGTTATGGGATTTTAGTATTAATATTGATGATTTTATATAGATGTGTTTTTTCTAAACTATTATGTAATTGGGGAGTGTTATAATGTTGTTTACCAAGAATGATGACAGTGACCTGAGGTTGTTCATAGACTACCGGTGGCTTAATTGGGTGATGATTAATAACCTTTATCCCTTCCAATATATGATTTATTTCATTATTTAAACAGATCACTTTTTTTTGAACATTTATATTTCGTCTTTGTATCATTATCGATGTTTAAAGGAGGATTTCATCAAGAAGAATTCTTTTAGGACCCTTTGTGAACACATATAGTGTTGGGTAATTTTATTCTATGTTAAGACACCCTATTTTTTCATGGGACTCAGGAACATCATATTCCATGAGTTCATGGATCAGTTATTGGTTGAGTTCATTGATAATATCATTGTACAGTTGATTTCATTGGAGGAAAATGATGAGCAATATTGTTATTTTTAATATGTTTTTTAGAACCATAGTCTGAAGGGGATGATTCCCAAGGGATGGTTTTGGATTAATGATTATTGTTTTCTCTGGCTTGAACTATATAAGTAGGGAGGGTTAGTTTATGATTTAAAGATAAATTATGATGTTTCCTTGATAGAACCCAAAAATTTTGTAGTGTTCAATAATTTCCTAGATATCATCAAATATTATTGGATGTTTGTGCCTGATTTCATTCATATTTTTGTTCCATTGATTTTATTTATGAGGAAATATCATTCTTTCAAATGGATTGAATATTATCAAGTGTTTTTTAATAACCAACGGGTATGTTGATAAGTTCCCCACTTTTCTGTTATCTAGAGGATGGAATAATGTTCATCATTTTTTTTGAATATTCCCATATGGGATTTGATTTCATATTTATATAGTATAGTAAAATGATCATACATAGGAATTGGATATTATATTCTCTTGAGTGTAACTATTCAACACATAATTTTATTTATAATTAAAGATATTCTTCTAATGTTTTTGAGAAACTACCATATTGAAGAGGGATTTATGGTATTCACTGATGAAATGGTCTTTAAATATATCTTCTATATATGGGTTTCAAAACTCTATTAGTGAAGGAATATGATATTAATTATTTAGAATGACATTGAGATTTATCAAACCATATGGAATTTGAGACTAGTTTTCAAATCTATGAGTAGAATTTCACAATTTGATGTTATTCCAATGACTTGTTACATTTTAATAGTGATAGGGGGATTGGATTAATAAATCTTAATATATAGGATCATAATGTAATAGGATACTTATACTAAATAAAGGTTTTATTAATATTATTGAGTAGGTGGGGAACAGAAAGTATATTTTCATAGAGGTATAGGTGATGTTGGATCATCCCATTTTTTGAGATTCTCCTTGGTGATAATTGGAGGGAAATAAATACAAGATGTCAATTTAAGGGTGGTTGGTTATTATATCTATGATTTATATAGGTATTAGATATGATACTAATTTCTAGCTTGTTTTATTTTATCCCTATATTCCAAGGATTTATCATTCCTTGAGGATCTAGTTTTGGTTTCCAGGAATGATTTTTTCAATGATAGATTTTCTGTCTCTCAATTTTATATGTCACCAGGTGAGGGTATAGACTCATGTTCCGTGAGTATTTTTTTCAAGAAATGGATGTCACTGGGTGGAAATGAGAGTAAATATAGATGGAATATTTTCCAAGTTTTCAATAATATCAAGGGGGATGCGATGCAACTAAGGTTATTTTTAAGCTATTGATAAAGTGAACACATTTTCTTTTTATAAATGTGTTGAGAGTTGTGAATTTCCAAGAAATTTGATATGTTAATAAGATAGTGTGGATTCACTGGGTATCAAGGACCATAATTTTTAGAGGGTCTGTCTGATATTTTAGTGTTTCTAGAAATTTTAAGGAAATGGATGTAGAAAATCTCAAAGTTGTTGATGTTCTATCATCACCTACTAACAGACGTAGGATCAGGTCACAAACTCTGGTTTCTCTGCTTTTATTCCCATCCACTGAAACTGTCACTTTTCTATGGATTAAAAATAATTTCCATCATCAAATAGAGATAAAAATAATGCAAAACATTCAATTTATGGATGATATACAATGAGAATTAATATTTTATGTCAGATGATCATGTTGTAAATACATAAACTAATTTTATTTTTGATATAATGATATCTAACACTCTTACGTAGAAATGGATCAATTGAAGGAATTGTATGGGTAGCAGAGAAGTTTTACATTATGGAAGACTCGTTTTGGGAAGTCATTAATCCTTAGAAGGGATTCCATTTAAATGAATTCTGAGAAGGCTCAATCGATTTTGGAATGGATGAAGGTGGTTCCTATGTTTCAAAAATCTTATGAATATAAAGAAGGAAGAATTTTATAGTAATATTTTTGTGTGATTGTGTTCTTAATGGGATTCCTTTAATATATATAGAAGATTATTCTATGAAGGACTAATATGTATCCCATGTTCATCAGTCCATTTGGGTTGTTGGGGCATGTCAGTGGGGCCACATTTATCTTTGAACCTCTTCCATGGTTAAACTATATACACTAATTTTTTCATATGTCACAAATTTTATGATATCCCCATCAAGAATCCATCACAATTCAAAGAAATATATTATCATTGGTTTGATAATTCACAATACACTTTATGATGGAATTAATATGAATTTCTTGTTTGATATTATTTTTGTATTTTCTCTTACCATTCGAATGATATGTTTCAACGAATTGAAATAATCTATATAACAACTATAATAAAGAATTTTAATTTTAATGGTATGTATAGATCAACTCATTGGATAATATAATTTAAAGCTTCACCCTTAGAATGATTGAAAATTTCACCTATTTCTATTGCAACTGAACATGGAGAACTAAAATTTGGAAAATTGGTATTGGTTTCACTGGAATTATTTAAACTAAACATCATGAATCATGGAAAATATTAATATGAAAAATATATGATCACATACCTCCTTTGATGGATTTTTATTGTTTGTATACTTTCATAAGCTATATTCCAAGGGTTATTCATATAATTGATTTTATTTTTGTGAGTTTTTCTATAGATCCATATATTTTGTTTCGTAAATTATAATTCAATTAAAGATTTATATTTTATTCATTTTCTATATGATCCTTTAAGATTGAAGACATTTGAGGTATGGAAGCAGTATTTTATCATTAGTGTGAGTATGTGATTATAATGATAAGAATATTTCTCCATTTAGACTAGGCTATAATGAGAAAAGAAAATGGTGTCTAATATTTCCTTTGATTATGATATTGGAATGGTGGTATCAGATAGATATCTTTATGTACAATAAGAAGGGGATTTGTTATAATTATACTTTAAGGGTTTATGGGTTGTTATTAAAATCATTGAGAAATATTTTTAACGTAGATTTTTTTAAATTTCCTCTATGATTATTTCTATTATTATAAAATAGTCTAAATTCCTATAGGTTTAATTTTTTACTAGATATCTTTTTCATACTATTATTGTATTTCAAATATTATATTATTTGATAAACCTAATTACTAGGGGTGGGGAAAATTTTACAGTAACCATTTGAATAAAATTCACCCTCACTTGTAGTTACATACCTCATGAATCATATGTATGTTGTCGGTATGAGACCATAACTATACCTCTACAAGAAAAATATTTATTTCTTTGTAATAAAAATGATTCATATGAATGTTGTCCTCTAAAAATTAATGAAAAATATCCATTTTTGATTTTCTCGTTTCCTTTTTATATTCTATGTCATTTTATTAGAATATATAGAATATTATTTGTTTAATATATAGAATAAGAATTATATTTTTATTTGTATATTGTAGGATTCAAATTTAATTTTTAATGAGTCCAGTTCTGATATAAAAATAGATCATCGATGAGGCAGGCTATAAATATTTAGAAGATATGGTGAAGAATATTTTTGTCAATATATGTGTTGAAAGTTTTATATGATTACTAGAAATTATAAAATTTCAGAGATTGATCTTTTTTATATTACACATGATGAAATGATAAAGTAATTAGTGAACTATAATGATTGTATTTTTTTCATGATGAGATGGAATATCTATAGTCAATTTTCCTCATGTGAGATTGTTAACCAAATATGAATATTACATGTAATTACTCACATTGGAACATCTATATTTTTTTTATAGACATAGATATATAATCTGATATAGTTATCGAGGATAATATTTTTTAATAGGGGGATCATTGGAATTAATGAATCAATACTTTATGGCAGGTTTTAATGTAATCAATTCATTGGGTGATATTGAAATTTCAGATAAAAAAATTGTTTAAATTCTGAATGATATATTTTCATTGGAATGAGTGTCCAATAGGAATTTTCTAAATTACAATAGTCATCTAATGAGTATTCATCATGTTGATATCATTGTAACCATAATGAAA
Organism: Viscum album; assembly: GCA_963277665.1. Taxonomy (NCBI): domain Eukaryota; kingdom Viridiplantae; phylum Streptophyta; class Magnoliopsida; order Santalales; family Viscaceae; genus Viscum; species Viscum album. The sequence continues at coordinate 599,179,634 of OY728122.1, forward strand.
TATAATGATCAATTGGAAGGAGATGCTAAGAAGGAGTTGAGAATGAATGGAGTTTAATTTAATTTACCATCTCATGAATTATCCAATGGTTCTTATACATCTAGGATTTCTATATTGAATAAATATAAAGATAGATATTATTATTGAAATAAATAGTATAGAAAGGAATATGTCACTCATATTGAGAAGATAATGAATTATTTTATCAGAAATGAGAGATCCCACTACAACTATCATGAGTACAAATAATGGTCCTTTATGTCACTTCTTTTAAGCCCTTATTTGTTATGTTGGGGGTTGTTATTTTATATTCCTCTTTCTGTAAACATTATGTTAATATGATGAGAGACCCTATTGTCTCTCATCAATCCATTTTTGAAGTTTTAAGTGGCGCTGTTAGGCTGCCGAGTTTTCGTAAGGGATTTTTCATCTCACTTTTATTCCCATGATATTTATGCTACATTTTCCACAATTTCCTTTGAGTGGTGTATGTACGTCCCATTATTCTACTCTTTGTGTAATATAATTTCGTTTATGAGTATTTACATCAATGATTTATTGTCCTTCATTCATGGGGTGTATGTTTCGAAAGATACCCAAGTCGGTAAGGGAACCTTTCACCCTCCTCTTTATAAAATACTTCTTTTGTTGGGTCTTTTAATTTACATATTGTTATATTGGGATATGTTCTCATATATCCGTATTGATGTAAATTTTATGTCCAAGTGATGAGATACCCTTTTTATCTCTCATCAACTCTTTTTCTGAATTTTGATGTAATGCCGTTAGGCTGTAAAATTTTTGCAAGGGAAATTCTTAACCCAAATTTGATTCATTGGGATAAACTTGTACTCCTTGAATATTTAGTTCTATGAATATGTGTGAAAAACCTCTGATTTTTTTACACATAATATCCACTTATATTTGGTGTATTCGATTGTCACACATAATTATGTAATTGATTTATCCTTAAACCAAGGATACCATATTTGTATGGGACTCCGTCTCAATCTCCTTTCATTGAGGCATATTTTGTTTTATACACAACCTTCTTTTATACGGTTTATAAACCCCTTTGACTTTTACTTTTATCCAAAAAGGAATCTTTTTTATATGAAGCCTTTTACTAAACGACAAAAGGGAATGTTTTTGTCGTACGTATGCGGAGACAATGACTTCTCCACTACCGTGACCATTATTTGAGTTTCGGCTTCCTCTATAAGATATACTTTATTTTTAAAAGAAAAATAAATACCATGTTTTAATTTTATTTTATTTTGGTATTGAAAATGGTTTTCATAATGTTTTTATTATATCAATGTGTTTTATTGATATCTTGTGATTGAAATGTGGAAATGTTATGTTTCCTTTATGCATGTATTATGTGATACGATTATGTTATGGTTATTGGGCATTATTATGATGACGGGTGGTTTCGTGATAAACTAAGGGCGGGTGAGCCCGATATAGCTCTCCAATGCATTGGGTAACGCGAAGGAGTGAAACGTTAAGGTTTCTCCGAAGTGATTTAGGGAATATACTGTGGTGGGTATTCCAAACGTAACCAAGAGGGTTACTCTCTATGTAAGAATGTTATGAATGACTCAAGTTACCTTTATGGCTAATGATTTCTATGATTTATTCATTATTTGATGAGGTATATTAAAGTTCCAATGTTTTATGGGTAAAGTATAATTTCATTCTTATGTATATATGAACTCATGTTTCCTTTCCATATTTTTATAACCCTTACTGAGCTTTTTATGCTCATCCCATGTTTTTTAATGTTTTTCACAGGTCAAGATAAAGGTACATGTCATGATGATAGTGTCAAGGTAGTTTCAAGAAATAATCCATCCTTTATTTTTAAATATGTTTCCGTTGATGGGAAAAAATTGAATACTATCTTTTATGTAACCACTTTGTTTAAATGTGTAATGTAATGAAAGTTTTATGATCTAATACTCTAAAACTCTAAACCTGAAAAGATCCTCAATGTATAATCTTGTAATAACTCAATATTAAGTAAGGTTTAAGGCTGGGGCCTTATAGTTGGTATCAAAGGGAGGTTTAGACAACTTTAGGGATTAAGAGTTTTTGTTAGACACATGATTAGTCCCTATATCTATTATTTCAGTTAAATCCTTGTTTTATAACTTTTTTTAGGTCATGTAAAGTCGGTTACAAATGGAAGGAGAAGGATCTCAAACGACATTCCTATATCTTCCTGATGACATGCTTGCAATAATTATTGCAAAGTCATGTTCAGATGATTGTGAAACATTTTCTAGCATACAACTCACTTGTAAGCAGTTGTTTGAGATATAAAACACATCCACTATACCTCGTTATCATCGTGGATCATGGGTTGTTTTTAGACAAATACTATTTTCACAATATTCTCATATTTTCAAGAAAGGTAAATATTGTCAAGGTATTTTCAAATATTTGACCTTATCACAAGAATTTGAAGCATATTATGATTTTAAAAATGGTACTGAGGAAGGAGACCCTTGCGCAACCTATTTATATTTTCTTTTAAAATACAGTCTCTCAGCACATACTTATGGTATTTTAAAAGCACCAATAATAGAAAGTTTCAACTCATATTCTGTCCGACTATTTTATAGAAATCACGTTTTAACAGATGTTTTGGAATTATATGTCATACATGATTATTTTCCAAAACTATTTTTCTATGAACACCCATATGACCCATGTTGTACAAGGTGTATTTGGATGGAGGAAGCAAATTATTTTGAAAGATAGCTAAATCATTGTTGTAATGCATGGGACTTATACCTACGTGAGAAAGATAGTGATGAAACTGAGTGGACATCATGATCAAGGTATGATGTTATTCATTTTGGGAATCATTTTATTTTATCTTATGGTCGTGAAATAGAATTCAAGAATTAAGATGTTGAGATCATAACGAATTTGGATGAAAATGAGAGGTATAAGGAAACTATTTAAGTTAAAACATGTTAGGTTTATTTTTGGAGTTTTATAAAAAGGACAACACGCGGACCATGTGACAACCCATCACGCCGGACAAAGCTACGGGAATCGAACCCACAACCAAAGTGCGATTGGTCTTTATCACCTACCACTGGACTACGTGAAGTCCCTGGTTAGTTTGACTGATTCATTTTAGTTAGACGATTTTATGAATTAAGAGTAAGTTGATTTTGGGTTATCTATGGAAATTTATTAACCTATCATGAAGGATATGTGATTAGGTTAATTACTTTTCAATACGAGACATTAAGAGAAACTGATGTTGTTTGGAGATAAATGTTACAATTTAACTTGGAAGACTATGTGACTAAATCCTTCAAATATTTGGGTTTCTATCATAGTTTGGTTTACTTTGAATAATTTTATGGAAAAATTGTTTATCGGATGGTCCTCGTTGAACTTTGGGTTTTGTTAGACAAATTTTGGAGATTAAGAATAGATTTTCTTTTTATAAAGGGTTATCCTTTTCTGGATTATCTGATCTTGTACTAACATTTTTGGTTTTGGTTTTGGTTAAAGTCAAAAGGCATGGGAAGTATATAGTTCTCCAAGGTGGATTAGGTGATCCTCTAGAAGTTGATTATAGTACTTTTAATGTGAACATGTCTTCCTAAATACTCGTCTTTTGGGGAAAGTATGAGTTTGTGTAAGAAATCTAGTAATAGCTGAAAGTCAACATGACAAGTAAGTATGTTTCCTTATGAATAAATTTCTCAATAAAAAGTAACTTTAAACAAAAATGTTGTTAATTATCCTTTCCTATTAGGGAATCGAATACCGTTTAACCCATCACAAGTTTGTGATTTTCTTGTGGTTAACATTCTCTTAAACATGTTTTCTATCACTCTCCATCAGAACATGACCCTATGTTTTCTCCTCCATGTCCATGTTTTCTTATATGGAATCATAGTATGGGTTAACTCGGGTGACCTCTGTACTTATCTTCCTTCATTTTAAAGTGATTTTTTTACTGACTCTTGTTCCGATGTGGGACATTCAAGGATGTTTCCAAGCTCAATTTTAAAATTGTGAGAACGCAATTCCCAAAAGGGGGGAAGGATGTAACACCCCAGGTAAATAAAGAGTATCAAATTTTCACATTTATCTATATTTGTGAATAAAATATTAATATGACTTTTAAGGGGACGCTATGCTCGATGGCGTACCCAACACGCAACAACGAGTTTCTTGGGAATCTTACGTTGCACTCTAATAATAAAATAATATTATTTTAAATAATAGTTAACGCCAAGCTGTTGTAATGGTGGGAATGAACAGAACTAACTAAAAAATGATTATATAAGTTTCTCAAATATTTTTACTTTTTACAATAAATATTAGAGGATTAAAAATGCGAATGAATCCAATTTTAAGCGTAAACATTCTAATATTCTTTAAAAGGTCGATTAACCGCCTTTTGATGGAGAACCGCTTTTAAATCCACTTTATGAAAATTTTATGTGTTATATTTGACCAAATAAAATTCTTTTTTAGAATCTGGACATCAAAATTTACTTTGTGTAAATTTTTGGTATTTTTCCGATAAAGTTCATTTATTTGAATAGTGAAAAATGTTGTATTTTAATTCAAAACCAATTTTTAATCAAAGTTATTTATATGATTGGATTATCTTTTGAATTGTTTTTAAAGTAAAATTATAACATATTTTTACCATTTAATCCAATATTGGTCATTGGAATTAATTTAATTTTGAAATTGGACTTAAACTAGTGTCAATCTTTTGATACTTATTGTTTCATAAAAACACGCTATTTTCTCTGACAGCGGGAATTAATTATTAAATTAATTAATTCAGAAAATATGTTTTGAATTTTTTAAAATAGACATAATTTTTGAATTCGGAATATCAAATATAGATTAGGGTGAAGTTTTGGTATTTTTCTCTAAACTTCAATTTTTGATGAATAGTGAAACCACTAAGTGGTACTTATAAAAACTGATTTTCCGTTTAACTGATATTTTACCACCTCTGTGTTATGAATTTATAAAATCCGACATACATGGTTGTCCTTAAGAAGCAAAATGTGGTTCAATGGTATTAAAATAATTTTTTGGTGAATAGTAACTTATTATGTTTTTAATCGCGATTAGAGGTAATTAGTGTAGTTTAAGGTAAGAATAATGTTTTAATAAAATGAAATGACCTATAAACATGTCCTACCCTCATTGAATTAGTCATGGCTGACCAAGAAAATGCATGGGTCAACTTGGAGACCCCATGGAGCCACTTTGGTTGGAAAATGACATAAATACCTTTTTATTTAATGTTAAAGTAAAAATGACACAAACATGAGATGTTTTACTAAAACAATTTTTAAATGGGGTTATACAAGTCAGATTATTGACTATAAATAGTAATTTTAATGATAAAATTTTTTCCTACATCATAGTGATTTTATTTATAATTTTTAGGCATTAAATAAATTAAATTATTTATGAGATCATGGTGACGCAGCGATGACATCATTATTTAATGATTTAAATAAAATGGAAAGATGATGTAAAATATAAGACCTAAACATGTCCAAAACCTATTGTATGGGTGGATTTCGAACCCTTATCACCTTATCCTCTAAATAAATTAATTTTGGGCCATTATAATCCAAAACTCATTCTAAAATAAAGTAACATTTCTTTACTTTCCAAGAGTGCCCCTCCTCTCCTATTATAAAAGGCCCCCACCTCTACCTCCATACCCACACATACAAAGCCTTTGGCTCGGCCAAACCCTGCCCATGTTGTATCTCCACATCCCTATCTAACTCCTTGAAGCCTCACATAGAGCATAAGTCTTCCCAAGGAAGCCTTTGAGCTCAAACCAAAGGGAGTTACCCGATTTTAAGGTAATGTATTCACTTGAGTCCTTTTGTTTTATTTTGCTTCTCCAACCCCCTAAACTATTTTTATTCATTTTTTTGTAACAAATACAGTATCTTCAATATACTAGGATGTTGTTATAATAAGGATTCGAGCTACACTTACACACACCTACATCTAATGGTTAAAGAACATACTATTTCTGTGGATGGCGAATTTCTGCCTCATGAAACGATGATTGTTCAACATTCTTCTAACACTTTAAAAGGTGGCCATTAAGATGAAACTATATTTATATATGATATATAATATTTTTATGTTTTACTTAAGCTTCTGTATTTTTCATTTATGGCATAACTTTATGGTTTCCATTATGGATAAACGCGATATCTTAATTTAAGGAAGTGCGGACTACCGCCCCCTCAAAGTGATTTGATTCGTTAATACCATATGTGGTAAGTATAAAGGATATATTTAATCATATTATATATGATACCATACTAGAATTAAACTATATTATGTATCATTATGTTTTAATTCCATTAAATATGTAATAGAAATGGAAGTAGCGTTCATGCGTACGTACGACTTACCGTCTCCATGAGCGGTACAATTCATTTCTTATCTCAAAATGTTATGTACTAATATAAGTACATATATATAATGTATATATATGTAATATATTAAATCTAAATTATGGATATAATTCTGGAATTATTACATATATATATATATATATATCTCATTTTGTTTTATTTCTATTAATATGACAAAAAATTAAAGTTGCGTTCATGCGTACATACGGCCTACCGTCTCCATGAATGGTGCTTTTAATTTTTATATCCAAATGCTATGGAATAGTATAAAATGAATATATACTTGATATATATGATATTTAAAACATCAATACTATTCTGGATATTATGTACCTATAACTACATGGAAAATTATTTTCCAACAAGTTCAATTTTTGACTCATGTACCAAACATCAGCAAAAACTTCTGATATGAACTAACATTATTAAACAATTATTATAAAATTATAATATGTGATATGAACTAAATAATAATCATTAAAGGAGGTCCTTAGGCAACTATAAATTTTCCAAAGTTTATTATTCAAAAATATAATGAAACGAACAAGACAAGTCGGACTTGAGGTAAGGGATCCAACCTCTCTCTTTCTTTTTAAGTACACTCTTTTATGTCATTCCATTTAAAGCTAATCTTTCTTGTTATTGGGATGTTATTTTATATTACTCTTACTGTAATATTTATGTTCATATGATGAGAGACCCTATTCTCTCTCATCAATCCATTTTGGAAGTTTTGAGTGGCGCCGTAAGGCTGCCGAATTTTCGTAAGAGATCTAACCTCTCTCTTTCTTTTTAAGTACTCTCCTTTATGTCACTTCTTTTAAGATCCTATTTGTTATGATGGGGGTTGTTATTTTATATTCCTCTTTCTTTAAACTTTATGTTAATTTGATGAGATACCCTATTTTCTCTCATCAATACATTTTGGATGTTTTAAGTGGCGTCGTTAGGCTGCCGAGTTTTCTTAAGGGTTTTTTCATCTCACTTTTATTCCCGTGAGATTTATGCTACATTTGCCACAATTTCCTTTGAGTGGTGTATGTACTTACCATTATTCTACACTTTGTGTAATATACTTTCGTTTATGAGTATTTACATCAATGATGTATTGTCTTTCTTTCATGGGGTGTATGTTTCGAAAGATACCGAAGTTGGTAAGGGATCCTTTCACCCTCTTCTATTTAAAAGACTTCTTTTTTGGGGTCTTTTAATTTACATATTGTTATGTTGGGATATGTTCTCATATATCCATATTGATGTAAATTTTATGTCCAAGTGATGAGATACCCTTTTTATCTCTCATCAACTCTTTTTCTGAATTTTGAAGTGACACCGTTAGGCTGTCAATTTTTTGCAAGGGAACTTCTTAAACCAAATTTGATTCTTTGGGATAAACTTGTACTCCTTGAATATGTCGTTCTATGAATATGTGTGAATAACCTCTGATTTTTTTACACAAAATATCCACTTATATTTGGTGTATTCGTTTGTCACACACAATTATGTTATTGATTTATCCTTAAACCAAGGATACCATCTTTGTATGGGACTTCATCTCAATCTCCTTTCATTGAGGCATATTTTTTTAATACAAAACCTTCTATTATACGGTGTATAAACCCCTTTGACTTTTACGTTTATCCAAAAATGAATCTTTTTTATACGAAGCGTTTTACTAAACGACAAAAGGGAATGTTTTTGTTGTACCTATGCGGAGACAATGACTTCTCCAATACCATGACCATTATTTGAGTTTCGGCTTCCTCTACAAGATATACCTTATTTTTAAAAGAAAAATAAATACCATGTTTTAATTTTATTTTATTTTGGTATTGAAAATGGTTTTCATAATGTTTTTATTATATCAATGTGTTTTTTTGATATCTTGTGATTGAAATGTGGAAATGTTATGTTTCCTTTATGCATGTATTATGTGATACGATTATGTTATGGTTCTTGGGAATTATTATGGAGACGGGTGGTTTCATGATAAACTAAGGGTGGGTGAGCCCGATATAGCTCTCCAATGCATTGGGTAACGCGAAGGAGTGAAACATTAAGGTTTCTCCAAAGAGATTTAGGGAATATACTGTGGTGGGTATTCCAAACGTAACCAAGAGGGTTACTCTCTACATAAGAATGTCATGAATGACACATGTTACCTTTATGGCTAATGATTTCTATGATTTATTCATGATTAGATGAGGTATGTTAAAGTTCCAATGTTTTATGGGTAAAGTATGATTTCATTCTTATGTATATATGAACTCATGTTTCCTTTCTATATTTTTATAACCCTTACTGAGCTTTTTATGCTCATCCCAAGTTTTTTAATGTTTTTCACAGGTCAAGATAAAGGTACATGTTATGATGATAGTGTCAAGGTAGTTTCAAGAAAGAATCCATGCTTTATTTTTAAATATGTTTCCATTGATGGGAAAAAATTGAATACTATCTTTTATGTAACCACTTTTTTTAAATGTGGAATGTAATGCAAGTTTTATGATCTAATTCTCTAAAACTCTAAACTTGAAAAGATCCTCAATGTATAATCTTGTAATAACTCAATATTAAGTAAGGTTTAAGGGTGGGGCCTTATAGTTGGTATCAAAGGGAGGTTTAGAAAACTTTAGGGATTATGAGTTTTTGTTAGACACATGATTAGTCCTTATATCTATTATTTCAGTTAAATCCTTGTTTTATAACTTTTTTCAGGTCATGTAAAGTCGGTTACAAATGGAAGGAGAAGGATCTAAAACGCCATTCCTATCTCTTCCTGATGACATGCTTGCAATAATTATTGCAAAGTCATGTTCGGATGATTGTGAAACATTTTCTAGCATACAACTCACTTGTAAGAAGTTTTTTGAGATTTAAAACACATCCACTATACCCCGTTATCATTGTGGATCATGGGTTGTTTTTAGACAAATACTATTTTTACAATATTCTCATATTTTCAAGAAAGGTAAATATTATCAAGGTATTTTCAAATATTTTACCTTATCACAAGAATTTGAAGCATATTATGATTTTAAAAATGGTACTGAGGAAGGAGACCCTTGCGCAACCTATTTATATTTGCTTTTAAAATGTAGTCTCTCAGCACATACTTATGGTATTTTAAAAGGACCAATAATAGAAAGTTTCAACTCAAATTTTGTCCGAATATTTTATAGAAATCATGTTTTAACCGATGTTTTGGAATTATATGTCATACATGATTATTTTCCAAAACTGTTTTTCTGTGAACACCCATATGACCCATGTTGTACAAGGTGTATTTGGAAGGAGGAAGGAAATTATTTTGAAAGATCTCTAAATCATTGTTGTAATTCATGGGACTTATACCTACGTGAAAAAGATAGTGATGAAACTGAGTGGACGTCATGATCAAGGTATGATGTTATTCATTTTGGGAATCATTTTATTTTATCTTATAGTGGTGAAATAGACTTCAAGAATTAAGATGTTGAGATCATAACGAATTTGGATGAAAATGAGAGGTATAAGGAAACTATTTAAGTTAAAACATGTTAGGTTTATTTTTGGAGTTTTATAAAAAGGAAAACACGCGGACCATGTGACAACCCGTCACGCCGGACAAAGCTACGGGAATCGAACCCACAACCAAAGTGCGACTGGTATTTATCACCTACCATTGGACTACGTGAAGTCCCTGGTTAGTTTGAATGATTCGTTTTAGTTAGATGATTTTATGAATTAAGAATAAGTTGATTTTGGGTTATCTATCGAAATTTATTAACCTATCATGAAGGATATGTGATTAGGTTAATTACTTTTCAATACGAGACATTAAGAGCAACTGATGTTGTTTGGAGAAAAATGTTACGATTTAACTTGGAAGACTATGTGACTAAATCTTTCAAATATTTGGGTTTCGATCATAGTTTGGTTTACTTTGAATAATTTTATGGAAAAATTGTTTATCGGATGGTCCTCGTTGAACTTTGGGTTTTGTTAGACAAATTTTGGAGATTAAGAATAGATTTTCTTTCTATAAAGGGTTATCCTTTTCTGGATTATCTGATCTTGTACTAACCTTTTTGGTTTTGGTTTTAGTTAAAGTCAAAAGGCATGGGAAGTATATAGTTCTCTTAGGTGGATTAGGTGATCCTATAGAAGTTGATTATAGTACTTTTAATGTGAACGTGTCTTCCTAAATACTCTTTTTTTGGGGAAAGTATGAGTTTGTGTAAGAAATCTAGTAAAAGCTGAAAGTCAACATGACAAGTAAGTATGTTTCCTTATGAATAAATTTCTCAATAAAAAGTAACTTTAAACAAACATGTTGTTAATTATCTTTTCCTCCTAGGGAATCGAATACCGTTTAACCCATCACAAGTTTGTGATTTTCTTGTGGTTAACATTCTCCTAAACATGTTTTCTATCACTCTCCATCAGAACATGACCCAATGTTTTCTCCACCATGTCCATGTTTTCCTATATGGAATCATAGTATGGGTTAACTCGGGTGACCTCTGTACTTATCTTCCTTTATTTTAAAGCGATTGATTTACCGACTGTTGTTCCGATATGGGACTTTCAAGGATGTTTCCAAGCTCAATTTTAAAATTGCGAGGACGTAATTCCCAAAAGGGGGGAAGGATGTAACACCCCAGGTAAATAAAGAGCATCAATTTTTCACATTTATCCATATTTGTGAATAAAATATTAATATGACTTTTAAGGGGACTCTATGCTCGATGGCGTACCCAACACGCAACAACGAGTTTCTTGGGAATCTTACGTTGCACTCTAATAATAAAATAATATTATTTTAAATAATAGTTAACGCCTAGTCATTGTAATGGTGGGAATGAACAAAACTAACTAAAAAATGATTATATATGTTTCTCAAAAATATTTACTTTTTACAATAAATATTAGAGGATTAAAAATGCGAATGAATAAAATTTTAATCGTAAACATTCTAATATTCTTTAAAAGGTCGATTAACCGCCTTTTGATGGAGAACCACTTTTAAATCCACTTTTTGAAAATTTTATGTTTTATATTTGACCAAATAAAATTCTTCTTTAGAATGTGGACATCAAAATTTACTTTTTGTAAATTTTTGGTATTTTTCCGATAAAGTTCATTTATTTGAATAGTGAAAAATTTTGTATTTTAATTCAAAACCACTTTTTAATCTAATTTATTTATATGATTAGATTATCTTTTTAATTGTTTTTAAAGTAAAATTAGAATATATTTTTACCATTTAATCCAATATTGGTCATTGGAATTAATTTCATTTTGAAATTGGACTTAAACTAGTGTCAATCTTTTGATACTTATTGTTTCATAAAAACATGCTATTTGCTCTGACAGCGGGAATTAATTATTAAATTAATCAATGAAGAAAATATGTTTTGAATTTTGTAAAATATACATCATTTTTGAATTCGGAATATTAAATATAGATTAGGGTGAAGTTTTTGTATTTTTCTAAAAAACATCAATTTTTGATGAATAGTGAAACCACTAAGTGGTACTTATAAAAACTGATTTTCTGTTTAATTGATATTTTACCACCTCTGTGTTATGAATTTCAAAAATCCAACAAACATGGTTGTCATTAAGAATTAAAATGTGGTTCAATGGTATTAAAATAATTTTTGGTGAATTGTAACTTATTATGTTTTTAATCGTGATTAGAGGTAATTAGTGTAGTTTAAGGTAAGAATAATGTTTAACAAAATGAAATGACCTAGACACATGTCCTACCCTCATTGGATGAGTCATGGCCGACCAAAAAAATGAATGGGTCAACTTGGGTACCCCATGGAGCCACTTTGGTTGGAAAATGACATAAATACCTTTTTATTTAATGTTAAAGTAAAAATGACACAAACATGAGATGTTTTACTAAAACAATTTTTACATGGGGTTATACAAGTAAGATTATTGACTATAAATAGTCATTGGAAAGATAAAAAAATTTCCTACATCATAGTGATTTTATTTATAATTTTTAGACATTAAATAAGTTAAATTATTTATGACATCATGATGATGCAGCGATGACATCATTATTTAACGATTTAAATAAAATGGAAATATAATGTAAAATCTAAGACCTAAACATGTCCAAAACCTATTTTATGGGTGTATTTAGAACACTTATCACCTTATCCTCGAAAATAATTAATGTGGGACCATTAAAATCCAAAATTCATTCAAAAATAAAGTAACATTTCTTTACTTTCCAAGAGTTCCCCTCCTCTCCTATTATAAAAGGCCCCCACCTCTACCTCCATACCCACACTTCCAAAGCCTTTGGCTCGGCCAAACCCTGCCCATTTTGTATCTCCACATCCCTATCTAACTCCTTGAAGCCTCACATTGAGCAGAAGTCTTCCCAAGGAAGCCTTTGAGCTCAAACCAAAGGGAGTTACTCGATTTTAAAGTAATGTCTTCACTTGAGTCCTTTTGTTTTATTTTGCTTCTCCAACCCCCTAAACACTTTTTATTAATTTTTTGAAACAAATACAGTATCTTAAATATACTAGGATGTTGTTATAAGAAGGATTCGAGCTACACTTACACACACCTACATCTAATGGTTAAAGAACATACTATTTCTGTGGATGGCGAATTTCTTCCTCACGAAACGATGATTGTTCAACATTCTTCTAACACCTTCAAAGGTGGCAATTAAGATGAAACTCTATTTATATATGATATATAATATTTTTATGTTTTACTTAAGCTTTTGTATTTTTCATTTATGGCATACCATTATGGTTTCCATTATGGGTAAACGCGATATCTTCATTTAAGGAAGTGCGGACTACCGCCCCCTCAAAGTGATTTGATTCGTTAATACCATATGTGGTACGTATAAAGGATATATTTAATGATATTATATATGATACCATACTGGAATTAAAATATATTATGTATCATTATGTTTTAATTCCATTAAATATGAAATAAAAATGGAAGTAGCGTTCATGCGAACGTATGACTTACCGTCTCCATGAGCGGTACATTTCATTTCTTATCTCAAAATGTTATGTACTATTATAAGTACATGTATATAATGTATATACATGTAATATATTAAATCTAAATTATGGATATCATTCTGGAATTATTACATATATATATCTCATTTTGTTTTAATTCTATTAATATGAAAAAAATTAAAGTTGCGTTCATGCGTACATACGGCCTACCGTCTCCATGAACGGTGCTTTTAATTTTTATCTCAAAATGCTATGGAATAGTATAAAATGAATATATACTGGATATATATGATATTGAAAACATAATTACTATTCTGGATATTATGTACCTATAACTACATGGAAAATTATTTTCCAACAAGTTCAATTTTTGACTCATGTACCAAACATCGGCAAAAACTTCTGATATGAACTAACATTATTAAACAATTGTTATAAAATTATAATATGTGATATGAAATAAATAATAATCTTTAAAGGAGGTCCTTAGGAAACTATTAATTGACCAAATTTTATTATTCAAAAATATAAATAAACGAACAAGACAAGTCGGACTTGAGGTAAGGGATCCAACCTCTCTCTTTCTTTTTAAGTACACTCTTTTATGTCATTCCCTTTAAAGCTCATATTTCTTGTTATTGGGATGTTCTTTTATATTATTATTACTGTAATATTTATTTTCATATGATTAGAGACCCTATTCTCTCTCATCAATCCATTTTGTATGTTTTGAGTGGCGCCGTTAGGCTGCCGAATTTTCGTAAGATATCTATCCTCTCTCTTTCTTTTTAAGTACTCTCCTTTATGTCACATCTTTTAAGATCCTATTTGTTATGTTGGGGGTTGTTATTTTATATTACTCTTTCTCTAAACTTTATGCTAATTTTATGAGAGAACCTATTTTCTCTCATCAATACATTTTTGATGTTTTAAGTGGCGCCGTTAGGCTGCCGAGTTTTCGTAAGGGTTTTTTCATCTCACTTTTATTCCTATGAGATTTATTCTACATTTTCCACAATTTCTTTTGAGTGGTGTATGTACTTCCCATTATTCTACTCTTTGTGTAATATAATTTCGTTTATGAGTATTTACATCAATGATGTATTGTCTTTCTTTCATGGGGTGTATGTTTCGAATGATACCGAATTTGGTAAGGGATCCTTTCACCCTCCTCTTTTTAAAAGACTTCTTTTTTGGGGTCTTTTAATTTACATATTTTTATGTTGGGATATGTTCTCATATATCCGTATTGATGTAAATTTTATGTCCATGTGATGAGATACCGTTTTTATCTCTCATCAACTCTTTTTCTGAATTTTGAAGTGACGTCGTTAGGCTGTCAAATTTTTGCAAGGGAACTTCTTAAACCAAATTTGATTCTTTGGGATAAACTTGTACTCCTTGAATATTTCGTTCTATGAATATGTGTGAATAACCTCTGATTGTTTTACACAAAATATCCACTTATATTTGGTGTATTCGTTTGTCACACACAATTATGTTATTGATTTATCCTTAATCCAAGGATACCATCTTTGTATGGGACTTCGTCTCAATCTCCTTTCATT
Source organism: Viscum album (assembly GCA_963277665.1). Lineage (NCBI taxonomy): Eukaryota > Viridiplantae > Streptophyta > Magnoliopsida > Santalales > Viscaceae > Viscum > Viscum album. Next base: position 599,194,652 of record OY728122.1, read on the forward strand.
GAGTCATATTTTTTTTATACACAACCTTCTTTTATACGGTGTATAAACCCCTATGAATTTTACGTTTATCCAAAAAGGAATATTTTTTATATGAATCGTTTTACTAAACGACAAAAGGGAATGTTTTTGTCGTACGTATGCGGCGACAACGACTTCTCCTCTGCCGTGACCATTATTTGAGTATCGGATTCCTCTATAAGCCATACCATCTTTTTAAAAGAAAAATAAATACCATGTTTTAATTTTCTTTTATTTTGGTATTGAAAATGGTTTTCATAATGTTTTTATTATATCAATGTGTTTTATTGATATCTTGTGATTGAAATGTGGAAATGTTATGTTTTCTTTAAGCATGTTTTATGTGATATGATTATGTTATGGTTCTTTGGAATTATTATGAAGACGTGTGGTTCCGTGATAAACTAAGGGCGGGTGAGCCCGATATAGCTCACCAATGCATTGGGTAACGCGAAGGAGTGAAACGTTAATGTTTCTCCAAAGAGATTTAAGGAATATACTGTAGTGGGTATTCCAAACGTAACCAAGAGGGTTACTCCCTACGTAAGAATGTTATTAATGCCTCAAGTTACCTTTATGTCTTATGATTTCTATGATCTATTCATGATTTGATGAGGTATGCTAAAGTGCCAATTTTTTATGGGTAAAGTATGATTTCATTCTTATGTATATATGAACTCATGTTTCCTTTCCATATTTTTGTAACCCTTACTGAGCTTTTAATGCTCATCCCATGTTTTTTAATGTTTTTCACACGTCAAGGGAAATGTACATGTTATGATGATAGTGTCAAGGAAGTTTCAAGAAAGAATCCTTGCTTTATTTTTAAATATGTTTCCGTTGATGGGAAAAAATGAATACTATCTTTTATGTAACCACTTTGTTTAAATGTGGAATGTAATGCAAGTTTTATGATCTAATTATCTACGTTCTAAACCTGAAAAGATCCTCAATGTGTAATCTTGTAATAACTCAAGATTATGTAAGGTTTAAGGTTGGGGCCTTATTGTTTTTGAGGTTTTGGATAAATAAATAACCTTAATTTTACTAAAATGAGTAATTCATATGGTTTCTTGATCTCAAAAATAAATGTTTTGATTCTTGGTCATGGTGTGTTTTGTTAGGTAATGAGGTGTGATGTCCCTAGTGTGGTTCCTCCTCACCTGACTGTGTCTGGTTGGTTAAGTGACCTTAGAGGATCCTCCCCAAATTCAAGAAGTTGTAAACTAGTAGGTGGGGTGTAAGTAATAATGTGAGGTAACTATACGCTATGCTACATGAATGTAATAATAGTAAAGATACATTAATAATCAAACCTACAACCACAATGAAAAAATAAAGAAAATCATATAATATAATAATAATGGAATAATTTAAGGAAATGATGAATGTATCTAACTGGCATGCATAAATTCAAAAAAATTAAAAGAAAAAAACAAAATACAAAGAATATAGAACCCCATTTTTGATCCCCATGTCACTCCCATATTGATATTCCACCCCATCTAACAAGAAATAATCAACAACTTGGTCCCTTTACACTATTTTTACCGGTATCCATGTAGACTGTCTTGGTACAAAATTTTATCCTGAATAGGGTGTGAGTAAAAATCATTAGTCATCTATCGATTTTACCTACAAAGTATAATATGATAACATAGTGAATCAAATAATGTGATAAAAAAGTGTATTAATTCAATAAATGAATAATGTTCCTGAAATAAACACATTGAACCTAGAGTTTCAAGGTGACTGCTGGGGAAATCCAAATATACTTTTTTACAATGTTGGATATCTCTATGCTTATGGTTCAACTATTCCAAGAAAAGTCATAACCCCTCCTTGGTATATTACAAAAAAAATCATAGGAGAACCATGGAGATCCCTATTATAATTCCAACATAACCAAGTGAAATCCCTTTATAAAACCATTTTGGCATAACCGGGAAAGATACCATTATATAATAATTTTAGTATAACTGGGTTAAATCCCATTATATAATCATTTTTACATTCTCATTCATTACCTTTATATAATTTGTTTAAGATAACTAAGCCCCAATCACATCAATATGTCAACTTACTCTAACCTGGTTAATCATTTCTTTACAAAATTTCACCCATTCAATCCATTGATCCAATCATTAATTATCATCACAATTTTTACAATCCCCAATTGAAGTATAAGTGAATCCCATTAATCATTTTCATTCCATTAAACCCATAATGGCCTAGTTTATTGTTCCTAAGGAGAGTAATGTGAAAATATATCTTTTTCTATCAAAGGATTCATATTTAGGATTAATACATAACAAAATTTTTATCAAAAACACAATTAATATTCATAATAATTAATATTATTAAACAAATGTTTATATTATCAAAACTAGATATTCATGAAATGTTCGAGGATAAACTCACAACACAGGTGCTTTTAATTATTGTTTTCTTTTCAATCGATTCGATGAAATCTATGGGAGGTTTATGAAATGTGATCATTATCAATTTTTGATATTATAAATTTTTATTGATACACGCATGGTGTTTCAGAACAATCTCACTTTTACATTCTAGTGGAAATAAAACAGACATTTACAATGTTTTTGTAGACCACCTATGTCAAAAGAAGAAAACACAAAGACAAATCCTTAATATCTGATGTACTGATTGGATTATTACAACCTTCAAAACCTAATCCTAGAAGACCAAGATATTATATATATTTATTTTAATATGATTTGGACTACCATAATAAATTTATAGATGTTCTTGGATAACTATGGATTGATAAATATAAGGCCAGAGTTCAATCCTATTGAATAGAGATTCAAATTACGTCAATAAGTTCATCATGGATCCTATGGATCATGTTTAATGTATGAGATAGAAAATATTCTTAGGGTATTTATTCATGAATAATAAAACAATGTTATATATTTTATCCTCCTAGACTACCCTATAGAATAGGATGACGAGGGTAGGACTACAACATCACACAAAGGGTAGTGCCACATTGTTCCCAGCTAAACCACATCCAATGAACAAGGAACCATAAATGATGAATATCCTATAAAAGGTAAGATGGACAATGGGTATCCTAGGATGTGGGTTATGTTGTTTCCCATCTTCGTGCTTTAGGGACACTGAATTTGGAATAATGAACAAAATTTTACCATGGTCTCTTACACTGCATCCACACCCTCTACATCGTTTCACTCAACCAACATATATTTCATCAACACTCTAAGCCTTAGTTATGTAATATTTTAGAGTAGTTCCAAATCCTTGATCCCAAGACCCTACACTAATTTTGGTATTGCAACTCCATTTCCAATATCCTTCTTGCACAACCCAAAGATCCATGGTACATAATCCTTGTTATCATAGAGTTTAAATAAACCCCCTTCATTCGCCTCAAAAATCTTTGGAACCTCTTAGAACAAACCGATCTAGACTACAGGTCATCATCAAAGGTTAAAAAAAGAAACTATATCAATCTTGATTTCCATAAGCATAAATAGTGATGTACATGGAAAAAAGTTGAAATCAAAAATTCTCCCCAACATATAATAGTTCATCCCTAAATTAGACTCCAAATAATATTTATGGGTATCTGGTAAAAAATGTATTCAAAATTTTTTTCATATCAGAATCCCTCTCCCATTTCTCCTCTCGTACACACCCATGCTACCACTACACACACACTAGTTGTATGATGCTCCCCTTTAGGTCCTTCTTACTATGGTCTATTATAAATATTGAATAATCCTAAACCAACACATCATCATATATAATGTGTAATGAGTAAATATGATATATATAATTAATAAACATGATTTACACATCAGTCAAGTAACTATAATACGATTATAGGGTTAATTAGTTATAACAACTCGTGCTCATTATTACATATTCAAACATGATTTATTACATAAACCTGCACTTATGAAAAATATGATGATTGAGAGGTTTACTATATTTGGAAATTAAGAACATTAAATTACCATTTAATAATTAAAATAAAACATATTTATTCAAAACATCGTCTACCTGACCACAACATTCCTTCATACAAAGCATTGCATGGGATAACTTGAGGGCATGGATAAGAAAAGGGTGAGATATAAAGCCAATAAGGCAGTAAAAAAGGAATAACATGTAGGATATCATTCATGTTTGGAAATAGGCATATAAATTGAGAACAAGATATACATGAGCATAAAGGTGTGATATAGAACTATTATAATAACATGTAAACGTGGGAAAAACATACAACCTGATAATAGCATGAGCCAAGGCTCATTCCTCATGGATTAACATTAGTAATCCCTCATAGAAGATGAATTAGCATGAGAAAACACTCATTTCACATGGATTATATTGATTAAACCCTAATTTCACATGGCGTATCATGATACTAAACATTACCCAATGCATTGGATTTCAATTAGGGATCACACTTTATAAAAATTTCATTTTAGGCATAAGTGTGCCACATGGATCATATAACTTGGAATCATTAAAAATAATCATTTATTAAATGAATAGGGAATCGTGAATAAATTCAAGAAATTATATAATTAATAATTATATGTTAATAAAGGTGAATACCATTGATAGAGAAATGGGCATGGTATTCACTACCCGATGATTTTGGCATGAAAAATTGCGCTGCATTTTCTGCAGCCTAACAGCGTGAAATAAAGTTTCATAATTTTTTTTAGAGAGATAGAATGAGGTCTCTAGTAATATTTAAATGAAATGTTTAAGTAAGGGGTTCTTATAGACACATGTATAAACACATTTAATTTCTTAATAGAAGGTGTAACATAATAAAGAAACATTAAGAATGATGAGAAATGGAATAACTTTTACGAAATTTTGGCATGATAACAGGTGTACATGGGAGGGATTAATGAGAGAGAATGAGGTCCCTAATCATTATAACATAAGAATGGATGTATTGTGGAGGTGTTAAATCATAAATCAACACTTTTAATTGATAATAAATGGTTATAACCACATAAGTAAACTTTTACAAAAATGATAAAGGATGTAATCCCTGACGTTATTTTGGCATAGTAACAAATTAGGTGAGGGTTAAAATTGGGGAGGGAAAATTATCCCTCTTTGAAATAACATCAATTTTATAGTATGTTAATTTTTAAAAAATAATTTCAATGATTTCAATTGATATTAAAGGAACTACTCTTAAATAAGTTTATTGAATTTAAAGAGGAGGAGAGGAATCCCTTACGGAAATTCAGCCTAGTAATGGGGGTGCTTAATCGATCAATGTTGCGATTGATGAGGTTGAAAAGAAGTAATCATAATCTATACATAAAATAGATAGTATTTGGGTCATGTAACATCATAACCCAATAAGTAAATATGGAACATAGAAATAATAGTGTAAAAGAGTAGCTTGAATGGAAATGAGTAGAGTGAAATCCCTTACTGAATTTATGCATAGTGAAGGCTAATGTAAGGGTAATAATAGGGGAAGATAAATGTTCCCTCATTGGAATAACATCAATTGTACAGTATTTAATTTATTATAAATGAATAATAATATAACCAATTTAAATTAAAAACTATAATTTCAGGCAATATTCATGAATTTAGTAAAAGAGAGGAAAAAGAGGATCCCTTATGTGGATGTGTGATCCCAAAGGATTATAATAGGCTTGATAGAAGCCTCTTAGAAGCATGAGGTGGCTTGGGGAGATTCTGGATAGTATGGGGAAGAAGTTAGTTGAGCTCGAAATGGTTTTAGTGAAGAGGAATGTGAGATTTTGTTGGTTTATATAGGAAATGAGAGGGAATTCATTATTATTTATGTTTTGGACTCTACAAATTAATATATTCAAAACCACAAACCATCCCAAGGTTATTTCCACGGTTTATGATATATGGGAGTGGTATAGAATATTTTTTAAGGCCAAATTCCAAACAAATTAAAATATTTAGCTTTCTTATGTGGAGGTAAGTCACACACTCAAGGAAATGATTTTAAAATGATAAAATATTTTATAAGTATTAGAGGGTCCACTAAGGAATTATAATATTAATCAAAAATATATAAAATCACATTATTTTAAAGGAATAAAATATATTGGATGAATATATCTTTAAAAGTATTTTATTACATCACTATTGGGTCATTATGATGTCATAAAACACATTATATATTTATATGGTATTTAATTATTTCCCAAAAAATTCAATTATATCAAAAAATTATGGAAATTAACAGTTAAATAATTTCAATGAATTCAATAATAGAATATATTAATTTTATCTAAATATTTTCCTAAATAGGGGAATTTTCACTTTTAAAAATAAAACCGACAATTACTGAAAATTAACAAGATTTACAAAAACAGTTTTCAAACCTTAATAAAAATTATTATTGTATTCATAAAAATTATATGATCATTCATATTTAATAGAAAATTAATTTAGTAAAAATATATTATTAAAATATTATTTAATTAAATAATCCATTAATTCAACAAAATATATTTCTTAAATGAATTTGAATATTTACTAAAAACACTATTTGTTTTTTAGTGACCATTTACAAATCAGCAATAATAAAATGTATGCATATTATTTAATAAATAAAAAAAAATATTGCACATAGTCATAATTATAGGGTCTTGTGGCATATCCCTTTTTTTCTCAATCATATGCCCTAAGATCATGGGGTGCGATAGTGGGGCTTTCTTTGGGTCATTCGGTGAACATGGTCTTTGATGTAATCTCAATGCATTTGAACTTATCTCATAGGTGATTTTGTTCTAGATTTACCTATTGAAGCTATTATTTGTATTAGTCTAGAGTGAAGCCATGTGATGCTACCTCTTTCCTGAGCTCCAAAAAATAGGCATTATATGAACAAATTATACTATTACAGGCCATTTAATCTTCTTTATGAGTTAATTTTTACAATGTCATATCTATATATAAACAATAGTTATAACATAAAATTATTGTTGTTTCCAATAGTCATATTGATATCCTATCATAATTGAAAAATGGCCATATAATGATTAAAAAAACCGGCAGTTACATTTCAATTTATACATCTATAGTTTTAATTAATGGGAAACAGTAAAACATACATTTTCTAGAAAAAAATATTATTCAAATGTTTGGGTTTTTACATTATTCACCCTTAAGAAAATTTCCCCCTGAAATTTCATTTTAAATAATAAGGTGAAAATATGTGAGGTTAATTCTCCTTTATCTCTTTAATGTGGTCTTCTGAATTTTGTATTAGTATTCCTTTTATGTAGAAATGGCTCTTGCATCACAATGGTACATCAAGATATTTCCAAAATTGTCTAATTCCTTTATCCAAACACCCCTAACGTGTCTTGGATTATATCTATGGAAGTAGTGACATGTCATTAAAAAGTTATTTATTATATATAACTTTGAAATATCTTCTTGAACTTGATTTTTATAGAAAATTATTATTGATTTATCTTAAAATACTTCAAAATAGGGTTTTGATTTATCAGTTTTGATATTCCCCCAAAGATAGAAATCTATAATTTGATAAATATAGTGTTCTTCGAGGGGTCCTTATTTTTCAACATCTACAAAATCAATTAGTGATTTATCATTTTGAAATAAAGGGAAGAATTTAAAAAGACTCATATAGTACTTCCCACACATTGCATGATAAGAAATTTGAGATCAAAAAATTCTCTAGTACACAATACCTAATCCTAGAATAAATCTTGCAATTCTATAGGTATTGGATGCCTCATAATGTTGTTTGAATGTAACTTTTATATTTGAAAACGTTTCAAAGTCATATGAGCATGACTTTAGGATAATCTCTCCGTGTAGTTCATCAAGAAGCGAGAGAAGTGTTGTTCATGATCTTCCTCCCTCCATGTTTTAACTATGAAAATGAAAATAAAATTATGTGGTTTGAATACCTGGCTAATAAGAAAGTAAAAAAGAAAACATTGTAAATAAAAAGGATAAAAGTGTATAATATATCCTATATTATGATACACAATGATTAAATCTAGTTTATCCATGATCTATTTCAGAACATATATTATTCTAGGATTATTTTTGTTCCTTCAAAAATGTTTTGTACTAAGAATATGAATTTACTAAAGCATATCCCTCAGGAGTGTCGAACGAAGAGTTCAAAAAGGCCTGTTTTCATTTAGTAGTTCCCATTCGATTCATTCTCAATGTGGTGTTTTTAGGTTTTACCCCTAGATACATCTATTCTAGAGCCACCTCTATTTTTTCATATCTATAAAGGGATGTATATGATTGATACACCACTTACTCTATACTCAAAAAAAATTACGGTTTATTTTCTTATACTCAATCTTATCCCTAAGGATTTCACTATATTTTTATTACACTTATACCAAAAATAACAAAACCTATCATTTGATACCAACTATAATAACACACTTTTTTATTACATATTTAAACAAGATTTATTACCTAAACTTGTACATATGAAAACTCTGAGGATCAATAGGTCTAGTGTATTTTGAAATTATGAGGATTACATGACAACTCAATACATAAAATACAAAATCATTATTGATAAATTCTTTAACATGACCAAAACATTCCTTCAATCATATCATTGCCTGTGATAACCTGGGGGAATGTATAAGAAATTGGTGATCTATAATGCCCATTAAGGGAGCAAAAAAGGCATAACATGAAGAATATAGTACATTTTAGGAAATAGGCATATGAATGAATACGTAGAGAAAAATGAGAATAAATTCATGATATAACCACATTATCATAACATGGAAATGTGTCAACAACATACAACAAGATATTAGCATGATCCAAGGCTCATTGAACATGGATTAGCATGATTAAACCCTCATTGAATTTGAATTAGCAAGTGTAAACACTCATTAAACATGGATTATCATGATTAAACCCTAATTTCAAATGGTGTATCATGATATGAAACATTATACAATTCATTGGAGAATTATTAAGGTTCACCCTTTATAAACATATCATTTCATCCATAGGTTTTCCAAAAGGATCATATAACATGGAATCATTCAAAATCATTATTTATTCCATTATAAAGGAATATGGAATACATAAAATAAATTATATAATCAATAATTATATGTACATAATGTTGAATACCCTTGATAGATAAATGGGAATGGTATTAATTATATGATGATTTTGGCCTTGAAAATTGTGGTGCAAATTTGGCAGCCTAATAGCGCAACAAAAAATTTCATAAAAATGGATGATGAGAGAAAAAGGGTTATATAATCATATATAAATTAAAGTAACAGTAATAGGGTAATATATATTCATTTTCAAACACATGGAATTTTGAAATTGAAGGCGTAACATAATAAAGAACCAAGAAGAATGAGGAGAAATGTAATAACTCTTACAAAATCCTAGCATGGTAACAAGTGTACAAGAGAGGGATTAATGGGAAATAAAGAGGTTTTGAATCATTAAAAATAAGGATAGATGTATAGGGGAGGGGTGGAATGACACCCCAACATTATTAATTGAAAATTAAATGTTATAACTATATAATTAAACACCAACCAAAATGATAATGGAAATAATCTCATACATTATTTCGGCATAGTAATAGCTTAGGAAAGGCATCAAATTGGGGAGGGTAATTGATCCCTAATTGAAATAAAATCAATTTTAATGAAATGTAATTATTAAAAACGAATTTAAATTCATGAAATTGAAATTTCTATTACTACTCTCAAAGAAGGTGCTTGAATCCTAAGAGGAGGAGAGGAATCCCTTACGAAAATTCAGCATAGTAATAGGTTTTCTTAGTGGATCATAGGGGGTTAGATGAGAGAGAAAGGAAGCAATAATCAAATATACTTAAGATTTATAATATGGGGATCGTGTAACATTATATCCCTACAAATTAATATAAAACATAAGAAGCATAATGTAAAAGGGTAGCTTGAATAGAAATGGGTGGAGTAAAATCCATTACGGAATTTCGACATAGTAATGACTTTGGTATGGGTAAAAATGGGGGAGGATAAATAATCCCTCATTGAAATAAAATCAATTGGACAGTAGGTAATTGATTATAAAATGATAAAAATATAACTAATTGAAATTAAAAATACTAATTTCAAACATGATTCCTGAATTGAGATGAAAAGAGGAAGGAGAGGATCCCTTAATTGGAAGTGTGATCCCAAAGGCTTGGGAGAGTCTTGGGAGGGGCTTCTTGGGATCTTGGGGGAACTTTTGTGGGATTATAAAGTGTATGGGGATGCGTTTGGTCAAGATCAAAATGTTTTTACAGAAGAATAATGAGATATTGGGTGGGTTTATGTAGGAAATGAGAGAGAATTCTTTTTTATGAATGTTTTAGAAACTACACATTATAATATTCCAATCCAAAAACCATCCCTTGGGTTTTTACCATGGTTTCTGCCAAAGGGTATTGGTATAAAATATTTTATATGTCCTAGGGCATAAAATATTAAAATATCATGGTTTCTTATGTGGAGGTGAGTCACACTCTAAAGGAAATCGTTTTAAAATGTAAAAATATTTTTATAAGCGTTGGAGGGTCCACTAAGGAAGTATAAAATTAATAAAACAATATTAAAATTACATTATTTTAATTTTAAAAAACATATATTGGCCAAATATACTTTTTATATTGTTTTATTACATCACCATTGGGTCATTATGATGTAATAAAACACATTATATATTTATATGGAATTCAATTTTTACCCAAAAATTATAATATCTCAAAAAACTTTTAAAAATCCACCATTAGATAATTTATATGTCCCGAATCTAAATCTAATATTAATTTTAACTAAATATTTTTTCTAAAAATTTGAATTTTCACTTTTAAATTTAAAACAAACATTTATTGAAAATTTACATGTTTGACAAACAAAAAATTTCAAAAATTATTAAAAATTACTATTGTATTCATAAAAATTATACGATCATTTATATTTAATAAAATGAATTTTAGTAATAATATATTATCAAAATATTATTTAACTAAAAAAATCCATTAATTCATTAAAAAAGACTTCTTAATTGAATTTTAATATTAAATATTAAATACTATTTTTTTCATTAACAACCATTTACAAAGTAAAAATAATAAAATGAATGTAAAATTAGTACTTTTTTAAACAATAATGCGCAAAATCATAATTCCTGGGTGTTGTTACATATCCCTTCACTACACCAGTTTATTCCCTAACTGTACGGTGTGCGATGGTGGGGATTTTAGGGGGTTTTCGGTGAACATGGTTTGGGTCGTGATCTTGATGAGATTAAACTTCTCTCAAGGGTGATTTCATACAATATTTTCCTACAGAGGACATGATTGGGAATGGTCTAGAGTGAAGACCATGTACTCTACCCCCTTCTAGAACTCTAATAAATGGACTTACTATGGAATAATTCTACTGGTATAGGCTATTGACTCATCTTTTAGAGTTAATTATTCCAATTCCATATATAATTATAAAAAATAATTATTACATTGAAATTATTGTTTTTTCCAACGGTCGTATTGAGCGTTGGTCATAATTGAAAAATGGTCATATAACAATCGAAGACAGATAGTTACATTTCAATTTATACTTATATGGTTTTAATTAATAGGACACAGTAAAAAAAATACAATTTTAAGAAACAAAATATTATTCAAAATTTCGGGTCTTTATATTAGATATCCAATAGAATAACCCTTTACACTATCTTGAACAGCCATAAGGAACTGGGTTCTATCTTTTTATTCTTCATGATATGATTTATCCCTATCCTAGGTGTTACTAAAAAAATGATGGCCAACCTCCAAATATATATTCCATCTCTAAAATCATGAATCAAATTTCTTCTAGATTTGCGAGGTCACACACCATTTTGTGATCAATTGAACCAACTCAGATGTCTCCTTAATGAGAAAAGGTCAAACAAGAACCGACTCAACTAACTCTATCCAACAAATAGTCAAATATAAAGGAATCCCATAAAAATACACCAAATGGAACATTTGGATTTATACCTAGTATGTTTTATTATATGATAAATCTAGGAGTTCCAAATGAGGCCCCCAAGAACCACTAAAATCCAAGACAAAGTCTTAGAACATATCATTTATAATTAGAATGTTAAATTCAAATTGTCAATTAGTATTATGATGATATGTTTTACTTAGAATAATCTTTGATCCTTGAGCCTTTTGGATACACTAATAGAAATGAGATGTGAAATTTTGATCTCAACCAAAAAATATTCTGCATGAATCAATGTGAAACTAAACTATCCATAGAATGTAGAGGTTACTAAGTTCATTAATTGAGAAGGAATCATTGTTCAGAAAAAAGTGGGCTACTTTCATCATTCGATCCGTGATATCCAAGAATTCATCATTATTTTGTGTCATCTTGCATAATCTTTTCACAATGTAATTATTCACACAATCCTATATCCATATCATAATGGGTATAGGCTTCAATGACTTTGTTGGCCTATAATACCCCGAATCCACCTTATGATAGGTGAAACAACATTACACAAAGAACACTATCTTTTTTCTCTTCCCAATCCATTATTATTTTCTATGGAAATCCTATTACATCATTATCTAGCTAGATATAGAAACAATTTATAAGCATGGAACTATTCTATCAATTCTTCGCACATGCCTGTAGGAACCCACATATAACAATGGATAGGAATGCCATTACTATTTCAAAGGGACCATCTTGATGGTTGGTCCAAACAATATAAATTATTAGTTGGTTATAACCCATCCTGATTAGATAACTTCAATGCCCATATCATGATAAGAAGTACATGTATATTAGAGGTTAATGTTAGACCAACTAATACCTCAAACTCATGGACATCTAGATAAATATTATTAATGAGTTACATTAGCCACTAATCATTCAGAGACTCCTAAAATACCTCTATATATGTCATTCAGCTCCATTTATCAGTACATATATTCCTTTTCATGGTATGATAGCTATATTGATGTCCTAAGACTAAAGAAACTCAACCAACATCTTTCACCAATGGTTCAGGTATCATTTAGAAATGATTTACTTTAGAATATTTTTTTTTATACACCAAAATCCTCCATAAAAATATATATTGTATCGAATATCTTAGGGAATATACCACCATAGATAAATAACCATAATTTGTATAATAAATCTTCTCATGTGATCTTAGCTATCTGGATCCATAAGTAAGCAATTGATCCCTTTACGTCCAAATTGCTCCAAGTCTAACATCAGATGCATCAGAGTATATGCTATATTTCTTACTCAACATTGGTATGTTGAGGATCAGTTCTAAGGTTATCCTAATCCTTATCTCAATGAAATATCTCTCCTAATTATAGGGAAAAAAATAAACATTACCCTTTTCTTGGATAACCAATTCAGATGTTCTTCAAAATAGTAGTATCTGAGGATAAAATTTCAATAATATCCTTATATATCCAGAGTTATCCCAATATAAAATACATTATTGGGTTATTCCCAAGATAACCCATATATAAAATTATCTAGGTCCACTAGAACTCCATCCTCTATAATAACATGTCCCATGAATTTATCTTTAACAATCATGAAATTGAATTTATAATGATTGTAGTAAAGATGATTCACTCTTAATGAACTAAAGATAATGTTAATTTATTTATCATGATTGTTTGAAAAATGAGAGTACACCAAGATGTAAAGTAATAAAACTACCACAAACTAATCTTGTAATAGAAGAAATATCTAATTTTTTCAGTCCATGAATACCATTGGTGAGTTTTATAGACTTAATTACATAACTGTGATATTATCTAATACATTCCTACTCCAAAAAGATGTTCGAGGCATGTATTATGGTATCACCTTCAACTACTGGTACCCAAAACTCAAGTAAATATTTGAGAATATTTTTGAAGATCTCATTTGATCAATGAAATCAGCAATGCATGGATGGGGATACCAGTTATTGAAAACAATTCGGTTCATTATATGATAACCAATACATAATTTAAATATTTTATCTACCATGTTGAAAAATACAAGGGAGATCCCCATTTTGATGTATTGGGTTGTATGAATCCCTTTTCACTTAGATATTCCAACAGAACTTTCAACTCAAGATGCTTAATTATTTCCATTCATTATGTTAGATATAAACTATCACACATTTCAACACCAACCCAATGATGAAATTTATATCCCATATTGGAGATAATTTTGAAAAAATATTAGAAAGTAAAACCAAAAAAATGGTTCAAAATGAGAGGAATGTATCCTACTAAATTTCAAAATTATCTAGAATATGTATTTCATTCTTATCTATATGTAAATATAATCTACTCTGAATTGGTACTATAGAAGTATCCTAAATATCCCACATACCCAAGTTAAAATAACTACCTCATTATATAGGAAAAATGGTAACTCTCATATGATAAAATTGGATATGATGATGTTATATAATTAGCCAATCCTTATGAGCATTCAAATCTAAATATTGTATATCCAAAAAAAATGTCCCAAAGGAAATGGTAGCATCCAATTTATAGATAAAACTCTTGTAATGTTTATTATCCTATGACTTCCCTCCCAAAGGTATATCGATGGTCACAAAACCATCCAAGAACTCCATAACCAATCCCAAACCCCTTTTAAATTTAACACACGCAAATTAATGTGCGGTCCTGTATTGAAAAACGAATGAATAATTAGACGATTAAATAATCATACTTATAAGGGTGTAATATCCTTCATTTAGAAAACTTGAATTAGATTACCTATCATATTGATGATTCACTCATCTTCCTCAGCCTCATATCTGATTTTCATGTGATATTACTTATAGATAGTACTATTGTTCTCATGTTGTTATGAAAAATCCCCAACCCTAGCCTAAATGTATATCTGATTAGGTGCAATTGATCTCCTTCAAGACTCTAGTGCCTGTAATGATCCCCTATCACTCATATTCCATGGGGTCCTACAAATCATTTGAGGATGAATTAATATGTCACAGGAATGACAACTAGTAGTGGTGTAATGACATCAAGGGATCTTGTGAACAACCATTCCTTACTAATATCACTCCACAAATATGTGATTTTTAGTTATAACACCACTTCCTTTTATTATCTACTTGATAATACCTTGTAGGTAACAGTTATATTGGTGCTTCCAACAACCATAAGAATACCTCCATGTTCACAAAACTATAAACTTTTCAATGAAACTCAAGTTCACTATTAGGATCCCTTTCATGAAGATATCTGTATTAAAAAAATACAAAAATATTCTTAAGAGGATGATGTTCACCTAAGACATTATTTCACATTGAGTCCCATCCCAAAAAAGTTCCCCCTAGTAAAATAATCATGTAAAAAGGATGGAAAATTATTCATGATTGGAAATTTATCCTATACCAATGGTTTGAAACCATGGGTATATTCAACAAAATATTTGGTATAAGCTATACCCATGGTTTCAAGGAACTGTGGGATTCTGAGGTGTTGGTATATCGCTAAGATATAACCATGGTTTTAAATACCTATACGCATGGTTCATCAAACCATAGGTCTATAATGTGTGGGTATAAGAATGACCTATACCCACAGTTCAAAAATGTTATACCAATGGTTCTGAAATCATGGGTATAATATTAAATAAAACACTATGTATGGGTTTCAGACCCTCATTGCCTCTACACAACAAAATTCCTTTGCTACTTCACATTTTATAAATATGTGAGTATATATATTATCATATATATATATACATATATATATAAATCCAGGGTATAGCTAGTAAAATGTGGAAATAGGTATTGCTGCCTGATTTTTCCCACACAAGCACAAGGGAACTTATACCCATATTTTTGAAAAACCATGGGTATAGGTGAACCATATACCCACATTTTTTCTGAATAATGGATATAACCTTCGGTATTAAATACAATTCCCAATATTATGATAAAATCATGGGTATAGGGGCTCCTATACCCATGGTTTTAGGAGAAATTTGGGTATTGGATTTAATCCCAAAGGCTATACCGAGGGTTTAGATAAATAATGGTTATAGACCCACATATACCCACAGTTCATTGGAAACTGTGGGTATATGTTTTCCTACGAAATTCCGACATAATTTTTTCTCTACCTTCACTTACATTGGTTTCCTGTTTCCATGACTTAGTAAGAACCATGGGTATAGATTAGAAAATATCACCCATACCCATGGGTTTTTGGAAAATAGTGGGTATAATCCTGTTTTCTAGTAATAATATTTTGGTATGTGAAGCTTCTAGAATAGTTCATCAATAAAATCCACCCTTACATAATATGCATGAAACTGGGATCCCCCTAATCCATGATTGTTTCAAGATAAATGTGTCTTAAGAAAATCACATAAAATTATTCCCAGGTCAGCTTCACATATTGACCATATTTCTCTTATATATCCCACCAACTGTTGGATTGTTCTCATACCATGTATACAGTAAGGTACAAACTCTTAATCCCTTGTTTCATGAGATGACTAAAGATTCTGTAGATTTAATCAATTTATAACTCCACTAATTGGGTTCCTTTTTCCCAGTGAATGTAGGATTTTGATGTACCTAGAACTCTCTCTTTATATTGGACATTTACATAATGGTTAAATAATCCCCTATTTACAAAAATATAATGAACCTTTGGAAACTATCATGAAATTTATAATCCATATAATTCTACCAATCTATATGATGTTCTGATATTTCCAAATTAAGAGAATGCTGATTACCACTCCCCTGATGCTCGATCAAAAAATGATCAGGATGAATTTTTTACTATAAGGTAATCACACTCAATAGAATAGATATTTCACAATAAGATCAACCTCAATAAGTAAACATAAATAGATAACATATAGATCAAGGTTCCTGTGAACATTAATTAATAGGTTAATTTTCTTAAAATAAGTGTTTCTTTCAACACTTTTATCATGTGTGTCATGTTATTTCTTTTCAATGTGTATATTTTTATATATACCCCACTGAATAGATATTTTCCTTGAATGAATAATTCATGTAAAAATATATAATTATGTTCTTATCATAGTTAATGTATATTGATCTCCATTCATACCTTACCATGTGTAAAATCTCAAAAAAATTAATATTAAAAAATAATGTACTCACCCATTGTGAAATGACATAAAACTGTACTAAGAGATATACTTAAATTCAAATACCATCACTGGATATCAAATTTTCCCATACACATAGGTGATATACTTCTAGGGATGAGGTACTTAAAACACCCCAAGGTTTTATTAAAATAAATTTAATTCATGAAACTTTTTTTATATATTATTATATATATCCTTTAAAAATAATTTTACTACATCTCTGTTTTGAATTTTGAAAAATAGTCATCTATAATTGTGTTCAGTAAGTCATTTGGAGTCTAATGAAACCAACTTGTTTTTTGATGAATAGTAACATAAACATATGAATAGTAATATGAATAGTAATGTTACCATAATAGTTATTATATTGTGTTATTATTTTATTTTCTCAAGGATTTAAGATAATTACTTTTTGGATACTTTTTGAATGTGGTTTAAAAGTAGTTATAGAATTTTAATTTTTATTTTTTGAGTGAAGTATTATTTTATTTAAAAATTAAATTAATATTATTTAGAAATTTTTTTTTAAAAATGGAGTTCATTTTTTAATTCAACATGTCAAAAAATTGTACAGGTATATTTTTGGTAATATTCGGAAACATTTGATTTTTCAGTGAATAGTAAAACAAATATAGTTTTGAGTTTCGGTGTGTTAATGAAATCATTAATGATTTATTAATGATGTAATAAATCTGGTCATATTTTGTAAAAAAAAATTATGAGGTGTCCCATGTGGCATATATCAGGGGAAAGTACTTGGGGCAAGCCCATGGTTTTTCAAATACCACTAATAAGGTGTCTCTTGAAAATTATTAAAATATTCCCTCACTTTTTCTATAAATACCTACCCATTCCATCATTATCATCATTCAAAATTCCTTATCAATGATTCTCTGGATTCCTTTACTCCATAGTCATCCTCCCATGGTTTTTTTAATCCCCCAAGGTCCCATTGGTCATGTTCTAGAAGTTACTCTACAAGGTATGAAAATTCTCAATTTCTATCTTTTTTCATTCATGTTCTCTTTTTTTGTGGTATAACATTAAAGTTTCCATACAATGTTCTTATTTCCTTCTTTTCCTTTATCTATTTTATATTATGTTTCATTTCTATATAGGTGACCCTTTTCCCATATCTTTTTAATATTTTTTAAAACAATGTTGCATAGATGTTAGGCTGCAGAATTTTTATAATGTAATTTTAAATTATTCATTTATTTTGAGTTCCGTTCTTTTATTATCCATTCCTCACCCCATCATAACATAGAGGCATGAAATCTTCAGAAATCATGTATATTTTATATTTTCTCAAATAAATGGGAAATTCATCTTCATTCTTCTTCTCTTCTCCCACATATTCAAGAAATAAAAACACTATCTGTGATGTGTCGAATTACCGATATCGTGGATGATGTGATTTCAATTATCATTAATTCCTTCAAGTCTAGTAATGAAAAAACATTCATAGTGTAACAAAGTTATAATATATGTATTATGCGTCAACCATGGTTCTTGAATTCATTTTTCTCATGGTTTTAATATATAAGACAAAATGAGGTCGTCATTATCAAAGAACCACTAGAATGATCTAAATGAACATCATTAATATTTTAACTTATAAATCATCCTCATATGAAACAAAAAAATGATATATTATATAAATTATAGTACGAAAAATATTCAAATACCATTCCATTCAAGTTATGGAGTTTCACTTCCAATTAAAAATAACATCCATCATGAAAAAATCATAGAAATCATGTATAGAACAATCCCTAAATAATTCCCCAAAGAAAATACTAACTATTAAATGTTTAACTGAGGTTATAAAATGATCATCCAGGTTTTTATAAACATGAACATGTTTTTTTCAAATACAAATTACACTTTTTTAACCATTATACCAGAGGTTTAAACAAGTTCTAAGTAAGACAAATCCAAGGTAAGTGAATTCATTACCTGATTTCCATTCTTTGGGTTAACCTGCTACTTCATTATTTATGTTCTATTAAAATTGATTGTGTGATCGTTTTTTCTTATATTATGTATAATTATATCTATTTTAAGTGTGTATACTTATTCCATCCCCTATTTTAAGTCTCTGTTCAATTTTTTTTGATATTTATAAGGGGCTTTCCTTTTAAAATCCTCTTTTACAAATCTATTTTAAAAAGTTAAAAATCAATGTTTTTATGAAATAATACATGTTGTATGATTATGTTCTGGGTGTTAGGAATTTTTTATTATGATGGGTGGGACCTATATATCCATACAATTCATTAGGTATGTGTAAATTTGAGGTCGGCCATATTGTTACTCCAAATGTAACCGTGATTGTTACACAAATTGTAAGGTAGTCGTGAGGGTAAGAAATTATAAGGTAGCCGAGAGGGTTAAAATATATGTAAGTAATTCCCCAAGATACCTTTATGGTTATACATATGTTATTATGTATTGTGGAAATCTAATGTGTCAAAATGTATGTTTATATATATAGGTGATAAGTATGTCTTTTGAGAATTATTTCATACCTTACTAGTATTCATGGACTAATGTGTTCTTTCCTTCTTTTTATATTCCTTTTTGAAATTTTGTGCTCATCCCAAGTTTTTAATTATTTTTTACATGTTATAAGGATTTGTAGAACAACGATGGACTACCTGATAAATTTTTTATTAATTGTCAAAGAAATCATGTTTTAAGATTTAATGTTAATCATTTTGAAAAAAAATGAAAACTATTTTTATGGTATCCACTCTATAAAAATGTGTAAGGTTATGAATGTATTATGTCCTAATTCCCTAAAGAAATAAACATGAAAATATCCTCAATGTAAAATAATGGGTTTTTTTGTCTTAAATCATGATTATGTAATGTAATAAGGTTGGGTACTTATAATTGGTATCACATGATAGTTTAGATAACATTAGGGTTAAGATGATGTTTAAAGAATACAATAAATTATTTTTACTCTATGATACATTTGAAATGGTATAAATTTTAATGATTACCATGTTGATTCATCTATGTTATGTTTGTTCAGAGTGGTTGTCTATATAAGGAACAGAGAAGCTGAAGAGGGTAGGCACTGACTGAACGACTTCCTTCTGAATCTATAGCACGAAATGGTAGGAATTGGAACCGAGCAGTTTGTGATAGTAATGGATCATCTAATGAAAGAAATAAATTGTGGTGGAATCCATAAAAGAGAACCACCATAGGTGGAACAACATACCATGAAAATAGAGGAACATTTTATGATACAACACCCTCATTCATTCAATGAATCTTCTAACCTAGTAGATATTTAAGGATGGATTGAATCCCTTGAAAATATATTTAATGTAATGGGTTGTTCAGATAATCAAAATTTATGTATTTCCATTTATCATTTTGAAGGCGAAGATGATCAAAGGTGGTCATTGGTAAGGAATATCAAGGATATAGAGGATATTGAATCCATTTAGTGGGATGAATTTAAAAGTATTTTCCTTAAAAAATATTTTCCTAAGGCGGTGTGACATAGGATGGAGAAGAAATTACTTGAATTGAAGAACAAGGAGGAAGATTCAGTGGCTGTGTATGAAGCGAACATCACTAGACTGACAAGGTATTATCCACATAATATTCTAGATCGTGATAGAAAAATCAACCACTATTACCCTGGGTTGAAGTCAAGGTATCGAAGGGAGTTGGTATCCCATGAATTCAAAAGTTATGAGAAACATGTCTGATGTGATGAGAAGGAAGAGATGAAGTTATATGATGATCACGTGAATTTTGGAAATAAGAATAAGTAGTGGTCCAGATGGAAAGCAATGGGTAAGAATGAATCAACGAAATCTGAGGGTAAGAATACCTAGCTTCAAGTTTGTGAAAAGTGTGGCAACAAGCACCCTAGGGAATGTCTTAGAAAAAACGTGAAGTGTTTTAAATGTGGTAAGTTTGGACATATGGCCTGAGATTGTAATGAAAATGATCCAAAGATTATTCCTACTAATAAAATCGTAATGTGTTTAAAATGTGGTGAGATGGGTCACTATGAACATTCCTACCTAAATAGAGGTCCAAATGATGCAAACAAGCCAGACTACAAGATGAAAGGAATAGTTATATTCTTTGTGACTACGTCAGCTGATGTCGGGCCATCCAATGAAGTTGTATCAGGCACTTTGCCTATTCACATAGATTTTTATAATGTTTTTATTGATACGATGTCTAAACATTCCTTCATCTCTAAATTTTTTTGGGGAATATTATAAATATCACCTCAATAAATGATACATGAACTTATTATTAAAACACTAGGGGGAACTATTATAGAAAAGAAGAATTATAGGAATCTTTATATTGTGGTATATGGAAATAATTTACCATCAAACCTTGTTGTTTTCCATTAGTCGATTTTGATGTTATTTTGGGAATGGATTGTCTTTCTATTTATCAAACAAAGATTAACTATATAGATAAATAAGTTGTTTTTCAGAAAGGGTTTTAGTTTGTATACCAGAGAGAACCCATACAATTGAAAACATATCCGGAAGCTGAGAAACTATATAAATATGGAAATGAATGATATCATGCTCATATTGTTGAAAACAATGGAACTATTCAGATTAATGATGTTCCGGTGGTAAATGAATAACTTTTTGTTTTTCTAATGAGTTACCTGGTGTCATAGCTTATTGGGAAGTCAAATTCACAATTGAATTGGTCCCTGATGCTAAGCCAATTTAAAAACACCATTATCTTATGGATCAAATAGAACATCATGAATTGAAAAATTACTTGTAGGATTCTCTGGATAAGGATTCATTCATCCCCTCACTTCACCATTGGGAAATCCTGTTTTGTAAGTTAAAAAGAAATATGGTTTCATGAGACTTAGCATTTATAATTGAGAATTTAATAATATCACTGTTAAAAACAAGTATCCTATTCCATACATGGATGACTTGTTTGATCAGCTCCAGGGAGCTCAACAGTTTTCAAAGATTGACCTGATATCTGGATTCCATCAGTTTAAGGTGAAGGGGGATGAGATCCCAAAAACAAAATTTTGTACTAGATATGGGCATTATATATTTTTTTCATGCCATTTGGGTTAACTAATTCACCTTATATATTTATGAATATTAGGAATATAATATTTCATGGGTTCATGGATATTTTTGTGGTTGTGTTAATTTATTATATTCTAGTATTTTCTAAAAATAAAGAGGAGCATGGAAAAAATCTAAGGGTTGTTCTAAAAACCATAAAAGAAATGAAACTGTATTGAAAATTCAGCATGTGTGATTTTTGGTTGCAACATATTTATCTGCTTTGGAACATTGTAAATAAGGATGGAATAATAGTTGATCCATCCAAAAAAGAGTTGTTTATGAATGTCCATGACCTTCAAATGTTATATAGATTCGTATTTTTATTGGATAAGTGGTATATTACAGAGGTTTTGATAAGAAAATTGCACGGTTATCTAGAACGATAACTAAGATGACACGAAAAGGGTTTAATTTTTCTTGGTCAGAAGAATTTGATGTTTGTTTTTTTGAACTAAAGTAGAGAATGGTGAATGCTCTAGTTTTCTCCATGCCTTACCGAAATGGTGAGTTTTTCATCTACAATGATGCTTCATTGAAGTGACTTGGTAGTGTTTTGATGCATAATGATCATCTAATTTCTTATGCTTCAATACAACTTGAACCTCATGAGTTGAATTATCCCACACATGATTTGGAATTGGAAGATGTGATTTTTTTCATAAACAAATCGAAGGCATCATTTATACTGAGCCAAATGTAAAATATATTTTGACCATAAATGTATAAAGTATATATTCACTCAGTAGGAAGTAAACATGAGGAAGGGGAGATGGATAGAACTGGTAATGGATCATAATTTCATTATCAATTACCATCCTAGAAAAGAAATCCAAGTGGTGGTTGCCATGAGTTTAAAACATCATGCATCATTAACCATGATACATTTGCAACATGATCCCTTTATTAATGATTTGATGAATTTTGGCTTAGAAGTCATTAGTGTAGGAAATACCTCTATTTAGTCTCAGGTGTCAGTGCAGTCATCGTTATCTAATATAATTATGAAAGAACAGAAGGAATACTATGAGCTAAAAAAAAGAGTTGAATTGTTTAAAGTGGTTATGATGCCAGAATTTAACATTGATAAAGATTGTGTTTTAAGATTTGGTAAAAGATTTTGTGTGCCTTGTGATTCATAGTTGAAGAAATAAT
Source organism: Viscum album (assembly GCA_963277665.1). NCBI lineage: Eukaryota > Viridiplantae > Streptophyta > Magnoliopsida > Santalales > Viscaceae > Viscum > Viscum album. Next base: position 599,218,155 of record OY728122.1, read on the forward strand.
TATTGTGTGATTTTGTAGTTCTCTATTTTCAATTCATCCTAGTTGTACTAAGATGTATAGATAACTTTTGGTGTATTATTGGAGGGATGGAATGAAAAGAGATATTGCTGATTTTACCATTAAATGTTTGACATGTCAACAGGTTAAAGCAGAGAAGCAGTTACCGTAAGGGATGCTTCAGCCTTTTCTAGTGCAAGAGTGGAAATGGCATATTTTATCCAAAGACATTTTTGGTGGGACTAACAAATATTTCTCAAGGAAACAATGCGATTAGGGTTATTTTGGATCAGCTAACAAAAATATGAACATTTTCTTTCTATTTAATATACAATTTCCTTGGATCAGATCTCTCAACTATACCTCATGGATATTACCAGGTTACATTGAGTTCCTATTTCCATTTTATATGATCTGGATCCTAGGTTATCTTATATCTTTTGGAAGGGACTTTAGAAGTCATTGGGAAAAAAAATTAAATTTCAACATAGTTATTCATCCTCAATAAAATGGGCATTCAGAATGAATGATTTAGACTACGGGGGATATGGTTCAATCTTTTTCAATGGACTACCAGGGAATTTGGTATCAACATATTTCATTAGTTGAGTTTTCCAATAATAATAGTTTTCATACCAGTATACAGATGGATTATTTTGAGGCATTGTATGCGAAGTAGTGTCGGAATCCAGCGTTTTGGGATGATTTTAGTGAAAAAAAAGATGATGGGGCCAAAATTAGTTGAAGAAGTGGCTGAGAGAGTGAATATAATGCAACATCACATGAAGACAACTCAGAACAGGGAGAAACATTATTTAGACAACAGAAGGAAAGAATTATCTTTTGTGGTATGTGACCATGTATTTTGTAAAATCTCTCATTGGAAAAGTGTGATGTGTTTTGGTAAGAAGGGAAAACTAAGTCCGCGATTTATTGGTCCATTTGAAATCATTGAAAAAGTTGGACCAGTTGCATACTGAGTTTCTCTGTCTCAATGCTCGTCTCTGGTGACAATGTTTTTAATGTTTCAAAGTTGAGAAAGTATGAGCAAGATTTATCACATGTCTTGAGCCCAAAAGTAGTTCAGTTGGAAGAGAACCTTTCTTATAAAGAGAAACCCGTTAAAATTCTTGATCGAAGGGAACATGTATTGAGGAATAAGGAAATACACTAGTTAAATGTTTTGTGGAGAAACCATGTGGTTGAAGAAGCAACATGGGAGTCTGAAAATGATATTAGGGAAAATACCCTCTTTTGTTTAATAAGTAAATGAAATTGAAACGATGCAATTTCCAGAAGGTGGGTATAATATTACACCAGAAGGTTTTCTAAAAATAAATTGAATTAAAGAAACATTGTTTTAATTAGATAATTATATCTAGCCATTAAACATAATTTTACTGCTTCTATGTTTTGAATTTTGAAAAAACGACCATATACAATTGTGTTCATTATGTCATTTAGAGTCTAATGAATCCAACTAGCTTTTTTAGTGAATACTAACAAACCATTATGAATATTAATATGACTCTAATAAATAGTAATTTATGTTTTTTTTTTCTTAAGGCTCTAAAATAATTACTTTTTGGTTGATATTTAAATGCAATTTAAACGTAGTTATAGAATTTAAATTGTTAATTTTTGAAATAAGAATGATTTTATTTTAAAATTAAATTAATAATATTTAGAATTTTTTTTTAAAAAAATGGAGTTCATTGTTCAATTCTACACGTAAAAAAATGGTATGGGTAAATTTTTTGTATTTTTCTAAAACAGTTGATTTTTTGGTGAATAGTCAAAAAAATACAGTTATATGTTTCATTATGATAATGACATCATTAATGGTGTAATAAATCTGGTCAAATTTTGTACAGTAAAATACATTATGAGGTTTCCCAAGTGTCTTATATAATTGGAAAATACCATGGTCAAGCCTATGGTATTTCAAATACCACTAATGAGGTGTCCCTTTGAAATTATTAAAATATTCCCTCACTTCTGCATTAAATACCAAACCATCCTTCATTAACTTCTTTCCAAATTCCTAATAAACTATTCTATGTCCTCCCTACCTCCCAATGAGTCCTTCCAAGGTTTTCTCGAGCCTCTAAGGTCCCAACCTTCATGTTCTAGGAGTTACCCTACAGTTATGAAAATTCTCAATTTCATTTTTTTCATTCTAGTTCACTTTTTGTGGTATAACTTTCTTGTTTCTATACCATGATATTATTTCCATATTATTATTGATATATCCAGTATTATGATTCATTTATAGATAGTGACCCTTGTCCCCTCTCTTTTTAATATTTTATAAAACCTATTTGCATATGAGTTAGAATGCTGAATTTTTGTAAGGGGTTTTTCAATTCTTCTTTTATTTCGAGTTACTTTATTTTCTTCTCCTTTACTCATAACCTCTTACCTAGAAGGAAATAAAGATGAAGAAATCATGAATATTCTATATGTTCCCTTGTTCATGAAAATTTCTTCATCATTATTCTTCTTCTCTACCTCTTATTTATGGAATGAAAACATTGTTCGTGATGTGTTGAATTATGACATCGTCGATGATGTGATTTAAATTTTCATAAAGTATTTCAAGTCTGGTCATGAAAACATTTTTATAGTGGAATATAATTTATAATATATTTATTATGTCTCATCCATGTTTCATTAATTATTTATACTCATGGTTTTAATTTATAAGAAAAAATGCGGTCTTTATTATCAACGAACCACTAAAATGATCTAAAAAAATACCATTGATATTTTAACTTATGAATCATCATAATATTAATATTAAAATAGTTAAATGATATAAATTATGGTACTAGAAGTATTTAAATACCTTTCCATTGAAATGTTGTAGTTTCACTTCCAATTGACAAGAACATCGATCATGAACGGATCATGGAAATCATGTAAAGAACAATCCATAAACAATGCAGGGAAGAAAATACTAACAATTAATGGGTGAAATGAGGTTATGAAATGATCCTAAAAGATGTTATAAACATGAGAATGTTTCAATAAAATACTAATAAAACTCTTTTATCCTTTATACATAAGGTTTAAACAAGTTTAATGAATAAAAACCCAAGGTAAGGGAATTTTTAACCCGATTTCCATTCAGTGGGTTATCATTATACTTCGCTATTTATGTTGTATTAGAATTGATTCTGTGATGGGTTTTGCATATGATATGTTGAATTACGTCTATTTCTAGTGTATATATGTATTCCATCCACTCTATTATGTCTCTCCTCTATTGTATGATATTTATAAGGGGATTTCATTTTCAAATCATCTTTTACAAATCTATTTTACAAAAATCAAAAGAAATGTTTTTATGAAATTAATATTGTTGTATGATTATGTTATGATTCTTGGGAATTGTTTATGATGATGTTTGGGACCTATATATATGTATAATGCAATTGGTATTTTAATTTTGGAGGTCTGTCATATGGTTACTCCAAGTGTAACATCGATGGTTACACAAATTGTAAAGTAGCAATGAGGGTTACAAATTATAAGGTACCCAAGAGGGTTACAATATTAGGTATGTAATTTCCCATATAACTTTATGGTTCTACTTATGTTATTATTTATTTTGAAAATATCAGGTTTCACAAATTATGTATATACGTATACAATAGATAAGTATGTCTTTTGAATATAATTTGATAGGTTACATTTATTCATGGACTAATGTGTTCATTCCTTTTTTTATATCCCTTTCTGAGCTTTTCTACTCATCCCATGTTTTTAAATTTTTTCTATAGTTTATAAGGATGTGTAGTACAATTATGGAAGTTATTTTAATTTTTTTTATTAATTTTCAAAGAAATCATGTTTAATGCATTAATGTTTTTTATTTTGAAAAAAATGGAATCTAATTTTAACGTATCAACTCTGTAACAATGTGTAAGGTTATGAATGTATTATGTCCCAATTCACTAAATCTCAAAACATGAAAAGATAATCAATGTAAAAGGAAGTTTTTTCTTGAATAAAATCAAGATTATGTAATGAAATTATGTCGGGTCTTTATAGTCATTACCAAGATCTGAAAAATCTTATTTGAATTTATAAAATTCTATACTTGTAAATCATTTGAAATGAAACATTGTTTGATGCCACATTGTAACATCCCCAACCCAGTGCCTCCATTATTGACCATGTTTTGTGGGTTATGTCAACTCAGGAATTCCACCCCATATTTTAGAGGCATCCGACATGTGGATAAGATATAAGTAATATCGTAAGACTATAAACATATGTATATAGATGAAAAGGAGTGGAATAACATAAATAATCTATAATAAACAATACCAATAAAATAAGAAAAATCATGTAATCCAATAATAGTAGAGTCATGTTATAGGAGTATTAATGTAACTAAATGATGTTATGAAATTCATTTAAATAGACTAAAATATTTCAAATAGAAATGAACCCAAAATCCTTGTACTTGGACCCGATACCGGTAATGTCCCTAAAATTCAACCCATCCATTAGGAAATTATCAATATCATGGTACTTTTCCTTTTACAATACATACAACCATTGATCCTGTCTAGGTAGAATATGGTTTCATGACAAGGGTAACAAAATAACTCAGTTTTCCATCACCAACAATGTGTAAAAAAATCATCTATGAGTTTATAACAAATGAAATAATATAAGAGACATGTGAATTAATTCCAAAAATTAATACTATACACGAAATAAACTCACTCACTCTCAAGTTATAATTTGACATCTAGTGTCATCCGAACCAGCTATAACACAATGAAAAATTGTTCTATGAATTTTATTGAACTATTCCAACCACAGTCATATCCCCTCGATGTTGTATTTATAAAATAAATAATATGTGAAATGGGAAGTTACCAATTTTCATTAAAATATAATCATGATCAATACCTTCATATAATAATTTCTAAATAATCAGGCATAATCCCTATATGAAATAATTTAAGTATATCTAAGAACAAACCATTTATGTATTAATTGGATTATAATGAATAACAATCCATATATATATGTATTTCAACATAAATAATTCCCAATAATATCAACAAGCCAGCACACTAAATCTTGATTAATCATTTCACTACCAAATTTCACCCATTCCAACCATTGATCCAACCATCAATTTCCATCACAGTTTTTACAATCCCCATTTCATGTATAAATTAAATAAATTAATCATTACAATTTATTTATCCCCATAATGGACCATTTTTAATTCTTACGTATATTAAAGTTCAAATTCATCTTTTTTAGCTATATGATATATATTTAGTCAAAATTTATAATTACAATGTCATGCTAAATATCAATAAATATTCAAAAAATTCCCTTTGTTAATCAAGAATAAAAATTATGAAAACTACCATTTCATATCACATTTTAGTTATGGATAACCTCTCAGGTGGCCAAATGGATTTCCCCACTGCCAATGGTCGTGATAGTATCCATTGAAGTTTTAAGAAATGTATGACTTTTCAAATAGTGTTCTATTCAATTTGGTCATTATTTTATATGGATTAAAAACCATATTCCACTTATTGCACATAATAAATTATTTTAAAGAAACAATTTGGAGTTTTTTCATACTACCTACCTCAAAATAAGAGAAGATAGAGAATAATCCACAATATCTGAGGTGGCAACTGGATTATTTCTTCAAAGAAAATATGAGACCAGAACATCAAGATCCAATGGATCTTGCTTATGGTTTTTATAGGACTCTCAATTGTCTCTACTGTAAGGGATTAAATCACTAGAGATCGATCCATAGAAATTGGGTGGGTGGGGTGTCAGTCCAACAGAAATGGGTTTCAATGACTTTATAAAATGATTCTACAGTACCTAGGATTTGAGAGGAATTAATGGGAGATAAAATGGTTTCATGGGTATTTATGGATGGACTATAAAAAATAATTCACACTAAAACCTCCCAAATAATACCATTGAACATGCTGACATGGGTAGCACAGAGATGTAGCAGAATGGATTATGTTGTTGCTTTCTAGGTCAAACATCATCTGAAGAACACGGATCCACCCATTACGCAGATCCAATAAAATTGTAAAGGGTCCATGGAACAAATTGTGCCACTATACTGTAGAATCAAAAAACTCAAGAAGTGAGATATGATGCAGACTAACTCCATGCTATAGGAGAGATGGAGTTGGACGATCTGATCAAATTCCACCTTCCAACCTTATGCTTTAGTCACTCTCTCCACATAATATCACTCAACCATCCTATTCAATATCATTCATCTATAATAGAGTGATTTTCAATATTTTAGTATCACCCAAATCCCTCCTATTGTGACCCTGTATCATTTCAGGGATCTCCACTCCACAACCACAATCATTAAGGTGCAACCCAGATCACAATGAGGAAGAATCTACCCCAACAGATATTTTTAGATCAAATCATCCTTAAATGTTTTTAAAAAATCAAAGAAACTCCCAAAATTAAAAACATCTATAAAATTTCATAGAAATAAGGTATTAAATTAAAACAACCATATCAAAGTGGTTTATGAAAATGCAAAGAGGGACATACATTGGAAAATATGGGATCTTAGATGATGTGATTTGTTTCTAGGGTGATCGTTTAATTTAGATGTATTTTCATCATGGTGTGTCTATTTATTAAATGTATTGTTGACGTTGATGTTGATTTTTGAGTTTTTGGATCCGGGGATTACTTTAATGAATAGATTTTTCATTGCACTATGACTAGTTATAAAGTTTCGTGTATGTGGAATGACCACATTGGTGACATGATGAATTTTCCTAATTAAAATTATATTAAAATATTGACTATTAATTAAACATATTGTGTAATAGAAGACTAGAAAACTTATATTGGGGATTCTATTGAGATATCCTCACAATGGAATGACCATTACTTATCACACTGCAATGCCAAAAATTCCATAACCATTATAAATTCATAATACCATATGAATTGTTCATAATTCTATTATTTTCCTATACCCACAAGCAATTAGTGGTGGTTATTTTGATAGCCTTGATCCTTATTACATTCTTGTTATTACTGGCAACATGAGATTGATTGTTAGTGATCTGAGGAGTGAACATCATCATTTCTCTTGGGTTTTCTTCTCATCCTTCCATGTACAGTTGATGAATCACATAAGTGTGTGTTTTTTCTATCATGTGATATAGAATTGATTAGGTAATTAATTTATTTGGACTATAAATATTTTCCATGATTTACTATAGATTTTTATTTATTCATCCCACCTTGTTCGAGTATTTTATTTTAAAAGCATCAATTTAGTTTGGGGATTTAATAACTCTCTTTAGTTTTGATTGTAATGTAAAAGTAAAATGTTTTTATAACTTACGGTGGTTTTTTAATATAGAATTCATGAATATGAATATGTGGATTTAAATGAAATTTATTTGGAATGGTGACTAAACTGAGTATACATGATTCCACAAAATTTAATGTGATAGAAGACTATATCTTGTTATTGTATTTAATTATTATTATTTTTGTAATATATGTGTTTTTTATTTAATTATTTTAATAACCACTCAAAAAAAATTAATTATGAAAATTTGGTAAATAACTAGTTTTTGGTAATCTATATTTTTTTTTCTATCACCGATTTGAGTTATGATATATTTAACACAATCCCATATAAAAAAATGGAATTGTGGAGTATCTTTACATGATGAATTAGTTTTTTTATATTATTTGTATACATTATTTCAGTAATGTAATTTTTTTGTTCATGGAACTAATTATTCTATGAATGTTTTGGATTTTTGAATGTGTTGGGTTGTGGGGATGTAGCTAGTTATGATTGTTAGAATATTTTAAAGTGGTTGATGTTGATGTTTGGATGTTTGAATATATTGATAACGTAATTATATTCATGGAAAAAGGATATTTCTTGTCTTCCCTAATACATTTCCACGTGTTTTGAGTTTTCTTATGGAGTGGTTTGTTTTTATTTATGGTATTTTATTATATTTTTCTGATGGTTATGGAATCTGATAAGTAATGATGAATGTTGTAATGGGTGTGGTTTAGAATTTACTATGTTGTGGGATATTATATAAATATTAATTGGGATTATGATTATGTGAAATAAATGGAATGAATATGGATATTATTGAGATAAATAATTTAATACGGATGGTTGGAAAAAATATATAAGTGGTTAAATGATGTTATTAAATTGGGAATTGGGAATATTTTCTATATTTTTGTGTGTGTAGAATATGGGGATAAATTTTGGATTAGTAATAAAAAATGATGGATTGTGTGTATCAATGTTATTTTGGATATAGTGATGTGTGTTTTTGTGATGTATTTATATGAAATAAAATGTTTGATAGTGTGAATGGCTATATAAATGTTTCATTTTAGTTATAAATTCATACACACGTATCCCAAGTCAAATGAAAATTTTAGAATAAAAATTATCTGGATACCATGTGTTTTCTATAAACGTCATGATATGTGATGGAATATGTGGATGAAAACTCACTCGTCATTACTAACCCATCCAGGTGTAGTGTGTAATGTGATGGTGTGATGTTTATTTAATAATACATATTGTAATAACATAATAAAATAATATATTATACACATGATTGCTTGGATATATAGTTTGGGTGATGATACATTTTAGGGGTCACAAATGGTATGATGAGGGGAAATATTTGGTATTCATCATGTTCAATAAACCCTACAATAATCATGTTTTATATTATCCTATGATGTATATTATGTGTTGGTCATGCAGTTGTGGATATTTGGTTGTGGATATGTGATGATGATGATGATGTTTTCATATGTGGTGTGGTTGTGATTTGATATTTGATATGTTGTGATATGTATATAGAGGGGAACATAGCACCCAAATGTTATTCATTTTTGAGTGAGAGTTAAAAAAACTAAATATATGGTTTAGGGATACCTTATTGATATATATTAGTTTGAAAATATTTTATTATGTTTGTGTGTGGTATTGGGTGAGTGAGACATGTTGAGTGGTAGTGAAAACCCGCTAAGGGTGTATTTGTGGTGTACCTTAGTGATATATATTATTATTAAAATATTTTAAAATTTTTGGTTGTGTAATTTGATGAGTGTGCTTTAGTGGGATTGGGTGATAAAATACCTTGTTATGTGTGGGTTGGTTTTACTATTTATTGACTAAGGAATATTTATCATTACCCTATATATCCTTGAGGGTTATTGAAGATAATACTACTCAGTATAATTCTATTCTCACCTATATATATATAATTATGACATCAGGATTCGATGAGGTATTTGGATATATCCCTATACATTACATGACTCATGTTTAGAGCTGCTAATTATTTATTTCTATATGTGTTTATTATGGTATTCTTAATTATTGTATACTTTTACGCATATAAAATTTATATGAACTTTGGTGTGATAAATTTTATTCTATATATGCAGTTGTGTTGTCGTTTTATCATATGTTCCTATGATTTAGATAGGTAATGCCACTTATTTGGGTGATATATGCGCTCAGTTATACATTCCAACTTATGGGTTTTAGGAGGTGGGCCCTAGGGGAACTCTATTCTACATATAGGATTTATAGGGGTTATCATTTTTAATATTACTTAATAGTGAGATTACATTATTAATTTTGGAGTAGGGGTAATATGACTTTTCTTTATCACAAATTTTAGTTAGAATATATTTCATCCATGTCCATATTCATTATATAATTATTATTATTTTTTCTCTATCTTGTACATAATTTTTATTATAAAATAAGATTGATATCCATTGATAATTACTCACCTATGATCATTTAATGTAAATATTTTTATCTCTTTGTAACATAACCAACCTAGAATCCACAAAATGGTGCTTTGATAAATGTCTCCAAATGACCTAAACCACGAATCCTCATACTCCAGCAGTCACAGACTTGTAGTAAGGTTTTGAGAATTCATTTGAGGATACTATACCATATTTTTTAGACAAGGAAACAAATGATAATATTGATAAAAAATGAAACAATAACCAAAAAACTTTTAGGATGAATTAATAACCAAATATCAAATAGAGTACAAACCACAACCAAACAAGTAAAAAAGAAACGTCATGATAACATTAATAAGTGTGATAGGAAAACCAAAACTAATACAACCAATTGAATCCCTAAACTGGGACCTGAATCCTTGTTTATATCCCTATTCAAGACATCCCATATTTGAATCATCTCCCCATTATTGGGCCTTTTCCATTGTCCTAACCTAAAACCATGAAATCTACCCAGGTACCCAACCGCGGCTGGAGCGGGGTGTGAGTACAACATAGCAGGCCTCCACCAATGATTTATACAAAATTGTAGTCTAAAAAGATAGTTCATGAAGGCACTTCAAAAATAGAATGTTAAAAAATAAAACTCTGTTATTTTAGTTAATGATATTTACATTATATGATTTCATCATTTGTTTAATGTATTTTGGCCTTTACATTATTACACAACAACCCAAGTCAATAAATTACCAGGCATAAAGATCATGTCAAATTCCTTATATCACTACGGAAAACCCTTCCACAATCATTTATATGTCGCTTACCTTAGAGCATCTCTCCATTTAGTTTCTCCAATCCAACCATTAGGTCCTAGAACATAATTCCATTACCATAACATGTGAATTATTGGTGCGATTTTAGAGCATTAGTCTATCTCGACACATGATAGGATCCTTAGTCCTTCATACCACACCAAAAAGCCATGTGCACATGATTATTTATTATTTCACTCCATAAACCATGTAAAAAAAGAATCATAACAAATCATATAACATTATCAATTCACAATTCATTTAACATATAAATCACCATGAAGCCTTTTCCTATTAGAACAATTACCACCTACTCGACATAACACATTTAACCCATATCTCATTTTCTTACATTTTTTCATTTAGTAGAATAATTTTTTTATATTAAACCATTTAACATTATTCATCAATCCACATACATTATCCCATTTACAAAATTCAATTAAAAATCATAAGTAATTTAGCGCATTCATGTTCTTCAATTTAACATGTTTCATATTTTTCCAAACAATCCATTAGGACAAAGACAATGACTAGAAGCAACTAATATTAGTTCCCCATAGAAACCAAATAATATTTCTGACACATTTTTCATGGGATCCATCTCTACACAAGAAACTATGGGATTTACTTTACTATTTTTCAATCTTGGTAAATGTTGGCGCACCCCATGGGATTCCCTAAATCTGTCTAACAATAATCAATGAATCCCATAGAAATAATGAGGGGATTAATTCCTAACCAATCCAACAATTTTATCAATTTTTATAGAAGACAAAAAGAACCCATCAAGAGGTATGAAATATCACTACCACACATGAATAAAATCTATAAAACAACTATGGGATATAACAAGTATACCACAAACCTCGATTTTGATGATGAACGCACTCCGAGCATTTTTCCTAGATTTAGATTCAATTACCAAATGATTCCATTACCTATTATCCACTAGAATATAGCGTTTTAGGGTTTTATTAGAATATAAATAATGATAGAAGCACTAATATAGTATAGAGAAGCATGAGGGGCATTATAATTACCTAGTGCTTCGATCCACACCGAGAATCTCTCGAAATGAACTATAATATGAGTAGAATGATTCATTGAAATATTATGTAATCTTGGTTCATCCCAAGGGTTTAACAGATAACAAATGGGGAATAAATCAGGTGAAATACTAATAATCCATAGGGGAATTTTTCATAAATTCACACTTTTTAATGGGGGAATGGTTTAACTGAACGGTTTTATAACCATGTTCCGATGATGTGTCATATTCTATTCATGAGGGGTTATGCAACATGGATACCTGGGAATGACCAAATAGTTTTACAAATCAAGTTCCACCCATTCTTAAATCCACTTTCTCTAGTTGCAAGGTTTGGCCTACCACTTCGTACAGTTTTTACTAACCGGGCGCTGACCAATCATTATGTACATAATGGACCGATTTCCCTTCCTTTCAAGTCCCAATCCACCAAAAAATCTCCAAACCTCCTCATACACCATGAAAATATTAATTAAACCAAATTAAGGGATTTAATACAGTTTTTTCATTAAGTATATATCACCATGATTTCTAGGATCGTACAAACTACCCACATTAAAACATCATGTCCTTAGGCCGCACTACAAATCATCTTTGAGATTACAAAGAAAATATATTGAGACATAGGGCCTAAATTTATTACTACCATTCCCATGATTCCTCCTGAACATTCCCATTCTACCACATGACTCGAACCAAGGGCATGATATTTCCTCGCAAAATTTGTCTCACCACTATATAGAATATCAACTGAATTCTCTTCAATGGATACATCATCCTCACATTCAACATCCTCAACAGCAAGAACAAGATATTGGTTAGGGAGATACAATAAAAGATGCAAAATAATGAAAAAAATCATGAATACTAGTATGGATCTCTGGAAGAGGCAATTGGTATGACACCATCTTGATCCTCTCCACTATATCAAATGACCCACAAACTCGGGCACTAAGTTTCCTTGATTTAGAATATGATGGAGGCCCAACCTTGGAATCCCTGAAAGGAAAACCCGATAACCCACCCCAAAAATAAGAGATCTATAACAGTGATCCAAATACCACTCCTTCCTACTCTGATGCATTTTCATATTATTCAAAATCCACTAATCATTTTCCAATATTTCCTATATGAAACTCTGTCCGAAGAACTCTGATTCCACAGCCTCTAACCAACATAACAGAGTTCTACATGGTCTACCATCGAGTGACTCAAATAGTTCCATTTCAATCATAACCTAAATATAGTTGTTAACTTAAAATAAACAAGTTTCAAGTCTTTATCCCACAATAAATTGAAATACCAGACAAAATCCACCAAAATGTCCTCAAATACATTAATAGTATTCTTTTACATCTCATAAGACTATGGCTGGAAAGTCGTACTAAAAGTCACATGGTTACAAATTGCCTTCTGAATTCCCTTCCAGAATCATGATGTGAAACACATATCATGATCCAAAACTATAGTACATGAAACCCCATGCATCTGTACTATCTCCCAAACATAAATCTCACCCAACTGATCTATTTTTGAAGGTTCTAGAATCTGTAAGGAGTGAGCCAATATAGTTATCTGATCCAAAAACTACCCAGATTTCATTAATCTTATGAGAAATCCTTGGAAGTACCAAAACAAATTCGATCATCATGTCATCCGATTTACACTCCGGAATGTGTAACGACTATAAAAAATCACATGGTCACTGATGATGAGGAATCACCTACTGACAGGTAGGGCATCATTCCTTTAAACAAGAAACTTATTTCTTTATTCCTAGTCGCCAGTACTACCTACAGAGATCATGATACATCTTAGTCAAACTAGGATTCATAGGACACTTTGATGCATGAAACAATCGCATCAACTCTTCTCACCTACATAATGACATAACCACATGTAAAAGACCATAAATGATCCCATTCCCACCAATAATCTAACTAAAAGGAGACTCCACACTTTTAGGAAAATCCTTTATAGATAATCATTGTGGATCTGGACGTTTAATCTCTTTTATCCATCTCAATATCACAGCATCAACTAACATAGATTATAGGGTCACTTTCCCCTACCCATCCTATACCTCCATAAGAATATCATTAAACAATGGCTGAATCCACTACTCAAAACTAGATTTGAAAACCACCAAATTTTGTGTCTTTAGACTCAAATAATATACCACACTTTTCCTATTTACATGTTTTAAAACCAACTAAATGTTAATTGATTAAGCATACTCAACCTATCTTCACTTCCCATGATTCAAATCTTGCTAAAAGAAAATTCAATTCATGATTTTGTGGTTGGTTTACAATCTAAACTGTTCCACCAATACGAAATTCCACCAACACATTAATGCGCAAACTACCAAAGCTGACCCAAGATCATGAGTGTAGTAGTTCCTTTCTTGAGGCCTGAATGCTTATGACCCATAATCCACTACCTGATCATATTACATAAATACCCCCCCAATTAGAACATCGAATGAATACCAAAACCGGGTATACTACATACTTGGATCGTGTAATATTAAAATCAGTACGGATATCATCCACTTCCTTAACTCTTAGAAATCACTATCACATGACCCTAAGAAATCAGAATTGATTCCATAATTTTCAAAAAATAAAATCTGGAATCTAGATAGGATAAATATGGTATTAACCATCAATAAAAACAATTAATCCCAGAAAACATTGAACATAATAAATATTCTTGGGCTTCTCCTAAGACACCACTTCCTGTTCTTTTCCGGGTCCACTAACATAGATTATACATAGATGATGAGACCCAAAATAATTCACAGTATTTATCCAGAAAAGACACTTCGATATCTCGGAATATGGAATATTCTCTCTGAGTGTACTGATGAAAATGTCAAGATGTTTGCTATGATCTTATTGAGTTATAGATTACACAAAGATGTCATTTACAAAAACAACTACAAACTGATCTAGAAAAGGGTGATTGATTTGGCTAATCATATACATTTACACTACCATTGCATTAGTCAATCTGAATGTCCTATCAAGAAAATCAAACAACCCACACCTAATCCTAAAATAATTCCATGATATATTATAGGGTCTCAACCTTAGCTGATGAAACACTGACCTTAGATAAATATTAGAAGACACCGAATCACCTCTCAGATGATCAGAAATATAATCCATTTGAGGAAGTGGGTATTAGATCATGACCTTCATCTGATTCAATTTCCAATAATAAACACATAATAGGAAATATAAATCAATGGTTTTTTTGAATAAAACACTAGTGATCCCCTTGGTGACATACTAGAATGAATAAAATCCTTATTATCCTACTCCTCTAACTGATTTTTATGATCATGGTGTTCTTCTAGATCCATTCAACGTGGTAGAATGGAAACGTGTTCTACACCTGACAGAACTTTTTTTGGAACTCAACATCTCTATCGAGTGGAAACCACAAGAATCCCTTAGGAAACATATCCTAAAAATGATCTACCACTATAGGAATGAAAATATGTTATTCTCTCAGACCATCTAGCATAAAACAGCTACCTGAGCTATGAGAATACCCAACAGATGAAAAAATGCCCTGCACAGACTACCCAAACATCCCATTCACCAGGATATACATTGGTGTCCCCCTCGAGTGACAATAATGTTACCTTATAATGGTAATGATCAATATGGGACCAGTATAATACAAACCAATCCATGCCAAATATCATATCAAAACTCGACATCTAAAGAGTGAAAAAGTCCTATAGAGAGAGGTATCCACCAATCACAAAATCACACCCCTAATATTGAAATATGTTTTATGATCACACCCATAATCGTGTATCAATAAACATAACTCCACACATATGGTCTACTACATGACCCAACAAAAAAATATGATAACAGAAAAAAAGAATCCAGGGAATGTGTATCTAATAAAAACTATCAAGAGTAGAATCCACTAGAATCGAACATCGAACGGTCTATGATTTAACCTATCCACCTATCAGTGTAAACAGAACTATGTGTAGTTGACAAACTAATATACCAAATAAACCAGTCTGATATCCATGCACTACGCTGTACCTTGTGGATATAGATTCTCCCGACCTAGAGTTCCACATCTGCTACATTCCCCGATATGACTAGTTGACCTCCAACTACCTACTAGATATAGGGTAAATGACCTCTTACTTACACTCTACATCTTTCTCTATCTTTAATCCATGCCTGGATGGAAAGGGTTCCTATAGAACCTCATCATATTTCCCAATACATAGCACAACCAACACTCAAATAGTGTCTAGTAACACTGACTCCACACATGTACTGATCTACCACACTAATAAAATAAGACTCCATTTCTTCTTTGAGACATTGGTTCCCTTTTCTAACTACCTCCTCCAGCAATTCATTGATGGATTCTCTCAATTATGTGCTTCTTATGATCATAGGATGCACTAGGGGATCTCCCTACATAATTAATAAGTCCACTGCATGAAGCCTCCCTTAGATTTCCCTCTAAGATAATGGAATTATCCAATACATCTGAAAAACACATTAGAAAAAAGGTATTAATTTTGGACATGATCTCAAGTAGATTTGCTTCATGGAAATGTCAAAAAATAGTGGCCTCATCTCCATAAAATGTGGATACACAATGCTGCAAGTACGTTAAATTACCCACATAATCCATCACCGAGATAGTTCCATGGGTCGTCCTCATAAAATTATCTATCATTTCATGTCTCTAGGTCTATATATAGTAATGCTGCAAAATCATTTCAGGGATACCATTCCAAATCATCCCCTCTACCTGCTCCATCAAAACCCAAATGTCCCCCAAATGTTTTTCCATCCCTCATAGAATGTATATTTCCATCTTGACGCTCTTCGTATGATGAGTCTCTAAGTGATCAAGAATATTATTGATTGAATATATCTAGAACTCATCTACCTCTTTCCCACCCTCTATGGTAAAGTTTTGGGGGTGTTGGAGCTGAAACTCTTGATCCATATTAAACTTACTCAGTGAAACCCACCCTGGGTCCCATTCCATCATCTGAAAAAACAAGAGATGTTCTCTAGGAACTATTCATCTCCTCAATTTCCCTAGTCCACCGGGGTCTCTTCCTCTACTTTTGGGAGAGCATTCTTGGAGACATATGATAATCACCCAATTAGAGTAAATAATCATGGTTGAATTTCTCTAAAATTCCGAACACAAGTCTCCGAACATAGAAAAAAATGTTATATAATTTATAAAAAATATGGTTCTTCGCTAGCCATAATCATCTCATTTCAAATGCACTATCTCATCAAACCACACCAAATATATAACAATACCCTAGAACATCCTTACCATAGGTCATAGATAACCCAAGATTAACCAACATATATGGTCAAAATTCTTTCATTATACAACTATTTCATAACTATTTCGACTTTTTAAAACTCAAATATTTTCATCTCATGCACATTGCCAATTTCAAAACATGATACAACCAACACTTTACCTTCTTTAACCCTTTAATTATTCACAATTATTTAATATTATTTTTATTTAACTATTTTCACCATATTTATTATACACAGTTTTATTTATATTTTCAAGGATGTTAAATTCATTATACTCTTTATTCCCCGGAAATCCATACTATGTGTTCCTATCATGATGCATTTCACATTTATCCTAGTTTATTAAAATTATAATTGAGTTCACAACCTCATGCATTTCCATCTATGAAAATAATATCATGAAAATTTCACATCACACCAAAAGTGCATCATCCAATGGTGGAAAATCATTCAACTCTAATAACACGTGTCAAAAAAAAATACAATTTCTAACCATGTACAATTGGGGTTTACCTTGTACACGGCGTATATAATCTCAATAATGAGCTCATTTCCATGGTTTGACACATATTAATATTCTATCTACCATTCCAAATAGTAAAACATAGAAATAACAAATTAGATAACACTTTGTGACATCTCCAACCTAGAATCCACTAAAAAGTGCTATGAGTTAGGTCACCACCACACCTCATTAGAACATCCCCATATGCCAAAGGTTTCCGACTAATAACGAGGGTCTGATAAATAAAATGGATAGTATAAAACATTTTTTATTGGCATATAGAATAGGGTGTGAGGACAACTTAGTAGGCCACTACTGACGGTTTCTACAAAATATCCAGTCTAAATAGATAGTGCATACATGTTATAGATAAATGACACTATAATAAAAAGATACTATGGAGGTATTAGATAAAAAAAATTATTAGTTGATTTCATCAGTTGTTTCATGGATTAGGTAATTAAATTATTTTCACCCCAACCCATGTCAACAAATTAAAATGATTAAAAAATATGTCATTTTTTATATCTCACTACGGAAAAAATATAACAATAATTTGTATCAAATATTCCTCAGAGCATTATTCTAGGTAGATTCATACAATGTAATGATTATGTACGAGGCTATTAGTTTGGATACCTTACCCATGCATTACTATGGTGGGATTAGAGCATTAGTCCAACCCAACCCACAGGAGTAGCCTTAGTCCTTTATCCCACAACACAAATCCATGTTCACATGATTATTTATCATTTCACCCAATATACCATATCACAAACCAACCATAAAAACCCATAAAACACTTTCAATTCACAATTAATTTAATATATAAGTCATCATCAAACCTTAACCCATTAGTATAATTATTATTTATATGGGATAATGAATTTAACTCATTTAACATTTTCCTATGTTTTCTCATTTATCATAATCAAAAATTCCTTTACAAAAAACCATTACAAATAAGTAATCAATTCAAAATAATTATACAATTTACATATTTCAATTACAAGACACAATTCATTTAATGCATTCAAGTTCTTTCATTTTACAAGTTTTAATTTTTCCCAAACAATCACTTATGAAAAATCCAATAACTTGAAACCACTACGTTTAATATCCCTTAGAAACCGAAAAATCATGTTGAAATATTTATCATTGTCTATATTTCCATAAAACAATCTCTGAGCTTAAATTTTCCTTCTTCCACGGTTGGAAAATGTTGGTACACATCATGGGTGGCCCTAAATAATTATAACCATCCTCAAGACATCCCATGGGAATCATGAGGGGTTTATGTCGTCACTTATCGAACTATTTTATCAATTATTACTCAAGGGAAAATACATCAAGAAGGATTCAATATCACAACAACATATGCATAGATATATATAAAAACTATGGGATATAACTTATAGACCACCACCATCAATTACGGTGATTAATGCACTGTTAACCTTAGCCTTAGATACATATTCTTGTTCCCATTGAATTATTAGACTAAAATACACTAGAAAAAGTGTGTTTTAGGGTTTTATAAGGAGATAGCCAAAGCTGAAAACCCTAATCCAAAAATAGAGGCACGAAGTGTGTTCGACATACTTGGATCATCGAACTGCACCCAATGATGCAACAAATAGACTAGAATAGAAGGATAATGATTCCTTGAAAACATGTATCTCCAAATTTCTTTACTAGGGATGAAATGAGAAGAAATGTGGAATTCATCAGGTGAAATACGTAAAATACTGAGTGGGATGTTTTGTAAATTCACATTTCTAAAGGGGAAAACAATTTGGACCCACGATATAGAAAACAATGCTCCAACCTTTTCCCATGAATGGTTAAGATACAAAGTTACTAGGGAAAGTGAACATGGTTTTTCAAACTATGTGCCAACTATTCAAAATTTCTATATCTATGGTTTCATGTTTGGGCCTCACCCTTCCTACAGTTTTCAGTAACCATGAACCAACAACAAAACATGTATAAAATGACCTGATTCTCATTCCATTCATTTCAAAAAACCCCCAAACACCGCCAAAACTCTTCATACACCCAAAATACATTTAATTAACCAAAAAAAGATATTTAGACGAAATTTTAAATAGTTATATACATTCATGAAGTCTTGGGTCTTATAATCTTCCTTTATGATTCTTAATTACCCATATTTTCCAAAATCTTCTTTCAGTTATATTAACATTGAATCTATTTAATTTTTTTTCATATTCCATGATTCCTCTATAAAACATTAATTTTCATTATCCTTCCCTTTTGAAACATTTTAATCTTAATGAATTATTAAAATGAAAAATTCTAATATTAAATGGATATTTATTCATAATGTTTTTACTAATTTCGTATCATTAATATTTTTTTCATCGATGCCAAAATATATTAATGCTATACTAATTTTATATTTATCATTTTTTCATATATATTCATTTAAATTTAATTATATAATTCTATTCTTTCAATGACACACACACACAGATATATATATATATATATATATATATATTATTTTATAATGTCTTAATTCAAAAGATTTATTTTACCACGTTAATTATTCTATGATTGATTTAATTTTTTTTTGTGTTCATGTGGATGAAAAATTTACACTTATATAATTATATGATTTATTATTAAAATATTATATATCCCTCTATTTAGTTGTGTAAGTATTATTATCACATGAAATGAATGTTTTTTTCTAAGACATGATGCAACAACATTAATGAATATGATATGCATGGATATGATGAAGTAGATTTGTTTAAATTATTATGTGTTGATATCATATAGTTCACTTCTTATATTATGTTAGGATGATATTTTAAGAAATTCTTAACATGTTTTATGATTTCACATAATTATAAATATTACACTTTATTTTGTTATTTTATAATCCTTATGTGATGATTCATTTTTTTCAGTGGGTTTCCTTCATTTGGGTATGTTTTATGATTATGTTTTCATACCAGCATGTTTATATTATACTCACTAGTTTTTTATCGTCATTATGATGACATATGATGATCTATGTTGTTTATATTATTTCTTATCACAACCTGACCATATAATCTAAATGTTTTCTTTCATTTTCCATTCATGAGATAAAGAAGATGATTATATATTATCATATATCTATAAGGGAAACAATTATGGTATTTTGATAGATGATATATGAACTATATTTTGAAATAAAATGTAATATATAGAGAATAAGTAATGATACTAATCCATTATGTTTTTAGGAATGTGATTTTATTGTGATGTTAAATTTATAATCATCTATATTTATGTAAAATATATGTATGTTAGGAGTGGGTTATCATAGTTTTAATTTATGCCTTCTAAATCATCTCGATAAAAACTTTACTGAAATCATGATCTCTTAATGAAACATATCATGAAATTTTATTACCCATTATCTTATGAATTTTTTTTATTAGTATGAAATTGAAAATTGAATGTAGATATACCCATTAAAAAATATATTATTTAACAAATATTGAAAGCATGTTGCCTAGAATGATTTAGATAATTCTATATCATATAATATTAATTTTCTAAAGGAAGGTCACTTATAAATAATTGTTGACTTATTGGATAATGATTTATTATTATCTTTTTAAATGTTGATTCAATTAATAAATTATATATTTTAATAAAATGGTACACATGCATCTTAAAATATGATATTTCTAATATAAATTTATTTTAAAACAAATTAATCATGGAAATGAAATCATGGATTCATAAATATATTTGATCCATTTTAGTAATAAAAATTAAAAATCTGAGGTGAACACCTATAAAATTAATTTTAATAAAATATTAAAAATGAGAAATATGATATAACAGATTAACAAAAAAGTAATATAATTTTCCAATCATTGATCATTTTTGGAATAATGAGAGAGATCAATGGAACTATAAGGAGCCTATATTACAAATATTAGGGGTAATATCAAAGAATTTATCATTAATGATCCTTTAAAAATAAGATTTCAGCAGTCAACTAAAGGCCACTATAAGAAGAAGAAAATTATCTATAATTGAATAGTGTAAGAATCATTATCCAAGGGAAATAGACTATTTCAAGACCCGTTCCCATATTAAAATTTAAAATTAAATTCATTTACAATTTCAAAATTAAAAGTTTCTCAAAAAATAAAAAATAACAATATTTATATTTTTAATTCATAACAAACTGTTAAGGGAATTTTTACTCTCTTGATCCATCTCACCTTCAAAAAATCTCACATTGTAATTGATTAAAACACATATATTAAAATTATGATATAAAAACCAAAAGGAACATCAACATGGTTTTACGTAATCCATAATAAAGGAGAAAGTTTATGAAAGAATAAGCAAATAATATAAGTTATAATGTAATGGATATTTATAAAAAATAGAATATATTAATCAAAAATGAGATTCGCACCCCTTGTTGATTTTCCCATAATGTACTTTTTATATAAATCAAAACCAAGGAATTAAAATACCACATACAGATATTTCTGTATAGTCTTTAGTCTCCACTGGTTATATTAATAATTACACATACTCCTCTAAATTATGTTAAAACTATATAAATTTATGGTATTGATTGTAAAGGAAATTTTAGTGATGCAATACTTACAAGACATCATGAACCCACTCATTTTATGATGTGATATCCAATCGATATAATTCTACACGAATCAGAAAAATAACTAAAAAATAGGTAAAAAGTATGATAAAGTCATCCAAAAAATACTAATAATCCCTATTACATGTGAAAATAAATAAAATATTTGTCCAAGAATAAAAAAATAACTTACAAGAATTTTTTATAAAGATAATATTCTTTACCCTTCATCATTTACACCATCTAATATATAATTATTTTTTAGGTTCTTCACCAATTGAAGGAAATTTATTATAGATTAACCAATATTTTTGCATAATTACAGTGAAAAAGTATACACTCTTAAAATGAATCATATTTTAGAGATCCAAGATAATAATATTTCCTATTATTTTAAGAAAACTCCAAAAAAACAAAATATTCCACATATAAACCAATAAAAAAACTATATTCCCATTAATTAAATACAATAATGATTTTTATAGTCATATTAGATTATCCATATATCTACGACTGATATTTAGTTCTCAAAAAAAATAATTACGCTGAAATCCTAGTAAAATTCCTACAGATAAATTTATGGAACTAAAAATCCTAACATTACATGACTATTATAATAATTACATCCCACTGAACCATACCTTCTTTAAAATATAATATTTTTATCTCTATCCAAATATTATCTCCAATTATATATTAGCGATATGAACTAAAACCTATAGAAAGATGATATAATGAATTTAATCATAATGTTTGTTATATATATATATATATCATATAGTATGAAATATATTAAAATAATGAGTATCATATGAATTAGTTGGGGTATATCCTAAGGAAAGACGTAAATAATGCATGACACAACTAAATCCTATCATACTGTATAACATGGTTATATTGTATGACCGTATCAAAAGTGTTATGATGAGTGAATAATATTGTATGATTCAAAATATTATTTATGATTTATAATGGGATAATAATGTTTATTGTCTACATTCTATTTTTCATCATTGAATGTTATCATTAATCATGTAAATTTAATTTAAGGAAACATATTGCATAATCCAAGAAAATGTTATGTGATAAATTAAAAAATTTGGATGATGATAATTTTTTTATTTTTTATTAGATATAATTTACACAAACATCCCATAACATAAAAAATTAATAATAGAGATTTAAGAAGAATCATTGTTTCCAATATAATGAGGGTAGAGGCTATGAAAATGGTAAACCAATATTGTATATTATTCCTATTATCTACCATAAAGATCAACTCTCATTTCCCCTTTTATAAAAGAGAGGTTCTATATTTAAATTGTAGATGCAGAGGATAAAAAAGAATTTATTTGTTTATACATTTCATCCTTGAGATACATCATAATGTAAAGAGTCCATAAACACAATGTCAATAATCTTTATTGAACATTTTTATTGAAGATATAAGATGTGACCAAACTTCAGTGTATAATATTAAAATTATTTATTTTATATTAATCATGGTTTGTATTTTAAAACATAAATATAATGGACTCATGTGTATTGATTTCTTCTAGTACTCGAATAAGTGTTATCTAAACATTATATATGAGCTGCTGGTATCAAGGAAATTCTATTCCTCTAATGTTTCCAAGAATAATTTTTTATTTGAAGAATATAAAATAACATATTTTGAATCATTATGTATGATATATATTTTTTATTGTGGAATGCCATACTATTAGCTTTTTATAAGACATGATTTAAACACATTATATGGCATAAGATATATTAGATGGCGAGACATGGTAATTTATTTAGATTTCAAAACATAATAATATATAACATGGACAATAAAAGAAAATGATTGCACTAAAGCACATAATTTTCTTACCTTAAATCAAAGCATCATATCGCTTATCAAAATCATTCTTATCTTAAGTTGTGATAGGAAAGTCACCGTATACAATATTAATATATAATAAAATACAATATAGAAAAAATGTATTATTTATTTCAAGATATAAATTATATTTCATAATCAATGATATAGGTTTTATACACTATATCTACTTATAATATTTCCATATCACTAAAAATCAAATATATGAAAATCGGTTTCCGTAAATTTTATATTATGATTTGAATTATATAATTAATAAAATGTTTATATAAAATAGGGAAATGTATTTTGTGATATTTTTAAAAATCATATTTTTATATAATCATTAAATATAAATTTTCTGTTAAATTAATTATTATAATATTAATAGCTAATATTTAAATACATCTGGATAATAATTGATGGATTCTAATTCTCATATAAATTATTGATATTATAAATAAGAGGTAATTTATAAAGTATTTATAAATTAAAAAATAGGGGAATTTATTATATATTTTATATTTAATTATGATTTTTCGATAACATTTAATTTTAAATGTTCATATTTATATCCTTATTATATATTTTTTTGAACAATATCAAAAGTAATTATGATAATTTTTGGGGGAAAAGGTTGATATTATATTAAATATGATATATTTTAATTCTATAAAAACATTACATAATAATTATGAAATGTAAAATGTGTGTACGAAAAATATCATATATTTATGAAAAATTCACATTAGGGGTAATAGGAATTATTTCACATTGGAAATAAATTTAATGAGATGGTATTTATTTTATTATATAATTTTCATAATGAATTTACATAAAATATTGTGTTCATAATTTATTTATTTATGAATTGTTCATATATTTTATCATGAAAAAAATTTAAGAATTATTTATTCATTTTTTATTATTCTCAACGTTATTAATAAATATAAATTTTTTATTGTGAATGGATGCCTGTTTATTCTAAATATGTTTAAATTTCATCTTTAAATTATCATACAATATTTAAAGGAGTTAAAATCTTTGTATGATAATTGATTTAATTTTATTCCACCCCAATAGTGTAATTTACAAAGTTATGTGATTGAATCAAGGATTAAGTTATAGTATATACAAATTATTAGATATAATTATAAAGTAAATAATGTATATCTTAAATAAATAACCGAGGTAGAGGGAATTTGGTTCAAACTAATCACTAACATGGGAGTTTGAGGTGGGTATAGAAAATATTAGGTTG
This sequence comes from Viscum album, assembly GCA_963277665.1. Lineage (NCBI taxonomy): Eukaryota > Viridiplantae > Streptophyta > Magnoliopsida > Santalales > Viscaceae > Viscum > Viscum album. The sequence goes on from OY728122.1 coordinate 599,243,454, forward strand.
GTTTCTCCTTGATCCATGCTTACACATTTTTGGAATTCTTTACTAGAATTTGGTTATATTATAAAAGAAAAAACTCCCAATTGTTTTTAAAAAATTGGTGGAACCTAAACAGGAGTGACTATAAAACCCCGTAATTTTATCAACGAAATTTCCTTTTGGATTATATGACTATTTCACACATAGTAATATAGTATTATATAAATCACATTTACCATGTGGTAAAACAAAAAAATATTTTATTATAATAGTTTGAAAATTACATTTGGAGAATAAAAATCTCCATAAGAATCTAAAATATTAAAATGGGAAAAAAATAAAATAGTAGGTTACAAAACATTGAAAAGTTGCATATTCAAGATCCAACAGAATAATTGCACTTATGAAAAACAATATATAAAGGACGAAAAATAATAATAATAAAATATAAAACCTTGAAATGAAAACATATATAAACATGATAGAAAATATATGTGAATATACAAAGAAAGAAAAATTAGGTATTTATAGGATGTTGGTAACCCATATGACCAATACATATCAGATCGTTTTAACAGTACTCTTCCCATTGGAATAGTAATATGACCATTAGGAATTGTATGATTCCCATTCAAATTGTCTACACAATAATTGATGTGTAAAATAATATTTATCCTTAATATTAAATGAACATATTTAATATCTATATGATGATACTAAAACATTAATTTTTTAATATTGTCATAAGAATGTCTCTATTATTGAAAAAGATTTATATTTTATTTTATTATTTATAAAAAAATATAAAATATTAAATTGAGGAATAATTTCATAGATGGGATTATTTAATAACATTATTATGTATTAACATAATAATATAATTTTATGAGACCATAGTTAATTTTTCTTATACAATGAAAATCGATCATAATATTAGAAATGTAAATTTGTTAATAAATAAGGATTTAGTTTAAAAAATAAATTTACCATATTCATGAAAATTAAATTAATTAAATTAACTCCATTTCTATAATATATTTATTGGAATATTATTATCGTGAATTTTTTTTATTTTTATAAAATAGTTTTTTTGCAGAATTGTGGTATAATGTAAAATACAGTATTTAACAATATAATAAAAATACATGATTGATTACTTAAGGGATGATGTATGGTCATGTTATTTCTAAATGAAGTGAACTATTTCCTTCATTTAGTTACATAAATTAAAAATATTTACATTCTTGAGGAAAAAAATAAAAAAATGAATATAATATTGAAAAATATGTCTCTCCTCCCCTTATAAATGCGTACCCTCACATTCCATTCACCGAACATATTCTATTCCTTGGATATTTCATAATTTCTTAATAATTAACATCCTAATATTCTCCACTATGTATTATTATTGCAAGTATCACTAAAAGACAAGTTTGTAATTTTATAATGAGTTTTTCTAGGAGGTGACATTCAAGATGTTATATTCTAAATCTACCTCTTTTAAATTATTTTCTAATTTTACATTATCATCACCTCCCTTAGAAAATAAGGAATAATAAATCATGTATTATATATACACAATAATTTTATTGTGATAATTGAATAAATTGCATCCATCATATTATATTATCAACCTTTTTTTCAAAAAAAACTGAACTATAGTTAATATAATGTCAGTTCAATACCTATTTGTTTGGTGAGTTCTATTTTACATTAATGAATTCTTGGTAGGTTTAAATTCACTCATGATTTTTTTAAATTACCTAAAAATTTAGATTATACATTTTCCATATTTTTTATTTAATATTTTTCTATAGTATTTAATAGAATTAAAATAGTTCATGATGGTTGGTAAAATCATTAAAATATACTAATAATATAACATTAATGTTTTTACAAAATTGAATTTCTGTAAATTAGATCACGTATGTGTATTTCAGACCATATAATATTATGGATGGAATATAATATAATTTCATTTCACTTCTAGAGTTGTGTTAACATTGATTTAATATCTATAATTATCCTCAAATGATCTTATCCAAGAACCATCAAATCAAGGCCCGATGAAAGTAATATTAAACAATATATCTCATTGAAATTTTCATAAAAAATAAAACATTAAATATCATAAAAAAATATAAATGAATAATGTTTTGAATTATTTAATTAATTATTTAAATTTTATTTTTTATGATATTAAGTGAAGGTGTAGAATAATTATATTATATAAGGTAAGGGATCACTCAAAAAAACCCTATTTTATTTGTGATACATTATATATTTTTTATAACAAATAGTTTCACTATATTTTTTTATTTTATTAATCTATATTATTTATATATGTCCATATAATATATAAATAGTGTAAATCTACTTTATTTAACGTGAATATACATGTTTTAAAGGTTGACATCCCAACTTCATTCATTATGAAAACCTGATTAAAGGGAAATTCTCTATCTCTTTCCCCATTTCATGTACCACTCTATAATATGTTATAAACCATCCATATAATCAAAATTTTCACATCTCATTATGTAAAACATTGATTATTTCACTTCTATGTTTATGAATTTAAATATACCATTTCACTTTTTAATTATTCTTTATCCATTTTCATAAAACTCTGTTAAAGAAGTAAATTTCAAAATTTACCTATCCACAATTTTTTTAAAACATCACTTCCCATCAAAATCATGATACATAAACCATTATTATTTTTCATTTGTTATATCTATGTATTTTTAGTCCACAAATTATTTAGAAACCATTATGATATTGAATCTTTGTAATCTATAGTATATGATTTTGAAACCCATTTCACTCCATTGGTAATTTTTATGTTTATACATTATTTTTGATTCCTAATGTTCCAAAAATATTCAAGTATAGCTTATGATGGGTGTAACTAGATAGTTCTTCAGTTCATTGTGTACGTTTATATCTCAAGAGATGATATTTATGGGATTAGGGAGTAAAACTAATACATGATCAGACTCTATCCCGGATGTGATATTGTCTTAGAAGTTATCCTTGACATAATATTTTGTCATGTTTTTGTTTTTTTCTACATTAATATTTTTAAGTGATCTTATGATTCCATTATATTTATGTTATTATCCCATAAAATTATTAACGAGGATTTTATTTCGTGATATCACGTCATTCCTTTTAACTCACAAGCAATGCTTCATTTTCATGTCTATCCTATAACTGGGCTTTATACCTCACCCATTATATTTTTGTATTCCACAAGTGTTACTATATAGTTTTTGGAGTTAAATTGGAATTATTATATCATTATTATTATTATTAAAATAAATATTTTTTTATTTTAGTATTATTATTTTTTTTATACGCAGTCTGCAAAATAAGATTGTCCTCTAAACCCAGGGTTTGTATTTATTATATATTTATCCAAAAACTTATTTAATAATATTTGTAAAAGTCAAGGGTTTATATTTTTTGTATCATATAAAGGTCAAGTTATATTAGGGTATTAGGACATAATAGTTTCCTGAGAACCATAGTGATAATCCTACGTATCAAAAAAAATTAAAATATTTTGGTAATTTATGGGAGAAGTGGGTCTCATGAAATTACATACCTATTTGGATGGTAAATGTGGTTATTAATCAGGATAATTTATACCATGTGGTAATAAATATCATAGAAACACTGTGTATTATCTCAATCACTGACTGGTGCATGAAAATGTGGCCTTTCAACACACTAAGTTTTATACTCCTCGGGATACGATTTCAAAAACTCATACACACTTTACAAATGATTATGAAGGACATGAATAGATTATTATGTTAGAAAACATAAAATTTAAATCACCACGGGTAACCTAGATTTAATCATAGAAACTATAAATATAGTATTTATATGTCATTTATAAATTACTTATTCCATATTTATTATTTATATTTTTATATGAATTTTAATTTTATAATACTAATCATTAGTTTTTATTTAATTTAGTTTATTTAATGGAGGGGAAAAGAAGAACTATACCAAAAACCAATTTTGTATGAAATGTGATGATTAACATAATGATATTACTAATAATATATTACAAGGTGATGAGATCATCATGATAGTACTTCTATAATGGACACATATTGGGAGTAATAAATTAAATCATTATGAATTTTCTCCCCTTAAAAAAGAGAATGTTGTGCTTGAGTCATTTATGTGGGAAAGGACACATACCCTTATATTATATTCAAATCCTATCATCATGAAAAAATTAATGAAATCCTTTGAGAATATATTTTATATCCTCTAATGCATAGAATAAGATAAAGTAAAAATGTAAATTTATCGCATTTGTAGGAAATTGATCAATAGTAGACACTAATCAAGAAAACAATGACCCAAAATGAAATTGATTTCATAGAATTTAAATATTAATGAAATTAATTTTCAATAAATATTTTTCCAGAACACACTATCTAAAAATGGAGAGGGAGTCCCTAACATTAATAAAAAATTAAGAGGGTTCTATCAGATTCTATGAGGAAAACATCATCATTCCTACACAGAAGACCTCCGTTATTGTCATCAACCTTGAAATTATGGTGGAAAAATTCATTATTGTATTAATGCCATGTGTGTGAAATTATTCATTGATTTGAATTTCAAAATATAGGAATATATTTTCTATTATTACCTTAATATTTAGATGGGGATTGTTGAATATAACTAGTTTAGTGGGGATGGAAGTAAAAATAGTAAAACATTGATTAATTTAGAAATATCAATTGATAAAACCCATATAGGAAAGATAACACAACTACCCATGTGTTATGAAAATTAAAAATATTGATCTCAGAATCAATCTCAAGGGAACTGAGAGGTTTTTTAAAAGTGTAAATGGGGGTAATCGGTATAATTAATACTATAGATACATGGAGAAACTCACAAATGTTATGTATGAAAGTACAGTTTAAATTTACAATCAACATGTGGTGTAGTGTTTTGAATTCAAGGAAAATGGTATTATTAAATAAAATTCCCTAGGAAAAATGTTTATAGATATATTCAATGAACAAAATCTAGATCTTTAGAGAAGGGAAGGGTATATATTATCTCTGTAGCTGACGTAGATCCTAAAAAATATGCGGGGAAGGTAAACTAGTTAAACATTTCTGAGTAGAGAATGATATTTTTTATTTCACTTCTACAAATTCATTCATACATTTAATGTTTAGTATAAGTATTCATGAACCACCACATAATGTGGGGGTTGATTTATCTATTTGAATATAAAATAAATGTGTTGTTTTATCACATTTATATTAATAATCCCCAATAAATTGTTGTAGCAATAACATTTCAAAATATAATATAATACTTCCACTAATTGATTTTTATTCTATATTTCTCATGGATTTTATTAATTTATTTAAATATTACATTAACCTTCCTGAGAGGGATATCACTCTTAACATCCTGAGTAATCCTTGTATTTTTTATAATTGCAAGGAGGAAGATGAATCTATTGTTGGAATATTATTATCAATAATGGATAATATTTCATTAATGAGAAACCATGTCTATAAAACTTACTGTGACAATATAGAGAATAATTATTTATATATACTCATTGTAATGGACAATAATTATTTTTTTGTTAAGAACCTTCTTAGTCCTCTTTGAGTTTGATAGGATTAGTTCACAATAGAAATTATACCCAAATCTATGCCCATATAAAAGACTCCTTCTAGAATAGAACCAATTATGATTGAATAATTATGTATTTTTTTAACAGGGAATCTAGAAAAAAATTATTTATTATTGACTAGTTCTTCATGGAGTGTTCCAGTCCTCTTCATCAAGAAAAAGGACGATTCAATGTTCATGTTCCTTGAATATAATTAATTCAACAAAATAAAAAAAATAAAAATTATCCCCTACCACATATTTATGACTTGTTGGACCAAATATGTGGGACCATGAATATCTCTACGTTGGAACACCAGTAAATATATCACTAATAAAAGTTTAATAAGTAATATATTTCCAAGGAAACATTTTGAATGAGGTGTTAAAACTATTAGTTCATAGTTATTCCCTATAGCCTCAAAAAATTCTCTATCAATATTCATGGAATTAATGAATAGAATATTTATATATTACATAAAAAATTGTTGTTCTCTTTATTGATGATATTATGGTATACTCCGAAATCTAGATGGAGAATCGGGAGAATATTAATATTGTTCAAATGAATTTTAAAAAGTAGAATATATATGAAATATATAATAAATATGATTTTGGGATAGTGGATGAATCATTGATACTAATTTTTATCACCAGAAAATGTATATTGTGTGACCTCTCTAAGACAAAGGTAATTGTGGAGTGGCCCAAAATATCATATATTACATACATATGTTGTTTCATTAGACTAACTAGTTATTATTCATTATTTGTGATTAATGATTCATAATTTTCAAGACATAAATCTTGGTTGAATCGATATGTGGTAATTATTTTGTATACCAAAGAAAAAATATATAGCTTCTTGAAAAGGAACAAGAGTATTATCATTGTACCAACACTTAAACTACCCAGATGTGAGGAACAATTATTTTTATTCATTGACTCCATGAAGAGGTGCTTAGTCTATATACATAACTACTATGAAAAGGTGATAAAATGTTCTTAAAGGTATAATATAGTCGATGAGAATTTTTATCCAATTCATTATCTAGAGATGGCAGTTGTACGTATCAAAATTATGGTTTGGAAGAATTATCTCAATAGGAAGATGTGTGAAATATATAAATTTTATAATATCCAAAAATATATATTTCCATCAAAATATATTAATATACTCTAGTGAAGATATTTGAGTATAATAAATTACTATGACTTCTCAATACAGAGGCATCCTAAGATAGAAAATAAATATATAGACTCTCTATGTAGAAAGGACCTTATAACTTTATCAATGATAATAATTGAGTGAGATATAGTCATTTTAGACCCGAAAAATAGACATGTGAATCATAATGGAATAAACATAATCTTTCATTTAAAAAATTATTTCTAATCCAACCCTTCTGGAAAAGATAAAAGATGATAAAAATGATGAAGATGAAATTTAGAATATGGTGAAATCTGTATGAATAAGTAAATTCCTCAGAGTTCCATGTTAGTAAAGAAGGAATTGTATTATTTGGTTCATGAAAAATGGTTATATAAGACTCGATGATAATGAATGAGTTTTTGAATTACTAAAATAGCTCGAGCGTCTCAATCCACCAAGAGAGAATAAATATATATTGATATATATTAGAGTAATATTTGTCACATTATAGGATTAAGGAAATTACATAATACACAGCAGTTTTCATTGTATGATATAACGTGGATGGTAAAACAATTTCCAAGGGGATAGTGGGACCACCACCCATACCCACATAAAAATGGTGGAATATCACTATGTATGTTTTCATTAGTGTTCAAAAGAAATCCAAATGAAATAATTATATGTGGGCTATATAAGATCATTTTATGGAGGATGATAACTTAATATTATTTCTTTATAACATCTCAGTCAATCAATATATAAGAATATACATTAGAGATGTTGTGAGGTTATGTGGATCACCAATATCAATAATATCTCATAAAAATCCAAGGATTACCTCCATGTTCTATAAAAGACTACAAAACTCTCTAGAAATTTAGTATAACAACATTATGGATTATCAAAACCAAAATTATGGCTATTCTAAGTTGAATTTAAATTGTCTATAAGACATTTTTCAAACATTTTCAGTGAACTTAAATATAGGATGAGATTAATATCTGACCTTGCACAAGTTATCCTAAAATAAACGTTTAGTCCATCATCAAAATGACACCATATTCGTCTCATTATGGGTAGATATGTAAAAAAATATGTGATTGAAAAAATATAGAGAAAAGAAGATACTATGGCCTGGAATATTTACAATAATTGTAGAAATGTGGAAGACCATACAATAACACATTAGGGATTCTTAGAATTGATAGAATAGATATGTTGAAAATATTTAATAGGACATAGAGATTTGGTTTTTAGGAAAGGTGTTCCTATGAATATTTCCATGGAAGGGAGTCTAGAAATTTGGGAATAAGGGATAGAAAATTCTTATCTATATCAGTCAATTTGGGATTCTAATTCTCAATATAGTTGTGGATTGTGAACTAGAACTCCCACCAACCTTTTTTCAAGAACATGAAATATTTGACATATTCTTCTTGAGGGTGTGCATTTTTTATCAATGAAATTTAATAAATTTGGAGTTGGTACAAATAGAAAATGATCTCACTTATAAGGATCAATCAGTGAAGATATCAGATAATAAGTATCATGTTCTATGAAAAAACAAGAATCACTTAGTCAATGTACTAGGTGGAAATCATAAGTAGAATGAGGTTACATGTGAACTTAAGGAATATATTTTGTATAATCACCCTTATCAAATTTCCCCTTTTTATGTAAATTGAAATTTTATTAGTGAAATTTATTAAGTGGGAAGAATGTAATGACACCAAATTTTTTCTATGTAACTTCACTTCTGATTATATAATTTGGTATCACTTAGTAATGTAGTATTTAATTAATAAAGTGATCTAATAGATAAAACCAACCAAATTTTATTTTAATAACATGGAAAAAAATTTATTGAAAAACATTATCTAAAATATTATAAATTATTACAATGGAATAAAAAATTATGACTAAAATATGAAAATTTGGATCTTCTTGATCCACTAGAATAACCACAATCATGAACAAGATAGTTTACATGAATCAAAATATTAGTATTATAATATTCAAATATGAAATAAAACTATATATAACTTGAAATAAAATAGAAATAAATAAGGAATTAATGAAATATATGGAATTTAATGTAAAGATACTATATAACCATCACAAATCTAACCATCATAATACCGTTATGATAGTTATAATCTAACCATATGAATATTAATATTATAATTAAAAATATTATCCTAACCATTAGAATTTGATCATTACTTATAGAGGGGTAAAATATTATTTTGGTAACTTATAATCTAAAACTATGACTTATTAACATAATTACACTAGTGAATTAAAGTTTTAAAATTGATAAAATTCAAGTTTGTATCTTTGAACCCCATATATGGATTATTTATTATTTTATAAATAAAAAAATAATTTAATTTTGAGATTTATATTCAATAAATGGGTTTATAAAATAATATTATGCTGAATTATAATGATCATAAAATTTAATGAGACCATGGGTAATTTTTTAGGGGATCTAAAAATTAATTACAATAATAATTTTTATATTTTTGGAAATAAATAATGAATTAATTTAGAGATTCAATATATAATATTTAGGTAATTATTTTCATAAAATATATTTAAATTACAGAATATTAACGTCAAAAAATAGTTTTGTTATGTTTTTAGTGAGTATTGAAATACTATAACATACCATATTTAACATTGAAAGTTATATAAATGATTCATTGCATAATATATGGTGTATCAACCCATTAATTAAAACTCACAAGAACCATATACTATATATAGTCTCAGTAATAAACGCAATTGGTAGTATTGATCCAAAAAAATATATTAATGAAATCAATCTTTAAAAACACACATCTCATCACATTATAAATATGTCTCTTCACCTTACCATTTATTGAAAAATTTAATTCTTGGATATTTCCTAAAATATACCTATTTCCATTAACAATCCTATTCTCTAGGTCCTAGTGTGTCTGTTCTCAACAAAAGTATAATTGATATTTCTATAAGAAGTTCTTTTATGGAGGTGATATTCAATAGGTTATATTCCCAAATGACCAATTTTAATTCTTTTGACTATAATAATTATCCTCAATTCCCACATCCTACTTGATAAAATAACTATCGACTAATATAAATAATATAATATTATAGTGATCATGATATATCTTCCATTTGTACTCTTTCCTACTATTTTTATTCTAAAAATGAATCCATTTTCCATATTATACTGGTTTCCTGCCTACATGGATGAAGAGTCTTTGATTTCCATTATATTTTTTATAGAGGCGTAATTTAAATTTATAATGGCTTAAAATGTCATAAATATTTATATTATATAATTTTTTAAATTATAGTATGGAAATATTGATAAAATATTTAATAAAATGAAACTAGTTCATCACAGTCTATAAAAATGTCAAAATTAACTAACCATATAAAATTAATGTTTTTTACTAAATGAATAATCTATATGTTGTAATTCATATGGTTATTTAAGACCATTTAATGTTTTGGTCTGAAATGAATAAACATTTGTTTCTCATATGGGGTTGAAAACCCATTTGGAAAGATTCTCCATATTAATTCTCAACTTATCTAACCATGTTACTATGAAACAAACAATCTCAAAATAGTGAAATTGAACCTTATATCTACTTCAAGTGGGTTAAAATTAAAAAAATATAATTATAGTAAAAATAAATATATTTAAAAGATTCTTATTTTAGTAATTAATGAATTTAATTTCACTATATTGGATTTTTATTTCATATGAAAAATAATTTTAGGAAATTAGGTAAGGTATCTCTCAAAACCACAACATTTTCTTTTGTTTATGCTTTATCTATATTTAAGTCACATTGTCTCTCTATTATTCCTTCTAATTCATCTATATTCATTATTTTTGACCCCACATATTTACCTAGTTTAATTCACCTATAATATCTTAGTATTAAAATGTTTTAAAGGTTCTCTTTTCAATTTCATTTATTATGAAAATCAGATTGAAGGGATCATCCATTTTTAATACATGATTTCATGAAGAACTCTATATTTTTTTAATACATTAATGGTATCTATAGTTTCCCATTTAATTATGGATAACCCTTAATAGTTAAATTAATTAATTATTTAGTTTAAAATTCTATTTCCCTTTTAATAGACTCTTAAAACTTTTATCTAAAACACCTATTAACAATTAAATTCCCAAAGTTTCCTATCCACTATTTTTCTCATATTAACATCTATTAGACACTATATTTCATTATACATACATATTTTTCATCTGTTAATTTCATTGGATGTTTTATTCCCTAGTTTCATTGAATCCATTATGATATACCATATTGTTATTCTATAAGATATGATTATGCAACCCACTTTTTTCCATGGGTAATATTTTTTTATATACCTAATGGTTGATTCCTTATGTGGATATCACATGCAGGAATTGTGATGGGTGAAATTAAATTTTACATTGATTAATTAGGTAAATTGATATCTTATAAGATAATACATATGGCATTAGGGAGTAAATAAAATGAATATTGGACTTTTCCCACCAACTTGTGTTTTTTGGTAGTTATCCTTAAAATATTCTTATTCCTTGATTTATGATATCAAAAAATTTCTATTTTTATATTATCTTATGATTCCATTATCATTATGTTATGGTATCATATGATACATCACAATCATTTTTTTCGTGGTATCCTTTTATTCATTTTGACTCTTATGATATGCTTCGTTGTAATGTTTTTTCCCTTATTTGGCATCATAGATTACCGATTGTTTTAGGTATTCCACATGTTATTGAATGGAACCACACATCTCATATACATATATATAGATTAAATATATAAAGGTTCATATTATTTATATAAAATAATTTTCCATGGTATAATCATTTAGGTTTAAATTATTTGGAAACATAGACACATAAACAACTGATTGATAAGTGAGATGTACCATCTCCCACTAATCTTGTCATAAGTAGAAGCATTTTTAGGAATATCACACACAATACCATTCATAATGACATTTGGAAATAAAAAAAACAATGGGTGATATCAAATAATTTATAAGGATAAAAATTGGATATATCAACATATCATGAGAATAATGGCATGAAGACATGTGAATAAAATTTAAAACCCATACCCTGCATTTCATATACCATAAACCAAAGTCATAACATTAGAAATTATATTTCATAATACATGAATCATAATGTAACCAAATAAAATGATCAATATGAATATAATATTGGCATAATATGTTGATTTTTATCTTACACTTTTTAAAGTCCCAAACCAAGAGTCACTGAAATGGTGCCCCGAGTCATTCAATCGCATGGCCTCAAGCACACCGCCTTGTTGGTTATGTCCTTTTGACTAGTAGAGACTATCCAATTATTATATGGTGTGTTACTATACCATCATTATTATATAGGAACAACAACACATAATAAAAAATATGTATCATAATCGTTAGAAATGGAATGCAACAGAAAACAATAATAAATTAAAAAAACCACAAATAGTATCATATAAAAGATGATTTCATATCAATACGAAATGAAAAAGAGAGATACATGGAAATATACCTACAAGAATAATGAAAAATAAAACAATCTATAAAGGCTATCCCCATGAGGATCCTGATATCCAGCTCAATCCTCCACTATAGAGTTCGCATTTATGAAGTAGTAAGCTATAATGAAAATTGATGAGAAAGAAGAATCCAGAACCTAATAATGAAACCAATTGGAATTTTAGGGTACCCTAGTTCAATGGATTCTTCAATTGGGAATGACATAGACCTAGAAGGGAACCACCAAAGATGCCTAGATCATTCTAGTATCTGGTTATAAAATAAATAAAAATACATATATATGTATGTATTTAAGATCATAGACAAACAAATATAAACAAGTCACGCTCATGTTACTTAAATGATTCAGGATTGAAAATAACTGCTTCAACGTAAGACTGGCTACTAATGTTCATTTACAAATTTAAATATGAAAATATGTGTGGACTAGTTATTTAGTAGAATATTTTTCAATATATATATTGTTATTTTGACTATCCCGGAACTGAGGCATAACTCAATCATCTATGTATAATCATGAGTCTCATAGAGGGATACATGAGTCCATGATAAAAAATCAAAAATTGGTAGGGATGACATGAATGAGTGTCAGAATTAAATAGGGATTTCCTGATTAAATATCATAATCTGTTTATAAAATCATTCCCATGTTTCATAATTGAACTGGAATTCGATACTTGAGTATCATAATCAATAGAGGACATAATGACAATGTATCATAAATCAATAACAATGCCATGTGTGATGATAATAATTAAATTGGGATTATGGTCCTTAATATCATAAATCATATGGGGTGTCATGTTTGAATATCATGTATCCTATTGGAAGCCATGCCCGAGTACCATAATAAAATGGGGACTCATTAAGAGAATATTTAATATCATATAAATTATATAGAGTAATTTCCATGGATGCAAACATACTATATCAAAATCCAATTATATTAATAGGTTCATTCCATTCATATTAATTTTAAATGACCATGGGAAGGAACATTAAATTTGTCGACATATCATGTGAGACTTCTCAAGAAATACATTCCTTAACTGATAATTTACAAGTGTATATTCTTACCATCTACATTTCATTATATTTAAATTGTTAATTTTATCTTAATGGATGGTTCTATGATAATATAAATATTTCTATTAATATATGGGGGAAATATACACACCATTTATCAACCATCTAATTCCATTTAGTGTCTTATTCGTGGAGATATTTACCAACACACATAAAAATGCGTTTTTTTCAAAGACTATGTATAAAGGTCAAGGAATATGAGAGAAACACATAAATGTTTGTTTTGTGTCCAGTTAAACATCATCTAATGGTGAAATTGAAATGTGCAGTGGAAATATGAATTTATGGAAGATAATGTAATTAAATAATTTATTATTTATGAGTAGATGCATGGAAAATATAGTCTGTGAAATAATAGAGTATTTCTTAAACATGTTGTACATTAAGGGAAAATTATGATACAATGTACCTTAGAACAAGGGTAATTTCATCATCCAATACATTGTTTTAACTCAATACTATTTGAGAGAAATTAAATAAACCAATAAACACACATAAAATAGTGTGAATTTTATCTGATGATGATAACATTCAATACATCTAATGAAACTGGGAAATTGGAAATGTGGTGTAATGAGGCCACCGATACTGTTCTAAATGCATCTCATAATGACAAATTTTGATCTAAAAGAAGGTTGATATATCTATGGGAGGATGAGAAATGGAAAAATGCATAAAAAGGGATCCCAAGGTGAGGGAGGGTGGAAAATAGTTAAAACCCCATTCATGTGTGGCAGGAAAAAATGTTAATTTTAACCTTTTTATGTGGTGTAAGATTTGGATACATAGTTTGGATAATCAAGCGCCAAATGAGAGGATCAAAATTCTAATGATCCATACCCACATGGTTTTACGACATTTTTTGGAAAAACTATGCACCAATCGTGTCTTAATACAAGGTAAAGTGAAATTAACCATGTGGGTAGTTGTATAGTTTTCAATACTATGTGTAGCCAATGTGTGTTGATTTGTAAGTTTTTACAAAACTACAACATAGACATGTTCCAAACCATACATGGTTTAATAGTCCATGAGACATACCCTTCAAGGATAAACATTTTCTTCAAGATGGATGTATATTTTATTAAAAACTATTCCCCTATCTGTCTCTCCTAGAAAGTTATCTTTCAATGCCCGACAACCCAAAAACTCAACTGAACTCTTGAAACACCTCTCAATCCATATAAAACATCTAAAATAGAACATTTATGTGATTTTATTTTCATATTTACATTCCAAATATCAACTAAATAAATTTAAAATACAAAAAATGAAATTCCCAAACTCCCGTGGAATTTTCAACGTTCTAAAAAACATAGGACAATACAATATCCCCACCATATTAATTATCTTCCCTAAGAATCCGTTGGGGACATTTGAAATAATACCTAACCTAAAAAATTAATTAAGTTTCATAAAAATATTCATGTTGTTTCTATACTGAAAAAAATCTATGTATCACATAATGGGAAAGGTACATAAGCCATTGGAACTCAAGAGAATTATCATATTTGAAATTTAGCATTGATGTGGTTCTTACCAAATCCCTTATAACCAGAGGCATGACCACATCATATCATCTTTTATCAACCAGTATTTGAATCTCTCCACCATAGGTTTGAACTCTAAATGTAAAATTTCAATCCATTCTACTTCCATTGTCAGAATTTCCTATGTAATCATGACATTTGAATTATAACGACGGTCCTAGATCCAATTATAACTACTTGACTAGTAGATTTATAATAAATTTTTTTAACTAAGTTGAGAATATTTTCCCATAAAATCCATTTAATCCTTGTACAGACCACTTTTCATCATGATGATGTGTTTAATATGGTTTCTCACTAACCAAATTCAACATGCAATGTAGAAATAAAGTCATTCTACTTCTATATTACTATCCCCAAATGATCTCAGTATTAGAAACCATTGAACCTAAAATTCATTCCCTATGTATTTTATCCATGAAACACAAGTCTTATTTTTTAATTATCACTGATGTACATAACCATAGCACACTAATGTCTATAAACAAAAAAAATTCATTTATGTTGTCAATCGATTGCACAGATGTGGGTGCATAGTTGATCCTTCACCCATTAATTAAGACATATAATAAAAACCTAATGAGCATGTGTATATGTCTGGGGTGACCTTGTAATCATACACAAGAGTTCAAGAATGTCACCCTATATAGTATATACTTTTCGATATACATGTGAGGGGACTATACCTAGATGAAACACCCAAATATCAAGAACACCAATTGAGCCCAATAATGATATTAACATGGTGGTAGAGTCAATAAACCAGATGATGTTCATGAGTCGGTCCAAGGCCTTCAAATATGGGAATCCTAAAATCATTATGTATGGTCTATGCCAATATTATTATATAGATAACTAGAGAAAAAATCTGAAAGGAGTATATTTATCAATCCAAAAAGACGTTTAACTCTTTCATAATCTCCGTATATAACTCATGCACTCTTAGTGTACCCAAATGATTTCATGATATAAGACATGATCATCTATGAACCAGGATTACACTAAGATGTTATTTACTATTTCTAATGAGGTTTGAGGCACTACCATCATATCTAATATGAATTTTTTGAATTATTTTTCAATAAACAATATCTAAATATTAATAAACCTAAAATTTCAACAAACACTACATGAGTTATTTTGAAAATATCAGTTGCACCTGCGGATGCATCACCATCAATGAGAAATTATTCCCCCACTATTGAGAAATTCCATAATTGTTTCAAAAACACTAAAGATAGTCCAACATCGACTTATTGTTCCCTCAATGTTACATACACAACAAACCATCTTGTCATTGTGATTCCTTATAATAACTAGAATGTATAAAACTCCTTAATTATATTGGGTCTCTCAATCACCCAGAGCCGAAATGTAGTGACTAGAGTCCATCAAAATCCACAACTCTATTTTATCTTGATTATCATCAAAGTTATTATAATACATGAACTACAAGGCTCATAGATTTCAAAATCAATGGTGACCACTTTCGAATGATATTTTACAATTTTTCTCCCTCTACATGGAAGGAACAACTAAACATGTTCGATATGTTACTCAACACCATATGATATTGTTATTATTTGTTAACTATGAATGAGAACACATCCCATGACACATTCTCCTTCCAAAATAGAACACAAGTTAGTGATATATCCAATAAGATTTAACCAAGATCCAAAACCATAAAAATTTGAAAAATAGCCACTTAAATTCAAGCCACATCTTATTTACTATATAAATATGCATGAATATCTCTTGATCCATGATCAGGCAAAAAAATTTGATTAGGAATATAATCCAAACTAAATGGATCAGTAGTGATACAACACTTAATCAATTAATAATGTGATTCCCCAGCTTCAAGATATCACATTTCATTAACTACCATGTCACTATACAATGTTGATAACATGTGGATGTAGAAAAATATCCCAATACCTTAACTATTTTCACATTAATCCTAAGGTTGAACGTACAATTTTTCCAACTATATGGTTATATCATGTATCAATGAAAAAATCCTTGATATTTTATCAATAAAATGGAAAATAACATGATATTGTGAATAATCCTATTGATGCTACATATCCTTATATCCTATTGAATTTAAAAAATATTTATCATAGATTCATATCATCCCATGTGATGGTTAATTTATACGATGAAAAATCATTCCGTTTATCATTGAAGATGAAGAATAGTCACATTACCTACTATATGGCGAACATACTCTAGGAATGGTTAACCAAATGAAATGTAGAATCACTCAATGCCCCCAAAAACTCAACAAGGGATAATTAACTATACAACTACTCATCAAACCCTAGTGTCATTTTTTAAACTAATATTCCATCATGGAATGATTAGGACACATATAAATCCTCACATATGGAAATATGCATAAACATTTAGCAATTGTTATATGTTTTGAGGGTACTATATCTACCATTAAAGCCTGGTACTCAAAATAGAATGCATCAAATCGATGGATTGGTAATAGTAAAAAGGATAATAGGTGTAATATCATATCTTTATATCAATGGAATGGTAGGAAAAGAGATCCAATAGAGATGTCCATGTTTCCATTCATTTAATCCCAATAAAGAATTAAATCAACCCTTATATGATGGTAAAAAAATATGAAAACCACATTAAAGATTCATTTGTGTCATTATAAAAATTCTCATTTAAAAATTAGTTATTTCAACGACTACATATTGAAGATCATCATGTACTAATTATATGGAAAAAGTGTTTGGCCCCTTATCATGATTACACGAAAATGATACATAGGAATTTTATATCGAAATTCCATCTAAACATTACCTATATAGATGATATACCCTCATAATTTATGAAATTTATCTTGCCAATAGATTTCAAGCATTTTATTTATCTTGATGGATTCTCACAACTTCGATTAATTAATAAAAATTTCAATTCTATTTAAGAGTAGAATACCATTTAGTTAGTAATTTTAATATTAATTAACCAAATCCTTATATAAATATATATAAAAATTATATAATAGGACTTTTATCAATAATATGGGACTGGTCAATTAAGAATCCCCAATACACCTATATGTAACACCATATAAGTTGTTACTGACCCTATAAATAACCATCCCTTTCATTATTACCATATTCCCATGGCTTAAATACCAAAGGATATAAAGTGTAATGGAACCTATGATGATATCTCAATTTCGTTGAAGGTTTAAAAAAACCTTAATGTTTTAATTGGTAAACAACATTACCCGACTAACCAAATTATTTCTACTTGTGTATTTTGATGTTTAGACATAATGGTCATTTAAAAAAAATTGTAGGTAATAAAATTCATAAAGACAACCATTAACTGTTTGAAACTCTATTTAGCACACATGATCGTTCAATTAGAGGCACTAACATTCCCAACATATAAATTTACTTTCATTATTAATTAAAAATTGGGTTTTAGGTAGTAGTAATGACATTTTTAAATATTTATTTCAGAATATTGAAAGTTCTAAAATAACAATTTTATTATATAGATTACCCTTCCATTTTTATAACGGACCATACACCTTATAATTTGTCATTTAAACCCATTTAATAAATACCATAAAATTTTCACCCCTTTTGATGAATTGTCCATTGATCAAACATGTATTTATTGGTTAGTTAAGGTGTGATGATGAATCTATATGGGGAATAAGAAACTAGGTTGATGCTGATACATTAATAAAAAATTGTATATCCCAATTAAAAAAATAATGTAATGAAAAGGAAGAAAATAATATATACCTATATAAAATTACTCAAAAAATCATGGTATATAAACATTGCACTCTAAAAAATCACATAAACATGGTATATTGGAATGAATTATACTAAATTATACAAGGCACATCCCTAATATATTAAAATGAAAAATAATCCATCCAGAATGTAATGACATATACATGGAATGTGAATCTTTATACCCCATTTGGATGCATGTAAGAATATATCCTTGAGATATTAGGACAAGGGTAAAATGTGATAAATCCCATAAATATGTATGCCAATAGAAGTGAACAAATAATTTGATGTGAAATAATAATAAATTTTAATCCAATACAGCAAGATCAATAGTTATATCATTGGAAACATAGATATTTATTCCTGTTTGGTACGATCAATCTCCTAAATGACTATTTAAAAACTACCTAAACATTCATAGTATCAGGTATTTCAACCCAAAATTGAATGAAAAGGGAATAATAAATATGATTCGACGTTGTAACATCCTATCCCAGGATCAAGTGAAATGGAGCCTCAATCCGACTAGTCACATGGCCTCAAACAGTTCAACCTATACACTAGAGGCTAGAAACTATTAAAGAAGGTCCAATAAGGGTATGTTGGGGAGAATATACCCTCATGATATTGGTGGAACGAGAACAAATAATTAATAAATAAATGGTGTTATAATTAGAAATGTAAACTAGTATAAGACAACAATAAATGTCCAAATCCATTAACAATATCATGTACAAAATGATTTCATGTCAATATTAAATAGAATTAATATAGAGATGGAAGCCAATATACAAGAATAACCAAAAATGAAAAAACTACCAAAAAGAAAAATACATGATATTTCATTCTCTTAGCTAATTAATATTATTTTATGATCCCTTCTAAAATGTAACAACATGAAAAGAAAAGCACATAGAAAGTGGAATAGACAACCTGATCCTGAAACCAAGAGCAATCCTTGTATACCCCAGTAAAATGGTGGACCAAACTATGTTTGATATGAACATAGTAGGAAACCACTGATGATGTTTAAAGGTATCATGTTTATTAGTATAAATCACACCATTGTGAAATTTTACCAAAGACAATAGAAAAATAAATATAAACATGTCTAGATTGGGTTCCTCAACGGACATCTGTCCAACCAAACATACTTCAGCTTATTCAAGGATACCTATGAAAATGTGTGTATATATATAGACATATATATATACCAGATATGTAGTGAAATATATATATATATACATATATATAGACACTATGAGTATCTAATAACTATGGTGTGAATCATGCATCCATACGTAGAAATAAAATACCAGTGAATTTTAAATGTGTAATAGAAATGTGAATTTTGGCATACTAATTTAATTAATTAATTATTCAGTTATTAGGTGATACAAATAAATTCAGGAATATAACACCATAGTGTATTTTATAAACATTATATATGTTAAGATAAATTCATAAGACCATCAACCATATTCTAGGGATAGTTTATGCAACCAATAAAATTATTTTATTCAATCCCACTCAAGAGAAATAAAAAAAATGCTAAAAATGGGGTGATTTAGATCACATGAAGATGACATTAAAAAGGTTTAATGAAACTGAGGAAGGGGGATGGGGAGTTTTAGAATCATTCATATACATTCACCACATCTAAAAGAATTGGATTCATATCATAAATTAATGATTTCTCTCCATGGGAAGAGGAATAAGGTGTAGGAATGCAAAGAGGGATCCTTTGGTGAGTGAGGGGGGAAATAGAGAAACCCCATCTGAGGATGGAGAGGGGGAAGGAAATTTGGCCACATTTAATGAGGAAAATGGTTATGAACAATTGTTCAGATAATTTTTCACCAACAGTGTGGCTCACATAACTCAATATCCAAACCCTAGATACTTATCCTGCATTTTTTGTACTTAACATTCATCAAACATTCAACACCACTTGTTATGTGGAACTAACTATGTGGTCATGGTTCATAGGTTTCCAAAACATTCCCATATTGTGTGACTATATTATTACTTTATTACAGAAATCCCACATGAATTTTTCCCCACCATTCATGATTTAACAAACAATGTGACCACCCCTTTTCAGATGAATAATTTCTACTAGAGGGTCACAAAATTTAAAAAAATTGAGCCTCTATCTATCTCTATAATAAAGTGTTATTTTAGTGTCCAATTCCCCAATAAATCATATGAAATCTCAAGAAACCTCTTAGGCCATTAACTCCATTTAAAAACATATATTTTATGTGATCCAACACTCATATTTACATTCCTAATCTCACTCTAAGATATTTCTGGTCCACTAAATGAAATTTTAAAACACCAATTTAATTTTCAACCATCCTAAAGAACAATATTTTGTACACATAAGATGATAAAATATTTTCTTTAGAAGTCAGTAATCATTTAAAAAACAATCATAATGGAATTGGATCACTCTCTAAACCATCATAGTGGTCATGGTTCACTCCCAATACTATCGTAGTTGAAAAAGTACATCACTGAACTGTGTTCACTACCTATTACGATATTGTTTATCACATGAGATATAAATATTTAATCAAATTAATTTTATAAATATGTAGGTCCCAGCCATAAAATTACGATAATCATTAATATGTGTGTAAAAAATCTTAAAACAATTATCATATCATAACCTATGAGAAAATGGGTTTCATTGAAATTTCATCATTGCATTACAATTGTAAATGAAATAGTTTTCATAATAATTTCATAATTTCCTCAAAACAATTCCCCTAGAAAAGGAATCATGTTTCATATGTATTTTATCATGGTATAACAAGGAGAGGAGAAACAAGTTTCATATTCATAAACATAAACCATTCCATAGAGAATAAGAATGGTATCCATGGTTCATATCCCCAATTCATATGTAACATCAAAGGATGTCATCTTAGTTGGAAAATGACATTGATTGATCATCTAGAATATTTATTGAGGGAAATATCCAAACCATATAAAAAAACTATCCAACCTAAAAATTAATTAAGCATCTCCAAAATTATTTTCTTTTAAAATAAATTTGGAAATGTATAAATCTAACTACAAATGATCGATCTGTCATATTAGTGGAAAATTTTGTCCATGTAGTATATGTTTAAAAATACTGATAACTTTAATATTTCTGGTAAAAGTAAAAATCAAATCATTCAAAAAATACTATATTCCTTTGAAACAAATTGGATAAACTAAAAAAATTGGTAAAAATTGCATTAAAAATTTATAGAGTAATAATAATACATTTTTGAAACCTAATTTAAAAAACATTTAAGTGGAAGAAAAATACTTTTCAACTAACGAGAGAAATAAAGATAATTTTTTATGAACATTCCTTTATAATATTGATCATATAAATAGATGAAAGTTTATGTAAAACCGTTATTGTCAATTAATAACTATATGAGAATATAAATTATGAGTTTCTTGGCTGATAGATTATAATATGTCATAATCAGAAACATGATCATAAAAAATCCTGATATACAATTACATTGTATCAAGAATCATTTATATATGTTGTATTCATTGAATCATAATCCCAATGAAAGAATAAATATAAATTTAACCAAAAATATCATGAGAAAAAATAAATTCATTATATTAAATACAAATGGATAGTATTTACACATTATAAAATAATATAGGTGGACATCATAATATGTGTCCTAAATAAGAAAAATTAAGAAAAATATCACTTACATTAATTCATGACATTAATTTATTGGCATTTGAACATACTATTTAACAATTATGTGGTTATTTTACATATATTATATAAAAATTATAATATTCATCCAACTGTTTTTTTTAATTTTGACCATTTAATAATAGTCAATTTATGATTCCTTGTTAAAATTTCATTTCAGGTGATAACCACTTTAATTTTCATGTAATTTTGTGTTTGGAATCCTACGTATATAAAATTTTACCACAGTTTAATCATATAAATAACATTATATATTATATATATATCATATATATTTATTATATATTAATTTAATGTAATCCATTAAAGTAATAAATATAAAATGAAATACCCCTGTCACACCCGGTTTTTTTAGTTATGGCTTATGCTTCGGTTCAATGGTTTTTTGGTCTTTTTCTATGGTTATAGAAGTGATGGGTATTGAGTATTAAAGACTCTACATGTCTAAGTTTCCCCCATGGTTTAACAAATGTTTTTTTTGGAGTTTTGGGAGAATAAATTCATGTTTGGATTAGGCAGACCCTAGCACACGGTTACCACACAATTATTGCTAACCGTGAAGGCAGTCCGAGAGAGAATGTGGTGGGTTACATAATGAAACAAATTGTTTCCACTAGACCATATGGCTAGATCCCGGTACTTGTGTGTATTTTCATTCATTTATAATGTCTATTGTTGGGTTAAAACAAGGATTCAAAAATAGTGTGGCATAACCGTGTGACTTTCCCAATTTTATAACGTTGAGAATTTCAAGTTTTCCTCCTGAATATGTTTTTAGCCAAATACAACCCTATCCCGTAACCTAGTTCATACGACCCTAAGGGTATATACCCTAGCTTCTCAAGCCTTCTCATCCTCCAAGGGTGCATATCTAAAGGATTTAGTCAAGGTTTTAGCTAGATCTTTTAAGGCATCCTCCTCTCCTCCTCTCCCTCTCCCACTTTCTCTTGACTACCA
Organism: Viscum album; assembly: GCA_963277665.1. Classification (NCBI taxonomy): domain Eukaryota; kingdom Viridiplantae; phylum Streptophyta; class Magnoliopsida; order Santalales; family Viscaceae; genus Viscum; species Viscum album. The sequence continues at coordinate 599,266,989 of OY728122.1, forward strand.
TCTCTACCATGGTAATGTTGACCTAGGGTTCAGTTAACCATTGATATATGTTGGGGTTTTTTTTCTATTAGGTGGGTTCTTTGTAGATATAGGGTTGTGGAACCCTCGCGGGGAAATTTCATTGGTCATTACTGGAAATGTGATTTTTTTACCCAGGGTTCTTTATCAATGGTTTTCTTAAACCATTGGAAAAGAAGGCCTAGGAAACCCATTCCCAACAGTTCAGTAAAACCATTGGCAAAGGTGTGTTCAAGTTACCCTTTCCCAATGGTTTTATAAAAACATTGGGAAAGGGAACCCCATTTCCAACAGTTCATGAGAACTGTTGGGAAAGGGTACCCTAAACACCCCTTCCCCAATGGTTTTTAAAACCCATTGGAAAATCTTTTCCACAAATAAAATCGGGTTGTTACTCTCCCCCAGTTGTGACAGAACCCTAAAATCAATCCGGCGCTCAGCTCCTATCTCGAACTCCCCCATCCAAGCAGGTTAAAATCCATCTGAATCATCTCAAATCAGGTATTTTATTCTTTATACACATATGCTACCTTGTTTTTATTATTATTGATCTAATATTTTAGTTTTATGTTTTTATATTGATGTGATTTCACCCTGAAAAATAGGAAAATGAATGAATATTTTGTTATTTAATTAGTTTACCATGGAATATCATTTATGTTATAATTTCCATGGTAAATAAAGGGGTAATGTAATAGAAGACCTTGAATAAATTGTGGAAGTTGGGGTATGTTGCTTCTATGAGTGGTTTGTTGTTGTGTTTCATTGTATGTTATGGGATGTTGTATGGTGATTGAGGTGACTAGTTGGGCTTTGTGATATGTGGGGTTGTAATGTGATGGTTAGTGGGCATGGATTTGACATGTGAAGTTGTGTGATAGTGATTATGTGTGGTGGTGTTGTTCCGGGTGGAGGTGTTGTGTGATGAGGTTGTGGTGTATGATGTGGTAAGGTGGTTTTGGTTGTGTGGTGGTTTGTGATGTGAAATATTTTTGTTGTGATATGTGGTTGTTTTGGTTAGATGGTTGGCCTATATATCATGGAGATGATGGTTATTGTGAGATGGTGAGTTGTTGTGTGGTGGTTTTCTTAGTATCCTGGTTATCTATGGAATAAATTATGCTGTTAAAACAAAAAAACAAGATATTAAATAAATGAGATGGAATAGTAATGGATGTGTGGTAAATGGATTTAATTAATTTAACATTAAATGAATGGGAAATGTATGTTTGAATGAAGTGGATTATAAATGAAAGTGGGAAATTCTATGTGTCTTGTATGGTGGTGGTGTGGTGTGTTGCATATAGTGGTGAAAGTGTTTGTGATGGTTGTAGGACCCCGGGACACCCTGAGAGGGGAGGGGTGAATCAAGGTGACTAATTTTTCTTTTAAAGTATAGGATTTTGTTCCCACATTGGTAGGAACATGTAAAAATTTAATGATGTATAAGATTAGAATGTAGACATTCATATACAGAGAGAAGACACATCACTTTTTACTTGGTTCACCACTAAGGGCTACGTCCAAGAGGCATACGCCGACAGGTTGTCGGTCGTACCAAATTCCACTAATCTTCACTAGTTGTGGATTATAGTGGTTTGGTAATAATCACTATGTCCCAGGCTCACTGCCTTTACAAAGGTTCAGGGATAGCTCACTACTTCCCTCGGGTCACTCTCATTGACTCCCCCTGGCTCACTGACCTTGGTGAAGTCCCACTCAGTTTATAGACGTGAAGGTATCTTCATAAGATTTGCATTGAATTCCTTGCCTCTCTTTAGCATGAGACTCTGCTTGCATCGATGTCCTGAATAGATGCACTAGAACGCACAGAACCACAGAACCGGATAACCAGAACGTGCAGACAAACTTCAATGACAATTCCACGCAACACCAACCCTTTGCGCACAAAACATCCTTATTGCGCGCAAACATTACTTTTCGTGCGGAAAAATATTTCGCGTAGAAACCCCCTTTTTCGCGCAACTAAATATTTTATGTGTGAACCCAATTTTTACGAGGAACTCTTCATTTTTCGCACATCCCGAAATTTTTTGTGCAATTCAGAAAATTTCGCGCAAGCCCATTTACACGATCATTTTTGCGCATCAGACCTCAGATCTTCTCTAAGTCTTCAACTGTACAAGATGAAGGGGTCACCTCATATTTATAGGCGTCTGAGACCCCTGCTTGCAAAATCCCCTTCGATATGAAAACCTCTCATCTGGTGCGTAATGTTTCGCACATGTATCGTTTTCCACGCACCTCATTAGATATTTCACGCAGCCCATGCCTTTGACCTTTTTCGACATTTTGATTCCGAAACACTATTTGCGCGAAACACATCGCTCCGCTATTTCACGCACCACGCTATTTTCTGTGCCCAGCTCAACTATTTCGCGCACATCCCTTATTTTTCGCGCACCACTTCCTCTTTGTGCACACATCCTTTTGCAGACAACCCATGTCTTAATTTTCCGATTTTATGGCCCAAAAATTTGGCAAACACTGGGAAACATCACCACCTTTAATATTGTTGTCTGCTTGAACTGTATGATCACATTCCTAGCACACATTCGGAAATTCCACTGAGAATTGACAACAAACACAAACCAATCTCCAATTCCTGCATAGAACGGCCATGGTTCCAACAATCTCCCCCTTTGGGATTGTTGGAAATCACCAAATAAATTCAAAAAGATCACCATCCCCATTCAATCAAAAAAGTAAAGCATAAACTCAGCCAACACTCTAAGTCTACGTGAGAATTGCTCGGTGTAGAAAACAAGAGAGGAAGCTTGAATTGGGTTCCCGGGTTTTGGAATTCTCAATGACGCCAAAGAATTTTCTTACAGTGTCACAGAAGAATTATATGTCCAATTAATTCCTTCTCATCCATCTCATTTTATCACTGACACTCAATTCGTTACATGACTGAACATGCCTGAATTTATTCCTTTCTCCCCCATTGACAATAAACCCAAAGGCTGGTAATTTATTCAATGTTCAGCTCAAACCATACTCCCCCTAGATAGTATCTCCCCCATAAACCTGCATCACAACTATAAACAAATAGAAATAGTTACCATAAACGGGGAGAGGGGAATTTCGGAACCTCCTTAAGTAGTAGGAGGTGGTAGAACACCGAGGTTCAACCGATGCTTTTCATACACAGTTGCTGACAGTGGCTTCATCAGGATATCAGCTACTTGCTCATCAGTTCCCATGTGATCCATTCTAATCACCCCTTTATCAACTTTTTCTTTGATAAAGTGATACTTGATTTCAATATGTTTTGTACGAGAATGATGAACATGATTTTTTGTAAGATCAATTGCACTCTTGATATCACAGTAAATCACCATTGGTGGCTTTACCTCATCACCAATATCTATAAATTGTTGCTTCATCCATAGCAGTTGAGTGCATACCATTTTGGAGGATATATACTTGGCTTCAGTAGTACTAAGAGAAGTACTTTCTTGTTTTTTTCTCAACCAGCCATCACAGATATTCCCAATAAAGAATGCTCCACCACTGGTGGACTTTCTGTCCACAATATCACCAGCCCAGTCAGCATCAGAAAATGCTGATATTTTATCGTCCCTTCCTGCAGAAAAGTATAATCCACAATTGTGTGTATCTTGAATATACCTCATGATTCTTTTTATTACTGCCATATGTTCCTCATTGGGATTACTCTAAAAGCGTGCTGCAAGACATGTGTCAAAGACAATATCTGGCCGTGTCGCTGTCAGGTATAGTAGGATCCCAATAATTCTCTTGTACATGGTGGGATCTACAGATTTCCCATCCTCATGCTTCCCAAGTTTTGTCCCAACTGTAATCGGAGTTGACATTGGTTTGGAGTCTTGCATAATAAACTTCTTCAGGAGCTCTCTTGCATACTTTTATTGAGAGATAAAAGTGTAGTCTTTCCTTAGAGTCACCTATAGTCCCAAGAAATATTTGAGCTCCCCAATCATTGACATTTAAAATTCTGATTTCATATGATTGGAAAATTCATCCACGGATTTATGTCTACTGCCACCAAATATAATTTCGTCGCCATAAACGAGAACCTTGAACTGATCTTTTGGAGAATTCCTCATATAGAGATTGTGATATACTCCTCCTCTTTTGAATTCCAACTTCTTGAGATAAGAATCTAGTCTGGAGTACCATGCCTGTGGTGCCTGTTTCATGCCATAAAGTGATTTCTTCAGCTTGCAGACCTTTGATTCTTCAACATCAAGAAGAAAACCCACTGGTTGTTAAATTTAGACTTCTTATTCGAGAACAACATTTAAAAATGTTTTCTTGACATCCATTTTATATATATTATATCCTCTTCAGAGATCCATGGAAAGGAACAACCTGGTTGATTCCATTCATGCCACTGGACAAAGGTTTCTTCAACATCAACACCTTCAATGTGAGAATACTCTTTACATACTAGTCGAGCCTTGTTTCTGATAACACTTCCATGCTCATCAAACTTGTTCATGAATATCAATTTTGGTCCAATCACATTGTGACCTTTGGGTCTCTGGACTAGATCCCATGTCTGATTCTTGTCAATCTGATCTAAATCTTCATTCATGGCTTTCACCCAAGATTCATCCTTTACAGCTTCTTCAAATGAGGATGGCTCCACAACTGACAGAAATGCAGAAGGTGTGTTATTCCTCATCCTCCATGTCTATGTGGGTGCAGTCCTGTCTCCAATTATGTTATATGGATCAATATCTGCTCTTCGATTTCTCCTGTCAAGTTGAGTCGCATTCTCACCATCCAAGATTTCCTCTTCAGATTCTTCATCTGAGTCAACATCATGATGTGACCCCTGAGTGTTTTGTACACCTTCCTCTATTTCTATATTTGTATTTATTCCATGTTCACATTCATTCTCATCTTCTATCTCATCAGCATAGGTACTATATGAAGAATTTGGTGGTTTTACTTCAATTATTTTAACATCGTTTCTTTCCACAATCCTCCCCAAGCGTTTATTGAAACACTTGTAAGCTTTTCTGTTCATTGGATACCCAATAAAAATTCATTCATCAGCTTTGTCACCGAACATTCCGTGGTTTTTTTCATTATTCCGGATGAAAAAATTTCTTCCGAAAACATGAAAGTATTTTAGAGAAGGCTTCCTTCCATGCCATAATTCATATGGTGTCTTCGTTTCTCCCATATAGAGCCCTGTTCGACTCTGAATGTGCACTGCAGCTTCAACATCCTCCTTCCAGTAATGGCGAGAGATACCACTCTCAATCAACATAGTCCTGGACATATTGTTGACCTATCGATTTTGATTCTCAACAGATCCATTTTGTTGTGGAGTTCTCACAGAAGATACCTCATGCTGTATTCCATGTTTTTATAGGTAATTTTCAAAGCCAGTGGACATGTATTCCCCTCCATTGTCAGATCGCAAGACTTTTATTGTTCGTACAGTTTCATTCTCGGCAATCCGGCGATAAGTTTTCATGCAATCAAGTACTTGTCGCTTCCTGTGAATCAGCATTATAGAAGCCATTCTTCTATAATCATAAATGAAAAGGACGAAGTACCTTTCTCCATGGGTTTCAGCAACATTTATCGGTCCACATACGTTTGTATGAATGAGATAAAGAAGTTGCGATGCCCTTTTTTTCTTTGGCTGATATGAACTACAGACCAGCATCCCATGAATACAAGCATCACAAGACTTTTCCCATTCACATTTTAGAATGGGAATATCCCTGACTATCTTCATCTTAGATATCTTTTCCATGTCTTGTTGGTTAATGTTCCCCATCCTTCGATGCCACAAATTTTTTTTCTTATTCAATAGACAAATAGCAGGAGTTCACTTTGCTGTCAACCTGATATAAGATTCCATCTGTTCTACAGCCTTTCATAAGAGAATTACCTGTTTTTCCTTTTATAGTGAAGCAATTTTGATTGAAGGTTACTATGAGCCTTGAGTCACAGAGTTGACTTACACTGAGGAGATTTTGGCGTAGACCGTCCACATAAATAACTTCAGTCTTCTTCAGCTCCCCATTGGCGAGAGTAGTATTCCCACTGCCTTTAATCATCAAAGCACCATCATTACCAAACTGTACTTTTTAGTCAACCTTCTTTTCAATGTTTTTCAATAGGTCAGCATTTCCCGTCATATGGGATGAGCATCCACTATCAATGATCCAGGTGCTGCTGCTCTTTGTAACTTTGAGGGCTACTTCTACAAGATTGGATTTCTCAATCTTCTTCTTCTCTTTCAATGAGATATTGGATTGAGATTAGGATACTGATGGGATTTTAATACATTCATCCACATAATCTATGTCTTCATACCCATAATCCTCTTCCAGAGGGGAAAAACTGTTTGTGAGATCAACATCATCAGGAGGATGAAAACTGGAACATCTTTGTGTGTTGTATGAATTTCTCTTGTCGTACCACTGTCTACAATACATAGCTTTATGTCTAAAGTTAGAACAATAAAAACAGTAACCATCGAAGATATTTCTTCTATAATATAGAGGATATAAAATCAGTCTCCATTGTGAAATTCCCAGATCTTCCCCATTCATGTATCTCCTTGCCTCTTTGTAGTATGACAAGGTATGGCCCAGATAACCACAGAACTGACACATCATTAGAGGAAATGTCTTTTCACTTGAATTTCTCCTCATGCCTTCTTCCTTGGGATAATAGTTGAACTTCTTGTCATTTCTGAATGTTTGAGGATAATTTTCAGCTCTTCTTTTAGTTTGGATTGAGGGTTCCTTTTTCATCATTTTAGGTAATGTTTCAGCATGTCCAACTTTCATCTTGTCGTTCTTTTGGCTCTCTTTACTTCCAGCAGTTGATGTCTCAGCTTCACGGCCCATTCCACTCTTTCCCATGTAAGTGGGTCTTTGATCACTTACGATTTTTCCAACCCCATCTGAACCACACATGGATATTTCTAGTAATTCTACATCTGAGAATCTTCCGAAATGAATTTTCTTATTTCCCTCATTTTTAATTGATTGATATTCAATTTTACTTCTAAGAGTAACAATTTCTTCCTCAAGACCCTCAACAGTCTTGGAATTCTCTTCTAGTCTGGATGAATGTCATTCATGAACATTTCTTTTTCATTAATTTTAAGTTGTAGTTCCACTACATCATCTATTCTTTCAAGGATTGAAGACTGAACTCTCACTAGTTCTTCTAGTCTTTCAATATTTTCTTCATGCTCATCAACATATTCTAATGATTCATCCACCATTTACATCCACTTATTACATCTCTTACATTTATTCTGAATCTTGGAAAAAGCATCCTTAATTTGAGTCTTTGATTCACCATTAGAAATAATCTTATTATCTCTGTCTTTATTGATCAAGGGTTCAAACATTTCAATGGTACCCATCATGGAAGCATGGTTTCCTGTATTGAATTTTGGTACTTCTTCTTCACATAATTTAGTATCATCATCTTTCTCTTCATAGACAAAACTCTTCCTTTGTATTTTTTTTTCCAGATTTGAAGTCTCCCTTTTTGAAAAACCTTCTCTAAGGCTTCTCGATTTCTTCTGCTTCTCTTTCATTATCATCAATCTTTATTTGGAACTGAGAGGCAATGTGACCGACTCTTCTACAACGAAAACTTGTCAGAGGTAGCATGCCTTTAAATTTACCTTTTCCCTTCTTCAGCTTCATGGAGATGTGAGAAAGAATTTCTTTTTCCTCTTCAACTTCACCACCACTATCTTCTGAAATTTTCAGTTTGTCCATGGATTTGAGTGCCATTTCTTTGCTTACACGAGTTGTGGAATCTTCGGGTTTGGCTCTCTTCTCATATGCCACTAGACTACTTAAAAGATCATCCAGAGATAGTTTGGATAGATCTATTTCTTCAAGGGCTGACACCTTTGCATTGTACATAGAATGAATTCTTATTAGTATCTTCTTGATGATATCAATGTCTTTGATTTCTTCTACAAGACCTCTAATTTCTCCTACTACATCAGTAATTCTATTGAATAAAGAATCTGCATTCTCATTAGGATGCGTCTTTAAATTGTCAAACCTGTTTTGTAAGACTTGAATCTTCACCTCCTTCACTTTACTATCTCCTTCATAGGTGTTTTCAAGTTTATCCCACATAGTCCTTGCTGAGGTGAAACTCATAACCATTAGATAGATCAGATCTGAAAGAGCTGCAGTGAGAGCATTCTGTGCTGTAGAATCAGCATCAATAATTTTTCTATCGGCATCTGTCATAGCCAGCCCTATTGGATCAGTAACATGTATACTTTGGATAGTGGAAAATAGGACTTCCATTCCAAGGGATCATAGATTAGATCTCATTCTATTCTTCCAAATCTGGAAATTACTTCCATCGAAGAGAGGGACTCCCCTGACATTGACTGCATTCTCCATGACTACAGAGGACAGATTTAACACCAGCAACCATTACCCTTTGATACCACTTGTAGGACCCCGGGACACCCTGAGAGGGTAGGGGTGAATCAAGGTGACAAATTTTTCTTTTAATGTATATGTTCTTGTTCCCATGTAGGTAGGAACTTGTAAAAACTGAATGATGGATATGATTAGAAAGCAGACATTCACATGCAGAGAGAAGACACAACACTTTTTACTTGGTTCACCACTAAGGGCTACATCTAAGGAGCATACGGTGACAGGTTGTTGGTCGTACCAAATTCCACTAATCTTCACTAGTTGTGGATTACAATGGATTGGGAACAATCACTATGTCCCAAGTTCACTGCCTTTACAAAGGTTCAGGGATAGCTCACTGCTTCCATCGGGTCACTCTCGTTGACTCCACCTGGCTCACTGCCCATGGTGAAGTCCAACTCAGTTTATAGAAGTGAAGGACTCTTCAATAGATTTGGATTGATGTCCATGCCTCTCCTCAGCACGAGACTATGCTTGTATCGAAGTCTGGAATAGATGCCCTAGAACGCACAGAACCACTAAACCAGATAACCAGAACATGCAGACAAACTTCACTGACAATTGCATGCAACACCAACCCTTTGCGCACAAAACCTCCCTATTACGCGCAAACATTACTTTTCACACGGAAAAATATTTCGCGCAGAAACCACCTTTTTCACGCAACTGAATATTTTATGTGCGAACCCAATTTTTACGCGCAACTCTTCATTTTTCACGAATCCCGAAATTTTCTGCACAATTCAGAAAATTTCATGCAAGCCCATTTACGCGATCCTTTTCATGCAACAGACCTCAGATATTCGCTATGTCTTAAACTGTATGGAATGAAGGGGGTCACCTCATATTTATAAGAGTCTGAGACCCCCGCACGCAAAATACCCTTCGGTGCGAAAACCTATCATCTGGTGCGTAATGTTTCGCGCATGTATCGTTTTCCGCGCACCTCATTAGATATTTCACACAGCCCATGCCTTTGACATTTTTCGACATTTTGATTATGAAACACAATTTGCGCGAAAAACATCGCTCCACTATTTCGCGCACCATGCTGTTTTTTGCACCCAAATCAAGAATTTCGCGCACATCCTTTATTTTCCATGCACCACTTCCTCTTTTTGAGCACATCCTTTTGCAGAAAACCCTTGCCTTCATTTTTCGATTTTGAGGCCCAAAAATTTGGCAAACACTGGGAAACAGCACCACCTTTAACTTTGTTGTCTGCCTGAATTGTATGATCACCTTGCTAGCACACATTCAGAACTTCCACTGAGAATTGACAACAAACAGAAACCAATATCCAATTCCTACATAGAACAACCATGGTTCCAACAATCTCCCCCTTTGGGTTTGTTGGCAATCACCAAATAAATTTAAATAGATCACCATACCCATGCAATCCAAAAATGCAAGGATCAACTCAACCAACACTCTAAGTCTACATGAGTAATGCTCGGTGTAGAAAACAAGAGAGGAAGCTTGAATTGGGTTCCCGTGTTTTGGAATTCTCAATGATGCCCAAGAAGTTTTTTTACAGTGCCATAGATGAATTATATGTCCAATGAATTCCTTCTCATCCATCACATTTTATCACTGAAACTCAATTCGTTACATGACTGAACATGCCTGAATTTATTCCTTTCCCCCCCATTGACAATAAACCCAATGGCCGGTAATTTATTCAATGTTCAGCTCAAACCATACTCCCCCTGGATAGTATCTCCCCCATAAACCTGCATCACAGCCATAAATAGATAGAAACAGTTACCATAAACGAGGAGAGGGAAATTTCGGAACTTCCTTATGCAGTAGGAGGTGGTTGAACACCGAGGTTCAACCGATGATTTTGAAACATAGCTGCTAACAGTGGATTCGTGAGGTTATCAGCTACTTGCTCATCAGTTCCCTTGTGATCCATTCTAATCACCCCTTGCTCAACTTTTTCTTTGATAAAACGATACCTGATTTCGATATGTTTTGTATGAGAATGTGGAACATGATTTTTTATAAGATCAATTGCACTCTTGTTATCATAGTAAATCACCATTGGTTGATTTAACTCATCACCAATATCTGTTAATTGTTTCTTCATCCATAGCAGTTGAGTGCATACCTTTGTGGCGGATATATACTCAGCTTCAGCAGTACTAAGAGAAGTAATTTCTTGTTTTTTGCTCAACTATCCAACATAGTTATTCCCAATAAAGAATGATCCACCACTAGTGGGATTTCTGTCCACAATATCGCCAGCCCAGTCAGCATCAAGAAATGCTGATAATTTACTGTCCCTTCCTGCAGCAAAGTATAATCCACAATTGTGAGTACCTTGAATATACCTCATGATTCTTTTTACTGCTGCCATATGTTCCTCATTTGGATTACTCTGAAAGCGTTCTACAAGACATGTGTCAAAGAAAATATCTGGGCGTGTCGCTATCAGGTACAGTAGGCTCCCAATAATTCTCCTATAAATGGTGGGATCTACAGATTTCTCATCCTCAGGCTTCCCAATTTTGGTTCCAACAGCAATCAGAGTTGACATTGGTTTGGAGTCTTGCATATTAAACTTCTTCAGGAGTTCTCCTACATACTTTTCTTCAGAGATAAATGTGTAGTCTTTCCTTTGAGTCACCTAAAGTCCCAAGAAATTTGTGAGCTCCCCAATCATTGACATTTCAAATTCTGATTTCATATGATTGTCAAATTCATCCACTGATTTCTATCTTCTGCCACCAAATATAATGTCGTCGACGTAAATGAGAACCATGAACTGTTCTTTTGGAGAATTCGTCACATAGAGATTGCGATCTACTCCTCCTCTTTTGAATTCCAGCTTCTTGAGATAAGAATCTAGTCTGGAGTACCATGCCCATTATGCATGTTTCAATCCATAAAGTGCTTTATTCATCTTGAAGACCATTGATTCATCAGCACCAAGAAGAAAACCCACTGGTTGTTCAATGTAGACTTCTTCTTCGAGAACACCATTTAAGAATGCTATCTTGACATCCATTGGATATACTTTATATTTTCTTTGGAGATCCATAGAAAGGAATAGCGTGATTTACTCCAGTCCAGCCACTAGAGAAAAGGTTTCATCAATATCAACACCTTCAATGTGAGAATACAATTTACATACCAGTCGAGCCTTGTTTCTGATAACACTTCCATGCTCATCAAATTTGTTCATGAATATCCATTTTCATCCAATCACATTGTGTCCTTTGGGTATCTGGACAAGATCCCATGTCTGATTCTTGTCAATCTGATCTAACTCTTCATTCATGACTTCCACCCAAGATTCATCCTTTGTAGCTTCTTCAAATGAGGATGGCTCCACAACTGACAGAAATGCAGAACATGTTTTATTCCTCATCCTCCTTGTCTGTGTGGGTGCATTCCTGTCTCCAATTATGTTAGATGGATCAATCTATGCTCTTCAGTTTCTCCTATCAGGTTCAGTTGCATTCTCACCATCCAAGATTTCCTCGTCAGATTCTTCGTCTGAGTCAACATCATGTTGTGACCCCTGATTGTTTTGTACACCTACCTCTATTTCTATTTTTTATTTATTCCATGTTCACATTCATTCTCATATTCTATCTCATCAGCATAGGTACTATTTGAAGAATTTGGGGGTTTTCTTCGATGATTTTAACATTGTTTCTTTCCATAATACTCCACAAGTGTTTATTGAAACACTTGTATGCTTTGCTGTTCATTGGATACCTAAGAAAAATTACTTCATCAGCATTTTCACCGAACTTTCCTTGGTTTCCTTCTTTATTCTGGATGAAACATTTGCTTCCGAAAACACGAAATTATTTCAAAGAAGTATTCCTTCCATGCCATTATTCTTATGGTGTCTTAGTTTCTCCCATATAGAGCCCTGTTCGATTCTGAATGTGCACTGCAGCTTCAATGTCCTCCTTCCAGTAATGGCGAGAGATACCACTCTCAATCAACATAGTCTTGGCCATATTGTTGACCTTTCGATTTTGATGCTCAACAACTCCATTTTGTTGTGGAGTTCTCACAAAATCTACCTCATGATTTATTCCATGTTTTTCTAGTTAATTTTCAAACTCAATGGACATGTATTTCCCTCAATTATCAGATCGTAGGAATTTTATTGTCCGTCCAATATCATTCTTGACAATCCGGCAATAAGTTTTCATGCAATCAAGTACTTGTCGCTTCCTGTGAATCACCATTACACAAGCCATTCTGCTATAATCATCAATGAAAAGTACGAATTACCTTTCTCCATAGGTTCCAGTAACATTTATCGGGCCACATACGTCTGTATGAATGAGATCAAGAAGATGTGATGCCCTTTTTTTCTTTGGCTGATATGAACTGCAGACCAGCTTCCCACGAATATAAGCATCACAAGACTATTCTTGTTCACGTTTTAGAATGGGAATATCCATGACTATCATCATCTTAGATATCATTTCCATGTATTTTTGGTTAATGTTCCCCAGCCTTCGATGCCACAAATTGTTTTCTTCTTCAACAAACAAATAGAAGGAGTTTACATTGCTGTCAACCTGATATAAGTTTCCATCTATTCTACAGCCTTTCATAAGAGAATTCCCTGTTTTTCATTTTATAGTGCAGCCATTTTTATTGAAGGTTACTATGAGACCTGAGACACAAAGTTGACTTACACTGAGGAGATTGTGGCATAGACCATCCACATAAGGAACCTCAGTCTTCTTCAGCTCCCCGTTGGTGAGAGAAGTATTCCCACTACCTTTAATCTGCAAAGCACCATCATTACCAAACCATATTGTTCCATCAATCATCTATTCAATGTTCTTCAACAGGTCAGCATTTCCCATCATATGGGAAGAGAATCCACTATCAATGATCCAGGTGCTGCTGCTCTTTGTAGCTTTGAGGGCTACTTCTGCAAGATTGGATTTCTCTATCTTCTTATTCTCTTTCAATGAGATATTGGATTGAGCATAGGATACTGATGGCCTTTTAATACTTTAATCCACATAATGTGAGTCTTAATACCCAAAATCTTCTTCTAGTGGGGAAAAACTGTTTGTGAGAGCAACATCATCAGGAGGATGAAAATTGGCACGTCTTTGTGTGTTGTATGAATTTCTCCTATCGTACCACTTCCTGAAATACATAGCTTTATGACCAAAGTTATAACAATTAAAACAGTAACAATAGATTTATTTCTTCTATAAGATAGAGGATATGAAATCGTTTTCCTTTGTTGACTTCCCATATCTTCCCCATTCATGTATCTCCTTGCCTCTTCGTAGTATGACAAGTTATGGCCCAGATAACCAAAAAACTGACACTTAATGAGAGGAAATGTCATTTAACTTGAATTTCTCCTCATGCTTTCTTCCTTTGGAGAATAGTTGAACTGCCCTCCATTTCTGAAAGTTTGAGGATAATTTTCATCTCTTCTTTTAGTTTGGATTGAGTGTTCCTTTTTCAGCATTTCAGGTAATGTTTCAGCATGTCCAACTTTCATCTTGTCAATCTTTTGGCTCTCATTACTTCCAGTAGTTGATGTCTCAGCTTCACGGCCAATTCCACTCTTTCCCATGTAAGTGGGTCTCTGATCACTTACGATTTTTCCAACCCCATCTGATCCACACTTGGCTCTTGCTAGTAATTATGCATCTGAGAATCTTACAAAATGAATTTTCTTCTTTCCCTCATTTGTCGTTGACTGACATTCAATTTTACTTCTAAGAGTAACAACTTCTTCCTCAAGTCCCTCAACAGTCTTGGACTTCTCTTCTAGTCTAAAAGAAAGGACATTTATGATCATTGGTTTTTCATGAATTTTAAGCTTTAGTTCCACTACATCATCTGTGCTTTCAAGGATTGAATACTGAACTCTCACTAGTTATTTTAGTCATTCAATCTCTGCTTCAAGCTCATCAACATATTATGATGATTCTTCCACCATTTCCTTCCACTTATTACGTCTCTTAAATTTATTCTGAATCATGGAAAAAGAATCCTTAATTTGAGTCTTTGAATCACTATTAGAAATAATATGATTATCTCTATTTTTATTGATCAAGGGTTCTGACTTTTTAATGGTAGCCATCATGGAAGCATGGTTTCCTATATTGAATTATGGTTCTTCTTCTTCACATAATTCAGTATCATCATCTTTCTCATCACAGACAAAACTCTTCCTTTGTATTTTCTTTCCAGATTTGAAGTCTCCCTTTTTGAAAAATCTTCTCTGAGGCTTCTCGATTTCTTCTGATTCACTTTCATCATCATCAAACATTCATTGGCACTGAGAGGCAATGTGCTCGACTCTTCCACAATGAAAACATGCCCGAGGTAGCTTTCCATTAAATTTACCTTTTCCCTTATTCAGCTTCTTGGTGATGAGAGAATGAATCCCCTTTTCCTATTCATCTTCACCACCATTATCTTCTGGAATTTTCAATTTTTCCATGGCTTTGAATGCCATTTCTTTGCTTACACGATTTGTGGAATCTTCGAGTTTGACTCTCATCTCATATGCCACTAGACTACTTAAATGATCATCTAGAGAAAGTTTGGATAGATCACTTTCTTCATGGGATGACACCTTTGCATTGTACATAGAATTAAGTATTCTCAGTATCTTCTTAACGATATCAATGTCTTTGATTTCTTCTCCAAGACCTCTAATTGCTCCTACTACTTCAGTAATTCGATTGAAGAATGAATCTGCATTCTCATTAGGATGCCTCTTTAAATCATCAAACCTGTTGGGTAAGATTTGAAGCTACAACTC
Organism: Viscum album; assembly: GCA_963277665.1. NCBI lineage: Eukaryota > Viridiplantae > Streptophyta > Magnoliopsida > Santalales > Viscaceae > Viscum > Viscum album. Next base: position 599,282,256 of record OY728122.1, read on the forward strand.
CTTCACTTTGTTTTCTCCTTCATAGATGTTTTCAAGTTTATCTCACATAGAATTTTCTGAGGTGCAACTCATAACCATTAGATAGATCTCATTTGAAAGAGATGTAGTGAGAGCATTCTGTGCATTAGCATCAGCATCAAGAATTTTTCTATCAGCATCTGTCATAGCCAGCCCTGTTGGATCAATAACATGTATACCTTGGACAGTGGAAAATAGGACTTCCATTCCAAGGGATCATATATGATTTCTCATTCTATTCTTCAAAATATGGAAATTACTTCCATCGAAGGGAGGGACTCCCCGGACATTGACTGCATTCTCCATGATGACAAAGGACAGATTTAACACCAGCAACCTTTACCCTTTAATACCACTTGTAGGACCCCGGGACACCCTGAGAGGGGAGGGGTGAATCATGGTGAAAACGTTTTGTTTTAAAGTATAGGATCTTGTTCCCATGTTGGTAGGAACTTGTAAAACATGAATGATGGATAATACTAGAAAGTAGACATTCACATGTAGTGAGAATACACATCACTTTTTTCATGGTTCACCACTAAGGGCTACGTCCAAGGAGCCTACACCGAAAGGTTGGCGGTCGTACCAAATTCCACTAATATTCACTATTTGTGGATTACAATGGTTTGGGAACAATCACTATGTCCCAGGCTCACTTCCATTACAAAGGTTCAGGGATAGCTCACTACTTCCCTCGGGTCACTCCCGTTGACTCCCACTAGCTCACTGCCTTTGGTGAAGTCCCACTCAGTTTATAGACGTGAAGGTCTCTTCAATAGATTTTCATTGAAGTCTTTGCCTCTCCTCAGCCCGAGACTATTCTTGCATTGAAGTCCGGAATAGATGCACTAGAACGCACAGAACCACTGAAGCGGATAACCAGAACGTGTAGAAAAACTTCACTGACAATTGCGTGCAACACCAACCCTTTGCGCGAAAAACCTCCATATTGCACGCAAACTTTACTTTTCACGTGGAAAAGTATTTCGCGCAGAAACCCCCTTTTTCACGCTACTGAATATTTTCTTTGCAAAATCAATTTTTATGATCAACTTTTCATTTTTCGTGCATCCCGAAATTTGCCATGCAATTCAGAAAATTTCGCGCAAGCCCATTTACATGATACTTTTCACGCATCAGACCTCAGAACTTCTCTAAGACTTCAACCGTATGGAATGAAGGGGGTCACCTCATATTTATAGGCGTCTGAGACCCTCGCACGCAAAATCCCTTTCAGCACGAAAACCTCTCATCTGGCGCGTAATGTTTCATGCATGTTTCATTTTCCTTGTGCCTCATCAGATATTTCGCACAGCCCATGCCTTTGACATTTTTTGACGTTTTTATTCTGAAACACTAATTGCGCGAAAAACTTCGCTCCGATATTTCGCACACCACGCTGTTTTTCGCAACCAACTCAAGTATTTCGCGCACATCCCTTATTTTCCACGCACCACTTCCTCTTTGTGCGCACATCCTTTTGCAGACAACCCATGTCTTCATTTTCCGATTTTGAAGCCCAAAAATTTGGCAAACAAAGGGAAACAATGCCACCTTTAATACTGTTGTCTGCTTGAACTGTATGAATACTTTGCTGGCACACATTCGGAACTTCCACTAAGAATTGACAACAAACACAAACCAAAATCCAATTCCTGCATATAATATCCATGTTTCCAACAATGGTTTATGTGTTGTATGGTAGTAGTGGAGTGTGTGATCGTGTAGTTTATGTGAACCCATAGGTTGGGTATTTTGTGCTATCTATATATCATGTATTTTTTGTTATTTCTACACATTCCCAACCAGAGTTGGATAAATATACCCACGATCAGAGATTTTGTGTTATGGGTATTTTTTCTAATATCTAGGATGGTGGTTTTATGGTTGGATAGTTTCCATGTATTCCCTACTCTTACTTCATAAGTGATTGACCATGTGTTTTTAGGCAAGATGCGATGTGATTGTCCATGTGTCTTTAGGTGGTATGTATAGTGATTTCCCTAGTGTTTTCAGGTGAGGTGCGATGTGATAAGGCTATAATAAGATGTGGAATGTCATTGGGGTCATGTAGGGTTGGATGATGGCACAAGGTTGATGTTATTCATTTTCATGATACCCTACAAATATGGTTATGGGATGAGACATGCTGTGATGTGATAACACATTAAGTTATTATTGGTTTTACATTTTTTCAATAACACATTAGTATGTTTTTTTTAAATGTGTAGTTGATACATTGATTGTTTTCTTCCTTTATCGTTTACATAAATGTATTTTTTATTAATGTTCCATCCTATTGATTTATTATGAAAAAATGTCTTATATAAATTCATTTTACAGAATGGACAGAAGTTGGATGTATGAAACCGATCAGATCTCAAGCGATTTTCAAAAAAAAATTGGATAGATTTATAGATTTTTCATATCACAATGCTTAAGATAGTGGTCTCATACACTTCCCATGTTCCAATTGTGTTGGTAGACCGTGGTTGAGCCGTGAAGAATTCAGCTACCACATAACCAAAAATGGGTTTCAAGAAAACTACTTTGTGTGATATCACAATGGGGATAAAATGAAATCTCAAATTGGTGATGATCAAAACTAAAGGACCGGAATGGAGAATTTGTTAGATGATCGGTTTCTATTTATTCGTCATCATGAAAAATAATGGATTTCGAGTTAATAATACTTCGATATGAGGACAACCAATGCATCTAGTGAAAATGATGATATTGATAGGGTAAAAAAATTGAATGATGCTGCCACGACTCCAGTATATCGACAATGCGATAAAATGAAAAAGCTGGAATTTTTAAGCTGATTGTTTCATGGGATAAACTATGTATGGGATTTATAATACAGCAATCGATTACATTCTTACCCTCTTGAAGTATTTACTTCCAAATGATGAAGATATTCCCTCAAACCACTATATGGCTTGGAAGTTAGTTGAGGAACTTGGATTTTCAAGAAACAAAATTCATGATTGCCCGAACGATTGCAGTTTATTCTAGGAGGAAACCGCTGAATGAAATGATTGTATAAAATGTGGCACATCCTACTAGAAGTCAAAATTTGATGGATTACCATCCCGTGTTCCACAGAAAGTAATGTGGCACTTTCAATTGATCCCTAGACTCCAGAATATTTTATGTCTAATGAAATATCAATAAAAATGAGATGGCATGATTCCAAGAGAAAGAAGACTAATGATGAGTTGGTTCATTCTGGAGATGGAATTGCATAGTAGAGATTTGATGCTCGACATCCTGATTTTGTAGCTGACGTGCGTAATGTGTGGCTGGGTCTTTCAAGCGACGGTTTTAATCTGTTTGGGCAGATTCTTACTTCACACAACACATGGCCATTTTTTATACACATTTATAATATTCCCCCATGGTTGTGTATGAAAAAACCATTCACTTTCATGAGTATACTCACATCAGGTCCTTCTGATCCCATCATTGATATTGATGTATACATGCAACCTTTAATAAAAGAGTTGAAACTTCTTTGGTATGTGGTTTTTCGCACATACTATGCATGTTCAAAAGACATATTTCAGATGCATGTTGCGCTTATATGGAAGATCAATAAATTTTTGGCTTATGCTATGATGTTTGGATGGAGCACGAAGGGAAAACCGTCATGTCCAGTTTGTATGAAGAATACACAATCCAGAAGACTGAAACATCGCTATAGTTTCAGTTTTATGGGACATCGACGATTCTTGCCAATGGATCATCCATATATAATGAATTTTCGAAGATATGATAATACCATAGAGACCGATGATCCACCTCAGCGTATGTCTGGAAATTATGTGCTTAATGAATTGAAATATTTTAGTTTTTTATTCGGGAAGGGTCAAATGAAATCTAGAAAGAGAACGAATGTTTCCACTAAAACTTGTTACAATTGGAGGAAGAGGAGTATCTTTTTTGATTTGCCTTATTGGTCAAACAATTTGTTACGTCATTGCTTAGACGTAATTCATATAGAAAAAAATATATGAGAAATGTTTCTTTCAATTCTTCTAAATGTCAAGGGGAAGACAAAACATGATTTACGATCTCGGCGTGACTTGGTGGATTGGGGAATTAGACCAGAATTGCATCCTATGCGTATTAGTGAAAATAAATGGAAAATTCCATGTGATTCTTATGTGATGACACCAACGGAAAAAAATAATTTCAGGAAGTATTGGAGACTATTAGAGTTCCTGATTGCTATTCAAGAAACATATCTAAACGGGTCAATAGAAGAGAGTTGAAGCTAAAATCTTTGAAGACTCATGATTATCATGTTCTACTGCATGAGTTGCTTCCAATAGAAATCTGTCATCTTTTGTCCAATAATGTAAGGGTGGCTCTTATTCAGTTGTGCCATTTTTTGAGAGATCATTTTGCTAAGAAGTTGTCCAAGTCTTTCTTGCAAAAAATGTTGATAGATGCCCCATTAATTTTGTGTGAGTTGGGGAAAATATTTCCCCCATCGTTTTTCACATGCATGCTACATCTGACTGTCCATATTCCCACTCAAATACTTATCGGAGGACCTGTTTCTTTTCATTGTATGTATCCAACTGAACGAAATATGTCCACATTAAAGTATTATGTCCGAAACTGAAATCATTCCAAAGGATCTATCGTGAACGGTTACATGGCTCAAGAATGTATGGATTTCTACTCGATGCATTTTTTTGATCTTACTACATGATTGAACATACCAATGAGAAATAAATAAGAATATTAGGAGAAAATTGAACCTACTTTTACATCACTTCCTCAAACAGGAGGAATTCCTGGATCATATACATTGAAGACATTAAGCCATGAAGAGCGGGATATGGCACATCGCACAGTTTTGTGCAAATGTAATTTTTTTCGATGACTATATTAGGTAACTAAATTGATTATGTATATCTTACATATATATATGTTAAACTATTCATACTTTTTATCTACATGGAACATAAAACAATGATTAATAAGAAGCGTCATTCATTATCTTTGAGAAAGAGGGAGACTTTGCATAGCAAAGATTTTTCTACTTGGTTAAAATTGAAGTTAAAAATATTACTGTTTAAAATAATTATATCAATATTTAATTAATTTTAATTGTCATTTATATTGCAGGTATTGAGTTTTTCTGCTGATTCTATCTCTGAGGAAATAAAAGCTTTGGATTTTGGTCCTAATACCGTGGTTCGTGACTGTAAATCAATTGTTATCAAGGGGTACAAATTTATTGTCACTAAACGAGAAAAAAATATGAGAACACAACATGATAGTGTTTTGGTTACTGTCACAACATATTGTTATGCCAGTGCATCATATAGTAGACCGTGATTTGAGAATGTGGGTTATTATGGGGTTGTTGAGAAAAAAATAATATAGGATTATTACTCTCATGGACGAGTCAAATGGGCTAGAGCATGCTGTTGTCTCCTCTGTAGGCCATTTGGGATGTGGTTGACTTAGAGGGGTGGCTTTCCATCGAGAGGTACCATGCTTGCATGGGATCACTGAGTGGTACTTCATTGGAGTTGGCGGTTACTGCTTATGCTTGGAAGAGGTTGTTACTGGTTTTCTGTTTGGGGCTGTTTGGTGTTTGTTGAACTTTATGGTTTCTCACTTTTCCCTCAAAATTGTTTTTCTTAATAAAAAATAATATCCAGTCAGTCTCTCGTGGAAGAGTCACAATAATTAAATGGAATTGGTTTGATTCAATGACAAGACATGGCACAAGTATCGATGATTGTGGATTTAGAGTAATTAATATGACTCGCTCTCTTGCTACCGAAGAACCGTATGTGTTGGCATCAATGGATAAACAAGTTTTTTTATGTCAAAGACCACCTTCGACCTGAATTTGGTGTCATAGTTGAAGTTATTCCAAGACATATTTTTGATGATGGTGATGATTGAATTGACACTTTCCCTAGTGCCATTGGAACCAATCCATTTATTTCTTTTGATGACTCTAATAGCTCAATTGTCAGAGTTGATTGTGAACCTGAAGTTGTAGTTTAAAATATATAGAATCATTTATCCATGTTCTAAATTCTTTTGGTTTACCTTGAGTTGGTTTGTTAAGGTTGGTAATATTCAAATTGATTTAGTATTGATCACAAATATGTTTTAGCTGACTTGACCATAATGTGAATTTTCAATGTTTATTTGTTGCAGTTTTATTTTAGTTGCATTTTTTGATTTGGAATTGAACTATATTCAACCCTAGTCAAACAATATTTATAACTTGTTTAACCTTACAACATGTATGATTTATTAAATCCATTCAAGCTCTTCTAAAACAATTGATAGCTAATTTACCAATGAATCCCCCTATTCCCTCATATATTTAGTTTTTTGGGTTACAAATTAGATTCCTTTTTCTAATTAATTACATATTTGTTTTGAAAAGCAGGAAATGCAGCCAATTGAAGAGAGACGATGGACAAAAATGATGGGAACAATCGTTGAATGGCGGAGTTGGGAATTCCATCATTAGTGCCTATAGGGAGTACTTTATTTCAAATTGATATATTTAATGAATATATAATGTCATGTGATTAATTTTTTTCTAATAATTTTTGTTGGATCCACCTATATGTCGACAGTTATTCGACGAGGATCTTAGTACATGTCCTAGTACTCAGGCCGGTGGTATGAGGAGGGTTCGTACCAGAGGTGGAAGAGCAGTTACCCGTACCCGACTAGACCCTGCCCCTCCAACTGACATGTCATCCTTCCCACATTCTAATCCCGGTGTGTCGTTAGGTACACACATGATATTTAGGCCTCCCATGTTTTCACTACCTTCTACATCTTATGGCCATCATTTTCACATCCCATGATAATTCCCACTCCCCAGTAAGAATCCGGTCATATAGATGTCTCATCTTCTTTTCCTTATACTTATGTCTCTCTGAGCTTCTATATTCCATCGTCTTCGACTCCTATTCCACCACAGGGTGTTCCATCAGTTTCTATGGATCCAGCGGTGCTCAGCGATCAGACCGGGGCAGGAATATTTATAGAATGCTAACAAATTTTTATAGAAATACATATTTACATTATAAAATGTTTTGATAAAATATTTATTTTCTTTCATGAAAGATACATCTACTGATAGGAGGCATGGGTGGGGGCGTACACGCATGCGTTTGGTGTGGAACTGCCACACACAAGTTATGGAGGATTATAATGAAGACAACAAAATGGTTGAGAAAACAGGGCAACAATGACAGATTTTTTTGGTGACGCTTTCCAAATACTCCAACATCATTCCTATCAGCCCGCTATCATGGAGACATTTTCCACATGAGGTCAAGGATAGAGCTTGGGTAGAGATATGGGTAAAAAAATATGTTCTATTTAATTCCATGAATTATTTTTGTATATATATGAATTAATATTTTGGTGAAAGCTTCGATTTAATTTTCCTGATGGTGAGGGTGGATGACTGGAACTTCTAAAGGATTTAGGTGAGATTTGGAGAGCCTACAAGAAAGAGTTTTATATTGGATGGGATGCTAGAGTTGGCACTGAGTTAGAGGTGGTACCAGTGGTGGATGATTTTCCTATAGAGAAGTATCATCAGATGATTACTCATTCATTGAGTACCCAATTTAAGGTATTAATTAAATTTGAGGTATTTAAATAATAAACATCATGTTTTTCATTAATACTATATTTTTCATTTTCGAATTTTATTTTGGAATCATCTGGAAAAAATAAAAAGAACATTGATCCAAAAAAATAACTCCACACACTGGGATGCACTACAATGCATGATCATGAGAGGAAGAAGGTATGACAATTGTTTATAAGCTTTCTTTATGACTTACACTTTCTTTTGTTTCTTCAATTATTTAATATTTTGTAAAAATTTTCACATAACATTAGTTTTAAATTTCATTGTAGAGGGAAATACAAAATATTGAAGGATGTGTGCCTCGAGAAAAACTATTTTGCTCGAGTAGACGGAAAAACGATGGTAGTGTCGTCACTGAAGCGACTCAACATCAGATTGTAAGTGTTAATCTGTTGATTTTATATTTTAATATCTACATTGTAACTTAATAATATATTTATATTTGTAACAGGCTCCTTTAGAGGCCCTCGATGCCCAAGAACCAGACAATTTTGAGCCCACTGATCACTTACATCATGTTTTGGGAGAGGACCATCCTGGTAGAGTATGCTGCCAACCTAAGGTATCCCCGACGAGGTATTGGCCCTCCTTAGGTACTTATTGTAGTGTAACAGAGCTGTAGCAAGTTAGGGAACAGGAAGAAGAGGCTGAAAAAAGGGACACAGAGATGGCAGAACAGTCTTCTAGGGAAAACAGAGCATTTATGAAATTTATTGAAGTTCTACGTCCGACACTTCCACCAGAGACCAGCCCATATTTTGATGAATATATGTCGTCGATACATTCTATATATGGAGAACCGGGTTTCAGTTCTAGTAGTGGTCAAGACGATGTATATGCTAACGATGATGATGGAGAGGAGTCTGATGCGGAAGAGGAGGGAGAGGAGGAGGGAGAGGCGGATGGTGAGGGAGAGGTGGAGGGCGAGGGAGAGGAGGAGGGCGAGGAGGGTGAGGACGATGATGGGGACGAGGACGAGGATGATGATGATGGTGATGATGGAGATGGTGATGATGGTGATGGTGATGTGGGACAAGTTGTTCTATTACATTTTTGACTAATATTACTGAGATTGGATGTTTAATATATTCTAGTTGTTGGTTTTATCCAGACATGTAGTATAGTATTACAGTTCAGTTATTTTTATATATTGCCTTTTTTCATGGATGTTGATATATTTTAGTGGTTGTGTGTTTGTGAACTCCCTGGACAACCCCCATCCATCCTGGACCCTGGACAACCCCACACCATCTTCCTTGGACCCTGGACAACCCCCGGATAGCCCCCCTCCCCCACCATCCTCCTCAGTCCCCGGACAACCCCCTGAACAGCCCCCAGAAAGCCCCCCACCCTCCTCCGTGGACCCCGTAAAACCCCCCGAACACCACCTGGACAGCCCCCAGCACAACCCCCCACCCTCATCATTGGTCCCCAGACAGCCCCCCGGACACCCACCGGACAGCCCCCCGGACAGCCCCCCCGGACAGCCCCACACCCTCCTTGATTTCATTTAATACTAGAAAATTAATAATAGATATTTTATTTATTTTCATCATGATAATAAATGTAAATCACATTTACACATCTATTCAATATCAATGATTCTTGGTATGCTATAAAAGGGATGTATTCATTGGGAATGGAATTGTTATCTCTGAAATGTTTCATAGCATGATAAACTAAAATCTAATACATACTAAGAATGATATAAAAATATTCTAGATGAATTTACACACGATTTTAAGTAAATACTATTCCACTAATAGATTATGGCCAGGATCAGTCTAAGTGTCTCTCTTTTGTTTAAAATGGACAACATTTTATATACATACAGAAATGCAACCAAACGCATTTTAAATGTGTTGATGCTTTAGGAAAATAATACATGGGTCATATGTGACGTGTACGAGTCAACCCGCCTCAATACGAGGCGTGGTGTGGCCGACACCATTCATAGTATCTCTCTTTTGTTTAAAATGGACATGATTATAAGTCAAAAGAACAACTGGCATATAGAAAACCGAACAAACGCATTCCTAATCTATTAATAAATTGTCATAATGATCCATGGGTCATATGTGACGTGTACGTGCCAACCCAGGCTCAATCCGAGTCGCAGTGTGAACAGGATCAGTATAAGTAGCTCTCTTTTGTTTAAAATCAAAATATTTTATGTGAAAAACATCAATTGGCATACGAAAAACAGACCAAACGCATTCGGGATGTTTCGATACTTTAGAAAAATGATCTATGGGTCATATTTGATGTGCAAGAGTCAAGCTCGCCTCAATACGAGGCGCGGTGTGGCCGACACCACTCTAACTGTGTCTCTTTTGTTTAAAATGGACAGGATTGTAAGTGAAAAGAACAAATGGCATATGGAAAACCATCCAAACGGATTCTGATTGTATTGATACTTTTTCACAATGATCCATGGGTCATATGTGACGTGTACGAGCTAACCCAGGCTCAATCTGAGTCGTAGTGTGGCAGGGATCAGTCTAAGTGTCTATCTTTTGTTTAAAATGGACAACATTTTAAGTACATAGATAAAGCCGACCAAATGCATTATGTTTCCATTTAAACATTATGAAAACGATAAATGGGTCATATTTGATGTGTAAAAATCAACCCCACCTCAATCTGAGACGCGGTGTGTCCAGGACCACTCAAAGTGTCTGTCTTTTGTTTCAAAAGAACATTATTTTAAGTGAAAAACATCAACTGGCATACGAAAAACTGACCAAACGCATTCATATTGTGTTGATACTTTAGCACATCAATCCATGGTTCATATGTGCTGTGTAAGAGTCAACACTGAATTAATATGAGGCGCGGTGTGGCCGAAACCACTATAACTGTGTCTATTTTGTTTAAAATCGACAGGATTATAAGTGAAAAGAACAACTGGCTTACGAGAAGCAGACCAAACGCATTCGAAAAGTGTTCATTCTTTAGGACAACGATCCATGGGTCATATGTGATGTGTAAGAGTCAACCCCTCTTTAATCTGAGGCATGATGTGGCTGGGATCACTCTAAGTGGATCTCTTTTGTTCAAAATGGACAACATTTTAAGTACATACAGAAAACCAACCAAACACATTCGGTTTCCATTAAAACATTAGGAGAATGATCCATGGGTCATATGTGACGCGTATGAATCATCCCCACCTCAATATGAGATGTGGTGTGGTCAGAACCACTCAAAGTGTCTGTCTTTTGTTTCAAAAGGACATAAGTTTAAGTGAAAAACATCAACTGGCATACGGAAAACCGACCAAACGCATTCAGATGATGTTGATTCTTTAGGAAAATTATTCATGGGACATTTGAGAAGTGTATGAGTCAACCCCGTTTAAATTCGAGATGCAGTGTGGCCGACACCACTCTAACTGTGTCTCTTTTGTTGAAAATAGACAGGATTATAAGTGAAAAGAACAACTGGCATTTGAAAAACTGACCAAATGGATTCTGATTGTATTAATAATTTAGAACAACAATCCATGGGTCATATGTGACGTGTTCGAGCCAACCCGGGCTCAATCCGAGTCGCGGTGTGGCTGGGATCAGTCTACGTGTCTCTCTATTATCTAAAATGGACAACATTTTCAGTACATACAGAAAACCAACCAAACGCATTCGGTTTCCATTGAAACTTTAGGAGAACGATCCATGGGTAATATGTGATGTGTATGAGTCATCTTCGCCTCAAACCGAGGTGCGGTTTGGATGAAACCACTCAAAGTGTCTCTCTTTTGTTTAAAATTGACATCATTTTAAGTGAAAACAAAAACTAGCATATGGAAAACCGACCAAATGGAATCTGATTGTGTCGATACTCAATCGAAATGATCCATGGGTCATATGTGACATGTACGAGTCAACCCTACCTCAATATGAGACACGGTGTGACCGACACCAATCTAACTATGTCTCTTTTGTTTAAAATGGAAAGGATTATAAGTGAAAAGAACAACAGGCATAAGGAAAACCGACCAAACACAATCAAAATGTGTTGATGAATTAGGAAAATGATCTATGGGTCATATGTGACATGTATGAGTCAACCCCACCTTAATCCGAGGTACGATGTGGCAGGGATCACTATAAGTGGTTCTCTTTTGTTTAAAATGGACAACATTTTAAGTACATATGGAAAACCGACCAAACGAATTCATTTTCCATTGAAACATTACGATAACCATCCATGGGTCATATGTAACATGTACAAATTAACTCCATATCAATCCGAGCTGTGGTGTGGCCGGCGCCACTCAGAGTGTCTGTCTTTTTTTTTTCAAAAGGACACCATTTTAAGTTAAAAAAATCAACTGGCATACGAAAATATGACCAAACACATTCAGATTCTGTTGATACGTTAGGAAAACTATTCATGGGTCATTTGAGATGTGTGAGTCAACCCCGTTTAAATCCGAGATGTGGTGTGGCCGGCACCACTATCTGTGTCTCTTTTGATTAAAATTGAGATGACTATAAGTGAAAAGAATAACAGGCATACGGAAAACCGATAAAATGCATTCAGAATCTATTGATAATTATCAAAATGATCCATGGGTCATATGTGACATGTACCAGCAAGCCTGGGCTCAATCTGAGTTGTAGTGTGGTCGAGATCAGTCTAAGTGTCTCTCTTTTGTTTAAAATGGACAACATTTTATGTACATACAGAAAACTGACCAAACACATTCAGTTTCCATTTAATCTTTAGGATAACGAACCATGGGTCATATGTGACGTGTAAAAGTCAATCTCGCCTCAATCTGAGGTGCGGTGTGGCCGAAACCACTCAAAGTGTCTCTCTTTTGTTTAAAATTGTATTCATTTTAAGTGAAAACAACAACTTGCATATGGAAAACAGACCAAATGGATTATGATTGTGTCGATACTCTATCACAATGATCCATGGGTCATATGTGACATGTACTATTCAACCCTGCCTCAATCCAAGATGCGGTGTGGCTGAAAACATTCATAGTGTCTCTCTTTTGTTTAAAATGGACATCATTTTAAGTGAAAACAAAAACTGACATACGAAAAACTGACGAAATGCATTCAAAATGTTTTGATGATTTAGGAAAATGATCCATGGGTCATATGTGATGTGTACTAGTGAACCACACCTTAATCCGAGGAACGGTGTGGTCGGGATCACTCTATGTGGCTCTCTTTTGTTAAAAATGGACAACATTTTAAGTGCATACTAAAAAAAGACCAAACGGATTCTGATTGTGTTGATACTTTAGCACAACGATCCATGGGACAAATATGATGTGTAGAAATCAACCCCGCCTTAATCTGAGATGCGGTGTGGCCTAAACCACTCAAAGTGTCTGTCTTTTGTTCCAAAAGGACATCATTTTAAGTGAAAAACATCAACTGGCATACGGAAAACCAAGCAAACGCTTTTGGAATATGTTGATACTTTAGGACAACGATAGATGGGTCATTTGTGATGTGTATGAGTTAACCTTGCCTCAATCTGAGTCATGGTGTGGCTGGTATCACTTCAGGTGTACGTATTTTGTTTAAAATGGACATCATTTCAGTTAAAAATATATGGTATACAAAAAACCGATCAAATAATGAATTGAATTCCGGATTCCACATATAATTGTCATCTAAATTTTAAATTCATTTCTAAATGAATTATGTATGTTTATAATTAAATTATGATTTATAATTTAATTATGGATGTGTATATTTCAATGATGCATTATATATTAAAGGTGAATGATTTTGTTCTCTATATGTATGTGTTAGTTGGTTATTGAAGGTAAAATAATTGTATATGTATGTGTTAGGTTATTTCAGGTACAATAATTGGATTGAAAATGGGAGGGAATGCACAAAATGAGGCCTGATATGCAATTTACATAGCATAGGCTATGCTAACGGTTTCAAACCATTGGCATAGCATCTTTGATTCTTTTTTTTTACCAACGGTTCATTGAACCATAAGAAAAAACCCTTTCCCAATAGTTTAGAAACCGTTGAGAAAGAGGAGATTCCTTGGAATTTCCCAATGGTTCAAGCCAAAACTTTGGGATAGTTTTTTCCAACGGTTTGGCACAAACGTTGGGATAGGTTACGCTTTCCCCACCCTATCCCAACGGTTAACAGTAAACCATTGGAAAAATCATTCCCAAAGGCTTACTTCCCTACGGTTTTCAGAAATATTGGTATAACATATACCTATGGTTCTTCAGCCTTTCCCAACAGCTGAGAACCATTGGGAAAGACTTTATTTCCAGTAGTGTGTGTGATGTCAATGCGCCACGATTCCGAGGAACATTTTCCCATACACATGCATTTTTAATTTATGAATAATTAATTTCTCATTTTTTTCATTGTCTTTGTCATATAAAAATGAATATATGATCCTTGGCTTATATTTTTTATTTTATAATGTTAGTTTTAATCCATATTTTGTGATATGTAATCTTGTTTGGTTATGTAACGCACACCACATTTTTGATGAAATGCCTAGTTGTATTTTGTGAGTATATCATGGTATGTAAATTGTATCATGGATTTATAAATAAATGATTAGCCTATGGAATTCTGTTTCAGGGTTACGAAGAAGTGTTTTAAATGGTTTTGAGTAAAAAAGAGCGTGTATTTAACTTTTGAAATATGTTTCACATATGATGATGAATAGTAGCAAGGTTGGCCTTTTCATAGAAAATGGGTATTATTTGTTAGAGAGATGGTAAGGTTTTCGAAGGTGTTTTATAAATGGTTTTATATAGAAATGGTGTGTTTTACACCTCTTCTTGCAAAAGGGAGTTCAGTTGGATGATGGTTGGTTTTGTTGAATTTCTAATGGCATGTTTGGCCACTTCATGAAAATGATTAACATGCTAATTATAAAAACCCTCTATGGATGTATCTCATGCCTCATATATATGTAATGGATGAGAGGTCCTTATAGAGGAATCATTAGGATCCATTAGCAGGGTTACTTGGTTGGGACCCTTTGTGATCTATTTATTTTAAAGCATGTGATTAGTCCTTTGGGAGACTTGGGGGAGGAATGTAGATAATTATGATTAAATATTTATATTTTGATTTGATGTTCAACAGAAATCTGATGGATCACCCCCATAAAATACATGATATATAGGAACCAGGCATATTGATAGAATATTTTGATAAGGATTACTACATTGGTAGGTAACGGTACTGACCAATAATATATAGTAGGCAGATATATTGTGTTCATTACTATAGGGTTTCCATCAGTCTATCTTGAAAAATGGTGTCTAAGTGTATTGAGAATCTTGATATCCTCATATGTGGCATGTTACTATAGATGAGGTCTTAGGTATTGGTTTCTTATAGATTATTCTTTATCTCCTGGGTTCACCTATGTCTATTGGCATTTGGATGCTTATAGAAATGTATGAGTTACTTATATAAATATTTCTATTTCCCTTATGGTTTGATTATTGTGGAAACTTCTTTTATATAGTTTTCTTGGATGTGTTGTGTGGTTTTCAATAGTAGATGAAAAATGTTTTAATGTATAGTGTTTTATAATTCTTAATTTCATAAAAAAAATTATATATTCATTTACCCTTCAAAAATTCAATTGAAAAACTATTCGATTTAACTTGGTATTGGTGCTGAATATGGGTAAAAGTTTGTAATTTATTTTTAATGGAAAATTATAAAAAATAATACATTTAAATATTGTATTTCAAACATGTAAATTGATGTTTATTTTATTATATAGGAAGTGCGCTGGGAAAGAGATTATTGGGTGATCCAGCTATATTTTTATAATCATGCCTATGGTTATTTTATATTTTTATCCTTAGTGTAGGTTAAAAGATTAGTTTTTTGCCTTGATCAATGGTGGATCATTATGCTGGGAAGTGGGCTTGTGGTCACATATAGATAGTGTGGTCATCTAGTTCATTTTTTTTTATTATATCATTTCGGTATTGTTTTGGTTCAATGAATAATATGTTCAATTCTGTTTATATATGTATTGGATTGCTTATGCACCTTTATAAAGCCTTTTTGTTTTGTTTAATTATTGTTAAAAATCATTCCTTCTGGTACTCTGTTGACACCCGACACTAGTTTCCAGCTCGTGAGGATCGAGAACTCCCTTCAAACCATGAAACTGATCGACTCTGGTGACCAGTTCAGGGTTGACCCAGGATGGTTCATCACAAAATGGTATCAAAGTTGGTCGGGTCTTAGAAAACCAATATTTTTAGAGTATACTTTGTTACCATGTTATTTCCCAGTTAATGAAGTAGGATTTTTGGACTAGATGGGTAGGTTCGGGAAGAGAATCGTGAACTCTTACTCTTTTTGATCTTCGGGATTCCATGGGAAGTCCATTTTTAATACATTCTTTGGTCATTTGGGACTTTTTGATGTTTGGGATATGATAAGGGGAGTTATAATAATGGTATCTCTGAGTTTTCATGGCCTAGAAAGCCATGTAATATTGGGTCATGGTCCTAAAAAGGATCACTATTTTGGTGGTGTCTTTGACATATGGTAGCCAACTATATGGTCAAGTCACCCAGTGATAGTAGTTCCCTTTTGTTGATAGTTTTGACCATTCTTATGTTCTGATTTTCTTTGAAAATACTTTTGTGGATTTGGGAAAAAATTGGGTTTTTATAGACTTGATAGATTTTGTATAGTGGAAAATGGATTTTCATAATTTTCTTAAATAAATTCTTTGGAGAGTTGGGATTTTGTAAAAAAATATTTTGGTGAAGAGGAAATGGTTTAATGGGATTTGGTTTCCTTGATCAAAACATTTGGTCTGCTGAAATAATGTCTCAGGAATGTGTGGATTATTTTACGGCGAGCATTGGAAACTTGTTTTAAATGAGATATATTGGAATTTTAAAAAGTGAAATAACAGGAAAAAATGGTTTTGGAAATTTGATTTGAATGGACAATGTCATTTTGAAGGGGCCTTCTGTGATTCTAAATATGGTTCAACCATTGTTGCTAGAAAATTGTGAAAATAGGATTTTGTGGAATTTTTGGAAAATGTTTTTTAAGAGATGAAAAAGGATTTTGATGGAAATCTATGGTATTTCATTTTTATGCATGGTAATATGTTTTGTTGTTTGAAATATGAAATGTGTTTTGACTTGGTGGTTAGTGTGCCTTTGGAAGGCCCCTGATTTTGAAAAGGAATGAATGGTTTTCTATTGAAAATGGGGTTGTTTGGTTTTAGACATTTTCATTTTCAGGGATTATCACATGCCTGGTTGTATATGTAAATATGGATGGGTTTCTAGGGTGGAACAGAAACATACATGTGAGTGAGACTCAATAAAACACCATTGGAAAATGATAAAATCCCCCCAAGTTCATATTTTCTATGTTGTTTTATGTTGGAAATTGTGGGGTTATGAAAATCATTTATTTTGAGGATTGTTTTTATATGACATTGAAGCATGTTTTATTTGGTATTATTCCTCTTGATCTGGAAGTGGTACACTTATTGAGTCTTTAGATGGAATATTATAGGTGGATCTGTTTTGGAGAAACGTTCAGTGGGTTTCTAAATATTTTTGGGATGTTGTTATTGGGACATGAATGATATTCCATTGGAAATATTTCTAGTTCATCATCCTACGTATTCATTTAAAATGTTATATCTTCCTCTTCGATTGATGCCTCGACTCATTTACCTAAATAGAGAGTTATTTTGGATCGATTTAATTTTCCTTCCTATGATGCATGTTATCTCTATTGTGGTAGTTGTGATCAGTGATATTGATGTGCATATCCATGTTCCAATTTCATTCTTCTTCTCATTCTATGTGAGATAAAATGATTATGTGTATTCTAAAGTCCCTATCAAGGCGAAGCTGTGTTGTTTGACGAAGTGAGTTTCGTGGTGTATCACAATCCATTTTTCTACCAGGGAGTGTTATGTGGCCCTATGTGGAACTTGGGAAAATTATTCTGGTACGGGATTAATATCTCCTAACTATGACGGTATAGATGATTCAACCGTCAGAGCTCCATGTATTGGGCAGTGAGTGAAGCAGACGTGTATTCATGAATCCCAGTGGTGTGGGAAGTCGAGTTAAATTTGAACCTCCACCATTTTAGTGTGGTACTTTCTATATTCATATTGCAGATCCGCATCACTGTAATTTCCACTGGCTAAAAAGAGCGTTTTGGACCTACCTATCACACAAGTTGGGTGATTTCATCTACTAAAATGTGAGTTTCAGATCAATTTCATTTTTTGGACCACACAAGTGAATTAGGTGCAATGTTGGTTTTTTTAATTCATATGTGTAGAGTGATGGGTAGTTATTAGTTGTTTCTTTGGTGATCCAATCATTGAATCCCCTTCCCTACGCTCCCCATGTGGTTGGGGTTTTCGGTTTGTGCAGGAGGATTTGGAACAATTCTTCTCCCATCCATTCGGGAGTGGGTAGTTCAGATGCTCTTGATGTGTTTTTTCATAACTTGTGTCCTTATTAGCCTAGAAATTTCATGTTACAAGAGTTTTGGTTAACCTTTGGGGGAAATTCCTAGATTTAGTTTTTGTTGAATTATTAGTTGGTCACTTTTTGTTTATTCATAATTGTGGGGAGACCCACGACATGTCTCTTTTGGTTTTCTCTTTATGTTTTGATGGAGGCTAGATAAATTTTAATGGTGTAGAGTCCATTCAAGCATCCCCTCATCGGGTGATATTTTCTTAGGTTGGATTTAGATTAATTAATTTGTTATAGCTTTATTTATAGGTGTTCAGTTAATTGGTTTCTTCTTTTCTTGGGGGAGTTTTGAGTTTCTTTGGAGATGTGGTGGTTCTAACATTCCTATTGTTCTCTTGAAGTGGTTTAAGTCGTTGTATCAATTTAGGAAGGAGCCTTGAGTTCATCTATTGTAGGGTAAAGTGTCCTTGGATTAAGAAGTTGGATCATGTTAATTTGAAATAGCTTGGATTTGAACAATCAACTAGGATGTGTCGTGGCTTTCTCGGGGAGGAATGTGTTAATTGTGGGGAGAATTGTCAAACCCAATTTTCTAGTTTTGTCATATGCTCCAATTCGGTGTGTTTTTAGTATTTTTCATGGGTTCTGATTGTGATGGGTGATAAGTTTTAAAGTGTATCATTTTCTATGTTTCCCCCATTGTTTAGTCTTGGTTTGTATGGGAGTTTTTATAGAAAACATCATAGTTTTTTCAATTCAAAGAATGGCATAAGGTATCCACAAGGATAGTGCTAACCGTGTGGATAGATGTAGAAAGCATGCAACAGGTTACAGAACCTACAACATAGATTCTACATGGCCATGCAACTTATTAAAAGTATCCATGGTGCCTTCCATTCAAATATAGTGGTTTTCACATGATTATCACACGAATTGAAAATCTATGTGTTCTAACCATGGGTCTTTCCCAGTTTTAAAATATTGAGAATTTCGATCTTTACCTCACTCGAGATTTACCCCAAATCTCGACCTAGACCCACTCTTCTTGTTATTGAAACCATAAGGGTATATCCCATTCCCTAATAATCCTTATCCTCCTTTCTAGGTTTCATATCTAAGTGATTTCTTCATGTTTTTGGCTTGATCTCTTAAGGTAAACTCTAATGCTCTTCTCCATCTCCTACTTTATTTAATTTTCTTTTGAGTTCCTTCTATCTCATGGTAATGATGACTTAGGGTTCAGTTTTCCATAGATATATGTTGTTGGGTTTTGTTATTTTTGGGTTCTTCTTGGTAGATATTGGGTTATGGAACCCTCGTAGAGTATTTTTTGGGGTGTGTTGTCATTAGGCCATGAATTTGAGGTAGGTTTTCCCATGATCTTGAAATTTTAATTTAAGAATCATTTGTTTCATGATGTTCACATCATATTTGTTATATAAAAATTAATATATGATACTTGAATTAAATTTTTGTGTTGTGAATGGATGTTTTAAGACTTGTTTTGTGATATGTAATCTTGTTATGTTATGTAACGCAATCCATGTGTTCAATGAAATGATCAGTCAGATTTTGTGAGTATATCATTGTATGTAATGGGTGGATTTTATATTTTAATATATTTCTAGCAAGTGGAATGATGTTTTGGGGTTTCTTGAAATAGGTTTAAAAGGGTATGAATTAAAAAAGAGTGTGTATTTAACGTTTTAAATATGTTTGACAAATGATGATAAAGTGTTTCTTGGTTGAAATATTTATAGAAAATTGTATTGGATTGAATGTGATATTGAAATGTTTTTGAAGGTGTTTTGTAAATGGTTTTATATATAAATGGTGTGTTTGAACCCTCTTTTGGAAAAATGGATTGCATTTTGATGGAGGTTGGTTTCGTGGAATGATTAAGTGCATGTTTGGAAACATTGTGAAAATGATTATTGTTATTATTAGAAAAACCATTGTTTCACGTTTCTCATACCTTGTATATATTTACAAGATGGGATCTCCTTGTAGGGGAATCCCTTGGATCCATTTTCAAGTTTCCTCAGTTTCAACTGCTTGTGATATTTTTATTTTAAGTCATGTGATTAGTCCTCAAGGAGACTCGGGATGATGCCTATTGTGAATTATGATTATATTTGTATATTGTAATTGAATTATTAGATGGAATTGGTTTGATCACCCCCCTTAAATACATCAGACAAATCAACCTTACATATTGAGAAAATATTATGTGAATGATTTTTTCACTTTTCTGTCATGGTACTATCGTGTGGCCCATAGTAGAAGGATATACTGGGTTTATTGCTATGGTATTTTTCCTTAGTCTATCCTGTGAAATGGTAGCTTAGCATATAGAGAAAATTTATTTCATCATATGTGGAAATAAACTATAGATGGGGTCTTAGGTATTTGTATACTCTAGATTAATATTGATATCCTGGTTTCACATATGTCTATTGGATTTTGGGTACATGTAGAAATTTTTGAGTTACGTATATGCATATTTCCACTACCCTTGTTTGGAGATTATTATGGTTCCTTTCTTTATAGTTTTATCTTGAAATTTTTGTTTGGGTTCCAAATGTTGATGATTTTATTTTAACTTGTTGTGTTTTATAATTATTATTGTCATTGAAAAATGAAAACACCATTTCCGTTTCTAAAATTCTACTGATGCACTATTCGATTGAATATTGTTTTGGAAATGAATAAGAGAAATGAGTTAAACATTGATTTTAAGAAAAAATTATAGCAAACCATACCTTTATATATTTTATATCAAGCTTGTAAATTGATGTTTATTTTATTCTAAAGTAAATGCATTGGGAAATAGATTACTAGAATAACCAACTTTGTTTTAATACCCATGCCTATAGATATTTGTTTTTTAGCCCTGGTTCTGGTTTTTGCTTGAGTAAATTTACTTGAGATATGGTTGATCACTGGTATGGGGAGTGACCATTTGGTCACACTGAGATAGTGTGTTCGTCTATTTTTTTGGTTTAATTGTATTGATGTTGTATTATTTTGGTTCATTGTATTTGATGTACAGTTCCTTTTAACAGTGTAGTGCCTTGGTTATAAAAATTTACAATACTTTGTTGTTTTTTTATTTATTGGGTGAAATCATTACCTCTTTGTAATCTATTGATGCGTGAAACAAGTTTCTACCTTGTGGGGATTAGGAACTCCCTTCCGACAATGCCGCAGTTCAGCTTAGGTGACCAGTTCAGGGTTGACCAAGGTTGGTTCATGAAAATATGGTACCAAAGTAGGTTGAAACATAGTAGACCACTCTTTTTAGGGATCCCTTTGTTACATGGGGATGCCCTGGTATACAGGGTAATATTTTTATGATGTGAGGGGTAGGTGTAGGAAGAGAGTAAAAATTCATACTAATTTTGATAATCTAGTTTCCATGGGTTGTCAAGTTTTATTAATTTCATTGGTCTCCAAGGATTTTTTGATGATTGGGATATCACAAGGGGAGTTGGACTAATAGTATATTTGAGTTTGAAGTGCATGGAAATCCATGTGGAATCAGGCAATGGTCCTAAGATGTCTCTCTGTGTTAGTGGTGTTTTTTATTTATGGATGACAACCATGCGGTCAATTCCGCCATAGATCATAGTTCCCTTTTTTCAGTCTCTTAAACCATTCGTGAATTCTGGAAATTATTTTGAAAATCCTTGAGTGGGAATTGTTAAAAAATTACGTTTTAAGGGACTAGTTAAATTTTGATAAGTGGAAAATTTATTTTCATAGTTTTTTTAAAGAAATCATTTGGAATGTTGGGATTTGTTAAAACAAATATTTTGCTGAAGAGGAAATGGTTTAATGGGATCAGTCTTCCTTGATCAAAAAATGTATTTTACTAGAATACAGTGTATGGAAAACATGGATTAATTTAAGGTGGGTTTTGGAAACGATTTTTAAATAGGATGTGTTAGATTTTTGAAATGTTTTTTAACTGGATAAAATGGTTCTGGAAATCATATTTGAATGGTTTGTCTCTTTCTAAAGGGGCCACATGTGACTAGAAATATGTTTTGATCTTTGTGTAAAGCTGATCATTAAAAGAGTCTTTGAATGTGTTTTTATAATTTTTTTTGAAAGAGATGAAAATGTATTTTGATGGAAATTTATGGGATTTCACTTTTATGCGTGGTTATATGGTTTTTTATGTGAAATCTAATATAGGATTTGACTTGGTGGTTAGTGTTCCTTTAGAAGGGCTTTTATTTTTAAAGGGGTGAATGGTTTTATTTTGAAAATTATGTTGTTTTGTTTTAGCCGTTGGTGTTTTCATGGGTCCTCACATGCATGGTTGTATAAGGAAATGTGGATGGGTTCTTGAGGTGGCACGAAAATGTGCATGTGAGTGAGACACAATGAATCACCATTGGAAAATGTGAAAATACACCATGTTTGTTTTTTCTTTTCAATTTTATTTGTATTTGGAAAATTGGCTGTGTTAAATTTTTTTGATGAGTGGCTTGGTTTTATATGTATATTTAGTTTGTTATATTTGGTTTTCTCCGTCATGATTGGTATGTGATACTCTTGTTGTGTCTTGAGATGAAATCTTGTTGGTGGGGCAGTTTTGGAGAAATCATCAATGGAATTATAAAAATTTGATAGATTTTGTGGTTTGGCCATAGATGGTACTCTATTGGAAATATTTCTAGTTTAACAACCTAATAATTAATTTAAAATTTTAAATCAAATGTTTTGAATGTTACCTCAACAACGTTATCTGAATAGATAGTTGATTGGGATCAATTTAATGTGCCTTACGATTATGCTAGTTCTCTCAGCTATGCTATTTTTCCTCAGTGAAATTAATGATATTATTCATGTTTCTAGTTCATTGTAATCCTTTTTCGGAGTGAGATAGAATGGTCGTGTGTATTCTTAAGTCCATGTCATGGTGAAGATGTGTTGTTTGAGTAAGTGAGTTTCATGGTGAGTCATAATTTGTTGTTTCTTGTTAGGAGTGTTATGTGGCCCCATGAGGAACTAGGGGAAATTGTTTCAGTTAGGGATTACTAGATCATAACTGTAAGGTAGTAGATTCTTCAACCATTAGAGCTCTAACTATTGGTCTCATATTGATGATGGCATATATACAGGGGTCCCAGTGGTGTGGGATGTCGGGTTAAATTTGTACCCCCACCATTGTGGTGAGGCAGTTTCAGTATTCATATTATAGATCCTAATCATTGTAAATTCTATATGGGGGATAATATATTGTTGGACATACCCCACATTCAATTTATCTGACTACATATTCTAAAATACATGTTTATGATAAATGTCCTCACGTGGACCACCCATTTGAATTGGGTAATATCTTTGTTTAATTTGTTCATAGGTGAAAAGTGATGGGTAGTTGTCATTTTTGGTTTTGATGGCCCAATCGTTAGGTCCCCTTCCCTACCCTCTCTATATGATAGGGGTTTTTAGTCTGTGCTGGAAGTCTTGGATCAGTTCTCATCCACTCTATTTGAGAGTGGGTAGTATAGATTCTCTTTATTTGTTTTTCTAATATTTCATCTTTATATAAAAGGAAAGGTCGTGGTAGAAGAGTTTTAGATGGCCATAGGGTAATGTACAAGAAATAGTTCATGTTTAATACTAATTTGGACACTTTTAGTTGATTCTAAATTGTAGTGACACCAACTACGGGTCTTGTTTTTTTTTCTCTTATGGTGTTGTCAGATAATAGTAGAATTTAAATGCAGGGGAGTTTGTTTTGGCTTCCCCTCTACTGGGGATCTATTGTTGGTTTTCCTTTAGCTTAATCTTGTTTTTTTTGTGGATTTTATTTATCATTTTTCAGTTACTTGGTTTCATCATTGGTTGGGGGAGTGTTGAGTTGCTTTAGAGATGAGGTAGTTCTAACACTCCCATTATTCTCAGGAAGTGGTTAAAGTTGTTTCGTTTCAGGAAAGAGGCTTGAGTTCAGCTATTGGAAGGTGAATTTTCATTGGATTAAGATGCTGGATAATGTTAATATGAAATACTTTGGAATTTACTGATTAGTTTGGATGTGTTGTGGCTTTATGGGGGTAGAAAGCATTAATGGTGGGGAGAATTGTCAGACCCTATTTTTTTGGTTATGACTTATTCTCTGGTTCGATGGGTTTTTGTATTTTTCATAGGTTCCTGGTGTGATGGGTGATGGGTTTTCAATTTTCTCTGAATCTATGTTTTATCCACATGGTTTATCCTTGGGATGGTTTTGATTTTTTTGGAGAAATATCCAATGTTTGGCCTAGTCAAAGCATGGCGTACAACTACTGCATGGTTAGTGCTAACCGTGTGGCCAGTCCGAGAAAGCGTGAAGAAGGTTACTGGACCTTCCACATAGTTTCTTCATGGCCATATAGCATGTAACATGTAACCATTTTTCCTTCCATTCATAGATAGTTGATCTCAGACAGTTACCACACCAGTTGACAAACTGTGTGGCCTAACTACGTGACTTGCCCAATTTTAATATTTTGAGAATTCCATGTTTGCTCCCTCGGTATTGTAACCCCAAATCTAGAAATATCCCTTTTATCCTTGTTCATACAACCCTAAGGGGATATAAAATTACATCCCAAGGAATCTCTTCCTTCATAGGGTGCTGATCTAATGGATTTATTAATGTTTTTTTCTAGATCTCTTATGTTATCATCCTATCCTCCTCTCCATATCAATTAATCTCTTATTTTCTCTTGATTTCCTTATCTCCCATGGTAATTACGACATATTTTTTGGTTTTACATAGATTTATATAGGGGGTTTGTTATTTTATAGTTTTTATTTGTCGATATAGGGCTGTGTAACCGTAGTGGTGTATTTTCGGTGGTGTGTTATTATTAGACCATGGATCCGAGCTAGTTTTTCTAGTTCAAATGACT
This sequence comes from Viscum album, assembly GCA_963277665.1. NCBI lineage: Eukaryota > Viridiplantae > Streptophyta > Magnoliopsida > Santalales > Viscaceae > Viscum > Viscum album. Next base: position 599,307,310 of record OY728122.1, read on the forward strand.
TTTTAATTTAATAATCATTAGTTTCTTGATTTCCACATCATTTTTTTATATAAAAATTAATATACGATCGATGTGTTAAATTTTGGGTCTTTTTATGGTAGTTTTATTTCTTATATTGTGATATGTAAGCCAGTTTTTTAAGTAATGTACACCAAGTGTTCAATGAAATTACTAGTTGGAGTTCTTGAGTCTATCTTGGTATATAAAGTGTGTCATGGGTTTTTGTAATAAGTGTATAACATGTGGAAATATGTTTTGGGGTTTTTGGAAAGAGGTTTAAATGGTTTTGAGTTAAAATTATTGTGTATTTGACTTTTGATATCTATTAAACATATGGTGATGAATGGTGGTCCAGTTGGAATTTTAATTGAAAATGGTTTTGTATTGAAAGTGAGATGGAAAATATTTGGAAGGATATTCATAAATGGTTTTATATAGATTTTTTTTGTTTCAAAAATCTATCTAAAAATGTATTTAATTTTGATGAATGTGGGTTTTTTTGGAATGTTTAAGGGCCCATTTGACAACTTTGTCAAAATAATGAAAGTATTTGTTATAAAAACTCTCATTGGATATTTCTCATTCATAATATACATATAAGTATTAGAGGTACATTTAGGGTAATCCTTAGGATCTATAATCAGGGTTCCTCAGTTGGTACCCTTGGTTATCTGTTTATTTTATTCAATGTGATTTGTCCTAAGGGACACTCATGGTGAGTCTGGTTCGAAATTATGATTATATATGTATATTGAGATTAGACGCTCGGATTTCATCAGTTGTATCAACCCCATTAAATAACTGAGCCATAAGAACCCAACATATTGAGAGAATATTTTGAGAATGATTGATTCACTAGTAGGTCATGGTACACACTAGTGGCCCAATGTAGGTTGATATATTATGTTCTTTACATTGGGATTATCTCTCGATCTTCCTTGACAAAGGGTGGCTAGGAAAATGGGGAAATTTGATTTCATTTTATGGGGAGTGATACTATTTATGGGTTCTTAGGTATTGGTGTCTTTTGGATTAGTCTTTATCTCCTAGGTTCTCCTATTTCTGTTAGATTTTATAAACTTGTAGAAATGTCAGAGTTACTTATATGCATATTTCCATTTCCCCTGTTGTGTGATTATTATAATGACTTACTGTATATTTTTTTCTTCGAGGTTGGGTATGGTTTCCAAAATTTAATTATTTTTTAGTGTAATGTTATTTATTGTTATTATTTTCATTAAAAAATTAAAGCATCACTTCCCTTTTTAAAATGCTAGTGATGCATTATTTGATTGAACTTGGTTTTGTAAATGTATAAGGGAAATGATATGAAAATATTTTATGTAAAAATTATAGAAAATAAAACCATTATTTATTTTATTTCAAACTTGTAAATTGATTTTTCATTTATTCTTAAGAATTTTCATTTGGAAATAGATTATCGGGCTAGCCTACTGAGATTCAATACTCAATCTTATAGTTCTTTTATTTTTTAGCCATGGTGGAGGTTTCTGCTTTAGTTTATAGCCTCAAGAGATGATTGATCAATGTGTTGGGGAGTGACCTTGTGGTCACATAATTATAGTGTGGTCATCTAGTTATTTATAGATAACTTAATCACTATTGTGTTGTTTAGGTTCCTTATTTAAGATGTTCAATTCCATTTATTTATATTGTATCTTGGTTGTGCAAATTTATGATAATTTTTTGTTTTTTAATTTATTAGTTGAAATAATTCCCCCCTTGTACTATTATGAATCGTGGAACTAGTTTTTGGAATATGGGAATTGGGGATTCCCTTTGGGCCAGTCCATGCATTTGATCCGGTGACCAGTTCAAGGTTGACCCGTGTTTGTTTCGGACAACCCCATTCTTGTAGATAGTAGGTTATAAGTCCACATTAACTTGGATTCCATTTTCTCGAAAGATAAATTTAAACGGAGGTAAATAATATATTAACATTATAGAATAATTTTTTATCATAAATATCATATAAAATCTCTGAATTTACACATATTACATTGAATTTTAAACCAACATGAAGAACAAATCACATGGCTTCAAGAGGCGGTAGCTCGCCAAACCCATGAGCGATGCTATCATATTCCCATGAAATGGAATGTATTAAAGTATTTGTGATATAAAAATTACATAAATATGGATTATCATAAATATAATATAACGAACTTATAACCATCATTATATCCAAACATGAGAGGTGGTGATAGAAAAAGAATAACATCGTCCCATGATGCGGTTGTGTAACTTCCACCTGACCAATAATTTAATTTACCATTTGATGGATGAGGAAATAGATATATGTAATACCATTGAAATAATAATATTTAATAACATTATAGATATTGGTTCTACCATATTATTATAGTTCTAGAATATTTGAAATAAATGTAAGAAAAATAAAATAAAAGTTTCAGAAATTTTACTTGTTCGTTAGAGAACCTCTTCAAGATTGTTCCAAAATACTTCATAGGATTGAATAATAATAAAAATAAGGAATATTTTATTATTTTAGGTAATTAAATAAGATATTCTTTCAGGAATTTTATTATTCAAATGGTTTTGGATGTGTGTAGAAGAGAAGAGAGGTTGACCTTTTATTTGTGGGGGAGTGGACTCAAACGTAATTTATGAAAAGAAAAAAGTGGAACTACATTTTTCACATGCCAAAATGCACTATGATTTTGAATTACACACTATTATATTTTATATGGTCTATGAATGGACATAAAATGTTTTTTTTAAATATTATAGCTAATTTTACCAAGTATATTTATAGTTTAACCCCTGGTAAATCCATTTTATCCTTAACCACTGTAATAATTCTTTATTTTTTTTAAAATTCATTATAGTGAAAATAGTAGATTAAATTATAAGATTATATTAGTTGTAATGAATCCAAATATGTAATACATTTTATCCAAATTCAATTCACAAAATTGGGAAATGTTAATTTAATATTATTCATACAAATGTGAAGAAAAATTTTATTCTAAGGAGAAAATTTTCAAATGAATAAAAAAAATTATATCAAAACAAAATATGAAATTAATTCCAATGAACTAAATATAATTGATAAAATTATAATTTTAAAAACATTTTGATAAAAAATGGAACCTTAAATTTTTATTCACAAAAGGTAATTTTCATAAGAAACTATTATCTTCAATATTCATTGAAAAAATAACCGTTCTGTAAAATTTATAAATCTCCATTCAATGATATGTAGATTTTCGAAGATAATGAATAATTTTTAAAATAATTTTTTTTATATTTTCAACAAAACAATTAATATTTTTTTACATAATTCAATAAAAACAATTTTTAAGAAAATTAAATATTCAAAATATATAAAGATTTTACTGTGAATTGTGTACTTTTTATCTGTATTTTTTCATTATACATACCATTTATATTTAATATTAAAAAATAGTATATTCATATTAATTCCACTATGTTTATGTCATGGTTTTAATAATAATGTTTAGATAATAATATTTGTAATATATCATAGTTCCTTAAAAACTAGGTGTTGTGTATTATACAAGCTATCGAAAAAAATAGATTTAATATAAATTAATAAAATTATTTAAATTCATTGGGTGTTGCATTAAATTACCCATAATATTACTTTTACCATGAAATAAAATCACATTTGTATTTAAAACATGGTATGTATATTCCCCATTACATCATCAGATTAAGTTGTGACTTCCTTAAACATGAGGATTCACCACAAAATTTTACCAGGTGAATGGTCCCATTTCGAATTAAGTTATTCGTATAATAAAGAATCTCCATTATAATTTCATAATATGAAAGATCATCCTCTCGTGGTATGTCCTTAGAGTTCTGTACATGTGAAAGATCAAGTATGTACATCCTTAGGAGAGATATGTAGAACGCTTTAGGGGGTTAGAAATCAATAAGCTACCATTCCAATATATTAATGAATTTGAAAGGGAAAAATATACTTAGGTAATAGTTTCCCTTTATTCCAAAATATCATAACCATCTTAAATGGATAAAATCAAAGAATCTCTTTTTCTCTACCTTCAAATTCAATATCACTCTGATTATTATCAGTATATATTTTCAACTGACTTAGTGTTATCTTGTGTGTTGTTGAATTGATAGAAGATTATCTATCATTTATTTGGTTAGATCATGTCTCAATATCTTTCATTATCAAATTCAATCTTATTATATCATATTTTTATACTTATTTCAATAGTTTTATTCATAACGATCTATCTGAATACTTAGGTGGATGCTATTATTGTACGTAATATAGAGTAGATGAAGGTGATGATCCCAACAAAATTTGAAATATGTTGAACACGATATCAAAATTTTCTATTGAGTTTAAATGGTTATCTTAGACAATATATTTATTTGGGGATGATACATAATGATGAAACTCAACTCCATATCAGGATAATAAAAAGAACATCACAACAACTTCAAGGCTAACCTCAGATCCCAATATGTTGAAATTGAATGTGGTACTCCATAAAATCTTACCAAATGATTAATTTCTATTTTAGAAAAATAATCCAAAGATAAATATTTTCTATAAGATATTATGTTTTAGTACTTTTTATGTAGATCAACTACAACCCATATAGATTTATTCCCTTTTGTCATTTTGGGGAGTGCAGTTACAAAATCCATGGTCATTTTCCTCATTTCCATTATAGTATGGTAACTGTTGTAACATCCCCTTAGACTTATATTTATTATCATTAACATGCTGGCATACCATGAATAGAGATACAATATTTTAAATGTCACTCTTCATGCTATCCCGCAAAAAAACTCTTCTAGATCACTATATATATTTTTGACTTCCAGGATGAATAGATAAATCATAACTATGAGTTAATTCTAATATCTATTTATTCAAAAATGGTATGGATAAAACACAAACATAGTTTCTCAACATTATCATTACATCTTGATTTTTTTTATAATCAAGAACATTTCTTGACTGATTTTTCTTCTCTAAATAATAATTATGCGACACTTTTATCCTCATATGGATTCATTGTTGAAAAATTATTTCAATAAGATGTCATTTCTCCAGTTCCATCAAGATTTAAAGACCTATATGTTTGATATCTATAGAAATGGGTCCTCTTTGTTATTCATTATAGATAATATATTATGATCACTTTGGAATCAAATCATCAACCACATTGTTCACTTTACCAGGGAAATAACGTGTTGAGATGTACTAATAATTAAATAGCTCCAACTATCTTCATTGGAACATATTTATGTCCTTTTCTATGAATATATAATTTAATTTTTTTATTTCTATATATATCACAATTTTATACACAAAAATAATGACTCCATATATATAATGAAAAAATTGACACACCAAACACTAAATCATGATTTGAGATGTTTTTCTAATGAATATTTAATTATTAGGAGGCACGAGCTATAACCACGTTATTCTTCCAGAAAATGCATCATAATCCATTCATGGACACATCACTATAGTTTAATAACCGTTATTCACTATCGTTTATTTTATGAATGGTTTCAATAGATTATATTCACTTTGGTTATTCGTCATTTCCTTCACATTCATCTTTTTAGAGGAACATGTCTCCATTAAATGTTATCATGGTGAGTGAATTTTATAGACATGATGTTTCCTCCAAAAAAAATATCAATAATATCTAGATAAAAAAAATAAAAATATATATCCCTATTAACATGGATTTTTTGGACCAATGTTAAATAGAATCATTAATTTATGGATCTACAAATATTTACTATCTTCAAATTATATGACATAAAAGTCAAAAAAAATTGTACCCACAATTCAAAAATTTTAAAATTTTCATTTTGTTTCTCCTTCCTTATTGCATTTAGTGAAATTATCATGTGATCTTTATCTTCTTCATTAATCTATATGTAAATGAAAATATCATCTATAAATTCTATTGTAAACTGATTCTTTTAATTTATAAACACATTATTCATAAAATCCATGATGATAGTGGGGGAATTAATAAATATAAATGGAATCACTCTTTACTTAGAGTGTTGATACCTTGTATGGAACATTGTCTTTGGTATATACTCTTTCCCACCCCTTAATTGATGATATCGTGAATCATGGTGAATATTGGTCACGTATTGAGATATGCATTGTTCATCAAATAGGTATTAAATAAGGGAAATGGGATAATTGTTCTTGATCATGAATTTGTTTAACTCCTGATACTCAATGAAGAGGCACACCACTCCATATTAATTTTTAAAAAGTATAAAATGTGTGCCCTGGGGTGATATACTTAGATGAATAATCCCCTTTCCAAATTTCTCATTGTTTTTCTTCTTAAATTGCTATAAATCAATCAGGGAAATTCTATAGAAATTCATTGAAATTTGTGTGGAACCAGGTATGAGTTATATTTCGAACTAACAATTATGTTTTAGTGGAAGACTATTACATTTTAAAAAAAAGATAAAAAATATCCATATGATAGGCATAAAATTGATGTTGATTATCTCCCTAATAATTTGAGATAAACCCCTTATTGAGTAGGAATGAAAAACCATATATTGGTTTTAATTTTCCTTATAGTTTTATATTTATTATTACATTGATATATAATGATGTGTTTTTTTGGAATATTAAACATGACTTCAGTTACTCAAAAATTAATATTGCTTTTCGCTAGTGAAATCCAATGCCTGAATAAAATGACAGAAAATTCAACATGAGGGAGCATAACAAGATTTTTGGGATGTAAATTCCTATAAACATCATCTATATTATACTCATAGTCATGTGGTGTAATCAATGTACCATTTATGGTTTTCCCAGATAAGTTAACATGAAATTGTGGGGGTGGAACTTTGATACCCATATAAAATTCGTTATATAATAAATAGTTGGTAGATATAAAGTCAAATACAACATTAGTAGTTCAATAGTGTATGGGAAGTTGACATTTCACCTTGTCGTTATCAGCCACTCATATTAAATTATGATCACAGGATATTTCCATTTCCTTTTTCCTGATAGGTTTCTAATGTCGATCATCATTATTAACCATTGAATTTGGGAACTATTTCATATGATTCCCATTTTCCTTGAATTTGAAACACTGGATTGTTGGTGGATCATTCTTTGGATATTTATTAGTAATCACAACACGATATTACATCTTCCCATCACTTTAGTAATCAAATTTTTTCTATCTTATTTCCCACACTTAAAACATTTATTATTCCATTTATGACAATTTCCTCCATTTTCCATCCCCACATTGAGAATTAATTAAATTTCATCCTCTTTTACCCTTGGAGTTATGTGTTTCATTTGAATTATTACTTTATTATCTTATAAAAAACATGCAATTAATGGGTAACCAAATTCTATATTTGTACATTTATAGTAGAAGGAACAATTTCATTATAGCTACTGAATCCCTTAAAGGACAATTACCTTTTAGAGAATGGTTTTAATGCACTTAATAACCGAACACCATTTATTTGAGGTTATTCAATAATTCCAGAAGAATACATCTAAAGGATTTCAAAATTATCATCGAAATTACCAACATAATAATCTTACTTCTTAGGTAACTAATTTAATTACTTCTTCTATTTAGAGAATAGAATATGGGGAATGTACATACTAAAACCTAATCTCTAAAACTGAACCCCTTCCATGAAGTCAATTTCATGTTTTTGACTAGTATTCTTGAAAAGAGTCCCCCATTGATATGCATCAACTTTTAAAAGAAATATATAGAAATTGAATTTTCCATGCCATAAACACCATTGAATGGAAAATAAATTTTCATTGATATTAATCCATTTATTTGTAATAGTGGATAAAAAATTAACAAGATAAAGTGGGTGTTTTGTTATGAAGGATTCAAGAGAACATTGTTCCATTATTTTTTTTGCATATTCAATATGATTTAAAGCTCTATAGTTTTGTGTGAGAATATCAATGCAATTTTTTATTTCATTACCCTATAACAATTGTGATTTCTAGATGATAATCATTTTATTTTCCATGGCACAAGTCATTAACACTCTTCATTCTGGTTATAGTCATCGACAAATAAAAAAAATATTGTATCAATAAATAATCATATAGAGTATCCACATAATCATGATTAAAGGATTATATGATTTTTAAATCTCGAAACCTTATTTTTAATATATGACTCCATATTCTAAAATATGGTCATTCATGGTAAGTATTGAAATATAAATTAAATTTTCATAAAGAATATGAGAACTAACCAAAGAATATCCCTCATGAGTGTCAAACTAGGTTTGTTGTAAGGGTTATTGTTGTGTACTAGGAAATTCTTGATTTAAGCCCAATGCACCCTTTTAGGATTTATTACCCTATGTACATATTTTCATGAACGAATTCATATTTTAGTATCCCTATAGAGATGTATTTCTAGGAAAACTACACTCCCATAATCATGATGACATAGGAAATTCTATAATTGTTTATGTTATCTGAAGGGTTCTCACTGAATTTTTTTTCATCGTAGTTTGTAATGTTTTAGGTAACCCTTAATCTGATTGAATGTTTAATGATGTAAAAATGGGGCAAAATCCTATACCATAAGTACAATGATCATTCATAAAAATTCATAAATAAATTATAATAAATCCAATATTATTATAAATATATTATATAAGAATAATAACATGTATCAGAATTATCTGATAGAATCATTACTTTTCATTACATTTTTATTAATAATTCCTTGGTAAAATCAGGTTTTGGGTAACAAATGATTTGTTTTTTCCTTTATGTGTTGGTTAAGTATTTTTGGTCTATAAATTTTTATCATAGTTATATCATCTCATGAATGATTAAATTGGTATAAATAACATATATATTAAATATATAATAATATTTTGTAATCCAATACTCTTAGCGATGAAAAATAAATTACACTATTCATTGAGTAGTTCGTACATACGCCTGAATACTATTTCCATTTTCTAAAAACATGAAAAAGAAAGGATGGTACAATATATATATATATATTAAGAATAATTCTTATTTAACATATATCACATGTTGTTAATATATTTACCCTTATTACCTTCCATGTAAAGAATAATTGACAAACAAATCACATCACTTCACGATGTCGTAGTCTAACGTATCCTCAAGAAACATTATTATATTCCTAAAGAAAGGATAATAATAGTTATTATGAGATATTATAATTACATAAGTATGATAATCTTATAAATATAATATATATATATATACATTACATTTATCATCATGCCCATCAGTTAGGGGTGGTGGTGGAAAATAAAAAACATTGGTTCCGGAGGCGATATCCTTATGTTCAAATGATAGATTGTTTCATTTCCCATTTTTGGGAAGAGTATACAGTTGTAGTACATAAAATTAAAATAATAAAATATAATTATATTGGAGATAATTTTTTTTATCATTTTTTCAATGTTGGAGATGTTTTTAAGGGGTTGGAAGAAGTCATTAAACATAAGAATATGTTTAATAATTATACCTCTCTTTTAGAGAACCTATTTAGGATTATTAGAGAATCCATAACAAGTGAGTATCATAATAAAAATAATTCCCTCAAGATTTGGGGAGGGAAGTAAGGAATTTATTTTGTTTCGACCTAGCTTATCCAAATGGTTTCATAAGTTAGAAGATGGGAGGAGATGGTGTACTTTTATTAGTGGGGTAGAGGATGTACATGGGATTTTGAAAATAATAAAGCACACCATTTTTTTCGCAAGAAAACTAATAAAATTGTGTAATTATCTAACATTATTGGTTATAAGGTGGAAAATATATCCATACAATGAGTTTTTCATCAATTGGTTTAGGTCATTTAATTCTTTATCTTTTTAGGTCAACTCTAGTAATCCCATTTTAACCTTAAACATTGTAATAAAATTTTCATGTTTTTACTATTAATTATGATATAAATTTATATTGAACGTAATAAATAATATTAATTATTATGATTCCAAATATGGAATAAATTTTTACAAATTATATTCAAATAATGTTTAAGAACTAATTTGACATTTTTCCTATAGAAATGAAGAATGTTTTCCAAGAAAAAATTATCCAAAAGTTTTAAAACGATTAATATCAAAATTAAATATGAAATTGATTCCATTGAAAAAAATATAATTGATGTAATATTACATATAAAATCATTTTTTTAAATAATATAACCTTATAAATTCCATAAAATATAGGGAATTTTTCAATACAAAAATAGTATTTTTCACTATTAATAAAAAAATAATCATTACAAAAAATTTGGCAAAAAATAACTAATTGATAATTATGACACATATGTTTCAATAATGAGTTTTATTTTTTCAAATATAATATATAAATATAGAAAATATTTCATTAATTTTATTAAAACAATTCATTATATTTTAAAAAAATAGTTTTTTCATTACATAGAATGAAATTATTACAAATTAAGAACAATTTTTATGAATATATTTTCATTATGTAGAACCTGTGTCCTAAATATTTCAAATGTTTTTATTCCTATGAATACAACATTATTTGACCATTAGGATATAACTATCTTGTCAATGAAGTGTTATTTTTATTAAATTTTTACTATAAATGAATGTTTATAAACCCTTCATAGTGTTATTTTATTGGGAATTATGTCATTATTAGGTTTTAGTGGTAATTTGTGCATAATTATAAAAACAACATAATTTTTCATATATTTTGTTTTAATTTTCTAATTTATTGCAGCCCTAACCATTTCTAAAATAGTTGAAAATTTTAAATTAATTATTTATAAGAATTAAAAATTGTTGGTATTCATTTTGAAACACCCCACGCTTCCATGATACGTTTCCCTTTGAATAATGCAGTAGTTTGCGTTATACGCAACATGGAGTTTTTTCACAACATGAACAATGACACTAGCTATTATGAATAGTAATACCCATTTTTTTTAAATTATATTAATTTAATATTTCAAAATTGGCATCATTTTTGGATTCAGAATATCAAAATTACCTTAGGGTAAATTTTTTGTATTTTTCTGAAAACATTCAATTTTTATGAACAGTGAAAAACACTACGTTATTGTTTAAAACTGACTTTTTATTTAAAAAATAATTTATTTTATTTAAATTAATTTTAGGTCCAAATAGATACATAATACATATATATTTTCATTTTAATTCATTGGAGTCATTTTATAATAAGTATATATATATAAAACCTTTATGGAAGTTTTTACCATATTTTATCCTCATCCATGGAGCAATTTCAAATTTGCATAAACCATAATTTTACCGCTTCTATAAATTGAATTTAAAAAATTTGAGAGACAAGGTTTATATTATTATGTAAAATTGGTTTAAAAAATGAAAATAAATTTTGGTGAATAGTAATTTTTAACTTTTATTTACCATGGTCAAATGTAAATAGGGTAATTATAGGTAAAAATGTTATTATTATTACCCACACACATGTCCAAATTCTTTTTAATAAGTCTAATTTGACCAAATAAAAACTTATAAATAAAAAATTATCCTTTACATATACATGGATTAGATTAGGAAATTTATTATAATTTATGTTAAAGAAGAGTTAAAAGTTTTAAACTCAAGTTTTCATAACTAAAAGATTTTTAATATATGGATTTACATAAGAAAAATAGTAGTGTAAATATTAATTAGAAATCTAACAAAACTTCCTACATAATTCCATTTTATTTATAATTTTTAGACATTAAATAGTTAAATTTATTTACGACACAGTGATGATGAAGTAATTACCTTATTAATGAAATATTAAAATAATTGATATTATAAATATCCAAATAAAATAAAATTGAGAATTTGTATGAATTCATCTAATTTGATAAGTTAATATGACATGTTAGAGTTTAATAAATGAATTTTTGTCGAAGTAATCATGCTGTTATGACACTAAGAGAAACAAAATACCCAATGGTGTCAAAATTGACATAAAAGAGTTTTAAAAACTAATATTATATTATTAATTGATATAATATTCCTAAAAATATAAGGTTAGGAAAAATAAATTAGATACGGTTATATATAATAATAATTAACCCCTTGGGTTTCTCTTGTCTTGTTATAGTATGTTTATTAACCATATAATATAAAAATAAAAAGAGACATGGTAAATGTCAAACAATTTAACCAAGAGTTAAATCTAATAAGATAAGTTTAATATGGTTAACCAAACCAGTCTTAAACCTATTGGTTGAGTGATATTCTACCCATACCCACCTTATCTTCGAAATAAATCATTTTAGTGCTATTAGAAATCGAAAATGTTTTCATTATAAAATAATATTTCAAAGTTTTCCTAAGATGCCACTCACCCCTCTAATAAAGGGAACTTTCCCTTCTCTCAAATTCACACCTACAATCCCACTTGGTTTGGACAAACCCTTCCCAAACATCTTCCAATATTCCCTCAATTCATCCTAGAGGAATTAATTTTGTCAAAAATCCATCCTAAGGAACCCTTTTGATGAAATCAAAAGGAGGAACTCGAATAAAAGGTAAATATTTTATCACCTCTTTCAAGATCTATTCTTCCTCCACATCATCTTTATTGGTTGTTTCGATTATAAAATAATAACTTCATTATCTTCTAAATACATTGATTTTAATATAAAAATGGTATGACGATATTCATTATTCCATCCATTATATGAATGAAAAAGTCACAATTCATGCGTACATATGGCTTACTGTCTCCACATCATGGTGTAGTTGTTTTTCAATATATTATTTTTTCAGATGGGTATAATAATGATGTATAATTTATATAAATAAAAAAAATATAACATGTTAATTATTCTCTATATATTATATAACATTCAATTATAAACTATTTCACATTCAATTAAATGATATCGCCGCTCGTGCGTACGTATCGATTACCGTCTCCACGATTACAATGAGATTCATTCCCCATTGTAATCATTCAAGAGTAATTTTCATTTTATGATTAAAAAAAATGTATAAGAACATAATATCTTTGTAGATTTGAATCAAATAAATCCTATCCTTAATAAACATGACTTACATACCAAATCATATGAAAGAAAATGAATCAGTTAACACCCGAAATGATGATAATACTAAAATATTATAAATAATGTAATATTAGAAGATAATATATGATATCATATTAATGTATATGGTTCTTATATAATTTAATAAAAATTCTTTAACTATTATACAGGTTGTTAAATTACCCTCGACCATAGTGAAGTACAAGGTAACAGTTAATTCTACTATCAATTCATTATTCGATGTTGTTTATATGTAATTATCTACAGGGAACTCTTTATAAAACACATCCCTTTATCATAAAAAAAATTCAAAACATTTTTACTATGGATTATATTCATTTATACACTTGTTTAAATTTTTTTAGGAGGTTTATAAAGGAATTATTCCGTCATTTTCCAAACAAGATAGTTCATGACCTTTTGGAAAAAATTAAGGTAATGATGTCTTTTTTAACTTATACGACGTGTTTGGATACATTCCATCGTTATAACATCATCGAATCTTCCAATAAAATCTTAGAAAAATATATTGAAAATAATTTTTTTCTATTATAATTATATAACTTTTTAATGATTTAAAAATAGAAATATATATTTCTCAAAATATGTTTTGATTTCATCTATGTCAACAACCTTTGATGGATTTTAAGCTTGTTTGAAGTTAATTTATTATGATACAAAATCTTCCATATTGTATTAATGGTTTTGTGATATTTTTTACAGTGGATGTGTTATTTTTACACCATTCATGGTTTGTAGATAATGTATTGATGTTTCACATGCTAGTTTTAATACGAATGTTTATGTTATGTTTAAAACTTTTCATATGAGGAATGCATTGGAATTATTAAGTGACTGGTTGAGCTTGCAATAGCTCCTTGATGCATCAGTAGGTCTCATGAGACAAACTAGTGTATTGACACAAGGCCTTGAAAAAAGCTTATTTGTAGTCTTGGCACAAGGCCTTTACTATGTGGTTATGATGTCTGGCATTATGCATTCCATCATTATGAATTTGGATATTGATATTGCATGTGATTATTCAACTAGTAGAATATTCATGTGAATAAGTAAATGCAATTAGTTAAATTTATATTTTCCATATTATGATGAATTTAATGTTTTAATGGCTTTTTTCTAGTCTTATACATTTACATAAATGTTTACACTTATTTATGAAAGATTCGGCTATATTTTTATCCTTACGGAGCATCTAAGCTCACCCCATTCTATGTCTTATTGTTCCCAGGATGTGAAGAAGTATATTATGAATAACCTGCAGGCATAGTCTATGGGATATGACTGTGGTCAATCGAGACAAGGTTTTTGTTCTTTTCATTTTATAATGTAATGTAAAACTTATGAATGAATCTAGTACTTTCAAGGCTACTAAACTGATCGGTCTTCTGGGATTTGATCCCATATGATCATGACAATGTTATATAATAATACACTGACTCTGGGTAACTGGGGTTGGGGAGTTATGGTTGGTATTAGAGAATGTTTAGTACAAACCATGGAAGCTAGATTTAGAAAAACTCTGACTATAGAACATTACCATAAGATAGTCACTGATGATTTTTATAGAAGAACATCCTAGAATTTGGTAATGTAGAGATTTTCTGTGTTTTCGATGAAATACACCCCTATCTGGATACGAGCAAGCAGATTCGGCTCAGAAAAAGATATACGAAGGGGTAAAAACCAAAAACACCGCTTTGAGCTAGACTCGTATAGGAACTGGTTCATGACAATGGGCCTTGCTTCCCACATCGTTACAACACTCCTAAGGGATTTTCTGAGGATAATTAACATTTTATTTACAAACCACTATGAAGGATTTATGAGTATATAACTCCTCAAAGAAAACATTTTTATGATTATGGATTATATCAATAAAATGTCCAATATATGTTAAGTGTTTTAATAGTTAGGAATTATGTATTGTGATTAATAAACTAATATACTATATGCCATTGTTTAGAAATGGAGTCTAGTGGATGAAATGTAATCTTTATCAACTCACGTAATCCATGCAGATATTTCCCTCCTACTCATGATAATTATAGAGGAGCTAGTGATGCAGTTAGTGCTAATTATCTATTAACCATACTTCGAAAAGTCACTCAGGTTATATATAATAACCATACCCATATAGAGCACCCTGATCCACAACCTGGAGGATCAATGATAAACAGATTCATGAGGATGAAACCACCAACATTCAATGATAATACAAATCATTTTGTATCTGGGCAACAGATACGTTCTTAAAATAAAGTATTTCATGCTTTGGGGAATAAAAAAAGGGAAAAAGTTGTTGTGGCATTTTATCGCTTCATGGGATATGCAAATCAATGGTGGTCATTGATTGAAAACATAAAGGAAGAGGATGAAGTATAAAATATTGAATGGAGGGAGTTTAAATATATTTTCATTCAAAAATACTTTCCTTGTGACTATCGAGAAGATATGGAAAGACAATTTCTTAGTCTATGGAAAAATGAGGATGAGAATGTTACAATTTATGAGAATAACTTTACAATGTTACAAGGCATGCAATAGATTATATACATAACACATGGAGTAAGATTGATTGAATCTTTTATGGGTTAAAACCATTTCTCCGTCGATCATTAGTCTCACAATATTTCTCATCGTACGAAGATATCATCTCATTCACTATTAATGTAGAAAAGGAATTCTATACATATTATGAATTTAAAGAAAATCCAGAGAAAAAGAGATATTCTAAAAAACTCTGGAAATGGAAATAAGGGGAAGAAAGGAAAAGCTGATCATCCATCTTGTAGTAAATGTGGGATGAAACACCCTGGTACATTCCTGAAGGGAATGGGAGTCTGTAACAAGTGTGGTGAAAAGGTCAACCAAGCTCATGATTTCAAAGGAATGAAATATCCTGTTAATATTGAATGAAAAAATTATTGAGAAAGGTGGAATTATGCAAATGAATGTCAAAAGAACCGGGTAAACATACCATAGAAAAATCCAATGGAGAAATTACAATCTTATTCATTCACTACAACTGAGTTTGACTCTTCGAAAGATGTGGTGCTAGCTATTTTAATGGTTTCCACAAGTTTATACAATGTTTTATTTGATTTTGGATCATCACATTGTTTTATATCTTCCTAGTTTGCTACGAAAATTAGATATTTTCAATTTGACTTAACAAGGGAGTTGTCAGTGAAAATTCTTAAGGGAAGTATCATCGTAACAATGTTTGGTGAATCAGTTCCAAATAGGGAATATAAATGTTCTTTATCTGATTATCTCCTCATCATAACCATGATTGAATTTGATATAATCCTTAGAATGGATTGGATTTCAGATCGTGATGTGAAAATTTATTGTAAGAAGAAGGATGTTAAAATTTTCATTGATTATAAAGAGTACCTTATCTTTAGAAAAGAAGCATCACAACCAGATTCTTATCTAGATCCACCTGGAGTAGCTCCACTAAATTCCATTACTGGGGTGGAAGAGAATGATATAAATACGGGGGAGGAAAAGAATTTTTGAATATAGGATGTACCTATTATGCAAGAATAAGTATATGTGTTTTCAGAGGATTTACCTGAACACCCTCTAGAATGAGAAATTGAGTTTTTCATTGATTTGAATCCTGGTTAAAGGCCCATATCGAAGACCCCTTATAGAATAGCCACTCTTGAATTTGTGCAACTAAATAAACAACTTGAGGAATTGAGTAATAAGGGATTTATTCTTCCTAGTGTTTCTCTATGGGGAGTCGCATTCCTTTTTGTTAGGAAGAAATATGGATCTATGAGGTTGTGCATTGACTACAGGGAGATAAATTCTAAAACAATAACGATCGTGTATCCCCTAAAATGCATTGAGGATTTATTTGATCACCTTCATGGATATTAATATTTTTCAAAAAATGAACATCGATCTGGATGTCATCAGGTGTGTGAAGAAATAAGACATTTTGATAACCGCATTTCGGACCAGGTACGGGCATTACGAGTTTACAGTAATGCTTTTTGGATTGACTAATGCATCTTCTATATTCATGAATATAATGAATAGTGTTTTCAAGGAATATCATGTTGAATTGGTAGTGTTATTTATTAATTATATATTAGTACACTCCAAAATATATGAAGATCATGAAAATCACTTGTGCACTATTCTAAAAACCCGCAGAAGTAATGAATTATATGGGAAGTTTAGAAAATGTGAATTCTATAATCAAGATATCTCTTTTAATGGCCAATTTATCTCTAAGGATGAAATTTTTATTTATCCTTCAATAACCAAGGAAATCCAAGAATGCACTTCACCGATGAGTATATCTAAGGTACATCGTTTTATTGGTTTAGAAGGATATTATCGACGTTTCATCCAGAATTTTGCCCGATTGGCTAACCCATTAACCAAGCTCAAACGTAATGGGGTAAAATTAGTTTGGACAAAAGAGTGTGAACAATTTCTTGAAAAAACTAAAGAGATGATTCGTCAATACTCTTATCATGACTCTTCCATCGAGGAATGATGAGTATTTTTATTTATAGAAATTCTTCAAAGAAATGACTTGGTTGTGTCCTTATACAGAATGATAGAGTTGTTGACTATGCATCAAGAAAGCTAAAAATTAAAGAAAAAATATTTCCTACTCATGATCTTGAGTTAGCAGCTATAATCCTTAGTCTAAAAATATGAATACACAATCTCTCTGCTGAAAAATGTGAGATTTATACTGATCACAAGAGTTTGAATTATATTTTCTCACAAAAAGAACTCAACATGAGGCAAAGGAGATGGATCGAACTACTCAAGGAATACAATTTCACTATACACTACAATCTGGGGAAGGAAAATAAGGCAGAAGATGATTTGAGAAGAAATGACCATGGAGTTTTGAACAAGATAAGAGTTGAAATGGATCCTATTTTCATGGATATAGTAAAGATGGATATGATAATAACCATATAAGGTGAAACATCAATACTTTTCCAAATGGTTTCGAAAACATCATTACTAGAAAGGAAAAAGAGTTATTAGACTGATGAGGCTGTGTTTCAAAAGATTATTAATGCTGGGAATGATGGTAGATTTAGTGACATCATATATGAAGATGGAATTTTGAAATTTGGGAAGAGACTTTCAGTTCCTAACAAACTAGATCTAAAAAGGGAACTGCTGGATGATGCCCATAGCTCCAATTTACACCCCAAGAGCACCATGATTTAGAGAGATTTGAAGGAACATTTTTTGTGGTACAACATGAAGAGGGAGATTGTGGATTTTGTGTCAAGATCTGTGGTTTTTAAATAAGTGAAAACTAGAAAGAAAAAACCTAGAGGAGTCATGCAACCTCTTCCCATACCTGAGTGGAAATGGGATAATATTAAGATGTACTTTTTCATGGGGCTACCAATGACTTTTAGAAGGAATAATTCAATATGGGTCATTGTAGATAATCTTACCAAGTTAGCACATTTTCTTTCTATAAGAGAGGATTTACCACTTGGATGTCTAGAATGACTATATATTAATGAAGTTGTAAGAAATCAAGGTGTACCCCTATCAATTGTTTCTGATCGCGATCCCCATTTTACATCAATATTCTGGAAAAGTCATCAGAAAACCCTGGATACTGATCATAGTTTTAGCACTGCCTACCGCCATCAAACTGATGGAAAATGAAAATGGACTATTCAAACCTTTAAGACATGTTGAGATCTTGCTCACTTTACATTCATTGTTTGTGGGATCAATATTTACCTATGGTATAATTTTCCTAATACAATATCATCCACTCAAGTATAAAGATGGCACCATATGATACGTTATAAGTAAAGAGATGTCACACAATAACTTATTGGTATGATGTTGGTGAAAGAAAGCTCGTAGGCCAAGGACATGTTGAGGAAATGATGGAAAAGGTGAAGGTTATCCAAACCCACATCAAAGTAGCTCAATGTAGCTAGAAGAGCTCTGCCGATATCCAAAGGAAGGATTTGGAATTTAATTTAGGAGATCATATTTTTTTGAAGGTATATACATAGAAGGGTGTTATACGATTCGGTAAGAATGGTATGTTGAGTCCCTGGTACATCAGACATTTCAAAATTCTATAATGAATTGGAGTTGTAGCTTATCGTTTTGAAATGCCTCCGTGTCTCTCCAAATTTCATGATGTGTTCCATGTATCACTACTGAAAAAATACATGCCTAAACCAATGCATGTACTCGCTTACAAGGAAATTGAAATAGAACCTGATCTGTCTTATTGTGAAGAGTTTGCCAAAATTCTGGATACTAGAGAACACGTGTTGAAAAACCGGATGACTCATCTGGTAAAAGTTCTATGGAGAAACAATAAGATGGAAGTGGTAACGTGGGAACCAAAGGAACTTATGACGAAGAACCAACCAAATATTTTTATGCAGTAATATTCTAGAAATTTCGGGGACAAAATTATTTTATGTTGGGGTGAATGTAAGAGCCCAAGCTTCTACTGTACGTTTTCCTTTGAATAATGCAGTATCTTTCGTTGTGCGCAACATAGAGTTTTAACACATCACGACCAATGAAACTAGAATTTATTAATAGTAATACCCACTTTTTGAGAAATTTATAAATTTTATCTTTCAAAATGGACTTCATTTTGGATTCGGAATATCCAAATTAGCTTACTATGATTATTTTGGTATTTTTCTGAAAATATTCTATTTTTGATGAATAGTAAAAAACACAACATTGTTTTTAAAACTGATTTTTTATTAAAATAATTTTTTATATTATTTAAATTTATTTTAGGTCAAAATAGATACATAATACCTATATAATTTCAATTTAATTCATTGTAGAAATTTTATAATAAGTATAGATATATAAAAATTTATAGATCTTTTTACTTTCTTTTACCCACCTCCTAGGAGCATTTTAAAATTTGCATAAAACTTTATTTTACCACTTATGTAAATTCAATTTCTAAAATACAAGTGGCATGATTGATATTATTAAGTAAAATGTGGTTCAATAAGATGATAATATTTTTTGGTGAATAGTATCTTTTAACTTTTATTTTCCACAGTTTAAAGTAAATATGGTAATTAAAGGTAAAAATGATATTATTATTACCTTAAATCAAATCCTAATTCTATTGTATAAGTGTAATTAGACCAAAAACAACTTGAGGAATAAATAAATGATCCATTAGGTTCTCTTGGATAATATTAGGACATTTATTATTATTTAATTTAAAGAAAACATAAAAATGTTAAAATCATGTTTTCATATCTAAGTCTTTTTCAATATAGAATTAAACAGAAGATAAATTAGATAGTAAATATTCATTAAAAAGATAATAAAATTTCAACATAATTGTATTTTATTTATAATTTTTAGATGTCAAATAATTAACCTTATTTATGACACAATTATGATGTAGGAATTACCTTTTTAATTAAATATTAAAATAATTGATATTATAAATTTCCAAATAAATTTAAATTGAGATATCTAATGAATTAAACTAATTTTCTAGGTTACTATGACATTTTAGGGTTTATTAAATGATTTTTTATCAATTTAATCATACTTCTATGACTTTAACAAAAAGAAAATACAAAATATTGTCAAAATTGTCATAAAAGAGTTTTAAAAAAATATTATATTATTAATTGATATAATATTTCTAAAAATATGAGGATTATAAAAAGGACATAGATAAAGTTATATATATTAATAATTAAACACTTGGGGTTTTATTCAATTGTTATAGTATTTTTATTGACCATATAACATAAAAATACAAAGAGACATGGAAAATGTCAAACTTTTAACTAAGAGTTAAATCTAAAAAGATAAGTTTAATATGGTGAACCCAAACTATCTAAAACCTATTGGTTGGGTGGTTATCGACTCATACCCACCTTATCTAAAAGATTAATCATTTTTAAATGATTATAAACCGAAAATGATTTTCTTATAATATAATATTTCAATATTTTCCTAAGGTTCCCCTCACCCCTCTTATAAAAGGGCAATTCCCCTTCACTCACATTCACACCTCCAAAGCCATTTGGCTCAGAAAAACCATACCTCAATATCCTCCCAACATCAATAAATTTATCCTAGAGGAATTACTTTGGTCATAAAACCAACATAAGGATCCCTTTTGATCAAATGAAAAGGACGAACCCATAGAAAAGATTAATATTTCATCACCTCTTTCAAGTTCATGTCTTTTTCAACATTTTATTTCATTGATGTTTCCATTATGAAATAATAAATCCATTATCTTCTACATACTTTAATGTTATTATAAAAATGATACAACAATATTAATTATTATATCCATCATATTAATGAAAAAGTCATCATACGTGCATATGTACGACTTATCGTCTCCACATCGTGGTGTAGTTGTTATTCAATACATTTTTTTGGATGGGTATAATAATGATGTATAATTGATGTAAATAATAAATAAAACTAGTTAATGATTATTTATATATGATATAACATTCAATTATATATGATTGAACCTTTAATTTAATGATATTATTCCTCGTACATACGTACGGATTACCCTATCCATGAACGGGATGAGATTCATTCCCCATCGTAATCGTTGAAGAATAATTTTAATTTGATGATTAAAAATAATGTTTAATAACCTAATATCATTCTGGATATGAATAAATTACATCCTATCCATAACAAACATGTCTTACGTAACAAATCATATAATGTAAAACGAATCGGTAAACACCCGAAACACCTATAATACTGAAATATTATAAACAAATTAATATTAGATGATCATATTTGACATCCTATTTATGTATATGGTTCATGTAAAATTTAATAACAATTATTTAACTATTATACATGAGTATAACATACCCTTGACCAAAGACAAGTACATGCTAATGGTTAATTCAACTAACAATTCATTAAACGAGGTAGTTTATACGTAATTATCTTCTGGGGCATCTTAATCATCCACATACATGATTCTTAAAATATATTTTAAAACATTTTTACTATGGGTTAAAGTCATTTATACCCTTGTTAGAATTTTTGTAATATGTCTGTAATGAAATCATTCTATTATATTCCAAAAAAGGTACTTTATGACCTTTTCGAATGAATTATGGTAAGAATGTCTTTTTTAAACTTATATGGCGGGTACGTCTATTTTCTTCCATTATAACATCGTCAATGTTTCCCATACAAGCTTATAAGAATATTTTCAAATTAATTGTTTTATTTTATTATTATATTAATCTTAAATTATTTCAAAATAAAAGAGATATTTCTCAAAAAAAAGTTTTCATTTCATCTATGTCAACAACCATTGATTGATTTTAAGCTTTTTTGAAGGTGATTTATTATGATAAAAATCATCCATATTTTATTGAAGGTTTTTGTGATATGTTTTATTATTGATGTGTTATTTTTACACCATTCATGGTTTATTTAAAAGGTATTTACATTTCGTATTATCGTTTTAAAATGATTGTGTATGTTATGTTTAAACCTTTTCATGTTATGAAGGCATTGTACTTAGTCAGTATCGGGCGGAGCCTAGAATGCATTGTTAGGTCTCATGAGACAAACTAGTGTCTTGGAAAAAGGCCTTTAAAAATATTATTTGATGTCTTGGAAAAAGCCCTTGACTATGTGGTTATGAAGTTGGGCATTATGCATTCCATCATTACAAATTGGCTGTTGATATTGCATGTAATTATTAGACTAGTAGAATATACATGTGAATAAGTAAATGGAATTATTTTGATTTATATTTTCTATATTATGATGAAGTTTAAGTTTAAAATTATTTTTTTAGTCATATACATTTCGTTTAATGTTTATGCTTATTTATGAACGTTTCCTCTATATAATTATCCATACTGAGCATTTGAGCTCACCCCTTTCTATGTTTTATTATTCATAGTATGTGAAGAATTATATTATTACTGACCTGTAGGGATAGTCTAAGGGATTTGATTGTGGTCAATGAAGACAATGTTGTTGTTGTTTTAATTTTATAATGTAATGTAAATCTTATAAATGTGTCTAGTACTTCCAAGGCTACTAAACAGATCAGTCTTTTGGGATTTGATCCCTTGTGATCATTCCAATGTTATGTAGTAATGCACCAACTCTGGGTAACTAGGGTCATGGTGTTACACATTTAATTAAAATATATCTAATTCTCAATCCATAATTTGGAGTCCCAAATTGAGCTCACAAACAGGGGCCCAAAATCTATTCCTAGGTATTGAGAGTTTTTAATTTTGGCCTATATGTCAAAAATTACTAGCCCAATTGATATGAAATTCAACCTGAATATAGAGGACATACTAAGGAATAAATTCTTTAATTATATAACCCTATTATTTCATTTTATTTATGTTAATAAATTAATTAGAAACCAGATATGTTGAAAATGATGAGTCATCCAAACAAAATTTTGTTTTTGGAGTAAAATAGAGATAAATCATTCATTAAATATAAAATCATGATAAACCATCATTTTTCATCATATAAGAGATAAGGAAACAACATCCAACAACCCCAAAATTCGTAATTCATCCATTTTATGTGTCTTATATGCAAATGATTTTAGGTAAAAAAAATTGATGTAAAATCTTCATCATTTTTTCCTATTAATAAATATCTCCTCTGATTATCAGAGTATTAGAAACATGGGGTAAATGGTTTTTTTATCCATTTTCAATACAATTATCATATTATAATGACATTAAATTTATTTTTATTTTTATTAACTTTTATATTTAAAATAACCATTATTCCATTTCTTTTATTATATGTGTTCTCCCACTATACTACCTTTTCCAATCCACTTAAAATAGATAACAAGCCTTAGTGTTTGATTGAGAGAGGTAGTAGTGGATTGATTGAGATTACAGTTCTTTAATTAATCCTCTTTATTAAAATATTAGAATATTGGATATGGTTAAATTGATTATGGTGAGTGGTCACCTCATTCTCTCCATCCATCAAAATATTATTCCCATTTATCATCATCATTCCTTTTATTATTTATTTCATGAATACGGTGGATCATGGAATGTGTATTTATTATAAGTGAATTGGTCATATATATTACATTTAAAAGTGTATTTCTCTATTTTAAAAGGAATCAGTATGGGGTAATAATATTTTAAACAAGACAATGTTGTGTGATATGTCTCGATCTCCTTAGTGAATTGAATATCATGAACCATTTTGAATAATGCTTTCAATCACCATGACAAACCTAAGAACAATTTCCTTCCATCATTAAATTAACATCATTTTTTTATTTCATTTCATTTTTTTATATTTTATACAAATATTTAATTAATTTTAAACCCCCATCCCATTTATATAATTTTATTATTTTTATAATAGCTAAAATTTATAATAGAGATAATAAAAAATCGAACACCTGTAAGAGGCCTCCATGAGATTGATCCTCGATTATGCTTCTATAGTACCATTTTATAATAATAATAATTCTATTGAACATTGATACAATTTCTTTTTCAATTTGATTCAATTTTTTGGGAGTCTGACATTTTGAGAAAAATTACTTTTATAAAAAACAAAAAAAACTATATTTTTTTAACAAATTTTATTTATTAAATAGAAATATTTAGGTCGTTGATTGATATAGTGATTATTCACAAACATGTACTATAAATAATTTGTCTACAGGGTAAAAAAATTAATGAATCAAATGGGTGTATATTCCTTGATGAATCAAGAGAATTAAAAAATTCTTGAAAATTAAAGAATGTTAGTAGCCTCAATGAAAACCCAAAGTTGATGAAGTTAAAGTTAAATGGATGGAATGAAAAAATGAAATGATTAAGAGTATGAAATAATTTTTTAGCCAATGTTTGATGTTTAACTACCTATGTAGACCTTAAATATAAAACATGGAGATCTATTTGACCTCTCTTATCCAATATATAATGTGGTTTGGGAATTTATAATGATCGGTAAGAATATTTGGGTATATAAAAATTGTTTGGAATAATTTTTGATAGTTTTGTAAAGACCAAAAGGTTTGTGATCCTCAAATTTTTTTATGATTAGTCATCTCCTCTATACATCTATATTATTTTTGAATAAGATAAGGATTATTCCTTTTTTAATTTTATCCTTTATTGGTCTTTCCTGAAGAAATCAACATTGGATATACTTTTATTGAAGGGGAAGATTTCAATAATAATAATTCATGGTTTAATTCTCATAGAAATGATATTTTCACTTGATTTACACATCTCAAAATTATAGTTTTAAGAGATTCACCTATGTAGGCCCTTTAAGATGTTAATGAAGTGATCAATGAAGTCATGGGAAAAGAAAAGGAGGAACCATTCTTTCTCATTCCACCAGTTTCTATGTTATTTCACATTTTAAAGGGGTATATGATTATATACTCTATACATGGGTTCCTACATGACATATGGGATTTGAGGAGAAAAGGATGATAGATATTTTAGTGGTTCCTGAGTAAGAAACCCCATCCAACTTCTAACTGGGTTAATCAACTAGAACGTCCTAGATAGGGGTATTAAAATCCTAGCACCTATATTATAGTCTAAACCATGTTCTATACTATGTTACCTAAAAATTTATTTTTCATAATTTTATTTATTTTTTTCTTTATTTAGTGATTTAATGTTATAAAGTGGAAGTAGATTTGAGGTTAACCCAAAAATTATTTTGAAAAATAAATTCATATTGTATCTCTCTTTTTTTTTCATCCCCTTATTTTTATTTTGTGGAGTTGAAATAAAGGGAATTTAATTTAAGTGTGGTGGGAGTGACAACCTGTATATTTGTTTTTATTCTTATTCTATGTTCATTTATTCATGTTAGTAACATTTATCAGAAAAAAATATATATTTTATTTTTCAAACATCAATTTATTTGGAGATATGTTATATAATTAAGGAAGAAATGGATTTTCAATATTAATGATGTGAATTTTTTTAATTGAATTTTATTTTAACTCATTTTTTGACTTTTATTAATTTCAAAAAACCATTACCACGAAACACTAGATCAAAATATTTTTATATTCTTAAATTGTACTCTAATAAATTTTGACATTGTCACTAAATTATCAACACCTACTTGAGACAAACATTGATTTTTTTAGAACAACAACTTGTTATTTTTATATTTTGAAGATTTAGAATTCAGGGAATGTTTTGGACAATATTGATATATTTTTTGACTCGAAACAACATAAGATAAATCCAAAATTTATATATATACTTCATTAACCCATACATTAAATGAATTTAATTATAGGTTTAAACCATGAAAAAAGCATATTTTTTCTTACATATGAGTACTCATAGATTTTTTGAATGGATATTCCATGTTTGGGTGTAGGGTAATGGCCTTCACTATTTATTCCTTAGGATGTGAATAATTTTTGGGTGGTATGAGGTGTGTTCTATATTATTTTTGTATGGAGAGAAATATAATTGGGAAGGAGTCATCATTTAGTTGTGTACTATTTGTATTTTCTAGTTCTCCATAAAAAACATAAAAAATAGAAAAAATAAAATAAAAAATTGATATGATTTTTAATTAATAATTTTTCTAGCATTCATGAATTATTTCCCTCTAAAAAATACAGGGGATAAAATATTATTCTTTTAATATATTCAACTATCATATTATCCTCCAGGAAAAATTAAAAAAAATTAATGTTTTTTACATTATATAGAATTTATAAAATGACCAAATGGGGGAGAATTTGGATGATATCTTTTATTATGATCAATTCATTAGACATTTATGATGTCATAATTAGGGCCAACTATTTTGTATCACATTTTAGGTGTGATCAAGTAAGGAATTATTAATTTTCCCACTTGAACATTCACGAACTGTACTTAAGAGTCTGTTCACTCTTTTCAGCCTTAATATTCTTAAATGTTTTTACACACCTATAGAAGGACCAAGAAATTACTTGAAAAAATACCTCATTATTAAATATATTTTCATGTATCATGCTGTGGATGAAATTAGAATTTTTCACATGCATATGGGGATATATGTATTTTCGATGTATGAGTATTACTCATGATTTAATTTGACATTGAGTGAATAATGACATTAAATTTATTTTAAGGTTGGACATGATTGGGTTATGGATTAAATTTTCAGGTAGAAAAAATAAATAAATACGAGTAATGAGAATAATGTGAAAATATTTATAAGTAAAACATGATATAATTCTATTTTGCAAAAATCACGGATTTTCACTAATGTTTTATTATTTAATGGATTTTGATTTGAATATTGGATGATTTTATATTGTGAAATTATTATGCATGGGGGAGTAATGAAGATAACATTATCAAAAAAATTATTCTATAAATAAATTATTATAACCCCACTACAGTGTTATTTTTAAATTCTGATATTTTTAGGTTTTAGTGGTGATTTCTTCTTAATTTAAAACATTTCTTAATTTTGGATTGTAACTATTTTAGTTTTATTTTTTATTTCGGCCATAACAATTTCTACACTAATTGAAAATGCGACTTTCGTATTTTTAGTATCTAATAAATTTTTGGAAACATTTCATTAATATGGACCTATGACAAAATCCATCATTTGGATCCCAACACTATATCAAAATCTAGGCCTCTAAATCATTTCATAGTTCTAGAGATTTTTTAATTTTGGACTATATATCATAAATGGTTGGTCTATTAGTGCTAAAATTCAAAATTGTATATGAAATTATTATGAAAAACTTCTTTAACTATGGATACTAATAATTAATTAGTGTTAAAGGACATAAATGAATTCTAAACTAGTGATTTGGAATATAAAGATTCAATAAGAATAAATTAATTTTCTTGAAAAATATGGACAGAAATAATTCATTATTTATCCAATCAAGAATCAATTTCCTAGGATGAATTTTATGATATTTGTTAATAACGTCCCAAAAGTCCCATTTTCCAAATTTATCCATTTAATGTTTCTTTTCAGTGTAATATTTTGGTGGAAAATTCTGGAGCAAAATTTTTCACCCATTTTCCCTATAAACATCTGTCTCCTCTTCTTTTCAAAGGGATAGAAACACAGGGAAGTCCTTTATTGGCCATATTTAGTAAATTTTTAGTATTTTAATTATGTTAATATTATTTTTAAATTTATATTTTACATTTCTTTGTTATATCTCAATTCTTAAATTTCTATTATTTTATGTTCTCTCCCACTGTATTCCCTCCTCAACTCCACTAAATATGGTTATATAGCCTCATCATTTGTTTGGGGGAGGTAACAATGAATTGGGTGAGTTTCATGTGCTTAAATTATATCTATTTAGTCATCTATAGGAAATTAGGTAATGAGTAAATATTTTATGTTGAGTTTTCACCCAATTTTCTAGATCATTGGAATTTTTCTTCATAATGATCATTTTTCATCTCTTTACTTTTTTTGGGCCATGTCATGAATAGTTTCAACCAATTATGGGGTAAACTAGGTTAAATTTAGAAGTGGATTTCCCCATATTTAAATTTATCACTATGGGGTAATCACATTTCAAAAGATATAGTGTGATGTGATAGGTATTGATCACCTCACTGAATTGAATATTGAGATCTATTTTGAATTATTATTTAAATCCCCAATAACTCCAATGAAAACATTCCATACAATTTTATGTTTAAAGTCATTTTATATTTATATTTCTTTTATTGAATACCCCCACACCATTTATATTACTTTAGTACATTTAATTAGTTAGAGCCTCTAACAGTTACTAATGAAATTTCATTGTGTGTGTGAGCCCACCATGAGATCGATCTAAGGTTGTGACACTATGGTGAAATATTTAGAGATCATGAATTTAATAGACTGGGGATCCATAATAAATCACCCCATATCACGTTTTTGAATAATAATCATAATATCATATCATGTTTTTTAAAAAACTCGTTGTAACTGTAATGCAAGCTTTTAGGAAATTAATTTTTTTCTGAAAAAATATATATTATAAAATCTTTGGGTATTAATGTAATACTGAGTAGTTTTAAGAGCCCAAAGGGATTTATAATCTCATTATAAGGATTAAAATTATAAATATTTATTTTCTTTTTTCTTTTTTGTTTTATGAACCTAGTCTCTTAGAGAACCAATACCTTAATATCCATAGTTATAATTTATATGATATTTATGCTAAAAATCATGTAATAATATATCTAAGATGACTGGGCTTCTATATTAACCCATCCATTACAATGGAACATTGTTAGTTCCATGTGTCCAGTTTTTTTATACAATTATTTCCATAATTATTCATGTGTTTTTGATTATTTCACATCCATTTTTGTGTGGAATAAACTAGGTATATTTTTCCCATTCAAATTAACCATTATTTTATTCTCTTAAATTTTAATTTCAACCCATAGAATACCCTCGGTTCCTAGGGTTTGTGTCTCTTTAATTCCATTTTTTAGGTTTCATAAAAATAATTTATTGAATTTTAAAATTACGCTTAGTGAAAAAACACTAGGTATCAATAGAATATTAATTTCTGTTATCTAGTACAATATACATCCATCAGATTGAATTAACCTGATTCCTAATATTAGTTTAATAATGATTCTACTTTAGAAAAAACTATTATTATTTTTAATTATTATTTTTTATAAAACTATCATTATTTTAATTTAGTTTATTGTGATAATATTTTATTTAAAAATTAAATATTAAAAGGTTTTAAATAATAGTTAACACATGTTTTTAAATGGGAATTCACTATCATAATAAATAATTTATTTCATTATAACAAATTAATTATGAGGTATTTTAAATAGTGAGATGTATTTTTAGATACAATGTTAAAAATATCAAGAATTGATTTGATTAATATTAATGTTGGGGTTTTAATTAATATTAATAATTATTATGGGTTATTTATTATTATCATTTATAGGGTGTTATTAAGAATTATTTTTATCAATATCATTGTTATTGTGGTGTTTTTAAAAAAATTAATGAATTGTTTATATTGTGTTATAAATATGTTATTCTTTTCCATAAATATCAATAAGCTATTTTATGAAGAGAAATAAATATTTTGGTTGTTCTATAATTTTATATTGATAGTCAATTAATTATTTAAAATATAAATATTGTGACATATAATTATGATAATGGATTAATGTTATAGAGGGGGATAATTATGTTTTTTGAAATCACTATTCTCCTTTAGTAATTGTTTTGGTAATAAAAAAATTATGATTGAATATCAATGTAATGATATTTAACAATCGATGTTCTCAAACCTCTAAATTTTTTTATTAATTTAATATATTATTTATAAATACCATTAATAGTTATTATATTAAATTATATTGGTTTATTGTTTTATATAATTTCCATTACATTGAACTACAACCAATTTACAAAGTTACCCTAAAATATATATGAATTCTTCAAAACTAAATATATATTTATATTCAACTCTAGAATCAATTATTTATCAAAATATGTATTGAAAATATTAATTATTTTTAAGAATGTTTTAGTTATATTCAGCAATATTTATTTTAGAATTAAAATGATATTTTTATATATGAATTTATATATGTTGGATGTATTGTACAAATCAGATCTCAACCATGTTTTAAAATAATTTAATTTTCTTATACATTCATTTTAATAATTTTAGTAAGCCTCACCCCATTATTCCATAGCCAATGTTTCCATTGTGAAATTATCATAAGATAAATGGGATCAACTATTGAATCACGGAATAGTTAATTATCTTGGTATACTACATAGATACATGAAAATCACATTGAATTTTAAAACATAAAATAAAAAATGAATTTTCTTTTAGAATTATAATATTACCCTTCGTTTATCCATTAAAATTTACCTCAAAACACTTCTTGGAATCCATGGAAAAAAGAAAAACATATTAAAGAAGTGATATCAGATGCTTAGTAAGGGTAAGCATATAAAAAAAGCTATCAATAAATAATTCATAATCAATATGGAAATTGAAATAACTAAAAAACATTCCATTTAATCAATAACTTGATAATAATATGGATGGAATAAATGATTATCAAATAATGAACCATAAATAATCACATGATCTTGAAACATAACCTTGGATATTTTGTCTAATCGAATAAAAACATGGGATACCAATAACAAAATTCACAATGATGAAATTCATAATTAGGGAAATATAAAACATATCATCGAGTCTCGGTAACTAAAAATTTAATACCACTTAATACTTATTCTAAAACATATATACAAATGGGTAAAGACTCATGCAATACCCAATCTAGTTTCTCACATAAGACCCACTGATACATCGAGGGGATATAGTGGGTCCCAACCATCAATGTCTTGGTTGAATGCATTTCTAATATAAAATTAGTGAAAAAATTCACATAAATATTAATATTTAATAAAGAATATGAAATGTAAACACTATACCAAGAAAAAAATATTCATAAACCATCCTGAGTAAAGTGATTGGAATCAATGTAGTACATCCCATGCTAAATTAATCATAAATAATCCGAGAAAATAATAAGGATGACATCATTGGATTATATCCCTATTAAATAATAAGTAACATAAAATGATGTCTTATTATAAGGAAAATTAATTTGAATGATCATTTGGAATATTCCTTGAGTAAAATAACCATTATTTTAAGATCACCATTTTTGTTTTAAAAATTGAAAATTCATAAAATATTTTTAAAATCATTCCCTTTTAAAATTAATTTTAGAAACTATGAGTTTATAAAAAATAATGATTAATAATTTTTTTCTAAAAACATTATATACATTCAATAAAATTCTTCAAATAAATGTTGTTCAGGATGGGGGTAATTCTACACAGACTATATATATTAAAAAGAATAGTCATTTTAACTATAAAATGTTAGAAAAATTAAATTATTTGAAAAATGAAAAAATATTACTTAAAATATTTTTTAAATGTCTATAATGGGTTAAATTATTTTTAATAATTATTTTAATAATGATAAAATAAATTTGGAACATTTTCATAAAACTTTGTTTTAGATGAAAAATTATTTTCAACCAAAGAGGGAAATATAGTATCATTTTCATGACCACATTTTCTAATAAATTTTATATTGGAAATATAGGATAAATGGATATATTACATGAATATGTTCACGAATAACCAAATGAGATTAAAATAGACTGATTTAATGATAAAATATCAAATAATTCATCTAAGGGTGACTTAATAAAAATTAATAAATAATTATTTGATTTTGAAAGAAACCCTAACCACATTTATATATTTTGTATCATAAGCCCAATGAAATAAATATCATCAATTGAAACATTAAATACCATTAAGATAAATAAAATCATGATTTAATATAAAAAATTGGTAGTATATACATCCCACAAAATAAATTATCGGTGAATATGGAATATGAATCACAAATGATAATGTGAAATTAGAATCCCTTTCATAGAGTAAGAAAATTGACATATATTACTTATATTCGAGAATAATAAAATTATTTTAATTATTAATTGTATTAATATCCATTTTATGGTTCATTATTCATCTTATTTCACTTATTTTCATATTATATATTATTACATAATCAATATTTTAACTTACGATGTTTCAATGATATTTTTCGAGGATGTCAAAAATGAAGTTGGCAGGATGAATATGGTCAGAGAGGTAAATATTCAAATATCTATAGAATAATAATTAAATATCTATATTATTTATACATAAAACATAATTTTAATCCAAATCATGAAATATTTTTAGGAAACATGAACTAGTTTGCAATCATGAAGACGGTAGGTCATACATATACAAAAGTAATTGTTTGTTTTCAATGATCATTATTGAAAGACAGTAGGTAATATATTGTTTCTTCATAATCATAATAATATCATAAAAACCATAATGATTATTTAAATACATATATATATATATATAATCCTTCTGGTGAGATGATTAAAATAGTGTAATGTTTTTTCATGAAGTAGTAGTCCACATATACATGAACAACCTTATCATTTTGTAGCATAGAATGTAAAATGAAATATTTTTTATATTGATAATTATGTTATTAAAATAATAATTATGTCATTTATATCACATATATTCATTGAAATTATATGAATTACATTCCATGTAAATATTTTTTGATAAGAAAATCACATCACTTTGCTAGAGGTCATCTACTATACATAGAAGATGCACCATCATTTCACTATAAAATGTAAATTAAAAAGGGTATATATGATATAATGATTCTCTAATTGTAAATAAATTATACATATCATAAATGTAAACTATATCCAACATAATAAACAATAATTATAGTTGTTAATTTAAAACTGAATGACATCAGTTCACGAGGTGGTAGTCCGTTGTTCACACAAGTGAAGATTTAATAA
This sequence comes from Viscum album, assembly GCA_963277665.1. NCBI lineage: Eukaryota > Viridiplantae > Streptophyta > Magnoliopsida > Santalales > Viscaceae > Viscum > Viscum album. The sequence continues at coordinate 599,340,923 of OY728122.1, forward strand.
CCCATTTAATGGAAGATATAATGCTTTTAGATCATTCAGATAAAAAAAGAATATATACCCACAATAATGGAATAAAAAGACATCCATATAATTAAAATAGGGAAAAAGTGGGAGAAGAACAAAACATATAGGAATAAACTCATCTTTCATCATAGATGGATGATTCCAAGAAGCCGTAAAACAATGTTGTGCAATTATGGATTAATGTAATTGAAAGATGGAATCAAGTAAACTAGAGATCATAGTGGTATTGATAAAATAATATGATTATATAGACTCTAAATATTTCATACCAAAATAAAATTTAATGATAATACAAAAAAAATCTCCTTAAGAGATCTATAACCTCTAGGGTTTATTCCCAAATTATCAAATAATAAGGTAGACCAAACATAAAGGGGTTGAATTTGAACACACCCTAAAACAATATGGCTAACTCCAATGATATCACACTTAAATAAAAAATATTGGTATAGGGATATGGAAAAATCTATACACCACATCACACATATATATTATTAAATAGTTAAAACAGAAGATGATCCCTTGATACACCACGATAAATCCCATCTCCTCACCAAAAAACATCCAGATCATCTGAGTTTTGGAAGAAAACCCCAGAAAACCTAATTAAAACCTCATCTAAACTCTATAACTACCAATCATGACATGGAACCACCAAAACCATCAAACAAGGACTCCATGCAAGAAACCTGTCACTATTTTTTAAGAGGGTATCTCCACACTACACCACACCTCATTCCAAAGATCCTTTATACATTATCCCTTTCTTACATGAAATTTTACCAAAAAACCACTTCCACATTCTTTCCTCCACTAAGACAAATATAAAAACACCAACACACAAGGGAAGGGATAAAAAATTCTTGGCCCTTAAATTAGGTACCTCTAAGAAACTCCTTATCCAAGAGAATTCAAACCCAATTTAGGGAAAAGAAGAAAATACAAACCAAAAAAATAAATGGAGAGATACCCAAATGGAATCAATGAAAATAGAGAACAATTAAAAAATATAAAGAATTAATTACCCCTCAATAATATCAACTATCCCATAAACCAACAGAGACTAAACATAGTATCTCAATATGGAAAAAATGAACTATTGAGCAACCTGGGATATTGATCATGAATTTATAACATTAGATCCCATGATTTTTCTATGAAGAAACTATTCTACAAGATGATAAAACCCAATGGAATAAAAAACCTATGATGAAAATTAATCTCTTGATCCTTGATCTACATATTCTACTACACATTTGGAATGTCAACTTAAAATCCAAACTCATAATAGTTTAAGACATTTGAATCATAATATAGGAATTTAAAAATATTTTACATGTGAATGAAATCATAAATTTGAATCATCTATGTGTGGATATTTTAAGAAAAAAAAAATATTTTGAACTCACACAGACTCCATGAGAGGAATTACAAATTATGGAGAGATCATATTATCAAGTTAGGAACTCATTTTACTGTGAATTATATATAAATTCAAGGAAACGTGAACTATAATGTTTTAATATAGTGGCATCATTCTATGATAATCATAATAGAATATACAATCTTGCACAAAAATTATTTACTAATGGATCATATACACCTTCTCTATTGTTATCTTCACCAACTCTGTTATTTGAGAATATCTAACTCTCTAGCATGAATCATAGATAATACAGATTGTCCTTATATTAAAAATACTATTTTAAAGTATCCATACATACACTAGAATGATAAATCCCATGAGATTAATATTATAATAAGTGTAAGGGCCTCCCATATAAAAACAAAAATATACAATTCACATAATAAATATATCTTATACTACCTAGAAACACTACACTGTTTTACTATTTACCTATTAATGAAAATTTATTCTATGTCATAAATATGATACAAATGAAATTTCGTGACATCTTCATACCATACTAGTATGTGTGGATCATGATCATTGATGATCATATTTAGAACCCATTTAAGAATCATATAATCCTATAAATATTTAAAAAAATTACCCCCACTATGATTGGATCCTTACTCACTATGAAGTGAATATAATCCATCATGATATCCAAAATCTCCAAAATAACATTATAGTCCCCCCTGAGATCAATAAAATCTTGTAATAAATTCCATAAAATTTTCCCACATTTACACTAGGGATTATCAATATGATGAAGAATCCCACTATGAAAATTATTATTGTAACTACCCATGTTTTTGTGAAGTATTTTTTATGAATTAATTTAATCTTTTTTTTTGATATTTTTCATTTTATGAAACACTGAATATAACTTCTGTTATATGAAAGCTTCATGTTATTATTTCATTTTATGATACACCATATTATGATTTAATTATATGATACCTCATGATTTGTTTTAACTACACCCAATTCTTACTTATCATTCACTACACAAAACACTAACTTGGTTTGTGCTACATGAAACATTGAATTGGCGTGCGTGACACACAACACTGAGTTTCTACAAAAAATTATTTTATTGTTATAATTATTTAAACAAGATATTTATAACCTAGACATTAAATTTAGTAATATTAATATTAATAAAAAAATGGAGTATTATTTATAACGGTGATAAAAAAACATATAATTTTAGGTAATGCCATTAAATGTTTAAAAATAGTATTTTCTCAAAAGAACTTACTATTATGTACTTCTATTGACAATAATAAAATTAATTTTAGACACTTTAAGAAATTAAATTTTATAAAATAAAATTTATTTTTTAATTTCGAATGTAAAAATCAGGTTAAGTTGAATTTTTGGCATTTTTTTCTGGAAAACTACATTTTGGAATGAATAGTGAACAATACTAAATTTTAATTCACTACTACTTTTTGAAATAATATATTTTCATAGATAAATTTTCTATAAAGATTCATTTAAAGAAAAATTATATCAATTATAATTCTACTAATCCAATTTAGTTAAATGTAATATTTTTTTCTTTAATATAGATATAAAAACAAAATTTACTTTTGAACATTCTCACTTTAAAAACCGTATTTCTCACTATGTTTGTGAGATTTGAATTAAAATTAAATTTCAACATATTTGAATTGAAATTTTGAAAAATAGACATAATGATTTGTAATCAATATTATATATTTATTCTAATTATGTCAATATATTTGTTGAATTTTTTTTAATGTGGTTATGATTGATTACAATGATTAACGTAAAATCAATCTTAACAAGGGAATGAAACATAATCTTATGGGGACAAATGAACTAAATTTTTTAAAAATCCCATTTTATAGAAATACTACATCTATAAATATTTAATTCTTGAGTTTGGTTGGCTTCGGATGAATTTATTTATAAAATGGTGGGTCCACTTAACTTTTTTTCAAAAATGCCAAGTGTTTCCCCTCCCTTACCTAGAAATGGAATCCACCTATCCCACTTCATCACTCCTTTAAATCCAAATATGTTCATAAAATATCTTCCCAATAAACTTCACAATGTCCCTCCCTTCCTCTTTGAAGAATCCCTTTTGTATGAAATCAATCCAAGGAATCCCTTTGGTGAAAACCAAATAGAGTTACTCAAATAAGAGGTAACATCCTTTTTCACGCTCATTTACAATATTTTCATTCTCCACCACATCAAATAATTTTATTTCATGATAATATAATAACACCAATAAAAAATTATAATTATATTTTTTATTATATGGGTTTTAAATATAATTACACAAACTTCCATTTAATGGGTAATTAACCTACCATTCTTGTGTACGGCGAACAACCGCCTCGCAAAAGGATATTGTTAATTTTATCTTTACCACCTATCTTGGTTGGGAATTATGATGGAAAATATATTTTTATATTATATATATTATATATGATATTTATGATCTATTTATAATTATGTATATATTATATAAATACTACCTTCAGCCATTCTATTTTGTTTGAATACGATAATTTTATTTGGGGGATGTGTGGACTATTGCCCCCTTAAAGCGATGCGATATGTTAACACCCTACATGAAATGTATTAAAGATTGGTTTAGTGAAATTTTATGATACATACAAAATAATAATTATACTTTAAATATTATATATATATATTTCACTTACTTTTAATCTTTCAATATTAAAATGAAAAATGCAAACATCATTCATGCGTACATACATCTGACTATCTGCATGAATAGTGTATTATATAATCATATATATATATTCAATTGATTTTTATAAATACATATTTACTGGTGATATATGATATTTATATCATGTTTTAAATTCAGTAAATCATGTCACAAGTTTAAGGACAAAAAATATAACAAATTTAGGAACATATGGAAAATAAATAGGAAATTACCCGAAGTGAAACCATAACATGGAATTGTTAATATGAGTGTAATATAATGAAATTATAAATAAAATAAGGTATTTTATTTAACTGTATGGATCTATAAAATATTTATAATAAACATATATTTATTATACCTTATCTTTTTATGAGTGCGAAGAGAGTCAAGACATAAGGTAAGGGAATTTCTTCTGAGTTTTTATATCTCTAAGAAACATACCTTATTCACCACTATTTTATTCTTTTTGGATCATATATTGAACTTATGTTTATTTTATTATACTTATAAATAAAATTTATGATTATTAAAATATCAATTCTATGATATATATTTATGGGATTTTATTTTTCAAAAGTTATGAAATCGATATGATAGTTTTTTAAAATTTTCCTTACTTGAGACACATTTTCTATTATGCGCAGACATTTTATTTGGAGGTGTATAGAATTCCATTTTAAATTTTATATCATGAATATAATATATTCATGATATTTATGCTTTATGTAATTATATTTTCTTACACGGAGTGTGTGATCCTATGTTTCCATGTGGTAAGATTTTATTGAAATACTATTATGATTTATTAGGATTTTTTATGATTATGTTTCCATTAAGGAAATATTATGATCCATCTTTAAATAGAACACATGATTTTTATAAGGCTATGTATATTAAATATATCTCCATGTATTTGTAAAATTTCCCACTATTTGGTATATAAGATGATTAAGAATGTGTTTTTAAGAAAGTATGACTTTATATATCTCTTGGACTGGAAATTTGTGTTTTATTGATCCTTGTTTTCTATAAATTCTTTAAAAATGTTTTCAAACATTCATTAAATGTTTTATAATTACTTTCAAATATATGGTTTATATTTTTTTTCATGATTTGTGTATATGTCTTAAAAGTGTATAAAATTTTATGATTTTTAAAAAAAATTCAATCATTATTAATAAGTTTTCTATGTATTTTCATGGAATTTTTATTCAAAACATTTTCAAATTTTATTTATACATTATCAAAATGTTTTCAATAAAAACCGTTTTTGTAATATTGTAGGGATTATTTTATAAATTTTCATGGAAAATGGTTTGAAAAAATGTTCTCATTCATGTTTGACATGTTTTAAAAGAAAAAAGATTCAAAATTGTTTCAAGTTTATTTTATAAGTTTTTGAGGAAAAGATGTTTCAAATGGATTCAAGAAATTTTTATATGTTTTAAATTCACTTTCTATGAAATTGGGTTTCATAAAAATTTATTTATAAAAATACATTTCAAAAATTAAATGATATTTATATCAATAAATACTTTAAAAATATCTTAAAAAATTATTTCCCATCTCATATGATATCCCTTCGTGTTACTCAAGCACTTTGGATAAGCAATCCAGTGCTTCCATTCATTTTATTTCTCATAATGGTTTATGTTTTTTTGGGAATGATGTGTATGAAACATGTTATCATTCATAATTTACATGTTTATTAAATTAGTTTCTTCTTCAACAGTTATATGTCTATGAAACACACCTCTCATCATAGGTAATGGTTTTGATGATATTATTATGAATCCTGTATGTTTTCCATATTTTATGATATGACTATATGATTTTCGATTCAAATTTAATTTCATGGGTTATCATGTTATTTTCTTAATCTTTGGGAACTTTTTTGTAAGATATTATAATGAGATAGAAGTCACCTATATCTCCCTCCAATGTGTTGGGTAAAGAATTATATCTCATGAGATAGACTAATTTGGTCTTCGTTGTAAACCATGACTTCTAAGATGGTTATGGGAGTGATCTATGACTACCAAGATGATACGAGGAGTAATCTCATATAACTAATATGGACATGGGAGTGAACTAGGAATACCATGATGGTATGGGGAGTGGGCTCATACTACTAATATTGCCTTGATAGTGATGTCTTGACTACTATGGAAGTAATTTTATATAATTATTTGTTTTCCACAATTTAATGTATTATTCCTATCTTATGCTATTTTGTATTTTGTTCATTACATATTTATGATTCATGTATTAATAACAACCAATATTTATTCCATGATTCCTGATTACGAAATTTGATATGTAGGGTATGATCGTATAGTGTTATGACCATGCTTTGGTACCCTAATGGTCATGTATATTCTTATACATCTCCATTATTTACACATATTGAGCATCTGAGAAAACACATTTATATTTTTTCCTTTCCATGGTTATGAATATATATTTTATGTGGGATATGTATTAGAAGGTTTATTGTACTGGAGAACATAGTGGTAGATAGTGTATCTCATTGAAGTACTAGTGTTTATGTTTCCTTTTTTCCAAAGGACCTAAACCAAGACAGTCTTTAGGAATATATCTATGTAATGTTTTAATCATTTATAGAAAAATTTTTATTATAATTTTATTCTAAAATAGGGTCACTATAGTTGGTATCAGAGAAATGTTTATGTTATAATTTAGATGCTAGGATGAGAAAACCATAGTGATAACCCAAAGGACATGTTTATGGATAAGTATAGTAAATGTACTTGAATTTTTTTACATAGATTGGGAGTGCATTCAGTGATATGTATCCCTAACTAGATACTAAGTGTGAATTTCTCTATGGAACATATATACATAGGAGTAACAAGTCAGAAAAGTATTGTTAGGACAGACTCGGTGTAACCCGGAACATGACAACGGGCTTCGCTCCACACCTAGTTTGACATTCCATTGTGGATATGCTTTTTGAATTAACAAACACTTCATGAACCATCAGGAAGGATTTAAAAAACAAATTTTTCTATAAATAACCTAATATAAACATAATGTTTCATACATTATGGATGGTTTCATAACATAGATATCTTATAAGTGGTTTTTTATTATGTGGCTCCTCAATATGATAATTGTTTCTTAATCAATATTTTATGGTTTTAGACAATGGTAGAAACCATAATTAATTGGGCTAATGTTGAATGTGAAATATTTTTTTGGATTAGAAGTAAAATGAGTTATTCACTAGGTTGATGGATGTGGTGATAATGCCAAGTCAATTTTAATGGAGCACGATCAACAGAAAATACCTTTAGGAACTATCAGACTCACCAAAGAATAGAAGGAAGGAGTTCACTAATATTTCAGTTAATGGAGGCTACGAAGGAAAGAGTATTCAGTTCCCTTTACATATATAATGTGGATATAATCACCATGTTTATGGTATTAAAGGAACTAGAAGATGTTTTTAATATGGTAAAAAAACTAATGAAATTTACTAAAAACTAAAAAAAAATGAAGGCTTCAATTATTTAAATGGATTTGAATATTGGCGTACATAACATAACAAAAAAGGTGAAATTATTTAAGTTTATAATGAAGGATCATTATGAAAATGGATTTCCTAAGGGTTAATATCTTGAAGGAAATCGATAAGGTGGTACAAGTAATGGATATATAGCCGGTTATGATAAAAATATAGCTAAAACATTGAAGGAAAGAGGTATTATGTAATAGTATGAGTCAAAATTCGTATATATTTTTGATAAAGTGTAATAATAAAAGTTTCTATGTATTTTGATTCAATATTTATGTTATATAAATGATGAAATATACAATCATTTTCCAATTTATTTTTTTCTAAGTATTTACAATATTATATAGAAGGTTTCTGAGGGACTAGAAATGTGATTTAACGATAAGGTGATATTATGAATAAGGGTATATAACACTTAATATGTACCTTATGTTAAGATACTTTTGTTTGGATAATGATATGTTGGATTTGAATATGTAAATTATATGGTATTGATTACATCAGTACTGATAAATGATATATTGACTAAGTAGTATGTGGATTATGTTTACAAATTCATTGATTTAGGAAATATATCCAATAAAATTTTGAATACGGAAGATTGGATTTTTTTCTAAAATTATTTATGGTAATTAAGGTTATCACCATGGTTCATGAGAGTATGTGAAAAGTGTATTTTCATGTTTGTAATGTGAGAACCTAGAGTTACTTTGTGATATTTGGCGGATCAATGTTATGTTGATTTCAAGACATTATATCTAATGTTTTAAATTCTCATTGTTATTTCATCTAAATAATGATAATAATGATATAAATATAAAATATATTCGTTGTATAATTATTTTTTGTAATACAATATTGTTAGTGATAAAAAATGGATTATAGTTTTCATTTAGACGGTAGTTCATACAAACACATGAACATTGTTTCAATTTTCTCAACAGATGCAAAGAAAGTATGGTAAATAATATATTATATTTTAAGAATCATTTATATTTTATCTATATCACATATATTTATGAAATTTACCCACATTACCTTAAATTTAAATCATAAGTGACAAACAAATCACATAACTTAATGAGGTCATACTCTGTTGTATCCTCGAGAACTATTATCATATTCTTATTGAAAAGAGAACACTATTTTATATGTGATATTATAATTAAATAAGTATGATAATAAAATAAATATAATATATATAATCATTATATTTATGATTATATCTATTATTTATGGGTGATGGTGGAAAATAAATAACATCAGGTCGTGAGGTGATAGTCCCCCCTACACACAATCGATGGTTTCATTTCCCATTTTAGGGATGAGGTGATAATTCTAGTCCTTAAAATTAAAATAATAAAATAGAATTATAATGGTGAAATTTCTTATCATATTTGGAAATGTATGTAACAAATTTATTTGGTTAGGTCCTAATTGAACATAATTCTATCAAAAGTGAGAAGAGGATAGGAGAGGGTATACTTTTATATGTGGGGTAGAGGATGAACATGGAATTTTTGAAATGAATAAAGCATGACAACATGTTTCACAATAAATATGGATAAATAATGGGTAATTATCTAAATTTATTGGTCATAATGTTAGAATATGGATATAAAATAAGTTTTTTGACATGTTTCTAGGTCATTTTCCCCTATATCTTTTTTGACCAACCCTTGGTAAACCCATTTTAACTGTAACCATAATAATTAATTTTTCATTTTTTTGTGGTTAATTATGGTCAAAAATTATATTAACCTTTATAAGTAATATTAATTATGATAATTATAAATATGGAATCAATTTTTACAACTTATATTCAATTAATTTTCTATAACTAATTTGACATTATTCGTAGAGAAATGATAAAAAAGTTATTTTCCAAAGAGAAATTATCCAATAGTTTTAAAAATATTAACATAAAAATTAAATATTAAATTTATTCCATTTAACTAATTATAATTGATCAAATATTACTTCTATTTATTTTTTGAAAAAATAGACCCTTATAAATTCATTAAATTAAGGTTACGTTTCTAATAAAAAACATGTTTTTGTCATTAATAATAATAAAAATTAATATTTTTAAAAAATTCAAAATAATCACAAAAAGTTAATATTTTCATATATATTTCAGCAATGAATTTTATTTTTTAAAATATATTCTATAAAACTGTAAAATATAATTTTTTATTTTTAAAAAATATCAATAATATTATAAAGAAAATCGTTATTTTGAAACATAGAAAGAAATTATTAGAAATTAAGTGAATTTTTTATCAGTATATTTTATTTATTTAAAACCATTATATTTAATATTTTAAAAGTTATTTTTCTAATGAATACAACCTTATTATATGGTTATGTTTTACCTATCTTGTCAATGAGGTAATATTTTTATAAATTTTATACTAAATTTTATTGTTTAAAACCTTTTATAGAGTTATTTTATGGGGAATTTCTTCACTCTTCGGTTTTAATGGTTATTTATCCTTAATTTTAAAAACAACCCACTTATTGATATTTTCATTTTAATTTTATAATTTATTTCAGCCCTAACCATTTCAAAAATAACTAAAAAAGATTAATTCCTTTTTTAGGCATTCAGGAATTTTGTTATTCATTTAATTCAAATGGTTCTAAAGATCAATCCATAAATTTTAGTCCCAAATCCACCTCATATCTGAGCGCAAAAATCTATTCCAGAATATAGAGAGTTCATAATTATGGCTTATATCTTGAAAATTACTATCCCAATGGATATGAAATTCGATGTGAATATAGAGACCATTATCACGAAAAACTTTTTTACCTATATAACCATGTGATTACATTTTTTTAAAGATCATAAATTCATTTGAAACCATATATGCGGAATAGGATTAGTCATCCAAGCAAAATTAATTTTTGTAAGAAAATTTAACATAACTCATTCATTACATATCCAATTTAGTTGAACCTTCATTTTTCATCATATAATAGATAGGCTAATAACATCTAAGAGTACAACATTTCTTAGTTAATCCATTTTATGGGTCTCATATTCATATGATTTCAGAGCATAATTATGGATGTAAAATTTTCAACCATTTTTCCTATAAAAATATACCTCCTCTAATTTTCATTAGGTTGAAACATGGGGTAAATATTTTGTTAAATTTTCAATATATTTTAAGTGTTTTAATGAATTTAATATTTTAATATTTTTAATATTTTTTTCTAATTCATATCTCTATTAATCCATTTCATTTATTTTACGTATTTTCCCACTATACTCCCTTCTCACATCTATCAAAAATAAAAAACTAACATTAATGCTAGTTTGAGGGAGGTAACCGTGTATTGATTATGTTTAGTTTTAATTTAATTATTTCTCTTTATTCAATTCAGGGAATTTTGGATATTGTTAAATCAATTACGGTGAGTGGTCACCCTATTTTCTCTATCCTTCAAATTCTTCTTCTCATTTATCACCATACATAGAATTTATTATTTGTTTCATGAATAAGGTAGATCATGGAATATGTAGAGATTATAAGTGAAGAGGACTCCAGGATAACATTAAAATGTAGATTTACTTATTTGTAGAGGAATCTTGTATGTGGTAATCATATTTCAATCAATAAAGTGTTGTGTGATTTTTCTTTATCACCTCCTCAAATTAAATATCGAGATCTATTTCGAATAATCATTTCAATCAACAAGACCACCTAAGAAAAATTTCATTCATTCATTCTTTTTTAAATCATTTTGTATTCAATTTGATTTTGGTTTATATTTTATACTTATATTTAATGTCATTGAAACTGAAATCCCATTAAAATTAGATTATTAGTTTTATATTAGATAAAATTTATAATACAGACAATAAAAAAAATTCACCTATAAGAGGCCTCCATGAGATTGATAATCAGTTGTGACACTATGGATTACTTTTAGGAGAAAAATAATTTAATTGAAGAGTGAGACAAAAAATATAACTTTTTCAATTTGGTCCATTTCGGGGTAGGCCAACATCATGCACACAATTATTTTTATAAAAAACCCAATAACAAATTTTTATAAAAAATTAGATTCATTACAAATCATTATATAGCTCATTGATTTATTTATCTATTTTTCACATATAGGGACTATATATAATGTGTATAGAAGGTAAAAAAATAATGATTCAAATTTATAATTATTCCTTTATTATTCAATTGAATTTATAAATTTTTGAAAATGAAAGAAACTAGTAGAATCACAGAAAAACAATGATGAAAAAGCTATACTTCAATGGATGTAATGAAAAAATTACAATATTAGGAGAATGAAGATAATTTTTAACCTAAATTTTAAGTTGAAGAACCTATGGAGGCCTTATATATGAAACATGGAGATCCATTTATCCTGTCTAATCCGTTACATTAATAGGTTTGGAATGAATTAATTCCATCTAATAAAAATGTTGGATATCAACCTGATTTGGAAGAATGTTTAATATTTTTTTAAAGACCAAAATACTTGGGGTCCTATAATATTTTTAAATCATTATCATCTTCCATATACCTAAATATTTTTTAATATGATAATTATGATTCCTTTTTGAGATAGATCCTCTAGTGGTATTTTCTGAAGAAATCGAAATTTAATCTACTTTAAATGTGGGGGAAGATTTCCAAAATAAAAATATATAGTTTAATTCTCATAAAAATGAAATTTCTACGTAATTACCACTTAAAAAAATTATTGTTGTTGAAGATTAACCTATATAGTCTTTGTATGATGTTAATTAACAGATCAAATAAGTCATGAGAAAAGAAGTGGAGGACCCATTATTTATTGTTCCACCATATTCTATGTTTTTTCATATTTTAAAGTTTGATGGGATGATGTATTATATCCATGGGTTCCTCCGTGATCTATGGGATTCGAAAAGAAAATAATGAAACAAGTCTTGGTGGTTCATGAGTTTGAAACCTCATCCGCCATCCAATTGTGGTTAATCAACTACAACTTCCTACCTAGAGGAAGTAAATACCTAACACCTACATTGAGGTCTAAACCACGTTTTATCCCCTATTAAATCACTCTTTATTATTCATTATTTTCCTTAGGTTTTTCATTATTTCATGATTCCATGGTCTATGGTGGATGTATCTATGAGGTTAACTCAAAACATCATCTAAAAAATTAATTCATGTTTTATATTACCTTTCCATGATTTTTATGCCCTCATTTTTATTTTATTGACATGAAATAAAGGGAAAAGCTTTTATTTGTGTGGGGAGTGTCAACCTGCATATTTGTTCTGATATTATTCTATATGGTTGTCTTTATTTTAGAAATATTTAGCTGAAATAAATATTATTTTTATTTTTAATACAGTAATTGATTTCAAGAATTATTGATGTCATAGGATATTACATCCGAATATGATGAGACTATTTGGGAGACTAGCTTCTTTCAAGTGAATGACTTCATCCCATCAGGGAAATAATCAAACTTTTTATTTGGATTACATATGTATTCCACAACATTCATTAATATCCTTTTAGAGTTGGATTCATTCATAGAAACATTTTCCTCTTTTTTTTGTCTTAGTGTCAAGAACCATCATTCTATATCCACTCATTTATCATTAGGAAAACATATTTCCATGAATAGTATTTTGAAACCCTTCCATTCTATGTTTTATATTTATTATTCTTCCTTAGGATTTTAATAAACTGAATACATTGATTCTCATATTGTAAGAGATGATAAAAATCCATGAAAATTTTCTCTCTTTCACTTATTCTAAGCGATAGAAATATGTTATATATGTATCTTATCCATTTCATATATAAAAATAGATTTATATTCCAATTGAATGATGGATTTTCCTAATGCATGAATCGGTCTAACATCATTTCAATGAATGGTGTTTCAAAATGTTGATTCATACATAAAAGGTTATTACTCATAACTTGAAATGAACTAAAACATCCATGTAATTTTTTTTTTAAATTATATGGAATTATATTGTGACCACGAACTGTGAAGACATGTGATTCCGAGGCCCAAGGAGTCCGGAATAGAATTTTGAAAACTTTTATGTTCACTTCAGTAAATGTGTGACCATGTTTTTCTAACATTTGAACCATTGCTAGGATTGAAATTCGATGTGAACCGTTGAACTTGGAACGCTGGGATTTTCCTAGAATGAACTTAACAATGACTGGAAAGGGTATGATAGAAAAGTTAATTTTTCGAATTTTCTGAACATAATAAAATAACATAAAAAGTTATTTTATATTATTTTTACACCGTTGAGTGTTGGATGACGATGCAACAGTCAGTAAAAGATGCACATTAAAGGAATCTTCTTAAGGAATCATTTTGTGCATGCGTAACTGCTGCTCTGTTTCAAAAATGAAACAATGTAACAGTGTAACATCGCAGTGTAACAGAAACATTACAACACGTTTCCTTTTTATTAAGCTAATGTGTTAGAGAGTTGAGAATTATAATATAGGGATTCGATGATGAACCTAAGATGGAATTTCTCTTCAATGAAGAATAATTAGCATTGGAGTAATTTTGAAAACATTATCGCACCTTGAAGAGAAAAGTTGTGAAGATACAAATTCCTTCATGTTCATGAACCTTCACAGGCGGACAACTTCAATATCAAAATAAATTGAGTTAGGGGTTTATTTGTTTTATGTTGTCCCCATTATTCATGCTAAATGATCAATGTGGATCACCCCCTGAATTGGTTGATCCGTTGATCATCCTTTTTTGTGGGAGGGTGACGACTCGTGGGATTTCAATTTGCAATTAATTTTTATGATTGATAGAACTGTAATCCCCGAACCTCCCCCAATTTTAGCATTCTAACATGGAGAGTGTGGGCTTATATGAACAAGGCTCGATCCCCTCTTCTTATGCGTTCTTCATGACCATATTTCCATGTGGGTGAAAAAGGGAATTGATGCCATCGTATAAAAGATGAAATCCCATGGAGGCCATAGGCACAAGTGACATGAAGAATATTCAACCAGTGTGGAGACCATGGTCCTTCGACTTCCCTACTGACTCGCAGGAGAGGACCGACGTGGTTGGGTCTGGCCACGACACAATAGGGAGATCCGGGGACTGGTGAGGGGTGGACGTGGCCACACAACTTCATCATCACACCGGAGATGTAGTACCACATCTCGTTCCACACGAATAAGTCACGATAAACCGACTATGGCTAAGAGACGGCCCCGCGGATGACCTTTGGGGTGATGTGAAGTCATATGTGGTCCCCTGCCACCGCCAAGTCGGGCAACGAATTGGTACCCCTCTTTCAGACCAGGAACGCACAATGCTAGACCCACGGACCAATAGTACTAAGACCCATTGGACTAGACTCAGGTGGGGCCAGGACCAGGTTTGGGTCGGTGGACCCAGGTTGGGTTGGTGGACCAGAACCCAATTAGTCCCTTTTTGAAAAAATGTCAATATCTTGAAAAATGGGTGTCTGTTTGAAAATCTGTTTGTGGTGTTGGAACCCTCACTACATGTTGGATCATTTAAAATACTCAATGTAGTATTTAATGGAAGTTTAAATTTTATGAATGGCATAATGATCGGTTCTATCGTGATCAAGTATGTGATGTACAGATACCCTGTGGTTGGTTGAGACCTTAAGACTGTTGACGAGTGACCCAATGTTGATTGGTTATTATGAACTAGTGGGAAGCAGCTTCTCTGTGACGCTAAATTCCCACTATGGGTAGCAGCTTCTATGTTTCCCGAAATACCCAAGGTACTCGATAGGTGGAGTACCTTAGTAGGCCACAGGTGTGAAGTGGCTTTTGTGTGACATTGATTTCCCACAATGGTGAGTGACTTATGTGTGACCAAGAATAATCACGATGCATATGATGGATGTGTACCAAAACAGTCCAAAGGTTAGTGGGAATTAGCTTCTATTTGACAAGGTCGGCCCATAGTACTCATTGAGGAGTAGTTCTACAACAAGAGAAGGTGTTTGAAAACGTGACTAATGGTTCTTCTATCCAACTCTATAATATACCTGGTGTGAGATATATCGCTTCGTGGTCATTATTGGTGATCACGATTGGTGTTTTTGTTGTGGATTTATTTGCGTTCGGTCATTTTTTGGGACCCTAATGATTATTTTATTACTCACCCCTACATGGGATTTTCCCATAAGTGTTTTGTTTGTTGCGTACGACTGCTGAATCGATATATGACTTAGTAGCCTAGGGCCTAGTGTTGTCAAGTGAGACCATGTAGAAATGTCATAATTTGATAGCTTCTAGTAGCTACATTTTACCAACCCATTAAGTGGGGTTCCCAGTTGATGGAAATTCATAGTTTCATTTTTACTTTCTTGTTTTTCAGTTAGTATTTTTGTTGTGTTTTTATTATCTCCCATTTTAATTTCAGTTATACTTGTACTCATGGGTTATTTATAGTGGAATTCATGTTTAATTTTCCATCTTTGAGACTTGTTTGTGTGTGTGTGTAGGTATAGGTACTCCGTAAAATGCCTTCCTCATTCCGGTTGATGCCTTTAGTGCTAGTCAACAACCCCTAGAAAATGGGATGTAGGATTGGGGTATGTCATGATAGGGGCATTGGGGTATGGGTTGTGAAAATGTGGTGTAAAAGGTGGTCAGTTCGACAGTAGAGACTGAGAGTGTGTGTTTTTTAGAGAAACAATGTTAAATGTTTCGATTTTTACATTCAGATTTGCAGAGTTGAGTGTTGGTGCGGTAGCTGATATATCCATATACCAAGACCCCAAATTTTGCTTATTGACTATATACATGAAATCAATCATTGAATATGTGTATCCTTATGATATTTTTTAATAAGAGTCAGATCACTAGGTATAACCTTCATATTGTGGTACATCATGAACAATTTTTGGATGCCTCCACACTAACAACTAGTTGGGTTTCTAATACATGATTGTGTGGAAAGCCCGCCTAGCAATGATGCGTAAGTTCGGGGACCATTCCTAGAGATGGCCCCATTGGGTGGTGCACTGGTGTTGCAACCACCTTTTGATCAACAGTTACTACAATAGTTACGAGTTGAGGATTCACAATGTCTTAGATCATTACACAAAATCCAGAGATAGAGACCTCCTCGGTTCAGGGGAGATATATATCCTCAGTTCGCTGAGGACTGGCTAGAGGTGGTGATGCAGGTCTTCTACATAGTGGGGAAACCACTAGTCCATATGGATATCCTGGTCTCGAGGCTTCTATGAGGCTCGGTAGGGAGATATTGGAGCTTGAATCTCCATATACATGACGATGAGACTCTCTCTTGGGAAGACACATAACAGCTTTTCCGAGAGCAACTTTTCCCCACAACCATCTGCTCAGTGGTCATCTCGGAGCTGCTTCGACTTCATCAGGGTAGCCTATCAGTAAAATAATACTATACAATGTTTATTGAACTCACTCATTACTCAACAAATATAGTACGTGATACTTTCTTCAGAGACCAACCCATTCAGTAGGGACACAGACAGAATATATGGGAATCTATGGTATCTCTCAGCATCCCCACTTTGGCTGGAGTACTAGAGCGCGCCCTTCTTATAGAGAACATCCTGGTGGAGCAGAAGATGACAGTTAAATCCAATATTATACCTCAAGTGTAACACCCCAATATTTCATGTTATGTTATCAGTTCAATGTAATTCAATAACTTGCGTTGCACGGAACGAAGAGTTCGAGTGCACATCGACGTATTGAACCTTCCATTAAAAAAAGCGGTTTTGAAAAGTATTACCATTATTATGAAATTTATATATATCCTATATAATTTTAGCAATCATATATTTTGGTTTCTTAGACGTAATATAAAGAAAAATTCATTTTTTCAGATAAAAGAAGTATTTTTTAGAAAAGGAAATTTAACCGCCCATTAATGGAGGACCCTATTTAAAAACAATATTTGACACTTTTATATATTTAATTTTACAAAATAAACATCTTCTCTAGTATCAGGAAAAAAAAATTAGTTTTGATAATTTTTTTGTACTTTTCGGATAACTTTTAGATTTTGATGAATAGAGAAAAATAATAAATTTTAATTGAAAACAACTTTTTTTAATAAATATAATTTTTAGTGATAGTTTATGATTTTGAATGGTTTAGAAGTATAATTAGATTATATTTTTATCATTTAATATAATTTATTTCATTATAAGTAATTTCACATTTAAATTTGACATAATCAAATATCAATCTTTTGATAGTTTTTACTTTTTAAAAACCTGTTTTTCAGTTTTGACAATGAGAATTATTTTTAAATTTATTAATTCAACTTATATGTTTTGAATTTGGTAAAATAAAATTCATTTTTTAATTCGGAAAATTAAAATTAGCTCAGGGTAATTGTTTTGGTATTTTTATGAAAACATTCAATTTTTGATGAATAATTAAAAACACTGCATTAATGTTGAAACCTGAATTCTTATTTTAATAAATATATATTATTTAAATTTATTTTAAGTCAAAATAGATATATAATACCTATATAATTTTAATGTAATTCATTGGTGTCATTTTATAATAAAATCAGATGTATAGAATTTTATTGAACTTTTTAGTGTCTTTTACCCACCTTATAGAGGAATTTTCAAATTTGCATTAAACATTATTTTATATCTTCTATGAGTTGAATTTTAAAATATATTAGAGAAACGGTTGACATCAGTAAGTAAAATTTTTTTTAATAGGATGAAAATAATTTTTGTGGAATAGTAACTTCTGACTTCTATTAACACCATTAAATGTTAATAGGGCAGTTGAAGGTAAAAATGATATTAGAATTACCATAACATATGTCCTAATTATATTGGATAAATTTAATTCTACTAAAAATAACCTTACGAATTAAATATAATCCTCTTTGGTCATCTTGGATCAGATGAGGACATTTATTATTATTTTATTTTAGGAAGAGTTAAAAGTGTTTGATTCAAAGTTTATTAACTAAACCATTTTTAATATAGGGTTATACATAAGATAAATTAGACTATAAATATTCATTAGAAAGATAATAATATTTAATAAATAATGGTATTTTATTTATTATATTTTTAGATTAAATAATTAAATTTATTTATGACACAGTGACGATACAGTAATTACCTTCTTAATGAAATATTAAAATAGTATATATTATATATATTAAAATAAATAAAATTTATATTCTTTGATTCCATAAAAAAAATTTCTTGGTTAATAGGACATGTTAGGGTTTTTTTTGAAGTGATAAGGTTGTTATGACATTGAAAAAAAATAAAATACCAAATAGTGTAAAAATGGACATAATTTATTTTTTAAATAAAATACTATATTTTTTGTTAATATAATACTCCTAAAAATATAATATTTGGCTAAAGGTAATAAATAATATTATATATGTCATTAATGAACCAATTGATGTTCTATTAGAAGTTTAGAGTATGTTTATTAACCATACATTGTAAGAATACAAGAATACACTGTAAAAGATAAACTATTTAAGTAAAAGTTAATTCTAAAAGATATGGTTAATATGGTAACCTAAAACTATCTAAAATCAATTAGTTGAGTTTTTTTGGGCCCACCCCACTTTATCCTAGAAATAAATAATTTTTCAACCATTAAAAAAATAAAATTATTTTATTATAAAATAAAATTTCATTCTTTTCTTAAAGTGACCCTCACCTCTCTTATAAAAGGGTACATTCCATTCTCTCAAAATCACACATCCAAATCCATTTGTATCAGCAACCCCTACCCAAATTTCCTCAAAAATTACCTCATGTATACATAGATTCCTTACATTGATCAGAATTTCAACCTAACTTCCCCTCTTGATCAACTCTAAAGGAAACACTCGAAAAATAGTTAATAATTTCACCACCCTCTTTCAAATTCTTTTCATCTTACACTTCATATTTCATGGTTTTTTCCATACAAAAATAAAAATTCTAGTACCTCCTACATACTGAAATGTTATTATTAATATGGTACATACATATTCGTTATTCTATCCATCCTATAAATAACAATTTTACTACACCTACGAATGTACGACTTACCATCTCCACCTCGTGGTATAGTCTGTTAATCAAACACATAATTGTTTGGATGTGTATAATAATGAATATAATCGATGTAAATAATAAATATAACTTTTTAATGATTCTTTATATATGATATAACATCTAATTAAATATTATTTCATCATCAATATAATGATATTTTTACTCGTGCGTACGTACAGATTACCGTCTTGACAACACGATGGGATTCATTTTAAAATTCACCATTCAACGATGATTATAAAAATATATTATAAATAAGTATGTAATATATGACATAATAGTGCTTCTTAATATATATATATATATGTTTTTTATATGTATGTAATTACATATATCTTATTCGCATACTTCCTCTGAATATGATATCAAACAAAAACAACATTTAGGCCTACGTACGACCTACTGTCTCCATAGAAGGTGTTCTACATTTCATAAATATAACTATTATACATATTTATATTCTAAAAAATAAATTATACATAAATCATGTGTCATTTTATGGATGTATTTAAATCATGATCTGAAAGATATGATACAGAATAACATGATAGAACACGTATGATAAAGAAAGAACTTATTACAAGAAATGTTAATTTAACCTTGATGTCATTATTAAATGGGTAGTATAAGGTCATAAATGAATCATATATGATGTAATAAATATGAATATGGTTCTGGTATAATTTAATTACAAATTATGGTAATTATACAAGAGGTTAAACGTACCCTCAACCAAAGGAATGTGCAAGGTAAGGGTAAATTTCAAAATCTCTTTATTATCTGAGGTACTTTTTACTTTAGTCTCTACTGGGACATATTTATTTACCATGTCCATGTTTATTAAAAGAGTTTTCAAAGGTACTTTTAAGGCACTTTTTACTAAAACGTCATTTTAAATATTTTAATGATTTATTCTTCTAATCCTTTCTCATTAATGTCCATGTTTTCAAAATGGTTTTAAGGATTTATTTATATGGACATTAATGTTTTAAAATGATAATTCATTTGAAAAGAATAAATGTGGTATGGGAACATTGATTCAAAACTATCTATTAAATGAATTCCTTTATAAATTATTTTACTTTTAAATGATTTCCTGAAAAAGGGATATTTCTCTCAATGATTTTTACTCATCATTTTCAACTATGTCAACATCCATTAAGGGATATTATTATTGATTGAGGTTGATTTATTATGATAAAAAAATCCATATTGTGTTGAGGGTTTTGTGATATAATTGACTTTATATGTGTTATTTTTATATCGTTCATGTTTTAGGGTTAAAGTATTGAAATTTTTTATGTCAGTTTTAATATGAATGTTTTTGTTATGTTTCAATTGTTTCTATATGAGGAATGTATTGGACATAGTAAGTGATGGGTGGAGCCTTCTTTAGCTCCTCAGTGCACCGGTGGGTCTCATGAGACAATTAGACATGGAATTCGTTAAGGCCTTAATCTTTTTTAAATGTCTTGGCCGAGGCCTTGACAAAATGTTTCAGAATGTCTGGCTTTATATATTCCCTCATTAAGAAAATATTGTTGAATTTTCACGTTGTTATCCGACTAGTAGAATACCCATGGCTCTGTTTTATTATGGAATTTTTTACTCATCTCATATTCCAGCCATAATGTGTACATTTTTATTATTTGTAAATACATGTGTTCTAAATTATTCACCATGACTAATATTTATGTTATCTTCCACTTTATATTGTAACCTTACTAAGAATTTTAGATCACCTGTTTATTATGTTTAATTTTCCCAGGATTCTAAGAAGTCTATTATGATTGATATGTAGGGTTAAGCTAGGGGATCAATGGCATTCCAGAGCATAAGGAAAACTGGTGACGAAGTACATCAAAATTACCCCAAACTTCATCTAGGTAATATAAATCTCATGAAGAGACACGTATTGAAAATAATTCGTGTAACACCCATATTTTTTGTGAAATATAATTTTCTAAATTAATTTAATCCTTTTTTGATATTTTTTTTACACAACAATGAATAATCCTTGAGTTATATGAAAGATCCATGTTATTCTTAAATTTTATGAATCACCATGTTATAATTAAATTATAAGATACCCCAAGATATTTTTTCACTACACACAACGCTGAATTGGATTTCACTACACACAACTCTAACATGGCTTGCACTATATTCAAAACTGACTTGGCATGCATTACAAGTAACACTGAGTTTCTACGAAACATTATATTATTTTTATAAATTTTTAAAAAAGTTAATTATAAAATAGATATTATATTTAGTAATATGTATATTAATTAAAAAATTCAAATATTTTATAAATTGTGATGAAGAAAAATATAATTCTTTGTAATGTCTTTAAATGTTAAAAAACAATATTTCTCAATAGAAGAGATTTTTATGTCCTCTGAAAAATAATAAAATTAATTTTATACATCTTTATAAATTTAATTTTATAAAATTAATATGATTTTTATAATTTATAATGGAAAAATTATATTGAGGTGGATTTTAGGGATATTTTTTGAGAAACGTCAATTTTGGATGAATAGTGAAAAACTACTGAATTTTAATTCAAAACATCTTTTTTATCTTATTTATTAATATATTTAAAGTATACATCATAATTATTTTCAAGTAAAATTATATAAATTATATATATATTAATCCAATTTAGGTAATTAGAGTATTTTTTTATTGAATTTATATATAAAATCATAACATTCTTTTGAACAATCTCATTTTAAAAGCCCAGTCTCTCACGATGATTGCGCTATTTGCATTAAAAATAATTTTTAGAATTATATGAATTGATTTTTGAAAAATGTAAATTAATAATTTTAATAAATATTATATTTTTAGTCTAATTAATATAATAGTATTTTTTGAACAAAAATGTTATTGAATCTGATTACGATTAATTAGAATGATTATGGAAAAATAAATATTAACAATGGAATAAAACTTAATCTTAGGATACTAAATGGCCTATAAACCTATTGAAATCCAATTTAATGTCCTTATTTACTCTATAAATATTCCATTATTGATTTCAGTTTTTTTGGATGATATGGATAGGTAAAAACGTGGGTACACCTAACATGTTTTCCAAAAAGCTATGTGTGTCCCCTCCCTTCCTTATAAATGGACACCACATATCCCCCTTTTTCACATTTACGAAACCACATATGTTCTCCAATATCTACCCAATAAACTTTCCAACATCCTCACCTTCCTCTTTAATGGACCCATTTTTTATTAAATACTTCCAAGTAACCCCTTTGGGGATAATCAAATGAAGTTACACAAATAAGAGGTAATACCCTTCCTCAAGCACTTTTATTTTATTCTCATTCTAAACCAAATCAATTAATCTTATTACATGATCATATGATAACAAAAATATAAAAATTATACTATTTTTTTTATGCTAGTGGTTTTATCATTAATTACATACACTTCCATCTAAAGGGTAATGAACCTACCATTGTTATGTACAGAGAACAACTGACTCGCGAAACGACATTGTTCATTTTATCTTTACCACATATCATGGTTAGGAAGAATGATGGACACCCTATTTTCATATGATATATATGCTATTTATAATCTATTTATACTTAATTTTATAATATATAAATCCTACATGCATGCTTTCCATTTTGTGTAAATACTATAATTTTGATTGGGGGATGTATGGACTACCACCCCTTAAGGCGATGTGATTTGCCCACACACTACATTGAATTTATAGAAGATGAGTTTAGTAAAAGTATATGATACATAAAAAATATTAATTCTAATTTAAAATATATATATACACGTATTTCATTTATATTCGTTCTTTCGATGTTACAATGAAAAAAAGAATCATTCTTCATGTATATGTACGACCTAGAATCTCCATGAATAGTGAATTCTACTTTCAAATATATATATATAATTTATTGTTTCTTATAAAAAATACATATACTAGTTAGAAATTATATTTATATCATGTTTTAAATTCTTTTAATCTTGATATAAGTTTTAAGAAAAAGAATATAATAAAATAAGACACATATGAAAAAACAAAGAGGATATTACACAAAGAAAAATCTTATTTTCAAATTGTTAATAAGAAGGTAATATAAAGACCTAATAATACCATATAAGTTATTATATATATGAATATTATAGTTTAATGAAGATTATGTAACGTGTAATATAAATAAATCTCCATGTATTGGTACAATTTTACATACTTTGTTATAAGTGATGAATAAGAAAGTGTTTTTAAAAAAATATGACTTTACCCCTCTCTTCAGTTAGAATTCTATGTTAATACTAATCCTTTTTTCTAAAATAGTTTTAATGATTTATTTATACATTTTCAAATAATATTAAAATAGTTTTTTTTTAAAATTTTTTCAACACTTATTTATTTATTTTAAAAGTATTCTCAATGAAATGGTATTCCAAACATTTTCAAGGTTTTTTAATAAGTTTTAAAATTATTTTCATGTAAATGGGTTTGAAAATATTTTTAACATTTATTTATATGTGTTAAATTTTTTTCCAAAGAAAATGTGTTTTTAAAAGTTTTTTAATATTATTTTATAAAAATTCATAGAAAATAGTTTTCAATAAAAAAAACTCAATATTATTTTATATGTTTTTAAGGAAAACATGTTTGGAATTATTTTCAAGTTCCTTTTATAAGATTTCATGGAAAAGTGTTTTCAAACAGATTTAATGAATTATTTATATTTTTTAAATTAATTTTGAAAGAATTTTGGTTTCTAAATTTATTAATTTTTAAATATACTTTTCAATAGTGAAATGATTATTTCATTTTGAAATATTTTAGTAATATCTTTGAAAATCATTTCCCATATAATATTACATCCCTTGGTGTTTCTCAAGAACTTTTGGAATGTGGTCCAAAGGTTCTATTAAAATTATTTCTCTAAATGGCATTCATTTATTTAGAATAATGTTTATGATACTCATTCCCTTTCTTAAGATACTTGGTTATGAAACTTGTCTCTTATTCACCAATTATTTGTTTAGGAAACACAATTATATACATGGGTTATTCTTTTGATGAAGTTATTATGAAACCTGTATGTTTTCCACAGTTATGATATTATTACATGCATAAGATTAAAATTTCATTTCATGGGTTATTCTTTTTTTATATTCACATGTTTGTAATGTGACACCCTATAGTTACTTTCTAATATATGGAGGATAAATGATAATATGATTTCATGAAATTATTTCTAATATTTGTATTCTTGTTAATATATAGGGTTATAATGGTAATGATTTATGGAATTTTTTTTTATTAAAATTATTTTGAATTTTGTGATATTAATGTTTATCACACCACATCAGGATTTATTCTCATTAGATAACTTGTTATAATAACCTTTTCTTTATGGTAAATAAATGGTGATTAGATGAAATATCAATGATGTAATCATATATTATTGATTTTAGAATGAAAACATAACCTTAAATTTTGGAGAAAGAGATGAAGTGTAAATTGGTCAATAAAAGACAATAGTGGGAGGTTTTATATATGAAATTTAATTTAATCAAGTAAATAAAAATTCTCATGAAAATTATTCAAATTCAGGGAATGAATCTAATAGGGGAAATGTTATCCTAGGACCATATTTTTTCATGGATCAAATGGTCCCTTATATCATTGCATATTTATAGATTTTTGGTTGTTAACCATTTCCTAACCACGTTCCCCATTAATCTCCTTTATAACAAGAATATTATGTTTCTATTATATGTCCTTGTTTTCAAATCCCACCAATGTTCTCTTATGTGGAAACCAGGTTACATGTATCATTTTCTAACCTTTATGTTTTTAACATTGTTATTTTAAATATTGTTTTAGTATTAATTTTTACAATGTGGGTTTATATGATTGTTACATTAATGTATTAAAAATTGGATAACACCAAAAATTTAGAGGGATAAATTCATTTTAATGGGGTGTCCAATGTAACACCTTGAGATTAGGTGAAATATATATATTCAAAACAATTTAATATTTTTTTTAAATATTCCATTTCGTGAAACATTAAATATAGCCCAGGTTATTTCAAAGAATAAATTTATTATAACTTTCTATGATTCAAAATGTTAAGATTTAATTATATGATACCCAAAGATAT
Organism: Viscum album; assembly: GCA_963277665.1. Lineage (NCBI taxonomy): Eukaryota > Viridiplantae > Streptophyta > Magnoliopsida > Santalales > Viscaceae > Viscum > Viscum album. The sequence goes on from OY728122.1 coordinate 599,366,882, forward strand.
GTTTTTCTATATGACAAATCAACTTGGCTTGTGCGACACAAAACATCTACTTGGCCTGCACTACGTGCAACACCGACTTGGTGTGTGTTACATGCTACACTGAGTTTCTATGACACAAAAAGTGTTAGTTATAATTATCTAAACAAGATAATTATAAGCTATATGTTAAATATATTTCTATTAATAGTACTAAATACATTTCAAATAATATTTATATTGGTGTTATTGAAAAATATTATTTTTGGCAAAGAATATAAATGTTAACCAAATAATACACTCTCAAAAGTAAAACTTTTTATGTCCTTCTATGAAAAGTAATAAAATTAATATTAGAAACACACAGAAATTTATAATGATAAATTTATTGTCATATTATAATTTAGAATAATGAAAATATATTAGGGTGATTTTTTTATTTTTCGGAGAAACTTCATTTTTAAATGAATAGTGAACATAATAAATTTTATTTCAAAAAAACATTTTCATGTAACTTATTTATATTTTTAGATTTTCTATTAATTCCTTTAATGTCACATTAAATAAATTATAAATATATTAATCCAATTTATGTCATTGGAATCCTATAAAAATGACTTTAGAAATAAAATCATAAAGAAAATATGAACATTCTCACTTTAAAAACTGACTATCTCACCATGTCGGTGAGATAATCATTAAACCTAATGATTCCAATTATCTGAATTGATTTCAGAATATCAAACATAAATTGTTTTAACATGTATGATATTAATTTTTAAAATAATATCAACTAATTTTTTCATAAAATTTTTTATTGATTGTGATTAAGATAAATTACAATGATTAAGAAAAAATTAATCTTAATAATAGAATAGACCTTAACCTTAAGGGACCAAATGAATAATGCACTAGTCCAACAACCATTTTATGGCCATATTTTTTCCATAAACAATCCATTATTGATTTTTCTTTCATTGTATGAATTTACTGAAATACAATAAAATTATAAAATAAAAATTTATATATAATCGAGTCTGAAATGAAACACCAAACACATAAGGGAATATAATATCTCAATACTCAAATATATATTCATTATTTTAAATAAATTCATCACACGATATGGATAGTAATACACAGAAAAACGATTTATATTGAATTACACACAAAATATACCTTCCTCAATATCTTTTATTATACACAAGAGAAGCTCTTTTCAATAGATTTGGTTTCACCCAAGATTGACCTTCCTCGATAGATTTTATTACACGCAACACCGAGTTCCATCAAATAAAAAAGAATTATTAAAAAAAAAATTATTAAATTTTATTTGATATAAAATAGAATTTAAATTAGTTATTATGTATATTAATAATTATATTTTTAATAATTATGGTTTACACCAATATAAAACGAATTAATTTGTTAAAAATTAATGAGAAATAAAAATAATAACCAATTCGAAAAAAAGTATTATTTTTATGCTTCCGAATGAAGTTTACATTAATAAATATAAATAAATAAAATATTGAATTATTTTAATGACAATTATATACTATATATTAAATAATTTTTTTATATTTATCCTTTAGGATTGATATGAATAAAATAAGAAGAAACCCTATTTCACTCATAAAAACCTATCTTTTTATAAAGACAATTTTAATGCCTTTTAATGGAGATCATTTTTTTAATATTAATTTTGAAGCTCTTATATTTTGAATTGGATAAAATAATGTTCATCATTGAATTTATAATTTCTGAATTATCTGGGGGTGATTTTTGGTATTTTTCTGAAAAGAAAAACTTGTGATGAATAGTGAAAATTTCTATATTTCAGTTAAAAACTGCCTTTATATTTAAATAATTACTATTTATAAATTATATTTTAACTTTTATTTATAAATTAAAATTACAAAATTAAAACATCTATTAATATAATTCAGTTTACCATAATCAATTTAACATTGAAATTGAATATAAACACTCAAAAATCTGTTAACTATTTTTCTACTAATATCAACAATACCATCTACCTGCAAGATTATCATTAAAATTAATTTTCCCACATCTACGATTTGAATTCTAAAAAGTGTATATAAAACATTTTAATAAGGATGATATTATTATTCTGATTAGATATAAATAATTTTTGACCTAAATTATTAGTGACAATGATTAAAATTAATTACAATGATTCAGGTGTAATTAGGCATAAAAACAGACTAAAGATTATATTTAAGGGTAAACATTACCTATAAAATAGTAAAACCCCCATTTTATGTCCATAATTCGTTCATGAACCTTCCATTATTGTGTTTTATAGTTTTTAATGTCTTTTATTTTGAAGGAACATGTGTACACCTAACTTATTTCCCAAAATTCCAAGTTATTCCTTTTCCTTCCCTATAAAAGGAAGCCACCTACCACATTTCTCACACATCTCAAGTCATATTATTTAATCCAAGATAAAAAATTAATGCTTCAAACATACCTCCACTCATCCTATAATCCTCCCCATGGTATGATCTAAATCCAAGTAGTATTTTGGTTCAAACCAATAAATGTTTCCCGATTAAGAGGTAATGTCTTCTCTCAATATTTTCAGTTCCATTTCCTTTATTCATCCCCTATAATTTTATTATTTTATGCTTAGATAACAACACATGAATTTTAAATAAAATAATATTCTTTTATTTTATGATTTATACCTACACATAAACAAACCTTCGTCTGATAGGTAACGACAGACTGTTTCTCTATATGGAAAATTGCTTCCTCACGAAATGATGATTGCTCATTATTCCATTTCCAACATTCATGGTTGGACATAACGATAGAAGTTATATATATATATATATTATCTATAATTTCATTAATATTTTTTAATTATTTTTCAATACACAACCTTATAATGTTTATTTTGTGTTAGTACGATAACACCATTTGAGTAAGTGTGGTCTACCTCCGCCTCAGAGTGAAGTGATTCATTCAAATAATCAATGGAATGTATAAAGGATGATTATAATTGAAAAATATCTGACTCATATTAAAAATATATGATACAATTATTTCGATATAAATGTATATACATATAAAATTATTTTTCATCTTTTAATACAACAAAGTATTTAAATTAGCATTAATGTGTACAAACCACATACTGTCTCCATGAATAGTGCAGTTCATTTATAATCACTGAATTTTATAGAATACTATAAATACATACATACTAGAGATATAACATATTAAAATAATGTTTTACATTATTTATATTAAAAATACCATGATGTATTTAATAAGAACAACAAATAAAATGTAAAAACATACTCGACCGACTAGATAACGAACAAAAAAAATAGTAAAAATAATGAATGGTTAATTGATGAAGGATAATAAGATATTATAAGAGGATAATATATGATATCATAAATATTAATATGGGTTATTATATGTTATTTAATTATTCAAAACCACTATAATGTAGGTTAATGTACATTCAACCAAAAGGATACACACGTTAATTGATTACCTTTTTACTTTTTACATCAATGAGATAAATATCATGTTCCACACTTACTTATTTTGTGTAGTGTATCTACTTTGGAATTTTTAATATTATATCATTAATAATTTTATCTTCATGGTATTTTAATCATTCATTTAATATTAATCCTTCCAGAGGTTTATGATTTAAAATAATTCAGAGTTATATGGGACAATTTTGGATGTTTAAATATTATTTTCCTCCAGACTAATACTAAAGAAAATTTAAGGTAATTTCTATTGTATGAAATTATATTACAATTTTGAAACAAAAAAATAAATCTTGTATGGTCATTCATGAACATTTTCATGTATTAGTACCATTTTTTCACTCTTTATTATTCAAATTGTTTTAAAATTTTTTTAAAGAAAACATGATTTCACTTCTCTCTTTAGTCAGAGAACATGTTTTCTACAAAAACCCATATTTTAATCAAATTATTTACACAATTTATTTAAAATGAATTTTTAGATACTTTATTACCCTTTTTTTCTTATCACAATATTTTTCAAAGGATTCTTATTTTCTCTTTCTAAAAAAGGAATTTTTCATATATATTTTTACCATGAAAATGGAATATTCTATTTACCTTGAATGAAATGTACATATATACCCAACATAATTCCATAAGGGTTCCTTTGCTTATTTGAAAGGTTAATTTATAATGTTTTTTGTAAATTTATTTTAGAATAAAATTTTTTCAAAATGTTTTTCAAAACCAAATTATATTTTCCTCATGATTATTTTTAAAATATCTTTTAATTGTATTTAAATTTATCAATGATAATAAAAATACATTTTTCTCTATTTGGGTATGTTGTAGTAATACCATCCCTAAATATCATGTGGATGGTTTAGTACTGATTTGGCCAGCTATGGAATTCAAATTTTCTTCCTTAATTTCTTTTCACCTAGAAATATTCAATAACCTATGATCATTGAACATTGAATTTACATTATTTATCAATTTCATTTATCATGTACAATATTATTGCCTAAACCATATAAAATTTTATATTTGGTGTATACTTTGAAAATTTCATTATTATTTTGGTAAATATTGATAAATATGTATCTCATACTCTAAAATGATATTTGATAAGGCACATTGTTAAATCAATTATTTGATATACAAGGAATGATTTGGAATCATACAACATGGGTGGGGTCAGGATAAAGATATCCCATATATGAATCAATAGTTTCATGGAATGAGTTATTTGGATAGCCACCTTATATGGGGTTTTACCATGTATTTTTTAATCATCTTTTGAAGGGTCTTGATGGTAAAGGTATCATGTACCTAGGAGAAATGTAATCCAATAATAAATAATTCCCATCATTTATATTTTGTTATTATTAATCCATGAGATTTTGCATCAACATATATATTGATGAAGTTCATTTTTAGTTATTTATATTTCATGTGTATGAATTTATTATCATTCCATATTTGATTTTACTTATCTATAACTTAATGGAATTTTTTATATTTATTATGTAATGATATTGTTTATGATCTTAATTTTCAAACTACTAATATAATTTAATTACTTTTTTGTTACTTACAATGAAATAATTATTATTATTATCATTGATTTATTATTTCTTCTGCTATAATTTTATGTTTCTAAGAATTTATGCTCTCCCTATTATGTTTCATTTCCTGTGAATCGAAGAAGAGTACTGTGAAAGATATGTATGGATTTACTATTTGGGTTAGATTTATCCTCATTGTTATTTATTTATAAGGAATAAAAATTTTATGTATGAATTAGAATTTTCATTTGTAATAAAGGACTCATTTATGTATCTATTTTACCATGTTTACTAAACTGCTCAGTTTTTCAGGTCTTGATTATTTGTAATCATGAAAATTTAATTAGAAGTAGAGACTGGGTCTAGGATATCTGGGGTTGTGACTCAAAAATTGATATCAATGGAATTTTACTAATAACCTTAAGAACTAGATTTAGGAAAATGTATGTTAGATAAAATAAAGAGAAGTTATAACATAAGTATAAGTGTATAAGAACGCTATATATTTTTGGTAAAGTATAGATTATTTGGGTCTCCATAGAAATAAATACATCTCTAGATACTACAAGTGTATGTAGTTTTGGGATAGATGTAACTCGGTGTAACATCTCAAAAATAGTGTTCTAGGCCCGACTTGAGGTAACCTGGTTCACACGAAAATCCTTATTACCCACATGGTTTGACACTCTCAAGGGATTTTTTTGGATAATCCTATTTTTCTATAGAATCCACAACGAAGAATGTTAATATATAATGAAAATTAATATTCTATGTTATAACTAATTTGTTTTAGATTGAAAAATATCATGTCATGATTTAGATATCTTATAGATAAATATATGTTTTTATCACAATAACTATAGTTGGTCACTCTATTCTTTCTGGTATTAGTCAATGGCTGGAACATTAAGGATTCAACTTCACCTCGATCATGAAGTACCAAGTGGTTATAATGAGAAACCAAATGATGTGTTGATACATGTGAAGGATATCACGCTTATACCAAACTAGTTTTCCCGAAATATAAATAATAATATATACCATTACCAACATACAAACACACGAAATAAGAGAAGCATGTAGGTTTCCAAGCCCTTGAGTGGTGGAGATCATAATGTAATTAAGGATCAATTTATGACATGTGTGATGTGTTGATGGAGACCCCTATGAAAGGGTCTCAGTAGAATGTTTTAATTATTTATATGTGGAAAATAATAACATAAGGAAAGTTATTTCCGAATAAAAATTAAGAGTACAATAGAAGGAAATAATGATCATCCTAGAAATTCCTATATAGTTTTTTGTCCTCTATTTAGGGAACCTTGATATTTCTCAAGTTAATTAAATCATCTTGAAGATAAAATATTTAAAATGGAAGGTTCAATATGAAAATAAGTGGATAAAGTACTTGTTCACTAAGGATGATTTGAGAATCACAGGTAAGAATCTATTTAATGATTAAATTTCAAGGATGTCTATTATATTTAGTTTGTAAATTATGTTAATTTTGTTGAGACCCGAAGATTGATGTACATGTAAATTAACTTACTTTGGAGGAATAATTATTACATAATAAAAACAGACACACAAGGATCGTAATAGTATAGTGTCTTCGGAAACATGGAATATAAACTTCCAATCATGTTGAAAGATCTTCAACAACTCCAATAACGATCTTCCCCTTTTTATTTCCTTACCTAAAACCTTTCTTTATATCCTGGGGAAAAGAAAACATATAAATGGTGATCTCAAATGCTCAGTAAGGGTAAGCATAGAGAACATAAAACAATCCACAAACATTTTAATGAAAAAACTTGAACATAAAATCTAAACCTCAAAACCATGAGCAAAGTCATAAATTTTGGAAGTACGTAATGCATATATAATAACGGAACATTAATCATGAAAAAAATATAATTGTAATAAAACATGTAACTGTGGAAACCATTCAGCACATGTTATGATTTCCATAGAAGCCAATACATTGCTTCCAAAACCATCTTAGTGGACAATGTCCCTTTCTGAATCGAGTTCACTCCTCGTTTCAGTCCTGTAACACTGAACCAGATTAACATACCTTTCCAGACATGTCTATCTCATGAGATATAAATCTTTACCCAATGAATTGGAGGGAGATAAGGTCCCACACATCTCATAATGTAATCATTTTTACTTGTCCCACAAAATAAACATACATCATTCATAATAACCCAACGAATAAAATTGGTTTCATAAACATCATCCCATAGTCACATAATCCATATAAAAGTAATGGATATCATTTCATAATAATAAAAGTGAAACAATGTAAATAATAGATACATTATACTTGAAACATACACATATGTAATAATGTCATCTTAGATAGAAAAATGGTTTTGATAAAACACTTGAAATGAATTCTTGAGGAAAATATCCTTTCTTCTTCAAAATCAATTTCTTTTTACAAAACATCATGAAATTTTAAATGAAAGAGATTTTGTTGGAAATAGTCATGAAATCTTTTGGAGGAATCTTCATGAAAATAAAGCTTTATAAAATTGTAAAAATCCTTTCATGTCGTATAAGTTAAAAAAACATTCTCCTCGTACTTTTGTCAAAAAAGTCAAAAAATACCTATTAACATAAAAAAAGACAGATTCCTTACATACCATGTAGTAAAAGTAAAAATGGTTAAAAAAGACATTAAACATACATAAAAACACTTTTATAAAACATGGACATGGATTATAACAATTACCCCAGTAAATACTTACGTATAAGCAATATAGGATAAAAATGAGATTTGAAAAATTATCCCTTGCCTTAGGTCTGATATGCTTCATACATATCCAAACCTCCTGTATAATGAATTAAATAATGTCATTGACTTACTAAAAAATCATATTCATTTTTATGATATCATATATGGTTCAGTTATTACTTTATATTACCCGTTCTTTTGTAAATTCCATGTTAAAGAGCGTTTTGGGTAAAATCGTTTCATTTGTCATCCGTGTTTTAACTTGTAATTATTAATATGATTACTTAGATCATGATTAATTAATTCAAGAATATAAAACATGATTTATATAAAATATATATTCAGAATATACATATATATATAATAGATCGATAAATGGAAAGAAATACACCGTTCATGGAGACGGTAGTCCGTACGTACGCATGAACGTTGTTTTCGTTTCCTCATTGAATTGAATGGAATTAATTGGATGAAATACATATATATATATACATAAATACAGTATAATTATTATTTAATATATTTCATGATTACATATTATATATACTTTATAATCATTCATGAATGGTTAATCATTGAGAATGAATCTCATCGCATCATGGAGACGGTAGTCCATACGTACGCACGAGCGATGATATCATTCCAATAATTATTGAATTGAATTGATGTAGATGATTCAATATATAATAATTAGTATGATTTTATAATAACTATGTATATTTATTATTTACACCATTATACCCATCCAAGTAAGGTGGTGTTGGAAAAACAGATTACACCGCAGCGTGGAGACCGTATTCCGTATGTACGCACATGCGGTGATTTCATATTCCGTAGGATGGATAGAAGGTTAAATGGGGTTGTTTCATATTTATAATAACATATCAGTATATTAGTGATAATTATTTTATTAATTTATAATGAAACAACTAAAGAATAAGAAGTTGAAGAAAAAATAAGCTTGAAATAATCAGTAGAAGAGATTACCTCTTGTTCGGTGCACCTCCTTTAAACTTCTTCTTAGGGAACTAGGGTTGTTCTTTTGAGAAGACCAATACCTCAATAAGGTTTCTAGGGAAGTTGGGAAGTGAAATGGACATAGTTTGGCCGAGCTTCAAGGCAGAAAATGGTGTGAGGAAGAGAGGGAGGAGGTGCCCTTTTATATGGGAGGAGAGGCGCACCTTTGGAATCCTAAAAAATATCAGTTTAATATAAATTCAAACCCCACATAAAAACCTCAAAAAATGACTCAATTAGAAATTAGATGAGATAGGGTTGTAATCTAATAAACCAATAAAATTTATACTTGTTTTGATCTTATTTTAATCCTTATCATTTTTATTTATCCTTATTTAATCTATTTAAGTTTATTTGTGGTAATAAAATTATAAATTATAAATGGTTATAAATAATCACTTATTTGTTGTTAATTTTCCATTATTGGATACTTTACAACATTTTAGACTATATAAATTTAAATTTATAATTTTTAAATATTTTTGTGATTTTTAAAAAATTGAATAATATGTTATTTTTATAAAATAACAATAGTGTCAATTTAGACACTATTCATTTATTTGAATTTAAATAAAATATAAACAGAGGATATATTTGAAATAAAATATTAAATAGATCCCTAACATGTCACGTATGTCTAGAAAATTCTTGGATCACATTAAACAGTTCATATAATATTTATTTTAATATTTTTAAAACCATTTATTTGGTATATCTCTTAATAAAATAATTAGTACAACATTTTGTGTAATTATTTAATATACATATTTTGTTGCATAAAATTTAAAAATAAAATACTTTGATTAAGATAAATATCAAATAATTTATAATAATAATTTTACTTGAATTTAGCATCTTAAAATAAAAACAAGTAAATTGTTATCTTTACTAAATTATGAAAGTGACAACTTTGGGATCATTTAAATAAAAATATTATAAGTGTCATAATAGCCTTAATAATGATCTAAATGGTAAAACATTCGGCCAGTGGATGATTAGGGTTTATATATACACAAATAATATGTTTCATGAAGATTTTTGGTTCTTTTGATATGTATTACTATTTTAATAAAAACTATATTATTGATTTTTAACAAAATAAATAATTTCTCCATCATTAAAGTATTTGAGAATAAGGTAACTAAAAAATCATAAAAATTAAAAATAAATTACCATGTTAAAGAAAAACATTTTATCTTTCAAATGAGTATTTATAACCTAATTTATATTCTGTATAAATTTATATTAAAAATAATTTAATTATTAAAGTGGAGTGAGACATATTTCACTTTCCTTTAAATAAAATAAAATAATGGTCTTAATCACCTCCAAGTGGGTTCCAATGGATTCCATTTAGACCTAAATATTCCTTAGGTAAAAATATAAGCATCCAATTATATTAAGACAAGTGTTAGGGTAATTTTATAATATTATATTTACCCTTAAATACCCGATTTATCTTTTACTAAGGTAAATAAAATTTACCGTAGTTACTATTCATAGAGCCCAAAAATAAAAAGTAGCTTATTAACACAATTTGGACCCACTGATTCCAAATATAGAATCCATTTTTCTAACTTAAATACTCAAAATTTTCATATATTAATTTAAAATTAATCCCATTGTTAAGAAAACGTGTTTTAAAAAGTTATAAAATTGCAAAAGATTGAAATGTTTTTTCCAATGAATTCAATATAAAATTAATGTTAATGACATAAATTATATTAAATGGTAAAAATATATTTAATTTATAATTTAAAACCATTCAATATTATAATTTAACCATATAAATTATTGCGATGAAAAAAGATGTTATTAATTGAAATATATCGTGTTTTTACTATTCATCAAAATAAGAAAGTTACCAGAATAATATGAAAAATTTATCCAAAGTAAATTTTTATTTCTTGATTCGAAATAAGAAATTTATTTTGTCAAATTGAACTTATAAAAATGTCAAAAACTAGATTTAAAGTGGGTGCGCCATAAAAAGGCGGCAAAACTGCCTTTTTTGGAAAATACTTATTTTACCCGAATTTTTTTTATACCATGTTCTAGAAAATGTGTAAGATGAATAATAATGTTATAAAATTCAATATATAGTTAATACTATTTATAACGGCTAGCTCATAATAATATTATAACAATATATCATTTTTTAGTTAAACCCGGTATTGCGTACAACACATGCTATTGAGGAAGGTCGCGATTGCATGTAATGTAAGCCAAGTCAGGGTTGAGATTAGTGCACGACTCCTTTGTTGTTGTGTATAACAAAATCAAAAAATATTTCATTAATAAATTTAATATATATATATATACTCAATGTTGCGTAGAATAAATACTATCAAACAAACTTGAAATTGTGTGTAACACGATCCAAGATTAGTGTTGCATATACTACAAGCTAATACGGTGTCGCGTATAGCGCAAGATAATATTGGTGTCCCATACAGTAGAATATATTAAAGAGATTAAAAGGAATATATCTTATAAAATCTCGGGTTGTTACATTCTACCCACCTTAATATGGATTTCGCCCTCGAAATTCATCAGGATTATAAATCGTTTACTATTCATAGAAACCCACATCGTAAAAAGGAATACTAAAACGTAATTTTAAAAACTAAAGCATGAAATGTAACAATTACCCAAAGTAACTCATCACTGGGTTTCTATATAGGAGAAGATACGTTAAAAAATGGATATGGAAGAAAAATCTAACCATCATGTTCTGATGGAGAGTAGTAGAGAACATGGATATGAAAAAGCCATCAATTACAAATCCATAAATTTGTGATGATCTAAGGTACAATCTGATTCATCAGATATAAGAGCACTAGGAAAACATTTTTAGTTTTCAATATCATTTCCCTAAAGTTGATTTTTTTTAATTAGAATAAATACTTACTTGATTTTGGTACAATCTCACTGTTGTTCGTGATTTGAACAATTTCCACTTCATCTATTAAAGAAATGAAGTTGAATTTGTTATTCATGATGTGTTAACAGATCATGTGATAGAATGATGGGTCATTCCATTTGTTTCAAACAAAATATTAGCAAAAGTTATCAAATATATTTAAGTCCATCTATGATGAGGTTAATCGTATACGATTCCAAAAATGAACTTATACTTCATCTATCATGCCGCTTAATAAAATAAAACAAGTTTCTACTAACCAGGGACTTCCTGTAGGCCATTGTTATGAGATAAAGTCTTGTCACACTTCAGTTGTGGGTTCGCGTCCCACGGCCTTGACCGACGTGATGGGTTGTCGCCTGTCCTGCAGGTTGTCCTTTTTCTAAAACTACATTATTATAACAATCCATAATATCAAAAAATTATAGCATTAAAAAATTATATCTGATGTCCAACTTAATTCATTACAACCGTAAAGACCCGTAAATTTCAAGGAAATTTTTTTCTTAATTTTCATTGGAATTTTTCAAGAGTGCAGTCTCTAACAGCACCTGATTCTGAGGCCCGGTGTGCCCGAAATCGTTTTCTGAAGTTTGGCTCGGGTACATTCAGTGAACGGACGAGCGGGTTTTTCTAACTTTTGAACCGGTGCCCAGAATCAAATTCTGAGGGCACCGATAAAATCGCAGCGCCGGTATTCTCTTAGAAACGCCTCTTCCGGAGTTGCGTTTGCTCAGGTGTGGTTTTTAATTTTCGGGCTTAAAGTTAAGAAATAAAATAATTTTGCGACAACTTTATTTTATTTCACTTAAGCCACTTGGAAGCCACTTGAAGCCACTTAAAGGCGGCATGAACTGAGTTAAACTGGATAGGATGCTATCCAGAAATATCCTACCCCCTTGGTAGGATATTTGTGAGGTGGGGCCCACACGAGCCCCGCCGTTTCTTTCCGCTAAGAAACGCACCCGCAAAAACCCGTCTTTATGAATGTCAACTGACGCATTTCTTAAAATCTTAACAGACCATTTAATTGGGCGGTTTATTTCGTGAATTAAATGGGTTGTTTCTTTCGTTGAATTAATTCAACGAATTAATTAAGTCGTTTCTTAACAAGTTTTCAAATTCATTGGCGTAATAATAAAATAAGGCCAACGCACGACCTCTGGTTATTCGCGCATTGTGAATATTTGATAGGACCCTCGTATCTTCTTCTCCCATGCGAAGAACGCGAAGAACGTGAAGAACGTGAAGAGCGCGAAGAACACGAAGAACGCCGAACCCAAAAATCGACGACGCTCCCATCTAAGACGTTCTTTCCCGCCCCGATCTCCGATCACCACCCATTTGAGGTGAGTGATTTCGGGTTCCCTCTAATGGTTCTTTTTGGTTTTAAACGAAACAAAGATTTAATTATTTATAATTTAAATATGTTGTTCTTGGTCCGTTGAGCTCGCCGACTCAACGCCTGATTCCGCGACGATGCGACGCCTTCCCGCGACGACGCGACGATCCCCCTCCACCGCAACGAGCTTTTCCGCGAAGAACGCCCGCGCACGACGACCAACGAGGTAGGGATTTATTTTGGGAATTACCCCTTTTTTTATTCTCGTGAACGTTCTTTAAAAATTAATGAACCGGTTTCAAATGAACAATTTTATTTTATTAAAATTTTCGGTTCATGTGTTGAACAAAATTCTGCCGGTTTTTTATCTCTAACGCGGAGGGTGCGGGCCAAACGAACACGGCCCGACGACCCTCCGTCGTTCTTCATTTTGTGCGGATTTTGCGGGCGACGACGGAACGTGCCGCAACGGATGTTTGATGATCCCGCAGTGAAGAACGAGTCCCGGGAGGAGCAATGGCGTAGACTGGAAGAGAATCGGACCACTGGAGCGAACCCGGTGGCTCGCGGAACTCGCCAGCGGCGCGGGTCGCCAGTGCGGTGACGCCGGCAGCCGGGAGCGGCGGTGCCCCGGCGTGCCGCCAGATAGGCCGCCGCGGCTGAAGCCGCGGCGGCGGCGGTACGCACGGACCCACGGCCGTGCGGGTCCGGTGCCCTCGGACGCGGCTGAAGCCGCGTCCATGACACAGCGCGGCCCCCCGCGGGGGGCCGCGGGGGCTGCGCCCCGCGCGCCTCGACCGTTCTGCCGGTCAGCCACACCGGGCCAGGCCGGTCCGACCGGCCGGGCCGCGCCCTGGCCAGACCGTACCGGGTCGGGTCGACCCGGTTCGGCCGACTCCAGGGGGGTCGGGTCGGGTCGGCCCGGGCCCGTACCCCCCGTCTTCGGACGTTTTCGCTCAAACGCCCATAACATGAGCTATGGGCCTCCAAAAGACTCGCCGTCAGCGGCAAAACGATCCTTGGATCGAGACGGTCGTTTCAGTATATCCCCCTCAAGGTTTCGGAATACCTTGAGTTCGGCCGGGTTGGTTCGTACACGAAACCAATCGGGCCTTCGGAGCGGAAACACTCATATCTTGACCCACGGACGTCCGATTGACGTGCCGTCAGCTTCGTTGAATTCCTCTAAGTGAGACGGATCTTTTGGCATACTCCGCCCGAGGTTTGGACGCAGGGGGAGTATGGTCGGGTTGGTTTTCCCTTAAAAACCAACCGGGCCCCTGGGACGAAAAGGCCAATCACTCTCAGACCGGGCGTCCGATTGACGTGCCGTCTGCGATGTTGAGTTCTTGTTGAGGATACAGAACTTTTGGATACATCAACTTCGGACTTTTGTGTCAGTTGATGTATCGGTCTATCGGCTCGTGGAGCAGACCCTCCCGAACGAGCTTGCTGTGTGCGGGAACCCTAGAACTGGCTGCGACTACTACTTCGACAGCGACGACTGTGCAGAGATCCTCCGTGGACTCCGACAACGACCGTGCTAAGATCCTCAGTAGACTATGGCGACGACTATGAATAGATCCTCCGTCGACTCCAATGACGACCGTGCAGAGATCCTCAGTGGACTACGGCGACGACTGTGCAGAGATCCTCAGTTGCCTGCGATGACTACTGCACTCAGCGATCCTCCGTGGATCAGTGCTACAGGTCCTGTGTGGGCCCGGTCCTGTGTGGGCCCGATCCTGTGTGGGTCCGATCCGGTGTGGGTCCGCGCTCAGCTGTTCTATGTGAGCCAGCGCCTAGAGGTCATGTGTGGTCCCGATCCTGTGTGGGTCATTGCGGGGGTTAGTTACTTATCGATCCTTCGTGGGTCCGACGACTTAGATGGATTAGTGATCATCTTTATCGTCATCCTAAGAAGTATACCTGTGTGAGCTGATCTTGTGTTTCTCTCCATTGTGGAGTGTGTTGAGCTATCCTGTGTGGATTTACTATTTACTCTCCTTTGTGGATGGTGTTGAGCTATCCTGTGTGAATTTACTGTTTACTCTCCTTTGTGGATTGTGTTGTTCTATCCTGTGTGGATATACGTTGCTTTCCTGTGTGGACTGGGTTGTGCTTGGGCTCGGAAGTTGGAGCCGAACGGGAATTGATGACTTAGGTATATGTATGGGGATATAACTAAGCCGTGTCAGATGTTACTTCATGATTGTATCTTTCCTTTGTGGATTATCCTTTGTGGATTTCGGGAGACCTTTGGGGGTCTTGGGGTCCCTAATGAGTAGCTTATACTCACCCCTGCACGGGCTTGGCCCGCACTACGTTGTGCTGGTTGCAGACGATGGACAGCGCTGATCGTGGTGGAGGCGTGCGGAGCAGGATGGTATCTGGAGGTGGACCACTGGGTGGGACGTACTCGGAGCGGTCAGGTTGACCCGAGGAGCAGTGGAGGCTATCTGTACCCACCCTTCAGGTGGGCTTCCAGAGGACGACTCGACACTGCAGTTTTTCCTTTCAGTTTCTGTTTTTCCTTCCAGTTGTACTTTACAGTTGGGCTTGTATTTCCGGCCCCTCTTACTTTCAGCACAGCTTGTACAGTTTTTACTAAGTGTTTAATTTTCCTCTTGCTTACTCTGTGGTGCTTGTTTACTTTTCAAAGGCAATGCCTTCCCTTTTTTCTGGGATTTTACGCCTTGGTGCAAGTCGCCAGCCCCTGGCCTATGGAAGGCGGCCTTGGGGTAGTCACGGCACGGGCCCCGAGGACAGGTCGTGACAAATTGGTATCAGAGGAGGTCAGTTCTACCGTAGACTCTGATCTTTCTTCTATGTGGAGCAATAGTGTTTAGTGTATTAAGTGTGGTTATCAGTCCAGGGAGTCCAGTGTTGGTGCGGTGGCCGACGTATCCATACACCAGGACCCAAACTTCTGATTTCTGACTTAATGCACGAAAACATTGATTGCATGTGTGTTTCAAGTTTTCTCTGTGATTACTTGTGTCAGCTCACCAGGTATACTGTTCTGACCGTGGCATTCTTGTTTCCTTTTCAGGATGGCACGATGACAGCAGCCAGCTAGGGTTCCTAGAGTAGAGCGCGACGACAGCCCACCGAGTGACGAGGCCTCGGTACAGGGCCCGTTGACAGCAGAGGCACCGACGGTACCTTTACCCGCCGAGCCCCCGATGCTTCCAGCACTGGCAGCTGATGACGCACGACGCCTCAGAGCTCTGCACGAGTTCCAGCGCCAGCGACCACCCAGGTTCCGTGGGGAGTCGGACCCCCAGGCAGCTGAGGACTGGCTGGAGGCGGTCGTCCGAGTTTTCAGGCTAGTGAGGACACCAGCAGACCTCATGGTGATCCTCGCGGCGAGCCTACTACACGCAGCAGCAGGGCGATGGTGGAGCCTGATGCTCCAGGTACACGATGAGGCCACCCTCATCTGTACGGACTTCGAGAGCCTCTTCCTCTCAGAGTTCATCCCGGCCACCCTCCGTGCGGTGCACATTCAGGAGCTTCTTCAGCTGCGACAGGGCAGCTTGACGGTCGCCCTGTACGGGGCGAGGTTCACCGACCTTTCTCGCTACTCGACAGACATGGTATGTGACCCCTTCTTCCGGGCCCGGACCTTCGAGTAGGGATTGAGACAAGAGATCAGGGCATCGCTGATCTACCTCAGCATCCCGACCCAGGAAGGAGTACTGGAGTGAGCCCCCCTGATCGAGAGCTTCCTGGCTGAGTCCACAGCGAGACCTACCGCAGGGTGGCAGGTGGCGGAGTCTTCGGTAGCAGGTAGCCGACAGATGACTCAGGGTTCCAGGCAGACCAGACCTTCCGAAAGACGACCTCAGGACACTGGCTCAGCAGTGCCGGGCACTCAGCGCGGACCCAGCCTTCCGAGAGGCAGACAGTGCTACGAGTGCGGCGGGCAGGGCCACATGGCTCGTGACTGCCCGACCCGTCGTACCGAGGCGCAGCAGGCGGTGAAGGGACCACCCAGGCAGAGGCAGAGAGTCGACTGTGGCGGTCCGCAGGGAGGAGGCGGACGAGGCAGAGGAGCTGGCCGAGGAGCAGGTGGTGGGCGATGCTTTGAGGCTTTGCCACCACCACCACTAGGAGGCCCGCCCCGACCGCAGGGAGCTGGCGGGCAGAGACAGGCACAGCTCCAGGCAGCGGAGGCCCACGACCACGGCGCGCCAGAGATGATTCGAGGTACGATCTGTGTCTATTCCACCCTTTCTGCAGTTCTGATAGACACAGGAGCGAGTCACTCTTTCATAGACACTACCCTTGTTCGGAGCTCGGAGATTCCGACGGAGCCGTTGGCTCGATCCTTATGGCTAGAGACTCCTACGGGAGCAGAATCGACGATTACGCACTGGTGGCGGTAGTGTGAGCTTACTCTAGGAGGCGAGAGCTTCGGCTGGGATCTTATTGTAGCGGCGTCGAGGCCTTATGACGTCATCTTGGGCATGGATTGGTTATCTACGGTCCATGCTCAGATTGACTGCTTTAGGCGCAAGGTGCGATGTGTGCGCACCGACGGGAGCAGGTTCACCTTCACCGGCGAGAAGGGAGCCTTAGCAGCACAGGATGGACTCACGCAGAGGAGAGGTCAGACCATCACTCATCAGTTGGCTAGCCTCATCCTGGGAGCAGTTGACGTGCAGAGTCCCAGTTTTCCTGCATTGGTGGATCAGTACGCGGACGTCTTTCCCGATGACGTTCCAAGACTACCTCCTCGCAGAGAGGTAGAATTTTATATTGACCTGTACCCCGGGAAAACCCCGATATCCACTCCAGCATATCGGATGGCCCCTGCTAAGCTTCGAGAGCTGCGGGTACAGTTGGAGGACTTGCAGGGAAAGGGGTTCATCCGACCCAGGGTTTCACCCTGGGCTTCCCCGATATTGTTCGCCAAGAAGGCGGACGGGAGCTTGCGACTGTGTGTCGATTATCGTCGCCTGAACCAGGTGACAGTGAGGAACAAGTATCAGCTACCCATGATTGATGACCTCTTCGATCAGCTCAAGGGAGCATGGTGGTTCTCGAAGATAGACCTCAGATCAGGCTATTATCAGCTCAGAGTTCGAGATGAGGATGTGCAGAAGACGACCATCAGGTGTCGGTATGGCCACTATGAGTTCTTGGTTATGCCTTTCGGCGTGTCCAACGCTCCAGCAGTTTTCATGAGCCTCATGAACAGGATCTTCCAGCCATACCTCGATCGATTTGTCTTAGTCTTTATCTACGAAATCTTGGTGTACTCGACCACGGAGGAGGAGCACGCCTACCACTTGCGTGTTGTACTAGACACACTCCGAGAGCACCAGCTTTATGGAAAGCTCTCGAAGTGTCAGTTCTGGTTATGTGAGGTCCACCTCTTGGGGCACGTCATTTCTGAGGTGGGAGTTGCAGTGGATCCCGCGAAGATCGAGGCAGTGCTAGCTTGGGAGCCACCCAAGAGCGTGACAGTGGTGTGGAGTTTCTTGGGCCTATCCGGATACTATCGGAGATTTGTGCCGGACTTCTCCAGAGTTGCGTCCCCACTCTCAGCGTTGACGAAGAAGGGGAAACCCTTCGTGTGGTCAGACAGATGTCAGCAGAGCTTCCAGGAGCTGAGGCAGAGGTTGACCAGCGCACCTATCTTGAGGTTGCCTGAGGAGGGAGTTGGATACGTAGTCTACTGCGATGCATCAGGGACCAGACTCAGGTGTGTCCTGATGCAGGAGCGGGCCATGATTGCCTATGGATCACTTCTGTTGAGGCTGCATGAGCAGAACTACTCTACCCATGACTTGGAGTAGGTAGCAGTGGTCTTCGCCCTGAAGACATGGAGGCACTATCTGATGGGAGAGCGCTTCATAGTCTTTTCTGACCACCAGAGTCTCAGGTACATCTTCTCTCAGAAGGACCTGAACCTGAGACAGCGGTGATGGCTCGAGTTCCTCCAAGAATATGACTTTGAGATAGTCTATACTCCTGGGAAGGGGAACGTGCTAGCTGATGCCCTCAGCAGGAGGATGGGCATCCGGCTACTTGAGGAGGCGATAGAGCAGCTAGCCGCCTTGCAGATATCCTTCGTGGATAGAGACGGAGCAGCCTTCCTTTAGTCTCCCACAGTCTCTCCTCCACTTCTACAGTGGGTCAGAGAGGCACAGCGTGGTGACGCTGACTGTGAGACACGGCGTGCACAGATATCCTCGGGACAGGCACCTGATGGCTTCTCCCTTGGAGCAGAGCATGATGTCCTTTTCAGAGGACGTACCTTGGTACCAGTCGCTTTACGAGAGAAGGTGCTGAGAGAGTTCCACACTTCTCCTTTGGTGGTACATCCTGGAGTGGCAAAGATGTACTAGGAACTCAGACATCAGCACTGGTGGCCAGGCATGAAGAAGGATGTGGCAGAGTTCGTTTCACGGTGCCTCACCTGCCAGCAGGTGAAGGCAGAGCACCAGGTACCAGCAGGCTTGGTACAGCCCTTGGAGGTCCCGAAGTGGAAGTGGGATGGCATATCTATGGAATTTATGACTGGACATCCACGCACATCCAGGGGTCACGACTCTATTTGGGTGATTTTTGACCGACTCACCAAGTCGGCACACTTCTTACCCATCCGAGAGCATGGCTCAGTGGAGGGCTTGGGGCTTCTCTACGTTCACAAGATTGTACGGCTTCACGGTGTGCCATCGACTATCGTCTCTGATCGGGACGCTCACTTTACTTACCGTCTTTGGAAGGGGTTGCAGGAGGCATTCGGGACGCGGCTACGTCTGGGCACCGCCTTTCACCCTCAGACGGATGGTCAGACGGAGAGGAACATTCAGACTCTCGAGGACATGCTCCGTGCATGTGTCCTTGACTTTGGTCGCAGCTGGGAGGACCACCTACCCTTGGTGGAGTTCGCGTACAAAAACAACTACCACTCCACCATCGGGATGGCACCCTATGAGGCGTTGTACGGCAGGCCCTGCAGATCTCCTTTGTGCTGGACAGACCCTGGGGAGTCAGCACTTGTGGGACCAGAGATGGTCCGGGCCATGACAGAGAAGGTCCAAGTCATCCAGGAGCGGATGAGGACAGCACAGAGTCGGCAGAAGTCATATGATGACAGGTGGCGGAGGCCACTAGAGTTCGAGGATGGCGACCACGTCTTCTTGCGTGTCTCACCTCGACGTGGTTTGCGGATATTTGGCCGAGGTTGCAAGTTTTCTCCACGCTTCATCGGGCCTTTCCAGGTCCTCAACAGGATTGGCGAGGTGGCTTATCGCCTGGCTCTGCCACCTCAGTTGCATAGGGTGCACGACGTCTTCCGTGTATCCCAGCTGAGGAGATACGTGCACGACCCGACGCACATCATTGACTATGGGGGGCTAGACGTGGATGATGGGGCGACTTTTGCGGAGGTCCCAATGGACATAGAGGGTCGACAGGAGCAGGTCCTACGTGGGTGATCGATTCCTCTTCTGCGTATCAGATGGCATCACGGGAACCTCCAGGAGAGCACTTGGGAGCGGGAGGATCAGATGCGTGCTCAGTACCCACATTTGTTTCCCTAGTTTTTGATGTATCTTTACGGGGATGCAAAGTCCTGAGGTGGGAGTAATGTAAAGACCCGTAAATTTCAAGGAAATTTTTTTCTTATTTTTCTTTGGAATTTTTCAAGAGCGCAGTCTCTGACGGCACCTGATTCCGAGGCCCGGTGTGCCCGTAATCATTTTCCGAAGTTTGGATCGGGTACGTTCAGTGAACGGACGATCGGGTTTTTCTAACTTTTGAACTGGTGCCCGGAATCGAATTCTGAGGGCACCGATGAAATCGCAGTGCCGGTATTCGCTTATAAATGCCTCTTCCGGAGTTGCGTTTGCTCAGGTGTGGTTTTTAATTTTCGGGCTTAAAGTTAAGAAATAAAATAATTTTGTGACAACTTTATTTTATTTCACTTAAGCCACTTGGAATCCACTTGAATCCACTTAAAGGTGGCTCGAACTGAGTTAAACCGGATAGGATGCTATCCAAAAATATCCTACCCCCTTGGTAGGATATTTGTGAGGTTGGGCCTGCACGAGCCCCGCCGTTTCTTTCCGCTAAGAAACGCACCCGCGAAAACCCGTCTTTATGAAAGTCAACTGACGCGTTTCTTAAAATCTTAACAGACCATTTAATTGGGCGGTTTATTTCGTGAATTAAATGGGTTGTTTCTTTCGTTGAATTAATTCAACGAATTAATTAAGTCGTTTCTTAACCAGTTTTGAAATTCGTTGGCGTAATAATAAAATAAGGCCAACGCATGACCTCCGGTTATTTGCGCATTGAGATGATTTGAGAGGACCCTCGTATCTTCTTCTCCCTTGCGAAGAACGTGAAGAACGCGAAGAACGCAAAGAACGCGAAGAACGCCGAACCCGGAAATCGACGACGCTCCCATCCGAGACGTTCTTCCCCGCCCCGATCTCCGATCAACAACCATTTGAGGTGAGTGATTTCGGGTTCCCTCTAAAGGTTCTTTTTGGTTTTAAACGAAACACATATTTAATTATTTATAATTTAAATCTGTTGTTCTTGGTCCGTTGAGCTCGTCGACTCAACACCGGATTTCGCGACGATGCGACGCCTTCCCGCGACGACGCGACGATCCCCCTCTTCCGCGACGAGCTTTTCCGCGAAGAACGCCCGCGCACGACGACCAACGAGGTAGGGATTTTTTTTGGGAATTACCCCTTTTTTTTATTCCCGTGAACTTTCTTTAAAAATTAAAGAACCGGTTTCAAATGAACAATTTTATTTTATTAAAATTGTCGGTTCATGTGTTGAACAAAATTCTCCCGGTTGTTTATCTCTAACGCGGAGGGTGCGGGCCAAACGAACACGGCCCGATGACCCTCCGTCGTTCTTCATTTTGTGCGGATTTGGCGGGCGATGACGGAACGTGCCGCAATGGATGTTTGACGATCCCGTAGTGAAGAACGAGTCCCGGGAGGAGCAATGGCGCAGACGGGAAGAGAATCGGACCACCGGAGCGATCCCGGTGGCCTGCGGAACTCGCCGGCGCGGCAGCGGCGGCACCCGCGGCCGCGCGGGTCCGGTGCCCTCGGACACGGCTGAAGCCGCGTCCATGACACAGCGCGGCCCCACGCGGGGGGCCGCGGCACCGCCAGGCCGCGGGGGCGGCGCCCCGCGCGCCTCGGCCGTTCGGCCGCTCGGCCGAACCGGGCCAGGCCGGTCTGACCGGCCGGGCCGCGCCCTGGCCGGACCGTACCGGGTCGGACCGGGTCAGGTGGACCCGGATCGGGTCGACCCGGTTCTGCGGAGTCCCGGGGGGGGGGGGGGGGTCGGGCCGGGTCTGCCCGGGCCCGTACCCCCGTCTTCAGACGTTTTCACTCAAACACCCGTAACATGAGCTACGAGCCTCCAAACGACTCGCCGTCAGCGGCAACGCGATCCTTGGATCAAGACGGTCGTTTAGGTATATCGCACTCAAGGTTTCAGAATACCTTGAGTTCGGCCGGGTTGGTTCGTACACGAAACCAACCGGGCCTTCGGAGCGGAAACACTCATATCTTGAGCCACGGACGTCCGATTGACATGCCGTCTGCTTCGTTGAATTCCTCTAAGTGAGACGGATCTTTTGGCATACTCCGCCCGAGGTTTGTACGTAGGTGGAGTACGTTCGGGTTGGTTTTGCCTTAAAAACCAACCGGGCCCCTAGGACGAAAAAGCCAATAACTCTCAGACCGGGCTTCCGATTGACGCGCCGTCTGCGATGTTGAGTTCCTGTTGACGATACGGAACTTTTGGATACATCAACTTCGGACATTGTGTCAGTTGATGTATCGTCCTATCGGCTCGTGGAACGGACCCTCCCGAACGAGCTTTCTGTGTGCGGGAACCCTAGAGCTGGCTGCGACTGCTAGTTCGACAGCGACGACTGTGCAGAGATCCTCAGTGGACTCCGACGACGACCGTGCAGAGATCCTCAGTGGACTGCGGCGACGACGGTGCAGAGATCCTCCGTGGACTCCAACGACGACCGTGCAGAGATCCTCAGTGGACTGCGGCGACGAATGTGCAGAGATCCTCAGTGGACTGCGACGACTACTGCACTCAGCGATCCTCCGTGGATCAGTGCTACAGGTCCTGTGTGGGCCCGGTCCTGTGTGGGCCCGATCCTGTGTGGGTCCGCGCTCAGTGATTCTGTATGATCCAACGCCTACAGGTCCAGTGTGGGCCCGATCCTGTGTGGGTCATTGTGGGGGTTAGTTACCTATCGATCCTTCGTGGGTCCGACGACTTAGATGGATCAGTGATCATCTTTATCATCATCCGATGAAGTATACCTGTGTGAGCTGAATCTTGTGTTTCTCTCCTTTGTGGATTGTGTTGAGCTATCATGTGTGGATTTACTGTTTACTCGCCTTTGTGGATGGTGTTGAGCTATCCTGTGCGGATTTACTGTTTACTCTCCTTTGTGGATTGTGTTGTTCTATCCTGTGTGGGTATACGTTGTTTTCCTGTGTGGACTGGGTTGTGCTTGGGCTCGGACGTTGGAGCCGAACGGGAATTGATGACTTAGGTATATGTATGGGCATATACCTAAGCCGTGTCAGATGTTACTTTGTGATTGTATCTTTCCTCTGTGGATTATCCTTTGTGGATTTCGGGAGACCTTCGGGGGTCTCGGGGTCCCTACTGAGTAGATTATACTCACCCTTGCACGGGCTTGGCCCACACTACATTGTGCTGGTTGCAGACGACGGACATCGCTGATCGTGGTGGAGGCGTGCGGAGCAGGACGGTACCTGGAGGTGGACCACTGGGCGGGACGTACTCGGAGCGGTCAGGTGGACCCGAGGAGCAGTGGAGGCTTTCTGTACCCACCCTTCAGGTGGGACTTCCAGAGGACTGCTCGACGCTGCAGTTTTTCTGTTCAGTTGCTGTTTTTTTCCAGTTGTACTTTACAATTGGGCTTGTATTTCTGGCCCCTTTTACTCTCAGCACAGCTTGTACAGTTTTTAATTAGTTTTTACTTTTCCGCTTGCTTACTCTATGGTGCTTGTTTACTTTTCAAAGGCAATGCCTTCCCTTTTTTCCTGGATTTTACGCCTTGGTGCTAGTCTCCAGCCCCTGGCCTATGGAAGGTGGGCTTGGGGTAGTCACGGCATGGGCCCCGAGGACGGGTCGTGACAACAACCATTAAGCATATCAAAAATACTTCTGTCCAAGCTCATAGTATAAAGAAAACAATTACTAGAAAGGTTATGTAGCAAGAATGTGAATACAAGCATTTATCCCACATATATCATAAGATATATCATGTTTGTTGTATTCCAAACACATGAATACCTTATTCATATATTCTCTTGAAACCTAAATTACCATAGAACCTTAGTGAAAACATGAATAATGTTAAAAGATAACTCTTTCCACATACCAAAATCCCAAATAAATCTATATAATCAAACCATAATATCACTTAGTCCTTATATCAGTCATGAGCTCATGAATACTATCAAAACATATTATTTTCTCCTTATCCGAATATCATCTTCCTTCCAAAAATATCTGAATAAACATTCATGGTTACCAGTACCATTCAACATATAATTTCAAATACTTTAGAAAAAACAATAGTGTAACAATCCTTAGATGATTCTTTATTCCATAGTACCATACATTATTCTTTATAAACATAAAATCATTCCACTATCATATTAAACAACTTACTGAACTTCAATACTTATTTCATTTCATATATCATTTGTAGTCTCCTCATCATCCTCCTTATAAATACTACCCATATGACCATGCTGATTCTCTTTATGAGATTTTCCCTTAGGGAATTGGTTTGCATAATGGCCATACATTCCACATTTAAAACATCTAATCATTGTTGATGTCGTAGCAATCCCATTATCCTTCTCCATGGGGTTAACTGAACCTTTTCCTTTACACTTACTGGATTTGTGTCCTCTTCCGCACCCAAAACATCTTCCAGTTCCTTTGAAACATTCTCCTTAATGCCTCTTCCCACATGATTTACATGAGGGGAATTGAACTTTCTTTCCTCTATTATCATCATGAAACTCCATCTTTCTCTTATTAGATGAGTCAGGATACATACCAAAGTTGAGATTATTGATCATATAATGATATTGATAATTAGGCATAATAATGATGTTTGGACTTCCAGGTCCAATTTCATTTGGTTTCTCATGAAGAATATCATTCCATTGTCCATCATATCATCTATTATCGTGATTCTTCCTGTTTCCAGCCATTTTATAAAACCCAAAAATAATAGTGTGAGAGCCCAAAATCATAATCAATGTGGATAACCTTCAATATCTAACATCTTATGTTAAATTCTAAGATCGTTACTGTAATTCTTGGACTATAACCTATACTTATACATAACCTTAGGGACATCCCTATACATACCGTATAAATATCTCTTGGGATTTGACTAAAGTTTTCACATCCTAGTTTCCAAAGGTTAACTAAAACATTCCCCTAACACAAACTGTAGAGACCTGAAGCTTGACGTACATGGACATTACATTAATTTTGCGGAATACTTAATACATAACAAAAACAGACACACAATGATCATAATAGTTTAGTGTCTTTGGAAACTTGGAATATAAACTTCTAATCATGTTGAAAGATCTTCAACAACTCCCATAACGATCTTACCCTTTTTTTTACTTACCTAAAACCTTTCTTTATATCCTGGGAAAAAGAAAACATATAAAGGGTGAGCTCAAATTCTTATTAAGGGCAAGCATAGAGAACATAAAACAATCCATAAACATTTGAATGCAAAAACATGAACATAAAATCTAAACATCAAAACCTTGAGAAAAGTCAAAAGTCTTGGAAGTATGTAAATCATATATCATAAAGGAACATCAATCATGATAAAATATAATGGGAATAAAACTTGTAAATGTGGAAACCATTCAGCACATGTTATGATTTACATAGTAGCCAAGGCATTGCTGCTAAGACCATCTTAGTAGACAAAGTCCCTTTCTGAATCAGGTTTACTCCTTGTTTTAGTCCTGTAACACTGAACCGGATTAAATTAATATTCCAGCCATTTCTATCTCATGAGATATAAATCTTTACCCAATTCATTGAATGGAGATATAGGTCCCACCCATCTCAAAATGAAATCATTCTTACTTGTGCCACAAAATAAACATACATCATTTATAATAACCCAACGAATAAAATGGGTTTCATAAACATCATACCATCATCACATAATCCATATAAAAGTAATGGATATCATTTCATAATAATAAAAGTGAAACCATGTAAATCATAGAAGCATTATACTTGAAACATACACATATGAAATAATTTCATCTTAGATGGAAAAATGGTTTTTGTAAAACACTTTTAATGAATTCTTGAGAAAAATATCATTTATTCTTCAAAATAAATTTATTTTTACAAAACGTCATGCAATTTTAAATGAGGGAGATTTTGTTGGAAATACTCATGAAAAATTTTTGAGTAATCTTCATGAAAATAAAGCTTTATAAAATCTTAAAAATCTTTTCATGCCATATAAATTAAAAAAACATTCTCCTCGTACTTTTTTCCGAAAAGTCAAAAAGTACATCGTAACGTAAACAAAAGAAAGATTACGTACATACCATGTAGTAAAAGTAAAAATGGGTAAAGAGGACATTAAACATACATAAAATCAATTTTAGAAACCATGGACATGGATGATAACAATAACCCCAGTAAATACTTACGTATAAGAAATCTTGAATAAAAATGAGATTTGCAAAATTATCCCTTACCTTAGGTCTGATATGCTACGTACGTATCCGAACCTCCTATATAATGATTTAAATAATGTCATTGACTTATTAAATAATCATATTCATTGTTATGATATCATATATGGTTCACTTATGACATTATATTACCCATTCTTTGGTAAATTCCATGTTAAAGAGCGTTTTGGGTAAAATAGTTTCATTTGTCGTCCGTGTTTTGACTTGTAATTATTCATATGATTACATAGATCATGATTAATTAATTATAGAATATAAAACATTATTTATATATAATATATATTCAGAATATAAATATATATAATAGATTGATAAATGGAATTAAATACACCGTTCATGGAGACGGTAGATTATACATACGCATGAATGTTGTTTTCGTTTCCTCATTTAATTGAATGGAATTAATTGGATGACATACATATATATATACATAATTATAGTATCATTATTATGTAATATATTTAATTATTATTTATTATATATACTATATAATAATTCATGAATGGTTAATCATTGAGAATGAATCTCATCGAGTCGTGGAGACGGTAGTCCGTACAAACGGACGAGTGATGATATCGTTACCATAATTATTGAACTGAATTGGAGTGGATGGTACAATATATCAGAATTAGTATGATGTTATAATAACTATGTATAGTTATTCATTACACCATTATACCCATCCAAGTAAGGTGGTGTTGTAAAAACATATTACACCACGGCGTGGAGATGGTATTCTGTACGTACGCATGCGCGGTGATTTCGTTTTCCGTAGGATGGATAGAAGGTGAAATGGGATTGTTTCATATTTATAATAAAATATAAGT
Source organism: Viscum album (assembly GCA_963277665.1). Taxonomy (NCBI): domain Eukaryota; kingdom Viridiplantae; phylum Streptophyta; class Magnoliopsida; order Santalales; family Viscaceae; genus Viscum; species Viscum album. The sequence goes on from OY728122.1 coordinate 599,394,613, forward strand.
ATATTTGTGATACTGATGTTATTACTTTATAATGAAACAACTAATGAAGAATAAGTTGAAGAATAAATAAGCTTGAAATAATCGGTAGAAGAGATTATCTCTTCTTCGACGCACCTCCTTTTAACTTCTTCATAGGGCACAAGGATTAGTCTATTGAGAAGACCAGTATCTCTATAATTTTTATAGGGAAGTGGGAAAGTTAAATGGGAAGAGTTTGGCCGAGTTTCAAGGCCCAAAATGGTGTGAGGAAGAGAGGGAGGATGTGTTCTTTCATAAGGGAGGAGAGGGGCACCTTTGGAATCCTAAAAAATATTAGTTTAATATAAATTAAAACCCCACATAAAAACCTCCAAAAATTACTCAATTCGAATAATAGATGAGACAGTGTTGTAATCTAATCAACCAATAAAATTTAGACATGTTTTGATCTTATTTTAAACCTTATCATTTTGATTTATCCATATTAAATCTATTTAAGTTTATTTGTGGTAATAAAATTCTAAATTTTAAATAGATTAAAATAATCTCTTATGCATTGTTAATTTTCAATAATTGGATACTTTATTACATTTAAGACTATATAAATTTCAATTTATAATTTTTAAATATTTTGTGATTTTTAAACAATTTATTAATATGATATTTTTATAAAATAACAATAGTGTCAATTTTGACACTGTTCATTTATTTGAATTTAAATAAAATATACACAGAGGATATATTCTAACTAAAATATTTAATAGATTCCTACCATGTCAAATGTGTTTATAAAATTCGTGGATCACATTAAACAGTTCATATAATATTTATTTTAAAATTTTTAAATCCATTTATTTGGTATATCTAATAATAAAATAATTAGTACAACATTTTGTATAATTATTTAGTATACATATTTGGTACATAAAATTTAAGAATAAAATAATTTGATTAATATAAATATCAAATATTTTTTAATAATAATTTTACTCGAATTTATCTTCTTAAAATAACATGTAAATTGTTATGTTTACTAAATTATGAAAGTGAGAACTTTAGAATCATTTAAAATAAAATATTTTAATTGTCATAATCTCTTTAATAAGGATCCAAATGGCCAAACATTCTCCCATTGGATGATTAGGGTATATATATACACAAATAATAAGTTTTGTGAAGATTTTTGGGCCTTTTGATATGTATTACTATTTCAATAAAAACAATATTATTGATTTTTCACTAAATAAATAATTTATGCATCATTAATGTATAAGATAATAAGGTAATTAAATAACTCTTAAAAATTACAAATAAAATACCATGATAAAGAAAAACATTTTTTCTTTCAAATGAGTATTTATAAATTAATTTATATTCTGTATAAATTTATATTAAAAATACGTAAATTATTCAAGTTGAGTGAGACATATTTCACTTTCCATTAAATAAAATAAACTAAAGGTCTTAATCACCTCCAAGTGGGTTCCAATGGATTCCATTTCGTCCCAAATATGACTTAGGACAAAATATAAGCATCCAATTATATTAAGACAACTATTTAGGGTAATTTTATAATATTATATTTACCCTTAATTACCCGATATATCTTTTACTATGGTAAATAAAATTTACCATAGTTACTATTCATAATGCCCCAAAATAAAAAGTAGATTATTAACACAATTAGGACCCAATGATTCCAAATATGGAATCCATTTTTCTAACTTCAATACACAATTGTTTCAGAAATTAATTTAAAATTAATCCCGTTGTTAAGAAAAGGTGTTTTAAAAAGTTATAACATTGCAAAAGATTGAAATGTTTTTACTTATGAATTCAATGTAAAATTAATTTTAATGACATAAATTATATTTAATGGTAAAAATATATTCTATTTATACTTTTAAACTATTAAATATTATAATTTAACCATATAAATTATTGCGATGAAAAATGTTGTTTTTAATTAAAATATAGCGTGTTTTTAATATTCATTAAAATATTAAAGTTACCAGAATAATATGAAAAATTTATCCAAATTAAATTTTTATTTCATGATTCCAAAGAAGAATTTTATTTTTTCAAATTTAACTTATAAACATGTCAAAAACTATATTTAAAGGGGGTGTTCCATCAAAAGGCGGCAAAACTGCATTTTTTTAAAAATACTTATTTTACCCGAAAAAATTATTTTGTTCTTATACCATGTTCTAGAAAATGTGTGAGATGAATAATAATGATATAAAATACAACAGATAGTTAATACTATTTATAACAGCTAGATCATAATAATATTATAACAATATATCATTATTTAGTAAAACTCGGTATTGTGTACAACACACGCTATCGAGGAAGGTCGTGATTGCGTGTAATGCAAGCCAAGTCAGGGTTACGTATAGTGCACGACTCTTTTGTTGTTGCGTATAACAAAATCAAATAGTAATTCATTAATACATTAAATATATATATATATACACTAAATTTTTAATAGAATAACTACTATCAAATGTACTTGAAAATGTGTGTAACAGGATTGAAGATTAGTGTTGCATATACTGCAAGCTAATACGGTGTCGTGTATAGCGCAAGATAATCCTGGTGTAGCGTACAATAGAAGATATGAAAGAGATTAAAAATAATATACCATATAAAATCTTGAGTTGTTAAAAATTTTGTTTTTGAAACGGAAAACCTGTATACTAAGTGATAACCTATCAAATATAGCACGGTTGTGGATCTTGAAACCATTTTAGTAGGATAATAATGGTTTCATGCCAAAAAATGACCTACGCAATGTCCTAGTTATTTTTTCATTGTTTTTTGTTAAACTTTTTTATAAATATATGTTTATGATGAACTATTTGTCTCAATTTTTATAATTATAAGTGAATATATTATCCATATCAATTTTGGAAGATATTTAAATACAATAGTTGTACTTTTTACTCTTTTATAGTCCTTATGATCATTTAATTGTTTCTTTTAATGATTTAGGCATTGAAAATTCATTATTTGTAATTAATTTCAAATATTATATAAATGAATTATAATTTTATTTAATTTTAACTAACAATAGGAAAATTACATAAAAATAAACTTTTTTTCTTAATACCATATTTTTTTGAAGTAATTGTCTCTTAAATCATGATGGATTTATGGCTTGGAGGCCCTCAACATTCTACCATTAATTTAATTTTTTGTGATTGATGAACTCATTCAGTTCTACTAATTTTTCAGGATTTTCCTCCAAGTCTATGTCTCTACTTTCCACTAATTTTCACGTTCATAGAAACCTAGATAAATGGTATTCTCTATGACCATAGTACACCCCAATCTCTATTTTATAGAGGATGATTTAAAAACCTTCTCATGATGTGGTATTTAAAACCTAGGGAGTATCATACAATCTATCACCATGATCGAGATTAAATTTCAAGGATGCAACTAAATTATGTTGTGGAGAATGTAACCCATGGAAACTATAAAGGTCAACTTTTTATTCAATAGCGTGTATGGAATGCAGAACTAAACATGTAAGGGAATATAATATCCCAGGACTCTACTATATATTTACAATTTTAAAAAAATTCAACACATGAAATTGATTGTAATATATGCTACACCAAGTTATCTAGCATTACACAGAAGAGAGACCTTCTTCAATATCTTATTTTACGAAAGGAGAGACCTTTCTTGATATCTTTTTTTTCTCTCAAGAGAAACCTTCCTCGATAGCTTGAATTACATGCAAAACCATGCTTCACCAAATAACCATGTAATATTAAAATTGATTTACTAAATATAATATGATATAAAATAGAAGTTAAATTAGTTGTTATGAATATTAATAACATAGATATAAAAATTATGGTTTAGAGTAATAAAAAATTTATTCATTACTTGAAAATTAATGAATAAACGAACAAAAAAACAAATTGAATATAAAAAAGAATAAAATTATTTTTTTGCTTCCCAAAGAGTTTTACATTAAATTTTTTTTTTCAATTATTTAATTATTTTAAGGAAACATATATGTTATATATTTAATAAAATATTTTTTATATTTATCAATTACGTTTGATATGTAAAAAATAAGAACAAAACATACTTCACACATAAAATCCTATTTTTTTATACGGGAAATTTATCCAGATTTTAATAGAAATCATATTTTAAATTATAATTTTGGCATGGTTATAAATTTATTCTGATGAAATAAACTTCATTATAGAATTCATAGTGTCAAAATTATCCTAGTATGGTGCTTTTTTATTTTTTTAGAAACGTCATTTTGTGATGAATAGTGGAAAATAGTACATTTTGTTTTAAAACTTCCATTTCGTACAAATAATTTTCAATGATAAATTATATTGTAATTATTTTATAAAGTAAAATTAAATAAATAATAAATCTATTAATACAATTTTGTTTAACAGAATTAATTTTACATTGGAATTGAATATAAAAATTCAAGAATCTTATAAAAATTTTTCTTATAAAACTAGTGAAACTGTCAATCTTCAATATTACCAATAATCCTAATTTTTATACCACTAGGATTTGAATATAAAAATAGACATAAAAAATTTTAATTAGTATTATATTTTGAGTCTATTACAATCAACTTAAATTGTGACCAAAATGATTAGTGAATGTGATTGAAATTAATTATAGTGATTAATGCGTAATTACTCTTAAAATGGACTAAACCTTATATTTAATGGACCAAATGACATAGAAACTTTTCCAAGACACAATTATGTCCATAATTCATAAATTTAACTTCCAATATTATATTTCCTTTTTTTGTTATGAATTTTTTTAGGTAAGAACATGTGTACACAAAACTTGTTTCAAAATATTTCAAGTCAGTCTTTTTCCTTCCTTATAAAAGGCCACCACCACACCCCATTCATCACACCAATAAAGCCAAATTGTATCATAAAACATATAACAAATTAGTCTACCAACATTCCTTCCCTATTAATAAAATCCAATCCTTGGGAATAAATAAATCCAAAGAGTCTTTTGCTCTAAACCAAAAAAAAGTAGTCTTATTAAGAGTTAATATCTTCTCTAATGATTTTTAGTTTCATTTCCATTCTTCAACCACAATAACCATTATATTTTAATCTTACAAAATAGTAATATTGTTATCAATACACTAATTTATTTATGTTATGAGTTCTTCTGGAACATATAAACATTTCCCTCTAATGGTTAATAAGTATATTGTTTCTATGAGTGGAGAATTACTGCCTCAAGAAACAATGATTGTTTATTTTTCAATTTTTATCTTTTATGGTTTTATATTATGATAGACAGAAATTAAATATATATATATTATGATATTTATTATTTATTTAATATTCATTTTTTATTTCACAACACATACCCTTATACATTCTATTTTCTGTTAATATGATTACATCGTTGGAGGAAGTGTGGACTACCCCTCCAAAAAGTGATGTGATTCATTCACATGATACATGAAATATATAAAAGATGATTTTAATTGAACATATATGAATTATATTAAATAAATATAATAATGTAATAGTAATATATATTTATATACATATCATTTACTTTTCAATTTTTTATTTGGCAGAGAAATGAAGGTAGCCTTCTTGCGTACGCACAACCAACCATACCCATGAATGGTGCACTTCATTTATAATATCCAAATATTATAGTCTAAAATAAAAACATCTATTATAGATAGATATGATATAACATCATGTTTTACATTATGTATATTATGAATGCATGAATATTTATTACGAACAAAAAATAACAAGTTAAAACATACTCGACAAACTATGCAATTAACACCCAAAATAGTAAAAATAATGAATGGTTATTAACAAATGGGTAATAATATATAATAATATGATAATATAGGATATCATTAATATTAATATGGTATTTTAATTGGATATTACCTTTTTTAAACCAACTATACATAATTCTTAAGGATTATAACCCAAAAGGAAATACAAGGTATGTGATTCACATCTCACTTGTCACATCTGTGAGATTAATGTCATGTTCACCACATGTATCTTTTGTGTGGTTTATCTAATTACCCTTGTTTTATAATATTTAATTAATACATAAATGTTATTTGTGTTTTAAAATTTAATTTCATAGTATTCCTTCATGTGGATTAAGAATTAAAATATTTCAAATTTTTATGGGACACTTTGGGATGTGTAACAATTATTTTGAACAAGAAAAATACTAATTATATATCAATGTAATTTACATTCAATTAAATTATATAGCCATTTTCCAATAAAACCCTTCACTATTATCTATTTTTTCATAACCAGTTTCAGGTATTAGAACCTATTATACTACTATTTGGTACTCAAAGTGTTTTAAGAATGTTTTAACGAAAACACAACTTCAGTTCTCTCTTTATTCGGAGAACCTGTTTTCATTAAAAAATAGTTTTATTATGAAATATTCGAAAATGTTTTTAAATTTATTTGGAAATGAAAATTTTCCCCTTTTTTATTTTACCAATTTTGTCAAATAAATATTCTTATAGATTTTCAAATAAGGAATTTTCTTACCTTTTATACCATTGTAATGTTATATAATATTTACCTTGAAAAACATATATGGATTTACCCTACATCATTCCTTTAAATATTATATTTAAAATTTTCAAGGATAATTTTTAATAATTTTTTTAAAAATTTATTTCTAATGAAAAATATTTTGAAATGGATTTTCAAAATAGAAGGATATTTTCACCAATAATGTTTTTAGAATTGTTTTTTATAGTATTTCCATTAATAAAAAATCCCATTTATTTTACTCCACATTCCTTATGTTGTATGAATACAATCCTTAACTGTCTTAAAGATGGATTATGATCAATTTGTCTGAGGATAATATTCAGATTCACATGAATTCATTTTATCCCTGCAATTTTTAATCTTCTATGATCATTTAACACAGAAGTTCCCATAATTATCCATTTAAATTTCCATAGATATTACTATTTCTTAAACCATATACCATTTTTCATACTATGTATACACTATCAATTATACAACTATTTTGGTATGTATTGATAAATCTATATCCTTTACTCCATAAGGATATTTGATAAGGAACATTGTTAAATGGATTATTTTATATACAAGGAATGTTTTGGAGAGGTACGATAATGTTGGGGGCCAGTTATCGATAGACCCTCAATTCATCACTAGTCTCATGGGACGAGTCACTTGGAAAGCCTCCATAGATCAGTTTTTACTCATCATATTGTAAACTGTCTTGTGATGGGTCTTAATGGTAAAGATACCATGTACATAAGAAACATGGTGCCTTACACTATTTAATTCCCCAAATTTATATTTTTTTATAATTCATCCATGATATTTTGAATCGATATATCTTTGGATGCATTTTATTTTACGTTATTTGGATGGAATGGGTTTCTGTTTCTTACCATGTCATATTTGAATTTACTTATCTTGTTATTTTAATGGAATGTGTTTCTAGTTATTACCTTTCTATATTTCTTTTTCACTTCCTTTAAGAATATTTATTACATGGAATCTTTTTTCAGTTTCTTACCAAGCCATAATTATTATTCTCAATGATTTATTATTTCTTACACTATATTTTTCCCTTACTGAGCATTTGAGCTAATGTTTATTATATTTATCTCCCCAGGAATACAAGAAGCATACTAAGAAAGATATGTTAGTATTTAATATATGTAATAGAGGTAATCTCAATGTAATTTATTTAAATGAATAAAAAATGTTACGTTGTTGTTATTTTATTCATATGTATGAAAAGACTCATTTATGTATCTAGATTACCAAGACTACTAAACTAATCTGTCCTTTAGGGATTGATTCCTTGTAATCATTCCAATTTAATTAGTAGTAGATATAATTTCTTTTATATCTGGGGTTTAGGTGCTATATTTTGTATGTAAAAATTTGAGTACACAAAGCTTGGTTTAAAAAATTCAATTTGTGACCCCCTCACTATTAAAGAACACCACCACCACCCTTTTTTCTTACTTATAGAAAGAAATAGGTATAGAAAATATCTTCCTAATAAAACTCCCAATATTCCTCCCTTCCTCCTTTATGCATCCCTTTGATATGAAATACTACCAAGAAATCCATTTTCTCTAATCCAAAATGTGTTACTCGAAGTGTTATACACATCCTTTCACAAGCTCCATTCCTTCATTTTATTTCTCCACCACCTCAATTATGCTAAATTAATGATAATAAAAAATTAATATCCCCAATATAATCATAGGATTTTAATTCAAGGATTATATATTCACATATTCAAACTTCTATCTAATGGACAACGAACCTACCTATTTAATGTACGACACACTACCTCCTAAGAAACTGAAATTGTTCATTTTAACATTACCACATCTCATGGATAAAAATTATGATGGAAAATATGTTTTTATATTATATAAAAGATATTTATATTGTAATTATACTTCCTTATTTATTATATTAAAACTACCATCATAATTATTATTTTGTGTAAATATGATAATGTTTTTTGGGGATGTGTAGACTATCTTCCCTCAAAGCGATGTGATTCATTCAAGTAGTACATAGAATTTATAAATGATGGGTTTATAGATATTATATAACACATATTATTTAAAATTATTATTTAAGCATAATTTATATATACACATATATTTGATTTACATTCTTCCTTTCATCATTACAAGGAAAAATAAAAACAACATTCATGCATACGTACGACCTACTGTCTTCATAAACGGTGTGTTGTATATTTGTTTATAAATATATATATTATTGATTATTATAAATATATATATAATTATTATAAATGATATTTATATCATGTTATAAATCCTTGAATACATGATAATAGTTTGATGACCAAAATTATAACACATTATGACACATGTGAAAAAAATCAGATATTACTTGAAGGGAGAACATAACTTGGAAATAATTAAAAGAGAAAAATATAAAGATATAATTAAACCATATGAGGAATTATATATAAGAATATAGATCTTGAATATATTTATAATATACTTATATTTATTAGACATGAGGTTTGTACGATTTCAAAGAGACTCAAGACATGAAATTTATAGAAGTTCATCTCAATTTTTATATCCGGGAGAAACATGCCATGTTGACCATTATTATATTTTTAGTAGTGAATATACTTCCAATTAATTTATTCTTCTATATTAATTCTTGAATATATTTAAATTGAAATATCAATTTTATTGTAATGCCCCGACCCTAGAAGCCCATAGTCCGTGCATTATTATGTATCATTGGCATGATCACAATAGATCTGGTCTTGAAAGACAGATTAGTTTAGTAGCCTTGTAAGTACTACATACATTCATAAGGTTTACATTACATCATGAAATGGAATAATAAAACAACAATGATTCCATATACAACATTTAGATCACATAGACTATCCATGAAGGTCAGTCATAATATACTTTTTCACATCTTGGGAAAAATAAAACATAGAATGTGGTGAGCTCAGATGCTCAGTAAGGATAACAATAAAGAGGAAACATTCATAAATAAGCATAAAAATTTGATGAAATTTTTAAGAATAAAACAAAATCATTTTAAAATTGACCTTCAGTATAATATGGAAAATATAAAATCAAATAATGCATTTTATTTATTCACATGGATATTCTACTAGTCAAATAGTCACATGAAATATCAATAGCTACATTCATAACGATGGAATGCATAATGCCAGACTTCATAACCCCATAGACAAGGCCTTGTGTCATGACTACAAAAAATATTTTGTCAAGGCCTTGTTCCAAGACACTAGTTTGTCTCATGAGACCTACCAATGCATCGAGGAGCTATAGCGGGTTCCACCCGTCACATACTAAGTCCAACACATTCCTTATACGAAAAGGTTTAAACATAACATAAACATTCGTATTAAAACTATCTTACAAAATGTCAATACTATATCCATAAACCCTTAATGGTGTAAAAATAACACATCCATCATGAAACATATCAGAAATTAATTAATACAATATGGAATTTTTGTATCATAATAAATCAACTTCAAATAAGCTTAAAACCCATCAAAGTATGTTGACATAATAGAAATCAATACATTTTATAGAGAAATATCTCTTTCTATTTTCAAATAATTTAGGAAAACATTTATTTTCAAAATATTTTTATAAGATTGTAAGGGAAGCTTCGACGATGTTATAATGGTGGAAAATAGTGGCACCTGTCGTATAAGTTAAAAAAACATTCTTATCTTAATTTTATCGAAAAGGTCATAAAGTGCCTTATTTGGGAAATGGTGGAAAGATTCCTTTAAAAACATATAATGTTATATAATGGTATAAATGACTATACCCCATTATATAGTAAATAGTCAAAATGTTTTGAAATACGTTTTTATGAAACATGGATTTGGATGATAAAGAAGTCCCAGTAGAAAATTTCGTATAAACAACTCTGATAATGACGAGATCGTGAAATTAACCCTTACCTTGTAAATTTACTTGGTAGAGGTTATTTTATCATTCATTCTAATGGTGAAATAATTGTTTTTAAATTACACAAGAATCATAAACATTAATATGAAATCATATATGATCTTTTAACATTGCTTTGTTAATAATATCTTAGTATTATCGTCATTTCAGGTGTTAACTGATTCATTTTCCTTTATATGACTTGTTACATAATAAATATATATTATGGATAGTTTTTATCTTATTCATATTCATAATTAAATTATGTCTTTAATTATTATTTTTAATCATCTAAAGAAAATTAGTCTTGAATGGATACGTTGGGTAAGGAATCTCATCGCGTTCGTGGAGACGGTAATCTGTACGTATACACGACTGACAATATCATTATTTTGATATTAAAATAATATATAATTGGATGTTATATCATATATAAAAAATCATCATCATGTTATACTTATTATTTAAATAAATTATTCATCATCATTATTCCCATGCAAATAATAATGTATTGAATAACAACTACACCACAACGTGGAGATGGAAAGCCATACATACACACGTATACTGACATGTCATTCAAAATATGGATAGAATAATTAATATGGTTGTACCATATTTATAATAAAATCACAATATATAGAATATTATAGTGTTTTTATTTTAGAATGTAAGAAACAAAGAAAGAGGAAGTAGAAGAAGAAAGGAACTCGAAATATTTACCTATTCTTCAGGTTCTTCCTTTTTATTTGATCAAAAGGGATCCATATGTTTTCTATATGACTAAAAGAATGCTTCCATGATGAAGGTAGTATAGTTGATAGGGTATTTGGGCAGGTTTCGGATGAGCCAAATGGCTTTGAGGTGTGAATTGGAGTGAAGGGGGAGTTCCCTTTTATAAGAGGGGTGAGAGGCAAGTTAGGAAAAGCTAGAAATATTATTTTATAATAAAATATTTTTTGGTTTATAATGGCTCCAAAATGAATTATTTAAAGGATAATGTGGGGATGGGTCGAAAACCAGTCAACCAACAGGTTTTAGAATGGTTTGGGTCACTATATAAACCTTACCATTTAGATTTAACTCTTAGTTAAATAGTATGACATTTACCATGTCTCTTTGTTTTTTTATATTTATGGTTAATAAACGTACTATATAGTTCCAAGATAACCCCAAGAGGTTCATTAATGATACACCTATTATTATATTATTCTTTTGGCCGAACCGTAGGTTTTTAGGAATATAATATCAATTAATAATATAATATTTGTTTAAAAAACTCTTTAAGAAATTTTTTGACACTATTTGGTATTTTGTTTTTGATAAATTCATAATAGCATTATATTTTGAAAAAAATTAATCTAACCAACCCTAAAATTTCATATTAACCTATAAAATTACTGGAATTTATTAAAAGTTTCAAATTACATTTATATGGATATTTAAAATTTCAATTATTTTAATATTTCATTAGTTAGGTAATTACTACATCATCATTGTGTCATAAATAAATTAAATTATTTAGTTACAAAATAAAATAAATAAAATATAATTATGTAGGAAATATTTTTATATTTCTAATGAATATTTATAGTCGAATTTATATTATGTTTATCCCTATATTAAAAATGGATTATTTATTAAACATTGAATTTAACACTTTTAACTATTCTTTGAATTAAATATTAATAAATGTCCTAATCTAATCGAAGTATCTAAAGGATAATATTTTATTCCAATGGTTGTTTTTGGTCGAATTATACTTATCCAATAGAATTATTACATGTTTTATGGTAATAATAATATCATTTTTACCGTTAATTACCCGATTTACATTTAACTGCGGTAAATAACAGTAAAAAGTTACTATTCACCAAAAATTACTTTCATCTTATTGAAATAAATGTTACATAATAATTTCTTCCGTGTCCGTTGGATATTTGAAATTGAACTCACAGAATCAGTAAAATTATGTTTTATGAAAATTTGCAAATGCTCCTATAAGGTGGGTAGAAGACGGTAAAAAGTTCAATAAAATTATTTTATATCAATTATTTTTATAAATAGACTCCAATGAATTACATTGAACTTATATTGGTATTATGTATCTATTTTTACATAAAAAGAAATTAAAATAATCAATTATTTAAATAAACATTCGGTTTTAAACTATAACTCAGTGTTATTCACTATTCATCGAAATTGAATGTTTTCAGAAAAATACCAAAAATTCACCCTAAGCTAATTTCGATATTACTAATCCAAAAATGAAGACCATTTTGAAAGATAAAATTTATAAAATTTCAAAAAGATGGTATTAATATTCATAACGTCTAGTTTGATTGGTTGTGGTGTGTTAGAACTCGATGTTGCGTTCAAGACACGCTATTGTATTATTGAAAGAGAAGCATACCATGGAAGCTTGGGTGTAACATTCTACCCTGCTTAAAATAATTTCATCCTCACAATTTCTAGAATATTACAGCATAAATAGACTTGGGTGGTTCTTCATCATAAGTTCCTTGGGTTCCCACATTTTATTTTCTATCTTAGGGTTTCTCCATAGAACTTTTACCAGATGAGTCATATAATTTCTCAGCACTTGTTCTCTTGTATCAAGACTCTTCAAACGCTCTTCGCAATAAGACAGATCAGGTTCCTATTCTAATTCATCATAGGTGAGTACATGCGTTGGGATAAGCATGTATTTTCTCAATATTGATATGTGGAATACATCGTGAACTTTGGAGAGACTTGGTGGAATCTCCAAACGGTAAGCTACAACCCCAATTCGTTCTTGAATATCGAAAGGACCAATCTACCTTGGACTAAATTATCCTTTATTACTAAAACTTGTAACACCCTTCCATGGAGATAACTTCAATAAAACATGTTCTCCTACCTGAAATTCCAAATCATTCCTTCATATATCGGAATATCTTTTCTGCCTACTTTGAGCTGCATTGATGTGTGTTTGGATTACCTTCACCTTTTCCATCGTTTCATCCACATGTTCTAGGCCTATGCGATTTTTTTCACCAACATCATCCCAATAGGTTGGTGTGAGACACCTCTTTTTGTATAAATCTTTATATGGTTCCATCTAAATACATGAATGGGAGCTATTATTATAAGAAAATTCTACCAGAGGTAAATATTGATCATACATACCTTGAATTTCATGTGAGCAAGATCTCGACATGTCTTTTAAGGTTTGAATAGTCTGTTCTGATTTTCCATCAGTTTGGGGGTGGTAGGTAGTGCTCAAACTATGTTTAGTATCGAAGGATTTCTAATGAATTTTCCATAATCTAGATGTAAAACGTGGATCACGATCACAAACAATTGATTGGAGTACTCCACGAATTCGCACAACTTCATTAATATATAGTCTTCCTAGACGTTCAAGTGGTCAATATTCTCTTATAGAAAGAAAATGTGCTGACATCATAAGAAGATCAACAATGACCCATATTTCATCATTCCTTCTTGGGGTTTTTGGTAGCCCCATGAAAATTTCCATCATGATATCATCCCATTTCCACTAGGGTATGGGAAGAGGTTGCATGACTCCCCAAGGCTGTTGCCTTCGAGCTTTCACTTGTTGAAAAAGCATACATCTTGACAAAAAATAAGCAATCTTCTTCTTCATGTTGTCCCACAAAAAATGATCCTTCAAATCTAGATACATTTTGGTTCTCCTAGGGTGTATAAAAAAATTGGATCTATGAGCATCATCCAACAATTATCATTTTAGATCAGTTATATTGGGAACACAATGTCTCTTTCCAAATTTCAAAATTCCATCTTCATATACGAAGTCACTCAATCTCCCATCATTCATAGCATTAATCTTATTTTCAAACTCATTATCATCGGTATGAGAACACTTTATCATTTCTAATAAAGATGGTTTGAAAACCATTTGTGAAATCATTGATGTTTCACCTTCCATGGTTATTAACATGTCCATCTTTACTAGATCCATGAAAATAGGATCCCTTTTGACTCTCATCTTTTTCAAAACCCCATGATCCTTTCTAATTAAAGCATCTTCCACTTTAATTTTTCTTCTCTGGGTGGTAGTGTATAGTGAAATCGTAATCCTTGAGTAGATCAAGCCATTTCCTTTTCCTCATGTTGAGTTCTTTTTTTGAGAAAATATACTTCCAACTCTTGTGATCAGTATAAATCTCACAATTTTTTCCATATAGATAATGTCTCCATATCTGAAAATCAATGAATACAGTTGGTAACTAAATTTCATGAGTAGGACAATTTTGGTCATGGGTTTTAGCTGTCTTGATGCATAGGCATTAACCCTATAATTCATCATAGGGACATAACCATGTCCTTTTTTATGTATCACTATAAATAACACACCCATCATTCTCCTTTTGTAGAGTCAATATAGGACCATTTACTAATCTTCTCGTCAATTATTCAAATCACTTTTCACTAGCTTTTTTCCAAAAAAATTTCACCCCTTTACATGTGATATTGGTTAATGGGTTAGCCAATCGTGAAAAATTCTAGACGAAACACCGATAATAACATAAAAAACTAATAAAACTGTGTACTCAATTTATACTCATTAGTGTTGGCCATTCATGGATTTCTCTTGTCTAAGAAGTATCAACAGAGATTCCATCCTTAGAGACAATATGGCAAAGAAAAAAATATCCTGAAGCCAGAATTCACACTTCCTAAGAATCCCATATAATTCATGTCTTCTAAGAGTCATTCGAATAATGCGGAAGTGATTTTCATGTTCTTCGTCTCTTTTGGATTATACCTAGATATCCTCAATAAATAACTCTACAAAATCATCAAAATATTCCTTGAAAACACTATTCATTATATCCATGAAGATAAAGGGCGCATTAGTCGATCCAAAAGGCATTACTGTAAACTCGAAATGCCCGTACCTGGTTCGAAATGCTATTTTTGGAATGTCTTACTTCTTTACACACAACTGATGATATCCATATCGATGTTCAGTCTTTGAAATGTATTGGGCTCCATGATTTTAGTCAAATAAATCATCAATGCGAGGTAGGGGATACATGTCCTTTATTTTTATAGCATTGATTTCTCTATAGATAATGCACCACCTCAGATATCCATCTTTCTTCTTAGGAAAAAGGAAAAAGGCTACCCATGGAGAAAAACTAGGGAAAATAAATCCTTTATTACTCAATTCCTCTAGTTTTTTTTTAGTTCCACTAATTCCATAGTGGCCATTCTATAAGGGGTCTTCTATATGGGCCTTGATCCAGGAATGAAATCAATATAATACACAATTTCTTGTTCTAGAGAATGTCCTGGTAAATCATATGGAAACACATCAACATATTCCTTCACGATAGGTATATCCTATATTTGAACATTCCTTGCCTCACCCACAATTATTTCATTCTCTTCCTCCCCAATAGTTGAATTTAGTTGAGCTACTAAGGGTGGATCTAGATAATAATAAGGTGGTGATGATTCTTCTCTAATGATAAGGTGTTATTTATCATTGTTATAAAAAATAGTAACCTCATTCTAATTAAAATAAATATCTTCATCATGGTCTGAAAGCTAATCCAAACCGATGATTATATCAAATTCAATCTTGGGTATGACGAGGAGATCAGCAGATAAAGAACATTTATATACCCTAATGGCGACTAATTCACACTACATTGTTGCAATGATACTTCCCTTAAGATTTTTGACTGAAAACTCCCTTGTTTAATCAAATTGGAAATATCTGTTTTTTTGAAAACTGGGAAGATATGAAACAATGAGATGATCCAAAATCAAATAAATAATTTTCTAAATTTGAGGAAACCATTAAATTACCTACCACTATATCTTTCGGAGCTTTAACCTTAGCAGTAGTCATAACATAAGCTTTGACTTGATCCCTTGGCGTTTTCTGAGGTATGTTCCCCTGATACTTAGGAAATATATTCTCATAATTACCCTTTCTCAACAATTGTAGCATTCAACATCGATAGACTCTTTCTTCCCTTTACAATCACGAGCTTGGTTGTCTATTTCAGCACACTTTTAAGAGACTCCCATTCCATTCAGGAAAGTACCAGGGTGTTTATTCCCACATTTATTACAGGACGAATATTCATGTTTTCCCTTCTTACCCATATTTCCATTTCTAGAGTGTTCAGTAGATCTCTTATTCTCTTGCTTTGCTTTAAAATCGTAAGACTTAGAGAATTATTTTTCATTCTTGATAGCACGTGAGACAATATCGTCGTACGATGAGAAGGATTGTGACAATAATGATCAACAGAGAAATGGTTTTATCCCATTAAAGAAATGATCAATCCTACTTTTTGGGTTACGTATATATTTTGCAGCATGCCTCGCTAACCATGTAAAGTAAGCTTCATATATTTCGACATTCTCATCCTATTTTTACCTTAGACTTAGAAATTGTGTTTCCATATCTACTCAATGGTCATGAGGAAATTATTTTTATAATAAAATTTCTTTAAAATCCCTCCATTGCATATTTGATACTTTCTCATCTTATTTTGTGTTTTGAATCAATGCCCACCACTGATTGGCATCTCCAGTGAGGCGGTAAACTCGAATGACAACTTTTTCCCTTTTGCTACTCCCCATGGCATGGAATATTTTCTCTAAGGAATTTATCCATTGCTCAACTACTAGTGGATTTGTGCCCCCATTTAATGTTGGTGGTTTTTCCTCATGAAGTGATATAACATTGATCCTTCACGTTGCGGATCAGGGTGCTCCATACGGGTAAGGTTATTATTCATAACCTGAGTGAGTTTTCCTAATATAGTGATAATCTAATCAGCACCAGTTGTATAACCAGATCCACTATAATTATCTTGAGTAGAAGGTAAATCCCTACATGGTGTTCCTGCGTTGATACAGTTTCCATTCCTTCCACTAGGCGCCATTTCTAAGCAATGCAATAAACTAGATTAGTTTATGAATCGGAATATATAAATCAAAACTCGTAAAACACTTAACATAAATTGAAAAAATTATGGATATAATCCATAATCATAAGAATGTTTTCTTTGAGGATTTATATACTCATAAACCATTAAAAATGGATTGTAAAGAAAATGAGATTTATCCGAAGCATATCCCATGTGTGTGTCATAACCAAGAGTGAAGCAAGGCCCATTGTCGTGCACTAGTTCACGTTCGAGTCTAGCTTAAGACAGTGTTTTCTGGTTTTACCCATAGGTAAATTTGTTCCAGAGCCACCTCAACCTACTCTTCTCCAGACGGGGATTTATTTCTTGGAAACTCACTAAATCCCTATAGTACCAAAATTCTAGGAAGTTCTTCTATACTAATCTTCATTGTATATCTTAGTATTATGTGCTCTAATAAGAGTTTATCTAAATATAGTTTCCAAGGTTTGTACTAAACTTTCTCTACAGCCAAATTTAATTCCCCGACCCCAAAATCCCAGAGTCGGTGCATTATTATGTATCATTTCCCTTATCACAAAACATCACGTCTCGAAAGACCAATTAGTTTAGTAGCCTTGGATGTACTAGATATATTCATAAGGTTTACATTACATCATAAAAAGTAAAACTACAACATCATTGTTTCCATAGACAACACTGAGATCCCATAGACTATTCCTTCAGGTCAGTCATAATATACTTCTTCACATATAGGGAAAAATTGAACAGAGAAAGGGGTGATCTCAGATGCTCAGTAATGACAACAATAAAGCAGAAAATTTCATAAATAAGCATAAACATTTAAGGAAATGTATAAGACTAATACTAAAGCCTTTTAAACATGACCTTAATCATAATATAAAAATGATAAAATCAAATAATTCAATTGATTTATTCACATGATTATTCTACTAGACCGATAATCACATGAAATATTAATAGACACATTCATATTGATGGAATGCATAATTCCAGACATCATAAACACATCGTCAAATCCGTGTGCCAAGACAAAAAATAGGATTTTGTCCAAGCCTTGTACCAAGAGACTAGTTTGTCTCATGAGACCTACCGATGCATCGAAGAGCTATAGTGGGTTTCACACGTCACATACTATGTCAAATTCATTTCTCATATGAAAAGGTCTAAACATGAGATAAAAATTCTTATTAAAACTAGAATAAGAAATGTCAATACATTATCCATATACCACGAATGTTGTAAAAATAACATATCCTTAGTTAAACATATCACAAAACCTTTAATAAAATATGGATGATTTGTATCATAATACATCAACTTTAAATAAGATTAAAATCCATCAAAGGATGTTGACATAAAAGAAATCAAAACCTTTTTTATAGAAATATTTCTTTCCCTTTTGAAATAATTTAATAAATAATTTTTTTAAAAATATTCTTATAATATTGAAAGGGAAGCTTCCAAGATGTTATAACGGTTGAAAATAGCTTCACTCGCTGTATAAGATAAAAAAACTATCACCTTAATTTTATTGAAAAGGTCATAATGTACCTTTTATAGAAAATGACGGAAATATTCCTTTCAAAACTTATAAGGTTAAATAACGGTATAAATGACTTTACCCCATTGTCTAGTAAATATTAAAAAAAATTGAAAAACATTTTTATGAAACATTGTTGTGGATGATAAAGATGTCCTTGTAAATAATTACGTATAAACATCCTCAGATAATAAAGAGATTGTGAAATTAACCCATACCATGTACATTTCCATGGTTGATTGTAGGTTAACTTCCTATATAATGCTTAAATAATTGTTATTAAATTATAAAAGAATCATATACATTAATATGATATCATATATGATCTTTTCACATTACTTTGTTAATAATCTCTTAGTATTATCATCGTTTCAGGTGTTAACTGATTCATTTTCCTTTATATGATTTTTTGCATAAGTAATGTTTATAATGGATGTATCTTATTCATATTCAGAATGATATTATGTCTGTAATCATTCTTTTTAATAATCTAATGAAAATTAGTCTTGAATGGATACGATGGGGAATGAATCTCATCGCGTTTTAGGAGACAGTAATCCGTACGTACACACGAGGGACAATATCATTATTTTGATATTAAAATAATATATAATTGGTTGGAATATAATATATACCAAATAATTATCATGTTATATTTATTATTTAAATTAATTATACATCATAATTATACCCATTAATATAATAATGTATTGGAAAACAACTACACCACAACGTGGAGACAATAAGTCATACGTACACATGTATGGTGACATGTCATTCAAAGGATGGATAGAATAATTAAAATGGTTATACCATATTTATAATAACCTCACAATATATATATGATACTGGAGTTATTATTTTAGAGTGGAAATAACAAAGGAATAAGAAGTTGATGATTAAAGGAACTTGAAATAGGGGATGGAATATTTATCTCTTCTACAGGTTCTTCCTTTTGATTTGATCAAAAGGGCTCCGTAGGATGCCTTTCTGACTAAATGAAATCACTTAGGATGAAGGGAGGATAGTTGACAGGGTATTTGGTAAGGTATTTTCCAAGGAAAATGGATTTGAATGTGTGAAGATGCTGTAAGGGGGAGTGCCCTTTTATAAGAGGGGTGAGGGGCACCTTAGGAAAATGAAGAAATATTATTTTATAATAAAATAATTTTGGTTTATAATGGCTCCAAAATGAATAATTAAAAGGATATGCAGGGAATGGGTTGATACCCACTCAACCAATAGGTTTTATACAGGTTTGGTTCACTATAATAACATTTTTTTAGATTTAACTCTTAGTAAAATAGTTTGACATTTACCATGTCTCATTGTATTTTTATCTTATATGGTTAATAAACTTACTATATAATTCCAAGAGAACCCCAAGTGGTTCATTAATGATACATGTATCATTAAATAAATATTTTTACCGAACCATATATTTTTAGGAATAGAATATAAATTAATAATATAATATTTGTTTTAAAAACTCTTTTATGTCAATTTTAATAATATTTGGTACATTGATTTTTCTAAATTCATAATAGGATTATTACATAGAAAAAAAAATCATCCAACCAACCCTAACATGTAATATTAACCAATAAAATTAGTTTAATGCACAAAAAGTCTCAAATTACATTTATATGGATATTTATAATATCAATTATTTTATTATTTCATTAATAAGATAATTACTGCATCATCGTTGGGTCATAAATAAATTAATTAATATAATGTAAAAAAAATATAAATAAAATACCATTATGTTTTAAATCATCTAATCTTTCTAATGAATAATTATAGTTGAATTTATATTATGTATTAACCTGTATTAAAAATGGTTTAGTTATTAAACCATGAATTTAACACTTTTAACTCTTCTTTAAATTAAATAATAATTAATGCCCTAATCTAAACTAGGTGGAACTAAAGGATCATATTTTATTCCTAAGGTTGTCTTTGGTAAAATTATACTTATCCAATAGAAATAAGACATGTGTTAGTGTAATAATAATATCATTTTTACCCTTAATTACCCTATATACTTTTAACCGCAGTAAAAAAAATAAAAAATTACTATTCAAGAAAAATTATTTTTATCTTATTGAACCACATTTTACATAATGATATCAACTGTGTCTCTCAGATTTTTGATATTAATATCACAGAAGTGGTAAAATTATGTTTTATGTAAATTTGTAAATGCTCCTAGGAGATGGATAAAAGACGGTACAAAGTTCAATAAATTTTTTAAATATCTAATATTATTATAAACTGACTCCGATTAATTAATTTGAACTTACATAGGTATTATGAATCTATTTTGACATAAAAAAAATAAATATATAAAAATAGTCGGTTTGAAACTATAACTCCGTGTTTTTCACTATTTATCAAAAATTGTATGTTTTGAGAAAAATACACAATATCCACCCTAGGCTAATTTTGATATTCCGAATCCAAAAATGAAGTCCATTTTAAAGGATAAAATTTATCAAATTTCAAAAAGTGTGTATTACTATTCATAAGGGATATTTTGATTGGTTGTGGTGTGTTAGAACTCAAAGTTAATTACGATATTTCGAATCCAAAAATAAAGTCCTTTTTAAAGGATAAAATTTATAAAATTTCAAAATTTTTGTATTACTATTCATAACGGCTAGTTTGATTGGTTGTGGTGTGTTAGAACTCAAAGTTGCATAAAAAACAAGCTATTGTATTATTCAAAGAGAAGCGTACAGTGGAAACTTGGGGTGTTACATCTATGATCTATATTTCATGTGGATTATGTTTCAAAAGTTACCAAATCAGAAAGGTAGTTTTTTATCGATTTTCCTTCTTACATACATATGTTTTCTTATGCTTATAATTGTTTTGGACTTATATATACTTCCATCATAAACGATATAAAATTAATATAAAATTTTCATGATATTTTAATATTCATTTAATTCAATTTTCTTTATGTGGAGAGTATGATCCCATGTTACCATGTCGTACGAGTTAATTGAATCAATCACATCATTTATCATTATTTACTATGATCATGCTTAGGTTGATGAAATATTATGAGTGATATTTCAATTGAACAAATGAGTTTTATTCTTCACTATTTATTATATACATCGACTTGTATTGGTCCAATTTTTCCACCATTTTTAATATAATATTATTAAGAAAGTGTTTTTATTAATGTACGACTTTAACTCTCTCTCCAATTAGAAATTTGTTTTCATTCAAAACCAACTTTTCTAAAAAGGTATTCATATTTTTTTCAAGATATATTTATATGTTTTGAAATTATTTTCAATGATATGGGCTTCAAATCATTTTCATGATTTATTTAAAAGTTTTCAAATTTGTTTTCAAAGAAATTGTTTTCAAAACATTTTCAATATTTCTTTAAAAGAGTTCAATGTATTTCTAAATAAATGGGGTTCAATCCCTATTCATGATATATTTATAATTATTCAATGATATTTCAATGAAAATTTTGTTTTTAAATGTATTTAAGATTATTTTATATGTCATAAAAATTATTTTTTAAAAAAATCAATATTCTATATTAAGTTTTCACGGAATAATGATTTGAAAAATATTTCAAGATTATTAAATATGTTTTAATGGAAATATGATTTCAAAAAAAATTAAGCCTTATTTATATGTTTTCTTTTCAATTTAAGTGAAATATTTTCTAGTGTTTTCATATTTTAAAAATTATTTTCAATGAATAAATTATATTTTAATCATGAAATGTTTTTAAAATATTTTTCAACATTATTTCCCATCTATGATTAAATCCATTGGATTTAATCATGAATTTCTATGAAATTATTTAAAGGTTCTATTGATATTATTTCCCAAAATGGTTTATTTTTTATTGAACTGTGTTTATGAATCCCATTCTTTTTTCATAGGTTACATGTTTATGAAACCAGTGTCTTATTCATTGGTGATATATAAATGGAAGCTAATTCTCTTATAGGTTATTGTTTTGATGATATGATTGTGAAACCTGTATCTTTTCCTCCGATTATGATCTGAATAATTTCTTATGACACAAATTTCATTTCATGGGTTATCATATGAATGTTTTTGTTATTATGGAACATGTATGTATTATTTCATTATGGGATTACTGGGACATATATCTCCCTCTAATTAATTTTATAATGATTTATATATCCTCAGATATAATTATATTGTATTGGGAGTGAACCTTTACTACTACGATGGAAATGGGAGTAAACCATTACAATCAAGATGGAATGTGGAGTGAACTCATACTACTATGACGGTTGTGGGAGTGAACCAAGACTACCATGATGGTATGGGGAGTGAACCCATACTTCTAATATTTCCTTGAATATGATGTATTGACTATTATGTAAATAATTTTATATTCTTATGTGTTTTCCAAAATTCCATGTATTATTCCAATATTAGGATTTCTTGTATTATGTTCTTTCCTTTCTAATGATTCATGTGTTATGAACTATTAATATTTATGCAATGATTCATGATTATGATCAATTATATGTAGTTTTTGATCTTATATTGTTATGGTCACATTCTCATACCCTTATGCTCATGTTTATTCTAACATATCTCTATTATTTTCCCTTACTGAGCATTAAAGGTCACTGTTTTTATGTTTCCTTCCCTAGTTAAGGAATATATATTTTATGTATGGTATTTATAAGAAAGGTTCTAGTCTTGGAGAACCGAGTGGGTGATAATTTATCTCACTCATGTACTAGTATTATTGTTTCCATGTTTTCAAAGGCACTAAACAATGACAGTCATTGGGAATCTATTTGTTTATTGTTTTTTTTATTCCCCAAAAATGATGCAATTTCCATGTACATTAAGAAAATGTCTCTATAATTATCAACTTTCACCATTTATAATTATAAACAACAATATAAATTCTTTTCACGTAATCATTTCCCAACATAAAATCAAAACCAAACTCACAATTCATGATATATATCTGTCACATGATGATATACCAACATAGGTAAAATGTTGTTAGAATGATAATAAATTTCAAAAATCATCAATAGAACAAGCATCCCCTCTAAAAAACCAAATTTTGAAAATATTTGGTCTATCACCCAGAATAATTACATAAAAACAACATGATATAACCGAAACTCCACCTCTGAACACAAGGATTGATTCTCCTCCACCTTCATCAAAAATGAAAAATTCACTATCATATATTATGGACAACCTTTTCATCCAATATATTCTTTTTTGGTGTTAATACAAAACCAATTCTTGTATATCTCAATATTTATTACCATAATCATGTGTGATATCATTGTGTTATTTCCTTATCAATGAAAAAGGCACAATGTTACCATTTATTATAGTATATAAAATCATCATTTCATAATCCAACAATAATTCAATCAGAAATCACTATAAAATATTTACTAACATTGTGGGAACACATATATCAATGAATTATGATATTTTATGTTTGAAAATATCTCATTGATAAGGTAATTCAACCAAAACATCAAACCAAATACAACATTACTAAGATCAAGCTGAGGTATAGAATAGTTATCATCATGAGGCCATAAATACTAAGACCCTTAAAAGATAAAATCTCCCTTTTATATTAGAACAAAACCCATGAAATGAAACAATGTTTTTTAATAGACGTAAAATGAAATTCTCTCCTCCAATAAATAAAGAATTGGGGAACTGGAAAACTTATACCATGGATTCCCAAATGTATCATGGTATTGGTCATTACATTAAACTACCATATCCTTCTTATTCAGAGCTAAAATTAGTTCCACACATCAAGAAAATTTAGGTACATCAATTTTATAATATCTTGAATTACCAATGTAACATTCCACCTTGGTAACACTCACGGGGGATTCCCATAAATAAAATTCATAAAACATGGATAAATCCCATGGATAATATATGTGGTATCATTATATTCCCCATAAAATGGATCTTATTGTTCCTGAACTCAAACTACATATCTTTATAAATAGTTAATGGAACTATTGAACTCCCTAAATAGATCGAATATGTTCTTACAGATCCTCCATAGGCATTGAAGACACACAAATTTCATTGGAAAAAAACACAGTGACTATATTTATAATGTCATGGAACACTACATTAATTATTCCCATAAACATAGGCAAATAATTTATTACATCTAATGAAATATGTAAAATATCACAATACCGATAATGCCATCTTAGAAAAGTATTTAGTAAATCCCCATTCTTCACTTATATGTGATAATATCCAGATCGAAATAGTATTTTTGATATCCAACTAGATCCCTACATCTGATCGAATTTTTAATGTTTTGAACTTGGGTCCACATATACTATACCACGAACTGATGTGTAACATGGCATCAAGGGAACCTCCCAAAAATCCAGAGGCTTCCAACTGGTAGAAGTGTTGTAAAAATTGAATGGTAGGAAGATATACCCTAAAATCATGGTGCCATAGAGGATAGAATCATAAAACTTCAGTAGCATACAAATATATGAAAAAAATGAATAATATATCATTGGAAGAATAAATAACTGATTGGGTGATTAATAATATCCAAGGAACTAGGAAATGTCACATAAAGGGATGTCTGGAATTCTAGTATATAAAAAAGGGAACATGGGACAACCATAAAATCATGCTATAAAAAATTACAAATAGTACCTAAGTGTACTCGTCTATTATCCTATGTGTATTCTTGGTCCTCTTCTACTAATCTCCAACTATAAGTAATTATATCAATGACTATCAGCAGGGAAATTTCTGTTATCAGAACTAACAAAAAACTAATGTCCTAATCTACCAATGAAATCCCAATTATGGTGTGAGATAAAACCATAGGAGGCCACCACTAATGGGGTGTAGAAGTAATCCATACAGTTCTCATAACTAAAAAATGTGTAGAACTAAGTAATTAATTAACAATGATGAATAAGTAAATAACCAAAAAAACAGGTTCTTAATTGACCACAGGAGAGTCTACATACATCGACTCATGGTTGGGAGGAATTTATTTTAATTAACTACATATATATAGTATTATATATGTAGTATATTTATATATTTCAACCACCAATATGAACCAATTACATATAAATGTATGTGGCCTTATGTATTGAATACTAGTTTATGGATGGACAATGGAGTATCTCTGATATCCATGACCAGTCTAATAAGCCTATTAGATCATGTAATAAGGTGCATGTCTGACATATCATATTGAGTGGGAAACATCATGCTCATCATTCAATATTCATAGTGTGATGACTTGTCAATACTCAAACTAGATTGGTGGTGCATCATGTCCTCAGTCCAACTTGTGTTAGGGGTGTGAGACATTAGGATAAACACTTGATGTAAGGGAACATTATACTGTCAATCTAAAAAGAACCCTTACCAACCTCTTAGAGCATATATCAAGGGATAATCAAATTTAAAATGTAATACATGAGGCATCACCTATCATGTATCACAATAATGATGTTTTATTACAATAAGACATTTCAATTCATTTGAATCATTAAATAGAGGATAAAACCACAAGTGAGGTCTTACCAACATGCATAATCAATTTCGTTTAATCGAATTAGTTCATTTATGGGTAGAAATCCATCATGCACAAGTCTTACCATATGAGAAATTAATTTATCTAAATTAAGGAGTGTAAATCCATCATAAAAAATTTATTCATTTTAATTCATTGAAATAAATTAGAAAATTACTAAAAATTCAAGTTATAATCATCGTAATGATTTATAGAAGTTTCCATACTTAAAGGGGGAATTAACTAAATGGTCAATTCCATTTATAGAGTAAACCAAACACTTATTTGGTTCTTTGTATCTTTAACATTTTTACGATATTTGTACAACTACTTTCTAACCAAAGTCGAACTCTCAGGTGGTTTTCTGGAAATTTAAATAATTAAATAGGATGGAAATTCAATGTGTCACACCGAAGGGTTTTTACATAAGTGAGGAAATAATTCTCTAATATACCTAATAATTATTAATTGGAATTTTTCATGGTTCATTGATTAATTTTATTTGAAGAGATGAATTGAATACGGATACATGGAAAAATTATTCATTTGGCACAACAGAACATGTGTGAAATACCAAAACTCATGGGGATGAAAATGAATCCACATATATAAGGGCTGTTAAAAACTCCTTTCTCACTGTTATCTTTAGATTTTTATTAGGACAGAATAAATCAATTAAATGGTATAATGGCCAGAAAATTTGGAAAATATCTTTCACTTAAATAGAACATTGGATCCAAATATTAACAGAAATCAAAGGTAAAGGGATGGTCAAATGTAACTCTATCTATCAAATTCCTTTAATACTTCTATATTCTATGAATGTATGGGGAAGATATAGATGAACATGGGTATGTGGTTATTGGGAGCCCATTTGGAGAGGGAGAAGTCCAACTAATATAAATAAACAGGTAGGAAAAAATAAAATAGGATAAATGGTTAATGAGGTGAAAAACATTTAATTTCACCCTAAAACAAATAGTGCATGGTTAGGTTGTATAGATAATTAAACCTTATGACAACCATGTGGAAGTAAATGATTCAATGGGGAACCTCGTATGGTTAGGCTAATATTTTATCTTACCATGCACAATCCATGAATGTATACTATATACATAAATTATATATCACTACATGACTATGAACTTGGGGTTTAATGGTTGTATAAAAATTGTGTGGCCACTAGTTCTCCATTGTCTACACAGACATAGATTAAGGAAACCATGACAGATTTGTGTAATTGTATATCATAAGTTTCTCACCCAGTGTTTTCCTACCATTTCAATGATCCTTTATCTAAAAAACAATTGGACATGTCTGATACCTCCCTGACATGATTACGAATCATTATTAGGGATAATTAATAGAATTTTAACAAAATAATATATGTAAAGTCAGGAGAAAATGGTTCATTACAACCTACCCTCCAAAAATAAACAGATCCCAAAGATGAACTTATGAGTGTAAAGAGGTATTTTTTTGTGAAAAAATCTTTCCATAAACATCATATATTAGCATCCCATTCCCATGTCTCATCATGTACATGGAAATTATTCCATTAGACCCATTAAAATGTAACAGCCCTACCTCAGATTGTCTTTATAATCTGATCTACAATATTCCCTAAATAAGTATTGATGGAAGAATCCACATTACGATGAATTTCAGTAGGATGAGAGATAAGTGATGGGTATGGATAATATAGGTGAAGTTATGATACATGAAAACCATCATGCAGAGACTAGTATCTCTAAGAATGTGAAATATCATACGCCGTTATTCTAATCAACATCACAACTAAAAAGTTTCCAATGAACATTTGTCAGATCTTAACATAAATTATAATTTGTCTATGGACCAACATGGGTGAAAACCAAAAACAAAACCTAATCACCAACCTTAATGTTGATAGGTCAATAGTGTCAGTTGTCGTGCAACTACTATCATGATAAAGCTATCCTCATGCTCTTTTTTATCAAATGGCCCTGTTCTATAGTCTCCTCCATAATACATGGTTCTTGTAAAGGATTATCCCCTACATATAGAAAAAATAGTGGTGAATGATAGGGACTACAATATATGGATTCCTAAATAGTCAATTCGATGGTATACTAAAATCTATTTTTTATAAGACAACATGATGAGAAAAATGTGTTTCTATAAGGACCCCTAAAATAAAGGACAAAAGCACAAATCAAGACCTTAAGTAGCATAATTTTATGAGTGGTCTTTCCATTAGTCAGTGGGTGATAAGCAGTGCACAAAAGCATTTTTGTACCCAAGGACATTAGTAAACCCTACTAGATCCATGGGGTAATGTGAGAATACCTGTCAAAAAAGTTATAATGAGGATATCAATTAAGACGCACAACCACTTGTAATTTTATACTCCCTATATTTTCTACATTGAAGATCTCTCACAGACATATTATGAGTGATGCCTTCATCAAACGATTAATGAGAACCCACACCGTATCATTACAATGATGCAATCCAGGTAGACCTGTCACAAAATATGTCGATACACAATCCCATTTCCACAAAATAATGTATTATTTTTGTAAAATCCTTATGGGTATCTGATGTTCTTCCTTCACTTTCTGATAGGTGGAATACTGAGTGATAAAGCCATTAATCTCAGGATTCATACTAAGCCTCCAATAGTAGCATTGTATGTATCAATACATATTGGTGAAACAAAGGTGCACCTCGCATGATGAGGCATGAAATTCCCATATCATCTCCTCTCTGATGTCAGTTGGTATCCATACAGACCCATGGAAAAATAATTTATCATCTCTATCCATGGTAAAAACTGAGTATGTATCATCTTCATAGATTCTTTCCTTTTGGACTAGGCCTTTAGTATCAGAAAAGTTAAACATTTGTACCTATTCCAAAAGAACAAAATTCTCTACAAAGGATGAGAGGATAGTCTATAGATGGTACTCCAGAACCTCAATGTGTATCTTGGAGAATAATTCTATGAGAAGCCATTATCCAATGGATTTATGAATTACCTATATCAATGACATTCAGGTATGATATCCAACCACAATTTTTCATTTTCTAGGTGTATAGGTTTTCTTGAATTTAAATTAATTTATGTAATCAATCCAATTTCACTATCTGATATTTAGATCTTGTTGTGAAAACATCTAAATAAAGCTATATTTATATGTGAATACCACACAATTATTTTCATGTAGATAATGTCTCCAATAGTGTAATTCATTAACTACATCAGTTAGGCCAAGGTCATGCGTTGGGTAATTCAGCTCGTGGGGGATCTACTGATGAGGCATGTATGCAATGACTCACTAATCCAACAACAATATAGCTTCAATTCCAATACATTATACGTCAATGTATACAATATAGATCTTACCATGATCCTATATAATTAGTATCAGTGCTTATGTCAAATGACCCTTCAACTCTTATTAGGATTCTTCACAAGCTCCTGACCATATCAATTGAAAAACATTCATTGTCAATCCCATAAGAAGAAATAGAGGTCATGGAAAATACTAGATGAAGTGCCTAATATATTTGGCGGGGCCTAAGAAACATTATACGTAATATTAATTCATGGTAGTTTCCCAATAAACTATACCACTCACTTTATCGGGGTCTACTGAAACTCTTGGAGCCCAGATAATGACACATAGTAAGTTGAAATTGTTGCCTCAAAAGTGGCATATAATGATCATACCATAGAGATTATGCTCTATCGGTGTATTCAGAATGACCCTAAATGTTCAAATTTTCATTTCTAGAGAGCGAATGTACAATGATATCATCCAAAAAGACTATTACCAATGAATCCAAATATGGGTGGAAAACCTAATTCATTAGATACATGAAGGATTTCGGAGTGATCCTAAGTATGAAAGACATGAAAAGTTACTCAGAATGACTATACCTACTCACTTTGGCATTGTGAGGTTTGTTTAAGGACATTACAAGAACTTGAGGATAAAATGACCTCAAATCTATCTTTCAAAACACTCTCACTCCTCAATGATGACCAAATATGTTTTATAATTAATTTGGTTGGTTTTGATTTTTACCATGAGTTACTTCAATCAATAATAATCCATTCAGAGCCAAAGGGTAGTACACACCTTCTTGTAAAAAAGGACTAGGGAACCCCAAGGATAAGTACATGGGTCTAGGATGTTTTTGGCCCTTGATTCCTCCAATTGTCTCATGAGATATAAAATAACCTTGGGATCCGTCCTATGAAGAGAAATGGTCAATAGTTTTTCACATTACATAATATCAATGGTGAATTATACCTCTCATATATAAGAAAGGCATGAGAAGTAATCAGGAATTGTTTCTCTGAAATGATCCAGTATAGGAGGAAATGTAGTGGGTCATAACCCGTGGTTATCTTGGAAAATACTGGTGATATGTGATAGCACAGTGAATTGCCTCTTCTGCTCGGCTCTTTCTCTTTTCACATGAACATAATTTTCTCCCTTCTTCAATTTTAGATCACCATTTAGGGATGTAAACATCACCATATGAATATAGAAGCTTATATTTTATCAATATGTTACTAACCAGTCCATCCCAATGATTACATAATATCCTATCATTTTACACCTGTAATAATTCAATGTGAATGGGTAACCTCCAATCCGAAGGGGGAAATCCTCACATTGGATAACACCCACTAATCAGATACTTAATGGGTTATAAAGAATTATAACTCCATGGAATTCCTCTATATTTAGACCTTGACTCTCCATAATCATCCCAGATAAAATTGAGTGAGATACGCTTGTGTCAAATAGAGAAAACGCTAAAGTGGAGGCAACTAGAATTCGACCATGAATGATAAAAGACCCGAAACATTGTGACTATGGCGTCATATGGACAATATGTAAATTTCTTATACCATATCCCTATGTCTCTAAACTACTAACCTATGAAATCTAGTCCTTAAAGCACTAACAATCATGCATCTGACCACATTTACCTCTATCCCCACCTCGACCTAATTGGCTGGTGGTACTACAGCTGCTAGCTATGGTTTTACTGGCCTTACTACTAAATGTGGAGTATGTTTAGATCCAAAATCACATGGAATATAAGTGAAGGTCCTATAGAAGTGATGTATATTCCCTATCCAAATGAAGCCTCTTGATTGCATTGAATCTCCTAAGCACCGATTCCTCGTGTGCCCCAACATCCTGTGATAGAGGAATGTCATAAAAATATCAAAATAAAGAGCCTAACTACTGCAACTTCCACAAGTATCCACAAAATGTATCTTCATCCTGGAAGAAGGAAAACTGATA
Source organism: Viscum album (assembly GCA_963277665.1). Lineage (NCBI taxonomy): Eukaryota > Viridiplantae > Streptophyta > Magnoliopsida > Santalales > Viscaceae > Viscum > Viscum album. Next base: position 599,426,519 of record OY728122.1, read on the forward strand.
GATCAATGTGCTGAACAACACTAACTCACACCATTATCCTCCCTCATGTTTTTCTCTGTGATTTGAATTTGGTTTAATAATTTAAAAATATGGGTCTACATGAAAAAATGGATATACAATCAGATATAATGAACTATCCAATCCTCTAATTTTATAGTGTCCATAAGGTAATCACCTTCTTGAATATGTGTGGACCACAACAACTTAGTAAAATGAGAATTTTTTTTTGTTAACTGAAATAATCTCATTCCATAAGTTCATGAAATATAATTCTTGTTATCCCTTAGTGTCTGGGGAAATAAATAGTCAATGATATTTGTCTGAAAAATTATCCCAGACTATTTCACTGTGTTGATCTACCTCGTTTATAACATCCCAACACTTCTTTGAAGAATCACACAACATATACACAGCTAATTTGAACATAAACTTTGGAATCATCTAAAGATGCATGAAAATGGATAGAATAGCTTTGAGTCATGACTTATTAATGTGTTGTCCATAATAACCTAAAAATGTGGGAGGATGCATCTGTTGGAACTCCTCAGTCAACTCTTCTATAATTGGGGCATGTCGAACAATAGCCTACATATTTTTTCACATATAATAAACTCTAAAGGGACATTCCATCAGTTCCCATATCTGATACTAAAATAGATTCCATAGGAGACACTAATGGAGAAATCACTAGTGGATTAAATCCCACCACCTCACGTACATGTTTTTCACAACGTTGAGGGAATGTGACTAGAGGACATCATGGGGGAATACTGATAAAATTACAAATGAATTCCCCAGAATATATTTTAACAATTGATGTGATTTAATATTGAAAACATGGAAACATGTGAATCCTACCCATAAAAATGATCATGCCTCAATGATTTTCAAAAATATAGGACTAGGCGTAGAAGATTCCATGATGGTCATAATAATGTCATAGATACCCCAATACCAACTACTAAGGCCATGTTCTGGTTTAGGACTCTGTTTTTCAAATAAGCGATATCTAATTAATCTTTTGAAGTAATATTCATTTTAAATTTTTTCTCATTTAAAAATTTTAATCACAATAAAAGGTAAAATTAGGTAGATTATGATTTCTAATCCATAAAGTCCCATACTCCTTATGCTCCAAAATATGAAATCCACTTAACCCACACTATAACACATTCTATCCCATGTGACCAATGGTCAATAACTCAACATTAAATAATTGATGTTATAAGGTTTTTTTCAACCAATTTTAGAAAACACTATTAGGTTAAAGAGGGAAGATTAACTATAAATTCTATTTTCCAATACCTACAAGAAGTGTAAGCATAGTTCAAAACATAAACAAGTCACTAAAATTATATAACTATAAATTTCACGTTGAAAATAGTCATATCATGGAAAATTTTATTGAATATTAGTCCTATTATTTCTATACCTATGCATGTTCTAATGAAAATATTGCATTTCTTATGTCCATGGTAATGAATTAATCATTTAAATATGATTAATATCAATAAAATTATAATACATTTTCATCGCCAAATGGTGAATTCATGAATATTATGAATATAATAATCAAAAACTTCAATTTACCACCCCAGGTAATTTGGGTTTCCCCTATACATGGGTTAGCTATGTATAGGAAAATGATAAATTGAAATACCTTTAACACATATCCTCTTATCCAATACAAACCTATAATACAAAAGGAAATACATGCTTTAATAAAACATTATAACATCATGAATTAGAGTCCACTTAAATAGTTCCCCATTCTGGTGGGTCACATAGCATCAAACACACCTCCCTATACGCCAGAAGCTTCCAACTAGCAGTATGCATGTAAATATGGTTTGGTTGGGAGAATATACCCTCTTACTAGAGTGGAAATAAGATACATGTATAAAAATACCACTTCAAAAACATATATAAATAGATAGACTAATCTATATTTGGATGAATAAATAACTGAAAAACTGAGTAATAAAATCCAAAGGAACTGTGTAGGGTCTCATAAATAGAAGCATGTCATGATGAAATATATAAAGGGGAACATGGTAACTTCATACAATCATATAATGAATTTTTTTTAAAAAGGAACAAAATTATTCTTCTGTATCATCTCTATCATATGCTTAGTACCCTTCCAATAAGTTCCAACTATAAGTAAGTACATCAAAGGCTAGTAGAAGGGTTATTTACTTTGTCATAACTTGAAGACAAATAATATTCCCAACAACCCAATGTACCTCAAGTTGGGTGTATGTTAAAATCATAGTAGGCCACCGCCAATGATGTTTATATATAATCCATGTAATGATAATAACTAAATAGTTTGTAGATATAAGTAATCAATGAGAAATGATGGATAAATACATAATAGACTACTAAGGTTCCTAAATGACACTGGGTACTCCACCTATATTGGATCATGTATAAGCAAAAATTTTAATCAGTCACATTATATAGTTATAATATATATATAGTTATATATTTCATAAACATATAAGAACCACGTACATGCAGATGTAAGAGGCCATATACCTAAAATACTAGTTTCTGGATGGACTAGTTCATATCTTAGACATCTCTGACTAGTCTGACTAGACTATGAGCTTAAGAATCATGGTACATAAACTATAATTCAAATTTATTGGGATATTTTAAGATCTTCACTTGATATAGGGAGTTTTACAACATGACAAAAAATCTAACAAAACATTTGGCACATAAATACCACCATTCAACTTGTTTATATGGTGTTAGATGTCATACCCAACACTAGAAATAAAGGAACAAGGTACCTTCATTCGCAACTGAACCACTACCATCATCTCACAGACTTGTCAAGTTGTAATCATATTTATAATGTAATACAAGAATCATCACATCTCTTGTATCTCAATAATCATGGTCAATTACAATAAGACATTACAATTCTCATTAATCATTAAATAGAGGATTTAATGAACATCATGGCCTTTCCGCTCTTCATAATTCATTCCATTTAAATTGATTCATTCATGTATTGGAATGAATCCATTTTTCATAAGAGATACAATATAATTAAATCATTTAATTTAATTAAATAGGGTCAAGACATCATGAACAATCAATTCATTTTAATTCATTCAAATCAATTATAAAATGAATTGAAATTTATTTTATATGCTTTGTAGTTGTGCCTAGAAGGTTTCATAGATAATGGGGAAATTTCCAACATGGATAATTCTATATATAATGTAATACAATAACTTATGAGGTTCTTGGGATCATTAATCAAATATTAGATAGAGGGTCCACCAATTAGTAACCTAAAATGAACTCTATTGAGGTTATCCAACCAATTAAACAATTAAATAGTAAGGAATTTTCAATGTAGATCACCCAAGGGTTTTATATATGCGAGGTCATCATTCATGAATCTACTAGACAATGATCAACATGCATGTATCAAGATGTGGTGATAAATTTTATATGAAGAAATCAACAAAAATGGGATGCTCATCAAAAGTCAGTGTGTATTACAATGAAAATCATATGAAACACTAAAACTCATTGTGAAAATTATGAGACCACCTACCTTGGGGACATTTATGACTTCTCACTCGATATTAGCCTTAAATTTGATGGAGGTTGGGAAAAATAGAACAAACAGTCCCTTTCCCTAAAAATATTGTAAAATAGAATGCACCCAAATAGTGTAATGTATCTGGAAATAAACAATGATCAAAGGTAAGAAGAAGGTGTAAGATCGAAATAATGATGTAGATGCTCAATATACAAGAGGGGGATGAATTGTATTCCTTAAAAATTTCCTTAGACAAGGAATGATCTATGTTTATGAATATTAAACTAAGAAAATTCACAACACCTCTAACACCAATGAAATATTGGGACAAAGTGTGAAGTTACAAACTTCTAGTTCTATGCACTTACTTAAATATGGAAAGTGATTCTTAAAACAGGTTCCAGAAATATGGATCCGGAAGTTTAAACTGAACCAATGTTTACAATATGAGATTCTACATTAAAGCATATAGAATCTAAATTAATTAGAGTAAAAGTGTAAGAATTAATAAGAAGATTATACTTTCCTTACAATATGAAATGAAGCGGAAAACAAGTAGTAATAACTACAAGTAAAAAGATATAAATCTTTTAACCCAATGAGAAGGGTATCCAACAACCTTGGATAAAGATCCCTTGATTTATACTTTCATGAAAGTCTGTCTTACCCACACTAGGGTAAGCCCTCGATACGAAGATCGGTGTCTTTGTCTTGCTATCCCTGCAAGACCTCAAACTCAAGGTAGTTGGAACCTATGTCTTCCTCAGTAAGGAAGCCCTTGAACTTCAAGGTATTCGACACCTATGTCTTCCTATCCCTCGATGCCCTCAAATGTAATCACCAACATTCATAGTCACACAAAGAAATCTGAATGAGTGGTTCAGTACACACAAATCATGAAAAGATTATCTCTCTAGAAATCACCTTAACAGTGTGTGGTCTCTAGAGTGATCAACCATTTTTTGAGCTCTTTCAAATGAGCTCCTATTTATAGGCGTGGTTGTAACGATCAGCTCCCTCCTCCAACGGTCATATTTTCCTTTAATATCGAAGGGACTTATACACGTGTCACTAAAAAATAGTTAATTAGAAACAGAATGGACGACATCATTTTAAAACAAAACATGTGTAAATGATAGCACGAAATCATTTTACAATGAAACAACTGTAAGAATAAGCAAAACTAGAATTCAGAATGTTAGTAAATAAATGTTCGGAGTCTATCCAAAATGGAATTCGGAGTCTATATTAAAAAATGTTCAGATTCTGTTTTATAGAAATTCAGAACCTGAAATCTGTAGAAGTTCAGAGTCAGAATTTCTAAGTAAATTCAGAGTCTAGTTTCACCAGATTTCAGAATCTGAACTTGCTGAGTTCGAAGTCGAACTAGTAAATGTTCGGAGTCAAACTCATTAATGCTCAGTGTAAAACTTCATAAGTGTTTGGATTCGAACTCATGAATGTTCGGAGTCAAACTTTTTAAGAGTTCGGAGTCGAAAATCATAAGAGTTCGGAGTCGAACTCATGAAAGTCCACAGTCAAACATTATAAGGATTCGGAGTCGAACTCATGAAAGTTCGGATTCGATCATCATAAGAGTTCGGAGTCGAACCCATTAATGTTCGTAGTCGAACTTCATAAGAGTTCGGAGTCGAACTCATGAAATTTTGGAGTCGAACTAATGAAAGTTTGGAGTCTAACTTCATTAGAGTTTGGAGTAGAACTCATGAAAGTTCGGAGTCGAACATCATAAGAGTTCGGAGTCAAACTCATGAAAGTTCGTATCTAGAATTCGGAGTGGAACTTCACTATAGTTCACATCCAGAATTCGGATCCTAAAAAAACAGAGTACTCCAATTTTTGACATTATATGGTTCCGATGTTTTGGGTATGAATCCTGTTTTTGTACTTATGAAAAATATTGATATGTATAAGAAAATATAGGTTAGGGTAAATTTCTTTAAAGAAGAAAATTTTCCTTATGGAAGTAAAATATATATTTTCTTAAGTATACGGTGTTTGTGATTTTCAAAACAAGAAGGAATGGAAAAGTCTTAAGGAAAACCTTATTGACTCAACAGAGGGGATAACATTCCTCTATCTTTCAAACACATTTGATTAATATTCATACCATGATCAGGATTTGGAGAGTGAGAAGAGACCAGGTTAATGGAGCGTGGAAGTATAATGAGAGATGGAGAAGGTCATCTGCTTTAAATGAAGTGGGATGACATAAGAAAAAAAGATAAAGGATTAATGGGGGTTAGAAATATAATTTCACCCTTAAAAACAAGTGTGTACTATTTTTTGGAATGGATGGCCAAAACCTGTTCTAGTTCTTCTTTATTGGGTCACCTTTCACTATTAAGAAGAATATGTTTCTAACTGTGAGGATACCACGTGAGATCAATATTTTCCAAAAGATTGCAACATTCAATGGTCATGACCATGGGGTTACATGGTTGAAGGGAATCCATGTGGCCCCTATGTCTCCACTATCTACACCCATATGCTTGCAGAAACTATGCGGGATGGGTGGAACGATTTCTACAAATTGTGTGACCGAGTGTTTTTGTCATTTCGAGGATATGAGCTCCAAATGAGCCTCAGGTACACCTACGACCACCTTAAATTGATTATGAATTATTATTAGTCCTATTTATATGAATTTAAACAAGAAATATGATCTAAAACAACGAAAAAATATGTTCCATTACATAATAAATCGTTAATAAAATGGAGAGGAAAAAGTTTCCATTTAGTCACAAGGTTCAAGAGAAGATTATGAATAAAAAATTAGATGTATATCTTACCTATAACTAAATAAAACTAGAGAGCCTCATGTTGACACCCTAGTCTAGTTGAGTTCCCTATTTATAAGATCACCAATGTAAATATACAGTCCCCACAACATGGAAGGAAGAATACTATTTTTATTTTTTAATGTTATGGTGATTCTTGGATATAAGTCTATGTAAAACTCAAACTCATATAAATAAGTTAGAATTAAAACTTATTAAGGAAATAAATTAAGATAATCCTATAAGAACATGGGGGAAAAATACTAATTTTCCAACCAATGAGGTCGATATTCTAAATAATCAAGGAAGAAATGTCCTTAAGATGACTCAAACCCTTATGAGGGTTTATCATTACAACAAATATGACCTTCTTTCCATCAACATCTTAGAATATGACACATATCATGATGAAATAATAAATATATGACATTTAATAAAAATAATTAATGTCTAAGATATTGTATAGTCGTATTGAAGAAAAATAAATATCCCTAATATCTATATTGACCAATAATTAATTCATAACTGCTACATATATCATACAATTTATCTCGACCTTCGTCAAGTGTATCCAATGCCAGGGGAACATTAATCCTATCGACCTCATGTCCCAATGATTTTACTATGGTTGGAAAAATAAATTATTGAGTATATGATATATCAAATAAGGAATAATCCCATGTTATAAACATTCAAGTATTACCTCACAAAATGCCGGACTTTTCTAGTGCTATAAAGTTTGAGGCATTCATTTTGACAGGGATAATTTTTAAAACCCATCTAACACTTATGGAAACTACTTCTATGACCACACTCATCAGGAAGCCTCTAAAGATGATTGAAATCATAGGCCTTTTATATACCTCCTTTTTCCCATCTCAAATCATCAAAAGATAAAAAAACCTACAACAACTACTTCATACATGAATGATTTTTTATAATGGATAATCTTGAAAATTAATAGTAACACCACATTAACTATCATTGTATAGTGTTGGATCTGTATCAATCATCACTTTTCTTGTTTTTGTTGTCCATGGTGCATAGAGGAATCCTAGAGTAGGATTAGTAGAGTTTTCGAGATTTAAGATTACAACATGAGAATCTCATGAAGTAAAGTATAGCTCATGACAGAAGAGTGTAGTTCACAGACTGAAAATGAATTTTCAAACTACAAATAAAAATTTAGGGGTTTGAATTAGAATGTGAACAATAGGATCATGATGTGAATGGATGATGGATTGGGTTTAATGAATCAGAAACCAAAAAATCATTATTTGAATAAGAATTAAATGATGTGAATTTATCTATGTTTATTTTTTTCATGCAATGATTTTTTCAATGATTCATAAAATTAGGGTTATTCAAGATGATAATAACACATTGATTCCATGAATCTACAATCGGTATGGTGCCTATAAATATAATCTCACCATCAATTTTCATGAAACCCATTAATTCTCTACCAACTCTATGTGGCCATAATTTATCCTTTATAGTGTTTTAGATACCATTTTATAGGGATTGAAAATAGATTTCTTGTGTTAAATCTAAGGTAATATGCAGTCAGTTTTCCCACATTTTATTTTGGATGTTTCATTGATCAACCATGTTTCCTTCTATTATATCATTCCATTTTTAGTGATTGAGTTCCATTTTTATCATTTGGTTCTATTATTGTTTTGATGTATGATGTCCATGGAGGTTTATCTTTTTCTTATTAAGGAGGTCTCTAGAGATTCACATTGTTGTTATATTTTCATTATGAGGACATTGTAATACTTTTGGTAGAGGAGTTGTTTTATATTATATGCAATTATAAATTTATAATGATTCATCAACTTGGGTTATTATTGTATTAACCCAATTAAATATTAAAAATTATTAATTAAATAAATGGTTCATGACCTTTAGAAATCAAAAGTATTCACTAGGATTATAATATACCTCTTTTTTAAATGATAACATCTTTTCAATGTTTATTATTTGTAATCCTATTTATTTTCTGGGTTTATAACATTTCTATAATAAATTTTCATGAAAATATAATTTTGATAATGATTTTTCATAAATAATTTAAGTTTAATTTTTAACGAAATAGTTCTTTTTATGTTTTTATGTATAACAATATAATTATTAATTCATGTTTAATTAATGAATTTATCCGTATTTTAATTTAATTGGGAAAATAACATCTTTCATAAAGTGTTATTATTATAAATGATTGAGGTATGTTAAATTATGTGTATCGACTCTAGTTTTGACCGGTATGAATTTGGAATATTTCTAGGAATATTTTCAAATCCAACCGTTGAGTCCGCATGAGATTCTGAAACCTAGGGAGCCACAGTATAATGATATTAAAAATATTAAAAATATTTCATGATGTTTCCAAAGATTCTATTTTTTGATGTATTATATCCCAATCAGATTCTTATATTGTAAATCTATTATCTCATTTGAGTTCAGAAGATGAGTTTTCTGATAGCTGTGAAATGAAATTTGTCTATGTTAAGGGATATGTTGAGGGTGAGATGGGGGTGTTAAATTGAGATTTATTAATTTGATAAAATAAAAATTATAACCCATCCCAAAAATTTGATCTCATTCATGGAATGGGATGAGAGACCCCCCCCCCATTGCAGGAAGGATGTCCCAAGTTCGATCCAAAGAGAAGAGGTGTCGTTGATTACCTTTTTTCATGTTGATCGTGACCAGATCATGATTCAACAGAACCAACGCATTGTTTTGAACTTTAATATTAGTTATTTCACCATGAATTATTAAAATTTTTGTTTTAAGTTCAAATTATCCTTTTTTTATGTTTAGGGTTTTAAACCACTATTTTGAATACTAAGAATCCCATCGGTCTGGATATGTGGGTTTTGATGCAAAATGGGGTGCTTTAGGCAGCTCAAAGGGAATTCCCAGTCGGAATTCTTGATCACAAAGTGAGTAGTGTAGGGTATCACACTATGTTTTCTTCTTATTTAGGTAAAATTAACTTTCATAGACTATACACATTGTTCCATTGGTGAACACCCTGTAGTGAGCCCAAGTTGTGTGGATGAGGGACGTCGCTAGAGACATTGTGCCATGGGTCATGGTCGTGTGAGTGCAGAGGGCTAGAGACATGGAAACATAGTGATGCACAAAAGAATGGGAATATGAAATATACAAGAGGCTAGTTATCAAAAACATGCCATGTACAAGGGGTCCATGACTTGTTGATGAAATAGTTAGTCGATCCATCTGGGGGAAGGAAATTTCTAGGGGCCCGAGTGAGGTGGGTCACACCTTATCAACCTTATACACACCATATATGGCCACATATACCAAAACATCATTCATAAGAAGACACAATATGGTGTTATTTTTTGGTAAAATTTTAGGTAGACCCCATTACACACTGTGTATTGTTCTTAGGAAACTCCTCCAAGTGTATATCTTTCTACGGGGCTCTATTTCAATCATGCGAGTAACATATATTGATAATTTTTTCATATATAAAGAAATGATAGCCTTCTTGGAGGATATTTAGGCATGATTTATAATTATAATGGAGGGAAAATTCATTTTCATTTCAATCTTGTTGGAAGTGGGTAGGGTAGATCAAATGAGAGATGTCAAGGTTGATACCCATTCCTGTTTACTTAGGATGTTGGTATACTTTTACTCTTTAAGATAGTAGACTGGTTCTCCCCTTCTCCTATTGAATGTGTGACCTACAATTGTCCATGTTATGATGTGTGAAAAATTATGGAGGTTAAATAGTTCTTTTAAGAAGATTGTGGGACTGATACTACCCTGTGATAAAAGACCATTAGTTTCCCTTACCTCTCTAAATAGTAAAGATGGAACACCCCTATAGTGGGTGAGTGTCCTCTACCCACAATGTAGTTTATGGAGGTTGGTACTCCCGTATTTGAACCGGGTTCAAGTGAAAAAAATCTTCATATAGATGGATACAGTGATCCCTAATCGTATTAGGGTGTGATCCCTCTATACTCATACTGCAGAGAGAGTAGGTACTCCGATGATGTACCGAAGTAAATATCCTTTATCCATAGTGTCGGTACCCTCCTGTTGCAACAATGTTTGGGTCCTAAATATGCGATGTTCAGAATGATAGTTTTGGTACTCCCCTTTCATAAAAATATATGGGTGCTCTGTTCTAGGGTTTTTACTCCCTATTTTTCAGGGTGCATAGTCCATATAGTTAATAGATTGTTAGAGACAAACCCCCCGCCCAAACATATAGTGTGGGTACACTATCAATAGAGTTAAACACCCATGTATTCTAGTTATCTATTGTATCCAATACTTTACATGATTATCATCTCCCTCGTCTATGGATAACCATTGCAAGGAGTGATCCTCCCAGCATGTTATTCACAACACCAGGCTAGTATGCAGTTCTCCCTCGACAATATAACAACCCGAATATTTATTACACAATTTGACATGATATATCACATAATAATTCACTTAATAAAACTAGTAAGGTAAAGGGGTACAATGTATTTGGGTATTAGGGATATTACATTAAAACAAAAGACAAAAAAATATGTCATCATTATTGAAAACATATTTTACATGAACACAACATTCCTTCGTAATTAGAATTACATGAGATAACCTTTGAAAATTTGTGAGAAAATGGTTATCTATAATGCCTAGTAAGAGAGTGCACATGGAATAATAGGAATAATAAAATAAATGTTAGGAAATTATCATATCAAAGTACCAAAATAGAAACATGAACATAAAGGCAAGATATAGCATGATTATCATTACATGGAAATGTGTCTACAACATAAAAAACTACATCATTTACATAAAGGAATTAGGTAAAACCCTATCCTAACATGATGTAAGAATATACAAAAAGGAATCTGGTAAACCTCAATACCAACATGGAGTTTCATGATCCTAAACATTACCCAATGCATTGGAGTGCTATCAGGGCACACCCTTCATTTTCATTTCAGTCTCATGCTTATGTGTGCCAGATATTTCATATAAAAATGATTTATTCAACCTAATTTTTTTTCAAGATAAAATAATGAGGAATTAATACATGTATGTACCATTCAAAAAGTGTGCATAATGTTGAATACCCTAGAGAAATAAATGGGTATGGAATTAAGTATATGGGGATTATGTGTTGGATAATCTCAATGCAATTTCGACAGCAGAACTACGTTATATATAGAATATTTATTTAGGTTTATGAGACTGAAAGGGGTATATAATATTTTATACATGAAATATAATTTAAATAAATCATGTAAAATAATATCCCAATATATGATATGGAATATAGATGAATAATATCAATGAAATTCTTGAATGGATATAATAAGATTTAAATCCATTAGGTAATTTTTCCATGGTAATGGGTGTACAAAAAAATCATTAGTGAGAGAGAAAGAGAACTATCATCATTCAAACATGAGTAAGGAAGTATGTGGATGTGAGAAATCACTTCCCAACATTTTTAATTGAATGTAAAATATTATTAAAACATAAAGAAACTTAGAATAAAATGAGAATGGAAGGAATATGTTTCTTGGATGCGTTATCCCAAAGGCTTGTGAGCGGCATGAGAGAGGAATCATATGAACTTGAGTGCCTTGGATGGATTATAGAGAGAGGAGGATCGAGTAGGGATGTGAAAAAAGTATTTTTAGTGAATATATGTAGGATATTGGGTGGATTTATATAGGAAAGGATATGGGCCTTCTTTATCATTTCACAAACATAGGTTTTGGAACCTATATAATTATATACTAAAAAACACAAACCATACCATGGATTTTCCAATGGTTTCGGCCATATAAGATTGGAAAAAAATATTTTATAAGTCCAATGGCCATACATATTAAAATATTATCCATTATTATGTGGAGGTGTGTCACATTATTAAGGAAATGAATTTAAAATCCGAAACTATGTTATACATTTTTGAGGATTCAATAAGGCATTATTAAATAAGTTAAAAAATATAAAATCACATTATTTTAATGGGTAAAACTATATTTGGAAGATATTACCTCTTATAGTATCTATTACATCATTTTGGGATCCTTATGATGTCCTAAACACATATGTTATTTACACAATATTTATTTTTTTTCCAAAAAATTCAGCAATCTCAAATAATTATGTAAAATAATAATTGGATAAATTAGATATCCTGATTCATTCATTCTATGTAAATAATTTTCTGAAAATTTCAATTTTAAATTTTAAAATGAAAACTAATATTTATTGAAAATTCATGGGTTTTGACAAAAAATGATTTAAAAAATTAATAAAAATTAAATTTGACTTAATATAAATTATATACTCATTTTTTATACATAAACGTAATTTGATAATAATATTTTATTAAAATATTAATCATTCATGTAATTAATTAATTCCATAAATTAAAATATTCAAAATAAACATTCAATTTTATTGTATATAAGAAATATTACTCTTATCAAACTGATTGCCTAATCATTTGTAGATAAAGAATGGATAAAATAATATTTTATAAGAATTATTTTTGAATTTTTATTAATAATAACCTTAGTGTAATATAATAATGTATATATTGCTCTAAATTATCATTTTTTACTTGAAAAATCAATTAATCAAATTTGTCATTATTTTGAGAAGGACTAATCTCAAAAAGGAATTGATGAAATAATTCATTCATTTATAAAAAGGGATTACCAAAAATGAAACTAATACCAAATTACATAACCCCTTATGACACCAACCTAAGACCTAAGGTTAAGGTGTGTGGTGCTAACAAACTCTTGGGGTGTCTCAGATAACATTACAAGGGTGGTAATATATATTAACTTGACCTTATCCCATAGGTGATTCCATTAAATATTAACTTGTTGATGCTCAATGTCGGATTGGCCAAGAGAGAAACCTAAAGATGCTGCCTCCTTCCCATGCTTCGTCAAATGAGCTTTGTAGAACCCGAGTCAAATGGATGATGCCATCCTCTAATCTGTCTGTTTTTATAGTATTTTTAATAAAACAATATATTTATATCAATTATGTGATCACTATTCAATAACTATATTAACAATGGTAATGATACTTAATGGTAAATTAAAAGAAACATAACATAAAGTTCTTTTGTATTCAATATAAGTAATACATTAAGAGAAAGAGAATTTTATTCATAAATTTTTGGGTTGTTACAACATTCTACCCTTCTGAAATTTCACCCTCGAAATTTCTTTTTCCCTCACTAAGACAAATGAGGGTAACTTTGCCTCATCACTTCCTCTGGTTCCCATGATTCTTCTCCAGACAATTGGTTTCTCCATAACACTTTGACGAGGGTCATTGATTTATTTTGTAGAAATTTTTTCCCTATGATATATGATCTTAACTATCTTCAATTCATAGGAATGGTCATTCTCCAATGGTACAACCTCGGGATTGAGTAAATTTGATGTTTTACTTATGTACATCCTCAAAAGTGATACATGAAATTTATAACATACTAGAGATAGGTTCTATGGGAGGGATAATAGATAGGCCACTCCTCTAATGCGATCAAGGATCTCAAAAGGGCTGATGCACCATGGTCTAAGCTTTACCATCTTCCAAAATATCATCACTCCCTTCTATGGATATTTTTGGAGGAAGTCCATATCTCCAACATAAAAATCAATGTCTTGTCGATGGTTGACATCATAGCTCCTTTTTTGACACAGATCATCTTTGATGTGCTGCTGTGTGGTCTTAACCTTATCCGCCATTTCATCAAACTTTTTTGCACATAAAATATTTTTCTCCATCTCTTCATCCCAGTGTCCTTGTGTTCAGCACATATTCCCATAAACGGATTCATAAGGATCCATTAGGATGCTTGAGTGGAAACTATTGTTGTAAGAGAACAAATCCAAAGGGAGATATTGATCACATCCTCCTTTTAAGGCCATTTATAATCCCCTCAAATAGACCTCAAGTGTTTGGATAGTCCACTAAGATTGTCCATCAGTTTGAGTATGATATGTTGTACTAAATTTCAGCTCAGTATTCAGAGCGTGATGGAGACTAATCCAAAACATAGATAACAATCTTGAATATTTATTGTTTATAATCTATAATGGTACACCACATATCATTTCCACTTCTATAATGTATATTGGTTCTTGTTTATCCAATGATAAACCCTCTAGAATAGAAATTAAGTGTGGAGTCTTTATAAGAGGATCCACAACAACCCAAATAGAATTGTTATCTTTGGATGTCATCAGATGTCTGGTAAGAAATTCCATGGTTATGTTATCCCATTTCCATGTTGGTATGGGTAATTTTTGAAACATACCCTTAGAAATATGCCTCACATCATGCACTTTCTAACATATTAAGCACATTGAAATATATTTGGTGATATCCTTCTTCATGTTATCCCACAAAAAATGCTCTTGGAGATCTCGACACATCTTTGTGTTTCCTGGGTGGATAGAGAAATTGAAACTATGTGAATCATCAAAAAGTTATTTATTTAACACTGGATTTGATAGAACACAAACACTTGACTCAAATATCACAATTCCTTCATCATTAACATTTAAATCTGATGATTTTACTTATCTAATATTTTCTACATTGTTCGGAATTCCCACATCATCTTTTTGAGCATCTTTAAACCATTCCAAAAGAGATAGTTGAGAAATAATTTTTGAAATGATTTCCTTCTTCATAAATCTATGAATATTGGATCCTTTTCAATTCTCATCAATGATATAATTTCTAGGTCCTTTCAACTTAGATGATCTACCACCTTGTTCTCTTCCTCATGGTTGTCATAAATTGACTAGTCATAATCTCTAATGATCATTAACCATATTTTTTGTCATGTATTTAGATATTTCTATGTAAATATATATTTGAGACTTTTTTAACCATATATAATTTACACATTTCCTCAAGGAGATATTTCTACCATATTTTCAGTGTAATGACCACAACTGCCAATAGAAGATCTTGTGTGTGATAGTTGGGCTTTTGAAATATCAACTACCTTGAGGCATATGTGATGAATTTGTCATTTTTCATCAACACACAGCCCATGATCTTTTTAATGAATCACTAAAGATAACTAAAATATCCCCACATGTGGGTAGTGTGAGGACATGGGAAATGATATGCCTCTTCTTAAAATCCATGAATCATTCTCTATGTTCATCATTCCAAGAAAACCTGACCCCTTATATGTTATTTTCCTATGAGGGTTTGAAAATCGTGATAAATTTATCACAAATCAGTGATAATATCCTGATAAGATGAGGAATATACAAATACCCAGCAATGATTATGACCATATACATCCATCAATTTCCTTTGTTTTGGAATGATCCACCAATATCACATTGTATGTAATGATATAACCCAAGAATATGACTTCTTTAACCTGAACTTGCACTTTCATAACTTTTCATAGAGATTCTCCTTTTGAAAGGACTCCAGTATAGTGAATAGATGCCCCTCCTCCTCCTCCTCATTGGGATTGGAGTATAGTAGATTGTCATCAATAAATACTACCACAAATTTGTTAAGGTAATCTCTAAAGGCTCTACTCATCAATTTCATAAATATTTCTTGATAATTACTGAGTCCAAAAAGAATCACTATGAATTCATAGTGCTCGTACCTTGTACGAAAATCAGTCTTGGGAATATTCAACTTCACCCATAATTGGTAATATCCCATCAGAAGATCTGTCTTGGAGAATTATTAAGATCTATCTAGCTGGTTGAACAAGTCATCAATTGATGGAAAATGGTAATTGATCTTTATCATGATTTTTTTATCTCACAATAATAAATGAAAAGGCACGTTGACCCATCCTTCTTCTTGATGTAGAGGACATGTGAACCCCATGGTGAAGCACTTGGGCATATAAACCCATTATCCAAAATATCCAATAGATATTTCTTTTGCTCCTTAAGCTCCACAAAATCCATTCTATATGAATTCTGGGATATTTTCAACACCCTAGGTATAAGATCAATTTTGAATTCAAAAATATCATCTAGGGGGAGGACCAATCAATTCCTTGGGAAACACATCTGTAAAATACATTACAATAAGCAAGAATGCGAGGATGATTCCTTCAATAGACTCAAACATTAGGGAAAGATACATTTTCTCATAGGGAAGTAATATCCATGCTTTAGATGATGGTTCAAATGGATATTCATCCCACCCTATCACTTTTACTTAATCTTGGGTCGATTACCATATGAGGAGTGACTTCCCTCTCAGGACAATTTATATTTGCTCTATATAGGGAAAGAAAATCAATGACTATAATTACAAAACATTCCACCAGCAGAATTATGATGAGGTTTTCCATGAAGTTCAATCCAAAAATTATGATAGTAGAGGAGTTATATTCATGGGATGCAATAATTTCCACATATTCAGTTATCAGTGACATCTCTACTTTTAGGAATTGTGGTGGTGTTTGGACTATTCTAATAATCATTTAGAATATAAATTAATGCATAGAACTAGAATCATAATGTATATTCTCTATTCTTGAATGAATAACTAGCATACATTTCACCAATTAATTGTCATGATTCACTTCAGTGGTAGTAATGGAAGAAGCTCATCTTTACTACCTTGGAGGTTATTGGTTTCCTCCAATTAACCTTGTATTAGGGAACTGGTTTACAATGTTCCCTCATTCCTTGTAGTTGTATTAATGAAAAATGTACTGAGGTTCAACCATATAATTCCTTTTATCTTCGACACTAATGGGGTTCCCTCTTGGGAAATCATTATCCTTGATCCATTCTCTTTCACACCTAAATCATTTCTCATCCCCTTCAGAAAATTTCCATGGGGCTTCTTCTAACACATTTGATTAGTGTGATGATGGAATTTCGTAGCACCATTTATTTTGTCCATAGGATAGACAGAATTGATGTCCACATTCCACTTCTTATACCCATGATACCCTTATGATTCACCAATCTCCATCTCAACATTGAGGGAACATCAGACAATCTCCTTATAGTATTCAATGTTTCGAATTGCCAGACATTTCTGTAGGCTTGGTTTCATCCCACCAAAAATAGTGAACCATTCATTTAGGGGTAGCGAAAAAATAGAGGAATATAGTTCTTGTCTAGTAATGTTTTCGTCATACACCCCAATATATTCGTCTTCCTTTTTCTTGAGTGTAAGGAAATCTAATTCCATCATTGGATGGAGTGAATAGAGAAAATATTTATTGAAAAAAAATTCTGGTATATACTTCCATTCCAACACCTTAATCTAATCCGCGGGCATCATATTGTTCATCAATGTTGACCATTTATCAACTTCACCCTATATGTGATAAGAAACTAGATGAATCTTCTCTTGTTCAAAGATCGAGTGATATTGAGGGATTAGATGTTCCCTTTAAAGTAGGAGTCCTTTGTCTCTTGAAGATAATGATTGTGACTTTTAATTTCATGGGGAGGGGGTGGAATTTTCCTCTTGATCCATAGTTACATTCAAAACCTAAGTTATCTAAGAGAGTATCATGAAAATTTTTTCGAATCCCACACCCATCAGATTAGGCATCTCACTTGAACAGACATCACATTGGTCATTGTATCAGTTGTTATCCTGATTCCTCCCATTACCTTCCATTGGGTAGAATAAAAGGGAGATTAGGGGTTGAGTATTTTAAACTATTTAAAACATAATTGGAATATAATTAAAAAAAATTAAACTATAAATTACATTTATTACCTTAATTTATGAATTTATATGTTTCAATCTGAGCTATCCATGATCTTTTTCCTATCATATATTCTTAAGGGTGTTTTTTGTTCCCCTAATATTGGTTAATAATAATCTTATTAATTTTACAAATCATATCCCCCTGGTGGGTCAAACCATGTGTGCAATAAGGCATGTCATATAGCACCGGTCCCCGTTCGAGTCTAGTTCAAAGCGGCATTTTCAGGTTTTACCCATGGACACATCGGGGCCAGAGCCACCTCTACTTTTTCGTATCCAGAAAATGATGTATTTTTTTGATAATTCACTTAATATATACTCTCCAAAATTTAGGGTTTATTTTCTTATAATTAATCTTTTCTTTAAGTATTTTTCTATATTTTTATAACCCTAATCCCAAAAATAACTAAACCAATCCTCTAATACCAACTATTATAACCCACTTCTTTATTATACATTATGAAATTATTTATTACATAAACATCCACTTAATACAACACAACAGATCTATAGTTATAGTGTATTTTGGTATTAGGAACATTACATGACAACATAAGACATAAAATAAAACATCGTTATTGAAATATTCTTTTACATGACCACCACATTCCTTATTACATACAATTGCATGGGATAACCTGAGGACATACATAAGGAAATAGTGATAAATAATACCCAGTAAGTTAGTAAATAGGGAATACAATGAATAATACAATACATGTTTTTAAATGGGAATATCAAAAGTGGACTATTGAAACATTAACATAATGGCATGATATACCAGGATTATCATGACATTGAAATGTAGAAACAACATGTAACGACCAAAAAAATCATTAATAAAAATTCCACATGGTCTATTTAAATGTCTTATTATGGTTATGTAAAAAGTATGCAATTATTGGTTTCTCTATTTTTGGGTTTTTAAAATACCGTTTAGAATTGTGACCGTTGCTAACATAGTCGTTGAACAGTGATCACATGATTAGTATAAATATAGGGATTTAACAACTACAATTTACTAAAACAAAGGAAGCAATGGCCTCATCCAGTAGACTTGCCTAATATGAATCCCATTTTTTGGAGCTTGTGAAGGAGGTGGTGTCATTGGACTCCGCTCATGACCAAGACCTAGCCGAGCATCAACATGTTAAGCTCGATCTAAACCTCCTACGGGATAATTGGAAGTTGATAGATATTACCCGCCGATCTATGTTATCTGAGCCACCCGAAGAGTCTATAACCATCGTGCACCTTACCCTAAGATATTATGCTGGTGTTATAAGGGGTTATGTAACAAGACCATATAACTATGACTATTTTCATTGTTTTTGTATATATTTTAGAATATACATTCCTTTTATTATTATCGTTACGTTGTAAATTGTTTTTAATTAACAAATAGTATTTTTAGTTAATATTCAACTATGAAATCTATTTTGGTATATTAATGGAATTTTTAATAAAATAATATTTTAATAAAATATTACTATTATTAAATTACTTTTTATTAACTATAAATGAACATATTATTTTATGAAGGTATTTGTAATTTTTATTATGCTTTGAAAGTTGTTTATGTTAAAACCCATGATTTTTAGATAAATGTAGTTTTTTATTTTAAAAGTGTAAATTAAAATAAATAGAAAATTATTTAGAAAAAATAAATATTTTTTTTGGAATCAGGATTTCAAAATTATCCAATGGTGAATTATTCATAAATTTCTAAGACAATTGAATTTCTGGGTAAAATTTTATTACTGTTTAATAATATAATGTGTTTTATGACACCATAAAGACCCAATAGTGATGTAATAAAATAATATATAAATTATTTTCGGCAAATATATGTTTTACCATTAAAATAATGTGATTTTAGGTTTGTTAGTTTTATTTGAAAAATATTTTGTGGACCCTCCAGGACAATTAAAACATTTTAGCTTTTTAAATTGATTTCCATGAGGGTGTGACTAATCCAACATAAGCAACCCTATTATTTTAAGTAGTTCGGACATTGGACATATATAATATTTTTTTCCAGTCCCCTTTTGATCAAACCATTTTCAAAAATGATGGTCTGGATTGTGGTTTTAATTTGTTTATTGTGACGTGTCCCAACCTAAATTAATAATGAATTCCCCCACTATTACTATATAAACCCACCCAAGATCCCACATCCTCTTCACTCAATGCCTTAGGTGTTCTTACAACTTCTATGCTCCTCTCTCTATAATCCTCCCAAGGTTCTCCAATCTTCCAATAATCCTCCCTCAAGCCCCTCCCAAGCCTCTGGGATCACACAAACAATTAAGAGATTTCATCATTTCTCATTTTTTCCAAATTTCCTTATGTTATTATGCCCTTTTATTTTAAATTAAAAATATTGGGGTATTCTTTCTCACCTCCCGCACACTTCCTGATTAAATTTTTAATGATGATAGACCCATTTTCTCTATCATTAATTCCTCCCATGTACACCCATTACCAGGCCAATATTCTGTAAGGAATTTCTCTCTCCTCATTTACATTCAAGAAATTCTATTATATTATGCATCTAAATTACCTTCAATATGTTTGTATATTAACTCCTAGGATCCCATTACTATCCACATAGTCTATAAATTATGGGATACCCCTCACACTCTCATCAACCCATTTTTATGAATTTTTATTTGACATCGTTATGCAACAGAAATTTACAGCAAAATTTCACTGACAAAATCACTATGTAGTGAATACCATACCCACTCCTCTATCAAGGGTAATAAACTTCAAGATCATGTAATTTTAGATTGAGGACTAAAATTTATGTATTCCACAACTCTTATTCATGGAATTAATTATGATGTTAATGAATCCATGTTGTATGATCTACGTGGAACACTTACTCATGAAATGAAATGGCTATGAAGGTTTCACCCTAATAGCGCCCCATTAAATTGGGTAATGTGTAGTATCATTATTCCTTATATGAAATTGGTGTTGAATCAGGTTATTTCAATTGTAATGAGTGTTTACTTGTGATTCTTGTGCAAAGAGGGTTTACACAAGCTCCATGTGCGTTGAGACTTGGCTCATGCTAATTCCATGTTAAGTGGTGTTGACACATCTCCATGCTAGGACTATTAGGCTTTATCATTCCTATAGGTTCGTGATTCTCTTGTAACCCATTGATATTCCTATTTACTAACATTTCTTGTATTACTCATGTTATTCCTTGTTTATTCACTTACTAAGATTTATAGGTCACCCCTTCCACATGTATGTTCTCAGGTTATCCATTGCAATGTTAAGTACGAGGAAGTGCCATGGTTATGTGAAGGAAGTTTTCAATAAATATGTTTTGTGTTTTATGTTCTAAGTTAATATGTAATATTCTTATTCCTCAAAGACACTAGACATTTGAATATTCTATGTTGTATCAAGTGAAGGATTTATGCAATAATTTATGTTAACAATGTAATAAAAATAAGTGTTTTCATATTTGGTATTAGAGGATAGGATTAGTTGTTTTGGGATTAGGATTAGAAGTCCCTAGTGATAGCAGTAGGGAATATAATATGTATAATTAAATCATTCCTAATATTTGGTGATTATTATGTAAGTGGTTTATCAAGAAAATACATCTCTCTATGGATAAGGGAAGGAACATGAAGCTCTGGCACAGATGTACCTAGGAGTGAAAACTCTGATAAGGAGGTTTGTGCTTGACCCGGGGTATCCCGGTACACGACAATGAGCCATGCTGCAATATTGGGTATAACACTCCCAGGGGATATTCATTGGTAAATTGAGAAGCTTAATATGAACCATTATTAAATGAATTTAAAAAAATTTCTCTTAGAATACATGTTAGAATGTTGAAAATGGAAAACATAGATTGAGGCATATAGATTCATAGGTTAAGGAAATAAAAGTAATTTATATGTCTTTCAATTTTTTCTTTCGATTAACCTTTATGGGATATGCCTAACTTTCCTTTTATTCTAGCCAATGGATATAAATAGGAGCACTCAGGCTAACAACTGACATGAAAATCAATGTGATGTCTGTTCTAAAGAGATCCCCAATATGATGAAAGCTGGAATCATGAAAATTGTCATGATACTCTCTAAAATAACTCATGGATTGAATAGAAACATGGTTTAAGAGGAAATTTTAACCCCCATAAGAAAGAAAAATATTCTATCGAGAGCTTCATGAGACAAAGGCCTCTAACATTTAATGGATCATCTAATCCCTATGTCTCAAAAAAATGGATCCTCTCCATTGAAAAGATCTTCTCCGTCCTTCGATGTTCCAAACAAGAGAAGGTTATTTTGGATTATTATAATATTGAGGGTGATGCTGATCAATGGTGAACATTGATAAAAAAATACGATGCATGGTGAGGAGATCACAGTGTTAGAGTGGAAGGATTTATAGAAGATGTTTTTTTGATAAATATTTTTTTCACACCATCATGTATAAGAGGGGAAGGTACTTCCTTTCTGTCAAGAAAAAAGATGAAGAACCTATCAGATCATATGAGGAAAAATACACAAGGATTGAACGATACCCCCAACATCTTTTTCATTACCCCAGAATGCAAGGTTGAATTATTCTTTGGTGGGATGAAACTTAGCATGCAGAAATCTATGGCGATCTGTGACTTCGACAGCTATGAGGAAATTGTCTGATGTTCCCATAATGTCAAAATGAAAATTAGTGAATCTCAAGGGTATCAGGGGTATAAGAATCATAATGTGGAATTCAATTCTGGAGGTTCGATGGATAAATAAAATAGTACTAAGAAGATCCATCCCCCCACTTGAAAATGTTACGGAAAGAAGCACCCTAGAAATTTCTAGAAGGGGTGAGGAAATTCCTTAGGTGGGGAACTGAAGGGAACCTAGCTGTTATCTTCCAACAAGAAAAACCAACAGATAAGGAAGAGGAGAAGAACGCTCCATTCGACTGTCGACGCTTTTTCCATTGCATCAACTGCAATGAAAAAGGAGAACATGCAAATCAATTACCAAAGCCAAGGGTTTTCAAAGGCAACCAACAACCTACAAAGAAGCATAGGAGAGATTTTTCCATCACTAACACTGATGTGAACCCCGACAAAGAAGTGGTGATAGGTATGCTGGTTATTCATTCATGAATAGAAAATTGACTTTTTGATTCTGGTAATATGCATTCTTTTTATATCTCAAATGTTTGGTATAAAGAATCCCAACACCACCACAAATCATGGAAGTAAAGATGTCGGTGAGTTCGAAAAACGGTCACTCATTGCATCTGAGGAATATAACTCCTCCCCAATCATTATTTATGGATTTAACATCCTAGTGAACCTCTCCATAATCCCTATGGAGGAATTTGATGTAATTCTTAGCATGGATTTAAATTCCTTATATAGAGCCAACATAAATTTCTATTAAAGGGAAATCACTCTAATTGGAGAGAATTGACACCCAATTATATACATGTTCTATGAGGAGGATGAATCTTATTTTGTTTCATCATCTCATGTATGAATATAACTTCTATATGATCACGTGTATCTATCTCAGATGATTGATTCCAAGGAAGAAACCATCCTTGAAAGGATTCCTATAGTGAGGGAATTCGCTGAAGTGTTTCCTGAAGAATTGTCTGGTCTCCCTCTTAGAGGATATGTTAAATTCTCAATTGACCTTTTACTGGAGGCGTTTCCAATATCCAAGATAAAGTATAGAATGACTGTCCTAGAGCTCAAGGAGCTGATGAAAAAACTATATGAAATTTTTGATAAAGGATTTATATGCCAAAATGATTAACCATGGGGTACACTAGTCTTATTGATCAAGAAGAAGGATGGGTCAATGAGGCCTTGAATTGATTATCTTGGGGTTAGAAAAATCACGATAAAGAAAAAGTATCCTCTTCCCAGAATTGATGACTTGTTTGATTATCTTTGTAGAGAAAAATACTTCTCCAAGGTAGATTTGTGTTTGGGATATTATCATGTATGTGTGAAGAAGGATGATATCCCCTAGACTACATTCTATACTAGATATGGGCCCTATGAATTCGCAATAATTCCTTTTAGACTCAATAATACTATAACAATCTTCATGGACATGATGAATATAGTCATTATAAATTACATCAACAAATTTTTTGTATTCATTATACATGATATTATAATATACCTCAAAACCAAGGAGGATCAGGAGGAGTATCTAGGAACTATACTAGAGATCTTGCATAAGGAGAAGCTCTATGTAATGTTCAAAAAGTGTGAGTTATGGTTGAAGGAGGTCTCATTTATGGGTCATATCATCACAATAAATGGGATATTAGTGAATCACTCCAAGACAGCTACAATTATGGGATAGATGAGGCCAACTTCGATAAAAGATATCCATAGATTCTTGGGGTTATCTGGATATTATTGTCGATTTCTGAGAAATTTATCATGATTTTCCAACCCTCTTACCAAGATAACTTGGAAGGGAGTAAAGATTGTGTGGAGTGATAAATGAAAAGATATCTTCATGGATCAGAAAAAGATCCTTATCACTGCCAAAGTGCTCAAATTACCCACAAGTGAAGAAATTTTTGAGGTATTTAGTGATGTTTTGATAATGTTACTAGGTTGCGTGTTGATGCAGAATGATAAAGTGATAGCCTACACCTCGAGGAAACTAATGATCCCTGAGAAAAACTATCCCACGCATGATCTGGAGTGTGAAACTATGATCTTTGTGTTGAATACCAACCGGAATAATCTCTATGGTGAGCAGTGTGAGATATATACTAATCACAATAGCCTCAAATATATATTCACACAACAAGTGACTAATATGTTCCAATAAAGGTTGATTGAACTCATGAAGGATTATGAGGCTCAATCCATTACCACCTAGGGAAAGAGAATAGGGTGGTCGATTCTCTAAGTAGAAAGGATCCATGTATTCTGTCATTGATGAGAATTGTGAAGGATCCAATATTCTTAGATTTGCAGAGGATGGACATGGGAGTCATTAAGGGAGGAACAAAATCAATCCTTTCTCAATTGATTTCTCAACCATTCCACACAGAGAAAATAAAGGATGCTCAAAGAAAGGATACAGAAATTATAAAAAGTGTGGAATCCATCTGAAATGGGAATTCCTCAGTGTTCATGGTTGAATAGGATGAAATTGTGATATTTGGGTCACAATTATGTATACCATCTGATCTAGATATAAAAAAGGAGCTTCTGAATGACACACAAAGGTCAACTTTCTCTATTCACCCAGCGAGCAAAAAGATGTATCGAGATCTCTGAGAAAACTTTTTTAGGGATAATATGAAGAGGGTGATTGTTGAATATACATCAAAGTACCTAGTATATCAGTTAGTAATGTCTGAGAGGCAAAAGTCTAAGGCGAAGATAAAAACCCTACCCATACCAACATGGAAGTGGGACAACATTACCATGGACTTTTTCACTAGACATCCATGAAAATACAAATGAAACAATGCTATATGGGTCCTTGTGGATCATATTACGAAGAAATATCACTTTATCCTAATTTTAGATGACTTATCATTGGATAAAATTTCATATATTTTGAATCAAATAATTTGAAAGGTTGCATGGAGAACCGTTATTAATTGTATCCAATCATGACCCAATATTCACCTCAAAGATCTGGAAAAGTATCCATGATGCTCTAAGCACTGCACTGAACTTTATTAGGACCTATCATCCTCTATCGAATGGCCAAACTAATTGAACTATTCATTCACTAGATGAAATGTTATGATCATGTTTTATATACATCAAAGGAGGGTGGGACCAATATCTTCCACTGGTTGAATTCTCCTATAATTAAAGTTTCCACATGAGCATCTGAATTGCACAATATAAATCCCTTTATGGGAAAAGATGTATAACTCCAGCGTGTTGGGATGAAGTTAGTGATCGTAAGCTGTTAGAACCTAAATTTGACAAAGAAATGTTGATGTAGGTGAAAACCATTTAGTATAAAATCAAGGAATCCCAATTTCAATAGAAGAGTTATGATGATAACCATTGACAAGACCATAAGTTTAATGTTAGAGACATGGTGTTTCTATGCATATCTCCATGGAATAAGGTCATGAGGATTGGAATGAAGGGGAAGTTATGTCTAAGGTACATCATCCCCTTCGATATTCTTGATCGTGTTAGGGTTGTGGCATATAGAATAGCACTTCCAACTACCATGGCTAATGTACATAATGTGTTTCATGTATCCCTCTTAAGAATGTACATACTGGACCCTTCACATTTAATCTCTTTAGAGGTTTTATAGCTAGAGGATGATATTTCATACATAGATCAACCCGTCAAAATCTTATATCAAAGAGAAAAAGTTCTATGAAATAAGACAATGCCCCTCGTCGAGGTGTTATTGAAAAAGAAAATGTTTGAAGAAGTAATGTGTGAATCAGAAGAAGTGATGAATCAGAGTTACCCACATCTGTTTTAGTGTGGGAAAAGGAAATTTCTAGGGTGAAATTTCATAAGGGGATAAGATTGTAACAATAGAAAATTAATTAATGAAAATTATCCATTGTCTATTTAAATGTCTTCTTATGGTTATATAAAACATATTCAGATATTTGGTTTTATGATTTTGGATTTTTAAAATACTGTAAAGAATTTTTATCATTTCTAATATAGTCGTTGAATAGAGATTACATGATTAGTATAATTATTGGGCTTTAACAAAACCAATTTACTCTAAAAAAGGAAGTGATGGCCTCACCCTTTAGACTTGACCTGTATGAAGCCCATTATTCAGAGCTTGGAAAGGAGGTGGAATCATTGGGATTTGATCTTGACCAAGCCCAAGCCAAGCATCAACATGTTGAGCTCGAATGGAACTGCCTACAGGAGATTTGGATGTTGATATATACTACCACTCAAGCGATATTATCTGAGCCACCCCAAGAGCTTATCACCATCTCCCACCTAACCCTGAGGACGTATGTGGGTGTTATAAGGGGTTATGTAACAACAACTTATCAATATGATTTGTTTCATTATTTTTTTATATAATATATAATATAAATTCATTTCATTATTTTTGTTACATTGTAAAGAGCTTTTAAACCACCAATAGTATTTTTAGTCATTATTCAACTAAGAAATATATTTTGATATATTAATAAATTTTTTAAATAAATATTATTTTAATAAAATATTATTATTATTAAATAATGTTTTACAATATATAAATGATCATATAATTTTATGAATTCAATTGTAATTTATATTAAGGACTGAAAGCTGTTTTTGTTAAAACCCATGATTTTTTTATAAATTTCAA
Organism: Viscum album; assembly: GCA_963277665.1. Lineage (NCBI taxonomy): Eukaryota > Viridiplantae > Streptophyta > Magnoliopsida > Santalales > Viscaceae > Viscum > Viscum album. Next base: position 599,453,989 of record OY728122.1, read on the forward strand.
TTTTTATTTTAAATGTTAATTTTAAAATATATATAGAATAATTTAGATAAAATTAATATTATTTTTGGAATCATAACATCTAAATTATCCAATGGTGAATTTTTTAATAATTTTCTGAGATAGTTGAATTATTCGTTAAAAATTAAATAACGTTTAAATATATTATGGGGGTTATGACATCATAATATCCTAAAAGTGATGTAATAAAATAATATAAACATTATTTTAGGACAATATATGTTTTAAAATTAAAATAATGTGATTTTAGGTTTTTTTGTTTTATTTTTCAAAGATTTAGTGGACCCCCCAAGACTTATAAAACATTTTAATTTTCTGAATTGATTTCCTTGATAGTGTGACTCACCTTCACATAAGAAACCTTGTTATTTAATGAATTTCATCCCTTGTCCTTATATAATATTTTTTCCCACTACCCTTTGGAAAAAACCATGGTCAAAAACCATGGCCTTGTTTTTTGTTTTAATTAGTTTAGTTTGTGGTGTCCCAAACCTAAATAATAATGAATTCTCCCTTCTTTACTATATATACCCACACAAGATCCCACATCCTCATCAATAAAAGCCATAGAAGTTCATCCATCTTCTTCCATTATCTCTCTAGAGTCCTCCCAAGGGGCCCCAATCTCCCAAGAATCTTCTCTCAAGCCCCACCCAAGCCTTTGAGAACACACTTCCAAGTAAGGGATTTCTTCCTTTCTCATTTTTGTCCAATTTTCATTATTTTTTATGCCATTTTATTTTCAATTAAAAATGATGGGGTATGATTTCAATCCTTCCCCATAGATCAATCTTAATTTTTGAATGATTAGATTCCCCTTTTCTCTCTCATTAATTCCTCCCATGTACACCTGTTCCCATTCTGAAATTCCATATGGAATATCTCTCTCCTCATTTACATTCTAGAAATATTTTTATATTATGCATCTAAATTCCATTCCATATGTTTGTATATTATGTCCCATTATCCTCTTACTTTAAATTTAATTCATAAATGATGAGATAACCCTCTCACCCCCATCAACCCATTTTTACTAATATGTATCTGACGCCGTTATGAAGTCAAAATGACACCAAAATTTCCATGAAAAAAACATTGTGTAGTGAATACCATACCCACTACTCTATCATGGGTATTCACCTTTATGCACATGTACTTTTTTATTGATGACATAAATTTATGTATTCCACATCTCTTATTTATGGAACGAATTGTGATGTTAATTAATCCACGTTGTATGATCTATGTGGAACACTTATGCATGAAATGAAATGATTATGATGGGTGAGACCTCATAGCACTCCAATGAATTGGGTAATGTAAAGTATCATGATAAATCATGTGAAATGGGTGTTGGATAATGCTAATTCATGTGAAAATAGTGTTTACTCATGCTTCATGTGCAATTAGGGTTTGCTAATGCTCCATGTGCAATGAACCTTAGCTCATGCTAATTACAAGATAAGTGTAGTTGCCACATATCCATGTTATGATTATCATGCATTAATATGCCTTTTTTGTTAATGTTTCTCTTGTGCTCCATTGATTTTACTATTGACTAAACCATCTTTTATTTCCCATGTTATTATATGTTTATTTCCTTAATTGTCTTTATTGTGCACCCCTTTCACATGTATGTCCTCAGGTTGTCCCTTGCAATTCTAGGTACGAGGGAATGTCGTGGTTATTTAAAGGATGTATTCAATACAGATGTTGTGTGTTTTATGTTCTAAGTGGTTATGTAATGATCCTAAGCCCCAAATATCCAACACCTCATGATCTTCTTTGTTGTAGAAATTGAAGGTTTAATTTAATAATTTATGTTATGTATGTAACAAAATTAAGTGTTGTCATACAACATAAAACACTACATCATTAACAAAATGAAATCAGGTATATCCCTGTCGCAACATGGTTGAAAAATTTCATAAAAGGAATCAATTAAACCCTTATCCCATCATGACATATTATGAAACTAAACAATATCCATTGCATTGAATAACTATCATGTAACACCCATCATATTCATTTCAATATCATATTAATGTGTGACACATAGATCATATACCATAGAATAATTCAGCATCATCAATTTTTTCCATGATCAAATAATTTTTAATAAATAAAAGTAAGTACCATTCAATAATTGATTTTAAATAATATTGAATACCATTTATTGAAAAATTCATATGTTATTCAATACACCATGGTTTTGGTTTGGAAAATTGGGGTGCAATTTCTGCAGCATAACGACATTATATGAAGATTTATAAATTGTATTGGTGAGAGAGAAAGGGGCATCTCATAATTTATACATTATATAAAAAGTAAAGTAATCTTGTAACCCAATATTGAAACATATGAAATGGAATTTAGCTGCATAATATAGACAAAATTCTTGAATGGAAATAATAAGAGAGAAATACCTTAAAAATTTTCAGTATGGTAATAGTTGTACACAAAAGGAACCAATGAGGGTGAAAGGGGTCTGTAATTATTCAAAAAAATGAGGGAATTTTTTGGGAGGTGAAAAATAATACCCCTACAGTTTAAATTGAAAATAATATGGTATAACAACCTAAATAGACTTGGACAAAAATGAGAAAGGAAGGAATCCATTACATGGATGTCTAATCCCAAAGTCTTGGGAGAGGCTTGAGAGAGGATTCTTGGGGCCATGGGTTCCCTTTGGGGATTATAGAGAGTGGAGGAAAGAGTAGGGAAATGATTCAAGGATTTTTAGTGATGAGAAGTGGGATGTTGGGATGGTTTAAATAGGGAATGAGATGGGAATTCATTAAAGTTTCACAAACATAGAGTTTTAAACCTATATAATTAAATACTCAAAACGAAAAACTATAAAAAGGTCTTTTCCAAAGTTTTTTTACAAATAAGAGTGGAAAAAATTATTTTTAAGTCCAATTACAGAAAATATTAATATATTATCCTTTCTTATGTGGAGGTGAGTAACATTATTAATGAAATGGATTTAAAATCATAAAATATATTATACATTTTTGAGAATTAACTATGTATTTATAAATTAAGTAAAAACACAAAATCCCATTATTTTTTTGGGTCAATATATATTGGGATGATATTACCTCCTATAATATTTATTACATCATTTTGGGGTCATTATGATGTCATAAAACACATATTTTATTTATACGGTATTTAATTTGTACCCAAGTATTCATCTATTTTAGAAAATTATGAAAAATTCATCATTGGATAATTTGGACATCCTGATTCAAAAAATAATATTCATTTTATAAAAATTATTTTATAAATATGTCAATATTAAATTTTACAATGAAAACACACATTTATTGAAATTTCACAAGTTTTGACAAAAAGAGTTCTCAAACCATAATAAAATTACATTTGACTTCATAAAAATTATATACTCTTTTATTATTTATATAATAATTTTTATAAAAATATCTTGGTAAATTATTAATTATTTCAAAACATCAAAAATTCATTTAAAAAATTTATTTTAAAATACACTTTATATTTTATCAAATATAAAAAATATAACTCTTATCAAACCAATTACATAATCATTTATAAATAATGAATTGATATAATCATAACTAAAAAGAATTATTTTAATTATACTGTCAATAAAAACCATAGTTTAATATAATAATGTATGTATTTCTCAAAATTACTATTTTAACCCAAAAACTCAATTTATTAAATTTATCATTATTTTAAGAAGGATTATTCTCATAATTATAACACTTACATAAAACCTATGTGTAAGATGTGTGATAATGACAGACTCTTGGGATGGCTCAGATAACATCGACCAGGTGGTAATCTCTATTAACATGAAATTCACCTGTCAACAATTCTACTCAAGCGTAACATATTGAGGATCAGCTTTGTATTGGATAAGAGGGATTCCCAGGGACACTACCTCCTTCCCTTGCTCCGAAAAATGAGCTTCGTACGGTCTGAGTTTACTAGATGAAGCCATCCTCTCCTTTGTCAGTGTAGAAAGTATTTTTTAAAAACCATATTATTATATCAGTTTAGTTATCACTGTTAAATATATATATTATCAACATTCATGATACATAATGACAATTTAAACTCAATAATAATAAAAATAAACAAGTTCATGTGTTTTATTTATCCACAAGACATTAAAATTAAATTAATTGTTTACATAAATGTTCGGGTCATTATAGACATATTGAGGTGTGGGAATCTACCGAGGGGCACATCATCGGTTTCATGGGATGGATATTAGTTAGTAATCCATTCTATATTGGGTAGTGGTGAGGTGCGGGACCCTCCTTACTCTATCATTAGAGAAGATGCCTGAGGTGTATAGTCCGAAGAATTGCTCTATCATTTGTGTAGTGGATAGGGGAGGTACTCTCCTATAAGGTTCCTATGAGCATGTGTAGGGTAAAAGATAGTTTTGATAAGACCTATGTTAATGGGTACTAGTTTTGTAACTAGAGAACAATGTATTAAATTGCATGTTGTCTTAGGAAGACCATAGGATATGGAATATCTCTTGGACTATGTTCTCTTGGATAGAAATTACTGTAAAGACTTGAGAGGAATCAAGTGGCTATCTATGAGGCCTCAAACTCATGAGAAATTGAGTCCAAGATGTGTATATTCGAGTGATTCTAGGAATTCTTGTATTAATTTATCATATAATGTTTGACATGCCATGTTGTTGGATCTAACTAGTATTGTTTAGTTGAGGAGTGTTGAAGGAAAATTTTCTATCTCAATTGTGATTCCTCCCCGGGTAGGGTCAAGAATACTTTTTTATTTTACTTTCTCATTTTATTTTGGGATTTTTTTATTTGTATTTGGTATTGTTATAATCACCCCTACACATGATATTCCCAAATGTGTAATTTTTTTAAAGACCATCATTTCGAAGGATTCATTGGAGGTCCTGAACAAGGAGGATCTTAGAGGGCTAGATTAACCAAGGTTTTTCCCATGGTTTTGGTTGATAGTGGACCCCTCCTTTTGAGTTTGTTGGAACCTTTTTTTGTTCTTATGTGATTTTATTTTTACATTCATTAATTTCAGTACTTCTATTGTTCTCTATTTTTGGGATAGATGTATGAATGCATTTTTTACTAGCAGTTATTATTATCACTATAATGATTCATGAAAATTTATGTCAATGCATGTTTGTATGTACTATTGGATATAGCCTCCAATATGTGTGATATTCCTACAATGTTTTGGTCCCTAGACCCTTTCTTATTAGAGGGAGGCTTGAGGTGTTGATGTATTATACCACATTAGGTTAGGTCATGAGATTATGTGTTGTTCTATATGGTTTAGTGAAACTGTATGTTTTACTTTGAAGCATTTTTAAATAGTTAATATGTTGTAATATCTAATTCCCTTGGTTAACCTTATTTGAAACATGTTATAAATGAATCAGTTTATCCCTGATGGAAAGAAAACTTGTTATTTTATAAAGATAAAGGTTTTGGGCCATGTGAGCCTATTTGAGATGAAAGGTGATACCCATGACATTATCAGGTATGGTACCTAGGAAAATGGAATGATTTATATATTGGTCTCTATACTTTAGTACTGAAATATAAGATGATTTAATGTTAATAAATGTATTTATGGTCTTTGTGGACAAGTTACTTGTTTTTTATTCCTCTCCTCAAGACGTGAGGTTGTTTTTTGTGCTTGGGTACGCTTCAATTTTATAATATATTTGGGTACTTCCTAGAGTACCCTGAATTATGGAATGAAATGGAATAATAAATATTTTAACCCGTGAATTTTTTATTTTAACAGAGTGAAAATGATGACAATCATGTGAAATCATTGAATTGTTTTGATTACGAATTGATAGAATGGTATTAACAAATTGGTTAATTTTATGTGAGTAGAATAAGGTTAATTATTAGATAATGAATTAATTTACATAAATTTAAATGTTAAAAGTATGGAATTAAATAAATGAATATCATTTAAAGATTTTGTGTGTATATGATATCTATTTCATAATAGTGGTTGTTGGGTGTCTATAACGCAATAATTGTAGTTTGACCAAAGACACAGTTACCATGTTAAGGATGTGAGATTTATTATTACCTATATTATATGCCATTTCATATTCTATACCACAATGTCTATAGAGATATTGAATCCCAGTGGACTGTGGGAGGGTATTATCCCCAATATATGGGTTGTCGAGGACGGGATGGTTGACTACCCCCTCTGACCCTATTATCTTATCCTAGAAATATATGTTCTTGTATCCATGGTGCTTATCTTTTCCATATATGTGTGTAAATAGATAAAATTTCTGGTTGTATTCTCTCTCACACATATCTTCAGATATAGTTTCTTATAGATTATTAATGTATGATGTGTATGGGCTTTGATATATTGAGGTATAATACATGAAAAACTAGTTGTAGTGGCTCCAAGAAACTACTTGTTTGCTATAATGAAATATTTTTTGGGATGATTATATAACGGGATACATCATTTTAATGTAATGAACCGTTTCTTCAAATTTACTAGGGAAGCCTTAATGTTTATCTATTGATTGCTCGAGCCATACAATGTTTTGGAAGAGTGGAAATGTATTGTGGAATTTGTTTTTTATACCCTCTTTTTATATTATACAGTATGATCTTGTGGATGAAATAATTTACCTCAGAAATTCATGGTGAGTATGGTATTATAGTATACCTATTTATGTGATGAGTTATCATCCCTTTTTATTATCTAGGATTTGGTATGCTTTCATTATCTTTATCACGAGAGGATTCAAGGAGCTTCCAACTGATTGTACCAATTATGCTCACTATAATTTTATATACTATTTTTTAGTTTAGAAAGAGCTAGATGGTGACTAGGAATGTATTTAAAAGAATATGGAGGTTATAAATGATCTATTTGATCATTCATGTTCAATACTGAGGATAAAAATTTGGAATTGATATCATTATATTTTAATATTTTTAATTTTATGAAATTACATGAATGTATTTGGGATATTTTAATTATATATTATATAGGTTCGTTTTTAGAATTTTATATTATATATTATCTCCCATATTATTTTATAGGGGAACTCATACCATCTATGAGTATGGTATACCCTTGGTTCTTGTCAACAAAACATGGCATATTGAGGGAATCATTTAGTAATCACTATCTTCTTTATATCATTAAGGACCATGGAACATTTGGGGGGAATGATGTTAGCTATGTTTTGAAATCATTATAATAAGGGAGGGTGGATGAGACAATTGTATTTCAAGATCCAACTAATATGATGTTTATATATATAATAATACTGAAGATACAAATAACTGTGATACAGGTTGAGGTGTAGAAACATTAGAAAGGACTATTCATTATTTTTCATTGTTTTTATGTTAGAAATGTGTAGGAAATGGGATTAGGTTAAACCTAAATAAAATAAATAAATTATTAGTATTGAAAATTCCATGTTTTAAGTTTATCAGTCCTTAATGTTTTTCCTTATGTAGACAAGGATCACTTTTTATGTCCCCATCAAGTTTATGTTAAACAAATTCAGATCGATGCTCCCACAAATCACCATATAGTAGAGGTCAATAAAGAAAACACATTTAAGAGGACTGGGAAATTTTTTTACACAAGCATTGATATTCGGTGAAAAAAAATAAAAAATAAATATTTATAATATGTAAATGAAATATGTTCATTATATTATAAACCACAAGGATATATTTTATCTAGGTTTTGGAGGATTAAGAAAATATCATTAAATTATATTAGTGTTTATTACAAATATTATATGAAAAAAGTTTCATATTTACATGATATTGATCCCTAAGAGAAACCAAAAATATATGGAACATTCACTAAGCCTACTAAAATAATTTTAAAACCTAGGGTCGACATGAAATTTATGAGTAAGGGGTTTAAAACCCATGTGTAAAATCCATTTATAATGACTATTCAAAACATCATTAAAAAAAATTTCATTTTATATAAAATATAAAACAATTGTTAAATAGTTTTGAAAAATAACACTATAGGGTTTTTAAAATATATAACAACACAAAATACTTTTCAAATCATTTAAAATAAATAATTCTTTGAAACCCCAATATTATTTCAAAATATAATTTTCATTCAAGTATATAAATGGATCTCTCTTTGAAAAACATTAAAATATTTTCTTAAAAAATAATATTTTCATATAGAATATAATGATACAGGGAGAGCCATATAAAATCCATGGGTCCACTAGAAATATCATTTATAAGACAATTTCCCCTTGTTTATTAGTTCATTCCCCATCCCTCACCACCACCTTCGATAACCATGTGAAAAAAAATTGTAATTTTTTTATCATGTCTTCCTTTCTCATTAAAAATATATTAAAGCGACCTTTCAAAAATATTAGCTATATGTTATTTAATTTTAAGAAATAAATACATAATAATAAATCATTATAAGTAATAATAGAGGTTAACAACATTTTTATAAAATTATGATCATTCACAAACAATATATTTCATTCAAATATAACTTCCCTAAAAATGAGTGGAATGTTTACATAGTCCATAACCATTCAAATATATATATGAAACATTATTAAATTTTACACGACATGAAAGGTATAAAATTATGACTATAAAAACCAATGATACATTGAAACAACACTAGAAAATAACAAATCAAACTCCTTAAATAATTACTATTTGGAAATAGTTCAAAAACTATTCTCTCCTACAATCTGTGTTTTGTAATATTTTTAAGAAATAAATTTTCCAAAAAAGCAGTGAATTTAGAAAATTATATGATCATGATTAAAAAAATTCATAAGAAATCATAAAATAATATTGTTAATTTGAATCCAACCATGAATAATAATTATAAAATAGAATCATAATTAAGAAAATTGGGAAATTGAATATATGAAATTTACCTTTCATAGTGGGTTTTAAAAAAGAAACATAAATTTTTTAAAACATGTTATCTATTTCCTTACAATATAGTATAAATGGAATAAATGGAACTCTTATAAAATAGTGTTTTATAAAAAGTATCCATTTAAATAAAAAATGTTTGGAAAAAAACATAAAATCATAATTTTTTTTAAGAAATCAAAAAAACTAGAAGACCTATTTAAATGTATGAATAATAAGAATTTTATAATAGAAATATATTTATTTAGTATAGTTATTTATAAAAGAAATACATATCTTTTACATGAAATTGGTTTTGAAATTAAAATATGAAAAATAAGTTTTCATATATATCTTTAACCTTACCTAAAATTGAATACAAATCATGTTGATGAAAATGTAATCCCCAATTCTATTTCTTTGAAATGATGCTATAACAGAGATAGAGTGCCCTTTGTAATGATTTGAGGTGTTCCAATCAGTACAGAGAGAGTATAGATTTATTGTAGTCTAGAAATAGAAACTGATCACATTTCTTATGTATTGACAAAGCATGAGGATGGTGTGTCCAATTTATTTTGAATGTGATTGCGGTAAAAAAAAATGATGGGTATTATTGGTAAGTCACATTTAATATAAAATTTTCAATGATGAACACAACCCATAATGGTTAAAAATATATAGGATTTTGTTTTTTTGGTTTATGTTGAAATTTCGGATTGAAACATCCACTATTTTAAGGATATAATAATAATATATCATTTTTAAAAATATTATAATAAGAAGAATGAAATAAAATGATTAATCATTGATTTATAAACCAAATTATAGCCAATATAAGGCTAAAAATAACTATATAATTTATATATTTTCATTTCAGTTTTTATTTTATTCTTTCGTGGATTCTATGATATGTATTTTAAAATTTTGGCCATTCTCGACAATAATTCAAATGGTTTTGGTTCATTATGGCCCAAAAGAAATTCAATTTTACAACATTTTATCTAGTAGCTCAAGGGTCCCTTTTTTAATTGTAGGTGGTCGGAAATAGTCATAGGATGTAGGGGTTTAGATTTGAACTGTCTCTATGTCAAACATATGAGTGATAATTTATATTATAAGCTGTCGAAAGGGATTATGATAAAGGTAAATGTTGAGAGATCATTATTCAGGAATTTTATCTTAACTGTTTTGTGACGTGAGGTCTTATAGACCCATCATCAATGAAAATTATAGTGGCGGTGTTTGATAACAAGGTCAGTCATGAATAAGACATGGTTGATATATTACTTGGTATCATTGGGATGAATGAGGATAAGACATCAACAATTTATATTTTTTGTGAGGTTGAATAAAATGGATTAGGATGATATGATGACTCATACCTAATCGATCAGATGACCATGATATAAACCAATGGTTTTAATGGATGGTGATCATTATATTAAATATATCATCTAACATTGGCGTATCCTTTTACATTCTCTACCATATATTATAACTACCTCAGCTAACACTTCGATCCAAGGAACTGGGTTCAGCACTCGGACACACATATATTCCATTACATGGTGCATGGCTGATATGATCAACCTTTTGTGTGCCTCTGGGTACAACATTAAGGTTATATATCCACTCTCACCTTGATTATAGTATGCTTCTTGGGCCAACACTCCCTTATGGATTGAACACTCTCCCCACATTAGGGATGAAAGGACTGGCCCTTGTGGCTTCCTATCTCGACATTTATTAATATTCTAAATTAATTTTAAACAATTAAAATTGTACTAAACTAGTGTTAATTTATTTCATTATTTTTATATAAGTAAGAAATTTCTATGATAACATTAAATGAACTTATAAGAATAAAATGATTATTATATGTTGTACTATTATTATCGTGCTATCATCGAATTGATATTTTACTTATGATATTATTTAATTTTTCATCAAAATTTATATTTATCTGGAAAAATATATTATTTTAAATTATATTTTAAACTATAAGTATTTAAATGAATTAAATTTAAATAATATCTAAATTTATAGAAAACTATTAAAAAATATATTATCCACCAGTCAAATACAACTATGTTTTTCAAACAATAACATTTATACATGGAATTTTAATATACAATACCTAGAGACTATCATTATTAATGATTGTGAGGATGATTACTATTTTTATGATTCCATATAATCATACCATGATCATATATAGAGGGATAATAATCATTATGGATCCATACTATGTGGGTTGTAATCATGTAGTATGAATTTTTATTTAAATGATTCCCCTTTTATTAGTAAAACATTCGAATTTTTTACACTTAAAAGGTGGTATTTTACCATGTTTATATATATACATTATTTTTAACCAGAAATAAATATTATTGTTTCTGAGAATTTTTATTTTTTACCTTCTTAAATGAGAATGCATTAATTATTTTATGTTATGAGGAATCTTTTAGAGTTTAATGGTCTGATATGGTAAAGTTATGAGGTATTCTTTTCAGACTGAGTGGCAGAGAATTAGTTACAGAGGTGTAAAAAAGCCTTCATTTTGAACTTATCTTTAAAGGAAAAAAATGTTCTCTTCAAAGTGAAACTTTTATGTGGAATAGTGAAAAAGCGGTGGCTCTTGTTCCCGGATGATCATGAGGATTTTGTAGTCTTATGGGAGAAGTTATGAGACTAGTTCTAAGTAGAGATTATTTTATTGACCATAAAAGATGTCAACCTCTTGGAGTTGATTACCCTTGGACAATGGAGTTATATAATACAGGATTTTGGGATCAATATTCTTACCATTATTTGTTATGAATTGTACCTAATTCAATATGAGATTGTTTTTAGGGGAACCTTGATGAGTCTTTATGTCTATTGAACCAATCCTAGGCCATCAAATATTTTCAGTTGATTTATCTTACGGTGTTTCCAATAGTGGAGGTCATTGAAAGTATTTTTTCAAATAATGGATCATCATGATATAGTAATATTCACAATTCATCTAATAGAAGATCTATGGTTTTTGATTCCATGTTTTCTTGATAGTATATCATTCATGTAACACACCGAGATTTGATAATATATTTTTAAAATAAATTCAATTTGATGGAATATTATACACACAATAGATAATATAAATATTGTATAGAATAGTTTAAAATTATAAATTTTCAATATATTTTTCTGTATGAATATTAATATAATAATTTTTATAAATATATATAATGGTTTTAGATAATGTAAATATATTTTTTAAAATTTTTTTAAAATTATTTTAAAAAATATTTTTCCAACAAATTTTTTTTTTATATTTTATCTTTTTGAGAAAATAATATAATTAATTTTTCTCATTTTATAAATTTTATTTTAAGAAATTAAATTATTTTTTAAATTAAAATAGAAAAATTATATTTCAGTTTATTTTTTTGAATTTTTGGAAATGATGTATTTTTTGATCAATAGTGAATTATACAAATTTGAATTGTAAAACTTATTTTCATTTAAAGAATTAATATAGTTCCATTTTGAATTAAAATATTTTAAAATGTAACATTATTTAATTTATATTATTAATTATAAAATTATTATCATTGGAGTAAATTTTATTCGTATTTTTCTACAATAACACTCAATACTTATGAATATTTTTAAGAAATGTTTTTATCACATTTTTCATGTTAATATTAAAATTAAATTTGGATAATTCTAAGGAATGAATTTGATAAAATGGTATCCATATTTTGAATCCACAAATATATTTTGGGAAATTAATAGACTTTTATTTTTAGTCATAATGAATTATAAAAACTATAAAAATGTGTCATTATAGTTAATGTTTAAACAAGTTTATAGAGGATTAAACTAGAAGATATGGGTAACATCCCAAATTAAATAACTATAAATCCAATTTTATATAATTATCGATACCACATACATTGCAAAAATGAAATCTATGTCCATTTAGAATCATTTTTCTTGAGAATGAATTATTATATATTAATATTTTAATATATACAAAGTGTTTCCTCTCTCACATATATAAAAGAACACCCATCCTTTATCATCATTACCCATAATTGAAATTTATATACTATAAAATCTTTAAAAAATATCTTCTCAAAATACATTAATCATAATAATAGTTTTTGGTCTTCTAAAAAGACCATTCCAAGGGTTCTTATGAAAATATCTAAAGGAGGCCAACCAAAGGAGAGGTAATCATCACACTCAATATCTTTCAAATTTTTCTTTATTTTACCTCCTCTATGTGTATGGAATTCATAATAATACAATATATTAATTATATAAAATATATGAAAATATTATTATTATTTTGTAAAATCTAATATCCATTATATTTTCCATTAAATGAGAAGTGAAAATATTGCATGAGTGTACATGTGGATTACCACCTCCATGTAGAGATACAATTTATTTTTCATCACTGTATTTCCTATATTGGTTTTATGATGGGTTCAATGTTTATACATTATAATTTTTGATGTACTAATAATATAAACTTATGTTATAATATATAATAATTTTATTTATAATCTACTAGAAAATGATAATTTCACTCATGAAACTTGTGAACCAACCCTTCTATGAAGCTATGTGATAAAAATTTTGTTTGTTAATTAAATGATTTAAAATAAGGATATATTGAAAAAATAAATATGATATATTTGATATAATTATTATTATTTATCATTGGATTATTATTTACTTTTAATTCGTTCATTCCATTGAAAATGAAATTTGCATTCATGCATACTTATTAGTTACAATCTCTATGAATAGTGCACTTATTTTTTCTATATCTTTTATTTATGGATCAATATAAATATATGTATTCAATATATATGATATTTATGATAGGATTAATTATTTATAATTTTTCATGGTGTGTGAAAATGTATTTTTTTATCTTAATTATATTAAAGAGGATAACCATAATTTTTATACCAAAGGGGACTGGACACAGAAAAAATCTATCACTTTTTCAATTGTTTCATGATTTCTTGTTTTTTTTAGTTTAATAGATACTAATTTTGAAAATATTATAAAATTTTCAATTTAATTTTTTAACGAAAATTTTTATCTGATCGGCCTTAGAAATACCTATTACTATTCAATCAAGCTTTTTCTATTTTTACCTAAAATTTTAATTATAAAATGGAAAAGGGAAATTAGATTACTAAATCATCTCTCACCCATGGTCAAATGGAAATTGAGGGAATATTCTTAATTTAAATATCTAATTAGTACACTTTTTTCCAATGTGTGTGCCATTGAAGTGAGTCCTCTTGATTAGTTAGGGAAATATATTATCTAGAATTGGTATTGAAAAATTAATTATTATTCTAGCACTAATTTAACATCCATAATAATGATTTTAGAGAACTCTCCACCCAACTATAGCTTATTCCATTTTATAATAAATTGACTTGGTTAGAGGGAGATGTGGAAAATATAGTAAAGTATATTAAATTAATATGGTCAATACATAACGAAATCATATTCTGTACTTATTACTATACATTATGAATTGAAAGTATATTAATAAAGAAGAAAAGGGGTTTTATAATCTAATAACAAAAAATCAGACATAGCAATTCAATCCAGCCTCCCCATTTCAATATCACTCATTAAAAAAATACCCTCATGTGAATGTTAAATTAGTTGATGTAGAATGGGGAAGGAAAACTAAGAATGAAAGAATATAACGAATGAAATAAGGAATATAAAGTAGTAACATGCCATTGTCTTGTGAATCGTTTCTCCATGTGATATCTTTCAGTATCCCACATGGAATTCTATTTATAGGTCTAGATCAACATCGATTAGGTTTTAATTACCCATTAATTTTGTAAATTTATATGTTCTCTGTCAATCATAGTATGTACTGCACATCATGGTCCAATGCTCTATCATCCTTCATTAATTATTTTGCATATAGAGATTCTTAGACACATCAAATGATTTCATATTATGAATAGTTCTTTCCCAATATGAATAATTCAATTCCTAAAACTTTTGTGGTATTTTCATTCTTTGAATAATTTCTGATTTTTTTGGTTGTGTCATAGTGTGACCATATATTTCATGCTATGGAACATGTTATATTTTTCCAAAAAATCTATTTTCCTCCCATATTTCATATATATCACATTTAGGATGAGGTTCACATCATTAATGATTAATTGATGTTTTGAATTTATGATTTCATTGATTTTAAGTCAGGTTATGACCGAATTATTAATATATGAGCTATGAGCTCGGGCCTTGAATTTCTATTTTTCATGTAATTTAATTTTAACGATAAAATCAACACCTTTTATCTTATATTTATTATTTTTTATATCCTACACCAAAATAAAAAATGATTATATATAAAAAATATAATTTAATTAATATTTTAAAAAATTATCATTAATAAATTCCTAAAAAATATTATTTTTTCAATTCCAATACTCTTATAACTTACTTTCCCACAACTATGTTATTTAAAGAATATTACAAAGGAGTTTCGTTATACCAACATATAGATTACAAATTCAATAAATCCAAAAACAATATTTTAAAATAAGAATTAAAATTACAAAAAATAAAATAATTTCTTCAACTACTCAATCATTAAATAAATTTATCAAATAAGGGATTTGACTTTTTAAATTTTAAAATATCACTATGATTCCTTCTATCTATATAAATTTCTAAATTCATCTAAAATGTTCATTCCAATTGAAATTTACATTTGATTTAAATTGTTTTTATTCACCACTAATGTTAATAAATGTAAAATGGATGGTTTTTTTACCTAAGGTTCATGTTACTTACCATATCCTTGAAAGGAATTTAGTATCATTATCATGTAAATATTGGGATTCAATTTAATCATGAGGAATTTTAATTATGGATCAATTGTCTCTTAGAGTTATGGTAGGTTTGTAACGAATAAAATAAATCTCAAGAAGTTGTGTTTACTATTAATCTTATTTCATGATATCAAAATTTAAGAATAATTCATTAAAAAAACAATGATTAATATGTCATCGCCGTATTCCGCGATGCTCAAACTAGGAACATGATAGAAGTAATAATAATGAATGAATATAAATCTCTTTATATTATTTCATATTAATACTATTTGAAAATTATTTTTATGAAAAGTATCACATCTATCACATAACCACATAAAATGAAAATATATCTCAATTTGGTAGGGTTGATTTTTGATCAAAAAATACACAACCCATTTTTTATTTTATTTTTGTAATATTTTTTTCTCAAAAGAGGTGAATAATAACATAAAATAAATGATAACATGGACTAGAAAAAGTCATAGTAAAACCACAATAATTTCCCCTAAATTAATTACATCCCTATACACTATAGAAAATGATTCCCCCACAGTTAGTATTTTTTATATCATAGAACATCCTATGACTAGGGAATGATTGGGTATAATAGGCTTGTAATATGGATAATTATATAAAACGTTCCTTCAAGGATTATATGAGAATTAATATGATTTAATGTCCTTGTTGGATCAAGTACAAGGGATAGAAAAAAACTAATCAGTTGTAAAAAAAATTAATTCTTTTTAGTTATATATTGGATATGATGCTAGGAATATTCTAGAAGAAAACATACATTAGTCTCTCCTGAAATATAATATATAATGAATGTCAGATGTTGTTTATATTTTTTCTCATGAATGATAACATATTTTTCAGATTAGAACTCTTGAAATTATGTAAAAAATATCAATTTTATAAATCGAAATCATGTGAAATATACGAATACATTCATTTATAAATATTAGATTATTCAACAATATAAATATTTTTCCCTTTTATGCACTCATACATAACATCTATTATTCAATTTAGCATTAATATCATATACGAATATATAAAATATTAATTAATGAATATTATTCTATGAAACCTCATTGTTTTTATGATCGAAGCTAGAGTATGATGGTACAGTGTGAGGCATGCAAATTTCTATTAATACTCTAAAAAATTTAAAATTATGAATATAAATTAGAATATTTATTTGAAACTCATAACAACTTATAATATTTTTTTATGTTTTTTCCGAATGTATTATTTATTTAGGCTTATTTTTTTCATCTTTAGAATGAGAATTAGTTTCCAAGGATTTAATTCCATTTTCATAGCACTGTATTGTAATATTTTCTTAACAAGAATTCATTTTCATGATGTGAATCATTTTCACATTATGAGTTCTATAAATTTTCTTCATATAAATTTTTTATGAACTTTATATCTATAAATAAGGATAAAAATAAATGATTTTGTATTAATTTTAAAGTATAAGAAAATAATATCATGTTGAAGGGTTGACTAAGGAAAAAAAATGTAAGTCTCATACTAGAAGATCTTTTTTAATCATCATTAGAACTAATTATGATTAATGATTGTAAAGATAATTTTAAATAAAATAATAGTATAGAATATTCCCTCCCCCAAAAACAATTTATGTACTTTCATCATTCTACATAAATTTATTATTTACGTATGTAGTTTTAAAAATGATTTATCATATAGAGTATTGTTTAAAGAAGAGGAAAAAATTTGTGTTTATTTCATCATAATTAGGTTGTAGGACAATAATATCTACTACTAGTTACTTCGGTGGGGTCCAATGGTACAGATTTATCCCATTACCAATTACAGGGAGTGGTTGTTATTTTCATTCCCTTAAAATCTAAACAACAAAAATAGTGTATACATGAATAAAAATAAAATGTCATCCACTTATGGAATATATTTTACAAGGAATTTTTAAATGTATAAATTTATATAACACCACGTGGTCCCTGAGGATAGAGATTATTGGATGTATTTTATGGGTCTTCTTTTTTTATCTTTTTAAAGAACATTTTATTTTTGAATGATTCTGTAAATATTTTTTTTAACACTTCCAAATACAATATTACATCCTTCCTAATTGTTTCATGGTCCAGATTCATTTCTATTAATGTTTAGTTGGATTTTTGTTCTCATTATAATGGGTAGTGGTATCATTTATCAGACACTAATCGGTAAGGGATAATTCTTATATATGTATTTATGGAGGTCTTATATGTTGAAATGGTATTTTACAAACTTTAGCACCCATACATCTTGTTTGGTTGGCCATATTTTCCAAAATTCATTTGATTTCTATGTTTGATACATCAACATTTCATTTCATTTTGTGGTATATAGTTTTGAATTATATTGTTACACTCTATACATTTTCATTAATGGAACCATTTTCCATTTCCATATGTGTGTTCCTTATTCACTGATTTTGTCTCACAGTACCCCAAAGCAACATAATATGTTATACTTTATTAAAAATATCAACATTTATCCAAATTTATTTTTATTCCACCAATTTTGATACATAATCTATATCTAGTAGAGTATATGTATTCAAAATTTACACTTGGAATGGTCCCATGAATTATATTCCCCAAACATCAAAATTTTTATTAAATGTAACACATTTTGGAGTAATTTCCTAAAATTTTGAGATATTAATGGAAAAATAATATTTCTAGTATTTTTTAGATAATTAATTAGAATATTTGAATATTTTGGACCAATAATTTACAAATTATACCACCCTTCATGATATCCTATTAGGTCCAAATTTCCCTCCACTGGATTATCTGTAAAAAATTTCAAAAACTAATTCTATTTTAAATTTAGGAAAACATAATTTAATTACATGATCATCTCATATCATTTGTAGGATTGGATCATTCTAAATATAAAATCAAGGGTCAGATTTAGGTTTATGATTCTATAGTGAGAAAGGATGAGATGGTTGATAAATATGGACGTTTTTTTACAATGTCTGTGTACAATGGTTCATTGAGTTCTATTTTATAAAGCTATTATTTAGGAAATAGATCATCATGTGTTATATAATTTGTAATATATGTTTGAGCATTGTAGGCTTGTAGACTCAACTAATCAATCATTTGAATTTTAATCAAAATTTTATAGTTAATTTCATAATTAAATTATTGTAAGATCATCTTCCATATTATAAATTTTGGACTAGTATCATCCATATTCATTAATTATCCATGTACTACACAATCAGAAAAATTAAAAACATCGATTCCACATAAAGAACATATAAATTTATCTATTTCATAAAGTGTAAGAAACTTCATCTAGGTTGGTTGTGTTGTAACTAGAATAATAATACAATTTCTTGAGTTAAATTGATTGAATTTTTATTTTATGTAAATACTTTATTAATTGGATGTTCCAATACATTGGTTTGACACATCTAAAAGAAGCTAAAAAGGATGGTCCCAACTGGGTGGTTCCATTATTGGGGGTATAATTGACCTTTTAGTTATTTTATCAACATCTTCTATTCAATATTTATAAAACTTTAAGTTATATTCAATAAAATGTATTATTAAAAGATGAAGACAGACATAAATTAGCTTTCTGATAAATATTATATAAAATAATACATGTCCTAATAATTATCTAACATCTTATAAATAAGAAGGATATGTAAATGAATTTATTAATTAAACTTTTGAATTTTCCATCTCAGTTGCATTCTCCAAAATTATGATCCCCAAAACTATTTTTTTTTTGCACAAGAAAATGTGTATATTAAAAATATAAATCAACATTAATTTTAATTCATGTTTTTTTACATTGCCAAATTCTCTACAAAATGATCCAATGAATTTCAAATATTAATGAAATTATATTGAAATATATAAGGAATTCATAAATATGATTTTAGAAACTAATCATCATACATTTATGAAATATAAATCGGGAGTTGCACATCCAAAAGATCCTTCACATGAAGGAGAAGGTGTTGAATGGAAAGGTGAAATTTTCCTTCTCTAAGACTTTTGATGCATTTCGCACCCGAATGTACCTAGAAATACCATTTAACAAGGAATAATGAGTCATAATAACATATTTCTATATTTCTATAGATTAATGGGAATGAAAAGTGGGATTTCTGGGTAACATTATTCATCATCCATTATTCTATAAACACTCACCAACTATTCAAGAATCTTGGGGGAATTAGTTCATATTGCTCATTTTTTGAAGGTTTGACTTGTTTTCTTAGGG
This sequence comes from Viscum album, assembly GCA_963277665.1. Lineage (NCBI taxonomy): Eukaryota > Viridiplantae > Streptophyta > Magnoliopsida > Santalales > Viscaceae > Viscum > Viscum album. The sequence continues at coordinate 599,474,090 of OY728122.1, forward strand.
ACAATATGGATTCGTATGACAATTTTGAATCCGTGATTAGGTAAATGAGGCCAGCTACTAGAAATATCATTATATCTTAATTTAGTGTATATGTAGTGGTGGGATTAGGTCTTCTTTGGGGATTCCTAATGGGTTGGGACTCAACATCAGTCAAAATTTTATAAGATATGGATTTGGGGTTGTTCGTGGGGAAATAAATGAAACTCCATAAAATGGCTCATGCGTTTCATTGTAGGTTATCATTCATGTCTTTTGGGTTCTAGATAGATTTTTCCATTGATAAATGTTAATCTATATCCTTCTATGAGTGAAAAATACATCAAATCAAAGATGAATTTTTTTACTTTATACATGATTATTGTTCAAGTGACCAGATCTAATTGATGCTTCTTACTACAAATGATTAAATAATTTATATCATGTAATCTTCTGTTAAAAAATCATTTATTATATCATATGTTACCACTTCTTAAAAATAAAATTTAATATTTTTCTTGGTTTTATGGGTGTGGTGTTTAAAAAAAATACGCATTCTTATAATGATTAGAATTAAAGAAGTATACTGAAATCCTTAATCATCTCTATACATTATTCAAGTGATTTTCTATAGAGTGTGTGATTTAGGGATGAAATATTAATGGTATAATGCATATTCAAAGGGATTTTACTATCTCTAATATCTATTTCAAGTTATCCATTGTGGAAATTGATGATGGTCATTTAAATCTGTATAAAAGGCTTCAATAATATAGTTTATAGGTGTGATGGGATTATATATTATTCAATTATTTGAACATAGAATTAATCTTGGAATATTAGATATTTGAATTTTACAGCTTCATTTTCTTAAAATACATCAATGAAAAATTAGGATTTTTCTAAAATATAGATCCTTAATTTAGTGGGATTTAATTATCCTATCAAAAAATATATAAATATAGATTGAGTTAGGAAGTTTATTGAAACACCTTGATCTCATAAATTATCAGTAAAATTTATTTAACCAATATTACAGAAAATTGAGATTGTCCCTATGTCATGGTATTTTTGTGGTATGAGTGGTGAGATTAGTTTTAATACTCTTCCTTTAATAATGAATAAATAATTTTCATATAGTCAAATTCTTTTTGGAAAATGTTATTTTTGAAATATTCTTAATTCAACATTTCATTGGTTTCATTCATGGATGTTGATCTCAGTATTATGAATTGTATCATGATTTTCTCATTACAGATGATCCTCTTTAATATTATTTAACAAAATTATCCTAAATGATAATTTTATAAGAATGATTTTTTTTGTTTTTAGTTTTTCATGAGTGTATCACGTATTTATATTCTAAAATGGGTTCTCAGTTATTTTATCATTTTATCCTATTCTCTTGGTAGGAAGATGTGTTCTTTAGTATTTTATATAGAATTATCAACATTTCATTATTAATTTTTAGATTTCCATAATTCATGAAGATTAATCTCCTTTCTACTTATTTTTGTTATAATGATTACACTCTTTATGGGATTTAGAAATGTTTATTCTAGAAGTGATTCTAGATTAATAGTTAGTGTTTCCAGAAGACATATGTTTATTTTATATTATATATATTACCTTCAGGTTTTAAAAAATGGACTATTGGTATTGTTCTTTAGTGGATGGTACACTAGTAGATGGACGCTCAAATGTATTTTTCTAGAAGTATAGTGCTTGATAAACTGGTTTTTTGTGGCTCTATTTATAGTGTTGTGGAAATGGTGTTGCATTCTAATATAACTACATTAGGAAATAAGGTTGGGGTGAATATTGGTTTTGATAGATTATATTATCCTCAATCTACTGGTTTTCATATTTAGGTTTTTATTTAGTTTTCTTTTGTAGATTATATAAGAATTGATATGGAAAATGGTATTCCCATAGGTTTATATCGCCTATAAATTGTGAAACTATCCAAAAAAATGATTAGTTGAGGAAAAAAACAACACACAATAAATGGGAAATCTATTATTATTTATTATATTAAATTAAATTATCAAACATGTTTAGTTTTTTCAATTTTTCTATGTAGATATGATGCGTTATAATTTTATAACTTTGGGATACCTCTTATTAATGTATATAAACTGGTTATTTGAGTTATGTTTTCACCAAAAATTTGAAAAAATCATACTTCTTCTATTGGGAATTTTTATATCTGGGATCCATGGTATGAAGAATTTTATTAATGTTGGGGTCTTTTTATTAGGAAAATAAAATACCTATTTCTATTTGGGTAGAGGGAAACCCATTAAATAGCCCATAGACCTATGGCCAAGTGGCCCACGAACAAAGAACAAAGTCTTAGTGTAGAATCTTGTTTAAATCATCCTCTCAATGTAATCATTTTGTTTCAACATTGATAATGAATATTTTCAAGATACACCTTTTTGGATCCACTAGTCATTAAATTCATCTGGCATTAGATTGTACAAACACTCCTTTGAAACTCCATTTGAAAATGGATAATTCCCTCCATTTGACATTCTCATTCCTAAATCCCAAAAAATATAATCATGACTATATGTATTTGAATTATTAGCTGTTTAGATTTGGGTCATCACCTATAAAGCCATAAAATTTTGTTATCACTTTTATCATGTTAATTAAAAATTAAAAATATTTTTGTATTATCGGTAAATGTGTTAGTTATATAGATTAATAAATTTTGGAGCACATAAATCTCTCATGGTTTTGTTGATATTTCATGAAATATTTCTAGAATTAGAGTGAACATTGAGATATTTAGTTGAAACTAAAAGGTTTATTTCATCAAATACTACTTATGAATTTATTTTAAAAAATAGGATTAATGTTCATGAAATTTTCGGATGTAGATTGATTAATTTTTTATTTATACAATCAGAAATTAAATTTTATAATTTACTATTTTTGAGGCACATTTTCTAAAAAATTGAAAAAAATATTTAGGAAAGCCTTGTTATGGGATAATAGAAAACATGTTTTGTTACTTATGTATAGTATAAAGGGTAAACATTGGGTTTCTATATTATATGAGTTCACGTGAGAAATGTTTGTCATATTCTTCAAATTATTTTAAAAAGTATATTATTTTAGATATGAAAATCTAGGAATTTTGAAAAAATGAATGGTTTGTGGAATTGTTTTGAGTAAAGTAGTGATTCGATTGGTTTGGGATTGATCTATTTTCAATCTATCTGGGTTTTATTATTTTTAATTAATCAATTTTTGCCTACACATTTAAGATAGATATTAGATGGTTACTCCCTCTCTCTCCCCTTCCTAGATGGTAATATAGAGAATATTCCATAAAAAATCAGATTGGTCTACACTAATACTTATGTGTGTGGAATTTTAGTGGGTCCACATTATTAATTAGGCTAATCCTTGATCAGTCATTTTAATTCCGTTATCAACCAAACATACAAACATTTTTTCACACATGTGATAGTGATTTCCTAGAATCCACCACTAATACATATCCTATTCCATAATATACAAAAAATAATTGGGCGTTAGGACAGATGGATCATCACCCCAAGAAACTAAAATAAATTAAATCAAAACCTTACAAATTCTTAATAAATATTTAAAATAAAACAACAATAATTGAAATGTAATTATAGAAGAATTATATGGTATTATTAATTTAAGGATATTAAATCAAAAAATGATATTATATTTAGACCACAATTTCTTTATCTTTAAAAATAATTACCCCTCCAAGTAATGGATACATTAGTTAATATAGGAGAATAAATCCATCTTTAGATTGAATGAAAAAAATAATTAGAGATATAAAATAATTTAGCAGCAAGAAGGCATCCATAGTAACCCTTATTAAAATCAATAATTTTTTGACTCTACATTGGGTTTCTACTTATAAACCTAGGTCACACATGACTTGGATTTAATTACCCGTCAATGCTGTAAATTAATTGATCCCCATTCAATCTTGGGATGCATTATTTTATCCAATTTAAAAGAAGCAAAACCATCTTTTATATGTCAAATATGGAAATTTTGGTCACATAAAACTATTTGACATTCTGAATAGTGGTTTCACAATGTAAATGTTTCAGCATATAAAAATTTTATATCATATTTTATGCTTTGAATGATTTATGAGAATATTTCATTTGTGTCACAACGTGGCCATATGAGTCACACCAAGGAAGATGTGATCTATCTCTACTGAAAAATTCATCATATATTTCTTCCATATCACTTTTCCAATGAAATTCATATCCTAAATGTATGATTAATGATGTGAACTTTTGATTTCCATCATTTTCAGCCATGTTTTTACATGATTCTTCTTGTACATTCTTTCAGATTGGGAATTTACTTTTTATATGTAATGGGATATAATTTACATTTTGAAATCCTCACCATTTATATCATTTATGACATTTCTGTATCATACCCAGAATTTCAAAAATCATTATGAACTAGAATGGATATTCCATTAATGTGTAAACAATGTGTTAAATAATAAAATTAAAATGGAATATATTTTTCTATGTGTTATAATTTGATAGATGGTGGACTAATAAACAATGTTTTTAGACTATAACAAGCAAAGTGGATTTCTCATGAAAAATGAAATTGTTAGTACACGTAAATAGTGAATATAATATAGAATAATTAATAAATGGGTGTTGAAATTTTATAAGTGAATCATATATAACATTATAATTATCTATATTACTTCTTATATAATTCAAATTAATTTAGTTTTTTTATACCTTATGTTTGATAAAATTCATGGAATATCCAACATGTTGTCAGGGATCTATGTTGCAATTTCATTATATAGATGAATTATAAAGAATACATGGTTTTGTCTAATTTCCCTCCCATTATGTATTCAAGATATTAAAAAAATATTTTTATGGAAAATCAATTTTATTTCTCTCTTCAGATGAATATAATTCTTTTTTATGTGAATGTTTTCTGAAAATGTTTTCATGAATTTTTTAACTTTCTCATAAGATGTTTTAAATTAATTTTTAACAATGGTTGTATTTTTTAGAAAATATTATAGAGTAATCATCATGTCATTTTCATAACAAGGTACTTTTGGATTTTAGTGATATTATGAAATGAATAATTATTCTAACGTATAAGATATGAATCAACTTTTCAGAAATAAAAAAGTTCAGTGAATTGATGCACCATTTCCATTTATTAAACATTTTATAAAAATAAAAAATATCTTTAATATTTAGGAAATCTATATGTATTAAAAAATTTATTTCATAATGTAAATTTTATTTTCCACAATAATTGTTCAAGTTATCACATAATGGAATTTGTGAAAATTATTTTAGCCTTTCATGTTACATTTCCTTTACTGAGGACAAGATCTATGGATATGATCCTAATTCACTATTTATATGGTTTTGGATTGTGATTTTTAAATGATAAAATGTTGGTGAAACTTACTTGTTTTCCACGGGCTATATTGTGATGAAATTTTCATGAATCACCATTCTGTTCTATGGGATATGTTGTGATGAATGTTTTATGGTTGTTTGGTAAAAATATTTGATATTTCCATTATATAATCTATTAGAATTGAATTATATATCCTAAAAATGAATTAGATAATGATGGATATCTCATGATATATTAAGAACTAGAATTGGGTGAGAACCCAGTCTTGTAAGGGACTCTATAGACTATTATAGTTTTGAGAGTGAACCTTGAATAAAGATATGATGAATGGGAAGTGAACCCAATCAACTATGATAGTCATAGAAGTATTACTTGACTATTGAAATTATTTTTTATTCTTATTTGAATTCCTAGTACTTCTGTATTATTCCTATGACATTGTCTCATGGATCAAGTGATTTTTTTATAATTTATAACTTATGAACTGTCATCTTTTCTTCCATGACTCTAGATTTTTCTATTTGTTGTGAAGGGAATGGAATTTAACTATTATTATCAGACTCTCATACTACTATTCTCAAGTAATGTTTATGTGATCATATATATCTCAATTTTGTATCTATACTGATATTCATGGATCTCAATTTTCTATAATTTATTTCCCTAGGTCATAAAGAAAAAATTTAAGAAATACATATTTATAAAGGCTGATAGTTATATATAAATTAGTATGAGTTGATGTTGATATATTTTGTAGAATCCATTTATGTATCAATGCTTCAAAATACACGATATCTATATTATTTTGTCTTGGTTCATAATATTATGTATTGAATATCCATATAATAATTTTTAATATTTTTATATGAAAATTATGGTTTACAATATTTGGTATCCGAGATTTTTTTATGTACCTTTAGAATCAAGGATAATAACATGTTTGGAGAATCCTTCAAAAAATCTAATGTATATGAAAATATAACATGATATGGTAAATAATGGAGTGTGTTTATCCTTGAAAAATTTTCTTCTCTGGATTCTACAGGTGATTGTGGATGAGAAATAGGTGTTTATTTGGGAAATAACACTAAAATGATTTGGTTGATCATATCTTTGAAATAATTATTGTACATGGTGTGTGTGCCCTTACTGTGTATCTATTTTGACACTCTTAGGTAATATGGATGGATTGACCACATTATCATTTTCACCGATTATAAACTATCTGAATATATGATGACAATAAAAAACCTTTTTTAAACTAGTGGTTTCATAGATTGTGAAGTGGGTTTCTTGATATTCAAATCTTACGAATGATTCTTCATCAAAATTAGGTTTCCCATATTAATAATTTTTTCACAGAATGTATCGCTGATTAATTTAATCATTAGATACTGGACGAAACAAAATAATGCATAATGTGTCAAAAATTGAAATGATTTTTCTCTTGAGAAGATAAATTTTAAGGGATATAGAATTATATTTTATATTCTCACACAAAATTTAAATTCATGAATCATGATGATCTTATAAAAGATCAATGGGTGGAAAGATATTCCATTGTTTTCTTTTATGAAGAAACATCAACCATATATTAGTGGTTATATTAATCAACTTTTAATTGACTAATGGATCAATACAATATATCATGTATTTTACATTCTCTTGTGTTTATAAAATTAACGTGTTATATTATATTTTAATCATTTAGATAATGAATCAAATAAATGCTCAACTCTTGTCAAGAAAACATGAAAATATGAGTAAATTCAATCCTTGGAGTAAAATAATTTTTGTAGCTTATTTTTCAATAATTAATTTTTTTTATATTATTCATATGAAAATGGTGAAGGAGCTCGTTGAGATAAAACAAAAATATAAGGAATCCATTACAACCTATAAAGAATTTTTTACAAGAACTTTGATGTATTATTCTTGTATTATTAACCAATGAATAAATACTTGATTGATTCCTTAATAGAATAAACCATGTATCTTAATGGAATTTGGAATAAGGGACATTATTATCTATGAAATAAAAACTCAATGTGCTAACATGGATGATATGGAGAATAATGTTACACATAAATATAATTTTTTCAATTAGAAAAAAAAAATTAGAATAAAAAATAAATTACAATATCTCTGGAGTGAAGAATATGATCATTCCATCATGTTCAATGTGTGGAAGGAAATTAGGATGAATCAATCATCACTAGACTTGTAAATTATTTATGTGTGTAGATTTTAATAATCTAGTAATCAACTTTTTAATTGATGGGAAGAATAAGTTAGGTAATCACGGAGAAACATAACCAAATAATACACAAACTACACTTCATTTTTTAAAATTAATGGTTTTTATTCATTATGCTGACCAATTCTTAGATATAAAGATTAATGAAGATTACTCACATCAAAAACCTCTTAATGATAGAGATAAATGGGAAAATCCAGAGATCACTATTACTGGTAAGGGGCAAGATAATGACATGGTGAAATGTGAATATAAAATCAAATATAGAACCAACAATGTCTTATTTAAATATATATATATATATACTCATTTATATGTGATGAATTTTAAATGGTATCACAAAATATATTCAATGATTTTATTATGAATTAGCAGTGAGTACCCATAATGGTGTGATGGTCAAATATCTAGTCTAAGATTATTATACAATTGATTATTTTTAGAATTATCTTCACACAAATCTTTTTATTCCCCTGGGTTGAACATAATATTATCTAATGGGTGGATCTTACATCATTAAGAAAATAAAAAATAAACTACTAAGGGAATTCACATTTTAAATTCCAATCCAACCTATGATCAACTATTAGTGTGAAGAAAATTATAATCATCCGATAGAAATCACATTCATTAAATAGATCTTGATTATTATTAAAATGGTATCTTTCATAGATAGTTTTAGATAAACTCAACTTCACTGATGCACCCATTGTGTGATAGTTTATATGTTACTTTTTGAGATGAATTTATTAGTCTTCTACAAAATTGGGATTTGGAATTCTTAAAAGAACTCATACCTAGTGATATACTTATTTTAAATTATCCTTATATAATGGACCAAATTCAGTTTTAGGATGTAAATATAAAACTCTTGTGGAATATTGTTATGCAGTTAATTATATCGAGGGAATCACTTTTGTTGAACCAATGTTTTTGTTAAGAATAGGGATGGATTAGTGTGTGTCAATGTTTATTAAGGATAAATTAACAAGATAACTACCAAGAAAATGTATCACCAACCCCTTATTGATGACTTGATTGATAAAATATGAAAAGTTATGTACTTTTCTTTGATTAATATTTATTATACCTCTCATATAATAAGTGTATTGGGGAGGATATACCCAAAAAACATTCCATACATTATATGGGAATAATTATTTTTGATTTGTGGTATTTTTTCAGACTAATTCCACTAATATCATTATATATTTGATGATGATTATATTTTCCGATTTCCATGAATAGTATGTTGTAACCTATATATATACGTATTATATTCTTATATATTTAAATTGTATGTATGAAAAAAAAATATTTCTTTCGGAATTTACTAAAGAACCTATGAAAGTATAAGTTGAATGAAAATTTAATAAAGTGTAAATTTTGGAGAAAAAAGATTCTCCAAGTTAGACATATAATATCATGTATGGGTATGATGACCATGATTAATGAAATCTATCATTTTATTGGATTTTTGGGGTATTATTAATTATAATGGGAAATTTTCAAATAGTTACGGAATATACTAATCAAATTATATTGTACGGGAACCATGTTTCATTGTTTTGATGAATGTGGGAAATTTATGAAATTGAAGAAAAAGTTATTTAAAACACCAGAGTTTACATGACCCTAAAGTAGATAATGGGTTTTTATCTATAATGATTCATTTAATAAGATATTTGAATTCATTATCTTGTATAATCATAATGTTATATATTATTTATCTTGCCAAATGGTTGTTCTTGATAAAAATTACCAAATTAATGATTTAATGATAGCCATAGTAATTTTTTCATTACTGATACAGTTGAATTATATTAATGGAGGAAGGTGTGATATTCAGAAAGATAATAATTTTTTATAATATATATTAAATAAAACATAGCAGAATATGCAACAAAAAATATGGTTAGAGTTTTTTAATGAATATGATTGCTCAATACATTTCAACCCTGGGAAATTAAACATGGTGGACACTGCATTGTGTGAAATGGATTATATTATATTTTCTATGATATGGATAATAAAATATCCAATATTTATTGATTATAAAATGATAGATATGGAAATCACAATGGAATGATGAAATTTTATCTTTGTAAAATGAATGCCCAACCATCTATTCCGGTAATGATTAATGAGGTGAAGGAGGAAGAGGTAGATCTTTATATAATTCTATGAAATATTCCTGAGTAAAAAAATTAATATTTTGGAATGATATTGTTTTGGAACTATATTTTTTTCTTATCAATACTAGACTTGGATGAGGTTATATAGGTCGAATATTCTAGTTCATCATTCTCTATTTATCAGGGATTTATCAAGATGTATAGTGATATAAAAAGTATTTTTAATGAGACAATAGATATTTAAGAATGTTTATATATAGACTTGGTATGGCATCAAGTTATGTTTGATAGATAATAATATTAGGTGATGTTTAAATAGTGACCTAAATTAGAAATGAAATGTGAATACATGTCCATATATCTAGTATAGGACTCCCTAAAATGTCTATGGTCTATAGTGTTTTTTGGGATGTAGTCGATCTTCTTATAATGTCATTAAAGTATATTTATGTTGTTGAATATTTCTATAACACCTTGATAATTTTAAATGTTGAATATTTAGTTTGATAGAATATACGACACAACAAACCTATCATAAATGATACATCAAATATGTCCATTTCAATATGACCATTATATGCAACACATTAAATTGGTGGGTATGGATGGCTATAACCACATTATAAAATATATATAATGTTATTATTAAATAATAATATATATATTATCTCTCTCAAAATAAGAATTCAATTTCTAGTAAAATTTTATTATGCTTAAAAAATAATTTTCCTTCAAAAATAATTTTAATTTATATTTCTAAGGAAAATTTATTTTTCATTTTTGATACTATATGAAAATTTATTCCACAAAATAGTCATTAATTTTTTAAATAATGAATATAAAAATTTACGTAGGGTGAAGATTTTGTATTTTTGTGAAGTTTTTAATTTTCTATCGAATAGTGAAAAATATTGATTTTTCAAATACATTAATTTCCATTCACATAATCACGTAACTTACAGATCTAATTGTATCTTTTATATGATATTATTGTGAAATATTATCCATTTGAAATAAAAAAATCTAATAATTCCAATTTTAATATTTAATATTTATGCATTTTCTAGATGCTAATACTAATTCTTAAAAAACATTAATAAACATTAATTTTATAATGTTCTATGTATTTTAAAATAAATGTATTTATATTATCACTGAATAATCAATAAGGAGAATTTTTTATCATATTATTAATTATTAGTCTAAAAATTTTCATTTTAGGACAATTTTGTGTTTGGTGATTATGAATTGTAACTATGGTAAAAATTTCTCACATCAGTTTGGGTAAAATGGGTAAAATATGGATAAAACCATAATATATGTTACCAAAATCGTCCTAAAAGTTGAATTTTTCATCTTTTAACTATAAAGTGGGGATATTTCCATCCAACACTCTAATATATGGCCACATTGTTCCATGTTTCATTGATTTTGACATTAATATTAATTTAATAACATACAAATACAAAATATCACAATCTTGACTTTATCGTCTCTAAATTTTTTATGTATGGATGAAATGAAGATATATTTGGTAATAAATTTTAATTTTAATGATATGATTAATTTATTTTATAGTAATTTTATTTAATTTTTATTTATTGAATAGTTAAGTAAAATTCTTATGCCGAACTGATGTAGTATTCATTCAATTTATATAATAGGAAAATAATTTATTTTAAAATATTCTATTAAATACAATTTAGATGATTTCGTTTATTAGAAATTTTTTAAATGAATACAACAAATTAGTTATGAATAAAATTTTTATATTTGAATTAAATTTCTCTCATGTTTTTTTCAGTTTCAAATAATGTGGATAGTTGTTAAAATGAAATTAATGATGTTTTATGACAAAAAAGAAATTTTCAAATTATATGGAAATCAAAACAAACCTATGTTAATAAAATTATGAAATAAATAGTAAAAAATGTCACAAATTGATCCTTTATTATCCAATTTCTATCTAATATGTAAAATGATAACCCTTTAATATTAAAAACGACATTACCACAGATAATATTAAATATTGTTCACCAAGTGGTTAAAAATGACATGGTAAAAAATGAAAACAATGAAAATATTAATTTAATTATGTCACAGTATTCAGACATTCTCATATTTTCCATCATATTTATATACATTTTGAAGAATAAATTTTTATAAATTGTTTTTCATATTTTAATCATGTTTAGAATTCTAAGTGTATCATTTCCCTCCACTGTAATAGGACAACGATTATATAAATTATTTACATCACATTGATCCATATATATTGAAAAAAAGTGTAAAAATATGTTATAAACGTCCCCATTCATGAATTAGAGGTTATTTATTTCTTTAACTTCCATTGCAAAGGTCTTCATGAAAGGATTTTAATAGGCATACTAATGAAAATGTAATCATCTTACCCAGCCTCCTTTATTTTATTTCTTCTTCCCCTACACATCAAACCATGGTATTCATAATGAAATTATAAAACAGGTATAATATATATTTGAAACCGATGATATGATTTTGGAATGAACAATATCCACTCTCAATTAATTAAATATAGAAGTGAAAGTATCACTCATGTGTATGTATGGATATCCGCTCCACGTAGTAATACAACTCAATTTATGTCACCAAATTTTAGAGAATAAAATTATAATGGAATTAAGGAATTTTTATTATATTTATGACATAATTATATATATTTTATTCTAATATCATATCTTTATCCTAACCATCCAATTTACTTCAAAATGATAATGTCACTCATGTATGTGTATGGACTACCACATCCACTATTCGATGTAATTCATTTTCCATTTCCGATTTATAAGGATGTAAATGAGGATTATTTAACTAATATACATGATATATATAGTATATAATAATTATCATATGAATGTAAATTATTATTTAACTTTATTTATTTCTATCCATCAAAAAATGAAGGATGTATTCATGCATGTGTACGACCTATCGTCTCCTTGAATGGTGTTATACGTTTCTCAATATCAAATTTTTATGGAACATTATAAACTTTTAGTTGACTAATATTTGAGATATTATAATTACAAATAAAATTATATATATAATTGAAAAATTATAATTATTAATGGAACAAAAAATTGGATGAAAAATTATCTTGAAATATGAAACAATTATCACATAGAAACAATGATTATAATAACTCACTATTAACAAATGGTTATTAAAATGTTATAAGTGGATCATATATGATATTTATGAGTTTTTAAATTAATTTTATTTTGACTTATAATAAATTTAATTTTATTATAAATTATTTTAGATAATATTAATAACATGTAAAACTCATTGTAACTAATTTCTTGAATCACTTTTATTATTGGAAGAAATGTCCCATATTCCCAACTCGTTACTTTTTTATAGTTTATATATATCTCCTTGGACATGTTATAGCATGAATATACTTCTATTAATGATATCAAATGATTCATTTAATTTTATTTTTTTTTGGTACTTATGAATTACAATTTACCAAAGTTGTACGGGATTTCTGTTAAAATATCACATTAATTGGGAAAAATTGTTCATGAATTTACAATAATTGAAATTATATAATCTTTTATGGGTAAATATAATTAAAACTACTCTATGGGTATTTCTTGAGAATTCAGGTCATTAATGTTTTATTCATTGAGTGTAATCATGTCACTAAAATAAATTTCTTATGGAAAAATGACATTATTTCTCCCTCTTCAGTCAAAAATCAATTTTCTACTAGATCCATGTTTTCAAGAAATGATCTGAATAATGTTTCTATGTTTATTAAAATATTTTTAAATGTATTTTTCCCATTATTTAATTATTAATAAATTGTTTACATGGAATATTCTTGGCATTTTCTTAAAAATGAACTTTTGAACTTATACATAAAATGTGAACTAATTTTTTGTATTAACATAAATAACCTGAATGGAATGGAAAAAGATACTAAAAATATAATATTTAATATATTCCATTATAGGTTTACAATTTTTTTTCAGTAAATAAATTTCAATAATATTTTTTAAAATATTTTATTTTAATTATTTGATTAAAAATGCAATCGGGTATATTCTTCATGAAATATTACCGTTATCTTTCACTAGATTTCTCTATTGTGATAACATCCTTTGATGTTACCTATTCCCCAATGGTGATATAATTTATTTTTACCTTATTTATTATTTCACTTGATGGATTATGATAATATTGAGGAAATATTGGTAAAACCTGCTTTATTTTCAATGGGATATGATATGATGAATTTTTATATGATCTAGTTGCACGATTAAGAATGGATTACGGAATATATGATAGTTAATAATGGAATTATAAACCCCTCAAATGCATTGGGTAAGAAATAATAGTTTAAGTGCTCAAATTATATAGAGAAGACTATAGAAACCCCTAAAGATGAAACATGAGAGGTTATACCATTATCTAAAGTTGGTTAAAGGGAGTTTATCTCAATCATAATGCAGGTACATTGGTGGCTTGCCAAAACCAAACTTGTTATTAATTTCATGGTAGGTTGACATGATATAATATTGCTATGTCAATGATTAGGCCACACTTTATTCCACTATTTTGTGACACGATCTTATTTTATGGGTATATGATCATGGAATATGTTCTTTGATAAATTTATGATTATTTTCTTATGAACATCCATAAATTAGACTAAATGTCATTTTTATGACCTAGGAATTATTGGGTGTAACTTTCAATGGTAAATCCTTTGTTATCAATCCCTTTATGCTAATGTTATTCTTAAATGATGATTTATATCTCCCATATTGACCATTATATAAACCCATAGAACACAATTTATTATGTTCAATTTTCCCAAGGATATGAGGATTATTTTTAAACAGTATGTGCCTAAGAAGGTTTTAAATTACTAAGCTGGTGTTCCATCAATCCTAACACTAGGCCGAGTTTGTGGTATAGATCGAGGGGAATTATCTATCTCTAATGGAATCCAACCATTTCATGGGTATCAAGAATATTATTTGGGAATTATTTAACCCATTTGTATAGGAATAAAAATGAAAACAAACGTCATAATACAATATCCAAATCAAACAAAGGCACAATAATTTCAAATTCACAGTTTACAACATTATATAATAAAAAAACAATTCTACAATATATTAGAATAACAACTATCCTAGAACCCACCATACGATAAGAGGAACATCGCCCTCAAGACACCACAAATGATGAATACATGAACAAGATCTCTAGAAACTAGATCCAATATAACTAGGACAAATCTTCCCTTTACATGGGTCAAACAAAACATGGTCTACATACCCCCAATGGATTATGCAGGGTGTTAGCTCAATCCCAGAAGGGTTCCACCTAATAAAATATATTCTAATATAAATCATTATGAGAAATATTAACATGGATGTTTTATAAATATGGTAGGAGAAATTATTATATACAACATCTTAATTGAAACATTATTTTCTTTTGAAATAATATTTAAGAAGCACCATTGGTTGGTTGTGTGAATGATATCAAAAAAGATAACTATGTCTAACAAAATCCTTATAGGCCTTCTCTCTAATAGGGAATGTGGTACATTTTATCTTGGTGAAACATGGAATAGAAACCATAAACAAAACATCCTCATGTCGGAGCAACTAGTGGGGAATCAATCAAAAGTTCTAGTGGTCTGCAATTATCAGTGTAAAATAATCATAATTTGTACTAGCTAAATCAAATCAAAGCCACATCTGAGTCAACTTTCACACTAGTCTTAGTCCACCCTCCTAGAAACCTAGGATTCCCTTCATGCTTAATTTATATTTCACGTGTCACATAGATCACCACATTCAAATAGACACACAAGAAATTTGAATAACCATAATAAAAACACATTTTTTCATAGGAAAAATTGCTTTAAAATTAACATGAAGACAAAATCCACAGAAACATAGGTTTCTTAACAATTTCACAATTTATTATGCCATTTTTACAATATAAAATCACATTTAATAAACACAAGATGAGATCACACATGAAACATAATCCATTTCATTTGTAAAATCATATTTAAATACATGTGAACCTAAAATCCTTTTGGAATTTTTTTTCACCTCATTCAATATCAATATAACATATAAAGGAAGCAATGAAAGAATATCAGAATCACAAAATAATGTATAATCATGGAACCACATAACCCATGTTCAGAAATATCTATAAATTGGTGAAAAAATGACAACACCACCATGAGATCCTATAATGATAATATTAAACCAAAAAATTTAATATTAACCCCAAAAAATCATGATCTATCCATAAGTAGGTCACCCAACCCATTAGAAATCTGAATCCCCAATACAGATTAAGGGAAACCCTATAATAGAAGATAAATACAGAAGAAAAATAACTTATTTAACGGTTTGTTGAAGATTACCAATGTGCACCTATCACGTCATGTGGACAAAAGAAATTATATTTTTCCTAGTGTAGCATAGTGGCTAAACCAAGTATCTCTCTTGAGGCATCTTTCTGTTTGGTTCATATAATTTATTCTATATCATCTACATTATCTCTCTCTTGTTGTTTTTATTATCTAATGAAATCGATGACAATATTATTGTGTATTTTAATTGAAATATCTTATCTATCATGAAAAGAAAAAAAAATGAATTTATGAATAAAGAACATGGTTTTGGGGTTTAATATTATGTTCAATCATTATTCTCTTTTATATGATTGATTATTGTTTGATAACTCAAACATGTATTCTAAATTTTGAATCAATATTTTATTCTAGAATATAAATATCTTGAGTCTAATGTCATTGGGGACTATCACCCAATCATGGATATTCTCCTCGCCCAAGAATATGATTCAAGCCTATCTAAATTTTAAAATAATCATTAAAAAAACTCATGATCTCCTTGACCTACCCCTGATCCAATTCTCAGGTCCAGGCTCTGATTTATGAGAGTTAGAGATCACAATGGTGTATAAATTGGAGAGAGAGATATGTGAGAGGGATAGGGGAAGATTAAATAATTTATACTGAATGTGATAACAACAATAATAATAATATATTTTATAATTATTATTAGTTAAGATAATAGTTTTTGAAATAGGAGAGAATAAGATTGTAAAATAATTTGAAATTAAGATTTAGATATTATAAATAATAATTTTGATAAGTATAATTATAATAATAATACTTAGTGATTATTATTATTATTATTATTATTATTATTATTGATGAAATTAAATGGTGGAGACCAAAATAATAATGCTTGTATTTATTTAGAATAAATTCAAATTACAAATTACATTAAAACAAAAACAGAACTAAAATGAAAATAAAATAAAAATAAGAAATGATGGAGGAATAGAAGATCAGTAGTGCCCCGTGCCCTAGTGGAATACCTCCTTATCTGTGGGTGTTGAGCGAATGAATTTTGAAGGAGGCGAGGGTCTCCTTTTATAGGAAGAATTCATCCTTTGAAACCTTTTTCATTGTAGGCTAATTAAAGGGAAGATTCATACATGGAACCCTTCAAAAAAGTTGTTTATAAATGTGTTTTCCATTACAACTCCAAATTTTAGCTCATTTGGACATTGTATGACTGAGTTATGATTGCTTCATAGCAGATTTTCATTTCTGGACAAGGTATCCAAGAAGGTTCCTCCAAAATCCTAACATCAGATGGAAACCTTAATGACTTAAAAACTCCATTAAATCTGTTTTAGGTTCAAACATATGTGTGACCATTCGATCATAGGTGTAATAACCTCAATTGACGGTGTGTAGGAATAGATGTGGTTCTGTTACTCTGGTGGGGTCGATGTTCACTGCCCAGAAATTTTTTCAATTTCAATGAATTTTTAAACCTATAGATTCTCGAATCAGCCCCTGGTCAAGGAGACAAAGTTAAAAGAAATAAAATAAAGATTCCAAAAAAATATAATCACTTAATTTTTAAATATATATTTTAATGAATGACTAAAAAACCCTTGACGTACAGATCACTCAAAATCCAGAATTATGAACATTCTACAATTTAGACTATTTTCATTATATAATTCAAAATACCCTATTATTTTAAAAAAACATTGAAATATATGGGTTTAATCAATGTTAAAATTAAAAATTAATAATTATTTTATTAAAATTATGCACATAAAATTTCCCTGTCAAATACCACCACACATAAACATTGCTTTTCCTCAAGCATAAACTCTCAACATGGAAATCACTGGACCCCGATGATATCAATATTCAAAATCCAATGCAATAAAAAAAATACAATGTGAAATCAAATGTTAAAAAATATGAAGAAAATAAAAATTTAATTTACTATTTTTCAATGAAATAAATAATTCACATATTTTAATTTTCCCCATTGATAATTGATGGAACTTCTCATTTTATTAATTCATTCTATTTGATTAATTATTGTTAAACATTCCAGGTCATGATTTACCTCACTTATGATTCTTTTCACTCATCACTCATGATAAAATTCAAGTATATTTATGTTCATATCATGAGAACATGCTCTTTATCAATAGTATTTTAAATGAACTAATTTCTCCACTTTGTAAAGACAATTTGCACATAAAATCACGATGACTTGCAATATAGGTTAAAATGACTCCAAGGCATAAGGTTGGTAAGATTTTATGCATTAAATATAATTTCTCAATGAGTATGTTATCTCTTATGTACAATTAATTATATTAAAAAGTAATGAATTTATCCCCTTCAATGTAGCAATACCCACATTCCCAAAACTAAATTATGGTCAAGGTAAAATTATGCATAATGAATTATTTTCGCACCCTCTAGATTATTTTTTAACAACTGTAAAAATTTTATCAATTTTCAAAAATTATGATTAGATAAAACCTCACTTCCATAACGTAACCCCATACGATCAGAAGATCATCGGTCTTGAAAATGATGATTTTGGGTTCTCCCAAATCAAAACCCATTTTAGCTTTTTTTGAATCAATATTTTTTTTTATTTTTTTTAATTCTTGAGGGGATAACAATGGAGTATAATGAATGATTCCATAAAATTTTAAAATTCCCACAATATCAATCCCCACACTTCTTCATTAAAAGGTATATCATCCCATACACCACGATTCCCTTTACCCCCACACTTTAACTTTAAAATATCATCCAAATACAAAGGGGATGGTAGGAATGGATAAAAAATCATGAAACATGGATCATCCATAACAAGGTCATTCATGGTCTCTATTGGATACAAGAAGGATTGACATAAATTTTGTATTTTAAGGAAAAGTAACTTTTCAAAGGATGGATCAATCATTTTAAATGTGTTTTTTTCATAGGAATAAATTTGATAATATTCAATAAATGTTCTGCTCAGTTACATGTCCCATGACCCATATAGAAATATACTCAAGATAAATAAGAAGTACTTGGTCTAGAAATATTCTCTGGAATGGGAAATATAACATTAGACAACCACTCCATACATGACTAATAATAACAAATAAATGAACTAAAATGTCAAAAATTCAAATCATGAAAGATGGTAGCGAAATTTCATTTACAAGAATTAAGTATTTTTTTTAAAATCATGATTCATTATTTCAATATCCATTATTCATTTAAATCATTTTATTCTCCTTTTTACTCATTCTATCTCATTAACAATGAAATCTAAAACCTGGCATCATTGGATTCGTAAGAAACTCATGTCTCATATACTAGTCAAGTAGAGAATAAAATAAAGTGATGGCTTGCGGTTTGAACAATTAATGTTCAAAAATTGATTCTAGAGAAAAAAAATTGGAGTAAAAATGATAGACAATGAGAATAAACACTCTTTTGAAAATAAATCTTTTGTCCTCATCCACGAATTTTTGGGGAATATTTTTACAATTATGAAAATATAAAAGAATAAAAATCAATTATGCTAAAGGATCATCTCATTTAAGCTAAAAAATGATAGAGGTAGTGGGATTCATGCAACGCTAAATATATAAAAATAAATTTTGATCCAAGTTCATATAAACTATGTTATGATATGTCTTTCTATGATCCCTCATGTGGTCCCTATATTTTTACAGACTCCAGATTGTAGTACCTGCTTTTATCCAAAGTATGATGGAAGATGAAGCTTCATTTATTTGATCCACCACATGTAGCTTTTCCCAGCATGTGCTTCAACCTTGTTATTAAGGGATGGTCAATGGATAAATTACAAAATATCATCCCCCATCACATTGAAGGATAACTTTCATGGTAGGGGTAGGATTAAGGATGAATCATCCTCCTACTTGGTTTCTACTTTTTAATCCTCTTCTTTTTTGTCAAGTTGTTCCCCACGGAATGCTTCATCAATAGAATAGTCAATGGGAAAATCAAGGTGAAATTATATTTGTATAAAATTAAAAGTTTAAGTATCAAGATCAAATTATTCTCCATCAATGTATTAATCTTTTTCCATGGTTTTCTTAGTGAAATCCACTAGCATCTTATCAAGAACTTCTTTCAACAAATATTCAATGTGTCTCGGGTTCTCTATATATTCCCCAGTAGGTGCACATCTAGGTTTTTTCTCATCCACCAAGGAATAACTGAGATTGTCTGATTCAATATAATCAAAACCACAAGGGGTGATGTAGAATTAATATTCAATTAAATTAGATGAGATAGAATCAATTATTGGTTTAACTCCCTGAGTTAATACAGCTTATATCTCGTCCATAGTGTTATGAACCTCTTAGAGTAGTGTCTCTGAGGACGGAGGAAGATAGTCGGGCAACTCCCTCTTGGAATCACATTCCACCACAGGGGTGGATTATTCCTTCAGTGGTGATGACTATTCTTCTTATTATTTTATGGGTATATCAGGAAGATCCTCACATTTAATCAAAAATTAATCCAATCTTTGTTGATCTCCCATTTGTAGCTCAGTAGGTACATCTTCACCCTTTTCACCTCAATTTCATGCTCAGGTTCATATTTGGGTTTCTCTATTATTGTGATAATAGAATCAAATTCCTTTTCATCTTCTCTTATAATTTGATAAATTCTTTCTCTATGCACTTACACCTGAGCCCTCTTAAAATATTCTTCTTCTTGTTGTTGTTGCACCTGTGAGTAATTTTCCACGCATAATTTTATGAATTTGAATACACCATGAATGTTTTTTAAATTTTTTAATGAAATGAAATCTAACTGAGATGTGAAAATAGAAAAGGTAAGTGAAAATTTGATTGGATCCCCATCAATGGCACCAGTTTTCACGCATGCCTATCACGGGGCATGGGCAAAAGAAATTATATTTTTCCTAGTGCAGCATAGTGGCTGACCAAGGTTGTCTCTCTTGTGGAGCCTTTAAGTTTGGTTATCTTACTTTATTTTATATCACCTAAACTATATCTTTTTGTTGTTTTTATAATCTAATGAATGTGATGAAAATATTTTTATGTTTTTTATATGAAAAATCATAACAATCATTAAATGTAAATAGAATGAGTTTATGACAAAGAACTTGGTTTTAGGGTTTAGTGTTAGGTTCAATCATTATTCTTCTTTATATGTTTTATTATTGTTTGATAACTCAAAGATGAAATATCATGAATGAATCACTATTATATTCTAGAATAGAAATATATGGAGTCTCATGTCATTGGGGACCATTAACCAATTGGGTACATTCAACTCTCCCAAGCATACTACTCAAGTATATCACAAATTTCAAATAAACATTAAATAAAACACATCACCTCCTTGACCTCCCCCAGGGATAAGCCTCGGGGTCAGCCTCTCATTTTCGATAGATGGAGATAACAATGGTGGATAGATTATAGTGAGATAGAGAGAGGTGTGAGGGAGAGAAGAATATTAAATAATTTATAATGAATGTGAAAATAATAATTATAATAATAAAAATTAAAAATTATTATAAATTTTAAATAAGGAAATTTTTTTCAAAATGGTTGAAAAAAGAAGGTAAAATAATTTAAAATTTTGAATGAGATATAACAAATAATCACTATAGTAATAATAATAATATATATTATATATTATTTTTAACAATAATAATTATTGTTATAGAAGAAATTAAATAGTGGAATCCAAAAAAATGCATGTATTTATTAAGAATGATTTCAAATTATAAGTTAAACTAAAACTAAAACAAACTAAAATGAAAATAATAAAAAAATTATAAATAAGGGGGGGAAGAGAGGAGTTGTAGTGGCCCATGCCCCGGTGGGATACCATCATGGTTGTGGGTGTCATGATGATGATTTTGGAATGAGGTGAGTGCCTCCATATATAGGGAGAATTCGTCCTATTAAACAATGCACGTTGTTGGCCTAATAAATATAATATTCACACACATACACCTTAATAAACATTCTTCATAAATGTTTTTTTCATTTAATCACAATATTTGAGCTGAATTGGAAACTAGATGAATGACTTTGGACTTTTTCATTGTCTGTCTCTTTTTCAAGATATACCATCTATGAACATTTCCCCAACTTAATAACATCCAATGATAAACTTAATGTCTTAAAAACTGTGCCAAATTTTTTATGGTCGACCCTATTTGTGATCATGATATCCCAATTCGAATAAACTCAATTAACGATTATTAGGCCGAGATACGGTTACATTATGGTGGTGGGGTCGATGTTGCTCGCCCAAAAAACCGTTCAACATTAATGATTTTTAAAGACCTATTGTTGCTCGAATCGTCCTTTGGTCTAGAAGACAATGTTTAATAGAATAAAATAAGGATTATAACAAAACATAATCACTCAATATGATATTTTATATTTTATGAAATAACCAAAATAACCTTGATGTATAAATCTGTAAAAAATCTAGAATTATGCACTTTTCACAATTTAGACTGTTTTCATTATATAATTAAAAATACCCATTATATTAATAATGAATTTTAATACACCTATTTTATAATTGATAGTCATTAAAAATTAATCATTATTTTATTAATAATATGTTTATAAATTTGCCCAGTTAAATACCCACCAAAATCACCACAGAATTAGAGGTCTAAGGGATAAAGGAGGAGGAAAGAAGGATCTTGGGGGGAAGAATCCCATGTGGAGATGATTTTTGGTTTTAAGGGTTACAACTAAAAGGGGGAAAGTGAAAAACAAATCCAATTCGTAATGACCTGGAGAAGTCGCACGGTTTTCCCACATTGTTTTTCAAACCGTATTCCAAACATATTCCCCTCACTGTCCATGACAGAAACGATGAATTAATATACCTTAGGGTATCCAAATAGTGTGCCAGCCATGCAGGTCCCCTATATCAAAAAATCTTACTAGGTCATATGTTTTCCTTGGAAGGGGTGAATGGTTTGAAAACCCGTATGCCGACAGTGTGCCACCTACTTCCTTTGGAAAATTATCTATTATTCAATAAACACCCCTAGGAAAACTCCGGGACAAGAATATAATCTATTATAAATAGAATAATAACTCAAAATAATATCAATGATGTGACAATTCATTACAATATGAAAAATTTTCATCCTTCAAAAGTCAACTCAAGTCTTGATCATAGAATAAAAAACGTTACTCATCCTGAACCCTTGTATTTGGCTCCCATGTCTCATGAAAATCATTTCAATGCTACCCAAAACTCAAACCAGCAAAATAGAAATACAATAACGAAAGTCATCCTATGAATCCACGATCCTATCTACCTTCCCAAAATCTAACAAACCATGCTTGAATTCAACTCATCCCAATTCCACAGATGGGATGGATATAGATTATACATTTTCAAATTAGAGACATGGGACACATCATGGATTGATTTTAATAAGGAAGGGAAATATTAGATGTATTCCACGTTACAAATTCACTAGGTATTCTCAAAAGGTCTAACACATCTCGATGTTAGATCTTCTTTCTAACCCAAACGACAATGAACCAAGCGAGGTGACACTTTTATGAACACCCATTCACACAATGAAAAAGAAAATTGATAGGATCCTATGAATGGAATAAGACTTATAACATCTCTGAGAATTCAACAAAAACATACTTGTAAACAAATAATTATTTGAAATTTCATGCAGAAGGCTCTATCCCAATAATGAGTTCTCTCCTAACTCATCCCTACAGAAGTGGGAATGACACAACCAGCCATAAATCTCATCAAAAGGAGCTATTATAATTGTGGATTGGTTATAGTTGTTATATAAAAAATAAACTACTACCAAATGGATATCCGATGAACAACCAACATACAAGACACATTCCCAGAACATGTCTTCCCATATATAATTTTCCCACTCTATGTTACCGTCTATTTGAGAATGGTATGTCATACTCATCATGACAAGTGACCCCATAGCCTTCTGATGGCATTACCATAACTGTGAGGTAAAATAAGTTACCCTATTAGAAATTATTTATGATGACACACCATGATTCCTCACAACCCCTTAATATATAACTGACCCAACTCATCCACCATGGAAAATTCATTTATTAGAATGATTTTTTCTGATTTTGTTATAAGATCAATCACTATACATATAATGTTCCTTCTCCGAAGTGTGTCGTGTAATACAATAATAAAATATATTGTGATCTATCCCAAATTATAGGTAGGAATAGTTAGTGGTTTATGAAAACCTGATTGTTTATGGTTCTCTACCCTAACCGACTAACACATATAGCACCGTGATACAATTTCATTTATGAGAAGCATCATACCTAGCCACCAAAACAGCTGATGCACATCATAAGAATTCCCAGTAAGACCGGGATTAATGACCCACTATGAATGGTGGTCATCATATCTCACCACATTCTTCAATTAAAATGACCTCAGGAACCAACACTCGAAGCATAAAACTGTTTCTAGAGACAATGAACAATCAATAGTTGTCTCCCCACCATGAAGGAACTGTATAAACAACCACCACAACTCATTAGTAGGATGCTTCTACTAAATTAGTTTTAGAAGATAATATGTTATCTGAACATTTTACAATAGATCACCTCCATTGTGCTCCATATTCTCTAAATTAATTTGAGAAAATAGACCCATCAAAGCCCAATAACCACTACACAATTTCAAAACATTAATTGGTACTTTTCTTCTCAAGGAATCAGACACAAAATTATGTTTACCTCAAGTAGAGACTACATCGAAATAAATAACTTCAATGTACTCAACCTTAAAAAGATAACATACAGTTATATATCTTACGGAGAAATTATTGTTGAATCTCTTATGAAAAAAATAAACCACAAACTTCGCTTCAAAAATTTAGTCACACCACATCTTCATGACATTCATTACCACTCTTCACTCTATGACATGGGTTGGGAAATTATATTAATGTAGTCGGAGCTGGAAAGGACCATTATCTACCACATGGTCTCTCGTTCTAATCACAAACCCGAGACACATACTAGAGGAATCACAATAAAACACATAACCCTGTCCTAATTCTATAATGATCAAACTAATACCTATTCACCAAAACCATTTATGCTCTCCAATGGATTCTTAACACTATGTGATCCATTAAAACATTACCAATTTCAAGGTGAGCACCATTATAGAAGAAGAAGTATGAGATAAATCATGAATAAACCAACTATAATACCCTTCCAGGCATAAAAATATCTTGATATGAAAAAAAACTTCTTCAGCTTCTCCCTTGTTATTACCAAAATGTTCTTCATGGGGTCCACCAAATCATCTCCTTTTGAGATAACATGAATAATAAATTTTATCTCTATAATCTAGAAGGTGTATTTTGAAAACCTTTCAAATAGATGATGGTCCCGTAGAGTTTTCAACACATTACATACTTATTTCCATGCTCCTACTTGGTACCAAAGTAGACCAGGATGTCATCAAAAAATATCATGATAAACAAATCGAGGTACTAATGGAATACCATATTCATAAGTTTCATAATGACAGTAGTAGATTTTTTCATCCCAATAGGGACAAACAAATAATTTAAATTTCCACACATACATCATTAGTCTATTTCCATAACATCCTCCTCAGAAACTCAATAATGATGCTAACTACAATAAAATCCAATCTTGGGAATCCACCATTCTATCTTAAGATGGTTAGAAAGGTCATCAATACATGGGAAAGGGTACTTGATCTTAATGGTCATCTTATTCAAGTTGTGATAATCAATGCAAAACTATAAATATCCATTGTCCTTGTTCATGAATATAACTAGGGCACTCCAATGCGAGATGTTGGGGTGAATGAATCATTTGGAATATAAATTTTCCGTCTGTAACTTTAGTTACCTCAACCAGGTAGAGGCCATAAGGTATGAGGGAATAGATATTATCTGTATTCTCAGTGCCAAACAATGGTTACCACCTCATCCAACTCCATAGGAAAATGAAAAAAATCATCTAGAATAACATCTATAAATTTATCTACAATAGGAGGTAATCTATATTACAGGCACCACAACCATCTTCCAACATGAGTGATGATATATAAAAAACAAGAACACTAAATTCTATATGTGGTGATCCAATATGTCCTGACAGAGAAGCCAATTCCCAATGGAAGACCTAAGTAGTTCCATCATGTTTGAAAAATTAGACCCACCACCTATGACAATTAATGTGTACCAGAAAGAACATTGTAGAATACATACTGAGGATTAAATCAAAGTTGACCAACTCAAAAATAAGGAAATAAAATTCCGACTTGACCCATGATATGTTGAGTGCACTAGACAGACTCTAGAATCCATTATCATTCTTCTTATAAAGATTCATTACCTACTCCATAAGATATTCCATAAGATTCATTGGAAACATTAACACATGAAAATGTAGGGCATGAGAAAAAGACACTAAAGCACCATTATCAAAGAGACCATCAAATAATGATGATGCGATATGAATTTTATCAATAAATATTGTATGCCATGCATATAATTCCACTGGTGCTCGATCAACCAAATGAAGATTCCTTATCTCATCCTAATCCGGATAATAACCACTAGCCTGAGGCTCTACCTTGAATTAACTCTTACTATAAGAAAATTTAGCTCTATCTCCATGACAACCAATCTAAGAAACCACTCATCAATACGGATCTGACTGGGCTGATATTCTCCTAGAATCTACAGACCCTGCATCAATATGATATGGATGGAAGGCACCATAAAAGTACTACAAGTGTCTGATAGCTCCACATCAGTAACAAGGTATAGGAGGAGATTTCCATGTAGGCAGTAAGTTCCCTACATACCAAAACTAATGGTACACAACCAACCCAACATATAATTCTATAAAAGAAGATAGCCAAGAAGGATGACCTGAACAACCACCTCCCCTATTCCCCAACTTTCCCAACATTCTCTTCTTCTCTGATGAAATTCACCTACACATAGATAATTGTGATCCACTAAAACCATTATAGTCAATACGATCTATATCTACCATCGTGGAATGATCAATTACATTGTCATAGGTATTTTGATTAATCAAGAATGCATAATATATGATTTTTGGATGCAATCACCTCTCAAAACATTGTTCCTTCATTTTCTTTTTTGAAAAGAGCTTGAGAACATACTGAAACAACTCAATAATGTGGTTATCTTATTACATCATAGACCAGTCTCCCCAGATCTTCTCCATAAACTCCCAGGATATGGAATTGGCCTATACCTTAGGATAATACTGATAATTGAAAAATAACATAAAGTCTTACCAACTGATCTACTCGTTCTTTTTAGTTTTCACCAGAAATCCCCACCACATTAAACTAGGAACTTCAAACCTAAATGAGTCACATTTGACATAATTATCGATAAAATCAATCATCCACTCTATATTCATACGGAAATCCTCCACTTCCTGAGGTTTTGTGCTACCTTGGAAATAAGGAGGTTTGTTCTTAAGGGACTCCTATGAATATTCATTTCTAGGAAAGGATTAGATTCTATAACTTGAGAAGGACTAGATCCCAATCCATGTCCCAAATCATGGATAGCCAGAACCACAATATCCACTAATCTATAATCAACTGGTGTGGGAGAACACTCTCTAGAATCTTCTTATGGAATCATATGAATTTTTTTAAGAAGGGTTTTTCTACATACGAAATAACCCCAAGGACAACCCTTCAATGGAAGTATTTTGATACTTTTCATCAAAAGAAAGTACCAATGTTCCATAAATAATCATAACTAAGTCCATCACAATAAAAATGTAAACCATTCCAATTCAACCTCACACAAACTGTCCATATACAGTCTGTAACTTTTACATCTCAACTGGAGGAGATGAAAAATGAAATCCAAACATCCCATGATGACTCAAGATCTTTCATGAAGAATAATTTCTAGGAACCTTACTCACAATAATAACCCCAAGACCTAACAGTCCTAGCTTTGGTATATTGAGACATATCCCTAGATAATTTGACACAAAAAGAGTGAAACCATCTCTGATAAAATTTTATCATTAACCATGTTGGTGTGCCATCCAACCTGAAACATGTCCCAGTCTGTGGCATGGCCCGAGGGGAATTATAGATCCCCATGTGCTAAAAACTAGTGATTGGGTATCAAAAATATACCATTAGATATATATAACACATTTTATTAAGCATAAACAACCAACATAAATAACTATTAGAATAAAAAAATAAATTCTAAAAAATGCACAACAATTATCAGATTCAATGTATATAATGTTAAAAATTAATCCAACAATTATATAGAAAAAGGGAACAAAATCTATCCAAAAAAACTCAATGATATAATAGGGAAATCACTCTTAAACCACTATAACTAACCCATGAACAAAGTGGTACTCTAGAAACCTGATCCACTATCTCCAAGATACATATTTCCTTTACCAGAGTCACAAATAAAAACATATACATAAACTCCAAGGTATATACAGGGTGTGATGCAAACCCAATTTGGATGCTACCCGAAAAAAGATATTATATGCCAATAAATTTTAATAAAAATTAATATGAATATTTTATAAAAAGGGATAGAGTCATTTTTATAGAAAATATTTTAAAGGAAACATACATTCCTTTAGAAATAAACAACAAGGAGTATTATATTTTCACAATAAGTATGATATCATAAAAGAGCACTTTGTGTGGTGAAATATCTATAGTATCTAGCTATGATGGGAAACCAGGTATGTTGTATCTCAGTGAAATGTGATATTGAAACCACAACCCACCACATCCTCGTGTACATGCCACCGGTTGAGAATCCATCAAATGATCTAGTGGTAAAAAAATATCATCATAATCTAGTTACTAGTGTAATCTAAAATCATGCTAGATGAATCCAATCCATGCCACTTTTGAGTAAACGAGATTACTTGTCCTAGTCCTACCACATCAGTACATATGATTCCCTTTGTGATCAATTTCTATATAAATTAACACATAGATTACCACATTCATATTCACACATAAGTAATTATAATACCAATATGAATCCACCATTTCATATAAGAAAATACCCTTTCAAATTCACATGCACACCAAATCCACTTTAAAACATGGTTTTCACCACATTTACAATTTATCAATCCAATTTCACTATTTTTAAAATAAATTTATGAAGCACAATACGAGATCACACCTGAATCAAAACTCATTTCCTTTGAAAAAAATTATTTTAATGCATGTTCACTTCAAATCCATTCGAAAAAAATTTCATACCTAATTAAAAATACATATAACATAAACATGAATAAAATCAAGAATATAAAAATCATTAAATACTGTTTAAGCAAGGAAAAAACTCCTTCAAGTAGAGAAACATCCATAATTCTTTGCTAAACCACAACTATATCCCCACGGAACCCTATAAATTAATTATTTGAGCAAAAAATTAATATTGGAACTTAATGATCAGGATATAAACTTCAATTGGTCACCCAACCAACTGGACATATTTTACCCTCAGAATGTAGAAGGGAACCCCCAGAAAAGATAGATAAATTAATAAGGAAAACCACTTAAATGTAGATTTCCTGAAGAATACCTACCAAAATCACCTATAAATGGAGGTACAAGGGAGAAAGGATGAGAGGAGGAGGAATCTAGAGTGAGGAATCTTGTGTGGGGATCATTTGCGGTGTTTAGGGTTAAAAATTAATGGGGGAAGAGCTAAAAATAATATTTTTAAAGAGCAGGAGAAGTCACATAGTTTTGCAGCACAATTTTACAATTAGTATGAAAACCATGAGCCCATCAATGTAAAAGAGGGGAATATAAAATAGATATCCCACATTGCCTCTAATCTTTTCACCAATTACATAGTTCAACTGTATCAAATAAATTACACTAGGTCACATGGGTTCTTGGACAAGGAAACACAGTTTTACAATCGTGTGATGAATGTGTGCCACCTTCTACCATTCCCAAATTATTTTATTTCCATAAATATCCCCTATGGAAACTCAAGGATAAACATGGAATTAATAATAAACACAATAGTACATCAATATAGAATAAAATATGTTCAAAATCATGTCATTTGGGAAGAAATTAATGGGAGATGATGTAGAATTTTCATTTAACCTATGGGTAATGTATATGAGTTTCCAAAGATATTAAATCATTATAGTTATAGTTTGGTCCATAATGTTATGTAATCAATATTCTTCTAATAGGATATAATATTTATGTTTGAAAATCATGGGAGGCAATTGTTGGTATTGGAGATGGGATTAGTAAATCATTAGTGACTTGGATTTGTGAACATTGCAGAAATCCCTAGGAATAATTCTATGCATTGGATAAATATCTAAATTTTTATTAAGCTATAAATTATTATTTTTCCATATAAAAACATATGTATATTGATTCAATAATATTAAATACTTTTGTAACAAACTCATATAGGGGTAAAACCCAAAAAAAAGTCTACATTGTATATATTTTCCAACATTATATTTCGTTGTGAGTTTTCCATTACAAAACACCTAGTTTAACCCTATAAAAGGATATTCATGGGTGAATTCACATATTATTTATAAACCATTAAAAAGGATTTAAATATATAAAGATCATGGATGACCTGAATTAAACCTATTATGAAATAGATTGAAAAAGAGATTTCATGATTTATACATCCAATAAATCATTTCTCCTCAATATATGTTTTCCCAAATGATTTTTTCCCACACTATTCATTTTAGTTTTTTTAAATGGAAGGAAATAGGAGGATTCATTTTAACAGTAAATTTTAGAGATAATAGGATTATTCTACTCTTGAGAATCCAAAGGAAATGAGATTTAGAAATATAGACCTATTGATTATTCCTACTTATCTCTCTCATTATATGGTAAATAATTTAACCATGGGTGAGTATCCTAACACACATTATAAGAGAAAAATATATTTTCATGAAGGCATTGGTGGAAAAAAGATTCAGATTCCTACATATCATTACCCTTGGATGAAGATTTCAAGGAATGTATTAATAGAATAAAATGATTATTTATATATAGAAACAAAAGTCAGGGACATTGTAATTAACGAGATAAAAATAAAGAGATCAATCAAGGCAAATGAAATTAGTCATAAGGTTCCAATTATAGATCAATGTATTAGGTGTGATGACTATGTGAATTACCTGAATAAATGAACAAATCTAAGGGATAAACCCAAAAACAATGGAGGGCCTATGATATTAATACCATTGTGTGGAATCTATAACGCTTTTATGTATCAGAATTTTAGAATATGTTGTTGGATTGTTATATTAATAAAATTATATATATTTAATTCATGAGACGTATATGTATTGTTCTATAGTATGATTTCTTTAAGGATGTGAAAAAATATGCTCAATGATTCATATAACTAACAAGACATTATTTACTAGAAATGTGATAATGTTTAGTCAGGGAATATTGATGATGGACTTTGATGAATTAATTGGGATAGTATTGGTGACCCTAGAATTGGTTAGCAATTTGATTAAAAAGTGATTTAAGTGTTTTTTGATGAAGCGTATTGTACTTTTGGATGAATGTAATTAGTTTTTGATTTTAATTTAAGAAAAAGGAATTATTGAATTTTTGGAAGGATGTTTTGTTAATATGTGGGGATATATTATTCATTTTGGATTTCATCACAGAATTATAAGTTTAAGGATGATAATAATATCAAAACCATTGATACCCCATATGATGTTTTATGTTATGTGATATTGAGGTGACTTGAAACATTTAATAGATCATAGTATGAATAATCTATTAAGGATTAAATAATCTATTGGAATATGATATGATTATATATTAATAGAATTATGGTATATTTTTTTGGATATAGGTAATCTTCATGGATGAAAATTGATTTGTTAAAAATGATAAAAAATTATTTTAGGTTGAGGTTATTAATGTTTTTTGGGATATAGGCTTATTTATAAAATGATATACATGGATCCATTATAACTGTTATATAATTATTCAGTTAAATAGGATTGTTTATACACTTGGTATATTATCTTACCTTATGGGAGGAATTTTGTTTTTATTAATCTATAACGAATGTAGAAATTGATTAAAATAATTTTATTGAATTTGAACAGGATTTTAGTGATTCCAATATAAAAAATACAACTTGAATACTCATAATATGGATAAAAATATGAGACTATGCTGAAAATAAATTAATTGAAGTAGTTATACCTATTAGGTAAGTATACGTACTTATTTTATTATTCTTTATGGTAAAGTAATTATTCAACTATTGTAAAATGATATTAAGAAACTTATTTTTCTATAAACACCATTTTGTATCAATCAATTTCCTTTTCCACACCTTATTGGTTAATAATATTATGGTTGTTAGCATTATCATTATCATTTATCATCTTGTGATCGATGTTCTATTTCTCTTTCATAATTATTTAGTGATTTCATTTTCCACCATGTCAATGTTTTCTCATCCCACTAATGTCCTCCAATTAGAAAATCTGGCTGTGTTTTATTCCATAAACCTATCATATTCCACTTACCCACTTCTAAAGTGGAATTTTTATGAACCCTTTTTACCATGTGGGTTTGACACAAAAGAATTTTCAAATATAAATTTTTTCATTAATAAGAAAAAGTTAAAATTGTGAGGATGTAATTTTTTATAGCGGGCGAATATAGCACCCTCATATATTAAAAATAATAACTTTATATTCAACAATGTATATGACGTGAAACACCAAGCTCAATTGAAAAATATATCTTATTTTATACATATAACGATTATATACTAGCCATTAAATTGATTTGTATGAATATAAAAATTATTAAATATATAAAATGGTAATAATAAATATTAATTTATTAATTAATTCATAGGAAATTGGAATAAATTTTTTATTAAAGTAATATTTTTTTAAAAAATAAAATTTCCTTCAAAAATTATTTAATTTGTTTGGGGAGAAAAACTGTAATATTGTCATTTCACCTATTAAAATATTTATTCGACTAATTTAATATAATTTTGGAAACCAACATGCCAAACATAACCTAGGGTGAATTGCTTTGATTATTCTGATATGATTGATTATTCAGTGAATAATAAAAAAGGTTTTTTTCAAATTCTGTAATTTTATTTTACTAGAAAAATTTATTTAAGACTCCCATAATATTTGTTACTTTTACATATAATGAAAAATTACCCATTAGATTTATAATAATCTGATATAAATTTTTTTTATGAAGAATTTTTTTTTGATATAAGTTAATTTTTTTATTAAATATTCATTTTTCTATGAAACAATTTTTTGTTGAACTTGATGATTTTATAAAATAGAATTCTCAAATTTCTCGATATAATATCATTAAATTTGAATACTCTCTTTGTAATTAAGAGGTTCCGATTTTGTAAATAGGACTATTTTAATTTTGTTCATTATGAATTCTAAAAGTGGTAACTATTTTCCACCTCGACAATGGTAATGTGTGTAAAAAAATCTCTAAAACCATGTGATAAGGTCTCAAATTCGACATAAGACTTATATTATATCTTATCATATGAGTTTTTATTGGATATATATATCATCATCATAAATATATGCCCACTTTGTACCATTTTTTCTATTATTATGACCATTCTAGTAATTTAAGAATATAATAAATGTAGAATGTCCTCCCCTTTAACTTAATATCTCTAAAATAATTATATAATGATAGAAAAAATATATTTATGGTTACAATATTTATTAAAATATTAAATAAATATTTTTCTAACTAATGTTTTTAATTTCTTTGAGGATAAATAATTAGAATAATTTAAATTTCAACACTACGATAATATTTATTGAAATTATAGAAAACAATATAGATAACGATAAATATTAAAAATAAAATAAATTTTGGGTTTATTGTATTGTTAAATAAATTTCCTATATGAATAAATCATATTTTCTATATATGAAATTTTTATAATCTAATACCATTGTTTTCATGTTGTTTTCAATGTGAAATAATTTTAATAGTTCTTAAATTGATACAAATTATTTTTTCAGGTAAAAATATTTTAATAAATTATTAAAAATACATAAAAATATTTCAACATGATATGTTAGATGAGAAATATTCTAAAATTCATATCATTGGTCATTTATGATCAAATTAACTACTTAAAATTAAAATCATGATACATTATTCCTAAAAGGTGCATTACCACCGATAAGATAAATATTTGTTAACCAACAGGTTAAACCAAAAGATATTTATTAAAATTAAAAAAAATACATATAAAAATTAAATTTTACAACTATATATCAAAGATTTACACATTTAATTTTATTATATAACCATTTTAAATAATTTTTCATGACAATGACTTCATTATATATGTGTGTGTGTGTGATTCCAAGTGTGTCCGTTCATTAACTTCTAAAAGGAAACCCCTTTTCTGTCTTCTTTACCTCACATTGACCCTTCTATCGAACCAATACCCTACCTAGTTAACATTAAAAAATATAAAGGCTTTAATTAGAGGTGATTTCATCCTTTAAAAATCACTACATGGTTCCCAAAGGATGGATCTAAAAGAGGCTTACTAAAAAAGAGGTAATAAACTTACCTGAATTATTTCAAATTTTTTCTTCATATACCTCTATAAATATTTGAAATTTACCTTGAAATAATAATATACAATCAATACAAATAATTATTATCATTATTATCCATAAAAAATATAAACCAAATATTTTATCAAATGGTTATTGAAAGTATTAGTTGTAGGTACATGTGGACTACTACTTCCATGTAGCGATACAATTCATTTTACACCATAATAATTCGTTAATAGTCATTATGAGGGAGTTAGAGTTTATTTATATGTTATTTATGAGATAATTATGATTCTGTAATTAGGATATCATATCTACCATCTTCCCTTTTAATCTATTTGTAGATAATAACGTAACTTTTTCGTACGTGTGAACTACATGCTCCACATAGTAATGTGATTATTTTTACAATATATAGTTATAAGAATGTTAGTAAGGATAAAAAAAATTAATATATATGAAAATTATTATATAATTATTATTCTAGAAATGTGAATTTATATATAACCTTTATTTTGTTCCATCATACGAAAAGTGAATAAAACATGCATATGTACATGTTTTGGTGTCCATCAACGGTATAATTCATTTATCTATATATACATTTTATGGATGATTATAAATATGTATACAATTAATATATATGATATTCATTTTAAAAATAAAAATAATATATATTATTTAAAATATAATCAACGTATAAGTACTATAACAACAAAATAGAAATTCTCATTAAAAATGAAACATTAACACTCAGCAATAATTATTTTTATATTCAATTATTAGTAAATTACAATTAAAATGTTATATGTGGATAAAATATCTTATTATTTTTAATTAAATGAATATATTCCTAAATTATAATAAATTTAAATACCATATAATGTTTTATAAATAACTTTTGTAAAAATTTGAACTCTAGGTAAGGGATTTATAATCTCACTTTTTTCCTGGGAAACCTATCAAATTCAATATTCAGTTATTTTGTATGTGGAGTATAATTAAAATTTTAAACTTTATATAGTGAAGATATTTATTTTAATTATATTTTATGTTTCATTTTATTATATTCTCCAATTTTTTTATGTTCCAAATTTTACCTTAGTGGTAAAGGATTTTTATTAAAGTCTCATTTTAATCGGGATTGATTATTCTTGAGTTACACTTGAATGAAATTTTAAAATCAATTTTATTTAATCTATGATTTTTTAACTTCCTATAATAATAACCTGAGAATATATTTTCCAATTATTTTTTTAATATTAATTTCTTGAGATATATAAAGAATATATTTATGGGGAAAATGAGATTTTTATCTATTTTGTTGAAAATTATATTTCATCCATATAATTGTTTTCAAAATAACCATAATTACTTTTATATTTATTTTATGAATATATTTAATAATTTTTATCCATGAATTAGTTTATAAAAAATTGTTTTAAAATTAATATTCTTTTCATTTTTGGAAGGAGGAACTTTTGAAATTCTACTGATAATGTGTATGAAATGTCTATTTTAATATACTTGACATGAAGATAATTTCATGACATCATAAATAGTTAATTTCTTAATTATTACTTTATAATTTTATTATGTTATATTCAAGGATAGTATTTTACTTAATATTTACTAATTTTTTATATTTTTCTATTTTATTTAAAAACTAAAACTATATTTTTCACAATAATTAATCAAGTTATTTTTAAATGGAATGTTTTTTAATTAAAACATTCACTGATATGAATATTTCCTTATTGGGGACTATTAAAATGTTACAATGTTTAATCTTTCATTGGATGCTTTATTATTATGATGATCAAATATCAATGAAACCAATTTTTACATGGTTTAAGTTATAATGATTTTTGTTATGGCCTTATGCAATGCTTATTAATGGGTATATGATTTTGTGATAGGTAGGCCCATAATTAACACCCATTAAATTCAATGGGTAAATATTAATATTCTATGTGTTAATAGGGTAAACATTAGTTTATCCAATTCATGAATTAGGGTATATGATAGGATATTCCAATTCCAAAATACGGTGTATTATAGGTTTTCCCACTGCCGAAAGAGGGTACCAGAGAGGTTATCTTAAGCTCAAAATTGTTACAATGGTGGTCAAATGAACGATATTATATTTTTTATTTCTTAGTGGGTATCCATGACATATGATTTCTATAAATATTATTATCAATGAATTTATTCCACTGTTATATTACATAATATTAAGAAAATTTTATGTTATCAGGGATCATGTTCGTTGATCCTATTATTATTCATGTCTTATCAACTAAAAATAAATATTAGATGAATCATGTTTATGATATATGAATTTATGTGTGATATTTAAAAATAATTATATCATATTCTCTTATACATGATGGTCAGGTTATGTTTTAATGATAAATGTTATCTACCTTGTCATTACTTATAGAGTATCTCGAGTCACCCATTTTTCTATTTTATTTTCCCTATAATATGAAAAATCATTTGGTGAATGACATTAATAAGAAGTTTTGTAGTTTTTTAGAACTAAGTGGAAGATAATTTTATTTATTTATGATCCTTTTTAAGGTATATGATTTTACAATGAGATTAAACATTTAATGTTTATGTATATGTCATAATGTTACTGTATGAATATTCATATAATAATATATAATATTTATGTTGAAAAATATATTGTTTACTTAGTTTTTATCAAAGTGTGCCTAGTAAATATTTAGAGATTATGGTTATAGAAAATTATTGGAAACCTTATGAATAAGTATATGAATATTACAATAGAATAATATTTTATTATTATTTTTGGATAATTATATCCTTTCCTGGATAATATATGATGATTTGGTTTCAGAAAAGATGCATTTATAGGAAATAACCATGAAAAGGGTTGTTCGTATATATCCCCACTATCATTCTGTGTCACATGAGTGTTCTAAAACTACACACCATGTTCAACACACTCTGTGTATATTTTTGGATTAATTAAAATTTTCAATACATACAATTATTCTGGATTTTAGCAGATTCAAAACAAATATGACTTAGGTTAAACATAAAATATTATATATTGAATGGATGGTGTTCTAATTTATGCATCATATAAAGTATTTTTCATTATTATATATTTTCTCACTATGATTATTTTTTATCACACTATAATTTTTTGTTTTATTCAATGGATGGAACTAGGTCTATTTTCATAAATACATAACTTTAAAAATGAATTGAATGATTTTACCGATACGAAAAAAACGAAATGGAAATATGAATATGACACCTTGTGATTTTTTATAATAATTTATCCAATTATATGATTAATAATCTAAACATGGTTGAGTTTATTAAAACAAAAAATATGATAAAAATAATCTTAAATAAAGTCCATGTAGGAAATAATATTAATCATCCTACATGATAAGAATGGGGGGAAAAGTATTCATGTGAAGGTATTAAGTGGATAAAGAGATGTCTCAATTCTGAATTAAGGGAACAAAAGAACAGAATTTAGTGGAAAAATGAATAGTTCAACTGATGAATTTTAAGTTCATTTTAAGGTATAATTTATAGTTTAATGTATTATATTTGTGGAATATGTAAATTACCATATGTAAGTCTCAAATCCATGATTTAACTATATAACTAGGTAAGGACCAATAACATTCTAACTATTTAAGCAGAAGAATTATAGTGTTTATATATCATTATTTTTGAATTATATTATATTTGTCTTTTAATAGTGATATTATAAATATTTGAATAATTATACATATAAGAATTATTCCATAGTATAAAATAATTGAGGACATGAAAGTATATATGGAAATATACTAATTACAAATCGAATTGATTCAGTGGTAGGGTGATAAGGTTTAGTTAGATAAATAGATGGTCAACATTTATGAATTAAATGGGATAATATTGGTGACCTTGAAATTTGATTGTGATTTTATGATAAAGTGATTTAGGTTTTTATTTCATGATCTTAATTTCATTTTTATATTTCTGGAAATTGTGTGATTTAATTTGGCGAATAAGGATAGTGAAAATTTTAGAAGCACAATAGTTTTTATGTGAGAAAAAAATAACCGTTATACAAAAGATATTTTTATTATAATATTAATGTTCATAAAATGTATAAAATAAAATATATCCCATTTATGATTTATTTTATATCATGAAAGGATTTTATTGTAAGTATATTATTCAATAAATTCAATTTATTCAATAGCTTTATCTACAACCAACACTTAGCTTAAATTAACTGTGGTATAATGTTAAATAATAACATGATTATCGAAATAGTAATGTGAGTGTTTGGAATAGTATTGTGGACATTTGAAAAATACCCTCACCTATAAAAATATTAATAAAATTTTGGTATCTCATAATTGAAAATATTATTTATTTAAATAATTCAATAAGTAAATAACTGTTTAAAAAACTGATAAATTAACTGATGGTATTTTTTAGAATGTAAATGTATATTTATAATTTTATAATAAATATAATGATTTAAAATTGTTTTCTTTTTCATCAAATTTGTTCGACAATAAATTTTTGTGTGTGTTATAATTATCATATGATTTTATGCGAACATAATTAATTATTTAATGTGTCATAAAATTTGATAGAGTATTAGAATCACTATTTCTAAAATAATTGATGATTTAGTTAAAAATTAAATTTGACATATATATAGAAATTTATTTTCATAAAACTGAGTTTATTTTTTAATTATACACTTCTAGAAATAGTTATGTGGGTTTTTTCAATTTTATAAAATAGTTTAATAATTAGTAAATAGTGAAATATATTAATTTATGGTATTTATCAATATAAGTTAATACATCAATTAGTTATTCATGGATGATTTATGGATGAGTTAATAACTCATTAGTTCAATATCACATTCTATTATTACTATATATAGTCAAAATAATTAACACTATTCATATTCATCAGCTAAAATAATAAACTAATAAATAAAATAATAAAATAACACACCTCCACTCTACTATAAATACCAACCTTCACCACCCCTTATTCTCACATATTATAATCGTTGAAGATTTTATAAATTCTTATCTATTTCCTCCCCAATCCTCTTCCCCGTATCATAGACCCACTGGACAAACTAAAATACCAAATCCAAGTGTCTTAAGGAGGTTCCCGATGAGATGATATTATAGAGGTAAAATCCTCATAATTTCTGCTTTATTTTGTTATATTTTTTTATTTTATCCCCACCTACCATATAAAAGTGGAATGGTAAAACCAATATCATATATATATTGTAATTTTATGGTGATATTTGAATATCGATCATCAAATATATTATCTCAGGCTTTTATTCTAAAAATAAAAATATTATCTTCAAGGGGTCGATTCACTACCATAGTGGACGATGAGTTTTCATTTTTCATTACCACCAACATGGTTAGTCATTATAAAATATATGGTTGAAAAACATG
The DNA here is from genome assembly GCA_963277665.1 of Viscum album. Classification (NCBI taxonomy): domain Eukaryota; kingdom Viridiplantae; phylum Streptophyta; class Magnoliopsida; order Santalales; family Viscaceae; genus Viscum; species Viscum album. The sequence continues at coordinate 599,514,499 of OY728122.1, forward strand.
ACATTATTTTTATTAATATTTATTTAATATTATGGATGTAATAAATTAACATAATATTAAATAAAAAATAATAGTTCATGATGGTTGTAAAAAACAATAAAATAAACTAATAATTTTTCATTAATGATTCTTGAAATGAATAATCCACATGTAAAAAAAATATGATATATGAGACCATTTAAAATTAAATATGTGTGTTAATACCAAATTATATACATTCTAGATAAATATTCTCATTTAACATGAACTCCAATATTTATACTCAAGGGAACCGACCATAAAACCATGAAACTAATTCTCCAAAAACAATGAAATTGAAATTTATAACTCTTCCTAATGGGAATAAATATGAACAAAAAAATAATAAAAACAAAATATATGATGAAAATGTTCTTAAATAATTAATTAATAAATCTAATTTCAGTAACTGAAACATTAACATAAGTATCCATCACTTTTGGGCATAAATTTTGGAGTTTCTCATCTAACATTTATTTCAATGATATATGCCTTATTAACCACTTATTCCTATTTTCTAGTTTATGTATCATTTTTCATTCATGTTTCATATCACTAGTATCTCAATATTCATCATATCGAATTTAAAGTTTTATTACTATTTATTTATGGGGCATATGATTAGATTTATTACAAAATGATAAGGGTTTCTCGTCTCTATTTTATTCTTGTGGGGCATAAGACAAGAATGTCACTTATTTCCTTTCTATACTAAAACATTTATTTATGATCATTAATCATTAAATATTTAAATATATATCTATATTTATTGTTTGAGGGTTAATATAATTTTTTTATGTTTTATACCATTTTTACTTATGGAGCTTACTTTAAAAGTTATTTTAATAGGGGAAATATTCATAAATCAATATCCTCTAATGAAAATGGACTATTTGACAAATAAAATTGTACGTGAATTAAATATATGAATGAATAATTATTTGGACTTTTAGTGAAGTGAGTGTCCTAATATTATATAACTCTCGATGCATCGACATGTCTTATGAGACAGAATAGTTGGTGAGAAGCACATCAAATTAGTTTCCAAGAAGTATCATATATGTTTCTACCCTCAAACATAAGACTAATTGTAAAGGGTGTTTAAATTTTTTGTTCATGTGATAGATACATTATATCCAAAAAATTATCATTTCCTTCATTCAATATTCACTTATTACAATGCATGGGAGTTTCACTATGAAAAAATACTAGGAAGATTTCTTATTCTTAGTTTATTTAATAAATGATATTCTTTTTAGTTATTTACCTTTACATATTTATTATGCCTCCATTATTATGTTTCAATCATTATTGATTCATATTTCTATTGTATGTATCCCATACTAGGTATTTAAGAATAATATTTAATTTTTTTCCCTTCCCCAATTTAGAAAGATGAAATCATTGAATATGTTTGAAGGAAATAGTTTTTTCCTTTGTTATATTCTATGTATAATTACCAACCAATTTAGGAACCCATTTATGAATCTATTTTTTAAATAATAAATAACTAATTGATCCTTGGTGATGTGATCTATTGTATCTATTCTATTATAAATAAAATAACCACAAAATCATGGCTAATTTGATTGGGTATGTTACAATTGGTATCTATAAAATTTTAATAAAAACATTTCGAATGAGATGTTAGATAAAAAATAGTATTATAATTATTTATTATAGTATATTTTTTTATCTATAATTATAATGATTTTTTGATAAATCATTGTATACAATTATTTAGTGATGGACCCTTCTAAAAGAAAGAGAATTAATACCCATGGAATCATTAGGGATTTCTCCTATAAGAATGTCAATAATGTTAGTGTTGGAGTTTATAAGATCGTGTAAATATTAGGATAAGTTACACATTTTATGAAAAATAACTACACTAAACCAATGTTGGATTGTTTTATATATGAGAAGCCCCCATCATTTAGTGGGACTACAGGTCCATTTATAATTGAGAAATGGGTCATTTCCCTTGAAAAGATATTTCTAGCTTTTGGATACAATGAAATTATAAATGTAGAAGTAAAAGTATATTGTCTCATTAGATATTGTGATAAATGGTCATTGTAGATATAAAAAAATGAATATGTTGAAATATTAGATATGGAATGGATAAAATATATGGAACTTTTTTTGAATAATATTCTCCTAAATAGAACAGAACTAAAATGATGAAAAAATTACATAACATAATGATAATGGAAGAAGAGAGTGTTTCAAAGTTTGAGGCTACCTTCACAATACTATCTTGGTATGCTGTAGATTAAATATGTGATTGGGAAAATTGGAATGATAATTTATTTGAAGATCCAAATCAATTTCTCCGAAGGGAAATGTCTTCTCAAAAAAATCATCACATGATGAAATAGAATTGTGTTCCATCAAACCAGAGCATGATTTGATGAGATTTTATATTTTAATTGGATTTATAGTGAATAAGAGGGATTTTGATAACCATGATAAAGGTAATTGTTTATATAAGAATAGGGGAAGGAATCAATTAAAAATTTTACAATTATAGAAATAATCATCTGATGAAATTATTGAAAGGAATGACAGATTTTTATTAGTTTTGATAAAAGTGTTGTTGATCAAATGAATGATATAAAAATAAAAAAGTAAATGATGTTTAATGATTAAATTTTAGTGAAGCAAGGAATTATTCAAATAAATTTTTTCAGTGTCAGGGGAATCTACTTTAAAATATCCCAAGGGGAGACTCATATGATTATGTGATCACCAAAAATCAAGTATATGTAACTAATGATGCTGTGGACGGTACATTAATATTATATTCATATTTATCTAGTTATTTATTTTATTATGGATGATCACACACTTGTTTATCGATATAGTTTGCCAAGAAATTAATAAATTTTCTTTTTGATATAATAAGTAGGTTTTTAGAAAAAACTACTATGGTATGTCTCATTGCAACAAAAATATGTCGGGTAGTCCTCATTATGACAAATAAATGTGCTTTATTTGATTACCTTATCATTAAATTTTTGGTTGAATTTGATATCCACAGTATGGATATGATTTCAAAATATTATGAGATATTTTATTATAATATCCAATAAATTGTGATTTGTAAGAAAGATGTAGAATTCCTTTTCTTATGTCCATAGGATTCATTATTTGACTATTGTCTAGATCCAAACCAAGTAGTTCCAATGAATGAAATTATATTGGAGAAATAGAAAACAATATATAGGGATATAAAAAGTAATCATATAATTTATAATTTACCAACTATACATGAATAAATAGATGTATTTCCTAAATAATTACCTTAACAGCCCCTGAAGAATGACGATGAGTTTTACATTGATTTACTCCATCATGAAGGACAAATATCAAAGAATCCATTTGTAGTTCACACTATAGAATTAGTTGAGATGAGGAATAAACAAAAGGATTTCTGTTATATGGGATTTACTCTACTTACTACTTCTCCATGGGAGACTCAATTCTCATTGTTAGGAAGAATGGTTGATCCTTGAGGCAATTAATTGACTATATATAAACCAATGATATAATAAAAAATACATGTATCCTCTTCCTCAAATTTTTGATTTATTTGATCATCTTCATGGAGCTCAATATTTTACAAATATTTACCTTTACTCTAGGTATCATGTATTGTGAGAAAATAATTATTACATTCCAAATATACCTTTTAGAATGTGGTATGAACATTATGAGTTTACAAAAATCCATTTTTATTTACAAATGCACCATCAGTTTTCATGGATATAATGAAGATAGTGTTCAATGAATATATTGAAAATTTTGATTTAGTATACATTGATGTTACTCTACTGTTTTCTAAAATCCATGAATACCATGAGAATAACATTCAAATCACTCATAAAACTCTTTTAAGGATGGATTTATATGGTAAATTTATAAATTTTAAATTCTGGATTCATGAAATTTATTTTCATGTCCATATTTTCTTTATGGATGGAATCCCATTTGATCCTATAAAGAAAAAGGAAATTCATGTTTGGACTATGCCAATAATCAAAACCAAGGTATGTAGTATCATTGATTTTTTAGATTACTATTATCATTTCATTAGGAGTTTTTTCTGATGGGATAACTCTATAACCAATATTACATGTAAAGGGATTAAGTTATTATAGAAATAAGAATGTGAATAATTATTTTGTAGAATTGAAGAGAAGAATTTTCCCGGATCTAATTTGGACTTTACCATCAAAAAATGAATGGGTTGTGATATAAAATGATGCGTAAAATAATGGAATGAATTATTTGATTTTGAAAAATGATATTTTTATCTTAATAACATCAATCTAGTTGAATATTCAGTACCAAAATTTTCAAACTCATGATTTCTAGTTTGATGGAATAATCGTTTCATTGAAAATATGAAGAAACTATATATAGGGTGAAATATGTGATATACAAAGATAAAGAGTTCTAAATAGATATATACACATAATGAAGTCAACATGAGGAATGGACGGTGGATTTGGTTATTCAATGATTATGATTTCTCAATACACAACTACCCAGGGAAAAAATATGGTAGAAGATAAATTAAGAACGATAGATCATAAACATTTAACCCAAATGGGGATGAAGAAATATTGTATGTTCATGGATTTAGTAAATATGGATATGAAAATTTTTATATAAGGGGAAACATCACTCCTATTTAAATTTATTTCAATCCTATATTTATTGGAAACGATCAATAGATCTCAATCTAATTTTGAGAATATTGAAAACAAATTAAAGATGTTACGAATGGAATATTGTAGGACATTATTTGTGGTGATGGAATATTAATATTTGGAAAGAGGTTATGTTTTCCATAAATACATTATCGGAAAAGGTAACTACTAGATGATTCTCATAGCTCAAATTTCTCAATACACTCAGGTAGTACCAAGATATATAAGGATTTGAAGGAACATTTTTTGGGATAATATGAAGTTAGAAATTACTCACTATGTGTCAAGATGTATTGTTTTTTTAATAAGTGAATACTGAACGATAATGTTATAGAAGATAAATCGAACTCCTATCTATTATTATGTGTATGTGGGATGAAATTATTGTGGAATTCATCACGAGATAAAGAATATTCCCAATAAAGAATGATATTATATGGCTTATTATTGATAGAATTATACGATTGGAACATTTTATTACTATAAGACAATATTTACCTCCAAAATTCATTGAATGATATCATATTAATGATGTTGTATTATTTCATTGTGCACCTCTATCAATTGTCTCTAATCGAGATCGCCATTTTACATCAATATTTTGGAATAGTCTTCAGAAGGGTTTGCACACTGCACGCCATTTGAGTAATTCATATCACCCTTAAACCAAAGGATTTGGTGAAAGGAAAATTAAACCACAAGAATAAATTTTTTGATCATTATCACATGGATTTCAAGGTTTGTGGGATCTTTATTTACCTTTCTTATAGTTTTCCTATAATAATAGTTTCTATTTTAGTATTCAAATGGTGACATTTCAATCGTTATATGGTAAGAGATTTCGTACACCAATTTTTTGGGATGATGTTAGTGAGAGGGAAATCTTATTACTAGAAAATATGGAAGTAAAAAAGAAAATGGAAAATACTATCTAGGCTCATATTGAAGTATCTCACAGTAGGCAAAAGGTTTATGCTAACAATGGAAGAAAACATGTGGGATTCCATGTTAAAGATCATTCATTTATAAAGGTATATCCATGGTAGTTTTCCAAAGGATTGGTAAGAAAGGGTGTTTTATCCCTCTTCAAATCGAACAATTTGAAATTATTGACTGAATTGGAGCTACAATTTAAAGATTTGAAATTTCACCAAGTATTTCCAATGTTCAGGTTGTTTTCAATGTATCAGTGTTAAAGAAATATATTCTAGACCCGATGCATGTACCAAACTATGAATAAATAGAACCCAAACATATTTTTCCTTCTTTCAAAATCCTAGTAAGATAATTGAAACTACAAATCATATATTGAGAAATTGGCTGAATCGACTGGTATTAGTTCTTCAGAGAAACCATAAAATGAAAGAAGAAAAAATGGAATCCAATTATGTTATGAATAAGAACCACCATAATATTTATAGAAGGAAAAATTTATCAATAATTATGAGGATGAAATTATTATAGGAGATAAGAATATAAGACCCAATGATTTTACGGCATGTATCTTCCAAAATAAATTCATTTTATTCAATATCATTTTTTGTATGCAAAACTATGAAAAAAACACATGATATACTATTAAATATAACATGACCATCGAAATTGAAATATGTCAGATAGAAATAGTATAATAGCCATTAGAATTAAAAACTATCCTATGAAATTATAAATAAAATTTAGGTATCTCAGAAATTAAAATATGATTTATTAATATCATCGAATAAGTAAATAAATGTTTTAAAACTGATAAATTATGTGTTGGTATTTTTATGAAATGTAAATATTTACTTAAAATTTAATTATTAATTTAATTACTTAAAATAAAATTTATTTTTAGAAATTATATTCATAACTTTTTAATTACTTGTATTTTAATTATATGAAAATTTTACGAGATCATAAATAATTTTTCAATGGGTCATAAAATCATTTATAACATTAAAATTAATATTTTTATAATAAATTATTATTTTAATTAAAAATAAATTTTCTCATATTCAGAAAATTAAATTCATAAAATGAAAGGCATTTTTTAAATATACACATCAAAATTTGTAGTGGGATAATATTTGTGGTTTTTTTAAAATATATGATTTTTTTGTGAAATGAAAAATTTGATAATTTACAGTATTTAACATTACAAGTCAATAAGTGAAATATTTAGTCATTAATGATGTCTTTTTGTTGTAAGAAAACAATATTTCAAACTCTCATTCTCTTGTGACTATAGTTATTCACATGAATCGTCACTATTGATAGTCATGATCCAAAATAACTAAATAATGATGAAAATAAACAAACCCTTGTCCTCCATTATAAATACGACCCCCCAACCCTTCCTATTACACCATATAAACCTTTTATATTACCTAATGTTTCCCAATTCCCATCCCAATCATCATACATACATTTATTACCTTATGTTATTTCCAAAAATAAAAAATCTATTTTCTTTTAGGAGGTTACCTAGGAGATGATATTCTAGAGGTAAAATCTTTGTTCTTTATCTTTTATTTTATTTTAATTCCTTATTTTATCATCACCTTCCCTAATCCAAATAATTGTGGTAACTATAATTTCATATATGAAAATTATTTTAATTTTACTAATGGAACATCCATCACCAATTCTCTTTTATCATCCATTTAATAAGAAAAATGAAAACATTATCTTTGAGGTGCTGATTCACCGCCTTTATGGAAGATGAGTTTTTTTCATTAACACCTTTATGGATGGTCATAAAATCATTTTTATGGTTTAAAAATATTATAATATTTCTATAAAATCTTATTTAAAGTTATTGAACCATTCTATTACCATAATATTAAATAAAATGATACTAGTTCATGATGGTCTTAGAAATATCATAAATAAACTAATCATTATTCATTGATGTTTTAAATAATTAGTAATTCTCACCTATAAAAATAAGATCTACAGGACTATTCATGGTTATAAAGGTGAATTAATTATATAATAATATCATTTTGGGATATACATATCCATTTGATATTAATTCCCATATTTATACAGAAGGGAACCGACTATAAACCCATGAATTGAATGCCTCATAAACAATGAAATTAAACACCATAACTCTTAGGAATTGTAACACACATGATTAATTTTTAGGTATTTATTCTATTTATTTTTATCTTATGTTTATTAAAGGGGTTTTCTTTTAGTTGTGTATTAAAAATAGGAATTTTTTCTTTGGTAGGGGGTGGGGCATGACTTTCTCTCTATTATGGGAAACCGTTTGCCTTGACAGGGAACGCATGTACCTGGGTGTCCTTTTGGACAGAGTCAAAGTGCACGGTTAGTGTATAGTTTCTCAAACAATGTTTGTGAAGGTACAAAATATCCCTCATGGAAGGTGGACACCCCATGGTTTCTGTAAGGTTTGGTAAACCATGTGGGATAACTATGTGTCCTGTCTAGGTCATTATAATTTAGATATTTAACTTTTTTCCTCTTTATATTTAGCACCAAATCTAGCCCTCTTCTCCCCTAATAGGGATTTCCTACCCTGGATTCCACTTGTCATCACTCTTTCTCTTTTAGTGCTCCATAGTTTTGGTGTATTTGGTTGTAAATCATCAAGATACATTATGTATGGTCCTATTACATTGGTTCATCCCTACTTTATTGGATTCAATTAATACATTCATGGGGTTTCATAACTCGAGAGGGTTGGGTGACATTTATAGTGTAAGATATTAATTTTTAGTGTTCTATATTGATTTTTATGGTTCAATATTTCATTAATAGGGTTTTATTGAGGGTGATTACATATTTTCACATTTTATCTAATTTTTTCTCACCCATGGTAGGTGGTTCCATGATAACATATTTTTTAAAAAATTTAAATATATGGGTGACTATTTAAATTCATGGAATGTTTTTTGTGTGTGGTAAAAAAGTAGTTTTTGAAGGTATTTTATATGCATATGTAATTAAAAATTTTTTCTAATTTTTTTTGACACATTTAAAGTGATAACTCTTATTGTGAATTTCAGTGTGTTTTAAAAATTATGAATCATGATTTATCAATTGATCATGTGGTGAGTAAAATGTTTTTGAATGGTTTTGGTGTGTGTTTTGATTTAGATATTATTTTGGTTGTGAAAGTGGTGGTTTATCAATAATAATTATATTAATTGTTAGATATTTATATTGAATTGATGTTCCATATGACATGTGAAATGGTAATTGATCAATAAGGGATACATGTGTATCTTGGTGTGAAGACTATGATTTGTATGCTAGTTGACATATATGTCATGACCCATCCCCTGAGGCTCGTTTTGTGACTACCCAAGCCCTCCTTCCATATGCCAGGGGTTGGAGATTTGAACCGAAAGGTGTGTTCCCTATAACCGGGAAGGCATTGCCTTTATATCGTGTAAACACACTCAACCAAGCCGACTATAAGAAACAAAAACAAGTAAACTGTATAGGAAAATGAGTGTGTATAATAAGTAAAAGGTGGAAAAATACAAGCCCAACTGGAAAGTACAAGAAAACTGGAAGGTATAAGTAAGCTGGATAGATCCTGTGAACACCCGCAAAGGATCCTACCTGAAGGTTAGGTACATATCCCGAATTGTCGTCTCAGTGGTACACATCATCTAACATCCACCTCTGATCTACCTCTAGTCCTGGTACCCTCGTCCTCAGTTAGCGCAGTCCTTCGTCTACACCAAACAAAACAAGGTGCATGCGTAACTCGTGCATGGGTGAGTATAACGATACTCAGCAGGGTCCCCGAGAACCTCAAATGTCTCACAAAATCCAAAAAATATAAGCCAAAAATCATGAAAAAAATAGAAAACCCTACTTAGGTATATTACCAAACATATACCTATGTTATCAAGTATACCCATATCATTCATGAGGAAACTGAAGGCCCAAATTCTTAGCCCAAGTAAAATTGTTCCACGAAGGGAAGAATACCACAAAGGTAACACCACAAAGGTAAGTAACACAAAGGTAAAGCCCCACAGAAGAGTACCACAAAGGTATCACCACGAAGGTCAGTACCATGACGTTATCACCATAAAGGTAAGTACCACATAGGTAACTCCACACATAAGAATAAAACAATGGTATCACGACAAAGGTAAGTACCACCAAGGAATGCCACACAGAAGATTACCGCAAAGGTAAAGACTCATCTCACTCTAGGTATAACATAGATATGGAAGAAAAGATGATTAGATTTAACTACTGAATCATCTTACACTGTTAAGAGGCAGACCCACATCTGATCCTAAATCATCATACCCACATAGGATCCTAGTACATCAGACCCATGTAAGATCCTAGAGTAGTCCCATGTGGACTTTTTGAGCATATCCATGTGGGACTCATCAACATTGACACACATAGGATCCCAAAGCACACACCCACATAGGATCCCAAGAATAGACCCACATAGGATATCTTTCTCATGTTACATCTAGCCACAGGGTTCCTGAACTATGCACTCTTGCTTGCAGAAGGGTCCTCTCCTCAATCCACAAATCGATACTCCAACTGCAACATTGTCCCAAAAATAAGTATCCCAAAGTACCTCCCTATGATAGGGGTCTGAAAGAAACAGATAGTGCATCAATCAGACGCCCAGTCTGTAAGTTATTGGACTTTCAGTCCCAAGGTCCCAGTTGGATTTGTGTTTGATCCAACCCGGACATACCACAAATTTATCCAAAACTCATGTGGGGTATACCAAAAGGACCATCTTGATCCATGGATTATGGCACCATAGACAGTTCGTCAAATGGATGCTCGTAGCTCATGTTATGGTCGAAAGAGCGAAAAGGGTCAAATCACGTCCGTGTTTGGTCCAACTCGGTCGGACTGACCCCGCTCGAACTGGTTTGGGTTGACCCGGACCGACCCCAGTCTGGACATGGGTCCGACCCGGGTCCAGCCATGGGTCTGACTCAACCCATTGGGTCTTGCCCGCTGGGTGGTCAGCTCATCTCGCGGCTGGCCGAATAACCATCCCTCCTCCCCACAGTGTGGTCGCATGTCGTACCATCACGGGGCGGTGCGGACGCACGTCGCCACCTCCGTGATGGGGCCGGCCATACTCTAGCCACCGCCCTCACTCCACCGCATCCAAGGGGCCATGAACCTTCCCCGACGACGCAGTTTCACCACTGTCGTCTTCATGGCCGTCCAGAGTGCTGGAAACCTCTCCAAAGACCTACTAGTGCCGATCACCATCATGGGTTTCCAGCGACATTCCATAGGTCATCGGGCATGCCCTGGTGGACAGTTCTTCATACCATAGACTTCCACACTTGTCTCAGGGTGTTTCATTGATTTAAAACTACCACAATTCACAAATGTTGGGGAGAGGTCAGACCATGTTTGTTTGGCATGAACCCTCCTCGTTAGAACTATAACATGAAACTTATTTATTCATAAAACATGAATAATGTCATGAAGTAATAAGGGGTATTCCAAATAAAAAATTCTATATTGTCATTTGTTGGAGGAGTCGATAGGTAGAAGGTGAATTCGTTGAAGAACGTTGGTGTTTGTTGTTTCAGCGAAGCGCTTCTGATCTGGGCACGAGGATGGTTCCTCATTCTTCGTTAGGGAGGAAAAGTTCTTCATTGGAGAGAGCGTTTCTCCACAATTCTCACAAGCTCTGTTTCCATCAAAATCCCCCATCAAAACAAAAACGAAGAGCCTAATTTTTAAAAATAATTCTAAAAATTAATTAAAGTTGACACATTTAATAAATTGTATTCGGCACAATTACTTAATTGGAGAGTAAAGTGGTTTAACCCCATTAAAAGGGATTTGTGTGGTCCCCACCAAACAAGAATTTAAATTGGGAGTTTTATAGCTCAGGTGGTCCCCACCTCCATAATTTAAAAAGAGTGGTTTTAAAAATAAAATAAATGTTGTCCTTTATTTTATTTTTATTTCCACAAAAAAGACAAAAACTAACATTCACCCTCTACCTACTGCAGTCGAGGTGAAGCTATATTTATGTGAATATCAACGTTGAGAGTTCAACAGTGTCCTTAGATTTCAATTCTGGGCACCGGATCAAATGTTACAAAAACCCGCTCAAGCACTTATTGAACGTACTTAAAAAATGTTTAGAAATTCATTCCAGTCACACCGTGAGTTTGAATCAAGTGCCGTCAATTTTCACTGACTCATAATATTCCCATATAATTAAAAAAAATTATGTGAAAAAATACATGTATTTACATTCTCCCCACGTCAGGGCATTGCATCCATGAAAGACACATCACGAAAACTTGGAACACATGTGGGGGTACTAAGCACGAATCTGAGCCTCCATCTCCCATGTGATCTCCTGGAGGTTCTTGTGCTGCCAAAGTACACTCACCAAAAGTATTGATCTCCAATAATGTACTATATTTTATCGATCCTCAATCTCCACTGGAACCTCCTTAAACATTCCACCATCATCGATTTACTACTCACCCCGGTCAATGATGTGAGAAGGGCCATGCATGTATCTACTCATCTGGGATACGTGGAATATGTCATGCACCGAGTGTAATTGAGGTGGAAGAGATTAGTGGTAAAACACCTTCACAAATCTGTTGAGGACCTGAAAGGGTCCGATGAACCTCAGAGATAACTTTCCACCCCATCCAAATCTCTAAAAACCCCATCGAGGTGAGACCTGTAGAAAGATGTGGTCGCCATCCTCGAACTCCAGAGGTCTCAGTCTCCTATTGGCATAACGCTTCATCCTGCTCTGTGCAATCTTCATATGCTCCTGGATGATCTTCACGTTCTCTATAGTGGACTGTACCATCTATTGTCCCATTAGTGCAGACTCCCCTAGGTCAGTCCATCTCAATGGTGATCTGCATGGTCGGCCATACAGATCCACGAATGGTTCCATCCAAATGGTTGAGTGATAGCTATTGTTATTTGAAATCTCCATAAAGGTCAAGTGATCCTACCAACAACGACCAAAGTCAAGGACACAAGCACACATCATTTCCTCGTGGGTCTGAATGGTCCTCTAGTCTGTCCATCGTCTTAGGATGGAAGGCGGTTCTCAAATGAAGTTGTGTCCCGAATGCCTCCTACAACCCCTTCCATAGCCGGGATGTCAAACATGCATCACTATTGGAGACAATCGTCAAGGGTACTCCATGTAGTAGAAAAACTATTGCACATAGAGGTGATCCAAGATCTCTATTGAACCCTACTCTCTGATTGGTTGGAAGTGGGTTGACATGGTGAGTCGGTCGATGATCACCAAAATAGAAACATGGCCCTTGGATTTACATGGAATTCATGTCATGAATTCCATGGATATCCCATACCACTTACACTCTGGGACCTCTAAAGGCAGAACTAAACCTGGTGGTACCTAATTCTCCACGTTCACTTGCTAACAAGTGATGCCCCAAGAGACAAACATTGTTGCTTCTTTCTTCATTTTCGGCCACCATTGTTGTCCCAGGAAGGCATTGCCTTTATATCATGTGAAAAAACTCAACCAAGCACACATAAAGATATGAATACAAGTAAAATGTATAGTAAAAAGAGTGTGTATAGTATGTAAAAGGGGCCAGAATAAAATGCCAACTAGAAAGTGCCAGAAAACTGGAAAATAAAAGTAAACTGAGCATCTCCTATGAACACCCACCAAGGATCCTACCTGAAGGGTCAGTATAGCTCTCAAACTTTCGTCTTTGTGGTACGCTTCATCTTAGGTCCACCCTAGAGCTACCTCGAATCCTGGTACCTTTGTCCTCAGTCAGTGATGTCCATCGTCTACACAAAACACAATAAGGTTCCGGAATAACCCATACATGGGTGAGTATAATGTTACTCAGTAGGGACCTTGAGACCCTCAATGGTCTCACACAATCCACAAAGGATAAACCAAAATGCCTAAAAACAACCGAAAACCCTTCTTAGGTATAAGCACAAACACATACCTACATTATCAAGTATACCCATCTCATTCATGAGGAATATCAAGGCCCAAATCCTTAGCAAAAGTACAACTATAACACAAAGGAATGAATACCACAAAGGTAACACCCCAAAGGTAAGTAACACAAAGGTAACATGACAAAGAAGAATTCCCCAATGGTATTGCCACGAAGCTGAGTACCACAAAGATAACTACCACATAGGTAATGCCACACAGAAGAATTCCAAAACGGTATCTCCACGAAGGTAAATACAAAAAAGGTACACCACATAGAAGATTACCACAAAAGTAAATACTCATATCACACAAGATATAACATAGATACGGTAGAAAAGATTATTATATGTAACTTCTAAATCATCTTACACTATTAAGAGTTAGAACCATGCAGGATCTTAAATCATCAGACCCTTGTAGTATCCTAGTATAGAAGACCCACATAGGATCCTATTGTAGTCCCACATGTATTTTGTAGAGCAGATCCAAGTGGGACTCGTGAACATAGATCAATGTTGGATCCTAATGCACAGACCCACATAGGATCCCTTTCACATTTTACAACAAGCCACATGGTAACCGCACTAAGATCGCTTGATTCAGGGAGGTTCTATTCCTCAAGCCATAAGTCGATATTCCAACTAACATGATGTCCATAAAAGAAGTATCCCAATGGAATTCCATGTGATAGGGGTCTCAATGCAGTTGACGGTTTTCCAATCGGATGCCCGGTCTGTAAGTTATTTTCCTTTTAGTCCCGAGGGCCCGGTTGGATTCGTGTTCGATCCATCCCCCAACATTATCCAAATTAAATGTTGGGAATACCAAAATTACCATCTCAATACAATGTTTCTAGCACTGTAGATGGTTCATCAAATGGACGCTTGTAGCTCATGTTATGGCTGAAAGAGTGAATAGGGTCGGAGGTGGTTCGGGTTCGGCTCTGGGTCTAACCCGGCCAGCTGGGTCCTGCCCATTGGGCGGCCTGCAGTGTGGCCCGTGATGGGCAGCCCGTTTGGTTCGCAGCAGGCCGGATGGCCTGCCCTCCTTAACATTGTGTGGTCACGGTCCGCACCATCACCAGCTGCTGGCAGCAAGCCAGACTCCCCTCAATTGTCGTTGCGGCCTTGCAGTGAGACACTTATATGTCGGGTAGTGGGGATGTGTGCCACCAACACCATTACATGGTCGGTCGTGCCCCATCCGCTGTGCTCACTCCGCCACAATCGATGGGCCACAACCCTTTTCTAGCAGCACGGTTGTGCCGCCACCATCTTCGTGGCCGGTCAAAGTGTCGAATGCCCTTCTCGAACCCCATTGGTGTCGGTCGTTGGCATGGGTCACTAGTGACATTCCTCGGGTCACCGGGTGCGCCTTAGTAGACAGTTCTTCATTCTGTTGACTTCCACACTCATCTCTGGACATCTCCATTGATTTAAAACAACTACAATCCACAAAGGCTGCTGATAGGTTTGGTTGTGTTCATTTGGACTAAACCCTCCATATTAGAATAGTAACAAGCAGCTTATTTGTTTTTGAATCTTGAAGTACGTCAAGAACTGGTAAGGGGTATTCAAAATTACAACCCCTTCTTTGTCATTCATTGGGGGATTCGAGAGGTAGAAGATGAAGTCCTTGAAGAAATCCGGCGTTTGTTGCTTCCGCAATGTGCTTCCAATCCTGGCTCGGGGTCGGTTCCTCATTCTTCATTAGAGATAAAAATTTGTTCATTAGTGAGAATGTTTATCCAAAATTCTCCGAAGCTCCTTTTCCAACGAAATCCTCTTTCCCAACAAAAATGAAGAGCCAACTTATTAGAATATTTATAATAATTCATTAATGTTGACACATTCATTTAATTTTAGTTGGCTCAATTTATTAATCGGAGAGTGTTGAGGTTTCCGCCCATTAAGAGGGGTTCGAGTGGTCCCCACCACAATAAATTTTAATAGGGAGTTTTCTTGATCGGTTGGTCCCCACCTCCATAATTTAAAAAGGGAAGTCATAAAAATAAAATAAAAGTTTTAATTAGTTTATTTTTATTTCCATGAAAAACACGAAAACTAAATTTCTCCCTCGACCTACTACAGTCGTGGTGAAGGTCTCTTTAAGTAAATATCAGCACTGCGAGTTTTATGGTGTCATCAGCTTTCAATTCCGAGCACTAGTTCAAATGTTACAAAAACCCTCTCACACTCTTACTGAGCATACTTAAAAAAGTTCAGAAATTCATTCCAGGCACACCGGGCCTCAGAATCATGCGCCGTCAATTTTCGTGGGCTCGTAATATTTATATATAATTAAAAAAATACGTGGAAAAATCTGGGAAATTAAATTATAAGTGGTTCTTCCAAAATTCATGTAGTAGTATTGATGATAAAACACTGACTAAATGATAATAATCATTTGAGAACCCTAGGCCCATGGGGTTTCCCCTCCTAGTGGCCCATTCACGAGAACACTATTAGTCATGGTTTTTATACCACATTTCATAGAGATACAACATACCTAGTTTCTATTTTCAATATAGTGCCTATAGTGTTTCCCTTAATAAAATTCCCTTTTAGGATTGTGTACTTTCCATACGAAAATGATACACATTGTTGGTTATTTAAAAAGAAATCATGTGTTCCTTAAAAAAAATTTACATAAAAAATTTATTAAAGTTTTTCATTTACCAAACATGCATGATTATTTATCATATAAATTTTATATATTGAAATATATTTTTCGGTGTCATCCTACTCGGCTTTTTGTCATATCCAACATAAACCTTTGGGTGTGAGTAGATTTGGTAATATTTGACATAGGTTAAGGCACATTCTTTGGAGATGGAGGCTTGAGACGTTATTGGTCTTCCCTTGAAGGTATTGTCGGGGTGGATTTAAGATGAAAGTATTCTTTAAATATGGTGGGTTTTTGTTAATGGCTTCTTCACGTTTCTCTCTAGACCTTTTTGGGTTTTTATTTAAAATTTTATACTTGAGATTTTAAAAAACTTGATTCCATATTTGGTTCGAATTATTAAGTTTTGGTTCATCTATTATAGTTAGTTGTTTATGATTATTTATATGGAAGAAATAATTCCCATGTTCTGGGGTTCTTACCCAGTCACAGTTTTCCATCTTGTCGGGACCAGGAACATCCTTAAAGCCATGCCACAGTCAGGGTCAGGTGTCGGATTGATGGAACTCAATCTTGGTTCTTGAAAAAATTTTATTAGAGAAGGTCATAGCCTTTTGGGTCATGATATTTGGGATAATTTTTCCTATACTAGAGCTTGGATTGTTGATACGTTATGTTCTATTTGTGAGTAGGGTGCATAGACCACACACCTCATGATCGAACTCATGTCACAATCTGATGGTGGGATTTCTGTTTTACTTCTCTTCCATGTGAGACGTGCAAGATTTATAAAATATTTGGAAAATGGGTGGAGTATGAGTTGTTTGTTTGTTATATTATTGTGATGGGTGTAATTTTATTGTAATTATGGGATTTTTAATTTTTTGTTTCTTCTAAAAATATTTCATAATGGTTGTATTGATTGTTCTCTTGAGTTTATTTTCTTTTTTGCAGAAAAATTCCTCCATAAATAATTCATTCGAAACCATGGGAAGGGGATGGAGAGACTAATCCCTCACATATTGATCATACATTAATGGAATATGTCGTTTGGGAACTTCAATATTTGAGATAATGAGTGGGTGATAGTAATACATAGGTTATATTATCTGAACTAGGTCCCATAAAGGACAATGATCTGTAGTTCCTTAAGAACAAGCCTCTTTATTTTTGAGGTGTCACAAAACCTCACAAAGTTGAGTATTGACATGAGAAGATAGAGAGAATATTTGAATTCATTAACACACCTGGGGAAGGATGGGTGAAATGTTCTTTTTTTTCAAGAAGGTCCTAGTCATAGGTGGTGGGACTTAGTGGTCCAAACTGGAAAGCATGAGAAGATGAACTACAAAGACTTCAATGGTGTTTTCAATTACTAGTACTCTACTATTGTCTTGGCATATTCTAGATCTCTAGAGTTTATATATCATGTTAAAAGGGACCATTTAGTGATTAATTACTCTAACTTCTTCACTGATCTTGTTCTATACACACCCAAAATCCATTTTAATGTGAAAATTAAGGCCAAGAGGTTTGAGAGGGGGTTTCAGGGAATGATCTTTTTTAGATCATTTGATTTAAGCTGAATACCATATCCAAAGTAGTTGACCATGATTTTATGGTAGATATTGATCGAAAGGGAAGGTTTGGTTACATTGGGGCTGTTTTATCAATGGGTAGTGGGAGGTCATCTGATAAAAAGTTGAAAAATTGTGAGAAGGGTGGGAAAGGAGGTGGTAGTTTAGGTAATAATGCGTGGAAGAATTCATCTATTGCTTGTTATACTAAGTCGGTTTTGAGTCATCTATGTGGGAAGGATGGACACATATGTCCGACATGTACATTACCTTGCAAAATTTCCCAATAGTTTGAATCTACGGGACACTAATAGTTCTTTTTGAAAGTGATTCACCCATATTATAGTGGTACATGATTTGTATCATCCATAGGAATTTCAACTTAGTTGGACCCAACACAAATGATTGGTTATTGAGTTAGTGGTTATGAAATTAGTAATAGATCCTCTTATGGTTAGCGTTATTCAGGTTAGTTCCACAGATCCGTGGTCACACTAAGTATCATGCAGTTATTGAGAATCTTCATGTTGTGGACTAAGAAATAGTGGAATCAAATGACGAGCCTTTGACAGTTCAAGGTACAATTTTGATTAAATCATCTATAGTCGTTGTTCTGTTTGATAATGGTGCTTCTAGTTCATTTTTCTCTTCACATCTTGTAAACTTGTTGAAATTTCCTACCAAGCTATAGTCATATGTAATGGAGTTAAAAATATTGTTTGGTAAGAAGTGAGAGAAGGGTAACATGTGTCCATCTTGTGCATGCATCATATTAGGGGTTGAGCTAGAATGGGATTTATTGGCCCTTTATATAAAATTCATTTATGTAATACTTTACATGGATTGTATGGTGAAATTTCAGGAGCATATTGCTTTCTATAAGTGAAAGGTGAGTTTTATGGCACTTGGGGGATGTACGTAGGATTTTCATGCATAATGGGATCCTTGGTTGTGTAGGGATGAACATACACTTCAGGAAATGGATAATAATTTTTTTTGTTATTTTAACTCATTTTTGAGGATTATGGTGGTGTTCCTAATTGTGGATTACCTCCCATGGTGGATGAGTTTCAATATATATTTCCAGATGACTTTTTAGGCATACCTTTGGAGCTGGATGTATAGTTATCTATTAACATGGTGCTGAGAACACAACCCATGTTTTTCTCCTCATATCATATGACTCCCACTAGGTCGATAGAATTAAAGGAACAATTATAATATTTTGAATCCAAAGAATTCCTTTACCCGAGAATATATCCTTGGGATAGACATTTTTTGTTTCCAAAAAAGTATGACATATCACTCGAGTTATGCATTGATTAACTGATGATGAACATGGTGACCATGAAGGAAAAATATCCATTTACATGAATTGATGACCTATTTGATCATTAAAAATTGGAAAAGTAATTCTGTATTATTTTCATGCTTTCAATTTACCACCAAGTCAGGGGAGAGAGGTTTATATCACGAAAACGACTTTATGAAGAATGTATGACCATTTGGAGGAGTTGAACATGCCTTCCATATTGATAAATGCTCCAGCGGTCCTCATGGTTCTAATAAATAGGGTATTCAACTTGAACCATGATTCTCTTATAATGGAATTCATGGATGACATCTTGGTTTATTCCAAATCTGAGTAGGAGAATGAGTGACATTTTCATATTGTATTGGTAAATCTTCAGAACCATTTTCTTTATGCCAATTTTTTAAAGTGCACATTCTTGATCTAGGAAGTGAATTTTTTGGTCCATGTGTTACTGGAAAAAAGGTGTTCTTGGGGACACTAAAAAGGTGAGTGTAGTTATTTCATGGGATTAATTGAATAATATGTTTATGATTAAAATCATTTTGGCCCTGGATGGATATTTAAGAGGTTTTTTGGTATTTATCTCTCCTAGCTTAACCAATGACTGCTCTTACCCCAAAACAGGTGTAGATCGAATGGGGACATTAATTACAAGAATTATTCAAGGAGATAAAATTGAAATGGATTACCACTATGGTTTTAATCATACTATAATCTATAAAGGGGTATGTGGTTTATTGTGATTCCATAGGTATGTGTCTCGTGTGTGTTCACATGAAGAGTGACCATGTTGTGGTGTATAGCTCTATTTATCTCAAACAACATGAAAAGAACTAAATGACCCCATGACATGGAGTTTGCATTACTGATGCCTGATTTTTAAACAGGGAGCCACAATCTTTTTGGGGAGAATTTTTTTGTGTATTCTGATCGTAAGATTTTGGACAACAGTTTCTCTAAAAATATTTGAATTTAAGGCAGCATATTTGAGTTGAGTACCTTCATGTTTTTTGACAATAATATAGTTTATACCTAAGAAAAATGGAATGTTATGTTAGACGTTCAATGTAGAAAAGTTCCATTGTAATATTTCAGGAATTCTAACAATGAATAGATGTTTCTGGGAATTTTTCCATAGTAGAACATAGAGACGACAAAGCATAGTGGAGGTTCATTATTGGTCAACATCCAGTTTACATCATCTCTTATGAATGAGATTTAGTAGGAGGAGCATAATGAAGAGATTTTTCACTAGCCAATATAGTTTATTCATGGAGGGGATATTCCTTAGGATTCATAATTATCTCTTATGTAAGTTTTATGTTTCATGGATTCATTATGGGACCATTTTCTATGAGGAAGGTGGTTATATAGGATAGCCACCAGTCTATATGGTATTTTCCTACTAGATCAACCAAGATTTATGATGATGTGTGTTGGAAGTTTTTTTGTCGAGGAATGAGGTGGGATATAGATGACCTTGTTTTGAGGTGTTACACTTGCCAAAAAGTTTAAGAAGAACTGTAAAGGAAAAAAAGTTTTCTTCAACCTCTACCCATTCTGACCATGAAGTGAGACATGATATCCATGAATATTATTATTGTCTTGCCTCATACATCCCAGAGAAATAATGGGTTTTAGGGTAGTGATCAATCATTTGACCAGGTCTACCCATTTATTTATGATAAATGATTCAACACAGGTGAATGACTTGGGTCGAGTTAACGTTCAGGTGATTGTGAATCTCCATGGTCTTCCATCGATGATTGTTCTTTATAGAGACCTCCATTTTACCTCACAGTTTTTGGAAAACATTTATTTGGAAATGGGGTCATAGATTAAGATTAGCAGGACATACCCTCATCAGACAGACGATTAGAAAGAGTGGGGGAATCAGATTTTTTAATACATGCTCCCATCACGGGTTTTGGATTTCAGCAGTTCTTGGGATAGAAATTATGGATTGGTCGAGTTTTCATATAACAATAATAACCAATACATGGTTCAAATGGTTCCTTTTTAGTTATTTACTATCTTCGGTGTCAGTCACCATTTTGCGGGGAGGAGATGGGTGTGATACAATTGTTATCCCCAAGGTTAGTGTAGGAGACATATAAGAAGTCCAAGTTAATCATACAGTGGATTTAGATAGCTTAGAGTCATCATAAATATTTTCCTAATCAAATATGTCACAATCATGAGTTTTTCTTGGGTGACTGGGTACTCTTGGAAGTGGAACCTTTCGTGGGTCATCATCATTTGTGAAAAAAGGGAATGTAACAACGAGGTATTTAAAACATTTTGAGATTAATGTGAGAGTTGTTAAGGTGGTATATAGGTTAGATTTACCCACATAGTTGAACTCTATCCATGATTTGTTCCATTAATCTCAATTGAAAGGTTACAACCATGATCTGTCTAATTTGTTGAATTCAGATGAAATCGAAATAAAGCCTAATTTATCTACGATTGAGCGACCAGTATAGATTGTGGATTCCCAAGAGTATGATATTTGAGGGAAGTCTCTTTAATTGGTCCATTATCTTTGGAAACATGGAAATTATTATCATGATCCATGGGACTATAAATCATGTGTTGAGTAGGAGTAATTGATTTTATTCTCGGATCAATCATCAATTTGACTTTACGGGGATCAAAGGCTTTCATGGTGTGTAGAATTATCACATATAAATTTTCATTTACAATTATTGGTTATATTTATTTTAATCCTATGTTTATTAATTGTGTTTCCATTAGTTTCTTCAGAGAATTGAAAATTTTTCATTGGAAGGGGGTGGATCATGACTTCCAAATTATTAGGGGAAACTGTGTTCCTTGCCAAAGAAACCGTCTTCCAAGGATTTATTTTGGATAGATGCAAAACACATGGTTAAAAAACTTTTTTTAAAAATTGTGAAACATGTAAATTGTTGATAATGGTGACAACAATGTTTGTAAAATCATGTAGGATAACTGTGCATCCTATATAGTTCATTAATATTTAGATATTTACCTTTGTCCCTTTTTATACTTGACCCCAAACCAAACCCTCTTTTCCCCACATAGGATTTATAACAATATAAGCCTCCAAACATCCCAAATTCTCCCTTATAACTATGTTATTGACGTGTATTTGGTGGAAAATATTCATGATTCTTCATGTAGGTCCCTCATTCCTTTGTTTCACCCATGTTTCATCGGTAACTCTCCTCCATTATTAAGATTTCTTATCTTTGATTGGTTGGGAGAAATTTTTAGGTTTAGATCTTAATTTTTTGTGTTTGATCCTGATGTTTATGGTTTAATATTTCGATTCAATTGTTTTATTGTGGTGTGTTTCTGGATTTTCACAATTTTTCAGAACTTTATTCACCAAAGGTAGCTGGTTACAAGCATAAACATTATTTGAATAATTTGATATGATTTCTTTTGTGTTTAAATATATGTTCTGATATTTTTGTATTGTGGGAAAGGTGTTTTTTAGGTATTTGATATGAATATGGCTTGAAAATGGGTTTTCTAAAAGAAATTGGATTTATGTCAATTGAGTTCATTTTTTTGAATTTGAGTGAGTTTTGGAAATTATGAAACTTTTTAAATAAATTATGTAAGTGGTGAAGAACATGTTTTATATTGGTTTCGGTATGTGATTTGATTTAGAGGTGGATTTGGATGTGAATGTGGTGATTTATCAAGAATAGATATATTTATTTACATATGTTTATATGAAATTATTGTTTCATGTGACAGATGAAATGATAATTGAGAAAGAAGAGAATACATGGTATCTAGGTGTGCAGAATAAGACAAGTATTCTAGTTGAATAGAGTGTGGTTCATCCTACATTCAACTATCAAGAGTGAAAATACGACACAAATTAATTTTATTAATCATTGGAGACCAATAGGCCCATGGGGTGTCCCCTCTTAGTGGCTCGTTTATGAGAACATTGTTGGTTATGGTTTCTATACAACTCTTCATAGAGGTACAATGTACCTATTTTCCCATTACTAGCTAGTTCTAATTGGTTTCTCTAGTTACATAATGACCTTTTGATATATTGTATGTACCATCGGTATATGTTATATTTTTTTGTTATTAAAAAATAAATAATGTGCTCCATTAATTATTTTCCATAAAAGTGTCTTTTTTTATTTTAAAAACATAAATGATTATATATATTATAATTTTTATATCATGGAATCTCATGTTATAGGGAAACCTATAATGATTTTTAAAACACCCTACATACACCCTTAGGTGTATGGAGACTTGGTTATGTTTATCATAGGTAAAGGAATGTTTTTTGGAGATGGTGGTTCAGGATGCTAGTGGTCTTCGCTTAAGGATTTTGTGGAGGTGGATTATGGATTATATTCCTATTTTCATATGGTTGTTTTTGGGATAGTTGTTAGTTCTCTTTGAGCTATAGACTTTTTTGGGTTTCTTATGGATGTTGTAATCTTGAATCTAAAAAATATTTTATTCCATATTTAGTTCTAATTATTCATTTTTGGTTTTTCAATTATTATTTTTTTATAATTATTTTTATGGGTGATACCATTCTTATGTTTCCTTTTTGATGCCTGAGAACTTGTTTCTGCCTCATGGGGATATGCAATGCCCTTTCGGTCATGCCATGATTTGGGATGGGTGTATGTTTAGACGAAACTCTATTTTGGTTCACGATAGGAATGGCCATATATTAATTTAATAAAATTATAATAAAAAGAAAATAGGTTTAAGAGGATATATATTTATTAATGAATGAATGTAATCTGATTAACTAGGTTAATAAGTATAAGTTTAGAATGCTTTCAAAAATAAGGTATGGGGTATCTCAACTAACTTTTATCTTTGAGATATGCCTTATTCACCATAAATTTCCTATGTATAGTGTATTTATACTGACCTTGGATATATAATATCATGAATATCTTTTTTTCATGGTATTAGATGTTTCTTTTGATTAGTATTTTTTTGGAGAATATGAGATGATTGATTACAACATGGTAAGGGTATTTCATCTCTCATTAATTTCTATGGTACATATGCCATGGTCATCACTTATTTACTTTTTATACAAACCCTATTATTTATGATCATATAAAATTTATCATTTCATTAAATATCCATATTTCTTGTGTCCAATATTTAATTCGTGTCTAAGCCATATATGATTTTTACATATGGTGTTTACTATGAATTGTATTATAACTATGGATATATTGTAAAATCTATATCCAATTCTCAATATTGATATTTTGATAAGGAATGTTGTTGACGAATTAATTATATGAATGAATAATTAGTTATAATTATATTGATGGGTGGGTCCCAATTGTATATATCCCCGTAATTCACTGACAAGACACATGAGACAAAAAAGTTGGAAAAAAACCTTCACATTTTTTTCTAAGAATGATCAAATGGGTTTCTAACCCCATACATAATCTATAATTTGAATGGTCTTAAAGGCAGTGTTTCATGTTATTGATACATAAAATCCAGCAATTTATCATTTCCTTTATTCAGTATTTAGCTATTACAATCCATGAGATTTTTACAGGGAAAAAATATATGATTTCATTTTAATTATCAATTTATTGATCAAATGACATATATTTTTTAGTTATTTAACTTTCCATATTGATTATTACATATTTACTATACTTCTCCCATTATTAAATCTTTTTTCTGCTAAATGTAACCCTTATTAAGCCTTTGAGGTCACCCTTTTATTTGGTTTTCTTTCTCAGGTTATGATGATAAAATAATTGAATAACTGTCAAGGAACCAGTTTATTTTCCATTGTTATCTTATTTGATTAATTAAAAATGTAATAATTTAACTACGTATGTATCTAGTTACTCATGAATAAAAAAACTGATCGATACTTGGTGATGTGAACTATTGTATCTATGCCATCTTAAAAAAATAAAAACCGAATCAGGGATACTAGGGCCAAGGTTGTCAAATATTTGATTATATTTTGGTGTATCTTGAATTTTTTACATGGTTTTAGGAAGAATTATATATTGGGGATTAAATATCCCATTGGTTTGGTATATTAATTTATGTTATGTTAATTATATTCTCTTAGATAAAGTGATATAGATTATATTGATAGTTGAAAAGTGATTCATTATTTAGGAAATATTATCTTAGATATTTAAGGGTAAGTAATGGATTAAATTTTAGGTTAGAATCTGAAAAAGAGAAAGGTTATTTGGTTAAATTTTACTATATTATAAGATTAATCCTTGTGATTAATGATATTATGGGAGTTGTTTATTTAGTTTGAAGAATATATATCCCATTGGTCGTACATGTTATTTAACTAGAATTGTTATTTTGGATTAATTGAATTATTATTTATTGAAGATAATATGAATGGTATGATATCGCTTTTGACAATAAATCATTAGTTAGTGTTGAGTTTATTGATGTTATTTACGGTGTATGGTTATTTATAAAATGATCTATGTGGAAACATGGTCATTTTTGTCGACGAATTGGATTTAAATAATATAATTTAGAATATTTTGATATTATCTTACCTTGGACTAACCACTAATTTTTTAATATTTAATGAATAGAGGAATAACTTAATATATATTTTTATATTTCTATGTTTATTTATTTTCATTAGGATTGAAATATTCATCTTGAATACTTGTAGTTTATAGAATAAAATGAGATTGTTGTGGAGATTGATTAAAGGAAGAAACTCTTCTTTTAAAGAAATTATTTTTATTAATTTTTCTAGTCTAACAGATAAAGGGAATACCTAAATATTAGAATAATGATATATAATAGAGTATTTTTTCATATTATATTCCTTTATGATGAATCTGTGGCCATGTTGACAAGTTATTGATATATGGTAATTGTGCATTAACATTCTTATGGTCATTAATTTTCTTCTAGTCAATGTTTTCTACCACTATACAACATTATTTTGAAATTACATATTCCTAAATTAATAGTTTTTCATGTACCACTAATTTAACCTTATTTAGAAACCCATTTTTTTGTTATTCTAGATGAACGTCACATTCCCCATTCTTTCATTTCATGATGAAGATTAATTACCCTTTTAATGATGTGATTTTATAAAAATGTAATTTTCAAATATCAAACACTTGATTATTGAGAAAAGTTTCAAATTTTGTGGTTACAATTTTTAATGGGGGATTAATATAACAAAAATAGATTAATAAATGAAATTTTTTGTGTTTGATAGTGTATACAACATGCAACACTGAGGTTAAACAAACCATAAAATATTATTACTTAAATATAACCATATAACTTATAAATTTAATTGGAGGTATTGAATATTAATAAATAAATTATAGAATATATATAATGTTCCTAATAAATGAAAATAAATTTACTATTCTTTAAGAAACATGCTTTAAATTTTTATATGAATATTTTGTATAAAATAACTCTTTCTCTTAAACAATTATTGATAATTATTGATTTGAAAAATACTATAGGAAATTTATAACAAATTTATAAAATATGTAAGATAAAATGAAATTTATTTTTTATGTTAACATAATAAAATTTAGTTATGATTAGATTATTGGTTGTTTTTTGGAATAATTGGCATTTCATTGAATAGTGAAATATAATGATTTTAAAAATACTAACATATTTTTTCATTAAATCATTTAATATAAACACCACATTATATTTTTGAAATTATTATATTCTTAAATATGAATAAAGTTTTTAAAAAAATATAATATATATAATTTTAATTATATATATTATTATTTTGATAAAAGTTTATTTTTATGTCAGAAAACACATTTTTCAAAAAGATATTTTTGGTTGTGTTTTAAAAATTTATATTAAAATATATTTCTACCACTATAATAGATTTAATCATGAATGAAGGATTCCTGATTTAGAATGAAGAGGTCTAAATTTGGTAAATTTTTTGATAAAATTTTGGAAACATTCAAAAGTAACCATAATAAATATTTATCACCTAATTATGGGTAAAATTGATTAAATATGGTTAAAATAAATTGATAATGTATGAGAATCAACCCATGAAATTCCTTTATCCTATTTTATGTGTGAATTTCAGAAATTTCCCTCTATGTTTTTAATATATGTCCACATGGTTCCATTTTTATTTTATTATGAAATATATTTTAATTTAAGAAAATATTAAATAAAAAATGTCATAGTCTTTAATTTCACATCTCAGAATTTCTTAATATGATATAAAGTGGATAAAACTATTTATAATTTATAATTTTAAATATATATTAATATATTTTCATAGTTAATTATTCTAAAAATTTTGGTAATGAATAATTACACTAAATAATAACACAACACCAACAGAATATTAATTATGTTAATAAAAAAATAAAATAAAATATTTTAAAATTGTTAGTTTTAATACAATATGAATTAATTATTGTGTTACATGAAATTTGAAGATGAATATAACATGTTAGGGATGTGTTATTTTTTTATATTCTAATTTTATTTATTTCATGTGGTTTTCAAAGTTAACTTATTTGAATATTCTTTAAAATAAAATTATTTGTATTTTATCAGAAAAATATATTATTTGAAAATTAAAAAAAAACATAAAATGATTCAAAGAGTAATTTTTGGATGATAAATACTTTAAAGAATAATATATTGGTCATTAATGAGCCTATTTGTTGCATATAAGTAATATTATAACCCTTAATTATTAAAAAAATCCATTATAACTATTAACATTAAAAATGGTTAACTTAAGGGTTAAACTAACAAATGATTTTTAAAATGAATCCAAAACCTCAATAAATATTATTTTATTGTGTTAACTAAACCTTATAATATTTTTCTTAAAAAATATTTCCATTTAGAAACTTTTTTTATTGAGAATGTCTTATTTATATTCTAATCTAATCTGTACTTTCATGTGTGTCCATTCCCTCCTTTATAATTAGACACATATTCCATCATTTTAGTACAACACATTGAACCATATATATTGATAAAAACCTTCAAAAATACACTTGTAAACATCCCAATTGATTATATATAGTGTTTTTTCTTCCTAAATGACAATTTCAAGGGTCCATAAGATGGTATATCATGAATGCATACTGAAGATGTGGTAATCATCCTACCTGACTTCTATAAATTTATTTATTCTTCAACATTATATAAATATTTTTTATTAACAATGAAATGATAAATTAAATATAATAAATAAACTTTTATTTTATTATTATTTTGACAAATCCTATATAAACCCACTAATCCATCAAATCGGAAGTGAATGTAGAGTATCTGCGTACAAGTTGACTATCACCTCAACGTAGGGATAAAATTAATTTTCCATCATCATATTTTATGGATGTTTATGAAGATTAATAATGTTTATCATATGATATTTTTTACATAATTATTATTCTCGAGTTCTAATATAATATCAACCTTCTTACATTTCAATTCAATGGAATACTAATACACTAGTCGTGCATACTTATAGATTACCACCTCCCAGAAGAGATATGACATGATTTTAATTTTAGTTTTATATGGATTCTAATAAGTATATTATAAATCAATATATATAATATTTATTATGTATTAATTATTTCTCAATATTGAATTATGATTTTCTTTTTTTTGTTTCATCCCCAAAAATTTAAAATTAGTGTCCATGAGTACATACTCTTTATAGTCTCCATGAATGAGTTAATTCAATATTTGATATCTACCATTCATGAAATATTTTAAATAGTTATGTAATTCCCTGACCCCAGTTACCCAGAGTCGGTGCATTATTACATACCAGTGGAATAATCACAAAAGATCAAGTCTCGAAAGACCGATGAGTTTAGTAGCCTAGGAAACACTAGATACATTCATAAGTCTTACACTACATGATAAAGTGAAAAACTACAGCAGCATATTGTACATAGTACACACTCATATCCCCTCATACTATCCTTATTGGTCAGTCATAAAATACATCTTAACATCCTGGGAAAAATAAAACATAGCAGGGGTGAGCTCATATACTAAGTAAGGAAAACAATATAGCAAAAACATTCATAAATAAGAATAATCAGTTAAGGTGATGTATAAATAAAACATAAGAATTTTAAACATGAGAATCATCATAATATGGTAAAAATTAAATGAAATAATTATATTTACTTATTGACATGGATATTCTACTAGTCGAATAATCACATGCAATATCAATAACAACTTTTATAATGATGGAATGTATAATTCCAGACTATAATAAACACATATTCAAGGCCTTATGCCCAGACTAAAAATAAGATTTTGTCAAGGCCCTGTTCCAAGACACTAGTTTGTCTCCTTAGACCTACCGATGCATCGAGGAGATATAGCGGGCTACACCCATCACATAATAAGTCCAGTGCATTCCTCATATAAACAGGTTTAAATATAACATAAACATTCGTATTAAAACTAGAATACGAAATGTCAATACTTTCTCCATAAACCATGAATGGAATAAAAATAACACATCCACAGTCAAAAATATCATAGAACCTTAAATACAATATAGAAGTTTTGTATAATAATAAATCAACCTCAAATATGCTTAAAATCCCTCAAAGGATGTTGACATAGATGAAATCAAAACTATTTGAGGGAAATATCTCTTTTTTTAATCATTTAAAAGTCACATAATTATAAAATAAAACGTTTACATTGAAAATAAACTTATAAGATTGTAAGGTAATCTTCTATGATTTTATAATGGCGGAAAATAGTTGCACCCTCCATATAAGTTAAAAAAGACATTCTTACCTTAATTTTGTCGAAAAGGTTAAAAAGGACATTGTTTGGAAAATGACAGAAAGATTCCATTATAATCATGTTATAAAAAGTCAAACAAGGGTATAAATGACTTTAAACCATATTCAATAATATAGTAATAATGATTTGAAATACATTTTTAATAAACATGGATATGGATGATAAAGAGTTCCGAGTAGATAAATACGTATAAACAACCTTGGATAATGAAGAGATTGTAAAATAAACCCTTTCCTTTTACTTTTCCTTGGTTGAGGGTAGGTTATCCTACAGTATAATAGTGAAATAATTGTTATTAAATTATAAAATAATAATATACATTAATATTAAATC
This sequence comes from Viscum album, assembly GCA_963277665.1. Classification (NCBI taxonomy): domain Eukaryota; kingdom Viridiplantae; phylum Streptophyta; class Magnoliopsida; order Santalales; family Viscaceae; genus Viscum; species Viscum album. Next base: position 599,544,874 of record OY728122.1, read on the forward strand.
ATATATGATCTTTTAACATTTTTTGTTAATAATATCTTAGTATTATCATCATTTCGGGTGTTAAGGATTCATTTTACTTTATATTAGTTGTAATGTGAGTCATATTTGTTATGTATGGGATGTTTCATATTAATATCCAAAATGATATCAAGTATTGGAACATTATTTTTAATCATATAATAAAAATTAATCTTTAATGGATACGATGGGGAATGAATCTCATCGTGTTCATCGAGACGATAATCCGCACGTACGCACGGCCGACAATATCATTATTTTGATATTAAAATAATATATATATTTTGATGTTATATCATATATACATAATCATTATCATGTTTTATTTATTATTTACATGAATTACACTTCATTATTATACCCATCCAAATAATAATGTATTGAATAACAATTACACCACGACATGGAGACGGTAATCTATATGTACATACATATGGTGACACGTAAGTCAAAGGATGGATAGAATAATGAATATAGTTGTACCATATTTATAATAACATAAAACTATATATATGATACTAAAGTTATTATTTTATAATGGAAATAAGAATGAATGAAAATGTGGAAGAAGAAAAGAACTTGAAAGAGGGTTGTGAAATTATTACCTCTTCTTCGGGTTCTTCCTTTTGATTTGATTAAAATGGATCCTTAAGATGGCTTTGTGACTAAAGAAATGCCTCTTGGATGAATTGAGGGATGTTGAGAAGACATTTGGTATGGGTTTGGTCAAGCGAAAAGGCTTTTATGATGTGAATTAGAGATAAGGGTTAGTGCGCTTTTATAAGTGGTGTGAGGGGAACCTTAGGAAAAGCTAGAAAATTATTTTATAATAAATTAATTTTCAGTTTATAATGTCTCTAAAATGGATTATATAAAAGATAAGATGGGAATTAGTCGAGAACAAATCAACCAATGGGTTTTAGACAGGTTTGGGTCACTATATGAGCATTATCTTTTAGATTTCACTCTTAGTTAAATAGTTTGACATTACCATGTCTCTTTGTATTTTTATATTATATGGTTAATAAACATTCTATATAATTCCAAGAGAACCCCAAGTGTTTCATTAATGATAAACCTATCATTATATATGTTTTTTGGCCAATCCATAGAATTTTAGCAATAGAATATCAATTAATAATATGATATGTTTTTTAAAAACTCCTTTCTGTCAATTTTGACACTATTTGGTATATTTTTTTGGTAAATTCAGAACAACATTATTACTTAAAAAAATTCATCTTACCAACCCTAATATGTCATGTTAAACTTTAAAATTAGTGGAATTCATAAAAATAATAAAATTATATTTATTTGGATACTTATAATATCAATTATTTCAATATTTTATTAATTAGGTCATTATTGCATCACCATTGTGTCATAAATAAATAAATTTATTTAATTTCTAAAAATTATAAATAAAATACCATTATGTAGGAAATATTTATTATATTTTAAATGAATATTTATAATCTAATTTTTTTATGTATAACCCTATATTAAAAATGTTTAGTTATTAAACATTGATTTTATCTCTTTTAACTCTTCTATGAATTAAATTATAATAAATGTCCTAATCCAATCCAGGTGGACCAAAGTGTTTCATATTTTATTTATAAGGTTGTTTTTGGAAGAATTATACTTATCCATTAGAATTAGGACATGTGTTATGGTAATAATAATATCATTTTTACCCTTAATTACTATATTTACTTTTAACCATGGTAAATAAAAGTAAAAAATTTACTCTTCACCAAAAATTATTCTTAACTTATTGAACCACATTTTACTCCTTTATATTGATAGTGTCTCTTTTATTTTTGAAATTACACTCACAAAAGTGATAAAATTTTCTTTTATGTGAATTTTCAAATTCTCCTAGGAGATGGGTAAAAGACTATGAAAAGTTAAATAAAATATTTATATCTCTTAAATTATTATAAACATATTTCAATGAATTAAATTTTACTGTTATAGGTGTTATGTATCAATTTTCACCTAAAACAATTTTAAATAAAATATTTATTTATATAAAAATTCGGTTTTAAACTATCACTCATTGAGTTTCACGATTCATCCAAAATTGAAAGTTTTCATAAAAATACCAAAAATTCACCATAAGAAAATTTTGATATTCAGAATCCAAAAATGAAGTCCATTTTGAAAGATAAAATTTATAAAGTTTCAAAAACTGGGTATTAGTATTCATTACAGCTAGTTTGATTGGTTGTTTTGGGTGTTAGAACTCGAAGATGCGCACAACACACAATACTATAAAATTAAAAGGGAAATGTACCGTGTAAGTTTCAGGTGTTACATTCTCCCCTCCTTCAAATAATTTCATCCTATAAATTTATAGATAACTACCACATGAAAATACTTGGGTGGTTCTTCATCATAAGTTCCTCGGGTTCCCACGTTTCCTCTTCCATCATATGGTTTCCCCATAGAACTTTTAACAGATGAGTCATCCGGTGTCTTTGCACTTGTTCTCTTGTATCAAGAATCTTGACAGGCTCTTCGCAATAAGATAGATCGAGTTCTAGTTCTAATTCCTCATAGGTGATTACATGTGTTGGGTCAGACATATATTTTCTCAATAGTGATACATGGAACACATCGTGAATTTTGAAGAGATTTGGAGGCATTTCCAAACAGTAAGTGTAACGACCCAAAATTTCATTAATGGAAAATCCCTCTTGATCCAGTTAAATGTTTCTTTATGTTTTTATATGATGTCAACTTCTTTAGTTTAACGTTAAGATTTGTGACCGTTACTTTTATAGCCATTGAACAGTGATCATCTGGGTAGTTTAAATATAAGGCTTTAACGAAACCATTTTTACTCAGAAAAAGGAAGCGATGGCCTCATCCAGTAGAATTTCCCCTTACGAAGCCCATTTGTCGGAGCTCGTAAAGGAGGTGGCGTCTTTGGGCTTTTCCCTTGACCAATCCCAAGATGAGCTTCATCAAGTCAAGCTCGAACGTGATCGTCTACGGGAAAAATGGAAGTTGATAGAGATTACCACTCGAGCAATGTTATCCGAGCAACCCCAAGAGTCTGTCACCATCGCACACCTTACCCTTAGGTCTTATGCGGCTATTTTAAGGGGTTATGTAACAAATAAGTATCACCATGTTCATGTACATTATTTTTTGTATATAATAATAAATATAATTTCTAGTCATTTTTGATGCATTGTAATTAGTTTTTAAAGTACAAATGATGTTTTTAGTTATTATTTAATTAAGAATTATGTTTTATTAAATTAAAGGATTTTTGAATTAAATAATATTTTAATAAAATATTATTATTAATATTAAATTTAATTTTATTAAATATAAATGATCTTATAATTTTATGAATGCAATTAAAATTTTTATTAAGGTTTGAAAGCCATTTCTGTCAAAACCCGTGAATTTTTTTATAAATGTCGGTTTTTATTTTAAAAGTGAAAATTCACATATTTAGAAAATTATTTAGATAAAATAAATATTTTTTTTGGAATCAGGACGTCGAAATTATCCAACGGTGAATTTTTCATAATTTTCTGAGACAGTAAAATTTTTGGGTAAAAATTAAATACCATTTAAATATATAATGTGTTTTATGAAATCATAATGAACCAATGGTGATGTAATAAAATACCATAATCCTTATGTTCGTCCAATATGTATTTTATCATTAAAATAATGAGGGTTTGGGTTTGTTTGACTCACTTTTCAAAGCATTAATGGAGCCCTCAAGACTTATTCAACACTTTGCCTTTTTAAATTAATTTCCATGGGAGTGTGACTCACCTCCACATAAGCAACCCTAATTTTTTAATACGTTCGGACCTTGGCCTTGTAAAATATTGTTTTCCTCTTCCCTTTTCCAGAAAACCATGGGCAAATACCATGGGATGGTTTGTGGTTTGGATTATTTTAATATAAGGGGTCCCAAACCTAAATAATAAAGAATTCTCTCACCTTTCCTATATAAACCCACCCAAGCTCCCACTTCCTCCTCACCCAAAGCCCTTGAAGTTCGTCCAAACTCTACCCTACTCTCTCTAGAATCCTCTCAAGGTGACCCAAGCTCCCAAGAAGCCTCTCACAAGCCTCTCTCTAGCCTTTGGAAGCACACTTCCATGTAAGGGTTTTTCTTCCTTTCTCATTTTTGTCAATTTTCTTTAAGTTGTATTGCCCTTTTAATTTCATTTATGAATGTTGGGGTATGGTTTAACACCTCTCCCATACTGCCCACTTATTGTTTGAATGATGGGAGACCCCTTTCTCTCTCATTAAATGCCTCCCATGTACACCTGTTACTATGCCGAAATTCTGAAAGGAACCTTTTTCTCCTCTTTTATATTCAAGCAGTACTTTTGTATCATGAATCTAAATTCCTTTTCAATTGTTGGGACATGTATATATATGACCTTCTTACTGTCCATTACATGTAAATATGATGAGGAACCCCTTTCTCTCTCATCAGCCCTTTTTATGAATTCTTATGTCACGCCGTTACGCTGCCGAAATCACACCGATTTTCTAAGCCAATATCATTGTGTAGTGAATACCATGCCCATTTCTCCATCAAGGGTATTCACCTTTATTCACATTTACATATTGATTGTAAAGTTTCATGTATGAATTCCACATTCCTTTATCGTGGAAGAAATGACAATGTTTTATGTATCCATGTTTTATGATCCATGTGGCACACTTATGCATGAAATGAAATGTTTAAGAAGGGTGCGCCCTTTATAGCGCTCCAATGCATTGGGTAAAGTATAGTATCATGATACGTCATGTGCAATGAGTGTTGACTCATGCTAATTCAAGTGCAACGAGGGTTTACTCGTGCTTCAAGTGCAATGAGGGTTTACTCATGCTCCATGTGCAATGAGCCTTGGCTCATGCTAATTCAATGTTAAGTGTTGTTGCCACATTTCCATGTTATGATTATCATGCTTTATCATGCCCTTATGTTCATGTCTCTATTATGCTCTATTGATATGCCTATTGCCTAACATGTATTGTACTCCTCATGTTGTTCATTATGTACTCCCTTACTGGGCTTTATAGCTCACCCTTTTCTTATGCATGTCCTCAGGTTATCCCATGAAATGCTAAGTACGAAGGAATGTAGTGGTCATGTAAAGGAAGTTTTCAATAAGGATGTTGTATTTCAAGTTTAAAGTTTTTATGTAATGATCCTAAGCCCCAAAGACACTAAACCTCTCGATCTTCTTTGTTGTATCAAGTGAAGTTTTATGTAATAAAGCATGTTTAAGTTGTAATAAAAGCAGGGTTGTCATAGTTGGTATCAGAGGGTAGGTTTAGTTATTTTTGGGATTAGGAAACCCTAGTAAAGCCTTAGATACAAGACAAAGCATAATAAAAACATCCCTAAGTTTTGGTAAATACTAAGTAAGTATTTTATCAAACAAATACATCCCTGTCTGGATACGAGCAGGTAGAGGCGGCTCTGGCACAGATGTATCCTAGGGGTAAAACCCGAAAACACCGCTTTGAGATAGACTCGAACGGGAACTGTTGCACGACAACGGGCCTTGCTGCACTCTTGGTTACGACACTCCCGGGGGATATGTTTTGATAAATTCACAATCTTAGTATGAACCCTTATTAAGGGAAAAATGCCCCTAAGAATATATGTTAGAAGGAAGATCATGAAAAGCCTGGATTGAATCCTATAGACTCATGAGTTAAAGAGATTAAAGTTTATTTATAAGTCATCAACTTTTGTCTTTGGATTACCCTTTATGTGTAACCCCTAACTTTCCTTTTATTCCAGCCAATGGCCGGTAATAGGAGAACTCGGGCTAACAACCATTGTGAAGATCAGTGTGATGATTGTACTTATGAGATGCCTAATCCAATGGGAGCGGGAATCGTGAACTTTGTCACGCTTCTCTCTCAGCTAACTCAAGTTTTGAATAGAAACACTGGTCAAGAGGAACGTTCAACCCCCCCTAAGAAAGAACAAGTCGCTATTGAAAGCTTCATGAGACAAAGGCCTCCTACTTTTAGTGGATCATCCGATCCCATGATTGCTGAACAATGGATCAACTCCATTGAAAAGATATTCTCTATCCTCCAATGCTCTGAAAAAGAGAAGGTTCTCTTGGCGGCTTATTGTATGGAGGGTGAAGCTGATCAATGGTGGACGTTGATCAAAAATACGAAGCCTGAGGAGGAGATCGAGGCTTTGGAATGGAAGGTATTCCGGAAGATGTTTTTCGATAAATATTTTCCACGCACCCTCCGTCTTAAGATGGAAAGGGACTTCCTTTCCCTCAAGCAGAAAGATGAGGAATCTGTGGGAGCGTACGAGGCAAACTTCACAAGGCTTGCACGATACACTTCCGGCTTTGTCGTTACCCCCGAATGCAAGGTTGACCGCTTCTTTGGTGGGCTGAAGCCTAGCTTGCGGAAAGCATTAGCGATCCGTGACTTCGACAGCTATGAGGAAATTGTCCGATGTGCCCACAAGGTTGAAATGGAGATCGTAGAATCACAGGGGTATCATGGGGACAAGAAGCGGAAGGTGGACTTCAATGCTGGTGGTCCGATGGATAAATCCAACGGCGCTAAGAAATTCCAGCACCCCACTTGCCAAAAGTGTGGAAAGAAGCACCCTGGAAATTGCCTTAGGGGGACAAGAAAATGCTTCAAGTGTGGAAGAGAAGGGCACCTAGCTGTTAACTGTCAGCAAGAAGGACCCGCGGCTGCGACGGAGGGGAGGAACACTCCGTTCGAACCTCAACGCGTTGTTCAATGCTTCAAATGCAAAGAACCGGGTCATTTTGCGAATCAGTGCCCTAATCCAAGGGTTATCGGAGGCAATCAACAACCTCCAAGACAGCAAGGAAGAGCTTTTGCCATCACTTCTGCCGAAGTGAACCCCGACAACGAAGTGGTGACAGGTACTCTAGTTATTCATTCAAGAATAGCGAACGTACTTTTTGATTCAGGTTCTACGCATTCTTCTATATATCAAAAGTTTAGTAGAACAATCCCTGCACCACCACAAATCATGGAAGTAAAGATGTCGGTGAGTACGGAAAATGGGGAAATCATTGCATCCCATGAGTATAAATCCTCCCCTGTTATAATCTGTGGATTTAATTTCCCGGCGAACCTCGTCATACTCCCTTTGGTGGAATTTGATGCAATTCATGGCATGGATTGGCTTTCCTTATATAGAGCCAACATAAATTGTCGGGAGAGGGAAATCACACTCCATATGGAGAATCGACCCCCGATTCTTTACAAGTGTCAGGAGGAAGATGAATCTCCTTTAGCTCTATCATCTCAAGCATGGATATTACTGCCTTATGAGCACGCATATCTGGCTCAGATGATTGAGTCCAAGGAAGAAACCATCCTTGAAGAAATTCCTATTGTGAGGGAATTCGCTGAAGTATTTCCCGAGGAACTTCCTGGTCTTCCTCCAAGAAGAGATGTTGAGTTCTCAATTGAACTTATACCTGGGGCGCTACCAATATCCAAGACTCCATATGGGATGGCTGTGGTTGAGCTTGAAGAACTGAAGAAACAACTACAGGAGAATCTGGATAAAGGGTTTATACGCCCAAGTGCATCACCATGGGGTGCACCAGTCCTCTTCGTCAAGAAGAAGGATGGGTCAATGCGGCTTTGCATCGATTATCGTGAACTTAACAAAATCATGATAAAGAACAAGTATCCACTCCCAAGAATCGATGACTTGTTTGATCAGCTGCGTGGAGCACAATACTTCTCCAAGGTCGACTTGCGGTCGGGATATTATCAAGTATGGGTGAAGAAGGAAGATATCCCCAAGACTGCTTTTCGTACAAGGTACGGGCACTATGAATTCATAGTATTGCCTTTTGGACTCACCAATTCTCCAGCAATATTCATGGGCTTGATGAATAGAGTCTTTAGAGATTACCTAGATAAATTTGTGGTAGTCTTTATAGATGATATTCTAATATACTCCAAAACCAAGGAGGACCATGAGGAGCATTTAAGAACTGTACTGGAGACTTTGCGCAAGGAGAAGCTCTATGCCAAGTACAGCAAGTGTGAGTTCTGGTTGATGGAGGTCTCATTCTTGGGCCATATCATCACAAGCAATGGGATATCTATGGACCCCTCAAAAACAGATGCAATTAAGGGATGGCCGAGGCCAACATCGGTAACTGATATCCATAGCTTCTTGGGGTTAGCTGGATATTATCGACGATTTGTGAGAAACTTCTCACGATTGTCCAACCCTCTTACCAAGCTAACTCGAAAGGGAGTAAAGTTTGCTTGGAGTGATGAATGCGAAGAAATCTTCAAGGAGTTGAAAAGGAGGCTTATCACTGCACCTGTGCTCACTTTACCCACAAGTGGGGAGCTTTTTGTGGTATTCAGTGATGCTTCGAAGAAGGGATTAGGATGTGTGCTGATGCAGAATGATAAAGTGATATCCTATGCCTCAAGACAGTTGAAAATCCATGAGCGAAACTATCCAACACATGATCTGGAGTTGGCGGCGGTGATCTTTGCCTTGAAAATGTGGCGGCATTATCTATATGGAGAGAAATGTGAGATATATACTGACCACAAGAGTCTTAAATATATATTCACACAGAAAGAGCTTAATATGCGCCAGAGAAGATGGATAGAGCTCATAAAGGATTATGACTGTTCAATACATTACCACCCTGGGAAGGCGAACAAGGTGGCGGATGCCCTAAGTAGAAAGGATACAACAATTCTATCAATGATGAGAATTGAGAAGGATCCAATCTTCTTAGACTTGATGAAGATGGACGTGGGAATCATAAAGAATGGAACATCATCAATCCTTTCACAAATGATTGCTCAACCATCTCTTTTGGAAAGGTTAAAAGATTCTCAAAAGGATGATGCGAGAATCCAAGAAAAAGTGGAAGCTATCAAAAAGGGAAAATCCTCAGAGATTAATGTTAATGAAGAAGGAATTGTGTGGTTTGGGAAAAGACTATGTGTCCCATCAAGTTCGGGGCTGAAGAAGGAACTTTTGGATGATGCACATAGTTCAAATTTCTCTATTCACCCAGGGAGCACAAAGATGTATCGAGATCTCCGAGAAAACTTTTGGTGGGATAATATGAAGAAGGAGATCGCCGAATATACATCAAAGTGCCTGGTGTGTCAGCAAGTGAAGGCAGAGAGGCAGAAGTCTAAGGGGATGATGCAACCATTGCCCATACCAGAATGGAAATGGGAGAACATCACCATGGACTTCATCACTGGACTTCCATGGACATCCAAAAGCAACAATGAAATCTGGGTTATTGTGGATCATCTTACAAAGACTGCACACTTCATTGCTATTCGAGAGGATTTCTCTTTGGATCAACTGGAACGGATATATATCAGGGAAATGGTACGGTTGCATGGAGTACCACTATCTATTGTGTCGGACCGAGATCCAAGATTTACCTCTAAGTTTTGGAAGAGTCTTCAACATGCTCTGAATACTGAACTGAACTTCAGTACGGCCTATCATCCTCAAACTGATGGCCAATCCGAGCGGACTATGCAAACACTTGAGGATATGTTGAGAGCGTGCTCAATGGACTTTAAAGGAGGATGGGATCAACATCTTCCTCTAGTTGAGTTCTCTTATAATAATAGTTTCCACTCGAGCATCCAAATGGCACCATATGAAGCCCTATATGGGAAAAGGTGTAGAACACTGGCATGTTGGGATGAGGTCGCTGAACGTAAGCTGCTTGGACCAGAAATGGTCGAAGAAATGGTAGAGAAGGTGAAAACCATTCAACAGTATATCAAGGCAGCCCAAAGTCGACATAAGAGTTATGCAGATAATCGTCGACGAGACCTTGAGTTTAAAGTCGGAGACATGGTGTTTTTACGCATATCTCCATGGAAGAAGGTCATGAGGTTTGGAAAGAAAGGGAAGTTAAGTCCAAGGTACATCGGCCCCTTCGAGATTCTTGATCGTGTTGGGGCTGTGGCCTATCGACTAGAACTTCCACCTACTATGGCCAAGGTGCATGATGTATTCCATGTATCCCTCTTAAGGAAGTACATACCAGACCCTTCACATGTACTCTCTTCTGAGGTGGTACAATTAGAAGACGATCTTTCTTATGAGGAGCAACCAGTGAAGATCTTGGATCGTAGAGAAAAATTTCTACGAAATAAGACAATGCCCCTCGTCAAGGTGTTGTGGAGAAACCACAAGTTTGAAGAAGCAACTTGGGAGTCGGAAGATATGATGAAGCTAAGTTACCCACATTTGTTTTAGTGTGGGAAAAGGAAAATTTCGAGGGCGAAATTTCTTAAGGGGGGAATGTTGTAACGACCCAAAATTTCATTAATGGAAAATCCCTCTTGATCCAGTTAAATGTTTCTTTATGTTTTTATATGATGTCAACTTCTTTAGTTTAACGTTAAGATTTGTGACCGTTACTTTTATAGCCATTGAACAGTGATCATCTGGGTAGTTTAAATATAAGGCTTTAACGAAACCATTTTTACTCAGACAAAGGAAGCGATGGCCTCATCCAGTAGAATTGCCCCTTACGAAGCCCATTTGTCGGAGCTCGGAAAGGAGGTGGCGTCTTTGGGCTTTTCCCTTGACCAAGCCCAAGCTGAGCTTCATCAAGTCAAGCTCGAACGTGATCGTCTACGGGAAAAATGGAAGTTGATAGAGATTACCACTCGAGCAATGTTATCCGAGCAACCCCAAGAGTCTGTCACCATCGCACACCTTACCCTTAGGTCTTATGCGGCTATTTTAAGGGGTTCTGTAAGAAATAAGTAGCACCATTTTCATGTACATTATTTTTTGTATATAATAATAAATATAATTTCTAGTCATTTTTGATGCATTGTAATTAGTTTTTAAAGTACAAATGATGTTTTTAGTTATTATTTAATTAAGAATTATATTTTATTAAATTAATGGATTTTTGAATTAAATAATATTTTAATAAAATATTATTATTAATATTAATTTAATTTTTATTAAATATAAATGATCTTATAATTTTATGAATGTAATTAAAATTTTTATTAAGGTTTAAAAGCCATTTCTGTCAAAACCCGTGAATTTTTTATAAATGTCGGTTTTTATTTTAAAAGTGAAAATTCACATATTTAGAAAATTATTTAGATAAAATAAATATTATTTTTGGAATCAGGACGTCGAAATTATCCAACGGTGAATTTTTCATAATTTTCTGAGACAGTCAAATTTTTGGGTAAAAATTAAATACCATTTAAATATATAATGTGTTTTATGACATCATAATGAACCAATGGTGATGTAATAAAATACCATAATCCTTATGTTCGGACAATATGTATTTTATCATTAAAATAATGAGGTTTTGGGTTTGTTTGACTCACTTTTCAAAGCATTAATGGAGCCCTCAAGACTTATTCAACACTTTGCCTTTTTAAATTAATTTCCATGGGAGTGTGACTCACCTCCACATAAGCAACCATAATTTTTTAATATGTTCGGACCTTGGCCTTGTAAAATATTGTATTCCTCTTCCCTTTTCCAGAAAACCATGGGAAAATACCATGGGATGGTTTGTGGTTTGGATTATTTTAATATAAGGGGTCCCAAACCTAAATAATAAGGAATTCTCTCACCTTTCCTATATAAACCCACCCAAGCTCCCACTTCCTCCTCACACAAAGCCCTTGAAGTTCGTCCAAACTCTGCCCTACTCTCTCTAGAATCCTCTCAAGGTTCCCCAAGCTCTCAAAAGGCCTCTCACAAGCCTCTCTCTAGCCTTTGGAAGCACACTTCCAAGTAAGGGTTTTTCTTCCTTTCTCATTTTTGTCAATTTTCTTTAAGTTGTATTGCCCTTTTAATTTCATTTATGAATGTTGGGGTATGGTTTATCACCTCTTCCATACTTCCCTCTTATTTTTTGAATGATGGGAGACCCATTTCTCTCTCATTAAATGCCTCCCATGTACACTCGTTACTATGCCGAAATTCTGAAAGGAACCTTTTTCTCCTCTTTTATATTCAAGCAGTACTTTTGTATCATGAATCTAAATTCCATTTCAATTGTTGGGACATGTATATATATGACCTTATTACTGTCCATTACATGTAAATATGATGAGGAACCCCTTTCTCTCTCATCAGCCCTTTTTATGAATTCTTATGTCACGCCGTTACGCTGCCGAAATCACACCGATTTTCTAAGCCAATATCATTGTGTAGTGAATACCATGCCCATTTCTCCATCAAGGGTATTCACCTTTATGCACATTTACATATTGATTGTAAAGTTTCATGTATGAATTCCACATTCCTTTATCGTGGAAGAAATGACTATGTTTAATGAATCCATGTTTTATGATCCATGTGGCACACTTATGCATTAAATGAAATGTTTAAGAAGGGTGCGCCCTTTATAGCGCTCCAATGCATTGGGTAAAGTATAGTATCATGATACGTCATGTGCAATGAGTGCTGACTCATGCTAATTCAAGTGCAACAAGGGTTTACTCGTGCTTCAAGTGCAATGAGTGTTTACTCATGCTCCATGTGCAATGAGCCTTGGCTCATGCTAATTCAATGTTAAGTGTTGTTGCCACATTTCCATGTTATGATTATCATGCTTTATCATGCCCTTATGTTCATGTCTCTATTATGCTCTATTGATATGCCTATTGCCTAACATGTATTGTACTCCTCATGTTATTAATTATGTACTCCCTTACTGGGCTTTATAGCTCACCCTTTTCTTATGCATGTCCTCAGGTTATCCCATGCAATGCTAAGTACGAAGGAATGTAGTGGTCATGTAAAGGAAGTTTTCAATAAGGATGTTGTATTTCAAGTTTAAAGTTTTTATGTAATGATACTAAGCCCCAAAGACACTAAACCACTCGATATTCTTTGTTGTATCAAGTGAAGTTTTATGTAATAAAGCATGTTTAAGTTGTAATAAAAGAAGGGTTGTCATAGTAAGATACAACCCCAATTCATTCTAGAATTTCGAATGGTCTAATGTACCAAGGACTCAATTTTACCTTCTTATTGAAACACATAACACCCTTCCATGGAGATACCTTCAATATAACATGATCTCCTACCAAAAATTCCAAATCCTTCCTTCTCTTATCAGTATAGCTCGTCTACCTACATTGAGCTGATTTGATGTGGACTTCGATTACCTTCACCATTTCCATCGTTTCATCCACCAGTTCTTGGCCTATGAGTTTTCTTTAACACAAATAATCCCAACCAGTTGGTGTGCGACATCTCTTTCCATATAATGCTTCATATGGTGACATCTAAATACTTGAATGAAATCTATCATTATATGAAAATTCTACCAGTGGTAAATATTGATCCCACATAACCGGAATGTCATGTGTGCATGATCTCAACATGTCTTCTAAGGTTTTAATAGTCCGTTTTGATTGTCCATATGTTTAATGGTGGTAGGAATTGCTCAAATGAAGCTCAGTATCAAGGGATTTCTGAAGAATTTTCTAGAATATTAATGTAAAACATGTATCATGATGAGAAATAATCAATACGGGTACTCCATGAAGTCTCACAACTTCATTAATATATAGTCTTTCTTACTTTCAAGTGGTAAATATTTCTGTATGTCAAGAAAATGTGATGACATGGTAAGATGATCAACAATGACCCATATTTCATCATTCCTTCTAGTAGTCTTTGGTAGTACCATGAAAAAGCCCATCATAATATTATCCCATTTCCACTCTGGTATGGGAAGAGGCTGCAAGACTCTTCCAGGTCGTTGCCTTCCAACTTTCACTTGTTGACAAACCATACATCTTGAACGAAAAACAACAATCTCCCTCTTCCTGTTGTCCCACCAAAAATGTTCCCAAAAATCCCAATACATCTTGGTGCTCCCAGGGTGTATAGAGAAATTGGAACTATAAGCATTTTCCAAAAATTATCTTTTTAGATCTGGTATATCAGGAACCCAAATTATCTTCCCAAATTTCTAAATTCCATCTTCCTGCACAAAGTCACTCAATCTCCCATAATTCATAGCTTTAATATTATTTTTAAACTCTTTATCATCGGTCTGAGATCTATTTATTCTTTCTTGTAATGATGTTTTGGCAACCATTTTGAAAAAGTATTAATGTTTCCCCTTCGATGGTTATTCCCATATCAATCATTACGAGATCCATGAAAATACGATCCCTTTCAACTCTCATCTTTTTCAAAACCCCATGATCTTTTCTTCTCAAAGCATCTACCACCGTATTTCCCTTCTCTGGGAGGTAGTGTATCATCTAATCATAATCTTTGAGTAGTTAAAACCATTTCCTTTGCCTCATGTTGAGATCTTTATGTGATAACATATACTTCAAAATCTTGTGATCAGTATAAATCTCACAATTTTCAGCATATATATGGTGTCTCCAAATCTTAAAGGCATTGATTATAGTTGATAAATAAAGATCATGAGTATTATAGTTTTTCTCATGTATTTTCAGATGGTGTGATGCATAGGCAATAACACTATCATTCTGCATAAGGACACAACCAGGTCCTTTTTTTGATACATCACTATAAATAACTAACCCATCATTCCCTGATGGTAGGGTCAATATATGATCATTGACTAATATTCTCTTCAGTTCATCAAAAAATTATTCACACCCTTTTTTCTAAACAAATTTAACCCCTTTTCGTGTGAGCTTTGTCAGTGGGTTAGCCAATTGGGAAAAATTATGGTCGAAACGTCGATAATAACCTGCTAAACCAATAAAACTGCGTACCTCAGTTATAATTGTCATTACTGGACATTATTGGATTTCCTTGATCTTTGAAGGATTATATAAAATTCCATCATTAAAGACAATATTTCCATGAAAAGAAATCTCCTGATTCTCGAATTCACACTTTCCAAAATTCACATATGATTCATGTGTTCTCAGAGTCATCAGGATAATACACAAGTGATTTTCATGATCTTATTAGATTTTGGAGTATACCAAGATATAATAAATATATACCACTACAAATTCATGAATATATTAATGTAAAAATCCATTCATTATATCCATGAAGACATAGGGTACATTAGTCAATCCAAAAATCATTTCTGTAAAGTCATAATGCCCATACTAGGTTCGAAATGCTGTCTTCGAAATGTCTTCATTCATCACACACAACTAATGGTATCAAGATCGAAGGTCTATCTTTGAAAAATTATGAGCTCCATGAAGTTGGTCAAATAAATCATCAATTTGAGGTACGAGATACTTGTTCTTTATTTTTATAGCATTGATCTACCTGTAGTCAATGCACAACCTCATAGATACATCTTTCTTCTTAACAAAAATAACATGGGATCCTCATAGTGAAACACTAGGGTGAATAAATCCCTCATTACTCAATTCCTCTAGTATTTTATTTAGTTCCACTAATTATACAGTGGACATTCTATAAGGGTTATTCAATATTGGCCTTCAACTAGGATTTAAAACAATGGAAAACTCAATTTCTCGTTCTGGAGGTTGTCCAGGTAAATCTTCTAAAAACACATCATTATATTCACTCACAATAGGTACATTCTCTATTTGAACAATCCTTTCCATACCCATAGTCATTTCATTCTCTTCCTCCCCAATAATTGAATTTAGTGAGCTATTGGGGGTAGATCAAGATAATAATTAGGTGGTGAAGATTCTTCTCTAAAGATAATGTGTTCTTTATCATCTTCATCAAAAATAGTAACATCTTTCTTCTTAAAATAAATTTTTGCCTCATGGTCTGAATTACAATCTATACCGAGGATTTTATCGAATTAAATCATGGTTATGATGATGTGATTAGCAGATAAAGAACATTTATATACCCTAATGGGAACGGATTCAAAGAACTTTGTAGCAATGATACTTAACATAAGAGTTTTCACTAACAACTCCCTTGTTAAATCAAATTGGAAATATCTAATTTTCCTAACAAACTAGGAAGATATCAAACAATGTGATGATCCAGAATCAAATAAATCATTGTCTAAACTTGAGGAAACCATTAAATTACCTTCCACTACGTCTTTTGGAGCTTTAAACTCAGCGGTAGTGATAGCATAATCTTGGCATTGATCCCTTGGCCTTTTCTGTGGAATGTTCCCCTGACGCTTAGGACATTCATATTCATAATGTGCCATCTCCCTGGAAATGTATCATTGAACATCGGTAGCTTCTTCCTTCCCATTGGTATCACAAGTTTGGTGGACTTTTTCACCACAATTGTAACAGACTCTCATTCCCATCAAGCAAGTACCAGGGTGTTTCTTCCCACAATTACTGCCGGATGGATATTCATCTTTTCCCTTCGTCCCCTTATTTTCATTTCTAGAGTAATTAGTAGATCTCTTTTTCACATACATTTCTTTAAATTCATAAGACATAGAGAATTATTTTTCTATCTTGATATCACATGAGACAATATCTTCATATGGAGATAAGTATTGTGAGACTAATGCTCGATGGAGAAATGGTTTTAACCCATCAATGAAGCAATCAATATTACATCTTGGGTTACCTATATAATTTGATGCAGACCTCTCTATCCTTTTACTGTTAGCCTCAAACTTTGTGAAATTCGCATCCTCCATTTTCCTTAGACTCAGAAATTGCATTTCCATATCTGCTCGATGGTTACAAAGAAAGTATTTTTCTAAGAATAACACTTTAAACTCCCTCCATTCCATATTTGTTACTTCATCATCTTCCTTTGTGTTTTGAATAAATGACCATCATTCATCAACATCTCCAGTGAGGTGGTAAAATACCGTGATAACATTCTCTCTTTCACTAATTCCCAAGTCATGGAATATTTTCTCTAAAGAATTTATTCTTTGCTCAACTACTAATAGGTTTGTACACCCATTGAATGTTGGTGGTCTTTTCCTCATGAAGCGATCTAACATTAATCATCCACACTGTGGATCAGGGTTCTCCATTTAGGTAAGGTTATTTTTCATAACCTGAGTGAGTTGTCCCGTTATGTTGATAAGCTGATTAGCAACAGTTGTATCACCATCTCGACTATAATTATCTTGAGTAGGAGAGAAATCCCTACATGGAGTGCATGCATTGATAAAGTGGTCTGAGTATATTATTACGTATAAACATCCTCAGACAAGGAAGAGATTTTAAAATAGACCCTTACATTGTACTTTTCCTTGGTCGAGGGTAGGTTAAACTCTTGTATAATGGTGAAATAATTGTTATTAAATCATACAAGAATCATATACATTAATATGGTATCATATATGTTCTTTTAAAATTGTTTTGTTAATAATATTATCGTATTATCGTCATTTCGGGTGTTAACATATTCGTTTTCCATTATATTATTTATTATATGAGTAATATTTGTTATGTATGGGATGTATAATATTCATATAAAGAATGACATAAAGTCTTTAAACATTATTTTTAATAATCGAATAAAAATTAGTCTTCAATGGATACGATGGGGAATGAATCTCATCGCGTTATTGGTGACGATAATCCATACGTACGCACGAGCGACAATATCATTCTTTTGATATTAAAATAATATATATAATTGGATGGTATATCATACATACAGAATCATTATCATGCTATATTTATTAATTAACTGAATTAAACATCTTTATTATACCCATCCAAATAATAATGTATTGAATAACAATTACACCCTGACGTGGAGATGGTAATCCGTACGTATGCATGTATGGTGACATGTCTTTCAAAGGATTTATAGAATAATCAATATGGTTGTACCATATTTATACTAAGATCACATTATATAGAAGATAATGGATTTATTATTTTAGAATGGAAATAAAAAAGAAAGAAGAAGTGGAAGAAGAAAATAACTTGAAATGGGGTAGTGAAATTATTACATATTATTCGGGTTCGTCCTTTTGATTAGATCAAAAGGGATCCTTAAGTAGGCTTTATGACTAAAGGAACGCCTCGAGGATGAATGTATGGAAGGTAAGAGGATATTTGGGCCGGGGTTGGCCAATCCAAAAGGCTTTTATGGTGTGAATTATAGATAAGGGGGAGTTCCCTTTTATAAGAGGGGTGAGGGGCACCTTAGGAAAAGCCAGAAATATTATTTTATAATAAAATCATTTTCAGTTTCTATTGGAACAAAAATGTCTTATTTAAAGGATAAGGTGGGTATCGGTCGAAAACCACTCATCAAATTGGTTTTAGATAGGTTTGGGTCACTATATTTGCTTTATTGTTTAGATTTAACTCTTAGTTAAATAGTTTGACATTTACCTTGTCTCTTTGTATTTTTATATTATATGGTTAATAAACATACTATATACTTCCAAAAGACCACCAAGTGGATCATTAATGATACACCTATCATTATATAAGTCCTTTGGATGATCCTTATATTTTTATGAATGGAATATCCATTAATAATATAATATTTGTTTTAAAAACTATTTTATATCAATTTTGACACTATTTGGTATTTTGTTTTTTCTAAATTCATAACAGCATTATTACATCGAAAAAAACTCATCTAACCAAACTTAATATGTCATATGAACCTATAAAATTAGTGTAATTCAAAAAAAGTCTCATATTAAATTTATTTTGATATTTATAATTTCAATTATTTTAATATTTCATTAATTAAGTAATTACTCCATCACTATTGTATTATAAATAAATTATATTATATAATGTCTAAAAATTATAAATAAAATAACATTATGTATGAAATATTTTTATAATTATAATGAATATTTATAATCGAATTTCTCTTATGTATAACCCTATATTAAAAATGTTTTAGTTATTAAACTTTGATTTTATATATTTTAACTCTTCTTTGAATTAAATTATAATAAATGTCCTAAACTAATCAAAGTGGACCAAAGAGCTTCATATTTTATTCCTAAGGTTGTTTTTGGTCTAATTATTCTTATCCAACAGAATTAGGAAATGTGTTAGGGTAATTATAATATCATTTTTATTCTTAATTACTCTATTTACATTTAACTGTGGTAAATAAAAGTTAAAAGTCACTATTCACCAGAAATTATTTTTATCTTATTGAACCAAATTTTACTCCTTGATATTAACTGAGACTCTTGTATTTTTGAAATTCGACTCACATAAGCGGTAAAATTGTGTTTTATGTGAATTTGCATATTCTCCTTGAAGATGGGTAAAAGACGGTGAAAAGTTCAATAAAAGTTTTATATATCTAAAATTAATATATACTAACTCTAATAAATTACATTGAACTTATATAGGTATTATGTATCTATTTTGTCCTAAAATAAATTTAAATAACATAATTATTTATATAAAAATTCAGTTTTAAACTAAAACTTGGTGTTTTACACTTTTCATCAAAAATTGAAATTTTTCAGAAAAAACAAAAAATTCAACCTAATCTAGTTTTGATATTCCAAATTGAAAAATTAAGTCCCTTTTGAATGATAAAATGTATAAAATTTCAAAAAGTGGGTATTACTATTTAAAACTGATAGTTTTATTGGTTGTGGTGTGCATTAGAACTCGATGTTGCGTACAACACACGCTACTGTATTATTCAATGGGAAACATACTGTGGAATCTTGGAGTGTTAAAAGTTATATAATAAATATATGGGATATTTATATTCAATATATATATATATATATATAATGTAACAATGAAAAAAGTTATTTTAATGAAAATACCAGACAAAAATTCTAAAGATAAATGAAATTTTCAGCACAAAAAAATGTTGATTTTTAGAATGAATTATTACTAAATTACTATTGAAGTATAATAATTGGAATATATAAGTTATTACTAGTATATAAATTAATCTATTACCGAATTGAAATAAATTTAAATATTTTATATTTTAGTTTGAATCAATTTCTATTAAATTCAAACTCAAGGTAAGGGATTTCTAGTATCACTTTTTTTTGGGAGATACTTTCTATATTGACCAATTGTTTCTTTTCATTACAATATATATTAAACATTATAATTTTATGTCTTTCATATCATTAATTTCATGATATTTAACTTCTCCTTTAATGTTATTGATCAATGATGATTACGATTCAATATTTACTAATGTTTTTAGGGATTTATGTTTCAATCTTGTTTTAGTAAAAATAGTGTATTATTGGATTTACACAGAATTTAATTATATAAATCCTTCAATATAAATCCCATTAACAATATTATTATATATTCACTTATTAATAATAAATGACTTTCATTTAATTTCCTCATTTTATTTACTCAATTGTATGTATAAATGATTTTATGGAATAAAGTTCCATTATTTCTCTTTTCGTCCAAAAATGTTTTATCTTTTATATCCATGTTATCTAAAAATATTTATGAATTTTTTTTTATATTTAATACTTTTTTTAATATAATTTTGAAAAATTATTCACTTTTTTACAAAAAATAGAAGGAATATTATTCTTATTTTGAAAATAATAAATATTTGTATTTGTCCCAAAAATATGGAATTAATCTCAATTTTAACATATATTACATGAATATAAATTACATAAATCATGTTTACAAATTTTCTTTAAGATTATGTTATAATTTTATAATGTAAAATTTAGTGAAAATAGTTTCCTTAATATCTGGTAAATTTTTCTATTTCAATATGTGATTTAATAATAAAAAGGGTATTTTCTTCATGAATTATTCTAGTGAATTATTAAATGAATATTCCATATTTTATAATAGCATTTGATTTATATAGTCATTAATAATGATATGCTTTAATGTATCCATCTTTAATAATTATTTTAATGATTTATTTTTACGATGATGAAATATTGATGAAACTAATTTTTTAGCCTATATGTTCTATTTGTCTTTATGTTTTTTTGATCTTATGATGTGCATATAAATCTACTATTTATATATGATTAGTGGGACAAGAATTATATAATCCTCCAATTATTTGGGCTAATTTTATTATTATATTAGATTAATAGGAATATATAAGGTTATACCTAGCCTGATCAAGGGTACACGAGAGGTTATCCTAAGCCAATGAGAGGGTAGAAAGGACATTATCCCAACCCCTGTGTAGGTACATTGTTGGTAATCCTATTCATAAAACGTTATACATTTCATAGTGGGTATCATTGAAATAAAATTTCTATTAATATGATTGTTCCATTATTTATTACACTTTTTTTTAACATGATCTTATGAAAATGTTGTCTTCTCATGTATCATGTTCTTTGATCCCTTATGGATTCCTGCGTTATGAACTCCAAATATTTATGAAACGACTGATATTTCTGAAATAATAATTATAGTGTATGAATATCAAAGTTTAATGTCATGTTATCATACCATTTATGATGATGTTATGTGTTAATAATATTTTATAACGCCCTTTTTACTCTTATTAAGAATCCAATCCCATGATTTATTATTTTTTCATTACACTAGGATATAATGAAAATTTATAAATTTTATATTTCAATGAAGATTGAATTTTATAATGAATTTTATGTGATATGATATGTGTTTTTAATAAATCGATTGTTTATATATATGTGTTTCCAAAGTAACAAAACCTTTACATTTCTAATGTGGATGATAATATTATGTAATTAATATATATCTAATAAGATATAATATTTCTATTTGAAAATATTGTGTCATTATGATTTCTCTCTTGATCAATTTTATAAAATAAAACGTAAGTACATGGTATGGTTTCATGGACTGACACATTATATATTTCTTGATTATGATTCAAGGTTAACCTTAATTTTATGTGTAAATAATAAACATGGTCTTAATTTAAAGTAGTGTTTTAGTACTTCATATCATCCTCATGTAGATGGGAATTTTTTTGGAAGTATTAATACCCTAGATGATATTTTATGGTCTTTATTTATGGATTTCAAAAGTTGTTGGGATCAACACCTTATATTGGAAAAAATCCCTTACGATAAAAATTTTCCCCCAAGAATTCTAATGTAAACTTATGTATACAAATTATTAATGTAGTGTATAAATAAAACATGTTGGTTAGATATAGTATAATGAAAGATATTGGGACCTATGATAGATGAGTAAATTGAAGATAAATTCAAAAACACCCCAAAAAAAATAAATCTATATCAAAGTCTATAAAAAATATATTTTCATAGTCACTGTTTAATATTGAACTCAATTTTTTTGAAATGGAATTCCTATGAATTCTTATATGGGGAATGTCTATGAGGTTCATAGATATGGGAAGGTTGATCCATAGGAATATTTTCCCATTTATGATTCTTGATTGAGTAGGGATGGTAGTATATCGCTTGGTCGTTCATCTAAACCACTATTATGTTCATGAGGTGCTAAATGTATCTCTCCTAAGTAAGTATACACATGATCCATAAAATTTATTTAACATGTATTTTGTACTAAAAGATTATTTTCATTCCTGTGATGAATAATCCAATAAAATCATGAATTGTATATATAAATTTCTATGAAATGTGCAAACTTATCCAGTAATTATTATATAGTCAAATTTGAAATATAAAGATCCAATATCAGAATATAAGGATGTGTTGAAATAAATATATCCACATTTTGTTATTTTAATGTGATGTTATTTTTAGTGAGATATTAACTTTAATGTGGGAAAATTTAACTTCATAATATTTTATGATATATTTAAAAAAAACTAGTCTGGTTGCCTGCGATTCACCCAACCACAATTCTAAAATAAATGTTAATATAACATACCAATATAACCTATCTTTGATATATCTGGTATAAGATATAATAATATAATTTAAAAAAATATTTATAACATCTTTAGAAAATGAAAATTTATTTCCATCAGTTCAATATATACTTCAAATACATTACTTTTTCGTCACAATTTTTTTTATTGTTTTTGTGAAAAAAATAATATATTAAACATATCCACATTAATAATATTTATCTAAAATAAAGATTCATTTTTTACATAAGAATTTCATAATTATCTTATAGTGAGTTTTTATGAACTATCTCAAGAGATTAAATTTACAATGAATAATAAAAAATAACGTGTTATTATTGAATACTAACATTTTTAAAGAATTTAAAAATGTCACTTTTATTTTAAAATAGTTATTAAATTAAAAATAGATAATTAAAATGTTTATCAATACAAGTATGGTCATTGAAATTAATTTTAATTGTATTATTGTATAACTTGTTTTTACAGTTAATAAAATAATTTTTCTTGGAAAATATTTCTTATTATGTTTCATACATTTTTTTTTAATTTTATATTTCATAATTTAATTAATTTTAATTTGGAAAATAAAAAAAAATTAATCACCATTTACTTTTTTTAGTGTGGAAAGATTTTTTTTCTTAATGAATAATAAAAATAGTACAAATGTGTCATCGTTGTGACTTTTAAATAGGGTTTACCAAGTGGTGTTAAACCAAGAGATAATGGTAACATTGCTAATAATAATTTTTAAAATCATATTATCATGAAATATTTAAACCTCATAATTTTCAACTTGTTTTAGTTTTCCCCGATGAATATTTTGTTGCGGAATGAGTTTATTTAATGTTTATATTTTAGTAAATTCTAAGAGTTTCACATTCCCAGAGATTAAAATGAAACCTATAATTGGCAATGTTACAGCACATTATGACTTATAAAATGGACAAAAATAAGATAAAATATCTTTTATACATCCCTATACAAATATTATAGGTCTTTGAATTCTTAAATAATCAATCCAATGGTCCTTAAGAGAGGATCTAACGAAGTCTATCCAAAGGCGTGGTAATCATATTACCCAAACTGCTTCAATTTATTTATTCTTATATATCATATAAATATGAAGAATTAATTATAGAATAATAATATCATTGTCCAAAATATTATGAATTGTTTTTATGATTATGTAACCACAAATATCCATGCTTTATTCATTCAAATGGGAAGTGAAAGTAACACTCATGTGTACGTGTAGATTACTCCTCCATGTAGAGATACAAATAATTTTTCCTCACCCACAGTCATTGATGGTTACTATTATGGGTAACATGTTTATAAATATTATATATCAATTTTTTTATTATATAATTATAATATCATATATACCTTCACAACATCGAATCCATTAGAAAATGATATTGTTACATGTATTTAAGCATGGAATACCATTCACATAAATCGAAGTGATTCAATTTTAATAATTATCATTGAATTTAATTAGAGTATATTTAATTGATATATAGGATTTATATTTCATAATAATTATTTTAAATGGTGAATTATTGTTCACCCTTAATTATTTATATGTTCCAAAAATTGAAAACAGTTCTCTTACATATATATGGAGCACCGTCTCAAGGAAAGGTTCAATTCATTTTATATAAAATATTTTATGGATGAATATATGTATATATAAAAATAAATAAGATATTTACTACATGATTAAAATTATATATATTATGGAGCCCTGATAAAAGTAAAAAATAAGAACCATAGAACTAAAATTCTCATGAAAGTGAAAATGATAAATTTAAGAAATGATTCATCAAATGATAAATTATGAAAAAATGGGTCTTGATGTTTTATAAGTGGATAATATATTATATTATATGGTTGTAAATTATTATATTAGTGAATAATAATGAATTTAAATTAATTATATATGATGTTATATCACATTTATAAAATTCCTAACTTTATGTAAGGGTTTTATGTTGTAATATCATTGTTTAAAAATATTATTTATTAATAAGTATTTGATGATGAAATTTAATGACTTACCTCTCATGAATATCAACAATTTTCTTTTCCTATATTAATTCATAGGAATAAATGTATTCCTTTCATTGTAATTTTTTTAATTAAAATAGATTCAAAATAAATATTTATATAGAATTCTGAATTTATTTATCACTTTAGTCAAAAATCTTTTTCAGTACTTATACATGTATTCTTAAAATCTAATAAATTTTTTATACAATAATATTATTATTTAAATTAATTTTATGTAGTGATTTTATTTTTATAAAAATTAAGATGAATCACATTTTCATTTTTCAATCAAGGTAATTTGGTTTTTTACCAAATATGTTAATGGAATCGTTTTTAACTTATATGGCATGAAAGACATTATCCACCACTATGAACACTAAATTAATTAATGGTTCCAATATATTCATCCTGGGATATTTTCATAGAAATTTTTTACCCTGATTTTTTTGGAAATTAATATAAATTAAATAAGTTATTTCAATATAAATATGGTATTCTCCCAATGAAATGGTATACTATAATTTTAATGAGAATTTTAAAAATGATAACATATTTGATGTTAACTATTAATTACAGGGGATATTATTGAATGATATCATCGTTATTATTTCTTTAGATGGTTTAAGATTATAATCATGAAAAAGTGAAATGTTCATGAAACCATTTTCATTTCCCTGAGTTATGTTATGATTAAATCATGATGATTTGGAAAATTTCATTTCCTTTAAAGAGATTATATTATGATAAATGTTTTTATGAAGATGTATAACACATATATATAATTTCAATTAATTAATTTGTGGTACATGAATTATATATTCATAAAATTAATCTAGAAATGATGGTTATCTCATGAGATAATAAGGTATGGAACATGGAGTGAACAAAGTTCTATAAGGGACTATGCCCACTCTGATTGTATTGAGAGTCATCCTTAAATAATGATGAAATTGAATGGAATGTAAACCCAATACACTATTATAGTCTTGGAAGACATCCTTAAATAAGGAAAAGATTCTCAATGGAATTGTTTATACCAAAAAAATTATGTCTTATAATAATATGTTACCTTCATAAATGTACATATTGACCGTTTTTTTGTTTTACATTAGTCGATAATAATTTAGTGTTGTTTTGGGTTAAATTTGACAAATCAAGGAGATTTAAGTGGACATGAATGGCGGGAACGTGATTACTAAAAACTATGACACCTCACCCTAAAGATTGTGTGGCCATGGATGTACAACTAGATTAGGGCTTAGGGATTAACCAAATCATGAAAACTCTCCTTCAAGAATTGAAGCTTCAATGAGTGAGTTTTTAAATTGCTGGAACATTGTTAATGTAACCATGATTCCAAGAAATGAAACAAAAATAGAATCACATAGAGGGTGAAAAATAACCAGTAACCATGCATCCCAAGTATTAAACCACGCACATATTTTTTTAATCACCCAAATATTAATTCCAAAATTCTTAAACCCAATTTTCATACCGAAATCGACCCATGTTTACTCTAAGATGATTTTCATGGTCTTCATGTATTCTAAGATGTTGTTGTGGATTCTAAAACCCCTTCTCTCAGAGGTTATAATAAGGGTTGATATTTAGTAAACTATATCAGGATGTTAGACCTTCTCTTGGGTGGTTTTCATCCAAGGTACCCTTCAATATTCCCTTGATATTCATATATAATAATGTTCTTGATGGATACAATATCCATTTTTCTATATTTTTATTATTGATTGTGTTTATTTATCTTGTAAGTATTCTTTGTTTATTTTTAGATCACATTGTTGGTGTTGTGTTAATTCTATTGTGTTATTAAATGTAGCTGGTTCTATAATATTTTACACTTCAATTAAAACCATTAATTTCTTTATTAAAATTAAATAATTTTTTAAATGATTTTATATACCCTTATATTATATTATTTGTTCATTATTAGGGTATTAGCATGAAATTCATGAAAACACCTCCAATTTCAATGACATTGAAATGATTGGGAGAATTTGAAAAAATTTATGCCTTCATTTGAAAGAAGAATTGATGCAATTGATTTAACTTTTATACATTTGGAAAATTAATTATGTTAGAAATATTACTTGAAATGGAATTAATTTTACGAAAATAATTATTTGATCATGAAATGAAAAAGGAATGTTGAAAACTCAAATTGGGAAATTTAATTTTGAAATGATTTAAAAAGATTGATTTTTACCTGATTTATTTGTAGTTTGACTATGTATAATTAGATCTCTTAATGGGGTGTAAATTGGTTTCATGATATGAGCTACCCTAATGGGGGTTTAATTGATTTCATTATATAGGCACCCCTAATGGGATTAGATTGACTTCTCGATATGGGATCCACTAATGGAGTGTAGTTTAATTTTTTGATCTGGGATCCCCTAATGGTGAGTATTTTGATTTAAGAAATGGGCACCCATAATAGGGTATTTATATGAGTATTCACATATATTTATTTTGAGCTTTTTTATTATATTGTAGAATTTCTTATTCATTAAAACTATTTTATATGATCACAATGATATACACTATTAATTTAATGACATTTTTAGATATCTACAATCATTTTCCATGAAAGACTGATTAGATTAAATTATAAATTAGATTTTTCATTGCATTTTAGTTAATATTGATAACATTTCTTGATTAATTATTAATTTTTTTTTATGGATCTCTTAGTGAAATACCACTTGAGGAATTATCTTACACCTTATCTTTGAATTCAGGTTTTTGTAGATAATATTTTTGTGTGGTCTATGAAAAGGGAAGGTGACACATATAGGTTGTGGATGATCTCGATCCTTGGAACGTAGAGTGGTGTATGTGACCAATGGATTTGTTATACAATAGTTTCAGGGGGTATTTTGGTATTTTAAATTGGAAGATATTGATTACATTAATGATACACTATTTTAGTTTTCATTAACCAATTTTTATGGTATGTTCTCATTGGGTGTTGTTTCTCATAACAACTAATATCAATTATATTAAAAAAAATTGGAAAATAATTCCCTTCAATGTTACTGTATGATGCCATATCGAATTTCCATGCCATAAGGACGAGGAACACACATTAGTCCATTTCAATGCCATCTCAAGTATCAGGGTACCATGGTATTGATTATCGTTCAGGGAATTTTTTTTATCAATGTATGTAAGGTTGAGAAACTTTAAATGATATCAGTCTATAGTTTGTATGTCCTAGTACGTAGGTCGTTATAGTATGTGGACATATATGTTATTTTCGAGTGAGTTTTTTGATAACTATGATCATAATGATACTAATATAACCATCGGTTTTTGGGGAAATCAACCGCAAAGATTGTTTTGATATGATTATATTCAATTACCAACAATTTATTTCACATTAATGGAATCAAAATCATACATTTTTCTTGATGGAATTTGATTTCCTATATCCTTGATCATTTTAATCTGGTTTATTCATTATGTGTTTCCTATTGATGTGTTATATCATCATGCTTTTGAGAAGGTGTTTAAATATGAGTCCCGAAGAAGATGTTGAGCTACAGTAGTTCTTATATCTAACATTGGACCAAATTATTGTTTATTTAGTACAATGAGTGGTCCAATAAATGGGACAATTTTTGGCACCTGGTCCTATTTAGTCATTATTTTGTGGAACCAAATGGGGATGAATCCTTGAATCAAGCTCCAGATTTTATCCTTTTGAAGCAACCAGTATTATATGTCTCTATCCTCAAGAGGATTATGAGTGGATGAAAAAGATTCTTCATATTTATGAGTTCATGGAAATTCTATATTGGATTGAGGTAATGTGTTATATCTTCATGATATATAGGCTTAAAATGAGATAGCGGGAGTCAATGGTGAAATTCAATAAGTATTATGGCTTGGAATGGAAAGGTATATGTGTTATTTTTAATGAAAAGTTCTACCAATACTAAATGGTACATTTAAATTCTAGGGTGTTTCTCAACCTTTAGTATGTTAAAATGACCCCGATGTAATATGTGAACCATTTTTCTAAACTTGTACTATTTTCTCCACTATTGGTGAAAAAATAAACATTGATTTTTCAAATACTATAGAAGGGTCTTTTTACTAAAATACAATTTCTAGTATTCATGTTTATGTGTACTTTTAATGCGGAGATATGGAATATAGGATTTATGGTTGAGTGAGACTGGTTTGGTATGTTAGGGTTCAAAATTTTCCATTTAATCCACATTCCATTTCATTGCGTTCCCTTAAGGGGAAATGAAATCAGGATGGACTATGTGGGGGATATAGACAGAACACATCATCCATACCTCCTATTGTTACTATAGGGTTACCTATTAATGGATTTCATTATGTAGAGTTTGATAATTTGATTTGGTTTTACACTAAGGTACCCAACATCTGTAGTTTTTGTAGTAATTTAGTGCACTTACAAACGTTCTTCAATAACTTTCATTATCCATGTAGTGTTAGGAGATCATCACCACTAAAAATTACAATGGTCCAATCATAGGCTTCGTGGTTTAATGGGTCCCAACAACAGGCGTTAAGAATAATAATTTTTCATTTAGTGGAAGAGGCTATGGAGGAAGTGGATATGGGTCCTGTGAACGTGATAGGTATAATAACTATAGATTCATCACTATTGACAGCATTATTTGATACATTTACATCTCAATCAAATATAATGACTCATTTTTCAAACATTCTAAATCTTATTATGATGGTTTTATCTCATTTTATAGATATTACTATACCCCTCAGAATAAAGGTAGACCAGGATATTTGATGTCATACTCGTGTTATCTCCTTATTAGAGTCTTGACAAACACAATATTTTTTGGTTCACAACATGATGCTTCCAGATTTAATCCTCAATATGGATTTGTTGACACCTAATAATTCCTAAATTGACCATCATATTCAATAGGTATCCATTACTAAACAAACCTGGGTGTTCTGTGTCTCATATGTATAATAGTACATATGGTCAAGTTGAGAAAACCCTATTTTACATTGTTAGGTAGGGAAATATCAAATTTATATTCTAACATGGTGTGATAAGCATTGGTTTTTTTTTATCTCCAACAGTTATCTTCATGTTACCCAATATACTCCATTTAGTTTTCCCTTGTTTTCCACCCATAAGAAATTTATATCTGTAAGTTTATTTAGTACCTGGTACATAACCAACATCGACTCCTTATTATCCTATAGATCTTTTAGTGTTGATATGTTTAAAGATCTAATGGAAACATCTTTTACAAAAAGGATTCATACACATCATTGTGTCACCTTGGGAAGAACCTATTCATTTTTTGATGAAATCTTACTGAGCACTACACTTCTTTGTTGATTATTGAAAAAAATTGAGTTTCAGTAAAGTACATGTATCTATTACCAAGATTGGAGATCTATTTAAGAATTTTAATGGGGTAAAAGAGCTTCTCAATGAATTATCATTATTCAATTTTTCAATAATTGACAATTAATTGTTATAAAAATCAAAATAATAATTCTAGAGAATGTATTCTCAAATTGAGTGTCTTATTATTTCCATTGGACTGAAAAATGATCAATAAGTATTTATTTCATTTATGTACAAACTATTCCTTGTGTTTCTCAATTTTTTCATCGGGTTATTTCTATATAATATTTTGGTTTATTAAAAAATTGTTCAAGATCATGTGTTTCTATTGATATTAGATCTATGAATCTTGAAAGATCATAGACTTTATAAGAAGTATAAAATTTTTATTTAATGCACTTGAGATGTAATGTTCTTGGGACACATGATCTCTAATAATTTAATTTCATTATATCTAAAGAAATTGTAGGATTTTTTCCAAGCTAGTGGTTGAAAAATAGTTTCATGATACAAAACATTTTGCGATTGGTGGATTATTACCAATGGTTTCATAATAATTTCTCAATGTTGGCTTCTCCAATTACCTCCAACACATAGAAGGGTGTCAGGTTTTTACTGAATGAAAATTTTCATTTTTTTATTATTTGAAAATTATTTTTTCTTTTACTCCAGTTTTGAATCATATAAATGCTAGAAAAGTCTATGTGGTCTTTTGTGAATCATAAATTTTTACGTTTGGGATGTGTTATTAGGTATGGTGATCCTATGGTTTCATAAGGATCTAGACATATTTGGCCACATGAGAAGAATTACCTAACCCAAGAAACAAAAATCATATCCATTATGTATTATATGATGAGTTTGGGAAATTACATTTCCATTATAGGTTTATTATTTATTCTGACCACAAAAGAATGAGTAATATCTTCTCTCAAAATGATTTGAACCTCTGATAGTGGCATGGGGTTGAGTACCTACAATATATTGGTTTTCACATTTCCTACACCCCATCGAAATTGAATATAATCGTTGAATATTTGAACACAAGTATTACAACACATTCCGGGAAAGACTCATTAAATTAGTAGAACATGATGGATTTTATCTCCAAGTAACA
The DNA here is from genome assembly GCA_963277665.1 of Viscum album. Classification (NCBI taxonomy): domain Eukaryota; kingdom Viridiplantae; phylum Streptophyta; class Magnoliopsida; order Santalales; family Viscaceae; genus Viscum; species Viscum album. Next base: position 599,576,215 of record OY728122.1, read on the forward strand.
TTTGGGAGTCTTTGAGAAAGAGGCTATGGTTATATTTGAATGCGATCAGTTGACCTCATCCCTTATTAAGAATATTCTTTGGAATTATATATTTTATTATGAATTCCATTATAGGAGGGAATCAATTTTTAATAGGTAGGCCATAAATGAATAGAAGTCATCCCGGGAGGGAAACCAATTTTTATGAAACCAGTTTGTTATTCCTTTGAGTATAAGAAAATATGTGATGGGTAATTTACATAATTTCCAGTGGTATATTCATCATAGTTCTATAATTATTTTCTATGACATGTGTTGATATTTAGGTTTCTATGTATGTTAGGAGATTTCACTGATTTTTGTCTCAATTTTACACCTACCAATAAGTCAAATCCAAACATATGCGACTTTTGGGTTTTTCTTTTCCAAAAACAATGCCACCATGAAAGTGGTATTTGATGATAATGTACATTATGGTTGGGTTTCCCAATTTCCAATGTGGAATGATTGTGATATGGGTTTTTATTGAGTGGATGACCAAATTAGATCATTTTATATCCATTTAAGACACAATCATTGTGGAGTATCTAGGATGAATATATTTGTATGTACATTTTAGGTTCTATGGAGTTCTCTCTGGTTATAGTCAAAAATAGGGATCCCAAATTTATCTCCCGCTATTGGAGGTTCCTCAATGGGGAACATGAACCTCATGTGAATTTGCGCATGGAATATAAACCCATGATAGATTGAAATAATGAATCAGATATACAGATCATTGAGGACATTTCATGTTCTTATGTTCTCAAATTTGGTGGAGCTTGGTATACCACATGGGCCTATTTGAGATTTATTATAATAATAGTTAATAATATATAATTAAAATGGTTACATTTATGGAATCGTATTCCAAGTTTTTTATAAATCTTTTATGTATGAAAAATATTGGTGATGATTCCCTGGATATAATTAGATTTGTCAGAGAGAAGATGGAGAATATTGAATTCGTTCAATAGAGAATGGATATGGTACAGTGAGGATATAAATCAATTGGTGATAATCATCGATCCCTATTATATTTATCCATTAGGGACCAAGTTTTCTTCATAGTTTCACCTAAGTAACTTCACCTCCATCTGGGAAAAGGGATATCTTGCACTGAGGTTTATGGGTTCTTTTGTGTTTGTTGATTTGGTGGGTAAAGTAAATTACAATTTATAAATACCACTACAGTGGAAATTTATCTATTAATATTTCATGTATTCTTGGATTCTATAGTATTATTATAACCCTCATCATGTTTTGTGATGAGTTGATCTTGATGTTATTATGATTTATCTATGACTGGGCATCTAGTATTGATAGTTGATTCCGAAATAAAGTAACATCATGGGAGGATGATAACACGAGTTGATTTGACATTGTATAATTTTTATAATGTTTATGATGCATGGGAGTTTGAGTCAGAGATGAGAGAATATTATCCTAAACTTTTTGATCAAAAATCATCTATATGGGATTTATCATAATATAATAAATTTATGTTATGGAGGATTTAGTAAAATTTTACACTATTATAGGCAATTCATAAAAAAAAATTGGTTGAAAATTATTTGGGATTCATTTTGGATGAAATTTGGTAAATTTTTGTGGTTTTAAAGGATATTACTAGATTGAAATGATTTGAACAAACCAGGTCTTTTGGCCAATGAAACTGTGAGACAAAGGATGTGCCACAACAAGGGGGTGCATTAATCATCCAAACCATGCGAACTCTCCCTCACACCCTATATATTTGAAAAATTGGTTATTATGTGGATTCGCCATGGTTAGATAATACATGTGGATAGATTTTTTTTCTCAAAATAGAATCAGGTGGAAGGCATAGTTTTGTGGTGAAAAACTAATACGTAACCATACGGCCTATGCGGAACAACACACACACACACACACGTGTTTTTAATTCCTCAAAAATTAATTTTAAAATCTGATGGCACTCTAGTTTAACCTATAATTTACCCCTATTGACCTTAAATTGATTTCCATTGTCATGATGGTTCTCAAGATGTGTTTCTAGTTCGAAAAACCACGTATCATGTAGGATCGAAGAACTGTTGATCACATTTGATCTCCCAAGGGTAAGTAGATCTTCAATCATTTAGTTTTATGCTGATATCCTCTTTTCTCCATATCAGGATTGATATTTCATCCGAATAATGACTGATAAATTTTTCGTTTTTATGTATATTGATTCTAGGATGTGTTTCTAAATATCCAAGACCATCATTCTTCATTAGCATGTCCCACTACGAGTGTGGTGCTTCTTAAATTTTTTTAATAATGGTTGGGGGTTTCATTAATCTTTTCATTTGAAATAAAATGAAAAATTATTCGATTAATTGAAATGTGTGTTTGAAATATATTAAAAACTAGCATTTGTGATGGTTGGAAATTAATTTTGAGATTGGGATTGAATTTATGAAAAACCAACCAATTTCAATGTAATTAAAATTGTGGGGTAAAATTGAGAAAATTAAAGTCTTATTTTGAAAAATTATTGGATGAAATTGATTTGATGTTGATCCTTAAATAATGTTTCTTAAATTGAAAATGATTTGAACGAGAATGAATTTGAGGAAAACTATGATTTGGTTAGGAAAATAAAAAGAAATGTTAAAATATAAATTTGGTAAATTTCATTTTCAATTGAGTTGAAATGACTAACTTATCCATGATTGATTAGTAGTTTGACTTCCCATAATGGGATCTACTAATGTTATTTAAATAAACTACATGATATAATTTCCACAAATTGGGTGTAAATTTATTTACTGATACGGACATCCCTGATGGTGTTGATATGAAATTCCTAATATGGGCTACCCGAAGGGGTATATTTTATTTTCCTGATATGGGATTCCCTAATGGGTTGTATTTTAATTACAAAAAATGAATTCCCATTATGGGTTGTTTATATGATCGTGAAAATATATGTATTTTGAGCATTGATATTTGGTTATTGAATTTTTTAATTCATTCCAATATTTTTATATCAAATATTTAATATAAATTTTTTAATTTAATCATTTTTTATATATTTTAATTTGATTTTCACTGAAAGCATGTTCATTTGAAAATATGAAAACAATTTTCCATTCACTATGTTATTGAAATTGATAACATAATTATTTTATTTTTATATATTATTTATGGAAGACTTGGAGAAACATTAATGTAATGTATAACTTACACCGTTCCATTATTCCTTTAGGTGTTGGTAGATTAGCATATTCAAAGTCGAATAATATGGAAAGCGAAACATGGATGTGGTAGTGGTTCATGAATCATGGGACTTGGTGTGATATAGGTTATTGATGGAGATTATATCCACTTGTTTCATGGCGTGTTTGAGATTATTTCATGGAATATGGTGATTACATAATTGATTTACAATTTTGGGACTATATTACATGTTTTTTCCAGATATATTCTAGTCAATGTTTGTTGATCCTAATATCTAATATATGTTAAAATATCTATTTTATTGAAAAATAATTCCCTTATTTATCTTAAATGATTATTGTTTCTAGTATCCATACCATGGGGATCAAGAATTCCCTTCATGCCATCTAATTAAATTCTCAATCATTAGGATACTCGAGTTTGAAGGATGGTTCTTGAATTGTCTTATGGAAATATTTTTCACTCATGGTCTATATCTTTTTCTTCGTATTGGATTCATGTTTTGGAGCTGAAAAATATATTTCACGTCTCAATATTATGATCTATGATTTTTATGGTGTTGTTTTTAAATGTTATTCTCATTTTATAATACTCATATACTCCACATCCCTTTTTTATTTTATTGAAAATCCACATTAAGGGTAAGTGGGAACCTATAGAACTTCCTCCCTCAACAGTTCATACCAAAGCAAAAAAACCATTATAGTGTTCAACCCAAAATCACCATTTTAAATATGAAATCTAAAACACCATTACCTCACATAGAGCTTCCACATGCCAGATTCTTAGCTTCTGAAATTAATATCAAATGAAATATCCAATAACTGACCAACCAACCCCATCACACCTTGAGCTGATAAAATATATCACCTAAAAATGACCCAATATCAGCCTTGAAAAGTCATAAAACTATAGAAAACATCATGAATCAGAATAATCATCATCTAAAACCCAAAGGATGGGAAGAAACCTACCTAGATTGCGCCTCTTGACCGTGGGTGACTACACAAACATCACATCACAAATCCAATAACAGAACCACAACACAATATTCACCTTGGTAGGAGAATTGGAACATGAAACAATAAAGTATTTTGAGAAGATCACCATGGCCCCTAGGAAAATATAAAAAAAATATCACTAGAGATCACTATCACCTTATACACTAAGAAACAACTACTGCAAGGGGAAAAGAAATACACAATCTAGGAAGAAGAAGATTTGATGATGTTACGACACCCAACCATTAGAATATTACAAAAAAACATCATCCTTGATGTGGATGAATTACCAAATGCCTCCAAAAAATAGACTGTCAAAACCCACATCACCATTGAGGGAGAATGAGAAAAATCATAGGGCTAGAAGTCGAACAGATCATCAGAAAATTGTCAACACCAAATGAACACACGAGTAGCTGAAGATCCAAACCATCAATCCTCCATCAATATTAGAAACCATATAGGTCACCATCATATTATACCATGATGCGGTCATAGTATGATAGGAAATTTGGAAAGGGAAGAGTCATATTTTATATGTGGAGGTCTATGTCATCTATGGAGAGAGTGACTTAAAATTCTGTGCTGGGAGAATTCCATTTGTGTTCTAAATCAGGTCTCACCATTGATGTTTGTTATGTTATGGAATTTGAAATACTATTATACTACATTGGATTAGCATGATAGAGATGGGGTAGGTATAGGACAAATACATGATTCCCTCTAAACTCACTGAATATTGTTGGACAATGGATATGGTCATCATCTGGATCAGAGAGGCTTTAGAGTATGTCATGGTCACCTGTATGCTTTAGAGTTTCCAATTTATGGTGAAGCATACATAATTCAAGGTAGAGTATAAATATTATGCACTTAGGTGAATTCATTGATTTATTCTATAACTATGCACTCCTTATTATCATCATCCCCAGTCTATATTTTGGGACTTCAGGTAGAGACGTATCTAGTTACCTTGCTATTTTCTATTCCAATTAGAGGTCAAGCCAATTTTTATAATGTTTTATGATATTGTGAGATAATACTGGGGATGTACGACTCTTGATGATCCTTTCAATGTTTAAGTATCTATCCATATGGCATCATTCATGGAAATGTTTGTCTAATTCATTAGTGGATGTTGTGTATTTATTGTGAATAAAAATTTTATAATATAATATTAATGGATATCATATAGTGTTTGTTCGAGATAGTGACCCTAATACGGGTTAGTGGTGTGTTTTATCCTTACCATTCGTTATAGAAAATTTAATGATCAGTTTTTTATAGGTTCATTATATATGGACCTAGCCTTAAAACATTACATAATATAGATTTAAATGGATAATTCATATGGGGGATCTTTTCAGGTTGGGAGTTTTAGAGAATTAGGTCAGAATTAATACATTACATATCAAAAATTACATAGTAGAAACATTTACTTAGTTTATATTTTTTCATAAAAAATAAACTCCTAAAAAAAGAGTCATGTCTAGTTCCTTATTTTAGACAGCCATACATTTCCTTGATCCCATCCTTGACTCTATTCATCTTTATTTCCTATGAAAAACATTTCAAAAGTTGGGATGAGAATAAAAAACTCAGTAAGGGTTATAAAACAAAGAAAGAAAAAATTAGTTCATCAATACATAAATAACATAATCTATTTAACATAACTCATGAAATAGTAAGATTTTTGAATAACATATAGTAATCGAAAATCATAAACATAACTTTTGGAATCCATAACATACTTACGTTGTAGCTTTCACAGATACACAGGGAGTCACATTTGGAATACTCATAACAATATATTCCCTAAATCACAAAGGAGAAACATTAATGTTTACCTCCATCATGTTACCCAATGCATTGGAGAGCTATCTCAGGCTCACCCACCATATGTTTATCAAGAAACCACCTGTATACGTAAATAATTCCCATGATCCATAACATATTCATAAAACATAAATCAAACTTAAAAGAAAGATAATATTTCCAAATTTCAATCACAATATATCATTTTAATATATTGACATAAGAAATCTTTTATCAAAAAAAAATTCTATACCAAATTACATAAAAGTGTATATTCTATTTCTTTTCCTTTTAAAAACATTATGAATTGTTATGGAAGTCATAGATCTATTATTAATCATGGTGGTGGAAATGTTCGTTGTCACCACTTACATTAAATGAAACATTCATTTTTTCTTATATTAAATGAAACATTCTTTTTTGTTGTTTAAAAAAATACCTTGTAGAAAATTATTCCCTTTGAATGAGATGAAATTTCAAAGTTTCCTATGAACCGTATATAACAATGTCGTGTATAAAACAAAATATGGCTCAATGAAAGAGGATTGAGATGAATCCCCATACATCATGTCTAACTTGAACCGTCCATTCTTTAGTCACCAAAATAATAAAATAAAGATAATTAATACATTTTTGAGAACCTTTTCATGTTTAGTATTCTTTTTATATCACTTATTTTCTTGTTTCAAACATTATGAAATCATTTAAGTTAATAAGGGTCATTTTGTTGATATTTGGTAATTGAGTCAAAGATGAACTTCATATATTTACAAGTTGACCATGTGGAAAAAAGTTAATTATATCCATAATTATATTCATTGTTTAGATATCATATATATTATATATATCCAATATATATATGTATATATAATATTACATATAATTTGGAGGTATGGAATGAAAATCAACGTTCATGGAGATGGTAATCCATACATACACATGAACGCTAGTTTAATTTATATTTCGTATTTCAATGGAATGAAAAATTAATTATAGAAAGGTATATTATTATTCTAGTATAATATCATATATAATTTCATTAACTCTATCCTTTATATATTCCATGTATGGCATGAATAAGTCATATCACTTTGAGGGGGCGGTAGTCCGCACATCCTAAAATTAAATTATCGCGTTTCCCATTATGGAAACCATAATGGTATGCTATAAATGAAAAATACATAAGAATAGAGATAATATATATATATATATATATCACATATAAATACTATTCCATCACAATGGACACCATAAGTGGTGGTAGGAGATGATTGAACAATCAACATTTTGTGAGGCAGTAGTTCGCCGTCAATAGAAACAATATTTTCATTACCTATTAAATGGAGGAGTGTGTAAGTGTAGTTCGAATACTTCTTATAACAATAACCAATTATATTCAGGATTCTGTTTTTTATAAACAAAATGAATAAAATGTGTTTAGGGTGTTGAAGAAGTAAAATAAAAGAAAACAACTTAAAAGAAGACGTTACCTTTAAATTCGGTAACTCCCTTGGTTTTGAACCAAAAGGTTTTCTTGAAGTGCCTTATGCATAAGGTAATTCTTCTAGGGGGAAGATAGGGATATTGGGAGCTTATATGGGTAGAGGATGGTCACACGAAGGGGCATGAGTGTTGTGACTAATGGGTTAGTGGTGGGGGATTTTTATAAGGGGGAGGTTCTTTAAAAAAGTTTGAAAATATTATTTTATTATATAATGATTTTCAGTTTCTAAAGGTCCAAAACATATAAAAGAATAATATAAGATGAATATTTTTCTAAATAAAATCATCTAGTATGAGTTGGACGGGTTTGGGATGTTGTTTTAATCATTATAATATTAATTATTTAAATCATTCATTAATGACGTAAACATTTTATCATTATTAGGTCATAAATATTTTTATTTATTTGATGTCTAAACATTATTAAAAAAATACCATGATGTAGGAAATAATTTTATATTTCTAATGAATATTTATTGTCAAATATATCAACTATATAACCCACATGAGAATATGTTTCAAAAAAATTGAACATGTTTATTATATTCTTATTTTTACCTTAAATAAAAAGTATTTAATTTCATTATCTTAACCATGTGGATTTAAAAAGACGAAAGTCTCACATAGGGACTGTATTGGTCATCCATTACTCATCCAATAATGTTAGATCACATGTTAAGATAATTTTATATTATTATAATATTGTTTGAACCTTGAATTACCCTATTTAACTTTTTCTGTGGTAAATAATAGTCAATAATTACTATTCAAAAAAAAATTATTTTCATTATATTCAACCACATTTTACTTACTAATAAAAACCATGTATGTCATATTTTCAAAATTCAATTCATAGAGGCCCCAAAATTTCATTTAAATGAAAAAGGATGTTTTCTAACTACTACTCGGTGTTTTAACTATTAATAAAAAATTAATGTTTTTCAGAAAAATATCAATAATTTATCCCAAGATATATTTGATATTATGAATTAAAAAATTATGTATATTTTACCATATTCAAAACATAGAAGTTTCATTAATTAATTAAAAATCAATTACGGTTGTCAAAAGAAAAATTGTATTTTTAAGAAATATTAACTATAAAATGATTTACACATGCTTATGACCAATTTCAAAGTGAAATTACATATAATTACCAAAATTGAATTAAATGGTATAAATATAATCTAATTACACTTTAAGAACAATTAAAAATAAAATATATCCATATAAATAAGTTAGATTAAAAGGCAGTTTTTAATTATAATATCGTATTTTTCACTACTTATTAAAAAATGAATTTTATTAGATAAATATAAAAAAAATTACACGAGGTAAATTTTAATGTATTGAATATAAAAAAGAATTTTATTTTTTCAAAAATTGACCAAAATAGATTTTAAATGGGTTCTCCATTAAAAGGTGGTGAATCGGAATTTTAAAAAATGTTAGAGTATTTATGCTTAATATAAGTTTCATACAAATTTAATTCCACTAACATTTATTAGATAAATGAAAAAACATTTAACAAACATGTATAAAAATATTTTAGTGATTTCTATTTATTTCTACCAATACCATGGCTAGGAATTAACTACCATTTAATGTAATATTATAATATTATTTTTCAGTATGACTCACCATTTTCTGTAAAATTAGAAATCAATGAAACTCATTGTTCCCTATCGTGTATGCCATCAAATATTTCATCCCCTATAAAGTAAAATTAATAATTAATGCAATAATATTAATAAATTTTAAAATTTATTATTCTTTATTTACGTGGGATGTTACAGCTTCCAACCTTTGTTAAATTGCGTCCTCGCAATTTTTAGTCACTTATCAAATAAGTGGGGGTATTTATCTATCATCTCATATTCAGATTCCTACATTTCCTCTTCAACCATTTAAGTTTTCCACAAAACCATTACCTAATAAATTACCTTATTCCGTAACACTTTCTCTCTTTTGTGGAGAATCTGGACTGGATGTTCCTCTTTAGAGAGATTCTCTTCCAACTAAACTACCTCTGGGCTCAAAACATGAGATGGATCTAGCATATAATTTCTCAACATTGAAACATGAAAAAAATTGTGTACCTGGGATAAACATGGAGGTAAAGTGACTCTGTAAGAACTGATCCAACTTTATCCAAGATTCAATATGGTCCAATGAACATCATTCACTACATTCCTTTCATTCCAAAACGCATCACATTTTTCGATGGATAAACCTTGAAAAAGACATGATCACCAACCTCAAAAGAAAGATCCTTCCTCCTATTATTCGAATAAATTTTCTTCCTGGTCTGAGCTATTATCTTTTTCTATTGAATCAACTGATCTTTTTTTGCAATCTCATCTAACAATTCTGGTCTCATCAACTTCCTTTCACCTACTCCATCCCAAAAAGTTGGAGTCTGACGCCGCTTCCCATATAAGGCTTCAAATGGATCAATCTATATACTGAATTGAAAAAATATATTATATGAAAATTCAACCAATGAAATACGTTTCTCAAAAAATCCATGGTAATCCAGTGAAGAAGCATGTAGCATATCCTCCAATGTTTGAATTGTTCGTTCTGACTACCCATCTAATTATGGATGAAAAGATATAAAAAAATTTAATTCTGTACCCAAAAACATTTGAAGGTCTTTCCAAAAGATAGAAGTAAACATGGGATCGCGATTAGATATAATGGAAAAGGGAACTCCATGAAAACTAACTATCTCTTCAACATACAATAGAGAAAGTTAATCTAGAGACAAAGTATCTCGAATAGGAAGGAAATGAGTACTTTCAGTCAATCGATCAATAATAACCCAGATTGCATTATTACCTCGAGATGTCTTTGGTAATCCCACAATGAAGACCGTGGATATATTTTCCCATTTCAACATTGGCCATTGTAAAGACTGAATCATCTCATTCGGTAACTGCCGCTCTGCTTTAACCTGTTGACAAGTCATACACATCATCGTAAAGTTATCAATATCTCATTTCATTCCAGCCACACCGTAATACTCCCGAAGATCTATCTACATCTCAGTACTTCCAGGATGAACTGAAAATAGATTACTAAGAGATTCACATAATAAGTCTATATTCTACTTTGAATCTCATATAATATATAAAATCTTTCCAAATCTCAAAATTCAATCACTATCAATGTTAAAATCAAGAAAATTCCCCTTCTGAAAAAACTCTACCTTTTTTGGTAACTCACTGTCTTCTTTCAGCGCTAGCTTAATTCTGTCTGATAGAGATGATTTCACTGACACCTAAAACAAAATATAGGAATTTCATGCACCAATAACTTCTATGCCAATGTTCAAGAAATCAAAAACCAAAGGATCTCATTCCAAACGTAGCATGGTTAATGAAGCATTACATTTTCGACTGATATAATCAACCACTTTATTTTCCTTTTCTAGATGGTAATGAATCATGAAATGATAATCCATGATTAATTCTAGCCATCTCTTATATCTCATGTTAAATTATTTCTGAATGAATAAATACTTCAGTCATTTTCGGTAAATATATATTTTAAAATTTACTCCATATAGATGATGCCTCCGTATTGTTAAATCCATAATCAACACCAGATAATTCCAAATCATGTGTATGGTAATTTATCTCATGAGGATTAAAATGATGTGAAGCATAACCAATTACCTGATCAATCTTCATAAGTACACAACCATGTCCTTTCAATGAAGCATCACTATAGCTAACGAAGTCACCATTTCTAGAAGGTAATGCCAAGAAAGGATTATTCACCAATCATAATATCAATTCCTTAAAACAATCATCACATTATTTTTTCCAAAAGAAGTTAACACCTTTTCGATTTATCTTAGTCATTGGAATATATAACTATGAAAATTTTTCAACAAACCTCCTGTAAAATCCTACTAATCCAAAAAAAATATGGATCTTGGTTATATTTGTGCGTCTTGGCCATTATTCATCAACTTTCGTTTTAGCAGGATCAACAGTTATGCCATTTATTGAAACCATGTGACCATGAAATGAAATTTAATATAACCAATATTCACACTTGCTGTATTTCCCAAACAGATTTTTTTTTGAGACAACCCTTAAATTACTTTCATGTTCCTATTTACATTTGAAATAATCCAAAATATCATCATTGGACACAACCAAATACTTATCCATGAACTGATGGAAAATTATATTCATATGATCAATGAATAAAATATGTGAATTTGTTATCACAAATGGCATAACTAAAAACTCATAATGGACATAACTAGTACGAAACACGGTCTTCGGAATGTCTACTTACTTTACTTTAAACTAATGGTACCCCAACATCAAGTCAATCGTTGAAAAATTATGAGCTCCTAGAGGTGATCAAACAAATCATTTATATGTGGGAAAGGATACTTTCTCTTAACAGTGATGTTATTAAATGCTCTATAATAAATGCAATGTCTCATTGAACCATATTTCTTTTAAACTAAAAATATAGGATCACCCCATGGTGATGATCTAGTTCGAATGAAATCATTATCTAATAACTCCTGCAATTGCTTCATTAACTATAAAAGTTCAACTTATCCATTCGATAAGGTGGTTTTGAAATTTTCTTAGAATCCAGAATCCAGTCAATAGTAAATTCAACATCCTGATCCGGTATTGTACCAGGAAACTCATCAGGAAAAACATCAAGATACTCATTTACCACTAGAAGATCATTAATCTGGACAGTTCCTTTGTTTTCAACAATATGTGCAAGGTAATATAAATTTCTATATTTTACTAGTTTCCCACTTCTTGATATGTTATTAAAAATAAGGGTTCATTCTTGTACACAAACTAAAAATATTTCTGAAAGGAAACCTCTTTAGATTTGTTGTCAATCTTAGCATGATAAATACAAATCCAATCCATACCCAAAATAACAAAAACTATACTTGAGGAAAAAAAATAAGGATTGCAGGTAGATTCATTCCACACACAAGGACATGAAGGTTCTTATAATTTCTTATTGTCTAGAAAATACCCCGAACTATTTCTACAATAAGTTGATGATTCATATCTTGAGATGTAATTATTAATTTACTAGAACACTTATTAGAAATTAATGAATGAGTAGACCCTGAATCACACAACAAATTGGCATAATTTTACCAAAAAAACAATGTACCTAATACTACTTATTTTGATGGCCTAACATCAACTAAAGTAGTTTTAATGGATTTCACCACCCGTTTCTGTTTGTAGTCTGGTTGCTTTCCCTCAATTGACATTTCGTTGGACACTCATTTACATAATGACCCATTTCATTGCACGTAATAATTTTAATGATTGTAAATCTGATTTTTAATTACCTTTAACTTGATCTTTTTCAGTGCAATTATGAGCCTTATGTCCCATATTACCACATTGTGAGCACTTACCAAAATTCAAAATACCTTCCCCAACATTCTTTTTATCACAATTTTCAAAAACTGTAAACTTATGTGTCTTACCATCTAAATTTTTTAAAGAGTTATTCCCTTTCGTTTGCCACCTCGACCTCTTAATCTGTTGTTTTTTAAAGAACTCCTCATCATCAGAAAACTCCATTTCCACCTTCTCTGTACAACAAAAAAGATTTTCATAAATTTTAAACTCAAATGAATCTAAATCCGTTTGATACATTGGATTTAATACTGAGTAAGAAACATTTTATTTTACTATCAAGATATCGTATGAAATTTTGATCATACCTTTCCAATCGAGTGAATATTGCTTCATTACCATCCTCTATGTCATCCTCCAGCCTCAATTCCAGGAATTGTTTTTCCATCATATGATGAACCAACTTAGGAAAATTTTCTCAAGAAATGTACCAATGAATTCATCCCAATCAAGAGAATAAATCTCCTTAGTATCGATGATATTTTTCACTACCGACCACCACTGATCGGATTCAACTTCGAAACGGTAAATAATAAGACAACCCTTTTAAAGTTCTGATCACCCCATGACATCAAAAATCTTCTCCAGGGATTTAATCCACCATTCAACTAGCACAGGGTCAGGTGACTATCTGAATGATTGGGGATGTTGCCTCATGGAATGCTCCACTAATAAAATGTTCTTCTGTAGCTGATCTGTATTATCTCATGCATGGATACCACCACAATTTATATCCTGAGTCAACTATTACATATCAGTGAAAAATTGTTCAGTTCCTATTTTGACCATCTCAGGTTGCTGATTTGGAAGGTTTTCTTCCTCCTAATATTGTCCCATCACAACTTCCATGATTCCACTACAGAAATTCATTTTGAACACAGAAATATCTTTGCTGAAGAAACATGGTAATCTGTAAAGGCTATATCGTTTCAATATTAACATAAATTAATTTTTTGAAATTAATTTAACAATATCCTAACTCTTAATGTTATATAAACCGACCTCAGATACCATCTATAAGGATCTAGCCTTAAAACATTACATAATAATGAATTAGATGGATAATTCACATTGAGGGTCTTTTCTAGTTTATAATTTTAGAGAATTAGGCCATATCTATTAAATTACATCTTAAAAATTACAATGTAGACACTTCGACTCAGTTTCCATTTTTTTCAAAAAATAAAAACTCTTGAAAAAAAGTGTCATCTATTGATCTAGGTTTTACACATTAATACTTTTCCTTGACCCATCATCTTTATGTACAGTGAAATTTTTTTCAAAACATAGGATGATCCAAAAATGTTATGTAATGGTTATAAAATAATAAATGAAAAAATTAGTTAATCAGTACATACCTAATATATGCCATTTAACATAAATCATGAAATAATAAGATTTATGAATAACACATAGTAATATGAAATCTTAAAGGTATGTTGTGGCATCCGTAACATACTTACATTGTGGCTTTCACAGCTACATATGATGTCACATTTGGAATACCCATCACAATATATTACCTAAATCTTTTAGGGGAAACATTCACGTTTACCTCCATCATGTTCCCCAATTAATTGGAGATCTATATCAGGATCACCTTCCAAAGGTTTATCACAGAACCACGTGTATACGTAAACAATTCCCATGAACTGTAACATATTCATAACACATAAAACAATCATAAATGAAAGATTCCACTTCCAAATTTCAATAATAATACATAATTTAAATATATTGACTTAATAAATCCATTATGAAAACCATTTTCAATATCAAAATATGTAAAACATTATATGGTATTTATTTTCATTTTAAAAACATTACGACTTGTTAATGAAGCCATAGATCAAATAATAATCGCAGCAGCGGAAAAGGACGTTGTCACCGCTTACATTAAACGAAACATTTTTTTTGTCATTTAGTAAAATGCCTCATATAAAAATATTCCTTTTGAATGAAATGAAAATTCAAAGGTGTTTATACAACGTATAAAATAATGCCATGTATAAAACAAAATATGCCTCAATGAAAGGAGATTGAGACGAATTCCCTTACATCATTTCTGACATGAAATCTTCATTCATTAATCACTAGAATAATAAAATAATGTTAATTTATACTTTCTTAAGAACCATTTCAGGTTTAATATTCTTTCTATATAACTTATTTTCATGTTATAAACATTACGTAATAATTTATGTTAATGATGTTCATTTTGTCGATATTTTGTACTTGAGTAAAAAATGAACTTATTATATTTAAAAGTTTCCCATGTGGTAAAAAGATCATTATATCCCAAAATATATTCATATTTTAGATATCATATATATCATATATATCAAGTATATATATGTATTTATAATATTACATAACAGTTGGAGATAAGAAATGTATTTCACTGTTCATGGAGATAGTATGTCGTATGTACGATTGAACGATACTTTTATTTCTTTTTCTTATTTTTAATGGAATCAGAAAATAATGATAAATAGGTATATTTTAATTCCATTATTATATAAAATATAATTTCATTAATTCCATTCTTAATACATTCCACGCATCTCATGAAAGAGTCATATCACTTTGAGGGGCGGTAGTCCGGACTTCCTTAACTGAAATTATCAGGTTACCTATTATGGAAACCGTAAAGGTATGTTATAAATAAAACATATAGAAGAATAGACCCAATATAAATATAATATATATCACATATAAATATAGTTCCATCATAATGGAAACTTTAAGAGGTGGTAGGAGAAAATTGAACAATCATCGTTTCGTGAGGATGTATTTCACCGTCCACATAAACAACATATTCATTACCCCTTAGATGAAGATGTGGGTCAGTTCTATTCAAATAATTCTCATAAAAACAACCCTAAATATTGAGGATACTTTTTTTGTTATTAATAAAAGGACTAAGAAGTTTTTAGGGGGTTGAAGAAGTAAAATAAAAGAAAAAAACTTAATACAAGATGTTACCTTTAAATTGGTTAACTCCCTTTGGTTTGAACCAAAAGGATTACATGAAGTGCCTTCTGCCTAAGGTAAGGATTCTAGGTGGAAGAGAGTGATCCTGATAGCTTTTCTGGTCAGAGGATGGATTATCCAAGGGGCTGGAGTGGTGTGTGTAATGGGTTATAAGTTTGGGATTTTTATAAGTGGGATGAGGGGCTCTTTAGGAATGATTGAAAATATTATTTTATTATATAATGATTTCCAGTTCCTAAAGGTCCAAAACATATTACAGTGAAAGAAAATATGATTGTTGTTCAAAATAAAATCAGTCAATAGAAATTTGACAGGTTTTAGATGATTCTTTTATAATTATAATATTATTTATTTAAACAATCAATTAATTAGGTAAACACAACCTCATTATTGTGTCCTAAATAATTTTATTTATTTGATGTTTAAAAATTTGAAGGATAATACCCTGATTTATGAAATAATTTTTTTATTGAATATTTATAGTCAAATATATCAATTATATAACTTCACATTATTATTGTATTATCAAAACATTATATGTTTATGATATTTTTATTTTTTACTTTAAATAAAAAGTTATTAATTTCATTATCTTACCCAAGTGTATTTAAAAACCCAAACATCTCACCCAAGGATTGTATTCGTCATCCATTACTCATCTAATTATGACAAGAAAAGTGTTACAGTAATTTGATATTACTATAATATTGTGTTTAAATTGAATTACCTAATTTAACATTAACCGCGGTAAATAAATGTCAAAAGTGACTATTCACAAAAAATTATTTTCACCTTAGTCAAATACATTTTACTGACTAATAAAAACCATGTATGTCAGATTTTTGAAATTCAATTCACATAAGAGAAAAAATTTCATTTTAATTAAAAAGTAAGATTTTTAAACTACACTCAATGTTTTCAATATTCATTAAAAATTGATGTTTTTCAGAAAAACACCATAAATTCCGCCTAAGATATATTTGATATTATGTTTTCATGAATTATATCTATTTTACAAAATTCAAAACATATAAGTTGCATTAATTAATTTAAAAATATTTCTTGTTGTCAAAACAAAATGTGTATTTTTAAAAAATATTAACAATCAAAAGATTGACACTTGATTATGTCCAATTCCAAAGTGAAAATTACTTCCAATGACCAAACATTGTTTAAATGGTAAAAATATAATCTAATTACAATTTAAAAGCAATTAAAAATATAATCTAACCATATAAATAAATTTGATTAAATGGTGGGTTTGAATAAAAATAAAATAGTTTTCACTAATTAAGAAATGAATTCTATCAAGAAAAAACCCAAAAATTACCCAATATAAATTTTAATGTCCTGAATCTAAAGAAGAATTTTATTTTGTCAAAAATTAACAAGAAATACATTTAAAGCGGGTTCTGCATCAAAAGTCATTAAATCGACCTTTTGAAGAATGTTAGAGCATTAATGCTTAAATTTAGATTCATTCAAATTTTAAGCCTCTTACATATATTGGATAAATGTAAAAACATTTAACAAACATTTTCAATAATATTTTAGTAAGTTCTATTTATTCACACCAATACAATAGATAGGCGTTAACTACCATTTGCAATAATATTATATTATTATTTTTCAGTATGACTCTACAATGTGTGTAACATTAGACTTCAATGAAACCTGTTGTTCGGTATCGGGTATGCCATCGAACAAAGAATCCCATTTATAACAATTAATATTTACTTCCCAAATATTAAAAAATTTGAAAATTTATTATTATTTATTTAGTTGGGATGTTACACATCCTGGAGTATTTCTTAGGGTTGTAGAGGAGTACCATGATGTCTTTCATAAGGAGGATATGGGATTACCACTTGAAGGAAGATTGATTTCGAATTATATCTATTTTCATATGATTCTATGATATCCATTTTTACCCATACATGGGGAACTTCTAGGTTACGATATGTAGACGTGAAGATAAATGATCTTTTGATGTGATGTTTTGTTTGGCCAAGCATACCACCATCGGGTTCCCCTATCCAATTTTTTAAGAAGATTGATGGAATTTTATGTCTCTATATCGACTACCATAACTTGAACTAGTTGAATGTGAGGAAATATATCCTCTTACATTGATTGCTGATTTATTCTATTAGGTAAATATAACATGATGGTTCTAAAAGATCAATCTGTCGGAAGGATATGAACATATGCAGGTAACAAAGGATGATATTTTGAATACCATATTATAATTTAATTATGGGAATAATGATTTTAGTGGGATGAATAATCTAATAATATTGACAGGTTTAATGAAAATAGTGTTTAGAGTATTTTTGGATTCATTCAAGCTAGTTGTATATTAAAGACATCCATGTGTACAACACATATCTAGTGGATCATACAGAGCATCTGCATTCCATTTATGGAGGCCTTCATCATCCAATTCAATTGGAGATCTACTGATGTGTGAGTAATGGGTGTGTGAAGTTCATTTCATTGGGAATGTATTATCCAAAAATACATTATTTTTTATCATTTAAATATCTAGATAATATTTTAAGGGGAACCACCCAAGACAGGTTTTGAGGTGAGAACTCTCCTTGACCATTCAGGATATTAGTGGATGTTTATTGCCGATTTTTTTTGTGTTATCACTCCACTATAATAATTGGAAATAAAGTATTATTTTTTATTGTGGAATAATAAGTTTCATATATCTATAATTTTTTATATGGAGGTTTTTTACAATGATATTGTTCCTCCTTTTCCAAAAGGGGGAGTATTATGGTTTTTTATGATACTCCACATATTGGTTTCAGATAGATTATGTTACAACAAATATCATTTATTTTTTATAGGTGTCAATTTTTTCCCAAATAACATAACTATACAACATATTATCTTATGTGGGTATGATCCATGTTTTCTTTGATGTTGTGGTCGCATTAACTCATAGATTTGTGTTATTTGATTTTTAGCAATTACAAGAACCTTAGGAATATATTTATCTATTATTAACATAAATTTAGATTTTGATGGTTGTTGAAATTCATGAAATGTTATGAAGTTTTTATTTCATATAAGACATCGAAGGTTAATTTTAACGATGTTTCACTAATAATGAATTCATATTGTTATATAATGAATTAATTTTGAAATCTTGTCATGTACAAAAAGAGATATCAATGATTCATTTGTATATGAGAGTGGTTATTTTTAGTGTATTAATTTTTCTCATGAAAATGTAGTCATCTTTCATTTAGAAAGTGGAGGATTCCTATCTGGTGGATTTCATGATTGAGATATGGAGTGACTAAGTTATATTTTGTTTATTCATTATGGCAGACCAAATGATGAAAAACACAATATGGTGTTCTACTAGATTCTTTTCATCCCATTATATATTCATGAGGTGGTTCTACTGGAGTTCCATAGAACACCCTTGGTGGTACATCCTACTATGATAGATATGTACTGAGCATCAAGAGGTCAGTTTTGGTAGTATGTGTTGAACTATTCTACTTAAGAGTTTCTTTCTTGATGCTGGGTCTTTTTAAAGGTGAGGGTTTATAACTTCACAATATTTTAAAAAAAACATCTAGTTGTTCTTTAATGGAATTGGAAAACAAATTATTGACTTATTCACAATTTTACCTTGATACATGGGAGGCTATGATACTTTTTTTTTGTGAAATTTGACTATTTTTTGAAATAAATAATCTTTCAATGAAATTAGGGAGTTATGATATGTATTTAATATGTTGAGGTAGCACTTGGGGGAGATGGTGAGTCTCTATGGAGTCCGAATTATGATCACCTATTTTCATGATCTTCATTTGACATCCAGGTTATGGAGAGTTCTCCAAAAGAAATTGGTTCTATGTTATGACTTAAGAAAACATTCCATCTATAGCTAGTTGGACCTATTGGATAAAAAATCAAGAAACATAAGGATATGTTTCACACTTGTGCCCGTGATTTTATAGAATAATGGATGGGGTAAATTCCTTTGATACAATTTTTATAAAAAATTTCCTTTTCACCACCATTGTTATGGAAACATTTTATTCATTAATAAACATACCTTTTTCTTATTAATTTTTTAGATGGTGTTTGTAAATTTATCAATTCTAAGGCCAAAAAAAGTGCATATAATGATTGGGGTGTTATAGGTGATTCATGAGAGAATGAATGAATATTAATTTCATTAGATTTCCAATGCTAATCAAAGGAGGTATCATACAGTGTTCTACAATGGTGATACTATACTCTTATAGGTAACCCATAATATATGTAAAGGATTGTTTATGTTTGGGATTAATCATTCCCCCAAGTTTATTTGGCCAATAATTGTGTTATATCATATTGTATACATTACATATTGGACAAAAATTCCATGAATGATCAGCAAGATACATGATTTATCCAAAGTGGAACAAAATATGAATTACCTTTAGGATAACTCTCAAATTATCGATTTAGGTGATATCGATGTTTATAGTGGGTAAAAATTTATACAGTGGACTGTTTGGATCCAATTCCACCTAGAGAAGGTATTGGGAGAATGTGTTATTTCATTGGTTCATGTATTATAGTGGCACAATGGCATTGAGGATAGTACATCTGAACATGTGTAAAAAATGCGTATTCAGTATCACAAAATAATTTATTTTTAACACATATTGTAAATTTTTTTCAGGGTTATTGTAATTTATCTAGAATATGAACTAATTGTTCTTCCTTGATTCCATGATTATGTGCATTATTTTTATTGATAGGTATCTCATATAGGATAGTTTTTGACAACTAGTGGTGTTTTTTGTTTTACACATTATTCCTCATTGAGAACTAGTTGAGATCTTATGTTTGAGAGATTTTTGAGAGATATCTCATGGGGTGGGTTTATAGATGAACCATTTTAATTTCCTTCCTTTTGTATTTGGTTTTACATTATAATGGATGGGAATTATTATAGTGTTATGTGATATAATGACTCAGATAGTTCTAGAAAATTCTAATGCATGTTTCTAATGTCTATGTGGCATTGATGAATCCATGATCAGGATTAATGGTATTTGAAAGATGAAATATTATTAAGAGAGGATTTATTTATATGAAATATAGGTTATGACATGAGATATATATTCATGAAAAAAAATTAAAATTTACATCATGAGAAGGAAAATAAAAAGGGTTCAATTCATGGTCCGATCCACAAGTTCAGAATGATAAAGGGTGGTTGACTATTTTCATTTCGAGAGATGATTCTGATGATTAGATCAATAATAGATCTACATTTAATGGATCTACAAGAATCATTTTTTAGAATATCTTAAAATTGAGTCCATTCATGATTTGAAAAACCCATTCACATCATGAATCATACTATGGATGTGTGCTAAAAAATAAAGACACACCCACATATTTCTGAGAAACCATCTGACTCTCTCTCAACTCTAAGATTCCTAATCACATTCATTAGTGTGTTTTGAATTTTTTTTATATGTATTGTTCCCTAGCTTTATGTGTTCCATATGGGGTATTCCTAGATGATTTCGTCCACTTTCTCTTGTAGTTTGTTCCCTGATGGATCGTGTATCCTCTCATTTTATCATTCAATGTTATAGTGGTCGGTCTCTATTAATCTTATGGGATTCCATTATTGTTTTTTTTGTGTACTGTCATTGTTGGGATGATGTTTCCTTTTGATAGTTATGATCAAATATCTTTATGGTTGTTTCATTCTCATTTGAGGAATTTTTAAATATTCGAGGCTGGAGATTCATAGATTATCATTAATTTTATATAATATTTTAAATTTATAATGCTTTAGATCAATAAGAGATGGTTTAATTAAGCATTATATAGAGTAAACCAAATTAGTTAAATAAATTTTTTATGTATATTATATGTCACTTTTTAAAACCATTGTAATTTTTTTTAATGTTTTTTCATATACTGTGTGCCATCTATGTTTAGTAATTCTTATAATGTTTTTTATTCAATGATTATGAATGAATATATGATTTAAAATATTAAATAACATAAAGTTGATAATGATTAAGGATATGTAATTAATGAGGCATGTTTAAATAAATCACTTTCTAATGTTTTCAAGAAGATAAAATTATTTCTTAGTGAAATTTTATTTAATTTTTTTTTAAATATGAAAATAATATTGGTTAATGAAAATGAATCTAGAACTGATTATTGTTGTAAATGAATGAAAAATGATCAAAAAAAGATCTTATTTCAAATTTAATGTAACTATATGTAATGATTGGAAGCCTATTTAATTTACTATTATCATTTAATAGTTAATGAGTTATGTTACCCATATTTTTTTCATGTGATAAATGAACATGTTAGAACAACATGGTAATAAAGCCAATTTTTTTATAAATATAAATGTCTATGGCTGAGTGAGCCCATTTACAAGTGAATGTTGGAATTTTTTTTCTAGGGACTGGTATCCATATAGACTCTTTTAGTTGTTTGATTCCTTCTATTGTTTATATGGATGTGAGCCTTGTTATACAACAAGATGTTATCATGGGAAGATTGGGGATTAAGGGTATATGGGATGGGAGGCCTAGGTTTTTGGTAGTAGTCGGTGCATGTTTTAGCGATAGGCATGAAGACATTAATGATGGTTTTAGGGATGGAATCAAAAATAGTAGAAGTGGTTGGAGGTTGTATTTCCATTTTTTCAAAAAAAATATTGAATTCACTATTAATAATAAAATTTTATAAGGGACATGGCTTGTTTATTGTTGGTATATTACCCCCTCCACCACTACATGAGGCCGTTTTATGTTTTTTATTATGAATATCTCATATTATTTATTGGGATGATTCCTATAGTAGCAATTATTATTAAATTTTTAACCATGTGGTTTAGTGTTGAGTTTATTGGAAATGTTTATAATATTATTGGAACATTTTAGGAGTTTTATTTTCCTTAGGGGGAATAGTCTTCACTTCTTAGTTAATATAATGTGAATGTAATAATAGTAAATAATAGTTAATAAATTAATTAACGTAAAATGATATATTGAAACGAGGTAAATAAATAAATGATTATCTTTGAATGATTATTTTCCAAAAGGATATCATGTTCATTATGGTGTTGGATATGTGTCCGAGAAATAATAGCTTAAACTAAGTCTATGATTAGGATAATTACCATAGTGTGGTTATGATATATTTTATATAATGCATTTCATGGCATTAAATTTTCTACCCTACACATGACAGTAGGGTGTATGATACCCTACAGACTCGGGGTGGTGTTTTTCCCTAACAACTAGGTTTCCGAGGAATGAATGGGTAACGATACACTCTAGCCATTCTATTTTCACCTAAAATAATATTTAATGATATGAAGGGAGGTTAGCATTAAAATATATTTGTGTATGGGTAAAAATACATTTTGGTTATTTGTAGAAAATGATTGGGATATAGTATCGTATGGAATATTATTGGTGTGATGCGTATGGGTTTTGACTGCAAGAGATGTAATACATGACATATTGGCTGTGGTGGATCTCAAAAAATACATAGTTACTCTACAAATTTGTTTCATCGTATGATAGGGTGATGTGATAATCAAGATTCTTGGTTTGATACAATATCCTTGGTGTCTTTGTACATGAAAACTTTTAGAGATAGGTGGATTATGATGTAAGATGTTGGGGAAGAGAGAAAATCCCATTTTGAAGTGATAATAGGGTGACCACATTTGGAATTTTTTATATGATCAATTATATCTGATACATAGTGAGAGTTATTAATGGTGAGGATATTCTTATAGTATACCAATTTAGTTCAGGGGTTAGGATAATTTATTGTTCACTGTATTTAAAATATATTGAATATATGTTGCATGAGAGGCTCTGTGGAGGATCCTATTGAGTAAACCATTTATGATCACCCTATGTATATATAAACTATTTCGTAGATTTGTATGATCTATTTTCTAATTGAGATAGACATTTCTAGCTCAGGGAGGTTGTGTATTATTTGTTTTTCCATTCATTGTCACAAAATATGAATATATATAATTTACATGTAGTATTATTTTTCAATTTTTTAGTTGTTTGAGATTACATGAATTTATTTATGTGTCCAATATTTTATCTTCAATAGTAATTGTTTTTGGTTTTTAACATATATATCCTTCGTCATATTTCTTTAGTTGGTAATAAAGCCCATATATGGTTATGGTATACCCTCGGTGTTTCTACCAAAAGTTGGCCTATTGGAGATGGGTTTCATGTGTAGTTATCTCCCTTTACTCATTACTAGTCCATGGTGGGTACCATTAGGGGAAAGGTGGACATGACAATCATTGATGGCCAAGAACTCTTTTTTCTTATAGCATGGTTATAATAATTATTTAAAATCCATGAATAATTGAAATGAATGGGTATGCGAACCACTAGAATATGTGAAATATGATGATGAATTTTGGAAGATACTCATATCTTCCCGAATCATATAATACTATAAAACATAAAAATCATATCGACGACTCTACACTATAGAGTCTCATGATGAAAATATTCCCATGATGATCATGTCAATGATATTTTAATATCAGAAAATAATTCCCATTATATAAACTCAGGATATGTTGATGACATAAATAAAGTGGTAAAAAAAACTTTATCTCTCAATTGGTAACCACATAAAAATTATATAGTGAACTGGGTTTTGGAATGTAACACTATTGAATATTCCTAAGAATATTTATGAAGCTAGAAACTGAGTCACTGTGATAATTAGAGGATTGAGGAGCCTCTGTGGTTTTTTTAAAATATATTAATTATATTTTATAACCCATCCATATTTTCTATTCAAAAAAATAACTCTCAATAGTAGAATTGGATCAGATTTCTCATACTGCGGTTGAGTTCAGAACATCATTTTTTCGAATGGTGCGACATAAAATTTGTCGGAGTTGAGGGTCAGGTCGAGTTGTGTTGGATGTTTGAGTAATGTCCAAGGGGTGTTAATTATTTATTTAAAATAAAATCACTCTCCCCTATCATATCCATTGTGAATATACAAGAGGTGTTGTGGCCCCATACCCTCTCTCTTTTTTGTGACGGATGACCTAAAGGCCGAATCAACAAAATGAAGAATTTTCAATCTAGGATCTTGATGACAGATGCTCTCAAATCATGTAGAAACACTCATAACATCAATATTTTCCCATGAGTTAGGTGGTTTATAATTTTCTTTGGGATCCCCCTTTTTAGGCATTATTTTATGGTTATAGCGCCTTTATAAAATTGACAGGGACCACTTATGGGTCGACAAGTATATTTTAGGGTGAATGGGGGCAATTCCGACTGTTTTTATGGAAATCCTGCCTGATTTTCCCATTGACATTGTATGTAAACTAGTCCAACATATTTTGTGTTTTTCCTAATTGGGAAAGAATTACTATTCATATGTATGTGTTGTTTACTTAGAGTACAAACCATGTTGGAGCACAAGGCTGTGTGTCCACCTATGTGAAAAAGAACACAAATGGATTGTATTTGGATAGTACATGTTGTGTACATTAAAGTACACACAGTGTGGTTTTACATAAAAAGAACCCATGTTTCTATTTCAATGTTAAAGTACATGAATAGGAGGATATATTATAGTACACGTCATGTAATCTACATTTCCAGCCATGTACATTTTAGATCTTAGAGGTTTTGGGAATTTGGTTCCCTATATGTCAGATTTGGGAATGTGAGTAGTCCATTATGAGAATTTTCCATGTAGTTCATAATGTTTGAATCATATTGACATATAGAGGTCGTTTGAATGTTTTTTTCGGAAATTTGGTTCAGAATGATGTTTTTATTGAGGATCTCCTTATATTATTCCACCATTCGTATATACTATAAGACTCAAATCCAGACTTGAGGGTAGCCTATCCTGGGTGGATTTCCTTGACTAATCTGATGGTGACCTATATTCTCTCCTTAGACATATAAGGTAGTGATTAACAAGAAGGAAACCTTTGTAGTGGTGTTCAACCAATGATAGAGATCGAAGGGGTTTTATAAGAGATACACTGGGCTAGGTACTCTCATGTGGGATCAGGGAATGAGTTTCCATTAACTATATGTATAGGGATCTATGGGAATCTCAACATTGTGGGTGTCAATTTTTTACCTTCGGGTAGATTTCTCCAGGGTTAGTCCATTGATGGTCTAGGGTGAGGGTTCCCCATGGTGATCATAATGTTGGACTACTCCCCTATCATTCCAAGGCATAGGCTCTCCAACCATTTGGGATGGTATAGTTGATAATCCCCTATAATACTAGGGTATGGGTCTTCTAGCCTAATAGTGTCACTCCCCAACTGGGTTAGGTTGTGGGTCCAAGTTACAGATAGTGGTGATCCCATTCCAAGTTAGGGTGAAGGACCATATTTGTTGGAGTGGTGCCCATATACTGAGTTAATCGTTGATCCCATGTTTCTCTTGATTTAACTTCAATATTTTACAATGTTATGGGTCTATTCCTATGTAATAGTTTTCCCATGTCTTCGAGTAAAAGTAGGAATTTTAACCCTCCACTTTTGATGTGTGATTACTGGTTCAGGGTTACTACTCCCTAGATGGATTGAGGCATGACCCCCTCCATGCAAGAGAAACTGAGGTTTTATAGGTTCATTATAGAGATATTAAAACCTCAACTACGGGGTAGTGGGAAGGTTAGTTACTCTCCACTTTAGTTTTTTCAACCTTTCACTATGATTAAGTCAACATTGACAGGACCTCTAATACTAGGAACTCAGGATGAGGCATAGTGAGTTTTTTGGGAGGAGTCTCAATTAGAACCTATCATTGGCTATTAGGATGGATCCTCAAGGGGATTGGTTCTGAATATGTGTATATATCAGTGTCATTTCTAGGTTTCCTTATTGCGTTGTAACATCTAGGTCGACAAGACATGTGGTATGAGTTTGCCCGCTTTTTTGTTTTGAGGATGGTCATGAGATGGACTTTCTCTCTCATATGGGTTTCCTCTGGCTGGGTTGAGCTGAATATAACCTTTCAATTTATCCATTTTCGTTTGGGGGTATCAGGGCACATATTGAGTAATTGTTATACTCACCTGAGCACTATATTTTCCCGCACTTCTTGTATCTTTTGTAAACCACAAGACTTTCGATGGATTCTTAGAAGGACTTCGACAATGTGGATCTTAGTGATCTAGAATTACCTTTCTATAAACTAGAGAATGCCTAAGGAGCTTAACCACAGATGTTTGATAGTGATCCCCTCTGTCTGATCTGGTTAGACACTTTTACAGTTTTTCATTAGTTGGAGCTTTTCCCTTTTATGCGTTCATTAATCCTATTGTACACTTCTAGTGGAATATTGATGTATGCTTGCATTGGATTACATTGGGTTTTTAGATTTTATTTTTATGTTCATGGAGATTCATGTGTTCATAATGGTACATATGAAATTCCTCCCATGTCAGTTAAATGACTCTTCAGGTCTAGACTCTAGACCCCAGCCTATTAGAAATTGTCCCAGTGAGTCGCGGATCGAGCCCATTTGGGTTGGGTCATGAATGAGTGGTATCAGAGCATGTTCCACTTTGGGACCACAATCATGATATTAAATTAGTCTTCATATTTATTGTTTAAGGACATTTTGAATTCAACATTCATGTTAGGGACTTTAGTGTTGTTGTTATGGACTACACATCCATTCACTAGGACTCTGATAACATGCCTCTTGACTTGGAACATTAGGGATCCCGTTGTAGGGAAATAATGCAACAGGGATCATATAGGATTGGTATTTTTTATTTTTCATGTCCTTATTCTGTATGCTCCCAACATATACACTTTGACCACGATGTCCCCAAATTTTTATTTTAGAATTACTCGACGATGATAGAGAGACATGGTTTCATGGGGAGATTGTGATGAAGATCTACGCAAAGATGTGGTTTTAGTATAGGGAACTATTTCTAAGGATGACCCTCAGGGTGGACTACTAATTTTTATGCCTCTTATACAGTGGAACATTTTATTGGTGGTGTAGGATGAGGATTTCTGAAAACTGAGTGTGTTACATGAGTTCCAGAGGTAGTGACCTCTGAGATTATGGGGTGACCTAGAACCCCCGAAAGTGGATGACTAGATCACGGTAGTCGCATGCATATTCCAAATAATAAAGACACATCCTGACCAAATGGTGGTCCTTGTATAGATCCTTTATTAGGGTTTTGACAAAAATTGGTGGAGTCTTGTGAAGTAGTCCCACAACAAGGAGACACTCTCTTAGGATGAGTTTGAGGGGATTTTTAGGTGTATTTCTATCCGAAAATGATAATGTAGGGGCGTATCCTAGAGATTCTACATCATTGGTAGGTTAACATGACCATAAAAGTGTACTCGATGATGTTCATGAAACTATCACGTTAATATGTGGATATGTTTTGGGATATGTCTTTCAGGGCCTAGACATTTGCCCAAAGACACCGTAGAGATGTCTTCATAGGTGTGGTATCCTTGTTATTTCCCACATATGTGGGTGGAACTTGTGTGGGGTCTAGTGGTAGAAATATTCCTGGATGAGGGACATGTAGACATGACTCGCATTGGGTTTTTTGAGGCTAGGACATCAACCAAAACTATGAGGAAACATGCAGCCCGATCGAAGCGCAAGCGGCATACCCATTCCATGACTCGGGAACATGGGTAAAATGTGTCGGATCCACTCTAGGGAACTGATCTACAGTAATGGAGGTGATGATATTCTTACAACATATGGGGGAATGATACATTATATTTTCTGACCCAGCACACTGTTGAGAGGGAGAGGGTTGACCGAATGCAGTGGTAGATGTATGATTTTGTTCATAGAGATCCCTAGGGTGGATAACATGGAAGGGGAGTGACTGTAGTAGTGGGATGTGTCTAACGGTACAAGTTTCCACCACCTCCACCCATAGGAGGACCATGTTAGGCTCAGGGAGCTGGAGGATGGGGGTGAGGACAACTAAAGGCCTTAATGTCCTTTTAACCAGCAGTTCCATAACTAGATAGAGATATGATCTGTGTCCTTTATACTTCTAGAAGTAGTTTTCATATACACTATTAAGAGGTCCATTTTTATATCATATTCTTTCTTGATGTTTGTCCAGGGCATTAGTAAGACCCTTTTTGTGTGTTGTTTGATGTAACTTCAAATGCATGAGGAAGAGGGATTGTTCCCACCATCAAGATGCAGTTTTGTGAGGAAATATAAAACCATGAAGGTGAGTCAGTGCCACCCAAAGTGGATAGTGTTGAGGTGTGGTTCACTGGTCCATCTGACATTTGTGTTCAGGGTGGGGTTGGATGTTCGAGGTTTTTTGTGTGAAGGGCCTGGAAAGACCTAGTGTCTGTTCATTGGAATCTCTATTTCTTTCTTGGTACCCTCATGTTTGTAGTATTGGACAATATGCGAGTTGTTTAAGGATGTTTTAGTTCAGTTTGGATTGGTTTCAGACTCAATAGAAAAATGAATGATTTCCCCACTAAGATATGTCCATGAGATTCATTTCACAACTGTGCGGGCGAGTCAGTGTCGCCCAAAGTGGATAGTGTCAAGGTATAGTGGTTGATTTATTTTGAAATGTATGTTATTTCTTATCATTTATTGGTCTTTTCATTAGGTTAGTGAGGTGTGTGTTCCACTAGACCCTATAAATGTATGGGAACCATGGTGCTTGGTGTTTTCCACCCATCATAGATGAGGATGAATGTGCCAACCTTGTCTCACAATGTCAACTTGGATGAGATAGACATGGGTTTTTTTAGCCCAAGGGGGTCCTTGTGAGTTCAATTTTTTAAGAAGAACATGAAAAATCTGTGGCCTTTATGGTGTCTTTTGTGGGATATTTTTTGTTGGAATCCCATTGGTGATCTTAGGTCATTTCCCATGTTCCTTGGAATTCACATTTTGGGGAGGAAAATCCTTATAATGGAGAGGATGTGGCATCCCTGGTTTGGACCTGTATGACTTTTTAATATTTATGAGAGTATTTTCAATGCTAGTGAGTGAAAAAACATGAGAATATTATATTCAAAAACCCTCATTGGGGTGATTTTAAATATATTTAATATATTTTATAACCCAAGATTAGTTTCGTTTGAAACATGAATAACTCTCTAGAGGAGTCTCAGATCTTATTTTTGAGATTTTTTTGAGTTTATAATGTTGTTTTTTACACAATACATGACATTAACATTGTCATCTCTAGGTACTGGGTCGATCAATGTTGGCAAGGGGTGTTTGAGATGGGGTGTTTTGGATTTATTAAAAATGTAATCCCTCTCCCTTATCCTCAACCTTGTTAAAATACAGGAGGTACTACATCGCCATCCCCTCACCCTATTTGGTGACATACAACCCAAATTCATGATCAATAAATCACAGCATCTTTGACATCATATCTCAAGGGAGGATGCTCCCGGATCATGCAGTAGTAGCTTTGGTGCCTATATATAACCTCCATGCTTCCAAATTTCCTAATGAGGTTGGATATGTTTCATGTTGGTTTCATTCCACATTTTTATGCATTGTTTTATGGTTATAGTTTCCTTAGACTAGTTCTACAGACCCCAGATGGGTCAATCTATGTGTTTCAGGGTGACCAGGGGTGATCTAGGATCTTTGTAGGGAAATCCCATTGGATTTCCCCACCATAATATCATGTAAACTAGTCACTCATGCAGTTTGTTCTTCCCATTTGTGGAAGACAGACTATTCAGTGGTAAAAACAATGTACCCAAAGTACACTCCATGTATTTTCACATGTCCAAGTTCTTGACATTGGGAAAAAGATCACAAAATGATTGTTTTTGGTGAATACATTCCATGCACATTAATGTACATGCCATGTGGTTTTACACAGGATGAAACCATGTGTCTATGTCCATGTTAATGTATATAGCTTAGAGGAGAGATTATAGAAAATGTTGTGTACTCTAATGTGACCCCTTGTACATTTTCTAGATTAGTGGTTTTGGGTAGTTTGTGCTCGGGAAGTTAGATTTTGACATGTGAGTAGTCCATTAAAATCATTTTTATCTTATATCACAATAGTAAGTTAATTTTGAATTATAGAGGTCATTTGATTTTTTTAGTAGTCAATTTGGATTAGAATGATTTTTCCTTGAATATAAACTTGAGGTATTCATCTTTCATATCCCCCCCTCTACGACTCGGATTTAAGCATAAGGTTAACCTATAATGGGAAATTTTCCATGTAGAAAGTGATGGTGGACTCTATTATGACATTTGAGATTCAAGGTGGTGATTTATGAGAAAGATGATTGTGTAGTGGGGCTTGGAAAATGTTGGAGAATAGTGGGGTTCTAAAAGAGAGTCACTGGGTAAGGTACTCCCCTGTGGCATTAGGGCTTGGGATTCCCTTAACTGTCTTCCTAGATAGAGATGGGACTCCCAAAATTATGGGTGCGTGTTTGTTACCATTGGGAATAATCCTTTGGGGTTACACCACTGATTGACTAGGGAGAATGTTCTCTATGGTGATCGTAATGTTAGACTGCTCCCCTGTCATTCTATGGTGTGGGCTCTCCAATTGTGTGGGATAGTAGATTCAGTACTCTATTGTGCTTCAAGGGTGAGGGTAATATAGCCTTCATTGGTTCTTCCAAATTGGATTATGGTGTGGGGCCCTATAACTCAGAGTCACGCTCCCATACAGATTAGGGTGGATTCCCATGTTTCTAGAAGTGGTTCTCGCATACCGATTCAGGGTTCTTACCCATGTTTCTCAGGGTGGTACTCCCCTATCATACCAAGGCACATGTCTACACCTATGGAGTAGTGATCCAATATTTTAATGTTTATGTACGGAGAAGGCCCCTTAACTTGTAATGTGTAACTCCTATTTTGGGGTTAGTGATCCCCCCACAGTTTGAGGAATTATACCCTCCATATAATAGTGATAGCGGTTTCACCATTTCGTTTAAAAGTTGATAGACTATCATCTTCAGGGTATTGGTGAGGTTTTGGACACTACAATTTGGGTTTTTGACCATGCGATAAGTGCATGTAAGCATTGGTAGGACTTCTGATGTTGGGAACTAGGGATGAGGTTTAGTTCATTATATCCGGAAGAGTCTCGAGTAGAACCTATAAGTGGATATGAGGATAGAATCTCATGAGTCTTGGTGCAAGAGATGGGTATATCTGGTTGTCATTTCTGGGTTTCTATATAGTGTTTTTACATCTAGGATGATGAACCATAAGGAATGATTAGAATTGTTTTTTATTCATAGGATTATCTTGAGATGGAGTTTCCCTCTCATCTGGGTTTCCTCTAGCTTGGTCGAGATGACTTTTTTAGTTCAGTTTCTCCCATTTATTTTTGGGTATTTAGGGAATGTTCTGAGTATTCTTATACTCAAATCTAAACTGGATTTTCCTTATCTTCTTTTGTATTCTACAGACCACATTCCTTTCGATATAGTTCTAAGAGGATCCATTGGAGGCAGAGCTGAGTGATATAGACCGACCGATGTGTATATCATAACTTTCCATATGATCTTATAAGTGGAAGCTTTACAGAGATCCAATCTATCTAAGAAGGTTGGATTCTTTTACAATTTTTCTTTTGTGGGTGTTGTTTTTCCATTTTATGCTTTCAGTAAATCTGTTGTACACTTGTACTAAGATATAGTTGTATATATTCATTGGTTGAATTTGGTTGTTATATTTTTATTTTTTTGAGAATAGGGATGTGTTTGTGGGTTTATATATACATAATCAATGCCTCCCATGTTTGTGATATTACTTCTCAGTGCATGTTACCAACCATTGGCCTATTAGTGGCAGGCCTAGGGAGTCACAACTCAAGGCTCATTGGGTTAGGTCATGAAAATTTCCACATTCTAAACTCCTCATATTGAATATGGATCAAATAAAATCATTGTATGTTTATATAACAAATAATGAACTACCAATTGTTACAATTCCCTTAGAAGAGGGTATAAATATCCAACATTGAAATTGAATCCATGTTCAAAGAAAGAAACATATCCTTAAAATGATAAGAATATTCTAACACTTATTATCCATCTCTTATCGATCACCAAGTAAAATATATATGACATATGTAATCCACACATCACCAAATCATCACAAAATGTGAAAACCAAATCAAATTACACAACTAGA
Source organism: Viscum album (assembly GCA_963277665.1). Classification (NCBI taxonomy): domain Eukaryota; kingdom Viridiplantae; phylum Streptophyta; class Magnoliopsida; order Santalales; family Viscaceae; genus Viscum; species Viscum album. The sequence goes on from OY728122.1 coordinate 599,609,407, forward strand.
TCAAACTAAATGAAATATACACCTCCCCAAATAAAACCTTAATCCCGTGATATAATATTTATCACACATGTTTATATAGTATCTTCTGCTAAAATTCATATATTTTTCTACACTATGTTTCACTGTTATTGTTCTCAACTCATTAAATATGTATAGTAACTTCCAACATGACAGCATTAGCATAATCTTAATGTTGATATTGCAATGGATCCACACTAGAAATATAGAAAATATTACATAATCATAATCCTATGATAAATAACAATGAATAAAAATTAATTAATTTTAATTCAGGAAGCTTCCCTTTATCTACACAGTTCATAAATAGGCATAGATAATAATGATACACAATCCTTACTTGAGTCCCTATCATACATGTAACATCACTATAGTTGACATGTTATATAAAAACAAATTTCCTTATGTTGAATCACTAGAGATAAATCCATGTATTAGTTTTCCACTTTTGATTAAATCACATACTAGGTCCAACTATCACTATTTCCCTACCAACCTAGGAAATCTTCAAAAGTGACTACCTCTAAATTTCATACAATCTCTCATCAATTACAATTAACAAAAAAAATCATTTATTGTAGAATATTTACTCACTATATAAAAATTAACTAGATAGGTTTTCCATGTGACTATTGGATTGTCTTCCTAAACATAGAGGCATTAGATAAGAAGTGAGGGTTTAATGGGATACCATGAAGAGGATATACCCCCAATATCATTTTTTCAATAAAAATAAAATAAATAACAAAACAACACACATGAAAAATAAATAAAATTATTCAAAACTCATAAATAAATTAAATAAGAGATAAAAAAAATTCTCACAATGGACATAAAAAAACAAAACGCCCACTTGGTTAGTCACAAGTATAGACCAGAATAGAAGTAAATAAAGACCCATGATCCATGATAGATTTGATCCATATCACGCCCAATTATCCTGATCCCATTCAATGGCCTATATCACCATAATTCTATAGTACCCATAACTACTAGTGAATGCATTGGCCCATGGAAAGTAGCTCAAATACCCAAGAGACCATTTCCCTGGTGTAAGTGAAAAACATTATAGTTTACAAACAATGGTGTTCTATACTAAACTAATCATTCAATGATATGTGAAAGTGAAATGATCATTTATAATATATAAATAACTATTTCATGAATAAATTAATTACCTGACACATTCAATCCCTAGATTTCTCACTTCGACTAACCATACTGGATTCGACCATTACCTATGTGTCTCTAAGAACCTTGCAATGACCACAAAACCCCACAAAATCTGGGATCCAAATAAATTGTATCCCATATAGTATCTTTAATACTTAAGGGATCCATCCGATGGATTTCCATGGCACCAAGACCCAAATCCAATGAATCTCAACCATGTTTGCTTCTCTGAATAATAAAATACAAAATAATATCTTCACAACACTCAAATCCCATCCTAATATAGTCCTAACCTCAGAACTATAAATAAAATTCAAATCTACTCAACATGAATCAAGACTATAGATTGTCTAATCCATAAACAGGGAAAAAACTGAAGGAAAAACAACCTTTTATCTAATATCAAGTCACAACCCATTTATTATTTTTCACACACAACAATTGAAGGGAAAAGAGATTGCCAAATTCCCATCATTATCCCCAACATTTCTCCCCCTTCATATTCCCATATCAGATTAGATTATGTGGTGATCCCAATAATCATATCTTCCTAGGGCCATATGTACCCTTTATAGGTTGTTATATTAATGAGGTTCCCATTTATGTCACCTATGTCACACTAAATCATATGCAGTATCCTATTGGTCCTCAGTCTCAACCAAGGACTTGATTCAACAAATAATTCTCTAATGGTGTGGGTCCCTCAACTTCATAAAAAAGTAGTATTGATATGTTTGTTTTCATGGACTGTGCCAAACTAGTTATGATTAGATAGATTACAAAAGGTTTCTTTCTATCCTCAAGGTCAATATAGAGAGGTTCACTCACCCATCTAAACCCAAAATACCTATAGAATATCCGCATAGTCCTATTCACATTATAAGGGAGTGGCTAACTAGTCGCGAACTCATATTGAGTTTCTTAAATAGACTACAATCCTAGGGGGATCCACCATCAACTATGTAGACTATGATAACTAATTGCACCATCTATTTCATATTGGAGGTTTTTGAATCCCTTCGACATTGGAAATTTAGTCTCAATTGGTCGAGGATCACCTTTAAAGAGGTCACAAGGCCACAAGATATCTCAATAGGCCTATCTTAATTCATCATCATCAAAGTAAGAAACCTATCATATAAGGGTTATTTATAACCCCATGTGTTCATTCATTTTTTGGGAATGTTTCATTTAATTAGATAATTACACTTAACTAGATTAAATTCTATGTGATTATTAATTTACGAATTGGATTAATTTAGAGGGTGATGACCCTAAGATATAGAATCAGCATGTCAGCATACATATAATAAAAAACATAAACCATTAGTTGTGTATACGTTACATCCTACCCTTATTATATGAATTTCGAATATTATTTTAATTATTAAAATAATTACCAATGCCCATCCGTCCTTTTATATTGTCATATGATCTAGTCCCAACACCGAATATCGCATCCCAAGAAAATCAATAATAAATAATTAATTATAAAATGTATAATAAAGTATTTATTTCAAAACAAATGTGGAATATATCGATATAACTCACTAGTCCACAATATTCCATCGAAACATTAATCCATTGTGTGATGCCTAACCACAGAACACCCATAATACCTTGATTAGTAAAATACCCATCATTTGAAACAAATACTATTCTCAATTAAATAAAAGTTTCTCTAAAACATAAAAAGGTGAAATACCATGTCTAATTGTAGATAAAATGCATGAATAAGGTGTCTTGTGACACTATAATTGTAAGAATAAATGATGTCCCATCTCATTAGGCCGATTCCACAATGGAAACGGAACAAAACCATATGATGGGTGAAAGTAAAATTAGAATGAGCTGAAGAGAAGGGAATCAATGAAACAGAGAGGATGATTCCTTACATGATTCAATGAAGAAATAACATGGGATTTCCCCAATTTGAGGTGAAATAATATGAGGGACTATGTTAACTACCAAATATTTTGTGTATTATTTTGTTTAAATTAATTAAATCATTTCACTATTCTCCATTTTATGTAACACTGAATATATTTTTTGTAATATGAATGAACAATGTTTTGATTTCCATTCATGAAAAACATAGTTTATCATGAACTTAAAAATAAATTTAGATTAGATTTTGGTATATAAAGAAATATTTTTATCTTGTGTTTCTCATATTTATGAGTTCATTCGATATCTTTCATTACACATAAGATTGAGATTTTTTGTACCATAATATACAATTAATTTTACTATTAAAATATCATTATAGTTATAACATATTCTTTTGAATAGAAGTTACAAATGACATTAATTAAATCGTGATTATTTTTTTAATCATCCATATACTTTATTATCAATTTGAAATAAATGAATGTATTATCTATATGGAAATGGATATATTCATTTTCCTAGAAAAATATATTTATATAGGAAAAATGTTTTAAATAAATAAATTAATTTTTTTGATTATTTTGAATAATATTTATATATTTTGTATTCATTAATATTTATGGACACACACAATAAAATTTGGATAAGCATTAGATATGAAAAAATTCAATTTTATGAACAAAAAGATGATTATTTCTAAAAAATAAATTTTCTACCTTTTAAATATGCGAGAATTTTAATTATTTGTTTTGAAAAATATTTAGATTTAATTTATTAAATTATAATTATTTTTGAAATTGAAATATAAAATATCACTTTTGTTTAATTTTTGGTATTTTTCTAAGAAGTTTCATTTTCTAATGAATAGTGAAACAACTGAATATTAATTGAAAACTTTATTTTCAAGAAATTTATTTATACAGATAAATTATATATGAATTTTTCATAAATATATTTAGATAAATAATAAATATATTAATATATTTTTTTTTTAATTATAATCAATTTGACATTGAAAATGGATATAAAAATAACTCCACCATTTCAGCATTTTTCATTTACAAACCCATTATTTCATCTAGTCTTCATGATTAATTTTAATTTAATTTATATGAATTATGATATTTGAATTTATAAAAAATGGTTAAATACTTTAAATAATAATAATATATAATTTCTAGAATGTTAAACTAATTTTTTTACCAAACAGAGTAGAAAAAGCAATTAAAATTAATTACTACGATTAAGGTAAAAGCAAGTTTGTTTGGTGGTTAAACTTTATATTAAGGGGCCAAATAACATCGAAAAATTTCAAAAATCAATTTTATGGTCATATATTGACCCTAAATTCTATTTTATCAAATGTTTATAATTATTTGACTCACATGATGTATGGGATAACTTTCAATTTTATTTACCTTTCTGTATTTACAAGAATAACACTCCCCGTCCACAATAAAAGGGAACTCACACCATCACTTTTTCAAACCTCTAATTCCATTTGTATCACCAAAAAATAGAATTAATATCCTAACATCCATCCTATAATCCTAGAATCATCACTTTGGGCATATATATGACCAAGTAAGTCATTTGGTGAAAACCAAAAGGAATTACCCAAAGAAGAGGTAACATCCTTTAATAAGCACATTTGTTTTATTTATTATTCCACCTTATAAATTGATATTACTACGCTATTATGTAACTAACCCATTACAAAAAAATATTTTTATATGTTATCATGTCAAGTTTCAGCCTTCTCCTACACAGACATCAATCAAATGAGATATGTAATCGTCAATCCTATGTTTTATGAACTACCGCCCCAGGAACTGATGTCATTCATTATTCCATTAAATCGTTTCATGGTTGGTAATAATAAGTGGTATTATATTTTTATATGATATATATTATATTAATTTTGTCTTTATTCATCAGAAATTTTTATATAACTCATAGTTTCACGTTTTTTATTTTATAGGAATACGAAAACATCGTCTGTGGATGTATGGGGTACCGCCTCCCCAAAGCGATATGATTCACTCAAAATTAACATGGAATAAATTAAGGATAGGTTTAGTAGAATAATATTTTATATATGAAAATGAAATTATAATGTAATGATTATATATATGTAATTTAAATTCCTTTTATACAATAATAAAAAATAAATATCATTCATTCATATATACGACCTACAGTCTCCATAAACATTGTATTTCATTTTAGATTAATTTATTTTATAAATTATAAATAATACATATATAATGAATATATATGACATTTTCCCCATTTTTTTAATTTTTTAAATATGTAAATCTTGATATGTGTAATAGGATCAAGAATAACAATTCAAAACATATATGAAGAACAAAGCGGATATTTCCCGCAACATAACCACAACACATGATTGTTAATAAAAATGTGATAAAAGAAATAATAAAATTATATTAGGAATGAAATATATGAATATAGATCTATTTTGTAATTATAATATACATATATATTTTACATCGGTGGATTGAATGTCTATGAATAAATTGAAGACTTATGGTTTGATAATTTCATCTCACTTGTTATTTCTATGAGATAGATGCCATGTTCATCACTCAATTCTTTTCTATTCTGTATATATTACCCTAGGAAATTTTATATCATTAATTTATTTTATTTCATAATATTAAAATCATTAATTTTCTAATTCATTTATTGGGATCTTGATTCTAAATTTACTAATGTAGTATGGGTATTCTCATCTCACTTTTATTTATGTGAGATATATTCCATAATCACCAGTCATTTTTGAGGTGTATATAATACACATGAATATATTATAGGATAATTAAACATTAATTTATGTGTATGTAAATATTGTTTTTTTATCTCTATTTCATGGGATCTATATTTAAAATGTTTCCAAATCGGTAAAGTATTTTTTCACAATTTGACTTCTTTGGGACACATGTTATGTTATGAAACTACTTTATTTTATAAGATTTTTAACATGAAACATGAAATAATTTATCATGAATATATTTCTATTGATGATTTTTTAATACTCATGGAATATTATAATCTTATGGGGATTATGATTCAAATTTACCAATGTGGTAACATTTTATTGCTACACTCTTAACATTTATTGAGATTTATTATTATTATGCATCCATTGAAGAAGTATTGTGATAAATATACTAGGATAAATCATGAATTTCATTCTACTATCATAATTGCTATTGTATCCAAGTTATTTTGTACTTATTAAACTATTTTTTTAATTATGATAATTAAGAAAAAGTTATTATCAATCTAATGACCCGGGTTTTTCCATGTAATTTTTTTAATTAAACAAAAATATTAGGAGTCGACCAAAATTGATGGCACAAGATTTCGAGGACCAGTGTGCTCAAAATGAATTTATGAACTATTTTTTAGGTACGTTCAGTAAAATGCGAGTGGAATTTTGTAACATTTGAACTGGTGCATGGAATTGAAATTTTAGGGCACCGTTGAACTCACATTGCTGATATTCGCTTAAGGAGACCTTCATCTTGACCGTAGTAGGTCGAGGGTGGAATTTAGTTTTCGAAATTTTCATGGTATAAAATAAAATAAACATTATTTATTTTAATTTTAAAACTGAAACCTCCCATTTTGAATTTAGTAGTGGGGACCACCCAAACCACTCTTAATATGAGGTTAACCATTGGATTTCACCAAGTTAATGTGCCAAATTAAATTCAATTATTGTGAAAACTCTTTTAGATTAATTTATAAACATAATAATATTAATTTGGAACCACCGATTTCTTGGGAGAAATCATTGGGAAAGGAAAGTAAATCTTTGGAGAACCTTTGGAGAATTATCCTCCGATGAAGAATGACTTCTGAATGAAGAATGAGGAACAGAATTCGGAAACTTCTTGTGGGAGCGACGTACATCGATGTTCCATTCATCAAAATCATCTTCTTCCTTGAGACATCTCCGATAAATGTCATAGTAGGGTATTTACCTTGAATTATGATTGAATTTATTTGATAATTCTTCATATTATGGATTCAAAACGACGATGGCGAATCTAACATGAGAATCATCCCGCACATATATGTTTCCCCTTTATATTTTGTTTTTCACTTGTTATTTGTGCGTTTATCAATGGGAAAAAATTAATTATACAGGAAACACAATGTTTTCTTGAGCGCAACATATGGATGCAGAGCCCTCGACATGAGGATCATGAATATGCATTCATCATATTTTTTAGGCTTGTAACAAAGACGTGATGGCTTTCGGAAGAAGGCGGCGACCATCACCCGGCCTACCATAAGGAAGGGGGTCTCACATGTCTACACCACTGGCTGAGTAGGAGGTCAAGGCCCATCAGTCGTGGTGGAACTGGGCGGTGGCCAGCATCCGGCCGGCCATTTGGCAGAGCGGTGGTGCGAGTCCGCGACGACGGTGGAGAAGGAGGCCACGAAAGCTTTGCCACTGCAGAGGACAAAGGGTGTCAGAACCCTACCGGCTAGTGAGTACAACAGTGTCGTCATGCCACTAGGAGGTGGAGGACCAACCGTCGAACTGGACGGCTGTGGCACACTGAGCTGGACCCCCTCCAGCGGGTCCCGCTTCTATTGACCGAGCGTCCCATTAGTTGTTCGGGTGACCTCGGAGGCACCTCCTTCCTGGACGTCTACTAGGACAGACCCCACCAAGGCGGTCCACCTAACTGCAGGCCGCTTCATGGGCTACCCCAGCGGGCTGTGCTACCGGGTTGTGCCTCCTGGCCGTGCCTAGTGGGCCCCACTGGCAGGCCGCGTGCAACGGCCCGGGTCGGGCCGCCCCCTTTACGGGTCAGGTCGGACCATGGCCCAGCATTCTAGGCCTTCCGTGGCCTTGGAAAACACAGTCGACCCGAACTGGGAGGGGCAGCCCATGCCGGATCGGGCCGGGTCGGTCCGACCAGGTCGGAGCAGACCAGGGCCCCTATAGAACTAGGTAAGCCTTTGTGGCCATATCGTGAGAACATGGGTTCTGTTTGATGAACCATCTATGTTACCAGAATCTTGTGATCGAGATGGACAACTTTGGTATAATCCACTATATTGTTGCATAATGTTGGAGTATGCCCGGGTTGGATGGTACCCTGAATCCATCCGAGCATTCAGAGCAGAAACACTAATAACTTACAGACCAGGTGTCCGATTGACACGTCGTCTGTTGCGTTGGGTCCCTTATGAAATGATAGTCCTTTGGGATAATTTCCTTTGGACTTCATGGAAGTCAATTTATGACTGAAATCTCGAGGTAAAGATTCTATAGAACTCGAGCACACAAGGTTCGAGGAATCTGTTGGCTAGTTGTGAGGCTGTGGTTAGAAATGGATAATACAGATGTCAGTTACCAATCCACTTTGGGCGGGTTAGATCCAGTGTGGGTCAATGCATAACAATCATGTTTGGGTCGGATCTAGTGTGGGTCGGTGCTCAATGATTCAATGTGGGTCAGTGCATACCAATCTTTTGTGGTTCAGCGCTCAATGATCCTATGTGGGTCAGTGCATACCGATCCTGTGTTGGTCATATCTTGTGTGGGTCATTACAGGGGTTACTCCCTATCGATTCTGTGTGGATCAGATTTTGTATAATCAGTAGGCGTGCCTCTTGACAGAATATGATGATCTAGATTCATGAAAAATAATTTGTACATCTATACTACACTTATACCTATGTGAGTTGAGTCTAATGTCTTCATGATGTACCTGTGTGGAAGTATATCTTCGTCGTGTAACATGTGTGGTAATCCTACCTTTGTGGTATTACTTGTGTGGTACTCCTATCTTCATTGTGTTACCTGTGTGGTACTTCTACCTTCGTGGTGTTATCTTTATGGAATTCATTAATCATGTGAGAGATGAGTATATCTTGATAAATTATCTAAAATTAATTGGAATATACCTAATTAGGGTTTACTGTTGATTCCATGTTTTTTGGTTTATCCTTTGTGGATTTGACAGACCATCGGGGGTCTCAGTGTCCCTACTGAGTATTGTTATACTCAACCCTACACGGGCTACAACTGAACATTGTTCTATCCTGTGCTGACGAGGGACATCACTGACTGAGGATGAAGGTACCAGGACAAGAGACTGCTGAGAGGTGGACCATAAATGAGGCTTTCTGTAGAGACGACTATTGGAGAGGTGTACCTACCATCAGGTATGATCCTTGGCGGGTGTTCATAGGATCTATTTTCAGTTTTAATTATACTTTCCAGTTTTACATGTACATTCTAGTTGGGATTCTATTCCGGACCCTATACTTTCTGTACACACTCTATTTACTATATAGTTTACTTTGTGCTTGTATCCAGTTTTCTGATTGGTTTGTGTGAGTTTACAGTTTATATGGGAAATTCCTTATCATTTTAGGGAATATGCCTATCGGTTCTTGTTTCCATCCCCTGGCCTATGGAAGGCGGGCTTGGGGTAGTCACGGCACATGCCCCGAGGGATGGGTCATGAAAAATTGTTATCAGAGGAGTCGGTTCTACTGAAGAACTAAGACTCTAATATTTTATGTGTGGCAATAGTGTTATGTGTGATAAGTGTGGTTTTCAGTTTTGGGAATCATGTGTTGGTACGGTGTCTGACGTATCCATATACTAGGACCCTGACCTATGATTTCTGACTCAGTGCTTGAAATATCTGAGTTTATATGTGTTTTTGAAATATTTTTTTTGAGATTACATTGAGTCATCTCACCAGGCATAAACATAATGACTATGGAACACCTATTTCATTTTCAGATACCTCGACATAGATAGCCACCCAAGGTTCTAGGTAGAGTATGTGATAACTTCCCACCGAGCTACGAGGCTTTGGTTCAGGGCCCCCTTATGGTAGTTGTTCCATCGGATGGTGTACCAGCAGCACCACTACCCATTGGGAAGCCTATGCCACTAGCCTCAACAGTAGAGGGTGCAGGCTGCTTGAGCATGTTTTATGAGTTCTACTGCTAAAGACCACTGAGGTCCTAGGGAGAGACAGATCCACATGCATTTGAGGACTAGCTGGAGGGCATGGGTAGAGTTTTTTGACTAGTAGGGACCCCAGCCGATCCCATGGTGATCCATGCCACCAGTCTTCTTTAGGCAGTAGTGGGAAGGTGGTGGAGCTTGATGTTTCAAGTTTATGACAAGGTGACTGTCATTTGGGTAGACATCAATAGCATTTTAAGGAAGATTCCATCCCAGCGACCTTATGATCAGTGCATATACAGGAAATTCTCCCCATACAACAGGGAAGAAAGACAATGGATCAGTATTCAGTGTGGTTCACCAACCTCTCGTAATACTCCACTGACATGGTTTATGACCATTTCTTTAGGTCCCAGACTGTAACACTCCGAGATTTTATGAAAAATATTCTTTTTAATTTCATTAATGTCTTGTGTTGTACGCTACACCGAAAGGAGCTTGCACAACACGCATCCTTGACTTGCCTTTCATTACACGCAATCGCGACCTTCCTCGATAGCGTGTGTAGTACGCAATACCGAGTTTCACTAAACAATGATATGCTATTAAAATATTATTAAAACTAGCCGTTATGAATAGTAATAACCACTTTTTGAACTTTTATAAATTTTATTTTTCAAAATGAACTTCATTTTTGGATTCATAATACCAAAATTATCCTAGGGTGAAATTTCGGTATTTTTCTGAAAATGTTCGATTTTTGATGAATAGTGAAACCACTAAGTGGTAGGTAAAAAACTAAATTTTGCATAAAACTTAATTTTACCACTTCTGAGAATGGAATTTCGAAAATCTGACAGACACTGTTGATATCAGTAAGTAAAATGTGGTTCAATGAGATAAAAATAATTTTTTGGTGAATAGTAAATTTTTACTTTTTTTACCACGTTTAAAAAGTAAATAGGGTAATTAAGGGTAAAAATGATATTAATATTACCCTAACACATGTCCTAATCATATTGGAAAAGTGTATCTCGACCAAAAACAACCTTAAGTGTAAACTATTATCATTTAGGCCCACTTGGATTAGATTAGGACATTTATTATTATTTAATTCAAAGAAGAGTTAAAAGAGTTAAAATCAATGTTTATTTACTAATACATTTTTAATATAGGGTTATAAATAATATAATTTCGACTATAAATATTAATTAGAGATCTAAAATTATTTCATACATATGGTATTTTATTTGTAATTTTTATACTTTAAATAATTTAATTTATTTATGACACAACGATGATGCAGTAATTACCTTTTTAAGAAAATATTAACATAATTAATGTTATAAATGCCCAAATAAATGAAATGTGTGATTTTTTATGACTTACACTAATTTTCTAGGTTAATATGACATGTTATTGTTGATTTAAGTAACTTGGTTCGAACTTATCATTTTGTTATGAATTTCATAAAAATCATGTACCAAATAGTGTCAAAATTGACATAAATTAGTTTTTATAACAAATATTTTATTATTAATTGTTATTTTATTCCTAAAAATCTAAGGTTCGGCCAAATGACTTAGATAAGGTTATATATAATAATAATTAACAACTTCGGGTTCGTTTGGCTTGATATAGTAAGTTTATTAACCTTATAGTGTAAGAAAACAAAAAGACACGGTAAAAGTTAAATTATTTAACTTAGAGTTAAATCTAATTGATAAGGTTAAAATAATGACCAAAACTTGTCTAAATCCTATTGGACGAGAGGATTTAGACCCATCCCCACTTTATCTTCGAAATAATACCATTTGGAACCATTATAAACCGAATTTGACCTTAATATAAAATAATATTTTGAGATATTCCTAAGATGCCCCTCTCCTCTGTTATAAAAGGGAACCTCCTCCCTCTCCTCCTCACACAAATTTTAGCATTCAAGCTCGGAAAAACCCTACCAAAATCTCTTCTCCACTTCCCTAGTATCATCCTAGAGGTCCTGGTATTCTTCAAAGTCCATCCTTAGTTCTTTAAGTGGAGGTTAAGTGAAGGCGCGTCAAAAAGAGGTAATATCCATTACCAATCTTTTTCAATTTCATTCTTCTTCAACTTCTTCTTCTTTAGTTTTTTAATGATAAATTAATAACATCAGTATTTATTATATACATATATGTTATTATAAATATGAAACAACTCTAATTAACCTTCTATCCATCCTATGGAAAAGGAAATCACCACGCGTGCGTACGTACGGAATACCGTCTCCAAGCCGTGGTGTAATCTATTTTCCGCCACCACCTTAATTGGATGGGTATAATGGTGTAATGAGTAACTATATATGATTATTATAAAGTGATATTGATACTTAAATAGTATAAATACACTTCAACACAATTACACGACCATGGGAATGATATCATCGCTCGTGCGTACGTACGGACTACCGTCTCCACGATGCGTTGAGATTCATTCTCCATGTTAACCATTTAAGAATAATTATAAAGTATATATAAGAAATAATAATGAAATATATGACATTATAAGGCTACTGTATTTATGTATATATGTATGTCATCTACTTACTTCCATTCAAGACAATGAGGAAAGGAAAACAGCGTTCATGCGTACGTACGGACTACCATCTCCATGAACGGTGTGTTTCATTTCATTTATATATTTATTAAATATATATATATAATGAATATATATATGATATATAAACCATGTTTTATATTCTGTAAGTAAGTAAATCATGATATAAGTAATAATAATGTCAAGAACAACAAGTCCAAACACCTACGATAAATGAAACGATTTTACCCAAAACGCTTTTTTAACATGGAATTTACAAAAGAACGGGTAATATAAAGTCATAAGTGAACAATATATGATATCATAAAAATGAATATGATTCTTTAATAAGTTAATGACAATATTTAAATCATTATATAGGAGGTTCGGACACTTACGAAGCAAATCGGACTTAAGGTAAGGGAAATATCACAATCTCATTTTTATCCGAGATTGTTTATACTTTAGTATTTACTGGGGTGTATTTTATCATCCACATCCATGTTTCCTCAATATGTAATATTATTTCCATCCACCTAAAAATTTTTAAATCCAATTTTACCCTTCATTGAGTTTTTAGTAAAGGATATGAAAGGAATCGTTTTTCATTTTTCGTATGAGGTACTTTTTGACTTTTCCGACAAAAGTACGAAGGATGTTTTTTTAACTTATACAACATGAATGGATTTTTAAAACATTATTTCCAAGAAGCTTCCTTTACAAGTTTTCAATTTTATTTTTAATCAACTTCTTTTAGTTTAATGTTTTATGAAATTTTAAGAAAGGAAAAATGTTTTTGAAGAAGAAAGGATATTTTCCTCAGGAATGGAGTTCAAGTGTTTTATCAAAATTATTTTCCATCTAAGATAATAAAGGGTTATGTTTTTATCTCTATTATTACATTTATTTGATTATGTTGTGATGGAATTATTTTTATGAATTCCTTTATCTTATAGGAATTGTTTTATGATGTCATGATGTTTGAGATTCCCATTTGTATTACATGGGTTATGCAATGATGTATGATTTATGATTTTGTGGCACAAATAATAATGGTATCATTATGAGATGGGTGGAACCTATATCTCCCTCCAATTCATTGGGTAAAGATTTTATATCTCATGAGATAGACATGGCTGGAATGGTAGGTTATACCGGTTCAGTGAAACAGGACTGAAACGAGGGTGACTCGGTTCAGAAAGGGACTTTGTCCACTAAGATAGTCTTGGCAATGAGTCTTGACTAACAATAAATGATTCTCTATGATTATGTGTGTATGACACAATGTTTCATGTTTTATGTTATGATTATTGGGATTTCATTTCACTACTATGATTTATCCCATGTTATGAAATTATGCTCTCTTTTGAAGGTTAAGATTTCTAAAATGTTATGTTCTTATGAATATGATGTGATTGATTTTTCTTTTGTTTACCCTTACTGAGCATTTGAGCTCACCCTTTTATGTTTTCTTTTCCCCAGGATATAATGAAATGTTTTAGGTAAAAAAAAGGGGAAGATCTTTATGGGAGATATTGAAGAACTTTCACCACGATTAGAAGATTACGTTCCGAGTTTCCAAAGACACTAAACTATTACGATCCTTGTGTGTGTATTTTTTGTTATGTACTATGTATTCCACAAAAGTAATGTAATGTTCATGTACGTCAAGCTTCGGGTATCTAAATTTGGTATCAGAGGAAAGGTTTAGTCAACCTTTGGAAACTAGGATGCGAAAACGTTAGTGAGATCCCTAGAGATATTTCTAAGGTATGTCTAGGGATGTCCCTAAGGATAGGTATACATATAGGATATAGTCCTAGCACTACGGTAATGATCTTAGAATTTAACCAAAGATGTTAGATATTGAAGTTACTCCCCCTTTATTATGATTTTTTCCTCTCACACTATTCTTTTTGGGTTTTAGAAAATGGATGGAAACAAGATGATTCACGATAATGGAGGATATGATGGACAATGGAATGATATTCTTCATAATGAAATGGGATTTGGAAGTCCAAAAATCATTATTATGCCGAATCAGCAATCTCATAATATGATCAATAAAGTAAAATTTGGTATGTTTCCTGACTCTACTAATAAGAGAAAGATGGAGTTTCATGATGATCATAGAGGAAAGAAAGTTCAATTTCCCCTATGTAAATCATCTGGGAAGAGGCATCAAGGAGAATCTTTCAAAGGAACTGGAAGATGCTTTGGGTGTGGAAAAGAAGGACACAAAACAAGTAAGTGCAATGGAAAAGGTTCAGTTAACAACATGGATGAGGATAATGGTATTTCTACGACATCAACAATGGTTAAATGTTTTAAATGTGGAATGTACGGGCATTATGAAAACCAATTCCCTAAGGGAAAGTCTCATGAAGATAATCAGTATGGTCGTATGGGAAGTATTTATGTTGATGATAATGAAGAGACTACAAATTATATGTGAGATGAAAGAATTGTTGATGTTCGGTCAACGGTTTAAGAAGGTAGTGGAATGATTACATGTTTATCAAGTGTAATGTTGTATAAGTAATCTCATGGTACTATGGAATAAAGAGACATATAAGGATTGTTACACTATTGTCTTTCCTAAGTTTTTAAAGTGTATGATTAATGGTACTAGTAGCCATGAAATGTTATTCAGATATTTTTTGGAAAGTAGATGATATGCGCATAATGAAGGAATAATAAGATAATGAGGTGTTTGATTGTATTCATGAGCTCATGACTGATATAAGGAGAAAGTTATATCATGTTTTGAGTATATAGAATTTTTGGATTTTGGTATGTGGAAAGAGTTGACTTTTAACTGCATTCATGTTTTCACTAAGGTTCAATGGGTATTCAAGAGAATACATGATTAAGGCCTTTGAATGTTTGGAATGTGACCTACAAGACATATCTT
Organism: Viscum album; assembly: GCA_963277665.1. Taxonomy (NCBI): domain Eukaryota; kingdom Viridiplantae; phylum Streptophyta; class Magnoliopsida; order Santalales; family Viscaceae; genus Viscum; species Viscum album. The sequence goes on from OY728122.1 coordinate 599,624,952, forward strand.
ATGATATATGGGGATTAACGATAGTATTAAATCTCTGGTAATCGTTTTCACTATATTATGAAAGTGGACTACAGTATTATGGATAAGCCTAAAGATTAGAATGGATTATGTTGGACATAAGTTAGTATATAGAAGATTTTTGATATTATTGATGGGATGTTATAGTAATGTAGTTTTAGAAAAAGGAAAACCTTCACGACGGGCGACAACCCATCGCTTCGGACAAGGCTATGGGAATCGCACCCACAACAGAAGTGCGACTAGACTTTATCACCTACCACTGGCCTACAGGAAGTCCCTGTTTAGTAGAAACTAGTTTTATTAAGCGGTATGATATATGAAGTATAAGTCCATTTTAGGAACTATATATGATTAATCTCACTAAAGAATGACTTATGTATATTTAATAACTTTTTCTAACCTTTTATTTGAGACAGATGGAATGACCCGTCATACTAACACTTCACGAATAACAAATTCAACTTCATTTATTTAAGAGATGAAGTGGAAATTGTTCAAGGCACGAACAATAGTGAGATTGTACCAAAATAAAGTAAGTATTTATTCTAATTCAAATTCTTCAACTTTAGGGAAATGATCTTGAAAACCAAAAATGTTGTCCTAGTGCTCTTATATCTGATTAATCAGATGGTACCATAGATCGTCACAAATTTATGGATTTGTGATTGTTGGCTTTTCCATAGCCATGTTCTCTACCACTCTCCATCAGAACATGATGGTTAGATTTATCGTCCATATCCATATTTTCACCTATGTGGAAACCCAGTGATTAGTTTATTTGGGTAACCGTTACGTTTCATACTTTTGTTTTTAAAGATTGGGTTTGGTATTCCTTTTTACGATGTGGGTTTCGATTAAAGAAACTTTCTAATAGTAAACCATTTATAACCCCGGCGAATTTCGAGGGAGAAATTCATTTTAAGGGGGGTAGAATGTAACACCCTGAGATTTTATGAAAAATATTTTTTAATTTAATTAATGTATTGTGTTGTACGCTACACCGAAAGGAGCTTTCACAACATGCATCCTTGACTTGCCTTTCATTACACGCAATTGCGACCTTCCTCGATAGCGTGTGTAGTACGCAATACCGAGTTTCACTAAACAATGATATGCTATTAAAATATTATTAAAACTAGCTGTTATGAATAGTAATAACCACTTTTTGAAAAATATAAATTTTATTTTTCAAAATGGACTTCATTTTTTGATTCGGAATACCGAAATTAGCCTAGGGTGAAATTTTGGTATTTTTCTGAAAACTTTCGATTTTTGATGAATAGTGAAACCACTAAGTGGTAGGTTAAAAACTGAATTTTGCATAAAACTTAATTTTACCGCTTCTGTGAATGGAATTTCGAAAATCCTATAGACACGGTTGATATCAGTAAGTAAAATGTGGTTCAATGAGATAAAAATAATTTTTTGGTGAATAGTAACTGTTTACTTTTTTTACCACGGTTAAAAGTAAATAGGGTAATTAAGGGTAAAAATGATATTAATATTACCCTAACACATGTCCTAATCCTATTAGACAAGTGTATCACGACCAAAAACAACCTTAAGTGTAAAATATTATCATTTAGGCCCACTTGGATTAGATTAGGACATTTATTATTATTTAATTCAAAGAAAAGTTAAAAGAGTTAAAATCAAAGTTTATTTACTAAAACATTTTTAATATAGGGTTATAAATAATATAATTTCGACTATAAATATTCATTAGAGTTATAAAAAAATTTCCTACATAAAGGTATTTTATTTGTAATTTTTATAGTTTAAATAATTTAATTTATTTATGACACAACGATTATGCAGTAATTACCTTTTTAAGAAAATATTAACATAATTAATGTTATAAATGCCCAAATAAATGAAATTTGTGACTTTTTATGACTTACACAAATTTTATAGGTTGCTATGACATGTTATTGTTGATTTAAGTAACTTGGATCGAACTTATAATTCTGGTATGAATTTCATAAAAATCATGTACCAAATAGTGTCAAAATTGACATAAATTAGTTTTTATAAAAAATATTTTTTTATTAATTGTTATTTTGTTCCTAAAAATCTAAGGTTAGGCCAAATGACTTATATAAGGTTATATATATTAATAATTAACAACGTGGGGTTTTTTTGGCTTGATATAGTATGTTTATTAACCATATAGTGTAAGAAAACAAAAAGACAAGGTAAAAGCTAAATTATTTAACTTAGAGTTAAATCTAATTGATAAGGTTAAAATAATAACCTAAACTTGTATAAATCCTATTGGATGAGAGTATTTCGACCCATCCCAACTTTAGATTCGAAATAAGACCATTTGGAACCATTATAAACCGAATTTTACCTTAATATAAAATAATATTTTGAGATATTCCTAAGATGCCCCTCTCCTCCATTATAAAAGGGCACCTCCTCCCTCTCCTCCTCACACCAATTTGAGCATTCACGCTCGGCCAAACCTTGCCAAAATCTCTTCTCCACTTCCCTAGTATCATCCTAGAGGTCCTGGTCTTATTCAAAGACCATCCTTAGTTCTTTAAGTGGAGGTTAAGTGAAGGCGCGTCAAAAAGAGGTAATACCCATTACCGATCTTTTTCAATTTCTTTCTTCTTAAACTTCTTCTTATTTAGTTGTTTCATGATAAAGTAATAACATCAGTATTTATTATATACTTATATGTTATTATAAATATGAAACAACTCTAATTTACCTTCTATCCATCCTACGTAAAAAGGAAATCACCGCGCGTGTGTACGTATGGAATACCGTCTTCACGCCGTGGTGTAATCTATTTTCCGCCACCACCTTAATTGGATGGGTATAATGGTGTAATGAGTAACTATATATGATTATTATCAAGTGATATTGATAATTAAATAGTATACATACACTTCAACACAATTCCACGACCATGGAAACGATATCATCGCTCGTGCGTACGTACGGACTACCGTCTCCACGACGCGATGAGATTCATTCTCCAAGTTAACCATTTAAGAATAATTATAAAGTATATATAAGAAATAATAATGAAATATATGACATTATAAGGCTACTGGATTTATGTATATATGTATGTCATCTACTTACTTCCATTCAAGACAATGAGGAAAGGAAAACATCGTTCATGCGTATGTACGGACTACCGTCTCCATGAACGGTGTGTTTCATTTCATTTATATATTTATTAAATATATATATATACTGAATATATATGTGATATATAAATCATTTTTTATATTCTGTAAGTAAGTAAATCAGGATATAAGTTATACTAATTTCAAGAACAACAAGTCCAAACACCTACGACAAATGAAACGATTTTACCCAAAACGCTTCTTTAACATGGAATTTACAAAAGAGCGGGTAATATAGAGTCATAAGTGAACCATATATGATATCATAACAATGAATATGATTCTGTAATTAGTTAATGACATTATTTAAATCATTATACAGGCGGTTCGGACACTTACGAAGAAAATCAGACTTAAGGTAAGGGAAATATCACAATCTCATTTTTATCCGAGATTGTTTATACTTTAGTATTTACTGGGGTGTATTTTATCATCCACATCCATGTTTCCTCAATATGTAATATTATTTCAATCCACCTAAAATTGTTTAAATCCAATTTTACCCTTCGTTGAGTTTTTAGTAAAGGATATGAAAGGAATCTTTTTTAGTTTTTCGTACGAGGTACTTTTTGACTTTTCCGACAAAAGTACGAAGGATGTTTTTTTAACTTATACGGCATGAATGGATTTTTAAAACATTATTTCCAAGAAGCTTCCTTTAATAGTTTTCAAGATTATTTTTAATCAACTTCTTTTAGTTTAAAGTTGTATGAAATTTTAAGAAAGGGAAAATGTTTTTGAAGAAGAAAGGATATTTTCCTCAGGAATGGAGTTCAAGTGTTTTATCAAAATTATTTTCCATCTAAGATAATAAAGGGTTCTGTTTTTATCCCTATTATTACATTGATTTGATTATGTTATGATGGAATTATTTTTATGAATTCCTTTATCTTATAGGAATTGTTTTATGATGGCATCATGTTTAAGATTCCCATTTGTATTACATGGGTTATGTAATGATGTATGATTTATGATTTTGTGGCACACATAAGAATGGTATAATTATGAGATGGGTGGGACCTATATATCTCTCCAATGCATTGGGTAAAGATTTTATATCTCATGATATAGACATGGCTGGAATGGTAGGTTATACCGGTTCAGTGAAACAGGACTGAAACGAGGGCGACTCGGTTCAGAAAGGGACTTTGTCCACTAAGATAGTCTTGGCAATGAGTCTTGACTAATAAGAAATGATTCTCTATGATTATGTGTGTATGCCACAATGTTTCATGTTTTAAGTTATGATTATTGGGATTTCATTTCACTACTATCATTTATCCCATGTTATGAAATTATGCTCTCTTTTGCAGGTTAAGATTTCCAAAATGTTATGTTCTTATGAATATGATGTGATTGATTTTTCTTTTGTTTACCCATACTGAGAATTTGTGCTCACCATTTTATGTTTTCTTTTCCCCAGGATATAAAGAAAGGTTTTAGGTAAAAAAAGGGGAAGATCTTTATGGTAGATATTGAAGATCTTTCACCACGATTAGAAGATTACGTTCCGAGTTTCCAAAGACACTAAACTATTACGATCCTTGTGTGTGTGTTTTTTGTTATGTACTAAGTATTCCGCAAATGTAATGTAATGTTCATGTACGTTAAGCTTCGGTTCTCTACACAGACCATCGAGGAGGGGCTTGGAAGGGAGATTAGAGATTTGATGGTTTCTCTCAGCATCCTGAAGATGGTGAGGGTATTAGAGAGAGCACTCATAGTGGAGAGTGTCCTTGCTGAGCTGTCACAAGAAACGAGACCCACCACCAGATGACACGTAATAGAGTCATCGACTGCTTGTAGTAGACGGATGATGCAATGGTTTAAGAGGACCATACCTACAGGTGAATGACCGTAGGATACATGGTTGGTAGTACGGGGCTCTCGAGACAAAGCAAGACCTACAAGGAACAAGCAGTGTTATTCGTGTGGTGGGTAGTGTCACATGGCTCGCGACTGCTCATCCCACCGTACATATGTCAAGCAGGTGGTCGAAGGACCTTCTAGGAAGAGGCAAAGATTCGATTGAGGAGTTCCATAGGTAGGAGGTGGATGTGGAAGAGGACTAGGCCATGCAGTAGGTGGTGGGTGGAAATTCGAAGTTCTATCACCACCACATCCAGGTGGTCCACCCCGACAACAGGGAGTAGGTGGACAGGGACAAGCTTAGCTTCAAGCACCTGAGGCCTATGACCATGGCACTCCATAGACGATTTGAGGCACGATATATGTCTACTCCACCTTATTTGTAGTACATATAGACAGAGGTTCCAGTTATTCTTTTATTTCCACAACCCTTGTTCGGAGCTTGGAGATACTGGTTGAGTCATTGGATCTATCCTTACAGCTAGTAACTCTTTAGAAGCGTATTTGGGGATTACACACTGGTTCAGGTAGTGTGAGCTTACTCTAGTAGGAGAGAGCTTTGGGTGGGATCTTCTTGTAGTGGAATCGAGGCTATATGACATCATCATGGGTATGGATTGGTTATCCACAATCCATTCTTAGACTGACTGCATTAGGTGCAAAGTGCGGTGTGTTTGCATGAACGAGACCAGATTTTCCTTCACAAGTGAGAACAGATACATTGCAGCATAGGATGGACTTGCATATAGGAGTGTGTAACCGATCACACATCAGTTGGCTTGCCTTACCCACGGAGGGTTTGATAGTGAGAGTCTGAGCTATCTTGTTTTCATGGACCAGTATGCTGATGTTTTTGCTGATGATGTTCCAAGTTTACCTCCTTGCATAGAGGTGGACATTTATATCAACATCTACCCCAGGACAACACCAATATCTACACCAGCATATCGGATGGATTTCGTGGAGCTATGAGAGCTGCAGTTACAGTTATAGGACTTGTAGAGCAACAGATTCATTAGGCCTAGTGTTTCTCCTTGGGCTACCCCAATTTTGTTTTCCAAGAAGGTTTTTGGGATTTTGAGACTCTGAGTGTACTATCAGCACCTAAGCCCGGTGTCCATGAAGAACAAATTGCCACTCCCTAGGATTGATGTTATCATTGTTTAGCTGAAGGGAGCACGATGGTTTTTTAAGATAGACCTCAAATCAGGCTATCACCTGCTCAAGGTAGGAGATGGGGATCTGCAGAAAATGTCCTTCAAATGTTTGTGTGGCCACTATGTGTTCTTGGTTATGCCATTCTGTGTGACCAACATCCCAGCAGTATTCCTGGGACTCATGAATAGGATTTTCCTGCAATACCTTGATCACTTTGTGGTAGTCTTAATCGACGACATCCTGATATTCTTAGCGACAGGGAAGGTGAAGATCATCCCTGAGAAGATGATGACTACACATGGCAGGCAGAAGACATATGCTTAAAGAAGAGAGAGACCTCTAGAGTTTAGGGATGGTGACTATGCATTTATATGGGTCTCACCCCTATGAGGTTTGTAGAGATTTGATCGAGGAGGCAAGTTATATCTGAGATTCATAAGACCCGTTTAGGTCCTCAGTAGAGTTGGCGAGGTGGCATACCACCTATCTCTTCCCCTCAGTTGCATCAGGATTATGATGCTTTTTGTGTATCCTAGCTGAGGAGGTACGTGCATGACCCATCTCATGTCATCGACCACATCGAGGTAGAATTAGATGGTGGGGCGACATTTTAGGAGGTTCCAGTATAGATTGAGGATCGACAGGATTGGGTCATTCGTGGGTGGTCGCTACCTCTGGTGCACATACGCTGACATCACAGGAACCTCTAGGAGATCACATGAGAGTGGGAGGATCAAATTCATTCTTAGTACCCCCACTTGTTTACCTTGTTTGTGTTCTGGCTTTTGGGGATGAAAATCACTATGGTGGGGAGAATGTAAAGAACCCCATTTTTTCATGTAAATTTTTTAGTTAATTGGAAATATTACGAGTCCATGAAAATCAATTGTGCATGATTTAGAATCTCATTGTGCCCAGAATGAATTTGTAAAAAAAAATTTGGGAATGTTCAGTAAACGCACAAGCAGCATTTTGTAACTTTTGAACCAGGGCTCAGAATTGAAATCTGAGGGCACTGTTGAACTCGTAGTGCCGATATTCGTTTAAGGAGAATTTCAACTTGACCGCAGTAGGTCGAGGCTGGAATAAAGTTTTCAGATATTTAGTGGGAGAAAATAAAATAAATATGCTTTATTTAATTTTTGAAATTGAAACCACCCATTTTGAATTTAGTGGTGGGGATCACCCAAACCCCTCTTAATATGATGTTAACCCTTGGATTTCCCCTAGTTAATGTGACACCTTCAATTAAATAAATGTGCCGACTCATTTAGTTTAGTTAATAAACATAATATAATTAATTTGGAACCACCACTTTTAGGGGAGAAATCATTGGTAATAGAAAGGAGATCTTTGGAGAACCTTTGGTGAAATATCCATCGACAAAGAACGACTTCCGACGAAGAACGATGAACCAACTTCAGAAGCGTCTTGTAGGAGCATCGTACACCGATGTCCCTCTCATCAGCTTAATCTTCTTCCTTGTGTCATTTCCAATGAACATAAAGTTAGGGATTTACATCGAATTATGATTGAATTAATTTGATAATTCATCATATATTGGATTCACAATGACAATCGCTAAACAAACATGACCATTTTCCCACACATATACCATGCCCCTCTATCTTTTGTTCTTCTTGCGTTCTTCGTGCGTTCATCAATGAAAAATAAATAATGACGCTGGAAACACTATGTTTTCTTGGGCATGAAATATGGATGTAGAGCCCTAGACCTAAGGACCGTGAATATGTGGTCAACAAATTTTTTGGTCTTGGAACGATGTCATGATGGCTTGCGAAAGAAGGCAGCGGCCGGCACCTGGCCAGCGGAAAGGATGGGGGTGGCGCACCTCAGCACTGCCAGTTGAGCAGGAGGTTGTGGCCCATTGGCTACGGCAGAGCAGGGAGGAGGCCAACATCTGGCCGACCGTGGGACGGAGTGGTAGTGCACGTTTGTGCCACCGGTAGAGTAGGAGGTGATAGCTGCATGGTCTTGGCGGGGGCTGAATGACGGCTGACACCTAGCCGACATTGGAGGATAGTGGCGCCATCACGCCGCTAGGAGGAGGAGGATTGGCCAGTGAACTGGTCGGCTGTGGTAAAGTGAGTAGGACCTGCTCTGGAGGGTCCACATTCCAAAAACTAAATTTCCCATTGGAGGTTCAGGTGACATGGGAGGCGCCTCCCTCCTGGGCGTTGCCTAGGGCGGACCCCGCCACAATGGTACACCCGAAAGTGGTCTGTGCCACTGGCCCACGCCCAGTGGAACGGAACCGGAGACCCCCTTCATAGGTTGGGCCTGACCATGGCCCAATATACTGGGCTCGCCCGCGACCCCGAAAAACCTAGTCGACCAGAACCGGGTTGGCTCGGACCGAACCCAGGCCCCAATAGACCCGGATACGCCATTTTGTCCATATCTTGTAAACCGTGCATCCATTTGACAAACCATCTACGATACTAGAATACTTGGTTCAAGATTGTCATTTTGGTGTAGTTCATTAGAGTTTTCGATAATGTTGGAGTTCGGTTGGGATGGATCAAACCCCGAATCCAAGAAGGCCCTTGGAGGGAAAAAGCTAATAACTTATAGACTGGGCATTTGATTTGTACTCCATCCATTACGTTGGGTCCCTTATGACGTGAGGGACCATAGGGATACATCTTTGTGGGAGTCATGGAAATCGAGGTATGACCAATATCTCAGGGGACCGATTCTATTGAACACGAGCGCACCGGGTGCAAGGAAACCAGTGGTTGGTAGGGAGGCAGAGGATGGAGAATGATAATATGAATGATAGTTACCTATAGACGCTGGGTGGGTCGGATCCTGTGTGGGTCATTGCGGGGGTTAGAACATATCCATCATGTGTGGGTCAACGCTCATTGATCCTATGTGGGTCACCACATACCGATCCTTTTTGGGTCAGATCCTGTGTGGGTCAGTGCCCAGTGGTCCTGTGTGTCTCAGCGAATACCAATAATGTGTGGGTCAAATCCTATGTGGGTCCTTGTGGGGGTTAGTACCCATCGATCCTATGTGGGTCAGACTCCATATAATCAGCAACAATGCCTCTTTCCCGAATAAGAGGATCTATCTTCACGACTAATCATATGTACTTCTATACTTCAATTATACATATGTGAGCTATGTTTGATATCTTCATGGTGTTCCTGTGTGGTTCTATATCTTCATGGTGTTACCTATGTTGCACTCCTACCTTCGTGGTGTTAACTGTGTGGTACTCCTAGTGTCGTGGTGTTACCAGAGTGGTACTTCTTCCATCGTGGTGTTACCTTTGTGGTATTTGTTCCTCCTTTGTGAGATGAGTATATCTTGATAACTTAGTTATATGTATGGGAATATAACTATGTAGTGTGTACTGTTGTTTCAATGTTTTTTGTTTTATACATTATTGATTTGAGAGACCTTTGTGGGTTGTTGGGTCCCTACTGAGTATTGTTATACTCACCCCTACACGGGATACACCCACACCTTGTAGTGTCTTGTGCAGATGATGGACAACGCTGACTGAGGACAAGGGTGCCAGGACTAGAGACTGATCAAAGGTGGACCTTAGATGAGGCATACCACAAAGAAGACCTTTTGAGAGTTGTACTTACCCTTCAGTTAGGATCCTGGGCAGGTGTTCATAGGAGTTGTTTTCAGTTTTACTTGTACTTTAAATTTTTACTTGTACATTCCATTGGGGACTGTATTCTGGCCCCTTTACTTTCTGTACACATCATGTTTACTATATAGTTTAATTTGTACGTGTCTCTTTCTATGCGCTTGTTTTGTGTGAGTTTATAGTTTATAAATGTAACGCCTTCCCATTTTAAAGAATACACCTTTATGTTCTTGTTTCCACCCCCAGGCCTATGGAAGGCGGGCTTGGGGTAGTCATGGCACGGGCCCTGGGGGATGGGTCATGAGAATCAAAATATGACATTATTCCTCTCTTAGCATGGATTTATACTTCCATTAAAAACCATGTTTTATAAAAAAAATTAAAAAAACGATACACTACTATTATAGGATTTTCAGAAGAAATTTTTACCACTGTTTTAACATTTTAAAAATGGAATTAAAAAGATTATTATTTTCATTTTTCATATAATGAACATTTCAAAAAAATTGTAGTTAAAACAAAATATATGGAATGTACGCATTTACCCACTATCATGACCATTATTTACTTAAATCTTCATTTGAAATTTTACATGGTAATTTGAATAATTTTATTTTCATAACATTCTCGAAATTCCTAATTTTTTATTTTTTTCGCTGAAAAATATTTTCATGGAATATTTATAAATATTCAAAATATTTTCAAATAAAAATATTTTCAAAATATTTTCATGATCATTTATATGTTTCCAAATCTATTTTGAATAAAATAAGTCTTCAAAATGATTCATGTTTAATGAATATTATTTTCCAAATTGAATAACAAATTTTCCTCAAGAAATGTTATAAACAAAACATAAAAGATTTCAATATAAGAAATGTATATTTGAAAACATTATTGAATGGGATTTTAAAAGATATGATATTTTCCATAAGAAATATTCAATTTAATATTTCATGATATCTATCCATATTACATGAGATTATTTGACATATTTTATGCATTACAAGAGGATATAATAAAAATAAACCATTATTAGTCTTCTATTCAATGGTTTGGGTTTATGATCCAAAGTGGTTTATGAAACTATTTCCCCTTTCATAGGTTATAACATGATAATATGCTTATCAAACATGATTTTTTTCACAGGTTATAATAATAATATGAATCCTATATCTTTTTCATAGGTTATGGTATGATGGCATATTTATGGTAACCATTTCATTTCATGGGTTATGATATAATACTTATGAACCCCATATCATTTTATGGTTCATGATATGATAAATGTTTTATTTTCATGAGAGACACATAGGAATGGATGGGTATCCCATACCTACAAACAAGGGGATACATGAGGGAATCACAAGACCGGAATAAGAGGGAACACGAGAAGGAATCAAAACCAAATAATAATAGGGAAAACATGAGGGATTCCCATACCCAAACCTAGATGGTATACGGTAGTGCATCCCAATACCATAACATAAGGGTATATGGGATGTCATCCCATGGATATACATAGATTATATATATGAAGGAATCCAATAAGTGTAACAAGAGAGTATACAAAAGGTTATACAAAGAACGTAATAATAGGGTACACAAGAGGGAATCCAAATCCCATAAAACAGAGTACCCAAGAGGAAATCCCAAGCTAGTAATAAGAGGGTACATAACATGGCTTCACAAGACTGAAAAATAATGGTAAACGGGAGTTCATCCCAGTATTGAAGAAGGTACACAATTAATTAGCCCAAGACAAACATGTTATGGGGGTCATTGTTAGTATCATTGATGATGGATTCTATTTTCTTATGTGTGTGCCACAATTCTATCTCTTATTCAAATGTTACGGTTTCATCGATTTTGATCTTGATTCCCTTATGATTCTTATCTTATGAATAATTTATAGTTTCCCTAGGATTCTAGTATTTTATCTCCACATGTTAGTGTATTATCCTATAATTTTATTCTCATTCTATAATATACTTATCTTCATGCTATTCTTATATATCATACCTATTTACCATTATTGAGAATTTGAGGTCACCATTTCATATTTTTCATTTTCCTAGGTTAAAATGAAATGTTTCTTATAGGAGAACTAAATGTAATTATGTTTATGGTGGAAATTGATGATGTTAAGAAAGGTTTTATATCGTGTCCCAATATTTAAAAGATACTAAACTATTATAGTCCTCATAATTTTCATTTATAATGACCTAAATAATCATAAAAATGATATTATATCCTTCTATATTAAATATGGGTCTCTAATGTAGTTATCAATTGGAATGATATTGTAATCCATTAGTTACTAGTATTATAAAACATTACAATGATCCAAAGGGATATTTATAATTATATTTCATGGTATGTATCTATGGATAATTCTATGTTGTCATAAATTTATTACAATGTGTCATGAGTTATGAATCCAATAATTGAATTTTCCTGAATACATGGATTTCTCTATGATATATGTGGACCAAACTATGATTACTGGTCTTAGTTAGTAGGTTTAACTAGAATAAACTATAATAACATTGAATGTTCTAGATGTGTAATGTTTCGGAAATTTGAAAACTAATGCCATAAGTTTAAATATCATAAAGTGAATCAAGAAGGAGGAATGTGAATCAATTATACTATAGAAGATACAATGATTGTGAATGACTTCTGATATTATGGGTTGTTGTAATGATACAAATATAAATTAAATATAATAATAATGATTATATTTATGATGATAAAACTTAATACATGATTCAAATATCATATTATAGTAATTGGGAACTAAGTAATTAGATGATGAAGCCTATGTAATCGTTTAGGACTAAGGTTCGATGATTGAAATATATTTTTTTATAATTAAAGAATTATGTTATATGATTCAAAATGTATATATTTTTCATTAAGCATTTAAAATGATATGTTCAATGGTTCTAATAAACTTTAATGGTTATTAAATGGATCATTTATATTTTTATGGGTACGTAAACCTAAATGTGTTCCTAATATTGATAAAATTGTGTTAACAGTGGTCAATGAGATGATTGTATTGGATATAGTGAATTGGAAACTATCAATGAATTCAGAACTAATAAAGGATTTTGTAAAATTGTTATTATGGTATCATTGATAGTGTTTACCAAATTTATTGTATTTAATAAATATATCAAAAAATCATTGGAATTGGAATGAATTCGTGTTTTCAATAAAATTATATTGTCATTCTTGTTATTACCATCTATCAATAGAATACATGAAGAAGATATTCATAGGTCTGGTGTTTGAAAACCAACACATACATTGTGATATATGGGGTAGAAATTTTATGTAGACTTGAAATAAATGTTAGTGACCTTATTTATAATTTGTTGCGTTTTTTTGTAATGGTTATGAGGTTAACCAATAATGGAATGTTTATATTTATCATTGGATTAGGTTTTAGTAATTAATGTACTATAGCACCAAATAATTATACATGTATAGTGGATAACCCATGCTAATAATATTTTTAGAAGATAACTAAAAATAAATCGAATTACTTATCATTCTACTTCAAGATATATTAGTTGTTCTGGAATGGGAAATTCACCATCAATTTTTGAGTAATTGATGAAGTAAAAATCAGGAATGAAACAATAAATGGTTGATTTTGGGAATATATAAATTAATGAAATAAAGTAGGTATATTTTGTTATGTTCATTGGTAAAAAAATAATTCTGATACTACAGTTAAAGTATATAGAAATATTTTATACTAATACAATCCCTTATGTTAAATATATGGACATATAAATTGTCAATGTTTTATGGTTTTTAAGCCCCTAACATTCCATAGATCATTCAGTTTATTGTGATCAATGACCTCAACCATGATCTAAAATTATTTATGATTTCATTCCTCATAATATCTACCATTTTCATGAATGTTCCCCAATATTGAAACTTCATTATAAGGTACTTTTTGTAAACATTATGTTTGCGACTTTATTTTTTTACAGGATGTCATAGTATTCATTTTTTTGATGTAGATTATTATGAGAATACATTTCAATTATTAAAAATTTGAAAATCCATATGAATAAAAATGGTGGAATTTATTTTAAGGTGTGCAGAATGTAACAACCCAATATTTCATGAAATATTCATTTCTAAATAATTTAATATTTTCAACATTTTGAAATTCACACACTATTGAATATATTTAGTATTATATTAAATCACTAATTATTGTTTGGATTTGATAGAACATAAATTTTAGATTTCACTACATAAAACACATATATTATCATACTATATAAGAAATAATATTTTGGATTGCGTTATATAATGTCGAGTTCCTTTGATAGCTTATTTTACATGAAATACCTTGTTTTATAGAACTATATTATACTATTAATGTTAATAAAAAAATATTATAATAGTTAACATATATCAATTGGAATTTATGTTATGAATTGGATTAAATAAATTGTGAAATTGTATTTTAGACATTTATATCCTTTGGTTATCAATTAGTTATAAATAAATGTATGAAACCTTTGAAAATAATGATACCCCTTTTCTAAGAGTACATATTCTCTTTATAGAAACATATTTTCAATAAATAAATTCAACAACCCAGTTTTGTTGAATAATATCAACAAAATTTATATATTATATATTCATTTATATTTTCTGAGACTAGTAAAATATATTTTATGGGAATAAGATAAGAATTAATCCAATTTTATGAATAAAATGTAGTTTTTTTCAAAAAATTATTTCTATCTCATTTTAATGGAACTCCAATCTTATGTATAATTTTGGAAAATTTTATATTTATTTTTGAAAAATGAAATAATTTTAAAATTCATTATTTCAAAATTTACTTTCGGTGAATTTTTTGATATTTTTTCGAGAAGTTTCATTTATTGATGAATAGTGAAAAACAATGAGTTTTAATTGAAAATTGTGTTTTCGTCATGATTTTTTTATATAGATAAATTATACATTAAAATATTTTTAAATTTTAATTTTTTTAAATAAGTAATATATTAATAAAATCAATTTCATTATAATAAAATTCATATTGAAATTTTATTTAAAAATGTTTCAATATTTTAAGCATTCTCAATTTAAAAATAGTTTTTTCATCTTGTCTGTAGGATTAATTTCTAATTAATTTCGACCAACTTTTTATTATAATTTGTAAAAATTGATGAATTATTTATATCACTCATAATATATTATTTTTATTATGTCAAACAATGTTTTTTACAAAAAATTGTAGTGAAAGTAATTAAAATTAGTTAATGTGATTCAGGTAAAAATGTGTTTACATAGTGGTTAGGATTAAACATATGAAGAAAAAACATATAAACATGGAATAAATAAATTTTATCCAAATTATTATAATATATACTATTTTTCTATGAAAAGGAAAAATAATTGTATACACATGATGTAAAAGAGTCCTCTCAATAGTGATTAGATATTTGTATTTACAAGAATAATACCCCTCCTTTACTATAAAAGGGAACTCACCCCTCACTAATTCACACATCCCAACCCATTTGATTATCCATATCATACCTAAATAATCTCCAAACTTCAGTTATCTAATCATAAATTCATCATGTTGTGTAAAACTAATTTTAAGTTATTCCATTAGAGAAAACCAAACGGAATTACCCGAAGGAAAGGTAACACCTTTCAACAAGATTTTTTTCTCCACCCCAAAATTAGTATTATTACATTATTTTATAATAAAATATGTATCAAACTATAATGAGATGTTTTCATGTTATTTTTTAACATAAACCTAAACACACTTCCACAAAATGTGATACATAATCATTGTTCATTTGTGTGGCAGAAAACCACCTCTCAAAATGATGTCGTTATTTTTTCAATTAACACTATTACATATTGGGAATAATGATTGAAATTATATTTTTATATGATATTTATTATATTGTGGATTTATTTATTCTTATGGTACTATTATATAACACATAATTTCATTATATCCTTTTGTGGGAATATGACATCTCTATTTGTGGACGTGTAGTTTTTCGCCTGCACAAAGCGATGCGATTCGTTCCAACATTAAGGATGGTATTGGAAAACCTAAATGATATATATGAAATATTAATTTTACTATAATTATAATATATATATATACATTTATATTACTTTATTTCTTTTAATTGGATAAGAAAATAGAATCAGCATTCACGCGTACATACATCCTACCGTCTCTAGGAACGGTGTAGTTGATTGCATATTTCCATTTATTAGAATATTATAAACAATTATATGTAGAATATTGAATATATATATATAATGTTTACATTTTTTCTAATAATAATTCATTATATAAGTAATAGGATCGAGAATAATCAGTGAAAACATATATAGAAAATAAAGCGAATATTACCCAAAACATAATATTAACATGGAATTGAGGATAAACAGAGAATATAATGTCACTATAAAATAATATATTGTATGATATATAATTATATGGTAATTTTTTTATTATGATCTTATAGTTTTTATATTGGATGATTTAAAATGTATGAATAAATTCAATATTTAAGGTAAGGTAATTTTATCGCACCTTTTATTTATGTGAGTGACATTCCATATTTACGACTAGACTCTTTCTTGTGGCGTATATATTTCCCTATGACATGTTTTATAACAATATGATATTATTTAAAAATATTAAAAAAATTAATTTTTTTATTCATTCATGGGGATCATGATTCAATTTTTACTCATGTAGTAAGGATTTTTTGGACTCACTTTTTTTTGGGGAGTTATATGCCATAATAACCACTTGTTTATTTTGAATGGTCTATAAAATAACCATGAACTTGTTATATGATACATATAATTAAATTTATGGTTTATTTAAATATCATTTTTTTGATCTATATTTAATGTTTTTATCATTCAAAAGTAATGAAATCAGTAAAGTAATTTTGCCTCAATTTTTTATCATTGAGACACATGTTATGTAACACACCTTTTTTTATAAGGGGTATATAATTAAATTTAATTTTTTTTATCATGAATATAAATATTTTATTGATATTTTATGATTCATTTAATGTTATTATCTCCATTGGATTATGACTCAAATATAAAATAGTGGATTTTTTTTTCCAAAATCACTTCGCTTATCAGGATTATCTGTGATTATATATCTATTAATGAAATATGATGACCCATATATTAATATATATAATTAATTTCCTTAACTTATTGTTCTTAATATTATATCCATGTAATAGTACCATTCTTACAGTCTTTTTTACTTAATATAAATATGATATTTTTATTAAAATCCAAATTTATTTTTCTCTTCAACCAGATATATGTTTTCCTTCAAAATAATTATTTGTACAAATGTCTCAAAAAAAGATATACTATATTACCATTATATATGAAATAAATTTTTAACCATGTTCTAACATTTAATAAATTGTATAAAAATTAATCTATTTCAAATTGTTTGATCAAGGAACTTTTCTAATCATTTTATGGTGGAAAAGGAATATTCGATAGGTACGGATTTATGTGCTGTCAAGATAGTCATTTTTTTGAAGATTTTTTTTTCATGTGGAAAAGGTTATATAAATAATTTATATTTATTAATACTCAGAAAAATATTTTTTTAATGTGGTTCGTAATGAAAAATGTTCTCAAAATGTTTTCAAATTATCTCTGTAAGCTTTCAAATCATTTTTAATGAAAACTATTTGCAGAAATGTTTTCAAGATTCCTTCATTAATCATCAAAGATATATTTAGAGAAATTGTTTTGAAAAATGATTTATGTTTTAAATTTTTTTTTTCAAATATGAAATGATATGTTCCACAGGAATGTTTTAAAATTAAATATCAAAAAATTTATTATACAAAAATGATATTTGAGATTGTTTTATAAAAGAAATTTTAAATGAAATGATACATTAAATAAGAAATTTTCTATAGTACAATTCAAAATTTCTCTCTATTTATTATGGATCACATATAAGTACTTTATGATTTAAATGGAATATAATCCATGGGAACCATTATTATTCTTCATTTTTAATCATTTATGTTTAAGAATACATTTTTTTAAACCAGTCTACCATGAATGGGTTATACCATGATAATATACTAATGAACCCCAATCATTTTTTAGGGTTGTTCTTGGATTATGAAACGTATAATTTTCTGAATGGGTATCATATGATTAATTGTTTATGATACCCATTCAATTTCATGGTTCATGATATTATTCTAATGGAACTATTCTATTTTTGGGTCATTATATGATGAATGTTTTATTATATTGGGGAATACACATATATTATTTAGTAATGTGAAATGTGGGACCTATATATCCCCAAAATTAATTTTGTAATGATAAATTTTCAATGTTATAGAAGGGTACGAGGGAGGGAATCCCAAGAATATATAAAGAGGGTGCACATTAGAGAATCTCATGCCCGTTACAAGAGGATATATGGGAGATCAAAACAAGACTATAACAAGAGGGTACACATGAGGGAATCCCTTGAAATTAACATGATGGAATATATTTTGGACTCTAATTCCAATAAAAAGAGGGTATATTGAATTTATTCTAATCTTGAAACAAGAGGGTAGATAGTATGGCATCACAAGATTATAAAAAGATGGTACATCAAAGGGAATCCCAAGACTATAATAAGAGGGTACATGATAAGTAATCCCTTGCCCGAAATAAGACGTCGCACTTTAGGACATCCAAATACGAATGTAGGTACCCAAGTGAGTATCCCAAGACAAACTAGCTAAGAGGGCCTTATTAGGAAACCTTGACTTAGTATTTTATATGCTGATGTGTATGCCAAAATTTTTTGTCGTATTCCAATGTTATAATCTAAGGGATTATTATCATGATTCCAATAAGATTCATGCCTTATGAACATCCAATATTTATGAAATTATTTATTTCAATAATCATTTCTGTGTAGTGTATGATATTCTAATGTTATGTTATTTATCTGATAACCATATTTTCATGTTATTATAATGTATCATACTTTTTTACCCTTACTGACCACATGAGCATACCCTTTTATAGGGTTTCTTTCCCCATGTTATGAAGAAACATTTTAAGTTGGATTACTGAATAAGATTCTCTTTGTTTAAAACATTGATGATCTTTCACCATGTTATAATATCATGTGCTGAGATTTAGATGAAAATAAAATATTATTGTTATAAGGCATGTTATTTTGTAATGCACTTAATATTAATAAAAATTTATGTAATATCAATTTATGTGATTACTCTATTACTATAGTATCCCATATCATTCTAGTGAATTCAAATAGAAGAATGTAATTTTAATGTTGGATTTCCTATCTATAATACCAAGGAAAAATCCTAAAAATTCCACTTTTAAGGGTATAAATAGTTTGGACACACAATATTAATAATAATGCACCAACTATATAGATAAAATTACTGCAAGCCCTTTTTAGCGTATTGTTTAGACACATGGTTTACCAATCCATAGACCAATCATTGAGGTGGGACTACAACACCTATGTATCTTTTTAATGGTCTCCTCTATAGTGTCGGATGAATTTTACAGAAATTTTTTCTTATCATAGTGTTAATTTAAGATCTAAGGAATGAAAATTAAAAATAACATGGGATCTAGGTTGGTACATGGATTCACCTAAACTGTGAACCCCAAATCACGTTTGTGGGTAATAAACATCTAAATAATCATAAAAAAGCGAGAAATACTTTAGGCCAACCTAATAACCATACCCACCATTTGAGCACCATAATTAATGTAAATTGACAGATTTTGTTTTTCTAAATCTTCAAATTCCATCTAAATATCTATTAAACATTCCGATCGCTCATTACAAAAAATAAAAAATTCAACTGAATTGAAAACTCATATATGGGCATATTGAATTACAGACTCCCATCCCTTATACATCTCATCCATGATAAGTCCCAGTGGTTATACATTCACATCTCATGAAATTTTGATGTCATCAATTCGCATTCCAATGTTTGTGTTCTACCTTTGAGTTCCAAACATTCTCTCTAGTGTAACTCGAGAATCATGGGACTCAAATATTTTTAAATAGAGGGAATTTTCATTTTCATTAACGAACACCAAGAGGAGCTTTCCCAAGATCATTCCTCATTAGACAGAATTATGAAATCATTATATTTTCTTACCTAAAACATTTTGATCCACACTATAGGATTAAAATTAAAACATAAAATTACAAATAATTATGACTTCTTACCTTGGAATTTTCAATTATAAATACAATCCTACTGTTTATCGACACACTAGATGCAAGTTTCACCCAATAATGCTTGATAAAAAATGATAATATTATTAAATTTTTGTTACATATTCTTCATTATAAAAATCTATGTTGGACACTTAACTTTTTTCCATTTAAATCTATATAAAAACACGGTTTACCACAAAATAAAATATTACATCATGAAATGCATCTGTTGCATCAGAATTAACATTCCAACTGTTCTTTTAGGATCATTTCATCCAATTATTTGCAAGAAAAATTATTCAAATGTCCCTCGTTCAAATTGCCTTAAAAATTGCTCAGCTACACCCACTATTGTATTCAAAATTTACCTAACCATGATGAACATATGATTTTATCCATCATGTAATACTATATGGACCCACGATAATTTATATACTCAATTCCTTGTGCGAGTAAATGGTTAAACCATAATTCCTAAAAAACAACCTATATGTTATCCTAGAGAGTGATTAGTTTTGGACTCTAAAACTTTAAGATAACATAAAAATTAAAATATACATGAAACTAGCACTCATACCCATTCTAACACCACCTATTATTCAATAACTGAAATTCTAGTAAGAAAAAATGTGAATTATTCTCCCATTGAATACCAACCACTAAAAAGGCTCCAATAATCTTCCTATGATCATTACCATCATTATATGACAATCTAAATTGGATAGTGTTGTGTCACATGTGACCAATGTTCCGCTCCTCGCCACATAATCAGCCTTATCATCACTTTTTAAATTCAAACACACAACCACTACATTTGATGTTCCATCCATAGATGTACATGATGAGTGGTTATGGGACAAATTCTCATTTCTCTACACTAACTAGAAAGATCATTTTCCAAATGTTACCTCCTTCCATGAAAGAAATATATAGACTTCATTAATACCTATAGAATAATGAGGGTCATTCTCTTAAAAAAATATGGTTCACTCCCCACTCTATTCCTTACATTATAGAATTACTCATCTATAACCTTAGTGGTTTTCACCACGAAAAATTTTCCCCTATCAATACATTATTTTTGAGTTCCTAAAATAGCTCACTAATCCATCAAAAAATTCACAATACTTCGATTTTAATGTCATTAACGATGCTGGACAAGCTTCTCAACATTTAAACAAATTAAAACAAAGATCATCCCAACCACACCTATCAACGGGCCAATGATCCCACCCATTCCAAGGGATGCTATAGAAATATCCCACAACTGACACCATTTTAGGTCACAATTGTGCACCCATGCTCCCATGGTATTCTATAACACATCCAAAGTCAACAATGCCAAGTACCCTAATAGACCCACCCTTTAAAATGCCCTTGATACCATATCGATATCACCCAAGTTCTGTATTCTTCAAATTGTACTAGCGATACAATACCAAACCATAACAATAATATAATATCCTATACACCTATCCCATACCCATAAACACCATCATATGCCTCCTTTCACAATGAAAAAATTACCCAGGGCTTTCACCTCACACATATTTTCCTCTAAAATCACTAAATATAGTTTCTCGACCCTATAAAGCATGAATCTAGTGTCTACTGACAATACATTCAAATGACGATAAGAAATCAAATCCGAAAGGAATAAATAGTTTATTAGTCTTGGAAAAAAGATAACTTTGTTAGTCTTATAGTGAAACTTCATTCACTAATTACATCAATTTTTTATTTTTTGGACAAAAATATTCTTATATAGCATATCCTTTGATATAATTCCTTATTATCTTTTTGGATTACTAGGGATGGAAACAACATACGGGTGTGTTAAATTATCAATAAGGGATAATTATATAAAAATAAATAACAATTCATTAAGAATAGTCGCAATAAAAATTTAATTTCTAAATACGTAATCCATTTAATGAATATGGTAAGACAAATTTCAAAGAAGACATTGAGTTTAAATAACTAGATAAGGAATAATCAATATGTGAATGAAAATAACTTAAAATCATTCCATTTAATCAATGAAATAATAATGAAATTCATCCATAGATATTTTCAAATAAATATTCATGGATAATAATAAATGAAATGAATTCAATTCATAATATTTGTAATTAATGATTCATAGGAACATGATACCTTAACCATCAAGATCTATTCTAAAGTCAGTTTAAATATATGGGTAGAAACCCATCTTTCATCCTAGAAATAATCTTGAAGCGGCTTTCTCCAACTTATTTCATCTCATGATATTATTGAGGTATCTAGGGGATTTCATTAATTGTTTCCCAACATTTAATGTTCATGACTAAAGTGTTACTCATATATTGATCACTCTATTTAATAAACGAACAAGGTTCCTTATAAAACATCTATTTTAAATAAAAAATATAGATTTTGAAATATTTCCCCAAATAATAAAATAACTATCAATGTAATTAACATTTTTAAAAATAGTATATGGTATAGGAAATGAACGTATCCATGAAAAATTATATGAATAATTTGGGGAAATTCAATTTTTAATGACTACATGAAAGTGAATATTTCAAGGGGACTACAAAATTTAATAATTTAAGTGAATTTCAACAATATCATTCTAAAAATCATTAATAATCCAAATATAGATATAATAAGTACTGTATAAATATGACATATACCAATTTAATTACTAATAATTATTTTTGTCATTGTTAATATAATATAATATGATTAAAACTAATTTTTATGGAAAATATAGTTACTATTTTGAAAAAACTCAAAAACCTATTCATTAAAAATAACATTCTAACAAATAATATTTTTTTGTAATGGGTGAAATTACATTGATAAATAATTTTGTAATGGTCAAAAACATATTTCAATATATATTTAAAAAATAGGGTTTCAAGAGAAAAGAGATATATGACCAATGAGTGAAAACAAATTATGGTATTTTAAAAAAATTACAAAAAAATTAGAGTAACAAGTAGTGAAATTGGTAATTTTAATTAATAATATCAATGAATAACTAATGTATAATATTATAAAATTGGTTATTGTAAAGTTATAAAATACGTTCCTTTATTATAATTTTATGAATATGCCATCTCGATTTGATTGAGATTATGAAATAAACCCTTAAAATGACCATAATATCAAAGAGAGAATTAATTAATGAATATATTATTAATATTAACAAAATGTATAGATTAATTAAGATTAAATACATAAATAGAGTGTATAAGTCATTATACATGTAATCATATAATATTAATTACAACGAGGATGTAATATAACATAATAAAATCATTTGAAATATGAAATTTCATTACCACTTGGTAATATTAAGTTCAACCCCAATTACATAAAATAAATAAAATTGAAAAAATTCCATGAATAATGAATTATTCATGATATTAAATTTAAATTGGTATGTATGTATAACATATATAATAATCTAGGTGAATAACATTATAATATGCCTCATTGAAATGAAATTGTGTCGAAATCCATTACCTTTAATTTCATTTGGGTGAACGTCATTTTACATCATATATAATGGTTTTTGGGTGGATGTTAACATATTATAGAACTATATTAATATATATAATATTAGATATAAACTTATTTTAATATGGTATTACTTCTTTCAGAATACTCTTTCAATATTTTCAATATTCTAGTTGTTCATTGCAATGTTTTTTAGTATATTTTGAAGGGTTTTTTTGTTCGTTTTATTTTGGTCATGATTTAATAAAATAAAGTATATAAAAAATGATTCAAATATAATATATATTCATTATAAATGTATTTATAATAGTCTATAATATTTGGCAATTTGAAAGTAAATGCATTATTCATAGAGATGGTATGTCATATGTACAAATGAACACTAAATCCATTTCCTAATCATATTTATAATAATGAAATTTTAATAATATATAAATATATATATTTATATAATAATTAAAATTTCATATTTAATTCATATATCTCACATAGTATTATGAAAACAACCCTTTATACATACCTTGTATAGAATGAACGAATCACATCGTTTTGAGGAGGCAGTAGTCTATACATCCAAAAACGATGTTATCGTATTCCCCCAAAAAGGAAGGGATATAGGTACCATTATATAAAAATGTAAAGAATCCTAAATAAATTATAAATAAAATATATATGATATATAAACTATAAATCAATCATTATATCAATCCGAGAATGTTAGTAAATAGAAGAACGAATGACATCATTATGTGAGGCGGTATTCTTACATACGAATGAGGATTACATATAAAATTTGATGTATGTGTGTGATAGTTTAGATATATTTCATTGAATAAAAAAATATAATTATATTAAATATAATGAGGTTATTATATAATAATGATATAAACATAATTGAATGGGTGGGGGACTAAATGAAACAAAACTGATCTTTAATGAACGTTACCTATTAATTGGGTAACATATTTTGGTCTATATGAAAAGACAACCTTGGATTGGCTTTTTCTCAAGGATAGATTCTTATGATCGGTTATAGAGTTATGATATATTATTGGGGAAGATTTTGGGAGATCCAAATTATATGATTTTATTCCAATGAATTAAACTATATTAATTGATTTATTATTGATATAATGGTACTTTAAAATGAATTAAAAATTTAATTTATCAATGTGAATAAATTATACCAAAAATAGTTATTAATTAAAATTCATTATTTTTCACTATTCATCAAAATATGAAAATTCATAGAAAAAAGCCAAAAATTCACCCTAAAAAAATTTAGGTTAAAATTTAAAAAATAATATTTTTTTTATATATAAAACATATCAAATTAAAAATAATTGGATTTTAAAATATGTTCTCTATTAAATAGTGGTAAAACTACCTTTAAAAAAATATAATTTTTTATGTAGAATTTTTTAATTCTTATCTTATTCCAATAAAACATATTGTGGTAATATTAAAAATATTTTATTGAATATTTAATATAAAACATTAACTATTATCAGTAATTAAAAGTAATTATTTTTATTTATTATGATAAAACACCACTATGAGTTTAAATGAATTTTTTTATGTTCAGTTAGATTTTATATTCATTTTTAAATAATTGGTATCCTTGATTTCATTTGATATTTTTGAAAAACAAATATTATAAATATTATAATATTTTTAATAACTTCAAATTTAACTAATTTGGTATATCCTATTATTTTAAAATATTATATTTTAATAATATATTGATTCTTGGTAAAATATGGTTTTTCGTTGAAGATAAACTATCGATGAAAGTATTTGATGCGAGAGATGTGAGATAACTCAGTATTGTGTGAATTGAAAGTTGTAGAATTTATTTAATATATTTTAAATATTAATAATACCCTAATGAATTGAGAGTTTAAATATCTTCCTACTTCCGGTGTTGAGTATCATATATTTCATCATATAAAATTTACTTTGTTATAATTTTCATGGGTTTAAATTCTCCTATACTTAATTTAACTGCTTCAAAAAATATAAACTCAATAATGGTAGTGAATGGTTTGGTATTTGCAGATTAGTTCCTTTAAACATCCCACATTGAAAAATATTTTATAAAATATCCTTTACATAAGAGATATCAAGAAATAAAATATTCTGATAGAATAATATATAACATCGTTTCTATGAAGTATAACATTAGATGAATATGGATATATATAGAGAGTAAATTCTAAAATAATTGTGCAGATTTATTGAAGGTATTGATCAAAATAAATTGAATTAATAATGTAAATTTGAGTTTTTCAAATCCATAAATCTATGAGGATTTTATAGAGCATCGATTGCACAAAAAATGAGGGTATTTGGATAATTTTTTTGTCTTAATATCCTCTTCATAATGTTGTGGAATAATTTTATTGACCAATAATAAAAGAACATTAACTTATATGGTATGTTTCAATTTTATATAAACAATTTCATATTTTGGTTGTGGTTCAATCAAATTATAATTCATCCATTATTCTAGTAAAAGAATATCCAAAAAATAAATTTTATTCCTAAATCACTAAAAATCATTTTCAATTAGTCATAGTATAAATAAATTCATGGAATGTATTTCCATCTATTTGCATATATTTTCCAAAACTATTGTGATTACAACGTTAATATCTAAACTAAAATCTAACACTTCTAGCTTATTATTCATCTTTTTTAATAAACTTTTTTATCTCAAAATAATTACACATTTACCATGAAATCACATCATCCAGTGGTAGGTGTGAAGCCCTTATTGTCCTTCGATCATGGGTTAAGTATCCATGGCTCTCTATATATTCCATTTTAAAAAACAATATAATTTCAAAAAAAACTATGATGTTAATCCATTAAATTTAATCATCTAATAACCCTTTCTCTATGGATTCTAATACAATATTTTCTTTAAATGACTAATATTATTACATGACTATTATTAAAAAAACATAATATATTATCAATAAATTTGAATTAATGTCTCAAAAATTTTAACTCATTATTCCCCAAAAATCACTTCCAATTAAACATGTAATGAACTAATGAGTTGTATTACCATAAATTTTTTCCCAAACATCCTTAATCATAGAAGGATTCCATCACATAAATTATAATATGATATATTTAATAATTAGATCCTATAATAAAAATTAATCTCACAATCCTAGGGTGGTATCCATAACTTTTATGTTAATAAAGACATATATACATCTATGCTAATCCAAAATTTTTATCTTAAGATTTTGTTCCCAAATCATTTTTTCATATTTTTTCCCTAAGTTTATACTAAAATTTCAATATCATAAACTATAGCTCCCTAACCTTATTTATCCTAGATCTGATGTCTAATACCATTACATTAGAATGATTCAGAATAATATAATCTTAGAGGACTCGAGAGTTTACTAGTACTGGTAATATGTATATGTACAGGAGACTTTTTTTATAAATTAATATAAAATTTAAAAATAAAAAATTATTTTGGGATAACATTAATCCCCCATAGCATATACTTGAATGTTATTCCACATACACTTCTTGGATTACTATATAAGGATGAAAATAATGTTGATCTCAAATGATCAATAAGGGATAAGTATAATAGAAAAAATAATAATTCATTAAGAATAGTCAATATGTAATTGTAATACTATAGTTACATTCCATGTAATCATAAAACTAAGAATTTTTTTATAACCAATATGGAGATGTTATTAAATGAATACATAATACATTTTAATAACTATATATGAAATAATCAATATGGAAAGGAATATAATTGATTCACATTACATTTAATCTATGAAATGAGAATGAAATTCATCCTTTGAAAAGTTCAAATAAAAAATTTCATTGATAATAATAATTTAAATGAAGGAAATTTATAATTATCTAACACCATGTTTCTAAGGACATGATACCTTTACCATCAATTCTTATTGTCAAGACATTTTAAATATTCTTGTAGAATCCTATTTATTACATGTGGAAACAATTTATAAGGGTCTCTCTCCAAATGATTTCATATCATGAGACTACCAATTCATATTGGGGATTGAATTAACTAGTCCCCGGATTGTATGCCACTTTTTCAAATAATTCTATGTATATCAAATACTGAATTTAATTAATGAATAATGTTACATATCAAATAACCATATTGAGTAAAGAATACATATTCATCAATATTTTCCACATAAATTCAAATAACTATCAAATTAATTACAATATTTAAAAATTTAATATGGTTTATTAAATGAATATATCTATGAAATGTTATATAAATAATTAGAGAAAACTAAATGTCCAATGATAGTAAAAAGTAAATATTTTATGGGGAGTATAAAAATTAAAGGAAATGAATTCAAAATATATACAATGGTAAATCATTAATAATACATAAATATAAAGAATAAAGGTTGTTTGAACACTACATATATCTATTGGAGATATTATAAGTATTTTTTTAATTGATAAAATAATGGAATATATTTACAAACAATCTTAAGGAAAATATCCTCATTATTTTGAAAAGAATTTATAAAAACCATTAAGTTGAAAATAAATTTAAAAAAATTAAACATATTAAAATGGTTAAAATTATTTTAATAAATTATTTTTAAAAGGATAAAAATATTTTTGATAATAGTTTTTTAAAACATGGTTTAGGTAGAAAATAGATCTCAGGCTGAATTGAGAAATGATGTCTTGTTTTCTTAAAAAATATTTTGTGATTCATTTAGAGTATGAAAGATTAAAACAATGGTATTATTAATTGATAAATGTCATGAATAACCCTAGTAGAAAAAAATTAAAGGTTTTAGTGAACAATTATAATATAAATTCCTTCAATGCATTATCATAAATAAGAAATCTCTATAAGAATGATATTGTGAAAGAAAACATTAAAATTATCACAACGCCAAAGTGAGAATTAATAAATGATGTGATTTTGTGTATCCAATGTAAATCCACATTGAATTTTTTTAAAAAAATAATTAGAGATACTAATTCCATATTAAAAATTCATATAATATTAACAACAATGACGATGTTTTGAGTTTTAAAATTTATTTTCCATTTTGAAACATGATGTTTATATACTATTAGATGAAATATTTCAAATTGAAACTAAAAAATCCATGAAGAATAAATTATTCATGATAATAAATGTTAAAGTGTTAGTATATGCAAAATATGAAATAATTAGTTGAATAACATTACAATATGCCTCATTATAGTGAAATTTTAACTCCCTGACCCCAAATTGTAACGCCCCGACCCCAGCTACCCAGAGTCGGTGAATTACTTCGTAACATTGGCATGATCACAAAAGATCAAGTCTCGAAAGACCGATTAGTTTAGTAGCCTTGGAAACACTAGATACATTCATAAGTCTTTCATTACATCAAAATTAATGAAACTAAAATAACATGGTCTTCATAGTCCACACTCATATCTTCACTGACTATCCTTGCAAGTCAGTCATAATACACTTCTTCACATCCTGGAAAATATTTAAACATTGAAAGGGGTGAGCTCAGATGCTCAGTAAGGATAACAATATTTCAGAAGCTTTCATAAATAAACATAAAAATTTAAGGCAATGTATAACTAAAACAAAAGCCTTTTAAACTTGAACATTAACATAATATGGCAAAAGTAAAATGAGATAATGCCATTTACTTCTTCACATGGATATTCTACTGGTCGAATAATCACATGAAATATCATTAACCACTTTCATAATGTTGGAATGCATAATGCCAGACTATCATAACCACGTATTCAAGGCCTCGTGCCAAGACCACAAATAAAATTTTGTCAAGGCCTCGTGCCAAGACACTAGTTTGTCTTATGAGACCTGCCGATGCATCAAGGAGCTATAGCGGGCTCCACCCATCACTTATTAAGTCCAATGCATTCCTCATATGAATAGGTTTAAACATATCATAAACCATAACATAATTGTATCACATAAAACATGAATAAAGGAAACATAACATTTCCACATTTCAATCACAAGATATCAATACAGCACATTGATATAATAAAAACGCTTTCAAAACCACTTTCAATACCAAAATAAAAGAATGTTAAAACTTTGTATTTATTTTTCATTAAAAAAAAGATGGCTTATAGAGGAAGCCGAAACTCAAATAATGGTCACGGCGGAAGAGAAGTCGTTGTCGCCGCATAAGTACGGAAAGAAAAACATTCCCTTTTGTCGTTTAGCAAAACGCTTTGTATAAAAAGATTCCTTTTGAATAACCGTAAAAGTCAAAGGGGTTTATACACCGTATAAAAGAAAGTTGTGTATAAAACCAAATATGCCTCAATGAATGGGGATTGAGACGATGTCCTTAAAAGATCATTTTTAAAATAAAGTAGATCTATAATTTGTATTCACTATAGGTACACATAAAGAAAGTAAAAATATAAAATAAGACATAATAATATCACGACATAATTTGAAAGTAGGAGATTAACCCAAAGAATGGAAATTGGGTTAAAAAGTTTCCTTACCTTGTGTCCGACATGACTCAACCATTCATTAACCTCCTGAATAATATACTAGAGTTAATATATACCTTATTAAGAACCATTTTCAATTTCATTATCCTTATTATATCACTTATTACAATGATATGAACATTATGTAATTATTTAAGTTAATAACGGTCGTTTTGTCGATCTTTGGTACTTGAGTCAACAATAAAATTCTCATAATTACAAGTTGTTTATGTGATAGAATATCCATTATCTCCATAACTATATTCATGATTTAGATGTCATATATATCTTATATATCCAGTATATACATTCATTTATAATATTACGTAACATTTAGAGGTAAGAAATGAAATGCACCGTTCATGGAGACGGTAAGCCATACGTACGCATGAACGCTACTTTCAATTCTATTTCATATTTAATGGAATGAAATCATAATGATATAAATTTATAATATAATTCCAGTATAATATAGTGTATAATACCATTTACTCCATCCTTTATACATCCCACATATGGCATTAATGATTCAAATCACTTTGAGGGGGCGGTAGTCCGCACTTCCTAAAATGAAATTATCGCGTTTTACCCATAATGGAAATCATAAAGTATGCCATAAATGAGAAATACAGAAGAATAAGTAAAACATAAACATATTATATATCATATATAAAAATATTTACATCTTAATGGCCACCTTTGAAGGTGTTATATGAGTGTTGAACAATCATCATTTCGTGAGGCAGAAATTCGCCATCCACAGAAACCGTATGTTCTTTAACCATTAGATGTAGGTGTGTGTAAGTGTAGCTCGAATACTTCTTATAACAACATACTAGTATATTGAGGATACTGGTGTTGGTACAAAAGAAATGAATAAAAAGAGTTTAGGGGGTTGGAGAAGCAAAATAAAACAAAAGAACATAAGAGAAAACACTACCTTTAAAACGGGTAACACTCTTTGATTTGAGGAAAAGGATTCCTTGGGAAGAGTTCATCCCAAAGTGAGGCTTCTAGGAGTAAGAGGGGGAAGTTGGGAGAGTATTTGGGCAGAGGTTGGCCGAGCCAAATGGCTTGAATGTGTAAATGAGGTGGGAGAGGTGGGGGCCTTTTATAAGTGGAGAGGAGGGGCACTTTTGGAATGATTGAAATGTTACATTATTTCACAATGCTTTTCGGATTCTAAAGGTCCCACACTTATATAATTCTAGTCTAAGGTGATAAGGTTTCGAAACCTCTTCATCCAATAGGCTTTGGACAAGTTTAAGCCTTGGATTTTGCATTATCTTCTCATTTTATTTAAATCGTTAAATAATGAGGTCATCGCCACATCATAATGATGTCATAAATAATTTAATTTATTTAATGTCTAAAAATTATAAAAAAAATATTATGATGTGGGAAATCTTTTTATATTTCTAATGAATATTTATAATCAAAATTTGGACTTGTGTAACCCCACTTAAAAACTGTTTTAGTAAAACAGCTCATGTTTGTGTCAATTTAATTTTAACATTAAATAAATATATATTAATGTCATTTTCCAACTAAAGTGGCTCAATGGGGTCCCCAAGTTGACCCATGGGTTGTCTTGGTCGGCCATGACTCATCCAATAGGAGTAGGACAAGTTTCATGCTCATCTCATATTATTATAACATTATTTGTACCTTAAACTACACTAATTACCTCTAATCGCGATTAAGAACTTAAAAGTTACTATTCACCAAAAAATTATTTTAATCTCATTGAACCACATTTTTCTTCTTAATGACAACCATGAATGTCGGATTTTTTAAAATCAAATCACAGAAGTGGTAATATTTAATTTAAACGAAAAATCAGTTATTTAACTACCACTTAGTGGTTTCACTATTCATCAAAAATTGAAGTTTTTCAGAACAATGCCAAAATTTCACCCTAAGATATAATTGATATTCCGAATTCAAAAATGATTTCTATTTTACAAAATTCCAAACATATAAGTTGCATTATTTAATTTTATAATTAATTCCCGCTGTCACAACAAATAGCGTGTTTTTAAGAAACAATTTATATCAAAAGATTGGCAATTGTTTATGTCCAATTTTAATGTTAAATTAATTCTAATGACCACCATTGGATAAAATAGTAAAATTATATTCTAATTATACTTTAAAATCACTAAATATTATAATTTATCACTATAAATTATTTTGATTAAAAAAGCTGTTTTTAAGTAATTTTCACTATTCATAAAAAATTAGAAGTTCTCAGAAAAATACCAAAAATTCAACATAGGCTAATTTCGATATTACGAATACAAAAATGAAGTCCATTTTGAAATATAAAATTTCTATAATTTTAAAAAGTGGTTATTACTATTCATAACGGCTACTTTGATTAGTCGTGGTGTTTTAGAACTCGAAGTTGCGTACAATGCAAGCTATTGCATTATTGAAAGAGAGGCGTATCGTGGAAGCTCGGGGTGTTACATTCTCCCCTCCATCAATAAATTGCGTCCTCGCAATTTGAAATTTTTCTTGGAAAATAAAAGGTTGAAAAGAGAAAATACCTTTGAGGATAACCCACATCGGAAATAAGGTTAATAAATATATAACATTAAAAGAAAGCAAGATAAGTACAAAGGTCACCCGATATAGCCCATTCTAGGATTCTATGAAAATATGGATATGGAGGAGAAACAAACCATCAAGGTCTGATGGAGAGTTATAGAAAATAGGATTAGGAGAAAGTTTAACCACAAGAAAATCAAAAACTTGTGATTGGTTAAACGGTCATTGAATCCCCAGTTGGAAAAGTTAACCGACAACATTTTTGTTTTAAGTTACCTTTTATAATGTGGAGGAATTTATTTAGTAGATTTACTAAGAACGTAAGGTAATATAAATACTTGTTATGTATAGTTTCATTCGTTAATAAATTTTTACCACAAACCCAACTTTTACTCCAAATGGTAACGGAACTCAAAAATATTCTATTTATCCTAATTGTATAAGGTTCTAAATGTTAACACATACCATTTAGATTAGTAAAACTATTTTGTAATAACTAGGTACTTTCTATAGGCTAGTGGTAGGAAATAAAGGCTTGTCGCACTATGGTTGTGGGTTCGATTCCTGCAGCTTTGTCCGACGCGATGGGTTATTCCCCACCCTGCAAGTTGTCCTTTTCCTAAAAATATAGTACTATACTATTCCAAAAATAATCTTCATAAATATTTTAACCTTAAACAATACTATCCAAAGTTCAACTTAATCCACTCCAACCTTTATAGTTATCCAAAATACCTTCATCAAGACTTTATCTAAAAGGTCTCTAAATTCCAAAATCAATTGTAACATCAGATTCCCCAAACAAAGAAAAGTTTCTCTTATTGTCACATACTAAAAATATGATTACCTTAATCATATTACCTTAATCAAAAATTACTGCAGTACAATCCTTATATACTCCATAATTATTATAACAAGTATATCATTGATACAACACTCAAATTACAAAATTCATTAATAACAATATAAGAACTCTAATAATTCCTCCTCATCTGTGGTAGTATCATAACTTGATTATTATCCAATAACATCATTTGAGACATACTCTGATGATTTGAACATTGGTTTGCGTAGTGTCCCCACTCCTTGCAGATGAAGCATTGTACATTTGAAACCTTTTTCTTACCCTTGCAGTCACGCACTCGGTGTCCTTTTTCTCCACACTTATAACAAACTCCCATTCCCTTCAGGCAAATTCCAAGGTGTTTCTTCCCACAGTTATCACATATTGGAAAATTCTTCTTTTCCCTCGTCCCTTTATCCATCATTCTCTCTTCCATCCTTTTCTTCTCTTTCATCCCTTCAAATCCATAAGACTCAGAGAATTCTCTACTTATCTTATTAACACATGATACTATTTCTTCATATGTTGATAACACATGGGAGAATATTTCCCTTCTAAATGTTGGCTTAATAACATGAAAGATATGATCCTTCTTACTCTTTGGATCATACATATTGATGGAGTTCACCTTCCTTCTACTGGGCGCCATTTCTATACAATGTTATAAACTAGATTAGTTTATGAATCAAAATACATAATCTCATACTTATAAAACACTTAACATAAATTGAACTATTTATGGATATAATCCATAATCTTAAAAAGGTTTTCTATGAGGAAGTATATACTCATAACCGTTCATAGTGGTTTGTAAAGGAAACGAGAATTATCCTAAGCATATTCCCCGGGAGTGTCGTAACCAAGAGTGCAGCAAGGCCCGTTGTCGTGCACCAGTTCCCGTTCGAGTCTAGCTCAAAGCGGTGTTTTCGGGTTTTACCCCTAGGTACATCTGTGCCAGAGCCGCCTCTACCTGCTCGTATCCAGACAGGGATGTATTGCTCGGAAAACTCATAACATCTCTATAATACCAAAATTCTAGGAAGTTCTTCTATAATAATCCTCAAAGTCTATCTTCGGGCTATGTGCTCTAATCAGAGTTTATCTAAATCTAGCTTCCTAGGTTAGTACTAAACTGCCTCTGATACCAACTGTAACGCCCCGACCCCAGCTACCCAGAGTCGGTGCATTACTTCGTAACATTGGCATGATCACAAAAGATCAAGTCTCGAAAGACCGATTAGTTTAGTAGCCTTGGAAACACTAGATACATTCATAAGTCTTTCATTACATCAAAATTAAACAAACTACAATAACATGGTCTTCATAGTCCACACTCATATCTTCACTGACTATCCTTGCAAGTCAGTCATAATACACTCCTTCACATCCTGGAAAATATTTAAACATTGAAAGGGGTGAGCTCAGATGCTCAGTAAGGATAACAATATTGCAAAAGCTTTCATAAATAAACATAAAAATTTAAGGAAATGTATAACTAAAACAAAAGCCTTTTAAACTTGAACATTCACATAATATGGAAAAATTAAAATGAGATAATGCCATTTACTTCTTCACATGGATATTATACTAGTCGAATAATCACATGAAATATCATTAACCACTTTCATAATGTTGGAATGCATAATGCCATACTATCATAACCACGTAGTCAAGGCTTCGTGCCAAGACCACAAATAAAATTTTGTCAAGGCCTCCTGCCAAGACACTAGTTTGTCTCATGAGACCTGCTGATGCATCGAGGAGCTATAGCGGGCTCCACCCGTCACTTATTATGTCCAATGCATTCCTCATATGAATAGGTTTAAACATATCATAAACCATAACATAATTGTATCACATAAAACATGCATAAAGGAAACATAACATTTCCACATTTCAATCACAAGATATCAATACAGCACATTGATATAATAAAAACGCTTTCAAAACCACTTTCAATACCAAAATAAAAGAAAGTTAAAACTTTGTATTTATTTTTCATTAAAAAAAAGATGGCTTATAGAGGAAGCTGAAACTCAAATAATGGTCACGGCGGCGGAGAAGTTGTTGTCGCCGCATAAGTATGGAAAAAAAACATTCCCTTTTGTCGTTTAGCAAAACGCTTTGTATAAAAAGATTCCTTTTGAATAACCGTAAAAGTCAAAGGGGTTTATACACCGTATAAAAGAAAGTTGTGTATAAAACCAAATATGCCTCAATGAAAGGGGATTGAGACGAAGTCCTTAAAAGATCATTTTTAAAATAAAGTATATCTATTATGTTTATTCACTATAGGTACACATAAAGAAAGTAAAAATACAAAATAAGACATACTAATATCACGACATAATTTGAAAGTAGGAGATTAACCCAAAGAATGGAAATTGGGTTAAGAAGTTTCCTTACCTTCTGTCCGACTTGACTCAACCATTCTTTAACCTCCTGAATAATAAACTAGAGTTAATATATACCTTATTAAGAACCATTTTCAATTTCATTATCCTTATTATATCACTTATTACAATGATATGAACATTATGTAATTATTTAAGTTAATAACGGTCGTTTTGTCGATCTTTGGTACTTGAGTCAACAATAAACTTCTCATAATTACAAGTTGTTTATGTGGTAGAATATCCATTATCTCCAGAACTATATTCATGATTTAGATTTCATATATATCTTATATATCCAGTATATACATTCATTTATAATATTACATAACATTTAGAGGTACAAAATGAAATGCACCGTTCATGGAGACGGTAAGCCGTACGTACGCATGAACGCTACTTTCATTTATATTTCATATTTAATGGAATGAAATCATAATGATATAAATGTATAATATAATTCCAGTATAATATAGTGTATAATACCATTTACTCTATCCTTTATACATCCCACATATGGCATTAATGATTCAAATCACTTTGAGGGGGCGGTAGTCCGCACTTCCTAAAATGAAATTATCGCGTTTTACCCATAATGGAAAACATAAATTATGCCATAAATGAGAAATACAGAAGCATAAGTAAAACATAAACATATTATATATCATATATAAAAATATTGACATCTTAATGGCCACCTTTGAAGGTGTTATATGAGTGTTGAACAATCATCATTTCGTGAGGCAAAAATTCACCATCCACAGAAACCGTATGTTCTTTAACCATTAGATGTAGGTGTGTGTAAGTGTAGCTCTAATACTTCTTATAAAAACATCCTAGTATATTGAGGATACTGGTGTTGTTACAAAAGAAATGAATAGAAAGAGTTTAGGGGGTTGGAGAAGAAAAATAAAACAAAAGAACATAAGAGAAAACACTACCTTTAAAACAGGTAACACTCTTTGATTTGAGGCAAAGGCTTCCTTGGGAAGAGTTATTCCCAAAGTGAGGCTTCTAGAAGTAAGAGGCGGAAGTTGGGAGAGTATTTGGGCAGAGGTTGGCCGAGCCAAATGGCTTGAATTTGTAAATGAGGTGGGAGAGGTGGGGGCCTTTTATAAGTGGAGAGGAGGGGCACTTTTGGAAAGATTGAAATGTTACATTATTTCACAATTCTTTTCAGATTCTAAAGGTCCCACACTTATATAATGCGAGGCTAAGGTGATAATCTTTCGAAACCTCTTCATCCAATAGGCTTTGGACAAGTGTAAGCCTTGGATTTTGCATTATCTTCTCATTTTATTTAAATCGTTATATAATGAGGTCATCGCCACATCATAATGATGTCATAAATAATTTAATTTATTTAATGTCTAAAAATTATAAAAAGAAATTATGATGTAGGAAATCTTTTTATCTTTCTAATGAATATTTATAATCAAAATATGGACTTGTGTAACCCCACTTAAAAACTGTTTTAGTAAAACAACTCATGTTTGTGTCAATTTAATTTTAACATTAAATAAATATATATTAATGTCATTTTCCAACTAATGTGGCTCCATGGGGTCCCCAAGTTGACCCATGGGTTGTCTTGGTCGGCCATGACTCATCCAATAGGAGTAGGACAAGTGTCATGCTCATCTCATATTATTATAACATTATTTGTACCTTAAACTACACTAATTACCTCTAATCGCGATTAAGAACTTAAAAGTTACTATTCACCAAAAAATTATTTTAATCTCATTGAACCACATTTTTCTTCTTAATGACAACCATGAATGTCATATTTTTGAAAATCAAATCAAAGAAGTGGTAATATTTAATTTAAACGAAAAATCAGTTATTTAACTACCACTTAGTGGTTTCACTATTCATCAAAAATTGATGTTTTTCAGAACAATGCCAAAATTTCACCCTAAGCTATAATTTATATTCCGAATTCTAAAATGATGTCTATTTTACAAAAATTCCAAACATATAAGTTGCATTATTTAATTTTATAATTAATTCCCGTTGTCGCAACAAATAGCGTGTTTTTAAGAAACAATTTATATCAAAAGATTGGCAATTGTTTATGTCCAATTTTAATGTTAAATTAATTCTAATGACCACCATTGGATAAAATAGTAAAAATATATTCTAATTATACTTTAAAATCACTAAATAGTATAATTTATCACTATAAATTATTTTGATTAAAAAAGTTGTTTTTAAGTAATTTTCACTATTCATAAAAAATTAGAAGTTCTCAGAAAAATACCAAAAATTCAACATAGGCTAATTTCGATATTAAGAATACAAAAATGAAGTCCATTTTGAAATATAAAATTTCTATAATTTTAAAAAGTGGTTATTACTATTCATAACGGCTACTTTGATTAGTCGTGGTGTTTTAGAACTCGAAGTTGCGTACAATACAAGCTATTACATTATTGAAAGAGAGGCGTATCGTGGAAGCTCGGGGTGTTACATTCTCCCCTCCTTCAATAAATTGCATCCTCGCAATTTGAAATTTTTCTTGGAAAATAAAAGGTTGAAAAGAGAAAATACCTTTGAGGATAACCCACATCGGAAATAAGGTTAATAAATATATAACATTAAAAGAAAGCAAGATAAGTACAAAGGTCACCCGATATAGCCCATTATAGGATTCTATGACAATATGGATATGGAGGAGAAACAAACCATCAAGGTCTGATGGAGAGTTATAGAAAATAGGATTAGGAGAATGTTTAACCACAAGAAAATCACAAACTTGTGATTGGTTAAACGGTCATTGAGTCCCCAGTTGGAAAAGTTAACCGACAACATTTTTGTTTTAAGTTACCTTTTATAATGTTGAGGAATTTATTTAGTAGATTTACTAAGAACGTAAGGGAATATACATACTTGTTATGTATACTTTCATTCATTAATAAATTTTTACCACAAACCCAACTTTTACTCCAAATGGTAAAGGAACTCAAAAATATTATATTTATCCTAATTGTATAAGGTTCTAAATGTTAACACATACCATTTAGATTAGTAAAACTATTTTGTAATAACCAGGGACTTCCTATAGGCTAGTGGTAGGAAATAAAGGCTTGTCGCACTATGGTTGTGGGTTCGATTCCTGCAGCTTTGTCCGACGCGATGGGTTATTCCCCACCCTGCAAGTTGTCCTTTTCCTAAAAATATAGTACTATACTATTCCAAAAATAATCTTCATAAATGTTTTAACCTTAAACAATACTATCCAAAGTTCAACTTAATCCACTCCAACCTTTATAGTTATCCAAAATACCTTCATCCAGACTTTCTCTAAAAGGTCTCTAAATTCCAAAATCAATTGTAACATCAGATTCCCCAAACAAAGAAAAGTTTCTCTTATTGTCACATACTAAAAATATGATTACCTTAATCATATTACCTTAATCAAAAAGTACTGCAGTGCAATCCTTATATACTCCATAATTATTATAACAAGTATATCATTGATACAACACTCAAATTACAAAATTCATTAATAACAATATAAGAACTCTAATCATTCCTCCTCATCTGTGGTAGTATCATAACTTGATTATTATCCAATAACATCATTTGAGACATACTCTGATGATTTGAACATTGGTTTGCGTAGTGTCCCCACTCCTTGCAGATGAAGCATTGTACATTTGAAACCTTTTTCTTACCCTTGCAGTCACGCACTCGGTGTCCTTTTTCTCCACACTTATAACAAACTCCCATTCCCTTCAGGAAAATTCCAAGGTGTTTCTTCCCACAGTTATCACATATTGGAAAATTCTTCTTTTCCCTCGTCCCTTTATCCATCATTCTCTCTTCCATCCTTTTCTTCTCTTTCATCCCTTCAAATCCATAAGACTCAGAGAATTCTCTACTTATCTTATTAACACATGATACTATTTCTTCATATGTTGATAACACATGGGAGAATATTTCCCTTCTAAATGTTGGCTTAATACCATGAAAGATATGATCCTTCTTACTCTTTGGATCATACATATTGATGGAGTTCACCTTCCTTCTACTGGGCGCCATTTCTATACAATGGCATAAACTAGATCAGTTTATGAATCAAAATACATAATCTCATACTTATAAAACACTTAACATAAATTGAACTATTTATGGATATAATCCATAATCATAAAAAGGTTTTCTTTGAGGAAGTATATACTCATAACCGTTCATAGTGGTTTGTAAAGGAAACGAGAATTATCCTAAGCATATCCCCCGGGAGTGTCGTAACCAAGAGTGCAGCAAGGCCCGTTGTCGTGCACCAGTTCCCGTTCGAGTCTAGATCAAAGCGGTGTTTTAGGGTTTTACCCCTAGGTACATCTGTGCCAGAGCCGCCTCTACCTGCTCTTATCCAGACAGGGATGTATTGCTCGGAAAACTCATAACATCTCTATAATACCAAAATTCTAGGAAGTTCTTCTATAATAATCCTCAAAGTCTATCTTCGGGCTATGTGCTCTAATCAGAGTTTATCTAAATCTAGCTTCCAAGGTTAGTACTAAACTGCCTCTGATACCAATTGTAACGCCCCGACCCCAGCTACCCAGAGTTGGTGCATTACTTCGTAACATTGGCATGATCACAAAAGATCAAGTCTCGAAAGACCGATTAGTTTAGTAGCCTTGGAAACACTAGATACATTCATAATTCTTTCATTACATCAAAATTAAACAAACTACAATAACATGGTCTTCATAGTCCACACTCATATCTTCACTGACTATCCTTGCAAGTCAGTCATAATACACTTCTTCACATCCTGGAAAATATTTAAACATTGAAAGGGGTGAGATCAGATGCTCAGTAAGGATAACAATATTGCAAAAGCTTTCAAAAATAAACATAAAAATTTAAGGAAATGTATAACTAAAAAAAAGCCTTTTAAACTTGAACATTCACATAATATGGAAAAATTAAAATGAGATAATGCCATTTACTTCTTCACATGGATATTATACTGGTCGAATAATCACATGAAATATCATTAACCACTTTCATAATGTTGGAATGCATAATGCCAGACTATCATAACCACGTAGTCAAGGCCTCGTGCCAAGACCACAAATAAAATTTTGTCAAGGCCTCCTGCCAAGACACTAGTTTGTCTCATGAGACCTGCTGATGCATCGAGGAGCTATAGCGGGCTCCACCCGTCACTTATTATGTCCAATGCATTCCTCATATGAATAGGTTTAAACATATCATAAACCATAACATAATTGTATCACATAAAACATGCATAAAGGAAACATAACATTTCCACATTTCAATCACAAGATATCAATACAGCACATTGATATAATAAAAACGCTTTCAAAACCACTTTCAATACCAAAATAAAAGAAAGTTAAAACTTTGTATTTATTTTTCATTAAAAAAAAGATGGCTTATAGAGGAAGCTGAAACTCAAATAATGGTCACGGCGGCGGAGAAGTCGTTGTCGCCGCATAAGTATGGAAAAAAAACATTACCTTTTGTCGTTTAGCAAAACGCTTTGTATAAAAATATTCCTTTTGAATAACCGTAAAAGTCAAAGGGTTTTATACACCGTATAAAAGAAGGTTGTGTATAAAACCAAATATGCCTCAATGAAATGGGATTGAGACGAAGTCCTTAAAAGATCATTTTTAAAATAAAGTAGATCTATTATGTGTATTCAATATAGGTACACATAAAGAAAGTAAAAATACAAAATAAGACATAATAATATCACGACATAATTTGAAAGTAGGAGATTAACCCAAAGAATGGAAATTGGGTTAAGAAGTTTCCTTACCTTGTGTCCGACTTGACTCAACCATTCTTTAACCTCCTGAATAATAAACTAGAGTTAATATATACCTTATTAAGAACCATTTTCAATTTCATTATCCTTATTATATCACTTATTACAATGATATGAACATTATGTAATTATTTAAGTTAATAACGGTCGTTTTGTCGATCTTTGGTACTTGAGTCAACAATAAACTTCTCATAATTACAAGTTGTTTATGTGGTAGAATATCCATTATCTCCAGAACTATATTCATGATTTAGATTTCATATATATCTTATATATCCAGTATATACATTCATTTATAATATTACGTAACATTTAGAGGTACAAAATGAAATGCACCGTTCATGGAGACGGTAAGCCGTACGTACGCATGAACGCTACTTTCATTTATATTTCATATTTAATGGAATGAAATCATAATGATATAAATGTATAATATAATTCCAGTATAATATAGTGTACAATACCATTTACTCCATCCTTTATACATCCCACATATGGAATTAATGATTCAAATCACTTTGAGGGGGCGGTAGTCCGCACTTCCTAAAATGAAATTATCGCGTTTTACCCATAATGGAAAACATAAATTATGCCATAAATGAGAAATACAGAAGCATAAGTAAAACATAAACATATTATATATCATATATAAAAATATTGACATCTTAATGGCCACCTTTGAAGGTGTTATATGAGTGTTGAACAATCATCATTTCCTGAGGCAAAAATTCACCATCCACAGAAACTGTATGTTCTTTAACCATTAGATGTAGGTGTGTGTAAGTGTAGCTCTAATACTTCTTATAAAAACATCCTAGTATATTGAGGATACTGGTGTCGTTACAAAAGAAATGAATAAAAAGAGTTTAGGGGGTTGGAGAAGCAAAATAAAACAAAAGAACATAAGAGAAAACACTACCTTTAAAACAGGTAACACTCTTTGATTTGAGGCAAAGGCTTCCTTGGGAAGAGTTATTCACAAAGTGAGGCTTCTAGGAGTAAGATGGGGAAGTTGGGAGAGTATTTGGGCAGAGTTTGGCCGAGCCAA
Organism: Viscum album; assembly: GCA_963277665.1. NCBI lineage: Eukaryota > Viridiplantae > Streptophyta > Magnoliopsida > Santalales > Viscaceae > Viscum > Viscum album. The sequence goes on from OY728122.1 coordinate 599,667,777, forward strand.
ATGGCTTGAATGTGTAAATGAGGTGGGAGAGGTGGGGGCCTTTTATAAGTGGAGAGGAGGGGCACTTTTGGAAAGATTGAAATGTTACATTATTTCACAATGCTTTTCGGATTCTAAAGGTCCCACACTTATATAATGCGAGGCTAAGGTGATAAGCTTTCGAAACCTCTTCATCCAATAGGCTTTGGACAAGTGTAAGCCTTGGATTTTGCATTATCTTCTCATTTTATTTAAATCGTTAAATAATGAGGTCATCGCCACATCATAATGATGTCATAAATAATTTAATTTATTTAATGTCTAAAAATTATAAAAAAAAATTATGATGTAGGAAATATTTTTATCTTTCTAATGAATATTTATAATCAAAATTTGGACTTGTGTAACCCCACTTAAAAACTGTTTTAGTAAAACAACTCATGTTTGTGTCAATTTAATTTTAACATTAAATAAATATATATTAATGTCATTTTCCAACTAAAGTGGCTCCATGGGGTCCCCAAGTTGACCCATGGGTTGTCTTGGTCGGCCATGACTCATCCAATAGGAGTAGGACAAGTGTCATGCTCATCTCATAATATTATAACATTATTTGTACCTTAAACTACACTAATTAACTCTAATCGCGATTAAGAACTTAAAAGTTACTATTCACCAAAAAATTATTTTAATCTCATTGAACCAAATTTTTCTTCTTAATGACAACCATGAATGTCAGATTTTTGAAAATCAAATCACAGAAGTGGTAATATTTAATTTAAACGAAAAATCAGTTATTTAACTACCACTTAGTGGTTTCACTATTCATCAAAAATTGAAGTTTTTCAGAACAATGCCAAAATTTCACCCTAAGATATAATTGATATTCCGAATTCTAAAATGATGTCTATTTTACAAAAATTCCAAACATATAAGTTGCATTATTTAATTTTATAATTAATTACCGTTGTCGCAACAAATAGCGTGTTTTTAAGAAACAATTTATATCAAAAGATTGGCAATTGTTTATGTCCAATTTTAATGTTAAATTAATTATAATGACCACCATTGGATAAAATAGTAAAAATATATTCTAATTATACTTTAAAATCACTAAATAGTATAATTTATCACTATAAATTATTTTGATTAAAAAAGTTGTTTTAAGTAATTTTCACTATTCATAAAAAATTAGAAGTTCTCAGAAAAATACCAAAAATTCAACATAGGCTAATTTCGATATTAAGAATACAAAAATGAAGTCCATTTTGAAATATAAAATTTCTATAATTTTAAAAAGTGGTTATTACTATTCATAACGGCTACTTTGATTAGTCGTGGTGTTTTAGAACTCAAAGTTGCGTACAATACAAGCTATTGCATTATTGAAAGAGAGGCGTATCGTGGAAGCTCGGGGTGTTACATTCTCCCCTCCTTCAATAAATTGCGTCCTCGCAATTTGAAATTTTTATTGGAAAATAAAAGGTTGAAAAGAGAAAATACCTTTGAGGATAACCCACATCGGAAATAAGGTTAATAAATATATAACATTAAAAGAAAGCAAGATAAGTACAAAGGTCACCCGATATAGCCCATTCTAGGATTCTATGAAAATATGGATATGGAGGAGAAACAAACCATCAAGGTCTGATGGAGAGTTATAGAAAATAGGATTAGGAGAATGTTTAACCACAAGAAAATCACAAACTTGTGATTGGTTAAACGGTCATTGAGTCCCCAGTTGGAAAAGTTAACCGACAACATTTTTGTTTTAAGTTACCTTTTATAATGTTGAGGAATTTATTTAGTAGATTTACTAAGAACGTAAGGGAATATACATACTTGTTATGTATACTTTCATTCGTTAATAAATTTTTACCACAAACCCAACTTTTACTCCAAATGGTAAAGGAACTCAAAAATATTCTATTTATCCTAATTGTATAAGGTTCTAAATGTTAACACATACCATTTAGATTAGTAAAACTATTTTGTAATAACCAGGGACTTTTTATAGGCTAGTGGTAGGAAATAAAGGCTTGTCGCACTATGGTTGTGGGTTCGATTCCTGCAGCTTTGTCCGACGCGATGGGTTATTCCCCACCCTGCAAGTTGTCCTTTTCCTAAAAATATAGTACTATACTATTCCAAAAATAATCTTCATAAATGTTTTAACCTTAAAAATACTATCCAAAGTTCAACTTAATCCACTCCAACCTTTATAGTTATCCAAAATACCTTTGTCCAGACTTTCTCTAAAAGGTCTCTAAATTCCAAAATCAATTGTAACATCAGATTCCCCAAACAAAGAAAAGTTTCTCTTATTGTAACATATTAAAAATATGATTACCTTAATCATATTACCTTAATCAAAAATTATTGCAGTACAATCCTTATATACTCCATAATTATTATAACAATTATATCATTGATACAACACTCAAATTACAAAATTCATTAATAACAATATAAGAACTCTAATCATTCCTCCTCATCTGTGGTAGTATCATAACTTGATTATTATCCAATAACATCATTTGAGACATACTCTGATGATTTGAACATTGGTTTGCGTAGTGTCCCCACTCCTTGCAGATGAAGCATTGTACATTTGAAACCTTTTTCTTACCCTTGCAGTCACGCACTCGGTGTCCTTTTTCTCCACACTTATAACAAACTCCCATTCCCTTCAGGCAAATTCCAAGGTGTTTCTTCCCACAGTTATCACATATTGGAAAATTTTTCTTTTCCCTCGTCCCTTTATCCATCATTCTCTCTTCCATCCTTTTCTTCTCTTTCATCCCTTCAAATCCATAAGACTCAGAGAATTCTCTACTAATCTTATTAACACATGATACTATTTCTTCATATGTTGATAACACATGGGAGAATATTTCCCTTCTAAATGTTGGCTTAATAGCATGAAAGATATGATCCTTCTTACTCTTTGGATCATACATATTGATGGAGTTCACCTTCCTTCTACTGGGCGCCATTTCTATACAATGGCATAAACTAGATCAGTTTATGAATCAAAATACATAATCCCATACTTATAAAACACTTAACATAAATTGAACTATTTATGGATATAATCCATAATCATAAAAAGGTTTTCTTTGAGGAAGTATATACTCATAACCGTTCATAGTGGTTTGTAAAGGAAACGAGAATTATCTTAAGCATATCCCCCGGGAGTGTCGTAACCAAGAGTGCAGCAAGGCCCGTTGTCGTGCACCAGTTTCCGTTCGAGTCTAGCTCAAAGCGGTGTTTTCGGGTTTTACCCATAGGTACATCTGTGCCAGAGCCGCCTCTACCTGCTCGTATCCAGACAGGGATGTATTGCTCGGAAAACTCATAACATCTCTATAATACCAAAATTCTAGGAAGTTCTTCTATAATAATCCTCAAAGTCTATCTTCGGACTATGTGCTCTAATCAGAGTTTATCTAAATCTAGCTTCCAAGTTTAGTACTAAACTGCCTCTGATACCAACTGTAACGCCCCAACCCCAGCTACCCAGAGTCGGTGCATTACTTCGTAACATTGTCATGATCACAAAAGATCAAGTCTCGAAAGACCGATTAGTTTAGTAGCCTTGGAAACACTAGATACATTCATAAGTCTTTCATTACATAAAAATTAAACAAACTACAATAACATGGTCTTCATAGTCCACACTCATATCTTCACTGAATATCCTTGCAAGTCAGTCATAATACACTTCTTCACATCCTGGAAAATATTTAAACATTGAAAGGGGTGAGCTCAGATGCTCAGTAAGGATAACAATATTGCGGAAGCTTTCATAAATAAACATAAAAATTTAAGGCAATGTATAACTAAAACAAAAGCCTTTTAAACTTGAACATTCACATAATATGGCAAAAGTAAAATGGGACAATTCCATTTACTTCTTCACATGGATATTATACTGGTAGAATAATCACATGAAATATCATTAACCACTTTCATAATGTTGGAATGCATAATGCCAGACTATCATAACCACGTAGTCAAGGCCTCGTGCCAAGACCACAAATGAAATTTTGTCAAGGCCTCGTGCCAAGACACTAGTTTGTCTCATGAGACCTGCCGATGCATCGAGGAGCTATAGCGGGCTCCACCCGTCACTTATTAAGTCCAATGCATTCCTCATATGAATAGGTTTAAACATATCATAAACCATAACATAATTGTATCACATAAAACATTCATAAAGGAAACATAACATTTCCACATTTCAATCACATTATATCAATACAGCACATTGATATAATAAAAACGCTTTCAAAACCACTTTCAATACCAAAATAAAAGAAAGTTAAAACATTGTATTTATTTTTCATTAAAAAAAGATGGCTTATAGAGGAAGCTGAAACTCAAATAATGGTCATGGCGGCGGAGAAGTCGTTGTCGCCACATAAGTATGGAAAAAAACATTCCCTTTTGTCTTTTAGCAAAACGCTTTGTATAAAAATATTCCTTTTGAATAACCGTAAAAGTCAAAGGGGTTTATACACCGTATAAAAGAAAGTTATGTATAAAACCAAATATGCCTCAATGAAAGGGGATTGAGACGAAGTCCTTAAAAGATAATTTTTAAAATAAAGTAGATCTATTATGTTTATTAACTATAGGTACACATAAAGAAAGTAAAAATACAAAATAAGACATAATAATATCATGACATAATTTGAAAGTAGGAGATTAACCCAAAGAATGGAAATTGGGTTAAGAAGTTTCCTTACCTTGTGTCCGACTTGACTCAACAATTCTTTAACCTCCTGAATAATAAACTACAGTTAATATATACCTTATTAAGAACCATTTTCAATTTCATTATCCTTATTATATCACTTATTACAATGATATGAACATTATGTAATTATTTAAGTTAATAACGGTCGTTTTGTCGATCTTTGGTACTTGAGTCAACAATAAACTTCTCATAATTACAAGTTGTTTATGTGGTAGAATATCCATTATCTCCAGAACTATATTCACGATTTATATTTCATATATATCTTATATATCCAGTATATACATTCATTTATAATATTACGTAACATTTAGAGGTACGAAATGAAATGCACCGTTCATGGAGACGGTAAGCCGTACGTACGCATGAACGCTACTTTCATTTATATTTCATATTTAATGGAATGAAATCATAATGATATAAATGAATAATATAATTCCAGTATAATATAGTGTATAATACCATTACTCCATCCTTTATACATCCCACATATGGCATTAATGATTCAAATCACTTTGAGGGGGCGGTAGTCTGCACTTCCTAAAATGAAATTATCGCATTTTACCCATAATGGAAAACATAAATTATGCCATAAATGAGAAATACAGAAGCATAAGTAAAACATAAACATATTATATATCATATATAAAAATATTGACATCTTAATGGCCACCGTTGAAGGTGTTATATGAGTGTTGAACAATCATCATTTCGTGAGGCAGAAATTCACCATCCACAGAAACCGTATGTTCTTTAACCATTAGATGTAGGTGTGTGTAAGTGTAGCTCTAATACTTCTTATAAAAACATCCTAGTATATTGAGGATACTGGTGTTGTTACAAAATAAATGAATAAAAAGAGTTTAGGGGGTTGGAGAAGCAAAATAAAACAAAAGAACATAAGAGAAAACACTACCTTTAAAACAGGTAACACTCTTTGATTTGAGGAAAAGGCTTCCTTGGGAAGTGTTATTCCCAAAGTGAGGCTTCTAGGAGTAAGATGGGGAAGTTGGGAGAGTATTTGGGCAGAGGTTGGCCGAGCCAAATGGCTTGAATGTGTAAATGAGGTGGGAGAGGTGGGGGCCTTTTATAAGTGGAGAGGAGGGGCACTTTTGGAAAGATTGAAATGTTACATTATTTCACAATGCTTTTCGGATTCTAAAGGTCCCACACTTATATAATGCGAGGCTAAGGTGATAAGCTTTCGAAACCTCATCATCCAATAGGCTTTGGACAAGTGTAAGCCTTGGATTTTGCATTATCTTCTCATTTTATTTAAATCGTTAAATAATGAGGTCATCGCCACATCATAATGATGTCATAAATAATTTAATTTATTTAATGTCTAAAAATTATAAAAAAAAATTATGATGTTTGAAATCTTTTTATCTTTCTAATGAATACTTATAATCAAAATTTGGACTTGTGTAACCCCACTTAAAAACTGTTTTAGTAAAACAACTCATGTTTGTGTCAATTTAATTTTAACATTAAATAAATATATATTAATGTCATTTTCCAACTAAAGTGGCTCCATGGGGTCCCCAAGTTGACCCTTGGGTTGTCTTGGTCGTCCATGACTCATCCAATAAGAGTAGGACAAGTGTCATGCTCATCTCATATTATTATAACATTATTTGTACCTTAAACTACACTAATTACCTCTAATCGCGATTAAGAACTTAAAAGTTACTATTACCAAAAAATTATTTTAATCTCATTGAACCAAATTTTTATTCTTAATGACAACCATGAATGTCAGATTTTTGAAAATCAAATCACAGAAGTGGTAATATTTAATTTAAACGAAAAATCAGTTATTTAACTACCACTTAGTGGTTTCACTATTCATCAAAAATTGAAGTTTTTCAGAACAATGCCAAAATTTCACCCTAAGCTATAATTGATATTCCGAATTCTAAAATGATGTCTATTTTACAAAAATTCCAAACATATAAGTTGCATTATTTAATTTTATAATTAATTCCCGTTGTCGCAACAAATAGCGTGTTTTTAAGAAACAATTTATATCAAAAGATTGGCAATTGTTTATGTCCAATTTTAATGTTAAATTAATTCTAATGACCACCATTGGATAAAATAGTAAAAATATATTCTAATTATACTTTAAAATCACTAAATAGTATAATTTATCACTATAAATTATTTTGATTAAAAAAGTTGTTTTTAAGTAATTTTCACTATTCATAAAAAATTAGAAGTTCTCAGAAAAATACCAAAAATTCAACATAGGCTAATTTCGATATTAAGAATACAAAAATGATGTCCATTTTGAAATATAAAATTTCTATAATTTTAAAAAGTGGTTATTACTATTCATAACGGCTACATTGATTAGTCGTGGTGTTTTAGAACTCGAAGTTGCGTACAATGCAAGCTATTGCATTATTGAAAGAGAGGCGTATCGTGGAAGCTCGGGGTGTTACATTATCCCCTCTTTCAATAAATTGCGTCCTCGCAATTTGAAATTTTTCTTGGAAAATAAAAGGTTGAAAAGAGAAAATACCTTTGAGGATAACCCACATTGGAAATAAGGTTAATAAATATATAACATTAAAAGAAAGCAAGATAAGTACAAAGGTCACCCGATATAGCCCATTCTAGGATTCTATGAAAATATGGATATGGAGGAGAAACAAACCATCAAGGTATGATGGAGAGTTATAGAAAATAGGATTAGGAGAAAGTTTAACCACAAGAAAATCACAAACTTGTGATTGGTTAAACGGTCATTGAGTCCCCAGTTGGAAAAGTTAACCGACAACATTTTTGTTTTAAGTTACCTTTTATAATGTTGAGGAATTTATTTAGTAGATTTACTAATAACGTAAGGGAATATACATACTTGTTATGTATACTTTCATTCGTTAATAAATTTTTACCACAAACCCAACTTTTACTCCAAATGGTAAAGGAACTCAAAAATATTCTATTTATCCTAATTGTATAAGGTTCTAAATGTTAACACATACCATTTAGATTAGTAAAACTATTTTGTAATAACCAGGGACTTCCTATAGGCTAGTGGTAGGAAATAAAGGCTTGTCGCACTATGGTTGTGGGTTCGATTCCTGCAGCTTTGTCCGACGCGATGGGTTATTCCCCACCCGGCAAGTTTTCCTTTTCCTAAAAATATAGTACTATACTATTCCAAAAATAATCTTCATAAATGTTTTAACCTTAAACAATACTATCCAAAGTTCAACTTAATCCACTCCAACCTTTATAGTTATCCAAAATACCTTCGTCCAGACTTTCTCTAAAAGGTCTCTAAATTCCAAAATCAATTGTAACATCAGATTCCCCAAACAAAGAAAAGTTTCTCTTATTGTCACATACTAAAAATATGATTACCTTAATCATATTACCTTAATCAAAAATTACTGCAGTACAATCCTTATATACTCCATAATTATTATAACAAGTATATCATTGATACAACACTCAAATTACAAAATTCATTAATAACAACATAAGAACTCTAATCATTCCTCCTCATCTGTGGTAGTATCATAACTTGATTATTATCCAATAACATCATTTGAGACATACTCTGATGATTTGAACATTGGTTTGCGTAGTGTCCCCACTCCTTGCAGATGAAGCATTGTACATTTGAAACCTTTTTCTTACCCTTGCAGTCACGCACTCGGTGTCCTTTTTCTCCACACTTATAACAAACTCCCATTCCCTTCAGGCAAATTCCAAGGTGTTTCTTCCCACAGTTATCACATATTGGAAAATTCTTCTTTTCCCTCGTCCCTTTATCCATCATTTTCTCTTCCATCCTTTTCTTCTCTTTCATCCCTTCAAATCCATAAGACTCAGAGAATTCTCTACTTATCTTATTAACATATGATACTATTTCTTCATATGTTGATAACACATGGGAGAATATTTCCCTTCTAAATGTTGGCTTAATACCATGAAAGATATGATCCTTCTTACTCTTTGGATCATACATATTGATGGAGTTCACCTTCCTTCTACTGGGCGCCATTTCTATACAATGGCATAAACTAGATCAGTTTATGAATCAAAATACATAATCCCATACTTATAAAACACTTAACATAAATTGAACTATTTATGGATATAATCCATAATCATAAAAAGGTTTTCTTTGAGGAAGTATATACTCATAACCGTTCATAGTGGTTTGTAAAGGAAACGAGAATTATCCTAAGCATATCCCCCGGGAGTGTCGTAACCAAGAGTGCAGCAAGGCCCGTTGTCGTGCACCAGTTCCCGTTCGAGTCTAGCTCAAAGCGGTGTTTTCGGGTTTTACCCCTAGGTACATCTGTGCCAGAGCCGCCTCTACCTGCTCGTATCCAGACAGGGATGTATTGCTCGGAAAACTCATAACATCTCTATAATACAAAAATTCTAGGAAGTTCTTCTATAATAATCCTCAAAGTCTATCTTCGGGCTATGTGCACTAATCAGAGTTTATATAAATCTAGCTTCCAAGGTTAGTACTAAACTGCCTCTGATACCAACTGTAACGCCCCGACCCCAGCTACCCAGAGTCGGTGCATTACTTCGTAACATTGGCATGATCACAATAGATCAAGTCTCGAAAGACCGATTAGTTTAGTAGCCTTGGAAACACTAGATACATTCATAAGTCTTTCATTACATCAAAATTAAACAAACTACAATAACATGGTCTTCATAGTCCACACTTATATCTTCACTGACTATCCTTGCAAGTCAGTCATAATACACTTCTTCACATCCTGGAAAATATTTAAACATTGAAAGGGGTGAGCTCAGATGCTCAGTAAGGATAACAATATTGCAAAAGCTTTCATAAATAAACATAAAAATTTAAGGAAATGTATAACTAAAACAAAAGCCTTTTAAACTTGAACATTCACATAATATGGAAAAATTAAAATGAGATAATTCCATTTACTTCTTCACATGGATATTATACTGGTCGAATAATCACATGAAATATCATTAACCACTTTCATAATGTTGGAATGCATAATGCCAGACTATCATAACCACGTAGTCAAGGCCTCGTGCCAAGACCACAAATAAAATTTTGTCAAGGCCTCCTGCCAAGACACTAGTTTGTCTCATGAGACCTGCTGATGCATCGAGGAGCTATAGCGGGCTCCACCCGTCACTTATTATGTCCAATGCATTCATCATATGAATAGGTTTAAACATATCATAAACCATAACATAATTGTATCACATAAAACATGCATAAAGGAAACATAACATTTCCACATTTCAATCACAAGATATCAATACAGCACATTGATATAATAAAAACGCTTTCAAAACCACTTTCAATACCAAAATAAATGAAAGTTAAAACTTTGTATTTATTTTTCATTAAAAAAAAGATGGCTTATAGAGGAAGCTGAAACTCAAATAATGGTCACGGTGGTGGAGAAGTCGTTGTCGCCGCATAAGTATGGAAAAAAAACATTCCCTTTTGTCGTTTAGCAAAACGCTTTGTATAAAAAGATTCCTTTTGAATAACGGTAAAAGTCAAAGGGGTTTATACACCGTATAAAAGAAAGTTGTGTATAAAACCAAATATGCCTCAATGAAAGGGGATTGAGACGAAGTCCTTAAAAGATCATTTTTAAAATAAAGTAGATCTATTATGTGTATTCACTATAGGTACACATAAAGAAAGTAAAAATACAAAATAATACATAATAATATCACGACATAATTTGAAAGTAGGAGATTAACCCAAAGAATGGAAATTGGGTTAAGAAGTTTCCTTACCTTGTGTCCGACTTGACTCAACCATTCTTTAACCTCCTGAATAATTAACTAGAGTTAATATATACCTTATTAAGAACCATTTTCAATTTCATTATCCTTATTATATCACTTATTACAATGATATGAACATTATGTAATTATTTAAGTTAATAACGGTCGTTTTGTCGATCGTTGGTACTTGAGTCAACAATAAACTTCTCATAATTACAAGTTGTTTATGTGGTAGAATATCCATTATCTCCAGAACTATATTCATGATTTAAATGTCATATATATCTTATATATCCAGTATATACATTCATTTATAATATTACGTAACATTTAGAGGTAAGAAATGAAATGCACTGTTCATGGAGACGGTAAGCCGTACGTACGCATGAACGCTACTTTCATTTCTATTTCATATTTAATGGAATGAAATCATAATGATATAAATGTATAATATAATTCCAGTATAATATAGTGTATAATACCATTTACTCCATCCTTTATACATCCCACATATGGCATTAATGATTCAAATCACTTTGAGGGGGCGGTAGTCCGCACTTCCTAAAATGAAATTATCGCGTTTTACCCATAATGGAAATCATAAATTATGCCATAAATGAGAAATACAGAAGAATAAGTAAAACATAAACATATTATATATCATATATAAAAATAGTTACATCTTAATGGACACCTTTGAAGGTGTTATATGAGTGTTGAACAATCATCATTTCGTGAGGCATAAATTCGCCATCCACAGAAACCGTATGTTCTTTAACCATTAGATGTAGGTGTATGTAAGTGTAGCTCGAATACTTCATATAACAACATCATAGTATATTGAGGATACTGGTGTTGTTACAAAAGAAATGAATAAAAAGAGTTTAGGGGGTTGGAGAAGCAAAATAAAACAAAAGAACATAAGAGAAAACACTACCTTTAAAACGTGTAACACTCTTTGATTTGAGGCAAAGGCTTCCTTGGGAAGAGTTCTTCCCAAAGTGAGGTTTCTAGGATTAAGAGGGGGAAGTTGGGAGAGTATTTGGGCAGAGGTTGGCCGAGCCAAATGGCTTGAATGTGTAAATTAGGTGGGAGAGGTGGTGGCCTTTTATAAGTGGAGAGGAGGGGCACTTTTGGAAAGATTGAAATGTTACATTATTTCACAATGCTTTTCGGATTCTAAAGGTCCCACACTTATATAATTCTAGGATAAGGTGATACGGTTTCGAAAACTCTTCATCCAATAGGCTTTGGACAAGTGTAAGCCTTGGAGTTTGCATTGTCTTCTCATTTTATTTAAATCGTTAAATAATGAGGTCATCGCCACATCATAATGATGTCATAAATAATTTATTTTATTTAATGTCTAAAAATTATAAAAAAAATATTATGATGTAGGAAATATTTTTAGCTTTCTAATGAATATTTATAATCAAAATATGTACTTGTGTAACCCCACTTAAAAACTGTTTTAGTACAGCAACTCATGTTTGTGTCAATTTAATTTTAACATTAAATAAATATATATTAATGTCATTTTCCAACTAAAGTGGCTCCATGGGGTCCCCAAGTTGACCCATGGGTTGTCTTGGTCGGCCATGACTCATCCAATAGGATTAGGACAAGTTTCATGCTCATCTCATATTATTATAACATTATTTGTACCTTAAACTACACTAATTACCTCTAATCGCGATTAAGAACTTAAAAGTTACTATTCACCAAAAAATTATTTTAATCTCATTGAACCACATTTTTCTTCTTAATGACAACCGTGAATGTCGGATTTTTGAAAATCAAATCACAGAAGTGGTAATATTTAATTTAAACGAAAAATCAGTTATTTAACTACCACTTAGTGGTTTCACTATTCATCAAAAATTGAAGTTTTTCAGAACAATGCCAAAATTTCACCGTAAGATATAATTGATATTCCGAATTCAAAAATGATGTCTACTTTACAAAATTCCAAACATATAATTTGCATTATTTAATTTTATAATTAATTCCCACTATCACAACAAATAGCGTGTTTTTAAGAAACAATTTATATCAAAAGATTGGCAATTGTTTATGTCCAATTTTAATGTTAAATTAATTCTAATGACCACCATTGGATAAAATAGTAAAAATATATTCTAATTATACTTTAAAATCACTAAATAGTATAATTTATCACTATAAATTATTTTGATTAAGAAAGTTGTTTTTAAGTAATTTTCACTATTCATAACAAATTAGAAGTTCTCAGAAAAATACCAAAAATTAAACATAGGCTAATTTCGATATTACGAATACAAAAATGAAGTCCATTTTGAAATATAAAATTTCTATAATTTTAAAAAGTGGTTATTACTATTCATAACGGCTACTTTGATTAGTCGTGGTGTTTTAGAACTCGAAGTTGCGTACAATGCAAGCTATTACATTATTGAAAGAGAGGCGTATCGTGGAAGCTCGGGGTGTTACACAGAATCCCAGAGATGGTAAATTATTATGTATCATTGGCATGATCACAAATGATCAAGTCTCGAATGGCCGATTAGTTTAGTAGCCTTGGAAGTACTAGATACATTCATAAGGATTACATTACATAATAAAATGGAAAACTATAACAACATTTTTTCCATATACGACACTGATATCCCATAGACTATCCATGCAGGTCAGTCATAATATACTTCTTCGCATCCTGGAAAAATTAAAACCTAGAAAGGGGTGATCTCAAATGCTCATTATGGATAATAAAGTAGAAACATTCATAAATAAGCATAAAGATTTTAGGAAATGTATAATACTAAAAGGAAAGCTTTTTAAACTTCAACTTTAGCATATTATGGAACAGATAAAATCAAATAATTCCATTTACTTATTCACATGGATATTTTATTAGTCGAATAATCACATGCAATATCAATAGCCACATTCATAATAATGGAATTTATAATTACAGACTTCATAACCACATAGTCAAGTCCTTGTGAGAAGACTATAAATAAGATTTTCTCAAAGCCTTGTGTCAAGAAACTAGTTTGTCTCATGAGACCTAACGATTCATCGAGGTGCTATATCGGGCTCCACCCATCACATACTAAGTCCAATGCATTCCTTATATGAAAATATTTAAACATAACATATACATTAATTTTAAAAATAGAATGTGAAATGTCAATACTTTATCCATATACCATGAATGGTGTAAAAATAACACATCTATAGTCAAACATATCAAAAAACCTTCAATACAATATTGAAGTTTTGTATCATAATAAATCAACATCATATAAGATTAAAATCCATTACAAGATATTGACATAGATGGTATCCAAACCTTTTCTAGAGAAATATATCTTTATATTTTGAAATCATTTAAGAAAACATTTATTTTGAAAATATTTTTATAATCTTGTACGGGATGCTTTGACGATGTTATAATGGTGAAAAATAGTGCCACCCGCCATATAAGTTTTAAAAACATTCTTACTTTAATTTTACCGAGAAGGTCATAATGTACCTTATTTGGAAAACGAAAGAAAGATTCCTCTCAAAACATATATGGTCAATTAATGGTATAAATGACTTTACCCCATTGTCTAGAAAATAGTAAAAATGTTTTGAAAAACATTTTTAAGAATCATGGATATCGATGACAAAGAGGTCGCAGTAGATAATTACGTATAAACAACCTCGGATAATAAAGAGATTGTGAAATTAACCCTTACCTGGTATTTTTCCTTGGTGTAGGGTAGGTTATCCTTATTTATAATGTGGAAATATTTTCTTTTAAATTAAAAAATAATCATATAAAATAATATGATATCATTATTATTTTTTAACATTACTTTGTTTATATTTTGTTAGTATTATCGTCGTTTCGGGTGATAACTGATTTGATTTCCTTTATATGATTTTTTACATATGTAATGTTTTTTATGGATAGGATATATCATATTCATATTAAGAATTATATTAAGTCTTTAAAAATTATTTATAATCATATAATGAAAATTAGTCTTGAATGGATACGATGGGGAATAAATCTCATCACGTTTTTGGAGACAGTAATCTATACGTACGCATGAGTGACACATATCATTCTTTTGATGTTAAAATAATATATAATTGGATGGTATATCATATATAAATAATCATTATAATTTTATATTTATTATTTAAATCAATTACACATCACTATTATACCCATTCAAATGACAATGTTTTGAATAACAATTACACCAAGACGTAGAGACGGTAAGTCGTACGTACACACGTATGCTGACATGTCATTCAAAGGATGGATAGAATAATTAATATAGTTGAACAATATTTATAATAATATCATTGTATATATAATATATTGTATTTATTATTTTAGAATGTAAACAACGAAGAAAGAGGAAGTGGATGATGAATGAACTTGAAAGAGGTGATGAAATATGTACCTCTTCTTTGGGTTCTTCCTTCTGATTTGATCAAAACGGATTTATAGGTTGGCTTTATGCCTAATTTAAGGCCTCTAGGATAAATGGAGGACATTTAAGAGAGTATTGGGGGAGGATTTGGCCGAGCCAAATGGATTTGAAGGTGTGAATTACAGAGAAGGGTGAGTGCCATTTTATAAGAGGGGTGAAGGGCATCTTAGGAAAAGATAAAAATATTATTTTATAATGAAATCATTTCTGATTTCTAATCGCTCAAAAATTAATTATTTAAATTATATGTTGGGGATGGGTCTAAAACCACTCAACCAAGAGGTGTTAGACATGTTTGAGTTACTATATTAACCTAATCATTTAGATTTAACTATTAGTTAAATATTTTGACATTTATCATGTTGCTTTGTATTTTTATATTATATGGTTAATAAACATACTATATACTTCCAATATAACCCAAAGTAGTTCTATAATGATACAAATATAATTATATATTTCTTTTGGAAGAACCTTAGATTTATTTGGAATAGAAAATCAATTTATAATATAATATTTCTTTTAAAAACGCTTTTATGTCAATTTTGAAACTATTTTGTATTTTGATTTTTCCTAATTCAAAACAAAATTATTAATTCGAGAAAAATTCTTCTAAACAACCCTAAAATATCATATTATCCTATAAAATTAGTGGAATTCATAAAAAGTCACAAATTACATTTATTAGGATATTTATAGTATCAGTTATTTTAATATTTCATTAATTAGGTAATTACTGCATCCTCATTATGTCATAAATATATTCAAATATTAAATTTCTAAAAAAATAAAAAAATACCATTATGTAGGAAATATTTTTAGGTTTATAATGAATATTTATTGTCTAATATATATTATGTGTAACTCTATATTAAAAATGGTTTAGATATTAAACATTGAATTTAACACTTTTAGCTCTTCATTTATAAAATAATAATAAATGTCCTAATCTATTATATGTGCACCTAAAAGATCATATTTTATTTCTAATGTTTTTTTTGTCGAATTATACTTATCCAATAGAATTATGACATTTTTTAGGGTAATAATAATATCATGTTTACCCTTAATTACCCTATTTACTTTTAACCACATTAAATAAAAGTAAAAAGTAACTATTCATGAAAAATAATTTTCATCTTACTGAACCACATTTTAATTACCTATATCAACCCTATCTTTTAGATTTTTGAAATTCAACTCACAAAAGTGGTAAAATTATGTTTTATGAAAATTTTCAAATGCTCATATGAGGTGGGTAAAAGACGGTAAAAAGTTCTATAAAAATTTCAAATATGTAAAATTATTATAAACTGATTCCAATAAATTAAATTGAACTTATATAGGTATTATGTATTTATTTTGACCCAAAATATATTTAAATAAATTAAATATTATTTAAATTAATATTTAGTTTAAAACTATAACTCAGTGTTTTTCAATATTCATCAAAAATTGAAAGTTTTCAGAAAAATACCAAAAAATCACCATAATCTAATTTCGATATTCCAAATCCAAGAATGATGTACATTTTGAAAGATAAAATTTATAAAATATCAAAAATATGGTATTACTATTTATAACGGCTAGTTTGATTGGTTGTGGTGTGTTAGAACTCGAAGTTGCGTACAACACACACTATTGAATTATTCAAAGTGAATCATACCTTTGAAGCTTGGGGTGTTAAATTCTCCCCTCCGTCGAAAACATTGGTCCTCAAAATTTATAGAATATTACTGCATAAAAAGAATCAGTTGGTTCTTCATCATAAGATCCATGGGTTCCGACGTTGCATCTTCCATCTTCTTGTTTCTCCAAATAACTTTTACCAGGCGGGTCATCTGGTATATCAACAATTGTTCTCTGGTATCGGGAACCACGACATGCTCTTCATAATAAGGCATATCGGGTTCTAGTTATAATTCATCAATGGTGAGTACATGCATTGGGTCAGGCATGAATTTTCTCAAAATTGATACATGGAGTACATCTTGAACTTTGGAGAGACATGGTGGAAATTCCAAATGGTAAGCTAATGCCCCAATTCGTTCTATAATATTGAAAGGTCTGATGTACGTAGGACTCAATAATTTCTTCTTACTAAAACGTATAACACCCTTCCAAATAGATACCTTCCCAAAAACATGATCTCCTAACTGAAATTACAAATCCTTCTTTTAGTTATCAGCATAGCTCTTCAACCTACATTGAGTTTCTTTGATGTGGGTTTGGATTACCTTCACCTTTTCCATCGTTTCCACCACAAGTTCTGGGCCTAAGAGTTTTCGTTCACCAACACCATCCCAATAGGTTGGTGTGCGAAATATCTTTCCTTATAATGCTTCATATGGTGCAATCTAAATACTTGAATGGAAGCTATTATTATAAGAATATTCTACCATAGGTAAATATTGATCCCGCATACCTTTAATGTCAAGTGAGCATGATCTCAACATGTTTTCTGTGGTATGAATAGTCCATTCTGATTTTCCATCAGTTTGAGGGTGGTAGGCAGTGCCCAAACAATGTTCTGTATCCAGGGATTTTTGAAGACTTCTCCAAAATATTGATGTAAAATGGGGATCACGATTAGAAACCACCGATAGTGGTACTCTATGATGTCATAAAACTTCATTAATATATAGTCTTGCTAAACATTAAAGTGGTAAATATACTATTATAGCATGAAAAATTTGTTGACTTGGTAAGACTATCCACAATGACCCATATTGCATCGTTCCTTCTATGAGTCTTTGGTTGCCCCATGTCAAATTCGATCGTGACATCATCCCATTTCAACTCAGGTATGGGAAGATGTTTCCTGACTCCTCCAGGCTGTTTCCCTCCAGCATTCACATGTTGAAAAAACCATACATCTTGACACCAAATCCGTAATCTCCCTCTTCATGTTTTCCCAAAAAAAAATTCCTTCAAATCTCTATACATTTTTGGTGCTCTCAGGGTGTATAGATAAATTGGAGCTATGAGCATACACAAAAATTCTATTTTTAGATCAGGTGTATCAGGAATAAAAAGTACCTTCCCATGGTTCAAAATTCCATCTCCATATATGAAGTCACTCAATCTCCCATCATTCATAGCTTTAATCTACTTTTGAAACTCTTCATCATCAACCTGAGATCTATTTAACCTTTTAAGTAATTATGTTTTGTAAACCATTTGAAAAAGAATTGAAGTTTCACCTTCCATGGTTATTCGCATATCCATCTTTACTAGATGAACGAAAATAGGATCCCTTTCTACTCTCCTATTGTTCAAAACTCTATGATCTTTTATGCCAAAAGCATCTGACACTATATTTACCTTCCCTGGGTGGTAGTGTATCATGAAATCATAACCCTTGAGTAGTTCAAGAAATCCCCTTTGCCTCATGTTGAGTTAGTTTAGTTTTAAAATATACATCATACTCATGTGATTGGTATATATCTCACATTTTCACCATATAGATAATGTCTTCATATCTTAAAAGCAATGATTACAACTGCTAACTCAAGATCAGGAGTAGGATAGTCTTTCTCATGAATTTTTTTTGTCATGATGTGTAGGAAATAACCCAATGATTATTTATAAGGACACAACCAAGTATTTTTTTAGATGAATCATTATAAATAACAAACCCATCATTCCCAGATGGTAGAGATATTATATGATCATTGACTAATCTTATCTTCAGTTATTCAGAACATTCATCACACTATTCTGTCCAAAAAAATTTAACCCCCTTTCGTGTGAGATTTGTTAATGGGTTAGAAAACCGGGAAAAATTCGGGACAAAATGCCAATAACAACCTCGTAAACCAATAAAACTGCATACCTCAGTTATACTCATCGGTGCTGGCCATTCATGGATTTATCTTATCTTAGAAGGATCAATATAGATTCCATCCTTGGAGATGATATGGCCAAGAAAAAAAATCTCTTGATACCATAATTCACACTTTCTAAACGTCCAATATAATCTGTGTCATCTAAGAGTCTTCAGGACAATGTGCAAGTGTTTTTAATGATCTTTATAGGTTTTTGAGTATACCAAGATATCGTCAATAAATACCACTACAAATTCATAAATATATTTATTGAAAACACTATTCATTAGATCCATGAAGAAAGACGGTGCATTAGTCAATCCAAAAGGCATTATTGTAAACTCATAATGCTCGTACCTAAATCAAAATGATGTTTTCAGAATGTCATCATTCTTCACACAAAACTAATGATATCTAGATCGAAGGTAAATATTTGAAAATGTATTGAGCTCCATGAAGTTGGTCAAATAAATCATCAATATGAGGTAGGGGATACTTGTACATTATTGTTATACCATTGATCTCTCTATAGTCAATGCACAAACTCATAGATCCATCTTTCTACTTAACAAAAAGGATAGGGGCACCCCATGAAGAAACACTAGGGTGAATAAATCCCTTATTACTCAATTTTTCTAGTGGTATCATTAGTTCCACTAATTCCATAGTGGCCTTTCTATAAGTGGTCTTCGATACGGGCCTTGATCCATAAATTATATCAATGGAAAACTCAATTTCTCATTCTAGAGGATGTTCCGGAAAATCTTTTGGAAACACATCATCATACTCTTTCACAATAGGTACATCCTCTATTTTAAAATTAATTTCCTCAACCATAGTTGTTTCATTCTCTTCCTCCCCAATATTCGAATTTAGTTGAGATACTTGGGGTAGATCTATATAAGATTTAGGTGGTGACAATTCAGCTCTAATGATAAGTTTCTCTTTATCATCATCATCAAAAATAGTAACTTCCTTCTTCTTAAAATAAATTTTTTCATCATAGTCTGAATACCAATCCATACAGATTATTATATCATATTCAATCATAGCTATGAAAATGAGATCAGAAGATAAAGAACATTTATATTCCCTAATGGGAACTAATTTTCAAAACATTGTGGCAATGATACTTCCATTAGGAGTATTTTCTGACAAATCCCTTGTAAAATCCTATTGGAAATATCTAATTTTCTTAGAAAACTATGAAGATATGAAACAATATGATTATCCAGAATCAAATTAAGTAATTTCTAAACATAAGAAAACCATTAAATTACTTTCCACTACGTCTTTCATAGCTTAAACCTTAGTAGTAGTGATAACATAAGCTTGACCTTGATCCCTTGGTCTTTTCTGAGGTATGTCCCCCTGACGCTAAGGAAATTCATTCGCATAATGCCCCCTTTCTCTACAATTGTAGCATTCAACATCGACAATCTATTTCTTCCCCTTAAAACCACGAGCATGGTGGAATTTTTCACCACACTTGTAACAAACTCCCATTCCATTCATGAACATATTAGGGTGTTTCTTCTCGTATTTACTGTCGGATGGATATTCAATTTTTCCCTTCTTCCACGTATTTCCATTTATAGAGTGTTAAGAAGATCACTTATTCTCTTACATTTCATTAATGTTGTAAGAATTAGATAATTATTTTTATATCTTGATAACACATTATAAAGTATCATCATACCAAGAGATGGATTGTGAGAATAATTTTCGATAGAGAAATGGTTTTATCCCATGAAAGAAATGAACAATATTACTTCTTCGGTAATGTCTATAATCTACATCATTCCTTAATAACCTTGAAAATTTAGCTTTATACATTGGGATATTCTCATCCTCCTTTTGTCTGAGACTCAGAAATTTTTTTCCATATCCGCTTGATGGTATTTTATAAAGTATTATTATAAAAAAATTTCATTATACTCCCTCTGTTCTATATATGATACTTTGTCATCTCCCTTTGTGTGTTAAATAAATTTTCACCATTGATCCGCATCTCTAGTGAGTCAGTAAACTACCATGAAAACCTTTTCCCATTCTCTACTCCCCATGGCGTGGAATATTTTCTCTAAGTAAATTATCCATTACTCAACTACTAGTGTATTTGTAACCCCACTGAATGTTGGTGGTTTTTTACCTCATGAATTGATCTAACATTGATCACCTATGATAATGTTCATGGTGCTCCATACGGGTAAGGTTATTATTCATAACTTGAGTGAGTTTTCCCTTTATAGTGTTAAGATGGTCATCACTAGTTGTATCACCAACTCCACTATAATTATCTCGAGTAGGAGTAAAATCCTTACATGGAGTGTGTTCCTTGATACAGTTTCCATTCCTTCCACTAGGAGCCATTTCTAAAAAATGGTATAAAGTAGATTAGTTTTTGAATCGAAATACAGAATTCCAATCATGTAAAACAATTAACAAAACTTTAATAGTTTATGGATACAATCCATAATCATAAAAATATATTTCTTTGAGCAATTATATACTCAAAACCCATTCATAAATGGTTTGTAAAGAAAAAAAGAATTATCCTATGCATATGCCCTGGGAGTGTCGTAAGCAAGAGTGCAGCAAGGCCCGTTGTCGTGCAGCAGTTCTCGTTCAAGTCTAGCTCAAAGCGGTGTTTTTTGGTTTTACCCCTAGGAACATCTGTGCTAGAGCCACCTCTACCATCTCATATCCAGATAAGGATGTATGGCTTGGAAAAATCACAAAATTTCTACAATACCAAAATTCTAGGAAGTTATTCTATACTAATAATCAAAGTCTATATTAGGGATATGTTTTCTAATCAGAGTTTATCTAAATATAGTTTCTAAGGATTGTACTAAACTTTCTATGATACCAAGTTTATCACCCCAACCCCAAAAGCCCTGATTCAGTGCATTATTATGTATCATTGGAATGATAATAAATGATCAATTCTTGAATGACCGATTAGTTTAGTAGCATTGGAAGTACTAGATACATTCATAAGGTTTACATTACATAAATAAATGGAAAACTACAAAAAAAATTCATAGACAACAATGAGATCCCATATACTATACCTTCAAGTCAGTCATAATATACATCTTCGCATTCTGGGAAAAATAAAAAATAGAAAGTGGTGAGCTCAGATGCTCAGTAAGGATAATAAAGAACAAAGTTACCTTAAGAAGCATAATCATTTAAGGTATTGTATAAGACTAAAAAATACCTTTTCATCTCAAATTTCAGAATAATATGGAAAATATAAAATCAAATAATTCCATTTAATTATTCATATGGATATTCTACTAGTCTAATAATCACATGAAATATCAATAGACACTTTAAAAATGATGGAATACATAATGCCAGACATCATAACCACATAGGCAAAGCCTTATCCCATGACTACCAATAAGATTTTGTCAAGGCCCTGTGCCATGATAGTAATTTGTCTCATGAGACCTATTGATGCATCAAGGATCTATACCACGCTCCACCCATCACATACTAAGTCCAATGCATTTCTTATATGAAATGGTTTTAACGTAACCTAAATATTAATATTAAAACTAGCAAACGAAATGTCAATAATTTACCCCTAAACCATGAATGGTGTAAAAATAACACATACATAGTCAAACATATCACAAAACCATCAATACAATATGGAAATTTTGTATTATAATAAATCAACTTCAAATATGCTTAAAGTCCATCAAAGGATGTTGACATAGATGAAATCAAAACCTTTTTTTGAGAAATATCTCTTTTTATTTTGAAATCATTTAAGAAAACAATTACTTTGAAAATATTTTTATAATTGTCTAAGGGAAGCTTAAAAGATATTATAATGGAAGAAAATATTTTCACCCTCCATGTAAGTTAAAAAACATTCTTACCTTAATTTTATTGAAAATGTCATAAAGTACCTTATTTGGAAAACGACCGAAAGATTCGTTTCAAAACATATAAGGTCAAATAAGGGTACAAATTACTTTACCCCACTATCTACTAAATAGTAAAAATGCATTGAAAAACATTTATAAGAAACACATATAGGGATGATAAAGAGGTCCTAGTAGATAATTACGTATAAACAACCTCGGATAATAATGAGATTGGGAAATAAACCCTTAACTTGTAATTTTCCTTGGTCAAGGTTAGGTTCAACTCCTTTATAATGGTGAAATAATTTTTTTTAAATTATTCAAATATCACATATATAAATATGATATCATATATAATATTTTAAAATTTCTTTGCTAATAATATCTTAATATTATTGTCGTTTCAGGTGGTAACCGATTCGTTTTACTTTGTACGATTTGTTACATAATAATGTCAGTTATGGATAAGATGTATCATATTCATATTTAGAATTATATTATTTATTTAAACATTATTTTTAAACATATAATGAAAAATAATCTTGAACGGATATGATGGGGAATTAATCTCATCGCGTTCGTGGAGACGGTAATCCATACGTACGCACGAGCGACAATATCATTCTTTTGATATTAAAATAATATATAATTGAATGGTATATCATATATAAAGAATCGTTGTCATGTTATATTTATTATTAACATTAATTACACTTCATTATTATACCCATCAAAATAATAATGTATTGAATAACAATTACACCACAACGTGGAGACTGTAAGCCGTACGTACACATATAAGGTGACATGTCATTCAAAGGATGGATAGAATAATGAATATGGTTGTACCATATTTATAATTAAATCACAGTATATATAAGATATAGGAGTTATTATTTTAGAATGGAATCAACAAAGAAAGATGAAGTGGAAGAAGAAAGGATCTTGAAAGAGGTGATGACATATTTACCTCTTCTTTAGGTTATTCCTTTTGATCTGATCAAAAGGGCTCCATAGGTTGGATTTATGACTAAAGTAAGGACTCTAGGACGAATGGAGGATTTTTTATAGGGTATTTGGGTAGAGTTTGGGTGAGACCAAATGGAATTTATGGTGTGAATTAGTGACAAGGGGGAGTGCCCATATATAAGAGGGGTGAGGGGCACCTTAGGAAAAGCTAGAAATTTTATGTTAAAAAAATCATTTTCGTTTTCTAATGGCTCCAAAATGAATTATTTAAATTTTAAGGTGCTGGTGGGTAGAAATACTCTCAAACAATAGGTTTTAGGTAGGTTTGGTACACTATATTAACCTTATCCTTTAGATTTAACTCTTAGTTAAATAGTTTGACATTTACCACGTCTCTTTGTATTTTTATATTATATGGTTAATAAACATGCTATATACATCCAAGGGAACCCCAAGTGGTTAATTAATAATACACATATCATTATATAAGTCTTTTAAACGAACAATAGATTTTTAGAAATAGAATATCAATTAATATTATAATATTTGTTTTAAAAACATTTTTATTTCAATTTTGATACTATTTGGTATTTTGATCTTTCTAAATTTATAAAATCAGTTTTACTTCAAAAAAAATTAATATAACCAACCCTAAAATGTCATATTATCCTAGAAAATTTGTGGAATTCATAAAATGTCTCAAATAACATTTATTTGGATATTTATAATATCAATTATTTTAATATTTCATTAATTAGGTAATTACTACATCATCATTGTGTCATAAATAAATTAAATTATTCAATGTCTAAAAAAATAAATAAAATACCATTAGTTAGGAAATATTTTTATCTTTATAATTAATATTTATAGGAGAATTTATCTTCTGTGTACCCCTGTATTAATAATGGTTTAGTTATTAATCATTGAATTTAACACTTTTAACTCTCATTTGAATTAATTAATAATATATGTCATAATCTAATAAAAGTGGACCAAAATGATTATATTTTATTTCAAAGGTTGTTTTTGGTCGAATTACACTTATCCAACAGAATTAGGACATGTGTTATGGTAATAATATTATCATTTTTACCCTCAATTACCCAATTTACTTTTAACTATGGTAAATAATAGTAAAAAGATACTATTCACCGAAAATTATTTTCAAATTATTGAACAACATTTTACATACTAAAATCAACCGTTTCACTCATATTTTTGAAATTCAACTCATAGAAGTGGTAAAATAATGATTTGTGTAAATTTCCAAATCCTCCACAGAGGTGGGTAAAAGACGGTAAAAAGTTCAATAAAATATTTATATATCTAAAATTAGTATAAATTGAATCCAATGAATTACATTCAACATATATAGGTATTATGCATCTAATTTAAACTAAAATAAATTTAAATAAAATAAATATTTATTTAAATATTAATTTGGTTTTAAACTACAACTCAGTGTTTTCCACTATTGATCAAAAATTGAAAGTATTCCGAAAAATACCAAACATTCACCATAAGATAATTGTGATATTCCGAATCCAAAAATTAAGTCCATTTTGGAAGATACAATTTATAAAATTTCAGAAAGTGGGTATTACTATTCATTACGGCTAGTTTGATTTGTTGTGGTGTGTTAGAACTCGATGTTTTGTACAACAAATGCGATTGTATTATTCAAAGAGAAGCATACCATGGAAGCTTGGGGTATTACAGAAATTGAAACAAAATCTCATACCATTCATTTCTTTCTTGATTAATGTATTTATCTTCATGAATAATTGTTTTAAATTTTTAAAAAATTATGATATAAACATACTCAAATTTATAATATCTTATATTATATATTTGTATTGTATTATTACCAACTTTTTAATAGTCATTCATTATGTTCACTGTTCTTGGTGGAAATTACTAGATTTTCAAGTATGTGTTAACTTGTTATTTTGGTTATTCATTTATAGATAATGATTTAATAATCTCATGGATGTAAAACAGGATTTAAATACCATATATATTCAATATATATGCATTTATAGAATTCCATAAAATTCATAGATTGGAAATGAAATGCACTGTTCATGGAGATGGTATGTCGTACATAGGCATTAACAATACTTCCATTTATTTTTCGTATTTAAATGAATGAAAAACAAATAATTTATATATATGTATACTTAAATTATAGTATTATATTTATCTCATATATGTAATGTAGTTTAATAAAAATCATCCTTTATATATTCCATCTATATCATGAATGAATCAAATCACTTTGAGGATGCGGTTGTCCAAACTTCTACAAATGTTGTTATCATATTCCTAAAAAGGTAGGACATGATGAAATGGCCATAAAAATTTTTCCATGAGAATAAATAAATTATAAATTTATTATATATAATATATAAACTATAAATTCATCCTTATTTTAATCGTTTAAAGGTGGTGAATAGAAGAACAAACAACATCGTTTCACGAGGCGATAGTCCACAATACACACAAAGGATTGTTACATATCCCATTTGATGGATTTTTGTGAAATAATAGTGTAAAATAATAGAATAAAAAAATACATGTATACTAAATGTACATATTTTTTAATATAATGAATTTATTAAAATAATTCAACGGGTTGGAGACTTAATGAAACAAAAGGCATCATTGAAGAACGTTACCTCTCATTCGGGTAAATCCTTTTCCTTTATACCAAATGAAATCCTTGGATTTCTTTCTAACCATAGTGAGGATTCTAATATAGGGGGTGTTATGTTTGTTGATTATTTGGGAAGATTTTTGTGAGCCCAAGGGATTTAGTTATGTGAATTACATGGTGGGTTTAGTGCTTTTTATAGTGGTGGAGGAGTGGAATTCCTATAAATTTTTGAATGAGGGAATCCTACACATATTATTTCCATGTCTTGTGGAAACAATAAGGAACCAAATTATATAAAAGGTAGTAAATGGACAAAATATGTCCATAACATGTATTTTGGACAATTTTATAACTCGTTTTATCCCATTTGTTTATGGTTTAGTATGATATTAAGCTTTATTTTACCATGATCACTATAATTAATTATCATTAAATTCACCAATATTTTGGGTAAAAAACTTTTTTAGATTTTTTTTAAATTAAAAATTATTCTGATTCCAAATATTTAATCCATTTATTGAAATTTAAATGTTATAATTGGAAGTAATTAATTTAAATTTGATAAATTATACTGCACGAAAGATTAGATTTTAAAATAAAAATATTTTAAAGCTTAAGATGTTTTATATCAAATTTCAATGTGAAATTGATTCAAATGAAATAAATTGGATTAGTTTGTATATAAAATATCAAATATGAAATTAAAATTGTAACATCATGGATTCGGGTGTCACCCAAATGTGCCATGTACTTGGTTTGTCACATGCCCTCAAGCTCATTTTCCCAAACACCAGAGGCTGCTGACTAGTAGCGAGGGCCTTGGGTGTTATAGTGGGGAAACAATGTTGTTATTTGTAAAGTAACACAGTGGAAACAAATAGTAAATAGTATTTGAAGTAGTAATACCATAAAACAGAATTAAATAGTGGAAAACTAATAAAATAAACAACTGAAACATATATAAATAAATGATGAAAGTAACATGTATCTAGGAAAGCATCCAAACAAGTTATAAGGTTGTAAATACAATACAGAAACCAAATTATGGAAAAAATTAAACTCCACCAGCATTGAAAAACTTATCTTGGTATCATGTTCTCATGATCTAACAACAATCAATTACCTGAGGAAGAAGGGAACTTTCCCTTAACTATACCTGCAACCATATAATTTGTTTGGTTCCAAAATCATTAACCAAATAGTGTGTGAGATGAATCTAAGTAGGAAAACACAAAAATATCGATGCCTAAATATCAGTGAATATATATAGTATGAAATATACAGGAATGAAGAAATACACTAGGAAGTACTAAAAAGTAAACAATCCTACAGTTTTCAATTATATTCGTTAATATTTAAAATAATTTAATCCATCAAATAATTTAACCTTGGGATGGAGCCTATTATCTATATTCCTATATGTAAATTAACAAATAGACGTCTCAAAATTCCATCTAAAAACCCAGTAAGACTGAGTCCATGCATGTGCTTTGGATTGGAAAAACCCATCACAATAATTCAAATGTAACCCTCTTGGAAAGTTTTCATAGTATAACTCCTTTGGTTTAACATATCATCAATTCAATAAATAATGATTCTCTTTGAATGCTCACATAGTCTAACCCCTTTGGTCCTATATAGCACCAATTATTTTCAAACGACCTCAGGGGTAGCTTTCATGGATTATACCCCCTTGGTCTGCATAAAAATGAATTATAATGACCCCATGGATTATCTCATAGTCAATTACACATGGTCCATCATTTAATTAATAACAACCCTCTGGGTAAATCTCTTAGTCTAACCACTCTGGTATATTACCACCTGGACGCTCTCGTAGTTAATTCCCAATGGGTCAACATAACAACAATTATACATAAATGTCCCAATCTCAGGATTCTCTCACTATCAATTCCCCTCAATGCACCATTCACAATGTGAAACACATGATTTTAGAAAAACAGGATCTCCATCCAAACAACACGAGGCATGTAAAACATGCACACCTAATATGAAATTCTTGACCAAATGCCATATTCAATAGAATATGGGGAACACATCCATAATCAAGGTATTAAAACATACGCCTAAGAAACAATCCCTTTCTCAATTAAAAAACCAAAATAGGTATTAAACAAGGTTAGATTTCAAAACACATAATACCATAACATGGGTATTCAGAACTTTTCACATATATAATTCAATGAAAAAAAAAAGAAAGGCACAGACCACCGAACTCGATTTCATATGATGAACAATATTGAACGCCGACAGTTGAATTGGACTAGAAAATTGTAAACAAACAAAAGTTCAAATTCATTCAACATTGAATAACTCATGAGATATGATAAATCAGAAAGATAGGTTTGAGTTAAAGAGATAACTCACTGGTTAAAATCCAATGCACCTAGCATCGTCTCAATCAGAGCTCGGAGTGATGAACAATAGGGGTTTGAAGTTCTTATACATATACTCACTCTCCTATATGAAACATGATAAGAAGAAGATGTTGTAGGAGATTAGATTCAAACCTGGTCTGATTAATCAAATAAAAATAAAAGAACACGGCATGTTCAATTAATGAACAAGCCTTTTACTAGCTCTGATCCCCCCCCCCACTTGTGAAGAGTCTGCCAAACCAAAGCACAAGCTTAGACTCGGTCTTACTGGTTTGTTTAGATGGTCTTCTGAGAAGTCTATTTTTTATATTATACAGTGAAATACAGATATTAGGCTAGATCCTGAGGTTACATTATTAAATGGATTGAATAAATTGTATATATAAATGAATGTGACTGAAAATAGAACGATTGTTTTCTTTGGAGTACTTCTTATTTTATTTCTTCATTATGGATTATTACTTGAAATATATATACATTGGTAGTTTGGAATAGACTTTTGGTGGGTCCAATTGGGACTCATCTCACACCCAGTTTTGGTTATTCTTTTAGACCCAAATAAATTATATGTTTAAAGGCATAGATAAGGGAAAGCACCCATCTTCTTGAGGTACATGATTTCTATTGTAGATGGAGAGCATGAGAGAAAGCTGAGGCTTGTTCAGCTGTTGGAGTATACTATTTTCTATAACTTCATTTTTGTATTTTATTTCCAGCATTGTGACATGTTTCGCTGCTTTCCTAGATACATGTGACATGCATCATTTATTTTTATATGCTTTATTAGTTTATATTATAAATTGTATACTATTTTCCCCTATTGTATGGTGTTACTACTTCTACTACTGTTTACTATTTGATTCCAATGTGTTACTATACGAATGAGGCCATATTTTCCCCAATATCACACTCATGGCCCATGATGCTAGTCAGAAGCCTATGGAATTCTAGGAAATGAATTTGAGGTCATGTGACCAATTTTGTAAATGTAATACCCTAGAATGGTAAAAGAGTTAATGAATAAATGATATGACTCATCTCAATAAGGTGCACATCACATTAAGAGATAATTCCTAATTATATATCGATTTTTTAAGCATGCATGGAATAGAGTAGTGATCAGGATGGGTGACCTTCTAGGATGTTTCATAGGTTATGTGTGATTGAGGGAAAAAAGATCACTAGGAAATACATGTATTGTCCTGTGGGGACTTTCATTTCTCTGATGACCCATTCATGTACATGGATGGGCCCTAAGGTGGGGACCACATGTTTATAGGGAAACTGGTGGTTCCTAGTGGGCTAGGACCCATTGACCATGTTAAAGGTGGAGTGTTTGTGCTATCACCGGGACCCAGCTGTCATATTTGGTATCAAATGAGGAACCTAGTATTAAGTGTGGTAAACTGCCTGGGTTGATATATAGGGCCCACAATGAAAACGTTGTGCTCTAATGGGGGGTGGGGGTGAATTTTACACACTAGAATTATACAAGGGTTAAATGACTAAATTATATGACTCATTTCAACAAGGTGAACATTCTATTTTGAGAGTCTACCTGATTAGAACTCCATAATTAAGTGTGATAGACCAGGAGTAGTTATCAGGATGGGTGACTTTCTAGGATGTTTCATAGGGTGTGTGTGAGTGAGGAAAAAACACACTAGAAATGACATGTGTTGGCCTATGTGGAACTGTCCTTAGTCAGATGACCCGTTTGAGCATGTGGATGGGCCCCAGGGTGCGGACCATGTGTCTATGGGGAAAATGGTTGTTCGTGGAGGGCCATGACCCAACTACCATGTAATAGATGGAGTGTATGTGATTTTAGAGGGACCCAGTTTTCATAAAAATCAATTTACAAAACAATTTAACTATATAAATAAATTATTTGAAAATTATTTTTCAAATAAAATTCATTATATTTCAGTATTCATCAAAATTTGAATCTTCTTTGGAAAATATAGGAAATTATCCCAAATATGTTAGGTCCTCTAGTCTTGATACCCTAGGGGGTGATTCTAGGAATGAAAAATAAAAAAACTGCATGTTTTGATATTTTTTATTGTTAGACAAAACTATCTTCACTATCACATTTACGGTACATATTATCAATTATTCTAAAATCATGCACATAACATATCAATTTTACATGGTTCACCCTCACTAGGCTACATCAAAGAATCATACACCATCGATGTGTCGATTTACCAAATCCTATAAATGCACATTGATGCTCCCAAGTCAGAAGCGGACTCACTGTCCCTCCTGGTTTACCACCATTAAAAATTTTAGAACTGACTAATCTCTCAACAGAAATGAGCTCACTACTTCATCAGATGATCCACTCATTCTTTATAGATCTGTAGGTCCCTTCAGTATCTCAAATGAATGCATCCACCAATTTATGTATATCCTCTATTGATGTTCCACTTTCATCCACTAATGAATATAATATTACGGCAGTATTACTGGGAAACCTCGAATCTTTTGTGCAACACTTATTGAATCTTGGGTGCAACTATTATGATTTGTGCGCAAGATTAATCATTTATTTTGAAACACCTATTTCATGAAA
Organism: Viscum album; assembly: GCA_963277665.1. Classification (NCBI taxonomy): domain Eukaryota; kingdom Viridiplantae; phylum Streptophyta; class Magnoliopsida; order Santalales; family Viscaceae; genus Viscum; species Viscum album. The sequence goes on from OY728122.1 coordinate 599,699,078, forward strand.
CATAATTTTATGTGCAACAAGAATCGTACACGAAGCATTCTTAGCATTCGCGTAACTCAAAATCTGCCAAGCAACCCCTTTTTCATCATAATCGTATGCGATCCAGAAATCGAATTATCTCTATGTGTTGAGATCCTACGAATGAGGGGGTCACCACATATTTATAGGTATCTCGGACCCCTGTGTAGAATATTCAAATTTTTATGCACAAGATCTTCTTCAATCCCGCAAACCTCTTTTTTATGTCACATTGGGCGTCCATGTTTCTTTTGTAAAACCACATCATTTTAGCCCATTTTTAAATCTTTCACGTGCATCATCCCTTTTCCATTTTTCAGCATTCTGACCATGAAACATGCCTTGGACACATGTTTCAAAAAAATCTTGTATCTATACTTTTTGTACCACCCCCTAATCATCCATTCCATTTCCATTGTTCTTTTTCAACATAGGATGTCAACAATATCTCTGGAACTCGACAACACACCATGTAAGCCATCTTTTCAACAAACTACCCAACTTTTTGAACAAACTAAAACACATAGAAAATGTGTCTAAGTTATCCTAAGAGTTTTTTCCCTATATAAGATAATTTTTATGTTCTTATTCCAAAATTTTGGTCTATTTATTCAAGTAAAATTTTAAACAGTTCCAAAAAAATTATTTCAATTAGTTTCACTAATAAAAGGTGCTAAAACTACCTTTAGAAAAATACTGGTTTTTTATATATTTTATTTCTTCCTATGTTATGCATATAAATTATATTGGATGAATATTTAAAAAAATATTTAATATATATATATATTGTAATTTAATATCATTCACTAATAGTTATTTTCTGAATTATCATGATAAAACAAATTTGTGAGCATAAAATCATTTCTCTTATATTCAATAGGTTTTTATATTCATTTATTATAAATTGGCATCTAATGAATTCATTTTATATTTTGGTACAAAAAATATTTTAATAATATAATTAATCATATCCAAAAGTGAACATTTAATGTTTAGGTTATATCTAATTATATTAAATAATAATTTTTTTAATAATATGTTATTTCTCTGTAAAACACAGTCTTAAATGCAACAGAATCTATCGATGAAAGTATTAGTTACATGGGATGAAAGTTAACTAAATATTTCAAGAATTTAAATCCAAAGATAATATTATATTTATTTATAATATTATAATAATATAACGTCATGGTAGGATATATTCCTTTCTATGTTTGGTGTTATGTTCCTTACATGATATCAAATAAAAGTTGGTCTTCTAGAATTTTCAGGGTGTTACATTAGTCACTAGCCCACTATAGTATGAGTTACAACTACGGACCTCTAGCTCAGACACCTTGATATACAAATTATGTTTCACACCAGGGTTACAATATCTGACAACGTAGACCATGGAAAAAACTCATAGAACATCACATTTCATGGGGAAAATGCACAAACACACAATCACATTTCACATGTACTTAATGCTTCACATTCTATATCATACATTCATATGAGAACCCATTATCATGGATTAATCTCTTGTGGGAGAACACCCTTTAGAACCACAACTCATCTAGGGTGTAATGTCCCCGACCCATGGGCCCCTAAACTCGGGCCCCATGTAGGCTTGACTCATGACTTTTGGTGCATCTACCCATATGAATGACTCTATATACTACTTGAGAGTATCTTATGGAACATATTGGGAGACTATAACTATTTAATTAGATTGATCCTCAACAAAAAATAAAAAATATAGCAAAATATAAATAAGAAACATCCATTTCTGAAAAAAAATTACAAAAAAAGAAATAAGTTGAAAACAAAATGATAAATGTGTTATTGAATTTCATTTTGTTCCAGGTTAAAAGGAAACCCGAAATAAAAAATAATTGAAGAATCACTAAAATAGGTCCCTACAACATTTCTGGTCCTCTCTTCTTATCAATCCATATTCCCATCTCTACTGTCTAGCATGGGCCCTTGACCATTTCTTATCCTGGGACCATAATGTCTACTCGAGTAATAAATGTTGACCCGAGTAGGGTGTGTGTTCAAATCATTAGGAAAACTACAATGGTGTCTACAAAATATATATTATAAACATGTAGTGTTTTAAAACACTGAATGAATTATAGGATATAAAAATGATAAATATATTTACATTAGTTAAAAACATTGACCAAAATCATTTTCATCATTTGTTCAATGGGCTAGAAATTTTAATCGAATGTAATACAACATATGTTGGCCAACTACTATGAATAAGGGGATAAGTCATGATTTATATCTCACTAGGAAGAACACTTCACAACAATTTCATCACACTTACTTTGGAGCCTCAGTATATGTAGTATCATCTAATTAAATTTTTAGGTCTATAGAGCATTATTCCAACACTGTAATATGTTAAAACACATACATTGGAGCCTTAGTCTAGGCAGTCTCATGAAATGAATCTATTTGGGGTATATAGCCTTATAACAACTCAATAAAATGTGCATTATTAGGGTTGGGGTTAGAGCCTCAGTGAAACTCATACCATTTGCATAGATCCTCAAGTAAATATCACACATACCCCCAAGCCATGTGAAAATTCTTATTTAATCTTTTACCACAAATACGATTTCAGAAGCCATACTCATTTCCTACAAATACAATTTAGAAATTATAGCTCATTCAACTCAAAATTTTTCTTCAGTCCTTAATCCATTTTTCTATTTTCCATGTCATATCCTAACACATTTAACATATTCCTCATTCACATTTTAAATTAATTTTAAATGTTTCTATTAGAACCCATATGTAATTTAACATTTTCCCTTTAATTAAATTATCCATTTCCCAATATTCCAACACAACCCCTTATTTTATGTAAACAAATGGAAACAATTGGTATTATCTTGACTTCAAACCAAATTCTACTTTTTGGAAAAATTATCGTTAACTCAAAGTCATGAAAGTTCATTTCTACATTCAACATTTCAATTTCCATGATCATGAAGAGGAACACCCCATGGGTGGCCCTTAACCTGTCCCAATTAACTCAACGCATCCCAAGGGTATCATGAGTGGTTCAATTGAACATCTATAAAAATAGTTTATCATTCCTACAAAATAAATCCAAACGGGCATCAAAATTAAACTCATACATAAACACATACTCATAAATAATCCTCATGACTATGGGATTTAACTTGCAGACCACTGAACATGATTCTGTATACAACCACACCCCCAACCATGACCTTTGAATCAAATGAAAACATCCCTATAATACGCTACCTATAATCTTTTGAAATAAGTGGGTTGTAGGTATTTAGAAACAAAGGAGAGATTCCAAAATCCCTAATATAAAAAGTAGAGGAAAGAGTAGTGTTAGACTCACCCGGAGCAATGATGTGAACAAAAAAAGCACTCTAAATATCTGATAAATGAAGATTATTGACCATTGTGACGTTTTGGAGGAAACAATCATCACCGATGGATGCTGTAGAAGAAAAGAACAAGATACCATGGTGAGGTTTCATAAATCATATGGACGAGGTAAAATACCACATTTTTTAATGGGAAACTGGTATGTGAATTCAATTGGCCAAACCATGTTCCAAACATGTTCTACACTCTATCCAAGTGGGGTCCATGTCTCACGGTCTCCTAGGAATCCAAAATGGTTTAAATATCATTGCATTTACCATGTGTTATGGATCAATTCAAAACCACATAACATAGCCACCACGTTTTCATAGTTTATCAAACAACACACTCCTCCTATAAGAAAGAATGATTATAGAACAATGTCACTACTAACCGTGCACCAAATATGTGACATGAACTAGATGGCCACAATTTTCCCATTTCATGTCTTAAACCCCTAGAACACCCCTAATGATCCACATAATCTCAATAATAATTTCATAAACCAATTTATTTTGTGATATAAACCAAATTATTTAACAAGGATATAACTCAAAAAAATTGATCTTACAACCTCTTCACATTATAATGGATCGTCCTCGATGAAGACTCCTAGGTATCACTGAGAATCCCTGGTAAAAATATTGGGCCATTGGTTTTGCATATTAGTATCCCTTTCCCAATTCTATTCTTGGGATTTACTATGCATCCATAATACCCTAACTAAAGGATCCAACATACCTCACAAAACATTCTAATTGAAATCAAAAAACAAATTCAGATTCTCATCAGAGGAGACAAAAACCTCAAACTGAACATCTAGCATAATAACTCTATAGGGAATCCTTGGAAATGGTCCCTAAATCCTAAACAAAGGGAGTGTCACACACAACATTATACTTCAGTGGAAGTGCCAATTAGCACCCTATCTTCTTGATCCTCTTCACAAAAAAAGGAACAAATATCATGGCTATATATTAACCTATTTTGAAAACATTAATGGTGAACCAAACTCAGAATCAACCTAAGAAACACATAGTATCCCCAAAAAATACTCAACATAAATAAGTGCAGAACTCACTGACTAGTGGTATCATTCAATAAATGAACATAATAAACTCAAAAAAAAATGATGGCACTCAACTGGTCAAATCTGATAAAATTCTCATTATCATGGAAAAATACCAAAATGAAACTTACCCAAGTCCATTCATCCTAAAACACTGGTCAGAACATCAACTATCCAAATTTCCACTACGGTGGTCCCCAAAGTAAACCATAGCTCACTCATACAATAATTTGTTGGTTAGAAACCCTAGTATCATACAAGGATAAAAATAAACTCAACACAACTTTATCTCTCTCAATATCCCCTTTATCTACAAAATTTACATTCCACTAAGAACATCAAACAATAGGTGGGTCCTAAATAATAATGTCTATTCCCTTTAAAATATCATGTCATACAATACCTTATTGAATTGTTCCAAAACTCCCATATTCCACTATTCATGTATTACTCCAACATATGAACATGGATCCTTCTTGCATAGGCCCAAAATATATCATTTAATACATCAGTCATGGTCATTACATGACATTTAGTAAAACTCCACCATGAAGGCTTCCACTTATCTCAATTATGTCACCATTCTCCTCCGCAACCCCCAAAAATTCTTATATATGAGATTCAACCATCCATACTTTTAGTGAAGGCAGCCATTATCTCCCTAAAAACCCATCTAAAAACATCAAAACAAATTTTTACACAAAAACATTCTCTTAAGGTGGTATAAAACTCACTGTTTTTGTACCTTATTCCTAGATAAGGAGAACAATCCTAGGATAACATGTCCTAGAAACAGTCAGATTCTCTCTCAGTAAGACACTACCTCACCTGATCGAGATGAATTCCCAAAAAGGAAACTCCATGGTCACCTGATTTCACCTATCATAATCCATTCTCAGCCTCTGATAAGCTTCGAACATCCACCCTTCCTTTATATTATCCATTTTCAAGCCTTACCATGCCCATCAATGACTTTATAAAAGACTTTCCAATTTCCATTAAAAATACCCTAATCCCAAAGCCAAAACATGGATCATCAAACCTAAAAATATAAGGCCCACTAGTACATTCATAAGGAAATGAATTTGAATGTTAAAAAATCCCATTTTCATCCTAATTACACCACATAGACTCTACACTATACTTTGTAAATCCAGTAATGATTTATCACTCCTCACCTTAAGAGTGTCATTACCATTTCCTTTCAAAAAGAATTCCAACTACGATAGATGATACATAAATCATAAGATGAACCCCAAACCATGTATATAGATTTCTAAAATCCCATATAATAAAAAAACCCCACATGATACCATTTACATGCTCTCATTCATGGAACCCAAAACCATCATCTACACCCAATCTTTCCCAAGGACCTCACCTGTAAACGAAGAACAATGAAAATCCCACCATCCAACTCAACAAAGATTGCTCCATCAGTGTAATGTACAAGAGTCTGCACACCGAATGAAAATAAATCCATATATCTAGGATTAAACCCATATATCTCTCATCATACCCAATATTATGTCAATATGATCTACATTATCTTCACTAGTTAAAAGTAAACTAATTTGTTTTCGAAAAAACCCACCACAAATTACCTATCATTGATGTAACCTACCATATAAAGGATTCAATGAGCTATCAAGAGTCTTATGATGGCCCATCCTTAATGTTTCATTGTCACTTTTCAAAAAAAAACTCATTTATGATTAGTATCCAAACTCACAAAAACATTCCAACTCTATACCAAGTAGTCAAGAACCATAACATCGCATGGATGTACTACCACCACACCTCTTGAGTTCTTCCAACTTGACAAAGGTAACCCATAGTAGGAGTAACCTGATCCAATATTACATGAGAACTTGTGTCACTAGTTCTTCCACACTATGATTCCATGTATGAAAAAAATACTCATACACTACAATAACCCCTGTATTTGTTTCTACATCATTGTGTATATCTAGTAAGTGACCAACACTCGATCGTCATCAGAACCACTGAGGTAATGTTCCTCTCTATTATAACTCAGTGATCTCAACTAATGATCCATGAAACTTACATCACTAGGGCTTGACCCAACACCAAATAACACACTATGTTCGTCTCTTGGTCATTTATCCACACTAGAATCATGAAATTATCAATGGTATTTTCCAAAAAACCAACATTTTGTACAATGTATCCAACCACATGACCTCCTTTCACATCAAGTGTCACTTCCATACCGATGACATCCATCCATGATTTGGTCATCCTAACTTGTCCATCCAGACTCATCTGGATTCCCACATAACGCAATTCCAACCACACCATGTTTTATAATTATCATTAACTTTTAAACCAACATTAGAACTAGCCTGAAGCACTCATGTTCATTCCTGAATGAAACTAAGGAACATCCATACCATTTATCAAGACCAGATAGTTCTCACTATGCATCAATTACACCTGAAAATAATCAAACATTATTCATATTCTATTCAACCAACAATATCGTGATGACCTCCATTGAGTTCACCTTTGATTTTTCCATAACATCCATCTTATATTCACAACTCGAGTAGTGTTTACACAACCATTTCCCTTCCCACAAATCCCTATAGTCCAAAACTGCATATGTCAAAATATTAAGCAAGCAACTATGCCTCATGAACCAAACAACACTCACAACATGGTTGACCCCATTCATAGGATGCCCTCAGTTGTTACACTGAACCAGCTTAACAAGAAAGGATTAGGGGTGATGGTGAAATTGGACCTCCTACTAAGCCACATATACCAAAAATCTATCATGTCTGCACTCATAGGTGGAACTCCTATATGCATTCTGAAATATTGTGTCAAACACACTGAACAATAAATTTACTCTAGGTTCCAATCCCATTTAAACACAACAACCACTAAAAAAATTTAAATGAGCGACATCCATTGCAAATCCCCACAAAACCTATATGATCACAACCCAAACCAGATACCAAATCCTTGTTACTAGATGATACCACTAAACCACAAGGCCATGGAATATCCAATGGTATAATAAGAAACACCCCAATATTAAACACACAAACTCAAAAAATATTTGAAGAACAAGGCACTCTCTATTCCCAACCACCCATAAACAGGTTCTGCTGATAATTCTAGGGATAACAACATCTCATATTTCTTTATGTTCCATCCTACTGCACACTCAGCAGTCAAGTCCACACTCTCTATCAATCCTTAGAAACTATTAAAACAAATAATCCATTGTCTGATCAATCATTCCTAGCATGACCTTCCCAAGGTCATGTTCCATCTTCTAAATAAAATGATCAATGTCATACTAGAAATGATCCTCACCAATCTTAGTAGGAATCAATGAGGTTTTCTTCTAAAAAATTTGAGGATAATTACTTATGATTCCCTCAAATAATCCAATCGGTGCATATTATTATGGGGGAATATCTCCATAATTTCTAGCAGACAACTCAACCCCATAACTTCAATCATCCAAAGTATCCAAAAATGATGTATCTCTTATATCTATAAACAACCAATTTATCATAAACTATCCAAATGGTTTTCACCACATTTTTAACACAACACTCACCCATCCCTACAATAGACCATGATTGATATGGGGCAACCCAATAGCACATATAAATAAAAACATCTACCAGACACCCTTTTTATCCATTTTACTATTACAACATAAATATATTCCATTTAAGAAGATCTCTATATTTTGGATTGGTCACCATATGTTTTTAAACCATTTATTACAATTCATCTAGATATACTCATTAAATATTTCATTATATTAGTCACATTTACTTTTTTTTTGTCATCATCTTCATTAGGACATGTAACTTATGAACACCAATAATCTGAGAATCATTTTTCTTTCCCAAAATATATATTCATTTCCCCCATGTGAGATTATCATGATGAAATTCATATAAACCATTACGTGCCTAAAATGATGTATGTATTCACAACCTCATGCCATTAAGCCATAAAAAATACATTGAAATATTCAGTTCACACAAAAATTTCATCACCCAATGGTGAAATATCATTCAACTATAACCACAATCATAAAAAATAGTAATCCTCCCATGTGGTACCTAGGTTATACATCATACATGGGTTACCTACTCACATTAATGAAATCATTTCCAAATTCCCAAAATACTAATCTCTGGGATACCTTCCCCATATATTAAAAAATTGAAAATTACCCCTCTGGTAAAACTGTTTAAAGTCCCTGACCTAAGAGCCACTAAACTTGTGCCCCCAGACAAGTCACAATATGGCCTCAGGAATACCTCCCCATACACTAGAGGCTATGGTCTTGTAGTGAGGGTCAAATAGAACACATGGCGAGATTATAATATATTTATTATATCAACCAATAATAGATAAAATAATAAATGATGAAAGATATAAAAAAGAAACATGAAATACCAAACATTTTACAAGATTAGTTACAAGACAACAATAAAACAATAAATAATCCATTCCAGGTCTTATTGTTCCATGTTAAATGGAAAACCAAAACGAAATAAAATTGGAGAACCCCTAGAAGGGTCCTAAAACCATTTTTGATCCCCTCCAATATGCACATGCCATTCCAATCTCAACCATCCAACATAGATAAATGGACATTATCCCAACCTATAACCATGAACAAAACATGGGTAGCCAATGGTGGACTATGAAGGGTGTTAGTACCATCCAGTAAGCCATCACCAATAGTTTCTACAAAATATCTATCCTATAGAAGTAGTGTATGAAAATATTTAATGAATGACATGAAACACAATATATAGAAAACATTCCATGTGTTAAAACATTATCAAAAAATGTTTTAATAATTTTTCCATTGTCTATGTATTTTCATCAAAAAAATTAAGGAACATATTTTCCAACTACTCTGAATAAAGGGATAATTCAGGTTCTCCATCTCAATAGTGAAATCACTTCAGAAAAATGCAAAAATATTACCTTTAAACCATAGTCTAGTTATATATTGGCCAATTAATTTGGAGCCCCACTCTGGGTAGTCTCAACCAATGTGACTGACAAGGCCATAAAATCTCAGTATGACCCCATAACCTTTGAAAAATATTTCCTTTAATCCATAGTCTAGGTAGTCCTAATTCATGCAAACATTAGGGACTTAGATCCTTAGTTCGACTCACTAAACCATGAATTCTCTGGGGGGTGTTAAAACATTAGTCCATCCCAACATACGGGCATATAACCTAATTTCAATACCCTATATACCACCATTCTAGTTGTACATTCTTATTTAATCACTTACCAAATATATAATTCCAAAAAACCTCACTGTGTACACATACCATTAAAAAATAATAGTTTTCTCAACACTTAAATAATCTTCATGGCTTATACCATTTTCTTTTTTTCCATTAATAACATAACCAATTTAAAACATTCCTCTCTCACATTACTTAATTAATTATTGAATTTTCTATTAAAACCCATTGGTAATTTAACACATTTTGTTTAATTCTATTACACATTAATATTATTCAACCCCCCCCCCCCTCTGGCCATTTTATCAAATGGATCCAATTTAAATTAGTTTCAATTCATCACCCAAGAGACGTTTTAATACAATTATCAAGGGATATATTTTATAATAATTAAATTATACACTTAATATGTCAATTTTCAAGTTCATGAAGTGGAACACTACATGGTTGGACCCTATCATTTTCCAATCAACCTCAACGCATCCCACATGGATCATTATTGGTTAAATTAACCATTTAACAAAATAATTTATCATTTATACCATAGAATTCCAAAGTGAGAAATAAATGGAACTTAAGAATAACCACATACATATAAATAAACATCAACATAGTGGGTTATAACATTTATACCACCTACCTCGTTTCCATGACAACTGGAAGCTCAACCAAGGCCTTTCCATGGAATGAAAACACCCCTTGAAGCCTCAACCTACAATATTCTTGAAAAAGAGGGTTTATGTGATTAAAAAGAAGAGAAAATTAATCATTACCTAATCCAAAAAAAGAGAAAAGAGGAGTGTTAGAATCACGCAAATATTCTATACGCAGTCGACGGTGATCTAAAAGGACTAGAAACAAAGGAGATCAACCCATGGGGAGTTTGTGGGGAAACCCACATCACCCTTGGATACTATATGAGAAAATACGAAGAAAATCAAGATGGATACAAAAATCCAGAGGGGGGAGATAGGTAAACTGAATCAATTTTAATGGGGAATATGGTTTGGGTAGTCTGTTGGAAAAACCCTGTGCCAAACATTTACTACCCTCTATCTAAGAGTGGTAACGGTCGCATAGTCTACTGGGAAGCCTACACGGTTTAAAAAAGTATGAGGCGACCATAACGAATGGCTTTTTCCAAGCCCAAATAGATTATCCTCCCTCATTTCATGTTTTATCAAACAGTGAACCCCACCTCCATGCAAGCACATATAGTGTTCATTAAAATTACTAACCATACACCAACCATCTGACATACATTGAATGGACACTATCTCTCAAATTTCATGTTCTAGACCCCTATGACAACCCCGAGGCTCCTCTGACTCCTGATAAGAATTTAAGGACCCAAATTTTAGTGATTTAAACCATTTCTTTTTATAAGGTCATTCCTTAAAAAAGTACATGATCTTACATAGGGATACATTTATTCAATGGAGATGTACTAGGTGATCCATGCACAATGAATTATTGTCACACTATTTGGTCATGTTGAATATCATAATAATATATATAGGAAAAACCATATTGGTTACTATTATCACATTAAATATCTAAACATAATTAATAATCACTCCCAATTGGGTCATTTATAAATCATCAAATTCCATAAATAACTACACAACGTCACTAGTCATCCATTACAAAAGAAACCTTATCCCATCATAGTCACCAATCATCTAAACATTGGATATATTAGAAAATTATATCTAATAAAACATTTATACAAGTAAACCCAAAAAATATAATTCCACTAATTACATATATAGTAAAAAATTATATCTATAGCTTTTTTCACTTTAAATAGTCGATCCTTATTTGTTGGTTAAAAGAAATACACTGGAATGCCTATTTTATGTGAATCAGTAGTGCCTGAAATGATTATTGGGATTCCTCATGCCGCAATAGGCCTAGAGTAAATATTCCTATAACAAACCTCTTACCATTGTACTATTATCTAGAGACCATGAATTGTAAATCATAAATCTCAAAAATCATGTTAATCACACTCTGTGGAAACCATAATGAAACATAATAGAAAAATCCATGAATGTCGATCACATACCCATGGTATCATGGACATTCAATGGAAGTGTTCTTTGTGATGCACCAATCTAGGTTATATCACATGCTCCCATGCATCCCTATGTCTCCAGTCCACAGAATCCCAATATGATATTTCAAAATAAAAAATGCTCTGATACCAATTTCAATTTAACATTACATAAAACTATATCAATATCAACCAAACTAGAACTTCATGTCAGCTCAGTCTTTCCTTTGAGAATTGTAGAGGCTTCCCACTAGAACTAGAGGCTTTAGAACACAATATTCGGAGGTTTTACCCCAGTATCTGAGTTTGAAATCATAATAACACAATTTTAAAAATTTCATACACATATATGACATCCATGTATGATGAAATTAAAAATAAAATGTAATTTAATGTAAAAAATAATAAGAGGAAATATATAATATAGAACATAATACCCACTGGGACCATCACATGTATAGACAAAAAAAATAAATATGGAATCTAGGTCCATTAAAGATCCACAACAATCACAACCTAGTGTTTTGATCCAATTGGAAATAGTCTATCTAGATAATGATATATTCCCAAGACCAACCACTCTATACTATGTCAATGTGAGAGATAATTAGGCACCAATGTGCCATGGCCACTTGAGTAGGTTATGAGTTACAATATCTGTATGTAACCACCCAAAAAATCCTATACTAATCGATAAAAACTATTATTTGGGAATGTGATATTATTTTATAAAATAAATAAATACTTTTTTTAATATTAAATAAATAATACACCAATATTGATCTTTTATTATAGGTCAATGGTAAACCGTACATTATTTTTCCACTGTTGTGTAGTCATTAGGCACATCATGATGATTGTACCTCCTAATAACATGATTAATATAAATATATACTATTCATAACTATATCTTCATTTCATTGGGGAGCCATAATAATACATTATAGGCCTGTGAACTCTTGATTCATGCTTTATCAACCTTTCATCCAACACCAAATCCTAGCAACCAAGGCCATATTCCCACAACACTAGCGACCCATCCCAATACATTCAAAATGAATGATCTATATGTCCAAGAAAAGTATAATCATCAATATATAAGTATATGTAATCTCTCATCCATCAATATAGATTCAAAATATTTTATCCCAAATGTGCATCAGATAACAAGTTACTAACCCTTTGATATTTTATACACACAATAAAATAAAGATCAAGAGATTACTGAACTCCCATGTCTAGCAATAATGTCATCCCCAATCAGACATCCATGTCTATTTGGGTTCCAGAGTGACACCCACAATAATATCTACCCATTTCCATATATAACCACCATGGGTTTGTCTATTAATGGGTTGACCATTTCAGTCACCTGATTCACAGTTCATCATAAGCACTTTATAAAGGCCCTCAATCTCAACTAAGGAAATTAGACATCCCCCGTTGTTGTAAGGATATAATGTTATTCATAATCATCAATAGAGTAACATGAAATTTATATCTACATAGGTCATATAAAACTTTGAAAAAAATAGTGTGATGGAACACAACCCGACAATATCCATAATCTCACTCTTGGTAGGGAAGATCACCCATATGATTATGTTCTACCTGTAGTCTATAAATCTATGCCAAGTCACATCAAACAAGAGAGAATACTTCATCCCACACCCATCTACATTATCCATTACTACTAATAAGTAAAAATGAGATGGTTCATCCATAGATTACAATACATATGATCTTTATGTCCTTCCTCACATCAATCTTGTAGTTGTTTAATTCCCCTATACATTGGTTAATGAGTCCTACATTTATTGGAATCACCTCTTAATATCTATAAAGGCCACTATATATTTTAATCATCATACACTCATCCATAAATCGCTATATAAATGGGTTAGAACCCAAGGTTTATTCGTGACCCCTCCCACAGATTAATTTTATTGACAATATTTTATTTATTTCTCAAATTTACATAACTATATTAATGGTAAAATAAATTATTATTTTTAAATAATATTTAATTAATAGATGAATTAATTAAATTTTTAGAGGCCACATGCATCCATTTAGGAAATCCAAAGCATAAACTACACAATCTGTATGTGAGATATTTTACCTTTATCATTCATTTCAAATACATTCCAAAGGCCATCATTAGATTCTTGGGAACATACAACTTTTTATATGATTATTCAAACAAAACAAAATGCATTAACACACAACTCAATCCCAAAATAAATAAACTAATTGTTACAACATTAATAATATTTTAATTATTTAAATATAAATAGGGAATAATTCTATATTAGTCCTTAGTACTAATTCATCCTTTGAAAGCTCTAGCCAAAGGGTAAAATCCACCACTACTGAACCCCTTAAATAAAGTGGATCCAAATATCCCACACATGGCCCCAAGACTATAACAAATATAATTAAAATCATTCCCTATAAACATATAAAAAACTATAGTGGTGAGATAACTAGTCTAAATTTTGAGTAAAAAGTTGAATATGGAGTCCTGGGATCACTATTCACATAAATAAGATATTTACATTATAATTAAGCTTACTCAACCATTCTATAATGGAATATGAAAAAAACCATATATTTGTAGACTGAGATATTAGTATTATTTTAATAAAAGTGAAACACAGAACACCATACGGAGAGAAACAACTTGAATAAAAAAATAATTCTTGAACAGTCATCCAAAATAGTGCTTTAATTGATGGTGTATGGAGAACTAGAAGGACTAGAGAATGCATAAATTGGAAGAGAAATATTTTTTGGGCTCTCCACATTAAACTCGGAAGGGAAAATTGTAAAAATAATACATTCAATAGGCCAAACCATCTTCAAAACCACATGACAACTGTGCGGAATAAACAACCACAATATTTATATCTCATAAGTTTTGGTTTCATGGTTTTATAAACCATTAACCAACCATGTGGGAGTATATTTAACCCATATGTAACCTTTCAACCATTTCCATTATAACCTCACATGGATTTTTCTAATTAATACTCTTAATATGTAGTAAAATGATTTGACTTTAATATAGAAATTATTTTTTGTCATTTTGATATTTCTGACTGGAAATGAATTATTTAATATGTATTTCTATAATTTTTATTATTATTTTTCATGGGGAGAGGTTTTAGAGATGGAATATATCCTGGTGATTATCATATATCAATTATTTATATGATCACTATTGTAAATTCTTTTGATCAATTTCACTAAAAAATTAGAATAATGATAGAGCAATTGTTTGTAAACTATAGGAAAAAGTTACAATAATAATGGTATCTTTAAAAAAAATTTATAGTTAAATACAAACATGAATATATCCATTTATTTATAGAGACATTTTTACATTCTAGAAAACTTTTTTGAACCATATAGTAAGAATTCAAATCTGTTGGCATAGCGCCATCTACAGGTAATGGTTTTTAAAATCATTTTGAAGTTTGTAAGATCTAATCGGATGTCCACATTTTTCGACATAATCATCACCAATTTTATTCAATTGAAAACAAGAATCACATTTGATATCATATATTTCAAAAAAATAAAAAAAATATAAATCTACATAAGGTAGATTTATTCATCAATTTACTTACAAACAAGATTGATAGTATTATTCTTAATGGTGATATTAATTTCAAAATTGATTTATATTTGGTACTTAATGTTTTCATTTTCAATCCTACATTCCTATTTTATGAATTGATATTCATTCCATGTTATATAATATCCATTTCAGATAATTTTAAATCTCTGACTCACATAATTTTATAATTTAGAAAAAAAAATTAAATCATATAAACATATTCATACTTATGTTTCTATATGAAATTTAATATATTTTTTAGCATAATAATTGGTTAAATAAAATTCATGAAATTTAAAACTCATTTATGAAATACTAGTAATATGAAAACTCATGGAAAAAACATCAATTGAATTTAAAAAATAGTATTGATGCTGATCTTACTCATTAGTATATGAATAAACATATTGTATTCTTTATTAGATGAATATGTTGATACTGTTTTATATAAAAATATCATTCAAAAGAAAATCATTCCATTAAAGTGTCTTATAATGTCTAATATATGTATTTTTTTACCTAAAACATCAGAATAAAAAAAATACATAAATTATTTCTAATGATTCTATTCATTTTGAAGCAATAAAATTTCCTATTGTTGATGGTGAATTTGATCAATGTAGTACATTTCTATCTATGGGATTCCACTATGTACTACTATTATTTGTGGTTCTACTATAATTATCTTACAATTTACATTGTAGTCAATTTTCTTCTGAAATAATGTATATTGGAGGGGTTTTAATGATATAATTATATATGATTCAATATTAATAAAATTTGTGATACCTTATAATAGGACAAAATCCATGGATAACTTAGATCAAGTATAATTATCTTTCTTTCACAACGGTATAAATCTATTATTTCAGTAATGTTCTATTAACTAAATATTTGTATTATTAAAAACATACTCAATATACCATTTTAAACATTTATTTCATTAATTATTACAATAAAATTTTGTTAATTCCCACTATAGTTTTTATTATTCCTTTATTATGAATATTATTTTCAATTTTTGATAATAATATTTAAATAGAAATCATCTTATTTATGATTTTCTAACAGTATTTAATTTTGTATATATTTTTTAATATATTAATCAATTCCATTAGTAATTTAAAAACCACATCAATAATATAGTTCCTCAATAATTCAAAAAAACATCCATCTTAATAGGTGAATAGAATGAAAATTGAATGTATATTTTTGAACATTAATTCGACCACTTTTAATTAATTTTCTATTATACCTTGTGACGACAATCCTTATGTGAAATATTCTTATTTACATTAATCATAAAATCATATTAATCTCATGATTCCTATTTAATTTGTATTAAATATCTACTTATGATGGTAACAAAATAAAAACTATATTGAATTTTATCGATATTTCATAAACCTATCACACAACTGCCAATGTTATCATAGGAAAATACCTCATTCCAACACATCATTTTAAATTTTAGGATTCTAATTAGAACATTAATTCACATGTTATATCTTCATCATTAATTCCATTTCTTTTTGGATTATAAAAATTATCATACACTCTTTAAGGACTGTTCCATCTATCGTGAATACAATAGATAATTTATTTTTTAAAATTCACTATATAATTAAATCACAATGTTTCATCATTGCACTGATTTTCATTTTCTATTTATTTTTCAGTAATTAGAAAAATAAATCATTATATTCTTGCATTGGATTGTTATAATCTCTCATTTTTCACTACAAACAACACCACATATCATCACAGAGAAATTTTCCCCATCTATATAGTATTTCTTATATTAAAATGTTTATTTTTTCATACAACTAATTGAATAACCACCTTCCTTTTCATTATTCATATAAAAATTTTCTTTGGTTCTTTCATCAATAAAATTTATCACATGATTGATTTTTTTCACTTTCACACTTATTAATTATGCCCACTCGTATTACAGATTCAATTTATTTTTTCCATGCATCATATTCGATTGTATTTGAAAAAAATTTCCACATATAATAATGGAAATTTTATTAAGATAACTCATTATTCACATAGATATTGGATACCTGTATCTTCCAAGAGTTTATATAGTATTCCAAAAATCAATAGTAATATTCCTAAACCTTTTAAAAAAGAAAATAAAATAAATACTCATGATCTTTTTCTTTGGTAAAGTAGATTCAATGGATTTATTCATGATATTTTTATGTGAATTTATCCTCTTATTAGTAGTATTTTGTTTTGAAACATCTCCCCCACTAAAATATTTAATCCTCCTTTCTATTGGTTGGTTTCTAAAAAAAATATTTCTATAAATATTTGAGTAAATTTTAAATTAAATATTATACTGCACATGTTAACATATTTTTTTTGGTAAATTTGATTTTAAGGAACTATTTTTACTTTGTCTTTAGTTTTGTAATTGGTTTAATAGAGACTGATTTATGGAAATTAATTATCATCATTAGAGTCATTTAAAAAAAATATCATTATAAAAATTGTAAAGTCCCAGAAATTCCTTGGAATTATTTTTTATTAAATTCATGGGCATTTAATGAGTCCGCGTTTTATGATGGCGCTTGATTCAGAGGCCCGGTGTGCCCGGAATAAATTTTTGAATTTTTGTTAAGCATAAATTAACGCGCGTAAGCAGTTTTCCGGAAAAAGTGGAATAACTATTAAACAGTTACTCAGATCATAAATCTGAGGGCACCCGTGCACATAGGATGGTGGGTTAACCCTAGGCGTGACTTAAGTTTAGTTAGCACGGGCCTCCTGTGAGAAATCCCAAAAATGGCATAACCGTAATTAAAATAATAAAATAAATTAATTTATTTTTCAAATGCCTATAACTCACAAACAGTAGCTCCGATTAAAAATATGAGACAACCGATGAACTCATGAGGGTGATATTTATTTAAGCAAATACTAACTTTGGCCGACACAGGCCACCAGAAAAAGATTGTTTTTGGCCGCAAATAAAATAATTACGTGACAATTATTTAATTGTAAAATTAATAACTTCTAAACAGTCACTTGGATTGAAAATCTGAGTGTACCATTGGGTTCGTTGGGGAATGTTTCACCAAGATAGATCCTAACCTCGACCGCAGTGGGTCGAGGGTGACTGATAATAATTCTATGAACTTTTTTTCAGGTACGTTCTGAAAATGTGTGAGCGGTGTTTTATTCCTTTTGAACTGATGCTCATAATTGAAATCTAAGGGAACTATTGAACTCATAGCATTGGTGATTACATTGTGAGACCTTCACCACAGTTGCGTTTTGACGTGAGTGAAAGACTGTTTTGGGGGTTTTTTAATTAAATTGAATAATAAAAAGTATTAACTTTATTTTAGTTGGGTGCTTAAACCTCCAAGGAGAGGTTAGAGGTGGGGGCCACAACACCCAAACCTCCCATGGGAGGATATGGTGGTGGGGCCCACCTGAGTATAACCTCCCTTGGGAGGATATTTTTTAGGTGGGGCCCACATGAGCTTTACCGTCCTTAAACCCCAAAATCATGTTTGATTGGTGGGACCCACATGAACATCTTAACCCCCTTAAACTCATTGGAACCCCAACCATAATTAGTGGAGCCTCTTCACATTCCCCTCCAATTAATGATCCAACTCCACCCTTGTAATTAAGATGAGTAACATAATTTAATTTGAATCTTTTCAAATTCTTTCCAATGATAAAATAATAGATAAACCTATTTTTTTTATTTTGGGTTGTGCATTATACTTGGGTGGAGCAGAGAAAGGGTAGAGGTTGAGAGGAGACTTTTCTCTTCCAATAAAGAACATGAAGAACCGTCGCCCGCAAAGAATGAGAAGAACATTGGAGATGCTCTTCATCTCCATACATCTTTTTTGACTACTTCCTATGACGTCTATTTCCTTCTTCTACTGGAACAAGGGAAGGGAAGCGTCATCCATGAAGAATACCGACGCCATCCTCGGCTTCTTCTTTTCCGATGTCAATAAAACGATGCCCGCTTTTCACGACTTCATCAATGACGAATGAAAAGAGAGGTATGGGGAATTTGAGTTGTTTTTATATATGAGAATAAAACTATGTTCTTCGTCATTTGTTGATCACTTTGATTCCAAATTCTATGGATATGACAAGGAGGATTCAGACCGCATGAACACAGTCCGACCCTCCCCTTTGATTGTTCTCATTTGATGATGATAGAGGCAGTACACATGGAGACGACAACGAAGACGGAGATCAATGGTCGTGCTACTCGCGGCCTCCGCGCATCTTCGCGCCCCGCGCCACTACCTGGTTCCCCCGCGCCGCTACCCAGGGCCACCGCGCCGCTTCTCGGCGCCCCGCACCGCTGCCCGACACCCCGACATGCTGCCTGGGGGCCCCAGCTCCGCTGCCCGGTGCCCCCGTGCCACTACCTGGGGCCCCCACGCTCCTGCCCGTCCCCCTGGCGTGCTGCCCGGTGCCCCCCGTGCTCTAGCCTGGTGCCCTCGCGCGCTACATGGCGCCCCTTCCATGGCTTTCCTGGCACCTTGGCATCCCGACACCCTGCCCGACACCCACGCCCAGCCCGGTGCACCCACGACCATTCGGTGACCAGTCGGCATGCCCGCGCCCCGCGCGGCCTACCTGATGGTCTCCCGGCCACCGGATTCTTAAGCCGACCTGCGCCGTCCCCCGCGGTGTCACTGGAAAAACCGGCCATGTCTCCTGAGCCGAGTTACCGAGCCACCTACGTGGCAACTATCGGGCTGAACTGCCCTCGCTGTCCGCTGGGCCGGGCCGAGCGGACCGGGTCAAAACATAGCGGGCTGACCCACCCAAATGATCGGGTAAGACCTAGCGAGTCTGACCGGGTCGACCCAGGCCGTGACGGCCCTGATTGGGTGGGACCGAGTCGGTCCGACTGGGTCGGACCGGACCCGAGCCAATTACTGACCCATTACCTTATTGGCATATATCTTTGGCATCAGACGTCCGTTTGACGAACCGTCAGCGGCACCGGTATTCATGGAGTATAGCCATACCTTTGAGTATACCCCACATGATTTCGGGGTATAGTTGAGTCATGGTCAGGTTGGATCGTACATGAATCCAACCGGGCACCTATGACTAAAATTCTAATAACTCATAGACGAGGCGTCTGATTGACGCATCGTCTGTTGTGTTGAGACCCCTATGACATGGTAGTCCTTTGAGATAGTTCCACGTGAGACCTTGTAAAACATGAATTATCGAACAGTAGCTCATGGAGAGGAACCTCCCAGAGACGAGAAGATGGAGTGCGGAGACCTAGTAGTTTTAGACCTGACGACTGATTGACCGATTCGACTGGGAGTGATTCGACTAGCCCAGTGGATGGAGCACTCGGTTTGGCGGCAGAACAATGGAGGATGGAGCACCTAGTTTGGAAGCAAACCCATGGTACTCAACAGAAGAGTACCTCTGTGGGAAATTAGGGGGAGCACCCGGTTTGGTGGTTGACCCACATCGGATGGAGCACCCGGTTTTACAGCAGACCCGCAGTACTCGACAGGAGGAGTACCTCAGCAGTCGAATGTTAGTGAGTAATGTCTCAGAGTCACGAAAGATCCATTTTACTCGAAAGAGGAGGAGTTCTCTAGAATCCGTCGTTTCGTTAATGATAGTCCTAATTTGATCTGAGTCAATGACCTTTGTGTTTTCTTCTTAATTGAGATGTGTTTCTTGATAACTTAGGTATATGTATGGTCGTATACCTAAGTAATCGTTATCTTTCGAAATCATACTTTTTGGTTATCCTTGTTGTATTTTGTGAGACCTTGAGGGTATTAGGGTTCTTACTGAGTATCATTATACTAACCCCTTAACGGGATATGCCCGCACCTCATTGTGTTGGATGTAGAAGACATACAACGGTGAAAGAGGCCGAGAGTTCCAGGACTGGTCAGTACCAAGAGGTAGACCTTACGAAGTTTCGTTACACAGTGGATTCTGATGGACATGGAGTGCTGAGGAGGCCAACTGTACCCACCCATTAGTTAGGATCACCTGAGGATGATCCAGGAGCTGCTTTCTCCTTTCAACTGTTTGTCCCTTTTTCAGTTGTACTTGTTTTCAGTTTTATTTGTACTTTACTCCTGGGCATGTATTCTGCCCCAATTTACATTATGTACTCTTGTTATATAGTTTTTTATTAGTGTTTACTTCCTCTGGTACTCTGGTTGGGTGTGTTTAAAATTTATAAAGGCATTGCCTTCTCAGTTTTAGGGAATTACGCCTTTGGTGCTAGTCGCCAGCCCTGGCCTATGAAAGGCGGGCTTGGGGTAGTCACGATACAAGCCCAGGGGGAAGAGTTGTGACCAAAATAATATATGGTAGAAATAATTCTATGTATAGTTTATGAATAATTGGATTTAGATACTTTTTTAAATTTTGATATATAATCATGAAACTTTTTACTTATGATATTTTTCTCATCCCTCACTAATGTAATTATATATTCACAACCCATCATGATAATATCAACATCAATCTCATGTGATTCATTTATTTTGTTTTCCCTATACAACAAATGACCATGTTACTTAATCATAATTCATTGATTTCTTGTATAGAATTCATGACATTGACGATATATTATTTCTTATATTATAATAAATGGAAATCATATTCTATCATTTTTACCACTTCATGATTCATTAATGTTACTTTCAAACCTTCCTTAAAAATATTGGATAACTTTTAATTATGTTCAATAATTTTTAATTTTTTTTCATATAATAGAGAGGTTTTGGCTCATCATAAATTTTGAGTATAAAAACGTCTCTATTTTATTAAATTATTTTTAAGGTGAATGATATTGTACATCATTTAATATAATGTTTCAAAAATTCAAAGGGAATTTTTTGATCATTCAAAAAGGTATTATCCAAAATAGAATATGAATCACTGATAAATTAATGTATAATATCATCTTACAAAATTTCATATGGCTACTGTAGGGTATTTTTTAATGATATGTTAGTTACATATTCATCACATGGATCATTTAATCATTCATAGGTTGATATTTTTAAATTATATATATTGTATTAAACAACTGAATAAACTTATTCAATGATAGATTAACCTTATCTATGATATAAGCATGTAAATTTTTAATTTCTTTTTTATTTCATAAGGCATGTTTATTAATTAATTTTATAAAAACTATATTATATTTGTTCTTCAGAATATATGAAGTGGAAAATTATTTATCATACATTGATCTCTTTTCTAAGTGTTCATTTCATGATTGTATTGTAAGTGAAACAAAAATATTTCAATAAATAAAAATGTTCAGAATATAATAATTACTGGAATTATAGTTTTGATATTAATTGATAATATCCCATGGAAATTTGATCAACCCTGGGGGTGTAAATCAATATTGGTAATGTTTTATTTCATTATATGAATTTCCTCTTTATATCATCTGTTATACTGTAAATGTATTTATTCTATTTCTAATGAAAATCATTGAGTATTCATGAAATAGTAAATATGAAATAAAAAACAAGATCACACAAGAATATGTAAATTTTATTTTCATTTATATTGGATGACTATTTCCTTGACGTATGGGTTTTGTTCTTCAATTCACATAATAAAAATACATTACTAACAAAATAAAAAAATAGTAAGGGTATATCCCTTATCAATTATTCATAAAAAGGTAATATAAGGCATTAACTTTCTCTCTTTTTATGATCTAACTTCAAATAAATTACATAAAATAGAATTTTTCCCCCTATTGTCTCTAGAACCAACCCATCCCGCCTATAATTTCTGATTTGGATGGTTACACTTGAAGTGTAAACAATAATGTATGTATATTACTTTTATAAACATAATTTATGTACTCTCATTCAAAAAAATATAAATCTTCATTGAATCATCCTGTAAATAAATTTCTAGTTAGTGTCTTAGTTCTATAGAAATTTTCAATGGGTTTTCACTGTTATTTATTTTATTAATCTCAAATAGAAGAAATTAATAATGCAATATAATGTTGTTATCATTATCTCTTCAATTCTATATATTATCAAATACATAACAATTTGTATTATAAAAGTGATAGATATTCTATCATTGGCTTATTATTTTTGAATAAAATTTAATACAAGGATATTCAAATGTGAAAATGCGATAATTTATCCTTTCACAGTCTATCATCCATTTTTCATTCTTTTTATATTCTCATTTATATAGCATAAATTTCATGTAGTCGTTTTTAATATCAATTGGATAAAATATCATCAACCAAATAATATTTAATTATCATGATTTTCTCCCAGTTATTCCCATTAAAAAATGATAAATCATTATTTAATCATCTATATTCCTCATATTTATTATTATTAAAAAAATTATTTCAAAAATACACACATCTTAAATCCTTGAATATATGGACAAATGATGTTAACACTAACAACATTAATTTCTTCTACTAAAAGTATAACTCATCTTCTGAAAACCCACAAATATATTTCTGTGGTTTTATTCCTCTTAAAAATTATCCAAAAAAATATATTATTTTACAAAAATATATTACGTATTTATTATATTATCTTACCCATGAAATGAAAGATCTTATATAGAGAAAAATAGCTTACATGTCAAGGTTACTTCTAGTACTTTACCATTTTCAATCACCTAGTATTTTTATATATTATAGCAATATATTATATACTCAATGTAATATGTTACAAACCGTATTGTAAACAGAATAAAATTATTCTAATTTTAAAACTCCTTTCATGTCACCCTGATAATATTTCCACACATAGTGAGCTTTAAAACATTTCAAATTTTATTTTTATGTGAAAAATCATTCTTATTCATTCAACCTCGTATTTTATTTCCCAAAAATTTTAAACTCAACCTAACAAGTATTCAATACTAAATTGGGATTCGTAATCATATTTAAAAAATCCTCATATTATGATAAAATTAATATACATGTGATCATTCCACTTATCCTGTTATCATAATTTTATCTTGATTTTCAATTTACTGTTATAATACTAGTCATATTTATTATATAGTCTTCATGAAATACTTACAACATATTTTTTAATTACTAATATAGATAATGATATGAACTTATTTCATTTATTAAAGGGTTTTCTTTAATCCAACACAATATTTTCACGAAATTATATACAATAACACATCCTTGGTTACATTATTATTATTAATCTATTCACATATTCCCTACTAATCACATATTAACATTATGGAATATTGAAAAAAATACTACCCAACACCATATTGATTAATGAAATTCAATTAATTAGTTTACAATTGGGGATTTCATTAAATAAACAAACCTAGACGCTTATGAGAGGTATAAGAAATATTTATCAAATGTCTCCACTATAATACCTTTCTCCATAGAGCCTATTTTATAGTATTGAAATTAGAAAATAGGATCATTATTAAGGATTGATAACCCGATATGTATCAATCCTTAAAAGGATATTCTTTAGAGGTTTTATTTTTCAAGGACATTTTGAAATATGTGATTTTGGAATGAAGTTCAGCCTCCAATCATCTGTTCAATAATGTTGATTAGGATAAGGACTAAGAGGGGATGAAGTTACATTCGATACCTGACTTGTATAAGGAATTATTTAGGATTATACTACATAATTCTAATTGGAGGTTCATTATATTTTAATAGATGTATGAGTTTAATAAATATTTTATATATCTCCTCACTATGTTAAGAATCAATCAGAAGGACACATGAGTTCTTATAATAATAGATTTATTAATATTAAAAATCTTTATAATATGATTATATATTTCTAAAAAATCAATTATAATTTAAAATAATGTATTTTAAAGTATCTAGTGAATGTATTTGAACTGTGAAGATGGAGTCTTGAAAGATGCTTATTTCCTCTAATATGGAATATTGGGTTGCTATAAGAGGAATTTCAAAAATTACATGAAGTATTCAAAGAATCATAGTTCAGATTCCAATATAGGTATAATGTTATTAAACTAATATTCATGATTTTTATGTATATATGATATAAAATATTTATATTGAAATGTTTTTAAATATAGATGATGTCAAAATTTATGGATTGTTAAGTAAAAAGCAATGAATTTTTCATTTAGTTTCTTGATCAGGGATTTGTAAGATCAAATAGTTCATTGTTGTGGAATATATTAAATTTCATAATGATAATGATAAAATATTATGAATTATCATCTTGTTATCCAAAAATATTATTTGATATGTTGTAATAAGAATCCATGTTTTCAACAATTAATGTGATGATTTTATATATTTGGTCATTTTTATTGAAAATATATATTATATTGGAAAATAAATCAAGGAATCATTTTTTAACAAATTAAAGTGTTTAGCTAAGACTTGTGTTCAAATTTTGGGGGAAGATATTTTAGAAAAATCAATGTAATATTTTAATGAATAAGGACATATTCTTAAATATATCTCCAAATACATAGTTTATAATATCATATATGGGGGTTAATATTTAATTGTTTTAATTATCAAAATAAAAAAAAGTGTTATGTCCAAATAAAATTTTAATTTTGTTTCCATGTATGCAAATCAAGATACTGTATAGTTTCTTGTTGGAAAGTGGTAATGTATTTTGACCGAAATATTTTCATATATAGAAAATAAATGAAAATATCTGCATAAATATCATTTTTTAGATTATATTCTAAATGATTTTATACTTTACTATAAATGATATAAAATTTATATAGTTCATTTATTGTAATGATGTTATTAGTGATTTTTTAAATTAAAATGTTCCATGATTATGATGTTCAACATAAAAAGATTTCCCAATAGACAAAAAATAATATTAACAAACTAACATTGATTTTTATATAATAATGGTTGATTTATTGTTCAGAAAATTCTTCTATTGTGGTCATAATATTATTCTCTCAATTATCGAAAATAAATTTATTCATTATTTTTACCCATTAATGATGTTTAGTTAGATGTTCTAATCATATAGTCACATTAGGATGTGAAAAAAATTACTTTAACATGTATTGAGATTATTTGAAACTAAAATGAAATAATTATAAATAATAATAAAAGACATTTATATGAGATATGTGACTAGAACTTATTTATTGGGCTTTATGTATATTTTATATATATTATTGAGAATTTAAATAAAATGTATCGTGTTATACATATGGCATCTAGACATTAAAATTTATTCATGTTTGGTATATATGAAAAAAAATTAATAATATTTACACTCATAATATATGAATTTGAGCAATATACTAAAAATGTATTGTATTTATTATCATATGTTAGGTTGAAATATTGGTTTTGGTTTTTGTAGTATTTTATATAAAGATATGAAACATACTCTAGAGATATAAGAAATGTTCTATGTGTTGGATGACCCAATATGTATTATACAAAGACTTTTATATGCTCATTATTTTATTGATTTGGGTGAAGGAATCATATTTTTATTTCCTTATATCTAAGGATAGAAATGATCCCATGCATAAGAGACTTCATACATTTATACCATCTTTATGTCTATATCAATTCTGAGATAATCCTGGGGTTGTATGGAATTTTGTTGGTCGTTTTATAAATCTAGAATTATCAACATGTCATTTGTCATATGATATAAATATTATGACATTTAGCCTATGTACTGAAATGTACTATAGTAGTTTCTAATCATACCTTGAAAAAAACCTATAATGTGACTATATATTATGTGATGGGAATATGAGATGATCATCTATTTGGGTGAATTACATATGATATGTTTATACTTTTTTTCATTCTATATTCAAATAAATAGGAATAAATTAGTTTCTATAGAGGACTGGAATACATTATGACTGGTGATTGGTAAATTCTATTGGCAAAAGGATCATATGAAAATGACTTAATATATATGATAAAGATGTTTGATAAATAAATTAGGAAACTCATGTTTTAATGACCTCATGTCGGATCCCAAGATGTTTGAGTAACACTATTTCACTTCTAGAGTCCCATATTCGCGTAGATTTATGAATTTAGAAATTCCATCATATTTTAAATGTCTTCAAGTTTTGGAGGATAAATGTTTTAGATGAATTAATATGTATTGAGTTGTATGAAATTAAAATATCAATTATAAATGTTTTTAGTGTTCTTTCAAAATAAAATTTAGTAGTATAATCATATTTTATTTTATATGATTTGATAAAAAATATTGATAATGATATATTTCCAAAAAAAATATACAATATACCAAATAAGATTTTTAGAAATATTTTCATGAATTGTTAGATATTATTCAATATAAGGTAATATGGGCAAAAATATGAAATTATTTACTATAAGTGGGTGATTTGTTTAGAAATTCCCCAAATACAATGAATATATATTATCTACTTATATCATTGTGTAATATATATTTATATATATTTATATTATATGGTCTATTATATATGATACCCTGGAGAACCACATGATATTTGTAATATTATATCATAGGTATTGATATAGAGATGTCATATCATTTCATAAACCTATCATATTCTTTATAATGTTTTTATCATATGACTATTTAATTAGTTTTATTATATGATGCATAATTCTATATAATAATAATGTTTTATTATGAAATATTATTATATAAAGAATTTATATGTTAATGTTTGATTTGTCTTCAATGTAATCTATTATTGATTATATAAATTTCAAATAATGAAATGGGATATAGAATATATAATGAATTTAAAGGAAATTTTCATTCATCATCAATAACACCATTATAATTAAAAATAAAACTACTTTTGAAAACATATACAACATGCAACTTATAGTTTAAACGAACCATAAAAATTATTATTTTAATATGAACGATGTATACAAGCATTTGAATTAGAATATATGAATTAGAATGACAAAAATAAAATATATAAACATAAATGGATGTTATTAAATAAAAATTTATTTATTTATTCAAAGGGAATAATAACAAAATTTTTACAAAATCATTCTATTATTCAAAAATAAGTTTTTTTTCAGAAATGGTTTTCTACTTTTTCTGAGTGAATAGTATTCATATTCTCTAGAACATTTAAAAATTATATTTTATAAAATGGTTATCATTTTAGAAATTATAATTTCATAAATAGATTATGGTTTTATTTTATTTTATTCAAAACATTAATTTTTCTGTGAATAATGAAAAATATAATTTGTTTTGTAACAATATCATTTCATTTCATTACAATGAGACATTATGAATTGAATTTGATCTCGATGTTATAAAATTCTATTTCAATTGGATATAATATATTTAATTACATTTTAAACATAATTATACCTAATTTTAGTATAAGTTTGTTTCTAGTATTAAAAATGATTTTTTAAATAATTCGTTTTCATTACATTTTATACATTCATGTGAAAATTGATTTATTTAACTTCTAGGAATTGAATATTTAGAAATGGAATAAATATTAGGAATAAAGAATTAAAATATTTTTAAATTGTTCCATTTAATTTTTTATTATTATAAATAGTGTTTATAGGTAATATTATTATCCCCAATAAGGTTTAATCGGAAAACTATGGTTAAAAATAATATGATATGTACTAAAAATCCCCATAACACTAGAATTTAATAAATTTAACTGGTAGGCTTTCACTATCCTCATACAATATTTTAATTTATAGTTTTTTTTCCCATTATTTTTAAAATTAATTATATATTATTGGAAAAAAAATAAAAATAAATAATGCAACTCTTATGCTTTTACGTTTCCCTTATATGTTACCATAGGGATAAAAACAAGTGATGAACAAATCCTTATGGTTATTTTGATCACTCCAGATTATCCAAAAAATACCCAATTAAATGCCCATCATATTCTTAATGTTATAGAGGTATTATGTTTGATAACATAATAACATTAGATGAATTGTGGTGTAATGAAAAAAATATTTTCCAATGAATATGTTTAACTTTAAACAAGATTTTCAGTTTTATTTCTTCTTTTAACACAATAAAAACTTATATGAACATTACGATATAATATTATCAATATATCATATATAATTATATTTAATTGTTTAATTTATTTAACAATAATACAACTCCTTCAACAACAAATTTGAAGGGAAACCATTGTTCTTTTGTACAATAGACTATCTCATCGTGAACCGATTTAATTGATTTTGTATCACCACCTACCAAAGATGGTTATAATTATTGATTAAATTTATATATATCATATTAATAAAATAATTATAACTATTAATATAATGTAAATGATACATTTTAATCTTTTACATGCACTAAAAACTGATAACATCAATCATGTGTACATGTGGATTATCACCTCCACAAAACCATGTGATTTGTTTTTTGTCACATCATCACATTGATGTTATGTTTCATGTATTAAAAAATAGAACTAGATATATATTCTATAAATTTCAATTATTGAATGATTAAATATGACTTACCTTCTTTCGTTCATGTTCATTAATGTTTTGAAACATTACACCTGCGTTCGTACAACCCCCTGTCTCTATGATTATAATGTAATTCCATTATCATAACCATAATTCATGAGTTGTTTTATAATAATAAATTATATATAATAAAAGAAATAATTTCATGATTAATATTATTTTTATAAAGAAATAAGGATCTATTATACCTCAGTCACAAAAATGATGTCATTTTGAAACATTGAACTGTAGGTCCTAAAAAGATCAAATATAAACATTACCAGTTATGTAAATGAATATTTCAGTGTAATATTTAGAAAATGTTTATGGATGAATTAAAAATATATTAAATCATTCTTATATATTAACAAATTTATTTAATTTTATTATTCCAGTGTTAATGGATATATATAGAAGATATGAGTTAGAGGTAAGGGATTTAATCCAAATTTCCCTTCGTTGAGGCTTGTTCTAAATTTATGAACCCATTTTTTATTATGTTTTATCTACCACTAAATTATATGTTATATCATAGAAACAACATAATTCATTTTATTTTATGTGACAATTAAAATTATTTCATCAAAGGGGGTTGACATGAAAGTTTCCAAGTATTAAGGGAATTCGTTACATAATTCCATTTTATAATGTTGCAATTTATATTCACTGATTATATTTTACCATGACTATGTATGAAATTAAATAATTTGATTTATATTTCCTCCTAATGTAATTTAATTGGTTATAAATTTATTTATCATAATCACCACGTTGATTAATTTCAATTTAATGATATGATCATTGTAATGATTATTCATCATAAAATTTACATCATTTGGATATATGATTATTTAATAGAATTCTTTTCATATATGTAGTAAATTTACTCCCCAAAGATAACCTATATAATTAATATCCTATTGAGGATAATATTTTATGTTTTATTTTATGGGTTTTTTAGGATTTATGATTAAAAAGTAACAAAATTTGTCGTGGGTTTTTGTTTTAATCCCATTTTTCCTCCAGGTAGTTTATGATTAAATTTATAGTGTGATATTTTATGATAATTGTTTTATAAAATCATTCACTTTTTATACACCATAGTATATTAAAAAAAATCACATGTAACACATTTTTCTCATTGGTACTCAAAATAGTTAATTGGTAAATAAAAATTCAACCTTATATATCCTCTTCTATTAACAATAATGTTTAATTCCATAAGCCCGTTTTATAAATGGTTTCAGAGAATGAGTTTTAAAATTCATAAAATTTGGTTTAAATTCATTTTTACCAAGAACTTATATTTTACAAGAATATTTTAAAATAATCCTCTTCTCATATTCTGAACAAGGTACTTTAAATACAAGGTGTTAAAAAAATATTTATAATAATAATTATTGAATTAACATAATTTATTAGGATTATGACCACTCAATTCATTGAAGCATTCATTAAAATTTTGAATTTATAATTTCAAGGTAATATTTTTTACATAAAATATATGAACCTTTTCTTTTTAAAAATACATTTTCATAGTGGAATGTGTAATTTTATCAAAAATATTATTATTTAAATATTAAATATAATTTTCATCTTTAACAAAAATAACCGATGATTTTACTTATTCTACACTGGGGTTATGTTTTAATTATTCAATGATAATTCTTACCCTACATGTATTATGATTATTTATAGTTATTTTCATTGAACACATATCATTTCCATAGGTAAATCAAGATATGAAAGAATTATTTATATTTATGATGTAAAATGAAATCATCCATGGTTTATTATTATGTTAATGTTCTTGGAGAATAATTATGATGATGAGTGAGCCTAATATAACTCAAGGTGAAAATCATGATACTTCTATTTAGTTTCTTGGTTAAAATGATATATTTAAGATGTTATAGAATTATCTTAAGATATTATTAGAAACTATTGTGTTGGTAATTCCATATATAAGATTCATTTTAATAGTGATATTAATATTTTGTTCTACATTACCCAAAAAGTATTCGCTATCATTTAATCTTGTTCTAATTGTCCATTTTTTAATGTATTATTTCCACATAGATCTGGATTGTTGATTTATATGAGCCTTGTCTTATGTTCAAGATTTATGAAATTTACCACGTTTAATAATCAATTTTTTATTTGCATGAATCATAATATGATATTATCATACACTTTGATTATGTCATCATACCCTTGTGTGCATCTTATGACCACTGATTAAATTCATGTGATAATTATTATGTTCACCCTTATAGACCATTAATTCTCAACCATATTATGTTTTAAATTTACCATAGTTATGATGAATGTTTTTAAATATATTTTTCCCATCAAGATTACAATATAAAGAAGACTTATTGTAAAATAAGAAAATATGGGTATAATTGAAAAGATTATCACATAAAATCATGGGTATTATTATATAAGAATTTTTATAATTATATAATGTTATAAACCCGAATGGTAAATGTTTATTTAAGTGATCCATTTTTTATGTTTGATGTAATATATTGTTGATGGATAAAATTGGGTAACATTTATTAATATCAATTAAAAAAGTATAATACTTTTGAGCACCATATACAGATGTATGAGTTTGGGGCTATTATAGTTGGTATTAGAGCCTAGTTTAAATACATTTGAAGTCAATGATGTTTATGTGTGAGGTTAAATTAAGAGTTATAGATACCATCATAGGTTTACAATATGTAGGTTGATCATATGTTTAAATTCATAGACATTTATTTTGAGATCCTTATACAATTCTATTTTATTTTCATTAATGATATTTTGATGATATTTTATTAGGTAGACAATTATGTAACACTTATTTTGAACATGAAATATTATTTGGGATTAATGTTATTAATTGTTTTGATATTATGATGAAGTGTTTGAGAAAATTATTTATGATAAAGAATTATTTATTATGGAGGTTATTGGGGTTATTTGGGAATTATGATTATTTATTTATTGATTATTCTATGTTGACCATTGGTTTTATTTTAGAATTTTGGATATTAATTTATTAATTCATCACATGATGATTGATTTGGTTTTTGTATTATCATGAAATATTCTGACCATTTTATTCATCATTAATGATTAAATACGGTGTCGGGGTATTAAATTGTTATCAATTAGTTAATTATGTGGCCATTTGATGTTGATTTCAGTGGATCAAGCATCAAAAAAATCAACTTGAATACATATATTTTCATGAAAAATGATAATTATTGTAAAATAAATAAGGGATGAAAATTTACTATAATGAAATTTAATTAATATAATTCAATATTTTATGATCAATATTCTCTACCAATCTCCATGATTAATTTTATAAAAAAAATATCTCCATGTATATATTTTAAAATTCCACTAATGATCTCATATTTTGAAACATAGGTACATTTTATTCTCAAAGACCATCATATTTACCTTTCCCTCTATTTAAATTGTAATAATTATTGATCCTTGTAAGAAATGGGTTTTCAATAATGTTATTTTAAAATGATATACCATTAACTACAAATATCCTGTTCAAATTTCAATGTGGAATTTTTTAGGGGGTGTGATGTAACACCCTCTAAAATGATAATTATTTAATGAATGAATATTATTATCAATTTCATGAAAAGTTAGAATATTTTTGGAAAAAATATATCCATTTTTAATTATTTATATCTTAAATATCATATGTTGAATTTATTGGATATTTTGAAAATAATCATTTTTCAATGAATAGTGAAAATGAATGGTTTTTGTAACAATACCCTTTAATTTCCTAAAAATTACCAATTATGATTTTAATTCAATAAAAAATTAAAATAATTATTATTGAAATCATTATAATATAATTAATTACATTAGAATCATCATTATCCTATTTTTTGAAATGAGATAAATTTCTAGGCATATAACACATGTTTCTAAAAACTATGTCTCCTTATGTTTTAGGAATATATAATTAAATTTATTTCATCCTGTTTTAACAATTTATTCCTTAAATTATAGTACCATATTTCTAATAATCATGTATAAATTTGTTATATAGTTAAAATTTATTTATATTACTTAGGAATTCTAATCAGAATAAATATTTAACACCTTGGTAAGGATAAATATAGTTATAATGGTTAAAAACAACATCCTATGGACTAAAAATAACCAAAATAATTTATATTAATTTTTTTTATTATGGTTTACCCATAATCATACAATATTTTTGTTTATTTCAAATGTAACCAATTTCTTTCAAAATCACCTAAATGTTATTTTATGTAATGAAAAATACAAAAGGTCACTCTCTTACCATTTAATTTCTGTTATATGTTAATATAAATCATTATAGGGAAAAATATATCATAAAATCCCACATAAATACTTTCTCAATATCCCTCCCTATAATCTAGATGTCTTATATTCATAAAAATATCAACCTCATCGGGATTAATGAGTAAATCAAAGGTACATTTCTGAATAATATTTATAGTTTTTAACATATTGTTTTTTGGTTTATTTATTATTAAACCTTCTTAAAAAATATAATGTTCATAATGGTATAAATATTATTATCATAAATATACTAATATGTTATTATGATAACATCTAAATCTTAATCCATCACTTTCTTCATTCAAATTTGAATGGAAACCATCATTCATGTGTACAAAGAACTACAACATCACAAGCCAATTAAATTCCTTTTCCACAACCACCTCTACTAAAACATAATAATGATGGTATTAATTTATATATTATTTATTAAATTATCATTTTATAATATTATTAATATATGATATAATTTATTTTATATGCTTTATATCAATTGAAAAATTATAATGACTATTGAAGATACATGTGTATTATCACCTCAACGAAGCGCTGCAATTCATTTTTCTTGACCACATAAAATTGATTATATATAAAAATTCCATAAATAGATAATATTATATTTATAATATAATAATAATTATTTAAATAGAAAATTTCACATAACTTATTTATTTTATCTTTACAGAAAAATGAAAGTATTACTTATGTGTACGTACAACCTATCATCTCCATGATTGAAAAAAAATTATTTTGTAATAACCATCATATATGGATGGTTTTACAAATATAATTACCGTTTTAAAATGATTATAGTTTCATTATTATTATTATGTAGATATTAGAACACTGAAAAAATTTATCTTGTATGACATACTGTGGACATTCTGTAACTGAGAACTAGAAAACCTCAAAACGACTAACATAAACTTTACCAATTATGTAATTTAATATGAGGCAATAATAAATTCAGTAATAGTTTAATGATAAATAAATGTCCTATTAATATTTTATTAAAACCGTTAAAAATCAATTAATGTTTACTATATAGGAGTTAAATGGCATACATGGAATGTTTGGAATCATGGAAATTGATTTCCTCTAAATTCCCCTATATTGAAGCATGCCTTAATGTCATAAGAAAAATTTGTTTAATATATTGTATTAGACAACCCATTTAGAATTTATATCATTAATCCTTCATAAATCATGATATTTTGTGTTAAAATTTTATTTATTTCATCCAAGGGGTTTTGATATGAAGGTAATGAAGTGGTGGATAATTATAAACTAAAATTAATTTCAATGGGGTATGACACTTATTAATTGAAAATATTATGAAAATATTATGTTTGAAATTATCTTTTTTATGTGTTATTTATATATATTTTATGTGGATTTAATATTTTTAAAAATAACCACTCCAATGTTTAATTCTCAATTCAATTATATATTCTCTTTAAGGGTTATTATTCTCAAATTTCCCTTATTTGGTATATATCTTTATGTTTTGCACTAATCTACTTTTATGAGGTGTATATAAAACCCCTTAACATGTTATATCATGAATATACTTATGTTAATTATATTTTATGATTCATTTGATGTTATTTTTTTAGGAGGCATACAACCCAAAAGCTACTAATGTAAAAAGGGGTTTATATGTCAATCCCATTTTTAGTCAGGATTGTTTGTAATTAAATATACATTAAGAAATATATATATATATATATATATATATTTAATATTATTGTTTAATTGTTTTCCTTTACTATTTATATTTCTCCAATTTTGATGTCAAAGTACTATTTTTCAATATTTGGTCTTGAATATGGTGGAAATATTGTATTGCCTTATTTCTCTACTTTCAAATTGAAATAAATTTTCTATCAATTACATGTTCTATAAAATTTTTTCCAGAATATTTTTATTTATTTTTAAATGATTGATTAAAGTTATTTTTACCACTGTTTTGTGTTCTAAATAATATATAAATATAATATTCATTTACTTTTATAAATGAGAAATTTTTTACCAAATGTTTGAATAAAATAATTGTTTTATAAATTTTTTCCAGAATGTAATTAACAATAATTACCAAACATTAATGTTTTATTGGTTCCATATAATTTTTTTTCAAAAATATTTCCCATGAATTGTTTTTATTAAATTACTTGTGTTTTTTAAAATTGATTTTAAATGTGGATGGGACATTTTAACATATAATATTTTTGATAAACTATTAATAGTTTATAAAAATCAATTATAAGCAACCATGATTTTTCTTATTATACACTTGTAATGTATTGTAATTAATAAATCCTTATTCTTTATATGGAATGATTATGATTACATCATTGATATTATCATCAAACCAACTTCATTTCATTGTGAAATTCTAGCTACATAAGAACAAAGGTTATTATATTGTTGAGAAATGAAATATATCATTATTTTAATTATGTTCTGTTTCATGGAAATTGTTAATGAAAATAATGGAGACTAATATAGATCTATTATTAATTGGGTAACTGGTTTAATTTATCTAGTTATTGGTTTCTCTAATGAATTTTTTGGAATTTATCTGTATGGTTGTTCCATTTATTATAAAGATTATATGTGTCACATGAAATTTATTCACCAAGATATCAACATTTTGTATTTATGATTTCATAATGTTATATTTGATTCATTACTCAATGATTTTTTTCACATGGCTCAGTATATTTAAATTATATTACTCTTGTCTTATGTTAAATAACTATCCCAAGTAACATGTTTAATGATCTAGTTTTTACGGGTACAGATTATCTTGTAATATTCTCATTCACATTTAATAGGCCATCATTAAAACATGCTAATCTTTTGGTCACTAAATTTATTCGATTGTTAATGATTATTTCAATCCATATTGAGTGTTTGAGCTCACCATCCTTATGTTCTCCATTTCACTAATTCATGAAGAATGGTTTTAAGTACGATAATCCTACCAAGCTTACATGATGTTGAAATCATATTTTTCAAATAAGGAAACCTAGGTATAGAAGGAAAATCATTCAAATTAAGTCCTCAATATTTTTAAATAGTATTTTTTCCAAATTCTCTAAAAATTTAAACCAAAATGGACCTTGTGTATGTAAGTGATTAGATATTTCTTTTTGACGTTGTCTGTTTTTTATGCATAAAAATGGTTCCCATTTATCAATTTCAAATCAAAAATGTAAATATTATATTTTAACATAGTATATAGAATTGTGGGTTTGGGTCTATTATATCAACTAAAGGATACATTTTTTATAACTGATTCCATTGTCACAAAAATTTTAAATAATTAAATTACTGTCTCAAGTAAAATCTTTTATGACTATATAATGTATTCAAAGGTCATTTAAATAGTAACAGAAAAATTTATATTATTCCTCACAAATCTCATAAATATCTATTCTCTTTCATCATTCTTATCCTGATATGTTCAGACATTCTTTGTGTGTTGAGAGGGATCTCACCAAAATGTTAGGGGAATTTATAAGGGTCAAATATAGTAATGAATGAAGGATTCAACTTACTCATTCATAGGGAATATTCTCAGAACAAATACTGAATATAGAACCCATGTCATGAAATTAGGATTATGTATCTAATCCTAGAATAAAAATAACACTAAAAATCATTAATCTCTTTATTTAAAAAATATATCTCATAATAGTTTCATATTCCAAGGACAAAATGGTTCAGTGTCATTTAATGTTGTTAAACAAAAATATTCTTCAAAAAAATATAAAAAAAATACTTCAATTAATTTTATCCTCTAGTATATTCTATAGACACATAACATGATTTACTCATCTTTATAACATAGGTAATGGATTTATGAGAATGGGGTGAGCACAAATCATCATAAAGGAAAAAGATATATCATAAGAATGAATAAAATGTAATGAAAAAAAAATATCTAAATAAGAGCTCATAAGTCCATGTGATATTTAGAAAATATGATGGATCCATTTAATATTATTCAAATATCAATAAATAAACATAATATTTAAAACATATAATATGTGAGCATGTCATAAGATGTGCAATACATGAAGAGGAATAATCTTGAAAACAACTCATTTTTGGAAAATTATATAAAATTTGAAACATGGAATAAATGGTAAAAATTATAAAAGTATTGTAACATGATAAAAATGATAATATATATCATCAATAATCATATGGAAAAATGTTTGAACAAATCCATTATTCCCTCGATTATGTGAATAAACTCATTACGTCTATGCAAAAACTGTGAGAATGCCCATCGTGGAAATTCCCATTTGAACAAACCCAATATCTAAACCCCTAACTCTATTAGGATATATATTATTATAATCATACATTATAAGGATATATAAGACCTCACATGTCATTATCTATACACTATCATTCCACCAAAAAAATTATCATCATTACTGAAATAACCCATAGAAAAATAATGGGGTTTTTAAATACAACAAATTATATATACATATAAAATAATAGGATATAAAAATTTCTTATAAAGATTGTTTCATAAGTTAATTAAATTTAAAGAATAACATCATTATTAATTGGTCATTTTATGATAATGTGATCCTAATTTTTAAATGAGTTTTTTGAAATCATTTTGTACTCATCATTGAAAAGGTCAAAGTTAAAAGACTTATTTAAAAAACTACCCATTTTTAAAGAGATGGAAAAATACTAAATTACTTGATTTATTTTTCAATATCTATCTTTTAGTTAGTTATGTAAATAAATCAACTGACAATATAATGTGTTGGAAATACTATGTTCAACAATAAATTTCATAACACCTTGAAGTGAATTTAACTTAACATGTATTTTACCTTTATCACTGATTTCTAGGAAATACATTATCCTCTTGTAACATAAATATAAATATTTAAATTAATAATTTAATAACCTTATTCTTATGTTCAACTATTTATACACTTATTTAATAACATTACACTTTATGTATTACCTTGCTGTAATCTCATTAAAACACCAGGTGTTATATTAATCATAATCATTTTTATCTAGGTTCGTAAAAAAAAATTTGATATTAATTTTTCTCCAAATGATACTTATTTTAAAATAAATCTTGGTTAAAAAGTTTTATAATTTCTTAATCACATTACTTGGTATTTTGAGATATGTTTAATGAAATAAAAATTTGAAACAAATTGCCTCATAATTTTTACTAATATTTATGGATTGCATTATAATTATCATTAAATATTGTGTTACTAAAAATGAACAATAATACAGGTATATATTACGTATAAATTTCATATGTAAAAAGAAAATATTTTCTAAAATAATTCATGTTTGGGTGTCAAGTGAAAATAAGAACATATTTATTTATGGAGGTTGAAATCCTCACAAAAAAATGATTAACACAATCAATTTTCTAAATATAGGCATTGAAGAATAATAATTCTTATCAAATAATTATTATTGTGTAATAGTATAAAAATTATAATGATATTATTTTTTAATATGGTGTAATTAAATTTTAGAAGGAATAAAATAGTATAATGAAATAGAAAAATATGTTTTTGAATTGATAACTTGATTCATGGATTATCACTTTTCTAAAGGGGACAAAAAACCTTAAGGGATTTATTTTGATAATAACATAAGAAAATTAATGTGGATAATATTTTTATTGGAGGATTTCAGGGAGTATCAACTCAGATTTTTTGGTTTTGGATTGAGGTTAACTAAGTAAAGGACTAATCCCTTTTCAGGTGATAAGAAGTCACATTTTCTAAAATACATGAAACTATTCAATAATGGGAAGTCACTATCAATAAAATTGACTGATAAATTGTTAAATAATTTATCATAAAGAATATGTGGTATATAATAATAACCAAAAGTTAAAATAAAATTATAAACATGTTATTTTGTTTACATCTTTGGTTACTCACTTTAATCATTTTGGCATTAACCATAGTAATTTGTTTTTAACTATGCAATTTAAGCATTAAGAATAAAAATAAAAGGATATTTGATATATAAATTGGACCCAACAATTATATATATGATGATAAATATTTGAATTGAACATCCTATGTCTCACAACCCCGTCCCCTAATGATTCCCCTCTTGATATGGTGATGGATAAAGATAGATAATATCCCACAAGTACCGCCTCCAATAGGCCCCGAGGAGACCATCAACATTGGTATACAAAAATAAAAAAAGTGGGAGGAATTACACTTTTATAGTAAGCAATATCAGGAGATTAGATTCATCAACCTCAAATTAAACTCATAGCCATATATATATATATAAAATAAATCCAAAATCCATCCCACGTGTACATTTAAAATAAAACTACTAAAAATAAAATGACAATAACCAAAATAAATACCCAAATGTACAAATAAGTAGCCACAAAAAACTATTCAATAATATGAGTTAGTAACACCCAGAACGTTCCCTATATTTCTCATAGAAACTAGAATGTAGTTCTATAATATAGGCTGAGGATACATGTATAATCAGTAGGAAAACCAAAGACACCCACACAAATGTGAGAGAAGTATATCAATGCTCTTATTAGAAAACATGATAACCAAAAACACTTCAAAATGTATACTAACCATATCAACATCACTAAAGAACACTCACATAGTAACAAAAGACAATTAATCTAATATATCAATCACATAAATGATAGGTTACCCCACACCACATTCCCACTGATTGGCCACTCTCACACCCTTACATCAAACATTTTAGCACTCCTATGTATTCGGAAAGAACCACACCCCAACCATTGTACAAACACCTCGGTCTCACAACCATGTATTTCATGTAGAAAACTCAGCCACATACCACATCACATCCTCCCACACCCACCTGGGCCCCACAACTATGTCTCATCCGTATGAACATGTGCCATATACCTTATTTCATCCCTTCTCATCATGAAAACACACGGGAAGTACAACACATATCATCCCAAAGAAACCTAGGAAACACAACTCTCCCACACACAATAGGGCCTCACAAACCTCAACCAGCTCGAAGAATCCTAAGCGATCACTACCTGGAAGAGAGAGCTAGGAAGTGAGGGTGGCCATCCATCCATTATCTATTCAGGATATTTTGGAATGACGCCCTCCCCCATGACAATGGCAGTGTTCCGCATATGGTGATCAACTATGATGAGGTGCATATTGAAATCAAAAATGAAATACTTGTATATATATGTAATACTAAATACTAAAACCCAACCTATAGGTTATCAACCAAAACTATATCTCTTTACCAACTCTTCTGCTACCTCAAAATGAATTCACTGGTATCAGTAATAGTCACTATGGAAGATGATTAGTGAAATGCAACATCACAACACCCAACAACCTCAAATAATTAACCCATACAAATCAATTAACATGTTATAATTATTTATTAACAATCCATTTATTCATTCCATCAATTTGCAAGAAACATAACCATATTCAACTTAGATGGTAGAGAGCCATTTATACTAATGTATCTTCACATTTTAATTTGTTTAACACCCATTCATATAATAACATACACTGTTCCCGAGACCCTATGCGACGTTTTTTATGAGATACTCAAGGAGAATGTCTATGGTAATTAACCATTCCTCCCACTATTATCATCATTCTTCCATGTCACTCCACCCAATCCCTCATCTCATCCTCAACCAACCCCAAATCACAGCTGTACTATGAAACTCATCTCACAAAAAAAATTCTCGGAAGCCCTAATTTACAACAACACCTCACCCATCACATTCGACAATATAAACATATCAAAACCAGATGAAATCCTAACTGTATAACAATGCCCATCCATTACAGAAACAATTGTTCTCTCAACTAGTAATTCCATTACATCACCTATATCACCGCACAAAAACTACCAATCCCACATCCCTACTACAAAGAACTAAAATCAAACCCAGATCCAACACACCACTATAATAACCAATGCACATTACATTCATATTTAACAATGAATTCCTCATTAAAATTCTACTTGTCATTTCAGGGGTTATCATAGATAATATTTGATCCAAGGTCATCCAATTACTTACCAAGTATA
The DNA here is from genome assembly GCA_963277665.1 of Viscum album. Lineage (NCBI taxonomy): Eukaryota > Viridiplantae > Streptophyta > Magnoliopsida > Santalales > Viscaceae > Viscum > Viscum album. The sequence goes on from OY728122.1 coordinate 599,741,495, forward strand.
CCTGGTTAACAATTTTCGTGTTGAAACATTTAGCCATGAAAAAAATCATTCAATAAATAGGTCTCCCCATGGTAAAACCAAACCACTAATTTCCATGATTTTCAATAGGCATATAGAAAACACAATTCACAACATCAAATGATAACAATGTAGAGCATATGTCACTATTCCTAGCCCTGCATGATGATCATAATCCAATTCATTTGTCTTTATTTATTTTGTCTTATAATATCATCCCAAGTAGACATTCAATCACCCATAAATTATTAAATAAAAATAAATAAGAATGAAGGAATCACCACCTTTAATAACAGACGATCAACACTACCTTGTAGTGCCAAAATAGGAGGTTCGCTTGCAGCAGGAAGAAACTCTGATAAAAAAGTGATCAATTGGATACATCACAACACACTACATCTCGTGGAAGAAAAGTTCAAAGAGAACCAAGAGAAAAACAATAAAAACATGTAATTATGGAAATCATTTTTAGAAAGGTGATATCCTAAAACAATGGAAGGAATTGTTTTTGAAGGCCATTAATGGAGGATCTTGACTAAGACCATGTAGTTTCGAAGTGAAAATGAAGAATCGTATTTTTAGAAGAAAATAAAATTCAAAATGGCCCTAGAAACTATAAAATATTGTTTTACACTCATTTTATGTCGAATTAATCATTAATGAGTCAAAATTGGAAAAACATGGAAATTCTAGAAATTTAAAAACTATAAGAAATGACACACCATTAGGTTAGTCAATGGTGTGAGTCACATGTGTGGGTCAATAGTGGGAACTACCAGTGTGAGTCAATAGTGCATGAGTCACTGGTGGAAGAGTAACTGATGTATGAGTCACCAGTGTGAGCTTCCAGTGACGAGCTATTATTGGATGAGTCTCCATTGGGTAACTCACCCATGAATGAGTCACCGGTGGATAAATCACCATTGGGTGACTCACTATTTGTTTATTCACAATAAGAAGTCTAACCACTAGTGACCTACCATCGTGACACCCCATCATGACCTACCTTCAATGAATCACTACTTCGAGTCACCATTATGACTCAGTAGTCTTGAATAACTAGTGGATGACCCACCGTCAGACACCCTACCAATGGGAAATTTGAATTTTCTAAAAGTCTTGAAATGAGTCACTATGAACACCCAGTACTAACAAAATAATATATTTTAACAATGTAATGGACCTCAGAGTTCTGATCCATTAAATAAGATACCTCCCAATCAATTCTCCCCCATAAGAATTCAAAATATTACACAGAAGGAAAAGTGTGGTCTGAAAACCACCCATAAAACACCTCTCAAGGATCTCTCTACGCTTGAATCACCACTACCAACATCATGGTTCAACAATAAAAAATCATTTGTTGTTCGATAATTAGAGTGATTCCTCAACATCCAAGAACACCTCCTCTGACACCTGCTAACCCAACCAACCAATTGAAACACCATACATGCATAATAACCATGTTGTCCAAACACTCGAATCATATATTCTCATCCTCCATGTAAAGCTACTATCTTCTCTAGGCCGAAATGACTCACCTGCACATGTTTAACCGCACTGGAATTAATGAAACATGATTAGAAATTTGGTATTCCCTATTTCACATGTCAATACCGTATTATACATTATTGAACAAGGGAAAAATATTGTCATAACTAAAAAGGTTCAATTATCACTATCCAATGATAAATAGATCAATAAGAAAATAAAAACAACTTTGGGTACTGGGAAAACATATGTGTTACTTGGTCCTTTGTACACTCCTCCAGGCCACAATGACTCCACCACACGCGAACCAAATGAATGGTTCACCCACACATCACCTTATCCCGTTTATTCTGGATCACTATTGGATGATTCAAGTAATTCACAACATCATTGATATCCAACTCTCACCAATCAACAATACGAGAGTCATCATGAGGATATCAGTGATGTTAAGAGACACGAAAGAAGATTTTGATCCTATCCAACTGTAGTGGTAGTTCTAACTGGTAATCCAACTCTCCAACTTTACCCAACACCTCGAAGTGTCCGATGAACCTGGGAGAAATCTTACTCTCTATATCGTACCTCAACTTCCCACATCGAGGGGAAACCATCAAGAACATGCAGTCCCCAATTTTTAAGTCTATGGTCCTCCTTCTATGATGGACATAAGAATTATTCATGTCTTGTGCTTTCTTCATTATCTCATGAATGAGATGAACTTTCTTTCTCATGCTATGCACTACCCCAGGGCCAAGAATGTCTATATCCCCAACCTATTTCTAGCATAATATTGAATGACCCAGTCTTTTATAGAATGTTTCAAATAGATCCATGCTAATGGATGAGTGATAGGTATTGTAATTAGAAAACACGACCCATGGTAAGTGTCATTCCCATGATCTCCTACTGTCCAAGATTCACAGTCACAATATATGATCCAATATCTAAAAAATCAGTTTTTTCTATCTATCTATATGAGGGTAGAAGGAAGTGTTTATGCATAACTATGTCCCAAAATCATGCTACAATACCCAACATACTCTCTAGGTAATTCATGTATCCCAATATAAGACAATAGATCTAGGAACAAAACAAAAATGTACCATCTCTTCCACATACCATTATGCTAAGATATCCACTACATCCAGATCCTTAATCACTATGAAGTGATCCAATTTCGTCATCTGATCCACTAATACCCTAAAAACATCACATTCTTCAGGATAATTGGGTATCCCAATGATGAAATCCATTAAAGTTCCATCCCACTTCATCTTAGGGACATATGAGGTTGAAAAAATTCCCTGGGAACATGGTGCTCAACCTTCACTAGCTGGAAAACTAAGAAATCCTCCACATACTCCCCCAATACGCATTTAATCTAGGGCCTCCAAAACTATATCCTATAGCCATAATATATCTTGGAAAATCCTAGCTGTATCGCTAAGGGTGATAAATAAAAATCTTGGAGGAAACCCTCATGCATCTCAACAGTAAATAATATCCTTCTATAGAATAATATTTGATTCTGACCCTCTGATGACCATCCCTATGGATATTTACCATGGTCAATGAGATCACAAAACACCTATGCCTTCAAGTCTCTCTAGTGAGTCTCCCCCAACTACTGAATCCTAGAATACTTCACATTCATATGAAAAAAATATCTCTTACCACCGTCTACTATTGCATCCATGTGTAGGGCTAGCATGTCCTCCATCCCCATCCAAGGATTAAAATATTTCTAAAATACCTATTTCAATGACTCTCTATTCAAATCATCAGCCACAACATTCCCATTTAATGAGGTGTAGTTGATATATTAAACATATTATAGTAGAAACTCCATAAAACTCCATTTCACAAGTTCTTATCTAACTGGGAAATGATATACCTTAATATCTCATGATTTCTGATGACCACAAAGTGCTCCCCAATGAGGTAATATCACCAAAACCTCAGTGAAAAAAAAATTATGATAGCCCCATATCATAGGAGGAATTGTCATGTTTTTTGGAACAAAGCTACCGAAACCCATTAGATATCACTACTTGATGTTTCATCAGTACACTTTCCAAGCCTAGATCGGAGCATCACAAACCACCTTAAACATCACTATTTCTAAAAAACTATAGTATTGGAGCACTGACCAACTTACCCTTCAAATAACCAAATTCTACCTAGAACTAATCACTCTACACAAAAATTGTGATCCCTTCTAGTTAGAGCTTCCAATGGAGCTACATCATGAGAGAAATCTTATAAAAATCTCTGGTAATGGCCTATGAGAACAAGAAAACTGTGAACTTATTCAACATTTTCAGTTATTCCCATGAAACAAGAACTTTAACCTTTAGCATGTCTACTACTATCCCTGATGGGACACCACGCGCCCCAAAAAATGAATCTCTTATATACAGAACATACTAATTTAAAATATTTAGTAGAGATGGTGGCAACGTAGGACTTAAAAGACAATCCGGATATGTTCGGTATGCTCCTCATCCTACGTAGAGTAGATCAAGATCTCATTGATGAACACAAGGATTAATCCATCCAAAAACTCATGAATTACTGAGCTCATAATCCCTATGAACACAGATGGTTTGTTGGTAACACTGAACGTCATGACTATGAACTCGAATATCCCATATTTCCATCTAGATGAGTTTTTTCAGATATCATCATCCTCCACCCTCAACTGGCGATATCCAAACTGCAGATCAATCATATAAAACGAAATTTCACCTTTCGACTAGTCGAAAAGTTCGTCTATCCTTGGGAAGGGGTAATAGTTATTGACCATCACACGATTCAACATCTGATCATCTATTAACAACCCCATACCACATCCCAACTTGTTTGTGAACTACACTAGAATTCCCCATAGTAACACAATAGTACAGATAAAAACCTTCTTCATCAGATCATCTATCTGAATCCTCAACACCCAAAAAATAGAAGTTTCCATACAATAAGGAGTCCTAAAAATCAAGGAAGCACCAGTCTATAGGTATATCCTGAACTCAACATCATGTCGATCGGGTAGAGTCACATCCCCATAAGGAAAAACATACAAGAAATCTCCAACAATCCTAGGTACTTCAATGAAAAATACATCCATTGAAATATCAACCAACAGGGAATGAAGAGTTTCCACAAACCAACTTCCCTCCTGATAGCTCGTCTCACCGATGAAAGCCACATGATGACCATCCATGTATGAAAACATGACTATTACCAGATGTAGTCAATATTGGAATATACATAATATAACCAATCGATGATGATAAGGGAAAATATGGATATATCTACTATAATAATAGATCCCAGAGGACTAATGTGATCCCATAATTTGTCTACATCCCCAACACTCATCAAATAAGATGTTTTTTCCTCCTTCTGAAAAAATAAACACAGGGTGTAGGGGAAACCTTTGTATATATATTATCAGAGCATGGGATATACTGGGTGCAATAAAGGAGTGTGGAACTCCCCTATCAAATAAAAAACATGAAAGGGTACTACACAATGTAATCATACCTCATATGATATCAAACCCTACTTGAACTTCTGCATCTACTACATGAAATTGACCACTCCCACCTCCTATTAACCTCTCTAGGCGACAACCTCCATGTCCATTTCAGGGTTGAAGTACCTAACGAACACCCTATGGTTGTCCTCTACCTTCCCATATACAATCAGAAGAGTATGAGAATGTTTGGCCAAATGGTAAAATGGCCTAGCAGGAAACAATTGATGAGGCTATTGTGGAACATGTCTGTCCCCCATAGTGAGCTCAAAAATCTACTAAACACCCATTTTGAAGATGAAAACAGAGTGTAGATATGAAGCACATCGACCCCATCCCCTGAGAATGGAATACGGACCAGAATTTAAAAACATAAAATGATGAAGTCGACTCCCCTCCGGTCGAAACCTTGATGGTGATGGCGCATGAGACATGCAGCTTGTAAAGTTTCCTTTGGAAGAACCCTATTGTCTCCCCTCTTGCGGTAGACCACCTAGTGAGTGCATCCTCTCAATAAAATCCACTATCTTCTATAACATTATGTATTTCAACAATGTAATGGGGTGGGGGTAACAATGTACAAGATATAAAGACTATGTACGTCCTCTATGTGCCTCGCACGAGACTCCCCATCTAGAACAAGATATTGGGAAAAAAAGGAGATACTTGACCATGATCCCTTTCTCCCTTACAAACATACTCCCACACTGGAGGGAGAGTAAATCCTTCTTCTTCTCATCCATCACAGTAGATGAATGAAATTTTGCATAGATCTTCTTCTCAAAATCGACCCAAAGAACAGTAGACTCCTTCTGCTCCCCCTGGTACAATGTCCACTATTGCCAAACAACTCGCCAAATCTGGCACACTACAAAAGGAACCCAGTACTATATGAGACCCTAAATAAAACTTAAAGTGAAGTTGACTTCCTAGATCCATCTCTCATTATCCACATCTGAAACCCTTCCCTCTTCTATTCCCAAGGACTATCGCAAGAAATCGCATAATGTTAACTACCACTGGACATCCTCTTTTAGTGGTTCAACCCTCCACCAATGCCCATATTGTCCTACTAAGCCTCAAATTATTGAGCCACACGCGAATGACGACTGAGTTCCATAGTTTAAAAACAGATAAAAATAAATTACAAATATGGATTACTGTGGAATATTATTTATGATTCGCATTATTTAATTTTACTCCTTTTTATCCATCTAAAATTCCTCATAACACCCACTTCAGAAGAGAGAATAATCCATTATGTTTCATGAACCTTTCATTGGATCTCTAACCTGAAAATGATGTATCCTCACATGGTCATTCGGTAGGCTCAATGTCCCTACATCTGATCACAATGGCCCCTAAAATCCCATTTCATAGGCATTCATCCTTGGCCTATGTCACTCACCTGGATCAACTGAAACTGTTTTCCTACCAACCCATGCCATCCTAATTGTTCCTAACTCCAAACCCCATCGTATCTCCCAAGCATACCTCTGACACCATTATATCGTGACCCCCTCCCTCCAAATATTCCCCTCCTGTGATTACACTAGAGAATGTGAGATAATGACTCTTGAGTCCTTCCTTTAGTAGGCCCCAGAGTGGCAACCAACACCAAGGGTATTCAAATATCACAAAATGGGAGGCATTACCCTTTTATAGTAACCAAGTTTGAGAGATAATATGTATCAAAATCAAAACAACTCCAGGATATATATATATACATATATAATAAATCCAAAATCCATCCCACATGCATGTTTAAAATGAAACTACTAAAAATGAAAATAAATCACCCGATGTAAATATCCAAAAGTAACATTAAGAAGTGACATAAAAACAATCTTAAAATTTGAGGTAGTAATTCCTAGGATTGTCCACATAGTCCTCCTTGAATCTAGAACGCCGTTTTATAACATATGGTTAGAATACAAGTGTAACTGGTTGAAAGACCAAATTCTATCATTCAGAAGTTGGAGAAGCATACAAATACACTTATGAGAAAACAAAAAAACCAACATTAACTAACAAGGCAAAAAAACCATCCAACCCTCACTACAGATTTCTCAAAATGTAATGCAAGTCATGTAAAGTAATATAGCATGAAGATCCATGATAAGTTATCCCATAATTCTTTCAAACTAATTGGACACTCTCACACTCCAATGAATAACATCCTAGTGCTCCAACCTCCTGTGAAAGAACCACGCCACAACCAGCCCACACACACATGGGCCTCAAAACCATTTAATGCCTACAGACACCTAGGTCACATACCACATCACACCCCACCCACAAACACCTAGTCACACAACTACATCTCTCTATTATATTTCTTGTACACATACTAAATCACATCCTGTCTCATGTCAAAGAATCTTTTGAAGAATAACACAACACATCCCAAAGATATCTGGGAAACACCACTCACCCACACACAACTGGGCCTTAACTTATACAACATGATCGATGAATCATGAGATATCACCACCCAGAAGAGGGAGCATGAATGAATTGGTGGATTGACATCCATCCTCCCACCAAGATGATTAGGAAAGAAACCCTACCCCATGATAACAAGGGTGTTCAGAACATGGTGTTCAATTAGGGTGGTTGTTTATATAAATTAAAAAAGAAATATATCTATATATATGTAATAACACGCACTCAAACCCATCATAGGGATTTTTAACAAACAAACAACTTATGATACAACCTATATTTCTAATACATATTCCATTTATTTGTATACAAAACATTCACTTTGGAAGATGATAAAAAATACACTACAAAAAAGGACACAAACTCAAATAATTCCCCCAAGAAAATCAATTAACCCATTTTCATTATTTATTCCAACTTCATTTTTTAATTTAATCGCAACCCAATCAATGAATAAACTCAATCCACAAAAGTCAACACAAGAAAAGTCATATTAGGTGGGGAAGCACTATATAAACTAAATTATCATCCCATATCACTTTGTTTAACTCCCAATCAAGTCATAATTAACATTGATCCGGAGACGTGGGGTGAATACTTCTGCATGCTACTCATAGAGACTCTATGGATGAATTACCCATATCAACCACCTCCCTTATCATTAATTAAATGTGATTCTAACAGATCCATCATCTCAACCATAACCATTCATGGTAGCCCTGTTTCATAGCCACACCAAAGCCATAACATCAAGAAACATAAACATATCACAACATGATCGATGTCCCAATACACAAATCTTTCCATCCATTATACAATCAATCAATCAATCAATTTGAGATTCAATTACACCTCCTATACTGCCAACATCACACAACAAAGTGAACAACCCAACTACACCACAAGTTAGAGAAAAACCACTCACAACACACCACCACACAGACCAAAGAAGATTTCATTTAGATTTTACAAGGAATTTCTTATTCTGTTTCCTCTTCATAATTTATTTGTTATCATAGAAGCATTTTGATCATCTGGATCCCATTTATGTACAGAGTATACATCATTAACAATTTTCATCTTGTAAAATTCATCCATGAACACACATCATTCATTACATAGATCACCTTGTGAAAAAAATACCTCCAATGAAAATGTTTTATAGTAGGGATATTGGCCATAAAATATCAAAACATCAACATATAACAAGGAAGAACATAAGTCACATTTCCCACCACCGAAAGATGATCATAAACTGATTCAATTAGGTTTATTTATCTAGTATTTTGTAATCTTCATAAGGATAAATTCACCAACCCACCGTGCATTACAAACAAATGAAAGAGAGATGAAGAAATACATACCTTAAATAATAGATGATAATCACTTCTTCGTTGTAACAAAATATGGAATGTGTATGGAGTATGAAGAACCTCCTTAGAAAATGTGATCCAAGGGATACAACAAAAATCATGACTCCCCATAAGATTAAGGTTCAATGAACACCTAGATAAAAAGAAATTACATATAGAACATGTGATCTCATCTTTATAAAGTCCAGGTCCTGAAACACCAGAACAAACTATTTTTAATGGCCATTAAAGGTGAATATTGACCAAGACCACAACATTTGGAAGTAAAAAAAGATGTTTTATGTTTTGAGAAGATATATATATGATTAAAAACGTATCTAAACCCCATTAAAAATTTCATTAGATCTATTTTACCACAAATAAAATGTTTAACTGGAAAACTATAAAAATCATAAAATTCTAGAAATTTGAAAAACTATGAGAAATGACTCAATGTTTGGTGAGTCACCATCACCAGTCCATGGTGTGGGTAGCTGGTTTAAGCTACCAGTGTGAGTCATTGTGGAATGAGTAACTAGTACAAGATACTGATGATAAGCTTCTAGTAGATGAGTCACCATTGGGTGACTCACTATTGGATGAGTCACCAGTGGATGAGTCACCATTGGGTCAGTCACCATCAGGAAAGTCACCATCTAATTAATCAGTTCTAGAGAACTATTATCATGACCCAATGTCGTGACCTAACATCAGCGACTCACTATTTCTTTTCACTGTTCTAACTAACTGGTCCTAACTCACTTGTAGATGACTCACCGTTAGATGAGATACTCTTGGAGAAATTGATGTTTTGAAAAATCTTGTAATGAGTCACCATGACCACCCAAAATACACAAATAATGGATTTTCACCATGTAATGGACCAGATAGGTTTGGTCTATTATAACATGTCTATAGAAAATTTCTTCTATCAAAAATTAATGTAAAAAAAAATAAAAATATTTTGTAAAATAAATGTTTCAATAAAAATCATTTGTGAATGTTTTATAATTATAATATAAAATATCTTGATGAATTTGAAATATTATTTATATTCGAATAGTATTTTTTAAAAAATTATATGAATAAATACTTTCATTCCATCATGTTATAATTCACTATACAGAACTACCTTAAAATAGTTTTCATAAAAATTATACAACAATTTTCAAAATATTGATCTTGGGTTTATAAATAAAATATTCCATATTGGTATTATTATTATTATTATTATTATTATTATTTATAGTATATAATTTTGTAGAAAATTTTCTCACAATTTTCAATTTATTTGTATATTAAAATTATTTTCTTAAAGTTATAACATTATTAAAATCTTCATTTTTACCATTCACATGAAAATTAATTATTTACAACAAAATAAAAATATTAGCCTTAGCAATGATGTCTATGATAAATATGATATTATTTAATTTTTTGAAAATTAGAATCCACAAGTTTTAAAAAAAATAATGTTAAAATAAATTCATAAAATATCATTAAAATGCCATTTATATGAATAAATTTTTATATTAATTATTCTTCTAAAAATTGATTTACTCAAACATGAAATATATTAATTTTATAAAATAAATTTTTAGCCAGTGAAAATATTTTATTGGATACATATCTATACTAATTATGTTTCTATTTAAAACAAATTATTTTATATTATTTATTGTTTTTAAAAATATATTTATTTATATAATCATTATAATTTTGCAAATATTTGTTATATGTTTTCATTTATGGTTATCTTATAATGTTCTATATTTTTTTGGTTTTAGTATTGTGTCTATAAAAATTCATTTAAAAAAATAGTTAATCAAGGAGACAAACTGTAGGTAATTGTTTTCTAACCCCTTAGAGGAATTTCATCATTGAAATTTTAATACATAGAAGAAATCAAGTGATAGTAATTTTCTATCATCACATCCTCATGTTCCAAAATTTACCTCGAAATACATAATATTTTTCCATACAACAATGACCAATGTGTGGTATTCTTCAGTAATACCCTATCTCTTTGATCTATAATTTCAACTATTTTTTCCACATATAAGAGATCTTGTTATTGTTTCAAAACATCTAGGAATAACACATATGAATGATCTAGTATGTAAATTCTATTCTGTGATACATGAAACACATAATGTACTTGAAGTGGGGGTGTTGATGGAGTGATATGTGGTATTATACAACCCCAAATGATCAATTAATTTAATGGGCCTGATGTATCTTGGACCCATATTAACTTTATTTCCAAATATCATAACTCATGTGCATAGATAAATTAAAGGAAACAACTTATCCCCAAATGAAAACTATATATCATTGAAATGATTATATTCATAAAAGTAGTATCAATTTGTTTCAGAGTTCATGTTCCAATGAATGGTTTGAGCATTATCCACAAGTTAATGGAAAATATTAGGTCCTATCAATATCCTCTCTCTAAGTTCATCCAATCATGATTGACTCATGTTTCTATTTCCATACAGATCCTCATATGATTCCATTTGAATATAGAAATAAATTTTTTTTGATATAAAATAATTATACATTGTGTATGTGTTCATCCCAACATCCTTTGATGGCCATCAAAAATCATTTTATTCTATCATCTAGAGATTAAATGTTCCTTTTAGAATAACCATTTATTTATGGGTGACACCCAATTATAAACAGAATTATGTCTCTAATTATTTCAAAATACATCTCCATAACTACAATGAACAAAATGGTTCCATATTATATATAATTTATAGTGGTATACCCTGAAGCCGTAGCATATACCTTACTTATATCTGTGAAATATGGTGAAGGTATCAATATTCACTGTTGTAAAAACTGATGTTATATTTGTAAGGTTGTTGACATAAACCCAAATAGAAATATGGCCTCTAGAAATTATTGGGTGTCCTTTGATAATTTCCATATTGTTGTTTTATCATTTATATAATGGTTTTGATAATGGATATAAAAACCCATTATACTATTTTAATTTAATCTTAACTTGTTTTTATATTAGCAATCACGATATTTATTTAGTAATCTCTCTTCTGATAATATCCCATCATATTTTTTACTTCAGATCTTTATTTATCTTTTTTCATCAATGATGGATAGAGAAGAATGATCTATGAGAATCATCAAAAATTTCATTCTTCAATTCATTATTACAGGGGTCACACATTTAGGTTACAAACCTTATAAATCTATAATTATTACATTTAAACTCTAGAATATTGATGAACATTTCTATGTCTATATTTTTTATTTCTAGGCTTCATTGATCTTTATATAGAGCGGTGTTTGGGAACTAAGTTTGCAACGATTGTACATATATGTCACTCATCATGAAATATTGTTTTATAACCTACCAATTCCCATGTTTTGGGTTATTCATAGTCAACATCATGGAAAATGAAACATGATCTTCACTATTCCAAGTTTAAGAACAATTATTTTCCTACCCTAAGTGGTGATTTATTGGGTATTCATAATTTTTTATCAACTCCATCAGACTATATTAAGTCAAATTCAATACTTTTAGTCTGAATATATATTTTATGATCTTTGGATTAATATATATATACCACAAATTTATTCTTATGGATAGTGATCCCAAATATTAAATGTGATGATCAATACAAGTAGTTCTAAATCATGCATTAGGAATGTTTTTCTCACGTTTCATTAATTAGAATGACCCATAAAAAATTTCCACATAATTCTATATGAGGACACATCCCAAAACATCTGAGTTACATTAATTTATATTATATATACATCCCCACTACCATTTAATGTAAGTACATGAGTTTTGATCATCCTGTAATTTAGTTATTGAAAACAATAATCACATTTCTTTATCTAATGAAACTATACTCTTTTACATTTCAACATGGTTAGTGTATTTATTAGAAATGATAAACATTCACAATGTTTCTACAATATATTTCAAAACCATTAATACTATGAATCTCAGATATAATGGTAGATCTGGGCCATTTCTAGAAAACAACCACCTTTTATAGATCTAAATATATTCCCTTTATTATGATTAAATAAATGGTAAATGAAACATATTATTACAGAAATTTACAGTAGGAATATTTGTCATAATACTTATCCATTATGTAATAAGATTTTCCAATTATCATAATTATATTACTTTATCTTTGAATATATAAAAATATCTTCTATCGAGACAACCAAAAAATAATCAACTAGACTTCATAGATACTATAAACAAGAATCACGAAGATACTTTGGGATTTGGTATGTATTTAGGAAATCAATAAAAACTATAATTATAGTGACCCATATATTTCATAAAAATATATTACATATTTTTAAATGAATATTCACTAAAAACATAATGATTGAATCCATTATTGTATAGGATTATTTTCTTTGGAAATTTGGGTATATAAACAAATATTTCTTAATATATATACATCATATCCCACAATGTTCTTCATAATATGTATTTTTCATAGAAATATAATTACTAAAACATTACTTCAAAACCTATGTAATGGAAACAAAACAAAAAGTGAGATCAAATTCAAAATAAGGATAAAAATGAATTACATAAATGATCATAAAATAATGTCACGAGAAGTAGGGTGTGATAAAATGAAATAACATTATAAAAACATACAAATCATATTGTAGAACCTAATCTTGAGTAATGGTATACATATTTTAATTTCATAAAACATTAATCATAATGTAATAAAATAACATGAGTTGGGAGTGAATAATTATTGAATAAGACATCTATTTTTAGAATATAAATATCTATTGGAAAATATTTCCTCAGTTAAGGCTCACTACAAAGACAATCATATTATATTCGGTTCATTATCCATTATAACATATAATTAGTTGAGGTGCACCCTCATTTCTATTATAGAGGTTTTATTTCCTTGTCGGACAAGGTTCACTACCCATTATAGATCATTTTATCTGATGAGATATCCATCTTTACCTAATTCATTAAAATGCTATATAATTCACAGACCACAAATTACATAATGAATATCATAAATACGCAGTACATAAAATCATAAAATAGGTATCATAGTATAAACCAAATGATAATAAATGAGATTAAAAAAAATTCATAATTTCATCATATCATAACTCTGGGAAATGAAATATGTTTCATAAAGGATTATTATAACATAATTAACCTATGGGATTGAACCAACTTTCATATAATCATCCTTAAATCATCATCATTATAATCCATATGATAAATGAAATTGGATAATATAATTTTATCATATCCCAATTAATTAATAACTAGAATTAATTTATATTATCATAGAAAAACAATCTTTTAAACGATATCATGGACTAATTATTAAGTAAAAAATCACAATACAATTTGAAAAATTATCCTTAAAATATAAAAATTTCCAATATATAATTGAAAATATTTTCATTGATATGAACCATGGAAAATATTAATGGAATCATTAAATAATTTAGTGTTCATGATTCAAGAAAATTCTGTTCTTTCCATGGATATGAAAACAATTTTTCCATTTACATATTCATTAAAATGTAAAAAGTCCCCACTTCAGACGAAATTTGAATATTCTTTAAATTTTTTATGAAATTATATCATGGTTAAAAATTATTGTAAAATATTTTAGGTGTATAATGAAACATTCTTGAAACAAGTTTTTAAAATGCGGAGATAGAGGAAAAGGGATTAATAACTGAAGAAGTAAATAAAGTTAGTTTTCATGAAAAATATTATTTTTGAATCCTAGGAAATTAATGGGAGGAAAAATAAAGGGAAATATATATTATATTTATTTTTAAAATGGATGTAAATATTCATGATATTCTTTAGATGTGATCCTAATTGTTTTTTGGAAAAGTAATTAAATATTATCTTAATAAACAACGAGATGTAATATAAACCCCTTACCTCATGTTCAACATTAGTTAAATGTGGTATAAAATTCTTTATAAAAAATATTATTTTATTATATTTTAAAAAAATATAACCTTACATACTTATAATATTATATAGTAACCAATTATATCATTTAAACACCCTTTTATTTACAATTCATTATTAATATAATCATTTTTGGGTGTTAACAATATAGTTTATTATAAGAATTTTCATTATGTAGTTCAGGACCTTATACATTGATCATGGTTCAATAATATAAAATATAATTTGAGGATATATATAATATAATATATATATATATTCATACATAAAATATATAGAATGAAAAATGAATTAGAAAATTCATTGAGATTGAATGTTGTCTGTATCTGTGAAAACATTTTCACTTTTTGATGAATGGAATGAAATAATTGTAAATAGTAAATAAAATTTTAAAAATAAATATCATATCATATATATATTTTATACTCATTAAATATATCCTTTTTAATATCAATTTAGTTCTAAAATGAAAAAAGAATAACATTGCTTTTCGGAGGTGTTAGTCCACATGTACATACGAGCGGAATTATCACATTCCATATAATTGGAATGTTTGATGGGGCATATGATAATACAATTTATGATTATAAAAATTTCATAAATCAAATTTATAAACACTAAACCCATCCTAATAAATATAGTTAAAATATGGTGAAAATTGATTAATTGTGTCAGTATGAGTAGATCATAATCCCCATGTATGCACATAGTGATACATTCACCTATCATATGATTTATTAGATGTTGGATATTGGTGATTTAATAATTAAATTAATTTTATTATATTTAGGATATATATTTTACATAATGATAAATAAAATAAATTTATAGGATGTATAAGAAGAAACAAATTGAAATAGGTCGTGTTAGATTATTACAAATTATTAACCTGGCCTCATTTAAATCCATTATTGGAGGACCTTTAAATGGTATATTAAAAAAATTAAAATCAATATATAATTTCTTATTTTGTTTTTAGTATTGTTTTTTTGGTTTTTATTGATCTATAATTCTATTATTGGTTTTAAAAATAAAAAGGATACTACTGGAAATGTGACCTTTCCCAACACTTTTATACCCCCTTTCCCAACGGTTTGGACAAACCGTTGGGAAATCCAACTTTGTGGCCACTTTTCCCAACGGTTTCGGCAAACCGTTGGGAAAGGGTGGGCTTTCCCAACAGTTTGGCCAAACCGTTGGGAAAAGTCCAATTTGTGGCCACTTTTCCCAATAGTTTCGCCAAACGGTTGGGAAAGACTACCCTTTCCCAACAGTTTGGCCAAACCGTTGGGAAAGGTCCAATTTGTGGCCACTTTTCCCAACGGTTTGGCCAAACTGTTGGGAAAGCCTACCCTTTCCCAACGGTTTGCCAAAACCATTGGGAAAAGTCTACCCTTTCCCAACAGTTTTGGAAAACCGTTGGGAAAAGTCACCCAAAAACCAACCTTCCAAACGAAATTGCTCCATAATCAAGGAACTATACCAACTGTTGTCAAAACCGTCGGTATAGGTCTATACCAACGGTTTTGACAACCGTTGGTATAGTTTCTTTGATTTTTTATCAGATCATCTTAACCAGAGAATTATATAAATCAAACTTTAAAATAATTAAGATAATACATATATATATTTATGAAATTATGTTCACAAAAGTCATGTTAGGTTAGTGGTTAGGTCGTTCAACGATAAACTGGAGGTCATGGGATCAAAACCCAGTGAATTTGTTTTTTGGAAATACATATACAAACAGTTTTATGGAACCGTGGGTATAGATTTTTATATTACTTAAACCAATGGTTTTCAAAACCGTTGGTATAGGTCTATACCAAAGGTTTTCCATAAACCGTTTGTATAGACCTATCCCAACGGCTTACTTGCCTACGGTTCTCCAAACCGTTGGTATAGGCTATACCAATGGTTTGAAGTCCTATACCAACGGTTCCAAACCGTTGGTATAGGTTAGTTTTCCAGTAGTGGGAAGGGTCCTTTTATAAGTGTGGAGTTGAAAGAATTGGAATTTATTAAAAAAATTAAAATTTAATGATGTCATTATCCTGAAAAATTATATCAAATAGATATAGATTATAAGTTAGTGTAGTATGAGATAGAAATATGGATCTACAATAGGATTTGGATAAGGTTAATTGGATAATTATCACTTTTCTCCATTTTACCCCTTGTGAAACCATTTTATCATTGACCATGGAGACACATTTTTATGTTCCCAGTATTCAATATGGAAAAAATGTTTATGGAATCATTCCCACGTTTTTGCATTATTATTCAAAATAATGATACCACTTTATCATGTTATGCCCCAAAATTCTGTATGTGTGAAATTTAAAATAAGCTAGAATAATATGATGAAAAATGGTTTTCCAAAAAAAATAGTTTTCTTAAGTGTATAATTATTTTTATTCCAATAACCGCATATATTTAATTAAAAATACCATAAAATTAATATTAATAATATAAAATATCTAATAAATATTTTTAAAAAAATTGAATGATAATGTATCATTGTAAAATCCTTAAACTAAAATACTATATTTTGATAGAAATCAATATAATTCTTATATTCATCAAAGGATTATTCCTTTATGAATATTATAATAACATCACAATAAGATAATTTCTACAAGTTTATATCCAAAATGAATTTACTTTTTTCCAAAAAATTATAAAAAATATAAAAAAATCTATATTATTTACACATGAAAAAATAAAAACCATTATTGACGGAAAACGTTTTTATAAGCATTTAATGACATTAATAAAAATATATTTTAAATATATGAAAAAATTATATAATTTTATATAGTTATGTCATTACAATTTAATTGATTGGAAATAATAGTATATTATATTATAAATAGTATAGACTTAGGGTTACAAGTATCACAATTTACATAAACAAATTTATTATAAAAATATCACATTAATTCGTAGGGTTTTATATTATAACGCCATTGAGATGAATATATCCCGATAAATTATCTCACTAGAATATAAATAAACTACAATATCCCAATTTCATCACATCATTAGGTTCCCAATTATCTTCATCAAATTTACGAATCATCTAAGAAACTATAACCAGTTCAATAGACATAGTGAAAAGCACTTTATCTCTAAAGTCCATGATTTATACCTGTTTTTTATCATACAATTAATCATTATATAGAATTAAGATCATTTAGTTTAGTACATGTGAAGGCTTATGTATATACTCCCTCAAGAATGATACATCGATCATATAATGAACACAAGTGATGTTCGACGCAAGCATAGAGTGATAAGATGCCATACCAAATCAACCAGGACTCTCAAAGGGGCAAATATACCAAGGTATGAGTACTCCATTATTTTCGAATATCATACCTTATTCCTTGTTAAAATTAATAAGAATAACTTCTAACCAAATGTGAATACAATATTTCACCAATGATTGTTAGAATATCATTTCTACCATCTTCGAGGTCCCATGATGTGTTACCGATTCGTTATAACATTCTATGAAATTTCCTCAGCTAGCTGAAGTCTCAATGGATTTATTTCTCTAGAATCATTACAATATGACAGAGTAGTATATTTCTATTAGTATATGTATTTATAATGATCCATCTAAATGCTCGAGTTAAAGCTATGGTTTTAAGAAAAATGACCATAAGAAGATATTGATCTCAACCACCATTGAAATTAATAGGACCATACCATAGCATATACTCTATGGTTTGAATGGTTTGATCAAACTTCACATCTATCTATGGATGATACGATGTTATAAAACACAAATCATAATCTTTATATTTTTGAATACTTCTCCAAAACATAGAGGATAACAAAAGATCTATATCCAAAAAATTAATATGTTACTCCATGAATCCATTTCACTTCCTCAATATATTTTCATGAAATATTAAAAAGTGATAAATATTCTCTCATAACAATGAAGTGTGTTGGGATTATAAGGTAACCAATTACAATTTAAATAAAATTGTGGAAATTTTATGTTTTTTAGTGTTTAATGATCAAATACATGATAACATTTTCCCATTTAAATATTTGTATGGGTAATGGATATTATATCCCCATATAATTATATGAATGATCGTTAACTTTCTCATATACCATTCATAATTATAGAATATATTCAATGTCACTTATCATGTTATCTCACCAGAAATAATCTTTCACATCATATTTTTACATCAAGGATGAATTGTGAATGATTAACTATGAGAATAATTTAAAATATACATCTTCAAATATATTATGGATATATTTAATTGATTATTCATGATCCATATTATTCTATTATAATTATTGTCTAATGTATGAACATTTCTCTCCTTATTTTTTGTTGTATAACATCTTTTTTCACCTATTTAATCATAGAACAAATAGATTTTTGGACACTGATTTGAGAGAGATAAGATTTCCCCCTTCTATGTTGTTTTTGAGATCTATTCATGACAAAAAAAAAATGAATCTTTTATGATCCTCATTATAGATAATCTATAATGATACATTCAAATCATGTCATTTTTCAACATGATCACTTTTCCTGGTTTTTATTGTATTGAACATTAATATTCATTAATCAAATCTAGCCATCTTATTTATCAGATATATAACATATTTTGAGCGAATATAAACATTAAATTATTATGTTAGGTAAATACAACACACCATTCTCTATAAATATGATTCATTTACATTTTTATTGATAAAATTACCATAGGTAACTCTAAATCAAGAGTTGGGATGTATTTATTAGTAACCTTCAATTTCGATGATGCATAATAATTCACTATATCATTAAGTATGAGTATTCATCCTAGTAACAGCTTTTTTTAATCCCAAAATAACTCAAAACCTTATTCATTATTGGGTAGTGTGTGAACACGTGTGCTGACTAACCTCCTATTATGTCCATTGAAAAATTCATTACACTCAAATTCCTAAAGGTACATAGGCCCCATCTATTTTAACAAGGATAATGTTTTGGATATACATGAATAAATATCTATAAGGTTTCTATAATATCAATACAAACCATTTTAACTTTTTAACATAGTCACCATGTTTTTTCTAGAAAACCATTCAACAACCTTTTTTCTTTGATTGATTCATAGATATATACTATCTTGAGAATTTTTGGCCCAAAAAATCATCATTTTGAATAAAAAACTGACACATACTAAATTTTTCTTACAACATACTCTTTCTTATAGTCCATATAATTGTCATTATGTGCCCAACATACAACTATTTTCTCTTTGAATATAAAATAATAGGATCTAAACACTACAACATAATAGTCATTTAGCGGCGGTTATTTTTTCGTTTAGTGGGGTTTTAGCCGCTGCTAAATGGTCTGGCGGCGGTTTATGGACACCGCCACCTAATATGGTGTCACCAATCTTATCACAGCGGTTATTTTCGTTTAGCGGTGGTTTAAGGAAAGCGTTGTAGCTGTCTGATTTTGCGACGGTTTTAGCAGCGGTTATAACCACCACAAATAAACTCAAATCCAGCAGCCGTACAACCGCCGCTAAAGACAGGGGAACCGCCGCAGGATAAGATAGCCATGATGTGACTTTTTCATGACGGTTATAAACTCCGCTAAATGTAAAATAAATATTATGTTTAGCGACGGTTTTTAACATTTAGCGGTTTTTTAAACCGCCGCAAACCCGCCACCAACTTACATTTCGCTGCGGTTAAAACCGCCGATAATACCTGCCCAGAAAAAAAAATTGATTCTACAACCCCACTGCCCTGAAAACCAAATCAAACCAGATATAACAGAGAGAACAATTATAATACATGAAAACAAAGAAATGAAAACAACGGAATGCCAAAATCAGCGACACAAATAAGGATAATAGCATCCAAGCAGTAAAGACAGAAATCCCTAAAATACTAAATACCCTACCTTACCACTAAACCCTAAAATAATGCCATATATTCAAAGCAGCGAACACAAATAAGGGTAATAACCTCCAAACAATTATTATATAGATTTCCCACTTTTTACAACAAATGGAAGCCCCAAACACTCCCATACAGACCACTACCAAGCATCACACACCTGGAAACACACTAGTCTCTGTATCAATATCTTAAGAATATTTCATCATCCAATTTATTAGGAATATTAACATGTTTTAAAAATATGTCATGCCTTAAAAATTGTAACATCCATTTTCATCTTCATAATATCCTCATAAACATCATTCAAAAAATATCTTATATTATGGAGCATACAACTGTCTTATCACCTTTCAAAAAACCACATCAAGAAAGACGTCCTATTATTCAACTATTTGTTGATATTCAATTTACTTCTATAAAATCATTAGATCCTCTTCTATGAATCTTCTAAAACATATAACATTATGAACAACATTCAATTCCAACTTTATTTTCCAACTCAATATATAGGGAACAATAAAATGGTTTAAATCTCTTCTAAAAAAATCAATTCATCACATGGAATATCACCTAATCAATAATGAATATCTCAATTGGGATCTCTCCAAACTATAATCAATATTTCAATTATATTCTCACATAATCCATAATGATTCTATTGGTTAGAATCCTGCAATAATTAATTAAAAATCACATCCATTGGAAGGCATTTCTCCCAACTGATAATAAACCATTTGGTTGAATTCTTCCCTAACCCATAATAAATTTCTTAGTAGTTTTCCATCCTATAAAATAACACTCTATGATAGGAGGATTTTTATTTTCTATAAAACCTAACCCAACTATAATATTGAGTGGTAAAATCTGATATGATGAATCCCATATCACATTCACTCAACTAATTGACTATTATAAAACATATAACTTTATGAATAACATTCACTTCTACCAATATAATAAACATATGAAAACTTCTATAGAACCTCTAATTCCCTATAGAAACACATATACAACCTATAATTCCCTATAGAAAAATCACACTGCAAGAGAATGCATTTGAGAAGTTGATCACCCCCAATATGATTCTCTAGTAGTTAAAGACATTCTAAGGGGTCTACGTGTACCTCTAAGTCCCAATTGAATTATAAAATTATAAATAGAAGTATCAAAACTATAGTGATATGTATACGTCCCAGTTGAATTATAAAATAAGAAAAGGAAGTATCAAAACTATATTGATATGTATATGTGATAATACATAGAATACACATATCATACCTGAAACTATATTCAACAGTGTCTGATCATGTCCCTCCCTTGTATACAACATCATATATTGATTCAATTAAAGTGGAATGGTCTGATCAATATATGAGAGAAATAACAAAATGATAATACGTTGAATGATATTTTTATTTGTTAAAATTAAAATCTGAATTTAGTAATGACACCAAACACATTAAAATCTATAATCATTCATGAACTAAAAACATTTCCATAAAAATAGAGATACATAGTATATAAGCATCAAAAGAGAGCATCAATCCTCTTCCAGTCCCTGCGAAGAGGATTTTTCAAAAGGTATGCCCTTTAAATCTAATTGGGTTTTAACCATTGATGAAAGTAATTGAATGATAGAATAAGACAATAAAATTTATATTTAATTTTTACTATAAAAAACAAAAACAAAATCATCACTGAAATAACTAATGTCAAAGAGAGAAGAAAGAGTACATAGACTACTGAATGACCATCTCTCTTAGTTCTTCCAAATGCCCATCAGCTTCATGCAGTTGGGAAACAATAGATATACACAGACATATTTAAAAAACAACTCATGAGAGAATACCACAGTACTGTACAAGAAAATCTTGATCTGGCTAGGGAAAACATGATTGTATATTAGACCTTCCCACATTGTCTGTCATTAAAATTAAAAACTGTTAAACCTTGATTTATTATTGTGTATTTCCGAGTCCCACATCGGAATACTCCCCATTAATTCACCATTAGTCATTAATTTTACTACCATATTTAAAAAATTATCTTATTATAATGGTCGAGTGCTTTATAAATGATAAAAACAAGATGTAATCCATATCATCAATTGTCAATCAATAAGCTTAAATGCATAGTAATATCATGAAAATCCATAAAGTACAAGTGACTCACTTTTTCCTTCTAATTTACTCTTAACTATTTTACTATCATTATTTAGTTTGTTCTTCTTTAAAGAGTGTTCCCCCATGTTCTCATTCCTCATAACCACGAGTAATAAAGTAGTCATAACCGAACACATAAAAATAATAATATTGGACCATTGGAAAAGTTCTTAGTAGGCTAGTCAAAAAATTTATTCCTAAATGATGTATACCACACTCGAGAAATCAAGACATAAAATGAAACATCTGAAATCAATAAAATTCATAAAAGGAAAATGAGAAATCAAGGAAATTTTAGGACATGAAAATGTGTGGTGGAAACTATGTGCCACAAATGTTACATATACAAACCAATTGTTTTCATATTACAAATCAACAATAAAACTACTCAGGGTCCGATGATGCATCATCACCCTCTCCACCTTCATCTCCACTTTGTGCTTTCACCTGTAAGCACATTATATTGAAAATTAAATATGATTTCATATTTATATTAAAACATTAAACCAATGAAAGTTAGCAAACTAAATGATTTTGATTTTTTGTGATTTACCTGCATAACACCAGTCGATGCACTACCACCGAGGGCATATCTGCTCATCTACTAACATATTTCATTCAACTCTTTCTGCAATGCAGATATCTGCTCCCCCTACTGGTGAACTGTGCTTCATAAAGAAACAATCTCTTTCTTATCATCTCCGGGTATGGGCTGACTAAAGTTAGGAGTAGATGCAGATTCTATCCCCGATGGCCTGCTCAAAATCTCAGATTGTACGGGTCCCAAACCCATCACGTGCACTCTCCCAGCACGATCCTTGCCAAGGAACATAGTAACTAGGTCATCCTAGGAGACTGAGTCGGACTGCGCATGATTGGCATTCCAAAGCACTTTAATATTTACCTATAAATCAAATATCAATATATATTAACACAGTAACAACTGATAATAAGTTCTTATGATGAAAAATTGACTTCATACCCCAACATCTTTAGTAGGCTCATAAACAAAACTTCCATCTGATTGCTTGTGAACATCCAACCACAGTTCAGCCTTGGATGCTTCATGCCCTAAACTCTGTGATTGCATTAAGAAAAGATAGATAAACAATTCAATATATTAAATAGATAATATTGTCTTATAAATATTTAAACTAATTAAAACATTAACAATGACGTTTGGCTTCTAGAAAAACTTTTTGAGCCCGTTGTGTGTGGGATGACTTGCTTCGCCTGGTTTTATGCATTTTGTCTTGAGAGATCCTGAAATAAATAAATTGAAATTTAATACTGATGTATTGAATGTCATGTCCTTTTCATATACATGTATAAATGTAAAATGGGGATAATATAGTAATATATATTTCAATACCATCCACTTCTAATCACGATGTCTGTCAACAAATGCTTTCCACTGCTCTTTCGGTACCCCACTGGGTAGATTCTCATACATTTGCTGTGTGGTCAATGAATTATCATTGACATCACACCATAATCTCCACTTTATATCTTTCCACTTTTTACCTAGAGTTTTCAACATCCACTTCCGTGTTATAACATAAGCAACGGTAAAGTGGAAGAACATATGTATACAGAAATTCATTTTGAACATATTAGTAACATGACATTAAATTAAACAATAATTTAATAAAATTAAATTTATTTGAGAATCAAACACTTCTTTTTTCTAGCTTGAAGGAATATGTCTCCAATCATCATATGAAATGGGAAGGGAAATGGGATCCACTGTTAGCTGGCCTAGAATCTGGCCAAGTAACCCTGCGACATCATCCGTATGGACCCCATAAGAATCATATGGCTCAACAATCTTCTTTCCATTCAGATTCCAAACATCTTCACTTTTTATATTTTTCTCCACGGTTGCATTTTTGTCATCTTCAATGAGAAAAAAAATAGTATAAAAAAAATGAAAAAATTTTATTTAATTAAAACTTGTACAAATGATTGTGACACTCCAGTGTGTCCTGGATGAACTGGAAGGGGCACGTCACTGCCCCACTGCTGAGCCTCCTAAAAGAGGAGTTGATGACTCACCCTCTACTGGGACATCCATGGATGGAATGAGAGATGGTGCAGGGGGAGATGGTGCAGGGGTGTCGGCACCTGGCGTCTCAGATGTCGTGGGGAGGGAGACAGATGGATTTCCATCTATCGTGGAACTAGATGAAACAATATACCGCTTCTTCCTTGGCATTCCTGTCATTTAATCAAATAAAATCATGTTCATAATATATATTTCAAAAAAATTATGCTGAAAAAAATTAAAAATTATAATAGATGCCCAGTACTAACAAACAAAATATATATAACAATGATAATGAATGACTGAAAAAATGAAACAAGTAGTTGTTGAATAAATAAATAATAGTACATAAAATCATTTTTCCCTTCAATCATGTAGCTTTCCTGCTCCCTTGCTTCATCCACTTCATTCATCCTTGATAGACTAATATTTTCGATATCATGATCAACAACTGATTCTGATTCCGGTTGCTGATTAAATTCAATTTGAGAGGTCAATGTTTCCACTTCATCACCCATATCATACAAATCTATTTGTATTACATGAGTAACTACACTCCACCCTTTATTGGCAACATCATTCACATAATATACCATTTTTACTTGCGATTCTAAGATATATGGATCATTTAGTTCATGATCACCAACATCTATCGAGCGAAAGAAGTTCACAGAAGTAAATTGTAAGGAATCGCTTTTAACACCTCTGATAATATCGACCCATTTTCATTTGAATAAAATAACTAAAAAATGTCTGTGGTAGTTTAAATCAATAATATCATACAACTTTCCATATTATTCCACTTCAGCAAATGTAAATATACCACTATTCTGTGTTTTCAAACCCACTTCTCGATCGACTGTACGAAATCTAAAGCCACTCACATTATATGTGTCGAACTTTCTAACTTCTTTTAGAGGACCTCTAGCAAGAAACTTCAAATTTTTTGACACCTCTACTCGAGTATCAGTATTAATGATCTGAAAAAATAAATATACTTTATTAGATAGGAAAAATGAATGTGTGAAACTAATATTCGTATTTATTGTAATATTTATGAACTCACACGTCGTGCAAACCATTATACAAGCTCTTTATTAACAGCTTTCGTTATATCTTTCTCATTTCGTGTTCGACCTCTCATTTTTCTCTTCGTTTATATCCTAAACTCTTCAATAAATGGATATGCAATGTCACTATTCAGTAGCACATATCTATGTGCATGTAATAATTCCAATTCAGTCAGTGTCACATTTGAGGTCCTCCTAACCGATCGGCCAATAACAGTAAATATTTTGGATTTCTGATGTATTTGAGATTGAGTCGATGTGTCTTCAACACGTCCAACTCGATAAAATCTTGTCTCAATATCATCCAAGTATCGAGAAATAAGGTAAGACACTCCTCATCCAAATAGCCTTCAACAATTGAGCCTTCAAGTTGAGCTTTATTTCTCACATATGATTTCAAAAGTCCAAGATATATGTGAAATAAAATAAACATAATTATGCATTTAATTAAGTACCAAATATTGTTTACTTAACTTGAAAACATATAAATAATGCACCTATCAATTGGATACGTCCATCGATAATGAACGAGGCCTCCTAATTTAGCTTCCTCAACCAAATGCACAGTTAAATGCATCATTACAGTAAAAAAGGACGGAGGAAAGATCATATCAATTGTTCAAAGAGTCAATAAAAACCTCTTCTGGAGGTTGTCAAGCTGAAATGTATGTAGAAATTTCTCACATAGTTTTCTGAAAAATATGAAGAACTACAGTAAAACAGCAGTAATTTTTTCAGTTAATAATATATGCAATGCCAATGGTAGTAACTGTTGGGAAAAAATATGTGAATCGTGACTTTTCAATCCATGTAACATACGATTCATCAAGTCAACACACCTCGAGATGTTACTTGAATACCCATCAGATACCTTAATATTCATTAACATTCGAAGGAATGTATCTTTATCCATATTTTTCATTGCAAAAATTGCCAGAGGATACTTTTCATTCTAATCTGGCCAGAGATCGCGTTTTATGTTCATTTCTTGTAAGTCTTTACGAGCATTGAGATGATCCTTCTACATTCCATGCTTATTAAGAAATGTGAAAATAAAATTGTCACAGATATTTTTCTCTATATGCATTGCATCAAGATTATGCCACAACAAATTAAATTCCCAATATGGGAGTTTGAAGAATATACTTTTTTTCATCCATTGTTGCATTCCGGTTTTGCTTGATGATGCACTTCGGACCTGTTTTCCACTATCATTCAAATGACGCACCTTCCCAAATTCTATTTCAACATTTTCAAGCTGTTTCAATATTTCAAAACCATTTAAAAACTTTGGAGGTGGTCTACGATCAATGGAACCATTAAATTTTGATCCGTTATGCCGAAATCTATGAGATGCATTGAGAAATCTTCGATGACACAAGAAGCACCATTTTCTACTATGAGGTATCCGTTTTGGCTCAAAATCAAAGTTACAAACGGGACAAGGCAAACCTGTGTAAGTGTTCCATCCAGATAAATTCCCAAGCCTAGGGAAGTCCCTAATGGTCCACATTAAAGCAACATTCATTTTGAACATTGTTTTAGAAGAAGCATCAAATGTCTAAACACTGTTGCTCCATAAAACCTAAAATTCTTCAATCAAAGGATGCAAGTGTACATCAATATCATTTCCATGCATTTGTTTTCCAGTAATAATCATCGAATGGATAAAATATGTTTGTTGATTACACATCCATGGAGGCAAATTATAAGGGACCAAACAACTGGCCAAATGCTATAATTGGTACTCAAAGTCCCAAATGGGTTGAATCCATCGGTAGCCAATCCCAATCGAACATTCCTAGGATCAGCTGAGAAATCAAGATGTAATGAATAAAATGTCATCCATGATTGAGAATCTTGTGGATGTCTCATTAACCAATAATTTTTATTATCTATAGAATGCCACTTCATGTGTTCATCGGTTTTCGATGACATGAATAATCTTTGCAATCGAGGATTCAAAGGAAAGTAACGCAAAACCTTTGGAGGATTTCTCCTTTTCATATTCTCCATGAAATTATGTTCATTCAGAATTCCAACATCACCCTTTGCCAGCTATCTAGAAGAAGAACATTTCTTGAAATTTTGTCTACTTGAATCCTCTCTCTAATAAAGCATACAATCATTGGGACACACATGTATTTTTTTATAATTCATACCAAGCTTGTGAACAACGTTTTTCATATCAAAAAAATATTCTGGGATTTTTTCTTCAGGAAATGCATCACAAATCAATTCCAATATCATGGACATTACCTTATTTTTAATTCCTCATAGACATTTGATGTGATACAACTTCAGCAAAAATGAATTTTTTGAATATTTCAAACACCCACAATACAAATCTTGATTTCCATCGTCAAATAAATCATGAAATTCATTTTCCTTAGTGAAGTTTCTCTTAAATTTGGCTCCACAGAATCAAGAGGAGGATCTAATGATATGTTAGAATCTTGATCTTCCTGTGTTATAGTCTCAAAAACATCACTTGTCACGTTGCAATTTGTAGCACCCTCTTCTGGTTGTTCTAATATGTTTTGATGCTGATAGTGGTGTCTTGCAGTGCCGAATGCATCATTTATTAGGTTTTGCATTTCATTTTCCATTGTCGATGAACATGGGACCACATTCTGTGGATTAACATCAGTGCTCAATCTTTCTGTAATGTTCGATTCTTCATGCCAAATCCAACAAAAATATTGATCAGGGAATTGCTTCAGTATTAAATGTTTACAAACCTCATTTCTCTTCAAACATGTTCTAAATTTACATTTATGACATGAAAATTTTATTCTCCCTTCAACAGATCGATTAGAAATTGCAATATCTAAAAACTCATTCAAACCCTAAACATACGGAGGTGTGTTCCTCAGTAATGTGATCCAACTTTTATCCATGTATATCACAATGTTCCTACACAATAATAATAAAAATTAAAACACATAGTTACTACTAAATAGATAAAGAGATTCATATATACGATAGTAAAAGAATACAAAAACATAATATAATAAAGATGAGACCCTGAGTTAGATATGAACCCTTAGTGTTTGGGATAGGGGAAGTTTCTTTCGTAAAGATAAACAGTGTGCTAACAACTTGGTATCTACATTACCATGAAAACCAAAACACATTGTTAATTTGGAATAACCCCAAACTAAGTTCTTGATAGAGTCTTCATATAAAACACTAATATCGAATAAATCTATTATAAATAATGTTTAGGGAACCCCTTATGATGCTTACAAAACTCAACAAATTGTTAATTTGGAGTGAAAAATACCACATGAGGGATGGTAGTCTTGAGGCATGATAAGTGGTGGTGTTCATGGAAATGTATGATGAAATAACTTGGGTGATTAGGTTTTGAGGTTCTACGAACCTTGTGTAGATTTAATTCCTAGACCTCTCTTGGGTGTATTCACATATAATAGAGTGGTGGTGTCACTTGAGGTTGATTTGGATCATATATGTGATAATGCTCATGAGTGGAAAATTATAGTTAAATGGGAAAATTGAGGATTTGACCATGGAGTTCAACTAAGAGCCAGATTCAGACTTTGGTGTGGGAATTCAAATTTTTTGTTATTCCTTGAGTTTTAAGGCATCGTGGGCGGGATATGATAGTGCATTGGTGGGTGGGATTGAGCGCCTTTGGTATAATTCATCTAGAGAAGGACTTTATAGAGTTTTTAAATAAAAATTGATATGGTAAGGTGGAGACCACATCAGAAATGGAATTTGAGATGCGGCTGATGTGGTTTGGGGATCAAACTAGGGTATTTGAAGAATAGGTTATGTGTATTGGCTTTGTGTTTGGAGTTTCATAGTAGAATCATGTTGGGAATTTGGAGATGAAATGTGGGGTGTTGGTACTATCATCTAGGACAACATAATAATATAATCAAAAGTATCAAAAGTATAAGGATCTCCATTCCTAAGTGTCATAATTCATTATAGTCATGTACGTATTATAAATAAATAGGTTATCCATTTCAAAAAATAATGAAAAATTCAAAGATACAAATTCAATGAAATTGATTACTTTCATCCAAGACTATACATACTAAGGAAAAATCATATACTTTAGATAACATATAGATAGAGAAAATAAAAATAAAATTTAAATACAAAATAAACCTAGATAAACTATCTCACAATAAAATTTCCCAAAAAAAGTCACAACCATATTCACAACTAAAAAACATCTCCATGTGATCCCCTAAATGTCACAACATTCTAATATAATATTGAAACACATTTTCAATATAGCATTTATTTATCATTAAGGCATAACTTAAAATCTTTATCCTATAATGAGTAAGAAAATAAATATCCTTTTAGTAAAATTGATGAATATAGATCGATAGGAAAGTAGGTAGTGTGATTTAACAAACATACACTTATATAAGGAAATTTTTTATAATACATGAATTTATTATGATGATGTGTAAAAAAATAATCGTAAATTATCATCTAAGTCTTGGAAATTGAATCTACATAGAGATAAATTCCTAACTTGGAAAAAGATTTCTTACATTAAATATCAAAATGTAACAACTCCTTATATAATGTTTTAATTTTATGGATCACTAAAGCAAAATTATAAATTCACATACACTTTTAAAATTGTATTCAACACACATGGATTCAAAACCACTAATATTTCATCTCATTGAAATATTATTCAATGGGTGAGACATGTGATGAATGGTTAATTAAGGTTTAGTCATCATGATATAAGGGGAAACAACATTTTATGTTTACAAAGGCACATGAATAACCAGTCATCAATCATGATTATAATGAGCCTTTAAATCATATATTAATTATTATTATAATATTGGGAGTCTTCTGTGTATGTAGTAATCCCAATCATTCAATTTAAGAAATAAAGATAGATTTTTTTACAAATAATCATAGTAAAAAATTACACAAACATGGAATGCAGATAAACATTACACGTAACCAATTATTCATGGTATATAATTAATCATTCCTTTGAACTGTGAATCCTCTATTCCTAAGTTGGGGCACAAATATCCTTGTCTATTTTCGTAATGGGAAAATAGTTAAATCAACCAATGTAATACAATGAAAAGAGGTAAATTACATAAATCATTAATTAATTGAATTATATCTTTATCCTAAGGTAAAATAATAATGAACATTAATAATGTATATCATAAATATAGTCACATCACTAGAAACATGGGTTTTGTCTTTTCTATGGGTTGGATAGACCTAGAAATTAGTTGATTACCAAGTAAAAACATATTAGAAATTTCCTATCTATTGTCACATAATATAATGACAAAAGAAAATAAATGTAGGATAAGACATTTCATGCCATGGGTCATATTCACTAATAAGTAACTAAGCCCAGGTTCCACCAGCCCCAATGTCCACCTCCCTATAAACCAATGGATCCTAACAAACATTGAATGTCTGATAGTGGTACAATGGGGAGACTATACAATATGGATCAATACTAAACACAATTAAATCATAAATAAATGAATGATGAAAAACAAAAATCATAATTTTAATAACTATAAATCAAGTGTGATAACCAATTTCATTTGAAAATTATAATTACATAATTATGCACAACTACCATAGTTTTAATAAAACAACCAAAATATCATTTATAATTAACTCTAATACCTCTATCATGACTAGATTATTCAATAATGCAACCTGGGTTGGTAATGAAATTGAGTTTAAAAAAGATTCAAAAAAAGTAATTTCAAACCTTAGGGTTCATATAGGTCGTCGGGGTCGCGGGGGAAGCGGGGTCGCCGGGGGAAGCAGGGTCGCCACAGTCGGGGGGGGGGGGGGGGGGGGGGGAGGTCGTGGGGGAAGAGGGGTCGTGGGGTGAGAAGTGGGGGAGTGGGGGCCTACTATTAAAAAAATAATGTTTCGCAATAGTTTATTATAAACCGTAGTGAAACCTTTTTTAAAAATGGTTTAGCGGTGGTTCCTAGAACCTCCGCTAAACAACCGTCGCTAGATGCAAGTTTTTTTGTAGTGTAAATAATAATAAAATCTAATCATGGTGATGTATAAATTTTGTATTAATTAAATCCATGAAGATAATGGCATACTATTAAGACCATGTAGAGTTACAATTAATTAATATATTCGATACCATGTACAATATTTTTCCATATGTAAATCGCCCTTATTGACCATAAATTGATGTTATTCTAATTAAATTTGATTTTGGGAAATGTATTAAGCTATTCACACATGATCGAACAAGTCATTAACATGAGGAATATGATACTTGTTTTTGAAAGTGATCTTTTTTAGTTCCTCATAATCAATGTATTCTCATAATAATCCAAATTTCATCATAAAAAAAGAAGTGGCACGAGACAATTTGATTATATTTGGTGAATTAATCCATGGTAATTATTATCCATGAGTGACATCATCAATTATTGTAACTCAATCACATCCATTCTATATAGATTATTTTATATGGGTGTAGAACCACGTACAAGTCATATTCAAAATTGGGCATCTAGATTTGGTGTAAGAGTAGGAAACTATTATAGAATGAACCAAAAAATCACACAATATACGAATATATATGGTGTTGAGTGTCTCCCTTACAATATAAGATAAAGAATACTTTTGAATTGGAAGGATAGAAAATATAATGGTTAAAATTTCAATTAAATGTTCATTTTTATTGTCATCCATACAAGAGATCATATATTCTTTGAAAATATAAGATATCACTTACTTTACATGGCCATTTTTGTTGGACTAATGTAACGAAACACAATTAATTATTATGATAACATAAAATTAAATACAAAGGAGAATAAAATGATTTGCTGGAATGAATATCACTATGAGTGTAAATTGGATAATAATCATGGAATTTATATGGGATAATAATACCATTTTTTTACTACTAATTTCATGATTAGTCTTTGAGTATTTATTGTGAATCAATTGCAGATTTTTTTAGATATATAAAATTTGGTAAATCTAGAATCTAATAAGACAATTATAATTATTAATTAGATAGTATGTATACCTTATGATAAGACATTATCATACCCCTCATAATATATAATAATTACCTGATATTTAAATATATCAATACTCTTAAGAGTTTTTTTTATATTCATCATAATCACTAACCTTAATATTAATGAACTTGTTAGTATATTTATGACTCTCCACTTATTTTAAATCCTAAAGTGTGAGAGGTTAATTATACAGTTCATTATCATAATCATTGGAAAAATTATACATCCCATCACATTATATTTTATTTGTCCTTATCTCTAAACATAAATATTTAATATTTACTTGTCCCATTAAGAAAATATCATATATGTTTCCTTCCACTTTATGAGCATAAAGTAAATATTATATTCTTCAATTAATATTTTCTATAATTTTAATTAAATTATATAATTATTTTCTCATAAAATCATTGATATTTATTTGTATCTCAATTATCCCTCTCCACCATGATAGTGTACCAAATTATTTTTTAATACATACTAAATGACTTGGGAGGAATAGCTTTTATATACTTGTTAATAAGCCCCTAAAAATTAGAAGAACATGCATTTTGTATGGACGATAATACTAGAAATCTAACTTGAAATCCTTGGAAAATTTAAGTCATCGGTACTAATAGTTTCATCATAATTCAATTTTATATCAATTAGTTCCTTACCCATTTTCAAACAGTGAATATGAGGAAATAAATATTTTTAAAACTATTCTCTTAATCTCAGCCCACTCCATAGAGTCAATTTCTCCATATTTTCATTTTTCATTTATAGTATTACACCATTAATATTATCCACCTTAAAAGTGTTAAAAATTAAAAAGATATTTTTATTTACATTACACATGAGAAATTAAAATATATTTTTAGTGGTAATAATTGCTTTCTCAACATATATTGTATCAGTAGCCCCAAAAAAAGAAGGTCGATGGTTCCTCATGAAGGACATAATATAATATATTTCCCATCTTTTATCATTTGGATAATCAATGTGATTAATTGAATGAGAATTTTATATAAGCATAGAAAAATGTTTTCTTATTCAACCTATGATATCCTTAAGTTTATCAAGAGGAAAATAATTTCATTCTTCGTCTCTGTTATTGTTAACATGGTTCATTATTGTTTGATCCATTAAAAAATAATAATACATAGAGTTAGAAACAATAATCACAGTGAGAAACTAGATGATAATAAAAAATAATTTATACTATGTTTAAATTATAACACTATTTTTTCAATAAATGACACATTAGGTTCATCTGATTTTATTTATAGACATAATCTAATCAAATCATCCACAATTTTTCAAAATGTAAATGTGAATTAACCTAGGGAAATCTCATCAGATTTTCAAATAGCATGCATTGTGAGGGAACGATCATCGAGTACCAGAATAATAGTCATGATATAATTGACTAACTATTTTTAGAATTACTAGACCTAGATGAATATATTTCAAAAAAATATCCACTATTGTTATCCTTATTAGGATGATTTTCACTGAAAACCACAATCATTTCCTTGACATAACATATGTAGTTCAACTGTAACAGGACTATCCTCAGGGTTTATAATAAATTTTATTCACCATAGTTCCATAGGTATGTAAGACCCTATTAGTTTAAAAATATTTAAACCCATACACTTCACACATTAATATTATATCTTATAATATGAATATTCAATACATAACATAATGATCCACAATACAATCATATAGGTTTTGTGTCTTTGGAAACATGGATATATTAAAAACATTTTATCAAGAGATCTAAATAATATCCAAATTAGTTCTTCATAACTATAATCCATCATAGACATATCATACATAAAACATCCCTTCATTGAATCAGGGAAGGAAATATAATAAATGGTGAGCTTAGATTCTCAGTATAAGTAAATAAGAGATATTTTAATGATCTCTTTGGATAACTTTTTCAAAATGTTATGATAAAATGAGACTAATATTTCTAAACCACACCCATCTTATAATAAATCATTATAATGAGTCCTGGAGAAATTTTTTTTAGTATATTACACATGAATCATAAAGAATTCAATGAACATGGTCCATGAGAGGAAAAAATTGGCATATGACCAAATATTTTTGTAAATATATTAGAATATATAATAATTTTATAATCCAAGGATCACTAAAAATAATATAATAGTGGATTGGTTACACTCTCCATTCCATAATACCCTTAGTTATAGTTCAATACCAGTACTATTCTAGAGGTAATGTACCCTTACTGAAAGTAGTAGATTCCACAATCTAGTATTTATTATCTCATGTGATATCTATGATTACTGAACACACCACTTGGATATATATTTATAGTCCCAAACATCACAAAATTAAAATAATATATATGAACATGAAAATATGGTAATCCATTTATCATAGAACAATACATGGAAGGAATGTGTTTGAAAAAAAAATCATCATTACATGATAGCAAAATCCATCTAAAGGTAATGAGTTTCATAATGGTTTCATCATATATTAATTAATACATGAGAATGAAATGGATTTAATATAATTTGTATAAAATCATCAACATCATAATCAAACCAATGAATTAAATTTCATGGTATCATTGGATATTATCCCCAGAAAATCATAAGTATTATTGAAGTTGATATCATTGGTAAAAAGTTCCATTAAATTATTTCAGGAAATATTTGATTAAGAAAATACCATTTTAATTTTTCATAATGAAATAGGGAAGGATGATTAATTCCTCTGTGATACTTATAATAAAATACATGTATGAGAAAATATATTGATTTTAGTATTTATTTATATTTTAATTATGTTTGTGAATGAATAAAATGATATAAATATTTATAAACAGAGAGATATTTTTTAGAACTTATTCCTCACTTATCGGATTATCACATTTTAGAATGTGATTAAGCCTTTGACGGGTTTTATATTGAGAATACCATAATATATATACGATGATAATATTTTTAGGAATTGTTGTGAGAATATTAGTATCTAAACATTTGCATTTTTAGAATTTTGTTAAGTGACAAAGGGCCATCCATTTTTATAATATAAATGAGTTACATTTTTTGGAAATATCTATAACTATTCCATATTGAGAAGTCACTCACATGAAAAGTGCCTCCAATATTGAAAATTAATTGATTTTATAGAAGAAATAGTATATAATCACCTTTAATATTCAATTTAAATATGTTTTAAAAAAGTTATTCTATTTACCTCAAATGTGACCTAATTTTACAATTTAGGTTTTCACCATAGTGACTATTTTTTGCATGGGAAATATATTCATTAAGACTAAAAATAAAATGATCCTTATTAGATAAAATTTACCCACTAATTATAAATATGAAATAATATTTTTTAAATAAATCCTATGTTCATCGAAAATCGACTCTAATAGACATGCATGTAATGTATAAAAACTCAATTTCTAAAAATTTATATTTATTAGGAAAATTAATTTGGAATAGGGTCTAATTATATATTAACATTAAATTATGTAATGTAAAATATTTTTCCTAATTTTAATAATATTTATGAATTAATAAAATGAATGTGAATATTCATTTTTTAATATCATAATTATTTTAACAAAGTAGTTGAATTTTTTTTAATTGAAACACTACAAAATTTTCAAATTGATTAGAATGTTTTTAAAAATTAAAATATTATTTAAAAGTATTTAATTGTAGTTAATAATATATAATTCAATCATAAAATATTTCAAAAACTTTTAATGTATTCATATAATAAAATAATATCATAAAATTGTTCATATTACTAAATTTATTATTTTTTTACTATTCACCTAAAATTTTAATTATTATAAAAAATCCAAAAAAGTAAACATAAGATAAAGTGATTATGAAAAATAAAAAAAATTATATTAAATTTTCTGAATACACATCCTGATGTTTATAAATAAAATATAAAAATAAAATCATAATATATCATGAATTATATCCTTTTATAGGAAATATATTTTTCAAATTAAATATAATTCTTAAATTAGTTCTAATTAAACAGGAAAGAAATTCATTTCATAAAATATATTTACTGAAATAAGGAAATATTTTATTAGTTACTTAGCTTTGCTAATTGGATCGAACTTTAAACTGAATTATTTTTTTAAGGTTATATTTATTTATGTATATAATTAATATAATTACAACTATTTATAAATTATCATTTATAGTAGCAATAGAACTGTTTATATATATTTTGGGTTCAATTTTGTGTGTGGATAAATTCACTGATCCCAGTATATCATTGCGGAGTAAAAATTCCTCTCATTATATTCTACCCAATTAAAATAATTTCACTGATAAAATTTCATTACACGATAGAAAAAAGGGAGGGGAATTTTATGCCATCTCATCCTCATGTTCCAACATTGATTCTTATGAATTAATATTTATCTATATTACATTATCAATATGAGGGTTCTTTTCAGTATTACCTTATCTTTTTGATCAATAATTTTAAATTATTTTTCTGCATGTGAGAGAACATGTTCTAGTTACAAAACATACAAACATAGATGATGTGAGGGGTATCAAATGTACATTATAATAAGTGATACATATAAAATATTGTTTTCGTATGATATTTTAGTAGGGAGTTTTATTTGATAGGATACCACCCTCACATGATCAATGTATTCAAAGGGATTCAACTGTCTAGTGATATTCTTTGCCTACATTCAAAATCATATAACTTGCATCTTTGGAGATATTTAAGGGGAAACCATATCACCAACTTCAATATCCAAATATCATAGGTGATTACATATATTAATATTCTATCAAATTTATGAAAAATTAATATACAACATGAAGGTTAGAATATTATGCATCATTTCTGGAATAGGGTTCAGACCTAATAGCATCCTCTCTCCAACGTCATCCTTGATTGATTGACTCATGTGTATCATCCCATATAGATCTTAATATAGTGAAATTTGAAATATCAAATGGAAAGAGTTGTTATATGAAAATAACACTAGTGGGGGTGTTCATCCCAATATCTTTAGAAATCTGTAGAACAAGATCCCTATATATCCGGTAGAGTTTTAACTTTCATATCAAACTAACAATAATTATGCGGTTGATATTCTATTATATAGTACATTTTGTTGGACGGAGAAAAACGGGAAGGATGGCAAGAGGGGGGGTGAATTGCCTTTTAAAAAATGATTAACAAATTAAAATCAAAGTTAAAGGTGCAGCGGAAATAAATAGGCAAGACACAAGAATTGATAACGGAGTTCGGCCAAAAACCCGCCTACGTCTCCGCTCCCAACTAAACCGTTGAGAGATTCCTACCGCTTTCTTTTCAATGGTTTTAGCAAGAAACCCACTAGGCATTGAGGTAGCACTAGGACCTATTACAGCTTGCTTTTGATGGTTGAGCAAGAACCCACTTGCTTTTAATGGTTTAGCAAGAACCCACTATCCTTCTTACAGGTGAAGGATAGCTCACCTATGTCTCAAGCTATTTAAAGGAAAGCTTGACAACCTTTTCACACCTTAATGGTGATGTGAAACCCAAAAGAAAGAGGGGATGAGAAATAGAGTGGTTTGTAGCCACAAACCCAAATTAAGCTCAAAATAGATAAACAAGAAAAACCGTATTTAAGGAAGTCTTGGGCGCATTTGATTGATTGGAGATGTTGAAGGTCGCTTCCAAGCTTCTTTGAAGGAGCTCCTTGGATGTGGAAGTTGTTGGAGCAAGGTGGGTTCCTTGAAGGAAGTCCGCCGGAGGTTGGCCAATTGATACAAAATATGTCTGTTGGCTTGGTATATGATCCGGTTTTGTGTCCGGGGCTTCCTTGGCCTTTATTTATAGGCATGGAACCCTTGGGGAGTCTTCGGAGCCATTGTAAAGGGCCTCGGAGCCGTTGGAGGCCAAATGGGAGTTGACTGGTCAAAGCCAACGGCTAGTTTGACTGGGCTACCGGCTGGCCGGTGCAGGGCCACCGGCTGGCCGGTGCCTTGGATGTTGAGAAGGCCTTCTTCCCAGGCAGCACCGGCTGACCGGTGACAGAGCCACCGGCTGGCCGGTGGTGAGGCAGTAGCCATCACTGTTGCATCAGGTTGCCACTGGCTGGCCGGTGACAGAGCCACCGAC
This sequence comes from Viscum album, assembly GCA_963277665.1. NCBI lineage: Eukaryota > Viridiplantae > Streptophyta > Magnoliopsida > Santalales > Viscaceae > Viscum > Viscum album. Next base: position 599,780,734 of record OY728122.1, read on the forward strand.
TGACCGGTGGAACCTGGCAGTGGGCAATGCCTCTGCCAGGTCCACCGGCTGGCCGGTGCTATCACACCGGTTGGCCGGTGGACTGAAATTCAGTCCACTTCTTGATTCTTTCTTGGGCCATTTTCTTGGCTACCTTGTGCCTATCATTCAAAAACACTTCAAACAATATTAGACAAATAATAAGGTGATTGTGATCATGAAAATCAAACAACGAGGGGAACGAGAGGTACAACAATCTCCCCCTATTTTGATGATCACAATCACCAAAACAATTAAAGTAAAAACAAAAATTAAAGGCATGCTTTAATGAATAAAATGAAATGTAAAGCAAAGCAAGATCAAAAAGGTTTCTCCCCCAATCAATCAAGAAATTTCTCCCCCTTTGTGATTATCAAAATAGAATGGGGCATAAAACTTAATTGAGGGAAAATTGAAAATCAATATTTTTAAATCAATTGGAATTTTTGAAAATTGAATTGAAAAATTTGAATAACAGTTTGAATTGAAAGTTTTGAATCAAAAACCAATTGAGATTTGAAATTTGAAACCAAATGAAATTTTTGAAATTGAGATTTTTGAATCAAAAATGAATTTAAATTGAAAAATGAATCGAAAGAGATTTTTTAATTTAAGAAAATTTCTCCCCCTAAATAAAACAAAAGATCATCGGGGAAACGAAACTATTTTTGGCCCGGAGAGACTCGCCAAAAGGGATTTTTCAATCCAAATTTGTTTCACGGCGGGTCTTCTCCTATAAAACTCGTCCGAATAAAAAATAGATTTGGGTTGACCGTACAGGGCATTTTTGCAATCACACTCATAAATGAGGTGCCCGGGTTTCTTACAATAATTACAAAATTTAAAACTAGAGCTCCCCCTTACAAAAACAGTTGGAGCATGGGAGGAGGAAGCTTGGTTGGTGTAGCCAAGTCCATGTGTGGTTCTAGAAACACGTTTAGAACCCAATAATTGGGTCAAATTTTGTTCACCTTGGATGAACTTGGCTAAGGATTCTCTAAGGTCCTTGATGGTTGATTCCAAAGAATCAACATTTGGGAAATTTTGGATTTTTAGGGAGAGTTCCTCCTTCTCTTTGAGAAGTTGTTCTTTTTCGGAGGAAAGTTTTTTGAAATTCTTTTTCAATGAAACAAATTTATAAGAAAGTTCATGAAAACCATTTTCTAATTGGTCTCTAGCATGTTGGAGTTATTCATATGATAAATGATTAAAAGAATTAGAAGAACTAGAGGAGGAAGAAGAGGAAGAGGATGATGATACCTCATGTTTTGCCATTAGGCATTTTGTACCTTGGTCGCTTGAGGAGGAGGAGGAGGAGGATGATGAGGTGTCACTCCATGTCGCCTTGAGGACCTTTTTCTTTCCTTTTTCCGTAGCCCGCTTCTTGTTGAGTGGGCAACCGGGCTTGTAATGGCCCTTTTCGCCGCACCCGTAGCATTTTACCTTGGGCTCCGATCTTTTGTCGGGTTCTTGCTTTCGATGCTTGCGGAATTTCTTCTTCTTGTGCTTCTTCATAAACTTGTGCATTTGGCGGGAGAGATTCTCCATTTCCGAGTCGCCGCTTGAAGATGAAGAAGATGAGGAAGATGAGGATGATGAGGAGGAGCTTACATCTTTTTGTACCTTGAGGGAAATGTTCTTTGGTGTCTTGATTGGTGTGCCCTCCTTTTGAGCTTGCCTCCTCAACGTGATCTCGTAGGTCATTAGGGATCCAATGAGCTCCTCGACCGGCATGTTTTTGACATCCTTAGCTTCTTGGATTGCCGTCACTTTAGGTGCCCATGAGCTCGGAAGGACCCATAGAATCTTCTTGACCATTGCTTCAGCTGAAACATCATCACCAAGAGATTTTCTACCATTGCAAACGTCAGTGAAGCGTGTAAACATTTCAGAAATAGACTCATTTGGATGCATTGAAAAAGATTCAAAGTCTTGTCTATACATATCTAATCTATTATCTTTGACTTTATTAGTGCCTTCATGGGTCACTTCAAAAATCTTCCAAATTTCATGTGAAGATGAGAAAGTAGAAACACGATTAAATTCATTTCTATCTAACCCGCAATGAAGAGCATTCATGGCTTTTCCATCAAGCTCAAAATTCTTAATATCGGCAGGGGTCCATTTGGATTCGTCGGGGGAAGACAAAGAATAACCTTGCATGACAATTTTTTAAATAGGATATCCTATGCTTCTTAAAAAAGTGGTCATGCGGGTTTTCCAATAATTATAGTCGGTTCCATCAAAAAATGGAGCACGACCCAAAGAATAGCCTTCGGGGGCGAAAGAGGTTGATGCCATCACAATGGATCTTAAATTTGAAACCGGTGAAGGTATTACTCAAATTTTGCCTCTAATACCAATTGTTGGACGGAGAAAAACGGGAAGGATGGCAAGAGGGGGGGTGAATTGCCTTTTAAAAAATGATTAAAAAATTAAAATCAAAGTTAAAGGTGCAGCGGAAATAAATAGGCAAGACACAAGAATTGATAACGGAGTTCGGCCAAAAACCCGGCCTACGTCTCCGCTTCCAACTAAACCGTTGAGAGATTCCTACCGCTTGCTTTTCAATGGTTTTAGCAAGAAACCCACTAGGCTTTGAGGTAGCACTAGGACCTATTACAGCTTGATTTTGATGGTTGAGCAAGAACCCACTTGCTTTTAATGGTTTAGCAAGAACCCACTATCCTTCTTACAGGTGAAGGATAGCTCACCTATGTCTCAAGCTATTTAAAGGAAAGCTTGACAACCTTTTCACACCTTAATGGTGATGTGAAACCCAAAAGAAAGAGGGGATGAGAAATAGAGTGGTTTGTAGCCACAAACCCAAATTAAGCTCAAAATAGATAAACAAGAAAAACCGTATTTAAGGAAGTCTTGGGCGCCTTTGATTGATTGGAGATGTTGAAGGCCGCTTCCAAGCTTCTTTGAAGGAGCTCCTTGGATGTGGAAGTTGTTGGAGCAAGGTGGGTTCCTTGAAGGAAGTCCGCTTGAGGTTGGCCAATTGATACAAAATATGTCTGTTGGCTTGGTATATGATCCGGTTTTGTGTACGGGGCTTCCTTGGCCTTTATTTATAGGCATGGAACCCTTGGGGAGTCTTCGGAGCCGTTGTAAAGGGCCTCGGAGCCGTTGGAGGCCAAATGGGAGTTGACTGGTCAAAGCCAACGGCTAGTTTGACTGGGCTACCGGCTGGCCGGTGCAGGGCCACCGGCTGGCCGGTGCCTTGGATGTTGAGAAGGCCTTCTGCCCAGGCAGCACCGGCTGACCGGTGACAGAGCCACCGGCTGGCCGGTGGTGAGGCAGTAGCCATCACTGTTGCATTAGGTTGCCACCGGCTGGCCGGTGACAGAGGCACCGGCTGACCGGTGGAACCTGGCAGTGGGAAATGCCTCTGCCAGGTCCACCGGCTGGCCGGTGCTATCACACCGGTTGGCCGGTGGACTGAAATTCAGTCCACTTCTTGATTCTTTCTTAGGCCATTTTCTTGGCAACCTTGTGCCTATTATTCAAAAACACTTCAAACAATATTAGACAAATAATAAGGTGATTGTGATCATGAAAATAAAACAACGAGGGGAACGAGAGGTACAACACATTTATGTCTCTAATTTTTTTAATAATAAATTAAAGCCATGATTTAAAACTTATAAACTTATAATATATAGTTGATAGTTATACTTAAATCATCTTTACAGCTTTCCTCGAGTTTATATTCGGGACATTTTCAGGCAATAAATCATAATTATGGAAATAAAATATGATGATTTAGTAGGGATATCAACTATAACCCAAAAAATATTAATTGAAATTTAATGTTTTTCGAGTCCTATGATAATTCCCCTCAATAATATTTATGAATTTCTATACAGGTATGGGTAATGGTAGCAACACAACATTATAATTTTATCGTTCAACCTTAAATATATGTTATACCAATCATTGAGTTAGATTTCCCTCATATCTCTCATCGTCATATCCCAATAAAAGTTTTTCACAAAATATATATAAATCATTGTTGTTATATGATGGATAGAGGAGAATAGTCTATTAGAATCAACAGAATGTTCCTTCTACAATTCATGATTTTATAGTTCACATGTCTAGGTTCTAAAACATTTAACACAATCATTATAAAATTGAACATTGGAATATTCTCTACCTTTATCTATTTCTTTATATAATCTTTTTGTTATTATTGGATATGAACATAAAATAATGGTTCAGGAACTAGATGGAAATGATTGTATTATTCTTTATATAAAATTAATTCATGATTCAACAACCTCAAATCCATTAGTATTTTGTCCTTTTGAATGCTTATCTAGGATAGAGTGTCATGGTTTTTCCCACTTAGAGAATATGCCAATTTATTATCCATCCCAGGGTGGTTGTGAATTTAGAATTAAAAAATATTTTATCAACTACAACGATCTATTTTAAGGGAAGTTTAATTCCCTATATATGAATATATATTTTAATATCTTATGATCATTATATATGTCACAATGGTTCCAACGGGATAATGTGAAAAAATAAATAATTCAATGATCACTTTTGCATGAAAAAAATTCTATAATATGTAATTTAATCCTTAGTCCTTAACTGGAAAGAAATAAAATTAATTTACTTATCATTATACTTGATGATTCAACCCAAACCCTTTTAGAAGTTTCATTATATATAACAAATCATTCCCTACTGTTGTATAATGTTTGTAATGGTGTAGTGACTAAAATATTCTTCAATCCCATAAAACAACATTCACATTCCTCAATAAAAAGGAACTTTACACCCATCCATTTAAGCACGGATTGTTGATTTTATATCTGTGGTAATTTTCACTAAATGTTTATATAATATATTTTTAAAGTATGAAATGTTAGTATCTCAGTTCTAGTTGTGGATTTGTGTCATTCCCCGATAACATCTATCTATTATGGATTTATGTATATTCCCTTTTCTATGAATACAATATCTGTTAATGATATATTTTTTATACTATGATCACATTTTCTATATTTTTTAATGTTAAATTATGATTCTAATTCTATTTAATAAAATTAGAAAAATGACATTCATTATCTTCATTAATATTTGAATTTATAAGTATATCATATATTAAGACAACTAAAAATAGATCAATGTAGTCTTTGAAGACTCTATTTGATGGACCCGTGAAAATAATATGGGGAGTATTATGTCCCAACTTAATCACTGTAAAATCATAGAATAGTGACCCATAAATTTCATATGTAGATATTAAATTATATTAAATGATTTTTCAATACATAATATAATGACACCCTAGAATCATATAAGTTATGTGTCTTGGGAAAGATATATACAAATATAATTCCATAATAGATCAAAATTAGATCCCACCATTTTCTTTATAATTATTATCCTTCAATGATATAGCATACTTAAAAACATTCGTCATAGCATTGGGAATTGAAACATAATAATGGGTGTGATCAGATTCTCAATAATGGTAATTGAGCAAGATACAATGGATCACTTAAGAAAAAATGATCATAAGGTAATGAGATAATGAGATTATATTTCATAACCATATCTAACATATCATTGATCATAATATTGATTAATGCAATAAATATTTTTATTTAATTTCCCATCAACAAATATTGGATTATTTAAATTATAAATAAAAAAATATCACTCTTAAAGACATTTATAAACCTAATATAATATAAGAAATTATTTAAATGTCAAGTTAGGTTTCAATGAAAATGAGTATTTTTCACTATTAATCTAAAAACTACATTCCTAAAATTATCGAAACGTCAAACTATGTTAATTTTGAAATATTTATTTCTATAAAAATGTTCCTTTTTGAAAAATTAAATTTCTAAAATTTTAATAAATATTTTTATTATTTGATCACAATAAAAAATATAAAAAATAAATTTTAGGAACAATTAATTTTTGAATCATTTAAATACATTTCTAAAAATATAGTTTATTTACCTAAAACCTTTACACAAATTTTTATAATTGTCTTTATTATTATTCATGCTCCCAATTTAATGACTACATTATAATGATATACTATGTTATAGTTTATTTAGAGTCTTAATTGTGTGTATGTAAAACTATAAAATTAAATGTATTTAATATATATATCATAATTCTAAGGGTGATTCACATACAGTCCATACCATGTCTGAATAAGAAAATGAGACATATAATACCTTTTTATCCTTCAATAATGTTTTCTAGATAAATGGTCAATCTTCATGTAGTATTGAACTCCTATTAGATTATCGAAAATGTAATCAATAATCGGTTGATGATACATCATTATAGACTTTATATTATTAAAATCATTTTAATGAATTCAATGATGTATAGATTTGTCCTTTTTGACAAATAGGATAGGCACACACCTCAGTGAATCACTGGAAGTGTGAAATCATTTTTAGAAATGTCTTGTTTTTTATTATTTAAATTATTTTATTAAATGGGATTCATTCTATATTTACTTTTTGAGATAGGTAAGTATACATATTTTAGTCATGTAAAAAAATAAACCCCATAGCGTTTTGGAAGATAAAGAAGTTCATATAGAAATAAATCAGTATATTGTTATATAATAGGAATTTTTTCAATGTTTACTTCCTTTATTATCAATTTTTTTCCAAGATTCCATAATTTTTGGTTTCCCAAACCCAAATTATATAATTATATTCCCTTGGGATTTCATCATTATGGGTTTCGTTAATTTTCCCTAAACTGATCCTCAAAAAATATCTAAACTAATATCTAAAACATATAAACCCTCCATTGATACAAAATATTGAAACCCAAGATAAACATAACATAAATAAAAGCATAATCCCATGATTTAAATAATTCATCTCATAACATTGAAATAAATCATGGACCAAAATATTTAATCCTTTTTATGTTAGTGACAAAAATATCCTATTTGATAACACATAAAAAATTTCCTTTATTGTGCTACTGTAGACTCATTACTAGAAAAAAAACATGATCATATCATATTAATAACGGGGGAATGGGAACATATGAAAGTTTAAAGGCAAAAAAATAGTAAGGTGAAATATAAAACATAAATTTTAAGATCATAGTAATGATGAAACATATGAGGAAAAAATAAATACCTAAATAAGATATCATATGACATGTATTATATTAAAAAAACTTTATGTATCAACATAAGATCAAAAATTTATTAACACATAATCATAAATATAAACCAAATTAAATATGAAAATGAAATATGGTGTCAGATAGTTGAAAATGTATAATCATAAAAACATGGTTTTTCAGAAAATAAATTTCATTTTGAGACTTTGAATATCATGATTAAAAACTATGATATCTTCAATAACATGGTAAAATTTAAAATATATAAAATTAATATGAATTGAAAAAAATTTGTGAGGAAACCCAGTATGTCTATGACTATGTAAAAAAACTAATTAAGTTCATTCCTAGAAATGTGAAAACCCCATCAGGACCACACATGTGTGAAGAAACTCACCATGTTCATACTTGACTTATTTTGAGATATAAGATTATATCCCTAATTTTTTTAGGAAATAGGACCCAAGTATCGTCATTCCTACATATACGTGTCACTTATATATAATAATCATCATAAATTTAATATCGAATGGATGAAATTATGTGTTTCTTAAACATATAACTGTACATGAACATAAGAAATCATTATTCATAAAAAAATTATATTCCAGAATGGGTTATAATGTCATAAAATATAAAGAAATCACTTCATGAGATATAGATCAGTTGATGATAATGAGAGAAAAATCTTAAAAATGGATTTTAAAAAAAAATCTATTAATTAATTTAAAATTCTTAGATACTACTATGTTATCAAAAAGTAAACTTTGTTTTTAAGGAAATTGAAAAGAACACATTGCATGAAAATTATTTCTGTTAAAAAACTATTTTCTCAAATAAATTATCAACAGAAATAAATAATTATTGAAATTCTTCAAAAAATAATGTTCTATAATAAATTTTTCAACTCAAAGAATATATTTTTACTTACCAATACCTTACAATTAGTGTTGATTTCCATAGAAAAATTTAACAACGTATTCCATAAATGTAAACATTATAATTACATATTTTATGTCCTTATTCCAATATATCAGTTTTGATACTCTTTATTAATAAACATTCTCCTTAGAAATTATATTGATTATTTATATTTTTAATATCATATGTTATGAATTTGATACATTTTTAAATAAGTTAAAAAATGTAGTGTTGATCTTCATTTATCTCAAAAAAGAGATAATTTCATAATATATAAAAGATATGGAATTAATTTTTGATGAATAATTATAACTCTTTATGTAGATTAACTTTGTTTTTTAGTATCATTTTGTGAAAATCAAAATATTGAATAACTTGTTTGGGGTTTTGTACTCATATTGAACGATTTTTTATAAGAATCAATAAATTTTGGTTTATAAAAAATGAACCATATTTATTATATTTATTAAATATTCATATCTTATATTCTGAAAATATTTAATGTTGAACAATCTATTTTTGGATGTCATAGAATAATTATTCACATTAATTAATGATGACGGTAGACATCACAACTAACAGTTGAAATTTTAATTTTTACTAATGGAAAATGGGTGGGTGAAAAATAATTGTACCTGCATTGTAATAACAAAACAATATAATTATTATTCTAATGATATCATTTTATAATGGTAAAATGAAATTTTTGGATGGAACAAAACATATAAAGAAATGAAAACTGAAATATAGGTTAAGAAATTATACCTCACTTATTGGATGATTATATTTATGAAAGGGATTACACATTAGTGGGGTGGACTTTTAAGTAGAAAATAACCTCATTAATTTTAATAATATTGTCTAAAATTTTATTGTAATGAGTATGCGGTAAAAATTTGGGTTTTTGTGGTTTGGTATGTAAGAGAATGAGTTACCCTTTATATATGAAAAAGTGTGTAATTTTTGGTAAATATCTTAATCCTTGAAATAATATGATGTTAATCTCAAGATAAGTTCATTAAAATGATAAATAAAGTATTATTGGGAATATATTGTCTAAAAAACAACCAAAATTAAAAAATATTAATGTTTTAAATATATAATTCCATTTACCTATATTATTACTCAATTTTACCATTTTAGTTTTCAGGATGGTAACCTATTTTTACCAAGGTAATTTATCATTTAAGAATAAAAATAAAATTACCCTCAATAGATAGTATATATTAAATGATTATAAATTTGAAATAATATTTATAAAAATTTAAATCCTATGTGAATGGAATATTAAATCTAACGCAAACTAATGTAACACAAAAAACAGGGTTTTTAAATTGCAATTTTTTTAAAAAAGTTTATTATTAGCGTATAATAATCAATTATATAAATATTAATGAATTTATAATAAATAAAATTATATATATAGTAATTATTCACAAAATTAAATAAATCAAAATCTAAATTGTATCATGATATAAATAATTAAACAAAACATTAAAAAAATAGGTTTCATTAAAACATTTCATAAATTCTCAAATTGATGATAAGGGGGTTATAAATTAAAAATATTATTTTTAAATTATTTATAATAATTTAAAATATATAAATATTCCTCAAAACATTAATTTTATTTATAACATATATAAATTTCATTAATTTTAATGAATTAATAGCCTTAGTAGTATGACTATTAAATGGAAAATAAATTATTTTTTAAAAATTTGAAAGATTCATATGATGATAAAACTAATATAACAGGACCAAAATTAATTAAAAATTTTCAAATTAAAAACCAATAATTTTAAACATAGTAAAAAAATAAAAAAATAAAAAACTAAAATATACATAAAATCTTTTTATAAGAAATATATTTTTAGCATATTAATTATTCTTTCGAAATTAGTGATAATAATTCATTAAACATATCTATTTTATAAAATAAAATTTTGGGAAATGGAAATAATTTATTATTACATATTTATACTAACTCTATTGATATTTAAAGATAACTATATATATATTATATAATTATATTACTAATATTTATAAATTATAATTAATAGATACCTTATAATGGAATATATATTATTTGGTTTTAGGATTGTCTGTGTGAAATTCAACAAAAAAAGTATTTAATTAACAAGTAAAAACATGTGCCTTTATATTTGGTGTGAATATTGATCATTTCATGTTATATATCTTCTAATTTAATAGAATAGTGATAATATGTTTTGGGTCTCATGATGTAGTCTAGTTCTTCAATTAATGTAATTTTAGTCTTAAAAATCATTATTTTATTGAGATATTATGACTTTACCAAATGAAAATTGATGACAAAAATGACATCATGATTATAAGTTGTACGACATAACATGAACATGAATTTATTATATTAATACTCACAATGAAATCATGATCCATTTAATGGTATCATTAAATAACTGTATATATTATGCATTGAATAATCCTCAAATCTAAGAAAATTCAATAATAAACCCCATATAACATTAATTGATTTTGGATTTAGAAAAATAAAATAATGAAACTTATATAGTGATATGTGATCACTATAGATTTAAATCCACAAGAATTTTCTATTACCATATGATGAAATTAAATAATTATTTCATCATAATATAATATATGTTTGTGTATTTGATAAAATATTAAGGAATATTATGGAATAATAAAATTATAATTCCCCTAAATGTAAATGGAGAGTAAAAATTATTTGGTCTTTTGAATAGGAAAATCTCAAATTATTTTTAAACTATTTTATAAAACACACTCTTCGATTTATAACAATAATTCAATTAAATTATTATAAAAATTAACTATATATAAAATTATAATCACATAATTTTGTTAACATTCCATATTAACATAACTTGAATAAATATTAATTGATCCAATTAATAGAAATTCAATGTAAAAATATTTATGTTTTGATGTTAGATATGGTTTACCCCATTAAATATAGGATTTTATGGAATCAAACCCATTTAATGAACACTTTTATATATGATTCAGGTTAACCATAAATAGTATCAGAATTTAATCATTTTTTACAGATATATTATATTATTTATAACCCAACATATTGTATAAAATATTCTAACTCTCTTTAAAACTAAATAGGATAAATTAATATTTCTAATAATATTATACATTCAATTATTTTTAATCAATTTGATACTATATTATTATTTTTCCGATTATATGTATAATGATGAAAAAATATATAAAAAATATTTCACATCTAAAGAAATTATGTGTGCCTCTTAATAATTAGAAAAATAATTTTAACCAATGTTAATATTAATTCACACAATAATATTTATGATACATTGAGATTTTATTTCATCAAAATTGATTAATAATAACCAATCCACAATAATAAAAAATGAGTGGTATCTTGTAAAAAAATGTTACAAAAGACAGAAATGATTCTGGTGTCGGATAAATCAACAACACAAATAGATAAAAATTCCATTTTTACGTTTTATATACTATAACCACAAATTACATAACATTTCAATATCAAATAGGATGACTAATCAACTATCATTTATATAATATAGATAAATTCATCACTAGTAAACCACTCATGTTGATATTGATGTCACATCCAAATCTCCTATGAAATTATAAAAGTTTTCTATCAGTTTACTTTATTACATGTTAGATTGATATAGTGTTAAAAATGTAATTCGTATATTTTTCTAAATATTATTGGTGTTACAATATTTTTGGAATTGTTTAAAGTTATTAATGATGATATATGATTTATTGAAATAGAAATTTATGGTAATGTTATATGACATAATGATGTCATATTTTATATGGTGTTATAAAATATAACAAAGACTTCATATATGACATAACTCATTTAGTGAAATATTAGGGAGAGTTTATGAAATATATAAGTCATATTATATGATTATTGGATTCTCCATAATGTATTTTATTTCATCAACTATTTAATGCGTAGTAACTTACAGAAAGGGAGGTATTTAAATTGAAATTAGTACAGTCATATTTAATGATATGAGTAAAAATCACATAATTGACTTAGTTCTATGTTTTTAACTATGATATACCAAATTAGTTTTGAATACCACTAAATAAAATTCTTCAATTAAAAGTTATTTCTTATACGAAATGGTTTTGGAATAATTAACATATATTTAATGAGTATGGGTCATGATATAATGTGTATATATATCACATAAGGTGAAATACAAAAATGGGTCTTTGAGAAGGATTTACTATGTCACATTTAATAAATAAATGAAATCAAATTTTATGATATGTATAGAGGTATACTATAATATAAAGGTAAATTAATTTTAAGAATATTTTTCAAGAATCTAATATTTTTCACCTTAATGTTGTAGACTACAACATAGATATATCTCAACATATGATAAAAATATATTTTATCATTTTTTAAAAATTATACATAATTTACCACATAAAACAGAAAATGGTGTGAAAGAATCATAATCCCCAATCATTAATGTTATGTTTCCTATGAAATATACATAAACAATATGACACGTTTTATTTCACAATGATTTGAAAATTTTAATGATGAAAATTTTATTTTAAATAAATATTTATATTATAAAGATTTTGTGGAATAAAGGATAATAAGTGTCGTGCTATTTTAACATTATTGGGAGAAATTTTATTGAGGAAATATTTTGCCCATAAAATCATCGAAATATAAGATATAAAATTTCTAAATATTATAGAATAAAATTAATTAGTATTCATGAAATAATATTGAAATCATTTGTTTAATATTTTTGAATTGAAACTTATTGATTCATTATTATTATAAATATTTATGTCCATTAATATTTATAAGATATTGGTATAAAATAAAAAAGGATTATATTTATTTGAGATTAAAGTGATAAAAATTTATAATTTTTATAATGATGATGATTATTTTTCTATGGAATGAATATTTAATGTTACATTCAATTATTGAAAATATTGAGACAATATTTTTTCAACCAAACATGATGGTTCTAATGTAAAATTTTCTAAAATGTTTTTTGATAAAAAATTTTATAGTATAGAAAAAATATTTTTCATTTCAATAGTAGAAATGATTGTGTACGTCTCAAATATTGAATATTGAACATGATTATAGCTATTCATTATATGATCATGGAACATTTAAAAGACCAAAAATTAATTTCCTCATTAAAGATGAATCATGGGAAAAAGACTTCTATAATACTTCTCTATTCCTAAAATGATTCACATTGTATAATATACGTTTATAAATGAATAAAACATAGGTAAATTATCTCTATTCAAAAATTATAAATGTAATTGGCTAACATAGAAACCAATTAGTCAGAATCATAATTCAAAACCCATTACATAAAAAACCCCATATTTTAATGTAGCGACCCAACCACAGCAAACCATATTCAGTGATGTGATACAATTACATTGGAATAAGATATATGTAAATAGAATCCCAAAGGACCTAAATGTCTAGATTTCTTAGTACACTAGATATATAAATGAGTATTTTTTACAATTTAATATTGTTATTACAGAATGTCTTTTTTTTTACTTTGAGGAGAATATTATTTGCAATTAGCATATCCTTTCATATTTTTCATAGTCCAATTCATAGATTCTCGAGGAAAGAAATCATAATAAGTGTGATCTCAAATGTTAAAACCCATAAATTCAATGTAATTTTTTTTAAATTATATGGAATTATTACGAGACTTTGAAATTCAACGTCATGTGATTCTGCGGCCCGGAGAGCCCAGAACAGAGTTTTGACCTTTTTTAATGTATGTTCAGCAAATGTGTGAGTAGGTTTTTCTATCTTTTGAATTAGTGCACGAATATAAAATCGGAGAGAACAATTGAATTAAGAGTGCCCAGATTCTCTTAGGAGAATATAAGCATCTTCCACCATGGTTCAGATAGAGAAGATAAATTTTTAATAGAAAAAAATCCTATAACTCGTCGAATTATTTTATTCTTTTCTTCAACTATTGAGTTACGGTTGGTGAAACCAGAACATAATGAAGAGAAATAAATGAGTGTCATTTAATGACTCATTTATCTTTTTTTTAAATCACAACACGCATTCAATTAATGGTTCATTAATTAATGTTCCTTAATAAACCATATTAATGAAGACAAAGTCAAGATTGTTTCTTTTAATTAATCAACAAGTTGGTGAACGAATAAACGATTGCATGAGAATCCTTAGATGTAAATCCAATGACATCACCCTTTAATGATAAAAGGAGAATGAATGACCATATTGTGAGGAACAAATCCTAATATCGATGAGCGGTGTCGAACATTGAATGACAACAAACACGAAAGTACTTCCATCGTACACAATGGATTCCACCGAATCAAGGACGGGTATTGAATTGTTCTACGTGATCAATGATTTCGCTTTTTCCTATTCTTGAAAAATATAATGAACACGAATCAACCGAAAAAATGGTTTTTCAGTGACTCATTCATTATTACATGTGGTTGTTGAGGGATCTTAATTTGGGGTTTTACGAAATCTATATGATTGTTTTTATCACCCCCTTGATAAAATGATAATGTGGACGGTGCAGGAAAATCATAAAAGTTCTTAGACCCACTGCCACTCTTGGAAATAGTTCATTTTTTTGTAGGAGACCAAGAAACACGGGGGGGGGAAAGGAAATTCTGTGGGCAAGAAATTGAAGGTGGTTATCCGAGTGGTCTTTAGATACAGATGGGAAGGTAAAATGACAACAAGAACACAATCAGTGGCTCACAGAAGGTGGTTCAAATACGACCTATGGATTGGGGAGAATGACCCTTATGAAATGATGGTCCATTGGGTTACTTATTTGTGAGACTTTTAGGTGGTTCAAATACGACCTATGGATTGTGGACAGTAACCCTCAAAACTCATAAGTTTATGGTGTGGTTATCTAGTGGTTGGTTGTCTATTGAAGAGTGACCATTAGTGGATCGGAAAGACAATGACCCTCCAAGGATCGGAAACAGCGCAACCCTTCATGGATTAGCAAAAGAGAGAACTTATGTGGATCATCAATAGCACGGCCATTTATGGATCATCATAAGAGCTACCCTCTTTGGATCATCAGTAGCACGACCTTTCATTGACCAACCTTAGAGAGACAAGTCGTAGATCAGCAATAGAGAGAACCTTTGTGGATTGGTAATAAAGAAACCCTTCTAGGAATTTCAGTCGAGCCCCTCAACTGAAGAAGATGATACAGATTGCAACTAATCATCATTATTCATGTTCTAGAACTAGTATAACCGGTTTCATTTGTCTTTTAATTAGTTCCCTATGATTGATATCATTCTTTGTGGTATTTCCTTGTGGAATTCAGGGAGACCATCATGTGTCTTGGGGTCCCGTCATAGTATTTTTATACTCAGCCCAACATGGAATTTTCACAAACCTTGTTTTGTTGGGTGCAGATGACATATATATTGACTGAGTCTTTTGAGAGGTAGGTATAGACAGTACATGGAGGGTACCAATTGATGTGGAGAGCCATTGGGACGACTTGTACCTACCCTTCAGGTTAGATCCTGGGTGGATGATCTGTGGAGCTTGTTTTTCTTTTCCTATACTACCCTCTAAGTTGGGCTTGTATATTGGACCCTTAACATCCAGTACAAACTTTTACTCCTAGTTGTGGATTTTATTTGTGGCTATTCTAATTCTATTCCATCATGGTTTACTTGAATGTAGTGTACCATATCTATGTGTGTATAGGTTTTAAGGGAAAAGACTTACATTTTTTGGGTTTTCTATTATAGTTCTAGTCACTAGCCAATGGCCTATGGAAGCCAGGCTTGGAAAGTTAAGTCACGGGCCTCGTGGGACGGGTCAGAACAATGTGGTATTAGAGGGTATTCGGTTCTATGGGAAGAACTCAGAGTCTGTAATATTCATTGAATCAATACTGTTAGGTGTATTGTGTTCAGCATTTAGACTGGGGAGTCCAGTATTGGTGCGGTGGTCAGTATATCCATACCCCAAGACCCAAAACTCAATTTTCTAACTTAATACAAGAAAACACTAGTTTCACATGTCTTAGAAATGTTTTTTTCTTTTGATCTCTTTTAATTCATCTCACCAGGTAAAACATATTGCCTGTGGCATATCTATTTCCTTACAGAATTCCTCCACATAGATAACCATCCAGGATTCCAGTGAGATATCATGATGATGGCCCACTGAGCGATGAGGCTTTGGTGCAAGGCCCTCTTACAAAAATAGCACCTTCGGGTGGTGTTCCAGCAGTACCACCACGAGTAGGTAAGAAATTTCCACAATCCCCACCACAGGAATATTCATGACGATAGAGCATGTTGGAAGAGTTCCAGAGAAAGAGACCTATGAGGTTTCAAGGAGAGACACATTTTCAGGTAGTTGAGGATTGGCTGGTGGTTTTGGCACAAGTTTAATGCATGGTTGAGAAATCAACAATCCAGATGGTGATCCTTACATCTAGCCTCTTATAGGGAAAACATGATTATGATAGAGCATGTTTTTACAGACACACTAGGAGACAAAGCATAACTATTTAGACTTTGAGAGGATTTTATAGAGCAGTTTGTAGGAGAGGTATTACGCTCAGTGCGTATTTGGAAGCTACTACACATAAAGTAGGGTAGCCAGATAGTTTCCCCGTACTCAGCAAGATTAAATGACCACTACTACTACTCCACATACATGGTATGATCCCCTTTCTTAATGGCCCAAATATTTTACTATGGACTCTGATCAAAGAACATAACATCGATGATATCACTCAATATCTCGATGCAGGATGGATTACTAGATCAAACAATATTTGTGGAGTGATTCCTTACTGAGTTGGAACAAACAGTGAGAGATACCACCATATGATAGGAGTCCGAGTCATATATAGAAGGTATTAATCCGATGACATAGAGGCCCAAAATGGTCACACCTTCTAGAGGATGATGCCTGGATGTAGGGTCAGAGGTGAAAAGATCGGATGGCAGAGGTAGTTAGCAACGTAGTAGATTGTGCTTCTCATGTGGCGTGCAGGGTCACGTGGCTCTCGACTACCTGACCCACTATACTAACGGTCTGTCGACAGATGAGGGACCTCCAATGCATAGAAATAGGTTTGAACACGAAGGTCTTCAGGGCGGATGATGTGGAATATGGGTATATAATACAGTAGTTAGTGGGTGACAGTTTGAGTTACTACCACCACCACCCATAGGTGGTCCACCATGACCTCCGAGAGCAGGTGGATAGAGACGAGTTTAGCATCAGACAGCATATGCATGTGACCACAGTGCTATGGAGAAGATTCCATGTGCGATTTGTGTCTAATACACCATAGCTACTATTCTTATAGACACAGGTTCTAGTCACTATTTCATTGATAGAACAATCATACTGAGCTTCAAGATATTGTTGTAGTTGTTGGCTCTATCCTTACAATCACAGACTCCCATGACAGAGGATTCGATGATTACACACTAGTCATGGTAGTGTTATCTTTCTCTATGATGTGATATCATTGGTTTGGGTCTTCTAATTGCAGCATCAATGCCTTTAGACGTCATCCTGTGTATGGACTACATATCCACGTTCCATGCACATATCAATTGTTTTAGGTGAAAAGTGCGGTGTGTCAATGAAGAGGGGACCAGGTTTTCCTTCAATTGTGAGAATGGATCCTTTTCAGAACATGATATACTTTCTTGGAGGATGGTGAAACTGATGACTTATTAGTTGGCTAGCCTCACCCTCAGTGTACTTGATGAGAGGAGTTTGAGCGACCATATATTGGTGTACCAGTATGATAACATCTTTTGTAATGATGTTTCATGACTACCTCCTTGTAAAGACTTAGACTTCTACATTGACTTGTACCATGGGATGACACAGATATCTACACCAGCATATAGGATGGAACCCATAGAGATTCGGGAGTAGAGGGTTCATTTGGAGGACTTGAAGAGGAATGGGTTTGTAAGGCCAAGTGTCTCACCATTGGAAGCCCCAATTTTGTTCGCCAATAAGAAATATGAGAGTATGAGGATTTTTGTGTACTATCAGCACCTGAACCTGGTGACCATGAAGAAAAATTATCCTCTACTGGGGATTGATGATTTCTACACCCAACTACAGGGAGAACTATGGTTTTCGATGATAGTCCTCAGATCAAGCTATCATCAGCTCAGGGTACAAGAATAGGAAGTACCTAAAAAAACATTCAGATACTGGTACAACTACAATGAGTTCTTGGTGATGCCTTTTGGCGTGACCGACAACATATTCGTGTTAATGGGACTCATTAATAATATCTTCCATCCTTACCTCAATCGCTTCACGGTGTTCTTCCTTGATGAAATATTGGTGTATTATGCATTGGAGGAGGAGCACGCCCCATATTTTCCAATAGTACATGATACACTCTGAGAGAACTGCCTTTATGGAAATCTCTTGACATGCCAATTTTGGATACTGGAACTCAACATTCTGGTACACATCATTTTGTAGGCTGGAGTCGGAGTTGATCCAGAGATGATAGAGGTAGTGCTTTATTGGGAGTCGTGTAGGAGCATGAATGAGGTGAGGAGTTTCCTTGGGTTGGCTGGGTAGTATTGGAGATTTTTAACTAACTTTTCTAGAGTAGTTTTACACTTTTATGCTTTGAAAAAGAAGGACAAACCCTATAAATGGACATAGAGAAGCTAGAAGAGTTTAACTGGGCTAAGAAAAAGACCGAAGAGTGCCCCAATCATGAGTATAAGAGAAGAGGAAATTGGTTTTTTTAGTATACTATGATGCTTCATGGACAAAATGGGCATTTGTCCGGATGCAGGAGTGAGCAGTGATTGCCTACGGATCATGACAGCGGAGGAAGCATGGGCAGAACTACGCAACCCATGAACTGGAGTTAGAAACAGTGGTCCTTGTGTTGAAGATGTGTTGGCACTGCTGGAAGTGTGAACAATTTATTGTATACCCCAATCACAATAGCCTCAGGTATATCTTCTCATAAAAGTACCTGAACCGGAGATTGCAGTGATAGATTTAGTTCCTCAAGGACAATGACATTGATATAGTCTTTACTCATGGAATGAGAAACGTAGTAGCTGACAGAATCAGTAAGAGGTTAGGTCTACAGCTTCTGAGTGCAGAAATAGAGCAGCTAGCTGTGTTGTAGATATCCTACCTAGATAGTGATGGAGCAGGTTACCTCCATTCTATGATTGTCACTCCCCCAATCCTTCTACATGTTCGGGAGGCACATCTTGGGCACACATACTACGAGGCTAGACATGCTCAGATATCCTCAAGATAGGATCTTGATGGTTTTTTGATAGGTGGGTAGCACGTCATCCTTTTTATTGGACACAACATGGTACCAGTTATGATTTGGTAAGAGGTGTTGAGGTAGTTCCATACATCCCCATTGACGGTACATCATGTAGTAGAGAATATGTACCCGGACCTCCGAAGTCAGTACTGGTGTCCATGGATGAAGAAATCAGTGGTGGAGTTCGTTTCATGATGCCTCTCTTGTCAGCAAATGAAGATTGACCATCATGTTCAAGCAAGGACTAGCACAACCACAAGATGTACTGAATTGGAAGTGGTATGGTATCTCCATGGACATCATGACTTGATTACCCCACACATCCTAGGGGCATGACCCTATAAGTGTGATCATTGACAGACTCCCCAAGTCGGCTCGTTTTCAACCCATCCAAGAGCATGGATCAGTAGAGGGATTTTTATGCCTCTACATCCAGAGGATAGTCCGACATCATAGGATACCATTGAAGATAGTTTTAGATAATGATTCTCATTTTACATCTCAGTTGTGGAACATATTACTTGAGGTGTAAGGGACTCAACTACGCTTGAGAACCAACTTTCAACCTTAGAAAGAGGGTTATATGGAGTGTTCCATACATACAAAGGATGTAATGCTTCATGATTGCATCCTTGATTTTGGTCGTAGTTGGGAGGACCACCTGCTATTAGGGGAGTTTGCATACAAAATCAATTATCACTCCACCATAGGCATGGAATCCTTTGAGGCCTTGTACGGGCGGACATGCAGATCACCTCTATTATAGAAAGAGCTAGGGGAGTCACCAATTATGGGTCCAAAGATGGTCTAGGCTTCCACTGAGAAGGTGCATATCATCCTGTAGTGTATGAAGACATCACATAGGTGGAATAAGTCTTACGATGACAGGAGATAAAGACCCTTGGAGTTCAAGAGGGAGACCACGTCTTCCAATGAGTCGTACCCTGATGATGATTGCAGAGAGTTGGTCAGGGTGACAAGCTATGGCTAAGCTTCAGCATGCCCATCCATATTCTCATCATAATTTGAGAGGTGGTGTACCACATATATCTTCTCCAATAGACACACCATGTGAATAATGTTTTCCTTGTGTCACAGCTGAGGATGTACATGCATGATCTGTCACACATCATTGACTAGGGCGTGATGGATATTGATGATGGGGAAATGTTTACAGAGTTCCCAGTACTGATAGAGGATTGACAGGAAATGCTCATATGGGGGTTTTCAATTCCTCTAGTGTGTTTTTGGTTACATCACATGAATCTTTAATAATTCTTATGGGAGTGGGAGGCTCAGATTCGTGCTTTGTACATAGTTCTGTTTTCTTAAATTTGGTTGTGTCCTTTAGGGATGTAAATCCTTAAGGTTGGGATAATGTAAAGACCCAAAAATTCCATGTAATATATTTTTATGTTATATGGAATTATTATGTTAATAAAAAATTCAATGGCCCATGATTCGGAGGCCTGAAGATCCCCAAATAGAGTTTTTTAATTTTTTAAGGTACCTTTAGTAAACATGTGAGCATGTTTTTCTATCTTTTGAAATGGTGTCGAGATTAAAAATATGATGGAACTGTTGAATTTGTAGTTCCAGGATTTTTTAAGGAAAATAATAACTTCAAACTGCAGGGGTTGGATGGAAATGATAAATTTTGGACTTTTCAGAAAAAATAATATTATAACTCTTTGAGTTATTTTATTCTTTTCTTCAACCGCTGAGCAACGGTTGTTAAAACTACATTGTAACGATGAGAATTATATTAGGTTCATTTAATGAATCATTTCTTCTATTGTGAAACCACAAAAATTGATATATGTATGGTTCTCTAATTAAGGATTATTAACAAACCATATAAATGAACACATTGTCAAGATTGTTTCTTTTCATTAATCAAAAACATAGAAAATGAATAAAAGACAATAGGAGAAACTTATTACATAACTCAGATGACATCACCCTTCAATGAAGAACAGAGAATGAACGACCACCATTGGGGAAACTAATCTAGATATCGATGATTGACATCGAATGTCGAACGACAATGAAGGTGGAATTATTTCCATCATCTATAGTAGATTCACCCAAATCTAGTAAGTGACTCAATTTTTCAATGTGTCCAATTATTCCTCATATTTCCTTTCATAAAAAATACAACAAACAAGTATCAACTGACAAATGGGATGATCCGAGGCTCATTAATTCTTCAAAGTGGTTTTTGAGGGATCATAATTTGTGGTTTTTCTAGATTTATATGGTGATTTTCATCACCCACTTGATAAAAAGCTAACGCGGAGGGTGCATGCCAATTCAAACAAGGATAAACCCTCCACCACTCTTGGATGTTGGGCCTTCTTCGTGGGAAACTATGAAACAAGGAAGAAAGGATATTATGAGGGCTTCAAAGTTAAGATAGTGACCTAAGAGGTCCGTAGACATAGATGATAATGAAAACAGTCCAATGGAGCATCTCTGGTGGTCCGCAGAAGGAGCTGCTAGTGAGGTACCACCGGCGCGGCGACGCCGGCGATTAACAGAAGCGGCCAGACAGTGTTGGCTACATGGAGTAGGTGGAAGCTGCAGGTGTTGTGGAGAAAAGGTGAAACATTCGTATGGCTATGGAGGGTGGAGGACCTGGTGTAGATGTGCCATGTGGAAGAGGTGCGGCCTGCTATGGCCACTCGTAAGATGTGAAAAATGGCCGGCTTGTGTCCACAATTTTGGGAGATGGGGCGGCATCGTGCTGGTGTTGCATACTGGGAGAAATAGACACCCTACATCTGGTCCAACATAACCAGCCCACACTGTGTCGGATAGGTTCTCCAGGCAGGCCAGACCCACCAGTCAAGATGGTCACCTACCAGACCCGGACCCGACGGGCCACGTTTCACTAAAACTAACGTAACTCGCAAACTGGGCATCTGATAGATGCAATTTCTATGGCATGAGGACACTTGAAACGAGGTGGTCCATTTGAGACAATCCACTTATGTTTTGGATGAATTTGGAGTACGGTCTAGCTGTATGAGACTTGAATCTAACTGGGTCCTATTTACCGTTTTTCCTATAACTTACAAACATGGTGTCCGATTAACGCATTGTCTGCCACACTGGAACCCTAATGATAAGATAGTATTTTTGGTTACCTATAAGTGAGAAATCCTGGTGGTTGAAATAATATTTATATCTTGAATATTAGAACCCCGAGAATTCATACATACAAGGTGCATGAATATGGAGGATAGCTGTCAAGTGAAGATTGATGCTCTGTAGATCAGCAAGAGAGCAACTTCTACGGATTGGAAATGGAGCGACCCTCCATGGATCATCATGACTAAGACCCTCCATGGGTCGATAATGGATCAAACCTTCATGGATATGGAAGATAGTGACCCTCCATGGATCGGTAATAACATGACCCTCTCTGGATTGACATTAGAGAGACCCTCTGTGGATCAGCAGTAGTGCGACCAGTTGTGGACCGGCCCTAGAGTGACCCATTATAGATCAGTGGAACAATGACCCCTTGGGGATAAGTAGTGGAGAAACCCTTATCATATTAATATATGATCCCCTCAAGAGAATATTATGATCTAGAATATGACTAATAATCTTTATTCAAATTAATTAAATTGTATACCTGGTGTGAGTTATCGTTTACTTAGTGCGTTGGGATTGAGATCATGCTTTTTTGGTTTTTTCCTTGGAGAATTCATAGAGACCTTTGTGGGTCTCAGGGTCCCTACTGAGTATTGTTATTATCACCTCAACATTTTCTTTACCCGAACATGTTGTGCCTTCTCGAGATGACAAACATTATAACTGAGTCATTGGAGGGCTAGGGCGAGATGGTACACAGAGGAGACTGATTGATGTGGGGAGATGTAGTGATGAGCTGTACCTTCCCTTCTAGTAATATATTTGGTGGATGATCCCTGGTTCTTATTTTTCCTTTTTCTATACATCCCATTCAGTTGGTCTTGTATACTGTCCCATTTACTTTCATTACTTAAATTTACTCCTAGTTGTAGTTTTTAGTGGTGTTTTTTCTACTTCATTTCTGTCATCCTTTACTTGTATGCAGGGTAACCTATTAGTTTTTGTACTGGGTGTTAAGGAAATTCCAACTCTTTATGTGTTTCGCATTTCTGGTGCTAGTCAGTAGCCCCTGCCATGTGGAAGGCGGGATAGGGGTAGTCAGTACACGGGCCTCGGGGGATAGTTCATGACATCAAATTCTCATCAAGTGCGTGTAAAATAGAAAAAATAATGAATCAAGGTTCATGGTCAACATGGAATGTTACTAATTTAACACATATACGATATAATCAATAAATAAGAATGAAGTTAACAAATAATATGTAAAAGGTAAATAATATGACACACATTCCACTAAATTAATAAACTGAGAATGAAAATGAATCCATAGATAATATCAAAGAAAAAATATCATGTATAATAATGAAAACATATTTCTAAATAAAAAAATTCTTAATTGTTGGACATCATGTTTTTAGGAACATTACACTATTACTGTCATGACCTTTCATAATATGGCTTATCATACAACAATCGAGTCATTTCAAAAGACAATTTAATTTTTTTAGAAACCTATCTATGATAAATTGAAAAAATGAAGGGTTTATCACCAACTAATTACATCACATGAGACTACTGATACATTGACAGACCTACATTATATATCCTCCCCACCAATGTACTGAATTTACAAATCATTAATCATATATTGAATCATCAATTTAATAAATTAACATTTTGCCTTACTAAATATCATTATTGAGTAAGGAATACAGATTTATCAATATTTACCTAGATAATATAATAATCTTAAAATTAATTTCCTTATGTTGAAATGGTTTACATGTTAAGAAATGATCACATTAATGATAAATGATATGGATAATTAGGGGAAATCCAATGTCCAATGATCGTAGGAAAATTTTCTTGAATAAATAGTGAAAAATAAATTTAAAGGTTTTGTTTTAAAGTGGTCATATGAAAACATTTAATTTATAGTCATGAATGAGAAATCTTGATGAGAATAAGATAGTGAAATAAACCCTAAATATACTATAACAATGTAGTGATATTTTAAAAATGAATAGATTGTGTGTATAAACTAAAACTCCATATAAAACAAGTGTAAATACTAGAATAGATATTTAAAAATGAGTACACACATAATCATAGAATATTAATTTTAATGAGTAATTAATATAACCCAATGAAAATGAAAGAGAAGCCCTAAATTGAATAAATATATAATTTTTTATGAATGATAAATATGAAAGGAATAGAAGTCCTAATTAAAATCTGTTACCATGATTAGGAGTGTCCAGACCCAACCCAACTGTACCAACCTGACTCGACCTAATCAGGTTGGGTCGGGTTGGGTCGGGTTGGGTTATATCATGGTCGGGTTGGGTCGGGTCACTTGTTGGAAAAAAATTGACCCTACCTGACCCAACCAACCCGACTACTGTGAGTCACCTCTTCAGACATCGCCCACTCCCCTGGCCTCTCGACCCAATTCCCCCTTAACCTCACCCCACGCCGCTATATTTCTCCTTTCCTACACCATCCATTGAGCCCATGCCATCACCCACCATTACATTATTACTCTATTAATCTCATAGATGATTGAATCTTCCATATAATTTCTAATACAAACATGAAATAAATTCTAAGTAATTGAGACATGTGAAATCATCCAAAAAACAATGCCCGATTAACAAACAAAAACATGAAGATAACTGGATTTCATTCGATTTTTCTACGAAAACTAAAGAACAAAATAAACCAACGGATGATAGAACAATTTTAATGATTTAATGATCCGACAGTGGATGATCCACTAATAAAACGATCATTGAACATCTCTCTTGCCCTCACCAGTTTAGTGTATCCAACGCGCCACACCTGCATGTACCCCCAGCCTCTGCCACCACCTCCATATCTATCGCAACTGTGTGCGGTACCAAATTTATCAATGTCAGGCACTACCCCATTCTCATCACCGTCTTGGCCTCACCTTGAACCTCCTCAAACCATTATAACTACTTGTAGTTAAGCTAATCACATCATACCATCGAATCACAGAGTATAGTTTTTTTGGGATGATTTATTACTGGGAAGAGGATGTGGGAGTTCCCTAGTGTAGAGAAGAAAATGAAGCAGAGAAATATGTAACCCGATCAGCCCACAGGGTGATAGCCAAAAAAAGTGTTGATCAATTTTTGGTCGTAACCCTGTCAACCTGTAGTTTGGGATCACAAAAAAATACCAAACAATTTTTTTTCCTTAACCCGATAAACCCGACCCAACCCAACCTGATTTGAGATGGGTTAGGTCAGGTCAGGTCTGAATCCAAAAACACCTCTGACCCGGCCCAACCCGACCCGACCTATTTTTCTTGGGACGGATCCAAAATATCCCTCAACCCGACCTGTAACACCCTGAAATTTTATGAAAAATATTCTTTTTAATTTCATTAATGTCTTGTGTTGAACGCTACACCAATAGAATCTTTCAAAACATGCATCCTTGACTTTCCTTCCATTACACGCAATCACGACCTTCCTCGATAGCGTGTGTAGTACGCAATAACGAGTTTCACTAAACAGCAATATGCTATTGAAATATTATTAAAACTAGCCGTTATGAATAGTAATAACCACTTTTTGAAATTTTTTAAATTTTATATTATCAAAATGTACTTTATTTTTGGATTCGTAATATCGAAATTAGCTTAGGGTGAAATTTTGGTGATTTTCGGATAACTTTCATATTTTGATGAATAGTGAAAATTACTAAATTTTAATTAAAAACAACTTTTTCAATCGAAATAATTAATGGTGATAAATTATTAATTTGAGTAGTTTTAATGTATATTTAGAATATATTTTTACAATTCAATACAATGTTTGTCATTGGATGTAATTTCACAATACACCAGACATAAACAAGTGTTAATCTTTTGATAGTTATTATCTCTTAAAAACACGCTATTTGTTGTTATAGTGGAAATTAATTATAAAATTAATTAATGCAAATTATATGTTTGTAATTTTGTAAAATATAAATCATTTTTTAATTTGGAATATCAATTATACCTTAGGGTGAAATTTTGGCATTTTTCTGAAAACTTCAATTTTTGATGAATAGTGAAACTACTAAGTGGTAGTTAAAAAAATTTATTTTTTCATAAATCTTAATTTTACCACTTCTGTGAATGGAATTTCAAAAAATCTGAGAGGCACGGTTGATGTCAGTAAGTAAAATGTGGTTCAATGAGATGAAAATAATTTTTGGTGAATAGTAACTTTTTACTTTTATTTACCATAGTTTAAAGTAAATAGGGTAATTAAGGGTAAAAATGATATTAATATTACCCTAACACATGTCCTAATCCTATTGGACAAGTGTATCTCGACCAAAAACAACCTTAAGTGTAAAATATTATCATTTAGGCCCACTTGGATTAGATTAGGACATTTATTATTATTTAATTCAAAGAAGAGTTAAAAAAGTTAAAATCAATGTTTATTTACTAAAACATTTTTAATATAGGGTTATACATAATATAATATAGACTATAAATATTCATTAGAATTCTATAAATATTTCCTACATAATGGTATTTTATTTGTAATTTTTATACTTTAAATAATTTATGTTATTTATGACACAACAATGATGCAGTAATTACCTTTTTTAAGAAAATATTAACAAAATTGATGTTATAAATGATCAAATAAATGTAATTTGAGACTTTTTATGACTTAAAATAATTTTCTAGGTTAATATGACATGTTATGGTTGATTTACGTAACTTGGTTCGAACATATCATTCTGTTAAAAATTTCATAAAAATCATGTACCAAATAGTGTCAAAATTGACATAAATTAGTTTTTTTAAAAAATATTATATTATTAATTTTTATTTAATTCCTAAAAATCTAAGGTTCGGACAAATGACTTATATAAGGATAGATATATTAATTGTAAACAACTTGGGGTTCTTTTGGCTTGATATAGTAAGTTTATTAACCATATAGTGTAAGAAAACAAAAAGACACGGTAAAAGTTAAATTATTTAACTTAGAGTTAAATCTAATTGATAAGGTTAAAATAATAACCTAAACTTGTCTAAATCCTATTGTATGAGAGGATTTAGACCCATCCCCACTTTATCGTCGAAATAAGACCATTTTCAACCATTATAAACCGAATTTGACCTTAATATAAAAAAATATTTTGAGATATTCCTAAGGTGCCCCTCTCCTCCCTTATAAAAGGGCACCTCCTCCCTCTCCTCCTCACACCAATTTGAGCATTCAATCTCGGAAAAACCCTACCAAAATATCTTCTCCACTTCCCTAGAAACATCCTAGAGGTTCTGGTCTTCCTCAAAGACCAATTTTATTTCCCTAAGAGGTGGTCTCAAAGAGGCGCTTCAAAGAAGAGGTAATTTCCGTTACCAATTCTTTCACCGTTATTTCTTCTTCCACTTATTATTCTTAGGTTGTTTCATTATGAAGTAATAACATCAGTATCAATAATATACTGAAATGTTATTATAAGTGTGAAACAATCTTAATTCACCATCTATCCATCCTACGGAAAACGAAATCACCGCGCGTGCGTACGTACGGAATACCGTCTTCACGCCGTGGTGTAATCTGTTTTTCCACCAACACATTACATGGATGGGTATTATGGTGTAAAGAATAACTATACATAGTTATTATAACATCATAATTATTATGATATATTTTATCATCCACTCCAATTCAATTCAATAATTATGGAAATGATATCATCGCTCGTGCATACGTACGGACTACCGTCTCCACGACACGATGAGATTCATTCTCCATGTTAACCATTTAAGAATGATTATAAAGTATATATAAGCAATAATTAAATATATTACATGGTAAATCTACTGGATTTATGTATATATATATTTCATCTACTTACTTCCATTTAAGACAATAAGGAAAGGAAAACAGCGTTCATGCGTACGTATGGACTACCGTCTCCATGAACAGTGTGTTTAATTTCATTTATCTATCTATTATATATATATATATACTGAATATATATGATATATAAATCATATTTTATATTCTAGAAGTATGTAAATCATGATATAGGTAATAATAATGTCAAGAACAACAAGTCCAAACACATACGATAAATGAAACAATTTTACCCAAAACGCTCTTTAACATGGAATTTACAAAAGAACGGGTAATATAAAGTCTTAAGTGAACCATATATGATATCATAACAATGAATATGATTCTTTAATAAGTAAATGACATTATTTAAATAATTATACAGGAGATTCGGACACTTACGAAGCAAATCGGACCTAAGGTAAGGGAATATATCACAATCTCATTTTATCCGAGATTGTTTATACTTTGGTATTTAATGGGGTGTATTTCATCATCCACATCCATGTTTCCTCAATATGTAATATTTATATCCTTCTACAATAGTTTGTATTCAATTTTACCCTTCGGTGAGTTTTTTAGTAAAAGATATGAAAGGATCCTATTGTCCTTTTTCGTACGAGGTACTTTTTGACTTTTCCGAAAAAAGTACGAGAAGAATGTTTTTTTTAACTTATACGGCATGAATGGATTTTTAAAACATTATTTCCAAGAATCTTCCTTTAAAAGATTTCATGTTTATTTTTAATCAACTTATTTTAGTTTAGAATTGTATGACAAGTTAAGAAAGGAAACGTGTTTTTGAAGCAGAAAGGATATTTTCCTCAAGAATGAAGTTCAAGAGTTTTATCAAAATTATTTTCCATCTAAGATAATAAAGGGTTATGTTTTTATCCCTATTATTACATTGATTTGATTATGTTTTGATGGAAATATTTTTATGAATTCCTTTATCTTATATGAATTGTTTTATGATGTCATGTTGTTTAACAATCCCATTTTTATTACATGGGTTATGCAATGATGTATGATTTATGAATTTGTGGAACACATAAGAATGGTAACATTATGAGATGGGTGGGACCTATATCTCCCTCCAATGAATTTGGTAAATATTTTATATCTCATGAGATAGACATGGCTGGAATGGTAGGTTATACCGGTTCAGTGAAACAGGACTGAAACGAGGGTGACTCGGTTCAGAAAGGGACATTGTCCACTAAGATAGTCTTGGCAATGAGTCTTGACTAACAAGAAATGATTCTCTATGATTATGTGTGTATGCCACAAAGTTTCATGTTTTAAGTTATGATTATTGGGATTTCATTTCACTACTATGATTTATCCCATGTTATGAAATATGCTCTCTTTTGCAGGTTAAGATTTCCAAAAGTTATGTTCTTATGAATATGATGTGATTGATTTTTCTTTTGTTTACCCTTACTGAGAATTTGAGCTCACCCTTTTATGTTTTATTTTCCCCAGGATATAATGAAAGGTTTTAGGTAAAAAAAAGGGAAGATCTTTATGGGAGATATTGAAGATCTTTCACCACGATTAGAAGATTACGTTCCGAGTTTCCAAAGACACTAAACTATTATGATCCTTGTGTGTGTTTTTTTTGTTATGTATTATGTATTCCTCAAAAGTAATGTAATGTTCATGTACGTCAAGATTCGGGTCTCTACAGTTGGTATCAGAGGAATGTTTTAGTCAACCTTTGGAAACTAGGATGCGAAAACATTAGTGAGATCCCTAGAGATATTTCTAAGGTATGTACAGGGATGTCCCTAAGGTTAAGTATACGTATAGGTTATAGTACTATAATTACACTAACGATCATAGAATTAAACCTAATATGTTAGATATTGAAGGTACTCCCCCTTTATTATGTTGTTTTCCCTAGCATGATTTTTGCCTCTCACACTATTCTTTTTGGGTTTTAGACGATGGCTGGAACCCGAAGGAACAATGTTGATCAATGCAATGGACAATGCAATGATTGCCCTCCTGAACAAACAAATGTTATGGGAGATGGAGTGCAAAATCTTATTGCTATACTTACACAAGCTATGAATCATTCTGGACATCCAAATGAGCAGATAAGGGAACAATATTCTATTGAGTCCTTCATGAGGCAATGACCACCTTCTTTCAGTGGGACTTCCGATCCACTTCTTGCTGAACAATGGATCAGTACCACTGAAAAGATATTTTCAGTTCTTCAATGTTTTGAACAGGATAGATTCATCTTAGCAGTATATCGTTTGGAAGGTGAAGCTGATCAGTGGTGGAATATTATCAAGAATACGTGGCCAAGAGATGAAATTAAGTCCATGGAATGGGACGAGTTCAAGAACTTGTTTTTCAGTAAGTACATCCCTCGTTTTCTTCAAACAAAGATGGAAAAGGAGTTTCTTGAGCTGAAGCAGAAGGATGATGAATCTGTTGGTATATATGAAGCGAATTTTACAAGACTTGCAAGTTATGCATCTGATATTATCATCAAACCTGAAAGTAAAGTTGATCGATTTTTCAGTGGCTTAAAAACAAGTCTTCGAAGGGAATTAGCTATAAGAGACTTCAGTAGCTATGAAGAAATTGTGCGTTGTGCTATCAAGGTAGAAATGGAAGTTGGTGTTACATATCCATCTCATGCTTTTGACAAGAAACGAAAGAAGGAGTTCAAGGAGAAATCTCAGAATAATGGTGAAAAGAATATGAATATTTCCTTATGCACAATGTGTGGAAAGAAGCATGGTGGAGATTGTCTTAAAGGGACTAGAAAATGTTTTAAGTGTGGAAAAGAAGGTCATCGAGCAGCTGAGTGTCAAAGTAATGGAAAAACGGTTTCTAATGATGTGAATAAAGCAAACACTACAGAGAACGCACCACCAACACTTCAATGCTTCAAGTGCAAGGAAATGGGTCATTATGCTAATAAATGCCCTAATCCAAGGGTTAGTGATGATCGACATGAGGAACCGCTTAAGGAAAAGGACAAAGGGAAGTCACATGCGATCACTATTGGCGATGTTGAATATGACAACGATGTGGTGGAATGATTAAGTGTTTATGTAATGGGATTCCAAAATAATGTTATATCATGGAGTATTGGAATATTTATGTATTGGTCTAATGTTGTATTCAAAGTGATTGAGATATTTTTGGAAATATGATGATATGCTCATAATGAAGGGAAAACGAGAAAATGAAATGTTTAACAGTATTCATGAGCTCATGATTGATATAAGGACTAAGTGATATCATGGTTTGAGTATATAGAATTTTGAGGATTTTGGTACGTGGAAAGTGTTAACGTTTAACTGCATTCATGTTTTCACTATGGTTCAATGGGTATTCAAGAGAATACATGATTAAGGACTTTTAATGTTTGGAATGTGACCAACAAAACATATGTTATGATATATGGGGATCAATGATGGTATAAAATCTCTGGTAATCATTTTCACTATGTTATGAGAGTGGACTGCAGTATTATGGATAAGCCTAATGATTGGAATGGATTATATTGGACATAAGTTAGTATTGTTTAAGGATAGATGTTTTTTCGATATTATTGATGGGATGTTATAGTAATATAGTTTTAGAAAAAGGACAACCTGTAGGATGGGCGACAACCCCTCACGTCGGATAAGGCTGTTGGAATCGAACCCACAACCGAAGTGCGACTGGCCTTTATTGCCTACAACTGGCCTACAGGAAGTCCCTGTTTAGTAGAAACAAGTTTTATTATATTAAGCAGTATGATATATGAAGTATAAGTCCATTTTAGGAACCATATATGATTAATCTCACTATAGATCGACTTATGTATATAATTTTTGCTAACCTTTTGTATGAGACAGATGGAATGACCCGCCATTCTATCACATGATCTGCTAACACTTCACGAATAACAAATTCAACATCATTTATTTAAGAGATGAAGTGGAAATTGTTCAAGGCACGAACAATAGTGAGATTGTACCAAAATAAAGTAAGTATTTATTCTAATTCAAATTTTCAACTTTAGGGAAATCATCTTGAAAACCAAAAATGTTGTCCTAGTGCCCTTATATCCGATGAATCAGATGGTACCCTAGATCGTCACAAATTTATGGCTTTGTGATTGTTGGATTTTCTATAGCCATGTTCTCTACCACTCTCCATCAGAACATGATGGTTAGATTTCTCTTCCATATCCATATTTTCACCTATGTGGAAACCCAGTGATTAGTTTAATTGGGTAACCGTTACGTTTCATAGTTTTGTTTTTAAAGATTGGTTTGGTATTCCTTTTTACGATGTGGGTTTCTATTAAAGAAACTTTCGAATGGTAAACCATTTATAACCCCGACGAATTTCGAGGGCGAAATTCATTTTAAGGGGGGTAGAATGTAACACCCCGAAATTTTAGGAAAAATATTCTTTTTAATTTCATTAATGTCTTCTGTTGTACGCTACACCAAAATAAGCTTTCACAACACGCATCCTTGACTTGCCTTCCATTACACGCAATCGTGACCTTCCTCGATAGCGTGTGTAGTACGCAATAACGAGTTTCACTAAACAGCAATATGCTATTAAAATATTATTAAAACTAGCCGTTATGAATAGTAATAACCACTTTTTGAAATTATGTAAATTTTATTTTATTAAAATGGACTTTATTTTTGGATTCGTAATATTGAAATTAGCTTAGGGTGAAATTTTGGTGATTTTCGGATAACTTTCATATTTTGATGAATAGTGAAAATTACTAAATTTGAATTATTAACAACTTTTTCAATCGAAATAATTAATAGTGATAAATTATTAATTTGAGTGGTTTTAAAGTATATTTAGAATAGATTTTTACAATTCAATACAATTTTGGTCATTGGATGTAATTTCACATTTACACCAGACATAAACAAGTGTTAATCTTTTGATAGTTATTATCTCTTAAAAACACGCTATTTGTTGTGACAGTGGAAATTAATTATAAAATTAATTAATGCAACTTATATGTTGTGAATTTTGTAAAATAGAAATCATTTTTTAATTCTTAATATCAATTATAGATTGGGGTGAAATTTTGGCATTTTTCTGAAAAACTTAAATTTTTTATGAATAGTGAAACTACTAAGTGGTAGTTAAAAAAATTAATTTTTTCATAAATCTTAATTTTACCGCTTCTGTGAATGGAATTTCAAAAATCCGAGAGACATGGTTGATGTCAATAAGTAAAATGTGGTTCAATGAGATTAAAATAATTTTTGGTGAATAGAAACTTTTTACTTTTATTTACCATAGTTTAAAGTAAATAGGGTAATTAAGGGTAAAAATGATATTAATATTACCCTAACACATGTCCTAATCCTATTGGACAAGTGTATCTCGACCAAAAACAACCTTAAGTGTAAAATATTATTATTTAGGCCCACTTGGATTAGATTAGGACATTTATTATTATTTAATTCAAAGAAGAGTTAAAAACGTTAAAATCAATGTTTATTTACTAAAACATTTTTAATATAGGGTTATACATAATATAATTTCGACTATAAATATTCATTAGAAATCTAAAAATATTTCCTACATAATGGTATTTTATCTGTAATTTTTATACTATAAATAATTTAAGTTATTTATGACACAACGATGATGCAGTAATTACCTTTTTAAGAAAATATTAACATAATTGATGTTATAAATTACCAAATAAATGTAATTTGAGATTTTTTATGACTTAAAATAATTTTATACGTTAATATGACATGTTATTGTTGATTTAAGTAAATTGGTTCGAACTTATCATTCTGTTAAAAATTTCATAAAAATCATGTACCAAATAGTGTCAAAATTGACATAAATTAGTTTTTAAAACAAATATTATATTATTAATTGTTATTTAGTTCTTAAAAATCTAAGGTTCGGCCAAATAACTTAGATAAGGATAGATATATTAATAATAAACAACTTGGGGTTCGTTTGGATTGATATAGTATGTTTATTAACCATATAGTGTAAGAAAACAAAAAAACACGATAAAAGTTAAATTATTTAACTTAGAGTTAAATCTAATTGATAAGGTTAAAATAATAACCTAAACTTGTCTAAATCCTATTGGATGAGAGGATTGCGACCCATCCCCACTTTATCTTCGAAATAAGTCCATTTGGAACCATTTTAAACTGAATTTTACCTTAATATAAAATAATATTTTGAGATATTCCTAAGGTGCCCCTCTCCTCCCTTATAAAAGGGAACCTCCTCCCTCTCCTCCTCACACCAATTTGAGAATTCAAGCTCGGCCAAACCCTGCGAAAATATCTTCTAAACTTCCCTAGAAACATCCTAGAGGTTCTGTTCTTCCTCAAAGACCAATTTTAGTTCCCTAAGAGGAGGTCTCAAAGAGGCGCTTCAAAGAAGAGGTAATTTCCGTTACCAATTCTTTCACCTTTATTTCTTCTTCCACTTCTTCTTCATAGGTTGTTTCATTATTAAGTAATAACATCAGTATCACTCATATACTGATATGTTATTATAAGTATGAAACAATCCTAATTAGCCATCTATCCATCCTACGAAAAACAAAATCACCGCGCGTGCGTACGTACAGAATACCGTCTCCATGCCGTGGTGTAATCTGTTTTTCCACCAACACCTTACATGGATGGGTATTATGGTGTAAAGAATAACTATACATAGTTATTATAACATCATAATGATTCTGATATATTGTATCATCCACTCCAATTCAATTCAATAATTATGGAAATGATATCATTGCTCGTGCGTACGTACGGACTACCGTCTCCACGACGCGATGAGATTATTTCACCATGTTAACCATTTAAGAATGATTATAAAGTATATATAAGAAATAATGAAATATATTACATGGTAAATCTACTGGATTTATGTATATATATATGTCATCTAATTACTTCCATTCAAGATAATAAGGAAAGGAAAACAGCGTTCATGCATACGTACGGACTACCGTCTCCATGAACGGTGTGTTTCATTTCATTTATCTATCTATTATATATATATATATATACTTAATATATATGATATATAAATCATATTTTATATTCTGGAAGTATGTAAATCATGATATAAGTAAAAATAATGTCAAGAACAACAAGTCCAAACACCTACGATAAATGAAACAATTTTACCCAAAACGCTATTTAACATGGAATTTACAAAAGAACGGGTAATATAAAGTCATAAGTGAACCATATATGATATCATAACAATGGATATGATTCTTTAATAAGTAAATGACATTATTTAAATTATTATACAGGAGTTTCGGACACTTACGAAGCAAATCGGACCTAAGGTAAGGGAATATATCACAATCTCATTTTATCCGAGATTGTTTATAATTCGGTATTTACTGGGGTGTATTTTATCATCCACATCCATGTTTCCTCAATATGTAATATTTATATCCTTCTACAATAGTTTGTATTCAATTTTACCCTTCGGTGAGTTTTTTAGTAAAAGATATGAATGAACCTTTTGTCGTTTTTCGTACGAGGTACTTTTTGACTTTTCCGAAAAAAGTACGAGAAGAATGTTTTTTTAACTTATAAGGCATGAATGGATTTTTAAAACATTATTTCCAAGAATCTTCCTTAAAAAGTTTTCATGTTTATTTTTAATCAACTTCTTTTAGTTTATAATTGTATGACATGTTAAGAAAGGAAAAGTGTTTTTGAAGCAGAAAGGATATTTTCCTCAAGAATGAAGGTCAAGTGTTTTATCAAAATTATTTTCCATATAAGATAATAAAGGGTTCTGTTTTTATCCCTATTATTACATTGATTTGATTATGTTGTGATGGAAATATTTTTATGAATTCCTTTATCTTATATGAATTGTTTTATGATGTCATGTTGTTTAAGAATCACATTTTTATTACATGGGTTATGCAATGATGTATGATTTATGAATTTGTGGCACACATAAGAATGGTATCATTATGAGATGAGTGGGACCTATATCTCCCTACAATGCATTGTGTAAAGATTTTATATCTCATGAGACAGACATGGCAGGAATGGTAGGTTATACCGGTTTAGTGAAACAGGACTGAAACGAGGGTGGCTTGGTTCAGAAAGGGACATTGTCCACTAAGATAGTCTTGGAAATGAGTCTTGACTAACAAGAAATGATTCTCTATGCTTATGTGTGTATGCAAAAAAGTTTCATGTTTTATGTTATGATTATTGGGATTTCATTTCACTACTATGATTTATCCCATGTTATGAAATTATGCTCTCTTTTGCAGGGTAAGATTTCCAAATGATATGTTCTTATGAATATGATGTGATTGATTTTTCTTTTGTTTACCCTTACTGAGCATTTGAGCTCACCCTTTTATGTTTTCTTTTCCCTAGGATATAATGAAAGGTTTTAGGTAAAAAAAAGGGAAGATCTTTATGGGAGATATTGAAGATCTTTCACCACGATTAGAAGATTACGTTCCGAGTTTCCAAAGACACTAAACTATTACGATCCTTGTGTGTATGTTTTTTGTTATGTATTAAGTATTCCAAAAAAGTAATGTAATGTTCATGTACGTCATGATTCGGGTCTCTACATGACCCAACCCGAACCATGGATAGCCATAACCATGGTTTCAATATAAAAACTTTTATAACATCACCATATAGATTTTGTGGACCATAATGTGTCTCCTGAATAGATAGAAAATTATATTTTCTATTTTTGATAATTTTTTCTTTATTTACATTGTATAATTTTCTTTGACATAAAATTGAGGTATCCTCTATTTTTTATGCTTCTTTATAATTTTTCCAAATGAAAAATATTTTCAAATTATTTCATTAACATGTGACCAGGGTGGATAATTTGAGATTAAACAATTTAATTATATTGTACTTAGACTAATGTATTAAATGTACCTTATCTAATCCAAGAACTCATCAATAAAATGGAATTGTAGAAAGTTAAAATATAACTACTTAATATTTAAACAAACTGTATTGAATGATTATAGTGTTCCTACATAACAATAGTTATAATTTGTTAACACATATTTTCATACGATTTATACTTTTTTGATAACACCATTCTGGAAAAAACCATATAAGCATAATAATAATATAAAAACAAAATTCAAATTCATTAATGTTTTCAGATTAAAGGTGTATATCTTGAATATTATAGAAAATCATTGTAGTTTTGATCCAAAATGAAGTAAAGGGATAGTTTTAGGATATTATAATACTTCTAAAACTTAGAGAGATTATAATAAAAAGCAAAAAATAGCTGAAGAATATTTTCATGTGAATTTTGATAAAAGAGGCCCCTTAAACACATAAAGGATCAAATAGATGACGATTCAAATTCATTAGATAATAAAATACCTGAATGTCATAATTAATAATTTAAAAATAAAAAAAATAGAATTTAATTTATTCAAATGTTGATGAACATTAAACTAGTGAACTATATTTTGTCTTACCCAGAAAATTTAAAACTTTAATGGATCATATATTATAATCTATAATAAAAAATAATGAAATAGGATTTAGAAAAAAAACGATTGTAGGAAATCTTGCTGAATTCTCATCCTTCCTATCTAAATTAGAACCTAAAACTGTAGATGAAGTATTATAAGATGAATGATGGTTAATGGTTATGAATGAAGATCATAACAATTTTAAAAATAACTATAGTTGGTAATTTTTTTATATTCAATATAATAGTCATGTCATAAGAACCAAATAGTTTGGTTTGTAAATAAGAAATATGACTAAAGAAAAATTATAGGAAATAATGCTAAATAATATTCTAACTGATATTACCAGTAATAAGTATTAAATTATGACTTAACCATTGACCCAATTTATAGATTAAAATCTATAATAATCTTTATAGATTATGCATTATATATAAGTTTTAAATTATATCATATAGATGTAAAATCGAATTTTATAAATTTAAATTTAATGGGGGATGTTCATTTTTCATAACCACGATATTTTTAGAATCCTCATTTACCAAATTTAGTTTTCAAACATACAAAATCTATTTATAGTCTAAAAAAAGAAACAATAGATTGGTTCGTAAAATTATTTTTTTACACTAGAATATAGTTTTATATAGGATTGTAAGATTCGACTATTTATTCTTAAATTTCTGTTATTATACTATTTTATTACTAAAAATTTATTTTTATGATTTTATAATTTTTCAATATTATAAAAATATTTTTAATTATTTTTAAATCTTATGAAAAGAAATATTAAATTATTATGATGAGAGAATTAAATTTTTTTCATTTATTTCAAATCTATCAATAATTTCATACGAATATTTAATATTAATATTAATATATAAGTTATTTTTTGACAACAAAATGATAATAAAGCAATAAAATTTATACAACTCCCATGTGTACCAAAAGAGAACATGATTAGGATAAATTTGAGAAACTAGTATGAAACATGTAATATTGATGTATGATTGGGATTTTTATAATACCTTAGTACTATCTGTACATAAAATATGTTTTATGACTGTCTGTGTTCTATATTTTAAATAAATCCATACCTGTCTCATATTTGATATGTTAAAATAAAATTCATTTTTTTAAGAGAACTATTTTAAATAATTTTTAATCCATATTAATTGAATTTTAATTTAATAAAATATTTAGATTCAGATTTTGGATGATGTGGTATTAATAGAAAAATTAAATTAGTAACCTCTCACATATATGTGATGTCATTAGTTTCATGATCCCGTAAGAAAAAACATTGTGTTTATTTTTGAACTAATAATGAAGAATATATCAATTCTAGACGTTTTTATTCACATGTGTTATGGATAAAACAAATACTTTTGGTCCTTTGAATCAATTTCAATAATATTAAAATATTATAGGACAATATGAGTGAAAAAAATATTCAATAAATTCATGTAATTCTCGGAATGTGAATATTGATATAAGAAATAATTTTAAAAGAGAATATTTTCTAAAAATGGATATATAATTTCAATTTTTTAAAAATCAATATATACATGATGATATTTTCACTAATCCAAATCCCACTCAATTTTTTGAATTTATTAAGTTGGGTTAGGTATATTATAGTTTAAATAATGTTTTCTTGTTATTTAAATTAGTTTTTTATACTTTATATTAATTTACTTTTTATTCATTTGTTATGTTATAACTTATGGATTTATCAGACTTTTGAAAATTGATATTTTTCAAATTAGAATGTCAAATTATTAGTTTAAATTTTGGGGCTCAATAAACTGAACTGACATCAACAATTACCATGAGAAACCCTCCCTCTATCTTTCCCTTTCTATCTCTTACAATCAATATCAAAACCTCTCAACTTTCCAACGTCATTATTTTTTTTAATAATACCAATCTAAAAACCACAAGCCTTCAAATTATCTGTAATGAGAAAAAAGTTGAATAGAAAAAGGAAGACTGAGAATATTTAGGCACGAACACACATTAATAGTTGACATATGAGTCCTTCGATTGATGTTCGTCGACCTTGAGTGGTTATATCTCAAAAATATGATTTTAAAGTGAGACTGATATTGTCAAGGTATGAAATTATATATGATGGTGAAAATACCAAATGTGGTTCTGCAAATGAAGTAAATGAATTCTTTGAACATTCCTAGTTTTTTATTTCATGACAATTAGGAAGTCATCCCCACAATGGTAAACTATATGATCTTTTTTGTCACTTTAGTCAAAATAGATAATATTTTTATTGACCCAATGAAGATTGTTTCATTTTCATCTTTATCCATTGGTTATGAGAATCATAAATATGAGGATATTATGTCCTCACTTTTGGAATCTTCCCTTGAGAGAAAGATGATTCTGAATGATCATGAGGAAAAATATAAAGCATTTTTCAATTTTTTTATTAGAGAATTCTAGATGGATTGATGACATAAATAAAATTACCTTTGTAGATATGAATATAATGATGTTCATGTTAGTGTCAATAAGTTAAATTTTCGAACAATTATTAGGAGGTTCCAGAAAAATGTCCATCAAAAGAGGCTCATATGTATTTTTATCCATATAGAATAAATTTCTCTTTAATAAAATATAAAAATAATCATATTTTTTTTATTATTCTAAAAATTAGATTTCATTTTATTAAAATTCATTATTATGGAACCTTATGAATGTTTTGTATCTTTTTTAGAAACAACAATGGAAAAATTATGCCTACTAGTTCTAAAGATGAACATGAATCTGGTGGAAATTGATAGAGGGATTATAGTATTGAGAATTCATCAAGATTAATATGAATTTTTACTGATGAAATTTCAGAATCAATACAAGTTGGTGTTACTAAGAAAACTTTTAGGACATTTCTTGTTGATGTTAGTGAACTTCCTACAATAAGAGGGGTCATTCATTCATTTGAAGAACCTTAACAAGAAGTAAATTATGAGGCACTTGTAATAGGGCTTGTACAAATAGATGAACCTAAATATCAAGTAAAAAAGAAAATATTTCATTAATGGAACAGAAATTATTTATAAGAGTACCAATTACATCTATTGAAAAACAAACTTAGAATAATGATTATAGTAATTGTCATAATAATGATTAGGTAGAATATAATTTTCAACATGTTTTTCAATTAAAACAATTAGTGGTTGAAATTTTCAAAATAATATTAAATAAGATAGTCACTTCTACTGTTTATTCATTAAAAAATTCTTGTATGGAATGTGATTAGAATTAAAAATTCATTAGTCAATTATCATTATCTTCTAGTGAGATAAATGAAGGTTCATCTCAATAAGTAGTTGAGGCCGGAGAACTATGTTGAAATCAAGAATAAGAATTTTGTAATTATCATAAACAATAGATTGAATATTTTTTATGAAATTATAATTAAACAAAAGATGATAATTGATTATTGAAACCAAGGAAAGATGTTACTAAAAAATTCATAGTATATTCAAATAGTTTAACCATTGAATAATAAAATATACAATTAGTTAAATATAAAATTAATAAATTTCAGGGAAATTAGATTTAATTTTTTTTGATATAGTTTTGAGGGAAATGATTAATCATCTATAAAGTCTCTGAATAAAATCATTTACACTATTTTATTTTGGTTATTTACTAAAATAATTGGAATGAAAATTTGAATCAATAAGAAGTATCTCATGTTAAGAAAGGGATCATACTTCTAGTCATTACTCTTTTCCAAATAATGTTTTAAAAATTGAATATATTAGATTTGTCTTATCTATAATAAATGATCTGTTATAGAATCATCATTATGATAGTGTTCCACATCAAATATTTTTTAGAAAATTAGAAGATCATATAGAGGGGTTGACATATGATTAGTCTGGTATTAACAATATTTTCAATTTGTTATTTGAGATTATGATAATGTTTTTACAGTTTGAAAATACTATCAATGTTTTTTTAAAGGAACAATTGATTAAAAATATCAAAACTAAACATACCATAAAGATTTTTATGAAACTGATGATAGTGACGTTTAATCTCAATTTCAATGAAATGATGGTAGAACACAAGGATGTTCATTGGCCTATTCGAGATTCGTCGTCATTAAAAATATCATCAGAATAATAAATATCTCCCACATCCAATCCTACTGGTTATCTTTTATGAGTGACATATTTCATGTAATCATAGAACAATTTCAAATTAAATTATATTCATCATAATAAATATGTTTATTTATTTCTGAATATTTTTCCATATGCAGTGACGAAACATTAATCTTGGTTTCCATTTCTTAATAAAACATTTACTAAATGTTTTGGAAACATTAACTATGTTATATAACAGTTTTTGTTTTTTTATATAAAACGGGAATGATAATTTCAAAATATTTATTATTTTGAATATAAAATATTAAATAATTTTAATAATAAATTTAGTATTCAAAATCATTAATATAAATCTATTTGGATTGGTTCAGATAATATTTTTATAGTATTCATTCTTTATCCATTACCTATAAAGCATCAAATGAAAACTAAAATTTCCCCTATATCAAATTCCGACATTATATTTTTTTAAAATCTAATACTTAATATAATTATTTGACATCTGAGTTTTGTGGTTATAATATAGTGGAAAATTGTTGGGTATATAATGTATTAATAATAATTTAAAAATATTGATTATTTTAAAGGAGACAAATAAAATTATTTACTAAGGAAATTATTTTATTTGTTTATTAGAATTATATTTATTGGGGAATTCATCTTATTTATGGGTTAGTTTTTTTGAATTGTTCTAGATATATTTTATGTTGTTTTGAAACACTGTTCATACATTATGTTTGTAATCGTGACACATATTTTTCAAAACATATGTTGGTATAAATGTTTGTTTCAAATATCCCAAGCATTTGTAATATTATAGATCAGAAATTGTACTTTTTAGAAAAAAAATTTATTTTTTAAAACTAAATTATTGTTTAGAAACACCCTTTTTGGACTATTATTCATATGTTTTCAACCATACATTTGATGATAACACTACATTAGAAATATTAAATGATGGAGTTTAAATTCAAGATATTTTCTATGTTATCCTTAATAGTCTCCCATGAGTTAAATATTTTTTTAATGATTTAAAAATAATGATTCAATGTCTAATTTCAATAGATAAAATTGTTCATATTTCTAAGGGATGTTATGATTTACTTTAAATGTTTTAATTTATTATACACATGAATTTTCACGATTTATTTTTAGAATAGTTTTATGTAATTGAAATCAAGTTTCTCTTACTAAATAATAGTATTTATGTTATTCTAGAATATATATTGATCTTTTAAAAAATAACAAATATCCCTCTATTATGAAGATCTGCAATTTGGAGACATAAATCGTATGATATTTGGAGGTTTAACTATAAATCTATTTTTATTTATTTTATATTTTTGTTATTGCATTGCATAATGATGATTTTCAACCACAATCTATTTTAATATATTATTACATGAAGACTATTATCTTTTAAGAATAAGATCTATTATTTATTAGTTTCAACAATAATTTTGAGCTATTTTTATGTCTCAATTTAATTAATTAATCATGATTTCATAGAGTATCTCCATCTCATAATAATTTATATTGGACTATAGGATTATCCATCATATTTATGAATATTTTAGTTCCCTATAAAGGAACCAAAATTCAATGTAAAATCATTTTTGTAATGGTTTCCACTAGCTATACTCAATTGTGGAGGAATTTTGATAATAATACTTATTTATTGAAAATATCCATTATGGCTGAGAGAGTGTTGGTGGAGTAGACTAGGTGATATTTTTCCATGAACCACCATAAAAAATATTTTGATTCATTCTATATTTTTACACAATATTAAATTTATTATAGAATATAACGATACATATCTTCATACTAAAGAACGATGTATACAATTTTGAAAATGTTAGTATTTTTAAAAGAACACAATTCACACCCCTCTTGTATACAATCATATTATTCAATCCTAATATATATTTTTATCTTATTATGGATCTTATGATTTTTTAAAATTTATGTATAGACATATATTCATGAAAAATGAATTTTTACTATAAATTTCATAGAGTAAGAGTTGAAATTGAAGTTGAAAATGTTTGATGGATAAGAAGAGGATGAAATTCCACTTATGAAGTGGAATTAAATAAACATCACAAATTTCTTAAAAAAATTATATAACTTGATGGAAAAATAATTTCCCAAATATAACAGTTGTATGGGTAAAATTTAAACTTAACAATCAGGGTATGCTTTTTGAAAACTCAAATATATGTTTTAGTTCTATAAAGATATATGATTTGAAAATTATATGTTCATGGACTTGAAATTGAAGCTCATGATATAATTTATATATAATTTTCTTAATATGTTCTCATATATTTATTTGGAATGAATAAAACTAAAATAATTTTTCATTTAATGGGAGTGAACATAACACCAAATATTTTATTATAAATTTAATATTATGTTTTATCTTTTATACCACACTTAAAACCATACATAAAATGAAATTATATATACTATTAAAAATTTATTATTATTAATTGACTACAATATCCTAGATTTTAGATTTAATTGTATGAATACGAGTCATTAAATTATAAAATGCACACACACACACATGGATATATAATATCTCCTTAATTAAAATGTTCTCACTAATTCATCGGAAATAAAACATATTTTTTCAAAAAATTATTAAAGGGGGTATTTTTAACATTTTTTTATTTTATTATCATAAATGTAAATTATGTT
Organism: Viscum album; assembly: GCA_963277665.1. NCBI lineage: Eukaryota > Viridiplantae > Streptophyta > Magnoliopsida > Santalales > Viscaceae > Viscum > Viscum album. The sequence continues at coordinate 599,825,510 of OY728122.1, forward strand.
AATAAATATATAATAATTATTTTAATGATATTTATAAATATTTTATTTCCTGATATTTTCCTCTATATAATGGTAGTAAATAGATTTGAAATAATTAATTTTACACATAAAATAAATTTTTTAGAGGGGTTTTGTTGCAAGTTCTACAAAGATAGTGAGTTTTTTTCATTAATAGAAAATATATTTTATTTAAAAAAAATTTAAATTATCATCAAAAATTAATATTAAAATGATTTATTTTTGGGTGAATAGTGAAAATACATATTTTAAAATAATATTTGGATGTTTCTTACCATTCATAAAATTAATTTAAATGATACAATAATATATCATTTTTATGAATGTAAAATAATTTTATTTTTAACAAATATAATATATTTATTTATTTGAGAATGTTTATTATAAATCAAGTTTTTATGAAATCGTCATTATGATTAAAACATTTCCGAAAAAGGGGTTCTGAGTGTATTTTTGGAGATTATATTAATGATAATCTATTCCACATCATGAAATTATATCTAAAAAAATGGATTCTATATTTCTAATTAATCAACTCAAATTATTTAATATGTTCCATTTCATTTTTAATAATAATTAATGGTAACTAGGGTATAAGTTTATCACCACAATGAAGGAAAACATTAGTTAAATATAGATAAAACAATGAGATATGGTTTCAAATTAAATAAAATATTTTTTTTAATTGTATGATTATAATTTGACAATAATCATACAATATTCCAAAATATGGAATTTTAATCCACTTACTATTAATTATTAAATTTTTATGGATTTAATGTATGAGTGATTACAAAATGTCACTATGTGAGGCTTCTTATATTTTCTTGATCATGAAATAGATAAATATTACACACACAAAATCTAGACATTATATAAATTTATAAATAGTAAATATTAATTATTGTAATTTGTTATAATTTTTGTGATGGTATAATTACCTATTACATTTACACAACGTCGATGAAACCCTTATAGAAGGAATAGAAAAATCGAGCATATGATTTTAAAATCATAAAAAGAAATATGATTGGAATTAATTATGGTCTTTAATGAATTTCATGTATAATTATAAATAAATATTTATGGTTAAAATTTTTATATTCGAATTATATTTCCATCATTATTTTTTTATATCAATTTTTGTGTATAGAGTGGTTAATGCTAGTAAATTACCTTTAGTGATTTAAAAATGTTTAAATCCTCAGATGATAAAAAATTATCATATTAGAATAGAATTGGATGGTAAATTATTGAAGATATCATAAATGGTCCTTGTATATACATATTGGTATTTTTAAAATTATGTTCCTCAAACATTGATATATATAATCATTTTCTATATATATGGTTAAAATTGTTTATGTGGGCATTAAATGAAATCATGATGTTAAAAATGACACACAAACCTGTCTAAATATTAATAGATTATTTTTTAGACCATAAAATCCTTAAAATATATATTATTGGTCTTTGGATCAGTTTTACATGACTTATAAACCATATTATATATTAATATTTCATGTATTTATAGGACTTACACCCATATAACATATAAAAGGTAAAATAATCTCCTCTCTTCCTCACATGACATCAGTCATTTATATCAAAAATGATTTATCTAAATACCATATAAAAACCATACTAAATTTCAATCGGTTCACATATTACTAAATTTCTTTTCTATAAGAAATTATATGTAAGGTAATAGTGGTTTTCCATAAACAGATAAAACATTGAACCGACTGTTTTCGTGTTTATTTATCCTTATACATCCTAAAAATGAAAATTAATTCACCATGGATGTATGTGTGTTGACTACCTCCTTCATGAAATGACATATTTCATAGTTCAACATCAACTTTAATAGAATTTTATTATTTTTTAATCATAAATAATGGTATTTATGACGTAAATATATTTCTAGGAAGATAATATATTACTTACCATCATAACCATCAATTAGTTGGAAAAATTAAAATTTCAATCACGAATATGTAAAAACATCAAACTTTATGTAGTTATATGATTAAAATTTCAAATTAAACTAAAATTTATGGATACCAAATTATTTTTAATGTATAAATATTAATGATACATCTTGATTAATACTTTGGAGATAATAGATCCATGGACCCTTTGACCATATAAGAACAAAAAATGTTATCAATTGATTATTAACCAATCATTATCAAACCCTTTCACATGAATATAATTGATTTAATAAATATATTAGATGTGGTAATAAATTAAATAAAAGAAATTATAGTAATTTAATAATACTAAAAATGGTTCATAATAATAATGAAAATAGTTAATATATTTTTTATTATATAGGAATAAAATAATTGGGTTCTAAGTTGACTCAATGAAATATACTTTCCATTAAAACTCTATTATGAAAATGTTTAACTATTTATCCTCTATATCCATGTTCCGTAAAAATATAGAATAATCTTAATTGTTAATAATGACTTCCAAAAATAATTTTTCTTAGTTTATGTGTTTCTATACAATGTATTAAAATTGATTCTTTTCAATGTTTTCTCTATTGGTTATTTTCATGTTTTTACAAAAGTTAAAAGATACATTTTTAATTAATACAACTTTTCCTCCCTATCCATTTATTATATAAACCAATATTTAACAATATTCCTCTATAATTTACTATATATTTTCAAATAAAATTTTATTCCCACTCTTTTTGGAATTTAATGTTAGAAATCCCAATAAAACATGTTTTTCTTAATGTTTTTATAAAATTACTTGAATTTTTACTATTTATGATCTTCAATGCGATTCATATCAGTTTTGTGGTTAATTTTGAAGATATATATTTTTACACATGTAATGGTTTATGGAAATCTTATATTAATTAGGGCCGATCCCTATATTTCTCTCATGAATGGTGATCCAAATATTTCTTTACAATAAAATAGGTAAAGTTATGGAGTTTACCAATAATAAGATAAAATTATATATATTTATGAAATATTATTGTAAGAGATTCCATTCTAATATTTCATAAAATTCCAAAGTATGGCTACGGTCCCTAGAAGCCTATATGGATTTTGTATTCTTATAAAAGATGTTTTCTAAAAAAATTATTGAAAATGTCAGAAAATATGAATTTGACTTATAAAATTTATAACCCCTTAAAAGATGAAATGTATATATTATAAAAAACATATCTTCAAGGGTTCTAATTTTTTTAGGAAAACATCATTTATAATTTTTATCCTAATTTTTTTTACAAGATTTAATATGGTAAAATTTGGACAATAAATATGATTTTATAAATATGTAAGGGAATATTTTATCTAAATGTTAAATATGAAAAATGGTTAAATTTTTGGTGGATTTCATTTTTTTTCAAATTGAATAAGTTATTTTCATTTTTTATATCCATTTCTAATCATTTTGTTCCATTTACATGGTTACAAATATTTTTAAATGTGTATAAGGATAATTATGAATGATAGAATGATATATCAATCCACTATAGTGATGCATCTTATAATAAAAGAATTTTTTTAGAATAAAACATGATTTCAAATCTATGAAAATTATTATTTTCAAAAAATAGATACTTAGTGGCACAAACCTACTTTTTTTGTTTATGATATACATAATTTTTTTTAATTCTATAATAATCTATATCCTAACGATCAGGAGAATGAATAAAAATTAATTCCATTATTTTGAAATCGTAATTTTGTGTTTTTAATGACTAGTTTACATAAAAAACATTGAAAAACATTGTGATAATATAACATTATTGATCTTATTTGAAATGATATATATATTATGTTGATTTTTAGATATAATTAGGATCAGTGCTCTAACTTCATGATTTATAAAATAAAATGAGGCATGGATGGGTGATTCATATGGTAGGATGATGTATATATGGCTATATGGTTGGATTAATGTTAGAGTCAATTATTGATATTAATAACCTCTAAAAAGACATGAAAAATGAATTCTGAAAGTAAGGTGGTATTGGGGGCGTATACTGCTTATATGTTAAAATTAATAATTCATTTTATTTTATATATATAAACATTTGAATGGTGGTATGACATTATATATGGTGTACCGAACACTAATGCTGAAAATCATTTTTAATGAAAAGAAAATATTTCTCTAATAATAATTATTATTATGATTCTAATTATATATTATATTATGAAGAGTTTGATCATGATGCTTCATAGAGTACTTTTTAGAATTATGAGGGTTGAGGAAACCCTATAGGACTATTCTATAATGTAATAGGTACAAAATCAAAAATATTATATATTAATATATGGTCATATGTTATAAATTTGTATTTTAATGTTAAATTTAGGGTATTTTGTATCATTAATACTTTACCAAACTCAATGGTAAGGATATTGTGTCATTAAAAAGATAGAAATTTTTATTCATCAGGGTACCCAATCATTACATGATAATATATTATGTCATTTTAGATTAATATCCAATTAATATCATTATAATGAATTCCCCAAAACCATATTGATTAAGAGTCTTTGGGGACTGGATACATAATCATATTATTTTGTTATATAGAATTAAAATCTCCCCTAAATAACAACCATTGTTGTAAAAATGATAGACATAACCAATATAAATCCTCTATTCATAACCTGGGGAAAAGATATATATTAATTATTGATCTTAGATTTTCAGTAATGGTAGACCTAAGAGACATAAAAAAATAATCTTAAGTGAGACTATAATACACATAAGGGTAGAAGGACATGATCATAATGTATAATAATCAAATCCAATCAGTCAATTTTCATTAATAATAAATAATTGAATAATACTTTCTCATAAAAAATAGATCAGTCATAATTTGGGGGAGTAATTCATAGCCAATAATGATCACCGATAAACTATAATAATCCCAATACAAACATTTATGGCATAAACATAATCATATAAAATCATTTACATAGTCTAGATACACTCTAAATACTATCATTGTGGATAAAGTCATATAAGGTAATAAATACCTAAATATGTATAGAATTTTATTAAAAGTAATGTATATCTAAATAAATCTATCATCTTATTGGATTGTATTAACTATATTATTTTTTATTAGATTCACAACTCTCTATTACATAGCCAATTTATTTGATTAATAAGTAATTATGCAACAACCATCACATAATCATAATTCATTCATAAAATATTTCACAAGATCATAAATCATTAATCATATCATTTTGGTACAAAGTTTAATGGAATATGTTTTTGGAAGTAGTAAAATGATTTCATTGTACTTTTTATTTTGTTTACAAGAAGAAAGAAACCAATTAACTACGTAAAATCTAGAAAATTTTCTCAAAATTTTATTCAAATGATAATAATAATAGATCTTGTGAATTTATATTGGATTAAGAAGAATTTTTCCTGATAAAATGTTTCATCAGAATAACTTTGGGTCTAGAATGAATTGTTGATCGCAATGTTAAACAATATCATATTTTTCATGGAACTAATGTAAATATGAATTTTTTTTTCTGTCCATGGAGTTCTTATAAATCAATTTTTTTTGGGAAACATGTGATGCAATCCTTATGAAGGATAATGGGAAATGATTTGGAATTCATATTGAGGTTCATATTTGATGGAAAATGTTTTTGGAAGGATGTGAAGTAATAATAACGTCCACTATAGGGTAGATGACGTGAAAGATTTTATTTAACGAATTAAATATCATGAGGCGATGATGATATAAGAAGAATATTGTGAAATAAGAAAGATCAAAACACCAAATATTTCCAATCTCAATTCATCTGTATGAGATCCTTGAATATTTATTTTTTGGTTGTCTGGAAAGGATGATCGAAACATATGAGGATAAAGATGGTGGTTTTTATTTTGACCAATAATACATGAGAAAAAAATCTTCATAGAAAGTATTGGATGAATGTCGGAAGTGTGAATCATAATAATAGAAGTAAATATGATACTGGTGTTAACACTAAATACACAAGTTTAGTAGACTTATTGTGCCACCAAACATTAGAGTGACCTTGAAACTTATCCTCCCATATAGAGGTGACTATAAAAGGAAATCAATGTATAATTCTTATTATTTGGAGATGTTTTTCTCAAATAAACATATAAATATGTTTATGTTGGTGAGACCAATTAAAATTTAATCAAAGATCAATAAAATGTTTTGTCAACCATTTTCTATCAACATGAATTATTGGTCATTTTTTCTTTAAAAATTTAGTTAAAAATAAAACTCTAATATGTTTCTTCGAGAGAGTCAAGTGTCATTAAACTAGAGTTGACAAAAATTATCAATATAATGAAAAGACTATTCAATTAGAAAAAATCTTACCTCAATAACATTATTGTATGTAGTATCATCGTTCATAGGAAAATAAGAAAAGAATAATTTTATCGAGAATCTACACAAATATTGACAAGGGGAGATCAATGATTTATAAAATTTGTGTATAAGAGCAGCAAAACATTGTGGAAGTGTGGATGAGTATATAGATAAAGAATTATAATTTTCAACTATTTTTATGGGAAAAGGGTAATAAAATTATAAAATGTGGAAAAAAATTTTATTGGAAGGATAATTTCAATATTTTCTATCATTTAATTTAATATGGAGCAGCAATTTTTTTGTTTTATTTGTTTGTATGGAAGTTTTGAACAAGAAAATTTTATTTTTTTATATGGTCCCTCACATTGAGATTAATTGTTACTAAAAATCAAAATGAGATTTCATATATATTTTACATATGAGCCAATTGGAATAGAGAAAAATTATTAAAAAACCATCACCTAGTAACCAAAGACAATTGAACTAATTTGTCAATAACAACATTGATAGGTTTCCACACACCACATTCCCACTAATTATCCACTCTCACACCCTAGCATTAAATATCTTAGAACTCCCACCTATTCGGAAAGAACCACATCCCTACCTTCCAACAAACACCTAGGTCTCACAACCATGTCTTTCCTGATGAAACTTGGGCACATACCACATCACATCCCCCCACATACACCTGAGCCTCACAACAATGTCTCACCCATAAGAACATGTGCCACATAACTTATTTCATACCTTCTCATCATGAGGAATCCTAGTAAGTACAACACATCTCATCCCAAACACACCTAGGAAACAGAACTCACCCACACATAATAGAGCTTCACAAACCCCAACCTGCTCATAAAATCACGGGAATCAATACCTGTAATAGAGAGTATGGAAATGCGAATGGCCATCCATCCATTCTTTAATCAGGATATTTGGGAAAGATCCCCCCCCCATTATAATGTGGGTGTTCTACACATGGTGATCAACTATAATGAGGTTAATATTGAAATCAAAAAAGAAATACATGTATATATATGAAATACTAAACACTAAAACCCAAACTATAGGTTATCAACCGACAACTAACTCACTTTACCACCTCTGCTGCTACGTCAAAATGAATTCACTAGTATCAGTAACGGTCACTTGGGAAGTTGATTAATGAAATGAAACTTAACTATAAGAATCAAACTCAAATCATTAACCCATTCAAATCAATTAATGTGCTATCATTCTTTATTAAAAATCCATTTATTTATTCCATCACATTGCGGGAAACATAACCACAATCATCTTAGATGTTGAAGATCCATTTATACTGAAGTAGCTTCACATTCCAATTTTTTTAACACCTATTCATATAAGAACATACCTTGTTCTAGAGAACCTATGGAACGTTATCTGTATAATACTCATGGATAAAGTCTCAGAAAATAACCCATGACACCCACTACTATCATAATTTTTCCAAGTCACTCTTCCCAATCCCTTATCTCATCCATAACTAACCCCAAATCAAAACTATAGTAGGAAACACATCTCAAAATAAACATTCTCGGAATCCCCAGTTTACAAAAACAACAAACCCATAACATCCACCAATATAAACATATCACAACCATAATAAATCATGACTATATAACACTGCACATCCATTCCATATACAATTAATCTCTCAACCGATGATTCCATTACACGACCAGTATCATCGCACAAACACAACCAATCCAAAAAATATACTAAAAATGAAGTAAAAACAAACCCACACCCAATAAAAAACTTTAAAAACCAATTCACATTACATTAAGATTTAACAATCCATTCCTCAGTCAAATTATACTTGTCAATTGATGGGTTATCATAGAAACTATTTGATCCCAGGTCATCCAATTACTTTCCGAGTATACTTGGTATACAATTTTTGTGTTGAAACATTCATCCATGAAAATATCATTCAATAAATAGGTCACCCCATGGTAAAACAAATTCCACTAATTTCTATAATTTTCTATTGGTATATAGCCAACACTATTCACAACATCAAATGATAACAAATCAAGACATAAGTCACTTTTTTCAGCCATGCATGATGATCATAAACCAATTCATTGTATTTATTTATTTGGTATTAAATTATTTTCACAAGTATACATTAATTCACCAAAGAATCATTAAAAAAAATAAGTGATGAAGGAATCCCCACCACGAAGAACAGATAATCAACACTTCATTGTTGCACCAAAATCGGGGGTCCGCTTGCAGCAAGAAGAACCTTCGATGAAAATGTGAATCATGGGATAAATCAAAACACACAACACCTCATGGAAAAATAGTTTAGGGGGAACCAATAGAAAAGGAAAACAAACAAGGAATGAGGGATATAAATTTTAAAAAGGTGATATCCTAAAACAATGGAAGGAAGTGTTTTTGAAGGCCGTTAATTTAGGATCATGACTAAGACCATGTAGTTTCGAAGTCGAAATGAAGAATAATATTTTTAGAAGATGAATAAAAATTTAAATGGCACCAGAAAATATAAATTATTTTTTTGCACTCATTGTAAGTCAAAGGAATCATTAATGGGTCAATCTTGGAAAAACATGGGAATTCAAGAAATTTAAAAACTATCAGAAATGACAAAACATTGGGTTAGTCAACGGTGTGAGTCACTGGTGTGGTTCAATGGTGCGAGCTACCAGTGTGAGTCACCAGTGGATGAGTCAATGGTGGATGAGTGACCGATGGATGAGTCACCGGTGTGAGCTCCAAGTGATGAGATATTAGTGGACAGGTCACCATTGGGTAACTCACCCATGAACGAGTCACCAGTGGATGATTCACCATTGGGTGACTCACTATTAGTTGAGTCACTATCAAATGTCTAACCACTGGTGACCTACCGCCGTAACCAACCATTATGGCCTACCTTCAATGAATCACTACTTCAAGTTACCATTCTGACTCACCAGTCCTGACTCCCTATTGGACGACCCACCATCAGACAACCTACCATTAGAAAACCTGTTTTATCTAAAAATCAGGAAATGAATCCCTATGAACTCCCAAAACATAGAAAATAACATATTTTAATAATGTATCAGACCTAAGAGTTCTGATCCCTTAAATAAGATACCTCTCAATCAATTATTTACCACAAGAATTCAATTCAATACTCAGAAGGAAAATTGTGTTCTAAAAAACCACCCCAGGAGATATCTCTCAAGGATCATGGTACACTTGAAACACCACCACCAAAATCAATGTTCAACGATAAAACAACATATGTTGTTCGATATTTATTGTGAATCATCAAAATCAATGAACACCTCCTCTGATATCTGCTATCCCAACCGACCAAAAGACACACCATACAAGTATAATAACCACATTGTCCAAACACAAGAATCATTTAACCACATCCTTCATGTTGAGATACAATCTGCTCTGGGCAGAACTGACTCACATACACAGATTTAATCACATCTCAATTAATGAATCTTGATTAGAAATTTGGTCTTCCCTATTTCATAAGTCAAGACCTTATCTGAAATTTTGGAACAAGGAAAAATCCTGTCATAAAAAAGTTTCATTCATCACATTACATATAAAAATATAACAATAAAAAAAAATAAACTCTGGGTACTGTGAAAACATCTATTCTTCTGGATCCCTTTTACTCTCCTCCAGGACACCATGACTCCACCACACATGAACTAGATGAATGGTCCACCCACACATCGCCTTCTACCATTTATTCTGGACCACTATTAGATGATCAAAGTAATTCAAAACTTCTCCGATATCCAACTCTCACCAATCGATAATATGAGAATCATCATGAGGATATTATTGATGTTGAGAGTTATGAATGATGTGTTGGATCCTATCCAAATGTACTGGTAGTACTAACTGGTATGCCAACTATCCAACTTCCCCCAACACCTGAAAGTGTCTGACGATGCTGGGAGAAATCTTTTTCCTTATGCCATACCTATATTTCCCACATCAAGGGGACACCTTCATGAACATGTGGTCCCTGAATTTTAACTCTATGGGCCTACTTCTATGATGGACATATGATTCTTCTAGTCTTGTGTTACCTTCAATCTCTCATGAATGTGATGAACTTTATTTTTCATGCTATGCAGATCCCCAGTGCCAAGAATTGCTATCTCCCCAACCTATTTCTATCATAATTGGGAATTATACAGTCTTCCATACAATGTTTAAAATAGATCTATGCCAATGGATGAGTGATAGGTATTATAATTAGATAACTCGACCCAGGGTAACTTTCATGAGGACGATTAGCTACTGTCCAAGATTCACACTCACAATATATCCTCTACTATCTAGATAAATAGTTTTTTCTATCTATCTATCTGAGGGTGGAAGGAAATTTGGAGGCATAACTATGTACCAAAATCATGCTACAATCCCCAACTGACGTGTGAGGTAATGCATGTATCCCAATCTAAGTCAATTAAACCAAGAACACAATAAAAACATACCAACTCATACCCATAACATTGTGCTATGATATCCACTATACCTGACTCTTTATTCACTATGAAGTGAGCAAATTTTGTCATCTGATCCATTGCTACCCAGAAAACATAACATCCTTCATGCAAATTGGGTTACCCTATGATGAAATCCCTTGTGTTTCTATCCCACTTCATCTCAGGGACATATGAGGTTGAAAAAAACCACTAGGAATAGGGTGCTTATCCTTCACGAGCTGCAACACTGAGAAATCCACCACAAACTCTTCCACTACACATTTAATCATGGGCCGCCAAAACTACATCATCAATCCATAGTATATCTTGGAAAATCCCAGGAGTATCGCTGTGGCTGATAAATAAAAATCATGGAGGACACTCTCATGCATCTCAACAGTAAAAAATATCCTTCCAGAGAATAACATCTGATTCTGACCCTCCTCTGACCATCCCTCCGGATTGTTACCTTGGTCAATGTGATCACACATCACCTATGCCTTTGAGTCTATCTTGTGAGACTCCTACACCTACTGAATTAGGGAATACTTCACATTCATTTGAAACAAATATTCCTTACCAACGTCTACTATTGCATCCATGCGTAAGGCTACCAACTCCTCCATCACCTTCCAAGAATTCAAATATTCCCGAACTACATATTTCAAGGACTCTCTACTCAAATCATCATCCAATACATTCCCATTTAATGAGGTTTAGCATATATATTGAACATAGTACTAAAGATACTCCATACACCTCCATTTCACAAGTTCATATCTAACTAGGAAATGATATACCTTAATATCTCATGATCTGTGTTGAACCCAATGTGCTCCCAAACAAGGTAATATCACCAAATCCTCAGTGAAACCTGAATTATGCTATCCCCATATCATGGGTGGAATTGTTACATTTTTTGGGACATATTTGCCTAAACCCATAAGATATCATTACCCAATGTCGCATCAGTACACATCCCAAGCCCAGATGAGAGTATCACAAAAAACCGCCAACATCACTCCTTCCTACAAAAACTGTAGTAGTGGAGCACTAACCAACTAACCATTCACATGGCTGAATGCTACCTAGAATTTCTCACTCTACAAAAAAATCTAGGTCCCTTATATTCAGAGCATCCAATGGAGATAAACCATGAGAAAAATCATATAAAAACCTATGGTAATGGCCTAAGAGAACAAGAAAATAGTGAACTTCTTCCACATTTTCAGAGATTCCCAAGAAACGAATAGTTTAACATTTAGCAGGTCTACTGCTATCCCTGGTGGGACACCACATGCACCAAAAAATGTATCTCATATATATAGAACATAAAATTGAACAAAATTTAGTAGAGATGGTGGAATCAAAGTACTTGAAAGATAGTCCTGATATGTTCTGTATGATCTTCATCCTAATTTGAGTAGATCAAGAAGTCATCGATGAACATAATGATGAATACATCCAAAAACTCATGAAATACTGAGTTCATAAGCCCTAAGAACATTGATGTTGTGTTGGTTACACTGAACCTCATGACTATGAAATCAAATATCCCATATTTCCATCTAAATGATTTTGTCATGATATCGACATCCTTCACCCTAAACTAGTGATATCCAAACTGCAGACCAATCATAAAAAATAATATTTTACCTCTCAAGTAGTCAAAAAGATCATCTATCCATGGAAAGGGGTAATAGTTATTGACCGCCACATGATTCAAAATCTGATAGTCGATTAAAAACCCCAGACCACATCCCAAATTCTTTGTGAACTACACTAGAGCGCCCCATAGTGACCCAATAGTACAGGTAAAAACCTTCTTCATCAGATCATCTATCTAAATCCTCAACACCCACAAAAAGAAGTTTAATTCCAATAAGGTGTCATCAAAATCGGAGAATCACCATGTTGTAGGTATATCCTGAACTCGACATCTTGTTGATGGGGTAGAGTCACATCCTTGTAAGAGAAAACATACTAAAAGTCCCCATCCATCCTAGGAACATCAATGAAAAATACGTCCATTTAAATCTCAACCAACATGGAATGAAGAGGCTCTACACACCAACTTCCCTCCTTATAGCTCCACTCTCTAATGAAAGCCACATGCTGACCATCCATGAATCCAAACATGACTATTACCAGATGTAGTCAATAATGGAATACAGAGAATACAACCAATCGATGTTGATAATGGGAACATATTGCTACATCTATTGTAAGAAAAGATCCCAAAGGATGAATGTGATGCCATTATCAGTCTACATCCCTGAAACACATCAAACAAGATGGTCTTCCCTCCTACTAAAAAAATCAACACCTGGTGTAGGGGAAACCTCTCTCTCTCTAGTTCCAGAGCATGGGCTATACTGGGTGCAATAAAGGAGTGTGGAACTCTCCAATCAAAGGATTGTCTTATAAGGATAATTACATTTTGTTTTATAAAAATAGAACCATATTTATTATATTTATTAAATATATATATAATATATTCTTATAATATTTAACTTAGAAATATATATTTTTGGATGAGATAGAATAATGAATCACATTAATTAAGGGAGACAATAGTCATCAAAACTAATAATTGACATTTTAATTTTTATTAATTCAAATTAGTGTGTGATAAATAGTTGTACCTGAATTATAATAACATAACAGTATAAATATTATTCTAATGATATCATTTTATAATTCTAAAATGAAATTTTTGGATGGAACATATCATATAATGAAGTAAAAACATAAATATATGTTAAGAAATTATACCTTACTTATTGGATGATTATATTTATTAAGGGGATTACACCTTAGTGGGGTGGATCTTTAGGTTGAAAAGGACATCATTTATTTCTATAATATTGTTTAAAATATCATTTTAATGAATATGTGTTATAAATTTGGGTTTTCAGGGAGTGGGATGTAAGAGAATGAGTTCCCCTATATATATATGAAAAATAGTGGCATTTTTTGTAAATATATAAATCCTTGCCATAATATGAATTCAGTCTTAAGATAAGTTAATAAAAATGATAATTAGAGGATTATTGGTAATATATAGTCTAAAAATAGACATAAATTAAAAAACATTAATGTTTTAAATATATTATTCCATTTACCTCTATAATTACTCAATTTTTCCATTTATGTTTTCCTGAGGGTAACCTATTTTTACCTAGGTAATTTATCATTTAAGAATAAAAACAAAATTACCCTCATTATATAGTGTATATTAAAATGATTATAAATTTGAAATAATATTTCTAAAAATGTAATTCCAATGTTTATGGAATATTAAATCTAACACAAACTCATGTAACACAAAAAACAGGGGTTTTAAATGGAAATTTTAAATAAAAAAGGATTATTATTTGTGTATAAAAATAAATTATATTAAAATTAATTAATTTATTATAATAATTTTTATTTATATTGTATTTATTCAAAAAATAAAATAAATAAAGAACTACATTGTATCATGATATAAATAATTATACAAAACATTAATAAAATAATTTTCATTAAAATGATTCTTAAATTCTCAAATTGATGATAAGGGGTTATAAATTTGAAATATTATTTTAATATTATTTATAATAATTTATAATATATAAATGTTCTTCAAAACATTCATTGTATTTATAACATATAAAAATTTCATAAATGTGAATGATTTAATATCCTCAGTAGTTTGACTATTCACTGGAAAATTAATTATTTTTGAAAAAATATGAATGATTCATACTATGATAAAACTAATATGACATGTCCAAAATTAATTAAATGTATTCAAATTAAAAACCCATTAGTTTTAAACATAGTATAAAAATAAAATAATAAAATTTAAATGAAATCATTTTACAAGAAATATTTTTTTTGTATATTAATTATTTTTCTAAAATTATTGATAATAATTCATGAAACATATCCATTTTATAAAATAAAATTTTGTGAAATGAAAATATTTTATTATTACATATTTTTACTAATTCTATCGATATTTAAAGATAATTATATATATCTATATATATATTATAATTCGATTACTACTATTTAAATATTCTAGTTAATAAATACCTTATAAGGGAATATATATTTTTTAGTTTTAGTGTTTTGTGGGTGAAATTCAACAAACAATGTATTTAATTAATAGGAAAAAACATGTGTCTCTATATTTTATGTGAATATTAATCATTTTATATTATGTATCTTCTCATTTTATATAATAGTGATAATAGGTTTTCGGTCTAATGATGTAGTCTAGTTCTTGAATTAATGTTATTTGAGTCTTAAAAATCATTATTTAATTAATATATTATGACATTACCAAACAAACATTGATAAAAAAAATTAGATAATGATTGTAATATGTACAACATGACATGAACATGAATTTACTTTATTAATAATCACACCTAACCCATGATCTATTTAATAATATCATTTAATAACTATATATATTAGGCATCAAATATACTTAATTGTTTTAAACAAAAATCAATAATAAATCCCATATAACAATAAATGATTTTGGATTTAGAGAAATAAAATAATAAACTCATACAGTTTTATGTGATCACTATAGATTTACTTCTACAAGTAATGTCTATAACCATATTAAAAAATTAATTTTTTTTTTCATCTTAATATAGTCTATGTGTGTGTTTTTGATAAAATATTAAGGAATATTATTGACTAAAAAAATTATAATTCCCCTAAATGTAAATGGAGAGTAAAAATATATGTGCCTTTTTTAAAGGAAAAGATACAATTATTTTATAACTATTTAACAAATCATAATCTTCCATTGATAAAAATAACTAAATCAACTTGTTATAACCATTAATTACATTTAAAATTATAATCCAATAATTTAGTTAAATTTCAATACTAAATTAACTAAAATAGAAATTATTTGATCTATTTAATAGAAATTCATTGTAAAAATATTTATTTTTTGATGTTATATATGTTTTATCCCCTTAAACATTAGATTTTATGGAATCAAACCCATTTAATGAACACTAATATTGATGATTCAGGTTAACCTTAAAAAGTATCATAATTTAATATTTTTTTATAAAAATATTATATTATTTTTATCCCATCGTATTGTATAAAATATTCTAACTCTTTTTAAAATTTTATGGAATAATGAAATATTTCTAATAATATTATCTGTTCTATTATTTTTAAACAATATGATACTATATTATTATTTTTCTGATGATATATATTAAGATGAAAAAATAAATAAAAATATATTACATCTAAATCCATTATGTGTACCTCATAATAATTTGAAAAATAATTTTATCCAATGTATATATTCATTTAAACAATATTATTTATGATCTATTGAGAATTTATTTCATAAAAATTGATAAATAATTAGTAATCCACAATCATTAAAATTGAGTGGTATCTTTTAAAACATAAATGTTACTAATGACAGAAATGATTTGGGTGTCGAATACATCAACAACACGAATAGATAAACATTCCTTTTATACGTTTCATATAGTATAACCACAAAACACATAAAATTTCAATATCATATAGGATGACTAATCAACCATCATTTATATAAAACATAAAAATTCATCACATGTAAACAACTCATGATGATGTTGATGTCACATCCAAATCGCCTATGAAATTATAAAATTTTCTAAAATATTACTTTTTTACATGTTAGATTTATATAGTTTTAAAAATCTAATTCGTATATAGTTTTAAATATTATAGGTGTTCTAATATTTTTGGAATTCAATAATGTTATTACTTATGATATATGATTTATTGAATTAGTAATTAAATTAATGTTATATGACATATTGATGTCATATTTTATGAGAAATTGTCATTGTAAAATTTTTATCACCTACACATATATTATATATTGTATACTAATTATTTTCATTATCAATATTTTCATTATAAATTTGTTGATTTTGATATTATATGGTCATAATCTATATAAAAATTCATATGGTGTTATAAAATATAAAAAAGAGTATATATATGACGTAATTCATTTAGTGAAATAATAGAGAGTGTTTATAAAATATAGATGTCATATTATATTATTAATGGATTATCTATAATGTATTTTATTTCATATAATATTTAATGAGTTGTATTTTATTTGAATGGAGGTATTTAAATTTAAATTAGTAATAGCATATTTAATGATATGAGTAAAAACCGTATAATTGATTTAGTTCTACATTTTTAACATGATATACCATATTAGTTTTCAATACCAAAGAATAAAATTGTTCAATTAAAAATAATTTCATATATGAAAAGGGTGTGGATTAATTAACATACAATTAATGAGTATGGTTCATGATATAATGTTAATATATATCATATAAGGTGAAATAAAAAATATGGGTCTTTGAGAAGGAATGACTGTGACACATTTAATGAATATATGAAATAATATTTTATGATATGTATAGAGGTATACTATAATATAATGGTCAATTAAGTTTACGAATATTTTTTAAGAATCTAATATTTCTCAACTTGATGTCTCACATTATTGCCTAGATATATTTCACAATATGATATAAATATAATTTCTCATTTTTTTAAATTTATGCCTAATGTACCACATAAAACAGAAAATGGTGTGAAAGAATCATATTCCTCAATCATTGATTCCATGTTACCTATAAAATATATATAAATAATATGATACATTTTATATCATAGCTATTTGAAAAATTTAATGATGAAAATTTTAATTTAAATAAATATTTATATTATAAATATTTTGTGGATTATAGGATACTAAGTGTCATGCTATTTTAACATTTTGAGAAAAATATTTATTGAGGAAATATTTCGCTCCTTATATTAATGATATATAAGTTCTAAAATTTCCAAATATTATAGATGAAAATTAAATAGCATTCATGAAATAAAATTTTAATCATTTGTTTGATAATTTTTAAGAGAAAATTATTCATTCATTATTATTATAAATTTTAATGTCCCTTAATCTATAAAAGATAGTGGTATAAAATAAAAAATGAATATTTTTATTTGAGTTTAAAGTGATAATAAATTAATAATTTTCATAATGATGAAGATTATTTTTCTATGGAATGAATATTTAAAGACACATACAACTGTTAAAAATATCGAGACAATATTTTTTCAAAAAAACATGATTGTTTGGATGTAAAATTTTCTATTATATTTTATTGATAAATGTTTATATAATATAGGTAAAAATATGTCATTTCATGATTAGACATGATAGTGAACATCTCAAATATTGTATATTGAACATGATTAATTCTATTTATTATAGGATTAGGGAACACTTAAAACACCACATATTAATTTCCTCATTGAAGATGAATCATGAAAAAATATCTTCGATAATACTTCTCTGTTCCTTAAATGATTCACATCGTATAATATAAGTTTATAAATGAATAAAACTTGGGGACGTGATCTCCATTCAAAAATTATAAATGTAATTGGCTAACATAGGATCCAATTATTCAGTATCGTGATTCAAAACCCATTCCAAAATAAAACCTCATCTTTTAATGTAGCAACCTAACCCCAGCAAACCAGATTCAATGATGTGAAACAATTACATTGGAATAAGATACATGTAAATTGAATCCCAAAGGACATAAACGTTCAGGTGTCTTGGTAAACTAGATATTTACATGAGTATTTTTTACAAATTATTATTGATATTACAACATTTCTTTTTTTTACTTTGAGGTGAAAATTATTTGAAATTTGCATATCCTTTAATATTTTTCTTAATCCACATCATAAATTCATGGGGAGAGAAAACATAATAAGTGTGATCTAATATGTCAAAAAACCAGAAATTAAATGTATTTTTTTAAAATTATATGGAATAATTACAAGATTTTGAAATTCAACGGCATGTGATTCTAAGGCCTGGAGAGCCCTAAACGAAGTTTTGAGCTTTTTTATGGTATGTTCAACAAATGTGTGAGAAGGTTTTTCTATCTTTTGAATTGGTGCACGAATAGAAAATATGAAGGCACTTTTGAATTCAGAGTTCTAGGATTTTCTTAGGAAAATATAAACATCAACCACCATGGGTCGGACAGAAAAGGTAAATTTTTGATATTTTAGAAAATAAAATCCAATAACTCTTTGAATTATTTTATTCTTTTCATCAACCGTTGAGTGTAGTTGGTGAAACAACAACATAATAATGTTCATTAAACTATTGTCATTTAATTACATGTTTATCTATTTGTAAAACCAAAACACTCATTCAATTAATGGTTCATTAAATAAGGTTCCTTAATAAACAATATTAATGAAGACAACGTCGAGATTTATATTTTTTTTAATCAAATTATTGGTGTACAAATAAACGGCTGTGCAAGAAGCCTCTTATGTAAAGCCACTGACATCACCCTTCAATAAAAAATAGAGAATGAATTACATAACTTTGAGGAACCAATCCAAAGATCGACCAGTGGTGTCAAATGTCAAACAAAAACAAACACGAATATACTTCAATCTTCCTCAGTGGATTCCACCGAATCATGGAAGGGGAGTGAATTGTTCTAAGTGTTCAATGATTCTACTTTTTCCTATTCATGAAAAATACAATGAAAATGGGTCAACCAAAAAAGGTTTGATCTGCGACTCATTCATTCTTTTGGGTGGTGGTTGAGGGATCTTAATTTGTGGTTTTACTAAATCTATATGATTGTTTTTATAACCACCTTGATAAAACGATAATGTGGAGGGTGCGGGCCAATCTGAACCAGACTCAGACCATCAACTACTCTTGGAAATAGTTCATTTTTCATGGGAGACCAAGTAACATGTGGGAATGAAAATTATGTGGGCTACACATTGAAGGTGGTGATATGAGAGGTATATCGATGAAGATAGGATGGAAAAAGGTCAACTAAAACACATTAAGTGGCTCGCATAAGGTGTTGTCGGTGCGGCACCATCGGTGTGGTGGAGCTATGGCTTGAAGGTAGTAGCGAGAGGAGGATGAACCTTTGAGATTCTATGTGTAAGAGGAGTGGTCTGCTTGGGCTACTTGGTGGACCCTCACAATGGCCAGATCATGCCGGCCATTTCATGAGATGAGAAAATTTCCCGATAGCTCCACCAGCTGGGAGAATAGGACGCCTCGTGTCCGATCTAGTGTAACCAGCCCACACCGCGTGGGTCAGGTACTACAGGTAGCTAGACCCACCAGCCGAGCTAGGCCCCACCTTCTAGGCTTGACCTTTTCGAGTTGGGACAGACCCATGCCAGTCGGGCTAGACCCGTGCTGGCCGGGCTGGACCCCTATGGGACTCGTACCCAACCCGCCCTAATTCACAAAAACTGACATAACTCACAAACCGGCCATCTGATTGACTCACCATCTATGGCATGATGACCCTTGGGATGAGGTGGTCCTTTTGGGATACTTCAAATGAGTTTAAGTTGACATTGTAGAAAAGCCAGGTTTTATCGGACTCTAATTAAACTGGGGCATATTTTCCTTTTTTTCTTATATCCTACAGACTAAGAGTCTGATTGATTTGCCGTATGTTGCATTGGAACCCTTATAAAATAATGGCCTATTGGGTTACCTATATGTGAGACTTTATATTGGTTTAAATAAGACCTATGTATTGGGGATAATAACCCTCGAAACTCATACATACAAGGTGCGAGTATCTAATGATTTTTTGTCAAGTGAAGAGCGACCATATATAGATTAGAAATATAGAGACCCTCCATAGATCCGAAATGGTGCAACCCTTCACGGATAAGAAATAAGGATATCCTATGTGGATCAACAATAGTTCCCCTATCTGTGGATCATCATAAGAGCTACCCTATTTGTATCCGTAGTAGCGTGACCCGTCGTGGACAGGCCACATTGAGACCTGTTATAGATCAGCATAAGAGAGTCCCTATATGGATCTACTATAGAGAAACCCTTCTGGGATTTGCAGTCAAGCACCTCAAAATAAGAAGATGATCTCTATTATGACTAATAATCTTTATCCATGTTCTAGAAGTATTATACAAGGTGTCATTTGTCTTTTTCTCAGTGCCCTATGATTGAGATCATGCTTTGTAGTATTTCCTTGTGGAATTTTGGGAGACCTTCGGGTGTCTTGGGTCCGTACATAGTACTATAATACTCTCCCCTACATGGTATTTTCACGAACCTTGTTATGTCTAGTGAAAACAACATATAGATTGACTGAGACTTTGGAGAGGTAGGTATAGGCACTATATGGAGGCGACCAATTTATGTGGAGAGCCATTATGACGAGTTGTACCAACCCTTCAGGTAGGATCCTTGGTCTATGATCTCTGGATCTTGTTTTTTCTTTTATATACGTCCCTTTTAGTTGGGTTTTTATACTATACCCTTTACATTCTGTACATACTTTTACTACCAATTTTGGTTTTTAGTTGTGGCTATTCTGATTCTTTTCCATCGTGTTTTACTTGAATGTATTGTACCCTGTCTGTGTGTGTATAGGTTTTAAGGGAAATTCCTTCCTTTTTGTGTTTTTCCATTCTAGTGATAGTCCCCAACCCTTGGCCTATGGAAGGTAGGCCTAGGTTGTTATGTCATGGGCCTCATGGGACGGGTTCATAAAAAGTGGTATCAGAGGGTAGTCGGTTCTACTGGAAGAACTAAGAGTCTTTAATTATCATTAAAATAATAGTGTTATGTGTATTGAGATTAGCATTCAGTCTGGGGAGTCTAGTGTTGGTGCGGTGGTCAACATATCCATTCACGAAGATCCATAAACCCTTTTCCCAATTTAGTACGTGAATACACTAGTTTCTTTTTTCTTGAATATTTTTTTTTCTTTTGATCTCTTTTAATTCATCTCACCATGAAAAACTTATTAACAGTGGAACATCTGTTTCTTTACAGGATTCCACTACATTGATAGCCATCCAGGATTCCAGTGAGTGATCATAATGATGGACAACTGAGGGATGAGCCATCGGTGTAGGGCCCTATTACAACGAGAGCACCTTCAGGTGGTGCTTCAGCAGCACCACCATGATTAGGAAAGAAATTGCCACAATCCCCACAAACAGAATATTCATGAAAGGAGAGCATGTTTCTGGATTTCCAGAGATAGAGAACTATGAGGTTTCATGGAGAGACATATTTTCATGATGTTGAGGAGGGGGGGGGAGGTTGTGGCATGAGTTTTATACATGGTAGAGACAACAGCAATCCAGATGATGATCCTTACAACTAATCTCTTATAGGTAACAACATGGATATGATGGATCCTCATGGTCCAGATGCATGAGGAAACACAGAATTGCTAGTTATACTTTGAGAGAAAAATTAAGGCCGAGTTTGTACCATTGGTATTACGATGAGTGTGTATTCAGAATCTACTACATTATAGGAGGGTAGCCGGACAGTCGCCTGGTACACAGCAAGATTAACTAGCCTCTCCTAATACTCCACCTACATGCTATGATCCCCTTTCTTAATAGGCCAAATACTTGTCTAGGGACTCAAACGGGAGATCAGGGCATTTTTGATATCACTCAATATCTCTATGTAGGATAGAGTGCCAGTTCGAACACTATTTGTGGAGTTATTCCTCACTGAGTAGGAACTGACGGTAAGAGCCACCGTCGGACGATAGGAAGTCGAGTCATCTGAAGCAGGTAGCAGTCAGATGATGTAGAGGCCCAAGATGGACACACATTCTGGAGGACGATCCCAGTATGTAGGGTTGTAGGTGAGGAACTCGCGAGGCAAAAGAAGTTATCAAAGGAGCAAATTATGCTTCTCATGTGGCGGGCAGGGTCACGCGGGTCGCTAATACAAGGCCCGCTATACTAATGATCTGGAGGTGTATGACGGTCCTCTAATGCATCAACAGAGTTTTGGATGATGAGGTCCTCATGGCGGAAGATGTGGAATATGAGTAGGTCATGTCGTAGGTAGTGGGCGATGGATTATGTTACTACCGCCATCACCCCTAGTTGGTCCACCATGACCCCAGGGAGCAGGTGGATAGATATGAGCTTAGCTTCATGAAGCATATTCTTTTGACCAAAGTGCTATAGATATTTTTCGAGGTGTGATCTGTGTCTAATCCACCTTAGCTATTGTGCTTATAGACACATGTTCCAGACACAATTTCATTGAAAGAACAACTATTCAGAGCATAGAGATTTTGTTCCAGTAGTTGGCTCTATCCTTACTATTAGAGAATCCCATGAGATAGGATTAGATGATTACACACAGGTGATGGTAGTGTGAGTTTACTCTAGGATGTGAGATATTTGGTTGGGATCTTCTAGTTGCAGCACTAAGGGCTTCCGACGTTATCCTAGGTATAGAGTAGTTATCCATGATCCTTGCTCAGATCAACTGTTTTAGCTGTAAAGTGTGGTGTGTCCATGAAGATGGGACCAGGGTTTCCTTAACATGTGAGAATGGAACCTTTGCATAACATGATATACTTTCTAAAAGGATGGTGCAGTTGGTCACTTATCATTTGACTAGCCTTACCCATAGTGTTGTTTATGAGAGGAGATTGAGCTACCCTATATTGGTGGACCAGTATGATGACATCTTTTGTAATAATTTTCTGGGAATACCTCCTCGAAAATAGGTAGATTACTACATTGACATGAGCCCCCAGAGGACACTGATATCTACACCAGTAGATAGGATGGATCCCATGGAGATTCGGTAGAGAGGGTACAGTTGGAGGACTTGAAGAGGAAGGGGTCTTTAAGGCCTAGTGTTTCTCTATGGGCAGCCCAGATTTTGTTTGACATGAAGGTATATGAGAGTTTGAGACTTTGTGTGGGCTATCAGCACCTGAACTAGGTGACCATGAAGAACAAGTATCATCTGCCTAGGATTGATGATTTCAACGCCCAGCTAAAGGGAGAACTGTGGTTTTTGATCATAGACCTCAAATCATGCTAACATTAGAAGAGGGTACTAGAAGATGACATGCCTAAATCCACATTCAGATACTGGTACGACCACAATGATTTCTTGGTGATGCCATTTGGTGTGACCAACACCACATCAGTGTTCATGGGACTCTTGAACATGATATTCCATCCTTACCTCGATCACTTCATGGTGGTATGCATTGATGACATCTTGGTGTATTCCTCATTGGAGGAGGAGGACGCCCTATATCTTCTGATAGTACTTGATACATGTTGAGAGAACCAACTATATGGAAAGCTCTTCACGTTCAAATTCTGGATACTGGAATTCAACATTCAGGGACACATCATTTCATAGGCTAGAGTTGCAGTGGATCTAGAGAAGATTTAGGAAGTGCATTCTTGGGAGCATCACAACATCATGATTGAGGTTAAGAGTTTCCTTGTTTTTCCTAGGTACTACTAGATATTTTTACCAAACTTATCTAGAGTAGTTGTACCCTTTTCATCTTTGACAAATAATAGGAAACCCTTCGTCAGGATAGAGAGATGCTAGAAGATTTTCTCAGGGCAGAGACAATGACCGAAGAGTTCAAAATTCACAATGCTATTAGATGAAGAAATTGTTTTTGTAGTATACTATAATTCTTCATGAACTAAATGGGCATGTTTACTGATGCAAGAGTGAGTGGTGATTTCCTACGTCTCACGATAGCTGAGGCAGCATGGGTAGAACTATGCAACCCATGACCTAGAGTTAGAAATAGTTGTCCTTGTATTGAAGATGTGGCGACAATACATGGAGTGTGAAAAATTTACTGTATACACCATTCACAACAGACTCAGGTATGTCTTCTAACAGAATGACCATAACCTGAGATAAAAATGTTGGATTTAGTTCCTCTAGGACAACATCATTGAGATAGTTTATACTCATGGAATGGAAAATGTAGTAGGAGACACAATCAGTAAGAGGTTGGGTCTATAGATGATAAGTGAGGTGACACAGCAGCTAGTGGTGTTGTAGATATCCTATGTGGATAGTGATGGTGCATCTTACCTCCAGTCTATGAAAGTCACTCCCCCACTCCTTATGCATGTTCAGGAGGCACAACTTGGGGACACTAACTATGAGACCCGACTTGCTCAAATATCCCCGGGATAGGCTCTTGATGGATTTTCAATAGGTGGGTAGCTTTTCATCCTTTTTATATGACACAACATGTTACCAGTGACGTTTTTGGAAGAGGTATTGACAGAGTTCCATATATCCCCTTTTATTGTACATCATGTAGTAGAGAATATGTACCAGGACCTCCGACATCAGTACTGTTGGCCAGGGATGAAGAAATAAGTGGCAGAGTTTGTTTCATGATTCCTCACTTGTCAGCAAATTAAGGATGGACATGACGTTATAGAAAGGCATAGAACACCCACTAGAGGTACTGAATTGTATGTGGGACGGTATCTCCATGGACTTCAGGACATGATTGTCACACACATCTAGGGGTCGAGACTCTATCAGTGTGATCGTGTACAGACTCACCATGTTGGATCACATTCTACCCATCTGAGGGTAGGGATCAGTAGCTGGCTTGGGATGACTCTAAGTCCAAGATATAGTATGGATTCATAGGATACAATTAAGGATAGTTTTATATTTTGATGATCATTATGAATATCAGTTCTGTAAGGGATTACATGAGGTGTTCGGGACTCAGGTACTCTTGAGCACCGACTTTCTCCCTCAGACAGATGGTCAGACGGAGTAGACCATACATACACATGAGCCCATGCTTCATGCTTTCATCTTTGATTTTTTTAGTTGGGAGGACCACCTACTATTGGGGGAGTTAAAATACAAAAATCAACTATCCCTCCACTATCGGCATGGAATCTTTTGAGGTCTTGTACATGCGGCCATGAAGATCACCTTTAGTGTAGACATACCTCAGGGAGTCAGTAATTATGGGTCCAAAGATGGTATGGGATTCCATTGAGAAGGAGTAGATCATCATGGATTTTATGAAGACTTCACATAGTGGGAATAAGTCTTATGCTAAAATGAGATGAAGACCCGTGGAGTTTAAGAGGGAGACTGTTTCTTCCTACGGGTCTTACCACGATGATGATTAGGGAGAGTTGGTCGGGGTGATGAGCTATAGACAAGATTAATCAAACCCTTCTATATTCTCATCAGAATAAGAGAGGTGGTGTACCACCCATATCTTCGCCAAAAGATGCACCCGGTGAATAATTGTTTCCATGTGTCACAGATTAGGAGATACGTGCATGATCCATCGCACGTCCTTGACTGGGGAATGCCAGATATTGATGATGGGGAAATGTTCACAAAGTTTCTAGTACAGATAGAGGATTGATTATAATGGTTCATAAGGGGGAAGTCGATTCCTCTGGTGCATGTTTGGTGGAATCACATGAATCTTAGAAAATTCAAATGGGAGTGGGAGGCTCAGATTCATGCTTAGTACCCTGTTATGCTTTCTTATATTTTTTCTGTCATTCAGTGATGTAAATCCATAAGGTTGGGATAATTTAACGACCCAAATATTCTGTGTAATATATTTTTTATTTTATAATGAATTATTATGTGAATGAAAAATTCAAAGACCCATGATTCTGAGGCCCAAAGTGCCCAGAATGGAGTTTTGAATTTTTATGGTACCTTTAGTAAACATGTGAGTAGATTTTTCTATCAGTTGAACTGGTGCTCAGATTAAAAATATGATGGAACCATTGAATTTTTAGTTCCGGTATTTTCCCAGGAAAAGATTAACATCAGCCAGTTGGGGTTGGATGGAAATGATAAATTTTGGACTTTCGAAAAAAATAATAAAATAAATCTTTGAGTTATTTTTTTATTTTGTTCATCTGCTGAGTGACGGTTGTTGAAACCACATTGTAATTATTAGAATTATATTAGGTTCATTTAATTAATCATTTCTTTTTTTGTGACCCCACAACACCCATTCAATTAACTGGACTTTAATTAAGGTTCATTAACAAACCATATTAATGAACACAATCTCAAGATTGTTTCTTTTTATTAATCAACCAATTGGAAAATGAATAAAGGACCACAAGAGAAACTTATTACATAACTCTGATGACATCACCCTTCAACGATGAAAGGATAATGAATGACCACCTTTGGAGGAACTGATCTGGAGATCAACGAGCGACAACCAATGCAGAACAACAATGATGGTGGAATTATTTCGATCGTCCGTAGTAGATTAAACCAAATCCATGTATGGGACTCAATTGTTCTATGTTTTCAATGATTCCTAATATTCCCTTTCATGATAAATACGAGGAGCATGGATCAACTAACAAACGGGCTGATCCATGACTTTTTATTTCTTCAAAGTGGGTTTTTCAGGCTTACAATTTGTTAGTTTTCATAATTTTTATGGTGATTGATATCACCCACTTGATAAAATTATAACGCAGATAGTGCCGGACAATTCGAACATGGTCGAACCCTCCGTTGCTCTTGGATATTGGGCCTTTATATTGGGAAACTGCAAAACATGGGGACAAGGAAATTCTGACGTCTCCATAGTTAATGCTGTGACCTGAGTGGTCTATAGAGGAAAATGATAATGAAAAAGGACCACCGGAGCATCCCCGGTGGTCTACGGAAGAATCTACTGGTGAGGCACCACCGGCATGGCAAGACCTGTGATTAGCAGAAGCGGTGTGACTGTGTCAGCTACATGGAGTAGGTGGCGTCGGCTTGTGTTGTGGCGACATCGTGTAGCATCCAGATGGCCATGGAGGGTGGATGACCTGGTGTAGATGTGCCACATGGAAGAGGAGTGGCCCTCTAGGGCTACTCGGCAGATGTACAAAATGGCCAATTTGATTCCACATTTTAGGGAGATGGGGTGGCATAATGTTGGTGCCACCTGCTGGGAGAAATAGACACCCTGTGTCTAGTCTAGGATAACCATCCCACACTTTGTGGGCCAGGTTCCCTAGGGGGGCCTTACCCACCAGTCAGGCTGGACCCCTACCGGACCCGGACCCGGTGGGCCCAATTTCACTAAAACAAATGTAACTCGAAAACTGGGCATCCGATTGATGTACCGTCTATAGAATGAGGATATTTCTGATGAGGTGGTCCTTTTTAGATATTTCTCTTGAGTTTTGGCTGATGTTGGTGTACGGTCAAGCGGGATCAGACTCAAATCTAACTAGGCTCATTTTACCATTTTTCCTATATCTTACAGACTGGGTTTCCGATTAACACGTCGTCTACCACATTGGAACCCTTATGATAAGATAGTATTTTGGGTTACATATAAGTGAGAAATCCTGGTGGTTGAAATATGAATTATTTCTTGAACTGTAGAACCCATGGAATTCATATATACAAGGTGCAAGAATCTAGTGGATATTTTTCATGTGTCGAGCGATGCTCCGTTGATCGACAAGAGAGCGACCCTCTGTAGATCGGAAATGGTGCAACCCTCCATGGATCAGCATGGCAACGACCATACATGGATCGATATTGGTGCAACCCTTCGGGGATTAGAAATAGAGTGACCCTCTGTGGGTCCGAAATAACACGTCCCTCTCTAGAACAATATGGGAGTGACCCTGTGTGGATCAGCAGTAGTTCGACTAGTTGTGGACCAACCATTGAGTGACCCACTGTAGATCATCGACACAATGACCCTTTGAGGATCAGTAGTGGAGAAACCCTTCTCAAGTTAGCAGACGATCCCCTCAAGAATATAATATGATATATCTTATGACTAATCATCATTATTCATATTCCAAAAGCTGTATACATAGTGTGAGCTATAATTTACTTATTTCCTTGGGATTAAGATCATTATTTTTGGTTTTTTCCCTATGGAATTCCTCGAGACCTTTGCAGGTCTCGGGGACCCTACTGAGTATTGTTATAATCACCCCTATATTGGCTCCACCCACACATTTTGTGTCCTGTGCAGATGATAAATAGATTGGCATAGACATTGGAGTGATATGGCTACACGGTACATGGAGGAGACCGATTGATGTGGAGAGCTATAATGATGAGTTGTACCTACCCTTCAGGTAGGATACTTGGTGGATGATCTTTGGTGATTTTTTTTCATTTTTCAGTACTTCGCATTCAGTTGGGCTTGTATGTTATCCCCTTTATTTTCCTTACATACATTCACTCATAGTGGTGGTTTTTAGTGGCATTTTTTCAACATCATTTCTATCTTGTATTACATGTATACATGGTAAAATGTCTATTTGTGTACATAGTTTTAATGAAATTCCATCCCATTATGGGTTTCACATTTTTAGTGCTAGTCAGTAGCCCCTGGCCTGTGGAAGGAGGGCTTGGGGTAGTCAGGACACAAGCCTTAGGGGACAATTCGTGACATCAAATTCTCATCAAGTGCATTTAAATTGGATGAAATAATAAATCAAGGTTCATGGTCAACATGGAATGTTACTAATTGAACACATATTCCACATAATCAATAGATAAGAATGATGTTCATAATCAATATGGAAAGGTAAATAATTTTACACACATTCCATTAAATAATAAAATTATAATGAAAATTAATCTACAGATAATATCACAGAAAAAATATCATGGATAATAATGAAAACTAATTTCTCAATAAAAATAATACTTAATTTGTGGACTTCATGTTTTTGGGAAAATGATACTATTACTATTAAGACTGTTCACAATATGGTTTATCATAAAACATTCAATACCTTTCAAAAGAAAATTTAATTTTTTTGTAGACTCTTATTTATACTACATGGGATAAAATCCAAGGGTTTTACACCAAAAAATTACATCACATGAGACTACTAATACATTTATGGTCCAACATTAAATAGTCCCCCACCAATGTAGTGAATGTCCCAAGCATTACCCATATATCTAATTATCGATTTAGTAAATGAACACTGTGCCTTTCTAAATATCATTATTGATTATGGAATACAGATTTATCAATATTTCCTAATATAATCTAATAAACATCAAAGTAATTTCCATATATAGAAATGGTATACAGGTTAAGAAATGAACACATCAATGATAAATGATATGGATAATTAGGGGAAACCCAATGTCTAGTGATCGTAGTAAAATTTACATGAATAACTAGTAAAGAATAAAATTACTGTTTTTGTTGTAAAGTGATCATTTGAAAAAATTTAATTTATAGTCAAGAATGGGAAATCTCGATTAGAATAAGATTGGGAAATAAACCCTCAATACACTATAACATTGTAGTGATATTTTAAAAATGAATAGGTTTTGTGTATAATCAATAAACCCATATAAAACAAGTTTAAATACAAGAATAGATATTTAAAATTGAGTACACACATAATCATAGATTATTAATTTCAATAAAGAAGGAATATAACCCAATGAAAAGGAAAAAGAAGACCTAAATTGAATAAATATATAATATTTGATGCATGATAAATATGAACGATACAGGAGTCCTAATTTTTTATTCATGATAATTTTTGAATAAATATATGGATTTTATAGACTATAATGTGTGTCTATAAAAGCTTGAAAATAATATTACCTATTTTTGTAAATTATTTTTTTATTTACTGGGTATAATTATCTTTGACATAAAATTGAGGTTTCCTCTATTTTTTATGCTTCATTATAATTTTTTCAAATGTAAAATATATTGAAATTATTTCATAAGATGTGGTCAGGTTGGATAATTTGAGATTAAAGAATTTAATTCTATTATGCTTAGACTAATGTATTGACCATACCTTATCTAATCCAAGAACTCCTCAACAAAATAGAATTGTAGAATGATTAAATATAACTACTTAATATTTAAACAAACTCTATTGAATGAATATAGTGTTCATACTTAATTTTAGTTATAATATGTTCACAGATATTTTTATATGATTTATAGGGTTTTGATAACACAATTTTTTAAACAAAACTCATATAAGCATAATAATAATAGAAAAACTAAATTCAAATGCCTTAATGTTTTCAGATTCAAGGTGTATATATTGTATATAATAGAAAATCTGGGTAATTTTGATCCATAACTAGGTGATGGATTATTTTTAGGATATTATAATACTTCTATATCATAGAGAGTTTATATTAAAGAAGCCAAAATAGTTTTAAGTATATTTACATGTGAATTTTGATGAAATAGGTCCCTATGATCACATAAAGAATCAAAGAGAGTAATATTTAGATTCATTAGATAATAAAATACTTGAACATAATAAAGAATATTTTAAAAATAACGAATAATAAAATGGAATTTATTCCAATGTAGATGAACAAGAAACTAGTGAACCGTATTTTTTCTTACCCAGAAAATATAAAACCTTAAAGGATCAACTATTATAATCAATAATCAAAAAAAATGAAATAGGAGTTAGAAAAAGAATGAGTGTAAGATATCATATTGAATTCTCGTCCTTCCTATCTAAATCAGAACCTTAAACTATAGATGATGTATTATAAGATGAATGATGGTTAATAGTTATGGATGAAGATCGCAACCATTTTAAAAGAAAATTTATTTGGTAATTTGTTTATTGTCTATATAATAATAATTCAATAGTAATCAAATTTTTTGGTTTGTAAATAAGAAATATGACTAAGGAAAAATTATAGGAAATAATGCTAAATAAGTAGCTAAATGATTTTATGAGTAATATGTATAATATTATGACTAAACAATTGAACAAGTGTATATATCAAAATCTATCATAATCATTATAGATTAGGAATTGTTTATAAATTTTAAATTATATTATTTATATATAAAATCTATTTTTATAAATGTAAATTTAATGGGGGATGTTCATTTTTCATAACAAAAGTATTTTTAGAATCCCCATCTACTAAATTTAGTTTTCAAACATAAAAAATCTATTTATTGTCTTAAAAATAAAAAATAGATTGGTTCAGAAAATTATGTTGTTGTACACTAGAATATGGTTTTCTATTAGATTGGAAGATTCGTCTATTTGTTCTTATATTTATTTTATTATACTATTTAATTATTAAAAAATTTAGTAGATGATTTTATATTTGGTCAAAATAATAAAAATATTTTTAAATATTTGGAAAACTTATGAAAAGAAATGTTAAATCAGTACGATGGGAGAATTAAATTTTTTCATTGTTTTCAAATCTATCAATAATTTTATATGAATTTTTAAATTAAATGTTAATATATTAATTATTTATTGAAAACTTACAGATAAAAAACAATAAAATTTATACAACTCCCATGTTTACCAAAAGAGAACATGATTTGGATGAATTTCCGAAACTAGTATAAAACATGTAATATTGAAGTATGATTGGGATTTTTCTTATACCTTAATACTATTAGTACAAAAATTATGTTTCATGTATATCTTTGTTCTATATTTAAAAAAGAATCCAAACCTTTCTCATATTTCATATGTTAAAATACATTTTATCTATATTAAATGCACTATTTTAAATAATTTTTTATCCAGAATAATTAAATTTTAATTTAATAACATATTTAGATTCATATTTTGGAAGATGTTGTATTGATAGAAAAAGTAAATTTGGAACCTATCACATTTTACGGATGTTATTAGTTTCATTATCCAGTAATAAAAAACATTATGTTTATTTTTAAACAAATAAGTAAGAATATATCAATTCTAAAAGTTGATATTCCCTTGTGTTATGGATAAAACAAAAAAAATTTGGAATTCTGAATAAATTTCAACAATATTCAATTATTATATGACAATATGAGGGAAAAAAATATTTAAAAAATTCATGTAATTCTTGGAATGTGAATATTGATATAAGAAATAATTTCATAAGAGACCATTTTTAAAAAATGGATATATAATTGGAACTTGTTAATAATGAATATATACAAGATGATATTTTCACTAATCCACTTCCCACAAAATGTTTGGAATTTTTATGTTGGGTTAGGTATATTTTAATTTTAATAATGTTTTATTGTTATTTAAATCAGTTTTTTAAACATTATATTCATTTATTTTTTATTTATATTTTATGTTATAACTTATGGATTTATTACACTTTTGAAAAATTATATTTTTCAACATTAAAATCTACAATGATTATTTTCAATTTTATTTCTCAAAAACTGAACCAACATCAACAATAACCATGAGAAAATCTCCCTCTATCTTTCCCTATATCTCTCTTACAATCAATATCAAAACATCTCCTCTTAACAATATAAATATTTCTATTAATAATTATAAAATAGAAACTTAAATACATGAAATTATTTGTAATGAGAAAAAATTAGAATAGAAAAATGATGAATAAGAAGATTTAGGCATGAACACACATTAATAACATACAGATGAGTCCTTCGATTGATGTTCGTGGACCTTGAGTGGTTATATCTCAAAAATATGCTCTTAAAGTCAGGCTTATATTGTCATGTTATGAAATAATATATAATGGTGAAAATACCAAATAGGTTTCGACAAATGATGTAAATTAATTTTTTGAACATTCCTAGTTTTGTTTTTGAGACAACCAAGACATCATCCCCACAATGCGAAACAATAAGATATTTTTGGTACTTTAGTCAAAATAGATAAGATTTTTATTGACCCCATTAAGGGTTTTTCCTTTTCGTCTTTGATCTATTAGTTATGAGAAGCATAAATATGAAGATATTATGTCCTCTATTTTTTAATTGGTCCTTGAGAACAAGTTGTTTCTTAATGATCATAAGGGAAAACATAAAGAATTTTTTAATTTTTTTAAATTTGAAAATTTTAGATAGATTTTTGACATAGTTAAAATTACCTACATATATATTAATATAATATTTTTTATGTTAGTGTCATTAAGTTGAATTTTAATAACAATTATAAGGAGTAATATGATAAATTTCTATCAAAAAGAGGATGATATATATTTTTATCAATATAGAATACATTTTTAACTTATTAAATTTAAAAATAATTATATTTTTTTTTGTGGGGGATAAAGGTATTGATAAGTCATCAAGATTAATATAGATTTTTAGTGAAGAAATTTCAGAATAAATACTACATGATGTTACTAAGGAAACTTGTAGGACACTTCTTGTTGATGTTAGTAAACCTCTTAATGTAAGAGGTGTCATTCATTTTTTTCAAGAAACATGAAAAGAAGTAAATTATGAAGCACTTGTAATAGGGTTTGGACAAATAGAAGAACCAAAATATTAGGTATATAAGATAATATTTCATAAACCGAACAACAGATATTTATAAGAGTAACAATTACAACTATCAAAAATCAAACATAGAATAATGATTATTTTAAAGACCATAATAATTATTAGGTAGAATAAAATTATCAAGATGATGATCAATTAAATCTAAATGTGGTTGAAAATTTGGAAATAATATTAAATAATATAGTCACTTATACTCTTGATTCATTAGAAAATTCTTGTTTGGAATCTGATTAGAATTCATAAGTCCTTGGTCAATTATCATTATCTTCTAGTGAGATAAATGATGGTTTATACCAAGAAGTATTCGACGTGGGAGAACTATTATGAAATAAAGAATAAGAATTTTTTAATTATCCTAATGGACATATTGATGATTTTTTATGAAATTATAATTAAAAAAAGTTGATAATTGATTATTGAAAACTATGGAAGACGTTACTAAAAAATCCTTTGTAGATTCAATGAGATCAACTATTTCATAACAAAATTCAGAATTAGTTCAATATAAAATTAATAAATTTCTTGGAAATTATATTTAAATAATTTTATTGATATATTTTAGAGGGAAATGAATCATCATCTACACAATATCTTAATAAAATCTTTTATACTGTTTTATTTTTGTTATTTAATGAAATAATTGATCATAAAATTTGAATCCATAATAAGTGGATTATCTTATGATAGGGATCATACATCTAGTCATTACTCATATCCACATCTGATTAGTCTGGTATTAACAATCTTTTCAATTTTTTATGTTAGATGATGATAATGTTTTTAATGTTTGAAAATACTATGTATGTTTTTTTGAAGGAAAATCTGAATAAAAATATCAAAATTGGACATCCCACAATGATTTCTATGAAACTGAGGATAGTGATGTTTAATCACAATTTCAAAGGAATGATGGGAGAACACAAGGATGTTCAATGACCTATTTGAGATTCATCCTCACTCAAAACATCATTAGACTAAAAACCTTCTCCCACATCCAATCCTACATGTTAACTTATTTGAGCATCATATTTCTTGTAATCGTAGAACAATTTTTAATTAAATTATTTTCATCATGACAACTATATTTATTTATATATGATTATATCACCATATGTAGTGACGAAACCTTAATCTTTTTTCCCATTTATGAAAAACACATTTACAAAATGTTTTTTTGAAATAATAACTATGTTATATAACATTATTTGTTATAGTAATTTTCATATAAAAATGGAATGATATTTTCAAAAAAATTATTATTTTGAATATAATATATTAAATGATTATAATAAAAAATTTAGTATTGGAAATAATTAATAAAAATATCTTTTGATTGGTTAAGATAGTATTTTTATAATATTAATTCTTTATCAATTATCTATAAAACATCAAATGAAATCTAAAATTTTCCCTATATCAAATTCATACTTTATTTTTTTAAAATTTTTAATTATTTATAAAAATATTTGACATATGAGTTTTGTGTTTATAAAGAAGTATGAAATTGTTGGGTATGTATTTAATTAATAATAATATATAAATATTGATTATTTTGATGTAGAAAAATAAAAAATATTACTAAGGAGGTTATTTTATTTGTTTTTTAGGATTATATTTGTTGAGAAATTCATCTTATTTATGGGTTAATTTTTTAAAGTGTTATAGGTAATTTTTTTGTAGTTTTGAAACAGTATTCAAACAATAAGTTTGTAAGAATAAAAAATTTCTTTTAAAACCTATGTTGGAATAAATGTGTGTATCAAATATCCCAAACAATTGTAATATTATAGATCATAAATTGTACTTTTTAGACGGAAAGCTATTTTTTTTAAAACTAAATTATTGTTTAGAAACACCATTTTTTTATTATTATCAATATTTTTTCAACCATACTTTTGATGTTATTCCTACATTTGAAATCATAAATGATGGAGTTTATATTCAAGATATTTTTTGTTTTATCTATAATAGTTTCCCATGAGGTAAATATTATTTTAACAACTCACAAATAATGATTCAATGTCTAATTTTCAATAGATTAACTTGCTCATATTTCTGTTGTATTTTATGATTTACATTCAATGTTTTAATTTATTATACACATGATTTATCAATAGTTGTTTTAAAATAGTTATATTTAATGGATATATAGTTTCTCTTACTAAATAATTGGATTTATATTATTCTAATATTTATATTGAACTTTTAAAAAATAAAAAATATCCCTTTATTATGAAGATCTACAATTTTGAGACATAAATCGTATTGTATTTTGAGGTTTAAATAAAAATCTATTATTTTTTATTTTCTTGTTTTCTTGTCCTGTTACATGATGATGCTTTTCAAGAACAATCTATTTTAATATATTATTCAGTGAAGACTATTATCTTTTAAGAATAAGATCTTTTATTTATTAGTTTCAAAAACAATTATGAGCTATTTCTATGTCTCAATTAAATTAATAAATCCTAATTTCATGGAGTATCTCCCTCTCATACTAATTTATTGTGGACTGTACGATTCTCCTTTTTATTTATTTATATTTTGGTTCCCTATGATAGAACAAAAATTCTACGTAAAATAATTTTTATAATAGTTTTAACTAACTATACTCAATTGTGGTGGAATTTTGATAATAATACTTATTTATTAAGAATCATTATTATGGCTGAGAGAGTGTTGGTGGAGTGTATTAGGGGATATTGTTTCCATGAACCACTATAAAATATATGTGGATTCATTCTATATTTTTACACGATATTAAATTTATTATTGAATATAATGATACATATCTTTATACTTTGAAAATGTTAATATTTTTAAAAGAACACAATTAAAACCCCACTTGTGTATGATCATATTATTCCAACCTAATATATATTTTTATCTTATTATGGATCTTATGATTAGTTAAATTTTATGTATAGATATATATTCATGAATAAAGATATTTTTAATATAAATTTCATGGAGTAAGAGTTGAAATTGAATTCAAAAATGGTTGATGGATAATAAGAGGATGAAATTAAATATAGGAAGTGGAATTAAATAAACAACATATATTTCATTAAAAAATATATAGGTTTATGGTAAAATAATTTCCCGAATATAATAATTGTAATGGTAAAATTTGAACTTAACAATCAGGGTACACTTTTAGAAAACTCAAATATATGTTTTAGTTCTATAAAGAAATATGAATTGAAAATTACATGGTCATGAACTAGAAATTGAAGATCATGATATAATTTATATATAATTTTCTTACTATATTTTGATATATTAATTTGGAGAGAATAAAACTAAAATTCATTTATTTTTTAATGGGGGTGAACATAACACCCAATATTTTAGTTTAAAATGAATATTATTTTTTATTTTTTACACCACACTTAAAACTGTTCCTAACATAAACAAAGATAAACTATTAAAAAATTTATTTGAAATTGACTACTATATCCTAGATGTTAGATTGAAAGGTACGAATATGAGTCCTCAAATTATGAAATGCACACAAGCACGCACACACACACACAAATATAAGATCTCCTCAATTAATATGTGCTGACTAATTCCAAAGAAAAAAACACATTTTTTAAATAAATTATTAAAGGAGATATTTTTAACAATTTTTTTAATTTATTTTCATAAATATAAATTATGTTCATAAATATAAAACATTTATTTTAATGATATTTATTAATATTTTATTTATTAATATTTTCCTCTATAAAATGGTAGTAAATAGATAAGAAATAAATTCATTTTATACATAAAATAATTTCTATAGATGGGTTTTCCTGCATGTTCTTCAACGATAGTGAGATTTTTTTATTTTTTAGAAAATATATTTTATTTAAAAAAATATTTCAATAAACATGTTAAAATAATATTAAAATAATTTATTTTTGGGCGTATATTGAAAATACAAATTTTTAACAAATGTATGGATGTTTCTTATCATTCATCAAATTAATTTAAATGTTCTATTTTCTATTTCATTTATATAAACGAAAAAATATTATGATTTTAGTAAATATAAATTATATATTTATTTGAAAATCATAATTATCAAAAATGTTTTTATGAAATCATCATTATGCATAATAAATTTCTAAAAAAGGGTTCTCGGTGTATTTTGGTGTATTATATTAAAAATAATTTATTCCAAATCGTGAAATTTTATCTTAAAAAATGGATTCTATATTTCAAATCAATCAACTAAAATAATTCAATATGTTCTAATTAATTTTTAATCATAATTCATGGTAAATATTGTATAAGTTTATCACCACAGTGAAAGAAAACATTAGTCAAATTGTGATAAAACATTGATATAAGGTCTAAAAATAAATCCAATATATTCTTTTATTTCATTGTATGATTATATTTTCACTATAATCAATCAGTCTTCCAAAATATAGAATTTTAGTCCACTCTATATTAATTATTAGTTTATTATTTATTTAAGGTATGAGTGATTAAAAAATGTCATTATATCCGACTTCTTATGTTTTCATGATATAAAAATATATAAAAAGTACACACAGAAAAATCTAGACATTATATAAAATTATAAACAGTAAATATTAATTATTTAGTTTATTATCATATTTGTGATGGTATAATTACCTATAACATTTACACAAAGTTGGCGAAACTCCTAGAGAAGGAAAATAAAAATCAAGTAAATGATTTTAAAAACATTAAAAGTTATATGATTTGAAATGATTATTATGTTTCATGAATTTCAGGTATAGTAATAAATTTATATTTATGGTTAAAATTTTAATATTTGAATTATACTGTCATCCTTATTTCATTTTTTTTCAATTTTCATTAATAGATTAGTTAATGATAGTAAATTACATTTGTGATTTAAGAAGGTATAATCCAAGAATAATAAAAAATGATCATATCATAACAAAATTGGATGGGAAATTATCGAAGATATCCAAAATTGTCCATATATATACATATTAGTATTTTAAAAATTATATCCCTTAAAAAAAGATATATATAAACGTTTTCTATAGATATGGTAAAAATTATTTACATGGTCATTAAATTAAGGAATGATGTTCAAAATTACACATAAATGTGTCTAAATATTAATAAATGATTTTGTAGACCTTATAATCCATATCATATATTTTATTAGTCATTAGATCAGTTTTACATCTATTATAAAGCATATAATATATTAATATTTCATGTTTTTGTTAGACTTACACACATATCGGATATATAAGGGAATATAATATCCTCTCTTCCTTACACCACTTCAGCCATCTATATCAACTATGATTTATCTAAATCCCATCTAAAAACATAACAATGTTCAATCGGTTTGCATCTCACCAAATTTCATTTCTATAAGAAATAATATGTAAGATAAATGTGGTTTTCCATAAAAAGGTGGAAATGTGAACTGACTATTTTCTTATTGATTTATCCTTCTACATCCTCAAAATTAAAATTAATTCACCATGGATGCATGTTTGTTGATTACCACCTTCATGTTATGACATATTTCGTTGTTCAACATCAACTAAAATGGAATTTTAACATTTTTTTAATAATAAGTAATGTTATTTATGACAAAAATATATTTTTAGGAAGATAATATATTACTTACCATCTAACCCTTTGATCATTTGTAAAATTAAAATGTCAATCAAGCATATGAAAAATCATTAAACTATATTTAGTGATACAATTAATTTTTCAAATTAAACTAAAATGGATAGATACCAAATTATTTATAATGTATAACAATAAAAAATATGTCTTGATTAATACTTTGGAGATGATGGATCCATAGACCCTTTGACAATGGAACAACTAAAAATTTTATCTATTGATTATTAACCAATCATTATCAAACCCAATGACATGAATATAATTTATTTAATAACTATATTAAATGAGGTAATAAATTAAATAATAGAAATTACAGTAATTTAATAATATTACAAATGGTTCATAATAATAATGTAATTAACTAATATATGTTTATTATATATGATTAAAATAACGGGGTGCTAAGTCGTCTCAAGGAAGTATATCTTTCATGAAAACAATATTATGAAAATGTTTTACTATTTATCCTCCATATCCATGTTCCTTAAAACATTAAAAGAATATTAATGATTCATAATGACTTCCAAATATAATTTCGGACAGTTTTTATGTTTTTATACAATGCATTAAAATGGATTCTTTTCATTGTTTTCTCTATTTGTTATTTTCATTTTTTTACAAAATTTAAAATATAGTTTTTTCATGAATTCCACTTTTCCTCCCTATCCATTTATTATATAAAATAATATTTAACAACATTCCTCTATAATTTATTATTTATTTTACAATAAAATGTTATTCCCACTCTTTTGGGAATTTTATTTATGAAAACACAATAAAATATTTTTATCTTTAAATTTCTTATATTATAGTTGAAATTTTTACTATTTATCATCTTCAATGAGATTCACATGAGTGTTTTGGTTAATTTTGAATCTATATGTTTTTACACATGTTATGGTTTACGGAAATTTTATATTAATTAGGGGTGATCCCCATATTTATCCCATGAATTGTGATCCCAATATTTCGTTACAATATATTAATTAAAGTGACGGAGTTTACCGATGATAAGTTAAAATTAATATATGAATGAAATATAATTATAGGATATTCCATTATAATTGTTAATAAAATTCTGAAGTATGGCTATGGTCCCAAGAATCCAATATATATTTTATATTCTTATAAATGAAGTTTTCTAGAAATAGTTATTAAAAAGGTCAGAAAATATGCATATGATTTATGAAATTTAATAACATAATAATAGATTAAATGTATATTTTATAAGAAAAATATCTTCAAGGATTCTAAATTTTTTTATGAAAACATTATTACTAATTTTTTTCCTTCAAAAAATTTTACAAATTTTATGATGGAAAATTTTGGACAATAATAATAATTTTATAAGTATGTAAGGGAATATTTTATATAAATGTTAATTATGAAAAATGTATAATTTTCATGTGGATTTCATTTTTTTTAAATTGAATAAGTTATTTTGATTTTTTATATCCCTTTATAATCATTTTGTTTTATTTCCTTGGTTACAAATATTTTTAAATGTGAATAAGGATGACTACAAATGATAGAATGTTATATCAATCCACTATAGTGATGCATCTTAAAATAATAGAATGTGTTTAGAATAAATCATGATTTTAAATCTATGAAAAATTTTATTTTCAAAAATTAGATATTTAGTGGCACAAACCTACTTTTTATGTTGATGATATATAAAACTTTTTCCCAATTCTATGAAAATCTAAATCTTAATGATTGGGAGAATGTAAGAAAATTAAATCCATCATTTTGAAATTGTAATTATGTGTTTTTAATGATTACAGTACTTACAAACCATCTAAAAACATTATGATAATATAAAATTATTGATATTATTTGAAATAATATATATATAATGTTTATTTTTAGATATAATTAGGATCAATGCATTAACTTCCTGATTTATTAAATAAAATGAGGCATGGATGGGTGATTCATATGGTAGGCTAATATATATATATATATATGGATATATGGTTGGTTAAATTATGGATTCAATTATTGATATTGATAACCATACAAATGACATGAAATATAAATTACAAAAATAAGGTGGTATTGGGGGTGTTTTATTCTTATATGATAAAATTTTCAATTCAATTTATTATATATATATATATATAAACATTTTAATGGTGGTATTAAATTATATATGTTCAACCAAAACATAATCCTGAAAATCCTTTTGAATGAAAAGAAAATTTTTCTCAAACAATTTTTATTATTATGATTATAATTATATCTTATATTATGAAGAGTTTGATCAAGATTTTTCATATAGTACTTTGTGGAAATATGATGGCTAAAGGAACCCTATGGGACTATACTAGTAAAGAATATATACAAAATCTCAAATATTATATGTTAATATATGGTTATATGTTATAAATTAGTTTATCAATATGAATTTTATGGTATTTTGTATGATTAATACTTTAACAAACTCAATGGGTAGGATATAGTGTCATTAAAAAGATAGGAACTTTTTATTATTTAGGGTACCCAATCTTTACATGATAATATATTATCTCATTTTAGATTAATATTAAATTAATACAATTACAATGTATTCCCTAAAACCATATTGATTAATAGTATTTGGGGACTGATACATAATCATATTATTTTGTTATAGATCATTAAAATCTCCCATAAATAACTTTAATCATTGTAAACA
This sequence comes from Viscum album, assembly GCA_963277665.1. Taxonomy (NCBI): domain Eukaryota; kingdom Viridiplantae; phylum Streptophyta; class Magnoliopsida; order Santalales; family Viscaceae; genus Viscum; species Viscum album. The sequence goes on from OY728122.1 coordinate 599,867,939, forward strand.
TGTTAGACATAACCAATATAAATCCTCTCTTCATAACCTGGGGAAAATATATATATTAATTATGGATCTTAGATTTTCAGTAAGGGTAGACCTAAGAGACATAACTAAATGATCCGAAGTGAGACTATGAAACACATAAGGGTAGGAGAACATAATGATAACCTATAATAATCAAATCCAATCAGACAAATTTCATTAATTATAAATAACTTAATAAGGTTTTCTCATAAAAAATAGTTAATTAATAATTAGGGGGAGTAATTAATAGCCAATAATGATCCATGATAAACTATATTAATCATAATACATAATTTTTTGTCATAAAAATAATCATATACAATAATTAACATAGTCTAGGTTTACTCACAATTCTATCATTGAAGATAATGTCATCTTAGGGAAATTCATACCTAATTATGTCTACCATTTTATTAGGAGTAACTTATTTCTAAATAAATCTATCATCTTATAGGATTGTATTAACTGTTTTATTTTTATTAGATTCACAAATCTATATTTCTTATCCAATTCATTTGACTAATATGTTATTATATCACCACCACGAAATAATCATAATTCATTCATAAAATATTCCACAAGATCATAAATCATTAATCATATCATTTTGGGACCAAGTTTAATGGAATATTTTTTGGAAGTAATAAAATGATTTCATTGTATTTTTTATTTTGTTTATAAGAAGAAATAAACCAATTAACAATTTAAAATTTGGAAATTTGACTCAAAATTTTATTTAAATGATAATAATAATAGTTCATAAGAATTTATATTGGATTAAGAAGAAGTTTTCATGAAGAAATGATTCAGCAGAATCCCTTTGGGTCTAGAATGAATCATTGATTGCGATGATAAGCTATATCATATTTTTCATTGAACTGGTGTAAATATTAATATGCTTTTCTGATCATGGAGTTCTTATAAATCATAATTTTTTGGGGAATGATGTGAATCATTCCATATATTGGATAATGTTAAATGATCTTGAAATCATATTGAGGTTCATATTGGATGGAAAAAGTTTTCGGAAGGATGTGATGTAACAATAACTTATACTATAGGACAGATGATGTGAAAATGTTATTTAACTAATTCGAAGTCTTGATGAAATGATGATATGAGAGGAATATTGTGAAATAAGAAAGATCATAACACCAAATATTTCCAATCTCAATTCATATGTGGGAGATCCTTGAATGTTGATTTCTTGGTAGTCTACAAATTTTGATCAGAACTTATGAAGATGAAGATGCTATTTTTTATTTAGGACAATAATCCATGAGAAAAAATTCATAATATAAATTAGTGGTTTAATGTCAGAAGTGTGGATCAAAATTATATAAGTAATGAGGATGTTGGTGTTAATGCTATATAACATTTCTTACCAGACTTGGTATGCCACCAAACATTAGAGTGACCCTGAAACTGATCCTCAAATATAGCGGTGACTATAAAAGGAAATCTAGGTAGAATTGTTATTAGGTGGAGATGTTGGTATCAATTAAACCTATAATGAAATTTATTCTACTCAGACCAATTAAAAATTATCCAAATGTCAATAAAAATTTTAGTCAACCATTTTCTATCAAGATGAATTATTGGTCAGTTTTTGTTTAACAATATATTAAAAAAATAAAACTCTAATATATTTTTTCGAGTGAGTCAAGTGTCATTGAATTGGAGTTGACAACACTTATAAAAATAATGTAGATTCTAATCAATTAGATAGAATCTCACATCAATAAAATTATTGTATGTAGTATCATCGTTCTGAGAAAAATAAGAAAAGAATAATTGTTTCGAGAAGCTAAAATTATTGACAAGGGGATATCAATGTTTTAGAAAATGTGTGTCTAAGAGATTGAATAAATTTCAGAAGTGTGGATGAGTATATACATAAATAATTATAAGTTTCAAATATTTTTTCTGAAAAAGGTGAATAAAATTATAAAATGTAGAAACAATTATATTGTAATGATACTTTTAATTTTTTTATCATTCATTTTAATATAGAACATCAAAAATGTTTTTGTTTTATCAGTTTGTATGGAGATTTAGAACCTAAAAGTTGTATTTATCTATATGGTGCCTAAAATTGAGAATTTGTTTGATTCTAGAAAAAAAAATGATAATTCATATATATATTACATATGATCCAATTGGAATAGAGCAACATTATTACGAATTCAATGATTCTATCATAATGGTAAATCCAAATATGACTGAATTTTGTAAATATGTTATGATTTAAGAAGAAGTTGTGATTGGATTGGAGATGATCCAAGAAGATGTGAGAATAGTTTAGAATCATTTGTTAAGACAAATATATTTCAAAAATTCATGGGGAATTGGTGTTTTGGTAATTTATTTTGAGTGGGATAACATTTCAGAATCCCTTACAAATAACATTACGATCACCTATAAATAGTGCTATTATATTATACTTTCAGACATATATGTTCAATACAAGGGAGAAGAAAATATAATCAATATTTCTAGAGAGATGAAATTTTTGTATTTATAATTCTTAAGGATGTTTTCCATAATGAATTTGTAAATGATATGAGATATAATCATATTAACAATAAAATCATATCGAGGATGATCATTAAACTAGGAATCAAATTGATATTTCCAGACTAAGGAAGAAGTAGTTCAGAATTATTTCCAAAATATTATCTTGGATTTATATTATTGGATATCATAATTGGAATGGGAATATTGGACATGAAAATTTTACTCAGAATCATTATGATTTCTTGGATGTTTGTTACTCTGTTCTTGGTCAAAAAGTGACTAATTTGTTTGAAGATCTTATTTTTGGAAGTTTATAAGGACACACAATATCTTTTATGAAGCATATTTAAAATGTTTCACAACTAGTTACAAAACATTTATGAAACCATTTCATGATACTATAATCACATTAAGTGTTGTACAAAACATAGTCTTATATGAATGTAGGTGAATTTCCTAGTCATTGAACCCATAAAAATAATTTTTTAGTGCATTGTGTGTTTATTTTATTTTTTTCATTTCATATAAAAGACCTAGGTACTCTTATTAGACAATAAAACCTATAAATTATTTTCTTCATATGTATGAGTGATTGTTTTTGTTTTTAACAAAGGTAATAATTATTTTATAGCAGGAGAATGATATTTCAAATGAAATGAAAATTTAAAAAAATATATCTAATTCTCAACCACCCCATATTAATGATAAATTGATCCTTCCTGGTTATTTTAACAGTTAATAGAGATAAAATTCCCTTAATTTTTTATTTTATGGATAATATATTTTATGTTAGAATTTATATTGTGTGAAAAATAATTGGATTCTGGTCATTTATGTTAAGAACTATCATATCAGGAATGATATATGGTTTCCTGGTCTTCTGTCTATTGGGAATGAAGTTATTGATGATAAAATAGATGGATTTTGTCATATTGAAGATAATTTTCATATTATATCTATTGTTAAAAATAATATTGAGATTGATAGAAGAGATAATAATATATTAATCTCATCATTTTCTGAATGAGTGTTTTAAGAGTATAAGGTTCTTCCACTTCTATGGGTATTTTGAAAAAGATGAAGAACATTTATGAAATCAATAAAAAAGTATGTAAATCCAAATTTTCAAATCTAGATTTTGAATTATGGAGACATAAATATGGGTGGGTATTAATCTATTAGTGAAATCTTATCCAGGGTTAATGAAATTATTAGCAATATTATATGTATTGTTGAAAATATAGAATATTATATAGTTTTTTAAAAGATATTAATAATTCTTCATGATATGTTTGATATAAAATTTTATTTCACAGGAAGATAGAGATCCATAAACATTATATGTAAATTATTTTAATATCATTCACATTACTTATCAAATGAGAGTGGATACATATAAATTTGGAAAAAATCATTGTGAAATTTCTTTCCAAGATTCAATGAAAGAAATGAATTAGAATATTCCTATTTAAGAATAATCTAGTAATTTAGATTTTTTAAATGGGTAATATAAAAATATTTTTGAATTAATATCATTGTTTTATAAAAATGTGAAAATAGGTATATGAAAATATTTGGGGAAACATCCCTTTAAATTGTTAGAAGGTGGATCTGTTGGGAACTTCACGACTAATTTTCCTCAATGTAATAAATAAGAGGATATCGATGAAGCATATAGAAAGTAGAATAGATCATGGATATAATAAAATGATTTTTCTAAATATTATTCCAATAGTAAAGGTAAAATTTTATCTAAATCTAAAAGAAAAACATTTTTTTCTAAAGATGATGAATAATAATAATGTGAAGCTAAATATAAAATATCTACCATGTATTCTAGATAGAATAATTTTATTAAAAATTTTAATGATTTAGAGCTTAGAAGAAGCTATTGAAATTAAAAAGTATCCAAATTATAATTTTATGATAATATATAATTTAATGAATGCATTAGAATGATTTTGAGGAATGATAAAGAGAGCATGACGTTTAAAATTAAAAATTCATCAAAAAATAGAATAAAAGATTATCTGATTGAAATATTATTCTAAAAAAAGAAATATCATGATAAACAAATGAATTATATTAATCATATAAAAGATAAGATGAAAAAAAGAAGGGGATAAAAATATTTTTCTATAAAATATTTATATAACTCAAAATAGGGTTACATGTTTCAATAATTATATTCCAAATTTCTTTTAATCTCTGAAAGGATAAACATAAGAATGATAAAAAACCTTCAATGAATGAAAATAATGATGATGTTTTTTTAAGGAGAAGAAAGCTGGAAAATTTATCTATTTGGCTAAGGCCAAAAAGTAGAGAAATATGAAGTGACAAAAAATTATGTATTTAATACAGATTATACTACTTCTTGTTCCAATAATGATGGAGAGAAAAATGATCTAAAGAATAATATTCTGGTAGATAACCCAATTTGTTGGTGGTCTATATATATATCTGATATGATTGTTTTATATAAAAATCTTCACAAATTTGGTCATTATGGTAGTTTGAGTGGAAAATATTCTTTATAAGGATGATAATAGAATGTGGTTTCATTTATCCATATGAAATAAATGTGTTGGTATAATCGACCACATTACTAATATTCCTCAAATTATGGATGGAAAGTATGAGTGGGGGGGGGGGTCAATAGTCACAAGGAATGAAGTATGAGGAGATTATTTTAGAGAATCCTAATAATGGTAGTTTGAATATAAAAATAAGGTTCCACCCTGTGGAAAATAATTTTGAAATTTGTGAACAACTTAGAAATCTTGCAAAAGGATGTTTTTTTTATTTCCTATACAACCAAATTTTTTTCAATTCACATATATTAAATTTGAGGAAGTATAAAGGGATGTAAAAACATATTTTTTTGAAAACTTATCTTAGGGAAACCAAAGGAGAACATCAATTTATTCTATAAAGTTTATGTTCTTCTCATATTATAATAAAATTTTAATTTTTTTTATAATTATACATATTTTAGGGATGTAAGAATTACATTTTACAATGATGAGTCTCTCCTAATCAAATGTGTTAGATCATCCGTAATTTTGTAAGAATATTTGTATTCCTAATAATGATTTTTTAGTGATGGATTGAAGCAATCCATTCCTTGTGTTACAAGATTTTGTGACTTGTAGAGAAGTTATTTTTTAAAATAATGGTTTTTTTGTTAAGAGCATTGAAGATAGAAAAATATTTATGAGAAGATAATGAATGAATAGAAATTTATTCCAATTTGGTGAGGATCAAAACACTTATTACATGGTCATACTTATAGTGAATAAGTTGTGGAATAAAAGGATAGGAAAAATGGTCCATAGAAACAGGAGGAAGTTATCAATGAATTATAACATCTGGGGTATTCCGAATATGTTAATTGGAGTATATTTGTGTTCATAGATATGTGGGAAGGAAGGATAACATACTATGTTCATAATAAAGATGAAATTTGTTGAAAATGTCCCATAGAAGTTAGTTATTTTTATCTCTATGGGCTTATGAGAAAAAAATTACTCATGGATATAAGTACTTCCATACATTCATTGATGAATTTACAAGAATTAGTTTTGTTATGTTTATGAAAAATAAGTCAGATTGTCTGAAAATATTTAAATGATTCAAGAAGATAGATGAGAAGGAATGCAAGTATTTGGTGATGAAGTTGAGAATATAAATTGGAGTTGGATATAATAATGAATGGATTCACAGTTATCTTGTGGCGAAAGGAATTTATCCTGAGTTATGTACATCATGAAATCATAAAAAAATGGTTTTATTGAAAGTTATAAAAGAAATCAAGTCAAAATGTGAAGAACAATGTAACATGAACACGATTTATCTTCAAATATTTTTTCTAAACAGGATAATATCCGATATGAGACCATAAAATTGTTTTAATAATGATATCAATGAATAAAACATTGAATAGTTTTTGGGAGTCCTTGTTTAATAATTTAGAGAAGTGAAATCATTAAGAAGCTTTATAATAGAGGTGAAGATTGAATATTTCATGGATTTGATCATGATGTTAGAGGATGTAGATATTTTAACAAATTAATAGGGTGATTAATTAATTATTATGATGTGAAATTTATTAAAAATATTGGGATGATACTAAAAAAACAGAGGATAATAATGAAGATATATCATACGAAGGAATATCTAGTGATAATAAAGATTAGAATATAGAAAATGGTAATCATACTCTTGATTAATAATCAAACACAAATATTTCAATTGATGAGAAAGAATCTAGATAATTTCATTCCATGATAATGATGGAAGTGGAAGCTCAAAACCTAATTGGTGACCAACATCCAAAGGTTCCAAAAAGAAGAACATAATATGTTATTACACATGTTTCTTTGTATTCAAAATACAAGATGAAATATTAAAAATAATATTTTTATATTGGGCAATTGGTTTATTTTATGACAGAAAATCGATATCAAATAGAAATGAATGATACCAATGAACTCATATCGATTCTTGATAAAAAAATGTTATTGGTACAAAATGGGTATTCTATTATAAGGTGAATGAAGATGGTAATGTTATATGGACCAAATAAAAATTAGTGTGGAAATATAACTCATAGATTGAAGCCATTGATTTAATGATAGATTTTCTCAAGTGTAATGTATAGAAACAATTAGAATATTTCATTTTATTTTTGCATAATGATGTTACAATATTTTTTAAATGGGTGTGAAGATCAGATTTTTGATTATGGATCTTGATGTGGATGTTCATATTGAATGACCTTGATAATTTTTTATTGGGATAGGTGAAATTTATATGTGTGTGTTTATGAAAGCCTTATATGGTCTTAAACGTTATCATATATCATGGTACTAAAAAATTTATGCCTACTTATAAAATTACAGCTTTAAGAGGGGATGATTTTATAGTAAACTGTATATCAATGAATGACAAGGGTTTTCTCTCATTATTATATTATAAATTGATGAAATTATCATTTTTTGTGAATGATGAAAGAACAAGTGAAAGTGTTTTTTAATATATGAAATCTTTTTGGAGATATACATGGTGAGTGATATGAAATACTTTCTTTGGTTAAAAATTTTATAAAATAAGAAGTAGATTTACAATCCCATGAAATATAATTTAAGTAACTTATAATGAATATCTGAATGGAAAATAAAAAATTTATTTCTGCATCAATTTCAGTAGGAACAAATTTCATAAAAGATGGTGAAGGAAGGGAAGACAACTCAGATGAGTTTTGATGGTCGATTGGATGTTTTTGACCTTTGAATTCATCAAGACCCAACATAGTATATATTGTTAGATTACGTGAAGGAATTATGAGTTCTCAAAAAGGATAACATTTTTATATAGAAAAATAATTCTTAAAAATATCAATGTCACATTAAATATTAAAATAATGCATGATAAGTTATAAAATATTTACTTGTTTGGGTTTTTAGTTGCCAATTGGGAAAGAAGTGTTGATGATAGAGGATCCACAAATTGTGGAGTTTTATTTAGGAAAAAATTTCTATTAGTATGAATAAAAAGATAAACAGATCATTTACTAGTAGAAATATTTAATCAAAGAATCCCACTACCACTGATGATGCTACCAAACTTATGTGGATGAGGACCCAGTTGGATGATTTACTTGTTGAAGTGATGTTTACCATGCTATTGGGTTGTGATAATCAAAGTGAAATCAACCTGAAAAAAATAGAGTGCAATATTATCATTAAAAAATATTTATATCAAATACCATTTCATCAAAGTGATTTTTTATAAGAATTAATTATATCTAGAGTATTTTCCATCGTTGAAATAAGTTGTTTTCATTTGTATAGAACAACTACTAACATACTCTTTTTATAGTTTTTTGTTGAACATTGTAATCCAATTACATTCAAAACTAGTTTAATGTATGTGTTTCTATCCCGTATCTCATCCATTTATAGAATATTTTTTCAAGGTGGGATAATTGTTCCATATATCTATCAATCATTATGTTATAAAAAATTTAAGTTACATGTAAACAGGGGGAGTTTTCAGAATGTTTTGAATCTAGAATTTATGTGTTTGAATTATTATAAAATATTTTTCGAGTGGTTTTAGGAATTTGTTTTACTGAAAGTAGAATAAGAAGGGAAAGATGTCAAGAAATCTATGAAGAAAATTTGAGGATATTTCACGGGTCACTAATTTTAGATAAATGGTATTTTGTCAATGTATATTGTTTCTTATAATATTTGGGCTCACCTAGGATTAGAATTGTTTGTATGTAATCCATAGCTTGATGTTACAATGTTCAGTGATTTATAAACCTCATATGACAATAAAATCCCAAAACGGGGGAATGTTGGGACCAAGTTTGATATAAGATGTTTTTGGATACTAGAAAAAGTTTTCATTCAATGTAATTTATTTTTTATTTGGAACAAAGAAATAAATTCACGTTTTAAATTATGGAAATTAAACTCACAATAATATTCAGATGAACATATTCACAGTTCTTATGAAATTCAATTGGATTATAAGTATTTGGTTCATCGTAAATGCTTAATCAGACTCACTTTTGTTCCATAATGAAGTGTCTATAATAATAAGAAGTTGTATCATATTATTTTATGGATTTGATGTAAATATATTGATTTTTTTTGACAACTGAGATATTATTTATCATCTATTTTCTATATTTATTGTTAAGAAATACTTATGAAGGAAATGTGGAGAAAAAGGTTTTCCAATCATAGTGAGTATTGGATTGGAATGAAAATATTTCTAGTGGAATGGGATGTTAAAATAATCTCCATTATAAGATTGATGATGTCAATGTGGATCTCCATCATATTCAATGTAATGATGAAGTCATTTTTGTAGAAGAATTTTTTAGCTGTAGAAGTTTCTTGATGCGAGAGCAATATGGTCTCAGTTCATCTGTGTGAGATCACCATATATAAGTTTTTTTGTTCACTGTGATGTTTGATTAAAATGTGAGAATATAAAGTTACTAGTTTATACTCAGTCCAATAATCCATGGAAATAAATTTTTTTTACAAGTATCTGTTTGGATTTTAGAACTGTAACTCATAATATGATAAGTAATGAGGATTTTAATGTTTATGTTACTGACACAAGTTAATCAGACTTTGTGTTCGATCAATCATTAGAGTGACCATGGAACAGATCATCTGATACAGTGGGGATTACATTTGGAAATCAGGGGATAAATTTTTATTAGTGGGAGGTGACGTTATTAGAGAAACTGATGATCAAGATGATGTTTTTGAGTCCATTAAAATTTGAATTAGTGATCAATCAACAATTTACTCTTCCATTTTCCACTATGATAAAATTATTAGTTGTTTTTCATTAAAAAATTGGTCAAAATAAAATACAACATTGATATGTTTTTCATGTGGGTCAAGAGTCATCTGATACAGAATGAGACACTGCTTATTAGAGTTAGGGATATCTTGATCCATCAGACATAGGATAACACTAATAAATTAATCGGATGTAAGAGCATTAGTCTAAGAAAAATAAGAAAATAATAATTGTTTCATGTAGCTACAAAAGTTTTGACTACGAGAGCTCAATGTTTTTAGAATGTTTTTTTCATAGAGGTTTAATCCAAATAAAAAATGTATCAATGGAGGTGGAAAAAATATTTATATGAATACACTATGGTTATAGAAAAATGAAAGGTCAAATAAAATTATAACAATGAATAAAATATGTTTTTTGAAGGTTGGTTTCAATTTTTAATATTCTTCATGATGGTATGGATCATCCGAATGAGATTTTTTTATTAGTTGGTAAGATTCTTCAGAAGATGAATTCTATTTTTGTTGTTATATGGAAACATATTGATCATTTTTTATCGATTTATATAATCATATTAATTAGACATATGTATTCCATATGTTTTAATTGTTATGGAGTAATATATTAAGGAAGCATCAGATTCCATTGTATTAGGAAATCCAAATGGGAAATAGGAATCATATTGAATTTAATAAAAATAATCCAAATCATGTTGATTTTATGAGAACATTCACGATTTTTCATGATGAACTGAAATGAGTGTAGAATGGGTGAATAAGTTGAGGTTATATCCTAAATTCTAAGGGAATTGATTTGTAACACCGTAATATTTTTGAGATTTTTTTGTAATTTGTTTAATCTCTTGATATTTTTCACTATATGCAACATTGAAAATATATTTTCCATAATTCAAACACTAATTTTACATGAAATACCGATTAGACATGAACTACATGAAATACCAACTTGTCTTGCGCTACACGCAACACTGACATGGCGTGTGACGATACAACATTGAGTTTCTATGAAACACACACACATATATATTATATACAATTAATTAAATGATATAATTATAATATATCCATTATAAACAGTCATAGGAATTGTATAAAAAATTTCAAACATTTTTTAGTTTTTCATATATATATTATACATATAGATAATGAAAAATAATATTTTTGGTAATTTCATTTTTCTATTGAAAATATTATCTTCCCGAAGGGAGAAATATATCTAAAACATTTAATTTTAGACACATTAAGAAATTGAATATGATAAAATAGACTTACATTTTAAATTTAGAATGTAAAATTAATCCTAGGGTGATTACTTTGTATTTTTTTGAGAAACATAATTTTTTTACGAATAGTGAACGAAATACCATTTTTTAGTCCGAAATTACTTTTTTGTCTAATTAGTAATAAATTATAAATGATATTATAAATATGTTTTAATAAATCATTATATAAACATTAAATCCAATAGTACAATGTCATTAATTAGAGTCAATTGGACTTTAAAACTGAATATAATAAATTAACAACCTTGTAATCATTTTCCGACATTAAACCCCTATTATATAATCCTGTATGTGGGAATAGAACTAATCAAACTTTTACCGCATCATTGAATTTAATTTCCAAAATTGGACATACCAGATTGTGTTTAGTATAATTTTTAGTTTCGAATTATACCATGATTATTTTTGACAAAAATAATTAGTAAAAGTGATTAAAATTAATCACAGCAGTTGAGGACAAATTAATCCTAATTAGGGACCAAACCATAAAATTAAGCGACCAAATGACCGTGGAACATTTCCAACATCCATTTTATGTCCATATATTGTCCATAATACATCCATTATTGTTTTTTTTTTGTTTTTTAGGACTATTTTTAGGTACGAACATGTGAAAACCTAACTTATTTCTAAAAATTCCATCTTAGTCCTTTTCATTCCCTATAAAAGGGAACCAACTCTACCCATTCTTCAGCCCCATAAAAACACATAAGTTATTTAAATTACATTCCCAATATAATTCCCAAAAATTCAACCTTATAACTTGATTCATTACTTTATATTGAAAGGCTCTCAAGGAAGCATTTTAGCACAATCAAATAGGAGTTACCCTCATTTGAGGTAACATCTTCTCTCAAGCTCCTTTCATTTATTTTCTTAATCCACACCCTATACTCTCTTTATTAGTTTCTTGTGTGAAAAAAACAATATCCTACATACATTATGATATTTATATGCTATTTCTTATACCTACACACACACACACACCCATCTAATAGATATCAAATATAATGTATCTATGTACAGTGAACTACTGCCTCACGAAAAGATGATTGTTAATTTCTTCATTACCAAAAATCATGGTGTCCATTATGATAGAAAATATATTTATATATTTTATATATAATATATAATATATATTTAGTCTTCTTCATTAATTTTAACAAAATATACATATTTACTTCTAATTTGGTGTTAATATGATAATATTATTTGAGGTAGTGCAGATTAACGCCCTCACAAAGTGATGTGATTCATTCACACACCACATGTAATGTATTAAGGAGGGGTTTATTGAAATTATATGATATATATAATATATTAATTCCAATGGAATAATTGTATATATATATATATATGTACATACATATACATATATATTTCATTTACATTCTTTATTTTAATACGATAATAAAAAATGGAAACATCGATCATGCGTACCTACGGCTTACCATCTCCATGAATGGTGTATTCCATTTAACACATCATTATGATATAGATTATTATAATATATAAAATATAGTAATTTTATGGTATTTATATCATGATATATATTCTCTAATCATGATATAAGTATAAGGAACAATGATATAACAAATTCAGACACATTCAAAAAACAAATAAAATATTACCCAAAGTGAAACATTAACATAAGATCGCTAAATATTTAGTAATATAATGTCATAATAAAATCATATATTATTATATCTATAATAATATTCATATTTAATTGATGTATAATAAAAATATATTTATTATATAGGATGATTTTAGGAGTACAGAGAGAGTCATGACATAAAGTAAGGGGAATTTCATCTCACTTTTATTTTTTGTGAGATATATGTTATGATCACCACTCTTTGCTTTTCTATGATGTAGGTAATTCACTTGACATATTTATATATATCATATAATTAAATTTATGTTCATTCACAAATCTATCCAATTAACTTTCATTCATGGGGTTTATTATTCAAAATTTAACAAATTAGTAAAATAGTTTTGTATCAATTTTCTTTCTTTGAGATTTATTTTTTGTTATACACCTAAAGCCTTTTTCAAGTTGTATATACTTCCATTTTACATGTTATATATTTAATCTCCTTATTTTAAATATATCATAAGAATAATTTAATTTCCTTTATATATATATAGGGATAGTATGATTCTGCATTACCGAGTTATAAGATTTTAGTGAGACAATATCATGGCTTATCGAGATTGTTTATGCTTACTCTTACATTGATGAAGTATTATGATCCATATCTGAAGAGTATTAAATATTTTCCTTCTACATTATTTAATCATATTATCCTCTATTTTTAGTGCTATTTTCCACCCTATGGTACTTAAGATAATGTTTCTAATCTAAAATATTAATGCTTCTCTCTTTGGTCGGAAATCTAATGTATTTAAGAACCGTGTATTCAGAAAATGTTGTTAAAATGATTTAAAAATATAATTGAAGATAATTTTTAAGGAAATATTTTTTTTAATTTTTTTTATTTTATTCAAATATTTCTTTATATTTTTTCAAATACATTTTCAAAGAAAACGTTTTTCAAATGTTTTTACGTTATAAAATGAATTATTTAAATATCAAAGGTTATTTCATCAAGAAATGTTATTCAAATATCATTCAAAAGTATTTCTTGTCTAAGATAAAATCCATTGGTGTTACCCATTCCCTTATTGGTTAATTCATAAAATTTTACATTAACATTATTTCATTGAATGGTATATTTTTTATGATTACATGATGCTTATGAATCCCATATATCTTTAAAAGGTTATATACTTTTGCAACCAACTTATTTTAGTAGGTTTTTATTTTTTGAAATTATTCTGAAATCAGTATATATCAATAGGTTATGTTATGTTTACAAATTTATGATGCCCATTTTATTTCATGGGTTATGATATGATAGTTTATTATCTTTCGGAATATTTCTGTATTACTTATATATGTGAGGGCTAGAAACTATATCTCCCTCCGATGCGTTGGGTAATTTTGTATATATCATTAGATAAACTAAGATGGTCGTGGGAGTTAACCATAACTACTATGATCTCCATAGAACTGAACCATGAATACTATTATGATATAAGGAGTGAACTCATTATATTATGATGCACATGGGAGTGATCCCTGACTGCTATGATGGTATGAGGAGTGAACCCATACTACTAAAATGGACTTGGAAGAGATGCCTTGGATACTATGGAAATTATTATATGCTTATATGTTTTCCACAATTCCATGTATTATCCCTATGCTATTCTTTCTGATAATATGATCTTCATTTCATATGATTCATGTTTTATGAAGGACCAATCATTATTCCATGGTTTTGGTTTTGATCATTGATGTGTAGGTTATGATCATATATTTTCATAATCATATTCTCATTCCCTTATACACATTTTTATTATTACATTCCTTCCTTGTTTAACCATAGTATGATTATGAGATCAGCCCTTTTATGTTTAATTTCCCCTAGGTTATGATGATTTGTACTATGTATTATATATATAAGAAGGTTTCTAGTAATGAAGAAACTAGTTGAAGATGATGTAGCTCTAATATGTACCGGTGTTTATGTTTCCTTGTTTCCAAAGGTACAATACCAACTACTATCTTTGGATGTCTGTTTTTATAATGTTTAATTTTTCAGCAATAGTTTTGGGATTTTTATTTTGGATAACGTAGGACCTCTATAGTTTTTATCATAGAGAAGGTATTGAGAACATCTAGAAATAAGGATGAGAAATATTTTGTGAGATCCCTAGTTATATTTATAATGATAGGTTTAGGGATGTATCTACGGATATGTTTAAGGATGAGTTAACATTTAGGAAAATGTCCTATAGCATTATTGAAAGATGGACTAAGTGGATTCCTAAAAATAAATAATTTTCTAGATACTACACGTGGATGTGGATCTGACAAAAATTTACATAGGGGTAACAACTCTGAAAAAGACGTTTTATGCTTCACTCGAGGTAATCTAGTACACAAAAATAGGCATTGTTCCAATTTTAGTTTGACACTCCTAGGGGACATGATTTGGTAATTAAAAAACTCTTTATGAACCATGATGAAGTATTTAGATATAAGTTAGCTATAAATATCCTAGGATTAACCTATTGTCTCATAGATTATGGAAGGTGGTATGATTTAGACATCCATTATGTATTTTTTTTCCTGACAATGTGGATTTCTGGTAGGATAAGTAATGCTCACAATATGATTATTATTTTAGTGAATAGTGGGAAGCAGAAGGAACTGGATAAATGTTAGATGTGATGGAATACTTTTGGATGAGAAGTCGTGTGGGATTTTCATTGGAGTGAATGATTTTGTGATCATTCCCAATCAGTTATCATTGAAAATGGTTAATTTTTTGTTCCTTAACAGCTATTAGACTCACCAAGGAAGGGAATGAAGGAGTATGTTTAGAGTTCAGGAAATAGAGACCATAGAATAATGAATATTCATTTTCCTCTGTGTCATGAATTTGGAATGAATCGCCTAATTGAATGTTTTTGAAGAATAATAATGTGTTTTTACTATGAAAAATAAGGACTCAAAGAAAATGACTAAATGGAAAATTGTATTGTATGGTTAACAAAATAGATAGGAATTTTGTCCTACCTATTTCCTCATCAAAGTTTAACTATTTTAGGTGTGGAGAAATTGTCATTATACAACCCAATTTCCCAAGAGGAAGGTTCCTAAAGTAAATTAGAAATTTGGTATGAGTAATGGATATATAGTGGATGATGACAAACTATTGATGAAATATGAAACGAAATAGTTATTATTGTTTACTAATTAAGGATGATGTAAATGATGTTTTTATGTATTTGGATTGTAAATTTATGAATGTGTAATATACAAGTATTTTCCAACTTATGTTTTTCTCTCTCAATATTTACCAATTTTTGATGTGATTTATTGAAAATACGATATTTTTACTAAGGGAATATAACACTTAATAGGTTATTTATGATATGAAAATGTTGTATGGATAATGATACATTGGAAATGAATAAGTAAATTTAATTGTATTGATTACCTTGGAACTAATGAAATTCTTGATTATGGGTGGTTTATGATATCATAGATGAGGTGTGTAGAATATTATTATTTAATAGAATTACTACAATATACATTTCAATTAGAATGAGTAAGTGTAATCCAAAAGGATTTATAGTAATTTAGGTTGATACCATGTTTCAAGGGAATATACAATACGGGCATTCACATGTTTGTACTTTTAAAACCAATATCTAAATTGAGAAATACAAGATAATCATTATTAAAATGATGTCATTCCACTATTTATAATGTTTTGAATTTTCAACATTGAGAAGGATTATATGGTTATCTATCCCTGAAATGTTTAATTTGGACTTCAGAGTAATTATTTGTGCACTGTGATTATATTGAAAACCATGGTTCAAAGGAAATTTAGAGATTAATAATATTTCAAGGAAGTCAATATTATATAATTTTAAAAATATAATATATATTTTTTAGAAAAGGACATCATTTATTTCGAGTGACACCCAATCATGTCTAGAAAGGCCCTTAGTCTTAAACCCATGACTAATGGATGATAATGGTTTCTTACCAACGACTTGCCTACGTTATGTCCTAGTTAATCTATATTTACCTTTATTGAATAAATATTTTTGATGAACATGTAGTGTACCTTTTTGTGTTTATTGAAAAATGAATGTTGATATTAGGAGAAAATATATAGACTTTTCATTCTTTTATGGTCCTTAAGATTTGGTAAAAGAGTGTTTCAGTTATTTATTCATCAAAGTTAATTTCTAGACATTCATTTCATGAGCTAATTTATGTATTAGAAATTGTAGAATGAAAATTCCATAAAAGAAATTGTGTTTTATTGATTTATCAAGAATTACTTAATGATCTGAATGTGATACCAAATTTTTTTCCCCAATACAAATTATTTTGTTAAAACAATCGATTTTAGATTCATAACTGGTTTGTGACATTAGGGATCTCATCGTTTCTTTGATCATTCCATTTTTTGTGATTGATGAACTCAATCACTCCCAATAAATATTCATGCTTTTTCTACATCTCCAATCTGCATTGTAAACATATGTTCTCCTATGTGGAAACTAAGTTACATGTTATATTGTATTATCATTATGGATCCAAATTTCCCTTTTTAGGGATTTTTTTGTATTTATTTTAATGATATGGGTTTCTATGAATTAAACTATCAGGTTCTAAACCTTTGATAGGACAAAAAAAAATTGAGGGGGTAATTCATTTTAAGGTGGTAGAATCTAACACCCCATGATTTAGATAATTTTATTCTAAAATAAATTAATCATTGGAAATTTTTCACTACACACAAAACATAAAATATATTTTCACAAAGTCAAATGTTAATTTAAAATGTTATACTAACATGTCTTTCCCTACATACAATATGAACATGCATTACGCTACCTGTAACAACGACTTGGCGTATGATGCATCCAACACTGTGTTTGTATAATTTTTTTACATATATATAATTAATTAATAGATATAATTATTACATAACCATTAAACATAGTTATAGGAATAATAATAACTAGGTTTTGTATATGTTTTATAATTGTTTTGTATAATTAAAACATATTGATAATGAAAAAAATGCATTTTGGTAAAGTATTTTTTTGTGATCAAAATACCATTTTCTTGAGTGGACCATATTTAAAAATAAAATAAATTTTAGAAACATTTTGAAATTTATTTTTATAAATAAAATAAATTTTTGTATATATAATTTTGAAATTACTCTAAGGATAATGTTTCATATTTTTCTATGAAACATCGTTTTTGATGAAGAGTGGAAAAATACAACTTTTTAGATAAAAATTTCCTTTTCAGATAATTTATTATGAATGGAAAATGATATTATAAATATTTTTAAAGTTAAAATTAGATGAATATTACATACAGTATTAAAATTTAATTCATTAGAATAAATAGTACTATGAAGCACAATAGAAAATCATTAAAATCTTTTGAACATTTTCCTACAATGACACCCCATTATTTCATCCCATATGTGGGATTAAAAGTAATATAAATTTATACAATTCTATGAATTGAGTATCTCAAATTTAATATATACTATTTTATTTATTCTAATAATTATATTCTAAGAATTTTATTTTCATTTTTTACCAAAATGATTAGTAAAAGAGATTAAAATTAATCACAACGGTATAGGCCAAATTAATCATAATTAGGGAGAAAAACTTAAAATTATGGTCCCAGATGACCGGGAAAGTTGTCCAAACCCCATTGGATTTCCATAGTTTATCAAAAATCCTTAAATTCATTAGATTCTTTTACTTGATTTCAATTTTTTTATTTGAGAACAATTTATCATTTAACATATTTCTAAAAATTATGAGTTAGTGATTTTCCTTTCCAAAAAATTCCACCACCTCTACCCATTCATCACACCTCTAAAAAATATTACGTCAGGCCAATCCATAATCAATACACTTAAAAAAATTCACCATTCAACTTTGAGGCCTCCATTTAGGAAAAATCCTCTCATGGAAGCCTTTTGGCACAAACCCAAACAAAGTTACCCACATTGAGTTAACATATTCTCAAAATATAATTTAATTTATTTTCCTTATTCATCCCTCAAATCTCTATATTCCATTATTGAGTTACATAACCAGTATCATAATTATAATATGAGTTTTTTTTCAGAAAATTTATTGACTTACACTTACACACAGCTCCATCTAGTGGGTATCGAACATACTGCTTCTGTGTACAACAAACTTCTTCCTAAAAATGATGATTTGTTAATTTCTGATTTACCACTAATCATTATTTCCATTATGATGGAAAATCTATTTATTTTTGTTCTATATAATATCCAATATGTAACCCCGTGACCTCATATACTCATTCATTTTATTTATTTCTTGATGTTGAATCTTCTGGTTGGGGATTGGGTTTGGCGTCCAACAGAAGTCCTTTTTTGTGGTATTAGTTTTTTTTTCTAGACCTATTCATGGTTTTTGTGAATTTTGTGGAATGAAAATGTAATTTTGGGGAGTTTCTGATGTTGTCGGTGTCTCCATATTGTGTTTAAAACATTGATGAATCCTTTGGGTGGCATTCGTAGTGTTTGAGGTGTAAGTTTTTGGGTTTTGGCCAATTTTTTGGGTCACGTGGTTTGAGAACAGATTACCCAAAACCATGCAACTATACTATGTGATGTGGTAGGAGTTTTTTAGTATCCCTGGCGCAGTTGGAAAAATAGTGCAGTAAAACCGTGCAGCCACTTACTAGCTTAACAATTTATGACGTGGAAACCCGTTTTGGGTGATTCCACCACTCAAATGAAGCCCCAAATGTTGGGTATCGACCAGATAACTCCTCAACTTTATCTGACATCCATTTTCTGGGATTTAGGGGTGATTTATTAAGAATTTTTTGTTATTCATAATGTTTCCATCAAATATTCTCTCTTTCCTTTCCTCTATTGGTACTAGGGTTTTATTTAGGGGTTTTCTTCAATGTTCTAACACTAATATCTAGGGTTTATGTTTGGTTCATGAAAAAAATGGAATCAGAGGAGGCCCTTGTTGTTTGGGGTGTTTGGTAGATGGAGACTACGGTTTTTAGTACATGGGAGATAGGTACGAGAAGGGAATCAAGAACACTCGATCATTTTGATACTCGAGTCAGCATGGGTATTTCGAGATTGAGTCTTGTGCCTTGTGTTGTTTTAGAATTGAGGGATGAAAATGTAGGTGATTCGAGTTCTGTTGTGGCCTTGTATGGGGTGGTGACCCATGTGATTTCCATATTCCTGGTTCAGGGCCCTCCTAGTGTAATTCCTTACATGGGACATAGATCACCACCATGTTGTCAGGCTAAGCATGGGAACTTGTCCATCTGTCCAATGGTCCATTTCTGGTTGGGTTTCATTTTGGTTTTAGTAGTTGTATGTGTATTTTGAAAATGAATGTGTATTTTTAAATATAAATGAATTTAGAAATGGAAATATTTTCCATGAAATGTTTTGAAATGGTAAATTGGGTTTTAAAACATTGAGGGTGTTTTTGGTTTGTGGATGTTAATGGAATGTGACCCCAAGTATTTTCTTGTGGACGTTGACATTTGAGTGGGTATCTGAGAGAAGATCATATTGGTAAGTAAGAATGGGAATGAACAGAAGAACTTGAAATGATTCATGGGATTCCATGGTTTTGGTTTTGGAATTATATCCATAGCATGGTTTTACTAAACAGGATTTTAGTGAGAAAATTATTTTGGGAATTTGTTTTTATCATTGAAAAATTGGTTATCAGTACTTGGGAATTATACATGGAAGAAGTTATTTTTGATTTTTAAAACGAAATTGATGGGTTTTGAAAAGGTTATTGTGGTGTACATTGTTTTTACATGGCTTCTGAGCCAGTGGGTTTTATGTTTGAGGTGTTCGTCTTTGTTTGTGCCGTAGTTTGATGTTGTATTTGGTCTGCGCATTTCCTGTTGTTCCGAAAATGCCACACAAAAAGATCACCAATGTTCCTAATGAGTCATTATTGGTTCCTTTTCTGTCATATGATTTTTTGTTTTATGTGGCGATTATGGTTCACTTGAGGATGTGGTGCATCTGGAGGAAGTCGAGCGTATCATTATGTCATTGGGAACTCCTGCTGATTTTAAAGCTCGTGCAACTCAGTGGTTTTTTGAGGGTATATCCTTGGTCCTTTGGGGGTTGGATTTCCCATCATCAATGGATTATGAGATGTTAGGGGATGTGTTTATGTCCACTTACATCCAACGTTTCATACTAGAGGAGGCGACGTAGAGGAAGGTGGTTGAGCTGTAGGATGTTTGGCAGGTCCAACGATCATTAAAGTCTTATGTTGAAAATTTTAGATAGATAGTTCCATTATCATTATATGTAGGATCAGTGATCAAATGAAGGTATGACTCTTTGTTTGGGGTATTTATCATGAAATTATGGAGAATGTTAACTCTTCTAGTGAAACCTATTTAGAGAGGTATGTGGATGTGTCATTCATCGATGAGTTGGTTTTTGGGGTGTAGCCAGTGGTTGTCGGTTGTCAAGAAGGTTCCCCATCAGGAAAGTAGAGTGTGCCATGAGAGATGGTTTCTAATAAACATCATTTTTGAGCCCCGACTTCTAGTTTGTTAGACCATTTTATTTTATGTTTCCTGTGTTATCAGTTTCTCCACTCAAATTCGTATTTTCATATTCCTCTAATGACTTTCCACCGTTGTGGCCATTTGAGTCATTTAGAGATGTTATGTAAAAGTTTCTATCTAAAAAGGAATTCTTTATTAGAGGATGTGTTTCTTGACTATGAGGCTATAGATTCTTCAGCCATCAAATCCCTAACCATAGGTCTCTGGTTAAATCTCATACACACTGAGGAGTCACAGGGGGTGTGAAACCAAACCTATTTTGGTATTCACTATTGGGACATAAATGCTTAAATTCCATTAGTTCTTATTGCCTTTATTATTTAAGTTAACCTTTTGTGGTAATTGTGCGATGAACTAGATATCTTGAAACCCAAACATTTTAGTCTATATGAATGTGTCCTTTGAAATATTTCATTCTCCATTGAGTGTGTCTTGTCTTTCCGAAGTCCAATTTCAGTTTTAACATTCCCCTATACTAGTTTGGAGATTCTTGAGTCTGGTATAATTGGTTTAATATGGGTTTGGATTGTTTGTAATGTTACTTATTCCAGTAGTGGTAGTGTCCAACTTTTATATGGATTTTTGAGCTTTATACCAGTAATAATTTTCAGTTTTTGGAGTTTTCATGAGATTCTTCCAAGTGAATCATGGTTACCACATGATTAGTCAAAATTTTGCAACCCTAGCTATGTGGATAGAACCAACGGTATGACCAACGCATGGCCATGTGGTCTCATAACCATGTCTCTTGGTGCTATTTTGGGTAGAGGCATTGGCATGGTGGGTGAACAGTTTTGAAACTATCCGGCCAAGCAATGTGGGGTACCACTTCCTTCCAGTAGTTCGTGCACAGTTGCTGCAAGGTTTTGTAAAAAGTGGGACCAAAACATTTGAGTTATATATTAATATTAAATGTTGAAATATCTTGTTCCTAGTTGCAGTGTTGGTGTTTTTTTGGGTTAAAATGTAGTTCGTATTAGATGAGTTCATTTGTTGGGGAGAACCCTCTTGCATTCTCCCCTTATTCACATTCACATATTGTGTTTTCTTCTTCATCCTCCATCTTTGACTCTTGGAGTGTATTGTCATCTTGGGTTTCATGGTTTCACCTAGGGTTTTTTGTTGTGCATGGACATGATCATTGGTTTACTTTTAGAAAGGTGACTTTTTGGGTGCAGAAAAGGACCGTGGTGGGGAGAACTGTCACATCGTGACCTCAGATACTCCTTCGTTTTATTTATTTCTCACTGTTGGATATTTTGGATGAGGGTTAGGTTGGGTGTCCATTAAAATTCATAGTTTTTTTTTGCGTTTTTAGTTTTATTCTAGACCTATTCATGGTATTTGTGAAATCTGTGGTAAGAAAATGGCATGTTAGAGAGTTTTTGATGCTATCAGTGTCTCCATATTATGTTCAAAACATTGAAGAATCGTTAGGTGAACTTCCCTAGAGTTAGATGTGTAATTTTGGTGGGTTTGTCCAAATTTTGGTGTCTTATGGTTTGAGCATAGCCTTCATAATCCGTATAACCTTACAATGTGAGGTTATAATAGTTTTTCAGTTGTCGTCGCACAGTTTGCGCACAGTTTGACCAACCATGCATCAAAAATGTGCAGCCACATACAGGCTTAACAAATATTGATGTGGAAAACAGTATTGGGTAATTATAAATCTGAAATGAAGTCTCAAAAGATGGGTATCGATCAGTGTAATCCTCCCCTTCTTCATGATTTGACTTCAGATGATTTAGGAACAATCTCTCATGAAATATTTGTGATTCTTCATCTTTCTATCATTAAATCCCCCCGCATTCCCTTCCTCTCATTGTTATAGGGTTTTCTCTTTGGGGTTTTCTACTATGGAAGAACCCTATTGTCAGGGTTTTATGATTGGATAGTGACATATTATGTCTTAAAGATTAGTTATTCATTTTTAAAACACATTCCTTTTTATGTCCTATTTTGTGTAAATATGATAATCTCGTTTGAGGAAGTGTGAACTGCTGCCCCCTCAAAGCGATGCGATTCGTTCACACACCGCATGAAATGTATTAAGGATGGGTTTAGTGAAATTATATTATATATATATTTATTATAAATTCTACTATAATAATGGTATATATATATAATTTAAATATTTTTTTCAATACGTCTATAAAAACTGAAACAACATTCATGCATACGTACAATTTGATGTCTCTCTGAATGGTCAATTAAATTTCTTACAACATTATACATTATATTATTATAATAAAAATTATATTTATATCATGATCAACATTATGTAATAAATGTATAATAATATGGACTAATGATATGACAAATTAATAAACATGCGAAAACCAAAGAGAATATTACACGAAGTGAAACCTAACCATATGATGCATAACAAGAGGACAATATAATGTCAAAATAAAAAATCATTGTTATATAAATGTAAATATTATTTTTAAAATATTTATAATAAACAAATAATTCTTATATAGGAATCTTGTATGAGTATGAAATAGTCAAGACCAAGGAAAGGGGGATTTCATTCAAACATTTAATTTCTGTGAGATTATTTTTATGTTCACCATTCTTTAATTTTGTGTTATTTATTTAATGATAATGATTTAATTATCTTCATATTTTAGTAAAATTTGGCTGTATTCAAATATCCATTCTATGATCTTTTTTTCAAGGGTTTTAACTTCTATTGGTTACCAAATCAATCAAACAGTTTTGCCTCAATTTTCCTTCATCGAGATTCATGTTTTTTATGAACCTAAAATATTTTTAAATATATATATATTACCATTTTACATGATATTTTATGAATTAAATTATTTTAATTATATCTTATGCTTCAGGTAATTTCATTTTCTTACATGGATACTATGATCCAATGTTACCAAGTTATATAATTTTATTAAGACAATGTCGTCGCTTTCCATGATTTTTTATGATTATGATTCCCTTGATGAAATATTATGATGCATCTAAGAATAGTATTAATGAGTTTTCTTTTCCTCGGTTTATTCATGTTATCATCTACATTTAATATCTTTTTCTACTCTGTGGTACTTAAGATTATGTTTTTATTTAAAATCTGACTATCTCTCTCTTTGGTCTTAACACTATTGTATTCAAAAACCATTATTATAATGTTTCCAATATGGTTCCAAATAATTCATGAAGATAATTTTTAGGGATAATGGATTTTAATTTTTTTTTATTTTGAAAGATTCATTTATATTATTTAAAATTTATTTTCAATTAAAAAGGTTTTTAAAATGTTTTTTGTTATAGAAATATTTTTTTCAAATAAGGAAGGATATTTTACTCAAGAAAGGATTTTAAAATATCATTCAAACTAATTTACCATATAATATAACATATGTGTGGTTACTCATGCCTTTATAGGGAATTATCCAATGTTTCCATTCGTATTATTTCTTTTAATGGAATATATTTTCAATGGGTTGACCATTATGAAGCATGTATTTCTTTAAAGGGTTATTTGATTTTAAAACCCACTTCATTTCACAGGTTGTTCTTATGATGAAATGATTATGAAACATGTAAATTTATATAGGATATGATATGTTTACATGTTTATGATACCCATTTCATTTTATGGATTATGATACGATTATTTATGATCTCTTGGCACATGGTTGTATGATTTTTTATATGATGGATGGGACCTATATCTCCCTCCAATGCATTTGGTAATGTTTTATATATCATGAGATAAACTAAAATGGTATTGGTGTGATTCTTATCTAATATTAAGGCCATGAAATTGAACTGTGACTACTTAGATAGTATGATAAGTGAACATAGGCTACTAGGATGTCCATGGTAGTGGACCATTACTATTATGATGGCATGAGGAGTGAACCCAAACATCTAATATGGTCATGGAATTTATGCCTTGGAAACTATTGAAATCTTTACATGATTATTTGTTTTCCACAATTCCATGTATTGTTTCTATGTCATTTTCACTTCTATTATGTTCTTTATTTCATATCATTCATTTCTTATTAATGGCCAATATTTATTCCAGGATTTCATATATGATCATTGATATGAAGGGTATGATCTACATATTTTATGATCATGTTCTCATATACTCATACTCATTTTTATGCTTACATGTCATCCTTGTTTCCCCTTACTGTGAATTTGAGATCACCCCTTTAATATTTCAATTCCACCAGGTTATGATGATATGTACTATGTATGATAAGTCTAAGAAGGGATCTAGTCAAGAAGATCCTTGTGGGAGATGATGCTGCTCTCATATGTACAAGTTTATATGTTTTCATGTTTTTAAAGGCACAATACCAACTAAGGAATTTGGAATTCTTTCTATATAATAATTATGAATAATTAAAATTTTATGTAATGTTAATGATGGAAAAGAGTGGTTCTATATATGATGATTCATGAATTTAGTTACAGTGGTAAACCATTTCCAAATGACGCTAAAATGGGATTTGGATCACCTATAAATTGATGAGGTCAATTGTACATTCTAAAGATGATATAATATTCAATTGAGAAGGTAGAGTGCTAAAATTATATAGATAGAAGGATTTTATGGATTGATCATACCAACATATTTTTTTCGAAAAAAAACGAATCAATGGAGTTGAAGGAATACCTTATTCATGTGATCATCATATTGGGATGGATCATCATACGTGGATTTGGATTATGATTTTTAGAGTGACGTAGAAGCAGTTCATAATTATTTTAGTGATATTCTGTCAGATTCATATTATCAAACTTCTCAACTAGACTTTGTATATTAGACTGGTAAATCAAACAGAGTATCATTAAAATGTTTAAGAACTTCATACCAACTACTCGGCAAGGAAGGGAAAAATTGTTTTAGAATATCATATTTATGGATGTCAACATGGAAGCACAATAACATTTTTTGAATCATCCTCTGAACTTTTCGTAAGGTTTTACAAAAATTATATTACATAATTTCTTTTATATTTGAATAAAAATAGTATTTTTATTACAGATAGTGATACTCTAGAATAAGGGAATATCCTACTTGTTATATCAACACAAAGGGTTTTTTAAAAGGGTTGTGTGGTTTCATACTGTTTCATACAATACCAATGAAGTATATACTATTATTGAGTTGGGAACTGGTAAATGATTGTCTTCATGTGGATGTTTTATTTTTTTATAGATAGTTAGCATCTATTTTTTAGTAGATTTTGGTTGTATCAAATTAATGGAATGTTAAAAGAAAACTCTATCCTTGATTCACCCCTCCCACTATTGGTAGTAAATTGAT
Organism: Viscum album; assembly: GCA_963277665.1. Classification (NCBI taxonomy): domain Eukaryota; kingdom Viridiplantae; phylum Streptophyta; class Magnoliopsida; order Santalales; family Viscaceae; genus Viscum; species Viscum album. The sequence continues at coordinate 599,894,669 of OY728122.1, forward strand.
CATACTAGGAATTCTCAATCATCATAGCATACATCATTTAAAATAAATGGGATTCATTATAATCTAATCACTATAATTACAAAACAACAAAATATAATATAATTATTGTATTAATAGATCATATTCCAAGTAAATCATCAATAAAATCTATGGATGTTATTATAGACGATAAATTATTTTCATAATCCATGGAATATTTCTAGTTAAAAATACTATTTTCATTTGGAAATAACATATAATTAATATAAGACCATAAAAAATACCATGTAAGATAATTTCCTAGAATTTGACCTTGGTTACATGAGAATGATGCTTCAAATCATTGAAAATGGATGATGGTGGGAAAATCGGTTCCTATCATAATCGTTAAAAATAATGATTTTACTCACACCTATGGTAATAAGTAAATCATTCACAAAATGATAATTGGATTGCTTTTTAAATTTTATATATAATTTAAAAAATTGTTACAAATTTATTTCTAAAATAAATAGTTTATTGTATAAAAATATTTAAAAATTTAATTGTTTTCATGGATATGGAGGATGAAAATTCCTGACCAAAAGCGATGAAATAAGGTTTAAATATCTTAGACACACATTCTAAACAATTTTGAGTACTAGAGAGTGAATTTTTTTATACAACATATAAGTATCATTAATAATGAAATATTTTCATATTTAATATGGTTTATCCGATAAATATTATATATTTTTTATGAATAGAAATTTATGCATAATGAATCAGGATTAAATTGAGATTGTAATATACATCTCTTACCTCTTGGGAATCAACTAAATTAAAATCCCCATGAAAGAATTAAAATAAATTAAACATTAAATATAATTAAGAAAATAAAAATTAATATAAAATTTCAACATGGGTTTATATACACCCCATAAAAGAAGACATATAAATAACATATAGCATGTCACAAAGAAGGTAATTTAAAACAATAAACCCATAACTCATGTATTGTCATGATTCAAATGCATTAAAACAACCTATATATTAAATATTTATTAATTATAAATATATTATAGAGTCATTTTCATATATATAATTCAATATATGATTTAATTTTCATATGTTTAATCTCATTGTATATCAATACTTTATTAAAATTTCCATTTAGGATGATAATTACATCATTTTACATTCATGTTTGGTATTGAAAACGAAATCCATTAATTTTGGTCATGGTTCCATAATCTAAAAAGATTTAATAATTACATATGTATAATATATAATAATTCTATACCCAATTATAAATATTCATATAAAGTGATGAAAAAAGTACTTATATCACATTATGGAGATGGGAATATTTACGTACAAGGGAATGACGTTTCTCTTTTTTTGGATTTAAATAAGGTATGAAAAATTGTATTTAACATTTTTAGAATATATATTATGTCCAAATAATATATATATATTTATATATATTATATTTATCAAAATAACCATCCCTGAATGATGGTTCTGGACAATAAATAATATTTTTATGTAGAGGTGGTATTCTAAAAATATGTGTGAGTGATACATTAATTTACCATTTGATAGAACGAAGGTGGAAAATGGATATACTCCAATCATAATAACATATATTTATATTTATTAAAGTAAATTAATCATTATTTGGTTTATTAAACAAACATATAAGAAGTATAATAATAAAGAATATTTAAAAAAGTCGGGTAAGACGATACCCCTTCTTTGAGATTTGTTATTTGGATTTCACCTTAATCCTTCTTAGGATGTATATAAGGGGAATATAAAAATACACTATTAGAGTTTAATGAATTTAGGATTGTATTAGGGTGGGTATTGGATGAGATAGTATGCTCAATCTTTTTAAATATGGGAGGAGAGGCAGTTCCAATTTATTTGTGAGGGAAATGACACACATTAAATTACATACAAAATTAAATAGTATATATATCATAATCTTGTCATGTGGTTCCTATGAGAACCAAATTTGAATATATTTCTATATAGAGATTAAATGCACCCATCTATTCATATTTAGTGATATTATCATAAAATATACCCCTTATCTTCTAGTTAATAAACTTTAAACGCATTTAAATCATAATAATGATATCATTTATTTTTTACCATGACAACAAAATAATATGATTGAAAATAAAATTTTAATTCCAAAAAAATTACTTATTGATTAAAAAATTGGATAAAATTTTACCATATATAACACATTTAGGATGATGAAATTACAGGAAAAAAACCCAAAACTCATGAAAAATAATATTTTAGGAAAATTTATGATTTAAGAGTAAAAACCTCATCACCATGAAATAAATAATAATTATGTATTGATGATTTATTTGTTTAAAAATAAACAAATTAACTTTTTATAATTTAATTGAAAATCTAAAACCAAATGGAATATACATACCATTCAATTAAAAGTAATGACCAAAAATATTGTTTTGATTGGAATAATATATGTATTCTCTTCAAAAATCTAAATCATAGGTTCCAAATATCACAATAAGGATTTTAAAATATAATATTTAACTTCATTAATATATTTGTTGTTTAAAAGAACTAATATATTTGTGTACATTCAATTGTTTTTGGGATTTTGATGATTTAACTCATAGTTTGGACCATGTTATCCATATTTTACAGATATGTCAAATACTCTCCAGGGATACAATTCCTAATTAACCCAGATTTAGTTGATCATGTTAAATAATATTAATTATTATAATTATAAATATTTATTACAGTATTAAATATTCAATTTATATTTACAATATAACATTATATCAAATCCATAAAGATAACAAACTGAAATTCCATTTTTGAAAAATGAATTTTTAAGCATAAAATTTTATTTATCCTCATTCGATTCCAAGAAAAAACTTCTAGAGGAATATTAAAAAATAAATTGAATATATCAAATATAAATTTTTTGAAATTTTTTCATCAATAGATATAAATTTAATTAATGACGGTAAAATTAAAATGGAATATAAAAAAACTGTTAACATGAAAATAACTCTATTTAGCATCAAATTATTATTATTTCATTTCTAACGAATTAATAACAAATAAATTAAATTTTAACGTTTTTAAATAATATATTTTAAAAATAAAGGTAATATTATTAGTACCCACCAATCCAATGAAATGGTGATAACTATCACAAAAAAATAATATTATTTATTTTATGATTCAATTATACTATGTGTTGTTTGTTACGAATTCTATCAACAAAATAAAATTTATTTTTGTGGAATTATTTCCTAAAATATATTGGTGATTAAATATATCCCAAAAAAATAATTTATCCCTAAAACATTTATCATTATAATAAAAAAAATGATTATACATATGCGTCATAAAATCAATGGGTCCCTATAGATCTTCCAAAAATTTATGTTTTTTGTAAAACACTATGACATGTTTACTGCTCTTCTTTCACAGAAAATTATGTCATTGGTTCGGACGATCTAGTGGGTTTTCCCATAAGTTACTTGTCAATCCATTCTTATGAAATATATATTTAGTGAATATTAATGTTAATTCATGATCTTTATGAGGAGAGATTCAATGAAAACATCATAAACTTGAAAGATAATTTGTGGAGGTAACATGTTATATGAATCCATCTTGATATGATCATTAGTTTTTAAGGGAATAATATATATAGTTATAAAAAATTCCAATATTCTAAATTGCATATCCTATTCTATGGAGATATTCATTCAGAAACCATATTACCCACCTTTAAACTATATATTTCACTGATGACACTGAGCATTAAGTTTTTATCGACTCCATGTTTCCTGGAAGTGATGTAATAAAAATATAACCATATATATTATTTATTCTTCTAGATTAAGTCCCAATAGATTTCATTATCAAACTTCATTCATATTTTTTTTCTTTCTACACTTCCTACTGTAGAGGGAATTATAGGGATCTATATAAATTCTCTAGTGAAATATATTTTTCTAAGAAAATTCCACAAAATGAAGGTGTTGATCCTAATCACCATATAAAAATGTAGAGAGATATGTCAACATTTCATAGTGAGTATGAATGATAAAATAATAATGAACATATATATGATGATGATATTTTGTTATAAAACTCAACTATCTATCTAGAACATACTAATGAACTCTTAAGAGACACTAGTAAATCCTTGTATCCAATTGAGATAAAAAATATTATTTTAGTCAATTAATCCTTATATCTTCATTAATTTATATACTAGAATAATAATCAATATAGAAATATTATTTTTTTGGAAATTAAATGTACTGATTTTATAAGAGAATATAAAAAATATAATATTACACCATTTAGCTATTTTGGATAGTCTATTGATGGAAGTCAGTGTAATGTATTTCAAACTCTTTTTTAGTATGGGTAATTTTTGTTAAATTATCGTATACTTCGGTCTCTCAACCATAAAATACTAGAATACATGGAACCGATATATATACACTACAATATCCCTTTTCGTTTTATTCGACAAAAAATGTTTTTAATCAATCAATACATTTATGTACTTCTAAAAAGAATAGAAAAAAGTTGAACTAAAATATTCTTCCAACTACTCATTATTTTGATCAGGTATTGATAGGAAATATACATTGAATCTATACCTTATCATTCAATTACATTTATATTTTTACTCTGAAACATTGGAAAACTTTTTCGGCATTTCCACATATATTTTATGGACCTTTTTAATCATCACATGGATGGGTGGTTGAACATTCATCTATGAAATATTTTATTTTTTCCCTTTCAAAATGACTTCACGATCAGTCATCCTAGAATAAATAAATGTATTATCGATATCAATTATAATCCTAGAAAACAATCATTATATACTAGACTCAAAGAATCATCCAGCTTATTCTATTTCCTAGTTTGTTAATGTATTGAGATTTCATATTTCATTATAAACTCCAATCATCTTTTATAGTACATATTTAGTACATCTTATAGGAATATATACTTCAATATTTAATGATCATTATATAAATCATTTTTTCGACCTAAATATTATTAGATTATATTTTAGATACAATATAACAATTTTAAACTTGAAATAATCTTTCATATAAATTTTCTCATTAACTCTCAATTTGAATGACTCATAAGATTTTTTACTATCATAAAAAGTGAGGATGCATCCCAATTCCATCTTTTGTATACCTCTAAATATAATAAATTCTTATATGTAACTTGGTAGTATATAAATCGTTGCACTAACTAACCATCTTTTAATCATTTAATATCATTAATCGCATTCATATACCCAAACGAACATGTATCCCTTCCAATAAAACATCGCAATTGCATTATATAACCAAAATATTTCCCTCAAAGGGATATGGTAGTATCTAGAAAAACCATGAAGACATAGAATCTCATTTGAAATGGTTGGTATGATCTTTTTTCAATAACATCTATATTTTAAGGATCTACTCGTATACCCCTATATGACATTATTTGGACCCAGAATAAGAATTTATATATACAATATTCACATATTGTTTATTTAGAAAAAATCAATACTGTTCTCATGGTATTATGTATAAAGATCGATAATATTCATGCTCTTCCTTGGTACTAAAATATATAAAAATATCATCAATGAACACTACAAAAAACTATTATAGTTAATCCCAGAATATTAAATTCATTAATCAATGAAGATAATATTTTCATTTTCATATCCAATTGGGGTTATAATAAAATTATATTAATCATACCATGTATGGAAGGAATTCATAGGTATATCCTAATTCTAGAATGTTAATTGATGATATCCATATAAAATATAAATTATCTAAAATATCAAGCTCCTTATAATTGTTTGTGGAGGACATAAATATGGGGTAGATGATACTTTTTCTTGACTGAGATCTTGTGAATTTCTAAATAATCAAGGTAAATATTAATTGACCAAACATTATTTAATTAAAAACAATAGGTACACCCAACGTGGAAACATTATGGAATACAAGTCCCTTGTCAATATTCTCCTAGAGAAACATTTTATATTCGTAATACACAATTTTTGCAATTAAATATATATTATATTATATATATATAACCAGAAATTAGTTCTATTGAAAAATCATATAACTGATAGGGGGACATATTATGAAATTTCATTAAGAAATAAGTCAAAATTTTCTTAATAAATAGTCAAATCATCAAATTTTAGTTTTTCCCCCACAATTTGATATAAATATACTTCAATAATTTATTTAATTACCGAATAATGGATGTATCTTCTAATGGATATTCATATTAAACCATATAGAAAATGAAAAGTCATACGTTGATTTGAAATATCCAACATAAAATCCATTCCAAAAAAATGGATATAGTCTCAATAGAGATAGTGTTAATTAATGACCAATGTCAAATCAAATTCCACTAGAAGGTGAATCACTAATTTTTCCTGATTTAAACCCCCAATATCTTTAATCAGTGGGTTGATATAGACATCAAATGGTATCATCATAACATTATGAGTCTTTACAACTAACCTAACATCTAGTCATTATAGAGGTGAATTAACATCCCCAGAGACTTTTCTGGATACAAATTAATTCATAAGACAAAGACTATATGATGTAAATTAAAATTTTATCAGGCCGAATAATACCACAACATAATCATTCTATCAAAATTACATTAGTAAAACCAAAAACAATAGTGTTATTGTTAAAAAAACAGAGTGGATGATCTTATAATCATTAAAACCATTCATAGTATCTTTAAATGATGATATATTATTTTCAATTTATGAAACTATAGGTTTATCCTGTGAAATCTATTGTCATAATCTCTTCAAATTTTTTATAATTTTATATAATTAAATTTTTAATTAACCCCAGCTTATCACCTAGGACTGTCAAACCATGTGTACAGTAGGATCCCATTAAACGTGCATGGGAATTATGATTTAGCTAAACTCAAAAAATATTTTATAGGTCATTACCTCTATATGAATATATATCAAAACCATTTCCACTTTTACTATTAATAAATTGATGAATTGATAGAAAAAAATAATCCCTACCTTAACATAAAATTACGATGTTATCCTATAAGTGGACATATCTGAAGGGTCCTCTTAAATCTTTTATAACCTATATATTTAATTATCAACTAAACCATTATCTTCTATGAAACTATGGGACCATGAACTTCATAGAAATATAATACATTAATTTAGATGAATATTAAATTCATCTCATAACAACACATTCCCATTGATCATGAAGGTTTTTTTATTTGATGTCTAGATACATAATAAAAATATTTCTTGACTAATCATGGACATCACACATATTAATATTCCCACCTAGAATAACTCAATGTTATAACATACATGAAAAATTTATTCATAACCTATGAAATAGGATAATAATAAAGGGCTATCATATATTATCTATAAGAGAAAATGTATATTATTTTAATCAATGATCATAAGTGTGCATAATAATATCACTAGTTTTTGGTAAAATGGAAAAGAATTACAATAATAATTAAAAATCATTCATTAATAATTAATTATAAAAAAATGTATTAAGGATTTATTTGAAAAAAATACATAATCAAAAATATTAAATAATTATTAATTATAAATCATGATCCATGAGACTAAATAATAAGAATAATAAATAAGTTTGTGTCAAAATCATAATCATAAAAAACACTTCTATTATTATGATTCACTCCCAATTATATCATGTTGGGAAATTGCCAAAAAAAGATATGCAGAACCTATAATTTAATACATTATCTTAGGATTAACTTCAATTTCGTTCACTGAATCTCTTTTTATTATTTTATTATATCCATCATCCATAAATAGTTTCTCAACACCACCATTAGTATGCTACACATTAGAGATCAAAATAAGTCTAGATCCACTCATGGAATAATCATAATCCTTTATTATGTATTCCACACGGTCCTAAATAATTCATCATATCATCATATCATCCCCCAAAAAAAATTGGTTTCATAAACATGTCATTATAATATTGACAAAACATCTCAATATGAATAGTGATCATATCATTTGACAATATCCCTAGTAAAAAACAAATATCATCAATGGATGATATCAAATATAGAGAATTAGTTTAATGATGACTGAAATACTACGTGAGGAAAATACCATTTTCATTTTGAAATCACTTACCTAATATCATAATACTTCTAAAATATTATAGAAATTATTTTAATGAATAATTACCATTGGATCAAGTAATGGATGAATTGAGGCATTGATTTTTCTTGATGGAAGAAAATTATATTCATGTAATAATAATTAAAAAATTATTTTTTAAACCATTAGAAAATACTAACTCATTCAAAATGTGAAAAGAATATTAATTTTAAACCATTTTACAAAAAAATAGACGTGGGTAAAAATAAATTTCTAACAATCACTTCTGTTTATTAATAATATTTATAAAATTATTTTTTAGAACTATCATATAGAGTATAATGTATCCATACCTAATGAGAAAAATTATATTTGATTTCTTAAATATAGTTTTAAAACCATTTTTAATTCCAATGATTGGGAAGTGGTAATGAAATAGTAAATTTTGAAATATAACAAGACTACAGGGAAATTAAATGTTTTTACTATATGTATATCATAAAAATTACCCCATGGTAATTTCATGATTATATTTAAATATAATAAACCAAAATATATTAATGATTGAAATATAAAATTTGTTGTGTATACACCCCATAAGATAATATATCTTCTTAATATAACATATCTTTCAAAGATGACGATTTGGGAGATAAACCATTACCCCAAGTGTTATCATGTTTTGTTAACTCTCAAAACATTTGTATAATAAATATATATTTATCATTAATATATTAAATAATCATAATCATATATATCATACCATATTTGATTTAACATTAACATATTATATCGTATTTATTAACAATTATTTAGTAATATTGTTGTTCTTGTTGATAAATGCTTTGTTTTTCATGAAAATTTCAGTTCAATATTCCTAATATTTATATTATGATAATGGTTCCGTCATCTCAAAAGTGTTAATTATTTCATAATTATCATATTTAATCATTATATTAGATTTTATAACTATTAAAATAAATTGATAATAAAAATGAGTAACCTCACTTCGAGGATATAACAGTCTATACGTACACACATGTGGTGTTTTCACTTTTTTATTGATTTAAAAATTAATAGGTAAATAATACTTATCCCTTGAATAATCATTATTTTTTCTTAAATATCATAAATAAGTATAAAATAAATTATAAAAATCATCCAATATATTTGGTGATGGAAAATGAATTATATCTATGTGTGGAGGAGATAGTAAACACATATACATAAGCAAAAATTGACCTTTTCATTTTATATAAATAACGTGAAAAATTACTTTCACAAAATCATTATAACATCTAAAGATATTTATGATACATTATTTATCATTTTAAGATGTATAAAAAACATTTAGAGCATGTATAATAGGAATTGTTTTGAATTACATGGGTAATATGATTATCTATTGTTTGATAGACTAAATTTAAGTTAAACCATATCACTTTTTATTAATGTATTAGGTGAATAAATATGGCTCTATGTTATACTAAGAAGTAAATTATTGTATTAGGTTAGGTATAAGATTATATGATGTCATCAAAATTTGTCAATAGGGTCTGATAGAAGGTTCCCTTCCATATGTGAGGGAAATCAAAAACATATACAAAAAAGATTAAATTATATATATATATAATTATCATGTAATGTGAATAATACAAACAATATTTTATAATATAAGACATGGTATTTTGGTCTAGATACCAAAAAATAATATTTACAATAGGGTTGGACACAATTTAATTCTTATATCATAGTTTTGGTTTGACTATATTACTCAAGATGGGGGTGAATTGAGTTTCTATAAAAATTTCTGTTAAAAAGTTCAATTAGAATATGATCCCCCAATATAAATGACTACAGGAAAGTTTATCATGGTAATATGGTTATAATAGTTTTACTATTCAAATAAATTTTTAGAATATTCAATAATTCTTAGTAATATCAATGTGAGTAATTAACACGACATTTGAAGCAATTCCAATAAAGAAAAACTGTTATATCTTCTACCTAACACTAATTATCAATGTAAAATTTAGTTTTATGAAATATAAATCAAAGAAGAGAAAATATAAATCAAAAGACACAGTGGATAAAACAAGATATTCAGACTCAAGAAGAGACATAATCCACTCTACTTGGCGATCACCATCTACCGATATGTTTATGTTGATAAGAAATTGATCCACACCCTGGATCGGGGTATACAATAGTTCACATGAATATCTATGTCACATGACCTCTCCCACAATTCTTCATGGGTATAAACTATCAAGTCACATGAGTACCTCTTCCACATATATTTTGTTATGGAGAAAACAGATGTAAGACCACATGAGAGGAAGGATATCATCTATCCTTCAGTTCAATAGAGGGGACAGTGTGGGATTAAATACAGACACACACACTACTCGAAAGCTAAAAACAATACACAGACGTGTGAAAATGATGAGATTGGGTTAGATGTTCTCTAGGTGTTGTAATATACATTTTTATAATTGAAAGATGAAGAAGATACATGTATTTATTCCTTTTGTAAAAAAATAGAGTATCACAAATATGGTGTTGTGGTTTAATGTTCGATGACGTGAGGTATGTAGCTCACATCCTTCTTTAAGGTGGTACTGCAAAGTTGTCTGAGACTCAGATCTATAGTGGTTCAATATTTAGGGGTTTAGAGTGCTTCATGTGTTATTTATTTTTATTGCGATTCATGCATTACATAATTTTTTTTCAAATTTTCCTTCTTCTTCTCGTTGCACCAGTGCCACACATTCCTTTTTATTACCTGGTGCATGTGTTGGGGCTGACAGGATGCATGTGTTCTTCACCTCGTACATTATAATGTTATGTGATATTTCTACACTAAATTATTAATTACATCAATTCCTTTAAATAACTCAAATATGAACATTAAAAATTAAATTTAAAATGAAAAAATTGATTAAAGAATGGTGTCACTGTTTGTCTTGAAACGATTTGACTAGAAAATGGTGTCAATAGGAAATGGTGACTTCCTCTTTTCCTTTGAGCAATGAGACAGTCATGATGAAACATTTTCATTGAGATGAGGAACAGGTAGCACAGATGTGGTGTCATGATCACGGTGTCTCGGGATCGGTGTCTAGTACATTGTCTTAAATCGAATGGTTTCTTTGTGATAGTTGTAAGGAACCAGCGTCACTTACTCAATGAAATATTAAAGTGGTAACATTTTTTAGACCACGATTTCTGGATCAATGTGTCTTTCTTGCGGTGTCTGGTTCACAATGTCTGGAAAACAGTGTCTGTATTACAGTATCCGGGACACATTTTCTGGCTTATGGTGTCTATCGTACATTGTCTGACATATCAAAAAATCTATAAAATATCATATGTAGTTATTTTCACATGTTTAATTACACTTAATAATTGAAATAATAAAACGTTATAGAACAAAATTAAATATAGTTTAAAATAATCAAACATTCTTTATTGGAACCAGGAACTTGTGAAATTCTATTTAAAGCATAGGGAAACCAACCCTCTCTACATATTAGTTGAGATAGATTAAATAATGTGAACATGATTTGTGATCACTATAACATGATTAAAACATGTCGAGTCCAACAATCTCTCTCATTTTGATAATCACAAATAATAGAGGATAGATGTCTGTTTTCATTAATCTTTCTCAATATTTTGGGATTATCAAAAAGAATATTGGAAAATGAAAAATAGACATGGAATTAATGCCAAAAAGAAAATAGAGAGAAACATTGCACATTGAATTAGATAGAAAAATATTTGTCATTACAAGCATAAGGGAAAAGTGAAATCAACCCTATCCAAAAAAATCACTTCTCCTCAGCAATTGAAGCCTTCTAATTTCCCTTGGTAGCATTATTAGAAGGATCCATAGGAGTAGAAGTAGAGTTGGGTGAAGGGATTGACAATACTATTAGAGATAGAAGATGGAGCCCTTCAAAAACAGAAATTTCTAGAGTGGGTTTGGATGAAGACCAAAACAAGGATTGGTTATGGATAACCAGTCTGACATAGCTTAGAGCTAGATAAATAGACATGGGGGTAGAGGAAAAATTTGTGGATGAGGATGGATTTAAGCATGACCTCAAAGGTGCTGCTATAGAAGCCACAGTGGCAGTGCTTTTCCCAGGAAGATGAGGCTTCAAAAATTGAATGAAATCAGTAATGATATCTCCACCATACTACAAGGCCATTTAAAAAACATCTTTATTATCCATGAACTTGTTCAATAGAGGAGTGAAATATTTCAGCTCGTGATCTTGATTCTTAAAGACTTGAGTGAAAGGAGGAACATTCAAGTTTCTTACAAGATATTTGATATGATTGGTCTTATAATTATTAGATAAAATCCTATTAATGTATATAAATCCACATTGTTAGTAATTTCATCATTATAATCATGAGAAATAATTTAATGAATCCTCACTAGGTCAAGTACTTTAAATATCCATGACAACCATTGATAAGGATTCCTTATCAAAACCACTTAACACTGATTGAAGTTCCTCCTTAAAAAATATTCGATTCAGATTATTGTCCATAGAATGAGAAGATTGTATAGGGGCATTGGATGTTGTAATAGATGTTGTGAGATACATGATATGGTTTAGAACAACATTTACACATCCCCTTTACTCATCATCTTGCCTGATAAGACCAACAAAAATATAATGAATCTCATTGAATATCTTGATGTTTCTCTCAACCAAATTTTTCATAAATTGATGTCATTTTTTGGTTGTATCAATGATTAAAGGTTCCATGGAATATGACCACAAACATCCATAATATAATGAGAAACAAGATCTTTTCTTGGTTGCAACACTTTATCAATATTATCAACCATAGTTCTGAGAGACTTCACCTCCTCACTCAATTGTTTGTTCTCTATTCTAACTTCTTATATTGTATGAATCATTTTTTGTTGGACTTATTATATGATATTATCTAATAGAAAGGAATAATCACTTTCATAACTATATTTCACTAGAGTAGGTTTGGTGTTCATAAGCTTTTAAAAGATAGCTAAATGAGTATCTACAAGAGAATTCAGATCACTATGACTCATAGAAGCAGAAGGTTCTTGTAAATGATCAGGAACTGGAGTCAAGACAGGTTCAGGTTTCTTAGAAGAGATTACTTCTAGAGCAAAAACTTGTTTCAATTGAAACATATTAGATATTTCTATGCCTTTAACTGAGGCCTCCTGGGTATTATTCACATCAATTTAGCGAGGAAACTTATACAATGAATCCATGGAACATTGATCAACAGTATTGGGAACTACAAAACTTTTGAAACATGGGTGTTGATCCTCCTCAATAGGTGAATCTCATTTATTAATATGAAATTCAGTCCCTTGAGATGATTCTAAATTTTAATCTCTAATAGACTCATCCTTTTAATTCTTTCTAGATGAGAGTCTTATTCCATTCATTCCTCAATAGAGGGGATAAGTTCTGTATCAGGTTTAGTTGTTCCCCAATAGTATACTCTTCCTCAATATAAAGTTCATCTTCTAGAAACTCATCAAGAACAACATTCTCATTTAAACTAGCAGCTAATTCATTTCCCGATGCAGGTTCTTCTAAATAAGCATTTCTTTTAGAAATAGTATTATCATTCTTAACTAAATATTGGGGAACATGTTGAACACTATCTTCTTTGTACATGATAGTTCCTTCCTTTGATGGAACAACTACCTCTTCTTCTTATTTATTAGATTAATCAACCAAATATCAGTTTCCAAACCAGGATCAGATATGTTTTTAGGCTTTGGATGATTCTCAACCAGATTAATATTGTCATACGACAATTCATTTTCCTCCACCCAAGACATTTTATAAGGATTATATCTTATTTTCATCATTATGACTATATCTTTTTGAAATATAGAACTCATAATCATTGATGACATATTCATTCAGGATAAACATCACTTTAGCAGAAATCATTTCAAAAATTAAACATGAATAGAACAAATAGGATGATTTTGAGGTTGTCTTAATCAATTCACTCCTATGCAGTATAATATAATTACGCAGATTTACATTTTCCAATTTTTCTTAATATGTATACATAATACCTATTGATACATGCGGGTAAAAAAATAACATTTCCTTGGACTAATAAGATTTTGGATTAACATAAACAACAACCTCGTTTCACCATCCAACTCAGTAGTAATTTCCCTACTTTTCTTTGCATTTAAAGTCAAACATCTTATGGATTCATCTAGAAAAACCACTTCACTATGAGGAGGATGACTTCTCTAGTAGTCCTCGAATATTTCTTCACGAGGTATCCCTTTTTAGCTAGCCTATATCTTCTAGGAAAAATTACATCTTTGCCCATTATTCTATCTTCTTACAACAAATCCTTTTTCATGATCGAAATAAAAATAGTCTTACTGATAAAACTAAAAACATATTTTGGATAAATCAACCTTGTATTTTTTGGGAACTAGTTTAGCCATCCCTAATATTCCATTACCTTCCAAACTAAGGACTTACATGTTAGTAACCACATAAGAGAAATTTCCTTTTTTTCACTACTATTATTTCAGCATGATTCGGATTTAATGCTCCTTAGTGAACTACTTTCAGTGCCATTTTCACTATATTTTGAAATATGCACTTGTCAAGAGTCAATGAAAATGGGTGCTTCATTCTGAGCATTCAACTTGGGTTGGAGAGATACTATGGGCTGAAAGATGACATATGGTTAGAAAGAGAGGGTTTTTGGTTTTTAGAAAAAAGATCATGAGTGAAGAAACGGGTGAATGATATTTGGTTTTTTATTTTAGGGATTTCAACTTTAGTAAATTTAAAATCACAGGATAAAAATAATAAAATAATCAATATAGACTTATGGGTAATAAAATAAATATAAAATTAAAACTAAGTCACTACGGTGAGACCAGAACATATTTTCATGGTGTCATCCTTATGGTGTGATTCCAAATGGTGTAACTGTATCGTTTGAGATAGTAAGTGAAATACAGTAACCAAGAGACAGTAACTATGACACAGTAAACAAGAAACAGTAAATTGAATATTGTAACATATGAAACTGTGAGAGTGAGATAGTAAATCTGACAAAATGACTTTTGAAACTACAATTCATAAAACCATAAATTATGAAACAGTAAGTTTTTAAACAACAAATTTTGAAATCGTACACTTTCTATTTGGGATTTATAATTCAAAATTCATGTATGATGTAATTTATCAATTCCAAATCTAATTTATTTGTAAACATATCAGCAAGATTACATTTATTTAGAATGATTTTCAAAGAGATATCACTTTTTTGATAATGGTCTCTCAAAATGCGATGTCTTTCGTCAATATGTTTTGTCCCTGAGTGAGAAACATTATTCATTAAATTATTAATATCACATGTATTGCAACATTTTATAGCTACTTGTCTGAATTGAAATCCATAGTCTTGTAATGTGTGTTTCAACCACAAAATCTATTCACAACAACTACCAGCAGCTATGTATTCAGCTTAAACAGTATAAAATACAAAAAAAATGTTTCTTACTACACCATGACAATAGATAATTTCTTAAATTGTGAAATTTTCTAGATGTTCATTTTCTATCTAACTTAATACCACCCAAATCAGGATCAGAATATCTAAATAACTCAAATTAATTTCCTCTAGGGTAGAACGATCCTAGATTGGGTGTATGTTTGGGCTATATGAAAATCCATTTAATATCATTTAAATGAGTCTCTTTAGAGTTTTCTTGAAAATATGCACAAACCCATAGACTAAACATAATATCTGTTTATTTAATAGTTATGTTGTGTAAGATTCCTATCAGTCCTTTGTAAGTGGATTGGTCAACATATTTTCCATCATCATCCAGATATAACTTACAAGTAGTACTCATTGAAGTATTGCTAATTTTAGTTTTGTCCAATCCAAAACGTTTTAGAAGATCTTTAGTATATTTTCTTTGATTTAAAATACTACCATCATTATTTTGAAAGATCTAAAATCCAAAAACAAATTTTAGTTCAACTATTAAACTCATTTTGAATTCATTTTTCATTATTTTACAAAACTCAATAAATAAGGTATTATTTTGATTATCCAAAAATAATATCTTCTATATAAATCTGAACTACTAAAACATAATTAGAATTTTTTTTAAAAAATGAGTAGGATTAGCTATTCATTTTTTAAAAACTTTGGAGATAAGAAAAGTAGAAAATCTATCATACCAATCTCTTGGAGAGTTTTCTATACCATAAAATTCATTTTATAATATGAAAACAAGATTAGGAAAGTGAGTATTTTTGAAACTAGGGGGTTTTTCAAAAAATACATCCTTAGATATATACACATTTTTCAATGCACTATTGACATTCATTTGATATAGTTTGAATATCAAATGTACTACATATGCTTGAATGAATCTATTGGCA
Organism: Viscum album; assembly: GCA_963277665.1. Lineage (NCBI taxonomy): Eukaryota > Viridiplantae > Streptophyta > Magnoliopsida > Santalales > Viscaceae > Viscum > Viscum album. Next base: position 599,911,316 of record OY728122.1, read on the forward strand.
TAAATTATATCCACTATATCAAAAGTCTCCTCACAGTCAAATAATTCTTCTTGACTATATCCTTGTAAAACAAATATAGCTTTGATTCAAACCATGTTACCAGCTTCATCCACATTATTTCTAAACACCCACTTATTACCAATGATCAAAAATTTATTTGGGTATGTCAATGTGTTTCCAAACTGTTTTCCAATAAAACTGATTATGTTGTTCATGCATATAAATTACCAAAAAAAATTCATACATAACATCGTTGTTGTTTTTATGGTAATGTTTTTCCAAGAAATCATTATGTTCAACAGGATTTCTAAGAAAATCTGTAGTTTCTGTTCCTTTATCTAAATCTCATACAATAGCATCTAAGGGATGGATCTTACAGGTTCTAACAGCACTAGAAAACGAGGGTCTGGTGGTTTCAGGTCCTTCAACAGGTTTGGGTCCATTATGGTTTGAATCTAGATAATTTCCAGAACTTGAGGTTTTTAGAGAATCCTTTACAATATTGTTAGCAGATTTATCATCGATGTCTAGATTTGACATATCATCCTTATGATTCTCTAGAGATCTCTTAGGCTCATTTTGATCTGTCTCATGAAACATGACATGCACAAATTCCTCCACACTTTTAATTATTTTGTTAAAAATTCTATAGGATTTAATAGTGATCTAATATCCTAGGAATATTCCTTTATTAATCATAGATTAATTTTATTTCATGACTATCCTTGGTATTAAGGATATAAAATTTCCAACCAAATACATTGAAGTTGTTAACAGTGGGGTTTCTATTGTTCCACAACACATATAGACTTATTTTAATAATAGATTTAATCAACACTCTATTAATAATATACCATGAGGTATTTACCGCTTCAGCCCACAAATAAATAGGTAATTAATATTCACTAAAATTGTTCTAGAAATTTCCTACAAGATCCTATTTATTTTTTTTGTTACTCTATTTTGTTGAGGTGTTGTAGGGGCACAAAAATTATTATTATATAATTTTTTTGAGAAAATGGATTCAAACTCTTGATTTTCAAACTCACGATAATGATAAATTCTTTGAGGTTCGAATCTAATTCCATTAAGGTTTTCTATAGTTTTAGCATATTTGGTTAAATGAGAGAAAGATTCACTTTTTTGAGCCCTGAAGAAGGTCTAAGTATACCTAGAAAATTCATATATAATTACATTAACATATTTCTTCCCATTTCATCTAGAAACCCTAGATGGTCCAAAAAATCCATGTGAACCAACTCATTAGGGTGAGAATACAAAACATATTTCTTTGGTTTGATGGAATTTTTGTCTTTCTTTCCCATTAACAAGGATTAAACACTTTATAATTTGGAAACACTATTTTGGTTATATCGCTGACTAATTTTTCTATATTAAGCTTCTTATTGGATTGAATATTGTTGTGTCCTAGTATTCCATTACAAATGCAGGACTCTTTCTGAATTACACTTAAACATAGATCATTTTGAGAAAATAAATAATATAAGTTAATAGAATATACAATTTCATTTTTAATACAGATAATATTAATTAATTTTAAAATTTATAACATTTCATGAATAATTTTCATACATATCATGAAATCCATCATCACATTGTTGTGAAATACTAAGAAGATTATATTTCAGTCTATCAACAAAAAATAATTTGGAAATTAAATCTGAGTTAGAGTTACCAATATATCCTAGGATAATGATTTTTGTAACCAAAAGTGACATGTCCACCCTTAATCATTATTACGTTCTTGAATCAGGAATACTCTCATGAAATGTGTCTTGAATAACTATTTTCCATGTAGAATAAGAATTTATAGGATCTCTTCAAACAATATTCCTACAAAATAGTTAAATAATGAAAAAAATTTGTACCCATATTTTTTTGGGTCCAGTAATATTAGTAACTAGTTAATTATGGACCCACATATTCCTCGTACTTTTCCTATAAGCATTATGTAATGTATTAGAGAAACAAACATTATTTGGTCAAGATAAGGTCAAAATAATAGATGATTTATCCGATTTTTATGTAGAAAAAATGTATTCCCAAACTAGGAGCAAAGCTATATGTTCTAGATTTACAATCAAAATAGGTTTTTCCAAAATTTATTTTACAAGGTTAATAATCAATACCAGTAGTTTATTTAGGGGAAAACTGTTTACCTAGAATTTTTACCATGGTATATTTACCATTAGTAAACATTTCATGGTCCTTTTACAATAGACTCTTATATAGCATTAATTAATTGTTTTCTTTGAGTAATTGAACATTTTTCTCTCTTTTTATAGTTTGTCCAGATTTATTAATTGAGATAAGAGAGTACAAATTCTTTAAAGACTTGTTTTTATATTTTCGTTCATTATATTTTTATTCATGTATATTGAAATATTCAAACATATCTACATCAAACATATTTTTAGAATCACTTTCATCACTAGAAAAATTGGAATTATGTAAAAGAGATACTAGGGTTACGTCAGATGTTTTTTTTATGAAACACATATTTTCTTTGTTAGCATATTCATCAAGTGATGTATCCGAGTCAGTTGAATTATTCTTAGAAGAACTCCATGTGGCTTTAATTTCATTTTTATACATTATATATTGGTCCTCATATTTATATTTATACATGAGCTTGGGATAGTTATCCTTTACATTTCCATTTTACCTACTTTCATAACATAATATCTCATATGAATTTTCATTTCTTTTCTAATCATTATCCATACTTCCCTTTTGATCATATCATCCTCTTATGTTAGGTTTTATGAAACATTTCATTTGTTTTTTGAATTTCATAATCCTTATAGCAAATTTTATCATCTCCTAATCACTGTTGGGTGATGATTATTCACTACAAGAAAATTCTAAAGATTCATTCAATTTCACATTTCCTTTGTGTTTAGAGGTACTGGTTTAAATTCCACGGATTTTCCATTGGGTTCATCCTCCTCTTCCTTGTTGACTTTCATATCTTCATCATACATCATCAGTTTTCCAATGAGTTCATTGACATGTAATTTTCTTATTTTACATGAATCTCTAATAGAGACTGAACTGAATATCCATTTTTCATGTAGGCATATGATAATCCTAATAATTTTTTATTTGGACATAACTTCTCTTCCGAGAAAGATCATTGCGTTGACAATTTCGATAAACCCGAGATACATGTCAGAAAAAATCTCATCAGGCTTCGTATTAATGTCGTATTTTTTAATATATTACGTATTAAGTGTTATTTCATTAACACTATATGCTCCTTCATGTGAAACAAACAAAGTATCCCAATTTTCATGGTCTGTTTTACATGCAGTCATTCTGTTAAATTCTTCATCTCTTAATGTGAAGTATAAGGCATTCATGGATTTCAAATTACTGCTCTATTTAGTCTTAGTTAGTTCTTCCCATGTAGTTATATCATTAACAGGAATTTTATACTCATATACAATTGAAGAACAAATTTCCAAACTCATATTTTCTAAATGCATTTCCATTTTAATTTTTTATTGGGAATAATTGGTTCTATTAAAAAATTGAGGTCTGTATGTTATAGAACCATCGATTATATTTTCCATAATAAGGAAATACTTTTAAAGAGATAGAAATTTGGAACTAATAAAAATTTACATATCTTTAATGTTCTACTAAAATCACAGTTGAACAGATTTTAAAACCATATCCTTAACAAGAATAACATATTTTGATACCAAATGTTGGTCTTAGTAGGTTACTAAAGAGGGGGGTGAATTGACTATCTATAAAAATTTCTATTAAAAAGTTCACATAAAAAATGACCCCCCAAATAAAAATAAATATAGGCTAGTTAATCATGGAAACACAGTTATAAGAGTTTAACTTTTCATATGACATCTCAGAAGATTAATTAATTCTCAGTAATATCAATTTGAGTAGTTGATACATCTTTTGAAAATATCCTAATAAGGAAAAATAGTTATAAATTTCATCCAAGACTAACTGTCAATGTAAAATACAGTTTTTTGAAATATAATGTAATGGAGATAAAAAATAAATCGAAAGACACAATGGATAAAATAGTTGTTTTAGTCTTAGGGCAGGACTTAGTATACTACCCTTACTGATCACCTTCCACCATCTATTCTATATATATGAGAGACGGATCCACATCCTGGATCGAGGTAAAAAAAAATACACAAGATGGTCCGGGTCACCTGAGCTCTTCCACTATTCTTCATTGGAATAAACTATCATGTCACACAATTATCCCTTCAATGGGTGTCTTTGGGAGTAAAAAGTTTTAAGAATAAATAATATGAATGATATCTTTCATCCTTCACATTAATAAAGTAGAAAGGGTGTGTATATATATAGACATACACACACTTTTCAAAAGCTAAAAATAGTACACAATAGAGAAAAAATGATGTGAAAGGGTTATAAGTGATCTAGTTATTGTTCTATGTAGCTCTAGACTTGTAAGATGAAGTAGATACAGGTATCAAGTCCTTCTATGAAAAACAGAGTATCACAAGTCTGGTGCTCATGTGTCTAGTTAGATAATGTTATCTATATCGCTCGTGTTCTTCATTGAGGTGGTACTTGAAAGATATTTGAGACTCTTATCTATGTGGTTCAGCCTTTAGGTGTTGATATTTCTTCATGTGTTATTCATTTTTATTGTGTTTCATTAATTAGTTAGTTATTTTTCAAATGATAATTCTTCTTCCTGTCCTTCCAATGCCATGATTTCCCTTTAACTACTATTATCATTTTTTGGATCTGAAGGGATTCATGTGTTCGGTACCTCTTACCACATACTATCATGTGACATATCTATAATGAAATATTAATTATTTAAGTTCCTTTAAATGACTCAAATATGACATTAGAAATTTAATTGAAAAAAAACATGTTAAAGAACTTTGTCACATTTCATCTAAAAACAGTGTCACCAGGAAATAGTGTTATCTTTTTTTCCTTTGAGTGATAAGAGATTCACAATTCCATAATTTCATTGAGATTGTGAACTGGTAGCATAGATTCGGTGTTAGGATCACAATGTCTCAAGACCGGGGTGTAGTCCATTATCAAAACATAGAATGGTGTATTGGGTATAGTAGTAAGGAACTGGTGTCAAAGACACAATGAAATATGAAGCTAGTTACAGTTTATGGATAACAGTGTCTGGGTCACGATGTCTAGCTTAGGGTGTCTCTGTTATGGTGTGTGGGGCACAGTGTTTGGATTACAGTGTATGTCTTACATTGTTTGACTTATCCAAAAATATTGAAATAATTCTTAAGTGGTAATATTCACATAATGAATTAGACATAAGAATTCATATACAAAACATTATAAACTATAATTAATTACAGTTTACAATAATAAGACATGAATTGTAGGAATCCCGAAATTGTGAATGTTTATTTAAAGCCTAGGTAATCAAACAATCTGTACACATGAGTTGAGATAGATTAAACAAGGTTAACATTATTTGTGATAATTAAAATATGATTAAAACATGAGGAGTCCGACACCTAGTTAAACTATATTTAATAAATTTTAACCTTAATTGAGATATCATAAATTTTTTATAAGATAACATAATTATATAAATAAAAATGAAACCATCCTTCTAATAAAATGTTAATATTATGATTCCAAATATGGAATCAATTTTATAAAATTTAATTTCTGTTGGTTCTATAAATTAATTTTAATATAATAAAACAAACTCATGAAATATTTTTTTTGAAAAAAAATACTCATTTATGGGTGAACACCACCTCAACTTAATGTCATCTAATAAGTTGGTTTCCATGAAATTTTTTTGGTGAATAAAAAAGATTATGTTTTCAAGGAATTTTTATACGGAAATAATAATATGTATTATTCCATCCATTATATTGAATATAGATATCAAACAACAGTTTAAAATTAAATAAAATATATCATATATTCACAAAATCCAATATTTGGTACCCAATTTCAAAGCAATTTTTCCAAATACAGTATTAAACTCTATAAAAATATATTTATTCCAAACCTCCCATTTAATTTTATGAGTTTAATTTCTAGAGATATTATAAGTCATTACAACAATGTATTAACATAGTTTTACCTCTTCTACTAAGTTAAAAAATCATTACCATGGTTATTATTCATAATGACTAAAACATAAGTTAAAAATATTAAATAATATTAATAATCATGATTGAAATTATGGAATACTTGTCAATATATTCAGCATTTATATGTGGAATAAATTTATTTTCCAATATACATGTAAAACATAATAAAAACTATTTTTATAAAAATGTGTTAAGAATATAATTATATTAATTCATTTTTCCATACTAAATAAAAACCATCAAATGAATATTAAAACATTTACTTGAATATATAATTTATATATCCATAAAATTATTCATCTATTGATATTAATTTAATAAATTAATTGAAAACACATAGCATTAATGAAAATTATTTCTTTAATAATACATATTTTAGTAATTTCTGTGATTCTATTGTTTTCAAATAAATAAATTCATTTTATACCTCATTTAGTAATATTTTTTATAATTTATTTAAACTTATTCATATGAACCAATCCGAATTCTACAGGATAACATTCACAATATGTAATAATAATAATAATATCAGATTTCCTTTAAACTCTTTTTCACGCGTTGATTAAGCAATCATAAAAATATTTTTTTTAAAGAGCAATATATCATAATGGATCGACAAGTAATAATGATCATGTGAAATAATTGTTCTATTAAATATAGTCAGATTACATTTCATGATATAAATATTAATTCATCAAATTTTATTATTAATTTTCATAGATAATCGGGAAGGATATGACTAAATTTATTATATAGATTATGTAGAGTAATTAATCATTAATGGACTATATGATGATATTAATACATTTATTGTGATATATTTTCTTATTATAAGAAAATGAGACCATAAAATATTTTTATTTAGAGAATGGGGTTTTTTGTAGTTATATAAATCCATGTATAATTGTTTATTATAATGATATACACAAATGTTCTTAATAAGGGTCTAATAAGAAAATCAATTTCATTGTGGTATGAAGACCATATAAATAAGGTAATATTTCATTTTTTATAAATAATAAGAGGTGTAAAAATATATACTAAGGTAGTGATAAATGAGTAAACATGGGTCATGGTTATTCCTTTCCTCTTCCTTGAGAAAGGGGTTAATTATAATTCTATTAATAAAGCTAAACTAATCATAATTGAGATGCATGTAAAAATGAGACAACAAATAAAAATGCTTCAATCAATATAGAATAATTTAATCATTTATATGTGGGTGTTATTCAATAGGTATATGTTATGAGAAAACCCGCATAGAAGACTATTAGGCTAGCGGTATTTTGATAGTGACACCTCAAGCCCCCCTATAATATGAAAGGATCATGAGATAATCACCGAGTAAGAATAACACTAAAATGGGAATCATTATCCTATTGTATATGTACACGTGAGCACAGAGTGATCCACGAAACATTTAAGACATACAATTAATTATTGAGCCATATAGTGAATAATAATGATTTAAAAAACCACAATTAATACATATATCTGTCTAATGGGAATACAAGTGATATAAATGTGGAAAATATATTCCCAAATAGAAATGTCTTATCAATATGAAAACTAATTTGAAATTGGAGAAATAAATAGGGAAATACAACCATTCACTATGTTTGACCACTAAACATGGTTAATGCCTCCACATGTATCTTTTCTCCCCTAAAATCAAGTCCACCAATGTCGCCTACATTTTTCTTATCATGTAGAAAAGTCAAAACACCTAAAGTAAAATCCCATGAATTTATGATTATATACATACTTAGTATGACACTGAAAAATATAATGGATATTTAATATAAATAAAGAATAATATCTACAATTTTAATCCATTTTATGTATATAAATTACATCTTTTTAGTAGTATATTTAATATTTTTTCCAAAAACATGAACTATGATAGTAAATGTTTAGTTTCATTGGGGACATTGAATCATAAAAAATTGGTTCATAAGTGAATTACATCAACTAACACTATTTTATTCAAAGATATCACCCTTATTAGAAATAAAATAATTATTAACATTCCTCAAAACCTAGTGAAGTGGTACATAAGAAAGGTTTAGCATAGTTATTCGTTAAGGGTAAACAAGGGAGATATTAATAGAACATTAGAAAAAGGTTTTGAGAACATGAAGATTACATTTTAATACCATACCATATATATTAATTATTATAATATGGAGTCATTTAAAATATCAAGGTAGTTACTATGAAATTATTCATCAAGGAATCATGAACTATCTAAGTAGTCATAGTTCACTCTATAGTTAATCATATTAAATAGGGTTCTCAACTGAAATTGGTTAACTCTCAATTGCAATCCAGTTATCTAAAGAAAAATCAAATGTTATCTAATGCATTTGGGAGATATATAAATCTTGGACCACCCATAACATAATGTAATAATATAGATGTGTTTTATAATCTAATAAAACCTTCCTCTTATAATAATCCATTAAAAGAAAATAGGGTTCATACACATTTAATCATACCATAACCTGTGGAAGAAATTGAATTTCAGAAAAATTTAATCATTTCATTATAACATAACCTATTCAAAACAGTTTGGTTGCATAAACAAATTTTTAAAAAAATTATAACCCATATAAAAAATAATAAGGATGGTACCATTGGATCATCTACCCTATAATTCATAATTAACATTAGGGGATTTCATCTTAGAAGAAAACTGATTATGAATGATCACATAGAACACATATTGAAGAAAATATCCATAACAAATTGAAATAACTTACCTAAAATATTATAATTTATGATAAATTAAATATCATATTCTAAATGAATATAGAATTAGAAACAAAATGCAATGAACCAGCTTTTTTCATGGAATTTTTTTATTATATGGGAATTTTACGAGTCCGCCAAAATTGACGACATGTGATTATGAGGCTCGGAGTGCCCAGAATGAATTTATGATGTTTTTTCGGGTACATTCAGAAAACATTTTAGCGAGTTTTAGTATATTTTGAACTAGTGTTTGGAATTGAAATCTGAGGACATCGTTGATCTTACAACACAAGTATTCGCTTAATGAGACCTTCACCTCGACCACAGTAGGTCGAAGGAGGAATTTAGTTTTTGAACTTTTGTGGGAGAAAATAAAATAAACTAGCTTTATTTTATTTCTGAATTTTAATCATCCCAATTTGAATATTGTGATGGGGACCACCCGACCCCTTGAACACCCTCTTTAATGAGGGTGGTGACTTTTGGTTTCTTTTCTAATTAATTTTTCCAAAATTAATATTAATTAATGGTTCATCTATAGTTAAATTAATAAAACATAATTTAATACGTCAGCTCTTCATTGGGTTGAATTGGGGGGTGTGTTGGCAAATTGAGAATCTGGGAGAACTTTGGTGAAACATTTCTTCCAAAAGATGAACATTTCTCCAAAAAATATCTTCGTCGAAGGATCTCCAACGAGGAACGTCCTCATCAATGACGAACTAACATCTGTCTTTCTCTCTCCTCATTGAGGTCAATGAATCTTCGAGGTTGGGATTGTTGTTTTTGTATAACCCTTACCCTTTCTTTTTGTTCATCTCGATTAAAGAACAACTATGCCAACTTCAAATGTTCTAATGTGGAGAGCGTGGGCCAAACGAACACAGACCGACCTCTCCGCAACCCTTGTGGATTTTGGTGTTCTTCATGGGTTGTTTTTGGGTTGAGCAATTTCCAACCGCAGTGGTCTTGAATCGATGGAGACGTCTCAAGATGAGTGTGGGAGTCTACATAATGAATAATGGGCCACCAGGGTGCGCCCGGTGGGGCGAGGAATGTCACTGGAAACTCATGTCGGCGACCACTGCTGGAAGGGCTTAGGAGGGAAGATCGACACTCCGGTCAGCCAGAATGATGGCAACGACGTGAGAATGACACTAGAGAAGGGTCGCGGCCCGTCGTCCACAGTGGAGCTAGGGAGGCAGATGGTTACGTGAATGGGGAGGCAGTGTGCGTCCGAACCAATGGGCGTGCATGGGCCGCGGCATGAGGTTGTGGCGACGAAGGAGGGGCGGTTGGCTAGCTGGCAGCCAATGGTGGGAGCGCGACGAGCGACATTTTCATGGAGGTGGGCTGGTCGTCCGTCCAATCGGGGAGTCGAGCAGGACCCCAGGTCCCACATGCCAGGTGCTAGCGCCACGTCTCGATGGTTGGTCGGCCACCCAACCTGAACGGCCCAGTCGTTCTGGGTACGTAGGGGGATCCTAACCCTTGTGTGGCAGCTAGGGCCGACCCTACGGCAAGGCCACCTTGCCGTGGGCCCCTGTGGGCCACCCAATTGAACGGGCCACACTAGCAGGTCGTGCCAGACCCAGTAGGCCGGGTTGGACCCAGGGCCAGACTCGGTTTGGCCCAAGCCGGATCTGGCAGGGTCGTTCTTACCAGGTCAGACCGGACCCAGACTAGCTTCGACCCCTTTCCGCTCTTTCGACCATAACATGAGCTATGGGCATCCGTTTGAAGAACCGTCTATGGATTTTGAATCCTTGGATTGAGGCGGTCCTTTTTCTGTACCTCACATGTGTTTTGGTTAAAGTTTGGTTACTTCTAGTTTGGATCAAAAAAGAATCCAACAGGGCCCTTGGGTCTAAAAAACCAATAACATACAGACAGGGCGTCCGATTGACGCACCATCTATTTCATTTAAACCCATATTACATGGTGGTACATGGGGATACTTATTCATGGAACATTTTTAAAGTTTGAGTATAGACCTGTAGCTTGAGAGGTGGAACCTCCCATAATAAAGCGAGGTTAGTGTGGGAACCCTATGGTTGGCTGTAACATGAGAAAGGGATCCTATGTGTGTCTATGCCTGGGGATCCTATGTGTGATTGTGATTTGGGATCCATGGTTGGTCTATGTTCTAGGATCCCACATATATCTACTCAAGGAATCCATGTGGGAATACTCTAGGATCCTACGTGGGTCGGTTGTACAAGGATAATATGTGGGTCTAATGATTTAGGATCCTACGTTGGACTGCCTCTCAACAGAGTAAGATGATTCAGTAGTTACATCTAATCATCATTACTAGAGTACCTAAGTTATAAATCCTTGTGTGAGATGAGTCTTTAACTTTGTGATATTCCTTCCATCATGGAATAGTTGATATTTGGGCTTTGAGTTGGGTCTGGTGTTTCCCCATGATTTAGATTGGTATACTCAACAACTTAGCTTTATGTATGGGCATATACCGAAGTTGGGATGTCAGTTGTTTTCATGCTTCATGCCTTATCCTTTGTGGATTTTTTGAGACCTTAAAGGGTCTCGGAGTCCCTACTGAGTATCATTATAATCACCCCTTCATGGCCCATGCCTTCACATAGTTGTGTTTGGTATAGACGATAGACAGCGTTGACTGAGGACGAGGGTACCAGGACTACAGGTAGCTCAGAGATGGAAATTAGATGAGGCGTACCAGATAGATGACTGTTCGAGAGTTGTATATACCCTACAGGTGCAATCCTTGGATGTTGATCATAGGAGTTTTTTTCAGTTTTCTTGTACTTTACAATTTTACTTTTTCTTTACAGTTAGGAATGTATTCTGGAACCTATTTACTTTCTGTACACACCATATTTTATATATATAGTTTTACTTTGTTCTTCTATCCATATTTGTTCTTAGTTGTTGGATTTTACAGGTTATAAATTCAATGCCTTCTCGATATTAGGGAATATGCCTTTTGGTTCTAGTCTCCTTCCACTGGCCTATAGAAGGTGGGCCTGCAGTAGACATCGAATGGGCCCCGAGGGACAGGTCATGACAAATTGCTATTAGAGTTGTCAGTTCTACCATAAAACATTGGATATGATCTCTTAATGGAAATAATGTTAAGAGTTAGGAGTAGGGTTATCAGTTTAGGGAATCCAATGTTGGTGCGGCGTCCGACATATCCATACACCAGGACCCATACTTATGATTTCGAACATAGTGCATGAAAACACTGATTGCATTTGTGTTTTGAAAAGTTTTCATTGTGATCTATTTTATTCAACTCACTAGGTATTTATTATTGACCGTTGAGCACCAATTTCTTTTCAGGATGCCTCCACGTAGACAGCCAACATAGGTTCCGGGTCAAGCATGCTGTGACAACCCACTAAAAGACGAGACCTTTGTGTAGTGCAATTTTTCAGTAGAGGCACCAATGGATGCACCAATGATTCCATTACTCGTTCGGCCACAGATTCAACCATCCCCAGAAGTAGAGAGTGAATGCTACATGAGAGCGTTGAAGGAGATACAGTGCCAAAGAACACATAGGTTCCAGGGTGAGAAAGACCCACATGTGGCTGAGGATTGGCTGGAGAAAGTGGTGAGAGTCTTCAGACTAGTAGGGACACAAACTGATCTCATGGCGATCCTTGATTCTAGTCTTCTATAGGAAGCAGCGCGAAGATGGTGGAGCATGGTTTTCTAGGTTCATGATGAGGTGGCATTTGTCTGGGAAACATTATTATGGCTCAGTACTCAGCGAGGTTCACCGACCTCTCACACTACTCCTCTGATATGGTGCACAACCCATTTTTTCATGGCATGAACCTTAAAGTAGGGTCTTATGAGGAATACCAGGGCTTCACTGATTTCTCTCATTATCCTGACATAGGGGGGTGTTAGAGAGATCCCACTTTGTGGAGAGTTTTCTTTCTGAGTAGTCACCAGCAGCGAGACCCACCACCGGGTGTCACAGAGTGAAGTCTTCTCTAGCTGGCAGCTGACATATGTCAGAGAGGTCCAAGAGGACCATACCTACTGTAACATCCCAGGTAAATAAATAACATGACATATTTCAGATTTATTAATATTTGTGAACTAAATATTAATTCTACATTATAGGGTACACTATGTTAAATGGCGTACCCAATACGCAACAATGGGTTTATTTGAAATCTCAGGTTGCACACTAATAATATAATATTATTATTTTAAATGGCATTTAACCCCTTGTCGTTGAAATTGAAGGAATGAACAGAACTAACTACAAAATTATTATACATGTTTTTTAAATGTTTCTACATTTATCCATTATAAGTTAGAGGCATAAAATGTGAATGATTATAATTTTAAACATAATTTACATTAAATTGTTGATTTACCACCTTTTAATGGTGAACCGTAATTAAATCTAGTTTTGTTTACTTTTATATTTTTCTTTTCAAAAAATAAACTTCTTCTTTAGAATCGGGACATCAAAATTTACTTTGGGTAATTTTTTTTTTGTATTTTTCAGATAAAATTCAATTTTGATGAATAGTGAAAAATAATGTATTTTAATTCAAAAGTGAATATTAATCTAAATTATTTATTTGGTTATATTATCTTTTTAATTGGTTTTAAAGTTTAATTATATTATGTTTTTACCAGTAAATACAATTTTGGTCATTAGAATTAAATTCACATTGAAATTGGATATAAACAAGTATCAATCTTTTGATAGTTATTGTTTCTTAAAAACACGCTATTTGTTTTGATAACGGGAATTAATTTTAAATTAATTAATGAAACTTATATGTTTTTAATTTGGTTAAATAGAAATAATTTTTTAATTCATAATATCAAATATATCTTAGGCTAATTTTTTGGTTTATTCTGAAAAACATCAATTTTTATGAATATTGAAACCACTAAGTATTAGTTAAAAAGTGAAATTTTCATTTAAATGAAATTTCGCCACTTCTACGGATTGAATATAAAAATTATTACAAACATGGTTTTTATTATTATGTAAAATTTTGTTCATTAAGATGAAAATATTTTTCGATGAAGAGTAATTTTTGACTTTTATTTACCCCGGTTAAAGGTAAATAGGGTAATTCAGGTTTAAAAAATATTATAATAATACAAAATTACCTTAGCATTTGTGCTAAACTTACTGGATGAGTCATGGACGACCATGGGAATCATTTGATCGATTTTGATCCCCCATGGAGCCACTTGGGAGTGATAATTACACTTTCGATTAATTAATTTAAAGTAAAGACAAAAATGACACAGACAAATATCTTATAGTAAATAAATTTTTACAAGGGGTTATATAATTTATCATTTTGAAAATAAATATTAGTTCTCAATATAAAAATATTTTCAACATCAAGGTATTATTTTATAATTTTTAGACATCAAATAAATAAAATTATTTATGACACAAAAATGATGCAGTATTTACATCATTAAAAAATTATTTAAATAAATAAAATTATAAAAATTAAAATAACAACCAAGACCTATTCAATTATTATTGGATGATTTTATTTATACCATTTGTCATCTTATCTTTGGAGTTAATTAGTTTTGGAACATTAGAATCCGAATATCATTATATAATAAAATAATATATTCACAGTTTCCTAAGGAACCCAACCCCCTTATAAAAATACCTCACTTATAACTCATTCCTCACACATCAAAAGCCCCTTGGCTCATCAAAAAACTGCCTAAATAATCTCTAAAGAATCCTCTCTTCCACCTAGAATCCTTTTCTAAGGCATAAGTCACTTCAATAAGTCCTTTTGTTTTAAACCAAAGGGAATTACCCAAATTAAAGGTAACAGTTTCTCTTAACTTCTTTTATTTTATTTTACATCTACTACAGTAAACTCTTTCTATTCCATTATTTCATAACAAAAACGGTATCCTAAATTTACTAGATGTTTTTATGGGATGTATTATAACTACACATACACACATCTCTATCTAATGGGTGATGAACATACTGTTTTTTTTTAATGGTAAACTAACGCCTCACGAAACGATGATTGTCCGATTATCTATTACTGCCTCTCATGGTGGCCATTAAGATGAGACTATTTTTATATATTATATATATTATGTTTATGTTTTAATTATGCTTATTTATTATTATTTTATAGCATACCTTTGTGGTTTCCATTATGTGTAAACTTGATAATTTCATTTAAGGAAGTGCGGACTACCGCCCACTCAAAGTTATATAACTCGTTAACACCATATGTGGGATGTATAAAGGATGTATTTAATGATATAATATATGATATTATACTGTAATTATAATATACATATTTATCATTATGTATTAATTCCATTAAAATATGAAATAGAAATGAATGTAGCATTCATGCGTACGTACGACTTACCATCTCCATGAACGGTGCATTTAATTTCTTTCCTCCATATGTTATATACTATTATAAATTCAAATATATACTGGATATATATGATATATATGATATCTAAATCCTGAATATAATTCTGGATATAATGATATTTTGACTATGTGAACAACTTGTAATTATAAGAAGTCCATTTTTGACTCAAGTACCAAATATCAACAAAACAAAAATTATTTACTTAAATGATTACATAATTTTTATAACAAGGTAATAAGTTATATAAAAGGAACAATAAACATGAAAAAGGTTCTTCAAAAAGTATAAATTAACTTTATTTTATTATTTAGGAAGAACAATGAACAATTGAGTCAAGTCAGACATGAGGTAAGGGATTTCTTATCTCACTTTTAATTCATTGAGATTTCAATTATTCACCACTAATTTGTTTCATGTGGTGTATTGTGTACTGAAAATTGATGTATATTATCCTGATTCTCATTATATTCATTTTATTATGTGAGCAATTTGGTGGTTATTAACGTTTGGTCAAACGACTCGGTTGATTACAATGTGGTAAGATATTTTCATCTCACTTTTTATTCCCATGAGATTAATGTTATATTTTCCACAATTTCCTTTGGTGTGGTGTATGTAATACCCATTATTATATTCATTTTGTAATAAAAATAAATTAATGGGTATTTACATATTTATTTTATGATCACTCTTTCATGGGTGGTATGTTTCGTAAGTTAACAAATCGGTAAGGGAATCTTTTAACCCAATTTCCACTCTTTGGGTTAATCTTCTAATTCTTAATTATGTCATGCTATGATTATGTGTGGAATCAATATTTATTTATTTATTTTTTAGTTTCCACTCCACTTTTTGTGGATATAATTTTGACATACATAATCACTCCATTAATAAATTCTCAAGTCAATGATATTAACTTCATAAGAGTAATTTTAACTCAATTTCCATTCATTTAGTAAAACATCCAAGTCATTGGTTTTTTCTAAAAAAGAATATTTGGGAATTTACTCTGATTTATTTACACTTAATATCCAATAATATTGAGTATATTTATATTTTTCACACATTATTATGTCATTTATTTATCCTTTATCTAAGGATGATGATTTTATAATGGATTTCGTGTTAATTTACATTCCATTGAGATTTCATTGTTGTTATACACCAATTAACTTTTATATAGTGTATATACTGTCCTTTGACAAATTATATTATGAATACGTTTATTCTCATGATATTATAATGTTTTTATTAAATGTTATTCCTCTATTATTTGTATTCAGGCATCTCTAATTTGGTTAAGAACTGCATAACTAAAATATTTTTTCATTATTTTTTTCTTCTAAAGAATTCTCATTAATGTCCATGTTTTCAAAATGGTTTTAATGATTTTTTATATGGACATTAACGTTTTAAAATTATAATTCCTTTAAAATATTCAAAGTGCTATAGGACACTATGATTCAAAATTCACTTTATTAAATGTTTCAAATGGTTTCCAAAATGGTTGGAAAAAACATTGATAATGTATATATATTGAAATGATATGTGGTGATTGAAATGTGGAAATATTATACTTCCATTATTACGGATTTATGTGTTATGAATATTTTATGGTTTTTGTGAATTGTTTACATATATGGGTGGTTCCACAGTAAACCTAAGGTGTGTGAGCCCGATATAGATCTCCAATGCCTTGGGTAACGTGAAGGAGGTAAACATTAATGTTTCTCCTAACAGATTTAGGGGTTATACTCTGTTCGGTATTCCAAATGCAACTCCCTATGTTGTTGTGATAGCTAAAATGAATGTTTATTATGAATTCCATAATTTACCTTTAAGATTTTTTTTTGTGTGTGATTCATAAATCTTATGATTTCGTGATGTATGTGATGATTGAAAATTATGGTTCCATTGATTTGTATTTAATGATGGGCTAATTTTTTCATTCCTTATTTTATAACCGTTACTGAGATTTTTATGATCACCCAATGTTTTTTAAATGATTTCCACAAGACTTAAAGAAGAATATGGTCAAGGATGGGATCATAGAAAAGTCATGCTATCTAAAATGTGGAAGAAGAAATGTTTTTACGTTTTTTTATTTTAGGAAAAAAATGGATACTGAGTAATAGTGTCTACATGTAATTTTCATGTTGTTATATAATAGTTATGGACTAATTTTCTAAAACTCTTAACCTGAAAAGATCCACAATGTGAATTATTCATTTAATTCATGATTATTAAATGTTTACAGTCAGGTCCCTATAGTTGGTAGCAAAGGTAAGTTTAGGAAACTTTAGCGATTATGAATTCTCTTTAGAAAAATGGATAGTCCCTATGTCTATTATTTCAGTTAAATAATTGTTTTATAACTTTTTTAGATAAGGTAATGTCAGTTACAAATGGAAGGATGAGGATCTCAAAATTTGTTTTATTGAAATTACGTTTTATCAGATGTTTTGAAATTATATGTCATTCATGATTATTTTCCAAAACTATTTCTCTTTAAACACCCATATGACCCATGTTGCACAAGGTGTATTTTGATAAAGGAAGGAAAATATTTTGAAGGATCTGTAAATCAATGTTGCAACGGATATACCTTCTCCTAATGTGAACAAGATGAAAATAAAACAAAACCGACACCATGATCAAGGTATGATGTTCTTCCTTTTGGGGAATGTTTTATTTTACCTAACGGTGGTGAAATAATAATAATGGAAATATTTATAAGACTTCTAGAATTAGGATACTGAGATAAAAATGAATTAGGATGAAAATGAGAGGTATAAGGAAACCATTGAGGTTAAAACAAGTTGGGGTTATTTATGAGTTTTATAAAAAAACCCATGGGATGGGTGATAACCCGTCACATCGGGAAAGGATGTAGGAATCAAACCCCTAACTAAAGGGAGACAAGGGAGCATCACCTACCACTGGCCTACTTGAATTCCTTGGTTAGTTTGAATTGTTATTTTATTAAAATTATATTATGGAACAAGAATAAGTTGATTTTGGGAACATAGGATTTATCAAATGGATATACATATTTTAGGAAAATCAGTTGGAGATTAAGTGATAAAGGTTGTTGTGGAAGATGTTCTCCCTTTTTAGGAAACAATATATGACTAAGAAATATATAATACAATGGGATTTAAATTCTGGAATACTTGTTGAAATTTTATTTTGGAAGAATCTATTTTTTGTTGTGGACATATGAAGATTTTTTATTAGTTAAAATTATTAACCTCTCATGGAGAATATGTGATTTGGTTAATTGCTATTTAACATGAGACTTTATGAGTAACTAATTTTATTTGAAGATAAATGGTAAGACTTATCATGGAAGACTATTTAATTAAATCCTTATCAGATTTGGGTTTCAATCTTATTTTGGTTTATTTTCATGAATTTTATAGACATTTGTTTATTGAATGGTTTTTGTTGATCTATGGGGTTTGTTTGACAAATTTTTGAGATTAAGTATAGTTTTTCTTTTTGTAAAAGATTTTCTTTTTTGAGTATTATCTGATCTCATACTAACCCTTTTGGTTTTAGTTAATATATAAAGACAAGGGAAATATATAGTTCTTTTTTTGTGGATTATGTGATTCTCTAGAAGATAATTCTTGTTCTCTTGATGTGACCAGGACTTTTTTAATGCTCATTATTTGGATAAAATATTAGTTATTGCTATAAACTTATTATAGAATGAAAATATACTTGATGGTAAGTATATTTACTTATGTTCTTATTCTATATAGTAAATGTATTCTTCAAAATAATGAAAAGGAATGTAAAAAAATGTTGTTGGTTTACGTTTCCTACTGGGTAATCAAAGACCATTTAACACATCATTTGTGTGTGATTTTATGGTGGTTAACATTCTTAGAATCATGTTTCCTATCACTCTCCATCCGAACATAACTCTTAGTTCTCTCTTCCATATCCATTTTTTCCGACATAGAATCCTAGTACTGGTTATCTTAGGTGACCATTGTACTTCTCTTTCATTATTTCAAAATGAAATTTTTACTGACTCTTTTTTGATGTGGGCATTTTAATGAAGTTTCCAAGCCCAGTTTTAAAGTTGCAATGATGAAATTCCCTAAAGGGTGAAGGATGCAACATCCTAGGTAAATAAAGAACACAAAATTTTTCATATTTATTTATATTTGTGATGTAAATATTAATTCTACTTTAAAGGGGATTCTATGTTCGATGGCGTACCAAATACACATTAATGGGTTTCTTTGAAATCTTATGTTCCACACTTTTAATAAAATAATATTATTTTAAATGGTAGTTAACACCTATTAGTTATAAGGGCTGGAATGAAAAAACTAACTACAAAATGATTATATTTGTTTGTTAAATGTTTTAACATTTATCCAATAATATTTAGAGGCTTAAAATGTGAATGAATCTAATTTTAAACATAATTTACTATAAAAGGTTGATTTAACACCTTTTAATGGTGAAATCTCTTTAAATAAACTTTTGGTCACATTTATATGTACCTTTTGACAAAATAAAATTTTTCTTTAGAATTGGGACATCATAAATTACTTTGGGTAAATTATTGGTATTTTTCAGATAAAATTCATTTTTTTATAAATAGTGAAAAATATTGTATTTTAATTCAAAAAGTGCATTTTAATCTAATTTTTTTATACGGTCATATTATCTTTTTAATCGGTTTAATGTGTATTTATATTATGTTTTTACCATTTAATCCGATGTTGGTAATTGTAATTAATTACACTGTGAAATTGGAAACAAACAAGTACCAATGTTTTGATAGTTGTGGTTTCTTCAAAACAATCTATTTGTTTTGATAATGGAAATTAATTTTAAATTATTGAGTATAAATTATATGATTTGAAATCTGTAAAATAGAAATATTTTTTTAATACATAATATCAAATTTATCTTAGTCTTATGTTTTGAAATTTTTCTGAAAAACATCAATATTTGATTAATAGTGAAATCACTAAGTAGTAGTTAAAAACTGAAATTTTCATTTAACTGAAATTTAACCACTTTTTTGGATTGAATTTCAGAAATTTTACATACATGGTTGTCATTAGTAAGTAATATGTGGTTTAATATGATGAAAATAATTTTTGGTGAATAGTCACTTTTGTTTTTTATTTACCGCAGTTAAAGGTAAATAGTGTAATTCAAGGTAAAAAGAATATTATTATAATAAAAAATTACATTAATAGTTTTCCTAAACATATTGTATGATTCATGTCCAACCATGGGCATCATTTTTTCTATTTTTAATCCCCCTGGATCCACTTGGGAGTGATAATGATACTTGAGATTAATTAATTTAAAGTAAAGACATAAATGACACAAAAAAATATCATTTAGTAAATTAATTTTTACATGGGTTTATATAGAATATCGTTTCAAATATAAATATTCATTGTAAATCTAGAATAATTTTCTAAATAATGGTAATTTTTTATAATTTTTAGACATCAAATAAATAATATTATTTATGACACACTAATGATTCAGTATTTACCTCATTAATAAATGATTTAAATAAATAAAATTATTAAAATTAAAATAACATCCAAACCCGATCCAATTATTATTGGATGATTTTATTTCTAGGATTAGACATCTTATCTTTGACTTTAATTAGTTTTGGACGTTTATAAACTAAATATCAATATATAATAATATAATATTTTCACTCTTTCCTAAAGAACCCCTCTTCCCAATTATAAAAATCCCTCACTTCTAACTGATTCCCCACACCTCCCAAGCCTTGTGTCTCATACAACCACTGCCCAAATAAGCTCTAATGATTCCTATTATCCACCTATAATCCTAACTTTAGGAAAAAGTCAGATAAAAAAGTCTTTTGGTTTAAACCAAATAGCGTTACACAAATTAATGGTAAATGTTTCTCTTAACATATTTTTTTATTTTACATATCAAACCTCTAAACACATGTTATTCATTTAATTTATTAAAAATACACTATCCTAAATATACTAGTATGTTTTTATGAGAAATATTCTAACTACACTTACACACACCTCCATCTAATGGATGAAAAACATACTGTTTTTGTGAATGGAAAACTTACGCCTCACGAAACGATGATTGTTTGATTATCTCCTTCCACCTCTAATGGTGTCCATTGAGATGACCGTATAATTATATATGATATATAATATGTTTATGATTTCATAATGCTTCTGTATTTTTCATTATAGCATACCTTTATTGTTTCCATTATGGGTAAACGTGATAATTTCAATAGAAGAAGTGCGGACTACCGCCCCCTCATAGTGATATGATTCATTAATTCCAAATGTGGGATGTATAAAAGATGGAGTTAATGATATAATATATGATATTATACTGTAATTATAATATAATTATTTATCATTATGTTTTAATTCCATTAAATTTTGAAATAGAAATGAATGTAGTGTTCATGCGTACACACAGATTACCATCTCCATGAACGATGCATTTAATTTATTAACTCCAAATGTTATGTACTATTATAAATACATTTATATACATGATATATATGACATATATGTTATCTAAATTAGGAAGATGATTCTGTATATAATGAAATTTTCACTATTTTAACAACTTTTTATTACAAGAAGTCCATTTTTGACTCAAGTACCAAATATCGACAAAATGAACGTTATTAACTTAAATAATTAGATAATTTTTATAACATGGTAATAAGTAATATAAAAGGAATAATAAACTTTAAAAAGGTACTTATGAAATTATAAATGAACATTAGTTTATTATTCAGGAAGAACAAAGAACAAATGAGTCAAATCGTACAGAGGTAAGGGATTTCTTATCTCACTTTTAATTCCATGAGATTTCAAATGTTCACTACTAACTTGTTTCATGTGTTGTATTGTTTACTGAAAATTGGTATATATTTTCATTATTGCCTTTATATTCATTTTATTTTGTGAATCATTTGGTGGTTGTTAACTTTTGGTCATTCAACTCGGTTGATTACAACGTTGTAAGGGTTTTTCATCTCACCTTTTTATCATATGAGATTCAAGATCTATTTTACACTATTTCCTTTTGTGTGGTGTATGTACTGCCTATGATTTTATTCATTATGTAATATAATAAAAATTATGGGTATTTAAATCTTCATTTTATGAACCTTCTTTCATGGGTTTTATGTTTCGTAAATTACTAAATTGGTAAGGGAACCTTTTAAACCAATTTCCACTCCTTGGGTTAATATTATAATTCTTAATTATGTCATGATTTGATTATGTGTGGAATCAATATTTATTTATTTATGTTTTAATTTCCACTCCCCTTTGTGTGGATATACTTTTGATACAAATATTCACTACATTGATAAATTCTCGAGTCACTGATATGAACTTGATAAGAGTAATTTTAACTCCATTTGCATTCATTGAGTTAAACATCCCAGTCATTTGTTTTGTCTTAAAAAGAATATGTCTGAATGTTATATAATTGATTTACATTGAATATCCAATCACATTGAGTGTATTTATATTTGTCACATATTATTATGTAATTTATTTATCCTTATTCTAAGGATATTGTTTTTATAAGGGATTTCGTGTCAATTTACATTCCATAAGACTTTGTTTTTGTTATGAACAAATTTACGTTTATATGGTGTATATATAGTCCTTTTGAATATTATATCATTAATACATTTATTATCATGATATTATAATGTTTTTATTAAACGTTAATCCTAAATTATTTGTATTCATGAATCTATAATTTGGATAAGAAATCCCTAACTAAAATATTTTTTTAATGATTTTTTCTTCTAAATAATTCTTATTAATGTCCATGTTTTCAAAATGGTTTTAAATATTTCTTTATATGGACATTAATTCAATAAAATGTTAATTCCTTTAAAATCGTTAAATTTTTATGGGAAACATTGATTCAAAAATCTCTTTATTAAATGTTTCAAATGGGATTCAAAATGGTTTGATAAAACATTGATAATGTGTATATATTGAAATGATATGTTGTGATTGCAATGTGGAAATATTATATTTTACATTTTTCTAGATTTATGTGTTATTAATATGTTAAGATTTTTTTCATTGTTTATGTATACGGTTGGTTTCATGATAAACCTAGGGCGGGTGATCCAGAGATAGATTTCCAATGCATTGGGTAATGTGACAGATGTAACCGTTAATGTTTCTCCCAATAGATTTAGGGAATATACTATGATGGGTATTCCAGATATGACTCCCTATTTTTTCTGATAGGTGCAGTGTAAGTATGTTATGAATGCGATAAGTTACCATTATGATTTATGATTTGTGTGTGTTATTCATAAATCTTATGATTTCATATTGTATGTAATGATTGAAAACTATGGTTCCATTGATTTCTACTTAATGATGGGATAATGTTTTCCTTCCTTATTTCATAACCCTTACTGAGATTTTTATGCTCCTACCATGTTTTTGAAATTTTTTCTTGAAGACATAAAGATGAATAGTGTCAAGGATGGGATCAAAGAAAAGTCAGGCTATCTAAAACATAGGCCTATACATGTTTCTTTTTAAGAGTTTTTATTTTATGAAAAAAAACATGATACTGATAATAGTATCTACATATAATTTTCAAGTATATATGTAATAGTTATGGCCTAAGTCTCTAAAACACTTAACCTAAAATGATCCATAATGTGAAATGTTCATTTAATTCAGTATTATGTAATGTTTATGTCGGGGTCTTTATAGTTGGAATCAATGGTTAGTTTAGACAGCTTTAGGGATTATGAGTTCTTGTTAGACACATGGTTAGTCCCTACGTCTATTATATATGTTATAATCCTTGTTATATAACTTTTTTAGATCAAGGAAATTTAGTTATAAATGGATGTAGGAGGATCTCAAATGACATTCCTATCTCTTTCTGATGACTTGCTTGCAATAATTTTTTCAAAGTCATGTTCAGATGATTGTGAAACATTTTCTATCATACCACTCACTTGAAAGTAGTTGTTTGAGATATCAACCACCTCCAATATAGTTTTTTATCATCAGGAATCAGGGGTTGTATTTAAAAAACATATTATTTTTACAATATAATCATATTTTCAAGAAAGATAAATATTATCAAGAAAATTTCTAATATTTTACCTTATCATAATATGATGAAGTATATTATGTCTTAGAAAATGGTGCTAAAGAAGGAGAACCTTGTGCAACCTATTTATATTTTCTTTTATAATATATTCTCTCAGCACATTCCTATGGATTTTTAAAAGGACCATTAATTGAAAGTTTAAACTCAAATTTGGTCCGAAGGTTTTATAAAAATCAGATTTTATCAGATTTTTTGATATTATATTTCATTCATGATTATTTTCCAAAACTGTTTTTTTGTGAACACCCATATGACCCATGTTGTACAAGGTGTATTTGGCTGAAGGAAGAAAATTATTTTTAAGGATCACTAAATAATTTTTTCAATGGATGGACCTTATACCTATGTGAAAAAGATGACGATGAAACAAAATAGACACCATGATCAAGGTATAATGTTCATCATTTTGGGGATCATTTTATTTTGTCATATGGTGGTGAAATAAAAAAAAGACAATATATATAAGACTTAAAGAATTATGATGTTGACATCATAATAAATTGGGATGAAAATGAGAGGTATAAGGAAACCATTGAGGTTAAAACATGTTAGGGTTATTTTTTAGTTTATAAAAAGGAAAACCCATAGGATGGGTGACAAACCATCACATATAGAAAGGATGTAGGAATCGAACCCCTAACTGAAGGGAGACAAGGGCACATCGCCTACCACTGACCTACTTGAATTCCCTGGATTGTTTGACTTATTATTTTAGTAAAATGATTTTATGGAACAAGAATAAGTTGATTTGGGGAAATTTTGTTTTATCAAATCTATATACATAGTATTGGAAATTGATTTGGTGATTTAGTGATTAGGTTTGATGTAGAAGATGTTATCCCTTTTGAAGAAACACTATATGCCTAAGGAAGATATAATACTATGGGATTTTAATTGTGGAATAATGGTAGAAATTTTAGTTTGGAAGAATCTATGTTTTTACTTTGGACATATGAAGATTTTTTTTATTTATGAAAATGATTAACCTATCATGGAGAATATGTGATTTGGTTAATTAATTTTAAACATGATTCTTTATGAGTAATAGATGTTATTTAAAGATAAATGTTAAGATTTATCTTGGAAAATTATGTAATTAAATCCTTTTAAGATTTGGGTTTCAATCATAGTTTGGATTATTTTCAAGAATTTTATGGACAGTTGTTTATTGAATGGTCTTTGTTGAACTTTTGGGTTTTTTTTGAAATTTTTTGGAGATTAAGGGTAGTTTTTATTTTTGTAAAAGAATATCTTATTTGGTTATTATCTGATCTTGCACTAACCATTTTGGTTTTAGTTGATTTATAAATACAAGGGCACTATATAGTTCTTATTTAGTAGATTTTATTGATTCTCTAGATGATTAATCTTGTGCCTTCGATGTGAGAAAGACGTTTTGAATTCTCATTGTTCGTAGAAAAGATTAGTTTTGGGTATAAACATATCAAAAGACGAAACTCTACTTGAAGTTATGTATATTTCATTATGTTTTTATTTTATATAGTAAATGAATTCTTAAAAATTATGAAATGGAATGTAAAAAAATGTGGTTGGTTTACGTTTCCTACTGGGTAAACAAAGACCGTTTAACGCATCATATTTTTGTGATTTTTTGGTGCCTAACTTTTTTTGAATCATGTTTTATATCACTCTACATTACAACATGACCATTTTTTCTCTCTTCCATATCCATGTTTTCTTACATGGAATCCTATTATGGTTTATCTTGGGTTACCATTGTACTTATATTTCATTCTTTAAAAGTGATAGTTTTACTGACTCTTTTCTGTTGTGGGGCATTTAATGAAGTTTCCATGCCTAGTTGTAATGTTGCGAGGTTGAAATTTTCAAAATCGGGGAAGGATGTCAAATCCTAAGTAAATAAAGAACACAAAATTTTTCATATTTATTTTTCATTTTGTGAACTAAATATTAATTATACTTCAAAGGGGACGCTATGTTTAATGGCGTACCCAATATGCAACAATGGGTTTCATAGAAATCTTACGTTTCACACGAATAATATAATAATATTATTTTAAATGTTGGTTAACAACTATTTATTATAATGGAAGGAATGAACTGAACTATCTATAAAATTATTATATATGTTGGGTAAATGTTTTCAAATTTATCCAATAATATTTAGAGGCCTAAAATATGAGTGTATCTAATTTTAAAAATAATTTACATTAAAATGTTGACTTAACACCTTTTAATGGTGAAAAATAATTAAATCTAGTTTTGGTCACATTTATATGTTCCTTTTGAAAAAAAAAATCTTTTTTAGAATCAAGGCATCAAAATTTATTACTGGTAAATTATTGGTATTTTTCAGATAAAAGTCATTTTTTAGGAATAAGGAAAAATATTGTATTTTAATTCAAATGTGCAAATTAATCTAATATATTTATATGGTTATATTAAATATTTAATTGGTTTTAAAGTGTAATTATATTATTTATTTAACATTTAATCTAATGTTGGTTATTAGAATTAATTTTCACTTTGAAATTTGACAAAAACAAGTATCAATCTTTTGATAGTTATTGTTTTTTCAAAACACGCTATTTGTTTTGATAAAGGGAATTAATTTTAAATTAATTAATCCAAATTATATTTTTTTAATTTGGAAAAATAGACCACATTTTTTAATGCGGAATATTAAATATAACTTTTGCTTCATTTTTTGTAGTTTTATGAAAGACTTCAATATTTGATGAATAGTGAAACCACTATGTAGTTGTTAAAAAATGAAATTTTCATTTAAATGAAATTTTACCAATTATGTGGATTGAATTTAGAAAATCTGACATACATGGTTATTATTATTATGTAATATGTGGGTCAAAAAGATGAAATTAATTTTTGGTGAATTGTAACATTTGACTTTTATTCACCGCGGTTAAAGATAAATAGGGTAATTTAAGGTAAAAAGAAAATTATAATAATACAAAATTAATATAACATTTGTCCTAAACTTATTGGATGATTCCTGGCCAGACATTTTCATCCATGGGTATATTTTTAGAGCCCATAGAGCCACATGGTAGTGATAATGACACTTGAGATTAATTAATTTAATGTAAAGACAAAAATTATACAAACAAATATCTTTTAGTATATTAACATTTACATGGGGATATATAGATTATATTTTCAAATATAAATATTAATTGGAATTCTAAACAGAATTCCTACATCATGGTGTTTTTTTATAATTTTTAGACATCAAATAAATAATCATATCTATGACAAACAAATTATGTAGTATTTACCTAATTAATAAATGATATAAATAAATAAAATTATAAAGATTAAAATAACATCCAAACCCTATCCAATTATTATTGGATGATTTTTTTTTCTACCATTAGTCATCTTATATTCTACTTTAATTAGTTTTGGACCTTTATAAACCGAATATAATTATATAATAATATAATATTTTCACTCTTTCTTAAAGAACCCCTCCCCCTTTATAAAAATACCTCACATCTTACTCATTCCCCACACATGTCAAGCCCCATTGATCATTGAAAACCTACCCAAATAAGTTCTAATGTTTCCTATATTCCACATAGAATCGTTAATTTAAGAATAATTAACTTCATGAAGTCCTTTTTCTTTAAACGAATAAGAGTTACCCAAATTAATGGTAATTGTTTCTGATAACTTATTTTCTTATATTTTACTTCTCTAACACCTAAAATCTTTTTATTACTTTCTTTAATAACAAAAACAGTATCCTAAATATATTAGGATGTTTTATGAGAAGGATTTGAACTACATTTACTCACACCTCCATCTAATAAGTGAAGAACATACTGTTTTTTTGAATTTCAAACTAACGCCTCACGAAACGATGATCGTTCGATTATCTCCTACTTCCCCTCATGGTGGCCATTATGATGGAAATATAATTATGTATGATTTATATTCTATTTATATTTTCTTTATGCTTCTGTATTTTTCTTTTATATCATACCTTTATGGTTTCCATTATGGGTAAACATGATAATTTCATTAGAGGAAGTGCAGACTACCGCCACCTCAATGTGATATGACTCATTAATTCCATATGTGGGATGTATAAATGATGGAGTTAATGATATAATATATGATATTATACAGTTATTATAATATAACTATGTATCATTTTGTATTACCTCCATTAAAATAATAAATATAAATGAATGCAACATTCAAGCATACGTACGGCTTACCATCTCCATGAACAATGCATTTCATTTCTTACCTACAAATGTTATGTACTATTAGAAATATATTTATATACTGGATATATATGACATAATTGATATATAAATCAGGAATATCATTCTGGATATAATTAACTTTTGACTATGTGAACAACTAGTAATTTTAAGAAGTCCATTTGTGACTCAATTACCAAATATCAACAAAACGAACGATATTAACTTAAAGGATTACATAATGTTTATAACATGGTAATGAGTTATATAAAATAGATATTAAACATGAAAATGGTTCTTAAGAAATTAGAAATTAAATTTAGTTTATTATTCAGGATGATCAATGAACAAATGAGTCAAATCGAACACGAGGTAAGGGATTTTTATCTCACTTTTAATTCCTTGAGATTTCCATTGTTCGCCACTAATTTATTTCTTATGGTGTATTTTTTACTACCAATTGATATATATTATCATTATTCTCTTTATATTCCAGTTATTATATGGATCATTTGGTTGTAGGTAACTTTTGTTCATATGTCTTAATTGATTACAACGTGGTAAGGGATATTCAGCTCACTTTTTATTCTCGTGAGATTCTTCCTATATTTGCCACTATTTTAATTTTTGTGTTGTATGTACTGCCCATTATTATATTAATTTAGTAATACACTTCAATTTATGGGTATTTACATCTTCATTTTATGATCCGTATTTCATGGGTTGTATGTTTCATAAGTTACCAAATCGGTAAGGGAACCATTTCACCCAATTTCCATTCCTTGGTTTAATATTCTAATTCTTAATTATGTCATCCTATGATTATGTGTGGAATAAATATTTAGTTATTTATGTTATAATTTCCACTCCTCATTGTGTGGATATACTTTTGATACCCATAATAACTCAATTGATAAATTCTTATGTCACCTATATGAACTTGATAAGAGTAATTTTAACTCAATTTCCATTCATTGAGTTAAACATCCTTGTCATTTTTTTAAAAAGAATATGATTGAAAGTTCTCTGATTGATTTTCACTGAATATCCCTTCATATTGAGTGTATTTATATTTTTCACACATAATTATGTAATTTATTTATCCTTAACTAATGGATACAGTTTTTATAAGGGATTTCATGTTAATTTACATTCCATCGAGACTTCATTGTGGTTATTCACCAATTCACTTTTATATATTGTATATACAATCCATTAGAATATTATACCACGAATACCTTAATTCTCGTGATATTATAGAGTTTTTATTAAATTTTATTCCTCAATTATTTGTATTCATGCATCTCTCATTTGGTTATGAAATCCATAACTAAAATATAGTTTTAATGATTTTTTCTTCAAAATTATTCTCATTAATGTCCATGATTTCAAAATGGTAATAAGGATTTCATTATATGGACATTAATGTTTTAAAATGATAAATCCTTTAAAATCATCAAAATTGTATGGGACACTTTGATACAAAAATCTCATTATTAAATGTTTCAAATGGTTTTCAAAATGGTTTGATAAAATATTGATAATTTCTATATCTTGAAATGATATGTTGAGATTGCAATGTGGAAATATTATATTACCTTTATTTTTTATTTATGTGTTATGAATATGTTATGATTTTTGGGCATTGTTTATGTATATGGGTGGTTCTGTGATAAACCTAGTATAGGTGATCCCGAGATAGCTCTCCAATGAATTGGGTAACATGATATAGGTAAACATTAATGTTTCTCCAAACATATTTAGTTAATATATTGTGATGGGTATTCCAAATGCGACTCCATATGATGATGTGATATCTACAATGTTAGAATATTATGAATTCCATAAGATAGCATTATGATTTATTATTTGTGTGTGTTAGTCATAAATATTATGATTTCGTAATTTATGTTATGAGTGAAATTTATTCTTTCATTAATTTGTATTTAATGATGGGATAATGTTTTCATTCCTTATGTTATAACACTTACTATGATTTTTATACTAATTTGATGTTTTTGAAATGTTTTCCATAGGACATAAATATGAATAGGGTCAAGGATGAGATCAAATATAAGTCATTCTATCTAAAACATGGAACTAGACATGTTTCTTTTTAAGAGTTTTTATTTCAGGAAAAAAATGGGTTCTGAGTAATAGTGTATACATGCAATTTTAAAGTTGATATTTCATAGTTATCACCTAATTTTATAAAACTCTTAACCTGAAAAGACCCATAATGTGAATTATTCATTTAATTTAGTATTATGTAATCTTTAAGGTCGGGTCCATATATTTTGTATCAAAGGAAAGTTCATACAACCATAGGGATTAGGAGTTCTCGTTCGACACATGGTTAGTCACTATGTATATTATTTCAGTTAAATCCCTGTTTTATAAATTTTTTATATCAAGGAATGTCAATTACAAATGGAATGAGGAATATCCCAAATTAACTCCCTATATCTTCCTAATTGACGTACTAGTAATAATTATGGCAAAGTCATGATCAGATGATTGTGAAACTTTTTCTGTCATAGATGTCACATGCAAACAGTTGTTTGAGATATCAAACACCTCCAATATACTTCGTAATCATCGTGCATCATGGGTTGTATTTAAAAAAATCCTAATTTAACTATATTTTGATATATTCAAGAATGTTCAATATTGTCAAGGAATTTTAAAATATTTTACCTTATCACAAGATTTTGAAGCATATTGTGATTTTGAAAAAGGTACTGAAGAAGGAAACCCCTATGAAATCTATTTATATATTCATTTAAAATATAGTACCTCAACACATACCTGTGGTATTTTAAAAGGACCACTACTAGAATGTTTCAACTCAAATTCGGTTTGACTGTTCTATTGAAATAATTTTTTATTAGATGTTTTGATATTATAAGTCATTCATGATTATTTTACAAATGTATTTTTCTGTGAACACCCATATGACCCATGTTGTAAAAGGGGTATTTGGATAAAGGAATAAATTGACTTAGAAATATCTCTAAATCATTGTTTCAATGGATGGACCTTCTACCTGTGAGAACAAGATGATGAAGAAACAAGCTGGACAACATGATCAAGGTATGATGTTCTTCATTTTTGGGATCATTTTATTTTATCATGTGGTGGAGAAATAAAAAATATGACAATATAAATAAGACTTCAAGAATTTAAATGTTGAGATCATAATTAATTGGGATGAAAATGAGAGGTAAAAGTAAATCATTGAGGTTAAAAAAAGTTAGGGTTATTTTTTAGTTTTATAAAAAAAGAAAACCCATTGGATGGGTGACAACCCATCTCATCCGGCAAGGAAGTGGGAATCGAACCCCCAACTGTAGTGCGACAAGGGCGCATCACTTACCATTGGCCTACTTGATGTCCTTGGTTAGTGTGACTTATTATTTTACTAAAATGATTTTACAGAACAAGAAAATGTTGATTTTGGGAACTTATGTTTTATTAAATGTATATATTTGTATATGAAAATGATTTGGTGATTATGTGTTAAAGGTTGTTGTAGATTATGTTTTCCCTTTTGAGGAAATACTATATGCCTAAGGAGAATATAATACTATGTGATTTCAATTGTGCAATAATGGTTGAAATTTTAGTTTGGGATAATCTATGTTTTTATTGTGGACAAAGGTAGATTTTGTTTATTTATGAAAATGATTAACCTATAACGGAGAATAAGTGATTTGTTTAAATACTTTTCAATATCAGACATTATGAGTAACTGATGTTATTTACAGATAAATGTTATGATTTATCTTGGAAGACTATGTAATTAAATACTTATGAGATTTGGGTTTCAATAATAGTTTTTATTATTTTCATGAATTTTATGGATAGTTGTTTGTTGAATGGTCTTTGTTGAACTTTGGGTTTTGAATCACAAATTTTGGAGATTAAAAATAGTTTTCCTTTTTTTAAATATTTACTTTTTTGGGTATTATCTGATCTCACAACAATAATTTTGGTTTTAGTTGATGTCTAATGAAAAATGAAATATGTAGTAATTCTTTTGTGGAATATGTGATTCTCTATAAGATTATTCTTGTAATTTTGAAGTGACCAAGTCTTTTTGAATGCTCATTGTTTGGAAAAAAGATTAGTTTTTGGTAGAAACTTTTAAAAGGATAAAAATATAATTGAAGGTAATTATATTTTCTTATGTTTTTATTATATGTTGGTAATTAATTACTCAAAATTATGAAAAGGAATGTTAAAAAAAATGACATTGGTTTTGGTTTCCAACTAGGTAATCAAAGACTGTTTAACACATCATATGTTGGTGATTTTCTGGTGGTTAACTTTATCCGAATCATGATTTCTATCACTCTCCATCAGAACATGACCATTTATTCTCTCTTCTATATCCATGTTTTCTTACATGGAATCCTTGTATTGGTTATCTCAGGTGACCATTGTACTTCTCTTTCTTCCTTTTAAAGAGATAGTTTTACTGACTCTTTTCTGATGTGGGCCTTTTAATGATGTTTCCAAGTCCAGTTAAAAAATTACAAGGATGCAATTCTCAAAAGGGTGGAAGGTTATAACATCCCATGTAAATAAAGAACACAAAATTTTTTGTAATTATTAAAATTTGTGAAATAAATTTTAATTCTACTTTAAATGTGACGATATGTTCGATGGCATACCCAATACGCAACAATGGGTTTCATTGAAATATTATGTTGCACACTAATAATATAAGATTATTATTTTAAATAGTAGTTAACCCCTATTAGTTATAATGGTGGGAATGGACAGAACTAACTACATGATGATTCTATATGTTTGTTAAATGTTTTTACATTTATCCAACAAAAGTTAGAGGCTTAAAATGCGAATGAATCTATTTTTAATGATTACTCACTAAAAAAGGTTGATTTACAACTTTTCAATGGTGAACCCTATTTAAATCTAGTTTCAGTCACATTTATATGTTCCTTTTGAAAAAAATATAATTCTTCTTTCGAATTGGGACATAAAAATTTACATTGGGTAAATTTTCGTTATTTTTCATATAAAATTCATTTTTTATGAATAGTGAAAAATATGGTATTTTAATTCAAAAGGGCATTTTAATATAATTTATTTATATGGATATATTATCTTTTTAATTGATTTTAATGTGAAATTAAATTAATTTTTTACCATTTAATCTATTGTTGGTAATTGGAATTAATTTCACTTTGAAATTTGATATAAACAGGTATAAAACTTTTGATAGTTATTGTTTCTTAAAAACATGCTATTTGTCTGGATAATGGGAATTAATTTTAAATTAACTAATCCAAAATCTATGTTTTGATTGTGGTTAAGTAGAAATAATTTTTGAATTCAGAATATCAAATATAGCTTAGGCTGAATTTTTGGTAGTTTTCTGAAAAATTTCTTATTTTTGTTGAATAGTGGAACCACTAAGTAGTAGTTAAAAACAGACATTTTCATATAAATGAAATTTTACCCCTTTTTTGGATTGAATTTTGAAGATCCGACATACATGGTTGTTATTAGTAGGTAAAATGTGGTTTATTAAGATGTTTATAATTTTTTGTTAATAGTAACTTTTGACTTTTATTTACTGCGGTTAAAGGTAAATAGGGTAATTAAATGTCAAAATAATATTATAATGATAAACAATTACCTTAACATTTGACCAAACATTATTTGATGAGTCATGGCTGACCATGGAAATCCATGGGTCTATTTTGAGACCCCATGGAGCCACTTGGGAGTGATAATGACACTTGAGATTAATTAATTTAAAGTAAAGACAAAAATGACGCAAACAAAATATTTTTGTACATTAATTTTTACACAGGGTTATATAGGATATTGTTTAAACAATAAATATTAATTGGAAAGCTAAAAATATTTCCTAAATCATGGTATTTGTTTTATTATTTTTATACATCATATAAATAAAATTATTTATGACACACAAATGATGCAGTATTTACCTCATTAATAAATGATTTAAATAAATTATATTATAAATATTAAAAGAACATCCAAAACCCTATCCAATCCTTATTTTATTATTTTATTTCCACTATTAGTCATCTTATCTTCAACTTTAATTAGTTTTGTACCTTTAAAAGCTGAATATCATTATATAATAAAATAATATTTTCACACTTTCCTAAAGAACACCTCCCCCCCTTATAAAAAGTCCTCAATTCTAACTCATACCCCACACATCTAAATCCCCTTGTCTCGTAAAAACCCTGACTAAATAAGCTCTAATGATTACTCTCTTCCACCTTGAAGACTTACCTTTGACAGAAGTCCCTTCCAGAAGACCTTTTGGTTTAAACCATATGGAGTTACCCAAATTAAAGGTAACAATTTCTATTAACATCTTTTCTTTTATTTTATTTCTCCAACCACAAAACTCAATTTATTACTTTATTTTATAATAACAACAGTATCCTAAATATACATGGATGATTTTATGAGAAGTATTTGAATTACACTTACACACACATTCATATAATTGGCGAAGAAAATACTATTTTTGTGAATGGAAAACTAACGTGTCACAAAACAATGATAGTTCGATTATCTCATACGGCCTCTCATGGTGGACATTACGATGAAACATTATTTCTATATGATATATATTATGTTGATTTTTTCATTATGCTTCTATATTTTTCTTTTATATCATACCATTATGGTTTCCATTATGGGTAAACGCGATAATTTCCTTTGAAGATATGCATACTACCGCCCCCTCAAAGCGATATGACTCGTTAATGCCATATATGGGACGTATAAATGATGAAGTTAATGATATTATATAAGGTATTATAATTTAATTATAATATAACCATGTATCATTATGTTTTAATTCCATTAAAATAATAAATAGAAATGAATGTTGCGTTCATGCGTATGTACGACTTGCCGTCTCCATGAATGGTGCATTTCATTTCATACCACAAAATGTTATGTACTATTATAAATATAGGAATATACTAGATATATATGAAATATATGATATGTAAATCAGGAATATAAATCTGGATAAAATGAACATTTGACTATGCAAACAACTTTTAATTATAAGAAGTCCATTTTTGACTGAAGTACCAAATATCGAGAAAATGAACGTTATTAACTTAACTGACAACATAATGTCTATATCATGGTAATAAGTGATATAAAAGGAATAATAATCTTAAAAAATGTTCTTAATAAATTTTAAATTATCTTTAGTTTATTATTTAGTAAGAACAATGAACAAATTAGTCAAATCGGACACGAGGTAAGGGATTTCTTATCTCACTTTTAATTCTGTGAGATTTACATTGTTCGCCAGTAATTTATTTCATGTGGTGTATTGTGTGCATCCAAATGATATATATTATAATTATTCACTTTATATTCGTCATATTTTATGAATCATTTTTTGGTTATTAACTTTTGTTCATACGATTCGATTGATTACAACGTGGTAAGGGATTTTCATCTCACTTTTTATTCCCGTGAGATTCATTCTATATTTACTACTATTTCAATTTTTGTGGTGTTATTACTTCCATGATTGTATTAATTTTGTAATATAACTCAATTTATGGATATTTACATCTTCATTTTATGATCCATCTTTCATGGGTGGCATGTTTCGTACGTTACCAAATCTGTAAGGGAGCCTTTTAACCCAATTTCCATTCCTTGGGTTAATATTCAAATTATTAATTATGTCAAGATATGATTATGTGTGGAATCAATATTTGTTTATATATGTTTTAATATCCACTACCATTTGTGTGGATATAGTTTTGATATACAAAATCACCCCATTGATAAATTCTCAAGTCACTGATATGAACGGGATAAGAGTAATTTTAACTCAATTTCCATTCATTGAGTTAAAAATCCAAGTCATGGGTTTTGTCTTAAAATGAATTTGTGTGAATATTATTTTATTTATTTACACTTAATATCTAATCATATTGATTGTATTTATATTTTTCACACATTATTATGTAATTTACATATCCTTAATATAAGGATACAGTTTTATAATGGATTTCGTGTCAATTTACATTCCATTGATGCTTCATTGTTATTATGCACCAATTCACTTTTATATGGTGTATATAATATCTTTTGGCATATTATATAATGAATAAATTTATTCTCATGATATTATAAAGTTTTTATTTAATTTTATTCCCCAATTATTTTCATTCATGCATCTCTCATTAGGTTAATAACTCTTTAACTAAAATATTAATTTAAGGATTTTTTCTTGTAAATAATTATAATCAATATCCATGTTTTAAAAATAGTTTTAAGGATTTTTTTATATGGACATTAATGTTTTAAAATGTTAATTCCTTTAAAATCTTCAATGTGGTATGAGAAACATTGATTCAGAAATATCTTTATTAAATTTATCAAATGGTTTTCAAAATGGATTGATAAAACATTGATTATATCAATATATTTAAATGATATGTTGTGATAAAAATATGGAAATATTATATTTCCTTTATTATTGATTTAGGTGTTATGAATATGTTAGGATTATTGGGAATTGTTTACATATACGGGTGGTTCTGTGATAAAAATAGGGTGGGTGTGCCCCGAGATAACTCTCCAATGCATTGGTTAACGTGATGGAGGTAAACGTTAATGTTAAACCTAAAATATTTAGAGAATATATTGTGATGGGTATTCCAAATGCGACTCTCTATGTTGTTGTGATAGCTACAATGTATGTATGTTATGAATTCCAAATGTTACCTTTATGATTTATGATTTGTGTGTATTATTCATAAATCGTATGATTTTGAAAGACATATTATGATTGAAAAGTATGGTTTCATTGATTTGTATATAGTGATGGGCTAATGTTTTCCTTCCTTATATTATAACCCATACTGAGCTTTTTATTCACATCCCTAGTTTTTGTAATGTTTTCCAAAAGACTTAATGATGAATTAGGTAAAGGATGGGATCAAGGAAAATTCATGCTATCTAAAACATGGAACTAGACATGATTCTTTTTTATAGTTTTTTTTATGAAAAATGGATATGGTGTCATTGTGTCTACATGTAATTTTAATGTTGTAATGTAATAGTAATGGCATAATTCACTAAAACACTAAACCTGAAAAGAACATTAATGTGAATTAGTCATTTAATTCAAGATTATTTAATGTTTAAGGTCAGGTCCTTATACATAAATGTGGACAACCACAGGATTCAGGGTCAGATTTGCGGGGCACCAGATATATATCCAGTCATGCGAGGAGCAGGTAGTGTTACACATGCGGCGGGTTGGGTTACAAGGCTTATGACTACCAGACCCACCGTACGGATGATTAGTAGATGGTCAAAAGACCTCCCAGGAAGAGATAGAGGTTTGACGGAGGAGGTTTCAAGGATTAGGAGGATATGGAAGAGAATGCGGTCGTTCAGTTGGTGGTGGGAGATGATTTGAGGTGTTACCGCCACCACCACCCGGTGGACAACCCTACAATAGGGAGCAGATGGATAGGTGCGAGTTTAGCTCCAAATAGCTGAGGCCTACATCCACGGTGCTCTGGAGATGATACAAGGTACTATCTAAGACTACTCCACCTTAGCTATAGTATGTATAGACACAGGTTATAGTCATTAATTTTTCACCACTACGCCCATTTGGAGCTTGGAGATTATGGTGGGGCTGTTGGCTCAATATTTATGTCTAGAGGCTCTTACAGGAGATGATTCGACAATTACACACTAGTTCCAGCTATGTGAGCTTACTCTAGGAGGTGAGAGCTTCGACTGGGATCTTCTAGTAGAGGCGTCGAAGCCTTACAACATCATTTTGGGTATGGATTGGTTATCTACTGTCCATACCTAGATCGAATGCATTAGGCGAAATGTGTGGTTTATTCATGAGGATGGGACTTGGTTTAACTTGATCGGTGAGAAGGAAACCTTCACAGCACAATATTGACTTACCTAGAGGAGAGTGCAGCTGATCACACATCAGTTGGCTATCCTTACCCTCGGAGCGGTTGATGCGGAGAGTCTGGGCTATCCTGTAGTGGTGGACTAGTATGTGTATGTCTTCCCTTATGATGATCTAGGTCTACCTCCACAAAAGGAGGTAGAATTTTACATTGACTTGTACCCTAGGATGACACTAATATGTAAACCAGTGTATCGGATGGCTCCTGTGGAGATTCATCAGTTGTGGCTATAGCAGGAGAACTTATAGGGGAAGGGGATAATCCGGCCGAGTGTTTCTCCTTGGGCAGCCCCAATTTTGTTTACCAAGAAGGTGGATGGGAGCTTCAGACATTGTGTATAATATCGAATCCTGAACCATGTGACCGTGAAGAACATGTACCCACTCCCAAGGATTGATTACCTCTTTGATCAGCTGATAGGATCACAGTGGTTCTCGATGATAGACATCAGGTCAGTTTATCACCAGCTCAGAGTACGAGATGAGGAACTACAGAAGATGGCTTTAAGATGTCGGTATGGCCACTATGAGTTCTTGGATATTCCATTCATCTTATTAAACGCTCTAGATGTGTTCATGGCACTCATTAATTGGATCTTTTAGCAATATCTTGATCGCTTTGTGGTGGTCTTCATTGATTACATTCTGATCTACACGTCTACTGAGGAGGAGCATGCCAATCATTTGCAGGTAGTTCTAGACACACTCCGAGAGCACCAGCATTATGGTATGCTCTCGAAGTGAGTGTTCTAGATTTTAGAAGTTCACTTTATGGGACATGTCATCTCGGAGGCTGGAGTTGTCATGGATCCAGCGAAGATTGAGGCAGTACTTGATTGGGAGCCATCCATTAGTGTGATGGAGGTATGAAGTTTCCTAGTTTTGTCCAGATACTACCAGATATTTGTGCAAGATTTATCTAGAGTTGCAACACATTTATCATTGTTGATGAATAAGGGGAAACCATTCGTGTGGTTGGAGAGATTCCAGAGGAGTTTTCAGGAGCTGAGCTAGAGGCTAAACAGTGCCCCCTTCTTAATGCTTCCAGAGGAGGGCGTTGGGTACGTAGTCTACTGCGACATATTTGGAATTGGGCTCGGATGTGTCCTGATGCAGAATTGAGCAGTTATTGCAAATGGTTCTCGACAGCTGAAACATCATGAGTAGAACTACACTACCCATGACATTGAGTTTGCAGCAGTGGTCTTCTCTTTGATGATGTGGCCACACTATCTGATGGGAGATCATTTTATGGTCTACTCTAATCACCATAGTCTCATTTATATCTTCTCTATGATGGAACTGAAGCTGAGATAGTGACGTTGGCTTGATTTACTCTAGGCTTATGACATCGAGATATTCTATACTCCTAGGAAGGGGAACTTTGTAGCATATGCGCTCAACAGGAGATCTGGGATGAAACTGCTAGGTGAGGTGACGAAGCTATTGGCCACTAGGACGATATCCATTGTGTATCGTGGTGGAGTAGATTTTTTTTAGTCTCTTATAATCACTCCCCCACTCATTCAGTGAGTTAGGGAGGTGCAGCGTGGGGACACTGACTGTGAGGCTCGACCAGCTCAGATATCCACATGAGGATCACCTAATGTATTTTATGAAGGTTGGAAGCACGTCATGATTTTCGGAGGACGTATCATGGTACCAGTGTCTCATCGAATGGAAGTGTTGAGGAAGTTCCACACATCCCCTCTAGTGGTACATCCAGGAGGGGTGAAGACATACCAGGACCTCTGACAACATCACTTGTGTCCAAGAATGATGAAAATAGTAACGAAGTTTGTCTCTCGGTGCCTCACTTGTCAACAAGTGATGGGGGCATCATGTACCAGTGGGCTTAGTTCACCCATTAGAGGTCCTAGAGTGGAAGTGGGTTAAAATATCCATGGAATTTCTGAAAGGAATTCCACATACATCCCGGGGAATGATTCTATCGGGCTGATCATCGACCAACGAACCATGTCGTCCCACTTTCTACCGATCATAGAGCAGGGCTCAGTAGAGAGATTGGGACGCCTCTATGTGAAAGAGATTGTAAGGCAACATATATTACCCTCGGCGATTGTCTCCTATCTTTATTAATATTTCATTTCTTGTGTATGTAAGGGGTTTCATGAGGCTTTCAGGATGCAGCTTTGTTTGTGCAACGCCTTCCATCCTCAGACGGATGGCCAGACTGAGCAGACCATTCAAAACCTCGAGGGCATGCTACTTGTTTGTGTCCTCAACTTTGGTCATAGCTGGGAGGATCAATTTCCCTTGGTGGAGTTTTCATACAACAATATCTATCACCCCACTATTGTGATGGCACCATTCAAGGATATGTATAATCAACCTTGTAGATCAACTTTTTGCTGGACTGACCCAGGAGAATCAGCACTTGTGGGACCAGAGGTGGTACATGCTACCACATAGAAGGTGAAGATCATCCAGGAGAAGATGAAGACTGCACAGATCAAGAATAATTCATATGCAGAAAGGATACGGAGACCTCAAGAGTTCAAGGATGGTGACCACGTCATTCTACATTTTCTCACCCCAATGATGTTTGTAGAGATTTGGCTGGGGAAACGAGCTATCTCTGAGGATCATCGGGCCCTTTCAGTTCCTCTGCAGAGTTATCAAGGTGGCTTATCTCTTAGCTCTTCCACCTTTGATTCACCTGGTGTATGAAGTTGTCCACATATCCTAGCTATGAAGATACATGCATGACCCTTCACAAATCATTGACTAGAGAGATCCCGACATCGACGATGTGGTGACGTTTTTAGAGGTTCTAATAGACATTGAGGATCGACAGGAGAGAGTACTTCGTTGGTGATCGATAGCTTTTGTGTGTGTACGTTGGTAGCACAAGAACTTCCAGGAGAGCATGTGGGAGTGGGAGGCCCATATTCGTGCTCAGTATCGCCACTTGTTTTCATAGTTTTTTTGTTTTGGATTTTGGGGATGCAAAGACCTGAGGTGGGGAATGTAATTACCTGGCCTTTCCATGTATTTTTTTATTACATTGGTATTTTATGAGTCTGCCAAAATTTATGACGCATGATTCTCAGGCCCGGAGTGCCCAAAATTAATTTCTGAAAATTCTTTCGTGTACGTTTAGTAAATGTTCAAGTGTGTTTTTGGAACTTTTAAAACTGTGCTCGAAATTGAAATATGAGGAATGCGTTGAGCTCGCAGCACCGTTATTCTCTTAATGATACCTTCTCATCAACCATAGTAGGTCGAGGGAGGATGTAAGTTTTTTTTCTTTTCATGGGAGAAAATAAAAAAATTCCATTATTTTATTTTTGAATTTTAATCCTCCAAATTTGAATTTTTATGAAGGGGACCACCGGACCCCTTGAACTCCCTCTATAATGAGGGAGGTGATCCTTGTTTTCTTTTTCAACTAATTGTACCAACATAAAACTTAATTAATGTGACAACTCTATTTTAATTAATAAAACATAATTTAATAATTTAGCTCTTCTTTTTTCTTAAAATTGGGGGACTGTAGGAAAAGGGAGACTAGAAGAAAACATTGGAGAAAAATTTCCTCCAAATGACGAACACTTCTCCAATGAAGAACTCTATCGAAGGATCTCCAATGAGGATCCTCTTGAATGACGATGATTGAAAATCTGGCTTTCTCTCTCCTCACTGATGTCAATGAAACTTTGAGGTAGGGATAGTAGTTTTTGTATACCACATACCCATTCATGTCTTTCTTCTCGATTCAAGAACAACAGTGCCTCTTGCTACCATTCAAACGTGGAGTGTGTGGGCCAAAAAAACACAGTCCGACCCCCAACCATTGTGGATTTTGGTTATCTTCACGTCTTGTTTTTAGGTTGAAAATTTTCCAACCACGGTGGTCTTGAATCGATGGTGATGTCTGGAGACGAGTGCGGGAGTCTACAGAATGAAGAACGGGCCACCGATCCGCACCCGGTGCCTCGAGGAATGTCGCACCAAACCAGTGTCAGCGACCAGTGCTGGATGGGCTTGGGGAGACCGCTGGAACTCTGGTCGGCCACGATGGCGACAACGGTGTGGCCGCGCCACTAGAGAAAGCCCGAAGCCTATCGGCCGCCACGGAGCAAGGGCGGCGGCCGGCGCTTAGCCAGCCGCGTGAAGGGAGTGTCATTGCGCGGACGCACTGTCAGGCGTGCAGGGGATGAGGCATGAGGCCATGACAATGAATAAGGGGTGGAAGGTTCACTGATGGCCACCTATGGTGGGGTGGCCTGAAACCGCGCTGTGCAAGGTGGCTAGTCATCTGACCAGCCGGGGAGCCGAGCAAGACCCCGGGTCTCGCGTGATAGCTATTGGAGCCACGTGGCACTAGCCGATCAGCCACCCAACCTGAATGGCCTAGCCATTCGGGGTACGAAAGGGGTGCCTCCCCCTTGGGTGGTGGATAGGGTGTACCCCACCAAGGGGAAACCCAGCCGTGGGCCATAGTGGGCCACCTAGCGTAGGCTGCCCTGCGAGTTGGGCTGCACCGACAGGCCAAGCCGAACCCAGTATACAGGGTCGGATCGAGGGCTGGAGACAGGTCGGGCTAGGCAGGTTCGGGCTGGGTCGGTCTGACTAGGTCGGACCGGACCCGGACCAGCTTCAACCCCTTTCCGCTTTTTTGGCCATAACATGAGCTACAAGTGTTCGATTGACGAACCGTCTACAGCTTCAGAAACCATGGATAATGATGGTCCTTTTGGTATACCCCACATTATTTTAGGACAATGTTGGGTTGTGGCTAGGTAGGACCGATCACGAATCCAACCGGACCCTTGTGACTAAAAGGCCACTAACATACAGTCCGAGCGTCCGATTGATGCACCGTTTGTTGCGTTGAAATCCCTATTACGTGGCTGTATATTGTGATACATATTCATGGGACATCGTGCTAGATGGAGTATCGACCTATGGATGGAGGAGAAGACCCTCTCAGAATCAAGATAGCTTAGTGTGGGAACCCTTAGGCTGGGTGTAACATGAGAAAGGGATCCTATGTGGGTTTGTGCCTTGGGATCCTACGAGGATCCATGATTTGGGACACTACGTGGTTATGTGCTCCTCGATTCCACATGGATCCACTCCAAGAATCCATCTGGGACTACTCTAGGATCCTATGTGGGTCTTCTGTACTAGGATTTTATATGGGTCTAATGATTTTGGATCGTACGTGGGTCTGCCTCTCAATAGAGATTGATGATTCACTAGTTACATATATTCATCATTTCTCCCATTCCTAAGTTATAAATCCTGGTTTGATATGAGTTTTTACCTTTATCGTATTTCTTCTTTTATGGAACAGTTATGATTTGGGCTTTGAGTTGGGTCTGTTGTTTCCTAATGATTGAGATGAATTTACTTGAAAACATAGATATATGTATCGGAATATAACTCAGTAGGGTTGTCAGTTTTTTTCATGCTTTGGGGTTTATCCTTCATGGAATTTGTGAGTCCTTCTAGGGTCTCAGGGTCCCTACTGAGTATCGTTATACTACCCCTGCACAGGCTATTCCAGCACCTTATTGTGTTTGGTGAAGATGACGAACAATGATGACGGAGGATAAGGGTAAGAGGACTGAAGGAAGCTCGGAGGTGGACATTAGACAAGGCTTACCACAGAGGTGAATGTTCGAGAGTTTTACCTTCCCTTCATATAGGATCCTTTGTGGGTGATCACATGATTTTTTTTCAGTTTACAAGTACATTCCAGTTTTACTTGTTATTTATAGTCGGAATTGTATTCTGGACCCTTTTTACTTTTTTTACACACCCTGTTTACTATATATAGTTTTACTTTGTGCTTGTATCCTGCTTTCTGCATAGTTTTTTGAGTTTACAGGTTATAAAAGGAAACGCCTTCCCAATGTTAGGAAAAATGCCTTTTGGTGGTAGTCGACATCCCCTGGCCTGTGGAAGGAAATCACGGGGAAGTCATGGCATAGGTCCTGAGGGAAGGGTCGTGACAATAAATATTTAAATCATTCAGTGGTCATGAAGGAGGAAAATACAATTCATGCTATAAAAGGAAAATGAAATATTTCCTTCT
The DNA here is from genome assembly GCA_963277665.1 of Viscum album. Taxonomy (NCBI): domain Eukaryota; kingdom Viridiplantae; phylum Streptophyta; class Magnoliopsida; order Santalales; family Viscaceae; genus Viscum; species Viscum album. The sequence continues at coordinate 599,956,075 of OY728122.1, forward strand.
CATTTTTAGTAAAAAAGACCCTCATTTGGAATGTGAGGGGAATAATATTTTTATTTTCATAAAAAGATTCATACATGGTAAACCTGAATTTAAACCATCACATGAGATTATTTAAAACCTTCATGTAATCATTTTTTGTAACACCCTGACACTAGAATCCCAGAACCGGTGCATTACTTATTACATTAGAATGATTACAAGGAATGAAAACCTGATGGAACGACCAGTTTCATAGTCTTGAAGAAACAATATTTATACATGGGACTCATTTTACAGAGGCAAATATAACAAAAAAAAATACATAACAAAAACTAATAAACATCAACCATAAGAACTCAATAAATAGTCTCCTCTTCATAACCTATTAAAGGTAAACAAATGAAAGGGGTGATCTGAAATGCTATGTAAAGTATTAAAATAATGGAAGCCTGAATAAAAAATAATCCATTCAAAATAAAATTTCTATAATCTATATGGCATTGGGAATAAATGAAAAACAGACAGCAATAATAAATTGATAATGAAACTGCATCCCTAGATTTTGTCATAGTGAAAACATCATGAATAGTAATAACAAAAACTGAATGAAGATAATTCAAATTAATTTGACATCATGTATCTAGAACATTATACAACTACATAATTGAAATGGTTTACTTATATGGGTAGATACCTATCTGATAATTTTTTGAAATCAAAGTCAAAGGGTTTGTCGCCAACTGATTTGTCTCATGAGACTTGTCCATGCATAGATAGGCTATAGCAGGCCACAAAAATCACTAAAAGTCCAAAAATTATTTATAAAAATATTTAATAAAATAAAAAAATGCAGTCTCAATATCTGTAAAGATTAGTTGATATATATTCAATAATATTTCCATAGTTAAAACAACATTCAAAAATAACACCACATGTATAAGGGTATAAGGATTAATACAATAATCATATCCATGAAACCAGAATATGGATATATAATATATATAAATTTTCAAATGAAAAATGATCCTTAAGGGGTCATAGGTACACCACATAAGAATGAGTAGGTGCACATTGCAAAGTAAATCACAGTTAAATTGAAACCAAAACAAAGACTCTTTCAACAATGTTACCAATCGAGTTAATATTCATCAACTAATTCAATGAATTCCATGAATATAATGAGAATCAGTATATTATATATCAAATAATAGTAAACAAATACCACATACAAGATATTGGCGATGACAAATGGAAATCCATTGGAAATAAAACTCTGATGAGAATCCCCTTACCTTATGCATGAATGTGTTCAACATTTGATCTTAATTACCAAAATAATCAAATTTTGCTTCATTAATTAATATTTCAACAACCACATCTAAATTTAATAGATTTATTTGAACCTTTTTATGTAATATACTATGATTTTGAAAATAAATTTAATATTAAATACATTAAACATTGAGACTCTACAAAACCTCAGTTTGTTATAACCAATCTAGTAAACCTAATTTTTCAACATCAATGAATACTAATAGGACCCTTATGAATATTAAATAATAAAATTAATTTATTTTAAAAAAATTTATAATATAATTAGATATTTATTAATTTTTCAATGTGATATAAAAAAAAGTATAGTTTTAAAATAGTAATTTTTCAAATATACTATGACATAATTTAAAAAATAAATTAATAATATATAAAAAATTATTTTCAAAATTTCAAGTCCATTTTGGAATTCAAATAATCAAAAAATGGTTGGGGTTAATTTTTGGAATTTTCCAGAAATACTCAAATTTTGGATGAATAGTAAAATAGAGTAATTTATCGTATGTATACATTATCAGATAAATTCACTATTCCTAGAATCATTGCTAATGTAAGAACACTTAGTTAGAACTAAAATTCTCATATTACTATTAGGGGTCACATGAATCAACTCTATTTTTTGTCTTTTGGGAAATAATAAAAAAATGAATAAGAAATTCCCAAATCACTCTGCTCCTCCATTATATACCCCCTCCGCCTCAATCCCTATTATCATTTCTCCTCTAATACACGAATCTTCTAAATTATCTTCCCACATACCCTTCCCTAATCACTCTATACGTCTTAGAGATCTTGGTATCACTAATAGTCCAATGCCCCTTCCCTTAAGGAGGTTCTCAAGGAGCTAATTACACGAGGTAAAGCATCGTTCTTTTTCATTTAGTTTCATTTCAGTTTACCTTCTTTTCATTTCTATCCTATCATCATATATCCAACTGATCCATATAAATAAAGTATCATCTATATACTGAAATTAAACTATTTCAATGTAACAAATATTTTCAATCGACTTACTCTCTATCTATCTATCTCTCTCTCTCTTATAAATGAAACCATCATATGTGAGGTTCCAATTTACAAACTTTGTGGACGATGAAGTTTAGTTCTCAAATTTCTCCTTTATTAAAGGTAATGAAACCATTATTAATGTTCAAACAGAAAAAAATATATGTATTATGACCTACATAATATTCAAAAACCAGTATATCTGAACAATAGTAATTCATTTGACAAAACTAGTTCATAATAATCCAAACATCGCCAAATAATCTAAGAATTTATCATTTCATCCAATGAATCAACACCATAAAATGATAAAAATTTACATATATATATATATATATCAATTAACACTTATGTATGTTCATAAATAATATATAATTTCAATTCTAGAGAATTAAATACTTCCCATGTGAACATCCATACTGATATACAAATATACCGATCTTGAAAACCAAGGAAATGAACACTCTGTAATGACAGAATTAAATCTTATAACTTATTAATAATGAAATAAATGAACTTAATAAAATTATTATAAACTAAATACATCAAATAGGTTTTTAATTATGTTATTAAAATTTCTAATTTAAAATTCCAAGACATTAAGTTTTTGATCGGAGCACAATCAGACATAAGGTTTGGGTTTTCCACCTGAAACACAATTTTCATTAGGGTTATTTTTATTATATACATACCTAAATGAAATTATTATATATTATTATGTACTCCTATAAAATTATGCTTGAGTTTTATATATATGTTTACCAACCAAAATCATTCTATATATTTTTCGGGAGTCACACATTTGAAAAGGAACTTTCAAAATTATTTCTGAAATATGAGCCCGTTTCTGGTGGATTTCTTCTATTCTCACCTATTTTTAAGTACACTCTATAATATATTTTTATAAAACTTTATATTAAAAAAATAACTCATTTTATTATGTAAATATTAACTTACTTCAGTTATGGTTTTATAATAATACCTTTCCAAAATAACAATTATTTTCAAAGTAAAAGAGTATTTATCTCAAAAATTACTCAATAATTTTATAAGTCTGTCTTCATATAAGTAAACACTATGGTTGTTTCTCATGTATGATATCATCTATCATATTTAATTTAATTTTTTATTTTTATTTTTACTATGGATGTGCTATCCTAAAACAATTCACCAATTTAATCTGAATGGTTAATGTTTAAGATTAATGTTCGAGGAAGGTTATTAACATTTCATAAGTTAGTTTCAATATGAATGCATATGTTTTATTGTTTATCCCCACACATATGAGGAATTAATTGGTCATATTATGTGATGGGTGTCCCTCTATAGTCCCTCTATGAATCGGTAAGATTCATGAGAAAAATAGATATGTACTTCATCGAGGAATTACCCATTAAAAGATATGGTTTTAGACAAATCCTTAATAATTTTTAGAAATTTTGGTCGAAGCCTGCACAGTATGTTTCAAAATGTCTGGCATATGCACTTCCATAATTATGACGAAATAAATCGATAGTTAATGTGGTTATTAAACTAGTAGAATATGTATGATTATGTTTTATTACGGAAATAATTACTTTGTAGATATTCCTTTCTTATTATGATCAATATTATTTTTAATGTCCTGTGTTTTCAATTATTCACCATGTATAATGGTTATCTTATCATTTCCTATAATGATTAACCTTACTGAGCATCTGATCTCACCATTTATTTTGTTTTATTTTTCCCAGGGCATGGATAAGTATATTATGAAAGACATGTAGGGATAATCTTAGAGGTGTGGATGTTCTTGGTTGACCTTTTATGTTGTTTTTCTAATCAAGTTGTAATTCTAATGTTTTTTATCTATCTAGATTTCTAAATATACAAAAATATTTTTTCCCTTCGATAAATAACTTACCTGCAATTATGAAGATGTAATTTAATAAGGAATATACTCCATGGTACTTGGATCATGTCTTTACAGTTGTTACAAAAGGAAGCTTAGTAGAAAACATGGAAACTATATTTAAAAATCATAGATTAGGGAAAAAACACTGATATAGTATTTGATAATAAACATACATGAATATTCGGTTATTTTGTTATGGAATAAACTATGTATATATTTCTCAAAAAACCATCCCCGTTAGGATAATACAAGTGGATGTGGTTCTTTCACTGATGTATCGTGTGGTGAGAAATCTTATAAGGGATTTCGGGCATGTCCTTGGGAATAATGGTACACAAAAATGAGCCTAACAATGCAACTACTTTGATATTATTGGGGCATATTCTTAGGATAATTAATTTTTTTACAAGACATTATAGAGGATTTAAATGTAATATTTTCCCCTAAGAAGCCAGGGTTATGATAATGGGATTATCCATCAATAGGATTTCAATTTATTCTATTTATTTTTCATTATTTAGATTATAAATTATGATTCATAACCTAATACAGTGTATTCCATTATATTGAAATATCTCTTAGTAGAAGTAATGGAAAACTCCTAAACAGATTTATCCCATGTGAGGATTTCCCTCCTATGAAAGAAAATTATGTCGGCATCGGAGCTGAAACTGGTGAGGAGATATAGAAGAAATGAAATGGATGGATTTCAAGGAAATCATCTAGGAAACATATTTTCCCCACATACAATGAGATATATGGAATAAAAATTCTTGAATCTGAGATATAAGGGGGTTGAAATTGTTTCCAGTTATGATTTCAACATTACATCTCAGGAAGGGCATGTTTCGACCTAAATATGTAATCAAAGGAGCATGACTGATCAATTCTTAAATGGTTTAAAACCATTCCTTCAAAGGTCTCTACTCTCCCAATGTTTATATTCATATGAAGATATACTCTCAAGTTCTATCATGACGGAGAATGTATTTTCTATGACTTATGACATTAATGTAATGAAAGAGAAGGAGGGGGATTCTGAAAACTCTGAAAAATGAAATAAGGAAATGGGGATGAAGGTAAGAGTCGAATTTCTACCATGTGATAATTGTGGAAGGAAACACCCTTGTTCCTGCTTAATAATAAAAAATGAGTATGCTAAAAATGTTGATAGAAACTCTATATAGATTTTGATTTCAAGGTAATGAAATAATATATTAATGTTCAATTCTATAATTGAAGAGATATGGGAAACTATGCTAATGATTATCCTAATGATCAAGGAAACATGCCATAGAAAGGGACACAGAAGTTGAGACAGCCTTATGTGATCACAACTGCTGATATTGATGTTCCTAATGATGTAGTTTAAGGTATATTAATCATTTTCTCAAACTTAGCCAATGCTTTATTTGATTCTGGATCATTTCAAACTTTCATATATTCCATATTTTCAAAAGAAAATTTTTTATTTCTAATTTGATTTAATTAGGAAGTTTTCAGTCAAAACTCTGAAGGGAAGTAGAATTACAACAATTTTATGCCAGGAAGCCCCCATTATGGAATATAAACATTCTTTATCTACTAATTTAATTTTCATTCAAATGATTGTCTTTGATATAATTTTTGGTAGGTATTGGATTTCAAACCATTATTAGAAAATTTATTTCAAGAATTGTGTAGTTAATGTTTTGATGATGATATGGAATCCGTAATATTTATGGAAGAAATTTCACCATCTTATTCTCATATAGATCCACCCTAGTATCTCTACAGATTTCAATTATTTGGGACGATGGTAATGAATTAACAATGGCTGTGGAAAAAAATGTTCAAATTGAAAACATACTTATTATGAAAGAATATGAGGATGTGTTTCCAGAGTATTTACATAGACATACTCCAAAGAATGAAATTGATTTTCCATGAACCTAATTCCTAATTAAAGACCAATGTCAAATACCCCTTATTGATTAACCACTATTTAATTAGTGTAACTGAAGAAAAAACTGGAGGAATTGAGGGATAAATGATTTATTTGACCTACTATTTCTCCATGGGAATCCCCTGTTATTTTTTTTATGAATTAATATGGATCTATGAGGTTTTGAATTAACTTCAGGGAGAAAAATTCTATAAAAATAAAGAACAAGTATCACATACCTCACATTGATTATTTATTTTACCAACTTCATGGAGACCAATATATTTCAAAGAATGACATATGATCTGGATATCATCAGTTTCTAGTAAGGAAAAAAATATTCCAAATACATCGTTTTGAACTAGGTATGGGAATTATGAGTATACATTAACGCCTTTTGGACTAACTAATGCACCCTCGGTTTTCATGGATCTGATAATATAGATTTCAAGGAATATCATGATGACATTATGGTGGTATTCTTTTATGATATCTTAGTACACTACAACATCTATGAAGATACTGAAAATCAATTTCGCACCATTCTAAAGACTCTTAGAAGAAAATAATTATATAGGATGTTTAGAAAGTGTGAATTTTAACTTCAGTAATTTTACGTTATTGGCAACAATTTCTGTAAGGATGTAATATCTATTGATCATGCGAAGACAAAGGCTATCCAATAATTTCCTAGTCCAACAAATATAACTAAGGTACATAGTTTTATTTTTTAAATATGTTATTATCTGTGTTTCCTTCTATACATTTCCCATTTAGCGAACCAAATGACCAATCTTACATGAAATGGGGTTATATTTGTATGGACAATAGAATGTGAGTATTTTTTCAAAAACATACACATGAGATATGTGAATGCTAAAATCCTAACATTACCAATGGGGAATGATTGGATTATGATCTATAGTGATGCATCAAAAAAAGACATGGTTGTGTCCTTTTGAAGAATGAAGGAGTTGTTGCCGTACAATCAAGGTAGTTAAAAGTTCATGAACGAAACTATCCTACTAATGATCAAGATAAAGTAGTGGTAATATTTTCCCTAATGATATGGATACATTAACTATATTGAAAATAATGTGATATAATAATAACATTAGAGTACAAAATATATCCTCTAACATAAGGGAATAAACATGAGGAAAAGGATATGGCTTTAACAACTCAAGTATTATGATTGGACAATACACTACCACCCAAGAAAGTCAAAAAAGGTAGATGATGCAATTAGAAGTAAGGATCATGTAATTCTCAACAAAATGAGGATTGAAAAGGGTTATTTGAACATGTATCTAGTGAGGATGGTTATAGGAAATATGAATGATGGTGAAATAACAATACTTTTTCAAATGGGTGCCAATCTATATTTATTGGAATAATTAAAGCTTTACAGTATGATGATGAGATTCCTCAAAAGTAAATTAATAGAATGAAAGATGAGAAGTTGGTTGACTTCATGTGTGAAGATGAAATTATGGAATTATGGATGAGGCTATGTATTGTCTCTCTCCACATGCTAAAAACTGAGTTATTGGATGTTTCTCATTGGCCAAAGTTCTCTAAACACCCTGTTTTCACTAAAATGTATAGAGATTTGAATGAAAATATCTTGTGGGATAACATGAAGAGAGATATTGATGAATATGTATCAGGATGTTTAATCTGATAATAAGTCATGGTTGGAAGGAAACATACAAAAGGAGTCTTCAAGAATCTACCTATTCTTAAATGGGAATGGGATGACATTACCATGGATTTGGTCCTTATATTACCCAAAACTCCAAGAAATAATGATGAAATATGGGTAATTTTTTATTGACCTACAAAATCTGCACATTTTCTCACTATAAGGGATAATTTTCCATAGTAGAGCCTATCACTAATCTATATCAATGATGTTGTGAGACATCATGGGGATCCACTCTCAATTTTTTCTAATCCTTACCCAGATTTAAATTGAAATTCTAGAAATTTCATCATAAATAAGTGGATACCAAACATAGATTGAGTACAGAAGATCACCTTCAAACTGACGGTAAATCAGAGTGGATTATCCACATCATATAGGAAATTTTGAGATCATTTTCACTGGACTATCAAGGTATGTGGGATAAATATTTAATTTTATTAGAGTTTTCATTCAATAATAGTTTCCATTCGAGTATTCAAATGGCACTATATTAAGCATTCTATAGGAAGATATATTGTACTCTATCATGTTGGTATCAAGTTTGGGAATGGATGACTGTGGGCCCAGTTCGAGTAGAGGGACCAAAAGTGAATGTAATGACTATATGATTCCATATAAATGAAGATCTTTGTAGGAAAAAGTTATAATGATAACCAAAAGAAGGATTGAAATTTCAATTTTGAGGTCGTGGTTTCCTAAAAGAATGTCTAAAGAAGGGTACTATATCATTTTGTAAGAATGAGAAACTGAGAAATAGGTAAATATACCTTTTAAAATTCATGAGATAATTGGAGTCGTTTCATATATTTTGGCCATGCCACCTAGCCTGTCTAATGTAGACATTGTGTTTCGTGTCTCATTGCTGAGATAATGAATGACAGTCCCAACGCATGTCCCCACATCTAAATTTATATAATTGGACCTCACTTATCCTACTATAATGAACCTATCAATATTTTGGTCACAAAATAAAAGTTGTTGAGGAATTGGATGAATAATCTATTAAAGATACTTGAGAGAAATCAAAAAATCTAATCGGAAACATTGGAGCCTAAGGAGCTTATGATGATGAACTACCCAAATCTTTTTATGAGAAACAATTCTAGTTATTTCTAGGATAAATTTTTGTAACGGTGGGATAATGTAACACCAAATTATTCTGAAAATTAATTTAATATTTAATGCAAGAAACATATGTCTCTATAAAAAACAACTTTGTTATAACCAAGACATGAAACATAATTTTTCACCTCTTTGATTTAAAATTTGAAAACCTAACATACAGACTTGCGTTCAGTAAGAGATTTAGAGTATGATAAGATAAACACAATATTTGGTGTATATTAACATATCCTTATGAATATTAATATAGGTATTAATATGAATATAATTAATATTAAATAACAATAATATTTTATTGTATTATGGTTATAAGATAATGAGATCTTGATAAAATATTCAATATGATATAAAACTAATTATAGTTTAAAAATCATTTTTTAATATACTATGATTCATATTATTACAAAATTAATTATATTTAGAAAATTAATTTAAAAAATGGACTTTATTTATAAATTCTACAACTTGAAAAATGGGTTGGCTGAATTTTTTGGATTTTTCGGAAATACTTGAATTTTGTAGGAATAGTCAAATACAGTAATTTATCATATGTATAAATTATCAATTAAAATAACTATTAAATTCATCATAGACAATGTGATAACCATTTTTTATAACTCACATTCACTTATTGGTATTAGGGATTAGATAAATCAACATTATTTGTTGCCTTGAGGGAAATAATAGAATAATGAATATGATATTCACAAACCACTCCTCTCATCCACTATAACCTCACCCCTCACTCCATCTTATCTTCACTCAAATATTCCCTGAAGATACTAAATTTTGTTTCCATATACCCTTTAATAGTCCCACCCCACATCTAGGTGCTCTTGTTCTTTCCAAAAGACCAAAACCCTATCCCTCACAGAGGTTCTCAAGGTGGTTTTTTCATGAGGTAAAGCATCTTTATTTTTCATTTAGTTTCATACCAATTTAAATTTTTTTCTGTTAAATCCAAACATACTATATCCAAATGAATCTTATAACTCAGATATCATATATATACTAGAATTATACTATGTCAATGAAATAACCATTATCAACCTTCTTACTATCTCTCTCTCTTTTATAAATGAAATCATCATCTATGAGGTTCCAATTTACAACCATCGTGGTGGATAAAGTTTCATTATTCAAATTCACATTTTTTACTTTAAATGAATCAGTTTTTATTGTTGAACCAGACTATAATATATATTAAAACCTAGTTAATATTCAAGAACCAGTATATGTACGTAGTATTAATCCATATAACCAAACTAGTTAATAATAATACAAACATAGCCAAATAATTTATGTTATTGCAATTTCATCCACTGATTCATCCTCATACCTTGTAAAAATGATATATATAACCATTAACACATATATATGTCCATAGATAATATATAATTTCAATTTTAGGTAATTATATCCTTTCGACATGAACATCCATACTCATATACATATATAACAATCATGAAAACCATGGAACTGAACACTCCAGAACAATAGAATTCAATCCTAAAACTAATAAGTGAATTATTTGACTTTATTTAACAACGAGGGTCATTTTAGGTTTATAGTTTTATAGAAATAAGCCATAACTATTGCATTAGATCTAAAAAATTACAAAGTATAAACTTCTTTTGCATCCAATGTTCTCACAACCATATAAATCTTTAAATAAAAAAGGATTATTTTATTGATATAAATATTCTTGAATTCTTCCTTTCTTTTACCCTTCCATATACCCTGTGAAAAACATTTCAAAAACATTGGATGATCATAAAAGGATCAGTAAGGGTTATAAAATATGGAAATAAAATATTAGTCCATGAATACATTCAAATGAATGAAATCATAATTTTCACTCATAAAACATAATATATTTAACATACCAAATGAAATCAAAATAAATATGAATAACAAATAGAAATAATAAATCATAATGGTATATTTTGGCATCCATAATATACTTACATTGTAGCATTCACATCTATATAAGGAGTTACGTTTGAAATACCCATCACAGTATAATCCCTAAATCACATAATAGAAACAATAACATTTACCTCTGTCACATTAACCAATGAATTTTAGAGTTATCTCTAGCTCACCACATATATTTTTATAATGGAACCACCTGTATACATAAACAATGCCCAAGAACCATTACATAATCATAAGACATAAAACAAGAATAAACAAAAGAATACATTTTCACATTACAATAACAATATTTCATTTCATTATATTGACATAAAAAATGATTTATGAAAATCATTATCAATGCCAAAAAAATAAAAATTTTATATGGTATTTAATTTACTTTTAAAAAAAACCTGCTTAAGGAATTGAAATATCAAATAACACTAGTGGTGGAAGAATGGTCATTGTCATCACTTATGTTAAAAAAGAAAAATTATTTTTGTCATTTTATAAAATGCTTCATTGTAAAAGATTATATTTCAAAAAAATATTGAATTAAAATAAAACTAAAATCTTATAGTGACACACCATACAAAAAAAATCTCATGTATAAACCACAATATGTCTCAATGAAACGAGACTGAGACGAAGTCTCTTATAATGATCATTTTGTAAATCAAATTGATAGTATATGTGTATTTAATATAAGTAAAAAAATAAATAAATTATAAATAAAAGATATTATATAAAATGTTATTTCTCACATAATCAATAATTATATGTTTAACCCAATGAATAGAAATTGGGTTAACAAGATCCCTTACAAAAATTTAGCTGCCTAACTGCGTCACATATAAATTTAGGAAATGATGTGATGAGTGAGAAACTGTTCTCCAATCACTTGAACATAAAATTTAGGGAAATAAGGACATAGAAGAGAACATCCCAACATCATAAAATTTAAATTTAAAGGCATAAAATAAAATAAGTCTTTGACTAAAAGAGGAGGGTGAAAGGTTCCCATAACTTGAGTCTGACATGTATTTTTCGTTCTTTATCACCCTGAATGATAATATTAATTTGATTTATACATGATTCAGAAACTTTTTCAAGTTTATTATTAGTTTTATATCACTTATTACCTTGTTATAACAATCATATAACTATTCAAATTCATATGAGTCGTTTTGTCAATGTCGGCACATGAGTCAAAGATGAACATGTTATAATTACAAATTATCACTGTGGTAAATATTCCATAATCCCAAGAATATTATTCATTATTTAAATATCATATATATCATATATATCCAATATATATGTTTTTATAACAGTACATATCATTTGGATATAGGAAATGAAATGCACCATTTATGGAGATGGTAAGTTGTACGTATGCATGAACACTCCATTCATTTCTTTTTCATACTTCAAGGATGGAAATCTAAATGACACAAAGGTATATTATAATGAAAATGTAATATAATATTTTTTATACATTAAATAAGTTCATTAACTACATCCTTTATATGTTCCATGTATGAAATGAATGATTCATATCAGTTTGAGCGGCGGTAGTCTACACTTCCTCAAATAAAATTATCATATTTACACATTATGGAATTCATAACGGTATGTTGTAAATGAAAAATACAGAATCATAGATAAAATATAAATATAATATCTATCATAAATAAATAAATTTCCAATATAATGGTCAACATGAGTGGTGGTAGGATAAAATCAAACAACCATTATTTTGTGAGGCAGTAGTTCTCCATAAACAGAAATTTCATGTTCGTATCAATTAAAGGGAAGTGTGTGTAAGTTTAGTTAAAATAAATACCATAAAACATCTTAGTATATTTGGGATGTTGTTTTTTTATGTAAATAATCAATAATTATATCATATGGAGTGGAGAAGGAGTATAATTAAAATGAAGTTCATGGAAGACGTTACCTCTAAATTGAGTAACTTCTTTTGATTAGAGCCAAATGGATTTCAAGAATTAACATCTTCCCAAGTAAGGCTTCTAGGAGTAGGGGGGATTTTGGGAGATAATTTGAGCTGAATTTTTATGATCCAAGGGGCTTGGGAGGTGTGTGTATGTGGCTAGAGATGGTGGCCTTTTATAAGAGGGAGGAGGGGCACTTTAACAATGTATTGAAATATTAATTTATTATAATCATATTTTCTATTTGAAATGGTCCCAAAATAATTTATTTAAAATTTTAAGTTTCTTTTATGTTGAAAACCTCTCAAAAATATGTTTTTGACATGTTTATGTCAAAATTGTAACCATTTCAGTTTTTCTTTACCCATTAGTCAAAAACATTTACTCCTACGATGTATTCTGGCATTTTCATAATATATGGTTAATATATTACTATAAAATGAAAAGAGAACCATAAGTGGATAATTAAAGATATTTGTAACATTATATAATTTAGTTGGACGAATTTTATTATTCAAAGACTATTATATCACTTAATAAAATACTAATTTTTTAAATTCATTTATGTCAATTTTCGTACTATTAAGTAATAGATTTTTTAAAATTCTAAAAAACCTGATTATTTTGACCCAAAGGCATTAAATAAAGTATAATGGGTAAATAGAATCCAAAATTTTTTTGGATGGAATAAAAATAATAAATTTAAATTTATTTTAATATTTATAATATCATTTATTAGAAACTGTTATTAATGATGCAATCACAGTATCATCATTGTGTCATAATTATATATATATATATATAATGTCTAAAAATTATAAATATAATTACATGATGTATGAAAGATTTTTATAATTCTAATTACTATTTATATTCTAATATTTCACTTATATAGCCACATATAAAAATTATTTCAGTAATAAGATACCTATTTTTGTTATTTTTCACATTACTTTAAATTAATTACTATAAAGTGTCATTTTCACTCCCATGAGGATCCATGGGGTCCCAAAATAGACCCACAGATGACCATGGTAGGAAATATATCATCCAATAGTATTAGAAAATTTTTTAGTGTAGTTCTACATTTTTATAATATTATTTTATAGCCTTATTTACCAGATTTAGCATTTAAGCACCAAAAATAAAAAAAGTATTGAAGTTATTATTCATAATGTCTAAAAATAAAAGGTACCTATTTATTAAATTTTATCCTCATGATTACAAATATGAAATCCAATTTTCTAAATTGAAAAAAATAACCTGTAGTAATTAATATAAAATTAATTCCCTTTGTCAAAACCATAAAGTCGGTTTTTAAGAAGTAATAACTATAAAAAGATTGAATTGTGATTTTTTCCAATATTAATGTGAAATTAAATAAAATTACCATAATTAGATTAAATTAAAAAAATTAATCTAATTATTCATTAAACCCAATTAAAATTTTAATATAACTATATAAATAAATTAGATGAAAATGATGTTTTGAATTAAAATGAAGTATTTCCCAAAGTTCATTAAAAAATGAACATTATCAGAAAAATACCAAAATTTCATCCAGAGTATATTTTGATATCCTAATTCTAATGAATAAATTTAGTTTTTCAAATAGTATATATAAAGGTTACAATACTAGATTTATAAATGGTTTTCCATGAAAAGACTGTAAAATTGCATGTTTAGAAAAATACTTACATTATCTGAAAATTGGAATTTATTCTTATATCATATCTAGAAAACATATAATATGAATTTAAAACAAATTTATGAAAAAAAATTAATATATTTTTCATAAAATACCATAAAAAGTTATGTGATTTTATAAACACAATTGTTCACTCATTATATTGGTTTTCTTAAAAATATAGTATTTATATTCAATTGGTATTTATTTACATTTATAAAAAATTTGGTAACCAATGAATCATTATCTAAACATGTGTAAAGCATATTCCAAAATTTAGTTGATACTAGTCATTCCATCCAGTCTAATGTCTACACATTAATTACTATTTAAAATAATGATATTATTATAATCTTATTTTTTGGTAGAACTCAATTTTTTGTGCACTGTAAGATTTCAAAGAAACCCATTGTTGCATGCCAAGTACGATATTGGATAAAGAATCCTCATTAACTTAAAAATAATTTTTTTCATATATATTAATATAATATAAAAAATATTATTCTATAAACGCCTTGGTCATTACAACCTTCCCCCATATGAAAATTGAGTCCTCGAAATTTTAAAGTTTGTCTGAGAAAATTTGTTGAAAGTCCCATATTAGAAAAATTGTCAATAAAACAATAACATTAAACTAAATAAAGAGAAGTAAAAAATTTCACCTGAGATAAAAAATACTAGGATTTCATGTAAGGAAACATGGATATGGAAGAAAAACTGAGTATCATGTTCTGATGGACAGTTATAGAAAACATGATTTGGTGCAACTAAACTACAAGAAAACCATAAAATTGTGAAGGGTTAAATGATCATTGATTTCATGATAGGAAAAGTAAATAGATAATGTATTTGTTTTAACTTCCTTTTAATAATGTTTAGGACTTTATTTATGATATTTAGAAAGAACACAAGAAAATATAATTACATTTCATGTAAATTTTCATCCTATAATATATTAATACAACAAACTCATCTTTTAGTTACATGATGAGAATTCAAGATGACTCAGTCACACCTGAAGCACTAGAATCATCTTTTATAGAATCAAATAATCCAAAAAAGATGAATTATATATTGATCCTATATTTAAACATTAAACAAAACCATAATAGTTAGTACAAGATAATATAATCCCCAAAGACTATAATACAATATAAAATGAGATACTACTCTTAATCTCCCAAATTATTCAAACAATGCCCCAAAGTTCAACAATGACTGTTCAATAAAAAAATTTACTTAAAATTATTCAAAATAATGCAAACTATGATTGAAACCCACAATGCAAAATGATTTGATCACAGAGCCTTCGAAAATAAAACGTAACATTTATCTCCAAATAACATTGACAACTCTTAAAATATAATAATAAAAATTAAATAACCTAATCACCAATTATTTATGATAGGTTAATCATTTCCATAAATAACCCAAATTTCCATATATCCACTATGAAAATATTGATTCTTCATGAATAAAATACAATGTTTTCTCCTCAATTTAAATCTTATAGTTTTCTATTTTCGTTAGGCATATAGTATTCCCAATAGAGAAAACATGTTTCCAAATCACTTTTATCAATTAATCACCAAATAATTTTTCTTTATTAAGGATATCCATTTGATACATCAAATGTTCCAAAAATCAACATATTATTGATCCACAAAATCGTTTAACTAAAATTAATAATTCATATGAACTATGGAATTCATGTATTCTACTGGTAGGAGATCAAGACATATTGCACACAGGTTGTGGGTTCGATTCCAATGGCCTTACCGAACGGGATGGGTTGTCACCCATCCACTGGAATCTGTATTTTCTAATACCACATTATACTTATAATATTATCAAAAAGAATAAAATTACATCAAAAATAACCATAACCATATTTTTCTTCAATGGTTATATAAGACAATTCATTTTGTATCCCAAAAATTAGTAACCTATAATTGCCTCAAATTCAAGGACCCTATAAACTCTAACAGCTCTTTATAACAATATCCATAATTTAAAAGACTATTATTGTTGAATTTAAAATACCAAAAGTGTTATAAATACTATAAGACTTCCAATTTAATCTCATTATTAATAAATTTAAACTAATCAACATCTGTATATCCCACATAACTCTTCAATTCCTAAAAATTACACCTCTTAATCATCAAAAGTTATTAATGATCCTTCATCAATGTTTTTTTATATTATTTTTTTATACTTATTTCCAACAAAATAATCATGTGTAATGTCCTAAGATTCAATAATGTCAAACATGATATAATAAATAATCCATAGCTTTCAAAGGTCATTTTATGTTTCCTCATATTCAATTTGAATGTCATTAGATATTGGTAAACATATATTTTTATCGTCTTACGTATTACACTCCTAATCCTTCTTTGTAGGACATATATTTCTGTAATAACATGAAAAACACATATAAAAGATTATATTGATCCATCATAGAGAACACTGTTTCGTTTCCTGAAGACAACTGACTGCTTTCTTTGTCCACGCCAGGTTACCAGTTTTTGACCATCATTACCGCATCTACAACATATTTCCTTAAATTTAAATTACTATCAAATGTGTTTATTTACAAATCCTTTACACACAAGTTTTTCAATATATATACTATTGTTATTAATACCTGATCTTCCATGAGGAATCTTTTCTTGAAAATATGTTGTATTAAAAAATTCACCATTGTTTGAGTGGTCAATCATGACCCTAGATAGTTGGTTGAGAATAACCACAAGAGTTCTCATTACATCTCCCATTTCATTAGGATTCTTATTCATAAAACCACAATAGTCTCCTTCACATCCATTTTTACTTTGGTTCCTACCATATTCGTCCATTTATTCTAAATCCAAAAGGGACAGTATGAGTATATCGGAAAAATAATCATATACTATCTTATGAGGAGTGTAAACTATAAGTTATATTTATTCATGTTATCTTAAACTCATTCAACTAATCTAAAATAACTATGAATTTTTCTAATATGAAAACCATTATGGTAATGTCAATAATTATTAAATAACAACAGAACCTCTATTTTTGTCTAAAATAACCTCTGATACCAACTATAATCCCCCCATCTTACCACATTACATAATCTTGTGAAAAGTCAGTAATCTGAATTCGGTTCACATCATGGATCTAGTCAGGTTTAGGGTTTTAGATAATTATTCCATAACTATTAAATTATATATCAAAATTAATAAGTTGACACTTCTAATACATCCAATTTTTCCACCAAAATAAAACTCCTTATATAAAAAATCATTTTCTTGATATAAATCATCTTGATTTTTTCCATTCTCTTAACCTTTCTTATACCTTTTGAAAATAATATCAAAATAATTGGATATGAATAAAAAATCGAGTATGGGTTATAAAATAAGGAAATAAAACATTAGCCCGTTAATACATACAAATTAATGATATCATACAATTCACAAATAAAACATAAGCTCTTTAACATAGTAGATTAAAGAATAAGATTTATCAATATCACATAGATCTCATAAATGATAAAGATAACTTATATCATCCATAACATAATTACATGATAGATTTCACAACTACATAGAAAGTTACATTTGAAATACCCATCAGATTATATTCTATAAATCTCTTAGGAGAAATATTAACATTTACCTTTCTCACATTACCCAATTCATTAGAGAGATATATCATTCTAAGCCTCCCATGGTTTATAATAGAGCCATATGTATATGTAAATAATTTCCCAGAACCATTACATAATCATAACACAGAAAACAAGTATGAAAGAAAGAAAAAATTTCCACATTACAATAAAAATAAATTATTTCATGATATTGATATAATAAATGCTTTTAGAAAACTATTTTCATTACAAAAAAATTATTAAAAATTAATTAAGGAATTTAGTTTTCTTTAAAAAAATTACATATTTTTAAGGAATCCAAATATCAAATAATTCTCATAGTGGTGAAAATGTCAGTGTCACCACGTAAGTTAACAAGAAACAATCTTTTTGTTGTTCATTTAAATGCTTTGAAGACATAGATTTCATTTGAAATCTATTTTATTAAATTAAATACAAAAAGATAAAATTATACAATGTATAAAATAAAGCCACGTATAAACAAAAATATTCCTTAATGAGTGGAAATTTAGATGAATTACCTTACAAAGATCATTTTGTAAAGAAAATAGATTTATTATGTGAATTCACTATAAGTATAGATAAGGTATGTATAAATAAAATACATGATATAAAATTTTATTTATCACATAATCATAGCACGACATAATAGTGAAGTAGATGTTTAACCCAATGAATTGATACTGGGTTAAGAAGTTCCCTTACAAAAATTGTCAAGCCTAACAGCCTCACATAAAAATTAAGAAAATGAGTTGATGAGAGAGAAAATGGACTCTCATAAATATGAAATAAAATTTACAACAATATGAATATATAATAACACATCCCAAAAATATAAGATGGAAATTAAAAGACATTACAAAAACGAAGTCTTAGACTAGAAGAGAAGGGTGAAAGCTTCCCTTACCTCGAGTCTGACCTTTCTTATTCGATCCTTATCTCCTTGAATAATAAAAATAAGTCAATTTATACATCATTTAGAACATTTTTCGTTTTTATTATTTATTTTATATTTCTTATTACCTTGTTATATCAAACATATAATTATTCATGTCCATATCGGTCATTTTTTTGATGTTTGGTACTTGAGTTAAAGATGAACTTGTTATAATTACAAATTGTCAATGAGGTAAAATTACACCATATCTAGAATATTATTAATGATTTAAATATAATATCTATATTATATATCTATTATATATATATAATATTACATAACATTCGGAGATAAGAAATCAAATCCACTGTTCGTGGAGATGGTAAGTCGTATGTACGCATGAACGCTACATTCATTTCTTTTTCATATTTGATGGAATGAAAAATAAATGATTAATAAGTTTATTATAATTATATTTTAATATAATAGTTTATATAAGTTACAAAATTTCATTAATTCCATCATTTATAATTTCCATGTATGGAATGAATGAGTCATATCACTTTGAGGGGGCGGTAGTCCGCAGTTCCTCAAATGAAATTATTATATTTACACATTATTCAAAGTCTAAAGGTTTGATTTAAATAAAAAATACCCAAAAATATAGAAAATATAAATATAATATATATCAAATATAAATGTAGTTCGATCGTAATGGCCTCCACAATAGGGTGTAGAAGAAAATCAAACAATCATCGTTCCGCAAGGCAATATTTCACCGTTCACAGAAACTATATGTTCATATCAATTAGACGGAGGTGTGTGTAAGTGTATTTAAAATACATATCATAAAAAATTCATTTTATATTTAGGATATTTTGGATTATATGTAATCCAATAATCATAATATAATAGTTATTGGAGAAGGAAATTAAAGGAAATTAACTTGAGGGAAGTCGTTACGTCTAAATCTGGTAACTTCTTTTCATTTGTGCAAAAAGGATTTCGTTAATTTCCTTCTAACAAAGGTATGGATTAATGTAGGAATGGAGGGATTTTGGTAGATTATTTGAGTATACATTGGATGATACTAGTGGATTGAGAGTATTTTTTATGTGGATAGAGTTGGTGTCCTTTTATCAGAGGGAGGAGGGGCACTTTATGAAGGTATTGAAATATTATTTTATTATATAAATATTTTCCGTTTCAAATGGTCACAAAATCACTTATTTAAAAGATATTTATCTTTTGGGTATAAAACATCCCATCCAATAGTTTCTATACAAGTTAAATTCAAAACATCAACCTTAATGTTTTTTCTTTAACACTTAGTTAATAAAATTAACTCTTACCAGGTCTTCGTGCATTTTCATAATATATTGTTACTATAGTTACTATAAAATCACAAGAGAATTATAAGTGGATAAATAATGGAATTTTTAACATTATATAAGTCATTTGGACAAATATATGATTTTCAAGAGTTTTATATCATTTAATAAAATAGTATTTATTTTAAAAACTCATTTATGTCAATTTTGACAATATTAAGTAATTGATTTTTGATGAAAACACAAAAACTCAATTCCTTCAAACCCCACCTATTAACTAAATTTTAATATATAAATATCATCAAGAAATTTTGTGTATGGATCAAAATAATTCATTTATTTATTTTTAATATTCTTACAATCAAGTATTTGTATTCATTATTAATAAAGCAATCTCTATATCTTCATTGTGTCATAATTAAAATTATTTATATAATGTATAAAAATTATTAAAAAAATACCATGATATAGGAAATATTTTTATATTTCCAATTACTATTTATATTCTAAAATATCACTTATATAACCCCATATAAAAATTGTTTTAATTAAAACATGCATTTTTATTTTATTTTTCTCTTTAATTTAAATTAATTACTATAATTTGTCATTATCACTCCCATGTGGTTCTAGAGGGTCCCAAAATCGACGCATGGATTTACAGGGTCTGAAATATCTCTTAAAATCGGATTAGGACATGTGTTACAATAGTTTTATATTTTTATAATATTATATTTATAATTATTTAACCGAATTACCCTATAACCATGATTAATTAAATAATTACTGTAGTTACTATTCATAATGTCTAAAAATAAAAGTAATGTGTTTAAACAATTTGAAAAATATGATTCCAAATTTGGAATCCATTTTTTCAAATTCAAAACATATAAGATGTTGTAATTAATTTAAAATTAATTCTGACAGTAAAAACCAAAAAGCCAGTTTTTAAGAAGTAAAAACTATTAAATGATTAACATGTGATTATGTCCAATTTAAAAATGAAATTACTTAAAATGACCACAATTGGAATAAATTATAAAAATATAATCTAATTATATTTGAAAACCAATTAAAGCAAAGTTTAACTATATAAAAAATTAGATAAAAAGGTAGTTTTGAATTAAAATACGGTATTTTTTAACTATTCATTGAAATATGAACTTTTTTGGAAAAATACCTAAATTTAATCCGTAGTAAAATTTTATGTCCCAATTATAAAGAAGAAGTTTATTCAATCAGATAGAACATATATAAGTGAAAAAAAACATTATTTAAAAAATGTTTCCCATCAAAAGCCTGTAAAACTAAATGCTAAGAAAATTAAGGCTTTTATCCGAGAAATTGTATTTATTTATATATAATATCGATAAATATTATAAGATTAATTTAGAACATTCCATTGAATATATAAAATATATTTTTATTAAAATTCCATAATGAGTGATTTAATTTTATAAACAGAATTATTCTCTTTTTAAATTTGTTTTCATAAAAACAAATCCATTATATTCAATTATTTTTTATTTATATTTATAAAAAATTTGGTAACCAATGAATCATTATTTAAACATGTGTAAACCATATTTAAATATTCCTTTGATATTATTCCCTCATGCCATTCCAATAGAAATACATTAACTACTATTTAAAATAATGATATTATTACTGTATTCTTTTTCGGTATAACTCTATGTTGTGTGAAATGTGAGATTTGTAAGAATACCACTGCAGCAATTTGAGTAAAATATCTAACAAAGTATCCTCTTTAACCTAAAAATTAAAACTTATTCATAAATAGTAATAGAATTGAAAAATAAATATTCTATATATTTCTAGGTCATTACATAAATGGACATAATAAAATTATGAAAAAATAAATACATGTCTAATAGGTTATCAATTATGTTATTAATAAGTATAATTTAATATTCTAGAAGGATATGTTCATGAGAGGAACACATTCATACTTTAGGTATGGTTTTTCCACCCAAACCACCATTTCCATTTGGGTTACATTGGTTGTCTACATACCTCAATTAAATTATAATATATTATTATGTACTCCTAATAAATATTCTATGAGTGTTCTATATATGCTTACCAAAAAAAACTTCATTATTTTATATGGATTAACATGTTTTAGAAGAAACCTTTAAAATTCATTCTGAAATATGAGCTTGTTTCAAGGATATTTCTCAATTGTCACTCTATAATATGTTTTTAGAAACCATTATCATTCTCAAGATAAATAATTTTATTATAAAAATATTATCTTACATCAATTCTAGGTTAATATAAATACATTTCCAAAAGAACCATTCTTTTCAATGTAAAAGAGTATTTATCTAAAGAATTACATGAGAATTTAATACGAGTATCACTTTTGATGTCAACTCTCATGTTGTTTCTAATGTATGATATAATCTACCATATTTAATTGAATTTATTATTATTATTTTGACTATGGGTAAGCGATCTGAAAACCATTCACCAATTTACTCAGAATGGTTAGTGTTTTTTCATAATGTTTGGGAAAGTTATTTACATTTCATAAGTTAGTTTAAATATGAATGTATATGTTTTTTACATTTTCCCCTGATCATATAAGGAATGTAATGGACATATTATGTGATGGTTGGGGGCCAGTATAGCCCCTGGATTAATCAGTAGGTCTCATTAGAAAAATATAGATGGACTTGGTTGAGGCCTTAACCATTTTGAGATATGTTTTTGGTCAAGGCCTTAATCATTTTTAGATGTCTTGGCCGAGACCTTGACAATATGTTTTAGAATGACCGACTTCTATACTTACCTCATTATGATGCTAGAAATTGATAGTTCATGTGGTCATTAGACTAGTATAATACACATGAATATGTTTGATTATGGAAATATTTACTCAACTAAAATTTCCCCCGTATTATGTTCATGTTTATTTTTAAAGGCACATGTTCTCAATTATTCATCTTGTCTATGGATTAGGTCATCTTCTGCTATATTGTTTACACTTAATGAGCATGTAATATCACCCCTTTGTATGCTTCATTTTATCCAGCACATGATGAGGTATATTACGATACACATGTATGGATAATATTATAGTGGTTGATTCCCTTAGTGGAACTTTTATATTATTTTTCCCATCATGTTGTAATTTCATACTTCTGTATACATCTAGCCTTCCAAATATCCTAAAATATTCATTCAATAGGAAAACTAAATTCTTCAATTCATGCCAATATAATTTAATATGGCACAAATTTTGGGAAACTATGGTTGGGCCTTTTCATATTCGGTATATTCATGGGTGTTTTTATGGGTTTAAGAGGTTCAATTTTATTGTTTTAGAAGAATTTTCTTCCCTGGTTTTCATTATTGGTTTAAATGTATTCATGATTGGAACATTGTGTTAAATTTGGATAATTGTATAGAATTGTTAACATATATTAATTGTGATAGTAATGTGATATAAGTTATCCTAAAATTATATTGGTTATATTCCATGATGATGAATCATTAGATAAACATTACTGATAAATGCCTAGATTAACTTGGAGGATTTCTGCACAATGAACTTGTTTTGAATTAACTTTTTATATTATGAGTGTGTAAGGACATACATAGCATTAAAAGAGATAAAATAACTTTATTTTTATATAGTTCAACTACATTAATTGATTCAACACAAGTATAGATGATTTTAATAAAAATTTAAAATTCCTCTTGCTTGAACGTGATAAATTAAATGATCTGAGACAGTGCTTTAATTTATAAAATAAAAGGAGGGGAAAAAGTGATGATGATAGAATATTACAATAACATAACAAAATTTCAGTACATATAAGGTACTAGATTTGTCATTATGTTTGGATGATAATAGGTGAGAATATAAAAGATAATAAAGGAAGTGAAAAAAACAAAATAATTGAAAAGTGGAATTTACCTCTTCAATCTATCATCCATTGAGAGCCTCTTTAGGGGATCATAATTAGTATTCTATAGAGACTGATGGCTGTTGGACGTGGGGGTAGATATTAGGGAGATATTTGAGTAGAATTTAAGAAATGATTGAATCTTTAGATGTGTGAAGAAATGTGGATGCAAGGGGTGGTATTAATGGTGGAGGGAAGGACGGTTTTCGTAATATTATTATTTTTTAATTTATTATTTCAGAATATGTTAGAAAAAAGTGAGGATTCCATAACCTATAATACTAATATGTGCATGGGAGTTCTAAATTTGGGTTCTTTCATCACTCATGATGTTAGGAATATGGATTTTTATTGTTATGTATTTACACGGTAAATTAATGTATTTTACTATTCAATAAAGAAATCAATTATTTCATAAAAATCTCAAAAATTCCCCATAAAATTTTTTTGGCCTATAGAATCCAATAATGAACTCATTTTTTGTTTATTAGTTTTCTAAATATGAGAAATTTAAATATTAATTATTGTCACCATTTAATCGAAAAATACATTCACTTGAAATATTCAGATTCATTTTATGTTTCTTATATTTTATATAAACTTGCATTGGTAAGGATACCATTAATAAGGGTCATATTATTATTCATAATGTTAAATTTCTAGTCATAAGGTTAATTTAATATCCATAAGGTTATGTTACTGTTGACTAAAAATTATATTGATTCTATTAGGCTCCAAATATTACCCTGATCGCAACTGCGTATGGCCATTTACTGAAATTCAAAACATAGATGTGGGAAATTTATGTTAAATGGCTCGGTTATGTATATCTCATTTAATAACCATGTTTTCACACATAGAGACATAGTGCTTTTCAAAGTATATGATATCTAATAAATTGAATGTATTTATGTGAAACAAATCATACAATGTTTGGGGTGTTATATTCTTCCCACCTTCAAAAATTTTATCCTCGAAATTAAATCCCTTAAAAAATATGTTGGTTTTTATTATTCATAACATTCTCATTTTCCCATGTTTCCTCCTCTATTTTATGGTTTCTATAAATAACATTTTCCATAATAGTCATTTTATTTTTCAATACTAGATCTCTAGTGTCAAGAATATCGATAGGCTCTTCATAGTATTTCAAATTTGGTTCCAGATCTATTTCTTCATAGGTGAGTACATGTGTTGGGTCTAGGATGTATTTCTTTAAAACTGACACTTAAAACACATTATGAACTTTGGAGAGACATTGTGGAATTTCTAAGTAGTAAACTACAGCTCTAATTCTTTCATGAATATCAAAATTTCCAATGTACCTGGGTCTTATTTTCCCTTTCTTACCGAACCTTAAAACATCCTTCCATCATGAAAATATTAGAGAGAAATGATCACCTACATGAAATTCCATATTCCTTCTCC
The DNA here is from genome assembly GCA_963277665.1 of Viscum album. Taxonomy (NCBI): domain Eukaryota; kingdom Viridiplantae; phylum Streptophyta; class Magnoliopsida; order Santalales; family Viscaceae; genus Viscum; species Viscum album. Next base: position 599,981,827 of record OY728122.1, read on the forward strand.
AGTTTTTAGTATAACTCTTTTTCCTACATTGGTATACGTTAATATTGGAATGAATTTTCATTACCTTTATAATTTCCTCTTCGATGCGTTCTGGGACTATAAGTTTCCTTTTCCCAATATCATCCCCAAAAGTTGGAGTTTGACACCTCTTACCATATAATTCTTCATATGGATCCATTTTAATGATATAATGGAAAATATTATTTTAGTAAAATTCCACAAAAGGAATTTATTGATCCCACATACCTTGAATGTCATGGGAGCATGATGTTAACATGTCTTACAATGTTTGAATAGTCCTTTCAGACTGTTTTCTAGTTTGGGTATAATAAGAAGTTCACATACGATTCTCAATTTCCAAATTCTTATACTGACTTTTCTAGAATTTGGATGTCAACTAAGGATATCAATTATACACAATCAATAGAGGTTCCCAATGATGTCTTAAAACATCACTAATATAAAGTATGCCCAGGTGCTCAAGTGGTAAATTCTCCTTTATATCAATGAAATGTGCTAATTTTGTTTGATGATCGACAATTATCTATATTTAATTATTCATTTTTGTTGTCCTCAGCATTCATGTGACAAAATAATTCATTATCTCATCCCAGTTCCATATATAAATAGGTATATGTTTCATTAAACTTCTAGGTTTTTTTCACTTGGCCATTATTGTTTAAAAAACTAGACACATTGACACATAGTCAGCAATAATTCCCTTCATGTATCCAATGAAAAATTTTCTTTCAGATATCTATATATATTATTTATACCAGGACATAAAGAGATATTTAAGCTCTGAGCATCATCTAATAGTTCATTTTTTAGCTTAGGTACTAATGGAATAAATAACCTCTTCCGAAATTTCATAACTCCATCCAAAAAACAAAATATCTTCCAATCATCCATGCTTAATAGCTTTAATTTTAATTTGTAGATTCTCTTCATTAAATTGAGATCATTTATTCTTCTCTTTTAAATCAGGTTTAGAACTCATTTGAACGAGGAAATATATTTCCCCTTGTAGAACAACTCTCTTATCTATCATTATTAGATCCATGAATATAGGATGTCTCTCAATCCTCATTTGGTTCAGAAGTCCATGATCATTCCTTTGTAATGCATCTACAACCTTATTTCCATTTCATGGGTGGTAGTGTATTGGAAAATCATAATCGAGGAGTAACTCAACCCATCTCATTTGCCTCATGTTGTGTTCTTTCATGTTGAAACCGTATTTTAGACTCTTGTAATCCATTTATATCTCAAATTTTTCAATGTAGAGATAATGTGTCCATATTTTTAGATCAAATATTATTACTCCTAACATAAGATTCTAACACCCTAAGATTTCATAGTATGCTATTTTTTCAATGTAACTCAATAAGTTGCACTACACACAACACCGAGTCAAGCGCACTGCGACTTACCAAACAAGCTGTTCAAAAGTGGTTATGAATAATATTCACTGAATTTTTAACAATATATATAATCCTAATAAATTTAGAATCCATATTATGAGTTTCATAGACATAATTTAAGAATTAATTAATATTTTTCAAATAAATTAGGTATTTTTTAAAAATTGCAATTTTACCGCCTTTTAATGGAGAACCCTTTTTAAATTCAATATTTGACACTTTTATATATTCAATTTGACAAAATAAACTTCTTATTTATAATCGGGACATAATAATTTGGTTTCAATAATTTTTTTTTGTGTTTTTCTGATAACTATTATATTAGGTCGAATAGCGAAAAATACTATATTTTAACTGAAAATGACTTTTTTAATAAAAATAATTTACCGTGTTAAATTATACATTTTAATGGTTTGCAAGTATAAATTGATTATATTTTTACCATTTAAACCAATTCTGTTTGGTGTATGTAATTTCACTTTGAAATTGGACATAATCAATTGGCAATCTTTTGATAGTTATTATTTCTTAAAAATACGTTTTTTGGTTTTGAAAACGGGAATTAATTTTAAATTAATAAATGAGACTTCTATATTTTTAATTTCATAAAATATACTTCATTTTCGATTTTGGAATATCAAAATTATCTTAGGGTGATTTTTTGGTATTTTTCTGAAAACATTCAATTTGTGATGAATAGTGAAAAACACTGAGTTATAGTTTAAAATAAACTTTTTATTTAAATAAATATTTATTTTTTTTAAATTTATTTTATGTAAAAATAGATACATAATACCAATATAAGTTAAATTTAATTCATTGGAGTCATTTTATAATATTTTTAGATATATAAAAATTTTCTTGAACTTTTTATCTTCTTTTACCCACCTCCTAGGAGAATTTTCATATTTTCATAAAACATTATATTACCATTTCTATGAGTTGTATTTAAAAAATTTGAGAGCCACGGTTAACCTAAGTAAATAAAATTTTGTTCAACAAGATGAAAATATTTTTTGGTGAATAGTAACTTTTGACTTTTATTTACCGCGGTTAAAGATAAAAAGGGTAATTCAAGGTAAAAATAATATATGATAATAATATCAAATTACCTTAACACTTGTCCAAAAATTATTGTATGAGTCATTTACGACCATGGGAATCCTTGGGTCGATTTTGGGACCCCATGGTGCCACTTATGAATGATAAGGACACGTTATTTTAATTAACTTAACGTAAAGGAATAAATGACATAAAAAATATCGTTTAGTAAATAAATTTTTACATGGGGTTATATAAGTAATATTTTCTACTATAAATATTCCTTTTAAAGATAAAAAATATTTCTTAAATAATGGTATTTTATTTATAATTTTTAGACATTAAATAATTTAATTTATTTATGACACAATGATGATGCAGTAATTACCTTGTTAATGAAATATTAAACTAATTGATATTATAAATACCCATATAAATGTAATTTTAGACTTTTTATGAATTCCAATAATTATATATTTTAGTATTAAGTATTAGGGTTGATTAAATGAATTTCATTCAATGTAATAATGCTGTTATGAATTTAGAAAAAACAAAACACCAAATAGTGTAAAAATTTATATAAAATAGTTTTTAAAAACAATATTAGATTATTAATTGATATTCTATTCCATAAAACTGTATGTTCAGATTAAAGACATATATCATAATATATACGATATTAATAAACAATTTGGGGTTCTATTGGCATTTTATAGTATGTTTATTAACCATTTAATATAATAATTCAAAGAGACATGGTAAATATAAAATATTTAACTAAGAGTTAAATCTAAAATTTAAGGATAATATGGTAAACTGAACCAGTCCAAAACCTATTGGTTGAGTGGTTTTCGACCCATCCCCACCTTAGCCTTTATGTAATTAATTTTGGAAACATTTTAATCTGAAAATGAATTTATTATTAAATGATAATGTTTGTTTTTCTATGGTTCCCCTCACCCCTCTTTTAAAAGGGAACATCCCCTTCTCTCAAATTCGCACCTCCAAATCCAACTGGATTGGCCAACCTCTACCCAAATATACTCAAAACTATCCTACCTTCATCCTAGATGCCTTAATTATGTCAGAAAGCCAACCTATAGAGCCTTTCTGATCAAATCAAAAAGAAGAACTCTATGAAGAGGTAATGATTTCACCACCCACTTTCAAATTCTCTTATTCTTCCACTTACTCTTTCATGGTTTTTTACATTATAAAATCAGACCCTGGTGTATTATATATACTTTTATGTTATTATAAATATGGTAGAACTATATTCATTATTTTAACCATCTTATGAATGATATTTTCACCATGCGTGCGTACGTACGACTTACCGTCTCCACGCAGTGGTGTTATTTTTTTCAACACTATGTTATTTGGATTGATATAATGATGAGAATTATGTATATAAATAATTCAAATAACGTTCTAATTTCTTTGTAAAATTAATATACCATCCAATTACACTCCATTAATGAAATGATATTGCTGCTCGGGCATACGTACGGATTGCCGTCTCCACGACGCAATGAGATTCATTTACACGTTCACCATTCATCGATGATAAAGAAAATATTACTAATCATTATGTACTATATGAAATAATAATTCTACTATAGATATATATATTTATGTATTTATGTTCATATATATATCTTATTCCCTTACTTCTTCTCAATTCGACATGAAAACAGAAACAACATTTTTCCATACATACGGCATACATTCTCCATAAACGGTGTTTTCCATTTCATATATCTATCTATTATAAATATTTATATTCTAAATATATATATGATATATGATTCATGTATTTTTTTGGAATTATTTAAATCATGACCTAAATGATACAGTTAAGAATAAAAAAGTTAAAATACGTACGATAAAGAAAACAATTATTACCTAAAATGTTAATTTAAATTGAAAATCATTATTAAATGTGTAGTACAATGTCATAAATGAATTATTTATGATATAATAAATATGACTATGGTCATGGTATATTCTAATAACATACAATGATCATTATAAAGGATTTTAAAATTACTATCGACCACAGGAAAGTGCAAGGTAAGGGGTTTCTTATCTCACTTTTAATTCCGTGAGATTTCCATTCTTCACCACTTATTTATTGCATGTGGTGTATTGTTTACTTCCATTTGATATATATTATCATGATTCTATTTATATTCAAGATATTCTGTGATTAATTTGGTGTTTATTGACTATTTTTCATACGACTCGATTGATTTCAATGAGATAAGGGTTATTTCCTCAATCTCATTATTATCTAAGATTGTTCATGTATAATTATTTTCTAGGACATACTTGTCATAGATACACATATTTTATAAAAATGATTTCAAAGGTAATATTTTAAGGTTTTATGGGAGGGTATATTTAACTAGATCATCATTTTAAATGTTTTAATGATTTATCTCTCTAAACACTTTTAATTAATGTACATGATTCCAAAATGATTTTAAGGGTTTATTGATATGGACATGAATGTTTTGAAATGACAATTATTTTAAAATGTTTTAAAGTGGTATGGGACACATTGATTCATAAATCCCTTTTAAATTAATTCATTTATTGCTTTTGATAATTTTAGATGATTTCATGATAAAGGGGTATTTCTCTCAAATAATTTTTCTGATCATTTTCATCTATGTTAACATAATTTAATGGATTTTTAACTTGTTTGAAGTTGATTTATTATAATACAATATTCTATATTGTATTGAATGAGTTTTGATATAGTTTAATGTAGATGTGCTATTTTTATTCCACTCATGGTTTATGGGTAATTTATTGACCTTTTTTATTCTAGTTTTAATATGAATGTTTATGTTATGTTTCATCTTTTCATATGAGGAATGCAGTGGACTTAGTAAATGATGGGTGGAGCCCTCTATAGCTTCTCGATGCATCAGTAGGCCTCATGAGAAAAAATAGTGTCTTGGCACAAGGACTTGACAAAAAATTTATTTATAGTCTTGGCACAAGACCTTGAAAATTTGGTAATGATGTTCGGTGTTAGGCATTACCTAATTCTGAAAGTAGTTATTACATGTGATTATTTGACAAGTATAATATACATGTTCTTGTTTATATGGTGATGTTTAATTTATTTTTTCTATATTATGTTCAAGATTATGTTTAAAAAGGATGTGGTTTTTACTACACATCTTTCCATAAAATTTTATAGCTTCCGCTAAATTATTTACCCTTACTAAGCATCTGGTTTCACCCCTTTATTATGTTTTATTTTCCCAGGATCCCAAGAAGTGTTTCCTGTTTGAGATGCAGGGTTAAGATAAGGGATAAATAGAATTCTGAAAGCATTTTTTTGTGTTGTATGTTATAAAATGTAATGTAACGTCCATGTATGTAATCTTTTTTCCAAGACTTCTAAACTAATTGCTCTTTGAGGACATGATTACTTATAATATTTCCGATATATTAAAATAATGCATCGTCAATGGGTAACTATGGTTGAGGTGTTACAGTTGGTATCATCAAAAGTTGAGTACAAACATTGGACACTAGATTTAGATAAACTCTGATTAGAGCACATAGCCTTAAGATAGACTCTGAGGATTAGTATAGGAGAAGTTACTAGAAATTTTATATTATGAAGATTTTGTGAGTTATCCAAGAAATACATCCCTATCTAGATATGAGCAGGTATAGGCGGCTCTGGAAAAAATGTACCTAGGGGTAAAACCTGAAAATACAGCTTTGAGCTAGAATCGAACGGGAACTGGTGCACAAAAACGGGCCTTTCTACACTCTTGGTTGTGATGCTCTTGGGGGATATGCTTAGGATAATTCTCATTTTAATTATGATACATTATGAAGGGTTTATGAGTATATAATTCCTCAAATAAAACATTTTTATGGTTACGGATTATATCCATAAATAGTTCAATTTATGTTAGGTATTTTAAAAGTTTGGAATTATTCATTGCAATTCATAAAATGACCTAGTTTCTGCCATTGTATAGAAATGGTGCCCAGTAGAAGGAATGTGATCTCCAGCAGTACGTATGATCCAAAGAGTAAGAATGATCATATATTTCGTGGTATTAATCCAACATTTATAAGGGAAATAGTATCTCATGTATTCACAACATATGAAGAAATAGTATCATGTGTCAATAAGATAAGTAAAAAATTTCTTGAGTCCTATGTCTTTGAACTGAAGAAAGAGAAGAAAGGGATGGAACAGAGAAATATGGATAATGGGAAGAGGGAAAAGAAGGATTTTCCCATATGTGATAACTGTTGAAAAAATCCCCTTGGTGAGTACTTTAAGGGAATGGGAATTTGATATAAGTGTGGAGAAAAACGAAAGCAAGTATGTGATTGCAAGGGTAAGAAAAAAGATTCAAATTTACAATGATTTCACTGCATGGATTTGGGACACTACACGAATCAATGTCCAAATCATCAGAGTACACCCCAAATAATTCTATTGGATAATAATCAAGTTATGGTACTACCAAAGATAAAGTGGAATGTTTAAGAGTTTTTATGTTGTTATTAAAGTATTGTGTCATTTGAGTATTGTATTATAGATGTACATGTTATATGAATTTTACAGCTTATAAGGATTGTTTTGTAGTACTATTTAATTAAGGACGTGAGATTGTGTAGAACCAAGAAAAGTGACTCAATACAAGGTTAAATTTTTTGAAAATATATGATTGAAAGAAAGAGAAACCATAATATGGTTCTGATACCAAGGTAGAGATTTTTGAAATAATACATGATTGATTTGGATTAATTATATTGGATATTCTTGACTACCTTAAAACTGATTAATGATTTCTATATTCCATCATTGTTGGAGTTTACAACAGTTTTGGGTAGAAGTATTATATCCAGTATTCTATAAATAATAAGGTAGAATGAATGTAATCAGTAATTTTTTATAGTAATTCAGGATGTTTCATTGTTTTAAAAGAATTCATGATGAAGGTGTTCGTATGTTATTACGCGGAAAAAAGGATCTTCATTGTGTTTACCTTACTTATAAATTTTGGACTGTGAGTTTGGACAAAATTAATTTGGATAATTCTAGTTGGAGATTATTTTTTTGATTTTAATAAAAGGATAATCTGGAGGTCGGGCAGCAACCAGTCATGTCCGGCAAGGCCGTGAGACTTGAACCTGCAACTGAAGGTGACAAGTGTTTATCACCTACAACTGGCTGACGTGATGTCCTTGATTAAATAATGTAGGTTTTCAAAAGGATTGGTTGGGGAATTATAAATTAATTTTTCTGAACTGTATACGAATAGGATAAATAGAAAATTGTTTATTTCTATTATTGTTTTGAGTGAAAGATGAGTTTGTGGTTGAAATTAGTTAAAGGATGGAAATCTACATGTCATGTATATATTTTTTTCATCTCTTATTATATTATGAAAATAATTCTTTAAAATTAGGTAAAGGATCTTCAAACTAAAAATGTGTCATCCTAATACCTTGTGTTTTGTTGAACTAATGATATTTTAAATCTTCATAGATTGATGGATTTTAGGCCCTCAATTCTACAATTGATTGTGACTGATGACCTCAATCACTCCCTATAAATATTTCCGTTTTCCTTCCAATTATGTCTCTCTAATTTCTACCAATTTTATCCTAATCAAGTTAATAATTTTTTGGTGACCCTTTCATTTCCCCTTTCCTCTTTTTATGACTAAATTTTATTAACCCAATTTCTGATGAGGGTTTTCCCACCAAGGTATTTTCTATTTTCAACCATTTATTTTCAAATAACAATTTAAAATTATTGGGACACATTTTATTGAAGGGGGGGGAATTTTACAACCCAATGTTTCATTGTACGATATTTCTTCAAAGTAATTTAATATCTTTCACTACACGCAACACTGAGTTTAAGCGCACCATGACTTACCAAACTAGCCTTTCAAAAGTGGTTATGAATAATATTAACTTAATTTTTAAATATATATAATCCTTATAATTATAGAATCCATATTATGAGTTTCTTAGACTTAATGTAAGAACTAATTCATTATTTCTGATAAATGAAATATTTTTCAAAAATTCTAAATTTACCGCCTTTTAATGGATAACCATTTTTAAATCCAATATTTGACACTTTTATATATTAAATTTGACAAAAGAAAATTCTTATTTAGAATTGGGACATAAGAATTTAGTTTTAATAAATTTTTGGTGTTTTTCTAATAACTTTCATATTTGGGTGAATAGTAAAAAATACTATATTTTAACTGAAAACAACTTTTTTAATAAAAATAATTTATAGTGTTAAATTATATACTTTAATGGTTTTAAAGTATAAATATACTATAATTTTACCATTTATTCCAATTCTGGTTACTGTAAGTAATTTCACATTGAAATTGGACATAAAATGTGTCAATATTTTGATAGTTATTATTTTTTAAAAATATGCCTTGTGGTTTTGAAAATGGGAATTAATTTTAAATTAAAAAATGAAAATTAAAAGTTTTGAATTTGTTAAAATAGACGACATTTTTTAATTCGGAATATCAAAATTAGCTTAGGGTGAATTTTTGGTATTTTTATAAACACATTAAAGTTTTGGTGAATAGTGAAAAACACTGAGTTGTTGTTTAAAACTGACTTTTTTTTAAATAATTATTTATTTTATTTATATTTATTTTAGGCCAAAATTGATACATAATACCTATATAATTTCAATTTAATTCATTGGAGTCATTTTATAATAAGTTTAGATATATAAAAATTTTATTAAACTTTTTACCATCTTTTACCCACCTCCTAGGAAAATTTTCAAATTGGCCTAAACCATGATTTTATCATTTCTGTGAGTATGATTTAAAAACTCTGAGATAAATGGTTAACCACAATATGTAAAATGTGGTTCAATAAGATGAAAATAATTTTCGGTGGATAATAACTTTTGACTTTCATTTACCGCACTTAAAGTTAAAAAGTGTAATTCAAGGTAAAAACAATATATTATAATAATAAAAACTTACCTTAACACTTGTCCTAACCATATTGTATGAGTAGTGTCCAACCATGGGAATCCTTGGGTCTATTTTAGGACTATATTGAGCCACTTTAAATGATAATGACACATTATTTTAATTAACTTAAAGTAAAGACAAAGATGAAAAAAACAAATATCTTTTAGTAAATAAATTTTTACATGGGGTTATATTAGTCAACATTTAGACTATAAATATTAATTGGAATTATAGTACGATTTCCAACATAATGGTATTTTATTTATAATTTTTAGACATTAAATAATTTAATTTATTAATGACAGAATGATGATGCAATAATTTTCTTATTAATGATATATTAAAATAATTGATATTATAAATACCCAAATAAATGTAATTTGAGACTTTTTATGAATTCCACTAATTTAATAGGCTACAACCCAAAAATCAATTTATTATAAAATAATATTTTATGTTTTTTCTAAGGTTCCCCTCACCCCTCTTATAAAAAGGAACTTCCCCTTCTCTCAAATTCACAGCACCAAATCCATTTGGCTCAGCCAAACCCTGCCCAAATATCATCCCAACTATTATACCTTCATTCTAGAGGACTTATTTTTGTCATAAATCCAACCTAAGGAGCCTTTTTGATCAAATCAAAAGGAAGAACCTGAAGAAGAGGTAATGATTTCACCACCCACTATCAAGTTCTCTTATTCTTCCACTTACTCATTATTTATTGTTTCCATTAAAAAATAATAACTCAAGTATATTCTATATACTTTGATGTTATTAGAAATATGGTAGAACTATATTTATTATTAAATCCTTCTTATGAATGATAATGTCACCATGCGTGCGTAAGTACGGATTACCATCTCCACGTAGTGGTGTAATTTTTTATTCAACACTATGTAATTTGGATGGATATAATGTTGAGTAATACGTATATAAATAATGAAAATAATGTTATAGTGTCTTTGTAAAATTAATGTACCATCCAATTCCACACCTTTAAATAAATTATATTGTCGCTCGTGCATACGTACAAATTACCGTCTCCATGACGCGATGCGATTCATTTCCACATTCACCATTCATCGATGATTATAAAAATATATATTACTAAAATGTATGTAATATATGACATAATAATTCTACTAGAGATATTTATATTTATGTATTTATGTACTTACATATATCTTATTCACTTAATTCCATTCAATATGATATAAAAACAGAAACAACGTTTATGCGTATGTACGGCCGACCGTGTCCATAAACGGTGTTTTCCATTTCATATATCTATCTATTATAAATTTTTATATTCAAAATATATATGATATATGAATAAATGATTATATTCTGGAATTATTTAGATCATGACTGAAATGATACGGTCAATAATAACAAGTTAAAATATGTACGATAAAGAAAGTGATTATTACATGAAATGTTAATTTAACCTCAAAACCATTATTAAATGGGTTGTATAAAGTCATAAATGAATCATGTATGATATAATAAATATGAATATGGAACTGGTATAATGTAATAACATACAGTGGTAATTATACAGGAGATTAATCTTACCATTGACCACATGAAAGTGCAAGGTAAGGGGTTTCATATCTCACTTTTAATTCCGTGAGATTTCCATTGTTCACCACTTATTCATTGAATGTGGTGTATTGTGTACTGACAATTGATATATATTATCATGATTCTCTTTATATTCATGATATTATGTGATTCATTTGGTGGTTATTGGTTATTTTTCATTATTATCTAATATTGTTCATGTGTAAGTATTTTCTGGGACAAACATATCATAGATTCCCATATTTTATAAAAATGATTTCAAAAGGAATCTTTTAATGTTTTATGGGAGGGTCAATTTACCTATATCATCATTTTAAAAGTTTTAATGATTTATCTTTCTAATACCTTTTAATTAATGTCCATGTTTTCAAAATCATTTTCAGGATTTATTTATATGGACATGAATGTCTTGAAATGAAAATTATTTTAAAAATATTCAAAGTTGTATGGGAAACTTTGATTCAAAAATCCCTTATAATTACTACCATTATAGATTGTGATAATTTTAAACGATTTCATGAAAAAGGGTTATTTCTCTCAAATCATTTTACTAATCATTTTCATCTATTTCAACATCATATAATGGATTTTAATCCTGTTGGAAGTTTATTTATTATAATAAAATCATCCATATTGTATTGAATGAGTTGTGATATTTTTGACTATGGATGTTCTATTTTTATACCATTCATGGTTTGTGGTTAATGTATTGACATTTCATACGCTTGTTTTAATACGAATGTCTATGTTATGTTTCAACATTTCATATGAGGAATGCAGTGGACTTAGTAAGTGGTGAGTGGACACGCTATTGCTCATCGATACATCTGTATGTCTCATGAGGCAAAATAGTGTCTTGGCACAAGGACTTGACAAAAGATTTATTTGTAGTCTTGGTACAAGGTCTTGACAGTGAGGTAATGATGTCCGGCATTAGGCATTCCCTCATTATGAAATTAGTTACTACATGTGATTATTCGACTAGTAGAATATCCATGTGCTTGTTTATATGGTGATGTTTGATTTATTTTTTTCCATATTATGTTAATGATTATGTTTAAAAATGATGTTGTTTTTATAACACAACTTTCTTTAAATGTTTATAGCTTACGCTAAATTATTTACCCTTATTGAGTATTTAAGATCAACCCTTTCTTATGTTTTATTTTCACAGGATCCCAAGAAGTGTTTTATGTTTGAGATGCAAGGTTATGCTAAGGGAGATAGGGAATTATTAAAGTATTTTTTTTGGTTTTGTATGTTAGAATGTGTTATGTAACTTCATTTTATGTAATCTATTTTTAAAGACTGCTAAACTGATCGGTATTTTGGGACTTTATTCCATGTAATCATTCCAATGTATTAAAATAATGCATTAGCTATGGGTAACTAGGGTCAGGGAATTACAAGGATCATGAGTTGGATAATTTTTCTAAGGATTTTTCAACTATCTTGATGCACAAGAAATTACTTTAGAACATTTCATAAGGACGCAACCAAGTCGATTCATTGAACCATCACATTATATCACATATACATCATTTCCAGTTTGAAGTGTAAAAATTGGATCATTGGCCAATATTCTTTTAAATTATTCAATTAATTTTGAACATCATTTCATCTATACAATCTTAACCCCTCGATGCATGTTATTCAATAGAAGGATAGACAGTTGTGTGAAAATATGAACAAAATGCCAATAATGGCTTATAAATCCAATAAAACTATGAACCCCAATTATGTTCATTGGGGTGGATCATTCATTGATTGCATTTGTCTTCACATGATCAACGAAGAATCAATCTATATATAAAATAGATCAATGAAAAGGAACTGATTAAATCCCAAATTCACACTCTCTAAGAATCCCATATAAATTATTTCTCTTATGATTTTTCCGAATGACCCACATGTGATTCTCGTGGTCTGTATAGATTTTAGTATATATACAAAGATATCATTGATAAATACCACAATAAAGTAATCAAGATATTCATTGAAAAAATCAATTCATTAGATCCATGAAAATATATGGTGCATTAGTAAGTCCAAAATACATTACTATAAACTCATAATCCTCATACCTAGTTCAAAATGATATCTTTCGAATATCTTCCTTCGTCACAGAAAACTGATGATATCTATATCATAGGTCAATCTTCAATAATAACTTGGCTCTATGAAGTTGATCAAATAAATAATCAATTCCTAGAAGAGGATACATATTCTTTATTTAAGAAGAATATATTTCCCTATAATCAATGAATAGACTCATGGATCCATGTTTTTTCTTGACAAGGTGGAAAGGGGATCCCCATTGAGAAACACCATGTTGAATAGATCATTTTTCACTCAATTTCTCAAGTGGTTTATTTCGTTTCACTAGTTACACAGTGGAAATTCTATAGGGAGTTTTTTATAGGTCTTCCAATAAGAATTCAATCAATAGGAAACTCAACATCCCACTCTAGATTATATTCAGGTAAATCCTCTGGAAATAGATCAATGTATTCATGTATAGTAGGTATGTCTTCAATTAGAGGATTCCATTCCTCACACATATATATTATCTTATATTCGACTAGAAGAATTGAATTCAGTAGAGCTACTGGGGGTGGGTCTAGATATGAATCATGTGGCTAGTTTTCTACTATAAAGACAAGGGATTATAAATTCTCAAAAATTGTAACTTCCTTTTTGTTCAATAGATCTTCGCATTTTAATTTGACGTCCAATTCATACTGAGAATTATATCAAAGTATATAATTTTTATGATGATATGGTTAAAAAATAAATAACATTAATGTGTCATGAGGTGTACTAATCGACACATCTTTTTTGAAATTATACATCCCCTAGGAGTTTTTTCTAACAACTCCTTTATTAAATCAAATTGAACATATCAAATTCTCATGGAAAACTGGGCTGATATAAATGAATTCTATTATCCAGAATCAAATAAATCATTTATTATGTTTGAGGAAACAATTAAATTACCTTCCACCACATCATTTGGACCACCAACCTCCATGGTTGTAATTTTATAAACTTTCCCTTGATCTCATGGGATTTCTAAGGCATGTTTCCTTGTAACATATGAAACTCATTAACATTGTGTCCCATCTATCTGCAATTTTAGCATTAAAAATCCTTTAATTTTTTATTCCCATTACATTCACAGTATTTATGACCATTTTATGAACAATTATATCAAATTAACATTCCTTTAAAAATTTCCCATGATTATTCTTTCGATAGATCTTGTATAATTGGAATTTCTTCATTCCATTCATCTTCATTATCACTTTAACTTTTACCTTGTTATTAGAATGCTTATTCTTAGATTGATTCACCTTGATCCAATTTGATCTAGAAAACAAAATCTCTATTTTGACGGAACCTAATAAAATTTCAACATATAATGAGGCTTTTTGAAAAACCAATGTCCTTTAATGAATTGTCTTAATCCCTTTAATGAAATGATCAATCCTATTTTTTGAATCACATAGGTAATCTTTAACAAATCTAGCAAATCATGTGAATGTATGATCTTACTCTGCAACACTTTATTATTCACTTTTGATTAGGTTAAGTAATTTCCTCTTTATTTCATTTCATTGTTCATGAGGGAAATATTTTTCAAAGAATATTTCCTTAATAGTTATCGATTCCATATCTTATATTTCATCATCTCTATAGTATTCTGCAACAAGGACTGTCATTGGTCAATATCACCGATGAGGAAATATAGTACATGTAATACCTATTCAATTTCATTGCATCTTAATGATAGAAATATCTTTTCAAGGGTCATGATCCACTATTCAAATACTACCAGATTAGTAGTCCCAGTAAAATATGGGGCTTTATACCGCATTAAATGATCTAGTATAGTTTTAGCATGGTTATTTGTCATAGACTAAGTAAGTAGTTCCAATATGGTAATGATTCGGTCTGCTCCAACATTGACTGTGTTGACTTGCTCAATGGGGAAATCACTACCTTTTATGTGGGTATTGATTCCCCTTATTTCATTAGGTTCCATTACAAAACAATGTAATGCACTAAATTGGGTCATAATTCATAATTTCTAATAGGAAAACACATAAGCTAATCTAAAAATTTATGCATGAATAATCTCATAATTGTAAACATTATTTCTATATAAAATTAAATTATTTATAATGGGTTGTATAGAAAATGTGAATTATTGTAAGCTTTTCCCTTGGGTGTGTCAAACAAGGAACGAAGTATGGCCTATATTCATGTACCGGGACACCCCGAGTCAATCCCAAAACTCCTTGTTGGAGTTGTTACTCATAGGTTCATTAGTGCCAGAACTATCTCCACTTTTAGTAAAATTACATGGATATATTTTCTAGGAATACCCATATAATCTCTAAATCAAAAAAATTCCAAGATGTTCTTCTATGATTATCCTAAAATTATAACATCAGATTATTCCCTCTAAATAATGTTTCCTAAATCTAGTTTCCATGGTTTCTGATAGGCTTCCTCTAATACCAACAGTAACCCCCCAACCCCAGTAGCCTAGAGACGGTGCATTAATTTTTAAATTGGCATGAGTATAATGAAGAAAATCTGGAAGTAATGATTAGATTTATAGTCTTGAAGAAACTAGATAGATACATTTAACTGATATTACAAATGAAACAGTAACACAAATACAATACATAACAAAAACTAATGAACTGCAACCACGAGAACTAAATAAATGGTATCCTCTTGATAACATGTTGAAGGGTAATAAAATGAAATGGGTGTGCTCAAATTCCCTATATGGGTTACAAATAATGGAAGCATGGATCAATAATAATTGAATCATAATCAAAAATTTATATTCAATATGGCATGGTGAATAAATGAAAACCACACACCAATATTACAATTAGAATGAAACAACATCAATATATTTTATAATAGTGAAAACCTTAGGGATAGTAACAAATAAAAATGAATAAAGGGAATGCTTACTAATTGGACCTCATGTATCTAGAACATGATACCACTATTCCATCGAATGAGTATATGTCTGTGGGTATATACCTGTCTCATTATGATTTGTAAACAAAATCGAAGGGTTTGTCGCTAACTGATTTGCCTTATGAGACCTATCAATGCATCGAGGGGCTCTAGTTGGCCACTCCTATCACTGAATATCCAAAGAATTATTTTTTACGTATATTTATTTCATGTACAATATGGATTCCCAATATCCGTATGTAGTAGATGGTATATATTCATCAATATTTCCATTGTTAATACAATATTACAAATAAAAAATGTATGTAGTAGGGCATACTACATAAGAAAATAATTTTACCCAAGAAACTATAATATGGATATATAATATATTTACAATTTCAAATAAAAAATTATCCCAAACTGGTTATCGGTACATCACATAAGAATTTTTACGTTCACATTACCATGTAAATCATAATGAAATGGAAACAGAAACGAAGTCCCCTACAACATTGTAATCAATAGAGTCAATATTCCTCATGTGAATTACTAAATACTATGAATATAAAAATAATATTATTATTATATATCAAATTACAGTAAACATACACCACATATAAGAAATGGGTGGAGAATAATAGAAATATTACATTAAAAAAGTGAGATGAGAAACCCCTAAGCTTATGCTTGAATGTGTTCTTCATTCAATTTTAATGTTAAGAATAATAAAATTTATCAAAATTAAATAATAATTCCATAACATCATATAATTTTAATTAATTTATTTTAACCTTATTAGTTTCATTCATGAAATTTTTGATGGGTTTAAGAGGTTCTATTTTATTGTTTTGAAATTATTTTCTTCCATGGTTTTCATGATCGGTTTACTTGTATTCATGAATGGAACTTCATTGGAATTGTGGTTAAACCTCCATAATTGTTAACACATATTATTAGTGACATATAATATATATAAAAAATCTTATAATTATTTTGGTTTTTTACCATTTGGGTGACTCATTAGATAAAAGATAATGATAAACATTTGGATTCACTTGGCGATTTTGTGCACAATGAACTTGTTTTGTATTATCAGTTTAAATTATGATTGTATAAGTATTTTTATAACATTACATAAGATTAAATACATATATTATGATCTATTTCCAAAAAATAAAAGCGTTTCATGACCATTATTGGTGATTGTAATGAAAATTGAAAACACTTCTTCCATGAACGTGATAATTTAACACATCTCGGACAATAATTTCATTTATAGTATATATGGTGGGAAAAGAGGAGATTGTGATACAATATTCCTTTATCATAACAAAATTAAAGCACATATAAGGTAATTTATTTTTTTATACCATTTTGATGTGAAGTGGTGATAATAGAAAAGATATCAATGGAACATGAAATGATATCAAAATAATTGAAAACAAGAATTTACCTCCTAAATATATCCTCCTTTGACATCCTCTTTAGCGGACAAGATTTGGTCTTTTGAGCAGACCAAGGAATGATTGACTTGGGGTGGGAGCTAAGGGAGATAATTGAGTAGAATTTAGGATTGTCTTGATGCTTGAGAGGTGTGGA
Organism: Viscum album; assembly: GCA_963277665.1. NCBI lineage: Eukaryota > Viridiplantae > Streptophyta > Magnoliopsida > Santalales > Viscaceae > Viscum > Viscum album. Next base: position 599,999,483 of record OY728122.1, read on the forward strand.
AAAATACGGGCGTGAGGGGTGGTATTTATAGTAGAGTGGATGAGGGTTTTCCTAATAATATATTCATTAATTTATTATTTCTCCACAAGATAAGAAATAGTGAGGATTCCATGACCTGGAATAGTAATAAGTGCATGTGAGTTTGAGATTTCGGTTCTTACATCACTCATGTTATTATTAATAGTGGATATTAATTATATTGTATTTATTCATTAAATTATTTTTTTTCTATTCACAAAAATCGAGTATTTCATAAAAATCTAAAAAATTCACCCTTACAATTTTTCAATGCGTAGAATCCAAAAATTTACACCAATTTTCAAAATTAATTTTTGATATATTATAAATTTCAATTTCAATTTAAATAATCATTCAGAAAAAAAATACCAACACTTAAAATACTCATCTTCATTTTTAAGGTGCCTAAATTTTATTTAACCATTTATGGGTACGGTTACCATTCATAAGGGTCATATTACTATTCATAAGGGTATGTTAATATTCCTAAAGGTAATATAATTTTCATAATGGTAAGTTAGTATTCCCTGAAAATTATGTTGATTCTATCAGACTCCAAATATATCCCTGATCACAACCATGTATGTCCATTTCTCAAAATTCAAAACACAAAAGTGGAAAATTTATGATTAAGGGATATGTTATGACTATCTCCAATAAAAACCAAGTGTAGTTTCATAGAGACTCTATGATTTATTCAACATAGGTTTTCTACTATGTTGAATGTATTTAAAATAAGCATACCATAAATATTTTGGGTTGTTTTATTTTTAGAAATAATAGATTTTAAATAAATTAATTTCTAAACAAAGATAGAAATAAAGTTGATTTTTCATAAAAAACATTATTTTGGTTTAATGAGTCACTAAATAGATTAAAGAGGAATAAATATAAATATTATCAAGAAATAAATATTAACTAAAAATATTTATGGTTTTTTGGATATATAAATCATCATATTTAATTATCAATAAAACAATGAGAGACAATATGTATTGATAATTAGATAAAAACATAAAACCCATTCTACATTTGTAACATTTTTATTTATAAGACTCATAAAATAATAAAACTTATATTGTATGAATATCCCCTAATTTTCAGGATAATAATAATAATATACATTCAAGGGATGTATATAAACTACACAAAAGTATCAAGTTTGGTATAAGGTATGTGTCTAAGAGAAAACAATGTGAGCCGAAAATCTCATACCACTTTTAAAACATTTTTATCATAAGACACATTAAAGGAAAAAATAAAATATAAATATAAATATAAATAATATATGTGTATTCTTGATATAAAATTTAAAATGTTTATTGTAAGTACCATAATAAAAATTGGTAAATATTGGATATTTTTCTTCGAAATAAAAGAGATATTAGAAATCACTTACCTTAAGTTTCAACTTCAGTTGTAAACATTCAAGACTAATTTATAATAATTATAGTCTTGTTAGAAATATTTTAATGAACCGTGAACTTATATATCATTAAATATATCATTTAAATATAAGATTTTACAACCTATTTATTTACAATTTCTTATTAAATCACTCTTTCAGCAAGTAACTGCTTCAATTTTCATGTATGTCATGGTTTATAATTTTTTATCCATTTCCCATTATCTTTGATTCATAATAAATGGAATTTAAAAAATGATATAAATATAATATATATCAATTATGTACATATTCATTGTAATCCATAAAAAGTTTAGACATAAAAAGAAGTATACTATGCTTGGACACCATAGTTTGTAGATACCCGTGAACGCTCACTCCATTTTCATAATAGATAAAAAAACAAATGGTAAATATTAGATCACCATAATATGATAAATTTTATATTATAAAATTAATATATATTTATTAAATATATCTTTATTACCTCTTCAAAATAAAATGTAAAACGTATCACCTCACATAATGGAGGTCGTTGTCCACACGTATGCAAGAGAATCATTGTTACATTCAAATAAATTGGAATGTAAGAATGTATTCTGATGTCATAATTCAATAAGTATAATGTTATCATAAATAAAATATATTTACATTTAATCCATCATTATACCTGGACATTATTGGGGTTAACAAAAAATAATTTGGCTTGTGGGCCGGTGGTCCTACGTACACATGATCGATGGGTTCATTTCCCATTTGATGGAATCTGGTATGGATAAAAGATATAACAATAACATAATAGAATATAATTATATGTAATATTATGATTTTATTATATCGATATATCTGGATAAGTTTTTATGTATTTAAAAAAAGATATAAAATAAAAATCCTCAGATAATAAAATTACATATTATTCAGAAGACCTCCCTAGGATAGCACCAAAAGACTTCATAGTAGGGTTTCGAAATATAAATATTGTCTCGAAGATGTGGGTAGGTATTTAATAAGGTTATTTTGATAGTTATATAATAAAAAATAGGTAATTATATTTGGGAAGATGAAAGGAGAGGTTGTCCTTTCAAAGGTGGGGGAGAGAACATAGTTTGAATTTTTTAAAAGAAAAACATATATCAAAGATATAGAAACACCAAAATGATTCAAAATAGATCAAAATAAAACATTATACGACCTAATATCACAGTGATACCATAAAATTAGAATTATACATGTTTTTAAACCACTTTAACCCATACCAATTTAATTTAACCTCCAATAAACCGGTTTTAACCTTAACTACAAAAATTATTTTTTATAGTTTTACAATTAAAAACGATAAACTAACTTTTCTGATATGTTTTTAATTATAATAATTCAAAATATTTATTTTATTTTGAAAAACTAAATTCAGAAAACTTTTGTGATTCTATATAAATAAAACTATAGAGATGGTGGAAAAGCTGCCTTCCAAGGAAAAGGTTCATATAAGTATTTAATGTGTTACAGTCATAATTCCACATGAAATTGATTTGAAAGACATAAATTGAATTGATAATATTATTATTTAACATATTTCACATATAAAAAAATTTAAAAAATATATAAATTTTTAAATTAGATAAGTGATATGGCAGTTTCTAATTTAAATAAGAAATTTTAACTATTCATCAAGAAATAAATACTTTTAGAAATTTCCAAAAATTTCACCGTAGTATATTTATTAATGATTCATTAAAAAATGAAGTTAATTTTATGAATTAAATTTTCAAATTATAATAGATTAATTTTTTGAGGTGTGAAAAAAAATGAAAAATGGTTTTAATAAAAAATACACATTTCGGAAAAAAAATGATTTATATTAAATATAAAACTAACACTATTAATTATATGAAGTTAAATTTCTATAGATCGATAATATATATATATATATATCATTTTTTTAATTCTATATCATGAATTTTTTTGTTAATTAACATGGTAAAATATTATGCACTTAAAAATAGTTTTCAAAATAATTTATTTTAGGCACAAAATAAATTTATACTATAATCATGATAATTTCATCATAAAAGGATACTATGTAAATTATTATAAATAAAATTAATTATATATAACCTAAATAAACTAATTATAATCAGACTTCATGTTACATGATTTAATTAAATGAAATGACAGATTTATAAAAAATTATATTTTCACAAAAAAACATAATCTATTCAAAATATTTTGTAAAATTAATCATAAGAAAATTTTTATATTATTATTTAAAAAAATTCATAAATTTTATAAAATAACATTTAAATTCTATTTTTAAATTAATTATATCACTCGTGCACAAAAAACAATAAAAGTCATTTTTGTACAAAAAGTTTTATTGAAGAAAAAAATGAATATAGTGAAAAAAATTTACTTATTTAATGTATTTTAATAAAAATAATTATTTATTATATAAAGTATATATATTTAATATTGTGGATAATATTATTTATACCCACTAATTCAATGGTTAGGTTATGATGGCCATATTTAAGTAATAACAATTTATTATTGTAATGTGGTTCATCAAAACACTGGGTTACCTTTACAGTAGGATATTAATTAAATGAAATCTATTTTATAGAGAATTATATTATAAATGATCTGGATGTAAAATCCCCCCCAAAATTAATAAATATAATTTTTTCAATTTGAACATATGATCAATGTGTTTGTTATTTTAAACATTCATCATTGAAACCCACTGTATAGAAATGGTCAATAAATCATCCTATTAGAAAGAGGGAATGGTAAATATGAAAGTAATATACAATAAAAATCATTCCACATAAGATATCATAAAGGGATGTTAAAATATTTACGTGGGAGAGAAACTTCATACCCATGGTCAAATAAGGACTGATATAGGACATGGTTTTGAAAAAGTTAATAACTTGAATTCCATATATATGTTATTGGTGAAAAGCTAATTTATTTTTTAGAAATGAATATCAATTTATAAAATTATTCTTTCAAAATACTTCTATTATATTTGGGATATTTTATTACTATCAAATAGATAACAACATTTAATATACTTACCAGATATAGTTTTAATTCATAATAAAAATATCACCCTTTAGTTATTCTACTATAAATGTCTTCTTTATTTATTACTTTAGGAACTGAATTTCAAATAGAGAATATTTTAGTCATTAATAAATATAATTAACATTTAATGGATCAAAATATCCACAACATAGTATCAATGCTTCCCAATTGTCTCTAAATATTTTCATAAAATAAATTGGATCACAGAAGTTATTCAATATAATACATAAAAATATAAAACATCAATAATTACTCCAAAAGATCCACATATTTAATTTGATAAATGAATAACCTTAACAATCCTCAATATATTCTAGAATATGATTTAAGCCCAATAAAATAATTTTTTCGATCATATATTCTTGTACTATACAATTCTCATTTATATATAAATAACATATATCTCTCTTAATATCTCATAATAAAAAATAAATATAACCAAATCATATAATCTTCAAGATATGATAATAATTTCTATTAATAAGATAAATCACAATAAATCTAAATTAAAATCATATATACTTCCAAAATAAAATTTAACCTTTATTTCTAAAATATAATTCCTTAATTTTTTATTTACTTTCATCAAATTTAGTTTCTAGAATTGTGAAATTAATACAAATTAACATTAACCACCAAATCACTTTTCAGTCCCGTAGTTATATTTATGAAAAAAATATGTTTCCGAAGAACAACATAATAATCATCTACCAAATAATTTAACCTAATGAATTATAATTATAACCATGATATTATATAGCCTAATGGTATGAATTTCACCCTTATTATACTTTAGTTTTGGGTTCAGGCCCCATGTTATTGTCAAATGTGATATGTTTTACTTTTTAAAAAAATATATTATGATTATCTTTATAATTTACAATTTTATGTGTTGAACATCCTTAAAAATAACATAAACCATCAAAGAACATATAAAACCTAGTGGTTTTAATTACCAGTATACTTATTATTAGAGAATTGTTCCTGAAATAAAATTTCATGTTAATCCTAAGAGTTAAATATATCTTATCCCAATAAAACAACATCAAATATGTCATTAATGACATTAAAATCCAATCACAGAAAATATTCAATGGTATATATAATATGTTGAACATATGATCAACCATAAACTCACAAACCCAGGATGGTATGCCTTACTCTTATGTTAATCTTACATGAATTTATATATACTACCAAAATTTAAAAAAAATCCATAGATGTTCAATGAATATTATAACCAAAATAGCATTGTAAAAAATCATATATAACAATCCTTTAATCCAATTTTAAAAATAATTCTTCCATTTAATATGATATTCCTCAGTCTATGAGTTATCATTTAAAAGGGGGAATTGACAGATATAAGGTCTATATTCATCATGTAGGAGACATTAAACATGTCGATAATTAATTTCTCTATGTCATTCATTTATATATAGAAAACAATTTTCCCATTCCTCTAAGAATTTTGTTTGAGTTCTTCTTACAACATGCTCTTCATATAGAATGTTTAATCTTATTTCATTTATTGTATCCTAAATTATAACTTTGCGGAACACTATCATTCTCTTCTTTGGTGACGATGAGAGTTAGTAAATATTTATATTTTTAATCATATATCATGATAATTTATATTTTATCAACAAAATATACATTACTCTATTTATAATCTCATTTTGTTTCTCATAATCACTATATTTTTTTTACCACATTCAATGTTAAAATGATACCTTTAGTTTCTATCCATTAATTAAATCAAAATACAATATTATGAGTTACAATAATTATACTAGAAAACCCAATTACAATAAAAAAAAAATATGATTCCTAAATCATGATAGCCTTTTTAAAATATATTACACCTTCTGTTTTAACTAGATAATTCATGATCAAAATAAAATAAAATAATCTATGATTGTTCCTAAATTGTTTTTAAATTTCCCAAAACATATCCCTTTAGAGTCTCAAACTAGGTTAGCAGTAAGGCCAGTTTTCCGGTACCTAGTGACAACTATGACAAAGCCCAATCCTACCATTTTAGATATATTACACCTATGAACAACTATTCTTGATATAAAACCCCTTTTAGTATCAATATATAGATATATTTTTTTTTGAAAACCCACACTCAATCCTTCACCAAAATTCCATGATATTTTCCTACACATATACTTAGCCATAAAAATATCCCAAGGAAAATAAATATATTTTTCTCACCCTAAAACCAATTAATAAATAACTGTTTTATTTTATACCAACTATTCTTACCCTGACATTTGAAACATATAATTATATTTTCATAGGTGTATAATAAATAAATTTCACAAAAACACACGATAGGATTATAAAGGATTATTGTTTTTGGAGACATGGATGCATAAAAACAAGTACATTAGTTAACTAAATAATATCCCACTATGTTATTTATAACTATAAACCCTCTTATTTATATCAAACTTAATAAAATTCATCAAAACCAGTAGAAAGGAAATGAAGGGTGATATTTGATAATCTATAAGAGAAAACAAGGGAGATATATACATAACATGAGAATAATTGTATACAAACATCATCATATCATTTCATTACCATAACACATATTACATTGATCATAATCTTGATTCATGGAATAAATAGTGGTTGTTTATATAAAAAAAATAATAGAGTCAATGAACATATTACAAGAGGCCATAACATTGGCATAAGGCATAGATTTTGGAATACAGAAAAGTGTACAAAATTATTTATATAATATTGAAGGATAATTGAAAATACATTAACAATGGAATTTATTTTCTCCCCAAGCCATTATAGTCATAAAATTTCACAATAAATACTATGGTAGATCACAGAGTCCATGTCTTAACATGGTTCACTCCCCATGCCGGTTTAGTTCATCTCAGGAGATATCAGTCATTACCCAATACATTAAAGGGATATATAATTCTTGGACCACTTATCACATTGTAAAAATCATATATTTGTGTTCAATAAGATCAAAAAAATATTCATCTTATCAAAACACATGATAATGAATTTGATTTTCTATGAAATTGATCATTGTATAACCCATAAAAATGAAATTTTTCTCCTAATAATTTTAACCAATAATCACAGAAAAACCCTTGGAAATAGAATTGGATTAATATAAATAATTTTATCAGAATCATTAAAAATCCATTTAATTATTGTTGATAGTACCATTTGATCATATCTTAAATGAATATTAACCATGTAATAAAAGGAAAAAAATCCCCATAGTGAAATCAAATATAAAAAATATTACAATTTACAAAATATTAAATAAGAAATTTTTTATGAAATAATATTTGAAGCATGTTTTGTATATTTTAAATCATTAAGTGTTTATAACAGATACTAATTCTTATGAAATCCTAATAACTAATGAGATTTTTAAACAAAACAATTAAAAATTTTCACAATTAAATATGATAATAACCATGGAAGTAATAAAATTATATTGACATTAATATCACATAATTATCAATAAATTAATTAAAAAATATGTTCATGTGATGTGTATATTCTCTAAAAAAGAACAAAGTGGTGTATAATTCTGGTGTCCCACAGAAATAAAAGTGAGATGAAATTTCCTTACCACATTGGAATCATTTTAATTGAATTCATTATTAAATAATAACATAAAATAAAATAGTGAATATATTAAATATAAGTACATTAATTACAAAACATGTTAATTTTGCATTATATAAACAACATAAACGAAACTATGGGTGAATAGGGAATATGTCTCCTAAAAATAAATGAGAGACTAGAAATCCCATTCCTTAATTCTTGACTCCATTTGAAGACATTAAAACCAATTATATATTTAATAAATGTCAATTATACATATATTATAGAAACATAATCATTTTTATCCTTCCATATAAAATTTATATTTAACCATATACCCCATATTTGATAAAATTTCATTATTAAAATCATTATTTTAGTGATAAATAATTTATTTTTCATTAAATTTTTGTCTTGTATTTTTAGTCCTTTTACACTCATAATTGTATTATAACATTAAAATTAATAATCATGACATATATTTAATATATATTAATTGTATAATTATTTTTGGAAATCCATAATGGTTATAATTAGAAAATTAATTATACCATTCATGGAGACAATTTGACATAAATACACATGATTGTTGATTCTATTTTCTCCAAAGATGAAATAATTTAAAGGTATATATAATAATTCACCTTTATATAATATTTTTTGAATAATATATATCATATAGAATCATTAAAACTATCGTTATTACCAACCATGAGAAAATTAAATGTAAAATTTATCAGATAACCTAATAGAGGAGGTAGACTGGACATATGAATGTGTTACATTATTATTTTTTAACAGGATGAAGGTAATATGTTAGATTTGATATTATAATTAAATAACAATAGATATCAAATAAATTTTAAATATATATATTTATATATATATTTGTGAATCATTATTTTCTTCCTAAATCATTGTTGATTGAAAACTAACTACTTGAGTTCATAAGGCAATAATCTATTGTACATTGGATCGACAGTTTCGATACCCATTTAATGGAAGAGTAGATGGATTTAATTAAATATTTTTCAATAATAAAATATATACTTATACTAGATTATTACGATATTAAAACCTTATATTTTTTAGTATTTTAATGAGGTCTAAGAAGATATAAAATGAAAATTCACGGTTTAGAATGATACCTCTTTTTCAGAAAACACCATTAAGATTAAACTATAATTATTCATAAAAGTATTAAAAAAATTTACAATGACCTCTAGGGTATGGGTATGGAATTAAGTAGGGTTTTTTTGTATTTATTTTAATTATAAAAAGTATTTTTATGTTGGAAAATTGGAGGATTGTGGATGTCATTCTATAAGTGGCGGAGAGGACTCATGAGGAATTTTAAAAAATAAATGATATACCCACATTTTACACAACCTAAAATGATCCAAATGGATAATTATTGATAAATATTAGAATAGGTTCTAAATATTATAAAAAAATATGAATTGAACCAGTATTTAGGTAAATTTAAAACTTACCATTTTAGATCAACCTCCAGTAGACCCGTATTATCCTTAACCTCAGTAATTAATTTTTACATTTTTTATTATTCATTATGATCAAAAATTATGTTTTCATTATAATATATTATTAATCATTTTTATTAATGTAATGTCTCAGATTTTCTGTTTATTATTTTTAAATATTATATGGAATTATTTCAAGACATGGCCCGAAGACGGCACATCATTCCGATGTCTAGTGAGCCCAGAATGATGGTTTGAACTTTTTTTAGTTAAGTGGGTCGGCACTTGTACGCGATTGTGGCAGTTTCCAAACAGATGCCCGGATTAAAAATCTGAGTGCACCGTTGAGTCTGGGACGATGACTTTACCTAAGAATGAGGCTAACCTGGACCGGCACGGGTTGAGGGAAAAAGTTAATTTTCTGATGTTTTAAATAAAATAAAATAAAATAAAATAACCAGTTTATTTTATTTCATTTAAGGAAACATCTGCTGCAGCGCGTCAACGACGTAACTATTTCCTAAATTAATGACACGTCTTAATGAGTTCTAAATGCAAGTCAACTCCATTAATACTACCGCGTAATTAAATTCCAACTTGTTTTCCCTTTTTAATGGGTTACGCAATTGTACGTCGTTGGCAACGTAGAGAGAGGAACCTCTGCAGAATCCATGGAGCATTGGAGAAAATTCTCGACGACGAATGGTGATGGGTCAAAGTCGAGAATCACTATGCCAACAACATTGAAGGATCTCGACGACAATGAAAGAGTGACTCCTTCTTCAATGACTGATCCTTTCGAAAGGTAAGGGTTGTTATTTCGATTTCTTTTCCCCGTATTTTGAGTTTAAACGACGAACACGGATCAACCACGAACAAGATGATCCGCGGATTCTTATGTTCTTGCGGGAGGGATTTTTCTTCAGGAAGACTATGGGGAATTGATCCATGCTTTATGTTGTTGTTGATTCTTTCACCGTTTTAATCCTATTAACGGGGGTAGATCAATGCCGTGACGAACGACGGCGGAGGTTCATTCCTCGATATGTTTATTTGGATTTCTTCCTCATTTTTTCCCGCGCTTTCTTCGCGTTCTTCGGGGGGAGACAAACAACAGATCGTTGCGCGTCTGTTCTGTGACACAACGATCCCAAATTGATGGTTCAACATCGCAACATCCTTTTGGAGGTGCGACGACAATGGAAGACGACAAACCAGACCCGATCGGAACGAGTATTCTTCGAGCGTTCTTCGTGCGGGAAGATCGGAACACGTTTTTGGAGCCGATCAGAGTCCGAAAAATGAAGGAAGTGGCTTCATGGGGCTGGGGAAACCAGGAACTAGATGTTCTGCGGTGATCAGATGACCGCATTGATGATCAGAGTAGCATGGGAGGTGCGCAGGTGAAGAGTGTTGTTTCTTGAATAATCCAGAATACACGGTGTGTACTTCCGATGAACATGACATGTAGTTCTGGCAGTGACGGATAGGGTTTCGGGGTCAGAGAAGAATCACACGGCATGTGACCCCTGTTACATAGCTTGTTGGACCATCCCGGAAGCTCGACATGTAATTTGGGTAGTACACAGACATTGGATGATCTACATTTCTTTAGGTGGCACGGCGTGTACATCTCAGCAGAGGCGGCTACGCAGAGATCGTCATGTATCCCAGGGATACACGGACATGGGATGGAGTACACGACCATGTACTCCATCGCCTAGTCGGGTGAGGGCAACAGCAAGGGTCACCCCATGTGCAGATTGCACGGGTTGGAGTATACTAGTTGATGATAGTGTACGGGCACATGACCAGAGTACACGGAGCCGACCCCAGTTACCCAGACACGACGTGTACTCCGTACTACACGCCGTGTATTATGTTTTTCTACATGACCAGCCTCATGACACGGGCCATTGTACACGGGCAGTACCCAGGGTCGGACAACACGGCATGTATCATTTCTACACGTCGTGTACTTTTTGGAAAATGACTTGGTCCTTTTGTTCACGGTGCCTTGAACATCTTTCGTATGGGTTAGTTCCCCTTCTTCTTGTTCCCTTGAAGGTCAAGCATCATTCCCTCATGCAGGATTATGATCCCTTCAGCAGGAATTTCTGTGATAGAGTTAGGCATCCATCCGAGAGGCCCGGATCGAGATCCTCTATCCATTCCAGACCCAAGGTAGCGTCAGGCATCGGCATGACCATCCTTACCGTGCACTGATCCTCTACCTAGAAGGTGAATTTCGAATGAGTCTCGATATCCGCCATGGCCCTGTAAGTGATCCTCATCTGTGTATTGAAATATTTCTTACTCAGGAGTGTGTCTCCCGTAATGAGTGTAGCTTTATCTGGTGACGGTTCCCGATGAATACCACTTCCCAAACAAACGTCATCAGAGCTATAAGACTCGTGGAGTGTGTTCTCCCTGAACGAGCGCATCACCGAATCTTCTAATGGAATCCCTTGCAGGGGTATGCGGTTCTGTGACTTGTCCCTAGACCACGGGTCTGGGTTTTGGGTATATCTGGGTTGTTTTATATATTCTATAAACATATATTATGCATAGCTGACTGTACCTTTACTTTGTGTACTGCTTTGTGGTTTTCGGGTTCCTCTACTGAGTATTGTTATACTCACCCCTGCACGAGCTTTTCCCGCACGTCTAGTGTTTGGTGTAGATGAGCAGCCTTTTGACAGGTTCCTAGGAAGACCAGGATTGAACCGAGCTTTCTAAGTTCCCTACATGCTGAGGCGTTCCTACGGCTACGAGCTGTAGTCCCAGTACCTTTGTTCTTATAGGTTGGACTTTGCAGTTTTTTAGACACTTTCATTTGGTGGGCTTGTATTCTGGCCCAATTTTCTTTTACAGTACTCTACCTTTCATCATACTCTATTTGTTGGTTTTAGTTGTATGCATGCATTTTTGTTCTATAGTGTTTTACTTTTCAGCATTTGTGGGCTTGGAGATGTGTGTCTGTGTGTATAGGTACTTAGGAAATGCCTCCCATGTCAGTGTTATGCCTAGTCGGTGCTAGTCACCAGCCCCTAGCCTATTGGAGGCGGGCTTGGGGAGTCACGTCGCGGGCTCTACTGGTACGGGTCATGACAGAGTGGTATCTGAGGTGGTCGGTTCTACCTTAGGACCAAGAGTCTGTCAGTTTGGTTTGGGGCAACAGTGTTGAGTGTTTCGGGTTCGGCTTTCTGGCCGGAGACTCCAGTGTTGGAGCGGCGGCCGACGTATCCATACACCAGGACTCTGATAATCTGCTTTTCGACCAGGTTCACAAAAACACTGGTTTTGGGGAAATAAAAGGTACATGCATCATATAGGAATCGGTTGTGTTTTCCATGTCCTTGGTGTCAGTTATCCAAATATACTCATTGACCGTGACACATTTTGTTCCCTTACAGGATGCCTCTACGACGCATACCCGCTAGGATTCAGCAGCACGATCACGATGATGACCCCCTCAGTGACGACGCTTCGATACAAGGACCAGATCCCCAGGCGTTTCCACTAGGTGGTGCACCCGCTAAACCACTACCAGTGGAGTAGGCATTGGTACCTTCGATACCGACCGGTGAGGAGCACAGGCTTAGCACGCTCCACGAGTTTCAGAGATAGAGACCCCTCAGGTTTCGAAGCGAGCCCAACCCTAAGGTGGCTGAGGACTGGCTTGAGGTGGTGACCAGAGTTTTTCATCTAGTGATGACACCGGCAGACCAGATGGTGGTCCTAGGAGAGGGCCTTCATCGGGGTTCGGCGGGACGATGGTGGAGTCTGACCATGGAAACTCACGATGAGGAGACTCTTTCGTTGACATAGTTTGAGCGAATCTTCAGGGAGGAGTTCTCCCTGGTTACGCTGAGATCTGCGCACATCCAGGAGCTTCTTCAGCACCAGTAGGGAAGTATGATGGTGGCTGACAATTCATCGAGGTTCACTAACCTCGCCAAGTACTCGATGGATATGGTCAAGGATTAGTACTTCAGAGCTCGGACCATCGAGTGGGGCCTACGACGTGACATCTGAGCTATTGTCGTGCTTCTATGCATTTCGACTTATGTTGGAGTGCTCGATCGGGCCTTAGTGATCGAGATCTTCTTGGCGGAGTAGAGACAGCCTCCGGCAGTCAGCAGCAAGCAGATAGGTGCAGAGACACTGGCAGTAGGGATCTGATGTCAGGCACAGGGATCTGGACGTGGGAGATGTCATAGGAGGACCCATGGAATGGGATCAATAGTCTAGGGCTCTCAGGCGGGATCGAGCTAACCTAGGGAGAAGCGGTGCTATGCATGCGACGGTAGGGGCATCTCTCTTGAGATTGCACTACACGTCGAGCTGCTAACAGGGAAGTGATGGATGGACCACCGAGGTTGAGGAAGATAATGGAGAAGGCAGATCTGCCAGGTGGCAGATGTGGAGGAGGAGCAGGGAGAGCTGCAGGTGGTGGCAGACGCTTCGACTTAATTCCACCACCACCCCTAGGCGGTCTGCACCAGGCTCGGTGAGCTGGGGGACAGGGACGGGGAAAGCTGCATGTGGTCGAGTCGTATGACCCAGGGGATCCATGGATGATTCAAGGTACGATCTGTGTCTTTTCTACCATAGCTGTCGTACTCATAGACATAGGTTCCAGTCATTCCCTAATAGCCACATGTGTTGTACAAAACCTCGAGATTCTGATAGAACCGTTGACTCGATCCTTACGCTTGGAGACACCTACGGGAGGATACTCGACGATCACACACCTTTGCAGATGGTGTGATCTTACCATTGGAGGTGAGAGTTTCGGTTAGAACCTCTTAGTTGTAGCATCGAGGCCTTACAACGTCATTCTTGGTATGGATTAGTTATCTTCAGTCCATGCCCATATTGAATATTTTAGGCGAAGGGTGTGGGGTGTCTGCCATGATGGAAGAAGGTTTTCCTTTGTCGGAGAAAAGGAAACCCAACCAACAAAAAATGGGCTCATGCATAGGAGGGTGCAGCGGATCACTCATGAGTTGGATTGCCTTACCCTCGGAGAAGTAGATGTTGTGAGCTCTCAGTTCCCAGCAGTGGTGGCGGAGTTTGAGGACGTCTTTCCCGAAGATGTTCTAGGACTACCGCCCCACAGGGAAATCGACTTTTGCATCGACTAACACCCCGGGACGACACTGATTTCCTCATCAGCTTATTGGATGGCTCTCACAGAGATTTGCGAGATGAGGGTGCAGTTGGAGGATTTGAAGAGAAAGGGTTTAGTAAGACCCAACATCTCACCCAGGGCGGCCCCAGTCTTATTTTCCAAGAAGGCAAACGGGAGTCTAAGGTTGTGGGTGGATTATCGACGCCTGAACCAGGTGAGGGTGAAGAACAAATATCCACTGCCAAGGATTGATGACCTCTTCGATCACCTAAGAGGGGCACAATGGTTCTCGAAGGTTGACCTTCGATCAGGCTATCACCAGCTACGAGTACAGGAAGAGGATATACCGAAAATGGCTTTCAGATGTCGCTACGGTCAATATGAGTACATTGTGATGCCCTTTGGCGTGACGAATGCCCCCACAGTGTCCATGATACTGATGAACAGGATCTTCCATCCATAATTGGACTAGTTCGTAGTGGTCTTCATCGATGACTTCCTTGTGTACTCGGCGTCAGAGGAAGACCAAGGTAGACACCTGCGGATGGTTTTGGATGTACTCCGGGAGCACCATCTTTATGGGAAGCTCTCAAAGTATCAGTTCCGGATTCAGGAATTCCACTTTATGGGACAAGTCATCTCAGCAGATGGAGTGGTTGTGGACCCAGCCAAGGTGGAGGCTGCGTTAGCATGGGAGCCACCTCGGAGCGTAATGGAGGTGCAAAGCTTCCTTGGGTTGGAACGATATTACCGGAGATTCATCCCTAATTTCTCCCGAATATCAGCACTGATGATGGACTTGACCAGGAAGGGGAAACCCTTCATGTGGGCAGAAAAGTGCCAGCAGGATTTTGAGAAGCTTAGACAAATTTTGACGAGCGCCCCAGTCTTGAGATTGCTGGAGGAGGCTATCGAGTACATTGTTTTCTACGACGCATCAGGGACCGGGCTCGGCTGTGTCCTAATGCAGCGGCACGCAGTGATTTCTTATGGTTCGCGCCAGTTTAGGCCGTATGAGCAAAACTATGTGACCCATGATCTCGAGATTAAAGCAGTGGTCTTCGCATTGAAGATGTGGCAACACTACCTTATGGGCGAGCAGTTTATTGTCTACTCTGACCACAAGAGCCTCAACTACATATTCTCATAGAAGGATCTGAATCTGAGGCAGATATGTTGGATAGAGTTCCTCCAGGACTATTATTTTGAGATCATCTATAATCCTGGGAAGGAGAACAATGTGGAAGATGCTCTTAGAAGAAGGTCAAGCTCACAACTGTTGAGTGAGGTGACACAACAATTGTTCACGTTACAGTTATCCTTCATGGATGGAGAGGACACAGCTTACCTATAGTTGATGGTTGTCACCCCTCCACTCTTACATCGAGTTGGGGAGGCACAACTTGGGGATGTTGACTTTGTGGCCTTACATGCTCAGTTATCCACATGACATGCTCCTCATGGATATTAACAAGGTGGGGAGCACGTACTTCTTTTCAGAGGATGCACTTTTGTACCAGTGGAGTTGCAGGAGGAGGTCCTGAGGGAGTTCCATTCATCCCCTTTGGTGGTACATCCTGGAGTGGCAAAGATGTACTAGGACTTCCGACGTCAGTTTTGGTGGTCAGGCATGAAGAAGGCAGTGGCAGAGTTCGTTTCTCGATGCCTCACATGCCAGCAGGTGAAGGCTGAGCACCAGGTTCCAGCAGGGTTAGCTCACCCCTGAAGTTCTAGAGTGGAAGTGGGATGGAATATCGATGGACTTCGTGATGGGCTTACCACAGACGTCCAAGGGGCACGATTCCATCTGGGTGATCGTTGACCGACTCACCAAGTTAGCCCACTTCCTAGCTATCAGGGAGCAGTGTTCCATAGAGAGCATGGGACACCTTACCGTACAAGAGAGAGTTCGGATTCATGGTATCCCCTCGACTATAGTCTCAGAACGAGACACCCGCTTCACATCCCGGTTGTGGAAGTGATTTCAGGAGGCTTTTGGGACTGAGCTGCGCTTGAGCACAGTATTTCATCCTCAAACAGATGGTCAGACGAAGAGGACCATTCAGGTCCTGGAGGATATGTTGCGAGCCTGTATCATGGACTTTGGTCGCCGCTGGGAGGACCACCTACCACGGGTGGAGTTTTCATACAACAATTGCTACCACTCCACCATTGGCATGGCACCGTTTGATGCCTTGTACGAGAGACCATTCTGGTCCCCGGTCTGCTGGACTGACCCCGGAGAGTCAGCACTCATGGGTCCAGAGTTAGTGCAAGCTATTACAGAGAAGGTGTAGATCATCCGGGAGCAGATGAAGACTGCACAGAGCCGGCAGAAGTCTTATGCTGACAGGCGACGGAGACCTCTGGAGTTCAAAGAGGGATACCACTTCTTCCTTTGGGTCTCACCTCGACGAGGGTTGCAGTGATTTGGCCAAGGAGGAAAGCTATCTCTGAGGTTCATCGGACCTTTCCAGATCCTGGGCAGAGTTTGCAAGGTGTCGTACAGCCTGGCTCAACCACCACAGTTGCATCGGGTACATGATGTCTTCCATGTGTCGCAGCTGAGGAGGTATGTGCTTGACCCATCGCACGTCCTCGACTGGGGCGAGATGGATATCGAGGATGGAGTGACCTTTGCTGAGTACCCAGTGGAGATCGAGGATCAACAGGAGAGGATACTTCGTGGTCGATCGATTACCTTAGTGCACGTCCGGTGGTAGCCCAAGAATCTTTAAGAGATCACGTGGGAGCGGGAGGCCCAGATCTGTGCCTAGTACCCTCATCTTTTTTAGTATCCTTTGTTTTGGATTTTCGAGGACGTAAAGCCCCAAGGTGGGGAGAATGTAATGTATCGTATTTTCCGTTTATTATTTTTAAATATTATATGGAATTATTTCGAGACCGGGCGCGAAGACGACACATCATTTCGAGGTCTAATGAGCCTGGAATGGTGGTTTGAACTTTTTTTTTAGTTAAGTGAGTCAGCACTTGTGCACTGTTGAGGCAATTTCCAAACAGATGCCCAAATTAAAAATCTGAGCACACTGTTGAGTCCGGGACGACGAATTTACCTAATAATGAGGCTAACCTCAACTAGCAAGGGTCAATGGAAAAATTTAATTTTCGGACGTTTTACGTAAAATAAAATAAAATAAATTAACGAGTTTATTTTATTTCATTTAACGAAACATCCGCTACAACACAACAACGGCGCAGCTATTTCCTAAATTAATGGTGCGTCTTAATGACTTCAAAATGTCAAGTCAACGCCATTAATAATACCACATAATTAAATGCCAACTTGTTTTCGCTTTTTAATGTGTTATGAAATTGTACGTCACTAGAAACGTAGAGAGATGAACCTCTACAGAATCCACGGCGCATTGGAGAAAATTCTCGACGAAGAACGGCAACGGATCGAAGTCGAGAATCGCTACGCCAACAACATTGAAGGATCTTGATGACAAAGATAGCGTGATGCCTTCATCAACGATCGATCCTTTCAAAAGGTAGGGGTTGTTATTTTGATTTGTTTTCCCCGTATTTTGAGTTTAAATGACGAACGCGGATCAACCATGAACAAGATGATCCGCGGATTCGTACGTTCATGTGGGAGGGATTTTTCTTCGGGAAGACTATGTGGAATTGATCCATGCTTTATGTTGATGTTGATTCTTTCCCCGTTTTAATCCTATTAACTGGAGCGGATCAACGTCGCGACAAATGACGGCGGAGGTTCATTCCTCGATTTGTTTGTTTGGATTTCTTCCTCTTTTTCCCCACACATTCTTCACGTTCTTCGCGGGGCAACGAACAATGGATCATTGCGCATCCGTTTTGCGACGTAACGATCCCAAATCTAAGGTTCGACATCAGAACGTCCTTTTGGAGGTTCGGCAACGAGGGAGGATGAAAAATCGGACCGGATCGGAAAGAGATTTCTTTGAGCGTTCTTTGTGCGGGAAGATTGGAACTCCTTTTCAGAGCCGATCAGATTCCCAAAAATAACGGAAACGGCTTCGGGGGTTGGGGAGACCAGGACCTGGATGTTTTGCGGTGATCGGATGGCCAGATTGATGATGGAGCAGCACGGGAGGCGTGCTGGCAAATGGTGCCATTTCTAGAAAATTCCAGAATACAAGACTTGTACATCCGAAGAACACACCTTGTAGTTTTGGCGGTGGCGACTAGGCTTTCGGGGTCAGATAAGAATCACACGGCGTGTGACCCTGGTCACACGGTGTGTTGGACCTTCCCTGAAGCTTGGCGTGTACTTTGGGTAGTACACGAACACGGGATGATCGACACAACTTCAGGTGGAACGACATGTACAGCTCGGTAGAGGAGGCTACGCGGAGCTCGGCGTGTATCCCGGTGATACACAGACATGAGATGGAGTACATGACCGTGTACTCCATCACCCGGCTGGGAGAGGGCAACAGTGCGGGTCACCCCATGTGGAGACTGCACGGGTTGGTGTACACTGGTTGATGACCGTGTACAGACACATATCCAGATTACACGGAGCCAACCCCAATTACCCAGACATTTCGTGTACTATGTACTACACGCCATGTATTATGTTTTTCTACATGACCAGCCTCACGACATGGGCCGTTGTACACGGGTAGTACCCGGGGTCGGACAACACGACATGTATCATTTCTACACGTCGTGTATTTTTTGGAAAACGTCTTGGTCCTTTTGTTCACCGTGCCTTGAACAACTTTTATTTGGGTTAGTTCCCCTTCTTCTTGTTCCCCTGATGGTCAGGCATCATTCGCTCACGCAGGATTATGATCCCTTCAGCAGGAAATTCTGTGATAGAGTCAGGCATCTATCCGGGAGGCCCAAATCGAGATCCCCTTTCCATTCTAGACCCATGGTAGAGTCAGGAATCGGTGTGACCAACTTTATCGGGCGTTGATCCTCTACCTAGAAGGATAATTCCGGATGAGTAGCGGTATCCGCCATGGCCCTGGTAGTGATCATCATCTATGCATCGAAATCTTTCCCACTAAAGAGTGTGTCTCCCATAATTATTGTAGATTTATCTAGTGACAGTTCCCAACGAACAACACTTCTCGTACGGATGTCATCAGAGCTATAAGACTCGTGGAGTGTGTTCTCCCGTAACGAGCGCATCACGAAATCTTAGAACGAAATCCCTTGCGGGGGTGTGCTGTTGCGTGACTTGTCTCAAGACCACGGGTCTGGGTTTTGGGTATATCTGGGTTTATTTTTATGTTCTGTAAACATATATTATACATAGATGACTGTACCTTTACTTTGTGTACTTCTTTGTGGTTTTCGGGGTTCTCTACTGAGTATTATTATCCTCACCCATGCACGGGCTTTTCCCGCATGCCTGGTGTCTTGTAAAGATGATCAGCATTTTGACAGGGTCCAGGGCGGACTAGGACAGGACCAAGCTTTCTGAGTTCCCTGTAGGTGGAGGCGTTCCTACGGCTACGAGCGGCAGTCCCAGTACCTTTGTGCTTACAAGTTTGACTTTGCAGTTTTTTAGACTCTTGCTTTTGGTGGGCTTGTATTATGGCCCAGTTTTCTTTTACAGTACTGTACCTTTCATTGTACTCTGTTGGTTTGGTTTAGTTGTTTGCATGCATTTTTGTTCATTAGGGTTTTACATTTCAGCATTTTTGGGCTTGAAGATGTGTGTGTGTGTGTACAGGTACATAGGCAATGCCTCCCATGTTAGTGATATGACTACTCGGTGCTAGTGACTAGCCCCTGGCCTATTGGAGGCGGGCTTGGAGAGTCACGGTGCGAGCCCCACTGGGACGGGATGTGAAAATTAACAATAAATATTACATTTTATTACATTAAATTCATATAATTTTAGGAATATCAATTAAAAATTTACCCAGTTACACGATAATCATGTTGTCTTCCAAGAATTGTTTTCTTATGTATAGAATGTTTTATTATCAATATTAAATATTAAATTCATTCCAATGAAATAAATTATATAAATAATAATATTTTTGAACTAGATATAAATTTATAATATTTTGAAACACGATTTTAATTTGTAAATTCATTAAATGAAATGGAAGATTTAATAAAATCATCATTTACAACTATTTATCGACAAATTATTGATTTACGAAAATTATGGAAAATTAACTATAAGGTAATTTGTTAATTTTTATTTAAAAAATAAAATTTTAATTTTAATTTTAATTTTAATTTTCTTAAATTAGGTAGAAACATTATTTTAACATCACTGTGAAAAGCACGATAAAAACATTTTTCTAGAAAATTGCATTTTCAAGGGACTTATGGTTTTATATCAAATATACGACTATTAAAACACATTATATGAAATAAAATTAATATATATAGACATATAATATATAAATTTAATGTTAATATGTCCTCATCAGTGGGTTCTTTGGTTAATTAATGGGAAAAAATGATGATATAAAAACAATTTTCCAGAAAAAGTGTTTTGAAGCATAAAATAATATATAAATAAAATAATATAAATTGAATATATAAATAAAATTAAGAAATTTATTCTAAATAAAAATGATAAAAATTCAATTTAACATTAAATTAAATCATATAATGGGGTTTTAATCAAATTATTAAATAAATCTGTGTGAATATTTCATAAAAAATCAACATTTTCACTATAAACAAAAGGTTTTATAAAATATACATATATTTCACCATAAAATAATAACGATATTATAATTTATAAACTTTTTTATCATTTTTATAAAATAAAACATTTAAAACATGGAAATATAAATTAGATTATTTGTGTATAATATTTAATAATATTTTTATGAATACGTATTATTTAATAATAAAGCGACTTATAGATATTTTTTTCTTATTTTATAAGAATTTATCAACAAATATATTTTTTCTGGGAACCTTATATATATCTTATACAATGTGTAATATAATTTAAACACACTAATTCAATAATTAGGTTACAGTGGTCATGTCTAAATAATAAAAATTTCATAGTATGATTTGGTTGGTTAAAAATCGATGTCTGGTGTAACATAAGCTATCGAATATATGAAATTTATTTTATAGATTAATATCATCTATAATATTAAGGTGTTCCAAAACGAAATAATAATGAAATAGGGTGATGAAACACAAAATATTGTATGCCCAAATGAGTCTTTAGAAAAGAGGGAAAGAGGATATCCATCTTCACATCCAACAAAGAATAATGAGTCATCATAAATCTCCTAATGGTATATATTTAATTTATATATCCATGTGAAGCATTTTATGAACTAGTTTTTATTACCCAAAACTCATCTGTATTCCTAAAAATCAAGGATGAACTAACTCCATGGGACTAACCACTCCCCATCAGAGCTTGATGACAGGGGAGTACCACTATATAGATAGAGGACTATAGTTCTCAATAGTATGAGTAGTACTGACTATACTTGTTTAAAAACTATAGGAGGTCCAACCCCAGGTGTGGGAAGAGATTACTAACCCAAAAAAAATATGTGATTAAACATGATCATTGTTGTTATCCAAGTATTAATGGTATATGTTTCTCACTAATAACACATAATGTAATTTCTACGAAGGAAAAATGATATCTAGAATCATGTCCTATAAGGAAAACTACTTATGAAAGTACACTAAAAGGAAAATATATGTATTCCTAATGATTTATATAATCATGTAATTTCTTTCATGTAGAACTAATCATCATTTAAATATGTTCACATGAAATGCGACTCAACCTAAACACTTTTCTATGTCCCTACCTAGACATGGCTTGTCCATAAGTGTGGCTCTTCCAAATGTGTCCCTAGTGAGACACATTGTGTACCTTCTTGTGGAATACATGGAAGGTTTATCATAACATGTATTGTCTACCCGTGTTGTCTCACATGACATGTCTTCCCATCCACATGGTTTTTGATGCATTACTTGGCCAAAACATTAGCCACCATGAAAACCAGGAAGAAACAATGTGTATTATTATCTAGTACAAAATATGTAGTGTCATTTTTCATAGGGTGTAATTATTGTATTCATATTTATAGAAGATCCATTATTCCCACCACCCTTCACACAATATTTCCACTAAAATCCACTAGAAATGATGGATGTCATATAAAATTAGTGATATCTGACCATTGATGGAAAGAAATTGGAACTCTGATCATCCATGTAAGAGACAATGTCCACCAATAACCATTTATGGTCTCAATAAATGATGTAATAACCCATATCCCAAAATATACCTTTATCCATATACGAAATACCAATACCTACATTATTCATACATCCTCCAAAAAATTTGGTGTTCAATCATTCATTAATCCAAACCAATAGTATTGAAAATCTTACCCAGTGGTAAAATCATTAATAATGAGAAGATTGATGGGTAGAAAATAACATGATTGTTATGTATCAATAATTGGATGATATGATCTAAATCTAAAATTACAATACTATTGAAAACCGGAGTGAATGAAGGGTGATAAATAAGGTAATATATTATCAATGTTTTTAATTATAATTTTTTGTACGTGAAGAACATAAATCATTGATAAACATCAAGACGAAAATAAATACACAGTTAAAAAATTAAAAAAACAGTAGGATTAGATAAAATTACTATTGAGGCCTAATGAAAAGATTGAATATTTGTAAGGAACACATCTATATGAAATAAAGTTGATGATCATGGTTTGTTATTTATTTTTCAGCTGATTATCCTCATGTTTTTCAACGATCCACATTCTATGGTTTCCAACACAATCAAATATTGCATCCTTCTCTTTATTATCCCACGGTTATGTGTTAAACCGAGATATTTTTATTGAAAATAAATTATTACAGATAGAACTATGTTTATTTAATTTCAGAAAAATAGAAAAATTAATATTAAAATTACAAAAAAATTACAATCCAATAGTTACCTCCAACCAAACACCCAATGCTAACCAATTTTAGGTCACATAATGGATAAATAATACATTCAAGAAAAATATATTATATAAACATTCCCAACCATGTTATGAACAAATTTGACGAATATTTATTCCGAAATGAGGTTTGTGTGATGTAAAATATATATAAATTTTTATTATATATTAATTTTTGGGTCCTCATACACCCAAAAAACTATGCTGACTCAGAGGAAACATCTATATATTAATATAATAATTCAATGCTGCAAACTATAAAAACTTGAGTTACAAAATTCTCCCCTCCTACAAGTATTTCCCATATTAAAGGAAGAATATAAATAAAATTGTGGTAGTATGAGACCACATCTAGATGTCAAGATACTAGAAGATATCCACAATACTCCCATGTTAGCAAAGAATTCTATCTAGTGCGACTATCTGTCCACCTTGGATCCTCTCATATCCATCCCTGATCATAACTGGGTATATCAATAAGGTGGCTCTATCATTGATGTCTAGATGGACATAGTCAATTATGTGTCTTGGTTCATGAATATATCACCAACTTTTCTACATATGGAAGACCAATCCAACTATAAGGTTATGAACAACTGTTATTTATCCTTTTAAACCCCTACCGGATCTGGAATGTCCCGATGAACTTTTGGTGTCAAATTCATCATAAAAAATTTAAGTATCATCATCATTGAGAGAATATTGACAAAACATGGTGTTCATTCAAGAATTATTAAGGCCTTTGAAGTTCTTCAGAAAAATACTTGTGTTGGCTCTAGGATACTGTAATACACTCACAAATCACATGTACACTCTCATTCAATTATTACACTAGTTTTTTCTTCTTCCAAAAAGTGATGTTTCACTAACACGATTCCATTAGAGGGATGATTTATAGGTACTCCCTTATAGGTACTCAAATGGGCCCATATCGATAGTGGAGTGATAAATTATATTATAATGTATATCCACTAATAATGGGATCTCTTATATTTTGAATAAGTCATGTCTGTGGCCCCATATCATATCATTATATACCAAAATGGTGTGATAAATATTCTCATCCATCTATGTGAGGATCATTATTATCACCTATAATTGGGCCTTCAAATCCTAGATCAATATTCTCCAAAACAATGACATAATCCAAAACTCATGTTCATAGATGATCATCATGGCTACCCCATGAAATTATATTATCGCATGCACATACGACTAACCCAAACTATCAACCAAACATTTCTCCCTAATAGATAGAAATTTTTTTGACCCTGTAAGTCAATCGATACTCACCCATATATCATCAAGGACAATTAATATCCCCAGAATCCCCATTATAAAAATCCACAAATATTTCATCCCACTTTTCTTATTGATTCTTAAAAGTTTTAATCAATAATATTAGAAGATGATGTTCATAATTTACATACGGACATATGAGACAGTGATATATAATCTCAACAACACTTATCCTTACACCATCCAACCAAATCTATCACTGAAGGTCCATGTACATCATTGCTACCCCATGATTCATAGCAACTGGAAGAGGCTGAAACACACTCCACACTTTCTTTTAAATTATTACTAGATTATCCAACAATCCAAAAAAAGTATTAAATTCACCCCTCCTTCAAATAATCTATGTAGTGTATTCCCTAGGGATGTTTAGTCATGAAAAAAATACACATTAGACATATCCCAACTAACTTTATATATCATTATTTAGAATTAATCAAATCATGACCATTGGCTTAAGATAAAGTAAACCCCTCTCCTCAACCATTGTCATCTGTGATGAGGAAATCTACTCGAACACTTCCCCGAGAAAGAGAGAATGATATTTTCTAATAGGGTAATCTTACACTATATTTTTATTACCTAGAATATTGGATATCTTTATATTTTAGTCCTATAAGATATTATAAAAAAAATTCTATATTATGTGATGACCTATATGAGTGATAATGTATCAAAATCTATAACTGTCTAATTTTGAAAAAAAACACCAACTCAATAGATAATTCCTCTACATATTCAAGGTGAAGACTACACATTCCATCTATAAGTCATGGGACAAATAATTTTATGTTTGATCTTAATATAAATTTATATATATATTAGATGGTACCATATAAGAGGGGGGATTTGTATATTTAAAACTCGTTGAATGAAAATAGTTAAGAAAGAATTCGGTTTAAAAGAAAATAAACGAATATAATTTTTAATCAATAAAATTGACCATATAGTTCTTGGATTCGATGGATATGAAATGATGTAATACCATAAGTAATGTAAAACTATTATATTTTAATTAAATACATTGATTAGTGTAATACAAATTTATAAAATTCTACCATATGGCATAGAATGTGTAAACAATGAATCATAATTTAAATAAATACAATTGAAATGAATATGAATATATTGAGGAAGAAATAAAATTCCCTTTATAATATAGATAGCAGAGGGAATGTAAAATTATTAAAATTCATATATCCCAAAGTGTAGGTTATCCTTTCAGCTATGATAAAAGGACTCTCCTACCACTACCTTGGTAAGCCCTCGATACGATGATCAATACAACTATCATCCTATCCCTAGAAGACCTTGATTAAGAAGGTAATCACCACCCATGTCATTCATGTAATTGAAAGACCTCTATATGTTGATGGACATCTTGTCTTCCTATCCCCATAAGCCCTTTCTATTTATCAAAAATATCAATCAGAAAATGTAGAAACAAATTTCTTAGAAATACAAGAGCATAAAACAAGTTTTTCACTTCTAGTATCTTCAAGGATTTCCCATGAAGCAATAGAGAAGTCACATCATCTCTCTCTAGAACATGAATGATGAAAATGTTGTGTATTCTAGTTTGAATGACCTCGTATTTATAGGCTTTTGGTTCCAATGTTAATATTTTCTCCCAAGGTCATATTTCTCCAAAAAACCACAGAGGGACATGGAAACCAGGAATTAGAATGATTAATACAAATAGAATACAACACATCGTTTTGATTAGTAAACAACCAACTCAATGAAATCATTTTAGGTTAGAAAATAAAGTAAAGAGATTTGAAAGAATGATTATGAGTAACACAAAATCAGTATATGAGTTATGAGAATAAATTAATGCATTTAAAAAGTACAATAAATAACTTGGTTACTCGGTTTATCATGAAAACAATGCATATCGATTACAATTTAGACCTAGTTATGGTTCTGAACATGGTTACAATGCATGATATTTAAACTGGTTATGACGCTTGAATACAATGCATACTAAAAATATGGTACCAAATATGGTTATGATTAATGATTAAGATACAATACTTATCCTAGTTATGACGCGTAATTTTGATGTGGCACTTAACCTGGTAATCATTATTAATTATGATGTGGTACATAACTTGGTTATGATGCATATGTTTATGATGACCTGGTAATGATACATGACTTGGTTACGGTACATGTGACAATAATGCATGTGGATACAATGCATGTGAAATCGATGGAGTATATAATTTGGTTACGAATCCTGATTATGATGCTATACAAAGTCTTGTTACGATTTCTAATTACGATGAAAGAGGTAATCTGGTTACGATTCATGATTAAATTGAAAGACATAATTTGGTTACGATTCCAGATTACGATGTAAGACATAATCTGGTTACAATTATGAAACAACGTATATGATTACGATTATAATGAAACATATAAAAAATAAAATCTGAGTGAATTGGATTGTGAAACACCACGCCTGATAAGCAATATATATGGTCAT
Organism: Viscum album; assembly: GCA_963277665.1. Taxonomy (NCBI): domain Eukaryota; kingdom Viridiplantae; phylum Streptophyta; class Magnoliopsida; order Santalales; family Viscaceae; genus Viscum; species Viscum album. Next base: position 600,026,949 of record OY728122.1, read on the forward strand.
GATATGCATGGATTGTGATTTCCAAAACAAATTATAGATGGGAAATTCGAAACATGTTTTTACTCAACAATTTCCCCCTTTTTTGAAAGAAAGAAACAAAAAAAAACAAACAAAATAGAGAATAAAAACATATCTCCCCATAAGTAATGTTAATCGTCTTAAATAATAGTGAATATGACTAATTCCACACTTGTATTAAAAACAACTAATAAGCGATCATAGTCTCTTTACTTTTAATTAAAATTTCCACCCCTTAATAAGGCATTCATAAATTTTTTCTTTTTCACAACCATTCTCTCCCTTTTTTATTTTCAAAAGGAATAAGGGAATGTATTTATTTCCTACAAAAGTTTAGAGAAACATAGTATAAAAAAATAATTGTTACTTGAGACCTAAAATTTCGTTCAAAAAAGACTTCAAAAATAATTCATTCTTATTTTGTATTTTCAAAACGTTAAACATTGTGAGATTCATTTTTTTTAACTCCTTTCTATCCTCTATGATTTTATCAATAGATTCTTGTTGGGCCTTCATCATTATATATTGTTCACCAATAACTAGTTCTTTCTTCTTGAGCCTTTGTTATATAAGCTGATTGATTTCATCTTGGGATTCATAATTTACTTCTAGAGTTTTAGGCCTTGATTCCTAGTTATTGAAATCATCCATCCTGAGTCTATAAGCCTTTTAAGGATAGTAACTCAATTTGAGAGTGAAAAGGTATCATTACTCACAATTTAAAACTTTTATTTTAAACACTCATTATCTTATAAATCTACTCTTTTTGAGGTACCACGTATTTTAAATTCTTTAAATTTTTCATTCAAAACATCCACCTACCTTAGATAGAGAGAGTTGAGATTATTTACACGGTTTACCAATTCTTCCTTCTATTCAAGATGGTTCTTTAGTATTTCATCAATGTTATAAGAAAATTTAACAACATTAATTCATGCCTTATTGTGCTTAGAAGCAGGTTCCTTGAAAATCACGAAATTGGCTTCAAGACTAAGAAATATATTAATAAAATCATTAACAAAATTCATTCTATCATTATGGGAATTTGAAAGAATTTATTTCCTGGATTAAACATTTGTAATGAATGGTAACAATTTCTCCAATATATTCAAGGCATGTCCAATGTACTGAACCCCTTTCACAGTGATTTTTCTTTCAGAATCCATGTCCTTAGTGTATTGTGGGAGATCCCCAAAATGTGTTTTAGTGCCCATCACTTGAACTGGATAATTATTATCCTTATCAATTTCTTACACTTCTTCTTCTTCTTCTTTATTAGATATCAGAATAAACATCTAGGAGAAAACCTTTTGGGAATCTTTCTTGGTTGAATAAGGATCTTGAGATGGAAAATTAAAAGTTGGAACATCAGAAGATTGTACAGTATGACTCCTCCTGTGTGTATCTTCCATTTCATCCTAGACTAAATCATCTTTTCCCTATTCTCCTTCCCCTTCTTCATCCAGATCTACTTCTCCAACTTCATATTCTTGAGCAACATATTGCATAGCCGAATGTTCATAAACATGTTTCTCCTTTCATTTTTTGCTAGAACCGATTGAGACATAATAGATTTCTCCATGATTTCAATTTTGGATTTTAATTTTTTCACCAATTATGAGAATAATATCAATGTCAATAGACTCAACCATTCCCTTATTATGTCTCTTCTTTTTCTCTTCTTCATTTAGAGTTTCTTCATATCTTACTTTCAAAGCCAATGCTTCTATAGGATCGAATCCAAATTGATGATCCACTTGTTTCCATTCATTCGTTTCCATTCTCCATTTAGCAGAAACCTCATCAGATATAGACTTTTTTTTCATTGAAGGCATCATAGCTATATCTATAACTACCTTTCTAGTTTTCAAAGTAGTATTTGATATCTTAGAAGGATTATCACTAACATCAGCAACATCTTTTTCTTTCTCTGCATCCGGATCATTCTCAAACTTTTTTGATTCATTATTGAATCATAACTTGTGCCTCTTTATATTATCCTTATTGATTAAGGTCTCCTTGAAGGAATTTGTATCTGACATGACTGAAATATTATAGAATCCCATGCATTCATTCAGAAAAATATAAATAATGGAGGGAAACTTGATCAACATTGATTTTATGCCTCATATTTGAGTGTATTGATTTTTAGAAAGATAAACCCCATAAGGTTGAACTCTCTCAAGTTCAATAAGTAATCAAGAAAATAGACATCAGAAAATTACAATGTTTCCTTGTCATCCTTTCTCAGCACCAAAACCCCCTAAAACTAAAGGGTTATATTTCTATTATCTCTTCATAAATGTCTTAATTTTCTTTTTTTGTCATGAATCTCAAAAAGTGTTTCTTAGGCTATATACCTATTAAAAGATCCATCAGCTTCTGGTAACTTATGAGAAGTAGATAATTCATGTCCCTCAAAAGGAACACCTGGAAATGAAGCAGAATATTTTAAAGAGGTTGTATATGTCTTTTCATACAAAATAGATGAAATATTAAGATCCTTGTTTATCTCTAATAATTCTTAAAACATTAACAACTCATCATGATAGACATAGACCTGATCAGAACCCTGTATTTCCACAAAAATTGATTCCCAACATTTTAAACATATAATCCTTTTTAAAGACGAATCAAAACACTCATAAATGGCTCGAAAATCCCATTGTTCACCTCCAAAGGTCATGGAAGATAATTCTATTGGAGCCGTTTCATTAGAATAATACGTTTCAGACTCAGTCATGATAGACTAAATCTCACCCTAAATATCGTACTGATTACGAAAGCTATTGTTGGAAATGATTTCAAACAATGATTACCACTTCTAGAGTAACTGATCTTGAGAAGAATACTATTGTGTTTGATGTGGGATATGTTGTTTTAAAAAGAAATTGATGATCAAAATTAGATCTATGATATCTAATGGACCGGAATGAATTCGAAAACATGAAGTTTTATTTAAAATAAAAATCACATTTAGACTAAAAAAATTAGGAATTAAAATAAATAAAGGAGAAACAACATTTGAAACAACAAAAATCAAGTTTTTAAAAATTGTTGTTGTCAGAGTACCAGGATAGATGTATTGGTTTTAATATATTGTTCTTATAAAAAAATACAACAACAAAAAAAAATATAAACCAATAAGTTCAGATATGCGGGTACTGATTATTTAGAACTGATAGAATAATCCACAATTGATAGTTCAGTACCGACAACATAATCCATCACTAATAATGTAGTACAGATAGAATATTTCAATGGTGATAATTTAGTACTAATAAAGTATCATAATATCAATAGTTTAATCTAGTACCAATAATTTTGAAACATAAACATGAAACATATATAAACATAAAACTGATAATATTCCAAAACCGATAATGTTATGGAACCAATAAAACCAATAACATTAAAATGAAAAAATAAAGAGTAAAACATATTATTATGAAATTAATTAAACATAAAAATAAAAGTAAAAATGATAAATATAAAACTAAAAATTGATACTGATAAACTTAAAAAAAGTGAAACCGATAAATGTAAAACTAAAAACTCATATAGATAATCATAAAATAGAAAAGTAAAACTAATAAACATAAAACTACAAAAATATATAGGGTAAAACTGGTAAAATGATGTAAACTCCACATTTTAAAAAAAGTAACTTAATGAAAGGATAATGGTTAAATAATAAATAAATATGAATGATTAATTTATAATGATCATTCATAGTTTCTGTTTAATGTTTTCAAATCTATCGGAAGATAAAGGTTTTGAGAAAATGATAGAAAGTTGTTCTTGTGTTCTAATGAATTACAAAACAATATCTCCTTTTGGTTTGAGATCCATAAGAAAATGATGTCTGATATCTTTTTGTCTCTCACATGAGTGTTGTATAAGGTTTTTACTAAAATCAATGGACGTATTATTGTCACATAGTATTTGAGTTTTTTGAAAACATCATGCCATAGTCAGTGAGTATGTGTTGAATCCACAACACCCGAGCACAAAAAATTACAGCTTCTATATATTTAGGTTCAGTAGTGGAAAGTTCTTATGAATGTTGCATATTGAATGAAAATGAAACTAAATAATCTCCCAAAAATGACATTTTCTAGATGTACTATTTCTATCAATTCTACATCCACCAAAGTCAGCACCTAAATAACATTTTTAAATGAAATCATTTATAGAAAAATAGAATAGTTATAAATCCAAAATTCCAGTTAAGTTGCGAAAAAATCTTTTCAATACATTTAAATGAGTTTCTTTTGGATTAGATTGGTTTCATTCACATAAGAATAATGAAAACAGTATTTATAGATGACTAGATTCCAAGTATATCAAGCTTCTTATCATTCCTCTAAAAGTTGTTTGATCCACTAGTTTCCCAGCTTCATCAAGATCAAATAAATTTGAGGTACTAATTTGAGTAATAATACTCTTTGTGTGGTCATATCCATGCTTTTGGAGGAAGTATTTGATATACTTATGATAAGATATATAGGTTCCTTGTAGATTTTGAGATATTTGAAAACCTAAAATGTTTGTTAACACACCCACCATACTCATTTCAAACTCACATTGCATTAGATTCACAAAATAATTACTTAATGATTGCTGAGTTGAACCAAATATAATGTCACGAACATATATTGGGACAATCAAAACATTTTTTCTATCTTTATAAAAGGATTTGGGTCAGCATTACATTTTTCATAATTTTATTATAAATGATATCCTGTGAGTCTATAATAACTTTATATATGGTATTGTTTAAGGCCATAAAAATCATTGGTATGTTGGGAAATATGATCAGGATATTTTTTATATATAAAACCAAGAGGTTATTCAACCGAAACATATTCTTTTACAAAACCACAAGGAAAATCACATTTTACATCCATCCTAAAATGATTGAAATTGAAGTATGTGGAAAAGGATAATATAAATCAAATTTATTAAATCCTAGCTACCAGATCATAGATTACATCATAGTCTATTCCCTCTTGTTGATTATAGCACTTAGCCAGAAGTCTTTCTTTATTTCATAAAATGAATTTATTTTAATCACATTTGTTTCTAAAAACACATTTTACACTGATTATAGTTCCTTCATCAGGTCATTCAAACATAGTCCATACTTGATTCCTTTCAAATTCATTTAGTTCATATTATATTGGTTTAGTACAATATTTATTACCTAAGGCCTCTGTAAAGCCCCGTAAAATTGAAGGGAAATTTTTTCTTAATTTTCTTTGGAATTTACAAGAGCGCGGTTTCTGACGGCACCTGATTCTGAGGCCCGGAGTGCCCGGAATCAATTTCCGAAGTTTGGCTCGGGTACGTTCAGTGAACGAACGAGCGGAAATTTCTAACTTTTGAACCGGTGCCCGGAATCAAATTCTGAGGGCACTGATGAACTTGCAGCGCCGATATTCACTTAAGGAGACCTTTTCCAAGGTTGTGTTTATTGTGGGTTGAAAGATAGTTTTGGGAAAAATTAAAAGAAGTTAAATAAAAATGTGGAAACACTTTTTATTTTTATCTTGTTGGTTAACTTCTCCTAAAGGGAGTTATAGGTGGGACCCATATCCACTTAACCTCCCTTGGTAGGATTAAGTGTGGTGGGGCCCACACGAAGCATAACTCTTCACCTTCTCTTTTTAAACTCCCAATAACCCCTCTTTAATTAACTAGACAACTTGGGTTATTAAATGGGTTGAGTTGTTTAATTTCAAACCTTTGAATTTCAAAATGTTTTGGTTGAGTAAATAAAATAAGACTTTAGCTTATTTTATTTGGTTATAATTCTCTAGCCAATCTTGAGAGAATTTGGAGCCTTCTTCTTCTTCTTCTTCAAACTTTGACGAAGAACGTGAAGAACTTTCGGACATCGACGAAGAACGCCACGTTCTCGGGAATCGTCTTCCGTGACGCCATACCCGCGACACCGACGACGTCTTCTTCCGCGTCATCTCTTTCGCGACGTTTTTCCGTGACGAAATCTCCGTCAAAGAGCTTCGAACCCTCGCTTCACGACATCGACGTCCTTCTTCCGTGACGCCGTCCACCACGACGCATCTTCCGCGGGTCGTTGACGATCATCGTTCTTGAAACTGAGGTAGGGGTTTGTTGTTGATTAATTATTTATTCTTTTTCTTGGTTCTAGCATGATAATCTTGAGGATAAATGATTATGTGCTATAATCTAACGAGAGGGGGGCCGGACCGCACAAACACGGCCAAACCCCCCTCCTTTGTTCTTGAATATTTTTTTCTTGCGGATGAAACGAGATGGCGTGGTGCCGTCGCACCACGCAAGAATTGCTCGGCAAATATTGTGCGGCGTCGTCGCACCGCGCCGTGGAAATATTTATCAAGAATGTTCCGCCGCCGCGCCGCGTCGAAGGAAACAGAAGGTGCCGCGGCCGGAGCGGGGCCGCAGCGGAGGGGCGCGGTGTCGTCGCACCGCGCCGGACGGCGAAGGCCGCGGCCGGTTCCAGGCCGCGGCGGAACGAGAAGACCGGCGGCTAGCCGGGCCGCCGGTGTCGGAAGCCGGAAAGGGGACCGGCCTTGCCGGTCCCCTTGAGGAAGGACCGGTCGGCCAGGTCGGGCCGGCCGGATTGGAGAAGAACCGGGGGAATTAATTCCCCAGGATGGCCAAAACCGGCCCCCCATAATGGGGGGGCCGCGGTTACACCAAGGGGGGGGGCAACGCCCCTCTGTTTTTCTCAAATTCAGGCCCCCACGTGGGGGGGGGCGGTTGATCCAAGGCACGGCTTTCAGCCGCACCGCCAGCAGAGGAGGGCGGGGGCCTTGCCCCCTGCGCGTGGCACCCGAGCGGCGCCCCGGTCGCGCCACCATGCCGGGCCGCGCTGCCGCGCCGGACCGCGCCGCCGGAAGGGCCGGGTCGGACTTGGGTCGGGTCGACCCAGTTCAGGTCTCCCGGTTCGGGCCGACCCAGGGGGGGTCTGGCTGGGTCGGCCCGGACCCGGACCCCCCGTTTTCGAATCGACTTCGGTCTTTTCCCATAACTTGAGCTACGGACCTCCGATTGACGAACCGTCAGTGCCGATGCAATCCTTGGATCGAGACGATCGATTCGGTATATCGAAATCAATGTTTTGGAATACTTTGAGTCCGTCCGGGTTGGTTCGTACATGAAACCAATCGGGCCCTCGGAGCGGAAACACTCATATCTTGAGCTATGGACGTCCGATTGACGTGCTGTCAGCTTTGTTGTATTCCCCTTATTGAGAAGGATCTTTTGGAATACTCCGCTCGAGGTTTGGACGCAGGTGGGGTACGGTCGGGTTGGTTTTTCCTTAAAACCCAACGGGGCCCCTGGGACGAAAAAGCCAATAACTCTCAGACCGGGCATCCGATCGACGGGCCATCTGTTGCGTTGAGTTCCTGTTGGCGATACAGAACTTTTGGATACATCAACTCTGGACTTTGTGACAGTTGATGTATCAGCCTCTCGGCTCGTGGAGCGGACCCTCTCGACTGAGCTTGCTATGTGCGGGAACCCTAGTGCTGGCTGCGACTGTGACTGCTACTGCTACTACTACTGTGACTGCGACGACGACTGTACAAATATCCTTGGTGGATTCGACGATGACTACAGCACTTAGCGATCCTACGTGGATCAGTGCTACAGGTCCTGTGTGGGCCCGATCCTGTGTGGGTCCGATCCTGTGTGGGTCATTGCGCTCAGCGGTCCTGTGTGAACCAGCGCCTACACGTCCTGTGTGGGCCCGATCCTGTGTGGGTCTTTGTGGGGGTTAGTTACCTATCGATCCTTTGTGGGTCCGACGACTTAGATGGATCAGAGATCATCTTTATTGTCCTTCGAAGAAATATACCTGTGTGAGCTGAATCCTGTTGCTTTCCTATGTGGATTGTGTTGTGCTATCCTGTGTGGATTTAGTTTTGCTTTCCTGTGTGGAATACGTATACTTTCCGGTGTGGACTGAGTTTTACTTGGGCTCGGAGGTTGGAGCGTATTGGAATTGATGACTTAGGTATATGTATGGGCATATACCTAAGCAGTGTCGAATGTTACTTCGTGTTTGTATCTCACCTTTGTGGTTATTCCTTTGTGGATTTTGGGAGACCTTCAGGGGTCTCAGGGTCCCTACTAAGTAGCTTATACTCACCCCTGCCCGGGCTATGCCTGCACTACGTTGTGTTGGTTGCAGACGACGGAAAGCATTGATCGTGGTTGAGGCTTGCAGAGCAGGACGGTACCTAGAGGTGGACCACTGGCGGGACGTACTCGGAGCGGACGGTGGGACCCGTGGAGCAGTGGAGCTATCTGTACCCACCCTTCAGGTGGGATTTCCAGTGGACAGCTCGGTGTAGCAGCTTTTACTTTACAGTTGTTGTTTTCCCTTTCGAGTTGTACATTACTTTCAGTTTGGGTTTGTATACTGGCCCATTTACTTTTCTGCACTTTCAATTGTACTCTGTTTTTACTTAGTGTTTACTTTTCTGCTTGCTTACTCTGTGGTGTTTGTTTTCTTTTCAAAGGCAATGCCTTCCCTTTTTACTGGGATTTACGCCTTGGTGCTAGTCGCCAGCCCCTGGCCTATGGAAGGCAGGCTTGGGGTAGTCACGGCACGGGCCCCGAGGGCGGGTCGTGACAAATTGGTATCAAAGGAGTTCGGTTCTACCGCGAACTCTGATCTTTTCTATGTGAAAAAATAATGTTTAGCATATTGAGTGTGGTTATCAGTCCAGGGAGTCCAGTGTTGGTGTGGCGGTCAATGTATCCGTACACGAGGACCCTGACTTCTGATTCCTGACTTAATGCACGAAAACATTGATTGCATGTGTGTTTCAAGTTTTCTTTGTGATTACTTTATATCAGCTCACCAGGTATATTGTTCTAACCGTGGCGCACCTGTTTCCCTTTTCAGGATGGCCCCACGACGGCAGCCAGCTAGGGTTTCGAGAGTCGAGCGTGACGACAGCCCATAGAGTGACGAGGCCTCGGTGCAGGGCCCTTTGTCAGCAGTGGCACCGGAGGTAGCACTGCCCGCCAAGCCACTGATGCTTCCGGCACCAGCCGCTGACGATGCACATCGCCTTGGAGCTCTGCACGAGTTCCAGCGCCAGCGACAGCCTAGGTTCCGTGGGGAGATGGACCCCCAGGCGGCAGAGGACTGGCTGGAGGCAGTAGTACGAGTTTTTAGGCTAGTGAGGACACCTGCAGACCTCATGGTGATCCTCACTGTAAGTCTACTACACGCAGCAGCGGGCCGATGGTGGAGCTTGATGCTCCAGGTGCACAATGAGGCATCTCTTCTATGGACGCACTTTGAGAGCCTCTTCATCTCGGAGTTCGTCCCAGCCACCCTTCGTGCGATGCGTATCCAAGAGCTTCTTCAGCTGCGACATGGCAGCATGACAGTCGCTCAGTACTCGGTGAGATTTACTGATCTCTTGCGCTACTCGACCGACATGGTACGGGACCCATTCTTCCGGACCCGAACCTTCGAGCAGGGTTTGAGACACAAGATCAGGGCATCGCTGATCTCCCTCAGTATACCGACTTAGACAGGAGTACTGGAGCGGGCCCTTTTGATCGAGAGCTTCCTTGCTGAGTCTACACCAGCGCCGAGACCCACCGTAGGGCGGCACGTGGCAGAGTCGTCTGTAGCTGGTAGTCGTCGGATGACTCAGGGGTCCAGGCAGACCAGACCTTCAGGCAGATGACCTCAGGACACTAGCTCAGCAGTGCGGGGCACACAGCGTGGAGCCAGTCTTTCGAGAGGCAGACAGTGCTACTCGTGCGGCGGGCAGGGCCACATGGCTCGTGACTGCCCGACCCGCCGTGCTGATGAGCAGCAGACGGTTGAGGGACCACTGAGGCAGAGGGTCGACCGTGGCGGTCCGCAGGGAGGAGGCGGACAAGGCAGAGGAGCTGGCCGAGCAGCAGGTGGTGGGCGACGCTTTGAGGCTCTGCCACCACCACCACCAGGAGGTCCACCCCGACCACAGGGAGCAGGCGGGCAGAGACAGGCACAGCTCCATGCAGCAGAGGCCTACGACCACGGCGCGCCAGAGATGATTCGAGGTACTATCTGTGTTTATTCCACCCTTGGTGCAGTACTTATGGACACAAGAGCGAGTCACTCTTTCATAGCCGCTGCCCTTGTTCGGAGCTCGGAGATTCGGACAGAGCCGTTGGCTTGATCCTTACGGCTAGAGACTCCTACGGGAGCAGACTCGACGATTAAACACTGGTGCCGGCAGTGTGAGCTTACTCTAGGAGGCGAGAGATTCAGCTGGGATCTTCTTGTAGCAGCGTCGAGGCCTTACGACGTCATCTTGGGCATGGATTGGCTATCTACGGTTCATGCACAGATTGACTGTTTTAGGCGCAAGGTGTGATGTGTACGCACCGACGGGAGCAGGTTCACCTTCACCGGCGAGAAGGGATCATTTGCAGCACAGGATGGACTTCCTCGGAGGATAGGACAGCCCATCACTCATCAGTTGGCTAGCCTCATCCTTGGAGCAGTTGATGTGCGAAGTCCTGGTTTTCCTGCAGTGGTGGATCAGTTTTCGGACGTTTTTCCCGACGACGTTCCAGGGATACCTCCTCACAGAGAGGTAGACTTTTATATTGAACTGTACCCCGTGACAGCCCCGATATCCACTCCAGCATATCGGATGGCTCCCGCTGAGCTTCGAGAGCTACGGGTACAGTTGGAGGACTTGCAGGGCAAGGGGTTCATCTGACCCAGTGTTTCACCCTGGGCTTCCCCGATATTGTTCGCCAAGAAGGTGGACCGAAGCTTGTGACTTTGTGTTGACTACCATCGCCTGAACCAGGTGACAGTGAGGAACAAGTATCCGCTACCGAGGATTGATGACCTCTTTGATCAGCTCAAGGGAGCACGGTGGTTCTCGAAGATAGACCTCAGGTCAGGCTATCATCAGCTCAGAGTCAGAGACGAGGACGTGCAGAAGACGACCTTCAGATGTCTGTATGGCCACTATGAGTTCTTGGTTATGCCTTTCGGTGTAACCAATGCTCCCGCAGTGTTCGTGGCCCTCATGAACAGGATCTTTCAGCCATACCTTGACCAGTTTGTTGTGGTCTTCATTGACGACATTCTGATTTACTCAACGACTGAGGAGGATCATGCCTATCACTTGCGAGTTGTACTAGACACACTCCGAGAGAATCAGCTTTATGGTAAGCTCTCGAAGTGCCAGTTCTGGATACGTGAGGTCCACTTACTGGGACACGTTATCTCTGAGGCGGGAGTTGCAGTGGATCCTGCGAAGATCGAGGCTGTGTTAGCATGGGAGCCACCGAGGAGCGTGACTGAGGTTTGGAGTTTCTTGGGACTAGCTGGATAATATCGGAGATTCGTGCCAGACTTCTCTAGAGTTGCGGCACCACTCACAGCTTTGACGAAGAAGGGTAAACCCTTCGTGTGGTCAGACAGATGTCAGGAGAGCTTCCAGGAGATGAGACAGAGATTGACCAGCGCACCTATCTTGAGGTTGCCTGAGGAGGGAGTAGGGTACGTAGTCTACTGCGATGCATCAGGGACCGGACTCTGATGTGTTCTGATGCAGGAGCGGGCATTGATCGCCTATGGATCACGTCAGTTGAGGCCGCATGAGCAGAACTACGCTACCCATGACCTGGAGTTAGCAGTAGTGGTCTTCGCTCTGAAGACATGGCGACATTACCTGATGGGCGAGCACTTTACAGTCTTTTCTGATCATCAGAGTCTCAGGTATATCTTCTCGCAGAAGGACCTGAACCTGAGACAACGACGATGGCTCGAGTTCCTCCAGTACTATGACTTTGAGATAGTCTATACTCCTGGGAAGGGGAATGTGGTGGTTGATGCCCTCAGCAGGAGGACGGGCATTCAGCTACTTGAGGAGGTGATGGAGCAGCTAGCCTCTTTGCAGATATCATTCGTGGATAGAGATGGAGCATCCTTCCTCCAATCTCTCACAGTCACTCCTCCACTACTGCAGCGGGTCAGAGAGGCACAACGTGAGGACGCTGACTGTGAGACACGGCGTGCACAGATATCCTCGGGACAGGCACCTGATGGTTTCTCCCTTGGAGCAGAGCACGACATCCTTTTCAGAGGACGTAACATGGTACCAGTCTCTTTGCGAGAGGAGGTGCTGAGAGAGTTTCACACTTCTCCTTTGGCGGTACATCCTGGAGTGGCGATGATGTACCAGGATCTCAGACGACAGCACGGGTGGCCGGGCATGAAGAAGGTTGTAGCAGAGTTAGTTTCTCGATGCCTCACCTGCCAGTAGGTGAAGGCAGAGCATCAGGTACCAGCAGGCTTGGTACAGCCCTTGGAGGTCCCGGAGTGGAAGTGGGACGGGATATCTATGGACTTCGTGACTGGACTTCCACGCACTTCCAGAGGTCATGACTCCATCTGGGTGATTTTTGATCGACTCACCAAGTCGGCTCACTTCTTACCCATTAGAGAGCAGGGCTCAGTGGAGAGCTTGGGGCGTCTCTACGTTCAGGAGATTGTGCGGCTCCACGGTGTGCCATCATCTATCGTCTCCAATCAAGATGCTCGCTTTACTTCCCGGCTTTGGAAGGGGTTACAGGAGGCATTTGGGATGCAACTACGTCTGAGCATAGCCTTTCACCCTCAGAAGGATGTTCAGACAGAGAGGACCATTCAGACTCTCGAGGACATGCTCCGTGCATGTGTCCTCGACTTTGGTCATAACTGGGAGGACCACCTACCCTTGGTGGAGTTTGCGTACAACAACAGCTACCACTCCACCATCGGGATGGAACCGTACGAGGCGTTGTACGACCGACCTTGTAGATCTCCTTTGTGATGGACAGACCCTGGGGAGTCAGCACTTGTGGGACCGGAGATGGTCCAGGCCACGACAGAGAAGGTCCAGGTCGTCCAGGAGCGGATGAGGATAGCTCAGAGCTGGCAGAAGTCATACGCTGATAGGAGGCGGAGGCCACTAGAGTTCGAGGATGGCGACCACGTCTTCTTGCGGGTCTCACCTCGACGTGGTATACAGAGATTTGGCCGAGGTGACAAGTTATCTCCATGCTTCATCGGACCCTTCCAGGTCCTCAGTAGGATTGGCGAGGTGGCTTATCTCCTGGATCTACCACCTCAGTTGCACCGGGTGCACGACGTCTTCCACGTATCTCAGCTGAGGAGATACGTGCACCACCCGACGCACATCATTGACCATGGGGAGCTTGACGTTGACGATGGGGTGACTTTTACGGAGGTCCCGGTGGAGATAGAGGATCGACAGGAGGGGGTCCTACGTGGGCGATCGATTCCTCTTGTGCGCATCAGATGGCAGCACGGGAAACTCCAGGAGAGCACATGGGTGCGGGAGGCTCAGATTCGTGCTCAGTACCCTCATTTATTTCCCTAGATTTTTATGTATCTTTACGGGGACGTAAAGCCCTGAGGTGGGAGTAATGTAAAGACCCGTAAAATTCAAGGGAAATTTTTTCTTAATTTTCTTTGGAATTTTACAAGAGCACGGTTTTTGACGGAACCTGATTCCGAGGCCCAGAGTGCCCGGAATCAATTTCCGAAGTTTGGCTCGGGTACGTTCAGTGAATGAACGAGCGGAAATTTCTAACTTTTGAACCAGTGCCCGGAATAAAATTCCGAGGGCACTGATGAACTTGCAGCGCCGATATTCACTTAAGGGGACCTTTTCCAAGGTTGCGTTTATTGTGGGTTGAAAGATAGTTTTGGGAAAAATTAAAAGAAGTTAAATAAAAATGTGGAAACACTTTTTATTTTTAACTTGTTGGTTAACTTCTCCCAAAGGGAGTTAGAGGTGGGACCCACATCCACTTAACCTCCCTCGGTAGGATTAAGTGTGGTGGGGCCCACACAAAGCATAACTCTTCACCATCTCTTTTTAAACTCCCAATAACCCCTCTTTAATTAACTTGACAACTTGGGTTATTAAATGGGTTGAGTTGTTTAATTTCAAACCTTTGAATTTCAAAATGTTTTGGTTGAGTAAATAAAATAAGACATTAGCTTATTTTATTTGGTTAGAATTCTCTAGCCAATCTTGAGAGAATTTGGAGCCTTCTTCTTCTTCTTCTTCAAACTTTGACGAAGAACGCGAAGAACTTTCAGACATCAACAAAGAACGCCACGTTCTCGGGAATCATCTTCCGCGACGCCATACCCGCGACACCGACGACGTCTTCTTCCGCGTCATCTCTTCCGTGACGTTTTTCCGCGACGAAATCTCCGTCAAAGAGCTTCGAACCCTCGCTTCACGACATCGACGTCCTTCTTCCGTGACGCCGTCCACCGCAACGCGTCTTCCGCGGGTCGTTGACGATCATCGTTCTTGAAACCGAGGTAGGGGTTTGTTGTTGATTAATTATTTATTCTTGTTCTTGGTTCTAGCATGATAATCTTGAGGATAAATGATTATGTGCTATCATCTAACGAGAGGGGGGTGGGACCACACAAACACGGCCAAACCCCCCTCCTTTGTTCTTGAATATTTTTTTCTTGCGGATGAAACGAGATGGCGTGGTGCCGTCGCACCACGCAGGAATTGCTCGGCAAATATTGCGCGGCGTCGTCGCGCCGCGCCGTGGAAAGATTTATCAAGAACGCGACGCCGTTGCGCCGCGTCGAAGGAAACCGAAGGCGCCGCGGCCGGAGCGGGGCCGCAGCGGAGGGGCGCGACGGAGGGGCGCGGTGCCGTCGCACCGCGCCGGACGGCGAAGGCCGCGGCCGGTTCCGGGCCGTGGGGGAACGAGAAGACCTGCGGCTAGCCGGGCCGCCGGTGTCGGAAGCCGGAAAGGGGACCAGCCTTGCCGGTTCCGTTGAGGAAGGACCGGTCGGCCAGGTCGGGCCGGCCGGAAGGGAGAAGAACCGGGGGAATTAATTCCCCAGGCTGGCCAAAACCGGCCCCCCATAATGGGGGGGTCGCGGTTACACCAAGGGGGGGGCAACGCCCCCCTGTTTTTCTCAAATGTAGGCCCCCACGTGGGGGGGGGGGGGCGGTTGATCCAAGGCGCGGCTTTCAGCCGCACCGCCAGCAGAGGAGGGCGGGGGCCTTGCCCCCTGCGCGTGGCACCCGAGCGGCGCCCCGTTCGCGCCGCCGTGCCGGGCCGCGCCGCCGCACCGGACCTCGCCGCCGGCAGGGCCGGGTCGAACCTGGGTCGGGTCGACCCGGTTCAGGTCGACCCGGTTCTTGCCGACCCAGGGGGGGTCGGGCTGGGTCGGCCCGGACCCGGACCCCCCGTTTTCGAATCGACTTCGGTCTTTTGCCCATAACTTGATCTACAGACCTCCGATTGATGAACCGTCAGCGGCGATGCGATCCTTGGATCGAGACGGTCGATTCGGTATATGGAAATCAATGTTTCGGAATACTTTGAGTTCGTCCGGGTTGGTTCGTACACGAAACCAACCGGGCCCTTGGAGCGGAAACGCTCATATCTTGAGCTACGGATGTCCGATTGACGTGTCGTCAGCTTTGTTGTATTCATCTTATTGAGACGGATCTTTTGGCATACTCCGCCCGAGGTTTGGACATAGGTGGGGTATGGTCGGGTTGGTTTTGCCTTGAAAACCAACCGGGCCCCTGGGACGAAAAAGCCAATAACTCTCAGACCGGGCGTCCGATCGATGGGTCGTCTGTTGCGTTGAGTTCCTGTTGGTGATACGGAACTTTTGGATACATCAACTCTAGACTTTGTGACAGTTGATGTATCAGCCTCTCGGCTCGTGGAGCGGACCCTCCTGAATGAGCTTGCTGTGTGCGGGAACCCTAGTGCTGGCTGCGACTATGACTGCTACTGCTACTACTACTGTGACTGCGACGACGACAGTACAGAGATCCTTGGTGGATTCGACGACGACTACAGCACTCAGCGATCCTACGTGGATCAGTGCTACAGGTCCTATGTGGGCCCGATCCTGTGTGGGCCATTGCGCTCAGCGGTCCTGTGTGAACCAGCGCCTACAGGTCCTGTGTGGGCCCGATCCTGTGTGGGTCTTTGCGGGGGTTAGTTACCTATCGATCCTTCATGGGTCCGACGACTTAGATGGATCAGAGATCATCTTTATTGTCCTTCGAAGAAATATACCTGTGTGAGCTGAATCCTATTTCTTTCCTGTGTGGATTGTGTTGTGCTATCCTGTGTGGATTTCGTTTTGCTTTCCTGTGTGGAATATGTATACTTTCCTGTGTGGACTGAGTTTTACTTGGGCTCGGAGGTTGGAGCGTATTAGAATTTATGACTTAGGTATATGTATGGGCATATACCTAAGCAATGTCGGATGTTACTTCGTGTTTATATCTCACCTTTGTGGTTAATCCTTTGTGGATTTTGGGAGACCTTCAGGGGTCCCAGGGTCCCTACTGAGTAGCTTATACTCACCCCTGCACGGGCTATGCCCGCACTACGTTGTGTTGGTTGCAGACGACGGACAGCGTTGATCGTGGTTGAGGCTTGCGGAGCAGGACGGTACCTGGAGGTGGACCACTGGGCGGGACGTACTCGGAGCGGACGGTGGGACCCGTGGAGCAGTGGAGCTATCTGTACCCACCCTTCAGGTGGGATTTCCAGTGGACAGCTCGGTGTAGCGGCTTTTACTTTACAGTTGTTGTTTTCCCTTTTGAGTTGTACATTACTTTCAGTTTGGGTTTGTATACTGGCCCATTTAATTTTATGCACTTTCAGTTGTACTCTGTTTTTACTTAGTGTTTACTTTTCTGCTTGCTTACTCTGTGGTGTTTGTTTTCTTTTCAAAGACAATGCCTTCCCTTTTTACTGGGATTTATGCCTTGGTGCTAGTCGCCAGCCCCTGGCCTATGGAAGGCAGGCTTGGGGTAGTCACGCACGGGCCCCGAGGGCGGGTCGTGAAACGTGACAACTGGGTCCCGATGATAGCACAACCACCCTGCCTTAGCATGGTCGTCAGGTCCTAGCCCACCAGGTACCACCAGTTTCCCCGCAGACACGTGGGGCACACCCCAGGGTCCACCCACATGCCTGAACGGTTCATATGACTAATATGATGGTCCCCACAGGCCAACGCATGTCATTTCCAGTGTTCTTTGTCCTCACTCACACACACCCTGAGGAACTTCCCAGGAGGTCACCCATCCTAATCACTACTCCAGGCCAAGCACGCTTAACTATGGAGTTCTAATCAGGCAAGCTCCCGAAAAGGAAGGTGCACCTTGTTGACATGAGTCATATCATTTAGTCATTTAACCCTTTATCATTCGGGGATGTTACAATCACCCTCCCTTTAGAGCACAACGCCCTCGTTGTGGTCCCTATATCTCAACCCAGGCAGTGCACCACGCACTTAAGGCTGGGTTCCTCCTCTGATACCAAACGTGACAACCGGGTCCCGATGACAGCAAAACCACCATGTTTTAACATGGTCGTCAGGTCCTAGCCCACCAGGTACCACCAGTTGCCCCGCAGACACGTGGGGCACACCCCAGGGTCCACCCACATGCCTGAATGGGTCGTATGACTAATATGATGGTCCCCACAGGCCAACGCATGTCATTTCCAGTGTGCTTTGTCCTCACTCACACACACCCTGAGGAACTTCCCAGGAGGTCACCCATCCTGATCACTACTCCAGGCCAAGCACGCTTAACTATGGAGTTCTAATCAGGCAAGCTCCCGAAAAGGAAGGTGCACCTTGTTGACATGAGTGATATCATTTAGTCATTTAACCCTTTATCATTTGGGGATGTTACAGCCTCATTATAAGTTTCAGGTTCTAATTGAGATGGAAAATCAAGATGTTTTATTTCATTTCTTAGGGAATTTTTTTCCCTTGTAGGTTAATTTACATCACCAATGATATTATCACTGGGATGATTCTTAAGAAACAATTGATTTGTGTTTTGTAAAGCATGTTCATCAACATTTGATAGAAAGTCTAATGTGGTACCTTTTTCTGAAACATTTTCTTGAGTATTTACCTTATCAAAAAAATTTCATTCCTAGGTTAATAATCAATTTATTAAAACACCTCAGAGTATATTTCTAAGGATTGTTTAAAAAAATGGGTTCATTTTCATCAAACATAACATGAATTGTTTCTTCAAAAGTAGAAGAGTTTTTCTTAAAAACTCTATCTGATTTAGAATTTTTGGAATAACCTAGAAAGAATCCACCATCATATTTTTATGCGAAATTTCATTAATTGACATTTTTATTTAATATGAATACATTGCATCCAAACTCATTGAAGTAAGAAACATTAATTTTCTTTCTAATCCATAATTCATAAGGTGTCTTATTAAGAAAATGATTTGTTTTATAAATTTATAATATAACATGTAGTAATAACAACATCATCCATGAAATGCTTAGCAATTGAGTATTCACTCAACATTGTTCATATCATTTACTAAGGAATACAATTTCATCACACAACAATACCATTTTGATGAGGGGTTATTAGAGATGAAAAGTTGTGAGTAATACCTTTCTTACTAAAAAATGTTTCGAAATATGAATTTCAAAATTCTCCACCATGATCACTATGAATAGTTATCAATGCTAGGTTTTTCTTATTTTTAGCATTGGATTTAAATGTTTTGAAATAGGAAAAAGACGTCAAATTTATTTGATAATAAATAGTCCCATTTAAATATAGTGTAGTCATGAACTAAAATAAATACATATTACATGCCTCTAACACATCCAGTTTGTGTAGGAACAATG
Source organism: Viscum album (assembly GCA_963277665.1). Taxonomy (NCBI): domain Eukaryota; kingdom Viridiplantae; phylum Streptophyta; class Magnoliopsida; order Santalales; family Viscaceae; genus Viscum; species Viscum album. The sequence goes on from OY728122.1 coordinate 600,045,717, forward strand.
ATATCCGTGTGCACTAACAGTAATACATTAGAAGTTGAAACTTTATTGATTATGTTAATTCTAGATTTATGTTTCATTCCATATAGTCAAGGGTCAAAAACTTATGAAGAATCATACCTTAGTTCTGGTAGATCAATAGTAAGTCTTTTATTTGAGTGTTTACAAATATTCAATAGATTACAATGTCATAAAATTCAATTCTATAACCAACATTGGTCTTCAATTTCACTTAAGAATGTGATGTTCATTCTCCGAATGACTTCTATGTTAATTGAGTATACAGTCTCATACTTATGATAAGAACGAATGAATTAATCCTGGGAATGGTGAACTAAAAATTTATCATTCATAAAATGAAAATGGTATCCTCTATAACATAAAAGAATTATGATTATAAGGTTGTTCTTAAGACCACTGAAACACAAAACATTTGAGAGTAAATGTTTTCCTAAAATAACAATATTACCTATACCAATGACCATTCCCTATAAATTCTATCCAAAGTTCACCCTTTCACCATTGATTTCAATAATGTTTTCAAAGAAATCATTATTTCCAGTCATGTGTTTAGAAAAACCGCTACGCAGGTACTAAATATTCTTGTTATTATTAAACCTCAGGTTTTCGTGAAAAAAAAATTAGTTTTCCAGAACCCAATAATGTTTGGATCATGAAATGTCAGTCATTATAATTTTAGGAATCTACATTTTTTTTAAAATGAGCTTTATGAAATCTTGAAGTTTGAGTTTTATTATTTGAACAATTTATTTCCCAATTTCAACCACATTGAAATTTAGTGCATAAATAAGCATTTTGAGGAAAAAATAGATATGAATAAAAATTAGTTTTGAGTGAGTGTAACCAATTCCTGAACTATTCCTTAGAGGATGTACTTGAGATTAAATTTTATCAAATTCTAACCCAAGAATAGTAATTTTTGATAAATGTTTCTTAAGAGAATAAATTTCAGATTTTAGTATAATGGCAAAATTATCATTTCGACAAGAATGTTTTTTGGATTTTTTTTTGTTTCAAAAAGATTTTCCATTAAAAATAGAAGTCCAGTGTCCTTAAAAAGTTTATCCTTCTCAGAACATACTTCCTTAAGGTTTTTTTAGATATTTTAAAAATAATGAGTTTTCTTTTCTAGATATTTTGAAATATCTGATACTACTTTCATAAGAATAGTGGTTCTATTATTTTTCTTATCAACATTTTTCATGAGTTTATAATTTTTATTTTAATGTAATTTGAATAATTAAGATACATTATTAAAAAAATGTAAATTTTCATTTGGTATGGATGATTCTTTATCACAAGAGTAAGAATTTTTCTCATTAGGGTTATTTTCATATAAGGTTTCATTTGTATGAGATTCAACATTATGTAACTTTAACATGAAACAATGATTTTAAATAGGTGTCCTGGCTATGAGTCTTATATTTTTTTGACCATAAGATTCATATTCTGAGGATTATTATGATTAATCACCACCACTTTCACTCCAAGTATCATTTACCTTAATGAAACTATTTATCTTTGACTTATAATAATTTTTCTTATTTCATTCATAATATTTATCCATTCTATAATTTATTTTTAGAAAAGGAAAATTTAGTCTAATATGACTCTCTCTTTTACATTAATAACATGTTTCATTTGAGTCTTTCTTGTCCTTCATATATTTATTTTTCAATCTGTATTAAAATTATTTACTTCCAACAATATTGTTCATCCTTCGAGAAATATTGGATAAATCTTTCTCTGAGTGATCCCTATCAGTTGATTCTGATCTGAAAATGGATTTATTATCCTTGGATCTAGGTATCCATTCCGGTGTCTTATCATTGGATGTAGTTGTAAAAGCTAAAATTCCATTACCATTATTCTTCTTATTGAAATATTTATATCTTTTCATTCTTCTCTCTTGCTGTAAGAGAGTACCAAATAACACTTCTAGAGTGATTTGTATATCATTCTTGTTTTCATCTATATCTGCCCTTTTTTATTCCCATTCATTGGGAATTATATAAATTATCTTGTACACAATGGATTCATCATCAAGACCCTTTTCAACCATATATTTTATGCTATGGATGATTGTTATCAATCATTATTCCACCTTGCATTCATGATCTCTATAATGTAAAATAATCCCATGATATTGTTCTTGATTCATTCCTCTTATTGTTTCAATAACTTTGTATATACTAAAATGTGTGACTTTTAATTTATTCTAGATACAAATGGTAGCATCACATGATGATATATGACTATAAATATTCCTGGTCATGGAACATAATAATGTATTGCGTACATTGTAGTTTAATTGATATTCTGGGTTCTCTTGATTGCTGAAGGTATTAAATTCCTTTTATGGGAATTTCTAACCTCCAGTAAGCATGATAAAGTCATATACTATAGTATTAATAGGAATGGTCTTCATTTGATCTCTCTAGTACTCATAATAATTTCCATCAAAAATAGGTGGTCATGATGGATTCAAATTGTCAATTGATCCAATATTAAATCATTCAAACTTATAAAACAATACTTTTCCACTGCACGTGTTATTGTAGTAAGTAGTTCTAAACAAATAATTTGTAAAATAAATACATTTGTTTTAAAAAAATAAATAAATCCAGTAATAAAAAATAGTGTAATTCTCTTATGATACTGATTGTCGGATCGTAATATAGATGTATATGTATATTAGATGGAAAAATAAAAGATGGTGGGGGTGAATTGTAGATTTAAAAACCAATGAATTCAAACACCCCTGAAAGAACTCAATTAAAAAGGTCTTAAACTAATACAAATTGTAATCAATAAAATTGACCATAGAGTTCTTCCATTCGATGGATATGAAATTATGTAATATTATAAGTAATGTAAAACAAATTATATTCGAATTAAATACAATGATCAGAGAAATAAATATGTAAATGATTATACCATATTGAATATAGAATCTATTAATACAATGTGTAATTAATCAATTGTAATTGAAATAATTACAATTTAAATGAATAAGAAAAGAACGAGAAAACAATACAATTCCGTTTCTAATATAGATAACATCAGAAATGTAAAAGCATTAAAATTATTTTATCCCATAGAGTAGGGTATCCATTCACCTAGGATAATCGCTATGTCTTACCACCACCTCCGTATGTCCTTGATACTATGATCAGTACAAACTATCTTTCTATCATCGGAAGACCTCAATTAAGATGGTAATCAGAACCTCTATCTTTTAACCAATTAAAATCCCTCGTTATGATGATGGTCAACACGTCTTCCTATCCCCAAAAGCCCTTGATCGTTATCAAAAAGTTTGATCGCACGAAGAAGAAAAAAATAACTTTGAAATTAAAGAGCATGGAGAAAGATTTTCACATATTGTATCATTATGGGTTTCACATGATGTAAGAGATATGTTAGAGAATCACTCTCTAGAACTTGATAGAAGAAAAAATTGTGTATTTGTTTTCAAATGACCTTCTCTTTAAAGGATTCTGGTTCCAATGGTAACATTTTCTCAAACGGTTATATTTCTCCAAATAAATTGGAGGGACTTGTTCACCTATAATTACAATTATCAAAACAAAAAGAATACAAAACATACTTTTTATTGGTAAACAACCATCTCAATGACATAGGTTTAAGTTAGAAAATATAATGAAAAAATGTATGAAACAGTGATTATGAGTAACATGCAGTCGATATAGGATATATTATAAGAATGTAATGAATTTCAGAGGTACAATACATAACATGATTAAATGGCTTATTAGGATAACAATGCATATAGGTTAAAATTTATGACCTGGTTACGGTTCCGAACATGATTTCAAAGCACAATATTTAATGTAGTTTCGATTATTGAATACAATGAAAAATAAAAGTATGGTACAATACCTAGTTACGATTCATGGTTATGATACAATACTTATCTTGGTTATGATGCATAATTATGATGTGGTACTTAACCTTGTTATAATGCATAATTTGGATTTTAAACATAACATGGTAACGATGCATATGGTTATGATGACTGGGTTACAATACATTACCCGATTACGATACATGAGATTAGGATGCATGTGGATACAATTCATGGGAAATAGATACAATATATAATCTGGTTACGAATCCTGATTATGATGCTTTACATAGTCAAGTAAGGATTCATGATTATGATTTAAGTCATAATCTGGTTACGATTCTTGATTACAATTCATGTCATAATCTTGTTATGATTGTTAATCAACATATAAAACAGTGTTATTAAACAACATATATTACTATGATAAGAATGAAACATATGATAAAGATAATGAGATTGATTATGATTGTGAAACATCTCCATGATAAACAATATATATGATTACGATATGTGTGGTTTATGATTTCCAAATAAAATTATTTATGGGATATTCGAAACATGTTTTGACTAAACATTTCATAAATGGGGTCCCAAATGCTTGAAAACGTAGAAAAAACTAGCTTCATCAACATCAAAACTCATCTGAACCCATCCCTAATCGAATAAAAAATGTCCATGTTTTTACGGTATTTATCCATGAGTATCAGAATAGAACAACAATTTATCCTCTTCTACAGCTCCTTGATGACTCCTCAAAACTAATTAGTCAAGGATGAAAACTCATCATTATGCCTTAATAGATTCAAAAGGGTTTTTTTTATATAAAATTATACCATAGAAATCCTATAGAACCTTATCAAATAGAGAAAACAATGAACTTATGACACATTATTTTCATTTTCATAATAAATCATAGCATCGATCTTTATAAGATTCATAGATAAAACATGATAATAGTTGGCATTCCATGGAAAGTGAAACAATTCTATAAAAGCATACACATAGAGTTATTATCATCTATCTAATTCCCCTAGAGTAAGTCCATGAACATACCTAAATTCACTACATGTTCCTCCTCTAAAATAGATTATATGAATATTTCATCGAAAAAAACAATAAATCATCAAAATATAACTATAATATTTTATTTATAATGGAAATTAATAATGAGTGGGGATTAGAAACCCTAAAATACATTACCAATATCTCATAATGTCTATAGTGATATCATAATTTTATCATCATAATATCAACCATGTAGACCGTCGTAAAATGGTAAATAGATATTAGAAAAATAATTGAAAATTGATTTACACTTATTAAATTTTCCAAAAGGTCATAAGTCATTGGTAAGGATTATTTTATCATGGATATTACCTAAATTTGGAAATGAAAATCACTGAAGTTCCTAAAAATACAATCTACTGTTTCCCTGAAAAACTACTATAGCCCATGTGACAGGTTGCGTCAGATAAAACCATTCCATGGAAGGTATTCTAACTACACCCTCAGCTCCTATAGCTAAATAGGGGCCATGTAACGATTTTTTAATTATTTTTAGGTACATATTTATAATTTTTTTTATCTTTAATTAATTTTTTTAGGACAGTTCAAGAGCATTGTAAATGTTTTGGAATCCCATGGGGATGAAAAATGATGGAGAATAATTAGGGGAAACAATGTTGTTTTTTACCAACAAAACATACACCGAATTATATGCCACTGAAGGCAGGACCGTGATTAATATTAAATTATGTGGAAATCCCCAAAATCATGAAGCATTGTTAATTATGGGTGACTATATTTGTATATGGATAAACTGGCCATGCTGAAAAACTACAAATCCTTTCCAGAATAACTATATGGTAGAACATCTACAACTAACTATATGATCTAACTAGGAAACTTTTAATTAAATAATTCTATCACACCACAATTTTAATTAAAATCATTTGACTACCATTTTATCCTTTAATAAACTCCCATTTGAACATAATATATTTATTTATATTTTGGGTGATATGAAGTGAATTTTATAGATCCTCCAACATATTCTATTAGGGTTTGATATTCAAGTAGAAGATCTTGATCCCGCTACAATGTGTGGATTCTCTATTGAATTGGGATTTGTATTTTTTGTCCTTATCTCCATTTTGATAGTGGTAAACAATCATGTTATTTATGGATTTGATCTTTATTTTCATAGATTTTATTTTGACATTTTTTAAATTAATAGATTGTTCCATGATCCTCTTCACCTTTTTCCCACCATTGGAATTTTTCATTACGAGTGTTGATTTATTTTATAATGTGGTTAATTATATGGGTTTTTATAAGGATTTACCCTACATTTGAGGCACTACATATCTTTATTTAATTAACATGAGTTTCTAATTTATTTATAAATACTTTGTTCTAGATAATTCTATTCTAGATTTAAAATGGGCATGAACATTGTGACCGAACCCTCCCCCCACAATTTAAATGGAATTCTGTTTTTTGGTGGGATATTTTGTAAAAAGATTGCTTGAAATGAGAAATTATTTGAATATATTATTATACATTGATTCATGAAGAAAATTAATTTAAATTAAGGATGATTTGAATGGAATGAAGTTGATTAAAAAATATAATTTAGAATTAAAATTGAAAAGTTCTATTGAAACATGATATTTTGAAATTTAAATATGAATGATAACCGATTTTAAATTATTATTTTCAAAATAATGGTTGATTGATTAAATAAAATTTTTGTCTAATATTTTAGTGGGGATAATGACAATAACACAAGGACTATAAATCCCTATAAATAGATTGAAAATGAAGACTCTAATGAATCGTAGTTCTACAAGATTGTCCATGATGAGAGGAAAATTGATCATCCATTCTATCCCGATACTATGGATTTGGGATATCATACTACATCTATTATTTTTGATTGTGAAGTATGAGATTTTGAGAGCATATAAATAATGTATCTCATGGTATATTATAATGTTGTTGGGTTTAGAATTGATTATGTATGGAATTTATTAGTTAAATGATTTATTTAGGCCCGTAGTTTTATATAAATGAATTATATAAATTTTTCATTTTAATATGATTTGATATTTATATCAACTAATTGACTTGAAATAATGTTGAAATATTAAATGAGTAAATTTTATATCATTCATTGATTTGTTAAAATTTATAGAATAAAATTTTTAGTTGTTCTGGAATTGATAACATAACACATGTTTAGAACCTACTAGATAGTTTACCTTACACCCTCCCATTATCATCAATAATTTTTAAATACTTTTTATAATGGAAGGAATTGGAAAGCACTTCCTTGAGGTGGGGGGTATTCTTGATCCATTGGAAACTGGTGTGATGGTGGTGACTGGTGGAACTTTTGTTCACTTTTCATATAAGTACTGTGAGACTATATCCTAAGGGATATTGCGGTTTACTTTTTTTTGGGTTTTTAAGATATTTTTTTACCTATAAATGTGTTGTACTATTACCCTTGGGGATTTTTTGGCATATCTATCATTTTACATTTATTTAGTTTTTTTCTTTGAATCCTTTGTTTTCATGTGAAAAAACAGTTTCATATGATGTTTTTTTGAAGCCAGATGTTGTTCAAAATACTAAGGGTATCATGAATTCCCTTAAAATAGTGTTAGAATGTTCTCATGTATCAGTATACTGGAGAAACTATGCTAGTTGTATCTGTGGTTATTTAATATTCCTTCCTTGATGTCTGTATATAGTATAGAATGTCTGGGGGGATTGGAAGTTGTATTTCTAGGATATTTGTGGTAGTTGAGAGCGAGTTACTGGATGCCTCTCACCATAATGAGCCAGAACACACTACGGGTTATGGGGAAAAGAAAATTTTATGAATAATTTGATCTTATTTCAAGGTTTATCCCAACTATTGATCTCAATTTTTGAAATCCCCAAAATATGAACCTTGTTTATTATAATTGATATTCATGTACTAATTGTTTGTGGGGACAACATGGGTATCCTTGCTGATTTTTTCATGCATTCTGTTGATTTTTTTTAGGATCATTACTAGAGTAATATATTTTAATTATCCATGTGAGGAAGTTATTAGTTCACAACAGTTAGTGAATCAACCATTTTCTAGAATCAGGTTGGGATAATGATGTGTGCTGCAATGTTTTTAGATACGTACACATTCCTATTTAGGATCAAGAAGTGGATCCTTGAAGAAATGGGATTAGAGAATATGATCAAGTTATTATTTTCCAAAAAAGAAATTAAAAAGGTGTAATGATCCTAAAGTATCTAATAATGGATGAGAAATATTAAACTAGTTTTTTAGTACCTGGAAATTATGGAATCAATAAACATGAGGTGTAATAACATCAGGCTAGAAGAACCCTGGAGGAGATTGTGGAATTCAATTGTAATAGTGAGGATGTATTATGCCTTTGGGTGGAATGATTGTACAATTATATTCACAAATACGTTCTTTCCAAAATCAATAGTATTCGAATAGTCTATGGAGTATCACATTCTCAAGAAATTTGATATAACTATAACATGGTATGAAAACCGCAATAACTAACTTGTTTATTTTTCTCTGGAGGTTTTGAAAAAAGAAAGAGATTTAATGATCTATCCTATAAAATGGGGATTCAATATGAAATGAAATCTCATTTTTGTATATAAAAACTCAGGAATTTTGAATATCTTTTAGATAGTGCATTGATGGATGATCATGACCTGACTGTTATGTAAGGGATGACGAGAGTACATCTTACTCCTAGATATAGTTTGATAGGTTCCATCAAAGGAATTATTAAGTGCGATAACTCTCTAGGTGCATGTAGATAATATACATCATCTATACCTCATGAATTGACTGTAATAGTACCTTTAACTTACTTCCAATGTGGAAATGTTGGGAGGTGGATTTTTTTTAATATAGGAACTATTGTATGGTAGTTTATTTAGCCAGTCAAGCCACCTATGTAAGTTATTTCATATATTTCAGGAGGTGTGTAGAGTGACAAACTCTTTATCTCCAAATGTTACTATAGTGAAATTATATTCTTCATGAATTAATGTTTTCCATACATTGGTATAAAAAACAAAGCTTCCCCACGAACTGGAAGAGTCTCTATAGAAATTTGATGCTCGTCTATTGATATTGAGAGGTACCATAGCTATAGATTAAACATTGTCACTATTTTATTTGATATTGGTGTATATTATTCATTCATACAAACTCATGTTATTCATTTTATATCCCTTCATACATATCTTGAATCTTATATTATAGAAATTACAGTGCTCCTTAGAATTAAGAGAAAGTGGGGTCTTTAATTACACAATGTCATTTTCCCTCAATTTTTTACCACTTGTAATTTTATAGTTCCCTACATGTGTCATTGCTAATTCATTCTATGGATGGATTGTATGATTTCATATAAGAACCATATTAATTGTTATATTTGAACACTCTCATTTACTATGCCTGAGGAGGTATAATAGGTTTTCCATGGTGAATTGGACCTAAGGTTAAGTTTATCTTGAAATTATTTTCCAGAGTCATTAAGGGTAATAACAATGTTTTTATATTATTTTAAGAAGGAATCATTGAGTGGTGATCTCTAAAAAATTCATGACATGTTTCCCAATGTGATTCCATAAGATAATTTTGGCATGATACAAATATATGAGATGAAATCTTCAATTTATTATATACATTATACACATCATTTTTCATTTTCAACTTTCTATATGGAACCATCTCAATTGAATGAGTTGAAACTTAGTTGGTTAATTTATTTTAAAAAATATTTAGACAATTTTATGTGTCACCATTGGAATAGTATATTATATTTTCAATGAATATAGATGAGAATATTCATCTTTATGATGATTTCCAAAAACTTATTTGATTTAAAATAAATAAAAAGAAATCCATTTTCAAGGATAGGTGATTGTTTTGACAATTAAAATATCTGATTTGGATCTTGATGATTAGTCTTCGGTTAAGTTACCACTAGTTGATAATTAAAGAATTAAACATCCCTAATACTGCCTTTAGAAACAGTATTGGTCATTATGAGTACCTTATTATGAAATTTTTTATAACTATAGATTCTATAGTTTCCATGGTCCTCATGGAAGGGATATTCAATTATTATCTCAATTTAGCCAAGGTAGTTTGTATGGAATTTTGTATTAATCAAAATCTAAAGAATAACATGTTTATCATCTTAGAGAAACTCTATAAATATGGATTGATCATGGAATTTATATGAATCTTTTAGAATGTAATATTTGGATATGCTATGTCATGTAATTGGGAAACACCTTCTCTAAACATGGTATTTCAGTAGATCATGATATGTTGATGTATGTTATGCTATGATATTGATCATGTAATGTTTTTCAGATGAAGGGCTTCTTGGTCTTCATGGGTTATAACCAAATGCTCGTTAAATATTTCTCAAAATTTCAATCTCTGATGACTTATATCACATAGAAGAGCGTGAAATTCTTATTGTATTAAAAATTATAGAGTTACTTTGGATGAGTTGAACCATATTTTGACATTGGATCCATTATTGACTCCTATAGATGATAATCAGGGATATGTAGTCTTTCATCAAACATCTAGTTTGGTTTTTGGTTGTCTTCCCATATAGTGTCATCATTTAGTGACCAATGGTTATAGATATCTTATTTCACAAGAGAATAACTATCCAACCAATGATCATGATCTTCTTGTTCTTATGAAATCTCCTAAGAGTTATTTTATTTCCCTTTCATGTAATGTAATAATTATTATTCATAACAAAAAGTCATGAATTTTATCATTTCAGAAATAATATTTTAACATTAGTTATATATGATGGGTAGAAGACGTGCAATATTTTTATTTCAACGGTTCCTAATCCCTTCGAAAAGTTAATTTCGTAACAGATTCTATGAAAATGAAACATTAGGATGATGAATTGAAAGAATCCTATGAAGAGTGGGATTTGATGGATCTATTTACTTAGATGCATTAAGAAGTCTAGGATTGCATGAATGTGATTATTCAAAAAAAATCATTTGACCACCTTCCATATTGAGATGAATCTTCAATAGTATGATAATGATGGTTAATTATATTGAATTATGGAACCTTTTTATGGTGGTTAGAAAATTGGTGAGCAATATTCCTCCTGCAAGGGTGTCCTATAATTTGGAAACATATATGTTGTACAATTTCTAGTAAGAAAATATGTTATGGGTGATTTCCATAATTCCAGGTGGGTTGTGCACCTTAGTTCCTCTATGATTTTCTATGATATGCAGGCATGATTCTAGTGGCATATTGTGGGATGATATATCAATAACATTTTTTCTTGTTTTTATACCTATCTATAGGACAAGGATGATCACCAAAAATCATTGCTTGTTCTCTAGAACCTTCCTATGAAGTCATGGAAGTGAGATGATATTTCTATATATTTCAGGGTTATGATTCCATGTACCCATTTAGTGTATAATATGATATATATTATGATTGATTAGATAGAAAAATCATTCCCATTAATTCTAATTCAAGGAACAACCGATATTAATACATTTTGAAATATATATATGAATGATATTTACAAATTTCATGTATATTAATATTTTATATTTTTTTATAGTAATCCCTAGCATACTACTCTTCTTTAGAGAATAAATTAGATGTAAATGGGATCCCATGTTTATTTGAGAATGGAAGATCATCCCAAAAGAATGGTCAAGATTGAATATTCTATACATATCATTGATAAAATTCTAATTTCATATATTCTTATCATTATTGGATCTTGGAATTTAAATTTGGCAATGGTTGAGTTTTCTTATAATAGAACATATTATCTATAAATCTATATGGAACCATTTTCAGATTGTATGGTCAACAAGATAGATCTCCTCTCTGTTGGAAATAAATTGGTGAAGTATCCTCGGTTGGACTATGTTTGGTTCAAGAGATGATGAACAATATTTAGTTCTTACATTAGAGGGTGGTGTTGGTGTTGATTCAGAGAAAATCCTATACATATCATCATTTATACCTTTAGAGTTCTCAGTTGGTGAAATGATTTTTTTGATCATTTCACCTCATTAAACCATAAATGACTTGGAAATTATGCAATTACTGTTCCTTTTGGTTTTAGTGTTTTTGTGTGGTACATGTATTATAATTTATCTATTTCACAAATGATGTCATATGGTGACAATGTGTTTCATGTATCATATCTCATAACATATCATTATAAATCTTCCTTTTTTATTTAGCATTGATGATATTGATGTGAATCCTAATTTATCCATCATTTGGAATCCAGTTTATATTATTATTGTTTGAATAATGTTATTTTTCAGTATTTTTATTCTATTTTTCTACATTCTATGGAATCATGGTTCTGATTCATATGAGACTTGGGAGCATGAGACACTGATGAGAGAAGATTGGAATCATATATATTAAATAAATCCTTCATGATTTAATTTTCTTGAACATAATGTTTTTATGGTAATGATGTTGTAGCATCCCATTACTTGTTTTCATGTACTTATTAACCATTTTTAATCATTCATTGTTTGGTATTGTTTAGGATTTTTTGGGATCTTTTTGAAAAATAAGGAAGCACACAATGATATACATGCTTAGGGAAAATCATGAAGTTTAACCAATGAAACAATATATCTTGTCATGACCACTAGGGGAGGGTTTGTAATTAGTATCAAACCATCTGACATTCTGCCAAACCATGCAACTTTTTTCATTGGTGTTTGCATTGTTTTTGAATGGTTAAACTAAGCAAGCCTCATAACTAAGAAACTATACACATAAGGTTTCTCCTAAAAAAATTAATTAATATAATGTGGCCCTGATTTAAGAAAAAATCACCCCCATTATGTAATAAATGTTTCATTGGATTTTTTAGGCACTATATAGGATTTGTGGGATCCTCCAATCACTACTCTTTTAGATTGAGGTGTAGGTGGAAGATCTCAATTAATCCCTAAAATTTCATTTCTCTACTTATTTGGGATTTATCTCTCCTAAATATATTTATCTTCTCGGAGAGTTGATTCATAATATTGTTGATAATATATATCTTAGTATTTAGGGATCATGATTTGATGGTACTTAATTCTATTTATTTTCCATAGAAAATATTTTATCTCGTATCTCAATTCATATATCCTATTGTGGGTATTGATTTATAAGATCATGTGATTAATTTTTGGTGGTTTCAAAAAGCCTTACACAATAATTTAAACCCTAAATTTCTAGACGAAATTTAAATGAGTTTTTAGTGGTTTTCTAAAACCTATAATTTTGATTATTTTATTATTTATTTAAAAAGAGCATAGATATTATAAAAAACACCATGTTTGGATTCCATTTAAATTTAAGGGTAGATATTGATAAAATTAATGGCTTGAAAAGATAAATTATTAGAAGATATGAATTAAGGTTGTTTTTGGAGAAATTTTGATTAAATGAAATATGATTTTAATGGAATGAAATTGATGATAACCTATGATTTGGTATTAAAATATTAATGGAACATTGAAACAGGAAAATTTGAATTTTTATAGAGAATTATGAACTGATTTTAGACGTATTTTTTACCCAATATTGATTTATTGATTGAAGAACATGTGAGTTTTAGTAGTTTGTGGGTTATTTTGATCATAATACTAAGTATATAACCTTATAAAAATTTATTGATGTTGATAGCTCTAATTAAATATTGCTTGAAATGATTTTCCTAGATTAGATGTTGGTTTATTAGTCTTAATGGCCTAAGCCTAGGTATGTATGCACTTATACTTGATAGGTTATTAATGATATAGAAAAATGAGAGAATAAAACGGTATGGATCTATTGTAACTCATGTAATATTATATTTTTGCTTTTTTTACTTTATTATTGATTATATTTTAAAAAAATTCAATGTATTCATCCTCATTGATTATACAAAAATTTTATTCTAAATTTTCATTTAATCTTATATGGATGTATCTGTGATTTACTTGATATGAATGACTGTTTCAATTTATAACCAGTAAATTTTATTTCATTCCATGTATCATTAAAATTTCATGCATAAATGTTTTAATTGATATTGAATTGATTATGGAAAACATTCTGAGACCCTGCATGGTTTTTTATCTCAGACCCTACATTTTTTATAAGGAATTTGTAAATGTTATTATTATCTTTCAAGGTGAAGATAAAACACCACTTGGAGGTGTCGTGTGTGCTTAATACATGGAATTATACAGTGATTATGGTAAATATTAGAGCTATGTTCTACTAGTCTCATAAAAATTTTATACTATATATTTATAAATTTTTTATTTTTCATTGGATTATGTTTTACTATTGGGTGTTTTCTATTATATTTTAGTAATTTTCACCAAGAGGTCTATTTTCCATACCTACTAGATATCTTTTTTTTGGATCCTTGGTTTTTATTGTGCAAAAACCATTCCATTTTATGTTAATTATGATGTTAGTTTAAAGTCTCAAACCTATGGTTATCAGAAACACCAGTTAAGTTATGTCAAAACTAGATTAGGTATAAGTGTACTTAGGTTACTTGGGTGGTTCATGATAGGACAACTGATATGTCACATAAAAAAATTTATGGAGTTAAAGGGTGTTGATTTGATGTTGAAATAAATATCCCACCTCAGAATAATTCATTTAATATCATCAAAACAATATGGCTATATAATACTCTACTATCAGTAAAATCGAGATGCCTGAATAGACTGTTAGGCCCAGAGATAAACAAAAAATTGATGGGTGTTAGGATTCATCTTTCATCTCATGAGGCTCACTAGCCCAAATATAATATCCCTCCCACCACCAAAGGGGAATCTTGTCTCATCTATAAGACATCATATAACTCTATAATTATGATTCTATATCTAGGAATGCAAAAGGAAAAACATATACCAACCAAAATAACATCATAAAAGTTCATCTTAACTGTCAATATATCATATAAGACACTCCATACATTAAGTGAAAAACCTCACTACTGAGAGATATTCAATATAGTTGAACTTTTCCATTTTGATACCACTATCCATAACTGACTGGCCAAAGTCTCAACATTAAGATCAATGTCCCACAGAAGAAATATATAGTTAATGGAAATGACTTGAATGTATCTTTATAGGTATTTTAGATTAAATGGTGAAATAAAAAATTGTATCTTGAATCATCCCATGAGAATCCGAATCATATCCCACCATAGCTTGAAAATATTGTTTCCCCTAACAGTCATATATGTAAGCCTAACATTGGACACCATGTGATGGTTTTTGGAAATGAACGTTGCATTTTCCTCTAAAGGTTTCTACTCTCGCTGGATATCCACCTACTCTATCACCACTACCATCCAATAGGGTAGTCCATACTATGTCTTGGAGATCCTAGACCATGAACTGGATACTATCAAGGGGTTTTATTCACTAATTTTTTTCCACTCTTAGTATACTAGATCCGGAAATCATGTGTCATGTGACCCCCCTATCAAAAGCAATGCGTCTTCCAACTCAGGGATTATTAGAACCTCAAAGTGAACACAGTTTTTTAGACCCACATGTATAATTTCAGGCATAGTTATGTCTATTGTGTCTAGACCATGATGATAGATGAAATATTTTAATTCTAGGTGACCCATTCCCATAGTGTCCACTACCGACTCTAACATATTAGTGTCACTATTCTGTAATTTTCTATATGAACAAACCATTGTCTTACAGTCAAGAATAAATGGGAATTCAAAAAGAGACCGCACTATAACACATTTCTCAGGTAATTCCTTGCTCAAACTTCTTGACTGTAAATATAAATACCTCATCAAGAATAGAAATTAATTCATGAGGATGGTATTCAAACTAATTAATAACTAATATATTTCCCTTATACAACTCAATATGCACTAATATCTTTATAGGTCATACTATATAAAGTTAATAATCATTGGGAAAAATATTTTGAAATTTGGAAAATATGAGTTCCTACTCTTCGAAAATCCGGGAGATTAGACCCCACAAAGGGATATTCTACTCCATGTAAAAAAGAAGACATAAGGGAAAACATATTATTTTATGGGGACTAAATAATGCAGCGAAGTCTATGAATGGAATCATGATATTACTTCTCTACCTAAGGGTGTGTATCACCATAAAAACTAAAAGGAATATATAATTGGAACTCATGAAACACACAAAGCCTATTTAAATCATTATATTACCTTTTTGGATCCATCAACTACCGAACATGTAGTTTTCCACCTTCCTAAACCACAAGTGGTTGATCCATGTTCTCCTCACTAAAAGGAATCTCTTATCTACACATTCCTATAGGAAATCCCTTATGAGTAGGTTCTAGAATAGAGGAATCCTCAATCAACTATAAATTTTCCTGAACCATTATTGGTATCATAGTTTTCTTCTATTGTGGAGGCATCATGAAAGATATTAATACATGACACAACTATATCAGAAGCTATAATGAGATGATATAAGGACAACAAGGATTTTAAAAAGACACAATATTATATGATACATATTGAATTGGATTCCGAAAAAATGATATCTTATTATTCTAATATAACAAACATGTAGTTAGAATCATGGTGTATGGATACATATAATGCCTCAACATCACCAAGCACTGTAAATCCCCGACCCCAGCTACCCAGAGTCAGTGCATTACTTCGTAACATTGTCATGATCACAATAGATCAAGTCTCGAAAGACCGATTAGTTTAGTAGCCTTGGAAACACTAGATACATTCATAAGTCTTACATTACATCATAAAGTGAAAAACTAATAACAAAGTCTTCATAGTCCACACTCATATCCTCTTCTGACTATCCCTGCAGGTCAATCATAAAATACATCTTCACATCCTATAAAATATTAAAACATTGAAAGGGGTGAGCTCAGATGCTCAGTAAGGATAACAATATTGCGGAAGCTTTCATAAATAAACATAAACATTTAAGGCAATGTATTACTAAAACAAAAGACTTTTAAACTTGAACATCAACATAATATGGCAAAAGTAAAATGAGATAATGCCATTTACTTCTTCACATGGTTATTCTACTGGTCGAATAATCACATGCAATATCAATAACCACTTCCATAATGATGGAATGCATAATGCCAGACTATCATAACCACGTAGTCAAGGCCTCGTGCCAAGACCACAAATAAGATTTTTTCAAGGCCTTGTGCCAAGACACTAGTTTGTCTCATGAGACCTATCGATGCATCGAGGAGCTATAGCGGGCTCCACCCGTCACTTATTAAGTCCAATTCATTCCTCATATGAATAGGTTTAACATTTCATAAAACATAACATAATCGTATCACATAAAACATGCATAAAGGAAACATAACATTTCCACATTTCAATCACAAGATAACAATACAACACATTGATATAATAAAAACGCTTTCAAAACCATTTTCAATTCCAAAATAAAAGAAATTTAAAACATTGTATTTATTTTTCATTAAAAAAATTGATGGCTTGTAGAGGAAGCCGAAACTCAAATAATGGTCACGGCGGCAGAGAAGTCGTTGTCACCGCATATGTATGGAAAGAAAAACATTCCCTTTTTGTCTTTTAGTAAAACGCTTCATATAAAAAAATATTCCTTTTGAATAAACATAAAAGTCAAAGGGGTTTATACACCGTATAAAATAAAGTTGTGTATAAAACCAAATATTCCTCAATGAAAGGAGATTGAGACAAAGTCCTTAAAAAGATCATTTTTAAAATAAAATAGAACTATTATGTGTATTCACTATAGGTACACCTAAAGAAAGTAAAAATACAAAATAGGACATAATAACATCATGACATAATTTGAAAGTAGGAGATTAACCCAAAGAATGTATGTTGGGTTAAGAAGTTCCCTTACCTTGCGCCCTTTCCTGACTCGACCGTTCTTAAACCTCCTAAATAATAAACTAGAGTTAATTCCTATTTACATAAGAACCTTTTTCATGTTCATTATTCCTTTTATATACCTTATTACCATTTTATGAACTATATGTAATTATTTAAGTTTATAACGGTTATTTTGTCGATCTTAGGTACTTGAGTCAAAAATGAAATTCTTATAATTACAAGTTGTTCATGTGGTGATATATCCATTATATCCAGAATTATGTTCATGATGCAGATATCATATATATCATATATATCCAGTATATACATGTATTTATAATATTACATAACATTTATAGGTAAGAAATGAAATTCACCGTTCATGGAGACGGTAAGCCGTACGTACGCTTGAATGCTACTTTCATTTCTATTTCGTATTTAATGGAATGAAATCATAATTATATAAAGGTATAATATAGTTCCAGTATAATATCATATATAATATCATTTAATCCATCCTTTATACATCCCACATATGGTATTAACGATTCACATCACTTTGAGGGGGCGGCAGTCCGCACTTCCTAAAATGAAATTATCGCGTTTACCCATAATGGAAATCATAAGGTATGCCATAAATGAGAAATACAGAAGAATAAGTAAAACATAAACATATTATATATCCTATATAAATATATTGAAAAATTAATGGCCACCTTTGAAGGTGTTATATGAGTTTTGAACAATCATCGTTTCGTGAGGCAGAAATTCGCCATCCACAGAAACCGTATGTTCTTTAACCATTAGATGTAGGTGTGTGTAAGTGTAGCTCGAATACTTCTTATAAAAAAATCCTAGTATATTTAGGATACTGGTGTTGTTACAAAAGGAATGAATAAAAAGAGTTTAGGGGGTTGGAGATGAAAAATAAAACAAAACAACATTAGAGAAGACATTACCTCAAAATCGGGTAACTCTTTTTTATTTGAGCCAAAGGCTTCCTTGGGAAGCGTTCTGCCCAAACTGAAGCTTCTAGGAGTAAGAGGGGGAAGTTGGGAGAGTATTTGGGCATAGTTTGGCCGATCCAAATGGTTTGAAAGTGTGAATGATGTGGTAGAGGTGGGGGCCTTTTATAAGAGGAGAGTAGGGGCACTCTTGGAAAGTAAGGAAATTTTACATTATTATACAATGCTTTTTCTGATTCTAAAGGTCACACACTTATATAATTCGTGGCTAAGGTGATAAGGGTTCTAAATCTACCCATCAAATAGTCTTTGGACAAATTTATGCCTTGGATTGTAAATTATCTTCTCATTTTATTAAAATCGTTAAATAATGAGGTCATCGCTGCATCATAATGATGTCATTACTAATTTAATTTATTTAATGTCTAAAAATTATAAAAAAAATACTATGATGTAGTAAATATTTTTAGCTTTCAAATTACTATTTATAGTCAAAAATATGACTTGTATAACCCCATGAAAACATTGTTTTAGTAAAACATTTCATGTTTGTGTCATTTTTTACTTTAACATTAAATAAAAGGTATTTATGTCATTTTCCAACTAATGTGGCTCCATGGGGTCCCCAAGTTGAACCATGGATTTTCCTAGTCGGCCATGGCACATAAAATGATGGTAGGAAATGTTTCAATCTCATCTCATAATATTAAAACATTATTTTTACCTTAAACTACACTAATTACCTCTTATCGCGATTAAGAACTTAAAAGTTACTATTCACCAGAAATTATTTTATTCTCATTGAACCACATTTTGCTTCTTAATGACAACCATGTATGTCGGATTTTTGAAAATCAAAACACAGAAGTGGTAATGTTTCATTTAAATGAAAAATTAGTTATTTAACTACCACTTAGTGGTTTCACTATTTGTCAAAAATTGATGTTTTTCATAACAATGCCAAAATTTCACCCTAAGCTATATTTGATATTCCGAATTCAAAAATGATATCTATTTTACAAAATTCCAAACATATAAGTTTCATTAATTAATTTTATAATTAATTCCCGCTGTCACAACAAATAGCGTGTTTTTAAGAAACAATATATATCAAAAGATTATCAATTGTTTATGTCCAATTTCAATGTTAAATTAATTCTAATGACCACCATTGGATAAAATGGTAAAAATATATTCTAATTATACTTTAAAACCACTAAATGGTATAATTTATCACTATAAATTATTTTTATTAAAAAAGTTGTTTTTCAGTATTTTTCACTATTCATAAGAAATTAGAAGTTCTCAGAAAAATACCAAAAATTCAACATAGGCTAATTTCGATATTCCGAATCCAAAAATGAAGTCTATTTTGAAATATAAAATTTCTATAATTTTAAAAAGTGGTTATTACTATTCATAATGGCTACTTTGATTAGTCGCGGTGTTTTAGAACTCGAAGTTGCGTACATTGCAAGCTATTGCATTATTGATTGAGAAGCGTATTGTGGAAGCTCAGGGTGTTACATTCTCCCATCCTTCAATAAATTGCATCCTCGCAATTTGAAATTTTTCTTGGAAAATAAAAGGTTGAAAATAGAAAATACCTTTGTGGAAAACGCACATCGGAAATATGATTAATAAAATTTAGCCTTAATAAGAGGGAAAGGGAAATGAAAAAGTCACCACCCAATTATGATCTCGATTAGGAGAACATTGGTGGCAATTAGAGACATATAATTGGAGGAAAAATGTAAATATTTGTAGGGAGTGATTGAGGTCATCAATCACAATCAACTGTCAAATTGAGGGCCTCAAAGCCTTCAATCTATGTTGATTTAAAATATCATAAGTTCAACAAGACATAAGGTATTAGGATAACACATTTTTTTGTTTTAATATCCCATTACTAAAGTTTAAGAGTTAATTTATTCATTGAATAAGAGATAGGTATATATATATTTATGCTTGACAATTAGAGTTTCAACCTTCAACTCATCTTTCACTCAAAAAGATAATAGAACTCATAAATATTATACTTATCCTAATTGTATAAGGTTCAAAATTTTAACACATACCATTTATATTAGTAAAATTACTTTGTAATAACTAGGGACATCCTGCAGGCTAGTGGTAGGAAATAAAGGCCAGTCGCACTATGGTTGTGGGTTTGATTCCTTCAGCTTTGTCCGACATGACGGGTTATGCCCCACCCTGCAGGTTGTCCTTTTCTTAAAACTATAGTATTATAATATTCCAAAAATAATCTTCATAAATTTTTTAACCTTAAACAATACTATCCAAAGATCAACTTAATCCACTCCAACCTTTATAGTTATCCAGAATACCTCTGTCCAGACTTTCTCTAAAAGGTATCTTAATTCCAAAATCAATTTATCAGATTCCCCAAAAAAGTAATGTTTCTCTTATTGTCACATACTAAAAATATGATTACCTTCATCATATTAAAACCTTAATGAAACAAAAAGTACTACAGTACAATCCTTATATATATATCACAATATTCTAATAACCAGAATATAATCCATGAGTCCAAAAGCACCAATACAGTAATTATTCCTCTTCAACTATAGTAACAACATAAGATTGTCCTTGATCCCTTGGACTTTTTTGAGGTAAGTTTCCCTGACGCTTTGGACATTCATTTGCATAATGCCACATTTACCAACAATTGTAGCATTCAAAATTGATAGCCTCTTTCTTTCCCTTGAAATCACGTGCCTGGTGACCTTTTTCTCCACATTTATAACAAACTCACATTCCTTTTAGGCAAGTACTAGGGTGATTCTTCCCACAATTATCACATAATGGAAAATCCTTCTTTCCCTTTTTCCCTTTATCTGTCTCTTGTTCCACCGTTCTCTTCTTCTCTTGCTTTACTTTGTTGTCATAAGACTTAGAGAATTCTTTTTCTGTCTTGATAGCACATGAGACAATATCTTCGTATGTTGAGAACGATTGTGATACGAAAGCTCGACAGAGAAATGGTTTTAACCTATCAAAGAAAAGATCGGTCTTACTTATTGGGTTATGTATATAATCTGCAGCATACCTCACTAACCTTGTAAAGTTGGCCACATACTTTGCGACATTCTCATCCTCCTTTTGTTTCAGACTCAGAAATTGCCTTTCCATATCTGCTCTATGGTCATGAGGAAAGTATTTTTCTAATAAAATCTCTTTGAACTCCCTCCATTCCATATTCAATACGTCATCATCTTCTTTTGTATTTTGAATCAATAAACACCATTGATCGACATCTCCAGTGAGGCGGTAAACTGCCATGATAACCTTCTCCCTTTCGCTACTCCCCAAGGCGTGGAATATTTTCTCTAAGGATTTTATCCATTTCTCAGCTACTAACGGGTTTTTACCCCCATTAAATGTTGGTGGTTGTTGCCTCATGAAGCGGTCTAACATTGATCCTCCACGTTGTGGATCAGGGTGCTCCATATGAGTAAGGTTATTATTCATAACCTGAGTGAGTTGTCCCAGTATGGTAATAAGTTGATCAGCACCAGTTGTATCTCCAGATCTACAATAATTATCTTGAGCAGGATGGAAATCCCTAAACGGAGTGCGTGCATTGATACGGTTTCCATTCCTTCCACTAGGTGCCATTTCTAAACAATGGAATAAACTAGATTACTTTATGAATTAAAATACATAATTCCATATTTGTAAAACACTTTACATAAATTGAACTATTTATGGATATAATCCATAATCATAAAAAGGAATGTTTTCTTTCAGGAAGTATATAATCATAACCCTTCATAGTGGTTTGTAAAGAAAATGAGAATTATCCTAAGCATATCCCTCGGGAGTGTCATAACCAAGAGTGCAGTGAGGCCCGTTGTTGTGCACCAGTTCCCGTTCGAGTCTAGCTCAAAGCGGTGTTTTCGAGTTTTACCCCTAGGTACATCTATGCCAGAGCCGCCTCTACCTGCTCGTATCCAGACAGGGATGTATTGCTCGGAAAACTCACAAAATCTCTATAATACCAAAATTCTAGGAAGTTCTTCTATACTAATCTTTAAAGTCTATCTTCGGGCTATGTGCTCTAATCAGAGTTTATCTAAATCTAGCTTCCAAGGTTAATACTAAACTGTCTCTGATACCAACTGTAACGCCCCGACCCCAGCTACACAGAGTCGGTGCATTACTTCGTAACATTGGCATGATCACAAAAGATCAAGTCTTGAATGACTGACTAGTTTAGTAGCCTTGGAAACACTAGATACATTCATAAGTCTTACATTAAATCATAAAATGAAAAACTAATAACAAAGTCTTCAGAGTCCACACTCATATCCTCTTCTGACTATCCCTGCAGGTCATTCATAAAATACTTCTTCACATCCTGGAAAATATTAAAACATTGAAAGGGGTGAGCTCAGATGCTCAGTAAGGATAACAATATTGCGGAAGCTTTCATAAATAAACATAAATATTTAAGAAAATGTATGACTAAAACAAAAGCCTTTTAAACTTGAACATCAACATAATATGGCAAAAGTAAAATGAGATAATTCCATTTACATCTTCACATGGATATTCTACTGGTCAAACAATCACATGCAATATCAATAACCACATTCATAATGATGGAATGCATAATGCCAGACTATCATAACCACGTAGTCAAGGCCTCGTGCCAAGACCACAAATAATATTTTGTCAAGGCCTCGTTCCAAGACACTAGTTTGTCTCATGAGACCTACCGATGCATCGAGGAGCTATAGCAGGCTCCACCCATCACTTATTAAGTCCAATGCATTCCTCATATGAATAGGTTTAACATTTCATAAACCATAACATAATCGTATCACATAAAACATGCATAAAGGAAACATAACATTTCCACATTTCAATCACAAGATAACAATACAACACATTGATATAATAAAAACGCTTTCAAAACCATTTTCAATACCAAAAGAAAATAATGTTAAAACATTGTATTTATTTTTCATTAAAAAAAAGTGATGGCTTGTAGAGGAAGCCGAAACTCAAATAATGGTCATGGCGGCGGAGAAGTCGTTATCACCGCATATGTACGGAAATAAAAACTTTCCCTTTTTGTCGTTTAGTAAAAAGCCTCATATAAAAAAATATTCCTTTTGAATAAACATAAAAGTCAAAGGGGTTTATACACCGTATAAAAGAAAGTTGTGTGTAAAACCAAATATGCCTCAATGAAAGGAGATTGAGACGAAGTCCTTAAAAAGATCATTTTTAAAATATAATAGATCTATTATGTGTATTCACTATAGGTACACATAAAAAAAGTAAAAATACAAAATAGGACATAATAACATCATGACATAATTTGAATGTAGGAGATTAACCCAAAGAATGGAAGTTGGGTTAAGAAGTTCCCTTACCTTGAGTCCTGTCCTGACTCGACCGTTCTTTAACCTCCTGAATAATAAACTAGAGTTAATTCCTATTTACTTAAGAACCTTTTTCATGTTCATTATTCCATTTATATCCCTTATTACCATGTTATGAACATTATGTAATTATTTAAGTTTATAACGGTCATTTTGTCGACCTTAGGTACTTGAGTCAAAAATAAAATTCTTATAATTACAAGTTGTTCATGTGGTGATATATCCATTATATCCAGAATTATGTTCATGATGTAGATATCATATATATCATATATATCCAGTATATACATGTATTTATAATATTACATAACATTTAGAGGTAAGAAATGAAATTCATCGTTCATGGAGACGGTAAGTCGTACGCACACATGAATGCTACTTTCATTTCTATTTCGTATTTAATGGAATGAAATAATTATTATATAAAGTTATAATATAGTTCCAGTATAATATAATATATAATATAATTTACTCCATCCTTTATACATCCCACATATGGCATTAACGATTTACATCACTTTGAGGGGGCGGTAGTCCGCACTTCCTAAAATAAAATTATCGCGTTTACCCATAATGGAAATCATAAGGTATGCCATAAATGATAAATACAGAAGCATAAGTAAAACATAAACATATTATATATCCTATATAAATATATTGACATCTTAATGGCCACCTTTGAAGGTGTTATATGAGTGTTGAACAATCATCATTTCGTGAGGCAGAAATTCGCCATCCACAGAAACCGTATGTTCTTTAACCATTAGATGTAGGTGTGTGTAAGTTTAGCTCTAATAATTCTTATAACAACATCCTAGTATATTGAGTATACTGTTTTTGTTACAAAATAAATGAATAAAAAGAGTTTATGGGGTTGGATAAGAAAAATAAAACAAAACAACATTAGGGAAGACATTACCTCAAAATCGGGTAACTCTTTTTGATTTGAGCCAAAGGCTTCCTTGGGAAGCGTTATGCCCAATGTGAGGCTTCTAGGAGTAAGAGGGGGAATTTGGGAGAGTATTTGGGAAGAGGATGGCCGAGAAAAATGGTTTTAAAGTGTGAATGAGGTGGTAGAGGTGGGGTCCTTTTATAAGAGGAGAGGAGGGGCACTCTTGGAAAGTAAGGAAATTTTGCATTATTATACAATGTTTTTTCGGATTCTAAAGGTCCCACACTAATATAATTCGTGGCTAATGTGATAAGGGTTATAAATATACCCATAAAATAGTCTTTGTACAAGTGTATTCCTTGGATTGTACATTATCTTTTCATTTTATTAAAATCATTAAATAATGAGGTCATCGCTGCATCATAATGATGTCATAAATAATTTAAATT
The DNA here is from genome assembly GCA_963277665.1 of Viscum album. Lineage (NCBI taxonomy): Eukaryota > Viridiplantae > Streptophyta > Magnoliopsida > Santalales > Viscaceae > Viscum > Viscum album. The sequence goes on from OY728122.1 coordinate 600,071,284, forward strand.
ATTTAATGTCTAAAAATTATAAAAAAATACTATGATGTAGGAAATCTTTTTAGAATTCAAATTACTATTTATAGTCAAAAATATGACTTGTATAACCCCATGTAAAAATTGTTTTAGTAAAATATTTCATGTTTGTGTCATTTTTTACTTTAACATTAAATAAAAGGTATTTATGTCATTTTCCAACTAAAGTGGCTCCATGGGGTCCCCAAGTTGACCCATGTATTTTCATGGTCGTCCATGGAACATCCAATGAGGGTAGGACATGTTTCAAGATCATCTCATATTATTAAAACATTATTTTTACCTTAAACTACACTAATTACCTCTAATCGCGATTAAGAACTTAAAAGTTACTATTCACCAAAAATTCTTTTAATCTCATTGATCCACATTTTACTTCTTAATGACAACCATGTATATCGGATTTTTGAAAATCAAAACACAGAAGTGGTAATATTTCATTTAAACGAAAAATCAGTTATTTAACTACCACTTAGTGGTTTCACTATTCATCAAAAATTGACGTTTTTCAGAACAATGCCAAAATTTCACCATATGCTATATTTGATATTCCGAATTCAAAAATGATGTCTATTATAAAAAATTCCAAACATATAAGTTTAATTAATTAATTTTATAATTAATTCCCGCCATCACAACAAATAGCGTGTTTTTAAGAAACAATATATATCAAAAGATTAACTATTGTTTATGTCCAATTTCAATGTTAAATTAATTCTAATGACCACCATTGGATAAAATGGTAAAAAAATATTCTAATTATACTTTATAACCACTAAATAGTATAATTTATCACTATAAATTATTTTGATTAAAAAAATTGTTTTTAAGTATTTTTCACTATTCATAAAAAATTAGAAGTTCTTAGAAAAATACCAAAAATTCAACATAGGCTAATTTCGATATTCCGAATCCAAAAATGAAGTCTATTTTGAAATATAAAATTTCTATAATTTTAAAAATTGGTTATTACTATTCATAACGGCTACTTTGATTTGTCATGGTGTTCTAGAACTCGAAGTTGCGTACAATGCAAGCTATTCCATTATTGAGTGAGAAGCGTATTGTGGAAGCTCGGGGTGTTACAAGAACAATAGACTCAAATCCTAACTTAGGACTCTCTGATATCATTACTAAATGATCCCAAATGAAATGTGAAAAATATTGAAACTACTACTACTAAACATTGGATTAAAAGTTTTTGATACCACTCTATGACCACCCGACCCACCCTCACCCATTCGGAGCCAATTAAATGCTATTGGTGGCAACCCAAGACCACCTCCAATATGATAGGGGATGAATATAAGCACTAATTATGAATAAAACTATAATGTGAGGTCATATAATAATTTAAAAACATGGAAAAAAATCTTCTCCATAATACAATATAGAGATATAATATAATAAAAAATCCAATAGAATATAAAAATTTCATGACCCAACCTCAAATAAATTAATCAAAACGCAAAAAGTGAATAAAAATTATATAAATTAGAAAAATAAATGACCAACAAGAAGTATGGTCATAACTAAAATAATACTAATATATGGGACATATAATGTGAGATAAAATCAGAATATGTATGGTTGACCATGGAAAACAATTATCACCTCCAAGTACCACTTATCAACATAAAATTGGGTCTTCTAATATCACCACACACCTAATTTTCATCAATATAAGACACAAAATGTGGTGTAAAATCCCATGTTGTGGGGGATGATGTATATTCTTAGCAGGACGTACTGAAATGATAGATGGAATATAATAGAATTAAATAGTCTGATTAACCCACAATGAATGGTGGTAATGAATTTGAATATCAGATATGATAAAATTAAACCTAATAAAAGAGAGAAAGGGGTTATGTATCTTTACAAAAAAAATAATGATGATTCAACCTACAAATCATATAGGTACATCTCTGTTTCCTAAAACCATAGACAATTTCATAACAATTAGAGTAGAGGGTCTATACCACTCCTATATGGCAGACAATCTAGTGATTAATAAATCTATTGGAGGAATCTAACCTCAATGGAAATCAATTAAGGTGTAGTATCCATCCATTGATAGAGGATCGACACCCTATTTGGTATGTAGTGTACAAAGTCAATATTTATTAGGAGCATGGGATATTGATTCCTATGTATGATATGGGAGTACAAAACCTAAAATCCCTCTATAGATCAAATAGGATAATAGATACAAGCTATGATATTTTTGAAGGATCATTAACCTAATAATACCTTACTTTATATTTATGATTCCAAAATAAACGATCTCGTGGAAACCTACATGGAAAAATACAAAGGTTTCCAAATCTAGGTCTTAAATAAAGAGATAAAAAATATATAATTTTCTTAGTGAAGTACATGATGTGTATGTAGGGTCACATGGAATGTGAATATGCCTTAATACTTGGTCTTTTCCTCACATAGAAAAGGATTCACTAGCCATATGGCTCTACACATAACACCACTTGGTGGACACAATGCTTACATTCGTAGGGGGTCTAGAGTGTGTACACTCAACAAATGGATTAACTACATAAGTTGTGTAACACAGTTGATGGGTCTAGCCACATGGAATATGATACATAACAAGTAAAAAACACTTGTTCTCATAAAATCCCCAACTACATAATTAGTGTTACTCTAGGATACATTTTTTTCAGTCATATTAATCTCTATCAGTAAATAATGTCTTCAAAATGAGTGTAGATCTATGATTCACGCTACCCACTATACCAATTTTCTATCGAAATCTACATTTAATGAAATAATACCTCTCTTATTAGTGTTTTATAGCCACTGGTATCTAGAAATCAGAACATTTATGACCCATGAAGTAGTGGTATTTCCTCCCATCATCGTTTAGGGTCTTGATCCAGAATAAATTCACCCAAATTTTCCAATAATCAATGATCCACACAAAAAAACATTTTTATCTAAATAGTTCCTAAATAAACTATGAATTTGGGGTTTCAATCCACCTCGAATCATTTATATAAATAACGTATCAGTGAATACGTGGGACAATGATGAAGAATAAGAATAATGGTTGGGGGAAATCATAAGTAATATGTGAGAGAATCTTTGGATGTTGAAATCCCATCCAATTATTAAATACTAGTAGAACATAACAAATAATCAAGGCAACCTAAGGTTACAAAAAGGTTTTATGAATTATATTTAAAACATGGATCATGAGAACTACATAAATTGTAGATAAAAACATGAAAATTCGAAATCTATTAGTGAAATGTTTTTTCATGGTTGTAAATGAACACAAAATTAGCATTACCTCATGAATGGTTTGATATTTTGTAAAGAAAATGTCTACTAGTGATGAATGGAAATATCCAAATATGTTCATCATTCATTTGATTGTTCTCCTTGACTGTTTTCATCAATTATTGTCCCAGTTTACCAATGAATATAAATATATCTCCCTCCTTTATTATCTCTTAGGGTTCTATGGATAACCCTATTGATTTATCATAATGAAAAATTTTTAGATAGGTAACCATGATTATGTCATTTATGTAACATAAATAAATAAATTATTTAATTATTCTAGAATACCCTCTAATGGTTCCCTTAAATAGGACTCTCAAATGGTGACAATATTTATGTCGCACCATTGGTACACCCCACATTAGAAAAAAATAGCGGTCTTTTAATTCCCAATCGATGCCCCAATCAATGAAATATCAATTAGTTCCCAAATATAGTGTTCATGTGACTTAATATATATTGATATTTTTAATATATTAATATTGGGGTCCTCAGACACCAAAAACACAACACTAATTCAAAATTTAAATGAATATATATTTATAGAAATACTCAAAGGATCGAAATATTGATACTTGATTCATCACTGTAGTGGATGAGGATTTTCTAATACATGTTCTTTATAATTATAGTCATATTTGTCACCTATGACTGTTTGTTTGAAATATTTTTTATATTCCATCATATAAAAATTATCAAGAACCTATGTAGTGTAATACAACTCTCAAAGGGTTTTAGAAGATTTAGGGATTATAAATTTGTACCATATTATGACATAATTTACTGTGAGAGTAGATTATACTAGATATTAGTGAGGGTTTATTTATTGTTTCATGTAATAAATATTTAACTTATAATCAATATAGAAATACTTTAGATTTCGTTGTCATGTTCTTCTTCATTTCTTCCAAGTTAGTCAAATATTTGGAAATGATTGTATTTAATTTGGTGGATATGTTAAGCCCTAACATTGTATTATATATGATGTTAGAGAATATATTGATTTTACAAATTTGTGAGGTAGTTGTTTATGTCTATGGAAAATTAGAGAAATTTTATATTAAATAAATTCACAATTAAAGGGAATATTTGGAATTAATATTCCAAATCACATTAGTTATTTCATACATTACTATCAGATGGAGGGAGAATCATATCCTTCTATATTATAATGATATTCTACATAATGCCCCAAGTGGAATGAATAAGAACGTCTCCAAAGACAACATGAAGGGTTAATGAATTTTATTATTCTCGTATATTTAAGATCATTTATGGAAAACTGATGGAGATATAGAGCCCTACCCTCCCATAAGTAATTGGCCATTTTCCAGATAATTTCCATTAGTATTCTTCTTACTTGACCCATGAGAGGGAAGTAAAATTTGTTATTGATTGAGTGTGGAGATAATAAATGATATCATTTCATTAATAAATTATTTATTCCATTTTTAGTAATTATTTAAATTTACACCATAAGAACAATGAGGCCATTTGGTTTTTTAGACACATTTTAATGAACCATCCTGGATATATTTATACCATAACATTCGAGCTTGTCATGAAAAATTATGATGGAAATTCATGATCCCCATGGGTTAGTGACATGTACCTAACTGAAAACAATATCAATGGGGGGTCAAATTTTCCATAAACACAATATAATAAAGATATAAAAGTTATCCTTAAAAACAGAACACCATAGGGAGAACTGTACCAAATGTAAAAAATTTATTCAAACCAAAAGTATTACACCAATATTCCAAAAAATATGAAGAATAACCCAATTCCAAGTAGACATAGAAGCTCAAATCGAATACATCAATAGAAACTACCACCTATTAGTGGGAATTTCACCTTACTCGAACATGGTAGGGGGAAATCTATAGATTCCTAAAGGCACACATAGGATGGGATATAAAATTATATTAGGTTCTCAGTATGGATTCGATAATAGGATGTTGTTATATATTAACCAACAAAATATTTTTATTGAAAATAATAAAGCATGGAAGTTAATAACCATATTTAAAAAAAGTAATATTTAAAATAAAATGGAAGGAAATACCTTAAAAAATTACTTAATAATCATTTTAAAAAATATTTTATATTAATTCATAAGGAATGTGTAAAATTATTTAAAAATATCATATATATCAAAACATATACAATGGGAAACATTGTCATATTCCTTGTGGTATCATAGTTCCAGGTTTTGGGAACCACACAAACATGAATAAGTGATACGGACCATATGTTTACACACATAACTCAGAAACTAGTTAAAGAGGACTTCTCTCCATCCCATTAGGGATGTGACCTACTTCATATGTTTTGTTAGAGTTGTAAAGAGTCAAAATAGTTCTACCCAAATAAATCACTAACATCCTAGGATTAAATGTTATCTAATAACAATAAATAATTGATAATTTAATTTTGAATAATTCAAAATAAAATTATCCCATTTCAACCCTTTTCATTTTTCCAACATCCAATTTCAAAATGGTGTTTTAATCAATTTATCCCTTTTTTAGGATAAAGCCACTAGGTTTTTATCAGATAAATTTAATCCGTTATTATCAAATAAAAAATTTAAAATATATTTTAAAATTCAATTTCATAATTTAATATTAAAATTACAATTCCAAAATTTAATCTCAAAATTATGTATCACATTTCTACAAACACACCCAAATTCAATGGAGTTGGGGGGGTCCCAAATTATCATGCTAAATAAAAATAAAATTTATATTTTAAATATAAATTGTGTTTTGACAAATAAATAATGATATTAAATTTAAATTTAAATTTTTTATTTATATCAACATATTTATTGTTAAATCAGTTTTAAAATATTAAATGGAACCACCTACCACTAAATTACAAGATCATGAAACACAAAACTTATAATGGGAATCTCCAATGGAAAACATCAAAAACAGATATCCATGAATCATAACTAAATTTATGATATAAAACAATAGTTATTAGATCCTCCAATAAACATAGATATAACAAACACTATGTATGTGGTAATAAAAGATAGGGATAGACAGAACGAGGTGTGAAATCATATGAACAAAGGATAAAACAATGATCACCACACATTGATTTTATTTGAAATATTTTTTTGGATCGAATGATGTATCTTGGGATCCCCAAATACCTATGGAAGGAATCTAGGATGATTTAGTTCGTAGTGGTGGATAAAAAAGGAGGTGTGAGAATATTTAATCAATTTTCATGTTCATAAAAAATTTCATTCATGGTTAGGTGGGATGGGTTATATGTTTTTTCAAACCTTGATCCCTAAATGTATACCCCTATTGATCGGGGTATGGGGTTTATCCATGGTGGTTTAATGATTTTAAATAAATTTCACCAACCATGAAAACCATCAATACATAGGTTTTGAGCGGTTAGGAAAAAGTGGAATGCTCATGAATGCTTCAAAAATTCCAAAATTTCACATGAAGCACATATAAAAAAACCCAACCATTGAATGATCAAGTGTGGGGTAGTAGAGCACCTACAAAAATAAGATGTTATATCCTTCCCAAAATAGATACATTATCTCCCAATATAATCATATTAGGTGGAATCCACATAAAAAAGATGAGTCCACTACCCTCTCCTCAGTTTATCTGTCTTCCATGTCTTCTGAGTATCAGATCCTTGTTACCATAGAACCTGAGCCAAATGTATCATTCTCCCACAATTTTCCTTGTATTCCAAATTATAAATCCCATCTATATCCAAAAACAAAGATAAATCAATCTCATCATCAAGATTAGTCGAGTTTTGAACATGAGATTTACCAGAATGATATTTTTGGAGCTAGGATACATGGAACACATTATGTATTGACATCTGATATGATATATGTAATAATGGTTAATCAACCATTAGTACCTACTCAAAAACATCAAAATGTCCCAAAAAATCAGCGATACGTTTTCATTTCCACCCAATACATTGGTGACCAAACTGAGGTGAAACATTAATGAACACCTAATCACAAACTGAAAATTACAATAGTCTGTGACGAATACAAACAATAGATTTATACCACATCTATGTCCTAAAAATTCTTTGATGAATCAAATAAATCATTTTGTTTTCTCTCGAACCAATCATGTAACAACAACGAATTCTTCACCCGTATTTTGCTAATAAAATTGAGATTTAAAAGGTCATACTTACAAGGCCTCAAAAGGACCCACTCTGATCCTGGACTAGTAAATGCTATTATAATAAAACACAATCATCAGTAAATGACCATCCCAAGTTTCACTAATGTAGAGAACACTATAAGAGAATGTATCTTGAATAATTTTTATATCTGTTATGGTTTAACCATTCGACCACGGATTACATACCATACTCAACTAAACATAAAATCCCAGTTCCTCCTGATGACTCCCCAGAACTAATAATTAAACCATGGAACCCTATCAGAGACTATTACTGATTGATATTCATGAAAATGAACAATATAAATTAAATATATATTTCAAAACTCCTCAAATTTTTTTGAATCATTAATGGGTAAAAAGTTACCTAATTTAGTCAAATAAATGATAAAAACTCATACTACATTATTAATTTTCTAGGTATGTAGAAATCCATTACCAATGTCTGTAGAGATATCATACCACTTCTATTTTAGTATTGGATGGGGCTGAAGAAAACCATAATGTCTATAGTGTTCAGGCTTGACTTATTTGTAGCTATAGTAATTGGAGAGAAAATTAGCAGTGCCCTGTCTCATAGATGGATACTAAAATCAACACAACATTTTATATAAAATTTTCATGGTTCATGGGTTCATAGACCACTGATAATTATTTCAATACCCCATCATAGAATTCTTGAATGCTAACGGTTCCCCAAAACAATTATGATAACATGGAATTCCCTCATTTGAGAATGACCAAATAGAAATGGTATCTCCCTCACCCAATAAAGATTGTATCTATTTCTACAGAATTCATCATCAAGCATTTATTCCTCATGAATCATTTTGATAAGAGAGTATGTGATCTGAACACTATCCAAAGAATCATTATCCAATGATTCCAGAACACCTATTTGAATATGTGAAAAAGAACGATCATGATCCAATATTATGATGATTTTGTATTGGCTTGGGTCCGAGTATTCCTACTCAAAGAATCTAAAATGACATTAATTATTTTTGGGGTATAGTAAATTTCAATATCAAGAGATTGAAGCTACACCACCCACCAAAACTGGTGATAATAGAAATATTTTTTAGGGAAGATTTTATACCTAATATTATTGTTAGAATATATGGTAAACCTTTCATCAAAAAGGTAATTATGACAACTTTTAAGATTATGAATCATATAAATGAGTTAAAGTTCATGGGTCAGATAATTATTACCATGTGGATGAAGCTCTTGAGAAACATAAGTAACAACATGATAACCATGTATAAGAACATAACCCAAAACTGAAATTGAGGTGTCGTAGAAGACCCCACATTGTAGACTCACCAATGGAAGAGTCGTCACTGACATCACAGTCAATGGATGTTTCAGATTAACAACATTACTCTATTTTTTCTCATCCCAACAATTTTTTACTGTGTTTTGGGTAGGACCATTCCTTAGAAAATAAAATGGTTACAAGTCATCTTCCAACCAGTGATAATATCTAGATAAACCCAAAAATCATAGAATCAATAAAACATTAACTTTTTAGGAACAACAGAAATACCATTTTCTGACACCATATGTCCCAAGAGAATTACGTCCCAATTAAAAATATCACATTTAAATAGATTTATATAAAATTGGTGATATCCAAAAAATTATAAAACTTCTATCTAATTATGGACATGATCCTCTTTGGCTATAGTGCGAAGAAAGGTGAAATCCACAAATACCACCCCAAAATTTTAAAGATACTTGTGGAAAATAATATTTATTTTTTAAATAAAGACTACAGAATAATTGGTTAATCTTAATGAAATGATAATATTCTCAAAATGTACGTACATATTCAAAGATGTGGTAATCTAAATCTCATATTCCCTTAATCTGAACAGATTGTAACCCGATCAAAGATCAATCAACGATAACCACTTATCCCCTTTCAACTAGTCAAATAGATCAGCAATATGTAGTGATTCATACTATTTGTTTAAAATAAATATATTGAGTTTTTGGTAGTCAAAAAAAATTAAAATATCATTATCATCATTATTAGAAATGTAATTGGTGCCACCAATGGTGATACACTCAGCCATTTAAAGTCTTTATCTAAAAGTCCAACTAGCAACATTATCAACTCTTTCATTTCATATGGTTCCATGTAGTATGAATGAATAGGAACTAGTTTACTACCATTCACTAAATCAATAACGTACACCAAGTCCCTTACAAGTGAAAACCAGAGAAGTATGAAGGATAAATATCAAGAAACGTGGGAACAACTAGAGGGAGGTCACTGCTCAAATATTCTCACTCCAGATCATAATAAAACATAGATATTACTATCCTCTACACTACATAATGTGGTCTGGATCTACTCAACATTAGGCCTCTTTCCCCATGAAGGATATAGAATGACCAAACAAGCATAGTAAAGGAGGATCATTAAAGATAACAAGAAATCCATGTTTTATTTTCAATGACCCAATCCGTCCCAAATATGAAATAAATAGGTTTAGTTTCATGAACCAAAAAAATCCCATGTCAAATCAATATTTGATAGAGAGAACACACAATAAGGACTGAAAATACCCTACCCTATCTTTATTAAGAGTGGTGTAGTAACATCCATCACATATGTTAAATTATCCATATGAATATTTGGATGATTGACGATATTCATTGAAATAAATGAATGGCATGTACTGGTGTCAAATAATGTAGTAAATAATCATTAAGAAATAGTGATGGTATATATCATATTCATAGAACTAGTATCTTATTCCTCTACAGAATCTTATACTATGTGAAAAAGCATCATTCTGGATGACTATTGATGGAACCCATTTGTTCATGATGCATATAATTGTACCACAATACTTTTGGCATTGATTATCTCAATCCACTATGGGGAGAATAATAGACATTGAAAATCTTTTTCAAGTGACCTAAGTTTCATTAAGAACCACATATCTTGGGTATTCTAGTGGGAACCAGTTTTGATTTCCCTTGTTTAGTACACTTGTAACATATCGAAAGGCCCATTCGAGGAACTACAGGAGGACTAGAAAAACCTTGCTATTGAGAACCATCATGAGTAACATAACAATTCCTATTAACAATTTAAATACACTTAGATCCTCCACTGATAGAAAGAATAATTATCATTTACCCTGACATACCATCCATGTCAATTTCAACCTTTAACACCATATCAAAAAAATCATCATAAATAGAAACATCAATAAGAAAACCTTGTAATTATTATTCGATAGATGTCTAATATCAAACTATTGAATATTCAACATCAAATTTTACATAATATCTAATATATAATTCCTATTCATTTTAAAATGGTTCACATATTATTTAATGATCATATTAACCTACTTGAGTTTAATGAAATCTAATGTCTTTGGAAACACTATTGACAATGTATTGAATTTTACGATGAAAAGTACATTAATATGTTTCAACTCTACGACCTCATACATCTTCTTCATCACAACCATGTCCTACATTATCCTACAAGGTCCCCTAGAATAATGGTCGAACATTTCACCTCTATTTTATGAGGAATCTCCATGAAATAAAATAGAAGATCAATATCTATTATCGATTCCACAACCCATTGAGGATCATTAAATACTCAAAAAATGGTATATTTTGGCAATGAATTTGTTAGAATTGTTTTTTAAAACATCCCTTTGGGGTTCTATGGTGGGATCTTGAATGGGAGTAGATTAATGTTTCTATCCTCATGATTGGACATAATACATTGAATCCTCAATCCAGTTCCAAAAAAGAGGATTCTCTCAATAAGTTTCATCAAAAACATCATTATAGTGCCCATTCACATGTCTTTTTTGAGGAATGATGCCAATATATATATATATATATATATAATTCAATACATTATAATGGTTACATAGAATGATTCTCAAATAGGAGGAATGTTGGAAATTAATCCCAATAAATATATACACATGACAAGGATTTCAATGTATCCAAATAAAATATAGTTAAAATAGTATACCTATTCTCCATGATGTCTTTACAAAACCACCATTGGTGGATTAAGGCTCATTATAGGGATATATATCCATCCACTCCATCGTAACTATATAATTAAATTGGGAAAGATTAAACAACACTAACCCAATGCAAAAAACATGATACCTAACCTGCTCATTTCATACCAATTTTTCATGAATCATCCCAGATTACATGGTACCCAAATACCTAAGCTAGTACTGATATATCCTGAAATACATTTTTGATCCCCAAGGTTTGGTAATAGGTAGGTTTCTTCAAACCATACTAAATTTGGAAAAAAAATCACAAAAGCAATGGAAGAAAGATATACAATTCATTATAAAAGAAAGAAAATTATACAAGGGGAATTGTACTAAAAGATAAAAAGGTATACGAACCCAAATTAAAACCAAAATGTACTAGATAATATGAAGAAAAACTAAATTCTCAGTTGAAACAACAACTCAATTGCCAATTTTGAACATAAAATACCACATCTATGCTGTTCTTTCCCTTTTCTCGATCACGGATGGTGGAAATCTACTAATTCACAAATGCACATTTATAATGTGATCTGAAATCCTAGTAGGGTCTCACCAATTATTCCATAATAATATTCAATAATTAATTAACCAAATAAAAAATTTTATTTTAAATAAACATGGAAGGTATTAATAACCCATATTTTATAGAATTCTTAATTTACATTTCAATCGATTGAGATACATTAATTAAATGGATTATTAAATATCTTATACAAAAAATTAAATTAATTCATAATTCATGTGTAAAAATGTTTACAAATACAAGAATATATGTCAAATTGTTGACAATGAGAGGCATGGTCACCTTCCAAGTGGTAAAATAGTTATAGTTTATTATATCCTGAGACACTCGAAAAAGTGATATGTAAAATATGTTTATACCCATTACTCAAACACTGGTTAAAGGGGCCTCATCTCTATCCCATCAATAACCTATCTTACAATATATGATATTTAGAGATTTAAATCATCTATAGATTGATATCCTGAATAAATCCATAACTACATTGGAATTCATGTTATCTCATAATAGTCATCAATGTTTAATTTATTTTAAGAATATTCAAAATTAAATTAACCAATTCATATCCCTTCCATTATGTCAATTTTAGTTCAAAAACCAAAACATGTTTTTAATAAAATCATGTCTCTTTCCATGATAAAACCACTAGGATTCTAATGACCCAATTTAAGACAGTTTTCTCAAATATAAATTAAAAGGCATGTTCAAAAAACAACATCATAATTTGATATCACAATTTAAATTCAATAATTTAAATTCAATAATTCGATATGAATAATTTCCATCAACTTTTTGAAAACATTTCCCAATTAAATGGAAGTGTTGTGTTTTCCAATTTTTCATGTCAACAGAAATTCAATTCCACAATTAAATAGAATTGGGTTTTTGGCAAAACAATTCAAAAAAATTAAATTTAAAACATGAAATTTAATTTTAATCAGGAAATTTTTAGGTCAAATAAATTCGAAAATATTATGTGGAACCACGTACCTTGATATCATGGGATCATGATGCACAACAACCATAATTGGAAAGTCCAATAATGAACGTCTAGAAATGAGATCCAAAAATAAAACCCAGACTAAAAATACAAAAAAAAGGGGATTATATCCACCCACCACACGAGGATCTCAAAAATAGAACTAGTGGAGAAGAATATATTGGGAGAGAAAGAACTAGGATTAACATCTTTTTGGGAAAGGATAAAACAACAATTTCCACACATTAATTCACTTAAAAATTATTTTGGATGAGGAAAAGATGGATCATGGAATTTCGAATGACCTAAAAAATATTTCATCTTAAAGTTGGACTAGAGTGGGGGATAACAAAGGTGGTTTGATATTTTTTAAAAAAATTGTATTAATTTAAATATTCACTCATGGTTTGCTAAGTAGGGATATACAAGTAGTTAAACTGTTCTCCCTAATTGTGCTCCTCTATGGGAGTGGTTTCTCATTTCTTATTTAGTGGGTGTATAGTTTACCAAACTATCAAAACCATCCATATCTCGGTCTACATAGTTCTCACTAGTTGGTCACATGGTTTGAGAAAAACCAATGCCAACTATGCACATCCCTAGAGACTTCAAAAATTATGAAATTTTGTATAAATAACCCATAAATAAAACCATACCTAATTATCATAAAAAGTGTGATTGAGGGGTAATTAAACATAGTAATATGATTTCACACATATGGCATCTAACGCCCCGGTTCCGGAATCCACCCATAGACGCCCCGTACCCAGTTGGTTACATGTCATCAAGCGAATTTCCTCGAATGCAAGAGGCAGCCGACTAGAATCAAGGGACTTGAGTGTGATAGTGGCGAAACTATGCCCTCATTGGCAGAGTACACAGTAGAAGAGAATATAAAAAATTGGAAGCAGAAAAAATCCAACAATGGTAAACAATAGAAGACTATGATAAAGAAACAACTGGAGCATACATATATATATAAATGATGCATTATATATATATATTTCTAGGAAAGTATTCAAACAACTCACAATGATGAATACATTACTAATCCAAAGTAAAAAAGAAATGAGATAAACTCCTCATCATCTCAATCCATAGCTTGGTCCCATGCTCTCTAGCTCCACAGCATATGAAGTACCTGAAGTAGAAGGGTGTTTACCCTTGTCTATACCTGCAACAATATAATCTGTTTGGGCCCAAAAGCATGGAAAAAACAGTGTGTGAGACGAGTCCCAGTAGGCAACCACCACGTGATCTGTTCCTAACAGTCTGTGAATATATGGCAGGTCATGTACAGAAAGCAGTAAACAAGAAAATTCTTAGTAGAAAACAATCCACAATCCAAAAAACATGCAACAGCTAATCAAAGCAGGTAAACACAAACATGTACCCCTCTGGGAAGTACTCACAGCCTATCCCCTTTGGTCCTACCTAATGGACACTAGAAACCCTATGGGAAGCACACATAGTCTCGCCCATCTGGTTCGGATAAAGTATAGACTCTCTGGGGAAGCACTGATCGTAAATTCCCCATATAGTCTAGTATCGTTCAAAATGCGCTCTAGGGATTCACATACATCACATTCCCTCTATGTCCTGCGTCAAGGTTCTACTAACTCTCTCAGGAAGCACTCAACATCAATTCCCTATGCGGTCTCGCATAGTAAATTAATAAGACACTCTAGAGAAGCCCTTACATCCATTCTCCCAATGGTCTCCTACACTAGGTTCTCACAACCCTATGTAATGTCAGAAAGTATTGCATCGTGTAACAACCAAAGTTGACCTTAAGAACTACTTGGCCTGAATTCTATAACATAACAACATGTTAGAAGAGAACACTCCATCCTGCAACACTAGGCATGAAACTGGAAATAGCCTAATAAGAAAAACTAGACCAAACGATCATAAACAAGAAAAAAATTCATGTGTAAAAAATCCAAAGCACAAAAAAATACAGTATTCATAAACAATAACCTCTGCATAGGCATACAAGAAAAGCAGGCAAACCATAGGGGAAAAATAGTAAACATGAAATACCTCGTTCTAGGGTATTGATGGAATTTTCACATAATACTCAAAGAATTTCTACAGAAAGGAACAAACCACCTACCTCAGGGTTATAAGATCAATATACTTGAACCTAGAAGTTTGAATCTCCTTATAATGTAATATATATATGAAAACTCATAAAATGTTCAACCCACAATAACTTGGAAAAGTGGAGGAATTGGAAAATGATGCTCTAAAAGATGGGATAACTCACTGATGCGATTCCAACGCAACCGGAAGAGTTCGATTCAGAGGACGGATGGAGTCTTGGGGGTTAGTCCAAGATCCATGACCGTACGAGTTCTCTCAGATGAAGAAAGCATAGAAAATAACGGTTCTACCCATCAGACACAACCCCGATGCATTTAAAAAAAATACACGGCATATACTTTTGAAGTACACAGTGTGTACATGCCTTTTCCATACTCTGCTTCAGGAGGCCTCCACGTCACCCCACACGACCGTGTGTGTGGGCATGACACGACCAGCACACGGCCTCATGTGGAAATGAAGTACACAACGTGTACTCATAATGTACATGATGTGTACATAAAAAATTTCCAGTAACTCATCTTTACTCAAAAAATCAAGAAAAATCAAA
This sequence comes from Viscum album, assembly GCA_963277665.1. Lineage (NCBI taxonomy): Eukaryota > Viridiplantae > Streptophyta > Magnoliopsida > Santalales > Viscaceae > Viscum > Viscum album. The sequence goes on from OY728122.1 coordinate 600,087,026, forward strand.
AACATAGTAGAAAATGAGATTCGAATTTTTACAAACTTCCCCCCTTAAGGAAATTTGTCCCTTAATTTCCCTAATGCAGCATAGAAGAAGAAACCCCGAACAACTCTGGCCACTACGATCATACATCAGCCTCCCTCTCCTATGTCTCATCTTATACTCTCCCATGCTTCCATATCACCCATGCCAGAGGAACAGACCAACCACAGAGAACCTCCGTATTGTGATCAAAAATCCAGATAGGATGCCCATTGAAAGATGCATCCGCCTCCAGCTCGACTTCTTCAGGTTGGAAAGCATGATATGGGGCTGAAAAGTAACGTCGGAGCTGAGAAACATGGAAGATGTCGTTCATATCCTTATACCTCTGAGGTAACAACAACTGAAAGCCTAACGACCCCACTCTCTCCAACACCTCAAACGACCCAACGTACCTCGGTGAAAGCTTACCCTATTTCCTGATATGCTTCTGTCCCATCCTCAGTGTGACACATAGAAAATCCTGATCCCCGACCTCAAACTCCAGAGGTCATCTCTACTGATCAGCATAAGACTTTTTACGAGACTGTGCAGTAGCCATCCTCTTCTGAATCAACTTTATCTACTTTGTGGTCTCCTGAACAAGATGAGGTCCTAGCACAGCACCCTATCCGGCCTCAAGCCAACATAAGGGAGATCGGCTTGGCCTACCGTGCAAATCCTCATAAGGTACCATTTGAATAGTCACATGAAAACTATGTTTGTAGGAAAACTTCACAAGAGGTATATGCTTCTCCCAAGAATCTCAAAAATACTGAATGATTTCTTGAAGCATGTCCTCGAGAACCTGAATCGAACGCTTAGACTGGACATTGGTCTAGGTGTGATAATCTATTTTCAAAAGCACCTATATACACAAAGCCTTCTGTTTCCCCTACAAGATCTGAGAAGTAAAATGTGCATCCCTTTCTGAAACGATGGAGTGCAGAACTCCATGGAGACCTACAATCTCACAGATGTACAACCATCCCAGCTCGTCAATAATGATGGTTTCCTTGATTGTAAAGAAGTGTGTGACTTTCTTAAGTCTTTCAAAGAAAACCCATACCACATCATTCCCTCGATGAGACCTCAACAACCCTATGACGTAATCCATCAGGACGTTGTTCCACTTCAACTTGGGAATTAGTAACTGATGTAAAAGCCCTACTGGACAATGATTCTCTGTCTTCACCCACTGATGTGTGGAACACCTCATGACGAAAAAAGCAACATACCTCTTCATTCCTGGCCACCAATACAGACGTTGTAGGTCTCAATACATCTTGGTGATGCTGGGATGAACTACCCAAACTGTGGAATGATAGTCCTCCATCTGCTCCTCGCATATATCTGCTGGCACCCATACGTGTCCCTGGAAATGAATGATCTCATCTTTTCCTATGGTCCACCTAGTAATAGGGTTCTCTCATGACACACTCTCTTGTAGGACTAGTCCTTCAGAATCTAATAGCCACCTCATTCGCACATGGTCAAGAAGCGTAGAGGAAACAGCTACAAAAGAAAGGAAAGTCTACCCCTATCTACCGTACACCTCCAGATGCATCTCAGAGAAAATAGCCATAATATTCCACTCACTGCTATCCCCTTGAACGGCGTGTATCTGAGTCCTCATACTCAATGCATCAGCCACTACATTTCCCTTTCCCATCATATAAGTAATCTCAAAATCAAAGGATTGAAGGTACTCAACCCACCTTCTCTGTCTCAAATTCAAATCATGTTGTTTGAAGATGTACTTTAAACATTTGTGGTCAGTTCAAACCAAAAAATGCTCACCCAAAAGATAATTTCTCCAACAACTCAATGCCTGATCAATAGTTGCCAACTCTGGATCATGCGTCGGGTAACTCATCTCATGTGGCCTCAACTGCCAAGTCCCGTACGTAATGACTCCATCTCAGTGCAAAAGAACAGCTCCTAGCCCGATACCTGAAGCATAAAAATTGACAGTGTATCTCTTTCCTACCTTAGGAAACACTAGTATCAGTGCCAAAGTCATCCTCCCTTTCAGCTCCTGAAAGGATGACTCACAATAATCTGACTACCGGAACATTGCACCATTCTTAGTGAGACCCATCAGTGGTGTTGCTAAGCGTGGAAAGTCCTAAATGAAGTGTCTTTTGTATCCAGAAACCCCTAGAAAACTCCACACATCAAAGACGTTCTTCGGGTACTCCAAGGAAACTACTACTCTCACTCTCTCTAGGTCTACTGATGCTCTTATCTCTGAGATAACATGACCCAAAAGAACAACAAGATAATTGATGCATCCAAAAGATGAATTCTGAGATCATAGAATATAACTGATGCTCTCTCAGTGTACTCATAATGATCTTAAAATTTTCGGTATGGTCGTGTCGAGTGAGAGAGTACAACAAGATGTCATGCATGAAAACAACCACAAAGAAATCCAAGTGTTGATGGAACACTCAGTTCATCAGTGCCATGAAATATGTCAGCACGTTCAGGAGGCCGAACGACATAACCATATACTCGTATAGACCATACCTATTCCGAAAGGCTGTGAGAGGTATTTCAGATGGTCTAACGCGCAACTGATGATAACCAGACCTCATGTCAATCTTCAAGAACAATCGGGCTCCTCGAAGCGGATCAAAGATATCATCAATACTAGGCAAGTGATTTCGGTTCATGACTGTCAACTGGTCTATCTTCTGATAATTCAAAAAAAGACTAAGGGTACCATCTTCCTTCTTCACAAATAGGACAGGAAAACCCCAAGGAGATGTATCGGGTCAGATAAAACCCTTTCCCTGAAACTCCTCAAACTGTTTCTTGGGCTCCTGTAACTCTGGTGTAGCCATTCTATAAGGAGGACTGGACACCGGTGTCGCCCCTAGAACAAGATCAATAGAAACGTCTACATCACTCTCCAGAGGCAATCCTGAAAAGTCTTCTAGAAAGGCATCCCAGAAATGATCCAACACTAGAGGAAAGTAAAACTGTGAAGTCCCCTGGTCATCCAGATATGGACTAGTAATCTGAGATGTAACTCCTCCTAGCCCATGACGCGCTGGACCCGCTCTAATCCCCTTGACATCACACTCTCCATTATGAATAAAATATCCACAATCTGGTGATATGAATCTCACCCTACGACGATAATAGTTGAAGACTGCATGGAAGAGAACTAGCCAGTCCATTCCGAGAATGAAATCATAGACTGTCATCTCTAGGACATAGAGATCCCATAAGAAGTGAAACCCACCAACCTCTAGATGGCACTCCTAGAACTAACATAAACTAGTCGTTCTAGTCCCCAACAAAGTGTCTAACATCAAGATATCTACATAAGAAATTATGCAGAGACCAATGCTCTCCACAACAACAATAGAGATAAAGCTATGGGAAGCCCCTGTATAGAAAAGAGATGAAGATAATACTGAGGAAACTAGGATCGTACATCAATCTGTAGAAGTTATAGGGTCCTGCTCCGGCTGGGTCTGCTCCACTAGAATGGTCTGGCCTGCTACATCGCCCTATGACCCGGCCTGACCACTTTGAGCTGATCCACTCTGCTATTGCTGAAAGACTGGTGACTGGACAACATGACCATGACCTCCACCTCGTCCTGAACATCTGGAAGAACTCTAGTTTCCAGACTGGTGAGAAACTAGTGGCAAAGGTCCTGAACACAAATTCATAGAAGAGACCATGTCACCAGATGCTGGTTAGAAGATCTAACACAACTGCTGAAGGTGACCCATCTTGTCGCACGATCAGCACCCCACTAGGTATCTCTGGAATTGCGGCCTCATATTCACTCTCTTCCTGCACTGGTAGCATACCACTTCTCTATAATAAGATGTGTCTCACCTCCTCGAATCACTGCACGAAGACACCATGCTGTGCTTCCTACTTTCAGTCGGAGGGACACTAACTCCAGATGTTGAGCCTCCCTAGATCACAACCATAGAATCCCTCAGATTTCACTCCGAGATCAGCACCTGGTTGATGATAGAAGTGATGGAAGTCAACCGGAAGATGTTCACTTGGGAATGGATGTAATTTCTGAGGCCAACCTCAAACATACATTCCAAGAATAACCCATCTCTTCCTAGGAAGGGTGTAAAATGATGGATCTTGGTGAAATGAGAGAAATACTCCATCTAAGGAAGAGTACCATACTCCAGACTCATGAACTCCTGAGGTTGGTCAGCCCTCAAGGTCCTTGGATAGAAGTAGTCAAGGATGATGCGCTAAAACTTCTCCCAATCCATAACCTCCTGATGACCTACCGGTGAATCACATCCCACCACCTCTTAGCGGAATATCATAGCATGTAAGTGGAAAGCTTCACCTTTCATTCAGGAGGCATCTAAAATGCTCAAAGATCATCATCATGGCTTCTATCCATGACTCTACAGCATGAGGTCCTCCTTCCCCTGAGAAGGTGGGAGGATGCTGCTACTGGAAAGCCCTATTTAAGTCTGTCCTAGACATTGCAAGAGGTATAAAACCTTAGAAGGTCTGCATCATCCACATAAATCCTTCTCTGAACTGATAATCTACTCTTATGTCAGGTATAACAGCTGGTGACAAGATTTTTATGATAGGAGTATATGCTCGAAGTCCCTGATCATCCATATCCTTCGTCTGATCACCAACTGGAAATTGGCATACAACCAGAGGATGTCTTGGTACCATGACTCCGCAAGGTCAAACACACAACTTAGATCAAAATTATCAAGAACAGGAAAACAAGGAGCGTAAGAATGGAACAGGAGAAATAAATCATTCAAAATTTACAAAACATGACTACACGGTGTGTATAAAGACTACACGGCGTGTTCCATTAAGTCATTTACATGGGCGTGTACTCCTGCCTAAACTGGTCGTGTAACACCCCAAACACATGGCGTTTTATCCTAACACACAGCGTAAACCTGAATCTGCTTCCCCTGCCCATGTCCTTCTACATGTCTAAGCCACATGGATATCCCTAGACAAGACTACAAGGCATGTTCTCAACAGACACGACATGTACTAGACTAGCTTCACCTGTACCATAGTGTTAGTGACATGGTCAGACACATGGCTCGAACCACATAGCATGTTCATGAGAGACACAATGTGTTTGCGAAAGGATAACACTGACCTGTGTTGTTCATGACACGACTGGTTACCTAGGTTAGACTACACTGTGTTTTAAATGGGGACATGATGTGTATTAGAAGAGACTTCACTGACACAAGTTGTAAACTACACTGTGGGGATCCTAGGATTACACTACATGACATGTTCAACTCGTAAACGACGTGTTCCTACCAAACTTTCTCCATCCCGGGTCTCTGCCCACACAGTCTTTAACATAGTTAGAGACTTCACAGCATGTACATAAAGTACATGACATGTACTTATGAAATATAGTTTCATCCTGAATAGAAGAACACATGGCATTTACATAACATTACACGGCGTCTATTCTGGGTTTTTCCAGACAGTAAGCATCAGTAACTACTCGAAAACCCATATAACACAGAAACAAGCACTGAAAGTGTCAAATTCCAATCATTGAGGGCCCATACTGCCCGTGAATCAATGGTTGGAATCTCCATAAATTTATAATCACGGTAAATAGGTCAATGATCCACCATGTTCCAGTCCATGTGGGCCCATAAAATCTCCATATCCAAAATTTGGCGCTCATTCAAAAAAAACCTTACACAATAAATCCTATAACAAGAAGAATATATTTTTATCAACGAATCTATCACAACAACATCCATATTATACACAACATCTATCACAACAATATGCAGTTGCTATTTCATCCTAGATGACATGGCAAGAATGAATGAAATGTGATTTCTAGAAAGTTCGTATATGATGCATGAGATGGCATACCCTCATCTCATCTTGTTGATACAAAAATAGAACCTCCATAATATCAATGACAACAACACAAAACATGTGAATCACCCAACGGTGAAATCAAATTAAATGTAAAATTGAAAACTGGAAATCAATTGCAATAAATGAGGTAGATTGGATTTTCCATGTACACGGGTTAGCTACTCCCAGGAACAGCTTATTACCAAGTACATATTCCATCCTATCCCTAGACAAAGGCTCCAAACAGTATGTCGAGGAAAGAATCATCTATTACCACTTTGTAATTCTGCGGTTCTGGAAGCCACACAGCGGTGCCCCATACCCGGTTGGTCACATGGAATCAAGCACATTTCCCCGAATTCCAGAGGCATCCAACTAGCAGTGAGGGCTTTGGGTGTGAAAGGTGGGAAAACTATGCCCTCATTGGCAGAGTACACATAATAAGTAAAGACAAATATACAAAAGCGGAAGTAGAAAACATCCAATAATGGAAGAATGTGATAAAAAACAACTGGTGTATACATATATATATAAATGATGCATGATACATATATGTCTAGGAAAGTAGAAAAATAAGCCACTATGCTGAATAATGTACTATTCCAAATTACAAAAGAAAGCAAATAAGCTCCTCAGCATCGCATGCCATAGCATGGTACCATGATCTCCAGCACCACATCATATCCAGTTGATGATGTAAAAGGGTGATTACATTTGTCTATACCTGCAACAATATAATCTGTTTGGGCCCAAAAGCATGTCCCAAATAGGGTGTGAGATGAATCTGAGTAGCCAACCACCATGATATCTATGCCTAGCCTTCAGTTAATATACGGTAGGTAAAATATAGAAAGCATTAAATAGGAAAATTCTCAGCAGTAAACAATCCACAGTCCAAAAATCAAGCAACAACTAATCAATGTAGGTAAACAAAAATAGGTAACCCTATGGGAAGTACTCACAGCCAATCCCCACTGGACCTACCTAATAGATACTAGAAACCATATGGGATGCACACATAGTCTTGCCCCTCCGGTTTAGAAAAACTATAGACTCCCTGGGGAAGCACTTCCCGTTAATTCCCCCTATAGTCTCATATCGTACTAAATATGCCATAGGGAAGAATATACGTCACATTCCCTCTGTGGCCCACATCGAGGAATTACAGACTCTCAGAGTAAGTACTCGATGTCAACTCCCCCTATGGTCTCACATCGTAAATTAATAAAACACTCTAGAGAAGCCCTTACGTCCATTCTCTCTATGGTCTATTACACTAGGTTCTTAGAGCCCTGTGTAACGTCAGCAAGTATCACAGCACTTAACGGAAAACATAAAACTCAAGAGCTACTAGGCTAGCATTCTACAGCATAATAGCATGTCATAAAAGAACAATCCATCCTACAATACTAGGCATAGAACTGAAAATAGCCTAACAGGAAAAACTAGAACAAACTTAAATAAACAGGAAAAACATGCTTGGGAAATACTTCCAAAGCAACAAAAATTACACCATTCACAAATAATAACCTCTAAAAAATCATACAAGAAAAGAAGAAAAACAATAGGGGAAAAATAGTAAACACGCAATACCCCGTTCAAGGGTATTGGTGGAATTTTCCCATAATACTCAAAGGCGTTCTATAGAAAGACACAAACGACCTACATCAGGGTTAGGAGATCAATATACATGATCCTCGAAGATTGAATATCCTTAGAATGTCGTAGATATTTTAAAACACACAAATTGATCAACCCAAAATAACTTGTAAAAGAAGAGGAATTGGAAAATGATGCTCGAGAAGAAGAGGGAACTCACCGATGTGATTCCAAAACAACCGATGAAGTTTGATTCAGAGGATGGACGGAGGCTCGAGGGTTCTTCGAAGATCTGTGGACTTACGAGTTATATCATTTGAATAAAGCCTATAATAAGATAGTTTTTTCCATCAGAACTGACCCCGGTGCATTTAATAAAAAAAATACACGGCATGTACTTTTGAAGTACACGGCGTGTACTTGCCTTTTCGGTACTCCTCATTAGGCGGCTTCCACGTCACCCCACATGACCATGTTTGTGGCCATGACACGGCCAGCACACAGCCTCACACAGAAATGAATTACACAGTGTGTACTCATAATGTACAAGACGTCTACTTCAAAAATTTCCTGAAACTCCCCTTTACTCAAAAACTCTAGAAAAGGAAAAACATACTTGAAAAAAAAATCTTGGTTCTTACAAGACATACTCTATGTAAATTTTTGGATTCTTTAGATTATATTTTGTAGGAAAATGTGATTTCATCAGTTTATAGGAGACATAACATTGTGAGTACCATAAAAATGTATCCACTATCAATGATAGATGGCATATTTGATTAGTTTAATAGAGTTAGATAGTTATTAGATATTGATTTAAAAACATTAAATCACTAGATAATTATGTAATATATATTTTTTCCATGGTAATACTTCCATAGTTGATATGGATTATTTATATTCTAGATGATTTTATTTAGGATAAATAATGAAAATGATTTATTTACAGAGATGAAAAATATATAATTTTATAAATATAAATTTTTTAATGATTTTAATTTGGATATGACATGATGACATACACATAATCATAAATGGAATAGAATATAATAAAATATATTATGTTGGAAACATTCATGAGTATGAATAATAAGACAATAACTTGAAGTTTCATTTCATGATTTTTTATTTCAAAATCTTAGGGACTATAGTGCATGCGTATTGTGTCTACGAAAACACAAAAAATTTGATGATTTATAATTTTAGATAAAAACACAAAACATATTATATATTTTGAGGTTTCTCGAAATGAATAGTTATTATTGAATTTTGATCCATGAATTCACTTGAAAATAAGTAATAATGATTTCCAACACTATGATGTTGGGAATAAATTATCAGATGGCACATAGGAGAATTAATTTTTGGAGCTGAAGTGCAAGGTCACATTTTCCTAAATCATTTTCCTAGTAAACTATAATAATATTTATTTTCAATATTCTAATTATATTGTAATTGTCTAGGTATGTTTAATTTTATATGCAGATTGGGTGGTTGTGTACCACTATTTGTGACATAGGTTATAGGATAACAACCGTCTGAGTACTTGTAATCATTCATGATCTAAACTAATCATATTTTCATTTACATTGGGGGATAGTTTTTTTATTTCGATCATATGATATGGAATTATATTTTTCCCAAGGAATCCCTAATCATATGGTAGATTATGTGTATAAAATAACTATTTTTGTGTGACATTGATATTAGTTATGAACAAGGGAATGGGTTATTTATTAATAATGGGGTTAATTGTAAGGATATATTTTATGTAACATAAAAGATGAAATATGATTCCTACTTTAAATTCACAATATGGAAGAAATAAATGGATATGATTGTGTATTTTTACATTTGTAATGACACCTTTGAGTAATAAAAATGGTTTGGAATATAATTAGAAAGAGATGTGATAGATGGATTCAAAATGATAAATTGTTAATGAAATTTATTATTGAAGGTAGAACCACTGATGATGGACATATAATGTAAAATTTTTTATTCTATAAGAGGAGGAAATAATTCTCAATATTCATTTAAAAAGAGATAAAGTATGAATTTAGTTCATTGATAAGTACTTTTGAATCTATTTTAACAGTGATGTATCAAGATATATGATTGATGTTTTGTTATGTGTGTGTGAAAAAGGATATTATGATTAATGATTTTAGTTCCTTTCCATTTTTTATATGAATATGAAGTAGTAGATTCCTATTTTATTAACAAATATTCATCCTACTATAACATATTAATTATATAAATTCCATTTAAATTTTTAGATGGGACATTGCAAATAATTATCTTGAAAGGATATATTGTGGGTCATTATAGAATAACTGAAATATGCTAAAAAAATATTAACAATTTGTAATATGGAATTTCTAAAATAAAATATATGATTTAAATGATGTGTATTATTATAATACATATATTTTAAGTAAGTAATGTGTCAGATAATAAGTTATGATAATATATAAAGTATATTTAGGTTATAGTGAGCGTTAAGTACCTCTGTAAAGCTATGGTTGAATTATCACTCATAGGTCAATGAAAATTCTAAGTGAACTATTTCATGACTTAATAAGTTCCCTTAATACTTTTCCATTTCTTAATGTTTTTGAAAATCACAAAAACATTTTGTTAAGGAAAATTATCTTCCTCTAATACATATTTTTTGACAGAACGTTTCTTTCTCTATGAAATGTTTTTCCCTAATCATTGTTTTTCAATGACATGATTTTTTTTTCGTAAACCATGTCTAACCACCGTTTTCATCATCCAACAAATATCTCCTTACCAAACACAAAAACTTATAGTTATTTAAATATTATTTCCCCATAATTGTTATTATGATTTAATTTAAAATCAGACTCTTGTTTCTTCAAAAATGAGACTCCAATTTCTTCTTAAATCAGACTCTGATTTACTCTGAAATCAGAAAACCATTTTTCATGAAATTAGATTTTAATTTTATCCGAAATTAGACTTCAATTTCTTCTAAAATCAGACTTTGATTTATTCAAAAATTATACTCTGATTTCTTCTGAAATAAGACTCTGATTTCTTTAGAAATCATTTTCTGAATTCTTTAGAAATCAAAATTTTAATTCATCATAAATCTGATTTTAAATTCCTCATAATTTAGACACCAATTCTTTTTTTTTATAATCCTATTGTTTATATTTTTGGACATAAATTCTAACATTAATTCGAATCCTATTAAATGATTATCTTATAGATACCTCATTTTGATAATGTAATGTTTCAGTTTATCAGATCCCAAATAATGTTTCTTGAGAATAATTATGTTTCCTATTCATAATAAAGTTTCACATATTTTCATACTTGAAATGATGTCATATAACTTGTTTCAAACTAATGGTGTTCAATCTGACACCTGTATAGGTCCCATCAAGATTTAAGAAAAACTATTAATATTAGAGGAGGTGGTGGTCGTTAGAACCATTGCATATAAATACCCCATCCATTTGATAAATTTTAAACAAACATCCATACCCATCTAGTGATTTAATGTTGTGATGTTTTGAAGTGATTTATAGATAGAGAGACCCTCATGCTTTGTGTGATCTCTAAACATCTTGTTCTGCTATGAACAACTTGTTCAGTCTTCCTAGTGTGATTTTAATTTATGCATCAATCGAGGTATTTTACGAATAGGAAGATTGAGGTTCCAACTTGGTTAATGTTCATGGGCTTGCTAGTATAGAAATACATAATCCCATTTTCAATTCGAGGGCTTACCATAGTGTGGGTAAGAAATAATTTCATGAAATTATAAATAAGGTGACCTTTAACCATGGTTTTTGGATATGATTCTCACATGGATAAAATAGTTCCTATACTTGTTTACTTTTAGTTGTTAATAGTTTTAATTATGCTGCATTTTTGTTAAATAATGAAAGTATTTCTTTCTTATAAATTATTTTTTTGTATACTCTAATATAGAAAAGATTCTATATGCAATAAGGTAGAATATTTCCCTAAGTAATCTTTTCATAAGTTTTTTTTCTTCTGTATTATTGGTTATTATATAAGTTCTATTCTTAAATTATAACTAAAGAGGTTATCTGAATCCATATTGTGTAAATTTTATTAAAAATGAATTTTCCTTTGGATAAATACAAATTCTTTGCAAACTACAATTCACCACTTATTGTAACTAAGAATCTACATCTATATTTTGATCCTACAATTGGTATTAGAGTAGGTCTTTGAAATACATATTATTCATATAATTATTCTTGTTCAACCAATCTTTTGTATCATTACATGTTCAAGTTTTTCTTAATGAATTTAAAAACACTTTGTTTATAAACTATTTTTACTAATCCATTTTTTAGAAATGATATTTTAAATATAATGGTAGGAATGATTGTTGGTTATATAGACAATATAAATCCTACCAACCACCAATTTGTATTTGTAATGATTATGAGTACTAAAGTGATATGATGAATACCTTTGTTATAAACACTAGAGTAGAAAATTGTTTCACGCACACTGGAGATTACATGATTCCTGAAAAAGAAATTAGAACATTCAAAAATCATGAAGACCAAGAATATCAACTAACCAATAAGTTACACAATTATAATTTCTGTTCCCTAACACAAAATATTTATATTCCAATATCATCTTTTGATGTTGAGAATCGTTTTTGGAAGAATCATTTTGTTACACACTATTGAACTTCATATGTGATTTAAACTAGAACAGATCTGTTAAGAGATGATTATCATTGATTTCTATTTCCTTATGGAGAATCAGTTTGCAAAGTGAAACAATGATTTAAGACTATCATACATAGTATTTAATCTATAGTATAAAAAAGAACATGATGATGAAATACTCGAGGAAAATATAATTTACATCAAGCCTAATGAGTGGGATTCTAAAAAGAATGTTATAGATAAAAAACAGTAAAGTATATAACATCACTTCTGATGAGTTATTTGGAACATTTCTTCAACATGAAACAATAATGAAGAGAGATATAGACATTAATAAGATTAATAATAGAGGTGAAATAATTTCATTAACTATTACATTTAAATCCAATATTCTAGAAAGGGTAATTAGAAAAACAACAATGACAGATAATATTATATCTGGTTCTTATGACAGTGATCATTCTAAGAGTGAACTGGCCTCTCTTTCTTGAAGGATGATCAAAATTGTTGCAAAGAAGTATTTTTAGTATAGATATAATAAGAATGATATAATGGAAAATACAGATTCAGAAGTAACTTGTTTTGAATGGAAAAGTGTAGGACATATCAGACCTTATTTCCCTATTCCCAAAAGTAAATACAGAAATGATATGTATTATGAAAGTAACATAAAGAAATACTACAAATATATGTTTATGAATGTATAGAAGTATAATGACACCGGGTGTTCTTATGGTAGTGAATATTTAGATGAATCATCATAATATGAATCTTATATTGGTAATAATATTGGTCTTCTAGCAAGATTACTGATTGAAAATCATTATCTTCTAGATAAGGTACACAATTCTGAATCATTAACTGATATTTATTTTTAAATTCCAATATTCCTAATGAATAAAATTATTAATATTTGGATGAAGAATCTTCATCATCAAGAAGATAATTCCTTACCTTCATTTGAAAAAGTATATTGATTTAATAAATTACATGATTATGAGAACTGTAAGATAAAATAGAAGTTAGAGAAAGAAAAATATAGACTTAATATTATAACAAAAAGATGTATCATAATTTTCTAAAGATCTTGATCAAAATACTCTTAATTTTGAAAATATTTTTAAAACTAATAAGTAATTTATTTCTGAAAGGATAAACATTCTAAGGATCTAAAGAATGTTATTTCTATGAAAATTGTTTTAGAGAATAACTAGAATTATAAGAATAATGTCTATGAGGATAAGAATTTAGTCATATGACTAAAAACAGGAATATTTTCCTCAATGAAACTTTTATCAAACATTACTTCTGGAAAATAAAACAATGATAATATGTACTCTCAAATTATTCCTCTAATAAATAGATTTGGATATGGTTATAGTCACTCCAAACTAGTTTTTAGTCACAACTATTTTGTTCCCCAAAGTGCTTCTTTTTACAATATGTGTTAGTTTAGTGGAAATTAGGACAAAATTTGTCCTTCAAATAAAAAAATCATTCTGTTTTAATAAACCTTATTTATATAAGAATATGTGGATACATAAAAATTTTATTTATAAAAAATACTATATCCAAGATAATATGTATTCCCAATGTCTAATAATTTTTTTTCTGGAAAGCAAATGATATGACATAAAAATTCATAGTACATGGATAGTGGATGTTTCCAACACATGACAGGTAACAAAAAATTCATTGAAAAGATTAGCAAGATGATAGGAGGAAAAACATCTTTCCGTGATAATGCTCGAGGGTAAATTTTTGTTATATGTATCATTGAAATTATTTTAAATGCATTAATTGGAAATGTTTATTTTTTAAAGATATTAACCACAAACTTATAATCATAAGATAATAATGTGATTAAAGTTACCTTGTGACTTTTAGGAACCATATATTTCTAGTACACAATTCCAAGGAAGATATTATTCTCCCTACCCATATGCATGAAAATGTTTATACAATGAAGTTAGAGGACCCGAGGATATAAGACCTAACATTCCTTAGTGAAATGGAAGATCATAATTTCTTCTGTAATAGACGAATATGACACTCTAACCATAGGATCTTATGAAAACTATCAAATAAAAGACTTCTTAAGGATCTACTGGAGCATAAATTTGATTCTTCAAAAAAATTTGATCATCATCAATACAGAAAGAAACATAATTCAATATTTAAATCAATAGGTGAATTATCAACATATTTTGAATTATATCTAGTGCATATGGATCTTTTAGTTTGAACAAAAACTGGATGTATTGGAGGAAAATGCTATGTATTTGTTTTTGTTGACGATTAAACAAGATTTACATGGTACTATTTTCTATAAAATATGTCTACAACCTTTTCCTATTTTAAATATATTTCATCAAACGTTAAAATTGGGAGAAAAATTCCATTGATAACTATCATAGAGATCATAGGGGAGAATTTTAAATCTCATATCCTCACTCTTTTTGAAGTATAAATAGTATTAATCATAACTTTTAATCGCCAAGAACACCTTAATGAAATGGTGTTTTATACAAATGAAAAAAAATTAATAAAGAGATAACTTGAACCATGTTAGGTGAATATTCTATTGCTAGAAACATATGGGATAAATTTGTATGTACTTCATGTTATACTATAGGTCGAGTTTTTAAAAGACTTATTCTTAATTAAAAACCTTGTGAATTGTGTACTGGTCGATAACCTAATGTTTTTAACTTCAATGTATTTTGATGCAAATTAGTCATCTTGAATACTAAATAAAACTTACATAAATTTACACCCAAATCAAATGAAGGGATTTTATGAGGATATTTCACTACTTATAAGGCTTATAGAGTTTTTAATATAAAATATTTTATTGTTGAAGAAACAATACTTCTTAAATTTGATGAGACGAAGCCTATTGATTTTAAACAACCTTAACCAGCATCATTGAATGTGTTTTAAAAAACTTATTACGATCCATTGATAGATGATTCTTCTAATAAAGATAAATAGTCAAGAAAATATTTCTGAATCATTTTCCCCATAAAATTTTCTAACTTTTGTTGATCATTATTTTTCCCACTTTTATATTTTCATAATGGAATGGAGGGAATGAAAATCATTTAACTACAATGATTATTATGTACAAGAAAAAACCGTGGAGGGATAAAATTTCATTGTAATAACAAAATTTTTTACGATGAAAAATAAAAGAAAATATAATATTTGAGATATCATTCATCTATCTTTTCATTCATCATATGTTTTATAAGGGTTTCCTTTGGTTTCATCAGCTCTTTATGATAATCTTAAAATGTCATGATCAGATGATGCTAACCCTATTTTTCATTTTCAAGATGTTTGATTTGGTCTTCCTAACACTAAATAATTTCTCCTTGAAACTTTATCACTATTAGAATTACAAAGTATCTGGTGTATGAATTCATCATTTACATTAATAGTGCATGGAATTTGATTAAAAAAACTTTAATATATATAAAACCTATTGGGACATTTCTAGATAACTGTTAGAGATTCAGTATTACATAAAACTCATCTTATTCTGGATATAATAGGTCGTGTTATATTGTTTATGTTATTTCTATAGACATATCATATTTTAAAAATTCAAGCGAAGGCTGAAAAATATGATCTAAAGAGTATAGTGTTTTGGATTGGGTATCCATTTGATTGTAACCATGATTGGGATATTATAGGTCTAGGAGAAAAGGTATTATAATACTTTAGATCATATTATAATTCAATATTTCAGGATAAATTAAGATAGTATATTATCAATGGGTAACTAAAAATCAATAGAGTTTTTTGAATGATACTTTCAATTATTTATAAGTGAGTAGAAATGAGGAAAAATATTTACATGTTCATAGTTTTAATAAAATGGATTTATAGTTATATTCAACATATGAGTAGTTATATTTATATGTTTTTGTAATAGTTATATGGCCTTGAATGGGTAAATTTGACCTTAAGATTACGATTTATGAAATATAAGTAAATATATTGTGATAATTGTGATTGCAACATAAGAAAATAGGTCATAAAGAATAGATATTCTTATTGGGGGTCTGTGATGATTCTTTATAGGGATAATAAATGCCATGAAGTAATATAATAAACCACTTTACACTCTGTTGATTGGGTATAAATAGTCACTTGAATAAATTTATTATTCTCTCCTTGTTTTAGTTAGAGAAACCCCTAGAATTGAGGACATAAAAGGATTATATAGTGGGGATGTTTTTGGTTGAAATAAAGTGAATCCTTATGTTTTTAATGTTTATGTTATTCTGTAATGTTAGTGTAGGGTGTTTTTTGCCGAAGATCATGATATTTTTATTCGATTCTCTGAAAATATTAAATAAATTGGTTGTTATCTAATATACATGCATTGTATATTTGATTGAAAACAATGCATGTCATTGTGATGATTGAGAAACATTATCCCCACTATAATATAATCACATTATAAAAATATATTTTTACATATTATTTTAATGTTATTGTTTTTAGTTAATGGAAATGTTACAAAAGCAATTAAAATATTTACCTATATGAAATAGTTTAAAAAGGGATATATAAACAATATGATACTTAAATTCATTGATTCTCAAAATATTATGAAACCATTGGAGGATGATTTACATCCCAGGAAGGGATATTTTTTAATGTCTAATAAATTATGTTCTATTAATAACTAGTATTGATTTTTGTAAATAATTTATATATGATTTTCAGAGATATACCATTCAGATTTGAATAAATTGAAGATTTTCATCAGGTTGGTTCACTGTAGTAAAAAGCATATAATCTTTTCTATATTCAATTGATATATGTACATTTTTTATTTGATCATTTTTACCATATTGATAAATATAATGAATGGTACAAAATAAATATCCTCTTTTAGTCAGGGTTATATTTATGAATCTACTAGTATGACCCCACCCTATTATAAAAGTTGATTTCTTAAGGTAAAGGAAGTGTTTTGAATACATAGATCTCATTTGGAACTGCTTCTACACACCATAGAAAATATGGATATATAGGAAAGGAAAATAAATTCATCAAATTAGGATGTATGAAAAATTTATGAACTATAAATTCTTGTTGACATAAGTGACAAATATTTGTCATGGATTGGTAGGGAATACTGGAACTTGACTCCTAACATCAATGAGGGTATGATTAGAATATAGGGGTACAAGAATAAATTAGAAAAATGGCCTATTTAATTGAGAATATTGTTAAATATGAACTATAAATTAAAGATTTTCCCATTGAATAGAGCTTATTAAATGTGCATGGTAGTAATTAAATTTCATGTTACTGAAATGATGTTTTGATTTCCTATAAATATTAACCCCATTATAAATTTTTGGATTCTCATTCATCCATTTAAATTCACTATTTCTAAAAATAAAATATTTAGTTTTTAGCGATATTGTTACTAAATGATCATATGTATCATTTGATTGAAATTATTTATAGACTAAAAATATATTAGGGTTATTAAATGGTTATTTAAGTCACTAATAATTATCTATGAATTATATAAATGAACTTATAAGGGTGATTTAATTGGGTAAAATTGGTATATTATCTCCCATTTACTTGTGGAAATATTGTGTATAATGATCAAGCATCAGGGGAAAATTCACATAGTGGATGTTTTGATTATATAATATGAAACATTAGGATTAATTTTAAATAAATTGGTTATGGAAATTATATTGGATAAATTGATCATAGATAGGATTGAAGTGAAATTCTTAGATAATAAGGGATATTATAGATATTTCCTATAGTGTACGACCGATGGATAGAGTAATTTAATTTCTTAGAATGGTGGATTTTGGTTTGGGTTGATGACTTCCATGATGAAAATTAAATATATATGTCATATATTATAGATTTATTTTTTATATAGTTTTCAAATTATTAGTTTTATTTCAAGGATACATAGGTCTATAATGGCTCTAAATATAATGGAATATATTTATAAAATTAATTCCCTTTATTAAATATAAAGTGCTAGATTTCATCTCATACACAGAGGATACAATAAAAATGAATAATTATTTATTCCAATAAGTTGTAAAATTACATCATAATGAAAATTAAATACTTTATAAGTGATATTTATTAAACATAAATGTTATTATCATATAAGTAATAAACCCAACAAAAAATAACAACAATATAATCATAAAATCACCATCCTTACTGTATGTAGTGATGATTATAATATTTATTATAGTTATGTAATGAATGTATAATATTATAAATAAGATATAAAATATTAGTATAAATTAAATATTAGAGTTAAAAAATTTCATAGGATTTGTTAATATTTTATATTTGATTTACAATCTGTTGTATGACATTTATATAGTTGTTGGGTACATATACGGCCATTAGAAATTTAGATAACTCATGAAAAATTTAAAATTTTATAATGGGTATATATTCACTTTTAAAATATATATAATTAATTTTTATTTATGTATATATCATTTCTAAAAAAATAATTGATATCTATTATATAAATATGGAGTGATAACGAATCAAAATATGACCTTTTATAATTTAATTCATTTTTATTGTTTATAATTGTTTTTATAATATATAATTTAATTAAATTTATTGAAATTAATGGTATAATATTGTGTAATTATTTTGAAATTTGTAATATTCATCATATTGTTGGATAGAGGTTTAATTTCTATTTTTGTGAGAAATGAAGTTGTCTTGGTAAATAGTTAATTACATTGGTAAGTAGTATGATACCGAAATATATTACATACTTAAATTAAAGAATAAAAATTATCAATGTAATAATTCATGATAAAAACAAATAGAATACTAATACATCACACACTCTCAATTTATGGGAAACATTTCATTATAAAATTACCTCCCATAATAGTTAAAAAATGACAAATTAAAAACATACCTCCCACAATCGTCTCTAAAAGAACCTCTATTTTACTAATCTAAACCTATATAAATATTTTGGATAATTATTTAATAACTAAATATATATCTACCATTAGTTATTTTTTTATATGGTTATACACATATAAAATTAAATTTCATTATGATATGTTTAAATTCTTTCTCCATCATTCATATTATATTTTTTTGTTTGGATTGGTTTAATTAAATAATAAAATGACGAAGCACCATATCTGTAATTATAATTTTATATGATAATGAAAACATGAATATATGTAATATATGATATTAATGGGTAATTAATTCAATTATTATTTTACTAAAATTGGTTCTCCCATGAAAATGAGTATTGAGAAGTAACTCAATATTATTTTTAATCCCAACAGAAACATACATGTTATGAATTACATTAATTTGAAAAATTCACAAATATTAAGTCAAATAATCATATAAATTGTCAAATATTAATAGTATAATGATTCAACTACTGTGAATGATCATATAATGGAGAACATAACACAAATTAATGATAATCGACATTACCATAGAGAAACTAGTAGGGAATAATCTCAATAGTTAACATCAGATGAAGAAAAAATATATAACAAAAATGTATATATGCAATAAATAGAAATAATTGTCAACTATAAAATTTAATATATTTGAATATGGTTTTAAATAGTTGGTTATTATGGATCATTTTTGTATACATAGTTTTTGAGTGTGATTAATGAAGTTGGGAGTTATGGTATTTGTTTCTCCCCCAATACCACTTCTTGTTTGATATTATTTAATCCTAAACATGTAGAAGGTGAATTTATTTAAAAGTTCAAATTAAATTCCTTTTTTTTATTTCCACATGATTATTATTTTTGGATAGTCATTTAATCATTATATATTAATTCTTATTTATTCGTACTTATCGATGATAATATTTATAAGGGGAATTTCATACAACTCTCTTATATTGGAAATTTTTTCTTCCATTCCCATGTTATATATATTTTTTCAATTTTTTAACTATTCATGATATATTCAACCATGAATATAATATTTCTCTCATCCATTGAAGGGAAGTATTTCTCTATTATTAGTGGATATAGATATAGTATTCCATGAATCTAATCTGTTTAGTCATGGATCTAGGTTTTAGTTCTAGATTTCATTATTTGTCATGATCATGGTTGTTCTACTTGAATTTTGGATTCCCATTAGTGAGTGTCCTTAAATGATAATAAGGTATGGGATCTAAATTCAATTACCCATAGTCCTGAATTCCATTTGAAATTATGTTTATTGAATAATCAATTGGAATTTTTGACAATGGAATCATGAATTGAATGAATGAATGAATGCATTTATTTATTGAATAATGGAATTGGTTATTTTATTTGTCATGTGATTATGAATTGATTTGAATATAGTAAAAATAAATTTTGGTAATTTTGATTTTTAAATTGGTGTTAGTGGATTAATTAAATTGTTAATTAATTAATGGAATGTTGAAATTGTGGAATTGTGAGGGAATTTTGATTTTGTAATGGGTCAATTAATTTATTTGATAATTACATTATATTGGGAATTATGAGATGGTTGACATGACCTTATTTATTTAATGGGTTTTATGAATTAAATATTTCAAATTTTATAATAGCGATTTGGTCATATTATTTTATGTGATAAAATTGATGAACCATTTTTGTTGCGAAAAATTTTATTCGTATACCATGTTGTGAAATTTTGACAATAGGGTAAATGTTGATTACGCTTGATTGATGTGATATATGTTATATATGTGTGTGATTGGGTGACCTAATAGTGTGTTACACATACTGAGGCTCTAAATACCCTTATTCGATAGAATGATATACAATTTTGGGATACGTGATGATTATCGAAATACCCATAGATGATTATCATAATAATGAGGATTATGACCATGAATGTTGCTCCAAATACTTATGGGGAGCATGAAATTTCATTCTATCTTTGAAATTATTTCATTGGATATTTTTTCCAAGTGTTTATGCTATGAAATTTGATGAAACCGATAGTGGAAATCCATGTGTTTTATTGAATTGTGAATTTAATATGTGATATGGTTTAGAATATGACGTAGTTCTAAGTGGGTATAGAAGGTTCATGTATCATTATAAACCCAAGGGATATTTGGTTAAATATAAATAATTGAATATGTAAATTTTTGATATTTTCTATATCATTTTATATTTTATACAAATTCATACACTGATATTTATTAGATATTGTTTTACATGCTGTTGGTTGAGGATATATGAATTGTAATCAAACCCAACATAGGCATCATAATCGGTACATGAATAGGGTTCATGTTTTCAGTAAAATATAAGGGAAATAGATCTATATTAGATTATTGAGTCATTATGGATCATGGATTAAGGAATCAAAAATGATATTGGGACCTTCTTGGCAGATTCAATGTGTCTTATCTATGGTTTTCATTTGAATCATGACATGTATATGGAATGGGATATCAACTATTTTGGTTTCGATATTATATTACTATTCTTATCATTATGTTATACTAGTTTACCTGGTTATCGTTTATAACACTTGGAAACCATTAATTTATTTTCCACTATATTACATCTTTGATTTAGAGGGTTTAGTCTCCCCATGATCAATATTAGAACCTCAATACTAATCATCACCCACTATCTTATAGAGTGTTGTGCATGAAATAATGTAACAGAACAGCTTGGAGGACCTATGTCGGACACCCGGGTCTAGATGTAATAAATTTGTATCAAACCGTATTTCTTTTCATTTCGTTGGTCTTACTATTTTGGAAAGGTAAAAATGAGAATAGGATTTTTTTTTTTTGGAATCATAGTATCAATCCCATGTAAATTGGTAAAATATGTGTACAAAAGGTGGTACTATTGTTATTGATGTTTTTTATTATAGATGGATTATATTTCACCTTGATTGATGTATTGTTTGTGTGATGTGATTAAGGTTTTGGAATTTTTTGAGATTTGAATCATGGCTCGGTAGGGCATAATAGTTTAGTATTTCTGCATCAATCTTATGAAACTGTGAAATTTTGAATCATGCATTTTTTTAGCCACACATGAAAAAGAAGGTTTTGGGTAAGATGTTTAAATTTTATTTTTTTCCATTCTTGTGTAGTTGAACTTAAAATGATACTTAATATGGATATGAAAACTATAAGATGATGCAAGATGTGAAAAAAATGGATCATTAATGTGAATCATGAATAATGACAATGTATTTAACATTTGTAAACAATTACATATATATAGGATGGTTAATGGTAGTGGTACCACCTTAAAATTCACATTATTGTAGTGTTTGGGGAATGAATTGTATGGATTTTTTGAATCCTTCTTATATCTGTGTGTTATGTTTTGGTAATTTGATAAGACGCAGAATCAAGTAACTTAGATATTGTTCCAAAATTTATTACATTGGCATAAAATATACCAAATAAAATCCCAAATGAACTAATATTTTAGAAGTCCTGGTAAACTAGATACATATTTTAAAATAAAATTTCATTTTAAACATAAAAAAATATTTTTCATTGAAAACACCATTATTCTCCATGCTTAACCCTTCATATTAGTCCTAATAAAATTTATAGAATCCTAGTGGAAAATAAATCATAATAAATGGGTGAACTCAAATTATATTTAGGGGTATAAATGTTGAAGATGATGTCATAAATAAAAATAAATGATAATGGAAGGGTAATTAACAAAAATACATATACATTAGTCATTTTATTGAGCATTATATGGATGTAATGAAATATGAACATATAATTCCACACAAAAAATAAGATAATCCTGAACATGTATATTCTAACTACTCAAATTATTGCATGAAATATCAATAATTATGGAATTCATAATATCATATATTTATACTATCATGAAATATACTCAAGATAGTTACTTTAAAGATAAAGTATCCCTCTAATTTATGTCTCTGGGAGTAAACCCATCTGATTCTTCTTGGAATCAAACAGGAATGGTTTGACCCAAAATAATTACATCTCAAGAAACTATCGACACATTAAATGGATTTTATTAATTCCTCCTAACACAAGTCATGAATATCCAAACCATTACACATATATAAAATAATATATTTAAAATGAAATTTTAAAACAAAAGTCTCTTATACCACTTTGAAATATTTGAGTCATAGGACACATAAATGTATATAATTCTGAAATTCAACATTTAAAACCTTAAAAATATTGATATCCATGATATCATATACTAATGTGGAACTACACCCCAAAAAAGTGGTGAATAATTTATATGTTACAAAAATAAAACTAATATTAAAAAAACCTTATCTTGTGCTTTCAATTAATTGATACAACTTTAACCACATAATATTTAGTCAAAATCCTTTCATATATTTTTATTTTATATAGTGTACGAGTTTTAGAAGGACTATAACCTCTATTACATAAATAAGGATTTTGATAAGATAAGTGGGAAGGGGTTGGTTGCTCTAGATGGATCAAATTAGTGTGAGGATATTAGGGAGGGGGTTACGTTTTATAATTGAGTTGAGGGGGACTTTTGAGAATCCTCATAATATTTAATTATAATAAGCCTATTATATATCTAAAGACTCAAAAATATACAATAAATCAATAGGGGATGACATTTTTTTCATCAAAATTTTTCATTTGAAATGTTTGAAAAATATTTAATTTTTAAATTTTTTTTACAAAATATCAATTCAATTAAATTTCATTATTTTAAAATTTTATATAATTAATTTAATTTGACATTAAATAAATCATTAAATATTTAAAATTTAAATATAATTCATTAAATAATCTCTAATATACACTACAGATTATGAAAAAAATTTAGAAACATTTTCTAAACATAAATATATTAAAAGTAATAGTGTTAAAAAAATTGTTCTATTTTGCTGTTTAATAAATAAATATTGTCTTAGCATTGGATAAGGATTTAATGTTATTATATAATTTATATAAATTGAAAATAAATATCTTTGATGAAAATAATTTCTCAAATTTCCAAATTGTCATATTTATCTATTAATATATTGATTTATTCAGTATGTGGATATAAGAGATATTAAATACATGGAAAGTGATATTTTGTATATAACTATGAAATAAGTAATATATAAATTATATTCCTCGAGAAGATACTTTTAAGGAACTATAATTCTATATTAAGGTGATGAGGGTTGAATAATATTCATCCAATAATTTTTTGAAATGTATATCCCACATTTTTTAAATTATCTTATGGTTTTAACCATTATTTAATCCATTCTACTGTTATTGTGACAATAAGGATTTTTCCTCTTTGAAGATCATTAAAATTATTACATAATTAAAAAATTACCGTAAATTGATCATATATTTCATTTTAAAACATATCCCTACCATTTGGATGAATTATATTTTTTATGAATTTTATATCATTTTATATAATATTTTATATTTTAAAATAACATTATTGTCAATTATTAAAATATTCATTACATTGACTTCTAGTAAAATCAATAAATATATATATTATAAAAAACATTTAAAATTATCACTACCATGTAATTGTCATCACGAAAATTCTTGTAGGATACTTATTTTGTCAGATTATATATATTTTAATATTTTAATATTATTTATTTTTTATTTCCATTAATTAAAAAAATAATGAATCACCATTATGCAAGAAATTATGTTATTTATTTGTGTTCTAAAAATTTAAAAAATTAAAAAATATTAATATAAAAAAATTAGTTTCAATAATACTATTCATAGTCGAATATATCCCATATGAAACACTATATTGAAATATTTAACTTGGTAAAAAATGTATAACATGTCTGAATTTTCAATATTGTAAAAAACATTAAATGGATTAAATCCATAAATATGGCTCCAAGAGCACATAAAATAAGAACAATAATAATTTTGATTAAAAATAACACATCCAAGAAAATTAGAACAAGTGTTAGGGTATTTTTATAATATTTATAATATTGTTTTTTACAGAATTTCATGATTTACACTTAAATATAGAAATGGAAATCACTAATGTTAAAATTCAAAAAAAAATCAAATGTAAAAGTAATATATTTAGTAAATTCATAACATATGGTTCCAAATATGGACTCAATTTTTCAAAATTCAAATCTAAGAATTGGCTAAAATTAATTTAAAACTAATCACATAGGGGGAGTGAGAGAATGTGTTTTTAATGTTAATATGTGAAAAAGATTGAAATATATTTATATCCACATTAAATATAATGTATATTAAAATGAGAATAATTTTATAAATTTATGTATTATTTATCTATTATTACATTAAATAAATTTTTTATAATTAAACATTATAATGTATTTAGATGAAAAGATGGTTTTCAATTAAAATGGTTCATTTTATTATTATTCCTCAAACAAATTAAACATATCAAGAAAATTCCAACAAATTAGACAATAGTAAAATTTTAATTTCAATTTAAAAAATGATTATTATCTTTTCAAATATAAATTATTAAATATTCTACAATCAGTTTTAAAAAGACTACGCTGGCAAAAGGCAACATAACTACATTTAGAAAAACATATCTCTATAAGTGTAAAAGTTGATTTATTTTAATATCATATCTGGAAAAAAAATATGAATATCAATACATTTAATGAATATAAAATATAAAAATATCATAATGTGGTCAATATTATAAATTCTTTTTAATTTCATGGCTACATTATAATAATATTTCAGTATTCAATAAAGATGAGTGTTGTGTACATTTTAAGTTTTTCAAAACATTATATTTTAAAAAAGACATACCCTAAAATATTGGGGTGTTACATTCTCTCCCCGATCAATAAATTTCATCCTCATAATTTTATATTTTATATAAAAAAACAAAAGGTCAATACTTGATATTTCCTTACTAGTAAACCCATATTAGAAATACAATTGATGAAACATCCTCTTAAAAAGAAGTAAATGATATAATTAATGTTTATAAAAGTTAATGATTTCGATTAGGATAACGTTCAAGGAATGTGAAAACATGGTCACAGGCGATAAATATAACTATATACAACATATTTATAGATATAGAGAACATGGTCATTAAAATGATAACTAGCACAAAACAAAAAATCCTTGATCTGTAAACATACAATTTATTTTTCAGATGGAAATTTAAATTGATAACATTTTTATTCCAAAATACTTCTCTTATAATAGATGTAATATTATACTATCATTATAATAAACTAAATAAAATAATCATACTTCATTTTTGTTCAAATCATAAGCATAATCTCTTCATTTTTTTATGCATTGAAAATTTTTTAATTTATCTCTTACATATGGAGATGGATATCAAAGGTGAGTTTTTAATTCCTCAATAAATTTTAAGGAATTAGATGGTCCAAAATTATTCACATTAACCTAGAAATGTCTATTGAAACCAAAATTGCTGGCACATGATATCTAATACAGTAAATCACACATTAAAAAATTAATAATATCCAATTTACAACATAATAGAATATATAAGTAGCTAATTTTAAGAGTAATAAAAAAATTTATGACCAAATTAAAAAAATAAGGAGTGTCACTAAATTTCAAAATTTAACATAAAATTAGATCCCCCAAACAATATAATGTAGCACTTATTGTCACATTATAAATAATTAATCAACTTAAAAACCATAATGTGATTTTTCATGCTCCCAAATCATTAATGAAGACGTGATATAGAAAAATCTTTATCTATCCATAGAGTAGTTGATAATATAATTATTTAATACAATTTGTAACGCCCCGACCCCAGCTACCCAAAGTCGGTGCATTTATTACATAACATTGGCATGATCACAAGAAAGATCAAATCTTGAAAGACCGATTGGTTTAGTAGCCTTGGAAACACTAGATATATTCATAAGTTTTACATTACATCATAAAATGAAAAACTAATACAACAACATAATGTCTCCATAATCCACACTCATATCCCCACATAATATCCCTGCAGGTCATTCATAATTTTCTTCTTCACTTCCTGGGAAAAATAAAACATAGAAAAGGGGTGAGCTCAAATGCCTAGTAAGGATAACAATATAGCGGAAACTTTCATAAATAAGAATAAACCTTTAAGGCAATGTATAACTAAAACAAAAGCCTTTAAAACTTGAACTTTCAACATAGTATGGCATAAATGAAATGAAATAATGCCATTTACTTATTCACATGGATATTCTACTAATCGAATAATCACATGCAATATCAATAACCACTTTCATAATGTTGGAATGCATAATGCCAGACTATCATAACCACATAGCCAAGGCCTCGTGCCAAGACTACAAATAAGATTTTATCAAGGCCTTGTGCCAAGACACTAGTTTGTCTCATGAGACCTACCGATGCATAGAGGAGCTATAGCGGGCTCCACCCGTCACTTATTAAGTCCAATGCATTCCCATATGAAAAGGTTTAAACATAACATAAACATTCGTATTAAAACTAGCATACGAAATGTCAATACTTTCACAATAAACTATGAATGGTATAAAAATAGCACATCCACAGTCAAACATATCACAAAACCTTCAATACAATATAGAAGTTTTGTATCATAATAAATCAACTTCAAATAATCTTAAAATCCATCAAAGATGTTGACATAGATGAAATCAAAATTCTTTTTAAAGAAATATCTCCTTTTATTTTGAAATCATTTAAGATCCATATAAAATAAAACATTTTCTTTGAAAATATTCTTATAAGCTTGTAAGGAAAGCTTTGAAGATTTTATAACGGCGTAAAATAACCGCACCCGCCGTATAAGTTAAAAAAAACATTCTTACCTCAATTCTGTCGAAAAGGTTAAAAAGGACCTTGTTTTGAAAACGACGGAAAGATTCCTTTATAAACCTCTTATAAAAAGTCAAAAAAGGTATAAATGACTTTAACCCATATTCTTGTAAATAGTAAAAATGTTTTGAAATACATTTTTAAGAAACATGGATGTGGATGATAAAGAGATCAAAGTAGATTATTACATATAAACAACCTCAGATAATGAAGAGATTGTGAAATAACCCTTACCTTGTACTTTTCCTTTGTTGGGGTAGGTTAACCTCCTGTATAATGGTGAAATAATTGTTATTAAATTATACAAGAATCATATACATTAATATGATATCATATATGATCTTTTAATATTGATTTGATAATAATATCTTAGTATTATCATTGTTTCGGGTGTTAACTTACTTGTTTTCTTTCATATGTTTTGTTACGTAAGACATGTTTGTAAAGGATAGGTTGTATATTATTCATATCCAGAATGATATCAAGTCCTTAAACATCATTTTTAAATCATAAAATGATAATTATACTTTAATGGTTACGATGGAGAATGAATCTCATCGCGTTCGTGGAGACGGTAGTCCGTACGCACGAGCGACAATATCATTGTTTTGATATTAAAATAATATATAAATGGATGGTATATCATATATACAGAATCATTAATATGTTATATTTATTATTTACATGAGTTACACATCATTATTATACCCATCCAAATAATAATATATTGAATAACAATTACACCACGACGTGGAGACGGTAAGCCGTACGTACGCACGTATGGTGACATGTTATTCAAAGGGTGGATAGAATACTGAATATGGTTGTACCATATTTATAATAACATCACAGTATATAAATGATACTGGAGTCATTATTTTAGAATGGTAACAACAAAGGAAGAAGAAGTGGAAGAAGAAATGATCTTGGAAAAGGGGTGGTGAAAACATTACCTCTTCTTCGGGTTCTTCCTTTTGATTTGATCAAAAGGGATCCTTAGGTTGGCTTTCTGATCAAACTAAGTCCACTAGGTTGTAGTGAGGGATGTTGGGAGAGTATTTGGGCAGAGTTTGGCCGAACCAAAAGGCTTTAGAGGTGTGAAGAAATGAGAAGGAGGAGTGCCCTTTTATAAGAGGGGTGAGGGGCACCTTTGGAAAAGTTAGAAATATTAATTTATAATAAATTCATATTCGGTTTCTAAAGGCTCCAAAGTTTATTATTAAAAGGTTAAGGTGGGGATAGGTCGAAAAACACTCAACCAATAGAATTTAGACAGGTTTGGGTACTTATATTAACCTTATCTTTAAGTATTAACTCTAAGTTAATTAGTTTCACTTTTACAATGTCTCTTTGTATTTTTATATAATATGGTTAATAAACTTACTATATACATCCAAGCGACCTCCAAGTGGTCCATTAATGATGAACCTATCCTTATATAAGTCTATTGGCAGAACCTTAGATTTTTAGAAATTTAATATCAATTAATAATATAATATTTGTTTTAAAAACTCTTTTATGTCAATTTTGACACTATTCAATAGTTGATTTTTGTGAAACTCATAACAGATTGATTACTTCGAACAAAGTCAATTAAATCAATCCTAATATATCATATTAGCCTAGAAAATTAGTTTAATTCATTAAAAGTTTCATATTATATTTATTTGGGTATTTATAATATCAATTATTTTAATTTTTCACTATTATAGTAATTACTTCATCATCATTGTGTCATAAATAAAATAAATTATTTAATGTCTAAAAATTATAAATAAAATATCATTATGTGGGAAATCTTTTTAGATTTCTAATGAATATTTATAATCTAAAATCCAACATATATAACCCTATGTAAAAATTGTTGTTCTAAAAGATATATGCTTGTGTCATTTTTGTATTCATTTTAACTAAATTAATATAAAGTGTCATTATCACTTACAAGTGGATCCATGGGGTCCCAAAATTGACACAAAGATGCCCATGGTCGACCATCTATCAACCAATACGGTTAAGACACGTTTTTAAGGTAATTTAGTATTATTATAATATTATTTTTTTTAACCCTTATTTACCGGATTTACCCTTAACCATGGTAAATAAAATATTTACCGCAGTAATTATTCAAAATGTCTAAAAATAAAAGTTACCTATTTACACAATTTGAACATCCTGATTCCAAATATGGAATCCATTTTCCTAAATTCAAAACACAGAAGTGGCAGAAATTAATTTAAAATTAATTCCCGCTGTCAAAACAAAAAGCGTGTTTTTAAGAGATAATAACTATCAAAAGATTGACACTTGTTTATGTTCGGTTTAATTGTAAAATTATGTCCAATGACCAACATTATATTAAATGGTAAAAATATATTCTAAATATACTTTAAAACTACTAAAATTCATAATTTATCACTATTAATTATTTTGATTAAAAAAGTTGTTTTTAATTAAAATTTCGTAATTTTCACTATTCATCAAAATATGAAAGTTATCCGAAAAGTACCAAAATTTCACCTTAGGCTAAATTTGATATTCCGAATCCAAAAATGAAGTCCATTTTAAAATATAAAATATATATAACTTCAAAAAGTAGGTATTACTATTCATAACAGCTAGTTTGATTGGTTACGGTGTGTTAGAACTCGAAGTTGCGTACAACACACGCTACTGTTTTATTCAAAGGAAAGCGTACCGTGGAAGCTTGGGATGTTTCATTTTAAATTTTTTTTTGATGTCTCCATTTAGTCAAAAAGTTTAAAATATTGTATTTAAAAAGGTTTCTCTATCAAAAGTTGATAAAAGTGCAATACTGAAAATGAATCTGTTCTTGCATTATGACTAAGAAACTCATAATATGGATTCTAAAATTATAAGGATTATATAAAGTTTAAAATTTAGTTAATAATATCCATGACCTCTTTTAATGGCTTTTTTTTTGGTAAGTCATGGTGCAATTGAACTCAGTGTTGCGGGTAGTGTAAGTTATTGAATTATTTTGAAGAAATAACACACTATGAAATCTTGGGGTGTTACATTCTCCCCTCCTTCAATAAATTGCGTCCTCGCAATTTGAAATTGTTCTTCAAAAATAAAAGGTTGAAAGTATAAAATATATTTTTGGGAAAACCCACATCGGAAATTGGGTTACTAACATTTAGTCTTAATATGAGGAAAATAGAAATCAAAGGGTCACCACCAAATTATGATCTCGATTAGGAGAACATTGGTGGAAATTAGAGACATATAATCGGAGGAAAAACGTAAATATTTATAGGTAGTGATTGAGGTCATCAATCACAAACAAGTGTATAATTGAGGTCCTTAAATTCATCAATCTATGATGATTTGAAATACCATCGGTTCAACAAAACATAGGGTATCAGGATAACACATTTTTGACGTTTCAAAATATCTTAGTTGAAATCCCACATCGAAAAATGAATTAATGAGGCCTCTATTTAAAATAAAGAGTGGAAAGTATGAAGATTACCGAAAATAACACATACTAGGGTTCCATGTAGGAAAATATGGATATGGAAGAGAAATCTAACCATCAATTATCTGATGGAGAGTGGTAGAGAACATGGCTATGAAAAGGCCAACAATCCCAAAGCCATAAATTACTGATGATTTAAGGTACCATCTAGGACAACATTTTTGTTCTAAGTTGCTTTTCTTAATATTGAGGAATTTATTTATGAGATTGGCTAAGATCCTAAGGATATATACTTACTTTATAATTAGAGTTTTTTCCATTAATAAATTTCTACCATAAACTCATCTTTCACTCGTAAAAAAATTATATTTATACTATTCGTACAGGGTTCCAAAATAAACGAATTTATAATTCATCTACCAGATCTTTTAAAAAACTACATTATTTAATCCAGGACATCTCTTGGGCCAGTGGTAGGTGATACACCCTTGTCGCCCTTCGGTTGCGGGTTCAAGTCTTGCAGCCTTGCCGGACGCGACGGGTTGCCGCCCGACCTCCGGGTTGTCCTTTTATGGAAATCCAAAATAATCCAAACTAGAACTATCCAAAATACTTCTGTCCAAACTCACAGTCCAACATTTATAAGGAAGGTAAACATAATATAGATCCTTTTTACCCCGTAATAGAATATGAATACCTTCATCATGTACTACCATATTCCTTATTGATTACATTCATGTTCCCTTATTCCATATAGAATGCTGGATATACTTCATTAATCCAAAAATGTTTTAAAACCCAACAAAGATGGAATATACAAATCATTAATCAGCTTCAAGGTAGTCAATAATATCCAATATAATTTATCCAAATCAATCATGTATTATTCTAAAATCACCACCTCGGTATCTGAACCATATTATGGTTTATCTTTCTCTCAACTATATATTTTCCAAACATTCAACCTGCTACTGAGTCACTTTTCTTTGTTCCACACCATCTCAAGTCCTTAATGAAATAGTACTGCAGTACAATCCTTATATACTCCATAATTATTATAACAAGTACATTGTTGATAAAACACTCAATTGACATAATCAACATAAGAACTCTAATCATTCCTCTTCATCTGTGGTAGTATCATAACTTTATTATTATCCAATAGCATCATCTGTGGCATAGTCTGATGACTGGGACATAGGTTTGCGTAGTGTCCAAACTCCTTGCAAATGAAGCATTGTACATTTAAAACCATTTTCTTACCCTTGCAGTCACGTACTTTGTGCCCTTTTCCTCCACACTTATAACAAACTCCCATTCCTTTCAGGCAAGTTCCAGGGTGTTTCTTTCCACAGTTACCACATATGGGAAAATTCTTCTTTTCCCTCTTACTTTTATCCATCTTTCTCTCTTCCATCCTTTTCTTCTCTTGCTTCCCTTCAAAGCCATAGGACTCAGTAAACTCTTTACTTATCTTATCAACACATGATATTATTTCTTCATATGATGATAATACATGGGAGACTATTTCTCTTATAAATTCTAGCTTAAGACCATGAAAGATATGATCCTTCCTTCTCTTTGGATCATGTGCATTTCTGGAGTTCTCATTCCTTCTACTGGGCGCCATTTCTAAACAATGGCATACACTAGATCAGTTTATGAATCAAAATACATAATCCCATACTTATAAAACACTTAACATAAATTGAACTATTTATGGATATAATCCATAATCATAAGAATGTTTTCTTTGAGGAAGTATATACTCATAATCCCTTCATAATGATTTGTAAAGAAAATGAGAGTTATCCTAAGCATATCCCCCGGGAGTGTCGTAACCAAGAGTGAAGCAAGGCCCGTTGTCGTGCACCAGTTCCCGTTCGAGTCTAGCTCAAAGCGGTGTTTTCGGGTTTTACCCCTAGGTACATCTGTGCCAGAGCCGCCTCTACCTGCTCGTATCCAGACAGGGATGTATTGCTCGGAAAACTCACAAAGTCTCTACAATACCAAAATTCTAGGAAGTTCTTCTATACTAATCCTCAAAGTTCATCTTAGGTCTATGTGCTCTAATCAGAGTTTATCTAAATCTAGGTTCCAAGGTTTGTACTAAACTTCCTCTGATACCAACTGTAACACCCCGACCCCAGCTACCCAGAATCGGTGCATTAATTACATAACATTGGCATGATCACAAGAAAGATCAAATCTCGAAAGACCGATTGGTTTAGTAGCCTTGGAAACACTAGATATATTCATAAGTTTTACATTACATCATAAAATGAAAAACTAATACAACAACATAATGTCTCCATAATCCACACTCATATCCCCACATAATATCCCTGCAGATCATTCATAATTTACTTCTTCACTTCCTGGGAAAAATAAAACATAGAAAAGGGGTGAGCTCAAATGCCCAGTAAGGATAACAATATAGCGGAAACTTTCATAAATAAGAATAAACCTTTAAGGCAATGTATAACTAAAACAAAAGCCTTTAAAACTTGAACTTTCAACATAGTATGGCATAAATGAAATGAAATAATGCCATTTACTTATTCACATGGATATTCTACTAATCGAATAATCACATGCAATATCAATAACCACTTTCATAATGTTGGAATGCATAATGCCAGACTATCATAACCACATAGCCAAGGCCTCGTGCCAAGACTACAAATAAGATTTTATCAAGGCCTTGTGCCAAGACAATAGTTTGTCTCATGAGACCTACCGATGCATCGAGGAGCTATAGCGGGCTCCACCCGTCACTTATTAAGTCCAATGCATTCCCATATGAAAAGGTTTAAACATAACATAAACATTCGTATTAAAACTAGCATACGAAATGTCAATACTTTCATAATAAACTATGAATGGTATAAAAAAAGCACATCCACATTCAAACATATCACAAAACCTTCAATACAATATAGAAGTTTTGTATCATAATAAATCAACTTCAAATAATCTTAAAATCCATCAAAGATGTTGACATAGATGAAATCAAAATTCTTTTTAAAGAAATATCTCCTTTTATTTTGAAATCATTTAAGATCCATATAAAATAAAACATTTTCTTTGAAAATATTCTTATAATCTTGTAAGGAAAGCTTTGAAGATTTTATAACGGCGTAAAATAACCGCACCCTCCGTATAAGTTAAAAAAAACATTCTTACCTCAATTCTGTCGAAAAGGTTAAAAAGGACCTTGTTTTGAAAACGACGGAAAGATTCCTTTATAAACCTCTTATAAAAAGTCAAAAAAGGTATAAATGACTTTAACCCATATTCTTGTAAATATTAAAAATGTTTTGAAATACATTTTTAAGAAACATGGATGTGGATGATAAATAGATCCCAGTAGATTATTACATATAAACAACCTCAGATAATGAAGAGATTGTGAAATAAACCTTACCTTGTACTTTTCCTTTGTTGGGGTAGGTTAACCTCCTGTATAATGGTGAAATAATTGTTATTAAATTATACAAGAATCATATACATTAATATGATATCATATATGATCTTTTAATATTGATTTGATAATAATATCTTAGTATTATCGTTGTTTCGGGTGTTAACTTACTTGTTTTCTTTCATATGTTTTGTTACGTAAGACATGTTTTTAAAGGATAGGTTGTATATTATTCATATCCAGAATGATATCAAGTCCTTAAACATCATTTTTAAATCATAAAATGATAATTATACTTTAATGGTTACGATGGAGAATGAATCTCATCGCGTTCGTGGAGACGGTAGTCCGTACGCACGAGCGACAATATCATTGTTTTGATATTAAAATAATATATAAATGGATGGTATATCATATATACAGAATCATTAATATGTTATATTTATTATTTACATGAGTTACACATCATTATTATACCCATCCAAATAATAATATATTGAATAACAATTACACCACGACGTGGAGACGGTAAGCCGTACGTACGCACGTATGGTGACATGTTATTCAAAGGGTGGATAGAATACTGAATATGGTTGTACCATATTTATAATAACATCACAGTATATAAATGATACTGGAGTCATTATTTTAGAATGGTAACAACAAAGGAAGAAGAAGTGGAAGAAGAAATGATCTTGGAAAAGGGGTGGTGAAAACATTACCTCTTCTTCGGGTTCTTCCTTTTGATTTGATCAAAAGGGCTCCTTAGGTTGGCTTTCTGATCAAACTAAGTCCCCTAGGTTGTAGTGAGGGATGTTGGGAGAGTATTTGGGCAGAGTTTGGCCGAAACGAAAGGCTTTAGAGGTGTGAAGAAATGAGAAGGAGGAGTGCCCTTTTATAAGAGGGGTGAGGGGCACCTTTGGAAAAGTTAGAAATATTAATTTATAATAAATTCATATTCGGTTTCTAAAGGCTCCAAAGTTTATTATTCAAAGGTTAAGGTGGGGATAGGTCGAAAACCACTCAACCAATAGAATTTAGACAGGTTTGGGTACTTATATTAACCTTATCTTTAAGTATTAACTCTAAGTTAATTAGTTTCACTTTTACAATGTCTCTTTGTATTTTTATATAATATGGTTAATAAACTTACTATATACATCCAAGCGACCTCCAAGTTGTCCATTAATGATGAACCTATCCTTATATAAGTCTATTGGCGGAACCTTAGATTTTTAGGAATTTAATATCAATTAATAATATAATATTTGTTTTAAAAACTCTTTTATGTCAATTTTGACACTATTCAATAGTTGATTTTTGTGAAACTCATAACAGATTGATTACTTCGAACAAAGTCAATTAAATCAATCCTAATATATCATATTAGCCTAGAAAATTAGTTTAATTCATTAAAAGTTTCATATTATATTTATTCGGGTATTTATAATATCAATTATTTTAATTTTTCACTATTATAGTAATTACTGCATCATCATTGTGTCATAAATAAAATAAATTATTTAATGTCTAAAAATTATAAATAAAATATAATTATGTAGGAAATCTGTTTAGCTTTCTAATGAATATTTATAATCTAAAATCCAACATATATAACCCTATGTAAAAATTGTTGTTCTAAAAGATATATGCTTCTGTCATTTTTGTATTCATTTTAACTAAATTAATATAAAGTGTCATTATCACTTACAAGTGGATCCATGGGGTCCCAAAATTGACACAAAGATGCCCATGGTCGACCATATATCAACCAATAGGGTTAAGACACGTTTTTAGGGTAATTTAGTATTATTATAATATTATTTTTTTTAACCCTTATTTACCGGATTTACCCTTAACCATGGTAAATAAAATATTTACCGCAGTAATTATTCAAAATGTCTAAAAATAAAAGTTACCTATTTACACAATTTGAACATCCTGATTCCAAATATGGAATCCATTTTCCTAAATTCAAAACACAGAAGTGGAAGAAATTAATTTAAAATTAATTCCCGCTGTCAAAACAAAAAGCGTGTTTTTAAGAGATAATAACTATCAAAAGATTGACACTTGTTTATGTTCGGTTTAATTGTAAAATTATGTCCAATGACCAACATTATATTAAATGGTAAAAATATATTCTAAATATACTTTAAAACTACTAAAATTCATAATTTATCACTATTAATTATTTTGATTAAAAAAGTTGTTTTTAATTAAAATTTAGTAATTTTCACTATTC
This sequence comes from Viscum album, assembly GCA_963277665.1. Lineage (NCBI taxonomy): Eukaryota > Viridiplantae > Streptophyta > Magnoliopsida > Santalales > Viscaceae > Viscum > Viscum album. Next base: position 600,124,187 of record OY728122.1, read on the forward strand.
ATCAAAATATGAAAGTTATCCGAAAAGTACCAAAATTTCACCTTAGGCTAAATTTGATATTCCGAATCCAAAAATGAAGTCCATTTTAAAATATAAAATATATATAACTTCAAAAAGTAGGTATTACTATTCATAACAGCTAGTTTGATTGGTTACGGTGTGTTAGAACTCGAAGTTGCGTACAACACACGCTACTGTTTTATTCAAAGGAAAGCGTACCGTGGAAGCTTGGGATGTTTCATTTTAAATTTTTTTTTGATGTCTCCATTTAGTCAAAAAGTTTAAAATATTGTATTTAAAAAGGTTTCTCTATCAAAAGTTGATAAAAGTGCAATACTGAAAATGAATCTGTTCTTGCATTATGACTAAGAAACTCATAATATGGATTCTAAAATTATAAGGATTATATAAAGTTTAAAATTTAGTTAATAATATCCATGACCTCTTTTAATGGCTTTTTTTTGGTAAGTCATGGTGCAATTGAACTCAGTGTTGCGGGTAGTGTAAGTTATTGAATTATTTTGAAGAAATAACACACTATGAAATCTTGGGGTGTTACACAATTGCACAAGAAAAGTAATTATTCAATTTCATTCTAAAACCATTAGCTAATATCCATCATCAAATTCCACAAAACCACATTCCATTCACATATAATTTTATGTTTCTTCAAAATCGGTAATATAACCTTACTAGTCAACATCATGATATTTTATCATAGCATAGGGATTTTCATAACACTCAATCTTCGATAATACCATAGGACATTCTTCCCAACCACTTTCTAAGTAAAAATCATTTTTACGTAGTAATTACTGGCTTTGTGTCCTTATCACACACACACAAAACATCTTATCGTTCCTCCAAGAAAATCACTTTATTGTTTCTTTTCACATTATAAACATATATTAATCCAAACCATATATCCCCCATTGTTTCCACCACCCCAGATCATAGAAAAAACTATTTTTCTCTTATTTAGTGAGTCTTAAAGTTGGTTAAGGGGCGTGTTGTTAATCATATAACATGATAATTGGTTAATCAAAATCATAATATTATTCAATCGATTCATTATCCAATTTTGTTTCAAATCGAAACATTTTCAATAAGATTCATTATTATACCAGTTCCTTCTTGTTATATCAATTGACTAAAACCAAAAAAAATCATAGTGTTACCAATATAAATCATACTGAAATAGTCATGACTAATATTTTATATGATTTTTAAATCATAAAATAATATTCATAATATATATGTCCATAGGTATAACCTTGATTATATATGGTATTACTACAATTATATAATGATATAATATACAAATTCTTATCAATAATGTCACCCATATAGTAATGTTTTTTAATAATAAATTTCATAAATCATGTTCCCAAGGTTTCTACTAAAATTCATCTTGAAACAACTATAATGATCAATGCTTCAGTATCCTAGAAATATTACCTTGTAGTATTACATTGGAAAAAGATTCAAGAAATCACATCCCAAACTAATGAATAGTTTTTTAGTCTAGGTAAACATGAAAATTATTACAAATTCAAATTACATTTTATTCATAAAATCCTGAAGGTATATTCTTTGGGAACACCATTATTCACCTAACTTAACCCTGCAAATAAGTTATAATAATCAATGTGGTATCCCAATAAAGAATAAGATATAAGAACAATGAGATATCTTGTTCCCTATTGGAGTATACTTATAGAGGATGATGTCATAAATAATAATAAACAATTATTGAAATGTAATTAACGAAAACATATTCTAGTTAATCAATATCATGATCATAATATGATCAGAATAAAATATGATCAAATAATTCCATATAAATAATAGGAAAAAAATGGCCACAGAAATTATAACTAATTAAATTATCACATGGATAATCAATAATTATGTAATGCATAATATCAGACATTTAATTTATCAAGATATATATATTATAAATAGTTACTATCAAGAGTAATCCTCTTGATAGTTTATGTCTATGAGAAATAAATAATTTGATAATTCCTGGAAACAAACACGTAGGGTCTTTTTCCAACTGATTTCATCCCAAGAGACTACCTATTAATCAAGGGGATTTCAATAACTAGTCTTAAAACAATTTCATTCATTTCCAAATAATTCCTCATATTTCAAATAACTGATTCAAAATTATAGTTTTAAATCACCATGACCCATAACACATTAAAATATTCGAATTATAATCCCTATATAAGTAAATAATTATCAAATGAAACATTTAATACTATGAAAATAAAGAGATTAAAAATATGATTTTTGAATGGGGTAGGAAAAAATCACCATGTAGATATGTTTTGAATAAAGAATATCTCATAGAAATAAAATTGAGATGATAAAATCTATTTCATTGCACATTCAATTAATTTTACATGATTTAGCCTCATCTTGTTTAGTGGACTTCCCTTAATATCTTCTTAAGTGACCGAGGGTTGGAATTTTTGAAGTAACAGAAGGTCTATAACATATCTAATTGTGATGAGAAGTGAAATTGTAAGGGTTGTTTGATTTATACGGATCAAATTTTTGTGAGGAAGTGAAAAAATATATTCCATCTTAAAAACCTAAAATTATTCCAAATAATTGGGATAAGGTTAAAAACTTAACCAATGATCCATATATGGATCCTTTTACATTTTATAGTAACAATATAAACTGTCAATGAGAAGGAATTAATGTTGTCCCATTAGTAGATAATGGTATTAAATAAGGATTGAAACCAATAAATAGTGGTAAAAATGTGGGATAAATTTTTTTTACAATTATTTTATGATGTGAATTATAACCATATAACCTAATGAATGAATTGGATATTTTATTGGACACTATCAAAAGAAAATAACTTAAATAATCTTTATATCAGTGATAGTTAAAAAAACATTCACTCTCTCTATATTTAATAACATATATGTATATCCACCTATTGAAAAATTCATGACATGAAGTGAAATATATTTGTATATTTACCTTAAGGAAATTAGTTTCATTATTGATATTTATTAGGAATTTTTGAGAAATTATATAATTTCTTTAAATTATTTTTCAATTCTAATACATTATTTATTTAATTAATATAAAAATAAAATAATTGATTTTAAAAGTATTACTTTTGATATATTTGGTATGAACTTATCTTTCTAATTAATTTTATAGTTATATAATATGTGTTGGAGTTGTGTGAAAGTATTGTTATGAGAATTTTTATCAATGATGGGACTAAATTAGTATTTTATGGGGGGTATTAGTGAATATTTACCTTCATTGGTCGATGTATCACGAGTGTGGTAGGCCATGATTCTTTTATTGAATGTTCCATCGACCATTGGTAATGTGCCATGATTATGATGTGATGGGTCATCTACAGTCGTTCTGCATGAACACATGACATATTGGTGGTGATGGAGTGTCTAGATAGAACCATAGTACGGGAAGGGGGACTTCTACACCACAGTGTTATAGACGTTCTAGTTCTACTAGCTGTGGTGGTTGAGTAAGTGGTTGTGGTGCTTAAGGGCAAGATCACCCATATCAACTGAGTTGTGAAACTTAGGGGATATAGACTGCATCACAAGGAAGAGGAAAAGGATATTTGCATGCAGTGTAGCCTTCCATTATATATTGAGATTTTGTCCCATTGATAGTTAGATGCACTTTTCTTATAGCATATACACATTCTAGTACCTTATTTTATTCTATTTTATCCCTTTCATTAATATCTTCACAACTTTTTAATGTGTTTAGTCTAGAAGTGGTGTTTTTTATTTGTTTAATGAGGATAGATATGCCATTATGGGTATAATAAAGATTCTTATTCTTCTGAAAGTGGTGTTCTCTTGAGATCATGGAGTATCATTTAATTTTGGATCTCTATATTCTAGATGTGTCAGTCTTTGATCTAATTATTTGTGTGAAATAGTTACTCTAATACAATGAAAATTTTGATTTTTACTACATTAGAGTAATAATTATATCTCATGATAGTGAAAATTATAGTCACATATGAGTGTGGGATATCTAGGTTGTCTATATAGGGAATGTTTACTATCAATTGGATGAGTTCACCATCCAGGTTTCTAGATTGTTTCTGGATGATGGGTGTGTGAAACATTTTATCCTTATACCCATTGTTGATAGGATATAATAATTGTTTCTGGAGGAATTCTCAATGATGAAACTTTTGAGGGAAATTGATTTTATGGATGACCACATTACAGGAGTTGAGCTAGTTTTTATTCCTCCATCCATAATGTAATCAACAGTGCTTCAAGAGAATAAGACTCAGTTGGAGTAGTTGATGGATAAGAGATTTATCCATCTGAATACATTGCCTTAGGATTCAAAAAATTTCATCAAATAGGTATGATGAATCTCTATGTTTATTTTTTGATTAACATATGTTAAACTAGATGATAGTTAAGAAACAACATCCTCTTCCTCATATCTATGACATATTTGAAAAGTTTAGGGGAGATTATGTTTTCTCTAGGATGGACCTAATATTAGGGTATCATCGGTTGGGAGTTTGACAATCTGATATACCATGGGATACCTTCATAAGTATGTACATGTATTATGAGTTATTGGTGATTCCATTGGGGTTGAAAAATAATACTACAATGTTAATGAATTTGATGAAAAAAAATTTTGAACCATACCAAGATCCAATTGAGGTAGTGTTTGTTGATAAATTCATGGTGTACTCCTAGAATCGTGATTATCATGACCTATATCTTGACATAGTCCGGATTAAAGATCGAGGGAATATGATATATTCCATGCTATATAAGTGTTAATTATGGATTAATCAAGTAGACTTAATGGGTCACATCATCTAAAATAAAGGTGTTTTAATTGACCCAGATAAGGAAAATGCAATTGTATCATGGAAACATCCCAATAACACCATTGTTATCAGCTTTTTTCAAAGATAATAGGGTTATTATTGTATTTTAATGAAGGAACATTAATGTTTGGTAGAATCTATTTTTTTATGATAATGAAAGCAATAAATTTTGAATGGTATGGGGAATGTGATAGTGACATTAAAGAGTTTAAGAACTATTTGACTATGACACCAATATTGATGCAACCCAAGTAAGGGGTGGAGTATATGATGATTTGTTAAATATAAGGGATTTGTGTTGTTATAGTGTTGATTCATATAGATCAATTTTTAGGGTATTGGTTATGGATGTTAAGGCCAAATTAATGGAACTACCATATGCATGACCTCAAATTAGTTGCAGTGGTTTATGATTTGATGTGATTGAATCATTATCTATTGGGAGAAATTTTTACTATGTATACTTATCAAAAGAGAATGATGTAAATGTTTTTCAAGGGTATTTTAATCTCTATAATTAGAGATGGTTTGGGTATATGAAGTCATTTGATTTTTAGAAATAATTTTTTCCTAGAAAACTAAACAGTGATTATAATTAATTAATTAGGAATACAATGACATAAGAAGTTCAATAGTCATGTGCTAACTAGAAAATGATGATTCTACTATATGAGATGAATGTTGTGGTTTATAAGGGTCAGGAGGAGATGACTCTAATATTAGTTTCATTGGAGTCTACACATTGGAATTAGATCAGGAAAGTACATCATAAGAATCCCAAATGTTTGGCCCTGAGGGATGTCCTTGATGGATTGGAGACACCATAAAATTGTACCATTGATGAGGAAGAGATCGTATATGTTAGGAATATAGTTTATGTTACTAAAATCATGTTAGGGTAGCTAATGAATGAATTTTATGCCACTATGTGGGCCATGTATTTTGGTATGAAAAAAATATACCCTAACCAACATCAATAGTATTGGTGGCCATGTATGAAAAAATATATTGCAGGGTTTCTAAAACCATGGTATATCTATCAATAGGTGAAGGTCAAACATCAATGACATGGTGGTTTAATATATAAGTTTCCCATTACATAATGGAATTGGGACGACATTACTTGGGACTTTGTAGTTAGTCTCCCGATGAGGCCTCAGAAGAATGATTCAATTTGGGTGGTTGTGGATAGAATGATGGAAGTGGAAAATTTCTCCATATATGGGATACATTATCAGGGGGAAAGGTATTTTATTTTTATGATTGGGAGATAGTCAATCTTAAAGGGTCGCCATAGAGTATTGTTTCACAACATGAATCATGTTTACTTCATGAATATAGAAGAGATTGTATCAGTCACATGGTACATAAGATCAATTGATCACGACATTCCACCAAAAATAGATGAGATAAAAAAGAATACTATATAGGTTTTGGTGGAAATTCTACAAGCAGTTGTTTTTGAATTTGATGTCTTTTGGGAGAATCACATTGCACATGTTGAGATCACCTATAACCCATTTATCAGTTTACTATTTTTATTGATCCGTAAGGGGAACATTTTGGTATCACATATATATCAACTCTATGTTGGATGGAGGCAGGTGTGTCAGAGCCATTGGGACTGAGTCTCATGAAGGAGATGTTGGACTTATGTCAAAAACTTCAGAGCATATGACTATGACTTGTTGCAGGAATAAGACTTATGAAGAGAGATGTTTATGAAACCTTGAGTTTATAGATAGTGATCTTGTTTTCATTTGGTAGTCACCTAGATTGGGTCACTATAGGATTCAGAGGAAGGTAAAACTGGAACCCGTATTTATTGGACCATTTGAGTTTTTGGATAAAATTAGACTAGTGACTTACATATTGAATTTTCCACATTGGTATAGTGTTATTCATGAAATGATTCATTTATAAAAGCTTTGTTGTTTCACCTTGACAATTATCATTTGATCGATGAGGATTATGATGATTTTGAGATGGATGCATTCATTCAGGAGCATCTAATATGTGTTATGGATCATAGAGAGAAATTGTAAAGGTGAAAGAACGTACTGATAATTCATATATTTTGGAATCATGTCCATTAACATGAGGAAACCTGGGATAGAGAAACTAATATATATGTTCAGTGGATTGATATAATAACTAAGAATCTAAGAGATTCTTGGGAGTACCGCTCGATTATGATATGTTATAAGGTTTGGAGAATGTATGATCCAACCATTTATAGATATTTATAGAGTTCATGTATAGTAAATTTTCTTTTTTTGTTATAATTTTTTTTGGTTTTAATTTAGTTAGATTTTGGGTGGAATTGGAATATTTTGGATGAATTTGGAGTAGTGAAATATTAGCACATGGTTTCCCCTAATTATGATCCCTTGTAAACAAACCATGCAAACGAAAATAGAAAGGATTCACATGTCCAATTCATCGGTTTCCAAACTATTATCCCATTAAGTAGTAACTATGAAACCCAGGAGAGGAGAAACATAGTTAGAAACAATGTTAGGGAAAACCACTCACCCCATAGATGAAACCATGTGTTTAGAAATTTAATTCCTGAAAAACTCATTAATTATTTTCCAAACCCCCTATCTTATATCATGAAACACCCAAGAACAACCATAAAATAATTTATATCATTTTTGGGTATCCCAAAATTAATACAATGAAATAGAAACTCCATTATTGATAAATATAATCCCATATTGAAGATATTTTCCTCTATTGATATGATATTATTATTCTGATTTGTTTTAACTCATTATCCCTTCTTTCTCTTATCCATTGAAGGGATTTTTTACACCATCGATAGTGGATATGGATCTAGGATTCATTTGATATAAAAATATTGATCTTAAAACATGGGTTTGGATCAAAATCTTTTTTTTTGTTAGGATCTTGTTTGTTCAACAATAATTGGGGATTTTTCCGGTGAGTGTCCATAAATGATATTAATGTAGGTTAGGAAAATTAAATTCACAAAGTATGGAATTCCAATTTCATTTATTTATTGTCCAAATTCAATTGTAGGATTTATAAATTGAATTATGATTTGAATACATTTATCGATTTAAAATTTTATGGAATCATTGAATTTGTTAATTTAATTTCAATGTGATTAATAATTGAATAGTGTTTGGGAAATTTAATTTTGGTAAATTTGATTTTATAATTCATGGAAATGGATTAAATAATATTTTCATTAATTAAATTAATGTTTTTATTTTGGATATGAGATGGAATTGAGTTTCTGTAATGGGAAAATTAAATTGATTACAAAATATGTGTCAATGGGAATTATGATACGGACGAATTGAACTTAATGAGATAATGGTTTATATGATTTAAATATTTCAAATAGTTTATTGGTGAATTTTTCAGAAATATTCCATATGATTAAATTTGAGGAACTATATTTTTTGTGAAAATTTGAAATGGCATATGATGATGTGAAATGTTTATTAAAAGGATAATGTCTATTAGGCATGATTGATGAAATATATGTGATTTATGTGTGTGATTGATTATAATATGATTGTGGGAGACATTATATATCAAAAATACCCATATGTGATTGTCTTATATGTGATTTTGGGGCATAGAATGATTCTCCATATACACAGATGAGATTTATTGAACGGTGATGTTTGATACAGGGTCTGATGATCTAAATACTCACAGGGTTCAACACATCATGCTCTTGGAAAAAATTATTATATTCAATAACTGTTCCAATTTATTTTTATGTGAATTGAAATGAATTATATAGATTAATACCACATGTTATAAAAATATTTTAATTGAATAAGTAATATGGTTTAGACTCTAGAATGGTCAGAATTAGGTGTGAATGATTCAGGTCTTCATGGTATCCTAGGGGTTATGGTGTTAAATAATTAATAATTGGTTATGTATTTTATTCACCTTGTTTCATATATTGTATTATTTGTATAACTACATAGTATATAATTAAATGGTTATCGTTTTAGGTTCCATTAGTCGTGGCCTACTGAGTAGTAATCACAACCTACTTAGTATACCTAGTTGTTTCCTAAAAAGACTTCTTATTTTCATTATAGTATTTGGGAAAGATACCCATAATAGATGGTTTAGTTGAATTAGGTAAGGGATGAGGGAACCATACATGAGGTTAAGAATAAGTTGGTATTTTTATTGTGTCTTTATTTTTTTTACATTTGACGCCTGAAAAGTACTTGGTGTGAAATATCTAAAGTATTTGTTGGGATATTGTATTCATATTATTATCAAAATGTTATACTATCTTGTCCAATTATTTTTAATATCATTTCATTATTGTTTATTGATTTTTAATTATTTTACTACTTTAACAAAGTGTGTATAGTATCTTGATGATCTATATTAAACCCCCGCTACTAGTTGGTATCCTCAAGTATATTGGGAGGAAAACATGAGTTCACGTAACCGACCATCTCTAGGAACTAGTGTGTAGAACTCGAGTGATGACCCGACAATTTTCCTTATGAAAACTCAATTATGATCTTCCTTATAATTTCTACTTATTATTTAATTTACATATCTCATATTTTAATAATTACTTAGTTTCTTAACTCAATCATTTCATATGTTTTCATTCCATTGGAAATCAATTGGACTATTATATCTGATATTTCTATAAGGGGTCAAATTATGTGTAAATTTATTTAAAATTATTAGAATTCCTTTATTTACCTAATTTCTAGAAAAAATAACGACTTTTTTCATGTGGTTGTGAATTAATTCAGATTTACAGTGGATAAACATGCATAATTTTGTAATATGTATTTCTTTTATGCTTGATCCATATTCGATGATATCAATAAGGGGTTTACTTATTTTTGGGAATCATGAAATCATAAATAAGAGGATAAAAATGATGAAATTTGGGTAAAAATAAACGTGTTATAATAAGAAAAAATATATCATTTGATTAAATATTGGTTTCATATAACAATAAATCATAGAATTATTTTATCATTTGGGTAAACAAATTTACATTAGGATTACTTTGAGGTTACATTTTATTAATAATTTTAATCCATTTTTTAGTAAATAAATATAATCATAATAAAATAGAGACATGTTGGCTTACTATCCATTCGTGAACATGTATATTAATATTTTATTAGTATTGTTCACAATATTGATAATTATAATTTTTGATAAATGAATTAACTCACCACCACAAAAATTTTATACAAAATTAATAGTTAAATACATTATTGTGTAAAAAATTGTTCTATGAATAAAAATATTCCCTCATTAATGGTTTTTGAAATCTATATCCTATAGATCCCTTTTTTCTTCACATGGTAAAATTTAGAATAAAATTTTGCAAGGATATTTTCACCCTACAAAGATATAATATCATCTTCAAATATATGAGTATCTTATTTCATCATCCAAATAAGCTCATGATTTTTTATTAATTAATATGTTATTATAAAGTCCATTTGGTAAAATATCCTCTTATTTGAGTCTTGATAAATAATAACGAGTTATTTCTAGCTAAAAAGGATTAGTTAAAACTTGATCTTGGGGATGTGAAAATTATATGTTAACATGATGATATATATATATATGAGTTTCAATGTCATTTACTTGATCATAAAGATTTATTTATAAATAAAATTAGTCTGGTTTTTATGGAATTATTGGAAAGGCCTAATGTAACACCCATATATTTTAATATAAAGCTATGTTCAATAGCATATATTAAACGTAACTCCAGGATTATAAGATCCATGAAATATAGTAATTTTATGACCATTAAAATATATTCATCGAATGAATGGGTCTAAATATAATTAACTATTTTATGTAATATATGTAATTTTTCTAATCATAAAAAATTTAATAATAAATTTTTATGAAAATATTACCGAATTTTGTGTCAATTTAGTATATGCTTCAAAAAAAGATTTTCATTAAAATTCATTTTGATTTAATTTTATATGAAAATACTATAATTAATTTATACCAATTTAATATAATTTATTTTATAAAATGATAAAAAATTTATATATTAATATAAAAAATTTCTTGTGGTGAATATTTTTTATGTTATTGAAAATATTGGGTCTTCAATGTGTAGTGAAAAATATTAATTTTAATTAAAAACTACCTCTCCATTTAAAGTTTAAAAAATATCACTTTATATTTTGGACTAGTTTTAAAATTGTACCAGTTAATTTTTATTGAACGTAATAAAATAAATTCCATTATAATTAGCATTAGACATGAATTTGTATTAAAAAAATTATTCTTAAAATAAACTTTTATAGAAAATTGATTTTCAACATGTTGTGTAGATTTAATTTTAAATAAAACATGGAATCTTATGAGTACTAAATTTCATAAAATTGTTTAAATATTTATTATCATAATTATTATATAATTTTATAAGATTAAATTTTTTAATTCTTAATTAATTGTAGAAACACTAATATTTTGGTATTATGGTACTGGTTAAAACATGTTTTCTGGAATCAAACTAAAGAGATAAGGGTTATTATTTCCTAAAATATTTCCTATATAATATTATAATAGTGTTTCATGAAAAAATATTAATTTAAATAATTAAATAATTAATTTTAAACATTATTTTTAATTGAAAATCAGAATACTTACATTTCAGAATATCAGTTATATTTTATTCAGATTAAAATATATTTTTCTATCCAAGCATTTCATAGAATGGTTGGATGATTAATTTCTAGTTATGATTTATAAAAATCATTAAAATCCTTCCTTTATTTTTTATTTCACTAATAAAATACATTAAACTATTTTAACTTTAAATCAATTAATAAAATAGTTTTATTATTACATTATATCATGTATCTCTTTCATTGTTAGTTTCAAAAGTATAATTATTTCTCTAAAATGAAAGCTATTTCTTAATTATAATTATGGTAATGTTGGAATAAGGACCCCATGTAATATTTTAAACAATAATTATCAATTTTAGAAATATCAGTCATATATCATTGAAATTCATGACGTGGTTTTAACTAATTGAGTAATTAAATATATCATTGATATTATGGGAAAATATTTTCCTAATGAAATGGTATTAATGTTGGAAATGGTTATTATGAAATAAAAAAATTTAATAATATTATTATAAAGTAGATAAATATTGTAAGTTGTTTATTTATCTTGAGGTAAGGGATAATTTACATTAAACCCCTCATTTATTTATTTAGTCATTTAATTTCAATATATTTATCTTTGATGTAAATATCCATAAAACTAATATTTATATGTATTTACCTAGACAGAGATGAGTTGTAATTAAAGATTTAGGCCTCATTTTAATTTAACTAAAATGAGTTTGAACAGAATATTTTTACATATTTATAAAAAATGTTTTTAATTTCATTAAAAAAAGTTAAAAAAAAAGACGGTTGATTTTAACCTATACAACGTAGAAATCATTTCTTACAACTACAGACATTATTTTATTTTTGGATTCCATAATATGATTCTATGGTTTCTTCATTTTTAATTGTAAATTCTATTTCTTCTATGAAATTTAGTTTTTAAAATTGGGTTTTTAATTAAACAGAAATATCAATATCTAGTTTTTTATTTTGTGTTAAAATGAAAATTTTAATGATATTGATGATAAAAATTTAATATTATATGTGTTCCATTTATATTATGGTCCTTTGAAATTTTAATAATGATGGATGGGAATTATATGTATAATAGTAATGATATATCCGATTATATCCCTCTTATGACTTTGATAAAATTTATGTTCTCTGTAGAATTATATTATAAGTCAGCTGTATTGGAAATTCAACTAGTAAGAGAGATTTTGATAGTTGAATAAAGATGATATACCAGGGAAACTATGAGAATAATTTTTTATTTGTAATTAATTTTCATGGAAATCATTTTATTTCAAAATAGAATTTGTTGAACATTTATTTTAAATGAATGGATACACCCTTTTAGTGTATAATTGTTTTTAAAAAAAATATATTTCTTATGGTTCTCAAGGTTCTAAGAAAACCCTTTCCATTATAATTATTACTTTATCAATTATCGTGAAGTTTTTATGCACAAATTTCGGTAGTGGAGATGATTTCATTTTCTAATAAATTATTATTTGATCTCAAATATTATTTTGTTAATGAATGAATCCATTTTATTATCACATGGTTTTAAAATGCCTAGACATGGTTATTTATGTTTCAAATAACCCTGAATAATATTTTTTGTCCACGTTTCTAAAAATATTTTCCATAGTGTTTACGGATGATTTAGAATAATTGTGACATTAGGTTGAATGTAAGGAATGTTTTTCATGAAAAGAAAATCAGTTTCATAGTAAATGATTAATTTTATTGTAAGAATGGATACTAAGTGTATGTATCCAATTTTTAGTTTATGGTTTTTATATGAATATGTTTTTCCTAATTCATTAAAAATATAAGAAAAAACATTGTTGTATTTAATGAAATTAAATTATTTTCAATTTATTAAATTTATTGATTTATTATGCTTAGGATCTCATATTTGGTATCATTCCAATGGTTTAGATAATGGATTATATTATGATTTGAAAATATAGTTATAACCTTGGGAATAAATCAATGATGTAAAGAATATATTCAATGTATTTTAATGTGTAGATTTGTTGGTTTCCTAGGAATGAATCCAAGGTATGGATACATGGGAAGTTGATCAAGTAATGGAATTGATGTACTTGGGTGTAATATTAGTTAAATGGGTGGATTGGTTATCAACTTGATCACCACCAGTACATTTTTAGTGGTCTATGAATAAAAAATGTGATCGAAAATATCATGGGATAATTAACTGCGTAATTAAAATTCACTTCATGAAACAATATTAAGAATGAGAGGATATAAACTATTGAAAACTATGATAATATATAGTTAAATAGGATCACCCTAAAGTGTAACAAATTAATATTTCTATGTTTGATCATATTTAAATGAATTAGACAACTGTGTTGAGGTTTAATGTGATGAGAATACTTTGGGGATTATTTATTGTGTTTTGATAGATGCTTGAGATATGTATAGCCCTTATGTTTATCATGATAAATTATTATTTGGGGAAGTGTTATGTTATATATTTTTTGATACTTGTTTAAATAAATATTTTGAATTTAGGTTTTAAATGTTCATTAATATTCAATTATTATTATTTATTTAAATTTTCAAACAAATTTAACTTTATATAAATATCCAAGGTATTGAAATTTTATTTGGTGATTACATGAATATTGTTATTATGAAATAAAATTAGTATATTTTTTAATATCGGAAAATGATTATGTTAAAAATAATATAACAAAATAATATGTGATTTTATTTTATTAATAAATATTGAATTATAATTATAAAGAATATTTTATTTTTATGTGGATTTATAGGGTTTAGGTTTTTTACGGAATATATTATAATATTTTTTGGATTATATGATTTTGTAGTTTACATTTTTTGGTATTTCACATATGGATGATTTATGTTTTTGGGAGAAAAATGATTTTTTTGTCGTGGAAGAATATGTGATCAAATGATTCTTTCAACTGGTTATCAAATATTTAAATTAATGTTTTTTTTATGTTTTATGGTTTTTTATTAATGGAATAATTTACATTAAATTATGGGTCTATTTTTTGAGTATTTTGAAATTAATTTTTTATTGTATTTAGATAGTATTGTACCTTGTTCTTTCCATTTTGGTTTTGATTAATATCGTTATATATAAGGAATAAATTTTTGTCAATTTCATGATTATGTGGTCCATTAGAAGGTTATTTTACTACTTATTGTGTAAAAAATACATATTAATTACTCATTGTTTTGAGAAAATTATTTGATAAGGGTGGAAACTGATTGAGACATGAAACCAAATAGTGAAATTGCGTCAATAAATTTGAATATAATATATTTAGAATAAATACTCATAATGTAGAAGTTAAAATAGTTGATAAAATATAAAAAAAAGGATACTAAAATAAAAATATTGTCATATTATGTTCATTATATACTAATGTATAGTATTTTTTACATAACCTTTCTTTAAATTGTAGGGTCTATTAAATTTCTCATGATATATTAATTTCTTGTGATCAATGTTCAATATCAAATTCCATCATTATTGGGAATTTAGTTTTTCCTCCATGTATATATTTTCACTTCCCAATAATTGTATCTTAATTTTAAACCTAGTAATATATTATTACATATGGCCTTAATATTTTAATTTCCCCATTTTATGTGTGAATACATGACATGAAACATCAAGTATAAAGGAACTACTAAATATATTTGTTTTGTGGTTGTTACAAAATAGTCAATGATTTAAAAGTTAAAAGTATAATTAAATGAATTATAAAATTTTTTAATGGTCCAAAAAAATAATTATTTCACTACTATATTCTATGGAAACAATCATTCAATTTTAATAAATTTTATTATATGCTCCAATAGTAAGTTTTCAACAAAAAATGGTTTTATTGCATTGTCTGAGAAAATATATTATTTCAGCTTTTTTAATTTTCAAATTTTGTTTGTTTAAAATTATATAATATTTAAATAACCATATAGTATTTTACCTTTGGTGAATTTTTGTGTTTTTATGAAGATATTGATGTTTTAATGAATAGTAAAAACCATTTTTTTATTAAAAACAATATTTTTTATAAATTATTTACAATGTAAAATTATATTTTTATTAGATTTAAATGTTATTTAGTAAATTTTTATAAATATTAGTCCAATAAATTCCACTGGGAACAACATTTTCCTGTAAATTTTTTACGAAATATAAATTTTACTTATAAATTCATTTTCAAGAACCCTTATTTTATTCTTATTCTGTGGGATTAATTTAAATCAAATGCTAAAAATTAAATGAATAAAATTTTAAAAAACATTATTCAATATTTTTAATAATAATAATTAATATTAATTAGTTATGAATAAATAATTTTTTCTCAAAATTATTTTTAACACCCTTTAAAATATATTACCATAGTTAACGTTAAAACATGCTTACTCAGGGGTTAAACTAAAGTAATATGTGTTATAATTATATTAAGAAATAAATTTATCTTATTGGATGATAGTTATCTAAAAAATATCTATTTAGTTACTTAAATAATGTTTTTAAAACATTCTTTTTAATTTGATAACCAACAACTCACTCTTGAGAAGATAAGTTAAATTTTATTCAAATGTAATTATATTTATAGAACCATCCATTTAATGGCACGATTTGAATATTCCTTCAAGTTTATTCTTAGTAAAAAAGGATAAAAACATAAATTGTTTATTATTTGGAAAAATAATTACTTGAAAAAAAAATTATTAATAAATTCAAAGGTAAACATATTATAATGCTTATATCAATTATTTTACTAAAACTATTTTTCATTCATTTTGTTTTCTTATATAAAAAGTAATCTCAACAACCATTATAATTTAAAAATGATAAAATTGTATCCAATTTTTTAATTTAAATGGAATAATATACAAGTTCCCTTTAATTTTTTATCATATAATTTTGTTATCATAGTAAAAAAATCAGTTAACATGGTTATGGTTAGAAGGATTTTATTATAGAATAACTATGAAATAAGTCTCAAAATGGCCCCAAAAATGTAAAATAGTCATTAGATTAGTTTTTATAACCTATCTTGTAATATCTTATAATTCTGGGTTCCTTAATTCTACATGACAATATTATGATATAAACATTATCAAATCGTATATAATTCTATGTAAATCCTTTGCATCATTTATAAAAGGGACCCTACGATCATATCTTCCGAAAAAAGTTTGAGAACATCATCTCAAATAATACATAACCAAATACATTCCTAGAATACCTACCCATGTTCTAGATAACTTTGTTTGAACATAAAATAAACCTATTATGTTTTCATGTATAAACCTAAATATTTTTTCTAAAGAAAATTTATAATTAGTATATGAATGTATTCATTTTATTTATTCTTCCATATCCACAAATACTATTCATCCACTATGAAATAATAATATTTTATTATGTTAATAAAATTACCTATATCCATATCCTCTTCCATAAAATGTGAAATGAAACCACTTGTCATCTCTATGGTGGACGAAAATCACATGAACTAGTGTAATTCATTTTCCATCACTATTTTCCATGGATTATTCCAATAACCTATTTAAGGTATATATTTTTTACTCTAGAAATTATCATCCTTCTATATAGATAATATATCATCTATTTTTTTATTTCAATCCACTAAAAATGGCTAAGGTCGTTCATGTGTATGTGTGGATTACCGCATCCATGAAGCGATGTGATTTTTTTCAAGATCACATCACAAGGATGGTATATATAAAATAATTTTAAAAATAATAATATGATATTTATGATTTAAAAATAATTTTGTGGTGAAAAAATTATATTTAACTCCATTGCATCATATACATTATTAATTAAAACATTACACATTTGTATGTATGGACTTAAGTCTCTTTGATTGTAATAGAATTATTTTTTCATAACCACATAGCATCGTTGTTTTTAAACGTATTATTAATTTATAAAATTAATAAATATCACATAATTATTAAATAGGATATTATATTATATTTAAATATATGACAATAGTCAATGCACTGAAGACATTTAGGACATATGAGTCGAATACCATCAAAACAACCAAAGCAGATATAACAAATTAAGTAATTAAATATTCTACAAAAATAAATGAAAAATATTATTTAGTGATAAGGTATTAATATTTTATAAGGTTACTAATAAATTAAATAATTGATAAATTTTAACTATTATGGAGAAAAATAACACACATGATGAGTAACACTCAGGGAAATGGAAATGTTAATTTAAAATTATTATTTTAGATATATTAACTATTAATTATAAAAATATTTTCCTTCCAAGTTGATATACTGAGAAAACATTTTATATGTATTTATATATGAAGAAATTAAATTTATATTAGGATTTATATCTCAATTTTCTTTCAATAATTTTTTTTTAAAAATAATCATTATACAAATTTTATATGGAATGATTTTTACATTCCATGTTGAAGGGAAAGAGGAATGTTTTATTGTAAAGAATACTGAATTAATGGAATTATTCACCACCGTAACAACTATTTTATTCTTTGATTCCTATAAAATCTTCCACTTGTTCTTCAAGGAAAACCCTTTTCCCATTGTCATGGATTTTTTTTTTTAAAAATCGTGTCTTAATGGAAAAGGATAAAATAATGTTTTATTTTTTTTTTGATTACGTGGGAAAATGTAAATTTTTAATAGTTTTAAAATGAAAATAAAATATTTATGTGTTTTATTCCTGTTATAGTTCACCGATGTCATTCACGGTGATCATTAATACCGATATTTATCTTCAATTAATTGGGTAATAATTATTTACTTCGAAGAAATGCATTGGAAGATGATGGTATTAGCTATTCCACATATAGGAGTGATTGTAACAGTGATAAAAAAAATTGTGGTCCATGGTACGTACATGAATACAATGTTCCATTTAATGATTCAGGTGTTAAATAATTGGACTTCAAATTTCATAAAAAGATCTTCTATTTTAAAGAAATTATTATTCAATTTTTGGGTAAACATTATGTTTTTGAAAAAATGTTTTTCTTGTGTTCTCATGTTATTAATATGAAAAATATTTGTTCTAATAATTCCATTATATTTTGCTATAATTTATTTTATGAAAAATATTAATATGAAATGTTGGTTTCAGATGTTATAAAATTCTTATTTGAGCTCAATTACTATTACAATAACGGAAACATTCTTTTATTATCTCATCTTTTTAAAATTGACTAATTGGTTTATTTTATTAAATGATTATTAATGTGATTTTTGTTCTCAAAATGTTTTAATGTATTTTTCACACTGTTTATAGTTTATTAATAATAATGATGATGTAATTTCTAATGGAATGAATTCTTACATGAAAATAAAACATATTTTAATCAAAAACATATATATTGTGAATAGAAGATACTAAGAGAATGTGTAATCCTTGCAAAATATTTTATTTTTGTATATTATATTTTCCTATTTCCCTAAAACAATAAAATATGAAGAAAATTTAAACAAAAATGTGATTTCTATTATAATTATTCTCTTTGCATATTTTGTAATTCATGTTCCTTAAATGTTTTACGATGGACCCTGTTGAATTTGTTAATTGAATATTTTACTACCTAAATTTCGTTAAATTGTTTTGTGTACTATTTTTTATAGTGTGGGTTGAACCAATTCTCTTTATTATAATGAATTATTTAATGATGTATGATATCATTTATTATCATAAGAAAAAACATATCATGATAATGACTACATATCCCCTCCCATGAATTCATGAATTGTATGATCAACTATTAAGGATTCAATACCTATAATTATAGACCTTATATATTGATATAATTATCAATAATGTCCTTATATATTTCATAAACTAATTTATTTTTGTATTTTTCAATGATATTTGAATATATTCCATGTCCATGAGGATGAAGAGAATTTGTGGACTATGTTGAACACCGTAGTAAATGGCTAATTATATACAATATTAATGAAGTGTATATTCATGAAATATAAAGTATCATTTTTTATCATATAGTTATAAGAGAAGATAAATGTTTGGATTCATTAATGATAGAGGTGATTGAGGGTTATTATTTATGAATCATATAAAATATAAATCTATAGTATCCGGGTTCCCTAAACTAGTACACATCGTTGATTTATTTTAATGATGGTGTTGACCCCCAATGCCAAACCACAATAGGACATGAATTTGATACTAGAGCCAAGGTTATATAATTTAAAAAATAGGGTCGAAATTACTTATTTATAATAATTATTTGAATAATATACAATATTGGATATAGAAATCAACAACATAATATGGATAGAATATATACTGCCATGGGACATGAATTTAATGTCAAACTAAAATAAAATAACTATAGAATTCCAAATAAAGATCCTATTATGTGAAAATAAGATCCACATATCCTGAACAACCACTCTAAGTTAATAATTCCCACATAGATCACTGAATAGATCCCATATAACTGAAAAAATATTATAAATATTGGTTGATAATATAGGTATACTCAGTTGGATACTCCCAGGAATCTCTTTTGAAAATATTTAACTATAATAATTAATCCTTGTTAAAAAATGAAACCAACTCATTACCTAAATAGGAAACTCAATTTCCCTTCATAATAAGAAGAACACACCATGTAATTCATAATTATAATCAAATCCATTACAATACATATAAAAAATAATGCTATTATAAACACACATCCTTATTGGTATGATGCTCTCATGCCCAAATGTATACCATCCCATGCTCTCATCAATGAAGTAATTCTTATTGAACCTTATCCATACATATCACCAGTCACATTTTATGGAATGTGTATCATTAGAATATCAACATCACCATATAATCTATAACTATATAATTAGAATAAACTATAAATTCTACTATGAATCATACATTTAAAATAAATATATATGATACCATAAAATTAATCTTGAAAACCCACAGTCACTACCTCTAGAATAAAATTATGTTCTATAACCACAATTCACAATATCCCTCAAGAAGATGTATGGTAAAACATAGATACATCAAATCAGATATCATCAAATACTTTGTCCTTTAAGCCATTATGTCCTGAACATTCCTGCACAACATGGAACGATAAAGTGACAGTAGTGAGGAGGGAAAATTCAACCACCCATTCCCAAAATAAGATATATATTGAAGAAAATACCCATACTAATAATATTTTAGCAGTAAATTCCCACCTAAATCTGGTGTTGGTGTATACAAAATCCTACATTTAAAAACCATATAATGAAAAAAAAACTAAAACAAACTACCTAGAATTCGAATCAACTAAAGCTATTATCCCTCATGACATCATACTATCATCACTGTTGTTTAGGAGAAGAGATTTATTATACTCACATAGGTGACAATATTCATCATTATTAACCATCCCTATTTATTTAATAGAAAATAATACTCATTAATTTATTAATCCAATGATTTACACATCATTATAACCTTTATATATTTGGCCAGTATTACATGAATTATTCATTAATACCATCAGTATATTTCTATTTTATGAAAATAAAAATATTTACATCCATCCTATGAGTTCACTGTTAAATCAACTACCATTCCATAATTATTGTAATCTTGGTCTCATACTAATTGACCATAAATTAAATCACTCTCCAGGTAAAAACCAATTATAGTAAATAGTTGGAACCAACATTAGGAAACTATATAGATACCATCCATCAAAGGAAATAACCATTCCTTTAAAAAAATAATTATATCTCAATACTGACACAAGAAACCCACCAATAATCATACCCTATAGATACACTATAAATAAGAAATCCCATATTAAAACCAATTCCATATACTACCATAAACAAAATATCCCTAAAGGTAAACATGAAATCCCTAATGTCAACATTTTACATCTACCCCTTTTCTAAGAAACATCACACAACATGACTCTGCCATACAATAGAAAAAAAATAATTTAATAAGAAGTAATTTTAGTATCCAAAAATCAATTGGAAACCCTTACCATAAAACTAAATAATGCAACCCTTAAGGAAAAAAAGGTGTTTTTACAGTACCCTAAAACATATAACATTGTAAAACAACCCATTCATAAATAACTTTTGATTAACTGATTCATTATTTATAGGTTTTATTAATTATGTAAACTATAAACCGTAATATAAAAAATATATAAATCAACCAAAAAATGATTCATGTTACAATATCGTATTCAATTGGATTAAAATAATAATAGTATAATATTATAATTCATTTTACATTATTCAATTCATTATAACCATATTTATATTTTTATCCCTTTTTTGGATAATTAGTTATTATAAAAATAGTAGAAAATAATAGAAAAGAAGATAATAAATTGTAATACAAATCCCATGGGGAATCATAAAAAATGATTCAACACATGTGAACATATATTCCATTATAATTTATTATTAATTATATTTAAAATCATATTTAGAACAATTCAAAAAATTTCCCAAAGAAAATAATGTATTATAGTCCATCACATTCACTTACTAAAGGAGAATTAATAAAACCCATACCTAGAGATGTTCAAAATTATATAGGAAATACTAAAATATTTGGCACAAATATCTAATGGCCTCTCCCAAAAGAAACTCATTAAAATTATTGTTATATAAACATGTAACTAAAATTGAATAAAAATATAAAACCCAAGATAACTAAGAAAACATATAACCACATCACAAAAAATAGAGAATTTAGGGGAGTTAAATTAAATATAGATGAATAAATCACCTCACATCGCCAATGATTTATCACTAGAATATAGGGGACAATTTCAACAAAAGGGATATAAATGTATATAAAATTGGACTTGATTTAGCTTATAATTTGATGATTATGGGAGAATATGTGACATTTTTAGATTCACTTTTTTTATTCCCATATTTGATTTATGTCCGACAAGGTATAATACCCATGACCATGTCATAATACATAGGCATTTTCATCATCTTAGAATGAAACAATGGGAACCACAATAAATGTGTTTAAAAGTGAAACATCTATTAGTATTATTTTAAATAATCCACACATATCTCACTTACATCCTACAAATATTGGGGGTGTCTATGAAATACCAAATTCCCCACACTATAACTACTCCAATTCAAATGAGATTACAGAAACTAATCTAATGAGTTGACATGGTTCAACCCATTCCTAGACAGAAGAATCCATCAAATTTATATATAAAATTAATCTAGAACCCCATGACCAAATGTGTATCCTACCTCTAGCCAACATTTACATCATGCAAGGTAAGCCCACTAGAACGATCATCCTGAGACACTACTCTGCATGGTTGATCGTTACACAAAAATAGGGCATGTCCACACTACAACCTACCATAAGAATAAAATAAAATTAATAGGATACTCTATAGTCTAAATTTATATATCATAACCATTATAACAGTTCAATACTCCCATAAATATAATTTCTCTGAGACAAAAATTGAATTGATGAAAAATAAAAAAATTCTTACATTAGATACAACTCAAAAAATTATTTTCCCTAAGAATTTTAATTAAAATCCATGAAGGGGATATATGGAAATAAAAAACCCATAATAAGATAAAGATAAAAGAAATATTACTATATCTCAAATAGAATAGAAATATAAAATTAAAAAAACTTAAATGGGTAGCATCATCCTCCATCTGATAACCCCAAAAATATCAAATATATAACTTCAATATTGTAAAATAATATGACATCAAAAATATCCTAATATTTATCATACACCCCTGACTAAAATCTGGTTAAATCAAATCCAATACACTCTAAAAGAATTGGAATGGAACCAATGGAATATAATTCAAATCTATCATTACCTCCGCATGGTCTAAGATCTCTAGTTGACACCCCTTGATGCTCATGTCATGATTAAATCCCAGCTCACCCACATCAATAAAATTTGATCTCTACAAGAATTTTTATCACAGAATAATAGGGTTTATAACCACATTAAAACCAAAAAAATTATCAAAAAGGCATATATAAGATTCTTCAATATGATTCATACTAATAGTGGGGTCATAAATATTATTTTATGAAAAAAACACAATGGGTCGGTGGGTCACCGATGAGACACCAAAATTATGAATTCTATAACACAACACATGATCCAATGTTTGGATTTTTTTCATTATCTTTCCTTCTAGGTAGAAATTAGAAGTTCTGACAAGGAATAACTATGACCAAAATTATTTTTGGATACCTACCGATAACCTGGAGGTATGACGGTGATCACGATCATGGATGAGAATCTCCAAAGTACCCGGAAGCCTCATCTAATCATCCTTATACCACCTCAATAAAACAATCTTTGATCTCCACTTGTTTATGTACAAAGAGTGATTTTACTTCATCAAGTGATATAAAATCATAAAAAATCATTATAGACTCC
Source organism: Viscum album (assembly GCA_963277665.1). Lineage (NCBI taxonomy): Eukaryota > Viridiplantae > Streptophyta > Magnoliopsida > Santalales > Viscaceae > Viscum > Viscum album. Next base: position 600,148,219 of record OY728122.1, read on the forward strand.
TTGAGATTGTGGGAAAATAGTGATTAAGTACATTAATTTTCCATACCACATATAGTAGGTAATAACAAGCTACTAATATGTCCCACAAGGAATAGAGTGTTTAACCTATAAAAAATCATCCCACTCCATACAAAAAAATAACTCTAGATATATGATAAATCATATCCATAAAAGGATTTATAATAAAGGTGAAAATTGTAACTCAATAAGAACAACATTATAAAACATTCATTGAACCATGATCATACACTAAAATAATACCTACCTCCATTAATCCGTAGATTGTCCCTTGAGAGTATTACTATAATCAACATGATGTCACTAAAACCCATTATCCTAATCCCTAAGCAAGGACTCCCCTAACTAATTCACTTATAATGATTACACCTTTATATAATAAAGAATCCCTCTACTATTAACACCACCATATCCATGTTAAACCATCTATAAATTTCACCACTCTCCCAACATTACATGACTCGTGTACAGAATTAGTTGATGAATTATTTCCTATGGTATCGTACTCAAACATTTCATTCTAATTGTGTATGTAAAATACCAAATTCATTATTAAATTAACATTCCATACAATTTTGGAACAAAAAAATCTATTAATTTTTATAGTAGAAATTAATAATTATAATTTTTTCTTTGAATAACGCCAATCGGTTAATGCCTATACAACTTAGAAAAAATATAACAATAATAGTATCATGGGTGTAATAGTTTAATTCATGAGTCTATATCTACAGATTCATAGAATAGATATTTTACATATAAATCATCAGAGAATAAATAAAGATTATACATGTAATATTGTTATAATCATCAATAGTAAGGCCCTAATAGAGAAAATGATTATTAAAATAACTGATCAATATCTTTTTTAGATAATCAAAATATTCCTTAAATTAGTTAGTCTATAATTATTCCCAATCCTCTCTATTCAATTTTATTACACAATTTTTAGTCCCATAGATTTCAAGAACAGAACTCTTATAATAGCCATCTTGGCCAAGGAAAATCAATTCTTGCAGAACATTCTTAGAGAATACACATGAAATAACTTCATCAATAATTGAATGATACAAATCTAATCTACAATGGGATATAATATATCCAATGATATAGACATCCCAATCCCACGAATAAAAAATTTAAAACATCCCAAATAAATAATGTCACACATTAACTATGGGAATATCTCATATATGCTCTATATTCTTCTTTTATAACTCTAGAACACATGGTTTTCAGTGATAAACATATCCATTATTTGATGTAATGACTCATATCAAATTTCATATATATGTCCCAAAAACTCGGATATAGTGTTTATAACACAGAATAGAATTACAGTAAAATCATTAGACAATTAATGTAATATAAAATTAATATTTGGGAAATCATCATCCTTCACCTAATATATAATAATTTCTATATGACAAATTGCACTTCAATAATTACCATTATCCATTCAATTGATCAAATGGAGAATTAATCAGTGATATGGGATTCAAGTTTATCTATATTACATTGTTAATGTGATAATAATTGACACCAAAATTTCAAATTAATATATTCCTTATTCAAAAATAATACTATGTATCCACAACGAAATACACTATTCCATGACTATCCTCTCTACATAAGGTCATTAATATAAATTATCATCCCTCAAAATTAAAAATCTTCCATGTTATATGAAAAAATCAAAATTTTGGTGATATATCGAGATAATTATATCTAAACCATGGTCTCTTTTTAGGTCCTAGAATCAGAACCTCTTACTAAATTGAAATTTTGTACTCTTCTCCAACCCTCGAGAATACATTTGACTGATCCCCCAGGGAACTGGACGTCAGTTTGACCACTGAGGAAGACAAAGTCTAAACATGAATCAAATTCTTTTGAGGGTCTCATTCATTTTTAGGAAAAGCCTATTCTCTATTAGAGTAGTTGAAATTTAAATTAATCATAATGAAATCCATATTATTCCGCAATAAATATATCCAATCAATGATGAATATGATGTAATCTGGATTTATTTTCAAATATAGGGTGCATTCCCAAGACTGAAAACTCATAGAATAAAGGAACAACCACTTTACGTATCAAATAAGAAATATTCACTAATTAGTATTGAATTCAATGGCAAGGGGATTGGATGTCTCTCCATTGAATGCCCTAATCCCCTAAAATTAGTGAGAAATATAAAGGAGTGCATATATAAAAAACGTGTAATTTTCCAATGTAGAATAAATTAAAATAATACATCAAAATACATCTGAAACATCTAGTGTAGGAAACTCTAAAGTGTGTATGCAGATATGAACTACTCCATGACCTCTCTGACCCTGATAGAGACACCTTTCATGGAATTATTCAACATAGAAATCCAAAGTATGAGGGGGTAACATATGGTTTTACATTTCCATCATAATTCCCTTTATATTGGGAAATCTTCAAAATACAATGGTTATAACATTATGTACTCAATGGATAATGCTACAATAATAGGGAATAAATAGTTCCTCCAATCCTAGAATAATTGAAAATGGACATTACGCACTCAGACTTCTTTATTTACATGACATACAGATGCATAAAAACCCTTGAATGGTATGATGGAAGGGGTATGTGAACTTCTAGCCACGGTGAACTATATACAGAATGGATTAAACTACTCCTTAATGTTTAATTATTTTTCTGACTAGGAAACTAATAAAATATGGAAAATATTTAATCAATATAGAATACTAGTAATTCACCACCAAGGAAAATCTAGTTTTAGATAGTACTATCTCAAAAATATCTTCCCTTTCACACAACATAAAATATATTGAAAATATAAATGAGATGACATGATGATTGATCTATGGACACTAACACTATTGGATATTTCTCAAAATTTATTATTTGATAGTTAAATATTTTAATGTATAACACAGCATGTTTTTATACCATATATATAACTCTTTCATGTTAGAAATCACCTAGAAAAGTGTAATAATCTAATGAATACATGTCACATACCTAGTCAATGAATGTAACTTGACCATAAATTGGTTATAAAACATATCAAATTAATCCTCTAGCTCCTAATAATTCCTATTATACATGACTCAAAACTATATAGCCTCTATATACAATATCATCATAGCCATTGAAACCCAATACTCCTATAGTGAATGTATCAAACTAACAAAAAAACTGACCTCCTCTAAAAATGACTTGGTCCCCTCATCTGAATTAGAGACCTCATAAATTTTCTAACACCAATGTTGAAACTATTGGTTTGTCCCCCTATGAGTGTCTTCATCATCATACTCAAATATATGTTTCCATGATAGAACATCCCAATGACAATCATCAATGAAAATCTAATAGAGGCATTAACCTGGAGAATATAAATCAATAGAGAAAACAATAGGAGGCCTTAATGAAAACTATCATAACTTTTAATCAATTTTAGATATGAAATCCAAATATATAAAAATAATATATCAATAATATGATGTACATCCAAAAAAGGAAGTATACATATCCATATAATAAAATGTAGCTATTTTCCCAATTGACACTCATCTACCACTATTTTTGTTTAGGATACAAGATTACACACATGCAAAAATAAGTGAAGATTCATTATCATTAACTATTTAAACATATTAATTAAAAAACTATATTTTTTTATTAAATAATAATTCAATTTAATCATCTTTATAATTTCTATATATATTCTACCCATATTCCATAGATGATTAATTATAGCCTTATGATGGGTTTTATTATTCATCTCTGATAATAATAATACCAATCCCATGATTTCACTACTAATTTGTATACCATTAAAAAACTAGGTACTCTTGGATTTATCCTATGATACTATAAGGATATGAAATCATAATGCAAAATTGAATTTTTTTAGAAATACCACATTGTAAAGGATTGATGTTTTTGTTTTTGGTGGGACATCCTTCATGTCAAAAACCTAAACCCCTTCCTTTATAGTTGAGTTGCAATAATATATTTTCATGAAAACCGAAACACCAAATGAATCACATATATATGGTGACTCGTGTACCTTCATTCAAATTTTATATTCTTTTTTTATCATGGAAAAGGATATTTATGAACTCGCATTGGTCAAGAGTATTAGATATTAGGCTCATAAAACACATTGGAGGGTCTATTAACAACATCAGAAATCTAATAGTTATTTATGAAATGATTTTGTATAATTAATTAATTCCCATGTATGATACTTGTCTCCCTTGAATTATAAATAGATTATTCGAATTTATGGAATTTAGAATCTAAATGTATCCAAGGAAATTCATTGATGGTGAAATCCTATGTATCCATGGATCTCACTCAGTGGTTCCCTTTTTTTATTGGAATAGATATTATTTCATTCATCATTTATTATGATTTTGGTTTTGATCCACATATTGGGGATCTCTAGAGTTTATCACCAATTTTGGAGAAGGTAGTTGTTTTGATATTGGTATCAGACCCATAAGATGGGTTCCCTACACATCATTGTGAAATTAATTTGAACCCACATAGTTCATTCCCACTTACCGAGACACATAATATATTTTAAGGTCATGTAACATTGACCAAATAATTTATTTTAATATTATGTGGAAACAACGTCTAGGTGGAAGGTAACTATAATGATTTATTTATCAAACATAGGCCTAGGCGGTCTAAAGAACCTGAAATGGATGTAGATTTCCATGTTATACATGATTGTACATGGAATGCTGCCTAGTGAGGCTTTGGGTTGATTTGGGGTTTTGGGTTTCGACATCAAAGAGGATTCCTATATATCCCATTTAGATGGAAATCAAGACCCATGACGTTCAGTTATGAGGAACCACACCTATGGAAGCCTTTACAAGGTTATTCTTGTATTGAAATTTGGTCCGTTGAGAGGATTCAATGGAAGATTAATCATAATAGGAATCCATATTATTATTTTTGTCATCGAGAATATGGACCCTTTAAAGTAAAATTGGAGGTTTGGGGGATTAAACCACAAAATAATATTCCCTTTTATTTGGTTACATGGACTTGCATATCCAAATAAATAGAGGATCTTTAAAGAAAGGTGAGAAAAAGATTCAAAAAAACCTTCTATGTCAACACATGCATCTGATTGTGTAGATTTAAGGAAAATAGCTAACTTATAAGACCATGTGACTCCTACTAAAATGTGAGAACCAAGAGGATGAAGAAAATTTAGAAAACAACATGATTTATATTATTTTGGTTGAAGAGGGTGAGGATACAAGATAAGAATAATGAGATTTTTTGTACCCATAATCTCCCATTTCATATTGAGGATAGTAACATTTGACTACCCATATTAATACTATCCATAAGAAAATTCATGGGGAATACTCTAAAAGTAATTCCCTTCTCATTGTTCAACCAAAAAGAGGAATATATTCCATTAACCCTTATGGGGGAAATAAAGTGTGATCCTATCCCTCTACACAAGGAACTAGGGAGCCCTATTCTTAGAGATGAAGAGATAAGGGCATGGCCTTAACCGTCATATCTGAGACCTGGAGGTCCTTATATATACCTAGATGGTTATGGCCCTATTGAAAAATAGGATGCATAACTAAATGAAAAATTGTTACCCTACCTAGTAGGTAGGTTAATTGAGTGACACCTCTAACCAATGCAACATGTATCGGAATGGGAGACACGATGGTGTGTCTTATTTCCATGGTCTGGAAAGTAAATATGCTTCGATGAAGGTTGAAAATTTTCTCCCTTATACTAGTGATCTAAAAGAAGGGGTCCCTTACATTATTGGAATGATATAGGTCATGGAGGGTGTCTTGATTTGGAAAATTCTTCAATAAAGACATTCCTTTGTGCATGATGACCTAGGTAGCGTTGGAAGTACTTCACTAAAGGGCCAAGGCTTTCATTGGATTTATATGATGTAGGTGATGAAAAATATGGTATTTAATATATGGGAAATACATTTTTCTTGGAAATAATGGTTTCCACAGGTTTCCATGAAAGGGTTTCCCATAGGTCCCTTGTTTTGGAAGGGACAGTCACACAAATGCTTATCATCTAGGTGGAAAATGGTCCAAATACTGATGTATTATGTTTCATACCTTAGAAGGACATTAAACCCACAATACCCTTTAATTTCCCCTGATATTAGGTTTTGTAGTGCTACACGAATGTTTTTTGAAGCACTAGAAAAAGGTGAGGTGTATCCATAACTTCAAGGATACTTCTATTTTTATAGTCTATCAAATGTGTAGTCCAATGGTTATATTTATTTGAAAACACTCTACATTGGTCAAATGAATTTATCTAGGTAGGTACCTGGCCCAAGAACACGACTTTGGTAGCCTAGGAAATGTTGTTTGATCCTTCAATTCAATGCAGGGTGTCCTACATGAGCATTTTCATGTGCATGATAGTTGTGCACATACCGATTTAATTGAGTTTCAATTACCCTCCATGGGGAACTTCACCTCACTAATACTAGATTAGTTTTTCATCAAGTCTTTTCAGACCCTGTCATAAAATGGAGTTTCAAACAAATACACCCTCAAGTATTAGATCAAATCCTATGTAGAGGGTACAACCCTATGGTAGAGAGAGTAAATGATTCTAAATGTGGAGAAAGTCATCCATGATGGTCACCCAATTAATATAGTGTCAAAGTATTTGTGCGTAGGTCCATCATATAGGTCCTATACATAGGTCTAGGGAATAGAAATTATGCACAAGTCCAACGGGTAGTCAAGAAATGTTAATCCCCATCATTAGTATAGTGGAGAAAGAGTCATGGAGATGAAAAATGTATCTCATAAGTTTTCAGGTTCTGATCACTCAATTTGTTCCTTATGATACATAGGAACATCCACATACACTGGATGACCCATTAATAACCAACACAATCTCAATATCCACTATTCATGGGGATGAAAATGATACTATATGGAACAATGAAGATGTTGGTGTTGATCATGCCCCTATGGGATTCTAAGATGTTGTTCCTGACATGAATTCTATAAAGGGAATCGAGGAAAATTCCAATCTAGGTCCTAAGAAAAACTGTATAGATATCCCTAATGGTGAAGATTCATTGATAATTGTATCAATTTTTAAAAAATTATCATATGATGAGGATAGTTTTTCTAATTAATACCTAAAAATAATTGGAGGAGTTTCCAGAGTTTATTAGGTCACTGGATGGATATGAGTATTCTATTTGTTAAATTTTTTAAAACTAGTCGGCTCATTTTTATTTTTAGGTAATACATCATAAATTTACCTGCATATATTTTTCTACAAAGATCTTTTTCATGGAACATCATAAAATAGAAATCCATGTCCATCCTACTCTAGTTCATAAGGGGTGATAGCTGACAACACTGAAGTTGGTCATTTCAGATAGCCTTTCTACAAGTTTCCTCAAAAATATAGGGGATGTTCTATATCATGTGGTTATTAACCAAAATAAAAAGTCCATGAGTTCATGGGAGGAATTAATCCAAACATATTATTGAATATCAGGTGAGATCTATTAACTTCTACGTCCAATTGACTACCTTTTATGTATGTTACACTCTTGATGTTGATGAGTGGTCCCACCTATTATCATGTTTTATCGACATCAATGCAAGATAGTTAAGTGTGGGATTTTTTTCCCATTCAGTCAACACTAGTAGGTGAAACTGAGGCTGTCTTAGAGGGATCCGAATGAGGGGACTCTTTGAATGTTGTAGTCCCAAACTATATCTCTCCCTCTAAGAGCAGATCTATTTTGGATATAGTGAAATAGGAATCTCTTTTCACTACACTTCATATCATTTGGTTATATATTTGGAAATTATTCTTGAGAACACCCTTTATGACCTTCCATCACATCATTTACAATATAAAAATATGATTTCCACCATATAGTGTGGTTTGATTGATTGACACAAAAACTGCCATAATCTAATGTAAATCATTCGAAAAAGTGTAGATAAGTGAAGGTCACAGTAGGGTGAGGCACTGTTAGTAGGCCAGTTTCATGCCCTTAAGGTTTATGTGTCATATGAAGAGATAAATCATTATAATGAGATTGAGGATCATTAATCTAATCTAGAATAAAATCCTTTCAAAGTGATGAGTCTAAATTAGTAAATAAACACCATATAAGAAGATATGATACAAATCAGCCATTCTATAAATAGGGTCTCATCATAAGGTGATGATTATGTTGTTGTGGAGAAAGACAAGCTTCATCCTGATAAAGAAGACATTGAAACACAATAAGATGGGTGTTAATAGTATACAAGAAATGATTGATCCATAGTTTATCCTATAATGGCCTATGAAGAGGATTAGAAAAATAAATTCCGAGATACTCATTTATGTGGATGCCCGAATGGATTTTAAAACATGAATATAATAGATTTTTTTCTAATAACATATTCATGTATCCTTTTAATCAATATTATTGTTACATAACTTTGAAAATTACTCATATAACTAATTTCCATCATGTTAAAATAGATATAATAGTGGTGAGGGATCACTCTCAATTTCTTCATATTCCATGGGGACAAGAGAAAATTGTTCGACAGTTCAAAGTGTAATATAGACAACCCTGCAAAATAATTTATTATGTTTTATATCCCTAATTCTTCCACTAAGTCCAATATAAAGAATACATAAAGGGAATGACTTGGATTTTTATTATGTTTCACTTTTGGGGTTTTTATCCTAATGCATTCTGTGAATTTTATCATTTTAATTACACAATTCATGTATAAACCAAATAGATCATATGTTAAGCATGATGAGTCTCATGATTTACCTAGGGATACCTTTTTTGGTTTTTAATGTTGTGCATATTTTGTATCTTTTTTTTTTGGAAATTTAATTTCCATAAATATTGGATAATGCAACTACTATTTTCGGATGAACTACCAAGATAATGTATTGTTGAAGGATATCTGGTACAATTCATGTTATCCATGAATGTTCACAGATTCAACAGATACCCGACGATAAATTTTATTTGACAACTTTGTGATTCCCTGATACAAAACATGATTTGAGGAATGTATGTGATTAATTACCACAAAACGTTTTCATAAAGTGGTTTCATGAATAATATTCTCAAGGATCATGGGAATAATATATGTCTCTCTTATGTATTTATGTGTTGAAATTTGGGAACCTCTTCATTTTGTGTGTTTATTAAAATCCAACCGAGTAATATTACTACGAAGACATATAGTTTAATCCTTTAACTAATAGGATCATTTTGTGGGAGAATTATAAAATGAAAATTGGGGAATGTTACTACATCATGAAATAATGGTATCCTCATCAATTATAAAATTCCAATTCCAATTATCGAGATGATTTTTATGACCTGGATTTCTCAAAATATTATATGTGTGGTTTTCCATGGGAAGGTGTCTAAGGATGATGTGTATCGGTATTGTAATTAGATATGAATTGGAAATAATTAGAACATGAATTTATATCTTATAAATGAGCATAAATTTTATTAAATGACTGATGTCTGGGAGGTCACTCATAATAGTTTTGAAGCATCTAGAATTTTAATGTCATGTGACCATCGAATGAACCTTGTAGTTTAAATTATTATAGAAATTATGTTATCAAATGTATCATGAGAAGGATTTTATGATATGTAGATAAATCTCAAATATAATGGAAAAATAAAGATACCTTTTATGTTTTCTTTACTAGGAATTAATGACCAGTTATTCTCCCATTCAAGGTAAACTATCCAATAATGTTCTTTCATCTTTTGGTATTAAGGCCGATGTTTTTTGCTTCAATATCTGGTTCCTAGATATGAAGAAAAATGTGGACACTACATTAATCTTACCATATATCCATGATTTTCATCAATCATTATATCATAGAAATATGTGGTCATTTTATATTACAATGGTTTATAATGTAGTGGGAGCATAATATATCACTATAGAGATATACCCATAGTTCCATTGAAAAGGTGGGTATTTTTCTATAGCTAAGGTTCAGGAAAAAGTGGGTATATGTGGTCTCTATAATTCATATATACCCATGGGGTTTTGAAATGAGGATTCATTGAACATATGCAACTAGACATTAGAAGCATCGTCTATCACCTCCCACAGAACCTACAAATAAATTATAAAACATCATTATTTTATATTTCATTATTGTTATTATATATTTTGATTTCAACCATGATGTTATAATTAGTTTTAAAACCATTAACAATATTTTTGACATAAATGACTTAAATCTATGTTTTAGTCATGGATACATATCCATTTACTTAAAATCAAAATAGTGGGGATTAATTTCTCAAACATCACCTTCTAGTCCCCCATAATAATCACAATCATCATTGACTAGAGCACCATCATCGTCATCATCTTCATCATCCTCACCATGGTCATCATCAATAGCACCACCACTACCACAACTAGTACCATAAACTCTATCGAAATAAGGATCCTCTGACAACACTAGGGGAAGCATATAATTAGGGCATTGGTTCCATACATTAATAAGAAATAGTATCGTCCTTTGATGGATTTTATACACATATAAATGACATTGATTTTAGTAACTCCTCTGTGATCATTTTACAACTTGCACACTCCCATAGAGATATTATTTAGACTAATTTCCTTATACACTATATTATTTTTATCTAGTGGAGTTATATGTTTGAGAGGATCACAATGAGGCCCAATACCTCGTGGGGATGATGTTTTTAATGGATTGACATCAGACTCTCCCATGGTGTTCCCCACCTAATAACTATCCAAGATTATCATTTGGACTGAATTGTTGATCTTCTTTATCATTTAGATCATCCCATAAACTCTATTTAAAATATAAAAAAGAAATTTAATTAAGAAATTATGTTTCAAAATTTAAAATTTAAAATAGTATAATTATTATCAATTCTAGTGTCTCTTCATTTACAGAACATTATACCATTTTCTATATACTTTAGAAATAACTATCATGGATCATGACCTTTGATGTTCAATGCATCTTTCTGTAAATGAAATTGATTATTCTAGTAGTACATTATTTAAGAAGATAATACTGATAAACAAGGAATGAATTAAAATATTATTTGTCAAATAAATCCCAAAAATTCTGAATCTCCAAAATATATATTGAATTAAATATTTAATTATAATGGAATAAAAATATAAATACACACTTACTATCTTGATCAACATGGGTATGGTATGATTTAAAATTGTATTTTCATTTTTGCCCAATTCTATTTGCATTAAATTATTTGGTTATTTGATTAGTTATTAATTTGGATGATTTTTGTTATCATATTCATTTTTTGGATAAGTTGTTTGGAAATGTTTTCATTATTTCATTTGATCATTCGAGCATTTGGAAATTTGGCCATTTAGGAATATGGTAATTTCACCAATTCAGATTTTTTATTTGGCTAATTTGGACATTTGGAAACTTGGCCTTTACTCCATTTTCACATTTATACATTTTTACAATTCTATTTGTATTATATTATTTAGTTATTCGTTCAGTTGGTAATTTTGATCATTTGGTTCTAGTTTCATATTTTCAATAGTTTGTTTTGATATTTATAAATTTTCACATTTTTACATTTGGGTTTTTTGGAATTTTTAAAATTCTCCCACTTGAAATTTCGTAATTTAGTATTTTATACACTTTTCATTGTTGGAAATTTGGTCATTTTGGAAATTTGGCCATTTTTAATTTTTTTGTTTATTGATTTTAAATTTGTTTATTTCACAATGTTTCGATTCTTGTGATTGAGAATTTTGACAATTGGGAATTTTTCAATTTTTAATTTGGAAAATATTACATTAGGTTAATTTTCAATTGGAATCTTTGTCCATTTTTTTATTTTGAACATTTTTCTTTTTTTTCATTTGAAAAATTTTGAATTTGGCCTTTGGTCCATATTATAATTTGGGAAATAGGAAATTTTTCCATTTTACCATTTTCCCATTTGGCCAATTTATCATTTTTCCATTTGTGGATTTGGGAAATTACAGAATTGCAAATTTGTTCTTTTGGTTGTTTGGCCTTTTGGAAACATGGGCACTTATCCAAATTAAATGGAAATTTTTTTGGACATTTTCCTATTTTGTTGGTAAAGTTAAGAAATTTTGAAATTATAAATTTCATTATTATGTCATTTGGTTATTTTCCCATTTTGCATGTTTGACCATTTTGGGAATTTGGCCATTTTGGGCATTTGTCCATTTTGGACATTTAACCATTTAAAAATTTGGTAATTTAGGCTTTTGGTCCTTCATTTTATTGGGTATTTTATAGATTGGACAATGTATGATTGTTAATTATTCTATTTCTCCACATATCCATTTGTCTATTTGTTCATTTGTCTAATTGGCCATTTGTTCATTTTTTTCATTTTATTATATTTCCATTTCCCCATTTTTTCTATTTGGGTATTTGGGAATATGTCCCTTTTTTCATTTGTACCATTGTGCATGTGAGATCATGGGAAATTGGGAAATTGGGAAATATGGAATATTTACATTTTTCATGCGGCCATTTGGAAATTTCACCATTTTTCAATTCTTCATAATGTCCTCTTAACCAGTTTTCCACTAGATACATAGAAACATGGAAACTTGGACACTATAAATTCCAAAAGAAATAATAATATTTATATAATTTACCTAGTGCCTCTCATATATTTTAATTTTACTGGCCACCAAAGGGTAAAAATAATTCGTAGAATCTTGTTCACTAGGTTTTTTGAATCGCACAAAAAAACCAATTGAGATGATAAAAATTAAATTCTCAATTGAAACCTGTTCGGATAAAAAACCTCAAGGTAACATTTATGTGCATTTTGTATGATTTTTTATTATAAAAATATAAATATAAAGATTGATGCAGAGTTATAGAGAGATTATTGACAAAATATGTTGATAAGGATCAACAAAAAAGTAATGGATTCCCTTGAAGCTGTTATAAAAATATCATACACAAGGTGAAGTCGTTTCCCAATGCATGCAATATTTTTTGAGACCAAACTTTAGATGTTAGCTCTAGAATTTAAAAATAAGTATATCCATGTGGTCTTAGTTAAAACATTGAAAAGGTATGAATTTCATGAATACTGGGTTATGAAAATAGTCAGTTTGTAAAGGTATGAATCATCACAAATGAACCTCACAAACACATGAATATTTGATTTTAATCTCTATGACTATGAGAGTAATTGTGAATAATAAATTCCCATGGTGCTCCATGTTGATAGGGACCATCCTTAAGGAAATTGGAGAGAATTCTGAAATAGTGATGATGATGATATGAGCATTTGGAACTGGAGGAAACACAATAAAATTTTCCTCTCTACTTTAAAAAATTAGCAAGAATTAATGAAGATTATGTGGCTCTAGCTTCACGAAGGTAGTTCATGAAGGGAGTTATTGAGAAAATAGAAATACAGAAAGGATGTTTTTAATGTTTATAAAAATTTGAAAGAATTTATATATGTTTGTAAAGGCTATGTAATCATCACAAATGTGTTTGAGCTTCGTGAAAATTTATTCCCTTATGATGGATGGTTGATCTTCCTGAAATAGGTGAGCTTTATAAAAATTTAGGGGTTCACAAATGTAGTTCATTATTATAAATAGTTTAGTTGTATGGTGACAATTTTGTGATATTCAAGAATGCAATAAACATCACAAATTTTATGAAAATGTGTTTCCCAGTAGATCTAAGGAATGGAGACATTCATTAACTAGATGGAAGTTAGACATCAACCCAACATCTATCTATTACATAGGGTATATTCATTATTGATAATTAAAGGACCAACATGATAATAAACAGAGTGTACATCCATTCTAGAGAATTTATAAAAGGGGGATTAAGAAGGTGATCCTTTCCACTAGAAGTGATCCAACAAATGAGCATCAGTGAGTTACCCATGAGAAGAAGTGAGTTGTCCCAAAACATTATAAAGGTAGTGTGCCTAGTAATATAAGTGATATAATCGAAACCTTCTAATTTGTTAGTGATACTTATTGGATTTTGTATTTTATCACAACATCATTGAACTCTCTTTGGACATAACCCAATGAGGGTTAACAATGTAAAATTTATGTTTCACATTCATGCTTTCATTTCAGTTCATACAATGTTATGGGAGAAGGGGGAGAGTTATTTGTTTAACCAATAATCAAGATATAGAGAGGTTTTTTTAAACCTTCATACCCTTAGTCACCACCAATTCGGATATTTATCTTTGTTTTTCTAAAAAAGCATCGATAGTTAATAATAAAATAAAGTCAATACTCATCCAATATGTGATCATTTCATTATATTGTGTTATTAGACAGTGGGGGAATGTTGGAACAACCTCTAAATTGAAACCAAGTTTACACTTGTAACAATAACATAACTCATGCTTATAGGATCACTATAACTCCCCATGATATATCACCCATGATCCATTAACAACTTCAACATATGGTATGCTTATCCAATGCTACAACAAACATGTTAATTTATATAAATAAAATAATAATAGAGATTTCAATGTAACAAATTTTATTACCCATATCTAAGATAATTTTTCCTATTTAATTTCATTATTGTTACGCCTCCATGAGACTAGTTTCACGATTATAATATAAATGTACATAGACAATGTTACCATAAACCATAAATAACTTATAGTGTTTTTACAAATCACTAGATTCTATTCATTGAAATCCAATATTATTTAATCGTAATAGTTCTACGATTCATGCATATGGGTGAACCAATATCACTATTTATCAGTTCCCAATGAATAATATCAATTGGAAAATGAATTAATTCAATCTACAAAAGGATTAAAATTGTGAGATATAATAGTAAAAATTTATAATATAGGAACAAATATAGGATAATAATTATGCACTGATGGATCCATGGTCTATATTGGAAAGATGGACTTTGATGGATGTTCATGTTCCAATACATCGATCAGATCATCTGAATTCCATAGATTATATGATGAAGGATCCAAATAATGAAATATTATGTGGATAATATGAAATGGAGGTGGAGTAGAAATGGTAGGATAATGATTCAATGGCTGGGGATTTGTCATAGGATATGGTTCTGGAATAGGATGAAATATCCCTAGAGGCTGTGGAAACATGTAATGAGAAGATGAGTCTATGTGACATGATTATGTAAGAATGGGTGGGTACATACATAGAGTCTCAGGTGTACGATGAAAAGGTGTATAATATGGGGTTTTTTGGATGGTTAGGTTGCGAACGGGTACGATGGCTACTCCGTGTATCTCTAGGAGCATCCCTTATTAGACCCATACTAGATGTCATTATAAAAGAACTCTTTTGATGAACTATTATTTCCTAAAAAAATTTATAAACAATAAAAAATAAAATTCAACGTAATATAGAAGAAAAATATTGCAATTATTATACTCACTAAGGGAACTTGAGTCGGAATCACTCGCGCATGCATCCGTTGATCATTATCAAGTAATAACTTCCTTAGAACCACTTTAATATCTTTTATAATAATACTACTAATGAAATGAAATTATTTTAAAAATATTCATTATAAATATTCCACACAATATCTAAGTCAATGAATTAATAATCAATGTTATACCATCTTTTAGAAAAAATAATTTAAAATTAAGTAATACATTTTATAAAAACACATTTCAAACATGTTTTTTTAGTTTAAATAAATATAATTAAATTCAATTGAAATATACATTAATAAAAAAACATATCATTCCAAAATGAAACTAAATTAATTAAATTGTAATATAATAACCTTGATAAACCCATGTTACGTATATCTGAATTATAGATGAACATATTTGGTTACTTCTATTTTTTACCCACCATTAAATTAGGTTCAAAATCCAAACTCACAAGGAGAATATTTGATTCATCAAATATAGTATTTTGGTCAACACCAATGTGGGTGTCAGTGGTGATTTATTTCCCACAGCTTCCTAAAACATATGTCTTAGGATTACATCAACAATAACACTCTAATCAGGTATTATGTAACAACCTGACCCCAGAACCCTAGATCCGGTTCATTATTTTAATACATTGGCATGACTACTTGGAATCAAGTCCCAATGTACCAATCATGTTAGAATTCGTGGAAAATAAATTACAAACTTGAATGTTACATTACACATTATAACATACAACATAGCATAAATAATCATTCATATTGACATTATTACCTTAGCTTAACCAGGCATATCAATCATAATACACTTCATGAAATCCTAGGAAAATAAAAAAAAAGAAAGGGGTGAGCATAGATACTCTATAAGGGTAAATAATTTAGTGGAAGTTATAAAATTTTAGTGAAATATGTGTAATAAAAAAACCTTCTAATCATAAACATGAACATAATTTGGGAAAAATACATCAAACATCACCATATAAATAAACAAAAGGATATTCTACTAGTCGAATAATCAGGGGGAATATCTAATTTCATATTGAGGGAATGCTTAACACCGAACATTATTATCACATAGTCGAGGACATGTGCCAAGACTACGAATAAGAATTTTTCCAAGGCCTTATATAGGGACACACATTCGTCTCATTAGACCTACTGATAAATCGAGGGGCTATAGCGGGACCCACCGGTAACTTACTATGTCCACTACATTCCTCATATGAAAATGTTGAAACATAACATAAACATTGGTATTGAAACTAGCATATGAAATTTCAATAATTCATCTATAAACCATAAAGGGTATAAAAATAACACATCCATAGCCAAACACATCATAACTCATTTAATACATTTTGGGAAATTGTATTATAATAAATGAACCTCAGTCAACAATAATATACAAAAAAGGATGTTGACATAGTTGAAAATGATCATTACACAAAATTTAGAGAAATATCCATTATTGTGAAATCATTTAAAAGTAATACATTTATAAATGATTTAATTTAAAATATATTTTTATTCAAAGTTTGCCTTACCATTTTGAATATATTGAAAGGAATTATCATTTTAAATCAATCATTTCCAGATAAATAAATCTTTAAACTATATTAAAGACATTGACATTAATGAGAATAATTTAGAAGAATAAATATTTAAAACATTTAAAATGATGTTTTAGATAAATGTTACCTTAAAATAATAATTTTGAAATGTCTTTTTTGAAATACGGACATGGATAATAAATATCTCCCCAAAAATACCTAAACATAAACAATCTCGGATAATAATGAGATTGAGAATTTAACCCTTACCTTGAACATTGTTTTGGACGAGAGTACGTTTAAACTACTGTTTAATGACAATAATATGTTATTAAATTATACCAAAACCATATTCATATTTATTGTATCATAAACTATTCATTTATGACTTTATGCTACCCATTTAATAATGATTTCCATGTTAAATTAACATTACGGGTAATAATCTTATTCTTTATCGTACGTGGTTTAATATGTTATTCATGATCATATAATTTAGATCATCATTTAAATACATCAAGAATATAATAAATTAATTATATATAATAAATATTTATAATATAAATATGTATAATAGATAGATATATGAAATGGAAGACACCGTTTATGGATATGGTAGTCCATACGTACGCATAAACGTTGTTCCCATTTTCATATCATATTGAACGAAATAAATGAATAAGATATATGTAAGTACATAAAAACAAACATACATATATATATAGCCAATAGAATTAATATTTCATATATTACATACTTAATAGTAATATATATATTTATAATCATCATTGAATGGTGAACCTGGAAAATGAATCTCATCGGTTTGTGCAGACGGTAAGCCGTACGTACACACGAACGAAAATATCATTTTTGTAATGATTAAAATGTGTTGAATAGGATGGTATATTAATTTTACATAGAAATTTTCCTGTTATTTTCATTATTTATATACATTTTACTCATCATTATCTCCATCCAAATAATATAGTGTTGAATAACAAATTACACCACGGCGTGGAGATGGTATGTTGTACGTATGCACACATTGTGACATTATCATTAATAGGAAGGAAGGAATAATGTTTAGGGTTGTACCATATTTATAATATCATCACAGTATGTCGAAGGTATTTTAGTTATATTTTTGGTATGAAATCACTATGAAATAGAAAGAGGAAGATGAAATGAAGTTTGAAAGAGGTGATAAAATAATCACCTCTTCTTTGGGTACTTCCTTTTGATTTGATCAAAAGGGATACATAAGCTGACTTCATGATCAAAGTATGTCCTCAAGGAAGAAGTGAGGGAGTTTGGGAGAAATTTTTTTTCTAGGGTTGATCGAGCCAAATGGATTTGGAGGTGTGAAATTTAGAGAAGGGGAAGTTTCCTTTTATAAGAGTGGGGAGTGGGACCTTTCGAAAAGCAAGAAATTTTATTTTATTATAAACTAATTTTCGGTTTCTTTGTGGCCCAAATGGATTTATATCAAGGATAAGGTGGGTATGGGTTGATAACCTCTAAACCAATTGGTTTTATACAATTTTTGGTAACCATATTAACCTTATCATTTAGATTTGACTCTTGGTTAAATAGTTTATCTTTTAACATGTCTTCTTGTATTATTATAATACGTGGCTAATAAAAATACAATAAAAAATCCATGAATATCCAAAATCATTCATTATTGAAATATCTATCACTATATAAGTCTTTTAGACAATCCATATATTTTTAGTAATGTAATATCATTTAATAAAATAGAATTGGTTTTAAAAATTAATTTAGTTTATGTTTTACACTATTTAGTATTTGCATTTTGTGAACGCCATAAAAATCTGATTTCTTCAAACAAATAATTAATCAATTCAACTCTAACATGTCATATTAACATATAAAATTAGTTGAATGTATCATAAGCCTAAATTTACATTTATTTTAATATTTATAATATCAATTATTTAAATTTTGTATTAATATGGTAATTACTGCATCATAATTATGTCATATAAAATATTAATTAGTTAATTTCTAAAATTTATAAATAAAAAACCATATTTATGAATTTTTTAGCATTACAATTAATATTTATTGTTGAATTTATCTTTTTCATGACCCTATATGAAAATGGTTTAGTTATTAAACATTGAATTTAAAACTTTTATCTCTTCTTGAAATAAGATAATAATAAATGTCCTTTTCAAATCCATGTAGACCAAATGGATCATATTTTATTCCTATGTATGGTTTTGGTAGAAATACACTTATACAATATAATTAGGACATTTGGTAAGGTAATTACAATATAATTTGTACCTTTAATTACCCTATTTAATTTTAATCATGGTAAATAAAAGTCAAAAGATACTTTTTACAAAAGTTTATTTACATATAATTGAACCATATTTTACTTACTAATATAAGCCATATCTCTAAGATTTATGAAATTCAATTCACAGAAGCGGTAAAATTACGTTTTATTCAAATTTCCAATTGTGTTTTGAAAGTGGTTAAAAGATGTTAAAACGTTCAATATAATTTTATACATCTAATTTTTTTTTATAAAATGACTCCATTGAATTAAATTGAACATATATAGGTATTATTTATAAATTTTGACTTAATATAAATTTATCTAAAGTAAATTATAGTTTAAATAAAAAGTCAGTTTTGGATAATAATGGAGTGTTTTCCACTATTCATAAAAAATTTAATGTTTTCAGAAAAATACAAAAAATTAAACCTAAGAGAATTTTGATATTACAAATTCAAAATTGAATTCTATTTTACAAAATTAATAACATATAAGGTGAATTTATTTATTAAAAATTAATTCCCGTTGTCAAAACCAAAAAGTGGGTTTTTCGAAAATAAAAACTGTCTAATGATTGATATGTGTTTATGTTAAATTAAAATGAGAAATTACATTTAATGACCTAAATTTTATTAAATGATAAAAATATAATTTAATTATACTTACATACCAATCAAATTCATAATTTAACATTATTAATTATTTCGATTAAAAATTTTGTTTTCAAATATAATTTAGTCTTTTCATTATTCATCAAAATATGTATGTTATCAGAAAAGTAGCAAAAATTTAACCAAACTAAATTTTTAAATCCTACATAAAAAAGAAGAATTTATTTTTATTAAATTTAATATACTAATGTTTCAAATATTGGTTTTTAAAAAGGTTCTCCATTAAAATTCGGAAAATTTTTATTTTTTAAGAATAATTATTTTATCTAAAAAAATGAATTTGTACTTATATTATGTCTAAGAAACATGTAATATCTATTATAAAATTATATGGAGTATATAAAATTCAAAATTTAGTTAATATTATTCATAACTGTTATTTTAACTACTAGTTCGGTAAGTCGTAGTGTGCTTGAACTCGGCGTAGCGTGTTACACAAGTTACTGAATTACTTTGAAGAGATAATTTACTATGAAATCTTGTGGTGTTATATTCTCCCCTCCTTTAATAAATTGTTTCCTCACAATTTGAATTTGTACTTCCAAAATAAATTGTTAAAAATTGAAAAATACATTAGTGGAAGACCGTCATCGGAAATAGGGTTTATAAAATTTAGTCTTAAAGAGAGGGAAATGGAAATGAAAAAGTCACCACCAAATGATGATCTCTATTAAGGGAAACTTTCTAGAAATTAGTGACACATAATTGCATAAAATATGTAAATATTTATATGCAGCGATTGAGTTCATCAATCACAATCATGTGTAAAATTGATGGACTTAAAGCCATCAATCTATGATGATTTAAAATATTATCAGTTTAACAAAACATAAGGTATTAGGATAACACATTTTTTGTTCTAATATACCTTACCTAAATTTGAAGAATTAATTTATTCATCTAATAAGAGGAAAAAAATATACTTGGAAAGTAGTGTTTCATCCTTCAACTAATTCTTACCACAAAATCATCTTTCACTCCAAAAGATAATAGAATTTAAAAATATTATATTTGTCCTAATCGTATAGGGTTCCAAAAATAATGAATTTATAATAAATTTATAAGAATATTTAAAAAAACATCATTATACAAACCATGAATTCACATAGTCCAATGGTTGGTGATGCACCCTTTTCGCCCTTTGGTTGTGGGTTCATGTCTCGCGGCCTTTCTAGATGCGACAGGTTGTTACCCAACCTCCGGGGTGTCCTTTTTATTACAATACAAAAATAATCTTACAGAACGATTTAACCATAACAATAGTATCCAATGTAAAACATAATCCATTCCTACCTTTATACTTATCCAAAATACTTCTCTCCAAACTCACTGTCCAAAATTTATAAGGATGGTAAGCAAAATGGTGATCTTTTTTTCCACGTAATAACATGTGAATACCTTCATAATATATTCTTTTAAAACACAGTGACACCATAAATTACCATAAATCCTTTTTGATTACATTTATCCTCCCTTATTACTTATATAATAATGGATATACTCCTTACATCCAATAATTTTTGAAACTCCAACAATTAAAGAATAAAAAAAAATCAATTAGTTTCAAAGTAGTCAAGAATATCGAATGTAATTTATCCAAATCATTCATATCTTATTCCAAAAACACTACCTCAGTATCAGAACCATATTAAGGTTTATCATTATTTCAACACTATACTTTCTGAAACATTTACCTTGATATTGAGTAACTTTTCTTAGAACCATATAATCTCAAATTCTCAATGAAATCACATTGCAGTACAATCCTTATTTATTTCCATAATTCCTATAACTAGTACATCATTGATACAACACTCAAATAAATAATTCTTTAATAATAACATAATAAAGATAGTCATTACTCTTCATCTGTGGTAGTATCATAACTTGATTTTTATCCAATAGCATCATTTGAGAATACACTGATGATTGGACATTGAATCGCATAGTCTCCCAACTCCTTGCTGTCGAAACAATGTACATTTGAAACCTTTTTCTTACCCATGAAATAATGTAAATGGTGTCTTTTTTTTTCTCCACACTTATAACAAACTCACATTCCCGTAATGTAGTTACCAGGGTGATTTTTTACAAAGTTATCACATATGGTAATATGCTTATTTCCCCTCTTCTAATTACCAATCTTTCTCTCTAACATCCTTTTATTCTCTTGCTTCCCTTCAAATTCGTAGGCCTCAGAAAATTCCGTACAATTCTTATTAAAAATGATAATATTTCTTCATATGATGAGAATATGTGGGAGACTATTTCCCTTATAAATATTGTCTTAACTCTATGAAAGATATTGTCCTTCATACTCTTTTGATCATGTGTATTAATGGTGTTCTCATTCATTCAACTGGGCACCATTTCTAAACAATGGAATACACTTGGTTAGTTTATGACTCACATTGCATAATTCCAAACATTTAAAATACCTAATGTAAATTGATAAGATTAAACATATAATCTATAATCATAAATACAAGTTTTCTCTGAGAACGTATTTACTTCTTAATCCATCATAATTTCTTGTAATAAAAATGTGAATTATCCTAAGAATATCTCCCAGGAGTGTCATAACCAAGAGTGTTGCAAGGACCTTTGTCGTGTTTCAGGATACCCTAGGTCAAGCCAGAAACTCCTTGTCAAAGTTTCCACTCCTTGGTACATCTGTAAGAGAGCCTCCTTTGACTTCTCGTATCCAAACAGGGATGTATTTCTTGGAAAATACACAAAATCACTACATTACCAAAATTCTAGGAAGTTCTTATACACTAATCCTCAATTTCTATCAGAGGGTAGTGTTATCTTATTAGAGTTTTTATAAATCTAGTTTACAAGGTTTGTACTAAAAATCCTCTAATACCAACTGTAACGCCCCGACCCTAGAGGTCAAGATTCGGTGCATTATTTTAATACATTGGCTCGATTATAAGGAATCATGTCCTGAATGACATAATGGTTTAGCAGTCTTGGAAAATAAATTACGTAAATGAATGATACATTTCACTTTATAACATATAACACATCATAAATAATCCTTTTAGAATTCCATAATTCCCTTAGCATAACCTTTCAGGTCAATCATAACACACTTCTTGGAATCCTAGGAAAATAGAACATAAGAAAGGGGTGAGCTCAGATGATCTGTAAGTGTAAATAATTTACTGGAAACTACACACAGTAATCAATGATTTGTAATAATAACAACAACATTTTAAACATAAACTTTAACATAATATGGAAAAAATAAATAAAACATCACCATATAAATATTCACATGTATATTCAACTAGTCAAATAATCTCATGTAATAACTAATTTCATATTGAGGGAATGTAAAACACTGGACATCATTACAACAAAGGCAAGGCCTAGTGGCAAGACTAAAAATAAAATTTTTGTCACAGCCTTGTACGAAGACATTAATTTTACTCATGAGACCTAAAAATGAATCGAGGGTCTATAGTGGGCCCCACCTGTCACTTACTATGTCCACTGCATTCCACATATGAAAACATTAAAGCATAACATAAACATTTTTATTAAAACTAGAATACCAAATTTTAATTATTCAGCCATAAAACATAAAGGGTATAAAAATAGCACATCCAAATTCAAACATATCATAACAGATTCAATGCAATATGGATGACTTTTTTATAATAAATGAACCTCAATCAAGAATAATATCCAGTAAAAGATGCTGACATAGTTGAAAATGATCATTGAATCATTTTGAGAGTAATATCCCTTTCTGTGAAATCATTTAAAAGTCTCACATTTATAAAAGAATTTATTTAAAATAGATTTTTTAATCAAAATTTTCCATGGCACTTTAAAACTTTTGAAAGGAATTAACAATTTAAAATAGTCATGTCCATATAAATAAATCCATAAAACTATTTTGAAGACATTGAAGTTAATGAAAAAGATATAGAATAATACATATTAATAACAATTAAAATGATTTTTTAGTTAAAGTGTACCTCAAAAGAATAAATTTCAATTGTATTTTATGAAACATGGACATGGATAAAAAATATGTCCTAGATAATAATTACACAAAATCAATCTCAAATAATATTGAGATTGAGAAATTAACCCTTACCTTGCACTTTCCTTTTGTCATGGGTACGTTTAACCTCCTTTTTTATGACCATTTTATGTAATTAAATTATAAAAATACCATATTCATATTTATTATATCATAAATTTTTCTTTTATTAATATATACTATGAATTTAATATTGATTTCCATGTTAAATTAACATTCCGGGTAATAATCCCTTTCTTTATCATACATGCTTTAACTTGTTATTCTTGATCATATCATTTAGATCATGATTTAAATACATCCAGAATAAGAAACATGATTTATAGATAATACATATATAGAATATAAATATTTAGAATAGATAGATATCTTAAATGGAAAACATTGTTTATGTAGATGGTAGATCGTACGTACACATATACGCGGTTCCATTTTTCATATCGTATGGAAGGGAAGTCAGAGAATAAGATATATGAAAGTACATACACAAAAATATATATATATATATATATATATATATATAAACAGTAGAATTATTATTTCATATATTACATACTTATTAATAATTTATATTTTTATAATCATTGTTGAATGGTGAACCTGGAAATGAACCTCATCGCGTCGTGGAGACGGTAAGTCGTACGTACCCACGAGCAATGATATCATTTCCCAAATGATTAAAAGGTGTAGAATTTTATGGTATATTAATTGTACAGAGAAATTATCATTTTATTTTCATTAATTATATTCATATTACTCATCGTTATCTCCATCTGAATAATATAGTGTTGAATAACAAATTACACCAGAGCATGGAGACGGTAAGTCGTACTTATGCATGCATGGTGACATTATAATTCATTTTATGGATAGAATAATGAGTATGGTTTTACCATATTTATAAAAACAACATTTTATGTATAAGTTAATGGATTTATTATTTTTTTGTGGAAATAACAAAGAAATATTAGGTGGATGAAAAAAATTGAAAGATGTGATAAAATAATTACCTCTTCTTTGGGTGCTTCCTTTTGATTTGACCAAAAGTGATACATAGGTTGCCTTTATGCTAAAAGTATGGCCTCACGAATGAAGTGAGGGTATTTGGTAGGATAGTTATGTAGGGGTAGGAAGAGCCAAATGGTTTGGAGTAGTGAAATTAAGAGAAGGGGAAGTTCTCTTTTATAAGAGAGGTGAGGGGCACCTAAGGAAAAGCTTGAAATATAATTTTATTATAAAATCATTTTCAGTATCTGATGGCTCCAAATGGATTTATTTCTAGGATAAGGTGGGGATGGGTAAAAACTCTCTCATCCAATAGGTTTTATACAATTTTAGGTCACCATTGTAACCTTATCTTATAGATAAAACTCATTGTTAAATAGTTTATCTTTTAACATGTCTTCTTGTATTATTATAGTATATGTTTAATAAACATACTATAAAATTCCAAGAGAACCCCAAGTTGTTTTTTATTTACATATATATCATTATATATTCCTTTTGGACAAACCATTGATTTTTATGAATATTATACTATATAATAATATAATATTTGTTTTAAAAATTAATTTCTGTCATTTTAGAAACGATTTAGTATTTGGTTTTTTTGCAAGATATAAAAAACTAATTTCATCAAAAATATTCTTTTAATAAACCTTAACATGTCATATTAACCTAGGAAGATAGTTTAATTCATCATAAGTCTCAATTTAGCTTTATTTTAATATTTAAAATATCAATTATTTTAATCATGGCATTAATATGGTAATTACTGTATGATCATTGTGTCATAAATTAATTTACCTATATAATGTCTAAAATTTATAACAAAAATACGATTATATAGGAAATATTTTTATCTTTTTTATTAATATTTATAGTCTAATATATATTATGTATAACTCTATATTAAAAAATGTTTTAGTTATTAAACATTGAATTTAACATTTTTATCTCTTCTTCAAATAAAATAATAATAAATGTCTTATTCTAATCCATGTGGACCAAAATGAACATATTTTATTCCTAAGGTTGTTTATGGTCTAAATACACTTATCCAATTGAATTCGGACATGTGTTAGGGTAATTATAATATAATTTTTACCTTTAATGACCCTATTCACTTTTAACCATGGTAATAAAAGTAAAAAGTTATTATTTACAAAACATTATTTACATTTTATTGAACCAAATTTTACTTACTGATGTCAACAGTGTCTCTCAGTTTTTCAAAATTCAATACATAGAAGTGGTAAAATTACGTTTTACTCATATTTGCAAATGTTCCTAGAAGGTGGGCAAAAGACATTAAAAAGATCAATATAATTTTATACATATATTTTTATTATAAAAATACACCAATTAATTACATTGAACTTATATATTTTATATATATATATATATTGAGAAATAAATTTAAATAAAATTAATAATTATTTAAATAAAATGTTTGTTTTAAGCAGTAATGTAGTGTTTTTCAATATTCATCAAAAATTGAATGTTTTTAGAGAAATTCCAAAAATTCACCCTATGCTAATTTTTATATTCAGAATTCAAAAATGAGTTCTATTTTACCAAATTAAAGAAATATAAGTTTCATAAACTAATTTAAAATTATTTCCTATAGTCCAAACCAAAAGTAGGGTTTTATAAAGTAAAAACTATCAAAATATTGACATGTCTTTATGTCAAATTTACAACTGAAATTAATTATAATGACCTAAATTGTATTAAATGATAAAAATATAATATATTTATTATCCCAATCATTCAAATTCATTATTTTTCACAATAAATTATTTCGATGAAAAATTTTTTTTTCATTTAAAATTTAGTATTTTTCACTATTCATCAAAATATGAATGTTATCAGAAAAGTACAAAAAATTTACCGAAACTAAGTTTTTATGTCTCATTTAAAAAGAATAATTTAATTTGATTAAAGTATATAAATGAAAAAATATTTTCTTTCAAAAAGGTTATCCATTAAAAGGATGTAAAATTGATGTTTTTGAAAAATAATTCTTTTATCTGAAAAAATTGAATTTATTCTAATATTATGTCTACAAAACACAGAATATGGATTCTAAAATTATATGAAGTATATAAAATTAAAAATTAAGTTAATAATCTTCATAACCACTTTCTCAACGGCTAGCTTGGTTAGTCGTGGTGTGCTTGAACTCGGTGTTGTGAGTAGCCCAAGTTGATTAATTACTTTGGAAATATAGATTACTATGAAATCTTGGGGTGTTACAAAATATAGGATCTATCACATAAAACAATTGTTTACCCATTGATGAAAAAATATATGGTTTATCGATATCTAGGAATTAGGTATTCTAAATTTTTCTAAATCCATAGTCGTCAAGACATTTACCATGTAACATTAGTGAATCAAACCATTTAAATTTTATTATAGTGACTCGACCATGAGATTTGTAATCCAATAAAAATAGTTTCTCAACAATTCCACAGAAAAACAAAGTTTCACATTGAGACCTACGATCTGATGGATTGGAAGAATAGTCTATTATAGTTGATAACATAATTCCATCATGATGTGTTCTAATTTTCACAACTCGATCAGTTTTAATAGATTTGTACACATTGATTATTAAATATTTACATTCATGAAGAAAATAATTGGGACCAATATTCAATTCACATAATTAATGATATAAATATTCATCAAGTAAACCCAATAGTGTAAATATATGTGATTAATACTGTTAAATGAATATCAATATTGGTATTTAATTAATGTAAGGGTCATACCATTTATTTTTATCATGAAGGAAACTCCTTTCTATTCAAAGACTCTCTCATTCTCAAAGTCAATATCAATGAAATAAACAAATAATATATTCATGTTCCCTATATAATATGATAAGAAATGTTTACGGTATATGTGAAATTAAATAGTATGCAGAACATATAAAAAGTTTAATTACATGATATAGTCAACAAACTAACCACACATAAATAAGATTGTGCATTGTTCCCTATCCCTCTCTTCAAGGCTCTATGTAGCCAATTTATACCTCACTTGAACACCACCTGTTTAGGGATACGATAGAAATATGGGATGAATTTCCAGTTACATATCATCTTCATTTCTCATTGTCTTGTAATTTCTTATGCTCATATTAGACAATGACATTGAACAAAAATCAATACATTCTTGAGCCATAAAACCTTTCATAGTGGACCCTTCATGATTATTCGTGTTTCGAACATATGATTAAACTATGAAAAATATTTATTTGAGTAGGATAAATCCATATAAAATCAATGACACCACTATGAAATGTTTTAGTTGGATGATGAAGTTTTAAATGCATAATGAAAGTTAAAAACGACTGAGGAAAAGAAATTCCCAACACAAAAACAAATAATGGAACCACTTATATATATTTTTTCAATCAATAATTGTATTACAATTTATCACAATGGCCTCTATAAAAATAGATCCTCAAATTCATTGTCACCCATTCATTATAGGATTGTAAATTTCATAGTTCTATTTGAACCAATTCATGAATAAGGATTTGATTTTAATGATTTTTTTGTGATTTCAGTTTAAAATCCCTTTAGTCAAATCTTTTAGATATTATACTAGAATATCCATTAAAAACATTGACATTCACTAATTAATCTAGAAATATATTTTTTCTAATGGTTTCATCACATAATAAGAATAATTAAAATTCATTTTTATCTCATACACACAAGATGGAATTCATATCGAACACGAAATATAATATTTCCTAGTGAGAGTGTTTGTCATATTTTGTCATCCCCTTGATATTTAGAATAATTTTGAGAAAATCACACATATGTTTCTTGAAGATCATTACTACAAAAAAATGAAGTGATAAATTTTTAGACCTACATGGAATCTTCGAAAAGATTTTGTTCTTTTTCAAATTCTTATATGATTCAGGGTAAACATTCTTCCACGTTATAGATTTCATTTGACCTTTCCTGAATCAAGAACTAAAATCATTCAATTCCTTAAACCCATCATTTTCTGAGAATCATTTAATTGGATGTTTAGTGTCTATAGTATTATCAACACTCTGGTGATTATTCTAGTATTGGTGATCCATTGGAAGGAATCGATGATTCCCCATAAAACAAACACTATGGTGTTATATGAGTCTTCTCAATCGTGTATTTTTCATACAAATACGACATTACAATTGTACCATCATACTCTAACCATACATAAATTAATATTTTTCTAAATGATATATAGTTCATAAAATCGAAGCATGAACATGAAATATATATTTTGAAGAAGCATCCAATGTGTGCAGACCCATATCCCAATGATGCTACAATTCTATTATTAATGTTTACTAGTATATGAATATATAATTTCTTGGATTAGAATTTATATATATTTGTATGCTCAATAAAGTGAATGGTCATTTCAAAGACATACTTATATAAATATTATAAACATAAAAACATTGGCCTCATGATGTTATAATTCAGCATATAACCAAACAGATTTTAACCATCACTTGATATGACCAAACATACATTACGCGCCTCACCTGTAAAAATTGTGATTTTCTTTATCAAAGGCCTTCCGTGATATTCCATCTAGAAGATGAACCTACTAATCATATACATTAATTCTAGTAGTCATGAAATCATATATTAGTTTCTATTTTAGTAGAAATTAATACATTTTCATGCAAGAGAATAAATGAAATGTACCACATGACATTTAGTTTCTCCTGGGATGGTGTTCCATATACATTTTCATTATATAGAGATGTACCACATTCTCTACACTTATTATGGTCTGCTGTTTTACCCCTAAATAAACCTGAATATTTTGGAGTGGCATGAAAATAATTAGTAGAAAATATGATCTATTAAATGAACTTAAATTCATTTTATTTATTTGAGAGAATATCTCCACCATCTTGAATAAAGTACTTAAAAATATAATAAAATAAAAAATGTAGGTATTATAAATTACATTCATGGATTCTCCTGAAAAAAAAAATATAATTACAAATTTTTTATTTTATTACATTCCATATATACATGAGTTATGACATCATCCATTAATTTTAACTCATTGAATGCCACAATTTTGATTATTTTCCTCGTTTGTATTCATATCATAATCCTCATTCCCTGAAATACTATCTCTCTCATGAGGATTCCAAAATTTAAAATCATAAAATATCAAATTCTACATACAACTTATTCCATTCCATTCATGAAATGTAAAATATTTTTTTATCTTTCCATTATGATAAGAAAAATAATAGTTTTTCTAAAATCTATCTTTTTTATATGGAATCTAACTTCATACTGATAAAACCTTGGTCTTCAAAAAACATTTTAAAATAGAACTATATCCAAACTCTATCTGAAGCATTGTTAAATGGCTAAGATAAAAAATATAAATTTGTTTTGAAACTCTATTTAAATATGATCAGTGTGATACATATATCATATACCCATTCTATCATATAGAAACATGTTATATCAAAATAAAAAATTGACCATGATTATAAATTTCAATGATATTAATTTTAAAATGAATGTAATAAAATCATTCCAGTAACATGAATAATAATAATAATAATAGATACCACATATGTTCATCCACGGACAACATATAACAATCCAGACAAAGTATAAAACATAGAAGGAGAACAAACTATTACACAATCAAATCAGATACATAAGTCTTTATAAATCAATTAGTTTTAATTATTCAATGTTTTAAATATGACATTAATCCAATTAAATACACTTTTTATTAGGTTAGAACAAATTTACTCAAAAATAACATCAATGTGATGCCAAAAATTATAACCATAAATACATGATCTAATAATATCATGGAAACTATACCATAATTGATAAAAATAACAATAATCATTGATTCCTAATATCATACAACATAAGAATAAAAAAATAAAAAATATATCCATAAAGTAAAAAAGGTGATGGAATCCCTATGTAGTATGATATATGAAATTTGAAAGTGTATATGGATTTAAGAAACCTTTAAACCATTCTTATTTGGAAATAAGAAATTGGGTAGAGTCATAGCACATTGATCCTATCCCATATATAGTAAGGAAATCCAAATAGCATTTCCCAATTTCAAAACATATCCATACGTTGATACAATATCATATTATGGGATCTATCAGATATATATATCACCATTTATATTTCTTAATTATAGTGAAATAAAGATGAAAATATCTACTAAACTGACTATAATACTAGAATGATATCAAAATTCAATGACAAATTAAAATTATTGTATAGATAAAATTAAAGAGAACAAGTAGGATACCTAATTTAAAATAATAATTGATTAAAGTGGAAATTATAGAATACTACTATCTATATAAACAAATAACAAGGCATATCCAAAAAAATCCAAGTCATACTCATATAAATCAAAACACATTTCAAGAAATTGTTAAAAAAAACTAAGGAATACTGGTAGAAAAAATGTGTATCTATTATCTTGAAATTTAGTCTCATTTTTAAACATAATTGAGAATATCAATAACTCCTGAATGGATTTTAGTTAATGATATCATTACATATATTATTAATACATAAGTAAAATATAGTTTACCTAATATTCTATTTTAATTTAAGAATTATTCAATTTGAGGGAGATCCATTAAGAATAAATAATTAATAAATTCGTTTCCACTTTATAAAACCCATACATTACTTCACCAATGATGAATCCTCCTAATATAGGTAACGTTTTATTAGATTTTTTTAAATTTAATTAATGCATTGTAAAAAAAATGGCAAACTACTCAACATTAGATAATTGAACTAAATAATCATTACTGACAAATAAATA
Organism: Viscum album; assembly: GCA_963277665.1. Taxonomy (NCBI): domain Eukaryota; kingdom Viridiplantae; phylum Streptophyta; class Magnoliopsida; order Santalales; family Viscaceae; genus Viscum; species Viscum album. Next base: position 600,180,217 of record OY728122.1, read on the forward strand.
TGTTATACTAAAAAATTATTAAAAATACATGAAACTATGGTTTATATAATTAATGGCTTCATTAAGAACTATGTTATTTTTTACAAATATATCAAAAGAAAACATATTTAGTTAAATGTATGTGATCTAACATGATTTCCATTCAAACATATATAATTATATTATTTAATTTTACATATATTTCTATAAATATTTATATGTAGAAAAGGTTTTGAAATTCATATAAATTTGAAATATAAATACATATTTATTTGAATTAATCTTTTATCATTAATTCATATCCAAATAATATTAATTAATTCAAAATAATGATTGCGATGTTTTATGATTTTAATATTATATTCCAGAAAAACTAACATCATAGATAATAAAATATTCCAGATTTACTTATAATAGTATAGTCATTCACATCATAGTAGAATTATTTTCTTTTGGTTTAAAATAATCCCATAATGTGTTTAAAATGTTTCATGATATAAAAAATGAAATTCCATTATTTAAATCACGTTCCATAAGGATAATGAATACTGACATTAACCCCATTGGTGAACCTAAATATGATTTCAAATAGAAAAAATAACTAAATGATAAAATTATTAACCAAAAAGAAACAAACATTTATGTTAAATTATAATAATCCTTAGGATAGTTTCTCAAATGATCAATGTATAATAATAGAATTATTATAATAATTTCATTTAATATATTTAATCTATACTAGTCTATATATTTTAAAATACGATGATAGATGTGATGCCAATATTTTCCAATAGAATAACATGCATAGATTAAAATGAAAACAACTTCAAAAAAATAGGGTGACGTATTTATAACTCACTAATCCAATGTTGAAGAACATCAGAATCTGAAAATAATTGAATTAGGATTTAATTATCGATAAGAAAATTATACATTTCTTAGGCGAGTAGTGAATAATTAAAAGTAGGGATCAGAATCATACCTCTAAAATATCGAAGAAGAAAAATAATAAAAACAATGAAAAAAGATATGGTTGGTTGGGGTAGTGACACGTTATGATTGGAGGGGTAGTCCTAGTATCATTAGATTGGATGTGATATTTTGGATCATCGATTAGGAAGTGTGGGTGAGGATGGAATGTAAAGCCTCTATACACATGGTTATAAAAAATGTGTTGGTATAACTTAATCAATACATAAAGGTTTCTTAAACAATAGGTATTTATTTTTCTTGAAACTCTATACCCACGGTTTATCTATGTCATTGGGATAGATGCATGTGAATATCCCAATTTTCTAGAATCAGGAGTAAATTTCTCATGTAGTTATGAGATGTCTCGATAAGAGAAGAATGTACCTCAAGTTGTCATACCCTATTGTGGGTGATTTTATTTTATTCCAACTGGGGAATGATGCAACATATTAAATTAATGGAATCCTTGGACTAATAAATCATTTTTGTGGGTGACTTATTGATTCTAAATGGGGAATGTTACTACATATTCATATAATTGTATTATTTGGATGCTTTTATTATATTATTAAAGGCCAGAGTATTTTTTATGGAGATTTTTATTTCCATTAATACATAGTTTGGTTTGTAGATGGGAAGTTCCTTAAAATGAGAGGATTCCTTCATGTAAATATTAACCATGAATGGAGGAAAAGTATTCCTAGAAAGGATTTACCCAAAAGATGATTTTTTTTGTTTTAAAGCACATGTTCATAGAATCCCTATGTATCTCATTTTGGTTAGTGACTTATTCAATCCATCAAAGGAGTGTTTTTATATATTCAGACTATGGTATTCTAAGGATGATGTCATTCTATTGCTAATGGCCAGACGATGGTTATGGGGAATATTTATTTCACTAAATACATAGTTTGGTTTGTGGAAGGAGAGTTCCTAGATATAGGTGGATTCTTTCATGTAAATATTAAACTTGAATTGTGGAAACATTTTCCTAGAAAAAAATTACCCAAATGATGGAAATTTTTTGGTTTTTAGGATTGTCTCAATGAACATGTTCATAGAAACCCTATGTATCTCATTTGAAGGAGAATTTAGAGATACGTAGTTCTAGAAGACTATGATTTTTGGAGACTTTTCTTCATGAATTATCATTCATTTTAACATAATTAAATGAGTACAATATTGATTATGTATATTTAGTTCATATGGGTAAGATAATCGTTTTCTGGAAATGAGGGGTGAAATGAGGCCAATCGAACCAAGGTTGTTCAACAATACATCAAACATTTGGAAGTAAATCTTAAACAAAGATCATGTGGGTTTTTATACTGGGAGTTGTGATATGGGATACACATGTGATTGATGACCATATAATATGGTTAACTTTCATGTTCAATCATGTTGTCATTGGGGGAATATAGTGATAAGAGAGCCTTCTCTGATGGATGATTGAACCAATGGTTGACATGCCCATTTATTGGGATACACAATAAAATCCAACTTGGTAATTTTACTACATAGTCAAATAGTAAAATCCTCTAGATGGAAGGAAAAATTTTTGTGGAAGACTTAGGTAAATCCAACTTTGGAATGTTACTACATAGTTAGGAAAAGGTTTCCACAGGTATTAAAAATGATATTACCTATGTCTACAGAAAAATTATGATCATCCAAAATTTAAAAAGACTACCAGTATGCTGTGTAGAATGAATATTTTTGAGACAATGAAAAATTTGGACTACAGTTTTCCCAGAAGAGTAGTTTCCATTGCATAGATCTAGATCATATTTATAACGGGACATTTTTTTCCTCAATGGACCCCTGAATGATGGAACAAAAATTAATATCTCATGCACATATATATGTTTTTATGGAGGATAGGGGGATTTTTTCTCTACCCCATCGATTTGATTAGGACATTGTGTCTTAGTTTTATTGTATTTCACATTGGAGTGAGAATCAGGCCACAAATAGTTCATAATTAACTAAAAATTATAGAGTAATGAGAAAAATAAATCTAATGTTCCTTTTATGGAATTTTGACTTGGACCATGATAACCCTGATGAGAATTGATATTCCTTTCTTATGTAAGGTTCAGTTTCCAAAAAATTGCTATGCGCAGGTGGGTTATACTATATTTGAGAAAAAATTATTGTAACAGGTTTCTTCCACCCCAATGTGGTTATATAAATGATAGACATGGTCATTTTGATTTTGTGGTGGTTGGAAAAACATTCATGATCTAGTAGTAAATATATATCTCATTAGAGTGAGATTCAAGTCATTCAAATTACAAAAAAAAGTATAGTTTTTTGTCAGGTCGTGAGGAGATCAACCATGAAGTTTAATTCCATTTGGTATGGATTATGTTGTCTTGATGTGAAAAACGAAATATTGTAGCTATAATAGTGCATAATAATTAGGCACCACTATGTATCTTATTGTAAAATGAATCAAGACAAACTCAGTTCTAAATGAAATTACCCATATTGATTGAATTATTTTGTGGAAAAGGGGATCGATCCATTTTTGAATTAGGGATCATGAGGGTGAGAACACATATTGACCCTCTTATGTTGATCTAACTAATTCATTGAAGATTTGGGAGAATTCCCATATTACGGATATACTAGTATGCACGATCCATTTGTCACTACATTTCTTATGGGAATGAGAATCAATCCATATGAATTTCATAAGGAACCGTACAGTTTAATATCAGGTGGAAAATATATGTATATATAGTTATTTTATGTTATTAAGACCACGATCATAGTAAACCTTGTGAATTATTATAATGTTCTTATATATATAACATTTTAGCAAAACTCCAAGGCCCCCAAGAGCTCTTCTCCATGTGATAAGCATGGTGGGGAAAAGGTTTCTTCCATCACAAAGAGGCAATACCAATCTGGAGAGGGGAATTTTTTATTCTTGGTGGCTAGACTAGGATGATGTATCCATGAATTTCAACATATATAAATAGAGTGATAATTAAGATGTACATTGTTCTTCATGAATTTTGTGGTCGGATATCGACACCAAATTTCATGATCCACTCAAGAATAGATTTAAATGTTAAGGATTTTATGCCATTATTTATTGAAACAAATCATAAATATTTACTTTATATGTAAAGGACATTTTTAATCATTTTAATTCCATGTGACTAAGGTGTTAGGCTATATATTTTATAGTTTCATAGATTGGAATTCTATTTCCTGTTTTTTTGGGTTATATGACTAGGAATATATGGTGTGCCTTTTTTTATTCGTATAATACCCTGATCCAGTGTACATTGTTGTTATACTAAAAGGATGTTTTTTTACATTTTAATACCCATTTACTAAGATAAAATGATATGATGATTAATATTTTATAGTATGTACATATATCTCTTTTGTAAAATGATGTACTTTTTGAGAATCCTTTTATTATTGTTTACCATTTTGAGCTCTACTTCCATAGATATCAGGGAATAAGATCTATTAGAGTGGATGTTATGTATCGAATATGGTCATTCAAACTTTTTCTTAAGATTTAGTGGATTCTTCCCTAGTATAATTTTTATTTTAAGGATCATTACATGTTATCCATGGATTAATGAATAGAATAGAGCGATAAAATTTTGACAGACCACCATGCGATATAAGGTATGAAATATTTTCACATCGTGTATCCCCAATTATTCCCATTGTTTTTTGGATGGTTAATATGTGGATATATGATCACAATGGAGCTGTTGTGTGATTGAAATTTGACCTCAATATTTAGGTATTATTCTATTCTGTATATAGATGAAAACGGGGTATCTCGTGTGGCGGTAAGGGAAGTAGTCTAATAATTCTACAAGGAATGAAAGATATTTTCCTGCCAATAATTTTTAACTTTATCCACTATCATATGGAGTATTTTTGATACGTTCCTTTTGACAGAAACTATCATTCAAATAGTTTCAATATAATACTGTGAAGAGTGGTTGTATTTGATGTTATACTGTTGATACATATTATCCAAATCATTTTAATAGTAATTTTTGCTATCATCCATTTTTATTGTATTAGCGACACAAAAATATTGTAATGAAATTGGATTTCATGTGGATGAAAAAGATTTTGTCACTAACTTCACTAAGTAGTATTACCTCAACCCATTTGGAGAAGAATTTGAAAATATTTAGGATGTATTTAAATTTCATTATCATAGCTGGAGGATAAAACCATACAGTATCCATCCCCAATATGGAAATTTTCGTAGTCTATTTTCATTTATATATTTGAAATATTGGTTTTCGAGGATGTGGATGGCTTGAACATGAATGAAATGAAACTTCATAGTGAATTTTGGTCAATCAAGTGTTAATGAAGGCCAATATTATACGAGCCTTATGATTTGATTAGAAATCCACAACACTTTCTAGTGGGTGTAACATTATCCTTCAATTACTTCATTAATTATAAAAATTTTATCTTCCTCGCAAATGTAATTGAGATGGAACCCATAAAAGATAATTTATAAAGGAAATTTTGGTAATTAGGGTCATCATATGGACTTATGTTGGTCTATAATACTTATGAATGATATTTTATAACTATTTACAATGATAGAACCATTTCATGATTTTATTCCATAATGGGTATCATAAATATGAATGTTGGACCATATGATTCTGGAATGGGACTAACCTCATTGACCTCTTCCATGTTTACAAGATTAAATTGTGACACCATTTGATGATGCTTGATGTTAATGACTATTTATTCCTAATCTGGATCATCAAGGGTCATGGATACATTATCCAATGCATTTACCTAGGAATTCAATGATATTGGGATGTATTCCAAGGTGGGAGATGATGGTATTTCAATCTTAACCATCAAACATATTCAGGTATGGGGAATAAATATTCATTTCTGATCGGATAACAACCATTGATTTGATTTATTACCAACTCTAAATCTTCATTCACTTCTTTTTGGACCATTAGTATTATAATTTCTAGTTCTAGGCCAGAAATGAGGTCCTGATATTCAACCACAATGATTTTATAACCCTCTATTTAGAGTAAGTATTAAGGGAAAAACACATTTGTTATAGTGATTAACGAAACTCCCAACCCAATATTTTTGATCTTATGGTATTCTATTCATTTCTCATTTCTCATACTGATGTAGAATAAAAATAAATTTCCAAGATTTGGGGCTATCATGAATAGGAAAGATCTATTCATACGGTAATTCAGTATCTAATGATGTTGTTTTTAAAGATGGGTGTTCTAGGAGAAAATCATCCAATGTCTAGACATTCACCGCTTTATGAGGAATGAACTGTATGTGAAACTGATGCAAGATAACCACCAACTATGCCAACCTTCCTATCAACATAGGATGATAAAGGATATATTTAGGGAGGTTATGTGAGAGAAGAAATGGACCTCTTGGTGATGCATATAGTGCCTCAATTTATTTAATAAGAATATTAATTGTAGGAACCTCTTCTTGATATCTTAATAAATATTCCAATTGTCAATCATGGGTTTACTATGTTAAAAAATGTTTTTATTCCAATAGTTATTCTTTTGTGCATCAAAATCACATTGTAATCACTCCAGTTCTATAACATATATATTTAGAGGATTTCCATTAATGGGATTCATTAGTATTTGCGGTGTTATGATATACTTCTTGATGTTTTCCAATGATTTATAATAGTCATTTTCCCAGTTATATGTGAGCTCAACTTTTCAACAAATTGGTGATGGAAAACAAATTACCTACCAGGTTGGATATAAATCATGGAATGCAGACTATGTATCCCTATAAAAACTTAAAATATTTTATATTCTACAGTGATAGCTTTAATAGTATATAATTTTTCTTACAGAGGTCTACATCGATTCCAAGATTCAATATGGTGATTATAATAACTATTCCTAAGGATATCCTCAAATTACATTTCAAGGGGTTCATCTTTGAGATTTTCATCGCATTTTGTGGAATATGGTATTAGAATCATTTAGGTTGTCAAAGATATATCAAGACATAACCAATAGATCATCAACTAAACATTTTAAAACCATCCATATGAAGTGTTTGAATATGTGATTCATGCCATGCTAATATGTGGAAGTTAAATTTGTTGAGACAAAGGGAATTACCAGATAGAAAAATATTCCATGGGAGGCTCGGAATGTTTTGTAATCTTCATCTTACAGGGAAATATGAATTTTATTGTATAATTAATATCTATGGATAATGGATATGGGTCCATAACCATCTATTTATTCAATAAATAGCTCTAGGATTGGAATGGGGATGTCATCATTTGGACAGAGTCAGTTGAGATCTAAGAAGTCGATGAAGAACCAGATTTTCCCATTCTTCTTCTATAATTTAATGATGATTAGCCATTTTTTATATATGAATTCTTAGATTATGTAATCCTTGATATGATTTTCCACAATAAAAACAATTTTGGAAGTGTGAGTTCGTTGTCTCCCTATATATACCTCTTTATATCCCCAGTTGATTTTTGGAAAAATCAAGAGATATTTTTCTAAATCTATATTGAGTTGAAGAATATATGAGTAAATACAGGAAAACACTTCAATATGTTTCTTCTAGATGGAGGAATTTATCAATTTTTATTCAAAATTCATTTCCCTACATATCAATAGGGTCATGGATCTTCTTGTGTACATTGATTTATTACACTATGTTCATCAATGTTGGTAGATACACCTTCAGATTCAAGAGGGGTATCCCTATGGTATAAGTCCCCTTACCCTTTATCATTATCCTAATCATTAACCTCTATATTATTCTTAGGGGAATGTAGGTGATGAATCTAATTTTATATAGTTATGGGAGGAGTCAATATTATTAAATTAAATTGGTTAAAAAACAACATGCAACTCAACTAATGACAAACGTCCCCATTGAAGATCCGATTGGGAGATGAGGGAAACAAAATAAGAATAATCATTTTCACATAGTTTCATGACAACCAATTATAACCAATATAATGAGACATCATTTTTTTAAAGCTCAATGGATCGAATGAGGGAATATACACAAGGGATTCCATCATATCATAAGATTCAACTACATTTCTAGTGCTTCCAGGTTCAATTTTTATGACGTAAGTGATGGTTGTCAAAAAATATGTGCCCAAATTTGGAACCAACACTTCGATCTAATTGATTTGAAGTACATACTCTACTATGAGTTTCTTATTGGAATTAACTGGGGTCATTTCCAAAATGTTTGGGGAAATAATTTGAGAAACATGGTCAATAATGGGTAGTTTCATTTCTCTCTGATATAATCCTACATCATTGTATTGAGATTCATTTTATTTAAATGGGGATTAAAACCATTAAATGTAAAAAGAATATCGTTAATGAAATATTTCAGTCGATTGTGTTGTTATGAGGGTATAACTGCTTGCTGATGTATCCAAGACCTTTCTAACCGAAGGTTGAGGGCATTATCTTTCTAAACAACCCAAAATACTGACTCAGATACAATATCCCAAAATTGATGCTCTATTATTATTTTTTAAAGGGTTATTTTCTAAATCCAATCAGAAAAATATAGTGTTAGTGTATAGGGGAATAAGTGGGAATCATTATACCCCAATCGATGAAGTGATCGGGAAGAAATGTGGATCATTTTTTATTTCATTCAAAAAAGTGACATTGACTAACAACATCATATAACATGTCAGATACATGAAAAGGTTTGTTGTGTCTGTATATAATGGAATATTTTTCATGATCATAGAAAGATAATATTGTTTGTAATTATTTATTATATTTATCATAAAAATATACATAGTCACCAAACACTTTACCCACAAATTCTTGATGGAATTAACAATCCACCAAAAGTAATTCTCGGAGGTGTTTTGGTAGACTTAAAGCATCTAATATTTAAAAAATTTCTAGTACCACGTCTAGTCTATATATAAATTCATAGTTTTTAGCTAAGCATCTCTACTTCCCCACATGAGGATTCCCAATTTAGGGAATATAAGGAACTGATGTATTAAATGTTGAAAGGACATTTCAAGGAATGAGAGTAGAAGGTGATTCTGTCCTTGGTAGATTAGTCTAACTAGGTCGTACAACACATAGAGTTTTGTTAGGAAATGAAATCTCCCTTATCCATCTTCAACAATAAATTGAAGAGTAAAACCCTGACATGTGTAGGGAAATGTTCTTATTCCTTCTAGGCTTGGTGATGGGATCATCCATGAGTTTTCACCATGTAGATATTTCAATAGGGATGTGGTTTGAGTATCAATATTTGTAAAGAATGCCTCTTCCCTTATGTGTATTTCTCCAGAAGCCTCTTCCATAATTCCTCAATAGGGTGTAGGTAATTTATTATCAATGTCACCATCATCATTTGATAAGGGATATATTATGTGAATAACATTTGTGGAACCAAAGATAAATTACTCATATAATGAGGACTCTTCTGGGAGGTTCATCCAGAGTATTATCAATTTTTAGGGCCATACACATTTTCCATGGACTATGTAAATATGAAAGTGTAACACCGTGAGATTTTATGAATTATATTTTTCGAATTATTTTATCCTATTAAAAATTTTCATTTCAATAACAATAAAGATACTTTATTTTATTAATGATATATGTTTGGCTTCAGTTATATGAAACCCTAGGTTAATCATTCTTCACAAGAAACATAAAATGTTTCTTGCACAACATTCCATACCATCTCTGTTTGCATTACACACAACACCAAGTTTCTGCGAAATGACACATTAATATTATAATTATTTTAATATTATTGTTATAATGAAACTATTTATATATTAATATAAATACTAGTAAATACATTTAAAATTTTAGTTTTAATGTTTTTTATAAAAAAATTTATAAATTTTGGTAATGTCATTATATGTTTAAAACTACTATTTTCATAAATGAACTAATTTTCAAGGCCTTATATTAAAAATAATAATTTTAATTATAATGACTTAGAATTTTTTTCATAAAATAAATATTATTTTTTAATTTATAATGATATAATTATGTTTGGGATAAGTTTTGGTATTTTTTTGAAAAGATTCAATTTTGGTGAATAGTGAATAATACTATATTATAGTTAAAAACCAACATTTCATTTAAGTTAATATTTTACATGAAATCGATTTTAATGTACCAATTGATAAATAATAAACATATTAATCTAATTTAGGTCATTAGAATCACTTTTTGTGATAGAATTAGATAAAATAATTATTGAACTTTTAAACGTCTCTTTTATCTGCCTTCAAGCCACATTTACCGAATTTAAATAATATATAGTTTTACCACATCAATGAATTGAATTTCCAAATATTGGAAAACATGGTTTTAATTTATGGGGAAAATGTAGTCTAATATGATCAAAATAATTTTTGGTGAATAATAACTGACGAATTTTATTTACCATGGTTAAAGATAAAAAGTGTAATTAATTGTAAAATTACCATTATAATAATATAAACTTACCAAAACTAGATACTAATTTAACTGAATAAGTTTTTTTCTACCGAAATCAACATTAGGTCGAAATTAGGATCCTTTTTATTCCACTTGTTTTTTATTAGAACATTTATTATATTATATTTAAAGAATATAAAAAATGTAAAATTTAATTTTTTTTAAAAATTTAACAATTAATATAGGGATAGAAATATTATTTAGAAATATAATTTAAATATATCCATCATCATTTTTTATTTTTTTGAGAATAGATAATTTATTTAATGTCTTTAATAATAATGATGCAATAATTCATTAATTAGTTTAGATATAAAAAAATGATCTTCAAATTAATTTAATTTTAGTTAATTAATGAAATAAACTAATATTATTGATATATAGGTAAATTTTACTGAGATATTGGTAGCATTGGTGTGATGTTATCATGTTTGTTTTATATTTTTAAAAATTCAAATATTTAATAGTATCAAATTTGGAATGGATGAATCATTAAAATAAATATTATTTTATTAAATGTTTTAAAATTCATTAAAATATATATCTTATCCAAATGAATTGTATAATTTTAAATAATTCCAAAATTATCCAATTTGGGTTCATTTTCATTTTATTGTAACTATATTAACCCTAGAGTATAAAAAGTGAATTTGTCTCGATAGGAGTTAAATTATTTGTCTCAGGGTCAAATACCAATGATATGGTTCATTTTATTAACAAAAAATGTCCCAAATTCATAGTTTGAGGATATTTAGACCCTTACGCATCTAAAATTTTAATTAAATAACTTTGGGGAGATTTTAAATAGAAATTAAATTTAAAATAAATTAATAGTTTTGGAGTTTTCTAAATATCCCCTCCTCCCACTTATAAAAGGGCACCTCTCCTTCTCTTTTATTCACACATCTAAGGCCCTTTGGAAGATTAAAAATTGTCCCATTTATTCTCCCAACATCCTTTAATTACTCTTAGAATACTTACCATTTGAATAAGGAAACTCAATAAATCTTTTTGGCCCAAACCAAAAGGACTTACGTGATTGAGATGTTACGTTTTCTATGAAGTTCCATTCCATTACATTCATTATCCTTCCTTATACTCAATTTATTCCATTATTTTTTGACCAAAATAGTATCCTAAATATAATAGGATATTTTTAAATGAAGGGTTCCACCTAAAAATACAAAAAACACCTTCTAATTCATATCGAATGAACTATTTCCATATATGACGAACTACTTCCTCATGAAACGATGATTGTTCATTTTTCCATTATCACTAATACTGGTGGCCATTATGATGTAAAATCTATATATACTTATATGTTATAAATATATATGTCATATATAATATTTATTATGACATTAATCTTATGTATTCCCTTTTACCAAACATACCTTTTTTACATTTTATTTTGTGTCAATATGATAATCTCGTTTGAGAAAGTGTAGACCATCACCCCCCTCATAGTGATGTGATTCATTCACACACCACATGGAATGTATTTAGGATCGGTTTAGTGACAATAAATGGTATAAATGATATAATAATTATAATTGAATACTTATATATATTTAAATATATTTACATTTTTTTACATAATTTCATTCAGTGTGACAATTAAAACGGATACAATGTTCATGAGTAAGTATGGTATACCGTATCCATGAACGGTGTATTCCATTACAAACTTATTTATGTTATATATTATTTTACTAAAAATATTGAATATTAAAAAAATATATATATCATTATTTACTTTTTAGAATCATGATAAAAGTATAAGGACCAACTATATAACAAGTCAAGATATATGCGATGAATAAAGAGAATATTACCCGAAGTAAAAAAATTTCATTGGATCATTAAAAAGTGGGTAATATGATGCCCTAATAAAATCATATTGGGTATTATATATAATAATATTCTTTCGTAAATGTTTTATAATATACATATTTTTATTATATAGGATGCTGGTTCGAGTTCGAAGAGATTCCAGACAAAAGGTAATGGGATTTTTGTCTCACCATTATTTCTATAAGACACATGCCTGATACACTACATGTTTTATATACATGGTTTATATATTGTGAATGAAAATAATTTATTATTGCTATCCATAATATTATGATATTTTCATACTCTTATCATATTCTTTTTTCCAGGGGGCTTATGATTCTATTTATTATAAATTGGTGAGAGTTGATTTCAGAATCTATTCTATATTTGAGATTGTTTCGTTTTAATTCTTAGTTCAGTAATATTTATCATCCATGTCCATGTTTTCTAAAAAATAATAAAAATTTAATTATCCTAATATGGATATATAATTTCATTTTTACCCATTTTTGACTTTTTACAATATAGTTTGAATGGAATATTTCTTTAATTTTTACAATGAAGTAGTTCTTCACTTTTCTAGAAATAGTATGAGAGATGTTTTTTAACCTATATGAAATGAATATATATTTTGTAATTTTTTGAAGCCTTATTCCCTTCAAGCTTCCCTTTCATGATTACAATTTTATTTTCAAATAAAATATTTACTTTTCAAATTTCATTTTTTTAATAAAAAAAATTATTTCAATGATGAAAGGATATTTTCCTCAAAAAATGATTTAAAAGATTTTTCATGATTCCTTTATTTAATTTCAATGTAGTTCAATATAAAATAGGATTGAAAATTCTCAATGTTATAAATGTTTATTTTCACATTCCAAGGGATCATTCAAAATCAATCCCCATCTATAATAATATATTTCATTATAGTTAAATAATATCATTCATATTATTTGTCAAAATGGTTTACACATTTATGATATAATTATTATGGAACCCACACCTTTTCATGGGTTATTAATTTTTTGAAATAATTATGAAACATGTATCTTTTCCATGTGTTATGATATGATTTCATGGTTATAATACCCATTTCATTTTAGGGGTTATGATTTTTTATCATCTTTAGGCACATGTATGTATGATTTAATAATGATATGGGTTGGATTTATATCTCCCACCAATACATTAGGTAAAGATTGATATCTCATGAGATAGAGTAATATGGTTTTTTGAACAAACCTTGAATACTAAGATGGACATGGGAGTGAACTAGGACTACCGAGATAGTATGACTAGTGAACTCCTACTACTGAGATGGCCATAGGAGTGAACCTTGACTACCGAGATGGTATAAGGAGTGAACACAAGCTAATAAGATGGCCCTGAGAGTGAACCATGACTACCATGATGGTATGGGTATTGAAGCCATTCTACCAAGATGGTTTGGGAAGAGATACCTTGGCTACTATGGAAATCATATTATATACTGATGTGTCTACAACAATTCCATGTTTTATTCCAATGTCATGATTTCTTGGCATTTTATTTTTATTTCATATTGATTCAATTCATATGAACTATATTATTTATTTCATGTTTCATGTACAATATATCTGATAGAAATTTTATGATCTTTTATTTTCATGATAATTTTCTCAGTACATTAAGATCATGATTAATCTTACATATCTCCATTGTTTACCATTACTAAGAGTTTGAGCTCTCCCCTTTCTTATGTTTCAATTCCCTAGTTTATGGATAATGGTTTTAAGTAGATATACTAAAGGTGAAGGTCATTATGGGAGATTTTGATGATATTTCCCCAGGATAGATGATTTTGTTTCAATGATTCAAAATACACTAAAAAGTTACGGTCATCAAGCATGTATTATTTAAAATTCTGAATTTTCATCTAAAACTATCTAATATCCATGTTTCTTAATCTGGGGTTTCTATAGTTGGTATTATTGCAAAGGTTTATTCATCCTTTGGAAACCATGATGATATAACTTTATTGATATCCCTAGGTATATTTCTAAGGATGTGTCTAGTGATGTCTCTATGGATAATTATAAGGATGATTCAAAATTTGGGAATATGTCATATAATTTTTGTAATGGATTGAATGACTGATTACCTAGAAATTCATCTTTGTCTACATTATACAAGGGGATGTGGCTCTGGAATAGATGTACCTATGGTTAAAAACACCAACAAGTTGTTTTGGTCCTCACTCAGGGTAATCTATTACATGACAATAGATTTAGATGTACATCTAGTTTAATATTCCTAGGGGATATGATTTCGAAAATCACAAACTCTTTATAAACAATCATGATAGTTTTAGATATAATTTTTAAATGAATAACCTATGATGAACCTAGGGTGTGATTTATTATAGAATGCGTCATTATTTAGGAATCCAAAATGTAATATTTTGATGAGTATGTGGTTTTATAAAATGATAAGTAATCGTCGCACTTTTTTCATGTTTTGGTCAATGGTGAGAATCTGAAGGTATTAGATTAATTATTAATGTGATGGAAAATTTACTAATGATAGGTCATGTGTGGTGATAACTGGCATGAAATATGTTCTTATCACTATTAATATGTTTATATGTAACATGATTAACAACATCTACCTTAAACAATCATCATACTCTCTATGTAAGATAATGAAGGTGTTTGCTGAGAGATCTTGTCTTAGGGACCATGGAGGAAAGATGATTCTATTTCCTTTGAGTTAAGATCATGTAAATCATCACCTAACTGAATATCATTTAGGAATATGATGATATTTTAACCGTAAATAAGAAGGATAAAATTAACTGAATATAATGGAAAAATGAATAGTTTGGTTAATTAAATGGATGAGAATATTCGCCTCCATAGGTCGTAATAATAGTTTAATTGTTTTAAGTGTGTAAAAAATAGTCATTATGAAAACGGATTTTCCAATATGAATGATCTTAAAGAAAATCAGCATGGTGTTGAGAATAATGGTTACATTGCTGATGATGTAGACACTAAAGATGAAATGTGGCAGGAAAGTGGAATTAGGTAATAGGATGAGGTGTAATTTTTAATGTATTGTGGATGAACTAGTCATTGTATTTATATATTTGGTTTAAAAAAATTATGAATGATGAAAAATACAGGGGTTGTCCTACTTTTGTTTTTTCACTCAGTATTTAAAAGTTTATCTTGAACATTCATGATGGACTAGGGATGTGATTTTATTACAAGGTGATACATTGATTAAGAGAATATGAACCTTAATATGTTCTTTATGTTATGATTATTTTTTTAGAATAATGACATGGGGTTATGAATAAGTAAATTAGACTGTATGGATTTCCCAAGAGCTGATTATTGAAAAATTGCTCAGTGTCACCCATGATGATGTTTACAAAAATTTTGGCTTTATAGAATAGATCCAATATATATTGGAATAAGGAAGAACGGACACTTTTCAAAATTATTTATGGTAATTCAGGTCATTAGCATGTTCTAAGAGAATTTACTAGAAGGGTATTCACATGTTTTGAATTTGACAACAAATAGAAACTTCTTGAAATATGGGTGATCAATGTTAACCTGGACTAGTTAATTTCATTCTATACTATTTTGATATTCTTAATTTAGAAGGGTTATTAGGTTATCCATTCTTGAAAAATTTATGTTAATTTTATTAATGGCTTGAGCCAAAGCCTCATTTTTTATTATTAAATCTAAGCAATTAAATCTTTTAATGAGGTAGAGGGAGACCCACAATATAGCCCGAAGGCCCAGTGGTCATATAGCCCATTACATAACCCATAGGGCCAAATTTTGGGGCCAATACTCATTCTATGAATAGTAACCTGCTACTACAGTACCCACACAGTATCACCACTGATAAAGTGCCTCGCTTCTGCTACAGCACTCGCCGGTCTATAGTACTACCACTACTATAGTACTGCTATAGTACCATGTTCCCAATGGGTTGCAAAATTTATGTTAATCTTCATAGGATGTATTTATGTATTGAGTTTGTATTAAAAACCATTGATAAAAGGTAATTTAGTGAATAACATTATTTCAAGGATGGAGGTCGTATCTTTTCTTGAATTTCTATTACTGTGGTTTAAAAAAAGACATTATGAATCTAGGGTGGAAATCAATCAATTCTGGAAAGGCCACATGTCTTGAACCCCTTACCAAAGAAAGAAATGGTTTTCACTGCTACCACTGACATACACGTTGTCCTAGTTTATATATTATTTTTTGATGAGAAATTATTATGATGAACCAGTAGTGTTAATTTTTATGTTTAGATATAAATGTATTAACCATATTGTTTTTTTAGGAATACTTATAGATAATCATTTATTCTTTTCAATCTTTAATGTGAATGAATATCAACTAAAAGTGTATTTTAGTTATGCAGGCATCAATATTAATTTCAAGACATCTCGTTATTGAAGTAATGGATTGATTTTAAATATATATAAAAACTAACAATGATTTAAAATTTTATTGTACTCTTTGTCAATACATGAATTACTCCCTGATATTATAATGGTCAACAAAGAAAATTTGCTATCTTAATACCTTAATTTATACTGAATCGAGCGCCTTTAAAATCATCAATGATTTAAGAATTTTAAGTCACTCAACTTTTTTTGATAATTCCTTTTTTTTGTGATTGATGAACTAAATCACTCACTATAACTATTTACTCATTTTCTCCATGATTATCCTTCTCTCCCAACCTATGTTTTCAAATGTGGAAACCTTGTTATATATTAATTTTGTTAACAGTCATGCTTAAAAGATTCAATTTTTAAAGGGTGAGTTAATATATATTTGTAAGATTTGGGTTTATATGATTGAAACTTTCAAGTATTAAACCTTTTATAACCCATATGATATTTGAGGTTGAAATTCATTTTAAGGTGGATAGAATATAACATCCTTAGATTTGGTGAATTACTTTTTTGAAGTAATATATCATTTTTGATGTTTTTTATTTAATGGAACACTGAATATGGTTTACTTTATTAAATAACTTTGTTTGGATTCTATTATATGTGACACCAGAATAATCCTTCTTAACATGTGACATAAATACTGGCTTTCACTATATGAAAATCCGACTTGTCTTTCGTTACATGTAAGAATGAGTTTTTATGAAACAATACTTTATAATCATAATAATTTAAGTATGCTATCTATAACATAGTTGTTAATATTTTAATATTAATTGTAATAATTAGTTTCAGATTATTAGTCATAAATATTTTCATAAGATAAAATATAATTTTTTTTAATGTCATTATATGTTTAAAACTACAATTGTCTCAAATGAACTATTTGTTTTTACCTTCTATGCAAAATAATAAAATTAATTTTAGAAACACATAGAAATTTATTTTGAAAAAATAAAAATTATTTTATAATGGAGAATGATAAAATTAAAAAAGGGTGACTATTTAGTATTTTTTTAAAAAAAAATTCAATTTTTGATTAATAGTGAAAAATACAACAATATAGTTAAAAACTGACTTTTTCATTTAAACAATAAAATTAATTTAAATTGAATTTAAAGTCTAAAGAGATAGATAATACATATATTAATCCTATTTAGGGTATTGTAAGTAGTTTTTATAATGTAATTTGATATAAAACATTATTGAACTTTTGAAAGTCACTTTTTCTTTCCTTCTAGCCACATTTACAGGATTATCATTATACATAATTTTATTTTTTCTATTAATTGAACCTTAATAAATAGATATACATGGTTATAATAAGTATTAATAATGTGGTCTAATATGATCAAACTATTTTTTGGTAAATAGTATCTTTTTAATTTTATTAACCATAGTTAAAGGTAAAAAGGGTATTTAAAAGTAAAATTAAGACCTTAGGATGAAAATATGAACCTTTTTAAACCACTTTTATTTGATTGTAACATATATTTTATTTTATTTACTGAT
Organism: Viscum album; assembly: GCA_963277665.1. NCBI lineage: Eukaryota > Viridiplantae > Streptophyta > Magnoliopsida > Santalales > Viscaceae > Viscum > Viscum album. The sequence continues at coordinate 600,198,511 of OY728122.1, forward strand.
GGTTTAAAAAATTTATTATTCAAATTTTAAAAAATAAATAATTTTAAATATAGTGTTATGCATAAGAAAAATTAGACTATAAATATTTGTTAGAAATATATTAAATATATCTTCAACAATATTATTTTATTTTATTTTATAGATAATTAATAGTTTAATTAATATATTTTATAATAATGACATATTAAATATTTTATTAATTTTGATCTCGATTTAATGCTGTTAAAATAAATAAAATATTTATTAATTAATGACACCAAATATTTTTATTGATTCAAAGGTTATTTTTGTGACATATTATGGGTATTGATTTGAAGTTATCACATCGGTTATATATTTTTAAAAATTTAAATATTTAAAAGATTAAAAATTGACATAAATGAAACATTAAAATAAATAATATTTTTAAAAATGCAATAATATTTTTAAAAATATAGATGATGTAAAAATAACTTGGATAATGTTAACGATGTAATAGATGATCAAATTGGGGTTAGTTTTTTTTATAGTAACTATATTAACTCTAAAGTGTAAAAAGAAATGTCGTAGAGGTAAGAGTAAAATTGTTTAACTAATGGTCAAATCCAAAAGAAAAGGGTCATTTTGTTACCCAAAAACGTCCCAAATTCATTGGTTGAGAATATTTCTACCCAAACACATATAAATATTGAAATAACTTACTTTGGAGCAATTTGATATTGAAAATAAATTTATAATAAATTAATAGTTTTAGAGTTTCCTAAAGTTCCCCTCTGTCCTCTTAAAAAGGGCACCACGTCTTCTCTTTTATTAAAACCACTAAATACATGTGGATTGGAAAAACCCCTCCCATTAATTCTACCAACATCCATACCTTCCTTTTATAACCCTTAAAATGGGAATAAAGAAAAATCAAGGAATCCTTTTGGCACAAACCAAAAGGCATTACACGGTTAAGTGGTAACAACTTATCTCAAGCTTCATTCCATTATGTTTTTTCCCAAACCCTACTCTCTATTTATTCCATTGTTTTACGAAAACATCATTATCCAAAAATAATCAACTATTTTTTATTCTTTGGGTTCTACCTACACTTACACACTCCTTCGTCTAATGGATATTAGACATTTGTTTCCATGTATGGCGAACTACAGCCTCACAAAACAATGATTGTTCATTATTTTAATTATCACAAATCATGGTGTCCATTATGATGGACACTATATCTATATATTTTATATATATTATTTATCATGTTATTATGATTCTTTATTCCATTTTACAACACATGCCTTTTTATATTCCATTTGGTGTTAATATGATATTCTTGTTTGAGGAAGTGTGGACTATAGACCCCACAAAGAATTGTGATTCATTCACACACCATATGGAATGTATTAATGAAATGTTTATAGAACATATATTCTATATAATATATAAACATTCTACCATAATATATATATATATACCTATTTTATTTATATTCTTTCATTTAATACGGCAATTAAAACGGATACAACATCTGTGTGTGCGCAGGGCTTACTGTCTCCTTAGACGATGCATTCCATTTCATAATTATTTTTTTATAGATTATTGTAATAAAAATATAATGGATAAACATTATATTTATATAATTATTTATATTATTTAATTTTAATATAAGTATAATGACCAATGATATAACATGTTAAGACACATGCAATGAACAATGCCAATATTACCTAAAGTGAAACCTTAACAATGGATCATTAACAAGCGGGTAATATCAGTTACCAATAATAACATATGTGGTATTAGATATAAGAATTTTTTTTAAATTTTTTTTATAATATAATTATATTTATTGTACATAAATCGTGTTTGAGTACGAGGAGATTCCAGTCCCTATGTAGGGGTATTTTTGTCTCTCAATTTTTTTCGTCAGACACATGAATCATACACTATGTGTTTCTTCTTCTTGGTGTATATACAATCACTAAATGTATTTTATTAGTCTTATCATGAATATTATGTTATTTCCATATTATTACATTTTTTTAAACATGGGTAATATTATTCTATTAATTATAAAGTGATGAGTGTGGATTTCCTAATATCATCCATATTATAGATTGTTTTATTTTAAGTCTCAATTAGGTAATATATATCATCCATTCCCATGTTTTGTTAATATCATATCATAAAATGTTTTATTATTATATAATAGATTTTAAAAGTCAGTTTCACCCATTTATCCCTTTTTTACTACATGGATTCAATGGAATAATTATTTCATTTTTCAAATGATGTACTTTTTGAATATATAGAAAAAGTATGAGAATAATTTTTTTTATTTTATATGGAATGGATAGATATTTACACTTTCATGAAGCCTTATTACATTGAATCTTCCACTACATCATTTTAAGGTTATTTTCAAATAAAATTTTTTATTTTAATATTGGGTGGTATTTTATGAAAATAAAATTATTTCAATGAATAAAAGATATTTTCATTAAGAACTGTTATAAATTATTTTTCATGATTTCCTTTATTTATTTCAAGGTTGTTTCAAAGAAAATATTTTTAAAAAATTTTCTCATTTTAAAAATTGATTTTTATATTCCAAGGGATCATTGAAAACCCTTCCCCATCTACGATAATATATTTTGATATAGTTCAAGAGTACAATTAATATTCATCCTCTGAATGGTTTATTATTTTATGGAAAACAAATTATGAAACTCAATTATTTTTAGAGTTTATTCTTCTTTTTTAATCATTATGAAACATATAAATTTTTTATGGGGTATGATATCATTTAATTTCAATAATACCAATTTCATTTCAAGTGTTATGATATGTTTCTATCATCTTGTGGCACATTTATGTTTGATTTAATTATGATATGCTTAGAACCTATATCTACCCAGGATGCAAGGGGAAATGATGTATATATCTTGAGATAAACTAATGTGGTCTCAAGAATCACCCTTGACTACTAAGAAGGTCATGGGAGTGAACCATGACTTCCAATATGGTATGAGGAGTGAAATAATTATACTAACATGACCAATGGATTGAACCATGACTACCAAGATGGTATAAGGAGTAAATTCATGCTACTAAGATGGCCATGGGAGTGAACCATGACTACTAAGATGGCATAGGGAGTGACCCTATACTACCAGCATAGTTTGTGAAGTGAATAATTGGAAAGAATAGAAATAACATCATATGCTTATGTGTATACCAAAATTACATGTTTTATTCCTTTTTTAGGGTTTCTTACAATATATTATTTATTTCACTATGATTCATGTCTTATGATCACCAATTACTTATGCCATGGTTAATGTATAAGATCTTCGATATTCAAGGTATGACCTTTTACTTTCATTATCATGTTCTTATATAATTAAGCTTTTTATTATTCATATATATATATCCTTTTTTTACACTTACTGATCATTTGATGTCACCCCATTTTTATGTTTCCTTTCCATAGGTAACGAATAATGGTTTTAGGTAGAAGTAATAAAGGTTGAGATCATTATGGGAGATTTTTATGATCATTCAATAGCATAGATGATTTTATTCCCGTGTTTCCAAATAAAATAAACTATTACAGTCCTCATACATAAATTATTGAATTCTACTAAATATTCTTCTAAAGTGATATAATATCCTTGTATGTTATGTCTGGTTTTCTATAGAGTGATTCAAATACAACATTGTTCTTGGATGAGGTAAATTTCATTTTTTACATAAAAATATTTGTACCATTTCATTTTTTGGATGACCAATGATTGGAAGACTAGGGTTTCAACGGGATCTCCATTTCTATACTATAAGTATTTGGGGGAATAGTAGGTTGTTTCAACTATGAATATAGTATAACAATAGTTTGGTTGAAAATATTTTTGACCATACAATCAATGATTTCTTCATAACATTAATGTTAAATTTCATCCATTCATCCCCCTCCTAAAAATAGACGGTAGAATCACATGCTACATGTGTGGTAGGATTTCCAAACATCAATTTTAGGGAGTCCAAAATTTTATGAATGAATATTTTGAAACAAAAAATTATTTTATGGCGTTCTTCAATGCCTAAAAGAAGGATAAACTATTCTATATTTCTTCAGAACATTCATCGTTGGGTTTATTAGGCTTGGAAAATATGGCCAAGATGTTCTCCAACACTGAAATGAATTATCCAAGAATGTGGTTATTTCCAAAAAATAAACATTATTCTTCATCGCCTAATTTTTTTCCCAATACTCCATTTACTCATCCTGATGAGGTGGGATTTTTTCTGATGGTCGGGACGGGGGACCACATGATATGTCATAGTCTTTGGAGTTGGATTGGGTGAAGGGGTCAGCATAAGTGTATTGCTGTTAATATATTCATTCACAATTCAATTTCCTTTTTTTGGTGGAATTACTTCAGACATACTATTTATTTGTGTGATGGATTCTTCCATTTATTCTAAAATTGTGGATTCATACTAAAACCCACATTTATATTTTATAAGGATGAGTCATGTGAAAAACATGTTGTGAAGATTCTATATATATATGGAAAAAAACCCATCTTAAGTATTTTATATACTTAAAGACTATTCCAAACTCTTCAACCTAGCAATGAAATCCAAATAGATATTATTCTACCAATTTTAATAGTTTGGGTAGTTGTGAAAAGATGTCTCCTATAGATAGGTAATTAATGGGAAGATAACATTATGATAGTGTTCTTCACATCCTGTAATCAACCGAGCCGAAACACTAGGGATACATATAAAGGCAGAACAAGGTAGCATTTTCAATAATCACATGAATTTGACTTCTTCATTTTATGTATGTATCCCCATCATGGTATCAAAACAGGACAATAAATGATTCTAATGAAACATGGTTTACCAATATATAATGAATATTTGAAATATAGTGTTATCATATTTTTGTAGGGGTGGATTAGGATCATGCCATTTAGGGTATGTATTCTTATCAGACAATACTCACACGCACAATTCCTCAATATCATCCAATCATGCCATTAGAGAATGAATTTTGTTGATGATCCCTAGAGTAATATCTAGTAAAGAAGGTGATCGAAGGGGGGGAGTTATATGTTTGGCCAAATATTGCATCCCTATTGGTATCTGATGTGGGTAACCTATAAGGGAAGGTTAGTAAGGATGCTCTTAGATATATTTAGGTTATGTACCCAATGAACATAACTCTCAATATTCTTCTATATGATCCATATATATTGGTTGTTGATATACAGTATTGTGTGGATGTTTTTCATCCACGTCAAAAGTTATGTTTAACCCTCTTTATTGATGTAAGAATGGTGGGTGTTCAAGACGAGGCTCTGTTTGTAGAACATATAAAACATGAATGTTTCCTTGATGTATTTATAAATTAATTATTCTCAATTATTTAATCTATTTATCTTTTTGTGAAAATATTTCCTTGAGTGGAAGGGGATTAACTACTTCATGAGGTGTTTAAAGTAGAACGTTACCTTTACCCTTTTCTTTCATTGATGTTCTCTAACTTGGAATGAATGGAGTAATTGTGGGAAAAACCAAATTCCATGAAAGCCCATGGTTCTAGATTTGAACACATCATTCCTTCATGTTGGTGAGGACCATTTTATGAACAGAATCATCATCCTAATTCTCCATTGTATTGGCCTCATATTTTGTAGTGTCATCATGGGTGTTAATAATTACATTCACCGTTGTGTAGCATGTCATATGTATTTCATCAGTCTATTTCAGAAAAATCCTTTGTTTTCTCCCTCCATAGGGTGTTTTATTTAACCACCCAACCTCAGTTACCTAGTGTATATGCATTATTTTAATGCATTTCCATGATTACAAGGAATCAATTCCCAAAGGACCAATCAGTTTAGCAGTCTCAGAAAATAGATTACCTATATGAACGTTAAATTACAATTTCTAATATAAAACACAACATAAATAATCCTTTTACTATGCCATTATTCTGCTAGCTTAACCATTCATATCAATAATAATAAACATATTCACATCCTGGTAAAAATAAAACATATGAATGGGTTGAGCTTAGATTCTCATTAAGGATAAAAATATATTAGAAACGATCAAAAAAAAACATAAACATTTAGGGAAATGTGTATGACTAAAACACAATCCTTTTAATCTTAATCTTCAACACAATACAGCAATGATAAGTAAAATAATTTCATTTTTGTATTCACCTAGATATTCTACTAGTTGAGTAATCACATGTAATATCAATGGCTAATTTCATAATGATGGAATGTATAATGCCGAACATAATAACCACATAGTCAAGGCCTCTTGCCCAGACTACAAAAAAATATTTTGTCAATGCCCTGTTCCAAGACACTAGTTTCTCTCATGAGAACTATCGATGCATCGAGGATCTATAGAGGGCTCAACCCATCACTTACTAATCCCAATGCATTCAGCATATGAAAAAGATAAAACATAACATAAACATTCATATTAAAACTAGCATATGAAATGTCAATATTTTAACAATAAACCATTAATGGTATAAAAATATTACATCCATACTCAAACATTTCATAACTCATTAAATACAATATGGAATATTGTATTATAATAAATCAACCTCAATCAAGAATAATATCCTATAAAGTATGTTGACATAGTTGATAATGATCAGTAAAACTCATTGATAGAAATATCCCTTTTTGTGAAATCATTTAAAAGTCATGAATTTATAATGGAATTCATTTAAAATGGATTTTTGAATCAATTTTTATGATTCCAATTTGAATCTTTTGAAAGGAATTAAAATTATAAAATAATCATGTCCATATTAATAAGTCCTTAAAATCATTTCTAAAACATGGTCATTAATTAAAAATATTTAGAAAAGAAACCATTAAAACATTTCAAATATTTATTGTGAAAAATATTACCTTCCAAAATACCTTAAAATAAAAATTTAAGAAACCTTTTTTTGAAATGTGGACATTGATGATAAAAATTTCACAGTAAATACTTACACATAAACAATCATGGATAATAATGAGATTGAGGAATTATCTCTTACCATGTACTTTCCTTTGTTAGAGGGTATGTTTAACCTCTTGTATAATGAACATATTATATTATTAAATTATAATATATCCATATTCATATATACTATATCATTCATTTTTCATTTATGATTTTATACTAACCATTTAATAATAATTTCTACGTTAAAATAACATTTCAGTTAATAATCACTTTCTTTATAATACATGTTTTACCTTATTATTCTTGATCGTATACATTATATCCTGATTTAATTGTTCCAAAATATAAGAAATTAATTATGTATCATATATATGCAGAATATAATTATGTATAATTGATAGATATATGAAATGGAAAACACCCTTTATGGAGACAGTAGGTCATACATACGCATAAACGCCGATTCAGTTTCCATATTGTATTGAATAAAAGTATGTGAATGAGATATTTTTAAACACAAACACACATATATATATATATATATATTTCAAGTAGAATTATTATGTAATATATTACATACTTATTAATAATATTAATATTTATAATCATCATTTAATGATGAAGGTGGAAATGAATCTCATCACGTCGTGGAGATAGTAAGTCGTACATACGCACGAGAGATTATTTAATTCAGTTGATTGTGAAATCGTATGTAATTTGATTGTATATTATATATACAGAGTCATTAACATGTTATCTTTATAATTTACAACAATTATACTCATTATTATTTCCATCCAAATAATGAAGAGTTTAATAGCAGATAACACCACGACGTGGAGACGGTAAGTCGTACATACACACGTATGGGGACTTTGTCCTTAATAGGATGGATAGAATACTCAATATGGTTGTACCATATTAATAATAACTTCATAGTACGTAGAAGCTAATGTAGTTATAATTTTGGTATTTAAACAACAAAGAAAGAGGAATTGGAAGAGAAAAGAACGTGAATAAGGTGATGAAATTATTACCTCTTCATCATGTGTTTCCTTTAGATTTGACCATAAGTGCTCCGTAGGATGGCTTTATGATCAAAGTATGGCCTCTAAGTTGTAGTGACGGTATTTTGGAATATATTTGAGTAGGGGATGGATGAGAAAAATTGATATCAAGGTGTTTGTTTGAGATAAGGGGAATTACCCTTTTATAAGAGAGGTGAGGGTCACTTTAGAAAAAGATTGGAATATTACTTTATTATAATATAATTTTCGGTTTCTAATGGTTCCAAATGGATTAATTTATAGGATAAGGTGGGTGTGGGTCTAGAGACTCTCAGCCAAAAAGTTTTTGGCATGTTTAGGTCACCATATTAACCAAGTATTTTAGATTTAACTCTTAGATAAATAGATTAATTTTTACCATCTCTTCTTTTATTTTTATATTACATGGTAAATACATATACTATAAAATTCCAAGAGAACCTAAAGTGGTAATTAAAACATCATCATTATGTAATAAAAAAAATTATTTATTTAAAGTCTAAAAATTTTAAATAAAATACCTTGATATAGAAAATCATTTTATATTTCTAACGAATATTTACAGTCGAATTTATCTAAATAATAACTCAATATTAAAAATGTTTTAGTTATTAAAATTTGAATTTAACACATTTAACTGTTTTATAAATTAAATAATAATAAAATTATTAATCTAATCCAAGTGGATAAAAAAGGATCATATTTTATTTCAATGATTTATTTATTTACAAATACACTATCCAATTGAATTAGGACATGTTTTGGGGTAATTAAAATATCATTTTTACAGTTAATTACTCTATTCACTTTTATCCATGGTAAATAAATTTCAAAAGATACTATTCACAAATAATTATTTTCATCCTATTGAAGCAAATTTTACTTTCTGATATCAACTGTGTCTCTCATATTTTTGAAATTAAAATCATAGAAGTGGTAAAATTACATTTTATGACAATTTGCAAATGTGCCTAGAATATGGGTAAAAGATGTTAAATAGTTCAATTAAATTTTATATATCTAATCTTATTATAAAATTACAAAAATGAATTACATTGATGTTATATAATTATTGCAATGGCCCAAACCTATCTGGTCTATTATATTGTGAAAATGTGGTGTTGGCAGTGTTCCGGGAGGTCAAGGTGACTTATCCCCAACACTTTTCCAAATTTCCAGTTCTGTGAACAGTGTTTCCAGTTTTATGAACAGTATCGGTAGGTGAATAGTGTTTCTATCGGTGAGGTTCGGTGAACAGTGTTTCTATCGATGAGCTTCTATCGGTGGACTTCTATCGGTAGACTTGAACAGTGTTTCAATTGGTGCGGTTCTATCAGTGGACTTCTATCAGTAGACTTGAACAGTGTGTCTATCGGTGATCTTTTATCGGTGGACTTCTATCGGTAGACTTGAATAGTGTTTCTATCAGTGAGGTTCTATCGGTGGACTTCTATCGGTAGACTTGAACAATGTTTCTATCGGTGGGCTTCTATCGATGGACATCTATCGGTAGACTTGAACAATGTATCTATCGGTGAGGTTCTATCGGTGGACTTCTATCAATAGACTTGAACAATGTTTCTATCGGTGAGCTTCGATTGGTGGACTTCTATCAGTAGACTTGAACAGTGTTTCTATCGGTGGGGTTCTATTAGTGGACTTCTATAGGTATAATTGAATAGTTTTTCTATTGGAGAGGTTCTATCGGTGACTTTATATCGGTAGACCATTACATTGTTTCTATATCGGTAGACTTGTACAGTGTTTCCAGATCGGTTGACTTGCCTTTGCCAAATTTTGAGTTTGTGAACATTGTTTCCAGCTTCCTACAGTTTTTCCCCATTTAACGTTTACTTTGATGTAAAATACATTTAAAGCCTTATTTTTAAGGACTCTTAAGCTGATTAAAAGTCCATAAATCCTATATTAATTATCCTTATAGCTCGGGATGTTTTCACTTGGTCAAACCGCGTGGGTTAATGCGATCCTTTTTTAATGGACAATTAACCGGATCTTAAACCGTCACCTCGTTAAATCTTCAAAAAGGAACAAGATAAAATTCTCCCTTGTTCTTCCCCTTTTTTCTCGGCTAAGAGACATTAGAACCTTTCAATTATTCTCGTAGGAGTTTCACAATCAATCTCTAATCCACTGATTGGTTCCGCTCTATTTTGGATGCAACCGAGCTGTGTCGGTCAATCTTCCCAATAAGGTATGTTTTATCGTCGTTCCATTGGGGATCATTTTATAATGTTTCTCCCTTCCATATTATACCATGTAATTTCCATGATTCTAATGGGGTTTTCTCGGGGTTGGTTGGTAAGGTCGTACCGTGTCATCCTCTGGTGGATGCAATTGTCGTGAGAGGAGGATTGTGACCCGTTGTGTGGATAAAGGACGTCAATAACTCTTCAAGGTAGGGTATTCATGTATTTTCTAATTGTATATGTGAAATAGTAGAATTATCATGATTTATCCCTTTGGATCACAATGAAATTGACCCAATTAAATATTTGAACCGGATTAAAAGAATTGGTTGATCGCTGGTTTTTTCTTTGTACTGTGATAACGGTTTGCCTCATGTTTTTCTAGATAGAGTGATATCTATGTATTCTTGATTTGTTGTTCGATATTGATGGAAATTGATAATGAACGTAATTCCGGAAATTAATTATTAATTAATTTGATAAAGATAATGAGGCATGTAAATGAATCTTGTTGTTGACGTTGTTGTAGTTGTTCTAATTTGAGGTTAATCAAATTAGGGAAGTAAGAATTGTTATTTAATTGTGATAGCTTACTGATTAGGTCTCCCGTAATTAGAACCTATGAATAACAAATCTTCTAATTCAATATGGATTAAAGAACAGATTGTGTGGGAATTTCTTAAAGGGTTTTGAGTTACCCTCTTGTTTGTTAAAGGGCCAAGAGCCCATTTGATGTGATGTCTATTTTCCTATTTCTTGTGTTGTGATGTGAGCCTAGATGGCTGTTGTGATATGTGGAGGTAGGGAGGCCTTGTGGTTGTGGCAGCAGATGACACCTAGAGTGGCGAGATGAATCAGTTTATACATGTGGGTGTCAAGGAGGACACCAGGGATGATAGAATGGGTTGGATGTGTTTTTTGGAAGTTTGGTGGTTTGATTGGTTGTTTATCTGGTTTACATTTCCCCACTGCTCAAGGAAGTTAGTTTTTCTTACCCTTCTTCCGAAAGAGGCGAAGACATGAGGGGTATGCCATGTGCTTTCTGTATTTAGCCTTTCGAGGGAGATTGGGTCTACGCTCTTTATTTACGCGGCAAAGACTCAACGGGTAGTATATCTACTCACCGTGTTGATCCCCATTTGTTTTTAGTAGCATAGGATTCCTTTCTAGAATGCCTGTGAATATGGGAAAGTAATTCTGTAATGAATGTTTGATTAAATGGTGATAATCCATGAGGAGGGAGATACTGGAATTTAAAGCTGATGTGAATCTTAAAAGGAGTAGTTGATTTTGGGTGGAATGCTAATGAAGTTTAATGTTAAATTATTCATGGTTAATTATTGTTTAATGAAATAATTAACATACATTGTAATTGATAAAAAGGGAATGAAGTAATCTAATAAATCCCTTAAATGGTTTTGTTCTTATAGGATACCTAGTCTTAGAAGTAGCATCCCGGAGTCTGAGAGACATTAGATATAGTTGTGCCAAAGACTAGGTAATGCCCATAGTGTGGTTGTGAGTTATATATATTCTGTAATTTTTGAGAATCTATATGATACTCCACCCTTTTAGTAAGGGAAACATACACCCCGGGGATTCTGAGCCCTGGGGGTGTTTTCCCCAACATTCTGGTGGGAGGACGAATGGCTGACTACCCCCTTTGGCCCCGCTCTCTTCTCATGGTAGATACATGTGCCAACAGGAACAACGGTTAGTTTCCCCATATATGTTTGTCGAGAAATGTAATGTATTGTGTTTATTTCACACACATATATTCTGGATATAGTATCCTATGGACTACTATAGGTGTAATGTGTATAGGCTGTGATGGCTTGAGGATCCCTACTCGGTGTATGGGTTATAATGGATTGAGGTATAATACCCGATGTATGATACACGTTATGCGGGAAGTGGTGGCTCCCGAAACTTAATTGGTTACTTTTGGTTGTGAGGATGTTATGGTGCTTCGCCCAGGTGTCTGCAGGCAAGCCTTTTTGGTGCACGAGGTGCAGATTGTGGAGCATATCCCAGGTATCTGCGGGCAATCCTTTGGAGAGAGATGCACATGACGTATGTCGTTGGGGAAAAGCAGAAAACTAGTGGGGAAGTAGTAGCGAGGTACCATTAATATTTTTCATTATATGTTATATTCTTGTATGAGTTACCTGGGTAGAGTGGCCATAGTGAGGTGGGGAACTTAGTATACCTGTTTAGGTGACGAGTAAGTTTCACTTGTCTTTCACTGGGCTTTAGCATGCTTTCTTTACATTTTCATGAGAGGCTTGGGGAGGATCATACTGAGTATATTGTTATACTCACCCTATATATATATAAACTGTTTTTCAGGTCACATGGAGCAGGTTGGAGATCAAGATGGTTACTACTAGCTTGTGGTTGGAGGAGCTGTTTGGGCTTGTGGTCGCTGCCATTTTACTTTCTTTTGGGTACTTTTAGTTTTCCCTTTCAGTTGTAGTAATTTTTCTTGGTATTTCATATATGTACTTGGGTTCCTTTTATATTTCAGTTATGAGTTCTATTTGGTTGGTGTCTATCTTATCTCTCTCTTTTACATGTGTTCTTTAAGAGGGTAATGCCTCCCATTTGTGTGACTATTATACCCTCGGTGGTAGTCACCAACCCGGGGCCTACTGGAGGTGGGACTCGGGGTTCATTATCTCTCTTCTCACATTTCCGGCCCAGGAGGGGTAAACTTTGTGGGGATGGGGTCATGAGAGATTGGTATCAGAGAGAGAGGTGAGGGATGGGATGGGGTTTGGAGTTAGGCACATGTGAGGTTTCATGGGTTGGTAGGGCAACAGTTTCATTAATGTTTAGCAAGTGAGGAAAACACTAGAGACCGACTAAGACATAGGCGTTTAGGGCCCCCTATGATCTGACATATGGACCATTAAGATTACAATGTCTACTAAACAAAGTGATACTAGTTTCAGGGTAGAGACCTAGGAAAGGATCATGCATCATTCTTACTTGTGCCTGTGTTTGAATGGGTAGACCTTGGAATAGGTTAACCTAAAATTAATAAAAGAAAAAAAGTAATTAATTAATATTGAGTCTTCCATATTTCGGGATCAGGAGCTCTAACAGTTGTTATTTTATAGGTATGGCTCTAGGTCAACGTCCTCATCAGGTTTGCGCAGAAGATGTCATGCAGGCTGTTCCAGCAGATCACCGCCGAGTAGAGGTTAATGATGATGACACTTGGAGGAAGACACTCCGGGAGTATTAGCGCTAGAGTCTACAGAAGTACAAGGGATCTGTTTCAGATGCATTCACAGAAGAATGGTTGGAGGAGGTTGAGATAGGCTTCAGTTTGATATGTGCTCGGAAGGAACACTGGGTGTCCTTGGTTGTGACGATGTTGCGTGGAGTAGCAAGAAAGTGGTGGTTCTTGTTCCTCGGAGATCGTGAGGAGTCAGCGATCTCATGGGAGGTGTTTCGAGACAGGTTTAGAGTTAATTTTCTTACATCAACTTTGAAGGTGTCTAGTTTCCCAGAGCTTCTTACCCTTCAACAGGGGAGCTCCAGTGTTCAAGAGTTTGGAATCCGTTTCAGGAACCTTCTACGATATGCTTCCGAAATGTTACCAGATGAGGAGGCCAGGGTGAGGCATTTCAAGGAAGCTTTGCATCCAGATATCCAGCGCCAGCTCACCCCATTTATGTTGAAGACATATCATGAGGTGCTGGAGAGGGCATAGGTTGTTGAGAGGACTTTTTCTAGGATTGGATCATCATGAGAGGGGAATCATCATGATTCCTCACGAAACAGAGTTGTGGTCCGGGGTTCTCGGTTATCAGGGCATAAGATTTTCCGTTCACCTGGGGGTAGGTCCCAGCCCTTACCATCTCGTTTCTCCGGAGGCGGCAACTCTCAGGCCTATTCCAAGGGATCAGGCACTTTTTTTTCTTGTGGTGTTCATGGTCATCAGCCGCAGGAGTGCCCGACTTTTCAGATCCATCATCGTGCACTGGGAACTCTTCTCCAGGTTCCTCCATTTAGGTAGTTCTAGTCGAGGTAGAAATAGCAGGTTGCACTAGCTTTAGATCACTATAGGGTAGATGGAGCAGGTAGAGGATAGCCCCATGACACTCCTCGTCTTTAGAGAGCAGAGCACAGCCATGGTGGTGGTCGTCATCAGGGTCCGAGAGGCCGTGGAGGAGGTCATGGTCAGCTTCATGCTCTAGAATTGCAAGCCCCAGGTGAGCCAGATGTCGTTCGATGTACCCTTTTCTTGTTTTCTACCATGTTGTATGCCTTGTTTGATTCAGGAGCGACACACTCCTTCATATCACTTACCCTTCTCTGTGCATTGGGACTTGAGGTAGAGTGGCTTCCAGTTCCCTTGGCGTTGACTACGCCAGTTGGAGGTCGAGCTAGATTATTTGAAGTATGTAGAGACTGTGAGCTAGTGATGGGGCAAAACCGCTATTGGGGATATTTCCTATGTTTATGAATACAACAATATGATGTCATCCCTTACATGGATTGGTTGTATTCGATATAGGCTATTTTGGATTACTACATGAAGAAGGTCGTTTTCTTTGATGAAGATGGAGAGGAAGTGGGGTTTGATGGTGAACAAGATCCTCGGATGGGTCATAGACGACTTCCATCCTTATCATCCATGATGGTTGAGATGATGCTGAGTTATTCAGAGGTTTAGTAGTTGGCGTTTCCTAGGGTCGTAGAGGAGTACCCTGATGTCTTTCTAGAAGAGGTTGTAGTATTACTCCCTCGACGAGAGATCGAGTTTGGGATCGAGCTACATCCAGGAGCGTATCCTATATTTTTGTCTCCGTATATGATGGCCCCTTCTGAGTTACAAGAGCTACATATACAGCTTGATGGTCTGTTGCAGTGCAGTTTTGTTCGGCCAAGTGTGTCACTATGGGGTGCACCAGTTTTGTTTGTGAAAAAGGCTGATGGCAGTTTGCGGTTTTTCATCGATTATCGTCTCTTAAACAAAGTGACAATAAAAACTGATATCCTCTCCCATGGATTTACGACTTATTTGATCAATTTAAGGGTGAAAGTTGGTTCTCAAAGATCAACTTGCGGTCAGGATATCATTAGATGCATGTAAAAGATGAGGATATCCCGAAGACTGTTGTCCATTGTCGTCATGGGCATTATGAGTTCGTTGTAATGTCGTTCGGTGTGACGAATGCAGCAGCTGTGTTTATGGGATTGATGAATGATGTGTTCGGTGAGTTCCTGGACATGTTTGTGGTGGTTTTCATTGATGAAATCCTTGTGTACTCTACATCTAAAGAGGAGAATGTAGAGCATCTACGAGACCCTAAGACCGTTTCTTAAGGCATTATGTGTCCCAATAGGGAGTAGCTGTTGATCCGTCGAAGATAGAAGCAGTTCTTTCTTGGGCAGCCCCTAAGACCTTGTCAGAGGTGCGAAGTTTCCTTGGTCTCACTGGCTATTATAAGAGGTTTGTAGCCAATTTCTCCCGAGTTTCGACTCCTCTGACATATTTTACCAAGAAGTATCAAGCGTTCATATGGACTGATCAGTCTCAGGTAGCTTTTGAGTATCTAAAGGAGAAGTTGGTAAGTGCTCCAGTCCTTTTTTTCCAGTAGAGGGAGTCCAGTTTGATGTTTTCTGTGATGCTTCACATCTGGGGCTAGGCTGTGTTCTCATGCAGCAGAGGTCAGTTGTTTCTTATGGGTCTCTGCAGTTGCGTCCCCATGAACACAACTATGCCACTCATGATCTTGAGTTGGCATCCGTGGTGTATTCTCTGAAGTTGTGTAGAAATTACCTAATTGGTGGGCACTTTGTGGTTTTCACCGATCATAAGAGTTTGAGGTATGTTTTCTCCCAACATGACTTGAACATGCGGCAGCGTCGGTGGATGGAGCTCTTGCAGGAATATGACTTTGAAATATCATATACACCTGGAAAATGGAATGTTGTAGCTGATGCACTGAGCCGAAAGTCATGTAATGATGTTGTGCGTGAATCTGGTGATTCCTGGAGAGTAATGGAGGAACTGTCAGCTTTTCATCTTGATGTGGAAGAGGTTGGAGGTAGAGGTTGTCTTTTCCAGATGATGGTGAAGTCGTCCCTGATGTAGAAGGTGGAAGAGTCCCAGTTGGGTGATCTAGATGTGGAAGTTTGGAGAGATAGAGTTGTTTGTGTTGAGGCCCATGATGGTTGGTCAGAGGATGAACAACACCGAGTGTTGTATCATGGCTGGTTTTTGTTCCCTTGGAGATGCGCGAGATGGTTCTCTGAGAGTTCTGTAGTTCACCCTTGGTAGTACATCCAGGTGTGAGAAAGATGTACCGATCCTTGAAGAGTCAATTTTGGTGGCCTGGGCTGAAGCGTGCGGTTTCAGAGTGTGTGTCTCGATGTTTAGTCTGCCAGAAGGTGAAGGCCGAACACCGTGTTCCTGGTGGTCTTCTCCAGCCACTAGAGATTCCTCAATGGAAGTGGGAGGACATCTCAATGGACTTTGTTATGGGTTTACCTCGAGCTCTGGGAGGACATGATGCTATATGGGTGGTAGTGGATCATTTAACAAAATCATCCCACTTCCTAGAAATCAAGGAGTCGATCTCAGGGGATGTTTTTTCGAGGCAATATCTAGAGGAGGTAGTGAGACTTCATGGATTACCTAAGACGATCATTTCTGATAGATATCCTCATTTTACCTCTAGGGTGTGGAGAGGTCTCCAGCATGATTTTGGCTCTCAACTGTGCCTTAGCACTGCATTTCATCCTCAAACGGATGGTCAGACAGAGCGAACCATCCAGACTCTTGAAGACATGTTGCACTCTTGTGTTCTTGATTTTGGAGGTTCATGGATGAAGCACTTAACCTTGGTAGAGTTCTCTTACAATAATAGTTTTCACTATACCATCGGTATGGCGCCGTTTGAAGCCTTTTATGGTCGGCCATTCCATTCTCCGTTGTGTTGGACTGGGGTCGGAGAGTCAGCAATTCTCGGACCATAACTAGTGCAGAATACAATAGAGATGGTTCAGGTGATTCGTGAGAGGATGAAGATAGTACAAGATCATCAGAAATCATATTCTGATCAAAGAAGGAGACCCTTAGTGTTTAATGTTGGGGATCATGTGTTTCTGAAGGTGACTCCCTGTTGTGGGCAGCGAAGTTTTGGTCGTGGAAGTAATCTTTCTCCCCAGTTTGTTGGGCCTTTCGAGGTGTTAGCTCGTGTTGGAGCTGTGGCGTATCGAGTAGCACTTCTTCCTCAGATGAGTCAGATACATGATTTTTTCCCATGTATCACAGCTCCGACGTTTTCTTCATGATGAATCTCATGTTATCGATTGGGGATAGATCGATATTGATGATGATGTAACCTTCGAGGAGTGACCTGTGGAGATCCAAGACCGCAAGGAGAAGGTGTTGTGTGGGCGTTCTATCCCCTTAGTTCGTGTCTTGTGGCGACATGGTGGCCTGGAGGAGAGTACCTAGGAGCGTGAGTCACAGATACGTGCTCAGTACCTAGAGTTGTTTAATGTTTAACTCTTTTCATGTAATGATGTTTCCTTTGTGGTTAGACCTTTCATGTTTTATTTATGAACTTCTTTTGTTCCTTTTTGTGGCTCTCTCTCTTTTGAGAGGTATCTGGATGGGTGGTTGTTTGGGACCCATTTCTTTTTTTTCTCTTTAGGTTGGTTTTGAATTCTCAAGGATGAGAATGTTTTGAGAGGTATCTGCTGTTATGTCTCGGACCTCTCCGGTCCATTAAATTGTGAAAATGTGGTGTTGGAGGTGTTCCAGGAGGTCAAGGTGACATATCCCAAACACTTTGCCAAATTTCCGGTTCTGTGAACAGTGTTTCTAGTTTTATGAACAGTATCGGTAGGTGAATAGTGTTTCTATCGGTGAGGTTTAGTGAACAATGTTTCTATCGGTGAGCTTCTATCGGTGGACTTCTATCTGTAGACTTGAACAATGTTTCTATCAGTGGGGTTCTATCAATGGACTTCTATCGGTAGACATGAATAGTGTTTCTATCGGTGAGGTTCTATCGGTGGACTTCTATCGGTAGACTTGAACACTGTTTCTATCGGTGGGCTTCTATTGGTGGAATTCTATCGATAGACTTGAACATTGTTTCCATCAGTGAGGTTCTATTGGTGGACTTCTATCGGTAGACTTGAACAGTGTTTCTATTTGTGAGCTTCTATCGATGGACTTCAATCAGTAGACTTGAATAGTGTTTCTATTGGTTAGGTTCTATCGGTGGACTTCTATCTATAGACTTTAACAGTGTTTCTATCGGTGAGGTTCAATCGGTGGACTTGTACAGTGTTTCCAGATCGTTAGACTTGTACAGTGTTTCGAGATCGGTAGACATGCCTTTGCCAAATTTTGAGTATGTGAACATTGTTTCCAGCTTCCTACGGTTTTGCCCCATTTGACATTTCCTTTGATGTAAAATAAATTTAAAACCTTATTTTTAAGGACTCTTAAGACGATTAAAAGTCCTTAAATCCTATATTAATTAACCATATAGCTCGGGATGTTTTTACTTGGTCAAACCGCGTGGGTTAATGCGATCCGTTTTTAATGCAGAATTAATCGGATCTTAAACCGCCACCTCGTTAAATCTTCAAAAAGGAACCATATATCATTCTCCGTAGTTCTTCCTCTTTGTTCTCGGCTAAGAGACACTAGAACCTTTCAATCATTCCCGTAGGAGTTTCACAATCAAACCATAATCCCCCGATTGGTTCTGCACTATTTTGGATGCAACAGAGCTGTGTCGGTCAATCTTCCCAATAAGGTATGTTTTATCATCGTTCCTTTGGGGATCATATTATAAAGTTCCCCCCTTCCATATTATACCATGTAATTTCCAAGATTATAATGGGGTTTTCTTGGGGTTGGTTGGTATTGTCGTACCGTGGCATCCACTGGTGGATGCAGTTGTCGTGAGAGGAGGATTTTGACCCGTTGTGTTGATAAAGGACGTCAAGAACTCTTTAAGGTAGGGTATTCGTGGCTTCTCTAATTTTATATGCGAAATAGTAGAATTAGCATGATTTAGCGCTTTGGATCACATTGAAATTGACCCAATTAAATACTAGAACTGTATTAAAAGAATTGGTTGATCGCATGTTGTTGCTTCGTACCGTGATAACAGTTTGCCTCATGTTTTTCTAGATAGAGTGATATCTATGATTTCTTGATTTTTTGTTCGTTCTTGAGGGAAATTGATAATGAACATAGAGCCGGAAATTAATTGTTAATTAATTGGCTAAAGATAACGAGGCATGTAAGTGAATCTGGTTGTTTCCATTGTTGTAGTGGTTCTAATTTTAGGTTATTCAAATTAGGGAAGTAAGCATGGTTATTTAATTGTGATAGCTTTCTGATTAGGTCTCCCGTAATTGGAACCTACAAATAACAAATTTTCTAATTCAATATGGATTAATAAACAGATTGTGTGGGAATTTCTTAAAGGGTTATGAGTTACCCTCTTGTTTGTTAAAGGGCCAAGAGCCCATTTGATGTGATGTCTGTTTTCCTGCTGCTTGTGTTGTGATGTAATCCTCGATGGGTGTCGTGATATGTGGAGGCTGGGAGGCCTTGTGGTTGTGGAAGCAGATGATGCCTAGAGTGGCGGGATGCATCATTTTATGCATGTGGGAGTCAGGGAGGACATCAGGGATGATGGAATGGGATGGATGTGGTTGTTGGATTTTTGGTGGTTTGATTGGCTGTTTATCTGGTTTACTTTTCCCCACTTCTCAAGGAAGCTGGTTTTTCTTTTCCTTCTTCCTAAAGAGGCGAAGACACGCGGGGTATGCCACGTGATTTCTATGTTTAGCCTTTCGAGGGAGAATGGTTCTACGCTCTTACTATACATGGAAAAGACTCGATGGGTAGTATATATACTCACCTTGTTGAGCCCCCTTTGCATTTAGTAGCATAGGATGCCTTTCTAGAATGCCTGGGAATATTGGAAAGTAATTATATAATGAAATTTTGAATAAATGGTGATAATCCATGGTGTGGGAGATATTGGAATTTAATGGTGATGTGAATCTTAAAAGGGGTAGTTGATTTTGGGTGTGATGCTAATGAAGTTTAATGTTAAATTATTCATGGGTAATTATTATTTAAAGAAATAATTAACGTACAATAGAATTGATAAAAAGGGAATGAAATAATCTAATAAAGCCCTTAAATGGTTGTGTGGTTATAGGTTACTTAGTCCTAGAAGTAGTATCCCGAAGTCTGAGAGACGTTAGCTACAGTTGTGCCTAAGACTAGGTAATGCCCATAGTGGGTTGTGAGTTATATATATTCTCTACGTTTTGTGTTTCTATATGCTAATCCACACTGTATGTAAGGGAAACTGACACCTCAGGGATTCTGAGCCCTGGGGGGTGTTTTCCCCAACATTCCGGTGGGAGGATGAATGACTAACTACCCCCTGTGGCCCCACTCTCTTCTCTTGGCAGATACATGTGCCAACAGGAACAACGGTACGTTTCCCCAAATATGTGTGTAGAGGGATGTAATGGATTTTGGTTATTTCAAACCTATATATTCTGGATATAGTATCCTATGGACTACTGTAGGTTTAACGGGTATAGGCTGTGATGGCTTGAGGGTCCCCACTCGGTGTATGGGATATAATGGATTGAGGTATAATACCTGATGTATGATACACGTTATGTAGGCTGTGGTGGCTCTTGGAGCGTACCTGGTTACTTTTGGTTATAAGGATGGTGTGGGTCTTCTCCCAGGTGTCTGCGGGCAAGCCTTTGTGGTGCACTAGGTGCAGATTGTGAAGCTTAGCCCAGGTGTCTGCAGGCAAGCCTTTGGAGAGAGATGCACATGACTTATGTCATTGGGGAAAAGCGGTAAACCAGTGGGGAATTAGCAGAGGGTTACCCTTGATATTTTTCTTTATATGCTACATTCTTGTATGTGTTACTTGGTGAGAGTGGCCATGGTGAGGTTGGGAACTTAGTATACCTGTTTAGGTGACAAGTTAGTTTCACTTGTTGTTCACTAGGCTTTAGCATGCTTTCTTTAATTTTGCATGAGACCCTTGGGGAGGATCCTACTGAGTATATTGTTATACTCACCCTATGTATATATAAACTTTTTTTCAGGTCACTTGGAACATGTTGTAGATCAAGCTGGATACTACAAGCTTGTGGTTGGAGGAGCTGTTTGGGCTTCTATTCGTTGTCGTTTTACTTTCTTTTGGGTACTTTTAGTTTTCCCTTTCTGTTATAGTACTTTTGCATGGGATTTCATATATGTACATGGGTTCCTTTTATATTTCAGTTATGAGTTGGAGTTGGTTGGTGTCTATCTTATCTCTCTCTTCTGCATGTGTTCTCATAGAGGGTAATGCCTCTCATTTGTGTGTTTATTATACCCTCTATGCTAGTCGCCAACCCGGGGCCTACTAGACGCGGGACTCAGGGGTCATTATCTCTCTTCTCACAATGACGGCCTAGGAGGGGTACACTTTGTGTGGATGGGGTCGTGATAGTTGTTATGTATCTATTTCGATATAAAATAAATTAAAATAATATCAATTATTATTTAAATAAAAATTCTATTTTAAACAATAATGTAGTGTTTTTCACTATTAATCAAAAATTGAATGTATTCAGAAAAATACCAAAAATTTACCCTAAGCAAATTTTTATTTTCTGAAATTACAAATAATTTATATTTTACCAAATTGGAAACATATGGGTTGCATATATTAATTTAATATTAATTCCCATTGTCAAAACTAGAAAGAGGGTTTTAAGAAGTTAAAACTATCAAAAGATTCACATGTGTTTATGTACAATTAAAATTTGAAATTAAAAACAATGAACTACATTATATTAAATGATAAAAATATATTCTAAATGTCACATCCATGACTTCTTTTATATGTATTTTTCATTTAATTTCCATTCTTTGTTTTGGGGGTTTTCCCTTCATTTTGGTGTAAATGGGGGGTTTTTAAAATTTGGGCCAAACTGTGAGCTCAATTCCAGATTTAAAAATAAATTTTATTTCTTCTATAACTCTTTAAGTTTTTAACATTTTTAATTCTATAAACTTCCAACTTTTCCTCCTATGATCTATAAAATTCACCATGTCCATTTGGACCCTTTTTTTACCCATT
This sequence comes from Viscum album, assembly GCA_963277665.1. Taxonomy (NCBI): domain Eukaryota; kingdom Viridiplantae; phylum Streptophyta; class Magnoliopsida; order Santalales; family Viscaceae; genus Viscum; species Viscum album. The sequence continues at coordinate 600,220,900 of OY728122.1, forward strand.
AGCATTTTTGGTTTGAGTGAATTAATTTGGAATTGGGCCAACCCATGAGCCATTTCCATTTGGAGTTGTTTTTTTAATTCTTTAATAAATTGCTCATTTTTTACTTTATTCCCATGATTCTACCTCCCTCCTGAATCCAAAATCCCAATCCTCACCCCCATTATTCATTTTTTCACATTGGACTTCAGTTTCCTCTCTAAGTAGGGAAAAACTTCTTAGGGTTCCTCAAATCGTCCATATTTGAGAAGGTATGTTGATTCTTTGATAAATATTTTAATTTTCACTCTTTTTCCCCCATTTAAGTCCCCACATGACGTTTTCCTCCCCATTAGAGCTACCATATCAGGTTTTGTTTCTTGGAGATTCAAATTTTGGTGTATTTGCTTCGTTTGATTCAAGATGTTTCAAGTATGTATTTCTTTCCTTGATTTCTTCCCCTTACATAGGGTTTCTTTCAACCTTTTTAATGTTCCTCATATCTAGAAGTTGTGGTTTGAACCTATTTTTTGATTTGGTATCTTTTTGGTCAAATATTGTGGTCTAGCTCTGGATTTATCTTCCTTGAGGTGCGGCGGTGGTGAAGTTGATGTTTCATGACATGTTTTGAGGGTTTCGACATAAAAGGTAGGCGATTCCATGTGTAATAATTTCTAGATGAGTTAGTTAACCTGAATTACTTATTATTCATGTTCATAATATGCTGTGTGTGGTGCGAAAATTATTTATTTTGGATTTGGTTAAGCATTGATTTTTATACATTTATTTTTTCATTAAATTTGGGTGTTTTTCAGGTGTAACACTTTGGGTATTGTTTGGGTGTGTTTTATAACATATGAAATTAGTTTAATAAATATTTTTGGGCTAAAAAATATGATTTGGTAGGGTATTGGTGTGCCATAAAGTTTTAAAGTGGTTTTATGGGTTTAAGGTGTAAAACCTTATTGTACTTCATGAAAGTAATTTTGAAAACGTGTGTCTTTCATGTGGATCTTTTGTGGTTTTGTTTGAGGTGTTTGTATAACACTTGGGGGTTGTTTAATTATTATTTTTCGGGATTCCAATTCTATTTTGAATTTTTATTGCTGTGATTTTGTCCTCGAAATACAGTTTTGAAATGGGTTTTATGTGAATAGCTTTGGTACACTCTTTAAAATTGTTTTATAAAAGTTTTGAATGGTTTAATGATTTATATAAGAGGTGAATCCATAATGGAAAACAATTTTGGATTGTTTATACATTCAAATGAACCATTTTAAATGTTAATAGTTCTTTCATGTGGTGTGTATCCTCTTGGAAATTTTTTATAAAAATTTTTAATGGATTTACTGAAATGTGAAAGAGGTGTTAACCTGATGTGGGCTATTTGTGTGCGTGTGATCTGAAAAGTGGATTTTGTTTATAAAAAGGGTTTTATGAAACATGTTATTGGGATTTAATGTGATTTTTATCATATTTTTAAGGGCATTATAAAATTGTTAAAGGATGTGTTAGATTGTGAAAGTTATGCTAAAAAGTGTTGTGGGCTATTTTGGTGTGATTTTGATTTCAAAATGCATTTGAATGAAAAGGGGAATTTGTGACTTGTGTGATGTACATGGGGATGTATGGTTAATGTGTGATGTCGAAGTGATTTTCATGTGAAAACTATATTTCTTGGCTTGTTGAACTTGAATGAGCACAAAGGGAAGACCCGTGTATCTAGGTGGGTGGATGTGTACTAGTATGCTAGTGAATCCGTCGGGTTTGGTCTCAGTTTCACTTAACTGGATTGACGCTTACAAATATAACTAAACAATGATGATAATGATTGAGGACCAGTAGGTTATGGGTATGTTACCTACTAGTATCTCATGCACGAGAACAAATAAATTTTTTGTGGTTACTCTCACCGAGATACGAGGTACCTGGGACCCCCAGCTAGCTAGTGCCTAGGGGGTATTTCCTATTGCTTGTGCTAATTAGATAATTTATACATACCGTCGGCATACAATATATTTGGCTGAAAAAATTCAGTTTATTTTGAATTTATTTTAAAATTGTTGATTCTTTAAATTATCCCACTTGAAAACTGATTTTTTGAGTTGCATCTTTTAGAAATTGTAACTTGATATTACATGTTTTTTTAAAAATACATGCTTTTCATATTTGAAGGTATATCACATGGAATCTCGTAGTGGTGGTATCTTACTGGGATTTTCACCAAACCCCACTTACACCCTTGGGTGTATGTAGACTTGGATATTTTGGTTGTCACAGGTTTGGGTACAATTTTTGTGCCCACACTTCGGGTTTTCACTAGTCATTCATGATGTGCTGTTGTTGGGATGGCATGCGAGAGATGCATGATTCCTTGTTGAGGTTATTGGGCTATTCATTTTTGGTTCTTTACCTTTTTTATAGTTCACGTGAGTTGTTTTAGACTATGTAATTCAGTTCTTAGTTTTTGATAAACATTGTTTGGTTTGAAAAATCCAGATTCGTTTTATAGGAATCATTTGTTTTTTTATGTTTATAAACTTTGGTAAATCATTCCCAATTCTCACTTTATGATACCTGGGAACATGTTCCAGCTTGTGGGGATCAGTAAATCCCATTCAGGACTTGTCACGGGCAAGGTTTGGTGCCGGTTTCGGGGGCGATCAGATTCGGTTCATGAAAAAATGGTATCAGAGGAGGTTCACTCTCTTTGGGTCATGTTATTTGGGAAACAGTCTGGATAGTCTAGAGTTAGGATTATCATGACATTGAATTTCAGTTAAGAGTAGTGTGGATGATCACCACACCTCTTAATGGGATTCGAGTCTCTAGGGGAAGTCGGGACCTTTCGGAGTCCTTTGGTTTTCTTGGTTTAATAATGATTTGAGGAAATTAAAGAGAGTTGGGATAATGGCCTTCGTGAGCTCGCAGGGCCTCACAAGCCATGTGGAGCCGGGGATATTATCTATAATACTCTATATGAGAGTGAAGTGATCGGAATATGGCCACCAACCATATGTCCAAGTCACCCACTGAAACTAGTTTCCTCTCACATTGTCTTCTATTCTTTAGTTTTGAAATCGTGGAACATTGGTTTTAAAGTTATATGGTTTTAAGAAGCAAAAACTATTTGGGAAATTATTTCCAAATAAATATGGAATGGTCTGATTTATGAAATTATGGAACTGAATTTTCATAATTTTTTTGATATGAAAAATAGTGTGCTTATAACGCTTTTAAAATCAAGAACTATATTGAAGTTGGTTTGGAAAAAGTGTTTCCAATAGTGTTTTATAAAAAATCAAAGGGTGTTTTAATGGGATGATATTTTATGAAATTTATGTGAATAAAAATAAAGTGAGTTCTTTTCTAAATTTTTGTATCTTTATGAACTGTTTTGTAATTTTGAATTGGTGTTTTGATATTGTGGTTAGCGGTCTTGAGAAAAAAGATGTGTTGGTTTACCGTTTCAGTTTTGAAAAGTGGAATGAATTTTTGTTTTAACCTATAGTATTTTCATGAGAGTCCACTTCCACAGGGTATATATGGGATGATGGATGGATTATGGAATGACTGGATGAGTGCTAGGACAGATATGAGTAGGGTTCTCGGTGTGGCACAGAAACATGCATGTGTGAGGCCCATGGGGTACCATTGGTGGATACGCTAATCGGTGAACTGTTTGTTTTCAAAGAAATGTTTTTAAAGAAAAACATGATGCCTTGTTTAATTGTTTGGGATGGTGTATATTATGTGTATTTGGAAAACGTTTATGTCGTGGGATGTTGTGAGTCCATGAACCCCTCTTTTTCGAACTGTGTTTTGGGTTTGTGTTTTGATGGAAAGTTGGGTAGAAGGACCTGTTATTAGTCTCTTATGAGATTTGTTTAGGGACACCTTTATAGTGATTCCCTTCATGTGTTTGGATCTCGTTTCTGGCATGTTTTGACCAATGGACCTGCTTGGTTGGGTCTTTGGGTTCCCTCATTGGATAAGGTACGCCCCTATTAAGGGTTAATGCACAACTAAAGTGCAACCCATTTTGTTTCTCCATTGGAAAATCCTCCAGTTGATCAATATAAGGAATATATTATCGATATTTGTTGATTGAGTCTACACCGATTCATTTCGTTGATTTTTGGATCCTCTTGTAGTGGGATAGCGCTTGTGGAAGTTTGAAAGAGACCTTAGTTTTTTAAGTTTCCTGATTCATCGAAGGTGGAAGTGTTATGGGGTTGTTAGTGTGGATGAGTATCTCGATGGTGTCTAAAAGGGCCTCTGGGTTCTTCATTTTTACATTGAAGAAAGAGTTCTTGTTAAACCACCAATCATGGGATATTGGTCATGAGAGGCTATTGTGCCCATGTTTTGGACATGTCTGTTGTTTAGGGACTTGGCATAGGTTCCCATTCCATGTACTGTTTCTATCAATCTCAAAGGTCATGTTTGGTGATTCATTATGATGTTGTGTGCTCATTTGACCATAAAGGTGAAGGTTGCACAATCCTCTGAGGTTCTCTGTTATGTGGGAAGTATGTATCCCTTGGAAAAAACATCAAATCCTCTATCTTAAAGGAAGGTGTTTATACGTGTCCTTCATTTCTATTGTTTCTCACCCAAAGAAACAAGGTGCGATGTTTGTGCATCTTGTAATCCCTTGTTTTTAGTGAAATTCCATGTTTCGGTAAAATGAGATATGGAGTGTGTTATATCTTGGTGAACCCAATGGGGTATATGGTGTAGTTTTTTGTGGCACCGAAACAAGGAGTTCCACACATGGGTTTTCCATAACCTTACTGTGAGGCTGATGATGCTTCAATATTTTGAGCCATAACCATAGGTCCCGGAGAGAAGATGGCATGATTTCTGGGGAAACCCCAGTGTCATTTAAACCCTTGTACAAAGTCATATCCTTAGTATGAAAGATAGGAAGAGTTTAAACCTATGATTTCATCATCTTTCTTCTGTTGTTATCGTTCAGTGGAAATTGGTGGAGGGCCTTGTTCCCATGTCATCACACAATATCACCCCCTTGGTTTCCATTGATTCTTTGAAGAATGGATTAAAATTTGGCAGGATAGGCTGAGAATGTGGTTTGTGTATGATTAGAAGTGACCGTGTTCCAGGAATCCATGTGGAGTGAATGATCTTCACAGTTAGTTCACGGTTTCCCAACCCATGTGGGCTAACTGTGAAGCCTTCCCAAATCATTACATTTTTAGGGTCTTTTCGTGTCGGCCCACACCGGTCGGTTAAGATGGTTGGTTCTTGTGGTGGGGAGACCCAACATGGGTATCATGAATATTCTTTTGGAAATTTATAATGGATTTATATCCCTTGTATTAGGATGTCTATTCAGGCCTCCCCCTATTAGTGTCCTGATTCTGTCTCGGGAAAAAAATTTAAGTTGTCTCTTATGGTGGGGAGAACATTTGTGTCTCTTTGTACACGTAACTCAGATTTTTTCCCTTGGTCTTGTCTTCGAAGTAGGTATTATCATTTAGAGAGGTCTAACTACCTAAATCTTCTTTGGTTAAACATTAATATTGGATAGTGCACAATGGTTTTGTTATAGTAGGGTATGTGTAACATTGATTGATTTTGTTGTTTGTTTAGGTAAATTGATTGAGTATTGTTCAGATTGTGTTTGAGGAGTTCTCATTTGGGATAAAGCCTGAATGTGCTTAATTGTTTTAGGAATGTTGTGTAAGTTTTGGTTGTGGGAGTAATCCTTCATTAAATGATCACTGGAGGTGTTTTGGCCTTTGGGGGCAAATCTTGGAAAAGAATTACTTCTTGGTTTATCAGTTGGGTTTGGAATTTGTTTTTACTCTTGCTATGGCTTTCCAGGGACGGAAAGTTTTATAGTGGAGATACTTTTCACATCCATGACTTCTTTTAAATGTATTTTTCATTTAATTTCTATTCTTTCATTGTTTTGGAGGTTTTCCATTATTTTTTGTGGAAATGGACGGTTTTCAAAATTTGGGCCACACTGTGAGCCCAATTACATATTTAAAAATAAATTTTATTTCTTTTATAACTCATTTATTTGTTAAAATTTTTCATCCATTCCACTTCCCACTTTTCCACCTATGACCTATCCAAATCACCATGTCCATTTGGACACTTTTTGAACCCATTAGCATTTTGGGTTTGAGTGAATTAATTTTGAATTGGGCCAGCCCATGAGCCATTTCTAGTTTCAAATTGATTTATTAATTCTTTAATAAAAACTGATTTTTTTCTGTATTTCCATGATTCCACCTCCCACCTAAAGCCAAAATCTCGCGCCTCACCCCCATTATTCATTTTCCACTGGACATCATTTGCCTCTCGGAGAAGGGAAAAGCATCGTAGGGATCCTCAAATCTTCTAGATTTGAGAAGGTAAGTTGATTATTTTGTAAATATTTTAATTTTCACACTTTTGACCCCATTTCAATCCCCACATGACCTTATCATCCCCATTAGAGCCTCCATATCAGTTTTGGTTGCTTGGAGATTAAACTTTTGGTGTATTTGGTTCATTTTATTCAAGATGTTTCAAGCAAGTGTTTATTTCCTTGATTTGATCCCCTTCCATAGGGGTTATTTCACAGTTTCTTAAAGTTACTCATGTATAGATGTTGTGTTTCGAACCTAGGGTTGGATTTGGTGTCTTTTTTTTTCAAATATTGTGGTCTAGGTATGGATTTATCATCTTTTATGTGTGGCAGTGGTGCGATTGTTGTTTCACGCCATGTTTTGAGGGTTTCGACATAAAAGGTAGGTGATTCCATGTGTAATCATTTATATATGAGTTAGATTTCTTGAATTACATATTATTTATGTATCTAATATTCTGTTTCTAGTGAGAAAATTGTTTATGTTGGATTTTGTTAAGCATTTATTTCTATAGTTTCATTTTAGCTTTAAAATTTTATGTTTTTCAAGTTTAACCCTTTGGGTATTATTTGGGTGTGTATTATAACATATGAAATTTGTTTAATAAATATTGTTTGGGCTGAAAATTCTGATTTTGTAGGGTATTGGTGTGCCATTAGGTTTTAAAGAGGTTTTTTATTGGTTGAAGGTGTAAAACCTTATTGTACTTCATGAAAGTGATTTTGAAAACGTGTGGTTTTTATGTGGATCTTTTGTGGTATTGTTTGAGGTGTTTGTATAACACTTGGGGGTAGTTTAATAGATGTTTTTGGTGATGAAAATTCTGTTTTTAATTTGTATTGGTATGATATTGTCCTTGAAATAGGTTTTTGAAATGGTTTTTATGTGAATATCTTTGGTACAATCTTTAGAATTGATTTATGAAAGTTTTGATTTGTTTAATGATTATGTAAAAGGTAAACCCATATTGGAAAACTATTTTGGATTGTTTATACTTTCAAATGGACCATTTTAAATGTGAATAGGTATGTCATGTGATGTGTATCCTCTTGGAAATGTTTTATAATAATGTTTAATGGATTTACTGAAATGTGATAGAAGTGTGAACGTGATGTGGGCTGTTTGTTTGAGTGCGATGTGAAAAATGGATTTTTTTTATAAAAAGGGTTTTATGAAACCTTTGATTGCGATGTTATGTGATGTTTATCATTTTTGGAGGGACTTTATAAAAATGTTAAAGGATTTCTTTGAGTGTGAAAGTCATGAAAAAAATGGTTGTGGTCTATTTTGGTGTGAGTTTGATTTCCAAATGAATTTCAATGAAAAGTGGAATTTGTGACTTGTGTGATGTACATGGGGCTGTTTGGTTAATGTGTGAGGTGGAAGTGATATTTTCTTGCGAAAACAAGATTTCATGGCTTGTTTAACTTGTTTGAGCACAAAGGGAAAACCCGGGTATCTAGGTGGGTGGATGTGTACTAGTATTCTAGTGAATCTGTGGGGTTTGGTCTCAGTTTCACTTAGAAGTATTGACGCTTAAAACTCTAACAAAACAAATATGATGATGATTATATACCACTAGCTTAGGGGGTTTTTTCCCTACTAGTGGCTCGTGCATGAGAACAAATATTTATTTGTGGTTACTCTCACCGAGATATGAGGTACCTAGGACCCACAACTAGCTAGTACCTAGGGGTTATTTTGTATTGCTTGTGCTCATTCAATCCTTTATACTTACCTTCAACATATGGTATATTTGTTTGGAAAAGTTCAGTATAATTTGAATTTATTTTTAAAGTGTTGATTCTTTAAATTAGCCCATTTTAAAACTGATTTTTTTAGTTGCATCTTTTGGAAATTGTAACTAGAAATTATATGTTTTTGAAAACATTCATTCTTTTCGTCTTTGAATGTTTATCACATGGAATATTTTAGTGGTGTTATCCTAATGTTCATTGGCTCACACCCTACACACACCCTTGGGTTTAAGTAGACTTGGTTTTTTTTTGTCGTAGGTTTTGTTACAACTTTTGTGCCAACAATTCAGGTTTTCACCGGTCATTCATGATGTGGTGTAGTGGGGATGGCTTGGGGGTGATGCCTCTTTCCAGGTTGAGGTTCTTGTGCTGTTCAATTTTGGTTCTGTAGATTTGTTATAGTCCATGTCAGTTGTTTTAGACTATATAATTTAGTTCTGAATTTTTTTTAAACATTGTTTGGTTTGAATAATCTAGATTCATTTTTTGTTTTATGTTTATAAACTTGGGTAAATCATTCCCATTTCTCATTTTATGATACTTGGTCACTTGTGCCAGCCCGTGGGGATTAGGAACACCCTTCGGGACTTGTCATGGGCTGGGTATGGTGCTGGTTTCAAAGATGATCAGATTATGTTCGTGAAACTAATAATACTTTAAAACCACTGAAATTCATAATTTTACATTATAAATACTTTTGATTAAAAAATAAGTTTTGAATTAAAATTTAGTATTTTTCACTATTAATCAAAATATGAAAGTTATTATAAATGCACCAAATATTTATCAAAACTAAATTTTAATGTCTCACATCTAAAGGAGTCTTTAATTTCATTAAGTTGAATATATAAAAGTGTCAAATATAGGATTCCAAAATTGGTTTTCTAATAAAAGGCAGAAAAAATTCATTTTTTAAAAAATAATTATTTAATCAGAAAAAATGAATTTATTTCCATATTATGTCTGTGAAACAAAAAAAATGTTAAAATTATATAGGATTTATGTAAAATTCCAAATGGGATCTATACTATTCATAACCATTTTTTAAATGGCTAGTTAGATCGGTCAAGATGCACTTGAACTCGGTGTTGCGTATAGAACAAGAAATATAATTACTTTAAAGAGATAACATTCGACGAAATCATGTGGTGTTACATTCTCTCCTAATTCAATAAATTGCATCCTCACAATTTGAAATTGTTCATCAGAAATAAAATGTTAAAAATAGAAAAACCCTTTTTGAAAAACCCACATGAGAAATTGGGTTAATAAAATGTACTCATAATAAGACATAAAGGGAAATGAAGAATCACAAAAAAATTATTCTTTTGAAAAAATGAACAATGGTGGAAATTAGAGACACATAATTAGTATAAAATTGTAAATATTTATAGGGAGTTATTGAGGTTATCCTTCACAAACAAGTGAACAATAAATGGAAAATTGGGGGCCTCGAATCCCTAAATCTATGATGATTTAAAATATCATCAGTTTAACAGAACATATGATATTAGGATAACACATTTTTGGTTTTGAGATTCTTACCCTAATGTTTAAGAATTAATTTCATCATAGAATAAGAAAAAAAATAATACTTGACAAGTATAGTTCCACCCTATAATAATCTCTTCCACAATTTCATATTTCACTCCAAAAGAAAATAGAACCCAAAAATGTTCTACTTATCATAATATTATAGGGTTCAAAAAATGAATTTATAATTCATCTATAAAACCATTTAAAAAACTACATTATACAAACCAGGACATCACATAGGCCATTGGTACGTGATGCACCCTTTTTGCTCTTCCGTTGCGGGTTCAAGTCTCGCAGCTTAGCTAGACACAACAATTTATCCCCCAACCTCTAGGTTTTATTTTTTATAAAAATCCACAAATAATCTTAAGAAATGTTTTAACATTAAAAAATATTATCCAGTGTCTATCTTAATACATTCTAACCATTAGACATATCCAAACTACTTCTGTCCAAACTCATGGTCCAAACTTTTTAAGGAAGGTAATCATAACATAATGAACTTCTCTTTTACCGCATAACAAAATGGAAATACATTCATCATGTATTCTATTAAAACATGGTTACAAACTTAATTACCATAAAACCAAATTAAATATGTTCATTCTTCCTTATACCTTCAGTAAAACATAGAATACTAGATATACTCCATAAATCCAAATATGTTGTAATCTCGAATAATGATGGAATAAATAAACCATTCATTAGTTACAAGGTAGTCAATAATATCAAATCTACATTATCAAACTCAATTATATCTTATTCCAAAACCATTACCTTTTCCTCAGGACTATTTTAATGTTTATCATTCTCTGAACCATATATTTTCAAAAAATTTAACCTGTTATTGAGTAACTTTTCTTGGTACCACACAATCTCAAATCCTTAATAAAATAATACCGTAGTACAATATTTATTTATTTCAATAATTCATGAAACTTTTACATCATTGATTCAACACTCAAATGAAGTTATTCTTCAATTCGTAAACACAAATACATAAATTATTCCACATCGATCGTAGTAACATCTTATGCTTGACATTGGTCCATTTGATTCTTCCAACATATATCTCCTTGATACTTAGGAAATTTACTTGTGTATTCCACCATTTAAATACTGTTAAAAAATTTAATATTTGTCTTTTCTTTGTTCCCGTTGCATTATATTTTCCTGATAAACCTTTTCTCCACAATTATAACACACACCCAATCCTTTCAAAAACATACTTGTGTGATTCTTTCAACAATTATCAAATATGGGAATATCTTTCATTCCCTTGTCCCATTTATCCATCTTTCTCTATGCCATCATCTTCTTCTCTAGCTGCGCTTCAATTCCATATGACTCAGAAAATTATTTACTTATCATATTAACAGATGATCCTATTTCCTTTTATGATGAGAATACATGGGATGCTATTTCCATTCAAAATGTGTGTGTAATTCTATAAAATATATTATCATTCTTACTCTTTCGGACATGAATATTGATGGAGTTCTCATTCCTTCTACTGGGAACCATTTCTAAATTATGACATACACTGGGTTAGATCATATCATAATGTATAATCCAAGAACTATAAAAAATCCATAGCATTAATTGATGATTTACACACATCTAGTCTCATAATCATAACATTGGTATCTCTTCAAACATATTTATACATAAATCCATTAAATTGGTTTTTAATGAAAATTTGAATTACCATAAACATATCCCTCAGGATTTTCATAACCAAGAGTGCATCATAACCCATTTTCATAAACCAGTTTTTGTTCGTGTCTAGATTAAAGTAGTGTTTTTGTGTTTTTTGACTAGATATATCTATTCCAGATCCACCTCTACCTGGTCATATCCAGACATGGATGTATTGTCTAAGAATTTTACAAAACCTATACATTAACCAAATTCAAGGATGTTCTTCTGTACTAATCTTCAACGTTTGTCTTAGTGTAATGTTCTCTAATCAGATTTTTTCGAAATCTAGTTTCCAAGGGTTTTAATAAAATTCATTTGATTCAAACTGTAACGCCCCGACCCTTGTTACCCAGAGTTGGCGCATTATTTTAATAAATTGGAATGATTACAAGGAATCACGTCTCGAAGGAGGGATTAGATTAGGAGTCTTTGAAAATATATTACATATATGAACGTTAATTGTAATTTCTAAAATAAAACACATCCTAAATAATATTTTGAGAATGATTTTATTCCCCTAGCTTAACCCTGCATATCAATCAAAATAAACTTTTTGCATCCTAGAAAAAATAAAACATATGAATTTGGTGAGATCGGTTTCCCAGTAATAATAACAATATAGTGGAAACTATCATAAAAAAAAATCATTTAAGGAAATGTATAAGACTAAATCATAATATTTTTAAACCTAAAATTAAGCCTAATATGGTGAAGATAAATCAAATAATTCCATTTACATATTCACATGGATATTCTACTAGTAGAATAATCAAATGTATTATCAAATAACTAATTTTATAATGATGAAATGCCTAATTTCAGACATCATAACAACATAGTCAACGCCTCATGCCAAGACAACAAATAAATATTTTTCATGGCCTTGAACCAAGAAACTATTTTTCATCATGAGACCTATCGATGCATCAGGGAACTATAGTGATCTCCACATGTCATTAATAATGTACAATGCATTCCTCATATGATAATGTTTAAACCTAACATAAACATTCATATTAAAACCAGCAAACGAAATGACAATACATTAACCCTAATCCATGAATGGTATAAAAGTAGGAGATCCATAATCAAATATATCATAACTCATTCAATACAATATAGAATATTGTATTATAATAAATCATCTTGAATCAGAAATAATATATAATAAAAGATTTTTATATTGTTGAAAATGATCACCAAAACTCTTTAAGAGAAATATCCCTTTTGTTAAATCATTTTACAGTCTCACATTTATATAGGAAGTCATTTAAAAGAGATTTTAGAATCATAGTATCCCATACAACTTTGAAACATTTGAAAGTAATTCCCATTTTAAAACAATCATGTCCATATAAAAAATCATTAAAATGAATTTTTAAATGTGGACATTAATTAAAATGATTTAGAAAAATAACTCATTAAAACATTTAAAATAATGATCTTCCTAAATATTCCCTTCCAAAAAACCATAAATTTTTAATTTTGAAAAAAATATATGAAACATTCCAATGGATGATAAAAAAAGTCCCAATAAATACATACACATAAACAATCTCAGATAATAATGAGATTGAGTAATTTACCCTTACCTTGTACTTTGTTTTGGTCGAGGGTAAGTTTAACCTATTCAATAATAACCATTGCTTGTTAAAAAATTTAAAAAAACCATATTTATATTTATGATGTCATACTTGATTCATTTATGGATTTATACCACCCATTTAATACTAATTTCTTTGTTAAAAAAACATTTCGGGTAATAATCGCTTACTTTATCCTACATTTTTTAACTTGTTATTCTTGATCGTATTACTTATATCATGATATAATTTATTACTGAATATAAAACATTACTTATGTACTATATATATTCAGAATATAAGTATGTATAATAAATAGACATGTGAAATAGAAAACACCCTTTATGGTGACAGTAGGTCGTATGTACGCATAAACGCAGTTTCCGTTTCCATATCATAACAAACAAATGTAAGTGAATGGGATATATCTATATATATATATATATATATTAGTATAATTATTATTTCATATATTAAATACATATTAATAATATATATATATATATATATATATTTATATTTATAACCACCATTAAATGGTGAACATGGAAATGAATCTCATCACGTCGTGGAGACGGTAAGTCCTACGTACGCAGAAGCAATGATATTATTCTATTTATGGTGAAATAGCCTGTACATGGATGGTATATTATATATACAGAATCTTTAACATGTTATATTTGTTATTTACATCAATTATACGGTTTATTATATCAATCCAAAAAATGAAGTGTTGAATTTCAAAATACACCACATCGTGGAGACCTTAAGTCGTACTTACGCAAGTATGGTGAAATTGGCATTCAAAGGATGGATAAAATAATGAATATGGTTGAACCATATTTATAATAACAACATATTTTAAATAAGGTACCAGGATTATTATTTTGGTATGGAAACAACAAATAAAGAGGAAGTGAAAAAAGAAACGAACTTTAAAGAGGTGATAAAACTATTACCTCTTCTTCGGGTGCTTCCATTTTATTTGGTTAAAAGGGCTCTTTAAGATGTATTTATAATCAAAGTAAGTCCTTTAGGTTGAATTTTGGGTATTGGGGAATATATTTTCATAGATTTTTACCAATCCAATTTGATTTGGAGGTGCGATTTTGAGTAATAGGGAAATACCCTTTTATAAAGCAGGTGGGGGTCACTTTAGAAAAAACGCGAAATATTATTTTATTATAGAATTATATTCGGCTTACAATGAATCCAAATATATTTATTTCGAGAATAATATGGAGATGTGTCAGAATAATATCACCTAATAGGTTTTAGTATGTTTAGGTCACCATATTATCCTTATCTTTTAGATTTAACTCTTAGTTAAATATTTTAACTTTTACCATGTCTTCTTGTATTTTTACATTAGATGATTAATAAATATATTATAAAATGCCAAGATAACTTCAAGTTGATCATTATTGTAATATATATCATTATATAAGTTCTTTTTCAGAACAATATATTTTAATGAATATTATATCATTTAATAATATAGTATTTGTTATAAAAACTCATTTTGGCCAATTTTGACACTATTTAGTATTTGGTTTTTCTGAATGAAAACAAAACAAGATTACTTCGAAAAAATTAAATTAAATCAACATTAAAATGTAATATTAACCTAGATAATTCGGTAAATTCATCAAAAGTATCAATTTACATTTATTTTGATAATTATAATACAATTATTCTAATCCTTCATTAATTAGGTAATTGCTGCATCATCATTGTGTCGTAAATAAATTTAGTTATATAATGTATAAAAAATAAAAATATAATTACATGATGTAGAAAATATTTTTTGATTTATCATTAAAATTTTTAGTCATATTTATCTTTTGTATAACCCTACATTAAATATGGTTTAGTTATTAAAATTTGTATTTAACACATTTAACTCTTTTTTAAATAAAATAATATCAAATTGCCTAATCTAATCCATGTGGATAAAAAAGGATCATATTTTATTACAAAATCTGATTTTGGTAAAAATACATATATCCAATAGAATTAGGTCATGTGTTGAGGTAATTATAATATCATTTTTACCTTTAATTACCCTATTTACTATTAACTGTGGTAAACAAATTTCAAAAGTTATTATTCACCAAAAACTATTTTCATCCTATTGAACCATATTTTACTTACTGATATCAACTGTGTCTCTTGGATTTTTTAAATTCAATTCACAGAAGCGGTAAAATTACGTTTTATGCCAATTTTAAAATATTCATAAAAGGTGGGAAAAAGGTGTTAAATAGTTGAATTAAATTATATATATATATATATTATTATAAAATGACTACAATTAATTAAATTGAACATATATAGGTATTATTTATCTACTTCAAAAGAAATTAAAATTAAATAAAATAAATAATTATTTAAATAAATAGTTGGTATTAAACAAAAACACACTATTTTTCATTATTCATCACAAATTGAATGTTTTCAAAAAAATAACAAAAATTCTCCTGAAGCTAATTTTGATATTCTGAATTAAAAAATGTGGTATATTTTACCAAATTCAAAACAAATGAGTTGTAGTAATTAATTTAAAATTAATTCCCATTTTCAAAAGCAAAAAGTGGATTTTTGAGAAGTAATAACTATCCAAAGATAAACATGTTTTTATTTACAATTTAAATTTGTAATTACATCCAATGACCTACATTATATTGAATGATAAAAATATAACCTAATTATACTTTTAAACCATTCAAATTCATAATCTATCAATATAAATTATTTCGATTGAAAATTTTGTTTTCAATTAAAATTTAAATTTTTTCACTATTCATCAAAATATGAAAGTTATCATAAAAGTTAGAAATATTTATCCAAAATGAATTTTTATTCCCCGCTTCTAAAAAAGAATTTAATTTCATTATATTGAACATTTAAAAGTGTCAAATATTGGATTTATAAAAGGTTTTTCCATTAAAAGGCGGAAAACAACATTTTTTTAAAAAACATTACTTCATTTATATGTATAATTGAATTTTTCATTATATTATGTCTAAAAACACAACAGAATATTGGTAAGATTATATAATATATATATATATATAATTAAAAATGTGGTTAATAATATACATAACCATTTTTAAAACTTCCAGTTTGATAGGATGTGATGTGCTAGAACTCGGTGTTGTGTGTAGCACAAATTATTGAATTACTTTAAAGAGATAACGTTCTTTGAAATCGTGGGTGTAAAATTTTCCTCTTTAACTATAGTTCTCTTAGTATAGTTTAGTGGATGGTACTACAATGGGAATATCTAGAAATATTTCACTTCCACATTCCCAATGAAGATACTAGATCATAAAATGGGAATTATTGTGAGGATTCATTCTATGTCATTCCCCATTATCTTGGGAATACATACGTCCACTAAGGACGTGGTTGAGGTAAAAAAAACCCATAAATATGGGATGGGGCTATTCTGACTATATTTCCACAACCATTCATGGAAATATTTTTTTACCTTGAATTATGTTTTGGAAAAGCCTATTGTTCTATTGGAGGGGTTTACTCTTGGACTTTCGTGGCTATTACTTCCATAATTTCCTTTTCAAATTAATGATGTCATTTCCTAACATGTGATAGCTTCATTATTTATGTTTCACATTAACCACCTACTTCTGAATACATTTTTTCAATTCGTAAAATTTTTAATATCTTACTATTGACTTCCCAAAATTGGTAGTCTCTATTGATATTTAAAGATAACTCGTGAAAAATTATTTCAATGGCTTTGTCACTTGTGGATAGATGTTAGTGTGTGTAGGTTGAGGCTGATTTTTTCATATTATATTTTATGAATAACACTCATTTATTGAAGATGTTTTTATTTTATGACATAGAACAATTTCATCATTGGATTACTATGATTATTTGGGAGATTTGTGCAATGTAATTCACCAAGTTTATCAGATCCATTAATTTACACAATGGATAGGGAATCATGAATTAGCTAAAACAATTCATTTAATGCATTGAGAAATGAAAGTTGAGGAGATTGTTTTTTCTCAAATTTTAGATATCATTCATCTTGTAGGTCTTCCAAATGAATTTAGTGGTTTATTCCTTATATATCAATTATTTGTCATAGTTTCTCACTATAAGCTAATACTTTCACTCTTATGTGGGGATGAGTGGTCCATATATTGAGTAAAATTTTCAGCCTGCAATCATTCAACAATACCTCAAGTATTCTATATTGGGGTGTGGCTAAAGGCAAGAACATGACTTATATTTCATAATTAGCCAACTTTTTACTCATATTCCACAAGTCTTCTTCACCTTTTTCTATTTGTTCCTCAACCTAGTCTGTCCAATGTGGGGGCTTCCGTACATCTTTACAATAAAAAGAAATATTTTTAGGGACTTTCTGTATTATATTGGAATCCAGATGATCCAATGGTGGTTTTGATAATTACCATAACCTAGGGTTTTCCCTCGACAAATAACGTATTTCACTTGCCAATGACAATGAATCCTACATCACTGACCTCATTTTCTCTAGTACCTCATCATAGGAGGGACTTCTCATCATTAAATCTACAAAGGGATGATCCTTTTGATTAATTTAGATGATACTATAGAGATAAGATTCACAATTAATTTCATTTTGTGAATAAATACCATTATGGATTGACTTCCCACTTTAGAGATAATTTTTTAATCATATTCCATGGGTATAACCTACAAAAAAAAGACAACAATGTGAATACCATATTCCTATTTTATCTTATTTCCATGTGTAAGGATGTTGTGACACACATCTAGATAATTGATTCCAACATCGATTAGATTATGAAAAATTAGTATGACCTTATGTTGAAGAGTCTTTAGTGGACCTTCATAATTTCGAATAGTATCATCACAATTTGGTTATGGGAGAGTCTGATCCCAGGCTACCACATATATGAATCTAATGACTTCAAAAACACCAAAAAATACTATAGGATTTTATATTGACTCTTTATTTTCCAGCCATCTCTGAGAAGGCGACATTTTAGATTCCTTCATTTGAGAAACTTGTAATACTTATAGGGAAAGTAGTTTTCAGGTATCAAATCTTTGTTGGAAATATTCTGTTTCATATCCAGAATTTTAGGGGTGTATTCTTATATTTTTTGTAATGCTTTATTCATGCCCAAGAGTCAAAATTTTAAAAGGAATATCAACAACTATTGGAAGATGGTTATGTACTCAATCTAGTTTTTATATCATGGTGGAATTGTTTCCATAAACCTCCTGGAAAAGTGAAGAGTTTTTTAGTTTTCTCTAGAGTGAAATATTGATGATTCATTCAATTTTTCTGAATGAGGATTAATTTATATGTCCCTCTATCACTATTGTTGACATTATTATATCCCGAATGTTTAGTAAGATGTGAGAAGTAATTTCCATATTCTATTTCATCGTTTTCATTATTTTTATAGTGACTTAAGTGGATGGAAAAGCGTATTATTCGCATTACATGGTTGGAGAAGGGGTGGGTAATTTTTGATGTCGTCCATTTCTATCAGTGTATGGTGAAAGTACTTTGTTGTGGGGGGTAAAGACTTGGGTCATCACACTGTTCATCACCGAAACATTCCATATCATTCTCTTTATATTGCACAGGAGGATGGTAGAACTCATGATAAATGGGGGAATGTGTGTTTTCATTATCATGGATTCCTGATGAATTTTAACGATGAGATTATTTTGACACTACCAAATGAGGATGCTTGCTATCATTATGGGTGTCGGAAGGAGTTTGGGCCCATTCTTTATCGGCCACTATATTTCACTGGAGTTATTTTTCGGTGAAACAGTTTTTTATTCATTATATATATTTTCCTTAGATTTAGAATGGTTTTGTTCTCTGGATTCATTAGGGCGAGGATGCTAGCAGGATAGATTGTAATAGATAGGTGTTTATTCATACAAAAATTTTTTCCATCCATATTTTGTTGAATGATTTCTCCATAGGGGATAAAGGTGTATCCATACTCCGTATTGACCAATTATTGTCTTGGAATTTCCATCTTGAATAATCACGTTTGGAAGAACTAGGTTGAACTTCTGAGGAGGGATCCATAATCATTATGAGTGTTCACTACAATGTGGAGTTGGTGATGTTGAATATAGGTGGGAGCCAATTTAAATGACCCCTATATCATCTAGGTGTGGCCATTTCATCCTCATGATCATCCTTCTTTTGATATGGATGGAGATGACTTATATATTCTGGGATATGATCCTAAAATGATTTGAGACGAAAATTGGTACCCCCTACTTCTAGAAAACCATGGATCCCTGAGTGAATGGTTTGCGGGGTTTCATGAGTTGGATGGGTTGACAATAAACATTCATGGTTAGTATGGTATAGTTATAGCATGAATCCCATTCTAGTATATTTATGACCCATCATTGAAGTTGTTGTGTTAAAAACAATTTCATCTATTTAAACAAAAACACATTTTGTGAAGTGGATAATGAGAATGATTTTGAGGAATAGTATGGTGCAATTTGGAGGGATGGGAGGTCTTTTGGAAATTTCTTGAAATATAGGTGACATACACAAACATGAAATACCCATCGAAGTATGGTCTCAATAAACCAACACATCCACAATTTATTTTATTTTTTTGATATCAACCATTTTGAGAGAAAAAAGGTATTGACAGGTGGTTGACAAGATCATATTTGTTAAGGATTCTTGTTCGGTTCACCGTCATTATTTCATTATCAAATACCATGTGAATATGGAATATAATTTTCTATTTTTTATGGGAATTGATTGATATTATACACATAAACAAATATCATTTCCCAATATTTTTCAATGAGGGTTGTTCATGGAACTGGAAACCCCCAATGGCTGTACAATCATTGATGACTCATGGACCTTATTTCTTAGGCTATAATTCTTTCAGTATCTTGGCCAATGAATCATAAAAACTCGCATTGTTAATGAGGATGGGAGTTCTGGATCAGACATCATTTTGGGTGTACTATTACATACTCCTAAACTCTGTTAAATATTTAATATATGTTCATGAATAATTTATTAAGTTAAAAGTACATTATAGGTATCCCTTGATTTAACAATAGATTGTTATCATGTATGTAATTAAGAGTTCCTATGTATATGTGGCTCTTCATCAATGTATATGTTCATATATATCTATGGACCTCCATAAATGTCGACCTTTTATGAGGTGATTATAGATTCTTTTGTTATTCAATGATTGTTTTGAACCATAAAATGGGCCACACAACAGTTTATCTAAATTGAGGGAGTAGGGAGTCATTTTGATGCCAAGATTGGACTGATAAGATAGGTTTCCTCCATATCCACGTTAATAGAATCAAAACCCAAATATTTAAATTCAACATAACTAGAAATTTCATTCCATTTATGGTAATGTGATGTGGAAAAAGTTGTGGTGTTTAATGTTACGTGGTGAGGATGTTTAGGAAGAAGGTTCCTAGCCAATGGTTGGTTGGGACATACACAAAGGTTCCCAATAGAACCTACAAGGTATCTGGTTTCCCTAGATAGACATGGATGTACCTGAAATTATTCCTAAAAACAATTAGGGCTGATTTGGGGTGTTGGGTTTTGACATCAGGGGGGCTTCCTTTGTATCCCATTGGGATGGGAATCAAATCCCACATAGTACTGTTGGGAGGACCCATGAATATAGAGGCCCTATGATGTCTTGTCTCGCAAGGGAATGTTACCCATTGGGATTATTTAGTTAGGTGTTAAATATAATAGGAATCCCATTTTCATATTTCATCAAGAATGTTTCCCCTTCTAAATGTCAAAGATTAAATTAGGGGCTTACACCCTATAGGGGGATTCCCTTTTGGTTGGACATATATTCTTTAGGACCCACACATATGGAGTCCCACTGAAAGAAGGTGAGAAGATGATCTTGAAAAAGATTATATTATGATACTTGACTCTAACTATATGGATTGCATGAGTACAACTATCCAATAATCTCATGTGAGTCTTTATCAAATGTGGGAAATTAGAGTAATCTTAATATTAGGAGAACATCATGATTCATCTTCAATTATTGGAATAATATGGGGATACTAGAGATCAAGAAAGTGATTTTATGTTATAATATCCTCTCTTTTCATATCTAAGACAGTCACATCAGGGTACCCATCTAGATATGGAAAATAAGAAAGGGATTAGGGCTTTCTACTAGAGGGATACCCTACTAAAGGTTAAAAAGAAGAGAGTATGATGTGTAATTAACACTAAAATGGAAGTGAATGTACTATCATATCCATCCACATATTGAATAGGTGGTGCCTATTATTAGAGACAATCTGTTATAGACATGGCATTAAACTGAATTACTAAGACTAGGAGGTCCCTATAACATCCCCTAGATATGCATTCCCTGTTATTTATTGGATGTATATCTAAATGTGTGGCACACTAGTATGTCATTTTTGAGGGTTGTCTAAGTTTAAAGGATTCACTAGAGGTTTCACTTTTCCCCCTTATAAATGGGGTTCAATGGAAGGGTAGAATAGTGATAAATTTCTTGAAATAGGGATTGGAAGGTTCCAATCAGTGGTCGGAGATTTCAAGTATTAGGTTATCCACACAAGGTTCCCTTTGAAGAGATAGAGTTGCTTCACATGGGCGACATGACCTGTGTGAGCTTTAGATTCCTTAAAATATTTAAATTCTAGGAAAAAACACATGCGATAATCCTTACTCTAGGTAATAACGGTTTCTATAGGTGTCCTTAGATGGGCCCCATGCAGGTATATGGTTTTGGAAGGGGATATCACATTAGCTGTGGTCAACTAGGTTGAAATGGGTCCCCATATAGGTGTCTTGTGTGTCGTATCATTAAGGGAATTTTATCAAACTACCCCCCCAATTCCCTCTTCACAATGATTTTGAAGAGATACTTGATTGTTTACTGCGGAATGGAATGTAGGGTTTGTGTGACCAAAGCATGGATGAATCTTCTATTTTTTAATTTATCCAAATGATGTGACCTGAGGTACTATATATTAAAATTAATTATACCTTTATCAAAGGAGTTTTTCCACACATGTACTCAACATGGTTACCTAGGTCAGGTACACCATCAAGTGGTGGATGATCCTTCTATGCCTTGAAAGGGGGCCTTCTGAAGCCTTCTATGTCATAGTACCTATTTTTAAAAGGCAATTTAGGTGAGTTCCATTCATTATATAATTTTCTATAGGCCACTCTAATAATAAAGTTATTTTCAATTGAATATTTTCATCACATATGACAAATCAGTGTCTCATAAAAAATATAATTAAATCGTGTAGTTGGAAGCCAAAACAAATAAACATCTGCAAAACATCCATCAAAACAAAACACCATGAATAATGGTATGCCACATCTCTTAACCCCTATAGAGGAAAACTGACAACCAAAAGTCTTGCTCAATAATTTAAAAAAGAGGTAGGATCCTCTCTCAAAACATTCCACCAATTCCCATCAACCACATGTCAACAACAAAGATAAAGGAATTCATTATCTAAACTTATCTCATCCAACACATGTCTAAACAAACTGACACAGTAAGGATCTACCATCTAGAAGTATAAATACAATTCAACCAAATGTATTTTCTATATCAAAATTGTTTGTGTGACCATGAGAATAACACTAGTTGATACATGCCTTAATACAGAATAATTGGTTTTTATAGTAGCACACATTTATCTTCAATGACCAACCCTATTTATTGTCTTCTTTTATTAAATGAATCATTATGAATCGTTTTTATATAAAATAATCATATGACCAACATCAAGGTAAAATTATGAATTGATCATATAATTTTTTTAAAAAAATACGTTGATATTTGTTGATTTTCATGGAAGAGAAATCATAAAAAATTCATTTCTCTATGATAATTCACTTCATCACTAACCATTTTATGTTTTTTTATCAAATTTCAAAAACATATATCATGATAAAAATAATAGAAAAAAATTCTGATAATTGAACAATATCTAAAAAATTAGTTAAGGAATCATTAAAAAAGCATCAACACATGATAAAAAAACATCCATTCAAATAAATTATTGATTATTATAATTAACTTCTATTTTGTTTAATATACTAAATACAAAAATAAAATAAATCCTTATAATCCCAAACATTCGCAAAAAACAAATATCTAAAATGAATCCCATATCTTGATATATTCAATTTCAAGTAAGTACGAATGGAATAAGATGAAAAAATATTTATTAACCACTCTTTTTGTCATCCCACTATGGATATTCCCTGAAAAACACAAACCCCCTAATGACTAATAAAACTGACCCCAAAATCAATGAAACTGAGAAAATAAAGGACCACATAATATTATAGAATATTAACTAGTATTTTATTTCAAAAAATGATATATAGAACCTAATGTAAAAATACATTAAAAGAGGTATTATACTCTCTAAAATATTCCCCTTTGCCACTTATGGAATGATGATGAAGGGGGGATGTTTTTTTTTTATTTTTGGAGGAATGATAGAATTTATACATTTATTTAATTTATCATCCCTAGGATTTAATGTCCTTCAACACCCCATAACTTATTTTTTTATATAAACAACATTAGAACAATGAAATACATGCCTAAATGGATTATATTTTCCCCCCTTTGAGAATCTGTGGAGAAATCCTTGTGTATCTGTCGAGGGTACTGTAATCTTAGGAGAATTCCATGACAAACCCGATGCACCTCACTACAACTACAACATATTCAGTAAATGAAAAAAAAACATATTACCCTGAGGAATAATGATAGAAAAAACTATTTCCACAACTATCCAAGGATAAATATATAATTTTATATTTTCCATAAAGCCTTATGATTAAACCAACATCCATGACACAACTACCTCTCATGATTCTGTTCCACTAAAACAATCATCTTTGGACTCGATGATGCAAGAAAAATTTCTACATCATAAGAGGTCATATCCAACCCATATTATGATATAAGACAAAGTATCACAACATATGATCATCTTAAAGATAAAATATTATCCTAAAAAACATCCAAACTTCTATCATCCTCTTAAATGGCATCAATCACCCAAACCTACCAAGGAGGTTCTTGGAAAACTGTGGTCCCTTACATAATGTATTTTTTGGATTGCTTAGATAATATAGATGATTTTAATGAAATAAAAAATTATTTTCAAAATATTAAACAAAGATAACACAAAATGGAGTTAAGTGACTCTGGATTAAAGAATATGTAGAAATCTTGGAATAATTTTTAAAGAGTTTGGTCATTATACTTATACTCAAACAATCTTACAATAGAGAATGGTTAGTAGTTTACAGTCATTCATTAAAGAAGGAGTTGGAGTGTGTCCCTATACAAAATCAATATGTGGTAGATTTTTACTGACCTTAACAAAATTTCTATGAGATTAATTTCCCAAATAAACTTTTTATAGAAAGAAATTATAAATTTTTTCATTAAAAACACAGATTATTTATTTATAGAGTGATATGCGAGATATATTGACTAATCTAGGTTGTGTAAAATTTTTATTTACATAAAAAGAGAAAAACATACTCCAAGAGTGATTTTCAAACAAATGATGTACTGTATTTCTCAATCCATTACTATCATTGAATGGAAAACAATGTTTATAGTGCAATTAGTAAAAAAAACATCAGGCTAAGAAATCCATGATGACGATAGAAATAGGTCAAAAAGTAATGGATTTATATAATAAGGTCCTGGAAATCATAAGGTATGTGATAAACACATAACACACTAAAAATCCAAACCAATCTTCCATATGAAAATAAATGAGTTATAAATTTATAAAATCATTCATCCAATGAATATAATAAATTTTATGATGATAAAACATGATAATAATTTATTTATAATATTTAAGAAATGAATATGTGTACCATTTAATTAAAAATGAATAAATTCACATTGGATGATACACATTTCTCATCATTCTCCATTGATCCTGGAAACATATTGATGAATAGAGATAAAATTTTCCACTTTTGGTGGGACAATATAAAGAAGGATATTTTTGAGTATACAACATGAAACATACTATTCTTATAAGTAAGTGATATAATTAAAAATTATAATGGGCTGATACAACCATTACTCATACCAATATAGATATATAGAAAAACACAATGTACGACATCATTTGAATTACAAATACCTCTAATTAGTATAACACTATCCGGGTTATGGATGAATTTCCTATCAGTATGGAATATTTTATTATTATAAAGGGGGATTTCTCACATGATCAATATTCTTTGTTTTATGAATATTGTATGGAAGGGAATCATGGTGTACCATAATAATGTTTGTCTAATTGAGGTCGAATGATTACGTCAATCCCCCAGAGGAGTCACTAAAGAGTATTAGATATATGGATAATATTTATCACAACATACCATCCTTTGACAATAGGGATATATATATATATAATTAAATATCAATAATTCATATATAGTTCATTCATAATGGATTTAAAAGGAGTTCCAAATCAATATCTTCATCTAGATGTGTTCACAAACAACAATTGTTTCCACTTTATCATTAAAATAGCATAATAGGAGTATCTATAAGGGAATATATATGTAATACTAATATTAAAGGATGATTTTATAGAAAAAATGATAGTGAGACTAGATCATGTACAAGATATGGTAGATATTATTGATAATATTCAAAAAAAATTAATGAAATCATTAGTTAGAAAAATTGTTATCTTAATAATATTTGATGGATTTTTTTCTCTATATTAGATATATATTTCTTTTTATATGACTATAGAATCTAGTTATGAAATTTGGGATAAATGGATTGATGATCCATCAATAGATCACCCATTCATAACCTACATCATGTGGGTATTATAGCCTATTTCAAAAAAATTATACAAAACCAATCAGATTTTGATGACTTTTTCTATGAAAAATATTGATTACTTACAAAGTATATCTATCAAATATATTGAATTGAACGATTATAAAAATAGAACATGATCTATAATATTAAATACTATTGATAGTGATATTGAATTTATATTATGAAACAAATCCACCCACCTGGCCAATATTCAATAGAGAAATCAAATATATGAGGAAGAAATTCATTTTACAAAATATTAATGGATATAAAGGCAACCCCATCAATTTATGTCTGAGTATTAAAAATTAGATTATTAGTTTTTTTAATAGTGTCGAATTCTTCATAATATATTATTTACTATTTATTACATTTAATAAAGCATATGTTTTAACTTTTTTTATTACCCCCAATATGGAATTAAAATTTATTTTATTAATGAATAACATTAAAAAAACAAGAATTTCAAATACATTAAAATAATATATTTTAAACATAATTATAAAAATTGGAAGTGGAAAAGATTTAAATATAAACAAAATGACTGAAGATATTAAATCATCATCATTAATGTTAATTATCCAAATATTTTGAAAGAAATATTGTGTTTGATGAAATAAAAGATATGAAATTTCAATCTAAAACAACCCACAAAACATTATTATGTTAATATGGTTTTTATAATCGACTAATTAAATTGAAATGTATGAATAAGAATAATTTATTGTATTTGATCATTTTTTTCTATAAAAACATTTTTTGGAAAACTGGTTATCGTTTCATTTTTTGTACATATATTAAATGTAAATACTCCAAATTTCATAAATTGAATCCAGAAAAAATAATTAAATATTTGGAATTATATATTCAATATTTGGGGAATAGTTCAGTTTTATTTTTGTAAATTATGAATTGAAAAATGTGAAATTTATTTTACTATGGTAATGTGTCATAAAGATAATTAACGCCGAAAATATTATGATAAGGACATCAAATTTACCCCAAAACAATATTTAATTTTATTTTATAACATCATTTCTTCAATAATAGTCCATGGGTCTCTTATATAAATATTTAGTTCTTAATGAATGTGATTAGTAACCAAAAAATATATTTTGTAATGAATTGTAACGAAATCCACACACATGATTTTAATAAATACAATATTATTACAATGAGAATCTATAGAGGATATGATCCATTATAAATTATAATATGAAATTCAAATGATTTAAATTCATCATTGTAATTTTCTTATAAATTTTAATGTCGAAATAATGATCTTAAGTTCCTACACAACAATGGTGCATTAATTATTTTATTAATGAATGAATAAAATAAATCATATTAGAAATATTAAAATTAGTATAATTAGAAACATTTAATGAAATCCACGAATTTTCTATATAGAAATAAAATTTTATAGATTTATTGAAATATTTTATTCATATTTAATTTGTTTCATTGATGTTATAAAATTAAGAATACCTGAATACATCAAAAATTCATATTTTTGGAATTTAATGAGAAAAATATTTTATTAAAGGATAATATTCCATTAAAATCCTATATTCAAACTTTCTATTTGGATATGGTTCAACTATTTTCAATTTTAAATTTTTGGTATTTTATTTCATTAATGGCTACTATCAAAACCATAAAGTACTAAAAACACATGTTATTACAGTACATGTTGCAATGGATAAAGAGCGGTTAAAACAACGAGATAAGGGTTAACTTGTGAACAATATTCACTAATTTTTTATTAGATTATTTTGATTCATAATCATCATAAAATTTAATAACATCATTTTAGACCTATTTGGATCACAAAAATTATTTTATATTAAATTAAAATGTAAGAGATTCCACGGGTAAACATACCATATCATATAAAATGGAACTACATCTTATCATTACTTGAACATCAGCTGTCTTTTGGTTAAAATATGACCAATAAAATTACATTACTATAATATTTCCAATTATTTTATGGATATTTTTTTGTAATATTACAAACCATATTGGTCATAAGGAGTAAATCATAGGAGGTTTTCAAAAAAAGGTGTATAGTTTCTAACAGAGTGTCTTAATTTTATTTATTATTCCACCTCATCGATATAATATTTATCCATGATGTGGTAATAAAATATATATCTCCCATATATTGTGATATTATAATGTCCATTTCATAATCTATATCCATCTAAAACCTCCATCAACTGGGAAATTAATTCATCACTAGCCTGTGTGGAGGAATATCACATTGCTGACCAATGTAATTCCTTTTCTGTCAGTACCACTCACAGATGGTTATAATGATGAAATTTATCTATATATATGTGTGTGTTATATTAATGGTGTAAGAATCCAGTTTTTCAATCAGGTTTAAATCCTTTAAATATCACTATAATTCTTTTTTTGGACCTATTTTGGATGAATAGTGGGTTAGTGAAGGTCCTGAGGTTTTTTGGGGCGTGTTCGGAGCCTAAAACCCCTATTTTTGGTAAAACAATCCTGGAACGTGGATTATAGTAAATCGTATTGGAGGTACACACTATTAGAGAAAACTGTGTGGGTGGTATTTTTCTGGACAGA
Organism: Viscum album; assembly: GCA_963277665.1. Lineage (NCBI taxonomy): Eukaryota > Viridiplantae > Streptophyta > Magnoliopsida > Santalales > Viscaceae > Viscum > Viscum album. Next base: position 600,249,375 of record OY728122.1, read on the forward strand.
GCCTTACCACACGGGTTTCATGTGTTTTACATAACATCTGGCCTAACCATGAGAGTTCCCCTCTTCCCCATGTACCCATGCATGGTTTTCACACAGGTTTTCAAACCGTGCAAAAAATCTATTCACATGCTATTTTATGAGTAATTTTACTATTTTACCATTAATGATCTAATTTAAACTCCCCCTTATTACCTAATATTAATTCCTATAGGATTAAATTATTTTTCTCTCATTTTGGGGCTCTTTGAAGGACTAAGGTAGGGATTGAAATACCCCCTTCATCTAGGATCTGATTGAGATTCCGTTCATCATCTTGGATGCACAACTATAAGTATGTGATTCATTTTTAGTGGTTCTTCTCCTATCATACTCTAAAACTTGTAATCAATGTATGAGAATTTTTCCATTTTTCTGAGATCTTATTCTTTCTAAGATAAATCAATGGTTGATATCATAGGATGTGAGTTGTTTGAACCAGTAGTTGGTGGTATATAACTCATCCAACATGTTTTTCTTATTTTGGATTTGTCGTGTGGGCCCTCTGATTACCTTAGGTGTTTCTTATATAAATTTTATGCCATTCATAAAAGCATTAGTACAGTTTGATTATGCTTTTCCATATATATAATTAATTACTTGTGGTTATTCCCACATTTCCCAATATCACATGTAAGATGATAGTCTATAGCTGAGTTTTTAGTATTTTCACACTTTTGAGCCATCATTCAGATGTGCTGGATTTTGAGAAGTTTAATGGAAGGCCTCATTGTCCTTAATTCTTGTTGAATCGTGTAATAATGAATGGAATTTACCATGTCACTTGAACTTGATCATCCTATGGTATGTGCTTCAAATTGAATATTAAAGGAGAAATTAATAATTAAATGTGAATTGTAAATAGGAAAGCATACTATGTATATGGCTTAACCAGATTATATGTGAATGACTAAAAGGTTTAATGTCCATAGAATCCCATACAATGTAAATGGAATGTATAAGATTGGTCCTTGATTATTTTATATGCTTAAATGGATTAAATTAACGAATTTGTACTACCTAGACGTATCGGACTAATTAATGGAAATTCTTCAACCAAATGGAATTATTGATAAAATATGAATTGATTAAATGGTTGCATGTTAATTTTTCATCCCACACTAATTAAAGGTAAAGAATAAACCAAATTATATATTATATGACATCATTATCAAATAGTAGTTTCTTGACTTGAGCTCACCTTGGATTCTTATTGCGGAATTCCATGAGAACTCATGAACTGCATTCTAATTCATGGATATGACTATATTATGTTGATATCCCTGAAGATATTGATCATAGTTTATTATTGGAATCCTTGTATGACACCATAGGATCCCTCACATAGTATTAAATTATTCCATGGACACCCTCCTTGGATCCAACATTGACATGTTGGTTCCATGGATAAATCCCATAGGTCCTAATCACTACGAAGCCCAATTTTACCTCGAACAGTCCACTTTGATTCAGAAGGATTATTATTGTAGAATTCCATGGAATATTCTCCCTGGATTACACTCATACCCTTAGCCATTGTATTGTTAATACTGATTTTTTTACCTTTGAAGTCTACGTTCCCTTGGTTATAACAATGTAACATCCATATTATAGGTAATTACAGGTTTCCTTGACATAACATGGACCCTTCACTAGTGTTAACAAGTGAATTATTTATAAGCAGGTAATAATCAATTAATGGATTGGTTATGTTCAGATAGAAGATGATAGATAAATTAGGTACTTGGTTATTTAGTCACATTATACTTCATTACTATGAATATTCATGACTACACACTATTACATTTCCATTACATGGTTCAGATGTTATATACACCATTGGAGGGGGCCCAATGAGATTTATCTCACACCCTCTCTGAGAACCATTTTGTACCTGGGGTAGATTACATCAATTAAGTAATTGATAAATGGAATCATACATCATTGAACACATGATTTATTTCTCTTAAGGATTGATCTTGATAGAAGATGAATGAGTCGGAGCATATGATTCTTCGTAGAGTCTTTTGATTTCCTTTCTACTTTTTCAAAAAAAATCATCTATCCTGTATCAATGTTTTCATGATTTTATGATACATGAAATATCATAATTGGTTTTTTTATATTATTCTAGTTATTTTAGTTATTGTTAATAAGGTCTCTATTTTCCATTGTGACTTCTGTTTACATGTATTTGTCCCTCTATTTTACTCTGTAATTATTTATCCATTGTGATACACTGTTTAATGATGTAATAGTATCTCCATGGACAGAGACTAGGCCCTCTCTTCTAGTTGGTAGCCACTGACATTTAGGGATATTTTTTTAGGTCAGGTGGCCCACCAGGCTCAGGGCACCCATTAAGTGGCATCCGGGTCCAAGATGTCAAAAAGTGGTATCACAACCAGTTTTCATTACATTGTTTAATATTTTTAGATGATTGATTAGATATTGGGAATTCTTGGGACATGGTCATAAGTCATGAATGGGCAACATGAACTCATGTTCGTGGTAAAAGCTAAGTTACCCAAAATATAATTATTTTTCTATTTTTCCTATTACAGTTGACATTATTTCATTGTTGGATGACACACATGATGTGTAGAGTGGTTGATTATTATTTTGATTGAGGATTTATTTCATTCATTGGCTAATGATATGATGGAATGGATCATTTCTACATGAATCATATTTGGATCCTAGGATTTTCATGTCATTCATATTGCCATTCCATATAGGTGCATTTCACACATTTTAATTTCTTGATATTCATATGATTGTTGATTGATGTTGTGATAGATAGATTGTGCATGCATTAATTTTGATTGTGATTAATTTGTTTCTTATCTTAGTTCATGATGTGTATGGGACACCATGGGTTAGGAGAATAATTTACTGAGTTTGACCATAATGTTATATATAAATGGGTGACATTACTAGTGATGATGTTTATTGGAACTAATTCACCAAGAATGATAATATGTAATAAAGTAAATCATGACATCAAAATGGAATTGGTTGTATTTACTTATCTTACATTTTCATGTTTATCAAAATTAGAGGAGTGAACCTATTGATTATATATTAAATTAAATGGAGCATATACTTGGGAACTTACCAATACCTAGCCTTCTAAGTGGGTAGTTAGGGTAGTTCTCCTTGGTGAGTGATTTTTGTTACATTAATTTCTATTAGTGATTCTATCTATCTACTTAATATTTTTCTAAGGGATGTGCATCGAAATTTTAGACTAATTCCACCACAATATCCTCATATTGTACGCTATGATGGTGGTGATTACCACGATCTAGATTTGGTAGGCCCTAAGCTGCCACGGTTACCTCTAAGAGTTCCATTTAAGGAACCGCCAATTGTACCTTATCTGTGAAATGATTCGCAAGATTGTAATAGTTTCTGGCATCTAATATAGTGCATGAATGGTCCTCCATGTCTTGAATTTATAATGGATTATCTAACTCGGGAGTTCAAACATCATCTTCCTCCTACTATTTTAGGGGGTGGTGGTTCACAGGCTACTGAGTCATGGCTACAGGACATCGATTCTATCAATGTGATCCTAGAGACACCATAAGAGAAAATGGACTTGTTTTCAATATACATATCGTGTCATTTGGCCAAGCATTGGTGGGATGTGAGCACCCAGGCTGGACGACATCAGTGCATGTTGCGGGTTGATTTCTAGACTGCCTTATATGATTAGTTCATTCCATAGAAACTATTTTCTGATAGATATAGAGTGTTTGTGCATCATGAAATTGTTTTTATGTCAGTTATAGGATATTAATTATGTTTCATATAGTTTTAGTCCTTTTCACCACTTCTAACCAGTTATGAGATTTCATGTGCAATGCATTTCGAGGATGGACTCCAGTATGATATCAGTTTGCATAAGAATTTCTTTCACCCACCAACATTTTCTACAATATTGAATCAGGCTCTTATAACTGATTGTAACCTGAGAGATGGAATTATTACTGAGTATAGAGGACTGATTCCATGTCGAGCCAGTAATTCCTTACATGGTACAAAGTGTTCCCTTGAGGATTCTCGTTCGGGTGGTGAAAAATAGAGTGACTGTTTTGATAGCTCCAAAGTGTGTCATTAGTGTTGACGATGGGGGAACATGAAGCCTCATTTTCATAAAGACTAAATGGAGTGTCAGTTTTGTGGTTTTATGGGATATCTGTATCTTTTCTACAAGAACACTCCACCAGATTCAAGTGGAAAATTATCCATCCCATATACACCTTCAAAAGTGGGATCATTTTCCCCATGTCACGACCCGTCCTCAGGGACCGTGCCGTGACTACCCCAAGACTGCCTTCCATAGGCCAGGGGCTGGCGACTAGCACCAAGGCATAAATCTCGGTAAAGGAAAGGCATTGCCTTTGTAAAGTAAACAAGCACCACAGAGTAACCAAGAAGAAAAAGTAAACACTAAGTAAAAACTGGTACAACAGTAAGTGTGGAAAGTGAGTGAGCCAGAATAAAACCCCAAAATGAAAGTAAAGTACAACTTGAAAGGGGAAAACAACAACTGAAAAGTAAATCTGCAACGTCGAGTCGTCCACTGAAAGTCCCACCTGAAGGGTGGGTACAGACAGCCTCCACAGCTCCTCGTTCTAGTCGTCTGCTCTGAGTACACCCCGCCCAGTGGTCCACCTCCAGGTACCGTCCTGCTCCGCCAACCTTGACCACGATCAGCGTTGTCCGTCATCTGCAACCAACACAATGTAGTGCGGGCATAGCCCGTGTACGGGTGAGTATAAGCTACTCAGTAGGGACCCCGAGACCCCCAAAGGTCTCCGAAAATCCACAAAGGATAAACCACAAAGGAAAGATACAATCACGAAGTAACATCCGAAACTGCTTAGGTATATGCCCATACATATACCTAAGTCATCAATTCTCGTTTGGATCCAACATCCGAGCCCAAGCACAACCCAGTCCACAGAGGAAAGGAAAACGTAAATCCACACAGGATAGCACAACACAATCCACAAAGGAAAGCAAAACGTAATCCACATAGGATAGCAGAACACAATCCACAAAGGAGAGAAAAACGTGATCCACATAGGATATCACAACACAATCCACAAAGGAGAGTAAACAGGATTCAGCTCACACAGGTACATCTTCGTATGACGTTAGAGATGATCAGATGTAGCCACTGATTCATCTAAGTCGTCAGACCCACAAAGGATCTATAGGTACTAACCCCCACAATCACCCACACAGGATCGACCATGAAGTTGAACCCAAAGCTATTGGGAAACTCCTTCTCCATCAACTATAGTGGTTATGCCGCTACAACCAAGCGCTTCCCTCTCACCTTGGACTGTTGTAGTACTCAACCTATCGAGTAATGTGGGCCTGCTACTACAACTAAGCGCTTCCCACCATGGGTCTTCCGCTACAACCAAGAGCTCCCCCTCATAGCCTCTAGAGGTAGCCCTTCTGTTGAGTACCATGGGTCAGCCGCTACAACCAAGCGCTCCCCCGTCGTGGGTCTTCTGTTACAACCAAGTGCTCCCCCCGTGCTGCTACAACCAAGCGCTCCTCCGTCGTGGGTCTGCCGCTACAACCAAGAAATCCCCCTCATAGCCTCCAGAGGTACTCCTTCTGTTGAGTACCGCGGGTCTGCCGCTACAACCAATCGCTCCTCCGCCGTGGGTCTGCCGCTACAACCAAGCGCTCCCCACTGTGCTATCCGTAACACACCGAGTTGTTCGATCAGCAGTCATCAAGTCTCAACCGGCACTAGGGTTTCCGCCCATGGCATGCTCGTTCCGGGAGGGTCCACTCCACGAGATAAGAGGTCGATGCATTAACTGACATGTAGTCCAGAGTTGACATATCCCAAGATGTACCTTAGTAGTCACTGCCGAAAACACGGAGGATTCCCGTACTGTTTTCATCATCGTCTAGTCGAATCCACTATGGATCTATGTACAGTCGTCGTCGTCATAGCAACACTTGCAGCCAGCTCTAGGGTTCCCGCACATAGCAAGCTCGTTCAGGAGGGTCCGCTCCACGAACCGAGAGGCTGATACATCAACTGAAACATAGTCCAGAGTTGATGTATCCAAAAGTTCTGTATCGTCAACAGGAACTCCACGTCGCAGACGGCGCGTCAATCGGACGCCCGGTCGGAGAGTTATTGGGTTTTTCGTCCCAGGGGCCTGGTTAGTTTTTAAGGCAAAACCAACCTGGCCGTACTTCACATGCATCAAAACCTCGGGCAGAGTATGCCAAATGATTCATCTCACTTAGAGGAATTCAAAAAAGTCGACGGCACGTCATTCGAACGTCCGAAGCTCAAGATATGAGCGTTCTGCTCCGAGGGCCCGGTTGGTTTCGTGGACGAACCAACCTGGCCGAAACCAATGTATTCCGAAACCTTAAGTGCGATATACCGAAACGACCGTCTCGATCCAAGGATCACAGTTCCGCTGACGGCGCATCGTTCGGAGGCACGTACCTCGTGTTATGAGAAAAAGACCGAAAGGTCCAGAAACAGGGGTTCTCGACCCGGACCGACCCGGCCCAACCACCTGGGTCGGCCCGAACCGGGTGGACCCGACCCGGGTCCAGGTCCGACACGGTTGGGAGTGACCCGGTCGGCGGGTCGGCCCGGCGTGGCTCGGCCGAGCGGCCAAGCAAGGGAACCGCGGGGCGCTGGCCCCCGCAGGATGAAGTGTCGTGGCCCCGCTTGGGGCCGCGCTGGGTCAACAGACGCGGCTTTGCCATGTCCCGTGTGTCACCGGACCCGCGCGGTCGCGGGTCTGGTCGGCCGCCGCCACCCCCGGCTGCCGGCGCCGCCGCGCCGGTGACCCGCACCGCCGGTGGGTTCCGCGGGCCACCAGAGTTGCTCCGGTGTTCCGATTCCACTTCCGTCTGCACCGTGGCTCCTCCCAGGTTCCATTCTTCACTGCCAAGCCCTCAAATCGCCATTGCGTCCTTGTTTGTCATCGTCCGCCGTTTCATGCACCAAGAACGAAAAAATGTGCTAGGTTCGGACTTGTTCGTTAGTCCGCACCCACCGCGTTAGCGCTTTTAAAAGAAGTATTACACAAAAAAAGTTTAAACAATGTCGCGGGTATAAATCACAAAGATTTTTAAGAATCAAACCCCTACCTCACCGAAGCCGTCGAATGAGCGTTCTTCGCGGAATTGACCGTCGCGGTAGGAGGTGATCGTCGCGTCGCGGAAGGGCGTCGCGTCGTCACGGTATACGGTGTTGCGTCGACGATTTCTGACGGGTAAAGAAAACATACAGATTTAATTTTCACGAATTAAATCCATGTCAAGCATAAAATGCACAAAGGAATTTAAAAGATTCGTAAACTCCTACCTCAAACGGATGTTCTAAGATTTGTCGCGGAAGAAGGAACATCGCAGAAGAACATCACAGGAGGAGAATCGTTGGCGTCGCGGAACACGACATCGCATCGTTGATCTCCGAGGGTTCGGCGTTCTTCGTCGCCTTTCGTCGAAGGCTAGCGTTCTTCGCGTTCTTCGCATTCTTCACGTTCTTCGCGTTCTTCGTGTTATTCGCGAAGGAGGTTGAAGGACTTAAGGTTCTGTCAAATCCTCTCAACAAACAACACACAAGAAGAAATGTTGGTCTTATTTTATTACATGACAACAACGAAAAAAACTAAGTTAAGTAATGGCACATTAAGTCATAGAATTAATTCAACGAATAAAACCGCCCAATTAAAAGGAGCGTTTAATAGATTAAGAAACGCCCCAGTTGACTTTCAATTAATAGGGGTTTTCGCGGGTGCGTTACATAGTGGAAATGAAACGGTGGGGCTCGTGTGGGCCCCACCTCACAAATATCCTACCAAGAGGGTAGGATATTTTGAATTGCACCCTATCCGCTTCAACTCATCTTAAGAATCTTTAAGTGGGTTTTATGTGGCCTTAAGTGAAATAAAAATAAAGTTGTCGCACCACTTTATTTTATTTCATAACTTAACCCCAAAAATTATAAAACCACACCCGAGAAAATGCAACTCCGGAAGACGTGTTTTTAAGTAAAAATCGGCGATGTGATTCCATCGGTGCCCTTAGAATTCGATTCCGAGCACCGGTTCAAAAGTTAGAAAAACCCGCTCGTTCGTTCACTAAACGTACTTGAGCCAAACTTCGGAAAATGATTCCGGGCACACCGGGCCTCGGAATCATGTGCCGTCAGAAACTTGCATACTTGTAAAATTCCAAGGAAAAGCAAGAAAAAAAATTTCCTTGAAATTTACGGGTCTATACATCAATCCCACCTCAAGGATTTACGTACCCGTAAAGATACATCATAAACTAGGGAAACTAATGTGGGTTCTGAGCACGCATCTGAGCCTCCCTCTCCCAAGTGCTCTCCTGGAGGTTCTCGTGTTGCCACCTGATACGCACTATAGGAATCGACCGTCCACGTAGGACCCGCTCCTGTCGATCCTCGATCTCCACCGGAACCTCCGCAAAATTTGCCCCATCATCAACGACTATCTCCCCATGGTCAATGATGTGAGTCGGATCATGCACGTATCTCCTCAGCTAAGATACGTGGAAGACGTCGTGCACCCGGTGCAACTGAGGTGGTAGAGCCAGGTGATAAGCCACCTCGCCAATTCTGCTGAGGACCTGGAATGGTCCGATGAAGCATGGAGACAACTTTCCACCATGGGAAAATCTCCGCAATCCACGTCGAGATGAGACACGCAAGAAGACGCGGTCTCCATCCTCGAACTCTAGTGGCCTCTGCCTCCTATCAGCATAAGACTTCTGCCGGCTCTAAGCTGTCATCATCCGCTCCTGTATGACCTGGACCTTCTCTGTCGTGTCCTGGACCATCTCCGGTCCCACAAGAGCTGTTAAGATTTCTTCTTTGCCGATAAGAGAAATCCGGTCTCATCCCGTGGATGAACCACTTTCTTTGCCCAATACATTCAATCCCGACATGGATGATATTAACCCATACCAAGGATGACGTCGTAAGGTCTAGACACTACTACCAAGAGATCCAACCATTACTCTCACCTCTAAGGGTTGAGCCACACTGTTGGCATCAGTGTGTGGTAACTGGGTCTCCTTCAGTAGGTATCTCTCAAGTGAGGGTCAAGTCAACAGTATAAACCAAAACCTCTTAGTAACATCACATGAAGGGATAGGAAAGTAAATGCCACAAGAAAAGGTGTCTTTTATTACTGCAGCTCAAGTACAAAGACACAAAGCATCTACAAACATACATCAACAAAACTAGAAGCAACATGAACAAAAGTCTCCAGGTCTGGAGCTAGTCCCGCTCCTGCCCATCTGCTCCCGGAGCTCCATGATCGTAGGCCTCAGCTGCCTGAAGCTGAGCTCTCCCATGTCCTCTTGTCCCCTGCGGTCGAGGTGGACCTCCTGGTGGTGGTGGTGGCAACACCCCGAAGCGTCGTCCACCTCCAGCTACATGGCCAGATCCCCTACCATTGCTGCATGCTCCTTGCGGCCCGCCCTGATCGAACCTATGCCTCTACCTGGGGGGTCCTTCATTCACCCGTTGGTCATCCGTATGGCGGGTCGGACAGTCACGAGCCATATGTCCCATCCTGCCACAGGAGTAACACTGCCCGCTCATGTTAAGTCGTTGTCCACCCCGAGTGCCTCGCTCAAACGATTCTGAGTCATGCTGTCGACAACCTGTAGGTCTAGTCCTCTTGGACCCATGCATCATCTGTCTACTGCCCGCTGCAGAAGACTCTGCCGCATGCCGGCTAGTGGTGGGTCCTGTTGCTGGAGACTACTCAGCAAGGAAACTCTCCACTAAGAGGGATCGCTCCAATACCCCTGCCTGTGTTGGAATGCTGTGAGAAACAACTGAAGCTATGATCTCTCGCCTGAGCCCCTGCTCAAAGGTTCAGGCCCTGAAAAATGGGTCTCGTACCATGTCTATGGAATAGCGCGAGAGATCGGTAAACCTCACCGCGTACTGGGCTACTGTCATGCTACCATGCCGCAGCTATAGTAGCTCCTAGATGCGCACCGCTCGGAGGGTGGCTGGGATGAACTCTGAGCGAAAACAGCTCTCAAAGTCTGTCCAAAGATGTGATGCCTCGTCGTGCACCTAGAGCATCAAGCTCCACCATCTGCTTGCTACCGCATGCAGGAGGCTCGCTGTAAGGACCACCATAAGGTCTGCTGTTGTCCTCACTAACCGGAAAACTTGTACAACTGCCTCAAGACAGTCCTCGGCTGCCTGGGGGTCCATCTCCCTGCGGATCCTGGGCGGTCACTGGAACTGGAACTCATGCAGTGCACTAAGGCGACGTGCATCATCAGCGGTTGGGGATGGAAGCATCAGTGGCTCGGCGGGTAGTGGTACCGCCTGTGCCTCAGCTGTCAAAGGGACCTGTACCGAGGCCTCATCGCTCGACATGTTGTCGTCACGCTCAACTCTCGGAACCCCAGCTGGATGCCATCGTGGGGCCATCCTGAAAAGTAAACAGGTGCGCCATGGTCAAAACAGTATACCTAGTGAGCTGATACAAAGTAATCACGAAGAAAAATTGAAACACACATGCAATAAATGTTTTCGTGTATTAAGCCAGAAATCAGAAGTCAGAGTCTTGGTGTACGGATACGTCGGCTGCCACACCAAAACTGGACTCCCTGGACTGATAACCACACCCAATACGCTAAACACTATTGCTTCACATAGGAAAATATCAGAGTCCCAAGTTCTGTGGTAGAACCGAACTCCTTTGATACCAATTTTTCACGACCCGTCCTCAGGGCTCGTGCCATGACTACCCCAGGCCCACCTTCCACAGGCCAGGGGCTGGCGACTAGCACCAATGCATGAATCCTAGTAAAGGGAAGGCATTGCCTTTGTAACGTAAACAAGCACCACAGAGTAAGCAAGAGGAAAAAGAAAACACTAAGTAAAAACTGGTACAACAGTAAGTGCAGAAAGTGAGTGGGCCAGAATACAAACCCAAACTGAAATTAAAGTACAACTCGAAAGGGGAAAATTGCAACTGAAAAGTAAATCCGCAGCGTCGAGCCGTCCACTGGAAGTCCCACCTGAAGGGTGGGTACAGACAGCCTCCACAGCTCCTCGGTCCAGCCGTCCGCTCCTAGTACACCCCGCCCAGTGGTCCACCTACAGGTACCGTCCTGCAATGCCAACCTCGACCATGATCAGCGATGTCTGTCGTCGGCAACCAACACAACGTAGTGCGGGCATAGCCCGTGCAGGGGTGAGTATAAGCTACTCAGTAGGGACCCCGAGACCCCCTAAGGTCTCCGAAAATCCATAAAGGATAAAATATAAAGTAAAGATACAATCAAGAAGTTACATCTGACACTGCTTAGGTATGTGTCCATACATATACCTAAGTCATCAATTCTTGTTTGGCTCCAACATCCGAGCCAAATCACAACCCAGTCCACACAGGAAAGCAAAACGTAAATCCACACAGGATAGCACAACCCAATCCACAATGGAAATAAAAATGTAATCCACATAGGATAGCACAACACAATCCACAAAGGAGAGAAAAACGTGATCCACATAGGATAGCACAACACAATCCACAAAAGAAGAGTAAATAGGATTCAGCTCACACAGGTACTTCTTCGTATGACGTTAGAGATGATCAGATGTAGCCACTGATTCATCAAAGCCGTCAGACCCACAATGGATCTATAGGTACTAACCCCCACAATGACCCACACAGGATCGATCATTAAGTTGAACCCAAAGCTATTGGGAAACTCCTTCTCCATCAAGTACAGTGGTTACGCCGCTACAACAAAGCACTTCCCTCTCACCTTGGATTGCTGTAGTACTCAACCTATCGAGTACTGTGGGCATGCTGCTACAACCAAGCGCTTCCCACCATAGGTCTGTTGATACAACTAAGCTCTCCCCCTCATAGCCTCTAGAGGTACCCCTTCTGTTGAGTACCACGGGTTAGACGCTACAACCATGCGCTCCTCCGTCGTGGGTCTTCCGCTACAACCAAGCGCTCCCCCGTGCTGCTACAACCATGCGCTCCTTTGTCGTGGGTCTGCCGCTACAACCAAGCGCTCCCCCTCATAGCCTCCAGAGGTACTCCTGTTGAGTACCGTGGGTCTGTCGCTACAACCAAGCGCTCCTCCTCCGTGGGTATGCCGCTACAACCAAGCACTCCCCACTGGGCTATCCGTAACACACCGAGTTGTTCGATCAGTAGTTATTAAGTCTCAACCGGCTCTAGGGTTTCCGCCCATGGCATGCTCGTTCCGGGAGGGTCCACTCCATGAGATAAGAGGTCGATGCATCAACTGACATGTAGTCCAAATTTGACGTATCCCAAGATGTACCGTAGTAGTCACTGCCGAAAACACGGAGGATTCCCATACTGTTTTCATCATCGTCGCAGTCGAATCCACTGAGGATATCTGTACAGTCGTCGTCGTCACAGCAGCAGTTGCAGCCAGCTCTAGGGTTCCCGCACATGGCAAACTCATTCGGGAGGGTCCGCTCCAGGAGCCGAGAGGCTGATACATCAACTGACACATAGTCCAGAGTTGATGTATCCAAAAGTTTCGTATCGTCAACAGGAACTCCACGTCGCAGACGGAGCGTCAATCGGACGCCCAGTGTGAGAGTTATTGGATTTTTTGTCCCATGGGACCGGTTGGTTTTTAAGGAAAAACCAATCCAACAGTACTCCAACTGCGTCAAAACCTCGGGTGGACTATGCCAAAAGATCCGTCTCACTTAGAGGAATTCAACAATGTCGATGGCACGTCATTCAGACGTCAGAAGCTCAAGATATGAGTGTTCCGCTCCGAGGGCCCGTTGGTTTCGTGGACGAACCAACCCGGCCAAACCCAAAGTATTCTGAAACCTTGAGTGCAATATACCAAAACGACCATCTTGATCCCAGGATCGCATCGCCGCTGACGGCGCATCGTTCGGAGGCCCGTAACTCAAGTTATGAGCAAAAGACCGAAAAGGTCCAGAAACGGGGGGTCTGGGCCCGGACCAACCCGGCCCAACCCCCCTGGGTCGGCCCGAACAGGGTCGACCCGACCCGGGTCCAGGTCCGACCCGGTTGGGCGCGACCCGGCCTGGCCTGGGCACGACCCGGCCGGGGGGTCGGCCCAGCTTGGCTCGGCCGAGCGGCCGAGCAAGGGAATTGCGGGGCGCTGGCCCCCGGAGGATGAAGTGTCGCGGCCCCGCGTGGGGTCGCGCTGGGTCAACGGACGCGGCTTTGCCACGCCCCGTGTGTCACCCGACCCGCGCAGTCGTGGGTCTGGTCGGCCACCGCCGCCACCACTTCAGCCACGGTGGCTCCATCCGGCGACGAGTCGGGGCGCCGCCGCCCCCTGCTGCCAGAGCCGTCGCGCCGGCGACCCGCGCTGCCGGTGGGTTCCGCGGGCCACCGGAGTTCCTCCGGTGGTCCGATTCCACTTTCATCTGCTCCGTGGCTCCTCCCGGGTTCCATTCCACACTGGAAAGCCCTCAAATCACCATTGCGTCCTCGTTTGTCATCGTCCGCCATTTTGCGCACCAAGAACGAAAAAGTGTGGTGGGTTCGGACTTGTTCATTAGTCCACACCCACCACGTTAGCGGTTTTAAAAGAATTATTAGACAACAAAAGTTTAAACAACGTCGCAGGTATAAATCACAATGATTTTTAATAATCAAACCCCTACCTCACCGATGCCGTTGAACGAGCGTTCTTCGCAGAATTGACCGTCGGGGTGGGAGGTGATCGTCGTGTCGCGGAAGGGCGTCGCATCATCGAGGTATACGGCGTCACATCGAAGATATCTGAGGGGTAAAGAAAACATACAGATTTAATTTACATGAATTAAATCCATGTCAAGAATGAAATCCACAAAGTAATTTAAAAGATTTGTAAACTCCTACCTCAAACGGATGTTCAAAGATTTGTCGCGGAAGAAGGATCGTCGCAGGAGGAGAATCGTTGGTGTCACGGAACACAGCGTCACATCGTCGATCTCCGAGGGTTCGGCGTTCTTCGTCACCTTTCATCGAAGGCTGGCGTTCTTCACGTTCTTCGCGTTCTTCACGAAGGAGATTGAAGGACTTCAGGTTCTGTCAAATCCTCTCAACGAACAACACACAAGAAGAAATGTTGGTCTTATTTTATTACATGCCAACAACGAAAAAAACTAAGTTAAGTAATGACCCATTAATTCATAGAATTAATTCAACCAATAAAACCGCCCAATTAAAAGGAGGGTTTAATAGATTAAGAAACGCCCCAGTTGACATTCAATTAATAGGGGTTTTTGCGGGTGTGTTACTTAGCGAAAAAGAAACGGTGGGGCTCATGTGGGCCCCACCTCACAGATATCCAACCAAGAGGGTAAGATATTTTGAATTTCACCCTATCCGCCTCAACTCAGCATAAGAAGATATAAGTGGCATTTAAGTGGCCTTATGTGAAATAAAAATAAGGTTGTCGCACCACTTTATTTTATTTCTTAACTTAACCCCAAAAATTTTAAAACCACACCCGAGAAAACGCTACTCCAGAAGAGGCGTTTCTAAGAAAAAAATGACGCTTAGATTCCATCGGTGCCCTCGGAATTCGATTCAGAGCAGCCGTTCAAAAATTAGAAAAACCCGCTCGTTCGTTCACTGAACGTACCCGAGCCAAACTTCAGAAAATGATTCCGGGCACACCGGGCCTCGAAATAAGGTGCCGTCAGAAACTACGTACTTGTAAAATTCCAAGGAAAATTATGAAAAACAAATTCCTTGAAATTTACGGGTCTTTACACCCCATGTCATATGGGGAGTTGGAATAGCACTGGCAACACAAGCTATGGAGTAGTTCATGACCTTGCAATCCAGACACCTAATCTAAAGTAGCACCAACAGAGAATTTATGATCATGGTAGTCAATCAATTACATAGGGTCATGGATTAGGTTAATTTCATGCAGTATAGCTGATAACTGTGGATCAGGTTGCGAGACCATATAAAATAAAAGTTACTATTCCTGTGAATTATATGATATTATCTTTCTTATTTGATACATGATATTCAAACTAATTTATCTAGGTATCTATCATTGAAAGTCACAGACTAGAGATAAACTTTTACTATGGTGTAATGACCATATATATGTCGTTAGGGGTACAAAGAGAGGGTGTACCACAATTTAGTAACATTCCCCTTGAGATAGGAAGTTATACATTCTTATTAAACATCATTTTTCTCGAGATTATAGCAATCAATGTCATTCTTGGGTTGGATTGGTAATGTCAGTATCACGATTTTGTTGAATTATATAACTATATGGTATTGTTTAAATCCCCATAGGGATGCAGTTAACTACATATGGGTGATTGGGATGTCCAGGAGAGTAGAGATGAACACAAGAATCATGTCCTATGTGTATTGACCACCCATATTGAAAATATCATCATGGAGGATCAGAGTTTATGACCAAATTATTTCCCTCTAGTAGTGGATTGTTTCATGGATGTCCCTCCATATGATATTTGGGTTATCTCTTGAGAGAGTGGTAGAGCATTAAATTGTGCTTATTCTAGGAGTAACTCCAGTGTACATTCCTCCCTATAAGATGGATCCTACGTAGATTCAGGAAATCAAGTTGTAGTTATAGGATTTATATTCCAAAGGTGCCATACAGCCTTGTGCATCAACTTGGGATTCTCCTGTGGTTTTCACTAATAATGAAATCGGAAAATTACGTCAATGCAATGATTATAGAAGGTTTAACGAGATTATCATCAAGAACTGATATCCATTTCCTCAAATAGATGATCTCTTCTACCAGATTTGCAGATCCAGGGTTATCATTAAGATCGACCTATGCTTAGGTTATCATCAGGTATGATGTAGGCCATCATACATACTACGTATAGCTTTCCGCAGTAGGTATGGTCTATATGAGTACCTTGTTATGTTGCTAGGACATACGAACATGCTAGCCATTTTCATGGCTATAATTATTTGGGTCTATTCATATCTAACTCCACTCTTTTGTCTTAGACTTTGTGAATGAGATATTGGTGTATTATTATTCTTGTAGATACCATGCCACACACATTGAGATCATTCTGAGTACACTGAGAGAGTTTCTAATGTACACCACAATTTCAATGTCCCTCTTCTAGATCAACAAATTCACTTCTTGGTTTATATCATGTTTGAATCTGGAGTATTTGTTTGCCCTGAAAATATTAGTGTTGTAGTCTCTTGGGAGCAGCCAAAGAACCTGCTAGATATACGAAGAATCCTAGAACTGGATGGATATTATAGGTGTTTCATATAAGATTTATCATTCCTTGATTCACCATTCACTGACCTTACAAAGAATGGTGTAAAGATTCTATGGTCAGAAGTGTGTGAGAAATCTTTTTAGGAGATAAAAGGATGGATTCTCCATGAATCTATTCTAATTATTCCTTATTTTAGTGTTGGTTATACTATCTTCTGTGATGCATCACACATCATCCAAGGAGTAGTGTTGATGCGAGAAGATACAGTCATTTTTATGGATCTCAATAGTTGTGGCCTCATGAGAAAAATTAACCATCAGATGACATTGATCAAGCATCATTTTTCCATTCCCCATGTTGTCGTAGACAATATTTATTAGGTGACCGCATTATGGTGTACACTGACGGAATGTTCCTCAATTATTTATTTACTTGGTAATAAATGAAACTCAGATTATGAATATAGGTCGAATAATTACAATCCTATGATTTTGATCTTTCCTATATTCCTATTGAGGGAATTATGGTTATATATGAAATGAGTTGGAAAACTCAGGCACAAGTAGTACATGTAGCCAGTGATGAATGGAAGTTAATTTCCCTCTTCTTTGAGCTGATCCTATAATTTCATGATAGTCATGATCATAATTATCTCTCATTAATGAATTTTAACTCTTACCTCCTTATGAAGGTGATGTGTGAACATGTTTTAGATTCTGATGGCTTGGAACATCGTGAGAGTATATATGAAGATAATCCACTAGTAGATTAGTCTATGGGAAGAAAATATATTCTCTGTATTTATGGAAGCGTCTGGGTTCCTTCAATTATGAGAGAGGAGTTGATGCACGAGTCTCATGTTTCTTATTTGGTAGTTCGTCCTGGAATCCTGAAGAATTATTGAGACATGGGATTCCAATATAGGTGTCCTAGAATGACGAGTCATATTGGAGGATTTACAATTAGGTGTTCAACCGGTCATGAGGAGAATGTGGAGCTCTAGATACCTACAGGCTTACTACAACAACTTCCAATCCCAAAATGGATATTGGATGTATTTATATGGATTTTTAGAAATCATATCTAGGTCGTCAAGCCATAGTGATGCTATATGGGTAGTAATTCACTGATTAACGAAATCATCCCACTTCATTCCTATTAGAGAGAATTTATCAGTTAATGAGATGGGAAGCCTATAGGTCTCTGAGAAATTATGATTACACATGTTCCACCATACTTTAAATTCAATTAATGTTGTTATAAAGTCACGGAAATTTCAAGGTTATTTTTTTTCATAATTGTTTTGGAATATTTCGAGTCTTCAGTTTCTAACGGCGCATGATTCAGAAGCCCGGTGTGCCCGAAATCATTTTGTGATGTTTTTTCAGGTAAAGTTCAGTGAACGTACGAGTGGGATGTTCTATCATTTCAACCGGTGCTCGGAATCTAAATCTGAGGGCACTTATGAACTCACAGTGCCGGTTTTCGCTTAAGGGGACCTTTAACACAGTTGTGTTTAATGCAGGTTGAAAGTTAATTTTTGTGGGATCGTAGAAAAATAAATAAAATTGTTTTATTGTACAATTTTATTTAAGAGGTGGTTATTTCCACCAAAGGGAAGTTGGGGTGGGGACCACACCCCACATAACCTCTCATGGGAGGATAATGTGTGTGGGTCCCACATGAGCATAACCACTCAAATCCCCCTTAAAGTCCCTTGAACCCCCTTGAACTTCCCTATTATGTTTTGAGCCAACCCATACTTCATTAATTATGGTGGAGCCAATCCACCTCCCACTTGTTGTCCTTAATATGACAAAACCATTAAATAATTGATTGAAGACCACAATTATATAATTAAATTATGTGTTTGAATTTTGAAAAACATGGGAGAATAAAATAATATCCTAAGCTATTATTTTGGTTAGTGCTTTTAGTGTTGGGAACGCTTTGGAGAATTAAAAGAATAGTGTTTTTCTGTCGACAAATAACACTGTTCTTCAATAAATAACATGAAGAACTTCTTTTTGGATGCATCCTCTTTAGACACACCACAACGTCAACAAAATCAACTTCCGTATTCCGCGACGCCCGACCTCCGCGATGCACATCTTTCACGGCGTGTTGACGTGAACCATTATGTAAATCGAGGTAGGGGTTTTTGATTAATTATAATGGAATTATAACTAAACTCTTGTTATTCGATGTATTGTTTGGTTTGACTTTTTTCAATTGATACCAACTAATATGGAGGGTGCGGAGCGAACCAACACGGCCAGATGACCCACCGTTGGTTATTGTTGTTTTGGCGACGAGGGCGAAGTCAAGAAGGCGTGGTGCCATCTCACCACGCTAGAGGAGAACTACAGGACGAGGAAGGTGGAGGTGTCGGTGACCAGAGGAAGCAGCGGTCGTGTGCCAGATGCATAGATAAGAACCACAGCCTGCATCCGTGGGCCACTCGGCCGAATAAGAATCGGCTGGCTAATGCCGGGTGGGCTGAAGAAACTACGGCGCCACAAGGGCGCCGTGCTGCAGAGAACCGTGGCCCGCTTCCACGGGCCGCTCCGGTGGGCGAACTGGCTGGCAGGCAGCTTTAAGGATGAAGAAGGTTGCATCACCCAAAGGTGCCACATGGGAGAATAGCGGCCCCCCTGTGCGGGACGCTCGCACTAGAGAAGGTCGGCCGGCTTCAGCGGGCCGTACGGGATGGGCGGCGCCGGTCGGTGCCGCAGTTTCAAAGAACTGGGGGCTATGCCTGTAGGACCCTGGGACACCCTGAGAGGGGAGGGTGAATCAGGGTGTCAACATTTTCTTTTAAACCAAAGGATCTTTTCCACATGTTGGTAATAACTAGTTGAATCTGTATGATGGATATGATCAGCAATCAAACGTTCACATGCAAAAAAGATGACACAACAATTTTTACTTGGTTCACCACTAAGGGCTATGTCCAAGGAGCATACGCTGACAGGTTTTCAGTCGTACCAAATTCCACTAATCTTCACTAGTTGTGGATTACAATGGGTCGGGAACAATTACTCTCTCCAAGGCTCACTGCCTTTACAAAGGTTCTGGGATGGCTCATTGCTTCTCTCGGGTCACTCCTGTTGACTCCCCCTACCTCACTGCCCTTGGTGAAATCACACCCAGTTTCTATTCGTGAAGGTCCCTTCAATAGATTTTCATTGAAGTATTTGTCCCTTCTTAGCACGAGACTCTGCTTGCATCCATGTCCGAAATTGATGCACTAGAATGCACAGTACCACTGAAGCGGATAACCAGAACATGCAGACAAGCTTCACTATCAATTGTGTGCAACACCAACCCTTTGCACGCAAAACCTTCCTATTGCGCACAAAATTTTCTTTTCACGTAGAAAAATATTTCGCGCAAATACCTCCTTTTTCACGCAACTGAATCTTTTATGCGCGAACACAATTTTTACGCGCAACTCTTCATTTTTCATGCATCCCGGAATTTTCCGCGCAATTCAGAATATTTCGCGCAAGCCCCTTTACGCGATCCTTTTTCACGCATCAGACCTCGGATCTTTTCTCAGTCTTCAACTACTTCGAATGAAGGGGGTCACATCATATTTATAGGTGTCTGAGACCCCTGCGTGCAAAATATTGTATGGCGTGTAAAACCTCTTAGATGGAGCGTAATCTTTCCCACCGATAGCATTTTTCGTGCACATAATCAAAACTTTTTCGCAGCCCATGCCTTTGTCATTTTTCAACGTTTTGATTCTGAAGCACTGTTTGTGTGAAAAAAACATGATCCTCTATTTCGCGCATCCCGCTCTTTTTCGCGCCCAACTCAAATATTTCTTACACAACCCTTATTTTTCGCGCACCACTTCCTCTTTGCGCACACCTCATTTTAGCAACAATCAATGTCTTCATTTTCTGATTTACAGGCCCAAAAATTTGGCACACTGGGAAATGACGCCACCTTCAATACTGGTGTCTGCTTGAACTGTATGATCACTTTACTGGTTCACATTCTAAACTTCCACTGAGGATTGACAACAAACACAAACCATACTCAAATTCTTGCATAGAAGACCGTGGTTCCAACAATCTCCCCCTTTGGGTTTGTTGGAAATCAGAAAATAAATTCAAAAGATCCTCATCCATGTGCAAACCAGAAACACAAGAATCAACTCAGCCAACACTCTAAGTCTATGTGAGCAATGCTCAGTGTAGAGAACAAGAGAGGAATCGTGAATTGGTTTCAAGTTTTTTGTAATTCTCAATGACGCCCAAGAAGCATTACATGACCAATGCATTCCTTGTCATCCTTCTCATCCTATCAGTGACACTGAATTCGCATCGTGTCACACGGGCATTACATGCAGGAACATGCCGTATTTCATATGATTGGAAAACTCATCCACTGATTTCTACCTTCTTCCACCAAATATAATTTCATCGACGTAAACGAGAACCATGAACTGATCTTTTGGAGAATTATTCACATAGATATTTTGATCTACTCATCCTATTTTAAATTCCATCTTCTTGAGATAAGAATCTTGTTTGGAGTACCATGCCCGTGGTGCCTGTTTCAATCCATAAAGTGCATTCTTTAGCTTGCAGGCCATTGATTCATCCGCACCAAGAAGAAAAACCACTGGTTGTTCAATGTAGACTTCTTCTTCAGTACAACATTTAAGAATGCTATTTTGACATCCATTTTATATAATTTACATCCTCTTTGGAGATCCATGGAAAGGAACAACCAGATTGACTCCATTATAGCCACTGGAGCAAAGGTTTCTTCAACATCTACCCCTTCAGTCTGAGAATACCCTTTACATACCAGTTGAGCCTTGTTTATGATAACACTTCCATGCTCATCAAACTTGTTCTTGAATATCCATTTTGTTCCCATCACATTGTGACCTTTGGTTATCTGGACAAGATCCCATGTCTGATTATTTTCAATCTGATCTAACTCTTCATTAATGGATTTCAACCAGGATTCATCCTTTACAGCTTCTTCAAATGAGGATGGCTCCACAGCTGAGAGAAATGTAGAAGGTGTGTTATTCCTCATCCTCCTTGTCTGTGTGGGTGCATTCCTGTCTTCAATTATGTTAGATGGATCAATCTATGCTCTTAGATTTCTCCTGTGAGGTTTATTTGCATCCACACCATCGAAGATTTCCTCTTCAGATTCTTCGTCTGAGTCAACATAATGATGTGACCCCTGATTGTTTTATACACCTTCCTCTATTTCTGTATTTGTATTTATTCCATGTTCACATTCTTTCTCATCTTCTTTCTCATCAGCATAGGTAATATTTGAAGCCTTTGGGGTTTTCCTACAATGATTTTAACGTCATTTCTTTCCACAATCCTCCCCAAGCGTTTATTGAAAAAATTTTATGCTTTGTTTTTCATTTGATTCCAAAGAAAAATTCCTTCATAAACATTGTCACCAAACATTCCATGGTTTCCTTTTTTATTCCGAATGAAACATTTGCTTCCGAAAACACAAAATTATTTCAAAGAGGGATTCCTTCCATGCCGCAATTCATATGGTGTCTTTGTTTCTCCCATATAGAGCCATGTTCGATTCTGAATGTGCGTTACAGCTTCAACAGCCTACTTCCAGTAATGGCGAGAGATGCCACTCTCAATCAACATAGTCCTGGCCATATTGTTGACCTTTCGATTTCGACGCTCAACAACTCCATTTTTTTTGTGGAGTTCTCACAGCAGCTACCTCATGCTGTATTCCATGATTTTATAGGTAATTTTCAAACTCGATGGATGTGTATTCACCTCCATTGTTAGATCACAGGACTTTAATTGTCCGTCTAGTATCATTCTCGGCAATTCGGAGATATGTTTTCATGAAATCAAGTACTTATCGCTTCCTATGAATCACCATTACACAATCCATTCTGCTATAATCATCAATGAAAAGTATGAAGTACCTTTCTCCATAGGTTCCAACAACATTTATTGGGCCACATACGTCTGCATGAATGAGATCAAGAAGATGTGATTCCCTTTTCTTATTTGGCCGATATGAACTACAGACCAGCTTCCCACGAATACAAGCATCACAAGACATTTCCCATTCATGTTTTAGAATAAGAATATCCATGACTATCTTCAGCTTAGATATATTTTCCATGTCTTTTTGGTTAATGTGACCCAGCCTTTGATGCCACAAATTGTTTTCTTCTTCAACATACAAATATATGGAGTTCACTTTGCTATCAACCTGATATAAGTTTTCATTTGTTCTACATCCATTCATAAGATAATTCCCTGTTTTTCCTTTTATAGTGCAGCCTTTTGGATTGAAGGTTACAATGATCCCTGAGTCACATAGATGACTTACAATGAGGAGATTTTGGCATAGACCGTCTTCATAAAGAACTTCAGTCTTCTTCATCTCCCCATTTGCGAGAGTAGTATTCCCACTACCTTTAATCTTCAAAGCACCATCATTACCAAACCTTACTATTCCATCAACCTTATTTTGAATTTTCATCAAAATGTCATCATTTCCCATCATATGGGAAGAGCATCCACTATCAATGATCCAGGTGCTGCTGCTCTTTGTAGCTTTGAGGGCTACTTCTGCAAGATTGGATTTCTCGATCTTCTTCTTCTCTTTCCATGAGATATTGGATTGAGCATAGGATACTGATGGTCTTTTAATACTTTCTTCCACATAATCTGATTCTTCATACCCATAATATTCTTCTAGAGGGTTAAAACTGTTTTTAAGAACAATATCATCAGGAGGATCAAAAATGGCCTGTCTTTGAGTGTTGTAAGAATTTCTCCTATCATACCATTGCATGCAATACATAGATTTATGGATAAAGTTAGAACAATTAAAACAGTAACCATAGAAGCTATTTCTTCTAAAAGATGTAGGATATGAAATTGGTCTCCTTTTTTGACTTCCCAGATCTTCCCCATTCAATTAGCTCCTTTCCTCTTTGCAGTATGACAAGGTATGGACCAGATAACCACAAAACTGACACTTCATGAGAGGAAATGTCTTTTCATGTGAATTTATCATCATGCTTTCTTCCTTGAGAGAATAGTTGAACTCTCTGTCATTTCTAAATGTTTGAGGATAATTTTAAGTTCTTCTTTTAGTTTGGATTAAGGGTTCCTTTTTTAGAATTTCAGGTAATGTTTCAGCATGTCCAACTTTCATCATGTCGTTATTTTGGCTCTCTTTACTTCCAGCATGTGATGTATCATCTTCACAGCCAATTCCACTCCTTCCCTTGTAAGTGGTTCTTTGATCACATATGATTTTTCCAACCCCATCCTAACCACACTTGACTCTTGCTAGTAATTATGCATCTGAGAATCTTCCGAAATGAATTTTCTTCTTTCCCTCATTTATCATTGATTGACATTCAATTTTACTTCTAAGAGTAACGACTTCTTCCTCAAGTCCCTCAATAGTCTTGGACTTCTCTTCCAGTCTAGATGAAAGGTCATTTATGACCTTTTCTTGTTCTTCAATTTTAAGCTTTAGTTCCACAACATCATCTGTGCTTTCAAGGAATGAAGACTGAACTCTCACTAGTTCTTCTAGTCGTTAAATCTCTACTTGAAGCTCATCAACATACTCTAATGATTCATCCACAATTTCCTTCCACTTATTAAATCTCTTACATTTATCTTGAAGCTTGGAAAAAGAACCCTTAATTTGATTCATTGAATCACCATTAGAAATAATCTGATAATCTCTATCTTTGTTGATCAAGTGTTCTGACTTTTCAACCATAGCCATCATGGAAGCATGCTTTCCCGTTTTAAATTCGGGTTCTTCTTCTTCACAAAATTCAGTATCCTCATCTTCCTCTTCACATAAAAAACTCTTCCTCTATATTTTCCTTCCAGATTTGAAGTCTCTATTTTTGAAAAATATTTTTCGAGGCTTCTCGATGTTCTCATCTTCACTATCTCCATCATTGAACTTTCTTAAACATTGAGAGACAATGTGCCCAATTTTTCCACAACGAAAACATGCGAGAGGTATCATTCCTTTGAATTTCCCTTTTCCCTTCTAGAACTTCTTTGCAATGAGATAAAGAATCTATTTTTCTTCATCATCATCACCACTACTATCTTTTGAGATTTTCAGTTTATCCATGGCCTTGAACACCATTTCCTTGCTCACACGAGTCGTAGCATCTTCTGATTTGACTCTCATTTTGTATGCTACCAAGCTGCTCAGTAGATCATCCAGAGAAAATTTGGAAAGATCTCTTTCCTCAAGGGCTGACACCTTTTCATTGTATAGGGGTGGAAGCCTTCTTAATATTTTCTTTACAATATCAATGTATTTGATTTCTTCTCCTAGACCCCGAATTGCTCCAACCACTTCAGTAATTCGATTGAAGAATGAGTCTGCATTCTCGTCTGGGTGCATCTTCAGATCATCAAACCGATTGTGCAGGACTTGTAATTTTTCCGCCTTCACTTTACTATCTCCTTCATAAATATTTTCGAGTTTATCCCACATGGATTTTTATGAGGTGCCACTCATCACCTTTAGATAGATCTGATCAGAAGGAGCTGAGGTGAGTGCATTTTGTGCTTTAGTATCTTCATCAATAATTTACCTGTCTATGTCAATCATAGCCCGGCCTGTTGGATTAGTGACTTGTATTCCTTTCATAGTGGAAAACAAAACTTCCATTCATGAGATCTTATATGAGATCTCATCCGGTTCTTCCAGATCTGAAAATTACTTCCATAAAAGAGAGGGACTTCCCAAACATTGACAACATTCTCCATAGCGACAAAGGAAAGATTCAAAGCCAGCAACCTCCCTCCGAAACCACTTATAGGACCTGAGGACACCCTGAGAGGGGAGAGGTGAATCAAGGTGTCAAATTTTTATTTTAAACCAAAGGGTCTTGTCCCCACGTTGGAAGGAACTAGTCGAACCTGTATGATGGATATGATCAGCAATAAAATGTTCACATGAAAAACAGATGACACAACAATTTTTATTTGGTTCACCACTAAGGGCTACGTCCAAGGAGAATATGCTGATAGGTTGTCGGTCATACCAAATTCCACTAATCATCACTAGTTGTTGATTACAATGGGTCGAGAATAGTCACTCTATCCCAGGCTCACTACCTTTACAATGTTTCAGGGATAGCTCACTGCTTCCCTCGGGTCATTCCCGTTGACTCCCCCTGGCTCACTGCCCTTGGTGAAATCACACCTAGTTTATATTCGTGAAGGTCTCTTCAATAGATTTTCATTGAAGTCTTTGTCTCTTCTTAGTACAAGACTCTGCTTACATCCATGTCCGAAATTGATGCACTAGAATGCACAGTACCACTGAAGAAGATAACTAGAACGTGTAGACAAGCTTCATTATCAATTGCATGCAACACCAACCCTTTGCACGCAAAACCTTCCTATTGCGTGAAAAATTTACTTTTCACGTGGAAAAATATTTCACACAAAGACCTCCTTTTTCACGCAACTGAATCTCTTATGCGCGAAAACAATTTTTACGCCCAACTACTCATTTTTCGTGCATCCCGGAATTTTCCACGCAATTCAGAATATTTCGTGCAAGCCCCATTACGCGATCCTTTTTCGCGCATCAGACCTCAGATCTTCTCTCAGCCTTCAACTGCTTCAAATGAAGGGGGTCACCTCATATTTATAGGTGTCTGAGACCCCCGCGTGAAAAATCCAGTATGGCATGTAAAACCTCTCAGCTGGTGCGTAATCTTTCGCACCGATAGCATTTTTCGTGCACATAATCAAAAATTTTGCGCAACCCATGCCTTTGTCATTTTTCGACGTTCTGATTCTGAAGCACTGTTTGTGCGAAAAAAACTTGATCCTGTATTTCGTGAATCCCGCTCTTTTTCACACCCAACTCAAATATTTCGTGCACAACCCTTCTTTTTCGCGCACCACTTCCTCGTTTCGTGAACCTCATTTTAGTAACAATCCATGTCTTCATTTTCCGATTTACAGGCCCAAAAATTTGGCAAACACTGGGAAATGACGCCACTTTCAATATTGTTGTCTTCATGAACTTTATGATCACTTTACTGGTTCACATTTTGAACTTCCACTGAAGATTGACAACAAACACAAACCATACTCAAATTATTTCATAGAAGATTTTGGTTCCAACGACGCCCCCAATCCGTTCGGCCAGCAGGCTAATCCATGGCCATCCGCGATCCGGGTCGCACCCCGCTAGGTCGGGTTGGACCCGCCGAGCCAGGATGGGCCGACCCGCCAGCCCACCGAGCTTGACGGGTCGGGCCCGTTTCGCTTAAATATGAAAAACATCTTGACAATGCGTCTGATCAATGCGTCGTCTATGGAACTAGGACCCTTGTGGTGAGGCGGTCCTTTTTCAATACTCTAGGAGAGTTTTGGACAACTTTGGAAGATGTTCAGGTTTGGAACGAGCATAATTCCAACTGAGCCCCTGGAATAGAGAAGCCAATAACTGTCAGATCGGGCGTCCGATTGAAGCGCCGTCTATGGCGTTGGATTTCTTTTGATGAGGCAGAAATTCGGGATGCATCAACTCTGGACTTTGTGACAGTTGATGTACCGACACCTTTGCTCGCGGAGAAGACCCTCCTGGAATCGAGCGGGCTGTGTGCGAGAACCCTAGAACTGGTTGGGACTGCGATGACTACTGTCCTGGAATCCTCTGTGGGTTTGACTACCGTACTGGAATCCTTCGTGGGTTCGATGGTAGTGACTACTATTCTTGTGTCCTGTGTGGGTCCGGCAGTTTGACCTCTGTACTTGTATCCTGTGTGGGTCTGACAGAGTAGCTGGTCTTGTTGCCTGTGTAGTTCTGACAGCTTAGCTGGTCTTGTATACTTTATGGGTCCAATAGATTAGATGAATCAGTGACTACATCTGATCATCTCTATCTCTATATGAAATATGTATACATGTGTGAGCTGAGTCTTGACATTCAATCATTATCCTTCATGTGATTGACTGTACTTCGTGTCTGGACTGGGTTGTGCATGGGCTTGAGAGTTGGAGCCGAAATGAGATTGATAACTTAGGTATATGTATGGGCATATACCTATGTAGGGTCAGTTGAAACTTCTTGGTTGTATCTTTCTTCGGTGGTTTATACATTGTGGATTTTGGGAGATCTTTGGGGGTCTCGGGGTCCCTACTGAGTATCATTATACTCACCCCTACACGGGCTATGCCTGCACTTCGTTATGTTGAATGAAGATGAAAAACATCATTGAAGGAGGCAGAGCGCAAGCCAGGACCTGACGGTACCTGTTGGTGGACCACCTGGCGAGACGGTACACAGAGAAGACAAATAGATGTGGAGTGATGAGGTGGAATTCTGTACCTACCCATCAGTTAGGGTACTCGGAAGACGTTCCAGGAGAATCCCTTTTTAGTTGTTGTCCCGTTTTTAGTTGTACTTGTTTTCAGTTGTACATGTACTTTATTATTGGCCTTGTATTTATGTCCCCCATTACTTTTAGCATTACATTCTGTATACAGTATTCACTTAGTGTTTACTTCCTTTTGCGTACTTTGTTGTGTTTTATTTCTTTCTTAAAGGCAATGCCTTCCCAACTTAGGGATGTATGCCTTTGGGGCTAGTCGCCAGCCCATGGACTATGGAAGGTGTGCTTGGGGTAGTCACGACACGGGCCCTGAGGATGGGTCCTGAAAAATTGGTATTAGTGGAGACGGTTCTTCCACAGAACTCAGGACTCAGATCATTAATTCTGTGAAGCAATAGTGTTAAGAGTATTGAGTGTGGTTTTTAGTCCAGGGAGTCCAGTGTTGGTGTGGTGGCCGACGTATCCAAACACCAGGAATCTGACCTCTGATTTCTGACCTAGTGCATGAAACCAATGAATGCATGTGTGTTTCCTTTGAAAAAAATTTATGTGTGATTACATTGTGTTAGCTCACCAGGTATTCTGTTTGACCGTGGCACACCTGTTTCTTTTCAGGATGTCCCTACGAAGGCATCCAGCTATGGTTCTAAGTTACGTAAGAGATGGTAGCCCACCGAGCGACGAGGCCTCTGTGCAGGGCCCATCACAGCAGAGGTACCAATAACACCTGTACCTGCTGGACCACTGATACCACCATCCCCAGTAGTGGAGAGTGCACGCAAATTGAGTGTGTTGCATGAGTTCTAGTGCCAGAGGCCACTCAGGTTCTAGGGAGAGACAGACCCACAGGCAGCTGAGTATTTCCTGGAGGATATCGTGAGAGTTTTCAGATTGGTAGGGACACCAGCAGACCATATGGTGATCCTTACCGCGAGTCTCCTATAAAAAGTAGCAGGAAGATGGTGGAGCATGATTCTCTAGGTTCATGACGAGGGATTATTACACTAGACAGACTTCGAGAGTCTCTTCGACACCGTTTTTGTTCCAACCACCCTTCGTCCGGTGCAGATTTAGGAGTTACTACATCTAAAACTGGTCAACATGACAGTAGCTTAGTACTCAGCGAGGTTTACTGGACTCTCATGCTTCTCCATAGATATAGTACAGGAACCGTTATTTAGGGCACGGACCTTTGAGTAGGGACTCAAGAACAAGATCAAAGCTTTGACGATTCCCCTCAATATTCCGACCCAAGTGGGGTTGCTGGAGAGAGCCCTTCTAGTGGAGTGTTTCCTCGTTGATCAGACACCAGTAGTGAGACCCACCATAGGACGACACATAGCGGAGTCTTCTGTAGCCGGCAGTAGACATATGTCAGAGAGGTCTAAGTAGAACAGGCCATCAGGTGGGTGACCTCAGGATACAGGTTCGGTTGTGCGGGGCACATGAAACAGAGCTATTATTATGAAGAGAAGGCAGTGTTATGCATGCAGCAGGCAGGGCCACATGGCTTGTGGCTGCCCGACCCACCATGCAGACGAGCAGAAGACAGTAGAGGGACCTCCTAGGCAGAGGTAGAGGTTTGACCATGGTGGTCCGTCGGGAGCAGGCGGACGAGGTAGAGGAGCGGGCCGAACAGCGGGCAGTGGATGATGTTTCGAGACTCTCCCACCACCACCACCACCAGAAGGTCCACCCCGACCATAGGGAGCTGGCTGGCAGAGGTGGGCTCAGCTCCATGCAGTCGAGGCCTATGATCACAGCACACCTGAGATGATTCAAGGTACTATCTATGTCTACTCCACCCTTGTTGCAGTACTTATATACATGGGTCAGAGTCATTATTTTATTCTTGTTTCCCTTGTTCGGAGCTCATAGATTCTGATTGAGTTGTTGTCTTGATCCTTACTGCTATAGACTCCTACGGGAGAAGACTCAATGATTACACACCAGTTCCAGCAGATTGAGCTCACTCTAGGTGGTGAGATCTTCGGCTGAGATCTTCTTGTAGCGGCGTCAATGACTTACCACGTCATCTTGGGTATGGACTAGTTATCCACAGTTCATGCTCAGATCGACTCTATTAAGTGCATGGTACAGTGTGTCCACATGGATGGGATGATGTTCACCATCACTGGGTAGAAGGAACCTTTACAGCGCATTATGGACTTACATAGAGGAGGGGCATCTGATCACACATCATTTTGCTAGTCACATCCTCGGAGTGGTTGATGTGTGTAGTCTGTGTTTTCCTGTTGTGGTGGATCAGTACGCAGTTGTTTCTCTTGGCGATGTTCCAGGAATACCTCCTCCCATAGAGGTAGACTTCTTTATTGACCTGTACCATGGGAAAACACTGATATCTACTCCAACATATTGGATGGCTCCCGCTGAGCTTCGTGGGCTACGGGTACAGCTAGAGGACTTGTAGGGAAAGGGATTTATCCGACCCGGTGTTTCACCCGGGGCATCTTTGATTTTGTTCACCAAGAAGGTGGATGAGAGCTTGTGGCTGTGTGTCAACTATCATCACCTAAATCAAGTGACAATGAAGAACAAGTACCCACTTTTGAGGATTGATGATCTCTTTGATCAGCTCAAGGGAGAACGATGGTTCTCGACGATATACCTCAGGTAAGGCTATCACCAGCTCAGAGTTCGAGACGAGGATGTGCAGAAGATGGCCTTCAGGTGTTGGTATGGCCACTATGAGTTCATGGTTATGCCCTTTGGTGTAACCAACGCTCCATAAGTGTTCATTAGTCTCATTAACAGGATCTTCCAGCCTTACCTCGATCAATTTTTCATAGTCTTCATCGACAACATACTGATTTACTCGACTACTGAGGAGGGTCACGCCTACCATTTGCGGGTAGTATTGGACACAGTCCAAGAGCACCAGAATTATGGTAAGCACTCAAAGTGCCAGTTCTGGATTCGAGAGGTTCACTTCTTGGGACACGTCAACTCGTAGGATGGGGTCGAAATGGATCCAGCGAAGATCGAGGCAGTACTTGCTTTGGAGCCACCCAGGTGTGTGACAGAGGTGCAGAGTTTCCTGGGTCTGGATTAGTACTATTAAATATTTGTGCCTGAGTTATCCAGAGTTGCATCACTTCTTTCAACTTTGATGAAGAAGGGGAAACCCTTCGTGTGGTATGAGAGATGTCAGCGGAGCTTTATGGAGCTGATCCAAAGATTGACCAGTGCGCCCATCTTGAGGATACTAGAGGAGGGTGTTGGGTACATAATTTACTACGACACATCAGGTAATAGACTCCGGTGTGTCTTGATGCAGGAGCGAGTAGTGATCGCCTATGGTTCACAACAGTTGAGACCACATGAGCAGAACTACGCTACCCAAGACCTAGAGTTAGTAGTAGTGGTCTTTACCTTGAAGATGTGGCGGAACTATCTGATGGGAGAGCATTTTACAGTCTAATCTGACCACCAGAGTCTCAGGTACATCTTCTCAAAGATGGTATTAAACCTGAGACATCAGCGATGGATTGAGTTCCTCCAGGACTATGACATTGAGATTTTATATACTCCTAGGAAGGGGAACGTTGTAGCAGATGCTCTCAGTAGGATATCGGGCATTCAGCTTCTAGGAGAAGTGACAGAGCAGATGGTCGCGTTGCAGATATCCTTTCTGGATAGAGATGGAGCAGCCTATCTTCAATCTCTCACAGACAGTCATCCACTTCTTCAGTGATTCAAAGAGGCACAACATGGGGACGTTGACTATGAGACACGACGTGTTCTGATATCCACAGGGAAGGCGCTTGATGAATTTTCTGAAAGAGGGGAGCACGTCATCCTCTTCATGGGACGTACCATGGTACCAGTTGCATTACAGGAGGAGGTGTTGAGGGAGTTTCACACTTCCCCTTTAGTAGTATATCCAAGAGTGGGAAAGATGTATCAGGACCTCAGACGACCGCACTAGTGGCCGGGTATGAAGAATGTTGTAGTAGAGTTCGTTTCACGATGCCTCAATAGTCAGCAAGTGATGGCGGAGCACCAGGTACTAGTAGGATTGGTATAAAACTTAGAGGTCCCAAAGAGGAAGTGGGATGTTATATCCATGGATTTCGTGATGAGGCTTCAGTGTTCATCTAGAGGACACGACTCTATCTAGGTGATCATAGACCGACTCACCATGTCGGCCCACCTCCTACCGATCAGAGAGTAGGGATCAGTAGAGAGCTTGGGATTCCTCTAAATTCAAGAGATCATACGACTTAATGGTGTTTTGTCGAATATTTTCTCTGATCGAGATGCTCGGTTCACTTCCCATCTATGGAAGGGATTACATGAGGAATTTGGGACACAGCTTCATTTGAGCATCGTCTTCCATCCTCAGGCGGACGGTCAGACGGAGAGGACCATTCAAACTCTCGAGCACATGCTACGTTCATGTTTCCTCGACTATGGTCGTAGTTGGGAGGATCACTTACCCTTTTTAGAGTTTGCATACAACAACAACTACCACTCCACCATCGGGATGGCACCATACGAGGCATTTTACGGCCAACCATTCAGATCAACTCTGTGATGGACTGACTCAGCGGAGTCAGCACTTATAGGACCAGAGATGGTTAAAGATACGGTGGAGATGGTTTAGATAATTCAGGAGTGGATGAAGACTACATAGAGAAGACATAATTCCTATGCTGATAGGAGACAAAGACCACTAGAGTTCGAGGATGGAGACCACGTCTTCATACAGGTATCACCTCTTCGAGGTCTAAGGAGATTTGGCCAAGGTGGAAATTTATCTCCCTGTTTTATCGGGCTGTTCCAGGTCCTCAGCAGAGTAGGCGAGGGGGCTTTCCGCCTGGCCCTTCCACCTGGCCCTTCCACCTCAATTGCACTGGGTACATGACATCTTCCAAATATCTCAACTGAGGAGATACATACACGAACTGACCCACATCATCGACCATGGGGAGCTGGACATCGATGAAGAGGTGACATTAATGGAGGTCCCAGTGGAGATCGAGGATCGACAAGAGAGGGTCCTATGTGGATGGTCGATTCCTCTTGTGTGCATTCACTGGAAGCACATGAACCTCTAGGAGAGCACCTGGGTGTGGGAGGCTCAGATGCGTGCTCAGTACCCTCATTTGTTTCCTTAGTGTGTGTGTTGTAGATATACAGGGAGGTAAAGCCCTGAGGTGGGGGTAATGTAAAGGCCCTGAAATTTCAAGGAATTTTTTTTCTTAATTTCATTGGCATATTTCCTGTCCGCAGTTTCTAACGGCGCCTGATTCTGAGGCCCGATGTGCCTAGAATCATTTTATGACCTTTTTTTCTAGAACATTCAGTAATCATATGTTTGAGTTTTTATATCTTTTGATCCAGTGCTCAAAATCGAAATATGAGGGCACCGATTAACTCGCAGTGCCAGTTTTCTGTTAAGGGGACTATTAACGCGGTTGCGTTTTATGCAGGTTGAAGGTTATTTTTTGGGGGTTCATAGTAATATAAATAAAATTGTTTTATCGTACAATTTTATTTAAGAGGAGGTTATTTCCACGAAAGGGATGTTGGGGTGGGGCCCACACCCCACATAACCTCCCATGGGAGGATAATGTGTGTGGGTCCTACACGATCCTAACCCCTCAACTCCCCCTTAAACTCCCTTGAACCCCCTTGATATTCCATATTAAATTTTGAGCCAACCTATACTTCATTAATTAATGTGGAGCCTCTCCACCACCCACTTGTTGTCATTAATATGACAACACCGTTAATTAACTGATTGAACACCACAATTAATTAATTAATTTAATTGTTTGAATTTTGTAAAACATGGGAGAATAAAATAACAGCCTATACTATTATTTTGATTGGAACTTGTTGTGTTGGGAATGCTCGGGATAATTAAAATAATAGTGTTCTTCTCTCGACGAAGAACACCGTTCTTCAACGAAGAACATGAAGAAATTCTTTGTTGATGCATCCTCTTCGGACGAACCCCAGCTTCAACGGAATCGACGTCAGTATTCCGAGATGCCTGACCTCCACGACACACATCTTCCACGGGTTGTTGACGTGAACCGTTCTTCAAATCGGGTAGGGGTTTTTGATTAATTTTAAACGAATTAAAATTAAACACTTGTTCTTCGATGTATGGCTTTGATTGACTTTAGACAATTGATACCAACTAAGGCGGAGGGTGCGGGCCAAACCATCATGGCCCGACGACCCTCCATAGGTTATTTTTGTTTTGGTGATGGGGGATAAGTCATGAAGGAATGGTACTGTCTCACCACGCTAGAGAGAACCGCGGGGTGAGGAAGGTGGTGGTGTTAGCGACAGGAGGAAGCAGTGGACATGTGTCGGCCGTGTAGAGAAGAATCGTGGCCCGCATCTGCGGGCTTCTCAGAAGATGAAGAACTATCCGACTAATTCCGACCATGCTGAAGAAACGGTGGCGCCACGAGGGCGCCGCACTACGGATAACCTCTGCCTGCTTCCACGGGCCGCTTTAGTGGTGGAACCGGCCGGTAGGAGGCCGACCAGGTTGAAGAAGGTCGCGACACCCGAAGGTGTCGCATTGGAGAACAACGGCCCGGCTGTGCGGGCCGCTCGTGCCAGAGAAGGCCAGCCGACTTCGGCTGGCTGGACAAGAGGGGCAGCGCCGCTCGTCGTAGCTGTTTTGAAAAATCGGGGGTCGCGCCCCCGATCCCCTCGGCCAGCCGGCCGAGTCGCCTCCTGCTGCGGGCTAGGCCGCGCCCCGCCGGGCCGTGCCGTAGCCCGCCATGGGTTGGGCCACGCCACGCCAGGCAGGGCCACAACCCTCAGGATGGGCTGACCCCTTAGATGGGTCAGACCTTCTGAGCTAGGATGGGCGGACCCAAGAGCCCACCAGGCTTGACGAGTTGAGCACGTTTCGCTTAAATTAAAATAACTTCTTTATCATGCTTACGATCGGCGTGTCGTCTACGGCACTGGGACCCTTATGATGAGGCGGTCCTTTTGTGATACTCTGAGTGAATTTAGGAAAACATTGGAAAACGGCTGGGTTTGGAACGAGCGTAATTCCAACTGGGCCCCTAGAACAGAAAAGCCAATAACTCTCAGACTGGGTGTCTGATTGACGCGTTGTCTGTCACGTTGGATTTTTTTTTATGAGAAAAAACTTCAGGATACATCTACTATGAACTTCTTGATAGTTGATGTATCGACCACTTTGCTCAAGGAGATGACCCTCCCAGAATTGAGCGTGCTGTGTGCAGGAACCCTAGAGCTGGCTTCGAGTGCGACGACTACTGTACTGGAATCCTTCATGGGTTCGACAGCGACGACTGCCATATTGGAATCCTATGTGGGTTTGACAATGATGACAATTGTTCTTGTATCCAATGTAGGTTTGGTATTTTGACCTCTGTACTTGTATCCTCTATGGGTCCGACATAGTAGCTGGTCTTGTATCCTATGTGGGTCTAACAGCTTAGCTGGTCTACTATCTTGTGTGGGTCTGACAGCTTAGATGAATCAATGACTAAATCTGATCATCTCTATCGATATACGAAATTTATATACCTATGTGAGCTGAGTCTTGACTTTCAATCATTGTCATCGATGTGATTGATTGTAAATCCTGTGTGGACTGGGTTGTTCTTGGGCTCGAGAGTTGGAGATGAACTGAGATTGATAACTTAGGTATATGTATGGGCATTTTCCTAAGTAGGGTTGGTTGATACTTAATGGTTGTATCATTCTTCTTTGGTTTATACTTTGTGGATTCTGGGAGATATTTGGGGGTCTCGGGGTCCCTAGTGGGTATCATTATACTCACTCTGCAGGGGTTATGCCCGCACTTTGTTGTGTTGGATGCAGACGACGGACAACGTTGACAGAGACCGAGTGCGAGCCAGGACCGGACGGTACCCATAGGTGGACCACATGGTGAGACGGTACAGGGAGCAGACAGATAGACGTGGAGTGCTGAGGTGGACTTATGTACCTACCCATCAGGTAGGATACTCGGGGGACATTCCAAGAGATGCCCTTTTTAGCTGTTGTCACTTTTTCTGTTGTACTGGCATTCCGTTGTACCTGTACATTACTATTGGGCTTTTATTTCCGCCCCCTTTACTTTAAGCACTACTTTATGTATTCAATATTGACTTAGTGTTTACTTCCATTTTTGTACCCTGTTGTGTTTGTTTAATTTCATAAAGGCAATGCCTTTCCAGCTTAGGGATTTACGCCTTTGGTGCTAGTCGCCAACCCCTAGCCTATGGAAGGAGAGCGTGGGGTAGTCACGGCATGGGACCCAAGGACGAGTCAAGACATTTGTTCATTTCACATTATGGTTCTGGAAGGGATTGAAGAAGCCTATCACAACAAAGGTGTTTCAAAGAATAGTTTTTCACCCTCATACCAATGGTCAATCAGAACAGATGATACACATCCTAAATGGTATTCTATGATCATGTCACCTCGATTTTAGTGGTTCATGGGAGAAGAATATGCCATTTTTGAGTTTTCCTATAATAATATAATTTAGATGATAATTCAGAAGGCTATATTGAGGCCTTATATGGTACCCAATTCTGTTCACCCTTGTGGTGGATAGAGTTAGGTTAGGTATCCCAACTAGGTCCTCATCTCGTTCCGGATACTTCAGAGTAGTTTCGGATAATCAGAAAGTATATGACCACTTTCTAGTATAGAAAAAAATCATATGTCGATCACACTCGACAACCTCTAGATTTAATGGTTGGGGATCATGTTTTCCATCAGGTATCACCAAGGCTAGGTCTTAGATGGTTATAGAATAATGGGATGTTGACTCCTCATTATATAGGTCCATTTGAGATCTATATAGAGTTCGAGTGGTAGCCTATCAACAACTATTTCCTAAGAGGTAGCATTCCATGCATAATATCTTACATGTTTCACAGCATCTCCAATATCATGTTGACATGTACCATACCATTGATCCCATGGATGTGGAGTTTGATTTTGATTCTACCTATGAGGAGTATCCATTACGCATCGTCGACTGGAGAACGAAGGAACTCCATGGACAATCTGTCTCTCTAGTACTAGTGTTATGGTAGCATGTCCGTGTGCAAGATGAGACTTGGGAGTAGGTGGTCGACATAAATTATTAGTGGCTATATTTTTTATCAAAAAGTGTTTATACAACTCTATAAGGTGAACTGATGGATTAGTTCTTTAATGGGGAGAATACTATAAGAACATACTTGTTCACTCAGGTTTGGGTCATTAAAATTTTGGTGTTATTTGTTATTTTGGACCAATTTTGGATTCATAATGAGTTCATGAAGGTCACGAGGGTGTCAGAGGCTTGTTAGGAAGCTATGACCAAAGTATTGGTAAAATAGACATGGAAATTTAGTTATAGTAAATATTGAATGAAGGCTACACAGTTAAAGAAATCCATGCAGGTGGCATGTTTATAGAGCGAGTCTTACCACATAGTAGGAAGAAATTTTACCTACCCTTGCTACCTTACATTTCAAGTTCCCCTCTTCTTGAGGTACATGTTCATGGATTTTTCATGATTTACTAAAATTTGTAGATAGACCATGAATATGCTATTTTATGGGTAATTTTACTATTTCCACATAGTGATCAAATTTGAGATCCTCCTTCTTCCCCAATAAGAATTCCTATATGATTAAACTATTTTTATCACATTTTAGAACTCTTTTATGTCCTAAAAAGGGATTGAATGATCTCCTTCATCCTAGAAATGATCAATATTTTTTTCATCACATTAAGTGCACAAAGATATGTAATCGAGTCCTTTTATGCTATTTTTCACCTCTCTTTCTATCAAACTGGGTATTGAGGTGTTAGTTTTTGTCCCTTTTCCCCTCCATTCCATCCTGAATCTATGGCCAATATTGAAGGAAGAGAGTCGTATGACCCTAAGTTGAGTTTTCTATAACTCATACCTCATGTTCGTAGATTTTGGAACTGTCGTGTGGGGCCCAAAGATTATATCGAGTGCCATTTATTGAATTTATATTCCATGATTACAATAATTAGAATCATATTTTTATGCACTTTCAAACTATGTGATCAGTTGTTGGTTGTTACGACCATAATGCCCAACATCCCATGTAGGATGATATTTCATAGTTAATTTATTAGTATTTTGACACTTCAGATCCATCATTCGGATGTGCTCGAGCATGACCACATTAATGGTAGGCCTCTTTATCATAAATTTATGTTGTATCATGTAATAGTTATTGGAAACTACCTTCTCACATCTACTCAACCCGCCTAATATACGTTATTCAAATTAATAATAAATTGTTAAAGGGAAATTGAAAAGTATACTATATATATTACATGAAAATTATTAATTCAAATTATTAATAGGTTTCATGTATATAATACCCCATACCCTGTTAATGGAAGGTACAATAAGGATCCATGATTACTAAATATTCATAAATTGATTAAATGAACAATTTCATGCTACTTTTCAATGTTACAGTGATGAAAGGAAAAGCATGAACAAAATTGACAAATTAATAGATTAATAATTGATTAAATTATTGTATGACACATGGATTTATCACACTAATGAAAGGAAGGTCCTAAAAATATTATATTATATTACTTCCTTATCGAATTTTTGATGCCTGACGTTAGATCCTTGTGGATTATTAAGAGGGAATTCCATGAGCACTTGAGAACCCCATTCAGATTTGTGGATACAACTTGAATACCTTGAAACCCTCCAAGATCATGATCATTTCCCATTAATGAATGTCAGGTATGACACTATAAGATCACCCACATAGTATTAAAGGATTTTATGGACATACTCCTTGGATGCTTCAGTGACAAGTAAGTTCCATGGTTAAATCCAATATGGCTGAGTCACTAAAGAACCCCATTTAACCTTGGACCATCACCTTGAATTCAGTAGGCATCATATTGTTGAATTCCATAGAATAAGATGCTTGTATTTTGCTCCTTCAATTAGCCAGTCTACAGTTATTACTATGTTGGTGACCCTTGAGGTCTATGTTTCCAGGTTATTAACATGGAACATTATTATTAAATGTCATTAGAGGGATCCTTGTCATAACATTTAACCTTCACTACTATTAACATGTTACACATTTATAAACTGGTAATAATCAATTAATGGACTGGTTATGTTTAGATGCTAGCTAAGGGATAAAGAATGTACCTGGGTGTTTAGTTACATTGTACTACTTTGCATTATATAAGCATGCTTGCATAATATTAAATTTCAATTTCATGGGTCGGATAATATATACATATTTGGTGGCGGGCCACTATGATTTATCTAACACCATTTTCAGGTGTTGTTTGGTACTAGGGGCTAATTACATAAAGGAAGGCGACAATAATGGGAAGCATATGACTTCAAACACTTGATTGATTACTGCTTAAGATGGATCTTGATAGTTGATGTTCGAGTAAGATCTTGGGATTCATGGTATAAACTTTTTATTTCCTTTATAATTTTTCTGAACATGTTATGATTTTT
Organism: Viscum album; assembly: GCA_963277665.1. Classification (NCBI taxonomy): domain Eukaryota; kingdom Viridiplantae; phylum Streptophyta; class Magnoliopsida; order Santalales; family Viscaceae; genus Viscum; species Viscum album. The sequence continues at coordinate 600,288,600 of OY728122.1, forward strand.
ATCATGTATATGTGTTCTCTAATTTTAGACATACATGACATATCATCATCATTTGTTGTATGTTATTCTTGTAATTTTATTTATTTTAAATATTGTATATATTTTCTGAAGTGCCTTATTTTTACTTGTATTACTCCCAATATGTTCCTCTATTATTAATTATCCTCTATGAAACACTCTGCTATTGAGGGAATAGTCTCCACACAGACACACCCGAGGACCTCACTGCTGGTCGGTAACCTCAGGAATTTGGGTATATGCACTAGATGGCTTGTGGCCAACTATTCTTAGGGCACCCATTATGTGGGATCGGGGTCCGAGACATCAAAAATGGAATATTTATCCCTATTAAAAGATAACTTATCATTTAAAATCATAAAATTTGATTCATTGGATGATCATATAATCATTCAGGTATACATGTGGACTCGCACCTCTATGAAGCGATGTAATTCATTTTCCTTCACCACATCACAAATATGATATATATAATTATATTTAAATTAGTAATATTATTTTTATGGAATTATTTTTATTCTTTAAATATGATATATTAATTATATTCTTTCAATTATGTTCATTGAAAATTGGAAATGTTTTTGATGTGTACGTACAACCTATCGTCTCTAGGATTGAATGTAATTAATATTATACAACAAAAAATCATGATCGGTTTAAAATAATATTTATAATATAAAAATGATAATTATTTCATGAGAATTATTATATTGATTAAGGAACAATCATCCATTTTGAACATGTAGCACAGACATAAGTTATTTTGAAATTATTAGGGGAACAACCTCAATCCTCATGATGTGGACTTAATTAATCAGGTAATTAAATATAAAATGAAAATAATTGAAATAAATGGATTAAGGATATGTTAATGAACATGGAAAAAGTTATTATAATTTAAAAGAATTGATATTGTTTTATTATATAGCTGATATAGGAAATATATTGTAATTCAAGACCCTTGGTGAGGGATCTTGTCCCAATTTTCCCTAATTGAGTCATTTTTTATTGATATTAAATAAATTACATATATATGGTGAATATACATAAATTTTATATGTAATATCATGAATGATTCAAATTTAATTTATTTTCTTTGTTTAAAATTAAATTATTTCAACTAATTGGATTTCAGATGTGTTTTACTATGGAGGAAATGGTTTCATAACTCTATTTACATTTGTTAGATTATGAACTGTCATCAATAGCTTTTTTATGATAGTATTTTGTGTGAAATATTATATAAATTTATTTATTATGTATTCAAAAAAATGTTTATTTTCATTTGTTACACAGAATCTCTTCATTTATTAGTACCTAATTCAATGATAAGATCTTTGTAAGGATTTTTCGTCACAAATTAATTTTTATGGGACATATGTTTATTATATGAACCTATATTATTTTATGATGTGTATATATACCAAATTTTAAATATTATTAATGAATCTCTTTAAGTTATTGACATTTGGTATTTTATATGATGTTATTATTTCATGGGGAGTATGAATGAAATGTTACTAAAGTGGAAACCCATTTATGACATATTCTCTTTTTTTATATTGTTTGTTCTCAATGTTTTAGAAGCGGAAATGTAATGACATTATTTTCCAAAACCTATTAATTTGGTTATAAAATATTTGTTAATTTTTTTATATTTTCAGTTTCATTTCCCTCTTATTGAAAAATGATATATCAATACAAAATTATAAGTGTTACTAATATTGTTTCCTACATTAAATTGACATTATTTATCTTCCATATCCATGTTTTCTAAAATGACATAAAATATTTTATTTTATAAATATAATAATTTCCAAAATCTATTTTACTAGATCATTGACCTTACTTTGAATTGTTTTATAATGTAATTTCATAACTTCTTCGAAATGGGTCACTTTTGATTCCATCAACAAATTGTTCATAGATAATTTTTATAGTTATCATTAATGAAATGAGTGGGGTTCCCCACCATTATAAGAATTATTTTCAATGAATAATCCATTATAATTTTCTAATTTAAAATTCAATGAAAATAATTTTCATAAAATTAGATCATTTTTTTAAAATTTAATTTAATTTTTAATAATTATAAGGGTCTTTCATCAAATATATTATTATTGATATTTTAAAGTACTTCCATTATTGATTGTAAATAACCTAGGATGTTAATTACACTCTATTTGGAACATGTTATAATGATTCCACCATTATTATTTTATTTTTTGATTTTGATATTTAAATTGGAATTTTCCTTTTCAATGGGTGATTCAATAAATGAATGAATAACTTTTATTTTTTATTGCCAAAGGAGAAATATTTTAATTATTGTATTAATTAATGGAACATAGATATAACTTATGACAAAAATTGAACCTAATAAATAATATAGGGATGGTTGATCCCCATTATAGCTTGTGAAAAATAGTGGACCCAATATAGCTTGTAGTGTAGTTTGAGCACTATTATAACTCACGAAAATTTATTGATCCCAATATAGAATATTCGATGTGTCTTTCCCGATAGAGATTTGGTGCATTGAGTAATGTTCATTGTCATTAGATGAAATAAAAAGTGTATTACAAGGGTTTTAATTTATTGATTTAAAATGGAAACAATTTTTTCTGACATGAGTTTAAAATTGGTTATATTAAAAATGTTCCAATATATCAACACTTTTTCATTTGCCTATTATGGGTCTAATTGATTACTTTGATCAATATTTACATCATAGTACTCAGGATTTTTTATGAATCATTCCTTTATTAATATTTTATTCTATTTTTCCAGATTTTTGATATATTTATAGATGTTTATTATGTTCCATATGTTATGCTCATACAATCTGATTTTTCTTCATACCGTTATTCTCATATTTTTATCACTAATAGAATTCCATTTATAATTATAGTGCTTAACCTTACTAAGAATTTAAACTAACTCATAATATATTTACTTTTATTAAGGTAATGAATAATGATGATAGTATTTCTCAGTCAAGAATGTTTTAATATGTGAATAAATTTATGGGAGATGTTGGAGACTTAAGACATAATATGAAAATATGTTTTTGGTGGGAATAATGTCACTTGACATATTAGTTTTCGTTTATGTAATAGTTATTCCTAATTATATAAAACTATGGTCCTAAATGATCATTATCTATATAAGAAATATAATATTCCCTTGCAATTTTTAATGGTTTTCATGATTGAAAAACTAGGTATCATTTTTCGGTATCAAATCAATAATTTTAATCTTTATGATTTTAGCACAATATGCTAGAGTGTGAGATTTATGTTGTTTCATAATATCTTCCACGATAAACATAGATACAATTAATAATATAGAATTATGGAAACATATTTCTACTAGGAAATAAATATTTCCAAAAAAATTAATGAATGAGATGAATAAATATTGTAGAAGAAGTTATGGATTTATATATGGGTAAGGATAGTTCTATGATTATTATATTACTATTAGATATACATATATATAATTCTTGTGAATAAATAAAACCAATAAATATAATGAAAATGGTATAATGGTTATATAATCCATTTTCTAATATTAAATATTAAATATAAATATTATATTTTTCATTAATAAGAACTCATTAATATGTTTTATGTAAATGTTGAATGTTAATAAATAAAAATTTAATAAATGATTACCTATGGAATTTTTTTTATTCATAAATTTTTTCCCTAAATTATATTATATTTCGATATATTTTATGATCACATATTTATACATATAATTTGATAAAATTGATTACATATTTAGTATTTGGGAATTATTATTAGATAATAAGGTCAGTTTCCTTTTTTAGTGAAAAAATCAGTTATCAATGTGAGAATTGATCTATGTCTGTAAATATTAAAATTGGTAACTGATAATATATGTTTTAAATTATATATATATATATATTATAAAATTAAAAATTAATCTATATAATGGATGAAATATGAATAATATTTAATATTTTCTACTTATATGGAATTTTTATTGTTCAAATGACCTTCATTCAATATTAACAATTGATATATTTTTGTTACGCCACTAAAACATCTCAATTATTTTACAAATTATATACTAATTTAATGTGACATATTGCATTATTTTAATTATATAATTATGACTCCTACCACCTACCGTAAAGTCCCATCTCATGTTGGGTATCATATATTCATAATAAATGGGCCTCAATCATTCAAAATAACTGATGTTGTATGGAGATTGAGTGATTCCATTAAATTATATAATGAGATACTCTCCATATATTTTCAATTGTCTCCAATTAACTCTTTATGAACCCAATAAAAAATATATTGTGGTTTTTGTGACATGATTATACTTCTTTGGAAATGAAATTACTCAAATATATCAATAGTTTCATATTAATTAAATCATATATCAATGTTTTTTTATCTCTTCAACCTACATAAATAGTGTAATTAATTCATAATTATATTAAATATAAATTATTATCAATTCATAAATATATTGAACATGTCATTTTAAAATTTAATTATTTTTATCATTTTTTTCTTAAACCAATGGCCCAATGGCCTTTTTTTTATAGATTTTTGATTACCCCAATTTCCTGGGATGAGAGTAACCCTTAAATGGATTGAAGGGTTTGTGATTGCATGTCCCATAAGCTTAAGATACAATACATGACCCCAAGGTCTTAGGTAATTCAATAAGACTGTAACTTTAAAAACTGCCCCTCCCCAGCATCGGCATCGTGATGGTAGCTCTACACCTTTGCATAGTTGTCTGGATATGCTTCTTATGGAAGCACATGCTGGTCCCGATGGAATATCCATACCCACTAATTCTTCTAAGTCCCTTATTTTTTCTATAGTGAATATGCTTTCTCTGAATCCTCCTCTGGGGATATTCATTTTTTGTAGACTCTGTCTAGGGAAAAATTTCAGGGCCCGAGGGCCTTTATGTTGCCTGAAAGCTATAATGGTTGTCTAAAAGCCATACTGACCCAATGGATTGAGCGTACTTAAGTACATAATGACTCCATGCCCAAACTGGTGACCTAAGGTGAATAGTTATGGCTACTTCTGTACAGATAAGTAACTGCAACGGTAATGACTACACTACATGCAACAGTAATTGCTATAGTACTGCTACAACACTGCTATAGTACCCAAAAATATTCCTCCACCTTGATTCAATCATGGGTCTCATGGATACAATTTATGATGCCTCCCCAACTAGGTTGATGCTCATGTTCATTACATTATTTCTTCTAAATTGTTGAACTATCATGATAGATCAGTATAATGTAACTCATTATTATTTTTAGTGTTACCTAAAAAATATATGTTTTGAGATACATTCATTCAACTAACAAATTCAATAAAATAAACGTGGTAATTTAGAAATAACTATAACATTTTGATTCAAACCCATTTAAAATTAATAAAATTATCATTTTAACAATAATGACCAATGATCAATATCACCATACCAGAGATACTATGAAGAAATCAAAACTATTATAATTTTTCAAATAAAACCAAACATAACTAAATAATATATACATAATAAATGGATATAATTGATCATCATGAAATTTCCTAGGTATGAATAATGTTTTTAACATAGTTATTAATAAATAAATGTTTATTATATTTTGTAGTAGTGAATATTGTCAAAATAATGTGTGAATTTTTCAGTCTCTCACTCAATCTATCTTTTTCATTGATATTATTAATTCCAAAAATTTTATGATGAAATGTTTTTTGAAATTTCCATATAAATCCTCGTTTTTTCCATTTATATTTGTTTTTATGATTTATATGTATTCATACCAAACCCTCAAATTAATACATACCAATTAATTTTGATATTTTTAAAGAGAAATTTTTTTCCTCTATTTAATCGTAATTTTTTCCACCAATACTCGTGATCATTATATAGTTTTATAGATTTAATATTCGTAATTATATAAAAAATATAGATTATTTAGTTTTTAATTCCATTAACACTAACTTACATAAAAATATTTGAAGGGAATAATATTATTTCTCTTTTATTATGTTTATTGATCCATCTGGTTATTATACCATTATATTTGATTTTATTTATGAATCATTACATTAATTTTTTTAGGATTCATATATTCTTTTTTATTTACATTATATTTAGTTTTTTAATTATTTAGTAATAAATTATTTCATTTTGAATGTTATTTAATTTAAAAGAAATTATATTTTATTTTATAAAAAATATCATATATTATTCTAAAGGGGATTTCATTTTTTTCAAAATTATTTAATATTTTATATATTTCACTAGAAGTATGTTTTAGTTGACCCATGTACATTCTTTTGGATGAAGGTTTATTTTTTATGTATAGTGAATTGTTTTAAAAAAAATCATTCCTATGGTGTAATTTTGTTAAGATGAATTTATAAATGTTTTCATTATCAAATGGAAAAAAATTATGGTTTACATTATTTGATTTATCGATACCCTAGCCTTTTACTCACATCATTACATGATTTTAATCCTAAAAATCATCATATTAAAATCCATGGATTGTAATGTCTTAGGTCATGGAAGACAAGGTACACAAAACATAAAACATGGGACCAAATAAAATGTTTATTTATTTAGTATTCATAAATGGATAACAACTTCTATTATGCTCAAAAATAATTACAGGACAACCTGAGGATAATATGAACAAAGGTATGATATAAAAATCCCATTAAGGAGAAAAAACTATGATTAAAGCATGAGCACCAGGTCTAGAAGACATGACAAAATGTTATAAAAACTAACATGGAACATATGTAATCATAAAATATAAACATAGGATCATATAAAAATGCAGTCATAATAAGAACGAAGAAACATAAAACATATAGATAGTACGATTCAAGGCTCATTGCACATAGAGGATCACAAGTCACGATTAACCACAAAGACGGTTGCACATGGTTGCACGAGGTAAGGCTAACCGCCATGACTGTTTCCCATAAAATATCACGAGACTCAAATATACACAATTAATTGGAGTTATATTTGGGAACAACCATCATAAAATCATCAGAAATATTATTCCCAAACATATAATCATACAGAATCAATCATAAATAAAGATAAGGGTTACCCATATTGAACTTTTTATATCCTAATCATTTCATAATGCATAAAAAATGGGAGTATTATAAAAATGTCAATAGAGGAAATGAATTAGGTCATTCTGGGAAAATATTATTTTAATAGAGTCATATATCATGAAAATTAATATAAGTTTGATTTAGTGACATGTCAAAAATGTACTTAAGAACCCTTAGAATTAGTACATTTTAGTGTGGTTAAAGAAAAAATATCATAGGTCATTTTATGGAAAGGAATAATATTTTAAATTAAAAAAAAATGAAATAAGAGGTTATTAATAATAAAAATATTGTTTTTATAATAAATAATGGTGTCTCAATAACAGATTATATAGTCTCCTCGAAAATGGATAAGAATTCAGAAAGTTCCCTTAAGCAGGTTTTATTAGCAAGAAGTCTTGAGGAGGGAACCAGTTAAAATAAATTTATCCATGAAAGATAATGAAGAAAGGACATTGATAAATGAGTTTAGAGAATTTAAACATAATTTAGAAGGTGAACATAAACATAAAATATAACATTATTTGGTTAAAAAAATATAGGTATATCCAATGGAATAAAGGAGGTTTGGGTAGAATCCCTTTCCTTAAATCTGATAGTGTCCTTCACATGATCTTAATATCTAGGATAAACAAATTACATTTATAAATTTAAATTTATAGAACCTATTCATCATTTAATTTATTTATTTTAAACCTTTTAGGTTTATTCAAGACCTTTTGGCTGGGGTAATAGGTTCATTGTCATTGTTTGGGAGAATTTGATTCCATGGTTTTCATGAATTGTGTATATATATTCATGTAAGGATACAAATGAAAGATTCTAATGATTGAAAAGAATTGTAGTTATATGTCATTAGTGAACATAAATTTTATTACATTTTTGTAAAATTAATTTGGTTATTTGGTGTAAAAATGAATCATTATATAAAACATTAGTGATAATTGTTTTGGTTAATTTGGGGTTTTTAATCACACCGAAAAGATTTTCCATTATAAATTAAAATCATTGGTAAAAATGATTCTAGAAAAATTAATAATATTTAATATATATATTATATTATTTTTATACTCTAAATAAGTATTAATGAAAAAATTTGAAGACTGTAATAGAAATTGATATCTCGTCGTCCCTGAATGTGAAAAATTAACACATCTTTAATGGTGTTTTCATTTCTAGTATAAAAGGAGGGGAAAGGGGAGATGATGATGAATCATTACATTATCATAAAAAAATTATAGTACATGTATGTTAGTGGAGTTATTATAACATTCGGTTAAAATTATTTGATGAATGAAAAAGAAAGTAATGAACTTGAATGAAAATAAAAGAAATAAAATGAGGAATTTACCTCTTGAATATATCTTCCTTGAGATATTTTTAGGAGAGAGGTTTTGGAATATCTATGAGATCAATAGATCTTTGACGTTTAAGTGGGGCTTAGGGAGATATTTTAGAAGAATTTAAAAAAGGAAAAATGCTGGAGAGGTGTGTGTAGGGGAGGTATTGAGGGATTGTATTTATAGTGGAGGAGAAGAGGTCTTTCCCTCTATTTTAATCACTAGTGTAATAATTTTCCTCAAGACACTGAATATTGTGGATTCATGTGACCAAAAAAAATTAAAGATATGACTTTATTTCAAACTAATTCTAATTCATATCATCCATCACACATTCATGTTGTAGAAGTTAATTTATTTAGCATTTATCATAAACTATCATATTTTACTATTCACAAAAAATTCATGTATTTTAAAAAAATATAGAAAATTCACCCGAACCATTTTTCGAAAAGTATATATAAAAAATTAAATACACTTTATGAAAATAATTTTCAATATATGGGAAATTTAATTCATAAATAAAATTATTAATTAATTTAAAATTACAAATTTTAATATTAAAACTGCTTTTTTTACACTTTGAAAAATTAACTAAGGTGTTTTAAAATTATATTATAATAATAAGTCATAAAAATAATTATTTATAAATACATTTTATGGAAATTTATTTTCATTTAAATTATTAAATAAATAATAATTTTATAAATAACTATACATGACATATAAAAAATCCAACACTTATTTAATATTTTTTAAAATATTTACTTATTTTACTATAATATATTTATATCATATTGGTACTTAAATTATGGATAAATTTTACTTATAAATTCATTAGTGAGGTAACTATTCAATTGGAAGGTTTACTATTTATAGGGTCACATTACTATTCCAATGGTTATGAAACTATTTCATTTGTATACATTCATTAACCTCTAGAGATACCTTTTATTTTAATCATTATTTATTTATAAGGTTTGTATTGTGATCAATATGTAATATTATGTGATTATACAATAAGACATAATTATCAATATGAAATTCCATTAATAAAACATTGGTTCAATACATGATATGTGGGGAAGAATTATATATCCCTATAATGTATTATGTAATGGTGATATCACATGTCATTTTAGGTAGTAGAGAATGAGTGGTTAGCATAGTCCACTATGATATGGGACTTTTCTTCCATTTCTAGATGATAGTGTTAGAATAGAACCTTCATATATGTTATAATTTTAAATGTTTATATAAGTTCAACATTTCAATTCCACATTCCAATAGTATTTAAAGAAATTATGATTCTTTTAGTATACTTTTGATTCATTTTTTATGATTTTATGATAATTCATTCCTATAAATATGGAAACATTATTAGTACTCAATTGTTATATTATTTATGAAAACCAATAGTTATTTGAGTTATATATCTAATAATTTAACCTTTACTTTGAATTTGAGAAAAAAAAAATTCTAGTGTACCCATTTCCAAGGAAAATATGATGAATATTCCATATTATATGTCTACATGAGTGTGATTTTTTATGTATATGAGGATGAATTATATTTTTTTGAGGTAAAATAAATTGATTATATAACCAATCCTAGGGGATAATATACTTTTTTATTCCATTGGTGTGATAAATTTTTGATTTTTAATTTATAATCATGTATAATGATGTAAATTATATCTATTGGATAGTTTATTATCTCTAAAAATAGGGAACTGTGGTCTAGCTAGTACGAGATGTGGAGATGTTTTGTATAATTAAAGAAATGATGATCTTAAAAATTTTTCGATAATATATTATTGTTATAAATGTATTTTTAATTTAATATATAATTTTTTCGAAGACATGTTTTACCATAAACTCTATAATTATATTTAAGGACAACAAAATTCGGCCATTACCCAGGTTTTGATATAGATTATGTGGATACATGACCCAATTATGTTATGGTGTGTCTCCAAACTCAAGAAATAAAGGCTAACTATGTCACACTATGTAAATTTATTGTTTTCATATGAGTATATTTTGTTACATCATATATAACAAAAAAAATTATATACGTCAAACAAATAATTTCTTGTTTGAAAAAATATTTTTATTTCATATATATTGAGTTGATATGAGAGGAATATTTGTGTTTTCTTCTCCTAAATTAGGTAATATTGTTTAATCCAATTAAATTGTAACCCCTAATAAGTTTTATATGGGGTTAACATTTTTTCATCATGACTACAAACATGATGTAGTTTCCTGATCAAACTATGTGATATGGAATATACTCATACATATTTATTTTATCCTGCTTTCATTAGATAGATGAAACATATCATTATTAATGATGAAGGTATGGTAAGATATAAAATTGGGTTTGTAGGTACACGATATACCAGAAAGATGTTTTCGAAAATGTTATATGATATTTTATGTTATTTTATTCATAATTATATATGCATAAGCATATTCCATGAAAATTATTATGGGCCCCTTCATTTATCCCAAAAAAATGATCCCACTCACAACCTATATGATCACCCTGATGGACATATACATTCAATGATATGTAATATTTGAAATTAAATGGCTTACGGATGTGTCATTAAGTTAAAATTTTCTTGATATTAGACAGTGGATAAAATATATAAGTAATATGTGGACTACATTTACACTCTAATATGTCCCCAATTTATGATTCTTTTTTCATGACACATTTTTTTTATTTTGTGCACTAGGTAAACTGTGACATATGGACAAATAGAATTATATGATATAACATGATGGTTTTTATATTTTATTACTTGATAAGTATACCTAATTCTTCCTCCTATTTTAAATAACTAAATTATAATTATTTAGAAGATTTATTTCAATGATTTATTTGGTAAATAAAATAAAGTTAAATCTCTCCATGATGATAGTCTTTGAAAACATCATCACTATTTTCAAAAATCTATAAATCCGTTAGGACACTTTATGTCTACTGGAATCTAATTCCCGGTGGTGGGAATATGGATTTACAAAAATAAATACATGTAATAGGATTGATCCTATAATAGGAATATATATAAAATATAGATGATACAAATAAATATATAAAATAAAATAAATGAAATTGATTACTAACATATATATAAAATGCCATAATTTTTGTGGGGTTGTTAAAAACTCTTCCCTACTTCTTAGTCGGATGCCTCGTATTTAAGGCGGTTTATAACTATATATATTATAAAATATATATAATATACACTTAAAAACAACCCATTTAATAAATTATCCACATGAAAGCTAATCATCACATAATTATAGCCTATCATTATATAATCTAATCAATGTATATGGTATGTATTTCACCATTAGATTGTTTATAATCCCTTTTATTTTCTAAAATCATTCTACCATTAAATTACATTAGTGGATGGAGATCTATACATGGTTTTATTGTTATTAATATATAATTTTATTTATAAAATGGAATATCATCATGTAGATTATTGAGTGATCATTGTGTGCATTTGAATGTATATATAATGTATTTTCTATAATATATAATGTTATGTAGTATTTTGTGTTCCTTTTTTCTCCCTTTGGCATGAAATATGTCCCAATCCATACTTTTTTTACATTTAACCTCCACCTTTGATTAAAATAATGGAATTATTTATTAATGTGTAAATGTATTTGAAATTTCACTTATTTTAATTTTAAAAAAATAATTACACAACATTGTACATTTACACACGTCAGTATATTAAATTTCAAAGAAATTTCCATTAAGGCGTTCATACTAAAGAAGAATATTACCTATAAATTTTTCATTACCTTCATCATATAACATCTTGGAACATATTAAATTTGAATATGAATGTACTATTATAAAAAACCATTATATATGAATTCCATAGTTGATGTTTTGTAATTCATTAATTTGAAATGTTTTGTCATTATATATCCCTTATTATACCATACCCACTCTTCAATAATATATAACAGAAGAAAATTATAAGAATTTTATCCTCATATTGAATGGTTAACATTGTTACAATAATATCATAGTAGTTTTATTTTTTTCTGTAATTTAATATAATCACTATATAGATCCAGATGAATTATTATTGAAGGTTTTTAGGATTAAGGAAGTTATTATTGAAGGTTTTAAAAAAAATTTGTATATTTTCTTTATAATTGAATTTTATTTAAATGTATTGATATATATTATTATGACATACTTAAATAGAAACTATAATTTGGAATAAAATTCATTATAAAAATGAATTTTGTAAAATATTTTCAATTTATCAAGGAAATTAGTCATTTATGAATTTCCTATATGTTAGAATATACAGTAAATTCCATATTCAATATAATAGTAAAATTATGTTATGTAAGGTATTAATATTTGAAAAAAAAATTATGTTATATGAAAATCTAAAAACACTAAAAATATATGAATAAAGAACCTTGATTTAAGTTTTATATAAATATAATTTAGTCAATTATCGTAATGAATAAAAATTAATTTTTATTTTACATAAAAAATATTATAATTATAAATATAAACATAAGGAGAACTTGATAAAAATTAATTAATAAAAAATGTATTTCTTGAGCTTCCAAACATGGGAAATGTTATATTATTTTTTAATAAAAAACCATTTCAAAAATATTCCCAATTTGTATCAGAAAAAATAAAAAAATTAATAGATAAAATTTTATATATTAACACATTTAAATCAATCACAATTTAATATTTTTCATTTTTCTGCATTATTTTTCCCTCTTTTTATATAAAAACAATGTATATAAAAACAGATTGGTAGTAACTTTTTCACACTAATGTATACACTATATAAATATGATAATAAAATGAATTAAATGTTGGTCTTAGAATATATCAAATTAAATGAAAAAAATATACTATTAATGTAAATATACATAGACATGTAAAATGTTTGAAATTTCAAAACAAGAAATAATTTCCACTTCAGTTATAGTTACATAGTATTAACTATTTTTTATCATATATATAGGATTAATTGATTAGGGACATAAAGAAGAACCATAATGTACTAGAAACATCATTTATTCACTTCCACAGGAAAAAAGGGTTTCCTCCATGAATTCCAATATTGAAAAAACCCACTGAAAGTAATTTTGGTTTACTCAATTAATTATCATCATTAAAAATGTTTTTAAATATTAATCATATTATATTTGATAATTATAAATTTATCCTCATGAGGAATTAAATCATTGGTGGAATTAAATATTTTTTGTTTCTTTCTGTAATATATGTATGATTATTAATAGAATTATATGAGGAATATTTCATTACTAAAACATCTCTCCTACACATGAAATGAGAATCACCCATTTCATATTCTTGAAATCAATTTCGTTAATTTACCATATTATGTAATTGAAATATTAAAATACATATTTCACCAGTTGGTGTATATATAAGACTCTTATTATCTATAATTTCATATATGGAATTTCTACACAAATTGGTCCTTAATATGATTTCATATGGTGTTCAATCCCAAACGACCATTAATTTAGAGGATCTTCATATGTAGTTTAATCTATATGCGGTACGGGTGTTGTATTCATTATTGGAACTAAAGTGTAAGTGACATGCTGGTTATTATGGAATGAAGGGTGGTATATTTCCTATCATTTGTAATAATGATTTATTCACATACTATAGGTTTTTGATGGTGGATGTATCATATGGTGATGGTTGGTATTATGGTACAATTGATTTGAATAATCATAGGTGTGAGTACATGAGGACTATGGGAGTGATGTAGGTTTTCTAATGTTCCACGACGATAGGAAATGGGTTTATTTTGTATATATTACAACATGTGTATGTCATCTAGATTGATAAAGTGAGGGCTCCCAGATGGTAGGGCCATCATTCAATGATTAGAACAACGGGTTAGTGTAATTTGTCTATTTACCTAGGACTCTATTCCCTTTGGCCTATAATTTCTAGGTAATGGGACACATATACAATAAAAAATAAGATAATTTTCTTGTGTTTTTTAAAAAATTGTTGCATAGGTGTTACCCATTCCTATTGAAAAAACATTTTAGTAATACCAATTCAAATAAAAGTTTTCCCTTCATATTTCATTATTTTCATCTAAAAAATATCATTAAAAAATAAATTATCAAGTTGAAATTCGTTTATATTAAAAAACAATATTTAAACTCATTCAAACAATCATCTACATGTTGAAATATTTTTTATTAACATTTAATATAGATTTAGAATATACTTTGTTCTTCCAAAACTATTTTCTAGGATCATAAGATTTATGAAACTCGTCTACTATGTATTTGAATATTTCCATGACTGGTATAACAATGTCACCTAAATTGAAATATTATGTCCAATGTAAAAAAATATTCAATTTCAATTTTATAAATTCATTTTCACTATTTAATGGATAAGATTAAACATAATCCTCTTTAATAAGTTATTTTTAAATATATTAGTGATTTTATATCTACATAAAAAATAAATCAAGATATTTCAATAGCACTACATGAATACCATTAATATTATTCATGTATTCTTATTTAATTACATCTATATTGGATCCTACTTCATCCCTTTACGTTTTAAATAGTATTATATGGTCGTAAATTATAATTCATGATTTATAAAAACCATTATAACTGAAATATTCATATATATTTATTATAATTTATACTTTTGTGAAATCATATTTCAAACTTCATCAAACTAATTAATTTTTTATTAATATGAAAATAAAAATTCAAAAACTCTACAGTATTTCATAAAAAATAGTAATATCATTCTATTTAAATGTTTGATTTTACAAGTTTATGAATTTAGTAATACATTATTTCATTAATATTTGAAAATCACCCAGAGTAAGAGAATAAAAATATAAATTTGAAATCATTTTATTTCCAATAGAAATAACATGTGCATAATTTATTATTATCAACTAGTATTTCATTGATTTTAAAAATTCAAAATTACATTCTAAATAAAAAATATAAATAATTTATTTTTAATTATTTTGGATTCTATTTTCACTAAAAATATATATAATATCCTAAAAATAATATATAAAATATATTTGATCTTTTAAATCATAAAAATCGGTTTTGGAAACAGAAATCACATACTACTTGACTGAATTAATGTATTATCAAAAAAATAATTAATTAAAAAATTATAAATAATCACAAGGTGAGAGTATATGGTCTATAATTTCTTCTAATTTTAATTGTTTGTCAATTTTTTGGTATTTTATCTTTAATAGTCATATTATATTTTAATATTTTGAGGATTTCAAAAAGTACCCCTCACCATTATTATAAAAAGGTAACCTCCTCCCTCACTTCCTCACACAACAGTATTCCTTTTTTCTTGACAAAACCCTTCCCATTTAAATTATAAACTTCCATAGAAACATCCTATAGGACCGATTCTTCTAAAAAGAATAACCCTGTGGTCCCTAATAAAAGATCCAAAGGAGGTTCTGTAAGGAAGATGTAATTATCCTTACTCACTCCTTCAAAATTATTTCTCATTCTGCTTACACTTTATAGGTTTTTCCAAAAAAAAATTAATAACCCTAGTATAATATATATTCTATGATATTATTATTATTATGGGGGAACCATATTCCTCCTTTAATCCATCCAATGAAAATAAATATCATAATGTGTACAAACATATGACTTACCATTTCCACACTATGGTGTAGTATGTTTTTCATCACCACATTATTTTGATGTGTATAATGATGATGATAGTGGATATAATTTATAAATATTCCTATAAATTGATCATTTATAAATAATAAAATATATATTTCCTTACACATTAATATTAATGAAATGATATGATCACTCATACTTATGTACAACCTTCCATATACACAACATGCTGGGATCAATTCTCCATCATAAAAATTCGTGAATAAATTTAAAAATGTATATGATGAGTGATTATTATATTTATGAAGTAAATAAAATTATATATATGAACAAAATATATCCTTCTCTTAAGAAACATGACATACATGACAAAACAAACTTAATAATATGAATTAGTTATCACCTAAAACAATGGTAATAATGAAATATTATTAGAAAAATTATATAACAAGACCATTTATGAAATCATAAATATGGGTTTTGTTTTCATATAACATAACAACATAATTTAAACAATATAAATTTGGTTAACACACACTAACCTAATATAAATTACAACTTGAAGGTTAATTTCACAATCTCATTATTATCCTGGATTGTTTATATATAAGTATTTATAGGGACATATTTTTCATCCATGTCCATATTTCAAAAAAAATATGTTCTAAAAAAATGTAACTATTATTATACAATTTTTTAAATCCATTTTTACACAATTTTTAATTATTATTAAATGTTTTGAGAGGACTCTTATTTTCATTTCCCAAATGTGATACATTATAACTATTTCAAAAAATAAAGAAAGACTGTTTATTTTTAACTTATATGGCCCGAGAAGATTTTAAAGTCATCTTGAAACCATGATGTTTTGAAAATTCCATTACATGTTTAAAAATTAGATTTATGATATAAGTTTTATTTTATAAATTATCTACTTTTAAAAAAATGATTTTAGGGTAATGGGTATTTTTGTCAAGATATTTCTAATGAGTTTATCAGAGTATTTTCATCTAGGTAAACATACATTATTGAATAATACTTTTTACTGAGGATGATCTATAATGATGAAATAAAACTTATTTTATTCAATGTTTTATAATACTTCTTACTATTGATGTGCTATGTTGAAACCATTCATGATTTTTGATTTAATTATTCAAATTTTATTTGAATGATTTAGTACAAATGATTATATTCATTATGTTTCCCCCTTTCATAAGAGGAAGGAATTAGAAGTTTTAAGTGTAGGGTAAGGCCCACTATAGATCATTGATGCATCAGTAGATCTCATGAGACTAATTATATTTGGATTTGGATAATGGCTTACCAAATTATGTTTGGTGTCTTGGGTGACGCTTGGATAGTGTGTCTCTGATGCCCCTCAATCTGCATTACCTCATTATGAGATTAGTTATTGATACTCTATGCGAATATTGGACTTGTAGAATATCAATTTTTTATGTTTTCCAGATCATGGGATTATTTTTTGAGAATATTTTTTCTTTCAATATTATGATCACGATTTTCTCTAAAATGTATGTGTTTTAGTTATACACCTTTACTTAAATTTTATTATTTTTTATGATTGTATTTTTTGTATTATTTACTCTTAATTAACATCTGAGATCACCCCTTCTATATTTTTTATTTTCTCTTGATTCCATGAATAGATTTATTGATATTAAAGGTTAATTAAGAAGAATAGTGGTGTCCATAAAGGATTATCTATGTTGTATTTGTTTTTAATTATAATTTAATGTTAATTTAGGTAACATATTTTCCAATACATATAAATATATTAGAACTTTGGGATTAGTCCCTTGTACATATTCCAATATAACAAAGTAAGACAATAGTTCCAAGATTCAATGGTCAAGGCATTACTGTTGGTATAAAAAAATAATTTGTAGAATCCATGGAATCTAGTGTTAGAAAACATAGATTATGGAACCAAACTATATGATAGGCTTTTAGGATAAGAATAAAAAAAATAACCTATATTTTTTGTTAGTTAGAGATTATTTGGATCATCCAATAAATACCTCAATGTTTGGATACTACATTTAGATGTGGTTGGGGTATAGATGTACCTAGGGGTAACAAATTTGAGAAGGTGTCCCACACAGATCCTAGGGAAACCTGGTACAAGATAATGGTCCTTACTGTGCACCTAATTTGACACTCAAAGTAGATATTCTTATTTGAATTAAAATTAATTTTCAAAATTAATTACAATGGATTTAAAATTAAATATGTCCCCAAATAATCCAATTTAATGATTATAATATCATTTATGAATAAATTCTTCAATTTATTTTCTGTATTGCTAGTTCAAAATTATGTATTATGATTCATAACCATGTTTGGTGTGTGAAATTATTCATAGGTGGCAACTAATGGGGAAAATGATAACTACATCAATGCACATGTTGCATGCAAGGGTTTCTCTCCTATACAGTATAATGATTTTGGAGATGGTGCGTCCACTAAATTTGAACAGCTTAAAAAAAATATTGTGACAACTGACTCATGTTATGAACAAAAACCTTACTCTTATTGAGAATCTAGATCAAGAATGTGGAGAATTAATGTTAGTAAACTTCATGAGAAAATAACCTCCATTATTTAATGGAAATAAAAATCCAATTGTAGTTGAGAAATGGATATTTTCCTTATAGAATATATTTTTTTCTTTGGGAATAAATAAAAGGGGTAATTTTTTCTAGAAAATTTATTTTCTCTCATGGGATTCATATCAATGGTTTTTATTTCTTAAAAATATAAAGGAGGATTAAGATATAAAATACATATAATGGTTTGATTTTTTATGAAAATTTCATAGAAAAATAATTCCTCGCAAACAATGAGTAGATATGGGAAAGATCATTCTATTCTAAGGAAAAAAAGATGATGATAATATAGAAATGTAGGAGGCTATAATCACAATGTTAACAATGCATGTTGTATGTTACGTACACAATCTTTGAGTAATTTTGATAAATAATTTTTTGGGTTAATAATATACCTCCTCAGAGAACTAGTCTCCAAAAATTTCTAATCATATGAAGATATAGTGTCAAGTGCTATCAAATCAACTAAATAATTATCTATGTATTAGGACATTAATGGAAAGCTAGATAATAAGATAATGATGGAGTAAGAGATAGATAAAGTGAAAATGGGAATTATTTTTTTCCATCATGTCATAATTGTGGGAAAAAACACCCCAGTACTTGCCTGAATGGAATAAAAATTTGTTACATGTGAGGAGAGAAAGTTCACCAAGCTTGTGATTGAAACCGGAAAAACGAATCATGTAATGTGAAGTTCTACTATTGTATAGAGTTGGGACAGTATTCACATAATTCTCCCCAGTTTTCTGGAAATATAGATACAAAAAAGAAAATCCATGGAGGACCTGATTATGTTGTAACTACAGTCAATGTGGAAAATTTATTTTATTTTTATGGATTAAAGAATTATGTTATTATATCGAGATATATTTAAGGATTATTCTATCGTACACAGTATTTAGGGATTTGGAATAATGTATGATTTCATTAAGGTTGTTATGGTGATAAAATATTTAATATAAAAAAATAAGTTCTACATTTCATTTTTTGGGAAAAAATTCTGTTAGATTGATTTTGGGAATTTAGTAACAATTCTTATAAATTTTTTGAACGTAAATTTGGAAAGAAGTATTTTGGATGAGTCTTAATGTCAAAATGGTCAAATATGAACATTTGATATTATTATTTAAGGTAATAATTTGAAATATTCGATATATTTATCTATCCTTTTTTGTTTTATTTAATATGTAAAGGTTTGATGACTAACTGGTGGATATTATGATTCATAGAAGTGTTCCAATAAGGAAAACATCATTTTGAACCACTTCATTCCATGTGTAAGATATGGACTGAAAATTTATATAATCATAATTTATGGATTTGATAATTCTTATGAAATAGAAATAAATCCAGTAAGTTAATATCTAAATAGTAAAATAACTATTCAATGTTCCGAAAATGAATTTGGAACAAAACATATGTTGATGCACCTTATTTTTTTTAATCTAATGATCAGATTTATAGCTCTGTGATTCATAAATTTTCATGATCATGTTCTCTATAAATCTCCATAAAAACATGATGGAAATATTCCTCTTTCATTCCCATGTTTTCATACATTAAAAACATATATCTGTTATCTATGATGACCTTGGAACTTCCCTTTCGTTTTTAACATGGAAATTTTATGGACTACTATTTGGATGTGGGATTTCATTGAAAGAATTTTATGTAGTCTAACCAATGTTACTAAGCCGAAATTCAAAAATTTTGAGTACACACATTATTTAAGATGGGTAAAATGTAACCCCCAATACATTAAAATATTTTTTGTTTAGAATAAATTTAATTTATTGGGATACTTCTTTATACAAAAAGTCATTCTAACACTACACACGGCATGGTGTCATCTTTCTTTACACGTAAGATCAAATTTTATCTCATTTAAATGGACAACATATTATACATAATATTTTGATACTTTTATATGTTTTATTAAAAAAAATATTTTATAAATTTGGAATAACTAAATTAGATTAGTGTGATTTTTTGTAAATTATCTTGGAAATTTCATTTTTTTGATAAAATAGTGAAAAATATGGCATTATAGTTAAAAATTGAATTTTTTTAAATAATTGTTATAAATTTAATTTAATTTTAAAGTCCAAATAGGTCAATAATACATATATTTGTCAAATTTAGGTCATTTTAATTATTTTTATATTAATATTTTATATAAAAAATTATTCAATATTTGAATGTCCCTTTTACCCACCTTCTATCCACATCTATGGGATCAGTGTAAAACATAATTTAGAAACTTCTATGAATTTAATTTGGGAAAAAATATGTGGTTTTACTATTTATTCAGAGTCTTGTCTATTAGGAGTAGATTAATTTTTAATGAATAATATATTTAGTATTTTTCTTACCATAGTTAAAGTTAAATAATGTAATTAAGGGTAAAAATAATATTTTAAGCATTATAAGGACACCATAAAACATTTCCTAAATTCATTACATGAATGAGTTTTGACCAAAAAACTTTATAAATAAATTATAACGTTTTTCTGCCAATAGGGTATGAATATGACATTTATAATATTAAAAGATAAGTTAAATATGGTATACTCACATTTATAAATATTATACCATGTTTTATAAATTTATAAAAAATATAAACTCGAATATAAATATTAATTTGAAATATAAAGTATTAATATAAATCATGATAATTTTTTTATAAATTTTAATTATTATTTAATTAACCAAAATAGAGAGACAATGTTAATTTAGTAATAGTTTAATCAATATAAATATCAAAAAGATTATATTAAAAATATTATTATAAAAATAATTTGACTGATTTAATGCCATACTTGATTTAAATTAATTGATTGGACATGTTAGTAATTTATAGATGTCCTAGTTTGATTTTTTCTTATGGTTTTGAATTATATATAATAAAAAATAACAAATACAGTCAAAATTTATGTAAACGATACCTAAAAAATATGTTATTAAATGATATAAAATTTATAAAAATATAAAAAAAGGCATCTAACTAGAATATGTATAATTAGGTAATAAATTATCAATTTGGGTGTTTTTTTTATTTTTATATTTATAATATTACCCCTTAAAAATAAATTACATGATATCATAGTAATAGATAAAGGGGTAAAATATGAGTTAAAAATTTTTCAGGGATTAGAAAAAAAAATAAAGGAATTTAAAAAATTATTTGATGAATAATATCAACCATTATCACATTATTATAGATTTCTAGTTGTTTAATGTACACTAATTTCACAAATTAAATTATTGGTTATTTAAATCAATGATTGTTATAAAATATCAGTCTCTTTGTTTTTTATATATTTTACGAATCCAGATATGGAAATGCTATGATATGAACGTACCAAACTATAAAAATTGATCATAATAACGGTATATTAATTATAGATATTTATTTTTAATTTTTATAACATTAATAATTACCTTACCATCTTCTGCATATAATAAAACAATATTTATTAAATCAAAAAAAATATTTATGTTAATAAAATTAATTTTTGATATATTTGGGATGAAATAATGTGTATAGTTAATTTTCAAGACATATATGATATATTAGAGTTGTTTGATAGCATTATATTTGAATAATCACTTTTTATGAGGTACTTCAAGTAAAATAAAATGAATAGTATCAAATTGGACAATAATGCTATCTTATTTAGTTATTTTATTATTAAATAATTTAAAATTTATTGAATAGAAAATAATCACAGTGGGATAGTATATGGTCGAAATTGTCTTATAAATTTTAGTAAAGGTCCATTTGTATCTATTTTGATCTAAAATAGTCCTATTATATTGTAATAATTTGAGGATTTCCAAGAGTTCCCCTCACCTCAATTATAAACGGGAACCTCCTCCCTCACTTCCTTGCACCAAATGGAGCCCTATATCTCTACCAATCCTTGACCATTACCCTTATGAAACTCAAAAGAGAATCATATAGGTTCTGATATTCTCAAAATTCCAACCCTATTGTCCTGAAGAGGAGATCTGAAGGAAGTTCTCTAAAGACAGGGTAATCATCATTACCATCTCCTTCATAATTATTTTCCTTCTCCATCCTCTCTAAAAGTTGTTTCTATTATAATGTAATAAATATAGTATAATATCTATAACAATATGTTCTTATGATTATAATACAAACATATTCCTCCTTTTACCAACTTATGAACTGAATATCACTATGTGTGTGTAAGTACGGCTTACCATCTCAACGGTGTGGTGTAAATTTTTTCCATCAATATTTTATTTTGATGGGTATAATTATGAATATAATGGATATAAATAATAAATATGACATGAAATTTATTATTTATAATTAATTTACAAACCAATATTTTACTACATTACCATTAACGAAATTACAATGTCGCTCGTGCATATGTATGGATTACCATATCAATGACACGATGTGATTCATTATCCATGCTAACAATTATTGAATGATTATAAATATGTACATGATGATTTTATAAAATATTTATGAACATAATATCATTTTTATATGAAGAAAATATATCCAATTCATAAGAAACATTACTTACACTACCAAAAAAACATAAGAAAATTAATCACTTAATACCTGTAAAAATTGTGAAAATTAAATATTATAACGAAAAAAATAAAATAGGATCATATATGATATAATAAATATGGATATTGTTATGTTATAATTTAATAACATACATTACCTATTATATTAGATGTGAACCCATCTTCCACTATAATAAAATACACTGAAGGTGTTAATTTCACAATCTCATTATTATCCATGTTTATTTATACGTAATTATTTTCTAAAACATATTTATTATAAATGTCCATGTTTCTAAAATATGTATTTAAAATAATAATTAATATTATAATCCAATTGTTCAATTTCATTTTTTTAAAATTTTTTGACATTTTTTAAAAAGTTTTGAAAGGAATCATTTTTTCGTTTTCCAAATGTAGTAATGTAGGACCTTTTCAAAATATACTGGAAGTATAATTTTTGTTAATTTACACAGCATGAGTCGATTTTACCATTCTCATGATTCCATGATGTCTTGAAGCTTCCATTACAAGTTTACCATGTTCTTTTTAATTAATATTATTTCTTTTATAAATGTGTTGATTTTGAATAAATGATATTATTTGAAAAAGTGTTTTTTCTCATGATTTTTTCAATGAATTTATTAGAGTATTTTCATCTATTTCAACATCGTCTATTGAATCTAATGTTTGATTGAGGTTTATATACAATGATATAATTTACATTTTTTTATTGAAGGATTCAGGATCAGTTTGCCTGTGTATATCCTATTTTGATACCATTCATGGTTTGTGGTTTAAATATTCAAATTTTGTATGCTATATTTAATATGAATGATTATATTGGTTATGTATTACCCATTTTATAAGTTGGATTCATTGGAATTTCTATGTTTCGGGCATGGCATGTTGTTGCTCCATGATGCATCGATAGGACTCATTAGACAAATTAGTTTGGGTTTTGGCAATTGTACTGCCCAATTATGTATGGTATCTTGGCCAAAGGCTTAATAGTATTATTTGGATGTCATGCATTATACATTCCATCCTTTTAAAACTATTTATTGATATTAAATTTGATTATAAAACAAATAGAATATACATGATTATTTTTTCTAGATCTTGTTATTTTTTATATGGAATTGGTTATTCTTTCCCAATTATGTTAATAGTTTTGTTTAAAGGGAATGTGTTTTAAATTTACTACATTCCTTAAATTTTTTTTGTTATTTATTGTAGCTTTCATTGTATTATTTACCCTTACTAATCATTTGAGCTCACCCATTATGTTTTTTTTCCCAAGATTCCAAGATGTGTGTTATGATTTTTAATAAGTGTTAATATATGAGAATACTGGTGTTCTTAAAGGATTATATATGTTGTATTTTATGTTTCTAATTATAATGTATCATTCATTTATGTAATATATTTTACAAGACTACTAAACTGATAGTTCCTCTAGGATTTGAAACATATATATGTGAAAATATTATAAAGTAAGAAACTACTTCTAGGGTATTGGGTTCTAGGTGTAACATGCAACACACATTATTTGCACATAGTCATAAGAAAAACTCATTCCAAAATATGTTCCCTTTTCATATGTATACATATATTGTCCAAATAATATCCTAATTCCTATGTGTATCACTAAAATGAAATTCCATTATAAATTTTTATATATTAACCAACACTTGGGTAATTAAATCATCATAGTTCCACCTTGTGCACCAAAACAATCATAACAAAATAAAAAATTAATATTAAAATTATCAATAAATACATCCTAACCATCATCATATTCTTGGCCTACACATACCCTTCTAGATCCACTACATGGACCTATAATGATGCCTAACTACCAAAATACGTTTCTCCTTATAGATTTGTACCATCTATGAAATAATTCCCCCAATGATGTGTCACATTCTCTCTCTCCACCCTAAACAATTTGAAATGTTATATGTTGGCCTCCATCTCATGGTTCTTCTATTGGTCTTACCTCAGATCTATGAGTCTGATCTAATACATAATTGTCACTAATCTAATATGTATTTTAGATGAAACCATATAGATATCGCTTCATCCTACACTCCTAACACTCCTTTAGAGCCCACTCACCCAAGTTCTAAACATAACTTTTTTGCCTGCACTAGAAAAACACTATGGAAGATCCCCTAATGTATTGTCTACAAAATTACATGACATGACTTCGAGGATGACTAACTTCATGGAATCAATTATGGATACATTACTAACCACTTCATAGGAAAATTGTTGTCTTCACCCCTCTCAAATAACTCATGTAAGTCAAGTTCACCACTACTATCAAATCATGGGTCGCTACCTCCAAGTATTAGGTCTTATTAACGAATCTCACCTACACGTAGATGGAATTCCACAATCCATCCTTGAGTGGTATCGCCCAAGATATGTCAAAACCATATATAAAAGTTTCAAAAGGATATATTTCTATGAACCTCTAATAATAGTCTATGATGAATGTGTTCCTACGATATAAGTTCATAAAATAATTGGCCATATAATCCTACAATGTCTATAAAATGAAATTATAGAAAAAAATATCCTTTAAATACTTCCATGTTATCCCCTTATGCCTACCGAAAAGTACCAATAGATCCCACTTAAAGTTTTTCAAACCTATGAGAATATAACTACTTCCATTTCCCTCCACCTTTAGGGGTTCTCAATATTATTGAATATGGTCCTTATAGACATGATCCTTTTTTACAGGCTGAGGTCTTCCCTCACCCTGAAATAAAAAAAGGTTCTCTAACTAAAACTTGTATGTCCAAATTTTTGTGAGTGGTTTAGAACCTTGAGCTCCCTGGTCAATACATTGCACCACATGTTCCATGCTTTCCCAAATATTTTCACCTAGACATGGCCCAAACTTCACCATATACTATTGTTAACCCAACTTCTTTGAAGAATTTACGTAAGTATCATTATCATCATTACCCTTAGGGGCCACATCCAATAAACCCTTTAGTGGTTACCCATATTCTCCGACCCAATGGTCTAATTTATACACTCTTGGTTTTATAACACTAAAGACCCATATCCATGGTCCAGAACAATAATAGTAGCCTATATATCACAAATATGGAAATCCATAACATCCATAACATATTACAACCCTAACACCCCTTACAACACCTACATCTCATATACTATAACCTCTTTGTCACATTCCTTCCAATATCATAGTCTAGAACCGAATTCCATGATTTCCAAAAATCACCATCTTGGGATGGCTGTGTAGAATTCCACCAAGAATCAATTTAGTATAACATTGTTTATCCTATTTTTGATAGTTTAATCAGATTACACAATTCAATTATTCATTTGTACCCATATATGATTCGGTCCTCACATACACCATATTTATATAGTAAAACATATCTCCCTCATTAGGAATTACATACACATGATGGTTGAGTATAATTATACCATGAATCTATTTAGAAAAACACAATATATCTTATTTTTTAATCTATAAATATCCCAACCTATTTTATCCTATTCCAGGATTCAAGAGACCATCACAGTAACATAGATATATTATTTGAAACTATGTTTCTATTATGATACATGAATTTTATTCCCATGTTATAATGGGAAAAGGGACATAGAACATATAAAACAATAACTTCACATTTAATTGATCCAATGGAGATGGAAATCATACAATGGTAAAATAAATAAAATAAGATCATCTATTTCCCTTGGCTAAAAACATGGTCTATCCCCCATGCATGGGGTAATAGGCACTCATAAATGATCTCTTCACCTAGTTCTAAGTAGATTGAAGTCTCTATTCCACCATTTCAATAATGTAAAACCATCATTAAAATAGACCATTAATAATATAAAGTAAATAGAAGAACATTGTTGATACTTTTATTCAACCTGAGGTCTCCAATGTTACTTATAAAGCCTCGTACTGAAATTACATAACATGGTATTTTGGTTGGAGGTTCATTGGGAATTAGGAATGCCTCACCATATTCCAAAGGTTGTCAACCAGTTGTGAGGGTATCTTATTTGATACCGAGGAATCTATATCCGATGATGATAATAATAATAGTAATAATAACATTAAAATTCATTTTAATAAAAACACAATGGAATAAATTGAAAAAAATATATTACAAAATGTTTAAAAATAATCCAAAAAGCACTCTAACTATAAATAATAGTTAATATAATCATTTTATAAAAATATACAAAAAATGAAGGATCAATCAAAGTCATAAAATATGATTACGTTATACAAATTCCAAAAGAAAAATATAGATCAATGAAATATAACCCTCTAATCTATCTTCAATCCATCCCATGAACTCACAGTGCATCCCTACTGGGTTAGGCCATGACCTTGAGTCAAATCCTTTACCTGAACTAAATTCTATAATGTCTTCATGTGTAATAATGGTATTTTATTGGGTGAGAGTATGAACTCAGTATCCCACCATAGACATGTGTCTATCTTAAATCCAAATATATATATCCTATAATTATAAATCTATATAATTATCATCTAAATAAAAATATTAATTAATCTGCTACACATGTTCTCAATAACGAAATTGAGCATTTACAAACATGGATATGACTAGAGTGGAATGATATATCCACTATCTATCACTCTGGAAGATACCACTATTCTCCATCTACATCAATACCGCTTGAAATCTTGTTCCAACAATTTCCATATAAGAAACATATAAAATAATAATTTTTTATATATTCACTTATATAAACTAATCACAAGTCGCATAGATTTCCAATTAATATACCACCATTAGCTCACTATCCCAACATTCCTTATCATGGATGAATATGTCCTTCCATTATCCTATCACACCAACCTCAACATTAGGTGAATCCTTAACCCCCACTAGATTATCTAAAACACTATCAAACCTCAATTTCTATGATAAGGATCTAATGCACAACTAATGGTCCTTACCATCCCCTAAGACACTAATGATATAGAGGCCTCCACCCACATCGAGTGGTTAACACTAGCTCACTGAGTGATTACTATGTGTTTACATGAATGTTATGTTTCTATAAACCAATAACTGTTATTAATGAACTACAACTATCCTATGAAACCCCATCTAGTTAAAATATATCACCCAAAAATAATCACCAACCATGGCATGGGCTATCAAAATCTTCCTCATCCAAATAAACATCATAACCTCATACCTGGTTACCACCATCACCTCAAGTGTATCAAGAAATTATAGACAAGTTCCCATGGATCTCATATTCCCATAACACATCATTATATAATGTAAACAAAGGATGCATCCATCCCAGCCCATTTGGAATCATGTTTCACAAAATCATTGCCAATTGAGGTTCAACATATTTTACATTCATGGAATATCCAATCAACATATTCAACTATTTATGTATAAATAAAAAAACATAACAAAAAAACCCACATCAGGACTACCCAAAATGTTCATATTTAAATAAATTTTCCATAACTTATGTATAAAAGAAGATAAATCTAAGAACCACCTACCATATGAATGTAGACATTCTCTTACTGAATATCGATATCTATTTTTAGTAGAAAAGGGAGAAAAATGAATCATTACAAATGAATAGTATTGATGGTATATGATCTTAGATAGATATAGTATTCGAAATTTAAAAATAAATGAATAATTGAATATAGAGGAATAATATAGAAAATGGAATTAGTCCAACACAACGTATGTAGCTAAAATTAAATATCAAATCAAGGAAAATAACATATATATTCAATGAGGGGAGAAGGGAGAAAACCACAGATGATTTTTGGGGAAATGAGGATTAAAAAATGGGAGGATGTTGACTAAAGTATGTAATGTGAAAAGAAATTAATTTAATCCCATTAAATGGGACATAGGGTTCGGCCACACAGTTGGGGTAATCATGTAACAAATATGTGGTGACTCTATTTCTAGTTACATCCACCTCTAATGGTGTATGTGTATAGTTATAAAGTCAGTGAACCTATCTATGTAGGTCTATCCACCACTCAGTACCATGTCTTATAGCCATGAGCCTCCCCACATAGTTTCGACTAAAAATGATCTAGTCCAAATTTGGTTCATTGTTTGGGTTCCATGGTCAGCACTAACCATTCATTAATCGTGTTCCTAGTTCTATATCTCCTGATTTTATTTCATTCTCAGAACACAAAAAATGAAACTAAACCACCAAGACTCTTCACAAGAATTATCCATCATCCAAAAAAACACATTAATTATTTTTTATAATGGAATTAATCTCTAATGGTCAAAAAAAAATTTATACCAAACACCAAACTCAAATTAAATTTACCTTGGAATTTTTTATCCTATTCAGAAAACTAGGACAGTAGGAAAGTGTTCTGTTAAATCATTTATATATAATTTTATTATTATAAATTAAAATTTAAAATAATTAATTTATTTTTAATACCATATCAAATAAAAATCCAATATTCCAACCATATCCTTTTATTAATGTTTTGTGTCGGTAGTGACGTAATTGTTTGGTTTCGAGGTGTTGAGAGCGGTAAGAAGTTATTTTGTATAGAAATTTTTTCTTAATTGAATTATTATTTACACATAATTTTCTTATAATGATATTTTTTTCTTATTTCATCAATTTTAAAAATAGTAGTGAATTTTATAATATTATATTGTTTTACAGGATTGTACTACAATGATACATTGGTAACTAATAGATAGTAAAATATGAATATATAAATGATGAAACTCTAATATCCCACTTATTTTCATTGTCTTCAGGGTGCTGAGAAGTTACATAGCATTAAGAGACTTACTAAAGATGCCAAAGGCTAGAAATAAATTTTTTTAGTGTTTCAAATACTAGTGGGGTACAATTTACCCATTAAGAAATAAATCCATTAACCCAAAAAAACATAACTAAACATATAACTATATGATAGGTGAATAAATGAAATACATATCAACCACTTTTTTACATCAAAACGACTCCCAGGGTACTATAGAGGAATAAAAAGTAACTATCAATATAAATTGTGGAAAAGAATTAAAGACTACAAGATGACCAAGACTCCATGCTCCAAAATCACTATGCTCCACCATCGCCAAACAACCCAAGTTTGAAGTGATGGTGCTAAAAACATGTGATAAATTAAATTTTCCCATGTCCTAGAAGATAACATCTACAATAGCACCAAGGTTAAAAATATTGTGTTAGTATAAAAGACAATAGTTTTCCCCAATAACAACCCTTCTCATTCTACAAGGATTGAATGTTTAGCTACATTTATATAAAATAGTTTATATAGAACAATTTCCAAAAATAGTTTAAAATTAAATAAAAAATGATTCAAAAATCATTTATAACCAAAATATATAATTTCTATTTTAACCATTTTCTAGAAAGTCTCATTTCAAACAAAAACAACAAAACAAAGCATTAAAATCATTTCTCAATATTATTTTGCCATAACCACTCCATTGTTTACCACACACCAATACATGTGTTCCTGTTTTTCTGTTCCATACTCATGAGCATTATTTATCAAATTATCTAATATCCCACTAACACATGCCACATATCTAGGGTAACACACCATGTACACCACTAGAACACAACTCTTATTCAGGGACACATTGAACATTAACTCAGATAACCTACATATGCTAAAAAAATTTCAATTAAACTGATTTAAACAATTTAAAAAAATTATATTATAGAAAACCATAAAAAATTCCAAATCCAATCTTCCAAACCATTTAAAAAATAATTTCATTTATTGGAAACAGTTTATTCAAATCCATGTTCCATAAATCCAGAAATCTCCCTTTTTAAAATCCATATTTTAAAATCAATATCAGACAAAAGTTTTCAAGAACTCCAATTTTCCAGATATCCAAAATTCACAAAACCGTCTCTCAAGATGTTTTCCCAAAATTGATAAATATCAAATTCACTATAAATTCAACAAAAAATATTCATTTTAATGTATTCAAATCATTTCTACTAATATGATTCTAGAGTAAAGCCAGCTACTTCAGCTGTTTTGGAAAAACAGAAAACGGGTGAATAATGCTCAATAAATAATGTTAGAATTCAACGAAGATGCCTTAGATCCCTAACACTAACATGCTCAAAGACCAAATATCAACTCATTTAAAATCCATAATTTTATATCTAACCACAATATATGTATATATAAGAAACCAAGAATATAGGTGAAGTATATCTAAGGAATCATGCAATGAAAGATAAGGAACATTAAGAAATGACAAGAATCGGGATTATAAACACCAACGGAATGCTTTGGATCCATTCCAATTCACATGGGGGAGGTTTTCAAACCATAAATAAGGAATTATATATATTTAGGGCCATAATGGAGAAAAAATATGGACTTAGATAGAAAAAAATGTGAGATACACTTTTTTAGGATATCACTTTTCCCCAGTTCACAGTTAGTACAAACGACAAGACAAACTGTGTGATATCCAAGAATTATATACGATCTTTGAAGACAATCACATGGACTCCATGAATGATCTCCCTGAAAATTTTCACACCTTTCCAAAGATAATATCCAACATTTTCAAAGTGCCTCTTTTCTCCTATGATTTTTGAACAGTTGAGACAAATCGTGTGCAACCGTGCACATCCCATTTATCCCCAAAAACTCTTTTAATGTTCCCCAAAATCACCAAAACGTCACCCTTATAAATTATATAAATAAAAAAATAAATATTTAATTGAATAGAAGAAACCATGGGAACTATATTTCCCCTAATATTGGTGTTTCCTTCCTCAAAATCTAGAATAATATCCTTGCCCTAGAAAATTTTTGACCATTTCTCTTTCATTTACTTCTCCTAAACACCAGTATCATCCTAAATCTGAAAATGTTTCCATAAAAAGTAAACTAGACTAATTCTTCTTCCAAGAAAGATTTCATCTTTCATATCCACTATCCAGACTGAGATACATACCAATAAAGTATCCAGTTCTTGGTCAACATCATCCCATCTAATCACATGGTCAGGATTCGGATGATACTTTTTCAACTGAGATGCCTAGAAAACATTATACACTGAAATAAATCATGATGGTAATACAATATGATATTCCACCTCTCCAACTCATTCCATTATCACATATGGTCCTATTTAAAGAGGATATAACATTCCATACTTCCCAAATCGATGCTGTCCATGCCTTGGAGAAATCCACAAGAACACATGATCACATACAACAAATAAAAATGGACATCGATGATGATCCACATAATATTTCTGATGACTCTTAGACATCTCCATTATTTTATCTAATAAACGGATTCTTCTTCATTGTTTCTTGATAGATATTGTTTTATGATAACTCCATTATGGTTATATTATCCTTTAATAAACCACCAAGATCCATTACAAAATACCAAAACATGTCTTCGAACATTTTTATCATCCTTTCGGATTTTCCATCCACCTGAAGATGATACACAATACTTGTGGTCAACTGAGTCCCAAGGGGTTTTTTATGGATTCCAAGAAACATGACCTGAACCATATATCTATATCTAATATTATTGAAACTAATATGGAATGTGTCTTTACCACTCATCAGATTTAAATTTTGGAAAGATCATCCTCTATATGATTTTCACTAATAGGGATGAAATGGACTGAATTTGTTAGCTGATCAACTATCACGCCATTGATATACTATTTCTGAACTATATATGGGATACCAATAATAAAATAAATGGATATTTCCTCCTATTTACATATAGGAATAAGTAAATACAACAAAATACACTTTGTTCTCTGATTCTCTTCCTTAACCTACTGACATGTTATACACTACAAGACAATTTCTACCACATTATTTTTCATGATGCTGCACCAAAATAGAACCTTTAACCACTTATACATCATCTATATTCTGAGATGAGTAGCCCATATCGAATGGTGGTTATCATGAATAATTCTATCTGGAAAATTCATTGATACCACCATATGATTTCCTATCCATAACACTGATCTCCCACACATCTTTTCTCCATAGATTGTCTCCCCACCATTGAGTTTGACCTCAGGGACACACATTCTAAATTGGATGTTTTTTCCTCATTTACAATCATTACCAAACCAGGAATATGAATGGATGAAAGAAAAGTACATCATATCTTCAGTCTACACATTCTAAAATCATGTCATCTCGTACTATCATAAACTTCCATTCTTCTGATGCTTCTATTTCCAACTGACTATACAAAATTCTACTCAATCCATTTTCCACCAAATATCTATTCTCTTGTCTGTAAATCTAGTCAGCTTCATAAATCTGAAGATATTCCATCCATCTCCATTGACTTAAGTTCAAATATCATTTTGTGAAAATTTGTTTCAAGATCTTATGATCAGTGAACATAGAAAATTTATCACCAAATAGATAATGATGCCAAGTCTTCAAGGATGAGATGATCACATCAAAATACAAATTTTTTATTGGGTAATTATTCTCAGTGGTTCTCAACTAAATAAATCCGTAATAAAATTTTTTCCCCTTTCTTGAAAACTCACCCCAACCCAGATCTCAAAGCATCACAATACACAAGATACCCTGGACATGATTCCAGAAAAATCAATATAAGTGCAGATTTCAGGAAAACCATTAGCTCTTGAATAGAATTTTATCATTAATAAGTCTATCATAATGGAATATTGATCTTTGTAAATTTTTTAATATGTTATTATAGTTATTATAATTCATTAAAAAATAATCCATAATGACCATCTAGGTCAAGAAATATTCGTATTTGGAATTCATTTTTTAGTAGTGTCCAAGACATAACAGCCTCTATCTTTTAAGGATCCACTAAAACAAATTTTACAGAAAATACATGTCCAAGAATGAATAAGTATTATATCCTAAACCCACACATAGACAACCGCGAATACATACAGTGACCTCTCATGATTCCCCACACTGTACCTAATTGTTTCTAATACTAATCTCTATCCTTGAATTCACCAATATGTCATCTACAAACTCTACCAAAAAATAATCCAAAAAACATTGAAATATGTAATTAATTAATTCCATAAAAAATTTTGTTGAAATAATAAGACCAAATGGCAGGACTACGTATTCGAAATGGCCATATCTAATTATGAATGATGTATTAGGAATAACCTCCTTCATAAATCACAATTGGTGATATCCTGATCACAAGTCAATTTTAGGGAACAACGGATCTCCCCTAAATTGATAGAATAGGTCACCATTTTGTGGAAGTGGATATATATTCATTATCATAACATGGATAAGCTTAAATTAATCCCCACAAAACATTAATGTTCTATCTTCTTTCGTCCAAAACAAAACTAGGGCAGCCCACGAATACATTTCTTGATCGAATGACACATTACCTTCCAAGATCATCTAACTGTACATACAATTCCCTTAGATATGTTGGTTATATCCAATAAAATTTGAAGTGAAATAGTACTGGTATCTAGGAGGATGTCAATCATAAAATCCAATTCCCTTATTGTGGGTATCCCTGATATATTTTTTGGAAATACATCTGCAAACTGATTGACAACTATTGGAAAACTGATATCCTCAAACTCAACTATCGACACCATGGTCAATGCCACCAACTATTAAGAAATGAATCACACTATTGGTTCCAAAAATCTTGTCGCACCTATCCATACATACCTTTGTCCCATAATGAGATTCTTGATGCTGGCCTCAGTTGTTAAACTGACCATTATACTAGAATTGTCGATGTGGGCATGGAATGTTTTCAACAAATCTATACCTAGGATTACATAAAATTTATCCATCTTAAACACTGAGAAGTCCCATAGTATCTCACCTCCATCAAAATTTATAGAACATTATCTACACATAGATGCTCAAGATTCCATTTTTTCGATCGGATTTTGGAGTTTTCACATGGAGGGAATATTCTCATGTTTCAAACATATGAAATCAATATCACCATATCAAATGGAATAATGTGATGCACTAGTATCAGAAAGAACTATAATTACCGTACAAATTAATATAATCACACCTCTCACCATTCATGGTCCAACCTAATCATCCAAAATCACTTTATCAGATCCATACAATTTTGTTATTGCTACACTATGCTCATTTTATCATTGCTAATCATTCCCCTACTGAGGAGTAATTGAATACCTAGAATCAACATGGATGGTTCTTCTTTACTGATGAGTTTGAATTTGATTTACTCACCTCATCTAAACATATGATTCTTGTGAAACCTGAGAAGTGTCTCGATCACCTGACCTTAGATCACTATGAAAATATCTCTAAATAATCCTTATCTACTTATAGTTATGACAAGATCATGGTTTTTTCCAACACTCTTGATTTAAATGGTTAATAAAAACTCATTCAAAAAACCCAATTTTCTATTGGGTCATTGAGGAAGGTTCATTGATCCATCTGTATGATTTTGTGTCCTACTCCCACCTTGGAAGTAGTTGTCCCTCTTCCTCTTTCTCCCAACTTTTGGGTTCCCACTATTTTTAATTGGTATCATCATAATTCCTCCTCTTATAGTTCCTAATATGTCACATTATTCCACTATCAATCAATTCACCATCTCAATATAATCCATAATATAGAACACCCCAATTTTGGATCGAATCTACTATCTTCGAAAAACTTAGAAGATAAATGCCTTCAACATTTCCCTCACCCCAAATTAGAAGGGAATGTGCAGTAAATTCAAGAAATTTATTCACATATTCTATTATAGAGATATTTTCATACTTCATGATAAGAAAGTACCATAGTTTTTCGATATTGAATTTTTGAGGATGGACTTTTTTATATAATAAATCATCAGAATCCTCCAAACTAGTTCAATGACTTATTATAGCTAGGACCTATAGGTCCAACCACTCACATGCATAATACTCAAACATATATATTAGCAGTTTAGTTTTAAACTCCGATAGTGTGATGATGAAATCGATAATATAATTCAACCTATTTGGACACACCTTTTCCTTTTTCAGGTTGAGAATCACCATCGGAATTTGGTGGATTCTGCTGCATGGATTGGAAGGAATGATCCACATCTTTTCTCATCCCTTTATTTCATTGTGTCCGCATCTGGGAGCAGTTGGATGATAATATAATCTAACTATTGATTCACTTGTGTTTCATGTGAATCCATATTATCTATCTCTACTCCTATAGGGTTTTGGTGATGCCTTACAAGATCCATTTTCTAAAAAAACAACAAACTCTACAGTGCCCAATCTCTAGAAACTGAAGTCTTAGCATTTCAAATGATATCACATCAACTATCAAAAAATTGATTTCAAAAACCAACATTTTTCATGACTAACCATTTTTGAAAAATCCATTCTTTCTTTTGAAAATAAACCCATTTTCAAAATTGACAAACCATGTATTTTTAAAAAACATCCATTTGAAAGTAAATTTGAAATTTTCCAAAAATCAACATAATGAATCACATTATATAACATTTTCAAAACCTGAAATATGAAATCCTAGTGGGAATTCATTCCTCTATTCCATGTTGTGCTCATATCATTGGTTAAACCAACAACAATGAGATTTCAATATTCTTATAAGTGTCTCTAAACACATATGTATCCAAATCCCTGGTAACATGAAGTTCAATATGAAAAATGTTAACTACATATTTTTTGTCTCTACATTTCATGTCTTGAAAATTCTACATCTTTTTACGATTCTAACCCAAGTAATAGATAACAATGAATTCAACACCATGACCACAAAAATAAAGACTACATTCTAGGAATGGGCCACAAATCTGATACCAATTGTAAAATCCCAATTATTGTCATTGGATTGATGGAAGTGAGATTCTACTTGGCCTTATGTGACATACAAAAGACACCAATGGCTGGTAATAAATTTTGAAAGGTTATAAATATAATTGGTGGCCGATTTAACCTTTAATAAATAAAACCATAAACCCTGAAAACCATAACAAAAAAACACACTATAGGATGCATGATTAAATGAAAGACATCCCAACCACAATATTTATAACAAAACCACTACAATATGTACTATATTTGTAGAAAAATAAATTATCAATGTAAATAGTATAAAACAACTAAAGAATCAAAGATGACTGAAACTCCATGCTCCTAAATCTCTATGCTCCAACATCACCAAAATCCCATGTATCAGAAGGTGGTGTAAGAAACGTGTGATACATTACATTTTCCCATGTCTTGAAAGATAACATCTGAAAAAGCACAAAACCTGGAAATCATGGGTAAATATAAAACAACGTAGTTTTCCCTCAACTAACTTCCTTATACATGACACTCAGATAGAATTTTTATCATCATTTCTACAAAACATTTTATATAAAACAATTTCCCAAAATTGTTTACCACTAAATATAAATAATTTAAAAACCAATTTAAAATCGAATGTACACAATTGAAATTTTAAAAAATTTCAAACAATATAAATTTCCAAAAAAAAATCCAACAAAGGATTTGAATCCATTTCTCAATATTATATTAGCATAACCATTTGATTTTTCCCAACACATCCAAACATGCAAGCATGTTTGACAGTTCCATACTAATGTGACATCTATCATCCAATTACCTTCTGTCCCACTAACAAATTCCCACGCTCAAGGGTCACACACCTTATAGCCCACTAGTACGCATCCCTTATTCAAGGGAACATAATACATGAACTCACAAAACCCATATATTCCAAAACCTTTCAAAATAAACCAATTCAAACCATTTTAGTAAAACTATTCTTTTATTGAAAACCATTAAAAAACCAATTCCAATCAATAATTCCATTTAAACAAAAAAACATATTCATATTGAAAATAACATAATCAAACCTTTTTTCCACCAATAAAGAAAATTCTATTTTTAAAATCCATATTTAATAATCAAGATGAATATCACATTTTCAAGAACACCGATTTCCTAGATATCCACAATTCACCAAACCGTCACTAATGTGAGTTTCCAACAATTGTTAAAATGAAAATTCACCATCAATTCAACATAAAATATTCAATTTGAATGAATTTTAATCAGTTTTAAAAAGATAATTTAAGAGTGAAGCCACCTACCACAGTAGTTCAGGAAAAAAACAATAAATGGATGAAGAAAAGTCAAGAAACCTGGTAAGAATTCTGTGAAACATCCTTAAATACCTTACCCTAACATGATCAAGACAAGATATCAACTTAATCAGAACCCTTAATCATATATCTAAACATTGAGTGTGTATATGTAAGAATATATGACGATCTGAGAAGTAGATCTATGGAAACATGACTAGAAAGTGGCATAATGATGACATACCGCACAAACCAGTCTTTTAAATGACAAAGGAAGGCTCAATATCGATTCTAATTCACTTGGGAGAAGTTATTCATCCTTCAATAGAGATAATTCATGAGTTAGGGTGGTAAAAGGGAAAACATTATGGTGTTATAGTAGAAAACATGTGATATCCATTTTTTTAGGATCCCACTTTGACCCTACACATGACTTGTTTCCTCGGTTAGACAAACCATGCACTAACCGTGCAATAGATACTTCTTGGGAAGACCCTTTGATGGCTTCATCACATGATCACCTTAACCATGTGCACACGGTGCAAAATATTCTTTCCAACAATTTCCAAAGTGCATAGTTTCTCATTGTATTTCCTCATGATTTAGAGAAACTATGTGATACCCATGTGCTTACCCTTTAACCCCTAAATATGATTTAATGTACCCCAAGACTCACCCAAACATATACCATGTACATTTTATATAGAAAAATATAATGAAAGGGTTACCTAATAGAAACCATGGGTACTTCAAAAACATGATAAACATATATATTAGATTCATTTCATCATTCCTTTTAGTATCCTTTTTTTTAATGTTATTTTTTTCAACATTGATTTCATTTGGTTCACCTCTATTATAATAGTTATTTATTATGGAGTTCACTTTTTTGGAAATATTAATTGATTGGAACCCTATTTTACTTCACATTTACATTACCTATATTGATTCACAATCATAAAAAATAATTTTTTCTCATTCATTATTTTTTTATTCATGGGGTATTTTATATAATTGGTTATTCCCATTTTGATATTCTAATGTGAAGTATTTCAATAAAGGTGATTTTATAGAAATAAAAAAATGCACGAATGATAGAGGTAAAATATCATGGGGATTTGATTGAAGTTAATTATTACATTTTCATTATGAATAAATTATATTAATTATTATTGGTTCAATTGAGGTGTTTGTTTTGTAAAATTTTATAAGTTATTTAGATGGATTAATTTGTGATATTTGATAGATTTTCACGGACGATGAAAAATAAAATTTTGGAATTATTCTTAAGGGAGGTTTTGAGTAGGGGTCACAATATTTTTATTGATGAAATGCATCTAGGATATCCTTCAGTATACCACACATCATTAAATATGTTTCACAAGGTTTTGGTTATAAGTTTATATTCAATATTTTTCTATTAATATCAATTATAGGGGCGATAACCCTGCGTAAAATAAATTTATTTAAGAGTATTAATATTTATGAATAATGAATATTTAACGATCCTTGGTGTATTTTGGATACTTATATATATACTTTCCACCCATAGAGAATGTAAACACAAATAGATATAATATTTTATTTTAATTATTTCTCTCTAATGCATGTCATATTTTTGTTGAATATTTCACCAAATAAAGATGATATTCCTCTAAAGAATGATTTAAGAATACATATGGTTATTTTTATCACATAAACTATGTATAGTTTCTACCATCATGGTATAAAATATTGATCCCAAAGAATTTATTGATCTATCTGGTGGTGTGCATGTTGCGATGTGGTGTAGTTAGTGTAGTGCCTTCTAGTGGCGTGTATAGAAAATGTTTTGATTCCATGTCAAATATTGGGTGATTTACACTATTCTATATTATGTTATTTATATTAAAATTAAAAATATTAATATAAATAAACTCCATTGACACATCTAGATACATTCATATGATTACTAAAATGAAGTATTTGAGGGCTCTTGTTTGAAAAACAAAGTAATTTTTACTCACACTCAATAAGGACACAAAATGTGATTCATGTTTCATATATGTAATTTTATCTATTATTAGGTGGACATGGATTTCTTATTTAATGTTCATAGTACATTTATTACGTTAGAAGAACAGATTATGACTCTTATTAGTCATAATGTGAGGAAGGCTATTATTGAGTGGAGGTTTTTCTTGTCATACCACAATATTGATTAATTTTTTTGATTTTTAATTTTTCTATATAGAACTATAAACAGTAATTTTACTATATAATTTTGGAATTTATATTGATAGTATTAAATATTGTTATACAATGATGATGGATCATATTCCACCACTAGGTTGGTTATATATTTTTGAAATGTCTGATATTGAACTTATAATGTTTTTTTAGAAAATAAAA
The DNA here is from genome assembly GCA_963277665.1 of Viscum album. Lineage (NCBI taxonomy): Eukaryota > Viridiplantae > Streptophyta > Magnoliopsida > Santalales > Viscaceae > Viscum > Viscum album. Next base: position 600,329,592 of record OY728122.1, read on the forward strand.
TCTATTATTGATATATGTTATCAATAAAATAGTTTAAATCACTCCCTAGTGATGTATTCAAGAACTTAACACCAGTATTCAATATTATGTGATTGGTTGATAAAAATTATTTGTTCGGTGATCTTTTTTAGGTTGATGGAAGATTTGAGGCAATTTATTAAAATGTGGTTTATAAGTGTCTTTTTTGTTTTTAGATGATTATATAAATAAGATGCATGATAAATTGAGACTTAATAAATGACCCAAAAATAGAATTGATATATTTGTTTGTAAAAACGTTTTATAGTATGGATATAAGGATATTAAATGTTTTTATTACTAGAATTTATGAGTTATTGGCTATGCATCATGATTATAGATTTGGAGGAATTGTGAAGAGTAAATGGGATTAATTGGGTGATGGATAATGTATGTATTCATATTTTATGTAAATAAAATCATATAGAACATTTGAATCTATAATTATATTATTATTATATTAAAATAGCATACATTAATTTTATATATTTTCTTGTAATTGGTATTTTCACAAGTACCTTTTTACAAGAAATATATTTATTGAATGTGTCTCACATATTGATTTTATGGTTTGTATTATAAAATGCTTTTTTACACTGGGGATTTTTTATAATGTTTATTGGTTTCAAATTTTTTCAATGTTATCATATTCAAATGTTATGAAAAATGGAATTTTAAAATGAGATTTTAAAATAAATATAATTACTAAAATGGATTTTTTATAACACCCCACCACAGATATCCCATACAACTCCAACTTTAGGACTCCACGTAAACCAAGGAGTCCTCGAAAAAAATATAAGTTATTTTTAATTATGGTGAGGGTTTATAATTTTTTTGTGATATTATACCCTCTAAAATAATTCCTATGGGTCATTCTGTATTCTAAAAGAAATTTAGTACAACCCATATATACAAAGAACACCCTAAAAACATATATACAAAAAATAGGGCAACCCACATTCCCCCATATTTTAGAATAAAATGATGTAAATCTTTCTATATAAAACAATATAAGATAATGGATAGATAAAATAAAACATCCCATCATTTTTTATTAAAAAAGGTCACACTATGTATTACACAAACTAAATGTTGACTACAAAAAATAGTACAACCTGAAAAAAATAAAGTAATCAATTTGGCATGTCCAAAGCTTTTATACCCTACGTGTACTATATCATGGGTTTATATCCCAAATGTGCGTGTTCTCTGAGATAATATATAATGGAAAAACCATGTAAATAAAAATAAATAATGCAAAAACTGGAAAGGGGTCAGTCCAACGACCCAAAAATGAATCCAAAATGAATCAATAATAATGAGTAATTGTTTAATACGATGGATGCCCATGAAATAAATAGATATAATAAGTTAAATATTGTATTTGTAAAGAAACCAATAAGAAACATAACATGTAATGTACATAAAATATAACACTTGGTTGTTGAGGTGTTGACTAGACCACCACAAACCCTGACCATACCTACTTCGGATGGTGTTGTTGTATCACTTAACACATTACATAACATTAGGAAATGTTCTTTTATATTACTTCCATATTATTAGGATAAAATTAAACTACTTCATGGAGGGAATAATTCCTCTACCATATCATTTTATCATACTCTTGGTCCTTTTTAGGAGATAATAGAAGTTCCCAGGATGTCCATGGGAATCTAATATAGTATTAGATAATAGGATGTATCAAAGGAATACATGGAATCCAATGTGTAATAATTTATCAAAATGTATATTAGGAATCATATTAACAGTAATAAAATATTCCTTGGATTCCCATTAGTTCCAAGGAAAACTAGGAAATTTCCCTCTAACTTTGAATAATGAATAGATATTAGGAATCACGTTGAATTGCAAATATATTCTCAAACATCTCTCCAAGTGCTATACCTCACCATGAATCACAACAAACATACCCAATCATGAAAATAGATTATATGAATCATTAAGAACATTATATATCATTTTTTGGAATATCCATAACCAAGGAGGTAGTACTATGAATTTCATAAATAAAAATGTGAGTAAAATCCACCCAAAAATCACTTAGTAGTAATTGTAATATCGGTTGTAATTCCACCAAACCCATCCCATACATCCCATTTCATCTTTTAGAATTAGTTGTTAATGATTCGATGTTATTACATCCCTTACAAATATATGATAGAAAAATAATATAAATACTAATTAATGTTGACAAAACACTTAAACACATCTCATATAATCATGTTCATCCCCTCAAGTGAATGAAATTCCATTCTCACTATAGTTATATTAGGCACATAAAATCGGTTTTGATGCTAATGTGACACCTCCAATCATCTTTGACCACATATCATTAAGAACTACTGAAGGGAAATATATTAATAGTCACCCTTTGAAGTCCCCTATGTCAAATCATGCACTGTATATCCTATGTTGGTTCCTTGATCACATTTCCATATCTCATACCAACCACGTTCTTCATGAAAATATATCCCTCAACACCTATTAAAATCATTGAAACCTATCTATAACCACTAATGGGTATATCAAATTCATCTTTATGATCACATCTCACTTATTCAATATGAAACCATCATCATCCATTAAAAACAACATGAATCATCATGCAACTAAAATCACCCACAAAAACATGGAATGTGAATGACATAAAATCAATAATGCTTTAAAAAATAGGTACATCACCCTCATAAGGACAAAAAATAAAAAAACTTCATCCTTACTCATTTTCCTTTGAAAATTGATTCATAATGCACTATTAGTTTCACTAATAAAAGGTATAAAAAGCTGTCTACTAACACATGTCCCTTCGTAATAATCATATAAAAAATTCATTATAAATATACAATTTTGTTTCCATAAACCCTTTCAAACCCCATTTCCAAAATAAACATTTACCATTGAGTTTAAATGAAAATGAAGACCATTTTTAAAATAAATTTAAAACTACAAACCTCTATCACCTTTAGGGTGAACTCACACAAGAAAAAAACTTTAGGAATGTCAATCAATACTCTTTTAACCAAGGAAACACCACCAATCCATTTAGTATTATGTGACTCACATGTTAACAATTTAAGGAAATTTGTGTCTATCCTAATCAATGGTTGGAAAAAATCACAAAACATGTAGATAAATATAATATTGATGGAATATGAACATTAAATTATAAAATGAGAAAGAGACAAATAATACCAAGGAAGTCTACCATAGATGAGTAATTTTCTTTTTAACAATTTCTAAAAAACTTGTTCCCATGATCATAAATTCTAGTAAATAATTATAAGATCCTATCACAAAATGTTAGATAAAATTATAAAAATAAAAATTATCTATAAAGAATTCCAAGATTAAATTTCATTACATTTAAATATCAATATGATTCTAAAATCAGTCAATATAAATATGTTAATTGGAAACCTAGGAAACAACAGATAACCCACCCCTAACTCATACCCAAAAATAAGTCTTCAGTATAATTCAATTATTTACATAAATTATAATTAATTATTTTTCTCAAATTGGTATAATTACTAAAAGGTAATTAGGTAACCTCTCTGAAATCACAACTGACCACTCATAGATGATCCAATAAATAGATTCAATTCATTATTGGAAAAAATATCTAATATATGATAATGATTTAATGACCAATTTAACTAAATTTATCCAAAAACCTATAAATATTCATATGAAAATGTATAATTGCAAATATGACATGTGAAAGTTTATGATCATCATCTCAGACATCAATTATTTAATCTACTTAAAATCCCCAGAATATCATAACTATTCCACAATAATTTTATTTGATTATTGTAAAATCCATGACCCTAATATATCATTTAAAAAAACATCAGAAAGATTTTACAATATTTACACTATAAATATCATTTATTAATAAAATTACTTAGAAGAAAAAATATAACTTGAATTTGACTACATTAACTTCATTTTTTTAATTTTAAATGTCAATATTAACATAATATTAATTTTTGGGTATTTTAATAAAATAAATGAATTTTTATAATAGTGAAAAATATATTTCCTAACAAAATTGGGAATTTCATTACTTTATTTGAAAGAATGAGAAGATTATAAGAAATTTTAATTACTAATATATATTTAAAACATACAATGATGAAATTATATAACTTATGATTCTATTAAGGAATAAAATAATATTTTCTAATAAAAACTGATTTTGGTTGTGTTTTTAATGAATATTATTTTTGTGAATCTTTGTTATAGATTTAATTTTTATGCCACATAACATAAATAATAAACCAAATTCTATAAATATCATTAAATACATTTATAATTTCACTACATATATAATTTTTAAGGTAAATAAATACTCTTTCTAAATATTGGGTTTATAGAATTTCTTATACTAATGTTTAATTATATTTTTCATACATATAAATATATTATATAATAAAATTTATTTAATAAAAGAAACCAGTTTTAGAAAACTATGTAATTGGTTTCATTTTAACTATAAAAAAAATATTTACTTATGTAACAAATAGTTACAATTGTATAAAAATTTAATAGTAATATGCAATGTTGTAAAGATATTGAAACATGTAAAAAGAACAAATTTTATTGAGTGGTTGAGAGGAGATAATACTTATCTAATCCCCAAATCAATTATTGTCCTTTTTGAACTGCATGACATGTGAAGCATGTTCTCATTTTATATTAATTTGAAATATTTAAAAAATACATTCTCCACAGTTATTAAAGGGACCTATTTCCACCACATTAGTACCGCTAAAAAAATTGGTTTCTAATAGAAAATATAAACTTATTACATCAAGTAGAATATAATTTCACCCACTGAATAATCTGGTCAGAAGTTATTATCCTATGATCTCAAGTTCTACAGAGTCCTCCAAGGGGATTCCTAGGTCCTCAATATTAGTATTAATTTTTTATTATTCAATTTCATTTCTATAATAATTTTTAAAATATATCATTATCGTTATTATATAATAAAATAAATATTGTTTTTATAATGATTTTTATTATTAAAATGGAATTACTATAAGGAACCTTCCCCATTTCCATTATGGAAAATAAGAACAAAACTTCTGTGTGTGTGGGCACTACAGCATCCACAAAGTGCCCAATATCATTTACATTTTCCACAATGATGGTTTTTTTATAATGGTTAATTAAATAAATATAAATTTTATTTTTATCATATTATATATTCTAAAATTATAATTAAATATTATGAATTTTTGTATGTCAATATAAAATTAAATCCCTAACCATCTGTACATACAGACAACCATTTCAATGGAATGATTGATTTTTATTTTTTAATTATAATAACTACCTTTCTTGGATCGACATGAGAATGGGATGAATAGTTAAAAAATTTGTTTATGAAATTATAATGTTTATGTAATGGTAAATTTAAAATCATATTTTGAATATGAGCAATAAAAAACATGGTAAATTCAACAATCCAAAAGAGAATTGTAAGAGAGAAAACCAATTTCTTCATTCATTGTTATAAAATCATATAGGATATATTATTCTTTTATTTATTTATATTCCATATTTGAAATTGTAATAAAAACATATTATTCAATTATTCATATTGTATAATTATTTTTCAACAAAATCACTTCGTAATCATCCATTAATTATGATATGTTCATGTGTAAGTCAATTTAACCACCCATTTGAAAAATCTTATAAATTTATTTTCATGATGATTATAGAAATTCTATTTCTTGCAATATATTATTTGAATATGTAATAAAATATTTTTTGGTGATGGTAAAATTATTATTAGACTCATTATTTATCATTAAAATATTAGTTTGTTAAAAATGAATGAAACATGATAATTACTAATTCCATCTCAAATGATCATAACCCAATAGATTATAATATAAAATTATTAAATTATAAATATATTAAAATCATCAATTAAAATACCATGTATTCTCATTGAATGATGCAATTTATAAGGAGAATGAATATAAACACTCAGGTTATGAAAGCAATTGAAAGTGATCAACATTACTCACACCAAATATTAATAATATATTTCAAATAAATAATATACATATAGAGAAAAATGATAATTCTTTAAATAAAAGTTTATATGTATGAATAATTTTATAAAATAAGTGATTATGCATTTAATTTTATATATCAGAGGAAAGATAAAATTTAGAAAAGTAGGAATATAAGAATGTATTCATTATCTCAATTTTAAATTCCTTGATAAATTATTATGTTTTAAACTCTGTTATATATTTTATGTTGTACATAATGCACATTTCATGTTTTATATGATGATTTTATCATTATAAATGGTGAGTATTTTTTACTTTTAAATTCATTGATTTATGAATTTTTTTGATTTGTTACATAATAAGTCATAATTATCCAAAAAATAAATGTTTATTGAACATACTATGTGTGTGGGATTCCTAGAAATTACATCCCTTATTAATATTAGAAATAAGATATGGATGTGTCACCAATTTTTTAATATGTAATCACCAAAATAAATCTTGGTTGAGGTCAAATAATTTATCACTCTATGAAAAATGAGTGGTCCTTAGACTACATTCCACTCGAGAGACTCATGGGTGTATTATTTATATAATTCATGAAATAATTACAAACCATAATGAATGAGTTTTTTAACATTTAATATTTCTCATTCCCCTAAAAATAATGATCGCAACTGATAACATATATGGATAACCAAAAACTTTTGAAGTACCCACTCCGACATCTTATCATTAGTTCCTTGAAAATGGTAAATCCAATTTGTTTTAAAATACCCCAGAATTCCATGTTGAATTTCATGAAATTTTTGCAGATATACAAAATATTTCATTAAATGGGGAAATATTTGTTTTTTTGAATCCATCGTATGTATAAAAACTATTCTTTATTTTCCATTTCTAAATAATGTTTTCAATATGGAATGTTTTGAAATGTCTTGATAACTCATATAATGAATGAAGTGGAATTCAATAGTGTCTATTGGAGAAAACTATTGATAGTGTGTCACAGCATTGTTGGGTATCATGAGACAAACAAGATTTAGTGGAAGGATATGACAGACTAATTTAATTATGATATTTTTGAAAATGGATTTGGCAGAGTATTCATAATTTAAAACATTAATCCTTACATCAATTTAATATCACTAATTTTATCCATGTTTTTATATTTTTAATGTAAATAGTATTCCATTAGTTTCCTCTAATCATGTAATTATTTTGAACATTTACCTTTTCAAATAAAATTTCATCATTTCTAACCATGTGATAGAGTCTCGTGTACACTAATACTTATTGAGAATTGTTTCTCGCCCATATTTTCTGTTTCTCTCCCATGAAAACTAGATGGGAGATATGAGTAATTTTCAATAATCCTCTAGAAGAAATAATATTGTTCTCATGGAGTATTTATGCAACATTTTATGTTTTCATTTTTATTGTGATAAATATGTATGTATCTATTCTTCCATAAATTATATATTTGTAGATAGTTGAAAAAATAATGTATTATGTTCCTATAATGTAATATAACTTTGAGATCTTATACTCAATACACTTGTTAGTTACAGATTTTAAAAATGGTTATTTGGTAGAAACATTGGGGGTATTATTTTTAAGAACATAACTATATATGAAAATTAATATGTAAAACCCTTATGGATTTCATAAAATTTTCACTCAAAAACATAACAATAATTGTATTTTTCTGTTAAATATCATATAAAATTATGTGTATTCTATTGTTTAGGGTTCATGATTATCAGATAGAATGAAAATGTAATCATAACATGTAGTCAATGTTGGAATGTTCCAAATAATAATTTCTATTAGAAGGGTGTTGGAGTTAGTAATATCATAAACATAAAGGGTAGTAGAACTTGGTTGTAAAAAATAACATCTCATCTATAGAGTATCCAATAGATCCCAAATTTGTTGAGAAAATACTATATTTATTCATATGACGAAAACATAAACCCTTAAATAGATCACCTAATCGATTGGTAGCAAAGGAATTGATCAAGTCTCTAGATAATATATTGCTTGCTTCAGGATATGGCAACTAGTTAGATGACATCGTATTATAATATAATCAGAAGGGAGATATGGATTATTAGTGTACTATAATTTAGAACACTAATTTATTTAGAGATTGAGGAGAAGGAATAAAGAAATATAATGGATATGTTTTATGAAAAAAATTATTATATGTAAGGAAAGTGATAAATTGAATGGAAATTCAACAATCTCATACATAAAGAGGATAAAAATTTTACTAATTATGATGCGAACATTACAAATATATATAGAAAAGTTAAAGACTATGTATATTGACTAAAAAAAAATTCATCCAATTTATTTAATGGGTTAAGTATATAAGTTGAAGTGAATTATTGTCTTAGAAATTTTCTTTATATGAATATATTGTTCGATGAAACATCATTATGGAGAAGGATTTATATAAGAAATATTAATTTAATGGATATATATAGGAGAAGAGGTTTTCTAATAACCATATAAATAAAAATATATCGTCGAGTAATAATGGAATACTTGAATATATAACATGTAATAACTATATAAAGAGAAAATATAGACTTTTATTGTAGTAACAAGTGTTTGGTCCAAGTGTTGAGAAATGTTTAATTTATCTTCTTAATGTATAATCAAGGAAGAAATTGATGATGTTCAATGTGATAATTTTATGGATATGAGGATCTATGTAAACTAATGCCTCGTTTATAAATTTAGTGTTCCCTAAAATGTTTTTGGGATAATGATTGTAATTATGTGACCATTATAACTAAGTTTGAACTACAAAATAGTGTGGAAACATTTACATTAATCCCATACATAGTGATAGAAAATACATTATATTACATTGAATATATTCACTACATTAAATCTTGATTTTTACTATTGATATTGAATCATACCTTAATTAATAGATAAAGTGGGTTTCAACTAATAAACATAATGGGAGTGTTATTAAAATGATGATTTATTTATAGTTCACTATTATAATACACATATATTATCTAGGGTAAAGAGTTATTTTTGAATATTATGATTTTTAGTCTTTTAAAATGGGTTTTAAGTGAAGGATTGTATGAATTAAAAATCATTTTCGATTTGAGTCAATAAAAAAACCCATTATATAAAATAGTTTTGTAAATATGATTATTAATTAGGGTCTATCACCCAATAATATATTCACAACATATAATTTCTGAAAAAATAATTTTATATGATGTTAAAAAACATTTATTGTGACAAATGTTTATTGTTGTGAAAATATTTAGAAATCAATTTTTTTTTGAAAATATGAATAATTAGAAAATAAAAAAATGGAAAAAAAATTAATGTGTATGACAATATAAAAAAAACATGGAATAATTATATCATCTAACACATAATATGTATATCAAGTAAAAAGATATCTTATAGTCACACCAAGAAATGATGATAAGAATGTACTAGGAAGAGGAGGTCCACTTGATGGGATAGTGAGAGGAAACTCCCAACTGATACCATGCACAAGGTGTCAAATATATTCCATCATCTTCTCATCTCTCTGGAATTGCTGCTCATACTCCTCCACCCATCACTATAGTCTAAATATAATCTCGTCATAATATCAAAAAAAAATCATCATATTATGTAAGGGATAATGAAAAAGCCCCATGAAATCACTTTGTGTTGGATCATGACATCATAGATATATCATAATAACTAGTAGGTTCCAATTTTGATCTAATACAAGCCAAATGAACAATAATTGAACTATGCATGATCACCTAAATCTAAGCCCACTCATAAAAACTGGAAAATCATGTGGCATATCAGCAATTATTAGAATGAATCTCTCTATATTGTGACATCAAATAAATTTATGATTCCATAATATAAGGTTAATAATTTAAATAAAAATAAATTTCATTTTGGAAACATTTAAAAATAAAAAAAAAATATTAACCATTATATAGAATTTTATTTCCAATAAAAAATTTCTTCTACTAGGATAGGTGTATAACATCTTGTAAAAATATAAATTCATAACAGTGTTACTAGTAACAGACTATATAATATAAAAAATATATAATTAAATTTTATATAAAATATTTAAAAATAATACTTACGATATATCATCAATGTGTACCTTCTGTATAACATCCAACCTAATCAGTGACCTCATGTCTCACCTGATTTCATCAAAAAATATATGACCACATCATAAAATTATTTCCTACATAGTGGGATAAAAATCCATCATGTACAAGCGATAATATATTGTAATGTTGGCAAGATAAAAAATAATGGGAATAAATGAACATGATAAGTTATATTTAGGTCCCTCTATCACTTTTATTGTAAAAATCTGAAAAAACATTCACAAATACAAATCTCTCATTCCTCCAAAATTGGATATCTAATTTTATCATCAATAATATACCATATATTTTGAAATATAATTTAAATCCACATTTTTCTTATTTGAAAAAATAAAAATATATATATACTATTTGTTAATGTATATGCCAATGGTTGAACATTTGATGTAAAATATTAGTGATTACCAAATCTCCGGACATTCATCGAGTCAAAAAATAATATCATAACATCAAAATGAAAATCAAATATTTATATAATGAAATTTTTTAAACTGAAAAAACATAACTGGAACATTATTAAAAAAACTAAAACAAAAAATTAATTTGAAAAATAATGAAAAAATTGGAATGTTCCACTAAAAAAGATCATCAAAATCAAGATATGGACATATTTCAAGAGGAAATTAATGAATCAGAAATCATGAAATGTCGTGAACCGCCAAATATGTAGTCTTGTAGAAACATCTAGTAGGTTTTATGAATGGTCAAGAATCTCATCATGAGAAAGCTTATCATTAGTCGGGGAAGGAACATATCATCAGGGCCATATCCAACCATATTATTCAAATAATCATTCCTATATGTAATTGTTTATTCATTTATAAAATATAAAAAACTAATAAATAGTTGTATTAAATACACAATTCTTCATATTCATCCCCATTTTCATCAATGAAAATGTATTAATCATCAAATACAATATCATTAACTTCTGTATGACATTATGGTTAATTTCCCTAAAAAACCCTAAACAATATCAATATTAACTACCTCTAACATGGGGTTTTTATCTCCAATATTTATATCTAAACAAGTAAGATATTAATTTTTACATGTTTAATGGAAAAAATATATGTTCACTTATATAAATTTATTTTCATTTTAATAAAAATTAATATCATGTGATTTTAGTTTTAGGACACCCCATGAGTCATCAGAATCACTTGAAATATGTCATTATTTTAAATAATATAATACATTTTCTTTATTACCCAATATAAATGGTTCATATTTTTAAAAAACTACATTTTTATTTAATTTCAAAGACTCCATATCATGGTTAAACTCCCAACCCTCGATTAGTATCAAACTAATGACATTTGAACATTTTTATATACTTTGGTCCTAGATAAGAAACTCAATAATTTCATATTTATTTTGATAAACATTAAATTACCATTAATTGATATAATATAAATTTTAAAACACCATTATTCATTGATTTATTGGATTCTCCATACATTCATGTATTAAATTTAAATACATTAAACATCAACCCATTATAATATGTAACCAATTTAGATATATGGTTTTTAGAAAAAGTAATCTACTATCAATATTATATTCATTTCAAGATATTTAAAATCAATAAAAATTGATAATAGTACATAACATTAAAAAATTGATTTAATTTTCCACCATAAAAAATATCTTTCTACTTTTGGAAACAAATCAAAAAAATATTTTTTTTGAATTCTTTAAGAGTATTATAAGTAATTTTTGTATTTTTTTTATATTATCATAATTTGTCCTGTAATTTATTTAAAATAAATTAATTTAAATTTCGAAAATTTAAATAAATATTTCATGAAAATATATTTACTTCAAAATTGATTTATTTATTCATACTTGAAAATTCCTTGTGTATGTTCTCTCTGTATTTATTTAGTGGAAATTCATCATTCTCGATTACTTAGAAAACCATTATTGGGATGATTTAAATATGAAAAATAATTTTCTATAAGATAAATAACATATTAATCAATGTAATCAATTATATTATGTTTCGAATGATATTTAAATTTTAAAAAATAAGATAATATTTAAATTTCCACATGGATGAATTCTTCAACAACTGACCCTTCAAACAATGATTTAGTACATTCGTTTTTCATAAATGTTTTCATACATGTATTGAATTCATAAATCCATAGGAATTGTACCATAATTATACATATATTTTCATATGAAAATTGTAACACCCCGCCCCTACCTCATTAGATTGAGGAGGCGGTGAGGGTTACTTGGCCTTAAGAGAAATTCCCAAGGCGCCAACGGCAGGCAATGAATGCAGAGGGCTGTGAGAATAATTGGGGAACGATTTTCCCTTGAGACAAAACCAACCAAAAAACCATAACTATATGATGCATGCCAACAAAACCAAACTCAACATCACCAATGATAACCAGATAATCCATAACGATTTCACATGCCAACACAACACATTAAAACATCAGAGTACAATGTGGAAGACTCAACAAGAAACACCACGATCTGTTACACCACCACAACTCCACACTATGCTCCAAGCTCCAAGCTCTAACAATGAATCACAACGCTCCAGCCAAGGAGGTCGATGCCTTACCCTTTCCAACATCACGGAACACGACATCTATAATGACACCATAGTGTGAAAGTAGGGGGTGAGTACTAATACTCAGTAGGATTTCCCCAAATGACATCCCAACACACGCCACTAGGATAAAACCGTTATCACATTAATATGGAACAATTTATATAAAATAATCTCAAGTGGAACCATCACTATCAGCCAACCACACCCTTACCATGCCATTCCACCCAACCCAAACCGCTAAGGGAGATCAAAAAAACATTTCATAAGACATTATATTACTCACATATTATCACCACAATTCCATCTTGCAAAAAAATGAACAACAACAACCAAAACAACCAAACTGTGGCGCTTCCGTCTAACCCGTTCACCCATTCACAGCTAGTGGATCTTCCCATCCACTGATCCCTTGATGTTGGATCTTCCATCCACTATCCATACCCCTTCATTATAGTGGTATTCCCCGCACACTTCCACACATCATTTCAATCAATCACAACCAAGCATACAACCCACTAAGGTCTCAACACCATGCAAAAAACTGAATTTTATTGCATAAAAATACACTTCAATAAACAAACCTTTTATTAAAACCCACTTTCCATGCCAAAAACCCATTTCAATAAACACCCTTTTTATTTATCACCATTTTTCATCAACCATTTTACAAAATCAATCTCAATAACCAAGTTTAAAATATCCATTTTAAAATCTGCAACAAAAGCATTTCACCATGAATACCCCCTTTTTCCCTAAAAACCCCCAAATGGATTTCCAATAAAAATCACACATCATCATACAACTAATTTCAATCAAAAAAAATTAATTTTAACATGTAACCACTTGTTCTAACCAAGTGGAGTCGGGAGAAAATAAACCTACCTTTAGGTTTCTAGAAAACTTGACCCACAACCAATTGCACCTCAAATCACGTGAAGGCACCACCGAAACTTCTCTAGATTCCTTCCCCTACCATTAACAAGCCATAAAATTAACATCCAAGGCAACCCCAACCCTAGATCTACACACAAAAAGTGTATATCTAGAAACCCACAAAAGAGAAGGAAGTAGATCTAGAGGAAAACAGAAGATAAATAAGAGTACAGACTTACCCGGGAGAAACCACCTTCAAACTGCCTTGAAACCCCTTTGAAATGCTTCCAAACCGAGTGGGAGAGCACCCTTAACCCATGAGAACCCAAAATCTTGAGTGAGGCTTGATTGGGGGTAATAGAGGAGTGAAATAGGTAAATCCCGAGGGAGACTGGGTTTTAAAACCCTAATTTTATGTGGTCGCACGGTTAGACTGCACGGTTTGGAAAACCGTACGCTAACCATGCGCATGCCACTGCCTTGAGAGCTAGGGTCTGCATGGTTTCCTCACACGGTTTGGAAAACCATGTGCAGGTTGTACGAATCCCACTGCCTCCCTTGCATGGTTCCTGGAACATCCGCAGAGTTTACACTAATCGTTCTCAAACTGTGCACCCCTTTAAATGCCTCCAAACTCATCCAAAATCATTCCAAACTCTTCCAACCTCTTCCCAAATCATCTCATGCACATTAAACGCATAAAAATGTGTAAAAAGGCCACATACCTCAAACTGGGGGTGCTACATTCTCTCCACCATTGGTCTTTCCATCCCTGGAAAGTAGTAAACCCGCCCTTTTCCAAAAGAGCTCGGTCCACTGTTCGGTCTTCTCTTTCTCCCGCTCCCAAGTCTCTTCTTGAATCTGACAATGTTACCACAAAATCCAAACTACACCGATGGTTTTACCACCAATACATTCTCTTTCCAATCCACAACCTGCACTGGCATGTTCACCAACGAAGCATCCAGTTCTAGCTCAACATGATCCCATCGAATCACATGGTCACGATCCGGATGATACATTTTCAACTGGGACACATGAAACACATTTTGCACTGCACTGAACCGTGGTGGAAAATCCAAACGATAAGACACCTCACCAACTCGCTCAAGAATCTCAAAATTCCCAATATTCCTTAGATATATCTTTCCATGCTTCTCAAACCGATGATCTCCCATCCTAGGAGAGATCCTCAAGAACACATGATCACTCACCTCGAATAACAACGGTCGTCGTCGATGATCCGCATACGATTTTTGACGACTCTGAGCCATCTCCATTCTGTTTATGATCAACATGATCTTCTATGTCCTATCCTGGACAAGGCTTGGTCCTACCATCGAGGACTCACCCATTTCCACCAAACATATTGGAGAACGACATGGCCTCCCATACAATGATTCAAATGAAGCCATATGTATGGATTCCTGATAACTGTTATTGTATGAAAACTCAACCAACGACAAGTGCTCCTCCCACGAGCCACCAAAATCTATTACACAAGCCTATAACATATCCTCCTTAGTTTGTATTGTCCTCTCGGATTGACCATCCTTCTGAGGGTGATACGTCGTACTCATAGTCAGCTACGTCCCAAGGGCTTGCTGCAAGGATTTCCAGAAACGAGATGTAAACCTCGGTTCTCTATCTGATACGATCGAAAATGGAACACCATGCCTTTTTACCACTTCCCGGATATAGATTTTGGACAGATCCTCCACTGTATGAGATTCACGAATCGGGATGAAATGGGCCAACTTCGTCAGTCGATCCACTATCAACCAAATGGCATCGTGCTTCTTGACCATTCTTGGGAGACCTGTGACAAAATCCATCGTTATCTACTCCCTCTTCAAAATAGGGATTAGTAAATACTGCAACATTCCTGCTAGCCTCTGATGCTCTACCTTGACCTGCTGAAAAGTCAAGCATCTCGAAACAAACGCAGCCACACTTCTTTTCATACGAGCCCAACAGAACTGCGCATTCAATGCTTTATTCATTTTTTAGATTCCTGTATGAAAATCCCACCTATAATGATGATACGCCCTGAGAAGATCCTCCTAACAAGTAACTAGTATAACCATCCGATTTCAAAAAAAATGAATCTCCAATCAGTTGTCAACCCTCAATGGTCGCCCCACCATTGAATCTCGACCCCATGGTCGCACACTCAGAATTAGATATCTATTCCTCTTTAACGAGGCTAACCAAGTCAGGAATCAACAAAATTGGAAATAATACTGCTCTATTTCTCTGGTCCTCACATTCTAACCGCATATCAGCTATAACCGACATCAACTGCCACCGGTCCGATGCTTATTTCACCACCTAAGCATATGATTTCCTACTTAATGAATCCACCACCAAATTTCCCTTACATGGGGTGTACATTAAGTCAAAATCATACATCTGGAGATATTCCATCCATCTCCTTTGCCTCATGTTCAAAACCCTTTCTGAGAAAATATCCGTCAAGATTTTATGATCTGTATATACCGTGAATTTCTCACCGAAGAGATAATGACTCCATACTGTCAAAGCATACACCACTGCTGCTAATTCAAAATCATGAGTTGGGTAGTTCATCTCATGCACTCTCAACTTATGTGATCCATATGCAACCACATGATTCCAATTCATGAGAACGCAACCCAACCCTAATCCCAATGCATCGTAATACACCACGTATCCTCTTCCTGTTTTTGGAAAAACCAGGATTGGTGCTGATGTAGGGAAAACATTTAGCTCTTCGAAACACTACTGGTACTGTTCATTCCACTGGAATGGAACATTCTTTCTTGTCAAATCCATCATTGGTGAAGCCAGACATGAAAAATCATGAACAAAGCGCCAATAATACCCAGCTAGACCAAGAAAACTCTGTATCTCAAACAAATTATTTGGGGGTTGACATGAAGCAACAACCTCTAACTTTTCTAGATCCACCAAAACACCCCTTTTAAAAATAACATGGCTAAGAAAACGATCTTACTATATCCAAAAGTCACACTTTTATAACTTGGAATAAAACCGGATATTCATCAAGATCCCCAGAACTGTCGCCATGTGCTGCTCATGCTCCACCCTTGTCTTTGAATACACAAGAATATCATCCACAAACAACACCATGAATGAATCCAGATATCTTTGAAATATCCAATTCAATAATTCCATAAACACTATTGGTGCATTCATTAGACCAAAGGGAATAACCACGTATTCATAATGGCCATATCTAATCCTGAATGCTATTTTGGGAATATCCTCCTTTGTCACCCACAATTTATGATATCCGGGCCTCAAGTCGATCTTGGAAAACCACTGGGCTCCCCAAAACTGGTCAAAAAAATCATCAATTCATGGTAGTGGATATATATTCTTTATCATCACATGGTTAAGTCTACGATAATCAATACAAATACTCAAAGTTCTATATGCCTTTTTCACAAACAACACTGGTGCTGCCCACGGAGATGTTCTAGGTTGGATAAACCCTTTCTTTTACAACTCAAAAAATTTGATTTTAAATTCCCACCATTCAGTAGGTTCCATCCGGTAAGACAGAAGTGATATAGGACTAGTCCCTAGAAGGAGATCAATCGTAAACTCCACTTCTCTTACGGGAGGTAACTGGGCGAATTCTTTAGGAAAAACATCCATGAAATGATCCACCACTGATGGAAGAACAGTCTACTCAACACCATATATGGATACCAATGACAACACTGCCAACTAATACCATCACGTACCCACTGCTGGTGCCAACAAACCCGTTGCACCCTTCCTTTCATGCTTCTCTCCTCTAAAGAGATGTACAATGCCATCGTGTGTCGTAAAAGCCATTGTTCGCACATGACAGTCGTTGTGGGCCTTAAAAGCCACCAGCCAATCCATTCCTAGGATTACATCATAACCATCCATCTCAAGCATTGAGAAATTCCACACTATCTCAACCTTACGCACAACGATACAACATTCTCTACACAAGAAGGCTTGACACTCTCTTCGACCTAGAGGAGTTTGAAGTTTCAAAACCGAGGGCATCATTTCAACCCTTAAAACTAGAAAATCAACCACACGTGCAACAATAAAAGAGTGTGAAGCACCCGTATCAAACAGCCCTTGCATCAAGGTAGAATTTAAAATAATAGTACCTCGCACCTTGGATGGTCCCGACTGATCATCTACCACAACTTGTTCAGCTCTGAACACGTGTTTTCTTGCCACACTATACTCTTTATTGATTTTCTGAGGAGTCTTGGTATTCCAAGAATCACTATGACCCACTTTATTCTGCTGTCGAGGGGTATGCTGCTGGCCCCATCCCGTCAAAGCATACGACGTATGCGATCCCTGAGGAGTTTCTTGCACAGCTGGCCTTGGATCATTCTGACAATAATGCTGCAGATTCCCCATCTTCTTACAATTATGACATGTCCGAAGTTGTGTCGTACAATCCTGCTTGATGTGGCCTGTAGAACCTCACTGAAAACATCCCAGTTTTCTCTGGGGCCTCGGAGGAAGATTCAACGATCCTGCCATCGAATTATATGCTATATTACCGCCCTGGGAATAAGTGTCCCTCTTCCTCTTGAACCCAACGTTAGAGTTCCCACTATTATCCATGGTTACAACCATGCTTCCTCTGCCCGGAGTGCCAAAAAAATCCCGCTCAGCCACCGATACTCTATTCACCATCTCGGTGTAATCATCTATACATAGCACGACTATCTTTGAACAGATTTCTTGCCTCAACCCCGCTTCAAAGATCCTTTCCTTCAACGATGTGCTACCCGCATCCTCAGGTGAAAACCGCACTAAGTTCATAAACTTAGCTGCATACTTCGTCACTGACATCTGCTCTTGCTTCAAACTGAAGAAATCAGTCATACACTGAATTATAAATGTATGTGGGTAGAATATTTTGTCAAAAAATTCCTCAAATCCTTCCCACATCATACCTTATTCTATCCCAGCTTTGACTACCAACTCCCACCACTAAAGGGCAAGATCATCCAACATAAACGTGGCCAACTTCACTTTCATCTCTATCAGCGTTCCCAATATCTCAAAGATATTTCTCATTCTATTCAACCATGCTTGTGCCCTTTTTGGATCTGAATCACCCTCAAATATGGGTGTATTCTGCTTCTGAAACTGAGCTTCATGATCCACATGCTTTGGTTCATCCCCTCTATTTCCACTTCCCACAGCTTGGAAAGCTTTCACTATGCTTTGCACTAACTACTGGTTCACCTGATGCTCTGGTGAAACCACATTCTCAGCAACCTCCTCCGGTTGGTCTCTACGAATCCTACATGGTGCCATTTCTATAAACATAAAACAAAAAACCATGAGTCTCAATTCTATAGACATCACAAAATTCCATTTCAAATCACATTACACAGCACTATAACAACAATACTTTCCACCAGTTCACATTTTTTCACATGTTCCATGTTTCACCATTTTGAAAACCAATCCATTTTCAAAATACCAATTTATTCATATTAACATCGCATTACATCTTAAATCATTATACCCCAATGAAATATACATCGTAGAGGGAATTCATTTCTACCATGCACTTCATGATCATCTCATTGGCTACACCCATGAAAATGAGATATCCAATCCCTATAAGTGTCTTCAAAACAATTATTTATCCAACTCCCAGGTAACTTGAATATCAACATAAAAGGGTTATCTACTTCCTTTTATGCCATAAATTCCATGTTCCGGAAATCCTACGCCTTTCTACCATCCTGACTCAAGTGGTATACCACAACGAATGTCAACACAAAATTTGATAGTCCTCTCCAAAGGACCGAACGAACTGATACAACTTATAACACCCCTCCCCAACCTCATTGTCTTGAGGAGGCGGTGAGGGTTACATGGCCTTAAGCGATGATCCAAGGGCACCAAAAACTGGAAATGAATAATGAGGGCTCCGATAATAATTTGGGAACGATTTTCCCTTTAGAAAAAACCAACCAAACAACCACAACTATATGATGCATGCCAACAAAACCAAACTCAACATCACCAAAGATAACTAGATAATCCATAATGATTTCACATGACACCACAACCCATTACAAAATCAGAGAACAATGAGGAAGACTCAACAAGAAACACCACAATCCAGGACAACACCACAGCTCCACAATATGATCCAAACTCCAAGCTACAACAAGGAATCACAAAGCTCCACCCAAAGAGGTCGACGCCTTACCCTTTCCCACACCATAGAACACAACATATGCAAGGACACCACAGTTCCAAAGAAAGGGGTGAGTTCTAACACTCAGTAGGATTTCCCCAGATGACTTCCCTACACATGCCACTAGGATAAAACCATTACGAAATTAATATGGAAAAATTTATACAAAATAATCACAAGTGTAACCATCACAATCAGCCAACCACACCCTTACCAAGCCATTCCACCCAACCCAAACCACAAAGGGAGAACCAAAAAAAATTTCATAAGCCATCCTATTAGTCACATATTAGGACCACCATTCCATCATGAAAAACAACAAACAACAACAACCAAAACAACCAAAAGTTGGTGCTTCTGTCCAACCCATTCACCAATTCACATCTAGTGGGTATTCCCGTCCACTTATCCTTTGATAGTGACTTGTCCGTCCACTATCCACCCCGCTTCATTATAGTGGTACTTCCCGCCCACTTCCACACTTCATTTCAAACAATCAAAACCAATCATACAACCCACTATGGTCTCAACACCATGCAAACAACCAAATTTCATTGCATAAAAATCCACTTCAATAAGCGTTCCATTTAATGAAAACCACTTTCCATGCTGAAAACCCATTTCAATAAACACCCTTTTTATTTAACACCATTTTTCATCAACCGTTTTACCAAATCAATCTCAACAACCTATTTTAAAATCTCCATTTTAAAATATACTACAAAAGCATTTCACCATGAAAACCCACTTTTCCCCAAAACCCCCAAATGGATTTCAAATCAAAATTTCACATCATCATACAATTAATTTCAATCACAAAAAATTAATTGTATCATGTAACCACTAGTTATAACCAAGTGGAGTCGAGAGATAATCCACCTATCTTTAGGGTTCTGGTGAACTTGACCCACAACCAACCGAACCTCCAATCTGGTGAACGCACCACCGAAACTTCTCTAGATTCCTTCCCCTACCATTCAGAAGCATTAAAATTATCATCCAATGCAACCCCAATCCAAGATCTACACACAACAAGTGTATATCTAGAAACCCACAAAAGAGAGGGATGTAGATCTAGAGGAAAACACAAGAGAATCGAGAGGAGAGGCTTGGCTGGGAGAAACCACCTTCAAACTGCCTTGAAACCGCTTTGAAACGCATCCAAACCGAGTGAGAGAGCACCCTTAACCCCTGAGAACCCAAAATCCCGAGTGAGGCTCGAGTGGGAGGAAGAGACGAGTGACATAGGTCAATCCTGAGTGAGCCCGGGTTTTAAAACCCTAATTTTAAGTGGCCACACGGTTAGCCGACACGGTTTGGAAAAACTGTGTGCTCACCGTGCGCACGCCACTACCTCGAGAGCCAGGGTCCGCACGGTTTCCTCGAATGGTTTGGAAAACTGTGCACATACCATTCGAATCCCACTGCCTCCATCGCACGGTTCTTGGAACATCCGCACGGTTTACACTAACCTTTCTCAAACCATACACCCCTTTAATAGCCTCCAAAATCATCCAAAACCATTCCAAACTCTCCCAACCTCTTCCCAACTCATCCCATGCACTTTAAACACATATCAATACATAAACAAAGGCTACATACCTCAAAACAGGGGTGCTACAAAAATCTACTAATAAATATTTTTTGATGAAAAGAAGGTTGATAGGAATGTTTTCACCAATTTACATAAAATTAAAAATAATTATAGTAAACAAAATGATTCACAATCAAAGTTAACTATTCATATATCTCATAATAAATATGAAATTTTTCTCTACATTCCATATATGGATGAATTCAACATCCCTATAAAACCAAAATGTATTAGTATTTACATTATGACATTATAATCGTAAATTTTTAACCTGGTAATATATTAATTATGGATTCTAGAAGAGAAATTAGAAGCATAAACATTTTAACCTCATATCACAAATATATTAGTAAAATAAAAAAAACATTCATTCTAATTTGTTTTAGAGACTTTTGGAATCATTATATTATGTGATATTTCATTTTTAAATAACAAAATTTTGAGATTCTTGTATAATTGATAGTGATATAAATGTTTTATGGAGTATTTTTTTTCATCTTAGGAGTGTACAACATGTTAAAAATACTTTTTGAAAAATTTATTCTCAATATGATTTAAATTTGACCTGAGATAAATCATAAAATAAAAATAGTATGGGATGTCATAAAAAACACATTTCTTTATCGAATTATGATCTTCGTAAAGACAAATTTTCTATTTAATTTTTAGAGTTTCCAAAAAAATAGGATTAAATAATTATATTATTGATTTTAAATAAATACCTATGAAAATTTTAGGAGTTTGATCACTATGAATTCTATCTTTTTATAAAATTATTTCAATTCCTTCTAAAAGGGTGATCCATGGGAAGAAGTATCTATTGTCTATGAAATAAACTAGTAATTATTTCATTAAAAAATAAAAAATTTGATAACAATCATACAGTACATATATGATTTTATAAAATTTTTAATCTTTTCAAACAATATGATGGAAAGTCAATGATTGTCCCGATTAACGCAACTTTCAGTATAAAACTCTGATCTATAACTTTATCATATATGGTTGCACCATCACATTGTAATGAAATAAACTTATCAATTAGTGGATTCAAATAAAAATAGATATTATTAATTGGACATGTCAATTAATAGAATTATATATATATATTTTATTATTTCATCAACTTCATAGGAGGTATGTTGTACGATGTTTTGAGAATATGTGAATAATAACATGGATTATTGTAATACCCTACTGGAAAAAACTATTTTTAAATATACTCAACTATATATTACGTGATTTTGATATAAAATAACGATCCCCTTGATCAAATTGTTTCCATTTATCCCAATCACATGGATGATTTATAGTTTTGGAGATTCAAATATTTGATTTATGACACTTCATTAGTGTATTCGTGTTGTGAGACATTAAAAGACACTATAAGAATGATGTTATTTTAAAATAACTCATGTTTTTTCCTAGGAAAACTTACCATTCCTCATTCTAACAATTTATACCTATATTTCCAACATATTGAATCATTATCTAACAAACATAGTACCCATAATGAAAGACGGAATCATTTAACATGCATAAATAATATGGTAACTAAGATCCAAATTTGTGACCTACATTATACTTTCATTGAAAGATAATGGTAATTTATTTTCATTTGGAAATGAAGATCGAATATTATAAAACATTTGACTGGAATAAAAATGTAACAATCCAAATATTGTTTTTTGTAAATAATTTTTTTAACACATACATGTTTGTTAATCCTACATACCAAATATACGGCATCAATATTAGATTTAAAAATAATTATAAAATGGAAATCAATTTTGTAATTGGAATATCATTTTGTGCGGTTATTTCCAAAAAATATATCCCAAGAACCTCACATTGTTAATTATAAATTGATTGATCTGATACCAAAAAAATTGTATTTTCTATTGAATTTAATTTTCCATGTTTATGAAAATGTAACATATTTGATAATGAAAATGTTCTCATGAAGTTCCAAATTATTAGATGTATTTTTCCTCTCGAGATCACATTTTTTTAATTAGACATTTATTTATTTCCTCAAAAACAAATTTTGGTTGTGATAATGAAATTGATATAGAATTTTCAACACCCACAATAATGTCCAGACTTATATATGATCCTTTTTTATTTTTCTTGTGTTTTATTAAATCATGAAAAAGTAATAATTTCTTTTCCTACTTCTTTAGTCCAATTTTATCTAAAAAATCAAAAATAAGAATTATTATTACTCATTTTGACAAATTATTATAAATTATTAAATAATATAAATTTTTAAAAACTGTAACTATTAATCAAGAATACATAAAAACAATTATAATAATTATAAATACATTATAATTGTTAAAAATATTTACCAATTTATAATAATTATTTATTAATTAAAAAAATTAAATAATGTTTTTAAAAAAATTAATAGTTAATAGTATTTTTCATATTTTTTAAATCTTATCACAAATTATCAAAATTATTAATTATAATAAAAAACAGTAATATTGTTTACTAATTATTAATGACATTTACTAATTACTAAAAAAAATTTATTTATTTATTAATTATTAGAATTTATTTAAAAATTATAACTTATTTTTTAAATTGTAAAAAAATTTCTAATTATTTTTTATTAATTATTAGTATTTATTATATATTCATAAAAAATGTTACTAATTAGCATAATTTATTTTGATTTTATAATTATTAATCATATATAACAATTATTACCAACATTCTTTTATTATTACTAATATTGAGTAATTATATTTTAAATATTAAATATTATTTAACAAGAATTATTGATATGTTTAATTATTACTATATATTTTCTAATTATAGTGTATTTTTTTTAAAAAAACTTCATTTATTATTTTTTATAGGTTATTAGAAATGTTTAACTAATTATTACTAACAATTATTAAATATAAATATTTAGAAAAGTTATTGATTTTTTAATAATAATTCTTTATAAATTACAACTATATATTTAATAAATATAATGAATTTTTAAAAATAATTAATATTTCATATTTTTTATACCACTAATTAATGTTGTTAATATTTTTCTAATATTTACAAATAATTACCAGTATTTAGAAATAATTATTTAAATTTACATATTATGTCTAATATTGACTAAATATTAACTAATTAATAAAAATTATTTAAAAATTTGATATTTTATATTTATAATTTCTTCTATTATTTTGAAATTTTGAATAATTGGTATTTTTTTCAAAAAAAATAATTTTTTTTTCTAATTATTTAAAATATTTTTTTACATTAAATAATACTAAATAGATAATAGTTACAACTATTTTTTAAAATTTTATTTTTTTAATTATTATTAGTATTTTAGATATATTATTATGATCTTATAAAAATTAAGATAATTTTTTATTCATTACTTAGTATCAATAAAATATTCTAATTATTAGAAACATTGACTGGTTATTTATTAATTAAAATATATAATTTATTAGTTATTACTAATTTTCATTACTATTATATTTTTATAAGTTTAGGTAATTTTTTATGATTTTTAGAAATATATATTTTTAAATATGAATTCAATTTTTTATTATCTATAATAATATATGTTATGAAAAACTAATAATTTATTAATTTAAAATAGAATTTTGATAAATATTATAAATACAATATAACTAATATCAAAGATAGGAAATCATTAACTTCCACAATAATGATAATCGAATATCATTTACAAAGGATCTGTAACACTAAAATAAATTATAAAATCAATTAGCATGAACATGTTGAATAAATTCATGTATTAAAAAACATTCTTTGTAAACGTTCACACATAAAAGGAACCATATATGTATAATTTTTAATCAATAATCATTTAAAATGAAAAAAAGGACTCTAATGTATATGGATCCTCAGTTTTCTCATACAATCCAAGAACATTATCTCACCTGCCCACATTTTTAATGAGTAACAACGTTTGAATAATAAATACATAAATCTTTAATCATTCATGCACCAAATAAACTCAATATCAAATTTTAATTAATAATACAAGTTCCAAACAATACACATATCTAATAATAACATATTATATAAAAAATATAAAAAATTGTTTAACATCAATGAAATTAAAAAAATTGGAATCCACCCATAGAAAATACATTTTATCCTAATTTTGATTGAAACTATCAATTAATATCAATAGAATCAAGTCATTAATTGAAAAAAATTATGTCCTTAAGTCCAATGGATATTAATTTTTCAAACTAACTCAAATCAAGAAGAATCAGCACATGTCTAGCAAAAACATGTCATCTTTAATGGTGGACCCCCTTGTAGGTACGAATAAACACGCATGTACACTAAATAATTACTAATTAAAATAATTAAGTAAATCATTGGAATGAAGGTTCAACTAAAACAATTACAACAAGAGGAAAGAAAGAATGTAAAAAAGGTGTAAATATTGAAAAATTAGGGTCTTTAGCTTGGGGATTCAAACCATAATCACCCAAAAACGGGTCAACATAAGAAAGGGTGAAAGTGATCAATGACACCATATTTTTTAGTTTTTTGTGATACAGAAATTTTTCTAGATATTCTATCGCTAAAATAATTCTAGAACAAAATATTATGACGAAGCATATTGTACATCACTAATAACATTCTCCCACCATAGAAAGGGTAATACTGTCATGAATAATATTTAAAAACATCATATATGACACTATTACCCATTTCATTAAATTTTTGTGATATTTGGAATTATATCTCATAAAAACGAAAATATTTATTGGTAATTGGAGAAATATGGATGTATGTCCCAAATAACACATCTCAAATGTTCATTTTTTTAAAATTGTTATACATATGGTGGATTTTGACTTAATCCTTTTTTGTATTGCCTCTCTATTTATATGTAAAAAATTTATTCAAGATATAAGGAAATTATTAATTATTTTCAGGGAAGAGAATCCCTTATTTTTAATGAAAACACTTAACCTCCCGAGTTATTTCACAACCCAACACTCGAAGATCTCTAAAATGAATCTTTTGGAATAGTATAAAAAGAAAAACTATAGGGATGTGAAGGATATCCTCAAGATAATTTATTTACCCATTATATAAAAATACATTGATGTATTTCTAGAGTAATTACATGGTCATCGACTAGAGAAGGACGTTGATTATTCCATTGAAATCATTCTTCATGCATCAACCTTATCTAAGAAAGCATATGGAATTGAACTAGTAGAGTCGGTAGAGTCAAATAAATAACTACCATAATTTTTTGATAAGGAATTTATATTCCATAGGGTTTTTGAATGGGGAACCCCGATTTTATTTTTGAAAAATATGTATGGGTTTATGATATTATGAATTGACTACAATGAAATCAATTCCATTATAATAATGAATATGTATCCTTCACCATAAATTCACGATTTATTTGATCAACTTCAAGGATATCAATAGTTTTTGAGGATAGAACTTATCTATGGTTACTATTTTTTATGGAAATTAAGGATGATATAACAATGCTAAAATTTTATAAGAGATGTGGGAATTTTGAGTTGATAATAATTCTCTTCGGATTTACTATGTGACTTTCCATTTTTATGGATTTGAGCAATACAAAATTTCATTATTATCATTTTAACCAAATAGTGGTTTCGTTGATGATATATTGATATACTATAAATGATAAAAATGGGATAAGAACCATTTCTGAATAACTCTTAAAACCATCAAAAAATAATTATTTATTAAAGTATGTCTGATTGAATTTTGTATCCATGACATTTATTTTCAGGAAAACGTTGACCCTATGGATTTTATGTATGTTGGTCCATCGAAGTAATAGTTTTCAAATAATTTCTTAAACCATGAATATAACTGATATATCTTGTATCCTTGGATTAGCAGGTGACTATTGGTAGTTTGATAATAATATTCCCTGATTGTCCATTATGTTAACCATGTTGACATATATTGGGATTAGATTCACATGGGAATATGACTATGAATATATTTTTGTATTGATGAAGATGATATTAGTTAATGAAATGGTATTGAATTTACTATCAGGAAAGGATGGTTTTCAATATATAGTGATCCATTGAATAATGTAATGGGTTGTGTCATTATAAAGAATTATAGTTTTTTTATTATGCATCAAGGAAAATGAAGATCCCCAAAGAGTTCAATCCAATGGATGAACATATTTTTTATGAAAAAAAGTTCATTTATGATATTGATAAATTATCTTGGTATAGAATTAGAATAAATAAATATAGGTTACAAATTTTATGAGTATATATTATCATAGAAGTATCTTAACATGTGTGAGTTTTGATAGCTGGAGGTTCTCAAGGACTATGATTGATTGATACAATACCACCCTATGAAGGAAAACAAGTCGTACCATTCATTGAGTAGTAGAGAACATGTAATTATATGCATGATTATGATTAATAGGGATCCTATATTTAGGGATCATGTAAGGATGGAAATGGTATTTTTTTGGTAAGTGGATCCAACATTCATTTTTTACTAAATTGTAATACCATATTTACCAGAAAATATACTAATGCTCTACCATGATAACAAGGATTTACAATATAATACTGATGTATTAAATTATGGGAAATTGAAAGACTCTATCTATATTGATGAAATTTTGAAATTTGGAAAGAGGTTATGTGTATCATCAATATTGAAAGATAAATATAATCTAAAAAATTCAGCACATAGGAAAAAAATCATATATACACTATTTTAGTAAAAATATATATACGTTTGTAAATTAGCATTTCTTGTTGGATGACGTGTAGTGGGAAAAGTTGGATGATGCTTCTTGTTCTTAGTATTCGAGCATGTAAAGATTGGAATGATATTTCAAAAGGGTTTCATACAATATCTTCTTATATATATATGGAATTGAGATCATATTATAATTGTATTTTCCATTGGAAATGAGAAAAATCCAAGTATGAGTAATTCTATATTGGTTATCATAGATCTCCTTACTCGTAATAAGCATTTTTTAGAATTAAGGAAACATTATCCATGTTCGCGCCATGAAAGACTCTATATCAATGAAATTGTGTGACAATATTGGGAAAATCTATCAATTGTATTTGATCATGACCATTTGTTCATATTAAACATATTTCATGGACAATATATGGATGCTAGCAACACAGTACATATAAGAATCACAATCATCGCTAAACAAATGGTCAGTGTGACACGATTATTCAGACAATATAGTATATTTTGATATAAAGTTCTTTTTACTTTTATGTAGCTTGATATTAGTATCTACCTCTAATGGAATTTTTATATAATAACAATTTACATTCAATCATCCAGATGAAAAAATATAAGGCATTGAATGGGAATATATTTCATACTAAAGCATTCTTGGAAGAATTTAGAGAATGTAAATTAATTGGAACAAAACATGTCGAGGAGACACCTTTGAAGTTATTGACTATCCAATATCATATAAATGAATTTCAAATTTAAAAAAACATATATAAAACTAATTATAGTAAATAATTTGAGTTTTATATGGGCAATCATGTATTAATTATGTTTCTACCATGTAACGGAGTTGTAATATTTTTTTTAAAGTTGATGTTAATACCTGATTACATTTATTCCTTTTTGAATTTGATAGATAAATAATGTTGTAAAATATTGATGGGTTATAACACCCATCATTTATAATTTACATGAAATCAATCATGTTTCGTTTTTGAGGAAATACATGGTGGATCCAAATTACATACTAAAATATATATGAATGGAGACAGATCATATCATGTCTTATAATGAATATCCTATCTTGATGCATGACACTATAGATAATGTGTTATAGAATTAGACAACTCGTCTAGTCAGAGTACTTTACCAAAATCATATAGTTTAGTAGGTAATGTGGAAGCCTGAAAAAGATATAACTAAGGAATATACATATTTATTTTGGTATCATATATATAATTAATTTGGATAATGAATATATTTATAAGGTTAATGTGATACATGTTACTCTACTATGACAAGTAAATTCTACATCCCAAAACAATTAAAGAATGAAAAATATAAAGATCATTTATTCAATAATTTATTTGAAAGATAAAATGTAATTTTAATTTTACTAATTTATTTTCATTGATGGATATGAAATATTAATATTAAAATCGGAACATTTTAGTTGGTTTTTTATAAAAAAATTATTTTAGGTGAATAATGAAATGTACCATTTCAAACAAAAATTGTGAATTTTATGAGATTATAATAAAGACAGAAAATCCAATAAATCTTTTTAATTTTTCAAATATTGTTTTATTATATAGTCTTATATAATTTAAAAATACTATGTTGAATTTATAAAATATATAATTAACATTTTAAATAATTATGTAATATTTTCCATTAAAAAAACCCTCTTTCTCTTTTCTATTTATTACTAATTATTTAAAAAATAATAATTTTTTTTATTCAATTTAAATGAATATAAATTTTAAAATAAACCAATACAGCTCATTAAATCATAAAAATTGATAATTTTACCCTCTATAAAAATTGTACGCTTAAAATTTATGTTTTTATGAAAACTATCTTTATATGTTAAATGTGTTAATGGTAAAATTTCATTTTTTATACATATATAATTATTTTTACCGAAAATTAATTTCATATATCAAATTATTTGATTCAAATTATGTATTATATTTCATTATATCATATAAATAAAAAAACATTGGAAAAAATTAGTTACCTAGTAAAATATGACAATGGAAAAGAAATAAATATAGTTGTAAAAAGCATTGAAATATTAAAAAAGTGTTTTTAATTCATTGTTTGACATATTATATATGATAAATCATCCCCTAATATATTATTTTCAGTAATTTTCGGAATATCAAATGAAAAAACATTTTCCCTATTTTATTATGTTTAAATATTTATAGAAAGTACATTTTAATCAATTGCAGAGATGGCTCCATCCACCCATTCAATACCACACATAAACTGGGTTATGTTTCAAAAAAACCCTTATTATATACCCTATAATAAAATTTCTTCATATTATGCTTATTTACATAGGATAGTATCATAAGGTCCCCATATAAGGAGTCCTCAAAGGGAAAATCAATTTCAATAACTTCATTACATATTTTGTCCTAATATATTTCCATTTCTATATTTAATTCTCAAAACTATATTTATCATTGATATATAATAATATAAGTATTGTTTTAATAGTAAATTTTAACATAAAAATTAAATAAAAATTAACCATCTTGACTCTTTCACTTAAGGAAAACAAGAATAGTGTTCATGTGTGTTTGAAGACTACCCCGACAACAAAGTATCATGTTATGGTATCCTTAAACTCCATAAATGGATAGTACTAATGATGAATTCATAAATACATAATATATATATATATGTGATATTTTTTATTAATAAAATAAAATTCATATTATAAATTTTAACATTCTCTAGAAAATTAAATCATAAAAAAGGTGTTCGTGTAAACTACCATCTCAACAGAATGATTGATTTCTATTTTTTTATAATCATCACCACCTTTCATGGATTTTCATGAGAGTAGGTACGAAGGATGATTACAATCATAATGAAATTATAAATTTTCTATAATGATAATTTGATATCCTATTAATAATGTGATTGATAAACAACTGTGGTAAATTGATTCAACCGAAATATAAATATAATAGAGAAAAATGATTTCATTGTACTATGTAGTAAATTCATATATGTTATATTGTTATTCAAGAAACTTATAAATATTATATTACACTATTATAAATAATAAATAATGTATATATGATTTTTATATATTTATGGTAAATTTATATCACTTCAAAATCATCCAATATTATGGTATGTACTTATTTGGGTATCATTGAACACCTACTTGACAATGATATAAATTTACCGTAGGGATGTATATGAGAATTTAATTTCATTTAATATAACATATAAATGATTAAATTATTATATGATTTTATTTATGAGATTTTAAAATTAATATTAAACTCATTAGTTAGTATAGTAATGATGGTTTGTAAAAAAAACAACTAAAACATGTTCCGTGATGATTTTATCTTCCTGAATATTAATAAAAAATACCATAGAATGAAATTATAAAATAGGAATAATTATAAATAAAAAATTCTAGTACATTTTATTACTTTATGATGATAAACATTGGGAAAATAAATAACAAAAACAAATTTATTTTAAAACTAGTTCAGAATGATCAATAATACTCAAATTCAATATTGAGATTAGATAATAACAAAAAAATATGTAAAGAAGAGAAATAAATGAAGTTTCAAAAAGGATAAATAAATTAATGAGGTTTAAAAATAGTTTAGAAATATAGATATTTTTTTATACAATAAATCATATCACATTTAACTAATTTCAAATAATGACAATGAATCATTGCCTCAAATTTCACTTCCTTAAGACATGATTATGTTATGAATAATTGTTAATATTTTATGGTGTAAATACTTCCCCATATATACTTTATATAACGATTACCTTGATATAAATGGAATTTCACATTATATTTTATATTTTAACATTCATGGGATTTGATTGAGATGTTTCTTAAGACATCATAATTCAAAAGAAATCATTAATTTTATAATGTAAATTGTTTGTCGTTTTCTTGGATATTACATCCATGTAGAGGTAATGAAATTTGGATACATGTTTAGTATTGATTCTCCAATGTGAAATCACTATAAATATTTTTGAGGATCATTTAAATATTCACTCATTATATTATGATAGGTCCAATAACTACACACCTAGAGGGACCCTCCCATAGGATGTTAATTAGAAAGGTTAAGTGAAATTTATAAAAATTAATGATGGATATTTCTACCATAAATTTGGTATCATACTATTTAAAAGTATTATAATTAGTTTTTTATTACATTTTTAACTCCTCACTATGATAGGTTTATATCAAGAACATAATAATTATATAATTGAAATGGGTACTTAATATTATTTTCAAAACCCTCCATTTTTCCATGTACTTATTTAATATATTCCCCTATACAGACATAATATTTCATTTAATGGGGAATATTTTTTCTATAATTCCATTATATGGATATTCATTGTACTATTGTTCCTTTATTATGTCATATTTTTCTTAAGTACTTTTATGAAATTTATTGTTAACTCTTATTATTATGGAATTTTACATGATTACTGATTGGTTGGGCCATATATAGATATCCCCTTGATGCATTAGTTCTTATAATTAGATAAATATGATTTGTTATTAGAATATGCCATACATATTTATTTATGATTTATTGTCAAAATCCACTGACAGTATGTTTATTGTTTTTGAGGTTTTATGTTTTGTTATCATGAGATCAGTAATTATTATAATTATTTTATATATTTTAATTGATATATTATTCCACAAATTTAGTTGATTATTGAATTATTATAATCATTTACATTTTTCTATTATTTTTATGCCACACTAATATTATGTTATCTTAAATTTTACATTACTCATAACTGAGAATCTAAGGTCCCTCTCTTTTTCTTATTCACCAAGAAAAATAGAAGGTAACTATTTTAGATTTGATGGATTTTCAACCTGAGATAGAAATATTCTTTTAATTATTTTCTATTTTACTTTATGATATCAAGTGTAATGGAAAAAGTATTTATGTATCCAATAATACATGACTACGAAGATATTTTATTCATTGGGAACTCCTGTATTTATTACCGATAATGTTATATAACTGTTTGATCTATGTTTTTGGATTTATGGTTTTGAAAAAAATGAGAAACAAATTCCTAAAAAATAATAAATCATCAATGGGGAAAGATGAGATGATAAAAAAAATATGTTTGAAATGAAGTGTTATAATTACCTCGGGATTCCCCTATGATAAAATGGAACTAGATTCTATTTTTGAATGAGATATATCTCACTTTTATAATGACATAGGTAGAATAAATACTATATTGTATGAGGCTCCATTTTAAAGGTTATGAATAAATCCTCCTGCATTTTTTAAAAATGATTTAACCAATTTGATATATATTGTTTATTTTATTTCATATATAAATATATTTCATTTTATGTTTTCTCAATTATTCAATTAATTCATCTCTTTTGTTTATCTTACCAATGTCTTGTTCCATCCCCTAATAAAAAATTAACATTATTGATTATAATTAAACTATTATTAATTTAAACAATTTATTGTTTCAGAATTTAATTTTTGTTTAAAATTTTAATTTATTTTAAATGTAATTTATATATAAAATTATTATAATTAATTCATAATTCAATCAATAGTAAGTAAATATATAGAAACGTACCCTGTATGAAATCACCCTCCAACAAATATATCGAGAAACTTTTCAATAAAACCATATACCCAATATAATTTTACACTATGATAACATACCATATTATATGTTCACCAATAGTTACATACCATATAATAAGTTACAATATAGTAAAATATCCAATAAAAAATTATACTATTGTAACATACCCTAGATTAAGTTACCCTACAACAAGTAAGCCTATTGAAACATACCATATTGTAAGTCAAGCTAGAGTAACTTATCCTTTTTTTTTGTCATCTAGGAACATACCCTATCATGATATAACCTTTATCAACTAACCCTATAGTAAAATACCCTATGGTAACATAACCAATATAAATTTACCAAATAGTAAGTTACCTTGTAGTACAACACTGAATAATAAGTCACCCAACAGTAACATACCCTATTGAATGTTACCATATATTAAAATATCCTATTGTATGGTATCATATAGTATCATACCCGATATAATGTTACTCGATAATAAATTACCAAATAGAGAGTTACAGATAATGATGTAACTGTATAGTATCTCATCCAATAGTATGTCTTCCCAATGTAACTTACCCTATAATATGATACCCTATAGTAACATACCATATATAAAAACACCTTATAGTAAAAAAACAAATATTAAATTATATGATTTTATATTAACAAATATAAGCTATTCCTACCGGAAGGGGTACCTAGAAAAAGTTGGATAAAACACATTTACCATATTTCATTGGAAAAGAGAAAAAATTTGCATACTCGACCTAAGACCCTGAACCCGAGTAGTGTATACATTACACATTGGAATAACGACATGGTCCAAAAAACAACAAAAATGAAATTCAATTTTTGGAAAATATTTAGGAGATAAGATCATTTAAATATGAAAAATACTTAATATTTATTTAATACTAATTTATATATTCTATGAAGTCCAACCAACGCTGAATATCCAAAAATTATATTCCAACAGTAGACACCAAATTATTAAATCCATAGAATCATCATAAAATTAATCTATGTTTGTATTCAATGATAAAATTAACAACTTTCCCTTTAATGTATCAGAATATAAAAATCATAATTAATCATTTTCTTTATAACCAATAAAAGTTAAATTATTTAAAACCATCCCACCTTTTCAATTCTAATCCATGAGAATCCTTCATAGTCATGTGACTAGAGAAGTCAATCCATCCTAATGGTTAATTCATAAATAAATCATCATTTTCTAATTTAGAATAAAAAATTATCTTACACTACATAACTCTAAACACAATGGTTCACAATTCATTATAAATAGATCAACCACTAGTCGCTATCACCGAATTTCCGAGATATTAGTTTCCCAAACCCGTCTATCTTAAGGAACTAAGGTGTTATAAATTGATTCATGTTGATGAATATAGTTATCCCCACCATAATAATCCACTAAACCTATCAATTTATATCTTTTGATTCTAAATAATATAGGAATCTATTAATGAAAACACGCCTCAAGAACACCAGCCCTAGAAATTATACAAACTCATATCAAGTTGTCCAATCTCTAATCCCAAAATATGAAAATTATTGATCACACAATCCATATCCTTTTATGTGTTTTTCACAACAATATCTCTCAAAACCACAACAACATACCCTCCAAACTCATAAGAAAAACAACATGGTAACCCTAGGTCTACCAAAGGAATGAATGAAAACCCTTTTTACACAGGCATGATTTTCTCCGCAAAAAAATATATCCAAACCAATGAATCACATTTTCACGTATCTATATTACACAAAGGAAAATAAAAACACTCAAATTTCACAATATTATATTTCCTATAAATTAATCTAAAATTAATTTAAATATAGTTTCCACAATTATTGGTAAATTATTTATAAAAAAAGTTAACACTTTTAATCCAATGGATTTTTTCCAAATCTATGATTATTAAAATTCATCAACTGATTAACAATTTTTTATAAGACATATTTCATTTTTCAAATCCATTTAAAATCCATACTCACTAAAATTTTACCCATATTTTCATAACCCTTAGATAACATAAACAAATAAAAATCACAAACATTGGACACCATTTCAAAAAAATCATAATTCAAACCATTTTACAGACAGTTCATGTCACATCATGAGTCTATTTTAGAAACTATTTTTCAAAAAACAAATCAGCATCCTATAAACAACTATAAAGTAATAGTAAAAAAATCACTAGTATAGTTGATCAAATAATCACCTCATATCAATATTTATGTATTGATATCATATAATATATTCAAGAAGATAAAAATTATGTTATATTTTTTTATAATAAATAATGGATTTTGATATGTCAATAAATCATATAACACAACCCATAAGCTCTAGTATAAATCCCTAATAATTCTGTATCATGATTTATGTATGAATCTCTTGATCTAAGCTGATACCTATGAATTATATGGTACATCATACATCCCCCATATGATTCATTCTGACTCAATACCTCACTCATCATAGAGTATATAATCCCAGAATTGGCCATCCTCTGGAAACAGGGGTTTAAAATGATTTTATTCCCTTAAATAGAACAATCACCCTCCCAAGTTATAGAAACCTATCTCTATCCCTAACTAACACTAATCCATCCAAAAACATGATGTTATAATACCATATAATTCCCCAACTATGATCACCAAAATGATAAATGAGAAGTGATACAATATTTCCATATTTCCGACTTCTTGAATGTCACAGGTTTGTGACAAGACAATTTGACCTAGAATATTATTGTAGAGATTATTCCAACTAAAATAATTCACAGGGTCATGCTAGGATTTATAAAATATTTTAAATTAGTTATTTATATGATATAAATACCAAAAAACTTTTGGTAATATAATATTCACCCATAATCAATATTATAATGTTGTTAATATATATATATATATATATGGTACATCAATTCCAAATTGACCATGAAGAAAATATCATGTCATTATATATGAATAATAAAATGAAAAACTAGTAAGTATAGAACCTAAATGATAACTAAAAATAAATGAGTCTCCATATAGACTCAAATAATCGTCCAATCAAATCCTCAACCACAATAAACATCCATAAATCAACCAGGTGTCCAGCTCCATACTTTTTCTATGCCCTGGGTGAAAAAAAGTAGGCATGCCCATGTATATAAAAATATATTACATGTATGTGGGTACCGAGTGATTAAAAAGTCATAGTAAGAATCTATAATTCAAAATAATATATAATATTTACCTTATCAAGAGGATGTGCATGAAATACCTAGATAAAAGAAATCCATTCAAGACAGTGAAACCCACTCACAATGAAACATGTCGTACAATGCATACCAATCATACTTGATAGGTTATAGAGTGTCAACAAAACCACCTCAATCCCAGACCGAACATATTTTATCTAATGCCAATATGTCTTCAAACACATAACATACTTTTCGTAATGTGATATTTTCAAGCCCTCCCTAACATCATAAAAAATAATAGGATTACTGGTAGGGAAAATCAATGCATATGAATCATCAAATATAAATATCAATACATTTCAGGGGGAAACAATAGAACTAGGGAAATCCCTCCGAGTCCTATATAATATGATGTGAAATATTGGATCCAAGGAATATTAGGAATCTCATGTATCATCATTCATAATTTTGGATTCTATGTTTCTAAATAATATAATAAAATATCCTCTAATATATTTTATGTTCTAGGGAAAACTTTGAATTTACCCTCTCACAAGGTTCCATGAACAGATGATGTATGCACTATGAATATTTTTAAAAATTCCACACCACCCATCCAGATCAATGGAATCACATGAAATCTCAATAAACATTCCCAGGAATCTCTTTAGATCATAGGAATCACAATGTGTACTACATAATTACATTACTCTCTATTATTTAATTTAAAAATTATAATATGTTTGATAGCTTTCCTCACACACGTAACAAAACCATGGATATATTGTGTCAAAAAAAATTGTGTATTAAATAATTTAGTGATAATGTAGCCATTCAATTGGATGGTATTAAAAAATTAATCAGATTTTGAAATTCATGTATAATGAAATGTAAAATAGGCCATTTATAATACCAATTCACTAATAGATTTCAATTTATATTGTTAAATAAATATTAAGATCATTTTATCAGAAAAAGTATATTTTAGTAAAGATATTCCCATTTATTTTCTATTTATTTCATTTTAATAACTTAATATATTATTTTTCAATGAGGATGAAATGTATTTTTGATATGAATAATATATTTAACCTAAATAAATTTTTACTTCCTAAGAAATTAAAATTATAATATTAATAATTTAAAATATTATTTTCCTATTAAAATTAAGAATTCCTGATATTTTATATTTCTATATAGAATTTAAAGTCTTTAATTTTGAAATTATAATTTATTAATGTAGATATTAGTTTTATATTTCTCATTTAAAAATTATATTATTAATTTCTTTTCATATTTATCATAAATAATTGACATTATTTTGAATATAAAAAAATGCATTTTTTACAGATATGGAAACTTTTATGACGTTGTTATTACATAAGAAAGGCCTAAAATCATATAAAACATCTTATTTGATCATACATGCATGTTATGATATGTACAACATTGTTTAGAATACTATATTGATTTTAGAAAACATAAGTTTAATATTTTTGGAACCTGATTAATTTTCCAAATAAAATAATTTTTTCAAATTATTAAATTAATATTTTTTAAAATGAATTTTAGTTATTCAAAGATTTCAATGCCACATAACATTTAAATTTTCTATCATAAATCAATTTATTTTTGTGAAATAAAAACAATGATAATTTTCTCCAGCACATACTTTTTCTTTCCAAAATTTTTTTCTAATAAAATGATGGTTTTCAAATATGTGCATTAACTTTAAATTTTAATTTCCTAACATATTTAAATCTTATTTTAAAATTTTATATAAAGAATTAAAATTAATAAATAAAAAATATGTAATAATAAAAATGGGAGTTTGGCCATTGAAACTAATTACCCAAGTTTATATTGAGTTACCACTATAAAAGTTAACTTTGGAAAACATTATATGTATATTTAAAAAAAAACAATTAACATTTAACTATGATATGATTTTCTGACAGGATATTACAAATTAATATTCCCCATACACTTCCTCCCCTTTTTTACTTTCCATTATTTAATCTATTATATCATCGAATAATGACTCTTCAATTTATATTAATACAAAAAATACTACACCAACCTACTATAATATTGGACACCCCCACTCAGTCAAGGATAATTAAATCTCAATTTCCATTTTTACTTGTACCATTTATTAATTAACTAGATCCTTCTCCAATATTTGGAGTCCATTTGATCCATGAAAAATCCCTTTGTTTTCCATTTCATCGAAGTACTTCAAATGAAGTTTCAAATTGTCAACATATGTACTAATCACCCTCTATTGTATTTCAATATATATTATTCTCCTCCAAAACCTATGAAATTAAAAATTATTTTTTAACCACTTATAGAAGTTCAAACAATCTAACCATTGGCTCAAAGGTAATTCTTGATGCCTAGGTGTTGGAAATTAGTTCCAAGGCATCATATGAACACACAAGCGAATGGTTTTTCCCAATAATAAATGTAAAATTCCGAAATTATAAAATAAAATTAAAAACTAAAGATGGCCCATATATATGTCAAAAATAAACGCTAGGGAAAAATCAATTTGGGAACAATATAATGGTAAAACATTGAAATAAACCAATAGCATCATGCACTGAAAACATCCTTCACCTATCAATCTCCCACTACTGTAATGTAGAGACACCCCTCTAATGTGTTTTCTTCTCCCACTAATATCTGAAGTGTCCCTTTATATATATATATATATAATATAATATTAAATATAAATAATATAAATGGAAACATGTAGCAAATTATATGAAAATAAATGAATGTCTTACAAAACAAATTAAATGGGATATTTGTTCAAATTTGTTGAAAAAAAATAGTAACCAAAAAGGTTCAATTATCTTATGAGTGTCCATAAAACAGATCAAAGAGCCTAAATTTGATATAATAATATACACATCAATAAATAAGGACTATGTAGGCCCCCACTACCCACCTAATCAATTTAAATACCAAAATAATTTTTTTTTAAAACAAGAGTTTTAAAAAAATGTTTAAATTAAGTATTCTCTTTCTTTATAAAACCAAATATAATGCTTAATTGGAAACAAATATCCTTTGTATAAAATAATACTATTATGAATTTTCAATTGAATATTTAAAATGAGGAATGTTAAAACAAATCATTTTTCCCTTTTCAACCACTAATGAAAATCAAATTTTCATTAATAATATTTAATGAAAAATAATTTCATAAAAATTATTAATTAAATACGCAACCCATTACACACATTTGAATCATTATATCTAACAATTTATAAACTTTATATTCAAATTAATGAAAAAAACATACGGGTATTTTTTACAAGTCATGAGGAGTAACAATATCATCATAATGAAAACTACATAATGTCAAAATGAATCATAAAATAATTAACATGTGAACACATTTATAGAATAAAATGTAATCAACTCACTTGAAAAATACAAAGTAATGAAGGAATAATAGACCATACATATAATGAGGTAACACCTAAGGCACTAATTGGGAATGTATAAGACATGCAAGGAGTTTTTGTTATTGGACGATTAATGATAAATTAATCACCAAACAGATCACACTAAACCAAGTCTCATTTGTGACAGTCCCACTAGCAATGTATTATGTAAAACCTATTGTGATTAACCAATGCATAGTCTCCGTAATTCTAAAAACATCCAAAGTCTTCTTGTAAAAAGAACAAATAGGATCAGTTTTTCACTGAGAGGGGGAAGGGTTGAATCATAAATAAATTATTCATTTATGTAAAAAGACTTGTGGGAAAAAATTATCCCCCTGTTGAAGAATTAACACTATGATGAAAACAAATCATTCAGAAATATATAAAAGAAAATACATTTACAAGGCTGGCTACTCCAAAAGTGTATCTAATCCTTAGCATGATATGAAGGTAAACCATTATCACACAGTACACTTGAAACAAATCATTTTATGTTTAAATAATATGTAGGATATACCTTTACACTTATGTATCACTATGATCAATAAAACAGTTCATTTTTTCATATAATAAAATTGATTTCGAACAAGTTTGTGTAACATGTCAAGAAACATTGACCAGTTTTTTCACATTTGTAACTGTGATGCCTTATCAAATTATACTTTTACAAATATTAAAAATAGAAATATTGAACTTCATATCCAAAAGTAGTATGAAACAAATATTCTATAATTAATATAAAACATTATGTCTTATAGCTCTTTATTATTTCTTTTTCCTAATTTCTTCGGTCTAATTATTTCGGTTTAGAATAATATGTTTTCAATAATACTCTAGCAACACATCTAAACTACTTCTATCATTCCTTGGAAATTTTTTTTCTGAGACCATTGTCCAATGTATTATCCTCTTCATTAAATTTATTCTATTTGTATATCATTCTAATTAATTTGTTTCTTAGAAACTCTATCTCTACTCTAAATCTCATAATGTTTTCTCACCCCCAAGCTAATAGTGTTTCATCATCACGATGGCAATTTACATTGTTCAATTTATATGAGAACCAAAAGTGGAAAGCTAAATAACCTCAAAAAAATTTCACACTCAACCAACCATCCATTAACCTGAATTTGGATTTCATTTTGATATTTTACTTGACACCTTAATTGATTCTCAACATTTCTTGATTCTTCTAAATTCTTCTCAAATATTCATACTACATCATCAAAATACAACCTTTCAAACAATTCTTTCATCAGATACCATTTTCATTTAGGAAAATTTTCTTCATTATGAATAAATAAAATGACCACTCTAATTGAAACTACCCACATGAAATAACATGATAAATGAATACTTCTCAAACAATCAAAAAAATCCAACGTATTTATTATTTCAACATTATTGGACTTCGTTACCCCCGTAATAACACATCCATAATATATTAAAAACAAACCTCATTTTAATCAATTGTTCAAATCTTCCTTATATATAATTCAATGTTATCTTGTTGTTTATGAATCTTATGTTTCATCTGACATCCCATTAATCAGTCTATTCTTCACTCAGATGTATTAGCATTGCTCCAAGTCTGATGACTCATGACCCACCTGTAAACAATGTATGACTTCCTTTTCTCATGAACCAATTAATGAAAACACTTATTTTTAATTATAGAAATGGGATACTATATTTTTTATCTTCATTTGGATGATCAGTCCCAAAAATTACCACTTATTAGAATATGTCAGAAAATCATTCCCAGTCTTCCACTCATAGGACAGTACATTCGATGCACTTTTGATACCAAAAATAATTTCTGATGGATTGATGTCAGAAATCCTATGATGTAATGGTGTCTCACAACATCTGATGGACTGGAACAAAGAGAAACATAATTATCTAGAAATACCAATTTATCCTTATGAATGGATCATTAGGTGGATTATATATTCTGATGGATTGGTCAAATAGTTCTTTAATAAAAATTAACAATTTTATCTTGAACTAAAATATATGTCTGCTGATTCTCACACCAAAAAATTTCGACATGAAGGATTCAACATCATAGAATTTAAACTAAAAAAAACTTCTTCTTTTATCATAGCATCCTCATGATGCTAAGAGAATAAGTTTCAGTATAGAATCACTTGAATTGCATTGGAATGTTCTCTGACGTAGTATTGTTCTAAAACATTCTATCAATCATTCCAAACATCAATCAAAGTGAAACCACTTATCAAGTATCAACTATAATTTATCCCAACCATTAATATATCATGTATCACAAGTTTTCATTAACTCATAATGATGTAAACATATAATCTAACAAATAACCATCTGATTTTGTATTGAGATATCCAGATTCTGATATAGAGTATCATTCAGATTGAATGTTTTAGTGTTGTCCAAAGGTGAGTCAAAAAAAAATCAATAAAAAAATATAAAAAACTAAAACCCAAATACTAATTATTTTCATAAGAATATTATGTCTGAATATATATTATTGTTACCTCTTT
The DNA here is from genome assembly GCA_963277665.1 of Viscum album. NCBI lineage: Eukaryota > Viridiplantae > Streptophyta > Magnoliopsida > Santalales > Viscaceae > Viscum > Viscum album. Next base: position 600,372,715 of record OY728122.1, read on the forward strand.
TTTTATCACCAATAAATTAAAAGTTTTGGGATTTTTCATAATGATAAAAAAATACAAAACATTCATCATAAAATTATTTTAGTATCCAAAAACCACGTTTAGTCAACATGGTATTAATAATACCCCATTTATATTTTTTAAATAAATAATCATGATTCCATAAAAATTGTAATATAATTAAATAGATCAATTATGAATAATTATTATCAAATGTGAGAAATGTGATAGTAGGAAACAAGAATCATTTATAGGAAATCCATTTTTCCTATAAGTGTTGACTTACAAAACCTCTACAACTTTTAAACCATTGTACTTCTTTAGGAATTCGTTTTTATTGTAATAAAATTACTACAAACAGATCAATAAACTATTAAAATGGTTGAAATCCTTACATTCGAGTTCATATCATACCCATAACTCCCCCTAAAAAAATTTCCTTAAAATTGTGATCACAGTTGAATAGATAGATTTTTTAAACATCCATTTCTCCCTATTTTTCAACACTGTTTATTTAATTTATTTGTGTGGGGATAAAAACATACCTCAACCCTAGAGAGAAAGAGTTTGGCCACACATGTTCAACCTCTATTTGAGAAATTGTCCCTTTGGTAATGGTTTTGAGAATATATTAGTATCTTTTTTCTATTAAAGAATATTCTGCCACTTGAGTTCATTATAATCTACATTCTCTTTGATGAAGTGATATTTTATATCAATGTGTTTTTAAATATAATGTTGTACACAATTTCTTGTATTTTTTTAAAGAACTCTAATTATCATAACCAATGAGATGAGGTTAGTTCACTTCGTGAAGTAGGTATTCTAACTGATTATTTATCCGTATATGTTGTGTTCCAACTTGAGTGGAGAAACATTATTAGCTTATACTATTATAAGAGTTGTTAATTTGTTTCTTAGTATACAAATTTATAAAAAGTACACTACAAAGAAAACTCTACTACAGGTGTATCATATATCATTAACACATCTAGAATAATCATCATATATATATTCAAACAGATAAATTATACCAAATCTATTATACATGATTCTAAAATATATTGTTCCTTTTATATATATAGTAATTATTTTCCCAAATAAAAGAATTAATTAATTTGGAAAATATTTGAATCATTCACATATGGTAATAGTATACAATTTTTTTCATTAGTAACACAGACATAGAAAACATCCAATTAGAATCTAAATCAATTTAGAGTCATCTTCTTTACCTTATCCATCATTAACCAAATTTTTTCCCACTGAAATTGGTGTGGAAACTGCTTTCAAATTATACATTCCAAGATAACTAAGAAGTTCCTTAGAATTATTTTCTTGAGAAATAAATATGTGTTTTGTATTTTTGGGAGATTTCTATCCCAAGAAATTATTTTGTATCTCCATTTATAGAAATTACAAATTTCCCCTTCAACTCATCAAAAATTTATTCATTGGATCTTTCATCATTTTCAGACATGACAATATCACCATCATAAACAATTACGAGGAGGGAAATATCTTGACATTCTTTGAGGTAAAAATTATTATCAACCATTAATTTCATAATGATCAACATCATTTTGAAGGTATCTAATGTGGAGTACAACTCCATGGGTTCTTGATTTTTCCCGTACAATGATTTATTCATCTTGAAAACATAACATTAATCATTTCTATCAATAAACCCACATGGTTATTCAAAAAACATTTTCATCACAAAATCTATTTAGAAATGCCAAAATCACATCTATCCGAAAAAATAACCTCTTTATTAGGTAATTTCATGAATGTTTCTAATTTTTTCTAATAATACAACTTAAGGAAAAGTCTCATAAAAATAAATTACTTCATTTTTTAGTGTCCTTTTCGCACCTATCATTATTTTGTTCTTATCACTTCACCATATTCATTCAACTTGTTTTGGAACACACACTATGTACCTATAACATTTTTTCATTTGGTTTATGTATGAAGTTCCAAGTATCATAATTATAAATTTGATCTATCTCATAATTCATATCATGAATCCATTATGAATATTTAAAATATTACTCCACATAATATGGTTCAACATTTTAATAGAAATATGTTTGTTCAATAACATTTCATGTTCTTATTATGGGGAATTTTGATGTTGATTAACATTTAGGGTTTGAGCTTCTAATTTTTTCAACATTCTATGATGAGAAGATCAAACATCTTCATTATAACTGGAAATAGATGAGTCTGATTCGTCCACCTATGTTTCGTCACCACTATTTGAATCTATATAATATTTATTAACAATAATCATTTCCCCAAATTATTATTCTTAATTTTAATGAGACTCTAACATATATTCATTAGATTTTAAGGATCATTTACATTAAAAAATTCATATAATCTTTCTGTCTTTTTTTGGAAATATCTATACCCTCTTCAACATATATCCTAGAAAATAATTATTTAATATTTACCACTCTAATCATACATTATATGGATTTCACCTATGTTAATTATGATTTACAGACTCTTAAACATATGTAAGTGTTTTAAACATAGAGATTTATATTGTACGTTTCATAAAGATTCATATCATAGAATTTCCAATATAAATAATACTTTTGATTATAAACATCTTTGATAAAAGATTTTATCTATATGTAATAGGAACGGCCATGTTCATGTGACATAATAAACCACATTTCAACAAATAATTTATTTCACCTCTCAAATATTGTTATTGAATCCATGGTGTATTGATCTCAATATAAATTCTATGTTTTTTTAGATAACTGTTGAACTAATAATTCATTCATTCACCATGATTATCAGTTCTCAACTACCCCAAAGAATACTCAAATTACTTCTAAGAATTTTTTATTAAATGGGTATATCTTTTAGAGCATATAACTTCTTTTAGAAGTAAATATAACAAGTAATTTGGGTAAAAAAAATAAATTAAATAAATGAAGTACTTGTCTTATAAATATTTTTTTCTTATTTTCTAAAATATATAATAATGAATAAATTCACTTGGTTGACTTCAAATAATATCAAATATTTTATCAAAAGAGTTTGTAATATTCCATTTCGTAAAAATTGTGCAAAAAAATATCATCTTATTGACATTTCCACAAAACCAGGAACAGTGTCTCTCTTTGATAAATTTTCATGTTTTTATAACACATCATTCCCATTCAATTAACCCACAACTGATTTTAATCCATCATGCTTATGTAAAATGTGTTCTGAAATTCATAAAATTGAATCCAATTTTCCTTTTTAAATTGGGATCCTGTAACATCATTTCTATCATCACCTCATTTAACAACAAAACAATCTTCATATTTTTTTGAAACACTGAAAATATTTGTTTCAATCCATAAACAACAAATTACATCACGTACTTCACCTTTTTTCCAAATAATTGCGGATCCAACACCCTTGATTATTAGAAATTAATCCTTTCCAAATGAAATTGTTTTTTAAATGAAATCAATCACAGTCTTCAACAATGTAATATATCTTATGATATTTGAAGAACTCTGAGAATCCATGATCCAATGTTGATCTTTATTTGTATCTTTGAGAAAGGAATATTACATATGGGGTTTATTTTAACCTTTTTCATTCATCAAATCTAGAATGAAATAATTTCAATAAGAATGTATTTGTATGGGAAACAAGACGAGATAGTCTTTTTTAATTTTTACATGTTGATCACTTCCTTGAAAAATAGTTTCTAATGGTTGGATCTTATTTTCAACTATTAGAACATCATTATAATATATCATCCTTTGAAATTATTGAATCCCCCTTGATATTTTCCTTCATTAACATGTTATGTATTTTTAATTTTGTCGATTGGACCAACACATATTTTATGTGTTCGTAAATCCACTACAATACCATCAATTACCCTAGATGGAACATTTACATCTATAAAATCTAGAAAATCTTGAATTATGAACATGTTTCTAAGATACTTTATAATAATAAACATCAGGAAATTGTTGAGACCTCAAATTTTTATTATAATGTAAAATGTTATATGCATTTTACATATCTTCCCAAAATTATTATTATCAAAAGTGATAAAATCTTTTGAAAATCAAACATTGATGGTTTTTATATATACATCACTTTTCCATATTAATTTTTCTTAGGAATATTTTTAACATTATTTATAAAATTAGATAGTAAATTTTATAGATCCTTATAATAATTTTGGTTTTCATAACATTGACCAACATTAGATATTTAGTTTTTCAAAAATTTAATTCTCTTTAAAACATTGGAAAACAATTTTCGAACATGATCCCACTCTTCATTTGTGAAATTTAAATTTTCTTCAAGAATTAATTCCATTTATTTTTAGTATCACGTTAATTATCTAGAATATAAATATATTCTAAGAACATATCATTCTCTTCTATAATACATTCTTGATTTTTTATTGTAGGTAATTACCTCTTCAATGAAATTATTTTTTTCCATGTATTACTATACTTATGAGAAATTCTTGCAAGTGCCTCTTCATGCGAAACCCTAACTCATTCTCTTCATCTTCAGAACAACTACTTAAAAACATAATCATTAACTATTGAAATTCAATTATATTCAATAGAAAAATTAGTTAGTTTTTCAGCTCCATCATTAATATCATCATCTTCTTTGTATTTATAATAATACTTCTATATTTTTTATTTTCATAACATTTTATCATTTCCCGTGGAATCTGATTTTGACTTATCATCTGATTTATTCAAATACCATCTTGATCTTATATCAACTTCCTCACTATCTTCTTCAATAATTAATTGCGGGAAATTAGTATAATTAATCCTAAGAGACCAAAAATTTATAAAAATAAATGGATTTTTCACATTATAATTTCTTGTAAATGCATTTGTTATTTTTGAAACTGAGGATAAAAATTCATCATGATTATTTGAAAATCCCTTTTTCAGATTCAGAGTCACCAACATCTTCTTCTTCAAGAAACATCGTAATATTTCATTTCATAATTTATTTGAAGTTAATTTATTGAACAATTTAATGATTTTTATATAACTATAACACCCCAAGCTTCTACGATATGCTTCACTATGAATAATACAATAACGTTTGTTGTACGCAACATCATGTTCTAAAACACCAAAACCAATCAAACTAGCTATTCTGAATAGTAATACCAACTTTTTGAAATTTTATAAATTTTATCGTTCAAAATGGACTTCATTTTTTCATTTGGAATATAGAAATTATCTTAGGGTGAATTTTTGGTATTTTTCTGAAAACATTCAATTTTTGATGAATAGTGAAAACACTAAGATATAGTTTAAATATGAATTTTTATTTAAATAATAATTTATTTTATTTAAATTTATTTTAGGTCAAAATAGATATAGAATATCTATATGTTTTCAATGTAATTCATTGGAGTCCGTTTATAATAATTTTAGATAATTAAAATTTTATTGAACTTTTTACCATCTTTTACCCACCTCCTAGAAACATTTACAAATTTACATAAAACATAATTTTCCTGCTTCTGTGAGTTGAATTTCAAAAATCAGTAATACATGGTTGATATCAGTATGTAAAATGTGGTTTAATAAGATGAAAATAATTTTTGGTGAATATTAACTTTGTACGATTATTTACCACGGTTAAAAATAAATAGGGTAATTAATGGTAAAAAAGATATTATTATTTCCCCAACACATGTTATAATTCTATTGGATAAATCTAATTCGACCAAAAAACCTTAGGAATAAAATATGATCATTTGGGTCCACTTGGATTAGATTAGGACATTTATTATTATTTAATTCAAAGAACAGTAAAAAGTGATAAATTCAAATTTTAATAAATAAACCTTTTTTAATATAGGTTTACTCATAAGATAAATTCTACTATAAATATTAATTAGAAATCTAAAAATATTTCCTACATAATTATATTTTTTTATATTTTTTAGACGTTATATAATTTAATTTATTTATGACACAATGATGATGATGTAATTACCTAACTATTGAAATATTTATATAATGAATATTTAAAAAATTTCAAAATAAATGTAATTTGAGACTTTTTATGAATTATACTAATTTTATAGGTTAATAAGACGTGTTATGGTTGGTTATATGAACTTCGTTCGAATTAATAATACTGTTATTAATTTCGCAAAAACAAAATACCAAAAAGTGTCATAATTGACAAAAAAGAGTTTTTAAACCAAATATTAAATTATTACTTGATATTAAATTCCTAAAAATATAATGTTTAGCCAAAAGACTTGTATAATGATAGGTGTGTCATTAATTAACCACTTGGTGTTCTCTTGGAAGTATATAGTATGTTTTATAACTATATAATATAAAATACAAAAAAAACATAGTAAGTGTCAAACTATTTAACTAAGAGTAAAATCTAAAAGATATGGGTAATATAGTGACCCAAGTCTATATAAAACCTAATGGTTGAGTGGTTTTCGACCCATCCCAACCTTATCATTTACATAATTCACTTTTGAGCTATTAGAAACCGAAAATGTTTTTATTATAAAATAATATTTCTACCTTTTCCTAAGGTGCCCCCACCCCTCTTATAAAAGGGCACTCCCCCTTCTCTCGAATTCACAACTTCAAGAAAAATTGGCTCTGTAAACCCCTACCCAAATACCCTCTCAACATTCGTCCCTTCATTCATGAGGCCTTCATTTAGTCATAGAATCATCCTCTGGATCCCTTTTTATCAAATCAAAAAGAAAACCTCGAAGAAGAGGTAAATATTTCATCACCTCTTTCAAGTTCCTTTCCTCTTCCTCTTCCTCTTTCTTTGTTGTTTTCATTATAAAATAATAACCCCAGTATATTATATATAATGTGATTTTATTATAAATATGGTACTACCATATTCATTATTCTACCTATCCTTGGAATGACTTGTGACCATACGTGCATACGTTCGGCCTAGCGTCACAACATCGTGGTGTAATTCTTATTGAACACATTATCATTAGGATGGGTATAATAATGATTCGTAATTGATGTAAAAAATAAATATAACATGATAATTATTCTTTATATATGATATACCATACAATTATATATTATTTTAATATCAAAATACTGATATTCTCGCTCGTGCGTACATACAAATTACCGTCTCCACGAATGCAATGAGATTCATTCCCCATCATATCCATTAAAGACTAATTTTCATTGGATGATTAAAAATAATGTTTAAAGACTCAATATAATTCTGAATATGAATAATGTACATCATATCCATAACATACATTAATTATGTATCAAGTCATATAAAGTAAAACGAATCAGTTAACACCCAAAACGGTGATAATACTAATATATTATTAACAATACAATGTTAAAAGATCATATATGATATCATATTAAAGTATATGATTCTTCTTAAATTCAATAACAATTGTTTCACCATTATAAAAGAGGATAACTTACCCTCATCCAAGGAAAAGTACAAGGTAAGGGTTAATTTTACAATCTCTTTATTATCCAAGTTTATTTATATCTAATTATCTACTGGGACCTCTTTATCATCCAAATATATGTTTCTTAAAAAATTATTTCAATACATTTTTACAATTTACTAAACAACAGGGTAAAGTCATTTATACCCTTATATCACCTTATATGTTTTGAAAGGAATCTTTCTCTCATTTTCAAAATAAGGTACTTTATGACCTTTTTGAAAAAATTAAGGTAAGAATGTTTTTTAACTTATACGTCGGGTGAGGCTATTTTATGTCGTTATAACATCGTAAAATCGTCCCTTAGAATCTTATAAGAGTGTTTTCAAAATAAATTTTTTCTTAAATGATTTCAAAATATAAAGAGATGCTTCTATTAAAAAGGTTTTGATTTCATCTATGTCAACATCCTTTGATGGATTTTAAGATTATTTGAAGTTGATTTATTAAGATACAAATCATCCATGTTGTATTGATGATTTTGTGATATGTTTGACCATGGATGTGTAATTTTTACACCATTCATGGTTTATGGATAAAGTATTGACATTTCATATGCTAGTTTTAATTTGAATGTTTATGTTATGTTTAAACCTTTTCATATGAAGAATGCATTGGACATAGTAGGTTACTGGTGGAGCCCGTAATAGCTCCTCGATACATCGGTAGGTCTCATGAGAAAAACTAGTGTCTTTGGACAAGGCTTTGAACAAATCTTATTTGTAGTCTTGGAACAAGGCCTTGACTATGTGGTTATGAAGTCTGGCATTATGCATTCAATCATTATGAATATGGCTATTGATATTGCATGTGATTATTCGACTAGTAGAATATCTATGAGAATAAGTAAATGGAATTATTTGATGTTATCTTTGCCATATTATTCTGATGTTCAAGTTTGAAAGGCTTTTTTTATTCATATACATTTCCTTAAATGTTTATTCCTATTTATGAATGTTCCCACTTTATTATCCACACTAAACATCTCAGCTCACCCCTTTCTTTGTTTTATTTTTCCCAGGATGAAAAAAGTATATTATGACTAACCTATAGGGATAGTCTATGGTATCTCAGTGTAGTATATGAAAACATTTTTGTTTTAGTTTTCCATTTTATGATGTAAAGTAATCCTTATGAATGTATCTAGTAATTCCAAGGCTACTAAACTAATCTGTCTTTTGAGACATGATCTTTTGTGATCATGCCAATGATATGTAATAATGCACCAAATCTGGGCTTCTGGGGTCGGGGTCTTATAATAACAGACCTCCAATTATAAATTTCCAGGGTATCTATTACCCAATATGAATTTTTGACATAAACAATACCTAGATAAATTCTCAATTTCTTTTCAACAAAAGTTGAATCTTCATTATTTTCACCAATTAATCTTATGGTGCTAATAATATCATTAACCATTGTAAATAATTCACTATAAAATTTAAGCTAACCATTTTGAATATCTTCATTATTTTGGAAACAAACTTTTAATGCTTCCTTCTTCAACATTATATTCCCTTATTAAATATTTTTCTGCTTTTAAACAAAAACAGTAGTAGTAGAAGTTATGATTACTCATAGAAACTATCTTTCAGAAAATAATTAGAGTAAATAATTATGATATCTTCCATCATTATTTAGATCAGTCATATCCACATATATAATATGGGAATTATAAATAGAAGGAGGCAATCAATCATTATAGGCATGACAAACATCATATTCCAGAAACACAAGACATAGAAACATTCCATCTTTGAATATTTGATAGTTCTTCCCATTGAAGAAAAAAATTCTATTTTTATTCATGAAATACAAATTTTTCTTCACAACAACTCTTAAAAACATTGAGAATGTGTAAAAAAAAGGGAACCTAATCTCCATTATGACTTGTAACTTCTCAAAAAAGATTAATCTATAACTAAAGTAGGGGGAATGAATCAGTTATAGTTTATTATTTTATGTGAACTTTGATGTGTAAAATATATACCTACTATTAATGAATTATAAACATACTGCAAATAATACATTCACACATCCCCATGAAGAAAAGTCATTACAAGTATCTCTAATCAAAAATGTTATCTAGTCCTTATCATCATTTGTAAATAAACAGATACTATGAAATAAATCAGAAAACATTCATTTTTGTGGATAAAACATGTATGATATACAATTACACTTAGGTATCACTATGATGAATAGAAGAGTGAATTTTCTTCTTCTAGAACCAATAATGTGAATCATGCGTTTGTAATATCATAATATACCTTCCACAGTTATTTCCAAATATCTCATTATGTTGGCTTTTTAACTTCCACATTTATAAGACATAAAAACACAAATATTCACCTTCCCAATACAAAATCAAGTAGAAACAACTCTTTCAGTATTTTTAGAAGAAACTTCTCCATGTGGCTGTTGATGATTTCATCATTCTGATTCAATCAATCTGATTTGATCAGTATAGAAAAATAGGTCTAAAATAATACCTAAAAAAATTCTATACTACTGATTTCATTCCCATGAAAACTCATAATAATTTCTTGGTCCAATCTGGTGACCACTTTCTTAAACATATTTTATCAAGAATTCAATCTAATGAAATCTATACCCTGAAACATATCTTCTCAACATAAGGAATCATCACTTTCTCTATCCCATATGTGAACAACATTTCATTACTATAATGTACAATGTACTTCATTAAATTTAAATTAGAGACAAATGTGTAATTTTTGGGAACCTAAGATTTTTTCCCTGATCAAAAAAATATATATTATAATATATTTTAATTTTTTTGTCTTCTTTGTTGAACCATTAATCACTTCTCATCGCATCATGATTCTCATAAAATTTTCTCGTATCTTCCTAAAATATCATCCAACCTCAAAATTTATAAACCATTCATCATTTTGATATCATTTTTTATTTTGGAATTATTCATCATTATGATGAAAAAAATGATGACTCAAACTGTCTTGATCCACATTAAAACACATGATAATTGATAACCTCTCCTAAAATTTGGAAAAATATCATTAATTTTTTTTAATATTTAGCAGTATTATATCAAGTAACTGTAGCAGTACTATAGCAGCAATTGAACTGTAGCAATAGTGACACTTTAGTGGTGGAGGAATTGTAACAGGAATAGTAGCAGCAGTGGTAATGTAGCCGGTGTTGCAGCAGTACAGGCACTATAGCATTATTATTCACCGAAGGGCCCTTTAGGATAATAAATGGGCTTTCATAAATTTTATTCAAAACACATAGCCTTGTTCCTTCATGCTATGTAATGGGTTTCCCTCTACCCATTGAGAAGATGGATTTCCATTAAATAATAAATTAAGTCTTCGGCCCTAACAATTAAAATAACGAATCAGAACCTTCTTCACTATGATAGATCATTTCCACTCCTTGTCTGAGGATGCTTTGTAATAACCTATAATTTTATGATTGTAATTTACCTTGTTAAATTACATCACAAGGATGACCAAATAAAATCAATATCCTCATTAATGTAGATTTATAATTTAGTTTGTATTAAAAATAATAATTTTAAAAGAAAAATATCTTGAAAATAAGATGATAAAAATATGAGTATTTGGATCTACATGATCTACTAGAATGGCCACACTCACGAAAACATATATAGAAATAAAAAAGTGTTAATAATAAAATATTCAAGAATCTATCAAGAAAATTTTAGTATAAAATAAATAAAATTTTTACATATTTATATCAGGAAATAAGTAATTAAATGATTTAAAAATGATAAATTAAATGCTGGTAGATTTTCAAAATGTAACTGTATATTTAAATTTTCATAATTAATTTAATTTGTTCATTAAAAAATTATTTTTAGAAAATAGATTCATAAAATAATATTATTTGTATTATAATTTTAATATAACTTTACGATACCTCATTTAATTTTTCATAGAATCATAAAAATGATTATAATATTAAAATTTATTCCATTTTTATAGAACATTATTTTAATAAAAAATAAAATTTATCATATATAGGAAATTATTTTCATATCTTATAGTAGACTATTGAAATTAGAAGCCAGAAAATTGTTTGGGTGTAAATTTTGGGACTGTGCTATTATTGTGGAATTTTTGCTGAGTAGTGAAATACAAAAAAAAATAGGGTATTTAAATTTATAAGTAAAAATAAGATTTATTTCAGTCATGGTTGATTCATAAATTATTTAGGTTCCCATTATATAAAAAATACATGATCTTTTATTTTAATTAGTCATAATAATCAATATTGTTATTATTCTTAAGACAAAATAATTAACTAATATATAAAATAAAAAAACCATCCCCTCCTCCTATATAAATTCCACCCATAACCACCAGTACTCCTCACACATTATAATATTTTTAGCTTCACAATATTCTACCAAATTTTTCTCCCAAGAATCTTCCCCTCGTATTTGGATTTCTAGTATCACCAAAATACCAATTCCAAGTTCTTTAAAGAGGTTCTCAGGGAGATCAAAATCAAAAGGAAAAACCCTCCTTCTATCTCTTCTAATTTATTTTGTTTTCATATCCTCCCATAAAATACCCTATAAAATGTGACATGATAACTCGAGTATCATAAATATACTATAATTTTATTTTTTAAATTGAATATAAATTATAACTTTTATTCTATTTTACAATTTCGATTAAAATAGAAAGGTCGTCTCTGATGGGTTGATTCACCACATGTGTCGATGCTGATTTTTCCTTTTCAATTACAACCTTAACGGATAGAAAAAAAATTATTATGGTTAAAAAGGAATTTAAATTGTAGATTAAAAAATTTTCCATTTTCCAGAACCAATATAAATGCATAATATTGAATAAAAACAAATTGGATAATGATGATCTAAAAAATGACAAAAAAATAGGTGTTTCGCATTAAGAGTTTAACTAATGAATAATTGTCATATTGAAAAATCAACATATGGGAAAATATAAAATTGTGGAAGCTTATTAATACTATTTCATTAAATATATTGAGTTTATCAGTATTTTTATTAGAGCTTCCATAACTAAACACAATTCAACTGTACATGAAATCCATGAAATGATAAATCACTAAATGATAAATTTAAACATAAAACTCATAAATGTGCCCATAAATGATCTTAATATATTATACTAAATAAAATATATGGAGGTAATTTTCTGAAATATGAAATTAATGGATCTTATTTGACTATCCAATAAATTAAATAAAACTACAGAAAAAATTTGATCATATGTTAAGGGATCTCTTTGAAAATCCAAAATACCATGGGTTTATTATTATTCAATCTTCATACCAATGTATAATTTTTAGGTTCTTATTTATATCTTAAAAATTCTGTGTATATGTTACAAACTTTTTTATCTAGATAAATTAATAATTCATTGATGTGTAAACACATATTTTAAAAGGATCCCTTCTAAATTCCTCGAGATAAAAATAACTAGATTAAACGGAATTTCCAAATTTCTTTTCCCTTTTCAAGTGAACTTTGTATTCTATTTTATGACACCAATAATTTAAAAAAATCACTCATTTAATCATTAAAAATTCGTAGGTTCAATTTTATTTTTATACAAAAAAATTTGCATTTTCCTCTTTAAGGTCTTTTAAATAATTCACCTTACACCACATTGAAGTTGCTCATTTAAAAATTTTCATAAATCCTCTATTAACATGATCAATATAAAATATCATGATCTATTCATCTTTTTACTTATGAGATTCTATGTATGTTTTAAATCCATTTATTCATGGGAATATTTATGACACACTCATTATATATGAATTATGACATGATTCTAATACCCATTTAATTTCAAGGGTAACCCATATGTTTTTTCTTTATGATTGATTATTCATGTGTAAAATATATGTATGAACATGTTATGATGTGTGCACCCAGATATTGATCCAATTCATTGAGTAATTTTTTGTCTCCTGAGAGTTCACATAGAATATTCGGGATTAAACCTAATATATTATGGTAATTTTCCAACCATGTTGTATAGTCATTCAAGTTAGTGTTGACTCATGTTTATGCCATGTAATATGATTCTAACACATTACATTGTTTCCATGATTACAGGTTCCCATGTTCTATACATCATACTTCTGTATGATTATTGATGTTCCATTTCTATTTATGTCATCATGTTTTCCCCCTTAACCATGTCTTATACTTCATTCCAATATTAGTTTCCTTACTGATATTTTTAGCACATCCCAATGTTAATGTATTCTAAAAGACATCCTTTGTAGATATAAGTGCTCAAAGGAAGGATATTATTATTGAGATTGAAAAAAGATGATTATATTTTGGATTCATGGTTACTAATTGTGTACTTGGTTTTCCAAAGCCACTGGACATTAAGATCAATTGTTTGTATTTGATCATTAATTATTCTTTTAATCATGGAATAAAATGTATAAAATTATAGGGATTTTAATGTTTGTATTAGAGAATGGTCCAATTATTTTGGGATACATTGACTATAATACATTAGTAAGAACCCTAGAGATAATGCTATCACCATGGATAAAAAATATTTTAATATAATGAATCACATGGTAGTATATACATTTCATTATCATTTTTGTCCATATATGACCAATGTTTTTTTCTTATAATCTTTGTATTAATGTCCCATAAATTGTACATTATTTTTCTTAGAAACTATCTAGAAATTGAAGAACCAATAATGACAATAAATGTGATATAAAATGTGAAAATTTACCAAATGATATGCCATATATTATGGGAATGGGAGCTCAAAATATCATGATAATACTTGAACATATATTTTATATTATTAATAATAGGGTGAAATTAATGTAACTCCCTCCTTATCCCATGAAGTTGCGTGTTTTAGTGAAATTGTTTAAATAAAAAAGACCTCCAATATTTAGTTGATCATATGATCCCCCATCATAGTATAATAGATTTAATCTATTGATAATATATTCTCTATCCAACTATTATTAGATGAAGTGAATGTTGTGCTGGTGTTCTATCCTTTTTATGGGGAAGCATATCATTGGAAGACACATATTAAATACACATAGACTAAGGTTTAACTGATTCCATGGAATGATAATATTTTAAAAAAATAGTTTGGAATGAAATTTTTACAAAAACCTTGAATATTATTATAATGATGGAGTTCCTTGTACTGATGGAAAATTAAGAAGGTTTTATTATGGTGTATGATGAAAATTTCAGAAGGCATTCCTGAAAGGCATCCCGTTTATTGATGAACACTGAAAAAATAATAGATTTCTACATTAATGAAAAAATTACTTGTCTATGAAATTAATTGAAAATTCAAGAAATTGATAGCTATGAGGAGATTTTCATGTTGTTCCATTAAGGATGGAAAAGATATTGGAAATTCTTTGTTTTCTTGTGGGAGTAGAGGTAAAAAGTAGAAAATTGAGCTTAACATGGTAGGATCAAAAGATAAATCCCATGATAGAATGATTACATGTCATCCAACAAGTCAAATGTGTGGGAAGTAGAATCTTGGGAATTGTATTAATGAAACTAGGAGATGATTAAAATGTTGAATATAGGGGAATTAGGTTTATTATTTCCGATGGGATATGTATAATCCCACGTATTATGAAGAATAAAGGGTAGTTCAGATCAATACTAAACCATTAGTAGAGTGTTTCAAGATAGATGAACATGGTAATTATGTGATCCAATACCCTAAGCCAAGGGTTTTTGGAGGAAATAAACAATAAAAACCTCCATGGAATCAAGGAGGGTGATATTATATCACCACTACTAAGGTGCATCCCGAAAAAAAAATTGTGATATATAGACTAAATATTTATTCAAGAATAGTGAATATACTATTTAATTATCATTCTATGCATTCATTATAATCATGAATGTTTAGTAGTACAATTCAAACAACACCTAAAAATATTGATGTTGAGTTATCTCAATGAACTAAAAATAATGAAATTATTACATCCAATGTATATAACTCCTCCCCAGTTAATGTTGGTGAAATGAACCACCCATCAAAAATCATCCAAAATCCTTTATAGTATTTTGATATTAAATTTAAAATTGATTTTATATCTTTACAAAAATATTTCATTGACATTAGGGAACAGGCTATAGCTCATAAAATATAGATGAATCCTCCATTTGAATAAAATTCTATGGTGGATTATGAATCTCTCCTAGAATTTTTATCTCATTTTTAGATATTATATACTTATTAGAATGTATATCAAGATAAAATGATTATGATAATGGATTGGATCATGATATATCAATTATCTATTGGGTAATAATACACTAATGTGTTCAAAAACAATTTGGTTGTCTTCCTCATGACTGATAGTTTGAGGTCTTGAATGATTTTATTCTAGGATCTCATCCTATATCCAAGGAACCATACAAAATGAACACTATTGAGTTGGATAAATTTAAAAATCATTTATAAGAAATTATTGACAATGGTTTTATATGGGGGAGTATTTTACTTTAGGGTCTGTGTTACATCTTCTTCAAAAATAATGATGGATCAATTTTCCTCTACATTGAAAATCATGAGATAAAAAATCGTAATAAAGAAAATGTATACCCAACCATGGGAAGATGGATTTTATAATATATGATGTGGGGGCTTAGTTTTCCTCTATGGTGGACCTGCAGTTAGGAAATAAATAATTAATGGTGATGAAGTAATATATTCCTAATAATACCATTTAAACAAGGTTTATAAACTATGAGTTCCTAGTGATTCCCTTTAGAATAATTAATTCTTGTGAAATTTTCATCGTCATAATTAATAGAATCTTAAGAGATTACCCTGAAAATTTTTTGATGGTATTTATCAATGATAATCTGATATTATCAAAATTAAAGGAGGGGAATGAGGCTTATTTTTATACTATTCCATTGATATTGTGAAGTGAGAAAATATATGAAATATATAGTAATTGTGAGTTCATGGTGGAGGAAGTATCATACTTGTTGATTTTCATCACCAATAAATGAATATCAGTAGATCATTCTAATATAATGGTATTTTAGGATTTCACAAGACGAACAACCATAGAGGAGATCTTTAGTTTCATCCATATTACTAGGTATTACTGATAATTTTTCAGGAACATCTCATGATTTCAAAGCCCACCAATAGAGGAAACTAAAAATAGAGTAAATTATTTATGGACTAGTAAATGTGAATACTTTTTGATGAGTTGAAAAGAGGTCTTCCACTACCCCATTACTCACATATCCAACATGTGGGAAATTATTTTCCATATAAAGTTTTCCTAAAAGAAGATATTCAGCTATGTTCTGATGAAAATTAATAACTTGATATTCTATGACTCAAGACAATGGAAATTTCATAAGAGAAAATATCCCACGAATGATCTGGAGTTGGAAGCTGAGATCTTTGCAATGAAAATTTTGTGGAATTATATTTATGTGTAGATATTTGAGATATATACTGATCATTAGAGCCTAGAATATGTATTACCAGAGAAATATTTTAATATTGGCCATCATAGATAGTTATAGATAATCATGTATTATGACTGCAACACCCCAATATATCATGGTGCGTTATTTTCTGTAGATTGTGTTGCATGCAATACCAAGTTTGAGTGCATCATGATATGTCAATCTAGTCATTTAAAAATTATTTATGAATATTATTAACTATATTATGAAATATAATTTTTTTTTTAAAATAGATTTTGTTGTTAAATTAGGAATATCAAAAATAGCAGAGGGGGAATTTTCGGTATTTTTTTTGAAAAGATTCAATTTCTGAGGAATAGTGAAAAATAATGAATTGTTGATAATAACTGAAAATTTCATTTAAATATTTATTTTAATTTAAATTTATTTTAATGTCACAATAGATAAATAGTACTTATATTAATCCAATGTAGGTATTTGGAATAAATTTTTATAGTATAATTAGATATAATAATTTATTGAACTTTTGAACGTCTCTTTTACCCGGCTTCTAATAATATCTGTGTGATTAGCATTAATTGGAATTTTACCACATTAATGAATTAAATTATCAAAAAATGGACTGATAGGGTTGTAATAAGATTGAAAATGTGGTCTAATATGATCAAAATAATATTTGGCGAATAGTCACATTAGAATTTATATACCATGGTTGAAGGTAAATATCATAATTAATGGTAAACATAATATTATAATAATATAAAATTACCCTAACACTTGTCATAATTTCATTTGATATTTCGTTTTTGACACAAATAATCCTTAGGCCAAAAATATGAACCTTTTTATGACACATTCTCTAGATTTGGACATTTAGTATATTTTATTTAAATACTATTAAATAATATCGTATTTAAATATGAATAACTAAATAATTTTTATTATAGGTTTATATATAAGATAAATTAGACTAAATAATATTTATAAAGATAAAATGTTTATCAATATCATTATAATTTATTAATAATTTTTAGAATTTAAAAAATTAAATTAAATAGTGATATAATGTTGATGGTTAAATTTATTTGTTAATGGAAGAATCAATTAAATGATAATAATAATAATAAAATAAATAATATTTGAAATATTTTATTCCATCCAAGAATAACTGGGATGAATATTACCTATTAGGGATGATATAATGAATCCTTTCTTGAAAGAATCTTGTAGTTACGATTTTATAAAAAGTCAAATAATAAATACTGTAAACATTTACATAAATGATATTTAAATATATATAATGTATTGTTAAATGATATAAAATTCAAAAAAAAATATTTTAGACAAATAATAATTATAATATAAAATTTTTCATTAATAATCCAATTTAGGTTCATTTTTCTTTTTATGGCAGTAAAATTAACCCAATATTGTAAAAAAGACATGTTGTCAAATTAAAAGTCAAATTGTTCAGTAACTGGTTCAAAACAAAAGATAAGGTTAATTTAATAACGTAAACATGTATAAAATTAAATATTTGAGAGGATTTGAACCCATCTCATAATATCTTCTAAATAAATAAATATGACATTATTTCAAATATAAAATCAATTTATTATAGAATAATTATTGTATAGTTTCCTAAGGTGCCCTCCAATCTCTTATAAAAGTGAACCACTCATTCTCTATTATTTATACCTCTAAATACTTTTAGATAAGACAAAACCTACCCATTTCTCCTACCAATTTCCCTTAAATCAAATTAAAATCCATACTTTGGGACAAAATCTATCCTATGATGTGTTTTTGTGGAAATCAAAAGGAGACACTCGAAGAAGAGGAGTTTCAGACATGTGTGGAGGGAATCAGACTACGGTAAGGGTTAATATCAAAATCTCTTTCTTATCTAAGGTTGTTTATATTTATGTATCTATTGGGACACATTTATCATCAATTTCCATATTCTTAAAAAATTTATTTCAAAATATTATTTATAATTCATTAATATTATTTCTACCTATGGTTGACTTTTAATAAAACTTTTTGAAGGGAATAATTTTGTCCTTTTCCAAACAAGGTAAATTTTGTATTTTTCAAAAAGTTAGGGAATTAATGTTTTGTTAACATATACAAATTAAGAATATATTTCCATAATCATGGATCTTAATGTTTTGAATCATCCATTACAATATTACAGGGTAGTTTTTAAAAGAAATTTTTTATTTTATAATTGCGTGACTTTTATAATATCTCAATGAAAAATTCTATATTTCACTTGAATATTTTTAACGATTGTATCATATTATTTTAATCTATGTCAATATCCATTTACGAATTTTATGCTTAATTTATTTATATTAATTATTATACAATCTTCCATATTGTATTGAACAGTTCAGGATATATTTGATTGTGGATTTTCTATTTTGAAACCATTCATGTTTTATTGTTAATGTTTTTATTTTTTGTATGATAGTTTTAATAAAAATGATTATGTTTTTTATGTTTCTCCCTTTTCATATTTGTAATGCATTGGAGTTCGTAATTATCAGGTTGGGACCACTTAATGAATGCCATGCGGGTTGGGGACTAGTTAATAAATTCCCCTAGACACATCTGTATGTCTCGTGAGATAAATTAGTTGGCGACAAACCCTTTGTGTTTGTTTTCCAAGAAATTTAACAATGACCGGATGATAGATCATGGAAAAATCCAGACATGTTTCTACACATAGACTTAAAATTTAATGAGGATAGATATTGAAATAATCTATCTTGTGGATATATCTTAACAGTGAAGATGTTTGACCATATGCATTTCCTCATTATGATATGTGTTTTTGAGATTCTATGTGATTATTCGACTAGTTGAATATCCATGTATTTTATTTTATTATATGGTATTGTCTATTATTTCAATATTATGCTTTATATTGTGTTTAAAGTTATTTTTTTAGTTAAATATCTTAACATACGGTTTATTAATATTTATTTATATTGTCTTCCAATGTATGCTTACCCTTTCTGAGCATCTTAGGTCAACCCTTTCTTTTGATTTATTTTCCAAAGATTCCAATAAATGTATCATGATTGATATAAATTGTTATTATAGGGTAATAATGGCTATATGAAAGTATTATTTATGTTTTATTAAATATTTTTAATTGTAATGTAAGGTTCATTTATGAAATCAATTTTCCAAGACTACTAAAATGTTCAGTCCTTCGAGATTTGATTCGACACAGTCATGATAATGTATTAAAACAGTTCATCATCTCTGAGATTAAAGGGTCAGGGTGTTATATTTGGTATGAATGGATGTTTGAAAACAACATTGGAAATTTTATTTTGAAAAAATAGATTTGGTAAAATTACCATAAGATAGACTTTCAAGATAAGTATAAATGAACATCCAATAATTTTGGTAATTTAGATATTATGCAGGAATTATATGAAAATATATCTCAATAAAGATACTACAAGTGGATATGGCTCTAGAGTAGATAAAATTTGGTGTAATAATTATGAAAAGGTGTTTTTGTCTTGACTCAGGGTAACCTGGTACAAAAAATTGGGCTTACAGTGGTCCTGGATTGACACTTCCGAGATATATTCTTATGATAATTAAAATTTAATTTACGAACCACTAAGAAGTATTTGAATATAAAAATTCCCCCAAAATAGATCATGTTTATTATTATGATATTAGATATGCCTAAATTATTCAATTTATTAAATGTATTTTGAAATTACATATTATGATTCATAAACTAATCTATTGAATTTCGTTATTTAGAAATTATAACTAGTGTAAGGAATGGAAATTATATAAATTCTCTAAATTAATGTATGGATTTACAACCTAAGAAAGATAATGATGTTGGAAAAGGATCTAAAATTGGTTTTTAACTACTAATAACTATATAGAGATAGTTGACTAAGGTTATGAATAATAAACATACCCATATGGAGTATTACTATCCATAACCTGCATGATCAATGCTAGAACAATTCATGATAGAACATTCACAAATATTCAATGGGACTACCAATCCATTTATCAATAAGTAATGGATATGTTCCTCTGAAAAAATAATTAATGCTTTGGGAAACAATGAAATGGATATGGTTTTCAAGGAATTATATCATCTCCATGGTAATTTTGATCAATTGTGATAACCGAATCAAAACATGATGGAGGAATAAAAATTAACAAACCTGGAATGGTAGGATATTAACAAACTTTTCTTCAAAAATTATTTCTCATACAAATAGAGAGCTAAAATAGAGATTAATTTTCAGAGTATAAGGAAAATCAAAGATGAAAATGTCAAAAAAACATGAGTAAAAAATTAAAATATTATCAAGGCAAGTTGGGGACTATATAAATAATTTGAGTAAGGTTGATGGTTTCATTTATGGGTTTATGAGATTTATCTGAGAGGAATTGGTTTCACAAAAAATATCATCATTCAATGATATGCCCACATGTTCTATTCACATGGATAATGAATTCTCTAAGTCTTATGAATTTATAGGAATGTAATAGAAGAACTGGATAGTAGTACGAGAGACGGATAAATGGAATAAGGGAAAGAAGGATTTTCCCACATGTGATAATTGTGGAATGAATATCCCCAGGAAGTTCTTGATATTAATTAGTGTTTTTTATATGTGTGATTAAAAGGGAAACAAGGAAAAATAAAGATAAGGGAGGAAAGAAAATAATAATATTTAGTGTCTCAACTGTAGTGAAATGGTGCATTATACAAATAAATGTCCAAAGAATCAGGTTTATATTAATAATAAAAATCAGAGGGATCAAGGTCAGGATTATTCTATTACTACAATAGAAATATATTAACTAATTTATTTGTGTTTTTGGTATTCAATAGTTATATAATTTCATTATTTTATTATTAATGAACTTGTTATTATAATTTGGGAATATATGAGGTTTGTACTCTAGTACTTTTTATTTAAGGATTTTGAAGCATGAATTTTTTTCGTTAAGATTTTAATGTCATCAGGGTATTCACATTTTTGATATGTGATAATAATATAAACATTATGTTTGAAGAACATATGGTTTTAGGATTTATATAAGAAATTTAGAGACCTTTTTAGAATGTTAATTTTGAAAAAAAAATAATTTGGAAAAGTCTTCATGTTGTAATGGAAGAAGTTGAAAATTGTTTATTATTTTTTGAGATCAAACAATGACATACTAGATAATTTTGTAAATACTTTATGGTTTCATTAAAAATGTAGTGGGTGAAGGAAATACTTTAAGGCCTTTTGATTTATCAAAATATCTTCATGTGTAAAAAATTCATTCTGAACATTCATTTCATAGTCTAAAAAATGAATTAAAAATAGATTAAAACACTACTAAAGGATTTGATTATTCTTATTAAATAGAAAGAAAATTTAATGAATATTTTAATATTAAATAAATTCTACAACTCTTGGGAATAGATTTTTAAACCAAAAATTCCATCTCAGTACTTTTTTTGTAGACTGAAATAGTCCCATATATCATCACCGATTTATAGCTTTATGTTTGATAAATTTCTCCAAATTGTGTTCTCTATCACCCTCCATCAAAACATGATTTTTATTTTTTTCATTCCTATACATTTTTTAATACATGGAACATTTATATGTGTTATCTCTAATATCCTTCATACTTACCATTATGTACTATAAATTTGAACTTTTATCGATCATTGTTCTGATGTGGGATTTCAATAAAATAATTTTGAATAGTGAAACATTAGTTATCGATCTCAAATTAAAAAATTGTGAGGGAGATATTTATTTAAAGAGGAGAGAATATAACACCCCATGATTTCATGGTGCATTATCTTCACTATATTGTGTTGCATGAAACAACGAGTTCGAGCGCACCCTAATATATCAAACTAGCCATTTAAAAAGAGAGTATGGATAATATTAAACAAATTAGGAAATCTAAAAAAATTATATTCCAAAATAGATTTAATTTTTGAATTTGGAATATCAATATTATTTTTGGTTGAATGTATGGAATTTTATAGAAAATTTTCATTTTTTGATGAATATTGAAACATATTGCATTGTTGTTATCAACCGAATTATTCATCAAAATAATGATTTTACTTTATTTTTACATTAAAGACACAATAGATAAATAATACACATATTAATCCAATTTACTTCGTTGTATTCATTTTTTATAGAATAATTGGATATAAAAATTTATTATTTTTTGAATGTATTTTTTACCCGCCTTCTAACCACATTTTTACGATTAAAATTAAAAATAATTTTACCGCTTCTGTAAATTAAATTTCTAAAAATAGAAATAAATTTTTTTAATGAGTATTAAAAAGTTTTTCTAATAATTTAAAATTAATTTTTGCTGAAAAGTAACTTTTTAATTTTATTTACCATAGTTTCAGTTATGTAGGCTAATTAAAGGTAAAAATAATATTATAATAATATCAAATTACCCTATCATTATTATTAATTACATTCAACTAGTTTGTTTAGACCCAAATCAAATTTATGGTGAAAATATAATCATTTTAGGCCATTTTTGTAAGATTTCAACATTTATTATTTTTTATTTAAAGAAGAGTAAAAAACATCATATTCAGATTTTAATATATGAATAATTTTTAATATAGGGTAATAAATGAGATAAATTCAACTATATATATTATTTATAAAGATAAAAATTCTATGTACATTGTGATAAATTATTTAAAAATTTTATACAATATATAATTAAAATAAATTATGACATAATAATGATGCAGTAATCGATTTACTAAATGAATAATCAATTAAATAATATTATTAATATTAAAATAAATAAAATATGAAATAATTTAGTACATAAATTAATTTATTAAGTTTCTATGATTTTATAGGGAATATTTAATTTATAATTTTTTAAGGAATAATGTTTTTATGATTATATACAATATAAAATAATAAATAGTGTCAAAATTGACTTAAATGTGATTTTAAATTAATTAATATTTTATGGAATGACATAAAATTCATAAAAATCCATAATTTCGTAAAAAAACTAATATAATGTCATATATATCATAAATGATCCAATTTGAATTTTCTGGGCTTTTATTGTAACTATATTAACCCTATAGGGTAAAAAAGAAATTTTTCATGGTGAAAGTCAAATTTTTTAACTAAGATTTAAAGACAAAAGATAAGGTTATTTTTTGACCTAAACAATTCCAAAACTAATTTGTTGAAATGATTTAAACCAATCCTTATCTTAACCTTGAAATATCTCACTTTGGTGGAATTCTAAATTTTCAATCGATTTATAGTTACTCAATAGTTTTAGAGTTTCAAAAGTGCCTCAACCCTCTCTTATAAAAGGGACCATATCCTTCTCTTTTACTCACACCTCTGAAGCCCTTTAGTATGGACACCCCCTAAAACTTTATCCTTCCAAATTCCCTCAATCATCCTAGATTCCATACATTGGGATTAAATCCAACTTAAGGAGACCTTTTGTGAAAATAAAAAGGATACATTCAAAGAAAGGATTTTTGGACACATATAGAGGGAATCATACATACAATAAGGGTTAATTTCCAATCTCATTACTATACAAGGTTTTTTAAATGTAAGTACCTACTAGGACACCATTATCATCCTTGTTCATGTTTCCTAATAAATTTCAAAAAATTATGGAAATATATTTTATGTCATTTTTACCAATGTATGGTTTTTTATAATATGATTTGAGGGAATATTTTAATCATTTTCCAAATGAGGTACATTATTACATTTTTGAAAAATTATGGATAATTCTACCTTAACTTATATAGAATTAGAGACTATTTCTACCATTATTATGCCTTAACATTTTTAATCTTCTATTAGAATCTTTCATAGATATTTGTAAAATAATTTTTCTCCTTAAAATTTTTGATACTTCTAAATTATTTCTATCAAAAAGTTGGAAATTTATCTGAAATAAATCAAATGATTTTTTAGATTATTTTCATCAATATCAACATTTATTGATTGATTTTATTCGTAATTGAGGTTTATTTACTATGATAAAATCTTTCATATTGTGTTGAACATTTTATGATGTATTTAATTGTGGATGTGCGATTTTGGTACAATTCATATTTTATGGTTAATGTATTAACATTTCAGATTATAGTTTTAATATTAATATTTTTTTAGGTTATGATTAACCCTATTCATATGATGAAAGCATTGGACATAATTTATGGTGGGTTGGGGAATTATTAATTAAATCCCTATGGGTTGGGGACCAATTAATAAAAGACCCTCGATGCATCGGTAGGCCACTAAAGAGGAGTTATTTGGTGGAAAACCCATCATTTTTGTCTTCCATGAATTTTAACACTATCTGGAGGATAGAAACCAGCATAAATAAGATGTGTTTCTACCTATAGCCTTAAACTATCGTGAGAATATATCTTGAATGTTTCTCTCTCGAGGATATATCATGATAGTGTAGATGTCCGAAATTATGCATTACATTATTATGATCTTAGTTATTGATATTTCATATAATTATTCGACATGTAGAATATATGTGGTTATGATTATTTTATTTGGAGTGGTTTTTTCATTCCATATTATTCTTAATATTATGTTTGGAGACTTTTGTTTTAGTTATACATCACTCCTTAAGGTTTATGATTATTTATTCATATTATCTTACGATTTACGATTACCCATACTGAGTATCTGAGTTCACCCCATTATTATGTTTTATTTTCCTAGTCAACCAAAACTGTATTATGACTGATTTGCAGAGTTATAATAGGAGAATAATGGCATTCTCAATGGATTATTTATGTTGTATTTATGTTTTGAATTATAATGTATGGTTCATGTGTGTAATCTATTTTCCAAAACAACTATTCTAGTCACTTTGTTAAAATCTGATTCCTTATAATCCTTCTAATGTATTAAAATAATGCACCTGCTATAGAATATGGGGTTAGTGAAATAAAATGAAATTTGAATCCACTACAATCTTGGTAACGAAAATAAGGTAGAAGATTCCCATTGAAGAAAGGATCATACAACCTTATCAATGATGACAATTAAGAAGTATCCAATATTTTTAGACATTAAAATGATAGACATGGGAGTAATTAAGGAAGGAAAATTATAAATCCTTTCTCAAATTATTTCTCAAACATCCCTTATGGGTAAAATAAAGGATTCTCAGATAATTGTTTAGAAAATTCCAAAGAAGGGGAAGCTATCAGACGTTGTAAATCCTCATAGTTCAAAATTGGTGAGGAAGGAGTCATATGAATTTGTCAACGACTATTACTACCATAATATATAGAGATAAAGATGATGTTTGGAATGACCCACATAACTAAAAATTCTCTATTCAACCACGGAGAACAAATATGTATTGAGATAATTGAGGAACTATTAGAGGGACAATATGAAGAAAGAGATTTCTAAAAATACATCAATGTGCCTAGTTTGTCAGAGATTGATGGTTGGAATGAAAACGTATATTGGGATTATGCACTAATTAAAAATAACAACAAAGAAATACGGAAACATAAAGGTGTAATTTGTCCCTGGAATTGAAAATAAATATGGTGGAAATAATTATATATTTTTCATTATAGATATTCATAAAAATATATCCCACACTATCAAAATTTAAAGTGACATCACACTTGATCAACATATACTTATATATATCAAAGAAGTTATGCGGCTACATAGATAACCACTATTGATTGTATTTGATGATGATGTACAATTTAACTATGTGTTTTTGGTAATGTCTCCAACATGATTTAAAGGTTGAAATTAACATTAGTATGACCTTTCACCCTCAAACTGATTTCCAATATATGTAGACTAATCAGAATTTGTATGAAATGTTGTGAGAGTGTTCTATTGACTTCATGTGTGGAAGGGACCGGCATCTTTTAATCGACGAGTTATATAACAAAAATAACATCCACTCGAGATTCCAAATGACTAAATATGAAGCACGTTTTGGTAAAAGAAAAAAAGCAACGATATAATGGGATGAAGTCAGTGAACATAATTTGGGAGGTCCTAAAATAGTCGAATAAATTGTAGTAAAATTGAAAAAAAATGTTGCAACACATCAATGTACCCCAAATTAAAACATAAAGATATGAAAACATTGTTCACTGGGGCATTTTGTTTATGGTTGGAGACATTATATTCCTACTCATATCACCATGGATGAGATTAAATGTGTGATATGTCCCATGTCAGTCTGTCCCTGTGAGATTCAGGATCATGTCAGAGCTATGGCCTACAGACTAGAAATTCCTCTGACCATGTATTAAGTACATGATTTTTTTCATGTATGACTCTTGAGGAAGTACATACTAGATCCCACACGTGTACAGAAATCATATGTCATATAGTTGGAAAATTATATCTGTTACGAGAAGTAGCAAATGATGATCTTGGATCATAGAGGTAAAGTTATACCGAATTCGAATTCTTACCGTGTCAAAGTACTATGGAAGAAGAATAACTAGGAAGAGGAAACATGGGAAACAAATGATGAAATATAGGAGAAGTACCCTCACATGTTTTCAACTTTTTATGTAAATAAAAATTTCATTGGAGAAATTTTGTAAGGGGGTAGAATGTATCAACCCATAATGTTATTAATGAAATTTGTGTTCTTAAAATACATCAAATTAAGAATGCAATAATATAATTATCCTCATAAATTAATAATGATACATTATCTATGAAAAAATAATTTTTTTTGTGGGATAATAAATAGAGAACGTGATAATAACAACCTGAATTTTGGATATACTATATCCATTAAAATGGTCACATTCATGAACAAAGTTGTAAATATAATACATATTGAAAATAATAAAATAATCATGGAATTAGAAATATAATAGAGATATATTATAAATGAAAATATGATATATTTGTATCATGGAATAAGTGAATATTTATTTTTTAAATAATAAAATAATTATTGGTGTTTTTTGAAACATAAAATATTGTTTACAATCCTATAACAAAAAAAGGATTTAATTTTTTTTATAAAATATATTAATAAATTAATATTTTATTTTATTATATTTATTATATACTTTTATGAGACCTTATTAAATTTTTTAATGTGATATAAAAGCAGTATAAATATTAAAAGTTCAATTTTTTTCATCAAATTTTGATTTCAATTAAAATTTAGATTTATCATATTTTGGAAATTATATTTTTAAAATAGAGTCCTTTTTTATATCAACATGTAAAAAAATTATTATGGTCATTTTTTATAATTTTTAAAATATAGATTAATTTTTGGTGAATAATAAAATACAAAATATTATGGTATTTGACAATATAATTAAATAAAATTATTTTTTAATTTTTTTTGTTGATTATGCCTTGGTTAGAAGACAATGGTAGTAAAATTAATAAAAATTAAAGCATACAAAAGTCTAAATGATGAGAATTTATTACAATAATTATGTAAAATAGGGGTGAAATTTGCATGATGGTTCTCTAACTACATACTATTGTTGTCGACACCCTTATTAGCGAGACCATCTGCCACCTAGTGTTACTCTTAGTAGTTTTGTGTGATAATATGATTGTTTCCTAATAGTTAATGTAGGAAGAAATTTTATTTATCATGAGGGTCCACACCAGGTGTATTGTTCCTTGTCTAAGAGCTCGAATGATGGTAGTTGAATCACTTTGAATCCAATCATTGTTCCATCATTTTTCCTTATCAAATGAAATAAAGTAATGATGATGTACATCTATGCATGAATGGATGAGGAATGAACACATGAACCATATAAGCATACAAGAATGTCACCATTGTGATTTCTGCATATGATACCATAACGATTAGGCCCTTGGATTCCAATTGAAACACCGTCCACATTAATTTTTATCCATTCAAAAATAGGTATTTTATAGAAAACATCCACTAAACCTCTCGGCGGGATGTATCTTCCTTTGATCCAAATTTGTCCCAGGATACCAAAATCCTGAACTAAATTATGGAATGCCTTTTTTTGCATGGTTGAGTCATGTTTAATGTAAGTGATCTATTTCTCAAACTCATATGATATAGTTACATTATATCATCACAAGAGTCAACCCCATTTTTATTATTGATCAAAAAAATTAGTCAAATGGATATAATAATATATAAACACCCATCTCCTCGCCTTTATATTCTAAAACTCACAACCTCTTCTCCTTATGAATTATTTTTTTTGTGCTAAAAATATTATTCTTTATTCCTTTCCCAATGCTATTTCTCATGTATTGGTCTTACTGGCCTCAACAAAATACAATTCCAATGTTCCATTAGGAGGTTATTAAGGATATGATATTTAGGAGTTAAAATACACATTCTTTATCTTTTATGTTTTTCTCTTTATATCCCACTTCACCTCCCCAATACAAAGTGAAATTATTAATCTAGTATCTTACTTATAATATATTTTTTTTTGATAGAATATTCATCATCAAATATATTCTCCCGTCCTTTTATTCAAAAAAATGAAAGCAATGTCTGTGATGTGTTGATTTGCCACCTTTGTAGATGATGATTTTTCATTTCCCCTTACAACCATCATGTATTCTAATAAAATCATTATAAAAGATAAAAAATGTAATATTTATGTAATAATATGTTCCATGTTTTATGGAATATAAATATTCGTAATATTGATTAATAAAACTAATAGTTCTGTGATAATTGAAAACCACCAAAATAAATTGAAGGATTATCATTACCATTTTATCAAATGAATCATTGAAATATCTAAATATATGATATCTGGGGAAATGTAGAATTGTAGAAGAATATTAAAACCATCTCATTCAAATTTTGCAGTTTTACATTCATTTTAAAATAACATCCATAATTGTAAAAATTAAACAGATAATGAATTCCACAAAACAAATGCTCGTGAAATGAAAAGAGTAAACATAATAAGTCAAAATATTGGTGTTATATGATCTTAATATAACTATAATAATTAAATAAAAATTTCTTGTATATTATAAAATAATTAATTAATGGATCTAATATGACAATCAAGGGCATTTTGTCCATGTTTAGAACACAGTCATATATAAGGTAAGGGATATATATGTGGATTCAAATTACCTTTAGCTTATGGTTTCTCTCTTTTTTCACTATTTTAATTTTTGATACATATAATTTAAAACAACAAAATTTTGTTTATATGTTCCAAAATAATGTATATAGATCAATTCAACAATTTTTCATGGATGAATACATATTTTACAAGGTTACCTTCTCAATTCCTCCTTTTATGAAATCCCTATTAATGGGAATTTCCCAATTTTATACACATTTCCATGTAAACGGAATTATATTTTTTATTAAACCATTTTATTTTTAAAATCAATAATGTCATCATGAAAAACTATTTAATATCAATTATTTTAAAAAAATTATGACATTTTTTTATGAAGTCTCTTTAATATTTTCCAATATATCTCACTAATGTGATTCATTTCTAATGTTTCATAAACTCACTTCTAACACAGTAGATGTCATTTATCATGATACATTACCAATTTTCCATTATTAATCTCCAATTATAATTTAACTCCGTTATTTCATGGACACCACTATGATATGCTCAAATTTTATACCATATATCATGATTGTGGTACCCATGTCATTGCAAGATTAACCCTCATGTTTATTCCTTATGTTTTATTATTCAGGGGGAACACATTTGATGAATATATACTGGTGGGTGACCCAGATAGAACCCCAAGTAATTGGTTATTATTTAGTATCATGAAACATTATATATGGAATTAGGGAGTAAAACTAATCCAATATGGGAATTTTTTCAGCATTTGATATAGTCTTGGATGTTATCCTTGACTCATGTTTATGTCATGTTATATGTTTCTTCCAAATTCATAATTTTAGATGATTAAATGATCCCATGTTCTACAAGTAATTATTCAAGATGATTGTTAATCTTCCATGCATTTTTTATGATATCAGGTTATTCCCTATATCCCATGTCATGTAAATTATTTCTATGTTTATTCCCTTATTGGGATTTTTAGATCATCCCTTTGTTTGGGTGTTCCCCAAGATATCCTATAATGATGTTGTAGATAAAATAACATTAGGATATAATTATGGATATGAAATAAAATATTATTTAATTTTGGGTTCATGATTTCAAATAATGTATCTAGTCTTCAAAAATACACAAAACAATTATGAACATCGGTATGTATTTGACAAGTAATAATGGATAAAAACATGTAATAATATGTGTAAAGTGGTATGGTCATTATATTGTTGACCAAAATGACAAAAAATAATAACTTGCATTTCGGTTCACCCTATTGAATGAAACATCTTTTTGTTTTATGGAAACAATTGATTATATTATTGATCTTAATCAGATTTATCAGTCCCAACAACTCCCAATTACTAATTGAGATAAAAAATAATTCCTAATCATCCAATGGTAAGACAATGAACCTAATACCAGCATTTGATGACCAGTTGATAAAAAAATTATAATGGATCATTCGAAAAAAATCCCCCAATGGATCGGTGGCTCATCATGTCTGATGGAATGGAACTATAAGTCACTACATTCTACACAATTATTTATTATTCTTTATGAATTGTATATATTGGTGGATGAGAAATCCCAAAGGATTTTTTGATCCGTTCATTAAAAAAAATTACATCAGAAACATAATACAAAATGTCTTTCTGGTGATTCTCACACTAATGTACTCTGACTGGAGGTCATTAGCTTCAATGATTTTTTCTTCTAAATTTTTTTATTTTATCTAGAATTCCACATAACATTAATAAAATAGGGATAAAAATAACATATTCAAATTTACATTGGAATTTTATATGATTCCCAATGTTCCCATACATTCTGTATTTTTATCAAAAAAAAAATCAGATTCTCTCCACTTTTCTGGACTCATCTATTATTTCGAAATTTATCACAAATCATGGAACCAATGTTTTAATTATCTAATGATGTTGGAATCATGAAAACAATATAATTATAAATCTATTTTGAATCAAGATATCTGGACTCTAATAAAACATATATTGTGGATTAAAACAATCGTTCCAAACACAATGTGATTATGATGAATTTTTTCACATAAATCAATTATACAAAGGAAAACAGAATCCAGATGATTTGTTAACGAATATTATGACTGATTATATAAGTTTTGTTCCTCACACACAGAATACCAAATGCATTAAATTTTTTCTTATTATTTATAATGAATAAAAAATAAAAATCATTCATCATAAACATCATTCATAATTAGGGAAATAATATTTCTAGTCAAGATCAGCATTCCACTTAGAAGGGGACGTGTGAATAAGTGATACATTTTATTTAGTTATTCCATTACTTTGAAACAACCGTATCATATTTTTAAAGATTAATCAATTCCCAATGAACAAAAAAATCACACACATATAAAAAAGAAATTATTAACATGGTTCACTTCTCATCATGAGTATCAATATCCTTTGAATAGTTTGAAAACAATGCAATAACAGTCAATCCAAAATAAAAAATAATTTTATATGGATATAACATTTAGTATATTCATTTATACATGTGTAAAACTATATTCAATACATAATTTTTCATCATCCATGTATCCTGAAATATTGTAATAAATATTTGTGAAAAAAGTTATGAAACATTAACCAACTGCATCAAAACATGTTACTATTTTTACTTATGATCATTCATAAATGTGATATTAAACAAAATCATCACATATGTAACTAGAATAATTACGAAATTATTTGGACATCATAATAATACTCAGTATGATTCCCCATCCCAATTCTTTGGTCAAATTTATTATCATGGAAATATAATTCTACAACAATAGCACTAAAACATGTATTAAATTAATTTTTCTAAAATTGGAAATCTCATTAAAATTTCCCAGACTAATGATCCATTATTATCAGAAAATAAATTAATATGTTAATTCTTCTTCTTCATCTTCTTTACAAAAAATCCTCATTATTAATTTTTCTTGAAATGCATTATATCTAGAACATTAGAAAAAATATCCCATATCAACATGTAATTAGTATTTTTATATTTTAGAATGTACCATGTACATATTTAAAGTTATTGGGGTCCCAAAAATGATATAGGAAAAAATATAAACTATTTCTAGGTTAACTGAATTTTCATTTCTTTCAATTTCATTTCCAGTTCAAAAAATCATTGTATTCTTCAGTTCTTGTCAAATATTCTCTTTTATTTTTCTGAAAATTATCTATTATTCTCCAAAAATATTCTCACTACATAATTTTTTATCATTATTCAATATAATTCATATTTTCATTCTAATTTATTCATTAAAATGAATAAATATAGGGACAGTCCAATTTTCATGACCCACATGATAATACATCAAAAAAAGACATATCATTACAATGACCACATCAATGAATAAAACAATGAAGTAATTCTTCAATAAAGATTTATATTACACTATTAGAATTTAGATTCATTTCATTCTACATAAATAACTATTACAGAACTTATTTGAATAACATTATCAGTAGCTTCAATAAACTATCATTTTCCTCATTTCCTCAGAAAGATGATCCGACATCTGATGATGTCCAATCTCTAATGATGGTTATCATTTTCAACCTTTTTCTAACAGATTAATCTCTATCTCACTTTTATTTAAAAGTGTCATCTCTAGTCTGATAGTCTATTCCTTATTCAATTCGATAACTCAAGACCCATTTGATAAAAAAGTCAATTTTTCTCTCTTGATCCAAATTTCATGGAAACAAGATTTATATTCCCGATGTCCTAATTGAAATAATTTTAGGGTTATTCATTCAATCTTGAACCACCTGAAATATGAAATTAAATGTGGAGAAAATAGATGAATCTATAGTTTATTAATCACTATTCCATTTTTTATCGTTACCAACAACTTCTTATTTATCATCGATCACATCAACCTCATCTTAATAATCTTCTTGAAAAATTATTCTCCCTTTGATTTTCTTTTTCAACCATCACTTCATCTATTGATCGATGACAGGTATACTCTGATGATTAGTTGCACGCCATGTCTGATAAAATGGAGTTTAAACAAATTCATCCCTCCCAAAATCAATCTATGAAAATCTGTTTCTTGTTTATTATTGTTCTGAGTGGACACCATCATCTTTTTCTTTTAATGGTACTAAAAAACACCACATCATTAGAAGGATTCGACATCAGGTGACATAACAGTGGTAAATTGAGACTGGAAAGATTTTGTTTCATAAAATTTCTTCTTCAACAAATATCTTCAAATATAATGAATTCCACTTGCCCTTAAGAATGATTAATATTTTCAAAGCATCATATAAATTACATTTGGAAGTATTATAAGTGTTTTACCATATAGAGGATTCTATCTTTCCAACAAAACACTATGTATGATTGGAAATGCTTGTTCTCTCCAATTCCTTCATCAGGATTTCTTCATATGACTCCCAGTCAACCTAGGATTTATTCTAAACCTATGGTATTTCTGATAATCCATTTCTCATGGGAAAATATTCCTCAAATGAAAAATATATATAAATAATTTTTTGTATAATTTTCATTATTATAATTGGGGGTTTGAATTAATACTTTAATAAAATAATGTGATTTCATTTTATTGAAAAAATGATAGTACATTCTCCACAAACTTATTCCAACTTCAAAAACCAACATCCTCCCATTGTGATCCCAAAAATCTCCCCCATTGGTTTTTTATCCACACTATTTAATAATTCAGTGAACTTTGTATCCACACATAATGGATTAAATATGAGAAATGTAAAGCTTTTGTGAGATAAATATTTTGTAAAGGTAATAATCAATGATAGAAAAACCATTCAATAAAAAATTATTTACTCATGAATCATCTTAATCTTTTCTTTACAACTTCTTCCAATTAATTCACTTACATGTAAACAAAACTTTTCTAGAACCACTCCAACTAATTGTTATAACATTCCATAAACATACATGATGAGTTAACAATATTCCCACAACACCACATACATACTAGATTATGTAAAAGGTTTTTAAAATATCAATGGGTAGATTTATGAAACAATTCTCCCCATGAAAAAACTATCCAAAGACTGGATAAGAAAGAAGAAAGTGCAAATACCTCATAGTAACTTTAATTCAAAAATTATGTCTTCATAGAAAAAATATTATTGGTTTCTTGAGTGATACAAATATACCTAGCATTATTCATAATAAGAGTTACAAGATTTTGTTTCTTTGTTTTCCAATGAGGACAAATTTTTCCTATAGGGAAACTCCACCAAATGGGGATACTCTATAATCAATATATCTTTCCCATTTAGAATCTAAATACTCAAACAATTCTATATATTCTGAGATATCATACAAAAATATGAATTTTTTATGCCACTAATTGACCAGGGAATTATTTTTCCAGTTAATATATTTGATTTTTTGGAGCACTATAAAATCATTCACAAAAGGTCACAATATAAAAAAATTCATGTATTGTGGATTAAAAACCCAAAAAACATCATATATTTTTTTAATACCTTTAGAGTATAATTTTTATCCATCCTAATCTTTAGAAAAATTTGTTCCGACTAATATTATATTGCAAGCCAATTTCAAATTTTCCTAGCCAACCTTCGTAATATGTTCACTAGCATAATTTTCATGGGAATGAAATACATTATTCATTTTTTAGAATTTTAACCCAATAATGTATTATATTTAATCCATCTTAGAAAAATAAGAAAATTATATTTCATCTCATTATTAAACATTTAACAATTTATTTAATCATTCCAAGTAAATATTTTTTTCATCACCATAAAAAATAAAATTAATGAAAAATATTAATTTTTCTTGATATACAAAATACTATAAACCCTTACATTGATAAAATCAATCTTTATTAAGGCTGTACTGAAATTGGAGTACCATTCCCTCAGAGAATTCATTATCACACACCATTCCTTATTCTACTTACACACATATATTTAAAACATCCCAACAACAATGTCACATGGTTGTTTAATTTAAACATCCTCATCAAGATCACCATTCATAAAAACTCATTTCTCATCCATATATAAAATTTGTTAAATAATTTTGAAATAATAGAAATATATATTCATATTTCTTATATTCTTTATATAAGCAAAAAATAACCAATAAATTCACTGACGTCAATATTTTAGTAAACATTAGACACTGATATTGTTTTGTTTCATATCACATCATGATATTCATTTAGAAAGTTCTATAAAACCGACTTTATATAAATATCATTAATATAATATATTTTGGGTGCAATTCATCATGTATCATTCTTCTCAATCTAATATAAATCATCATTTATATCTTTGACCCATTCTTAATTCTTAAAATCAGCATTCACATATTTTTTCTCTACAGTTGAATATAATGAAGTGTGTGTAATATATTTTTCATGTTATTTTATTTTATCCTTTTGAGGTTGATCACTAATTATTCTTTGAGATTTCACTTACTTCCTCATCATGGGATTATATTTTCTAGATTCTTCCAAATCCCTGGAAAAAATGTAGTTCAATTCATCTTCGTAAGGAGGATTAAAATTGTTTGTATACTTATGAGAATTCTTCAAAAAATTCATTAATCTTGTTCAACCTATTATTTAAATAATTGTTTTAGAATATTCCATAAATTTTTCAAAAAAATTAACATAAAAAGTGTAAACTAATCATCCGGTATAATTTTTGAAACATATATATCTTCTTTATTTTAGAGAATACATAGACTTAATTACATAATCACCAATCCACTCAAACATTCCATGGATTCTCCCTTTCTTCATTATGATACATGGATTCCCAAAGACTATTAAGAGATTAAAAAATAGAGTTATGAAATAATACATTTCAAATGATGTAATATATATAATTTTCCTCTAGAAACATTGTTTTCAATATAATTTGGTATGAATATAGTACCCTACACAGTCCTTATAAAATGGTTTTTTTTAATGGAAAAAATATGTTCATGTAACTTTTTTCTCACAATTTCAACCAAACATATTTTTTCCATTCAAAAAAACCATTTTATAAGGACTGTGTAGGGTACTATATTCATACCAAATTCTATGACTATCAATATAAAATTCAAAATAGTCATTTTTATTTTACCACCAATGTCTACTTTGAGCTTGTTTATTGAATATTATCATTCCTTTTGAGCCTTCCTATGAAAACATCAAAACATTTCTTGAGCATGTGAATTGTGTTTTATAAAAATTACACAAGTAATATGATTAAATTCATATATTTTATTAATGAAATACTTATCTCCATGAGTTAATTGTTTTCTCATTGGACCATAGACATCCGAATTAATACGTTCTTGATCCCATTTTGGAAAAAAATCATCTTTCTTATTCATAGATTTTTTAATCATTAATTTATGAAAAAAATTCTATCAAAAATTTATTCTTCTATAAATATCAATATTTCAATGGGCATTTCCTCTCATTGATAAATTTATCATGTTTCTCTAACACACATGTCTTATAATTTTATGCCATAACTTATTACCTTAAACCATGCCTATGTAAAAGGATGTTTGGATCCTTACCAACAAGGAAAATATTTCTTTTTGTATATTATCCTATTGTACCCATCATTCCATCTCAATACTTTTTAAAAAAAACCCATATTATCTACATAATTATATTTTCCCTTAATTAAATTGTTTTGAAATTGTTTGATAATTGTGTTTCATCCCATCAACAAAAAATATTTCATTGACATTTATTTTTCATCCTCAGTAATAGCTGATCCAAAACCTTTGATTATGTGGGATTAATAATTTACAAACTATATTGTTCTAACTTTGAAGACAATCACACTCTTAAAAAATTTTAATTATCCTCTCATATGAGAAGAACACCCACTATCTATGATCCTATGAGATTCTCCTTTTGAAAATATGATAGGGGTTTCAATGATATTTTCTTTATATTTCCATTTATCTTTAATCACATATAGCTTCAGGAATTATTATTAAAACCTTTATTATGTTGTTAACCAATAATGGACATCCTTTTTAACGATTTATATGTTTCTCACATTTTTAACAAATTGTTTCCATAGGTTGGATCCAATTTTAATTTTTCACACAAACTAATAAATGTATACTCAATAAAATCCTTCATAGAGTTATTTCCTTTTTGAGGGTTAACTCCCCCTAAAAACATTGTCATCTATAGGTTGAGGAAAAATTGTAATAATGGTGATTAAAAAATTATTATATTTTATCTCTCTGAATCGATCACAATACCAACAGTATCTATAGAAATAATATTTTCCTATATAACATCCATAATATCATGAGTTGTATTATTGTTTCTCAACAACCATATTATCTTTATTATTATAGAATTTATGATGGTAAAACATTTTTTTATTAAGGTGAATCTCCTTTTTCAACATGGTTTTCTTTTCATCCTTTTTACAATCAAATGATGTAAGAAATTATTTATACTCATAATTTTTAGAATCTCTTGATTATCAATTTTTATTTTTTCCCTAAATACATTAAATTCATAGATTTCTTAATCTCAAAAATAATTTTAACTTTCTACTCAACCATTGAAGGAATATTTTAATCCTTCTTAGTTTTAACCTTTCTATACATTTCTCTAGCATTATAGATGGAATTATAGAAACCTAAAACACTCTGCTAAGCTTTAATTTTTTTTGTTGAACAAGTACAACTGTTTCACATTTTCCTTCATCAATATATTCAGATATTAATTATACTCCTTTTATTTCTTAATATATTTCATCAAATAATTAACATATTAGGGAGACATATCTTTATCATAATGATAACACAGATTATTATTTTAGAAAAATGCATTTATAAATTTTCATGATTTATTTCTCAAGCCACAAAATCATTATCATAAAGTCAATCAATTATTATTTTAGATGATATTATAGTTTAGTTTATTATTATTTAGAACTCATTCTTCTAAACTCCTCATAATAACCTATTACAATTAATATATTTTCTCTAGCATTTATAGTAGTCTTTCCAGCTATTTCTTCATTTCCTTCTTCATAACCATCTTTATAAAAAAACACAGGATTTCATATTTTTAGAATTTTTTCCTTTCCCATTGGAATAAGATATATTATTATCACCCACTCTATTCAATGATCTTCTTATATTACTATAATATTCTTCACTATACATCTATATCTTTCTTCGAGGACAATTGGTTGAAATTTTCCCACTGACACCACAATAAAAACATTTCACGGGAAGTTTCCCTTCATATTTACCTACAACACTGTTCAATTTTTTAGAAAATAAGGATGAAAATCATAAAAAATTTAATATATATCATTTTTCGAATCAAATTCTGAAACTTCACCTTCCTTAAAAACCTTATTAGGCATTACTTACATCATAGCATTGAGGAAAATTCATCTTATACTTTTTTTCCATTCATATATTTATAACTTATCTTTTCTTATATGACAAATTTACTATGAAAAATCGTCCCTTTATAATGCTTATATATAAACATATTCCAATGAGGAATATCTGTCATCGATCATGGAAGGAATAATTCTCATGTTCTTTTCTGTAATCGTATAATCCTCTAAATTTTCACCAAGACATCCAATATTGGTAAAAATTTCATTCATACTAGTAAATATCTTAGTAATATATTCATTCTAACCCATTTTAGGTCATTATATATCGTCCTCCATATTTGTAACATTTCATTCTCAACTAATGTATTGAATCCAATAGTTTTCATTAGTTTATCCAAGAAACATTTAGTAGTGGAAACACCAATAATCCGTGAAAGGCTTAGTTTCAGAATGGGATGAGAGTAAAAAAAAATTAGACCTTCCATCATTTTCATGAATTTTTTGTCTACAGTAGTGTTAAAAACTTTTTAATCAATAGGTGGAAATCCACATTCGCAGCTTAAATAACATCATACCTAAGAGATATTTGATAAGGAAACATTATATAATTATATATATGATGGTTCATACCATAAATTAACTAAATCCACTTATTAATCACAAAAAATTTATTTCCCATAAAAACATCTAATAAAAAACATCAATAATGTGAAAAAAAGGGAACATTTAGTCTAACAACACTAGATATTTCCTAGACTAGATCAATGTATCACTAAGAGCTGGAGGGTCTGAGTGAATGATACATTTTATTTTATGATTCATATCACTTGAAATATCCTTCTCCATCAATTGAATAGTTGTCACTTTGCAAAAAATGGAACTACCACATATCGAAAGGAACAAAAAACATGAATTGTTCACTGTTAAACAAGTGTATATACATACATTTTACTGATTGGAAACAATAAAATACCACCCAATCCAATTGAAAACTATCTTTTTAGGTGGACAGAACATGTATGATATTGTCCAGAGTCATTCTTCATATCCACGTTTTTCTTTGGATAGTATGTTTTTTAAACATAGAACCTCACATGTCTTCCTGCGCAAAACTCTAGATATCATAGGATTTTTCAATTTTCACATTGAATTATTGAACATTTTGAATATTCTATTTCCATTTTCCTCAATGGATGATTACTATAGATTTTGGACTCGGGGATTCTGGTCATTTGGGGGTTGGTGAATGAAGGTGTTGAAATAGTCATCAGACTTCTATATGGATTTGGAGCTCCCCATTGTTCCTCTTATTCTTGGTTTCCTGAACCTGCATTTACACTTCTTCAAAGAGAGTGCACTATTTTCCATCACAGAACAATTTTCTCAATCCATTAAATTGGATTCTACCACATTAAATCTTACACGCCCTTAGGTCGTTGGATGTTTCACCAAACTAGATATCTCCAAAGCCCTGCCTTTTAGATTCTGGATTCAAAATGGAGATAATGGATTCATAGAGGATGAGGTTTTTGAAAATATCCCAGATTAATGAAAAAAATGATCTTGCATTGGTCACATTATTAATGAATGTGGGAATAAATGTGTTGGCCCGCGGCATCTTCCATTCTACAATTCTGTTTGGGTGGAAAAGGCGGCCCCCAAATTTCCCCCTATTGGCTCTATGAATTATGTGGGACCCTCTATGATTCACCCCAGCACACTCCGTGATGCCGAGATCTTGTAGGACATTGATACTTCTAAAGAAGATAAATTGGATCCCTCAAATGTACAAACAATCATTCTTGAGGAATAACAAGCGTTTAAAAATGAGATAGAATCTGGGAAATCTAATCTTAAAGAATCATTAAAATGTGATCTTGACAAATCAAGTCAATTAGAGGAAGATTTCACAAAATTGAGTTATATAAAATGTAAAAAAAAGAAACTATTGACTCTAATGGTTACATCACACCGAATGCAAGGAACACCTGCAAATGTAGGGATAATACCAATGTTGAATGAAAATTTGTTACACGCTGCCTATTTGATATAATAAAGGATCAAAACACACTTCCACCACAACCACCCCCTTCGGATAAAGTGATAGCCTCCCAAGATGTCGTAACAAGCTATTCTAATTATTACTCATAAGAGTCATCTTGTGAGAATGATGACCCTGAACATAGGGATTCCTATCAACATCTTGAAGAACTATCCCTCCAAAATGAGCATGACACATTGATTGAAGAGAAGAACAACAATACCTTTAAATAGTTTAAAAATTGAGAGATGACAACTGACACATATCTTTATCTCCAACAGTGGATGTTCATCATAGTGGTGGATGAATTTAATAAGACTCCAATATTTAATTTTAATGATATTACATGGAAATGGACTTTCTTTTTAGGGGATTTAGGTTTTTTTGGTGAAGACCCACTATTGAATTGTAGTAGATCTTCTTTGTGGTGTGGTAGCTATTCACTTTTTGTGTTGTGGTATATTTATTTATAATGCTATTCATTCTTTGGTAGTACATTGGGGAACCATTCCCTCCCAAAAACTAGAAAGATGTATTGAAGTGTACCTAGTTTTTTTCTATCCATTTTTATGCTCCACTCCCTTAATTAGTTGTAATTGAAATGTATTTTGTTTTTCTGGGGTCAAAGACTGCAGATTACACTAGCGACACTTTGGGATGTCCTTCCCTTTCTGGTTTTTGAAAAGGATTGCAGATACAGACTTGAAAATTGGAGGCATCACTTTTGACCTATAGAAAACTCATTTTATATCATTGGAAGGGGTAGTATTATGCATTCCTTTTGCGAAAAGGTGTAGTTGTTTAGAGGATTCACATTTCCTTATGGGTATTTTCTTCATTATGTTTTTTTTGTGTATTTTTTTGGATTAAGTACATTACACCATGTTATTTCTATTATAAATCTTTTGGATTTAAGAAATTTCATTGGTCATGAATTGGGTGACCAATTCATGTCATTTATTTAAAAACAATTCAACAATTTCTTCAAAAAATATTATAGTTTTTATTTTCTAACTCATTGATATATAAACTTCAAAAAAATTCATAACATTCCTACCTAAAAGTGAGTAATAAATCCTCTAGAATTTCTATTAATACATTTTTAAATTCCCATGTACAAATCATCCGCCTGAATGCTCAGTCCAAAAATAAAATTATGCCCGAATACCAACGAACCAACTCTGAACTACCTATGTTATAGTCTAGAAATATCTGTTTAATTTCGCTGTATAATGATCCAGTCTGATATGAAATTCAATAAATACATTCTTCCTTCTTCTTCCTCTTCTTTAAAAAAACATCCTTCACATAGCTTTTTATAAAAACTCCTTCTAACTATAACTATAGAACATTTTTATCTTGTTCTTATGTGAATAGTATTCTATTATGAAATAAAGTACCCTTTACTTACTTCATTATATAGGTGCACCAAGAATGAACTAGCCAGGAATAGGGAAATATAATCTTCTTATACAAACTTCACTATCTTCAAATTTATCTTCCATTTAAAAAACATCATTGACTTATTAAGTTGTTCCAAACTCTTCTTGTTTCATTTCAATCCACCTCCTATATTCTTTAAAATTGACCATCCTTCAAATTTTCATATTATTTTGAATCTGATTCGAATTATAATTATAATTAATTTATCACAATGAAGACATATAGAAACTTTGATTTTCACAACCCACATGATAATACATTAGAACTGAAGACTTCTCATTAGGTTGAACACATGTAAGTATAAAAAATTTATATAGTTATTCCAAAAACATTGTTTCTACATCAATAGAGTTTAGTGGTGATTATTTTTCCATATTCATAGTCACAACTTCTATTGATAGCAACACATCATAGCAGCATATCCCAAAAATCATAAAACTATTCTCCTTTTCTTGGTTTCCATAGTTTGATGATCCTAAATCAAATGAATTATAATGTGATATTAATTTTATCAGAATTATCCTATTCCTAATAGATCACTTATAGTCTCACTGTGATTGATTTGTATAACCTCCCATCGAATAGTTGACACCTCGTTCAGTCGGATTACAATTGAACCATTTGATAAAAACTAAAAAAACATTTATTCTTTCTCTCCTGGCCCACTTTACAATAAAACACAAATTATTTTCCTCTTGACAAAATGGAAAAAATATTAGAGTTATTCTATTATTCTCAACACACATGAAACAAAAAAATCAACCTAATAAAATTGCTTGGATACATTGTTCAATGATATATATTCTATTTTTAATCATGATCAACAACTCATTTTCATGTTGGTCCTAATAACCTAGATATAATAATTTTTTTTTAAAAAATCCTCTAATTCCCATTTTCACCCATTAATTCATCTTATGGTCAGTGTTAGGTTCACTCCAATGATCAATGGCACAATGTGTTTAATAAACTGGTGTCAGTAGTAACTTATTTCCAAACCACCATTATTCATGGATGAATTCTATTTTTTGTCTTATAATACTAACTGAAAACAAGCATCTTCAACCTCTTATCTTCCAAAAAATAATCATATCCATTGAATTATTATGTGTCTCATGACCTCACATCAATGAAATGAGGTAGTAAATCTTTGGATTCATAATCAATCTTCTTCGACAAACTTCTTCTTATGTCATGATTTTATCATGATTTTATCATGATTTTGAGAATTTTTATAATCGGAATAACATAATTTGGCATACGGTAGTATGTTTTATAACATCCATTCCTTCCAGAAACTTATTTCTTTCCAACTAAATCCCAATTCTGATTAGAATTAATTTTTCTCCACTACTCCTTCAAAAGGATTGAATCACAAGTTTATCAAACAATATATGACTTATGAGAACTCCTTAATCAGTAAATAATAATAATAATAGATCATTTTATACATATATTCTTTTCTACATTCCTTTCCACTATTTCAATCTGGACCATTTTTTCCCTATAAACCATTTCTCCCAAAAAGAATCACAAATAGTCGTACATTGTAAATATTTTTTTGTATGATCTTATTCATTAAAATTATGAGTCTGATTACTAACATATATAATGTAATTTGATTTAATTTATTTTACAATAATGAAAATACTTTCAGAAAAAACATCTTTCAGCCCCTAAAAACACATTTGGGAAACATTATCCCAAGAAAAACTGCCTTTAGAAAACTTGATCCCAACACTTCGTACATAGATGCCTCAGGTTCCACATGGAATAAAAGATGATGCGGGAAACACAAAAAATAAATTCCATCTCATGGTATGAGAAAAACACACAACAAATATCATCACAATATGATCCTTCATACTTGACAGACATCCATTAAAAATAGTCATAATCCCATCAAAACATCCTAAATTAAAATTCAATCATCCATCACATT
Organism: Viscum album; assembly: GCA_963277665.1. Taxonomy (NCBI): domain Eukaryota; kingdom Viridiplantae; phylum Streptophyta; class Magnoliopsida; order Santalales; family Viscaceae; genus Viscum; species Viscum album. The sequence continues at coordinate 600,417,683 of OY728122.1, forward strand.
GACATATTTAAACAATATCACAAATAAAAAGGTGATTAAAAAGGACACAAAAATCTAATCTATCACACATCACCTCAAAAATTTCCAACCAAGCCTTTTACTAATCATATAGTATATTCCCATGGAAGTAAATTTTTTAAATGATTTGGAATCTAATCAAATATCAATGGGAAAATAAAATCATTATTAATAACAACCAAAAACTCATAATAATATTCATATAATTTTAAAAAGTAAAGACCCACTTGTTCTTAAAAAAAGACTATTAAAAATTGTAAAACCCATTTAAAATTTTGTAATGACCTAAAATGAATATCTATATATATTTAAATACATCTCGCAAATTGAGATAAGAATTTGGTCCAACAAATGAAATGTGATGAAGGACCTTTACAAGTGGGTCAACCTTTGGAATAACACATTAAAATCAAAAAATAATGTTCAAGACTATTAATTTATAATAATATTTTAAAAACGTGAATCAATTTAGAATGTCCTCCCATATAATTCTATAAGAAATTAAACTATATAAAAGGATGATAAGAATAAAAAATTCTTTGTGATACACCAAAATTCTACAATGGAATATAATATGTTTTTAAATTTATAATAAATACATTAACACAAACAATAAAATTTAAAAAATAATAATAATGTAGTTCTTTAGAAGCGCCTACCTTAAAAAATTATGGGGGATAAAGAATGGTTCGAAATGATTTTAATTTTTTGGGGGATGATAAAAAAATAAATAGAGTGGCACAAAAGACCCATAACACGCCATATATATGGATAAATATCAAAAATTGGGCCAACCAATTAACTATAGTTTGACCATGTTTGGAGGGGTGAAGGGGAGAAGAATAATCATCTACAATAATGGATAATATAAGCAGAGACCATACCACAATGAATCAGCCATGAATCACCATGAAATCAGGGTAAATATTGAAGAGATGGGGTCAATAGATATGGGTTGGTATATAATTTGGATGGATGGATTGGGATGTTCATATGACACAAAGTATGGGGGAGACAAATGTATATATAAAATAAAGGATAGTGGCAAATAAAGGAAATAACTAAAATAAATAAATATTTCACACTTGGAGTAGGAAAAGTTTTAATAAATTTTACACCAATTGTTTTCCCTACTTTTCATTAATGAGGAACATAAAAGGATACCCCTGGTAATGTATCAGGTTTGAGCTAACAATTCTAAAACCTAGAAAATGGTCTCTATAATTGACTCTCCCCTCACATAAACTCAAAAAAAGATAAATATAATTGTTTGTAATCTATACTTGAAACCTAATGACCTGAACATTTTATATTTTTTCCTAAAATTATCATAAACCCATAACTGTGTAAAATAAATTAAAATAATGAATTAACAAACATAATTGTGAATATTAATTTGTTTAAAAATGACCAAACATACTACATTGTACACCAAAAATGTATCGTGTCCAAGTAGAGGTAAAAAATGGGAAACCATTCTAATGTAACACTCTTGTTAAACTATAATCCATGACTATCCATGTTTCATAAAAACATAAACAAAAACTCATCAGATATAGAAAACCTCTAAGAGAAGGATATGAGCACCGATCTCCTCAACATTTACAAATGGACTAAAATGGTTTAATTATCAGAATACTAATACCAATGAAGGGGAGAATGACACCATCAAAGTCCAATCACAAGATCATAAATATAAATTAATAAACTATACAATACCCAATCCTTCCAATGAAATACCATGAGGAGAGAAATACTCCATGAAATATCAGAAGGGATAAGAAGGGGATTACTGAAACCGATGGTTCCCAAAAATCCACGGAGCACAAGAGTAGTATACACTCCTCATTAAAATAAAAATCATGAAACTAACTAGATGGTCACAACTAGTATATGATTTTGTTTTAATAAAACTTCTCAAAATAATATCCCTTGGTAATTCTAATAGGAAATACAGTCTATTGACATGCATTACCCAAGAAGAAATAAATATACACCCCATGTATTCATTTATCCACCCCTTGTTCTCACCATGTCTAATAAAACCAGCTCAAACTACCATAAAGAAACACAAGGTGTAAACAATGAAATTGAAATAACAAATATGAAGTGAGGAATGAAAAAATCATAAAGTAAACACTATACGCATTGGTAAATCAATAATGTACCAGATAAAATAGTAGGTCTGGGCTTCTATAAGAAATAATTTTCCTTAAATAACAGATCAAAAATTCTAAAATGCTTTTCCTCTAAATAATATGCATCCCAACACATAAAGGTTACTATAACAGATATCCACCCGTCTATAAAATATCTAAAAAATGAATACATATGATATTAAAAAAGATAAATGATCCTCACTAAACCATTTATCAATAAAATATTATATGTATCATCCACTAAACCAAAAAATATTAAAAGGATACATTAATGAAAATCTTTTACCCAATGATCAATGACATAAAACTAATAGAAATAATATACACCTAAAAATCTAATTTATTCCTATGTATTATCAATGATGAAAAAATACTTGGACCAAACATGACCTCTATCATCTTTCCCTTTCACATGGGTTTCAATCAAATGGTCAATCATTCAAAATAACAAATCAAATAAGGATGAAAGCCCACTCTCATCTGGGGAACATGGTTGGTGATTGCCTAAAAACCATGAAATGGTACCTAGAGCATGTCTAGAATCACGTGTTTGGTTATTGTATGTTTTTTGTCTCAACAAACCAACCTCACATGTTGACATAATTATTCAGAACCATCCTAAAAAATTATATATGACCCCCAATCAAGCCATGCAGAGTAGAAAAAACTGGGCTTGGGGGTATAAAGATCTCCTCACACTCCACCTACACCAACCACCAATGACCCCACAACCTAATTTCTGTGCTATCGACACACAATATAAAAATTTTACTCTAAATGATTATTATTATATGAAAAACATGAAACCGATAATATGACACCCTTTATAATGAATATTTTTAGGCCACATCTCTGATAGAATCCTGAACCAGACCTCTATTATCATGAAGGGAATTCATGATCCTCATGGGCGAGAAACTAATGCTTGTGCATCACAAAAACATACATGTGAATGGATTATCATAATAATTAGATTAAAATATCATATATGGATAAATAAAACCATGAAAAACCCCATTTTAATTTCATAAGATCAGGGATTTGAAAAAAAAACCAGGACAACAACTTAATATACAAACATGGAAATTATAAAACAGAAGAAAACACCAAAAAATATCACTCATTGACTGGTATCCCTCTTAGGAAAGGCAGTGATTCACAAATAATTTCATTACATCACCAAACACTATTTATGATTACTATTGATTCATGGGATGAATTAAAATCCTAAATTTCCATGATAAATTAAATGAAAAAACATTTTGTGAATTCAATGAAAAAATAGGAAAGTACTATTAATCCAATTAATTGTCACAGATGGATAAAAGTATTAAAATATTAAATAACCTTGAAGGATCAAATATCTAAATAGAGACTGGTAATATAATATAGGATCCTTCCATTGAAATGATAATATATGTGTCAGCATATAATCTCTCAATAGGAAACCACTACCAATAGAATATATGGAAAAACTTTTGTAATATAGTTTTATAAATTTCTATTTTGAATAGATGTTTTATATTAGGATTTAATATTACCTATAAAACAATATATCAAGTATAATTTTTAACAACTATAATTTTAAAAAAACCTAAATATGATCAGTTATACATTTTCAATATAAACATAAAAATGGGGAATGAGAAACCATAACACATTACCCTTTTTATCCTCCCAATAAAACACCATTTTCATACATTTATTTATGGAGAAATAATTTTTAAAAAATATACTAAATAAATACCCAAATCAATCTTACAGTTAAAATATTACTTTCAAACCATTTAATTAATAAAAAACTTTAGTGTGTCAAAAAATCCCAAAAAATGGAATTTCAAATATGCCATGTGGACAATCAAAAACATCCTTGGGGAAGCCCCTAAATTTCAAAGATAAGAATATAAGAACCAACATGTCAACACATACATAAAATAAGAGGCAAGAAACTCACATTATCATTATACAATAAGGAAGGAATAATATACCATATTAATAATTACAAAATCACTGAAGGGACTAATGGGATGGGTATGATATATGGAAGATGGACCATTTTTTGATAGTTTAACGTTCATTCATCCATCAACCAAATTACTCTAAACCTACTATCTTCTATTTCACTCCCACTTTCCAGGTAATACAAATAACTACGGGCAACTATACTGGGCATAATATCTAAAATCCTTGATATTTCAAATGGATTTCAACTTAGTATTAAGGGTTCTCAATTAATAAATAAATGATGTCCAGAAAATTTCAAAACTAATATAACAAATTAGAAATAAATAAATCCCCATGGTCTAACATCACAACCATATCCTACCCATCTCACACACATCCCTTATAATGATCCCCAATCCCATATGATCTTCATGAATCATAATTCAAGAGTCCATCACAAGTATATAATCAATAATTATAGAAAATATATATGGTACCAACAAGGGAACAAAGAAATCAAAAATATATCACAAAAAAATTTCACAACCTTTACTTTTACTAGTCACATGTAGTATATTGACATTGAAATCCATTTTTTAATGATTTTTAACATAAAAAAACCTTTAAAATCACAACAAAACCCCTAATCAAAACCCAATAACTCAATGTCTTATCAATTTAATTTTATAAAATGGAAATAAAATTCTTCTAATTAAATAATAAATTAAAAACAAGAACACCCCTTTAAAATAGAATACAATTTTAAAATACATTTTTAAAATATTAGAATCTCTTTTGAAAACCCCAAAGGGAATTTAATCCAACACATGTATTGAAACTACGATCAATTATAGGGGGATTTACATTTATATAACCACTTTAAAATAAAACAGAAATGATGAACACATTAAATTTAAAAAAAATCTAAATTCATGAATAAATTTTAAAGTAAATTTTATAAACATCTAGAAGCACTTGGCTTATAGATTAGGCCTTATAAAGCACAAAATCTAGTTTCATAAAAAAACCAAGAATACTAAAACATATAATAGGCTTCTAAATTTTATTGAACAACTTTAAAATACATAAGAAATTTATAAGGGGAATTAGAAGGTGGGATTTTAGAAACATGTTCCTCAAAATGACAATGTTAGAGCCAAAACTGTTCTAAATGCATTACCTTGGGAGATAGATGTTGAACCGTAGAATAATGTATCCCAGAAGACACATCACATTCCCTATCATAAAATAAATAAACAAAAGGATAGGTTAATCCTTAACCTGTATATTGTTTAAGCTACGAGGGGAGACATGGAGAATAATAATCTCCCAAAATGAATAGTGATGAGAAAAAGATATCATATTCTAGAGAGTATGGAATATTCCCCATGAAATCATGGAGAAGAAATTAAGAGATTATTGATTATTGGAGGGGGTGGTGTGTGACATGGAGGTCAGGAGGATCTGGACATGAAATAATAATGATGGTGAAGAGTGGGGTTTTGAAATAAGTGATGAAAAAAGGAAAAGAAATAATGAAATAATAATAATAATTAAAAATTTTAAGACACTGTGTTTCATGCATGATTTAGGAGTATGGTTTATCAGACATCATGCCTATCATGTTCTTACTTCCCGAAAAAAATTATCATGGTTACTCATTGGAAACTTGAATTATTGATATAACCAAGAGCATAGGCGGTATAAATGATAACCCCACCACCACATGTTTTCCGCATAGTTCCTCCTAATCATTCGTAGAATCAACTCATTTAAAAAATACATAAATTCATCCTAAAAATCTCAATAACCCACAACAACATAAAATTTAATAATTAAATTAATTTATTAAAACCAATATGTCCTAGAGGGTTTCATAGAATATTTCCCATTAAAACATTACGAAATAATAATTATTATATATACTATTATAATTATTTGGTTATTGACTACACTTTATCAGACTTTTTCCATTTTCCTTTGAAAAATGAAAATAGTAATTGGGAGTATATCATGAAGACCACCTCCAAAAAGAGTGGTGAATCATTTTTTATGAAATATATACTTGGAGGGTTCCAAAATAAAATCTAATAAAATAAGATATTATATTTAACATTATTAGGATTGTAAAAGTATAATCTATATCATACCATCCATACATTCTCTGTGAAATGAATATTCTTATTAAACATATATGAGGACATAACCTCCATCAAAGTGAAATATATTGTTTCTTAGATTTTATTTTCCTTTTTATATAAATATAAAATAACTTAAATAACAACATTAAAATGATTAAGTAAAATCATTATCAGTATGTAACAATTGTATTATGATAAAATAATCACCTTCACTTCCATACTAACTCAAAGGTTAAATATTGATGAGGTTTCAGTTGGATTAACCACACGGTTGAATAAAACAATAAATTTATATCACTATTTAATATTAAATATTAAATAGGTATTTTTAGATTTCAATAAAAAAAAAATTGGGTTATAAAAAGGTTATATTAATGTTTTTATGAATATTGTATAAGATTTTGTTTTTGATTAAATTTCCAAATCAATGCCATCACTAACATTGTTTTCATGATTAATAAATATAATACATTTGAAATTAAATTATAAAATAATAAATAATTAGGATAACTCTATTATAGTACTATTTATGATCTTATAAATATTAACTTTGAAGTATTTGATAATAATTGACCCTGGAATTGTGAAATTTATACTGAACAAAATAATCAAAACTAATAACCTATGATGATGAAAATAAAATATGAATTTCTAATATGTATTTAATAAATGATGTTAAAATAATTTTTTAAGAGTTTTTAAAAATTAATATGGTTCCCAAATAGGTAATATGACTATTTTTTTCTTTTATAGAATGAAAGAGATTTTTTTTCTATACAAGAATTAAGGTATGAGTTTTGGTATCATAACATCATCCATTGATATATGATATTTATTCACCGCTTGATTCCTTTTTTCTGTCAAAATATTAGACCTGAATATATTTCATCATTATCATTCATGATTTATATGAAATTTAAAAATCCATATCATGTTTCTTTATTTTTACATTATCAACTTTATAAGGGTGTTTTTTTATCAATTTTCATAATTTGAGACATTTTTTATAGACGACACAGAATATCTATACTAGGTTTTCTTCAAATTTCATATAAAATATAATGAAAAAACTCTGATTAAATTTCCATTATTTTTTCATTAACAATATATCTTTGAAGTTGTTTGTAATAAATTTAATCTTAAGATGTATGGTGTTTTTTTAATCAACTAATTGTCATATTTTAAAAGGATTCCACTTTAACAATATTTATAGAAGATGGTTATATCATATTCTTTTATGATTATAAAATTACATTCCTCCTTATTTAGTCAGTACATAAATTTATTTATTTATTACATATTAATTGTTTTTATATGAAGAAAAAATTACATCCTCTCTAAATAATATTCTTTTATAATAATTTATTATATGTTACAATAACAATTTTTCTATATAAATCATTTCAATATTATTCAACGAAAAATTATTGAATATTCTAAATAAAAGTAATTTTCTTGTCAATATGTCACTTCACACTTTATAAAATAACCTTTGTTAGTGAATTGTATCTTCATATTTATGAATATAGGTAACTCGTTTTCAGAAATACATTTTTATGGGTTCTTTTTGAGTTATTAAAAATTTTCCATATGAATATTTTTGTCAATTTCTTAATATTTCCTTCCAATTTTTTTAATTCATAATTATTCATATAAAATTAAATATTTTTAAATGTTTCATATGTAAAATATTGAATTCAAGATGTAAATCATGATTTTGAAAGGAATTATATTATCCCATATTTTTTGAAAATAATATTTAATGAGTTTTGATTTATTCTCAAAAATCATTTTAAAAAAAAAATTCTTTTATAAATTTTCTTTCTAAATGTATATTTTTGTTAAAGTATAATTTATAAAAATATTTTGTCATTCCAAATTTATTTAATTTTTTATAAAAAATGAACAGACCTATCTTAAATTGAAAAATAAGTGTATTTCATATCATTTGTTTAGTAGATATACAAAATTATTTTATGAAGTCATTTTACACTACTATAAAATCTTTAATGATCCTTATTTTACACATGATTTATTTTTATTGTACCAAACATTTTATTTCTATGGATGTCTTATTGAATGTTCTATGAATGTTTTTTATGAAACCCATCTCTTTTCCATTGGTTAATTTAGTGGTGATGAATGTCTGGATTTTATTAATGAAACATATATGTATGAATGGATATTATGTTATGGGTAGGTCTATTAAAACCTAAAAATTATATGTGTAGTGATATAAATATCATGAGATGATAATGGGAAATGAGTAGTGTTTCTCAATACACAAAGTTAAATAGGCAGTAAAACCTGACCCACTTAAAAAATATGAAGTAATACTATTTCTATAAGGGAAATGGGTTGTGATGTGTGATTATATAATTATTATTGTTCCATATTTATATGATATATTCATATAATTAAAATATGTGGGTCTTATTTCATAGCTCACATTATTTTTCTATTGTATGTTTTTGTTTAATTGATATTACCAGTACCTCTATCATTACAGGGTAATAATAATTATTGTTCAATGATCTTATTAATATGTTATTATTACTTTTAGTCATGTTTTCTCAATATATTGTAGTATAATCACTCTGAAAATATCCATGAGTTATCTCTTACTGGTCATTTTAGGTATCCCCTTAATTATGATTCAATTCCCTATGTTATGATGATGAGTATTACCTATGTGGAATCTAGAAGGGGTTTTATAATGATTTGAATATAGAGATTTGATCATATGTACCAGAAAATAAGATTATTATTCATCTAATCCATAACGAAAAAAACTATAATTCTTTCGGATTTTATGTTATTATATAAATTTACTATGTTAGCTAATGACACATTTGTAAATTCACATTCGGATATATCTCATGACCACAAATGTCGCTGAAAATTAGTTTTTTATAACACTACGCTTGCGAGTGTTGGTTTATAGAGCCTATTTTTTAATTAGATTAGTGTACAATTATTGTGGGGATTATTCTAGTTATTTTATATAATTTGGTAAAAAAATTATGGAAACTTGAGGAATATATCTATATAAAAGAAAAAATTCAATTTTCTTTTAATTTAGTTAATAGTAAAATGTTATATGAAAAAATATTCTAGTTTGGATACTGAAATTGGCTGTGATTTTGTCATATATTTATGTTATAGAAACAACCCAAAAAATGAATGTTTAGTATCAACCATTACTTAATCCCAATCATGATTACTGGTATTAAGACTGAACACATGGATATAAACTCCATGAAGATATGATTTTCATGATTTCCAGTCTTTTCAAAAAATATTAAAATCCATTTAAAAGTAATTTGATGAGATAATTTATAAATAGAATAGTTATATAACACAATTAGTATATATCCATAGAAAAAATATATAAAACTAAACGACTATGTTATTATATAATTATATCACAATTCTACTAAAATTATAATATATTCAAATAAAGGATTCATTTAATAATAAAACATAAGAATGAGATTTAATTTTCATGTAACTAGTTTCTATTATTTCATTTTATATTTTCATAACCATTTAAGATGTTGTATTTTCTATAAAATAGAATCATGAAAATAATGTCTTGAAACTAATGTTAAAGGAAGCTCATATAAAAAATTTAAGAAGAATATTTTGTATAAATTATTAAGAAAAATAAATTATTAAAATGTGATTACTATAAGATAAATGATATGTCTCCATGTATTTATGATTTATAGGTTGATATCTGTTTATACGATACATCTTCATTTTTTTTTGAATCTCGTAGTATTTTTCATTAGTGAATGAAAATTAAAATTGGGAGGATGAAATAAATTCATCTGGGAGAATATAATGACCAAGTATTTTAATATATATATATATATATATATATATATTTCAAATTAATATAGTATGTTTGATAGCATAGTTAACATGCATCCCTAAACTAATAAAAAATTGAAAATATATTTTATTAAAATATAATTACAAATAGTAAATATAAATTTATTTACAAAGAAACTGAATTGGTAATTATAAATAAAAGTAACCAAATTTTGAAAAATATCATAAATATACAGAAAAAGAGTTAATTTTTATTCCAATATGATAATATAATTCAATTTGACTAGTAAAATATCTAATAAGTTCATTTCATGAAAATTTATAAATATTCTTATAAATTTCAGTTTTAGAAACAATATGTGATAACTTTCATAAATGTAATATATTATTTTTCACTTAATATAATATATATTTTTTATTTTAATAACATCATAAATGTTTTAATAGATAATAAATATGAATAATAAAAAAAATATTAAAAATCATTATCTTAGTAAAATTTGTTTTCATTATAATTTATACATCAATTTAAAAGATAAATTCTATATTTTTAAAATTTTAAAATTTTAATAATTATTTTTTTTAAATAAATATGTTAAAATAATTTTTTTATGAATATTTTATAATTTTTTTTTAAATATATTATTTTGTGGTAAATATAGAAAAATTTAATTTTACAAAATATCTAAATTTATAAATTTATTATTCTATAAGAAAGATGTAAAAATTTTAAACCCTTATAAATGATCATATATTAATTTATAATTTAATCATATATATATTCATATAATTGGATGACTTTTGAAAATCCATTTTTAATATTATAAGTGATTAATTAATATCATCAAATAAAAAATTGTATTTCTACATTTTAATAAAATATTATTTTAAAAAAATTAATTTTTATATGGATTATAAAACCAAATCAAATTTCCTCACATTTTTATTAGTAGAATAATTTCATGAAAATAAAAAATATTATAGTTGTAACCTAAATATAAATCTTTTCTTAAAAATATATTTTTTTTAAAAAATGAATCAACGTATTATATGTGATACATTTAAAAATTGATATTTCCTACACTAAAAAATCTTGTTAGATAAATTGATTTTAAAATATTAAATCATAATTTAAAAATTATGTAATAAATTAAATTTTATTTTTTTTCATTAATACTTGTTACCATTTTTATGAATTTGTTACTGTGGTAAATTTTAGTTTCGGTAAAATTTTAAAGTTAAGATAAATAAATAAAAACAGTCAATGTTTATGTCAATAAGGAATTATTGATTGGTTTATCAAAGTTACCTTGTTTGGAACCCTTCCTCATATCCAATATTTTACAGTATTAGATTATTTTGATCCTTTAATAGTGACTTTACATTTTATATTATTTTAAAATACACTCTTGTAACTTTAAAATGGTACATCTAGGAGCGCATCATGTCCTCTCCAATTTTGATTGATTATTTGTACTATACCCTTTATTAATTATTCAATCTCCATATCCCATCACTTTCATCCACCTAACCCATGGAAAACCTTAATTTCATCCATTTCTATGCCATACGTCAAGAGAAATATAAAATTCTCAATCGAAATAATAATTACTATATATTATTTATCAATATATATTAATACACCAAATCTAGAATACCCATCTCAACATGAGGAAATAAGAATTATCATTATATTGATATTCTATTACATTTTTTGAATAAACAATATCCAATATTTTCCTTTTTCATTGAAAAAATGAGAGCATCGTTTCTTCATACATGCTTTATACCTTCTCCATAAAGTGATGATTCTCATTTTCTATAACCAACTCACATGGGTTGTTCAAAAAGGTTATTTCAAAAATAAATATATGATTTATAACATAATTAATTTTAACATCTGAGAGGATATCAGGTACCCTAAAGTTGTGTAAATTAGGGTATGTATACTTTTCTATAACATATAGGCCTTGTGTATCGTGACCACTTAATTATAATATGACGCATGATTTCCTCTTGTAGATATGATTAAATTTTACTTGATTATTATATTGATCCTACCCCCAAGCCACATAAAATGATGCACTGAGATATTTACTAATGAAACTTATGCATACCATCCTATACAAAAGATGCATATCACTAGTAGTGACATTAAAATTATGGTTTATTTGAGAGGTTATCCCCTATGGAGTAGTAAGTATTTACTATATGGATAATATAGAATGTGCAGTGGAATATAATAAAAACCAAAAATCAATAAATTACTGAATTAATAATCATTCATGAACATGTTATGACCATAACATGGGAATCCAATTCCATAAGAATACATTCCCAGAAAATGTAAATAAATAATAATGTATTTCGTATCTATCTTCAATTGAATCGTGAGCAAAGGATATGTCTTCTGGTCCTATAATCCATCTATGCATGAAAGGATTACAGCAACCAAGCCTAATCCTTGAACATGATAATACAACCAAGAGGTTTTTTTGGGTACCCTAGTGCAATGGAAGTGTGAATAAGGTGTGATATATACTCAATAGGCCACTAAAATGGTTCAAAATTTGATCTTATCCAGATATATAGAATAATTAGTGTGTTGGTATATCAATAACGTAGCACATAAATAAATTTAGACAAGTCAGCCTTAGGATCTTCAAGGACACTTGGAGAACCCTACCTACATTGACCTAATCCATAATATCAAGGAACATTCCAATATTTATATATAATAATATATCTAAATAGATATATGAAGACATATATATTAACTTATGATGATCCAGGGAATCCATAAAGTAGTAAATGTTATAACAATAAGGAATTCCTAGATCTCATGGCTATAATATTAGGCATACATTATGGAGTTTTCTTGACGTCATAATTGGAGGTATCATTACTCATATGTAAAAATAAACAAGTATGATATAATTAATTTTACTATGATCCTATCCAAGTCATTCCATAAAAAGGATCCCAATTATTAATAAATGGGTAACATTATTCTGTTAAATATATAATCTTGACCATACATTTCAATAATGTGGAATCCCATGTATCACCAATAATTTTTCATTTCCCTATGATCTTCTCCATGGAATTATGAAAATATGAATCACAAGTATCTCATAGTGTATGTGAAAAATATATCATATGATCATGTCCATATAATTCCATAACAAGGAAACTATTATATTGCTCAAAGAATTATATAATTTATATGTCCTATGAAAAAGTCTACGGAGTTACATAAAATGGAAATCCAAGTATAAATCATAGATAAAATCATCCTAAATAGACTATAAACCCATACAGTTAATTCATTAATATGGAACTCATGCATCACTCATTGTACACAAATATAATTAAACCATTTAATTTTATTTAATGAATATGGACATGTCTATAATCATTCCACTCATTCATTAAAATTCATAAAATTAAGCATCTACATAGTTAAGTATTCCATACCATAATTATAGAATAATTTTTTCTTATATTTTATTTATTAATCAAATGTGTGATATTGAAAGGAATTTTATATTTTAATCACATCAACTATACAACTAACAATTCAATTTATAAACAACATGAAGTTCATTCTACAATATAATTAACCAAAACGCATTTAGTTAACAGATTTTAATAAATTTAATTAATCATATTGGATGAGTCACAAATGTTATGCGATAAATAATTTTCAAAGGACCTAGTGGGTACCGAATAGATTTTAATTAATTAAGGTATTCCTAAATGTTCAAGGTGTTTGAGAACACACCCAAGGGGCCTTCGAATCATTAGACAAAAAAGGTATAAGGATTATGTACTCAAAGATACATTATTTGGTTGGGAATGTTGATTTTATTAGATACATCCTTATAAATGGGAAAATATCATTGAGGATGTGGTATAAACAATTAAATTTAAGGTATTCCATGTTTTAAAAGAAACTCATGGAATGTCTAGTTTTTTTTCAAAATTTCACTAATTTATAATCAATAAATTGGTGTAATAGAATATAAGAGAACAAATACCTTATTCTTATGATGGCCCACACATTCAATACATGTCCTTGATTCAAGGAAAAACATGAGAAATAACAAGATTAGAAAAACAATCTAAAGAGGGGAAATGATCTCATATGGATTGACCATTCTATTGAGAAAAGGGAAACCAGAAACGAGACCATAGGATTCATGAGATTATCATTATGGTTCAAATAAAAATAATAGTGTTTGACTTGGATCTAATTTGAGGGAGGTATCCCAAATACAATGTTTGAGGAGATGAGCTTCTATGGAGGTCTATCGTGCATGGGTGTAATAATGGAGGAAGAAAAAGGAAAAATAAATAAGGTATGAGTTTAAAAATTTATATTTCCAGTCCATTATTGAGCCAATTTATTGGACCACATAGTTTGGGTATCCTTGATCCATATACATTATTACAAAAACTGTTTGGAAGTATGGTGGTGGGTTTGGTGCAAGGCTTTCAAAACAATACATAGCAAGAGTTTTTCCTTTCTCAGATTTCTATATATATAATTTCACGTCTGTGTGGGAATAGGAAATTGTTTTGAAAAAATGTGTTACACCTTCTAATCCCATTCACTATATCCCATAGTTTCATCTAGTAACTATATGGATTCAATGAATCATATCCCTGAAGAGAACATGCAAAGTGGATATGCAACTCAGTTAACACTAACCATGTTCTAAATAAAATCCCTTGTGAAATGAGTTTTTAGGGCCAAATGTTCCTAAAACTCATATAAACAATCAAGTGTACAATAAATCCTCAAAGATATTCTAAAAATACTTTTAAGTATTCTAAATCTAAGAATTAGTTTTTAAGACTCAATTTATGATTTAGTATGTCCACCAAATGGAATAAAAAAATATTCCTAGAGAATTTCCACCCATCCAAATCACAAGATATTACAACCTCACCACATAAGAAAGTATCATCCATGAGAGTAATCGGGGAAACCATGAAAACATAAAATGACCTACTTGGGTTGTTAATATTCATTCAAATGGTAAGGTTTCTTTACTCAATTCCCAAAGAGCCTTCAACAATATCTTTAAACACACTGTAACTAAGTATCTAAAACATAATCCAACTATCAAAACTACTATAAAAACATCAAGATGTTACTTAAGAAAGATCATAATACTATAGAAATAACCACATCACTATCTCTTTCCATTAGGCTATATATGTATTTTCCAAACCATAAGTTCGATAATTCCATAGAGGAATCTATTAATCATGGTTATCCCACTATTGAAATGGTTTGTTAAACATTGGCCTGACATCCCAACAATACCTAAAACATGATTATAAACTTGGAAAATATGATCACATATTATGACACTACCTTCACTCCTTGATTCAATCAAAATTGTACTATACTAATTGACCAAAGATAAATTTTCAAACAGTATTTTCCATGAATTCCATGACTATCTCTTTAAGATGCACATATCTCCTTACAAAGGCCAATATAATTTTATTTATCACTAATTGGATTCAAATATATGATATAATTGAGATTTATCTACATTATTGGACCATTTATAAGATTCTTGGCTCCAAAATTCGATGCATCAATTGAACCAGATCATAAATCTTACCCAGAGGCATATTCAGATCATTCTAAGCATTATTGCTAAAGCTCATACCCAATATCCAATGATTCTTTCTACTGAAAACCAAATTTATATAATAAAGTATCTTGTCAAATTCTATTCATGGATCCATGTACCTATATAAGTTGATCTGGGATTAACAACTGCATCAATATTTCACCCAAATCCATTAATTAACCCATACATGTAATTTAACAAGAACTCTATTTCTTCCTTTCCTCAGGAATTGAATGGTATACGAGTGAAAAATAAAGCATCACATGACTGAGATTTAGGTAATATATCCTTTTTTTTCTTCAGTTTCACCCACAAGTGACTGAGGTCCCTCTCCCCAACATTGGATCATAATTTTCATTGCACCATCAAATGGTTTATGATTCTTATATCCCATTATCAATCAACCCAGACACCAAATAACTAGCATAGCTAAGATCCAGGTTATCCCAGTTGGTTTCATAATAATTAGCCATCAGGCATTCATACTACCTGATAATAGTTTTAATAGATAATTCTAAACATGAATCTAATCGAGGGTCACCTCCTTCAAAATGTCCCCTGGTGTACTACGCACCATATAAATTATTTTCAAAATACTTCTTGAGCACAACACCCAAGGATTTATTTTATTAAATAAAAAAAATACTAAAATAGGTAGATCGGTCAATATATCATGGTATATTAGTTTACAGAGGGGGATATCATGATTAGGTCTTCATCACCTCTTTACTGGTTGCACACTGAGATTGTATCAATAATCATATATACCTGATTCTGAGCCATGCTCACACGAACTAGGCCTCACCAGACATTTTCAATGTCTAATATCGCATAACCCGATAATGAATTTCACCGTCCATTCTATTTTATCCCTCATTCCACAAAAAAATCCAATCAATTATAAAAAATTTCTAGATTCCTTTCCTATATGAATCATATTATTTAAATCCTTTATCATTGGCACACTTCTGAACACACACTGATGTTAAATTCATTACACTTATCATGCAGTAAATGGTTGAGATAATCCTACCATACACAATGGTTGTACATCATGTACCACCCAATTCAAAAACCTAACTCATGCTTCAAGGATTTTTTAGTCAATAATGTCAAACTAATTGTGATACTCAGCGCATCAGTTTTCGTTAAACAAGAAGTTTCCTTGGTACTGCATTTCAAAATCATTACGTAACCCATGCCGGAATTTATCAAATGGTTACCAACCTAAATGTGTTAATTTTGGCAAGAGTACATTAATCATGTAACCACAAAATGTAAACAAATTAGGCAACCATATATCCCACCGAATATAAAAAATTTATATATTCAATATGATTGGTGATTTCCTGAAGGAAATGTCCTCAAAGATACTATATTACAAAATGAAAGATCATCTATTATATCAGTCTCATAATTATCATATAATAAACATAATTTCCATGGATTCCTTCATAATCCCCACCCTAACCACTTTTATAGGTTGTCATTGATGAATGAAATAATATTCACATAATAGGGTCTACATTAAAAGGAAGGGAATCATGTTCTCCTATCTAGCTCTAGTTTATCTAGAATGGGAAACATACAAAACATTTAGGATCTATTACACAACATGTTACAGACCATCAAACACTCCATCATAGAGTTAAATTTTGACTGGGTAGATACTAATCAACCTATGATGGATGAAACCCGTCCACATAGAATAAAATATCACTTCCCAAGGATCAAGATCTCAGGACCTGATCATTATTTGGAATAACAATTGGAGAAGGCACGGTAAAGGGATATGATGATAATGTAAATGATAAATGGTTGACTCATAGTGGCCTCCACATATTTCAATACCCCCTCAAGGTTCAACAATCCATATAAAAACCCATATTCCAAAAGGTTTCCTTTCATTATCTAGATTCCCACCTTAGGAAACTAGATCCTAATTGGAACATAATTCCAGAGATCTTATAGAAATAATTTACCAATATGTTATGGTTAGAAAGTGGTACGATAATTTTTATATATCCTTTACTACACAATTTATGGACCATAAAATAAATTCACAACAAAGAATATCACTATGACTTACCACCAAACATATAGGTCCATCACATCCTTGGGAAAATTTATTATAGATCCATGAAAATGAAAAGTATTCTTTTATAGAAAACAATGAAGGAAAATTTAAAATTTGACCCCTACATGAGGGTCATGACAACAAGAAACTCAAAAATAATAAATTTTGAGTCATTTAAACAATGATAATTTATTTTTACATTTATAATTGTTCATATATTAGGGACATTGAGAACTATTTTTCAATATAAATCTTACTAATTACATAATTTAAATTATATTACATATAATTTTTTAGAAATTACTATATTACATACTATTTGACCATTTATTTAATTCATGTATTTTCCCACCCCTCCTGGTTAAAAAAAATTTAAATTAATATCAATAGAGGAAAAACTATTTATTTATAAAATAACATATTACTTAATTAAATCATCATAATATTAAAGATATAAAGAAGATAATGGGTTTTTATTAAGTAAGGGGATTGGTCTAGTAAAATTTCGACATTCATTTTTTTGAAACACCATATCAGCAGATATAAACACATTAAACATATATACAATTAACATAATCATACCATTAGGGGTTAAGTACCAAGAAAGTATGAATTTATTGATTACCTAGGAGGATCCTTTAATGTTAATCTAGGTTCAATTATATGGAAAATAGAATATAATATATGTATTCAAGGTTTATAAATTATAATTGGCATACCATTTAAATGCATCCCATAAAAATTATTTTATTTAATATTTAACACACCCTTAATGGGATAATATCAAAAGCATACCTAATAAGGAGTGACCTACGTGGGTCACATCTAATCTATCACATAAAGAACATGCCCCACCTGACTTACATGGGACTGGTTGTGAAATTAAAAATTTAATCATACATGTCTTTAAGGCCATGTCACAGAAGTACATTCCCCATTATTTTACAATTTACCTTTCATTTGAATGTATTCGTTTTATGTATGAAATATCATTTCAAAATCCATACATATATATACATACTGGTTGAGTTATATAAAATAACGTTCCCAAATTATAATTTTTCATGTCTTTATATGTTTCAATTTTAATTCATGTAACTCCAATGAGGTCATCACACTTGTTTCCAGAATATAACAAGTCTATAGTATATGATCAGATTATATGTCCCCCCATTTTCCAAATTTATTAAACTCTCGTACATGTTATAAATTTAAAATATAGAACCCATTTTATCATAAATATTAATGTATCTAGTCATGAAACTAGTTTCATTGGAGCAAAAATATCTACATAAGTCTGTTAAGTAGAATTACACCATCATTCTATGTGGGAGACGCCATTTAGGATGATGCAGACATGTTATTTATTCAACCATGATACATATTTGCAACCAATAATACAATTATATTTAAATAAATAGAGGTTATCAACCATTAATTGTATAAAAATAATCATTCTCATATTTCAAACTTCATATAATAAAAAATTCTTTTTAAATAATTACCTAAACCGAGTATAAGAATATCCATGCTTATAATCACCCAAATCTGTTATACAAATCATCATTCATTAGGAAATTTACTATTCATTCCTAATGAATATATAATGATGTAATGTGAATATCTACATTACATTGATGATACATGTAGTAATATATCATTCTTATACCAAGAGAAGGATAAATTAAATCAAAATATCTATAAATCAATAACCGGTGGAAGTATAAAAATCATAGAAGGATAAATATAAATCAATGGTAATATAGAAAAGTAGTCTAACCCATGGAAACTCAAACATTCCCCCAATAGTGGGTTGGAAAGTCCCAATACCTAGAAATTTATCATGTTCTAACAAATTCCAAGTGTACTATCTACCGTCATAAAATTTTAAGACAAAAGGATAATATATTAGATACAATTTTTAACCATGAATTTGGATCCCGGTAAAATTTTTCCCTAAGATAGGTTGCCTGTAAAAACATGGGTCTTCTTTTAAGGAATGTTTTCCTTTTCTAGTCTTTTTTGAGAAAAATGAAATTTTTATATATGTACCATGTACTTTCTCAGTACACGTCATGTACACGGTTACCACGGGTAGTCGTGTGTTGGCTGTGTAATGGCCACACAAACAGTCATGTGTGGTGACCAGGAGACTGCCTAAAGTGAAGTGCGAAAGGGGTATGTATACACCATGTACTTCTAAAGTACACACCATGTATTTTATTTTTTTTGTTAAATGTACCGGGGTCACGTCTAATCACCAAAAGGCCTTCTTCTCAACCATGTTTGACCGAGAGCACCAGTATGGCCACGATCTTCCTCTGAGCCCCCGAGCGAGCATCTGATCTCCGATTCAACCACGATTGATTATGTTGGGATCGCCTCGATAAGATCTTCCTTCTAATAGGGCTTAATTTAATGATTCCTCCTCCTTCTCAAGTTATCTTCCATTCAAATATTAAGACAGTTTTGTAGATATTCGTTGTTCTTGGGTGATTCAAGGCTTGAGGTTCACATATAGCGATCTCCAAACACCGAGGTAGGTGTCTTGTGCATTTTGATTGAATGTCTTTGAGTAATATGTGCAGTTTTTTCGAATACCCTTGAATGGGGTATTGTGAGATTACCAATGTAACCATGTTAATTTCCTTCCATGCTTATATGCTGGAGTAGAGGTTAATAGAATGTGAATAGGTTTGGTTACTTTGATTTTGAAGTGTCCGCCCATGCATGTTATGTTTCGACCGTTGGGTCATGTTTAGCCAATTAGGCTTCCTTGATGTTTTCCCATGCCTAGTACTATAGGATGGAGTGAGTTTTTGATCCAACATGCCTGATATGTTGTAGATTTTTTAGCCAAGTAGTTCGTGAGGTTTACTTTGGCTATATTGCATTTCCATTCTAATTTGACTTACACAGGGCCGTGAGAACATGGAGTAGTAGACTATAAGGGGAATTGACGGTGTGAACTTCCACAATAAGTCTTAACCACAATTTACTATAAGGTAAATTGATATTGTGAGCTTCCTCAGAGAGTCTTTATCACTTTGACTATAAGGGGAATTGACTAGGAGTGCATCCTCAGAGAGACTTTGTTATATATTTTTAATTTAAACCAGAGGGGTAGACTGTGTGTGCTTCACAGAGGGTTGCTGGTGTAGCTAGGTAGGACCAGAGGGGATAGGCTATGAGTACTTCCTCAAGGGTTACATGTTTTTTCATTCCTTCTTGATTAGCTGCTTACTTGATATATGAAACTGAATACTTTGAAACTGAAGGACTGGTTACTGCTGAGTAGTTCCTTGTTTACTGCATTCTTTTGTATATTTCCTGGTATATATTCACTAATTGTTAGGCATTGATCATATGGTAGTTTCCTAATAATATTTAGTCTCGCACCCTTTTTGGGCCATGCTTTTGGGCCCAAACAGATTAT
The DNA here is from genome assembly GCA_963277665.1 of Viscum album. NCBI lineage: Eukaryota > Viridiplantae > Streptophyta > Magnoliopsida > Santalales > Viscaceae > Viscum > Viscum album. The sequence goes on from OY728122.1 coordinate 600,438,949, forward strand.
ATTACTGCTTGTATAGATTAGTTCAAGCACCCTTCTACTTCGGGTACTTGACTACTGTAAAGCTGGAGAGAATGTGACCAAGCTGAGGATTCTGATGCTGAGGAGCCGTCATCTTTATTTATTTTATACATTGGTCTAGAACTATTTTATTCCAGCATAGTGATTTTTTGGGATTATTTTCTAGACATATGTATCATGCCTCATTCATATATATGTGTGTGTGTGTGTGTGTGTGTGTGTGTGTGTGCTCGATTTTATTATTTCTAGTCTTCAGTTGTTTCCTTTATTATAGATTATTACTAATTATTAAATTGTATATATGTTTTACATTGACTGTGTTACTCTATAAATGAGGGCATAATTTCCCCCCCATCACACACAAGGCACCCACTGCTACTCGGCAGCCTCTGGTGTTCGGGGAAATGTGCTTGAGGCCATGTGACCAACTGGGTACGGAGTTCCTTGAGGCAGCATCCGGAATCAGGATCTTACAAAGTGGTATCATGGCAATTCATTCTTTTTGACTTACTGTTTGGATCCTATAGCTAGGTATATGAAGTAATAGGTACATGGTAAAAAGTAGTTCCCAGGTGTAGCTAACCCGTGTACAATTAAAATCCAATCTACCTTGTTCAATGTAATCCTTCTCATTTTCAATTTTTCAGTTGATTTGATTTCACCTTTAGTGATTGACATGGTTTTTGGTGTTATTGTTGATGTTATTGAGGTTCTATTTCTATTCCAATCTGATAAGATTAGGGTATTCCATCTCATGCATCATATAGGCCCCTGCTAGAAAATCACATGTCATGAATTCTTTCCATGCCATTTAGGGTGAATTAGTTATTTAATGTTGTTGTGATAAATTTTTTTCTAGATATACATGTTATTGTGATAGATGACTTGATATAATTATTTCTTTTTGATAGGGTATTGTTTTGTGTAAGGTGTTGTTTGAATGGATGCCAATCTTTGGTCCTTGAGTTGGTATGGTCCCTCTTGGATTAGAATTTTCTAGATCATTGCCTTGTTATGCTCTTATAAGACATGTTTAAGATTCCAATCATTTATTCATGGTGTGTATGGGCCCTAAAGGATAGGAATTGGTAACTTAAATGATCGTTTCAGTGTTTTTATGGGCTCTGGAGTAATTTTTTAGGCTTACTATCTGGAAAAAACCTAGAATACACACTGTGTAGTTTTGAATACATGTCATGTGTTCTTATGTTCGGGAAGAAACTATTTTTCTTAAGTAAATATCATGTACTGTATGTACACGTTGTGTAGTATCTAACTGTTTCACTGGCTATGTGGGAAGATACCTAGGGTTGTGAAATCATTTGGTACACGCCATGTGCATCTGGATCATGATGTGTAGTGTATCTAGTGTACCCATCCATATAACGAACAACACGGGTCAGAAAAATCTTTGTAGTACACATGATGTCCATCTGGAAAACGTCGTGTAGTGTAAGCTGTGTGTCTGGTTGTGTCACTAATAACACGGGTCGGTGAAGCTCATCTTGTACAGTCCATGTCTAGCACGAACATTTCGTGTAGTTTTTTTCTAGGAGAACCGTGTAGCTTAGGAATGTAGAAGTACTCGGGCAGGGGAACAAGATTCAAGTACTTGCCATGTGTTAGGACAACATGTCGTGTATAGGGTGTAACGTGACTAGTTTTGGAAAAATTACTCGCCCATGTGAAAGGATTTAGGGAACATGCCATGTAGTCATTATACATGTCGTGTATACTTTTTTTGAAAAATATAAATTCATTTCTTCTCTTGTTCCCTTCTTACACATAAATGTTTCAGTCCTAGTTAATCTTGATCTAAGATGTGCTCTTGACCATGTCGAGTCATTCCACCGAGATGTACTCTGGTTGTATTCTATTTATAGGGTGGTGATTAGACACCGGATATGGCTAATCATGGACTTCTGGAAGAACTTCCACTTGTGCCAGTCTAGGCACCATTAGTTATACCTGACACTGGTGCTGATATATAGTTTAGGGAGGGATATATAAGGATGATGCAGACCTTTTAGGGGGCACCACATCCTGCCCCGTCAATGGAAGAATTGACATGGGTATTTTAGTAACATCGTCCTCCCACTTTCTCAGGTGATGGAGGAACCCAGGCTATATAGTCATGGCTAGAAGCCACACTGACAATCTTCAAGCATATGGAGACACCTCTGGAAAGGGGGTTTAAGCTCTCTATCTACATGATTTGAGACTCTGCCAGGAGGTGGTGGGAAATGATCTCACAAGTGGGATGTCGACATAATATGGCTTGGTATTAGTTTCAGCACATCTTCTATGGCTACTTCCATCCAGATACCATGTTGGAAGATCGATCCTGAGAGTTCATGAGTTTGGAACAGGGTAATCTTTCTGTTATGGAGTACTCTTCTCGCTTCACTGAGCTACATCGCTTTACACCCATTTTAATGGGAGATGAGTTGTTCCTTTCATGGATGTTTTAGGATGGTCTCAGGCAGGATATCTGATATCCGCTGAACATCTTCAGGTTGACATTGATATCTTCTATAGTAAACCAAGTGCTAATCACCGAGCATAATCTGAGGGATTCTGGAGTAGTGAGACAGGGCGGATCGACAACCAGTGTCAGTGCTCCACCAGCTGATATCATGATGCGCCATAGGGAGACTGCATGAGGAGATCAGAGTAGGAGGAATGCATCTTCAGGTATATAGGTGGTGTGATACCAGTGCGGGAAGAGTGGGCATATGAGGCCACACTACCTGAGGGACCCATTGAAGTTCCGATCTAGTGGAAAGAAGTCTCATCTTCAACGTTTCTGTCAGATCTTCTCAGCAGGAGCTGGTGACAGGGGATCTTCTATGACTCCGCGTTCTGGAGCAGCACCTCCAGTTACTCCTCAGTAAGGAAACTGGAGTTCTTCCATCCATTAAATCCGAGGTGGAGTTCGTGTTTGTGGTATCCAGTCGCAAGGTGTTCAGTGACAACATGGTGTATCATATTAGAGTGGTAAGTCAGGGTCACATGGCCATGGAGTAGATCATAATTTTGCGGTGGATTAGCCCGAGCATGAGAAGGATCCCGGAACTTCAATAGATCGAGGTACAATCTTAAATGCCTCAATTTTATCTTCTGCTTTTTTGGATACATGTGCTTCCCATAGATTTATATATGTTGCTGTTGTGGAGAGACTTGGGCTCTAAATATTTTCTTCTGCTGATATCTTGACGCTAGACACTCCGTTGCGGAATAGAACGGCTAGTGTGCGTCAGTGTAAGGAGTTCCCTCTAGTGTTTGGTAGGTGTCACTTATTATGGGACCTATATGTTCTAGAGATGACAGTTTATGAGGTCATTCATGGGATAGACTGGTTAGTTCCTTTCCAGGATGTGGTCAATTGCTATCGTCTCCGGGTGAGTTTCACATCACCAGGGGGATGATCATTTCCTCAAAATGGAAAATGGGATGTCTAGGTGAGTATAGTGGGAACTAGGCATCGTGGGTTGGGAGGAGTTATAGCCCATATTGCTAGTCTATATCTGGATGACTCTGGGACGTCGCAGAGGGACATTCATCTAGTGGTGGATCATTTTAGATATGTTGTTCCAGTGAACTTTTTAGGTTCACCTCCGAAACATGAGGTAGACATTTCTATTGAGCTTGTTCCAAGGTGGCACCGGTGTCCCTACCTCTTTATTGGATGGCTACACCATAGTTACAGGAGCTCAAGAAGTAGTTGGATGAGTTGCAGGCAAAGGGTTTCATTTGACCTAGTACATCTCCAGGGGGTTCGCCTGTTCGGTTTGCAAAGAAGTTAGATGATACCCTCAGGATTTGTGTGGATTATCGGAAGCTGAACTAGTTGAAATTCAAGAACTTATATCCCTTGTCATGGATTGATGATCACTTTGATTAGAATCAAGGATGCCGAGTGTCCTAGAAAATTTACTTGAGATCCAGTTACCATCAGTTGCGTGTTAGACTATTCGATATACCTCTTACGGCCTTTCAGAGTAGTTATGGTCTATACGAATATGTGGTTATGCTATTTGGTCTCACGAACACACCAGAAATATTCATGGAACATATGAACCGAGTGTTCCATCCATAGTTGTATTTATTCATGGTAGTATTTTTGGATGATATATTTGTGTACTATCATACTCGACACGACCATGCTACCCATCTTGAAATCTTTCTGAGAACACTGAGAGACAATTAGTTATATGTTATTCTCTCAAAATGCCACTTTTGGATAGACTAGATTCACTTCATGGGTCATGTTATCTTAGAGACACGAGTATAAGTATACCCAGATAAATTGAGAGTAGTAGTTTCCTGGGAGCAGACGATGAATGCCTTTGAGGTACAAAGTTTTCTATGATTTTATGGATACTACAGACGTTTCATATTGGAATTTTTAAGATTCGTAGTACCACTGAAGGGCCTAACTAAAATGGGTGAAATTTTCTTGTAGTGAGATTCTTGTGATTCAACCTCTCAGGGGTGGAAATGGATTTTGACTTCATCATCGATACTAGTATTTCTAGTGTTGGGAAAGGTGTATACTCTGTACTATGATGCTTCAGGTACCAGTTTTGGAGCTATGCTTATACAGGTGGAAGGGTTCGTTGTGTATGGGTCTCGGCAGTTGAGGCCACATGAGAGGAACTACCTAACACATGATCTCGAGTTGTCTACTCTTGTTCATGCCTTACACTATTGGATACATTATCTTTTAGGAGAAACTTTTTTGGTTTTCACCAACCACAAAAGCCTCAAGTACATCTTCAAACAGTGTGACCTTAATCTGACACATCACAGGTGGGTCTAGTATCTTTAGTATTTTGACATCGAGCATGCCTATATGCCTGGGAATGGAAATGATGTGGCTGATGCGTTGAGTAGAAGGACTTAGATATAGGCATTTCAGGAGGCCAGTAGTGAGTGGCTTCTTATGGCTCTATTCTCTGAGATGTACTTGGAGGTGAATGATAGACAAGGCATACATTTCTATCTTCTATAGTTATTATCTATACTCTTCTGGATCGAGTGAGAATGAGAAAGCTATCAAACTCTGAAGGCCTAGTCCTATGAGAAAGTGTGTCTGGAGAGGACCCTATTCCTGGAGGGACCATAATTGAGGATGAGATCTTGCATTTTTTGGGGTGTCTATGGGTGTCAGTATGCATACGTGAGGATGTAACACCCGAGACTTTTATGTTATATAAATCATCAAAGGGATCTTTTTCAACACAACACCTTCTTGGCTTACTTTACACGCAATCGCGACCTTCCTCGATAGCTTGCGTCGTACGCAATACCGAGTTTCACTAAACAACAATATGCTATTAAAACTAGCCGTTATGAATAGTAATAACCACTTTTTGAAATTTTATAAATTTTATTTTTCAAAATGGACTTCATTTTTGGACTCAGAATATCGAAATTAGCCTAAGGTGAAATTTTGGTATTTTTCTGAAAACTTTCAATTTTTGATGAATAGTGAAACCACTAAGTGGTAGGATAAAAACTGAATTTTGCATAAAAATTAATTTTACCGCTTCTGTGAATGGAATTTCGAAAATCCGATAGACACGGTTGATATCAGTAAGTAAAATGTGGTTCAATGAGATAAAAATAATTTTTTGGTGAATAGTAATTTTTTACTTTTTTTTACCGCGGTTAATAGTAAATAGGGTCACTAAGGGTAAATATGATATTAATATTACCCTAACACATGTCCTAATTCTATTGGACAAGTTTAATTCGACCAAAAACAAACTTAGGAATAAAATATGACCATTTAGGCCCACTTGGATTAGATTAGGACATTTATTATTAATTTATTTAAAGAAGGGTTAAAATAGTTAAAATCAATGTTTAATAAGTAAATCATTTTTAATATGGGGTTATACATAGGATAAATTCAATTGTAAATATTAATTAGAAAGATAAAAATATTTCCTACATGATGATATTTTATTTGTAATTTTTAGACATCAAATAATTTAATTTATTTATGACACAAAGATGATGCAGTAATTATCTTATTAATGAAATATTGACAAAATTGATAATATAAATACCAAAATAAATGTAATTTAAGACTTTTTATGAATTACACTAATTTTCTAGGTTACTATGATATATTAATGTTGATTTAATCAACTTGGTTCGAACATATAATTCTTTTATGACTTTCACAAAAATCATATATCAAATAGTGTCAAAATTGACACAAAATAGTTTTTAAATCAAATATTATATTATTAATTGTTATTTTATTCCTAAAAATCTAAGGTTCGGCCAAATGACTTAGATAAGGATATATATATATTAATAATAAACAATTTGAGGTTCGTTTGTCATGTTATAGTAAGTGTATTAACCATATAGTGAAAGAAAACAAAAAGACACGGTAAAAGTTAAATTAATTAACTTAGAGTTAAATCTAATTGATAAGGTTAAAATAATACCCTAAACTTGTATAAATCCTATTGGTTGATAGGATGTTGACCCATCCCCACTTTATCTTCGAAATAAGACCCTTTGGAACCATTATAAACCGATTTTGACTTTAATATAAAATAATATTTTGAGATATTCCTAAGGTGCCCCTCTCCTCCCTTATAAAAGGGCACCTCCTCCCCCTCCTCCTCACACCAATTTGAGCACTCAAGCTCGGCCAACCCCTGCCATTTTCTCCTCTCCGCTTCCCTAGAATAATCCTAGAGGTCCTGGTCTTCTCCAAAGACCAATCTTAGTTCCTTAAGTGGAGGATTCAAAGAGGCGTTCCAAAGAAGAGGTAATATCCATTACCGATCTTTTCAATTTCTTTCTTCTTCAACTTCTTCTTCTTTAGTTGTTTCATGATAAAGTAATAACATCAGTATTACTTACATACTGATATTTTATTATAAATATGAAACAACCCTAATTCACCTTCTATCCATCCTACGGAAAAATGAAATCACCGCGCGTGCGTACGTACGGAATACCGTCTCCACGCCGTGGTGTAATCTATTTTTCCACCATCACCTTACAAGGATGGGTATAAATGGTGTAATGAGTAACTATATATTATTATTATGAAGTAATATTGATACTTAAATAATATATATATATACTCCAATACAATTCCACGATCATAGGAACGATATCATCACTCGTGCGTACGTACGGAATACCGTCTCCACGATGTGATGCGACTCGTTCTACATGATCCTCATTTCATAATGATTATATAAATGAATTGAATGAATGAATATGGTATATAATACACTAATACAATTATGTAAATGAATTATCTATAACCTAAAGATAAGAATAAGAATTTATTCGACAAAACACGCATAAGAACAAAAAGTTATAAAGACCCGAGTAACAAGTAACAATGAAATATTACTAACAAGAAGCTAATAATATGACCATATATGATATCATATCAATATGTATGATTCTGGAATAAGTCAATAACATTATTTAAACCATTATACAGGAGCTTCGGACACGAACAAAGCAAATCTGACCTAAGGTAAGGGAAATATCACAATCTCACTTTTATCCGAGATTGTTTTTACTTTGGTAATTACTGGGGTGTATTTTATCATCCACAACCATGTTCCCTCAATATGTAATATTATTTCCATCATTCTACAATAGTTTATATCCAATTTTACCCTTCGGTGGGTTTCTAGTAAAAGATATGAAAGGAATCTTTTGTCGTTTTTCGTACGAGGTACTTTTTGACTTTTCCGACAAAAGTACGAAGAATGTTTTTTTTAACTTATACGGCATGAATGGATTTTTAAAACATTATTTCCAAGAAGATTCCTTTACAAGTTTTCAAGTTTATTTTTAATCAACTTCTTTTATTTTAAAGTTGTATGACATGTTATGAAAGGAAAAATGTTTTTGAAGAAGAAAGGATATTTTCCTCAAGAATGGAGTTCAAGTGTTTTATCAAAATTATTTTCCATCTAAGATAATAAAGGGTTCTATTTTTATCCCTATTATTAAATTGATTTTATCATGTTGTGATGGAATTATTTTTATGAATTCCTTTATCTTATATGAATTGATTTATGATGTCATGATGTTTCAAGAATCCTATTTTTGTTACATGTGTTATACGATGATGTATGATTTATGATTATGTGGCACACATAAGAAAGGATTCATTATAAGATGGGTGGGACCTATATCTCCCTCCAATGCATTGGGTAATGATTTTATATCTCATGAGATAGACATGGCTAGAACGGAAGGTTATTTCGGTTCAGTGATACAGGACTGAAACGAGGAGTGAACTCGGTTCAGAAAGGGACTTTGTCCACTAAGATAGTCTTGGCAATGAGTCATGACTAACAAGAAATGATTTTCCATGATTATGTGTGCATGCCACAAAGTTTCAAGTTTTATGTTATGATTATGGGGATCTCATTTTCACTTCTATGATTTATTCCATGTTAAGATATTATGATCTCTTTTGCAGGTTTTGATTTTCATAAAGATATGATATGATTTTTATTTCCTTTATTTGCCCTTGCTGAGCATTTGAGCTCACCCTTTTATGTTTTCTTTTCCCCAGGTCAGGAAGATGGATATTAAGTAGAATATGCAAAAAGGGACCCTAGATATGATGAAATAAATGGGAGACACTGTAGAAGATTTATGAACCAGTTGTTTATGTTTCCCAGTTTCTAAAGACACTATACCTATACGGTCCTTTGTGGTTTTGTCATATGTTGTAATAAGTGTGCTTCAATTTCGAAGTATTAACAATGTATGTAAAGTATGGGTTGTTATAGTTGGTATCAGAGGAAAGGTATAGTCAACCTTTGGAAACTAGGATGTGAAAGCCATAGTAAGAACCCTAAGGATAAGTTTAAGCATAGAACACAATCTTAGTGTTTTAGAAATGGCCTTGAATAACCTAGGATAAGACCTTAAGCATGAAAATTTTATTCTTGAATTATGTGGTTTCCTATTATAATTAGTGTTGCTCACACTATTCTTATTGGTTTTAGTCAATGGCTGGAACCCGAAGGAACCGTGTTAATGCGGAATGTGATGGGCAATGCAATGATTGTCCCCCTGAGCAACCAAACGATATGGGAGATGGAATGCAAAATCTTGTAGCCATGCTCACACAACATTCTCAAGCTATGAATCATGCAGGATTTCCAAACGAGCAAAGGAGGGAGCAACATTCTGTTGAATCCTTCATGAGGCAGCATCCACCTTCTTTCAGCGGGTCTACTGATCCATTAGTTGCTGAACAATGGATTAGTACTACTGAAAAGATATTTTCAGTTCTTCAATGTTCTGAACATGATAAAGTCATCCTAGCAGTGTATCGTTTGGTAGGAGATGCTGATCAATGGTGGAATCTTGTTAAGAATACGAGGCGAAGGGATGAAATTGAGTCTATGGAATGGGACGAGTTCAAGAACTTATTTTTCAATAAGTACTTCCCTCGTATTCTCCGAACAAAGATGGAGAAAGAGTTTCTTGAACTGAAGCAAAGGGATGATGAATCTATTGGTACCTATGAAGCAAATTTTAAAAGACTTGCAAGGTACGCTTCTGGTATTATTATCCAACCTGAGAGTAAGATCGATCGATTCTTTAGTGGCTTAAAACCAAGTCTTCGAAGGGCGTTAGCCATAAGGGACTTCAATAGCTACGAGGAAATCGTTCGATGTGCTCTCAAAGTCGAGATGGAGATTGGAGTAACCCATCAGTCACATGGGTTTGATAAGAAGAGGAAGATGGAATTCAAAGAAAAATCTAAAGAGCACACGGAAAAGAAGATGAGCTTTTCCTTATGCTCAAAGTGTGGAAAGAAACATGGAGGGAGTTGTCTTAAAGGGACAAGTAAATGTTTTAAATGTGGAAAAGAAGGTCATCGGGCATTTGAATGCCGTGATAATGGGAAGAAGATTTCTAATGACGCAAACAAAGGAAGGGATACACAGAATGAACCTACTACACTTCAATGTTTCAAGTGCAAGGAGATGGGGCATTATTCCAATCAATGCCCAAATCCAAGGGTTGATGATGATGGTCGACGTCAACAAACTCTTAATGATAAAGACAAAGGAAAGTCACATGCAATTTCTATCAGCGATGTGGAGTACGATAACGATGTGGTGAAAGGTACACTTACCATCCACTCTAAAGTAGAAAATGTTTTATTTGATTCTGGATCCACCCACTCTTTTATTTCTGAAGACTTTTCTAAGGGTATCACCGTATTACCTCAACAATTAGATGTTGAGTTAGCTGTGACAACACCTAATGGCACATCAATCGCATCAAAAGTTTATAATTCTTCTCCGATCGAAGTTTGTGGGAAAGTGCTTCCTGCAAATCTTGTGATCCTTCCTTTAGTGGAATTTGATGTGATTCTTGTCATGGATTGGATTTCTCTACATCGAGCTCATATCGATTGCCAAAGAAGGGAAGTCACATTTCATATTCCAGATCAATCTACGATCGTATATCAATGCAATGATGAACATAACCTTCCAGTGGAAATTTCTTCCATCTTATGGGTATTGGTTCCACTAAATGAAGGTTATTTATCTCAAATGGTTGGTGAGAAACTCACGATTAAGAATATGCCCATTGTACGGGAGTTTGATGATGTCTTTCCGGAGGAATTGCCGGGTCTTCCACCAAATCATGAAGTTGAGTTTTCAATAGAACTCGTACCGGGTGATTTTCCTATTTCAAAGACACCTTATAGAATGGCCCCAATTGAGTTGCAGGAATTGAAGAAGCAACTCCAAGAGAATCTTGATAAGGGATTCATATGCCCTAGTGCGTCAGCTTGGGGAGCACCTGTTCTATTTGTTAAGAAGAAAGATGGATCAATGAGACTTTTCATTGATTATCGAGAACTTAACAAGATCACTATCAAGAACAAATATCCTCTCCCACGCATTGATGACTTATTTGACCAACTACGCGGAGCTCAATACTTTTCCAAGATTGATCTTCGTTCAGGGTATCATCAATTAAGGGTCAAAAGGGAGGATATACCAAAGGCGGCTTTCCGTACAAGGTATGGACACTATGAATTTATAGTGATGCCATTTGGTCTTACTAATGCCCCTGCTATCTTCATGGATCTAATGAATAGAGTCTTTAGAGACTTTCTTGATCAATTTGTGGTAGTCTTTATAGACGATATTCTTGTCTATTCAAAGAGCAAGGAAGAGCATGAAGATCACTTGAGAATTATATTGAAGACCCTGAGAAAGGAGAAGCTTTATGCCAAATTTACCAAGTGTGAATTTTGGCTTCAAAAAGTTGCATTTTTGGGTCATATAATCTCAAAAGAGGGGATATCTGTGGATCCAGCAAAAACAAAGGTTATCGAAAGATGGTCAAGACCAACAACAGTAACTGAGATCCGAAGTTTTCTTGGTTTGGCTGGATATTATCGACGTTTTGTAAAAGATTTTTCACGATTATCTAATCCAATCACCAAGTTGACTCGGAAGGGAGTTAAGTTTGTCTGGACAGAGGAATGTGAAGATAATTTCAAGGAGTTGAAAAGAAGGTTATCCAGTGCACCTGTGCTCACACTACCTTGTAGTGGAGAAAGGTTTGTGATCTACAGTGATGCATCCAAGAAGGGATTGGGGTGTGTTCTTATGAAAAATGATATGGTGATAGCTTATTCCTCACGACAGTTGAAAATCCATGAGCAAAATTACCCAACACATGATTTGGAGTTGGCTGCGGTAATCTTTGCATTAAAGATTTGGAGGCATTACCTTTATGGTGAAAGGTGTGATATTTATACTGATCATAAAAGTTTAAAGTATATTTTCACACAAAAGGAGTTGAATATGCGTCAAAGAAGATGGTTGGAGCTGATTAAGGATTATGACTGCTCAATCCATTACCACCCTGGGAAAGCAAACAAGGTGGCAGATGCATTAAGTCGACAAGACCATGCTAGTTTATCCATGATGAGGATCACAAAAGATCCAATATTTATGGATTTACAAAGGATGGATCTTGGAATTATAATGGAAGGGGAAAAATCTTATCTTTCTCAAATGAATGTTCAACCATCTATACATGTGAAGATTAAAGAGGCACAGAAAGAAGATGTCGAGTTACAAAAGAAGGTGAGAAATGTTCCTGAATTCAACCTTGATTGTGATGGGATAGTAAAGTTCAGGAATCGGGTTTGCGTTCCTCCCATCCCCGAATTAAAGAATGAGCTGCTGGATGAGGCTCATAGTTCATCATTTTCTATTCATCCTGGAAGCACGAAGATGTATAGGGACCTGAAAGAGTACTTCTGGTGGGATGGCATGAAAAGAGATGTTGCTGAATATGTCTCTCGATGCTTGGTTTGTCAACAAGTTAAAGCTGAGAGACAGAAGTCTAAGGGGATGTTACAACCATTACCCATACCCGAATGGAAATGGGAAAACATCACTATGGACTTTGTCACAGGACTTACTAAAACATCCAAAGGCAATAATTCTATCTGGGTCATAGTTGATCGTCTTACAAAGTCTGCACACTTCATTGCTATTAGAGAGGATTTCTATCTAGATCAGCTTGCCAGGATATATGTAAAGGAAGTGGTAAGATTGCATGGAGTACCAATTTCTATTATATCTGATCGAGATCCGAGATTTACCTCGAAGTTCTGGCGAAGTCTTCAGCATACTCTAGATACAGAGTTGAGTTTCAGCACTGCTTATCATCCCCAGACAGACGGTCAGTCTGAGAGAACAATTCAAACCCTAGAAGATATGTTGAGAGCTTGCTCTATGGATTTCAAAGGAGGTTGGGATCAACACCTACCTTTGGTGGAATTTTCTTATAATAATAGCTTTCACTCCAGTATTCAGATGGCTCCTTATGAAGCTCTCTATGGAAAGAAATGCAGGACTCCAACTTTCTGGGATGAAGTTGGGGAAAGAAAGCTATTAGGACCTGATCTCGTTGATGAAATGGCAGAAAAGGTCAGATCTATTCAACAACACATAAGATCAGCTCAGAGTCGACAGAAAAGTTATGCTGACAACCGAAGAAAAGACCTAGAGTTTGAAGTGGGCGATAAAGTGTTCTTATGAATATCTCCCTGGAAGAGGGTTATGAGATTTGGAAAGAAGGGGAAGTTGAGCCCTAGATATATCGGTCCTTTTGAAATACTGGATCGTGTTGGGAAGGTAGCTTACCGATTGGCGCTTCCACCGAATCTCTCTCAAGTTCACGATGTGTTCCATGTATCTCTCCTGAGAAAGTACATACCAGATCCTTCACATGTACTCAGCTCAGAAGTTGTACCGCTGGAGCAAGATATTTCTTATGAAGAACAGCTGATAGAGATTCTAGATCGTAGCGAAAAAGTCCTACGAAACAAGACCACTCGCTTGGTGAAAGTTTTATGGAGAAACCACCAACTTGAAGAAGCTACATGGGAGCTTGAGGATATGATGAGGGAGAAGTATCCTCATCTGTTTGTTGCAAAGTGACGAATTTCGAGGGCGAAATTCTTTTTAAGGGGGGTAGAATGTAACACCCGAGACTTTTATGTTATATAAATCATCAAAGGGATCTTTTTCTACACAACACTTTCTTGTCTTGCTTTACACGCAATCGCGACCTTCCTCGATAGCTTGCGCCGTACGCAATACCGAGTTTCACTAAACAAAAATATGCTATTAAAACTAGCCGTTATGAATAGTAATAACCACTTTTTGAAATTTTATAAATTTTATTTTTCAAAATGGACTTCATTTTTGGACTCAGAATATCGAAATTAGCCTAGGGTGAAATTTTGGTATTTTTCTGAAAACTTTCAATTTTTGATGAATAGTGAAACCACTAAGTGGTAGGTTAAAAACTGAATTTTGCATAAAACTTAATTTTACCGCTTCTGTGAATGGAATTTTGAAAATCCGACAGACACAGTTGATATCAGTAAGTAAAATGTGGTTCAATGAGATAAAAATAATTTTTTGGTGAATAGTAACTTTTTACTTTTTTTTACCGCGGTTAATAGTAAATAGGGTAACGAAGGGTAAATATGATATTAATATTACCCTAACACATGTCCTAATTCTATTGGACAAGTGTAATTCGACCAAAAACAAACTTAGGAATAAAATATGACCATTTAGGCCCACTTGGATTAGATTAGGACATTTATTATTAATTTATTTAAAGAAGGGTTAAAATAGTTAAAATCAAAGTTTAATAAGTAAATCATTTTTAATATGGGTTTATACATAAGATAAATTCAATTGTAAATATTAATTAGAAATCTAAAAAGATTTACTACATGATGATATTTTATTTGTAATTTTTAGACATCAAATAATTTAATTTATTTATGACACAAAGATGATGCAGTAATTATCTTATTAATGAAATATTGACAAAATTGATAATATAAATACCAAAATAAATGTAATTTAAGACTTTTTATGAATTACACTAATTTTCTAGGTTACTATGATATATTAATGTTTATTTAATCAACTTGGTTCGAACATATAATTCTGTTATGACTTTCACAAAAATCATATATCAAATAGTGTCAAAATTGACACAAAATAGTTTTTAAATCAAATATTATATTATTAATTTTTATGTTATTCCTAAAAATCTAAGGTTTGGCCCAATGACTTAGATAAGGATATATATATTAATAATAAACAATTTGGGGTTCGTTTGGCATGTTATAGTAAGTGTATTAACCATATTGTGAAAGAAAACAAAAAGACACGGTAAAAGTTAAATTAATTAACTTAGAGTTAAATCTAATTGATAAGGTTAAAATAATACCCTAAACTTGTCTAAATCCTATTGGTTGATAGTATTTCAACCCATCCCCACGTTAGCTTCGAAATAAGACCCTTTGGAACCATTATAAACCGATTTTGACTTTAATATAAAATAATATTTTGAGATATTCCTAAGGTGCCCCTCTCCTCCCTTATAAAAGGGCACCTCCTCCCCCTCCTCCTCACACCAATTTGAGCACTCAAGCTCGGCCAACCCCTGCCATTTTCTCCTCTCCACTTCCCTAGAATAATCCTAGAGGTCCTGGTCTTCTCCAAAGACCAATATTAGTTCATTAAGTGGAGGATTCAAAGAGGCGTTCCAAAGAAGAGGTAATATCCATTACCGATCTTTTCAATTTCTTTCTTCTTCAACTTCTTCTTCTTTAGTTTTTTCATGATAAAGTAATAACATCAGTATTACTTACATACTGATATGTTATTATAAATATGAAACAACCCTAATTCACCTTCTATCCATCCTACGGAAAAATGAAATCATCGCGCGTGCGTACGTATGGAATACCGTCTCCACGCCGTGGTGTAATCTATTTTTCCACCATCACCTTACAAGGATGGGTATAAATGGTGTAATGAGTAACTATATATGATTATTATGAATTAATATTGATACTTAAATAATATATATATATACTCCAATACAATTCCACGATCATAGGAACGATATCATCACTCGTGCGTACGTACGGAATACCGTCTCCACGATGTGATGCGACTTGTTCTACATGATCTTCATTTCATAATGATTATATAAATGAATTGAATGAATTAATATGGTATATACTACACTAATACCATTCTGTAAATGAATTATCTATAACCTAAAGATAAGAATAAGAATTTATTCGACAAAACACGCATAAGAACAAAAAGTTATAAAGACCCGAGTAACAAGTAACAATGAAATATTACTAACAAGAAGCTAATAATATGACCATATATGATATCATATCAATATGTATGATTCTGTAATAAGTCAATAACATTATTTAAACCATTATACAGGAGCTTCGGACACGAACAAAGCAAATCGGACCTAAGGTAAGGGAAATATCACAATCTCACTTTTATCCGAGATTGTTTTTACTTTGGTAATTACTGGGGTGTATTTTATCATCCACATCCATGTTCCCTCAATATGTAATATTATTTCCATCATTCTACAATGTTTTATATCCAATTTTACCCTTCGGTGGGTTTTTAGTAAAAGATATGAAAGGAATCTTTTGTCGTTTTTCGTACGAGGTACTTTTTGACTTTTCCGACAAAAGTACGAAGAATGTTTTTTTTAACTTATACGGCATGAATGGATTTTTAAAACATTATTTCCAAGAAGCTTCCTTTACAAGTTTTCAAGTTTATTTTTAATCAACTTCTTTTATTTTAAAGTTGTATGACATGTTATGAAAGGAAAAATGTTTTTGAAGAAGAAAGGATATTTTCCTCAAGAATGGAGTTCAAGTGTTTTATCAAAATTATTTTCCATCTAAGATAATAAAGGGTTATGTTTTTATCCCTATTATTAAATTGATTTTATCATGTTGTGATGGAATTATTTTTATGAATTCCTTTATCTTATATGAATTGATTTATGATGTCATGATGTTTCAAGAATCCCATTTTTGTTACATGTGTTATACGATGATGTATGATTTATGATTATGTGGCACACATAAGAAAGGATTCATTATAAGATGGGTGGGACCTATATCTCCCTCCAATGCATTGGGTAATGATTTTATATCTCATGAGATAGACATGGCTGGAACGGATGGTTATTTCGGTTCAGTGATACAGGACTGAAACGAGGAGTGAACTCGGTTCAGAAAGGGACTTTGTCCACTAAGATAGACTTGGCAATGAGTCATGACTAACAAGAAATGATTTTCCATGATTATGTGTGCATGCCACAAAGTTTCAAGTTTTATGTTATGATTATGGGGATCTCATTTTCACTTCTATGATTTATTCCATGTTAAGATATTATGATCTCTTTTGCAGGTTTTGATTTTCATAAAGATATGATATGATTTTTATTTCCTTTATTTGCCCTTGCTGAGCACTTGAGCTCACCCTTTTATGTTTTCTTTTCCCCAGGTCAGGAAGATGGATATTAAGTAGAATATGCTAAAAGGGACCCTAGATATGATGAAATAAATGGGAGACACTGTAGAAGATTTATGAACCAGTTGTTTATGTTTCCCAGTTTCTAAAGACACTATACCTATACGGTCCTTTGTGGTTTTATCATATGTTGTAATAAGTGTGCTTCAATTTTGATGTATTAACAATGTATGTAAAGTATGGGTCGTTATAGAGGAGCTGATGCGTGGCTTTGAAACCTCAGTTTGGGCAGTTCATCCTGGTGTCCCCAAGATGTATTGTGATATACACCGTCAGTATTGGTCGATAGGTATGAAAAGAGATGTTGCTGGTTTTGTGATGATGTGTTCCACCTGTCAGCAGATGAAGGAAAAACATCAGCGACCAATATGGCTTTTTTAATAGTTAACCGTTATATATTGAATGTAGAATGATGTCGTGATGGATTTCATGACATGATTGCCGATGTCGCCTCGAGGTAATGATGCAGTATGGGTTGTTATCAAAAGACTCACGAAGGTTGCTCACTTCATGTTGATCAAGGAGACCTTCAGTGTTGAAAAGATGAGAAGATTGAACATCTAGAAGATTATGCACTTACATGGAGTTCCACACTCCTTTTTTCAGATAGATATGCAAATTTTACTTCTTGGGTATGGAAGGGGCTTCACAAGGCTTTGGGACACAGGTAATTTTAAGTATAACTTACCACCCTCAGACAGATTTCCAGTCCTAGCGTACGACTCAGGTGCTTGAGGATATGCTTCGAGCATCCATCCTGGATTTTGGGGGTACTTTGGATAAGCACATACCACTTGTGGATTTTCCCTAGAACAATAGATTTCAAGAAACTATTCAGAAGGAACCATATGATGATATGTACGGTATGCCATGTCAATCACCCTTATGTTGACCGGAGGCAGGATAGGAAACAATTTCAGGACATCGTTTTGTTAAGTAGACCATAGAGAAGATAGAGTTGATATAGAAGGGGATGGATACAACACAGTCTCGACAGAAATCTTATGATGATCAGAAAATATGACCTTTGGAGTGTGTGTTCGGGGATACTGTTTTCCAGCATGTCACACGGAGGTTGGGGAATAGATTTATGAAGAGATAGGGTAAGCTTTCATCGATGTACGTCGGTCCATTTGAGGTGTTGGAGAAAGTTGGGCTAGTTTCCTATCGATTGAAGTTACCTTAGAGGTACTGGGCTATGCATGACATCTTCCAAATTTCTAATCTTCGACGTTACTTCTCAGACCTATCTCATGTATTCCAACCCAAGGAGGTTGAGTTGGAAGTGGATGCATCTGTTGAGGAGCATCATATCCAGATTGTCGATCGAGGTTCGAAGGTTCTTTGTGGATGGTATGTTCCTCTGGTATGAGTGCAAGGGAAGCACAGGAGAGTACATGACGAGACGTGGGAGAGGGAGGCCGATGTACAATCTCTGTGGCTGGAGTTGTTTGGGGTTTCTTCTTCTACGCCACCTTGCTAGAGAAATTTGGGGACTAATTTATTTAAGGGGGGAATTTTTGTAAGAACCTAGACCTTATTTTTAGGTATGTTTTCTTTTTCTGGTCGTTTTAGGGAAAAAGAGGAGTTTCTAGAAATTTTTTAAGTACACATCATGTACTTTACCATGGGTAGATGTGTGCTCACTATGTAACATCCACGCAGACGACCATATGTAGTGATTAGGAAACTGTCTAAAGTGGAGTACAGAAGGATAAAGTACACGCCATGTACTTCTAAAGTTCACTCTGTGTATTTTTTTCTTTAAATGTATCAGGGTCACGTCTAATCTCTAGAAAGACCTTCTTCTCGACCTAGTTTGACCGAGATGACCCCTACGGCCTCGGTCTTCCTCTGATCCCAAATATATCATACAATCTGTGATTCGGCCACTAGTGATTACATTGGGATCTCCTCGGTAATATATTCCTTCCACTAGAGAATTGTTTCATGATTCATCCTCCTTCTCAAATAATCATCCGTTGAATGTTTTAGACATTTTTGTAGTACTAAAGTGTTCATGGGTGAATCAATTCTTGAGATTCAAGTATAGAAATCTCCCAACACTGAGGTAGGTGGATTGTTCCTTTCCATTTAACGTCTTTGAGTAATATGTGCAATTTTTTCCTATACCCTCGAATGAGGTATTGCGAGTTTACCGTTGTAACCATATTAATTGGCTTCCACACTTGTATTCTTGAGTAGAGGTTAATTGATTGTAAATAGAGTTGATTGATATGATTTGAAGTGTTTTCCCTTGCATGTTCTATTTTTGACCTTTTGGACCTGTTTATCCTGTTTGAATTATTTTATTTTTTCCAATTCCTTGTATTTTAGTATGGAGTGAATTTTTTATCTGACATGATTTATATGTCATAGACTATTTTTCTAAGTAGTTCTTGAGGTTTACATTGGCCGTATTGAATTTTTATTCTCGTTTGACTTACACAGGTCCCTAAGAACCTAGTGTAGAAGATTATAAGTGTAATTGACCGTGTGAGATTCCTTAGAGAGTCTTAACCACTTTTTACTATAAGGGGAATTGACCGTGTGAGCTTCCTCAGAGAGTCTTTATCACTTTCACTATAAGGGGAATTAATTTAGCATTCTTCCTTAGAGAGTCTTTGTTATATGATTTTAATTTGAAACAGCGGGGTAGATTGTGTGTGCTTCCCAGAGGGATGCTTGTGTTTCTAGGTATGACCAGAGGGGATAGACTGTGAGTACTTCCCAAAGGGTTGCCTATTTGTGTTATCCTACTTCATTAGCTGTTTACTTGATATATGAAACTGAATTCTTTGAAACTGTTCGATTGGTTACTGTTGAGTACTTCATTATTTTCGACCATTTTTTGTTTTTTACCTTCCATATATTCACTAACTAATAGGCCCATATCTTGTGGTGGTTTCCTACTGGGATTTAGTCTCACTACTTATTTGGTCCATTATTTTGGGACCAAACTGATTATATTGATTCATGTATAGATAATGTCAAGCACCCTTCTACTTCATGTACTTAACTATCATGGAGCTTGAGAGCATGGGACCAAGATGAGGCTTGCATTGCTGAGGAGCTATCATCTGTCTTTCATTTTTACTTTGTCCTATTACTTTTTTATTCCAGTATTTTGATTTGATTTTCCTCTTTCCTAGACATATCAATCAAGCATCATTCATATATGTGTGTGTGATCTAGTATATTATTTATAGTCTTACATTATTTCCTTTTGTATGTATTATTACTCTTTTCTCTATTGTATATCTGTTTTACTTCCACTGTGTTACTCTTCTAATGAGGGCACAGATTCCCCAGTATCACACACAAGACCCTTGCTGCTTGTCAGCAGCCTCTAGAATTCGGGAAAATGCGCTTGAGGCCATGTGACCAACCGAGTACGGAGTGCCTCGGGGCGCCTTCCGGATTTGGGACGTTACATTGCCAAAGGGTCATAAGAATGACCCCCATACTCCATATTTTGTTTAAATGATGGTATAATATTTGAATAGTGGATGAACTATACACTCTGATTTAGAAAAATGTAGCAGGAGAATAATAAACGAATAGTTGATGAAAATATAAAAAAACTAAAAATCCATAAATAAATATATGAATAATCATGAATTAACATGATGTGGACCAAATATAGGCATCATGTGATATAGGCATTAAAAATCTATATAGGTAAAAAAATAAAAGAGTCATTGTATATATCCAATTGAAATTTGAGCAAATGATCAGTTATATGCAACAATAATCCATTCTAATCTTGAAGAAAAATAAGAAATAAACATAATCATTCATCCCAGTCTTGAAAACATGGGGTCTGTTTGGGTACCCCAATGCAATGGAGGCCCATATAGGGTATTTTATATAGTCAATAGGAAACCAAAAAATGGTATTTAATGTTATACATCCCTTAAATATAATATAGTTAGTGTGTAGGTAATAAATAATTTAGAATATAAATTAATGTAATCAAATACGTATTAGGTTCCACAAGGAAACCTGGAAAACCATACATACTTCCGCATAATCTAGAATATAATTGAACATTCCCACATGAATATATTAGAAATACGTAACTATATATATTTAGAGATATACAATAACCAGTGAGGATCCAATGAATTTACATAGTATTAATGTGGATAATAATTAAATTTTCCTAGGACTAATTTCAACATGCCCATGAGTTTATAAATGAGTTTACTAGAAATCATAAACATTGGTACCATTAGTCATAGGTATTAATAAAGAAATATGATATAATTAATTTTTCTTATAAGTCATTCCAAGGCGTTCCATAAAAAGAAACCCAAGTAGAAATAAGAGTAATGTTATTAAATTTATTCTATGAGCCATTACATTGTGTTCCATGTAGAGAAAACCCAAGTATCAGCTGCAACAACCCATTTCTATATGCACCTGTCCAAGGTGTTCCATTAAGTTAAAACACATGAATAACATAGATCATTGGAAACATCTTTCATATGACCTCGTCTATGGAATTTCATAATAATTTACTTCAATCATCACTTTAGGAATAATAAAACTCATGTCACTTATGAGTCCATCAAAGGAGTTCCATAAAAAGGAAAACAAAGTATCACTCTTGGAAAAGTTAATCTCAACCAAACTATGAACCCATATAATCCATTCATTGAGTAGGAACTCATTTATCTATCAATACCACATAAATAAATAAACCATTTATTTTTAAATAATAATGATGAACTTGATGTGTAGCATTCCACCATGTATTTCAAATATGGAAAATAAGGATATCATGTACTTATGCATACCATGCCACAATTAAAATATGATCTTTTTAGGTCATTTAATTTTTTAGTAAATATATGTTAATTGAAATGATATTTTTATAATAATCTGGGAAACTTTTAAACGAATTGTTTCATTTATATATAACACAAAGGACATGCCATATTTCAATTCACCATGATGCATTTCAATAACAAATACCAATAAATTTAATTAATAATATTGATTGACTATAAAATATTAATAAATAATTGATTTCCAATGTATAATTTCATTTTACCTCTCCATTTAAATTAATTAATTAATTTATAAATAGGCCAATCCATTTATAAACACACCTTTTGTGTGGTAAAATCATTAGAAAATAATTGTACAACGATTATGTAATAAAAATCCCCTTAATAGGTGGTTCTGGATGAGTTCATTGACCTATATCTCTGTAAAGTGGGGAAATTAAAATGAAGATGATTTCTAAATTAATCAATTTTATGTATTTCATCTTTTAGGTGAATTGGACTAAATGTCTCTAATGTGGCATAATGGATTTTTTTTATAATTGATGAAACCAAAAGGAAAAAGTAACTAGAGAACCATCAGTATTATCATGTGTCTCAACTCGTACAATATTCTGTCTTGATTCAATATGGAATGGGTGAAATCAAATGAATAGAAAAACACCCCAAAATAAGATAATATAGACCACATGGTTTTAGATTTATTTACCAAATGTGAAGAATATAAATAAGTAATTGTTGTCAAGAGATTACTGATATGGTCCCAATGCACCCGATGGTACCTGATTCAGAACTCATATGAGGGTGATCTCACATAGACTTGGTGGGAGGAGAGGATCTTGATGAGGGGGTTCCTATGTATGGGTGGAATATGAGTGGAAAAGGGAGGAGAAAAAAATATTGATGGGGAGAAAAAACAATAATTTCCCTCCCAATAATGTCCTATATAGTTTTACTAAATGGTTTGGATAACTGTGCTCCAACGGTGCGGTTTGACAATCTATAATGAACTAATTGTGTGGGCTAGGAGCATGTTTTTCCAAAAATATGGACATCCCATGGACTCTCTTCTACAGTCCTCTAAAGTTTGTGTCGCACAACCATGTGGCCCGAGGTTTAGAGTTTGAAGACATATGGGACACTCGATGAGACCCTACACAAAGTCACATTTTTTCACCTAGGAACCATATGGTTTCATAAAACCATGTTCCTATAGATAGCATGTTGCATGGTAGTGTCTCCCAGTTATCTGTGATAGTGCACCCTTATCTCCCTCTCATAGAACTGAGTTTTCAAGGCATATTCTTCCCAAAACACATCATAACACCTGATACACCTCTTAGAACATAAACCACATAAAAACACATTTATGTGTTTCAAATCTAGTATTTACAATATAATTACCAATTTAATAGTTCTTATGTACAGCGAATGATATCATTAAATTTTCCTCATCAATTTCTAAGCAATAAAAATATGACTATGTTGTAATATGGATTTTTATATTAATTCTAATTTTTATTATCTATATATGTTTTACCAATTGATGATTCCTGAGATGAAATGAATACAAGAATATGGACACATGGGGTTTTACATGGTTCACCACAATAGATTATTCTAAGGAGCATGCATAAAAACAATATGGGCGAACCAAAATCACAATGATCCCAATAACATATTATAGGCTAGGACACTCATGTGAAGGATCACTAATTTTTTCTTCAAACTACGTATCTACTTGAAATTTTCACTAAAAATTTATTCAAGCTCTATCATTTTTTCAAATGATCACTACATCAAAATGGTATAAGTTATCTGAATTATCTCTATATGATCACATCTATCACAAATAAACTTTTCATACACAACTACCAATGGATAGCAAGATTGCCACATAAGCAATGACTAATTTTACGATGTATATGTATCATAAGCTATAGTTTAACCATGAAGTGGTATTTTGAACCAAATATAATGTATAGTTCCTCAGAATATAATTTTTTTTCTATCATAAGTATATATAATTTTATATTATATTTGAATTGTAAATAGAAAAACATAAATAAAGAATTAATAAATCATAAATCATTAAATAATTTTTATTTTTTAATTCCTTTCAAATCTAATGTTTATTAGAATAAAAATATCCTTAGAATAATTAAATCAGTTCACCTAAAATTATAACTCCAAAAATATCTACCTTTTTATATATTATAAAAAATGATAAAAACAATGACACTCATTATCATAATTTATTAAAACTAAATTAATATTAAAGTATAAAATCATTTAAAAATAAACGTAGAGAATAATAGTTGAAATTAATAATCAATAGATTCATTCTCAATTGAAATATTAATAAGAAAATTTAATATTAAAAAAAATATCTTACATTAGGTATTAAATTGGTGATAATTAAAATTATCGAAAAAATAAACAATCAAAATCATCAGAAACACACACAAATAAATTTGATAAAAAAAGTAATGATGTGAAACATAAATAAATATCATGACTTGGTTAATATATATAAATATAAAATTCTCACTAATAAATTAATAAAATAGGTATACTGAAGAAAATAATGATTAAAAAAATATTAAACCCCATGATAATTATAGTTATATTTATAAAATTCACATCCTTAAATATAAATAGATTTTCTATTTTAAAATAGTAAAAATATGACCCCTTATATTAAATATTAAAAAAACCATGTATAAGGAAATCAACATGCAATGATGTTTGGAAAATTTTATAAATTAGGAAATGTGCAAGGAGATAAAATAAATAAATGTGTCTTAAATAAATGTGAATATTAGAACTTCATGTTTTTGTTTGAAGAATAATGACCAAATAGTCCATGTCTAAAGAAATTAATAACTGATATAAAATCATTTTAGTACTTACTAAATTATTATATAAATATATATACCTATTATATCATTAATATCCATGAATCTATTAATTGAAATTCCAAACATTTCTTTTGATATATATTTTAATTTTAATTTCCTTCTCTATGTTTTAAAATTCCTCTATCTGTGTATACAAGACCATTTTAGCTCTGAATTCTATTATAATAATATATGGGCCTCATTAAAGTAATTTGAATGATTATAAGAATAAATCATTGTTAAAATTTCAAATACTTAATTTTAATTTTTTTTTCTAAATAAAAATTGAATCATTATCATGTTTTTATTAGTTGTTAATAGATATAAGAAAATTTACTTTTTATCTTAATCGTAATAGTTTTCTTATATTTAATGTATAATAATATCATCATTTTATTCAATATATTAATTTCATGAATAATAATATATATAAAATGCATATAATGATACCTAAATTTTTTTCCCATATATTTATATTATCATTATGATCCTACCCTAAATAATTAATTTATTATATCATCCTCAAAACAATTCCATATGGTAGTCCATGATTATTTTTTACATTTTTCAATTTTCATATTTTTGCCTAATATCTGGATATTATGTCTTATATTTACATATATTTAACATTAATATCTCATATATTAATCATAATAAATGTATATAATTTTACAATTATTATTTATCTTGTATAAAATGTTTGGAATTTTTATTTTTTTCATAATATTTACACCCTTTTTAAAATCTTATCCAACTCCCTTTCACTATAATTTTTTTCCAAATTTGATAAACAAATATTGAAATCATATATAATGTACTTTTAGGGAGATAATGATCAGTTTTCAGATACGTACACAGTAATTTTTTCGTTCAAATTAAAATTATAGGAGATATATAATAAAAATATCCATAGTATATTTGGTAGAATGTTTTATAAAATTATACATATATTGATTTAATCATAAGGGGAACATAAATCATAATTCTATTTGTAAGTGTACTACTGTATAATGTCACTTTAATTCTATAAATTTTATTAATAATCTAATAGAACAAACATTATAAAGAATATACCATCTTAGTTTGAAACATACTAAAATTTTGTTAATTAACACATTAAAATCCAATATTTATCCAATATTTATTCTTTGTATATTTTATGTTTTATGACTATCCTACAATAATATTCTCAAAATATCATTCATATAGTATATAGAAAAATATAAATATAAATATATTAGTTTATAGAAGAATACAAAATATTCATTACTTTTTATATTAGAATACAATTGTATGAAATATCTCAAATTTAAAAATTGTGATTATTATTGTACCATTGGTAATATTTTACCATCTTATTTATGTTATAAATTCCAATATTTTGAAATTTTTCCTTTTATAAAATATTTATGAAATGATTAAAAATATATATCAATATATAGTTGTATAACATGTGGAAATATAGTGACCTAGACTTTTTATACATTAACATTACATCACTTTTGATGAATATTAAATCATTAGACAAATAGATTCCCAATGACCAGATTATTTTAGTAGATTTGGAAACATGAAAACATAAAAAACATTATGTAAATGAGTTAAATTATCTTCCACTAGGTTCATATTAACTAGAAATATTCTTAGAAACATCAAATATATTATGTATCTTTGTAAACATGTGGAAAGAAAACAAAAATAGGGGTGAAATCAGATGCTCAATAAGAGGGAAAAAGGGAGATATGTAAACATAATCTCAAACATAAATATATGAAAAAAATATTATGAAACTTTAAGATCACAACATTCATATCAAATATTATATACATTAATCATGAAATAATATTTTTTAGTTCATAATAAAAAAATAAAAAGGAAAAAAATGAACTTATTCCATGAAATCATAACATTAGAATAATACTTTGAGTTTTGGAAGACATGTAATGATATATAATGACTTCCATAATAGTCATGGAATTGATTCTAATTCCATATTAGTGTAAAAAATCCTTTACTAAAATGGGTTCACAACCCATTATAGCCCGGTATAACCGAACCGAGTTTTCTCCTCATTCCAGTCTTGTAGTACATAAATGTGTTAATTTCTAGTTCTTTCTATATCCATCTCAAGAGATAGAAATATTTACCCAATTCATTGCAGGGAGATACACATACAACCCATCTCATATTTAAATAAAAAATATATGTTCTACAAAATCATAAATATTATTATCATAACACATGAAATTAAATGGGTATCATAAACAGGTAAGCATATCAGAAACTGTGGAAAAAGATACAGGTTTCATAACCATTTCATCAAAAGAATAACTAGTTAAAAGAAATGTGATAAAAATATAACCCATTGAAGAGGAATTGGTTTCCAAATCATAATGCCATCAAAATAACAAACCATAAAATATAAAATGAATGGCACATTGGGATAATTATATAAAAGGGATGAGTATCATCAAAAATTTTATTCATTGATTGAAAATAACATGAAATGATATTTTGAAAACATTTCAAAAGTAAATAATACTTTATGTATTGAAAAACTATTTTTAAAACATAAAAACCACTGGAAAACCATTTTATTAAAATTATCTAGAAATCCTATAAAAATTATTTGAAATCCTTCTCAATAATGTTTTTAAACATATAATGATATAAAAAAATGTTTTGAATACAAATTTTTTTTTAAACTTATAAAAGGAGTTTTAAAATTATTTCAAATCCTTTTATTGATAATACTTTTCCAATATATAAAAATTTCATGAAATCAGTTTGAACACTATTTTCTTTGAAAACATATAATGTATCTGGAAAAAAAATTTAAAAAATTTTCCTTGATAACTTATAAATGAAATTTTGAAAACATTTTCAATAACATCTTTATTGAAAACATATATTGAAATCTTGAATCCATTTTTAAAAAGTTTCTACAAAACATTTCATCAAATCATAATTTTTTTTGAAAAAGTCTTTTATTAAAAAAATCATTGAATAATTATAAATAAAGCATTAAAATGTTTTGAAAACATTTTATTTGGAATTTAGTTTTAAAAAAATCATAAAACATTGACCTTTTAAAAATTAAAGGGAAGCTTCATATAATTTGAAGTCGGTAAATCCATACATGTTCTATGAGGTAGTCAGAACATTCCATTTTCATGGTAAAAGTTCAGAAAAATGTGTTGTTTGGAAAGGGAAAAAAAGTTTTTTTTTTGAAAACATTAGTAAAAGATAAAAATGTAAAAATGATTTTTTTCATTATTATAGGATAATAGTAAAATATTCTAGGAAACCCATTCTAGAAAACACATTTTTGATGGAACATATATTTCTTACCGAAGAGAGCGAAAAGTTGGGATTTATTAAAACAATTCTTAAAAATATTCTGTACCAATGAGTAGAAAAATGTTAGCATCACATATATAGAATTTAAAATAACTAATAGATAATATAATTTATGAATCTTTTTTAGTTATGTATCTTATTATTTCATCATGGGAAGCATAAACCAAAACAATCTCAAAAGGTGATGACATTGTTTTAATAAACTCTTACCACAAGGTAACATTAAACCATACCCCCCAATTTAGGAAAATGAAAATAATGGATATTAAAATCACATTAAAATAATAATATCCATACTATAAAATTTTAAATGTAGTATATACACCTCATGAAAAAATATAGGTGCATGACATGGCTTGTCTCTCAAAGAATACCAATTTAGACAAGATTAATTTCTGTTTTGGTAACTTTGGAAAAATAAATACCATGAAATAAAGATCATTTTATTTATATTTATATAATGATAATTTCAATTATAATAATCATATAATAAATAAATGGGTAGAAAACACTCCACAAAAAATTAATTGGTGGTGAATAAAACATTTATATCATGAAAATAAAAAGTGAGATGAAGTTCCCTTACCATATGTCATGACTCTATTCTTACTCAAAAAATATTCATGGATAATAAATTTAAATTTATTTTAAAACATTTATAGAATCATGTTATTATATCTAATTCCATATATCATTTTATATTACCCTTTTGTTTTAATTTTTATGTAAATGTTTCATTTTGTGTAATATTCGCTTTATTCTTCGCATGTGTCTAAATTTGTTATATATTTGTTCCATAAAAATATATCAAGATTTAATTATTTTATACCATGATATAAATTTCATATATTATCTCTATATGATTTTTATAATAATCTATATAACATAGTAGTATTAAATGGAATACACGGTTCATGTAGATGATAGAAATTATGTATGCATGAATGTTGTTTCCGTTAAATTTTTGTATTGAATGAATGAAGGTAAATGTAATGAATGTATATACATAATTATTAATGTATCATGAATATATCATATATATCATATATGTTCACTAAACCTATCCTTAATACACTCCATGTAGTTTCTGAATGAATCACATCGCTTTGAGGGGGCGGTAGTCCGCACTTCCTCAAACAAAATTAGCATTTTTACACATAATGGAAAGTATAAATATATGTGTGGAAAAGAGATTATATAATATTAAATAGATATGAAATAAAATATATAACTTATATAAATATAGTGACCATTATAATGTTAACCATGACAAGTGATAAATGAAAAATGACCAATATTCCTTGAGTGAGGCTCACCGTACATGTAAACAGAATGTTCATTACCAACTAAATTGATGTGTGTTTAAGTGGAAGGGAAAACCTTATCGTAAAACATGATATTATTTTAAGATAATGGGGATGTTTTAAAATCATGGAATAAGTGGAGTTGAGGAGGTGGAGGATTGAAATAATATAAAACAACTTGATGAAGAAGTTTAACTCTTATTCAGGTAACTTCTTTTGGTTTTCACAAAAAGAGATTAATTGGATTTCTTTCTACCAAAGTGGAGGTTTATAAAAGGATGTGTGTGATTTTTGGAGAACAGTCTGGCAGTTTTTTGATTATCCAATGTGTCTTCAGATGTGTGAGGAAGGGGTAGAGTGATTGCCTTTTGATAGTGTAGGGGAGTGCCACTCTTGTAAATACCAAAAGTTATTAAATAATGCGAGGAATCCCATATTTTTTGTTCCTAAATAATTTCAAAATAATGAATTATTGTAAAATTATGGTTGAACTAACTCTACAACACACTAATGTATGTTAATTTTAATAAATTGGTTACATAAATTATAAGATTCCCCAATTTTAATTTTTTGGATTTCATTAGAGAATTAGTTTTTCCAACCCAAGTTATTTAACCATGAATACCAAATTAAAATATTATTTATAATAATACATATATAAACATTATTATAAATGTTAAAAATAATTTAAAGAATAATAAACTCTTGTTTTTTGAAAATTTATTTTTAAAACTGGTGCATGGGACGTTCAAAACACATTTTAAACACGGACTATGCTAACAATGTTTTTACAATATATTGTTTAATATAATAATTATATAAGATAAATTGTAAAATTAATATACCTTATTAATTTTATAAAAACTCTTAATATTCACTTGGAATAATATTTTAATTTTATTAATATTAAATCATTTCATAAAATATTATTTATTTTAAAATAACAATAATTTCAATTTTTACATTATTTATATAATTTTAATTTTAAAATAAAAAATTAATATTTTAATTGAAATAAATTATATAAAAATATGTGTAAAATTGTATATTAATATTCCAAAATAATTATATAAAATTTTTCAATGATTTCACATCACTTTTTACATTTATATTATAATTTATTTCAGTTAATTATTACCTAAACAATCACTACATTGGCATTCTGTAAGAATTTAAAGAAGATAATACATATATAATATTTAGTTATAAAGTTCTATGATAAAAATAACCCATTCATCCTTCAAAATGATATTTATTACATAAAATATGTTTTTTACACATCATAATTTATTATAAATGAGAAAGGTAAGGAAAGTTTATTTTTTTCTTTTTCCTTACATAACCTTTTATATAGGGAACATCCATTTAATAATTTACCAATAAACCATTTAATTTTAAAAAAGAGTACATACAATTGAATTATTTGTATAAAATCTCTTTGGGAAATATTTATATGTCATTTGGTCCTTTAGATTAGGGTTCAGTCTATAATTAAGCTAAATCATTCCATAATTGATGTGATTAATTTTAATCACTTTCACAAACATTTTTGGTGAAAAATTATATATATATTATTGAAATAAAAATATAATACTGATTAAAAATGTGTAGGTACAGTTTTCAAAATTCATATAACATAAGTCAAAAAATTATGTTTAATATTAATCTCACAGACATGAAGAGAAAGAGAAGTTTTAGAGTAAAAACCATCAAAATGTCAATTAGTTCTCATATATAATTTTATTATAAAAAAGAAACCAATTACCTAAATTAAATTAATATATTCATAATTTAATTATTTTTACTTTCAAATACTATTTAAAATACTATTTTTCACTAATTAACTTTTTAATTACAATTATTTCTTTAAATGAATTGCATTAATTTGTACTATTCAAACAAGAATAATGTTTCTCGGAAAAATTCCAAAAAATAAAACTCTTTTAATTTCCACATTATGAATTTAGAAATTAATTTCATTTTATAAAAATGTATTTCTATTAGTTTTTAATGTAAATTTTATTATAGTTCACAGAAAGAAATAAAAATAGGTTTCTTTAGGAAAATATTATTTCAAAACTTGAAAAGACATTGCCAAAAATTATATATTTCATTATCAATATTTTTTATTTATGAAAAACCATTACGAATAAAATATTTATATTAGGAAAAATATTCATATTGATAATTTTAATGTCAATAGTAAAATTATCCCATTAAAATTATATTACAATAGAAAGACGTGTCATAAAAACTCACTGATGTGTATATCATAAAGAAAGCTTGTGTTGCATGTATTTTAATCCCATTTTGACCCATGTAAAAGGAATATTTGACATAGGGTAATGGAATACATCACTGAAATTTAATTTATTTGAATAAAAGTTCTTTAAAAACTAGGGATGTCAATGGAAATCCATTAAAAATTTTATGATTATAAATTAAAATAGATAAATCCATTATAATATTTATGTTTCTATATATTTTCAGAAAAAATGTAAAAAAAACCAATCAAGATACAAATATATAAAAAATAAAAAACATTAATCACCAATATAAAATCATCGATCTCTTTGAGCTATAAAATGGGAAAATAGTGGTGTAAATTTTCTTTTTGAAAAAAATAATAATATAAAATAGTAGATGTAAATATATAATATTAAAATGAATGAAATAGTGAAGGATAAAAATCACAAAAAGACAAATAAGGTACATTATAGTGGTTCAGATCATCTTGATCTAACTCCACTCTCCATGCCTTCAATCTCGATACAAATTGTGGAGATTAATAAATTTTCTAAAAAATTAGGAAGATCACAGTTTTTCTCTATATAAAATATTCTTTAATAACATATTTTTATAAAAACATTATTTTTAAATTTATATAATGAAAATACATGAGTGTTCAAAAAATTTCATCTGGAAAGGAAAATTATTTTTAAAATGTTTTTTCTAAAAATAATAATCATACAGACAACTCAACAACCATAAAATAAAAATATTATTCTAGTGTGATATAATGATGAAATTTAAATCAAAAAAAATTATGATTTTTATCCAATATTTATTGATAATGATGAACCAAAATCATTTTTTTTAAAAAAATCATTATGGGCGAAAAAAATCTTCACAAGTATAATACTTTATTGTTTTCTGATATATTTGGAAAAGTGTCATTCCACTCTCTAACATAATATCATTACCTCAATATTTAATTTTTAGACAATTTATAATACTCAAATATGATATTAAATATTCAATTATTAGTCATATATTTATTATTATATGTTTAGATATTCTCATTTGAATATATTCTCTATTGTGTCATTTATAAAATAAATTGATCCATTTCCAATTAATAACCAAATATAGATATATACGTTCATATTTATATGTATAATAATATAATTTTCTTTTAGCACGAAACAGAAGAAACAATTCATGCATGAAAATGTTTGATTTTTTATCATACATGGTGTTTTCATCACATCACTGCTAATGAATAAATAACATGTTTCCTTCTCCCATTTTAGTAAATTTATATCCTTATCATAAATATTAATATAAAAAATTTACACTAAGTGATCTCCTTGAATGAATTTATACCACAATTTCTAGGCCCATGTTATAATATCGTTTGGAAATATATCTCTATTTTATTGTACAACTACATCAGATGTTGTGATATAACCATTTTTTATGCTAGAAATAATATATACAATAATTACTCTTATTCGAAAACTATCCATAATCCATCTAGGGTTTCATTTTATATAATCTGAAATCTATTTTGGTAATTTATTTTTTAGTATATTAACCTTGAGTTAAAGTGTTATTTTGATAAATAAATCAAGAAATTAAATATCCACTTTATTGAATAATATCAAATTTATGGAAACTAATTATATATAAATAGTATTTTTCATTCAATACATTGGAGCATCAAATAAAATGATAATGAATATTTTTTCTATATTACATACTATATCAAACTCTTATAAAAACACATGATATCCTTCTTGAATACCACACCGTGATATATTCAGTTAGTGGTTTCATTTCTTCATGTATACCATATTTCATGTTAAAATTTGGAATACTATATTGTACTGTTATAGTGTGGGTCATGAGAAATCCTTATTGTAAGATATGTAAAAACCATGTAGTGATATTTTAACACACACTCAGTAGTAGACACTAAATCTTGGAAAATATAGGATCATCCCTTGTTCAAATGTTTGGATGATTTTTAACAAAACAATTGAGGAAGAAATACCTAGATCGATAGATTTTAAAAATATAATAGATATAGCCTCATTCCACAGGGTTGGGGGAATTTTTACACTATCCTTCCCCTCAATGGAAGTAATTTTTTTTCCTTTATGGGGACATTTATCGAAATAATTCTACTATTTTTTCATGTCTCGTGTTCTAACTTCCACACATGGTACACAGACATAAAAATTCTTGAGATTCTCTTCCGATCATCTTTCATCAGACAAATTATTATATTCCATTGAAGGGGAGGACGAGTCCCCCTAATGGAAATAATCAAAAGAAATATTTAATGTGTATAAACTCTCATTGTGATCAATTTTCTTTTTTAATATATCACCAATAAAACAAACCCTCATATCATTAAAAGTTTTGTTAAAATCCTAAAAGATTTCAACATTTGTGAATATCATTACCACCACCCCTACCAATGCTACAGAACTTGATTCTAATATAGAGGAATGTAATAAGGAAGATTCTATTCATAATAGAGTCCCCAATGAAATTATTAATGAATATATGAGTACCCAAAACTATAAATATTATATGAATTTATATATTCCATTATATGTTATACTACTACCACCTTAGTGATAATATACCAGGGAAAATGGTAAAGGTGTAGTTGTATCTCACTCACCTATCGAATATATTGAACTCATCAAATTTGAGGAAATATTTTATCAATGGGAGGAAGAAATTACAATGTTGAAAAAAGTAAATGATGAACTAATTAAAGGGAAAAAACTACAATAAATGTCTTACATGAGTAATCTCACCCAATTCTCCAAGTTGATGTACCTAAAAAACAAGTTTATGTCACATTAACTGAAAAGGATTCAAAACAACCACTCTAATTGGGGTACTAAAATAAATATATGTGGATTTTATAAAAGCAATATAGTTTTATTTCTTTATAATAGGTACAAAACCAGAGATAGGTTAGACACATCCTCATCAAAAAAAACCCTATAGGTTACCCATAGTGACTATAAGAAACCTTCCATAGATAGCCCAACTTGTTGTTCCCCTCCTTCAGGCTCCAACCAAGTTGTTTATTCCTCCCGACCTCATTAAAACTATTAAATCAATGTAATATTGTTGACAATGTTCATAGGGATGATGAAAAATAGTACAACTATAGTGGAGACATTTCTCAAAATCGTTGGATTCAACTCTTCCCATACCTAACATTGGGAACCCCATGATCCAAACATTCAATGGTTCAATGGATTTAGAAATACATTCGATTTCCATCAGGTCTATTTATAGACCCATGATTTGGACCCTCAATAATTAACATGTATATATACTCTAATTTTTCATACAAAAAATATATGGTACAACCTTTACCTTTTTAGGAGTTTAACATCCAAATAAATCAAGTGGGGGGCATATCTTAATCAAAATATTCCACGATCAATTCGTCTCTATACAATAGGAAAAAAATTCCTCAAACTCTTCCATATGTATGATGATTACTAACTTGTTAAACATGATACTTCCTCAGGAATATTTGTTGGGTCATTTTATTGAGGTTCTTTGTGATGAGTTAAAAGAACTACTTATTCTATTAAAGTACATAGTTTTCATTCCTGATTTTTCTATAACAGCACAAATGATGTAATATTATATTTTTGAACCATATCTAAAATCAAATCCTATTACTGTATCTAACTGGAAAATGATGGTTCATGTGGAAACATGATTTGTTTCTATAAAATCATCCTCTATTCTAGCTCCATCTCCAAATCCAATACCACCTCATGTGGAACCATATCCTGGGAGGAAAAAATACAAACAAAGTGCTTGTCAGGATAAAAGGAAGAGATTAAACACTCTTAGATTGGATTCTTAATCAAAAAAATCTTTCTCTATTTGATATGGGTAGGTTATTAGCTTATTCTCATTAGAGAGAAATATTTTTAACACTACTTGGATAGAAAGGTCTTGAAAATTTTATTCCTAGAAACGTAAAATATTTTTCTCCTTTTCGAAACTATTAGCGAAATAAATCAAATATTGTTTCAATTTTAATGATATTCTACAAAATCTGATTGAATATATGAATGTGAAGATTGAAAACCCCCATGAATAGTAGCATGTGATTCTACTTCCACCATGAATGAACTAAGTGAAAGTAAATATGTAATCAACATGAATTCAAAGAAGATTAATGAATGGATTTCTAGAATAAAAATCATCCTAACTCATTTTATCCACTGAATATTGTAAAAATATAAAACAATTCCCCTAAACACTTCCCCTATATACAGAAAAAATTATTCATAATTGAAACACTCCAATGTCCAATCCCATATGAAACGAGATAGATTGGGTAATATAAGAAGGAATTGTAGTTGGATATACCTACACCAATGAGAAAGTTATCCTTGATTTTCTCAGAATCCATGCATTCATCCTCAAATATATATGTTCCACCCATACAAACAATATAATGAAAATCATCCTTTAGGGAGGATCCTTATAAGAAAATTATTTAATTTTTATTACAACTTCAATCATTCACCTAATGGTTCCATTTTATGAAGAGATGCCTTTCTTTGAGCTGGACTCCCCTGTGCCAAGCTACGAATCAACTAAAAGGGTTCTTGGAATTTAGAGAAGGATTGAAAGATGTAGTCATGGATGGAACTAATATCTATGTCACATACCCACAGTGGACGTTTCTGCTATTAAGACTCTTATAATAGCCCTTATGTGTGCATAATATGAAAATGAAAATAACCCCCACCATCAAAAATGATCATCCAGTCCCAATAATCCTTGATGATTAACTGATAGGGTTGTAGTAGTCTCATCGACATATAGATGTCAGAAGAATGAAACTATACAAAGAAGTATAAAATAATCATTTAATATCATGGCAACCACCTGACTCCTTTGGTGTGTCTGTCAGTACGGTGACTACTTGTAACTCCTCAAGATTTTGTGAATTATTATTATTATTATTATTATTATTATTATTATTTAAAGTTAATTTTATCTTTTGATTTTCTCACATAATTCGACCCTTAATATTGATTTTGTTTCTTATATAATGACATTATTTTTTGGATTTTTTTTCCTAGCCTAAAGGGAAGCTTCCACTACATGCAACAATGACTTTGCTTGCGTTAGACACAGGACCGAGGTTTTTCAAAACAAAACGTTACTATTATAATTCTTTAAATAATATTGTTATAACATACCCATTAAACTTGTGATATAAATAGTAATAACTACTTTTTAAATATTAGTTATAATGGTTTTGATAATGAAAAATATAATTTCTCGAAAAGTATTTATATGTTTAAAACTAGTATTTTCTCAAATAAAATGTTTTTCATTTCCATATATGAAAAAATGAAAATAAATTTTAAACACTCATATAATTTTTTTAATAAAATAATAATTATTTTTTAACTATAAATATTAAATTATCTTAGGGTGAATATCTGTAATTTTTTTGAAATGTATCAATTTTTGATGAATTGCGAAAAATACTGCATTGTAGTAAAAACCCGGTATTTTCATTTAAATAATTTTTCTCCTAAAAATAGATTTTAATGTCGCAATTGGTAAATAAATCATATATTAATCCAATTTAGGCCATTATAATCATTTTTATAATATAAGTACATATATAAAAATTATTGAACTTTTGAACGTCACTTTTACCTACCTTTTAGCCACATTTGCTGGATTAGAAGTCAATGTAAATTTAAGACTAATGTGAATTAAATATAAAAATATGGACATCTATGATTGTAATACATATGAAAAATGTTGTATAGTAGGATAAAAAATGGTCAATAGTAACTTTTGAATTTTATTTCCTGCTGCTAAAATCAAATATAGTAATTAATGGTAAAAATAGTATTATAATAATATAAAATTACCCTAACACATGTACTAATTTAATTGGATAACTGTTTCTTGAACAAAATCAATATTATGTATAAAATATTATCCTTTCTATGCCACTTGTGTTAGATTATGACATTTATTATATTTTACATAAAGAAGAGTTAAAAATGTCACATTCAAACTTTAATAACAAAAAGTTTTAATATAAGGTTATACATAAAAAACATTCAAATATAAATATTAATTAGAAATATCATAAATTTATCTAAATCATGATAATTTATTTTTATCTTTTAGACATTAAATATATTAATTTTATTATGACAAAATGATTATTTACTAATAGATTTATTATAGAATGAATAAAATAAATGATATTATAATATTATAATTAATAACATATGAGATATTTGACACCATAAACGAATTTTTTGGTTGACTATTTAATATAATATATTATTTAATGTATCTTTATGGAAGGAATCATGTTTTTTGAATTTTTAAAAAATTCATGTAATAAATAGTGTACAAATAAACATAAATATGATTTTAATGTAAATAGTAATTTATTAAATGTTATAAAATTGTTACAAATCCAAGGATCATCCAAATAACATGGATAATGTAACATATTTCCTAAATGATCACATTGGTGTTCATTTATAATTTTATATAAATAATATTAACCCTATAGTGTAAAAATAGAAGTTATAACGGTAAGATTCAAACTTTTTAACGATGGGTTAAAGAACATAAGGTTCATTTTTAACCTAAGCATGTTCCAAATTCTTTGGTTGATGGTATTTAAACCTATAATTATATTAAAATATAAATTACTCAGTTATTTTATCTATGGAATCGAAAATATTTTTATAATAAATTAATATTTCTGGACTTTCCAAAAGTGCCCCTCCTTTCACGTATAAAAGATAACCACTACTTCTCTTTTTATTCGCACTTATAAGTTTTTTTCTCGACCAAAACAATCCAATTTTTACATAGAAATTCAATCACTTACACATATATTACTATCCTTTAGAATAAGGAAACTCCAAAAATCCTCTTGGTAAAAAACAAAAGGAGTTACCCAGTTTATATGTAACATATTCTCTCAAGCTCCTTTCCTTTAACATCCTTCCCCTCTACCTATAATATCATCATTACATTTTTTTACGACAAAAATAATATTAGAATTATAATGGTATTTTTTTATGTTATGGTTTAGAACTACACTTACACACACCTAGTTATAATTGATATCCAACATATTGTTTCTATGTATGTCATACTACTTGTAACACCCCAAGTTTTTACAGTATGCTTCTCTTTGAATAATAGAATAGCATGTGTTATACGCAACTTCGAGTTCTAACACACCACAACCAATCATACAAGCCGTTAAATTAATAAATTCAACTTCTATGTTTTCAATTTGGTAAAATAGACTTCATTAATGAATTAGTAATATCAAAATTAGTTTAGCGTAAATTTTTGGTAATTTTCTGAAAACTTTTAATTTTTGATGAATAGTGATAAACAATGAGTTGTAGTTTAAAACCAAATTTTTATATAAATAACTATTTATTTTATTTAAATTATTTAATGTCAAAATAGATACACAATACCTATATATGTTCAATGTAATTCATTGAATTTGGTTTATAATAATTTTAGATATATACAAATTTTATTGAACTTTTCACCGTCTTTTACCTA
This sequence comes from Viscum album, assembly GCA_963277665.1. Lineage (NCBI taxonomy): Eukaryota > Viridiplantae > Streptophyta > Magnoliopsida > Santalales > Viscaceae > Viscum > Viscum album. The sequence continues at coordinate 600,478,146 of OY728122.1, forward strand.
CCTACTAGGAGCTTTTGCAAATTCACATAAAACATAATTTTACCACTTCTGTGAGCTAAATTTCAAAAATCTGAGAGACACAGTCAATATCAAGGAGTAAAATGTGGTTCAATTTGATGAAAATAATTGTTGGTTAATAGTAACTTTTTTACTTTTATTTACCATGGTTAAAAGTAAATTGGGTAATTAAGGGTAAAAATGATATTAATATTACCCTCACACATGTCCTAATTCTACTAGAAAAATTTATCTCGACCAAAAACAACCTTAGGAATAAAATATTATCATTTAGGTCCACTTGGATTATATTAGGACATTTATTACTATTTAATTCAAAGAAAAGTTAAAAGAGTTAAAATCAGTGTTTAATAACTAAAACATTTTTAATATATGGTTCTTCATAAGATAAATTAGATTATAAATATTCATTAGAAATCGAAAAATATTTCCAACATCATGGTATTTTATTTATAATTTATATACATTATATAAATAAATTTAGTTATGACATAATAATGATGGAGTAATTACCTTATTCATGAAAGAATCAAATAAATGATATTATAAATATTAAAATAAATATAATTTCAAATTTTTTATGACATAAACGAATTTTATAGCGGAATATGACATGATAGGATTGATTCAATTTATTTTATTTTAATTAATAATGTTTTTATTATTTTAAAAAAAACAAATACCAAATAGGGTCAAAAATTAAATAAAGTAGTTTTTAAAACAAATATTATATTATTAATTGATATAATGATCTTAAAAATATACGGTTCAGACAGAAGACTTATATAATAATATATATGAAATTAATTAACCAATTGGGGTTCAATTGGCAGTACATAGTACGTCTATTAACAATATAGTGTCAGAATACAAGAAGACGCGGTCAAAGTTAAATTATTTAACTTAGAGTTAAATCTAAATGATAAGGTTAAAATGGTAACCTAAACATGTCTAAAACCTATTGGTTTAGTTTTTATAGACATATCCCCACCTTATACTTTAAATAATCGACATTAGAGCCATTAGAAACCTAATATTAATTTATTATAAAATAATATTTTATGTTTTTCCTAAGGTACCCCTCACCCCTCTTATAAAAGGGCACTCCCCCTTCTCTAAAATTCACACCTTATAATCCATTTGGCTCGTCCAAACCCTACCAAATTACCCTCTAAAATATCCTACCTTCATCCTAGAGGCATTATTTTGATCATAATGTCATCCTAAGGAGCCCTTTTGGTAAATCAAAAGGAAGAACCTGAAGAAAAGGTAATGATTTCACCACCCTATTTCAAGTTCCTTTCATCTTCCACTTCCTTTTTCTTTGTTGTTTCCATTTCTAAAATAATAACTCCAGTATATTCTATATACTTTGATGTTATTATAATTATGGTACAACAATATTCATTATTCTATCAACCCTTTGAATGACATGTCACCATACGTGTGTACGTACGACTTACCGTCTCCACGTCGTGGTGTAATTGTTATTCAATACATTATTATTTGGATGGGTATAATAATGATGTGTATTTGATGTAAATAATAAATATAACATGATAAGGATTCTTTATATATTATATACCATCCAATTATATATAATATTAATATCAGGAGAATGATATTTTCGCTCATGCGTACGTACGGATTACCGTCTCCACGACGCGATGAGATTCATTTCCAAGTTCACCATTCATCGATGATTATAAAAATATATATATTACTAATAAGTATGTAATATATGAAATAATAATGATACTGGAGATATATATATTTATATATATAAGTATTTATGTACTTACATATATCATATTCACTTACTTCCATTCAATACTATATGAAAACAGAAATAGCATTTATGCGTACGTACGGACTACCGTCTCCATAAATGGTGTTTTCCATTTCTTATATACGTCTATTATAAATTTTTATATTCAAAATATATATGATAAATAAATCATTTTTTATATTCTTTAAGTATTTAAATCATGATCTATGTGATGCAATCAAGAGTAACATGTTAAAACATGTACAATAAATAAAGCGATTATTACCCTAAATATTAATATAACATGGAAATTATTTTTAAATGGGTAATATAATGTAATTAATGAATAATGTATGATATCATAAATATTAATATGTCTCTTTTAGAATTTCATAACATACTATAATCTTCATACAGGAGGCTAAACGTACCCTCGACTAAAGGAAAGTGCAAGGTATGGGGTTTTCATCTCACTCATTATTCCCGTGAGATTTGTGCCATATTTCCACTATTACCATTTGTATGGTGTGTGTACAGCCCATAATTGTATTATTTGTGTAATACACTTTAATTTATGTGCATTTATATTTTCATTGTATGATACCTCTTTCATGGGGTGTATGTTTCGTAATTTACCAAATTGGTAAGTGTTATTTTCTCAATCTCATTATTATCTGAGATTGTTCATGTGTAAGTATTTTCTAGGAAATACTTATCCTAGATACCCATATTTTATAAAAAAAATTCAAAAGGAATATATTAAGGTTTTATGGGATAGTCTATTTAACTAGATCATCATTTTAAATTTTTAAAAGATTTATTCTTCTAAACCCTTTTAATTAATGTCCATATTTTCAAAACGATTTTAAGGATTTATTTATATGGGCATGAATGTTTTTAAATGATAATTATTTTCAAAAGTTTCAAAGTGGTATGGGAAACTTTGATTCAAAAAATGAATTTAAATGTCTCCCTTTATAAATTGTGTGACTTTTAAATGTTTTCATGAAAATGGGTATTTCTCTCAAAGTGTTTTACAAATCATTTTCTTCTATGTCAACATCCTTTGATGGATTTTTATCTTGTTTGAAGTTGATTTATTATGATAAAAATCTTTCATATTGTATTGAAGGTTTTTTAATATGTTTGACTGTGGATGTGTTATTTTTATACCATTCATGGTATATGGTTAATGTATTGACATTTTGTATCCTAGTTCTTATACGCATGTTTATGTTATGTTTCAACCTTTTCATATGAGGAATGTATTGGACATAGTAAGTGACGGGTGGAGCCCGCTATAGCTCCTCGATGCCTCGGTAGGTCTCATGAGACAACTAGACATAGAATTGGCTGAGTCCCTTCCCCAATTTGATTTATGGGTTTTGCCGAGGCCTTAATCATTTTTAGAAATCTCGCCTGAGGCCTTAAAAAATGATTCAGAATGTTTGGCATTATACATTCCCTCATTATTGAAATAATATTGATGGTTCATGTGGTCATTCGACTAGTAGAACGCCCATGATTATGTTTTTTTATGGAATTATTTACTATGGCTCATATTCTTGCCACAAAATTATTAAAGTTTATTATTGGTAAAGGAATGTGGTTTCAATTATTCACCATGCTTAACATTTATGTCATTTTCTGCTATATTACATACACTTACTGAGCATCTGAGCTCACCTCTCTTTATGTTTCATTTTCCCAGGATTCCAAGAAGTGTATTATGATTGATATGCGGGGTTATTTTAAAGGTAATAATGGCATTCTCAAATAACAATTTATGTAGTGTTTTATGTTTGAAATAGTAATGTAATGTTAATGTATTTAATCTATTTTACAAGACTGCAAAACCGATCGGTCCTTTGGAACTTTATTCTTTGTAAACATTCCAATGTATTAAAATAATGCACCAACTCTGGGTAACTGAGGTCGGGGCGTTACAGTTGGTATCAGAGGAAGTTTAGAAATAACCTTGGAAACTAGATTTAGATAAACTCTAATTAGAGCATTTCGCCCCAAGATAGTCTTTGAGGATTAGTATAGAAGAACGTCCCAGAATTTTGGTATTGTAGAGATTTTGTGAGTTTTCCTTGCAATACATCCATGTCTGGATACGAGTAGGTAGAGGCGGCTTTGGCACAAATGTACCTAGGGGTAAAACCTGAAAATACCGCTTTGAGCTAGACTCAAACGAGAACTGGTGCACAACAACGGGCCTTGCTGCACTCTTGGTTACGACACTCTCGTGAGATATGCTTAGGATAATTCTCATTTTCTTTACAAACCATTATGAAGGGCTTATGAGTATATACTTACTCAATGAAAACATTTTTATGATTATGGATTATATCCATAAACTGTTTAATTTATTTTAAGTGTTTTATACGGTCAGGATTAGGTATTTCTATTCATAAACTAATCTAGTGTATGTCATTCTTTATTAATGGAGCTTAGTAGATGGAATAAGAACTCCAGCAATACACATGATCCATAGAGTAAGAAGGATCATATCTTTCATGGTCCTAATCCGGAATTTAGAAGGCAAATAGTCTCCCATGTATTATCATCATATGAAGAAATAGTATCATGTGTTGACAAGATAAGTAAAGAATTTTCAGAGTCCTATGGCTTTAAAGGGAATCCAGAGAAGAAAATGATGGTAGAGAGAAGGATAGATAAAGGGAAGAAGGTAAAGAAGGATTTTACCATATATGATAACTGTGGAAAGAATCACCTTGGAAAATTCTTGAAGAGAATGGGAGTATGTTATAAGTGTGGAGAAAAAGGACACCAAGTGCGTGACTGCAAGTGTAAGAAAAAGGTTTCAAATGTACAATGATTCATCTGCAAGGAGTTTGGACACTACGTGAACCAATGTCCCAGCCATCAGACTATGCCGCAAATGATTTTATTTGATAATAATGAAGTTATGATACTACCACAGATGAAGAGTAATGACTAGTGTTCTTATGTTTTTATTTTGGAATTATTTCATGGATGTGTTGTATCAATGATGTACTGGAAATAGATAAGAATTGTACTATAGTACTATTATATTGAGGATTTGAGGTTTTATGGTACTAAGAATAGTTACTCTACAGCGAGTTAAACTTTTTGGAAATTACATTGTTTAAGGAATGATAAACCATAATATTGTCTTAATATCGAGGTAATGATTTTGGAATAAGATATGGTTGATTTGGGTAAATTATATTGGATATTTATACTGCCTTGAAACTGATTAAAGATTTATATATTCCATCATTGATGGAGTTTACAACATTTTTGGATGATGATGTATATCAATTATTCTATATTGAATAAGGTATCATGAATGTAATCAATAAGGTATTATGGTAATTCAGGATGTTTCAGTGTTTTAAAAGAATACATGATGAAGGTAGTCACATGCTATTACGGGGTAAAAATGATCTACATTATGTTTACCATTCATATAAATTTTGGACTGAGAGTTTACAGAATTATTTTGGATAAGTATGAAGGTTGTAATGGATTATATTGGATACTATTGTTAAAGTTGTTTTTCGATATTTATAAAAAGTACAACATGCGGACCGTGTGACTACCTGTCACGTCGGACAAAGCTGCGGGAATTGAACCCACAAACATAGTTCAATTGGGATTTATCGCCTACCACTGGACTATGTGAAATCCATAGATTTTAAAATTTAGTTTCTTTTTTTAAAGGTTCTGACATGTGAATTATAAATTCATTATATTTGGGACTCTCTACGATTAGGATAAATAAAGTATTTTTGAGTTGTATTATGTTTTCTAGTGAAAGATGAGTTTGTGGTAGAAATTTATTAATGGATAAAACTATAATTATAATGTAATTATATCTCCTTGTGAACTTATCTGATCTCATAAATAAATTCCTCAACCATAAGAAAAGTAAATTAGAACAAAAACGTTGTTGGAGATGGTACCATAGATCATCACAAATTTATGGCTTTGTGATTGTTGGACTTTTCATAGCCATGTTATCTACCACTCTCCATCAGATATTAATGGTTAAATTTCTCTTCCATATCCATTTTTTCTGACATGGAACCCTCGTATGTGTTATTTTTTGTAACCTTCATACTTACCACTCTTTATTTTAAATAGAGGCCTCATTAATCCATTTTTCGATGTGGGATTTCAACTATGATATTTTGAAATGTCAAACCCAAGTTTCCAATAAAAATCATAAATTTTGAGGATGCAATTTATTGAAGGAGGGGATAATGTAACACCCCATGCTTTCATAGTACGCTTCACTTTTTATAATACAATAGCATTTGTTACACACAACTTCGAGTTCTAACACACCACTACGAATCATACTAGTCGTTAAGAATAGTAATACATACTTTTTGAAATTTTATACATTATATCATTAAAAATGGACTTCATTTTTGGATTCAGAATATCGAAATTATCTTAGGGTGAATTTTTTGTACTTTTCTGATATTTTTCATATTTTGATGAATAGTGAAAATTACTAAATTTTAATTAAAAACTATGTTTTGAATCAAAATAACTAATAGTGATAAATTATGAATTTGAGTGGAATTAAATTATATTTAGAAAATATTTTTAAAATTTAATCCAATGTTGTTCATTGGACATAATTTCACATTTAAACTGGACATAAACAAGTGTTAATCATTTGATAATTATTGTTTTTTAAAAACACACTTTTTTTTGGCCATCGGGAATTAATTTTGAATTAATAAATTCCAGTTCTATGATTTTAATTTGGTAAAATAAACAAATTTATTGAATTTTTAATATCAAAATTATCTTAGGGTAAATTTTTGGTATTTTTCTAAAAACTTTTAATTTTTGATGAATACTGAAAAACACTGAGTTATAGTTTAAAACTGAATTTTTATTTAAATAAATATTAATTTTATTTAAATAATTTAATGTCAAAATAGATACATAATACCTATATAAGTTCAATTTAATTCATTAGATTTGGTTTATAATAATTTTAGATATATAAAATTTTTATTGAACTTTTCACCTTCTTTTACCCACCTCCTAGGAGCTTTTGCAAATTCACATCATACTTAATTTTACCGCTTCTGTGAGCTGAATTTCGAAAATCAGAGAGACATGGGTAATATCAAGCAGTAAAATTTGGTTTAATGAGATGAAAATAATTTTTGGTGAATACTAACTTTTTACTTTTATATTCCATGGTTAAAAGTAAATTGGGTAATTAAGGGTAAAAATGATATTAATATTACCCTCACACATGTCCTAATTCTATTGGACAAATTTATCTCGACCAAAAACATACATAGGAATAAAATATTATCATTTAGGTCCACTTGGATTAGATTAGAACATTTATTACTATTTAATTCAAAGAAGAGTTAAAAGAGTTAAAATCAATGTTTAATAACTAAAAATTTTTAAGATAGGGTTTTTCATAAGATAAACTCGATTATAAATATTCATTAAAAAGATAAAAATATTTCATACATCATGGTATTTTATGAATAATTTTTAGACATTATATACATAAATTTATTTATGACACAATGATGATGCAGTAATTACCTTATTCATGAAAGAATAAAAAAAATGGTATTATAAATATTAAAATAAATATAATTTCAAAGTTTTTATGACATCCACGAATTTTCTAGGTGAATATGACATGTTATTATTGATTCAATGTTTTTTTATGTAATAATTTTGTTATTATTTGAAAAAAACAAATACAAAATAGTGTCAAAATTGACATAAAATAGTTTTTAAAACCAATAATATATTATTAATTGATATAATGGTCCTAAAAATCTATGGATCAAAAAAAAGACATATATAATAATATATATGACATTAATTAACCAATTGGGGTTCTATTTGATGTATATTGTATGTTTATTAACCATATAGTGTAAGAATACAAGAAGACAGGGAAAAAGATAAATTATTTAACTAAGAGTTAAATCTAAATGATAAGGTTAAAATGGAAAACTAAAATTATCTAAAACTTATTGGATGAGTTTTTTTAGATCTATATCCACCTTATACTTTAAATAATCTACTTTTTAGCCATTAGAAACCGAATCTGAATTTATTATAAAATAATATTTTTTGTTTTTCCTAAGGTGCCCCTCACCACTCTTATAGAAGGGCACTCCCCCTTCTCTCAAATTCACACTTTCTATGCCATTTGGATTGGCCAACCCCTGTAAAAATACCCTCTAAAATATCCTTCCTTCATCCTAGAGGCCTTAGTTTTAACAGAAAGCAAACCTAATGATCCCTTTTGATCAAATCAAAAGGAAGAACCCGAAAAAGAGGTAATGATTTCACCACCCTCTTTCAAGTTCCTTTCTTCTTCCACTTCATTTTTCTTTGTTGTTTCCATTATAAAATAATAAATCCTGAATATTATATTTACTATGATGTTATTATAATTACAGTACAACCAAATTCATTATTCTATACACCCTTTGAATGACATGTCACCATACGTGCGTACGTTCGGCTTACCGTCTCCACGTCGTGGTGTAATTGTTATTAAATACATTATTATTTGGATGGGTGTCATAATGATGTGTATTTGATGTAAATAATAAATATAACATGATAAGGATTGTTTATATATTATATAACATTAAATTATATATTATATTAATATCAAAATTATGATATTTTCGCTCGTTCATACATACGGATTACCGTCTCCACGACGCGATGAGATTCATTTCCAAGTTCACCATTCAACGACGATTAAAACAATATATATATTACTAATAAGTATGTACTATATGACATAATAATTCTACTGGAGATATATATATTTATACATATAAGTATTTGTGTACTTACATATATCTTATTCACTTACTTCCGTTCAATACTATATGAAAACAGAAACAACGTCTATGCGTACGTACGGACTACCGTCTCCATAAACGGTGTTTTCCATTTCATATATACGTCTATTATAAATTTTTATATTCTAAATATATATTATAAATAAATCATGTTTTATATTCTGGAAGTATTCAAATCATGATCTATGTTAAACAATCAAGAGTAACAAGTTAAAACACCTAAGACAAAGAAAGAGATTATTACCCAAAATATTAATATAACATGGAAATTATTATTAAATGGGTAGTATAAAGTCATAAATGAATAATGTATGATATCATAAATATTAATATGGTTCTGTTATAATTTAATAGCATACTATAGTTTTCATACAGGAGGCTAAATGTACCCTCGACTAAAGAAAAGTGCAAGGTAAGGGGTTTTAATCTCACTCCTTATTCCTGTGAGATTCGTGACATATTGCCACTATTTCCATTTGTGTGGTGTATGTACTGCCCATAATTGTATTCATTGTGTAATAAACATTAATTTATGTGTATTTACATATTCATTGTATGATACATCTTTCATGGGGTGTATGTATCGCAAGTTACCAAATTGGTAAGGGTTATTTCCCCAATCTCATTATTATCCAAGATTGTTCATGTGTAAGTATTTTCTGGGACATATTAATCCTAGATAACCATATTTCATAAAAATGTTATCAAAAGGAATATTTAAAGTTTTTATGTGAGGGTCTATTTAACTAGATCTTCTTTTTAAATGATTTAAATATTTATCTTTCTAAACCATTTTAATTAATGTCCATATTTTCAAAACAATTTTAAGGATTTATTTATATGGGCATGAATGTTTTGAAATGAAATTTTTTTTCAAAAGATTCAAATTGGTATGGGACACTTTGATTCAAAAATTCCTTTAAATTTCTTCCTTTCTAATTTGTGTGACTTTTAAAAGATTTCATGAAAATGGATATTTCTCTCAAAGAGTTTTACAAATCATTTTCATCTATGTCAACTTACTTTGAAGGTTTTTTATCTTGTTTGAAGTTGATTTATTATGATGAAAACCTTCCATATTGTATTGAAGTTTTTGTGATATGTTTGACTGTGGATGTGTTATTTTTATAACATTCATGGTTTACGGTTAAATTATTGACATTTAGTATCTTAGTTCTTATATAAATATTTAGGTTATGTTTCAACATTTTCATATGAGGAATGTATTGGACATTGTAAGTGATGGGTGAAGCCCTCTGTAGCTCCTCGATTCCTTGGTAGGTCTCAAGAGACAACTGTTTCCTCTGGAATTGGGGATGATCTCAATGATTTAAGATTCAAACATTCCAAGCGGTTTCTAACAGGTTTGTTTGTAGAACCAGAATCATCCAATGATTCCACATTCATTGGAACCTACTTTCCAAAGGTAGGTGGTCATTTGTTGTGAACTAATGAGACTTTGGAATTTGCATTGGTCAAGAGGATGGGAGGTCGGACTCATAACACATTTTTTAAGGGAATTATTGTCTACTCCAGGACTCTCCTTATAGATTTCAGTTATGTTCATGAATCCTTTATTAAATTATCAAGTATAAAATGAGCTTTCCTTTAGATCTGACAATCAATGATTGATATGTTGGAAATTTAGAGAATCTTTTATATGTATTTGAGGTTCTTAATTGATAGAGAATCAGCTGTATTTGTTAGATATTCTTAGTCAATGGTATCCTTTAATACATAAAATTATCTTGGTCATTATGATGACCATATTGGTTTTAAATCCACTCAGTGGGGAACTTGAAGTTTATTTTCGTTCAGAAGGACATGGATTATTTCAGAGTTGGGATCGTACCCACAGATGGGCTACCTACGTATCCTTTTTTTAGAAAAGAAATCAGAACCCACGTAGTTCGAGTAAAGGATTATGATGTTCATGTATGATTGATGGCTCAAAGAAAGATGTCATAATTACTTTTACACTCTAAGATCATGTGATTCATGCTCGATGTGTCAAACAAGAGGTATTGGTAAAATAAGAAAATTGTGCCATGAAAGATGCAATCATAAGAAATGACATGGGGCTTATATATGTATGACTGCCCAAATAGATTAAGATTAAGATTTACTTCGGGGATGAAATCTAGGAACTGGGTCTCTAAAGGTATATGTGCATTATGGAGATTTAGATACTCTAATCTTGGGGCTTACTCTTAGGGAAGATGCCCAAGTTATGAGAGTACTTATGATTGGGTTTTACTCTTGAGAAGGAAGCACAGATAAAAATTAAATTAGGACTGATTAAGTGAAATTAAGACTGGGGCTTATTCCTGAGAAAGAGGCCCAGGTTAAAGGACATGAAAAATTAAGGGACTTGGGGCTACTCTTGAGGAGGATGCCCATATTTGAGACTTGGACTGGGACTTACTCCTAAAAAGGAGGCCCAGGTTAACGAAATTATGATTGGGGATTACCCTTGAGGAGGATGCCCAAAATTAGGGAACTTGGGGCTTACTCCTGAAGAGGATTCCCAATTAAAAGAACTTGGGCTGGGGCATACTCCTGAAAAGTAGGCCCAGGTTAAGGAAAATTACGACTAGGGCTTACTCCTGAAAAGTAGGCCCATGAATAGGGTTCTCTCATCTTAAAGGATGAGGTTGAATGAATGAAATCTCTAACTTTAGTGACATAAACATGTGTAAATCACTGGGTTTTGAGAGATGTTCCATGTATTTCCTTTCAGATAAGGAATTCAATCAAGAAAACATCCCATAAATGGCTTTGAAGAGTTTCTTGAAGATTGAATCTTGAATAGGAAAGGTGGAATGGCATAAGAGAGGTGAAATGGGAAAGAAGGGCACCCAAAAATAGAAGGGCGCGCAAGTCCTGGGAGGTCGCGCAAGTACTGCATGGGCGCACAAGTTTTGGTCGCACAAGTATACTTGTGCAACACATATATACTTGGGTGATCCATGCCCAGTATATTAATACTTGGGTGATCCTTGACCAAAGCCTTTATAATTATCTCGAGGTACTTCCAGAAGATTGGTGCGCATGTTTCAATGAGTAGGTAAGTAGGCACGCAAGTGTGTCAATTTACCTTAAGGTTAAAACCCTTAGGCACGCAAGTGTTAGTGAATTTTAACACTTAGACCTTATTGCTCTTGTTTAGACCTTCCATTCTAGGTAAATAATTACCTTATAAGTGTTCGGAAGACTTGAAGATGTGACTTGGGCATTCAGAGCTCTATATCTGAATTCTGGAAAAAATCCTCCTCAAATGGGGGGCCCACCGGGGGTATTTATAGGCTGGAAAAGACCCTGGGCGATTTTTATAGAGGGAACGCAAGTCTCCTGCGTGACCATTTGGGCGGCACGCAAGTATACTTGCGCGACCATGATGGAACTTGCACGACCTATGTGAAATGTTCTCCTTGTTCTTACCTTTCTCTTTTTTGATGTTTATTCAAAGGATGAATCTTATTTGTTTGAGGTATTTCCATTTTCATTTCATTTAGACTCTGTGATTAAAAAGGAGCATCAACATAAGTCCCCCCTCAGAGTTGGATCCGAAAGAAATGAGGATGCGACTCTGAGGTAATGAAGAAACTAGGGATCTTTGTGGTTATTGGCAGTTTAAAGTCTTGCATGTTGGACATAAAAATGGGTAATGTTTAAGGTCTAAACATCTTTGACCTAAATGGATTAAAATTGACTCAATTCATTGACAATTTATCTGAAAAAATATTACAACACTCAAGTATGAGGGAAAATATGTAAACTATGACTTTAGAAAATTTGAATCTGAGGAATGATATGAAAAAGAGCTTAAAGGCATTAGAAGAAGTAGTTCCCAAGAATGAAGTTACCATTATTTAACAAACCCATTAGGGGGTTGAATTATACATGGTCACCTAAGGGCATTGGCTACATAGTCAAATAAATAGCAGCTTTTGGCTGACAAGTCCATTATGTAGACTACTTATGCAATGCCGCCAAAGGGCACGTGCTGCATAGTTAGGAAAAAGAACTCTCAGAAATTTACTTTTCTACTGCTTAAAAGACAGTGAAAGTTTATGGGGATTCAAAATTTCCAAAGTATAGTGTTTTCTGTATGAAAAGAGGTACTTGAATTTGGAGAATATATTTTCAATCAAGATTTTCTATGAATTGGATGAATGTTACTCCTACGAAGGTCTGACCCAAACGTAGGGAAGGATAATACAAACCATAGCCTTGAATAATTTTATATTATGAAAAGGAATATGTGAAAAATATGTTAAGGATGGATATTTTTGCAGATCCCTACATATTTTCATTAAGACAAATAAGGAAAAAAGAGGTTTTCTCCAAAGAATGAAGTTACTAATATTTAACAAACCCATTAGGGGGTTGAATTATTCACACCCGCCTAAAGTCATTAGCTGCACAGTCAAATAATAGCATCTTTTGGCTGACAGGTCCATTTTGTAGACTACTGATGCAAGGCCGCCTAAGGGAACGTGTTGTATAGTCAGACAAAATAACTCTCAGAAATTGTACATTTTGTGACTAGAAGTCAAGAAAAGGGTTATGAAGATCTGAAAATATTTATGTTTAAGATTATGACACATAAAAAATGGGTATTTTCCAATGTATGTAGAGATACATAGATCAATGCTAACCATAATCATGTCGTGTCTGGGTACTGACTTGAAATATTGGACTTCACTACATATCCCATAAGGATGGGAATCAAGCCATACGTAGTTCTTGAAATACAGTTTAACGTCCTGTGGGATGAAAGTATGGGAGATCGTAGTTTTAGGGTCATAGAACTCAGACCATAATAATGAATACACAGTGTGTGTTTTCATGAGGACTTTTCATCCAAGGGACTGAAATTGAAATTTGGGGATAGGCCCAAAATACTTGGGGCTGGATTCGAGGGACACTCGAACGATCCTATATATCCCATAAGGATGGGAATCAAGACCACGTAGTTGTAGAAATACCCTCTGTACAAATTTTGTTCGTACATGTGAAGGGTGAAAGGGGACATTAGTGAAATTATGGTTTAACACAAGATAAAAGGTTTAGGTATTACCATGTATGCACATGATTTTTTTTAAATATAACATGATTGAAAATCAATATAAATAATTATTCCCTCTCATGCTAGGGTATTAAAGAATATTGTAGTTTATTTTCATACAGGATAGAAATGTTGTACAGTTTAACATCGTATAGCAAGGATAAAGGTGAACCAATGTAAAGATATTGATTCTGGGGGAGTTTTCATGAGTCAACATCATATGAGATGAAGGTGAATTAATGTGAAGAGATTGGTTTTGGGCTTGAACCATGGGAGGTTGCCTATGTACCCATCATGGAAGTCAAGGATCAAATTCCGCGTAGTTTAATTAAATAATGAATTAGTGATCACGTTGTTTTTGGGGACAATGACCTAAAAAAGGATGTTGGGACTTATGCATGGTTAGTGGCCCAAAGAGGGTGTTATGGTTGAAATTTGCTCTAAGATCACGTGATTAATACTCGGCGTGAGAAACAAGAGGTAACAACAACCTTAATGGTGCACATTTCAATGACTTTTAGGACATATGATGGGACTATGCAGTTTAAAGTCATGCTATTAGGACTATTGGGGCTGCACAGGTTAGTGTCATGTATCAGGGACAAAAATACAGTTTAGCGTCATGTAGTTAGGATGATGGGGAAAATACACTTCAATGTCATGTTGGAAAAAAAGAGGATTGTGTAGTTTAATGTCATGAAGTAAGGACAAAAGAGGACACATTTTAACGTCATGATGGACTTATTAGGGACTTTTTCGCAGTTTAATGTCATGTTGGACGAAAAAAATACGATATAGTTTGGTGTCATGTTGGATGAAAGTGTGAATAGTTTAAGGTCATATGCATGGATCTTTGGTTATGAAGATTAACGTCTTGTTGGACATAAGGGACTTCTTTACAGTTTAGCATCATGTAGTCTGGACGTCATAGTTTAACGTCATGTTGGACGTAAGTGCCAATAGTTTAAAGTCATATGCATGGACCCTGGATGGTGTAGTTTAACGTCGTGCTAGACGTAAGGGAAAATCAAATAGTTTAAGGTCATATGCATGGACCATGGATGGTGTATTTTTTGTTTATACAAAATTCTTTCTTCAAAAATCAGGCATTGGTTGGAGTAGTGATGAGTTCTCCATCCATTGAGATTAAAGAATAAGATCCATTGGAATAGACCTTATGTATTGAATAAGGTCCTTCCCACTTTGGTTCAATCTTAGGAAGTTTCTTTCATGGTATCATTGGAGTTCCGAGAAATAATACCAATTCTCCCTTAACGAATGAACGAAGATGAAATTTTTTGTTGAAATCTCGTGCTATTCGATTCTGATAGACTTCCAAGTGGTGTAGGGTGAACAATATTTTTGCATCTAATCGTTCCAATTCATCCAATCACTTTTGAGATTGTTCATCTGTAGATGATTGATCCCAAATGGATACTCTGAGCGAAGGTAATTGAACTTCGATGGGAAAGAATGCTTCCATTCCATATAACAGTGAATATGGATTTGACCGCGTTGCAGTGCGGGTGGTGGTCCGATAAGCCCATAAATCATGAAATATTTTATCAGGCCATGACCTCTTATCATTATCCACCATCTTTTTCAGTATATTTGATAGAGTCTTATTGAAGGCTTCTATCTGGCCATTGGCCGCTGCATGATACTGAGATGAATGATTGGATTTGATGTTATATTCTGATACAACTTCTTCACCTCGTATGAGTAGAATTTGGTGCCATTGTCCGTCAATATGGGATGAGTGACACCAAATCTGGTAATGATGTTAGACGTGATGAAACTAAAAATTCTTTTAGAACTAACTTCTTTGAGAGGTATTGCCTCTTCCCATTTGGAAAAGAAGTCAGTAGGAGTAAGAATATACTTAAACTGCTTGGTCGTAGCTGAAGGGTAAGGTCCCACCACATGCATTCCCCATGTGGAAAATGTCCACGAGTATTTAGTTTTATGAAGCAATTGTGGAGGCTGATGAATGAAGAAGGCATGTACATGGTATGAATGACACTTCTTTTTGAAATCAACACAATCTTGTATCATTAAAGGCCAAAAGTATCCAAGCCTTTGAATTAGATCAGACAGTCTATGTCCAGACTGGTGGGAACCATAAACTCATGCATGCACTTCTTTCATGAAATCCATTATCTCTTCACCATCAATGCATCTGAAGATAACTCCACCAAAACCACGCTTGTAGATAATTTTCTCTAGGTGATCTGGGCCATAATAAAGAGTAAAATTAAAAAAACGTCACCGGATTTGTTCTTTCCCATCTCTATCAGGTGCAAGTGTTCCATTTTGAAGGTATTCCCTGATAGGTGTCATCCATCTTGTAGTATGACCATATGGTTTAGGAATGGGACTAATTTCATTGATCTCCTCTATTCTGGTTCGAACATAAGGTGAAATTGTATAACGGTGGGAAATACTAATGGTTGTTTTGTCCCGATTTGGATCTACCAGAGCTGTGACTATATTAGCCAGTGCATCTGCTTGAGCATTTTGTGATCGCGAGACATAAGAAAATGTCTGTTTTATAGGAAACTCTGTCATTAACACTCTGACATAATCATACAAAGGTATCAATTATTCTTTTTTGATTTCATAATCCCCATTGACTTGTTTGAATACCAGATCTGAATCACCTTTCACCCTTGAGTGATTCACTTGTGTTTGAAGTGCCAACTCTAATCCTGCGATGAGGGCCTGGTATTCTGCTTCATTAGTGGTACCACCTTCCCACAATAAAAAGGAATAAGGTAACACTTCTTTTTCCGGGGAAATAAGAATAACTCCTAACCCAACCTTGTTGAATTTAGGATCTTCCATTTTCTTCCCTATTGGACTTCTTGAAGCACCATAAAAATACATTTCCCATACGTGAGGACTATCCTGAATAGAGAAGACTTCCTCATCAGGGAGTTCAATATCTGAATATGTATCTTCTACTGAAGTATGTTCAGCATGGAAATCAGCCAGATCTTGGCCTTTTATTTCCTTGTGAGACACATACTAAATGTCGAATTGCTACAAAGTAACTGCCCAACTTTCCAGACATCCTGTAAGCATTGGACGACTAAGGATAAATTTGAGCATGTTATTGCGAGATACCAATTGTACCATGTGAAGTTGCAGGTAGTGTCTCAACATCTGAACTGCAAAGATTAATACCAGACAACACATCTCAATATTTGAATACCAGGTTTCTGCTTCAAGCATAGTCCGACTGAGAAAGTAGATGTTGTTTTCATTCACAGCAACATTCTTCTGAGAAATAAAGGCACCCAATGATCGCTCTAAGGGTGTCACGTAGAGGATAAGTGGCCTTCCTTTAACATGTGGCATAAGTACCGGTGGACTCAATAGGTATTTCTTGAGAATATTGAATGCTTCTTGAAATTATTCAGTCCACTGGTAAGTGACTCCCTTCTTCATCAATTTGGTGAAGGGTAAACTTTTTCATGCCAAATTGGCAATGAAACGCCAAATATAGGCTAAGTGTCCATGAAATCCTCTTAATTATTTCAAATTTCAAGGATGTTACATAACAAGGAATGACATGGTCTTCTCAGGATCGACTTCAATACCATGATGGAGTACAACAAAGCCGAGAAAGTTTCTTGAGGTTTCCCCAAAAGCACATTTTAAGGGGTTCATCTTCAAATTATGTTGTCAAAGCCTGCGGAATATGACTTAAAATCAGCCATGTGATTAGAAAATTGTTTGGATTTGTCCACCAAATCATCCACATAACATGCAAAAAACTTCCCTAAAAAGTTTTTGAAGATACGATGCATGGTGCGCTAATATGTTGCACCTGCATTCTTTAAGAAAAAGGGAATTACCCGATAGAAAAACACACCCTGAGGGGATCTGAAGGCTGTAAATTCTTCATCTTCTAGATCCATTCAGATATGATTCTTCCCGGAATATCCGTCCATTAAGGAAAGTGGTTCATATCCAGCTGTTGTATCGATTAAAAGTTCTGTGATTGGAACTGTAAAATCATCCTTAGGACAATACCAATTAAGATATCTGAAATCAATGAAAACTCTAATTTTTCCATTCTTCTTTTTCACAGGGACAATATTAGACAACCACTTGAGATATTGAACTTATATGACAATTCTAGATTTGATAAGGTTATCCACTTAAGCATCAATATTGGAAGCATAAGTTGGGTGTGTTCTTCTTTCGGCTTTCTTAAATCCTCGATGTTCTTCTGGTAAACCCAAATGATGAGTAACAACATCCGGATCAAGACTGGGCATCTCTATATAGTTCCAAGAAAATATGTCTATATTTTTATTTAAAAATGAAATATACATCTCTTGTTCTTCAGGAGTCATGGACGCACTGATTAAAGTGGGGCATGGATCTTCTTTTGTAACCAGATTGATTCCTCTGAGTTCATCCACAGTGGTATAGATACCCTCTTCAAATGCTGGAGGAGCATCTCTGAGATCTTCTTCTTCTTCTTCTTCAACATGTTTTACTTCTTATATTTCTACTTGAATAGTATATGATGAAGCAGAATTTCCATGATTAGAAGAGATGTTAAAATTTGAGCATCTTGAAGAAGAAGCTTCCATTTCTGACCCAATTGATGATTAAGGGTCTTCCTTGGTTAATAAAAATAAGATTATGGATTAAGAATCAACATCATCATTCACCTCTGGTATTGCTATAACTTCTTCTGTCCTGGATGGCGAAGTATAGGCTTGCTGGATTTCAGTAGATGAAATGAAGACATCTCCATTTGAGCTTTCATCATTGCCTGGTGGATCACTAATTTCTCCCATGTGGTCTGGCTCGATTGTCTTAATTGACATTATGGATCATTCCATATGAGTATTTTGATTTGGGTCTATCCTGTCAATTTGACTGATAGGAAACACGTAATCTGTACTCACATGCGCAAATTGGTTTATTGGAATCTTTTCAGAACCATACGGAGCATTAACTTTGGTAATCTCCTTTGTTGTGGATTCCTCCTTTCCCTTCATGTGGTAGAATTCCACCTCAATGTATTGAGATTCACATGTCTTGAACGAGGCCTTATCACCATGCAATGTCCCAACTTGACCATCGAAACAATATATGAGACATTGATGGTATGATGAAGGGATAGCTGCATGTTGTTGTAGCCAGGGTCTTCCAAGAATGATGTGGAAGGCTAAATCTTGATCAACAACCATGAAATCTGAATTGGATAAAAGATCTACAAACTGAGTTCTGAGTGTAATCTCGCCCAGTGGTTCTTGTTCATTTTTATCAAATTCTTGTAACATCATAGTTGAAGGAGATAAATCAGATTCCGTGAGGCCCAATCAACGAAGTGTATGATTGGGCATGAGGTTGACTGCTGAACCATTATCAATGAAATCTCTTTGGATGTCTTCGCCATTTACCTTGACAGATAAGTACAAAGGTCTCATATGTCCATGCACGACATCATCTTCATCTTCATCAGTAAAAGATATTACTTCATGGAATTCTGTAGGATTATTCTCTACATCATAGACTTTAGCTACAGAAATTTCAGTCTCAAACTACCGAGGACTTGATAAAGCCTGGATGAGTGCCTAACAAAGATCCTTTGATAAATTAAAAGCATCCAGAATTGATAACTTGGATGGTACTTGGGCCAGGTGTTTCAATATATCATTCTTTTGATCCAAAGGCTTGTGTTTCCAAACAGGAACATGTGGTTTAGCCGGTTCCTTGAAAATTGATGCTTTGTAATTTGATGCATTTTGTACTGGGATAGGAGTTGGTAATACTCCTAGAATTGGATGATTAGACCTATTAGGTCTATTTACTTGCTGATAGGAAGAACATGGAACCTTCAACCGATATTCCAGAATAATTGTTCCAAGACTGAGTCTACTATGTGTGGAAGAACATGCTTGTTCTTGTTGAGCTCGTTGAAGGGATCTACCAAGAGTTTCTGCCGCATACACAGTTCTACCAAGGGTAGAATTAGAATAGTGGACTCTGAAAGATCCACGTCTTCCCTTGTATCATGAGCCTCTCGAACATCCTATGATTCCTCTATCTGATACAGGGATCTCAAGCTCATCAAAATCGAATCTTTGACTGGCATAAGGATCTGTTAAGTGAATCGTATTAACAGAATCGAAGATCAACTCTTCATCCGATGAAGATTCTGCCTGATTAGCCTGTTTAGGCTGTACCGTTTTGTGGGGCGGTTCCTGTTGCATTGAAGTAGATGGCATAAAATCTGCCAAAGTCAAAGACAACTTAGGATTTGACACATACTCATCTACTTCTGATTGTTCCTATTTCTTTGAATTGTGCCATTTCTTTGAGGATTTTCCCTCTAATGAAGAGGGTGTTGATGCAGCATTTATGGAAGAAGGCACAATTGGTTTCTTCAATTGTGTTCGCAAAATAGAATGAGTTCGGTTGATTGTCTTTCTGACCATCCAAACATCATATTTTTCTACATTTTTTTCTTAACTTCTTGCCACCCACCTTCCACATATGGAACTGTAGCAGTAACACATGCTACCTGAGCTAAAAATCCTTTTAGTTTGACATGCCCCAAATCTACCATTTTTTGTAGGAGGTCATTGAAAACAAAACACTCGTGAATGGGATGCCCCAACATCTAATGAAATGGGAAATTGATGGGATGGTCTTCATATCCTTACTTGTTTGTCCTCTTGGGATATGGAAATTGAACCAAATTATTTTCCAGAGCCGAAATGAAATAACCAGGAACATGTTCATTTCAGAAAGAGTAAACTTTGGTTTTCAAATCCTCAAATTGTTTTCATCTTTGATATCTTTGATCATATTGACGAAACGGACTCTGTTGTTGGAACTTAGGAGGTGGATCCCTTCGAGAAGATGAAGGTTTTGAAGTAGAAGCATGTACAAGTGCCTGTTTAAGCATAACTGTAGCAGTTTCTGCTTTACTCATTCCCTTTCCTGGAGCTGATAGAATTATACGAGCATTATCCTTATTATTTATAAGAGAATATTTAATATATTGAGTGATTGATGTAATGTCTCGAAATATTCCTGTGAATTTCATAGGGATCATCGGTGTGTGCAACACATCACAAAAATTTTCCACACAGATTGGCAACAATTCCTCTTGAGGGAGTGCTAAGTATAGGGAATATGTTAATCCCTTCCAGCGAGCAATGAAATCTGAGACCCTTTCATTCTCCCTTTGCTTACAGTTTGTAAGATCAAAAACAGTTGCCTTTGGCAACGTTGAGTTGAATTGGAGACGGAATCTATGGCGAATATCCTCTCATCTGTTAATTGACCGGGATTGAAAGCTTGTGTAGTAGTCAAAGGCTGGTCCATGCAAGGTTTGCACGAAGAATTTGAGTTTCACTTCTTCTTTCTCTTCCGGAGTTCCCATCATAGGATCACAACAAGACACATAATGCTTCAAATGCTGTTCAAAATCGCCTGATCCATTGAAAATAGGGAATACAGGGTTCCCAAAACATGATGGGGGAGGGATTGAATCTACCCATTCAGGGTAAGATCTCTTTTCTGGTTCAACCTATGCAAGCTTCCCTTCCATAGTCTCTGACCAAGATGTTAATGACTCAATGGTAGTTATTAACTTTTGAGAAACATTTAGTTGAACTTGGACTTGTGCAGATGCAATAATTGGAGTCTGGACAGGTATGGTGGTTGGTACTACAACTAATGGTAGCACCAGCAATTGTTATTACACTTGACCAGTAGGATTATACCTGTGAGGGTGTACTGATAGAGGAGGCTATTCTTGATCCATCACAGTAACTGCAAAAAACTCCCTTGGATTACTGACTCCAGCACGCTTTGGAGGAAGGCAACCCTGAAGTAGTTCTGAATTCATCCTCCTTAATTCCTTCATTTCTTTCTCTTGTTGTGAAAATCTTTTCTCTAGTGATAGTGATTGGTCTTCTCCAAGGGAAGGGTTTGTAACCTGATTCTTTCCTTTCCCCTTGTTGGATCCCTTTCAGAGAGGGGGAAGTGGGAAACTTAAAGGATTACCTAGGTTCTAAGTAATCCTTTGATTTCATGTACGCACACCTTCTTCATTTGTGTCTGTGCGTACAAATTCTTGAGCCGGAACCTCTTCATCTGATCCCTCTAAGTGAACCTCATCTGGTGGATCAGAAATAACGACATTGATGACATTGATTGATTCATAATGCATTGAATCTCTTCTATCGACATTTCTGTGATATTGTCTTCTTCCATGTCTTTGATGAGACATTGCCTTTTTTTTATTCGGTCCATCTAGAACTTCTTGATGAACCGTAATTTTGAGAGAATCTCCTGATAACTTGGCTCTTCATTCCTCGTGGGGATTCTTCCCCAATTGAGAGAAGACCAAATTTCATTGAGGGGATTGAGGATTTGAAAAAGTCCCCAGTATAGTCGACTGGGGTTGTTCCTGCTGTTCCCGCTCAACTCCTCTAATCATATTTATTGATTCCGAGGGTTGGTTTAAAATAGTCCCTAGTCTGGCAAGCTGGGGTGGCTCTTGACATGCTATGTCTGATACTTTCTTAAAATATCTCCTTATCTTGTGGACCTTGGTTCGGAAATTTGTTGGATGCATCAATCGACATCCACTTTTATCACCCGGTTCAAAAGACCGTTGGATGATTTCTGACACTTCTGTCACTTGGCGATATGCTTTCTCCAAACGAGAGGCATATTCAATATTCTCATTTGATTGATGAAGGAGTAATTCAACAAATTGTTCTCTGTATTCTTGATTTTTAGAAGTACTAATTGAGGCCTGTTCATGGGCAAGCTTTTTATTACAGACAAAACCCATTGACTTTGGCCGGCCATGGGCAATAACATTGCATGAAACCATTTTCGGTGGGATTTTCTGACTAGATACCACAGTGAAATGTAGCACTCCATGAACACCCCATCCTCTGATATGAATACCAGATGGGGAAATGGAAATTAATTGTCGCAATCTTCTTATTCTGTTAGGCATGAACGCTGAAGTGATCTCTGCTGCTTTTCAGCCATCAAATATCTAGAAACTGAGAGGTATGCCAAGTCAATTTGGTGTTGTAACCCTTCTATTATCATGACATGATTTTCATATTCATCATAAGATAATATTTTATTTTTCAACTGACAAATAGTTTTCCATATGTTGAGACGAATATCATGAATTCCAACTTCCGTCAACATCAATGGAATGTCATACTAAGAGTCAGCCAAAGGCAAAAAAATGACTGGCACATCACCTTTTGCCAGTTGTTTTCTCATATTCAGCACTTCCTCTTTACCATTCAATGAAGATTCTTCTACCTGATTTGACCAGAGCTGGTGCTTCCTTGTTGCTTCATCGGATTCAACAGGATTCGTAGAGAATTCACTGATCAAACTATAAGATGAATGACCCGGGGGTGTTTCAGAGAATCACATACACCCCGGACTATCTTCTGATCGAGAATGTATTTCACCTTCTTGCGATGAAGCATCAGACATGACTGATTTCGCATATTCAAGTGCCTCAAGATAAGAGGGCTTTCTCTGCCCTATATTTTCCACTGAAGCATTTTTTGGGAAATATGCATCACTACTGCAGAGAGGACTTTCGTAGAGAAATTAATCATCATGGAGAGGACCACCATGGTGGGTTATAGTGAAATATGATCTCTCTTTCTCCTTGGTCTTTTGGCCACACAGAGGGTTATTATAGCTCTCATCTGAAGATGAAACTTTAAGATCGACCAAACATTCATGAAGCAATCCTTCATGATTAAGTGTATGTTAAAGACACCGGGAATTAATGGTCCCACTATTGGGAAATGAGGGAGTAGAATCTTGGATTCCGATAGATAACTGTCTGAGGGCTTCACGAACTCCAGCATCGAGCAAGGAATTATTACAGATCGGCTCTTGATTTCATGACTGAGTTGGGCGGGTCTTCTTCTTAGACGCCTTCTTAGTCAATTTGGAAGGTGTGTGTGCCTGCTCAGGATAAATGACCAGGTTAGGATGATTATCTCTACTCAAACCAGGGGTATGTTCCAGACTTGGTTGTCCGTATGATATGGGGGGGTAAACCCCACAACCCTCTTGGACTGGAATAGATGTGTTTGTCTATTCCAGAGTGAACTATTGATGTGTCCCACCATTGGTAGGGATAGATTTATGTGTCTTTCCCTGAGATGCTGCTGAAGTTGTTATAATATCCTGGCAGGCATCCAGAATATGAGCAGGGAGTTTCTATTGCTCTTTCACCATTGATAGAATATTCTTGGTGACTTCAGCTGCCAGAATGGGGATATACATCCATTCCGTTCTTGGAGTAGGTGTGTTTTCCTGCTCATATCCTCCTGTTTCTCTCAATGAATCTTTACAGCAATCAAGTGTGGGGGAAGAGAGTTGAGTATGCCACTTGTTCGTCACCGGAGCTTTCCGACTGAATTCTCCGAATGCTACCAAATGATATTATTGGTAAGCTTGATCAATACTAGAAGGTGTATGTTCCTGTTGATTGCACTTCGATGAATGTGGATGACGAGCTCCATCATATGTATTCATACGAGCCTGCTGACTAGCTGATGTTTTATAAATAGGTGTATGTTCCTATCTATAGTACTCCGTCGGAATTGCCTGGTGGGATTGGCATGATGCTTCCAGACGAGTTTACTGTACAGTGGAAGTAAAACGGACGTGTGTGTGTTCACGTTCGTTGCTTTCCACCAAGATAGCTTGGTGGACTTCTCTGGAAACAGCAGAGATAAGAACATGCTCACTGTTAACCGGTTGTCACCTCTGGTGGTTCATCTTTCCTTCTCGGGTTTGAGGAACCTGAGCCGAACGCCTGGAGTCTATACCCCCATCTTGTTGAGGGTGCACTCCCGCACGAGTCTGGCGGTGATTTTTGATGGGAGACCTCGTAAAGGACTCATTTCTCCTTGAATTAAGGCCCTGAGGGACCTTCTCATTCACCTCTTCAAAATATGGGAGTGAATGGTGATTTCATTTTGGGGATAACGACCTGAAACGGTTGGAGATTGTGGTTAGCACCGCCTGCTTCTTAATCACTGGTCTTCATTGTCCAGATGACTGGTGTGATTTGTTCACTTGGAGGGCTTGTCTGGCAGCCTCCAGAGATGGAATGGTACCATGTTGATGGTACTCCTTAACCAGTGCATTTGATACCCAGCGTTGAAGATGCTGAGTAGGTGATTTCATCCTCATATTAGACGACGATCCATCAGGAGTAGCAGGAGTGGCATTTGCAACAGATGTTTTCACAAAAGACGTATTCACGGGTGTGAACATAAGAGAAGCCATTTTGGAAATGCAGAAGATCTTGGAAAAGAGTTCCTGTTTGATATAACAGACATAATAAAGATATGTCCGGCCAATACATCTTTTGGATGAGAAAATATGTTATTGATTGCTTTGTTGGTCCTCTAATTGAGTTTAAATAGGGTCCTAACAAATAAGTAAAACATCATTTTATCTTGGTTAAGGATTCACGTCAGGTTCACCATTTTTTGTTTCCTCTGGAATTGGGGATGATCTCATTGATTTAAGATTCAAACATTCCGAGCGGTTTCTAACGGGTTTTTTCATAGAATTGGAAAAATCCAATGATTCAATATTCATTTGAACCTACATTCCAAAGTTAGGTTCTCATTAGTTGTGAAATAATGAGACTTAGGAATTTTCATTAGTCGAGAGGATGGGAGGTCAAACTCATCACACCTTTTTTATGGTAATTATTGTCTAATCTGGGACTCTTTATAGATTTATGTTATGTTCGTGAAACCTTTTTAAAATTACCAAGTATAAAATGAGATTTCCATTAAATTTGACATTCAATGATTGATATGTTGTAAATTTAGAGAATCTTTTATATATATTCGAGGTTCTTCATCGATAGAGAATCATCTGTATTTGTTATAGATTATTAGTCAATGGTATCCTTTAATACATAAAAGTCTCTTCGTCATTATGATGATGATACTGGTTTTAAAGCCACTTAGTGGGGCACATGAAGTTTATTTTCATTAAGAAGGACATGGATAATTTCAGATTTGGGATCATACCTGCAGATGGGCTACCTACGTATCCTTTGTTTAAAAAAGGAATCAGAACCCACGTAGTTCGAGTAAGGGAGTATGATGGTTATGTATGATTAATGGCTCAAAGAAAGATTTCATAATTACTTTTACACTCTATGATAACGTGAGTCTTGATCGATGTGAGAAACAAGTGGTATTGGTAAAATCATACTATTGTGACATGAAAGATACAATCATAAGAAATGACGTGGGGCTTATTTATGTATGACTGCCTAAACAGATGAAGAATAAGATTTACTTTAGGGAAGAAATCGAGGAACATGGTCTCTAAAGGTATATGTTCTTTATGGAGATTTGGATACCATAATCTTGGGGCTTACTCCTAAGGAAGATTCCCAAGTTAGGAGAGGACTTATGATTGGGTTTTACTCCTGATAAAGAATCCCAGATCAAAAGTAAATTAGGACCGATTACGAGAAATTAAGACTGGGGCTTATTCCTAAGAAAGAGGCCCATGTTAAAGGACATGAAAAAATAAGGGACTTGGGGCTTACTCCTGAGGAGGATTCCCATATTTGAGACATGGATTGGGACTTACTCGTGAAAAGGAGGCCCAGGTTATGGGAATTATTATTGGTGCTTACTCCTAAGGAGGATGCCCAAATTAGGGGACTTGGGGATTACTCCTGAAGAGGATGGCCAATTAAAAGAACATGGACTGCGGCTTACTCCTAAAAAGAAGGCCCATGTTAAGGGAAATTATTGTTGGGGATTACTCCTGAAAATGAGGCCCAGGAATAGTGTTCTCTCATCTTAAAGTATAAGGTTGAATGAATGAAATATCTAACTTTATTGACATAAATATGTGTAAATCCCTAGGTTTTGAGAGATATTCCAAGTAATTCCTTTCAGATAAGGATGTCAATCAAGAAAACATGCCATAAATGGCTTTGAAGAGTGTCTTGAATACTGAATCTTGAATATGAAAGGTGTAATGGCATAAGAGAGGTGAAATGGGCAGGAAGGGCACCCAAAAATAGAAGGCCATGCAAGTCCTGGGGGGTCGCGCAAGTAATGCATGGGCGCGCAACTTTTGGTCGCTATGTAAGCTTGCGCGAAACATATATACTTGGGAGATCCTTGACCAGAAGAGTAATGCTTGGGTGATCCTTTACCAAAGCCTTTAGAATTATCCTGAGGTACTTCTAGAAGAGTGGCGCGCAAGTTTCAATGAGTAGGTAAGTAGGTGCGCAAGTGTGTCCATTTCCCTTAATTGTAAAACACTTAGGCGTGCAAGTGTTAGTGAATTTTAACACTTAGACCTTATTCCTCTTGTTTAGACCTTCCATTCTAGGTAAAATATTCCTTAGAAGTGTTTAGAAGACTTGAAGAAGAGACTTGGTCATTCAGAGATCTATATCTGAATTCTGGAAAAAATTGTCCTCCAATGGGGGGCCCACCAGTGCTATTTATAGGCTGGAGAAGACCCTGGGCAATTTTCAAAGAGGGCGCACAAGTCACCTTCATGACCATTTGGGCGATGCGCAAGTATACTTGCATAACCATGCTGGAACTTGCACGACCTATGGGAAATGTTCTCCTTGTTCATCCCTTTCTCTTTTTTTGATGTTTATTCAAAGGATGAATCTTCATTGTCTGAGGTATTTCCATTTTAATTTTGTTTAGACTCTATGACGAAAAAGTAGCGTCAACAAAAACTATATGTGGAATTGGCCGAGGCCCTTTCCCAATTTGATTTATGGTTTTGGTTGAGGCCTTAATCATTTTTTGATGTCTTGGCCGAGGCCTTGACAAAATGGTTCAGAATATCCGGAATTTACATTCCCTCATTATGGAAATAATATTGATGGATCATGTGGTCATTAGACTAGTAGAACACTCATAATTATGTTTTATTATGGAATTATTTTCTCAGGCTCATATTCTTGCCATAAATGTATTCATTTTTATTATTGGTAAAGGCATGTGGTTTCAATTATTCACCATGCTAAATATTTATGTCATTTTCTACTGTATTTCTTACCCTTACTGAGCATTTGATCTCACCCCTTTCTTATGTTTTATTTTCCCAGGATTCCAAGAAGTGTATTATGATTGATATGAAGGGTTAAGCTAAAGGGAATAATGGCGTTCTCAAAGAACTATTTATGCTATGTTTTATGATTGAAATTGTAATTTAATGTTAATGTATTTAATCTATTTTCCAAGACTGATAAACTAATCGGTCCGTTGGGACTTGATTCCTTGTAATCATGCCAATGTATTAAGATAATTCACCGAATCTAGGTAACTGGGGTCAGGGCGTTACACTACTGCCTCACAAATTGATGATTGATAATTTTTTTCTTTACCACCAATCATAGTGTCCTTTGTTATGGTTACTCTATATATATGTGTTAAATAAAATATTTATTATTTCATCATGCTTATTTTTTACTTCGTAAAACTCATATCCTAGTACCTTTAATTTGGTGTAAATATGATAATCTCATTTGAGGAATTGTGAACTATCGCCCGTCAAAGTGATGTGATTCATTCACACATCACATAGAATATATTAAGGATGGTTTTCGTGAAATTATATGACATATAAGATATAATAATAATAATTGAATAATTAAATATATATATAAAAACATATATATTCATATTTCATTTACAATCTTTATTTCAATACGACAATTAAAATGGAAACTGTCTTCATGCGTATGTATGGATTTCTATCTCAGAGAAAGGTGTATTCCAATTAATGCTTATTTAAAGTATAAATTAGTGTAATATAAATATACACGAAATAAATATTATTTATATCATTATTTATATTTTTTAATCATCATATAATTAAAAGGACCAACGATATAACAAGTTATGACACATACGAAGAACGAAGTGAATACTACCCAAATAGAAAACTTAACAGAAAATTATTGACAAGTGTGAAATATAAGTTCATAATAAAAACACATGTGGTATTTAATATAATAATACTATTCTTTAAAATATTTATAATTAACACATATTTATTATACAAGAATCTTTTTTTTACGAAGAGAGTCAATAGATAATGTAAATGGATTTTTTTTCTCACCATTCTTTATATGAGACACAAGCCTCATACAATACATTTTTTCTTCTACATGGTGTATATAATTCCCATTATAGTATTTTATACATGTTTTCTAAATTATTATTTTATCTACATATTTTTAAAATTTTCAATTCACATGGGCCACATGATTCGATTGAATATTAATTGATTTCATAATATCTACTATATTTTTGATTTTTTCATTTTATCTCTCTATTTGGTAATATTTATCATCCTTGTACATGTTTTCTAAAAAGAATTTAATAAAAAAATTTATAATTCCCCAAATGATGTTTAATGTCATTTTTACACATTTTTACTATTTACTACATGGTTTGAATGAAATCTTTCTTTCATTTTTTAGACAATGTACTTTTTGACATGTCCAGAAAATGTATGAAAAGAATTTTTTGTTAACTTATATCGAAAGAATGTATTTTTTTCACTTTCATGGTCCCTTGGTACCTTGAGGCTTCCAAAAAAAATTACAAGGTTTTTTTCAAATAGTATGTGTTCTTTATAATATTGGATGACGTTTTATGAATGGATAACTATTTCAAAAATGAGAGGATATTTTTCTCATGAATTTTTTTAAATGATTTTCATGATCCCATTTTATGTTTTCATTTTTAATTCAATTTAAATGGTTTTGAAAATGTTTTATGTTATAAAAAGTGATTTTAAGGAATATTTATGTTCTAAGTGATATTTCAATATCCATCGCCACCTATGATGATATAATTTGTTATTTTTGAATAATACCATTAATATTCATTATTTGAATGATTTATGTTTTGATGGAAGGATGTTTACGAAACCCAACTTATTTTCATGGGTTATTATTTTGATGAAATGATTACGAAACATATATATTTCCCATAGCTAATGATTTTATTACTTGTTTATTATTAAAATTTTATTCCATAGTTTATGTTTATGATAAATATGTTATGTTTTTGTGGAACATGTATTTATGATTTCATTAAGAGATGGTTTGTGTCATGACCCATCCCACAGGTCCCAAACGTGACTACCCCAAGCCCACCTCCCATAGGCCAGGGGTTGGAATCTTGCACCTGAAGTCCTTTCCCAAATTGGGAATGCATTTCCGTAAAGATTCGTGCACACTCAAAATGAGAAACTAAAGTAAAAACTATGAATTGTAAGGTATAACCACAAGTACAACTAAAAACCGAAAATAGTGGGATGGAATAAAAGCCCATGAAAAAGAAGAAAAGTAAACAATATTCATGTCTGCCATATAGATCTACCCAGAGGGTTGTATTTGTAGGTATGATGTCGAAGAAGAAGATCTCGAATTCTCTCGTTGCACCGACAACGACAAAGTCTCGAACATCCAATGTCAGCCTTAGAGCATCATCGGTCTGCACCAAACACACACATGTGGGCAGATCCTATGTAGGGGTGAGTATAAAAATACCCAGTAGGGGACCCTGTGACTCCCAAAGGTCTCACAGTAATCCACAAAGGATAACATCAAAATTAATACCACAAATGTAATATCACAAGAATGATTTAAATCATGAAGCACAAAGAAAAAGAGATAGATCACTCTAACAGTATAACTTCTATGTTACAATGATAGAGATGACTAGTCATAAAACAAGAACATCTTATCTGTAGTAACTCCAATATTGACCCGTATAGGTCACTGTATGCTGGCCCGTATTGGTCACTTGATGCTGACCCATATTGGTCGCTGGTGGGGACCCATATTGGTCACTGGTATAGACTTGTATTGGTCATTGGTGATGACCTGTCATGGTTGATGATGTAATGGTAGGGATGATTCGTCGTACAGCTATATGATCCCACTCTGTTGTTTCTGATGCTGACCCGCATTGGTCACTCTTCTTCCTAATGTCACAGCCAGCCACCACAGTCTTGCACGAAACACACCTGATCTCTTGAAGGTTTGTTCCTCAAACAATTGCTTTATTTTCAACTGGTATTAAGTCCTAAAAAACATACCAAAGGGTCCGCCATGTCATAGGGGTCCCAACGTGACTGATGACACATCGATCGGATGCCTGGTCTATGAGATATTGGAACCTTTGTAAAAAGGGCCGGGTTGGATTCATTTCTGATCCAGCCTAGGTCATGCATCAAACATCATCAAAACTCATTTAGACTATCTTCAAAGGACTGCCATGTCAGAAGGGTCTTTATTCCACAGATGGCATTTCGATCAAACACCTGTTCTGTCAGTTACACCCCATTCGGTGAAATGAGGGTGATCACACCTCAGTCTAGACCCACTTAGTCGGACTTTCCAGAATATTCCAAGGAACCACTTCCCAAACGGGGTCCCAACACCACTAAATACATGTGAAACTGACACTCGGTTCATCAGTTATGAGGGTTTCTTTATTCGGGGGGCCTGTTGGGTCTGGACCCGGTCAGACTCTGTCAGGCCTACCCAATGCAACAGGTACTGGGGACTACCTAACCCCACCTTGGTATGTCCTGTTAAGGTTTGGCCTAGTTCACTAGGTCTGGCGAGTCAGGGTAGGCCTAACTTGTTTTCAAACCTTGGCCACGGTTGGCCCAACCCATTGGGTGGGGCTCGACCTACCCGCGTTGGCCCGGAGGGTGGGTCCAGCCTTTTCGGTTGACCCGCGTCCGAAGCGGTCCATCTGATGGAAGACTGCTTCACCCATCAGGCCCTGTTGATGTAGGTTCATTTCATTCGGCACAACGCGACATCATGTGGGGCCATGTTTCCCCCTCCTACCTCGGCCAGATGGCTGCAGCTATTGTAGCTGGAGGCGCCTGTGGGAACCACCATTCTTCGGTGTGGACGGATCAGATCGGCTGCCTCTGGCCACCACGGAGTGTGCTGGCCCGTCGTCTTCCCGCCACCCACGTCCGGTTTCTACGGGCCTCCTCTGGGCACCGCTGGCCGCCGCCGGCATAGCGCACCGACAGTTGTTTCCACGGGCCACCAAATGTTCTCTGGTGGTCCCATCATACTATCATTTGCACCTACGGGCCTCCTATATCGCAGCCACAACAGAGTGTCCTTTTATCTCTCACTTCCATTGATTTTGAAAAAATGATCCCATATAAGGCAATGAAAATACAAGAAGTGGAGGGTCTGAGCCATGTTTGTTTGGCTCGCTCCCTCCGCATTAGCGTTATAAGATGAGGGAGGTAATTATTCATCACATTTAAATAATAATGAACCCTATACAAATCCCCTGAAACAATCTCCCACAAATTCGAGATTTAGTAATATAATCGATGGAAAATTAATAATTAATAGACAACCCCTACCTCATGAATCCTTGGGGATATCGCAGTCATTGGAATTCATCGTCCGTTGAACTTCGGATTGATCCTACATCGGGCATAATCGATCATCAGTTCTCTGTCGATAGAAGGTGAGGTTTCACTTTGTTAGGGGTTCCCCACTTGATGAAGCCATGAAAAAAACTAAATCCAATCTCTATATAAATAGGAGGGGGAAATGGTGTGTAACGCCTTGACAAATTAATGAGGATCATTAATGGAAGTAATTAATGTGCCTCATTAATTGATGTAATTAATGTGTCTCATTAATTTTACGATGGGTGGATACGCAACTGAAGTGTAACCGTGAAATTAAAACCCCGTAATTAAATGTCTCACCACCTTTGTGGTCCCCTCCATCGCAACTCAACAAGTGTTAGGAAAAAGAAAAAAAATAAAATAACAATTTATGTTATTTTATTGTTTCTTAAAAAGTTTCAAAAACTAACTTCTTCCCCTGATCGGCTGCTGTCGAAGTGAACCTACCCTTAATAAAATATCAGTGTTGTGGATTCATCAGTGCTCTCAGATTTCAATCATGATCACCTATTCAAAAGATAGAAAACGCCGCCCGTGCATTTTCTGAACGTACCAAAAAAGGATCCAAAAGTCATTCTGGGCACATCAGGCCACAGAATTATGCACCGTCAATTTTTAAAGACTCGTAAAATTCTAAAATAATTTAAAAAAAGATTCCAAGTAATTTTGGACCTTTAAATTTTCCCCACCTTAAGGATTTACATCCTTGAAATCCAAACAAGGCTACACAAACAAAAAGTTGTATTGGGCACGCATATTTGTCTCTCGCTCCCATTTTTTAGTCAAGAGATTCCTGTGATGCCAATGAAATCACACTAGAATAATTGACCTCCCCTGATATACCTTCTCCTATTGATCCTCTACCACCACCTGGAATAATACAAAAGTCACCTCGTCGACCATCTCCAGCTCATAATGGTCAATGAAAAGAGAAGGTCCGTGCATGAATATCCAAAACTGGGATACGTGGAAGACATCGTGAACCCTCTCTAAATACGGTGCCAGTGCAAAGTGGTAATCCACCTTTCCAATCCTCTAATGTGTCAAGAATTTTCTGATAATACTTTGTGAGAGTATGTCACCTCTGCTAAATATTTTTAGTCCCTATCGTGGGGAGACTCACAAAAATATGTGGTCCCCACCTGAAACTATAGTGGTGTCCAACGCCTATCATCATAGGACTACTGTCAACTCTGTGCAGTCTTCATCTGTTGTTAAATGACCTGAACCTTCTCAGTGGTATCATGTACCATCTATGGGACCACGAGTGATGGTTCTCATGGATCAATCTAGCGTAAGTTCAATCTGCACGGTCATCCATACAATGCCTCAAAAGAGGCCATACCAATTGTGGAGTGATAGTTGTTGTTGTACGCGAACTCTACCAAGGGTAGGTTGTCCTCCCAATTTTGACCAAACTCTACTACACATGCACAAAGAATTAACTCCATGGTTTTGATTGTCCGCACAGTCCGACCAACATTCTACGGGTGAAAATCTATATTCAAGAAAGGATGTGCCTCGAAAGCCTCCAGTAATCCTTTCCACAACTGGGTTGTGAAGCATGCATCATAGTCTAAGACTATCATCGAAGGCACCATGTCAAGTCGCATGATATCTTGAATGTATAGACATCACATGCTCTCTACCATACCCTTCTCTCCAATAGCAAGGAAGTGTGATGACTTAGTGAGTTGGTAAAGGATCAACTAGATAATATCGTGCCCTCTTGACATACGTGGTAACCACATCATGAAGTACATCAATATCCCATCCCACTTCCACTCTGTAATCTAAATGGGTTGGGACAAGACTTCATGTACATAGTTCTTGGATGTCACTTGCTGGCATGTGAGACATCTAGAAACAAACTCTACCATAGTTATCTTCATCCCTCGCCACTAGTATGGATACTGAAGGTCCTGATACATCTTTAACTCTCCTGGTTGTACTTCAAATGGGGATGTAGAGAACTCGCTCAACACCTCCTCTCATAGTGCCACTAGCACAAATGTACATCATCGGAAAAGGATAGTGTGCTCCCTACCATCAGAATATCCCTCGGGTGCATAGCTTGAAGAATATATGAGCATGTGTTGTCTCGCAGCTGTTGGATTTTATTTGCACCACCCTGACCCACTTGAGGAGTGGAGGGGAAACTACCATCGAATGGAGGTATATTGTAACATATCTATCAATATATAATATCTGAAATGAGGGTTACTATAATGAATTCTAGTTCAGTAGCTACAAAAATGATCTCTGGATATGTGCATCTACCACTGCATTCCCCATCCCAGGAGTAGAGGCTATCTCAAATTCATAGTCCTAGAGAAACTATAGCAAAAACCAATGTATCAGATTTAGATATTTCTTTGTGAAGATATATTTTAGAATCTTGTGGTCTGAGTAAATAATGAACTGCTCACCCATCATGTAGTGTCACCACATCTTCGGTGTGAAGACTATTGCTGCCAACTCCAAGTTGTGAGTCACATAATCATGTTTATGAGGCCTTATCTATCTTGATCTATAAGAAATCACTACATCACCCCTGAATTAGAATTCACCATATTCCGGTCCGTTAGGCATAATAGTAAACCATGTAGTCAGTGCCCTCCTCCAGAAACCATGTGATGGGAGTGATTTTCAAGCCCTACCTCAGCTGTTGAAATCTCTTATGGAATGTATCTGACCATATGAAAGGTAACCCATTGTTTTCCAAGTTAGTCATAGGTGCTGCTACACTAGAGAAATTGGGTACGACCTCTGATAGCAGCCTGCAAATCGAAGGAAGCTCCGCACCTCAGTAACACTCTTGGGTGGCTCCCAAGCAATTTCTACCTTGATATTTGCTGGATCCACTGAAACTCCATCCTATGAGATTACGTGTCCCAAGATGTGGATATTCTGTATCCAGAACTCACACTTTGAGAGCATCCCATACAACAGGTGCTCCTAGAGTGTGTCCAGAACTATCCTCAAGTGTACAAGTTGCTCTTTCTTGGACGTAGAGTACACCAATATATTGTCGATGAAGATGGCCATGAAGTGATTGAGTTATGGCTGAAATATCATGTTCATGATCCACATTAAAAATGATGGAGCGTTGGTCATGCCGAAAGGCATCCCCAAGAACTCATAATGGCCATACCTACATCTGAAGGCCGTCTCCAGTACGTCTTTGTCTCGTACCCTGAGCTGGTGATAGCCTGATATGAGGTCTATCATTTAAATCCAATGATCTCCATTAATGTAACACCCCAAGCTTCCACGGTATTCTTCTCCTTGAATAATACAGTAACGTGTGTTGTACGCAACTTCGAGTTCTAACACATAGCACAATCAATCAAACTAGCCGTTATGAATAGTAATACCAACTTTTTTAAAAATTTATACATTTTATTATTCAAAATGGACTTCATTTTTGGATTCTGAATATCTAAATTAGCTTATGTTGAATTTTTGGTATTTTTTTGAAAACATTCAAATTTTTATGAATAGTGAAAAAACACTAAGATATAGTTTAAAACCGAGTTTTTATTTAAATAATTATTTATTTTAATTAAATTTAATTATGGTCAAAATAGATACATAATACCAATATATGTTCAATGTAATTCAATGGAGTTAGTTTAGAATAATTTTAGATATATAAAAATTTTATGAAACTTTTCACCGTCTTTTACCCACCTCCTAGGAGAATTTGCAAATTCACATAAAACATAATTTTACCGCTTCTGCGAGTGGAATTTCAAAAATCAGAGAGACATGGTTATTATCAAGTAGTAAAATGTAGTTCAATAATATAAAAATAATTTTTGGGGAACAGTGAATTTTTACTTTTATTTACAACGGTAAAAAGTAAAATAGGGTAATTAAGGGTAAAAATGATATTAATATTACCCTAACACATGTCCTAATTCTATTGGAAAAGTGTATCTCGGCCATAAACAACCTTAGAAATAAAATATTATCATTTAGGTCCACTTTTTTTTATTAGGAAATTTATTATTATTTAATTCGAAAATGAGTTAAAAGAGTTAAAATCATAGTTTAATTACTAAAACATTTTTAATATAGGGTTATACATAATAATAATTCGATTTTAAATATTAATTATAAATCTAAAGAGACTTCCTACATAATTGTATTTTATTTATAATTTTTATACATTAAATAATTTAATTTATTTATGACACAATGTTGATTGAGTAATTACCTAATTAATGAAATATTAAAATAATTGATATTATAAATATCCAAATAAATGTAATTTAAGACTCTTTATAAATTCCAATAATTTTCTAGGTTAATATGACATATTAGGATTGATTATATGAATTGTTTTCTAAGTAATAATGTAGTTATAAATTTATCAAAAACAAAATAAACAATAGTGTCAAAACTGACATAAAAGAGTTTTTAAAAGAAATATTATATTATTATTTGATATTCTGTTCCATAAAATCTAATGTTCATAAAAAGTACTTATAGAATTATAGGTGTATCATTAATGGACAACTTGGGGGGTCACTTGGAAGTTTTTAGTATGTTTATTAACTAAATAATATAAAAATACAAAGAGACGTGGTAAATGTCAAACTATTTAACTAAGAGTTAAATATAAATGATACAGTTAGTTTAGTGACCCAAAACTGTCTAAAATATATTGGTTGAAAGAATTTAGAACCATACCCACCTTACTCTATATATAATCCACTTTTGAGCCATTATAAACCAAATATGAATTTATTATAAAATAATATTTCTAGCTTTTCCTAAGGTGCCCCTCACCCCTCTTATAAAAGGGCAGTCACCCTTCTCTCAATTTCACACCTTCAAAGCCTTTTTGATCAGCCAACCCCTGCCCAATTATTCTCTCCACTTCCCTCACTTCATCCTAGAGGCCTTTCTTTAGTCAGAAAGCCAACCTAAGCATCCCTTTTGTTCATATCAAAAGGAAGAACCCGAAAAAGAGGTAATGTTTTCACCACCCCCTTTCAAGTTCTTTTCTTCTTCAACTTCTTCTTTCTTTATTATTTCCATTATAAAATAATAACTCCAATATCTTTTATATACTGTGATATTATTATAAATATGGTACAACCATATTCATTATTCTATCCATCCTTTGAATGACATGTCACCATACATGCGTACGTACGGCCTACCGTCGTCACGTCGTGGTGTAATTGTTATTCAATACATTATTATTTGGATGGGTATAATAATAATGTGTAATTCATGTAAATAATATATATAACATTATAATGATTCTTTATATATGATATACCATCCAATTATATATTATTATAATATCAAAACAATGATATCATCAGGCGAGCGTACATACAGAATACCGTCTCCACGAACACGATGAGATTAATTCTCCATCATATCCATTCAAGTATAATTCTCATTTGATGATTAAAAATAATGTGTAAGGACTTGATATCATTCTGGATATGAATAAGATATAGCCTATCCATAAAAAAAATGGCTTCTGTAACAAAACATATAAAATAAAACGAGTAAGTTAACACCCGAAACGACGATAATACTATGATATTATTAACAAAGCAATGTTATAAGATCATATAAGATATCATATTAATATATATGATTATTTTATAATTTAATAACAATTAATTCACCATTATATTGGAGGTTAACCTACCCTCAACCAAGGAAAATTACAAGGTAATGTTTTATTTCACAATCTCTTCATTATCTAAGGTAGTTTATACGTAATTATCTACCGGGACGTCCTTATCATCCACATCCATGTTTCTTAAAAATGTATTTCAAATCATTCTTACTATTTTACATAATATGGGTTAAAGTCATTTATACCCTTGTTGACTTTTTAAAAGATGTTTATAAAGTAATCTTTCTATCGTTTTCCAAATAAGGTCCTTTTTAACCTTTTCGATAAAATTAATGTAAGAATGTCTTTTTTAACTTATATGGTAGGTGCAGTTATTTTCAACCATTATGAAATTTTCTAAGACTCCCATACAAGATTATAATATTATTTTCAAAGTAAATGATTTATATTATAATTAAGTGACTTTTAAATGATTTCAAAGAAAAAGAGATATTTCTCCAAAATAGTTTTGATTTCATCTATGCCAACATCCTTTGATTGATTTTAAGCTTATTTGCAGTTGATTTATTATGATACAAAACTTCCATATAGTATTGAAGGTTTTGTGATATTTTTGACTATGGATGTGTTATTTTTATACCATTCATGGTTTATGGATAAAGTATTGACATTTCGTATGCTATTTTTAATATGAATGTTTATGTTATGTTTAAACCTATTAATATGAGGAATGCATTGGACTTAATAAGTGACGGGTGGAGCCCGCTATAGCTCCTCGATGAATCGGTAGGTCTCATGAGACAAACTAGTGTCTTGGCACAAGTCCTTGACAAAATCTTATTTGTAGTCTTTGCACAAGGCCTTGACTATGTGGTTATGATAGTTTGGCATTATACATTCCATCATTATGAAAGTGTTTATTGATATTTCATGTGATTATTAGACTAGTAGAATATCCATATGAGTAATTAAATGGAAATGTTTAATTTTATTTCTGCCATATTATGCTAAAGTTCATGTTTAAAAGGTTTTTATTTTAGTTATACATTGCCTTAAATGTTTATGCATATTTATGAAAGTTTCTTCTATATTGTTATCCTTACTGGGAATTTGTGCTCACCCCTTTCTATGATTTATTTTTCCCAGGATGTGAAGAAGTATTTTATGAATGACCTGCAGGGATAGTATAAGGGGGTATGACTCTGGAGAGAAGATGTTGTTGTAGTTTTCACTTTATTATGTCATGTAATCTTTATGAAAGTATCTAGTGATTCCATGGCTACTAAACTAATCGTTCTTTCGAGGCTTGATCATTTGTGGTCATGCCAATGTTATGTAATAATACAACAACTCTGGGTAACTGGGGTCATGGAGTTACTATTAAACTGGTCAAACAAATCATCAATCCTTCATAGATGATACTTCAACTTCACGGTCACCAGCTTAAGGTACCAGAAGTGCACACATATCCTCAAAAATTTGTACGCCTTCTTGGAAAACAACATCAGGGATGCCCATGGAAAAACACTAGGCCTTATGAATCCTTTCCTCTAAAAGTCCTCCAACTATAACTTCAGATCCAAGAGCTCCGCATGGGCCATCTGCTATGCTGGTGTATATATCGGTGTTGTTCTTGGGTACAAGTCAATGTGGAAGTCTACATCTCAATGTGGAGGTAGTCCTGGGATGTCTCAAGAAATATGTCCTCATAATTTTCCACCACAACTAGATACTGTGGAATCACATCATCCACCATGTTGAAGGTCAAGCAAGACAACTCATATGTAATCGGATTCACCCCCATGAGTGAAACTCCATATCATGCTTCTATATTTTCCTTCTCACCAAAAAAGTAAAATTTTCCTCCATATCTACGCGTACATCACATTGTAAGTCTCATGAAGTCAATCTATGTGTGAACTGCTAATAGAAAGTCCTTTTCTAGAATGAATTCGTAGGGATTAAATGTCGCTACTAGAAGGTCCCATCTGAAACTATCTACTCTATGAGTGAGATCACACTATTGGCAACCATGTGTGACCATTGAATCTCTTCCTATAGAAGTATCCAAACAGAAAGGTTGAGTTAAAAGCTCAGTCGGAATCTTAGACTCCCAAACTAAGTCCACTGTAAGGAAAGAATGGATAACCCCTTTGTCAATAAGCAATACGGATAATGACTTGAAAATACAGATCGTACCTCGTATCATCTTAGGTATGTAATGATCATGAGCCTCTACTGTCTGTATTTAGGCATGTCCCCATCCACCTACTCCCTGAGCTCATGGTGGACTGTCTGGGGGTAGTGGTGGTAGTTCCTGGTGACCCCAACAACCTCCCCTGCATGTCTATCCCCCCTACATTGTCTACTGCATGGATAATTCTCATGATCTTTCCACTACCGCTACCTTAGTGGACCCTCCACTTCCTTATGATCATCAACACAGGGAGTCAGACAGTCACGAGCTCTAGGAACATGCCCCCCACGAGGAAAACATGTCATGCCTTGTCGGTGGATCCCTCAGCCTGTCAAGTCTTGCACCTCTGAACCTGCGTCCCCAGGTCTCCCTCAGGGTGGTCTAGCTTACATGGGATTCTACTTCGCATGTCCACTTCCAGCTGCATCTGACTCTACTACCTTATATCTGGTAGGGGCTCTCACATTCAAGGCCTACTCAGCATGGAAGCTCTCCATCAGAAAATCTCACTCTATCACCCATTCTTGCATCGAGATGCTGAGAGAAACTATCGCAGCTCTGATCTCTCATCGGAGCCACTTCTCTAAGGTCCAGGCCCTAAACTAAGGGTCTCATACCATGTTGGTGGAGTATCAGGAGAGGTCTGTAAATTTGGCCGAGTACTGAGTCACAGTCTGGCTGCCCAGCTGTAGATGTAGTAGCTCTTAAATACACACAGAGCATAGTGTCTTGGGAGCGAACTCCACCCTAAAAAGTCCCTAAATGTCCATCTAGCTGAGGTTCATCTCCTCATGAACATTGAGTGTCGAGATCCAATATCATCCTGTCGAGCCACGAATAAGGATAGCGACCAATATCGCTATATACTCAGTGTGTGTTTCTACTAAATAAAAGTTCATCGAAATCACCTCAAGACATTACTATGCACCCTAGGGATTCATCTCACCTCAAAACATCAAAGGCCTCTATCTCTACATCTCATGTAACACTCTCATCCAGCTTGCATGATCCACTAGTAGAACCATCTTCTCAACGGGTGGTGGTGCAGCGGGTACACCACCCAAAGGATCCATCACTGTGAGTGGTCTGTGTATACACACCTTGTCACTCGATGGGCCACTGTCACAATCTCTAACAGGAATCCTGGCTGGATATCTTTGTGGATTCATCTTATAAGAAACTGATTCCCCAGGGTCAATAAGTTATATCGAGTGAGTTAACACAAGAAATATCAAGAAAAACTTTCAAAACACAAGAAACCGGTGTTTTCATATACTAAGTTAGACAATAGAATTCAGGATCCAAGTGTATGGATATGTCATCTTTCGCACCAACAC
Source organism: Viscum album (assembly GCA_963277665.1). NCBI lineage: Eukaryota > Viridiplantae > Streptophyta > Magnoliopsida > Santalales > Viscaceae > Viscum > Viscum album. The sequence goes on from OY728122.1 coordinate 600,519,554, forward strand.
TAGACTCCATGTACTGAAAAATGAACTATTGACACATTACACATTTGACTCATTAAAAGTAGACTCTTTGTTCTTCTAGTATAACCGACTTCCCTTTGATACCACTTTTTCACAACCCATCCCATGGGGCGTGGATGTTATTACCCCAATCCAGCCTTCCATAGGCCAGGGGTTGGCGACAATCACCTGAAAGATTTTCCAAAACAGGGAAAGTGTTTCCTTAGAGATTTGTATACAATAAAAACAGAAAACTGAAGTAACAACTAAAATTATTAAGGTACAACCAAAATATTAAAGTACAACCACATGTAAAACTATAAAATGAAAATAGTGGGATGGAATACAAGACCTAGAAACTGAAGAAAAGTAAACAGCTATTGCTTTTTACCTTCATCTCTACTTGGATGGTGTTAGTTGGATGTCTAAAGTCAAATAAGTGTATCTTGACTACTCATGTGGCACAAAACTCCACCAAGTCCAAAACCACCAATTTCTGCCTCAGTGCATCAGTAGTATGCACCAGACAGACACGGGTGGGCGGAGCCCGTGCAGGGTTCAGTATAACAATACCCAATAAGGGACCCTGAGACCCCCAAGGCCTCTCAGTAATCTACAATGGAAAACATCATAAGGAATACCATAAGGGTAATATAACAAGAATTATCTAAATCATGAAGCACAAAAAAAAAAGATATCTCACTCTAATGGTATAACTGCAAGGTTACTGGGAGAGAGATGACTAGTATTAAAGCCAGATCATCCTATCCATGTTAACTTCGTTGCTGACCCATATAGGTCATTGTATGCTATCCCGTATTAGTCGCTATTTACTGACCCTTATTGGTTGCTGGTGCTGGCCCATATTGGTCGCTAGATGCTGACCTGTATTGGTCGTTTGTGCTAACCCGTATTGGTAGATGGTGTTGACCTATATTAGTCACTGGTGTTGACCCATCATGGTCACTGATTCATAGGTAGGGATGATTTGTAGTACAGATAGATCATCCCACTTTGGAGTTTCTGATACTGACTCTCATTGGTCGCTCTTCTTCCTCATGTCTCAGCCAGCCACTGTATTCTCATACGAAGCATGCCTGATCTCCGAAATACTAAGATCCTCAAACCATCGGTCTTTTTTCAATAGGTATAAAGTCCCAAAAAACTAATACCCAAGTGACCGCCCCGTCATAGGGTTCCTATGCTGATAGAAGGCGCGTTGATCAGATGTTTGTTCTGTGAGATAAGGGCACTTTTCTAAAAATGAAACAGTTGAATTCAAGTTTAATCCATCCCAGTTCATGTGTCAAAACACTATAAAAACTCACATTGAGTATCTCCAAAGGACCTCCTTGTCACAATGGTCCTTATGCCACCGATTGTGCGTCGATCGAACACTCGGTCTGTTAGTTACACCCCTTACTGTGAACCAGGGGTGATCGATCATCGGTCTAGCCCAGCCTAGTTAGGCCCCCCGGAATTTTCCAAATGGACCGCTTCCCAAAAGGGGTCACAACGCCACTGACTTCATGTTAAATAGACACCCAGTTCCTCAGTTACATGTGATTCATTATTCTTGGGCCGGTTGGGTCTTGGCCCGATCTGACTGGGCCAGGCCGGCCAGGAACAATGGGTTTCGGGGTCTACTTGACCCTATCCAAGTCCGTCCGGTTAAGGGTCGGCCTGGATCACTGGGTTCGCCTCGTCAGGGTCAGCCCAGATAATTTTGGTGCCTAGGTCATGGTTTCCCCGACCCGCCAAGTGGGTCTGTGCCAACCGGCGCAGGCCCGCTGGGCCGCGGGTCCAGCCCGTTCGGCTGGGACCCATTTGGGCCGATCCAAATAAAGGTGGACCACTTCACCAAGCATTCTTAGTGGATGTGAGGTCGTTTCTTCTGGTGTGACGCGGTGCAGCGTGGAGCTGTGCCGCCCTCTCCAATCATGGCCCGATGGCCCCAGCTACTGCCACTGATGGTGCTTTCATGTGCCGCCCAACTCCGGTGCAACCGGCTCGGGATGGCTGCCTATGGCCACTGTGGCACGCCGCCCGCCACCGGTTTCCATGGGCCTCCTCCTGCCACTGTCGGCCACCACCAGCATGGTGTACCAGTGATTGTTTCTACAGGCCACCAGACATGCTCCAGTGGTCCGTTCATGGTGTCGTTCGCACCTATGGGACTCTCAGATTTCCTCCGCCACAACATGACCTTTTTTCTCGCATTTACATTGAATTTGGAAATATTTATTGAATAACGCAACAAAAAGGAAAGCAGTGGAAGTTTCGGGTCTCATTAGTTTGGCATGCACCCTCCACATTAGCGATATAACAAGAAGGAGGTAATTATTCATCACATTTTAATAATAATGAACTCCATTCAAATCCCCCTCAATAACCTCCCAAAAATTTAAAATAAATAAATAGAATGGAAGGAAAATATTGAATTAAAAGTCAACCCCTACCTCAAGATTCGTTGGGGAGATTGCAGTCATTGGTGTTCGCCATCCGTCGACTTTCAGATCGATCCTACAATGGGCATCGTCAATACTCTGTTCTCTATCAGTGGAAGGTGTGGCGTCACTATGTCAAGGGTTCCCCTCTAGATAAATCCATGCCAAAAACAAAACCCGATCTCCACTAAATAGAAGGGCGAAAGGGTTTAGAAGACCATGAGGAATTAATGTGCCTCATTAATTTACGTAATTAAAGGGTCTCATTAATTACAAGAGGGGTGGTTACACAACCAAAGTGTAACAATGCAATTAACACCCCCTAATTAAAGGTCTTACCACCTCTGTGGTCCCTTACACCGCCGCTCTATAGGTGGTACGAAATAGAAAAATAAATAAAATACCAATTTATGTTATTTTATTATTTCAGTAAAAGTTTCAAAAACTAAATTTTTCTCCCAACCTACTACAGTCATATGGAAGGTTCCCTTAAGAGAATCATGGCACTGCATATTCAATGGTTCTCTAGGATTTCAGTTTCGTGAACTGGATCAAAATATAGTCAATTATGCTCACACATTTTTTGAATGTACCCAAAAAAAAGTTCAGAAATTAATTTCGGTCACATTGAGACTCATAATTACATGCCGTCAAATTTCTCTAACACATAAAAATATAACACAATTTGAAGAAATACATGGAATTTTTGGGGAATTACAGTTGGGACCTATATATCCCTCTAATGAATTAGGTAAGGATCTATTTCTCCTGAGATAATATAAGATGGTCTTGGGAGTGAACATTGACTACACAGATAGATATGGGTGTGGACCGTGACTACAATGTTGGAATGAGGTGTGAACTCGTGCAATTAAGATGGCCCTGGGAGTGAACCTCAAATACTATGATGGTAAGGGGAGTGAACCCATACTACAAAGATGGAATTGGATGTGGTGGATTAGATAATATAGAAATCAGTATATGCTTTTGTGTTACCTCAATTCAATGTTTTATTACCTCATAATTAATTCATGGATTATGTTCTTTATTTCCATATGATCCATGTCTTATTAACCACCATTTTTTATGCCTTGATTCATGTATATGATCTTCGATATGAAGGATATGATCTTATATTTTCATGATCATGTTCTTATACGCTTATGCTGATGATTATGCATACATATCTTCTTTGTTTGTGCTTAATATGCATTTGAGATCACCCCATTCTTATATTTTTTCCACTGGTTAGGAAGAAACGTTTTAGGAAGAATTGAAACTGGTGGATATCTTTATGGGGGATGTTTAAGGCCTTTCACAAGGATAGAATATTTTTTCCCATGATTCCGAAAACACTAAACTATTATGGTCCATAGGAATGTATTATTATAATTTACTGAATATAAATCAAAAAGGATAATATATCCATGAATGTTAAGCCTTGGTTGTTATATTTGGCATCATATGAAAGGTTTAGTAAAAATTTGGAAACTATGATGAGAATTGTTTAGTTAGATCCCTAGTTATTTTTTTATAGGTATGTCTAGGTATGACTCTAAGCATGAGTATAAGGAGGATCATGGTTTTAGAAAATTTAATAGATTTTTTTAAATGATAGTGTAAGTGGGTTCCTATAAATACTTCTCGCTTTGGATAATACATGTGGATGTGGCTCTTGCATGAATGTACCTTGGAGTAACAACTCTGACAAGATGTTACGGGCCTGACTCGGGGTAATCTAGGATATGAAAATGAAACCTTGCTGTACACCTAGTATGACACTCCCAGGGGAAATTCTTGGGTATTCACAAACTCATAACAAACCATTATCATGTTATAGAATAGAATTTTATATGAATAACCTAGGGTTAAAAAAAGATGTCGTACGTTATGTAAGGTTTCATAAGTTAGACATCCTACATGTGACATTATATTATTATGTGGTTCCCATTTATTATAATTGTTTCTTATACCATGATTTATGGGTTTATTAAATAGAGGGAATAAGAAGGAATGGTGTTAACATTGAATCTGGTGGAAAAATTTATGAATATGTGAAATTAAATTTCATAATGACTAGAGAGAACAATATTTTGATTATGTCAAATAATTTATCATGTTATTTAATTAAGAAGGTAAACTATTGTGGTATTCAAATGTCATAAAGTAAGACGAATAAGATTTTTTATGGTTTTACACATGGTGAGAAACATAGGGGAAAGATGATTAATCATCATACATTTCAAGAAGAAGGAATGATGATCTTGAAAAAAACATAAAATAGATAGGAATATGTTATCTATGTGGGAAAATGGTTATATAGTGATGGATTGTCATAGAGATCAATGTCTTATCTGTGTAGAACATGTGAATTACATAATTTAATGCCTTATCATAATAATCTACTTCTAAATCAAAGAAGTTCATATTCTATGACAATCATTGAAGAGTATGGATTGAAGTGTTTTTGTATTTGTTTTAAAAAATTATGAATTATAAAAGGATTTTTTGGTTTCTGTGTATTTCTATGAGGAATTATGTGAATATGGTGAGTGGTTATGATGGAATAGATGAGTGATGGTGAAATTATGAATACTGTAAAGATAACCCTTAATATTTTTCTAATGATAGGATAATGATGTTTGGATAATTATATGTTTGTTATGAATAATAAAATTGGATGATAATGATTTCCTTGAAACTAAATAAGGACTTGTGGACAAGGTAATATTTTTTATCATGGATGATGTTTGAAATTTTTTTTATTTGAGGGATATATTTAGTAACCATTGGAATAAGGAAGAATGCATGTTTTCAAGAAAAATATTATGGTAATTCAGGTTATAAACAAGTTTCAATAGAATATATGGTGAGGGTATTCAAATGTTTGGAATTTACAAAACAATAGATAATTTTTGATACATGGAAGATCAAGGTTAAGAAGATTTTGTGACCTTCTTTACAATATATTTGATTTTCAACATTTATAAGTGTTACAAGGTTAGCCATTAATCAAATGTTTACGTTATAATATGGATAAAGTATTTGTTTATTATTATTTTCTATAACTGTAGATAAACGTATTTTTTTTCATTAAAAATATTTGAAGGATGTGAATCATAATTATTTTTGAAATTATATTAGTGTGGTTATAGAAAAGGACATCATGTATGTCAAGTGACAACCAAACAAGTCTAGTAAGGTTGTGGGTCTGGAAACCATGACCGGAGGGAGATAAGGGTTTCATTACTACCACTGACCTACACAATATCTTGGTTTACATATAATTATTTTTGATTAATTAATACTTATGATGAAATACTAGTGTATCTTTTTATTTTTAGAGATTAATGTATTAACCATATTCATTTTTATGAATAGTTATAGATAAATAGTTATACATTTCATTCTTTTATGGGCCTTAATATATGCTAAATGTTTATTTGTGTTCTTCAGTCATCTATATCAATTTCTAGATACCAATTTCAGGGTGAAATGGATTAATTAGAAATGGATAAAATAACAAAAATAGATTGAATGTTTTGTCATATTCGTGGTCAATAAAATATGTTCTCAACGATAAGATAATGATCAAAAAGGAATATTTTTTGTTCTAATACAATAATTATTATTGAACTGATGGACTTTTAAATAACCACATGTTTAGGAAATTGAGGCCATCAACTTTTCTTGATCATTAATTTGTTGGTGATTGATGACCCCAATCACTCCCTATTAATATTTACGCTCTCCGATCATGTCCAATATTCACTCTTGACCTATGTTTTCCTATGTGGATACCTATTTATTTTTTACATTAGGTTACCATTATGGTTCAAACATTCGATTTTTAAAGGTACAATTAATATTCATTTTTTTGATGTGGGTTTCTATGAGTGAAACCTTCATGTATTAAACCACTGATAACCCAGATGAATTTCGAAGGTGAAAAGCATTTTAAGGGTGGTGGAATGTAACACCTAGATATTTTGTGATTTATTATCATTGACATATTTTTTAATTAATTTAATATTTTCATATTTTCACTTCTTGAAAAAATGAATATAGATTTTGTTTATTATATAACAGCACTATGTTTTTATTATGTTATTTGAAACACCAATGGAAGCTTGCACTACATGCAACACCGACTAGACTTCTGTTACGCATAGGACCATGTTTATATGAAACACCACGTTACTATTATAATTATTTAAACAATATATTTATAACCAAGATATTAAAATTATGACATTAACAGTAATAAATATCTTTTAAATATTAGTTCTAATTTTTTTATAGTAAAAAATATAATTTCCAGTAATGTCTTTATATGTTTAAAACTACTATTTCATGAAATTAATTGTTTATCATGTCTTTATAGGAAAAATAATATAAATAATTTATGACCCTTATAAAAATTGATTTTGATAAAATTAAAAATTATTTTTGAATTCTGAATATCAAAATTATCTAATAGTTAATTTTGGCCATTCTTTAGAAATTTTTGCAATTTTTGATGATTAATGAAAAACACTACATTGTAGTTAAAACAAAAATTTAATTAAATAATAATTTTTAATTAGATTGATATTAATTTCATAATAAAAACATAATAAATATAGTAATAAAATTTAGTTCATTAGAAACATTTTAAATATAATTATATATAAAAAATTATTGAACATTTGAGTGTCTCTTTTACGCTCCTTCTAACCACATTTGTAGGATTATCATTAAACATAATTTTACCACTTATATGAATTAAAATATTAAAAATGGTCATACATGGTTGTAATCAGTATGAAAAATTTGGTCTAATAGGATGAATATAATTTTTTTGAATAGTATATTTTGAATTTTATTTAAGGCCTTCAAAGGTAATATGTTATTTAAAGGATAAATTAAAATTATATTACTATAAAATAAACCTAATAAATGTCTTGATTTAATTGGATAAGTCTTTTTCAACACAAATACACCTCAAGTTGAAAATATTATCCTTTTTATTCCATTGTGTGAGATTAGGGCATTTATTATATTTTATTTAATGAAGAGTTAAAAATGTCATATTACAAATTTAAAAACTAAATAATTTTTAATATAGTGTTATACAAAAGATAAATTCAACTATAAAATCCATTGGAAAGATTATCAATTTATCTACATTGTGATAATTTATATATTTATATTAGAATTTATATAAAAAAATTTAATTGTGACACAATGATTATTTGGTAATAGATTTACTATAGAAAGTATATAATAAATGATATTAATAATATTAAAATATATAATATTTGAGCTATTTGATGCCATAAAATATTTTTTTTGAAGAATATGATATTTTAGAGGTAACATAGTTGATATTTTTTGAAGGAATAATGTTATTCTAATTTACTATAATGCCATGTAAAAAATAGTTTCAAAATTGACATAAATGTTATTTTAAAATAAAAAATAATTTATTAATTGTTTTAAAATTTATTAAAATATAAGTATCATCTATATAACATTTAGTGTGTCAAATATTTCATAAATGATCCATTTAGTATATGTTTTTAATTTTATATAAATAATATTAACCCTATATGGTAAAACTACATGTTGTCACAATAAGAGTTGAATTGTTTAATGAAGGGTTAAAGCTAGATGATAAGGTTCATTTTATGACTTAATCAGGTTCAAAATTCACTGGATGATGTTATTTAGAACCATAATAATCTAAACATATAAATATATTACTTTTGTGATATTTTAAATTGAAAATCATTTTATAATATATTAATAGTTTTGGAGTTCCCAAAAGTGCCTCTCCTCCCACTTATAAAAGGTAACCTTTAATTTTATTTTATTCACACCTGTATACCATTTCTATTAGAAAAAACCAGAATATTATTCCTAAAAAAACCCCTCCCTCACACCTATAATACATCTCTTGGGAAAAAGGCAACTACAGGAATCCTTTTGGCACAAACCAAAAGGAGTTAACTGATTTAGAGGCAACGTCTTCTCTCAAGCTCATTTTGATTAATTTCCTTCTCTACCCCATAAATCACTTTATTCCATTATTTTATGAAAAAACTTGTAATAAAATATACTAGTATATTTTTATGAAAATATTTCAACCTAAACGTACACACACCTATATCTAATGGATATCAAACATACTATTTTTATGTACAGCTTACTACTGCCTCACGAAATGATGTTTTTTTTCATTTTTTCCTTTACCAGAAATCATGGTGTCATTTATTATAGACACTATATATATATATATGTTAACTATAATATTTTATATTTATTTATTCTTATGTATCTCTTTTTACAAAACATAACTTACTACCTTTTATTTGGTGATAACATGATAACTTAATTCGGGGAATTCTGGACTACCGCCCCTCAAAGGGATGTGATTTGTTCCCAGATCACATAGAATGTATTAAGGATGCGTTTATTGAAATTATATGATATATATTATATAATAATGATAATTTAATAATTATAAATATATATATACATACATACATATATATACATATTTCTTTTATATACTTTCTTTCAATACGACAATTAAAACAGAAACAACGTTCATGCTTACGTACGACTTACCATCTATAAGAATAGTGTATTCCATTTCATACATATTTACAATATAGATTATTGAAATAGACATATAATGGAATTAAAGAATATATATATCACAATTTTCATTATCGAATCATGATATTATTTTAGGGATCCACAATATAATAAATTAAGACACGTAGGTAGAACAAAGTGAATACTACCCGAAGTGAAAACTTAACATAGGATTGTTAAAAATCAGGTAATATAAGGTAAAAATAAAAGAATTTGTGCTATTATATATAATAATATGAGTCTATATAATATTATTAATAAATTATATTTATTATAAAGTACCTTGTTTGATTACGGAGAGAGTCAAGACATAAGGTAAGGGGTTTTTTGTCTCACCTTTACTTATGGGAGACACATGCCACATAAAAAACATTTTTTCATCTCAATGGTGTATATAATTCCCCTAAATAGATTTCATAAGTAATATCTAGAATATTATGATATATATATATTCATAAAATTTTCATTTCACATGGAGCATATGACTCTATTGACCATAAAGTGATTTCTCAATCTCCACTATCTTTGGGGTTGTTTTATTTTATCTATCTACTAGGAAATATTAATCATCCATGTACAATTATTTTCAAAATGTTTCCATAAAATGTTTTACTATTCTCTTAATGTCGTTTCATGTAATCTTTATGCATTTTTACTATTATATACTTGGTTTTGATGGAATCTTTCTTTCATCTTCAAATAATGTGCATTTTGACTTTTTTGGAAAAAGTATGAGAAGAATGTTTTTAAACCTATATGGCATGATTTTTTTTTCAAACAATCATGATGACTTAGTTCCATGAGGATTCCAAAAAAAATATTATAAGGATATTTTCAAATGAGATGAATTTTTTTTAAAATTTGATGATATTTTATGAAAAGTGAACTATTTCAAATTTGAAAGGATATTTTCTTCAAGAACTATTTTAAATGATTTTAATGATTCAATTTGATTTTTTATTCATGGATTCAAAGAAAAGGGGTTTCGAAATGATTTAAGATTTAGAATGTGATTTTTAAGGAAATTTCATGTTCGATGTGATCATTAAATATACTCCCCCACCTATGATGACATACTTTGTTATGTTTCAAGAGTACCATTAATATTATTTCTCTGAATGGTTTATGTTTTGATGTAATGATGTTTATGAAACCCAAATTATTTTCATTAGTTATTATTTTGATGAAATAATTATGAAAAATATATCTTTTCCATAGGTTATGATATGATTACATGTTTATGATTCCCATTATATTCATTCAGTTATGTTTATGATAAATGTTCTATGTTTTTTTTGGAAAATTTACGTTGGATTTCATTATGATATGGGTGGGACCTATATATCCCTCTAATTAATTTGGTATGGATTTATTTCTGATGAGACAAAATATTATGTTCTTGGGATTGAACCTTCACAACACAGATGGCTATGGGTGTGAACCATAATGGCTAAAATGGTGTGAGGTTGTAAATCATGCTACTAAGATGGCCTTGGGAGTTAACAATGACTACTAAGATGGTATAGAGAGTGAACCCATACTACTAAGATAGTATTTTCAGTTATGGCTTAGATACTAGGGAAATCAATATTTTCTTTTGTGTTTTCTACAATTCCATGTTTTATTTATCAGTAATTATTTCATGGCTTGTGTACTTTATTTCCTTATAATCCATGTCTTCAATACTACCATTATATGTGACACGATTCAAGTATATTATTTATGATATGAAGGGTATGCTATTATATTTCCACGATCATGTTCTCATACCATTATTCTCATGATTATGATTAAATACCTCTATTTGTTTCCCTTAATGAGCTTTTGAGGTCACCACATTCTTATGTTTCCTTTACTCGGGTAAATAAGAAAGGTTTTATGTAGATTTACTATGGGTGTAGATATTTATAGGGGATGTTTAAATTATTTCTCCAAGTTAAAATATTTTTTCCCTTGTTTCCAATCACCTAATCTATTACAATACTTGAGAATGTATTATTATAATGTACTGAATATTCATCTAAAATGTTGTAATATCCAAGTATGATAATCTAGTTTTTTTATATTTGGTATCAATGGATTTTTTTCTTCAAAATTTTGAAACAATGATGAGAAATATTTTGTAAGATCCTTAGTTATATTTCTAAGGATATGTATAGGTATTAATCTAAGGATAAGTATAAGTATGAGTCGATTTTTAGGAGAATATATTGGAATTTTAGTAAAGGATAGAGTGAGTGGGTTCCTAGAAATACATCCCTATATGGTTACTACAATGGGATGTGACTCTGGAATAGTTATAACTCAAAGTAATGAATCTGAAAAGATGTTCGGGGCCTATCTTGGGGTAATATTGTACATGACAATGGAGCCTTGATGGACAACAGGTTTGAAACTCTTTGGGGATATGCTTTGGGAATTAAAAACCTCTTCATGAAACATTATAAAATATTTGAATAGAAGTTTTCTATGAATAGCCTATGTTAAACCAAAGGTTCCATACAATAAATACAGTTTCCTAAGTAAAACATCCTATAAGTGACATTTTATTATTATGTAGTTCCTCATTACTATAATTGTTACTTACAATATGTTTTATGGTTTTACTAAATGGAGGTATTGAGAAGGAATTAGGTTAATAATAATTTGAATGGTAAAATTTCTTACTATGAGAAATGAAATTGAATAACGACTGATGAAAATTATATTTTGATTATGCCAAATCCGTTATCACAATATATAATTAAGAAGGTGAAATTTTTTGAATTCATATTTCATAAAATAATATGAAGATGAATTTTTTTGGTTGTTGACATGGTGAGACACATAGGGGAAATAATATTAAGAATCCTACATGTAAAGAAAAAAAGAATAAGAACCTTGATGAAAACATCAAATAAAGGAGAATATTCTATATATATGTAAAAAAGGGTCATACAGTGATGGACTATCATGGGGTTCAATGTATTACCTATGGAGAACTTGAGAATTACCCAAATCAATTCCATGACCTACGAATTTACTTATAAATCAAGGAAGGACCTATTCTATGAAAATCATTGAAGATGATAGACTTTAGGGTTTAGGTACATGTTTTCATGAATTATTATGTATAGAAGGATTGTTCGGTTTATGTGTATTTCTCTAATTATTTACATGAATATGTTGAATTATTATGATGGACTAGATGAGTGAAGGTGAAATTATTATTATGGGAAAGAGAACCCTTAATATGTTCCTTATGTTATGATAATGATGTTTGGATAAAGGTATGTTTTATATCAATATGTATATAGGATAATACTGATTACCAAGGAACTAAATTAGGACTCGTTGACAAGGTAATATATGTTATCAAGAATGATGTTTGAAAATTCTTTGATTTATTGAATATATTCAGTAACCTTTGGAAGAAGGAGTAGTTGAGGTTTGGATTAGAGGTAAGCACCTCATAATCCTACATGATAAATGGGGGTTCAAAACGCATTTGGCACAAGCATTGTAGCAGTACTATAGCGTACTTTAGCGGTAGCTGCCACTATAGAAACGACGAGCACTATAGCAATAGCAGGTCACTGTAGCGGTGGCAGGGTATTGTAGTAGTGGCAGATACTGTGCAGTACTGTTGTATTACTATTCACCGAATGGGTTTTGGGGCAATCATTTTGCCATACGTGCCATGTAATGGTCTAAATTCCCATAGGGACTTTGGGCTATGTAATGGGTCTCCCTCTACCATGTTTCAAGAGGACTTTAATTTTCTTTAAATAACAAATGAGTATTCGACCCCAACCTTTAAAAAAAGGTATCATGTGTGTTTTCCAAAAAATTATGCTAATTCAGGTTATAAACATGTTTCAAGAGAATATGTGAGATATGTATTCACATGATTGGAATTTTACAACCAATAGATAATTTGTGTTATATGGAAGATCATGGTTAAGCCAATTTTTGGACCTTATTTAAAATATTTTTAATTTTCATCTTTCCGAAGGGTTATAAGGTTAACAATTCATTATTTGTTTTAAATTATTATTTGGATGAAGTATTTATTTATTATGTTTCTCGAAAATCGTAGTTAAAATAATATTTAGTGATTAACCATATTTCAATTATGTCCCGAATATTTATTTTGAAAATTATATTAGTGTGGTTATAGAAAGGACATCATATATGTCGGGTGACAACCAAACAAGTCTAGTATGGTTGCGGGTCTTGAAACCATGATCAAAGGACGATAAGGGTTTTATGCCTACCACAGGCCTACAAGATGACCAGTTTTATATATAAATATTTTGGATTTATAGTTATTTATGATGAACTTGTACTGTAACTTTTAATGTCTATTGATTAATGTAGTAACCATATTCATTTTAATAATAATTATAGAGAAATAATTATACATATTATTCTTTTATGGGACTTATTATATTATAAAATATACTTTATTTCTCGAGACATAAAAATAATTTATGCACATCCATTGATTGGAGTAATGGATTAATTGGAAATAGATAAAATCACAACCAAACAATGATATTTTTTTTATATTCTTGGTAATTAAAAGATATACTCAATGATAGTATAATGATCAAAAAGGAAAATTTTTTGTCCTAATACATTAATTATTGATGATTATATGGCCTTCGAAATCATCAAATATTTATGACATTGAGACCATCAAATTTTATTGATCATACATTTGTTGGTGATTGATGACCTTAATCACTCCCTATAAATATTTACACTTTCACTTCATGTCCAATATTCACTCCCAACATAAGTTTTCCCATGTGGATATCTAGTTATATTTTACTTTAGGTGACCATTATGGTTCAATATTTCCATTTTAAATAAATATTTAATATCCATTTGTATGATGTGGGTTCCTATGAATGAAACTTTCATGTATTAGATCTCTGATATACTAGATGAATTTCTCTGGTGAAATTCAACTTAAGGGGGTTAGAATGTAACACCCTGAGATTTTGTGAATTATTATTATTATTATACTTTTTTCAAATTAATTTAATATTTTGATAATTTCACTTAAATAGATAATGAATATAGAATTTATTTGTAATATAATACCACTATGCTTTAGATTATGTTGTATGAAACACCAATGGAAGCTTCCACTACACAGAACACTGACTTGGCTTGCGTTACATATAAGTCTGAGTTTCAATGAATCAAAATTTTGTTATTATAATTATATAAATCGGATATTTATAACCTAGCCATAAAACTTGTCATATGAATAGTAATAAATATATTTTAAATGTTTTTTTATAATGGTACTGATAATAAAAAATATTATTTCAAGTAAAATACTTATATTTTTAAAACTATTATTTCTTGAAATGAATTGTTTTTCATGTACTTCTATGAAAAACAATAAAATTACTTTCAAACACTCATAGAATTTTATTTTGAAAAAATAAAAATTATTTCAAAATTCTGAATATCAAAATTATCAGAGTAAATTTTTCAAAATGTTTTCAATTGTTGATGAATATTAAAAAAACTACACACTATATAAAAACCAAAATTTTCATTAAATAAATTTTTTTACTTTAAATTGATTATAAATTCATAATTGGTAATTAATACATATATTAATCCATCTTTGGTCATTACAATATTTTTTTAAATTTAATTATATAATAAAATATTTATTAAACATTTGAATGTCTCTCATACCAACCTTCTAGCCACATTTTTTGGATTATCATTAATCATAATTATACCTATTCTGTGGACTAAATTTTAAAAAATATACATACATGGTTTTAATTAGTATGAAATTTTTTTTCAAATAGGATGCACAAAAATTATTGTGAATAGTGACATTTTCTTTTTATTTACCTCGATTAAAAGTAATAATGTATTTAAAGGTAAAAATAATATTATAATAATATAAAATTAAACTAACACATGTCTGAATTTAGTTGGATAAGTGTTTTTTTGACACAAGTCAACAATAGGTAAAAAATATGATCTTTATTATTCCACTTGTGTTTTATTTGGATATTTATTATATTTTATTTAAATAATTGTTAAAAATGTCATATTATAACATTAATTACTAAATAATTTTGAATATAGGGTTACACATAAGAAATTTTCAACTATAAATATTCATTAGAATAATGATAAATTTATTAGAATATTGATAATTTATTTATAAATATTAGTCTTTGTATAAATAAATTTAACTCTAACAGAGTGATGGTTTTATAATATATTTATTATAGAAACAATCTAAAAAATGATATTATTATTATTAAAATAAATAACATTTTACCTATCAGATTCCATCCATGAATTTTTTTGATGAATATGAAATTTTAATTGTGAGTAAACATATCTTTATTAATGGAATTAATTTGTGTTAATTTTCTAAAAATTCATGTGATAAATAGTGTCAAAATGATATAAAGAGATTACAAGGTTATTTTCAAAAAAAAAATCTTTTTAAAATTAGATTATATTTTTTAAAAAGAGAAATAATTCTACAGAGAATGAATATTTTCCTCAAGAAATAATTTCAATGATTTTCATGATTCCATTTTATGTTTTCTACTTGGATTCAATGAAAAGGGGTTTGAAAATTTTTTTTGATTTAAAAAGTGATTTTAATAAAAATTAATTTTTTAAGTGATATTTTAATATCCTTACCTATCCATGATGACATACATTATTATTTTTCAAGAATACCGTTCATATTCTTTTGTTGAATAAAATATGTTTTGATGGTATGATTTTTTAGAAACCCCATTCCATTTCATATGTTATAATTTTGATTAAATGATTAGAAAACCTATATCATTTCGATAAGTTATGATATGATTATATTTTTATATTCCCAATTTGTTCCATGTGTTATGTTTATGATAAATGTTTTTTGTTTTTTTGGAACATGTATGAATGCTTTCCTTTTGATATTGGTGGGACCTATATACCCCTCTGATGTATTTGTTATGGATTTATTTATCATGATATAAATAATGATAGTCCTGGGAGTGATCCATGAATACACCTATGGATATTGCAGTGAACCATGACTTATAATATAGTGTGAGGAGTGACCTCATTCTTCTAAGATGGACTTGCGAGTAAACCATGACTACTAAGATGGTATGGAGAGTGAACCCATATTACTAATATGGTATTGGATGTTATGGATTGGATACTATGAAAATTAGTATATTCTTTAGTGTTTTCCAAAATTCATTCTTTATTCCTACATAATTGTTTCATGGATTATATTCATTATTTCCCGATGGTCTATGTCCACTTAACTATAATTATTTATACAATGATTCATGTATATGTTCTTTGATATGTAGGGAATGATCTTAAATTCTCATGATACTATTCTTGTACACTTATTGTCATGGTTATGCTTAAATATATCCCTTTGGTACCCTTAATTATATTTTGAGCTCACTCTATTCTTATGTTTCCTATCCTCAGGGTAAGAAGAAAGGATTTATGTAGATGTACAATGGGTGGAGAAAATTAGGGGAGATCATGAAGGTCTTCCACTAGGATAAGGGATTGTTTTCCTTCTTTCCAAGTGCACTAAACTATTATGGTCCTTGGGAATATATTATTATAATGTAGTAAATATTCATAGAAAATGTTCTAATATGCATGTATGCTATTCATGTGTTGTTATATTTGGTATCCTAGGAAAGGTTTAGAAAAAATTAGGAAATTATGATGAAAATTATTTGGTGGGATCCCAATTTATATTTCTATGAATATGTCTAGGTAATAATATAAGGATAATTATAAGGATGAGTTAATGTTTAGGAAAATAAAATGGAATTTTGTTAAAGGATATAGTGGGTGGGTTCCAATATATACATCCCTATCTGGATACTATATGTTTTTGTGGATCTAGAATTGATGTACCTCAAAGTAACAAAATTTATATGATGTTCCAGGCCTGACACAGGATAATCTGGTACATGACAACGAGGACTTGTTGCAAACCAGGTTTGACACTCCTAGGGGATATTCTTTAGAAATTCAGAAACTCTAAACGAACCATTATTAAAGATTATAATAGAATTTTTCTATGAATAACCCTGGGAGAACGAAAGGTACCATACATTAAAGAATGTTTGATATGTGAGACATCCTATATGTGTATTTTTATTATTGTGTGGTTCCTCATTATAATAAATATTTCTCAAACTATGATTTATGGTTTTAGTACATTGATGGAACTAAATGTTATTGGGTTAAGATCGAATTTTAGGGAAAAATTACCGACTAAAAGAAATGAAATTTCCTAACAACTACAGTGAATGAAATTTTTTTCGATCCAAATCGGTTATCTTGTTATATAATTAAAAAGGTAAACATTTTTTGTATTCCTATGTCCTAAAAAAGAGGAAGATGATGTTTTATGGTTATTCACATGTTGATAAACATAGGGGAAAAAGATTAATCTTCCTACATGTCAAGAATAAGGAAATAAGAACCTTGAATAATACATAAAATAGAGGGGATGACGCTATTTGTGTGGGAAAAAGGGCCATATAGTGATAGGATATCAGGGAGTTCAATGTCTTATCCATGGGGAATATGGGAATTACCAAATCAATGCCCTGACATAAAAATTTACTTCTAAATCAAGGATGGAACTATTCTATGACAATCATTGAAGGGGAAATATTGAAGTGTTTTTATATATATTTCCAAGAATTATTAAATATATAAGGATTATTCAGTTTATGTGTATTTATATATGGATTTATATGAATATGTTTCATGGTTCTTGGGGACTATAAGAGTGATATTGAAATTATGATTAAGGGAATGATAACCCTACTAATGTTTCTTATGTAATAACATTGATGTTTGGATAAGGATATGTTTGATATGAATAAGTAAATAGCACAATACAAATTACCTTGAACCTAAATAAAGACATGTTGACAAGGTAGTATATGTTATCATGGATTTTGTTTTCAAATTCTTTAATTTATGGAATATATTCAGTAACCTTTCGAATAAGAAATCATGCATATTTTCCAAAAACAATTATGGTAATTTAGGTTATAAACATGTTTCAATGTAATATATGATGAGGGTATTTAAAAGTTTGGAAGTTGATGCAAAAGAGATATTTTTTGGTACAAGGGTGATCAAGGATAAGTAGATTTTGTGACCTTGTTTATAATATTTTCAATTTTCATATTTTTGTAGGGTTATGAGGATAACCAGCCATGAAAAGTTTGAGTTATACTTTGGAAGAGGAATTTATTTATTATGTGTTTTTATAAGAGTAGTTAAAAGGGTATTTATTGACTAACCATATGTCAAGGATTTCAATCATATTTATTTTTTAAATTATATTATTTTAGTTATAAAAAAGGTCATCATGTATGTCAGGTGATAACCAAACATTTCCAGTATTGCAGTGGGTCTTGAAACCATGATCAAATGACAATAAGGTTTTCATTCATAACATCAGTTTACATGATATCCTGGTTTATGTATAATTATTTATTACGAATAATTATTAATGATTAACTAATATTGTATCTATTTATGTTTATATATTAATGCATTAACCATATTCATTTTAATGAATTGTTATAGATAAATAGTTATCCATATTATTATATTTATGGGAATTAATATATAATAATTGTTTTTTTCATTTCTTCAAGAATCAATGTTTATTTATGTACATCCATTTCTTGAAGAAATGGATTCATTGGAAATAGATAAATGCACAACCAAATAATGGAATTTTTTTTGTATTATTAGTCAATAAAATAATTACTCAATGATGAGATTAGGATCAAAAAGGAAAATTTCTTGTCCTAATACATTAATTGTTGTTGAAATGATGGATTTTTAAATAATAAAATATTTATAACTTTGAGGCCATCAACTTTTCTTGATCATTCATTTATTGGTGATTGATAACCTCAATCACTCCCTATAAATATGTACACATTCCCTTCATGTCCAATATTTACTCCAAACCTATTTTTTCCTATGTGGAGACATAGTAATATGATTATTTTGGTATCCATTGTGGTTCAAACATTCCATTTTTAAGGAAGAGTTTATATTCATTTTTACACTATGGGAATCTATAAATGAAACATTTATGTATTAAACCTCTGATAACAGAGATGAATTTCTGTGGTGAAATTTATTTTAAGTTGGGTAGAATGTAACATCCCGAGATTTTGTGAACTATTATTATTATAATATTTTCAAATTAATTTAAAATTATTATATTATCACATAACACAATGATGAATATATATATCTTTTTTGTTATATAATAGCGCCCTATGTCGAATTATGTTAGGTGCAACACTAATGGAAACTTCCACTACCTACAACTCTAACTTGTCTTGCGTTACACATAAGACTATGATTTTTCAAACAACACATTAATATTATTATTATTATTTAAATAATATATTTACAACCTATACATTGAGCTTGTGATATGAATAGTAATAAATACATTAAAAATACTAGTTATACTAGTTTTGATAATTAAAAATACAATTTCTGGTAAAGAAAAAATAAGTTTTAATCTACCATTTGTGAAAGGAACTATATTTCATGTCCTTCTATGAAAACCAATAATTTTAATTTTATACAGTCATAGAAATTGAATTTGAAACAATAAAAATTATTTTTTAATTTTGAATATATAAATTATCTTATAGAAATTGTTTTTTTTGGGGGGGGGGATTTAAAATTTTTGTTGAATAATAAAAAATACTACAATATAGTTAAATCCCATCTTTTTCATTAAATAGTCATTTTTAATTTAAATTAATTTTAAATTCATAATAGATAATTAATACATATATTAATCCAATGTTGTTCATTATAATCATTTTTTTAAAACCCCAATCTTCCACGGTACACTTCTCTTTGAATAAAACAGTAGCGTGTGTTGTACGCAACTTCGAGTTCTAACACACCACAACCAATCAAACAAGTCGTTATGAATAGTAAAACCCACTTTTTGAAATTTTATAAATTTTATCTTTCAAAATGGACATCATTTTTGGATTTTGAATATTGAAATTAGCTTAGGGTGAATTTTCGGTATTTTTTGAAAACATTCAATTTTTGATGAACAGTGAAAAACACTGAGTTATAGTTTAAAACAAAATTTTTATTTAAATAATTTTTTCTATTATTTAAATTTATTTTAGGTCCAATTAGATCCATAATACCTATATAACTTCAATTATATTCAATGGAGTCAATTTATAATATTTTTATATATATAAAAATTTTATTGAACTTTTTACCGTCTTTTACCCACCTTTTAGGAGCATTTGTAAATTTACATAAACCTTAATTTTACCACTCCTGGGAGTTGAATTTAAAAAATACAAGAGACACGATTTATATCAGTAAGTAAAATGTGGTTCAATAAGATGAATTTTTTTTGGTGAATACTAACATTTTACTTTTATTTACCACGGTTACAAGTAAATATGATAATTAAGGGTAAAAATGATATTATTATTAACCAAACACATGTCCTAATTATTTTTGATATGGTTAATTAGACCAAAAAGACCTTAGTAACAAAATATAATCGTTTAGGTCCACATGTATTATATTAGGATATTTATTATTATTTAATTCAAAGAAGAGTTAAAAGTGTTAAATTCAACATTTAATAAAAAAATCATTTTTAATATAGGTTAAAACATAATATAAATTAAAAAATAAATATTCATTATAAAGACAAATAAAATTTCCTACATAATGGTATTTTATTTAAATTTTTTAGACATAAAATAATTTAATTTATTTATGACACAATTATGATCCATTAATTACCTAATTAATGAAATATTAGAACAATAGATATTATAAATATCCAAATAATTGAAATTTTAGACTTTTTATGAATTCCAATAATTTTCTAGGTTAATATGACATGTTAGGGTTGGTTATAAGAATTGTTTTGGAAGTGATAATATTGTTATGAATATAGAAAAAACAAAATTCCAAATAATGTCAAAATTGACATAAAAGAATATTTAAATTAAATATTATTTTATTAATTGATATTCTATTTATAAAAACCTAATTATCAGCCCTAATACTTATATAATGATATTTTTATCATTAATGAACCACTTGGGGATCTCTTGGAAGTATATAGTATGTTCATTAACCATATAATATAAAAATACAAAGAGACCTGATAAATGTCAAACTATTTAACTAAGAGTTAAATATAAAAGATAAGGTTAATATAGTGACACAAACCTATCTAAAACCTATTGGATGATTTTATTTAGACACATATCCATCTTTTCCTTTAAATAATTAATTTTGGATCCATTATAAACCTAAAATTAGTTTATTATAAAATAATATTTCTAGCTTTTCCTATGGTGCCCCTCACCCCTCTTATAAAAGGGCACTCCCCCTTCTCTCTAATTCACACCTTCAAAGCCATTTGGATCGGCTAAAACCATCGCAAATACCATTTACACTGTAATTAATTCATCCTAGAGTCCTCCCATTAGTCAGAAAACCAACCAATGGATCCCTTGTGATCAAATCAAAAGAAATATCCTGAAAAATAGGTAAATATTTCATCAACTCTTTTAAGTTCCTTTCTTCTTCCACATCCTCGTTCATTATTGTTTCCATTACAAAATAATAAATCAAGTATATTATAAATATTTTTATGTTATTATAAATATGGTACAACCATACTCATTATTCTAACCATCCTTTGAATGACATGTCACCATACGTGCGTATGTACGGCTAACTGTCTCCACGTTGTAGTGTAGTTGTTATTCAATACATTATTATATGGATGGGTATAATAATGATGTATAATTGATTTAAATAATAAATATAACATGATAATGATTCTTTATATATGATATACCATCCAATTATATTTTATGTTAATACCAAAAGAATGATATTGTCGCTTGTGCGTACGTACGGATTACCGTCTCCACGAAACGCCATAAGATTCATTCCCCATCATTTCCATTCAAGTATAATTTTCATTAGATGATTAAAAATAATGTTTAAAGACTTAATATAATTATATATATGAATAATATAAATCATATACATAACAAACATTAATTACGTAAAAAATCATATAAAGGAAAACGAATCAGTTAACACCCAAAACGACGATAATACTAAGATAGTAATAACAACGCAATGTTAAAATACCATATATGATATCATATTAATGAATTTGATTATTTTATATTTTAATAACAATTATTTAACCATTATACATGAATTAAAACTACCCTCAACCAAGGAAAAGTACAAGGTACGGGTTAATTTCACAATCTCTTTCTTTTTCGAGGATGTTTTATACGTGAGTATCTACTGGGACCTCTTTATCATCCACATCCATATTTCATAAAAATTTATTCAAATACATTTTTACTATTTAATAGACAATGGGTTAACATAATTTATACCCTTATTTTACCTTATATGTTCTTGAAAGGAATCCTTCTGTCATTTTCCAATCAAGGTATTTTTTAGCCTTTTCGAAAAAATTAAGGTAATAATGTTTTTTAAACCTATATGGCGAGTGCGGATATTTTACATAGTTAAAACATTGTCAAAGCATCCCTTAAATGCTTATATGAATATTTTAAAAATAATTGTTTTCTGAAATTATTTCAAAAGAAAAAGAGATATTTCTCTAAATAAGGTTTTGATTTCATCTATGTCAATATCCATTGATGGATTTTAAGCTTATTTGAAGTATATTTATTAAGATACAAAACGTTTATATTGTTTTGATGGTTTTTTGATATGTTAGACTATGGATGTGTTATTTTTACACCATTCATGGTTTATGGATAAAGTATTGACATTTCATATGCTAGTTTTAATATGAATGTTTATGTAATGTTTAAACCTTTTCATATGAGGAGTGCATAGGACATACTATATGAAGGGTGGAGCCCACAATAGATCCTCGATGCATAGGTAGGTCTCATGGGACAAACTAGTGTCTTAGAACAAGTCCTTGACAAAATCTTATTTTTAGTCTTGGCACGAGGCCATGACTATGTGGTTATGAATGTTTTTCATTATGTATTCCATCATTATGAATGGGGCTATTGATATTGCATATGACTATTTGACTAGTATAATATCCATGTGAGTTATTAAATGGAATTATATATATCTATATTTTCCATATAATGATAAAATTTATTTTGAAAACTATTTTTTTAGTTTTATACATTGCCTTAAATGATTATGCTAATTTAAGAAAGTATCATCTATATTGTTATCCATACTGAGCATCTGAGCTCACCCCATTCTATGTTTTATTTTTTCCAGAATGCGAAGAAGTATATTATGACAGACCTGCAGGGATAGTCTATAGGATCTCATTGTTGTCTACGGAAACAATGTTGTTGTAGTTTTTTATTTTATGATGTAATGTAAACCTTATGAATGTATCTAGTACATCCAAGGATAATAAACTAATCGGCCTTTTGAGACTTTATCTTTTGTGTTCATGCCAATGGTACGTAATAATGTACCAAGTCTTGGATTCTAGGGTCGGGGAATTATAGTTGGTATCTGAGAATATTAAGTACAAACCATGGAAACTAGTTTTTGAAAAAATCTGATTAGAACACATAGCCCTAAGATAGTCTTTGAGGATTATTATAGAACAATATCCTAAATTTTGGTATTGTAGAGATTTTGTGAGTTTTCCAAAAAAATACATCCATGTCTGGATATGAGTCAGTAGAGGTGGATCTAGCACAGATGTGCCCAGGGGTTAAACCCGAAAACACCTTTTTGAGCTAGACTCGAACGGGAACTGGTGCATGACAATGGGGCTTGATGCACTATTGGTTACGACACTCCCGAGGGATATGATTAGGATAATTTTCATTTTCTTTAAAAACCATTATGAAGGTTTTATGAGTATCTACATCCTCAAAAAGACATTTTTTATAATTATAGATTACATCCCTAAACTGTTCAATTTATGTTATGAGTTTTACATGTTTGGAATTATGTATTTCGATTCAAGAACTATTCTATTTTATGACATTTTTTATAAATGGAACCTAGTGGAAGGAATGGAAACCATATCAATGCACGCACTCTATGTAGGTATTCCCCTCCTACTCAAGATAATTATAGTGGAGCTGGTGATACAACTAGTGCTGATCAGCTTTTCACTATACTGGGACAACTCACTCAGGTAATGAATAATAACCTTACCTGTTTGGAGCACCCTGATCCACAGTGTGGAGAATCAATGTCAGATCACTTCATGAGTAAACAACCACCAACATTCAATGGGGGTACAAATCCACTAGTATTTGAGTAATGGATAAATTTAATAGAGAAAATATTACATTACTTAGAGAGTAGCGAAAGGGAAAAAGTTTTCATGGAATTTTACCGCATCACTGGAGAGGCTAATCAATGGTGGTAATTGATTCAATACACAAAGGAAGATGATGAAGTCTCAAATATGGAATGGAGGGAGTTTAAAGAAATTTTATTGAAAAAATACATTCCTCATGACCATCGAGGGAATATGGAAAGACAATTTCTGAGTATGAAGCAAAAGGTGGATGGCAATGTCGCAATTTATGAATCTAACATTACAAGGTTTGCGAGGCATGCTGTAGATTATATAAGTAACCCAAGAAGTATGATCGATTGTTTCTTTGATGGGTTAAAACCATTTCTCTGTCGAGAATTAGTCTCACAATCCTCCTCTTCATATGAAGATATTGTCTCATGTGCTATCAAGACAGAAAAACAATTCTCTAAGTCTTATGACTTTAAAGAAAATTAATAGGAGAAGAGATCTTCTGAACAATATAGAAATGGAAATAAGGGGAAGAAGGGAAAAGAGGAATATCCATCCTATAGTAAATGTGTGAAGAAACACCCTAGAACATTCTTGAAGGTAATGAGAGTCTGTTACAAGTGTGTTGAAAAAGGCCACCAAGCTAGTGATTGCAAGGGGAATAAATAGGCAGTCGATGTTGAATTCTACAATTGTAGAGAAATGTGGAATTATGATAATGAATTTCCTAAGTGTCAGGGGAACTTACCTCAAAAAAGTACAAGGGATCAAGGCCAAGATTATGTTATCCCTACTTCTTTTGTTGAATATCTGAAAGAAGTAGTGGCAGGTAATTTAATGGATTCCTCATGTTTAGTAAATTATTTATTTGATTCTGGATCATCACATTGTTTCATATCTTCCAATTTTTCGAAGAAAATTAGATATTTCCAATTTTATTTAACAAGGGAGTTGTTAGTCAAAACTTTTAAGGGAACTATCATTGCAACAAAGTTTGGTCAATCAGTCCCCATTAGGGCATATAAATGTTCTTTATTTGCTGATCTCATCATCTTAAACATGATTAAATTTTATATAATCCTCAGTATGGATTTTCCTTCGGACCATGTTGCAAAAATTTATTTTAAGAAGAAGGAGGTCACTATTTTTGATGACGATGACAAAGAACACATTATCTTTATATTAGAATCATCACCACCTAATTCTTATCGAGATCCACCCCTAGTAGCTCAACTAAATTCAATTATAGGGGGAAGAGAATGAAATAACTGTAAGTGAGGAAAGGAGTGTTCAAATAGAGGATTCATCTATTGTGAAAGAATATGTTGATGTGTTTTCAGAAGATTTACCTGGACATCCTCCAGAACGAGAAATTCAGTTTTCCATTGATTTAATTCCTAGATCAAAGCCCATATCGAAGAGCCCTTATAGAATGGCCATTGTGGAATTAGTGTAACTAAAGAAACCACTAGACAAATTGTGTAATAAGGGATTTATACTCCCTAGAGATTCTCCATGGGGATCCCCTGTTATTTTTTATAAGAAGGAATATGGATCTATGAGGTTGTTCATTGACTACAGGGATATCGATGCTATAAAAATAAAGAACAAGTATCCCCTACCATGCATTGATGATTTATTTGACTAACTTCATGGAGCACAATAATTATCAGAGATTGACCTTAGATCAAGATATCATCAGTTCTGTGAGAAGGAAAGAAGACATTCTGAAAACAGTAATTTGAACCAGGTATGGGCATTACAAGTTTAGAGTAATGCCTTTTGGATTGACTAATGCACCCTCTATCTTCATGGATCTAATGAATATAGTTCTCAAGTAATATCTTGATGACTTTATAGTGGTATTTATTTATTATATCTTAGTATACTCCCAAATCTACAAAGATCGTGAAAAGCACTTGTGCATTATCCTGAAGACTCTTAGATGATACAAATTATATGGGAACTTTAGCTAGTGTGAATTCTGGCTTCAGGAGATTTCTTTTCATGAACATATTTTCTCTATAGAAGGAATCCCTCTTGATCCTTCTAAGAATAAGGCAATCCCAGAATGGACACCAACGTAGAGTATAACTGAGGTGTACAGTTTTATTGGATTAGCTGGTTATTATCGACATTTTGTCCAGAATTTTTCCCAGTTTCCTAACCCATTTACAAAGCTCCAATGAAAACGCGTTAAATTTTTTTGGAACAAAGATTCTAAAGAATGTTTTGAAGAACTGGAGATAATATTAGTCAATGATTTTATATTGACTCTACCATCGGGGAATGATGGGTTTGTTATTTATAGTGATGTATCAAAGAAAGGCCTTGGTTGTGTCCTTATACAGACTGATAGGCTTATTGCCTACGCATCAGATAGCTAACAATTCATGAGA
This sequence comes from Viscum album, assembly GCA_963277665.1. NCBI lineage: Eukaryota > Viridiplantae > Streptophyta > Magnoliopsida > Santalales > Viscaceae > Viscum > Viscum album. Next base: position 600,546,412 of record OY728122.1, read on the forward strand.
AAAACTATCTTACCCAAGATCATGAGTTAGTAGCTGTAATCTTTTCTTTGAAGATATGTAGACATTATCTCTATGGTGAAAATTTTGAGATATATATATATCACAAGAGTTTGAAGTATATTTTCTCACAAAAAGAACTGAAGATGAGGCAAAGGAGATGGCTTGAACTACTCATGGATTAGGATTTCATGATACACTACCACCTGGGGAAGGAAAATAAGGTGTAAGATGCATTGATTAGAAAACATCATGGAGTTTTGAACAAGATGAGAGTTTAAAGGTATCCTATTTTCATGGATCTAGTAAATATGGATATGGGAATAACCCTGGAAGGTGAAACATCAATTGTTTTTCAAATGATTTCCAAACCATCTTTACTAGAAAGGGTAAAGAGTTCTCAAACTGATGATGAAGATTTTAAAAAGAAGATTAAAGCGGTGAATGATGGGAGATTAAGTGACTTTTTGTATGAAGATGGAATTTTGAAATTTGGAAAGAGACATTGTGTTCCTGATATACCAGATCCAAAAAGGTGATTGTTGGATGATGCTCATAGTTCCAATTTCTCTATACACCCTTGTAGCAGTAAGATGTATATATATTTGAAGAAACATTTATGGTGGGAAAACATAAAGAGGGAGATTTTTGGTTTTGTGTCAAGATGTATGGTTTGTCAACAAGTGAAAGCTTGAAGAAAAACAACTTGGAGGATTCATGCAACCTCTTAACATACTTGAGTGGAAATGGGATGATATCAAAATGGAATTTGTAATTTGGCTACTAATGACTCTTATAAGTAACGATGCAATATGGGTCATTTTTTATCTTCATACCAAGTCAAAAAAAATTCTAACTATAAGAGAAGAGTTACCACTTGAACATTTAGCAAGAAAATATATAAATGAAGTTGTAGGACTTTACGGTGTACCAATATCAATTGTTTCTGATTTTAATCCCCATTTTACTTCATGATTCTAGAAAAGTCTTCAGAATTCCCTAGATACTGAACATATCTTGAGCACATCCAACCACCCTCAAACTGATGGACAATCAGAATGGACTTTTCAAACCTTAGAAGTCATGTTGATAAAATGATCACTTTACTTTCAAGGTGTGTGGGATCAAAATTTATCTCTGGTAAAATTTTCCTATAATAATAGCTTCCATTCCAGTATTCAGATGTCACCATATGAAGTGTTATACAGAAAGAGATGTTGCACACCAACCTGTTGGGATGATGTTGGTGATAGAAAACTTGTAGGCCTAGAACATGTGGAGGAAACGATGGAAAAGGTGAAGGTGATCCAGAATGAAATCAATGAAGAACAAAGTAGGCAGAATAGCTATGTTGATAACCGAAGGAAGGATTTGGAATTTCAAGTAGGAAATCATGTTTTCTTGAAGGTATCTATATGGAAGGGTGTCATAAATTTTAGAAAGAAGGAAAAATTGTGTCCCAGGTACATCAGACCTTGTGAAATTCTAGAACTAATTGGGGATGTAGCTTATCGTTTGGAAATGATGCCAAGTCTCTCCAAAGTTCATGATGTATTCCACGTATCACTATTGAGAAAATGCATGCCTGAACCAGCGCATGTACTCACCTATGAGGAATTAGAAGTGGAACATGACGAGTCTTATTGAGAATATCCTTTCAATGTTCTTGATACAAGAGAACATGTGTTGAGAAACTAGACTACTCGTTTGTAAATGTTCTACAGAGAAACCATAAGACGGAAGAGGCAATGTGGGAACCTGATAAACTTATAATGAAGATACACCAGAGTCTTTTTATGCTTTAATATTCTAGAAGTTTCGAGGAAGAAATTATTTGATGGATGGGAGAATGTTACACCCCATGCTTACACGGTACATTTTTCTTTGAGTAATACAATAGCATGTGCTGCACGAAACTTCGAGTTCTAACACACCAAAACCAATCAAACTAGCCGATATGAATAGTAATACACACTTTTTGAAATTTTATAAATTTTATCATTCAAAATGGATTCATTTTTGGTTTCTGAATATCGAAATTATCTTAGGGTGAATTTTTGGTATTTTTCTATAAAATTTCAATTTTTATGAATAGTGAAAAACACTGAGTTATAGTTTTAAACCGAATTTTTATTTAAATAATTATTTATTTTATTTAAATTTATTTCAGTTCAATATAGATACATAATACCTATATAAGTTCAATTTAATTCATTGGAGTCAGTTTATAATATTTTTAGATATATAATGATTTTATTGAACTTTTTACCGTCTTTTACACACCTCCTAGGAGCATTTGCAAATTTACATAAGACATAATATTACCGCTTCTATGAGTTGAATTTAAAAAATCCGAGAGACACAGTTGATATCAATAAGTAAAATGTGGTTCAATAAGATGAAAATAATTTTTGTTGAATAGTAACTTTTTTACTTTTATTTACAACGGTTAAAAGTAAAAAAGGGTAATTCAGGGTAAAAATGATATTACTATCACCCTAACACATTTCATGACCAAATTCTATTGGATAAGTTTGATTCGACCAAAAACAACCTTAAGAATAAAATATGATCCTTTAGGTCCACTTGGATTAGATTAGGACATTTATTATTATTTAATTCAAAGAAGAGTTAAAAGTGTTAAAATCAATGTTTAATAACTAAACCATTTTTAATATAGGGTTTCAGATAAGATAAATTAGACTATAAATATTCATTAGAAATCTAATAATATTTAATATATAATTTAATTTTATTTATATTTTTTAGATATTAAATAATTTAATTTATTTATGACCCAATGATGATGTAGTAATTGCATAATTAATGAAATATTAAACTAATTGATATTATAATATACAAATAATTTTAATTTGAGACTTTTTATGATATAAAAAAATATTATTGGTTAATATGAAATTTTTGGGGTGTATATTTGAATTTATTTCGAAGTCATAATGTTGTAATGAATTTACAAAAAACAAAATACAAAATAGGGTCAAAATTGACATAAAAGAGTTTTTTAAAAAAATATTATATTATTAATTGATATTATATTTCGAAAAATATAAGGATTATCCAAAAGACTTATATAATGATATATATATCATTAATGAACCACTTGGGATTCCATTGGAAGTATATAGTATTTTATTGACCATTTAATATAAAAATACAAAGAGACATGGTAAATGTAAAACTATTTAACTAAGAGTTAAATCAAAAAGATAAGACTAATATAGTGACCCAAACCTGTCCAAAACCTATTGGTTGAGTGGTTTTCGACCCATCCCCACCATATCCTTTAAATAATTAATTTTAGAGCCATTAGGAACAGAAAATTATCTTATTATAAAATAATATTTCTAGCTTTTACTAAGGTTCCCCTCATACCTATTATAAAAGGGCACTCCCCCTTCTCTCTAATTCACACCCTCAAAGCCATTTGGCTCGGACAAACGCTGACAAAATACCCTCTCCACTATCCTATCTTCATCCTAGTGGTCTTACTTTGGTCATAAATCCATCCTATGGAACCATTTAGATCAAATCAAAAGGAAGCACCCTAAGAAGAGGTAAATATTTCATCACCTCTTTCAAGTTCCTTTATTCTTCCACATCCTCATTAGTTGTTGTTTACATTCTAAAATATTAACTCAAGAATCTTATATATACTGTGATGTTATTATAAATATTATAAAACCATATTCATTATTCTATCCATCATTTGAATGACATGTCACCATACGTGTGTACGTACGACTTACCATCTCCACGTCGTGGTGTAGTTGTTATTAAATACATTATAATTTGGATGGGTATAATAATCATATATAATTGATTTAAATAATAAATATATAATGGTAATTATTCTGTATATATTTTATAAAATCCAATTATATATTATTTTAATTCCAAAATAATGATATTGTCGCTCGTGCATACGTACGGATTACTGTCTCCAAGAAACGCGGTGACATTCATTCCCATTCGTATCCATTCAAGAATAATTTTCATTAGATGACTAAAAATAATGTATAAAGACTTAATATCATTAAAATTTTTATTAAGATAGATCCTATCCATAACAAACATTACTTATGTTAAAAATAATATAAAGGAAAAAGAATCAGTTAACACCCGAAACAACAATAATACTAAAATATTATTACCAAAGCAATGTTAAAACATCATATATGATATCATATTAATGTATATGGTTCATTTATAATTTAATAACATTTATTTAAACATTATAAAAGAGTTTAACCAACCCCCAACCAAGAAAAAGTACATGGTAAGGGTTAATTTCACAATCTTTTATTATCTGAGGTTGTTTTATACGTGAGTTTCTACTCGGGCCTCTTTATAATCAACATCCATATATCTTAAAAATGTATTTCAAGAAAAAATTATTTTTAATAGATAGTGGGTTAAATTAATTTATACCCATATTTGACCTTATATGTTCTCAAAATGAATCTTTCCGTTGTTTTCCAAACAAGGAAATTTTTGACCTTTTTGACAAAATTAAGATAAGAATGCTTTTTTTAACTTTTACGGAGGGTGCAGCTATTTTACGCTGTTATAACATCATCCAAGCATCCTTTACAAGATTATAAGAATATTTTAAAAATAACTATTTGCATAAATGATTTAAAAATATAAAGAGATCTTTCTCTAAAAAGGGTTTTGATTTCATCTATGTCAACATCCTTTGATGGATTATATGATTATTTGATGTTGATTTATTATGTTACAAAACATCCATATTGTATTGATGTTTTAGTGATTTTTTGACTATGGATGTGTTATTTTTACATCATTCATGGCTTATGGATAATTTATTGACATTTCGTATGCTAGTTTTAATAAGAATGTTTATGTTATGTTTAATAATTTTAATATGAGGAATGACTTGGACTTAGTATGTGATGGGTGGATTCAGTTATAACACCTTGATGCATCGGTAGGTCTCATGAGACAAACTAGTGTCTTGGCACAAGGCTTTGAAAAAATCTTACTTGTATTCTTGGCACAAGGCCTTGACTATGTGGTTATGAAATTCTGGAATTATGCTTCCATCATTATGAAAGTGGATATTGATATTGCATGTGATTATTAGACTAGTATAATATATACGTGGGTTAGTAAATGGCATTATTTTGATTTATATTTTACATATAATGAAGATGTTTATGTTTAAAAGGGTTTTGTTTTATTTATATACATTGACATAAATTTTTATGCTTATTTATGAAAGTTTCTGCAATATTGGTATCTTTACTTAGAATCTGAGCTCACCCCTTTACATTTCATTATTTTTCCAACGATGTGAAGAAGTATATTATGGCTGACCTGCAGGGATAGTCTATGTGATCTCAGTGTTGTCTATGGAAGAAATGTTGTTGTAGTTTTCCATTTTATGATGCAATGTAACCCATAGGAATGTATATTGTAAATCCAAGGCTACTAAACTAATCTGTCTTTTGAGAATTGATATTTTGTGATCATGCGAATGATACGTAAGAATGCTTCAACTCTGGGCTTCTGGGGTCGGGGGTTATAATTTTTTTATTAGAATTAGATATTTTTTTTGGACATTTGAATGTCTCTTTTACCCAGCTTCTATCCGCATTTATGGGATTAGAATTGAACATATTTTTACTAATTCTATGAATTCAATTTTAAAAAATGTAAATATATGGTTTTAGAAATTATTAAAAATGTGGTCTAATAGGATGAAAATAAATTTAGTGAATAATTAATATTGAATTTTGTTACCATGGTTAAAGGTAATACGATATTTAAAGGTAAAAATAATATTATAATAATATAAAAATACCCTAACACATGACCTAATATAGTTGGATATTTTTTTTCCCAATTCATAATTATGTTTAGAATATCATCATTTTTATTCCAATTGTGTTAGATTAGGACATTTATTATATTTTATTTACAGAAGAGTTGAAAAGGTCATATTACTACTTTAATAACTAAAAAATTTTCATATACTGTTATACGTTAGAAAAATTAAACTATAAATATTCATTTTAAATATAATAAATTTATCTACATCATGATAATTTATTTATAATTATTAGGCACTAAATAAAAAATTTATATATGACACAGTGATGATATAGTAATAGATTTATTAAAGGAAGAATAAAATAAATATTATTAATAATATTAAAATAAAAATTATTTCATCCATTTTATGGAATCCATGAATTTTTGGGATTCATATTATGTTTTAGAGATGATTTAATTTATATTTTATTATATAGTCATGTTATTATAATTTTCAAAAAAGTCAGGTAATAGATATTTTCAAAATGGACATAAATGTAATTTTAATGGAAATAATATTTAATTAAATATTTTAACTTTCCTAAAAATATGTGGTTTATCCAAAGAACATTAACAGTTTCAAATATGTCATAAATGATTCCATTGGGGTTCTTTTTCCATTTTATAGTTAATATATTAACCCTATAGTGTAAAAATACATGTTTTCATATATAAAATATTCCAAATTCAATGGATTAGTGTATTTTGACCCATCCTAATCCCAATTTCTAACTAACTCACTTTGGAGTTGTTTTAAATCAAAAATCATTCTATAATACATTAATACCTTTTGAGTTTCCAAAAGTACCCATCCTTGCTCTTAAAAAAGGGTACCTCTCCTTCAATTTTATTCACACCTCTAATTCCTTTTGGCATGGAAGAACCCTACCCATTTATCCTTCCAACATCCCTCCCATTATCCAATAATTATTATCATTTTCAGAAGGAAACCCAAGGAATCCTTTTTGCATAAACCAAAGTAGTTACCTGATTTATAGGTAACATCTTCTCTTAAGCTCCATAACATTATTTTTCTGCTCCACACATACACTCTCTTTATTGAAATATTTTGTGAGAAAACCAGAATTATTAATATACTAGGATATTGTTATGATAATTAATCTACCTACACATTCACAAACCTCCATCAAATTGATATTGAAAATACCCTTTCTATGAATAGGGATCTACTGCCTCACGAAACTATGATTGTTCATTTTTCCATTCCCACAAATCGTGGTGACCATTATGATGGACATTATATAAATATTTTTTATATTAAATATTTATTATATATTTAATATTATGTGTTCCTTTTTTACAACCCATATATTTTTACCTTCCATTTGGTGTTAATAGGAAAATCTTGTTCAAGGAAGTGTGGTTAACAGCGCTCTAAAAGTGTTGTGATTCATTCACACACCGCATGAAATGTATTTAGGACGGGTTTATGGAACATATATGATATATATGATATAATAATTATAATTTAATAATGATTTATATATATAAATTTTAATTCACTTTCATTCATTCAATATGATAATTAAAACAGAAACAACATTTATGCGTATGTATGGCTTACCATCTCCCTGAATGGTGTATTCCATTTCCTACTTCATTATAAAATAGATTATTGAATTATAAATAAATTGGATATAAATTATATTTATAACATTGTTTACATTTTTAAATCATGATAAAATTATAATGTCAAACTATATAAAAAATTAAGACACATGCGGAGAACAAAGAAATTATTACATGAAATGAAACCATAACATAGGAATGTTAACAGATGGGTAAAACAAGCTCATAATAATACCATATCTGGTATTATATATAGTATAATTTTTTCAAAACATTTATAATTAACTTATATTTATTATATAGGATGCTTGTTTGAGTACGAATAGAGTCGAGATAGAAGGAAAATGGATTTTTGTCGAACATTTATTATTGTGAGACACGTGCCTCATAGCCTAGTTTTTATCTTCTACGTAGTGTATATTGACCATGAATGACTTTTATGAGTCTCTACCTGAATAGAATGATATTTTAATACTCATAAAAGTATCATTTTACATGAGTTATATGATTCTATTTATTATAATGTGATTTCAAAATCACTACCATATTTGGGATTGTTTCGTTTTATGCATCAATTGGTTAATATATATCCTCTGTGTACATGTTTTCTAAAAATATTTTAATAATATGGTTTATTATTCTCTTAATGATTTTTAATGTAATTTTTACCATTTTGACTTTTTACTACACTATTTAAATGAATCATTTCTTTCATTATTCAGACAATGTACTTTTTTACATTTTCGTCAAATGTACGAGAAAAAAAGGAAAATATTTCAACGAAAAAATGATATTTTACTAAAGATATGTTTTAAATGATTTTAAGGATTTCATTATATGATTCCACTTATGTTTCAAAGAAAAGGATTTGGAAAATGATCTGTGTTTTAAAAATTGATTTTAACTGAATATTCAACTTCCAAGTGATCTTTAAAAATTCATCCATGCATATGATGACATACATTCTTATTGTATATTAATATAATTCATATTATTTACCTTAATGGTTTACGTATTGATGGCATGATGTTCACAAAGCACCAATTCTTTTCATGGGTTAGTATTTTGATGAAATGATTATGAAACCTATATCTTTTCCATAGGTTATGATATGATTACATGTTTATGATTTCCATTTTATTCCTTGGGTTATGTTTATGATAATTGTTTTATGTTTTGGGGAACATGTTTTTATGATTTCATTATGAGATGGGTGGGACCTATATTTCCCTATGATTCAATGGGAAAGGATTTATATCTCATGAGATAAGCTATGATGGACTTGGGAGTGAACCATGACTACTAATATTATAAGAAGAGTAAACTCATGCAACTAATATTGAAATGGGAGTGAACCATGACCACTAAGATGGAATGGGGAGTGAAACCATACTTCTAATATGGTACTGGAATAAATGCACTGGATACAATAGAAATTGGTATATTCTTATGTGTTTTCCACAATTACATGTTTTACTCATGTGTTATGCTTTTAGGTCTTATGTTTTTTTTACCTTAAGATCCATATCATATGAAATTCCATTATTTATTACATTATTCAGGTATATGATATTTCATAAGAATGGTATGGTCTTTTATTTTCATAATGATGATCTCATACCCTTATTGTAATGAATATTCTTACATATATCCCTTGTTTTCCCTTACTGAGAATTTGATATCACCCCTTTCTTATGTTACCATTACAAAGGATACAAAGAAACGTTTTAGGTAAAAGTAATATATGTGTTGTTCTATATTTGGAGATGTTTATGATCTATCATTAGAATAGAATACTTTTTTGAAGGATTCCAATGTCTCTAAACTATTTCGATCCTCTTGCATGTATTATTGTAATGTACTGAATATTATACTCAAATGATGTAATATCCATATATGTTAATCTTTAGATGTTAACTATAAGGAAGAATGTCCCCATATGAAAACATAGTTCTTTGACACAAAAAATATGACATCCTAAAATATTTTTCCATGGTTATAGTGAAACATTCAATTTTTTATTCTCTTATCACCTCAAAATACCTATGATGAGAAATTGTAGAGGCTCTTTTGTGCCCTCAAGAATTTTAAGTTGATGTTACTTCCAACTAAAAATATCATATAATTATATACACTATATAATGTAATTAGTTTATATGATTCATAATTTAATAATGTGGTGTTATTATAAAATATCCAAAAATTCCATGCTTGTATCAAGAATACTGGATGAATTTGAAATGAACTGAGCTCCTTTGACAATGTCTGGGGGTCAAAATAATTCTAATAATAAAACAAGATCGATTGGGATACACTAAAACAAAATTTTCCTCTTACATTATAACGATTCAAAGGTAATCTAAAAGGTAACATAAATTCCATGGTCAAATCTATCATAGAACATAGTTTTGATAAATCGTGTATGACTATGAGTTACTAGTCATCTAGCATGATACAAGATTCATTGTCTTATTAGAAAGGCCATATCCACACCAACACACATAAAAACCTTTATCATATGATGAATGCCTCAACTAAAGTATAAATAGGGATATTGATATGTTACATGGTTGGAAATCTCATGTTGAATCACCTGAATCCCAATATATTGATGTGATATTCTACCAATGAGAGGGGAGACCACCCATAACTAATGATGTCGCTCTGGGTACCTCCCCAAACTATCTAGAAATGACAACAGATAACCCATTCTAAGACTATAGTGATGAATATCTATCCCTCCCATCTGTCGTTTCAAATACATAATGTCATATTCAGAGATTTAATAACCAGTAGTTATGATATTTTACAAGTAAAATGATTCCAACGGTGCTAAGGAAATAATTAATTTCCCTATTGGCGAAGAAACCTCAAATGAAAATTACCCATTATTTATACACATAACTTCTACAAGTCACTATATCATCAAAATATATATGGAAGTTGTCATATAACCATTGGAAGTTGGATATGAAAATATAATCATCCCCCCAGAAATAAAAAAACTCTTTTTATCTCATCCATCTAAACATAGAAAATGTTGTAGAAGTTGAATTAAAAGAATAAAAAGACCTAAGAGATTATACTTATTCATTTGAGGATGGATTCTATAACGTTTTTATATATATATGGACAATAAAGATACATTTATAATAGGACCGACAACCGTATTTGATTATTTTTCCCATGTATTCTGAATAATAATAGATATATATCTCCTTTATAAAGAGACATCAAGACATATTTTATTTTAATTAAATATAAATTAAGGGCTCAAAATCAATGTGGGGACTCATAAACTAGGTCTACTTGAAGACCATAGTGGTTACATGAAAGAATCTAGAAGGAAAAACTGGACCCACAATAAAATGTTATAAGCTAATGTTAATAAGATCATGAAATCCAAAACAATTTGGGAAGTTCCATAATAGAAGTGTAACATCAATATTTTCCCAGTCAAGGAGAGAAATGGGAAATTTAGAGTATGAAAAGACTTTAGAGACCTCAACATGAACATTCGAAAAGGGGAATTCTATGACAATATAACATATATTCTTATTAATGAAACAACTTTCTATCTACCCTCTAATTCATGTATGACCATTTATGATACAAAAAACATTTAATGGCCTTAGAATATGAAGAAGATACATCCTGTATCCTCCTAAGGATAATATTAGCCAATATTGAAGCCATTTTTTCAAATAATGTTGGAAATACATTTCATCATGTCAGTTATAATCTCTTCAAACCATTTCACTGAAAAATAGTAATGTTCTATATCGAATATTTGGTGGTGAATTCACAATAATGTTGTGATCATCTAACCGATATGGAAATTATTTTAAAATATATATGAAAACATAGTCTGGAAATGAACCCTCCGAAATTCACATTCATCGTTACCTTACGTATATTCCCCATATTGATAGTCAAACATCATAAAATTGATGTGGACCATGAGAATATTGTGTAAATTCTATTTATTTAACTTCCTCATAACTACATAGAGTTAAAAGGAATATAGGTAAACCATTTCTAAATTCAAAACTTCATAGAAAACCTCACATGATTTTTTCCATTTACCAGTTTGATGAAAAAATAAAACCATTTCAATCAGTTTATGACTTCCTAGAAAAATAAAATAGCTTCAAGAAATTTCTCCTAAGCATGCCAGTCCAAAATCATCATATTGAGAGGAAACCACTCATCTTATATGTGATATTTACGTAGTGGTTGATGGTTGCCTTCCTCGTATATAAAAATGATGATGGTAGTGAAAAAATACTTTATTTTCATTATTGTATCATGATCAACAATGAGACATAGTATACCAATGTCATGAAAAACTATTTTTCTGAAATATTCATAGTACCGAATTTAAGGAACTATCTAAAACACCATGACATCCATTTTATCGGTTGAAATGAACCTATATAATGCATTATCTATTATCCCTCATATAATAGACTTTTGTGGTGATGAGAGGCCATTTATCAATGGTTCGACATCTATATCATACAATAGAAGGTAATAAAGGGATATGCCTTAGAAAAATTCTTTCCAAAACATCCCGCTGTGGAAGAAGTGTCGATGAGTATCAAACTCCTAGATATAGTTATATTCTGCATTCAATACTCAACCCCATTGTGTGAAATTCACATTGATAGTTCATTTGGAAGACCAATCAGAAGGTTGATAAAAGGCCCAAGGCTAACAATGTCAGGTTGATAGTTAGTCAAATTTTCCCACAAATTCACTTATACCCTACTCCTTATTTCTATCAGAACAATACACGGTATTTGAAGTTAAATACTAAGACCTAATTTTAGGAATTTATTTTATTTGAAAATACTAGAAACTCTCTTATTAATCAAATTTGACTCTAAGCTACTGATTAATTAGATCAATATTGATTATTAAATTAGAAATGTATATTTAATTCCCCTTATAAATTATTTTCATAGTTTGATGATAGAATTCCCCTCCTAACCATAAAAACCCTATGTCCCACATTAAACAAATTTTTATGATAACACATAAAAAAATTCAGTTACAATTTTATTTAATCATGATATAGATTATATATTCCTCATCACTATACATCGTATAATGGTATCATAATTTTTTCAAAGAATCATGGGGGTGATCAAAGAGGGTTATTATTATCGTTAATAATATAATTCTTCAAATTCAAGGATGAGGCCCACAATTGGATACATTGAAAATGGATCCCTTTGATTAGACAATATTGGAAAATAATAGATCCAATGGAAGGAAGTAATTTTCACCCACAATTATATCACATGTTAAAAAAAGGTTATTTATGAGTGATGAATTGATGGATTTCACCTCAGATGAATTGGGTTATAGGATATTACTACCACCATGAATAGAGTTTCATAATGGCTCTTGTGGTACCCAGCATCCAGGAACTGTGCGTTATCACCAAATTAGGTGGCTTGGATATTTATGGCCTTTTATGATATAAGGTTTCACATAATTCATCAAAAACTACTCATTCATTATAAAACCCCAATTTTTTTAAAATAAATTCATGAAATATTGTTTAATTTATATATCTATAACTATCATTTAAACATAATTTTACCTCTTCTATGGATTACATTTCAAAAACCAAACATACATATTTGTGATTGGTAAGTTATTTAGAATCTGAAAAGGCCAACTTAATTTCTAGTCAATATTATCATACCCATATACATAGTAATATTATCCTTATTAATAGTAACATACCATTAAGAATAGTGACTTCACCTATCATTGTATACATATATGATTTCATTGAATTTATGATATAATAATAACATGGAATATATAGATAAATGTTTTCAAATTATTATTTTTGGTATGTAATATTATTCTAATTAAAAGATAAATTAATCATATTTATAAAATTATTTTCATAAAATGGAATTCATTTTTTATTTATATGCGTCGATAAATGATTAGGTTAATTTTTTGGAATATTTTTGAAATACGTGAATTTTTTTTATGAATAATGAAAGACGGTAAAATACCATATATATAAATAATCAGTTAAATACATTATTTTTGACATCATAGATGATGGAAGAACACTTGGTTAAAACGCACAAGCTCTATCTACTGCTTTTTCACATGAATTAAGACTATACATAGTCTTGAGAAATATTATCAAACTAATGACTAAACTAATGTAAAACTCCTCCTATCCTCCACTATAAATACCACCCATTTTCTTCCCTCGTCCTTCCACACCTCTAAAGACATGATCCTTGAATAATTCTTGCCAAATACTTCTCTCAATCTAGTTCCCCACGTCAAGGACCTATTGGTCTCACAAAAATTAGAAAATTGAGCTCTTTAAGAAGGATCTCAGAGAGAATAGATCAAGAGGTAAATAGCCTCTTTTGTTTTCTTTCATTCATTTTCTTTTTTATTCTTCTTATTTCCATACATAACCTTTTCATAGATGAATGAATGATATTGTATCTTAAATATTTTTAATTTCATTATATATATCGAAGATTAAATATTATAGTTCTTCTCTTCTCCCACTTATTCTAGAAATCAAATCACTATCTGTGACGTGTTGATTTACCGACATCATGGATGATGTGTTTTCAATTTCATTTAATACATTCAATATTGGTCAAGAAACGATTTTTATAGTTCCAAAAGGTTATAATTTTTATATTATATCTTATGTATGATTCTGTAATCTTTTTTACACATGTTATAATTATTTTTAAAACAAAATAAGTTTGTTATTATCAGATAATCACCAAAATGATCAAAATGAATATCATTAATGTTTTAGTGAATATTATCATATCCCTATAAATTGTAATTTTATATATATGAATAGTATCATACCCTTATGAATAGTGAATTGACATATGATTTTATACATATATGATTTCATTGATGTTATGATATACCCATATCATAGAATTTGTAAATAAATGTTTTAATATTTTTATTTTTAGAATAAAATATATTTTTATTTTAAAAAAATTATTCATATTTAGTAACAAAAATTCCTTAAATGGAGTTCATTTTTAAATTCCAAATTTAATAAAAAATCTATTATATTTTTTGGGATTTTTCTGAAATACCATAATTTTCATGAATAGTGAAATACGGTAAAATACAGTATATATAAATTATTAGTTAAATACACTATTATTTACATCATAGAGGATTTAAGAATACTTGGCTTGAACTCACATTATCTATTTACTATTTTTCTCAAGAATTAAGAGAATTCATAGTCTTGAACAATAATATCAAACGAATGGCTAAAATAATGTAAAACTCTTCCTCTCATCTACTATAAATACAACCCATCCCCCCCCCCCTCTTCCTCCCACACCACTCAAGCCATGAGATTTGACTAATATCTTCCAAATACTCCTATAAATACCATTAACCATGCCCAAGACATGTTTTTCTCACCAGAAGACCTATACCGAGCTCTTTAAGAAGGATCTTAGTGAGAATAGATCAAGCGATAAACATCCTCTTTTGTTTTCTTTATTTTCATTTTCTTTTCTATTCTTATTATTTAACACCTACCCATATGAAATAGGAATGAATGATCATGTTTATTAAATATTCTTTATTTTATCATGTTTATAGATGATTAACCAATATATTTATTCTCTTCTCCCACTTATTCTAGAAATTAAAACATTGTCTGTGATGTGTCGATTTACCGACATCATGGACGATGTGTTTTCAATTTTCATTAATCCATTAAATACTGGTCATGAAACCATTTTTATGTTCAAAAACCTTGTAGGTTTGTATTATATCTTATGTAAGGTTCTAGAATATATTTTTTACACATGATATTATTATTTTTAAAATAAAATAACTTGGGTATTATCAAATATTTGCCAAGATGGTCAAAATAAATATCATTAATGTTTTAAATAATTAATTATCATTATATTAGGATTAAAATGATAAATGGTATAATTTATTGTAATATAAATATTTATATACCATTTCAATATACTTCTACAATTTATCTTACAACCGATACGAAAATCCTTTACGAACTGCTCAATGAAACCATGTAATACATGCACTTGAAACAAGGGAATTAACAAAGTATTAATAATTAATTTGTGGAATGATGTTATAATGGGATCACATAATGTGTTATAAAGATGAATATATTTTTTTAAAATATTAATAACACTATTTTAACCTTCTCAGTAGAGTTATAAACATTTTTTGAGGTAGTCGAACCCGATGTAAGGGATCCAATCGTTCTCGCTTTTATTTAAGAATCTCATCTATATTGTGAAATTTTCAATTCCTAAGGATGATGTATGTTTTACCAACTCACCCATAATACCCTTATGATATATTAATGATTAAATACCCCATTATATACCAATGATCAATTCCATGTACACCTGTTACCATGTCGACATTTCGTAAGTGAATTCTAAACCAAATTTTTATTCTTTTGGTTAAACATCAACTTCAATTTTTTATCATGATAAGAGGATTTGTGAAATGTAATTTGATTATATTACATTTTATTATTTCTATATACATTATATATACAAATTACCAGCAGTTAATCAATTCTATCTTAAATGTTAGGATATTTTTATAGGACATTCCTCTTAATATCCTTTTAGATGTATCAATTATGAAAAACAAAGAGATTAATCTTTATTATGTCATGAGTTTTCTCCTAAAATTTTATAATGTTTTAATACTACAGTGTCTCCATTTTATGTTTTATAGTTATTTTTTATTAATATATTTTCATTATGTTTTGTGGAGTGTTTATGTTCTAAGATTGATTTTTAAGAAAAAGGTATTTTGAAATGTGAATGTGTTTTTCTCAACGGTGTAAATGAGTTATGAAGTGATTTATTCATGATATATTATTTGGACATTATTTATGTTGGGTTGAACCCATTATAGCTTCTGATACGATGGGTTATCCTCATTATAGCTCAATATATGTGGGGTTGAGACCATTATAGGTCAATACCTGACAGGTGAGGACCATTATAACTCTCCAATGCATTGGGTACTCTGGAGATAGAAGTTAACCAAACTGTTATTCCATTTGTAAGGGTTAATATAATATTGATATGGTAAATATGTCCCAAGGAAACTACATGATGTTTCTATGAATATTATTTTTATGATTATGGGTTTTACTGGATTTTATGTTATCACTTGACTAATGATTACTTTCTTTATATCCATAACAATGTTCTATACCCATCCCAAGATTTTAAAAAAAATTCCCATTATATAAGGATTGGTAAGATAAAAAAGGTATTTGTGATTAATGATATGGTGTTTTTTCAGAGAAATCATGTATTATGTTTTAATGGTTTATATTTCGAAAAAAAATTGATATTGTTTTAAAAGTATCCATATGAATGATTATGAGATGTTTTGTATGTTTTCTATTTTAATTACCTAAAATTGTAAACCCATAAATATAATTAATGTGTAATAATATATGTTATTTAATAAAATTCAATATTAAGTAAATTTATATGGCCAGGTCCTTAAAATTGGTATTAGATGATGTTTTAGTTAAATTTCGGGGTAGAATGGTGTTAATTAAGTATCATAAATGAATTTTTACATTATGGTTAATTTAAATATATATAGTATTTGAATATTATAATGTTTCTTGGACCAATATATTCTAGTTCATAATTATTTTCATCCAAATAAACAGGGACGCTGATGTAGGAAGGCACCAAGAGTGTGATAACTTTCTGAATTTACACCCTAGAATGGTGGAAATCAGAATCGAGCAGTTTGTAACTGAAAAGTAATAGTTGAATCATGAATTAAATGTTGGTGGTATTCATGCATGAGAGTAACATGATCTACCAAAAAGAAACATTCCTTTTCTTTACGATTTTATGAGGCAACATCCTCTTGCATTCAGTGGAACCACAGATCTAGTGATATCTGAGGTATGAATTAATGCTCTAGAAAATATCTTTGATGTCCTGGGAAGTTCAGAATACCAAAAGGTAACACTATAATTTTATCATTTTGAAGGTGAGGATGATCAGTTGTGGTCTCTAGTTAGTAATACAAGAGAAAAAATGATCTATATAGTTTGGAATTGGAGGATTTTAAGAGTTTTTCTCCAGAAAAATACTTTCATGAAACTGTTTGACTCAGATTTGAGAAAAAAATCATAGAACTCAATAAGAAAGATGATTAATATGTGGATATGTGTGAATCCAATTTTACATGCCTTTCTAGGTACGTACCTGATCTTACATGGGATGTTGTTAGAAAAATCAATAGATTTTACTCTAGTTTGAAACATTTTTTATGAAGAGTTTTGGCATCACGAGAGTTTAAAAGCAATGAGATTCACGTTCATTGTTATGAAAAAGATGATATGGAGTTTTTTAAAAAATATGTGCCTTGTGATGAAGAGATTAAGAAGTAGTTAGGTTTCTAGGAAATGGGGAAGAACTCCTCCAAGAAATATGGATGCAAGAAAATGAATTTTTGTTCTTGTGAAATGTTTGTTAAAAAGAATTCCGAAGAATGTCTTGAAAATTAATGGATGTTCTATCGATGCTGACTGTTTAGACACATGTCTCTTGAGTGCAAGGAATATGATCCGAAAATTAATGATAAGCTGATACTGAGATAATTTCATTGTAAGGAATTGTTTCATTTAATTAATGTGTGCCTGAATCTTGTCCTTGAGGAATGAAAACAACAATATTAGAAGAATAATGGTATGGAAAATCCTTTAAAACTACATCAGCAGATTTTGATTAGTCAAATGAAGTGGTTTCAGGTACATTTTTTGTTTACTCAGATTTTTGTTATGTCTTTTTTGTTATGGGGTCAACACATTCCATTATTTCTATGAATTTTTAAGGTAAATTGGAAATTTACGCTCATGAAAAGAAATTAAAACATATAGTTTAAACACCTGAGATAAATGAAAATGAAAAATTGAATTTTGGAATATATCTATTGTTATCTATGGAAATTCATTATCGAGAAACATTTTTTCCCTTGGTATAGTTTGATGTTATTCTGGGTATGGATTAGATTTATTTTTATCATTCATATATTGATATTATAGCTAAAAAAGTTTTTTTCATAATGAGTTTAATTTTATATACAAGAACATAACCATACATTAGATAACATATAATGAAGGTAAGAAACTATTGTTAGATTAAAATGAATGATATCATTGTCATATCATTAGAAATAAGGGAACTATTCAAATTAATGATGTTACTCTGGTAAATGAATACATTTAATTTTTTCTTGATGAGTTACCTAGTGTGATACCTGATTGAGATGTCGATTTGACAGTTGACTTAGTCCATGATGATAATCCAATTACAAAACCCCTATATAGAATGTCTCAAATGGATCTTACTGAATTGAAAAAATTAGTGGTAGTATTTTCTTGATAACAGTTTCATTCATCCAAGAAATTCACCATGGGGTTCCCATTTTTTGTTTAACAAAATTAAATTTGGTTCAATGAGACTTTTAATTTAATATAGATCATTGAAAAGAATTATGGTTAAGAATAAGTATCTATTACCTAATATCAATATATTTTTTGATCATCTCTAGGGAGCTCAAGATATTTCCAAGATTGACATGAGATCTGGGTACCATCAACTAATGGTGAAGGTGGAGTACAATCTAAAAATAGCTTTCCCTACACGATATGAGCATTATGAGTCTGCTTTTATTCCCATTGGTCTGAAAAATTCACCTTTTGTATTCATGGATCATGTGAATAGAATATTTCATGAGTTCTTGGAAAATGTTTTGGTTTTTTTATAGATGACATTCTCATAAATTCTAAAATTAATGATGAGCATGAAAAACATATATGGTGTGTTCTGAAAATCATAAAATAAAATAAGCTATATGGAAAATTCTGCATGTGGGAATTCTGGTGGCAACAAATTTCTTTCCTTGGTCACAATCTCTCTAAAAATGGAAGAACTGTTGGTTGTGCTAAATAATTTTTTTTAAAGAATTGAAAAGACCCAAAAATATAATTTTGATTCATACCATCCTTGGTTTGGTTGGATATTATGAGAAATTAGATGAAAACCTTGCACGGTTATACAACATAATGACTAAGTTAACTTGAAAAGGTGTTAAGTTCATATGGACAAAAGAATGTGATGATATTTTTCTTAATTTAAATGAATATTGGTTAATCCTCTATTATTGACTCTACATTTTATAAATGGTGTTCTTTATCTATAGTAATGATTCATTGAAGGGACTTGGTTGTGTCCTAGTGTAGAATGATCATGTAATTACTTATGCATCATGATAGTGGAAACCTCCCGAGTATAATTACCCAACACATGATTTGGAATTAGAAGCTGTGGTTTTTTATTTAAAAATTTGGTGGTATCATTTATATAGAGACAAATGAAAAATATATACTTACCATAAAAGTTTAAATTATTTATTCACTTAGAAAGAATTGAACATGAGGCAGAGAAGGTTTCTCGAACTAATAAAAGATTATGATTTCACAATCAATTGCAATCCAAGAAAAGAAAAAAATGTGGTATATTCTTTGAGTTGAAAACATAAAGAATCATTAACCATGTTATTTCCCTATCATTACCCTTTGATTAATGATTTGATGAATTATCACTTGGATGTTGATGTTTTAGGAAATTCATCTCTTTTGTTTGAGGTTTCAGTGAAGTCATCTCTCTCAAAAAGAATAAAAAACGAACAGAATGATGACAGTGAGTTATAGAAAAAGGTACAACATGTCAAAAAACATAAATTACTTAAATTTAATGCTGATAATTATTGTGCTGTGATATTTTTGAATAGATTATGTGTACCTTATGATTCCCAACAGAAGAAAAAATTGTTACATGAGGCTCAGAGTTCATCGTTTACAGTTCATCCTAGCAGCTCAAAGATTCCTATATACATTAGAGAGTATTATTGAATGGATGTAATGAAAAGGGATATTGTTGTTTTAACAATGAAATGATTGAATTATAAATAGGTTAAAGTAGAGAGGAATTTACCAAAGGGGATTATTCAGCCTTTTACAGTGCTATCGAGGAAATAGGAAAATATATCAATGGACGTTGTTGCTGGGATACCAAATACATAATGAGATTACAATGCAATCTAGGATCTTGTTGATCAACTGAATAAATAAATACATTTACATTATATTCGAGATATTATGTCATTAGATCAGCTTTCTCAGTTGTACCTCAATGAAATTGTCAGGTTTTATTGAGTTCCTCTATCTATTTTATCTCACCCTAATCCAAGGTTCATAACTAACTTTTGTAAAATCCTTCAATGTCTTTGGGATTAGAATTTATTTTTAGCACTACCTTTCATCCCCAATCTGATGGAGAGACTAAGCGAATGATTCAGGAATTAGAGTATATGATTACAGCATGTTCAATTGACTACTAGGGAAGTTGGAATCAACATATTTTTTAGTTTAGTTTTCTTATAATAACATTTGTCATCCTAGTATACATCTGGAAATTTTTGAGGTATTGTATGGAAATAGGTATCAAAATCCAGTGTTTTGGGATTTAGTCAATGAATGGAAATTGATGGGGATGGAATTATTAAACTAAGTTCTCGAGAAAGTTACGATGATCCAATATCACATGAGTACTGCTCTGAGAAAGCAAAAAGTTGTGAAGATAATAAAAGTAACAACTTATATTTGAAGGTAGGTGAACTTTTTTCCCTTAAAATATCCTCTTGGAAATGTTTGATGCGTTTGGTATGAAAGGAAATCTAAGTCTATAGTTCATCAGTCCTTTTGAAATCCTTGATAATGTTGGACCAGTTTCATATCAGGTTGCATTGCATCCAGGTTTGTCTACGATACAGAATGTATTTAATGTTTCGTGGATGAGAAAGTACGTTTGAGATTTATCTCATGTTTTTTGAGCCCAAAACTAGTTCAAATGAAAGAGAAAATTTCTTATGAATATAGACATGTTCAGATTCTTGATCAAACTGAACAAATATTATAGAATAAACTATTACACCAGGAAAAGGTTTTTTGGAGAATGTACATGATTGAAGAATCATCATGGGAATCTGAAAATTCTATGAGGGAGAGTTTCCCTCACTTGTTTAATAATTAAATAAAATGGAAAGGACATAATTTCCATAAAAAGGGGATATTGTGACACCCCTAGGATTTAAAACTGAATGTGTGATTATTTAATTAAGTAGATAGTTATAACTAGCCTTTAAAAAAATTGAACACTTCTGTGATCTGAATTTCCAAAAACAAACATTCAGAGTTGCAATCAGTAAGTTATTTAGAGTTTGATAGGAAAAAAATAATTTTTGAAGAATAGTAACATATCCATATAAATGGTAATGCTACTCTTATGAGTAGTAAAATACCATTATTAATAGTAACATCACCTATGATAGTATACATATAATATTTAATTAAAGTTATTACATAACTATATCATTGAATAAGTAAATAAATGTCTCAAAATTGTTATATTTGGAATAAAATATTATTTTACATAAAAAATAAATTATTCATATTTAGAAAATTATTTTCAAAAATTGGAGTTCATTTTTGAATTCTATAAATTGAAAAATGGTTAGAGTGATTTTTTGGATTTTTCTAAAATACAATAATTTTTTTATGAATAGTAAAATAGTGTAAAATACCATATATATAAATTATGACTTCAATAAACAATTTTTGACATCATGAGTGATATAAGAACAGTTTTTTTGAGTTCACATGTGTTCATTAATATTTTTTCAAATGAATTAATTCTATTGATAGAATTGGGAAATAATATCAAACTAATGACAAAAATAATGTAAAACACCTCTCCACTATAAATACCCCCAATTTCCCCCTCTTCCTCCCACACCTCTCATGAATTGATCCCAGCATAAGTTATACCAAATACTCATCTCAAGCCCTTTCCACATGTCTGAGACCTTCTGGTCTCATGAAAAGTCCAAAACCAAGGGCCTTAAGAAGGATCTCATGGAAAATAGATCAAGTGTTAAACATCTTATTTTGATTTCATTTTCTTCATTTTCTTTTGTAATAAAATTATTTCCTCACCTCCACTTATCCAAAAGGAATGAATGATACAATATCTTACATATTATATATGACTTCATGATATTGGAGGATTCTATATTATACATAGTTTCCTCTCCCACTTATTCTAAAAATTAAAACTTCATCTGTAATGTGTTGATTTACCGACATTGTGGATGATATGTTTTTAAATTTATTTACTCACTTAAATAATTTTCATGAAACCATTTTTATGGTTGAACGAAGATTTAATTTATGTATTATATCTTATTTAATGTTATGGAATTTTTTTTAACATGTTATTATTACTTTTAAAACAAAATAAGTTGTTTATTATCATATAATCGCCAAAAAGATCATAACAAATATCATTATTGTTTTACCTAATTAATTCTCCTCATATCAAGATTAAAAATGATAAATGGTATAATTTATGTTTTTGTAAACATTATAATATCATTTCAATCCAATAATAGAGTTTCTTTTTCTACCAACATCAAAATCATTTACGAAACACTCATGGAAACCATGAAATGCATGCACCCAAAACAAGGGAAATAACAATGTATTAATAATTAATCGGTGGAATGTTATTATAAGGTGACCATAAAATGTGTTATGAACATGAATATATTACTTTATAATTTAAATAACATTATTTAAAATTCACATTTTTGTTTTAAACACGTTTAATGGAATTCGAACCTGAGGCAAGGGATCCCCTATTTCTCGCATTTATTCAAGAATCTCATCTCTATTGTGCTATTTTAAATTCCTAAGGATGAATATATGCTTTCTAACCACCCTCTACTGACCATATGATATATTAATGATTAGATACCCAATTTTATCTAATTATTCCCCCTCATGTACAGCTGTTCCCATGCCAAAATTTCATATGTGAATTCTAAACCTATTTTCCATTCTTGGGGACAACCTTCAACTTCAATGGTTTTATCATGATAATAGGATTTGTGAAATTTAAATTAATTTTATTTTGTTTTATTTTTTGTATTTATATTATATATTCATATTAACTTCATTTATTCAATTCTATATTAAATGTTATGGTATTTGTAATGGAATTTCCCCTTAAACTCCCTTTAGATGTCTCCTTTATGAAATCCAAAGAGAATGTTAATTTTTTATGTCACAAGTGTTATCTTCTGATTTAATGATTTTTTAATAATATTATGTCTCCATTATTTGTTTTATAGTTATTTTTTAAAAATAGTTTTGTTATTATTTTCTATGTAGTTTTTATGTTCTAAAAGCGATGTTTATGAAAAAGGGGATTTTAAATTTTGGATGTGTTTTTCTCAAGGGTGTAAATGAGTTATAAAGTTCATTATTCTTGATATGTACCATGTAAATTATTTTTGTTGGTTTTATCCCATTATATCTCAATATATGATGTGTGAGCTCCATTATAGCTCAAGATATATTGGGTTGAGCCCACTATAGCTCATGATATGATGGATGATCCCCATTATAGCTCTCCAATGCATTTGGTACTCCAGAGATGGGAGTTGACCAAAAGGATATTCCATGTGTAAGGGTTAATATAAGACTGATATGGTAAATATTTCCCAAGTCAACTATGATATGTTTTTATGCATATGAGTTTTTTTATTGGTTTTTATGTTATCACATGACTAAAGAATTCTTTATTTATATCCCTTATTGATTTATATACTCATCCCAATATTTTTCATTATTTTTTCACAAGATATTAGAATGGGTTAGAGAATGAAGGGATTCGTGATGAATGATATGAACTGTTTTCAAAGAAATAACGTTTTATGTTTTAAATTTTTATATTTTTTGAAAAATGATAAGCATTTTTATAGTGTTCACATGTATGATTATGGGATGTTATGTATGTTTTATGTTTTAATTACCTAAAAATATATACCTAAAAAGAACCTCAATGTATAAAAATATATGTTGGCGACTAAAACTCATGATTAAGTAACGTTATAAGGTTGTGTCCTTATATTCATTCCATGTTAATTCCAACATTATCCATCAACCACCATAGTTGTTATACAACACTATATACTCATGTTTATTTTCCACATAGTCAAAGGATGTTGTAAGACCATATCCTCCATCCATTTCCATGAATTATAAATACATAATCACTGCTACCGAATTATTTTACACTTCAGATGGTGAAATACCCCTAATCGAATTCAAGACCCAAATCATTATCAATTTCATTAATACTAACTGCATCACTAGATTTGGTGTCCCTCATATTATATTGATGGATAACTGAACCAAATTATTTTTATCAAAATTGTAGAGTTTTTACCAGTAATAAAACATCTATTACAACCATTTAACCCACATCCAAGTAACAATTCATAGAAATATATATTACCTTAATGAAACCTAATTAAATATAATCCATAAAATGGTGTATAAGGACTAATAACTCTTATTAACAACATCCCTCACTCTTTGTGGGATTAAATCACAAAAACATACATTTGTATATTGGAAAAATCATATTCAATGGTTTAAGGATTAAAATAAATTAAATCCATTGAGGTTAAAATTATATCACCCAAAATAGATATCTATAGAAAACTCTCATGTGATGATAAATCACAAAAGCGGTTGGATGAGTTAAAGTGACAAAATGAGAAATGGTCATAAACCTTGAAATAAATGGATGTTCACAAAATTAAAATATCCATAGCCTTATCCCAGAGGGTTTATCAATTTTCATACCATTATTTAGAAATCATTTTATCTATTAAATATGAAATTATACATGCAATTACACACCTAAAGATATAACCTAAATGGGAAGTACATTTAATCTATAATAAGGCCTATCCTGATGGTGAATATTAGTTATTAACAATGGATGGAGATGGTACCATGCCCCATAATAGTGTAATATTTCATAAAAATACATCTTCTGACTCAAATACAATCGTTCTACTCCATATGTGTAGGACCCAATTTTTTTCATAGCCATAGTCATTATTCCATAAACTAAAACCCATCACTTCCCTATTGCTATGGAAAAAAACTACAGGACACCATAGTCTAAAAAATATGTCTATAAAAAATATCCTAATGTCCTAGAATTTTTTTACTTGTATGGAATCATCTTTTCCACATGACACAAAACTACATGGTTCACATCTATATTAATGACTTGAAACTGTGTAATACCTTGGCCCTTTCATGAGTAGACCAAAATTCAGCGTGTTAATTTCCTACAACACGATCAAAATATCCCTATTCTGAAATACATGTGTCATGATTATCATTTAAATGTGAAATGTTTTAACACTCAAATCCAATTTCCTAGGTCTTTATATAAAATAAATATAATTCCCCCTAACCATCATAAAAAATAGTCGATGTAGGGGACTATAACATGGGTCTTTACATTAATATGCCCATTTTAATTTAAATAACATATCCTTGTACAAGAGTAATATCTATATAGGGAAAAGATTTCAGAACTACATTTAGATTGATTCAATCTTTGACGAGATACGTAGTGAATCCTAGGACCTCTAAATTTTATCTAACCTTAAATCCACCACATTGTAAGACATTTTTCACTATCCTTAGTCCCCTTGAGGCCATTTTTATATCATTTTATCACTTTTTCACATAAGAGGACATTTTTTGACCTACATATCGGTGAAAGTAATATAAAATAAAAAAAATATCAACCCTATGGTCCCAATCTTGTGACCTATAATGATATGAAATTTTAGACATTTTTTATAACAATAAACTACATAGAGGTCCCAATCATGTGACCATAAAAGACTTGACCAATTCATTTTGGTCACAAGATGTGGAAATTCCTAGATATTCCGCCTCACATGACATTAAAATATATGATTCCATTATCGCTTACAGGAGGTGGATCCCCATATAGTTTAAGTTATCTAAATCACTATGTCTCAAGAATAAGATGATTCTTACTTATCATCTTACTGGGATACATAGTGACACTCAGATCATATATCCTATCCCATTTGAAATGTGAAAAATTTCCTATTTCATTTCATGTATTCTCTTCTACGTGATGAAAGGAACCTTTTCCATTAATTATTTATCACATCAAGTATAACTCATGTGGTGTTAGGAATTATAGTAAGGGCTTCTGCTCATGATCTAGACCTATCATTTCATATAAGGGTTAGCATAATCTTGGATGCAAGACATTAAAAGCAACACTCGTCATATTTGATACATGAGGTTAAATTGCATGTTTTAAGCATTTTTCATGACCAGAAATTATACATTACTAAGTCCATAACCCGGTAGAAACACTATTATTGGGGTTGGTATCCCACCACAACTCCACACATGAACTATATGCGGATTGAGTTTCATCACAATGGGATATTTATAGATTAATAGATCTTATTTCATGGTCCAGTTACAATATGATCAAAGTCCCCCCCTCTCAAACCAATATCTCAATTAGTGTGGGGATTCTATATTATAACTACATAATTATAAATTCTTATTACTATAGTATACATAGTGGTACACAAATCCCAAATCCCTGGTCATTCCAAAATATAAACCACCCTTCCATATGTATATATCAGACTTACCCTAGGAGTTTTCCATTATAGATCTAATTATAGCATGATTCTTCTCAGCATATGATACATATTGGAACATGTATTTCTAATTTCAGGTACATCCCCTAATGGTCCATTAGTTTTGGATGTATGAGACCCATATAAGGATGACATTAACCGTTCCATTTCTATTTACACCTAAATGTGAAATTTATACTCTGG
The DNA here is from genome assembly GCA_963277665.1 of Viscum album. Lineage (NCBI taxonomy): Eukaryota > Viridiplantae > Streptophyta > Magnoliopsida > Santalales > Viscaceae > Viscum > Viscum album. The sequence goes on from OY728122.1 coordinate 600,573,766, forward strand.
AATGTTCCCTTCATTGAAAACACTCCATACCATAAGAAATTTGGATTTTTATAATATTTACTTTATCTATTGGAAATTATAATGTTCATCTTCTAGGGACACCATTGTTTTGAATATAGACAATATTCCTCATGTTATATCTTCATAATGAGTAGCCTAATATTTTCCATCAAACAAATGCATCTTCATTCTCAGGAGGAAACCATCTTATCTATGTGTTCTCTAACAACGTCATAGGGGGAAAAATTTCACACGGTTTTTGGACATCTATTACATTCATGTCCCATACAACTCCCTCAGATCTGAGGAACCCATGTTTACATCTTACCACCTTCCACTTAACACAAAGATAATAGCAAATAACGTATGGCCTAATCAATAATAAATGAATGTCCATTGATTAAATACATTAAAAGGAACTCCAAACATGGTTATATTGTTATTTTAAACTGAATTAAAACATCTTCATCAATAAAAAATCTCTTTTTATGATAAATTGATGGAAAAAATGGATTCATGGGGATGAATGTGGTAGATTCTTAGAGTTTCACCAAGAATAATTCTCTTTAAATTTTGAGGGATGTTCTAATACATTGGAAAAAATGATTCCCTCACTATGACTCACCTAGGTGTGTAAGGAATCCTTTGTGTAAATATATTCCCAAAATGTGATTCACACCTAAATGCCTTGATCTATTATAATTTTGTGTTCCCTCATCATTGATTGATTCCAAGACTATGTGAGGCTTCATTCTCATCTCAATGAGATATATAGTGATGCCTTAATTCCATATATGAGGCCCATATCCCACAAAATATTTATGTCTCAATATATTAAGGGAATACCATCATGTGTTTTCCATAAAATAAAACACCTTATGCTAGAAAAATGTCTCTCTTCCATCATATCATGCTTTTATCAGAAGATTCTTCCCACGTACACTACTGACCAAGAATCTCCCCATCATTCTTATTCGATTCATTCCCACTTTCATAAACAAAACTAAATTATCTTTTCAAAACATGAATTTTTTAAATAATTATATATATATTGTAAGGTTACTTAACTATGAGAAACCAGTTTATTATGAATATGCATAATATTCCTCGATGTGGCTCAACATAATCAACACCCTATATGAGGCCTCCCATATTAAGGTGTCTTGCTTAATATGGTTGAATTATTTTATTTTTTTATAGAAGGAATACCTCATTTTAAAAAAAATGTATATGGAAATTCCATTCATACCTAAACCATGTAATCATTTCTAGAATTTAAAGCCTCATGATTATAGTTTCTTATCCCTCTCCTTAAATACAAAATATTTCATTGTATTATCAAATGGGAAGATTTGATTTGGTATATATTTGTAATAGATGTTTTACATGAGTCAACAAATGCACTGGTTCAACATCTAAGACCATGAAATATCAATATAAATATATGTAAAACTCATTTGGTTGAAAACATATAATGGGAGACCCAATAAAAAGTTGAGTCATGCCCCCTATATGTGTATTGTATCAAAACAACATTTAAGATAGTAACAGAATATACCTAATGGTTGTTGCACCAATAATGTGCCCAATGAATTATTAAAAATATGATTTCTAGGTCCCATAACAAAGGATATATTAGATCATAACAAACATTTCATCACAACATTTTTGTTATGATTTTTAAAAATCTTGATAAAATATGGTCCATTCATTCAAATAAGCCATCTCTATTGTTATAATGTTGGAAATAATAACTAAATTCATTATTTTACCTAATAGGAAAAATAAATAGTTAACATCTGCCAAAATTTTCATGAGTACTGATTATTTTATTACTCTAAAATCAATATATTTTGGTTATATTGTTTTTTTTATTTGGAAACACTATAAATTAATGTCAAGCAATTAGATGGAAAAAATTAATACTGGAGACAAATTTTTTCACTCATTACCAAGATTTGAAAAAAAAAATTAGGAACATCACCAATTTTAGATCCTGCATACATGATATATCCAATATACTTAAAAGTATTTCTAGAATTATTTGTACATTTTAATCAATACCTAGTCAGAGTACTCTACCACTCTATATAATTCATAGAAATGTTGTTGCCTCAATTTCTCCATGTTCTCTATATTGAAAATTTGATTTTGAATCGTATTGCTACTCATGATTGTTCAGAGACCTCATTATATGGTATACTAATGGTGGCATCAAAATGGGTGATAGACTCCCCAATATGGAGAATAGATTTCAATTTCCATTCGATATCTCAAATTGTAACCTCTTTTTTTACATTTCTGTGTATAACATGGTTGTCAGACACCCCAAAACAATGAATAGATAACATGTGAAATAGCTTGGGTTATTTTGATGGAATTTTTGAAAGGGTTTCTGAGAAATAAATTTTTATATATCAATACACAATTTTTCCAGTAAATTAATACGTTATTAAGGCCTTTCAATTATTCTTTAAGATCATTTTTGGAGGGAAGAATGTATTATAGGACTAGGTATAAAATAATATATTTATCATCCAAATTATCAGAATGATAAGGCTCTAAAGTTTTCAATGTTGTTGTAGCCTAAAATGATTAAAAATTTAATTCATCCAATACATTACATTCTATTACCAATTCTCTAAAAAGGAGTATCCAATAATAGATCCTTTCTAAGAAAAATTATGAAACAGTTATGAAGTAGAGAGGGTTATTTTTCACTATTATGGAACACCCTCCCCTCTCTTTATCCCCACTCTAATATCCATCATAGTTACTACATCTATATCTTTTAGGTCGGACTTAGGAGAAAAGTCCTTCTGTGATGAAAAAATGACTTGCGCATATTAATCTAGATTAATAACCTCCTAAATTTTACTCACATACATCAGTCAATCATGGATAATCATCAACGAACCTGGGGAAACTATTGAGATCAATATTTGCATCCCTACTTCCTCCATAATAATCCTTTATGGAGGAATTATACTAATGTCTATCGATGAAATTTTAACCCCCTCAAGACACTCTTATAATAATGTAAATGTAACTTGATCATCAGTTATTGATACCTTGAACCATAAAATCTTCATAACGTCACCAATTAGCCTCAAACCATTGTCTATTGTAGACTTCCCTAAAACCAACTAGACTGAATTTTTTGGTATTTACTAACTTTTGGAACATGTTTCAACCCCTGAAAAAGTTTACATATTAACACAATGGTACAGTAATCCTAAAAATTAAGTGATATGGGTGTAATTCTCCATTTATATCAAAGATAATATATGCATTGACAATTTCTTATTTGGCCAATTCCATGTGCTATAATATGAATATAATAGAACAGGTAACATTGTTGGTGGAGTATGGGGTGAAAATAGAATTTTTTTTGTCTTCAATCATCACCTGCATGTTCTCTTCTTCCATGAGATATAGTTATTCCATGACGTATTCATCAACAAAAACATCCATTACAATAGAGGTTCATACCTCAGAATATTCAATAGAAGGAATAGTTGACGGATGAACCATCATCTCATAAAAAATGGATGGAGATAAGAAGGGTTACTGATTATAGTGAGATAAAAGAGAGAGTCAATTTTAGAACCCATGCAACCTCTCCACCATAATTAGCTATTTTAGCCATCACCGCTAGTATTTTTGGCAACCAGTCGGACCCGTGGATCTTACCATTGAATAATTGGTTGGAGGTGTCCATATCCCCAAGGTAAACACCAACCTCTTAATGATTTTATCGAAATGAGATATTTTTAGCTGTGATAATCATCCTTTACTCTAGAAAAAAAATTAACACTTCATGAACCATGGAATATACTTCCCCAATAGGTACATTCCATCCCCAGGAATCCCATTCTTCCCATGATTCATGAAATGGTGCCAGGTTGGGGATGGATAATGCATAGAAGGCCAAATTTATATGTCAGATGATATCCTTTCACCTCACACTCTTCTATGGAATATTGAATATAACTCCACATGGAGAGGGGTGTTTCTAAGTCCCCAATTGTGAGGAAGAAGGAATATCACCACATGTGTGTGGAACTGGAAAAATATTCCACAGTACTCACATATGAACTATTATTTATTTCTTAACACTTACATTCATATGTTCTAAAATTCCAATGTACCCATTTTAAAAATAGTAATTTAACTTCATGCAAATGAAAGTTGGGTGTCAGTATCCTAGAAATAATCTTCCACTATGTAAGTGTTCTCAATTGAGGAATCTTTTTCATGTATATAAATATAACTATTCCCAGAAATAATTATTTTCATCCCCTAAAGGATGTAAAAAATAATGTTAATAGGCATATATTTTCTACAAGTATCCCACTTGCTCAGTGGAATGTGATATGAAAAATATGTGGTAATAATAACCTGTAATGATCATATTGTAACTTGTTCCATAGGGGGAAAACTAGTGTTTTGTGGGGTTATACCTTGTTATTTATATGATTCATCTAAATATCTAAAATGATGTGTTTCAATAGTTAAATCCCCTTTCTAGGCTTAATGGCCAATAGTTTTTCTCATCACTCTCTACATGTATTTTTATAGGTGGACCCTAAATAATGTGTACTAGTTTTTAAAATTATGATTTGTGTATGAGAGGATCCCAGATTCATCATGATAATTCAAAATATTTAGATTGATACAAGTGGGTGGTAGTATGATCATGGATCTCATTTCCTCCGATGAAAAAATTAACCATATCTGATAATTTTACATCAGATGATTTTCTTGATCTATAATGTTTATCAATGCAAGACTACTCTTTTGTAATCAGTTTAATTTATTCCCACTCATACTATATTTTGATTAATTCATGCATCCTTAACACCCTCAATCAAGGAAATGAGGTTCTACAATCCTATATTATCATCAGATGAATTATTTAATAGGTTTCTAGTAGAAGAATACTAAGTAGTGTATAAAAAATAATAATAATTGTTGAGACTATTGAATATGTCACTTGAATGCAATGTTAATGTATTAACCAGGGTGTCACAATCAATGTAAGTCCCAAATATATTTTATAAAATTCTATTGTCATTGATGAAATGGTAACCCCTCGTATGATCTGCTGCACATCCATAGAGGATTTGGAAGGCGACTGAAAGAATTTGGGGGGCCTAAAAGTTTTCCCAAATAGATGATATATAATTTCGAATACTATGATTTATAAGTTAAAATTTTATTATGAAGTTAATGTAAATTCCCTAAAAAATGTTCTAACTGTGACACAAATTCTTGACTCAAGCACAGGTATCAAAGAATTTCATAAAAACATTTGTATGAAAGAAGTTATTTGAACTAATGGATCAACCCTTGGGGAAATATTCCACCAAAATTGTTCAAATAAAACTTCCTTGAGAATCATATAGTATTATCTAGCATTTATATAATTGTTTTGTGTAAGAAATCTCCATGGCCTCTTCATATAGGGAACATGACTTTTTTCTATAGCAAAAACATGAATGCCACCAGAAATTGGTACATCCATATTCATGTGTGGATTAACCTGTTGAATTTTAAAATATATCTTAAGCACCACCCTCATGTGTGGAGGTTTTATATTAATTCCATACAAACTATGGAATGAGGAAGGAACTCACCATATATATCACCCATGATGGGTTCCCCCATGATCATCCAAACATCCCATAGACTAACATCAACATCCCCATGAACCGGGTTGAATGTATTTCTATCAAATATATATTGAAAATCTATGAGAGGGGTGATATATTTTTTCTAATTAGAACAAATTTATATGAAATTGATACGCCCTCTATAGTCTTATAACCTTCCTCTCCACCTTGAAATCCATATAAATCTGGAAAACCAAAAATATCGTCCCCATTCTATTACGATTGATCCTCGGGGATGAAGATCCAATTTTTATGACCATCTTAACCTAAAAATGACCAGATTTTTTCTCATAATTGAGTGATAGAAATTGGAATCTATTTATGGCACTCATAACCATTCTACTGGTGATAATGGTGTATAGTCTAAAATAAATCCCTGAAAAAGGGTTCAAAAATTTTTCGTTCATTTGAAAAACATATTCAAATATGTAATATTGTTTTACCTATTTTTCTAATCTAAGGTTTTATTTTAAAGATATATAAATTTGATAGGGACATCATATATTATTCCAAACACATATAGGGGAATCCTATCAATGATGGGATAGCTTTTGAGGACAACAACCATGATCCCAGGTAAGATCCAATGATGTGGGCTACCATCGTGATTTTTAATATCATAATTATTTATATCATAGATTATATCCTCTCATAAAATTTGAAAAAAAAATCAATAGGATCAATTTGATCCTGGTGGGAAAAAAATTAGGAAAAAAGGATAATATTAAAAAATGTCAAAAATCCTATAGTTCGTGTTACGCGACCCCCATAGTGTTTCACATAAACCATATTATAGAAAATTAATTAATAAAAATTTTAAATTTCTATAACATAACCATTCTATAGTGATAAAAAATATTTATTTCACGGGAATAATTGTTCAAAGAAGAAAAGGGTTTACTGTGCGGAAAAGTACATTTGTGAAGGGAAATTTTATTGGGGGTAATGATGTTTAGACAATTGCTAACGGATATTATAAAAGAAACTGTAGGTCCCTAGTTGAAAAATCGTCCATAATAAATCCTATTATAGGTGTGGATCCTTTATTGGGTCCACATGCACCACACAAAGTGTTCAACTATAATGAATTAATTATTATAATTGACTCCTCTTCATGCCAATCTGACCTCATTCTGATGGGGTGCATTTATTAGGTACTGTTAAATCATTAAATATTATGATAAATCTATGATAAATTTTTTAATGAAGAAAATTTGAAATGATTAAAAAATCATTGAGTATATAATCAGTAATTTATCTTTAATTTCAAAATGTTCCATTCATCCCACATAGTGCACATGTTTTCAGGGATCCCACATTACATGGTTCACATAAAAATGAAAAGAATCATTTTATATTATCAAAAAATGATATAACACCCCCCCACACACACATATGAAATTTTTTTCATCAGGAGAAGGTGGTGATTTAATTCCCCCCGCCCCACAAATATCCTTTTCATTTGTAGGATCATATGGTGATTTAGAGACACCTACAAGTAATTTCTCATTTGTGGTAGAATGTGTCCATTTTACGACACATTAATCAAAAAAAATTACATGGGTGGAATTTTGGTCAATTAAAATCCTTGTTCCATATATTCTATATGGAAAACAAGTTATCCCAAGAAAACATTTATTTATCATTCCAATAAATAGACAGTCTTCAAAAAAATGGGGTGGGGGAAAAGATATATATTTAAGAATAATATAGAAGACACATGCATTTAATTCACCAACCCCATATCATGAAGGACTCTCGCAAAAGGGAACCTTCATGATAGGATTTATATGGACACCCACAAAGGGTTTTCTTATTCTCATAAAATCTGAGTGTAATGTAAACCCCTTCGTGGAACCCTTCATAATCCCCAACCACAAATAATAAAGACCATCTGCATATGATGTATTGTTATTTTATTTTTCCCTTATGACCCAACATTTTTCATTCCATGTAGTTTTTCCCGCATAATAACCCATTTGGATATTATTCTAGATATATTCATGTATCATATACCAGAACTCATGAATTTATTCATTAATACCTCCACCATCGCCACCAGATTCATTCATCATAATTGTATGTCACACTAGAGTGTCCCCAATCTATTCTTCTATTCCCATGCTAATAAAAACCCAAAATTTAACGTCCCTAGTGGGATAGAACATCATAATGTTCACATCCTTCCATTCTCTTGGTAATGTGTATTCGGACCATAGAGATGGTTTCTGATTGTTTCTCTGGTAAAGTGGTGACATCAGTTACTTGAAATGTCAATCGTATAATATGATAAGACCCTATGGTCTTTAATCATCCCTCCATCTCCCTACATTCACCCCGTGAAAAAAGTGTATAGGAGAATATTCATTGTGGAATCCATCATGGAGTAAGAACAATTTCATTCTCATTGGGTATTCCCCCTCAATTTATATCTCCACTATTTTTCATCAACAGATGATGAAGATCATTTGGTTTATTTTGATATTCTTCTCCCTATTGTTTTCCCACTGAGAATGAATCGAATGGGATTAGATGTTAGAAATGGAAATTTCATAAACACAACCACATAACACAAGGGGTTTACTATTTTGTATAATCTCTGACCATGTTTTCACCACCTCAAAGGTTGACATTCCTAATAAGGCAAACAATTGGGCCTCCACCATTGGTGTAAGCCCCAACCCATATGTTTAATCTCATAATTGTGAATTTCCCACTTTTCTTGTGGAGGGAACCACACTATTTATATCATGATACGAGTAGAGTGACCTTTACATCTTCTTCTTCAACCTCATGGAATCAGATTTCTGGCTTTGCTCATGCACTTGGAGTTAATAACACATACTAACCGGACATCGAGGGGATGAAATGTCTCTCCAAAAAACTCATCATGTAAAGACTACCACATGAACTGATTATATGGGAATATTGTAAAACATGTTAAACTATGTGTTTTGATGTGATAAATCGTAAAGGGATCACATATTCATATTCAAACACGTTCATAGCATGTGTATGTGAAACAAATATGCCTCAAAGAAAGATAATTTGTGGTTCCTCCAGAGCTAGGATCATCACTCACATCATATTCATTGTCTTACTAGATATGTATGGAATTTTACTCATCTATGGAACCATGTTCTTAGTTTGGAATTTGGCATGGACCACATCACGATTTCCTGGTTCATGTAGGGAACCACCATTATAGTAAGGGATATCACAGGGTGTGCTGGAGACAAGCATTACCTATTTTGGTGTAATGAAAAGGCTCTTGGAAGACATATGATGTTGTGAACATGGATCATGGATTGGATCCGAGTACATAGAATACCGTCCCTAATGATAAACCTAGATTTTCGGACCATTTAAGATCCTAAAACAGGTGGAGTTGATTAGTATCCTGCTCTTAGGAGCTCCAAACCTGCCTGGTGGTGTGCAAAGATAAAAATCAGTGATAATATCATCAATCAGAAGAGAAAAAGTTTTCCATAATATGAAAAATATATTCCTCAATAAAACAATAGTCAATGAAAACAATTTCATAACTCCATGTTATTTTTAGCGAGTGAAACTGTGGAATGCCATGCCTGTATTACATAGTGCATGAATGGCCTGTAATTTGTGATGTGAGGGACATTACATTCTAACATAATATTTTCAATGAATGTATAAATATTTGAATGTCAAGTACAGAGATATGTAGTGAATAATACAATTTTATTTACCTACACCTTCTATAAGAATATTCTTAAAATAGATCTAGGGGTAATGGAAATACATATGGACTCCACCATATAGATAATTATTATCAGGATATCCTCTGCCTGAAGAAACTATATGGTTCCCATATAATGTTTCAAGAGTGGATATACCAATAACCGAAAGCCCCAGAGATTTTATGTGAACATTTAGGATGAATGACTTATGCTTCATTTTTTGATGTTTTATCTTAACATAACATTATTTTAGGACGACAGGTATATCATGTCAGTTTGGCGAATGGTGGAGCATGTTAGTCAAACATTCCATCATTCCTAGATGTGTAAAGGGAGTGTGGTGGCATATAAATAAATATATAATGTATATCACCAATTTTAGGGCATTTCAACTTAATGATAAGGATTCTCTAATTTTTTTCAAAAACAGAGAATCGTGAATGCAGATATGGGTTTTTTGAATGAGCTTGCACGACCCCATATAAGGGTTACACTATAAATCTCATGTGCACAGAATAGTACTTGCCACCTTATAGGAACAATAAGTTAAAGCATTACATGATCCATCTTGTGAAAGGCGTGAACCATGTGACCAGTTCTATGAATATTAGCGGCATCACATAACACATCATGTGATATGATTTGATATTGCATGAGGTTAAAGATACTTCAAAGATACAACTCATATAACAAGAATAAACACTCTCCAGAGAACATTAATTCCTATTATTATCATGGACATTCCATTACAAAAAATGAGTTGAAATTGATGTATACCTAGTAATGTTATGAATTTTGGATAGCGACTCTAAGTTTTGTTAAAATGAAAACCTAGAAAATTGATTTTTTTTTGTTCTGTAAAATCCAAACACAAATAATATTCAATTCATGATGCACATTGATGACCCAATGGACGTCCACACAACAGAAATTCAACATTCATGTCTGCATATGAATCCCTAGGTTTCCCTTAATATCATCATGTGAGGAGGTAAACCATTTCATCCATGAACACATGACATCTCAAAAGAGAGAAAAAAGATTGTCCATGACTAGTTATTCATACCATTATAAGACCCACCAATATTTATGTGGTGCAAAAATTTCATTAATTGAAATTTTCCCTTACAATGTATGCATTCAATTGGGAGATCCATCACTAATCAGGTGATGCACCACATGAAAATAATATGACAGACCCGTACTAGGAACGCGAGCCCTCTCATCACCCCATATTGATCATGAGACACAATAATAGATAATCAGTGGGTGAGGGACACAAAAATCATAGGAAGATAAGGAGAAACAATATCCATAGGCAGTGACCCATAGTGGATGTAAATCTCATGTGCCTTATCATCATTAAGATGAATAAATTTCCCAGATGATATCTAAGAAAAATCATTATAACCCCAAACATTTACACGATAAAACAAAGGAGATAAAGTGGAGGTGGCGATTGGTACTCACAGTCACTGAAATACTGGTGATTCACCCTTGGTGACCCGTAAGACAACATAAGACCTCTATGACATGTCAACCATATATCACAAAATAACATTAGCCTCACTGTATATAATTTCTCAAGTATGTCCATGCAACTTTGTGCTTCCCCTTGGGAATACTTAGAAAAAATGGATAGATTTTTTCACAACATGATTGAGCTCCCCCCTATAACCCGTATTGGTCATGTGAGGGTTTATCAAAGAATTGATTAAATCTCATTGGTATTAATCCTGAAAACTTGCATAAACCATTGTATTTGTAAATAATAATGGGATAAATGGGGATGAGGTGAGAGCTCTCATTGTCGCTGAAAGACATGAGACGTTATAGGACATCCACAATGTGGCCACATGGGACCCCTTATAAGGTCAACCAGATATCACAAATACGCTTGGACAAGACACGTATACCCCACAATGTATTCTGGTAAAAGTATCGGGCTCTCACGAAGGACCACATACATGTCCATAAGGTAATTTGAAATGTCCTTTAAAAAACATGCATGATCAAGAATGTATTTATCAATCAAAATTAATCTAATAAAATAGGCATTGATGGAAGAGAATCACAATCACCGAATATTAGGCGACACAATCGGAATGACCCATAGAAAAGACTTGTGATTTTGTGTGGTTCTATCACCTTTTATGACTCCATCCTGTATCCATAGAAGATATGTTGTGAAAATCGAACCAAAAACAGGGTGGTGAGGCCTATAAATCCCCAATCCTTGCATGAAACTTCATATAGATTACACAATAATATGGTGAATATGCTATAGAAATTCTCAATCGCAATAGTGGATATCTTGAAGAAATCAATCATGCGACCATCCAACCACCCAACAGGTAACATACCTGTATTAAAATGGAGTATCAATGTGACAATCATAATCCACTTCTCATGATCATTCATTGATCGCACCAAGGATCTCTGGTGGGATATGCAAAGAACATCCCACATTCCCACAAAATCACAAGAGACTCAATAAAAATGAAAATTGTATAAAACCAAGGAATCCACAAAAAATAATTGATGGAATAAAGAATAATGGTGTAAGAATTAAATAAATACATGTTCACCAATGCACATTCTCTCCACATGAGCCTCCCAAAGACAAGCAACAGGACATAGACACGCCACCAAGATCTCACGATTCTACTCCATCATGCTACCTCAGTCATATGAAGCCCTCTGAATATGTCAAGGAAAATTCACATGACCCTATTAAATATATCACTATAGTCTCCTGAATGTCCTAATTTAATTGTTTCCCAAGACTTTCGACATAGTTAATAGGCATATTATGACTCATATAATGCTACCTGCTCCTGACAGCCAAGTCTCGCGGGGGAATCAGGGAAATCAATAGACTCTCATTACGTCCTCTGGAAATATTATCCAAAACTACAATTCCCAGTAAGGAAGTGATAAATGTCATTATAAATCTTATGGTCGTGTAAACCAAGTCTCATAAGTGATCATGAAAAATCAACGGGCTCTCATGACATCCTCTATGAATATATATTAGGACATGGGAAACCATCTGGACATTTTAGCAAGGATATGAAATATCATATCATGCAAACAATCTTGATCATGTGATGTCCCGCAGATAGGTCAACTGAGTCATGTGAAACAATCTGGACAAGCAGGGTAAGAGAATCAGGTCTTCCTAAGATTTGATAGCCCCATCCATTCCTAGTTTGTAATCCTTGAATAAAAGTGAAACATCACTGTGTAATCCTTGATCAAGAGAACTAAAAATACTATGTCTCCTTCCATATACATGATACGTAGGCCACATCATTGAGTTTATTGTTCTATATTGATCATACTGGTGAATCCCAATATCTAATCCATATACCCAATGCAGTGGAATTGATCACATATCATTACTTGTATCACACAATGAGCATGGATCATGTGAGCATAGGGAGATGAAAAAAAAACTTGTAATTTGTAATTAACACCCGAATAAAATGAATACCATATTTTTTAATCCTAAAATAATGGAAATATGAAAAAACTAATTCCAACCATATTAAATATTCAAAGGCCACCTCTTTGAGGTTCATATTCCATAATGATCATCTATAGAGATACTAGTATATAATCCACTTTCCCTATGAAATGGACTACATAACGTGTTATCCCTTTTTTCATAAAATGAGAATTGGTCATGTGGGAATAGGTTGTTACATTGATCATGTCATCTACACTATAAGCCCCTGATTGAAAAAAGAAACCTCGGTGTGTATGCCCCGATCTAGGGAACTATGTTGAATTTGATTCCTTCTAAATTCGTGAGACGTAGGCCATCATTTCAAGGATCATGTTACATATTGATCATCCAGGGATATCCCTATATCAAATCCCTTTACCCCATGAAAATGAATTTATCACTTCATAACCCTTGTTTCTCACAATGAGCATGGCTCACGTGGCCTTTGGGAGTTGCACTGATCATGTCATCTGCACTATACAAGATAAGGATACAAGGGAATACCTAGAATGTAATCCAGGACCAATAGTGTAGCCTCATAGTGTATCTAACACCCCATGATTTCATAGTACATCATCTCTTTAACGTAGTTCAATAGCTTGCGCTACACGCAACACCGAGTTCGAATGCACCATGACATACCAAACAAGCCATTCAAAAAGTAGTTTTGAATAATACTAATTTCACTTTGAATTTAATATACTCTAAACAAATTTAGCATCTATATTATTTGTTTCTTGGATATAACATAAGATAAAATTTAAATTTTTAGATAAAATTTAAATTTTTAGATAAAATTATTATTTTTCAAAAATGCAATTTTACCACTTTTTAATAAAAACCCCTTTTTAAATATAATATTTGACACTTTTATTTATTCAATTTGAAAAAATAAACTTCTATGTTATAATAGGGACATAAAAATTTAGTTTTGATTAAATTTTTTTGTTTTTTTGATAACTTTCAAATTTTGATGAATAGTGAAAGATACTAAATTTTAATTGAAAACAACATTTTTAATCAAAATAATTTATAGTGTTAAATTATAAATATGAATGGTTTTCAAGTATAATTATATTATATTTTTATCATTTAATCCAATATTTTTCATTGGAAGTAATTTCATATATAAATTAGACATAAACACATATGAACCTTTTGATAGATTTTACATCTCAAAAACCTGCTTTCTGGTTTTGACAATGGGAATTAATTACAAAATAATTAATGAAACTCCTATGTTTTGAATTTTGTAAAATAGACATCATTTTTGAATTTGGAATATCAAAATTAGCTTGTGGTGAATTTTTTTTATTTTTCTAAAAAAATTTGATTTTTGATGCATAGTGAAAAACACTACGTTATTGTTTAAAATAGAAATTTATTAAAATAATTATAATTTTTATTTAAAAATATTTTAATTTCCAAATAGATACATAATACCTAATTTAGTTCCATGTAATTTATTGGAGTCATTTTATAGAAATATTAGATGTATAAAATTTTATCAAACTTTTTAACGTCTTTTACCAACCTTCTATGCACGTTAGCAAATTTGCATAAAACCAAATTTTATGGATTTTGTAAATTTAATTTTAAAAATACAATAGAAATGGTTTATATCAGTAAGTAAAATGTTGTTCAATAATATGAAAATTATTTTTGGTGTATAGAAGATTTTGAAATTTATTTACCACAGTTAAAAGTAAATAGGATATTTAAAGGTTAAAATGATAATATAATTACCCTAACACATGTCCTAATTAAATTGGATAATTATTTTTTGACCAAAATAAACAATAAGTATAAAATATGATCCACTTGGATTATATTAGGACATTTATTATGATTTTATTTAAAGAATAGTTAAAAGTGTGAAATTCAAATTTTCATAACTAAAAGATTTTTAACATAGGGGTTTACGAAAGATTAATTCGACAATAAATATTCATTAGAAATTTAAAAAGATTTCCTATATAATGTAATTTTATTTGTAGTTTTTAGAAACAAAATATTAAATTTATTTATGACACAATGATGATGCGGTAATTACCTTATTAATGAAAGACTAAAATAATTGATATTACAAAAATCCCAAAAAATTTAAATTGATAATTTTTATGAATTACTCTAATATTATAGGCTAATATGACATTTTTTTTAAGTAATCAATTTTTTTACTTTCACAAAAAAACAAAATACTAAATAGTGTCAAAATTGACATAAATGAGTTTTTAAAAACAGATCTATATTATTAATTGATATAATATTCCAATAAATCTAAGGTTCAGACAAAGTCCTTAGATAAGGTTATAGATTTAAAGTATAAACCACTTTGGGTTCTATTAGATTTTTATAGTATATTTATTAACCATTTATTATAATAATACTAGAATACATTGTAAATGTTAAATTATTTATCTAAGAGTTAAATAAAAAACATATGGTTAATATGGTGACCTAAACCTATATAAAACCTATTTATTGAGTGGTTTTTGACACATCCCTACCTTAGACTCTAAATAAATCCATTTAGATCAATTATAATCTGAATATTATTGTATAATAAATTAATATTTCAAGCTTTTCTGAAAGTTACCCTCACCTCTCTTATACAAGGGTACTTCCCCTTATATCAAAATTACACCTCCAAAGCCATTTGTCTCAGACAACCCTTTCTCAAATATACTTTCAAATACCCTAAATTCATCCCAGAAGTCTTAAATTGGTCAGAATGTCGACCTATGGATCCCTTTTTATCAAATCAAAAGGAAGCACCCGAACAAGAGGTAAATTTTTCATCACCTCTTCCAAAGTTCTTTTCTTCTTTCATTTATTCATTCTTTTTTGTTTCAATAACAAAATAATAACTCCAATAAATTATACATACATTGATTATATTATAAATATTGTTCAACCATATTCATTATTATATCCATCCAATGAATGAAAAATTCACCATACGTTCCTACGTACGGCTTAACGTCTCCAGGACGTGGTGTAGTTTATTATTCAACACTTCACTATTCCGAAGGGTTTAATAATTAATATAATTGATGTAAATAATAAATATAACATTATAATTATTCTTGGAATATAATATACCATCCAATTACATAAGTTTTCACAATCAAGATAATGATATCATTCCTCGTGTGTACGCACGAATTACCATCTCCACGACGCAAAGAGATTCATTTCCATGTTCACCATTCAATGATGATTATATATATATATATATTATTTCTAAGTATGTAATATAAAACATAACAATGATACTCGAAAAATATGTGTGTGTGTGTGTGTGTTTGTTTGTTTACCTATATCTCATTCAATTACCTCCGTTCAATATGATATGAAAATGAGAACGTCGTTTATGCGTACGTACGACCTACCATCTCCATGAACGGCGTTTTCCATTTCATATATCTATATAGTAAAGGCATGTATATTATGAATATATATGATACATAAATAATATTTCATGTTCTGTAATCCATTAAATCATGATATAATTTATACGATCGTGAATAACATGAAAAAACACGTATGATAAAAAAAGATATTATTACCCAAAATGTTATTTTAACAAAGAAATTATTATTAAACGGGTAGTATAAAGGCACAAATGAATCATGTATGATATAATAAATATAAATATAGTTCTGTTATAATTTAATAACATAAAATGGTCATTATACAGGAGGTTAAACATACCTTCGAACAAAGGAAAGTGCAAGGTAAGGGTTAATTCCTCAATCTCATTATTATCCAAGATTGTTTATGTGTATGTATTTACTCGAACATATTTATCACCCATGTACACGTTTCATAAATGAGTTTTCAATAATATTATTTTCAAGGTACTCTTTAACTAAATCATCATTTTAAATGTTTTAAATATTTATTCTTCTAAACATTTCTCATTAATGTCAATGTTTTCAAAATGGGTTAATGTATTTATTTTTATGGACATGAATGTTTTAAAGTCTTAATTTCATTCAAATGTTTCAAAGTGGTATGGGAAAAATTGATTCAAAAATATCTTTTAGAGGTTATACATTTATAAATTGTGTGACCTTTAAATGATTTAAATAAAATGTGATATTTTTCTCAAATATTGTTATTGATCATTTTCAACTATGTCAACATCCTTTACTATAGATTATTTTTGATTAATTTTGATTTGTTATAATACCAAATTCCATATTGTATTGAATGAGTTGTGATATGTTTGACTGTGGATGTGCTATTTTTATACCATACATCATTTATTGTTAAAGTATTGACATTTCATATTTAGTTTTAATATGAATGTTTATATTTTTTATCAAGGAGTTATAGTGGGCTCCACCTGTCAATTACTAAGTCCAATGCATTCCTCATATGAAAAATTTGAAAGGGACCCTGTGGTGGTAAAAATAGTACATGAATTGACCGAAGAAAAATGGGAGGCTAGGAAGTCCTCAACCATATTACCCTCTCGCCACGAGTGGGAAATAGCCATGTGACTTGAAATTAAATTTCTACATCTGTGAACAATATAGATGATTGACCAAAGGATTAGGATAGCCTTTGTGATAGAACCTTGGAGAATGGAGGAGTTTTTCTCCACTTATGAAAGCAAGCTATTGTGAGAAAGACACAATTCCATTCCCTTATTCATGGACAATGATTCAGTATAGAGAGAGTCACCAGTGCCAATAGAAACACTAAAGGAAAAGATGACAGAGTCGTCCTGGTAGTAGAAAACCCCTCCCCCTCTCATCATACCATTGATGCAAGACCCATTAATATTCATTTTGAGACCATCAGTAGGCAGAATCCATTCCATCCATTTTCCATGTGAAGAAGAACCGTCAGTGATTCTCGAAGAGAATTTACCCTGTAAAAGTAGGCGGAGGGAAGGGGATGTTTCCCAGTCCATAAACAGAGGAGGTAAGTCGAAGGATAATGAAAAATCCCAATAGAGAATAGCCATATTTGAGCTGTTATTCCCCTCGGGCCACCACTAGTTGCAGGATTTCCATAGAGTCTAGCAACCTACGGCCATGAACATCATCTGCACCCTACTCTTCTATGAGTTGGCATCTAAATTGTGAAACCAGTTGTGTAGAAAATTATTACCAGTAAACACCGGATCATAAATTCCATATAAAACACCAAGACCATTCCACACAATGGCCTCCCATTACAACTCGAAGAAAAGATGGTTGGTAGACCCCCCCACTATTACATCGGGAACAGTTACATTTTGAGGCTAGCGAGATACATCACTGTCACCGCAGATCATCAGTCATCAAGGCATGATTATGGATGCTCCAATGAAGAAAGGGGAGCTTAGCCAGAATTTCCTTTCACTAAAGGGACTCTCCCCACAAATAGAGCTTACAAAACCCATGAATAAATTGAAGATAATATTTCATTGAGCAGAGACCAGAGGAAGAGGTGGTAAAGACCAGTCGATCGGGTTCCGAACTGGGTGTGATGATGTTGAAGGCTACCTACTCGTGGAGTTCAAGGGTCTCATGAATAAAAGACGGATACATGATGGAATGAGAAAAAGAGAAATCTGGAATATGGAAACCTAGGAAAGAAAGAATCCTCCCCATCCAATTAGTGTTATAGTACCCAATAGATCGATATCCAACAATCCGACGTGTGTGATGTTGTAGGGTAGGTATGTGAAAATGAGTTTAGTTCCATAGTCTTGATCTCCTACCCTCTTGACCAAATGTACCCTTCTCATATTTGTTGTGAATCAACTTTTCCCGAATGATTTACCTTCCATAAAATACCATGCTAATATTTATAGTAGACTATCCATGGTAACTGTGACCCTTCACAAGAAAATTCCTCCACACTGAACATCGTGGACCAGCCTATGTCAGGATACCCAATGTCATTTACCTTCTATATGCACATCCCAAATGAAGTCATTAAGGATTTTTTCATTGATCTTGATGCCATCCTTAGGGACAACAAGGTATGAGAGGACATATATGAGGATGGAGGTTAGGATTCTATTATCTAAGGTTATACGATCTCCAAAGGAAAGAAAGTGATTTTTCTAGTTGAGTGTGTGGTTGGAGATTTTATCAATTTTCCCATTATAATGATGAGTCCGAACTCTACCTGGGGAGATTGGAGAACCCAGATATTCCAAAGGAAATGATCTTTTTTGGATTCCCAGACTATAAGTAATTCTCTTTCCCCTTGCATCTGTACTAAAAATTATGGAGATAAACACCACTCTTCAACCAGTTCATGGATTGGCCGCTCCATTTAAAATATATTGCAAGGACACAATCATGATCCTTGATCGATCTGATATAACCATTCACGAAGATAATCATAGAATCTGCAAAGAAAATGTGGGTGGGACCTTTGATGTTTGGTTTGTAATGGAATGGACACATGTGGCCCTCATCAATGGTTTTGTTGAGTTATATGCTAAAGACATCCTGAACCAAAATAAAGACACTTGGGGAGAGAGGATCCCCTTTTCAGACACCTCAGACTGATTTTAAGAAACCAGATCTTCTAACCATGAATGTGATGAGAAACTAGGGGAGATAATGAATCTAAAGAGGAGATCAATAGCCTTATCTAATAACCCCATGAATCGCAAAACTCTAATGAAAAAGCCCTAATAAATCCGGTCGTATTCATTTTCCATATCCAGATTTAAAGAAATGTTAGAGCTGCAGACATTATTATTGATATCCTTTATCATTTCATGAGAAATGGCTACTGAAACTTGGGTTTATCTTCCATGAACGAATCCATGTTTCTCCTTAGAAATCCACTTTTGAAGATGGATTGAGATTCTCCTATTGAGGACTGTTGCAATTAATTTTTAGGTAAAATTACACATGCTGATCGGCCGATGCTATTTAAGAGAAGAAGGATTTGAGACCTTTGGAAAGTGTATATGAGTGGTTTTACAATCAACCCTAGGCAGTATCCCCCCACGAAATAAGGCATGTATGATCCCCTCTTGTTCCTTCTTAATGATATGGTAAGAATTAATGTAGAAAGATCCAGAAAATCCATCTGGAACCCAGTCACTACTACCTTTGGGGGAGTAAATAGCTTCCCAAACCACCCCTTCATCTATTGTGAATTCAAATAGGTGGATAATATTAGGTGTAAGACAATGGGTTATGCTATCAAATATTTCTGAGTGTCCAAAGGGGTAACCATCCAAAATGAGAGGGTTAAAATCAGCAAGTCGGGAGCTAAAAAATGAAGCTGCTATACCTCCGACAACATGTGGGTCATTGGTGAAGGAATCGTCCTCAAGAAAAAATTTTGGATCCAAATAATGTTTCATTTCACGGATGCATGCTTAAACAAATGTAGTACTTCAGTCCCCCTCTTTAAGCCAGGTAACTCCAGCCCTTTCTCTTACTGAACATTCCTATTCAAGGAGAATTTTGGCTTGATGGATCTTCGTGCAAATCAATTTATTAAACATGTCATCATCACATCATGATTCAAACTCTCTATTTTCCAGCTCAACATCCACCATAAGGCCTTCAGTGGCCTGAAAATGAGAGGGTTTGTTGGATTCCAATATATGAAGATCACCTTTCATCCTTTCGAGTTTTTTTTATGAATCCCTACCCAAGACCCTTTGCTCATATATTTTTCCCATGATGTACTCACTATTGCCTGATAATCAGGGTTGGACACCCACCGACCTGAGTAGAAAAAATGGCTTCTTCGACTAGTGTTACCATCCAGACTAATACATGGTGGGGATTGATCTGATAGTTCCCGAACTAAGTGCTCAACTTTCACATTTAGGAAGGAAGTAATGGATTTAGTGTTTTCCAAGCAACAATCTAAATGAAACCACTTGTAGTGATCCCACCTTTGATTTCTACACCATGTGAATTTATCCCCCATGAATCCCATGTCCGATAGGCCATTATAAGCTGAAAAATATGAAAAATCCAGATGGTCTACCCTTAGATAGACCACTCCCCCTTCTTTTCTTAAGGATCCATAATGACATTAAAATCATCTCCCACAATCCATGCCAAATCACCAGTGTCTATAACTTCCAACTCTTTCCATAGGGATTCCCACTCCTTTGGATTTCACATTTCATATTCCAAAGACAAAAATCTAATGATATTATTTGATCTAACCATAAAAAAAATGTGTTGATCATAGATAACCACTTTTTCAACTGAAATAGAATTGTGGCAGATGACCCAGATGTTCCTGTTAGTCGGCTCTCCAAACATGCAGTTTCGATGGCCCTGCTTGGATACAAAGTTCTGAATATTCACGGACTGTTTTTTATGTTCAAGAATACCAACAAGAGAGGATTTGTGATGACGGTGTTCAGATGAGATGAAGTCCAAATTCTCCTAGGACCCACATACCTATGAATTTATTATGATAGAAGATATCACTCGAGGAGAGAACATGGGGAATTGGACCCCAGCGATACAAGCCTAGAAAACATTGTAGATGAAGACTCATGTTCTCTTGTTGTATGGCTTCTGGAACAGGAACCACTAAGTTTAGGGGAAATAAGATGAGCCAAATTTTCTTCCAAGTGAGATAGAATATTGAACCCATTCTCAAGATGCAGACGGGAGTAAACATTTAGGATAAGGTTGGAGGAAACATGAGACAGTGCTGCGGGCTTCTTTCTATCCGGATGATTGATCTCGGGCCTGATCGGGGGAGAAGGTTATGTTAAGAGAGATATGCCCAAATCCATGATGTTGATAGGAATTGGAAATTCTTGAAAGATGGCCATATCCCTTCAGCATCCTTGGTCACCAGAGGAGGGAGGATCGAGAGTCAGGGGTTCGGGCAGGGAGGAGTTGAATGGAGCCAAAAATATATGGTTTAGAGGGCGTACATGATATGTCTCAACAGTTTCGGGAACTTCCCACTCCATCAAGCTCGATGGCCTCGACTCTAAAAATGGTTTCTTCCGCACCAGGACCATGGGGAGATCAGATTCAACGTGCATCGGGGGGGAGGTCCGAACAATAAAATCATATTCTACAAACTGGGTGGGAGTTCCCCAGAATAAGACAACTTGTGAAGAAGCATTCTAGGGAGAGGAAGATCAAGGGTTGCCACCATGAATGTGAGGCACCTTCTCAGAGAAGAATCTATTGTGGGAGGGAACACGATAGGTTTATCTCAACACAAATGCGACCAACACTAGCATCCTGCAACTAAAGGGTGCACTCATCCATGCATAGGAAGGATCCAATAGAGTTTCCAATTCCATAGAGAAATCTATAGTTATGGAGGGGAAGAGGGAGGCTGGGTATGTTGATCCATATCACTACTTGGGAGGAGTCACTCCCAAAGTGTGCTTCAATTGACCCCTGAGAAAGGATGACTCTCTATTTTCCAATAGATCTACGGCTTTGAGACCTTGCATTCACGAAATCCTCCCTGGATCTCAAGACCAAGAAAAAAGACCTTCGGTTGAGGATTGAAACAAGTGATGGAAAATAGAGTAAACATGAAAGGATTAAGTATAGAAATATAGGGATGGGAGGCTTGTCAACCCCAAATATGGCCACCAGATTCCATTGATGGAAATCCACTTCCACCCCAAAGGCCTCTAGGGGAAATATAGGGTGGGGACTTATCCAATACCAATGACTGGAGGATACTATGTGGGATATCCATTATCGGAGGCAGATGAGATGTCCCAGAAGAAGGCAGACAAGGGGGAGGGCCCCTTACGAAGATCCTTGAAAGACATTCTTCAATGATTTAGGAGCAGGAAGAACCCCCTGATCTGGTGAAGTTAGAGGCAGCATGGGGACATGAGGGAAGGCAGAAGCATTGCCCCCCATAGGAACTGGTGATGGAGAGGAAGCTGACATATGTGAAGGATGCAAAATGGGTGGGGGAATTTGAAAAGAATGAGGCATGTGTGGTGTGTTCTCCCCATAATTTTTTTGGATCATCAAAATGTGTGTAAGGTTAATGTTCGACTCGCACTGGGGTGGGCCTTCAGATCCTAGAGTGTGTCGCATGTTCCCTAGCTAGGTATATGGCTTTGAACTACCCAATGCATAATACGCCCAATGTATGAGTCTGAAGGGTCTCGATCTTGTTCCAGTTTCCACGGTGAGAGAGGGGAACAACCCGCGAGTACCACTCAGCTAACACCCCTTGGGATGTAAAACCTGTGTAAGGTTAATGCTTGACTCCCATTAGGGGACCCCTCCAGACCCATAGTGTGATTCGTGTTCCCCATCTAGGCATATGTCTTTGAATCGCCCTGTACATAATATGCACAATGTCTAAGTCTGGTGGGACTCGAGCCTAGGCCAGTTCTCACAGAGAGCGAGGGGTACAACCAGACGGTACCACTTAGATAACACCCCTTGGAAAAAAATGTTTGTAAGGTTAACACTCGACTCCAACTATGGGGGCCCCTCCCCATTGTGCATCAGTAGGTCTCATGAGAGAGACTATGATCATGGCACGAGGCCTTGTCGAAATTAATATTTGTGTTTTTTTCTGAGGCCTTTATCATTTTTAGACGTCTTGGCCATGTCCATGATGGTATATTTTAGAATGTCTGGCATATGAATTTCCCTCATTATATTGCTAGTAATTTAAAGTCATGTGGTTATTTGATTTGTATAATACCCATGGTTCTAATTTATTATGGAATTATTTACTCAACTAATATCCCTACCATAATGTGTACATGTTTATTTTTAAAGGCATGTGTTTTATTTATTCTCCATGCCTAATGTTTATGTTTATTTTATCTTTAGTTTTATTTCATAACCCTTTCAATGCATTTCATATCACCGGTTTAATTTTTTTCTTCCCTAGGTTATAAAGAAGAGTTCATTTATTGAGTTTTCAAGGATGCAGTTTATTAAATTTTGTTATGGATCATTTGTTGATTCCTTTAAAACTGTAAAATGGGTTCCATGTATGTATCTAGTTTCTTCATAACTACTAAACTAATTGTTCCTTTGGTATTTGATTCCTTGTAATAATTCCAATGTATTAAAATAATGCTCCGACCCCGAGCTTCTGGGTAAGGGCATTATGTTGATAACAAAGGAACTTTATTAGAAACCTTGAGAACTAGATTTAGAAAATGTAGGTTAGGGACCAAATCCCTATGATGGTCTTTGTGAAAAAACAATCAAAAACATCTAATAATTTTGGTAAGGGATATATTATGTGGATCTTTCTTGAAGATACATCCATATGTGGATACAAAAAAGTAGATGTAGCACTGGCACAAATAAACATTGGAGTGAAAACTCGGACAAGGAGTTTCGGCCCTAACCGGGGGTATCCTGGTACATGACAATGGTCCATGCAGCACTGTTTGTTTGAAACTCTCATGGTATATGTTTAAGATAATTCACATTTTTTACCCACCACTATGAAGAATTTATTCCCCCAATGTAATCCAAGTATATGGTTCTAGGATTTAGGATGCCTAAAAATTTATATGTGTTATACCATGCTTAGAGTTATAGAGAGTTGATAATTTTATGAGCTATTATATATTATGGAATTGATTAGGAATTTTAATACCCCAACCCTAGTTACCCAGTGTTGATGCATTATTACATTACATTGGACTGATCACAAAAGATCAAGTCTCTAAATACTGATTACATTAATTGCCTTGGAAATTATAGATACATTTATAAGTTTTAAATTATATTATAAAATGAAGAACAAAAACTACATAGTCACCATTGGACACACTCATATCCCTTAGAATATAACTGTTGGTTAGTCATAATATACTTTTTCTCATCTTGGGAAAAATAAAACATAGAAATGGGAGAGCTCAGATGCTCAGTAAGGATAAAAATATAGCAGAAACATTCATAAATAACCATGAACATTTAAGGAAATGTAAGTCTAAAAAAATGACTTTTATACTTGAAATTAAGCATAATATGGAAAATATAAAATGATATAATTCCATTTACTTATTCACATGGATATTCTACTAGTCGAATAATCACATGCAATATCAATAGCCACTTTCATAATGATGGAAATCATAATTCCAGACTTCATAACCACATTGGCAAGGCCTTGTGCCAATACTGCAAATAAGATTTTGTCATGTCCTTGTGCTAAGACACAAGTTTGTCTCATGATACCTACTGATGCATCGAGGATCTATAGTATACTCTACCCGTCACTTACTAAGTCCAATGCATTCCACATATTAAAAGGATTAAACATATTATAAGCATTCGTATTAAAATTAGCATATGAAATGTCTATACATTATTCATAAACCATGAATGGTATAAAAATAACACATCCATAGTAAATAATATACCAAAACCATCTATACAATATTATAGTTCTGTATCATAATAACTCAACTTCAAATAAGCTCACAATCCATCAAAGGATGCTGATATATATAAAATCAAAACTTTTTTTAAAGAAATATCTCTTTCTATTTTGAAAAAATATTAAAGTAATATATTTATAAAATAAAACATTTATTTTTAAAATATTCTTATAAGCTTTTTTGGGAAAATTTTATTATGTTATAATGGATGAAAATAGTTTCACCCTCCGTATAAGTTAAAAAACATTCTTACCATAATTTTGTCGAAAAGTTCATAAGGTACCTTGTTTGGAAAATGATATAATTCTTCCATTAGAACAATTTATAAAAAGTCAAAAAAGGGTATACATGACATTAATACATAGTCTAGTAAATATTAAAAATGTTTTGGAATACATTTTTAGGAAACATGGATGTGGATGATAAAGAGGTACTAGTAGATACTTACGTAAAAACAACCTCAGATAATAATTATATTGTGAAATTAACCCTTACCTTGTACTTTTCCTTGGTCAAGGGTAGGTTAACCTTCTGTATAATGTATAAATAATTGTTATTAAATTATACATGAACCATATACATTAATATGATATCATATATGATTTTCTAATATTCTTTTGTTAATGATATTTTAGTAGTATCATCATCTCATGTGTTAACTGATTCATTTTCCTTTATATGCTTGGTTAAGTAAGCCATGTTTGTTATGGATAGGATGTATTTGATTCGTAAACAGAATGATAATATGTTTGTAAAATTTATTTTTAATCATAAAATGAAAATTATTCTTGAATGATTATGATGGGGAATGAATCTAATCATGTTCGTGAAGATGGTAATCTGTACGTACGCACAAGTGACAATATCAATCTTCTGATATTAAAATAGTATATAATTGGATGGTATATCATATATACAGAATCATTATCATGTTATATTTATTATTTTATACTCATTCTTATACACATTCAAATGATGATGTGTATGAATAACAAACTACACACGACGTGGAGACGGTAATCCGCACGTACGCACTTATGGTGACTCTGTCATTTATTGGATGGATAGAATAATGAATATAGTTGTACCATTTTGTAATAACATCATATTATATAGAAGATACTCAAGTTATTAATTTATAATGGAAACCATAAAGAAATAGGAAGTGGAAGAAGAAAAGAATTTTAAAGAGGTGATGAAATATTTACCTCTTCTTCGGGTTCTTCTTTTTCATTCCATCAAAAGGGATCGTTAAGTTGGCTTTATGACTAAAGTAAGGCCTATAGGATGAAGGGAGGACAGTTTAGAGGATATTTCGGCTAGGTTTGGCTGATCCAAATGGATTTGAAGGTGTAAATTGGAGAGAATGGGAGGTTCCATTTTATAAGAGAGGTGAGGGTCACTTTAGGAAAAGCATGAAATATTATTTTATAATAAAATAATTTTCAGTTTCTAATGGCTCAAAAATAAATTATTTAAAATAAAACGTGTGGATGGGTCGTAAACATCTCAACCAATAGGTTTTAGACAGGTTTAGGTCATCATATTAACCTTATATTTTAGATTTTACTCTTAGTTAAATAGTTTGACATTTACCATGTCTCTTTGTATTTTTATATTATATCGTAAATAAACATTATATAAACATCAAAGAGAACTTCAAGTGGTTCATTAATGACATATATAATATATTCCTTTTGGAAAAACCATATATTTTTAGGAATATAATACCAATTAATAATATAATATATATTTTTTAAACTCTTTTATATCAATTTTGAAATTTTCTTTATTTTTTTAATTCATAAAATCATTATTACATAAAAAAATTAAATTCATCAACCCTAACATTTCATATTATTCTATAAAATTAATGGAATTTACTAAAAGTCACAAATTAGATTTATTTGGATATTTATAAAATCAATTATTTTAATCAATAATTGATAAGGTAATTAATGCATCATCATTGTGTCATAAATAAATTTATTTATTTAATGTAGGAAAATTATAAATAAAGTATCATTATCGAGGAAATATTTTTATCTTTCTAACTAATATTTATAATCTAATTTATATTATGTATAACCATGTATTAAAAATGGTTTTGTTTTTAAACATTGATTTTAACTCTTTTGAAACTTCTTTAAATAAAATAATAATAAATGTCCTAATCTAATCCAAGTGGACCTAAAGGAAAATATTTTATTCCTATGGTTGTTTTTTTGTCTAATTACACTTATCCAATAGAATTAGGACATGTGTTAGGGTAATTACGATATCATTTTTATCCTTAATTACCCTATTTACTTTTAACCGTGGTAAATAAAAGTAAAAAGTTACTATTCAGAAAATATTATTTTCTTCTTATTAAACCACATTTTTTATACTGATATTAACCGCGTCTCTTATATTTTTTGAATTCAACTCACAGAAGTGGTAAAATTATGTTTTATAAAAATATGCAACTGCTCTTAGGAGGTCGGTAAAAAATGGTAAATTGTTCGATAAAATTTTATATATCTAGACATATTAAAAATGACTCCAATGAATTACATTGAACATATATATGTATAACATATCATTTTTGACCTAAAATAAATTAAAATAAAATTTCTAATCATTTAATTAAAATGTCAGTTTTAACCAATAACGCAGTGTTTTTTCACAATACATCAAAAAATTGAATGTTTTTAGAAAAATACAAAAAATTCACCCAAATCTAATTTGGATATTCCAAATCCAAAAATAAAGTCCATTTTGAAAGGTAAAATTTATAAAATTTCAAAAATTGGGTTTTACTATTCATAATGGCTAGTTTGATTGGTCGCGTAGTGTTAGAATCTCGAAGTTTCATATAATGAAAGCTATATCATTATTAAATGGGAAACGTTCTGTGGAATCTATGGGTGTTACATTCTTCCCTCCTCAAAATAACTTTGTCCTAAAAATTTCTATAATAATACCACAAAAAACGATTTGGGTGGTTCTTCATCATAAGTTCCTATGGTTTCCACGTTCCCTCTTCCATATTATGGTTTCTCCAGAGAACTTTAACCAGATGAGTCATCCGGTTTCTCATCACTTGGTCTCTTGTATCAAGAATTTTTACAGGCTATTTACAATAAGACAGATTTAGTTCCAGTTCAATATCCTCATAGGTGAGTACATGCGTTGGGTAAGTCATGTATTTTCTCAATAGTGATACGTCGAACACATCATGAACATTGGAGAGACTTGGAGGAATGTTCAAACAATAACCTACAACTCCAATTCGTTCTAGTATTTAGAACATTCCGATGTACCTGGGACTCAACTTACCCTTCTTTCTGAAACATATAACAACCTTCCATGGAGATACCTTCAAGAAAACATGGTATCTTTCCTGACATTACAAATCCTTCCTTCGGTTATAGACATAGATCATTTGCCTACTTTGGGATGCTTTGATGTGGGGTTGGATAACCTTCACCTTTTCCATTTTTTCCTCAACATGTTCTAGTCCTGTGAGTTTTCTTTCACAAACATCATCCCAACAAGATGTTGTGAGTCATCTCTTTCCATATAACGCTTAATATGGATCCATCTAAATACTTGAATGGACACTGTTGTTATAGGAAAATTCCACCAGAGTTAAATATTGATCCCACGTACCTTGAAAGTCATGTGAGCTAGATCTCAACATGTCTTCTAAGGTTTGAATAGTCCGTTCTGATTTTCCATCAGTTTGAGGGTTGTAGGTAGTGTTGAAATGAAGTTCAGTATCCAGGGATTTTTTAATACTTTTCAAGAATCATGATGTAATATGGGGATCATGATTAGAAAAAATTGATAAGGGTACTCCATGAAGTCTTACAACTTCATTAATATATATTCTATCTAGACGTTTATGTGTTAAATCTTCTCTTTTAGAAAGAAATGTGATGACTTGGTAAGATGATCAACGATGCATCATTCCTTCTTGGAGTCTTTGGTAAACCCATGAAAATGTCCATCGTAATATTATACCATTTCCAATCATGTCTGGGAAGAGGATTCATGACTCTTCCTGTCTATTGCTTTCTATCTTTCACATTTTTACTAACCATACATCTTGACACAAAATCATCATTTTCCCTCTTCATGTTGTCCCACCATAAATATTCCTTCAAATCTCTATAAATCTTAGTGCTACTAGGGTGTATAGAGAAATTGGAACTATGAGCCTCATCTGACAATTCCCTTTTTAGATGCGGTATATCAGGAAGAAAATGTCTCTTCCCAAATTTTAAAATCACATCTTCATATATGAAGTCGCTCAATCTCCCAACATCCACAGCTTTAATCTTATTTTGAAACTCATCATCATCAGCCTGAGAACTTTTTCACCTTCTAGTAAAGATGATTTGGAAACAATTTGAAAAAGTATTGATGTTTCACATTCCGTGATTTTTCCCATATCCTTTTCACTTGATCCATGAAAATAGGATCCCTTTCAACTATCATCTTATTCAAAACTCCATGATCCTTTCTGTTCAAAGGATATGCCACCATATTTTTCTTCCATGGGTGGTAGTGTATTGTGAAAACATAATCCTCGAGTAGTTCAAGCCATCACCTTTTCCTCATTTTGAGTTATTTTTGTGAGAAAATATACGTCAACTCTTGTGATCAGTATAAATCTCACATTATTCACCATAGAGATAGTGTCTCTATATTTTCAGAGAAAAGGTTACAGCGGCTAACTCAACATTGTGAGTAGGATAGTTCATCTCATGAATTTTTCGATGTCATGATTCATAGGCCATAACTCTATCATTCTGCATAAGGACACAACCATATACTTTTTGAAGAACCAATATAATTAACTAACCCATCATTCCCTAATGGCAGATTCAAAATAGGATCATTGAAAAATATTCTCCTCTATTCTTCATAACATTCTTCACACTCTCTTTTCCAAACAAATGTAACCCCTTCACATGTGATCTTGGTTAATGGGTTAGCCAATAAGTAAAAATTCTGGACAAAAAACCGATAATAACCAACTAAACCAATAAAATTTCATACCTCAGTTATAACCATCGGTACTGGAAATTCATAGATTGCCTTGGTCATCTAAGGATCAACAAATATTTCATCCTTAGAGACAATATGGCCAATAAAAGAAATATCTTGAATCTAGAATTCACACTTTCTAAAATTCCTGTATATTTCATTTCTTCTTAGGGTTTTCAGAATGGTACACGAGTGATTTACATGATCTTCATAGATTTTGGAGTATACCAGGACGTCATCAATAAATACCACAACAACTTCATCAAGATATTTCTTGAAAACTTTGTTCATTAGATCCATGAAAACATAGGGTGCATTAGCCAGCCCAAAAGGAATTACTGTAAACTTGTAATACCCGTACCTGGTTCAAAATGCTATTTTTGGAATTTCTTCCATCTTAACACACAATTGATGATATCCAAAATGAAGGCCAATCTTTGAAAAATATTGAGCTCCATGAAGTTCGTCGAATAAATCATCAATGCGAGGTAGGGGATACTTCTTCTTTATTGTTATAGCACTGATCTCCTTGTAGCCAATGCACAACCACGTAGATCTGTCTTTCTTCTTAACAAAAAGGAATGGGGCTCCCCATGGAGAATCACTAAGGAGAATAAATAACTTATTACTCGTTTAATCTAGTTTTTTTCTTTAGTTACACTAATTCCATAGTGTCCATTCTATAAGGGGTCTTTGATATGGGTCTTGAACCAGGAATTAAATCAATAGAAAACTCATTTTCTCGTTCTGGAGGATTTCTAGGTAAATCCTTTAAAAACACATCATGATATTCTTGCAGAATAGGTACGTCCTCTGTTCAAACATTATTTTCCTCGCCCATAATTATTTCATTCTCATCCTCCCCCGTAATTGAATTTAGTAGAGCTACTGGGGTGGATCTTGATAATAATTTGGTGGTGACGTTTCTGCTCTAAAAATAAAGTACTCCTTATCGTCATCGAAAATTGAAAACTCCTTATTCATACAATGAATATTCACATCATGGTCTGAAAGCCAATCAATATTGGGGATTATATTAAATTCAATCATGGGTATAACGATGACATTAGTAGATAAAGAACATTTATATGAACTAATGGGAACTGATTCAAAAAACTTTGTTGTGATGATACTTCCCTTATGTGTTTTGGCTAGAAAATACCTTATTAATTCAAATTGAAAATGTATTATTTTCTTAGAAAACTGGGAAGATATGAAACAATGCGATGATCCAGAATCAAATAAAGTATTGTCTAAACATGAGGAAATGATTAAATTACCTGCAACCACATCTTTTGGAGCTTCAACCTTAGCAGTAGTGATCACATAAGCTCGTCCATTCTCCCATTGACTTTTCTAAAGTAAGATCCCTTGGATCTTAGTAAAATCATTTTCCTAATTCCCTTTTTCTCTATAATTGTAGAATTCAACATTGACAGCCCCTTTCTTCCCATTGCAATCACGAGCTTGGGGGCCCTTTTCACCACACTTGTAACAGACTCTCATTCCCTTCAAGAAAGTACTTGGGTGTTTCTTCCCACATTTACTACAGGATGGATATTCAACTATTACCTTCTTCCCCTTATTTTCATTTCCATTGTGTTCAACAAATCTTTTCTTCTCCTGCATTTCTTTAAAGTCGTAAGACTTAGAGAATTCTTTTTTTTGTCTTGATTGCACATGAGACAATATCCTCGTATGATGAGAAGGATTGTGAGACTAATGCTCGACAAAGAAATAGTTTTAACCGATCAAATAATCGATAAATCTTACTCCTTGGGTTATGTATATAATTTTCTGGATGCCTTTCTAACCTTGTCATGTTTGCTTCATATTTTGCAACATTATCATCCTATTTTTTCCTCAGACTCAAAAATTGTCTTTACATATTCTCTCAAAGGTCATGAGGAAAGTATTTTTCAAAGAAAATATCTTAATAATCCCTCCATTCTAGGTTCTATAATTCTTCATCTTCTTTTTTGTATTGTATTAATGACCACCATTGATATGCATCTCCCTTGAGGTGATAAACTACCATGAAAACATTTTCCCTTTCACTACTCCCCAAAGCATGAAATATTTTTTTAAGGAAATAATACATTGCTCCTATACTAATGGATTTATACTCCCATTGAATTTTGGTGCTTGTTTCCTCATGAAGCGGTCTAAAATTGAACCTTCATGTTGTGGATCAGGGTGCTCCGTACGGTAGACGTTATTATTCATAACATGATTAAGTTGTCGCAGTATGGTGAAAAGTTGATCAGCACCAGTTGCTTCACCAGATCCACTATAAATATCTTGATTTGGGGGTAAATCCCTACATTGATTACGTGCCTTGATACAGTTTCCATTCCTTCCACTAGGCTCCATTTCTAAACAATGGAAAACACTAGATTAGTTTATGAATCACATTACATAATTCCAAACATGTAAAACAGATAACGTAAAATGAAGAGCTTATGGATATAAAAAATAATCATAAAAAAATTTCATTGAGGATTTATATACTTATAAACCCTTCATAATTGTTTTTATGTAAAATTATAAGTATCCTATGCATATCCCTCGGGAGTTTCGTAACCATGACTGAAGCAAGGTATGTTGTTGTGCACGAGTTCCCATTCAAGTCTAGCTCAAAGAGGTGTTTTTTGGTTTTACCACTAGTTATATCTATTCCAGATCCGCCTATACCAGCTCGTATCTAAATAGGAATATATTGTGTGTAAAACTCAAAAAATATCTACAGTACCAAAATTCTAGGAAGTTCCTCTATACTAAACCTCAATGTCTATCTTAGGGTAATGTTCTCTACCAATAGATTATCTAAATCTAGATTCCATGGTTTGTACTTAACTTCCTCAGATACCAACTGTAACACCCTAACCCGAGTTACCCAGAGTCGCTGCATTGTTACATAACATTGGCCTGATCACAAAAGATCAAGTCTTGAAAGACTGATTAGTTTAGTATCCTTGGAAATACTAGAAACATTCATATGTTTTACATTACATTATAAAATGAAAAACTATAGTAACATAGTCTTAATATTCCACACTCATATCTCTTAGAATATAGTGACAGGTCATTAATAATATACTTCTTCACATCCTGGGAAAAATGAATCATAGAATGGGGTCAGCTCAGATGCTCAGTAAGGATACCAATATAGCGGAAACATTCATAAATAAGCAAAAAAAATTAGGAAATGTAAGACTAAAACAAAAGCTTTTTAAACATAAACTTCATCATAATATGGAAAATATAAAATCAAATATTTCCATTTACTTATTCACATGGATATTATACTAGTTGAATAATCACATGCAATATCAATAGCCACTATCATAATGATGGAATGTATAATGTCAGACTTCATAATCATATAGTCAAGGCCTTGTGCCAAGACTACTAATAGGATTTTGTCTAGGACTTGTGCCAAGAAACTAGTTGGTCTCATGAGACCTACCAATGCATCTAGGAGCTATAGCGGGCTCCACCTGTCACTTACTAATTCCAATGTATTCCTCATTTGAAATGGTTTAAACATAACATAAACATTCGTATTAAAACTAGCATATGAAATGTCAATACATTATCCATAAACCATGATTGTCATAAAAATAACACACCCACATTAAAACATATCAATATACCTTCAATACTATATGGATGTTTTGTATAGTAATTAATTAACTTCAAATAAGCTCATAATCCATCAAAGGATGTTGACATAGATGAAATCAAAACATTTTTTTAAAGAAATATATCACTGTATTTTGAAATCATTTAAAAGTCGTATAATTATAAAAGAAAAAATTTATTTTTAAAATATTATTATAATCTTGTAAGGGAAATTTCGACGAAGTTATAATGGAGGAAAATAGTTATACCTACCGTATAAGTAAAAAAACATTCTTACCTTAATTTTGTCGAAAAGGTCATAAGGTACCTTGTTTAAAAATGATGAAAAGATTCCTTTCAAACAATTTCTAAAAATTAAAAGAAGGGAAAAAATTACTTTAACACATAGTCTAATATATATTAAAAATGTTTTCGAATACATTTTTAAGAAACATTTATATCGATGATAAAGAGGTCCCAGTAGATACTTACGTAAAAACAACCTTGGATCATAATGAGATTATGAAATTAACCCATAACTTGTACTTTTCCTTGGTTGAGGGTAGGTTAAACTCCTATATAATGTTTAAATAATTGTTATTAAATTATAAATGAACCATACACATTAATATGATAACATATATGATCTTCTAATATTGCTTTGCCAATGGTATTTTCGTAGTATCATTGTATCGGATGTTAACTGATTTGTTTTCCTTTATATGCTTGGTTAAATAAGCCATGTTTTTTATTGATATGATGTATTTGATTCATATAAAGAATGACATAATGTTCATAAACATTATTTTTAAACAAAAAATAAAAATTATTCATGAATGATTACGATGGGGAATGAATCTAATCGCGTTCGTGGAGACGATAATCCGTACATACGCACGAGCGACAATATCAATTTTTTTATATATTAATTTTATATAATTGGATGGTATTTCATCTATAAATAATAATTATCATGTTATATAAACTATGTACATCATTTATACTCATTATTATACCCATCCAAATGATGAAGTGTTTGAATAACAAACGACACCACGACGTGGAGACGGTAATCCGTACGTACACACGTATGGTGAGTTTTCCATTTATATGTTGTATAGAATAGTGAATATTGTTATACCATTTTTATAATAACATCACAGTGTTTAGAAGATACTGGATTTATTATTTTATAATCGAAACAACAATAAAAATGGAAGTGGAAAAAGAAAAGAACTTGAAAGAGGTGATGAAATATTTACCTCTTCTTTGAGTTCTTCCTTTTGATTTGATAAAAAGGGATCCTTAGGTTTCCTTTTTGACTAAATGAAGGCCTCTAGGATGAAGGGTGGATAGTTGAGAGGATATTCTGGCAGGGTTTGTCCAAGAAAAATGTCTTTGAAGGTGTGAATTTGAGAGAATAAGAGGATCTCTTTTGTAAGAGAGGTGAGGGTCACTTTATGAAAAGCTTGAAATGTTATTTTACAATAAAATAATTTTGGGTTTCTAATGGCTCAAAAATGAATTATTTAAATGACAAGGTTTGGATGGGTTGAAAACCTCTCATCCAATAGGTTCTATACAGGGTTTGGACATCATATTTACCTTATCTATTAGATTTAACTCTTAGTTAATACTTTGACATTTACCAAGTCTGTTTGTATTTTTCTATTATATGGTTAATAAACATTAAATATCATTCAAATATAACCAAAAGTGGTTCATTAAAGAGGTATATAATATTATTTAAGCCCTTTGGCTAACCCATATATTTTTAGGAATAGAATACCAATTAATAATATAATATTTTTTTAAATACTCTTATATGTCAATTTTGACACTATTTGGTATTTTGTTTCTGTTAAATTTCTAACAACATTATTAATTCAAAAAAAATTAATTTAATCAACCATAACATGTCATATTTACCTATAAAATTAATTTAATTAATTAAAATTCTCATATTAAATTTATTTGGATATTAATAATATCAATGATTTTAATTATTCATAAATAAGGTAATTACTACATCATCACTGTATCATAAATAAATTTAATTATTTAATTTATAAAAATTATAAATAAAATTCCATTATGTAGGAAATATTTTCAGATTTTTAATTATTATTTATAGTCAAATTTATCTTATGTATAAACCTATATTAAAAATGGTTTAGTTTTAAACCATTGATTTTAACTCTTTTAACTCTTCTTTAACAATAACAATAATAAATGTCTTAATATAATAAAAGTAGAACTAAAGGATCATATTTTATTCCTAAGGTTGTTTATGGTCGAATTACACTTATCTAAAAGAATTTTTACATGTGTTAGGGTAATTATGATATCATGTTTACCCTTAATTGACATATTTACTTTTAACCGTGGTAAATAAAAGTAAAATGTTACTATTCACCAGAAATTATTTTCATTTTATTGAACCAAAATGTACTTGATAATATTAACCGTGTCTATTAGATTTTTGAAATTAATCTCACAAAAGGTGAAAAATTATGTTTTATACAAATTTGCAAATACTCTTAGGAGGTGGGTAAAAGACGGCAAATAGTTCGATAAAGTTTTATATATAAAAACATAATATAAAATGACTCCAATGAATTAAGTTGAACATATATATTTATTATGTATGTATTTTGACCTAAAATAAATTAAAATAAAATAACTTATTATTTAAATAAACATTCTGTTTTAACCAATAGCACAATGTTTTTTCACTATTCATCAAAAAAAGAATATTTTCAGAAAAATAAAATAAATCACCATAAGCTAATTTCAATATTCCCAATGAAAAAATGAGGTCTATTTTGAAAGATAAAATTTATTAAATTTCAAAAAGTGGGTAATGCTATTCATAATGGCTAGTTTGATTGGTCGCAGTGTGTTAGAATCTTGAAGTTGCGTACATTGAAAGCTATTGATTTATTCAAAGGAAAACGTAATGTGGAAGCATGGAGTATTGCAGAAATGTATGTAATAGAAGGAATAATAACTTTACTAATGCAAGTGGTTCTAATATTAAGAAGTATCATATCTCTAATGGTCTTAAGAAAACTTTTCAAAGGATGATTGTTTCCAATGTATCCTCATCATATGTATAAATAATATCATGTGTTAACAAGATATGTAATAAATTCTGTGAGTCCTATATCATTAGAGGGAAGAAAAATAATAATAGGATGGGATATTGATATGGGGATAAATGGAAGAAGGTAAAGAAGTGTTTTCAAACATGTGATAACTGTGGAAAGAATCACCCTCGTAAATGCTTGAAGGGGATGTGTTTATGTTATAAGTGTGGAGAAAAAGGATACCAAGATCATGATTTCAAGGAGAAAAAATTGGTTTCCAATGTAAAATGATTCAACTATAATGATATGGGACACTATGTGAATTAATGTCCCAAATGTCAAAGGAATATACCCCAAATGATGATTTTGGGTAACGATCAAGTTATGATGCTACCACAGATGAAGTAGAATGATTAATATTCCTAGTCAAGAATCATTCAATTTTAATATTTCTTCTGTAATGTACAGGATGTATGAATTATGAGATATATAAGTATTGTACTCTAGTAATCTTTCATTAAGGATTTGAGTTCATATGATGAATGGTACAAAGGAAAATTAATTCAGTAGAAAGTTAAACTTTTTAGAAAAAAATATGATTGAGGAAAATACAACCCTTAATATATATTTGATGTTGAGATAATGATGATGAAATTATTGATTTAGATAAACTATGACTAGATTGGGACTGATTGATAACTTTTCTAGAAGTGGTATATGCAATCATAAATGGAGTTTACATCACTTTTGGATTTAATGAATATATCCAATAACTTATATCTTACTTAAGGAATGTGAAAGAATGAATGTTTCTAATATGGTTTAAATGATAATTCAAGATATTAACATATTTCAAGAGGATACATGATGAAGTTATTCACATGTTTGAAATGTGAATTTTAGAGCTTCTTCTTGTTGATTAAGGGTTAATGATATTTTTATCATGGAAATTTAGAGACCTTCATCATAATGTGTTGAATCATTATATTTTGTAATTTTAAGCATTTACTAAATGGTTTAAGTTGATCTTTGTATGGGGTTTTAGAGTTTAATGTCACTGCCTGATTGTTTAATTATTCTTCTGTGACCATTTTGTGCAATTATAATGTCTTGTTTTGTAGTAAAGGATACATTTCCCATTAATCTTATTAATAGGTTATTTTAACCATATTCTTGATGTGGTTTCCCATCAGCAGATTTTCAAGTAACCACCATTAACATTCGATGTTCAATTTTAAAATTCAAAGTCTGAATTTTTGTAAGGAGGGGATAATGTAACACCCCAAGAATTTACAAATATATTTAATTTAGATTGCAGGAAACACTGAGTCTCTAAAAACACCACTTTATTATAACCTAGCCAAGTAAACATAATGTTTCCACCTCTATGATTTGAATTTTGAAAAACATGCATAAACGGTTGCGTTCGGTAAGATATTTAGTGTCTGATAAGACAAACATATTTTTTTGGTGAATAGTAACATACCCTTAAAAATAGTAACATACCCTTATGAATAATATTGAATAGTAAATTGTACAAAAAAATAGAAACATCACCCATGAAAGTATAAATACAATTTAGACATCATAATAGTGAAAAAATGATCATAGTATAAATAGTGTTATTTTTGTTTGTCATAAATATTTAAATTAAAATTTTATGATTAATTTAATAATTTAAAAGGTAAATTTATTTTCATAAAATTTAATCATAGTAATATACCCTTCTTGAATTTTAATGAATTATGAAATATGGTAAATTATCATATATACAAATTATCTGTCAAATACACTATTTATGATATCATGAGTGATATAAGTCCACTTTTTTGAACTCATATTAACTTATAAATACTAGGGGCCACAAGAAACAACATTATCGATTGTCTTGAGGGAAATAATAAAATAATGAGTAAAATCTTTAAAATTCACTCCTCACCTCCAATATAACTCACCCCCTCACTCCCTCTTCACTTCACTCCTATCAAGCCATGTGACCTATCTACGCTTTTTCCAAATGCCATTCATTAGTCACTCCCCACTTCTAGGTTCTCTTGGTCTTTCCAAATGACCTAAACCTCTCCCCTAAAGAGGCTCTCAGGGAAGATTACCTCAAGAGGAAAACTCTCTTTTCATTTATTTTATTTTAAGTCCTCTTTTATGTGGTATGTATTTCATGTTTTCATAAAATGTTATTATTTCAATACTATTATTTACCTATACTAATTTATGAGTCATTTATGAATGATATATCCTTGTCCCCTCTCTTTTTAATGTTTTTTAAAACTGTGTTGCATAGATATTATGCAGCAGAATTTTTCGTCACAAAATCTCTCTCTTTTTCAAGCACTCTTATTATGTTATTATATTTTAATTTAAATTGGTTAATTCTAGGATATGACATCAAATATACCCTTTAAATTCCATATTATGTATTAATTATGAGATATCCATTTTCTCTCATCAATATATTTTATGAAATTCTAAATGGCGTCTTTAGGCTGCCGAATTTTCGTGAGGGATTTCTCAACTTTTCGTTATTTTGAGTTCCTTTCTTTTCATTTTTCTTACTCATCACCCTCATCCATGTAAAGACCCATAAAATTCAAGGGAAATTTTTTATTAATTTTCTTTGGAATTTTACAAGAGCGTGGTTTCTGACGGCACCTGATTCCGAGGCCCGGAGTGCCCGGAATCAATTTCTGAAGTTTGGCTCGGGTACGTTCAGTGAACGAACGAGCAGGAATTTCTAACTTTTAAACCGGTGCCCGGAATCAAATTCTGAGGGCACCGATGAACTCGCAGCGCCGATATTCGCTTAAGGAGACCTTTTCCGAGGTTGCCTTTATTTCGGGTTGAGAGTTAGTTTTTGGGAGTTTAGAGTAAGTTAAATAAAAATTGTGGGATACAAATTTTTATTTTAACTTGTTGTTTTTTTTTAAAACCTCCCAAAGGGAGTTAGGTGTGGGACCCACAACCACTTAACCTCCCTTGGGAGGATTAAGTGTGGTGGGGCCCACACGAACCCCAACTCCTCAACTTCTCTCAAAAACTCCCCTTTAACCCATTTCAATTAATGTTTGACAACTTGGTTTAATTAATTGAGGAGGGTAAATTTGAATTTCAAACCTTTGAAATTCTAAGAGGAAGGTTGTGTAATAAAATAAGCTTAAGCTTATTTTATTATTTTGGGTTGGTTTCCTTTGCTCTTGAGAGGATTGGAGAGCTCCTTCTTCTTCTTCTTCTTCTTCTTCTTCTTCAAACTTCGACGAAGAACGCGAAGAACATTTGGACATCGACGAAGAACGCCATGTTCTCGGGAACCGTCTTTCGCGACGTCATACCCGCGATACCGACGACGTCTTCTTCCGCGTCATCTCTTCCGCGACGATTTTCCGCGACGAAATCGTCGTAAAATATCTTCGAATCCTCGCTTTATGGCATCGACGTCCTTCTTCCGTGACGCCGACCACCGCGACGCTCGTCTTCCGTGGGTCGTTGACAATCATCGTTCTTGAAACAGAGGTAGGGGTTTGTTGTTGATTATTTATTTTTATTCTCGTTCTTGGTTCTAGCATGAAAAACTTGAGGATAAATTTTTATGTGTTATCGTCTAATGAGAGGGGGGTCGGACTGCACAAACACGTCTGAATCCCCCCTCCTTTGTTCTTGATTATTATTATTTTCTTGTGGATGAACGAGATGGCGTGGTGCCGTCGCACCACGCGGGAATCACATGGAAAATATTGCGC
This sequence comes from Viscum album, assembly GCA_963277665.1. Classification (NCBI taxonomy): domain Eukaryota; kingdom Viridiplantae; phylum Streptophyta; class Magnoliopsida; order Santalales; family Viscaceae; genus Viscum; species Viscum album. Next base: position 600,614,525 of record OY728122.1, read on the forward strand.
GGCGCCGTCACGCCGCGCCGTGGAAAGATTTATCATGAACGCGACGCCGTAGTGCCACGTCGAAGGAAACCAAAGGCGCCGCGGCCGGAGCGGGGCCGCGGTGGAGGGGCACGGTGCCGTCACACTGCGCCGAACGATGAAGACCGCGGCCGGTTCCGGGACACGGCGGGACGTGAAGACGGGCGGCTATCTGGGCCGCCGGTGTCGGAAGCCGGAAGGGGGACCGGCCTTGCCGGTCCCATTGAGGAAGAACCGACCGGCCATGTTGCGCCGGCTGGAAGGGAAAAGGACCGGGGGAATTAATTCCCCCGGCTGGCCAAAACCGGCCCCCCATAATGGGGGGGGGGCCGCGGTTACACCAAGTGGGGGGGCAGCGCCCCCCCGTTTTCCTCAAAGCAGGCCCCCCACGTGAGGGGGGCCGTTTATTAAAATGGGGCGCGGCAGGTTGTCGCGCCGCCAGCCAAGAGAAGCGGGGGCTCTGCCCCCCGCACGTGGCACCCGAGCGGCGCCCAGGCCGCGCCGCCGCCGGCCTGGCCGGGTCAGAACCGGGTCGGGTCGACCCGGTTCGGGCAGACCCAGGGGGGGTCGGGCCGGGTTGGCCCGGACTCGGACCCCCCGTTTTCGAATCGTCTTCGGTCTTTTGCCCATAACATGAGCTACGAACCTCCGATTGACGACCGTCAACGGCAACGCGATCCTTGGATCGAGACGGTCATTTCGGTATATTACACTCAAGGTTTCGGAGAACTTTTAGTTTGGCCGGGTGGGTTCGTACACGAAACCAACCGAGCCCTCGGAGCGGAAACGCTCATATCTTGAGCTACAGACGTCCGACTGATGTGCCGTCAGCTTTGTTGAGTTCCTCTTAGTGAGACGGATCTTTAGGCATACTCCGCCCGAGGTTTGGACACAGGTGGAGTACGGTCGGGTTGGTTTTTCCTTAAAAACCAACCGGGCCCCTGGGACGAAAAAGCCAATATCACTCAGACCGGACGTCCGATCGACGCGCTGTCTGTTGCGTTGAGTTCCTGTTGACGATACAGAACTTTTGGATACATCAACTCTGGTCTTTGTGATAGTTGATGTATCAGCCTCTCGGCTCGTGGAGTGGACCCTCCCAAACGAGCTTGCTGTGTGCGGAAACCCTAGAGCTGGTTGCGACTGCTACTTTGACGACGACGACTGTGCAGAAATCCTCAGTGGACTGCGACGATGAAGACATCTGGTCTTGTATCCTATGTGGGTCCCAGCTTGGATGATTCAATACTGGTCTTGTATCCTATGTGGGTCCCAGTATAGATGAATCAATGAAGACAGCTGGTCTTGTATCCTATGTGGGTCCTAGCTGTGCTGGTCTTGTATCCTATGTGGGTCCCAGCTTGGATGATTCAATACTGGTCTTGTATCCAATGTGGGTCCCAGTATAGATGAATCAATGAAGACAGCTGGTCTTGTATCCTATGTGGGTCCTAGCTGTGCTGGTCTTGTATCCTATGTGGGTCCCAGCTTGGATGATTCAATACTGGTCTTGTATCCTATGTGGGTCCCAGTATAGATAAATCAATGAAGATTGCTGGTCTTGTATCCTATGTGGGTCCTAGCTGTGCTGGTCTTGTATCCTATGTGGGTCCCAGCTTAGATGATTCAATACTGGTATGTATCCTAAGTGGGTCCCAGTATAGATGAATAAATGAAGACAACTGGTCTTGTATCCTATGTGGGTCCCAGCTTAAATGAAACAATGAAGACGGCTGGTCTTGTATCCTATGTGGGTCCCAGCTTAGATGATTCGGTATCTATGTCTGATCATCTCTTTCACCCTTTTCGATGATGTATACCTGTGTGAGATGAATCCTATTGCTTTCCTGTGTGGATTGTGTTGTGCTATCCTGTGTGGACTTCGTTTTGCTTTCCTGTGTGGAATACGTATACTTTCCTATGTGGACTGAGTTGTAATTGGGCTCGGAGGTTGGAGCGTATTGGAATTGATAACTTAGGTATATGTATGGGCATATACCTAAGCAGTGTTGGATGTTACTTCGTGATTGTATCTTCCTTTGTGGTTTATCCTTTGTGGATTTTGGGAGACCTTCAGGGGTCTCGGGGTCCCTACTGAGTAGCTTATACTCACCCCTGCACGTGCTATGCCCACACTACGTTGTGTTGGTTGCAAACGACGGACAGCGTTGATCGTGGCTGAGGCTTGCAGAGCAGAACGGTACCTGGAGATGGACCACTGGGCGGGACGTGCCCGGAGCGGACGGCGGGACCCGAGGAGCAGTGGAGCTATCTGTACCCACCCTTCAGGTGGGATTTCCAGTGGACAGCTTGGTGTGGCGGCTTTTACTTTACAGTTGTTGTTTTCCCTTTCGAGTTGTACTTTACTTTCAGTTTGGGTTTGTATACTGGCCCATTTACTTTTCCGCACTTCAGTTGTACTCTGTTCTTACTTAGTGTTTACTTTTCCGCTTGCTTACTCTGTGGTGTTTGTTTACTTTACAAAGGCAATGCCTTCCCTTTTTACCGGGATTTACGCCTTGGTGCTAGTCGCCAGCCCCTGGCCTATGGAAGGCGGGCTTGGGGTAGTCACGGCACGGACCCCGAGGGCGGGTCATGACAAATTGGTATCAGAGGAGTTCGGTTCTACCGCGAACTCTGATCTTTTCTATGTGAAGCAATAATGTTTTGCGTATTGAGTGTGGTTATCAGTCCAGGGAGTCCAGTGTTGGTGTGGCGGCCGACGTATCCATACACCCAGACCCTGACTACTGATTTTCGACTTAATTCATGAAAACATTGATTGCGTGTGTGTTTCAAAGTTTTCTTTGTGATTACTTTATATCATCTCACCAGGTATACTGTTCTGATCGTGGCGCACCTGTTTCCCTTCAGGATGGCCCCACGACAGCAGCCAGCTAGGGTTCCGAGAGTCGAGCGTGACGACAGACCACCGAGCGACGAGGCCTCGGTGCAGGGCCCTTTCTTAGCAGTGGCACCGGCGGTAGCTCTACCCGCCGAGCCACCGATGCTTCCAGCACCAGCCGCTGACGATGCACGACGCCTTGGAGCTCTGCACGAGTTCCAGCGCCAGCGACCGCCTAGGTTCCGTGGGGAGACGGACCCCCAGGCAGTAGAGGACTGGCTGGAGGCAGTGGTACGAGTTTTTAGGCTAGTGAGGACACCTGCAGAACTCATGGTGATCCTCGTTGCGAGCCTACTGCACGCAGCGGCGGGCCGATGGTGCAGCTTGATGCTCCAGGTGCACGATGAGACATTTCTTCTATGGACGGACTTTGAGAGCCTCTTCCGCTCGGAGTTCGTCCCAGCCACCCTTCGTGTGGTGCGTATCCAGGAGCTTCTTCAGTTGTGGCAGGGCAGCATGACGGTCGCTCAGTACTCGGCGAGATTTACCGATCTCTCGCGCTACTCGAATGACATGGTACGGGACCCATTCTTCCGGGCCCGGACCTTCAAGCAGGGACTGAGGCATGAGAGCAGGGCTTCGATGATCTCCCTCAACATTTCGACACAGGCAGAGGTGTTGGAGAGAGCCCTTCTAGTAGAGAGTTTTCTCACTGAGCAGGCTCCAGTGACAGGGCCCTCCGCAAGACGGCCCGTAGCAGGGTCTTCTGCAGTTGGCAGTATACAGGTGACGTAGAGGTCCAAGCAGGCCAGACCATCAGATGGGCAGTCATAGGATGAAGATTCGGTTGTGCGGGGCACCCGAAGGAGAGCCAGCTACGTGAGGGTAAAACATTTCTACGCATGCAGTGGGCGAGGTCACTTGGCTCGAGACTGCACGGCTCGTCTTACAGATGAGCAGCAGGCGGTAGAGGGACCTCCCAGACAGAGATTCGGCCACGGTGGTCCGCAGGGTACTGGCGGACGAGTTAGAGGAGCTGGCCGAGTAGCCGGTGGTGGGAGACACTTCGAGGTGTTGCCACCACCACCACCAGGAGGTCCACCCCCACTGCAGGGAGTAGGTGGACATGCGAGAGCTCAGCTTCAGGCAGCCGAGGCCTTCAATAATGAAGCTCTGGGAGCATATGGACAGGAGCGGAACTAGTGGATACGTCCTTTGTACTTCTAGTTCCTTGTTGCTTTTGGGTAGCGTCTTTGTATTATGAGCTGCAATAATAAAAGACGCATACCTTTGTGATGTTTTCATTCCTATCCTCTTTTTTGTTGTTACTAAGAGGTTCCAGTTTTGACTGTTGACTTGACCCTCACTTGTGAGACATCAACTTGAGGAGACCCAGTTACCACACACTGATGCCGACAGTGTGACTCAACCCTTGGAGGCGAGAGTAACGGTTGGATCTCTTGGTAGTAGCGTCGAGGCCTTACGACGTCATCCTTGGTATGGATTAGTATCATCCATGTCGGGATTGACTGTATTAGGCAAAGAATGTGGTTCATCCAGGGGATGGGACCAGATTTCTCTTATCGGCAAAGAAGAAAACTTGCAGCTCTTGTGGGACCTGAGATGGTCCAGGTCATCCAGGCGCGGATGAGTACAGCTCAGAGCCGGCATAATTCATATGCTGAAAGGAGGCGGAGGCCACTAGAGTTCGAGGGTGGAGACCACATCTTCTTACGGGTCTCACCTCGACGTGGTTTACGGAGTTTTGACGAGGTGTCTTATCGCATGGCTCTACCACCTCAGTTGCACCGGGTGCACGACGTCTTCCACGTATCTCAGCTGAGGAGATACGTGCACGACCCGACGCACATCATTGACCATGTGGAGCTTGACGTTGACGATGGGGAAACTTTTACGAAGGTCCCAGTGGAGATCAATGATCGACAGGAGTGGGTCCTACGTGGACGGTCGATTCCTCTAGTGCGCATCAGATGGCAGCACGGGAATCTCCAGGAGAGCACTTGAGAGCGGGAGGCTCAGATGCGTGCTCAGTACCCTCATTTGTTTCCCTAGTTTTTATGTATCTTTACGGGGACGTAAATCCCTGATGTGGGAGTAATGTAAAGACCCGTAAAATTCAAGGGAAATTTTTTCTTAATTTTCTTTGGAATTTTACAAGAGCGCGGTTTCTGACGACACCTGATTCCGAGGCCCGGAGTGCCCTGAATCAATTTCCGAATTTTGGCTCAGGTACGTTCAGTGAACGAACGAGCGGGAATTTATAACTTTTGAACCGGTGCCCGGAATCAAATTCTGAGGGCACTGATGAACTCGCAGTGTCGATATTCGCTTAAGGAGACCTTTTCCGAGGTTGCGTTTATTTCGGGTTGAGAGTTAGTTTTTGGGAGTTTAGAATAAGTTAAATAAAAATTGTGGGATACAAATTTTTATTTTAACTTATTGTTTTTTTTAAAACCTCCCAAAGGGAGTTAGGGGTGGGACCCACAACCACTTAACCTCCCTTGGGAGGATTTAGTTTGGTGGGGCCCACACGAACCCCAACTCCCCAACTTCTCTCAAAAACGCCCCTTTAACCCATTTCAATTAATGTTTGACAACTTGGTTTAATTAATTGAGGAGGGTTAATTTGAATTTCAAACCTTTGAAATTCTAAGAGGAAGGTTGTGTAATAAAATAAGCTTAAGATTATTTTATTATTTTGGGTTGGTTTCCTTTTCTCTTGAGAGGATTGGAGAGCTCCTTCTTCTTCTTCTTCTTCTTCAAACTTTGACGAAGAACGCGAAAAACATTCGGACATCGACGAAGAACGCCACGTTCTCGGGAACCGTCTTCCGCAACTTCATACCTGCGATACCGATGACGTCTTCTTCCGCGTCATCTCTTCCGCGACGATTTTCTGCGACGAAATCATCGTAAAGGAACTTCAAGTCCTCACTTCACGGCATCGACGTCCTTCTTCTGTGACGCCGACCACCGCGACCCTCGTCTTCCGCGGGTCGTTGACAATCATTGTTCTTGAAACCGAGGTAGGGGTTTGTTTTTGATTATTTATTTTTATTCTCGTTCTTGGTTCTAGCATGAAAAACTTGAGGATAAATGTTTATGTGTTATCGTCTAACGAGAGGGGGGCCGGACTGCACAAACACGGCTGAATCCCCCCTCCTTTGTTCTTGATTATTATTATTTTCTTGTGGATGAACGAGATGGCGTGGTGCCGTCGCACCACGCGGGAATCACATGGAAAATATTGCGCGGCGCCATCGCGCCGCGCCATGGAAATATTTATCATGAACGCGACGCCGTCGCGCCGCGTCGAAGGAAACCAAAGGCGCCGCGGCCGGAGCGGGGCCGCGGCGGAGGGGCACGGTGTCGTCGCACCGCGCCAAACGACGAAGACCGCGGCCGGTTCCGGGCCACGGTAGGACGTGAAGACCGGCGACTATCCGGGCCGCCGGTGTCGGAAGCCGGAAGGGGGACCGGCCTTGCCGGTCCCGTTGTGGAAGAATCGGTCGGCCATGTTAGGCCGGCCGGAAGGGAGAAGGACCGGGGGAATTAATTCCCCCGGCTGGCCAAAACCGGCCCCCCATAATGGGGGGGCCACGGTTACACCAAGGGGGGGGGGGGGGGCAGCGCCCCCCCCCCCCCCCCCCATTTTCCTCAAAGCAGGCCCCCCACGTGACGGGGGGCCGTTTATTAAAATGGGGCACGGCAGGTTGTCGCGCCGCCAGCCAAGGGAAGCAGGGGCTCTGCCCCTCGCGCGTGGCACCCTAGCGGCGCCCAGGCCGGGCAGTCGCCGGCCGGGCCGCGCCGCCGTGCCGGACCGCGCCGCCGGCCCGGCCGGGTCGGACCCGAGTCGGGTCGACCCAGTTCGGGTCGACCCTAGGGGGGGTCGGGCCGGGTCGGCCCGGACCCGGACCCCCCATTTTCGAATCATCTTCGGTCCTTTGCCCATAACTTGAGCTACGAACCTCTGATTGACGAACCGTCTGCGGCAACGCGATCCTTGGATCGAGACGGTCGTTTAGGTATATTACACTCAAGGTTTAGGAGAACTTTGAGTTTGGCCGGGTTGGTTCGTACACGAAACCAATCGGGCCCTCGGAGTGGAAACGCTCATATCTTGAGCTACGAACGTCCGATTGACGTGCCATCAGCTTTGTTGAGTTCCTCTTAGTGAGACGGATATTTAGGCATACTCCGTCCGAGGTTTGGATGCAGGTGGAGTACAGTCGGGTTGGTTTTGCCTTAAAAACCAACCAGGCCCCTGGGACGAAAAAGCCAATATCACTCAGACCGGACGTCCGATCGACGCGCCGTCTGTTGCGTTGAGTTCCTGTTGACGATACAAAAATTTTGGATACATAAACTCTGGACTTTGTGATAGTTTATGTATCAGCCTCTCGGCTCGTGGAGCGGACCCTCCCGAACGAGCTTGCTGTGTGCGGAAACCCTAGAGCTGGCTGCGACTGCTACTTCGACGACGACGACTGTGCAGAAATCCTCAGTGGACTGCGATGATGAAGATAGCTGGTCTTGTATCCTATGTGGGTCCCAGCTTGGATGATTCAATACTGGTCTTGTATCCTATGTGGGTCCCAGTATAGATGAATTAATGAAGACAGCTGGTCTTGTATCCTATGTGGGTCCTAGCTGTGCTAGTCTTGTATCCTATGTGGGTCCCAGCTTGGATAATTCAATACTGGTCTTGTATCCTATGTGGGTCCCAGTATAGATGAATCATTGAAGACAGTTGGTTTTGTATCCTATGTGGGTCCTAGATGTGTTGGTCTTGTATCCTATGTGGGTCCCAGTTTTGAGGATTCATTACTGGTCTTGTATCCTATGTGGGTCCCAGTATAGATGAATCAATGAAGACAGCTGGTCTTGTATCCTATGTGGGTCCTAGCTGTGCTGGTCTTGTATCCTATGTGGGTCCCAGCTTAGATGATTCAATACTGGTCTTGTATCCTAAGTGGGTCCCAGTATAGATGAATAAATGAAGACGGATGGTCTTGTATCCTATGTGGGTCCCAGCTTAGATGATTCGGTATCTATGTCTGATCATCTCTTTGACCCTTTTCGATGATGTATACCTGTGTGAGGTGAATCCTATTGCTTTCCTATGTGGATTGTGTTGTTCTATCCTGTGTGGATTTCATTTTGCTTTCCTGTGTGGAATACATATACTTTCCTGTGTGCACTGAGTTGTACTTGGGCTCGGAGGTTGGAGCGTATTGGAATTGATGACTTAGGTATATGTATGGGCATATACCTAAGCAGTGTCGGATGTTACTTCGTGATTGTATCTTCCTTTGTGGTTTATCCTTTGTGGGTTTTGGGAGACCTTCAGGGGTCTTGGGGTCCCTACTGAGTAACTTATACTCACCCCTGCACGGGCTATGCCCACACTACGTTGTGTTGGTTGCAGATGACGGACATCGTTGATCGTGGCTGAGGCTTGCAGAGCAGAACGGTACCTGGAGGTGGACCACTGGGCGGGACGTGCCCGGAGCGGACGGCGGGACCCGAGGAGCAGTGGAGCTACCTGTACCCACCCTTCAGGTGGGATTTCTAGTGGACAGCTCGGTGTGGCGGCTTTTACTTTACAGTTGTTGTTTTCCCTTTCGAGTTGTACTTTACTTTCAGTTTGGGTTTGTATACTGGCCCATTTACTTTTCTGCACTTCAGTTGTACTCTGTTCTTACTTAGTTTTTACTTTTCCGCTTGCTTACTCTGTGGTGTTTGTTTACTTTAAAAAGGCAATTCCTTCCCTTTTTATTGGGATTTACGCCTTGGTGCTAGTCGCCAGCCCCTGGCCTATGGAAGGCGGGCTTGGGGTAGTCACGGCACGGACCCCGAGGGAGGGTCGTGACAATCCAAATGATATGATAATTAAATTACCTTAAAAGAACTGTAATTTTATTATGCTAATGTAATATTTCTTCATCATATCTTTTTTCCCATTCTTTTATACTATAAATGAAAACACCATATGAGATGTGGTAATTTACCACATTCAAGGACAATGGGTTTTAAATTTCTACTACCATTTTAATTATGGTCATAAAACCATTAGTATTGTTTAAAAATTATATTATATATTTGTTTTCTCTCATATATGGTTCTATAATATTTATTTTAATGGTATTAAATGAACCATTTTAATATTATTAATTTTTGGGTATACTATTTAATTAATTACAAAGTTGTAAGGATTTTCTACCAGAACCTCAATTTTCATTCAGGTTGATCTGATTCTCTATTAAACTCAATTAAATTATTATTTATTCTTATTTACTCCTAATAAATTCTATTTTAATGTTATATTTTTTTTACCAATCATAATCTGACTTTTTTTGGGTATTTACATGTTTTATAAGAATTTTTCAAAATTTCATCCCGATAAACAAATCTGATTCAAGAGAACTTATCGAATTACTACATGTTTTCAACTACACTCCAAAATATATTTAAATGAAAAATTATTTTTATAAAATCGCTAATTTTATCATGATAATTTATCTTGGTTCATTTTTGGTTTTATGAAAACAAACACGCCTTTCCACATTAAAATTCTCTTTAATATTTTCTCTCAAATTATCTAAAATGTTTTATTTCTAAAAATTTGTAGGAACTATTTTTAAATGATTTCACTTGAGTGGGAAATTATTTATTCTTAAAATATAATTTCAATGTCCATACCTTTTTTTTTTTTGGATATACATGTTTACAATCTGATTTAATGGAAAATACAAATGATTTTCCAAAAGAACTCTACTTTTATGAGTAAAAAGTATTTTTCATGGCACTTTAACTTTTATGAAGTATATGCCTTGTTCACCACTTGTTCGATGAATGTTGTGTATGTAATGACCATTGGTATATCATATCAAGAGTCTCATTATTCTCATGATATTCTAAGGGATTTTGATTTGAATGTTTCTGGGTGGTACATGAAACTTTTGAATGTTTAAGGATTATTTCCTTAGGAAATTTTCAATGGATTCATATAAAAATATCCTCATATAAGACAACACCCCTTATTTAATGTTGTAAATCCATGATATTTATCTCCTATGATATCATCAACAATATTTAATTGAATGGTTTCTGATTAGTTTGATTGTAGATGTTCTATCTTAAAACATTTCTCCAATTTACATTGAATGGTTATTGTTTATACTTAATGTTCAGGGAAATTTTTTTACATTTCATATGTTAGATTCAGTATGAATGGGTATATTATCTATTTTTATCCCCATTAATATTAATAATCAATTGGACTTAGTATGTGTCCGGTTGGTCCTACTATATCACCTAGGTGCATTGGTTGGTATCATGGGAGAAACTATGGTCTTGGCACGAGGCAATGACAAAATGAATATTTATGGTTTTGGCCGAGGCCTTATTCATTTTTTGATGTCTTTTCTAAGACCTTGATTGTATATTTTATAATTTCTGGAATATGAATTTCCCTAATTATGAAATTAGTAATTTAATGTTCATGTGGTTATTTGACTAGTAGAATACCCATGGTTATGTTTTATTATGGCATTATTTACCTAGCTAATATTCATGCCATGATATGTTCAAGATTATTTTTAAAGGCATCTATTTTAGTCATTCTACACGACTAATGTTTATGTTTATGTTATATTCCATTGTATTGATTAACCCTTACTGAGCATTTGAGCTCACCCATTTCATTTGTTTTTCCTTCCCCAAGTTATGCAAAACATATTGTTTACTGAGTTCTCAAGGATGCAATTTTTTCAGATATTTTTATGTATCATTATTTGTTTCCATTCAAAATATAAAATGGGTTCCATGTATGTATTTATTTTTTTCAAGATTACTAAACTGATCTGTCATTTAGGATTAGATTCCTTGAAATCATGCCAATGTGTTAAAATAATGCACCGGCTCCAAGCTTCTAGGGTTTGGGCACTATAGTTGGTATCAAAGGAAGTTTAGTAGAATTCTTGGGAACTAGATTTAGAAAACATATGCAAGGGAACAAATACATTAGATGGTATTTGAGGACAAACAGACAAGAACATCCTAGAATTTTTGTTATGAATAGATTATGTGGATCTTTCTAGAAAATACGTCATTGTCTAGATACAAACAAGTTGAGGTGGTTCTGAAACAAATGTACCTAGGAGTGAAAAATTTGGCAGGGAGTTTTGGGCTAGACCTGGGGTATCCAGTTACACGAAAACGGGCCTTGCGGAACTCTTGGTTTGACACGTCTGAGGGATATGCTTCAGATAATTCACATTTTATTAACCCATTATTGTGAAATATTTATTACCCCAAAGTAACCAAATTATATGGTTGTAGGATTTACGATGAATGAATTTATTCTATGTTCTATACCATGTTTAGAGTTATAGAGAGTTAATAATTTTATGAGATATTATATAATTTATAATTGAATATAAATGGTTCCTGCTATAAGGAATGATAAATTCACAAATACAAATGATGTGAAGAGTAATAAGGATCATATCTCTAATAGTCTTAAGCCATATTTTCAATGGAACATTTTATCCCAATTATCCACACCATATGATGAAATAATATCATGTGTTAGCCATGTATGTAAATATATCTCTGAGTCCTATGGATTTGACGGAAAGAAAAAGAATAATAGGATGGTAGAGAGATTCGAGGACAAATTGAATAAGGTAAAGAAGTGTGTTCCCACATGTGATAACTGTTTAAAGAATCACCCTAGTAAATTCATGAAGGGAATGGGTGTTTTCTATAAGTGTGAAGAGAAATGATACAAATTTCACGATTTCAAGGGTATGAAAATGGTTTCCAATATACAATGCTTCAAAAGAAAGGATATGGGACACTATGTGAATCAATGTCCCAAGAAGCAAAGAAATATACCACAAATGATGATTTTGGATAATGATCAAGTTATGATGTTTCTGCAGATTAAGTATAATGATTATTATTACTAGTGGAGAATCATTCCATTTTGAATATTTTTTCAGTGTTGTATTGGTTGTATAAATTATGGGATATATAAGGATTTTACCGCAGTACTCTTTTAGTAAGGATTGGAGGTCATATGATGAATGGTAAAAAAGAAAAGTGATTCAGTGGAAAGTTAAAAAATTTAGAGAAAAAATATGATTGAGGGAAATACAACCCTTAATATATATATCTCATGTAGAGATAATTATTAATAAATGTTTGATTCAGATATATACTAACTACCTTGGGACTAATTATAGACTTTTCAATAAGTGGTATATGCTATCATTGATGGAGTTTACAACACTTTTGGATTTAATGAATATATCCAATAACATGTATCTTACATAATGAATACAGAAGAATGCATGTTTCCAATATAGTTTTTATGTAAATTAAAGTCATTACCATATTTCAAGAGGATACATGATGTAGTTATTCACATGTTTGGAATGTGAATTTAAAGTTGATTCTTGTTGATTAATGGTTAATGATATGTTCATTATATAAATTTAGATTCCATCATCATAATGTGTTCAATAGTTATATTTTTTAATTTTAGGAATTTACGAAATGGTTTAAGTTGATCTTTGTCAGTGGTTTTAGAGTTTAATGTTGTTGCACGATAGTTTGATTATTTTTATGTGAACATTTTTTCCAATTAGAATTTTTTGTTTTGTAGTAACTGATGCACTTCCCTTTCCTATTCTTAATAGGATATTTTAACCATATTCTTGATGTGGGTTTCCCATCAGTGGATTTTCTAGTATCAACCATTAACTTTCAATTTTCTATTTCAAATATTGTAGATGAAATTTTTGTAAGGAGGGGATAATATAACCACCAAATAATTTACAAATAGATTTAATATAGAGTGCATGAAACACTAAGTCTCGAAAAAACACCACTTTGTTATAACCTAACCATGTAAATATAATTTTTCCACCTCTCTGATTTTAATTTTGAAAAACTAAAATACACAATTGCATTCAAAAAGATATTTAGAGTCTTATAAGTCAAACTTATTATTTTGGTGGTTAGTATCATACCGTTATGAATAGTAATGAATAGTAAACTGTAAAAAAATTAGAAACATCACCAATGAATGTACAAATACAATTTAGAAATCCTAAAAGTGAAAAAATGATCATAATATAAGTACTTTTATTTTTGTAAGACATAAATATTTAAATTATAATTTTTTGATTAATTCAATAATTTAAAATGAAAATTTATTTTCATAAAATTTAATTATAAATTTTTACTTTATTGTATTATGGTTTTGAGATTATTTTATGGGACCCTGATTAATTTATCATGGTGTAATAAAACGAGTTATAGTTTTAAAGTAATTTTTTTGGAATAAATTATGAATTTATTTAAAAATTAAATTAAATGTATTTAGAAAATTATTTTCAAAAATTGGAGTTAATTTTTGAATTTTACACATCAAAAAATTGTTGGGGGTGATTTTTTGGTATTTTTTTTAAATTATTGATATTTTTTTAAAATTATTGAATTTTGGATGAATAGTCAAATACAGTAAAATACCGTATATACAAATTATCTATTAAATAAACTATTTATGAAATCATAATTGATGTAAGGCCACTTGTTTTTAACTCACATGAACTTATTAATATTATGGGTTACATGAAACAACACTATTGGTTGCCTTGAGGGAAATAATAAGATAATGAGTGAAATATTCAAAATTCACTACTCTTCTATACTATAACCCCCCCCACTAAATATTCTTTTAAATCAAATAAATATATGTGACTTGTATAATATCTACCCAAATACCCTTCCTTAGTCACTCCCCATGTCCAAGAGCTCTTGTTCTTGCAGAAAGACCAAAACCTCTCCCCTAAAGAGTCTCTCAAGGAAGATTACTTCAACAGGTAAATTCCTCTTTCCATTTCTTTTATTTCAAGTTCTCTTTTATGTGGTATGTATTTAATGTATTTATACCCTGTTATTATTTAAATATTATTAATTCCATCTACTATTTTATGAATGGGTGAATTTTATCCCCTCTCTTTTTTGGTTTTCTAAAACCATGTTGCATAGCTGTTATGCTGCATAATGTTTCATCTAAAAATCTCTCTTTTTCAAGCACTCATTTTTTGTTATGATATTTTATTTTAAATTGGTTTATTTAGGGATATAACATTAAATATCCCTATAATTTTTCATATTATGTATGAATTATGAGATACCATTTTTCTCTCATCAAAATATTTTTTGAAATTCTAAATGATCTCGTTAGGCTGCCGAATTTTTGTGAGGGATTTCCAAATGTTTCTTTAGTTTGAGTTACTTTATTTTCTTTTTCATTCCTCATATCCATAATAAAAATGATATGATAATTACATTACCACACATTAACATTACTTTTATTATTCTAATATAATATTTTTACATCATTTCTCCTTTTCCATTCTTTTATATTAAAAATCAAAACACAATCCGAGATATACTAATTTACCACATTCAAAGACGACGGGTTTTCAATTTCTACTACCGTCTTCAATTATGGTCATGAAACCATTTTTATGGTTTAACCAGAAGATAATATATGTATTATGCCTCATCTATGGTTTTGGAATCTTTTTTTACATATGTTTTTTATTTATAAAGCGAATGAGTTCGTGGTGTCCAAAAACCGCCAATTAACCCAAACAGTTATCATTAAATAATTTATATAATGACTCTTATTAAATATAAGAAAAAAAATTAAAATTACCACCATTTAACCTTAAGTATGTTTATTAATAACATAAAACTTAAATTCTGGACAAAAAGTCTCATTTTACATGATTCTCCATTCATGTATATAAGTATGTTGATCATGAAACAAACAAACCCGAACAATGAAATTGAACCTCTAAACCCATAAAAAAGGCCTTGAATGAGATTAATATGGTTATAATAAAAATATTACATGTATAAGAGGTTACTAAAGTATTAATTAATTAATTTAATTTGGTTATTAAAGAGACTAAGATCAATTGAATAACACCATTAGACTTAAGGTAACAGTTTCCTCATCTCACTTCCATTTTTGTGAGACATTCTTTATTCACTGCTTTTACTTGTATATGGTGTATGTATACTACCCTACTGATTTATAATAACATTAATATATTTATTTTAATGGTATCAAATTTTCCATTTTAATATTATTAAATTGGGGGTAAACTATTCAATTTATTACAAAGTCTTAAGTATTTTCTACCCGAACCTCCATTTTCATTCGGGTTGTTGTTATTTTCTATTCACCTCAATTAAATTATTATTTATTCTTATTAACACCTCATAAATTATATTTAAATGTTTTATATATGTTTAATAATCATAATCTTTCTTTTTTTGGGTATTTACATGTTTTAATGTAATCATTCAAAATTTCATCCTGATAAACAAACATGATTCAAGGGAACTTCTCGAATTCTTACACATTTTCAAGTGCACTCTAGAATCTGTTTAAATCCACCATTAAATTTTTAAAATCACTCATTTTATAATGATAAATTATGTTTTTTTCATTTCTGGTTTTATTAAAACAATAATTCATTTCCACTTTAAAATTATTTTTAATATTTTCCATAAAATGCTCTAAAATGATTTATTTCTAAAAAATATTTAGAACTCTTTTTACATGATTTCACATCAAAGGGACATCATTTATGCCCCAAATATAATTTCATTGTAATTTCATTTTATTTAATGGGATATATATGTTTACAAAATGATTTCATGGATAATACAAATGATTTTCCAAAATAACTCCTCTTGAAAAGTTAAAAGTATTTTTCTTGTATCACGTTAACTTTTATAAAGTATATTCCTTGTTAACCAATTATTCCATGCATGTGGTGTATGTACTACACTTTGGTATATCATATCCATATTCTTCATAATCTCATGATATTCTATGGGATTATGATTTTATTTTTTCAAGATGGTAAGGGACACTTTGGAATGTTGAAGGATTACTTCCATAGGAAATTTTTGGTGGAATCATTTAAAAGTATCTTTATCTAATACAAAATAACATATCTAATCTTTTACTTCATTGAGATTTATCTACTATGATATCATCTACCATATTTAATTGAATTATTTATGATTAGTTTGACTATGGATGTGCTATCTTAAAACCAATCACCAATTTTCTCCTACTGGTTAGTGTTTATGCATAATGTTCAGGGAGAGTTATTTACATTTTATATGTTAGTTTCAATATGAATGTGTATATTATTTATGTTTATCCCCATTCATATGAGGAATTCATTGGACTTTGTATGTGTCAGGTGGGGCCCACTATAGCCCCTCGGTGCATTAGTAGGTCTCATGAGAGAAACTATGGTCTTGGCACGAGGCCTTGGAAAAATGAATATTTATGGTTTTGGCCATGGCCTTCATCATTTTTAGATGTCTTGGATGAGGCATTTTTTGTATATTTTAGAATGTCCGACATATTCATTTCCCACATTTTTAAGGTAGTAATTGATAGTTCATGTGGTTATTCGACTAGTATAATATCTAAGTTTATGTTTTATGATTTCAATATTTACTTAGCTAACATTCATTCCATAATGTGATCATGTTTATTTTTAAAGGCATGTGATTATTTATTCTCCATGCCTAATGTTTATGTTTATTCTATCATCCACTGTATTGCTTAACCCTTACTGAGCATTTGAGCTCAAATAATTCATTTGTTTTTCTTTCCTGAGGTTATGATGATGAGATCATTTAATGTGTTTTCAAGGATGTTGTATATTAGCTTTTGTTATGAATCATTTTTTATTTCCTTTAAAATTGTAAAATGGGTTTAATGCATGTATCTAGTTTCTTCATGACTACTAAAAGGATCGGTCCTTCGAGATTCGATTCCTTGTAATCATGCCAATATATTAAAATAATTCAACGGCTCGGAGATTTTGGGGTTAGGGAATTACAAGTGAACACTACCTAAAATAAATTAAAAAGAATATTTCCATAATAGAAAAATAAGTAATAGGCTTCGTAAATCACATGAGGTAAGATATGTTCTTGGAAGAGGAATTACTTTGATTTTATGTAGATGAAATCATTATATAATACTTATAATATGTTAATAATTTCATGTAATTATTAAAATAAACATATTTAATATTAAATACAACATGTAACACGCATATTTTACTATGAATATTGGAATCAATTACATTACGGGAGGTTCTAATAATTATTATTATGATTTTAATTATAAATTAGAAGGTATCTTCTATGACATTTAAGATATGGACACAATATCACATTTACAATGGGGTTTTTCATGTTAAAATATCATTATATATCATCTTTTAAAAAAATTAACATATTTTATAGTTCTTGATGAAAAGACACATTTTACCATGTTAAAAAGTGTCATTTTTATGGTATATCAAAATTATATAACAGCATAACAAGAAATAAGTATGAGATTAACAATATCAAAAATTAATTATGAATAAAAAATAAAACATGAAAATATACATATCTAAATAAGTAACTATATAAATTTAGATATTATTTATTTTTATATTAATGTACCTCACGCTTCTCATGGTCATCCATTATAGTACATCCCAATGTTTATATATATGTCATTGACTCTATATTCTTTTTTTCCCTATGATTCCTAAAAAAATTCAATTCAAGTAATAAGAATTAAATTATATTTGAAAACTAGTAAATATTGGGAATTTTTTAAACTCATTAATCTTCCAATATGTGATCATATTTTGATATTTAGTTTTTGGACAGTCGTGGAATATGGGTACACCCCCAAAATATGAACCAAATCTACTCCTCCATCCAACATATAACTCATGATTGTATGATCACTATAAAAACTGATGATCTATAAACCTTGAAATAATAGAAGATTCATTTTTGGGAAAGTAAAATCGACTTAGCAATGAACATTTAATTCATATAAATACAAAAAATAATGTAGATATTAATTTTTAAATTTGTCTTACCCATATCTATGCCAATGCTTTGTCCTTGATGTCATTACTGAGATGTCTCCAGGAGACTGGTTCCATCGAAATGATATAGTTGTACTTGAAAAAAGTTGTATTTTCATTAATTTAATCCACCATTATTTGTGTTTGGTAATTCCTAGATTCCTACATATGGGTTCACCCACATCACCAACTAGAAGATCCCACTAAATAAGATAAAATTTAGAAAAAAAAGAACAATTAAGTCATTATACAACAAGAAAAAAAAAGTTATATAATTTGAAATAGTTAAAACAAAAATAACACGATGCAATCTACTCAATAGGCTCTAATTGATCTATGGGTATTCCTAGATCAATAGCCTTGGAAGGACGTGTTTCTTCCAATTAATTCTCTGGGCGA
Organism: Viscum album; assembly: GCA_963277665.1. Lineage (NCBI taxonomy): Eukaryota > Viridiplantae > Streptophyta > Magnoliopsida > Santalales > Viscaceae > Viscum > Viscum album. The sequence continues at coordinate 600,632,804 of OY728122.1, forward strand.
TCTGAATATACTTGAGTGGGAGATGAAGGAACAAAATCTTCACATCCTGGATGGATATAAGGAAATGTAGAAAATATATACATGATATGATATGGGTAGTAGGGTTGGGGATACAACAATGGATATCAAAATGGTATATGTGGAACTATCCCTAAAGGTTGTGTAGACAAGGTATGGGAAGAATAGAATAAATGATACGATAATGGAGGAATGAGTAGGAACATCCTTCTAGAAGATGTAGACATTGTATGGGAAGAATAGGATAAATGAGATGATAATAGAGACAGGTGTAGGAACATCCCTTCATGTGGTGTAGACATGGTTTGGGAAGAAGAGCCTAAATGAGATGATGATAGAGGCATGCATTGGAACACCTAAAGAGGATCAAGAATAGAATGGACAAGTGTGGTAAATGGGGTGTATGGTGGTGTTTCATGGTGGGAATTTGTAAGAAGGGAGCTTCATCTAGGTATAAGAGCATCCCCAATTGGACCCAAACTAGTAGGATAAGGATGAGTCAAATATGTTGCACCAGAATATCCCTAAAACATATTTGATAATAATATTAACATGGAATTATATGTAATTTAGTAGAAAATTAAATAATTATTATGCTCACATAGGGAAGGAGAGGAGCCATCCCATGATTGATCATCTGTTGACCAACATCAAATAATCACTTCCTATGAACTTCTTTCATAATCTATATAAGAAATAAATGTAAAACTTTAAGAAACATTTTTTGAAAATCATGCATACAACGTAGAATTTAAATAAGTCATAAATAATGTTATAAAATGTTTTAGTAACAATAATTTAAGACCATGTTATAAATTTAATAAAACTTTTTAAAACAATATTTTGAATTGAAATAAATCTAATTAAATTTAATCAAACAACAAAATATTGAAACATGCATATCATTCCAAACTGATACTAAATTAAAGTAATTACAGTAACACCAACCTATGAAACTCACGTCAAGTTAAACTAAATGAACTGTGAACATATATGGTTGATTCTATATATTACCCACGACCACATAAGGTTCAACATAAATTCTCACAATGGTACAATTTCAGTCAAAACATGTAATATTATGGTTTACACAAATGGGGGAATCTATGGTGTCAATGTTTTCTTTATCGTCATGGAAATTATTTCACTGAATTACTTCATTAATGACACCATAATCAAGTCTTAGATGATCTATCACATAAAACAGTTTTTTTTTTCATTGATTCCAAAATGAATGGTTTATCTATATTCAAGAATAGACTCATGTCAAATACTATGAATCCACACTCATAAATAAATTTCCCAAGTCATGTTATTTCCTAAAACCATTTATATTTCATATTAGTTACTCGACCTTGAGAGTAGTAATTCAATAATAGTATTGTCTCAACAAGTATATAATAATCAACATATTTATATTGGGCCTAACTATCTAATGCACTATCATAATAGTCTATTATATAATTTAATGTAATTCCATCATGTTGTGTTCTCATTTTCACCACCTTCCCTTTTTAACAATTTTATACTAATTTATTTTTAATTATTTTCATCCATGAACCAATGAATTGAGACCAAGATCCAATTCTCTTGATTATTGATAAATAGAGGCTCTAAGTAAACTAAATACCTGAAATATATTTGAATAGTACAATTAAATGGATGTCAATATTTTAAGCTAATTAAACTAATGGTCATACCTTTAATTTCAACAAGAAGGAAAATCTTGGCTATGCAAAGCCTCTCTCTTTATCAAAGGAAAGGATAGATGGACTCTAATTATTATTATTTTTATGTTACCAGCATAAAATGATAGTCAAATTCTAATTTATAATTGAAATTACATATTATTAGATAACATACAGATATTAAAATTTCATTCTTGATATAGTCATCGAACAAACCACTATTAAACAAGACTGTGGGATGTGCTATATCCTTCTCTTCAAGGCTCAACATAGCCAATGTATATGACCTGTGAATTACTCATAATTTTGGGAAGATATAGAAATAAGGGATAAATTTCTCCATACTTTTCATCTTCATTTCTCATTTGCTGGTTATGTTTTATCCTCAAATTAGAAAAATACATTGAACAAAAATCCATACATTCATGTGTCATATGTCCTCTCAGAATTGAACCTTCAGGATAATTATTATTTTGAACATAATATTTCATTTTGCACATATCTGTTTCAGTAGGTTACATCCACTAAAAATCAATGTGTCCTCCAAGAAGTTTTTCAATTTGAAGATTAACTATTAAACATGGTATGCAAGTGAATAATGATGGAGGGAATTTTTTCCTGCTCACACAAAATTAATGGTTCCTCTTTATGCATATTTATGAAAAAATGGATAACATTTTAGAATAAAGGTATCTAAACATAGAATAGGAGAATCATAGTCACCCTTATATTACTGTATAGAAAATTTCAAATTGCTATTGAAATAAATTCCAGAAGAAGGATGTTATAATCATGAGTTTTTAGGGGTTTTTGTTTCAAATACCTTATGTTAAATTATTTAGATATATTGTGAGAATATCCATTAAGAAACATGATATTATACAACACTTCCGAAAATTTATTTTTCTCTAATGGTGTCATCATATAAGAAGAACAGAGAACATTACATTTTTTACATTGATATCCATAGGATGTACTTCTATTCGAATACCCTAATCCATTATGTCCTGATGAGATTGGAAGTCATTTTTTGGTCTTCCCATTGATATTGAGAATAATTGAAATCAAAATTTCACATATTTTTTAACAATGTTCATTCCATATAAACAATTATGTATCAAATTGGGAGACCAATATGGTAACTCAAAAAAGATACTTCCCCTTTTCCAATTTTAAGTGGCTTCAGTGTCAACATTCTTCCTCTTTCTAGATTTCATCTAACCTTTCCTTACTGAAAATTTGTAATCATTCAATTCATTAATCAAATCAGATCCTTAATTACATTCAGGTGTTTTTTTAGTGTCAATAGTATTATCAAACCTCCAATTATTGTTCCTGTTTTGATGATTAATTTGAAGGAATTGTGGATTCCCCCATGAAACTGAATCTATGATGATATTTTATCATTATCTATTCTGTATTATTCATAAAAATAATGCATGATATTTTTTCCTTTGTTCAAAAACCATACATCATTGAATTATAAATGAAAACATGTATAGTCCACATAAGGGAATCACACATCTGAACTATTATTTTTGAAGAAGCGTCAACTATGATCACACCCATATCCCAAAGCTACTTCAAATATCTTATTAAATGTTGAAAGTAGAAGTATTTATCATTTTTTGGATTAGAAGGTCCATATATCAGTATACTCAAGAATGTGAAAATATTTTTCATTCCCTTCAATGAAGGAAGACTGTGAACATGAATAAATACTGGCCACACACTATGAGCATTAACAATGTGTTGAAAAGGATTAAAACCACCACATGATAGACCCAACTTAACATTACACACCTCAAATAAAAAATTAAGATGATTTTCATAAAATCTATTCCATGATAATCCAACTACATGATAAACCAATAGATCATTACCATTAATTCTCTCAGCATCATGGAATCTCATATCGGATAATATTTGTATATACATAAATAGAGTTTGAATCTTGGTAATAAATGGAAATTTCCACATGACATTCTATAGAACACGATATGGTGTTCCACATTCATTTTACTTACATCGAGACGTATCATTCTTTACAGTCATTAAGGTTCACTGTTTTCATCCAAAATAAACTATAATATTTTAGACAATCAAAAACATTATTACTAGAAAATCCATGATTATTAATAAATTTTCATTCCTTATAATGATTTGATGAAATATATAAACCATCAGGAAGAAAGTAATTAAAAAATTTAATAATATAATCAATGGAGTTTTTAGAAATTCCATAAATGGTTTTCCAAGGATATAACTGAATACAAAATTCTAACTTGGTCATTTTAGTGCATTCCTGATATACTAGAGTTCTGGCATCATTCAATAAATTATTCACTCTCTCAAAATCATCATATTAAGTATTTTCCTCATGTGTATTGATATCATTTCCATCTTTAATTTCCATAATATCTCCCTTTTTATGATGAAAAATTTAGAAAGCAATCAAATATCAAATTCTGGATACCTATTTTTCTTTTCGTTAATGAAAAGTAGAATATTGTTCTGTCTCTCCATGGTGATACCAAAAAAAATATTTTATTTGAAATACATATTTATTTATATGGTAGCTAACTTATTCCCAGATTAACCATGGTATTACAACAAAATTATATCACGTAAACTGTATATAACCTTCATTTAAAGCATTGATAAATTAATATTATAAAAAATTCAAATTCCTTTGAAACTCAGAAAAAATTCTATCAATATGATACAACATTATTCTAACCATTCTATTAGAGGGAAAAAAATTATGACCAAATAAACAATGTAAACCATATTTAAAAATTCATTACCTAATGGAAATTAATTCACCTGAATAAAAATAAATCTAAAAAAAATCTATCAAGGAAACTGGTTTGAAAACATCATATATTTTTCATTAATACACATGAAATGATGGTTTTTAAAATAAATAACACTCAAACATTGACTAATAACAAAATGAAATATTATATGTATTATAAAACATAAATACATAAAATATAAACATAATAAATTTATTTTAAATATATATGATTATCATATAAAACATTCAAATCAATGGAAATAGGGGATTTGAAGACCAAGAGGCTAGAAACCTAAAATTCCGAATAAATTTGATGTATAATAGAAAACAAACTATGTCTACCCATATCCATGGTAAAAGTATGGATATCCCATATATTATCTCCTCCAATCATAAAAAATACATTGAATAACCAATATCTAAAGGAATATATTTTTCATTACATTCATGAAATGAGACCACGTCTATATACACACAAATTGTGTATAAATGTTGTTATAATTGATTCCCTTTAGAATTCTCTCAAATTCAATATACACAATCTTTATGAAAAAGATGTAATTATATTGTGAAAATCATATAAGAAGAGAAACCAATTAATAAGATGAAATAAAATTAACCAAACAAAATCACATATAAATCATGTTTACTAAAAATGCACATTCACATAAGTAAATTAATAATTAAAACAATTATATTACATATTCTATTCCCAAACATCATCATAGATTAACCACAAGCCAAATGAAAGTATTTATATGATCCTTTTAGTCAATACCTAATCTAAATGTATTCCTCTAACCGAAGAATGATCCTAAACTACATTTGAAATAACTAACTAGTGCATAATCTAAAAAATTGTGCTCTTCCCAAATAAAATTATCCAATACGTAAACATAAATTAGTATATCCTAGTATAAGTGTAATTAAAAATTTAGAAATTCTAGGTAATTTTTAACCTATCATAGAAAGTGTACTTATTTCTATAACCCCTTTTAATATTGAATTCTTTTCTATGATGTTATCTAAATAGATTCCTCAATAAATACAAGATAAACATTTAAAAACCACTCACCTCATCTCAAATAACCCTTCAATAAAATATCCCATTTTCATATTTAAATAAAATAATACTAAGCTTTTATAAATCTATTTTTTTCATGATAAATCTGACCATAGAAGGGGAAACAATATAAAGGAAGTGAATAATGAAATTAAATCACTATTGAAACAAGAAAAACATACTCATACAATTGGAAAACATTAATTAAACAATTGTTTTAAATTTTTATATTTTTTTATTAAATCATTACATAAATACAATAATAATTATTTCATGATACTATAATATTAAAATTTCATCAAACACATTTTAGATGGAATTTAATCAAAATAGACTTTATAATAAACCATATCTCTTAAACATTTTTATACATTATTTTTAAAATAAACATATATAAAAACACAAAAAAAATATAGATGTCTACTATATTTTGGAAATTAAGAATGTAATACATTACTTTTTGGGGTTTAGTGGGAACCCTCACAATAGTAATGTCACAAAATCGTATATCTAAAATCCAAAACAAATCCAAAATATCACAAGTGACATACCTTTACTAAAAAACCCAAACACAATACCACTCAAATGAGAAGCACTAAATACAAAAAAAACATAAAAACACATCTTCAAAATTTTGAAAGAGTTATAATGATTTTCTTCTTCACATGAACAAAAAATCATGATTTATAGAATGTCAAAAAATGAACCAAAAATCACTAAATCACTAAATAAATTTTATAAAAACAATGATTATCTTTGGTATATCACATGATATCATAGATAAAAATGAAAATAGTACTAATTAAAAGATAAAAATATTCTTAACCCACATATATTATTTTTGGGGAAGATTCAAAAAAACATGAAATAAATGAGATCTCTGGAGGATGTGGAGGTCACTAATCTCTCGGTTGAGAGGGAAATTAAAGAAGGATATAGGGGGATGGAAAATATCACCTAAGGAGGGGAGGGGATGAAAACGATTTCTTAAGGATGGGAGGGGGATGCATAAGGTCACCTGAGGAGGGGAGGGGAGAGTTTGGGATTCGAATGAGGAGGGGGGGGGGAGGATCTTGAGTGATGCTATATAGAAAAATATCTATAGCCACAATTGTTTTAAAAAAACTATTGATATAAAACCACCTATATCAATAATTTTCTAAAACCCATTGCTATAGTTTTGGGAATACATGCTATAACCAGAATTTCTCTAAACAATGGGTTTATAACTGTGGGTATAGATTGTTTTCTAGTACTATTCAGAGGATATTATATATCATTTTTATCACCCTATTGACTAATATAAGACACTCTATGATCATCTCTAGTTTTTAAAATGATATATTTCCAAATCCTTTATGAAAAAACATGGAAAATAAGTTATTTATATAGACTATAGAATCATCTGACAATAAAAAATAATTTAGGTATTTCAATGGAATCAAATCTATTAATGAAATAAAGAAGTGTTGCTACATCACTCTGGGAAGAATTAATTACATTATTATAATTTTAATCTCCTCATATTTTTTATTTCATTGACATTTTTAATAAACATATTTTTTTTAAAAAAATTGAAAAAATATTTAATTTATGTCTGGGAGAGGGATCCATGTACCCTAATTGAATAATTCTATTTGTTTAATTTAGAAAATATGATTAATTAGTGAGTTAATTTTAACATGTTATAAAATAAAATTAAAAATTTCCAAAAATGATAAATAAATAAATATAAATATTTTCATAGTTTCCTTCCTAGTACAATTTTGAGTAGTTTTAAAATGATGGTTGATTTTATTCTTATATTTTATTATAATCCTAAAAATGAATATTAAGTAACCAAATTAATTTTTTAAATGGAATTATATAATAACATAACACGTCCATGATTTCCCAATCTTGATAAGTACACTAAATATATTTTTTTTTATTGTTTTTCCCCTATATTCTAGAAAAATTATTGACATTTTCATAACTTCCAAAATCATCTTTGTCTCTTTTCATGAAATTATGAGTCTGAACCATGTTAAGATGATTGGGGTTATTGATTTATTTTTTGGAGCATAATAGACCTAGATATTCACCTTTATTTTAACCTCCTATTAATTTATTGAAACCATGAGTTTCCTTGATATGAATCCACATTAAAAATACTAATTTCAGATCATAAAATATAAATTTAGTATGATTTCATGATGTTTAATCAGACTATAATAAGTTGATAGTGATCTCTTGAATTATAATTAAATTAATGGTAAAATTTGAATAATTTGATTGGTGAGTTAATTTTTATTTAAAAGTGAGATAAATAGTTTTTTAAAAAAATATATCAATCATCAATAAATATTTTGAATAAAAAAATTTATTAAATGGAGTTACTGAGATTGAACCATGATATATAACCATCCCTTTTATTTTCTAAACTATCACATATTATTTTAGTATGAGAATAATATTGGGGATAATGTTTTTTCTAGTTTGAATTCTAAGGGTTTGAGAATCATTCCTGAAAATATTTCATTTAAACAATTATTGAAAAATATTCAAAAATGTAAAAAAACATTATTTTGTAAAACTTTTAGGGAAACAAGAAATATTGTATGAGAAAATGATTCATAGTGAATGATAATGAGATCTACAAAACATTGATATAAATTAATTCCACTCTTTGTAATTTACATTTTTTTATTCTCTATTTCTTTGGATTTTTAAATTATTTTCCTATAAAACATTATCCTTATGGATATTTAAACCTTTATAAAGGATTACTTTATTTTTTTTGGTTTGAAATCTTGATGGGTTTGAATATTACCTTCAAAATAATGGATATAATATACATACTTGATATAGAAAATAACTCCAATAGAGTACACCCTAAGAGAGAAGTTAATTTATTTTCAATTAAGGTATTTAATAAATTGAATTTTTAATTATGAGATGTGGAATAGGGTAAGTGGAAATGGAGAAATGTCTTAAATGATGTATTAGTTGTTTCATTATTAAGAAATGGTTTATTTCATGTGTTTTTTTATTTTAAAAAACATATATTATTAATTTTTTTTATAATTATCGATGATTGATTTTTTATTATATTGTTTTATCATTCCTATTTTATTATTTATTGTGTTTTTATTGATGATAATAAAAATATAATGTGTGGGGAAAATTGAATAGCCAAAAATATGCATATATTCATTCCACAATCTGAGAGCTTTAATTGATCAAATATTTCAATTTGTTTTAATTTTTCAATATTGTTTTTTAGACTTCACATAAGGAGGAATTTGATTGTATTTTGATTAATTTATATGAAAATGAATAGACTATTATATAAACCAACAAATAATATAGTTTTTTACCTAAGAGGATTGTAGAAGATGAAAATCCTAAAGAAATTATGGTATGGTAATAGCCTCATTTCATGAAATATATATGTATAAATAAAATAAAGAGGATATAAAGAAGTGAAAAATATATATTATATAGTTAATGATATAATTACCTTCTTTCATAATAAATTATGAAATCATAATTGATACAAAATATTAAGTTGTAGTTTATATGGGTTACATAAGACATTATATAGGAAACAATATGTGTAAACAAGAAAATCCCTGTTGGTGTATAGAAAAGAATCAATACCTATACAACATATGTATAGATCATACCATGAAAAGGGATATATAAGAATAAACAGATAATCATATATTATTGAAAAGTGATAATGTTTGAATAACAGAAAATCCTGTATTCCCAAATCAAATTAAAGAGTCATGTTTATTCAACAACCTTAAATACTTGCACTACACATGGCTATGAATCTGAATAATTAGGATTTATATTTGGGATATTATTTCATTCTGTTTATGATTATTATGCTATAATAAATTAATATAAAATTAACTTACAGGGAATGTGTGTAGATTAAATCATTGAAAAGCCTACATTATATGGAGGGTAAATTTTTTGATAATCTATATGATTTTGGCTTTATGAACATCATGTTACATTATCCATTATGCACCATAACATAATTATTAGTTATTTAAATGTGGTCAACCCATGGTCAAACAATTTGTTGGATCATGTCATAATCGTCAAAATACATAAGATTTAATAGTGATATAATTTTACCAATTCCTTGACCATTACCTTTATGTTGTAAACCTTGTCAACATGTGGTGAGAAATATATAATTTTAATTCATCACATAAAAACACCTATGGTTATTTCACAGTGATATCTGGAGCTATATATTTTTTATTGTGTCAATAATTTAAGGGAGAATACATCTTTTGTTAAAATATGACTATAGATAGATGTATTGAAACTCAGAGACTTTTCTGAAGGGGCCTATAAACATATTTTAGAACATTTATGTTTTGACTCCAAATTTTTGGATTAGATATCAAGGTGTGTATTAATGTTAATATTAATTTGATTTATTCTATTCATGATTTTTATAATCCATTAAATATGTTTGCATACTATATTCCCCAAGAGAACACATTCACTTGTTATTGAGGAAAATTCCATCATTAGACAGTGGTTTCTTAAGGGATTGAAGATTGAGAGTAAGAGGGTGATTCTAAAACATAAATGATTAATTCATTTTGTAAATTTTTTTTATATTAGTATCACACTGATAATCAATATATATATATATATATTATCTAGTTATCTAGAGAGAATGATGATAACTAATGAATGCTCCCCATTATGATAGAGGAGTATGGGATTATGTGACAAAACATTATTTCTAGTTTTCTTTGATATAAATCATAATGAATCTGGGTATTATTAGATTATTATTACAATAAAAGTTGATTATACTTAGTTTTAATTAATTTTTACATGCCACATGGAATTAATTACTTCATTAAGTCTCACAATTAATCAACCACGGTAATTCACAAGGATAATTAATCAAAAAATCATAAAAAATATCCTCTTAAATTAATTCCTTTTCACTTTTAATCATTAAATGGTTTCAATAATTCATCATCATGTTTTAGTATTATATAATTTTCAATCTTGTTTCCACTCCCAAATATTTTTAAATTATTTTTCTTATCCAAATTCAATTGACCATAAATTTGGGAGTGGATAACTACATTAGGATTCCCATTTCCCCAATAGAACCACCTCATGGAATCTAGTTAATTTACTAATTTTTTTTAATAATTTAGTTCCTGTGAATTAAAAATTATAAACTCTTCAATCATTATCTCAGTAGGCGAGGACACTGAATATGTGAGTTTACTGGTAGCGACATATATATGGTTTTCCTATATATCATTTATGTGGAATTTTATAAAAATAGATAATCATTGCCAGTACATATTCAATATTTTATGATATAATATCTTGATCTATGTTTATTTGATTCTTATCCATAATATATGGTTTGTTAGGATAGATTCATGACTAGAATATATGAGTCCCTTATACCGTATGGTGCGTTCAGGGTAAAAGAAAATCTTTCATGATTGTAACTTCTCTGATAAGTTTATGGACATTTTGATGACCAAAGAGCTGGTACTGTGGGTATGAGAATACCATATGTTTATATATAACATATAAAGGATTTAATTTCAGATAAGTAAAATTATGATGACTATAATAGGAAAAATAAGACATATTCTTTAGTTATGAAATGTATAGTTATGGTTTATTGACTTGGGGTAAAATCATAATGAGTATGTGGGTGTTTGATAGTTATGTGGTATTTTTTGGGTATCAAGGTCTTATCCTATTATTACATTAGTGAGTAGAAAATAGAGAGGGTTTTCTTACAGAGATATTGGTTATCCCAAGTATGTATATTCCCTTGAGTTGAATGAATGTGTAGACATATCATGTTATGGATTGACGTATGGGAGATGTGATCATGTATATATTTTTTAAAGATGGAAGAATATTTGGTTATGTATATGAAATGAAGTAAAAGATTAATCTTTGTGTGAGGAATAATGCTTGATAGGAATAGACAAATAATTGATTAGGTGTGTAAACCATGGACCAATTGGATATAATTATTGATAATATCAGTTATTTGTGGTGTTTGGTTAGTTCTAGTATTTATAATGCTTTAGTTGTGAATTTTTATCATAAACTAGGGTGATTGTGCATTTATTGGGTAGTTTATTGGATATACACTCTCATAGGGAATACGATATTGGGTATTTTCAATTTATAAGAGGTATGTGACACTATGTATCTTAATCTCATCCATGGGATGGTTCAACGGTGAGTTGGATACGTGGGAATTTCTATTGACTACATGTGGACCATACTAGTGGAATATTATAGAAAACCTATGATATATAATTACTTATATATGGGCATAATATGTATTTTGAAGGAATGTTATGTTGAGGATTTTTTATTCATATCAGTTGTATGAGAGTGTTTCTCTTACATAGGTTAATTGAGTCTATGATACGTTCTTTAAACTTTTATGACTCATATATGATCAATGAAATTTATGAGTTGAGATACTTCATAATGTAGTATTAGAATCATTAGTTCCCTGACTATTTAGAGTATGGTCATGGGATTCTATTGGAATTCCATGGATGGTCGAACCTGTAATGTGATTGGGGAGTTTTGAATACTTTTTATATGTAATTTAAATCACCATTTGTTTAGGATAAAAACATCATACATAATTGAAAAGTGAGAATGAATTATTTGGGATTGTACTATTGGGCAATATAGGGTATTTATGAAAGGACAATGAAATAATAAAGGGGTTAATATTGGTTGGTTTTTGAACGTGTTTATGTGATAACTAAAATGGTGTAATATCATTGGAAATAAAAGGGTAAATTAACTATGGTGGTTAGGAAGAAATCAAATTACGGCTTTTTAGCATGATGTGATATGGTCAACAATATGTTGTTTCATGAGAGTCAAGTGGTGATGTGTAAGTTGATAGATCGTGAGTTGTATCCCTAGAGACTATGTCTTTTTGTAAAGCATGACCAGTGGAATATGGTAATGGGGTTGTATAGAATATAGGTAGGGTAGGACCAATATACTAGTTTTTAGATGCTTTCATCAATGTAAATGAATAGGACTCATTACTCATAGTGTTCAGATGATGATGGATATTTGGGAGGATAATTCAAATATATCAGGAATAAGGGTACTCATTTGGTGTCAAGAAAACCCTGGATAGGATATGTTTTTATCAACTATTTCAATGGTTTTCCATAAACACACATGGATGCATATTAATAAGGCCAACACATATATTTTCATGGTTTTTTGTCATTACTATTTTTTAGTTAGCCAGGTTATATTTGATAAATGTGATACAAATATTGGAGTATATCATTAAGGATTAGATAAAGACAATTATTTTTGTTAAATGATATATATGAGTTATGAGACATGGTCATGTGGGTTAACTATAAGGCCCCAGCCTTAAACCATACTTAATCTTGAGTTATTACAAGATTACACATTGAGGATCTTTTCAGGTTTAGAGTTTTAGAGAATTAGATCATGAAACTTTCATTACATTCCACATTTAAACAAAGTGGTTACATAAAAGACAATATTCATTCTTCCCATCAACGGAAACATATTTAAAATAAAACATAGATTCTTTCTTTACACATCCTTGACACTATCATCACATCATGTACCTTTCCCTTGACCTGTGAAAAACATTTCAAAAACATGGGATGAGCATTAAAAGCCCAGTAAGGGTTATAAAAATATGGAAAGGAAACATGAGTTCATATATACATAATAATGAAATCATACTTTACCCATAAAACACAGGCACTTTAACATACCTCATCAAACCATGAATAAATCATAGAAAACATAAGACATAAAGGTAACTTGAGGCATTCATAACATTCTTACGTAGGGAGTAACCCTCTTGGTTACGTTTGGAATACCCATCACAGTATATTCCCTAAATCTCTTCAGAGAAACCTTAACGTTTCACTCCTTCGCGTTACCCAATGCATTGGAGAGCTATATCGGGCTCACCCGCCCTTAGTTTATCACGGAACAACCCGTCTTCATAATAATGCCCAAGAACCATAACATAAATGTATCACATAAAACATGCATAAAGGAAACATAACATTTCCACATTTCAATCACAATATAACATTTTAGTATATTGAAATAATGAATCCATTCAAAAAGAAACCATTTCTAAAACCATTTAAAACATTTAATAAAGATATTTTTGAATCAAAGTGTCCCATACCACCTTGAAGCTTAAAATTTTAAACCATTAATATCCATATAAATAAATCCTTAAAACCATTTTGAAAACATGGATATTAATAAGAACAAATAATTAAAACATTTAAAACGATATTTTGGTTAAAGGGGTTTTACCAAAATTAGAGACACTTGAATACAATAATTGAGGAATAACATTTAGTCAGAACTTTAAAATATCATGAGAATAAATGGATTCATGATATAATACTCCAAAGGACATTATATACACCATATAAGAGTTAATTGGTTCATAACAACAATGAACCCTCAATAGAAATGTCAAATGTGATGAAATCCCTTATAAAGAAGGTATCCTTAAATTAAGGACAAATCAACCTCAAAAATATGTGTGAAAAATATAAATACACACAATATAAGTGGATATTAAGTGTAAAACAATAAAAGTTCATTCACACGTATTCAATGGATGACATATTCAATGACTACATGTTGAACCCAAAGAAATTGAAATTGGGTTAAAAAGTTCCCTTGACAGCCTAACGGCATCACATCAAAATGAGTTGATGAGAGATAAAAAGTGTATCTCATCACATGGACATAAAATTTACATCAATATGGATATATGAGAACATATCCCAACATAACAATATGTAAATTAAAAGACCCAACAAACGAAGTCTTTTAGAAAAGAGGAGGGTGAAAGGTTCCCTTACCGACTTGGGTATCTTTCAAAACATACACCCCATGAAAGAAGGACAATAGATCATTGATGTAAATACTCATAAACGAAAGTATATTACACAAATATTATAATAATGGGCAGTACATACACCACTCAATGGAATTTGTGGAAAATGTAGCATAAATCTCACGGGAATAAAAGTGAGATGAAAAATCCCTTACGAAAACTCGGCAGCCTAACGGCGCCACATAAAACTTCCGAATATGGATTGATGAGATCAAATAGGGTATCTCATCACATTAAAATAAAATGTACAGCAAGAGTAATATAAAATAAAATCCGCCAACATTACAAATAGGAGCTTAAAAGAAGTGACATAAAGGACAGTACTTAAGAAAGAGAGAGGTTAGATCTCTTACGAATGTTCAGCAGCCTAACGACGCCACTCAAAATTTACAAAATGGATTGATGGGAGAGAATAGGGTCTCTCATCACATGAACATAAAAATTTCAGTAAGTGTAATATAAAAGATCATCCCAATAACATGAAATATGAGCTTTAAAATGAATGACATAATAGTGTGTACTTAAAAAGAAAGAGAGGAGTAGGATCCCTTACCTCGGGTCCGACTTGACTCGATCGTTCTTTAACATCCTGAATAATAAACTTGAGTTAATTTCTATTTTCTTAAGAAAATTTTTCAAGTTCATTAATCCTTTTATATCACTTATTTCCATGTTATAAACATTATGTAATCATTTAAGTTAATAATGTTTGTTTTGTCGACATTTGGTTCTTAAGTCGAAAGTGAACTTCTTACAATTACATGTTGTTCGTGTGGCCAAATTTTTATTATATCCAGAATTTTATTCATGATGTAGATATCATATATGTCATATATATCCAGTACATTCATTCATTTATAACATTACATAATCATTTAGAGGTAATAAATGAAATGCACCGTTCATGGAGACGGTAAGCCGTACGTACGCATGAACGCTAATTTCATTTCTATTTCGTATTTTATAGAATGGAATAATAATTATATAAAGTTATATTATAATTCCAGTATAATATCATATATAATATCATAGTTCCATCCTTTATACGTCCCACATATGGTATTTAACGAATCAAATCACTTTGAGGGGGCAGTAGTCCGCACTTCCTTAAATGAAGATATCGCGTTTACCCATAATGGAAACCATAATGGTATGCCCAAAATGAAAAAAATAGAAGCTTAAGGAAAACATAAACATATTATATATCATATATAAAAATAGTGAAATCATAATGGCCACCTTTGAAGGTGTTAAATGAGTATTGAACAATCATCGTTTCGGGAGGCAGAATTTCACCATCCACGGAAACCGTATGTTCTTTAACCATTTGATGTAGTTGTGTGAGAGTGTAGCTCGAATAAATCTTATAAAAACATCCTATTATATTGAAGATACTGGTTTTGTTACAAAATATGTAAATAAAAAGAGATTACGGGGTTGGATAAGCAAAATGAAACAAATGAACAAGAGAGAATGAATTACCTTTAAAAGTGTAACTCCTTTTGATTTGAGCCTAAAGGCTTCCTTTGAAAGGATTATGCCCAAAGGGAATCCTCTAGGATGAGTAGAGAGATGTGTAGAGAGTAAATGGGCAGGGTTTGACTGAGCCAAAGGCTTGAGGAGTGTGTGAAATGAGGTAGAGGTGGGGGCCTTTTATAAGAGGAGAGGAGGGGCACTTTTGGAAAGTAAGAAATATTACTTTATTTGAAAATGTGTTTCGGTTTTAAAAGGTCCCACATTGATATAATTCGTGGATAAGGTGTTAAGTGTTGGAAATCCACCCATACAATAAGTTTTTTACATGTGTAGTTCATATATTTTACATTATCTTTCCATTTTATTTAAATCGTTAAATAATGAGGTCATCGTTGCATCATCATGATGTCATAAATAATTTAATTTATTTAGTGTCTAAAAATTATAAAAAAATACTATAATGTAGGAAATTCTTTTATCTTTTCAATGACTATTTATAATCAAAAATATTATCTTTATAACCCCATGTAAAAATTGTTTTATTAAAACATATGATGTTTGTGTCATTTTTACTTTTACATTAAATAAAAAGTTATTTATGTCATTTCCCAACCAAAGTGGCTCCATGGGGTCTCCAAGTTGACCCATGGCTTGTATTGGTCGGCCATGACACAACCAATGAGGGTAGGACATGTGTCAAGATCATATTATTTTATTAAAGCATTATTTTTACCTTAAACTACACTAATTACCACTAATCGCGATTAAAAACTTAATAAGTTACTATTCACCAAAAAAAATATTTTTATCCCATTGAACCACATTTTACTTCTTAATGACAACCATGTATGTAAGAGTTTTTAAATTAAAAACACAAATATGGCAAAATTTCATTTAAATGGAAAAATCAGTTTTTATAAGTACCACTTAGTGGTTTCACTATTCATCAAAAATTGAATTTTTTCAGAAACATCCCAAAAATTCACCATAAGCTATATTTGATATTCCGAATTCAAAAATGAAGTCTATTTTAAAAAATTCAAAACATATAATTCACATTAATTAATTTAATAATTAATTCCCACTGTCAGAGCAAATAGCGTGTTTTTATGAAACAATAAGTATCAAAAGATCGACACTAGTTTAAGTCTGATTTCAAAGTGAAATTAATTCCAACGACCACTATTGGATTTAATGGTAAAAATATATTCTAATTTCACTTTAAAACCAATTCAAAAGATAATCTAATCATATAAATAAATTAGATTAAAAAGAGGTTTTGAATTAAAATACAACATTTTACACTATTCATTAAAAAATGAACTTTATCAGAAAGGTACCAAAAATTTACACAAAGTAAATTTTGATGTTTCGATTATAAAGAAGAGTTTTATTTGGTCCAATAGAATTTATAAGAGTGAAAAATACTATATTTAATGATGGTTCGCCATCAAAAGGCGATAAGTGAACCTTTAGTGAAAACTAGGGCATATACGCCTAAAATTGAATTCTCTCCGTATTTTAAGCCTTTTGCTTTTATTGGATAAATGTAAAAACATTAAAAACATATATAATAATATTTTAGTTATTTCTATCCATTCCCACCAATACAACGGCTACATGTTAACTACCATTTGAAATAATATTATTTTATTATTAGAGTGCAACGTAAGATTCCCAAGAAACTCGTTGTTGCGTGTTGGGTACGCCATCGAGCATAGTGTCTCCTTTAAAGTAATATTAATATTTTATTCACAAATATGGATAAATATGAAAATTTCATATTCTTTATTTACCTGGGGTGTTACATCCTTCCCCCCTTTTGGGAATTGCGTCGTCGCAATTTTAAAATTGCGCTTGGAAACATCCTTGAAAGTCCCACATCGGAACAAGAGTCGGTAAAACAATCACTTTAAAATAAAGAATGATAAGTACAAAGGTCACCTGATTTAACCCATACTGGGATTCCATGTAAAAAAATATGGACATGGAGGAGAAAACATAGGGTCATGTTCTGATGGAGAGTGATAGAAAACATGTTTAGGAGAAAGTTAACAATAAGAAAATCACAAACTTGTGATGGATTAAACGGTGTTGGGTTCCCCAGTAGGAAAAATTAATTGACAAAATTTTTTCTTTAAGTTACTTTTTATTGAGGAATTTATTTTTGAGCTTAAATAAAACATAAGGAAACATACATACTTGTCATGTTGACTTCCAACTTTTACTAGATTCCTTAATCAAACTCATATTTTTTCCAAAAGACGAGTATTTAGGGAGACTTGTTCGCATTAAGAGTACTATAATCATCTTCTAGAGAATCACCTAATCCACAATAGAGAACTATATACTTCCCATGTCTTTAGACTCTAACCAAAACCAAAACCAAAAAGGTTAGTACAAGATCAGATAAACCAGAAAAGGATAACCCTTTATAAAAAGAAAATCTATTCTCAATCTCCAAAATTGTCCAACAAAACCCAAAGATCAACGAGAACCATTCTATAATCAATTTGTCCATAAAATTCTTCAAAGTAAACCAATCTAAGATTGAAAACCAAATATTTGAAGGATTTAGTCACATAGTCTTCCAAGTTAAATCGTAACATTTATCTCCAAACAACATCAGTTACTCCAAAAGTCTCGTATTGAAAAGTAATTAACCTAATCACATATCATCCATGATAGGTTAATCATTTTCATAAATAATCCAAAATCAACTTACTCTTAATTAATAAAATCATATAACTAAAAATAATCAGTCAAACTAACCGGGGACTTCACGTAGTCCAGTGGTAGGCGATAAATACCAGTCGCACTTTGGTTGTGGGTTCGATTCCCACGGCTTTTTCCGACGCGGCGGGTTGTCACACGGTCTGCATGTTGTCCTTTTTCCAAAACTATATAATTCTTAAAACATTCCCCAAAATGAGATAAAATATTCAAGAATAATCATAACATATTTTAACCTCAAGTTTATCTCATTCCTTTCATTTTCCATCATATCATAGAGTAACCCATAATTACCTAAAAATTAAGGATCGTATTAACTCTAATGGTTACCTTTATAATTATTACCTGAACTTCCATATCAATTGGTCATCTTGTACATGATGCATTACAGAACATACCAAGGTTCAAGTGGTCGATCATGACTCATTGATAGTTGGTTTAGAACAACCACGAGTTTCCTCATTGAATCCCCCATTTTATCTAGTATCTTAATCAGAGAACCACCACAGTTTCCTTCAAACCTGTTGTCTCTTTGGGTCCTGCTAGATCCATCCATTCACTAAAAACAGAAATGTCAGTGTGAGTATATCAACAAAACCATCATGTACTAATGAGGAAGGTAAACACTAAGATATACTTACTCATTCACTTTATCTAAAACTAGGACTCTTTTTGAAATCCTAACCATTATGGTAATGTCACTTATGCTTAGAGAATACCCTAACCTCTAAAGTTATCTAAACCGACCTTTGATACCAACTATAAGGCCCCAGCCTTAAACCATACTTAATCTTGAGTTATTACAAGATTACACATTGAGGATCTTTTCAGGTTTAGAGTTTTAGAGAATTAGATCATGAAACTTTCATTACATTCCACATTTAAACAAAGTGGTTACATAAAAGACAATATTCATTCTTCCCATCAACGGAAACATATTTAAAATAAAACACAGATTCTTTCTTGACACATCCTTGACACTATCATCACATTATGTACCTTTCCCTTGACCTGTGAAAAACATTTCAAAAACCTAGGATGAGCATAAAAAGCCCAGTAAGGGTTATAAAAATATGGAAAGGAAACATGAGTTCATATATACATAATAATGAAATCATACTTTACCCATAAAACACAGGCACTTTGACATACCTCATCAAACCATGAATAAATCATAGAAAACATAATACATAAAGGTAACTTGAGGCATTCATAACATTCTTACGTAGGGAGTAACCCTCTTGGTTATGTTTGAAATACCCATCACAGTATATTCCCTAAATCTCTTCGGAGAAACCTTAACATTTCACGCCTTCGCGTTACCCAATGCATTGGAGAGATATATCGGGCTCACCCGCCCTTAGTTTATCACGGAACCACCCGTCTTCATAATAATTCCCAAGAACCATAACATAAATGTATCACATAAAACATGCATAAAGGAAACATAACATTTCCACATTTCAATCACAATATAACATTTTAGTATATTGAAATAATGAATCCATTCAAAAAGAAACCATTTCCAAAACCATTTAAAACATTTAATAAAGAGATTTTTGAATCAAAGTGTCCCATACCACCTTGAAGCTTAAAATTTTAAACCATTAATATCCATATAAATAAATCCTTAAAACCATTTTGAAAACATGGATATTAATAAGAACAAATACTTAAAACATTTAAAATGATATTTTGTTTAAAGGGGTTTTACCAAAATTAGAGACACTTGAATACAATAATTGAGGAATAACATTTAGTCAGAACTTTATAATATCATGAGAATAAATGGATTCATGATATAATACTCCAAAGGACAGTATATACACCATATAAGAGTGAATTTGTGCATAACAACAATGAACCCTCAATAGAAATGTCAAATGTGATGAAATCCCTTATAAAGAAGGTATCCTTAAATTAAGGACAAATCAACCTCAAAAATATGTGTGAAAAATATAAATACACCCAATATAAGTGGATATTAAGTGTAAAACAATAAAATTTCATTCACACATATTCAATGGATGACATATTCAATGACTACATGTTGAACCCAAAGAAATCGAAATTGGGTTAAAAAGTTCCCTTGACAGCCTAACGACATCACATCAAAATGAGTTGATGAGAGATAAAAAGTGTATCTCATCACATGGAAATAAAATTTACATCAATATGGATATATGAGAACATATCCCAACATAACAATATGTAAATTAAAAGACCCAACAAAAGAAGTCTTTTAAAAAAGAGGAGGGTGAAAGGTTCCCTTACCGACTTGGGTATCTTTCAAAACATACACCCCGTGAAAGAAGGACAATAGATCATTGATTTAAATACTCATAAACTAAAGTATATTACACAAAGAGTAGAATAATTGGCAGTACATACACCACTCAATGGAATTTGTGGCAAATGTAGCATAAATCTCACGGGAATAAAAGTGAGATGAAAAATCCCTTACGAAAACTCGGCAGCCTAACGGCGCCACATAAAACTTCCGAATATGGATTGATGAGATCAAATAGTGTATCTCATCACATTACAATAAAATGTACAGAAAGAGTAATATAAAAGAACAACCCCCAACATTACAAAGAGGATCTTAAAAGAAGTGACATAAAGGAGAGTACTTAAGAAAGAGAGAGGTTAGATCTCTTACGAAAGTTCGGCAGCCTAACGACGCCACTCAAAACTTCCAAAATATATTGATGAGAGAGAATAGGGTCTCTAATCACATGAACATAAAAATTTCAGTAAGTGTAATATAAAAGATCATCCCAATAACAATAAATATGAGCTTTAAAAGGAATGACATAAAAGTGTGTACTTAAAAAGAAAGAGAGGAGTAGGATCCCTTACCTCGGGTCCGACTTGACTCGATCGTTCTTTAACATCCTGAATAATAAACTTGAGTTAATTTCTATTTTCTTAAGAACATTTTTCAAGTTCATTATTCCTTTTATATCACTTATTTCCATGTTATAAACATTATGTAATCATTTAAGTTAATAATGTTTGTTTTGTCGATATTTGGTTCTTAAGTCGAAAGTGGACTTCTTACAATTACATGTTGTTTGTGTGGCCAAATGTTTATTATATCCAGAATTGTATTCATGATGTATATATCATATATGTCATATATATCCAGTACATTCATGCATTTATAACATTACATAATCATTTAGAGGTAAGAAATGAAATGCACCGTTCATGGAGACGGTAAGCCGTACGTACGCATGAACGTTACTTTCATTTATATTTCGTATTTTATAGAATGGAATAATAATGATATAAAGTTATATTATAATTCCAGTATAATATCATATATAATATCATAGTTCCATCCTTTATACGTCCCACATATGGTATTTAACGAATCAAATCACTTTGAGGGGGCGGTAGTCCGCACTTCCTTAAATGAAGATATCGCGTTTACCCAAAATGGAAACCATAAAGGTATGCCCAAAATGAAAAAAAACAGAAGCTTAAGGAAAACATAAACATATTATATATCATATATAAAAATAGTTACATCATAATGGCCACCTTTGAAGGTGTTAAATGAGTATTGAACAATCATCATTTCGGGAGGCAGAATTTCGCCATCCACGGAAACCGTATGTTCTTTAACCATTTGATGTAGTTGTGTGAGAGTGTAGCTCGAATAAATCTTATAAAAACATCCTAGTATATTTAATATACTGTTTTTGTTACAACAGAAGTAAATAAAAAGAGTTTAGGGGGTTGAATAAAATAAATGAAGCAAATGAACAAGAGAGAATGAATTACCTTTAAAAGTGTAACTCCTTTTGATTTGAGCCTAAAGGCTTCCTTTGAAAGGATTATGTCCAAAGGGAATCCTCTAGGATGTGGAGAGGGATGTGGAGAGAGTAAATGGGCAGGGTTTGGCCGAGCCAAAGGCTTGAGGAGTGTGTGAAATGAGGTAGAGGTGGGGTCCTTTTATAAGAGGAAAGGAGGGGCACTTTTGGAAAGTAAGAAATATTACTTTATTTGAAAATGTGTTTCAGTTTTAAAAGGTCCCACATTGATATAATTCGTGGATAAGGTGTTAAGTGTTGGAAATCCACCCATCCAATAAGTTTTGGACATGTGTAGTTCATATATTTTACATTATCTTTCCATTTTATTTAAATTGTTAAATAATGAGGTCATCGTTGCATCATCATGATGTCATAAATAATTTAATTTATTTAGTGTCTAAAAATTATAAAAAAATAACTATGATGTAGGAAATCATTTTATCTTTCCAATTACTATTTATAATAAAAAATCTGATCTTTATAACCCCATGTAAAAATTGTTTTTGTAAAACATATGATGTTTGTGTCATTTTTACTTTTACATTAAATAAAAAGTTATTTATGTCATTTCCCAACCAAAGTGGCTCCATGGGGTCCCCAAGTTGACCCATTGCTTGTCTTGGTCGGCCATGACACAACCAATGAGGGTAGGACATGTGTCAAGCTTATCGTATTTTATTAAAGCATTATTTTTACCATAAACTACACTAATTACCACTAATCGCGATTAAAAACTTAATAAGTTACTATTCACCAAAAAAATTATTTTTATCTCATTGAACCACATTTTACTTCTTAATGACAACCATGTATGTCAGATTTTTAAAATTCGAAACACAAAGATGAAAAAATTTCATTTAAACGGAAAAATCAGTTTTTATATGTACCACTTAGTGGTTTCACTATTCATCAAAAATTGATGTTTTTCAGAAAAAATCCCAAAAATTAACCATAAGCTATATTTGATATTCTGAATTCAAATATGAAGTCTATTTTACAAAATTAAAAACATATAAGTCACATTAATTAATTTAATAATTAATTCCCGTTGTCAGAGCAAATAGCGTGTTTTTATGAAACAATAAGTATCAAAAGATTGACACTAGTTTAAGTCTGATTTCAGAGTGAAATTAATTCCAACGACCACTATTGGATTTAATGGTAAAAATATATTCTAATTTCACTTTAAAACCA
This sequence comes from Viscum album, assembly GCA_963277665.1. Classification (NCBI taxonomy): domain Eukaryota; kingdom Viridiplantae; phylum Streptophyta; class Magnoliopsida; order Santalales; family Viscaceae; genus Viscum; species Viscum album. The sequence goes on from OY728122.1 coordinate 600,656,565, forward strand.
ATTCAAAAGATAATCTAATCATATAAATAAATTATATTAAAAAGTGGTTTTGAATTAAAATACAACATTTTACACTATTCATTAAAAAATGAACTTTATCAGAAAGGTACCAAAAATTTACACAAAGTAAATTTTGATGTCCCGATTCTAAAGAAGAGTTTTATTTGGTCCAATATAATTTATAAGAGTGAACAAAACTATATTTAATGATGGTTCGCCATCAAAAGGCGATAAGTGAACCTTTAGTGAAAACTATGGCATATACGCCTAAAATTGAATTCTCTCCGTATTTTAAGCCTTTTGATTTTATTGGATAAATGTAAAAACATTAAAAAAACATATATAATAATATTTTAGTTATTTCTATCCATTCCCGCCAATACAACGGCTACATGTTTACTACCATTTGAAATAATATTATTTTATTATTAGAGTGCAACGTAAGATTCCCAAGAAACTCGTTGTTGCGTGTTGGGTACTCCATCGAGCATAGAGTCTCCTTTAAAGTAATATTAATATTTTATTCACAAATATGGATAAATATGAAAATGTCATATTCTTTATTTACCTGGGGTGTTACATTAACCAAGTGTTATTCTTATGAGATATATAGGTTTGGTGATGGAATCTATGAATGGATGTTCATTAGAGGTAGTATTAATATTTGTGTAATGATGATAGGATTCATTATATAGAACAATATCCATTATGTGTATCTGGTTATGAGGCAAATGCATTTAGTGATGCTTTGGTGCTGCATTATGCATGTTATTTTCTAGTTCAGAATAGTACCATCAATCATTACTGTTTGAAATTGATAAATTAGAAATTCTAGAATACGAGTATGAGTGGAAAAAGTTAAGGGGGTGGTGAAATTTTTCATCACCAAGATACGGGAGTTATTGGTATTTGGAAGACATTTGGTTTAATTGGTTATTGTTTACAAAATTTCTCATTTGATATAGCATGGTCGCCTATATATGGATCAACCAATTTCATTAATGAAAAAGTCAGTGCCTTGATAAGCCAGGTAATGGAGTTCCTAGAATATTTAATAGTATAGGTGGTTGAGGTGTAGTATTAACACAACCTTTCTCAATAATATTTCAGGACATAGACCATTTCTATTATTGATGAATGAGGATGTTCCATATATAACATCATGGAGAATTATTATGGTTGATAGGTTGTAATAACATACATCTGGGACTATTAATGGAATAAGTATACAATTTTTATTCAATGGCTATAGAAAAAATACTGATTTTAATTATTGTATTATTGAAGATATTTTTTCTTGGATAAATATGTTTTATATGATTGAAATCACATTTATGATGGGGGTAACTCTGGTAAAGGATTCCTAGATTGAGATTTATGGGTTCATGATCTTGAAAAGTGTATGATGATCATAATTGTGAGCCACTAAGTTACCAATAAGGTGGAATCTGGTATTTACTGTTGAGTCCAAGGGTATTTAAAAATAGCAGGGTCTACCACATGCTGGAAGCATTAAAATAGGTACCACGTGAATCAGGTGGTTCCTAGATGATCCTAGAAACATTTTTTAAGTAGGGGTAGAATATTAAGCCCCTAATTTTCTTATATAATCAATGATTGTTTGACCAATTGGGTTTTATATTTTGATTTTTTTAAAAAAATTTGTCAAAACTCATGTCAAGGAAAATGAGTTTTGTCCATATTATTAGGAAACAAGATTGTTAATGGAGTTAAAAGAATATTTATGATCAAAAACCATGGTAGAAGGGAGTGTACCATGCCATAGATGGTTGTAAAAGATACTCTAGAAGAGTAATGAGAGATATTTGAATTTGACATAATTCATACTTTTATGCTACACACCGCATAGAAGAGATAAGATTGAATTTTGTTTCTCGAGATTGTTTTATGATTCCACACCATAGAGGGAATATAGATTCCTGGAAATTAATATCATCAATATAACATAGGAGGAATATTCCAAAAGTTGTTTAATTTACTATAAATAAATTAAAGGGGAATTCCAGAGGCTCTGGATGTGTGAGTACTCTCATGTTGTAATGGGATTTTATGTTGAATAGGATGTGTTTTTGACAGATTTAAATAAGTGAGTTTTGAAGATATATTTTTTACATGATTAAATATAGGACACCACATTGTAGTAAAGAAAATCATTCCACAATTTTGGGGTTATAGAGGAGATGATACCACATGATAGGATATTATTCCTTGAATAAGTTTGACCTAGTATGTTCTAATTAATAAGATATATTTCATATTTATTTGAATTTTACATTTTATTGTGAATTTAGTAGATAGTTTGAAAAAACCTATATGGACTTTGGTTTCACTTTTTTACTTATATTTTTAGTTTAATAATTCTATAACATAAAAGGGTAATTAATAAAAAACTAAAAGGATATTAGAATTCATAGAGAAAAAAGTGAGAAAAATATTGAATATTTGGAGAAGTAAAACAATTATATTGAGGAATCTCGTTGAATATATATATTTAATGAAGAAGAAAAACCAAGATGATGAAATTGATGCTTGTTTGGAATTTTATTTAAACTAAATGTTGCTTATATTTTATTTCTCTATCACATATTTTTACTCTTTATCTTGAATGTAGTGTATGATAATATTAGAAGAGGGAATTCCCCTAGATTGAAAATTCACCCTTGGAAAATAATTATGAAATCTAAAATGTGTAATGTTAATCATTAGTATATTGAAAGACCATCATTGCATTATCCCTTAACTATCCCTTATAAAGAACCATGTAAAATATGAATTTTATTACAATCGTTTTTGTATAATTATATCACATGTATTCCTGAATAATGATAGAATCATATTATTTGTGTTTTAATAAGAAAAATATTCCATGAGAAACTACCAGAATATTTCACCTTACTTCAATCCTCCCCCTTTAAAGATTTTTGTGGTTGAGGTTACAAAAATTTGTATCAGAGACACTCAGTTCATTGAATGATGAATCCATTGTTATTATTGATAACACAGTCAATGTAAAAGGTTTCCATTTATTCAATGGATATAGATCAATAAAATGTTAACTAATTTATTATATCTTCAATTAATGTTTAAAAAAATTATTAAATGGAATAAAATTTAGTGATAAAACTAGAATTTATATAACTGATGCAAAAAAAATCGATACTGATACAAAGGCTTGAAATTAACTATCAATAACCTTATATAATGAGATATATATAAATGTAATAGATTTCACATTATAAAAATATATATTTGAGATAAGCTACCTCATATATATTAAGGGGATAATAAGGTAAAAATGGATAAGTTATAAGTTCCATAAAACAAATTTGACCATCTAAAGGTAATCCCAAATAAGAACACTTATTCATAATTCGATCAAATCAATCAATTTATGGGAGTAATTTATTGTCCTAGATATAATATAAATAATTGTTCCAACATTAATAGAATACTTATAAGGATTACACCCCTTCACAATTCCAATGTTTCAACACTTAATGAATATGATTTTTTATATATCACTCTCAATGACCTTCATAATATGTTGGTGGTGTATGGGATATGAGTAAAATATAATAATAATTATTTACAACATGAAATAATATTATTTTCCAAGAAATGGAGAATATTAAAATCCATAGAGTTCAATCTATTTATAAATATGTCATTAATGAATTTATATCACTTTGTTATACTAATTCAATCACAAGAAATATATATCTGAAGGGAAATTACCATTTTGATGTTTGAATTATGGGAATCATAGGTATATTTTAGTAATATTTATAAGGAGGGAGAAAATTTAATATGAAGAAGATGTGTCATCAAATCAAAAAATATGTTTTACTATGAGACAAGACATAAAATCATTAAGCTCAACTGGGATGTGATTTTCGTAGAAAAAACTATTGACCAAGCAAGAATAAAAAGTAGATAATTAACTCAAAGATGATGAAGTTTAATTCATATCGGATGTGTAAAATTTTATGATGGTATGTATTAAAGTGAAAACGTATAAAGGTGAAAATAGTGACATCTATGTGTTATTAAATTTAATAATGAACTTAATAGAGCTCTTACAGAATTGGATGACAAATTAATGAAAAACCATTTGAATATTGGATTTTAAACATAACCAAAAGTATATATAGATCATCATGAATGAAAAATTACTAAATTAGAGAAAATATTTGAATAGTATCAATATCTTAAGTTACATATAGAGAAGAAATTTATTTAATGATATAAATACAAGATAAATAAAAATAACCAATTTCCCTGAAAACTAGTTTCAAAAATTATGTAAGAGATTTTAATATCTTGATGAAGAAAATGTAAAACTACGAATGATTCATGATGGAGAAACAAATGATGTTAGTAGGAAAGAAATAATTTTTATGCTCTCTAAAAATTTGTTGATTTTATGATCATGATTAGGTATGAGTACTACTGAAAAAATCATAAATGAATATAAGACAAGAACTAAGGGAATATCAAGGGTGGGTATGAATAAAAAACATCCAAATATCCTGAAATTAGTATATAAAACTAGTAAAATTTGGTTTGAACCATTAAACATAGAGAAACCCCCAAAAATACATAAAATACTCCAATGATTTAGATATGTGGGGAGGATGTGATGAAATGATATTTCCATTGATTAAATTATAATTCGGTATTTTTTTGAACATATAATGAAATATTATATAGAAACATAAATATATTTGAGGGGAGAAGAACCTAAGAGTTTAAATTTAAGGATCTCACCATATCCTAAACTCATATTTAATAGTAATTTTTTTGGTTAATTTTATAATTTAAATATTTTTTCATAATGTAGTGAATTGAATGAAATGAATAAACTAAAGACAATATAATGGGGTCCGAATATAAAAGGTAGTTGAACAAACATATGTGATTCCATTAAAAGATATCATTTATCCTATATATATAGAGGTTTATAATCATTCATTCTATGATAATGGAAATTAATGGACAACCCCATGTGTCTCCAGTCAACTGAAATTCTCTTAGAGGGATAAGAGAAAAAAGGAGAATCATATCTTGGGAGAAATTTATCATAGAGATACCAGAATAGAAACACCATGATTCTTGGAATGGGTTCCAATTCCACATAACCAGTCATACAAATCTATAAAATAATATTAATATTCATATTGATGGAATTTCAAAATTTGGAATAAATGGATCATTGAAAATAAATTAAGTAGATATAATATTGTAGATAGAGAAGGACTAGAAAATACCAATGTCATCTATGTGGATAACCTTCGAAATAATCTCTTCAATGTGAGTGAAATTTATTAATCTATATTATAAGTAAAACATCATTAGAAGCTTTTCACTATTAAATTAAGTACAAGAGACTCATTATAGAACATATGTAGAACTAATGGTTATTTTTATCAAGTGTATTGTAAAGGGAACATCACATTTTCCCTATAGCGCTGGAATTGAATTGATTTTTTCATTGAAGGATAAGACTGATAAAACAATTAACTATAGATTATATATCAAAAAAGGCTTAAACTAGTATACCAAAGTTGAAATAAGATCAATATAAAACCTATGATTCCAATGTATGTGGGAACCTAAATAGAAATCACTTTGTAAAAAACAAGAGGGACACAAATATTCATGATCTAATCTACACTAATTTGTGAGGTCTTATGAAGGATCTTAGAAAATACATTGAGAATTATTTCCTCTTGTTAAATTATGATTTTAGTACATTAGGTTTTATAATGTTTATACATTTCAAAACGAATGTAATCTAATGCATTAAGTGATTTCAAAGGTGATCTCAGAATGATACTAGAAAACTCATCATGGTTCTCAAATCTAATAATAGCACCAAGCACATATCTCTTGAAAAAAATGAAATGGAGAAGAATTAGATAAAACACATTGGTAAATCATAAAGAACACATCATCAAAATGGTGTATCATCAAAGAAAACTTGAATAGTAAACATGATGGATGAAATATTACACATTGAAATTGGAATCCCAAGTCTGTAATGGAATGATGTTTTGTATTTTTTTCTATATATATAATAAATAATTTCAAACCATTAGGTGAAAGAAACCCTATATGAGATGTGACATATATTATATCAAAAAATGAATCTCTTTAAAATGTTTTGGAGTCAATATTTCATTCAGAATGAGTAAAAAAACAATGGATATTATGGATATACTATATTTTAATGGGTATTTATTGGATACCCCTTAAATAGTAAGGCCTATAAATAAGTCAATAAATTATTGAATTAAATTATTGAATGAAATTAAATCATGAAAATTTAGTAGAAACACAGAAACATAACATGAATTCAAGATCTGAGTGTGGTGTGTGAGGAATACTAATAATTTAGTGTAAATTTCACTAACACACACAAACCTTCATGTAAATAATATTCAAATTATGTACTAAAGGATTGAGAAGTTATAGTGTGTATTTAATAGGTGACTCTAAATAGAATAAAATGATCTAATGTTTATAAATCAAATATCATCAATGATGAAACTATTCATAAAAAACACAGAGGATGAGGACTATAGAGAACACTTCTATATTGTATGAAGTGGATTTGATCACAATTAGAGAATCCATAAAGGATGAGTCATCAGATAAAAACATTGATGAAGAGTTTCATCTAATCGAGAAAAATTAAACTTGGTAACTCATGAAAAAACCAATAAATCAAAATATCATCATTAAAAAATGGGCATTTATAAATAAACATGATCAGAAAGGTAAAGTAACTTGAAACAAAGAATGCATATTTTTCCGATGGAATACATAAGAAAATGCTGTTGATATGGATGAAACATTTCCATTAATTGAATAACATTGGTCAATAGTGAACTTACTTATTATGGATTTCTATAGGAAATATAAAATAAATAAAATAAATGTATTGATAGTATTCTTAAATATAATTGAAAAAGAATATTTTTACATTCAAAAACTAATAGGATCCCAAATATGGAATTTTGTGATTATGGTTTTCCTGTTAAAGAAGTTGGTGAATGGGTTGAAATAAGAACTATGGGCTTGTTATTGATGATTGTATGATTTTTAAAATAAGATGAATTTCATAAATGGTGGAGTAGACCATTACCCCACTGTGTTTTCAACAAAGGATAAATAGTTCTTGGTGATCATCTATGTTTAATGTTTCATATCTGGAGAAAATAAACAGAATTTAGTGGAAGAATTGTTTCTTTTGATGATTATAGAATTTCAGATGTCAATAATTTGTGGGATCATATTTTTCTTAACCCTTCAGTTCAATCATAATTTAGGTTATACATTAAATATTAGTGTAAATATTCAATAGATTTGGTAATAAAATTTGAGAATAATAATATCATGGGAGTTTAAATTACATTAATTATTGGAACAAATATATGAAATCACAGGGAAGGAAATTATATCAACAAAAAAACACTACTATATAATGAATAAGTTCCTATTTTATCTTATGGAAATGAGACCTAATATATTTTTTCAACATTACTTAATGCCCGCTATCAATATTACATAATTGAGTATTTTTTCTTGGGGTTGAATAAGATAATGATTTATATTTAGGTAACATTTTATTTTATTGTAATATATAATGTAAGAAATGAAGATTAACTTATATATACTTGAATATGTATTTGGATGAAGATATTGTGGAACCAAAACCTATAAGTTGAGGAGCCTTAATTATTGGAATAAATGTCATTAGACAGAAAAACAAATATAAAGGGAGCACCAATCATTATATAGTTGTTTTGTATTATTTCATAGCTAAAAAGGCTCTTACTCAACCAAAAGGTATGAAAAATGAATTACATGATCTCAGAGAAGATGAGATTATTCCCAATATAGTTCATAATAATAACCAAATTGAAACAAATCAATCAATGAATCTATTATAGAATTTATGAACAAATAATATTGTTTTTTTTAATAATTTTTTAACGTAATAGTGGAGAATGGAATAAAATATTTTGGAATGTGCAGAAAAATCAGTATGTATTATCTATCATTTTAATAAAATTTATCCACCCTATTAATTAGGAATCATTAGTTGAACCTTGGAGATCAACCACCACTCTCATCTTGAAGTTGTATAGATTATATGCTCTTCCCATTTTATATAATCATATATTTTGAATTATATGTTCTTGTAGGAAATTACCATGTATTTGGAGTAAAAATATCTAGACATGCAATATTGTGTGGGGGGAGGAATTGAGGTTGGGAGTGAATGAGGACGTGAAAATTATTGACTGTATTGTATTAATTAACTCATTATCAAATTTTCTATAATGTTTTTCTACTCATCAATGCTTAGATAAATTATTTAGTGATCATTACTAAGGATATATAATAGTTTATATTTAAATAAACCATTAAACATTATTGTTATTGGGTGTGTGATATAACATAATGGGATATATATTATATAAAAGTATAGAAAACAAAGAGTGGACTATATGGTATTGATATTGATGAAAGGATTAGGAAACTAGTAAAATCTACAAGGGGAGTATCTTTTACAAGTAATGTATAAAGTTGTAGGGATTTAAATGATAACATTCAAAAAAATAAGGGTTGAATTATATAACTATTATGTTATATTATTGGATGTTTTTTCAATTATGTGTTGATTATATATCTTATGAAGGAGATTGGGGTTTGTGGATATGATTAGGAGTAAACCCGGATGAAGGAATATAGAAATATTCAGCATAAAAACAAAGGTTCAAGGATGAATTCCACATAATTTTTTGTTTCATGTGATTTTTTAAAGGATTACTGTAAAATATTTCAAAATTTCAAAAAATTTAGGCTTATAATACAAACTACATAATATATTGTAATACCAAGAGGTGATTAGAAATATTTTTTCCACACTAGAGTTTTGTGGGTTCTCGCACCATGGACATAATGTTTCAATATAATAGGATCAATCATAAATATGACTGTGAGAGACCACACCCCATGAAGTGGGATATAAAATGAAGAAATAACATGAAAATTTTTATTTATATGGAATTTTGTAGTCTCCCACACCACAGTCAGTTGTTTTCATCAAAGGGGGTGTGTATATAAAATATATAAAGAAGTGATTTCTAGGTGAAAATTTGGTATCTGATTAAATTTAGATGATCAGACCATAGTAAAGGAAAACATGCTATAGTATAGGAGTTACATAGGATACCAAACACTAAGGGAGTTTATTGCACTGTTAAGAAGGCTGGCCTATGAAGATTCAACTATTTGAATTTATTTCATAAATTATAATAATTTCATATTTTAATATATTAATTTATTTTTTAAGTAAAATTATGTTTATGAAGGTGGAAAGCACTGAAACAATTTTTGGTCGAATAATTCACTAATTAAAATGGGTAGGGAATAAAAACCATTGAAATATATATCAACATTGGTAGACAATAGAGTTTGAGAATTATTATACAATTAGATAATTAAAATACTGATGTTTGAGAATCAAATTGAATATATGAATTTGAAGGAGAGGACCTTGATAACAACACCAATACTGGTTTCATGTTTTATTTTTTTTCAATAAACCATATAAAAAAGTTCTATATTTCATTTTTTATTCCTAATATCAAAAGCAATGTGAAAATATATAATAAGAGTGAGTACCTTAGGACCATCTGTTCACTCTTTCGAAATAATAGTAGAATCTACAGTGTTTAGTGTTATCCATTTGTATTCCCACACACCATGGTTATATTTTCCTTGGACAAGACTTAATGGTGACCATATAAATTCTATGTGACCTTGATTTTATTTATATCTCTGTATATCACATATGTTCCTGAATAATGACATATTCATATTATTATCTCTAACTTGAGAACATGATCCAGTGATAAATAAGATGAATTTATTATTATAATTCACCTCACTAGGGTATTTTAGTAAAAATTTTATAAAAATTGTTTATTTCCTTGGGTGTTTAAATTTTTAAGGGGATGACCAATTTTACTTCCCATTAACCATCCTTCATTATGGGTGATCTAGTTTGGTTTATGTGGTGGTAACATTTTCAATCATTTGGGATTGCGTTCCCTTATTCCACATTGTTACTCATATATTCTCATAGTATTATATCGATTTTGACTGTTATATTTAGTCCAAATTCTACAAGTTCATTATTGAATTAGGTTTTTGTGATGGGTCATTTGTATGGCTTGGAAAAATAATGCTCATAGAGAATTAATGCATTTTTTGTAAGTAGTTTCAATTATATTAAGACCATACAGTAGTTTATTTTGAATATAAATAATTTTTTAAGAACTCTTTTAGTAAATTGTTATTGGGAAGTCAATCATGGGTTCTCTAAGTTATTAGGTATGTGTCGGTTGTAGTTTATACATCATTGGATGAGGTATATGCATAATTATTCAATTAAGCAAGTTATTTCTATTTTATACCTATCGAATCAATTATCAATGTAATTTAGTTAACAAATTATAATAGTTTATAATTAATTAAAATTATTCTTGAATAAAATAGGACCTCAGGAAGGCGATTAATGTATTCTGTGTTCTATTACTAGTTTGGGCAATAATGTAGGATCTTGATGTAAATATAAAACTCCATCACAAAGGTAGAAGGTTCCAAATATTACCTCCTTACATCTGTTTTAATATATCATGTGGAATATAAGAACAATAATGTGGGTTTGAGTGACCCGAATTGGAACCATGAGAGTATTCTCTTTTGTGAGGTAAGACTAGTGTGTTCGATTTGAATCTTAACAACCCCTAGGGGTTTACAATCTTGTGATTAGTTACCAGTATATATTTACCCTACGAGAGTGTCTTGGTTATATAGATATAAAACAATGATTGGTTTTCATTACATGAGTTATGAAACATGTCATAATGTGGTTTTTAGGGGTATATGTGGATCACCTAGAGTAGTGTCTTGGGGAGAGCTTAATTTATTTTTATGGGACTGTTGATATAAGATATGGGCTTAACTGGGTATATGGAAATAGTGTGGGATGGATCCCAGTATTTTTTCAACATATTAGAATTTTATCAATAAAAATTCACTTCTTATAATTATATCATATAGTATAAATCACATAAAATCACATTGAGGACAAAATAAAAACATTATAAATGAATAATGAATAAAAAAAGAGGAATTTCTAAAAATTGAGGAACCTATATTGATGGAATAGTAAATTGACCATTAGAATTTTGATAAGACCATTGGGAAGAGTAATCTAGCCAATAAAAAACTAACCCCACCTATGAAAGTATAAATTAAATTTTGGTATCTTAGAAGTGAAAATATGATATATTTATATCATGGTATGAGTTAATAAATTATTTAAAAATGATAAATTTTGTGTAGGTATTTTTGTAAAATGTTAAAGTTAAATTAAAATTTAATAATTAATATATTGATTCAAAAGAAAATATATCTTCAAAAAATATATTACAAAAATAATATATTTTTCTCTTATGATAATAATATAATTTTATGATAAGGTAATTAATTTTTCAAATTTTCATAATATCTGTGATAATATTAAAATCAATATTTTTCAAATAAATGTTGATTTTCATTATTCTCATATTTAGAAAATTATTTTCCTAAAATGGAGTCCATTTTTTAAATCTTCACATTGAAAAATGGTTGGGCAGAACATTTGAGATTTTTCTAAAATAGTTGAATTTGTGGTGAATAGTGAAATATGGTTATTTAGACTATTTAGCATTTTAAGCCAAATATGTGAATTTCTGAGACATGCATGATGTAATATCCAATTATTTAGAACTCACATGAACTATTTACTATAAATAGACTTAATAATCAACAATATTTATAGTCATGAACCAAAATTATAAACTAATTAATAAAATAATAAAAACACCCTTGTCCCCCACTATAAATACCACCCCTCACCACCTATTCTCCTCACACATTATAAGATTTTTATATCACTAATATTTATCCTAATTAAACTCCAAAAACTCTTCACCACATTTTAGTCTTGTTTTTATAACCAAAATACCATTTCCAAGTTCTATAAGGAGGTTCTCAAGGAGATGTTATTCATGAGCTAAAATCATCCACCTTTCCCTTTTAAATTATTTTTTTTCTTATATCTTATCCTTTCATATACTATAAAAAGGAAATAATAACCCCAATATCATTAATATACAATAATTTTATTATTTTAATGGTATATACTTCATCAAGTTTCCTCTCTTCTCTTTTTTATCTTAAAAACAAAAACATCGTCTGCAATGTGTCGATTCACCACCTTAGTGGACAAAGATTTTTTTTTCTATTGCCACCTCCATGGCTATAATTAAAACAAATATAATGGTTAAAACACATTTTAAAATTTATATTACAACTTATTTATGTTCTATAACTAATATATATACATAATATTAAATTATAAAAAACGATTTCTTTGTGATAATATAAAATTCACCAAAATAAACTAACGTTCATCATTAAAAAAATTTCTAATGAATCATTCTCATATATGAAAATATAATTAAATATGGGAACACTGAAAATTATTATGGTTTATCAATGTAATATAATTTCTTTTCTGCTATTTTTATTCTATTTTATATGAACTCTTGTAGTTAAACTCAAGGAAACCAATCATAAAATCATGAAAAGAATTCTCCCAAAACAACCAAATTGAATCATATACCTCATCAAAAAGGCCATAAATTGTCTTAATAAAATTATAATAATTTAAATAAAAGTATTAGTTGTTTTGAATTAATTAATTATTGGATATAATATCATTATCTAGGACAGTAATTGTAAGTGCAGAACACTTTCAGAGATAATGAAAGGGATTCTCTCTGAACCTCCATTTCTTACTTCACGTTATGATTTATCTATTTTTACCCAAATAAAATTATTAATTATTCTTTTTTAATACTCCTATATTATTTGATTATGTTACAATCATATGTTCCTATCTCAATTAATATTTTTTGAAATGTAAATACTTGTTTTATAAGGTTCCCTTTTTAATTTCTCCCAATAATCAAGCCTGATTAATTGGAACTTCCCAATTTCATTCTAATTTTAAATTACACTCCATAATATATTTTATGCCAAAAATATTTTTCAAAAATAACTATTTGTATCATTAAACACTATGTTAATTCATTCCTACTTTTATACATACAATTTATCCTATGAACAATTTAAAGATCCATTTATATTTTTCTCTTAAGACGGACAAAAGTGCCTCAATTATAATGTTTCATAAACACTATTTCTGACTATTTTCACTTCAGTTTCACATAAATTTTAATTATATATATTTCTATTTCCATTATTAATTTCCTTGTATATTTTAATCTATTCTTTCAGGGACATCACTATGATACACCAAAATTGTTTCCTTATGACATGATTATGATACCCATTTATTTCCATGGGTAACCCTTATGTTTATTCTATTTGTTTTATTGTTAATGTGGCATAAATATTCATGAACATATTATAATGGTTGCACCCATATTGTGAACCAATTCACTAGGTAATGTTTAGTCTCATGAGATGTCATGTTGGGACAGGGAGTAAACCCGATTCCATTAAGGGGATTTGTCCACCATATGATATAGTCTTGGGAGTTAGCCTTGACTCATGTATATTTAATGTTCTATGTTTTCTCCACATTCTTATTCTTCCATGATTATATTATCCCATGTCTAATATTTTATGATTCCTTCTGTTGGTTCATGTTCCTTGCCTTTTTAATGATCATGTTATACCTTCTAACCCACGTGGTATGGTTTATTCTAATGTTTATTACCATACTGGGATTTTAGCTCATCACTTTTTTCATGTTTCCCCAGGTTAAACTATATTGATATAAGAGCTAAATGGAATTTATGATCTCATTATGGAGACTAAATAAACTATGACTTAATTTTGGTTTCACACTTTCTAATTTTATACCAAATCATCTAAAGAAAATATCCTTTATGGTCCTTGGTTATTATTTGATAGTTAATTTTACACAAAATAATGTAATAATATGTGTTAAGGGCTAGGGCCACCTTAGTTATTATCATAGAATATAATTGTAATTTTTGGTAATTATGACTATAAAACTTTAGTAAAAACCATAGGGATAATTCTATCATAATGGATTAAATATATTGATACTAATTGAATCAAATGTTAGTATGGACATTTCATTTGAATATTTATCCTTACATGATCAATATTTCCTTTTTTATATTATAATTAGTTAATTATTAAATCCCCCCTAATTATCTTGTATTTTTCAACGTCATTTGATAGAAATAGGAGAACCTATGCCAATAATCAATGTGATAGGAAATTTGATGATTTCCCTAATAAAACTAAAAATCTGATGAGAACAGGCACTAAAAACATAATGAATGTAATAAAACAACTAGATAAGGTTATTAATAATAACTTCAATCATGTGGAATGCTCACCTTATTATAAAAAATTGAATGTTTATTAAAATATTTTATTCGACAATTGCCTCCAATCATAAGTGGATCTTTTGATCCCCTTACCATAGAAAATTGATTAACTCCTTTAGAAGTTGTTATCTCTCCTTTGGTGCTAAGAATAAGTGAAAGACATAATGGTGATCAATCGATTTAATTGAAAGGATGATCAGTGGTTAACACTGATTAATGAAACCACATCCTAGGATGAAATGTATTCCTTAGAAAGGGAAGATTCCAAGAAAATATTTCTCAATAAATATTTTCCCCGAACTCTCTATCTCAATATGGAAATGGAGTTTCTATGGATAAAGAAAAAGGAATATGAGTCTATTGGGGCGCATTAGGAAACATTTACCTAGATTCCATGATATGCCTCTGGAATTTTCATGAACACCGAAATAAAACTATATCTCTTATTTAGTCGATTGAAGTTTAGTAGATGAAAATCATTGGTGATTCGAGACATTGGAAGCTATGAGGGTATTATAAATTGTGACATTAAGGTTCAAATTTATATCAAAGACACTTATTGTTCTCATTGGATTGAATATAAAAAAAGGAAAATAGAGTTTAATATGGTATTTTTTATAGGCAAATCCCATGATGGAAAAAAACCCAACTCTCCATGTATCAATAGTGTTAAAAGAAGCATCTTGGAAACTACCTAAGGGAAACTAGGAGATGCATACAAATTGTAATAGAAGGAAATATTGATAATAATAATTGATGAAGGTATATGAAGAATACCATAAATTTGGAGGAATAAAAAAAGTTTTATATCAAAAATCAGCCTATAATCACCCCCAAAAAAATAGATGGGATTATTTGATTTCATTCGATGCATTCATTAATACCTTTCATGTTTATTATAACTATATAATCACCACCTCAAAATATAAAGGTTGAATTCTCTATAAGAATAATAAATGAGTTAATTATTACATCACAAGTATATAACTCCCCTATAGTTAATTTTTTTGACAAAAACTCCTAGAAAATATCATTTAATTACTTTGGTGGAGTTTGATACTATATTCAGAATGGATTGGATATCTTTATACAATGCCAAAATCTACTATCAGAAAATGGAGATCACTCTTCACATCCAAAGGAATCCAATAATTTTTTATATGTGTAAAGATGAAGGTGAATATTCTTAAGAATAATTATCTCTTGTTTTGAAATTATTTCCTTATGATCAAGCATATCTAGCTCAAATTATCGAGACAGTGGAGAGAATCATGCTCGAATACATGCTTATTTTGAAGGACTACACTGATGTGTTCCTGGAAGAATTGTTTAGTCTTCATCATGACCAAGATGATGAGTTACCAATTGAACATATTCTTGTATCGTTGAGTGTATCAAATATACCATATAGAATCGCTGCCATAGAGTTAGAGGAATTAAAGAAGCAGTACAAGAGAATCTAGGCAATGGTCTTATATGACCGAGTGATTCACCATGGGGTGCACCAGTCCACTTTTTCATGAATAAGGATAAATTGATGCACCTATACAATGATTATCATGAGCTCAACAAAATCACATTAAAGAATAAGTATCCCCTACCATATATAGATGAAATGTGTGATAGACATTGTCAGCACAAGTATTTATTTATGATGGACCTTTGGTTGGGATATCCCCAATTAAAGGTGAAGAAGGAATATTTTCCCAATAATTTACTTTGATCAAGGTATAGATACTATGAGTTCATAGTGATTCCCTTCAGACTCACTAATTCACCAAAAAAATTAATGAACTTAATGAATAAAATCTTTATTGATTACCACACAAGTTTTTGTTATTCTTTATTGATGATATTATGATATAATCTAAAAGAAAGAAAGAGAAAGAGGAGAATTTTAATACAATGAAAAAATAAATTTTAAAGGGAGAAAGATTATTCCAAGTATATAAATTGTGATTTCTAGATAGAGGAAGTATCATTATTGGTGCATCCTATCACCAAGAAAAGAATATATGTGGACCAATCCAAGGAAAATTAAATCGAAGAGTGGACCATGATAATATTTGTAATAGAGATATATAATTTCCTTGGTCGATAGGGGTAATACCGATGATTTTTAAAGAAAATATCATGATTTTAAAAGCTATTGATGAAGATGACTCATATGGTAGTAAAGTATGTATGGACTAGTGAATGGGAAGACAGCTTCAAGAGTTGAAAAAAGGCTTAACACTGCACTAAAACTCACTCTAGTGACATTTTGGGGAAATATTATGGAATAAAATGATTCTTAAAATAATAACATAGTTTTTTTACTAATTAAAAATTATATAGTGATAGCTTACACCTCAAGGATGTTGAAAACTAATGATAAAAATAATCCAGCACATCATATGGAGTAGGAAACTCTGATCTTCACGTTAGAAATCTTGTAGCATTATCTCTATGGGGAGAAGTGTTAGATATATTTTGATCATAAGATACTTAAATATATATTCTCATAGAAGGATATTAATATATTCCCATGAATATGGTTAGATCTCATCATGTATTATGACTACAAAATCCACTACCATCTTGGTAAGGAAAATATGTGGAATATTTTCTATGTAGAATAGATCCTATAACATTATCAATGATGATAATTGAGAAGGATCCAATATTTTTTGAATTTAGAAATATATAAATGGGAATCATTAAGAAATTAGAATTATCAATCCTTTCTAAAATTATTTCTCAACCATTCCTAATGGAGAAAATAAAGGATACTCAACAAAATGATGTGGAATTTTAGGAAAAGGTGGAAGCTTCCAGAAATGAGAAAAACGTAGAGTTCAAAATCAGAGAGGAAGGGGTTATAAGATTTTGTTTATGATTATGTGTACTTTCTAATATTGGGATAAATAATGATATTCTGAAGGATGAATATAGAACAACCTTCTCTATCGATCAAGGATGCACAAATATGTATCGAGGATCTGAGTGCACTATCGGTGGGACAATTTGAAGAAGGAGACCACTGAATATAAAACAAAGTTCATATTTTGTTAGCATGTGAAGGGAATAATGAAAACATATAAGGGGATGTTGAAACCATTACTCATACCAACATAGAAAAAGGAAAAAAAATCATCAGGCACTTTGTCCCTGGACTTCCGATGACATCTAGAGGAAACAATTCTATATTGGTTTTTGGGGATCATCTTACAAAGAAATCTCACTTTATCATAATTCGATTGGACATGTAACTCAAAAAATTCCATAGATATTCATCAAATAAGTGGTGTTTATGAATGGAGTACCACTATAAATATTATATGATTGAGAACTGATATTTACATCCATGATCTGGAAACGTCTCCAGCATGCTCTAAACACAGAGCTGAACTTCAGTATGTCTTATCATCCTCAGACCGATGGCCAATATGAGCAGATTATTTGGACACTAGATGACATGTTGCGAGCATTTTCTATGGAATTCAATGGAGTATAATACCAATATCTAACTCTGGCCTGGTTCTCATACAAAAATAGTTTCTACTCAAGCATACAAATGGATCTATATAAATCCTTTTATTGGAAAATATGAGGAACATTAGAATATTTGGATGAATTCAGTGAACGAAATCTATTAAGACCTGAAATTTTAAAATAAATGGTTGAAAAGGAGAAAATCATTCTACAACACATCAGGGAATCCCAATGTCAATAGAATATCTATACAGTCAATCATCAATGGTACCTAGAGTGAGAGGTTGGAGAAATGGAATTCCTCTACATATCTCCACGGAAGCGGATCATGATATTTGGGAAAAAGGAAAGACAAGTCCCATGTACATCAGCCCCTTCATGATTCTTGATTTTTTCAGAGTTGTGGCCTATCAAATAGTACTTCCATATACCGTGTATCAATAAAAATATTAATTACACATATTCCTCTTGAGGAATTAAATACTAAATCCCTCACATGTATTGAATCTGAAGGTTGTATAACTGAATAATGACATCTTTTATAAAGAGAAGCTGGTGAAAATCATAAACCATAGAGAAAAAAATTATGCAACAAAACTACTCACCTGGCCAATGTACTATGGTAGAACCATAAGTATTAAGAGTAGACATGGAAACTTGAGGAATCAATCGAGGATAATTACCCCCACTATTTTTCAAATTATAATGTAAAATGAAATTTCTAGTGTGAAATTTCATAAGGGGGAAGAATATAATGGTCCATAATTTAATCAATGGAAATTACCTTCTTATAATTATGTAATATAGAATAAGTCACATAAAATCACATCAAGAACATAATAGAAACATTATAAATAATGAATGAATGAAATAATAGGTATTTCTAGAAATTAAGAAAATTGAAAAGATAGATTAGAAACTTGACCATACGAATAGTAATGTGTCCATTCGGAATAGTAATCTAGACAATAGAATAGTATCTTCACCTAGGAAATTATAAATAAAATTTATATATCTTATAAGTGAAAATATAATATATTAATATCAATGTATAAGTAAATAAATGTTATGAAAATTATAAATTATGTGTTGGTATTTTTGTAAAAAGTATGTGTTTATTTAAAATATATTATTTTAAATAATTATTTAACAAAAAAATATTTTCGAAAAATAGATTAATAAATTTTTATATTTTTTTCTTATTATTATCATAAAATTTTATTACTCTTAAATTAATTCTTTAAACATTCATAAAATTATTTATAATATTAAAATCAGTATATTTTGAATAAATGATGATTTTTATTAAAATTTGAAACTTTAATTTTGATAAAATTATTTATCATAAAATGGAGTCCATTTATCAAATTTACATGTTGAAAAATGGTTGAGGTTTATTTTTTTGGGATTTTTCTAAAATAGTTAAAAAAAATTGAATAGTAAAAGATGGTAATTTATGGTGTTAAACATTTCAAGCCAAATACATGAATATTTGATTCATAAATGACATATGAACCCAGAATTTATAACTGACATGTACCATTTACTATAATTATTCATAATAATCAATACTATTTATAGTCTTGAGAAAAAATAATTAACAAATGAATAAAATAATGAAAAACACCCCTTTCCCCACACTATAAATACCACCCCTCATCCTCTTATCCTTAGACATTCTACGAAATGGATATTATTAATATTATACCAAATTCCTCTCCCAAGAATCTTCCACATGTTTTGGTATTTCTAGTCTCACCAAAATATTGTTTCCATGTTCCTTAAGGAGGTTGTAATGGGGATGTTATTCAATAGGTAAAATCCTCCACCTTTTCCATTTAAATTTTTTTCTTCCTTCTACCTAATCCTTTCCTCCACTATCCAAAGTGACATGATAACTCCAGTATCGTACACATACTATAGTTAAATTATATTAATGCTATATCGATCATAAAATCTCTTTTCTTATATTTTTTACCTTAAAAATTAAATCATCATTGGTAATGTGTCGATTCACTAGATTCATGGATGACGATTATTCATTTTCTATTACTACCATCATGGATGGTATTAAAAGAACTATAATAGTTAAAAAATATTTTAAAAATTATCAAAAACATTTATTTTGGTTCTCGAACTAATATATATACACAGTATTGAATATTAAAACAAAACTAGATCTTGATAATAAGAAATTCACCAAAATAAACTAATGTTCATCAATAACATTTTATCTGACGAATCATTCTCATATCTAAAAAATTATATATGGGAACATTTAAAAAAATTAGGTGCATTAATATAATTTAATTTCACTTTTTTAGTTTTTCTTCCTTTTGAAAAGAACACTCTTAATTATACTGAAGTGAAAAAATATTAAAATTAAGAAATGAACTCTCCCAGAATGAAGAAATTGAATCCTATAACTCATCAAAAAGAAAATAAATGAACTTAATAAAAATATAATAATTAAAATACATGTATATTTATTTATGTTATAATTAATTTATTAATCTAATATTATTATCTTGGAAATTAATTTCCAGTACATACCACTTTCAGACTTAATGTAAGGGATTCTCTCTGAAGCCCTATTTGTTCCTTTAGTTTTTACTATCTCTTTATTTACCCCAAAATATTTTTCAGTTTTTCATATGTAATCTATATAATTTTTTTTATGTTCCAAAAAATTGGATCCTAGCTCAATTACGCATTATTTGACTAGTAAATATATATTTTATAAGTTTACCCTTTTAATTCCACCCAGTAAGAAAGCATGATTAAAGTAATTTTCACAATTTCATAACCATTTTAATGTACACTACATAATATATTTAAGGACACCAATTTTTTTCGAAAATAACTCTTTTTATAATTAAAAACTATCTTAGTTTCCTTTTGGTTTTTGAAAATAATTATTCCTTCATTCTCTTTAATGAAACCTTTATATTTTCCCTTAAACTGCACTATAGTTTCTGATTTCAAATATTTCTTAAACACCCTTGTTCATGTTTTCACTTCATTTAGACATAATTTTTCATGATCTATGACTATTTTACCTTATGAATTAACATGTATGTTTTAATCCATTGTTTTATGGACATCATTATGATAACCCCAATGTTTATGCCTTATGATGTGATTATGATACCCATTTCATTCCCTTGGTGACCCTTATGTTTATTCATTATGTCTCATTATTCATGTTCCACAAATATTCATGAACATGTTATGATGGGTTCTCCTTGATAGCACTCCAATGCATTGATTAATTTTTAGCCTCATGATACATCAGGTTTTGATAGGGGTAAACGTAATTCCATTATGGGACATTGTCCACCATGTGATATAGTCTTGGTGATTAGCCTTGAATCATGTTTATGTCAGGTTGTATGTTGTTTTCACATAACTATGATTCCATTATTACATGATCCCATTTTCTATATGTTATGACTCCATTTTTTGGTCATGTTCATTGATTTTTTATGTGATCATGTTATGCCTTATACCCCATGTTCTTTGCTTTATTCCAATTTTTCTTTCCTTAATATGATTTTATCTAGTCCCTTTGTTCATGTATTCCCTAGGTTATCCTATGTAGATGTAAGATCCCAAATGAAGTTAGGATCTCATTATAGAGATTAAATAAAAGATGTTTTTATTTTGGTTTCATTATTTATAATTATGTACCAAATCATCCATAGACACTAGAATTTCTGATCCTTGGTATAAATGTGGTTATTAATTATGCTTAAAATAATTTAATAATTTTTTTAAAGGGATAGAGTTACATTAGTGTTACCCATTTTCTTGAGAAATGAATTTGGGCTACTTAGAACATGATATGCCTTTTTAAAAAGACATAATTAACACATAGCTTTAAATTACCATGTCACCTTGGGAATATGATTTTTTTTAATAAAACCAGGATGAATTTCTTTGTCCCTAACTTATTATGTCATATTGATATAGAATCTTTGAGCGTTCCTTGGTGATATAAACATGTGTTTTTTTAGGCCAAGTGGTGAGATACAATTTCTGATGGAATACTAGTATAATGTGTGACATAGTGGTATAAGATTTTTTAGGTGATCAGTTGTGTGGAATCATGATCCACAAAGAGGGAGTCTTGGCTTAACGTATGTGTCCTGGTGCATTCCGTAGGTTCAGGTGAACCACTGCTTGGGGTGATAACTAACTCACCATGGTTACATTAATTCTTATGTTATGATGATAACTCATTTTCCCATGTTAATATGTTTCATATGGTGACAGTTTATTCACCCAATGATTACTTATTTGGTGATAAATAAATCATCATGGTCATATTGTTTGGTGGTATAATTTTATCCTTTATATATTAGCTTTTTGATATATTGTTAATACTTTCAAAACATTATTTAACAGTATATTTTATTGTAGTTTAGTGGTGGTTTAAACTACATGTATTGATTTATGATAATTTTTCAATACCATGACCCATTCTTGTGTCATGAATTATTTCATGGCAAATTTAGAAAATAAATATGAATCATTTCAAAGAGGATTTTAATGATTTTTTAGATGTTTGGTTTCAGTATTTTGTTGTTTTATTTTCGAAAAAAAATGTTCATAAAAAAATATTTTGGGCTGTTTATTATTTTTTCAAATAATATTTCTTATTTATTTATTATTTATTATTTATTTCATACTTATTATTTATTATTAATTACTTATTACTACAGAATTTGGTATAAATATGTGTAGGGGAAATTTGATCAACATAACTTTTTGTTATCTTAAACAACATTACCATTCAACAAATCCCTTTATGTGCCAACTAATAAAACATTAATATAAATATATATACACTTATATAAATATATATAAACACATATAAATAAAAATATATGGGTACATATAGATATTCATAATTTGTAGACAAATATATATTGTAGTATAATCATAATTAAATTCATATTTATAAATTTATACATATATATATAAACATAGGAAAATCTATATAAATATAAATAAAATTATATAAATTCATATAAATATAAACACATATATAATTAAATGGAAATATATTCAAATGAAAATATATAAGAATATATATATACTGACATGACATATATAAATATATATAAATGTATATAAATATATATAAATAAAGACACACATATATATATATGAGTAAATTTAATTGTATATAAACACACACACAGACATATATATACCAATATGATAGATATAAATACATTTATATAAATATACGTATATATATAATTGAATAAAAATCTATATAGACATATATATATATATATATGTGAATATATTTAAACATATCGAGATATATAAGAAGCCAGATAATTTATTGTAATATATTAATAAAATGGGCATGGCCCCACACTTTCTACTAATATATATAAATATATTTCAAAACAATATGGGGTCAAAGCCACTTTAATATATATATATATTTATATATTTATATACATGTAAACACATACATATAGAAAAGTACATACAAATATCAATATATTATAAATAAATATACACACACACTCACACATATATATTGTAAATAATTAAACATAAGTATATCTAAATAGAACTATATATATAATTATATACAATTATATATATATATAAGAACATATTAATATATGTCGATATATATATACAAATTCCTATATATATAAATTTATATACATATAAATATTTATAAATATATATAAATTTACAAAAAATACATATAAATTTCAATAAATATATATAAATATACACATATATATACACAAATGCATATATATATATATATATATAATTATATAATTGTACTTAACTATTTAAAGACATATAAATACCCACACACACACACAAATATATATATATATAGACACACACACACACACACAAAGAGAGATATATATTTATTTATTTATACCAACATAGTATATAAAATATAAATAAATTTAACTAAATACATAAAAATATCTATAAAAATATACAACTACAAATAAATTTACATAAATATTCAAAAATACATATATATATATATATGAATTTATATATATATATATATATATCAATATATATAACCATAATATATATATATATATATATAATTATTAATAGACATAAATATATTTAAATATATTATAATATATATAAATACGTATAATATTTAAAAATATATGTATATATATATAAACAGATACATATATATATATATGTAGCTAAATATAATTATATAATTATATATATTTATATAGACACATGTAAATGGATAATAAATATATACGAACATATAAATAAATATACGTTCATATATACATATAAACATATAACTATATATATATATAGATACACACATGCACAATTGTTAATACTGAACAACCCACCATATGAAATGTTTATGAACACTAAAGTTTAACCATGAATTTAATCCAAATTCAATGCTCCACACTCCCATGAGTGCAGTATCTGAGATTTATGAAGCTAACAAAATCCTTAGAACATAAGATACATCTGAATAATATATCTCAAAAAGGGAAGATAACTAAAATTTCATCACCATCATATCAATAGGATTGTAAACCATGGGATTAAATTCATACGAGTATAATAAATTAACACTTTTACTAGGTGATCTTCCAGTAATCATTTACCAAAAAAATTGCGTACATGTAAAAATTTGTAGAGATCATGGTATGGTTTAATTTGATAGGGCATGGAGACCAAATGGACGCCAGATCAATAGTCATGGTCATCTGAAGTTCATGTCTAATTATCAACTTATATTATATCATTAATAAAATTTGTATTATTAATTATTAACAAATTTGTATTAAATGTGGTTGAATTTATTTTTGTATGTTTCTCTTTGATTTGTCATGGAGCATAAATATGCACCCATATCAAAATTAATCATCATTTGAAGCTATAATTTTCTTTTCATCTTCTATTAAAATTTTATTTAAGTGTGAATGTATCCTATGTAGTGGTAATATATATATATATATATATCCATGTTCGTGTATGTGTGTATATATGTATGTATGTATGTATGTATGTATGTATGTATGTATGTATGTATGTATGTATGTATGTATGTATATATGTATGTATGTATGTATGTATGTATGTATGTATGTATGTATGTATGTATGTATGTATGTATGTATGTATGTATGTATGTATATGAATTTCTGTGTGTTTATACATAAATACAAACATAAAATAAATAACTACTAATTAATAATTTTTTTAGTTATTAAATACTGACCATATACGAATTATAATTCATTAATATAAATTTAAAACCAAAACTAATAATTGATAATAAATAATAAAATAATAAATATTAAATGATTATTTCTTATTAAAATGTAATTGAAATTTTGTTAATAAATTTTCATCATTAATTTTACATTAATTATCAAAACCACCATTAAATAGAAATAAATTATTAAAAATAGAATAAAATATTAAATTTAGTAACTGTTTTAATAGTTCCCCAAAAGCAATCATTAATTGGTTGAATTTTATAATAAATTTTCATGAATTAGCAACGTGTTTCTCAAACCGCAATCAAATATTAAAAATAACAATATTATGGAGGAATAAAAAAAATACTAAAAAAACACATATAAATGATCTTATATTCTATAGTATGATCACATTGTTTTTATATTATAGGTAGATCATCTACTGTGGAAAGTGATTTAAGTGTTTTATTATTCACATTTCCTAATTTAATGGTGATATAACAGTCACCCTAAATGTATATAGTGATATGTATTTCAACTTAAGTGATGTATACTCACCATATTTATTCTAGTAATAAATTTCCTATTGAATTTTTTTATGGTGATACATCATTCACCTAAAGATATTTATTCCCCATATTGTATTATAATGAAACATTTTCCACATAGAGATACATTATTAACCATAATTAAATGAGCATGGTGATATATCATTCACAAAAAAAGACCACATTCACCCTATTTTTGTATAGAGAAACATAGTTTTCTTTGAAATAAATCATTCACACTACATCATTGTAGAAACAAAATATTCCCTTAAAGATGCATAATTCACTATGTTTCCTTGTAGTGATACATCACTCATCTATAGATACATCATCTGCAACTAGTGATATGAACATTGTGATACACCATTCATATAGTGATTCATTATTCTCCCACTTTTAGATGGTGATACATCTTTCAACAGAAGATACATTGATCACCTTATTGTAACATGGTGATACATTGTTTACATGATGATACATTGTTTACACTTTTGACATAATCATAGGGATACAACATTCACCTTGCAATATATTATTCTCTATATTATTGAATAGTGATACATCATTCTATACATGATGTATCATTCACTCTATTATAGTATAGTGAATCATAATTCAAAAGAAGATACATTATTTTCCATTCCAATTTTAGTGGTGCATAATGTGTTATTGTGGATGAGTATGCTGATATATCATCAACCATAGATTTGAGTTGGAGATATATCATTCACATTGACTAGTGTTTTAGGGATGCTTCCTTGAACCTTATGATAGTACATTGTAATAACACATTCACCTTGATTGATGGAATTGGCAGTTTTAAAACGTTCAAACTCATGTTGTGCTTTTAGACTGTGGGAGTATCATCTTATTCTGGAATTGGCCAATGTAGGTTTGCGTCAACCATCAGGTTAACTCTTTTATTAACTAAAATTGTGACTAATGTATTCATTTCTTAATTAAATAATAATTTTCAATCAGTACATGATTTCACATATATATTGGTTTCCATCATGGACACCATTGATTCATTATTTAGTTTTGTATGCTCACAACCTATATAGAAATTACATGGCATGTACATACCTTATGTTTGAAATGCATGTTAGTGTGATTTCTTGATTACAGATTGATGTGACATAAGATCTAAAAATGATATTGGAGATAGTTCTGAGGTGATTTTAAGGAATGATTTATGGTCTTTGTGTCATTTTTTATGTTTATCCAATGGCGTTTAATACTAAAAGTTAGGTTATATAAAACATTTTTTTTGATGTTATGACATATATTCACACATTTTTACAGCATTCCTTTGATATTGTAATTGTTTTTTTTACTATAATTTCCTATTATGCACCATCACGTGATACATGTTATTTTCTTTACGGATTGTTCTTAGTTGTGATGACACTATAGGATAGTTTACATAGTTGATGAATAAGACCCTCAATACTATTCAACCTCTTTTAGTATATAATAAGGAATACAAGAGGTCATGGCGTTCCATGTTTGTCTATTATCATGGAAAATACCTTGGGGTGAATTGGGTTATAATAGATTTTATCCCTTGAATACCTTAATAACGATCTTGTTATCTCAATGTGAGGAACACTCCTTTTATCTCAATTACTTTATCTCAAGATTGATGAATGTAATAAATGGAACACTGGGAATTTTACACAGTTACCCCTAACTAGGACAACCCATAGATCATGAAATAGAAGATATGTTGATGCATTGAAACAATAGAACTTGCTTCTTTTTTGGTTTACACAATAGGATGGTCTCATTGACCCCATCAATTCACTATTTAAATAAGATGAAAAATATCCCTTCCACTCAAAAATAGAGATGTACACAATGTTCCCTTTTTACCTACTTGAAATTCATCACATGAATCAGCTATGGACAAACACCTAACATCATGTGTCTCTTCCACTCCATATAATTATGTCCCATTAGGATAAATATCCAATAAAATATTTTATTTTTCATTCTCACAATATTTCAACAAAAAACCTTGGATCCTCCCATAAAGAACTATGTTCTATTTAGAGCTTGTTATATATGTTATTTCAAATAAAATGGTTATAATTGAATATTTTTATTGTAGAAATTTAAAATGTACCCCCATGATTGAAGGGATCATAAGGTCTCATAAAATCAAAATTACATTCCTAGAGATTCAAATAATAACATCCCATTTCAGTTTCTACCCAGAACGATGAGCTTACTAAAATATCCTAACTACAACATGATCTAGTGTTCTATAGAATATAAACCTTATTTTTCTCAATACTACAGAGTTTTACCTCCACTATTGTGTATCCTTAATTTATATAGCCTTTATTATGGTGTGGTCTAATATAATGTGACATGGAAACCCATAAAAGAGCATATACACAAAAACCAATCACTCTTCAACTCACCCATTATCTCCACGTGAACTCCTTAAATCCTCATTAACTCACTAAATACTTATTATAATGATAATTTCCGATTTTTCATGATAATATCCTATTACATAGGACTACATCATAGTTTTATATCCTCGTATGGCCACCACAAAATTTCCCGTGGAACTGAAACTCAATAAAAATACTATGAAAATGACACTATGTTGAGGTTAATTTGACTATATCATGGCCTAAAAACAACAAATCCCACATATAAAATTATTATTGAAAATATTTTAATAATAATAAGTCACAACCCTTATCTGTACAATCAAGTCATACTGGCACTGGTGCACACCTACAACCTCCCCTTTTTCCCCCATATTAGAGGATATGAAACACCTCTCAAGGATTCACATGTGATGTGGTCTGATTCATATACACATATTATTTCATGCATACTTACTCACATGAACATTCTAAATTCTAGAGAACATGGCTATGTGGCCTCTTCACTTCTCCACCTGCTTCTCATGAGGCTACTCAGGTTCAGACCGTTAACAAGAATGGCCATATTTTTTATTCACTAAGAATAATTGTGTTGTAACCTTTGATTGAATAAAATGGAAAACATTTAAGGATCCCATTATATTATTTCTTGTTATAATATGTGGATTATATGACTATATCACGACACATAATTTCCAAGGATAAAACTTGCAAAGGTGTGAAGTAGGGCCTATCACAAGGGGTTTTTCTTTTTGAAAATCAGTTCTCCAATATGATAAAAGAACACCAAAATAAGGATTAATTATCATAAATTCATAAAAATATTCCAAGAATCACTTGATAATCCTTTTTCAGAATATAAAAAAAATAATCTATAAAAACCACTAAAGGTGTTTTTTCTAACAACCCCCCTTTGGTTTTGTTTAAAATTACAAAAAAACCAACACAATCCTCCCCTTCACTTTTATAATGATTAAAATAAATTCATAATCAAACAGACCATTCACTTTTTTTAATCATTTTCCTTTAATGATTTTAGTAATAATTCAATTCTCATAAACTCTAACTGACATGTGACTATTCATGATGTGGGTAACATGAATCAAATGAAAGAATTCAGATATCATGACTAAAAAAATATTTTCATGTTTCATTCTTCCATCATATTCGTTCAATCCACATAGGTTCAACCAAAAAACTTTCCATATGTGGTTCGAGTCCTAGTGATTATCCACCTTTTTCCAACATATCATCACCCCCTTTTTCAATTAACCAAAGATCACTTCCATAACGATGAACAAAATAGGTTTTGAAACACTTCACATGCGTGGAATGAAGAATGCAGACCATTCCATTGAATCCATTCCTATATGGGTGTGGGGTTCTCATCCCTAAGTCTATCTAAAAAATATATTTTGTTTGACTCTATGATCCAACATATTTCATTGAGAATATAGTTTTTAAAAAAAATCATGATATTTGAGAAACTATTTCATGTTATCATATACTCCATCCTAAAATCATGTTGCTCCACCTTATCGTAGATTAAATTGAACTCTATTTCAAAGTAATTCCACATCGAGTGTTTTATTTTATTTAAACAAATGTTTATATAACTATAGTTGTCACACATAATTAGAATCATATATTCCACATAAATTCCAATGTATTCATGTTTTTGTTTAATCCAGATCAACTATGTTCATTCATGAGTGGCCTCTACATATTCCACCATTTTTTTCTTAAATATATATAGATTGGATACTTAATTTTCTAATAAATGTAATAGTCTCCAATATATAACACACCTAATGAGGTATATTTTTAGTCATCCAAAAAACCTATCCTAATTTACATATGTATATCAATATAATTATTGATTTAAATTTATGAAACTATATGATCTGTAGTACAAAATTTGGTTGAAATATGAAAGTATTTATCTCATAGATTCCATGTGAATTTCTATAAGATACCTTTGATATCGTACAAATTGAAATGTGGAAAATAAAATTCATGGATAATGTCTATCCATTAATATAGGATACTGATTATTTTATTAAATATTTTCTCATCCAATTCCTCAACATATCTATCCATAGATAATATCATCTGAGACTCCTCTCAAGTTTCTATTGGTTTATTATCTTCCATTTGAAATTTTTTACAACATATACATAGACTATTTTAATTATAAGACAAGAATCTTATCTTTCTTTTGAGTCACATGATTCCCAATGAAAAATTATAATTCATCAATTAATGATATTTTAAATATACATATCCTTAAATCTTAAAAAACATGCATTAGATAGAACATGTTCCTATAAAAATTACGTTTTCTAGAAAAATAAGTACGAAAATAATCTACCCTTTCTCCTTTTTAATTTAGTGGTTCTAATCAACCCCTTTTATATGACTACCCATTTTCCACAAGTATTGATCCATCCATGAGTACAAAGCTTAGGGTTCGTTTTTTAGCCTCAATAAATATTTCATAAATCTATAGATCATACTTTCCTCTCATTAATATGTGACCCTTCTGGTTTCTCTATTTATAATTCCTTATCAAGTAATCCATTCTAGAAAGTTTATTTTTTTCATTTGATATACCTTAGAACCTTTTATTAATGTCATTATAATAAAGAATATATCCTTTAAAATATGGGACACATGTATGAATGTTTCATCAATGTTGATCCCATCGATTTTGGAATTGAATATGAATATAAGGAATGACAAAATTCTATTCATAGTTTCATCTTCATTAAGTTCATTTTGGAAAACCTAGTTCGTTGAAGATAAATTTTTATTTTATAGCCATGATATGACTTCCCTACTCTAGATTTTCTCAATTTGATTAAGTTCATCATTTATGGATTTGACACAACTTACATATCCTGAGGAATCACCAAATTATTTTAGTTCAACCTCAGATTGAAACGATGTTTTATGATGTTATTTAATTCTTTATATTTAAACCAGGGCTTTCAAGTATCCCAATATATTTATATTGGTTTTTTTTCTATGTTGGAGTGTTTACATGAATTGAATTTTTCTCCTATATTTTCGACATCAAAGGAGATATCATTGGAGTTTTTTCATCCCTTTAAACCACCCTAGATCAAGAAACATTGTAAATATTTTCCACCAAAAATTCTGGTATGATTCTTTAAAAATTATTCTCATTCAAGGCTATAATATTCTCCCTAGAATGCACAATCTGTTCAATTTCACACAAGGTCACATAATAAAATTTAACTATTTTCCCCATAGTATGTTATATAATCAATATTCGTTACTGTTAAATAAATATCCAATAATGACCTCTTAATCTCTAATAGAAAAAAACATTCTAATCTTTTCTTTTTTCAATATGATTCACCTAATTCAAAACAATAAAATATATTTTAATGTGGTCATAATTCCATACCAAATTATATATGTAGTAATGTGTTCATTTGTACATAGAAATTATTGATGTGTGATATAAACCTCTATAATTTACACTTTGTTCTAATAAGTCAATAATAGGGATTTTTCAGTTATCATAGTTTAACCCATTTTGTTATTGATATGATTTATTCTCTCAATGAATCTATTCTTAGTAGTTCAACTCACTGAAAATTCATGTTCAATACAATTTTTATACATATAATTCTTTACATGGAAATTTTTTTCATTCCATTCCATTTTTAGTGCGACACATCTAACGTTTCTACCTAACCAACACTTTAGATTCACATTTGTATAAAGTGATGCATTTATCAACTTCATTATTATGATTAATCACTATAATCCATGAAATACTATTGAATTCATAAAAAAACAAAACATAATTGTAGAGAACCAAAGCTTGGCGTACAAGGACATTACATTACATTTGTAGAATACTTAATACATGACAAAAAATAGAATCCCAAAGACTGTATTAGTTTAGTGTCTTTGGAAACTCGGAACATAAACTTCTAATCATGGTAAAAGATCTTCAACATCTCCCATAAATATCTCCCCATTTTGTTTTCTTACTGAAAACCTTTATTTATATGCTAGGGAAAGAAAACATAGAATAGGTTGAGCTTAAATGATCAGTAAGGGTAAACATGGAGAACATAAAACAATCTATAAGCATTTGAACGTACAAACATGAACATGACATAAATCAAAGCAGTAAATAAGGCATAGATCAAAAAGGAACATTAATCATGAAAAAATGGCATGGGAATAAAACATGTAATTTTGAAAACCCATAATGAACATGATATTATTTCCATATTAGCCAAGAAACTGTTGTCAAGACCATCGTAGTGGACAAAGTCCATTACTGAACTGGGTTTACTATCCATTCCAGCCCTGTATTACTGAACCATATTTAATTGTTGTTCCAACCATGTATATATCATGAGATATAAATCATTACCCAATTTATTTTATGGGGATATAGGTCCCACCCATCTCATATTGAAATCATTTTTACATGTGCCACAAAACAATCATAAATCATTCATCATAACCCAAAGAATAAAATGGGTTTCATAAAAATCTTCCCATAAAAACATAATCCATATAAAACAAATGGATATCATTTAATCATAATAAAAATCAAAACAAGTAAATAATAGAGACATTATACTTGAAACAAAAACATACTAAATAATGAAAACTTAGATGAAGAATAGTTTTGACAAAACACTTGAAATGAATTCTTGAGGAACATATCCTTTCTTCTTCAAAATCATTTTCTTTTCTCAAAATGCCATGAAATTTTAAATGAAAGTGACTTTTTTGAAAATAATAATGAATTATTGTTCAGGAAGCCTCATGAAAGTAAGGTGTTATGAAACCTTAAAAATCTGTTGATGTTTTATATGTTAAAAAAACATTCTTCTCGTACTTTTTCTGAAAATGTCACAAAGTACCTCGTATGGTAAACAAAAGAAAGATTCCTTCCATACCATGTGGTAAAAGTCAAAAAAGGGTAAAAATGACATTAAACCAACATGGAAGAATATTAAACTTTTTATGAAAACATTTTTAGAAAACATGGACATTTATGTTAATCATAACCCTAGAAAATACTTATGAATAAAATATCACCAATAATAATGAGATTGGAATAATTATCACTTACCTTTTATGATCGGTGGAATCATGCATGTCATAAAATAATGAAAATTACATTCATGTGTAAATATAATATCCTCCATAATTAAAATCATAAAACATTCATGGGAAGCATAAACACTATACAAAATAAATAGATGAGGATTAAGGTATATGTCTCACAGAAATAAAAGTGAGATGAAATAATCCCTTACCTTATGTCCAATTTCATCCGTATGTGTACGATACTCCTATATAGTGGGTTTAAACGTATTATTAACTTGTTATAGAACCATTATAATATTTATTATATCATATATTATTCACTTAAGACTTTATATTACCCGTTCATTTTTCAATTCCTTGTAAAAGCAGCGTTTTGGTTAAAATCATTTCATTTATCGTAAATTTTTTGACATGTAATTATTCATATGATTTCTTAGATGATGATTACATAATTACAGAATAAAAAAATGATTTATTATAATATATATTCAGAATATAAATATATATATTAGATCGATAAATGGAAAGAAATATACCGTTCATGGAGACGGTTGGCCGTACCTACGGATGAACGTTGTTCTTGTATCCTTATTAAATTGAATGGAGGTAAATGACATATATATAAATATACATAAGTCCAGAATCATTATTTTTTTATATTTCATGATTATAAATACTTTATGATCATTTTTGAATGGTTATCATGGATAATTAATCTCATCGCATCGTGGAGACGGTAATTCGTACATACGCATGGGTGATGATATCGTTCCCATAATTATTGAATGGAACTGAAGTGGATGATATAATAACTCATAATTAGTATGATGTTATAATAATCATATATAGTTATTATTTACACCATTATACCCATCCATGTAAGGTGGTGGTGGAAAAACAGATTACACCACGGCCTGGAGATGGTATTTCGTACGTACGCACGCTCGGTGATTTCATTTTCCGTAGGATGGATAGAAAGTGAAATAGGGTTGTTTCATATTTATAATAACTTATCATTATATAATTAATACTTATTATATTACTTTATAATGAAACAAATAATGAATATGAAGTATAATAAGAAATAAATTTGAAAGATTCGGTAAAGGATATTACCTCTTCTTCGACGCGCCTCTTCTTAACCTCCTCTTAGGGAACTAAAGTTGGAATTTGAAGAAGACTATAACCTGTAGTTGGTTTCTAGGAAAGTGGAAAAGTGAAATGGGCAGGGTTTGGACGAATTTTAAAGCTCAAAATTGGTGTGAAGTGGAGAGGGAGGAGGTTCCCTTTTATAAGGGAGGAGAGGGGCACTTTTGGAATCCTCTAAAATATTAATATATAATAAACTCAATCCCCACTTAAAAACCTCTTAAATGACTCACATTAGAATCAGATATGAAACAAGGTTGTAATATGATCATCCCATAAAATTTATACTTGTTGGTAAATGATTTTGAACCTTATCAATTTCATTTATCCTTATTTAATCTATTTAATCTTATTTGTGGTAATAATATTCTAAATTTGAAATTGTTATTAATACTTTCTTATGTGTTGTAAATTGTCCATAATTGGATAATTTATGACATTTTGGACCATATAAATAACATTTTATAATTTTTAAATAGTCTTTTTATTTTTAAACAATTTAATAGTATGTTAGTTTTATAAAATATCAATAGTGTCACGTTTGACAGTATTCATTTATTTGACTATAAATAAAATCCACATAGAAGATATGTTTGAAACAAAATATTAAATATATTCCTAACATGTCATGGTTATCTATAATATTTGTGGAGCACATTAATTAGTTCATATAATATTTATTTTAATATTTTTAAAACCATTTATTTGATATTTCTCTTAATAAAATAATTACTGCATCATTTTTGTTTAATTATTTAATATACATATTTGTTGCATAAAAATAAAAAATAAAACACTAAGATAATGATAAATATGGTATCTTTAATAATAATACTTTTAATCTAATTTATCTTCTAAAACTAAAAACTTTTAAAATGTTATCTTTATTAAAGTATGAAGGTGACAACATTGACATCATTTAAAATAAAATAATATAAATGTCATAATGTATTTTATAAGGATCGAAATGGACCAAAAGTATTCCCTTGGATTCTTATGGTATATATATACTCGACCAATATTGGATGGTCAAGTTTATGGTCCTTTTGATGGGTATTATTATTTTAATAAAAACTATATTATTGATTTTTCACTAAATAAATAAATTCTACATCATTCATGTATAATCTATTAAGGTAATTATATATTTCTTTAAAATAACAAATAAATTACCATAATGAATAAAATAATGTTATCTCTAAAATGAGTATTTATAATCTAATTTATATTCAGTATAACCTTATATTAAAAATACTTTAATTATTCAAGATTGAGTGAGACATATTTCACTTTCATTAAATAAAATAAATTAAAGGTCTTAATCACATCCAAGTGGGTTCTAAAAGATACAATTTTGACCCAAGTATATTTTATGATGAAATATAATCATAAAGTTATATTAATACAAGTGTTAGTGTAATTTTATAATATTAATTTCACTCTTAATTACCGGATTTACCTTTTTCTGTAGTAAATAATATTGACCGTAGTTACTATTTATAATGGCTAAAAATAAAAAAATAGACTATTAACATAATTTGGACCGAATGATTCCAAATATGGAATCCATTTTTTCAAATTCAAAACACTGATGTTGCTGTATTTAATATAAATTTAATCCCATTGTTGAGAAAATGAGTTTTTAAAGTTAAAACATTGCAAAAGATTGAAATGTTTTTACCTATGAATTTGATGTAAAATTAATGATAATGACATAAATAATATTAAATGGTAAAAATATATTATATTTATACTTTAAAACCATTCAATATTATAATTTAACCATTTAAATTATCTTGATGAAAAAGGTTGTTTTTAATTAAAATTTACCGTATATTTTCTATATATTCATCAAAATATGAAAGTAAACAGAAAAATATTAAAAAAGTATACAAAGATAATTTTGATATATTTATTGAAATGGATATGTTTTTTTGTCAAATTTAAATTATAAACTTGCCAAAAACTCGATTTACAATGGGTGCACAATCAAAAGGGGGAAAAACTGCATTTTTTTCAAAATACTTACTTTACCCGAAAAATTTATTTTGTTCCCATATTATGTTCTAGAATATGTGTTAGATGAATGATAATGTTATAAAATTCACAACATGGTTAATACTCTTAATAATGACTAGTTAATAATAATATTATAATAATATATTGTTGTTTAGTGAAACTCGGTATTGTGTACAACACAAGCTATCAGGGAAGGTCGCTCTTGCATGTAACACAAGCCATGTCAGTGTTGCGTGTAATGAACGATTATTTTGGCCTTGATTATAACATAATCAAAAAATATTTCATTTATACATTGATCAAAATATATACTTAATGTTGCGTAGAATAATTTCTACAAAACAAACTTGAAATAGTGTGTTACATGAGCCGAGAATAGTGTTGTGTATACTACAAGCTAGTACGGTGTTGCGTATAGTGAAATCTAATATTGTGTTAGAGTACAACAGAATATATCAAAGAAATTAAAAGGATTATATCCCATAAAATATCAGGGTGTTACATTCTACCCCCATAAAATGAATTTCACCCTCAAAATTCATCAGGGTTATAAATGGTTTTCTACCTGAACGTTTCTTTAAAATAAACCCACATCATTAAAAGGAAAACTAAAAAATCATTTTAAAAAGTAATGTTAGAAAAAAAATGGATACCCAAAGTAACTCATCACTGGGGTTCCACATAAGAGAATATAGGTCAAAATATGGACATGGAAGAGAAATCTAACCATCATGTTCTAATGGAGAGTGATAGAGAACATGGCTATAAAAAATCCAAAAGTCAGAAAGCCATAAATTTTTTATGATCTAAGGTAACTTCTCATTCATTAGATATGAGAGTACTAGAACAACATTTTTGGTTTTCAAGATCACTTCCCTAAAGTTTATGAATTTTTTCATTGGGAGAAATACTTAATTTATTTCAGTGTAATATCATTATTGGTAATTCCAGGAACAATTCCCACTTCATCTCTTATTTAAAAAAAGAAGTTGAAGTTGTCATTCGTGAAGTGTGAGCAGATCATGCGATAGAATAATAGGTCATTCCATATGTCTCAAACAAATGGTTATAAAATGTTATTAAATATACATAAGTTCATATATGGTGATATTAACCGTATATGGTTCCAAAAATGGACTTATACTTCATCTATCATACCGCTTAATAAAATAAAACTTGTTTCTACTAACCCGGGACTTCCTGTAAGCTAGTTGTATGCAATAAAGGCATGTCACACTTCAGTTGTGGGTTCAATTCTTGAAAACTTTTCTAACACGATGGGCCTTCGCCCGTCCTACTGGTTGTCCTTTTTCTAAAACTATACTGTTATAACATTTCAAAAATAAAATCAAAAGGTTATAGCCTTAAAAAATACTATCGAATGTCTAAATTAATCCATTACATCCTTTAGGCTTATCAAAAATACTTATGTCCAATCTTATAGTATAAAGAAAATGATTACTTGATAGATCATCAACCAAGCATGTGAATACCATCATTTATCCCCCATGTATCATAAGATATATCTCGTTGGTCTTATTCCAAACATGTGAATACCTTGATCATGTATTCTCTTGAAACATGAGTTATCATAGAACCTTAGTGAAAACATGGATGTTGTCTAATGATAACTTTTTCCACATACCAGAATCCCAAAAAATATATATACTCAAACCATGATTTCACTTTGTCCTTATATCTGTCATGAGCTCATTAATACTATCAAACATATTATTTTCTCATTATCCCTTCATTATGAGCATATAATATTCTTTCCCAAAATATTTCAATCTCATTTCATGGTTACCCGTACCATATAATTATTGAAAACCATAATTAACAAATACATATATATTACAATATACCATAAAGGTACCTCAACAACATTATTATTTAATACCAATACATAAGCAATTCAATACATCCTATTAAATGATTTTCAGGGAATAAATACTTCCTTGATTTAAAAGTAACCTCTTAGGTTAGGGCATTGAGGTGGGTAATTCCCATGTTCTCCACGGATAAGACATTGGACTCCATAATAGTTTGTCACTCTATAACCCTTCTCCCCACACAGATATTATCGTCCCCTCCATTTGATGTATTCATCGAGGCTCTTCTTCCCTTCTGTAGAAATCTCATTATTCCTTTCTCTATGCTCCTTACCAAGAGAACATGCATAAAATTAATTCTTCCTCTTATTTGATGAATTAGGAATACCACTAAAGTTCACCATGTTAATAATATATCGCGATGAATGATTCGGCATAATCACGATATCTTTTCTTCTAGGAATTATGAAATTTTGTTGCTCATAGTCACCAATTTTCCATTATATTCTACTTTGACCCAATTCTTTCTGGTTACCTCCATTGACTAAAACCAAACAACAAGCTATAAGAAACAGTTAAAATAACGAGGAACCACATAATCATAAAAAGTTTTACTTATCAAACGTTCTTTAATCCATGAAACCTTAGGTTCACCCTAGGTTATTTATGATCGTCAACATAATTCTAGGACTGTAACACATAGTTAGAAATATCTCTACGGATCTCACTAATGTTTTGGCCTCCTAGTTTCCAAAGGTTAACTAAACCATCACACTGATACCAACTGTAGATTCCCAAATATTGACATAAATGGACATTACATTACTTTTTCAGAATACTTAATACATGACAAAAAATAGATGCCCAAGGACCGTATTAGATTACTGCCTTTCGAAACTCTGAACATAAACTTCTAATCATGGTGAAAGAACTTCATCATCTCCCATAAAGATCTTCCTCTTTTGTTTTCTTACCTAAAACCTTTCATTCTATCCTTTAAAATAAAACATAAAAAACGGTGAGCTCAAATGCTCAGTAAGGGTAAACATTGAGAACATAAAATAATCCATAAACATTTGAACGTAAAAAGATGATCATGACATAAATATTAGCAGTACATAAGGCATAGATCACAATGGAACATTAATCATGATAAAATGGAATGATAATAAAACATTTAACTGTTTAAAACAATAAAGACCATGATATGATTTCAATAGTATCCACGGCATTGCTGCCAATACCATCATTGTGGACAAAGACCATTACTGAACTGGTTTACTAGCCATTACAGCCCTGTATTACTAAACCGGATTTAATTTTTATTCCAGCCATGTCTATATAATGAGATATAAATCATTACTCAATTCATTGGAGAGATATATAGGTCCCACCCATATCATATTGTAATCAGTATTACATGTTCCACAAAACAATCATAAATCATTCATCATAACCCAAAGAATAAAACGGGTTTCATAAACATCTTCCCATCATAAAATAATCCATATAAAACAAATGGATATCATTTAATCATAATAAAAATCAAACCATGTAAATAATAGAGACATTATACTTAAAACAAAATCATACTAAATAATATCATCTTTGATGGAAAATAGTTTGTATAATACACTTGAAATGAATTCTTAAGGAAAATATCCTTTCTTATTCAAAATCATTTTCTTTTGTCAAAAGGCCATGAAATTATAAAGGAAAAAGATTTTGTTGAAAATAATAATGAAATATTGTATAGAAAGATTCATGAAAATAAGGGGTTATAAAACCGTAAAAATGCATTCATGCCGTATAAGTTAAAAAAACATTCTTCTCGTACTTTTTCCGGAAAAGTCAAAAAGTACCTCGTATTGAAAAAAAAGAAAGATTCCTTCTATACAATGTGGTAAAATTAAGAAAACAAATTGGTAAAAATAAATTTATACATACATGGAATAATAATAATCTTTTTATGAAAACATTTTTAGAAAACATGGACATGGATGTTAAACATAACACTAGTAAATACATACGAATAAACAGTCCCGGATAAGAATGCGATTGGAATAATTATCCCCTACCTTTTATGATCGGTCGAATCATATATGTCATAAAATAAATAAAATTAGATGTATGTGTAATTATAATATCCTCCATAATAAAAATCATAAAACATTCATGGTAAGCATAAACACTATAAAATAAATAGATAGTGATTAAGGTATATATCTGACATAAATAAAAGTGAGAAGAAATAATCCCTTACCTTATGTCCAATTTCTTCCATATGTGTCCAAGACTCCTGTATAGTGGGTGTAATCATATTATTAAGTTGTAGCAGAACCATGATAGTATTTATTATATGATATATTATTCACTTACGACATTATATTACCTGTTCTTTTGTCAATTCCATGTTAAAGCAGCATTTGGGGTAAAATCGTTTCAATTATCGTATGTGTTTTGACTTGTAATTATTCATACGATTACTTAGATCATGATTACTTACATCCAGAATGTGAATAACGATTTATATATAATATATATTCCTAATATAAATATATATAATATATCTATAAATGGAACAAAATACACCGTTCATGGAGACGGCAGGTCGTACGTACGCATGAACGCTATTTTTGTATCTTTATTAAATTGAATGGAGGTAAATAATATATATAAATATAAATAAATCCAGTAGAATTATTATGTTATATATTTCATGATTATATATTCTTTATAATCATTCTTGAATGGTTAAATGGAGAATGTATCTCATCACATCGTGGAGACGGTAATCCGTACGTACGCACGAGCGATGATATTGTTCCAATAATTATTGAATGGAATTGAAGTGGATGATATAATAACTCATATTTAGTATGATGTTATAATAATAATATATAGTTTTTATTTCCACCATTATAACCATCCAAGTAAGATGGTGGTGGAAAAACATATTACACCACAGCGTGGAGAAGGTATTTCGTACTTATGCACGTGCGGTGATTTCATTTTCTATAGGATGGATAGAAGGTGAAATAGGGTTGTTTAATATTTATAATAACATATCAGTATATAATTAATACTGATGATTTTAATTTTTAATTAAACAAATAAATAAGAGGAAGTATAAAAAGAAATAAATTTGAAAGAATCGGAAAAGGATATTTCATCTTCTTCGACGCAGCTCTTCTTAACCTCCACATAGGGCACTGAAGTTGGTCTTTCAAGAAGACCATAACCTCTAGTAGGTATCTAGGGAAGTGGAGAAGTGAAATGGGTAGGGTTTGGACGAATTTTAATGCTCAAAATTTTTGTGAAGTGGAGAGGGAGGAGGTTCCCAATTATATGGGAGGAGAGGGGCACTTTTGGAAACCTCTAAAATATTAATTTATAATAAACTCTAACATCACATAAAAACCTCCAAAATGACTCAAATTCGATGAATAGATGATATAGGTTTGTAATCTCATTATTTAATAAAATTTAGACATGTTGGTAAATTTTTTTAAACCTTATCAATTTGATTTTGCCTTATTTAATCTATTTAATATTATTTGTGGTAATAAGATTCTAAATTTTAAATTGTTTAAATTACATACTTATGTATTTATAAATTTTCAATAATTGTATAATTTATTAAATTTTAGATCATATAAATTTTATTTTATAATTTTTAAATATTTTTGTGATTTTTAAACAATTTTATAATATGTTAGTTTTAAAAAATATCAATAATGTCAATTTTGACACTATTCTTTTATTTGAATTTAAATAAAATAAAAAAAGATATGTTTGAACCAAAATATTAAATAGATTCCTAACATGACATGGTTATCTATAAAATGCGTGGAGAACATTAATTAGTTCATATAATATTTATTTTAATTTTTTTAAAACCATTTATATTATATTTCTCTTAATAAAATAACTAGAGCAACATTTTTGTATAATTATTTAATATACTTATTTGTTGCATAAAAATAAGAAATAAAAAAACTAAGATGAAGATAAATCTATTAAATATCATAATAATACTTTTAGTAGAATTTATCTTCTAAATCAACCAACTTTTAAAATTTTATCTTTATTAAAGTATGAAGGTGACAACATTGACATCATTTAAAATAAAATAATATAAATGTCATAATCTGTTTTATAAGGCTCCAAATGGACCACAAGTCGACCATTGGATTATTAGGGTTTATATATACTCGACCAATATTGTTTGGTCAGGTTTCTAGTCTTTTTAATGTGTATTTGTATTTTAATAAAAATGTTATTCTTGATTTTTCACCAAATAAATAATTTTTGCATCATTCATGTATAAGCTATTAAGGTAATTATATATTTCTTAAAAATCACAAATAAAATACCATCATGATGAAAAACTTTGTATATCTCAAATTTGTATTTATAATTTAATTTATATTCAGTATAACTTTATATTAAAAATACTTTTATAATTAAAGTTTGAGGGAGACATATTTCACTTTCCTTAAATAAAATAAATTAAAGGTCTTAATCACATCCAAGTTGGTTCCAAAAGATTACATTTAGACCCAAGTATATTTTATGACGAAATAGAATCATCCAATTATATTAATACAAGTTTTAGGGTAATTTTATAATATTATTTTTACCCTTAATTACCTGATTTACCTTTTACTATAGAAAATAAAATTTACCGTAGTTACTATTCATAATGCATAAAAATAAAAAGTATCCTATTAAAATTATTTGGACTTACTGATTTCAAATATGGAATCCATTTTTCAAAATTCAAAACACATAAGTTGGAGTATTTAATATAAAATTATTCCCGCTGTTGTGAAAACTTGTTTTTAATGTTAAAACATTGCAAAAGATTGAAATGTTTTTACCTATGAATTCCATATAAAATTAATGATAATGAAAAAAATAATATTAAATGGTAAAAATATATTCTATTTATAAGTTAAAACCATTAAATATTATAATTTAACAACATAAAATATCTTGATTAAAAAAGTTCTTTTTAATTAAAATTTAGCATATTTTTACTATTCCTCAAAATATGAAAGTTACAGGAAAATATTAAAAAAATATACAAGGATAATTTTTATATCCTTATTGAAATGAATAAGTTTATTGTGTCAAATTGAACTAATAAAAATTTCCAAAACTAGATATACAATGGGAGCACAATCAAAAGGTGGTAAAACTGTATTTTTTCAAAAATACTTATTTTACCCGAAAAATTTATTTTGTTCTCATACTATGTTCTAAAATATATGTAAGATTAATGATAATGATATAAAATTAAAAATGTGTTTAATAATCTTCATAATGGCTACTTCATAATAATATTATAACAATATACCATTACTTAGTGAAACTCAGTATTGCGTACAACACAAGCTATTGAGTAAGGTCGCTCTTGCATGTAACGCAAGCCAAGTCAGTGTTGTGTGTAGTGAACGATTCCATTGGGGTTGCGTATAACATAATAAAAACTTATTTACTTTATACATTGATCAAAATCTATACATAATGTTGCATAGAATAATTTCTACAATACGAACTTCAAATTGTGTGTAACACGAGCCAAAAATAGAGTTGTGTATACTACAAGATAATATAGTGTTGTATAGAGTGAAAACTAATATTGGTGTAGTGTAAAAAACAAGATATCAAATAAATTAAAAAGAATATATCTCATAAAATCTTGAGTTGTTACAATAATACCTTATCCATTTGATGATTTAGGATTTATTACTCTATACGCATCCACATGAAATATCTCCAATACCCATGATAATGGTCCATTCATTTTAATGTATTTATTTATAACTTCTTTCACCTTCTATAAAAAGTCGCATATATTTGTTATATCACATAAAAGAATGGGAATGTCACATTATCCCTTGATCTTCAACATAATTTCTATTGTTCATTGGATTTAATTTCCAAGTCTCTTATTTAAAATATTGTATTCATAATCTATGGAAAACATTTGCTAATTTAATTCACTAATATATATATATATATATATTTCATGTATTTTATCACTTTTGATGGAAATGTGAACATAAAATCCATTAACAATTCACCACTTATTTCCAAATTCAATTGTATGTCCCGAGTCACACAACTTACTCCCACAAAAAAAAATCTATGTCTAAAAACTAATAACATGTCTCTCTTTAGATAATCTTTTATACAAAATTCAAACTACCCATAGATAATATTTTTTATTCCTTCATCATTTCTAAAATAAAACACTCTAATTTCTAAAATTTTGTACTTGTAATGATATTTTTTTGGGATATATTGGATGCAGATCTTTTTTCAAAAACCCTCAAATAATATCTATCAATTTCTATCATATAGAAATCATCAAATTTTACGTTCTCTAATAATTTTATCTTCTTCTTTGACCATTGATAAACATATTATAATGACTGTTACTCTAGTGACTCTTTTGGTTTAACATTCTCCATTTAATATTTAAAAGATGATTATTTTTATTTTATTTCAAGTTTGGAATGGTTATTTGCAACTTATTTCCTTAATTTCAGGTCTCATGAGTCACTTCTAATTTAACCCATGGGGAATAAT
Organism: Viscum album; assembly: GCA_963277665.1. Classification (NCBI taxonomy): domain Eukaryota; kingdom Viridiplantae; phylum Streptophyta; class Magnoliopsida; order Santalales; family Viscaceae; genus Viscum; species Viscum album. Next base: position 600,701,491 of record OY728122.1, read on the forward strand.
AGGCCACCATGTGTCTATATCATTTACAACAAAAACAGTACCTATTGAAAGAATAATAATATAATGGAAATCTATCATCCTATTTTTGGTTTTGTTGTTACCTGATGTTATTCATTCTATAGAGAACACATACTAACTGTTTCCCAATTTTACATAGAGAAAACCCATAATTTCTTGTTTCATTTTCCTATTTATTATTACATTCCAAGTAAGATTTTTACCATCTACCAAATCCATTTTTCCTCTGGGGAGATGATTCATGTGGCATGGATTGTGGAACAAATATATTCTCAATTTAATAATTATCCATAATAGATTTACATTTTTTTAAATCCCTACACCTTTATAATTAGAATATTTTCTTCAGTGGTTACTCCAAGGACCTCATTATCCTCAATTAAAAATAGTTTCATTGAAAATCCTGATACTATTATGGGATGTAATAGGTTTTTCTTATTCATTATACTTCCATTTTATGCCTTAACTTCTTCTTGATGTTATTCATTTTGATGGACATTTTACTGCACATTGATTGTTAATCTATCAATGACTCATACATGTTTGTAGAGACCCGAATCTTGGCGTACGTGGACATTACATTACATTTGCGGAATACTTAATACATAAAAAAAATAGACATACAAGGACCGTAATAGTTTAGTGTCTTTGGAAACTCGGAAAAATAATCTTCTAATCGTGGTGAAAGATCTTCAACATCTCCAATAAAGATCTTCCCCTTTTGTTTTCTTACCTAAAATCCTTTTTTATATCCTGGGGAAAAGAAAACATATAAAGGGTGATCTCAAATGCTTAGTAAGGGTAAGCATGGATAAAATAAAACAAATCATATAAATTTGAACATAAAAACATGAACATAATGTTTAAACATCAAAACCTTGAGCAATGATATAAAACATCGCAGTACATAAGGCATACATCATAAAGAAATATTAATCATGATAAAATAGAATGGGAATAATACATGTATTTGTGTCAAACCATTAAGCACATGATATGATTTCCATAGTATCCAAGGCATTGCTGCCAAGAACATCTTAGTGGGCAAAGTCCCTTTCTGAATCGAGTTCACTCCCCGTTCCAGTCCTGTAATACTGAACCAGATTGCCTTACCATTCCCGCAATGTATATAGTATGAGATATAAATCTTTACCCAATACATTGGAGGGAGAGATAGATTCCACCCATATCATATTGAAATCATTCTTACGTGTGCCACAAAACAATAATAAATCATTCATCATAACCCAAAGAATAAATTGGGTTTCATAAATATCATTCCATCATAAAATAATCTATATAAAACAAATGGATATCACTTCATCATAAGAAAATTTAAACCATATAAATCATAGAAACATTATAATTGAAACATACAAATATTAAATATTGTCATCTTAGATGGAAAATGGTTTTGATAAAGCACTTGAAATGAATTCATGAGGAAAATATACATTCATCTTGAAAATCATTTTCTTTTCACAAAATTCCATTCAGTTTTAAAATAAAAGGACTTTGTTGAAAATAGTCATGAAATTTTGTAGAGTATGCTTCATGAAAATAAGGCATTATGAAACCGTAAAAATCTGTTCATGCGGTATAAGTTAAAAAAACATTCTTCTCGTACTTTTGTTGGAAAAGTCTAAAAGTACCTCCTATGGTAAACAAAAAAAATATTCCTTACATACCATGTAGTAAAAGTAAAAAAATTAGTAAAAAGGAATTTAAACATACATGAAAACATTTTTATAAAACTTGGACATGGATGATAAATATAACCCCAGTATATACATACGTATAAGCAATCTCGGATAGAAAACAATTGAGATTGCAACATTATCCCTTACCTTACATCCAATATGCTTCGTATGTATCCCAACCTCCTATATAATGATTTAAATAATGTCACTGACTAATTAAAGAATCATATTCATTGTTATGATATCATATATGGTCCACTTATGATTTTATATTACCTGTTCTTTTGTAAATTTCATGTTAAAGCATCATTTTGGGTAAAATCGTTTCATTTATCGTATGCGTTTCGACTTGTTATTCTTGATATTATTACTTTTATACAGATTTACATAATTACATAATGTAAAACATTATTTATATATAATATATATTAAGAATATACATATATATATAATATATCGATAAATGGAATGAAAAACACCGTTCATGGAGACGGTAGGTTGTACGTACGCATGAATGCTGTTTTCGTTTCCTTATTGAATTGAATGGAATTAAGTAGATGAAATACATATATATATACATAAATACAGTATAATTATTTTGTCATATATTCCATTATTATTCATTTTATATACTTTATAATCATTCATGAATGGTTAACATGGAGAATGAATCTCATCGCGTCGTGGAGACTGTAGTCCGTACGTACGCACGAGCGATGATATCATTCCAATGATCATGGAATTGTATGGAAGTGTATGTATAATATTTCATAGTAAATATTACTTTTCAAAAATCATATATAGTGATTTATTTACACAATTATACCCATCCAAGTAAGGTGGTGGTCGAAAACAGATTACACCACGGCGTGGAGATAGTATTCCGTACGTACGCACGCGCGGTGATTTCATTTTCCGTAGGATGGATAGAAGAAGAAATAGGGTTGTTTCATACTTATAATAAAATATTAGTATATGAGTTATACTGATGTTATTACTTCATAATTAAACAACTAAATAAGAAGAAGTAGGAGAAGAAATAAAGTTGAATGAATCGGTAACGGATATTACCTCTTCTTTCGATACGCCTCTTTGAAACCTCCTCTTAGGGCACTAAGATTGGTCTTTGAAGAAAACCAGAACCTCTAATATGTTTCTAGGGAAGTTTAGAATAGAAATTGTCAGGGTTTGTCCGAGATGGAAGGCTCAACATGGTGTGAGGAAGAGAGGGAGGAGGTGCCCTTTTATAAGGGAGGAGAGGGGCACCTTAGGAAAAACTAAAAATATTATTTTATTATAAAGTCATATTCTGTTTTTTAATAGATCCAAATTGAGTTATTTCGAATATAAGGTGGGTATGTGTCTAAATCCTCTCATCCAATATAATTTAGACATGTTTTGGTTACTATTTTAACCTTATCATTTAGATTTAACTCTAAGTTAAATAATTTAACTTTTACCATGTCTTTTTGTTTTCTTACACTATATGGTTACTGAACATACTATAACAAGCCAAACGAATCCCAAGTTGTTTATTATTAATATATATAACCTTATATAAGTCATTTGGTCAATCCTTAGATTTTTAGGAATAAAATAACAATTAATAATATAATATTTGTTTTAAAAACTATTTTATGTCAATTTTGACACTATTTGGTACATGATTTTTGTGAAAATCATAACAGCATGATTAGTTCTAAAAATGTGACTTAAATAAATAATAACATGTCATATTAACCTAGATAATTAGTGTAATTCATAAAAAGACTCAAATTACATTTATTCGGGTATTTATAATATCAATTATGTTAATATTTCATTAATAAGATAATTACCGCATCATCATTGTGTCATAAATAAATTAAATTATTTAATTTCTAAAAATTATAAATAAAATACCATTATGTATTAAATCATTTTTATCTTTCTAATGAATATTTATAGTCTAATTTATCTTCTTTATAACCCTATATTAAAAATGATTTAGTTATTAAACATTGATTTTAACTATTTTAACCTTTCTTTAAATAAATTAATAATAAATGTCGTAATCTAATCCAAGTGGACAAAAATGGTCATATATTATTAAAAAGGTTGTTTTTGGTCGAATTACACTTATCTAATAGAATTATGAAATGTGTTAGGATAATAATAATATCATTTTCAACCTTAATTATCATATTTACTTTTAACTGTGGTAAATAAAAGTAAAATGTTACTATTCACCAAAAATTATTTTCATCTCATTGAACCACATTTTAGTCCTTGATATTAATCGTGTCTCTCATATTTTTGAAATTCAATTCACAAAAGTGGTAAAATTTCATTTAAATGAAAATGTCAGTTTTTTAACTACCACTTAGAGGTTTCACTATTCATCAAAAATAGATGTTTTTCAGAAAAATACCAAAAATTCATCCTAAGCATTATTTGATATTCCGAATTCAAAATTGATGTCCATTTTGAAAGACAAAATTTATACAATTTCAAATAGTGGGTATTAATATTCATAACGGCTAGTTTTTATAACATATCGTTGTTTAGTGAAACTCGGTATTGTGTACAACACACGCTATCATGGAAGGTCGCGATTGCATGTAATGCAAGCCAAGTCTGGGATGCATGTTGTGAAAGATCCTTTTGGTGTATCATACAACACAAGACATTAATGAAATTAAAAATAATATTTTTCATAAAATATCTGGGTGTTACATTCCACCCCCCTTAAAATGAATTTCACCCTCGAAATTCGTCGGGGTTATAAATGGTTTAATAATAGAAAGTTTCTTTAATAGAAACCCACATCGTAAAAAGGAATACCAAAACTTGAATTTAAAAATTAAAGTATGAAACGTAATGGTTACCAAAATTAACTAATCACTGGGTTTCCACATAGGAGAACATAGGTGAAAATATGGACATGGAAGAGAAATCTAATTGTCATGTTCTGAAGGAGAGTAGTAAAGAACATGGCTATGAAAAATCCAACAATCACAAATCCATAAATTTGTGATGATCTAGGGTACCATCTGATTCATCAGATATAAGAGCACTAGGACAACATTTTTTATTTTTAGTATCATTTCCCTAAAGTTGAAAATTATGAATTAGAAGAAATACATAATTGATTTTGGTACATTGTCACTATTGTTTATGCTTTGAAAAATTTCCACTTCAACTCTTAAAGAAATGAAGTTGAATTTTTTATTTGTGAAGTGTTAGTAGATCATGTGATAGAATGATGGGTCATTCCATCTATTTCAAACAAAAGGCTAGAAAAATATATCAAATATACATAAGTCCATATATGGTGAGGTTAATCATATATGATTCCAAAAATGAACTTATACTTCATCTATCATACCGCTTAATAAAATAAAACTAGTTTCTACTGACCAGGGACTTCCTGTAGGCCATTGGTATGTGATAAAGGCCAGTCGCACTTCAGCTGTGGGGTCGATTCCTACAGCCTTGTCCGACGCGATGGGTTGTCGCCTATTCTGCATGTTTTCCCTTTTCTTAAACAACACTATTATAACATTCCATCAATAATATTGAAAAAAATTCTAGCCTTAAATAATACTAGCTTATATCCAACATAATTCAATCCAATATTTAGGCTTATCCAAAATACATATGTCCAATCTCATAGTATAAAGAAAACGATTACTTGAAATATCATCAACCAAGCATGTGAATACCATCATTTATCTCGCATATATCTTGTTGGTCACATTCCAATCATGTGAATACCTTAATCATGTATTCTCTTGAAAAATGAATACCCATTGAACCTTAGTGAAAACATGAATGCTGTCAAAAGTTAACTCTTTCCATATACCAAAATCCAAAAATTCTATATACTCAAACCATGATATAACCTTGTCCTTATATCAGTCATGAGCTCATGAATACTATCAAACATTTAATTTTCTCCTTATCCATTCATTGTGTTCATATCATCTACTTTCCAAAAATATCTGAATAACCTTCATGGTTACCGGTACCATTCAACATATACATTCAAATACTTTCGGAAAAACAATAGTGTAACAATCCTTAGATGTGTCTTTATTCCATTGTACCATTACCTATACAACATAACTCTTGATAAACATAAATCATTCCACTACCTTCTTAAACCACTAACTGATCTTCGTCATTTCTTTCATCTCATATATCATTTTTAGTCCCTTCATCATCATCAACATAAATACTACCCATACGACCATGTTGATTCTCTTCATGAGATTTTCCCTTAGGGAATTGGTTTGCATAATGCCCATACAGCCCACATTGAAAACATTTAATCATTGTTGATGTCGTAGCAATACCATTATCCTTGTCCATGGTGTTAACTGAACCTTTTCCTTTGCACTTACTGGCTTTTTGTCCTTCTTTTCAACACCCAAAGCATCTTCCAGTTCCATTTAAACATTCCCCTTGATGCCTATTCCCATATGACTTACATGAGGGAAATTGAACATTCTCTCCTCAATGATCATCATTAAACTCCATCTATCTCTTATTAGCCGAGTCAAGAATCTTACCAAATTTGAGATTATTGATCATATTATGAGATTGCTGATTAGGAATAATAACGGTCTTTCACCTTCCAAATTTGATTTCATTTGGTACCTCATGAAGAATATCATTCCATTGTCTATCATATCCTCTATTATCGTGAATCCTCCTATTTCCAGCCATTTTCTAAAACCCAAAAATAATAGTGTGAGAGGCAAAAATCATGCTAGGAAAACAGCATAATAAAGAGGGAGTACCTTCAATATCTAACAACTTAGGTTTAATTCTAGTATGGTTTCCATAATTCTAGTACTATAACCTATACTTATACTTAACCTTAGGGACATCCCCAGACACACCTTAGAAATATCTCTATGGATCTCACTGAAGTTTTCGTGTCCTAGTTTCCAAAGGTTAACTAAACCTTTCCACTGATACCAACTATAGTGACCCAAATCTTGACATACATGGACATTACATTACATTTTCGTAATACTTAATACATAACAAAAACAGACACACAAGGACTGTAATAGTTTAGTTTTCTTGGAAACTCAGAAAAATAATCTTCTATTCGTGGTGAAAGATCTTCAACATCCCCCATAAAAATCTTCACCTTTTGTTTTCGTACCTAAAATCTTTCTTTATATCCCGGGGAAAAAAATATAAAGGGTGAGCTCAAATGCTCAGTAAGGGTAAGCATTGATAATATAAAACAAATCATATACATTTGAACTTAAAAACATGAACATAATGTTTAAACATAAAAACATTGAGCATTGACATAAAAAATCACAGTACATAAGGCATAGATCATAAAGAAACATTAATCATGATAAAATAGCATGGGAGTAATACATGTATTTCTGGAAAACCATTAACCACATGATATGATTTCCATAGTAGCCAAGCCATTGCTTCCAAGAACATCTTAGTGGACAAAGTCCCTTTCTGAATCGAGTTCACTCCTCGTTCCAGTCCTGTAATACTGAACTGGATTACCTTACCATTCCATCCATGTCTATCTCATGAGATATAAATCTTTACCCAATGCATTGGAGGGAGATATAGGTCCCACCCATCTCATATTGAAATCATTCTTATGTGTGCCACAAAACAATCAAAAATCATTTATCATAACCCAAAGAATAAATTGGCTTTCATAAATATCATTCCATCATAACATAATCTATAAAAAACAAATGGATATCATTTAATAATAAGAAAAGTTAAACCATATAAATCATAGAGACATTATACTTGAAACATACACATATAAAATAATGTCATCTTATATGGAAAATGGTTTTGATAAATCACTTGAAATGAATTCTTGATGGAAATATCCTTTCTTCTGGAAAATCATTTTCTTTTCACAAAATTCCATTCAATTTTAAAAGAGAAGGATTTTGTTGAAAATAGTCATGAAATTTTGTAGAGTAAGCTTCATGAAAATAAGGCGTAATGAAACCGTAAAAATCTGTTCATGTCGTATAAGTTAAAAAAACATTATTCACGTACTTTTTTCAAAAAACTCAAAAAGTACCTCGTATGGTAAACAATAAAAAAATATTCCTTACATACCATGTAGTAAAAGTAAAAAAAATGGGTAAAAATGAAATTAAACATACATGAAAACATTTTTATAAAACTTGGACATGGATGATAAATATAACACCAGTAAATACATACGTATAAGCAATCTCAGATAGAAAACAAATGAGATTGCAACATTATCCCTTACCTTACGTCAGATATGCTTCGTATGTATCCAATCCTCCTGTATAATGATTTAAATAATGTCATTGACTTATTACAGAATCATATTCATTGTTATGATATCATATATGGTCCACTTATGACTTTATATTACCCGTTCTTTTGTAAATTTCATGTTAATGCAACATTTTGGGTAAAATTGTTTCATTTATCGTACGTGTTTCGATATGTTGTTATTGATATTATTACTTATATATTGATTTACACAATTACATAATGTAAAAACTGATTTATATATAATATATATTAATCACATACATATATATAATATATCGATAAATGGAATGAAAAACACCGTTCATGGAGATGGTAGACCGTATGTACGCATGAACGCTGTTTTCGTTTCCTTATTGAATTGAATGGAATTGAGTAGATGAAATATATATATATATACATAAATCCAGTATCATTATTATGTCATATATTTCATTATTATTCATTATATATACTTTATAATCATTCATGAATCGTTAACATGGAGAATTAATCTCATCGCGTCGTGGATACGGTAGTCCATACGTATGCACGAGTGATGATATCATTCCCATGATCGTGGAATTATATTTAAGTGTATGTATAATATTTCAGAGTCAATATAACTTTAAAATAATCATATATAGTTATTTTTTAACACCATTATACCCATCCAAGTAAGGTGGTGCTCGAACACAGATTACACAACGGTGTGGAGACAGTACTCCGTACGTACGCACGCGCGGTGATTTCGTTTTCTGTAGGGTGGATAGAAGGTGAAATAGGGTTGTTTCATACTTATAATAAAATATTAGTATATGAGTGATACTGATGTTATTACTTCATAATTAAACAACTAAAGAAGAAGAAGTAGAAGAATAAATAAAGTTTAAATAATCGGTAACAGATATTACCTCTTCTTTCGACACGCCTCTTTGAAACCTCATCCTAGGGTACTAAGATTGGTCTTTGAAGAATACCAGAACCTCTTGGATGATTCTAGGGAAGTGTAGAAGTGAAATTTTCAGGGTTTGTTTGATCTTGAAGGTTCAAAGTGGTGTGAGGAAGAGAGGGAGGAGGTGCCCGTTTATAAGGGAGGAGAGGGGCACCTTAGGAAAAGCTAAAAATATTATTTTATTATAAAGTCATATTCGGTTTTTAATAGCTCCAAATTGAGTTATTTAGAATCTAAGGTGGGGATGGGTCTAAATACTCTCACCCAAAAGAATTTATACAATTTTTGGTTACTATTGTAACCTTATCATTTAGATTTAACTCTAAGTTAAATAATTTAAGTTTTACCGTGTCTTTTTGTTTTCTTACACTATATAGTTAATAAACTTACTATAACAAGCCAAACGAACCCCAAGTTTTTTATTATTAATATATATAACCTTATATAAGTAATTTGGCCGAACCATATATTTTTAGGAATAAAAAAACATTTAATAATATAATATTTTCTTTAAAATCTATTTTATGTCAATTTTGACACTATTTGGTACGTGATTTTTTTGAAAATTATAACAGCATGATTAGTTCGAAAAAAGTTACTTAAATCACTAATAACATGTCGTATTAACCTATATAATTATTTGAATTAATTAAAAGTCTCAAATTACATTTATTTGGGTATTTATGACATCAATTATGTTAATATTTCATTGATAAGATAATTATTACATCATCATTGTGTCATAAATAAATTAAATTATTTAATGTCTAAAAATTATAAATAAAATACCATTATTTAGTAAATATTTTTATCTTTCTAATTAATATTTATAGTCGAGTTTATATTATCTATAACCCTATATTAAAAATGATTTAGTTATTAAACTTTGATTTTAACTATTTTAACCCTTCTTTAAATAAATTAATAATAAATGTACTAATCTAATCCAAATGGACCTAAATGGTCATATTTTATTCCAAAGATTGATTTTGGTCGAATTAAATTGTAAAATAGAATTAGGACATGTGTTAGGGTAATAATAATATCATTTTTTCCCTTAATTATCCTATTTACTTTTAACCGTGGTAAATAAAAGTAAAAAGTCACTATTCACCAAAAATTATTTTCATCTCATTGAACCACATTTGAGTCCATGATATTAACCGTGTCTCTTGGATTTTTGAAATTAAATTCACAGAAGTGGTAAAATTTCATTTAAATGAAAAAGTTAGTTTTTTAACTACCACTAAGTGGTTTCACTATTTATCAAAAATTGAAGTTTTTCAGAAAAATACCAAATATTTAGCATAAGCATTATTTGATATACCGAATTAAAAATTTATGTCCATTTTGAAAGATAAAATTTATAAAATTTTAAAAAGTGGGTATTACTATTCATAACGGCTATTTTATATAACATATCTTTGTTGAGAGAAACTCAGTATTGCGTACAACACACGCAATCGTGGAAGGTCATGATTGCGTGTAATGCAAACCAAGTTAGGGATGTGTGTTTTGCAAGATCCTTTTGGTGTAGCGTACAACACAAGACATTAATGAAATTAAAAAGAATATTTTTCATAAAATCTCAGGGTGTTACAATGTTACTCCAATTTGAACTTCATATAAACTTCCTTTAATGAGCTTCTAGAAATTCCATATTTTAATTTTTCAATCGCATCTTGTAATTTAAAATTCTATTCCACCTATTGTTTTTCATATATATTTGAATCTTGAATAAATATATTTTATTTCTTAGATTTGAACTTTCACTTTTAATTTTATTTATGGATTCCTAATGCTTGAATTATTTATTAAATATCCCAACAATATCATTATCTTCATCATCATAGAAATAAATTTCTTGAATAATAATAATATCCACCAATTCATATTCATCATAGACCCTAGAATATTCTAATTCTTCTACTCAAACTCATATAAACTTCTATATTAATGAGATCACATATTTTTATTCCTAAAAAATTTTCATTTTTGTTCTATCCTCCTTTTACCATCTTTAAAATATATCTTCACCGATCCATCATCATTTTTATATGGATGTTTTTTAAAAAAACAATAAAACAAGTTTCCCTATAATGGAACATCTGAAATAATAATGTGGAATAATTCCATTGAACTATATTTTTGCATTATTAAGGTTAGAGGAATGAAATTCCATCACCCAATCAACCTCATATTTATCTGCATCAAATCTAATAGAGAGATTCTATATTTCCTTAAAATTAATTTATTTTGAGTTTTCCTTCTCTCTAGAATCATTTTCATTGTTTATAAATTCATATGTGACAAGTTTTCATTGAAGGATATCCAATGATACATCCAATGGATCCTTTTCTTCAAGTATAGACATTTTTTATAAACGATGGGGGTATTTGTAACGACCCAAACTTTTAAATAATATTTTGTTTCTCAAAAATTTATGTATTACAATGTCATAATCAATACAAATATATAAGTTTAAATTAAATATCACCATCGGGTTTTGACCATTATATGACTGTTGGTTAATATGACCATTGGAAACAAAAATAAATTTTAACGTTATAATTATAGTTTAAAAATTGAAATTATAATGGATAATTAATGAAGAAAAAATATTTGATGGCCTCAACTAGTATAATCACTCCATTTGAAGCCCATTTTTCAGATATATTTAATGAGGTAGCATCACTTGGATTCACTTTGGACCAAGCCCAAGCCGAGCTTCAATATGTTAAGCATGAACAAAATCACCTTTGGGTGAAGTTTAAGTTAGTGGAGATTACCACTCAAACGATGTTATCCGAGCCACCCAAAGAGTCTATCATAATCACACACCTTGACCATAGGTCATATAAGTGTGTTTTAAGGGTTTATTTGTCAGGTCCCTAGTTACATAAAATTTAATCCAATTTTTTAATAAAAAAAATTATTTCATCATTTCTGTTTTAAGAATAGTTTTGCTTAAAAATTGGGATGGAATTTGATAAATTTATTTTTTGAGTGAAAATTTTATTTTTTAGAATGATATAAATTTTCATATTAAAATAAGGATTTATTAATAATTTTTATTACAATATTTTTATAAAAACACTCCTTTTTAATTACAAATTATAATATAATTTTATTTTCTTCATGTATCGAAAATTATATTATGCATTTCACCATGCATTTTCAATCCGCTATTATTTTTAATAATCAAGTATTTTTATTGTTAAAAATTAATTTTATAACATGTAGAGATTTATTAAGTTAAAATAAATTTCATTTTTCAATTCATAACATCGCTAAAAGTTTACGGTGAATTAATGAGGATTTTATAGAATTTTTTGTTTTTCTATGAATAGTAAATATACAATTTTTAGTTTTTGGTAAGTTTAATGACATCATTAATGGTGTAATTAGGTTGTAACAATACCGGTATACTCTTGATTAATAAAACATGATATTAGGTGTCCCAAGTGGCCAATACCATGAGAAAATACCATGAGAAAGCCCATGGTTTGGTAAATACCACTAATGAGGTGTCACTTGAAATTATTAAAAAACATCCCCTCTTTTACTATAAATATGAACCCATTACTTAATTTCCATTCAAAAAAACATAATTCCCCACAATTTTATGATAGTATTATCTCCTGAGGAATCTTCCCAATGTGTCCTTAAGGCCCCAAGGTCCCAATCATTTTGTTTTAAAAGTTACTATAAAGACCCAGAAATTTCAAGGGAATTTTTTTTTAAAATACTTTGGAATTTTATGAGTCTGCGGTTTCTGACAAAACTTGATTCCAAGGCCCGATGTGCCTGGAATCAATTTCTGGTGTTTTTTTGGGTACGTTCAGCAAACATACGTGTGGGTTTTTCTATCATTTAAACTAGTGCTCGGAATTGAAATCCAAGGACACCAATGAACTCGCAGCGCCGATATTCGCTTAAGAGGACCTTTACCGCAGTTGCATTTTATGCAGGTTGAGATTTAATATTTGGGGAATTTAGAATAAAATAAATAAAATTTGTGGAACACAATTTTATTTATTTTTGGTAGTTAAAACCTACAAGAGGATGTTAAGGTTGGGCCCACACCCCAAATAACCTCCCCTGAGAGAATTGAGTGTGGTGGGGCCCACACGAACTCGAACCCTTCCACCTCCCCTCAAATCCACATTAATTCCCTACTGTTTACTTTTTTTTTGAAAACTCCTCATTAGTGGTGTTGCCTCTCCACATCCCTCTTCCCATCAATTGGGACAACTCATATATTTAATGTCTACATTAATTATTCGGCACCCCGTTTGAATCAAATTGAATTGCATGGAAATTCTATTAATTAGATAGCCTTTTTATTTCTTTTTGCGTTGGAAAATCACTTGTGGGGGAAAGATCTGGAGATTTAGATGAGAGGTGATCCTTCTTCGAAGAAGAACACTATTCTTCAATGAAGAACATCCCCGACGAATAACGCGAAGTACTTCTTCCAATGACGCTTCTTCCTCGGACGCACCTCGATGTCAAGGAGCCTACGTCGCCTATGACAATGACTCTTCCTCCATCGTTAACAGGACGACAACATCCTTCCGCGACTCCAGACTACCGCAACGCTCATCTTCCGTGGCTCGACGATGTGCGACGTCAATTTCAAGGTAGGGGTTTCATATAATTATAAGTGAATAAATTATCCCATTTGTGATGTTTTAATTGGATTACCTTCGGCCAATTGTTACCACCTAACGCGGAGGGTGCGGGCCGAACGAACACAGCCTGATGACCCTTTAATTATTTCCTGAATTTTATTCGCAATAGAGGTGCATTAGAAGGGGCGACGATGAGCGAAGGCGGTGGCCGCACGCTGGCCGCACGCAGAAGAATTGTGGCCTGCACCATAGACCACTCGGTCGATGAAGAACCGGCCGGTTAAAGCTGACTGGGCCGAAGGAAGACTGTGGCACCACGCGGGCCGCTTCGGCAGAGAAACGACCGCCTCGTCGTCTGGCCGGGTGAAGGACCCACGACACCCAAAGGTACCTCTCAGCATGACCGTGGCCCGCCCGAGCGGGCCTCTTGTGCTTGAAAGGCCTGCCGGTTGGGAGGGTGGTGTCGATCGGCGTCGTCGGTTCGGGAATGTGCCCCACCCCCTCGGATCGCTCGGCCAGCCGGGCCGCTCCCTACCAGGCCGGGCCGCGCCACGCCAGGTCGCGTGATTCGTCTTGCCAGTCCGAACCTCTGCTAGGTCGGACCCACCAAAACTGGTTTGACCCGACCCGCCAACCCACTAGGCTTAACGTGTCGGGCCCGTTTTCACTTAAACATGAATAACTAGAAGACCGTGCGTCCGATCGACGCGCCGTCTGCGGCTTCGGGACCCTCAGGATGAAGATGTACTTTTTCAAAACTTTAAGTCTTTTTTGGATAACTTTGGAAGTTGTCCGAGTTTGGAATGAGCGTATTTCCAACCGGGCCCCTAGAATGGAAAAGTCAATATCTCTTAGACCGGGAGTCCAATTGACATGTTGTTTGTCACGTTGGGTTCCTTTTTATGATAAAAAACTTTAGGGTACATCAACTCTAGACTTAATGAGAGTTGATGTGACGACACCTTTGCTCTAGAATCGAACCCTCCCAGAATCGAGCGTGTTGTGTGCGGGAACACTAGAACTGGCTGCGACTAGATCGACTACTGTACGAGAATCCTCCAAGGGTTCGACAACGATGACTACTATACTGGAATCCTCAGTTGGTTCGACGTCGATGAATACTATTCTTGTATCTTGTGTGGCTCTGGATGTTTGACCTCTTTACTTCTATCCTGTGTGGTTCCGATAGAATAGCTAGTCTTGTATCCTGTGTGGGTCCGACTGCATAGCCGGTCTTGTATCCGATGTGGGTCCGACAGCTTAGATGAATCAGTGAAAACATCTGATCATCTCTATCTCTATATGAAATATGTATACCTATGTGACTTGAGTCTTGACTTTCAATCATTATCATTGATGTGATGGAATTCTTTCCTGGGTGGACTGGGTTTTATTTGGGCACGAGAGTTAGAGCCATACTGTGATTAATAATATAGGTATATGTATGGGAATATACCTAATTAGGGTTGGTTGATACTTCGTGTTTGTATCTCTCTTCTGTGGTTTATCCTTTGTGGATTCTGGGAGACCTTTGGGGATCTCAGGGTCCCTAATGAGTATCATATACTCACCCCTGCATGGGATTTTCCCGCACCACGTTGGGTTTATTGCAGACGACGGACATCACTGATTAAGGTGGATACTTGTTGAACTGGACGGTACCCGGCGGTGGACCACTTGGCGAGACGTACACGGAGCAGACGGAGAGAATTGAGGTGTTGAGGAGGCCATCTGTACCCACCCTTCAGGTGGGATTCCCGGAGGATGACTCAGTGGATGCTGTTTTACTATACAGCAGTTGTGCTAGCTTTCAGTTGTACTATACTTTCAGTTGGGTTTGTATACTGGACCATTTACCTTTCATCACTTACTTTTGTACTTAGTTTACATAGTGCTTACGTAATTGGTGTACTTTGTTGTGTTTTTTAATTTTATAAAGGCAATTCCTTCCCATTTTATCGGGATTTAGGCCTTTGGTGCTAGTTTCTGGCCCCTGGCCTATGGAAGGCGGGCTTGGGGTAGTCACGGCACGAGCCCCGATAACGGGTTGTGACAAATTGGTATTAGAGGAGTCGGTTCTACCACAGAACTCAGGACTCTTATCTTTCATTCTCCGGAGCAATAGTGTTAAGAGTATTGATTGTGGTTTTCAGTCCAGGGAGTCTAGTGTTGGTACGGAGACCAACGTATCCATACACCAGGACCCTGACCTCTGATTTCCGACTCGGTGTAGGAAAACACTGATTGCATGTGTGTTTCAAAACTTTTTTTTGTGATTACATTGTGTCAGATCACCAGATATGCTGTTTTGACCATGGCACGCCTTTTCCATTTCAAGATGGACCCACGATGGAAGCCAGCTAGGGTTCCACGTTACATGCGAGATGGTAGCCCACCGAGCAACGATACCTCGATGTCGGGCCCCATCACAGTGGAGGAACCTGCGGTACCACTACCTGCTCAGCCACCGAGATTACCATCCCTTGTAGTAGAGAGTGCACGCCGCCTGAGTGTGTTTCACGAGTTCCAGTGACAGAGGCCGCCTAGGATCTGCGGAGAGATAGACCCACAGGCAGCAGAGGATTGGCTAGAGGCTATCGTCAGAGTTTTCTGATTTGTAGGGACACTATACGACCTTATGGTGATCCTTTCCGCAAGTCTCATGCAGGCAGTAGAAGTTTAATGGTGGATCCTGATGCTCCAGGTGCATTACGAGGCATATTTACATTGGACGAACTTCGAGAGTCTCTTCTTCTTGGAGTTTGTTCCAGCCACCCTTCGTGCGGTGTGGATTCAGGAGTTACTACATCTGCAGCAGGGCAGAAAGTCAGTAGCTCAGTACTCGGCGAGGTTTGCTGACCTCTTCCACTACTCCACGGATATGGTACGGGACATGTTCTTTAGGGCCCAGACCTTCGATCAGGGACTGAGGCTTGAGATCAGGGCTTCGATGATTCCCCTCAGCATCCCGATGCAAGTAGGGATGCTGGAGCGAGCCCTTCTAATGGAGAACTTTCTCACTGAGCAGTCACCAGTGGTGAGACCCACCATAGGGTGACACAAAGCGGAGTCTTCTGCAGCCGGCAGTAGACATATTTCGCATGGGTCCAAGTTGACCAGGCTATCCAGAGGAAAACCTCTGGATACAGCTTAGATTGTGCAGGGCACATGAAACTGAGCCATCCTTACGAGGGGCAGGCAGTGCTATGCATGCGGCGGGCAGGGCTACATGGCTCGTGACTGCCCGACCCTCCATACAGACGAGCAGAAAATAGTAGTGGGACCTCCCAGTAAGAGGCAGAAGTTTTACCATGGTGGTAGGCCGGGAGTGGGAGGACGAGGCAGATGAGTTGGTCGAGCAGCGGGTGGTGGACGATGTTTCGAGGCTCTACCACCACCACCCCCACCACCACCAGGAGGTCCACCCCGACCACAGGGAGCTAGCGGACAGAGGTGGGCACATCTCCAGGAAGTCGAGGCCTATGACCACGGCGCAACTGGGATGATTTGAGGTACTATATGTGTCTACTCCACCCTTGCAGCAGTTCTTATAGACACAGGTGCGAGTCATTCTTTTTTTTCTACTGCCCTTCTTCAGAGCTCATAGATTCCTACGAAGCCGTTGGCTCGATCCTTATGGCTATATACTCTTACGGGAGTAGACTCGACGATTACACACTAGTGCCAGAAGAGTGAGCATACTCTAGGAGACAATATCTTCGGCTTCAATCTTCTTGTAGTGGTGTTGAGGCCTTACGATGTCATCTTGAGGATGGACTATTTATCTACAGTTCATGCTCAGATCGACTGTATTAGGCGCAAAGTGTGGTGTGTCTCCAAGGATGGGAGAAGGTTTACCTTCCCTGGCGAGATGTGAGACTTTGCATCACAAGATGGACTTATGCAAAGGAGAGGGCAGCCGATCACACATCAGTTGGCTAGTCTCATCCTTGGAGCAATTGATGTGCAGAGTCCGTGTCTTCCTGTTGTGGTGGGTCAGTATGCGGACGTTTTTCCTGATGATGTTCCAGGACTACCACCTCACAGAGTGGTATACTTCTACATTGACCTATACCCCGGGAAAACACCAATATCTACTCCAGCATATCGGATGGATCCCGCTGAGCTTCGTGAGCTACAGGTATAACTGGAGGACTTGCAGGGAATGGGATTTATCCAATCTAGTGTTTCACCCTGGGCTTCTCCGATTTTTTTCACCAAGGAGGATGGGAGCTTGCGACTGTGTGCCGACTACCGTCACCTGAATCAAGTGACCATAAGGAACAAGTACCCACTTCCTAGGATTGAAGACCTCTTCGACCAGCTCAAGGGAGAACGATGGTTCTCGAAGATAGACCTCAGGTTAGGCTATCACCAGCTCAGAGTTCGAGATGAGTTTGTGCAGAAGACGACCTTCAGGTGTCGGTATAGCCACTACTAGTTCTTGGTTATGCCATTTGGTGTAACCAACGCTCCAGCAGTGTTCATGAGTCTCATGTACATGATATTCCAGCCCTACCTCGATCTATTTTTCAATGTCTTCATTGACGACATACTGATTTACTCAACTACTGAGGAGGAGCATGCCTACCACCTACAGGTTGTACTGGATACACTCCGAGAGCACCAGCTTTATGGTAATCTCTCAATGTGACAGTTCTGGAATCGAGAGGTTCACTTTCTGGGACATGTCATCTCAGAGGCAGGAGTAGCAGTGGATCCAGCAAAGATTGAGGCAGTACTTTCTTGGAAGCCACCCAAGATAGTTATGAAGGTGCGGAGTTTCATGGGTCTACTTGGTTACTATCGAAGATTTTTGCCAGACTTCTCCAGAGTTATAGCAACGCTTTCATCCTTGATGAAGAAGGGGAAACCCTTTGTGTGGTTCGATATATGTTAGTAGAGCTTTCAGGAGCAGAGGCATAGATTGACCAGTGCGCCCATCTTGAGGCTATCAGAGGAGGGCGTTGGGTAAATAGTGTACTGCGATGCATCAGGGACTGGACTCGGGTGTGTCCCAATGCAGGAGAGAGCAGTGATTGTTTATGGTTCATGGCAGCTGAGACAAAATGAGATGAACTACATTACCCATGACCTAAAGTTAGCAGAAGTGGTCTTCGCCTTGAAGATGTGGTAGAACTATCTAATGGGTGAGCGCATTACAGTCTACTTTAACCACCAGAGTCTCAGGTACATCTTATCACAGAAGGACCTGAACTTGAGACAGTGGTGATGGATTGAGTTCTTCTAGGACTATGAATTTGAGATAGTCTATACTCATGGGTAGGGGAATGTTGTAGCTCATGCTCTCAGTAGGATATCAGGCATTCAGTTTCTAGGAGAGGCGACATAGCATCCATCTGCGTTGCAGATATCCTTTGTGGATATAGATGGAGCGGCCTTTCTTCAGTCTCTCATTGTCACTCCTCCACTTCTTCAATGAGTCAGAGAGGAACAGTGTGGGGACGTTGACTGTGAGGCGCGACGTGCTCATATATCCATAGGTCAGGCGCCTGATGGATTTTCTAAAGGAGGGGTGCATGTCATCCTCTTCAGGGGATGTACCATGGTACCAGTTTCACTACATGAAGAGGTGATGAGGGATTTCCACACTTCCCCTCTAGCGGTACATCCATGAGTTGCGTAGATGTATCATGACCTCAGACAATAGCACCGGTGGCCAGGTATGAAGAAGGCTGTAGCAGAGTTCGTTTCATGATGTCTCACTTGTCAACAAGTGAAGGTGGAGCACCAGGTACCAGAATGCTTGGTACATCCCATAGAGGTCCTAGATTTGAAGTGGGATGATATCTCCATGGATTTCGTGACGGAGCTTCCACATACATCCAGGGGACACGACTCTATCTAGGTGATCTTAGACCGACTAACCAAGTCGGACCACTTCCTACCGATCAGAGAGCATGGCTCAGTAGAGATCTTGGGATTACTCTACGTTCAGAAGATCCTATGACTTCATGGTGTGCCATCGACTATCGTCTCCGATCGAGACACTCGTTTCACTTCCCGACTATGGAAGGGGTTGCAACATGCTTTTGGCATGCAGCTTCATCTGAGAACTACCTTCCATCCTTAGACGAATGGATAGACTGAGAGGACCATTCAGACTATCGAGGACATGCTCCGTGCATGTGTCCTCAACTTTGGTTGCAATTGGGAGGATCACTTACCCTTGGTGGAGTTTGCGTACTTCAACAGCTATCACTCCACCTTTGGGATGGAACCTTACGAGGCACTGTACGGCCGACCTTGCAGATCACCTATGTGCTAGATAGACCCAGGGGAGTCAGCAATAGTAGGGCTAGATACGGTGCATCCTAAAATGGAAAAGGTGCAGATCATCCAGGAGCAGATGAAGACTACACATAGTATACAAAAGTCTTATGCTGATAGGAGACGGAGACCACTAGAGTTCAAGGTTGGCTACCACATTTTCTTATGGGTCTCACCTTGACGAGGTCTACGAAGATTTGTCCGGGGCAGCATGTTATCTCCATGACTCACTGGACCTTTCCAGGTCCTCAGCAGAGTAGGAGAGGTGGCTTACTGCCTATCCCTTCTACCTCTATTGCATCGGGTGCACGACGTCTTCCACGTATCGCAGTTGAGAAGATAAGTGCACGATCCAACCCACATCATCGATCATGTGGAGATGGGCATCGATGATTGGGAAACATTCACGGGGGTCCCGGTGGAGATTGAGGATCAACAGGAGCGGGTCCTACGTGGATGGTCGATTCCTCTGGTGCACGTTCGCTGGCAGCATGGGAACCTCCAGGAGAGCACTTGGGAGCGGGAGGCTCAGATGCATGCTCAGTACTCCCATTTGTTCCCCGAGTTTGTGGTTTTGCTTTATGGGGACTTAAATCCTAGAGCTGGGAGTAATGCAAAGACCTGGAAATATTATGGAATTTTTTTTAAAATACTTTTGAATTTTACAAGTCTACAGTTTCTGAAGGAACTTGATTCCGAGGCCCAGTGTGCCCGAAATCAATTTCTAAAGTTTTGTTCGGGTACGTTCAGTAAACATACGTGCAGGTTTTTCTATCTTTTGAACTGGTGATTGGAATTGAAATCTGAGGACACTGTTGAACTCGCAGTGCCGGTATTCGCTTAAGGGGACCTTTACCACAGTTGCATTTTATGCGGGTTGAGAGTTAATATTTGGGGGATTTAGAATAAAATAAATAAAATGTGTGGAACACAATTTTATTTATTTTTGGTAGTTATAACCTCCAAGTGGAAGTTAAGGGTGGGCCCACACCCCACATAACCTCCCCTGAGAGAATTTAGTGTGGTGGGGCCCAAAAAAACCCAAACCCTTCCACCTCCCCTCAACTCCCCATTAATTCCCTACTATTTTTTTACAACTCCTCATTAATGGTGGAGCCTCTCCACCTCCCTCTTCCCATCAATTGTGCCAACTCATATAATTAATGTCTATATTAATTATTAGGCACCCCTTTTGAATCAAAATGAATTGCATGGAAATTATATTAATTAGAGATCCTTTCTATTTCTTTTTGCGTTGGAAAATCACTTGAGGGGGGAAGCTCTGGTGATTTATAAGAGAGGTGATCCTTATTCAACGAAGAACATCCCTGACGAAGAACGTGAAGGACTTATTCCAACGACACATCTTCCTCAGAAGCACCTCGACGTCAAGGAACCTACGTCGCCTACCACAATGACTCTTCCTCTATCGTTGAAGGGAAGACATCGTCCTTCCACGACGCCAGAATACCACGACGCTCGTCTTCCACAGATCGACGACGTATGACGTCAATTTCTAGGTAGGGGATTTCTATAATTATAAGTGAATAAATTATCCCATTTGTGATGTTTTCTTTGTATTACCTTCATCCAATTATTACCACCTAATGCTGAGGGCGCGGGCCGAACGAATAGGGCCTGACGACCATCCGATATTTTCCTGAATTTTATTCATGATGGAGGTGTGTTGGAAGGGGCGATGATGAGAGAAGGCGGCGGACGCGTGCCAGCCGCATGCGAAAGAATCACGGCCCACAACCACGGACTGCTCGGCTGAAGAAGAACCGGCCAACTAAAGCCGGCTGGGACGAAGGATGACCGTGATGCCACAAGTGGTGCCGCGCTGCGGAGGACCACGACCCATGCTCTGCAAGCCGCTTTGGTAGAGAATCGGACAGCTCGTCAGCCGACCGGGTGAAGGATCCGTGGCACCCGAAGGGGCCGCGTAGCAAGATTGCGGCCCACCCGAGTGGGCCGCACCGCACCGGAAAGGGCGCCTGGATTCGGCCGGCCAGTTAGGATGGCAGCGCCGCTCGGCACCGCCGGTTTCAAGAAAGCGGGCCCCCCTCCCCCAGACCACTCAGTCACCCGGGCCGCGCCCTGCTGGGCCAGGCCGTGTCGCGCCGTGTCGGGTCGGGTCATGCCTTCTCGGGTCGGGACGCGCTTTTCGGGAGGGGCCGCGCGATTCATCGGGCCGATACGAACCTTTATCGGGTCGGACCCGCAAAACTCGGTTGACCCGACCCTCCAACCCACCGGGCTTAACGTGCTGGACCCATTTTCACTTAAACGTGAATAACTATAAGGCCGCGCATCAGATCGACGCGCCATATGCGGGTTTGGGAACCTCTCGATGAAGCAGTCCTTTTGCGATACTCTAAGTGAGATTTGGAAAAAAGTTTATGATGACCGGGTTTGGAACGAGCGTATTTCCAACCGGGCCCCTGGAACAAAAAAGTCAATATCTCTCAAATCGGGTGTCCGATTGATGCATCATCTGTTGCGTTGGGTTCCTTTTGACGAGACGTTACTTCGGGGTACATCAACTCTAGGCTTCGTGATAGTTGATGTGACGACCCCTTTGCTCGAGGAGCGGACCCTCCCGGAATCGAGCGTGATGTGTGTGGGAACCCTAGTACTGGCTGTGACTACATTGACTACAGTACTGGAATCCGCCATGGGTTTGATAGCGACAAATACTGTAACATCCCAAGTAAGTAATGAATAATAGATATTTTTATCTATGTCTATTAATGATTAAGATAGTGTTATAGAGGCTTAAAATGAAAATAAATACAATCTTATGCATGGAATACACTAATATTCTTAAAAGATTGTTTTACTGCCTTTTGATGGAAAACCATTTTTGAATCTATATTTTGACAATTTTATAAACTATTTTTGTCAAAATAAACTTATTCTTTATTATTGGGACATCAAAATTTACCTAGTGTGAATTTTTGGTATTTTTCTGATAATGTTCATTTTTTAATGAATAGTGAAAAATACTGCATTTTACATCAAAACTGCTTTTTAATATAATTTATTTATATGATTATATTATGTTTTGAATTGGTTTTGAAGTGAAATTAGAATATATTTTTACCATTTTATCCAATGGTGGTCATTGGAATCTATTTCACTTTGAAATTAGACTTAAACTGGTGTCAATATTTTGATACTTATTGTTTTGTAAAAACACGCTATTTGCTCTGGCAGTGGGAATTAATTATTAAATTAATTAATGTGACTTATATGATTTTAATTTTGTAAAATAGACTTCATTTTTGAATTCGGAATATCAAATATAGCTTAGGGTGAATTTTTGGTAATTTTCTGAAAAACTTCAATTTTTGATGAATAGTGAAACCACTAAGTGGTAATCAAGCAAACTGATTTTTCAGTTAAATGAAAGTTTACCACTAATGTGTATTAAATTTTGAAAATCCGACATACATGGTTGTCATTAAGAAGTAAAATGTGGTTCAATGAGATTAAAATAATTTTTTTGGTGAATAGTAACTGATTAAGTTTTTAATCGCGATTAGTGGTAATTAGTGTAGTTTAAGGTATAAATAATGCTTTAATAATAAGAAATGACCTAGACACATGTCCCAACCTTATTGGTTGTGTCATGGCCGACCGAGACAAGCCATGGGTCAACTTGGGGACCCCATGGAGACATTTTGGTTGGGAAATGACATAAATAACTTTTTATTTAATGTAAAAGTAAAAATGACACAAACATAATATGATTTACAAAAACAATTTTCACATGGGGTTATAAAGATCAGATTTTTTATTATAAGTATTCATTGGAAAGCTAAAAAGATTTCCTACATCATATTATTTTTTTTATAATTTTTAGACATTAAATAAATTAAATTATTTATGACATAATAATGATGCAGCGATGACATCATTATTTGACGATTTAAATAAAATGGAAAGACAATGTAAACTCTATGAACTAAAAATGTCCAAAACCAATTGGATGAGTGGATTTCGAACCCTTATCACCTAATCCACAAATTATATCAATGTGGGACCTTTTAAAACCGAAACACATTTTCAAATAAAGTAATATTTCTTTACTTTCCAAAAGTGCCCCTCCTCTCCTCTTATAAAAGGCCCCCACCTCTACCTCATTTCACACACTCCTCAAGCCTTTGGCTCGGCCAACACCTGTCCATTTACTCTCTCCACATCCCTCTCATCATCCTAGAGGATTCCCTTTGGGCAGAATCCTTTCAAAGGAAGCCTTTAGGCTCAAATCAAAAGGAGTTACACTTTTAAAGGTAATTCATTCTCTCATGTTCATTTGTTTTATTTTGCTTCTCCAACCCCCTAAACTCTTTTTATTTACTTATTTTGTAACAACAACAGTATCTTAAATATACAAGGATGTTGTTATAATATTTATTTGAGCTACACTCTCACACAACTACATCAAATGGTTAAAGAACATACGGTTTCCGTGGATGGTGAAATTCTGCCTCCCAAAACGATGATTGTTCAATACTCATTTAACACCTTCAAAGGTGGCCATTATGATGTCACTATTTTTATATATGATATATAATATGTTTATGTTTTCCTTAATCTTCTGTTTTTTTTCATTTTGGGCATACCTTTATGGTTTCCATTATGGGTAAACATGATATCTTCATTTTAGGAAGTGCTGACTACCGCCCCCTGAAAGTGATTTGATTCGTTAATACCATATGTGGGATGTGTAAAGGATAAAGTTAATGATATTATATATGTTATTATACTGGAATTATAATATACTCTTATATAATTATGATTCCATTCCAGAAAATATGAAATAGAAATGGAAGTAGCGTTCATGCATACGTACGGCTTACCGTCTCCATGAACGGTGCATTTCATTTCTTACCTCTAAATGTGATGTAATATTATAAATACATGTATATGATGAATATATATGATATATATGTTATCCAAATCATTAATATCATTCTGGATATAACGAACCTATGACCAAATTAACAACATGTAAGTGTAAGAAGTCTATTTTTGACTTAAGAACCAAATACCGACAAAAAGAACATTATTAACTTAACTGATTACATGATGTTCATAACATGGTATAAAAGGAATAATGAACTTGAAAAGGATTCATAAGCAAGTAGAGATTAACTCAAGTTTATTATTCAGGAGATTAAAGAACGGTCGGGTCAAGTCGGATACGAGGTATGGGACTTTGTCTCAATCTCCTTTCATTGAGGAATATTTTATTTTATACACAACTTTCTTTTATACGGTGTATAAACCCCTTTGACTTTTACGTTTATTCAAAAGGAATCTTTTTTATACGAAGTGTTTACTAAACGACAAAAGGGAATGTTTTTGTTGTACGTATGCGGTGACAACGAATTCTCCGCCGTCGTGACCGTTATTTGAGTTTCGGCTTCCTCTACAAGCCATACCTTCTTTTTAAAAGAAAAATAAATACCATGTTTTACTTTTCTTTTATTTTGGTATTGAAAATGGGTTTCACAATGTTTTTTGTGTTGTATTGATATCTTGTGATTGAAATGTGGAAATGTTATGTTTCCTTTATGCATGTTTTATGTGATACGATTATGTTGTGGTTCTTGGGAATTATTATGAAGACGGGTGGTTCCGTGATAAAGTAAGGGCGGGTGAGCCCGATATAGCTCTCCAATGCATTGGGTAACACGAAGGAGTGAAACGTTAAGGTTTCTCCGAAGAGATTTTAGGGAATATACTGTGATGGGTATTCCAAACGTAACCAAGAGGGTTACTCCCTATGTAAGAATGTTATGAATGCCTCAAGTTACCTTTATGTCTTATGATTTCTATGATTTATTCATGATTTTATGAGGTATGTTAAAGTGCCTATGTTTTATGGGTAAAGTATGATTTCATTCTTATGTATATATGAACTCATGTTTCCTTTCCATGTCTTTTTTTTATAACCCATACTGAGTTTTTATGCTCATCCCAAGTTTTTGAAATGTTTTTCACAGGTCAAGGGAAAGGTACATGATAAGATGATAGAGTCAAGGATGTGTCAAGAAATAATCCATGTTTTATTTTAAATGTGTTTCCATTGATGGGAATGAATAATACTATCTTTATGTAACCACTTTGTTTATATGTGGAATGTAATGCAAGTTTTATGATCTAATTCTCTAAAACTCTAAACCCGAAAAGATCCTCAATGTGTAATCTTGTAATAACTCAAGATTAAGTAAGGATTAAGGCTGGGGCCTTATAGTTGGTATCAAAGGTCGGTTTAGATAACTTTAGGAGTTAGAATTCTATTAAATGATTATCCAAAAAATATTTTTTTTTAAATGATATAGCATTTAAAGAATACCATGTTGCTTCATCTAAGACATGTTTGTTCAGAATGGTTTTCCGCAGAGGAAACAGGGAAGCAGTGCTAGGAAGGCATACAGAAGGAAATAACCTTCCGAATCAGCATCCAGAAATGGTCGGAATTGGAATTGAACAGTTTATTGCAGTAATGGCGCAGTTGACTCAAGCGATAAATGGCGGTGGTATCCATACACGAGATCAGCCAGACCAACCGCAGAGGAACATGTCAGTGGTGGAACATTTCATGAGGCAACATCCACCATCATTCAGAGGATCATCTGACCCTGTGCTAGCTGAAGGGTGGATTAATGCACTGGAGAAGATTTTTGATGTCATGGGGTGTTCAGACAATAAAAAGGTTAGTCTTGCTATTTACCGTTTGGAGGGTGAAGCAGATCAGTGGTGGTCTATGGTTAAAAATATCAGGGACGCCGATGAGATTGATGCTCTTGACTGGGATGAATTCAAAGGTATGTTTCTTGAGAAGTATTTTCCTAAGGCTGTTTGACTTAGGATGGAAAATCAATTCTTGGAATTTAGGCAAGAGGAAGACTCAGTGGCTGCCTATGAAGAAAGGTTCACTCGATTGGCAAGGTATGCTCCAAATTTTATCCGGGACCTTGATAGTAAAATCAATCGTTTTTACTCAGGATTAAAGCCAAAATATCGAAGGGCATTAGCTTCTCATGAGTTTAAAAGTTATGAAAATCTTGTTCGATGTGCTGACAAGGTGGAAATGGAGTTTGCCGATGACCAAGTTTTCTATAACAACCAGCAGAAGAAGAGACCGAGGTGGCAGGAGAAAGGTAAGAATTCTTCAAAAAAGTCTGATGGTAAGAGAACTAAGTTTCCAGTTTGTGATAAATGTGGTAAAAGGCATGCTGGGGAATGTCTTCTGAATTCTGGGAAGTGCTACCGATGTGGTAAGATGGGACATAAGGCTCGTGATTGCACTAAAAAGGATCAAGGTGAAGGTAAGAACAAATTTGATTTACAGTTAGTGAAATGTTATAAGTGCAATGAGATGGGTCACTATGAAAACGAGTGTCCGACAAGGAGCTTGAGTGATGGGAAGCAGTTAGACTACAAGCAGAAAGTGGTGGTGAAATCCTTTGCAACTACTTCAGCAGATGTCGGGCCATCAAATGAAGTTGTATCAGGTACTTTGTTTGTTTTTTCAGATTATGCCAGTGTGTTGTTTGATTCGGGGTCTACACATTCTTTCATCTCTGAAACCTTTTCTAGTAAAATGGGAATACCATCTCAAGAAATGACTCCTAAACTTTTGGTAAAAACACCTGGGGGGAATGTTGAGGCAAAAAGAATTTATAAGAATCTTCCTATCCTTATCTGTGGAAAGAACCTACTTGCAAACCTTATTGTTCTACCTCTAGTAGAGTTTGATGTTATCCTGGGTATGGATTAGCTCTCTATTTACCATGCTAAGATTGACTGTAGAGCTAAAGAAGTTTCTTTTCAGAAAGACTTTCAGTTTGTTTACAAGAATGAACCCTTACTTTTGATAACATATCAAGAGGCCGACAAACTTGTAAAAGATGGAAATGAATGTTACCTTGCACACGTCATTGAAAATAAAGGAACTGTTCAGATTAATGATGTGCTAGTGGTAAATGAGTATCCTGATGTTTTTCCTGATGAGTTGCCTGGAATAATACCAGATCGGGAAGTTGAGTTTACTATTGACTTAGTTCCTGATGCTAAGACAATTTCAAAACCCCCTTATCGAATGGCACAAATTGAACTTTTAGAGTTGAAGGAGCAATTGCAAGATTTATTAGAGAAAGGTTTCATTAGACCTAGCACATCACCATGGGGTGCTCCTGTTTTATTTTTTAAAAAGAAAGATGGTTCTATGAGACTTTGCATTGATTATAGAGCCTTGAATAATATCACTATTAAGAACAAATATCCTTTGCCTCATATCGATGATTTGTTTGATCAGCTCCAGGGAGCTCAGTTTTTTTCAAAGATTGACTTGAGATCGGGGTACCATCAGCTGAAGGTAAAGGAGGCAGATATTCCGAAGACCGCGTTCCGTACGAGATATGGCCATTATGAATTTGTAGTAATGCCTTTTGGGCTAACCAATGCACCTGCTGTATTCATGGACTTAATGAATATAATTTTCCATGAGTTCTTGGATAAGTTTGTGGTGGTTTTCATTGATGATATTTTGGTGTTTTCTAAAAGTAAAGAGGATCATGAAAAACATTTAAGGGTTATCTTGCAAACCTTAAAAGAAAAGAAACTGTATGGGAAATTCAGCAAGTGTGAGTTTTGGTTGCAACAAATTTCTTTCCTTGGTCACATTGTTTCTAAATATGGAATAACTATTGATCCTGCAAAAACAAAAGTTGTGGAAGAATGGCCAAGACCCACAAATGTAACCGAGATTCGTAGCTTCCTTGGTTTGGTGGGCTATTACCAAAGGTTTGTTAGAAATTTTTCACGGTTATCTAGTCTAATGACTAAGCTAACTCGGAAGGGTGTTAAGTTTATCTGGACAAAAGAATGTGATGATTGTTTTCAGGAATTGAAAAGAAGATTGGTGAATGCTCCAGTTTTGGAACTACCTTCCAGGAATGGTGAGTTTGTTATATACAGTGATGCTTCATTGAAAGGACTTGGTTGCGTCCTAATGCAGAATGATCAGGTAATTGCTTATGCTTCACGACAGTTGAAAACTCATGAGGTAAATTACCCTACACATGATTTGGAACTAGCTGCTGTTGTTTTTGCTTTAAAATTTTGGAGGAATCATTTGTATGGAGTAAAGTGTGAAATATATACCGATCACAAAAGTTTAAAGTATATATTCACTCAGAAAGAGTTAACATGAGACAGAGGAGATGGCTGGAATTAATCAAGGATTATGATTGTACAATTTATTACCATCCGGGAAAAGCAAATAAAGTGACTAATGCTTTGAGTCGAAAAAGTAATGCTTCATTAACAATGTTGCGTTTGGAACGTGATCCTTTGGTTAAGGATTTGATGAACTTTGGCATAGAATTTGTTGGTGCAGGAAGTCCTTCTGTTTTGTTTCAGGTATCAGTGAGATCATCTCTATCAGATAGAATCAAGCAAGCACAGAAGCAAGATAGTGAGTTGTAGAAAAAGGTAGAGCTGGTTCAGAAAGGTAAGTTTCCTGAATTCAACATTGATAATGATTGTGTTTTGAGATTTGGGAAGAGATTGTGTGTGCCTTGTGATTCACAGTTGAAGAGAGAGTTGTTATGTGAAGCTCATAGTTCTCCGTTTTCAGTTCATCCGGGCAGTACTAAGATGTATAGAGATCTGCGGGAGTATTACTGGTGGGATGGAATGAAAAGAGATATTGCTGATTTTACTGTGAAGTGTTTGACTTGTCAGTAGGTTAAAGCAGAGCGGCAGTTACCGAAAGGGATGCTTCAGCCTTTACCAGTGCCAGAGTGGAAATGGGAGAATATATCCATGAACTTTGTTGTTGGATTACCGAAGACATCTCGAGGTAATAATGCAATCTGGGTTATTGTTGATCGCTTGACCAAATCTGCTCATTTCCTTGCTATACGAGATACTTTATCTCTTGATCAACTTTACCGTTTGTATCTTAAAGAGATATTTAGGTTACATGGAGTTCCTCTCTCCATTGTATCGGATCGTGATCCCAGGTTTACTTCTAACTTTTGGAAAGGCCTTCAGAAGTCGTTGGGTACTGAATTAAATTTTAGTACAGCTTTTCATCCTCAATCAGATGGGCAGTCAGAACGAACAATTCAAACATTGGAGGATATTCTACGAGCTTGTTCTATGGATTATCAGGGAAGTTGGGACCAACATATTTCTTTGGTTGAGTTTTCATATAATAACAGTTTTCATTCCAGTATATAGATGGCACCATTTTAGGCATTATATGGGAAGCGGTGTCGAACTCCATCTTTCTGGGATGAAGTGGGTGAAAGGAAGTTGATGGGACCAGAATTGGTAGAAGAGATGGCAGAAAAAGTTCAGCTGATTCAGAAACACATGAGAACAGCTCAGAGCAGGCAGAAGAGTTATGCGGATAACCGGAGGAAGGATCTATCTTTCGAGGTAGGTGATCATGTTTTTTTCAAGGTTTCTCCTGGGAAAAGCGTGATGAGATTTGGTAAGAAAGGAAAGTTGAGTCCAAGGTTTGTTGGACCATACGAAATTCTGGAGAGAGTTGGATCAGATGCATACCGAGTGGCTTTACCTCTGAGTTTATCTCAGGTACACAATGTTTTTCACATTTCGATGTTGAGAAAGTATATGCCAGATCCATCTCATGTTTTGAGTCCAGAGGTAGTTTAGCTGGAAGAGAACCTATCTTATGAGGAACAACCGGTCCAGATTCTTGACCACATGGAGAAAGTGTTACGGAATAAGGTGATTCATCAGGTAAAGGTTTTGTGGAAAAACCACATGATTTAAGAGGCAACATGGGAATCTGAAAATGCAATGAGGGATAAATACCCCCATTTATTTGATAAGTAAATAAATTGCGGGGACGCAATTATATAAAGGGGGGAAGGATGTAACATCCCATGTAAGTAATGAATAATAGATATTTTTATCTAT
The DNA here is from genome assembly GCA_963277665.1 of Viscum album. Classification (NCBI taxonomy): domain Eukaryota; kingdom Viridiplantae; phylum Streptophyta; class Magnoliopsida; order Santalales; family Viscaceae; genus Viscum; species Viscum album. Next base: position 600,732,342 of record OY728122.1, read on the forward strand.
GTCTATTAATGATTAAGATAGTGTTATAGAGGCTTAAAATGAAAATAAATACAATCTTATGCATGGAATACACTAATATTCTTAAAAGATTGTCTTACTGCCTTTTGATGGCAAACCATTTTTGAATTTATATTTTGACAATTTTATAAACTATTTTTGTCAAAATAAACTTATTATTTATGATTGGGACATCAAAATTTACCTTGTGTGAATTTTTGGTATTTTTCTGACAATGTTCATTTTTTAATGAATAGTGAAAAATACTGCATTTTACATCAAAACTGCTTTTCAATATAATTTATTTATATGATTATATTATGTTTTGAATTGGTTTTGAAGTGAAATTAGAATATATTTTTACCATTTTATCCAATGGTGGTCATTGGAATCAATTTCACTTTGAAATTAGACTTAAACTGGTGTCAATCTTTTGATACTTATTGTTTTGTAAAAACACGCTATTTGCTCTGGCAGCGGGAATTAATTATTAAATTAATTAATGTGACTTATATTATTTGAATTTTGTAAAATAGACTTCATTTTTGAATTCTTAATATCAAATATAGCTTAGGGTGAATTTTTGGTAATTTTCTGAAAAACTTCAATTTTTGATGAATAGTGAAACCACTAAGTGGTAATCAAGCAAACTGATTTTTCAGTTAAATGAAAGTTTACCACTAATGTGTATTGAATTTTGAAAATCCGACATACATGGTTGTAATTAAGAAGTAAATGAGATTAAAATAATTTTTGGTGAATAGTAACTCATTAAGTTTTTAATCGCGATTAGTGGTAATTAGTGTAGTTTAAGGTATAAATAATTCTTTAATAATATGAAATGACCTAGACACATGTCCCAAACTTATTGGTTGTGCCATGGCCGACCAAGAAAATCCATGGGTCAACTTGGGGACCCCATGGAGACATTTTGGTTGGGAAATGACATAAATAACTTTTTATTTAATGTAAAAGTAAAAATGACACAAACATAATATGTTTTACGAAAACAATTTTTACATGGGGTTATAAAGATCAGATTTTTTATTATAAGTAGTAATTGGAAAGCTAAAACGATTTCCTACATCATATTATTTTTTTTATAATTTTTAGACATTAAATAAATTAAATTATTTATGACATAATAATGATGCATCGATGACATCATTATTTGACGATTTAAATAAAATGGAAAGACAATGTAAAATATATGAACTACACATGGCCAAAACCAATTGGATGAGTGGATTTAGAACCTTTATCACCTTATCCAATAATTATATCAATGTGGGACCTTTTAAAACTGAAACACATTTTCAAATAAAGTAATATTTCGTTACTTTCCAAAAGTGCCCCTCCTCTCCTCTTATAAAAGGCCCCCACCTCTACCTCATTTCACACACTCCTCAAGCCTTTGTCTCGGCCAACCCCTACCCATTTACTCTCTCCACATCCCTCTCCTCATCCTAGAGGATTCCCTTTGGGCAGAATCCTTTCAAAGGAAGCATTTAGGCTCAAATCAAAAGGAGTTACACTTTTAAAGGTAATTCATTCTCTCATGTTCATTTGTTTTATTTTGCTTCTCCAACCCCCTAAAATATTTTTATTTACTTATTTTGTAACAACACCAGTATCTTAAATATAAAAGGATGTTGTTATAATATTTATTTGAGCTACACTCTCACACAACTACATCAAATGGTTAAAGAACATACGGTTTCCGTGGATGGCGAAATTCTGCCTCCCAAAACGATGATTGTTCAATACTCATTTAACACCTTCAAAAGTGGCCATTATGATGTCACTATTTTTATATATGATATATAATATGTTTATTTTTTCCTTAAGCTTCTGTTTTTTTTCATTTTGGGCATACCTTTATGGTTTCCATTATGGGTAAACACGATATCTTCATTTTAGGAAGTGCGGACTACCGCCCCTTGAAAGTGATTTGATTCGTTAATACCATATGTGGGATGTGTAAAGGATAAAGTTAATGATATTATATATGTTATTATACTAGAATTATAATATACTCTTATATCATTATGATTCCATTCCAGGAAATATGAAATAGAAATGGAAGTAGCGTCCATGCGTAAGTACGGCTTACCGTCTCCATGAACGGTGCATTTCATTTCTTACCTCTAAATGTGATGTAATATTATAAATACATGTATATGATGAATATATATGATATATATGTTATCCAAATCATTAATATCATTCTGGATATAACGAACCTATGACCAAATTAACAACATGTAAGTGTAAGAAGTCTATTTTTGACTTAAGAACCAAATACCGACAAAATGAACATTATTAACTTAACTGATTACATGATGTTCATAACATGGTATAAAAGGAATAAAGAACTTGAAAAGGATTCATAAGCAAGTATAGATTAACTCAAGTTTATTATTCCGGAGATTAAAGAACGGTCGGGTCAAGTCGGATACGAGGTATGGGACTTTGTCTCAATCTCCTTTCATTGAGGCATATTTTATTTTATACACAACTTTATTTTATACGGTGTATAAACCCCTTTGACTTTTACGTTTATTCAAAAGGAATCTTTTTTATACGAAGCGTTTACTAAACGACAAAAGGGAATGTTTTTGTTGTACGTATGCGGCGACAATGACTTCTCCGCCGTCGTGACCGTTATTTGAGTTTCGGCTTCCTCTACAAGCCATACCTTCTTTTTAAAAGAAAAATAAATACCATGTTTTACTTTTCTTTTATTTTGGTATTGAAAATGGGTTTCACAATGTTTTTTGTGTTGTATTGATATCTTGTGACTGAAATGTGGAAATGTTATGTTTCCTTTATGCATGTTTTATGTGATACGATTATGTTATGGTTCTTGGGCATTATTATGAAGACGGGTGGTTCTGTGATAAACTAAGGGCGGGTGACCCCGATATAGCTCTCCAATGCATTGGGTAACGCGAAGGAGTGAAACGTTAAGGTTTCTCTGAAGATATTTTAGGGAATATACTGTGATGGGTATTCCAAACGTAACCAAGAGGGTTACTCCCTATGTAAGAATGTTATGAATGCCTCAAGTTACCTTTATGTCTTATGATTTCTATGATTTATTCATGATTTTATGAGGTATGTTAAAGTGCCTATGTTTTATGGGTAAAGTATGATTTCATTCTTATGTATATATGAACTCATGTTTCCTTTCCATGTCTTTTTTTTATAACCCATACTGAGTTTTTATGCTCATCCCAAGTTTTTGAAATGTTTTTCACAGGTCAAGGGAAAGGTACATGATAAGATGATAGAGTCAAGGATGTGTCAAGAAATAATCCATGTTTTATTTTAAATGTGTTTCCATTGATGGGAATGAAGAATACTATCTTTATGTAACCACTTTGTTTATATGTGGAATGTAATGCAAGTTTTATGATCTAATTCTCTAAAACTCTAAACCCGAAAAGATCCTCAATGTGTAATCTTGTAATAACTCAAGATTAAGTAAGGTTTAAGGCTGGGGCCTTATAACTACCGTACTGGAATCCTATGTGGGTTCGACAACGATTACTACGGTTCTTGTATCCTATGTGGGTATGAATGTTTGACCTCTGTACTTGTATCCTGTGTGGGTCCGGCAGAGTAGCTGGCCTTGTATCATGAGTTTGTTTGACAGCTTAGCTTGTTTTGTATCCTATGTGGGTTCGACATCTTATATGAATCAGTGACTACATCTGATAATCTCTATCACTATATGAAATATGTATACCTTTGTGAGCTGAGTCTTGATTTTCAATCAGTATCATCGATGTGATTGACTTCTTTCCTGTGTGGACTAGGTTGTATTTGGGCTCGAGAGTTGGAGTTGTACTGTGATTAATAACATAGGTATATGTATGGTAATATTACTAATTAGGGTTGGTTAACACTTCATGTTTGTATCTCTCTTCTGTTTTTTATCCTTTGTGGATTCTGGGAGACCATCGAGGGTCTCGGGGTCCCTACTGGGTACTCTATACACACCCCTGCATGGGATTTTCCCTCACCATGTTGTGTTGGTTGCAGACAACGGACAGCACTTATCGATGTGGAGACTTATTAAGATGGATGGTACCCGGAGGTGGACCACTTAGCGAGACATACATGGAGCGGACGGACTGACTTGAGGTGCTGAGGAGGCCATCTGTACCCACCCTTCAGGTGGGATTCCCGAAGGATGACTCAGTGGTCACTATTTTACTATGCTGTAGTTGTGATAGCTTTCAGTTGTACTGTACTTTTAGTTGGGTTTAAATACTAGCCCATTTACCTTTCAACACTTACTTTGTACTCAGTTTACTTAGTTCTTACTTCAGTTGTGTACTCTGTTGTGTTGTTTACATTTATAAAGGCAATGCCATCCCTTTTTATTGGGATTTACACCTTTGGTGCTAGTCTCTAGCCCCTGGCCTATGGAAGGCGGGCTTGGGGTAGTCATGGCACGGGCCCCGAGGATGGGTTGTGATAGTTACCCTTCATGGTAAGGGAAATCCCAACATCTCTGTTCCTTTCAAATTCTCTTTTATGTGGAATGTCTTCAAACTTTCCATAACATTTTCTTATTTAAATTTAATTCTATATCTATATTGTATTATGAATCTTTTATTAATGGGTGACCCATAGCCCCTCTCTTTTTAATTTTTTATAAAACTATGTTTCTTATCCGTTATGACGTAGAATTTTTGTGTCAAAATCTATCTCTTTTTCTCAGGAAATTATATTATTTTCTTTATTTGAATACCCAAACTGCTTTCATTTACTGGGGTATTCCTAAATATACAAAAATTATATATTTTATATTGTAATTGACATATATAAAACCCTCATTCCCTTTCTTGGTTTATAAATGACATAATGATCGTGTTTTCAAGCACTTTTTAAAACACTGCGATTTTGATATGAAATACGATTATTTTATTCTCTATGGGTTATTTATGAAATGTTTTATTATGATCTATGTGAATCATAGGAAAATAAAGACATATTAACGATGTGCCCTGATGGTTCTCTAATTCATTAGTTTAATAAATTAATCTCTAGGTATAAAAAGTTTTATCATACCTTGGATAATAACCCTGGTAATTTTTATGACACCTTCGGGATGGCCCTTGATGATATGGTTATGAATGTATAAATTAATTTTTTTAGCCAAATTTTTAGTTTATTATTAAATATATTATTATTATGATATTCTTATTTTTCATTCATTTATTATATTACTCGTGTTCTTATTAATATTCCTCAAGTTCACATGTAAACTGTTTCACTTGTTTTCCCTTACTGGGTCTTCTGATCACTATTTCCTTTGTTGTATATCCCCATTTTATGAGATGATATAAATCTACATAGTATGAACCTTGAATAATACATTCATGTATAATATATGAATGTTTTATTTTTTCATGTATTATGTACCTTATTTCCAAGACACTAAACTTTAAAAGATCATTTGTTTGTAAAATTTCATGTAAAGTTTTGTAATAAAAAAATGGTATACCATAGTTGGTAACAAATGATAGTTTAGTTATTTTTGGAAATTAGTATATGAAAAATTTAGGAAGAACCATATATAAAATTTTAAACATTGTAAAACTTTCCAGTATTTTAGTGAAATATTATGTAACTGGTTTCTGAACAAATAAATCACTGTCTAGATACGAAAAAGTGGATGTGGCTCTGGCACAGATGTATCTATGGGTAAAACCCAAAAACACCACATTGATAAAAACTCAAACAGGAACTAGTTCATGACAAATGGAATTTTTCTACCCTCCTAGATTGACACTCTTGATGTATATGTTTGGTTAATCACAATATTTTTATGAACCATTAAGAGGGATTTATAGAAAATGTAATTATTGATAATGAATAACAAGTTTAAGCATGATGTTTTAAGACATAAAAATCCATTAGAGTTATAATATTCGAAAATGAAACAAGTTTCTCCCTAATTTTTTCTTCTTTTATAACATGGCAGGAAATATGAGGAACTGTGCCAATAGTGGCCAGAACGAACCATGCATTGACGCACCTCCTATTGAAGCCCCAATGGAAAATTTCATGAGAATGACAAATCATGTTATTTGAAATAACCTGAATCAAGGAGAGAGACATATTTCACCAAGAAGGGAACAACATTATATTTAGTCCTTTATGCATCAACAACCACCAATGTTCAGTGGATCTACTGACCCATTGATTTTGGAAAAATGGATAATCTCTATAAAAAAATATATTTCTATTACTTAACAGTTCTGAACAAGAGGAAGTCACCCTAGATATTTACCACTTAGAGAGAGTTGAAAATTATAGATGGGAACTAATTGAAAACATTATTCCATGAGGGGATATTGAAGCTGTAGAGTGGGATGAGTTCATGTGGATATTATTTAATAAGTATTTCCTTTATTTAACGAGAATGAAGATGGGGATGGAATTTCTCAAGTTGAATAACAAGGAGAATGAATCCATGGGAAGCTACGAGATGAACTGACCAAGGATTTCATGTTACGCCTATTGCTTTGTCACGGATCCTAATGGGAAGGTTGATAGATTCTTTGGTGGACTAAGACCTCATGTACAGAATAATTTAGACAGTTGAGACTATGGCTGCTATGAGGAAATTATACGAAGTGCTATGAAAGTCGAACTAGAGTTCAATGAGATGAATTTTTCCCATAAATCCAATAAAAAGAATGGATCAATGGAGACAATCTTGGGGAGGATTTTTATAATGGAAGAGAAGGAAAGAAAGTGAAACATTACATTTGTAATAAATGTGGGAAGAATCATTCAGGAATCTTTCTGCTCAGGTGTGAGGTGTGATACAAGTGTAGAAGAGATGGCCATATTGCTCTGAATTGTCACTGTGAGGTGAATCCTCAACTTCCCAAAACTAAAGACAAGGGGAAGATAGTGCAGGCCCAAAATGAAGTCTAATTCTTCATGTTTTTACTGCTTGGGAACTTTTCCAATCACTGTTTGATTCTGAGGGTAGTAGAGGGGAATCACCATCAGGATCAACCTAGAATAAGGGAGCAAGGTCGAGCTTTTTCAATCATGACAGCTGAAGTTAAATCTCTAAATTCTGTGGTGGAAGGTACTCTTATTGTTCTCTCAATACTAGGAAGTACATTATTTGATTCCAGTTTTATGCATTCCTTTATTTCCTCCATGTTTTCATAGAATATTGAATCAATTATTGACCTTATAAAAGTAGAGTTATCAGTCAAGACTTCTAGAGGGTTTATCCAATAATCAATAGTGTTTAGAAACTCTAGTATTTACTTTAGTGAGCACAATATTATCACAAATCTAGTAGTCATTCCCATGTTAGAATTTGACATTATATTAGGGATGGATTGGCTCTCAAAGTATAATGCTAACATCAAATGAAGAGGAATGGAAATATCAGTAGTCTTGAATGGATAACCTAATGTTGTCTTATAAGGACAGATATCTCGACCTAAGATTTTCCTAGAAGCACTACCCATAACCTTATTTATGGAGTATATTGGTGAATAATAATAATTAAATGAGAGTATAAGGATATAGAATGTCCTTTTTATTCAAAAATGCATCAACTTATTTCCTGAGGAGTTACCTGTACCTCCCCAAGAAAGATAGGTAGAGTTCTCCATTGAACTTATTCCTAGATCCAAGACGATTTCAACAACCCTATATAGAATAGTGAATGTGGAGATGGAGTAATTAAAGAAAACACTCCAAGATCATTCATTGATGGGGTTTATCCAGCCATGTGTGTCTCATCATGGATAACCTGTTCTCATTGTGAAGAATAAGGATTGATCGATGCAGTTATGCATTGATTATACAGAACTTGATGGGATCATAGTGAAAAACATGTACCCTCTTCCAAGAATTGATGATATATTTGATCAACTTCATGGGGCTCAATTCTTCTATAAGATTTATCTTTGTTCTATTTTTCATCAATTGATGGTGAAGAAAGAGGATATTCTAATGACAGCCTTCCGTTGAAGATATGGGTAGTATGAGTTTGTCGTTATTCCCTTTGGCTTCAATAATGCTCCTACTATTTTGATGGATTTGATGAATAGAGTTTTTATGGAAAACCGTGATTACTTTGTGGTAGTTTTTATTGATGGTATTATGATATATTTCAAACGTTTTGAAGATCATGAATATCATCTAAGGGTTATATTGAAATCTCTGAGGAACAATAGGTTGTTTGGAATGTTCATCAAATGTAAATCTTGGTTACACAAAATTGATTTCTTGGGGAATATTGTAACCCCTGAAGGAATATTAGTTGCCCCTGTAAAGAAAAAGGTTGTGGGGGAGTTTCCTTATCCAACAATAGTAACTGATATTTATAGTTTTCCTAAATTATCAGTATATTATAGGAGGTTTTTTAAAAAAATTATTACTTTATAATCCCTTATCCATGTTAACTGGAAAAGGGGTCAAGTTTATCTGGACAAAGGAGTGGGAAGAATGTTTCAAAGAGCTGAAGAAGAGATTGGTTACTACACCCGTGTTAATTCTACACTCAACCAGAGACTGGTTCATTATTTTTATTGATGTATCTATTAAAGGTATTGGGTGAGTCCTCATGAAAAATGATATAGTAATTACTTATGCATCTTTACAGCTAAAGCCTCATGGGAAGAATTATCCTACGCATGATCTGGAGATGGTTATGCTTGTTTCTGCTCTGAAGACATGTAGGGACTATCTTTATGGGGAGAAGTGTGATATATATAGACCGACAAATTTTAAATTATATTTTCACACAAAAGTAATTGAACATGATATAAATGAGATGTTTGGAACTTCTTAAAATCAAAAAAAAATTGATGTATTAAGTACAATAAACATTGTTGTTCTAGAAATGTTGAAGGTTCAAGGAGATCCCTTGATCAAAGGCCTACTGAAACTGGACATGGTAATTATAAGGGAAGGGAAATCATCAACCCTACCTCAAATTATTTATCAACAATCATTACTAGATAAGATCAAGAAATCTCAAAAAGAAGATCCTTTTTTATTGAAGAAGTTTGAGTATGTGAAGGATGAGAATTTTCTTGAGTTCAATATTGATCCAGAAGGTGTACTAAATTTTTTTACAAGTCTATGGGTTCCATCTATTCCATGAATAAAGAAAGAGCTGATGGATGGAGCTCATAACTCTACATTTTCTATACATCCTAGAATCACTTTAATGTATAGGGACTTCCGTGATCATTTTTTGTGGGATAACATGAAAAGGGATGTTGTTGAATACACCACAAGGTGCATAGTATGTAAGAAAGTGATGGCAGAGAAACATCTTCCCAAAGGGATATTACAAACACAATCTATACCTACATGAAATTGGGATAATATCAATATGGATTTTATCACTTGTCTCCCGAGAATTTCCAATGGAAACAATGTGATATGTGTTATAGTGGACCATCTCCCCAAGACTGCCAATTTTATCTCTATTCGGTAAGATTTCCCTCTTGATCAACTTGCCAGTATTTACGTGAGGGAATTGGTAAGGCTGCATGGGGTTCCAATCCCTATTGTATCTAATTGTAATTTGTTGTTCTGATCAAAATTATGGAGAAGTCATCAACATGTATCAAGAACCGATTTCAATTTTAGTGTGGCTTATCACCCCCAAACTGATGTCCAATATGAAAGGACTATTTAAACACTCGTGGGCATGCTGAGAACATGATCAATGGAATTTAAAGGTGGATGGGATCAACATATCACATTAGTGGATTTCTCTTACAACAATATGTTCCATTAAAGCATTCAAATGAAACCCAATGAATATATATATGGGAATTTATGTAGAAATACCACATATTGGGATGAAGCTGCTGATAGAAATCTTCTTGGGTCTGATTTTGTGCAAGAGATTACAGTAATGGTTGATGCCATCCAGCAACACATTAAGGCTAAACGGAGTCATAGAAGAGCTATGTCGACAAATATTGAAGGGACATGGAGTTTGATAATGGTTACACGGTTTTCTGTTTAATTTATCCATAGAATAGAGTCATGTGGTTTGTAAAGAATGGGAAGCCATTCCCTAGGTAAACTAGCCCCTATGAAGTCCTGGATCATGTAAAAGTTGTGACCTATCAGCATGAACTTCCACAAAATATAGCTCGTGTTCATGATTTATTCAATGTAACCCTCTTAAGGAAGTACATACCTGAGTATTCACATATACAAAATATAGTGGTGGTACAACATGAACATGAACTCTCTTATGAGGAGAAGCCGATGGTTATCTTGGATTGTAGAGACAAGGTTCTATGAAACAAGACTACCCACCATGTTAAAGTGTTATGGAGGAACAAAAAATATGAAGAATACATGTGGGAACTATAAGAGACTATGAGGTATAATTACCCACACATACTCTCTTCGGAGGGTATGAGTTGAAATTTTTGTGACACAATTTCTTATGGGGGGATAATGTAACGACCCAAACATTTGAATAATTTTTTTTTCTAGAAAATGTATGTCTTACTATGTCGTAATCAATAAAAATATATAAGTATAAATAAAATGTGGCCATTGGGTTTTGAACAACATATGAACATTGGTTAATATGATCGTTGAAAATAATAACAATTTTTAAAAATATAATTATTTTTTATAAAACGAAATGATAATAAATAATTAATGAATAATGAAGATTGGTTAGCCTCATCTAGTAGAATCGAGCCATAAGAAAACCATTTTTCAGAGCTTGGGAAGGAGGTAGAATCACTAGGCTTTGCACTAGACCAATACCAATTCGAGATTCAACATGTTAAGCTTCAATGAAATCACCTACGAGAGAAGTTCAAGTTAGTGAAGATTACCACTCGGGCAATGTTATTTGAGCAGCCCCAAGACTCTATCACCATCGCAAACATTTCCCTTAGGTTGTATGTGGTTCAATTATGTGGTTATGATTCAAGTACCTAGTTACTTTAAATTTAATCTGCTTGTTTTAATACAATTTTATTTTATAATTTTCATTTTAAGAATAGTTTTTCATAAACATTGATATGGAATTTGATAAATTCAATTTTTTGGGTAAAATTATACTTTAAAGAAAGATATAAATTGTTAGATTAAAATTAGGATTTATTAATAATTTTTATTAAAATTGTTTTATAAAAAAACTTCTTTTTAATTACAAATGGTAAAATAATTTTATTTTTTTCATGTATCGAAAATTTTACTAGGTATGTCACTATGCATTTTCTGTCAGCAATTATTTATAATAATCAAGTATTTTTATAGTTAATAATGAAATTTCTCATATGTATAGATTAATTAAGGTAAAATAAATTCAAATTTTCAATTCATTACATTGATATTAGAATACGGTGAATTTAAGATATTTTTAGAAAATGTTTTGTTTTTCGATGAAGAGTAAAAATATAGTTTTTAGTTTTCGATATATATAATTAAATAATTAATTATATAATCATGATTTAATAATTATTGCAGACTATTGAGTATTAAAATACGATATTAGGTGTCCCAAGTGGCCAATACCTTTGGAAAATACCAGGGAAAAGCCCATGGTTTTTCCAATACCACTAATGAGTTGTCCTTTGAAATTAATAAAAAACTCTCTCTCTCTTTTACTATAAATACCCACTTATTACTTCATTTAATTTCATTAAAAAATAATTATATGAAATTTAATGATATTACTACCTCCAAAGGACTCCTAAAAATGTTCCCCTAATCCCCCATGGTCCCGATATTTGAGTATTAGAAGTTACACTTCAAGGTAAGGGAATTCCCAACAACTTTTTTCCTTTCAAGTTCTCTTTCATGTGGTATGCATTTAAAATATTCATACCATGTTATTATTTAAAATTTCTTCTTTCCCTATATTTTATTATGAGTATTTTACGAATGGGATACCTATGTACCCTCAATTTAATGTTTTATAAAACAATTCTACATATCACATTGTTGTAGAATTTTCATCTCAAAATCTATCTCTTTTTCTAAATAATTATTTTGTAATTCTTATGTGAATACCCAAAACACATTAATTTCGTATGGTATTTATAAAGTCCTAAATATTTATTATTTTAATATCTAATTAACAAAAATGAAACCAAAATCCCCTTTTTTGAGTTATAAATGACATGATAATCACGTTTTTAAGCACTTTTTGGAACATCATGATTTTGATATGAAACCCATTTATTTTATTCTCTATGGGTTATTTATGAAATTTTTTATTATGATATATGTGGATCACATGATAATGAGGATATATTAAGGGTGATCCCTTATTGTTATCCAATGCATTGTGTAAAAAAAATCTCTAGAGATGATAAGTTTTACAATTCCATGGTGAATAACCATGGTAATTTTTATATCACCATAGGGATGGACCTTGGTAATATTCTTATGAAAGTAAAAATTAAATTTTGTAGAAAAATTTCAATTTTATTATTCATGATATTATTGTTAGGATATACCTCTTTATCATTCCTTTCTGATATTACTGATGTTTTTATTGATATTTCTCAAGTTCACATGTAAACTGTTTCACTAGTTTTCCCTTACTCAGACTTCTGCTCACCCTTTCCTTTGATGTACATATCCTGGCTATGAGATTTAATAAATTTTCTTAGTATAAAACTTCAATAATTATTTCATGTTTAATAAGAGGTTGTTTTATGATTTCATGTATTATGTGCCTTATTTCCAAGACAATAAATAGTAAAAGATCCTTTGTTGGTAAAATATCATGTAATGTTAGGTAATCATAAAAAAGGGATGCCATAGTTTTCTAATAAATATTAATTTTATGACCTTGGAATCATCAATATCTTATCCAAGACAACACATTAATATAACAAGATCATTTATATGATCATAAAATGGAACAATTTTTCTAGACGGACTCATCCATAGGTTTTCATATTATTCCATAGCACTTGTATCTTTGCATCTCAAACATTGGGAACACAATCATAATTATTCAAGGTTTCTTCCCGAATAGATTGATAAGTTTTATACTAAATTACCTTGTAATTATAGTATTTTCAAATACTCCCCATAAAACATTAATTTACTTTGAATTCGAATTAAGTTATTTTTGGCCTCTTTCAGACATGGATCCATGTTCCATGTTCATTATAATTCAATGAAGATATGTGATGTTCATTTAATTTCCCAATTATATTAAGTATTATTGAATCATATAATTACATAACTATAAATTTTTAACTTTGAATATGGGAATGTCCTTGTGACTCACTTCCAGTACTGGTGCCATTATTCTGAGAGAGAGAAAGCCACCCCATAAGTTTCCCTTTGATACCACATGATGGTATCTTGTGGAGTGAAATTCCCTAAGTGGGGTTGAATATGGGTAGTATATATTTTAACCCTTTAATCCCTTGATCATGATCTTAAACAATTTATGTGAGGAACACTCATTTTATCTCCCATACATTCTCTCAATTGGGAGAAAAGAATCCAATTACACACATATAATATTACACGGTTTATGGTTTCCACTAACCAAGATATTCTAATGAGAAGGAAATATGAAATGTGTTGAAATATTATAAAAATAGATAATATTTCTTCTTTTGGTATATACAATGGATCAATATCAAAACCCCTCTAAAATCACAATTCAAACAAGATTAGAAATATCACTACCTCTTGATATAGAGATAAACTCTCTATTTCCAATATAAACTACTTGATCTACATCGCATGAATAATATTCTTATAAAACACATAACATGGTGTGTATCTTTCACACCGTCAAATTATATTCAAGTGAGATAATGCTCCTATAAATTAAATTATACATCTTACTCTAAAAATATTTTAGTAAAAAACAATTGATCATCCTCTAAATCTCTATGTGTTATTTGGAGTGTCTCCTATAATTTATTTTCAATAAAATGGTTTTGAATCAATATAAGTAATATAATATTATGAAAATTATCACTAAGGATTAATGAGATCATAATGTTCCATTGTATCTGAATTATACACATGGATATCAAATCAACAACCCCCTATTTCTATTTTGGGTTGATACAACTAGATGATTGAAACTACATGGTTTCAATTTGGTCTTCTTCTCTAAGATGTAGAATTATGATTTTTAAATATACTATAGTTTTTTCACCTCCACTATGGTGAAACCCTCATTTCCTAACATCTTTTTTGTGTTGTGGTCTAACATACTATGGTGTGGGAACCCATAGTTGACTTCCTCCATAGAAACCATTTTCTCTTTAATTCTCCCATTATCAAATATTTACCTCCATAAAATCTCTTTGAAATATAAAAAACTTATTAGAAAATCCATTTCAACAGTGTTGTAGTTGTTTTCTGTTCAATATGACATGGGATTAGTTGTTTTTGCATGAAATGGATACCCTAAAATTTGTAATGGAACTAAAACTCATAAAAACCCTTCTAAAGATTCCCATGTTTCATGGATCATTTTACTAAATCATTTCCTAAAACCATGGATCCAACATGGTAAATTATTGTTTGAAAACAAGAACATAAAAATAAACAATGTACCTTAGCTGAATAATGAAGTCATGTAATTTTTTGTGACGTAACCACTAGTGATATCTCCATTATTTGTGGTTTGAAATTTTTGGGGGATGATTAGGGCATTTTTGGTGAAGGCAGTATGTGCAATATATTTGATTTAGTAAATTAATGCCCTTTCATGTTTATATGATGTGAATTAGTGTTTCATGTCTTGTACAACTAGTGAGTTCAAATAATTTAACATGGGAAATGGGGAAACTATGTGAAATATTAACATCATGTAATTTGAATACGTGACAAGTATTAATGTTTACAAAAATAAATTTTTATTGAAAGATTATTTTTTTTGAAATCCCATGCTTTACACGCATTGTAAATTTCACAAGACATGAAACCAGAGTGTTCTATATTTTTCATTCTTTTCTCAGTTGATTATCTAAATTATGTCGTGGATTCTTCTTCTTTAATGTTTTATTAACCATATAACCCCCTAAGGATACATTCTAACCCTCTTCTCCCCTCCATTGGTCCATTAGTTATATTGGTTGTCTATTGTAGATCGAGGGTAATCCCTTCCAACCCTTTTGGTTTTTTTTCATTCATTCATACCCTAGGAATCCACTGTGATGATTTGGTTTTGATTTAGGGTGTTATTTTGGATATTATTTTATGATACTTTAGTACAATGTAGGTTAATTAATGGTTTTTTGTGTGTGGTTGTGTTTTGTGGGAATTTCTACTTCACCCTATGGTGCAAAATTAGTAGGAAAATATTCTTTGAGGTAGGGAATCCATCATTTATCTTTATTTTTTATCATATGGGAGGGGTTTTCTCTTATTTATCTATGAGTTATGGTCATTATAATATAATAAAATATAAAAAGTTTGTTAATTTAAATTGAATGGGAAAAGGAGAGATAGTTCCCATGTTTTCAAAACTTTTTTTATTATTATGTTATTATGTTTGTACAAGATTGAATTCCCTATTGAAAATTGTGGCTATTAGGGGATTTTTTTTTCACTAAATGATATGTGTTTTTACTGTTATAACTGTTGTAATTCTTACGATATCACCCTAAAATGGAAATTTGATAACCAATTATAAATTTCTAATGAAATAGTTGCCTCAAGATTATGTATTATGTGATAACACTCTTAAAACATTGGTAAATGTGATAATAAACCATTTTTTATATTTGAAAACTTGTCTTGATGTGTTGTGATATTTTTAAATTCCTGTGGGGTCATGATATGGGATTATGATATGATGTGGGGATGATGGGTGATATGTGGCCATGCATTTGGGATGGCGAGGTGGTAGTTGTGTGGAAGTTATTTTGGGGTGGTGATGTGGTGATTGTTTATCTTTGCTTTTGGGGTAGTGAAGTGATCATTGTTTAGTCATCCATTTAGGGTGTCTCGGTTGTTGTTTTTCTGGTCATACCATTAGGGCATAGAGGTGGTGGTTTGTTTTGCAGTTCTTGTGGGAAAATTTGGTGATGGTACGATATTGACGATGAGCTACTTTTGATGTGTGTTTGTGTTGTGATAGTGTCTTGGGTGTGATGGAATAAATAATTATTTAATAATGTTTGAAATAATTGGGGTTTGTTTCAGTTAATGGGATGGAAATGATTAATGAACCAATAAATAAAGGGATGTGTTGTTTAATGTGGATGATGCTTAATAATGAAAAAAATGGGATAGATAATGGTTTTGATAGGAAATGTGAAATGTGGATTTTGTCTTGTATATTCATTATGATTTCCATACACACCCACCTGCATCGAGAACTATGTGCTGACACCTAAATATTCACATGGGGGTATTTCTAACAAAATCCCTATGATGGGGATGGCTGGATGACTACCAACACTTTCTTGATATCTCTTCCGGGTGAGTAAATATGCATAAGATATGATGTTCATAGTTTTTTAGTGCAATAGAAGATGTCCCTAGTGTTTTTAGGTGAGATATGATATGACCATGCTACGTGATAGTGACTCAAGTGTTTTTAGTAAATATATGATTTTACCTTGCATGAGGAAACATATGGTGCGGGTCATGCATGGTAGGAGTGTACAAGGTTTATATTTTTTATATTCAAGTTACCGTACTACTATGGTTATTGTTGTGATGTGATTGAATTTTGGTTTTCAGGCGATATGTTATGTGATCATGTTGTGGGGTGATATCCCATGTCTTTGTGGCATAATGTGATGTGATTTTGATCTGGGTTTCTGTAATTTTTTTTGGAAGAGATAGGAGCTCCAAGACATACAATGCTACAGTGTGAAACTGTAAAATTAGTGTGAATGGGGTGTTAGCTACCCTTTATTGATATATTACATTTTATGTTATAATACATGGATTTCATTATTTCATGAGAATCCATTGGTGATGTTGCGATGATTATTTAAACAATTTAGATGGTTTAGGTTGTGATTTTTTCTCATTGGTGAATTAGTATGATTCTTTCACATGTTCACAAGAGACATTGGTGTTCCTAATTATTATACATGTATGATTACCCTATATATGTAAAACTTTTTTATGGTTTCTAGGAGGATTATGCAGACCATGCTGGACATTAATATCTCAAATCATTGGATATCTATTGTGTAACTATTTTAGCTTTTATTTTAGGTATTAAATTTTGGAGAGCTTTATCTATATCTGTTTTATTTATACATTCATGTGGGATGGTTTTAGTTTATTTTTTTTATTATGTCATGGATATTCTGTTTGATGATTCATCTTATCAACTGATTGAATAATATTATAAAGGGTAATACATTCCATTTCATGATATTTTTATACCCTTGGTTATAGTCACTATCCTGGTGACTACTGGATGTGGGACTCAGGGGTCATTATCTTTGTCCACTAATTGTGTTATATTTGACCGGAGGGGTTTGTGATAGAGTGGTATAAGATGTGATGTTTGAGAGATAGGTTGGATCTAGAGTTAGGCACAATAATAATGGTATGTCTTTGTATGTAGGTAGTGCTAGTCGAACTTGTTATGTGACATTGGCCCTGGAGACTAGTTAGGGAACTTGATTTTAGGGGCCCCAATGATCTACTTCATGGGATCTGATCTTATTGAATGACCAAGTGAGGTGGAATTTTTTGATGGTTATAGACCTAGGAGAGTAATATGAATCATGATGAATTGTTTTATTATTTTATTTTGTTTGTTTTGGGAGTGTTAAAATAAATAATTTGAATATAAATAAAATTCAATGATTCCAATATTAGGATGTTTTCATTTTTTTCAATAATTTTTCTTGTTCATCATTCATTTGTGGATTAAAAATTTGAGTCTTAGAATATTGATATGGATTATCACCAGTGGGATGATCCAGAAGATGAGAATGAGGATTTGTAGAGGTAGCTACATGCTTTTCAGTGGAATACTTTGGGGATGTATGATTCTAGTTTTTTAGATTTGGATATGATAGATGGCTAGAGGAGTATGAAATTTCTTTCAATATAATCACATCCCAGGGAGGATACTGGGTCCCTTTGGAAGTATGATATATTTGGAGAGCTACACATTGGTGGTGGATGCTGTATCTGGGTGAGATGAAGGAGGAAGATATTTCATCTGTCAAATTTTAAAATATGTTCCAAGAAGAGTTCTTTCATTGACTGTTAAGGCATTGAAGAGGATGGATATTATTTCACAATAGTAGGAGAGTATTCAAGTGAGGGAGTTAGGAATCAATTAGAATGACCTTCTTCACATTTAACTATTTCTTTTTTCTAGATGAGGATTCTTGAGTAAGACGTCTTAAGGAGGTACTTTATACCTCTATCTAGTATGCGTTTACCCTTTTTATGTTTCCTTTATATCTGGTGTTTCATAAAAAGTAGTGGGTGATTGAGAGGATTCACTTAAAAGAGTTTTTTCATTAGTGGGGAAATATTTGGGTTCTTTGAAGAGTATAATTGACAGTGGAATAACATGATTTCAAGAAACTTCAAGGTTTCTACCAACAGGGATTCAACCTTTGTGGTTTCATTTCTAGACCTCTCAGGTGAATGGTTTTCATGATTTTTTATAGACATATTAAGTTACTGTGTTTCGGTTGTGGTATTTGTGGTAATTTCTAGAACTAGTTCCCATTGGTTCCTCAAGCTTAGATAGGTGGAGGAAGATATGTTTAGAGTTAGCTTCAGTAGTAGTTTCGGTGAGACCATTTCAATAGCATTGGTAGCAGGCTTATACTCCACGGAGGGGATATGGAGCAGGTAGAGTTATACCACAATAAGTTCCTCGATCAAGGGCCTAAACCAGATCATGATCATGGTGGTGGTTATCACCAGTTAAGAATAAGAGTTTGGTGTGGTCAATTTCATGTAGTGTTTCCGACATTACCATATAGGCCAAAACTCATTATAGGTATAATAGGTTTATTTAGTACCCTTTTTATGCATTTTTAGATTCAGGATCTTCACACACCGTTGTTTTACCCACTCTAGTATGTAATCTATGACTAGATGTAGATATTATTCTTGTTCCCCTATTGTTGACTATGCTAGTCAAAGGCCAGACCAACATGTTTTATGTGTTTCATGAGTGTTAAATGAGGATGGGGAAACAATAGTTCTATGTTGGTCACTTCTTGCTAGAGATGAATCAATATGATGTTATCCGTAGAATCAATTGGTTGTATTCCATTATTTTTCATATCAAATTCTTCTATAGAATATTATTATTTTCATATTTTGATATCATATGTGTGGTTTTCATTGGTGGGGAGTGTTTTCATGTGGTAAGTCGATGTATGGAGCCCCCTATTTCATTGTTGGATGGTTTTTCTTTGGAATTAGTAGAGTCTAGGATAGTAGTGCTCCCCATGGTTTTTGGGGAGTCTGTTGATTATTTTTCTCTAAGGATATTGTGACACTACCTCC
This sequence comes from Viscum album, assembly GCA_963277665.1. Classification (NCBI taxonomy): domain Eukaryota; kingdom Viridiplantae; phylum Streptophyta; class Magnoliopsida; order Santalales; family Viscaceae; genus Viscum; species Viscum album. The sequence goes on from OY728122.1 coordinate 600,751,824, forward strand.
TCAATTTGATGTTGAGTTCGAGATAGACAGGAAGCCAATCACTTCTCTGATTTTAATGGATCCTTATCTGTTGACACCTTCTGAATTTCAGGAGCTAATGATTTAGATATATGATGGGATGCATAAGGTTTTTACACCACCATATATATCACTATAGGGTGCCCTATTTTTGATCTCCATGAATGTGGATTTTATTTTTAGGTTGTGCATAGTCTACTAGAGGTTGAATCAGGTGACAATAAAGAAAAATTACCAACTTTTGAGGATAGAAAATCTCATCGACAATCTAATAGTGGTTAGTTTGTTTTCTAGGATCGATCTATAGAGTGGATATCCGTAGTTGAGGTTGAATGAGGGTGATACCCCCAAATACTACCTTTTTATGTGAGTATGGGAACTTTTAGTTCATAGTTAGGTGGTTTTTTATTATAAATATAAAATCCATGTTAATAGATAATTTGAGATCCAAGCATTGTGAGTTACTAGATTAGTGTGTCGTTGTATTCACCAATGATATTGTGATAAACTTTAAGTCATAGGATGAGCATGTAGATCATCTTAAAGTTATTTTATAGGTTCTCTAACACCACTAGATTTATGGAATGTTGTCCAAGTGTACGTTTTGGACATGATTGGTACATTACCTAGGGCATATAGTCTCTCATAAGGGTGTATTGGTGGACTCATCATAGATAAAGGTAGTTATTTCTAGGATAACACCCATGACTATTGTTGAGGTTCACAATTTTCATGTTCTCATATTCTATTATTGGAGGTTTGTCACTGATTTCTCTAGATATAAAACTCATTCACATAGTTGATGAGGAATTTTTGGGATTTTTATGGACTGATATATTCCAGGAATTCATGAGTTACCTGAAGGAGAAGTTGGTCAATACTCTAGTGCATCATATTCCTAAGGAGGGTATGATGTTTGTGCTGTTTTTTATTCTACCCATCAATGATTGGTATGTGTGTTGAGACAAAAAAAATCATTGATCTCTTATGGGTCTAAAGAGTTATGTCCCTATAAATGTAACAATTCCAACCATGATCTAGAGTGTTCAAAAATGGTGTTTACATTGATTAAATGGTTGAATTACCTCATTAGGTATTTTTTTTAGTCTTCAATAATCATAAGATCATGAGGTATATCATTTTGAAATGTGGTTTGAATTTATTGAAAGAGTGTGTGATGGAGTTTCTTTGAGATTATAATTTTGTGAAATATTTCACCTTAGGAAAATGGAATTTTCGGATGATTATTTGAATAAAAATACATGGAAGGATGTTTGTAAGATTTTGGGGATGCATGGAGAGTAATGGTGGAGTGGGAAACCTTTCACTTAGATGTAAGGTTGGATGGTGGTAAAGGATAATTTTTTAGAAGATTGTGCAGTCTTCTCAGATGTAGAAGGTGGATGAGTCTTAGTGGGGAGACTCAAAGGCAGTAGTGCTGCACAATCATGTTTCCCATGGTAATTCTCCAACTGGATTCTTTGAAGATGGTTGGAACCAGATGTTGTTTAATGGGGGTTATTTATTTTGATATTGATGTGTTAGGGAGTCCTTGAGGAGTTTCATAGATTATATTTAGTCGTAACTTGGAGTTTCAAAGATATATCGTGGCCTGAAAAAGTAGTTTTAGTGGCCTAGGAAGAAATGCGTGGTGGATGATCTTGTCATGAAGGGCATGGTTTTTTTGGTATTTAAATCTTAGGCATCATGTTATTGGTGATTTGTTTCATTTTTTGGATGTTATTGAGTGGAAATGGGATGAAATATCAATGTATTTTTTATATGGTTACAATGATATGAAAGAGATTATGATTCTATTTGCATGATCATGGATCAGTTGATGAAATAAGCCCATTTATTAGAAATATAGGAGTTATGAAAAGTGTAGTCTTTGGATAAATGTTATGTGGATGACATGGTGCGGTTTTAGGGAGTTATGAGTTCCAATTTCTCTAGTCAGGATGAACATTTTACCTCAAAATTTTGTAAGGGATTATAGCATGATTTTTCACTCATTTATAGCTCATCACTTCTTTACAACATCAGACAGATGGGTAGATAGAGCATACTCTCAAAAATCTTGGGGATATATTGTGAGCATGTGTATTGGAGTTTGGTGGATGATGGGAATGACACCATCATTTGGTTATGTTTTCATAAAAAAAAATTTGTGACTTTTCTATTAGTGTGGATCTATTTGAGTCACAGAATAAATGACTATGTTTTTCTCTATTGTACTAGATATAAGATAGGTAGGTAGGACTTCATGAACCTGATTTGGTGCCGATCACAAAAATGAAGTTTTAAGATGTTCATGAGAGGATAATTTAAGTGTAGTACTAGTAGAAATTTTATTCTGATCAAAGGAGTAGGAACATAGAATTTGAGGTTGGGGACAATGTTTTCTTAAAGGTTTCCCCTTGACGTGGGTAGTGGAGTTTTGGAAGAGGGAGTAAGTTTTCTACAAGATATATTGGGCCCTTTGAGGTTTTCAGATGAGTACGTGAGGTGGAGTATCAGTTGGTGTTTTCACCGTGATTGGATAGGACCCATGAATTCCATTAGATATGTTGGATTCATTGGTATCTTCATGATGATTCCTAGGTAATTTAATGGAGAGATATAGATATCAAGGATGATGTGAAATTCTGGGAGTGGACAGTAGAGATCTGGGATCATCCATATAATTTGATGTTCAGAAAAAACATTCCTTTGGTTTGTGTGTTGTGGATGCATGATGTCATGGAGGAGTTTACATGGAAGCAAGAGACGTAGATTTATACCTTTTACCCATACTTGTTTTGAGTTTTTCTTTTTATTTTTTCTTGTGATGTTATTTTTTGATATTTTGGTTTTATAAGATGAGTTGTCTTCATGGGTTTGTGAGGTATGGCGTGTGATGAATTTATGAAATATGAATTGGGGATGACCTGATTCCCGATCAATATGAATTATACTACAATGTGATTAAACTCATGAGGGAGAGTCATGGTCGCCTATAGAGGAAATAATTTTGAAATAAATGATAGAATTCCATGATTTGTATGTTGGTGAGAATTAGATTTGTTGGTTTTGATGGTTGCTAGTTTGAGATGTGTGAAGGTTTAGATGGTTATGGGGTAGTTTGGTTGTGTGAGAAGAATATGTTTATAGCTGTGTGGTCATTAGGTTGTGTGAGATGTTTTGTGGTATTTTTTTTCATGTTTGGATGGTGGTAGTTTTTTAGGTATGATCAAATCCCTAAGAGGTATCCTGTAGGGTGGTTTTTTCACACCCCTTTCCTTTTGGTCAGGCTTTTGGATTCTCAATGGATAGAATCATTTGAGATGTATCTGGTGTATTGTTATATTCTTTCCTATCCTGTTACATTGCCATTTTTTGTAGGTTAGACGTGTTCATGGGTGGTTCTAGTAGTTTTCAATGGATGTTGGTGGTCCAATAGAAGCACTTCAAGGAATTCACATCTTTTAATTAATACATTCCATGTAGTAGTGATTCATAGAATGTATTGTAGGTTAGTAAATAGATTGTAAATTAGAATATGTGGGAACATGTTAGATGGATTCAAATCATGTATGTTTAATACATGACATGTATTAAATGTTGGATGATGTTACATGTTTTTCATTGAAATATGAATTTTTTTATGAAACCAAGGTTTACACGCCGTATAAATTTTACACAACATGAAATTTAAGAGTTTCCAGCTTTTAATTTATTTTCTTAAAAAATTATCTTCATTCGTCTATAGATTCTTCCACTCTCATTATGGATGAACCCAATTTTTCTTCTAGGAGACCTTATATCCCTATAATTCCTTTATCTAATCTATTGGTTATAGTGATTGTTGGTTAGTGATTGATAGTAAGACATTATCTCCCTTTTAATTGTTTTCTTTCATTCATCTCCCATGAATCTGTTATTATTATGTGGTTTTGTTATGGGGTATGACTTGTGCTACATTTTGATTATCCTTTAGCTTAGTGTAGGTGGATTCATGGATTCACATCTACAGTTATAATTTTGGGCTGCTTATTATTCTCCAAGTGGTGCACATTGAGTTAGAAAAGCTTCTTTGATGTTGGAAAACCATCTTTTAAATTTATTGTATATCATGAAATATACTTTTACTCTTTTTAATTTATGGGTTATTTTTTTGTTGTCATAATTAAAGGTAAATAATGAGTTAAATTAAATTTAATAGGAAAATGGGAATAACTTGCTTGATTTTATATATTTTTTATTATTATGTTATTTTTTTTTTGTATGGGATTGAATTCCCTAGTGAAAACTATGGATGTTGAGGTATTTATTTAAACTAGAAGATATGAGTTCAATATTCTATTTTTATTGTGATTTTTGTGATATCACCGTGAAATAAAATTTTTCTAACCACTTATATTTCTCTAATGAAATAGTTTACCTACGATTTTGGATGAAGTGATAACACTGCTAAAATAATGTGAAATATAATAAAAGACCCTTTATAAAATATGTAAAATGGTCTTGATGTGGTGTGATGAGTGTTTGTGCTTGTGGGGTGGTGATATGTTATTGAAATAAAACTAGGGGTGGATGGGTGAGATGTGGATATGATTTAGGGGTGGCGAGTTGGTGGTTCTGTGGTCATTATTTTGAGTGGGTGTGGTGGTGGTTGTGTTGATGTGATTTTGTGGTGGAGAGGTTCTAGTTTTTTGTATATTGTTTTGAGAAGTTGAGGCAATTGTGTGATGGGGATGCTGAGATTCTTGTGACGTGTTTTTGTTTTATGCCAGAGACACAAGTGGTGATGTAATAAATAATTATTTAATAATTATTCAAAGGGTTGGGTTTTTTTTGGTTAATGGGATTGAAATGATTAATTAACAAATAAATTAAGTGTTGTGTGGTCTAATGTGGATGATTCATAAAACTAAAATTAATGGGATGGATAATGGGTTTGGTTAAAAATATTAAAACGGGATTGTTGTTTTTCAGTGGTGTTATGAATTTATATTTGGCGTTGAATGTGGGGATATTAATACATGTTTGGTTGTGAACTTATAAAGTAAATTGGTGTGTGGATATATTTATATAATTGTATATTACTTGTGATTTCTATCCACACTCCTCCCACATTTATAATTATGTTCTAACACCTATATATTTACATGAGGTTGTTTTTTTAACATCCTAATGACGATGATGGATGGATGGTTACCCTCTCTTTTAATCTCTCACTTTGGAGAGATTTGATATGAATAGGCTGTGATGGGTGGAGGTTTGTTAGAGAACAACGTGATAGAGGAGATATATTTGGGTGAGATGTGATATAAGCCTATTGTGGGGAAGTGTAACATGTATTTTTGGAGGATATGTGATCTGAATGTGTTGTGGGGAGGTGGAAAATATGTTTTCAGGCGAGATGTGGTATGAACCAACCTTGGGGAGGCTTATGGTGTGGTTAATTCATTGTAGGATGGGGTATTGAGTTTTATTTACTTCATGATCTTGATACCCTAAAACTCTGGTTATGGTTTCGATGTGATGGCCTATATGTTTTCAAATTAAATGTGATATGACTGTGGTGTGGTGTTGTGGCCCACATGCCTATATGTGTGATGTGATGTGACTATGTAGTGGGGAAGTGGTATTTTTTATTTGTATGATATTAGAGCTCCAAGTCATAAGATATTGAGGGTGTGAGAGAAGAAAATATTTGAGAAAGTGGTATGGGATGCCCTTTATTGATATACTTCTTATTATGTTATTAATCCTGGATTATGTTATTTAGTGAGGGTTCCTCCATGAGGATGGAATGACTAGTTGGACTGTATAGGTGCTATTAGTTCTATTGTTTATTCTCTAGTTCATTTGTATTCTTCGTTAACATGTGCATGAGAGACTTTGGTTTTCCTACTCAGTATACTTATATTATCATCCAACATATGTAAAAATATTTTTAGGTTTCCAAGAGGATTACGTTGGCCATGTTTGATATTACCTTCTCAAACCTTTAGATAAAATCAGGTTAACTAATTGAGATTTTTTGTATATTTAATTTGGTAGACCTGTAGCTGTATTTTTTTTATTTATACATTCATTTTGGAAGGTTCTATTTACAATTTATATTATGTCATATTGTTTTAGGATGATTCATCTTATCTACCATTATTATATTATTTTATTGCATAATATCTCCCATTTCAGGGTATTTTTATACCCCCAATGCTAGTTGCTAACTTGGGCCCAAAAAGAGGTGGGACTCTAGGGGTCATTATCTCTCTCCCCTCAATGTGGTATCTTTTGTTAGAGGGGTTCAAGACTTTTCAGACTAGTATTGGTGCTCACATAATACCTCTCATGTGTCTTCAAATGTGAGAGGCTAATAACACCTCCATGAATTCTCTTATGTTGTGTTGTTGTTCACAAAAACCTATACCTTCATGTTCGGGTACTCACATTCCCACACCACGTATTAGACTTTTCAATTTTGTAGCCCTTGGTCTCGACCACCAGCATGGCTAGAGGTTTCTTAGGTGCCAAGATTGAGTTTACTTGGATATATTTTTTGACACTTACCACCAAAATTTAATTATAAAAATTCATTATAGCATGAAAAACATTCTTGGTTCCCTTCTTAGGTTTCCATGATCACCCCTATATCATAGCTACTACACTATGGAGAATACTACCCAAAGATAGTGCATATTATGGTGTGAGGTAGGTTATTCAGAATGGGGTCATACTTCTAGATTGATCACTTCTTTAGGAGATTCTAAGAACTTCACTGAGTTTATGGATTAATATGAATCCACGTTATTCTACCAAGCATTACTTGATCACCAATATTCAAATTTTCAACATTCACAATCCATGAAAACGACCAAAGGTGTTATGGAAAACAATACTCCATTCTAGAACTATTTCTGTATTTTGGGTTAGGGATGTCACATCATTCCCCATTTTACATAAAATCATATGATCCATGATCAGCATTATTATCAGATATGCTATTTATAGACCTAGATTTTCCATCATAATTTTTTGAATACTATTTTGATCAGGGTAGTGATGTATGATTTTTAGGACCATTAGATTCATTGGATAACTTCCATTTTGGAATTTATATAGACATTCACTAATCAGGAAGACTCAAGGATGAGATCATTACAGTCAAGAGAAATTTTCCCACTGGGAATGAATAATTTTTAACATTGATCGATATAACATGGAAATTAGATTATATAAGATGGGGTGTTTTTCCTATTTATTCTTATATCATTATGCAGTAGTCTACTACTATGAACTATGACCAATGCTGGTATATGGTAAACTTACTTATTTTTTTACATATAATTATGAACAACTTTTGAGATACCTGATATTCAAAACTAGTGTGGACAATCGGCCACCAATACCTTTAACTTCACATTTTCCTTACTTCATTTTTAATATTCCCTATAAGTTGACATCCATACAATAATGTGAATATAATACCCCATTTTCTTTTTTATTTTTTTATATCTTAAAATATATTCTATCATTAGTCTTGGATGGTATGGTCATTCATCAAGAATCATATTAGTGACTCTATAAAATGGAATTTTATATTTAATATTTTTACTTTTATTTATTAATATTGTTATGTTACTTCTTTTATACACTTTTATATTATGGAATTGATTAGGGGCACCATTGGTTGTGACCTAATGAGTTGTACATAAAGCATACATGAGAATCCTAGTATAAGTGATAATTTCATGAATTATGAAATGAGTTAGAGATGGGTTTCACAACCTGATCTCAATTTTCTTTTATTTATTTTATTTTCATTTCCTTTCAGATAATCTATATTTTTTATTGAGGGTTGGTTCTAGGTTCCAGTGAGTATTTATTTTAGTTTTATAAGTTTTTATATGTTTTGGAATTATGAATTGTTATTGTGAATGGTATGGAGAGAAAATGGAATGGTGGGGAGTTTGTGACTCCCCTAGTTTCAGTTCTCTTTTGTTGGAAAAAATGGATGGTTTAGCCACTTCTGAGTGAAGAGTGTTCGAGTGAAGAGGTGTTTATTAAGGAATTTTTTCAGGTCACATAGTTAAGGGGTTCAATTATCTTATCCATGAATCATAATTGTTAATAATTCACATGGTTATGGAACATAGTTAAAAAAAACCACACAACCAAATTTTGTAGCCTGTGCAACACTTGAATATCAAGAATATCACAGTTTTCATAAGGGTTGTCCAACCATGTGAAACAATCATGCGACCCCCCCAAAGAAGGGTATTTTGAGAATTTATCCTTTTGTTTTAATTTTTTTCATATTTAATCCTTCCTCATTATAACCATATGTTATGGAATCCTCCCATTATTCTTTTTGACTCCACTAATCCCCTACATGTTTATTTCATGGTGGTTTCTTGGTGACTCTTCACTCAGACTGAAAGGATAAGGCTCCCCTCACTTTCTCCTTTGGTTTTATTCCATTTTCCCTTTCTCCACTAACCGTAGTGTCCTTTTTTCCTATTTCTATAACTTGGTGTGGTTTAAAATTGTGGTTATTGTGTGTTCAAGGTTCCTCTTGGATGTTCATGCTTCCTTGATCCTTTATGGAGTTGTTTCATGTGGGTATTGTTGAAGTGACATGAGTTTGTAGAATTTTTCCTTTGGCACTTGTCCATTAAATTTATGAATCATTAGATTCTTTCTTTTTGCACCATACATGGATATTAAATTATTATGTATTATTTTTAGAATAATTGTTTGATATTAAATGAGGTGGTTTTATTAATTTTTTTTAATTGATTGTTATTGTTTGGGTAAGCTCTGCAGACCAAGTGTTTTGATAAATTCCTTATTTTTCCTTTTCAAGTATATTGTGATTTTTGAAGCATGGTTTGTATTTGTAAATGTATTTTTTAAATTTAAAATGATTTTTTGGTTTTATTTAATGGGTTGTCCAAGTGTTTTTCTATTTAAAAGTGGTGTGTTTTAGGCTCTGGAAAATGGTTTTTCATGTGATTAAAATGTGTTGGTTTCCTTGTGGAGATAGGGGATTTCTCAAAGGGTGTTTCAGGAGTGTTTGAAGATTTTGGGAAATTGGTTTTCTTGAAAACTCTACATGGAAGATTATATTTTCTTGGTTATGTTTAATATTTGGTGGAGGTCCTTGTTTAGATACTCCCTTTTGATTAAATGGTTGAAAGGAAAGAGATTGTTCCTTGGGGTGACATGGGGTGACCGTTTGTGTGTGTTTCTTATGTATGATGTTTGTGAAAGTGATTGGATGGTTGTTTGGAATTGTTTGACCACCCACAAATTTGTCTAGACCTGGGAACCTGGGATATCTATTAGTGTTTTAGTGAATAGTTTCTATACTAGATTAGTATTTATCTCTAGATTGTGTCCCTTAGAAAGGATGTTTCTTCTCTTTGGAATAGTTTCACTTTTCCAGACTAGGTAGGGTGGGATTGGGTGTTTGACTGAGTTGATGTCATTCTGTGAGGAATGCCTTCTTTATGAGTAAGATGTTAGTATTTTCTATATTATTACCTTTAACTCATAGGTTCTTCCATTTCCTTTGACACTTAGGTATCTATTTTAAATGATTGAGATTTATTTTCGGTTGGTTACTTGTGCATGCTATTTTCTCATTTCCCTTGTTTTTTGATTAGTTCCGGTTCTCTCTTGTGTTGTTTCAATTTTTGATAGTAGTTTTGAGTTAGTTTCCAAATGTTCATGGAATAATGTTTTAAAAATGTTTTCCACTTCCTTTCCCCCTTTTTAAATGAAAAGAGCATCACTTTACTTTAAAATGATAATGGATCATCCTTGGTAATAAATCTAGATTGGAAAGGGAAGAATGGAAATGGACCGTGTTTTGTTTAAAATATTAATTGTGTGAAAAACATATTTTATTATATTGTATTTAAAACCTAAAATAAATATATATTTATTAAAATTGATTGAATTAGGAATACATTTTTTGGGCATGCCTACTGAGCATTAATAATCAGGCCTATAGTTCAACATTGTTTTTGGATTTTGGTGTAGGTTTTGGATTGGTTTCAATCAACATGGGAGATGGTTGATTATGGTATTGGAGAGTGACCCTCAAGGTCACATGGAGGTGTTCTAGTCATTAGGTTCAGTTTTGGTTTTGTTTTTCAGTTTTTTGTAAGTTCATTTTTTGGATAAATGATGTTTAATTTGGTAATTATATTTATTTTTGGGTTTCTCTATTTATTTTATTCCATTCAGTTTATTTTTATGATGAAATATCATTACCTTGGTTTCTCAGTTCATGCTCCAAAACTAGTTTCCAACCTGGAAGGATCAGGAACACCTCTTGAGCCCTATCTTGGGATAACATGGGTGATCGATTCAGGATCAACTTTGGTTTGTTAATGAAAAAATGGTATCATAGTGAGTTTAGTTATATGGGGGACCTAGATTTTAGTGTTCCCTTTGTTATTTTGTATATCAAGGTAGAATGTATATGACTAAAGTAAATTGGTGTGTAGGTATGAGGGAGTGTCTATCCAACACATTGGATTTCGAACCTCATATTTCCATGGAATTTTTTTTATTTTTAATCAAGTTCTTTTTTATTATTTTATTTTAGGGATATGAAATAGGAGTTGGGAAAATGGACATGATGAACTTTTAGGGTCTATAAATCCATGTGGATCTATGGAGAAGGTTCTCAAAGACACAATGTAATTGTGGAATGATTGGTATATGGTTTCCAACCATATGTCCATGTCACCAATTGACACTAGTTTCCCCTTGTGATTTGTTTTGGGAAACACTTGATTCAAAAATTGTTTTCCAAAAACTTGTTTCAAAATTGTGAAAACTATATTTTTAAGTGGTAATGGTTTGGATTTTGGGAATATAGAAAATGAATTTTCAGATTTATGTTGATTAATGCATAAAAAATGGCTTTTTATAAAATGATTTTTTTTGGGTAAAATGGGTATGGGTTTATTGAGATTGGATTTCTATAATCGAAACTCTGGGTTTATCAAAACATGTTTCATAGAGATAAAAATATATTTTAAATTGAGTTTTATAAATTTATATTAAACAAGATGTAATGTTTATTAAATGAGTTTTTAAATCAGATGAATCTTTATGAAATGATATTAATTGAGTGAGTATAAAAAATATACATACATACATAAATAGATATATATATATATATATATATATATTAAATGGGACGAGTTTGGTTTTTCAGATAAAAATCATGGGTTTTTTTATTTCTAAATGGAATTAAATGGATTTAGGTGTGGAGTTTGAAATGGTTTTTTTGTTCTATTGGTTGGAGGAATTTTGAAAAGGTTTTGTGAAATTTGAAATCAGAAGTGCATTAAGATATTGAAAGTTAGCTTGAATGCGTTTTTTCAAAATAGAAAACTCTTGATTTAACCGTCAAAATTTTTATAAGCACTCACATGCAATGATGTCTGTGATAAGGTTGAAAATTGATGGTAAGAGGGGATGGGTTATCATTTTTGAATGAGAAAATATTTGGGTCAGGCTCCATGGAATACTATTGGTGAGGGTTCAACATCCCATGTTTGTTTTTCTTTTCAAAGGTGTTCCCAAGAGGAAAATATATGATGTTTTAATAACTAATGATTTTGTGTGGAAATTTCCAGTAATTTTGGAATTTTTTTATGGAGTGTTTTGAGTTGAAAAATTATTTTTGATGAATTTTTTTTGATTGAGTTCTTGGTTGTCATTTTTAATAGTATATTCCCCCACCAAGGATTCGATGGATATTTTAGGTGCATATATGGGTGGTTCACAATCGGTAGACCCTCCAATTGATCAACCTAAGGACTTCATTCTTGATCATCAAAAGTTTAATCCTCCTCTTTTTTATTATCAATCATAAGCTCTTGAAGTTGAATAGTGGATATAGATAATTGAATGGATATTTTGTTTCTTTAGTTTCCTGGGTCTTTAAAGATGAATTTTTCTACATTTATGTTTGATGGCCCAATTTGGAAGTGGTTGAAGTCAGTCTCTCAAAACAATCCTAAGGATGATATTACCTAGGATTTCTTCATGGTTTCATTCATTCTACAATTTTTCTATGAGGTAATTAAGGTGAAGAATGGAATAGAGATGTGCTATTTATAACAAGGTGATGAATTAGTGTTTGAGTTAATTCATTGCTTCTAGGATCTATTTATTTATCTTCTAGAGTGGGATAATAATTATTCACTAAAGGATCAACAATTTTAGAGTGAGCTTCACCCTAGTCTATAGTTGAAGGTGTCAGAGTTTAGTATAACATACTTTGTTTAAGTGGCGAGGATAGTTTTGGGCGTTTTAGTTCTGATGGTAGTAGTTCTCAAGGTGGTAACTCCTCCTCTCGTCTCTAGAAATGGTGGGGAGATTTCCAAAGTAAAGACTGGAAATAGGGATGATGTTGCTGGTTCTTGTCACGGAATTAAAACACCTCTTGATCTTAAATTAGAATCTTCAAGGATAAGATCATGGTGTGTTATTAGAGTGGACATTATGTTCATGGGAAGTCATCTTTTCCAAATGATACAAATACATGTCATTCTAATGGAATCCTAGGTAACTTGCAATAGTTATATCACGGTGTTGCTAGGAAGTGACAAGGATCAAAATCCAACACTTCAGAAGACACCCCATCCCATTTACAGTATTATAGTGATGGATTGAGTTCGGTTTGATGAACCATTCCATTTGAGAGTTCCTTATATTATATTTTTTTATTTTTTGTTCTGTTATAATTTTTTTGTTTCATTGATTGATGATGGGTGTCTTTCATGAACTCTTATTTTAATAAGTGTATATCTTTTTTTTGAAATTCTCAAATTTTACCATTTTGTGTAGAGGTGTGTTCTTTTCTATCTCTGGTTTTTCCTACCCATCATTTCGAGTGAAATAGGATGATGGTGTAACTTCTGATTCAATGATTGGAGATTACTAACTGATTGGAGTAAAGAAAACCTTGTGGTGTGTTATATTATATTGGTTCTATATTGGGTGGTGGTTAGTCATTCTATTTTGGAGTCTTGGTGTTCAGTGATTTAGTTTTATTTTGGTTTATGATTTTTCTCTTGGTTTATCTCTCTAATATCAGGTGATACATATTTACATTTTTAGTTTTTGGTGTTTTTCTTCAGTTGAACGGTTTATGTTCTTGGTTAATGGGTAAACATGATACCTCATATGTCTAATCCCCTTTTATTTCTTCTTCTTCAAGAATTGTATAAGTCGCATGGGTTTTACATGGCTTTATCCAAACCATATAGGTCTTAGGAAAAACCATGCTCGTATTTGGGTGCTTCTGGATGAGGTTTCATGATGTAATAATAGTTAGTGAAATGGTATGCAAGGCATTCACATGGTTATGAAATTTTTGATAGAAAAATTGTCACATGGTCTATGCATGGTTTCCCAAACCATGCGGCCATACTGTGAAAGTGCCTAGTGTGTCTAGTATGGGTTCCTAGTTAGTGCATGGTTTGGTAAATCATGAAACCTAACCATACACAGTGAACATGTGACTCAAAAAATGGGAAATTACCTTACTAAACTCATTGAAATTTACCCCAAAACACCCCCTTAATCCCTCATTGTTTGGGCAACCAACTAGAGATCTAAAATGTTGGGGAGTTCATTCTAGCTTCCCATACTGATAAACTAATTTTCACTCTTGTTTTGCTCCCAAGTTATGGGTGGTTTAATTTTGAGTCATTTGATTCTTGATCTTTTTCTTCTAGGTGGACAATGATCATTTGAAGTATGCTGGGTGGTTTTTCATTCAATAAGGTTGGGTGGTATAAATTCAGAGTTTTCTATAATTTTTATAGAAGTGGTTTTGGTTTATTGAGTTTTTTGTGTAGAAGTGCATGTTTTTTCTTGGTGATAGTCAAGTGATTTTTCATTTGGGGAATCAGATTGTGTGAGTGTGTGAACCATTAATATTGATCGATCAAGTGGTGATGTTGTGGAATTATGTGGGTAGAAATCATAATGGTGTGAAGAATTGTCACAACATAACCTTAGTTTTCATTTTTTTCATTTATTTTTATTTTCTTTTATATTCTCTAATTTTTTGTAGGTTTTGGTTTTAGGTTCCGAAAAGTATTTATTTGATTTTAAGATGTTTTTGTTGTTTTTGTCCTTATTCATGCTTAGTTTGAAAGGTATGGGTATAAAATGTAATGGTGTGGAGTTTAGGACACACTTTGTGTCACTTCTTAGTGGGTTGTTCACGATGGATGGTTTATCCCCTTGAGTTAGAGGAGTTTTGGAGTGAAAAGGTTAATTTTTGGGGACTTCTTCCAGGTCACACGATTAAGGTGAATTATTAATTTAACCATATAACCAATGAATGAAAAGGTTGCATGATTAAGTTAAATGGTTAAAATAACCATGCATCCTGTGTGTTGAACCCATGATACTATTAGTAGTGGGGAATTTGATTATTTTTACACAGTTTGTTTAACCGCGTGAGCTAACCATGAAACCCCGCTAAAGTACGGTATTTTTGGAATTTCTCATTCTTTTTAATTATATTTTCTTACCTTATCATTCCCTATTAAATCCCTATGACTTGGATTCCTCCATTGGTGATTTTTGACACCGCTAAGCCCCTCTATGTATATTTCAAGGTGGTTTCATGGTGATTATACAACCTGGTTGAAAGGTTTGGGCTCCCTTATCATTCCCCATTTCTTTTATTTGATTTTCAATTTCTACTATAACCCAAGTAGACATGTTTTTCTTGATTTTTGTACCTAGGGTGATGAGAAATTTGGGTTTTTGTGTTTAATTATCCTCTTGGATGATCCTTCATCCTTGAGCATTCACAAAGTTGTTTCATGTGGGTGTTGCTAAAGCATCGTGAGATTGAACCAGGTTTCCTTTTTCAAATATCATTTAAATTTAATAATCATTTGCTTCTTGATTTTCACACCATCATTTCATTTTAAATAGTTATGTATTATTTTTATAATAATTTATTTTATATGAAATTAGGTTGTTTTATTGATTATTTTTAAGTATATGGTATTGCTTAATTAAGTTATGCTCACTAAGTGTTTGAAAAATTACACAGATGGAATTTTCATCTATATTGTGGTATTTAAATCATAGTTTGGCTTTGTAACTATATTTATGGAATTTAAAATGATGGTTTGGGTATCATGAATTGGTTTTCCAAGTGGTTTCGGTTTTAAAAGAGGTGTCTGTTTGGATCTTCAAAATGGGTTGACATGCGATTGAAATGTGTTGGTTCCCTTTTGGAAATATGTGATTTATTGAATGGTGTTTGAGGACCATTTGGAAATTTTGTGAAATCGGTTGTCCTGAAAAATATAATTGGATGATTATCTTCCCTTGGTTATGTTGAATTTTATGGGAGGTCCACGCTGAGAGTCTCCCTTGTGATTAAATGATTGAAAGGAAATAGATTGTTTATTGGTGTGACTCAGGGGTGACTTATTATGTGTGTTTCTTGTGTATGATGTATGTTCATATTATTGGATGATTATTTGTCCTTGCTGGCTCACCCCCACTTTAATGTTGACATGGGAACCTGGAATATCTAGTGTATTTTCAAGGAATGTTTGCTTAACTAGCTTAGTATTTCTCTCTACCTAGTGGCCCTTATCATGAACTTTTTTTTCTCAATGGGATAGTGCCCCTCAGTCAAACTAGGTAGGGTGTGATCGAGCATGTGGGTGTGTTTATGTCATCAGGTGAGGCATGACATTGTGATGAGTTAGATGTAAGAATATTATAGATTATTCCCCTAAGATTCTAGGTTATCCCATGTACTTCATCAACTAGTTATTAGTGGCATATGATTGAGATGCATTCTTGTTTGATTAATTGTGTGTTCTATTTTTGCATTTCCATTATTTTGTGACCATTTATGTTTCTATATTCTATGGTATAACTCTTTTTAAGTGTGATGATTTGTTTTCCAATGGTTCAATGAAATTTTGATTCAAAACTCTTTCCACTTCCTTTCCCTCCTTAAATTAAAACGCAATCATTATCCTTTAAAATTATAATGTGTCTTCCTTGGTAATGAATCTGGATTTCAATGGAAAATGGGTAATGGACTATGTTTTCTATTAAAGTGTACAATTATGAAAACCCTACATTTAAATATTGTATTTCAAACATGAAATTGATGTTTCTTTATTTAAAGAAAATGCATTGGGAATATATTTTTCATGCATTCTTACTAAGTTTTAATACTTATGCCTTTAGTTATTTCTTATTTTTCGTTTCTTGTGTGGGTTTCGACATGGTTTCGATCATTGTGTGAAATGGTGTCTTTTGGTATCAGAGAGTGACCCTCAGAGACACATGTAGATATTATAGTCATCAGGTTCAGATTGGGTTTGGTGATTTAGATTGTTGTTCTTCTAGTTTTTATATAAATTATGTTCAGTTTGTTAGTTGAATTTATTTTGGTCTGATAGATTTATTTTCCACTATTTAGTTTATTTTTTTAGGAAAAATCATTCCCACTATTTTCTTGTTGATACCCTAGCACTAGTTTTCATCCTGAGTGGATTGTGAACACCTCTTGGGCCTTGTCTCGGGCTGACTCATAGGACCGGTTCGAGATCGACTGGGGTTGGTTCATGAAAAAAGGTCCCTACTATAGATGAATGAACTGTTGTTCCATGATCGGTTCTCTAAAAAATTATAGTTATGGGATCCAAGTCCAGTTTTGTAGAATTCTAAAGTTTTTTCTTTATATTTGGGAACATACTTTATATTACCATTCTATATATGATCCTTTTATTTATAAGTGCCTCATTTGGAATTTCAACTATTCATTTTTTATATCATGCTATTTTTTATCTGATTATTTTTGGACAATTAATGTAATATACATAATCAAATTTTATATTTTTATTAAATATATTTATTATAAAAAATATAGATTTTTATTATTATCTATTATACAGAGAATAAAATATCCCCATATTATAAATCAACCCTCTTCAGTTGTCGATATCCTCTAATAAATTGGGAGACACACTTGAGGTATGTGGTGAACTTTCTTTATCTTGGATATGTCAAATAAGTTGGGGATATTACAGAAATAAAAGACAAAGTTTTTATCAAATGATTTAAAATGAATTTTAAAAATATGATATTATTTTTTATCAATATTTTTTACTAATAAAGGGTTTTGGCATGATTTAATAATTTAATTGTCATTTATTCATCGTCCATGAAAGTATGACCCTTGTAAATATTTATAGAAACATGGAATCATATTTTAATGAATGATTGATAATGATATTGGGAGGGAATATTTTTATGAATAGTGTTTGGAGATAATATTTGATCCAAATAAATTTATTATTTTACTTATAGAAGACATTTATTACTAAAACTTCATTCAATGATAGATGCTTTCATGTGGGATTTATAAGAACAATTAGATATTTTCACTTTATAGATGGAGATACGGGGTGTTTATCATGTTTTTGTAAGTTATATTTTTCAAAATCTCATATTAATTTACTTAAAAAATATTCAACTATTTTTATTCCTTTCATTGGGACTATTTTTATATTTTTTATATGTTTTTTAAATATAAATTAAGGTAAATTACTATGTTTAAATATCTAGTTTTTTATTACATTTTATTTTCTATCCTTCAAATTATTGATGTATTTTTAAGAATGTCATTTATTTAGAATTTGATTATTTTCAATCATATATATCTAATATTTGAAATTATCACAAAATAAATATATATTGGAATTACTGGTTATTTATTTTTTAATTGATTGAAATTATTCCTAAAATATATCCCTGATTCCCTTGGATCATTTTCATTCTTATGGAATTCAATAATTCACTTTTGGTCTATTATAATGATGTCTTTGGTATCAGAAAATTGTATCTCTAGTTGTTTTATTAACAATTATATACCAAATAACCCCTCTCTAACTCACTTTCTCATCAAACTAATAACCTAATGTTCTATCGATATATATTTTAGAACACTTTTCCTTTCCTATATCAACATATAAAATCATATAACTGATGATACCTCATACCATAAACTCATAATAAACTCTTTATACAACTAAATATCCCTAAAAATTAATGCATCCACCTCTTACCATATAACTACAAATAGTAAAATAATAGGTATTCGGTGATATGAAGTAGTTAGTCATCCATTCGCACTATATTCCAAAAGACAGGTGTTCACCCAGTATACAATACCTCACATAAGAATCAGTTAGTTAGTCTGACAAGGGTAGTGGAAGATGGGAAAAAATGAATTTATAATGATATATAATAACATTTAATTCTCATAATCAGTTATATATTCTATAATTACTCCTCTATAACCATACTATCATCACATTTTCCCCAATAAATAATAAATACTACCACTCCAATGTATATATCAATTAAACACACTATCCACAAGAATTATCATAATATATCAATTTATAATTTCTTCAACTTATTAATCAGTTACCATATATCATAGCATTCAATTTTCATTTTACAAAATTTACATATGAATATTAACTATTTATTTAATACTCTATATTTTAACCCATAATGTATATATAGATATTAATTATTATATTTACACACTCAAATGAGAATTCATACCATCCAATTTGTTTTTTTTTTCAATTCATTTTTTCAATCATAACACTTATCAATGGAAATATGTCATTTATTTTAAATTAATACTTGAATGAAAAATAAGAGATTCAAAGTTGGGTGGTAAATTAGTGTGAGAAAACAAATTCCTAAAAATTCTCAAAAATGATCTTATTGTTGTTGATGTGAGGGATCTCAATGTAAATAAGAAAATTTTGTTGAAAATAGATTGTTAGGTGAATGAAAATATTATAGTATATAAATAATATTTACCTTCTCTCTTAATTATGATTATATATCATTTATGTTTAGTTTTTATGATACATCCTAACATGTATTCATTTTATTGATTAAAAAGTGTAATGCATTTGATTAGGAAAATGATCCTAAACTCCAACATGTAAATCACTGAAAAAAATTAATGGTCATAAATGGGAATGAAATACTTTGAAATATATAATTTTGTACCCTTATAGTGTCTCCAATCATGGATAAGTTTTCACCTTATTCATCTCCTTAAACCATGACCAATACACACTGATAGTCAGCTAAGAAATTATGGCTAACTATCTCAAAAATATATCCCTTATTATTAATGAAAAGGCAACATATAAATAATTCTATGTCAACATATGGTATGGTCATGTGTATAATTGGATGGTTTTTTATTCCCTATCCTAGGGCTAAAAACCATGACTATAATCCATTTTATCTATGAATGTTAGAGAATTATTCTATGTCTAGAATTTTTCTTAACTGCAAAATTTTGATGTATTTTTTAGACCATGACATTGTGCTTCATCTCAATCTCCCTGATAAGTATGCAATGTACATTTTTTTGACATAATACAATATAATTTCATAAATGATAAGGTTTTTATCTGACTATCAAATATACATATTTTATATAATCTATTTTAAACCGCAATACCCAATGTTCCAATTTTCTCTTGAAAATAACGTTTTCTATATTTTTCTATATTTTCTCCACTATAGGGTAGATATGTAGCCACACCATTGAACCTCAAGGAATAAAGCGATGATTAGTGGATCTTTTTAATTCCAAACCATTAAAATATATACAAATCCAAAGCATGGTTTTCTTCTCCATTGGGAAAATAAATACATTCACAATAAAATCAAAAAACATTAATAAAGAAACTATAATTTTACTTTAATCTCTTTAAAATCCATTTCATAAGAAACCATGATGTTTATGTTCTGAACATGATTAAAAGTATTGTGATCCTCTTAAAAATATTAATTATACTTTAGTATATTTATCTTTGTTGTGTCTCAATTCAAACCTTTAGCATGTTGGTAATGATTAGAGTATGAAAACAACATCAAAACACATGAATCCAAATCTCATGAAAATAGTAGTAAAATTATCTTAAATATGAGTTATATATATATAACACATTAAGTTATATTGTAACACCCTAAAATTTCACGATATGTTATCGTTTTAATGAAATTTGATAGCTTACATTGTACACAACACTGAGTTCGAGCGCACCATAATCTATTAAACTAGTCATTCAAAAAAAATTAATGATATTAACCAAATTATAAAATTTATTAATCCTATTTATCAAAATATACTTCCTTTTGGAATTATTCATACAAAAATTTTCTTAGGGTGAATTTTTTGTATTTTTATGAAATTTTTTATTTTTTGATGAATAGTGAAAAATACTATGATATAGTTAAAAATAACATTTTTCATTTAAATAATTATTATATACTAATTTTATTTTTAATATAATAATATATAGATAATAATTATATTAATACAATGTATTTAATTGTCACTATTTTTATAATAGAATAATATAAACAAAATTATTGAACTTTTAAACATCTCTTTTACTCACCTTTTTGCCACATTTACAGGATTAACATTAAATGCGATTTTACCACTTCTATGAATAAAATTTATAAAAAGAAACTTCAATTGTTTTAATTAGTATGAAATGTTTCTAACTAATAGGATTAATATATTTTTTTGGTGAATATTAACTTTAGTAATGTTTTATTTACCACTACTAAGGGTAAATTGGATAATAAAATGTAAAAAATATACTATAATATTTAATAGTTACTCTAAAACATGTCTTAATTTCATTGGTATGTGGTTATTGACCAAAATAAACTTTAGGTGTAAATTATGATTGTTTTTAATCTAATTGGTTAAGAATAAGACATTTATTAAATTTTATTTAAAGATAAGTTAAAAATGTCATACTCTGACATGTAATAACTAAATCAATTTTAATATAGGGTTATACATAAGATAAATTAGAATATAAATATAAATTTAAAAAAAATTGTTTATATAAAAAACAATATTTTATTTATAATTTTTATAAATTAAATAATTAAATTTAATTATGAAATAATGATGATGCACTAAGTGATTTGTTAATGGAAGAATCAAATAAATGATATTAATAATATTAAAATAAATTTAATTTGATATATTTAATGCTATACTTGAATTTTTTGGATATATATGACATTTTAGGGTTGATTTAATATAGTTTTATTGAAGTAATCATGTTTTTATGATTTTGAAAAAGTCAAATAATAAATATTGTCAAAATTGAAATAAATGATATTTTAAAATAAATAATGATTTATTTAACAAAAAAATATATAAAAATCTATATCATCGAAAAATTACTTGGATAATGTTAAATATTTCATAAATTATCCAATTGGGGTTCTTTTCACATTTTATAGTAACAATATTAACCTTATAGATTAAAAATCCATATTATCCCGGTAATAGTTAAAGGGGTTAAATACTGGTTAATACAAGATTATAAGCCTCAAAAAAATAATAAAAACTTGTAAAAAATTGTTGGATAAAAAATATTCTACTCTTATAACATTATGATCTATTTTGAGTTGTTTTTTGGACTCTTTTACGATAATATAAGTTATATATTATTTAAAACAAATATAGTTACAAAATATCACAATCTTATATTTAATATCTTTAATGTGTCCACATATGGAAAAAATAATGCTATGAAACAATAAAAATTTCTATTTTGATATAAATGAAATTATTTTCATTATATAAATTAATTTTTAACTTGTATAAGTTATATAATTACATTTAAAGTATCTTCAATTCTAAAACAATATTTTTTAAATTTACATAAAAATAGCATAAATGATTTTAATAATATTAATTTTTTTATATTTTATATTATATAATTTTTATAACTAATTTCATAGATATATAATATCTATTATATGTGCTTGAAATAATTATATTCTAATTACTACATTGTGTTGATGTATTGTAAGTCATATTAAATGAATAGTATTAAATTTGATAATAATGATATCTTATTGAATTAATTTATTATTAAATTATTTTGAAAAAAAAAATAAATATTCACAAGGGGATATAATTTCTTCGAAAATAAATTCTAATTTTCATTAATGGTCCATTTTTATGTATTTGGATCTATAATAGTCTTATTATATTTTAATATTTAGAGACTTCCTTAAAGAGTCCCTTCCCTCTCTTATAAAAGGGAACATATCCTTATCTTTTATTAACATCTATAAAAACCTTTTTCTTGCCCAAACTATAACCATTTCCCCTAAAAAATTTCCTCACTTCATCCCGGAGACCATACTTTGGGAAAAAATCCAACCTAAGGAGTCCTTTTGTGAAAATCAAACCGAGACACTCGAAGAATATGAAATTATTTTACAAAATTTTATAGAGTTCTATTCTTATTATACATCATTTTCCTATGTGGTTTCCATAAAAATTAATAAATAAAGTATAATAAACATTCTAATATTTTTTATGATTATGGTATTACAATATTCCTCATTTTACCCATCCTACAAAAAAACAATCAACATATGTGCATACGTACAGCTTACCGTCTCCACACCATGGTGTAATTTGTTTTTCATCACTACTATATTTAGAGAGTATAACGATGAATATAAAGGTTGTAAATAATAAATATGAAATTATAATTATTCATAATAATTAATATATAATCCAATTACATACCAATTAACCATTAATAGAATCATACGGTTGCTCGTGTGTGCGTACAACCTACCATCTCCATGACACGATGAGTTTCATTCTCCACGTTAACCATTAAAGAATTATTATGAATATATATATATATAATGAATAAGTATGAAATATATGACATATTAATTCTATTATAATAATATATATCTATATATACACATATATATTTCATTTACTTTCTTCCATTCAATACAGTAAGAAAACATAAACAACTTTTATACATATGACGACCTACCGTCTCCAAGAATGATGTATTCCATCCCATATATCTATCTATTATATATATTTATTTACTAAATAAATATGATATATAAATAATGTTCTACATTCTATAATTAAGTGATTCATGATCTATTTAATGCAATCAAGAATAAGAATTCGAAACACTTATGATAAACAAAGTGATTATTACACGAAATGTTTCTTTAAGTTGGAAATTATTTATAAATGGGTAATATAATGTAATAAATGGATCATATATGATATCATAAATATTATTATTATTATGGTACAAATTAATAACTTTCTTAAAACCACTATACAAGAGTTTCTGACATGTATTGAAGGAATCAGACCTAACATAATGGTTAATTTCACAATCTCTTTATTATCTATTATTATATATAATTAAGTATTTAATGGAACATATTTATCATCCATGACTATGTTTCATAAAAATATTTTGAAAATGAATATTTTTTATTTTTATTTAAGGTAATATTTAACTAGAACATTTTTTTAAATGTTTTAATGATTTATTCTTCTAAAATCTATCTCATTAATGTCCAAGTTTTCAAAATGATATTAAGGATTTACTTATATGGACATGAATGTTTTAAAATGTTAATTATTTTCAAAGGTTTCAAAGTGTTATGGGACACTTTAATTCAAAATTTTATTTTAATTGTATTCTTTTATAAGTGCATGACTTTAGAATAAATTGTTTCAAAGATAAAGGGGTCTTTGTCTCAAGATATTTTTATTTATTTTAATAGTGTATTTTCATATATGTGAAAAAACTTTGTAAGATCTTACACATAATTGAGGTTTATATCATATGATATCATTTAACACATTTTTATTTAATGGTTTATGATGATTTTTACTATGGATGTTTAATTTAGATACAATTCATGGTATATGGTTATAGTATTCATATTTTGTAAACAAGATTTTAATACGAATGATTATATTGTTCATATTTCACCATTTTCATATGTTGAATGTATTAGACATAGTAAGTGATAATAGAGGCCTTCTATATCCCTTTGATGCATCGGTAGGTCTAATGAGACTAAATTAGTTGGCGAAAAATCCTTCACATTTTTTCCAATCAGTTTATCATTATCATGAGGATAGATCTTGACACAAATTAGACGAGTTTCTACTCACTGACGTAAACTATCATGCAGATAGATCATGACAGTAGATATCTTGAGGATATATCTTTATAGTAAAAATTCCTTTCATTATTCATTCCCTTATTATGAGATTAGTTATTGATATTACATGAGATTATTAGACTAGTATAATATCTATGTGAATATATAAATGAAATTATTTGATTTATTCTTTCTATACTATGCGAAGGATTGTGTTTAAAATGATTGCGTTTTAGTTTTATACCTTATCTTAAACTTTTATGCTTATTAATAAAATCTTATTCTATATTGTTTAAACTTACTGAGAATATGATATCACCCCTTTCTGGGTTTTTTCCCAGTATGCCAAGAAGTCTTTTATGATTGATATGCAAGGTTATGCTAGAAGAATATTTATGTTCTCAAAGGAGTATCTATGTTGTATTTTATGTTTTGAGTTATAATGTAACGTCCATGTATGCAATATATTTACCAAGACTGCTAAACTGATTGGTCCTTCAAGATTTGATTCCTTGTAATCAGGCCAATTTATTAAAATAGTGAACCAGCTCCAGCCTTTTGGGTTCAAGACATTATAGTTTGTATCAAAGTAATTTTAGAAACAACCTTAGAAATTATATTTAGAAAACAAAAATTAGAAAACAAAACCCAATGAATGACTTTGAGGATAAGTATAAGTATAGAATATCATCCGTTAGATTTAGTAACGGATAACCTAGGTTAATTCTATGTACTTATGGATTGTGAATAAGATGCCATAATTTTGAGATACAATAAATGATTATTTATGACCATATCATTATGCTTAGTGTTTATCACTTTTGGATTTATGTTTTGGTCATTGGTTAGAATTGGAACGTTTATACAATAAATGGTTATACTTTTGATAAAGATGAGACTATGAAATAAAAATGAGATGAAATAGTTATTAAGGAATATGATTTTGAAGAATAGTTAATGGTTTAAGAGCGAAGTGAAATGATTAAGTTTATTTTTTTTGGATTTAAGAATTATTTCATCAATGGTAATATGGTTATAAGATTCATGAGATATATAAGTATTGTACTACAGTACATATTCATCATGTATTTGGAAGAATAAATTATTTCATTAAATTTTTTGAGGTTATAAGGTTATTTTTCAATAAAATATATATTATGTTGTTTGCGTATTCGGATGCTATGAATTACTTTGAAAATTTAGAGACCTTTTTTTGAATTTTAATTTGGATAGAAGTATCTTGGAAAAGACTTATGTTTGGAATGGATTTAGTTGAACATTAGACTTATTATTTGAGGTTAAAGTATTATTTATTTGATATTATGTGCAAACCTTTTTGGTTGTAGTAAAAATTTAAAAGATGAATGAAATACTTATGGACTGTGTGATTTGATAAAAGTTCTTCATGCATAAAGATTCATCTTGATATCCATCTCTAGGTGAATGAAATTATGTGAATATAGATTAAAGAACAAACAAAGGATTATAATGATACATGGAATGAAAGAAAGTATCTTTTCTCCAGTTCTTATCTGGATAGTAAAACAAGCCCTCAAATATAGAAAAAAGTACATAAAAATGTGTTATCCTAATACCATAGGATTCGTTGAACATATCATATTTTAAATCATCATATATTTATGGCTTTAAGGCCCTCAATTTTCAATTGATTGTTCAATTGTTTTTCATTGATGACCTCAATCACACCCTATAAATATTTCTGTTTTTTTTCTATTTGCATATCTCTACTTGAAAAAATTGTTCTCTTATTCAAAATCCTAATTTTGTGGTGACCTTCACATTTACCTTTTCCTCTTATTAAGAGTATATTTCATTAAACCTATTTCTGATGTGGATTTTCCACAAAGGTATTTTTTAGTATCAACCATTTATTTTCGAAGTGTAATTTCAAATTGCAAGGATTCAATTTATTGAATGAGGGTAGAATGTGACACCCCAATATTTCATAGTACGTTATCTTTTTAGAGAAATTTGATAGCTTTCACTGTACATAACATCGAGTTCGAGTGCACCATAATCTATCGAACTAGCTATTTGAAAAGAAGTAATTAATAGTATTAACCAACGTATACAATTTATAAATTTTATTTATCAATATTGAATGTATTTTTGAATTATTTATATAAAAATTCTCTTAGGGTGAATTTTTGGTATTCTTCTGAAAATTTTCATTTTTGATGAATAGTGAAAAATATTTTGTTATAGTTAAAAACTAATTTTTTTTAATAATTTTTATATATTAAATATATTTTTAAAGTTGAAATATATAAATAATAAATATATAAATTCAATTTAGGTAATTAGAACTATTTTTATAATTTAATAATAAATAAATATTTATTGAAATTTTGAACGTCTCTTTTACTGGCCTTCTAGCCACATTTGTGAGATTTGCATTAAACATAATTTTACCACTTCTGTGAATGGAATTTAAAAAAATGGAAATACTTGGTTGTAATTAGTATGAAATATTTTACCTAATAGGATAAATGTATTTTTTTAGTTAATAGTAACTTTAGTGAATGTTATTTTATTTACCTCGCCCAAGGGTAAATAGAGTAATTAAAGATAAAAAATATATTTTAATATTTTAAATTTACCGTAACAATTGTCCTAATTTCATTGTATAAGTGGGATTCTACCAAAATCATCCTTAGGTAAAAATTATGAGCTTTTTTATTCCAATTGGGTAATATTTAGATATTTCTGGTATTTTATTTAAAAATAAGATCGAAATGTCATTCTCAAACTTGTAGTAACTAAATGAATTTTAATACAGGGTTATACATAATATAAATTAGGATTTAAATAGTCATAAAAAATATAATATTTTTTCTACATAATGATAATTTATTTATAAATATTATACACTACATAATTAATTTAATTTTTCACACAATGATGATACAGTAATTGATTTATTAAAGGGATAATCAAATAAATGATATTAATAATATTAAAATAAATATAATTTTAAATATTTGATGCCACAGATGAGTTTTTTGGATTACTATGTCATTTTATGGAATATGTAATATAATTTTGTTAATTTAAACAAATTATTATGATTTTATTAAGTCAAATAATAAACAGTGTCAAAATTGACATAAAAGAGATTTTAAAATAAGTAAAATTTTATTAAATGAAAAAAAATCAGAAAATTATATATATTTAACAACTAACTAATATAATGTTAAATATTTCATAAATTACCCAATTTGGGATTTTTTGATATTTTATAGTAACTATATTAACCCAATAGAATAAAAAAGCCATGTTATCACGATAATTGTAAAAGTGATTAAATAGTGGTTAATACAAAAGATGAGCATAAAAAATGAAAACCAATAAAAAATTACTGGATGAAGAATATTAGACCCTTATCACATTATTAATGATTTCTATTTTTTAGTAGAAACTTTCATGAAAATAAGTTATATATTTTTTAAAACAAAGATAGTTACAAAATATCATTATCCTGTATTTAATATATTTATGTGTCCACATAGGTACAAAATCATGTTATAACCGTATCTAAAAATCTATTTTGATATAAATGAAATAATTTTCATTATATAATTTTTTTAACATTTATAACTTATATAATTACATTAAAAGTCTCTTCAATTATTAAACAATATTTATTTAAGTAATATAAAAATAAAGTAAATGATTTTAATAATATTAATGTTGATATATTTTGGGTTTGTTAATGTGTATAATTAATTTCCTAGATCTATATGATATATTAGAGATTCTTGAAATCATTAGATAAAATTCACACTTTATCTAGATGTATTGTAAGTAAAATGTAATGAATAGTATTAAATTTGACTATAATGATATCTTATTGGATTAATTTGTTATTAAATTATCTAAATATCATAAGAAAATTATATATTCATAAGGGGATATTATATGTTAGAAACATTATTCTAATTTTAATTAATGGTCCATTTGTATGTATTTGGATCTAGAATAGTCTTACTATATTTTAATATTTTGAGAGTTTCCTAAAGTGCCCATCCCCTCTCTTATAAAAGGGAACCTCTACTTATCTTTTATTCAAACCTCTTAATCCCTTTTTCTAAGAAAAATTCTACCCATTTATCATCCAAAATTACATTACTTTATCCTATAGGCCATAAATTTGGTATAAATCCAACCTATGGAGTCATTTTGTGCAAATCAGGAGACACTTGAAGAATAGGTAATTGTTTTACCAAATTCTTCAAAGTTCGTTTCTACTTCTACATTTTATTCCTATGTTTTTTCCATAATAAATTAATAAATATAGTATAAAATACATTCCGAGGTGTTATTATGATTACGCGATCACCATATTCCTCCTTGTACCCATCCTACAAAAAAACAATATCACCATGTGTGCGTACGTATGACTTGTCGTCTCCACCTCATGGTGTTATTTGTTTTTCCTCACTGCTTTATTTTGATGTGTATAAAGATGAATATAAAGGATTTAAATAATAAATATGAAATTATAATTATTATGAATAATTAATATACCATAAAATTACATACCAATTAAACATTATGGGAATGATATTGTTGCCCGTGCGTACGTACAACCTACCGTCTCCACGATGTGATTAGATTCTTTCTCCATGTTAACCATTATAGAATGATTATAAAAATTTACATAATTAATAAGTATGAAAAATGTGACATAATAATTACACTGGAAATATATATATATATATATACATATATATTTCATTTACTTTCTTCCATTCAATACGATAAGAATACAGAAACAACGTTCAAGCATACGTACGACCTATCATCTCCATGAACAGTATATTCCATTCCATATATCCATCTATTATATATATTTATATAATCAATATATATGATATATAAATCAATTTTTAATTTCATTAAGTATGTGAATAATTATCTATGAAATATAATAACGAATAACAAGTCAAAACACATATGATAAACAATGTGATTGTTACTCAAAAATTTGGATTAACTTAGAAAATATTAATAAATGTGTAATATAATATCATAAATGACACATATATTATATCTTAAATATTATTATAAATCTAGTGCATGTTAGTCAGATGTTTTAAAACCACAATATAGGGGTGTCAGATAATTACTAAAGTAATCAGACCTAAGGTAACTGTTAATTTCACAATATATTTATTATCTAGATTGTATATATGTAAGTATTTATTGGAACATATTTTATCATCCTTGTACATGTTTCTTAAAAATATTTTGAAAAGAAATATTTTTAAGGATTATTTAGGGGACTCTTTAACTAAAACACCTTTTTAAATACTTTAATGATTTATTCTTCTAAATTTTTTTTCATTAATTTCCATGTTTTCAAAATTGTTTTTAGGATTTAAATATATGGACATGAATGTTTTAAAATGTTAATTCCTATATAAAGTTTCAGAGTGGTATGGGAAACATTGATTAAAAAATATATTTTTAAATGTATTATTTTTTTAGTGCACTACTTTGGAATAAATGATTACAAATAAAAAAGTGTATTTGTCTCAAGACATTTTTAATGATTTTAATAGTGTATTTTCATAAATGTAAAAATCACGTGTTGTATCTTATGTTTAAATGATTTTCATCTATTATGATATAATTTATCATATTTTGTGGAATGGTTTATGATAATTTTGATTGTGGTGAGATATTTAGATACCATTTGTGGTTTATGGTTAAAGTATTCATATATCGTATACTAGTTTTTAATTCAAATGATTATATTGTTTATATTTCAATATTTTCATATGAGGAATGTATTGTAATTAGTAAGTGAGAGATGGGTAATGCTATAGAACTTCAATGCATAGGTAGGTCTCATGATAAGAAGTTAGTTGGAGGAAAACCCTTCACATTTGTTTTCCTTGTAGTTTAACATTTTCTTGAGGATATATGTTGACAGAAATCAAACGGGTTTCTACCCACATACTTAAACTGTCACGAGGATAAATCTTGATTGTAGCTATCATTATGATATATCATGATATCTCATATGTGTAGCATTATAAATTCCCTAATTATGAGATTATTTATTGACATTATATATGATTATTAGACTAGTAGTATATCTATGTGAATGATTAAATGGAATTATTTGATTTATTCTTTCTATATTATGTGAAACATTGTGTCTAAAAGTATTTTTTTTAGTTTTATACCTTTCCATAAACGTTTGTAGTTATTTATGAAATCTTCATCTATATTGTTTAACCTTAATGAGAATATGCGCTCACCCCTTTCTTATATTTTATTTTTCGAGGATGCCAAGAAGTCATTTATGATTGATATGTAGGGATAATATTGGCGAATAATGGAATTATATATGGATTATCGATGTATTATTTTATGTTTTGAGTTGTAATATAAAGTTCATGTATGAAATAAATTTTCCAATACTACTAAATTGATTGATCCTTTAGGATTTTCTTCCTTATAATCGTGAAAATGTATTAAAAAATGTACCATCTCCAGACTTATGGGGTTGGGTCATTACAGATAGAGTAATGTTATTAATGGTTATATATATCTTCTTGCCAATTTCAATAATATATTGAGCAATCCTTGATGAAGGGCTTCTCTATTCCACTTTTTTTAACACACATCATGGGGATCTTCAATCTACCACTTTGTTTTTTTGGAAATATACATTGATCCATAAATAGAAATTTGTATTACACCTAGTCCTATAGTATTCCCTCATAGGTGTAATACCCTAAAATATTTTCTCATACATTTTAAACTTACCTATTTATATTGAATTATTCCCATTTGGTATAATATCTCTAAAAATTTTTCCAACCATTTTAATAAATTAAAATTAATGAAATTGGAAAATAAAATAAAAATTCATAAAGATATTAGAGTAAAATTCACAACTAAAAACACTTTTATATGGTGGAATGAATCATTGATCAAGTGTTACATCTTGAAAACATATCATTTAAATATATTTAAAAAATATTCCATATTTAGCTCACAAAATTATACCAATTCAATAAAAACACCTTGGTTATCACACCCAATCATCAATGGATATAATTAATTGGCTCTATTTACATTGATCTATGACTTCTTGTAAATCATTTTAATTATGTATTATGATGCTAAAATAGGCATAACATCATTTTTTATTAATGTGGATGAATTATGTATCATATAGTATAAATAAACACAACTTTATTAAATATAGAATTCACCCCTAGCAGTATACTTATGATCTAACAAGTCACCAACATAATCTAGATGAATACTACCCTAAATTATTAATTATTTTTTTATACCTCAATATATACTACAAACAGGTTCGGGATCGGAGCAAGCCTAACCCTATATCAAATTTATTAAAAAACCAAAGAGTGTCGCAGAGCAGGGGGTCTACACAGATAGGAATAAGAACCACCATGCACATCCAAATCAACCAGATAAGAGAAAAAATCAGGAGTAACAAATGGCCATCCCGAGGATGCCTCCAAAATATCCCTCTTTGACGGAGCATCAGCAACCTGATTGGCCTCTCTAAAAACATGACTGACCTCAAGATGAATGTGTTCAATCATCAAAAGGCATTCATTCCATAAAGGGAGGATTTTCCATGGAACATGTCTGTAATGAGATTTGAGTATGTGCACCATAGTGGTGGAGTCATATTCCACCCAAATATGTCGCCATCCATAATGAGTGGCATACCTGATCTCTTTAATCATATCCCATAACTCATCCTCAATTTTTGTACCTTGTTCAATGAAATTGAAGAAGCATCCTTTAATAAATCCTCGGTAAGTGCTGAAGACACCAACAAAACCGGAGGTTCCAAGCGCACCCGATGATTCCCCATCCACATTCACCTTCATCCAGCTTGTAATTGGTGGGATCCATCCTATTGACATCCGAACAAGAGGATTCCTGGAATGCCCTATAACACCAAATGATTTCATAATAAGCAGTTCAAACAGCTCATTTTTCATTGTACCATGATGCATCTTGGATGTTGTCATAACAGCATGGTAAATAGAATGCATTCCAACCTGAAAGAAGGGGCGATGGCCTTCAAAAGCAGCACCATTTCGCACCTTCCATAAAACCAAGAAAGTAATAGTAGTGGTAGTTAGAGGCATAGAACCAGCTTTCTCACTCAGCTGAGCATGATGTACTGATTTGAGAAGAGACTCATAGCCGCTCATGTCCATATGAAGGCCGAACACATCCTGAAGATGTAACCAAAACCTGCATGAAAAAATATAGGAGATGAAAGTGTGATTAACAGATTCTTCCTCCTGTATGCAAAGATAGAAAACAGAAGCTAGATTAATTCCCGATTTCTACATCAGTGCCTATGTAAGAAACCATCCCTTCACATCCTCCATAACAATGTGTAACATGATGGGGAAATAAAATCATTTTTGAAAACATTCATCCAATCAGGATTGCTGGAAAATCCAGAACATAAATGCATGTATAACTCCCTTGAGGAGAAGCTTCCAGTGGAGTTGGGGTCCAAATTAGAGTGTCAGTATCAATAAAAATGTATCTCTGACTTTTTTGTTTTATATCCACTGGGGGACTTCCATTGAACTCATTCGACTTAAGTGCATCAGCAATACAATGCTACTGCATGGAAAGGGGAACATTTATCACAACATTTAAATGTTCACCAAGCCACGGGCTGGACCAAACATTAAAATTAAATTGCTTGCAAACCAACCATTGTGAGCAGGTCATAATCTGATTATATGAATTCTTGAGAGTAGACCAAGTGGATGATAAGACATGTAGTGAATAACCACATTGCAGTTTCTGAAGGAATCTATGATTGGGAAATTCTAAAGACATATCATATGAACTCAAAAGATTCCAAGTGAATTTACACAAAAAAGCATCATTATAAACCTGAAGATCCTTGATTCCTAAGCCTCCCATATCAATGGGTTTTGTACACTCTTTCCAAGCCATAGTAATCAACTACGGCTCATAGATGGATCTTGTCCATATGAAATTCCTGATTAGTGCCTGTAACTCTTTAAGGAGGGTTCTAGTCCATCTATAAACGAAGAAAGTGTAGAAAAACATTGATGTAATAACCGAATTAACGAGAAAGACCCTCCTAGAAAAAGATATATTCTTCCATTTCGACGTGGCAAGCTGAGCAATAATTTTAGATGATATATTCTCCAGATGAATTCTTTTCACCCTACCCCAAAATAAGGGTACTTATAGATATGTGAAAGGAAATGTTATTTTTTTACTCCAAGAATGCTGGAAATTTTATTTTGCATATGAAGAGTCATATAATTCCCAAAAAATACAATTGACTTATTCAGGCATATCACTTGACCTGACACCTCTTCATAGTGAATAAAAATATTTTGAACAGATGAAAAAATGCCTCTATCAGGTTTTCCAAACACGAGGATATCATCAGCATAGAAGAGGTGCGACAGAGAGAAGATATTCCTTCCAGCATTCAGATTCTTATAAAGACCAGCCTGCACCAAATCATTAATACCAACACTTAGGTAATATTCATCCATCGCAAAGGGTAATCCAGAGATGGGATCACCTTGCCTCACACCCTTGGAGCACAGAAAATACCCCCTTGGGGATCAATTAATAAGGATTGTCTCGCAGCGCACGACGGGGTCGTGAGGAGAAACGTGCGCTACTTGATAGTTTATTAGAGAAGATTGGGTTCTGCTTAATCACTCATATCTGGTGCACCATTTTTCCCTCGAAACGCCCAACGGTTCCATATTCAGCAATGCGTGGACCAGCTTTCCAAAGGCAGGCATTCGCTGGGTAGTTTGACCAGCGATGCTTAAGAACTCACATTGGTCGAGAGGATGGGAATTCGGGCTGATCACACCATTTTGGGAGGAATTATTGCATGTTCTAGGACTCTTTTATAGATTTAAGACATATTCATATGTTCGCGAACCATTGGTTTGTACCCAAGAATAGTATCCACAGATTTCTCTAGGTTTTCAATGGTCAACTGGATGCAGGGGTTCAGAATCATTTATGCCCGAGGTTTACCATCCCTTGTTGGACTAATGACTCCGAAGAGTCTGGACTCATTGAGACGGCACTAGTTTAATTCCTCATAATCAGGAACTCTGTAGTTTATTGTCATTCAGGGGGGAAAGATAACGACTTGAGCGTTTGGATGGAACCCATGGTATGGGCTTCCTACGTATCCTCATGAGAGGAATCAGAATCCACGTAGTTTGTTTTGCTATGGCGATTACACTCCAGGCTGCCCAGGGTTGGTGCAGTGAACCGAAGTAAGGATGGATTGGGGGTCTAATGGGTAGTGGGATTGAACCTCATAGAGGCACCCTACTTACCATGCCTTTACATGGATCAAAGTCCTCATAGTTTGCATTAAAGGGTGTCAGAAAACTGACGTAAGGATGGATCGGGGCTCCGATGGGTAGTGGGATTGAACCTCATGGATGCCTCCTACGTACCATGCCTTGACATGGATCAAAGTCCTTATAGTACAC
Organism: Viscum album; assembly: GCA_963277665.1. Taxonomy (NCBI): domain Eukaryota; kingdom Viridiplantae; phylum Streptophyta; class Magnoliopsida; order Santalales; family Viscaceae; genus Viscum; species Viscum album. Next base: position 600,786,509 of record OY728122.1, read on the forward strand.
ATTGGGAATGGGTTTATGCTCTGAGGTAGCCTAGGGTAATGGATTGGGTCTTACACTCTGAGGAGACCGAGGGTAATGGATTGGGGCTTACACTCTCAGGAGGCCCTGGGTAATGGATTGGGGCTTACACTCTTAGGAGGCCCAGGGTAATGGATTGGGGATTACACTCTGAGGAGGCCAATAAGGGGATATCATAGTCGATGCTTACTCTAAGCCCATGCGAGTCATGGTCGGTGTGAGAAACAAGAGGCTGCAGGGACCAGACGACCACATCGAGAAAGGTGCGTCTGTGGGAAGCGGAGTGGGGATTACATGTGGGGGCGGCCCAAAAAGTCAGGGCTTACTCCGAGATGGACTCCCATGGCGACAGAGCACAGAGGGAGAGGGACTTGTCCCTAAAAAATAACAGAGCAACACCCTTCCCCACTACGTCCCCCTTTGTCCTTGGTCATGGGGAAGTACAGAGGTAAATAGGGGATTCCTTATGAGGGGTAGTCTACCACTCCTCGGGGAGGGGAGAAGTGCCACTGTCCTAACAAGTGGAGGGGTAGAAAGGGGACTCCTAGGCTCAGACTCCTCATTACCATGGGAATGTAAACCCAGTAATGCTTCGGAAATCTGCTCAAGGGCCGGTGCAACCCTTTCGCCCTCACTTATCGTGGGTATGTGAACTCAAAATGGCATGATGGTGTGCCTGAAAGTTACATCACATGGGTCCAGTGGCTCTGGTGGAGGCCTCGACTTGGGGCAGATGAATGGTCCAACGAGGGGGTTGCGGATGATCATGCCGGATTGGAAGGATTTTATCTAGCTTGGGTAATGGGAACTTCATAGGATCTAGAGGGCCACATAGCTGTATGAGTGGTGGTGCCCTACGCGTAGGGAGGTACTACATGGCTGGAGAGGCCATCTGCGAATTAGGGTGGTCCGTGGACTAATGGGAATCCCACGAACCAGGGTGGTTCGCGGGCTGGTGGGCATCCCGCGATCCAAGGTGGTTCATGGCTTCGGGTTCGGCCTGCGTACCAGGTTGGTACGCAGAGGGGACCATGCGAATAGTAGTGGATGAGGGCGACACCGGTCGAGGCTTTTTCAGTCAGGGCTTCGCCCGCGTAGGAGGGTTCTACGTGGTGCGACTTATCAGAAAAGGGGTATAAACTCCCTGGTCTGCAGGGAGTGCATCCGTAGAGGGGCGATGATTCGATGTCTTCTTTTCTTTGTTATTTTATGTTCATGGTTCACCAAGTTTTTATGCGTTTTCAGTTTCTTATTAATTCTCTTCCAACTTCATACCTTTTCTGGTTCGCGAACTGGAACTTCGCTGTTTGTGAAATCCTAAGCTCCTTCCATCGAAATCCTTCCACCTAAATCTGATCAATCTCCTCCTTGCCTTCCTCACCCTTTTTCTCCTCTTCCACCTCTATCTCCTTTTATAGGGTGGGGAAAGAGATGTATATGTGGTCATTTGGCACCTTTTGTGGAGGCCCGTGACCGGAAACCAGATTTACGGATGACTCGGTCAATCTGCAACTCGTGGGGGGCATTGAACGCACCTCCCCTGTGAACCAAACTAGCTCGGGGAGTGATTCACGGCCGCCCAGGGTTTCGACTCCATTCCTCGAATGACAGCGGATGCGGCCTGGGCCGGTCGACGTGGTCCACAGCTTGGGCGGTTCGTGACGGTGGACTGGCTTGGCGCTTGTTTTGCTTCGCCCCCGCGGAGGATCCCCGCCTCCGTTCCGCGAATGACAGCGGTCTGTGGAGGGGGTTGCATCACGGAACCGGCTGTGTTCCATTATTATCAGACCGTTCTATGGACAGGTTCGGCTTGTGCCATTCTTTGAGTATTCCCCACCCTTTTCCCCATTCATGGGGGGGGGATTGGGTAGAATATCCCTTGGTTCAATGGGGATTCTCATTCTCCCTTTAGGATTTTTTAGGACCCTACAAATGCCCCCCATCAGAATGGGGTCTGATCAGAATGAAGAGGAGGCCATTACGATGTAGATTGGTCCTAAAACATGGATGTTTTGCGGTAGGGGAGTGGACCCGGTATGGGACCACAGCTATAAATACGGGGGCCTTTTCTTTGTCTTTTACCAGATTCTTCGTCAAACCATAGCTCTCTCTCTTTCTGTCTCCGCGTACTCATTCCTTCGTGAAACGCATCGTCCGTGAACCAGCTACCACTTCCGTGAACCATTACTCGATCGCGTCGTACTTCTCCTGTGGAGCAATCTCCAAGCCGCGAACTAATGCTTTTAATTAATTAAAAATTAAGTCATGACGGGCCGCGTAGGAACTTGCTCCATGGTTTTGATGGTCCGCATACTGAAATCTTCTAGACGTTGAAAATTTCTTAAGCCTTCCGAACCTAACTATTTATATCTGGGATTAAGGTTCCATGGAGCAACCTGGTTCGAGGTTTTCTGGCCAACGCTCCGCGAGCCAGAGTACCGTGAACCACTTCCACGTAGGGTTGGTTTTTGGGATGCAGTCATCATGAACCAAATTTTTAGGCATGCTTGTAGACCTCATCATGAATGATTCCTAACTCCTTTTCCATATACTTGGTATTCTAGTCTAGATTTTATTATTTCGGACTAACCATTTGCCTGGTTTTTATAATGTAGGGAGAAAACATGGTTCCCCCTCACCCTCCACCCAGGCCTGCTTCCAAGCCTCTCCCAATTGGTTCAGGGAGACGTCTAGCTATTATTCGTAGAAAGGATAGAATCAAAGAGGACCCTAGTCAGTCTATCATTCCCGATGATGGTGTCTTGAAGGAATTTCTCCCTCTTGAGCTCCTGGGTTATCTGCTATCAAATTGACTTCCGCTTTACAGTTTAGGTCTTCAAGACGACGTCCTTATCCCCCTACTTTCTCAGGTATTCCGTCTCCTTTCTTGGAAGCATTGCCAATGTGAATTCAGGAGAACCTTACCTCATTGGGGGAGACGATCTGTGATTCTAATCCGAAAGAAACATTCATTTTGAGAGGCTCTGTTTGGAGCCAAAGTGATCAGTGCACTCAAGACATCTCTCATGAAGTAGTCTTCAAAAATAACCCCTCTATTATCAACCTTGATCGAGTGGATCCTGATGCGGGGTGGATTCCTAGGTGGGATCTTTGGTCCGGTGGGCTTTTCTCAAATGACCGAGCCTGGGCCTTTTGGGTCCATCATTATTTCTGAGAATCTCTCAAGTCACTGGAAGCAGTCAATCTGTACTCTACAGTGTGGGCCTCCTAGTTCGATGTTGACCCACAATCTTCGATCATGTCTTCCCTGCTCAGTCGCTGGTGTTCAAGCACTAATACTTTCCACCTTGCCCATGGTGAAGTTGGAATTAGTCTGTGGGAAATCTACCTATTGGGAGGGATTCTGATTATTAGTGAGATGTATGACGAGTTTCAGCCCACTCCAGATGCATGGGACAACATCAAACATGTGCCTTCATTGGCAAGGGATCTTCTAGTTATGGCAGAGCGGTCACTGGGCCAGGCTTTGCGTGCTTGTTCTCTTATTCCCTATAGAGCCTGGATATGGCTATTTCTGAACACCACTGGTCCTAGGCCGAAGATCAAGCACCCCAGGACTCATCCTTCTCAATAGTCCTGAACCATCCCAAGTTCATATTGGGTAGTTCTGGAGGCGGGAAACTACCTTTCATGGGGTTATGAGGTGCCCCCTATGCTTAGGTTGGTAGGTTTCTTTGCTATGTTTTTTAGCGGGTGGCTATTCCCTTCTCAGGATATCAACCTAGGCGTCAAGGCTTGAACCATAATGATGGATTTTGAGTTGGTAGAGGGTCTCCCGATGAACATGGTCGTGCCCACTTTGGCTCATATTTACGAACTACTGAGCCACATGCAGGAGGGCGGGTCACCCTACCATCCGAGTGAGCCATTTCAATTCTTATACGAATGGATAGCGAATCATTGCCACTGTTTCGAGTATTTTCATAACACATTCATCCCGCTTCCTACCTTTCAGCCTACCCTGCTTGATATAGCTGGGGTTCACTTGAAGTGCCTCAGTTCTGATGAAGTCATCAAGCTTCTGAGTGACTTCTCCCAGTTTGCTTTCTCTCCCTACCACACCCCTTCCAGCGTCGTGGTTGACAACCGTAGGGGGAGTCTGAAGGAGTGTTCTTACATGATTTCACTACGGGACGGGTTTCTATCCGCACAGATTGATGGGGTTTCTCTATACGATTTGTATTCCCCCATTAGTTTTTCCTGCCAGTTTGGGTGTATGCAACTCCATGATTCCCTTCCCCCTCCTCAGGATCGAGGACTGCACCCATCCACTCTTCGTCAATGGTGGTTGATGCTGATATGGGTGGGATCTGACACAAGCATTCCCTTCTCTAGCATGAGAGAAGCTACCAGCCTATCCTTGGAGTACGCAATAATGTGGGTAAAACATTATCCCGATGGGATCTTGGGGAAGGCTATCTGGACTGTTCCCAATTCAAGAATCATTGTGGCTGTTGTGCCTACCGCACCTTCCTCATCAGCTCTGAGGGAGGACCAACTGATGGATCTTCGGTCAAAGAAACTCAGGGAATTTTCCACTCGCAGCCCCTCTACAGCCGAAGTTCAGATGGACCCAACCTTCTTGTACGTGGATGAGGATGACCCTGTGGCTTCGAGTCTGAGAAAGACAATTCCTAAAGTTTTTCCAGCCGATACCGGGCTTAGAAACTTGATTCCCAAGCCCGAACCAGGGTTAGAAGCTTCAGACCTTCAAGCTTCAGAACTATCTTCTTGCGTGCATATTTCTGCGCTGATTTCAATGCTAGACTTTGTCCCCATGCCACCAAGTGAGGATGCCAAAGATTTTTGGGTCATGGTGGACCACCGAGCAGTGCATAGGTGGGCCTGGCCCCAGATTTTCGAGATTGTTGCCAAAACTCCTCTGGCTGAGATGGCGACTAAAACTGAAGCTCTCCGACATCTCTTCTTATGTTTGGGGTCAGGTGGATTTGACTATCAGCAACTTCATTTTCTCCCTTTCCAGGTTTTCATTGCCTGTGGGGAAGTTTCCTCTAGTGAACACAAGCTTGATCACCTCGCTGCCTCTCATTGCGGGACTCGAGCCCTTGAGGAGGCCCTAATGAAGCTCCATCAGGTGATAGCACAGGAGGTGGGCTCTCAAGATCCGGAGACCAACCTATCTATCGAGTTGCGTGAATGCGAAGCTCGAATAGTGATGCTGAGGGATCAGTTGTCAACTCTGACTGGTAACCACGAATCCCACATAAAAAGGATCAATGTACTCCAAACGACAGTAAATCATACTCGTTCGGTGGCCGAAGTTGAGGCCAGGGAGAAGGTCATGCTAGATCAGACTTACAACAAACTTCGCTGCATGGTTGCTGATCTGATGGAGAGAGCGATCCAGGCGCTTTTATGAATATCAGAGCCATTCTTGTACACTCTGTTTCGCTCACCCCCTTTTTTTGTTATTGTGAGGGAGAGGCCCTAGCTTGTGGATATCCTCCCTTTTTGTTCAAATGGACAAAAATCTATGTCAATCTTTCCTTGCTGTAAAATTTAATTGTTAATGGACCAATTTTTGCGTAAATAACAACTCAATGAATCAGAATTAATCATAATTCAGGAAAATAGAAACAATCTGAACTTTTTCCTGGACCATGGGGACCAGCGAGCGTAGTTTGACTATTTCTAGGGTTTTTTAGAAAAACCCCACAATCTTTTTTTAATTTTATTTTAATACCCTAATTTTTCTTGGGCCCATTTTGTGTAGACCCTGCGGGTATGGCCCGAATTTTTCTTAGGTCGCCCTTTTTGGGTTTTCGGCCTAACAGGCTTTGCGCCTCTTTTTGTGAGCGGTTTAAAGTCCCGCTAAGAAGACTATCATTACTGATGTTTTAGGTCGAACAGCTTTGACCAGATATGGTGGGGAGAGGGCCCCAATGAGGTTTGGTTGATTAAAATATGTCTCGATATCTTTCAGACACATGTGTGGGAGTATGTTTAGATTTGAACGACATGCTGGGCATGGCTCAAGGAATGGGAGCCATATCGGCGTGAAGATTTAGGAAGAACATTGCCTAAGGAAATCAAGCCTTTGGTAGATGGGCCAGGGGTGATAAATATGTAGATCCACTGAGGGCATGGTATGAATAGTCATGAAAAGGTGACCTTAAGTAAATGACTCTCCATTTCTGATGGCCTGAGGACTTCATGGAAGTCCGTCTTATGGAAACCACCATGGGTTTCTTGGAGAATTATGAAAACCAACAGGGGTGGATCAGAAAGGGTGTGTGATGTCTGAAATGGTATGAGAACATCTGTATTAATCAAGAGTGTGGAAACAGGGTCCCTATCCTATGCATTTAGTTGGCGTGAAGGACAGCTAGAGCTTGGCGTTGTTTAAAATCAAGCAGCCTGGACATTCTTCAAAGAGGAATGGATTCTCCTGGTTCTCGGTAATCTCTTCAGAGACGTTCCACTATATTCATGCAGGGTTATGAAAGAGGTTGGTAAAGTGTTTCTCAGATAGTTTCTGAATCCCGAGACGGATATGGGGTCTCAAAGGCCAAGACGTGTACGGAGAGAAGTATAGCCTAAGGAAATCTTGCCTTTGGTAGACGAGCCAGGGGCGATCAATATGCAGTGCCGCTGAGGGCATGGTATGCATAGTCATGCAAAGGTGTCCTTAGTACAATGATAGCATTCTCCTGATAGCCAAGAAACTTCAATGAAGTTTGAGATTCAGGACCACCAGGGGTGGTTTTTAAGGGTTCTACTTTTTCTGAGTACATAGTATGGTTTATGAGGAGAGGGTGCCTAGATATGAGAGAAACATCTAAGATAAATTTCCCGAAAATGGGGGAAGTGATTCGTTCTCAAGATGGAGTGAGACAATAGTTTGTGCAGGTCTGAATCGTGCACTGAGGGACATAGAAAAGATTCCATTCCTTACTGAACCCATGACAGGTTTGACCATGCAGATTAACTTCATGCAGCAAAGATGGCTTCCGTGCAGTTTAACGTCATGTGGTAAAGACGAGGAGCAATATTAAAGGATGTTTTTCAGTTTAACATCATGGAATGAGGATGGGGGGAATTTTTAAACCATTGAAAATGCTTGTTGTTGGAGGAATTTCCCTGGATGTTTAATTCTTGGTCTTTGGAGCTTTATGCCAAGCGTCAAAGATGTTCCATGTAGTTTAACATCATGCGGGAAGGGCTTCTTCCGTGTAATTTAACATCATGTGGTAAAGACGAGGTTACAAAGGGATCTCTTGATCAGAATGTAAATGGGTTTGAACATCTCAGCATGCCCAAGATGTGGAGAGGGGTCGATTGGTGTAAATCGTTGTTCCAGGGCTTCCTGGATTAGGAGAAATGATATGGGGGATCTGAGGCCGGTAAGCGTACGGAGCTAGGAAGAGTATCGCCTGAGGAAATATGGCCTTTGGTAGACAGGCTAGGGGATATCAATATGCAGGGCCGCTGAGGGCATGGTCTGCATAGTCATGAAAAGGTGTACACTGGTCTATAACTTTCCGCTTATGATGGATGTGAATGGTTATGAGTATCCACGATTGTCCGGGCCACGAAGTTTATCATTTGGTAAGGAAATGTTTGTACATGTCGGGGATGTTCTTCCTTGGTTTCTATTAAATCTTAGAGAGCTCCCTACTCTGATTTATATTGCACGTGGGGGTGTACCATCACTCAATGCAGTTTAACGTCATGCGGTAAGGACGATGTACTCCTAGTTTAGCGGTCATAGAGCTCGGACCATTGGGTGACTATTTCTGCAATCACTCGAAGGATAAATAAGTTACCATGCTCTGATATATTCTAAAAAGGGTGGGGGTGGAGGTTGTAAACTACAACTCTGAGGTATCCCGGATCAGGAGATGTGGTGTGGGGGCTCTGAGGCCAGTAAGCGTATAGAGCTAGGAAGAGTACTGCCCGAGGAAATCTTGCCTTTGGTAGATGGGCCAAGGGAAATCAATATTCAGAGCTACTGAGGGCATGGTATGCATAGTCATGCAAAGGTGTCCCTAGGTTAATGACTTTCCACTTCCGATGGCCATGAATGATTATGAAAATCCAAGAATGCTCATAGTACAGAGTTCTACATGCGGGGATTATGGTGTTTGGGCATACAAGAAACATCTTCACTGCAATTGTCTGTTGAGTCAAAGTAGCCTAGCCCTGGCTTGATGTTCGTAGATGTTGGTCGTCATGTGAACCATGGGTGGATACATAGGCTAACCGAGTAGGGATACCCTGGAAACGTTTGGACGTGAAAAGGGGGATGAACATGAAAACCATTGCGCCATAAAATTTTGGATCAGGAGATATGATATGGGGGCTCTAAGGCCGGTATGCGTACGGAGCTAGGAAGAGTATCTCCTGAGGAAATCTTGCCTTTGGTAGATGGTCCAAGGGATATCAATATGCAGAGCCGCAAAGGGAAGGGTATCTGTAGTCATGCAATGATGTCCACAGGTCAATAACTTTCCACTTCTGATGGCCATGAAGGGTTATGATGATCTATAATAATTTTGGTCATGGAGTCTGATGTATGGAGAGGATGCATCCAAATGGACAAGGAGTATTTCCATCTTGTTTTGCCATATATCTTGGGTGGGTCATGATGAAGTCCATGCAGTTTAATGTCGTGCAGTATGGATGAGGTCCGTGCAGTTTAATGTCATGCGGTAAGGACGAGGTCCATGCATTTTAACGTCCTTCGGTAAGGACGAGGTCCGTGCATTCTAACATCGTGCGGTAAGGACGAGGAATACACCCCGTGTAGATCTGGTCCGTACATGGGTGAAGAGGGGATTTTTTTTAAACCCCCATTTGGGGATGGATAGGCCAGGATGGGAAACCCTGATGTCACTATGTATCCTGGGAGGGCAGGAATTAAGCCACGCGTAGTTCCCTGACGGAGGTACACCCCATGCAGGGTTAGTCTGTACATGGGGGAAAAGGGCATTTTTGACTTTCACTTGGGGACGTTTGAGCCAGGGTGAGGGACCCTGGCATCACTACGTATCCTTTGAGGGTAGGAATCAAGCCTCACGTAGCTCTCTGATGTCCGTTCATTTTAACGTCGTGCGGTGAGGATGAAGAATACACCTCGTGCAGATCTGGTCCATACACGGGGGGAGAGAGTATTTTTTTAATGGTTGGGCCAGGATGGGGAACCTTGGCATCACTATGTATCCCGCAAGGGAAGGAATCAAGCCTTACGTAGTTCTTTTAAGGAATACACCTCGTGCGGGTCTGGTTCGTAAAGGGGAAGGGGGTATTTTTGGCTTTATTTGAGGTGGCTGGGCTAGGGTGTGGAATTATAGCATAACTACGTATCCTGCAAGGGCATGAATCAAGCCTCACATAGTTCTCTTAAAGAAAATACACCATGTGCAGGTCTGGTCCACACACGAGGGGAGAAGGGGAATTTTTTTATCCTTATCCGTGTAGTTTAACGTCGTGTGGTAAGGACGAGGAATACACCCCGTGTAGGGCTGGTCTGTGCATGGGGGGAGAGGGAATTTTTAACTTTTATTTGGGAGTGGCTGAGCTAGGGTGAGGGACCCTGGAGTCACTATGTATCCTGCAAGGGAATAAATAAAACCTCAGGTAGTTCTCTGAAAGAAGTACACCCTGTACAGGGCTGGTCCGTACACGGGGGAAGGGGACATTTTTTTAATATTATTCCATTTGGGAGTGACTGAGCTAGGATGGGGATCTCGGCATCGCTATGTATCCTGCAAGGGTAGGAATCAAGCCTCGCATAGTTATCTATGGAGTACACCCCGTGCAGGTCTGGTCGATAGACGGGGGAAAGGGTCATTTTTAAATCTTTTTATCCAAGCAGTTTAATGTCGTGCAGTAAGGATGAGGGATACACCCCGTGCAGGTCTGCTATGTACATGGGGGGAAAAGGCATTTTTAACTTTTATTCGAGGTTGGATGGGCCAGGATAGGAAACCCTGGTGTCGCTCCGTATCCTACGAGGGTAGGAATCAAGCCGTATATAGTTCTTCAAAAGATAATACACCTCGTGCAGGTCTGGTACGTACACAGGGGAAAAGGGAATTTTTAAATCCTTTTTATCCATGCAGTTTAACGTTGTGAGGTTAGGATTAAGAATACACCCCGTGCAGGGTTGGTACGTACACGGGGGAAAAGGGCATTTTTAAATCTATTTGGGGATGGTTGGGCCAGGGTGAGGGACCCTGGTGTCGCTACGTATCTTGCGAGGGAAGGAATCAAGACATACGTAGTCCTCTGAAATCCGTGCAGTTTAACATCAGTCGGTAAGGACAAAGTACTCTTAGTTTAGGGTCATAGAGTTTGGATCATTGGGTTCTTACCAGTTTAATGTCCTGCAGCTCGAACGATAGCTGCTTTTAGTTACGCCGGTGATGAAGGAATACTCTTAGTTTAGGGTCATGGAGTTTGGACCGTTGGGTTCTTGGCAGTATAACGTCCTGCAGATCGGAAGATAACTAATTTTTTTACTACAAAAAATACTTCTTCAGGAACCTCGCGTTTGTAGGAGCGGTGGTGAATTTCCCATCCATGGAGATCAGGGCATATGCTCCATTGGAGTAGACCTTGTGTATAAAATATGGTCCCTCCCAATTGGGATCCAACTTTGGAGGTTTCATTCCAAGTATCATTGGGGTATAGAGGACCAATACCAATTCTCCTTCCAAGAAAGACCGAAGATGGACCTTTTTATTGAAGGCTCATGCAATCCGGTTCTGGTAGATTTCCAGATGGTGCGAAGTATGAAACCACTTCTCATCCAGCTGTTCCAATTCACCTAGCCACTTTTCTGATTGCTCATCATTGGATAACTAATCAAAAATGGAAACATAAAGCGAGGGAAATTGGAGCTCAATTGGAAGAACCGCTTCTGTTCCATATACTAATGAGTATGGAGTAGCCCGAGTAGTGGTGTGGTTCGTGGTTAGATAATCCCACATTGCATGGAGGAGTTTATCCGGCCATGACATCTGGAATTTGTCCACCATTTTCTGGAGAATGTTGGACAGAGTCTTTTTGAAATCCTCTATCCGTCCATTGGCCGCTATGTGGTAGCAGGATGAGTGGTTATCCTTGATACCGTATTCTTGGTATAGTTTCACCAATTCAGCAGAGCAGAAGTTGGTTTCGTTAATCGTCAGTATGGTATGAGGGACACCAAATCTGGTGATGATATTGGATTTCATAAAGTTGACAATGTTTCTGGCCCCGACATCCTTAAGGGGTACAACTTCTGCCCTTTTGGAAAAGAGGTTGGTGGCTGTGAGGATATACTTCAGTTGTTTGGCTGTGGTGGGAGGATATGGTCCCACGACGTCCATTCCCCAGACGACAAATGGCCAGGAATACTTGTCATAATGAAGTATGTCTGGGGTTTGGTGTATGAAGTTGTCATGAATTTGGCATGAGTGACATTTTTCGGTAAAGCGCTCACAATCTTGGGCCACTATGGGCCAATAGTACCCAAGTCTTCAAACCTGGTGGGAAAGCTTTCACCCCGGCTGATTTTCCCCACATACTCCGACATGTACTTCAATCATGACGACAACGGTTTCATCTCCATCATTGCATCTAAGGAGGATTCCGTCAAGGCCTTGTTTGATGAGGACCTCTTGCTGACCCGCGCCTCCATATAGGACAATGTTGATTTCCCTTCTTCGTATTTTCTCTCATTCAGCCCTGTCTGACAGAAGTTCTCCCTGTTGAAGGTAGTTTACTATGGGGGTCATCCAGCCGGTGGCAGGAGTATAAGGCTCGGGGACAGGACTGAATTCATGGATTTCATTTATCTTAGTCTATACAAATGGCAAGACCATTTGATGATGAGAAATGCTGATAATTGTTTATTCCCGGTCTGGTTTAACAAGGGTTGTGTCCGCATTATCTAATGTGTTGGCCTGGGCATTTTGAGACTGGGGAATATAGGTCAATGTTGGTTCTATGGAGAATTCCGCCACTAACCCTCGAATATGGTCAAACAGGGGAATCTTGTCCTCTTTTTAATAGCATAGTCACCATTGACTTGCTTGATGACCAGTTCTGATTCACCTTTTACCTTAAGGTTTTGTACATGTTCCTGGAGTGCGAGCTCCAGGCCTGCAATGAGGGCCTGATACTCTGCTTCATTGTTCATACATCCTTCTGACAGGAGGAAGGAATATGGAAAGACTTCCTTTTCCAGGGGCATGAGTATTATCCCCAAACCCACCTTATTAAATTCGAGATCCTCCATCCTCTTCCAGATTGGGCTTCGGGATGCACCGTCGAAGTACATTTCCCATGCTGGGAACTCCTCTTGAACCGCGAAGATGTCTTCATCAGGTAGGTCAATGTCTGGTGCGGTATTCCTTGTCGAGGGGTGATCTGCTAGAAAATCTACTAATTTCTGGCCTTTGATGGCCTTCTGAGGCACAAACCAGATGTAAAACTATTGCAGGATGACTGCCCATCGGGATAGGCGCCCGGTCAGCATCGGGCGGCTGAGCATGTACTTGAGTGGGTTATTACACGAGACCAAATGGACTTTGTGATGCTGCAGATAATGCCGCAGTTTTTGAACTGCAAAGACCAAGGCCAGTCAACATTTCTCGGTGTTTGAGTATTGAGTTTCAGCATCAACCGTGGTTCAAATGATGTAATAGAGACAGTTTTCACTATCGACGTCATTCTTTTGTGCGAGGAAGTCTCCTAGTGACCGCTTTAGGGCCGTCATGTATAAGATGAGAGGTCTTCCTTCACCTAGGGGAATGAGCACCAGTGGGCTTAAGAAGTACCTATTTAGGCTATCAAATACCTCTTGGAAATCATCGGTCCATTGGTAGGTAACCCCCATCTCCATTAACCATGTAAAGGGAAAACATTTTCCTGCCAGGTTGGCTATGAACCGCCTGATATAGGCCAGGTGTCCTTGGAATCCCCTCAACTCGGTGAGATTTCGGGGAGGTGGTAGTTCAAGGATAGCCTTTGTCTTTTCAGGGTCGGCTTAGATGCCACGATGGCGTACGAAGAAGCCAAGGAATTTCCCTGAGGTAACCCTAAAGGCACATTTCAAGGGATTCATCTTCAAACTATATTGTCGAAGTTTGTTGAAGATGGTCTCAAGGTCTGATAGGTGATCTGACCATTGTATGGACATAACCACCAAGTCATCTATGTAACTTTAAATGAATCTCCAGAAGAATGGTTTAATGGTACGATGCATGGCACGCTGATATGTGTCGCAAGCATTCTTGAGATGAAAGGGAATGACCCTGTAACAGAATATTCTTTGAGGGGCTCTGATGGAAGTGTCTTCTTCATCTTCTCGAGCCATCCTGATTTGATTATACCCAGAATAACCCTCCATGAAGGATAGAGCCTCATACCCGGTCATTGCATCGATTAATAGTTCGGTGATCAGGACCGCGAAATCATCTTTCGGACAATGCCGATTGAGATATTTGAAGTCAATGCAGACATGGGTTTGTCCGTTCTTTTTCTTGATGGGGACCATGTTGGCCAACCAAATGGGGTACTGGACCTCCCGAATGAAGCCCTTATTAATAAGATTATCGACTTCAGCCTCTAATTTCGCAGTATGTGAGGGGTGTGTCCTTCTGGCAGCCTGTTTATAGCCCCAGTGGTCTTCTGGAAGACCTAGGTGATGCGTCGCCACTTCGGGATGGATTCCCGGAATTTCTGTGTAATTCCAGGAAAAGACATCCCGGTGTTGCCTCAAGAAGGCGGTATATACCTCGTTCTCCTCAGGATACATGGCCGCACTAATGAGAGTGGGCCTCAGGTCTTCTTTGGTACCCAGGTTTGTTTCCCTGAGCTCGTCCACCATGGTGGAGATACCTTCCTCAAATGCGGGAGGTGCATCCCTAAGATCTTCCTCCTCTTCTTCTCCCAAATCCTCATCTTCTTGATCTGACAGTGGGAGAGCTTTTGACTCGGGCTCCAAAGAGTCTAGAGGCAAGGCATCGGGGGTTTCCTTGCTCATGTAATCATCCCCTAATTGAGGGTTATCGATCATTTCTGCACAGCTACACTCAGCCGTTATGGATGAAGTGATAAGGACATGTGAGTGCGTGTCTGGACTTGAACCACTTCTCTCAATATGGTTAATGGGAAGTACGTAGTCTCTGCCAAGTTGCCTAAGGGGGTCATTAGGGACCATTTCTAGGACATTTGGAGCGGGGATCTAGTTGAAACCATCGAGCGAAGGCTTCTTCTTTTTTTCTCATAAAACCCAGCATCAATGTAGTGTGACACGGAGAGCTCGAAAGGGGCCTTGTCAGTATGCAATGTCCCACTTTTCCCATTGACACAATACTTGATACACTAGTGGTAGGATGAAGGAATGACCTTGTGCTTATGGAGCCATGACCTCCCAATCATGTCATTGAATTCCGTGTTCTTTCGGACCACCAATAATTCCGAGTAGGCCACAAGCTCGCCGAAATGTGTCTTTATCTTGATTTGTCCCATTGGATTCTATTCACTCTTTTCGTAACTTAACAGAGTTGTGAATAAGGGTACTAGGTCATTCTCCTTGCAACCCAGCTTACAGAGTGTTCGCAGGGGAATGAGGTTAACTCTGGAGCCGTTCTCAATAAATAATTTACGGATCTCAACATCATTTAGTGTGCCGGACACATATAGTGGTTTGATATGTCCCTGCACGATGGAATCTTCATCCTGGTCAGTGAAGGAAATCAATGCATTGCATTCAGCTGAGCAAGTCTTTGTCTGGTAAATCTCGGTGGCAGCTACCTCAGCTTGAAACTCATGGGGGTTGAGCAAGGATTCTATTAGTGCCTCACTAAGGTCAGCTCACAAACTCAGAGCATCCAGGATTGACAGTTTGGCTGGTACCAACACCAGCTTCTTAAGGATGTTGCATTTCTGCTCTAGCGGTCGACGCCTCTCCATCAGCAGGAGAGTTTTAGTGGGAAGCTTGGGAGTTGGAATATGTGATGAGGATGGATCGACTACAGGGTCAGACGCTGATGATGTCCCCACGTTCTGGGGACTCGGCTTGGCCTGTCTATTTGTGCGCACTAAGTGGCTACACACTTGTTCCACCTCTGAGGGGTACTGAAGAATGACGAGGGCAGAGTGGGAAGTTGTGGGGGGTGGAGGGATATTATTTCTCATGTTGATTCCATTGAAGGGCTCTCCCATGGGTTTCCTCTATATTGAAGGTTTGGGCCGAGGTCCAACTGTAGGGTTGGTTTCGGCCGCAAATGTGCCTTCCCTGGTATCCCCTGCCTCTACGATTCCTTATCCCCGCTCCATGTGTCGGGAACTTGGTTCCATAACCATATCCTTCGTCAGGGAACTATTCAATAAGATTGATGACGTTGATGGAACCAAATATTGCCTCCTAGTCCTCTGACAAGTCAACCCGGTCGATTGTCCTTGATGGTGCGATTTGGTGGGTCGGTGCCCGTGGCCCCATGTTTGGGGGCATAAAATCCAACAGTGTTGGGGCTAACTTCGAACTTGTTGCAGACTGCTCCTCTTGCGATTGTCTCCTCCCCAATCGATTACACCTGGATGACCGACTCATTGAGGGTTGTGAGGCCGATATTGTTAGTTGTGCGGCATTAGGGGTCGTTGGTGGCAACACATGATACTGTAGTTGAGCTCGAAGTATGCCCTAGGCTCGATTGATAGTCATCCGAGTCATCCAGTTATCAAATTTCTACCCCTTTTTACTGGTGACTTCATACCACCCCTCCCCTTTGTCGGAGTCGGTGGTAGAAATATATGTCACATGTGCAAGGGGTGGTCCCATCTCGACCTACCCGGATTCTACCATCCTTTGTAGGAGGTCTTTGAAGACGATGCATTCCAGAGTATTGTGCCCCAACATTCGATGGTAGGGAAAATAATATTTCCTATAATCGTGAATTACTTCTTTGGGTTTCCTCGGCTCTGGGAGGCGGATCAAGTTGCAATTCAGGGTGGCGATGAAGTAGCCGCAGACTTGGTCCTCTCGAAATGAGTATACATTGTGTCTTCATTTCTCAAATTGGTTCCGCTTTGATCCTCTCTGATCGTCCAGCTTAGGGGGAGGTGGCCGCTGATATAAAGGGGGCCCTTGATGATTTGGTGGAGGCCTGAGCAGTGGAGCAGGCGCAGGGGCCGAATTGAGCGTGACAGAAGACGCTTCAGCTCTGGCTACTCTGTTTGCAGGAGCTTGTGAGGCTATCGGGACTTCAATTTAGTCCGCTGCAGGGAGTCCTCAATTCTCTGGGAAATGGCCGGGAGATGGCGGAAGCTAGTGGTGCATTCCACTGGTATGAGAGGTGTTCGCAGCTCATCTAGAAGATTATCGATGCATATGGAAAGCAACTCATCTTGAGGCATTGGCCTTTTCAGAGAGTAGGTCAGACCTTTCCATCTAGCGATGAAATCTGAGACCCTCTCGTTCTCCCTCTACTTGTAATTCATGAGGTCGTTGACTGTTGTTTTAGGCAGCGTTGAGCTGAAGTGGAACAAGAACTGATGCCGAAGGTCTTCCCGGCTTTTTATTGACTGGGCTGGCAGACTCGTATACCAGACGAAGGCAAGTCCTTGTGAGGTTCGTACGAAGCATCTGAGTTTCATTGCTTCTTTTTGTTCTGGAGTTACCACAATAGGGGTGCAATAAGATGTGTAGTGCATCAAGTGATATTCTGGATCACCCGATCCATTGAATATAGGGAATAAAGGGCCCCCAAAATTTTGTGGAGGAGGTGTGTTACTCACCCAATCTGGGAAAGGATTCTGATCTGGCTGTATCGGAGTGCGTCGACCTTCAATCTCTTCCAATCGAGTTGTTAGTGCCTAGATGGTTTTGGTGAGACCCTAGTTTACATCCTGTTGGGCCCAGTCCTGGGAAGGTGTAGCCGGAGGCATTGCTTGAGGATCCAGCTCGGTTGGCACTAGGGGTGCAGGTGCCGTTTGTGGAACCTTAGGAGGGTTCAAATGTACTTGCTATGGTTTCTTCCTGTGTGGAAGGAAGTATTGTTATTCATCCGGATCCACATTTAGGTAGTTGGATGGTCCAAGTGCCTCGTTCGGCAGGAGCCCTCACCGTGCTTCTTTTTTCGGGGAAAACCTTGGTCTTTGAGCTGCACTTTCTGGGAGTGCGAGGTGTAGTCTTTCTTGGGAAGTACTTTCAATAAGATGGTTCCTCTGGAGTAGTTCGTCATTAAGCAGCCTCAATTATTTCATTTCCTCTTCCTGTCGAGCGAATCTCTCTTCAAGCATGAGCGGATCGTTTTTATTGAGAGAAGGAGGCGGGTTGAGTGTAACCTATCAATTATTCATATCCTTGTTGGAAGTTCGTAGGGTAGGTGAAGGAGGGTTATCTAGAAGGGTGTCCATATTTAGGGAGGCCCTCTTGTTCCGGGTGTGGACACCTGGTGGTTTGTTGTGAGTCATAGCCTAACCGGAACCATCATCTCCCGATCCATCTGGATTTGCACCATCTTCAGTGTCACCCATGGGGTTAACCTCTATGGCGTTGATGGATGCATATCACGTGGCTGAGAAGATGTCATCTTCCAAATAGGAAGAGGATCTCCCGCTTCTTTTACAGGTCTTTCCTCTTCTGTCCCGAGATTTCTTTCGAGCTCCTTGATGAAGGGTGATGCAGAGAGTTCATTTATGCAACCTTACGGTGCACCTCACTCTTGAATGGGATGATGATTCAAATGACAGGATAGGGTAGGAAACTCCTCTTCTGACTATCCACCCCAGACGAGAGAATACTGATTCTCGTGGGGGAGGTTTTTGTTGAGGAGGTAAATATGTCCCCAGCCCTGAGGGCTCGGGTTGTCTCTATTCCTTGGACCTTGAGTCTCTTCCCATTTTTATTGGTCTTACGGGGGCATTTGTTCTTAAAAATTCCCCCATCCCTGCAGGTTGGGGTTGACCCTGGATTGCAGCAGTGGCTGATGCTATCGCTATCCGCCTGATTTTTCATGCCCCTATTTGGGGGTGAACTGGGTTTGGTCCCGAGTTCTTCTATGAATCAATCCCTTCTGGGGAGGCAGGCAATGACCGCTGATTGGGATCTCTTAGGTGAGAGGCCTTTTTATGCTCTTGGTGGCTTGATTCAGTAGTTCTTGAATGGATTGTTCTCATCAGGCCTGACGCTTCTGGGACATACTCAAGGCTTGACTCTGTTGGGTGTGTTGTCTTTCCTGAGCAGGGACCCCACTCAATTGTTGTCGTGACGTGATGGTGTTGCAAGATACCATGCCGAATGGGTTCTTCTGGGTGGGGAGTGGGGTGAAATGCAGAACTCCATGTTCTCCCTATCCTATGATATGGACTCACGTCGAGGCATCACCAATAAGGTGAAACAACTGGTGCAGTGCATGGAGGCAGGCTAACTCAGGGTTCCCTTTACGCCTCTGAGGTCACGGTTGCCGCACCAAAGGAAGAGCTTCCAAGTCGACGCGACGCAGGAGGTCTCCTATTGTCTTGACATGGCCTACATACCCATCATAGGGTAGGAAGCTTGATTTCATCTTGTGGAGGGTTTTCTATATATTGTAGCAGATGTCATGAACACATTCTTCCAACAACTTTCTGGGTATTTTAAACAGAGAGGTGGTCGTAGGCCAAAATATAACTGGTATATCATCCCTGGCCAGTCGTTTCCTCAGGTGCAACATGTCGACATACTCCTCCGCTGGTAACTCCTCTACCTGGTCAGACCAACTGAGGCGCTCACCGATAGCATGGTCGGAGGTAGTGGGATTGTTAGGTATTGAATTTTCATGTGGGTGATTCAAAGGTGGTTCAGAATATGAACGTGGCCCCGGAACATCTCCCGATTAAATAAGGGTGTCGCTGTCGACTAGGTGGGAATCTGACATGCTTGATCCCGTCCTTCTGAGTGCCTCGGAATACGATGGATTTTCTGTGCTTGATTTGGCAGGAGGAGGACCTTCCATTCGATATGATATGTCATTGTGGGGAGGATCTTCACAATGGCGACCTCAAAGGCAAGGACTACCATTAATTCTTGACGCCTCACTACATAGAGGACTTTTGCAGTGCATACCCTGGGGAGGACCTCCAAGGCGTGTTGCAGCAAGGGGAGGACCTTCTGGCAGTGTAGCATTGTTACAGGGAGGCCCTTCGCAATAACTTCCATCATGGTGAGGATGACCATCATGGTTTTAACGTTCAATGTGCATCTTAGGGATGACCTTCAAGAAACATTGCGACAAGGGGAGGACCTTCTTGTTTCTTGGGGCCACTGCATGGAGGACCTTATCAACGGCGTCCATGGTGGCGAGGACTACCATCATAGCTACTAAAATGGTGAGGACTACCATTACAGCTGCCGTAGGGAGAATATCTGCAGGGTACAGCCTAGGGAGGGCCTTAAGAATGTACTGCAATGAGGGGAGGGCCTTCTCGTTGCTTGAAGTCTCTACGGGGAGGAACACCATTATCAAGGTGGCGAGGACTACCACCGTGATCTGATGCCCGACTGTGCGGAGTGTCGTTGCAACGTAACCCCTGGGGAGGACCTTCAGGAAAGGACACGACAAGGGGAGGTCCTTCTTGTCGTGATGTGATGTCACTGCGGGGAGGGCCTCCGCAGTTGCGACTATGATTTTGAGGACTACTATCATAATCTGTGGTCCCACTGCCTGGAGAGTGCTTGTAGTGTATACCCTGGGGAGGACCTTCAGGGTGGACCACAGCAAGTGGAGGACCTTCTTGCTGCTCGATCTTCTGGTCACGTGGAGGGTTTTCGTGACTCGCATCAAAAGAGGAGCTCTCGTGATCGATCATAATATGACCATGGGGGAGGCCCCCACGGGTGCTCTAGGGAGGAACATTGAGGCTACTAGTAGCGACATTGTGGGGAGGACCTTCGAAACTGCTACTGCCGCTCCCATAATATGGTAATGGGTGGGCAGGGTTCAGAGCCTTCGATATGCGCTTAGCGGATTTCAGAACCCCAGCTTCTAGTAGAGCGGAGTCATGAACCTGCTCTTTATTTTC
The DNA here is from genome assembly GCA_963277665.1 of Viscum album. NCBI lineage: Eukaryota > Viridiplantae > Streptophyta > Magnoliopsida > Santalales > Viscaceae > Viscum > Viscum album. Next base: position 600,806,567 of record OY728122.1, read on the forward strand.
TGGCTGCCTTCGGCATGTTCGGAGCGCTTTCTTGCGGGTTGCAGGGACCGTCTACTGTTGACAATGGCCTTCACCTTTAGGTCCCTGTCCAATTGGGTCCCGTGATGCTGCCAGGATACACCAACGAACATGTTGACTTTTAGCAGGGATATGTGCCTGCTCTAGAGCATCCACTGTGATGGACAGGTGTCCCCCAACTGGAACGAGTGAAACTGATCGATCTGATTTCCCTTGCGTCACAGAATATAGTCGGTGACCCTACTGGGCGGAATTCGGGATGCAGATATGCTCCGAGGCGGCTATCTCGTCTCTTAAATGATTTGCCTCAATTGGGGAGACATGCTCATGGGCTCGAGTCCTTGTTTTTGTCGCTGATGCAATTACATTCTGGGGAGTCGGCAAGATATGATCTGGGATCGATACCTGCTCCCCCATCATTTCCAGGATATGCAGAGAGACTTATTTGGAAGGAACGGGTATGAAGGCCCATTCCGGTATCGGAGTAGGAATATCCTACTCTGGTCCTCCGGTGGTTAGTGGGCACTGAAAATTCTCCTATGTCGGGGCAGGTGAACGAATCTTCCCCTGGGACAGGATATGCCGGTTTATCTCTCTGATTGCTACCACATCGGGATGGCGGACTTTACATGCATATATAGGGAGATGGACCTGCATATGTTGGTTTCCCACCATATCGAGTCGGTGGCCTTTTTTGGCAGGGAGATGTGCCCGCCTATTAATTGCTGCCAAATCTAGATGGTAGGCATTGTTGATCGCCACCATGATGGGATGGTAGGCGTCAAGAGCATCTACAAGGAGCTAGTCCTACAGGCACTGCGTCTCCACCACGTTGGGACGGTGGGCTTCACGACCCTGGGTAGGGAGAGGTTCCTTCTGGGTAGGTGTCGTCCTGTGTGAGAGACAGACTTGATGGAGCTCGGCGTGGATGTACCCCTGCTCGTATGATGCCACCATGTCTGGATGGTGGGACTTGGAGGAGTGAACAGGTGTATGTGCATGTTTGTGATACGTCTCAATGACTGGGCAGCGGAGCTCCTCCTTAGGGACAAGGGTGATGGTCGGTCCCTAGTTATATGTTTTCCTCCCTCTTCAGGCGATTCGAGGGGCCGGAGCTTAGGGAGCATGGGCCTAGATCCTCAGGGTGACATCCTTCTTATTGTGAGGATGTTGAGTCACAGTGTGATCGCGATGACGTCTTCCGGCGGGGGACTTGGAGCAGAACCCCCGTTCAGTGGGAATGAAGTCCTCAGTATCGAACTCATCTGCCTCTCGAAGATAAGGGAGTTACGCATTGTCTCGTTCTGAGGATAGACTCCCAAAATGATTGGAGAAAACAACAGGGGCCATCTGGATCTGCCTTCATGGCCACTGTTGGGCGGGTGACCGGCGGGTCCTGGCGGATTGGAGGGAGTGCATGGCCGCCTCCACCGTCGGGAGAGTACTGTTCACATGGTACTCTTAGATCAAAGCATCTGAGACCAAGCGTTGAAGATGCTTGGTAGGTTACGGTATCCTCCGTTGGTGAGGATGTTCGGTCATTGCATTGTTGGAAGCACGCACCTGTGAGTTCCTTCATGATGCCATTGGATCGAAGGGATTTCTGAGTGGTACCTATAAAACATTTTAACAAATACAAACAGCAAACCTGGAAAAGCTTCATCTCATGATCCCCTGTATAATTAATGACCTTTCTTGGCCATCCATGTGAGTATAAAGGGGGAACAGGGTGGGATTAGGTTAAATCTGTCATCCTTGGTTAAACATTCACGTCGGGTTCACCATTTTCTGTCTCGTAGTGCACGATAGGGTTGTGGGGAGAAACATGTGCTACCCGAAGGCTGAATAGAGAAGATTGGGTTCTACTTAATCACTCATATCGGGTGCACCATTTTCACCTCAAAACACCCAACGGGTCAATATCTAGCAATGCATGGACCTTCTTTCCAAAGGCAGGCGTTCGCTGGGTGGTTTGACCAGCGATGCATAAGAACTCACATTGGTCGAGAGGATTTTAAGTCGGGATCATCACACCATTTTGGGGGGAATTATTTATTGTTACGGGACTCTCTTATAGATTTAATACGTATTCATATGTTCATGAACATTTTGTTTATACCCAAGCATAGTATCCATGGATTTCTCCTGGTTGGAAATGGTCAACTGGACGCAGGGGTTCGGAATCATTTATGCCCGAGGTTTACCATCCCTTGTTGGATTAATGACCCCGAAGAGTCTGGACACATTGAGACGACACTAGTTTAAAGCCTCATAATCAGGTACTCTGGAGTTTATTGTCATTCAGGGGGATAGATAACGACATGAGCATTTGGATTGAACCCGTGGTACTAGCTTCCTACGTATCCTCATGAGAGGAATCAGAATCCGCGTAGTTCGGTTTGGTATGGGGATTACACTCTAGGCTGCCCAGGGTTGGTGTGGTGAACCGACGTAAGGATGGACCGGGGGTCTGATGGGTAGTGGGATTGAACCACATGGAGGCTTCCTATGTACCATTCCTTGACATAGATCAAAGTCCTCGTAGTTCGCATTAGAGGGTGTTGGATAACCAACTTAAGGAAGGACCGGGGGTCCGATGGGTAATGGGCTCGAACCTCATGGAGGCTTCCTACGTACCATTCCTTGACATGGATTAAATTTCTTTGTAGTTCACATTGGGGTGGGGCTTATGCTATGAGGCATCCAAGGGTAATGTATTGCGGCTTACACTCTGAGGATGCCCAGGGTAATGTATTGGGGCTTACACTTTGAGGAGGCCCAGGGTAATGGATTGGGGCTTACACTCTGAGGAGGCCCATAAGAGGATGTCATGGTCGATGCTTACTCTAAGCTCATGTGAGTCATGCTCGGTGTGAGAAACAAGAGGCATCAAGGACCAGACAACCATGTCGTGAAAGGTGCGTACGTGGGAAGCGGAGTGGGGATTACGTGTGGGGGTGGCCCAAAATGTTGGGTCATACTCCGAGATGGACGCCCATGGCGACAGAGCACAGAGGGAGAAGGACTTGGACCTAAAGAAGAATGGAGCAACACCCTTCCCCACTACATCCTCCCTGGGACATGGCTGTGGGGAATTATGGAGGTGCATGGGGGCTTCCTTGTGATGGGTAGTCTGCCACTCCCTGTTGAGGGAAGAAGTGCCCTGGTCCTAATAAGTGGAGGGGTAGAAAGGGGACTCTCAAGCTCGGACTCCGCATTACCATGGGAATGTTAACCCATGAATGCTTCAGAAATCCGCTCAAGGGCCAGAGCAACCCCTTCTCCCTCGCTTATCGTGGGTATGTGAACTCAAAACGGCATGCTGATGCGCCAGAAGGTTTCATCACACGGGTCTGATGGCTCTGGTGGAGGCCTCGTCTTGGGGCCAATGAATGGGCCAACGAGGGGATTGTGGAGGATCAGGCCGAATTGGAAGGATTTTATCTGTCTTAGGAAATGGAAACTCTGAAGGATCTGGCGGGCCATATAGGTGTATGAGTGGTGGTTCCCTAAGCGTAGGGAGGTGCTACGCGGATGGAGAGGCCATCTGCGAAACAGGCTGGTCCGCGGACTAATGGGAATCCCGCAAACCAGGGGGTTTGCGGACTAGTGGGCATCCCGCAAACCAGGGTAGTTCACGGCTTCGGGTTCGTCCCATGTCCCAGGTTTGTATGCAGAGGGGTCCATCCGAGCAGTGGCGGCCGAGGGCGACGCCGGTTGGGGCTTCCTCGGTTGGGGCTTCACCCGCGTAGGAGGGTGCTACATGGTGTGACGGATCAGAAAATGGGCATAAACTCCATGGTCCGTGGGGAGTGCATCCGCAGAGGGGCCATGTTTCGCGGTCTTCTTTTCTTTGTTATTTTATGTTCGCGGTTCACCAAGTTGTTATGCGTTTTTCGTTCCTTATTAATTCTCTTCAAACTTCATACCTATTCTGGTTCGCGAACTGGAACATCGCTATTTGTGAAATCCTAAGCTCCTTCCTTCGAAATCCTTCCACCTGAATATGATCGATCTCCCCCTTGCCTTCCTTCCCCTTTTTCTCCTCTTCCACCTTAATCTCCTTTTATAGAGTGAGGAAAGAGATGTATCTGTGGTCATGTGACACCTTTTGCGGAGGCCCATGACTGAAAACCCGGTTTATGGATGACTCAGTCAATCTGCAACTCGCGGGGGGCATTCAACGCACCTCCCCTGGGATCCAAACTAGCTCGGGGAGTGCTTAGTGGCCGCGCAGGGTTCCGCCACCATTCCGTGAATGACATCGGATGCGGCCCGGGCTGGTCGATGCGGTCCACGGCTGGGGCGATTCATGATGGTGGATCAGCATGGCGCCCGTCCGGCTTCGCACCTGCAGAGGATCCCCACCTTCGTTCCGTGAATGACAGCGGTCCGCGGAGGGGGGTGCATCGCGGAACCAGACACGTGCAATTATAATCGTACCGGTCTGTGAACCGGTTCGGCTTGTGCCATCAATTGAGTATTACCCCACCCTTTTCCCCAATTATATGGTGGGAAATTGGGTAGGATCTCCCTTGGTTTAAAGGGGATTCTAATTCTCCCTTGCGGATTTTTCAGGACCCTACAAGGACGGAAAGACGAGCACTCGTGAAAATAGCATTGACAAGCTTGATGAAAGAATTGGATATTTCATGTTTCCTCAATATAGAGAAAATGAAGTCCCAATTGATAGTATCAAAGGCTTTCGAAATATCCAGCTTTAGAGAAAAACACCCATCCCTAACCCTCTTCCTCATGATGTTAACACATTCAAAAGCAGTAAAAATATAGTTTTGAATACTTCTCCCTAGGAAAAAACCAAATTTATTTGAAGTAATAACCCTCACAGAAATATCCCCCAATAAAAATGCAATGATTTTGCTGATAATTTTGGGAATGGTATTCCCAATGGAAACTGGTCTAAAGTCCTTGATATTCAGATCATTATCCTTCTTTGGTAACAAGGCAACAAACCAGGCACTCACATCGTGTGGAATTGAAGCGTTAATGGAGAAATCTTTGAAAGAACCAATGACATCTTGCTGAACAATATCCCAATTAAACATAAAAAACTTACTGGTGAATCCATATAGACCTTCCACACTATCAATATTAAGGGGAAGAGGGTAGCCTTGATTTCACACTCAAGGGGGATCGCAATCAGCATCTTGTTCTGCTGTTAATTAACTGTTGGAGAAATATTATCAATTAGCTTATGAGAAAGATCCCCATTATCACCTGTATATAGGCCCTCAAAGTAATTGACAGAAATATCTAATATTTCCATCTCATAATTGTATAAAACTCCATCAACTTCAAGTGATGTTAGACCTGTATGAATCCGTCTTTATTTATGAAGACATTGAAAGAACTTGGAATTACTATCCCCCGCTTGTAACCATACCAAATTATAATGGTTTTTAACAATCCTCTCTTGAATGTTCAACAGATCATCAAGCCTAGAATGAGCCTAAATCTCATCCCTGGAGGGGACATTCTACTGTTGATCATCATTTTGGTATTGGAGTAATGGCTGCTCAGCCTCCTTAATATCATTTTCCAGTCCAGAGAAAGAAGACTTACCCCATTCTCTAACCATTTTATTAACAACCTTAAGCTTGTTGGCCAAGACAAATAGGGGTCTTCCATGTAAGGAATCCTTCCAAGCGTCAATCACCACCCCTCTTCAACCAGGCACAACCATCCATGCATTATTGAATCAGAACGGTAGAGGAGAAGACCTCAAATTTCCAGCACATATTTCAATCATAATAGGACTATGATCCGAGTGAAATTTTGGTAGAATGAGGCTAGATATTCGCAAAGAATCATACCCCTCATCAATACAGACCAAACATCGATCTTGTTTACTAGATTTCTTCCAATTGATGGTGTATCTACTCCAAGTATAGTAACTACCCACAGTAGGCACTTCAACCAGCTTGCACTGGTCAATGCAAGACGCAAAATCAGAAGCAGCCATCTTATTAAAACTCTCACCAGTTTTCTCCTCCAGCCTAAGAACCACATTGAAATCACCCAACACCATCCAGCTATGAGAAATTTTCTCAGAAAACCAAAGCAATTCCTACCATAACTCTATTCTTTTGAGATATGAGTTAGAGGCATAGGCAAAGGACACTGCGAGAGAAACCCCTTGCATAACCAACTCAATTGTAATGCCCTGCTGATGAGAAATGCAGGATTGAAAAATAACACTCTCATACTTCAAAACCCAGAGATCTCCAGTCCCCTTTTCATTCACATGTTGTGAGACAAGAGATTATCCAATCGAATACCATTTTAAATCTTTCCAGCTTGAAATATGTATACTTGGCTCAGCAATACCAAAAACAAGAGGCTTGTTGGTCATAAAAAAGTGTCGAAGGGCTCTGACCGTGGGAGGATTCCCAAGCCCATGGCAGTTCCAAAAGTGTATATTCATTTAAAAAGAGAAGACTTTCCTATAGTTTGAGGCCCTTATATCTTCATGGAGTTTAGCATAGGTGCCCTACCCTTCCCCTTAGATTTCCCTTTGGCAACCTGTTCATGAGGATACACATCATTCTTCACAGCGGGAGCAGATGGATCCTCAGAAGTGTCATCCACCAAAAGCTTTCCACAGAGAGGTACAAACATATTGAGAGAGGGCTCAATACCCATGTCCGGTACTGTAGGGATTCTTCTCCTGGCTAGCATTCCTGATGGAACTGGAGAAAAAGGCTGCTCCAGAGCAGCCCCTTCCAAATATTGCTCGAGAGCATCCCCTTCCAAAGCCATAGAACCTGGAGACACCTGAAAAGTAACCATAGTTTTATGGTCATCCAACATCATGTCCATCTGCCCAGGAGCAGTCCCACCCTAATGAGAGTCAGGGACAGCAGAAACTGTGCATGGCTAAACAACATCTGGATCCTCCTGCTGATTTCCATCAATCAGATCAGAAGAATAACAGTCCCATAGAGCAGGACATGCCCGCACAATTGATGCATCATTGTGCGGAGATTTCAACATACCATTGATGTGAAAATCATCATTGATGTCATCTTCATGAGAGTGACCATCATCATTCATCCTCTGATTCAAAACTATTATGTCATTTCAAATATTCTGCATGTCATCCATAATGAAAGATTAAGAGGATTGCTGAAGGAGAAAATCATAATTAGCCATTTCCAACTCAACAATGCCTATTAGAATAGCCAAATCAGGATCCAGTCCAACAGCCTCCTCCCTCCCACAGGACTGTGAATCTTTGGAAGAATTCCAATCTGAGTGACCACCAACAAAAGATCCGGGACCTGCATTATTCACATGCGCACTGTCTAGACTTTATCGACATGATGATTCATTATTCCCCTTAAGATTTCAATGTGAAAAAACCCTGGATCTATTGCAGTCGACGATGAGATGGAAAAAAGCCAAGAAACTACCACAGAATTTCTGCTTTAGTTCATAGAGAATGTCTAGATTAAACCTGCCATCCATTGTGGTATGGATCACCTCCTCTACCAGGGTACTAGCCATATCCACTTCAACAAGAACCCTTGAAAAGTGACCATACCTTGGATTTTCAGTTTTTTTATCAATTCTTATCGGGTTGTCAACTGAATATGCAATGTCTCAAAGAATCATGGGATGCGAGTAGATCCAATTGAGCTTAAAAATACGAAACCACACCTGAGTATGTGTGTTCTTCACACTGAAGGGATCAAAATGCTGATCCCATTATTGAATTCTTAATATTTCAGTCTTCAATGATATGGATCCAAAACTCCATTAACTCCTCTTATGTTCATCAGATGGAAAAATAATGTGAAAATATCTTCTCCCCATTAAAGTCATCTTCCAATCACCAAATCCCCAAACCATGGAAATTCGATCAAACAATTCATTGAAATGCCACATTCATTCACCCTTCGATGTCAAAACACGCGCTATGATTGAGAATGTGCAAATACTTAACCTTTCTTCAACAACCGCTTGATTGGCTGAGACATTAGCCTTTTTCCATTTCATAATAACCCTTCAAGGAGAGGGATCCCCAATGTCAGAGAAAGCAAAATTTGACGCCAATCTGACAACCTCGACAAAAACCATTCGAAGGCCAGAAAGCTCCGGTGGATGCGGGCCCGTAGCAACTTTCCTGTACATCACACAAAGAGAAATGAAATCCTTATCCCCATGGATATCAGTGATTTTAGATACAAAACCTTCATTTCAACAAGGTTCACCATCTCCAGGAACACACTCTTCTTCCTCATAGCATATACCCCTTGCTCCGCCATCTTTGATATACTTTAGTATATACTAAAGAGTTCTCTTGAAATAACATCAAATCTATATCACATCCATAAAATCTGATTTCTTCTAATTTCCTTGAAATCATTCAAAAGGATTAGTAGTAAACACAAATCATAGTTAAAATGTTTTTATTTATACTTATAATAGTATTTAAAATCAATTTTTAATATAGAATCATTCCAATTTATGCAATGTAAATTTAGTCCTAAGTGTAATTGGATTTGGAAATTCTCAAGACACATACATTCCAAAAATATTTATCTACTCAACAACATAGTTTTCCTATGAACAAAATACACAGCCTAAAAAATTTCCACTTGGAAACCAAAAAATAAATTCATATAAACAATAAAAAAATTCAATATGTTTTTTCAACGGATTTGAAGAAAATTTATATGTTTTCAATTCACTTTTATTAAATATTGTGGAATAAACATTCATATTCCTAATGATTGTGATTGAATTTCATTATTTTTCATATAAATTACTCTGCACCTTGTGTTCTTTGAAACAAATACTTTATAAACATTAGTAAAACATATAAATCCATTCTATAGATTTTTGTTTGACACCATAATGTGATTTAATTGACTTACAAGTACTAGAAGAATCACCATCATTAATAAATCCTCCAAGTTATTTGATATTCACATCCTCCTCATAATCTCCATTCAATAATATTGATTTGAAATCCATTTAAAACTGATGTTAATTTAGTTTTTAAAAAATTAAAAGAATAATACCATTTATTCAATTACTTTTGAGACAAGTTAAATAATAATTAATGTTAACACCATCAATTATGAAGTATCTACAAAAAATAATAAGGTATTTCATTCATGATACTTCTCCATTAAAATTGAAATTATTTTAAAAAATTACTAATTCATGGTCACATTATGGTCATTGCAACATGAAACAAATTTCTAAGTGTCATATTTCTCAATATAAATTAATAGTTACCCTATAGTGGTAACTCAATAATTTTTTTCTATAATAATATTTTACACTATTTGTTTCAATATTCTAATATAAGCATCATAAATTATAATTACTCAATTTTTTTCATCATTAAAATATTCTTTTTTATGTATTAGATTATATTTTCATGATCGAAATGATTTTTCATGTACTAATAACATTGATACTACTTATTTTAGTCATTCCTAATGACATTAAACATCTGAATTTTCATGAATTTTTTTTAGACATATTATGTAAATTAATATTGTACTATATAGTTTCAATATATATTTTTTTTAATATCATTATCAACAAATAATATATTATGTTATTTTATATAATCCCATCTTCCCATAAAATAATAGGTATCAATGATTTTATTGAGAATTTTATTATAACACTGGTATCTTCTTAATCAACATGTTTATCCGTTATAGATTCGTTCATCTTCCCATTCCTAAAATTTACCCAAATATCCCCCTTTAATTTTGATATATCATGTTTCACTAAAAAATTTAAATGCATTTAATTTTTATAATTCTTTATCCTATTTTCAAAGGGTGTGCTGAAAAAAATTGGTTATAGAAGCCACTAATTTTTAATGCAAGTAGATACTTTTATAGTCTACTTCAAAAATATTTTTAAGGTGACATGCTCAAAAACATTATTCTCCCTATATGAACAATACCCTATTACATCATCTCTAGAAAAAAATTGTTGAAAAGTGTATTGGGTGATATAATAATAAAATATCCCATTATTTTCAAGTTATGATTCAAAGTCTTCAATTTTTTATTTGGATACATTTTCAAACAAAAATTTGATATCATATGGTTTTTATTTTCTGAAACACTCCAAAAAATTTTAAGCCTCTAAAGAGATAAATTTTAACTTAAGCAATATCACCTCATTCCTTCTTTCACAATTTTGTGAACCATTAATCAAATTGTGACTCATCCTATACAGAAAGACAAGAACACTTGAAGTGAGATTCTTATCCAAAATTGATGTGCTTCAATTTCCATTTATTTCCAAATAATTTCAATTTTTAAATGTGAAATAAATATTAAAATAATGTAAAATATACACAAAATATTTAAATTTATATTCATGTTTTATAAGTAATTGTTTTCATGATATAAAAACATTTTTCATTTGAATATTTCTAAGAAACATCCACCACCATTTAATTTTCTTCATCACTCATATTTTTGTAAGATTTGGAGACTATTTTTTAATTTTACTACTCCAAAAGTAATATAATATAATTTTTAGTTCTACTTCATTTTTAATCCAAACTATATTGAATTTAATTATGAAACTATACATAGTTCTAAATTTTAACTTTATCGTCATTATTATATCATTGAATTCATAATATGTTTTCAGGTTATCCACCCCTAAAATCATAAAATCATTTCTAAAAATATATTCATAAAATATTCCAAAAAGTCTTCAATTTGTGGTTATTTCATTTCTTCAAATTCATCCTTCAAATCAATCTCTCCACAGATCAAAACTCTCCATTATCAAACTAAACATGTTTATTTAAATTTATTTTATAACGCCATTTTTTAAAAATTCTTTCTTATATGTTATCTTATTAATTAAAATTTTCTCTTTATTATTAAAATAAACCTCCTTGCCTATTGAAATATATTTCCTTTTGTTATTTTTAGTACTACAACTCATAGTAACAAGGGCTATAACACCTTTGTTTAGTGATGATAAAACTCTCTTACCCTTCTCGTTATCTTTGACAGAAATTTATATACAAAAATATGTGTATAATGATTTTTTCTCTTAATTTTCATCATATCCTTATGTTTCTTAATGAAATTAATGAATTTATTTTTATTTTCAAAAATTGGCAGCATTTTAAAACAATATTTTGAACTAAAACAAGAATTTGATAAATTATTTTCCACAATTATGTAATATATTATTACGATATGAATCCTTGAAATTCATTTCAAACCATTTTCATATTAGGATATCAAAAATATTGTCTCATACTTCATGTGTAAAATTAATATATTCAATTATACTAAAATGAAACATTGTTTTTTAGCACACCCCTTGACACGTGATTCATCTATAAACAGTTTTAATTATTAATTATCCTTCATTAAATAAATCATTTTTTCATGTCTTATATTTTCAATAACAATCACCAAAAGATCTATTGTTAAATATAATTTCATTTGATTGTAAAATTATTTATTATCTTCTTCAAAACATCAATCATTTCCATAACATTAATTAGATTAATCTAATGGTGTACTAAAACCATAAATATACATATCCTCTAAATAAATATCATCCACTTTAAATTCTTCCAAAGTTATAAAATTTAATTTTCATAAAAAATTATACATGTTTGGTAAATTTACTATTTTATTTATATTATAATGATTCATTAAATTGTGATGACATTCATCCATGTTGCTACACTTGAGTGATTTTTTATTTTTAATCATATTTATATTCATTATTTTCTTAGGGGAATTAAAAAAATATTACAAATATTTCCATAATTTTAAATTTTGAATGGATATTTATTTTTTATATACATTTTCTACTTTGATTTTTTAAAAGAATGATATAAAATAAAAAAATCATGGAATCATATTCAAATCCTTACTCAAATAATAAAATCATCAAATGATACATTTTCAATAACAATGATATTTGTGACGACCCTGACCCAGATGCCACATAGCGGGTGCTCCGAGCCTGACTAACCACATTGACTCAAGCGAATCTTCCTGAACGCTGGAGGCTGCCGACTAGTAGCGAGGGCCTAGGGTGTGTCTGTGGGAAGACTATTCCCTTATTAGTAGAGTTTATCATAATGGAAGGAATATAAAGGGATACTAAACAACAAAAGCAATATGAATTAATAACAGAAGCAAACTAATGCAATAGATTAACAAGAATAGAAATAACTATATCAACTGAAACTGTTATGATGTAATGTCAGGTCACTAGAAAACTCAAAATTATGGATACCAGACAACAACCATAACATGTTCCATAAGTTAAAAGAAAAAAAAGTCCACTCCAAGAATCTAGAGATCCAAATCGGTCATCTGTTATCAAGATCCATCAAATCATCACACAATCAAGTATTGGAAGTTTCATGCTTCCCTTAGTCAGTACTGACATCCATGTAATCTACTCCAGGTACCAAACGGTGCCTATAGAGGGTGCAATATAAATCTCAGTGGTCCACCACCAATGGTGTCTATAAAATCTGGCCCATGTAATGGAATATAGTAGTGTGAAAGAATGTATATATAATGTAAAGAATGTAGTATAATATAACTAAATAACCATTTACCTGCTTTAGCCCTTGGCTAGTGTCTGAACATGTAACCAGTTCATTAATTAATCATTTACCATTTAATGTTAATAGTTCACGTGGGTCATAGCCAAAATTGACTTCACCTAGTGACAATATCAGTAGTAAAGGTCCCAATATGTAACAAGGAAACAAGACAATGATATCTAGTGAGGGAGTTTCAGGGGAAAAAAAAGGTAACCTAAACTCACTGAAAGATAAGTTAGTAGTATCTGAGTCTATCTAAGGGGTAAGAGTGTAATATAAGGAGCGTAAAATAACGAATTCCACAATAAGGCTCCTATTGAGTACAAGGTGAATGACCAAGGTAAAACGGGGCTAAGAAAAGATATGGACTTATAGGATTTCACCATGGAACCTACAAGTCAATGATGGATCCAAGGAGTGTTTCCAAGGTATCAGGTAATAAAGAAAGGGACCCAACGGTAGTATACTAGGAATCCAATTAATAGACAAGAATTGGAGTCTAGGTGGGTTTCAATCTAAGAAATATATATCCTTGAATTGGAATGGGGTTCCTGAGACCCATGGAGATCTCCTCTCAGAATCAATGGTGAGCTCGAGTCAGTCCATTCCTATTTGATATTGTAATAATGTATAAATTCATTTGTATCATGTCTTTCCTTCCATTACTGTGGATAGGTCACTTAGAGTTGAAACCATTTTTTATTGGTCCAAGCCTTGTCTTCTATTAGTGCGGATATTCCATATAGCGTTAGGACCATTTAATCAAGTTTTAATTATCCATTAAGGCTTATTCAATTATTTAGGTTCATTCTGATACCTTCCATCAATGTGGAAATGGGTTCTATGGACATGTAACCTTTATTCGAACTCTTTGGATAATGCCAAGTTATATACATAGTATACTTTCCATTTCACATTTCATATTTTACATTTAATAAAAATTTGTAGGCACATACCTTAGGCAGGTCAAGTGGTGAGTGTATATGGTACATGCCATTATGAAATTATCATTAACAACATGCAATTAATTATAAGAAGTCCTATATTTAGAAATTTCAAGCAAAGGCACACCCAAACAGTGGCTCAAACGTGTCAAAACACTAAAACCCAATTATGGAATAACCTTCGACATGAGGCAGATTGAGTTGTGGGTGAAACCACTAACAACTAATCCCATATTTAGAAAGATAATAACCATATGATTCTAATGAGTATAATAATGGAATGTTAATTTATGAAATAGTGTTCAACGAAAAAGGTGGGACACACATGAACATTCGAAAACAAGAATCTTTAGGGATAAATTATAGACCACCCACCTTAGGGTTGTATGAGACTTATCCTCCGGTATCAACCCTTGATTTTCCTTAGATCAGAGTAGATCTATGAAATGGAGAAAAAATATCACATGGAGATATCTACTTCAAGAGTGAAGGGGAAGAATAATGGCTAAATAGAACTCGAGTACTTACCATTACGCATCTTATGTTACAAATGGAAGCCTGATCAGATACCATACGAAGGAGATCTCTTGATCCCTTGCATTGCACTTCAAAAATCATCAAAAGGAAGAAAATAGAGGAAAATCCCACAGGTCCCTAGATTTGGGAGGAAGGAGAGGGTTAATTGATTATTAAGGGAATTTTGGGCATTTTACATAGATTTTTAGCCTGTGCACGGTTTGTCCGCACGGTTTGTCAAACCATGCACAAAATGTGGGACATGGTTCTACCCAAACCTAGAGAAAAGGGTCATTCAAATCATTTGAATGCATGGTTGTGCGCCAACCGTGTGAGGATCCACTATCTGAAAAAAGACAATCTGCACGGTTAGGAAAATTGTGTGCTAACCGTGCAAAAACTGTGTGACTTAGCCTGTTTTCCCAAAAAGAGGTGTTTAGAGCTCCAAACAAGACCCAGACATCCTCAAAAAATTTCTAACTCATTAGTTAAATATATTAGGTTCGAAATAAATATTTAGACTGAAAATTAAATGATCCATACCTGACTGAAAAACAGGGTTCTTACAGTCTTCCCCCCGTAAAAGAACTCCCCCCCCCCCGAGTTCTCCTTCCAAGGGTAAAGAAACACTATCTGAGAACAAATTTGGCCACTGAGCATGAACATCAGCTTCCCTCTCCCATGTCTCATCCACTACTTAGCTGTGCTGCCATAGCACCCGTACAAGAGGGACAAACTTTCCTTAGAGAGCCTTCTTGCTTTGTTCAACGACTCGAACTAGATACTCCTCCAAGGTAACAACGACATATAACTCATCTTCCTCAGGATCAAAGGTATGAGACGGGTCAACATGATAATGGTGAAGTTGTGAGACATGAAAGACATCATTCATGGAACATTACCTCTGAGGTAGTAGCAACTGATAAGCTACTGGCCCGACTCTCTCTAGAATCTCGAACGACCCAACATAATAAGACGACAACATTCCCTACTTCGATAATTGTCTCTACCATAGCTTGGGCGATACCCAAATAAAAACAAGATCCCCAACCTCGAACTCATGAGGTCATCGGCGTTGATCAATATAAGATTATATCCATATTGAGCAGTATTCATACGTTTCTTGATCAGTTGGACCTGTTATGAAGACTCCTGAATGATATGAGGACATTGTAGGGATGCCTCACCTACCTCTAGACAATACAAGGGTGAACGAAATGGCCTACTATATAAGACCTCAAAAGGATCCATCTGAATCGTCGCTTGGAAACTGTTATTATATGAAAACTCGATGAGAAGGATATGCTTTTACCAAGAATTGATAAAATCAAGGATGCATGCTCGGATCATATCTTCCAAAACTTGTATTCTCCATTCCAAATGTCCAACTCTCTTAGGGTGAAAATATATGCTTAGAAGCACCTGAGTTCTGATATATTTCTACAAACCCTACAAGAACCTTGAAGTGAAAAGAGCATCCGTATCAGAAATGATAGTACGTGGAACTCCATTTAGGTGTATTATCTCACAAACATACTTTCTTCCCATCTCATCAATTGATGAAGTCTTTTGAATAGGAATGAAGTGGTATGATTTTGTTAGTCGGTCAATGACTACCGAGATAGCATCGCTACCCATCGATGACCTAGGTAAGTTGACTAAAAAATCCATAGCAACATCTTCTTATATCCATTCTGGGACTGGAAGTGGCTATAACAGTTCTGCAAGTCTCTGGTGCACCACCTTCACCAACGGACAGGTGGAACACTTAGCGATAAATCCTTCAATCTGGCATTTCATCACATGCCACCAATATAGGCATCACATATCTTGATACATCTTCGAGATACCTGGATGAACTACCCATTAGGAAGCATGTGAATCTTTCATCAAATCCTCTCTCACATCTGTAGGAATCTAGATACTTCCACATAGACACATGATGTCATCTATGTCTAGAGAACAATCCAAAGGTGGGTTGTCTCCTGATATACTCTCATAGAGAACCAAACCTTTAGGATCTGAAAACTACCTACTCTTCACCTTCTTAAGGAGGGAAGTGGTAACTATTAAGTCTGATAGGTAAGGCTACTCATGACTATCGTGAAACTCAAGATGATGTTCAGAAAAGAGGTCCATTAACATCCATTCATCACTGTATTCCTAAATGGAATGCGTTTGAGTTTTCCGACTTAATGCATCTACAACCACATTTCCTTTTCTTGGCATATATTCAATATTAAAATCTAAAAATTGTATATATTCAACCCATATATGATATAGGAGATTCAAGTCATTCTGAGAAAAGATATAATTAATGATCTTGTGATCTGTATACACCAAAAAGTGCTCACCCCAGAGATAATGTCTCCAGTAACATAAGACATTAAAAACTACTGCTAGCTTGAGGTCATGTGTCAAGTAATTTCTCTCGTGAGGCCTCAAAGGTCGAGATCCGTATGCAATGAATTTGTGTTAATACATCAACACTAATCCTAGTCCAATTATTGATGCATCAAAAAAGAAGATATAACCTTTACCATGTTCTGGAGGAATCAGAATCGATGCTGAGCCAAGCCACCATTTCATCTAATGAAAGGATTTCTCACATGGTTCTGACCATGTGAAATTTACACCCTTCTTTGTATAACAAGTAAGAGGTGAAGTGTAACACCCCGCCCCCTACCTCATTGGATTGAGGTGGCAGTGAGGGCTACCTGGCCTTAGGCGACATTCCCAGGATGCCAAAGGATGAAAATAAATGCTGAGGGCTTCATGATCAAGTTGGGGAACGATTTTCCCTTAAGAAAAAACCAACCAAACCATCCACTAATAGCCACTATATGATGCATGTCAAGAAAAAACCCAGACATGTATTACCAAAACCACTAAGTTGTTCCTCAATAAAACCCCAAACCAAAACAACTAGACATGTCCACAAACATTAGAGTACAAGCAGAAACTAAACAACCAAAGCACCACGAGCCACGACACCTCCACAACTCCACACCCAGATCCAAGCTCCAAGCTCCACCAAGACATCACAATGCACCACTAATGGAGGTTTATGGCTTTCCTTTTCCCAAGTCACAGTACACAACATCTGCAAAGACACCAACATGACAAAGTTGGGGGTGAGTACTAAAAATTAGTAGGATTTCCCCAAATGACATCCCTACACATGCCACTAGGATAAAACTATTAGCACATTTATATAAAACTGTTTATATAAATTAAATCACAAGTGAAACCATTTTCATAATCCAAACATGACCTTACCAAGCCATCACATCCAAACAGAGAAACCAAGTGAAAGCCAATGAAAAAACTCTACAACCCTTCTCATCAT
The DNA here is from genome assembly GCA_963277665.1 of Viscum album. Classification (NCBI taxonomy): domain Eukaryota; kingdom Viridiplantae; phylum Streptophyta; class Magnoliopsida; order Santalales; family Viscaceae; genus Viscum; species Viscum album. Next base: position 600,823,992 of record OY728122.1, read on the forward strand.
TTAAAAATTTGCACAACAACTTCCATCTTGCAAAGAAACGCACAAAAACAGAACCCAAACAACCAAACAACCAAACGATAGAGCTTCTGTCCAACTAGTTCACCCATTCACAATTTAGAGGAACTTCCCATCCACTTACCATTGATGGTGGCCCTTCCATCCACTATCCATCCCCTTTTTATAGTGGTACTTCTCGCCACTTCCACACAACATTCCAAATAAGCCATGTGAAGCATATAAACAACCAAGGTCACAACCACATGCAATCAACCAATTCCATTTCATATCAATCCATTTCAATAAATTATCTATTTATTGAAAACCATTTTCAATGACAAACAACATTTCAATAAAACAACCATTTTTATTAAAAACCATTTCCATCAATCATTTTCACAAATCAACCATTCCATCCCATTTTAAAATCTCCATTTCAAAATCCACGGCAATAGCATTTCACCACAAAACCCTCCTTTTCCCAAAAATCCCCAAAACATCACCCAATGGATTTCTAATCAATTTCGTACATCCAAACACAATTAATTTCAAGAACAAAAAATTAATTGTAACAAAAACCGTTATCTCTAACCAAGTCGAGTTGAGAGAGAATCCACCTTACTTTAGGATTCCTAAGAAATTGACCCACGAATAATCGCACCTCAAATCCGGAAAATGCACCACCGAAACCACTCTAGATCCCTTTCGCCTAGCATTCATAAGCCTTAAAATCATCATTAAAGGAAACCAAAACCCTAGATCTACACACAACAAGTGTAGATCTAGAAAACCACGATAAAGAGAAGAGCTAATCTAGAGGAAAACACAAGAGAAACAAGAGGAGAGACTTACCCGGGAGAAACCACCTTCAACCCGCCTTCAAACCCCTTTGAAACACTTCCACAATGAGTGGGAGAGCACCATTAACCCCTAAGAACCCAAAATCCCTACTGAGGCTCGAGTGGGAGGAATATTTGAGTGAAATAGGCAAAGCCCAAGGGATCCCAGAACTTATAAACCTATTTTTAAGTGGCCACAAGGTTAGCCCGCACTGTTTGGAAAGCCGTGCGCTAACCGTGCGCACGCTACTGCCTCGAGAGCTAGGGTCTGCACAGTTTCCTCACACGGTTTTGCAAACCGTGTGATGGTCGTGCGAAGCCTACGGCCTCCCCTGCACGGTTTCCTGGAGAACCCGAACGGTTTCCACTAACCGTGCTCAAACTGAGCACCCATTTAATGGCCTCCAAACTCATCCAAAACCATTCCAAACTCTGCCAACCTCTTCCCAACTCATCACATGCACTTTAAACACATAAATATGCATAAAAAAGTCCATATACCTCAAACTGGGGGTACTAAATTCTCCCCACCATTGGAATTTCCGTCCTTAGAAAGTAGTGAACCTGCCCTTTGCCGAAAGAGCTTGGGCCACAACTCGACCATCTCTTTCTCCCGCTCCCAGTCTCCTCTTGAATCTGACCATGTTGCCACAAAACACGAACTAAACTGATTATTTTACCACGCAATACTTTCTCTTTCCTATCCTAAACCTGCACAAGAACGTGCACCAATGAAGTATCCGGTTCTAGATCAAAAATATCCCATCGAATCACATGGTCATGATCCGACAAATACTTTTTTGACTGCGACACATGAAACACATTGTGCCCCGCACTGAACCTAGGTGTCAAGGGCAAACGATAATCCACCTCACCAACCCGCTCAAGAATCTCAAAAGGCCCAATATACTACAGAGATAACATTCCATGCTTCCCAAACCAACGATGTCCCAACCTAGGATGGATTCTCAAGAACACATGATCACTCACCTCGAAGGACAATGACCATCAACGATGATCCGCCTACGATTTCTGACGACCATGATTCATCTCCATTCTCATCCTGATCAACTTGATCTTCTCGGTAGTTTCCTAGAAAAGGCTTGGTCCAATCAACGAGGACTCACCCATTTCCACCCAACATAGTGGAGAACCACATAGCCGCCAATACAATACTACAAACGGAGCCATCTGTATGGATGCCTGATAACTGTTATTGTACGAGAACTCAACCAACGACAAGTGATCCTCCCATGAGCTACCAAAATCCATGACACAAGACAGCAACATATCCTCTAGAGTTTGTATCGTCCTGTTGGATAGACCATCCATTTGAGGGTGATACGCCGCACTCATCGTCAAATGCGTTCCAAGGGCTTGCTGTAAGGATTTCTAGAAATGAGATGTAAACCTCAGATCACTATCTGATACAACAGAAACAGGAACACCATGCCTCATTACCACCTCTCAGATATAGATATTGGATAGATCCTGAAAAATATGAGATTCATGAATCAGGATGAAATGTGCCAACATCATTAGCCCATCCACTATTACCCAAATGGAATCATGATTTCTGACTATTCTTGGGAGACATGTAACAAAATTCATCGCTATCTACTCCCACTTCCAAACAGGGATTGGTAAAGACTGTAAAATTCATACTATCCTATGATGCTCTGCCTTGACCTGCTGACAAGTCAAGCATCTCAAAACAAACTCATCCACACTTCTTTTCATACCAGCCCACCAGAACTGTGCTTTCAACGCTTTATACATTTTCTGAATTCCAGGACGAACAGGCCACCTGGATTGATGATACTCCCTGATAAGATCCTCCTGACAAGCAACTGGTACAACCATCTGATTCCGAAAACACAAAACTGAATCTCCATTCAGATGCCAACCCTCAATGGTCTCCCCACCATTGAGTCTCGACCCCATAGTCACACACACAAAATTGGATATATGTGCCTCTCTAACTAGGGAACCCATGTCAGGAATCAACACAACCAGAAAGAAGACCGTTCTATCACCCTGGTCCTCACATTCTAACCGCATATCGGATATAACCGACAACAACTTCCACTGGTCTGATGCATGTTTCACCACCTGGGAATATGATTTTCTACTTAATGCATCCGCCATCGAATTTCCCTTACCCGGTGTGTACATCATGTCAAAATCAAACATCTGGAGATATTCCATCCATCTCCTTTGCCTAAAGTTCAAATACCTTTGTGATAAAATGTGTTTCAAGCTAATATGATCTGTATATACCGTGAATTTCTCACAGAAGAGATAATGACGCCACACTTTCAAAGCATAGACCACTGCTGCCAACTCGAAATCATGATTTGGGTAGTTCTTCTCATTCACCCTTAATTGTTGTGAGCCATACGCAACCACATGATTCCCTTGCATGAGAACACACCCTAACCCTGATCCCAATGCATCGCCACACACCATATACCCTTTTCCTGGTTCTAGCAAAACCAATATTGGTGCTGATGTATGATGACCCTTTAGCTCTTCGAAACACTGCTGACTCTGCCCATTCCACTGGAATGGAACATTATTCATTGTCAAAGCCTTCATCGGCGATGCCAAACGTGAGAAATCACGAACAAAACACCGATAATACCCAACTAGACCAAGAAAACTCCTTATCTCAAACACATTCATTGGAGGTTTCCATGAGATAACGACCTCTATCTTTTCCAGATCCACTGAAACACCCCTTTCGGAAATCACATGGAAAAAAATGAACTTCCTGTATCCAAAAGTCACACTTTGAAAATTTGGCATACACCGTTGATCCCTCAAGATCCCCAGAACTATCGCCAAGTGTTTCTCATGCTCCACCATAATCTTTGAATAAAACCGAATATCGTCTAATAACAACCCCAAAAATGAATCCAGATATCCATGAAATATCTGATTCATCAAGGCCAAAAACACCATTGGCACACTCCTTAGACCAAAGGCCATAACCACATATTTATAATGGCCATATCTACTTCTGAAAGCTATTTTTGGAATATCCTCCATTCTCAACCGCAATTAATGATATCCCGACCTTAGGTCAATCTTGGAGAACCACTAGCCTCCCCTAAACTTGTCGAACAAATCATCAATTCGTGGAAGTGGATATCAATTCTTCATCGTAACTTGGTCAAGTCTACGATAATAAACACATAGCCTCAAAGTTACATCTGCTTTTTTTCACAAAAAACACCGGTGCTACCCAAGGAGATGTGCTAGACCAGACAAACCCTTTGTTTTCTAACTCTTACAACAGAACATTCAATTCCCTCAATTTAGTAGGTGTCATCTGGTAACATGGTAGTGAGATATGACTGGTCCCCGGAAGGAGATCAATATTAAAATCCACTTCTCTTACAAGAGGTAACCTAGAGAATTCATAAGGAAAAAATTCCATGAATTGATCTACCACTATTGGAAGAAGAGTTTTATGAACATACTCTACCGATTCCAATGATAAAACCACCAACTGATACCATAACGTACCCACTGTTGGTGCCAACAAACCTGTTGCACCTTGCCTTTCACGCTACTCTCCTCTAAAGAAATGTGTAACGCCATCATGTGTCATAAAATCCATTTTCCACACATTGCAGTCGATGTGGGCCTTAAACGCCATAAGCTAATCCTTTCCCAGGATTACATCATAGCCATCCATCTCAAGAACTGAGAAATTCCACATTATCTCAATCTCTCCGACAACGATACAACATTCCCTACACAAGATGTCTTGACACTCTCTTCGACCCAGAAGAGTTTTATGTCTCAAAACCAAGGGGATCATTTCTACCCTTAAACCCTGAAAATCAATCACACATGCAGCAATAAATGAGTGTGGAGCACCCATATCAAACAACACTTGCATCAAGGTAGAATTTAAAAGAATAGTACCTCGCACCGTATATGGTCCCGACTGATCATCCACCACAATCTACTCAGCTCCGAACACATGTTAGCTTTCCACACTCTTCTATTTATTTCCCTACTGAGGCGTCATGGTATTCCGAGAATCGACATGACCCACTTTACTCTGCTGATGAGGGGTATGCTGATGTCACCGTCTAGTCGAAGCATACGACATCTGTGATCCCTAAGGAGTGTCACGAACATCGGACCTTGGAGCATTCTGACAATAATGCTGCATATTCCACATATGCATACAATTATGACATTCTTGAGGTTGTGTCGCACAATCCTGATTGATGTGTCTCATAAAACCACACTGAAAACATCCCAGCTTGATCTGGGTCTTCGGAGGAATATTTACCAATCCTGCCATCAGATTTTATGCCATATTCCTGCCTTGGGAATAAGTGCCCCTCTTCCGCTTGAAACCAGTGTTAGAGTTTCCACTAGTCCCCATGGGTACCACCATGCTTCCCTCGCCCAGAGCTCCTAATAGATCCCGCTCAGCCACTGAGGCTCTATTAACCATTTATGTTTAATCATATATACACAACACCGCTATCTTTTAATAGATTTCTTTCCTTAACACCTCTTTATAGATCCTTTCCTTCAATGACGTGCTACCCGCCACCTCGGGTGAACCCATACTAAGTTCATAAACATAGCTACATACTTTGTCATAGACATAAGCTCTTGCTTAAAACTAAAGAAATCAGTCGTACACTGAATTCTAAATGTATGTGGGTAGAACTCTTTGTTAAACAATTCCTCAATGCCTTCCCACATAATACCCTGGTTTTTCCCCGCTTGGACTACCAACTCCCACCACTAAAGGGAAAGATCTTCCGATATATAGTGGCCAACATCACCTTTAACTCTTCCGGAGTTCCTAAGAACTCGAAGATCTTGTTCTTTCTATTCAACCATGCTTATGTCCTCTACGGCTCTGAATCACCCCTGAAGATGGGTTGATTCTCCTTTTGAAACTGAACTACATGATCCACATGTCTTGGTTCATCCACTTTGTTTCCACTTTCCACAGCTTGGAAAGCTTACACTATGCTTTGCACTTGCTGTTGGTTCACCTAAGGCTCAGGTGCTACCACATTCTCAGCAGCCTCCTCTGGTTGGTCTCTACGATGCCTACCTGGTGCCATTTCTATAAATAGAAAACAATCAACCATGAGTCTCACTTATGTAGACATCACAAAATCCCATTTAAAATCACATTACACAACACTTTCACAACAAGGCTTTCCATAAGTTCACATTTCCCATATTTCACAATTTTGAAAATCATACCATTTTCAAAATACCAAATTTATTCACATTATAGTTTCACACAAAACCCATTTCCCAATTCATCCCATAGATCATTATACCCCAATTAAATATTCATCATAGTGGGAAGTCATTTCTACCATGCGTGTCATGCTCATCTCATTAGCTACACCCACGACAATGAGATAGCCAATGCCTATAATTGTCTCCAAAACACTTATGTACCCAACTCCCTAGTAACTTGAATTTCAGTATAAAAGGGTTAGCTACATCACTTTATACTATACATTCCTAGTTCTGACAATCCTACTCCTTGATAACATCCCAAATTAAGTAATGTAACAGAACGAATGTCAACAACAAATTTGAGAATCAACTCCAAAGGACCGAACAAAATGATACCACTTATAACACCTCATCCCTACCTCATTGGCTTGAGGAGGCAGTGAGGGATACTTGGCCTTAGGCGACATTCTGAAGATGCCAAAGGATGGAAATAAATTCTGAGGGCTTCAGATCACATTGGGGACCAATTTTACCTTAAGACAAAACCAACCAAACCATCCACTAATAGCCACTATATGATACATGTTAATAAAACACCCAAACATGTATTCCCAAAACAACCAAGTTGTTCCACAATACAACCCCAAACCAAAACAACTAGACAAGTACACCAACATCAGAGTATAAGAAGAAACTGAAAAACCAAAGCACCACGAGCCTTGACACCTCCACAACTCCACATCCAGCTCCAAGATCCAAGCTCCACCAAGGCATCACAACACACCACTAAAGGAGTTTGATGCCATACCTTTTCCCATGTCACGGTACACGACATCTGCAAAGACACCTACTTGCCAAAGCAGGGGGTGAGTACTAAAACTCAATAGGATTTCCCCAAATGACTTACCTACACACACCATTAGGATAAAACCGTTATCACATTTATATAAAATAGATTATATAAATTTAATCACAAGTGCAACCATTTTCATAAGACAAACATGCCCTTACCAAGCCATCACATACAACCCAAGAAACCAAGGGAAAGCCTAAGAAAACATGCTACAAACCATCTCATTATTTATACGTTATCACAAAAACTTCCATCTTGAAAATCAATGCACAAAAAACAACCAAAACAACCAAACAATGGAGCTTCCGTCCAACCCGTTCATCCATTCACACTTTAGTGGCACTTTCTGTCCACTTACCATTGATGGTGGCCATTCCATCCACTATCCATCCCCTTTTTATAGTGGTACTTCCCACCACTTCCACACAACATTCCAAACAAGCCAACCCAAGAATATAACCCACCAAGGTCACAACCACATGAAATCAACCAATTCCATTGCATATCAATTCATTTCAATAAATTATCCATTTATTGAAAACAATTTTCCATGCCAAATAAAATTTCAATTAAACAAACCTTTTTATTGAAACCCATTTCCATCAATCATTTTCACAAATCAACCATAGAATCCCATTTTAAAATCTCCATTTTAAAATCCACAGCAATAGCATTTCGCCACCAAAATTTCATTTTCCCAAAAATCCCCAAAACATCACCCAAGGGATTTCTAATCAATTTCGCACATCAAAACACAATTAATTTCAATCACACAAAATTAATTGGCACCAAAACCATTATCTCTAACCAAGGAGAGATGAGAGAGAATCCAAATACCTTTAGGGTTCCCGAGAAATTGACCCATGAACAATCACACCTCAAATCCGGTGAACGCACCATCGAAACCTCTCTAGATCCCTCCCCCCAGCATCCATAAGCCTTAAAATCATCATTAAAGGCAACAACAACCCTAGATATACACACAAAAAGTGTATACCAAGAAAAAAAATAAATAGATAAGAGCAGATCTAGAGGAAAACACAAGAGAAACAAGAGGGTAGACTTTACTAGGAAAAACCACCTTTTATCTGCCTTGAAACCCCTTTTAAACACTTCCAAAACGAGTGGGGGATCACCCTTAACCCCTGAGAACCCAAAATATTGAGCGAGGCTCGAGTGGGAGGAATATTTGAGTGAAATAGGCTAAGGCCGAGGGTCCCCGGAACTTATAAACCTATTTTTAAGTAGCCACACGGTTAGCCCACACGGTTTGGAAAACTGTGCACTAACTATGCGCACGCTACTGCCTCAAGAGCTAGGGTCCGCATGGTTTCCTTGCATGATTTGGAAAACTGTGCACCATTCGTGCGAAGCTTACTATCTCCCCTGCATGGTTTCTTGGAGAACCCACACGGTTTCCACTAACCGTGCTCAGACCGTAAACCCCTTTAAAGGCCTCCAAATTCATCCAAACCCATTTCAAACTCTCCCAACCTCTTCCCAACTCATCCCATGAACATTAAACACATGAAAATTCATAAAAAAAGGCCACATACCTCAAACCATGGGTACTACATGAAGAAATATGAGAAAATTCATTTATGAAATGCCTTTAATATCGTTCCAACCCCAAGAAACTCTTAATATCAAACACATTCTTGGGATCCTTCCAAGAAACTACAGTAGTAACCTTTTTAGGTTCAAAAGATAGTCCAAATTCTAAAATAATATGACCTAATAAGTGGATTGTTATGATCAATAAGTTACATTTAGAAATCATGGAATAAATTTGATTCCCTCTTAGTGTACTCAGAACGATATCAAGATGTTTGGCATGGTCATTATGAGTGCACGAGTACACCATGATGTTTTCCAAAAAAACCATGAAAAAATAGTCCAAATAGGGAAAAAAACCCTATTCATCAAAGCCACAAAAAATGGCAGGTGAGTTCATAAGACCTAACATGATAATAAGATACTCATACATACCATACCGACTATGGAAATCTATATGAGGTATGTCTGGTGGTCTTACTTGCAGCTGATGATAACCTCATCTCAGGTCGATCTTAGAGAACACCTTTTCTCCTTAGATCTGGTCAATGAGATCATTTATTTGGGGAAGTGGATAATGGTTCTTGAACATAAGGTAGTTCAAAATACTGCAATCCACGAATAAGTGTATGGTTCCATATGGATTTTTGGTAAAAATCACAGGTGATCCTCAAGAAGATGTACTAGGCTGTAAAAATCCTTCGACCTCTATGTCCTCTATGACAACCTTGGTATTTCTATTACACAATGAAACATAATTTATTACTTAAAATTTACTTGATACAACAAAGATGATCGATAGGTCTAGTGTATTTTGGGATTAGGATCATTACATAACAACTGAAGACATGAAAAACAACATATTTTTTGATAACTTCCTTTACATGACCAACACATCCCCTCATACATAGCATTTCATGGGATAACCTCAAGACATGCATAAGAAAAGGGTGATATATAATGACGAGTAAGGGAAGAATCATTGAATAACGTGAGGAAAACAATACATGATAGACAATTGGAATATAAATAGAGCACAAGATAAGCATAAGAATAAATGTATGATAAATCATGATAATCATAACATGGAAATGTGGCCACAACACTTAACATTGAATTAGCATGATCCAAGTCTCATTGCACATGGAGCTTGAGTAAATCATCATTGCACATGAAGCATGGGTAAAACCTCATTGAAATTGAATTATCATGAGTAAAAACCCATTTCACATGATGTATCATGATACTATACTTTACCCAATGCATTGGAGTGCTGTTAGGGAACACCCTTCTTAAACATTTCATTTTATTCATAAGTGTGCCATGTGGATCATATAACATGGATTCATAAAACATAATCATTTATTCCACGATAAAGGAACTTGGAATACATACATGAATCTCATTAAAAATATGTAAATGTGAATATAGTTGAATACCCTTGATTGAAAAATTGGCATGATATTCACTACAGAATATCTTTGGCTTGAAAAAACGGTGCAATTTCGGCAGCGTAACAACAGGACGTAAGAATTCATAAAAATGGTTGATGAGAGAGAACGAGGTGTCTCATAATATTTAAATTAAATGGACAGTAATGGGGTTATATAGATACATTTCCCAAAAATTGTAATAGAATTTGGAGTCATGATAGAAAAGAATTTCTTGAATGTAAAAGTGGAGAGATAAATTCCATTGGAAATTTAGGCATAGTAACGGGTGTACATGGGAGGCATTTAATGAGAGGGAATGGGGTCTCCCATCATTAAAACATTAAGAGGTCAGTATGTGGGAGGTTAGAAACCATATCCCAACATTTATAATTGAAATTAAAAAGTCATAACAATTTAATGATTATTGCACAAACATGAGAAAGGAAGAAAAAACCCTAACTTGGAAGTGTGCTACCAAAGGCTTGGGAGAGGCTTGAGAGAGGCTTCTTGGGAGATTGGAGCACCGTGGGAGTATAATAGAGAGAGTAGGGCAGATGTTTGATTAACTTAAAAGGATTTTAGTGAGGAGTAAGTGGGATCATGGGTGGGATTATATAGGAAAGATGAGGGAATTCATTATTATTTAGGTTTGGGACACCTCACATTAAACTAGTCTAAACCAAAAACCAGCCCATGATTTTTGACCAAGGGTTTTGGAAAAGGGAAGTGAAAAAATAATATTTTGTAAGGCCAAAGTCCTAAATTTTTAAAATAATGTGGTTTCTTATCTGGAGGTGAGTCACACTCCCAAGGAAAACAATTTAAAAAGATAAGATGTTTAATATGTCTTGAAGGGTCCATTAATGCTTTGTAAAATAAGTCAAACAAACCCAAAATCACATTATTGTAATGGTAAAACATATATTTTCTGAACATAAAGCCTATAGTATTATATTACATCACTATTTGGTCATTATGATGTCATAAAACACATTATATATTTAAACGATATTTAATTTTTACCCAAAAATTTGACTGTCTCGGAAAATTATGAAAAATTCTCCATTGGATAATTTCGACATCCCGATTCAACAAATAATATTTATTTTATCTAAATAATTTTATAAATATGTTAATTTTTACTTTTATAAAAAAAACCGACATTTATTGAAAATTCACGGGTTTTGAAAAAAAAGGCTCTCAAACCATAATAAAAATTACGATTGCAGTCATGAAATTATACGACCATTTATATTTAATAAAAATTAATTTAATAATAATATTATTATTTTATTAAAATATTATTTAATCAAAAAATCCAATAATTCATCAAAATAGATTTATTACTTGAACTATAACTAAAAATACTATTGGAGCTTTAAAAACTATTTACAAGGTAACCATAATAAGATAAAATTATATTCATTATTATATAAAAATTAATGTAAATAAACATATTTCTATGGTCTTTTTACATAACCCCTTATAACACCCACATAAGATAGAAGAGTAAGGTGATCATTGGTGACAGACTCTTGGGGTGTCTCAGATAACATTTCTCAGGAGGTAATCTCTATCATCATCCATTTATCTCGTAGGTGGTCCGGCTCGAGATTAACATTTTCAAGCTCTTCTTGGGCTTGGTCAAGAAAGAATCCCAATTATTACACCTCCTTTCAGAGCTGTGACAAAAGGGATTCATATAGGGAATGTCTTCTGGATGAGGCTACCGCTTCTTTTGTCTGAGTAAATTGGATTTGTTAAATCCTTATATTTAAACTAATCATGTGGTTACTGTTCAACGACTATATTAGCAACAGTGAAAATTCATAACATAAATCCAAAGAAGTTGACATTTTATATAAACATTTTACATCAAGATACATTTAATTAGATCATGATGGATTTCCATTAATGAATTTATGGGTCGTTACAATCTTCCCCCCATAAAAAAATTTCTTCCTCGAAAAATTCTATTGCCACACTAAAAAAAATGTGGGTAACTCTACTTCATCATTTCCTCTGATTCCCATTTCACTCTTTCAAACTTGTGCTATCTCCACAAAAACTTGACGAGGTGAAATGTCTAATTTGGTAGAACATTTTCTTTATGATATAAGATCTTCACTGGTTGCTCCTCATAAGAAATATCATCCTCTAACTGTACCACCTCTGAAGAGAGTACACATGAAGTGTCTGGAATGTACTTCTTTAAGAGGGATACATTAAAGACATCATGTACTTTTTCCATGGTAGGTGGTAGTGCTAGTCAATAGGCCACATCCATGACACAATCAAGAATCTCGAAGGGGCCGATGTACTTTATACTTAACTTCCCATTATTTCCACACCTCATGACCTTCTTCCAACGAGATATGAATAGAAATACCATGTCTCTAACTTTAAACTCAAGGTCTCGTTGATGGTTGTCTGTATAACTATTTTGTCGACTCTAGGCTGCCATGATATGTTGCTGAGTGGTTTTCACCTTATCCACCATTTCATTGACCATTTCTGGTCCATGAAGCTTATTCTCAATGACCTCATCCCAACACGCCAGTGTTCTTCACCTTTTCCCATAAAGGGATTCATATGGTTACATTTAGATGATCGAGTGGAAACTGTTATTATAAGAAAACTCAACTAGAGGAAGATATTGATCCCATCCTCCTTTAAATTTCATTTAGCATGCTCTCAACATTTCCTCAAGTGTTTGGATAGTCTGCTCGTATTGGAAATCAGTTTGAGGATGATAGGTCATACCAAAGTTCAGTTCAGTATTCATAGTATATTGAAGACTCTTCCAAAACATAAAGGTGAATCGTGGATCTTGATCGGACACAATAGAAAGTGGTACTCCATGAATCCTTACCACATTTCTGATATATATCTGTGCCAGTTGATCCAATGAGAAATCTTCCCGAATAGAAATGAAGTGTGATTCCTTTGTGAGACGATCCACAACAACCCAGATTTCATTGTTGCCTTTGGTTGTCATCAGAAGTCCAGTGAAAAAGTCCATGGTGATGATCTCCCATTTTTATTCTGGTATGGGCAATGGTTGCATCGTCCCCTTAGACTTCTGCCTCTCTGCCTTCACTTGCTGACACACTATGCACTTTGATGTATATTCAGCGATCTCCTTCTTCATATTACCCCACAAAAATTCTCTCAGAGATCTCGATACATCTTTTTGTTTCCTGGGTGAATAGAGAAATTTGAACAATGTGCATCATCCGAAAGTTCCTTCTTCAGTTCCGGACTTGATAGAACACATAGTCTTTTCCCAAATCTCACAATTCTATTTTCATTAACATTAAACTCTAAGGATTTCCCTTTTCCGATAGCTTCCACTTTTTCCTGAATTCCAACATCATCAATATGGGAATCCTTTAACCTTTCCTAATGTGATGGTTGAGAAATAATTTTTGAAAGGATTGATGGTTTTCCCTTGTTTATGATTCCCATGTCCATCTTCATAAAATATAAGAAGATTGGATCCTTTTCAATTCTCATCAATGATAGAATCGCTGGGTCCTTTCTAATTAGGGCATCCTCCACCTTGTGAACTTTCCCAGGTTGGTAATGGATTGAGAAGTCATATTCTTTTATCAACTCATACCATCTTCATTGGTTCATGTTCAAATCTTTCTATGTGAATATATAGTTCAAGATTTTGTGGTCTGTATATATTTCACTCTTCTCCCCCAAAGAGATAATGCTGCCAAATTTTCAAAGTGAAGATCACTACAGCCAACTCGAGGTCATGTGTTTGATAGTTCTGTTCATGAAAATTTAATTTCCTTGAAGCATAGGCAATGACGTTGTCATTTTTCATCAACTCACATCCCAGGCCCTTCTTCAAAAAATCACTGAATACTAAAAAGTGTTCTCCACTTGTGGGTAAGGTGAGCACGAGCATAGTTATAAGCCTCCTTTTGAACTCCTTGAATAATTATTCACATTCATCACTCTAAGAAAGCTTTACTCCTTTCCGAGTTATCCTGGTAAGAGTGTTGGAAAATCCTGAGAAATTTATCATAAATAGTCGATAATATCCAGCTAACCCCAAGAAGCCAGGGATATCTGTTACTGATGTTGGCATCATCCACCCCTCAATTGCATATATTTTGGAGGGATCCATAGATATCCCATTTATTGTGATGATATAGCCCATGAATGATACCTCTTTCAACCAGAACTCACACTTTCTATATTTTTCATTGATTTCTCCTTCTGCAAGGTCTCTAGTACAGTTCTCAGATGCTCCTCATGATTCTCCTTGGTTTTGGAGTATATCAGAATATCATATATAAGGACTACCACAAATTTGTTGATGTAATCTCTAAATACTCTATTCATCATGTCCATGAAGATTTCTGGAGAATTAGTGAGTCCGAAAGGCATTACTATGAATTTATAGTCCCTATATATTGTATGAAAAGCATTCATGGGGATATCTTCCTTCTTCACCCTTACTTGATAATATCCCGAACGAAAATCCACCTTGGAGAAGTATTTTGCTCCACGCAGCTAATCGAACAAGTCATCTATTCATGGGAAAGGAAACGTGTTTTTCATCTTTATTTTGCTAATCTCATGATAATCAATGCAAAGGGGCATTGATCCCTCTTTCTTCTTGATGAAGAGGAATGTTGCACCCCATGGTGAAGCACTTGGGCATATATACCCTTAATCTATATTCTCCTATAGTTGATTCTTTAGCTCCTCAAGCTCCACAACAGCCATTCTATACAGTATTTGATATTGGAAATTCCCCAGGTATAAGATCAATTGAGAATTCAACATCTCTTCTTGGAGGAAGACAATGAAATTCTTCAAGAAACACTTTTACAAATTCTCTCACAATAGTCATGTTCTCAGATGGTTTCCTCCTTAGACTCAATCATCTAATCCCGATATGTGTGCTCATAGGGTAGTAATATCCATGCTTGAGATGATGGATCTTACAAAGATTCATCTTCCACCTTGCACTTGTAAAGAATCGGGGGTCGATTCTCCACATGGAGAGTGACTTCCCACTCACGACAATTTATGGTGGCTCTTTATAAGTAAAGACAATCCATTCTAATAATTGAATCAAATTCCACCAGAGGGAGTATGACAAGGATGATTGGGAAGTATAATCCATAGATTATGACAGTGGAGGAGTTATATTCATGGGATTCAATGATTTCCCCATTTTCTGTACTCACTGACATATTCACTTCAATGATTTATGGTGGTGTTGGAACTATTCTATTAAACTTTCAATATATAAAATAATGTTTAGAAATTGAATCAAAAATTATGTTCACTATTCTTGAATGAATAACAAGCATATCTGTCACCACTTCATTGTCGGAATTCACCTTGGTAGTAGTGATGGTAAAAGCTTGCCCTTGCTTCCTTGGAGGTTGTTGGTTAACTCTGAAAACCCTTGGATTAGGGCATTGATTTGCAAGATTCCCCAGTTATTTGTAGTTGTATAAAAGAACCATACGTTGAGGGTCTAATAGAGTGTTCCTCTCCTATGTTGCAGCCACAGGTATTTCTTACCGATAGTTAACATCTAGGTTCCCTTCTCTTCCACTCCTAAAGCATTTCCTTGTCTACTTTAGGCAATTTCCAGGGTTCTTCTTTCCACACCTTTGGGAAGTGGGGTGCTGGATCATATTAGCACTATTGGATTTATCCATTAGCCCAACAGCATTGAAATCCACCTTACGCTACTTATCCCCATGATACCCCGGATATTTTCTGATCTCCATTTCGACCATGAGGCCAAATCAGACATTTTCCTCATAGCTGTCGAAGTCACGGATTTCCAGTGCTTTCCGCAAGCTTGGTTTCAGCTCACCAAAGAAGCAGTCAACCTTGAATTCGGGGGTAATGAAAAAGCCGAAAGCATATCATGCAAGCCTAGTGATTTTTTCCTTGAACACCCAAACCAATTATTCACCTTTTTTCTTGAGGGAAAGGATGTCTCTTTCCATATTAAGCCGGAGGATGCGTGAGAAATATTTATCGAAAAATATCGTCTGGAAATCCATCCATTACAAGGCCTAGATCTCCTCCTTAGGCTTCATATTTTTGATCAACGTCCACCATTGATCAGATTTACCCTCCATATGATAAGCATCTAGGAGAACCTTCTCTTGTTCAGAACATTGAATGATAGAAGATATCTTTTCAATGGAGTTGATCCATTTTTCAATGATAGAGGGATCAGATGATCTATTAAAAGTAGGAGGCATTTGTCTCATGAAGATCTCAATAGAAACTTGTTCTTTCTTGGGGGGGGGGGGGTTGAACATTCCTCTTGACCCTTGTTTCTATTCAAATATTGATTTATCTAAGAGAGAAGCGTGATAAATTTCATGATTCCCACCCACATTGGATTGGGCATCTCATTAGTACACTTATTACATTGATCTTCACATCGGTTGTTAGCCCGAGTCCTCCTATTAATGGCCATTGGCTTGAATAAAACGAAAGTTAGGGGTAATACATAATGGGTAATACAAGAACAAAACAAACGACTTTTAAATAAATTTTATTTCCTTAACATAAGAATCTACTGGCTTCAGTCTATGTTATCCCGGATCTACATTTTGACATATATTCTTTGGGCAGTTTTTTTAGTCCCTTAATAATGGTTCATACTAAGATTGTGAATTTACCAAAGCATATCCCCTGGGAGTGTTGTAACCAAATGTGCAGCAAGGTCCGTTGTCATGCACCAGTTCATGGTTGAGTCTAGCTCAAAGCGGTGTTTTCAGGTTTTACCCCTAGGATACGTCTATGCCAGAGCCACCTCTACCTGCTCATATCCAGACAAGGATGTATTTTCTTGATAAACCACTTACTCAATACTCACCAAAACATAGGGATGTTTTTATTATAATTAGTCTTGTCTCTAAGGCTTCACTATTTTTTTCTAATTATTATCTCAAAAATAACTAAACCTCCCTCTGATACTAACTATGACAACCTTGATCTTTTTATTACAAAATTAAACATAAATTATTACATAAAATTCACTTCATACAACAAATAAGATCAATAGGTCTATTGTCCTTGGGTCTTAGGATCATTACATAACAACTTAAAGCATGTAAAAAAATATCTTTATTGAAAAATTCCTTTAAAAGATAACTACATTCCCTCGTACTTAGCATTGCATGGGATAACCTGAGGACATACATAAGAAAAGGGAGAGCTATAAATCCCAGTAAGGGAATAATCATGGAATAACATGAGTAATAAAATACATGTTAGGTAATAGGCATATCAATAGAGCATAATAGAAGCATAAACATAAAGGAATGATAAATAATGATAATCATAACATGGAAATGTGGCAACAACACTTAACATTGAATTAACATGAGTCAAGGATCATTGCACATAGAGTATGAGTAAATATTCATTGAAAATGAATCACGAGTAAAAAATCATTTTAGTTTAATTTTAATGAATTAACACCCATTGCACATAATGTATCATGATACTATACTTTACCCAATGCATTGGAGCATTGTAAGGGCTCGCCCTTCTTAAACATTTCATTTCATGCATTAGTGTCCCACATTGATCATATAACATGGATTAATAAAACATCATAATTTATTCAAAGATAAAAGAATGTGGAAAAAATACATGAAAATCATTAAACAATAAATAAATGTTCATAATGGTGAATACCATTGATAGATAAATGGGCATGTTATTCACTACACAATGAGTTTGGCTTGGAAAACGGTGCAATTTCGGCAGCATAAAGGCATGACGTAATAATTCATAAAAATGGTTAATGAGAGAGTAAGGGGTGTCTCATAATATGTACATGAAATGTATAGTAAGGGGGTCATATTGATACATTTCTCAACAATAGTAATGGAATTTAGAGTCATGATACAAAATAATTGCTTGAATGTAAAATTGGAGAGAGAAATTCCTTTTGGAATTTCGGCATAGTAACGGGTGTACGTGGGAGGAATTTAATGAGAGGCAAAGGGGTATCCCATAATTAAAACATAAAGAGGGCAGTGTGGGGGAGGTGTGAAACCATACCCCAATATTTATAATTGGAATTAAAATGGCATAACAATTTAATGAATATTGGACAAAAATGAGAAAGGAAGAAAAAAACCCGTACATCGATGTGTTCTTCCAAAGGCTTGAGAGAGGCTTGAGAAAGGCTTCTTGGGAGCTTGGGGTACCTTGGGAGGATTATAGATAGAGTAGGGAAGAGGTTCTATGATCTTAAGAGGCTTTGAGTGAGGAGTATGTGGGATATTGGGTGGGTTTATATAAGAAATGTGAGGGAATTATTTATTATTTAGGTTTGGGACACCACACATTAAACTAATTCAGAACAAAAAACAAGCCCATTGTTTTTCCCATTTTTTGGAAAAGGGAAGTGGAAAAAAATATTTTATATGGCCAAAGTCAGAACTTCTTACAATAATGGGGTAGCTTATGTGGAGGTGAGTCACACTCCCAAGGAAAATAATTTAAAAAGACTAGAGGTTTAATAAGTCTTGATATGTCCATTAATGCTTTGTAAAATAATTCAAAAAAAAACCAAAATCACATTATTTTAATGGAAAAACATATATTGTCTGAACATAAAGCTTATAGTGTTTTATTACATCACTATTGGGTCATTATGATGTCATAAAACATATTATATATTTAAATGGTATACAATTTTTACCCATATATTTGACTCTCAGAAAATTATGAAAAATTGACCATTGGATAATTTTGACACCATGATTCCAAAAATAATATTTATTTTTTATAAATAATTTTCTAAATATGTTAATTTTCACTATTAAAATAAAAACTAACTTTTATCGAAAATTCACGGGTTTTGGAAAAAATGGCTTTCAAACCTTCATAAAAATCACTATTCCATTCATAAAATTATACGATCATTTATATATAATAAAAATTAATTTAATAAAAATAATTATATTTTATTAAAATTTTATTTAATTCTAAAATCAATTAATTCATCAAAATAAATTTCTTAGTCGAACTTTAACTTAAAATACTATTTTAGATTAAAAAACTATTTACAAGGAAACAATAATAAGATGAAAGTATATTCATTATTATATACAAAAATAATGTACATAACCATAGTTCTATGGTCTTGTTACATAACCCCTTATAACACCCACATAACATAGAAGAGTAAGGTGTGTAATGGGGACATACTCTTTGGGCGTCTTGGATAGCATTGCTTGGGTGGTAAACTCTATCAACTTCCATTTATCTCGTAGGCGATCCCGCTCGATCATAACATATTAAAGCTCAGCTTGGGCTTAGTCAAGAGAGAATCCCAATGATGCCACCTCCTTTTCGAGCTCTGACAAAAGGGCTTCGTATGGGTCACATCTACTGGATGAGGCCATCACTTCATTTGTCTGAGTAAATTGGATTTGTTAAAGCCTTATATTTATACTAATCATGTGATCATTGTTATATGGCTATATTATCAATGGTCATAGTTCTTAACATAAAACAGAGAAGTTGACATTTTATATAAACATTTTACATAAAGAGATATTTAATTAGATCAAGAAGGATTTCCATTAATGGATGTTTGGTTCGTTACAATCTTCCCCCCTTAAAAAAAATTCTCCCTTGAATTTTTATTTTTCCACACTAAAACAGATTTGGTTAACTATGCTTCATCATTTCCTCCAATCCCCACATCACTTATTCAAACTTGTGGTTTCACAACAAAACCTTGATGAGGGGCATTGTCTTATTTCGTAGAACTTTTTCTCTACAATCTATGATCTTCACTGGTTTCTCCTCAAAAGAAACATCATCCTCTAACTTTACCACCTCTAAAGAGAATACATGTGAAGGGTCTGGTATGTAATTTCTTAAGAGGGATACATAAAAGACATCATGTAATTTGGCCATGGTAGGTGGAAGTGCTAGTCGATAGGCCAACACCCCGACAAGATCAAGAATCTCGAAGGGGCCGATGTACCTTGTAGTTAACTTCCCTTTCTTTCCAAACTCATGACCTTATTCCACGGAGATATGCGTAGAAATACAATGTCTCCATCTTTAAACTCAACGTCTCATTAACTGTTGTCTGTATAACTCTTTTATCGACTCTAGGATTCCTTGATATGCTACTGAATGGTTTTCAACTTCTCCACTGTTTCTTCGACCATTTATATTCCAGGCTTCTTACGCTCACCGACCTCATCCCAACACGCCAGTGTTCTGCATCTTTTCCCATAAAGGGCTTTATATGGGGCCCCTTAGATACACGAGTATAAACTGTTATTATAAGAGAACTCAACCTGAGGAAGATATTGATCCCATCCTCCTTTAAAGTCCATTGAGCATGCTCTCAACATGTTCTCATGTGTTTGGATAGTCCGCTCAGTTTGGCCATCATTTTGAGGATGATAGGCGGTAGTAAAGTTTAGTTCAGTATTTTGAGCATGTTGAAGTCTCTTTCAAAACATAGAGGTGATTATTAGATCTCGATCGGACACAATAGATAGTGGTATTCAATGAAGCCTTACCACTTCCCTTATATATATCTATTCTATTTGATCCAATGATAAATCTTATCGAATAGCAATGAATTGTGCAACTGATTTAAGACAATCCAAAACAACCAATATTTCATTTTTTATTTTAGATGTCTTTGGAAGTCTAGTGAAAAAGTCCATGGTAATGTCCTCCCATTTCCATTTTGGTATAGTCTATGGTTGCATCATCCACTTAGACATCTTCCTCTCTGCATTCACTTGCTGACACACCATGCAATTTTTTGTATATTCAGCGATCTCCTTATTCATATTATCCCACCAAGAATGATCTCGGAGATCTCAATACATATTTGTGTTTAGAAGGTGAATAGAGAAATTTGAACAATTTGCATCTTCCAAAAGATCCTTCTTCAGCTCCGGACTTGATGGAACACGTAGTCTTTTCCCAAATCTCACAATTCCTTCTTCATTAACATTAAAGTTCGAGTATTTACCTTTTCCGATAGCTTCCACTTTTTCCTGAATTCCCACATCTTCCTTTTGAGCATCCTTTAAACTTTCCAAAAGTGATGGTTGAGAAATCATTAGTGAAAGGATTGATGATGTTCCCATCTTTATGATTCCCATGTCCATCTTCATCAAATCTATGAAGATTGGATACTTTTCAATTCTCATCAATGATAGAATCTATGGGTCCTTTATACATAGGGAATCCACCACCTTCATCACTTTCCTAGGGTGGTAAGGGATTGTGAAATCATAGTCTTTGATCAGCTCTAACCATCTTTGTTGGCGCATGTTCAAATCTTTATGCGTGAATATATACTTGAGGCTTTTATGGTCTATATATATTTCACACTTCTCCCCAAAGAGATAATGCTGCCAAATTTTCAAAGCGAAGATCACAGCAGCCAACTTGAGGTCATGTGTTGGATAATTATGTTCATGAAATTAAAATTTCCTTGAATCATAGGAAATGACATTGTCATTTTTCATCAACACACATCACAAGCCCATCTTTGAAGCCACACTGAATACTACATAGAGTTCTCCACTTGTGGGTAAAGTGAGTACGGGCGTAATGATAAGCCTCCTTTTCAACTCCATGAATATCTATTCACATTTATCACTCCAAGATAAATTTTCTCCCTTATGAGTTAGCTTGGTAAGAGCATTGGACAATTGTGAGAAATTTCTCACAAATTGGCGATAATATCCAGCTAAACCCAAGAAGCTACAGATATCCATTAATAATGATGGCCTTGAGCACCCCTCAATTTCATCTATTTTGGAGGGATCCATAGATATACCATTGCTTGTTATGATATGGCCGAAGAATGAAACCTACTTCAACCAGAACTCACATTTGTTGTACTTTTCATAGAGCTTCTCCTTCCTCAAGGTCTCTAGTACTGTTCCCAGATACTCCTCATGATCCTGCTTGGTTTTGGAGTATATGAGAATATCATCTATAAAGACTACCACAAATTTGTCTAGGTAATCTCTAAAGACTCTATTCATCAAGCCCATGAAGTTTTCTAGATCATTAGTGAGTCTCAAAGACATTACTATGAATTCATAGTGGTCGTATCTTGTACGAAAAGCAGTCTTGTGGATATCTTTCGTCTTCACCCTTTCTTGATAATATCCATACCGCAAATCCACCTTAGAGTTGTATTGTTCTCCACACATCTAATCTAATAATTCATCTATTCTTGGGAGAGGATACTTGTTCTTTATCGTGATTTTTTTAAATCACGATAATCAATGCAAAGGCGCATTGACCCGTCTTTCTTCTTGACGAAGGGGACTGGTGAACCCCATGGTGAAGCACTTGGGCATATAAACCCTTTATGCAGATTCTGCTGTATTTGTTTCTTTAGCTCCTCAAGCTCCACAATAGCCATTCTATATGGATTCTTGGATATTAGAGATGCCCTGGTTATAAGATCAATTAAGAATTAAACACCTTTTCTAGGAGTAATATCAAGAAATTCCTCAGGAAACACTTTATAGAATTACCTCACAATAGGCATGTCCTCTTGGATGGTTGCCTGCTTAGACTCAATTGTTTGAGTTAGATACACATTCTCATAGGGAAGTAATATCCATGCTTGAGATGATGGAGCTAAAGAAGATTCATCTACCTCCTTGCACTTTTAAAGAATCAACAGTCGATTCTCTGCATGGAGAGTGATTTCCCTCTTACGACAATTTATGTTGGCTCAAAATAAGGAAAGACAATACATGCTAATAATTGCATCAAATTCCACCAGAGGGAGTATGAAGAGGTTATCTGGGAAGTTTAATCCATAGACTTTGACAGGGGAGGAGTTATATTCATGGGATGAAATGATTTCCCCATTTTTTGTACTCAACAACATCTTCACTTCCATGATTTGTGGTGGTGTTGGGACTGTTCTACTTAACATTCGAGATATAAAAGAATGCTTAGAACTCGAATCAAAAAGTATGTTTGCTATTCTTGAATGAATAACTAGAGTACCTATCACAACATCATTGTCCGTGTTCACTTCGGCATGTGTGATGGAAAAAGATCACCCTTGCTGCCTTGGAGGTTGTTGGTTGCCTCCGAAACCCCTTGGCTTAGGGAACTAATTTGCAAGATGCCCTAGTTATTTGTAGTTGTAGAAATGAACCATGGGTTGAGGGTTGAATGGAGAGTTCCTCTCCCCTGTCGCAGCTGTGGGTCTTTCTCGCTGATAGTTAATAGCTAGGTGCACTTCTCTTCCAAACCTAAAGCATTTCCTCATTCTCTTCAGGAAATTTCCCTGATGCTTCTGTCTGCAACTATGGAAAGTGGGGTGCTAGATCTTCTTAGAACCATTATATTTATCCATTGGAACGCCATCATTAAATTCCACCTTATGATTCTTATCCCACTGAATCCCCTGAGATTCTCCAATCTTCATTTCAACCTTGAGGTCACATCAATCAATTTCCTCACAACTGTCGAAGTCACTGATTTCCAGTGCTTTCTGTAGGGAAGGTTTTATCCCACTAAAGAAGCGGTCAAACTAGCATCCGGGGATAACGACAAAGCCGAAAGCATATCATGCAAGCATTGTGATGTATTCCTCATATTCTCAAATAGATTTTTTCTCTTTTTGTTTGAGGGTAAGGAATTCCCTTTCCATCTTAAGCTCGAGGATGCACAGAAAATATTTATCGAAAAGAATCTTCCGAAAATCCTTCCATTAAAATGCCTCAACATCCTCCTATGGCGTCCTTTTTTTGATCAACATCCACCATTGATTAGCTTCACCCTCTATATGATAAGCTTCCAGAAGAACATTCTCTAGTTCTGAACATTGAAAGATGGAGAAGATCTTCTCAGTGGAGTTGATACATTGTTCAGTGATTGAGGGATCAGATGATCCATTAAATGTTGGAGGCCTTTGTCTCATGAATTTCTCAATAGAGACTTGTTATTTCTTGGGGGGTAGGGTTGAACGTTCCTCTTGAACCATGTTTCTATTCAATGCTTTAGTTAGCTGAGAGAGAAGCGTGACAATGTTTGCGATTCCCGATCCCATTGGATTGGGCATCTCATTAGTACATTCATTACATTGATCTTCACATCGATAGTTATCCCCAGTCCTTCTATTACCAACCATTGGTTAGAATAAAAGGAAAGTTAGGGGTAACACATAAAGTGTAATCTAAGGACCAAACTAATGACTTATAAATAAATTATATTTCCTTAACCTAAGAATCTATTGGCTTCAGTCTATGTTATCCATGATCTACTTTCTAACATATATTCTCAGGGTATTTTTTTAGTCCCTTAATAATGGTTCATACTGATCTTGTAAATTTTCCAAAGCATATCCCCTGGGAGTTTCATAAAGAAGAGTGTAGAAAGGACCATTTTCGTGCTCTAGTTCCTGTTCGAGTCTTTCTCAAAGGGTTGTTTTCGGGTTTTACCCCTAGGATACATCTGTGCCAGAGCCACCTCTACCTTCTTGTATACAGAAAGGGATGTATTTTCTTGATAAACCACTTACTCAATACTCACCAAAACTTAGGGATATTTTTATTATACTTAGTCTGGTCTCTAAGGGTTCACTAAGATTTTCTAATCGTAATCCCAAAAATAACAAAACCTCCCTCTGATACCAACTATAACAACCCCAGTATTTTTATTATATAGTTAAACCTAATTTATTACATAAAATTCACTTGATAAAACATACAAGATCAAGAGGTATAGTGTCTTTGGGGCTTAGGATCATTACATAAAAACTTAAAACCTTAAAAACATCTTTACTAAAATCTTCCTTTACATTACCACTATATTCCCTCATACTTAGCATTGCATGGGATAACCTGAGGAAATGCATCAGAAAATGGTGAGCTATAAAGCCCAATAATGGAATAATAACGGAATAACATGAGGAATACAATAAATGTTTGAAAATAGAAATATCAATAGGGAACAAGATAATAATAAACATAAAGTCATGATAAATCATGATAATCCTAACATTGAAATGTGGCAACAACAATTAACATGTAATTGGCATGAGCCAATTCTCATTGCACATGGAGAATGAGTAAATCTTAATTTCACCTGAAGCACAAGTAAAACCTTGTTGTAATTGAATTATCATGAGTAAAAACCCATTGCACATGAAGTATCATGATACTATACTTCACCCAATGCATTGTAGTGCTTTCAGGGTCCACCCTTCGTAAACATTTCATTTCATGCATAAATGTGCCACATGGATCATATAACATGGATTCAAATAACATCATCATTTATTCCATGATAAAGGAATGTGGAATAAATTCCTGAAAATCTTTAAATAATAAGTAAATGTGCATAAATTTTAATACCCTTGATAGGGAAATGGGCATGGTATTCACTACACAATGACTTTGGCTTGAAAAAACAGTGCAATTTAGGCAGCGTAACGGCGTGCCGTAAGAATTCATAAAAATGGTTGATGAGAGAGAAAGGGGTGTATCATCATATGTACATGAAATGGACAGTGAGGTGTTCATATAGATAAATTTCCAAAAAATTTTAATGTAATTTAGAGTCATGATACAAAATAATTTCTTGAATGTAAAAGAGGAGAGAGAATTTCCTTTCAGAATTTCGGCATAGTAATCGGTGTACATGAGAGGAATTTAATGAGAGTGAAAGGGGTATACCATCATTAAAACATAAATAGGGACGTATTTTAGAGGTGAAAAACCATACCCCAACATTTATAATTGAAATTAAAAGGGCATAACAATTTAATGAATATTGGAAAAAAATGAGAAAGGAAGAAAAAACCCTTACTTGGAAGTGTGCTTCCAAAGGATTGATAGAGGCTTGAGAGTGCCTTCTTGGGAGATTGGGGAACCTTGGGAGGATTCAAGAGAGAGTAGGGTAGAATTTGGAGGAACTCCAAAGGATTTTTTTGAGGTGGAAGTGGGAGAATGGGTGGTTTTATATAGGAAAGGTGAGGAAAATTCTTTATTATTTATGTTTGGGACACCTCACATTAAACTAATCCAAACCACAAAACAGCCCTGGTTTTTTGCCCATGGTTTTTGGAAAATGGTAGTGGAAAACAATATTTTATAAGGCCAAATTAATAACTTCTTAAAATTATGGGGTTTCTTATGTGGAGGTGAGTCACACTCCCATGGAAAACAATTTTAAAAGACATGATGTTTAATAAGTATTGAAGGCTACATTAATGCTTTCTAAAATAAGTCAAACAAACTCAAAATCACATTATTTTAATGGTAAAACATATATTGGCCGAACAATAATCATATAGTATTTTATTACATCACTATTGGGTAATTATGTTGTCATAAAACACATTATATATTTAAACGATATTTAATTTTTACCCAAAAATTTGACTGTCTCAGAAAATTATTAAAAATTAACCATTGGATAATTTCAACGTCCCGATTCTAGAAATAATATTTATTTTATCTGAATAATTTTCTACATATGTTAATTTTCACTTTTAAAATTAAAACTGACATTTATAAAAAATTCACGGGTTTTGACAGAAATGGAATTCAAACCTTAATAAAAATTACGATTGCATTCATATAATTATACAATCATTTATATTTAATAAAAATTAATTTAATAATAATAATATATTATTAGAATATTATTTAATTCAAAAGTCCATTAATTCATCAAAATATATTTCTTAGTTGAACTTTAACTAAAAATACTATGTGAGCTTTAAAAACTATTTACGAGGTAACAATTATAAGATGAAAGAATATTCATTATTATATTAAAAAATAATGTACATAACCATAGTGATAAGGTCTTGTAACATAACCCCTTATAACACCCACATAAGACCAAAGAGTATGGTGGGCGATGGTGACAAAATCTTGGGGTGGCTCAGATAACATAGCTCGGGTGGTAATATCTATCAACTTCCATTTCTCTCATAGGCGGTCCCGCTTGAGCATGACATATTAAAGCTCATCTTGGGCTTGGTCAAGAGCGAAGCCCAATGATTCCACCACCATTCGGAGCTCTGACAAAAGGAATTCATATGGGGCATGTCTACTGGATGAGGTCATTGCTTCCTTTTTCTATGTAAATTGGATTTGTTAAAGCCTTATATTTATTCTAATCATCTGATAACTATTCAATGGCTATATTAGAAATGGTCACAATTCATAACATAAAACCAAAGAATTTGAAATTTTATATAAACATTTTACATAAAGAGACCTTTAATTAGATCGAGAGGGATTTCCATTAATGAAATTTTCGGTCGTTACATCCTCTATCTACTTCTTGAGGTCCTAAAGATCAGTAGGTGCCATCATATAAGGAGGAATGGACACTAGACCTACTCCTAGAACAAGCTCAATTGTAATCTCTACCTCTCGCTTAGGAGGTGAGCTAGAAAAGTCCTCAAGAAAGACTTCCCTGAAATGATCAACTATTGGAGGAAAGTTAGTTTGAAGAAAATACTAGGACTCCATGAAAAGATTTGCAATCTAGGAGGTCCCTCCACCTAGACCATGATGCTTTGGTCCCACTCTCCTTGCATGGAAATCCCACTCACTTTTGAAAAGATAACTGCTACCATATGGTGATTTAAACAAAACCTTGCGGAAATAATAGTCTACAAAGGCATGATAGTGGAATTACTAGTCCATCAAGAGAGTGAAATCTAAGCTCTTCATATTGGGAACAAAGAGATTACACATGAAGGGGTAACTTCCTACCTAAAGGGGATAGTCCCTGCACTGGCGTGTTCCCTTCGTCCATATTCCCAATGGTGTATCAAGGTTCATTACACCATAGGGATACTATATCTCTAGTCCAAGACTTTCCATGAAATATACATAAATAAAAGATTTCGAAGCACCTGTATCAAACCAAGGAGAGATGATAGAAGGGGATACTAGAATAGTACCTCATACTGTAGCTGGTCTCGTAGCCTGATCCTCGGGTATTGGCTGTAAGGAATGAAACTGACTGGATCCAAACCCTGTACAACAGATGGACTACCACAATCATCACTGCTCTGCTAGTGCTACTGGTGATCAGGGATCATACTACCACAGACACGACCTCCTCCTTAGCCAGACCTGCTAGAGATACTCCAACATCCCGCCTGACGCAGCACAAAAGTACTCCCTCCTAAATGTGGAGATGAAGCGGATCCCTTTCCACATGAAGCTGGTGGAAAGGTCCTATAGACGAGATGAATATGACCCTTACGGACACAAGCCTGACACTCTATAGGGTCTCTATCACACTGGGTATTCTTATGGCCTAGTTTTCCACACTGATGAAACACTAAAGAGCTATCAAACTGGATACTCTGGATACCAATGCACTGATGATAAACCCCAAGGGAACATTTTCTGCCACCAGAAGAACTGCTTGCCTATCGCGGTACTGATCCTTCAAACTCGGTACACGCTCTATCCCTCATATTACACTCAGTGATAAGGTAATGATAAAATATTTTAGAGAATGTAGGAAGGAGAAATACATTCACCTTTGTTCGGAAGGCATACCGTTTCCCATCCTCAAAACATCTGGCACGTGAAAGCTCATCACCATATAGAAGTAGTGCAAAGTGGTATAAATCAATGAAACGTGTGGAATATTCCATAACTAATGTAAAACCCTACTCGAGAAGCATGAACTCTCTGGATCTGTTAGCTCTTAATGACTGAGGAGAGAAATGATCATAGAACACAGTCTGGAAGTCAACCCATAACGTGCCCTAAAGACGACTGGCTAGGCTAACGACATCCCACCAATGCTTGGCTAAATCTTGAAGCATGTATGTAGAACACTTTACTCTCTGTTATAGAGGCATTTCCAGATTCTAAAAGATATAAATAATTTCCTCTAGCTATGAATTAGCAGCCTGAGATATTCCATCCCCTAAAAAGGTAGGAGGATGCTATTATTGGAACTTTCAAGTCAGATCAGCCATTGTAGGTGCAACCCTTAGAGCACCTTGCATGGACTGCATCAAACGTAGGAAATTATCATGGACTTGGGAATCAGTTCCCAGATTAGGTAAAACATTTGGTTCCTCATGTTGTACACCTAGATGTAAGACTGGTGTCTCAGTGCCCCCCATGTTTGGAGAATGGTCGTCACCACCATTCGGGAGAAGGACGCGTGGATGTCGTGGCAGTATTGGTCTACAAATGCCAACAACACACCTTAAAACAAGCATAAAAGCAAGGATATGTCCTCACTAGCAGAAAAAGATCATATGAAAACTCACTACCCAAGGCATACTACCCAAACTACATG
Organism: Viscum album; assembly: GCA_963277665.1. Classification (NCBI taxonomy): domain Eukaryota; kingdom Viridiplantae; phylum Streptophyta; class Magnoliopsida; order Santalales; family Viscaceae; genus Viscum; species Viscum album. The sequence continues at coordinate 600,853,244 of OY728122.1, forward strand.
CTTAGACAACTAAGTATCAGTATGTTTTCAAGTATAATTTTAATGTTACATTGAAATTAGATCTTAGGTTCACTCCTTTACCTTTTATAAACATTAAAAGGAGGATAAGGATGTGCCAATAATTCATTTTTGATTTCAGGATTTACTTTATAATGGATATTCATTTTTGATGAATCAGTACCCATACACCTATCAACAAAAAAACACACATTTACTTATACCACAATGGATTGACTCGATAAATTACTCATTCCAACCCATGGGGGCCCATAGAACTCATGAATTGATGTAATAAAACAATCAATCGATTCCAATGTAAAACAAGTAAAATCAACTATCCCAGCATCACTCAAAAATCACAGGAATATCAAATAATGAAAAGTAGTGAAAAACACCTATATGGCATGGAAATATGCATGACATGTGAATTCTAGGTGCCTATGATGATGCATGTATAAATACTCCTTTCCCTCATATCATCGGGCCAAGGATGAAATAAATTCCAAAGTGTAATAATCAACAACACCACACAACATGTGAGTCACCCAATGGTGATATCATATCAATTGTAGTAGAAAAAATATAACGACAATTGCATTATGGGTAACTTTGATTTTACCTTGAACATGGGTTTGTGACACCCAAGCACAACTTATGACCAAGTACCAAGCGTTCTTATTCTCCAATATATTGTCTCCAAATAGTAAATCATGAAAAGAAACCATCTATGATGCCACTTTGTGACGACCTGGACCCGAATGTCACATAATGGGTGCCCCAAGCCTAGTGGGCCACACGGCCTCATGCACATCATCCCAAATCCCAGAGGCTACCAAGCAGCAGTGACTGCCTAGGGTGTGTATGTGGTAAGACTATGCCCTCATTAACAGAGGGTTTCACAGTGGAAGGAATATAATGGAATTGTTAAAAATAGAAGCAATATGATTAAATAGTGGAAACAAACTGATGCAATAGAAAATCTAGAATAAAAATATCTCTATAAACTGGAATAGTGATGATGTAATGTCATGTCACTAGAAAAATTGAAATCATGGATAAAAGAAAATAATAATAACATGTTTCGCAAGTTAAAAGAAAAAAAGTCTACTTCAAGAATATCGAGATCCTACTCCATCATCTACTATTAAGCTCCATCCTATCAGCACACTATAATGTATTGGAAGATGCATGCTTTCCTTTGTCAGTCTTGGAAACCATGCAATCTACTCTGGGTAGAAAACGATACCTGGAGAGGGTGTGAGATAAATCTCAGTGGGCCACCACCAATGGTGTCTATAATATATGGCCCATGTAATGGAACATTACAGTGTGCAAGCACGAATATATAAATTAAAACAAGATGTACAATATAACTAAATAACCAAGTACCTGCTTCAGCCCTCAGCTAGGGTCTCAACATGTAACTGGTTCATTAATTAATCATTTACCATTTAATGTTATTAGGTCATGTGAGGCTTATCCAAAACTGAGATCACATAGTGATAATATAAATAGTAAAGGTCCCAAGACATAACAATGAAACCAGAAAATGATATATAGTGAGGGAGTTCCAGGGTAAAAACCATGGTAACGTAAACTCACGAAAAGCTAACTCAGTTGTATCTGAGTCTATCTATGGGGTAAGAGTGTAATACAAGGAGAATAATACAAGTAATTCCACAATAAGTTGCCTACCATGTCCAATATTATTGTTCAAGGTAAAATAGGCCTAACCAAAGATAGGGCCCTATGGGATTTCACTAAGGCACATACTAGTCAATTCTAGATCCAAGGACTATATCTGATTTATCCTTTAATAAAAAAAGGGACCCAATGGTAGTATACTAGGAATCCAAGGAATATAAATGAACCAGTGTCTAGGTGGGTATCAACCTAAGAAAACTGTATCCTTGAATCGGAATTGAGTTCTAAAGACCCAAGGTATTATCCTCTCAGAATCAAAGGCGAGATCGAGTATTTTCATTCCTATTTTATATTGTAATCATGTTGTAATTAATTTGGTTTAAGTCTTGCCTTCAAATAGTATGGATAGGTCATGTAGAGTTGAAACCATGTGTTTATTGGTCCAATCCTTGTCTTCCATTAGTGTGGATAGGCCAAGTAGCACTTCAACCATTTAATCAAGTATTAATTAACCATTAAGTCTTATTGAATTATTAAGGTTCACTCAACTACCTTCCATCAATATGGAAAGGGGTGCTAGAAACATGTAACATTTAATCAATATCTTTTGATATTTCCCAGTTATATACTTAGTATACATGCCATTTCACATTTCATATTTCACATTTAATAAATATTTTTAAGCACTATCCTTAGGTGGGAAAAGTGGGGAGCATACATGGTAAATTCCATTATGAAATTATCATTAAAAACATACCATATAATATAAGGGGTCTCACATTTAGAAAGGGAATCAAAAGGAACACCTGAATGGTGGCTCAAACGTGTCAAAACACTAAAACTTAATTATGGGAAATCCTTCAACATGAGGCGGATTGAGTTGTGGGTGAAACTACTAATAAATAATCACATATTTGGAAAGATCATAACCAAATGATTAAAACACATATAATCATGGCATGTTAATTTAAGAAATGGTTTCCAATTAAACTAGTGGGCCCCACAAGACAATTCCAAAAACAATGAAATTTAGGGATGAATTCTAGAACACACGCCATAGGTTTTTACGAGACTTCTCCCCCAGTATCGGCCCCTGATTTACCACGAATAAGAGTAGATGTATAAAAAGGTGAAAAACACTAACATGGTGATATCTTGGCCGAGAGTGAAAGAGAAGAAGAACGGTTGAAGATAACTTGAGTACTTACCGTTGCACATCCTATGTGACGAGTGGACACTTGATTGGAGAACATATGAAGGAGATATCATAATCCCTATATTAGGCCTTCAAAAATATCCAAAAGTATGAAAATGAATGAAAATTTCAAAGGTCCTCAAATTAAGGAGGAAGAAGTGGATTGATAGATCATTAGGGGTGTTTTGATCATTTTACATAGGTTTTTAGCCAGCGCACGGTTTGTCCACATGGTTTGTCAAACCGTGCGCAAACTTTGTGAGAAGGTTCTACCCAAACCTGGGAAATGGGGCATTCACACAGTTTGGCTGTACGGTTGTGTGCCAACCATGTGAGGTGACACTGTCTGAAAGAACAAAATCTGCATGGTTAGGAAAATTGTGTGCTAATCGTGTGCAAACCATGTGACATGGACCGTTTTCCAAAAATGTGGTGTTCTGAGCTCCAATCAAGCCCCAAACATCCTCATAACCTTTTCTATCACATTTGTAAGCTATATTATGTCCAAAGTAAAGATTTAAACCTAAAATTAAAGGATCTAGGCCTAAGTAAAAAACCAGGTTCTTACAATATCCTAAAATTAGAGAAGTCCTTTTTAATTTCATGATTCGCTTAAATTATTATCACCTCCATGAATTTAAAGATGTTTTCTAAATAAATGGTAAAAATTATTTTAACCTATAACTCTTTTTAATACTGAAGATACCAATTTTAATATGAAAAAGTTGTTCATTGGTTATTTTTGTTGTCGATATATCGATGAGGAATAAAATCCATACATTATGAATTAATGTGATATTAAAACACCCATGAATGAGGGTCTTGAAGAATCCTATGAGAATTTCATTTTTTGGGGACATTGAATAGATCAATGGAGATATGTTGAGGTCATACTCATACAAAATAGCATAATGGAAGCTAGATACTACTTTATGTTATTATAAAAATAGATTCAAGGGAGAATACCTATGTATATTATGATTATTCAACTGATTTCTATTGAATTATATGAAATTTAGTTTTTTTATAAAAACAAAATCTACAATATAGCATATTGATATACTGATTATATTAAATAGTTTGAAGAGTTGTTATAATGATGTGATCAATGAGTATGATGATTGGTTAGAGTGTGGGGAAACCACCCATGGAGTACTAAGTATAAAGACTGATGTATTAGTGAATAATACTAAATGGATAATATTTGAAAAGGATGATATGATGATAGAATTAAATAATTAAGGGTGTTAATGGTAATAGTATCATATGATACTTTATTCTATATAAAAGGTATTATAGATATATGAAAATTATGTGGAATTATTTTAAAATTTCTAATGTCATTTAATGAAATTTTTGAGTGATTTTTAATTAACTATGTTTAATTAATGTGGTTTCTTGTTTATTAGAAAAAATATTATTTCATACAAAATATAAATTATTTTTCTTAAAAAATTGGAAATAGAAATGTGTTGAGAGTTTCTTGTATGTGTTAGTTTTTTTATAGGACATGGAAATATAGAAAAGTCATGGTAATCGAGTGATATGTAATATCATTGATGATATGCAATTTGGTTTTTTAAGAATATTGTAAAACCCCACAAAGGAATTGGATACATAATATATAGTAGGAGTGATATTTTTTATAAATATATAATCCATATTTACCATGTGTGATATATAATATCATGTATAATATATTTATTGAAGATAACTTTGAAATTGGAAAATGTGGAAATCTTGCATGAATATATAAAAAAATTATTGAGGCATAAAATTTTTCTTTATGACAAAATTTATTTTGAATATGGGAAAGCGGAATTTTTACAATGATGTATGTAAGAATAATTTTTTTATACATCACTTATTTTTTAGAAGGGTTTGAGTTTTTATAGATTATAAAATATTATAACAGTGCATTAGAAGATAATAGGATTTTTTAATATAATTGAAACTCACAAAAAAATGTAATATTGAATATTTCATATATATGATTTTACATTTTGAAAAAATTACATTATTGGAATAAAAATCAAAAAATAAAGGGACTATTATTTTTTATATTGAGCATCAACTTTTTAGATTCTAGATGATTTTAGAAATTAAGTGAATTATCATTTTAAATTAATGATATAACCATCATGAGAATAATATTGATTATTATATAAAAGGAAAAGGATATTCCTTGAAATTGGAGGGAGTTTTACTATAAAGTAGGATCCATGTCATGAAGATCGTTGCATGAAAACATGAATTCTATAACAGATTAAAATATATTCTTATTTTTAGGATAATAACATTCTGGAATAATTTTTTATGTCATGTTAGAAATAAAATCCAGAGTTTTATGATTATTTAAATTTGATTTATCCAACTAGTATTAACTATGAATAAAGGTATATTGATCTTCTATTAAGTAAGTTTGATTTTATATTTTCTTAATATGGGAAATTTTACTCATTGTATTATATTAATGAAAAGGTAGAGTAAAAAATGGTTATAGGGAAGAAAAAAAATACTAAGCACCAATATAGAGGATAAATATATATAAAATAATGAATTGGTTGAAAATATTCATGAGGTAGAACCAATCGATCTATAATGAATAAGGTTCAGATGAGCTGCTTTGATGGAAGACCTCTACATATTTGTGTGACAAAGGAATTAAATATTGATAATTATGATTATCTAAGAGTGATGAATTGAATGAGATGAATGATGTGACCCTACTCAAAATATATAAGTAGTGAAATTTAAATTTTTTGTCTCTATAGAAGTATCCTTCGAAAAAATGGAGAAAGATAGTATAAATAACCAATCAAGAGTTTTTAGACTAACTAAAACTTCTTTAATGAACACTTTAGGAGATTTATAGGGTTTTAAGGAGATAACCATCCTTTGTAATCACTAGTGTATATAATTTTTGGACGAAATTTATTATTTTACACACAAAACAATTATTTCAAAAATTCATCTCAGACCAGAACTAATTATAAAAAGGAGTAGGTGCCCACTTTTTGACCAAACATGTAAAAATATACACGTGCTATATTTTTATTTTAATTGGTTGAATACGATAATGAGTAGTGATTAAATTAATTAGTGGGTATAGATTCTATTAAATAATATAACCTTATTTAGAAGAAATATCAAAAAATTAAAATCAATGATTCACCCCCCCACATTTATACATCAATTTTGTTGGATAAATAAATTTTCATTAGTGCTAACCATGTTTCCTATAAAATATTCAACATTAACTTATCATTTTAACATTAAATTGTTTAAAAAAATGAAGGAATTAAATTATATAGTAACATGGTGGATTTGACACAAAATCTGAAAAAAGAAAAAATAAATATGAAAAGAAGATAAGGAAGCACTTAATAAGGAAATATGATATACTATCAATTATAGGTATTCAATGTGGTATCATATTTGATAAGTATTACATGAAAAAAATTAATGTTGAATTATTTACTCTTATATATTATTTTAATCATTAAATGGATAATGTAAACACATTTCTACTCAAATATGGAAAATTGTTCCAAGAAAAGATTTAGAAACACAATTATATAAGTGTAATTGTATTGTCAAGGATGTGTAATACATGGAACAATACCTATAAATTTGTAGTGAATCATCTTTATAAGATTATATTAATTTAATTTTTTGTGATAATATTAAATTCATAATATTATAGGAAAATAATATCCATTCATTGGATGAAATTCACAATGATGGCACTGGGGTCAAGGATTCCCAATTAGATATGAAATAAAAAATAATTAATGTGCTTTTTAGTTACACAAATGAGGAAAAAAATTAATATTATAATATATATATTATAATTGAGTGGTAAGGTAGATTTAAATTATTTTAGAATGGTAATATTTCCTTCAAAATGAACAATCATGAAAATGAAGCTAAATTGATAAATCTTGAAGAGGTTCAACATAAAAATTCCCATGATATATAGAAAATAAGAGAAGTTTTGGAACCGATTTGTGATAACATTCATATCACTAAGAGGACTCAATTTGTTGAGAATAAATTATTTTAGTCTCTTTTTGAGACACTTATAGAAATATATATAGTAAAAATTAATGCTTAACCTAGAAATTGTTTTTTGTACAAATGTTATTTCACAAGATTGTCCATATTGCAATTCAAAATCTTGGAATATCTATCTATAGAAAACAAGGAAAATTCCACCATATCAACAAGGGATGGTGTGATCTTGTTCAAGAAATATAGATCCCCAATTAGGTACCTAAATAATGGTATATTCACTACAAAATATATTATTGTACAACATGTAATAATTGTAAAAAAAATTCCTAATGTTAACCAAAATGATTAAATGGGAACCATTAGTGATGTTGGGTTTTTGGGAATAGGGTCATTTAATATTTTCACAACATGTTATATTTTAAAGATAATTAATGTTTGAAAATTGAGAGATAATTTATTACATTAAAATAAATTTTTATTTATAGAAGAAATGATTGAAAAGGAAATTAAATATTCCCATAAAGAAAATATTTATTACTCTTGATAATTTATAGAAATATTTTAATAAATGACTTCACAATGAATACTACTAATATATTATTTGTAACATTTGTAATTTATATCTTCGTAATAAGAGAAAAGAACAACAAATGAAGAAATAATGAGGAAATGGGGATGTGGGTTCTTTTATTTATAAACTAATCAAGAGATTTATGAAAAATAGTATGATGATGTTAAATGGGAAAGATTAAATTGATGTCATGCCAACTAAAAGAATATGTTTCTATAATGGATGAAAATACCATATCAAGGACTATTGAAATATTATATTAACATAAAAATAAATTGAAAAAATCTAGAAAAATGAATGTATAATTAATCCAATAAATGAATATAAGGATATATTATTGGATGATATTATTGATGTAGAATATAAAAAGATTCCAAATAACTAAAGCATGAAATATTTAAGATATCAATATTGAAGGTGAAATTTGTTGGGGGATAAATGTATAAAATTCATAACATGGTTAATAAGACAACATATTATTTTTTAATCCCATAAAAATAACCAAATAGTTCATGTGATAACAATAATACTTTGAAAAGGTATTATAGACACAAAAATAAGGTTGTCAATACTCTTATTGAGTACTGAATATTTGGATAGCTCTGTTGGAATTGGATAAGAAGTTAAATCAAAAATAAAATAGTACATGTGATTTTATAGATAAAGCTTTATATAATATTTAATCTGATAAAAGAGACAAATAAAGAAAGAATATGACTATGTAACCTTTGATGAATCATGAAGAGCACTTTAAATATTATATAAAAAATAAAATTTTTTCTAGGTTGATGTAAAGATATTTTTCCTATCGTTCTTATTGAAAAACAAGAAAATTTACACCTTATTCCCCAATCAAATATGTTTCTTTTAGTGGAAAAAAAGTTGAATAAGTATAGGTGATATCTTCTTAAAATTATTTAATTATGATATATAAAGAAAAATTAAACACCATGGAGTGTTTTCATTATTAAGATGAAGTGATGTTGGATAAATCCATTATGGGTGAGATAACAAGTAGAAGAAAGATTCTAGAGATATCATAAATTGGATGTCCAGGATAACAGTAAATTAGTGGTAATGAAGATGTGTGGTGTTCAAATTCCCTATTATATCATGAATACAGAAAAATATAATTATTTAGGTGGACAATTTGTTAAACTGAAAAGTGTGGTGTGGTATGTATGGAACTATAAATTTTTTAACATTTTTATTAATATTTGTGTATATGATAAAATAACATCTAAATTATATTTAAATATACTATTAATATAGATCTATGAGTTGTTTTTACATGGTATATTTTATATGGAACGTATTGATAATAAGGTTAATCACTCTTATTATCTGCATTAAGAATGAATCACTTATATATGGTGTTGGATAATATTTTAACTCATATCTGAGTAAGATATAAATACACCCATTCCTCCAGACAATAAGGAAGAGATATGTGATATCCACACTTAATTATACTATTTAATTTATTATCAATATGTGGGGGAAAATATTACTTTAAACACAAAGTTTGTATTGATAACAAAACCAAAGTGTGGACTGAGGAGCCCCATTTGAATATGATGAAATATTCATTAGTTTTATATATTTTTAATTTATCATTGATGATAAAATTCAATATATTATAATTTTTTGTGATGTAGAAGATCCCAAAAAGGAGAGTCTAAATAAACCCATGTGTATTCAATTAGATAGGGAGATTGAGGAGCTCAATACTGATAGGTTGAGATGGTAATCATATATAAATGTTAAAAATAAGTTGTATTATTCATAAAGTTCATGAAAAAATTATCCATGGTTTGATCCTTTTACATCATATGATTACTAAGATAATTTTTAAATAATAAAATGACATGTGATATTGAAATTGGAAACACTTCCTATAATATTGATGGTTGTGAAAATGGTTGTATTGGACAAATTAAAGTTTTGTGATTGCACTGTGATCAAAGAGTTACTTAGTTGTATGAAATTTAGAGAAAAATTATATAGAGTATTAAGTATGAATAATATTATATAACTGATGAATAATCTATAGATAATTTTTTTGGGAATACTGATGTGGGGATAGATTAATAAAGAAACATGCGTTATTAGAATACATATATGTGTGTTTTTGTTTTCTCTAAAATACATTAGAATTTAATATGATGATTTTAAAAATATTATATAATTATGATGTTTTGTAAAGTTACTTTTTTGGTATTGTTATTTTTCTCACTTGAATTAAATATGTTACTGGTTAATTCTAATTAATTTGAAGTCATACAGTATATATTATGTTTCTCAAAAGATAATGATATAGAATGGTTTTATTAATTTAAATATATGTAATTATTATTGTATATATATGAGTTAGATATATTGAAATGGAATGGTAAGGGAGTGATATGTAAAATCATTTTTTATATATAATATATTTTTCTTAAAATCATTTCACAATACTCCAATGTCAATGTATTTGTAATATATTGATAGATTAGATTGTGTACTAATGTGTTAATCCAGAAAAATCATGCGTAACATATTATCACATGAATAATAAATCTGTTAAATATAATTTAGAAATAGTCAAAGTGTAGAATCATATTTGAATACATAATATATTTTATAGGAAAGAAAGATTTTATGTATGAGTCAACTAATTTTAGAAATTCAGAAAATGAGTAATTTAAAAATATGGTACTTAATATTTAATCTATCATACATAATAATCATCTTACAAAAGAGATAAATTCCTTTTAAATTAAAGGTTCATTCATTGGTATATATTATGTTATGATTCTTTCGTAATATAATTGGAACACACATAGAGACACATCAGTTATAATATATCTTATGTATGATTTTATAGTTTCAAAAATCATGAGATTAATGAGGGATTGATTCATATGAATCCTAGGATTTCTCTTAAATCTATTAAGTAAAATAATATTTTATTCAAGATTACTTAAAAAACTAAGGTGTAATATTTTCAACAATAAGATAGAACCACATCGTGAATCACTCTAAATATGAGGAATAAGTATAATAGTAAGTCATCCAATTAAAGGTCATCACACCACAATATAATTACCACACCGTGTTTCTTTTTGTATGAAAAAAATGCATTCACCGTAAATTAAAACATTTTTGGATTTATGTAGAATATAAAGCCACAATAACATTAGATAACTCCTGAGTAAAAATAACCTAAGTCATATGGAGATTTAAATAATTAGTATTTTGTCTAGTATTCACAGAAAACAAAATGAGATTCCATTTTAATTAATTAATTGATGATTTTAATTTATTGGATAGGGGAAATATAAAAATTTTATTTTACTTATTAAAACACATAAGTAAAATATGATAATAGTAGAGAAAACTGATACTAAAATCCAATAGAGATAATTTATATATTTGATGGAGATAATAGATTAGACACATTTAGTAAGGGTAACCTTGGTGTTGAGGACAAAAAATTGGAATATGAGATTGTGTGGTTTATGATCACAATGAGTTCAATTTATAAAGGAATATGATACATATTCTAAAGAAGATCTGGAAATGAGAACACGAGGAACAATGATGATGTGTTTCTATATAAGAAGAAAGTATTAACGAAATATTTTTTGATTGGTCCATTTTAAGAGGCCTTTGAAAAACATACTATTTCCAATAGAAAAAATATATTATGAGATTGTACAATGGTGGGACCTTGTAAAAATAACCCAATAGGATATGTATAGGGATTGTTTCAAGATATACCACCAATGTATTCCTTGGTATTCTTGATTCGTGAGAAGAAGTAACTATTGTACACACTCATGTTTACTAGTATAAATCTATGCCTCAGACTCGACCTAAATGAATCAAGGAGAATGTATACCACATTTTTAATGAACCATATCAAAATAGTCTTGTTCTTTTTCCATTTAATTGGTTAAATTTGAGAAATTATGAGACCTCAAAGAATTAGTTGATCGAGATTATAACAATTCAAAGTGGTTTATCCCATAGAAATAAATCACCAATTAATTATTAATGTGCCACCCCACCCTATATAAGATACATCCATGCATTATGGAACATAAAAATGATTCCTAAAAAGTGATTTTAGAAATATGTTCCTCATAATCCCCTCTACCTCAATATTATTCTTATTCAATATAGTGAAGATGTGTTTAACATTACAAAGTTTATTCTTAGTGATATTAAAAAAAATTAAGCCTAATTTATAAAAGAAATGTTATTATCCTCTCATTCTATAAGTGAGATCCTTTTTAAAAAAAAAACATGGGAACACCATTCTAGTTAATATAATCTATACACTCCCAAAAAATTATTAAGTTAATAAATAAGTTTTCACGAAAAAAACTTGGATTCCCATGAATTTCACTCACCTGCATCAGAATAAAGAAGTTATATATACACTTATCAGGTGTCTATAGGGGGTTATAATAACAACCTCAAATGATACCACTATGCTTTTTGTGAAAACCCTTTATTAAAAAAAATATCAATACAAGTGAGTTTCAAAATAGATATTTGAAAATAATCTTTTGAGGATTTTTAATGAAAGGAAACAAGATGTTACAATTCTTTTTATAAATTAAAATTTCAAATGAATGTTGTAAACTCTAACATTTAATGTATATAATATATCAATTATCCCAAAGGACCTAATGGATGAGGACTTATAAGATACTCAAAATATCCATAATCAATTATGAACTACTAGATATTAACCAGAGTCTGATCATATACTGCAAAATTACATCACTATTTAAGGAAATAAACCCAACTAGTGGAATGATTATATACAAACGGATTTTCTTTGGGTCCCACCATATGAAATCAGTTTCGGTGATATTGTTTTACCAATTAAAAAAACCTATATTCGAGGGAATATCATCAAATAATTTCTATGTATCCTTTACTTATATATATATATATTCCATAGAAAATATTTAAAAAATACATGGAAAACAAATAAAACTTAAAAACTATTCTCATAAAAAATTTAACCTCAGATAATAATTTTATAAAATTAAAATAAGGTGAAACAATATTTTTATGAATTATTCATAAAAGGTTCAACCAATAATGTATGGTTTGAAAACCACTTACCATAAATCACTAAAACCATTTATGATTAGGATAAATCCACTAATAAATGAAGGAAACCCATAAAAAGCTGGTGAATACCTCAGCATAAAAAACCATCCATTGATATTATTAAGTGTACCCAATGATTCCATATCAATAGGGTAATAATGAAACTAACGAGTGATAGATAACTAAAACACAGAGAATGGGAGGAATCACTTACTTGATTATTTCTAGGTGATTAGGGGTGATTTTAAACCAAAACCTAAGGGATAATTGAAGGATATGTACTGTAACACATGGGGGGCTAGTGTATCGAAAAATAAATAAAACATAGGTTATAGGTATAATAAAATATGAAGGGGTAGTTAAAAAAGTAATATTTTATTTTTCATAAATATTTAGGAAGATTATCATCAAAAATCAACACCAAAACCATGTTATGGTGACCTCTAATTCTTTCATAGGAACCACTAACTAGAGATGTATTATAGTGTATCCCGAGTATCAGGGAGAGGCAAACCTTCACCCGACTAGAGGTGAATTTATCCCTCATTGTGTCGTTGGGTTACTTGGGATTCATAAAATGAGATTGTTGTAGTTCAAAACTATATATATGTGTCCTTACAGGGAACCTCCAAATACAATGAATTTATGAATATTAAAATAAATGATGATATAGGGAGATTAAAATATTTTCTAGTTACCTGGTGGGTGTGAGAATTCATCGAAACATATCACTCTCTACCCCATGAATGTCAACCCGATACATGAAAAAAAACAAAAAGTCCAGTATTTCCTCTTGAATGATTCCCACTCCCAAGTCCCATGAATGTCCCCTTCATACAAACATAAGACATGAATCAACAATATAGATATTACTTTCATTAATATAACATGGAAAATAAAAATATATAGTGGTTTCTCTATAAAAAAGACACAAAACACTAATGAAAAATCATCCAATTTAAGTGAGTTAGAGGGACCCAAATGATACTTATTCAGCTTAGAGATGTGGAAACAATCTCGAATCTTTTGATGAAATAGTAATTTCATCATATAATACTCCATTGAAATTCATTCCTTTGACTTAAAGGTAAATGCATGCCTCATGGATGATTTCCACAACTTCCCCAACCATCAGTGTCCTAATCAGGATAATACCTTTATTAACACTATTTCATAATAAGAAAACTCCAAGAGATGAAACAAATGGTTGGTATATGATTCTTTGTAAATATGAGATACCACTAATCACTACAAGGTTTTCTAGAATATCATAGTTTTCACATGGACAAGGCTCAGTCTCATGATATAATTATCACCATACTCTTACCAAAAGAGATTCGACTATCAAGGTTAAATTATTTAAATGGACCCATCTATATTGAAGATTGGTAACTATTAATGTAATAAAATTCCACAAATACTAGATATCTCTATTCTTATTTCATGAATTAAAAGTCATAAACTCAATGTATATCATCCAAAATTTAGATTTCCCACTCAATTAAGTAATATATTTGAGGATGGTATGCTCTACTCAATTTTACCTAGGACACCATCTTCTACTGTATATTATTCTCAAAATGAGAAGAAAACCAATGGTCCCTATAAAAAATAATAGAATAATTAATGACCTATAACCTCAGAATATCCTTCAAATATGACTTCTTAAGGTTCTCTACCTTAATGTTATCCTTTATCTACATAAAATAAGAAAATTTAATTAAATTATTACTAATATATTATATAGTATTTATTTGATGATGGGTAAGAGTTAATTCAAAGTTTAAATCCATGGAAATGGCATTAAATTTATAGGTAGGTTCGGTAATGTTTTGGTGTCATTGGTATAGCCAATATAGCATAGATTTGACATATAAGAATGTGTAGAATCAAGATACAATGTCTTCAATGTCGTGACATATATGCAGCCTCCAATAAAAATGCATCATATCATAAAATATATTCTTTTATGTAGGATGAATAGACCATTGAGTTAAATTAAAATCTTATATCACTCCCATTCTCATTGATAATTTACCCACAACCCAATCTGTAGATAAATATTCCCCTAGGGTGAATGATTCCACAAACTGGCGGTCTCCCAACAATATATAGTTTCTTTGATAAACCAAAAACACCATTATTCTAGCTAATCAATAGAATTTAATAAATAGAAATTAGTTATAAGTTTCACCTTAACAACGAACATATAAATGTCCACCTCCTTTACATACATATGAAAATGTAAAAAATTATCATATAATCTCTATCTTCACAATATTTCATCAATGTATATTAAGAAACTTTTCTAATGAGGGAATCAATGAAAAAATTTACCTTGCCTATAATAAAAGCATCATCAAAATTTACTTTTTGATAATTACTCCACCAATCACTTGTTTCTAATGAATAAATCCTTCTAAGATAGTATACACATTAGGATTTTTTTATCGATATATTCGTATAAACGTCTCAATAAATATGTAATTTCAATAACACATAAGCTCATGGATAATAGCCTCCTGTTCATGGTCATGGGTGGGATAATTTCTTTCATCTTGTCATTATTTCTTGGAACCATAATCCACCACATGATTACACTGAAAGAGCACAAAACCATGAACCATAACAATGAGTCATAAAAGACCACATAAGCCCTACTTACCTTTGGTAAAAACAATACAGTGGTTGATGAAAACTGTAACATCATCTCTTAATAGGATAATGAACATTATACCCACCATAAAAAGATCCCTTATTCCTAAGTGATTGATTTCAATAGATATGTGATATTATATAATTTCTAGATGAATCAAAAATAGTATCCATTCAATACCATGAAGACATATATCTCAATCAAATTGTTGGGTTTGTCTAAATATTTTATGGCCATTATCATCTCATAATCTCTTAAAATTTCATATTGTGACACCACATTCCCCAATAACGTAACATCCTAGATCAGGAATATTTATTTAGATATTTGAACATAATATTCATGATCTGAAATAATTATAGAGGTAATCCAAAAATAAAAAACATGATCCAACTTGGTATCTATTAAAAAATACATATCATCTATAATTACCATGTCAGAAGAATCATGGTTTCAATGGAATATATGTTTCATAATTTTTGTAAAACTACATGATCATTAGTCCTG
The DNA here is from genome assembly GCA_963277665.1 of Viscum album. Lineage (NCBI taxonomy): Eukaryota > Viridiplantae > Streptophyta > Magnoliopsida > Santalales > Viscaceae > Viscum > Viscum album. The sequence goes on from OY728122.1 coordinate 600,868,949, forward strand.
TCAAAATTCATCAAAATATGTTTATAGTGGTTAAATATTATTTGGAAACTAGTTTTTAGAATATGATATTCTCTCCCCACAACCTTGTGGTAACCTGATTGAAGATCAATTTTTTTGTAACCACCTATCCCCTTTTAACTAATGAAATCAATAATTTATGTAGAGGAAGGGATAATTATTTGTGATAGTAACCCAATTTAGATTCTAATATTCGAAACACAATAGGAATGTTTCATATTAATTTTTAGAAAGAATCTCATAGGAAACCCCAAAGATATATTTTTGGGAGGATGAATCCCTTGGCATCTATGTCATTTAGTTTTGTTTTCAATTACATAAATTTATCTAGTTACATGTGTTGTGATGGAAAGCATATAAAATTAATCACGTAATCAAATTGAATGAAAAAGAAACGTTTTTTTTACTTCAGAGGTAATATTGAGACTTCATTATGAAATACCCCTAAGAATTAATTCACCAATGGTGGAAAACAACTTTTAGATCCCCCTACACCATCCTATAGCGGGAGGGATTATACAAGAAATATAGGCCTCCCAAATTCAATAAGGGTAAGCCCATCCTGACTAGATAATGTGTCATATTCTCTTAAGACTAGATGAGAACTCTTGTTAGTGGAAGGGAAAGACAAACTTTAGTGATACCTACAAGTATGATACTATAAATTAATCATCTAGTTTATCCCCATGTTTCTATCTAATAGTTTCATTTCAAGGTCAACAAAATATGAATGTTGCACCCATTATGATATTATATGATACAAGAGGGACAATAAAGTTTTCGATCCCTCTTATTTTTAAACAAAGTTGATATCTAAATAAAATATCACATATTCTACAAAGGAATATTAAATTTTCAAAAAAAACATGAGTATAAATAAAAATTTGAGAAGAATCTATATAAAAAAATAAACTACCATAGATACAAAAATAAGAATGATACCCCTCAATGTCACTTATTACATATCATATTCCAAAGGAGTTGGCTCCATTACATGAAACTCACTACTCTTAGTCTGATTTTGGTTGTAAAGTCCCGACCCAGGTGGCGTGCATCGGTGCCACGAGCTGGCCTGCTATGTGAGTTCAGGAGTGCTTTCCCATAGCTAAAGGTTTCTGACTAGAAGAAAGGTTTTATTATCCATCATGGGGATAATATAACCTCTTTTTAAACATATTAATACACTAGTAGAAATATTTAAACAATAAATGATTAATAAAAAATGATCTCCAAATCGAAACAATACATGTATAAGGAGATGACCCAAGAGAAACACAATATCAACACTAAACATTGGATATGCCATGGTAAAATATGGGTCGACTGTAAAAATAAAAACTAAAAATAGAGACAAAAGTCATTAACAAGAGGGTCACAAACCATGTATAGATCCGTCATCCATGCCCCATCCCAACTCAACCACTGAACAGGGGGACTTCTCCCTTATCCTGTCATGCAATCATGAAATCTATTCATGTACTGATTATGAATTCTAAGTGGGGTGTGAGTATAACTCAGTAGGCCACCACTAATGTTTTCTAAAGAAATATCTAGCCAATAAAAGTTTATATATTTATATAAATAAATAATCACAATTCATAAATAAATAGTCATCACATTATCAAATTATTCTTTTTTAACCATATAAACATACCAGGTTTCAAGGACACTCCAACATCAATACACAAATCATCCCACACCAGAGTCTAAACTATCCCCAAGGGATATCATGTCTTGGAATCCCACTTTTACCATTAAATATCTCATCTAATATCTCATAATTCTATTATTACCATTCTAGATCTCCATTCACATATGAATTTTATAGTTTCCATTCATCATTTCATTAATTCATTCAGTAATTATTTAATTGTCTCAATCTAATTAATTAACTGAATAGTTAATTAATCATCTCAATATGATTCATAAAATTTGTAATTAATTAATCTTCTCAACCTCATTAATTAACTCAATAATTGATTAATCATTTTAATCTCATCAATTAACTTAATAATAAATTAATCATCTCAATATAATTAATTAACTGAGGAAATAATTAATAATATTAATCATATTAATCAACTCAAAAATTAATTAATCATCTATTTTTAATTAATTTACTCAAAAATTAATTAATCATATAAAACTCTCATTAATTAAATAAACAATTAATTAATTATCTTGATCATAATAATCAACTAAATAATTAATTAATCATCTCAATCACATTAATCAACTCAAAAAGTAATTAATCATCTTGCAATCCCATTATCGCATAATTAATTACTCAATTAGACAATCTAAATATCATCTAATTAATCCCATAATTATTTTCTCAATTTAACAATCTCAAAATCATCTAATTAATTCTGTAATTAATTACTCAAAACCTATGATTCAAATATCCAAAATTTTACAATTTTTCACAAATTAATTAATTTGAAAAATTAACTAAATTCATAAAAAATAAATTTCTAATAATCTAATAGAAATTATACAATTATATTCACATAAATAAAATCAATACTTTAGGTCTTGAATTGTAGACCACCTACCTAAAATTTTTAACAAATGATCACCCAATGGTAAATCCCTAAAATTTGAGTGTAAGAATGACATATAATTAGATCCAAATGTGAAACCCTAAATCAATATCATGGAAACAAAGATCCATCAATCATAGATCTAGATATAACCACAATAACATGAAAAACCCTTTATAATACCACTAATAATGTAAGAGTAATAAGAACCCAAGCGGGATAAGATTCTCTTACCCGGAGGGGTGCATATCTTTGATCTGATATTTGAATCACAATTAAAGGATTTTAGGAAGGCTTGGAATCCATCCAGAAGGCTATAAATGGTGAGGATACGAGTTGTTCAATATTAGGGTTGAAAGAGGTGAGTTTCGGGGGTTTGGGAGCTTTAAAATTAAAATTTCAGGTGAATTTAATACTTGAACATGATTTTCTATGAAGGGGCACATGATTTTCCTTAACCATGTGCCTAAAATGTGTGCCTATTTTATAGGGGTGCACAATTACTCCTTAGAGGGAACATAGTTAGAAAAACCATGTGCAAACCATGCAATTCCCCTCTGTCAAGGGTTTCACAATTTTCTAGGTTAGGGCACATGTTTTTTCCAAACTGTGCACCAACAATGCACTACCCTCTTTCTCCTATTGTTCTCAAAATTTCAACCAAAAAAACCCCAATGTAAATCCCAAACAAGATTAATAAATAAAAAGAAACAGAGTTCCTAAAATCCAGTGTGATTCATCTATTAAAAAGGTCTGGATCTTATAATATCACCACCTTCAAATAGCACAACCACACATTGTACTCCCAAGAATAAAAATGATTCTAAGAAAAAAATATTTGTCTTTTGAGCCCTCATATCTATTTCTCTCTCCCATGTTTCTTCTAGAACAAGTTCATGTTTCCAAAATACATAAACTATCAGTACAGTCTTTCCCCGCAACACTTTCTCATTGTGATCCAACATACAAATCAGATTCTCCTCAAGGGATGCCTATATCCCCAACTCATAACCATCCACATCTATCACATGAGAAGGGTCGGGTTGATATCTCAAAAGTTTTCAAAAATAAAAAATAGAATGGATAACATTATATTTATATGAAAAAGATAATCAGTATGTCACCAACCCAATTATTTCGACCATCTCAGACAATCTAATGAACCATAGCACTGGTTTTCCCTATCTATGTATTCATCGTTGACCAATTCTAGGTGACACCCAAAGGAAAACTATATCACCCTCTTTAAAAACTATGGTTTGTTTAATTTTTATAGAATACAACTTCATTCTACTCTATTATGTATCCATATTATTTTGAATCAACTAAACCTTCTCTAATGTTTCATGTACGAGCCTTGGTCCAAAAAAGTCTCACTCACCTACCTCTGTCCAACATAAAGCGGATCTAAATTACCTACCGTAATGATCCTCATATGGTTCTATATGAGTCCTATCCTGATTAATGTTGTTATAGTTAAACTAAGACGAATCTAGGCTCTTTTCCCAAGACCTTATGATGTCAAGAACACATTCTAACAATGTATCCTCATGCACCTATATAATATGATTTGACTTCCCAATATCTGGGGGTGAAAAGTAATACTCAAAAAAACTTGTGTACCAACCTCCTTATGTAATCCCTTCTGGAATCATGATGTAAACCATGTGTCATAGTCTAAAACAATGGTCTCAGGTACCCTGTGCACAAGGATTATCTCCCAAACATACAAGTATCCCAACTAATCCACTGAGAAAGTCTATCTCATAGGAAAGAAATGTGCTACCTTCATATGTATCTCCATAATTTCCCAAATAACATTTTTATTCTGAGTCATCCTCATGAGACCCACCAACAATTCCATGGTAACATCTTCCCACTTACACTTTGGAATGGTGAATCTCTACAATAAACCACTAGGTCATTGATGATCAACCTTCACCTATTGATAGGTGTAGAATCATGTCATGAACTCTAGTATCTCCTTTTTCATGCCTAGCCACCAATATTACCATCGAAGGTCATGGTACAATTTGGTCACTCGTAGTTGCACCACCCACTATGAGGCATGAAATTTGTGGATCGTACCCTCTCCAATTCTCATAGAAAAAACAACCTAGTTCATGACATAGACGATATAATACAAATCTATATTCCAATTATAATGTGACTCTACACCAAAAAGGATTTCCATAAAACACAAACACTCTCTATCCTTATACTTCCATTCTGTAATATAACTCAAAAGTGTACACTCTACAAAAACTGATACAATATTCATTTGATCATGTATATCATAAAATTAAAATGAATCTCATCCAGTATTTTAACCTTCTTTTACTCAACACTATACTCCTTTACATCCTGAGTTTTAGTTTTCTAGGTCATAGTGTTAGAAAAAATATTTCCCTTTGTGGGTGTATAAGACAGATCAAAGCCGAATGAATTTATATACTCAAAATATCTCTTCTACCAAAGATTAATGTTTCTATATGAAAATATTTACTTTAATCTATTTTGATCATTATAAATACTAAAATTCTCTCCCAATATATAATTCCACCAAAACATCAAATAATAAAGAACTATAGTTAATTAGAGGTCATTAATAGGGTATTTTTATTCACGTGGCATCAAATACTAAGACCTATACACCAGAATGTGATAAACCTATATCAACACTACTCAAATACCTATCCAGTAAGCAAAAAAACATAGTGTAATCCTCACATTGATTGGGAAGAATCAACATTGTTGGCAAAGTCAACCACTTCTTCAACTCCTAGAAATAATCCTCACATGATGTTGACTAATCAAACTTTATCCCCTTTTCTTTCAATCCTCAAAGTTATGTTTCCAATATGGATAAGTCTTGAAGAAACATATGATAATATCACGCTAATCCTAAAAAGATACATATATCAAAAATATTTATGTACTAATCCCAAGAAACAAATGCTTTCACCTTCTCTAGGTCCACTGATACTCATTCCTCTGAGTTCTTATGACCTAAAAATTGTACATGATCAATCAAAAACTGAAAATTAGATAGCTGGGCATATATTTGATCCTCACTAAGAGTACTCAGGATTATGTCATGATGTTGGGAATGATCTTCAGGATTCTTAGAGTACACCAAAATTTCATCAAACATCACTACCGCATATAGATCGAGGTACAGATCAAATATTTTTTTCATTAAGGTCGTAAACATTATTGGTGCGTTCATAAATAAAAATGGAATTATGATGAACTAATATAGGTCACACCTACTTCAAAATGTGTTCCTCTTTATACCATAAGTTTTAACTCTCAACTGACTATACCCTGATCTCAGGTCAATCTTATAAAGATACACAATCTCCTATCAACTAGTCAAAAAGATCACCAACACATGGAAGAGGGTACTAGTTTTTTATATTCATCTTATTCAACTTATAGTAATCTAAAAACAAGAAAAAACTCTCATCATATTTCTTTACAGACAACACAAGTCATCCCTAATGAAATATACTTGGATTGATAAACCCCTTTTACATTAACTAATCCATCTGAGTATGGATCCCTTGAAGTTTTGATGGTTCTATTATGCAGGGTGGAATGTAAACTTGATTAGATCATGGAATGAGATCATTAGTAAACTCCATGTCTCTCTTAGGTTATAGAACTAAGATGTATTCCAAAAACACATAATGAAACCATTCCACTATCGGTGGAAATAAATTATGTTTCACACCCAATTATTCCTATTTTATTCTAGGATATCTGGCCATGAGTTCTCCTAGTTGTAGATTAATTATCCTTGATCATCCATTCATGATAACCCACTCTCCACTGTGAATATAGTTTTCACCATTATATTTGGTAAAATTTACTCTCCTATGGTAATAATCAATATGGGATTTGTATGATACAAACTATTCCATAAGAAAAAATTTATCTAAACATGACATTTCATTAATGTATAGATCCTAAAGAAAATAATATAGCCCATCCTTGAGAGAACATCCCCTGAAAAAATATATTTTACTCGACTGTATTCCAAAATGTGTATCTATCATTATAACCCCGCCCATGAACTCCACCACTAGTTTCAAAAAATTCAAAAGTTTCACATATATAATGAAATGAGAGTCACCATTATCAAATAAGGAAGTAGATAGTGTAAAATCTATAAGAAAATACCTCTAATTATTGATGATCCAACCCCGTTATCCACCAACCTAGACTAAAAGACATGAAATTGTCCTTCCCCTCATCCCTGTGATATAGTCTGAGTCCATTGAGATGTACAACTCTGTTGATACATGTATTTTTCATACAAGTAATGTTTCCACTACCTCTACTACCTATTCCAGTAGAACTCCAACTGCCATCCTAATAAGGTGTATAAGATACCCTTCCTAGACCCTGATTCCATCTTTCTTACCCATGATTAACCATTTATCAGAAGTTCCTATAGAACTTCTTCGAATATCCCATATTTCCAAAATATCGACATTCCACTGGTGGTCGAGGATATTGTCTTCAATAGTGGCTTAGCCTACCACATTATTGGAAAATTACTAGACACAAGGTCCATTGTAACTGAATATTGCACCTGACCACTCTATTTCCACTGTTATGGATATGGTTCTCAAAATGAAAATTCCTAATCTCAAAAGATACAACTATTGATCAACCAATAGTAACCATCTATCCCCTCTTAGAAGCCTCCTTTAGGTTTCCCTCGACTATGAGGACCTGATTTCCCACCTCTAAAAACTTCTTCATTCTAGTGATTTTCACCTTAGTAATAATTTCACACATAATTACTTCCTAAACTAGTTTTGATGAAGTATCCTCATCTGCTACCAATGATGGAGTAAAGTGATGAAAAATTATAAATCATCCATCATAGTCCATTAAAAATATAGTTCCCTGAGTAAATCTCATGAAATCATGTTATCTCTCCTTTACCCATGTATCTGGATATAATTTCTCCAAGAACCATTCAAAGAAGTCATTCTATAACATACCATCAACCTTCCCAGTCACAACCTAAATGGAACACCAGTATTTAAGAAATCCTCATAGCATAACATCATCCATCTTGACTCTCTTCTCAACAAGAGTCTCAAAGTGGCCTAGTATAGTTTTTATAGAATCAATCCAGAAATAATCTCCCTCAGGACCTCCTTCTCTAGAAATGGTTTGGGGTTCTTCAATGATACTCCCTCATCATGTCAGACATATTCTTCACAACCCAACCTGGGTCTCATTCAATGAATTGCATGAACTATTTAAATTTCTATTGGAACTTCTCTCTAACATCCTCACCTTGCAATATCAGTGACTTTGGTTTTTCCAATTATAGATAATATCTATCCATGTCCCCCTGTCATCATCTCAATATGTGTGGTCAGAGAGGCATAAATATAAAATCCAAACACACACCTTAGGATAATATTATTAACATCAACATATTTAAAAGAAAATACAATAAGGCACAAAAATACTTTTTTCCCAAACCCACCATTGGGTCAAAACAGAAGTGATAACACTACCCAAAACCATCCTATATATAGGTCATGGTTACAGAGATGTTAACTCATTTTCATCATTCAATTTTCTCATTTAGACGCCCAATTACTCTCATATTTTATCTTTTTACAACATTTTTTATATTTTTAGGAATCATTTTTGGTTTAATTTTACAATAAAGGAAATGTATTTTAAGTTCAACAACTTACCCATAACCCATTTTTTCAGTGCATTCCTAAAATGATGCATGATGAAAAATATTCATGAGTTCCTAGATTAATGCATTCATACTCAACTCCCAAGCCTTACCGAGCCATGATTCAAAACACAAAAATTCTCAAAAATAGTTTTCACATTACATAAAAACTGTGTCACCTAAGGATAAATAATATTCAACAGTAACAGAAAATAGCAATAACAATGATCCCAACCTGGGAACTTGGGTTCTCCCTCATACATGGGATATCTACTCCCATGAATGAGCTCATAACCTAGGGTCAAATATTCCTAGTCTCCTATATACCTTCCCAAACAGTAATACAAAATAAAAACAGAGGAAAATAGTATCTAATACACTTTGTTAATGTCTAGGATCAGGTTCCACAGACCGGATCCCCGATCTAGTTCGATATGTGACCTCAGGCAAGCCACCTCGTATGCCATAGGCATATCACTAGAAATTATGGTCTATTATCGATCATGGGGAGATTATACCATTGTTTTCATCAAATTAATACACCAGTGGAAATAAATAAACAATAATAATAGAAGAAAAAAAATGATATCATACCTTGAAAAATCCCAGTATAACAATATTTCCCAAGAAGAACACAATATCAAAACTAAATAGTAGACATTCTAGGATAAAATATGTGTCCAATATAAAAATTTATTCATAAAATAAAGAAAAAAATGACTCCCAAGTAGTTTCTAAACCATGTCTGGTTCCCTCATCCATGATCCATCCTGACTCGGCCACAAACCAGAGGGCCTTTTCACTTATCATATCATCTAATCATGAAATCTATTTTGGTACTGATCAATCAGCTAGAGTAGGGTGTGAGTAGAGCTCAGTAGGCCAAAACCAATGGCATATATAGTAAAATAAAGTATGTAAAAATGTATTTAGTTGTATACTAAAATAATCAAAATGAAAAAATTAAATATTTTTCACATTATAAATTATTCTTTGTTTAACCACAGAAACTTCCAGGGTTTTAAGGACACCGAAAACTTAACACCTAAATCAGCCCACGCTAGAGTCTAAACTATACTCAAGGGATGTTATATCCTATAATTCCACTATTAACAATATATATATCATCTCATATCTCATAATTTCAATGTTACCACTCTAGATATAAATTCTCATATAAATTCCCTTGTTACCATTCGTCATTTCAATAATTGATTAAAAAATTAATTAATTGTCTCATCCTTATTATTTAACATAGTAATTAATTAAACTTCTCAATATTATTAATTAACTCATAAATTAATTAGTCATCTAAATATCAATAATTAACTCAATAATTATTTAATTGTCTCAATATCATTAATTAACTCAATAATTATTTAATTAACTCAATAATTATTTAATTATCTCAATCTAATTAATTAACTCAAAAATTAATTAATCATCTTAGTCCTATTAATTAATTTAATAATTAATTAATCCTCTAAATTTTATTAATAAACACAAAAATTAATTAATCTTCTCAAATTCTCATTAATTAACTCAAAAATTAATTAATCATCTCAAATACTATTAATTAAAAGAACAATTAAATAATCATCCAAATAATTTCAATTTACTCAACAATTAATTAATCATCTCACAATACCATTAACTAAAAATTAATTACTCAATTAAATAATCTTAATATACATTAATTAATTCCAAACATAACTACTAAAATTAACAATCTCAATATAGCCTAATTAATTCCACAATTAATTACTCACAATCTATGATTCCAATATCCCAAATTTCACATTTTTTCCTCAACTAATTTATTCAAAAAATTAATTAACTCTATGAATAACATAATTTCTAAACATATAATATAAATGTATAATTGTATATAGATAAATGAAATAAAGACATTGGGATTTTAATTATAGACTTTTACATCTATTTTTTGACAAATGATAACCTAATGGAAAATACCCAAAATTTGAAGGGAAAATGACATAGAATGAGATATGAATCTAAAAACCTAAATAAAGATTGAAAAATTAATGTTATTTAAATAATAAGAATATATATACAATACTAGATCTATATCTAATCATAGTATTAAGAACAACCCTTTCTAATATGGAGAACAATAGAAGAGGAACAAGAAACCAAGCAGGACAGGATTCTCTTACCAAGAGGGAGAAAATCTTCAATAATGGAATAAAATAACAAATAAATTTGGTTAGAAATTATTTATATCCATCTATGAGGCTGTAAAATTGTATGTAGATGATTTTTTTTCAAGTTATGGTTGAATTGGGTGAGTTTCAGGGGTTCATAGGAATTACAAATTCGTGCATGGTTCACTCGGCAGGGGCACACATTTTCCCCTAAACATGAACCTAAACCATGATAATCTTTTATATGGGTGTACAATTACTCCTAATTGTGAAAAAGGTTATAAAAACCATGTGTTAACTATGTAATTCCCGCCTGTACGGGGTGGCATGGTTTGCTGGGATGGGGAACATAGTTTTCCCTAAACATGCGCCAACTGAGCAGTAGCTTCTTTCTTCGATTTTTCATAAATATTCACCCAAACACACTAAAAAGTAACACCCAAAAAATAGTACTAAACATAATGAGAAATTATATCTAAAATCAAGCCTGATTATTCTCCATAAAAGGCCAGGATCTTACATTGGGGTTGGCCAAAAGGATACGGTTTAGTCCCCAACTAACTTTTCCTATGTGATGATTTGATTCATCCTCCACAGTCACAAGGATGGTTCCATGTTGATTTTATTTCACCACATTATGCTTGGGTACCCATAGGGTAAGTTGATATTTTTATAAACCTCACCAAAGGATTGATTATTTTTGAAATTTGGAGGTAACCCACACAAACATAGTCATGGAATATTTTATGAACCTTTGGGAATGAGGGTTTTATCTGATTTACTTGTCAAATCTATTTACGTATTTGTACCCAATATCCTATAGGTTAAAAAGAATCTGAGAAAAGGGATGAAATATACTAACACTAAAAATTTTAAATTTATCATAATTCCTATTTTTTAATAAAAAACCCCACTACTACTTGTAGTAACAAGGGTGTGAAACATCCCAAAAAATTTGTATTGGTTAATCTCCACTATTAAAGCCTGACCAGATAGTTCCACTTAGGTGTTAATATTTGACAAGAATATTTTTTTCATATGTGTGATCTAATATCTATTTCAAATCATCATCACTTCCATCCTTTATGAGACCCAACCTATGGAAAATGTATATATGATATTTGAATCAATTAGTGTCCTCTATAAGGGTAAAGAGTCAAGAACTCTGTTGATTTCTCTATCACCATGGTTTATAGGAAAAAACAATTGAGAAAAAATTAATTATAAAACATTAAATATATTATTTTTGAATAATATATCATAGAACAATCATTTTAAACACCTTTGAATGGGGACCTATAGCCTAAACGATATGCATTTCACAATAAATTATTTAGGATTTTCAAGGAATTAAATGATTGTATATATATTCTCCTCCCATTATTCCATATATTGAGTTTTATCATTATATTTGAATGTTATTTTCTAATATAGGATAAACTGATAGCTGTATTCCATAACATGACTGAATCCTAAACTAACCTCTTAGGGCTAAGAAGGGATTGGTCCACCCCCCAACTCCATGTGTTGAATGATTATCACTACCCCCTTAATGGTATTTTCATATAAATATGATCTTCCTATATAATTTTATCTAAAAAACCTATAAGAGGGTTCACTGGAGTACTTTGAGGAGAAATTATACAACATGGAGTAAAATAACATGAAATAAAACTACAAAAAGTCATTAAAAGGAAAATTTTATATGGTGACCTCATATTAATCAACTTTAGATGTTATTATTGAAATAAAAAAATAAAACATCATAATAAATAGCTTACATGAAATGTATATATCCTCTCCTCCCTTCCCATAATGGAATATATAAATCCAACTCTAAATAAAAACTAAAATGTCCTAAAATCTCCACAAAACTCAGGTTTTTATAATAAAATTCTTGGCCAAACACTCTTGCATTCCTATATATCATCTCATAATAATCCTATAAATGTTTTACAAATGCTTCCCCAAATATCCTAAATCAAAACCAATCTCTGATACCATTATATCATGGACTATCTCCAGTAACTAGTTTAGGGGCATCCTTGTGCGGTTCCTTAAATCTATAAGGAAATAAAGCATATATACTCAAAAACATCCTTAAACTCCATCTATGGAACCAAATTGATGTATTATCTATATGAATTGTCAAATATGATACTAGTTGTAATTCCCCATGAAGGAAACTATTTATGTATTTACAGTGGATAATTAGTGTAACTTAAAAATTTCCTCAAGTTATCCCATGAATTTTCATTTTAGTTAATGAATTTGATCTTATATTAACCAATTGTAAATTAAAAATAAGAGACATAGGATGAGAGAGAGAGAGAGTGTGTGTGTGTGTGTGTGGGAGTGTGTCTATCATAACCTCATAAGATGCATGAGATTTTCATGGTTCATTGAGTTCTTTTTTTGGATTAGCTAATTCAATAGATAATTGGTTTTAAAACCATTATTATTTAATATTCCATTAATTATGATAAACTATAGATGGAAAAGAATATGAATATGGATATGAAGTCTATCAATGAAATGAAAGTATAGAAGAATTTTTGGTGAGTGTAAAAGACTATGAATTATCTTCAATAATATTTGAAAATCCCCTCCGATGGAAGAACAAGTTTTCAACCATATCTTCCCCTAAAACTATGACCAAAAGGCCTAAAAAACACACCTAATAGTATATGTATGTATATATCAATGTTTTTTCCAAATTTAAAAGTGAAAATAAATATTTACATAATTCCATATAAAACTACAATTTTGTTATTAGTAACATAAAATTGTTTTACCCAATCGGTGACAAAATTGAAAACCCCAACCAAAATCCCAATATGTATAAAATTATAGAGGCCATCACCTTCTATGAAATATATCTTATAATAAAAAAAGGAATGATTTTCATCAAACATGAAATAATTATTTACCTCCATATACACAATGAATAGGAAATGAGTGTTTTCTATTTAGACAATTCTATAATCATATAACTGTGTTTTATTGTAACAGTATCATATGTTTTATAAATATTTATTCCTAAAGGAAAAGTAAAAAAAATTATTCTATATAATCTTTTATAAAAATCATAAAATTTTCTACTCAGCAAATTTCAGATACAGATCCACAATTTAATATTTAGAAACTACACCATGAACCATGTCAATTACAGTCCTAAATCCTAACCTATTTTACTGAACCAAATTTGGTTTTATTATACATATTGATAAGTAATATATGTAAAAATGATATATATGATGGGAAATTAAATTACCATTCTCCCTCATTCTCCTTAAAGGAAATTTCCAATTGTAAAATCAAAAACACAATTTTATGAAAATTGAGAAATGGATTGTTATCTAATTAAATTTATTAATTCCTTTTCAACCACTCTGTTTTAATGTGTCTCCAATAAAACAATATTCATTTTTATAGTGAATAAAAAACAAAAATTCCTCTAGAAGTCATGAATTTTCATTTATTGATAATATTAATGACATGCTTCCAAATGTGAGGGTAATTTTATGGCCACTTTACAATTTTGTGTAATGTATTTGAAATTTTTTCATTCCATAGTGAAATGATCGATATTATAATAACCACATATCCATTAAAGATTTCATTATTCCCCCTTTTTACTAATTTCTTGAAGGATATTATGATATATTTTCCTCCCTAACCTCTATATACATCCATGTTAATGAAAATACACCAACCTCATTATATAAGTATAGTTATATAAAACCAACAATTTCCCAATAACACTATCATCTAATAAAACATCATATGATTAAGAAACCATATAAAATATTTCAATAATATCACATGCACTATAAATAATTTATATCCCATAATAGAATAAATTGTTTTATATAATTATGATACCCTCATATACTTACATAATGATTATAAAGAAATAAAATACCAAATCAAAAATAGTAAATAACTAATAGTTCCTAAATAACATACACAAAATAATTACTCAAATCAATACATCATTGAACAATGAATCTCTCTTATCAGACACCCTAGTCAACAAAAATTCTAGAAATTGTATCTAAAATCCATAAACCTCAAATAATTAATTATCCTCTAAAATACATCAAGTATATTCCATGAATCATAAAAATATGTGAATGAAAAAAGGATGGATATAGAGAAAGAAGAGTACACTATCTCATGTTAATTTCAATTCATGGGAGAAGGAGCTCAAAATCTATAAAGGAACTACCAAACCCCTTTGAAGAAACTTGTAGTCACCATGGGTCATCATGAAAGAGTAGAACCAAATGATAGAAAATTGGGACATTTAAATTTATAATAAATTGAACTTAAGGAAAATCATGATGTAGTTCCCAAAACCATATAATGGATTTCATTAGTGAAGGTTGATCTATAATGTATAATGACTTGGATCATGAACTAATAAAAATACACCAACCATTTTCCTTTCAAAAATTACTTGTTGACCAAAACCATGGTGTTTCCAAATAATCTATGATGATTTTTTGTTGATATTCCATCTAAATAATTGATAAACCATTTTCCACCACTCTAAAAATATAATTTTTATTCAATAATGGTAAAAATAACATTTATTTATTCAAAATTTTTGTATTAGCTCTTATAATGTACACTTAAAATCCATAGTACAATATACAAACATTTTTTATATAATGTGATATGGTAGGAAAACAATTATCTTAATTCAATGTGTTGTATAGTATATCCTTAAATATTTTAAATGAATTCATAAACCCCACTTATTATGTGGCCATCTAACCATGATAATGATACAAAAAAATGATGTAATGTAGAGAAAACCATGATATATTTCCTTTTAGATAATCATATTGTATTATTACTTTCATAATTCACATTATAACAGACTCCCCCTACCATAAAAACATAATATCGGTAATATAATGTGTATCTACTTGCACTAATATATATATCAATCATAAAAAGAATTGTAATATTATATATCAATCATAAGAAACATGGATCATAAATTTTTTACTTTGATTAAGAATAATGGTTCATAGGCATATTTAAAGATATTATAATGAAATTTTGGAGGTAAACATTATGTTATAAAATACTCATATTATATTTAAAGAAGTGTGAAATTGGTTTGGTAGGTTAATTATATAAAATATGACACGTGATGAAATGTTGAGGGAATCTAGTGTTCTTATTGCATTCTAATTTAATTATACCCCTCTAATAAGGGAATAGTGTTGAAACCCCATGACTTGGAAGCCAATTGAAACTCCTATAGAGGCCACCAATGTTCTATTAATCTACCATAACCCTACAAAACGTGCAACCATTTTGTTTTTATAAGGATTTATTTTTATGAAGAAAATTTAGGTATTAAGTCCATAACTGTTAAAATGATAGGGGAACACCCTTAATTTTTTACCATTCCTTATATTTTATTATTTGATTGTTTTATTTGGGATGGAATAATTTTTTCCTAGATTTTTATGAGTCTCATTCCACATTATTTTCATTATTTCTCCTCACACTTTTCCAGAATTTATATATGTTTTAACTATAGATTGCATATTATATTTCACTATTCCATAGAGAAATAAATACATAAATATGGGGATTTCGTTTTAGGTAAATATATGATCATCATAAAGGGATAATGAATAAATTCTAATGTAACTATTATCGATTTAAATAATTATTAATTTTACTCAATTATTTTGATTAAATTGGGGATGAATTTTTTATAAATATTATTTTGAATTCACTGTTTTTATTATAACATGTCTAGGTGCATATCAGGATTAGACATTGCTACATCATAATGAAATTATTCCTTTAATTCACACTAAAACGGATTATCAAAATTATGATAGTTGTTTAATAGTAATAAAAATTGATTTATTATCATTTATAATTAATTATGTATCAATTTTTATGTGCTAGGTTCTCATAGATAACAATGATGATAAAGAATTATTAGGGTGAGTACTTTTAAATGGTTAAATTCAACTAGATATGTATATGAAACTTAATTTTACAACATTATATATATATATATATGATTATTTGGTGTGATATATATATATATATGGGGAAGTGGTTGTGTCTGACCGATGTTATTTTTGACAGGGCTTGAGTTATTAGGGAAAAGTAGGTATGACCTAAAAAGTTCATGGTGTGAATTAAACATGTATTCCATTAGGAGTATACTTGATAGGTGACTCTAAAAGAGTATTAGGAATCCATAAAGGGTTCCTAACCTAGGGTGATAACTATAAAGGCTTAGGGAATTCATATAAAATAGTTAATAATATTCACCTTGAAAGACTAGACATATGAGATCAATATTAGTGATTTTTTTGTAAACCTATCTAAGAGAATTATCCATCATGAGAAGGATACCACTATTCAGTGATGTCGTTAGAGTCCCAACAATATTATGAAATGAAATTTTCCTTGAATAGATTCGTAATATAGCCACTGAATGATTGAATTTAATTGTGGGTTTAGAGTAAGGTATGAGTCGTTATTAATCATTTTTTGTATATATCACCATATGAGAGGTGGATTGTGAGATAAAAATGAGATTAATATTGAAGGAAAATGGTGGTCAAATGAATTTAAGAGTAACGATTAATTAAGGATTAGACACAATGTAGTTGATAAATTATGGGTAAACTCCATGAAAGTGGGAATATGTATTATGGGATGTGCCTATGGGGATTCAATAACCAAGGGAGTTTATGATAAAGAGTCGTTTTTTTACGTGGGATACTATTTCAAATAATAAATTTTATAGAGGTTTTTTTTAAAATCACTAATGTTTGATTATGACTAATGGTTGATGAATTTTGTTTGATTAATTGATATTTTTAGAAGGATTTATTGAAAAAAAATTGGGTTGGATTTGTTGAAGAAAAATATAATTAGTTTTGGAATATATATTTTTATTTTAGAAATTTTAAATGAGATTATTCAAACATATTCTTTTTTAGTATAAGTTTCCTAATGTTTCAAGAAGTTTATAGATGAGTTGAATTAACTATAGAAATATATATTTCTATGAATTTGAAAATGACCTTATATATGAATGATTTTTTATGATTCATAATATTTTCTGATATTTGGAAATATGAAAAACTAAAAACATAAGATTATTATATACATATTGTTTATTTAGATACATAGTTTTTTACAATTCTAGTGTTTTATATGTTAGGTTATTAGCTTTTGATAAAAAATGTCATTTCAAAGAAGATTCAGCCAAAAAATATAAATTTACCTTTCGTCTATATGATACAAAACATCCTGAATTCATAGATATATGGAAAATTCACATGAATATTTTTTTTCTATTCTATATTAAATACAAGTATTCAAAATTAGACTGCATATTAAAATAAAAAAGTATCGTTCATAAGGATTTACATATGTATTTTTTTCTATGAAATATAAGTGTATTTAATAGTTTATATAAATATACTCTGGAGAGATATCCCATAAATAATAAATGTATATTATCATTTTATTTGAAGCATCCAATATAATGAAATATGAGAAAATGATTCTGGATGAAGACATCATCCCACAATAGAATATGATATGTAGTATATCATAAAATATTATTGATATACAATCTATTTCATGGGATGGATTCCTTCACCACTAATAAAATTATATAGATATCTTTGATTCTACATATTAAGAGATAACCATTTTGGGAGTATATTCACACCATAATTGGATTGATGATCAAGAATATATGGAATTTGATGAAGCCATATTATAAAAATCATATCATGATTAAATATACGCACCATGATGATTATTCCTTGTAGAGAAAAGAAAGGGCGTGAATTTTTTTTCTCAATGCAATTTAAAAACATAAATCATGTTTTCACCATGAATTATTCTATCAAAAAATTAAGTAACAATAATTTGAAAAAAAGGATATACTCATTCAAACCATGATGAAATTTTTAATTACATGACTTCATAAATCTATATAATTCATGAAGAATTAATTTGTCGATATTTTGAAACTATTTCATAATTATGGAATGAAATCCAATAGTATAAATGGTGTTCCATGATAGAGATTTACTTAAAGATGATCTAATAGATGAATTTGAAACATAGAGAGATCAAGGTATTTAATTTCATTATTTTCTTTTTTAAATTTAAATCCCTTAATTGGAAATGAAAGGTGTCATCTATAATAATGATATGGAGGAATTTTCTAGATAGAATCAAGACACAATGAAAATTGAAATGATATAGAGTTGCATTAAGAGAGAAGGAATAAGATGAAAGGTGATCATGAATATAAGATTCAATTAATATATTAAATAATTATTATTGAGTTGATTCTATATTTAATTCCATTAAATACCAGGTTTATAAGTGTGGAGTTTTCCACTATGTATGTAGAGATTAGGATGTGGTAAATTCATATATAAGATTTGCTATATTATGTTTTTTTATTATGTGATGTTTTGGGAAGATATTTCTTCATACATTCTATCAAGAATATGAATATATCTAACCCTGGAATTTGGGAGTCGCCCTAGGTATACCTTGTAGAATCATAAATGGAATTATAATGACAGTTATAACTGATAAACATGTTTTTCATGGTGTGATCTTCATGAAAGAAAAATGTGAAGAGGATGAATATTCTGTTACCAGATGTTTATATGATTAGTGCATGAAGGAGAAGAAGAGAGTGACCATTGGGAGATAGTAATTTATTCTATATACAATTATATAAATATTGAGGTTTGTTAAGGAGTGACTTTACATAAATTTGTATAGGTAGAGGTCCTTGGTGAGGGGTGGAATCGGTTAAATTTTCAATCAATCAAAACAATGAGTTACAATGCTTTCAATGAACAATAACAAAACATTGATTGTATGATCCTTGGACACTACCCAATATAGGAGAACCAAGTGAAATATTTCACTCCCTAAATATTTAACATTTTTTACATGTTAAATATAATATATATGGGTGTGTTCAAGAAAGATATAGGTTGAATAGTTTTTCTTATTACAAGGGGAAACTATATGAATGAATTTACATAAGGTAAAGGAATATAAAATTGGTAACTCAATTGTTAACCCCCTCATGGTTGATGAGGTTCAAAAAAACCCCACACAATATGTTTATTATTTTTTATGAATTTTTCTGCGAAACTATATATCATAGTGAATAGATGTTCAATACATATATAAGGATGAATTAAACATGGCGTGTGAAGTGTTTTTTATATGGGGTAGGGGTTAGTCCATGCATTCTAATAAAAGTGGGGTTTTTATGAAATTCAATGTTAATGATGTGATACCTCATTCACAACAAGAGGACTAAGATTCCAAGGACATATCTATCTGGATAAAAAGATTATAACATTAATTTATCATCAATATTAGTATATTTTATCCATATATATATATATATATGGTGTTATGGTATTTTATGATTCTATTATATCTTGAGATAGATTAAAAATTTTACGAATTGGTTCATCTAAGTATCTTTCAGTTGTATCCTTGGAGTTATTCATGCTACTATTTTTGTTACATTGATATTATACATGATCCTATTTTAGATTTATGGGAAGAGTTTATATTTACTGTTCCATTGATGTTGTACTTAGTACTATGATTAAATATCATATCTCTACACATTAGGTTTATTGAGGATATACATGAGCCATCACATTGAAATTATTAGTAAAAAATATCCCTCTAAGAGCCATACATTTCATGGAATTAAAAAATCTCTAGTATAACTAGATGTTTAACAAATATATACTAACTCAATGATAGGAAAACTATAGGGTCCATCTTTTGTTTTTTGGTTCCAATTAAATTATTGGACCCTTTGATACTCTTTCCCATATGAATGAACATTTATGTAGAGGTCCCTCTCAATTTTATGCCACTGTATCTTATTAATTCCATCCAATATATTAACACAACATATAAAATATTTTTCAATGTTCAATGTGGATTCTTGAGAACTCAATCATATAAATAGAGTATGTATGAATTTTTTTTAAATACTATTTCATTCGAAAAATGGATGCTCATAATTATGATATATTTTAGTGAAAAAATTGATTATGGTAAATATTTTTTTACATTCTATATATTTGAACAATAGTAGACATGAAAAACCTTTTTCAATCATGAAGGTCTTGGAAATGATCTTTTTATATTTGGGTGATATTGATTAACACTATAGAGATAAGGAAATGGTTCTATGGAAATGTTTCGTAATAGTTGTAGAGTGTACACTATTTTTTTGATTGTATTTTGTGTCTTCATTATAAATGAATAACCTTGTGAAAGATCTATTTTAGTTTTTGAATTCTTTATTATCACATGGGTTCCATTTTTTGTAGGGAAAATAATTCAATTATTCTCTCCCTACTCTTTTTGTTATTGGAGGTCCAAAATAAAAATTTCCAAACTCACGTTGATTGGGATATGAGGTGTGTACAATATCGGGTGTATTTAAAATAGTCACGGATTTTAAATTTTCACTCAATGGAAGCAATAATGAAGACTATGAAAAAATGGACATAAATACTACTAATGTATTTAGAAAACATAATACTAACATACCATTATTATGTTTCCATTCGAAGTCCAAGAAATAAAATATCCCTAGAAACATAAAAATGAAAGATGATGATGAACTATAATATGTTATATTCTTACCTAATAAGGAAGAAAAGAGCTCCTGTATATAGTTTCTCTCCTTATAAAGTTTTGTTTAATGCCTTCTTAATGAATTTCCATCCACACTAAATCCTTCCCAATCACCTTATCCATCACATGAACCATATTAAAATATACCTTAGAGAAAAGACTAAATATTTATTACTCTCTAGAGATAAATGTAGAAAACAATTTCAATATCTCTCCTCTTCATCTGGTATGTGATTAGAATAATGGAATAGAAGGATTTTGATCATTTCCTAAAACATTAATATTCTTATAATCCCTTATTGTATGGAGGGAAAATAATATCATTGATCAAATCTAGTTATTATTGTTATGAACTCAAAATTGAACTAGATTCTAAACGTTCACTTTTATTCCTCCAATGATTGATAATATATATGATAGAGGAACCCTCAATACTAAGGTACACCTAAATAACTAACTCCCAAGTGACATTAATGCTTTACATGTACTCAAATAAACATAAAAATATTAATTATTTCCTTCAAACAACAATCAAACACATTATTAGAAATATATATCGATTGTTTTATAAATTTTACTAATAATATCAGGCATGGTAACCCTATATGTTTTTTAACTCCAAAAATAAATTGTTTGTGAATGTCATAAGTGTCCAACTACACATCCTAATCAAGCAGATTCAAAGGAAGTCATATTCCATGGATATATATATTTATGGAAGTAAAAAATATAATCCCAGTATATATAATTTTAATTAAATAATTTTAAGTCAAATATAACGTTAACTCATAACCATCAATTGTAAACACACGTGAAAATAAGGATGATGCATATACCACACCAATGTTTTTACCCCCATAATATATACCCTCTTACTTCATCATGTTCAATAGGCTATCATGGCCCATATATTAGATCATATTATCCCTTCTATATCTTATCCAATCTCCCAAAATAGTATCCCATTAAAAGCTATAATCACACTATTTCTCTACCAAACTAATACAATCATCAATAGTTCCTCATATAAATTCTATCCTAGAATAAAACACTAGATTTAATTGAAGAATATAATTAATTATTTCCATAATACCCCCAAATAGGTCGGTAGTCAAACTGAATGTGACCCATATAACATTCCACAAACATTGAATCCTTTAGAGACTATCATAGAGGATATATTTATATAAATTTATTAAAACAGGTGAAATATTATTCTTTATAACCCTAGAAATGAAAAAAATACTCAAATATGAATAGAATATATATATATATATATAACTGATAGTTATAATTAATTCTTTATATTTTTTTGAAATTAAGTTTATTATAACATCCAAATTAATTAATTATTTTGTTTTAGTTATTTTTCAAATTAAAGGTACATTTAATTAGATTATGAATAATGATATAATTGGATATTTTTGGAATTTAATTTGAATTATTAATTTTTGGAATAAAATGAGTGGTTAAATATTTATATTCCATTTTGATATTATGAAGGTGAATTCATGGAATAGTATATATTGGAATCCTGGATATGAGAAAAAAATTGGACATCCCTTTTAAAAATTTGTATAGAGTATAGCTAGTACATAAAATGCTTTTGAAAGAATCCCCAAGATGCATAATATATATTTTATATCGTTAAAATAATAAGTTATAAATTTTTATGCTCCCTAAGAATATTTAATGTCTATATTAGTTTTATATATGAACTATTATGACAAAATATATACTAATTTTTGATATATAGAAGTTTTCTGAAATACTTAATATGAAATTTGATGTTAAAAAAGGCAACTAAGAGTGGATGATGGGAATATAGAGTATTTTTAATTTGATAAATATGTATTAGTGAAATATATATTAATAAAAATGGATTAAAATGCATGAATAAGATGTTATCTACTAAAAAATATCAGCAAAGTCATGTTATGTGAGAATAAATGATTTATTCCCCAATGATCCACTCAATGAAAAGTGTAATTCATTATTATGGAATAGAAAATGATGTGATCATTTAAGGTAAAAAACTTCCATAATAATTAATTAAATAAGTTATATGGATAGGAACATATGATCAAATGAGGAAATAATTCAAAAATATTGTTTTATAATAAATCTGAGACTTGGGGGAAATATTCAAAATCTATAAGGGATAAGTATCACAAACACTAGATAAAATTATTTAATGAATAAACAGAAAATTTATGAAGATGAAGGCCATGAAATGTAAGATCTTGAAATTTTCAAGTGATCTCTCATGATCAATTACAAGTACTCTTTTTTTTAGTGTTGAGTAGTTTTATTTTGGGTTTTAGATAGTGGTGTGTTTGGGTGATATTTTGAGAAAAATGGAAGATATAGGGTAGTGCATAGTTGGTGCATGGTTTCCCCTAACCATGTGCCCTAGCATAGAAAATCCTGAAACCCTGGAAAGAGTGGTTTTCATGGCTGGAGCACATTTTCTCAAATCATGGACCCTAAAAGGAGAAATTGTGACCCCCACCGAAGAGGCCATGGTTATGGTGCACGATTATAGGAAACTGTGTACCCCAAGCAGCAAACCATGTGTACAGGATTTTAATCCCATGAAAAAAATTTTAAAAACATTCATCAACCCCTATATAGTACACCCTAATTTCATAGATATAGACATACTGATGTTTTCTCAATTCCAGATCCTCCGAGAGGGATTCTGAGAAATTAGGACCTTCTTTTTTCTCAATTTGAAGCCCAGATCGAAGATCTATACCCCTCTAGATAAGTTAATCTTATCATGTTTTTTTCCCATTCCTCATATTTTCTTATCCCATTCTATAAATTTTATATTTCTCTTATTTCGAAATATCTAGATCTGTTTTTTAGATCTAGATCATGATTTGAATGATAATGAATTATTTTTTCTCAGAATTAGGATTTAGATCTGGATTTTATACTACATCGTCACTCTACTAAAATTGGGAATTTATATTGGGAGATTGTTCATAAAATAATCAAGGAAGGTGGTCTATTATTCAAATCCCAATGTCTTTATAAAAATTATTTTTTGGAGAATATTGAATTTGTAAGGTTCTTTTAGCAATTGTAATTCCTAAATTGAATTTTATTAATGTGTTTAGTTAACAAAGTGAGGAATTGGGGATTTGATTGAATAATGATATTGTGGAATGGGGATAATTAATTATTGAATTAATTATTGGAATATTAAATTTTGGACTTTGAAAAATCAGTTGATGAATTAATTATATGAATATTAAATATTTAATTAGAGAAAATAATTGATGGAATAATTATTAGTGTATTTAATTGTGGAATTTGGGATAATTCATTAACAGTTAATTATTGGAATGTTGAACTATGAATTAAGAATAATTAATTAATTAATTAATTATTTGAATATTGAATTTTTTTTGTAGGAATAATTAAATAAGGAATTTATTATGGGAATATTAGTGATTATTGATTTGATTAATAAATTGTGGAAATAATTAATGAAAGTAATTGGATTAATTAATTGGAGAATTAATTAATGGAATTACAAAAGATTAATTAATTAGTTAATTAATTAATGGGTTTGATGTGATGAACAAATTTTTGATTTAGTAATATGGTTTATGTATGTAATTAATCATTGAATTATTTAATGAATTTAATCTGACCAGTTAATTTGATGAATTATTTGAAGGCTAAAATGCTGGGGGGGGGGCATCCAAGCTGTTGATTTTGTGTTTCAAAGAGGTTGGAGAAAGCTCTAGATTGAAAGTGATTATACCACTATCATTCATGCCATCTGGAATGGAAACATTCATCTTGCCTGACCGCTTACCACTCTTTGGATGAATTGTATGAACTCGCTCCATGGGATTGATTACATATCTACTCATTCCTACGGTGAAGCGTATGCTGTTGCAGATGCTCTTGCTAACAAAGTTGTTCATCAGAGCATGACTTGGCTGGACACTCTGCCAACTGACTTATTATATCTGTTTGATAGAGATTATAAAAAAAATCCAATCCTTCCATCTTTTGTAATCTTTTTTCTTATCAATAAATTATGCTTTGGTCTTTGACCAAAGCATTGCCCTTAAAAAAATTAATGAAGGGAGTTACTATGATTAATTAATTATTTGAATTAATTAATGTGATAATTGATACATGTGAAATACATGATATGTTTAATATATGTGATACATGTGATATATGTGACACATATTATATATGTAATTGATTGAGAAATGTGGGGTGTGACATTGATTAACACACCAAATACCCATAGGGTCCTAGACAATACATTTTTGGGACCAAGGCATGCATGAAATTTTATGGGACAAGGACTGATGATCCAAATACCCAGGATGTATTGGACATGGGCTGATACTCCAAATACCAATGTTGTATGAGACAAGTACTGATGCTTCAAATACTCATGGGGTACGAGATTGGATGATCTACACACAATATAGTGGCATTAGACTATGGTTACAATTAGTAGTACCATGAATTTAAATGAAATGGATAATAAAATCACATTTTTAAAATTAATAGTGAATTGATAATGTGAAAAGGATTGGACTCTAATGTGGGATGAAGTATGTTTTGAGGTTCGAGTGTCCTTAAGAATCCAGTGGTTTATGTAGATAAATTAAGGAAAATCAAATAAATGTAAATTGATTATATTATTTATTGTATTTTATTCCTTATGAAAATTCATACACTAGTTGAATGGATATTGATTTAGATTCTATTGGTTGTGTCCTACTATGTTTTACTCACACCCTACCCCGGTTGCATGATTTGTATCGGAATAGATTACACGTTTGTTGGATAAGATAAGGACAAAGGCCCTGTGTTAGATGGTTGATTGGGGGACGAGCACAGATGAGGGTAGGAGATATGGTTCAAGCCCTTCTTGGGTGTTTTCAGTGTTTCTAATCTTGATTTTTCATATTGATAGATGGAATTTACTTTAGCATGCCATATTTTCCATTCAGTTTTAATATTGTATTTTTTTAGTTTTGGGTCATCTTGTGATACTGGTACTATTCTATTTATCATTTTATGTAATTAAGATATTGTTTTTTATTTTTTTCTGGTGTATTATTATGATAAAAGGGGGTATGGTATTCCCATAATCAACATTAGTCCCTTGCTTCTAGTTATAAACCTATGGCGTACGAGGAGATGCTATTGAGGTCATGTGGCGATCCGGTTCAAGGCACCATTGGGTGGTACTCTGGGTGGGAAGTTACAAAGTGGTATCTGATCCCACTTTTCTTTTCTTTTCATTACACATACTATTTAGGAAAGGTAGATAAAATATTAGGGAGATTCAGGCAATGGAAATGAGCTCATTCATGGGAGTTTCAAACCCCGTGTACCCAGGGTGGGATTAATGTTATTGATGTGAGTTGTTATAATTGCATATTATTTCACCTTGGGTGATGAACTTATTGTGTGATGTGATTATTATTTCAAATATTAATTTTGATTTTCTAAGTAGTGAATCATGACCTAATAAGGCATAATAGTTGTGTAATCATGAATCATTCTATGAACTCAGGATTATTTTTTAACATGCATCATTTTGGAACTCACAGGAAAATGGTTTTTTTTGTAAGTTGTTGGACATGAACTATTTTCCCTTTCTTGTGAAATTGAATTGAAAATGGTTCCTACTATGAATTTATAAGTATAAAAATGATGTAAGATGTGAATAAATGGTTGGATAATGGATTTTGAATAATGATAACATGTTTACCCTTGTTTACCGTGACCTAGATTGATGATGATTATGGGTAGCAATAGAACCTTAATTTTAACCATGTGGGGAGGTTTTGGGAAAATACTTATTATTAATTGTTGTCATTTTTCTCTCAAATAAATTTGATAAAGTTGTGTAATAATTCCTAAGAACTGTGTTTTTCAATTTAGGGACATTCCTCCTTGATGACAGTCTTTTAGTGGATGATAGAAGAAAATTGATTGGGATGATACTCCAGTGATGTATCCTGAGGCGTCGTTTGTGACGGGTGAAGAATTAGGATAGAAGTTAAGAGATAAATTTTCTCTCTTTATGAAAAATTTGGATAGTGATCCAGGAAAGGTTGTTAGAAGAATGTCTAAACTAATGAGTGAGTTCCAGTTATAGAACCCTTTGAATTTTACTAGTGAGTATGTACCCAAGGGATCTTATTTTTATATTGAGTCTATCCAGACTATACTGGACACTTGGAGACTCTGGTTGATAAGACAGTAAAATTAGATACCTATTTGTTACATGGTATTATGAAACATCGGTGTTACCTCTAGACTCATGATAGATATCTAGAGATTTGGAGTATAATGAATTTTAGGAGAAATTCATATTGTAGTTTTATCCATAGTTTCTCATGTAGGAAAGAGTAGATGAGTAGATGAGATTGACTCATGGGATCATGGCTACGATGGACTATGATTGTTGATTCATACATTTGCATCACTTTTTTCTAGAATGTAAGGAGATTAGGGTATTATGTAAAAGATTATTCAGGATATCATATAGTATGAAATTATGTCCTAGGAAAATAGCGTCAGACTGGATATGATTCAAGAGGTGGTGAATCAGGCTATCATATCTGAGGGGAAATAGAAGGAGGACTCTAGTGGTGTACATGAAGTTTCTAGTGGATGGGAATGAGGTAAAACATCTGAAAGCTAGAAATGAAATTGTAATAATTCGTCCCAAAGTAGTGGAAATAATAGTAGTCCGGGAGAAGGGTCGGTCACACAAGACATTAATTGATTACTTTTACACCAATGTGGTAGACCAGTGCAGTTTTTAAAATATTTTCCTCGGCCACCCATGGAGTGTTGAGCCTATGATAATATGGGCCATCTAATGAGGTTCTATACAAACCCACATCAGAATATTAGTGACAGAGAAGATTACATAACCAGGGTATAGGAAGGGGCTCTACTTCACTATATCAGTATGGAAACTGGAGTTCTACTAGCCCAGGCTGTAGACACAGTTGATGTGGTTCTTCTAGTATTGAGTTCCCATATAGTCTGAGTGGTGAATCTTTGGTGAGTTAGGGTGAATCCCAGGGGATTAGGGATGTAAAGTTACATGTGATGCATCATACACACATGGATAGTGAATCTATTCCATCGATAGTGAGAGGTAATATTCTTGTAGATTCTACATTAGCTAGTGACTTATTTTAGATTATTTTCTCTCATTTAATTATATTTGAAATACTTGTTAAGGGTTTGACCATCACAGTGGACTTCATAAATGGGGTTATGAAGATAGACACACCATTGGGAGTATGTTCTAAGGACATATACTTGTTCAAGGGGATTTCTTTCAAGATTGGGGAGTATTGTTTTCTTTGGGATATTTACATCCTGGACATGTTAGGATTTGACTTGATTTTGGGTATGGATTTGAAATTAGGATACCAATACCACAATGAATACTATTGGGAGAGAGTGAAATTTCTATATCCTAAGGGAGAGAATTAAATTAAATGTGGGGAGTTTGATATCCTTGTGGGCTGAGCAAGGCCAATTTATTATCCACTAAGAGAGTTTGTAGCCCATTTTTCCAGTATGTTGTTGGAAGATGGAGATGTAACCCAGGATGAAATTCCACAAGTATTGAATAAATTTCAGGATGTATTTCTTGAATATATATCAAGTATGACACCTAAGAGAGATTATGAATTCATTATTGAGATCATGTTGGGGGCCAAGCTAGTTTCTATTCCACTATACAGAATGAAACCGACCAATATTCAAGATCCCAAGAATCAGCTAGAGGATGCAGACAATAAAAGATCTATCCAACTGAGTACATCACCTTGGGGTTCACCTGTGTTGTTTAAAAAGAAGGTTGAAATGAATATATGCTTGTGTCTTGATTACTGGATGTTGAACCATATGAATGTCAAACATCGTTATCATCTTATGTATGTTGAAAATCTATTTGACTAGTTGAGGGTATATTGTATCTTTTCCATGATTGACTTGAGATCAGAGTATCATCAGTTGAGAGTTCAAACTTATAATATTCCAAGGAATACATTTAGAATAATGTATATACTTTATGAGTCCCTTTTAATGTTGTTTGGGTTGATGAATAAACCTGTAGTGTTTCTGGCTTGATGAACAAAATATTCCAACCATAACATGTTTGGTTTGTGGTAGTGTTTTTGGATGAAATATTGTTGTAATATAAGACCCATGAAGATCATTCCCAACACCTTGACACCATCCTATGTACACCGAGATAGCATAGGGTATATCACAAGCTTTATACGTGCTTATTTTGTATTTATCAGGTACACTTCTTGGGTCAAATCATCTCAGAGGAAGGTGTGTCTATGGACTGAGAGAAAGTATGCAAAGTGGTTTCTTGGGATAACCCTAAGAATTTATTTTTTTATCTGAAGCATTTTAGTTTTATCTGGATATTATTGGTGGTTCATTCAGGACTTTTCTTGACTATCAGTTCCACTTATGGGTCTTTCCAAAGAGGGGATAATATTTTAATGGTCAGAAGAATGTGAGAATCCATACGAGGAGATGAAGAATCCTATGAAATTGGCACTGATCTTGATACTACTTGAGCTTGGTGAGGAGTATACAGTGCATTTTGATTCTTTCGGGACCAAAATAAGAGTTATGTTTAAGTACGGAGATATGTTCATGGGATATGGGTCTCGATAGTTGAGGATACATGAATGGAATTACCCTATGCACTACCTCATGTTAGTTGAAGTGGTTTATGATTTCAAGTGTTGGTGACATTATCTATTTGGAGAGAATTTTACTTTTTATACAGATTACAAGAGCTTCAAGTATATCATTTCATAGTGATATTTTAATCTCTTTTGGTTGGGGTGGGTTGAGTATATGAAAACTTTTGATTTTGAGGTAGAATATATAGCTGGGAATGGAAACAATGTTACTGACTCCCGAAGTATAAAAATACAAACTAAGATGGATTAGGACTCCTGTACTGAGTGGAAAGTGATGAACTTACTGGATGAGATGCATGTGGTGGTTTCGAATGGTCAATTGAAGATGATTCACATATCAATTTTAGTGGAATCTACACTATTGAGCTAGATTATAAACATGCAGTGTGAAGATTTGGAGTGCTTGACCTTGGGGGAAAGACTTGATGGTGGGGATTCCCCATAAGATTGGATCATAGATTATGATGATATCATCTATGTCAATAATATATTTTTTTGTGATAACAAGAATGGGGGAGAAGTTGATGTGGTAATTTCATTCTTTTATGTGGGTAGTACATCCAGTTTTGATAACACGTATCATGACCTATGATGCCAATTTTGGTGGATGGGCATAAAAAACGAAAAATTAGGGTTTGTGACATGATGCTACACATGCCAACCAGTGAAGGTTTAGCACCAATGATTTGAAGGTTTACTGAATCAATTTACCTTTCTAGAATGTAAGTGGGACAATGTGAAAATTGTATTTATGGTAGAACTCCCAAGGAAACCTCAGAAGATTGAAACTATTTGGGTTGTTGTGGAATGACCGATGAATAAAACATATTTCACACCTATATGGGAGAGTTTCTCAGTAGAGGAGTTGGGTGATTTGTATATTGGGTAGATAGATCAACTGAATGGGTTTTCAGATACTATAGTTTCAGATCATGACACACACATTAGTTCACACATCTAGTAGGGCTTACAGAAGACGCTTGGTAGGAAGGTTTTATAGAGTATGGATTTCAACCCACATAGAGATTGGCAGTCAGAGCATACAATATAGGTTGTTGAGGATATGTTGTGAGTATGTGTCCTAAATTTTTGAGGATATCTGGAGAAGAACCTATATATTTTGGAGTTTTCCAATAACAATATTTTTTAAGAAACAATATAGATGGAACTATATGAGAAGAAATATTATTAGTCGTGCATATCACCTCTATGTTGGATGGAGTCAAGTGAGTCTAAGCTATTTGGACCGAGTTTCCTACAGTTGACGACATTAGAATAGGTATATCTAATTCAGAAATATATGGCTACGACTCAGAGTAGATAGAAGTCATATGATAATGGAAATTAGTGATCCCTAGATATTACAAAGTGTGATCATGTATTCTTAAAGGGGTCTTATAGATTGGGTCACTAGGGGATACATAGATAGGGAAAGTTGGAACCAATGTTCATTGGACCATTTGAGGATGTGAAGAGAATCAAGATGGTGGCATACCAATTCAATCTTCCACAAAAATATAGTTCTTTGAATTATGATTTACATGTTTCAAAACATTGATGGTATCATGATGACTATTTTCATGTGATCGTCGTGGATGATGTCGATATTGAGATAGATACATCGTTTAAGGATCATCTGATATGTGTGTAGGATTATAGTGATATAGTATTTTGGGTAAAGAATGTAACAATATTATGTGTATTATGGAAACATGGTCATGTGTAGGAGGAAACATGGGAAAAGGAAGTAGATATGTAGTCTTAGTAGCCAAATATTTTTGACATGGAATCTTAGAGATTCTTGGGAGTGCATCTCATGTACAATCTATTATAATGTGGCTAGATATTATGATCCCACCCTTTTCTAGAAATGTCTCTGGATCATTTTTCGGCACTCTTTTTCTTCATGTTGAGTAATTTTCTTTTGGGTTTTAACATAGGGTGTGTTTGGGTGACATTTTGAAGAAAATTGAAGTTAGGGGCAGTGCATAGTTGGTGTAAGGTTTTCCCTAACCTTGCACCATGAAACAAAATACAATACAACCCAATATAGAGGGTCTTTTCATAGAAGATGCATGGTTTTTCGAACTCTGCACCCAAAAAAGTGAGATAGTGCACCCCATGGAAGAGGTGCATAATCAGAAGAAATTGTTCTCCCCAGTTAGCAAACCATCTATACATGATTTTAATGCCCAAAAAATTATTAAATAAATTTCTGAACCCCCATATTATACCCACAAATTCCCTACCTCAATCAATAATCATTTTCTATCAATTACGGAGCCTCTAGGAGGCATTCCAATCCATTATGACCTCCATTATTTGTGATTTGAAGCAAGCATTAATGATATTCACCCCTCCCAGTATGTGAATCATATCCCATTTGGTTTCCCATTCCTCTTCATTTCTTCTACCATTCTATAAATATTTTTTTTAATGTTTTTATTAGATCTAGATTTGGTTTGGTTGATCTTGATATAGATTTGACGGATCCTTATTTACTCGATCTTGGATTGTAACACCCGAGACTTTTATGGGAAATATTTTGTTTTTATTTTATATACATCATAAAAGTAATATCGCACTACACACAACACTATATTGGCTTTCTTTACATGCAATTGTGACCTTCCTTGATAGCTTGTGTTGTAAGCAATATCGAGTTTCACTAAACAACGATATGCTATAAAAATATTATTAAAACTAGCCATTATGAATAGTAATACCCACTTTTTGAAATTTTGTAAAATTTATTTTTCAAAATGGACTTCATTTTTGGATTCAGAATATAGAAATTATCCTAGGGTGAAATTTTGGTATTTTTCTGAAAACATTCAATTTTTTATAAATAGTGAAAACACTGGGTTACTATTTAAAAACCGACTTTTTATTTAAATAATTATTTATTTTATTTAAATTTATTTTAGGTCAAAATTAATACATAATACCTATATATGTTCAATGCAATTCATTGGAGTCATTTTATAAAAATTTTAAATATATAAAAATTTTATCGATCTTTTCACCGTCTTTTACCCACCTCCTTAGAGAATTTGCAAATTCACATAAAACATAATTTTACAGCTTCTGTGAGTGGAATTTCAAAAATTCGAGAGACACGGTTAATATCAAGGACCAAAATGTGGTTCAATCTGACGAAAATAATTTATGGTGAATAGTAACTTTTTACTTCTTTTTACCACGGTTAAAAGTAAATAGGGTAGTTAAGGGTAAAAATTATATTATTATTACCCTAACACATGTCATAATTCTATTGGATAAGTTTAATTCGACCAAAAAAAACCTTAGGAATAAAATATGACCATTTAGGCCCACTTGGATTAGATTAGGACATTTAATATTAATTTATTTAAAGAAGGGTTAAAATAGTTAAAATCAAAGTTTAATAAGTATATAATTTTTAATATCGGGTTATACATAAGATAAATTCAACTATAAATATTCATTAGAACGATAAAAATATTTCCTACATAATGGTATTTTATTTGTAATTTTTATACTTAAAATAATTTAATATATTTATGACACAATGATGATGCAGTAATTATCTAATTAATGAAATATTGACATAGTTGATGTTATAAATACCCAAATAAATGTAATTTGAGACATTTTATGAATTAAAATAATTTTATATGTTAATATGACATGTTATTATTGATTTAAGTAAATTTTTTAGAACTAATCTTTCTGTTATGATTTTCAAAAATATCAATTACCAAATAGTGTCAAAATTGACATAAAATCGTTTTTAAAACAACTTTTATATTATTAATTGTTATTTTATTACTAAAAATATAAGGTTCAGAACAATGACTTAGATAAGGTTATATATATTAATAATAAACCACTTGGGGTTCGTTTGGCTTGTTATATTAAGTTTATTAACCTTATAGTGTAAGAAAACAAGAAGACACGGTACAAGTTAAATTATCTAACTTAAAGTTAAATCTAAATGATAAGGTTATAATAGAAACCTAAAATTGTCTAAATTATATTTTATGAGATTATTTCGACCCATACCCACATTATAATCGAAATAAATCAATTTTGAGCTATTAAAAACCGAATATGGCTTTATAATAAAATAATATTTTTAGTTTTTCCGAAGGTGCACCCCTCCTCTCTTATAAAAGGGAACCTCCTCCCTCTCATATTCACACCACTTTGAGCCTTCAAGATCGGCCAACCCCTGCTAAATTCTCTTCTCCACTTCCCTAGAAACATCCTATAGGTCCTGTTCTTCTTCAAAGACCAATTTTAGTTCCCTAAGAGGAGACCTCAAAGAGGCACTTCAAAGAAGAGGTAATGTCCTTTACCGATTCTTTCAACATTATTTCATCTTACACTTATTCTTCTTTAGTTGTTTCCTTATGAAGTAATAAAATTAGTATCACTCATATAATGATATGTTATTATATGTATGAAACAACCCTACTTCACCATCTATCCATCCTACGGAAAATGAAATCACCGCGCGTGCATACATACGGAATACCGTCTCCACCCCGTGGTGTAATCTATTTTCTACCACCACCTTACATGGATGGGTATAATGGTGTAAATAATAACTATATATGATTATTGTAATGTGATATTGATTCTGAAATAGTATACATACACTCCAATATAATTCCATGATCATGGGAACGATATCATCACTCGTGCGTACGTACGACCTACCGTCTCCACGATGTGATGTGACTCGTTCTACATGATCTTCATTGCATAATGATTATATAAATGAATTGAATGAATAAATATGATATATATTACACTAATAACATTCTGGAGATGAGGTATCTATAACCTAAAAGAAGAATAAGAATTTATTTGACAAAACACGCATAAGAACAAAAAGCAATAAACACCCGAATAACAAGTAACAATGAAATATTACTAATAAGAAGCTAAGAATATGACCATATATGATATCCTAACAATGATTTTGATTCTATAATAAGTAAATTACATTATTTAAATCATTATACAAGAGGTTTGGACACTTACAAGGCAAATCATACCTAAACTAAGGGAAAATATTTCAATCTCATTTTTATCTGAGATTGTTTATACCTCAGAATTTACTAGGGAATATTTATCATCCAAATCCATTTTTCCTAAATATGTAATATTATTACTAACCTACTATAGTTGTTTAAAACTAATTTTACTCATTGGTAAGTTTTTAGTAAATTATATGAAAGGAATCTTTTGTCGTTTTTAGTACGAGGTACTTTTTAGACTTTTGCGGCCAAAGTACGAGAAGAATGTTTTTCATTAACTTATACGGAATGAATAGATTTTTAGAATTTTTTTTCCATGAATCCTCCTTTACAGGTTTTCAAGTTTATTTTTAATTAACTTCTTTTAGTTTAAAATTTGTATGACATATTAAGAACGAAAAAATGTTTTTGAAGATGAAAGGATATTTTCCTCAAGAATGGAGTTGAAGTGTTTTTTCAAAATTATTTTCCATCTAAGATAATATAGGGTTCTGTTTCTATACCTATGTTTACATTGATTTTATTATGTTATTATGGAGTTATTTTTATGAAGTCCTTTTATCTTATATGATTTATTTTAGGATGACATGATGTTTAAGAATCCCATTTTTTATTACATGGGTTATGCAATGATGTATGATTTATGATTTTGTGGCACACATAAGAATGATTTCATTATGAGATGGGTGGGACCTATATCTCCCTCAAATTAATTGGGTAATGATTTATATCTCATGAGATAGACCTGGAGGGAATGGTAGGTTAAACCGGTTCAGTGAAACTGGACTGAAACGAGTAGTGAACTCGGTTCAGAAACAGAATTTGTCCACTAAGATAATATTTGCTACGAGTCTTGACTACTAAGAAATGATTCTCTATGATTATATGTGTATGCCACAAATTTTAATGTTTTAAGTTATGATTATTGGAATTTCATTTCATTTCTATGATTTATCCCATGTTATGATCTCTTTTGCAGGATAAGATTTTCAAAATGTTATGTTCTTATAAATATGATATGTTTGATATTTCTTTTGTTTACCCTTACTGAGCATTTGAGCTCACCCTTTTGTATGTTTCCTTTCCCCCAGGTCAGGAAGAAGGATATTAAGTAGGATATGCCAAAAGGGACTCTAGATATGATGAAATAAATAAGAGACATCATAGAGGATTTATGAACCAGTTGTTTATGTTTCCCAGTTTCTAAAGACACTATACCTATACGGTCCTTTCATGGTATTGTTATATGTTGTAATAAGTATACTTCAATTTTTATGTAATAACCATATATGTAATGTATGGGTCATTATAGTTGTTATCAGAGGCAAAGGAGGTAGGAATGTATCCGATCCTTGGGAACTCTCACATGTGAGCGGTGGACAAAGAATGGCTCTCCACCCAAGGCCTTCATGAGGAAATGGATGCCACTGGGGATGGTGGTGTGTCTTGCCCAGGGGGTGTAGCCGCCCATGGAGTACCCTGATAGGTATCAATTATATTCCACTAAAAGTAATTATAGACCATTATAGTTGGTATCAGAGGAAAGGTTTAGTCAACATTTGGAAACTAGGATTTGAAAGCCTTAGTATGAACCCTAAGGATAAGTATAAACATAGAAAACAATCTTAGTGTTTTAAAAATGGCCATGAAAAACCTATGATAAGACCTTAAGTGTAAAATTTTATTCTTGATTATGTGTTTTACCTATTTTAATTAGTGTTTCTCACACTATTCTTCTTGGTTTTAGTCAATGGATGGAACCTGAAGGAACCGTGTTAATGTGGAATGTGACAGGCAATGCAATGACTGTCCCCCTGAGCAACCAAACGTTATTGGAGCTGGAATGCAAAATATTTTATCCATTCTCACACAAGTTTCTCAAGATATGAATCATGCAGGACTTCCAAACGAGGAAAGGAAGGAGAAACATTCTGTTGAATCCTTCATGAGGCAGCGTCCACCTTCATTCAGCGGGTCTACTGATCCATTAATTGCTGAACAATGGATTAGTACTACTGAAATGATATTTTCAGTTCTTTAATGTTCTAAACATGATAAATTCATCTTAGCAGTATATCTTTTGGAAGGATATGTTGATCAATGGTGGAATGTTATTAAGAATATGAGGCAAAGGGATGAAATTGAGTCCATGGAATGGGACGAGTTCAAGAACATATTTTTCAATAAGTACTTCCCTCGTATTCTTCGAACAAAGATGGAGAAGGAGTTTCTTGAACTGAAGCAAAAGGATAATGAATGTTTTGGTTCCTATGAAGAAAATTTTACAAGACTTGCATGGTACGCTTCTAGTATTATTATCCAACTAGAGAGTAAGATCGATCGATTCTTTAGTGGCTTAAAACCAAGTCTTCGAAGGGAGTTAGACATAATAGACTTCAATAGCTACGAGGAAATCGTTCGATGTGCTCTCAAATTTGAGATAGATATTGGAGTAACCCATCAGTCATATGGGTTTGATATGAAGAGGAAAATGGAATTCAAAGGAAAATCTAAAGACCACACTGAAAAGAAGATGAGTGTTCCCTTATGCTCAAAGTGTGGAAAGAAACATGGAGGGAGTTGTCTTAAAGGGACAAGTAAATGTTTCAAATGTGTAAAGGAAGGTCATCGGGTATTTGAATGCCGCAATGATGGTAAGAATATGTCTAGTGATGCGAACAAAGAAAAGGCTACACAGATTGCACCTCCTACACTTCAATGTTACAAGTGCACGGAAATGGGGCATTATGCCAATCAATGCCCTAATCCAAGGGTTGTTGATGATGATCGACGTCAACAAACTCTTAAGGCTAAACACAAAGGAAAGTCACACGCAATTTCTATTAGCGATGTGGAGTATGATAACGAAGTGGTGAAATGTACACTTACCATCCACTCTAAAGTAGAAAATGTTTTATTTGATTCTGGATCCACCCACTCTTTTATTTTTAAAGAATTTTCTAATGGTATCTCCATATTACCTCAATAATTAGATGTTGAGTTAGCTATGACAACCCCTAATGGCACAACAGTCGAATCAAAAGTTTATAATTATTCTCTGATTGAAGTATGTGGGAAAGTGCTTCCTGCAAATCTTGTGATCCTTCCTATAGTGGAATTTGATTTGATTCTTGGCATGGATTGTCTTTTTTATATGGATCTCATATCAATTTCCAAAGAAGGGAAGTCACATTTCATATTCAAGATCAATCTATGATCGTCTATCGATGCAAGGATGAACATAACCTTCCAGTGTAAATTTCTTCCATCTAATGGGTCTTGATTCCACTAAATGAAGGTTATTTATCTCAAATGGTTGGTAAGAAACTCACGATTAAGACTATACCCATTGTATGGGAGTTTGACGATGTCTTTCCAGATGAATTGTCGAGTCTCCCACCAAATCGTGAAGTAGAGTTTTCAATAGAACTTGTACTGGGTGCTTTGCCTATTTCAAAGGCACTTTATAGAATGGCCCCAATTGAGTTGCATGAATTGAATAAGCAACTCCAAGAGAATCTTGATAAGGGATTCATATGCCCTAGTGTGTCACCTTGGGGAGAACCTGTTCTGTTTGTTAAGAATAAAGATGGATCAATGAGACTCTGCATTGATTATCGAGAACATAACAAGATCACAATCAAGAACAAATATCCTCTCCCGTGCATTGATAACTTATTTGACCAACTATGTAGAGCTCAATACTTTTCCAAGATTGATCTTCATTCAGGGTATCATCAATTATGGGTCAAAAGGGAGGATATACCAAAGACCACTTTCCGTACAAGGTATGGACACTATGAATTTATAGTGATTCCATTTGTTCTTACTAATGCCCCTTCTATATTCATGGATCTGATAAATAGAGTCTTTAGAAATTATCTTGATCAGTTTGTAGTAGTCTTTATAGATGATATTCTTGTCTATTCAAAGAGCAAGGAAGAACATGAAGATCACTTGAGAATTGTATTGAAGACCCTGAGAAAGGAGAAGCTTTGTTCCAAATTTACCAAGTGTGAATTTTGGCTTCAAAAAGTTGCATTTTTGGGTCACATAATCTCAAAAGACGAGAAATTTGTGGATCCTGCAAAAACAGAGGTTATCGAAAGATGGTCGAGACCAACAACAGTAATTGAGATCCAAAGTTTTCTTGGTTTGGCTGGATATTATCGATGTTTTGTGAAATATTTTTCACGATTATCTAATCCACTCACCAATTTTACTCAGAAAGGAGTTAAGTTTGTTTGGACTGAGGAATGTGAAGATAATTTCAAGGATTTGAAAAGAAGGTTATCCAGTGCACCTGTACTCACACTTCCTTGTAGTGGAGAATGGTTTGTGATCTACAGTGATGCATCCAAGAAGGGGTTGGGGTGTGTCCTTATGAAAAATGATATGGTGATAGCTTATGCGTCACGACAGTTGAAAATCCATGAGAAAAATTACCCAACACATGATTTGGAGTTAGCTACGGTAATCATTGCATTAAAGATTTGGAGGCATTATCTTTATGGAGAAAGGTGTGGTATTTATACTGATAATAAAAGTTTAAAGTATATATTCACACAAAAGGATATGAATATGAGCCAAAGAAGATGGTTGGAGCAGATTAAGGATTACGACTGCTCAATTCATTACCACCCTGGGAAAGAAAACAAGGTGGAAGATGCATTAAGTCGACAAGACCATTCTAGCTTATCCATGATGAGGATCACAAAAGATCCAATATTTATGGATTTACAAAGGATGGATCTTGGAATTATAATGGAAGAGGAAAATCGTATCTTTCTAAAATGAATGTTCAACCATCTATTCATGTGAAGATTAAAGAGGCATAGAAAGAAGATGTAGAGTTACAAAAGAAGGTGATAAATGTTCCTGAATACAACCTTGTTTATGATGGGATAATAACGTTTAGGAATCGGGTTTGTGTTACTCCCATCCTAGAATTAAAGAAGGAGATGCTGGATGAGGCTCATAGTTTTTCATTCTCTATTCATCCTAGAAGCACGAAGATGTATAGGGACCTGAAAGAGTATTTCTGGTGGGATGGCATGAAAAGAGATGTTGTTGAATATGTCTCTCGATGCTTGGTTTTTCAGCAAGTTAAAGCTGAGAGATAGAAGTATAAGGGGATGTTACAACCATTACCCATACCTGAATGGAAATGGAAAAAACATCACTAAGTACTTTGTCACCAGACTTCCTAAAACATCCAAAGGCAATAATGCTATCTGGGTCATAGTTGATCGTCTTACAAAGTCTTCACACTTCATTTCTATTAGAGAGGATTTCTCTCTGGATCAGCTTGCCAGGATATATGTGAAGGAAGTGGTAAGATTGCATGGAGTACCACTTTCTATTATATCTGATCAGGATCTGAGGTTTACCTAAAAGTTATGGAGAATTCTTCAGCATACTCTGGATATAGAGTTGAGTTTTAACACTGCTTATCATCCTCAGACAGATGGTCAGTCTGAGAGGACAATTCAAACTCTAGAAGATATGTTGAGAGCTCACTCTATGGATTTCAATGGTGGTTGGTATCAACACCTACCTTAGATGGAATTTTCTTATAATAATAGCTTTCACTCCAGTATTCATATGGATCTTTATGAATCTCTCTATGGAAAGAAATGCAGGACTCCAACTTGCTGGGATGAAATTGGGGAAAGAAAGCTATTAGGACCTGATCTTGTTGATGAGATGGCAGAAAAGGTCAGATCTATTCAACAACACATTAGAGCTGCTCAGATTCGACAAAAAAGTTATGCCGACAACCGAAGAAAGGACCTAGAGTTTGAAGTGGGTGATAAAGTTTTCTTACAAATATCTCCTTGGAAGAGAGTAATGAGATTTGGAAAAAAGGGAAATCCGAGCCATAGATATATCGGTCTTTTCGAAATACGAGATCGTGTTGGGAAGGTAGCTTACCGATTGACGCTTCCACTAAATCTCTCCCAAGTTCACGATGTGTTCCATGTATCTCTCCTGAGAAAGTACATACCTGATCCTTTACATGTACTCATCTCAGAAGTTGTACCGCTGGAGCAAGATCTTTCTTATGAAGAACAACCGATAGAGATTCTGGATCGTAGCAAAAAAGTCCAACGGAACAAGACCACTCGCTTGGTGAAAGTTTTATGGAGGAACCACCAATTAGAAGAAGATACATGGGAGCTTTAGGATATGATGAGGGATAGGTATCCTCATCTGTTTGTTACAAAGTGACGAATTTGGAGGGCGAAATTCTTTTTAAGGGGGGTAGAATTTAACACCCGAGACTTTTATGGGAAATATTTTGATTTTATGTTATATAAATCATCAAAGGAATCTTTCACTACACACAACACTAGCTTGGATTTCTTTACACACAATTTTGACCTTCCTCGATAGCTTGCGTTGTACGCAATATCGAGTTTCACTAAACAACAATATGCTATTAAAATATTATTAAAAATAGCCGTTATGAATAGTAATACCCACTTTTTTAAATTTTGTAAATTTTATTTTTTAAAATGGACTTCATTTTTGCATTCGGAATATCGAAATTAGCCGAGGGTGAAATTTTGGTATTTTTCTGAAAACATTCAATTTTTGATGAATAGTGAAAACACTAGGTTACTATTTAAAAACTGACTTTTTATTTAAATAATTATTATTTTTATTTAAATTTATTTTAGTTCAAAATTGATACATAATACCTCTATAAGTTCAATTCAATTAATTGGAGTCATTTTATAATAATTTTAGATATATAAAAATTTTATCGAACTTTTCACCGTCTTTTACCCACCTCCTAGGAGAATTTGAAAATTTACATAAAACTTAATTTTACTGCTTCTGTGAGTGGAATTTCAAAAATTCGAGAGACACGGTTAATATCAAGGACTAAAATGTGGTTTAATGGGATGAAAATAATTTTTGGTGAATAGTAACTTTTTACTTTTTTTACCACGGTTAAAAGTAAATAGGGTAATTAAGGGTAAAAATGATATTATTATTACCTAAAAACATGTCCTAATTCTATTGGATAAGATTAATTCGACCAAAAAAAATCTTAGGAATAAAATATGACCATTTAGGCCCACTTGGATTAGATTAGGACATTTAATATTAATTTATTTAAAGAAGGGTTAAAATAGATTAAATCAATGTTTAATAAGTAAATCATTTTTAATATAGGGTTATACATAAGATAAATTCAACTATAAATATTTATTAGAAATATAAAAATATTTCCTACATAATCGTATTTTATTTTTAATTTTTAGACTTAAAATAATTTAATTTATTTATGAAACAATGATGATGTAGTAATTATCTAATTAATGAAATATTTACATAATTGTTGTTATAAATACCCAAATAAATGTAATTTGAGACTTTTTATGAATTAAAATTATTTTATATGTTAATATGGCATGTTATTATTTATTTTTTTAACTTTTTTAGAACTAATCATTCTGTTATGATTTTCAAAAAAATCAATTACCAAATAGTGTCAAAATTGGCATAAAATAGTTTTTAAAACAAATTTTATATTATTAATTGTTATTTTATTCCTAAAAATCTAAGGTTCGAAAAAATGACTTAGATAAGGTTATATATATTAATAATAAACAACTTGGGGTTCTTTTGGCTTGTTATAGTATGTTTATTAACCTTATAGTGTAATAAAACAAGAAGACACGGTAAAAGGTAAATTATCTAACTTAAAGTTAAATCTAAATGATATGGTTAAAATAGAAACCTAAACTTGTCTGAATTATATTGGATGAGAGTATTTCGACCCATCCCCACCTTATCTTAGAAATAAATCAATTTGGAGCTATTAAAAACTGAATATGGCTTTATAATAAAATAATATGTTTAGTTTTACAAAGGTGCCCCCCTCCTCCCTTATAAAAGGGCACCTCCTCCCTCTCTTCCTCACACAACTTTCAGACTTCAAGCTCGGCCAACCCCTGCCAAATCCTCTTATCCAATTACCTAGAAACATCATAGTGGTCCTGGTCTTCTTCAAAGAACAATTTTAGTACCCTAAGAGGAGTTCTCAAAGAGGCACTTCAAAGAAGAGGTTGTGTCCGTTACTGATTCTTTCAACTTTATTTCTTCTTCCACTTCTTCTTCTTTAGTTGTTTCATTATGAAGTAATAACATCAATATCACTCATATACTGATATGTTATTATAAGTATGAAACAACCCTACTTCACCATCTATCCATCCTACGAAAAACAAAATCACCGCGCGTGCGTACGTACGGAATACTGTCCCCACGCCGTGGTGTAATCTATTTTCCACCACCACCTTACTTGGATGGGTATAATGGTGTGAATAATAACTATGTATGATTATTGTAAATTGATATTGATTTCGAAATAGTATACATACACTCCAATAGAATTCCACTATCATGGGAATGATATCATCGCTCGTGCGTACGTACAGTCTACCATCTCCACGATATAATGCGACTCGTTCTACATGATCTTCATTTCATAATGATTATATAAATGAATTGAATGAATAATTATGATATATATTACACTAATACCATTCTAGAAATGAGGTATTTATATCCTAAAAGAAGAATAAGAATTTATTTGACAAAACACGCATAAGAACAAAAAGCAATAAACACTCGAATAACAAGTAACAATGAAATATTACTAATAAGAAGCTAAGAATATGAACATATATGATATCATAACAAAGAGTATGATTCTGGAATAAGTCAATGACATTATTTAAATAATTATACAGGAGTTTTGGACACTTACGAAGAAAATAGGACCTAAGGTAAGGGAAAATCTCGCAATCTCATTTTTATCTGAGATTTTTTATACTTCAGAATTTACTGGGGAATTTTTATCATCCAAATACATGATTCCTCAATATGTAATCTTATTTCTATCCTCCTACAGTTGTTTAAATCTAATTTTACCCATTTTTATTTTTTTAGTAAATGATATGAAAGGAATCTTTTCTTGTTTTTAGTACGAGGTAGTTTTTGGACTTTTGCGGCCAAAGTACGGGAAGAATGTTTTTCTTTAACTTATATGGAATGAATGGATTTTTAGAACATTATTTCCATGAAGCCTCCTTTAAAATTTTTCAAGATTATTTTTAATTAACTTCTTTTAGTTTAAAATTTTATGACATGTTAAGAATGGAAAAATGTTTTTAAAGAAGAATGGATATTTTCTGCAAGAATGGAGTTCAAGTGTTTTATCAAAATTATTTTCCATATAAGATAATATTGGGTTCTGTTTCTATCCGTATGTTTACATTGATTTGATTATGTTATGATGGAATTATTTTTATGAAGTC
The DNA here is from genome assembly GCA_963277665.1 of Viscum album. Lineage (NCBI taxonomy): Eukaryota > Viridiplantae > Streptophyta > Magnoliopsida > Santalales > Viscaceae > Viscum > Viscum album. Next base: position 600,913,222 of record OY728122.1, read on the forward strand.
CTTTTATCTTATATGATTTATTTTATGATGGCATGATGTTTAAGAATCCCATTTTTTATTACATGGGATATGCAATGATGTATGATTTATGATTTTGTGGAACACATAAGAGTGGTTTCATTATGAGATGGGTGGGACCTATATCTCCCTTCAATGCATTGGGTAATTATTTATATCTCATGAGATAGATATGGCTGGAATGACATGTTAAACCGGTTCAGTGAAACAGGACTGAAACGAGGAGTGAACTCGGTTCAGAAATGGACTTTGTCCGCTAAGATAGTATTGGCTATGAGTCTTGACTAATAAGAAATGATTCTCTATGATTATGTGTGTATGACACAAAGGTTCATGTTTTAAGTTATGATTATTGGAATTTCATTTCACTTCTATGATTTATCCCATGTTATGATCTCTTTTGTAGGATGAGATTTTCAAAATGATATGTTCTTATAAATATGATATGTTTGATATTTCTTTTGTTTACCCTTACTGAGAAATTGAGCTCACCGTTTTGAATGTTTTCTTTTACCCAGGTCAGGAAGAAGGATATTAATTAGGATATGCCAAAAAGGGACTCTAGATATGATGAAATAAATGAGAGACATATTCTTGATATCAATTGTGTTTATGTTATTGTAGAATTTATTTGATTTTGTAGAATTTAGAATTCCAAAATTGAATTAATTAATGTGTTCATCAAATAAATATAGGAATTATAGATATTATTAATAATGGAATTTTGGAATTTGGATAATTAATTGATGAATTAATTATTGTAATATTAAATTTTGAATTGGTATATTTAATTGATGAATTATTTATCATAGTATTGAATTGTGGAATTTGGGATATTGCATTGTGAGTTAATTGTCAAAATATTGAATTGTGAAACAAGAGTAATTAATTATTAAATTTGTTATTGGAATATTGACATATTATAGTAAGAATAATTAATTAATTAATTAAATATGATAATACCTATGATTTTGGATTTTTTTAATTAATTGACGAGTTAATTAATATAAGTAATGGGATTAATTAATTGGTGAATTAATTAATGTAATTATGAATGATTAATTAATCGTTGAATTAATTAATGGTATTAATGTGATGAACAAATATTTTAATTAGTAATAATGCTGATGTAGTTAATTAATTATTCAATTAATTATTAGAATTAATGCAACCAATTAATTAATGAATAAATTTAATGGATTTTAATGATTAATTAATTATTGAATTAATTTCAAGAGTTCCCATGATTAATTAATTACTTAAATAATTAATGTGATATATGATACATGTGATATATGTTACAAATGTGATATATGTTATACATGTGATATATGTGATATATAAGAAATATGTGACACATGTGATGAATGTGATTGATGTAGAAAACATGGTCTGTGATAAGGACTGATGCATCAAATACTAATGGGGTGCTAAACATGAAGATATACACCCAAAATAGTGGCATTGGAATATGGTTCCAAGTAGTCATATCATGAATTGAAATAAAATGGATAATGAAAGTCCATTTTTTGAAATTAATTGTGAATTGATAATGTTAATTTCTTCAGACCATGGCATGGGCCAAAGTAGGTATTGGGGTTCAGGTGTCCTTGGGGACCCTAGGGTTTATGTGTTTAAAAAAAGGATAACTTAAGAAATGTGAAAAGATTATTTTATTTCTTGTATTTTATTTCTTATACAACGTCATAAAATATTTGATAGGATATTTTTTTAGACATCATTATTGGTTCCCTACTACGTTGTACTCACACCCTACTTAGGCCACTTGATCAATACTTGAATATATTGCAGGTATGCAAGATGAGATATGGGAAATGACCATGTATTGACAGATGATTTGGAGATGGAGCATGGATAAAGGAATTGGATGTTTTTTGGGACCTTCATGGGGTTTTTCAATGTTTTTACTTTTGATTTTTCATTTCGACACTTGGAACATTATTTAGCATAGCATAGTTACCATTTTTTAATACATTATTTTAATTTTTAAGTCATCATTTGATACTGGTACTATAGTGTTTGTGGTTGTATATTATTCAGTTATTTTTTCTTATTTTATGTTTTTGTATTATTTTGATAAAATGGGGCATAATATCCCTATGATAGATATTACACCCTCGCGACTTGTCAGAATCCTCTCGTGTATAGGGAGGCATTCATGAGGTCATGCAGAAGTCTTGCTCGAGTCACTAGGGTGTGGAACCTAGGATGGGATGTTACATGAGAGTAGAGACTTTGGATTTATATATTGATAATTATACTATATTTTATACTTTTTAATTGAATTAAATATTAATAATTATACACACTGAGGGAGAAAACACTTTTAATGATTAGGATATTATGAGGATAAACATTATAATGATTGATTCTAATTTAATTTAATAAAATTTTTATTCTAGTAATTGATCTCATTCAATAGTTATAAGATATTTTATTAAATATTTTTGTATTATTTTATAAATAATTTTTTATTGTATACTACATTTATTTATCATAATTTTCCCTCCATTAAATCGTTTTTATATGCAACGTAGTAGGAATTATTTTTTGGAGAAGATTATTGAAATTTTTGTATGTGGTTTTAAGGATGTTGATTATTGTTAGACACATTGAAATTCCTTCACTTGATAAGGAGTTTCCTATATTATTAAGGGGCAATATATTTTTTAAGTTTCATGGAAATTGTCTGATGTCTTTTCACTCACATAGAAAAAATGATTTATTAGTGATGATGATTTATTGACAATGATTCACGTTCGTTATCAAATTCATTTTGGAATTAAGAAATAATATGCTCTCTCCTTAATAAATAATCAACGAATTTTCAAACATGGTAAGGAACATAAAATAAAAAATGGTATTCTAAACCCTCTTCATAACAACAATTCCTCTCATTACATTCTGGAATCATTTTATTATCTTTTAATTTCCTTGAAACTATTCAAATAGAAATCCATTTATTACTAATTATGAAGGTATAAATTTTCACCCCTCTTTATATAAATCCTTTCACCCACAATATTATATTCTAAAATATAGGTTCTAAATTATTTTGGTATAACCCATGATATTAGTGTCAAAACATGGCGCTATAGTCAGGGATTGGGTTCCTAACTCATTAAAATTAATTAAATAAAATTAAATGGCATGATCATCACAAAATTTAAAAATTAATTCAATTTTTAGTATGTTGTGGAGAGAATATTGTTGTCTAAACAAAGGGGGATAATGAGTATTTATAATATACAATAAAAAAATTAGACATTTCATTGACTAAATCCAATAAAGCACACAAAGTTCAATTTGATTCCATATATGAGATCATGGAATAAATTAATCATAAATTGGATATATATATCAAAAGATTATATTTTTGATCAAAAGAACCATATTATTTTTTATACACTGAAATACAATTGTGATATCCAAACTAATCTACTCTAACATTTTCCAATGTTTCATGGCCATAAAAAATATGATCAAAACAAGAAAATAAAAAAATTCACAGAGTATTATTCCACTATAAAGAAAAGAGAATTAGCTAGAGATTAAGTTATTTAGAAGTAATTCCACTTATCCCTAGAATAAGTGGTAATGAAATGACTATAAACCCTCATAATGTTTTAAATAAAAATATATATTACCATAAAAATATTTTTCATTAAATATTCTCCCTATCCTAATAGACCACTACCCAAAGGATAGGGAAATAATAAATAAATAAATATACTATATAAACTCTCTATGAGTATTAAGAGTGATTAATGAAATATTTTATAGGATATCCACACCAAGAAATTTTGGAAACCCAAATCTCAATGTTCTTTTATCATGGATTATTTTATATATATAAGAATATTTGTATGCATTTTAATGAGGATATTTAATTGAAAAATCACTAGATGTAGCCTGAGAAGAAAATGAGAAGATTTATCAGAATTATCATCCATTTGGTTCAAGAGGTACTATTAAAAAATATTATGTATTTTCATCTTAATTAACTTTAAATGAATCTAAAAATTTGTAACTAACCTCTCTATTTTGGTAGGTATCTCTTAAAAAATAATCAAAAAAACTAATAAGCGCATTGGGTTTTTGTTTATTCTAAAAAACAACGGATCAATAAGTTAAACTAAATAATTAAGATCATTTTGTATCTTCTTAAAAATAAATGCCTTTATAAAAACCTATCCATAGAAGTGGAAACATATAAAAATTATAATATTTGATTCAAAATATGAAAAATCAGGATATACTACTTTTTCAAAATAAAATTCAGTTACCACCACCATTCAAATAAAACTTCTACCAACCATATAACCAATATACCTTATAAAAAACACCGTTTAAATATTAGATATTTTAAGAATAGACATAAACAGTTTATTTATTTTAAATATAAAAGAAACCAATTTAATGAATTGAAGATTTTAAAAAAGGTATGAAGGAGGTAAAATGGCGTTCAAGAAGTTATGTATAAATAATAAGTATAAATCAATGTAAATTTATAATACAACCCATTCTTAATCCACCAATGATAAGTGATCATTGTAAAGACTTGGAGTAGAAGGAAATTCACCCTAAAAAAATTTATAATTCCTCAAAAACCATGATAGGTAATGAATAATATGAATACAAAAATAAAAATATAAATATTAATAATAAATAAAAAATCATTCTTAAAGATTTTGAATGAAAATAGAAAACATTACCTTGATTTTTTTTCCTTCAAGAATGGTGTATTAAAATAAAAATCATGCGGAATAATTTGAAAAAAAATCATGGATACTTTCAAAAATGTTGAAATCATAAAACCTATTCCTTAATCCATTAAACTGATCTGTAAATACATAGAGATCCCTAAGGAATTATGAACTGAAAAATGACACTTCACTAGAATGAAAGGGTAAATTATTATAGGAATGTTTTAGTAGTGATCAAACTATATTATTCTAAAATATTTCATCACCTAGGTGTAATTTCCTTTCAATAAACAATCCGATTCATTTCCTTTATCGATGAATTATATGATCTTGGATATTTATTCAATGTCATGCCTCACCCTATATTTTCTTCTTTTTTATATTTCAAAGATCAATCCTAAAATGCTAATTTTCTAAATATAATATATACCCACTATAATCACAATTTGGGTACTTGAATATAGTTTTGAACTAATAAAAAAATTAATTTTTATAGAGGATTTTCATTCCCTCAACATAGAAAAATATTAGATACTTACTCAATCACCTGTACCTTTTTGGAGATCTCTCTTGAAAATGAAATTTTCAACCATAAATGATTATAAGGATACTCTAACAATGTGATTTTGATAGAACAATATATATATATATATATATATATATATATTTATATAGTGTATTCTAAGAAATTATCTTAATAATAACACTATATTTATGCAGTATCACACATGAATGAACATAGTTCTGTTTGATAACCAGATTTCATAATAGTTATTCTGAATTTGGGATAAAAATTAAGGATTGAATTTAAATAAAATGATATAATATTAGGAAATTTATGAAAAAATATATGTTTTAGGTAAATACTAATTTATATTATGGATTTGATTATATATTCAATAATGGATAAGTTGTTACTTAACCTTTTCTATAAGAAACTCTAACCAGGATGTCATCATTAATTAAACCCCGAAAATAGAATGTAAACCACTACCAAAATGTTTTAAATATTATTTTAATAGTATAATATAGGTTTCTATTATTTATTTTTAACTATTTTTCCTCTAATAAATAACATAAAATGATTAATAATTTGAGGTAAAATTTTAATGAACAATTCTATTGATTTGGTTAAATTTCAAAACATAGTTATAAAATTTGCATTAATTGAATTATATATTAAACTAATGAAAGGATTATTAGGAAAAATTAGTATATACTAAACTAAATAATTATTATAGTGATTAAAAAGAAAATTGAAAATATGTTGGCGACATAAATAATCTACCATACTTGCAATTTTCCTTGGGTTTGTCGATGTCACATTTTTATGAAATAAATTGGGATATCCATTTAAATGAATGAATGAATAGAATTAATCCCAATGAATAGAATAAATAATTGTTGAATTTTCATTGAATATTGGAAATTAAATCATGAATTAAGAAAATTTATTTTCCTATACAATTTATTGTCCAAATGCCTAAAAACTCCCAGGTGAAACAAATTATTTTTTTATTCTTATTATATTTCCATTTTCCCATTTCATTTTAGGACCAAGAAAACACAAAATTAACTTTTATATATGGTATATTTACTGAAAAAATTATTCCATTTGGATTTTGAAAATCTCGTGGAACATTTCAAAGATGCATATTAAGAATTCTGTTTGATTCAATTATAGATTTTTCTGGATGTTTTTCAAAATGATTTAAATATTTCTAGAAATATATTTGATCATTTAATGGAAAATATTCATAGTGCTTTCAATAAAAGCATTTAAAATAATCTTGTTTCTAACTTTGATAAAAAATTATTTTATGGTAGAAAGTAGATTTTATCTATGTTATTACTTCACAAATTGGGACTCCCATTTGTAATTAAAACTTCAAAATCATCCATATATTTCATCACCCAACATTTTAAAATTATGTTATATCCTTTTTAGAAAATAATGATTTTTTAGAATATTCAGCAATGTCTTTACCAATATTTATTTGACTAATTCCATGTTACTTTTAATTGATATTAAATGAATTTTTTATGATAATTATTGTAAATAATTTTATGAGATAATTTCTAAAGCTAAAAACCTACCTATGATACAAGCATAAACTTTGGAACTCTGATTTTTTATTTTATATTTTATTTAAACCATGGTGTAGGGGATGTTTTTTCTAAGTGAATTGAGAGAAGAATCCAAGTTATTTTAAACACTTTAATGATAGTGGATGGAACTTAGAATCATTAAACCACTGCAGAAAAAGAGTTATTGGGAATTTTCTACATATAAAAATTCACATTATATCAATTTTTGGAAAATTTTGATTATTTTCTATGGTCATATAGCCTTTAGTTACCTAATCCATATAGAAAAAAGAGATTCCAATACTTATGAGATTGATTTTACTTTTTAGGACTTTCCTATTTAGAGAAAGGATAATAAATTCCATCAAAATCATATAGAAAATCACATGAGTAGGTAGTATCAAACAAATGATGTAGACATTAAAAATTACACTTAACGACTATATTTTATGTAAATATAATTATTCAGATAGAGGTGAGGTTCCCTGGTATGAAAATATGATAATTTTTTTTATTGCTTTTAAAGTTCCCTTATACATAAACCGACATTATATTATAAAAATAAAATCTAAGTCACAATTTTATGAATGGTGTTACTATTATCAATGGAAAATATATAGTGATCATTACAATTTCTACCAAAGTGTAATGTATAAACTATATTTAATTTGTGTCACACCTAAGATTTTGGGGGACATTTTTTACCACCATAGAATTACTATGAATGTTTTAGAATCATATATATAATTGAGTACATTTTATGGATTGAAATTAAATATTTAATTATATAATCAATTTCATTAACCAGGAAACATATTAAAATGATAATAAATACTTCAAGGAAAAATAAATTTTGATGAAATCATTGAACTAAGGGGAATTTATTTCATGGATCCACTTCCCTTGTCTATAAGATATTCATAAAAAATTATAGGTATATATTATGTTTCAAAATGGTTATAAGTGAAGGCAATTGATAATGATGATTCATTTGTTTTAAATATATTTATTATGGCTAATATATTTTGTAAATTTGTATTTTCAATATAATTCATCATTGATCAATGGGACCTATTTTGTGACATAATCAAGTAATGTTTTATGAGGAGATACATGGTAACCCAAAAAACATTGACCCATAATTATCCATACAAAAATGGATAAGAAAAATTTTATAATAAATAATTAAATGGAGTTATTAAAAATACTATCAATCCAAATATGAATGACAGGATCAATATTTTATAATATACCCTGTGGAATTACATGAAAATTTATAAGAGGAAAATTTAAAAGACCCCATATATATCGATCTATGTGAAATATTTTCATCTGCATGTACAGCTTGACTAGAAGTATGTTTTGGTAAGGTCAGAGATGGATATAGATGTAGATATAGAAGTCATTTGATTTATGTTCTATATAGATTATTTGAAAAAAAATTAGAGTAGAATAATTTTGGAATTCAATAATTTATAAAGAATAATATGGGTGGTAAATGAAAAGATGATTAGGAAAACAATTTTTTACTTCAAAGAACTTGTGATACTCTATAATTCAAGAATGAAATTATTCCCCAATTAACATCATTCCAAATGGAAACTCACACTTACTATTTCTAATGTTGGTCTCTTTTTTTTAATGACCTTTTTATGGACTGTTTTTTTGAGCAAAAAGTTGAATATTTCTTTCAGATACTTATAAGGGGTAAAATGGTCATTTTTCTAAGAAGATAACATCTAATAATTTTTATGAGCACTCAGTTGGTCTTGGAATATGCTGGTTACACTAGTAAATGATTTTGGTGGAAATCCATTCCATTTGAATTTTAGCGGAATAATTAATATTTAATAAATAATACATTGAATATTAATTTATTCATAGTGGTTTGTTTGGAAATTTATTTTAAATGGAGAATCTAATTGAGATTCAATGTCCTCCATCGAGACTGAAATGGATATTTTTTCTAAGGAGGGGCATAAATGTTTCTTGGGAACTCCCCTTCTATTCATTTTACTTTTATTTTATTTTCCTATGTTTCCTTCTTCTCTTTTAATTTTTTTCTTTTTTTCCAGGATTCTTATGCACTCATATGGGGATCCTCCTTCATGCACCTAGGATATATACTGAGAGAGGTATAAAGAGAGAGAGAGAGAGAGAGAGAGATATGGAGAGGTATGGGAAGAAGGGTGCCTCTACAAATCTCAGGATGCACATGATCATTGTGTGATAACCATGGACCTTAGAAATGAGGATGCTTTAGTGGATTCCTCCCAATGTTTTTTTAATTTTTCCATAAATCCCCATGGTTTAGAATTTATTGTTTTGAATGATATGTTATTCACTATTAGGACCCTTTGAGGGTCAGCCTAATGCTTTGGGGGGGAATGGGGGTTATGGGTTGATTGTGAGGTTTTTCATTCTTGAATTCCCATCTACATGATGTGTGGTTCAAAGAACACACACTTCTTGTTCTTCCTTTTTTTGGAAGAGGAAATTTTTAAAATATATTCTGTATATGTGGTATAAAATCCATTTACTAGTACTTGGCCATGTAGTCGAGTACCTGGCCAGGTTTCCCATGTGTTGGGAACACATTGGGTGTAATACATTTCCAGACACTTTCTTGGTCTCACGCCATATAGAAGAATGTGGCCTGGGTAAATACAGGGACATGCCAGTTGAGGGAAACAGGCAGGTACCCAGTGTTCAGAAAACACTATGTACCTATCTTTTACACATTTTACATAGGATTTTACACATCTAGACTAGAGGGAGTACACGCCCAGGTGGGGCCTTGGGAGTACATGTCTTGTGCTCGGGTATACATGTCATATACGTCCCATTTACAACACATTTGATGTTTTCATGTTTTTTCTCCTGAGTAAAAATTAGACGCAAGAGTAGTCCATTATTAGGGTCTTTCCACGTCAATCATGATGGTTTAAACAATGGAGTGACCTACAGACTCTTAATGGGTGTTTGGGGACAAATACGTAAATGGAGAGGTTCTTCCTCCATTATTCAAGCCAACTATCTCCTGAGAGTGAGAAATGTTTTGAGATAATCCATGAGAAATATATCATTACTTATACCTTAGTATATTTTATCTTGATGACATATCCATTATTATATGATCCATTCAGGCCCAAAAGTCCATGATTTCAGTTGTTTTTAAGGATCCTTGTAGGATTCATCTGCTTAAGTTTTGACCTAGTGGATCCCGAGTAGCATTCCACTATCTTCATTCATTACCAAGGGTCCACTATATGAGGTATATTCTTACATTATGAATTATTTATTCTCTTTTAGGATTCCATTACCTGTATATCATTTTGAGGATCCCATGTAAGATGCATCTTCCATTTCTTATAGTTTTAGAGGGTCCCCTATAGGATTCCATAATCTATTGGTTCTTCTAGGATCCCATGTAAGATTCCACTTATACCTTTACATATGATGATCCTGGGTAGTATGACTTCTATTTTGTGTAGACCATGAGGATCAGGTGTAGGATTCATCAATTACATTTTTTTATGAGGATCCTAAGTAAAATACCTCTATTCTGTTTTGACTTGTTGGACCTAGTGGGTGCCCCATTTTTTGACTGAATCATAGATAATACATCGGGTTTGGGTATAAATGGTTGCGATTGTCACCTTAAAACCCATGCCGAAATAGTAATACCATATAGTTGTGGCTGTATTGTTGGGTTCAAATGTTCCTCCACCCTCACACTTTTATTATATCTCACATGTTTATTGTTGATGCAATGAGGTAAGCCCATGGTTCTTACTACTAGGTTGTTGAGCTTGACAAAAGGTGTATTTACTTCTCTTTGGGGTTCCCAAACATTATTTATTGGGATTCAACCTCTGATCAATGTTATTTCTTATGTTTATTTTAATACCAAGAGGTACTACCTAAAATTGGTTTGTTGAGCCTTTATATTTGATTATTGTCGGGATGTCCATAGGTGTTTCCTGGAATCTAGTTGTTGATCTTGATACTCTGGTGAGAATGATTCTTCTCTCCTCGAGTTGTTTTATGATGATGATGATTCCACTATCATTGAGTTGTTATATGATGAGGATGATTATCCTCTCCCTGTATCTTAGGTTAAATGAAGATGGTTACACTCTCCTAAAAATAGGGTTGTTTGTGGATTATTACACTTTCCTCGACTTTTGGTCTATAGAGGAATATTATGCTCTCCTCGACCTATTACTTATGTAGGGTGACTACACCCTCCAAGATTTGTCATATGATGAGGATCTCCATACATTCATTCTAGGATCCGGCTTATGAGACCTTTTCTTTGTCAGGTTGGTTAAGTATGGAATCTCACACCTATGTTTGACATTCAAATTATGATATTAAGGGGTGGTAATGACGTCTCACTGGTGATCTCTCATTATAGATCGCAACAATCAGACACATAGGGTACATCCATGTTGAAGTTTTGTGACTGGACATGGACAATGAACTAGGGCTCATTCACTAGACTAGATTTTCTTAGCCTGAGCAGATTGACATCTAGAAAAGTATCCATTTTATAAGATGTCTATATGTACTTCACAAGAATCTTTTTTTATAGCAATTGTAGGTGAGTAATGGTGAACACATGTGTAGGACGAGTATCCCCCTATGGTGACATTGATTTCTCAGATATATTGTTTGTGTGGGATGATGAAAATATTCTTTTAATGGGATTATATACTCAAAGATTGAATTAATGATACACAGATTGAGTCTCATGATTTCCAACTCAATTCCCTTACATAGGATGTCCAAGAAATCTGGATTATTGACCCAAAGATCAACTTTTGTTTTGTTTTTATGTTATTTATTTCACCTTACATAATAATATTCATATTGTTGTATATATGTATAGGTATGGGTCCATAAATTAATACACAAAAAACACACAGATATATATATATATATACATATATGGTGGCACCTCTCCAGTTCCATGGGATTACAGACCCGGGGTTCGACTGTGATTTAACATTTTGATTTACTTTTTTTTCTGATGTATCTTGTCTAGGGTGAAAATATTGCATTTTCATACACCTATAAAGTATATTTAAAATTTTATCATTGGGGTGGCCTACATAGATTATTTCTCACAAATCACTTGTACCCTAGTGTATGTGTGAACCTTATATCCTCTTTTTAGGTTGATCATAGTTTTATGGCGGATAGGGTAGAGGCCTTGAGTTGCACGATCGAGCAGAGCTGCTCATATGGGTTCTTCTATTGGGGCTAGTGTTGTTCAACAGTGTTAAGAGACTGGGTAGGTGGTCTAGATGTGATTTAGTAGTAGAGTCATGTACTTTTATTTAATCCTCATTGCACTATTGTATCTATTTGGTCAGCCCAGTGGGTGACCAGTATTGTATACATGACATAATTTCTGGGGAATTTACAATTTTTTCATTTATTATTAAATAATATTATATTTTAGATTCTTTCTCATTTTACACTATGTTTAGTTACTTATGTAGAGGATACTTATCTACTGAAACCCTTTCCTTGATTTTATATGAGGGTACATTCTACCAACTATATCACTATAGGCCCTCACTGTTAGTTAGAATCCTCCAGTATACGGGGAGGCACATTTGAGTCCTCATAAGAAATTATCATGAGGAACCATTTTAGTGGAAGCCAGAATGATATGTTACAATGTTCTATCACAAATATTCTTTTAATTATCTTTACTATTTGAGATATGGTACACAAGAGTATTAGGAATGTGTTAGAACCTTTTATGGATATTGGGCAGGTGTGTTGAGAACACTCATTATGGTAAGAAGTCTTGGTTTCTAGGGGCATGAGATTGTTGTTCTCGTCTATTATGTTACTATTGTATATGATTTTTTTGTCATTTAATAATTCACATTTTCTTTGGATATATTGATTTAATATGGATCTATGTATCTTGGCCATTGGAAAGGGCCCAATGATGGATTTTGACTCTTGGATTACAAAGGAAAGTGGCATCTCATGCATCATATTTGGAAAGTAGGATTCACATCATATAGGATAGTTAGTGTGTTTTTTTTAATATTGAATGAGTTAAATTTAAATAGTATTAATTTTATATATTTTATTATAATGGAAGGTTATGGGGATCAATGTTGAAGATTTTTTTAGGATGATGACTTAGTCCTCATTCACGAGATGTACAGTGACACCAGTAAGTCTATATTGAACTTGACACCATTTTGCTGTACCCCATATGGGGTGTTGCTTCTATGGTCTTGGTTATCTAGTTGGATCATTCAGTATGTTGACGATATATAACATGACCTTTCGTATGAGGTGGTCCTCTAGGGGTATTACTGTATAGGGATCCCAATGAGTGCCAATTATGTCTCTCTTCTTCATTGTTATCATTAATTCTAAGAAGTAGTTCCTTATGAGGATTCATGGTGAGGATTAGTACCTTATAGGATGTGCTGATAGTTTTTATATAGATAGGAAATTATGATCGTCACCTTCTTTATAGAGGTTTTATCTTTTAGGTTAGTTGTTTAGACCTTGGGTCCCAATTGTGAGACCTGATCAGTTGGGATAAGTGGAAGACCTATAGGCCCTTAGTTTTAACTCAGAACTTTGTTGGTAAACAACCATTTTGTTCAAAGGTAACATGTGAGAGAGAGGTTGGAAAATGTTTTCATAAGCCTTAGTTGGAAGTGAGTTTAGATGTATTCTCGTTTTGAGAAAGATTCATAGTAGGTGCTTGAGTTTTGTGATATAGGCATGTATACACATTCTTATTTTGATAATAACATTGGCTGCTTGTGTTTTTCAAGACTGGATTCAGCATGATGGACTATTTGGGTTCCTGGACCAGTCAACCAATTTTTTAAATGTTTTTAATGTTTTTAGAGCCTGGATTGATGCTCATGACAGGAATAACATCGGGTGATATGCGATCATTCAATAAATAATGGAATAGGTGAGGTGATAGATTTTGAATAGGTTTCACAAGGGAAACTATAGCTAGTTAAAACAAAAATTCCATGTAGCACAGTCATCTTAGACTTTTTTTTGAAAGACTCACTTCAGAATGAGTTGGGATTCAAAGGTACATGTGGGTTGTGTGTGGTATTGTTTGAATCTAAATCGGTGAGTAGCTATGTGTGAGCCAAGGACCAATGATTTCAATAATTTTTTATGGGTATGGTTTCCCAAGAGTATTGGTTTAAATGATGAATGTTCCTCATTGTTAGATGATACATCAAAATAAATTGGGTACCACAACATGATTGACCCCTGGATGGACCTAGGCATGCATTTTCAGTTTACATGCTGTTATGTTTTGGTTAAATGTAGTAATGAACTGTTTTGTTATGAGAGTGTATGGGAGGGATCTACATACGCCGATTTGAACAATATTTGTTTACTCTTATTAGAGAAAATAATTCTATATCATGAAATCATCTTGAATAAGATGGGAGAGATTTGACCCTAGACCATGCTTCTTTTCTTTTAAAATGTCTTTACAGATTTCAAAAAAGAACCATTTGAGGTTTCACTTGAGAAGCGGTGTACGATAATCCATATTTTTGGGAGTGAACATTTGACCATTTAAGGGTTTTGACCCTCATAATATATTGAAAATCAGTTTTTATCATAGTATGTAAGGTTTTTTGTTTAGTATAAGATGATTATTAGGGTATTATTATGGCGGGGAGTACCAAATTGGTCATAGTTAAAATTATTTCATGTGGGAGACAACTATTGAAACTAAGATGATGGTAATTGGGAAATCCCTAAAACTAGTGGAGAAGATTCCCAGGATGAGATCATATTGGATAATAATTCCACCAATGATTATTGTGGATGAAAATGTTTATAGAGAGGATAATATAAGGATCGTTGTTTTTCTGAACTAATGTTTTCAATATAAATTTTAATATTTTCTTTTAAACGATTATAAGGTGTCAAATAGTATTTTTCTACTAGAAGATGATCTAAAATAATTTTTATGACAACAATGTTAGTACTACGATATGTTCGTTACCCTAGTATAAGAGTTTGGTGGAAATATGAGCTGTTTGAAATTTAGCATAACTATTACTATTTAATAATTCATAAATTAAATATTAATTTATTCTTCTAGGTGCATTTGGAAATATATTTTTAATGTATCATCATATTGAGATTATATATTCTCTATTTATTCAGAAACATGGAGTTTTTTCTAGGCATTGTATAAGATTGTGTTGGACAGTGGGGCTTGATGGGGCCACCCTTTTCTTTTCTTTTACTTTTACCTTTTCTTTTTCTTCTTCTTCTTTTTATCTTTTATTTTTCTTTTACCTATTTCCTTATCAAATATATGGCTGGGGATACTCCTTCATGTTGTATAGAGAGATAACAAGAGAGAGATATAGAGATAATGAGAGGGAGAGGAATAAGAATACCACCATGGAGCTCAGGATGCACTGGATCATCGTGTGGCAACCATGTACCGCCGTTATGGGAAAAGATTTAGCAGATTCCACCCAAATATAAGATGTTATCATTTTTTGTATTCAATTCTGATATTTTAGTTGTTTTTATGTTTTAAATCCCCATTATTTATTATTAGGAAAACTTGAGGGATGATCTATTTCTTTGACGGTGGGTTGGGGGTGAAAATGGTGATTTTTGGGTGATTATGGGGTTTTCTATTTGGGAAAACCAATATACACGATCTGTGGTTTAGAGAACCCATACTGTGTGTTCTTTCTATTTGAGGAAGATGAAATTTTGGAAGTACACACTGCTTATGGGGTATACCCTCCATGTACTAGTACTTGGCCATGTATCTGAGTAACCAGCCAGGTGGCCCGTGTAAGGGGCACATGTCATGTGGAATACTCTACCAGAAACCTTGTGTGTAGCACATTGTATAAAAGTACCTGGCTAGGAAAAATACATGGTCAGGTTAGTTAAGGCACACATGGAGGTACCCCGTATATGATACATGTCATGTACCCATCTTTCACAACATGTACATGGGAATTTACACACCAAGGCCAGTGGGAGTGCATGCCTTGGTTTGGACTTTGGAGTACACATTGTGTTTTTGGAGAGACACATCGTGTACTTCCACTTTGAATCCCTTTTTGGAGTTTTCATTTCATTCCATCCTAGCGTTAGAATTGGTCCCAAGATCATTCCATTATAAGTATAATTCTATGATGATCGTGGTAGTGAAACCCAAGGAGTTATCGAAGGACTCTAAATGGATATTTTTGGGATTCTACCTAAATAGAAAATTCTCTTCCTCTGGTATTCAATCCTAGTTTGTCTTGAGATTGAAGCTTGTTATTAGATTAGCCATGAGTTATCTCTCAGGACCAGTGCCTTGGTAGATTTTACCTTGGGGACATATCCCTTTTGAGATGTGCCCTTCTGGCCTGGGAGGTTTTGGGTTTAGTTTTTCCCAATGATCTCGGAAGGATTACCCTTCTTACACTTCAACCTAGAGGATCCAAAGTAGGATGACTATATCTTATTTTTGTAAAAAGGGTCCCTAATTTGATTCCTTTTTTTACATAATGAATTTGGGAGTCCATTGTATTATTTCATTAGATTTATACCATTATGAGGATCCCATTGTAGGATTCCTCTTACTTTTCTTATAGTTATAGGGGGTCCTTGTAGGACACCTTCACCTGTGTGTTGTTCAAGGATCCCACGTAAGATTCCTCCTATACCTTTATAGTTAGGTATCTGGAGTAATATGACTTGACTGATGCATAGACCTTGAGGATCCCATGTAGGACCCCTCCTTTACCTTTTCATTTGATGATCCCGATTTGGATGATACTCTCATGTTGTGACATAAGTGACCTAGAGGGTTCCATATTATTTTACTGACCCTGAGATAGTATGTCAGTTTTGGGTAGAGATGGTAGAAAGTGTAACCTTAAAACCTATACCAAACCGGTTAGCTCATGTAGTTGTGACTGTACTGTAAGGTTTTGGACATAGATGTCTGAGATTTTAGAATTTTTTCTTTTACTATCACAACATGTTCTATTTTTGTTTATTTATGCTTTTATAGTCTATTTATCTACTTTTTTGTCTAATACATAGTAATTTCCTCTTTTTTATTCCTCTGATATGAGGGAATAGTCTACCCACAATAACACCATATTCCCTTGTGGCTAGTCGATAGCCTCAAGCATGTAGGGTGGTGCACTTTAGGCTTCATAACCAACTGGATCGGGGCACCGCTTCCATTAATTTTAGGTTAGGATGTTACATCAGTATAGTAAATATAATAATTGAAGGATATAAAAATCCACTAAATGTCAATGTCTAATTATTATAGAAATACCTTTTAGATCTGTTGTAAACACATGTGGATGAGGTCACACTCTAACAACCTATCTCCCAATGAAACCATATTGTTATACCTTTCCATACATTTAATGATTTCTTACCTAATGTAAAAATTAATAAATATATTTATGAATATTATAATTCAATGAAGAAAGAAAATGATGAAAGTTCTATGGAGTGGAGCTTAATATATTTTTAGTATGTTTTTTTGTTTTATTTAGGGTTTTGGTATGCTCTTTTTAATTTTTATATGATTTTGAATCCTATTGATATAAAATTTAATGCCTTCATATTCCTTAAACCAATTCCGAATTTGGAGAAAAATTTAACTCTATGTAATAAAATTTAAATTAACATTTTAATTTATACAGATCTATAACCAATGCTTGGGAAATTAAATTTATGACCCAAAATTTGTGAATCTTATTCCATGTCATATTATCTACAAATAAAATTATTTTTTTACATGCGTTAAAAAAACTTTAAACAAATTATTCCAAATTCAAAAATTTATTGTGACAACTAGATGATGAATGAATAACTATAATATTTTTGTGATTTCTAGTCAAAAAATTTAAGAGTTTGGGAATTTGAATTGAAAATAATTGAAAATTTCATTCATTGTAATTGAATATATTATAATAAAATAATTTTGATTCATGTTCATACATTGACAACTAAATATTACCTAGTTTCCAAAAGAACCCTTTTTCAAAATCGACATAAAAATATAGAAATAGTTAATGACACAATACTTATGGAAAATATATCTTTAATGTTTAAAGAAGGTGTGGATGCTGAATTTTTTTCTGAGAATATTTGCAAAAAATATGTGTAATATGAATGGAAGATAATCTAAAATTTTGGTAATGAGATTTAAATAAATTATTTTATGTTTATAATATATCATTATCATTAAATAGAAAATTTACACATATCTAATAATGAAATTATACAATTGAAGGGTGATAACCAAAATCTAAATGAAGAAGATACTGGAAAAATTACAAATATGGATATTATCTATGTGTGAGTATTCCAGGATGTTCTAAAGAAGTTCAGATTATAACCCATGAAAAATGGGAGTGAGTTAGGATACTACACCTGAGTTTAAACTATTAATCACTCATTTTTTTATTGAGATCCAAACCATTTCATGTCGCCTCTAATTTAATTAATATCACAACCTACAAACCCTTCACCACAACACAACACTAAAAATTCCCCATATAGAAAGAAGCACCTTAATAATTATATATATATATATATATATATATTCAGAAACAATAAAATCCTATATTTACCCATCTATGAGATGGTATTTTTATAATTTTTGAAAAAAATTCATAATTTTAGTAGAGAGAAATATTTTTAAGAAGGTAGGTATAAATGAACATTGAATTAAGTTATAGGAATTTACAAATGAAAGAAATTTATTATGTTTATTAATATCAAATTTAATTCATCCCATCACATTTATTAATTAATTTTATTTTTAATAATATTTCATTTAAATAAACATTCATTCAAATTTCATGAATAATGTTTAATCCGGTGAAATTTGTGTGTTTAATTGGTTTTATTAATTTTTTTAATAAAATAAATATCCGACCATTTAGTATCTATTATATTATTATTTAGGAGATTATTTTTGAGGAAAATAAATAATAATCCTTGATGTGAATGAAAATATTTATTGATGTCATTTTAACATTTTGAGTGAGCACAATTTAAACATAAGATGCATTTCAAAGAATCCCTGTATTGTGTAATATATATTTCTAATCCCCAAAGGGAAATATAAGAAAAAATTTATAACTCCTTATGAATACATAATATTTATGTTTTTGGTATGAACTTAATCAACTAATACATAATCTACAAATTATTGATACATAATAAATGATATGTAATACATCATATGAAATTTGATGAAAATAATAATAATTTTGAGAATTTTATAGCAACCTCTAGTATTTTTTTCTTTCATAAATATGACTCTATTACATATTGAAGAATAAAATCATCTAATAATGATTTATAAGATCTTTTCCTTTACAATATATTAAAAAATTGTATCTCATGAGAATAAAATATTATAGTCAAGATGATTATCTCAATGCTACAAGGACATCTTGCATGATGAGAAGTCTAAGATGATATATTTGAAAATAAATAATTTAAAAAATTTGGATGTAATTAAGTTTGATGTCTAGATATATTTTTATCAATGGTGTAATGAATTCAAATATGTGAATTTTCTGGAAACACTAGATATTGAGGGATATATTCAAATTCTAAAAGGGGAAAATCTCTTGAAGATTTTCTAAATTAAAGGAAGTGAGGGAGAACATATTTATATATCTTGAATCCATGGAAGGAGGTATTTCTTTTGTTTTATGATAATTTATATGGAATTTTCTACATGTTCATAAACTTTTACTATTATAACTCTATACATGGATGGGTAAAACAGTTATAGGGATTGGTATAGTGGGAGTAGAACCTTTGATATTATTGAATTAAATTTTCATTAATAAAATTATTATTCTAGTTATTAATCATTGTTCATAGTGTTTGTATAAATCATTTTATGTGGTTTTATTCATATATATATATATATTTCATTTTTTATTACTTTGTTTGATAAATATCACTTTCCCACCTTTTAATATTTCTTATATATAATCAGATAAGATTATATTTAATTTAAAATATAATTATATCTCATATACTTTATTGGAAGATAATTTATTATTCGAATTATACTTTTCGGTGACTTTACTTTGTTAGGTGGTCATAAGTGATTATGGGATACATTATTGTTGACATATAATATATTTTCACTTGAATATGAAGGATTATTGGTTACCAATGATTATTTATTTATCAAAAATCACATTCACCATTAATTTAAATTCATATACAACAAATTATATACTATAAAAATAAAAATATAATTAAAATATATTTAATCTTTATTGGATAAGGATTAGAAAGTAATTTATAATCTAAACCACTTTCCTTTCACCAAAGAATATCATATCAATTTAAACACATTCAGTTTTCATCCTTAATTTCCATATAATATTTCAATTAGAAATAATATTTTTAATAATTATGACAAAATTATTTTTCATCCCTCTTTGCAGACAATATTTTTCCCCCACTATAGTATACCACAAACGTTAGGATTTAATTTATTTTTACACATTACAAAATTGGTGTGTAAATAACTCAATTGTAAAGAAAAGTTTATTGAGTTCATGTATATTCATATGATGTATAATAGAATAAAATATCTAGATATCAAAAAAATATAGCTCCTAATAAAATAATAAGGTCCCCTCTAATGCAATTGAGTCACCATGTCCCCATTTAGTATATTCTAAACTAATCTCTGTCACCATCCTTCAAATATGTAAAACTGTTTTTATAATAATGGATCATAATATATGTATATATTTTTTCCCTCCTCCCAAAACCAATGTGTTAATGTTGAGGTATCATGCTACATAGATAGGTAATAAATAGTGAAACATATATATTATTCTATTATTGGTTATTTATAAACCCATATGACCTAAAAATAACTCTTCATATCTTTATATATATATATAATATAAGTATAATTAAATTGAACATCGTAGTTGAGTCTCAGTTTCAGTTCAACCTAGTTCTTGTGAGTGGAACCCTATGATGAATACTCAATGTACGAGGTATGATATTTTTTGTTCTGTGATGGGTGTTATGGGAGTAATGAAAAAATATAGGGAAGGTATATATTGCACCCATATATATAATATTGTTAGGGTGAAGTCTCTGGTGGTGGAGCATAGATATCTTGTTCCATTTGGTGGTATTTCTTCTTCCTTGAAGAGAACCTTCCAAGGAATTATATGTTAATAATAAGAGGTGGAAGGGTTTATCCAAGGGCTATGGGTTAAATGTAAGGAACCCAACTTGGGGTGGTAGATGAATGTGGATGGATCATGTACCCAAGTTATTGTGAATGTGGGTTTCTAGGTGTGCGATGGTAGGGGATTAGTGGTCTTTGATAGTAGCACATTCTATTATACAATAAAATTGATTGGTTCTGAGATGATAACAATTCAAATTGGTTGCTCTCTATGAATGATTTAAACCATTAATATCTCTACAATAGATATAGATTCTAATATTTTGGTTGGTTCCATTAATGATAATTTCAACACACCATAATTTTTTTAGTATTTCTTCATGAAGTACATATTCCTAATTGAAAATAGAACTATTGTTATTCACACATCAGTGGAAGGGAATTTTGAAACTATTATTCTAGACAATAAAAGGGAGATATTTTGAAAGAAAATGTTTCTACCTATATACTAGGTCTCTCCCATATAATAGAAACCTATTTTATTTGGATATTTCCTTTTTCTATACAACTTTAGAGCAACCATCTTTTTACGGAATATTTATAAATAAAGAGTTAATTTTAAGGGTTTAAATTTCAACATCTTTTATCATTCTATATATAACATCCTTACACAATCATAACCTCATATAAAATCCTTATAAAAAACCACATATCATAAAAACATTTTTCATTAACCATCAAAGTATCCATAAATAAGTAAATGGCTTAATGTAAGTGGAGGCGATGGAGAGCAGTCAACCATCTATTCTCACTACAAGTAAGATATTCGAGTTTCACCAAGTACCAAAAACATTTTAAGGTAATTTGTATGGTCTTTGTAATAAATTTGTCGAATAAATCCTTACAAAATACAATTATATTATAGCTTAAATATATCATCCTTTGGTCGATATAAAAAAGTCACTTCCAAAACCATACTATCACCAACATCATTACTAACACATAATATATCCTGGAACATCAAAACTCTATAAAATCAATAATTTAACTACAAAATTCATTTTAATGATTTTATACATCATTTATTCCAATATATAGTTATTTAAAAATTTAATATAATCATTTAAAAATTTCATATATATTTCATTATTCTTGTAGTCAAATTGATTCTAGTAACACATTAATTTAGTTATAGTCAACATTCATTTCCCATTAAAATATTCAAGATATTTTTTCATTAATTATACATATATATCCTTGAAAAACTAAAAATTTCAATCTTACAACCCTATATGCCTTATATCACCACATCTATATACACAACAAAATTCACAACTCGATATGTATCTATTATAAGTATATATTTTAAATGAATATGAAAGTAATAATATAAAATTAAAATGTATAAAAAGTTATTCAAAACCATCATATATTTTAATTTTAGATAAAATAAATAAATCTATACTATATATTCCAATAAATTAATCCATGTAAATCTTGTATTAGTAATAGTAAAAAATGAAATTTGTTTCATCTTATTCCTCAAACTGAATCTTGAACCATATCTTCACTAAAAATGGATATCAATCCTCAAAATCCAACTATATCATGGTGATTCAAAATTTCTTATTGAATCCATAAACATTATATCAATTATCAGTAAATATAAGGAATTAGTAATTATCCTTGAATAAAAAACATGGAAGAATAATATATTCTAGTGAAAAAAATAATACGAAATTTTCTTTTGTATAATTATCTTAATAGGGAATGATCTTAATATTATACCATTGAATTGATAAAAACATGTGGAAGTATCCCTATACCTTTATGGTTGTTCCACTAATTGTAGGAATATAATAATATTAGACTAGATTAAATAAATTAATAATTAAATGAGTATATATTACATACCAAAAGTTAGATAAAGGTTTCCCAAGTTGTTAATGCTTTATCTAAAAAGCATAGTGACCTAAATCATAAAATATTAAAAATTATATAATATTTTTCATTCTTTTTTTTTATATTTTTACCAAAAACAAAATGTGTTTTAATAGAGTATGATGTGTTTTTTAAATCCATTAATCTTATTAGAAGAAATCATGGAAATTTTCCACAATCCATATAATTTTAAAACCCTGATGATAAACCCTGATGTCATTTCATCATGTTCCAAAATGTATATATAAAAAAACATATCATCAATCTAAGAAAAAAACTCAGAATATGTATCAAAAACCAAATCATGATATCCAAATTCATGACATAGATTCACTCTTTATGGAGACAAGTAGATCCTTTAATAATCTTCCTCAAAATATGGATTCAATTAATGATGAGACCATCAAACAATGATGATGAATGAAAATTCATGGTGGAGAGAGGATGAAACAATATGTAACCATATCTAATAATTAAAATTTCAAATTTTATTCCTATTATAAACTTAAAACTCCCAATGTGAAGAACCAATAATTTTCAAGCCTCAACAATGTGCTTCTATTTACACCTTTACATCCAATATTTATTTTTTTATTATATTAATCTTCATTGTTACATTTATAATTAAATCCAAAAATATGAATAACAAATGAACCCTCTCTATAAATATAAATATCTTCAAATTCACTATAGGAACCATATTATTATATATAGACAATTCACTTTAGTTGATTTTTTCATTAGGAATTTCCATATTTATTAAAGATATTATTTTTTCCTCTTCATTTTCATCACAAAATACCCTAAAAATCATAATGTAAAACATACACCATGATGTATAAAATATATGAATTTAAAACATCCAAGTGTATATTTAATAGTAAATTTACCTTTTTACCCCTAGGTTCATGATTATAAAAAAAATAATTAGTACATCTACGATTTTTATGTTTATTCTATAATCAATGAAAATCAATAATAATTACATTTATATTCAAATATATTTTCCATTATCCAAATTTAGGAACTTCATCATTAATTCATGTAATGTATGATAAAATTATTTTTAACACCCTTTTTAAAATAACTAGAATGGAACACTGTCCTAAATTATACATGGCCACTAGAAGACTTCCTATATTCCAGAGGCTATAGACCATCCATACAATTATATGATTAATACTAGGGAGATTATATTATCCATAGTATGAGAATATTAAATTACAAAAAAAAATTAATTCCATAACAGGATAAAAATACATTAATCTATCAAAAATAAATAATGATTTAATTCATTCATAAGTCTAAATAGATCACCCCTAGCCTGATCACATGTGTTAATAAATAAATAATAAAAAATAAAACAATAAGTTCCACTAGGAAACACAAGCCTCATATCATACTCATCTCCAAACCATGTAAATCTTCTCTATCCTGACTTGCTATATAGCATTTTTTAAATTATTATTACAAAAAAACATCATCACATGAATCCGGTTTCCCATGAACAGAGTGAGAACTAAATCCTAGAATGGTCTCATTATATTCCTAAAATACGAGAAATCATATACTTGTGTATAAATGTGGAAAGAAATTTATACAATGATATATATCAGGTATTAATTTTATAACCATTCCACATAAACTTATTTCAAAAGACACCTCATCCATTACTAGAAATATTTGTTACCTCGTGAATAAAACTTGGACTCACAAACCAATAATCAGGGTAGTTTATCTTTTAAAATCTCAACCTCTACCCTCCCACTCAGTGTAGGGTTCCATACTTAATTTGGTCAACACCCTACTAAAATTTATCATTTACCCTATCAATTAATGAAGGATATCATACCGAACTTCAACCTCAACAAACATACTCAAGGTATATCCTTATAATATATCATTACCTCTTCCCTCCCACTCAGTGTGGGTCATGAATCCAATACTCATCATTTTCCAAATCACATAGGGTATTCCCCAAACCAAATCTAGGCCTATAACCACATACCTAATGTAATCCTCAAACAAAACCTCAAAATATGATTTCTCACTAAGGGTATGCCTCATATAAAACATATATAACTATCCACCCACTTTTGAAATTCCACATACCAAGTTTATATCAACCATTACATATGATACATAAATCATCTCAGTGCCTATACAACCACAAAAACCAAAAATCCCCATATTAACTACCAAAACCAAAATAATATACCACTATCCTTATTGAACCTATCCCAAATTGATGTAAGACATTATCTCACCCTATCCCTTATCTATTTACAAGAACATCCCTAGAACGTCACTAGAGTAAAAAAACTCAAACAATTCAACCATAATATACTGAGAATCCCCAATATGCTAGAATCCCCTAAAAATCAATTGTTGGAATAAGGACAAGTAGTTATATTATTTCGCTTTGTATACCCCAATAAATCATACTTCTTGATCCTCTGGAAACACCTAGCCAAACCAAAATATTGTATGCCCACAAACTATTCCCACAACCCATTATTGTGACCCCTTTACAAGACTCCCTCATATTTCTCATACTAAAACCACCAAGAGGTAAAACATCCTTTCCATACAAATCCATGAATTATTGGACCTTTCACACTCAAGGTGTTCACCAATTGAAAAACCCACAATTAATGGGGGGAAAACCCAACCTTACATGACAAAAACTGTCATCTCAATAATATCCTAATAACCAAAGACAATCATATTTACCACAACTACCCTCGAGAAACAATACTAAGATCCACACAACCCATCTTGAATCCCATGAACATTCCTAGGAACCATTTTAAATCAATATTAATTATCCCCCTTAGAGATCAACTCACTAGGAATTTTTAAATCAATCGGCACACAATGGATTGCATGCTCCAATCCTAGAAAGTTTAAATCCAATTAAAACTATATAAGGGAAATATTGTTTACTTTTAATAGCCATAATCCTAATACCTATGTGGGAATTCAAAATTAAGCACGAAAGTTCATATGGTTAATTATTATTGGGACCACCAACAACTTAAAGGGAGTTATTCCATTAATACATGATCCATTATACACTTATCCAATCACAAAAAAATATCCATTTACAAATACACTATCTCATCCAAGATTGACAAGAAATTAATTTTGATTATTACTAATTAATTTTAAAATTTGAACCATAGAAAAATAATTTCCAAAATCTCACAGAATCATCCAAAATCAATGAAACAATAGTACACATACTATAAAATGTGTATGAAACAACTCTGAAAACTCTAAGGTAAATATCCACTTCAATAAGAATCCAATTGATTACTAATTAAAAAAAATTATTGAAACCCGTAGAAATTCAACATGAAAAAATACTATATCAAAATGGTGAGAGGCAGTATGTTTCCATCATCCTATATTGAATTTACACTAAATCCCCTTCATTTTTCTTGATTCCACAATGATGTCATGGAATTATCAATTTTTCCAAGACCATGTTATATTGAAAATCAATGGATATTTTTGGATAGGGTGAATGAATGATGATGGAGTTTATTTGACCATAAAAACATAATATAAATCCCCATAAAATAATATCAAAAATTACAGTTCCAATGTGGGTAGAATCAAGGGATGTGCCTCTTAAATTGACCTCCCTTGGGCCCCTTGGGACCCTTTCACTTATATTCCATGTAGGGGATGACCATGATATTAATTTCATGTCCATAATTTTTAAAATCAAACAAAAACATCATCATGTACTAGTTTCACTAAAAGGGGTACCTTGTGGAATTTATTAAATTGATCTAGTCCTAGGAACACCACCATTTATCTAAAACCCTCTCATTAGGTATATAATGGCCACTAGTGGACTTCCCAAACCCCCAGATCCTCAAAAATTAACCATTACCTAACCATTAGTCTTCAGATGGTGTTTGATTGATTTTTATATAATAACATCCAATTCCAAATAAAATTCCATGTATACCATGCATACACACATAAAGAGGAGGTGAATGTGGTGCGTGCCGTTTTTTCAAAAAAATAACAAATTTATCATTAAACCCCGATTTTCATCCTCTAAAACCTGTTAGTATGTAAATGAATTTCTTCATATTTTACCCATAAAACACCTAAATTATATGTAGATACAAAAAACTAGAAAATGTATTTTTATTGTTTGGGTACTTTTGTGGGTGTCCTCAATCTTATTATGTAAACTCCCATGGATTCATGGATGCACCATTATAATTCAATCACCAATTAAAATTAGCGGGAAAGGATAACCATGAATCCTTCTTCAAAAAATAGTACACAAGAGCAGGGAACACATTATGTTCTTGAAAAGTCTCCACTATATAAAAAAGTGAAGAGGACATTATATTACTTTCTAAGTCTTAAGTTCAACTTAGTTATCTTTCTCTATCATCCCAATGAAGTAGATCTACTCTAATATTTGGGTGGTATTCCATAATAATATCATATTTCTCTTTTTAAATCATAGTCCTTGACTAATAGAATCAATTAAATATAAGGTTAAGACACTATATATTATGAAATTATGTCATTTCATAATTCATATTATTAAATTAACTATCTTCACAAACTCACATCCCATGAATAATTCTCAGTATATATATTCTCTTTCACTGTTCACTTTAACATAGACATAGTATATTTCTTGGAGATATTTACCTATGCACACATGTCTTATCTTACTTACTCAGATCTTACTCAATACTGACTGCAAAGGGTTCTCCTCATTCTTCTTTGAGACCTTTATTTTTCTCACATAATCTATTTTAACGACTATATGATATACCACACTCTAACTGAATAATACTTTTTAAATTTTCAACTAATATCGATCTTCTAATCATCTCACTTCCAAAAGAGACTACATTAAACAAATTAACTATTTTCAAAATACCTAAAAAACAATATTGAGAATAAAAATTTGATACAAGTGAAAAGGAACCATAATTTAATAACTAGTAATAGTTTTATTGAATTCCTGTGACCTAATTTTTAATTACAAGTATTTTACCACAAATACCACTATTAGGTTCTCCTCATTTCTAAAATATATCTGAATAAAATACTCTTTTCGATAAATAGTCCCTACTACATCTTCTAAAAAGAAAGAAAAAATATACACCTCGGATTATCTTAGATATATAAAAACTACACAAAATATTTATATTTCCTCAAAATAATTTACCTTTTTCTCAAACATTAACTCTTAAAAAAATTCACATATGTCCATCTCACCTACTTTGATCACCTTCTCAATATATTATAGATAAAAAAAATTCATTTTTCTAGATCTATTCAAAAATATTTCTGAAATTAATGGACATCTCGAGAATAAATGTGTCTTAATTTTTATTATTCTTGAACACCTAATAAATTCATTTGAAATATCATGAAATAAATGAAATTTTCTTATAAAATTTTATCATCTTCATTAACTTTTTGATGATTAGGAACTCTGGATCAAATCATGTATTCTCTACACATCATGATGTTATGAACTCAAAAAAAATATTGAACCTTATTAGTTTTTATTTACTTATAATTAAATAATTTAATAAATAAAAATTTTCTTTTATATTTCAATGATAATCCCTTTTATTGGATAAATATCAGCTTACTATGTTTTTCTTACATTAAAAACACACCAATAATGGGTTTTTTATGTTTTTACCATGATTGAGTAGTTCTTGAATCGTATCAATTTATTTCAATGTAATAAGTTTTAGAATCTAAAACTCAATATTGTTCACCCATCAAAAAATTCAAAAATATATATGTATTGATGTCATACATCGGGGACATCAATTTCTTCTATTCACGAATCCATATAATGAACCCTTTTCCTATCTTTAAGAACATTCTTTTCATCCTTCATATTTATGAAAAATTATTTCAGTGTTGAAGATTTATGTCTATCCAAATATTTACACTCAGAAAAACATAGTTTAAGGTTCAACAAGAGTTAAATTTAGAGACTAATTCTTAAAATAAAATGTATTATTCTCAATACTATAATACATGTTTTCTTTTCATTTAAAAATTTTAGTATACATAAAAGGATTAACATTACATAAAATATTTATGATCATCACATACTGTCTTAATATCAGTGAAAGCTTCATGGTCATGGTAGGAAAAGTTATGTGCTAAAGATTTATCCATTTTTCATGAACTCTAAGATACAGACATCATTATAAAGCATTGAACAAACATCTTTTTTCTTCCAAGGTTTCTAAAACATCTTCAAATCATATCAAAACACCTCAAAGTTCATATTATAATTATTTAAATTATTATATACTACTTCAACATAATTATATGGTGTTCCAATATACAAAATACTCAAGTAATAGTATTTTTGTAACATCCTGATATATTAAAATGAAAGACTATGTTGAATAGTGTATAATTTACTTAACACATAACTTAATGTAGAAAAATGAATCTTATTATTTAAATGTGATCGTTTTAACATAGCCTTTAAATTAGTGGAAAATAAAATTATTAATGATAATATGGAATATATAATTTACATATTCTTTTTTAATTGAATAATTAATTCATTTATAATAAATATTTCACTTTTAGTAAAGTCATTTTATTCATCAAAAACATATTTTCTTAAAAAATAAGTTTTATTTCTATTTATATACAAATAATATAAAAAAACTTTTAAAAATTATAGTAAACTAATTACATAAAATAAAAATTATTTTTTAACAATAATATCATATTATACGTTGGGTGAAATTTTGTGATTTTTAAGAAAATAGTGGGTTTCTAGTGAATAGTGAAAAATAAAGATTTTTAAAAGAAAACATCATTTCCATTCAATAAATTAAAACATTTAAACAAAAAATTATGTTTTGAATTTTATTTTATTTAAAATAATTACTATTTATTTATATTTGAACCTTTTGATTTATTTTTAATCAATATTATATTGTGTTTTATAATATGATTATTTTTTCTAAAAAACACTATTTTTTCTGAATATTGTTTTGTAGTAAATAACATTTCTACTTTTTCATTAATTAAAATAATTCATAATGGGTAATTTTTTCAATTAAATATCTATACAATATATCATTTTATATTAATTTAGTATCATACAACAATTATATTCAGTCATAGTGTAAATAGAGAATCATCTTTTCCTTGAAAAATACACTTATTACAAAACCTCGTTTTCATAGTGTCTGTGGGTTTTATATTTAATTTAAAAAAATATGTGAATTTAATTTGGTAAAAAGGATCCTATATTTTGAATCATAATGTTCAAATTAGTCATTTGGGTCATCCTCATTTTTTTCATAAATAATTAAGTATAGTAAAAAAAATATTTACCGCTGTATTGATAAAATAACAAAATGGTTTGAAGTTAAAAGTTGAAAGCATAAAATACCTAAAATAAATAACACAAAATTGGTTTTTTATGTGTAGTTAGACCATATACATCCTTTAAAAAATTAATTATCAATCTACTTTGTTGTAATTAATTACAAACAAATGTGGTTTCCTTTAAATATAAAATAATCATTATTTAATATTTAATATCTCAGATTTTTCTGTTTATTATTTTTAAATATTATATGGGATTAATTCGAGACCAAGAATGGATGAGGTCTATGATACTGAGGCTTGATATGGCTAGAATCATTGTTTTAAATATATTAAAATATTAAATAGAACAAATTCATGATTTTCCTGAAAAAAGTGCAACAACTTCTAAATAGGTACCCGGATCAAAAATAAGAGGGAACTGTTGCATTCAGAGTAGTGACTTACCCCCATGAGAGGCCTTACACAATCTGGTGCAGGTCGATTGTCAATGTTAATTTTTGGATATTTTATTGGATAAAATAGATTAAGATTTATTTTATTTTAACATTTCACAGTGACTCAACAACATTTCTTCTTATTAACATTTCATGCAGGGATCCAGGGCTAGGATCATAACCCTAGAACTTCCTAGAGGATTTGGAGAGAACCTCAAAAATTCTCTTGATCAAAAGCATTGATGGATATTGGATCTGAGATTGACATGCACTATTCTTGATGAATCTCACCAACTTTGATGATGTGGAGATCAATCCTCTCCCGCAAAGAATGCAACCCTACGGTAGGGAGTGTTTTTTAATTTGATTTATTCCCCCTTATTTATTACTATGATATAAATGAATCAATCGACAAATGTAATGATTCATAGATTGTTTGTAATGTGGTATGGGGTTATGTTGAAGGATTTGTTATCATGGTTTGTTTAGATATTTTTTCAGTCATGATAATTCATACAGAATGGGTCGAGGCCAGAATGAACAACGACCGAGGTTTTCTCCTTGATTTTTTCCATATTATTTTTCTCCCTTGATGTTCTTTCCATACTTTTTGAATTTTAAACTATATATCATTGTCCCTTCTTGTCATGGTGCAATAATATGAAATTAAAGATCGTACATGAGTGCAACTTCACTGAGGTGTGATGGTGGATTTGGTAATGGATCGGACTATAGTGGGTTCCAATTTCTCATTCTTCATCACAAACAAAAAATGAATATGATATCCTTTTCCAGGTTGATAGAAGACCTGAATCTTACGAATTTGGTTATAGGTCAATAGTAAGACCATAGATCGTCAGTTTCCGGACGAGGTATGGCTGGAAACTATAGTTGGAGCTACGAAAAAAATGATGGAACATAAACATGGTTTTTTGGAATTTCCTAAATAACATGGTGTGTATTCAGTAATACACGATGAGTGTGGCCCCTTGATAGGAATATAGCATTTCTGGAAGTAGTGAAGAGTCACATGGCATGTGACACCCATCACATTCTGTGTGGGTCCTTCCCCAGGACTTGGTGTGTGTCTTTGATGATACACATACATGGGTTGGAGTATACATATATTCTACACGACGTGTACTCCGCTGCACGGCTTGACCAGAACTGGTCACACAGATAACTTCGTATACTGGTACATGGAAAAGAATACATGGGTTGAAGCCATTTACCATATCATGGAAACCATACTTTTAGTGGACCTCAGATAGTAGGACATGGTGTGTGAAGATTTATACACATTGTATATACCTCTTAAATACAACTTGTTTTGATGACACGAGCCATTGGACATAGACAATACCTAGGGTCAAGGGACATGACATGTGACCCCACAAAACACTGTGTACCCCTTTCTATATGGATTGATCTCCTTTTCCAGTATATATTTGAAAATATTCATTAGGTTTGGTTCCCTTTCCCGTTCCCCTGACGGTATGTTGGTATTGTTTCCTATGCACAAGAGTATGATCCCCTCTGTAGGTCTTTCTGGATAGAGTTTGGAATGCCCTTCGAGAAACCCATAGAAGGATCCACTATCAATTTTTGTTCCTTAAGTAGAGGCACGGTATTAGTGTGGCCAATCCTATTGGACTTCAATCCTCTAAATAGCAGGTGAATCCCAATGACTTGTTGTATCACCCCATGGTCCTCGTAGTGATCATCATTTGTGTTTCATGATCTTCCCCAATAATGGAGTGATTTCTCCCTAAACGAGTGTATGGTATTCTCTCTTCAGATCTATCAATGTATCTCTCTCATGACAGTTCCTAATGAATATTAATTCTCAAGAAGACATCATTAATGAAATCATACTCATGAATTTATTCTCTTGGATGAGTGCTCTATGAATCATCGGATTGAATCCCTAGTGATGGTATATGATAGTTGTGACATACCTCTAGACTATGGGTCTTGTTTTGAGTATATTTTGATATTCTTGTTATATGTGTTGTAGAAAATTACTTTGCAGAGCTGAATATAACTTCCATATTGTGTAATTTGTGGTTTTAGGGTGCCCTAATGAGCATTGTAATACTCACCCATACATGGTATTTTCCTGCACATGTCATGTCTTGTGAAGATGAGCATGCATTTGACGGAGTCCAGGGAGGACCAGGACTAGATATAGATTTGTGGGTTCTAGCTGGACGAGGGGTTCTTATTCCTTTAACAAGAAATCCCAAAACCTATTTTGTATATAGGTTGGACTTTGTAGTTTTCATACACTTTATTTTAGTGGGCCTGTATTCTTGCCCCTTTTACTTTATTGCACTTTACATTCATATCATACTCTATTGGATGAGTTTAGTGGTATGCATGCTTTTTGTTCCTTACTGGCTTTTAAATTTTATCACTTGTGGCTTGGATATGTGTGTGTGTGTGTGTACAGATAATTAGGCAATTCCTCCCACGATAGTGATATGCCTACACGGTGCTAGCCACCATCACTAGGCGTATTGGAGTTAGGCTTGGGGAGTCTCTTCACGGGCCCCAGTGGGATGAGTCTTGATAGAGTGGTATCAGAGGTGGTCGGTTCTACCTTAGGATTGAGATTTTGTGAGATTAGTTTGGGGTAACAGTGTTATGTGTTTTGAGTTTGGATTTTATGCAAGGGACTCCATTGTTGGTGCAGGACACCAACATACCCATACACCAAGAATCTGATAACCATCTTTTCGACTTAGTACATGAGTAAAATGGTTGTCGTGAAAATAATGGTACATGCATCATATAGTAATGGGTTGTTTTTCAATTTCCTTCTTGATTAAACTCTCAAGATATAATCATTGATTGTGCTACATCTTTTTTTCTTATAGGATTCTTCTAAGACACGTACCAGGTATGATTTAGTAGCTCAGTCAAGAGGATTTACCCCTTAGTGATGAGGCTTAGATATAGAGACTAGTTACCTAGGTGTTACCTCCAGGTGGTGCACCATCTGTACCACCACCAGTAGAGAATAATATTGTAATTTTAGTACCAGTAGATGAGGAGCACATGCTGAGTGCACTCCATGAGTTTCAAAGACAGAGACCCCTCAGTATTTTAGGTGAGATTGACCCTCAGCTGGCTGAGGAATATCTTGGGGTGCTGACTAGAGTCTTCCATCTAGGGAGGACACCAACAGACCAAATGAGGATCTTGGTGGTGATCCTTCTTCAGGGTTCGATAGGGAGATGGTGGAGTTTGACCAAAAAAACTCACAAAGAATCGAATCTTTTGTTGATGGAGTTAGAGTGTCTATTTAGGGAGGAGTTCTCTCTGGTTACACTAAGATAAGTGCGTATATAGGAGATTCTTCATCTCAAGAAGGGTAGCTTGATGGTGGATGACTACTCATCAAGGTTCACCAACAACTCCAGGTAATCGATGGATATGGTAGAAGATCATTAATTCTATGCTTCGACCTTCCAGCAAGGTCTACATTGGGAAATATGAGATAGTATTATACCTATATGCATTATGACTTATTCTAGAGTACTCAAGAGAGATTTGGTGGTTGAGAAATTCATGGATGAGTATATGAAACTAGTGATAATCAATAGTAGGCAGACTAGTGTAGAGCTCTTGGAATTTGGGAGCTGACATCAGACATAGGGATTTGGACATTGGATATGTTACAAGAAGTCATAGGATATGGGGATCTAAGGTTTATGGCCCTCATGCTGGATCCAGTCAGCCTAGGGAGAGGAGATTCTACACATGCGACTATAGGGTAAATCTGGCTAGAGATTACCCAACCCACCGACTTGTTGAGAGGGGATGATGGATGGACCTATGAGGTAGAGGCAATGAGTTGATAAGTTAGATCGTCCAAGCAGAAGACCTGGAAGTGGAGCAAGGAGAGTTACAGGAGGTGGATAATATTTCGACATATTACAACCACCACCACCCAGGAGGTCCACACAAAGATTCAGGAGCTGGAGGATATGGTAGGGGCAGCTACATGCGGTCAATACGTAAGACCAAGGGACAAAAGCATGATATATGGTACGATCTGTGTCTTTTATACCTATGTTGTTGTATATATAAAGACATGTTCTGGTAATTATTTTCTTTCCACTTACATTTTATGAGACCTTGAGATTCTGGTAGAACTGTTGACTTGACCATTATTCTTGGAGACAACAATGGGAGGAGACTTGATGATCACACACTTGTTAAAATAGTGTGATATGGCCCTTAGATGTGAGAGTTTTGTTTGTAACCTCTTTTTGGAAGCTTGGAGGCCTTGAGATGTCATTATTGGTATGGATTGGAAATATTTGGTCTATGCCCAGATTGACTATTTTAGTTCATAGAAGTTGTGGGAGAGTATGAGGATGTCTTTCCAAAAGACTGTCAAGGGTTACCTTCCCATCAGGAGATCTACCTCTACATCTATTTACACCCTAGAAGACACAGATATCATCACTATCATATCAGATGGCTTTTGTATAGATTCACGAGTTGAGGTTGTATTTGGAGAACTTTTAGAGGAAGAGATTTGTGAGACCCAATGTTTCCCCCTGGGCGAGAATAGTTTTTTTTCCAAGATGGAAAACGAGATCTTGAGGTTTTGTGTGGACTACTGGTGCCTAAACTAGGTAACAGTGAAGAAAAAATATCGACTAACAAGGATCAATGACCTCGTCGATCAGTTACGAGGGGACCAATGGTTCTAGAAGGTTGAACTTTGATCAGGCTATCACCAATTGTTAGAATGGGACATGGATTTATCGAAGATGCCTTTCAGATCCCACTATGGTAATTTTGAGTACTTGGTGATTCCCTTTGGTATGACGGAAAGCCCAATAGTTTTCGTGGGACTCATGAACCGGATCTTTCATCATTACCTACACCGGTTCATGGTATTCTTCATCGAATATATCATTATGTACTTAGCATATGTGGAGGAGTGTGTGAGACACCTACTGATGGATCTGGACATACATATAGAGCATCAAATTTATGGGAATCTCTCAAAGGGAAAATTCTAGATTCTGGCAGTCCACTTTACTGGAAATATTATCATAGTAGATAGAGTGGCTGTAAACCCATCCATGGATGAGGAAATGTTAGCGTGGGAGCCACCTAGGAGTGTGAAGTAGTTGTAGAGATTCATTGGGATAGTAGGCTATTGTAAGATATTTAAACCCAATTTCTCTAGGATATTAGCACCAATGAAATTTTCAATAGAAATGTGAAGCCTTTTTATGTATAGAGATGTTCCAGTAGACTTTTCAGCAGTTGAGGCAGAGTTTAATGAGCACTTCAATCTTGAGATTTTTGGAGGAGAGTATCGAGTATGCAGTCTTCTACAATGCATCTGGGACCAAACATGATTGTGTGCAGATGCATAGGAATGTGTTGATTTCCTAGGGTTCATTCCAGTTGAGAAAACATGAGTAGAACTACATGAACCATGATCTTGAGTTGGTGGCAGTACTCTTCGCGTTGAAGATACGACGACACTAGCTGTTGGGATAGTGGTCTATCATCTACTATGATCACAAGAGTCTCAAGTATATCTTCACTCAGAAGGATCTGAACTTAATACAAAGGCGATGGCTAGAGTACCACTAGTATTATGACTTTGAGATTGTATATACTCCTGGGAAGGGGAACATGGTGGAAGATTCTCTCATTATGATATCTAGTTGGAATTTACTGAATGAGGCATCAGAGAAGTTCTCCCCATTACAGTTATCCTTTGTGGATGGATATGGAGTAGCTTACCTGTAGTCGATGGTTGTCACACCTCCAATTTTATAGTTATTCAAGGAGGAATATATTGTGGATACTGACTGTGAGACCCTACGTATTCAGAATTCCCTAGGGCATGTGCCTGATGGATATTCACAAGGTGGGGAGCATGTCATTATTTTCATAGCATACACAGTATTACCAGTGGTGTAGTGGGGGGAGGTTCTGAGGGTGTTTCATATATTCCATTTAGTAGTACACCCTTGTGTGGGGACGATGTACTAGTTCCTTCGACATCAGTTTTGGGGGACATGGATGTGAGTTTGCTTCTCGATGCCTTATGTGTCAGCAGGTGAAGACTGATCCCCATGTTCCAGCCGATTTGGATAAACCCCTTGAGGTGCCAGAATGGAAGTTATGTGAGATATCGATGGACTTCATGATGGGTTTACCATGTACGTCTAGGGGATATGATTATATCTGAGTGATCATCGTCTGAATCATCAAGTCATCCCACTTTCTATCTATCTGAGAGCAGATTTCAGTAGAGAAATTAGAATCCCTCTACATTTAAGAGATAGTTAAACTCCATGAAGTATCATCAAAAATGGTTTCTGATCATGATTCTTGTTTCGCATCCTGGTTATATAATGGATTACATGAGGTGTTTTGGATGTAGTTATGGTTAAGCATGAAATTGTATCCCTAAATAGAAGGACAGATGGAGTGGACCATTCAGGATATGGAGGAAATTATGTGGGCTTGCATGTTGGACTTCATTAGTAGTTGGGAGTATCACCGACCTCATGTGGAGTTTTTTTAAAAATAAAAATAACACTACACCATTGGAATGGCGCTATTCGAGTCTCTATACTAGAAACACTACAAGTCCCCACTCTGTTGGACTAACCCACAAGAGTTATCTCTCATGGGAGAGAAGTTGGTATGAGATACTACTAAGAAGGTGTAGATTATCCAGGAGTGGATGATGACTACACAGAGCTGGCATAAGTCTTATACTGATAGATGGTGCTGTCATTCGGAGTTCGAGTAATGGGAGCATGTCTTAATTCATGTTTTAACTCGCTGAGGATTACAGATCTTTGCCCAGTGCGACGTGTTTTCTCCGAGGTTTATCATCCCTTTGCACTGGGTAAACGACTTCTTCGACAGGTCGCGACAGAGGAGGTATGTGCATGACCCATCCCACAACATCGACTTGGGAAAGATGGACATTGAATATGGAGTGACCTTTTATAAGTACCTATTATAGATTGAGGATTGGTAGGAGAGGATACATCTATGGTGAGTGATTCCCTTAGTGTGTGTTTGGTGGAATCACAAGAATCTTCAAGAGATCAAGTGGGCGTGGGAGTCTTAGATTCATGTGTAGTACCCACATATTTTGTTTATAATTGTCTTTTTTCTTTCTCGGGACATAACGACCTATGGTGAGGAGAATTTAATGTCCCAGAATTTCCTATGTACTATTTTATAATATTACATGGGATTAATTCAAGATTAGGCACTGATGCGACATGTGATTATGAGGCCATGTGTTAATAGAATAAATGTTTGAAATATAATAAAATATTAAATACTAGGCGCACACAGTTTTCCTAAAAAATTGGAATATCTTCTAATTGGGTGCTCTGATAAGAAATCTAGGGGCACCGCTACATTCAGAGTAGCAACATTACCCTGGGTGAGGCCTAACAGTGGCCTATGCATGTCGGCTACGAAAGTTAAATTTTCGATGTTATAAAGGATAAAATAAATTAACATTTATTTTATTTTAACATTTCAAAGAGATTCAATGGAGTTTCTTTTAATTATTCTTTTATGAAGGGATCCTAGTTTAGGTTCTTAACCCTAGAAATTACTAGAGGCTCTGGAGAGAATGTGGAGAATTATCTCGATGTAAAATGATGATAGATCGTGGATATGAGAATGATAGGTTCTGTTCTTGAAAAATCTCACCAATGGAAATGGTGTGGTTATCAATCCTCTTTAAGGAACAATCCAACCTAGCGGTAGAGCATGTTTTTTGATTTTATTTCTTCCCCATTCCTTATTCCTATGATGAATGAGAATTAATCAATGAATAGATTGATTCATGGATCATGTGTAATGAGAGATGG
Source organism: Viscum album (assembly GCA_963277665.1). Lineage (NCBI taxonomy): Eukaryota > Viridiplantae > Streptophyta > Magnoliopsida > Santalales > Viscaceae > Viscum > Viscum album. The sequence goes on from OY728122.1 coordinate 600,951,905, forward strand.
GGTTATGTTGCGGGATTTATTATCAGGGTTTGTTTAGATAATTTCTTTGTATTTTTTATCATTATTATTAAATGGATCGAGGCAAGAATGAATAACTACCAAGGTTACTTCCTTGGGTTGTTCAATGTTCCTTATTTACCCCTATGATCTATGAATTGTTCATGTTCTTCATGGAATTTTAAGAAGAAAGTGTTGCACCTTAATTTGTGGAATAATGATACAAAATTGAAGATCTATCATCAGTAAGAATCAACAGAGGTGTGATGGTGGTTGTGGTAGGAGATTGAATGATAATGGATACCAATTTGTCATTATTTATAAAAAATGAAGGATGATGATGATCTCATTTTCGGGGTAGATAGAGGACCCTAATCTAACCGATTCAGTGAAAGTGTGACCAGAAGACCTCATATCTTGAGTTTCCTAACCCAGAATGTCTAGAAACAATGGTTAGAGCTCCAAAGGATACCACGGAGCATGAAAGAGGGTTTCTATAATTTTTTCAAAAATACTGCAAGTATCCAATAATACACGACATGTGGACCCCTTGATTGGAAACTAGAGTTTTGGGAAGCTAGAAAGAGTCACATGACATATTAAACCTATCACAGAGCGTGTTTCTCCTTCCCCAAGACAAAGAATGGGTCTTAGATAACACAAAAACACAGGTTTATGTACACTGCTTGCCTACACAGCATATACTCTGCCACACGTCTTGACAAGAGCCAATAGACAAGAATACATGGGTGGAAGTTGTGTACTAGAACATGGATAATTTACATAGAGAAGACCTCATATAAAAGGACACAACATGTGAAAAATTACACACACTGTGAATAACTATTCTACATGACATGTTATAATGACACAGGCGGTTGAAAACTGGTAGCACCTGAGGTCAATGGACATAGTGGGTGACCCCACTACACGCTATGTACCCATTTCCACATGATTTCATCTCCTTGAATATTGTATATTGGGAAAGTTTCATTATGATTGGTGCCCTTTCTCATTCTGAAGATGTTCATTTGGAATAATTTTCTACTCAATGTAGTATGATCCCTTTAGTATAACTTTTGGGATAGAGTCAGGAATCCCCCTGAGAGGCCCGAAGAAGGATGCTCTATCTACTCTTGTGACCTGAGTTGAGTCTTGTTATCTGCACCACCAATCCTATCAAATTTCAATCCTCTACATAGCAGGTGAATTTAGTGGATTCCTTGTATCACCCCTACCTCTAGAATTGATCTTCGTCTAGGTATCATGATCTTCCCCAATCATGGAGTGAGTTCTCCCAAAATGAGTGTATCATATTATATCTTCAGATCAATCAGTGTATCTCTCTCAGGATAGTTCCCAATGAATAATACTTCTTAGATAGACGTCATCAGTGCTATCAGACTCCATAGTGTTTTCTCCCAAATGAGTGCTTTGTGAATCTGCAGACGGAATCTATAGTGATGGTGTTTTTTAGTTGTGACCTACCTCTAGACTAAGGTTATGGGTTTGAGTATATATGGATATTGTCGTTATAGTTTTTGTAGACATATACTATGTGGAGATGACTCTAATTTCCTTTGTGTATTAATTTATGGTTTCGGGGTATCCTACAGAGTATTTTAGTTCTTTCCCACGTATGGGATTTTCCCACACATGTAATGTCATATATAAAAGAGAGACCATTTGATGGAGTCTAGGGAGGACCAGGACCGGAGTGAGCTTTGTGAGTTTAGGCAGACTAAGGTGTTCTAACATCTTCCAGCAGTAGTCCCAACACCTATTTTTTTTATAGGTTGTTCTTCTTAGTTTGTAGACTATTTATTTTAATAATTTTGTATTCTGGACCATTTTACATTATGGAATGTTACATTCCCATCATACCATGTTGGTTGGGTTTAGTGTTATGCATGCATTTTGTTCCTTATTTGTTTTTACATTTCAGTATTTGCGGCTTGGAGATGTGTGTGTGTATACAGGTACTTTGTCAATGCCTCCTAGGTTAGTGATATGCCTACTCAGTGCTAGTCCCCAACCCCTGGACTATTGGAGGCATGCTTGGGGAGTCGTGATATGAGACCCAATGGGACGGTTCATGACATAATAACATAAATTCTCCCCTCCTTAAGTATAAATACCACTTCTCACCACCCCATTTCTCATAAAAATCATGGAAGATTCCAAAATATCTTCCAAATCCCCTCATGAAAACTCTACCCATGTATAAGTACTTCTGGTATCACCCTAATACTAATTCAATGGTCTACAAGGGATCTTTCAATGATGTGATCTTCAAAAGTTATCTTTCTCGAACAACCCCTCTTAATTTCATTTTTTTATACATTATCTTCACCTATTTCATCTATAAAATCATAATAAATACAGTATAATTTTAATTCTAGAATTCTAGGTTTTTAGTGGAACATATTATATCAATAAAATTTATTATCTCCTCTTATTTATAGAAATGAATCCATTGTCCAAATTATGGCGGTTAACTATCTCCATGGATAATGAGTTTCCTTTTTCCAATACTACCTTCAAGGAAAATCATAAAACTATTTATATGTTTAAATAATATTTTAATAGGTATATTATAACTTATTTAATTTTCTATAACTAATATATATAACCATAATATTAATTAAAATGAAACTAGTTTGTTATGATCGGAAAAAACCTCCCAAATAAACAAACAAATTTTCATCAACATTTTATCAAATGAATCAGTCGAATGTAATAATGAAAAATTATTTATGGGACCATTTAATGTTATAGAATTTTATTAATAACATTTAATTTCACTTCTAGTTTTTTATTTCCATTTCACAATAAAATACATAATTACACACAAGTGAACTAACCATGAAACCATTAAATGTACCAACAAAAAACACTGATAATAATGAAATATTATTAATAAATGGGATGTAATATGTTATAAAAGATTCATATAAGGTATTAAAAATATTAGTATAGTTATATATGGAAACTAGTAACATTATTTAATCATTTATATAGGAAGATAATGTACACAAAAACTAAAGATAATTGTGAATTAAAGTTTTCTAATCTCACTTTTACTTTGGTGAGATATATTCTTTATTCACCACTTATTTAATTTTTGGCATATATATAATTCCAGTTGATATATAATATCATTAATATCACTATATTAGTGTTATTAAATGTTTCATTTGATAATTATTAATTTTAGTGGGTGTACAGTTTGATTGATCACAAATTGGTAATGGAATGATTGACACAATTTCTATTCATTGGGTTAAACATCAAATTCTTTGATTATATATTTCTAAGAATATTTTTTAAATTATTATTTAATATTCTATTTTTAATTTATAATGATTTTATGTGTATTTGAAAAAAATAAATATGTTTTATTCGTTTGATTAATTGTAACCTAATTAAATGATATTTATAAGGGACTCTTTAACTAAAAAAAGTCACTTTAAATTTTTTAAATATTTATTTTCTAAATATTTTTATTTGTTGTATATATATTTCAAATGAATTTTAAGAATGAATTTATATAGAAATGGTTTCTTTAAAAAATTTATATTTTATATTTTCTCTCAAATATTTTTAAAAAGGGATCTTATTACTATGTTATGGAAGAAATCATCTTTGAAAAAATATTCTTCTAAAGTTTCTTCTTATAAATGTCAAAAGAAATATTTTTAAATATATTAAATGAATATAATTTCTTGATATTAGGTCCCCTTAAAATTTTGAAACATAATTTACATGTGTGTGTGGTTATTTTAAAATAAAATTTTATCCATTATACATGGTTTTTTTAAAAAAAGTTGATTCAATATAAAAAGGAGTATTTTCATTAAAGAATGTTTTTATGATGCTTGTTTTCATACTTGTTTTATTTTATAGCTCTTGGGAATTAGTTATAATGATGTTATGTTGTTTTCTGTACCAATTAGATGATTTCCTAGGATAATACATTGATGGTTGTTCATGTTATTAACTACTAAAAGGTGGTTCTATGATAAACCAAGGACTAGTGGTCACATTATAACCCCATACACATTTGGTGCTCTGAAGTTTTTGGTTTTCCATATAGGTTAATCAATTTGTAAGATTAGTCTGAAAAAATTTATCCCAATTAACCTAATTATGTTTATTATTATTGGTAATGGTTTTTCATTAAAAATGATTCATTTTCAAAAGGATATATATTGATCTTTTTAAAAATATGATTCCTTTTTCATGGTAAAAATATATATTTCATTGAAAATGTTCATTTGGATTTTCAATCTACACATAGTTTCATTTCTTTTACCTTAGTAATATTTTTCTAATCATCCCATTTTTTAAATTTTTTTTATATGATTTAAGGGATAATAAAGACAATGATGATATCCTGGGTAAAATTGTGAATATTGATCATTAAAAGAAATATTACTTTTTAAAACATTCGTTTAATTAATTAAGTTGGTACTTAGTCTAAGTGTTCTCTTGTAATGTATAGGATTACCACGTATGCGTTATTCCTAATTCTATGAAAATCTAAAATGAAATGATTCTTGGGAATATGATAATGTGAATTCTAGTTTAAAAATAGTATAATATGAATTGTTTAATATTGGGTCCTTACAGTTGGTATCATAGAAGTTATTACAGAATGCTAGAGATTATGATGCTTCCCTGTAATATTTTCTATGTAGTTATATATATAACCATAGGTCTACATTTTTAATTATTATTACAAGTTCAATGACTTAGAAACCCTTTTTGGATTAAATTAATGGATTTCATTGACATTAATGATATATTTAGAGATTTTATTTTAATGGATAATAATTTTATTTATAAAGTATTTGGGAGTTAACATATTGTAGAGTTTCTAAAGGTATTATCTTTAAAAGGTCCATTTTCATTATAACATGTAATAATTAATTTCATTTTTAAATGAGGTTGTTTTCAAAAAATTAATGATCATTTATCATGACGGCATGATAGAGAACATTCACAACATTATTATCCCACCCAAATGATTTGATTATCACTATTATTATAAAATCATATTTAAATAATTTTGATTACATAATGAATATTAAAATCACATGCAATAAACTCTTTGACTTATCTTACATTTTTTTCTCTAAACATTTTATGGTTCATGGTATATTTTTCATTACATTTTAAAATAAAACCTTTAACAAATCTCTTGAAAATTGAAATTCCACAATGTACAAGACCATTTACATTCTATAAGTCGGGATTCATGTAAGAAGATAATGGGAATATCAATGAAATACTAATGTCTAGATTTAAATTAAGAATTATTTTCTTATGTTTAATATATGATGTTTTTATGGGTTGATATTGTTGAATAATAATGATATAATTCAAATCATTGATTATAGTAATTAAGTATTAAGGAATAATAATATGAAGCATGGTTTCTATTTTAAGAAGGAAGTTGAATTAAGAATGTGTTAATGTAATGAGGGTTAATTTTTTTGATATTTTTATATTTTATAAATATTATGGGAATAATGGAACACCTATGGATATTTATATATTTAGTTTATTTCAAAAATTTTGAATCATATTTTAGAAGGAATTGACAATGTTTAAAAGTGAAAAAAGGTAATAATTTTTAAAGCGCATATAACCAATATTTTTATGATATGGAAAAGGTTATATTAAAAATAAATCTTTTACTTTTAGTGGACATAGTTTTAAAGTTATTGGAAGTCTTTTTAGTTTATATGATATCTGAATTTGAGTTAATTATGGGGTTTTTCTTTTTTGGTATGATAAATGAATTGTATTGGATAATATATGATTTTAAATATGTTAATGATATTTTTGAAGATGTTTATCACATTTCTAAAATTTTAGAAGCATTATATTAATATAGTTTTAGAAAAAGGGAAATCCAATGTATGTGTATAACCCTTCACATCTGGAAAGGCTGCAGGGATCAAACCCAAAACCAAAGGGTGACAGGGATGTACCATATACCACTTTCCCGCCAGATGTCTGGTGTAATCGGAAATTTATTTTCATAATTTAATCCATCTGTTAAATAATGGTTATTTTAATTTTAGAAAAATGTGTTTTATATTATTTGTAACCATGGTATTGGAACTCAATATAGTGATAAAGTGAAAAATTTTAGTTCAGAAGATGTTTAGTATTTTGGAGACCGTATGTGATAATGGTAAAAATGTGTTCTGGATTTTTTTGAGGAACAAATAGTGAATTTAATTTTTTAGGAGTATATGATTTTATTGAGGGTTTATGGTGATTCATGTTATTTGTATGAATAATTATCATATCTTTGAGATTATATAATTAGGTCGAATATATTTTGTTATGATACAATAAGAGTTATTGATATTATTCTAATGAGAATATTAAATTAATTGAGTAAGACCATGGGATCAAATAAATTCGATTTTTGGGTTTCAATTTTCATATAGGATAGTTTTTGGAATTTTATGGATTGTTTTCTATTGAATGATATACATAGAGTTCTAGGTATTACATTTGAATTTTGGATAATAAAATATGTTTTATCAACATAATGGTTTGTTATTATTTTTATAATTACATTATATATTTCAAACCATTTTGGTTTTGGTTAATTTATAAATATACGAGGAATAAATAGTTATACTTTTTTGGATTTTTTAACCATAGAAGTTGATTATGATATTCAGGTATAAAAACAATATCCCGAATACTCATCTCTTAGAGATAATTTTAGGATGAAATTATACTTTTAAAATAATTATATTTAATTATGTTCATAGTCTTCGTAGTAAAACAATTCCTCAGATGTAAATTTTATTTTTTGAAACAAAAACATTATTCGTTTACTTTTCAAAAAAAGGAATGAATAACCTTTTAACCCATCACAGATTTACTATTTTTTGTTTGTAATCCTTCAAATGATAATGTTATCTATCACACTCTATAATAACTTGATAGTTTTAATTATAATCTTAAACTATATTTTCCCATTCAACTAATATGAGTCATAATTTTTTGGTGACCTTTTATTTTTCCAATTCCCTTTTTGTAGAAAAAGTTTTATTAATCCTTTTTTGGAAGTGGGATTTCAACTATGGTATTTTGAAAAGTCAAACACCTAGTTCTAAATACCAAGTTCAAATTTTGAGGAAGTAATCTATTAAATGGGTGGATAATGTAACATCTACATATTTTAATAGTGAATACTATGTTTGATAGTGTATAAGATACATAACATCAAACTTTAAACCAACAACAGAATCTTTTTATTTAAATGTGATCACTATAAATTACCTATTAAATTGGAATGAATGAATAGTTTTAAGGAAATTATGAAATATTAAATGGTAATATTAATTTCTAATATATTAATTGATTCCTTGGGAATAAGTATTATAATTTTTTTAAAGTCATTTTATTCATCAAAAATATATATTCATAAACAATATATTCACATATTTTTTTATGCAAATATTATAATTAATTTTTAAAAATTATAGAAAATGAATTTCTTAAAATTTAATTCATTTTTAAAATAATAATAGTATATTATATTGTGGGTGATATATTGGTATTTTTCAAAAAACAAATTGTGTTTTCAGTGAATAGTGAATAATACTGATTCTTTTTAAAATGTAATATATTTTAAATAAATTTAACTATTTTAAATTGCCATTATGATTTGAATTTGATTCCTGGTAACATAATAATTATTTATTTGTATTTAAAAAACGTAATTTCTTACTAATCATTGTTATATTTTTTAGAATTTGATATTTTTGGGTTTAAAAAATGGTAATGTTTTTTAAAAATGTTTTAATGTACATAATGTTTCTATTTTTCAGTTAACTAAAATAATCCCTAAATTTGAGTGTTTTAATTGAAATATATATAATATATATGATTAAATATTAATTTATTTTTATAAAATTATTATTTTTAGTTGTAGTGCTAATATAAAATCGTATTTTTTATTGAATAATACACTTTTGAAAGACTCACTTTTTCATCACGTCTCTGGTTTTTTTAAAAAATTTCTTATTATATGAATTTAATTATATAAAATGCATCTTATATTTGGGAGAATATGGACAATGTTTTTTTTATTTTTTTTATTATCATTTTTTTAATAAATAATTTATTGTGGTAGAAAAAATATATACTATAATATAGGTAAAACAATGAATTGGTTTAAAGCTAAAAGGTAAAACCTTAAATTACCTAAAAACTACAACAGTAAATGGGGATTTAATGAGTTACTAGAACATAAACATCATTTTAAAAAACAATTACACATATAATTTATTTTAATTAATTCCACCAAATTTTGGTTGGTTTTAAATAAAATATATTCATTATTTAATCACTAAAAAACACCCTTCCCCAAGTATAAATACCACTCATTAGAACCACATTTCACTTAAAAATACTAGAATCTACAAAAATATTTTCATAATTATCTCCACTACACTATCCCCACATCCATGTGCTGTTGGTATCAACCAAAGAATAATCACATGGTCTTTAATGAATCCTTGACGGAGGTGATATTCAAGATGTAACTTTCTCAAACAACCTCTCTTAATTTAAGTTATTTTTATACGATATATTCAACTCAATTATCTATAAAACACAATAAATATATTATAAGTTATATACTTGAATTTTATATTATTAATTGAATATCATATATCTTTTTGTTTAATGTTTTATTTTTTTCAATGAAACAAAACCACATTCCAAATCATGGCTGTTAGTCGTTTCTATGGAAAATGTGTTTCCATTCTCCATTACAACCTTCTAGGATGGTCATAAAACTTCTATTTTGGTTAAATATGGTTTTAATATGTATATTATGCCTTATTTCATGTTATAAAACTAATATAATGACATAATATTAAATAAAAAGAAACTAGTTTGTGATGCTCAAAAAATAAAACAAAATAAATTAATCATTTATCATTAATATTTTATCAAATAAATCATCCACATATAAGAAATAAAATTTAAATATGGGACCATTTAATATTATAAAAATGTATTAATACCATTTAATTTCACCTTTAGAGTTTTATTTACATTTTTTAAGAAAATATATAATCATAAATTATTGAATCAGCCATGAAACTATGAATCAAACACACCCAAAACAATAAAAATAATGAAATATTAATTATAAATGGGTGGTAAGATGTTATAAAAGTATAATGTATGGTATTAAAAATATTATTATAGTTATTTAATGAATGAATAACATTATTTAATCCTTTATACTAGTGGTCAAAGTATGAAAATACATAAGGTAAGTATGTAGCAAGAGTTTCTCTTCTCACTTTTACTTCAGTGAAATATATGCCTTATTTGTCACTAATTTCAATTATGTGGTGTATATAATTACCTAGGATATATCATAAAATTTATATCATTACCTTTATTGTATTAAATGTTTCATTTTATAATTATTACTTCAATGGGGAATAAAATGTGACTAATTAGAAAGTGGTACGGGAATTCTTGACCCAACATCTATTGTTTTGGTTAAACATCTACTTATTCGATTATTTAATTATAATATAACTAGTGAAATTACTTTTGAAAATATTATGTCATGTTTCCTATTTTTATGTGTATTTACAATAAATAAATATATTTTATTCATTTGATTAATTCTCACTTCAATGATATGATTTTAATAAGGGAATATTTAACTAAAAAACCTCATTTTAAATGATTCAATGTTTTTTTCTAAAACCTTTTATTTCTTGCCTATGATTCAAAATTATTTTTATGAATTAATTTGTATGGAAATTAATTTTTTAGAAATATATTTTTTCCCTCAAAATTATTCAGGAAGAGAAAATTTTAAGGTTTTATGAAAGGGACTTTTAAAAAAACATTTAAAAAACTTTTTACCAATGTGACAAGGAATGTTTCTAAAAATATATGCCCCGAATGGAAGGTACCACAATTAAGATGACTTAATATTTTGAAACATATGTTAGAATTTTATATGTTTATATTCAAAGAAAACATTTCCCATTATATGTGAATAATTTTTCTTAATGAGTGATTAAAAAATTAAAAGGATTGTTTTCCTTAATAATGTTTTCATGATGAATGAATTCACGATATTTGTTTATGATATAGTTCTTGGGAATTATTTATGATGAATTTTTGATACATTATAATAAAATTATAGGTGTTCATTAGATAATCCGAGGACATGTGGTTAAGTTATTAATTAATGATAGGTGGTTCTATGATAAATTAAGGACGAGTTCTTATGTTATATCCTTAAATGCATTGTATACTCTAGAGATAGAGGTTGTCCATATTGGTAACTGAATTTGTAAGGGTGATATGAAAGATGATGTCTCATGTTACATAATTATATTTTACAATATTGATAATGATTTTTCATGAAAATAAATTGATTTTCTAAACATAGATAATGATCTATTTGAATGGAAGACTCATTTTAGGGTGAAATTGTACGTTTTCATGAATTTTTTTATTCATTTTCACTTGACAAACAATTTTATATATTTATGTCCTTAAAAAATAATTTTATTCTCTACCCATATTTTATAATTCTTTTTATATGATTTACATGATAACTAAGACAAGTATGAGGTTATGTGAAAATATGTGAAGATTGATCATGAAACAAATTCTTGCTTTTAGGACTTTTGTTTTATTGATGAAATTGACAATGATCATAAGTTTCCACAAGAAATTTATGGGTTTAACATGTATTATTCATCCTCAATTGTATAATAATATAAATATAAATGATTCTCAAGAATTTAACAATGTTAATTCTAGTTTAAAATCACCAGAATTTGTAATAATTAAGTTCGGGTCCTTACAGTTTATGTGATCACTTCTTTGTCCACTACTCTCTATAATCCTAAAGCATATATATCATTATAAACCTTCATAAAAGATTTTATACCATGGATTAATATATATAATATTCTTTATTCTCATAATTTGTATTCTCTTTTATTTACCAATAAATCTGTTTATACACTTATTCCTATCACTAGTTTTCTGCTTTAGTTCAATTTATTTCTCAAAGAAATAAATTATCTTTTATGGGTGGATACTCAAATATTCACCCTAGTCATTATCGTTACATTATCACATTGTAAAACCTAATTTAGAACAAATAAAATCAAATGCTACCTTTGTCCACTTAAATCCCCTACATTTTTTTCAATTCTAGCAATCCAAATATACTATAGTGGAATGTGTCATATTTCTCCCTTGAATGGAAAAAAAATTCAATGGGGAAAAAATTGTGCCCCTAATTTATATAAAATGGTTGGATCAAAATATTCTTATCTAATCCACTCGCCTACTAATGATAAAATGGGGAGTATTTCACTAACACTAATTGTCTCCAAATGATTTCTTTTCCCCCCTTTGAGAATAGTAAAACATCATATAATATTACATAGTACCCCATTTGTCCAAGAAATTTATCATAAAAAACTAATATTAAAGTCTAAATAAGAAAACCATTTATATAAAAAAGGGTGACACGTTTAAATAAAAGTTTCCCACATAAGTAGGGTTGTTATTGGGTGGTTCATTATGTCTTATATTTTCAACCTATAAGTTGGGTTTTAGTTCTCAATCACATCATTTTCTAGCTCCTAATTAAATTTTGGACAACTATTGTGTGTGTTTGAATTAAATGATTCCATCACAAATGATTTTATTCACTTCCTTAGGGTAGTGTGTATACTGACTCCCACCTGACAGTGAGGGTGAAAATGATGTCTAGGGTGTGGAATCATGTCTATTGAGTGGTCTCTGGTGAGAAAAACAGAAATGGGGTGGACGCATGTGTAACTAGGGTATCAGAATCTAATTGTGGAGTAGGGTTCCTCAACATCTTTTCTTTGCAGCCTCTAACTCAGATAGAATCCGTAGGGGTAGCAGTGTGAGGTATTTGTGAGGTAACTAATTATGGTGTAGGGAGGTCAAAATTCCTCCATTGATGCATAGTGAAGGTGTATATAGGGTTGTGAAGGTTTTCTGGGACTATATAAAATAGGACTTTATCAAAAAACTGGGGTCCTATGGGCCATGTTCTAAAGTAATTTTGGAACTTTGTATAATATGATATATAGGACTATATATAATAAATAAATATTGTTTTAGGGGTGTATTATACCTATGGGACTACGACCAACCCATATGACATATGGGTGTGAGGTTTTGGTGTGTTCTATATTGTAATTATACCCTTAATATCTAATATAATTATGCTTTCCACATTTTAACATGTGATACAAGTTTTGTCTTTCTCACTTTAGGGGGAAGAAAAACTATACTTTCATTATATTTATGAACCTATAACCACATGCACAAATATATCACAAGATTTAAAGTGTCATATCTTCCCCATATAGTTATATAAACATTACCTGTAGATAAAAAAATACACATGTTAAAAAATTGGATAAAGTAATTATACCCCATCCTTAAGAATTTATGTGGTTAACCATATTTCTAGATATGAGTAGATTTAAATAATATTTAGCATCACAAATCATATTTGAAATCACCATAATAGGGTATACTCTCTATCCTTTATCACCTCCTTTCACAATCATTTAAATACCATTAAAATAATATAGGGCATGGTTGGATCTCTTGATATTTCCTCATCTTGAGAAATAGGGCTAAGAAATATTTATTCGCCCGAAATATCATTTCTTTATATATATTTAATGTAAAAAAACTCTTAATGATTTCATCACCCTTCACAATACTTTTTATGGTACTTTGGTAAATATTGAATTCCTACCATTTTCAATTTTATAATTTGTTGGAGTGAACATATTCACATGAGAAAATAGTGAATTTGTTTTCTATTCATCCTGATCAATATTTCTATTAAATTAAAAATTATATAGCCATATGTCTAGATAAACATTAGGAACATTCTCATACATGTATATATGTTCACATTTCTTCTTTTTAGTAATTTTTTTTAAATTTTCATTCAATAGTACTAGGCCATTATTCTATAAGAGTTCTTATAGTTTCGAAAGTCATTATATACATTTTATAACACTATGATCTGCATTATTACACTTTCCATACACCTCTTCAATAGATTTAATTTCCCCCTCTTTTATAGTGTCTCAACTTATTCACAATTAGTTTCAAAAACCATGAATAATCAATTATCCCTATCCATAATTAAATCAGTTTTTCTATATTTCTCACATTTTTCATAAGATTCATATCCTTTTTCAATGGTCTAAGGTGTATATTCTATAATCACAATAGAATCACTTCTTCCATATATAGGTGAAATCCTTCTCAACCTTCTTCATCCACATATTGGGAGTTTTTTTAACAAACATCATTAGTGTTTCATCATCCAAAGAAGAGTTGTAAGGTTTGATTACATTATTCATAGGCCTTTTTACGTATTCATTCTCCAGAATCAATATATTATACTTGAATGTATTTTATAAGAATTGAATATAACAGCCACCAAAAAACATACAAAAATAATATATGTTTTCAATGATATCACAAATTTTTTTTGTGGGTTAGATTTTTTTTCATCTATGTAGTTTTATTCACTACAATGTGTCTTTTTATATCATAATTGTTTCCCCTCCTCATATTTAGACTTCTATAACATGTAAATACTAACTTATTATTCCAAAAAACGATATCAGTGTGCCTGCATCATCACTAAAAACAACATATTTCAATTAATCTTAATCTTTTTATTATAGGTGTAGTATGTATATATCTGTTTTCTTATTGATATTATTATGGAACAACTGCACTTTGGGATCTATTTGGGGGATAAATTTTATTAAACATAATAAAATACATCCTTGACATATTGGCGGTTTTTCTAGTTTTTTATACTACCACAGTTATTAGTTTTGGATCTTTTTCTATTACTTCTGGAAATATAGATTCAATTATACCATAGGTTACTTTTTTACATGAGAATTGTTGGATCGAATAGTAGATGTATATGTATATTAGATGGAACAATACAAGAGGGGGGGGGGGTGAATTGTAGGTTTAAAAACCTTTGAGTTTTTGCAACAAAGAGATTAGTTTAAATGATCTTAAACTAATACAAAAACAAACACCCACAATTGTATTGAATATGAAAGGTATGATGTATTGTAATACTAATGTAAAACAAAACAATTGTATTCAAGGTGAACACAATAATCAGAGTAATATAAAGATGAATGATTCTACCTTAAAGTGTATAGAATCAATCAATACAAAAAGTAATAGAATGATTGTAATTGAAACAATTACAATTGAAGAAAGGAAACAATACAAATCCCTTTCTAATACAAGTAACAGCGGAAATGTAAATGTATTACAATTCTTTTGACCCAAAGAGAAGGGTTATCCTTTCACCTAGGATAAAAGGTCTGTCTCACCAATACCTTGGTGAGCCCTCGATACGATGATCGGAACGTCTGTCTGCCTATCCCCGGCAGCCCTCGATACGATGATCGGCACGTCTGTCTGCCTATCCCCGGCATCCCTCGATATGATGATCGGCACGTCTGTCTGCCTATCCCCGGCAGCCCTCGATTTTGTAGGTAATCGGCACCTCTGTCTTTCAATTACTTGAAAGCCCTCGATATGATGATCGGACGCACAAGGCTGATGAGAGAAGTCACAGTGTCTCTCTCTAGAATCTTGGTAGTTCGCAGAATCTCTTCATTCGTTCTCTTTGTTCATCGTTGTACTCTCAGCTTCAAATGTCCTCCTATTTATAGGCCTCAGATTCCAACGGTCATATTGCCTCCAACGGTCATATTGAAACTGAAAGCACGACATCGTTTTGATTAGTTTGTAACTAACTCAACGACATCGTTTTGTTAGGACAAGAGATATATGAGTATGATTCATATGCAGAGAGAGTTTTTGACAAAGTACCAAAACAAATAATGATCATCTGAATAGCAGAGTCAGTACGATACGATTGACACAGTCAGTACGATACGATTGACAAAGTCAGTACGATACGATTGACAGAGTCAATACGATACGATTGACAGAGTCAGTACGATACGATCTGGTCGGTACGATCAACATCGTACGATACGATAAACATGATAAAAGACAATTGTAATTTATAAACATATGATAGAATATATTTGTGATTTAAAAAACATGATATAGAAGTCAAAAGAAGACTATTGACTTAACAATCTCCCCCTTTTTGGAAAGCACAACACACAAAGTGAATATAACAAGAAATACTTATCTCCCCCTGAGTTATTGAAAACTCTTCTGAATAAGAAATTGAATACAACTAACTCCCCCTTAGGTATGGACTTTCCTAAGGATTGTATTCGTAGTTTTTCCTTGAGAGCATTGTAAAGCATTCTCCCCCTTTGTAAAACATTATTTGCCTTGTAAATATTCTCCCCCTTTGTGATTTACAAAAAGAAAGGAGTAATCTTGAATTGTCTGAAAGAGTTAGTGAAGCAATACAAGACAATAGATAAAAGACAAAGGATCATAAGAGTTATTACAAAACCAAGACAAGTTCCAAAAGAAACAAAAACAACAATCATTTGTTTTCTCTTTCCTTCTCCTTCTTTATAATCTCATGAAGAACAGCTTTCATCTTCTTGATCTCCTTCTTGTCTTCATAAATTGATTCACCCTGAGTTTTGAGAAGCTCTTGTTGATCCGCAAAAATCTGATCTTGATTTCTGATGGTCTCCTCCTGGACTCTGATTACTTCTTCAAGGGTATCAATTCTGTTTTGCAGAGTCTTGTTATCCTTGGACAACACAGAATTTTGATTCTTCAGTAAAAACATTTCATCTTTGAAAGATGAAACCTTCGAGAATTCAGATTGGAAAACATTCACTCTTTCTTGCAAGTCTTTCACTGAAGGAACATCGGCTCTTTGAGAAGATAAAAGATTCAGCCTTTCAACCGTTTCTTTGTCAAGCTTGTTGAAAGAAATTGCAAGCTCATTTGATAACCTCCTTATATCTTCAATAGCTATTTCATGATCATTGATTGAGCTCTCTGTTTTGTACGACCACTTGGTCATCTTATTGCAAGCCTTCTTATGAGCAACCGAGCTTTCTGAAAGAACTTTCAAATCAGCTTCTACTGATAATACTTTCTTCCTCAATTCTTTTACAGAGCCAAACTTCTTCCATTGATTTTCAGTAATAAAATCAATCTTCCCTTCCAGCCTCGGGAAATAAGGAATAGTTTTCTCCACCCTTCTCAAAACATGAACAATATAATCACCCTTCTTGAGAGAGATTGTATGCTCTGAATCAGTATCCTCATCATACGATGGTAGTTCATACGATTTGCTTGAGTCAACAACTGGTTGTTTCCCTTTCGCTTTTTCTTTTTGTTTTCTTTGTTCTTCCACTTTGTCACTAATGACAACAACTTTATCAGAAAGAGAAGATTGATCACCTTGCCTTTCTTGAAAAGACATTCTGTCCGGAGATTGTGTTTGATCGGCATGAAGGATTTGTTGAACACCTTCACTCAGCTTTTGAACCGATTCCTCTCTACTTTTCTTTGAGTTTTGAAGAAATTCTAAAAGAAAGTCTCCTTCTTCTTCTTCTATTTCTTCCATCACTTGTTTTCCTTTTTCTTTATCAGGAAGACTTTGTACGATGGGCTCTTGGTGCACTTATTTAGTTAGTTGAGCACTAGCATCTTCAACTGCTTTCAAGACTTTAGAGACATCAAAGTCCTGAGCCTTTCTTTTCAAAAGAACCTTCTTCTTCTTTTCAGCCTGAAGGGTTTCTTCTACCCTTACTCTTTCTGCAAAGGCCTCAGCAGGGTCAAGACCAAACTTTGGGTCACCTTCTTTTCTCTGTTCCTTATCTTTTCTCCATTTTGCTACAACCTCCTTACTGTACCTTGGCTTCTTCTTCGGCTTCGAACTGGTTTGCGGATCAGACTTTTGAGTAACACCAGTGGATTGAATGTCTTTGGCTGGCATAGGTGCCGATTGATTATGAGCCAATTCAGATTCTACATCTCTGACAAAAAGTTTTGAATTTGAATCAAAACAAACATTCAGCTTTTTCATCGTACTCTTACTAATCCAAGATGGCCTCAAATCCATGGATTTTCCTTTCAAAGGAATGTTACAAAACTTCATACTTTCAAAAATGAACTTCGTAAGGATAGCTGGATACATTATCATCTGGGACTTAATCCCTCCTGTCTTGACATTCTTGATGGTTTCAAAAATATACCCCATGAGATTCACTTTTCTCATGTTCACAAGATAATCAAGCATGAAAATATCAGAAACTTTCAGAGATTCTCTATCCCCTTTCCTTGGGATAAGAAAACCTTGCATCCATAGAGTGACAAAATGATTGTTCGGTGAAAGATGAGACACTTTCCTCTTTTCCTCATTAATAAGAAATAAAGACTTTACAGCATTTTCTCTATTAAATGTACCAAATTCCTCTGGTAGTTTGTGCAATGGACAGAAAGAATATCCTTCTATAGAAACATTCAGAAAATGTGCCGCTTATTTCACAGACATAGATAATTTTCTATCATACACAGCGAAGTTTATAGTCATATCTTTGTCAAAAGAAACGGTTTTGTAAAACTGACAAACTTCATAAAAAAGAACTGGATCTTGAATATCAGGCTTTTCAACACACAGATGTTCCCATCCTTGAAACAAAATGATCCTCCTGATTGTAGAATCGTACGTATCGAAAAAGTCTCGGGATACTAACCTTTCTCTGTTAAAGTCTTTCTCTGTAAAGGTCTTTGAAGAAATTTCAGCGGGAGTGTTAGCAGAGGATTGAGACATAAAGGTGATGCCGATTGAGAAGATCGTACGATGATATATAGCTAGTGGAGCAGAGCTTCGCCTGAAATCCTGAAAAAACCAATATGGGTTTGGGGAGGGGAGGGGGGTATTTATAGGCGATAAAGAGATGACCGTTGATCTTCTACGGTCGAAAAAGGGTGACCATTGATATTCTACGGTCAGGATTAGAGAAAACCAGATCAATGGTTAGGATTAAAACAAAGAAAAAAAATAAAAAAAAATGAAAAAGATACCTGTCGGTGATTGTTGGTTTTGGTAAGAATCAAAAAAAACGTAAGAAGAAAAATATGATGCCGATGGAAAACAAAGTTATTACTATGATCGTACCGTACGATGGAAAATAATCTGGTTACCATGAACTGACAGTACGATGGAAAACAAAGTTATTACTATGATCGTACCGTATGATGGAAAATAATCTGGTTTCCATGAACTGACAGTACGATGGAAAACAATCTCAATACCATCATCGGTCGATACAGAACAATTGAATGATACGATAGAAAAGAATTTCAATACTATCATCGGTCGATTCAATACTATTGAATGATACGATAGAAAAGAATTTCAATACTATCATCGGTCGATTCAAAACTTATTGAATGACACGATAGAAAAGAATTTCAATACTATCATCGGTCGATTCAAAACTTATTGAATGATACGATAGAAAAGAATTTCAATACTATCATCGGTCGATTAAAAAGTTATTGAATGATACGATAGAAAAGAATTTCAATACTATCATCGGTCGATTCAAAAGTTATTGAATGATACGATAGAAAAGAATTTCAATACTATCATCGGTCGATTGTAAATGATACTATAAAACTGTCAATACGATAAACAGAAAAAATTTTCAATACGATAAACAGAAAATTAAATTATCAATACGATAAACAGAAAAAAAAAATAAACAATCCAAAGAGTAAATAGTTAAAGAACACAAGATAAAATAAACATAAAGACAGAAAGAAATGTCCTCCCCCTTTCTTCGAGGAGTTTCTTACTATTAGGAGAGATGTAAAACAGGAATTAGATATGAATGATTATTTTAATGTAATCATTCCTAGCTTCTATTTTATAAATTCAAATCTATCGGAAGATAAAGGTTTTGTAAAAATGTCATCAAGTTGTTCTTGCGTTCCGATGAATTGTAAAACAATATCTCCTTTTTGTGTGTGATCCCTAAGAAAGTGATGCCTAACATCTATGTGTTTTGCACGAGAGTGATGTGCTGGGTTTTTACTAAGAGTTATGGCACTTGTATTATCACAAAGAATTTGAGTTTTGGAGAAACTCAAACCATAGTCAGTGAGTGTGTGCTGCATCCACAATACTTGAGCACATCAACTTCCAGCAGCTACATATTCAGCTTCAGCAGTGGAGAGTGCTACTGAGTGTTGTTTCTTGCAGGACCAAGAAACCAAAGAGTCTCCTAAGAAATGACATGTTCCAGATGTACTTTTTCTATCCATTCTACAACCACCAAAGTCAGCATCTGAAAAGCTTTTTAAAACAAAATCATTTCCAGAAGAGTAAAACAGGCCCAAATCCATAGTGTCTTTTAAATACCGAAATATTCTCTTTACGTCTTTTAAGTGAGACTCTATTGGATTAGATTGATATCTTGCACATAAGCATACATAAAACATCAAGTCGGGTCGACTAGCTGTCAAGTATAGCAAACTCCCTATCATACCTCTAAAAATTGTTTGATCTACTGGTTTCCCAGTTTCATCAAGATCAAGAGTATTTGAGGTACCAATTGGGGTGCTAATACTTTTAGTTTTGTCAAATCCATACTTTTTGAGTAAGTCTTTAATATACTTATGTTGAGATATATAAATTCCTTCTGGTTTTTGAGAAATTTGAAAACCTAGAAAGAATGTTAACTCACCCATCATACTCATTTAAAACTCAGATTTCATTAAGTTTGCAAAAGAATCAGTTAAAGATTTCTGAGTTGATCCAAATATGATGTCATCAACATAGATTTGGACAACCAAAACATTTTTGTTTTCCATTTTGATAAAAAGAGTTGGATCTGCTGTACCTTTTGTATAATTGTTTTGTAAAAGAAATCCTGTGAGTCTATCATACCATGCTCTAGGGGCTTGTTTAAGACCATATAGAGCCTTGGTAAGTTTAAAAACATGATCATGATTTTTTGGGTCTTGAAAACCAGGAGGTTGTTCGAAAAAAACTTCTTCTTGAACAAAACCATTTAGAAAAGCACATTTGACATCCATTTGAAATAGTTTGAAATTGAAATATGCTGCGAAGGCTAATAGAATACGAATAGATTCAAGTCTAGCTACAAGAGCATATGTTTCTTCATAGTCTATTCCCTCTTGTTGATTATAGCCTTTAGCAACAAGTCTTGCTTTATTTCTTACAATGATTCCATTTTCATCACACTTGTTTCTGAAAACCCATTTTACACCAATCACAGTTGTTTCTTTAGGTCTTTCAACTAAAGTCCAGACTTGATTCCTTTCAAATTCATTTAGTTCATCCTGCATTGCTTTGATCCAATCATTATCACCTAAGGCATCACTTGGACTTTTAGTTTCAAATTGGTAAAGAAAAGCAAGATGTTCTATTTCATTTCTTAAGGAATTTCTGGTCCTTACAGGTTGATTTATATCACCAATGATATTATCACTAGGATGATTCCTAAGAAACAATTGATTTGGGTTTTGTAAAACCTGTTCATCAACATATGGTAGAAATTCTTCTGTGGTAAATGTTTCAGGAATACTTTCTTGAACATTTTCCTTATCAGAATGTTCTTCTAATAAAGGTTGATAAACATTTTTGGAAAACACATCCGAGGATGTAGGGTTGGGTTGGTTGAAAACAAAAGGGTTAGTTTCATCAAATTTTACATGTACTGTTTCTTCAACAGTACAAGTGTTTTTATTAAAAACTCTATAATCCTTAGAGGTTGTAGAATAGCCTAGAAAGATTCCTTCATCAGATTTTGGTGCAAACTTGTGTAGATTGTCTTTTTTATTCAAAATGAATACTTTGCATCCAAAAACTTTGAAGTATGAAACTTTAGGTTTTCGGCCAGTCCATAATTCGTAAGGGGTTTTATTAAGAAATGGTCTAGTTAAAACACAATTTATAGTATAACAGGCAGTACTAACAGCTTCAGCCCAAAAGTGCTTAGCAATTGAGTATTCACTCATCATGGTTTGAGTCATTTCCTGAAGAATACGATTTCTTCTTTCAACAACACCATTTTGCTGAGGAGTTCTTGGAGCTGAGAAATTGTGAGTAATACCTTTATTACTACAAAAAGTTTCAAAATCTGAGTTTTGAAATTCACCACCATGATCACTATGAATAGTTATCAATGGTAGGTTTTTCTCATTTTTAACTTGGGCTATAAAAGTTTTGAAATAGAAAAAGGCTTCAGATTTCTTTGTGAGAAAGTAGACCCATGTAAATCTAGTAAAGTCATCAACTAAAACAAATACATAGTATTTGCCTCCAATGCTTCCAGATTGTGAAGGACCAAACAGATCCATATGCACAAGCTGTAATGCATTAGAAGTTGAAACTTCATTAATTGGTTTAAAGCTAGTTTTATGTTGCTTGCCAACTTGAAAAGGATCACAGACTTTTGAAGAACCATATCCAAGGTCCGGTAGCCCTTTTACAAGTCCTTTCTTTGAGAGTTTTCTTAGGTTTCTCAGATTACAGTGTCCTAGTCTCCTATGCCATAGCCACAATTGGTCTTCTATTACACTTAAACAAGGTAAGTTTTGGTTTCTAAGGTCTTCTAAGTTAATAGTGTAAACATTCTCTTGCCTATGGGCAGATAGAATGAATTCATCCTTGGAATTGTGAACTAGACACTTATCATTTCTAAAATTCACAAGGTAACCTTCATCACATAATTGACTTATGCTGATGAGATTGTGTCTAAGACCTTTAACAAACAAAACATTTGAAATAAGAACTTTTCCAAGAAAAACAATATTACCTATACCAACAATCTTTCCTTGAGCATTATCTCCGAAGGTAACTTTTCCACCTTTTGTTTTGATAACCTTTTCAAAGAAATCTTTGTTTCCAGTCATATGTCGAGAACAACCACTATCCATGTACCAAATGTTCTTATTGATACACTTCTTGTTTTCCTGAAAAAGAAACAATTAGATTTTCGGAATCCAAACTTGTTTGGATCCAGAAGGGTTAGATAAAAGAATTTTAGGAATCCACATTTGTTTTGCAAAATGAGCTTTATGAAATCCTAAAGATTGAGTTCTGTTAAGATAACAATCTCTTCTCCAATGTCCACCACATTGACACTTGGAACATAAAATGGTTTTTTGAGGAACAAAATAGTTATTGCTAAAAACAGGTTTGGAATAAGTATAACCAAGACTAGAACGATTTCTCAAAGGTCTAATTTGAGAATACATCCTATCAAAGTTTTCTTTTCCATGAGTAAAGTTTGACAAACACTTTTTCAAGGATAAAATCTCTGACTTTAGTTTTAAAACCAAATTCTTGTTTTCTAAAACATTTGAATTTGAACTAGAGTTAGACTTTAAAATATTTTTCTTTGAAATTACAGTTTCAAGATCCTTAGAAAGTTTATCCTTATCAGATTTGACTTTCTCAAGGGTTTTTAAAATACTTTCAAAATCAGAAGTTTTCTCATCAAGATCTTTAGAAAGATCTGATACTTCTTTAGTCAAAATAGAAATTCTAGAATTTGCTTTTTCAAATCTCTTTTTGAGTTTAGAATTTTCATTTTCAAGTAACTTAGAAAATCTAGAGACTTCTTCAAAAGAAGGTAAAGAATCATCTTCTGATGATGAGGGTTCATCATTTGAAGATTCATAATATCTATTATCAACACAATTTGTATTTAAAGAGACATTTGTAATAGCTTCAGCATTATGTACCTTAGCCATGAGACAATGATATTCGATTGGTAGTCTGGCTAGAAGTCCAATATTTCTTTGTCCTGATGTCTCATATTCTGAAGAATCATCTGAGGAATCACTACCACTTGCACTCCATGTATCATTTTCTTTCAAGCCTTTCTTTGTCTTATAAAACCTTTTCTTGTTTCTTTCAGAGTGTTTCTCTTTTCTATCTTTCCTCTTCAGTAAAGGACAATCAGGCCTTATATATCCTGCTTTCTTGCATTCATAACAAGTTACCTCTGAGTCTTTCCTATCTTTCTTGTCTTTCTTTTTGAATCTATATTGAAAATATTTCTTTCCCACAATCTTTTTCATCCTTCGAGCAAGATTGGCTAGCTCATTATCCGAAAGATTACAATCACTTGAATCAGATATAACAACTTTCTTGGATTTTGACCTTGTAAGCCTTTCAGGTGTTTTAGCTTTAGATGCAAAAGCTACACTTCCATTCCCATTCTTCTTCTTATTAAAATCAGCATCTCTCTTCATTCTTGTCTCATGCTGTAGAAGAGTTCCAAAGAGTTCATCAAGAGTAATCTGGGAAACTTTTCTATTTTCATCAATAACTATCCTTTTCGACTCCCATTCATTTGGCATAATATCTATAATCTTATCAACAAGAGCTTCATCATCAAGTCCTTTTTCTCCCATAGATTGTAAGCTGTTGACAATTGTTATAAACCTTTTCTGTACTTTACATACAGGTTCTCCATGAGGAAAAACAAATCCATGATATTCTGCTCGAAGCATTGCTCTCCTTGTTTCTATAACTTTGGATGTACCAAAATGAGTAACTTCTAATTTCTTCCAAATACAGTTGGCTGCTTCACATGAAGATATCTGACTATATATATTCCTGGTCATAGAGCATAATAAAGTATTGCGTACCTTGTAATTCAGTTGATATTCTTGCTTCTCTTGGTTGGTGAAAGTGATAACTTCTTTGTCAGGAATTTTGTAACCCCCAGTAAGCATAATAAAATTGTCTACACCAGTATTGATGACGAAAGTATTCATACGATCTCTCCAATACTCATAATCATTCCCATCAAATATTGGTGGTCTAGAAGGATTCAGATTATCTATTGATCCGATATTCATTCCTGCCATCTAATATAAAAAAAACAACTTTTCCACTCCACACGTTAGTGTAGTAAGTATTCAAGATAGTAATAAGAAATAAAGCTAGAAATACAAATTAGTGGAAAACCTCCTCTGATACCAATTGTTGGATCGAATAGTAGATGTATATGTCTATTAGATGGAACAATACAAGAGGGGGGGTGAATTGTAGGTTTAAAAACCTTTGAGTTTTTGCAACAAAGAGATTAGTTTAAATGATCTTAAACTAATACAAAAACAAACACCCACAATTGTATTGAATATGAAAGGTATGATGTATTGTAATACTAATGTAAAACAAAACAATTGTATTCAAGGTGAACACAATAATCAGAGTAATATAAAGATGAATGATTCTACCTTAAAGCGTATAGAATCAATCAATACAAAAAGTAATAGAATGATTGTAATTGAAACAATTACAATTGAAGAAAGGAAACAATACAAATCCATTTCTAATACAAGTAACAGCGGAAATGTAAATGTATTACAATTCTTTTGACCCAAAGAGAAGGGTTATCCTTTCACCTAGGATAAAAGGTCTGTCTCACCAATACCTTGGTGAGCCCTCGATACGATGATCGGCACGTCTGTCTGCCTATCCCCGGCAGCCCTCGATACGATGACTGGCACGTCTGTCTGCCTATCCCCGGCAGCCCTCGATACGATGATCGGCACGTCTGTCTGCCTATCCCCGGCAGCCCTCGATTTTGTAGGTAATCGGCACCTCTGTCTTTCAATTACTTGAAAGCCCTCGATACGATGATCGGACGCACAAGGCTGATGAGAGAAGTCACAGTGTCTCTCTCTAGAATCTTGGTAGTTCACAGAATCTCTTCATTCGTTCTCTTCGTTCATCGTTGTACTCTCAGCTTCAAATGCCCTCCTATTTATAGGCCTCGGATTCCAATGATCATATTGCCTCCAACGGTCATATTGAAACTGAAAGCACGACATCGTTTTGATTAGTTTGTAACTAACTCAACGACATCGTTTTGTTAGGACAAGAGATATATGAGTATGATTCATATGCAGAGAGAGTTTTTGACAAAGTACCAAAACAAATAATGATCATCTGAATAGAAGAGTCAGTACGATACGATTGACACAGTCAGTACGATACGATTGACAGAGTCAGTACGATACGATTGACAGAGTCAATACGATACGATTGACAGAGTCAGTACGATACGATCTGGTCGGTACGATCAACATCGTACGATACGATAAACATGATAAAAGACAATTGTAATTTATAAACATATGATATAATATATTTGTGATTTCCAAAACATGATATAGAAGTCAAAAGAAGACTATTGACTTAACAAGAATTAGTTAGAGGCTTCTCTACAAGATATTAAGATCATTGATCCAATATTTTTGTACTTAAATGATGTAGGTTTGAAATAAAAAATTTATGTGCAAACAAATTTTTATCCTTAGATTTGGAAGTTTAAACTTTGTCTTCTTGATTTTACATTTTTATTTTCTACTCTAGACATTTTTTGATGAGATATTTTTTCCTCATCATCCACTAATATCAAAATTTCTTCTAAATAATTCTTCAAATGTTGAAAATTATCTTCATCTATTTCAATTGAATCCACTAAATAACCATCAGACTCGGCTACCCTTATATACTGCACTTCAAGTTTGGAATCCTTTCAATCCACAATGACCTTATAATGATTATCTAATTAATGGAACTATTAATTTATCACATTTATGAAACCATAATTTTGATATTCAACCTTTTTTAATAATTTTAAACTAAATATATTACTTCATTGTAAATTATAACATATTATTTCTTGGATTTCACTAGCTTTGTGAAAGTGTTTTAGGAACTCATTTTCTTTTCTAATACTTCTTCAAATGATTTATTTCCTTTTCCAGCTATCATTTTTCATCAACCAATTCCTTAATATGTTAAAACAAAGATATAATAAATTATTTAGGGAATTGTTTCATGTAATTTTTATCTTTTACATAAAATCTACTAAGGGCCTCATCAAATTCATCTTCCTCTTAGATTCACCTTATATAAATATAAGAATATTCATCAATATATTTGTCATGACATTTTCAAAGTTTACTACCATAAGTGCACGGTTGTTCCTCTTGATTCAATGTATTCATTCCCTATATTATATCCACATTCATCTACCTATTTTATAAGTCCCTGAAATATGTTTCCATGTATATATTGATAATGATAGAATATGAATTTTCCATCCCAATCACTTATTCAAACAATTTAAATATGTAACTCAAATAATCAGTGGAAAAATAAGATAAACATTATGAGTGCAATAAATGTTTTACTTTTTTCAATAAAAATTAATATAATAAAAATGATCAAAATAGTGGGAACCTAGCTTTGATACCAATTTTAATACATAATAGACTATGAAGATACACTTGATAGGGGTTGTAAATTAAATGTGGAACAATTTTTCAAAAAAATAATTTCACATTTTATCATTAAACCCCATTTTGTTTTTAATCTCTATCACATATTAAAACGTTATTGATTCTATTTACATGTCACCCTAAGAATCAATTATATTAATTATATAGACTGAGTGTAATAAATATTTTAATTATTTTTATATGGTTTGGCCCTTTTGTGTGTAACCTACTTCGTGTATTGTTATCTATAGTTTGGTCACTAATTCCATAAACTAATTGAATTAAAAATTATAATGGGTGGTTGGGGATCATCCAAAAACGTTCTTTAGGAAATTTTACACATTTCTTTTCACCATATTATGTAGCAGAAAAGTCACTACAATATGATGCATGTGAAGGGGAATTTATACTATATCCAAAGTCTTCAACCTGCACTAGTATTCTTCTCCTTTCCTTTTCTAATGTATTTTTCCTAAAATATATTTGTTTAATCGAACATTTAATAATTTTTCTACTTTATCCTCTAATAGTCTCAAAATTATAGAATCTCTTAATGGGAAGATTATTCCACTATGCCTCTAGAAGTTTTCTTAGTTCAATATTATTCTGAATCTATTCCCCAGTATCTCAAAGTAACTTATGAAGAATAAATCTGAGAAATAAATTTCCAAAATTTACGCACTTGAGCACATCCTTTGAATCAGTTATGGTCATATTACCATGAGAAAATATATCATCTCTTTCTCACTCACTTCTTCCTCAATACATGTTTCATTATTATTTTTTCATTATTTTTCTTCAAGGGAATCAATTATCTCATATCTTTGTTATAAAAATTATATTATCTACTACTCATCCCATGGATGATACATTTTTCATTACTCTTTTTCGTGAGATTCCAATAAACTCCCATGTACTGGATGGAATATTAAATGTATTCACAATTTCCCAAATACCATTAATGGTATATTGAAAATAGAAAATAGCTTCTAGTGAAATAGAATTATAATATAATACCAAGTTTGAGTTTAAATTAATTCACGTTCCCAACCTTTCCACTCATGAAGTATTCTATAAGTACCCCTAATAAATGATATTCATTTTTTAAACATTTCTGAATAAAATATTATATATTCCTAGAATTCATGGATTATTATTCTCAAAAAAATAATTAAAATCTAAAATCAGTATATTAACAAAATTATAATAAAGTACCCTGAAACTTTTTTTTGGTGTGGATATCATATCATTTTTTTCAAGCATTTTATCTTGAGAAAATTACCAAACATCAATATCAATTCACTTGAACTCATTCTAAGTAGCATAGAAATTAAAAAAACTTATTCATAAATTTTAGTTATTAATTATTTATAAACATGTTAAATAATTTGATCTTTGATGTATCATTATCTACATTATAATTAAAAACCTGATAAAATTATTTTCAAGACTAAAAAATAATTTCAGTGTTCTTATACTCTTTATTTAATCTATTGTATTATTTTTTATTAGCATATCAACTTTTAATCATGGATTATACAAGAATCACAATTCCCTAAAATTAAAAAAATCATCATAATCATCAGATATTATTTCCTTATCATTATATAATTATAGAAAATCCTTTTTATTTTATTTTGTTTTGAACATCCCTTCCGATGGATAAATATCAACTTATCTTTTTTTTATTGATTAAATGACATAGTAATCTAGGTTATTGTGATATTTACACAATGATTGACTTGTTAGGGAATCTTTCCAATTTTTTTCATCTTCATCAAATTTGAAATATAAAAAATTAATTTTACTTTGTCCACCAAAACATCTAATTTTTTTTCTATGTATTGAATTCTTACGATGGGGACCTTAAAGACATACATTTGTCAAGCCTTATGATAAATAAAAACATTATAAATTGAGAACTTTATATTAATCTAAAAAATATACCAATTTATAAAAATGCAGAATATTTATTCTTAGTAAAATATTTACACAAGGATATTTAGAGTCTTGAGTTTAACAAGGATCACACTCAAAGACTTAGGGATAGTAGAAATATTAATAGGCTCATCTTTAGAAGAATTATGATGTTGAATTTTTCAATTTTTAATAGACTTAAAAGAATTTTGGTTGATAAAAATTATTATTCTCCATTCCTAATGTCTTACATTCAATAGAATCATTTCGATCATGGTAGAGAAATGTGTATGCTTTGGACTTAGGAATTTTTCATCAACTCTAAAATGAATACTTCTAAAAATAGCTAATATTGAACTTATTCATACATATAGGGATTCTCAAACATCTTAATATCATATGGTAATATATTCTAAAAAATTTCACAATTATTAAAATAATTACCAACTCCTTGAACTCAATTTTATATTGTTGCAACATATAAAATACTCAAATAAGAGTATTTGTATGAACACGTCTATTAAATATTCTCTCATTAATCTTTATATATATCTATTTATAAAAATATTCATCCAAGAGTGTTTCACACTAATTATTGTATAAAACATGATTCTTACTAATTATATTGATTCTCAATTAAGTATAAATGAATCGATCCAATTAGTTTATCCAATAACCTATGGTCTCCTTCTTTTTAATTTATTCCCCATGATAGTAATATTTATTTGATGAGGGGATATATACATATTAAAGTGAAAAATTATCATTAAATTATCTCATTAACAAGCTAAACTAGATGCAACAAAAATCAAACAGCACCTTTAGAAAATTCTCTAATGCTTACCTAATCTTCAAACATGCCTTCCAAAACATCAAACATTTCAAAAATCACCACCTATAGATTCTACAAATCTATAGCTTATGATAAAAATACAAATTACCAAATAAACCCATTTCAAAGAAAAAAAATTCAAATTATTTGTTAAATTAACAACTCCTAACTATGGGGGCCTCTACAAACTACCCACCATAACACTTATCATTCTCAATAATAACACAAAACATATATTAACATTCAATTTCTCAATAAAAAATTGATACCATTTCTCATTCTTAATTATAAACTAACACAAGTAGTTCCAAAATGCTTATGAACATTACTTAGATATACAGTACATTTCCAAAAACTCATAGTCTATTCCTCCAAACCCAACTATCAAACATGAAAGATACATCATGTGAAAACAAGAAATTATATAACTCATAAAACTAATTTTATGTTAGACAGCTTCTATTACATGATAAAAACAATATATAAAAACTACAACAAGTTAGAAGAATAGTATTTATTAAATAATAATAAATCATAATATTTTTTTTACATTAAAATTTATTACATTTAAGAGATAAATAATTAATATTATTTAATATTGAAAATGGTTATTTTCGATAAAGTCATATTATTTATATTATGTATTTTCTTATAAAAAATAAATTATTAAATTTTAGAGTATAAATTTGATAAAATTAAATTATTTTTTTAATTCCACATATCATAATTTTATTAATATGAAATTTTGAGTTATTTTTAAATGATTTATTTTGGGTTAAAAAATATAGTTTTTGAAAAAAATATATTTTTTTTATTTTTTTCATTATTTTTATGTATCCATGATATTTAAAAACATTTTAATTAACATACTAATAATTTTCTTAATACACTTATAAATTTTAATATATTATTTCATCTTATAAATCATATGTGTAACATTTTTTAAGTAAAACATAATTTAACTTTAATAAAAACTATTTATAGTATTTTCATCAAATTAAATATTTTGAGGGTGAAATTTATTTTTGTAATACCTTTAAGTCCCTATAAAAAATATTTTATTTTTGGAAAACATATTTATGTACCAAAAATTAGTATAGGTGATAATTGTTTCTTATACATAAATATTTATACATAAAATCACACTTTTTTAAAAAACCATTGAACACATTATTCACGTCTATTTCAAAATTTAAATATCAAACCCATAAAATATTTATTTATTGGAATGGTTTCAAAATATTATATCAGAATTTTGGATTCAGTTAAAATTTCTAACACTAATTGTTTTCATTATAATTAATTACTTGAGTTAAAATATTGATACCATGGTAAAAGTAATTTGGGGAAACTCTTTAAAATTTAAAAGAAAAAGCACTAAAACACAAAAATCTTTTCTCCAAAACGAGTGGATGAGGTGTGTTTTGAACCCCCACTGAAATTACACTACTATATTTTCCATTTTTTCATTTAAAATTCAATATTAGCTATACATTTTTTAAAATGGGATGGTTATATCCCAAATGCACAATATCTTTTCTTATAAAAATGTTACACTTATACCCTATGAGTCACCTATCTATTTAAATTCATCTTTAAAATATGAAACTTTTCACCTCCTTGAAGCTTATCCCATGTTAATACGTTACTCATCACATTTATTCTTCTTTTTCCCTTTATTTGTGAGTTGTTTTCCATGAGAAGACTCCAGAAACTAACTAGAATATTACTATCTCTTAGTGTTCTCATTTACTCTAAACCATCTTAAATAATCTTTATAATTATTAATATAATTAAATTACTATCATTAATATCCCAAAATTTATGTATATTAATTATATGAAAATTTTTCTAATCATTCCATCCACTATTAAAACCAAAAAAACATCAATCATGTGTACATGTGGACAACTTCCACCATAAATCGATATTGTTTTTTTATAACCACCTATAATGGATGCTAAAAATAGTGGATTTTATAAATTATAATGTATTATATTTAAAATTTTTAACTTTTAAATAATATTTTATATTATACCATCAGTGCCTCACTTCATTGACAAATGGGATTGTTAGTCAAGCATACATGCCAACGACCCCTCCATGGAATGAGGCATTTAATTTTTTTTATATGGTCATCAAGGAATGATCTACTTTATACTTTATGAGAATTTATGATATATATATATATAATGAATATTATCAAGTATATGAACTTTAATGGTTAACAAAAAATGTAATGATCGTTATAATGCAATCCATTGATTTTAGTAACTAACCCAAAATAGTTCATCATCATTATCATCTTCTTAACGAGTGAATAAAATTACCATGTATTAGAATTATAATATTATTATTATTTGTATTATATAAATAATTTATCCATTAATGATAGTTTAAAGATGATATTTGATAGAATAATGAAGACCAACACAACATTTATAAACATAGTTCAAAATGGTCATGATTATTAAGAGCAGATGTCGAAAAAATATTTTAAAAATATAATGGATGAAGAGGATTTTTATTAATAAAGACTATAAATGTAAATTTATATGAATAAGGTTTTGAAATTGATAATTAATATGGTTTTCTTCGGGATACGTGATATTAAATCTCTTTAGTGGAAATCAAGGGTAATAGTAAGGGACTTGGTAACATAAAATTACTCATTTCAATTTTATTCTTTTTTTCCTTTCCCCTATGCCCACTATATTTTTAATTTAAAGCAATATATTCGTTTTGGGTAAAAATAATTTTTTTATCCAAATCCATTTTATAAATTGTGTTATTTTTATTTATTTTAATTTTTTAAAATAATTAAGGGAGGTGTTTTGAAATGTTACTCATAGCTATAACTTTTACAATAATGAATAAAAATATTTTCAAAAATCCCTTTGCATGATTTTTGTTTGGATTATCTTTAAATGATTTATCTCAAATGGATTTATGTTTCATTTTCACCTTATATTTTCATTAGTTAAGTTATTATTTACGATAATCAAGTTTTTAGTATGAAACATTTTATTTAAATATGTTCTTTTATTCATTCTGTATGTTAGATTAAATAAATATCATTTTAATGGGTTATTAATGAAAAATTAATGATTTCCCTTTATATTTTTTATGAGACATAATTTGTATTCATGGGTTCATTATGATATGAAAATTGGATAATTTTTATATGGCACAGATATGTATAGATCAATAAGGGGTGTGGTCTTATATCACCCTCCAATGTGATGGTTAAGAGTGTAATTATCATGATAATATTATTCATGAGTACCAATTTGTTTATAATAAGTATTAGAAATGATTGTGTGGATAATGTATGATATTTTTAACTATGTTAATATTTCTTCCATATTTAAGGGACGTTATTCATTATGATCTTTTAATATCATGATTCATAGTTTCTGTTAAATTCATATAAGACATGGTATATGTATTATGTTTCTGTATAGATATTTTTGGATTTATAATTTCATGATATATACTTTAAATCTCTCTTATGTTTTATGGTTATTATTCATGAAGTGATGATATTTCTCTTATCCTAATTTTTTTAATTATTTTTATGCACTCATCCTTGATGGAATGTTTATTCAGAACTTAATGAGAATTATAGTTCTCTTGTTTCTTATATTTTAATTCCCTAGGTTATGTGGGTGAGTCGTAATAATAATATGTGTATACTATGGTCTATTATGTTCCTTTTAGGAGAAATAATCATGAGTTTTTGTAAAAATCATCTCATAATGTCGATAGTATCTAAATAAATTTAACCTATCAGTCATTGGGATATTATTATTTATAAAAGAATTTATAAAATTTAAATGATATTAAATAATGTCATGTAAAGCCTAGGTATCTTTATGTTGTATCAGATAAAAGGTTTAGTTATTTTTGGAGATTATTTTAGTGAACTTTACAGAAAACCATATGGATATTTTTTTGGTATAATAATTTATATGATAACCTCAAAAATTTTTGGTAAAGTATTTTTTTTTGTTCCTAGGAAATAAATCCCTTTATGGATATTAGAAAGTGGTTTTAGTGTTTGGTAGAGTTATACCAAGGGGTGATAACCCTTATTAGGGAATATTGGATATTACCCAACTATGACATGATGAATTATAAATAGAACATACTACACACATAGCTAAATATTCTCAATAGATATTATTTTTATGATCTCAAAATCTTTAAGAACCATTTATAGGATTTATTTATGGGATACATATAGAAAATACTTTAAGAAGTATGAGAAAACATATAATAAATTTTGACCAATATTATAATAGGTTGAACTGGAAGAGTTATATACTAACATCATAGTATCGAAGAATAAGTATATTTAATTTTGAGTTTATTTTATAAATTATTCCCTTATGTTTTTAACTTTTAGTCCCAATTTGTAACTCATTTTCCATTTTGGA
The DNA here is from genome assembly GCA_963277665.1 of Viscum album. Lineage (NCBI taxonomy): Eukaryota > Viridiplantae > Streptophyta > Magnoliopsida > Santalales > Viscaceae > Viscum > Viscum album. The sequence goes on from OY728122.1 coordinate 600,985,466, forward strand.
AATGGATGGAACCATACAGAATTACATCAACAATGGGTGTGTGGGAAAATGTGAGGGTTACCCCAGTGGAACATTAAATTTAATAGGATCTGGAGTACAAGAAATCATAATAATCCTCATTAAAATGTATCAAGATAGATATTATAACTATAATCATGTTTTCCTCATGAAAAAACCAAGGACGTATCAGCATGATATTGATTCTTTCAGGTGGATGTGTCCACCTTGTTTCAGTGGAACTATAAATCCACTTTTCATTAGGAAATTGACTAATATGATTGAATTTATATTTTATATTCTCTAGTTCCCAGAACATAAAAATTTTATTTATGATATTTACTATTAGGATAGATATTTAAACCAATTTTGATATATTATTATCAATATAATGATTTAAGAATAAGTTGATTATATTGAATGGTAATAATTCAGGATAATATTTTTCATCAAGTATTTTCCTCAAACCTTTTACATTTTATTGGATAAGAAATTATTAGAGTTTAAATAAATGGTGGATTAATCTAATAAAACTAATGGAAAAAATCATGATGTGTGAAATATATTCCTCTAGTTTTATCTCTGATTGAGAATGTAAAATAAATTGTTTCACCAATAAAATAAAACCTCTTAATCTAAAGGATTTATCTATAAGAGTCTTTGGAAGATTTGAATAAATTTTTCATTGTACGATAAATGTAGAGATGTAATATGGGGTCTCCCAATAATATATTGGGGGAAAGTAGGTGGAATACTAGGGGAACATTGATTTTAAGTCACATGGGGAAAGTAAATTCACACATACTATATTCCAAATGTGTGGAAGGAAGCACCAGGGTATTTTCCATATAGGGTCAAGGATGTTTTTATAGAGTGGTAAAGTAGGATACCGATGCCAAACTGATCGAAGTAAGGATATGAGGTAGATTAGAATAAAAGAGGTCAATAATGACCCTAATAATTATCAGCTCAAACTACAATGCTTAATGTTAAAGTATTTTTTAAACTATATGAATCAAGTCCCCAACCCACATGCCAATGATGAATATAGGCCTCTTCGACCTCCCAATTCGTGTAAATTAGTATGGTAATTTTTGATCACTACAACTAAATTATATCACGTTAGAGAAGTTATTATGGGTATAATTAATTTTTAATATAGATCTACGAGTACCTTATTTTATTATCATTTATCAAATTCTTTCAAATGACACAATGTTTCTTCAAATGCGGAAATCACCACTTCAACTGATGTGTATCAAACTATTTATGAAATCACTTGGGAGAACAATGATAATATCATTGATATATAAATCTCATCATATTGATATTTTGAGAGGATACATCCTACATATATAATTATATATCTCTTAACTGAATTTAAATAATTTTTTTATGGATTGGTTATCCAAATATATATCCCATATCAATTTTTAGGTTAAGGAGATATCTTTTTGTATTTGGGATCACCATATTCTCTAGTATCAACATAAGGATGATCAACCCATGGAATAAAATTATATAATATTATTTTTGATATGCAATAATATGGTATTTCTAAATAAAATGATCAAGGATTCATCAACATAGAGGAGATTCCCATTATAAGAGAATAAACTAATGTATTCTTAGATAAACTACGTGGTCTTACACTAGATCTTGAGGTTGACTTGTTGATTTAAAATATAATTGGATATATTTGTATATGAATGATTATATATAGAATATATCCCATTAAATTAGAGGAATTAAAGAAGATACTAAATGGTAATTTGGAAAAGGGTTTTATCTACCCTAGCGATTCATCGTAGGGGTAACTAGTCCCCTTTGTTAAGAAGAAAGATGAATTAATGAATCCGTTACTGACTTCAATGATCATAGAAATATCATAATTAAAAATAAATATCTATTTATCTATATCTATATGAATTATTTGACCAACTCATAAGATCTATTTTTCATCAAATATTGACCTTGGATCTAGATATCATTAGTTAGGGTAAAAAGGGTGGATATTTCAAATACATCATTCCAAACATGGTATGAAAAATATAGTTTATAGTGGATCCATTCAGATCATCTAATTCTAAATCCATATTCATGGATCTAATGATTAGTGTCTTTAGATACTACCAGGATGTGTTTGTGGTCATCTAAATAGTTGATATTATTATCTAATCTAATATAAAATAATATCCTGAAGGTAATTTAAATATTGAGTCGATGTCCATATGAAAGAGAAGTTGTATTCCAAATAAATAAAATATGACCTAGAAAATATTTGTTTCTTCGGAAATTTAATCACCATTAAGATAATATCTATAGATAATTTAAAAACAATGTTATTAAAAAATGGACTAGACCTACCATTATTACTAAGATCCACAATTTTCTCAAACTAGTGGGAAACTATTGATTCTTTGTGAGAAATTTATCATGATTATCAATTCTACTAACCCAGATAACATAGAGTGAAGTTATGTTCCTTTATATAGATTAATACATTGAATATTTTAAGGATCCAAAGAATATACTGGTCACAACACTTATACATAAATTACCATGAATTGGGTAAGTGAATGTAATAAATGGTGATTCCTTAAAATATGGATTTGGATGATTTATAATAAAATGAAAATGTTATTTATTATAACTTATGAAAAACATTCATGAGCTCAATTGACATAATTATGACATGGATCTAGTGTCTGAGTTTTTCTATGAAAAATTCAGTTCCATTATCTTTATGAGGATAATTCTGATATTTATAAAGTCTACAAGAGTTTTAAATATATATTATCATAAAAGGAGTTAAATATGTTCCAATGAATATTGAAAGAACATAAAAATTATATTACATATCAACAAATTACCTCCCTATGATGGAAAAAATAGTGGTTGTTTATTTAAGAATAATAGATCATGTTGTATTATCTATGATAAGGGTTAAAATAAACCTTATATTCATGGGCTTTCAAAAGATGAATCATGAATTAATAATGGATAAGGGGAAATACAATATTTCCCATTTGAATTCTCAACCTTCCATTCCTATGAAGATCCTAGAATCAAATAAATATTATGTGGAGAAATAGGTTAAGGTTGGGAATATCTTATATTTTAACGTTGTTGAATATAGATTTATAAGGTTTGGACCCTGGATATGTGTCTGATAAAAACTAGAACTAAAGAGGGTTATTTTGACTAATTTATATAGATCATCATTCCCTATTCATCCAAGAATCATGAAAATTTATATGTATATAATTAAATAATTTGGTGGCAAAATATAAAGAAATAAATTCTAGAATAAGTATTTCGGGTCATGGTATACCAGTATATTAAATATGAAAGATAGAAATCTAATGGTATATTTCAAAAATTACCCATTCCAATTTGTAAATGGGAAAAACATTTTATTTGATAATATGAATAACCAAAAGTATCTAAAATCTGTATGGTTATTTGTTTTTTAATTAATTTTTATACAAAGTTAGTGTATCATATTTCCATAAAAGAAGATTTCTCCGCTAGCAAACATTCCATTATATAAATAAAAGAAGTTTTAAGGATGCATCGAGTAATAATATCCATTATATCTAATTAGAATCAAAAGTTTACCTTGAGGATATTTAGAGGTCTCTATAATGTTTTGGAGGAATCAATTAGATTCAGTAATGATTATCATACATGGAAATATGGTTAATCTATAATGACAATTCATACTCTAGATGATATTCTAAGATCAACATTGATAGATCTCCAAAGATTTTGGGATCAACATCTTTCCAAAGTGGAGTTCTAATATAGCAATAATTTATATTCTAGTATTTATTTGAAACCATATGATGATCTGTAATAGAATACATGTAGGACTCCAACATTTTGGGATGATTCTTGGGAGAGGAAACTGAAAGGACTTGAACTTTCCCAAAAATGAAAAATAATGCTCAAACCATTAATTGGAACAATATAGCAGCAAAAATTCAGCAGAATATTTATTTAGATAACCATCAATGATACCTAGAGTTAGAATTTAGTGACAATATGTTCCACTAGATATCTCATCAGATGTGGATTTTGGTACTTAAGAAGAATATGAAGTTGGTCCCAAGTTATATCGGTCTATTTGATATCCTTGATCATATCGAGGATATAAATCATATCTTATAAGAACCTCCAGAACTCTCCTATATAAATTATATGTTATGTTTATAACTTTTGAGAAAGTATATACTTAACCCTTTAGAAATTCTAAAATCCAATTCCATGTAATTGGACCATGATCTCCCATATAAGAAATAATATATGGAGATCCTATATCATTGGGGCAAGTATATACAAAGCCAAACAACCCCATCTAGAGAATTTCATTTTCATGGATTATATGTTTGAATAAGATACATGGGAAAATTAGTATCTTATGAGATGAAATTACACCACATGTTTTCTTCAATGCAATAAAATTTTTAGGATGAATTTTTTTTATATGGGATAGAATGTATCAAATCGAAATTCTATACCTAATGGAACTAATGATACATTATATAACTTTTGTTAAATTCTAAACCAAAATTAAATGATCCAAAAAATGTTAATAAAACTATATATAAATCAAAAATAAATACCTTGGTGGAGAAATATTAATATCTATTACCTTTAGAAAGTAAATAATTAATATGGTCTTATATTGACATGGGTGATTTTTAATTAAATGCAGTTTCATTATAATATTTATTTTATTTTAAAAACTGAATTTAAATATATAATAATCTAAATTTGATCAAATAAAAAACATTATTTAATTACTCACACAAAAATTTTATAATAATTAAATTTTATGTTTTTATGAAATGATTTATTTTTTATCAAAAAATATATATTTTATGAATATTAGAATTTAAAGGGTGTTATTATTATGCATGTGTATTGTAAAAGTTTAAAAAAACTTTACAAAATAATCTATATATTTAAGGAATAATAATATACATTTTAATAGTATTTTTCTTAATAATTATTTTCTCATATTTTTTATGACTAAATAAAAATGTTACCTTAATAAAAACGTTTAAGGTTATTTATTGTAATTAGTTATTTTTATGGTGAAAATTGTGTTTGGATAGATTTAAAATCCACCAAAAAAATTTTAAAAACCAAAAGTTAACATATAAATAATTATCTGTGTTAGTTTTATCTTATGCATATATTTTTAACGATAAAAAAACTCTTTATCAAAAAAAAAAGTTTTGGTTGTGTGTGTTAATTTTAAAATTAAAATTTAAACCCCATAAAATTATTATTTAGAATAATGAATTAAAATTTTTAAATCATGACGATAAATTATTTAAAAGGTATAATCATAATTTTTTTCTTTAAATTGTTTTACTTTGGTTAAAAATTAACTTCCAAGGTAAAAGTAAATGAATTTAAAAGCTAGAAAAGTTAAAATAATATTCTGTAAAATAGTCATGGTTTCCTGAAAAATTATTTCATAAGGTGATTTTTTACCCAAACACACTTTTAACTCCACTATTTTCCATTTCCTCTCCATTAACACTTGTATAGTAACATTAAATTGTTTAAAATTCGATGGTCACTTCCAAAACATCCGTTCTTTTCGATTATATAAGGGAAACACTTCCTACACTTCAAGTCCCACCTCTCCAAAAAATATCATTGGAAATATTAAAAATATCTCTTCTTAGTACCCTATCCAATTTTCATATGCTTCTAATCAAATTCAGTATTCCGGAGGACTTTATTTCTAAATAGTTTTCCAAGAGAAAACTCATGATTAAAATGTGATTATTACTTTATCTTAGTCTTTTACTTTACTCTAATACATCATAGATCATCCATAACATTATAAATATAAAAAAATATGTATCACTAATATGATTAAATTTCATTATTTATTTATAAAATATTTATTTTGTCCTTTCCATCCACTATGAAAACCAAATAACCTCGATCATGTGTATGTGCAGACTTCTGCTTCCTTGAAGAAATCTTATTGATTTTCACTACTAATAATCAAGGATTGTAAGATAGATGGGTTTAATTAATTATAATTTTTTATGTAACATTTAAATATATTAAATGAAAATTTATTATATTCCATCTTTCGATCTAATTTTGGAGAAATGGGATCATTAATCATGCATATGGGTGGAATAATTCATCTATAGAAGGATGGATTCGGTTTTTCATTACCATAATCATAGATGGTTTATGTTTATATTTTAGAGGGTATTTATGATATGTATAGGATATATATATATATATATATATATATCCTGAATATGGTTCTTTATGTATAACACAAAAATTATTGATTGTTATATACTAATCCATCGGTGTAGGTAAATAACTTGTAAGTAGTTTATAAACATTTTCATCATCATGAAATGAGAATAAAAATCCATTATAATGTAATTATTACATTATATGTCTTTTCATAACATAAAATCTAGTAACATTAAATGTTTTTAAAAGATTTAATTTTTAATAAAATGTTATGTTGAAACCTCATTTTGAATCTAGTTAAAAATAATCAACATTATTAACACCAGATGTTAAAAAAAGATGATAAAAATCTAACACATGATTAGAGTTATTAGTAAGGAAGAGTATAAATCCAAATGTATATGAATATGGTTTTAAAAAAGGTAATTAATATGTTTATCATCATGTTAGAGAGTTTAACTCACTTTTTTTTGGAAATTAATGTTAATTTTATAGGACATAAAAATATAAAATTCTAACATAACGCTATATACATTCTTATGCATTTCTTTTCCCATATGTTAACTAATTTTTTCATTCAAAATTATTTTCATTTTTTATTTTTTAGTAAAAATATCTTTTTGTCCAAATAAATTTTTATGAAATACTTTCTTTTTAACTTATTTTTTCTGTTAAAAAAAATGAGTATTTTTCAAAACAGACTCCTAAATATGAAATATAAAATAATGAATATAAAATTTTTTCAAAAACATTATTTCCTCGTATTAGTTTTCATTATTTTCAAATTATTTTTTAGTAATGGAGTTATTTTACATTTTTCAAAATATATTTTATTTAATAATATTGTAATTTAATGTGATCATATTTTTTATATCAAATGATTAAATTCATTATGTTATTTTATACAGTATGGATTTTTTATAAAATCCATTTTATTTATATAAGTTTTTCTTGAAAATTTAATGATTTCAATTTGGATGTTTTTTTAAATTATCTTTATTTTAATTGGTTTTTTATTTTTTTAAATTTTAATAAAAAATTAGTGTCACATGAATGTATGGATGAATGATGGGTGGGATCGTAGGTCACCTTCCAATGCACTGGTTAGTAATTTCTCTCTTAAGATATATTTTAAAGAGTGAATGTTAGTTTCTTATAAGAATCGGAACTGACAATGTATTTCTTTAAAGTAGTGTTTCTGTATGATAAGGTTTTTTCCATAGTTAATTGATGTTATTACTTGTGATATTATGCTCTCATGATTCAATGGTTGTGTTAAATGATTTTAAATCATGTAATATAATCCATGTTTCTATGTAGATCATATTTGACTTTATGTTCTTATTTCCGGTACATTGAATATCACTTTTGTTTTAGGGTTATTAATCATAATGTAATAATTTTTTATTATTATAATTTTTTTACACATTCTAATGAACGCATCCTTGGGGGAATGGTTATTCACACATTAAAATGAGTTTTAACTCATCCATTACATTTGTTTTAATTACCTAGCTTATGAGGATGAATCTTACTAATTATATGTCTAGACGAAGCTTTATTAAAGTGAATTTAGGGAGAATTGATCATGAGTTTTTTAGAATAAGCGTAATATGTAGAAATAATATGAAGAAACTAAAACTATCATTCCATGGAATATTATTATTTATGAAATCAATTATTTTAAGTCACATAATTGATGTAAAATAAACTAATGTTTATCCTAGTTAATTTTACATCTGATGTGATTCCTATACCACCACATATAATTCAACATGAAAATTATTATTAGTTCCCCTCCAGACATCCTTTCCCAAAATTATGGATTTTTACACCAACATTTTATCACTTTCACTGGATAAAAATTCATTGACTATATTGGGTTCCATATCAAAATACTTAATCCATCCAAATCACCATCATACTTCCTCATTGAGTATAAATCTGACCTCAATCTATGTCTCTCTTTGAAAAAAAATAAATTTTATTGTGTGTAATAATCCCAAAGAATATAATATACATGAAAATCATATATTAATTAAAAATTTATTATTTAATTAAGGAACATATATAATTATCTCAACTACACATCAGTAAATAAGAGATTAATTAATGAACGCCAACTGATTCCACCACCAGCACATCCCATTTTCTTTATAGATTATACACTATAAATCAACAAGTAACTCATTATTATATGAGTATTTTTATTTTTTCATGATTTACCAACCCAATATCCATATTCTATGCCTCATACATTAAAAAAGGTAGTGAATTGACATAACCAAAAAAGTCATTCTTGAGAATCCACTAGAAAAAACAATCACTATAAATATCAGGCCTACAAGAAACACCCCAATTAATAATCCCTAAAACCCATTTTAAACAAGGATCTCAAACATTAAAAACAAATGGTTTTCTCAAAAGTATATGTACTTCATTACTATAGTTTTTGAGCATCGACTTAGATAGAACAGAACATCAAATGCATGATTCTCATTCTAAGTCACCCATATCTGAACATGAATAGCCCCTATCAAGGAATATTATGAAACTATCTTCACCATGGTGATCTGACCCATGGGTTTCAAATTGAATTGATGGTCTCTTACTCACATCTGAAACCTCATAGTTTTTAACATGAACCAACTGATTCTACAACCAAGAGCAATTCTCCTACTTTCACCTATAGAAATCTATTCTTAGTTATCTAACATTTTATATTCGTACAGTTGTCAAATAATACTATGGATAGAAAAATATAAATCCCATCATAATATTGGTCCATACAACTCATTGGAATCTTATCATTCATATTATCAATCTCACACCATGGTGACTACATACCCAAAACCTACCCAAGTCCCATAAATATAATTCATTCAGTAGGGTACTTGATGTAATCACCACCACACCATCATCATTTCCTTACTATGGCTCTCCTAGAACCCATAAAATTCTAAAAAAACCCCTAAGTGGCGCATTATAGTAGTCCACTTACCAAAGAGGCTTAAACTTTAACAAACATGGACCTAACCTAACATATTAGAAATTTTCCCTATAATTTAATTAAAATGTTTTCCTTCTTCATTCGAAAGAAAGGTGAACCCCAATGAATCTTATCACTAGTTTTTTTACAGTACCTATATCAATATAATATTAACAATATGGGAATCAGATACTATATTACCCAATAAAACAAACCATCTTGTGCCTCAAAGAGTCCGAAATAACTATTTATAGTCTACTATGTCTTATCTATTATCCATGTATCCCAAGAATTATAACACATAAATCTAAAAGAATTATATGATCCTCCTTCCCCAAGAACCGAAGGAATATCACTCATGTTGTGGTTGATTGCATGATTAGCACTACTAAGTTAATTATAAACCCACAAAGTGTCCACCCATATTATACCCATCCTACACCCATCCATTTGTGACCAATATAAGTATTTCATAGAAAACCACTTCGGAAACCCAAAAGGTGAGACATCTGACTAATAACACCTTACAAACAAGGACATAATCCCAAAATTACTATAAGTGCTTCACATCACAATAAATAAAATAAAACAAAATGAATTTATCTACCTTTGAAGTGTATTTGGATTAGAAAATACACATTATCCCATTTAGAATCAATCTCAAACACACCACTCCTATACGAAAGAATCATTAAAACATTAAATTCATAAACCAACCAACCAATGATTTCTATACACCACGTGTATATATGACATTTACAATCATAATCAGATGATTTCTAGTGAAATGATCCAAATCACTTATCAATTTAAGAAGAACCATAGTCTAACTAGTAAAATTACACCCAAAATTTATATTTGAAAATATTATATAAGTATTATTGAAACATTAAACAAATAAAAATATTATCTCTATAAATGTAAATCACAATAAAGAACAAATGTTTTATATTAATCCTATATTTTAAATATGATTCATATATAAACACATTTTATAATTCAGTCAATGTTAAAACCCATATTATTACATATTCAAATCATCAAATCAATCTTTCAGAAATATCATGACTGTACTCATTAAAACTAAGAACAGTAATACTTTAACCATAATAATATTTACCTTCAACCATATAGATTTTTAGGATATATAATCCCAAGGTCCATAAAAACTCCTGACACATTCATATCTCTATCTACAATGCCCCTAAATTGTAAGGAAAAAAGAAAAATCATATGACAATAATATTTAAATACTCAACTAAAATTTATGAAATGACACCATATTTTAGTATCCATATGACCTCAGACATGCCTCCCTTTATGAAAGAGGTTGATGGCTAGTTTCGATAGTCTATGATCAATTTTAGAAAGACTATATAATCCATATCAATGGAATAAATATTAAATAAATATAAATATGTTAACCAATATCCAAAAATGTGAGTAGGAATATATCAAAATACAGAAAATGTATACTATAATTAGATTTAAAATCATATTGTAATAAATGAACAATACTAAAATACAATCCTAAATCCCAACACATCATTATTTGAATAAATAATTGACACAAGTAAAAAAATACAATATAATGCAATCATCGTGTTCAACTATCATCCAAACGCCTCCCCACAGTCTGATATATATATATATATATATATATATATATATATATCCTATCAAGCTACTATAGCCCCACCAAATATGTATATTTCAATCAAACAGAAAACTATATAAAAAAATAACATGAAATAGTACTCACATGTATGGGGTGAGAAATAAATCTCAGTAGGGTATATAAAAGTTCTGATAATGTAAACCAACATATTTATGTGTATTCAAGAGGAAAACTAAGAGTTGATCATAAAACATACAACAATAAAATATAGATCATCATGTGATAACTAGTCCACCATGGAAAGAAAACTTACTAGGATCATTCAAATATAAAAGGATTATGATATTCATGACATAAACCCAAACCAATACCATAGTACTCAGGGTATGATGTCAAACCATGTCTTAACCTCTACCACCCCACTCATGAAATGGTTACATAATGAGTCTTGAACGCATACTAACTTTTATGACCTATACCATACCACTATGAAGAGGGTCCCATTCATAACATTGATCTTTTACCTCTCACTCAAGATAAGTATCTATTTCAAACCTCAAACACTACCCTCTCACTCGGGATAGTATCTAACAATGAATCCAAACTTATACCCTCTCATAGAGGGTATGGGATCATACCAAGCTGTGAACTCTACAATAATGACCCCAATTTGACATACATGGATATTACATTTATTTTTTGATATAATTAATAAAATAAAAAACGCACAAAGACCATATTAGTTTAGTGTCATTGGAAACTCGGAACATAATATTCTAATCAATGTGAATGATCTTTAATATCTCCCATAAAGATCTTCACCTTTTGTTTTCCTAGATAAAACATTTATATATATCTTGGGGAAAATAAAAATTAAAAATTGTGAGCTCAAATTATAATTAAGGGTAACCATGGAGAACATAAAAAATAACATAAACATTTGAACATAAAAGTTTGAACATAATTATTAAACATCAAAAACATGAGTCATGAAACAAATATTGGTTGTAAATAAGGCATAAATCTTAAAGGAACACTAACCATGATAGAATAAAATCAAAATAAAACATTTAATTGTGGAAAAATAGTATGTAAATAACATGATTTCCATAGTATCCAAGGCATTGCTTCCAAGATTATTATAGTGGACAGAGTCCATTACTGAACCGGGTTTACTTACGATTACAACCATGTATTACTAAACCGGATTTAATAGTCATTTTAGTCATGTCAATATCATGAGATAGATATATTTACCTAATTCATTGGGGGAGATATAGGTCCCACCCATCTCATAATGAATCCATTCTTACATGTGCAACAAAAACAAAAATTATTCAACATAGCATAACCCAAGAAATAAAATGGGCTAATTAAACATCACAATTCATATAAAATATCATTCCATAATTAACATAATAAAATCATAGTAATAAAATATATAGAAATGTAACCCTATTTAATAGTGTTATCTTAGTTGGAAAATAATTTTGATAAAACACTTGAAGTTAATTCTAGAGGAAAATATCATTTCTTCTCCAAAAAAAATTTATTTTCACAAAATTCGTCAAATTTTAATATAAAATAAATTAGTAGAAAATAAACATGAAATCATGAAATAGAAGCATCATGGAAATACGCATTATGAGGACATAAATTTTTTTTCATGCCATATGAGTTAAAAAAAATTCTCCTCATATTACTGGAAAAGTCAAAAAGTACTTTGTATAGTAAAAAAATAAATATTCCTTCCATACCATGTATTAAAATTAAAAAATGGGTAAAAATTACTTTAAAAATATATATAATAATAGTAAAATTTTTATTAAAACATACGCATGGATGAAAAATATATCTCCCATAAATACTTAGATATAAACAGTATTGGATAAAAATGATCTTGCAAAATTATCCATTACCCTATACTTTTCATTAGTCGAGGGTGTGGTCATCTTATATATAATGGTTAAACCATGTAAATAAATTTTAAAAAGACCATATTCATTTTTAAGATATCATATATGATCCTATTATATAATTTTGTCAATAGTATTTTAGTATTACCATTTATATTATGTATAACCCCATATTAAAATTGTTTTATTAAGAAGATATCAGTTTATGTCATATTTCTCTTTACTTTAAATTAATTCATATAAAAAGTCAGTTTCATAACCAAGTGGTTCCATGGGGTCCCCAAATCAGCCTAATGATTCCCATGGTCAGAAATATATCATCCAATAATATTAGTACATGTGTTAGGGTAGTTTAATAATATTATAATATAATTTTTTCCCTTATTTACCATATTTACCCTTTAACCACGGTAAAAAATAATTACTAAAGTTACTGTTCATAATGTCAAAAAAATAAAAGGTACATATTCACACAATTATGAACCTTCTGATTACAGATTTGGAATACATTTTTCCTTGTTCAAAATATAGTAGTTTTAGTAATTAATTTAAAATTAATTCTTGTTTTCAAAACCAAAACGCGGATTTTTACGAAGTAATTACTATCAAAAGATTAACATGGGTTCGTGTCCAATTTAAAAGTAAAATTACTTTAAATGACCAAAATTTAATTAAATGATAAAAATATAATCCAATTACCCTATAAAACCGATTAAAAAATTATCTAACTATATAAATAAATTAGACAAAAAGGTAGTTTTGAATTAAAAATCCTTATTTGTCACTATTCATCAAAATTTGAATTTCATCAGAAAAATACCAAAAATATTAACCAAGATAAATTCTTACCCAATTCAAAATAAAATGTTTATTTTGTAAAATAATAAATAGAAAATTGTTAAAAACTATATTTAAAACCGGTGCACCAATAAAAGGCGGCAAAACTGCATTTTTTGAAAAATATTTATTTTATCTGAAAAATTAAATTTGTTCTTATATCATGTTATATAAAATATATAAGATGATTTTTAAAGTCGTATAAAATTCAAAATGTGGATAATAATATTCATTAAGGATAGTTTATATAATATTTTAATAATATAGTGTTGTTTAGGGAAACTCACTATTACGTACAACACAAGCTATCGAGGAAGGTCTCACTTGCATGCAATGCAAGAAAAGTGAGTGTTCCGTTTAGTGAATGATAAATTTGGTGTTTTGTATAACTCAAGATCATGAGAAAAACTATCCTACTCATGATCTGTGAGAAAATATACTTCAAAATCGTTTGATCCGTATATATATCACATTTTTCACCATAGAGATAGTGTCTCCATATATTCAAAGCAAAGATTATAGGTGATTACTCATGATCATGATTAGGATAGTTTTTCTCAATAAGTTTTAGCTATCGTGATGCGTAGGCAATAACTCTATCATTCTTCCTAAGAACACAACCATGTCCTTTCTTTGATGCATCACTATAAAAAACAAACCCATCATTTCTTGATGGTAGAGTCAGTATAGGAGCATTGACTAATCATCTCTTCAGTTCTCTAAAAAAATCTTCAAACTCTTTAGTCCAAAAAAATTTAACCCCTTTTCGTGTGAGATTTGTTAATGGGTTGTCAAACCGGGAAAAATTATGGATGAAACGTCGATAATAACTTTCTAAACCTATAAAACAGTGTACATCAGTTATACTCTTCGGTGCTGGCCATTCTTGGATTGCCTTGGTCTTAGAAGGATCAACAGAGATTCCATCCATAGAGACAATATGGCCAAGAATAGAAATCTCATGAATCTAGAATTCAAACATTCTAAACTTCCCATATAATTCTTGTCTTCTAAGTGTCTTCAAGATAATGCCCAAGTGATTTCCATGATCTTCGTAGCTTTTGAAGTATACCAAGATATCATCAATAAATACCACTATAAATCATCAAGATATTCCTTTATTACTCTATTCATTATATCCATGAAGACATAGGGTGAAATAGTCAATCCAAAAGGCATTATTGTAAACTCGTAATACCCATACCTGGTTTGAAATGTTGTTTTCGGAATGTCTTACTTCTTCGGGCACAACTGATGATATCCTAATCGATGGTCAATCTTTAAAAAGTATTGATTTGTATGTAGTTGGTAAAATAAATCATCAATGCGAGGTAGGGTATACTTGTTCTTCATTTTTATAGCATTGATCTCCCTGTAGTCAATGCACAACCTCATAGATCCATGTTTCATCTTAAAAAGGATAGGGGCTCCCCATGGAGAATGGATACGGAGAATAAATCCAATATTAATCAATTACTCTAGTTGTTTCTTTAGTTCCACTAATTCCATAGTGGCCATTATTTAAGGGTTCTTAGATATGAGCCATGATCCAAGAATTAAATCAATGGAAAACTCAATTTCTCATTCTGGAGGATGTCCAGGTAAATCTTTTGGAAACACATCAACATATTTTTTCACAATAGGTAAATCCTCTATTTGAACATCCCCTTCCTCACCAAAAGTTATTTTATTTTCCTCCACCCTAATAATTTAATTAAGTTGAGCTAATGGGGGTGGATATAGATAAGAATTAGGTGGGGACAATTCTACTCTAAAGATAAGGTGTTCTTAATCATCGTCATAAAAAATAGTAACCTCTTTCTTCTTAAAATAAATTTTTTCATCATGGTGTGAAATCCAATCCAAACTGAGGATTATATCAAATTCAATCATGGGTATGGCGATGAGATCGACATATAAAGATCATTTATATACCCTAATGGGGACTAATTCCTAAAACATTATTGCAATGATACTTCCCTTTGGAGTTTTTAATGAAAACTCCCTTGTTAAATAAAATTGGAAATATCTAATTTTCTTAGAAAATTGGAAAGATATGAAACAATGCGACGATCCAAAATCAAATAGAGCTTTTTCTAAACTTTAAGAAAACATTAAATTACATGCCAAAACATTTTTCAGAGCTTCATCCTCCATTGTAGTGATAGCATGAGTTTTCCCTTGATCCCTTGGCCTTTTATGAGATATGTTCCTCTGACACTTTGGACATTCACTCGCATAATGCGCCATTTCTCTACAATTGATGCATTCAAAATCAACAGCCTCTTTCTTCCCCTTACAATCACGATCCTCGTGGCCTTTTTCACCACACTTGTAACAGACTCCCATTCCCTTCAGGAAAATACCAGGGTGTTTCTTCCCACATTTACTACAAGATGGATATTCAACTTTTCCCTTCTTCCCCATATTTCCATTTCCAGAGTGTTCAGCAGATCTCTTCTTCTTATTCTTTGTTTTAAAGTTGTAAGACTTAGAGAATTATTTTTCAATATTGATAACACATGACACAATATCTTCGTACAATGAGAAGGATTGTGAGACTAATGCTTAACAGAGAAATGGTTTTAACCCATCAAATAAATGATCAATCCTACTTATTGGGTTATGTATATAATCCACAACATTCTTCATTAACCTTGTAAAGTTAGCTTTATACTTTGTGAAATTTTCATCCTCCTTATGCCTCAGACTCATATATTTTCATTCCATAACCGCTTGATGGTCGTGAGGAATGTATTTTTCTAAGAAAATTTATTTAAACTCCCTCCATTCCATATTTGATACTTCATCATCTTCCTTTGTTTTTTGAATCAATGATCCCCACTGATCAGCATCTCCAGTGAGGTAGTAAACTGCCATGACAACGTTTTCAATTTCGTTACTCCCCAAGGGGTGTAATATTTTCTATAAGGAATTTATCCATCTCTCATGTACTAGTGGATTTGTACCCCCATTGAATTTTGGTGGTTGTTGACTCATGAAGCGATCTAACATTGATCCTCCACGCTGCAGATTAGGGTGCTTCATACGGGTAAGGTTATTATTAATAACCTGAGTGATTTTTTCCAATATAGTGATAAGAAAATCAGAACTAGTTGTATCACCAGCTCCACTATAATTATCTTGAGAAGGAGGGAAATACCTATATGGAGTGCATGCATTGATGAAGTTTCAATTCCTTCCACTAAGTGCCATTTCTAAATAATGGAATAAACTATAATAGTTTATGAATCTATATACATAATTCCAAACATTTAAAACACATAACATAAATTGGACAGTTTATGGATATAATCCATATTTATGAAAAATGTTTTCTTTGAGGAAGCATATAATCATAAAAAATTCATAAATGTTTGTAAAGAAAATTAGAATTATCCTAAGTATAACCACTGGGAGTGACGTAACCAAGAGTGTAGAAAAGACAATTGTCATGCACCAGTACTCATTCATGTCTAGCTCAAAGTGGTGTTTTTGGGTTTTTCTCCTAGGTAAATCTATTCCAGAGCCACCTCTACCTCCTCGAATCCCGATATGGATTTATTTCTTGGAAAACTCACAAAATCTATACAATACCAAAATTCTAGGAAGTTCTTATATACTAATCATCAAAGTCTATCTTAGGGCTATGTGTTTTAATCAGAGTTTATCTAAATCTAGCTTCCAACATTTTTATTGAACTTCCTCTAATACCAACTGTAATGCCCCAACCCTAGAAGTGAAGATTTGATGTATTATTAAGTATCATTGGCATGATCACAAAAGATCACGTATCAAAAGACCGATAAGATTAGTAGCCATGGAAGTACTAGAAACATTCATAAAGATTACATTACATCATAAAATGGAAAAATACAACAACATTGTTTCCATAGACAACACTGAGATACATTAGACTATCCCTGATGGTCAGTCATAAAATACTTTTTCACATCCTGGGAAAAATAAAACATAGAATGGGGGGACCTCAAATGATCAGTAAGGATAATAAAGTGGATATTTTTATAAATAAGCATAAACATTTAACGTAATGTATAAGACTAAAACAAAATCATTTTAAACATGAACTTCTGCATAATATGGAAAAGATAAAATCAAATAATTCCATCTACTTATTCATATGGATATTCTACTAGTAGAATAATCACATGCAATATCAATAGCCAAATTCATAATGATGGAATGCATAATGCCAGACTTCATAACCACATAGTCAAGGCCTTGTGTTGAGACTACAAATAAGATTTTGTCAAGGCCTTGTGCCAAGACATTAGTTTGTCTCATGAGACCTACCGATGCATCAAGGATCTATAGCAGGCTCCACCCATCACATACTATGTTCAATGAATTCCTCATATGAAAAGGTTTAAACATAACATAAACATTCATATTAAAACAAATATATGAAATGTCAATACATTATCCATAAAACATGAATGGTGTAAAAATAAGATACCCATAGTCAAACATATCACAAAACCTTCAATACAATATGGATGTTTTGTATCATAATAAATCAACTACAAATAAGCTTAAAATCCATCAAAGGGTGTTGACATAGATGAAATAAAAACCTTTTTAAAGAAATTTGTCTTTATATTTTGAAATCATTTAAGAAATAATTTATTATTAAAATATTCTTATATGCTTGTAAGAGAAGATTCAACGATGTTATAACGGCGTAAAATAGCTGCACATGCTGTATAAGTTAAAAAAACATTCTTACCTTAATTTTGTCGAAATGGTCAAAAAGTACCTTATTTGGAAAACGATAGAAAGATTCCTTTCAAGAACATATAAGGTAAAATAATTTTATAAATGGATTTATCCCATTTTATATTAAATAGTAAAAATGTTTTGAAAAACATTTTTATGAAATATGGATGTGGATGATAAAGAATTCTTAGTAGATACTCATGTATAAAACAACCTCGAATAATAAAGAGATTGTGAAATTAACCCTTACCTTGTACATTTCTTTGGTTGATGGTAGGTTAACCTACTCTATAATAGAGAAATAATTGTTATTAAATTATACAATAATCATATACATTAATATGATATCATGTATGATCTTTTAACATTTATTTTTTTATAATGTCATAGTATTATCTTCGTTCCAGGTGTTAACTGATTCATTATCCTTTATATTCTTTGTTACATAAGTAATGTTTTTATTAATAGGATGTATCTTATTCATATTTATAATGATATTAATTATTTAAACATTATTTTTAATAATCTAATAAAAATTAGTCTTGAATGGATACGATGGGGAATGAATCTCATCGCGTTTCATGGAGACGGTAATCCGTACGTACGCATGAGCGACTATATCATTCTATTGGAATTAAAATAATATATAATTGGATTTTATATCATATATAAAGAATAATTATTATGTTCTATTTATTATTTACATCAATTACATATCATTATTATAACCATCCATATAATAAGGTATTGAATAACAATTACACCACAACGTGGAGATGGTAAGTCGTACGTACGCATGTACGGTGACATGTCATTCAATGGATGGATAGAATAATGAATATGGTTATTCCATATTTATAATTACATAACAGTATATAGAATATACTATATTTATTATTTTAGAATGTAAAAAACAATGAAAGAAGATGTTTAATAATAAAGGAACATGAAATAAGTGATGAAATATTTACCTCTTCTTCAGGTTCTTCATTTTAATTTGATCAAAAGGGATCCTTAGATTGGATTTCTAACAAAGGAAGGCCTCTAGGATGAAGGGAGGACATTTTAGAGGGTATTTGGGTTGGGTTTGGCCGATCCAAATGGATTTTATTGTGTGAATTAGAGATAAGGGGGAGTGCCCTTTTATAAGAGGGGTGAGGGTCACCTTAGGAAAAGATAGAAATATTATTTTATAAAAAAATCATATCCAGTTTTTTAATGGCTCCAAGATGAATTATTTAAAGTAAAGGTGGGTATGGGTCAAAAAATACTCATCCAATAGGTTTTATACAGGTTTTTGTCACTATATTAACCTTATCTTTTAGATTTAACTCTTAGTTAAATAGTTTCATATTTACGAGGTCTCTTTGTATTTTAATATTATATGGTTAATAAATTTAATATATACTTCCATGAAAACCCCAAGTTGTTCATTAATGATACAAATATTATAATATAATTATTTTGGGTGAACCTTAGATTTTTATGAATAGAATATCTATTAGTAATATAATATTTGTTTTAAAAACACTTTTATGTCAATTTTGACACTATTTGGTATTTTTTTTCTAAATTCATAACAGCATTATTACATTGAAAAAAATAATCTAACAAACTCTAAAATGTCCTATTAACCTATAAAATTACTGGAATTCATAAAAATCCTCAGATTAAATTTATTTGGATATTTATAATATCAATTAAATTTATATTTCATTAATTAGGTAATTACTACATCATCACTATTTCATAAATAAATTTAATTATATAATGTCTAAAAAATATAAATAAAATACCATTATTTATGAAATATTTTTATATTTCTACTGAATATTTATAGTCTAATATAACTTATGTATAACCCTATATTAAAAATGGTTTATTTATTAAACTTTTAATTTAATACTTTTAACTCTTCTTTGAATTAAATAATAATAAATGTCCTAATCTAATACAAGTTGAACTAAAGGATAATAATTTATTCCTAAGGTTTTTTTCTTCGAATTACACTTATCCAATAGAATTAGGACATGTGTTAGGGTAATAATAATATAATTTTTACCCTTAATTACCCTATTTACTTTCAACCATGGTATATAAAAAGTAAAAAGATACTATTTACCAAAAAAATCATCTTATTGAACCACATTTTACATACTGATATCAACTATGTCTCTTGGACTTTTGAAATTAAACTCATAAATTTTTTAAAATTATGTTTTATGTAAATTTTTAATTGCTCGTAGGAGGTGGGTAAAAGAAGGTAAAAAGTTCAATAAAATTTTTATATTTCAAAAATTATTATAAAATGACTCCAATGAATTACATTGATCTTAAATAGTTATTATGTATCTATTTTGACCTAAAATAAGTTTAAATAAAATAAATAATTATTTAAATAAAAATTTTGTTTTAATCTATAACTCAGTGTTTTTCACTATTCATCAAAAATTGAATGTTTTCAGAAAAATACCAAAAATTCACCTTAAGCTAATTTCAATATTCCGAATCAAAAAATGAAGTCCATTTTGAAAGATAAAATTTATAATATTTCAAAAATTGGGTATTACTATTCATAATGGCTAGTTTGTTTGGTTGTGGTGTGTTAGAACTAGAAGTTTCATACAACACATGCTATTGTATTGTTCAAAAAGTAGTGTATCGTGGAAGATTGGGGTGTTACACCTCCCCCTAATAAAAAACCCTCACTTATAACCCATTTTTCACACTTCTCAGGACTGTTGTCTCATCAAAAATATTCCAAATTAAGCATCGTACATCCCTATCCTTCTCCTAGAATCCTTCCCCTAGGCATAAGGCAACTCAAGTAAACCTTTTGGTTCAAACCAAAGGGAGATACCCGATTGAAATGTAACATCTTCTCTTAAGTTATTTTGTTTTAATTTACTTCTCCAGCACCCTAAACTCTTTTTATTCCGTTATTTTATAACAACACTTATATACTAAATATACAAGGTTTTCTTATGAGAAGTATTCTAACTACACTTACACACACCTCCACCTAATGGTTAAATAACATACTATTACTATAGACGGTGAACTACTGCCTCACGAAATGATGATTGTTCAACTATCACCAACTGCCTCTCATGGTGGCAATTATTATGGCGCTGTATTTATATATGATATATATTATGTCTATGTTTTCTCTATTATTATGTATTTTTTATTTAAAAACATACCTTTATTCTTTTTAATATGTGTAAATATGATAATTTCATTTGAGGAAGTGCGGACTACCATCCACTCAAGGTGATATGATTCGTTCATGACATACATGGAACATATAAATTATGGAGTTAATGAAATCATGTAACATATATATCATATGATATTATACTAGAACTATAATATAACTATGTATCATTAATTTTTTATTCCATTAAATAGGAAAAATAAATGGAAATAGCGTTCATGCGTACGTACTACTTACCGTCTCCATGAACAGTGCATTTAATTTCTTTTCTGCAAATGTTATGTACTATTATAAATAAAAATATGCTGGATATATATGATATATAAGATATCTAAATCATGAATATTATTCTTGAGATAATGTAATTTTTACCACATGGACAATTTATAATTATAACAAGTTCATTTTTAACTCATGTTCTGAACATCGACAAATTATCCGATATGAACTCAAATAATTAAATAATTGTTATATAAAGGTAATAATGGACATAAAAGGAATAATAAACATGAAAAAGGTTCTTAATAGAGTATAAATTCAATTTAGTTTATTATTAAGGAGATTAAAGAATGACCGAGTCAAGTCAGACATTAGGTAAGGGGTATCTTATCTGACTTTTAATTCCATGAGAATTCCATAGTTCACCACTCATTTCATGCATGTGGTGTGTTTTTTACTTCCATTTTATTTATATTATAATTATTGTATTTATATTCATGGTGTTCTGTGATTCATTTGGTGGTTATTAACTTTTGTTCATATGACTTTATTGATTACAACGTGGTAAGGGGTTTTCATCTCACTTCTTATTCCCGTGAGATTTGGGAAATATTGGCCTCTATTTCCTCTTGTGTGGTGGATGTACTGACCATGATTTTATTATTTCTATAATATACATTAGTTTATGGGTATTTAAATATTCATTTAATTTTACTTCTTTCATGGGCAGTATATTTCATATGTTTCCAAATCGGTAAGGGAACCGTTCACCCTCTTCTTTTGAAAAGACTTATTTTTGTTATGTCTTTTAATTTACATATTTTTATCTTGGGATATGTTATTTTATATCCTTATTGATGAAAAATTTATATCCATGTGATGATATACCATTTTCTATCTCATCAAATCATTTTTTGAATTTTATGGTGACGCCGTTAGGTTGTCAAAATTCTATTCGGGAACGTCTTCACCAAATTTTAATTCTTTGGGTTAAACTTATACTTCTTTATTATGTTGTGTTATAAATATGTGTGAATGACATATGATCCTTTTTCACTTAATATCCACTTATATTTAGTGTAATATAATTTTTCACTCAAAATTATATAATTTATTTATCCTTAATCTAAGGATATCGTATTTATAAGGGATTTTATCTTAATTTACATTAACTTAAGAATTCACTACTATTATGCACAAATTCACTTTTATATGGTGTATATACTGTCCTATGGAATATAATATCATGAAAACATTTATTATCATGATATTATAAGGTTTTTATTAAATTTTATTCCTCAAATTATTTTTATTCAAGCGTATCTCATTTGGTTAAGATCTACTTAACTAAAATATTGTTTTAACGATTTATTCTTCTAAATCATTCTCATTAATTTCCATGTTTTAAAAATGGTTTTAAGGATTTATTTATATAGACAATAATTTTTTTAAAGGATAATTCCTTTAAAAGCTTCAATGTGGTATGGGACACTTTGGTTCAAAAATATATATATTAATTCTTTTAAATAGTTTTGGAAATGGTTTGATAAAACATTGATTATGTCTATATCTTGAAATGATATGAAATAATTACAATGTGGAAATGTTATCTTTCCTTTATGCTTGTTCTAAGTGTTATGAATATTTTATAGTTCTTTGTCATTGTTTATGTATATGGATGGTTCCATGATAAACCTAGGGAAGGTGAGCCTGAGATAGCTCTCTAATGCATTGGGTAACGTGATAGAGGTAAACGTTAATGTTTCTCCTAAGAGATTTATGGAATATACAATGATGGGTATTCCAATGTAACTCTATATGTGGTTGTGATATCTACAATGTATGTATGATATGGATGCCACAAGTTACCATTGTGATTTAGTATTTCTGTGTCTTATTCCTAAATATTATGATTTTATAAGGTATGTTATGATTGAAAAGTATGGTTTCATTGTTTTGTATTTATTGATCAGAAAATGTTTTGATTCCATATTTTATAACCCTTATTGATATTTTTATGCTAATACCATGTTTTAAAAAAAAATTCCACATGATTTAAAGATGAATAAGTTCAAGGATGGGATCAAGGAAAATTCATGTTGTCTAAAACATGGAAGTAGACGTGTTTCTTTTTAAGAGTTTTTATTTAATGAAACAAATGGATATTGATTAGTAGTGTCTACATGTAATTTTCAAGTTGATATGTAATAGTAATGGCCTAATTATCTAAAACTATAAACCTAAAAATATCCTCATTGTGAATTATTCATTTAATTCTAGATTATGTAATGTTTTTTATGCTGGTTCCTTATAATTTGTATCAGAGGTCAGTTTAGACAACTTTAGGGACTAAGAGTTTTTGTTAAACACATGGTAATTCCCTATGTCTATTATTTCAGTGAAATCCTTGTTCTATAACTTTTTTAGATCAAGGAATGTCAGATACAAATGGAAGGAGGAGTATCTCAAATTAAATTTCTATCTCTTCCCGATGGCATTCTTACAATAATTATTGCGAAGTCATGTTCAGATGATTGTGAAACTTTTTCTATCATACAACTCATTTTCATGTAGTTGTTTGAGATATCAAACACCTCCACTATAACTTGATATCATTGCTGATCATGGCCTGTATTTAATGAAATCCTATTTTCACATAATTATCATATTTTCAAAAAAGGTAAATATTATCAAGGCATTTTCAAATATTTTACCTTATCAAAAGATTTTGAAGCATATTATGATTTTTAAAAAAGTGCGGAAGAATGAGACCCTTTCACAAATAATTTATATTGGATTTTACAATATAGTCTCTCAGAACATACTTATGGTATTTTCAAAGGACCATTTGTTGAATTTTTCCACTCAAATTAAGTCCAATTGTTTTATAAAAATCATGTTTTATCAAATATTTTAAAATTATATGTCATACATGATTATTTTCTGAAACTGTTTTTGTAGTGACCCAAAGATTGACGTAAATGGACATTACATTACTTTTTTTCAATAATTAATACATAACAAAAATAGACACATAAGGACCGTAATATTTTAGTGTCTGGAAACTCGGAATATAATCTTCTAATCGTGGTAAAATATCTTCAACATCTCCCAAAAAGATCTTCCCCTTTTTTTTATTACCTAAAACCTTTCTTTATATCATGGGGGAAAAGAAAACATAAAAGGGATGAGCTCAAATTCTCAGTAAGGGTAAGCATAGAGAACATAAAACAAACCTTAGACATTTGAATGTAAAAAAACATGAGCATAAAACCTAAACATCAAATTCTTGAGAAATGACATAAAACATTGCAGTACGTAAGGCATAGATCATGAAGAAACATTAATCATGATAAATTAGCATGGGAATAAAACATGTAATTGTGGAAACCATTAATCACATGATATGATTTCCATAGTAGCCAAGGAATTGCTGCCAAGACCATCTTAGTGGACAAAGTACCTTTCTGAATCGAGTTCACTCCTCGTTCCAGTCCTGTATTACTGAACCGGTTTAACTTTATGTTCCAGCCATGTCTATATCATGAGATATAAATCTTTACCCAATGCATTGGAGGGAGATATAGGTCACACCCATCTCATAATGACCCCATTCTTATGTGTTCCACAATATCAGAAACCATACATCATAGCATAACGCATGTAATAAAATGGGATTCTTAAACATCACGTCATCATAACATAATCCATAAAAGGATATTGTAAAAATAATTCCATATTAACATAATCAAATCAATGTAAAAATAATGATATAAACATAACCCAATATTATCTTAGATGGAAAATAATTTTGATAAAACACTTGAACTCCATTCATGAGGAATATATCTTTTGCACTTCAAAAACATTTTTCCTTTCTCAACATGTCATACAATTTTAAACTAAAAGAAGTTGATTAAAAATAAAATTGAAAACTTTTAAAGGAATCTTCTTGGAAATAATGTTTTTAAAAATCCATTCATGCCGTATAAGTTAAAAAAACATTCTTCTCGTACTAATGTCAGAAAAGTCAAAAAGTACCTTGTATGAAAAACGACAAAAGATTCCTTTCATATTTTCTACTAAAAACTCACCGAAGGGTAAAATTGGATTTAAAAAATTTTAGGAGGATATAAATAATATTACATATTTAGGAAACATGTATGTGGATGATAAATATTCCCCAGTAAATTCTGAATTATAAACAATCTCGGATAAAAATTGAGATTGCGAGATTCTCCCTTACCTTAGGTCTGATATGCTTCGTACGTATCCAAACTTCCTGTATAATGATTTAAATAATGTCATTGACTTACTAACGAATCATATTCATTGTTATGATATCATATATGTTTCACTTATGAATTTATATTACCCATTCTTTTGTAAATTCAATGTAAAAGCAGCGTTTTGGGTAAAATCATTTCATTTATCGTATGTTTTTCGACTTTTTGTTCTTGATATTATTACTTATATCCTGATTTACATAATTATAGAATGTAAAATATTATTTATATATAATATATATTCATCATATACATATATATATTATATATCGATAAAAGGAATGAAATACACCGTTCATGGAGACGGTAGGCCGTACGTACGCATGAACGCTGTTTTCGTTTCCTTATTGAAATGAATGAAACTAAATAGATGAAATACATATTTATATACATAAATATAGTAGCATTATTATGTCATATATTTCATTATTATTATATAAACTTTATAATCATTCATGTATGGTTAACATGGAGAATGAATCTCATCGCGTCGTGGAGACGGTAGTCCGTACGTACGCACGAGTGATGATATCGTTACCATAATTATTGAATAGAATTGGAGTGGATGGTATAATATATCAGAATACTTATGATTTTATAATAACCATATATATTTATTACTTACACCATTATACCCATCCATGTAAGGTGTTGGTGGAAAAACAGATTTCACCACGGCGTGGATACGGTATTCTGTACGTAGCACGCGTGGTGATTTCATTTTCCGTAGGATGGATAGATGGTTAAATAGGGTTGTTTAATACTTATAATAAAATATAAGTATATGATTTATACTGATGTTATTACTTCATAATGAAACAACTAAATAAGAATATGTGGAAGAAGAAATAAAATTGAAAGAATCGGTAACAGACATTACCTCTTCTTTGAAGCGCCTCTTTGAGACCACCTCTTAGGGCACTAAAATTGGTCTTTGAAGAAGACTAGAACCTCTAGTATGTTTATATGGAAGTTTATAAGAAAATTGTTCAGGTCTTGGCTGAGGTCTAAGGCTCAAAGTGGTGTGAGGAAGAGAGGGAGGAGGTGCCCTTTTATAAGGGAGGAGAGGGGCACCTTTGGAAAAACAAAAAATATTATTTTATTATAAAGTCATATTCGGTTTTAATAGCTCAAAATTGATTTGTTTTAAAGTTAATGTGGGGATGGGTCGAAATCCTCTCATCCAATATAATTTATACAATTTTAAGTTTCTATTTTAACCTTATCATTTAGATTTAACCTTAAGTTAAATAATTTTAATTTTACTGTGTCTTCTTGTTTTCTTACACTATAAGGTTAATAAACTTACTATATCAAGCCAAACGAACTCCAAGTTGTTTATTATTAATATATATAACCTTATATAAGTCATTTGGCCGAACCATAGATTTTTAGAAATAAAATAACAATTAATAATATAATATTTTAAAAAAAACTATTTTATGTCAATTTTGACACTATTTGGTAATTGATTTTTGTGAAAATCATAATAGAATTATTAGTTCTAAAGAAGTTAATTAAATCAAATATAACATGTCATATTAACCTATAAAATTAGTTAAATTCATAAAAAGTATCAAATTACATTTATTTGGTTATTTATAACATCAATTATGTTAATATTTCATTAATAAGATAATTACTACATCATCATTGTGTCAAAAATAAATTAAATTATTTAATGTCTAAAAATTATAAATAAAATACCATTATGTCTAAAAGATTTTTATCTTTCTAATTAATATTTATAGTCGAATTTATCTTATGTATAACCCTATATTAAAAATCATTTACTTATTAAACTTTGATTTTCACTATTTTAACCCTTCTTGGAATAAATTAATATTAAATGTCCTAATCTAATCCAAGTGGGACTAAATGGTCATATTTTATTCCTAAGGTTGTTTTTGGTCGAATTAAACTTATCCAATAGAATTAGTACATGTGTTAGGGTAATAATAATATCATTTTTACTCTTAATTATCCTATTTACTTTTAACCGTGGTAAATAAAAGTAAAAAGTTACTATTCACCAAAAATTATTTTCATCTCATTAAACCACATTTTAGTCCTTGATATTAACCGTGTCTCTCGGATTTTTGAAATTAAATTCCCAGAAGTGGTAAAATTTAATTTAAATTAAAAAAAAGTCAGTTTTTAACTACCACTAAGTTGTTTCACTATTCATAAAAAATTGACGTTTTTCAGGAAAATACCAAAAATTCAGCCTCAACATTTTTTGATATTCCGAATTCAAAATTGATGTCCATTTTTCCAAATTAATTACATATAAGTGGAATTTATTAAATTTAAATTTAATTCCCGTTTTCAAAACAAATATCCTGTTTTTAAGAAACAAAAACAGTCAAAAGATTGATACTTGTTTATATCCAATTTCAATGTGAAATTAATTCCAATGAACAACATTGGATTAAATGGTAAAAATATATTGTAATTACACTTTAAAACCAATTAAAAAGATAATATTACCATATATATTATTGCGATGAAAAAGTTGTTTTTAATTAAAATATAGCGTGTTTTTACTATTCATTAAAATATAAAAGTTATCAGAATAATATGAAAAATTTATCGAAAGTAAATTTTTATATACTAATTCCATAGAAGAATTTTATTTGGTCAAATTGAACTTATATACATGTCAAAAACAAGATTTAATGTGGGTGCGTCATCAAAAGGCGGGAAAACTTCAATTTTTGAAAAATACATATTTTACATGAAAAATTTATTTTGTTCTCATACCATATTCTAGAATATGTGTAATATGAATAATAATGTTATAAAATTCAAAATTTTGTTAATACTATTCATAATGGCTAGTCCATAATAATATTATAACAATATATCATTTTTTTAGTGAAACCTGGTATTGCGTAAAACACACGCTATTGAGGAAGGTCGTGATTGAGTATAACGCAAGCCAAGTCAGGGTTGCATATTGTGAAAGACTCCTCCGTTGTTTCATATAACAAAATAAAAACATATTTCATTTATACATTGAATATATATATATATACACTCAATGTTTCGTAGAATAACTACTATCAAAATTTTGTGTAACATGATCCAAGAATAGTGTTGTGTATACTGCAAGATCATACGATGTTGCGTATAGCGCATGGAAATCTTGTTGTAGCTTACAACACAAGACATCAATGAAATTAAAAGAATATTTTTCATAAAATCTCGGGGTGTTACATTCTACCCCCCTTAAATGGAATTTCGCCATCGAAATTTGTCGGGGTTATAAATCATTTCCTATTTATAGAAACCCACATCATAGAAAGGAATACTAAAACATAATTTTAAAAACTAAAGTATGAAATGTAACAATTACCCAAAGAAACTCATCACTGGGTTTCCATATAGAAGAATATAGTTGAAAATATGCATATGGAAGAAAAATCTAACCATCAAGTTCTGATGGAGATTGGTAGAAAACATGGCTATGAAAAAGCCATCAATCACAAAGCCATAGATTTGTGATGATCTAAGGTACCATCTGACTCATCGGATATAAGGGTACTAGGAAAAAAATTTTGGTTTTCAAGATCATTTCCCTAAAGTTGATGAAATTGGAATTAGAATAAATACTTTCGTTATTTTGGTACAGTCTCACCGTTGGTCATTCTTTGGACAATTTCCACTTCATCTCTTAAAGAAATGAAGTTGAATTTGTCATTCGTGAAGTGTTAGCAGATCATGTGATAGAATGATGAGTCATTCCATCTGTATCAAACAAAAGGTTATAAACGTTATCAAAAATACATAAGTCCATCTATAGTGAGATTAATCATATATGGTTCCTAAAATGGACTTATACTTCATACATCATACTGCTTAATATAATAAAACTAGTTTCTACTAAACATGGACTTCCTGTAGGCCAGTGGTAGGCGATAAAGGCCAGTCGCACTTCGGTTATGGGTTCTATTCCCACAGCCTTGTCCGACAGGATGGGCTGTCACCCATCCTGTAGGTTGTCCTTTTTCTAAAACTACATTACTATAACATCCCATAAATAATATTGAAAAAACTTCTATCCTTAAACAATACTAACTTATGTCCAACATAATCAATTCCAATCTTTAGGCTTATCCATAATACTGCAGTCCACTCTCATATTATAGTGAAAACGATTACCAGAGATTTCATATAACAAGCATGTTTATACCATCAGTGATCCCCATATATCATACGATATATCTTTTTGGTCACATTCCAAACATTCGAAGGCCTTAATCATGAATTCTCTTGAAAAATGAATACACATTGAAGCTTAGTGAAAACATGAGTGGTGTCAAAAGTTAACTCTTTCCACATACCCAAGTTCCAAAATTCTATATACTCAAACAATGATATAACTACTTCTTTATATCAGTCATGAGCTCATGAATACTCTCAACATTTCATTTTCTCCTTATCCCTTCATTATGCGCATTTCATCCTTTTTCCAAAAATATATCAGTCACTTTCCATGGTTACCTGTACCATAAAATTATTGAAAACCACAATAGACCAATACATAAATATTCCAATATTCCACGATACTATATACAACAATATTTTGGAATCCCATTACATAAACACTTAATCATTCCACCACATCGTTGTCATATTCAACATCACGAATAGTGATCGCATGTGACTTCCCTTTGTCCTTTGCCTTAAGTGGTTTCTCATGTCGATCATCCCTAACCCTTGGATTAGGGCATTTATTAGCATAATGCCCCATTTCCTTGCACTTGAAGCATTGAAGTGTTGGTGGTGTGTTCTCTATAGTCTTTTCATTATTCAGATAATTAGCAACCCATTTTCCATTACTTCGATAGTCAGCTACTCGATGACCTTCTTTTCCACACTTAAAATATTTTATAGTCCCTTTAAGACAATCTCCACCATGCTTCTTTCCACACTTTGATCATAAGGAAACATTCATCTTCTTTTCACCATTATTCTGGGATTTCTCCTTGAACTCCATCATTCATTTCTTGTCAAAACAATGATATGGATAAGTAACACCAAATTCCATTTCTACCTTGATAGCACAACACACAATTTCTTCATAGCAACTGAAGTCTCTTATAGATAATGCCCTTAGATGATTTGGTTTTAAGCCACTGAAGAATCAATCAACTTTACTTTCAGGTTGGATGATAAAGCAAGATGCATACCTTGAAAGCCTTGTAAAATTCTCTTCGTATACACCAACAGATTCATCATCCTTTTTCTTTAGTTCAAGAAACTCCTTCTCCATCTTTGTTCAAATAATACGAGGGAAGTACTTATTTAAAAATAAGTTCTTGAACTCGTCCCATTCCATGGACTCAATTTCATCTCTTGGCCTCATATTCTTGATAAGATTCCACCATTGATCAGCTTCACCTTCAAACTATATACTGATAAGATGACTTTATCATGTTCAGAACATTGAAGAATTGAAAATATCTTTTCAGTGGTACTGATCCATTTTTCAACAACAAGTGGATCAGAAGACCCACTGAATGAAGGTGGGCATTACCTCATAAAGGAATCAATAGAATATTATTCCCTTCTCTGCTCATTTGGATGTCCAGAATGATTCATAGCTTGTATAAGTATAGAAATAAGATTTTCCACCCCATCTCCCATAACATTTGTTTGTTCAGGAGGACAATCATTGCATTGTCTATTGCATTGATCAACACGGTTCCTTCGGGTTCCATCCATCGTCTAAAACCCAAAAAGAATAGCGTGAGAGGAAAAAATCATGCTAGGGAAAACAAGATAATAAAGGGGGAGTACCTTCAATATCTAACATCTTAGGTTTAATTCTAAGATTATTACCGTAATTCTAGGACTATAACCTATACTTATACTTAACCTTAGGTAAATCCCGAGACATACCATAGAAATATCTCAAGGGATCTCACTAAAGTTCTCACATCCTAGTTTCCAAAGGTTGACTAAACCTTTCCTCGGATACCAACTGTAGAGACCCAAATCATGACGTACATGGACATTACATTACTTTTGCGGAATAATTAATACATAAAAAAACAGACACACAAGGACTGTAATAGTTTAGTGTCTTTGGAAACTTGAAATATAATCTTCTAATCGTGGTGAAAGATCTTCAAAATCTCCCATAATGATCTTCCCCTTTTTTTCTTACCTAAAACCTTTCTTTTTATCCTGGGGAAAATAAAACATAAAAGGGGTGAGCTCAAATTCTCAGTAAGGGTAAGCATATATAATATAAAACAAACCTTAGACATTTGAATGTAAAAAAACATGAGAATAAAACCTAAACATTAAATTCTTGAGCAATGACATAAAACATGGAAATACGTAAGGCAAAGATCATGAAGAAACATTAATCATGATAAATTATCATGGGAATAAAACATGTAATTGTGGAAACCATTAATCACATGATATGATTTCCATAGTAGCCAAGACATTTCTTCCAAGACCATCTTAGTGGACAAAGTCCCTTTCTGAATCGAGTTCACTCCTCGTTCCAGTCCTGTATTAATGAACCTGTTTAACTTGTCATTCCAGTCATGTCTATCTCATGAGTTAAAAATCTTTACCCAATGCATTGGAGGGAGATATAGGTCCCACCCATCTCATAATGATACCATTCTTATGTGTGCCACAAAATCATAAACCATACATCATAGCATAAACCATGTAATAAAAATGGGATTCTTAAACATCACGTCATCATAAAATAATCCATAAAATGATATCGTAAAAATAATTCCATCGTAACACAATAAAATCAATGTAAAAATAGGGATATAAACAGAACCCTTTATTATCTTTGATGGAAAATAATTTTGATAAAACACTTGAACTCCATTCTTGAGGAAAATATCTTTTCTACTTCAAATACATTTTTCCTTTCTTAACATGTCATAAAATTTAAAACTAAAAGAAGTTTATTAAAAATAAACATGAAAACTTATAAAGGAAGATTCTTGGAAATAATTTTTTAAAAATCCATTCATGCCGTATAAGTTAAAAAAACATTCTTCTTGAACTTATGTCGGAAAAGTCAAAAAGTAACTCGTACGAAAAATGACAAAAGATTCCTTTCATATATTTTTCTAAAAAAACATTGAAGGGTAAAATTGGATTTAAAAAATTATAGGAGGATATAAATAATATTACATATTGAGGAAACATGGATGTGGATGATAAATATTCCCCAGTAAATTCTGAAGTATAAACAATCTCGGATAAAAATTGAGATTGCGAGATTGTCCCTTACCTTAGGTCCGATATGCTTCGTACATATCCGAACCTCCTGTATAATGATTTAAATAATGTCATTGACTTATTACAGAATCATATTCATTGTTATGATATAATATATCTTTCACTTATGATTTTATATTACCCGTTCTTTTGTAAATTCCATGTAAAAGCAGCGTCTTGGGTAAAATCACTTCATTTATCGTTTGTGTTTCGACTTGTCGTTCTTGATATTATTACTTATATCCTTATTTAAATAATTCCAGAATTTAAAACATGATTTATATATAATATATATTCATCATATACATATATATATTATAGATCTATAAAAGGAATGAAATACACCGTTCATGGAGACGGTAGGCCATACGTAAGCATGAACGTTGTTTTTGTTTCCTTATTGAATTGAATGAAACTAAATAGATGAAATACATATATATATACATAAATCCAGTAGCATTATTATGTCATATATTTCATTATTATTATATAAACTTTATAATCATTCATGTATGGTTAACATGGAGAATGAATCTCATCGCGTTGTGGAGACGGTAGTCCGTACGTACACACGAGCGATGATATCATTCCCATAATTATTGAATAGAATTGGAGTGGATGGTATAATATATCAGAATCTGTATAATGTTATAATAACCATATATATTTATTCCTTACACCATTATACCCATCCATGTAAGGTGTTGGTGGAAAAACAGATTTCACCACGGCGTGGAGACGGTATTCCGTACGTACGCACGTGTGGTGATTTCATTTTCCGTAGGATGGATAGATGGTGAAATAGGGTTGTTTCATACTTATAATAACATATCATTATATGAGTTATACTGATGTTATTACTTCATAGTGAAACAACTAAATAATAAGAAGTGGAAGAAGAAATAAAGTTGAAAGAATCAGTAACGGACATTACCTCTTCTTTGAAGCGCCTCTTTGAGACCTCCTCTTAGGGCACTAAAATTGGTATTTGAAGAAGACCAGAACCTCTAGGATGTTTCTATGGAAGTGGAGAAGATAATTTTGCAGGTTTTGGCCGATCTTGAAGGCTCAAAGTGGTTTGAGGAAGAGAGGGAGGAGGTTCCCTTTTATAAGGGAGGAGAGGGGCACCTTTGGAAAAACTAAAAATATTATTTTATTATAAAGTCATATTCGGTTTTTAATAGCTCCAAATTGATTTATTTAGAAGATAATGTGGGGATGGTTCTAAATCCTCTCATAAAATATAATTTAGACAAGTTTAGGTCTCTATTTTACCCTTATCATTTATATTTGACCTTAAGTTAAATAATTTTACTTTTACCGTTTCTTCTTTATTTCTAACATTATAAGGTTAATAAACTTACTGTAACAAGCCAAACGAACCCAAAGTTTTTTATTATTAACATATATAACCTTATATAAATCATTTGGCCTAACCTTATATTTTTAGGAATAAAATAACAACTAATAATATAATATTTTTTTTAAAACTTATTTTATGTCAATTTTGACACTATTTTGTAATTGATTTTTTTGAAAATCATAACAGAATGATTAGTTCGAAAAAAGTTAATTAAATTCATAATGACATGTCATATTAACCTATAAAATTAGTTAAATTCATAAAAAGTCTCAAATTACATTTATTTTGGTATTTATAACATCAATTATGTTAATATTTTATTAATAAGATAATTACTACATCATCTTTCTGTCCTAACTAAATTAAATTATTTAATGTCTAAAAATTATAAATAAAATATAATTATGTAGGAAATGTTTTTATATTTCTAATTAATATTTATTGTCGAATTTATCTTATGCATAACCCTATATTAAAAATGATTTACTTATTAAACCTTGATTTTAACTATTTTAACCCTTCTTTAAATAAATTAATATTAAATGTCCTAATATATTCCAAGTGGGCCAAAATGGTCATATGTTATTCATAAGGTTGTTTTTGGTCGAATTAAACTTATCTAATAGAATTAGGACATGTGTTAGGGTAATAATAATATCATTTTTCCTCTTAATTATCCTATTTACTTTTAACTGTGGTAAATAAAAGTAAAAAGTTACTATTCACCAAAAATTATTTTCATCTCATTGAACCACATTTTAGTCCGTGATATTAACCGTGTATCTTGTATTTTCGAAATTAAATTCACAGAAGTGGTAAAATTTAATTTAAATTAAAAAGAAGTCAGTTTTTTAACTACCACTAAGTGGTTTCACTATTCATCGAAAATTGAAGTTTTTTTCGGAAAATACAAAAAATTCAGCCTAATAATTATTTGATATTCCGAATTCAAAATTAATGTATATTTTTCCAAATTCTTAACATATAAGTGGCATTAAATAATTTTAAATTTAATTCCCGTTATCAAAACAAGTAGCATGTTTTTAAGAAACAAAAACAATCAAAAGATTGATACTTGTTTATATCCAATTTCAATGTGAAATTAACTCCAATGAACAAAATTGGATTAAATGGTAAAAATATATTATAATTACACTTTAAACACAATTAAAATGATAATCTATCCAAATAAATTATTGTGATGAAAAAGTTGTTTTTAATTAAAATATAGCGTGTTTGTACTATTCGTTAAAATATGAATGTTATCAGAATAATATGAAAAATTTATCCAAAGTAATTATTTTTATCCTGATTCCAAAGAAGAATTTTATTTGTTCAAATTGAACTTA
Organism: Viscum album; assembly: GCA_963277665.1. Taxonomy (NCBI): domain Eukaryota; kingdom Viridiplantae; phylum Streptophyta; class Magnoliopsida; order Santalales; family Viscaceae; genus Viscum; species Viscum album. The sequence continues at coordinate 601,021,506 of OY728122.1, forward strand.
TAGACATGTCAAAAACAAGATTTAAGGTGGGTGTGTCATCAAAAGGCGCGAAAACTGCAATTTTTTAAAAATAAATATTTTACACAAAAAATTTATTTTGTTCTCATACAATATTCTAGAAAATGTGTAAGATGAATAATAATGTTATAAAATTAAAAAAGTAGTTAATACTATTCATAACAGCTAGTCCATAATAATATTATGACAATATATCATTTTTTAGTGAAACCTGGTATTGCGTACAACACACGCTATCGAGGAAGGTCACGATTGCGTGTAATGCAAGACAAGTCAGGGTTGCGTGTTGTGCAAGACTCCTCCGTTGTTTCATATAACATAATCCAAAAATATTTCATTTATACATTGAATATATATATATATATATATATATACACTCAATGTTTCGTAGAATAACTACTATCGAAATTGTGTGTAACATGATCTAAGAATAGTGTTGTGTATACTGCAAGTTCATACAGTGTTGCGTATAGCTCAAGGAAATCTTGTTGTAGCTTACAACACAAGACATCAATGAAATTAAAAGAATATCTTTCATAAAATCTCAGGGTGTTACAGTTTTTCTACAAACACCCATAAGACCCCAGTTATAGAAGGTTTATTTTGATGAAGGAAGAAAATTATTTTGTTGGATCTCTAAATCATTGTTGCAATGCATGAACCTTATTACTACATGAACAAGATGATTATGAAACCATATGGACACCATGATCAAGGTATGATTTTATTTCTATTGCGAACAGTTTTATTGTATCATATGCAGGTGAAAAAATTTAAAATATATAAGATGTTGAGGTCTTAATGTATTGGGAAGAAAATGAAAGGTATAACAAAACCTTTAAGGTTAAAACATGTTAGGGTAATTTTTGAGTTTTTTAAAAAGTACAACCCGTAATATTGGTGACAACTTATCATGTCCATAAAGGCCAGAGGAATCAATTCCACAACCGAAGAGGGACAAGGGCGCATCGGCTACCATTGTCCTGCGTGAAGTCCCTGGTTAGTATGACTTATTATTTTAAGTTAAATGATTTTATGGATTAAGAATAAGTTTATTTTGGGAACTTAGGTTTTATCAAACGTATATCATTAATATAGGAAAATTATTTGGTAATTAAGTGATATAATGTATTTTAGAAGATGTTTTATCTTTTGAAAACACTATATGATTAAGTTAAATAGAATACTGTGAGACTTCATTTGTTGAGTGATGGTTGAAATTTAATTTTGGAAGATTATATGTTTTTATTATGGACATATGATGATTTGTTTTATTTATGGAAATTATTAACCTATCTTAGAGAATATGTTATTAGGTTAATTACACTTCATTATGATACTTTTATAGTATTCGATGTTTTTAGAGATAAATGTTATGATTTACTATGTAATACCATGTGATTAAGTACTTCATTGTTTTGGGTTTTAATCTTAGTTAGGATTATTTTGAATAATTTTAAGGAAAATTATATATTTAATGGTATTTCTTGAACTTTGGGATCTTTTTGTTGAATTTTGGATATTAAGAGTAGTATTTGTTTTATAAATGATTTTCCTTTTGGGGATTATTTGATCTTTTACTAACCAATTTTGGTTTGGTTAATGTATAATGATAATGGAAATATATTGTTCTTATTTTATAGATTATGTGATACTCTAGAAGTTTATTCTACCTCTTTATGTGTGACTAAGTCATCTTGAATACTTACCGTTTGGAGAAAAGATGAGTTTGTGGTAGAATTTTATTAAAGGATGACACTCTACATGAAAAGTAAGTATATTTCTTTACGATCTTAGTCTATATATTAATAAAATTCTTCATATCTATGAAAAGGATCATGAAGAAAAAATGTTATAATCTCTCTTTTATCATCGTACTTTTACCCAACCACATATTTAGGGTATTGTGGTGGTTAACTTTCTGTGATCAAGTTCTCTATCACTCTATATTAATATAGGAGACTTAGTTTCTCTTCTATATCCATGTTTTCATGGAATCTTAGTATCTATCATCTCGGGGGGACCTTTTTTACTTTTCTTCCATTATTTTAATGTGTTATTTCAATTGAAACATTTTACGATGTGGTACATTTAATTTTGCTTCCAAGACCAATTTTAAAGTTGTGAGGACGCAATACCATAAGGGGGAATAATGTAACATCACGGGTAAATAAAGAATATAAAATTTTCATATTTATTAATATTTTTGAATTAAATATTAATTTTAATTTAAAGGTGATTTTATGTTTAATGGAATACCTGATACTAAACAACGGGCTTCTTTGAAATCTTATGTGGAATATAATGCTGAGTCATAAGAAAAAATAATAATATGATATTATTTCAAATTGTAGTTAACGCCTAATCGTTGTATTGGCGGGAATAGATATAATTAACTACAATATGAATATACTTGTTTTTTAAATGTTTTCATATTTATCCAATGAATTTTATAGGCATAAAATAATAAAGAATTCGATTTTTTGAATAAATACTATACTATTTTTTAAAAGGACAATTTACCGCCTTTTGATGGTGAACCCTCTTTTAATATAATTTTAATCACTTTTATATGTTCTATTTGACAGAATAATTTTCTTCCTTAGAATCAGGAAATCAAAATTTACTTTCGATAAAATTTTGGTATTTTTATAATAAATTTCATTTTTTATGAATAGTGAAAAATACTGTATTTTAATTCAAAAATGCCTTTTAATCTAATTTATTTATGTTGTTATATTTTCTATTTAAATGGTTTTAAAGTTTAATTAGATTATATTTTTACCCTGTAATCCAATTTTGGTTATTGGATTTAATTTCACATTAAAATTGGACATAAATAAGTTTCAATATTATGATAGTTATTATTTCTTAAAAACACGCTTTTTGTTTTGACAACGGTAATAAATTTTAAATTAATTTCTTCCACTTATGTGTTTTGAATATGGAAAAATGGATTCCATATTTGTAATCACAAGGTCTAGATTATGTAAAAAGGTCACTTTTATTTTTGGACATTATGAATATTTACTTCAGTAAATATTTTTTTTACCATGGTTAAAACTTAATATGGTCAATAAGGTTAAAAACAATATTATAATAACATTAAATTACCCTAAAAAGTGTCTTAATACTATTTTCTATTACATTTCCGACCATGGGAATCCTTCGGTCGATTTTGGGACCCCAAAGAGCCATTTGAGAGTGATAATGACACATTATATTAATTAATTTAAAGTAAAGACAAAAATGACATAAACATTTATCGTTTAGTAAATCAATTTTTACATGGGGTTATATAAGTTTTCTATTCGGTTATAAATATTCATTGGAAATTTAAAAATATTTCTTACATCATGATATTTTTTTTATAATTTTTAGTGATCAAATTAATAAAAATATTTATGACACAATAATGATGCAGTGTTTTACTCATTAATGAATGATTTAAATAAATAAGAATATAAAGATTAAAACAATATCCAAAACCTATCCAATTATTATTGGATGATTTTATTCCAAAAATGAGTCATCGTTTCATAGACTTTAATGATTTTTGTCCTTTAGAAACCAAAAATAATTATATGATAAAATAATATTTTTAAACCTTCTTAAACAGGTCCTCCTCCACCTTTTTAAATGACCTCACTTCTAAACCATTCCTCACACCTCTCAAGCCCATTGGCTCATCCAAACTCTACCCAATTAATTTCCTTATATCCCTATACCCCTCCTAGAATCCTTACCCTATGCATAAGGTAGATCATGTAAACCTTTTGGTTCAAACCTATGGGAGATACCCCATTTAAAGGTAACATCTTCTCTTAAGTAATTTTGTTTTTTTTTCTTCTCCAACACCCTAATATATTTTTATTAATTTATTTTATAAGAAACCATTAACCTAAATATACTAGGTTGTTTTTATGAGAATTATCCAAACTACACTTACACACACCTCCATCTAATGGTGAAATAAATTAATGATTATGTGGACAACGAACTACTGCCTCACGAAACGATGATATTTCAATTATCACTACAAAAAAACTGGGTTTAGCGGTGGTTTTGTGGCGGTGGTTCACAAAACCGCCGCTAAACGTTTTTGACGAAAGGTTTTGCGGCGGTTTTTAATAAACCACCGCAAAACCCGAAATTTTTAAAAGAGTCGCGACCCTTCCCTACCCCCAACCCGATCTTTCCCCCAAACCCCCGCGCCCTCCCTTCTTCCCTAACCCCCCCCCCCCCCCCCCCGCGCGACCCGCAACCCTTGACCCCCAACTGTCCGGCGACCCGCAACCTCCGGCGACCCCGCGACCTCCGGCGACTCCGCGACCTCCGTCTCCGACTACCCTGTGACCTCCATCTCCGACGACCCGTCTTTTCCAGGTATGTATCCATTTAACTAGGTTTGAAATATAGAAAATTTCGATAGAGATTATGGTTATGGTAGGTCTTGTGTTATATTTGAATATTTGGATTAATTTTTAGTATTGTTTTGTTTCTTTGATATTCAGTTTGTGGATGTGCTGTGAAAATCATTTTATGTGCATCAAAAAATAGATTTCCCTAGAAAACATTCCTTTGGTTATAAATCAATGCCATTTAAATTGTTTGTAAAATGTGCTTGGTTTGATGAAATATTTTGAAACCATTTATTTTATTAGGAATTTAGAAAATAATTGATGTGATTGTTGTGTGAAATGTGTGTTTTTTAAATGAGTTTTTTTTTGGAAAATCATTATAATTTGATAGGAATCCTTTGGGATTTGTTTGCTAATTTTTTGTATTTTGGAAAATTATTGGGATTTTTTTCTTATTTTAAATCATTTGAATTGGTTTTCTGTAATATTTTTTTCTTTTAAAAACCAATTCAGTTTTAAAGGAATTCAGAACCCCATGGGGGGTTTGAAAAACAGACTATTTTCATTTAATGAAATTGATATAGTAAATGTTTTTTACATTAATTAAATATTGAGATTTGAGAATATTAGGTGGTATCAAGAAATGGTTGATAATGTTTTAGGATTTACGCATGCAATTTGGTTCTTTTACAAGAACATGGGTTATTTGAAAAAATTATTTTTGGAAAATGCATTTTTTGAGAATGGTTTTTTTATTCTATTGTGAATTTTGTTGTTTTAAAATAATTTATAGGAGAATGTGATGTTCAATTTAGGATGTTTTGGGATATCTTGGTTTGATTTTGGGGAAACAAATACTTAAGGGTCTATGATTTAGTTTATTTGATGTGATCCCCCCCTCCAAAAAAGATCTATTATGAATTTAGAGTGTTCATATTATGGGTTCTTCCAACTTTTTTTGACCCTGTCTATGATCCAATTGGAGTGGTTGGTGTGGTTTCATTTTTGGGGTGATGTGATTTAGTTTACTTAAGAAATCACATCATTAGTGGCTCTATTAGGGATTTTCTAGTCTAGTAGTTTAGAAACTTGAACCTTGGAATAACTATTAGATCGATGAGGATATGTATTTCTTGGAGTCTACTGGGTGATAACATGGAATGATAAGCAGTAATGAAATTTTATAGAAAACATGGGTAAACATTTCCCTTTTTCCTAGTTCTAAACAAAAGTAGGTACATAATGTATATGAATTATAACTCAGAAATCCAATCAGTACAAAATAAAATAAGCAGTAGAGGCATAAGTACCAAGGAACACTATAGTTTCTACTAGAATAATACTTATACCATAATAAATCATGTGCACAATCCAATTCCTATAACACATGCCTAGGAAGAAGAGTAATACCCCATCAGAAACCCCCGCCCCCAAAATGCTAATTTTTCCCCTAGAACAATGGGACTAGGAAACCAAGGAAATACCCATGAGAAAACATCCTAATAATCACAAAACATGGACGTTGGACTCAAGATAAACCTTCCACCTAAGTACCAAAGGTAACCTAAGTGCTCATTTTCACAAATCAATTTCAATATTTTAAAAGTACCCATTTCATTTGAATTTATCAAAAATCATGCAAAAACATTTCTTTCAAAAACCCCTTCTTATACAAATGAAAATAGTCATTCCAATTTGATAAATCAACTTATAAATTAGAAGAAATTAGGCTAATTATCATAGGCTAGAGATGGAACCACCTACCTCAAAGCTCAAGTCACACATTCCCGTAATGGGATCCACCAACAATGAAAACCCAATGATGAAAACGAAGGACCTAGAATATAATAAAAACATTAATATTGATATAAATTAGAAAATAATGGGTTGGTGGAAAGGGAAAATACCAAATACCTCAAGAAGAGACATCCGCCGCACCACAACTAACTAAGGAATGGCCTCCATAATGAGATCTCCCAAAGGATCTAGAAGAATACACAAAGATTCAAAAACATAGGCCACCAGATCTGATAATGTTACCCTAGGGTGCCACTATTATCAAGAGAAACGAATAATCAGAAATATTTCTTACCCAGAGAGATGTGCCACGACTATAATAAAAGATCCAATGTTGAATGGATCAATCTAGATGGAGCATAGTCTCCCAAAATAACCCGAGAAGATCTCTAGGTAGGGATCCAAGGGCCTGGAGAAAATAACTGAAACCAAAATAGCCACTCGACTATTTTAAAAACTATATGAGGGCCATTTGATGATGTGTAGTACTATTACCTGCTGTGAAATCCATGGTGTTCTAGTATGTTGAAAAATCCTTCACCTCGAATTAAAAAACCATTATTTTAAAATTTATGATTTGAAACCACTCTTCCCGAGGTGTAAACTTTCACAGAATGAATACCCTTTCATGACTTGTATCTAGTAATAGTTATATGGTGTGTAACCTAGTTATAAAATGTGAATGACTTTTGAATCATGTAGAAAAAGCTAGTTAAATATGAAAGTACAACAAATATCTGACTTCACCATTTTAGGTATCTTACCAATTCCTTCCTAGTCCTTTACAGACAATGGAAAAAAGGAAAACCATGAAGAGGATAAAAAAATACCTAATAGATCAGTAATAGGATCTTACAAACTCCCCACTATAAATAATTTTTGTCCTCAATAAGTCATGTAAAAGATGTAATCCATGGAAAAATATGATTTCACTTCTCCTTCATCAATGACTCATGTTATCTGTCTCCAACTCAACGACACCCTCATGAGGAACTCATGGAAGGTACAACCATGTAATATATATGGATAATAGATATATGAATATTTTTCTTTGGTTTATGAGGATAAATGGGACATAACCATTTAATTATTTTAAAAAAAGTATCATCACTCAAAATAAAAGATCACTTGAACCATATACTTATTATATAAATAAAAGGTACTTGATTATATTTAATGAAAAGATAATAATTTATAGTAATGCTGATAAAGACAAAAAAAATAAAACTCATCTTTTTAATGAATTAAATAATCCTTGTCCATCTTTGAATAATAGGTAATCACGACTAAATAAAGGGTTAATAGATGAAAAACATTGAAATTAAGTGGGGGAATTATTATAATGTGTTATCACTGTGTTGGATCTAGTGAGAAGAATATTCATTGGCTTATAAACAAGTATCAACAACATTGTTCAAATTATGAAGCTAAATATGGTAAAAAAATATTCCATATTATTTTTATTGACCTATAATATTGATAAGTGAAGGTAATGATTATTAAACATAATCCAATGAGGGGAAACTATAGAAATGGGAACCCATGAATTGGTATTCTATATTAGTGATTTTGGATGGATGTTATAAATACCGACTGGTATCCCATTTCTAGATATGGAAAATAAAATAAAACATTTAATTGAGATGACCAAGCATGTGAGTATATGAGATGTTCAGGAAAGTTGCAATATTTTTTGTGAGGGTGTGGAAGTAATCTGAGTGGACCAATGTATCTCATTAATGTAGTGGGGATAGAAATTGTTTGAGGCAACATAAATGTGTGATTGATAGTGTTATGATAATTGTGTAACCTGATATTCTTACTGCTCCTCAATGAGGTGTTCACGCTGTCTCATAGGGACCAGACTTGTTTGGTTTGTCTGGGCATGCTAAGTAAGTGGTAAATGTGATCAATGAATCATCTTTATTATATTATTCATACATTATGATCAATGTGTCATCATTATTATATTATGATTCTGCAATCTTACATTATCGTATATTTTGTGTAGGCACATTGTGATATACATGGATAAAAGTTGGATCACATTATCGAGGAACACACCTCAGTATGTTAAGGGTTTGAATGAGTTTTTAGATTTTGAGATTTCTAATTGATCCGTTGAAGGGATAATAAAATGTCCATGTCCTAATTGTAAATTTAGAACTTTGTTGAAGAGAGATGAGGTTTATGAACATTTAATATTGAAGCAATTCCCTGATCAATATTTGTGTTGGATTTGGCATGGAGAATCGAACGTTACAGAAAGATTGAGAACTGATGTTAATCTGCAGAATGAGGTCCCAAGTTCGTCGACAATGGAAAATGAAACGCAAAACCTAATAAATTATGCATTCGGCACTGCAAGTCACCACTATCAGCATCAAAACATATCAGAACTACCAGAAGAGGGTGCTAAAAATTGCAACGTGACCAGTGATGTTATTGAGACTATAACCCAGGCATAGAAAGATTGTCACATATCATTGGATCCTCCTATTGATTCTGTGGAGCCAAATGTAAGAGAAACCTTCACTGAGGAAAATGCGTTTCATGATTTAGTTGATGATGGAAATCAAGATTTGTATTGTGGGTGTTTGAAATATTCAAAACATTCATTTCTGCTGAAGCTGTATCACATCAAATGTCTATGTGGAATTACAAATAAGTCAATTTCCATGATATTGGAATTGATACGTGATGCATTTCCTAAAGCAAAAAACCCAAAATCTTTTTATGATATGAAAAAAGTTGTTAACAAGCTTGGTCTGAATTATACAAAAATTCATGTGTGTCCCAATGATTGTATGCTTTATGGGGGAGAGGATTCAAGTAGACAGAATTTCATGAAATGTTCTTCTTCTAGATGGAAGTCCAAGGGTGATGTTGGAAGTCTGAATGAACATAATTTCATGGAGAATAAAAAGAAAAGAAGCACACCTGCAAAGATTTTGCGTTACTTTCCTTTAAAGACTCGATTGCAAAGATTATTCATGTCATCAAAAACCGCCGAACACATGAAGTGGCATTCTGTAGATAATAACAATGATGGGCTAATGAGACATCCACAAGATTCCCAATCATGGAAGACATTTGATTCATTACATCCAGATTTCTCAGCTGATCCGAGGAATGTTTGATTGGGATTGGATGCCAATGGATTCAACCCATTTGGGACTTTGAGTACAAGTTATAGCATTTGGCCAGTTGTTTTGATCCCTTATAATCTGCCTCCGTAGATGTGTATGAAACAACCATCTTTTATCATTTCAATGATTATTATTGGAAAAACAATTCCTGGAAATGATATTGATGTATAATTCTAGCCTTTGATTGAATAATTGATGGAGTTATGGAGTAACGGTGTTGAGACATTTGATGTTTCTACTAAAACAATGTTCAAAATGCATGCTTCTTTACTGTGGACCATTAGTGACTTTCCTGGGCTTGGGAATTTATCTGGTTGGAACACTTATACGGGTTTGGCTTGTCCTGTTTGTAACATTGATTTTGAGCCCAAATGGCTACCTCGCAGTAGAAAATGGTGCTTCTTATGCCATCGAATATTTCTCGATGCATCTCATAGATTTCGACTGAACAAATCAAAATTTAATGGTTTCATTGATCGTAGACCACCTCCAAAGTTGTTAACCGGTTCTGAAATATTAACAAAGATCGAAAATGTTGAAATAGAATTTGGGAAGGTTCATCATTTGAATGATAGCGGAAAACGGGTCCGAAGTGCATCGTCAAGTGAAATCAGAACGCGACAATGGAAGAAAAAAAGTATATTCTTCAAACTTTCGTATTGGGAATTAAATTTGTTGTTCCACAATCTTTATGTGATGCATATTGAGAAGAATTTCTGTGATAATTTTATTTTAACATTACTTAATGAGCATGGAAAGTCGAAGGATCATCTTAATGCTCGCAAAGACTTACAAGTAATGAACATAAAACGTGATCTCTGGCCAGATGAGAATGAAAAGTATGCTCCGGCCATTTTCGCAATGAAAAATAGCGATAAAGATACGTTCCTTCGAATTTTAAAGAATGTGAAGGTATCTGATGGGTATTTGAGTAACCTCTCGAGGTGTGTTGACTTGAAGAATTGTAAGTTACATGGATTGAAAAGTCACGATTCACATATTTCGTTACAGTAGTTACTACCATTGGCATTGCGTACATTATTACCTGAAAAAGTTACTGCTGTTGTACTCCAATTCTGCACATTTTCAGGAAATTATGTGAGAAGGTTTTACATCCATTTCAGCTTGACAACCTCCAGGAGAGGTTTGTATTGACTCTTTTTGCAATGGAGATTATCTTTCCTCCATCGTTTTTTACTATCATGATGCATTTAACTATGCATTTGGTTGAAGAAGCTAAATTAGGAGGCCTCGTTCATTATCGATGGATGTATCCAATTGAAAGGTATTTTATTTATATGTTTTCCAGTTAAGTAAAAAAAATTTGACATTTACATAAATGCATAATATTATTATTTTATTTCATAGATATCTTGGGCAGTTGAAATCATATGTGAGAAATAAAGCTCAACCAGAAGGCTCTATTGCTGAAGGCTATTTGGCTGAGGTATGTCTTACCTTTTGTTCTAGGTATTTAGATGATATTGATATAAGATTTAATCTAGTTGGACGTGTTGACAACACATCAACTCAAACTCAAATGCATTAGAAATCAAAAATATTTCCTGCTATTGGCCGATCGGTTGGGAGGACCTCAAATGTGACACTGACATAATTGGAATTATTACAGGCACATAGATATGGGTTTCTGAATAGTGAAATTGTAGATCCATTTATTGAAGAGTTGAGGATACAAAAAAAGAGACGAATGAGAGGCCGAACATGAAATGATAAAGATATAATGAAAGCCGTGAATAAAGAGCTTGTAGAATGGTTTGCACGACGTGTAAGTTCATAAATATTGCAATAAATATGAATATTAGTTTAACACATACAATTTGTAAATCTATTAAATTAGATTTTTTTTTTCACATCATGAATACTGATACTCGAGCATACTTGTCAGAAGATTTGAAGTTTCTTGCTAGAGGTCCTATAAAGCAAGTTAGAAAGTTCGACGCTTATAATGTGAATGGCTTTAGATTTCGTACAGTCGATCGAGAAGTGGGTTTGAAAACACAGAATAGTGGTATATTTACATTTTCTGAAGTGGGATACTATGGAAAGCTGCATGATATTATTGAATTAAACTACCATGGACATTTTTCTGTTGTTTTATTCAAATGTAAATGGGTCGATATTATCAGAGGTGTTAAAAGATATTCATTGCAATTTACTTATGTGAACTTCTATCGCTTGATGGATGTTGGTGATCATGAAATGCATGATCCATATATCTTTTCATCGCAAGAAAAAATGTTATATTATGTGAATGATTTTGTGGATGAATGGTGGAGTGTAGTTACTCACGTAATACAAAGATATTTGTATGATATGGGTGATGAAGTGGAAGATTTGACCTCTGAAATTGAATGTCATCAACAACAGGAAGCAGAATTATTTGTCCATCATGATATTGAAAATATTAGTCTTGCAAGGATGAATGAACTGGATGAAGAAATGGAGCAGGAATCCGACATGATTGATGGGGAAAATGATTGCATGTACAATTATTCATTGATGCAGCAACCACTTGTTTCATTTCTGCAGTCATTCATTATCATTGTTATATATATTTTGTTTGTTAGTACTGGGCATCTATTATCATTTTTAATTTTTTTTTCTGCATAATTTTTTTGAAATATATATTCTGAACTTAATTTTATTTGATTAAATGACAGGAATGCCAAGGATCAAGAGGTATACCATTTCTTCTAGTTCTGCGACGGATGCCGATCCATCTGGGTCAATCCCCACGACATCTGAGGCACCAGCTGCCTACACCCCCGCACCATCTCCCCCCGCACCATCTCTCACACCATCAGAGGGCCTCCCATTAGAGGATGAGTCGTCGACTCCCCCTACAGGTGCCTCATCAGTTGGGCGGCGACAGACCCCTTCCAGTTCATCCCGGACATACTGGGGGGTCACAGTCATAGGTATAAATTTTAATTAAATAAATTTATTGCATTTTGTTTATAATAATTGTTTTCTCATTGAATATGAAAAAAATGAAACTGTGGAGAAACACTTAAAAAGATCAGATGTTTGGAACTTGAATGGAGAAAAGATAGTCATGCCATTTGATTCTTATAGAGTCCCTACGGATGATGCCGCAGGGTTACTTGGCCAGATTATAGGTCAGTTGGCAGCGGAGCCCATTTCCCTTCCCATTTCATATGATGATTGGAGACATATGCCTCCAAACTGGAAAAATGAAGTTTTCAATTCTCAAATAAAGGTAATTTTATTACATTATGGTTTAATTGAATGTCATGTTACTAATATGTTCAAAATGAATTTCTGTACACATATGTTCTTCCACTTCACAGTTGCTGATGTGATAGCACGGAAGTGGATGTTGAAAAATCTTGGTAAAAAATGGAAATATTTCAAATGGAGATTGTGGTGTGATGTAAACGATACTTCTTTTACCTTGGAACAAATGTATGACAAGCTACCCAGTGGGGTACCGAAAGAGCAGTGGAAAGTTTTTGTTGACAGGCATCGTGATGAGAAGCAGATGGTATTGAAATATATATTATTATATTATCCTCATTTTACATTAATACATGTTTATGAAGAGGAAATGACATTGGATACATTAATGTTAAATTTCATTTTATTTATTTCAGGATCTCTCACGATAGAATGCATCAAACAGGGCGAAGCAAGTCATCCCTCACACGGCGGGCTCAAAAAGATTTTCTAGAAGCCGAATTTCATTGGTAATATTTTAAAAAGATTAAATATTTATAATAATATATTATCTATTTAATATATTGAATTTTTGATTTATATTTGCTTAATGTAGTCACAGAGTTTAGGGCACAAATCCTCCTAGACTGAACTGTGGATGGATGTTCACAGAAAATCAGATGGCTCTTTTGTTAATGAGACTACAAAAGAAGATGGGGTATGAAGTCAAATTTTTATTATAATAACATATAATCAGTTTTTAATGTGTTAATATTTATTGATATTTTATTTATATGTAAAAAATAAAGAACTATGGGATTCCAATCCTCGGCAGTCCTACTCAGTCTCCCAGGATGACCCGGTTGCTCAAGTCCTTGGGAAGGAGCATCCTGGTAGAGTGCGCGGGATGGGTTTGGGACCCATACCATCTGAGGTCTTTAGCAGGCCATTATGGATTCCAGCCGCATCTACTCCTGGTTATATTCAGCCCATACCTGAAGATGCTTAGAGGGAGATTTCTTCGCTATGAGCCACAGTTGAAGACCATGGGGCTTAGATATCCGCTATGCAGAAAGCGTTGACTGATTTATGTCAGCAGATGAGTAGATATGCCCCCAGTGGTAGTGCACTGAGTGGTGGTGATCAGGTAAATCACAAAAAATAAAAATCATTTAGTTTGAAAACTTTTATTGGTTTTAAGTTTAATTATAAATATGCAACAATATTTAATTTTCAATATAATGTTCTTACAGGTGGCAGCAGGAGATGGAGGTGGAGAGGGTGACGATGCATCATCGGACCATGAGTAGTATTGTTGATGTGTTGAACAAATATGGGAAAGAATGGTTTGTATATATAACATGTGTGGTGTATGGAACCTTTAAAAAACCATTGGTCTTGGAGGAGATTCAGTGGCTAACCTTGAATGATCACAATAACCTTAGGTGGTAAAGAGAATGATGTGTTTGCTTCATTGGTTAGATGATCTACGGTAATAGGCTCTTTGATGTTTTTGTTGTAAATTCAGCATTGGGAATTGGACTCATTAGGGTGTTTCATGTCCAAACAGCCATGTTGAATGGATATCACTAGATCAAGATGGTTTTCTGATGTGATTTTGATGATCATTAATAGTTTTTATGAGGAACGTAACCACATCATATGAAAACCAATGCAACTCCCTTCCCATGAAGCTTCCCTCTTTTCTAAATTTTATTTTATGAACATATTGGGAGATTGTTAGATGAAATTTCATATGATAAAAAAGAATAATTAGAGGGGTTTTACATGATTAATTGGGCTATATTGTGGGGATTCACATGATCAGGAACAGATCACATGAATTGCATAACCCCTTTGCATGATGTTCCTAGGGTCATGTGGTCATGAGCCTCATTGAAGTTCACATGGTCCTTGTGACCTAGGTGATTAATCTATATGTATACATGCTATAATTTTATTTCCTTTGGGTATATATTAATACCTATGATTTGGGTATTTTTTTGTTCCTAAAATATACAATTCTCATTTGGCTAGCGTCAAAAAATGTCCCCCCCACAAAAGTGATGTTCGAAGGAACAAGGACTCAGTTATGAGGTAGGAAATGACTCCATGAGTCTCTTATGATTTCTCTAGTTGGAATTAAAAACATATTTTGGTCTTATATAAGTCCATTCATATTCTTTTGGTTCCCTATAAATAGGGGGTGAGAGGATGGTCAATTGACCGGTGACATGAAGATCCATAGCTCTCAAAACCTCCTCTCTCGTGCGATTGTTTTGCAAGACAACTTTGCATGACCTCATCACAAGAACTATACAAGAGACCTAATCATGTGATCATGTCAATTGACCTATTTGTGTGATCACCTTGTCTAAATATCCCACTTAATCAATCCATGAACTTATCAATGGTAATTTATTTGAACTTTGATGCACACCCTTGGCCATTAGTCTATCTTATGTGATTCGGTTGTCTCTTGCGGATTTTTTCATGATATACTAATATTTATATGATTCATGTGACCTTCACATGGTAACATGATTATATGTATTAATAAAAATCATGTGATCAAAAGATGTTTTATGGGTTATGTGATTTTCGAGACCAAGAATGGATCATGTGGTCCACGTAATGTTTTCCATGTTATGCACTTATTTTGTTTGATTAGCACAACTGATTCTCTCTTAATGGTTACATATCTTCTAATATATTCTCTATTCTCTTTAAATACGTCCTCTATTTCTCAAATGTCTTCTTATGTGGTAGACTGGAGAGACCTTATTTCCTGGAACCATAATGTCAATCATCGATACAAAGTATTTTATAACAATGATGTTTTAAAGGTTCTTATTCTGACTGAACATCAACCCATTTAATCCTCGTTCCTCCTCCTTATAGGAAAAATGACTAGTAGTGACCCCTCCCCTCTTTTCTTTGGCACATTTTGATCCATACACTTTAATCCTTTATGGAATCAAATATTTTCAATTTTTATCATCTCTAAACTATAAGTATAAATCCATGTGACCCCCAATATCTTGTTTCATTTGATGTTATCTTGTGTTTCATTCTAAATCCATAATTTTAGGTATTTTGTATGCTTTAGGTATTCTTATTGAATTGGATCAACTTTTTCATCAACATTAAATGAAAGGGTGTTTATGAATATTGCGTAGGTGATGCATAAATTTTATCCTCATTATATATATGTTGTATGTGTTGTTTGATGCACAAGTGTAGAAGGGAAGGTAACAATGGATCAGGATGGAACACAATTAGATTTCCTCATATATGATATTCGGGAAAGGTTTGTTAGGGCTGTGTAAGGTCCTCTGGTTTATAATTATTAATCATGTACATCCATGAATTAAATTGAAATTGGTGGTGGAACTTGGAATGATAACCAAGAGGGGTATGTATTAATGTGAAATGATAATATCTTAAAAGTAATTTAAAGAAATTCCTCAATGATGGTGAATTATATACAACATAATTGATAGTGGAGATCTTATCCAAGTAAGAGTGACTTTAGTAAAATGATGTATATTTTTGGTTGGGTGTAATTAAATTCTTGTTATTACTTGGTTCTTTAGTCGGGTTTCATTCCAATGATGTTTCTATATTGTTAATTAGGTTTGGCATAATGCTAACCATTTATTTGGCATGCTATATAGGTTGGATATTTTTTCACCATGTTTAACAATTTATAATAAGTTGTATAAGATTCCAACTATCATTCTTATTGGTATATGGGTTGGGTGTGATTCCAACCAAATTTTTGTGGTTATGTAGGTCATACTTGATTCTGACAATTTATCTTGGTTTTTACATAGATTGGGAATAATTCCAAATATTCCTATGAAATCTTATATGGGTTGGGTGCAATTAAAACTAGTGTTCTTGTTAGTTACATGGGTTGAATGTAATTCCAACTATTGTTATTATTTATTATATGGGTTGGGTGTAATGTTAACCATTGTTATCTTCATGTATATATGTTGGGTGTAACACCAAACCTTCTCTTCTTTGATAGTTGTGTTGGGTGTGATTAAAACCATGAATGTTTTTAGTACTTGTGTTGGGTGTGATTAAAAACATGAATGTTTTATTATTTATAAATGGTTTCTTGTTTGGTTTGTTTTCCAGGGTAGTGGTGCAGTATAAGCAGAAGTGCTATTTTTTTTTCAGGACAGCATTTCGCGGTGGTTTTAACCGCCCCTAATGTTTTACCACTTATACATTTAGTGGCAGTTTAAACTGCCACTAAATGTATTCGGTAATAAACTTAGCGGCGGTTAAAACCGTTGCGAAATCACGCCTGAATTTCGTGGAGATTATAGTCGTCGCTAATTATATAGCCCGTAAAACCGCCGCTAAATTTACCAAAAACTGCCGCAAAATGAGGTAATACAGCACGAAATGCATAAAACTTTTCATTGACCGCCACGAAATTCATAAAACTTCCCCTAATAGATTTCTGACGCCTCGTTTCGTGGTGGTTTCTGTAAACCGCCACCAAACCATATCGCAGCGGTTTAAACCGCCGCTATATGAAAAAAAACCGCCTATAAGAGGTGGTTTTCTTGTAGTGTATCTCCTACCGCCTATCATGGTGGCCATTATGAGGGAACTATATTTATATATGATATATATTATGTTTAGTTTTTCTATATTCTTATGTAATTTTAATTTACAAACATACCTTTATGCTTTTAAATATTTGTAAATACAATAATTTCATTTGAGGAAGTGCAGACTACCACCCCCTCAAGGTGATATGATTCGTTCATGACATACATGGAACATTTAAAAGATTGTGTTAATGAAATAATGTAACATATATATCATAATATATTATAATGGAATTATAATATACCTATGTATCATTATTTTTTCATTCCATTAAATATGAAATAGAAATGAATATAGTGTTCATGCGTACATATGACTTACCGTCTCCATGGACTGTGAATTTAATTTATTATCTCCAATGTTATGTACTATTGTAAATACCTATATAGTGGTTTTATATTATATATATGATATCTAAATTATGAATATTATTCTGGATATAATTAAAATTTTACCACATGGAAAATTTTTAATTATAACAAGTTCATTTTTAACTCAAGTTTCGAACATCGAAAAAATGTCCCACATGAACTCCAATAATTAACTAATTATTATAGTAAGGTAAAAATTGATATAAAAGGAATAATAAAATTGAAAAATGTTCTTATGAAAGTTTAAATTAACTTTAGTTTATTATTCAGTTGATTAAAGATCGATCGAGTCAAGTCAGACATGAGGAAAGGGGTTTCTTATCTCACTTTTAATTCCATGAGATTTCCATTGTTTTCCACTTATTTCATGAATGTGGTGTATTGTTTACTGAAATTTGATTTATATTATCATTATAATCTTTATATTCATGGTATTATGTGATTAATTTTGTGGTTATTAACTTTTGGTCATACGAATCGATTGGTTACTACGTGGTAAGGGGTTTTCATCTTACATCATATTCCTATGAGATTCATGCTATATTTTCCACGATTTCATTTTTTGTGGGGATGTAATTCCCATGATTGTATTATTTGTGTAATATAATTTAATTTATGGGCATTTACATCTTTATTTAATTATCCTTCTTTCATGGGGTGTTTATTTTGTATGTTACCAAATCGGTAGAGGAACCTTTCACCCTCCTCTTTTTAAAAGACTTATTTTTGTTATGTATTTTAATTTACATATTATTATGTTGGGATATGTTCTTTTATATCCTTATTGCAGAAAATTTTATGTCCAAGTTATGAGATACCCTTTTTATCTTATAAACTCAATTTCTAAATTTTAATGTGACGCTGTTAGGAAGTCAAATTTCTATAAGGGAACTTCTTCACCCAATTTCAATTCATTGCGTTTGTCACGACCCATCCTCGGGGCCCGTGCCGTGACCACCCCAAGCCCGCCTTCCATAGGCCAGTGGCTAGCGACTAGCACTAAAGGTGTAATTCCTGATAACTGGGAAGGAATTGCCTTTATTAAAGAAAACAAACACCACAGAGTACAAGCATAAGTAAAACACTAAGTACAAAAGAAATTGATGAAAAGTAAATGGGCCAGAATACAAACCCAACTGAAAGTACAGCTACAACTGAACAAAAGTACAACAGAAAAAGACACCAGCTAGAAGAACGGACATGGCTCATGGGTTGTCCTCCTCAGATCATACCAGAAGGGTAGGTACATATAGCCTCCACAACGCTCTCACCCATCAACCTCCTCCGTGTGTAGTCTCATCGTGAATTCCACCTCCGGATACTGACTCGTCGTGTGGTCCACCTCCGGGTACTGACTCATCATGTGGTCTACCTCCGGGTACCGTCCAGTCCTCGAACACTCGGCCACCGTCAGCACTGCCCGTCATCTGCAATGAACACAATGAGGTGTGGGCATAGCCTGTGCAGGGGTGAGTATAACGATAATCAGTAGCCACCCTGAGACCCTGAAGGTCTCACTAAAACCAGTATGGATTACCACAAAAAAGATCTCAATAGATAACCTCTACTTAGGTATATGCCCATACATATACCTAAGTTATCAAGTAACCCATCTCAATCATGAGGTAAACACAAAGGTCATGAAATCAACGGATAACCACTACCCAGGTATATGCCCATACATATACCTAAGTTATCAAGTGACCCATCTCAATCATGAGGTATACACAAAGATCAAAGACTCAACTCAAACCCGGATTTTCATTATCGAAACCATAACTGCTGAAGAGCCCCGTCTCTGGAGTGTATAGTGATCCTGTCACTATTACGAGGTACTTCTCACTATCCTAAGACTGCTGAGGTACTCCTCCTATCGAGTATCGCGGGTCAGCCACCCAAACACAGTAGTGCTTCCCGCTTGAGTATGCCACCCAAACACAGTAGTGCACACCCCCTAATAGCCTGCAGAGGTACTCTCCGGATGAGTACCGTGGGTCTGCACTGTCACACAGGTAGTGCTCCATCCACCATGGGTCTACACCCAAACAAAGTAGTGCTCCGTCCACTAGGCTAGTCGACTCACTCCAAGTCGAGTCGTTCAAGCAGTCGTCAGGTCTCAGTCAGCTACACGGTCTCTATACACCGCATGCTCGCCTCTGGGAGGGTCCACTCCAGGAGCTACAGGTCGATACTTCAATTATCTCAAAGTCCCACGTAGAAGTATCTCAACGGAACGTCTCGTCATAGGGGTCTCAACGCAACAGACGACGAGTCAATCGGACGCCCGGTCTGTGAGTTACTAGCCTTTTGGTCCTAGGGGACCGGTTGGTTTCGTGAACGAACCAACCCAGCCATATCTCAACTATATCCCGAACTCTGATAGGGTATACTCATAGGGACCGTTTCTCAACGTGATCACCAACGCCGCTGACAGTTCGTCAAACGGACGTCCAGTTTGAAAGTTATCAGCTTTTCCCTTCTAGGGGCCCGGTTGGATTCGTGTGCAATCCAACCCGGCCACTATCCAACTGCAACCAAACCTCAGGTTAAGTATGCCAAAATTTCCATCCCATAAAAAATAATCCAACAAAGTTGACGACACGTCAATCGAACATCCGTAGCTCAAGATATAAGTGTTTCCGCTCCGAAGGCCCGGTTGGATTCGTATCCGAACCAACCCGGCCGAACCCAAAGTTCTCCAAAACCTTGAGTGTTAAATACTAAAACGACCTTCTCAATCCAAGGATCACTACGCAACTGACGGTGCATTGATCAGAGGTCTGTATTCCATGTTATGGGCAAAAGACCGAAAGAGGTCCAGAAGTGGGGGTTTCGGCCCCGGGCCGACCCGGCCCGAGACCCCCTGGGTCGGGCCAAACCGGGTCGACCCAACCCGAGTTCGGGTAAGGCCCGCTTGGGCGCGGCCTGGCCCAAATGGTGTGGCGCGGCCCGGCCTGTCGGTCCGGTCTGGCCGCACGGCGTGCTGGCGCACCGGCCAGGAGGCTCGGCCGAACCGACCGAGTATTGAGACGCGGGGGGGGGGGGGGGGGGGGGGGGCGCTGCCTCCGCTTGCTTCGCTAACTGCGGCCCCACATGGGGCCACCCTTTCCACCAAACGTGGCTGAGCGCCACGTCCCACCTCTTCGGTCCCGAGCGGTTGCGGGACCAGCGGCCTGCCGCCGCGGCGGCCCTGCCCGGCGGCGCGCCGGGTGCCGCCGCCCTCTGGCGGCCGGCTGATGTCAGCCACTGCCTTCGACAATGGTCCTCCTGAGACCCGACCTTCACTATGGAGGCTTCAAAATTACCTTGCGGCCTCGTTTGTTGTCACCCGTCAATCCGCGCTCAACGTCCAACCAGTGAAGTCTTCGAATCGCCTCCGCGGCCCCGACTCCGGCCGCGATTTCGTTCGGCCTCAACGGCGCGGCACGACAACGCCACACTTCTTCGCCGCGTTATTTCTCATGTCCGCTCAGTTTCGTTGCTCCGTGCCGCCTTTGTTCGTGCCCCAATGAATCAAAACAACAAAGGGCGAGGAGAGTCGGTCGTGTTCATGCGGTCCGACCTCCTCCCGTTAAGTTGGTATCAAGCGGCCCAAAAGACGAAGAACAACAAGGATTTTTCACGAACAAAAGGAAAAAACCCAAACAGTTTTTCCCGCAATTTAATATTCCCAATCCAAAAAAGAAATAATTCACGGATCAAATTTAGGATGAGTTGATCTGAGTTCTTTGTTTTAAAAGGAGGGAACCACAGGAATATAGACTTACACAAAAATTAACCCCTACCACTCCGTTGTCGTCGAACGAGAGTTCATCGCGGAATTAACTGTCGTGGAAGAAGAGGATCGTCGTGGAAGAGAAGTATCGTCGCGGAAGAAAGCGTCACGGAAGGAACGTCATTGGAGTCACGGTATACGGCGTCGCGTAGTCTATCTCTGAGGATTCAGCGTTCTTTTCGACATTCGTCGGAGTTCGGCGTTCTTCATGTTCTTCGCGTTCTTTGCATTCTTCGTCTAAGAAGAAGAACTTCAAGCCCCTTAGCCTTTCTCCCAAAATACTCTCAATGCAACAATACCAACTAAATAAAATAAGCGGTGTCTTATTTTATTTACACACAAACCAATGCTTGAAAAAAATTCAAAAAGAAAAGAAACGATCAATTAATTGAGGGGTTTAAAACCGCCAAATTAATAGAGGCGTTTATTAAAAAGTTTAAACGCAATAGTTGACTTCGCTTAATAGGGGGTGCAGGTGCGTTTTTAAGAAGAAAAGAAATGGTGGGGCTCGTGTGGGCCCCACCCCACTTTAATCCTCTCAAAGTTAGTTATAAACAAGTGGGTCCCACCCCTAACTACCTTACATAGGTTATAACCACATAAGAGAGGGGAAAAGTGTTGTGATACAACACTTAATCCACTTAACAAGAAAAGAATATATAATTGTAAAACAATTATATTATTATCCCTCACTTTAATTAAAAAACTCATCCCGAGAAAACAGAACTCCAGAAAGGGGTCTTCTTAAGAAATTACCGGCACTCCGAGTTCATAGGTGCCCTCAGATTTCGATTCCGAGAACTGGTTCAAAAGATAGGAAAATCCGCTCGTTCGTTCACTAAACGTACCCGAGCTAAACTTCGGAAAATGATTCCGGGCACACCGGGTCTCGGAATCAGGCGCCGTCAGAAACTGCATTCTTGTAAAATCCCAAGGAAAATTAAGAAAAAATTTACTTTTAATTTTACGGGTCTTTAAATTACTCCCACCTCAGGGATTTACATCCTCGTAAAGCTTTAACACAAACTAGGGTCACAAAAGCGGTACTGAGCACGCATCTGAGCCTTCCACTCCCATGTGCTTACCAGGAGGTTCCCGTACTGCTAGTGAAAGCGCACCTGAGGAATCGACCGTTCTTGCTGAATCCACCCCTTTGGATCCTCGATCCCCACTGAAACCTCCGTGAAATTCACCCCACCGCTATCGTCCATCTCCTCATGGTCGATTATATGCGAAGGGTCGAGCACGTATCTCCTCAGTTGAGTTACGTGCAAGTCGTCGTGCACCCGGTGCAACTGAGGTGGATGGGTCAAGCGGTAAACCACCTTGCATATCCTACTGAGGACCTAGAAATATCCGTTGAACCTCGGAGATAACTTGTCACCCCGGCCATATCTCCGTAAACCTCGTCGAGGTGAGACCCATATAAAGACGTGATCATCATCCTCGAACTCAAGAGGCCTTCAATTCCTATTAGAACTAAAACTCAAAACGACTGCTGCCATGAGGGTAAGGTTGACCGACTCAAGAGTGATCGGTCGCACCCTCCTGTGAATGAGTTTATCATGTGCTGCATGGGGTTTCCTTTTCGCCGACCAAGGAACACCCATCCCGACGTCGTAGTTAAACAACATCCTTTTTGCCTAATACCGTCAATTTGTGTATGAACTGTGATTTCCCAGTCCATACTCAAACCAACGTCGTAAGGCCATGACGCTGCCACCAAGAGATTCCAACTGAAACTCTCGCCTCGAGGGTCTGACCACACCATCAGCGTAAGTGTGATTATCGAGTCTTCTCCCAAGGTATCTCCAGACGTGAGGGTCAAGTCTACATCTTACCAGAAAATCTAGGTCTAGGACAAGATTCGTGGAAGGAAGGAATTATTCGTATCAACGTCTGTTACTACGACAGCTAGTAGTGGAAACGGACTGTCCCTAAAATCATTCTTAGAGCCATTGGGTCACTCTACCTGACCACATGCAGCTACTCTCTTCCCCTACCCTCCATCTCCCTGAGCCTGGTGGGGACAACTAAGGTGGGTGGTTGTAGCATGTTAAAATGTACACCACCTCATGCTGCTCTCCTAGCTCTACCTCCACGTCTGCTGCATCGCAGACTCATCTCTTCTTAAAGCTTCCTCTTTATGAAACATTTAACACGCCCAAGTCTCTAAGACTGGCGCCAGTTTCCTGTTTCTTACTGCACTGTGCAGTCTTCATCCACTCCTGGATGACCTGCACCTTCTTTTCCTATGATCTGAAAGAGCTACTACAATTTCTCCTTAGCCGAAAATAGAAACTCAGTCTCATCAGCTGGATGAACCACACCCATTGCCTAATAGAGTCAATCCTGACATGAATGATGCATTCATGCCATGGATGATGTCGTAAGGCCTCGACGTAACTACCAAGAGATCCAACTGTCACTCTCACCTCCAAGGGTCGAGTCACACTATCGGAATCAGTGTGAGGTCACTGGGTCTCCTCCAGCAGTAATCTCAAAAGTGAGGGTAAAGTCAACAGTTTTAACCAGGACCACTCAGTATCAACCAAACAAAAGGACAAAAAAGCAAACATCACAAAAATAAGTTTCTTTTTATTATTGCAGTGCATAGTACAAAGACACGAATACAACAGCGACATGGAACTAGAAGTACAAGGTACGTATCCACTAGTTCCACTCCTGTCCATCTTCTCCCGGAGCTCTACTGCCTTGTCCAATGATCGTCTGTTGCTCAAGAACCCGCCGCTGCTTCTACCTTGGTGTCTCCTCCAATGCCTGCAGATCGACTGTGCAGGGGGTCGGACAATCACATGCCAGATGACCCTTCTTGCCGCATTCATAACACTTCCTGCTCCTCGTACGGCTGGCTCTAGTCCTCTTGGACCTCTGCATCATCTGTCTAATTCCTACAGATGACTCAGCTACTGATCGAAAAACACGCGACAAAGGTAGAAGATCCTGTACATGCTCAGGGTGTTGAGATACTGGAACAAACTCCACCCTGAAGCAGGTCTCAAAGTCTTCCCATGCGAAGGTCATCCCGTCGCAAAACTGGAACCAGTGGCTCCACCACCTGCCTGCTGCTTCTTGAAGAATGCGGGCAGCAATGATCACCATGAGTCTGTTGGCGTCCCCACTAGCATGAAGACTCTCACCACAGCCTCCAGCCAATCCTCAGCCGCCTGCGGGTCCGTCTCTCCCCGGAACCTAGGTGGCCTCAGGCGCTGGAACTCGTGCAGCGCACTCAAGTGGCGTGCATCGCCTACTGCTAGGGCTGGTAGCATCGATGTCCCAACATATGGTAGTACCGCTGGTGCCTCCGCTAGTGCCTCAACTACAAGAGGGCCCTGTACCGAAGCCTCGTCGCTCGGCAAACTGTCAGTACGCACATCCCTCTGGGCTCTATCTGTTCGTCCGTGAAAAGGCATCCTGAAAGAAACAACGTGTCATGGTCAAACGATTATACCTGGTGAGCTGACCTGGTTTGAGCTGACTTTTAAAAACTTATGGAAACACACATGCAATCAGTGTTTTCATGCACAAAGTCAGAAATCAGATTTCAGGGTCCTGGTGTATGGATACGTCGGCTGCCCGCACCAACACTGGACTCCCTGAACTGAAAACCACACTCGATACTCTTAACACTATCGCTTCACAGAATGAAAAATATCAGAGTTATAAGTTCTGCGGTAGAACAGACTCCTCTGATACCAATTTTTCACGACCCGTCCTCAGGGCCCATGCCGTGACCACCCCATGCCCGCCTTCCATAGGCCAGGGGTTTCCGATTAGCACCAAATGCGTAAATCTCGATAACTGGGAAGGCATTGCCTTTATAGAAGCAAAAAAGCACCACATAATACAAGCAAAAATAAAACACTAAGTATAAAAGAATGTGCTGAAAAGTAAATGGGTCAGAATACAATCCCAACTGAAAGTACAGCTACAACTGAACAAATGTACAACAGAAAAAGACACCAGCTGGAAGAACAGACGCGACACCTGGGTCGTCCTCCTCGGATCCTACCTGAAGGGTAGGTACAGATAGCCTCCACAACGCTATCACCCGTCAACCTCCTCCTTGTGTCGTCTTGTCATGAAGTCCACCTCCGGATACTGACTCGTCATGTGGTCCACCTCCGGGTACTGACTCGTCATGTGGTCCACCTCCGGGTACTGACTTGTCGTGTGGTCCACCTCCGGGTACCGTCTAGTCCTCGAACACTCGGCCTTCGTCAGCACTGCCCGTCATCTGAAACCAACACAATGAGGTGCGGGCATAGCCCGTGCAGGGGTGAGTATAACGATACTCATTAGGGACCCTGAGACCCTCAAGGTCTCACTAAAACCAGCATGGATAACCACAAATAAGATCTCAACAGATAACCTCTAATTAGGTATATGACCATACATATACCTAAGTTATCAAGTTACCCATCTCAATCATGAGGTAAACACAAAGGTATGAAATCAACAGATAACCACTACCCAGGTATATGCCCATACATATACCTAAGTTATCAAGTGACCCATCTCAATCATGAGGTATACATAATGATCAAAGACTCAGCTCACACCAAGATTTTCATTATCTAAACCATAACTGCTGAAGAGCCCCATATCTGGAGTGTATAGTGAACCTGTCATGACTCTGAGGTACTTCTCACTAACCTAAGACTGCTGAGGTACTCCTCCTGTCGAGTATCGCGGGTCAGCCACCCAAACACATTAGTGCTTCCCGCCGGGGTATTCCACCCAAACATAGTAGTGCACACCCCCCTAATAGCCTGAAGAGGTACTCTCCGGACGAGTACCGCGGGTCTGTACTGTCACACAGGTAGTTATCCATCCACCATGGGTCTGCACCCAAACAAAGTAGCGCTCCGTCCACTGGGCTAGTCGACTCACTCCAAGTCGAGTCGGTCAAGCAGTCATGAGGTCTCAGTCGGCTACACGGTCTCCGTACTCCGCACGCTCGCCTCTGGGAGGGTCCGCTCCATGAGCTACAGGTTGATACTCCAAGTATCTCAATGTCCCACAAATAAGTATCTCAAATTACCGTCTCATCATAGGGGTCTCAATTCAACAGACAGCGCGTCAATCGGACGCCCGGTCTGTGAGTTACTAGCCTTTTCGTCCTAGGGGCCCTGTTGGTTTCGTAAGAGAACCAACCCTGCCATATCTCAACTGTACCCCGAAATCTCACAGGGTATGCTCATAGAGACTGTTTCTCAACGTGATCACCAACGCCACTGACGGTTCATCAAACGGACGTCCGGTCTGAAAGTTATCAGCTTTTCTATTCAAGGGGCCCGGTTGGATTCGTGTGCCATCCAACCCGGCCACTATCCAACTGCAACCAAACCTTAGAACAAGTATGCCAAAAGTTCCTTCTCATCAATAATAATCCAAAAAATTCAACAGAACGTCAATCGGACATCCAGAGCTCAAGATATAGCGTTTCCGCTCCGAGGGCCCGATTGGTTTCGTATCCGAACCAACCCGGCCGAACCCAAAGTTCTCCAAAACCTTTAGTGTAATATACTGAAACGACCGTATTGATCCAAGGATCGCTAGGAAACCAAAAGTACATTGATCGGAGGTCCGTAGCCCATGTTATGGGCAAAATACCGAAAGAGTTCCGGAAGTGGGGGTTTCGGGCCCGGGCCGACCCGGCCCGATACCCCCTGGGTCGGCCCGAACCGGGTCGACCCAACTCGGGTCCGTGTTCGGCCCACTTGGACGCGACCCGGCCTGGCGGTCCGGTCTGGCCGCACGGCACGCTGGCGCACCGACCAGGAGGCTGGTCCGAACGGGCCGAGCATTGAGAAGCGGGGGGGGGGGGGGGGGGGGGGGGGGGCGTTGCCGCCCACTTTCTTCGCTAACCGCGGCCCCGGGTGGGGCCGACCCCTGCAACCAGACACGGCCGAGCGCTGCGTCCTGCCTCTCCGGTCCCGCATGGTCGCGGGACTAGCGGTCCTCCTCGACGGCACGCCGGGTGCCTCCTCCGGCCGCCGGCGCCGTCGTGCCTGCGAGGCGCACTGGCGGTATTTTCCGCAGACCACCGGACGCACTCTGGTGGTCTGTTTTGCTCGCCGCCTTCTCCAATGGTCCTCCCGGGACCCGACCTTCACTGGGAAGGATTCAAAATTACTTTGTGGCCTCGTTTGTCATCGCCCGTCAATCCGCGCTCAACGTCCAACCAGTGGAGTCTTCGAATTGCCTCTGCCTCCCTGACTTTGGCCGCGATTTTGTTCGGCCTCAACAGCGCCGCGCGACGGAGCCGCGCTTCTTTCCCGCGTTCTTTCTGATGTCCGTGTGGTTCCATTGCACCATGCCACCTTTTTTTGTGCCGCAACAAATCAAAAAAACAAAGGGGGAGGAGAGTCGGCCGTGTTCGTACGGTCTGACCTCCTCCCGTTAAGTTGGGATCAAGCAGCCCAAAGGACGAATAACAATAAGGATTTTTCACGAAGAAAAGAAAACAACCCAAACAGTTTTTCCAACAATTTAATATTCCCAACCCACAAAATAAATCATTCTCGGATCAACATGAGGATGAGTTGATCCGAGTTCTTTGTTTTAAAAGGAAGGAACCACTGGAATATAGACTTACACAAAAAATAACCCCTACCTCAACGTTGTCATCGAATGAGAGTTCGTCGTGGAATTAACCATCGCGGAAGAAGAGGATCGTCCTGGAAGAAAGAGTCATGGAAGGAACGTCGTTGGCATCGCGGTATACGGTGTCGCGTAGTCGATCTCCGAGGATTCAGCGTTCTTGTCGACCTTCTTCGGAGGTCGGCGTTCTTCCCGTTTTTCACGTTCTTCACGTTCTTCGTCGAAGAAGAAGAACTTCAAGCCCCTTAGCCTTTCTGCCAAAATCCTCTCAATGCAACAAGACCAACTAAATAAAATAAGTGGTGTCTTATTTTATTTACACACAAACCAATGCTTGAAAAAAACTCAAAAAGAAAAGAAACGATCAATTAATTGAGGGGTTTAAAACCACCCAATTAATAGAGGCGTTTATTAAAAAGTTTAAACGCAAGAGTTGACTTCGCTTAATAGGGGTGTGCGGGTGCATTATTTAAGAATAAATGAAATGGTGGGGCTCGTGTGGGACCCACCCCACCTTAATACTCTCAAAGGTAGTTATCAACAAGTGGGTCCCACCCCTAAATCCTATACATAGGTTATAACCACATAAGAGAGAGGAAAAGTGTTGTGACATAACACTAAATCCACTTAACAAGAAAAGAAAATATAATTGTAAAATAATTATATTATTATCCCTCACTTTAATTAATCAACTCATCCCAAGAAAATGCAACTCCAGAAAGGGGTCTTCTTAAGAAATTACCGGCGCTGCGAGTTCATCGGTGCCCTCGGATTTCAATTCCGAGTACCGGTTCAAAAGTTAGGAAAACCCGCTCGTTCGTTCACTGAACGTACCCGATATAAATTTCGGAAAATGATTCCAGGCACACCGGGCCTTGGAATCAGGCGCCGTCAGAAACTGAATTCTTGTAAAATCCCAAGGAAAATTAAGAAAAAATTTCCCTTGAATTTTACAGGTCTTTACAACGTTAAACTTCAACTTCTTGATTATGTCGTGTTTCAAATATGTGTGAATGTCCTCTGATTGTTTAACACTTAATAACCCCTTATATTGACTGTATTATTAATTCTCACACATAATTATGTAATTGATTTATCCTTAATCTAAGGATACCATCTTTATATGGCATTTCGTCTCAATTTACATTCCCTTGAGACTTCATTGTTGTTATGCACCAATTTACTTTTATATTGTGTATATACTGTCCTTTGGAATATTATATCATGAATACATTTATTCTCATGATATTATAATGTTTTTTTTTAAATTTTATTCCTCAAATTATTTTTATTCAAGCATCTCTCATTTTGTTAAGAACTCTGTAACTAAAATATTGTCTAATAGATTTATTCGTCTAAATATTTCTCACTAAGGAACAAGTTTTAATAATTGTTTTAATGATTTATTTATATGGAAATTAATGTTTTAAAATGTTAATTACTTTAATATATTTAAAATGGTATGGGGCACTTTGATTCAAAAATCCCTTTAATAAATGTTTTAATGAGTTTTGAAAATGGTTTGATAGAGCGTTGATTATGTCTATATCTTGAAATGATATGTTGTGATTGCAATGTGGAAATGTTATCTTTACTTTATGATTGTTTTATGTGCTATGAATATGTTATGGTTATTGGGAATTTTTTAGGTATATGGGTGTTTCAATGATATACATATGGCGGGTGAGCCCGAGATAGCTCTCCAATGCTTGGTTAACGTGATGAAGGTAAACGTTAATGTTTCTCCAAAGAGATTTATGTATTATACTGTGATGGATATTCCGACATAACTCATTATGTAGCTATGATTGGTACAATGTATGTATGATATGGATGCCACAATTTAACATTATTATTTATGATTTCTATGTCTTATTCATAAATCATATGATTTCATAAGGTATGTTATTATTGAAAAGTATTGTTACATTATTTTGTATTTATTGATCGGCTAATGTGTTCATTCTTTATTTTATAACCATTACCGAGATTTTTATGCTCATCCAATGTGTTTGAAATGTTTTCCACGGGATTTAATGATGAATAGAGTCAAGTATGAAATCAAGGAAAATTCATGTTGTCTAAAACATGGAACTAGACATGTTTCTTTTTAAGAGTTTTTATTTTATGAAAAAATGGATACAGAGTAGTAGTGTCTACATATAATTGTCAAATTGATATGTAGTAGTTGTGGCCCAATTCTCTAAAACTCAAAACCTGAAAAGATCATCAATATGAACTATTCATTTAATTCAAGATTATGTAATGTTTTAAGGTCGTGTCCTAATACTTATTCATCATTTATAGGAATTTTTCATTAAAATAATTAGTTAATGTTTGAGTGGAATTTATCACATGATTGGTGTTGATTAATTAAAGTCATGTAACCTAGCTGTGTAAGGGACTATAGCATATTTCAGAGTTGTTCACATGGTCGGTGGATGATTTTTCGAACTATGAGGACAAACTATATGGCTCCTCATAATGAATATATAGATCTCTGAATTGAAGGATCATTTTTTTTTGTAAACTAATCATCCAAACGATGTTTATTCTCTAGGATGTTAATTTTCTAAAACTCTATATTTTACCATGTCAATTTAATCCCCTTAAGAGTTTCATTTCCCTCATTCATGCAAAACTACTCAAGGGGGTCTCTTGGTGCCTACCATCCTTCTCCTTCAAGATATATAGATTTCTTAATAATGATTTAAAAATGTCAAATGACCTTCCTTCCTATTTCCCTTGAAATTCAAATTCTTCTCTATATAATTCTTCTTCTTCCTCTTCTTAAAGATATATTGGGCCATCTATTTTTGAGAATTAGATTGAAATATTCCTATTCTTTATTTCTATGTTTTAAATATTCTTTCATGGGTAACCCTCTATTTCTATTTGAATGTTTCACCACATCCATTATTAATTTTGGTAGGTCTTCCCATGACATTTCCCTTTTATAAAAATATATGTAAAGACCATGTTTTGGAAATCCACACTCCTTTGTCTTATTCTTGTTTCATAAAACATAATGGATTCATTAATGGTTGTTTATGTTTTTATTTAACCATATGAATAATAAAATCAATTTTTTATAGTAAATATTATTCAATATAATTTATCATTTAATTATTCATGTTAGTAGTTTGATGAAATTTCCATGAGGTTTTTACGTGATTTTAGAATTCATATTGTGCATTAAAATTCCAAATCATTTTTTAGTGTCCTCATATAGAATATTTATGAAATGTTGAATTTTTTTATATGAGTATTATTTTTGTTGGATTTATTGATTTTATTTGATATTGATTTATGTCTCATAAAATGTTGTTTTCAAAAAGAATGTCATTTCTAATTTTTTTTCCAATGTTTGTTTTATGTATATGCTTATTTTTAGAAAATAAATTGCCAGTTCAGAACATTTTCTATGGGGTTTTCATCGCATATTTTTATCATTGATTTAAACAATAATGAAACCATTATTTATTTTATTTGATGGTTTCTAAGAAAAGATAATTGTTATTATTTGATGTGATGTGATCAATAAAGGGTTATTTTATTAAAAGGGTGCATGAAGGTGGGATTTTGGGTGAGATTGTTCTTCTTTTCACTTTGGAATATTATAATGATATGATTAATGTGAATTAAATGTTTCCCCAACTCTAGTGACTAGAATCATGGGAACCTGAGGTTTCTATGTAGGGATTGAGAGGTGGTTGTATTCTATTCATATACTTATTAGGATCCTCTAGTATATGATATGATCTACCTATGGGAAGTTCCCCACACTATGGTTGGTTAGAGTAATCCAAGAGGTTATTTTTCAAGAAATAAATCGATATAGTGATAGGTTGTCACTCTCAATTATATCTAGGATCATTTTATTATGATATTATGAGTTTCACATGATTATATATAAATTATGTTGAATTATTTACTATTATATTTTTTATGGTTCTATATTATTTTTCCTTTATTATTTTATCATGTTATGTTGTATTTTTTATTGTCTCTTTTATAGTTTGATTCAATTATATTTTTCATTTATTATAACTTATTTTTATCTTGACCAATATAGATTCCCTTTTCATTTCTTTCTACCCATATTTGGAATCCTAAATGGTTATTTTTGCAGACACTACTTACACCACATAGTGTTAGTATTCTCTCGATTGTTTAATTTTTGGGTTCTCATGAGTTTCTCCTCTTGGATTGTTATCTTTTGTTTGTCATTTAGTGGGTTTTGGAAATGGTGTCCAGTTTCAAACAAAGGTCATTCATTGCTCTTTATTTTAGTATTTATGAATTTATTTTAATATATTATATCATGATCAGATAATCTACTCCATATATCTTTTAATTTGGTATCATAGTTCGGTTTTGGTTTTGTTTCAATATTTATATAATATTAGTTTTGTTTATAGATGATTATTTTGAGTTATGCCTTTTTTGGGTTTCTAATACCTTCCAAAAAATCATTGTATGAATGTCCAATATATGGTTCCACCATGCTATATTAGTGTTAAAAAAATATTCCCAAGAGTGTTTTATTCTTACCTAGACACTAGTTTCCATCACATGGGGATCATAACTAAACTTTTCGCATTTCCATGGATTGTCTATGTTATCATGTCAGTATAGACAGAATTGATTTAAGAAAAAATTGTACCAGAGTGCCTTTATATATTTGTGGTGTTATGGGAGATTGGATATAGAATTTCATTACTTAAGATGTTACTGTGGGGAATGTCTTAGTAGAAATTTCTCACTACTCAACTCAAGTTATGATGTGTTTTCAACTTGTGATTCATGATTTTATAGTTTTACCTTTTTATTTAAAGTCTATTTGGATTTGTAGGGATTATTAATTAAATTGTATTGTTGTTATTTTGGTTATTTGATGATTCTAAATTAATTTCAGTGAAAATTTGAGATCAATAAGGGATTTATAGTTTACTCATAAGGTCTGAAAAACCATGTGGATCACATGCACAAGGTTATGAGAATCAATTAGTGATGGTTACATAGTTTTTTATGGTCCAACAAACTAAATATAACATCAAATAGGTACCATATATTTATTTGGGGAACTCATTTTTATTTTTATTTTATCTTATTTATAATTATTATTTCGATAAATTTAGTGGTTTTTTGATAATTTGTAGTTATTTGGATAAAATTTATAGATACTTTGTGGGGAAATATTAGTTTGAAATAGTGAGGGGTTCATTTTAAAACGTTTAATGGAACTTTATAAAATGAATTTAAATGATTTCGATGTAATGGGCCATGAAAATTATTTCATTAATGATTTTTTTTTTCTAAAACGTATTTTAAAATAAAATATCATTATTTTGAAATGGTTTAAAGATGAACTATAAAAATTTATCAAAAGATATGATTTTATTGGTGGCTTAAATTTTATGATGGGGATTGTTGAACATTGGGAATTTTTAAAGAGTCCTATGTTTTTATTTTTCTATTTAGAGTATTCATCCTAGTAAATTTCTAATGGATATTAAGAATTATATATTGTGGAGTGTTATTCAAAATAGAATCATGTGGGGCCCAAATAGAGTCCATCTAGTTGTTGACCGTAATTTAACTCTTGTAGACTTGTACAAACAAGACTTTCATTGTATTCACTCATCTTCTATGGTGATCATGTTATAGGATGAAAATAAGAATGTAGATGCTAAATTACTAGAGGCGGTGAATTATAACTTTAAAAACATTTGTTTCTATCCTTAAATAGAACTATGTTTAACAAAGTCTAACAAGGTAAATTCAAAAGACCTTATTTAGTTCTAAAAACTTTCTAGGTTCCAGAAACATGATTCTGGAAATGAAAATTAAGGAAAGATTATAAGGAAAATATTCTACATTAAAGCCTATAGAATCATACTTATTAGAGTTTACAAAAGAAAATGAATGTAGAAGAAGATTATACATTCTTCCTCTATCAAAATACATTGGAAATAAACATTAAAAAAAGTAACAAGTATAAAATATTTCAACCCAAAGAGTAGGGTATCCAACAAACTTGGATAAAGGTCCCTTTATTTATTCCTTCAAGAAATTTTGTCTTACCCACACCAGGGTATGCCCTCAATAGGAATTTTGGAATCTGTCTTAGTATCCCCACAATCCCTCAAACTTTAAGATTGTCTGAACCTCGGTCTTTTTATCTACGAAAGTCCTCGAACTTTAAAGTAGTCGACACCTCTATCATCATACCCCCATAAGTCCTTGATTGTGCACAACAACATTTGGAGTCGCCTGAAGGAAGATGACCAAGATGTTCAGTACACACAAAGCATGAGAGTCTCTCTCTATAAAAATCACTTCAGCATCATGCAATCTCTTGAGTGATCAACAATGTCTCTATTATTGATCTCATTCAAATGATACTCTGTTTATATTCACTTCTCCAATGATCAGCTCCCTCCTCCAATAGTCATATTTTTCCTTTAATTTCGGAGGGACCTGCACATGTTTCACTCAAACTACAGTTAGTTAGAAATAGAGTGTACAAAATCATTTCATAACTATAACATGTGAATGTAAAATAAGTTTTCTTAACCAAATCTATTTTTTGGAGTCTAAGAAAAAATAAAAGTTCAGAGTCTAAGAAAATAATAATTTAGAGACTATAATTCATAGATATTAAGATTATGTTTTCCAAAGAATTCAGAACCTGAATTCTATAGATTTCTGAATCGTAATTATATGGAATTTGGAGTCTGAGTTATAAGGAATTCAGAGTCTGAAATATAAGGAATTTGGTGTCTGAAGTCTGAGGAATTGAGAATTTGAATTCTGAGGAATTCAGAGTCTGAATTTTGAGGAATTTGATGTCTGAATTTCTGAGAATTCAGAGTATGAATTTCAGTCATTTCATAGTCTAAATTTCAGAGAATTTGGAGTATGATTTTTCTAGAATTCAGAGTCTATTTTTCAGAGAATTCAGAGTCCAATTTTTAGAGAATTCAAAGTCTAATTTTCAGATAATTTGGTGTCTGAATTTCCGAGAATTTGAAGTCTGATTTTCAGAGAATTTAGAGTATAAATTTCAGAGAATTTAGAGTATAAAAACAAAATTCTCTATAATAAAGGATTTTTATGATTCTGAGGTTTTAGATATGAAACTGAATATTTTACCTCTATAAATGAAATGATTTATATTTATAGAAACTATAAAATGAGCATTGAAAACATCGTTGAAGATAAAATTTCTTTGAGGAAGGAATATTTTCCTTATTAAGATAATTCTTAGGGATGAAACGATATACCTTAGGATAGAGTGTTTGTGATTTTCAAAACATAAGGGAATTGAAAATTCATAAAAACATTATTGACTCAACACAAGTTTCTCATGAGGCTATGAAGTTGCATTAGAACACTAAAGGAGTCTTAAATTCACTAAAACTCTCAAAGCATCATGAGTGAATACCATCTAAATATTGATCGATAGACCAAGTTGAGAATAGTGGAATTATATTATTCCCCTTTATCTATTGAGTAGTATGTTTTTGGATTTATTTAAGATCACATCCATTCAGTGGATTTTGCAAAATAAGATAAAAGTGGGAAATGTGATTGTGATTTTGTGTCTCCAGTCAGGTAAAAAAATAGTGAAGGCGTATTTATCCCATTTTAATGAGTCGGTAATACTGTCTCATGATTTTGTATTCAATGAATAAATGAAATCATAAAAATATGTTAATGAACTCTATCACAATATCTAATCTAGACATCTTTTCACTGACCCAAATTCAGAGGAGGATATAGTCTACAATGACATGATAGAGGAAATATTATCTAAGAACAATCCTAGAATGCATTGTGTCCCTATATCATTTGATATTGGTAAAATTTACCAAGATTGGGAGAATAAAAATTAGGATACACCCAAGACATAGAATACAAATGTCTTAGTAGAATCTACTCATATATCATCGTAGTAGTCCCATAAAGATATTTCAACGTACCACTTTTCATTATTTCTTTTTCTGATTACTCTTCTTGTCTATTAAGAAGTGTATTTTTTTCCTTTGAAAACCTCAATATTTTTTCTCTCTTTGAGAAAATTTATGTTTTTTGTATATAATAGTTGATAAACCTTAGAAATATGTATTTTACTTTAGATTTTTTATTTTTTGGAGTTTATTATGACTTATAGTGATTCTTCTTTTACATGGATTGGTTTGTTAAATACACAATGTTATTATAGTCCTTATATGGCGAGGAGAACAATCACGGGTCTTGACCATTTAATTATAAATTATAGATTATTGGGGAACATTGTCGATCATGATAAGTATTTTGATGTGGGGGTACCCTCGGTGTTAATGGGTTAAATAATCATGTCTCTTAGTATTGTTTTTATTTCTATATTAATCCCACTTATATTCTTTGAAAAGAGGGATTGTTTAACTTCAAAAATATATTGAGGCCACATAGTGGACAAAGTTATATAGTGTAGAGAGTTCTCCCATCCCAACCCCATATTTCATTTTTTGATTATTTATACCATTTTTCTTCTTTTATAGAACTATTTTAAAATAATTATATCTTAATGGATGATTGGTGAATTCAGAACGATTTGTGCAAGGTTAGTGGAAACCATGAATCCTAGTAATGAAAGGTATTATTTCATATTATAGAGGGGTATTTTTTATTAGTTAAAGGCTTATCAAAGTATTTATAAAAACCATGTGAATCCTCTAGGTTAATATTGTGTCATCCATGTAGTTACATAATGGTTTTGTAAAAATGAATCCACATAAGGAGGTTGGCCCATGCTATTAATTTTTTGAAATTCTATATTTTATATTTTTTACTGAACCCATTTTTAGGGTCTCCTTAAAAAAATCATTCATGTGAATCAATTCTAGGGGAACTCTTTGATCCTTTATTCCTTCTCCATCCATCATTCAATATTAGTTAATCAATGTTTTAAAAATTTTAGATCCTCTCCTATCTAATATTCCATTCAATTTATTTTCTTATCTTCATGTTTTCTCTTCATCCACTACAACTGGAATATTGTTCAAACCCTATTTGAGGATTTGTTTTCTAAATATTAATAGTTATTTATGTACAAGGAGTGTGGATTAATTCTGGGTTCTCCTTTCTCCATATTTATAGGTTTCACACTATTTTTTCTTAATTGAGGTAGGTTCTTCCATGTGATTTCCATTTCGTAACAAACCACATGATTCTTGAGATTTATAAACCCACTCTCTAAAAGGTAATTCTTATTTTTTGAAACCGACTGGACTTAATAATGGGTTTTTTCACATTAGATAATTTATAATTTGGATTTTCCATGAAATATTATTTTATGTTATGCATCAAATTATTATTATTATTATGTGTTTTCTAAAATTACCTTGAGGGTTTTTCGGGTTTGGAGAATTAAAATAGTGTTTCAAACATAAAAATTTATATTTAGAGGTTTTTTATTTAATGTTTAATGGTATAAGGAATTTTTTGATATGAGTATAATTTAAATTCAATGAGAGTGACATTCTTCGACATGGAATTTTGTTTCTTATAATATATTTTCTAATGGATCTCTTTTTATAAATGGAATTGCAAACAGTTTTTATGCATATTATTATTTTCATAAAATGAAATTAACGTTTGTAATGTTATTTCCACCAATTTTGTTACACCCTTGATTTAATACCCTAATTAAACCTTTTTTTATATGATGTTTTAAATCTAATAAAGGGATTAAAAATATTATTTATTTTATTATAAACTATAAAGGTTTGTTTTATAAAATTTATATATAGAGGTGGGATGAGGTGTGATATTGTGATTCTTTTATTATGTCCTCTTATGGATATGTGTTTAATATGTGATAAATGTTTCTCTGTCTCTAATAACATGCTTAATGGGAACCCTTATAATTTGAGTGGGACATTGACACATAGTTTCTATGCTAGTCAGTTTCACATACTGACTAAGATACTTTGGCATAAGTTTTTTTTATGAATATGGTTAGTTCCACCTATTGAGGAAAGTTAGAGTAAACCATGAGGTTATTTGTTTTGAATATTAATAGTAGGGTAATACATGGTTCTACCCTAGTTTGTTTAGGATCATTTCACAGGGACCTTGTAAGATTTAAACTATTATATACTTTACAGTGACTTCATTATTACGACAATTGATGTTGTTTTAGATATATTTTTCCATTATTATTTTATGATGTAATTAATTATTTTTCCTTGTCAATTTTATGGTTTTATTCAAATGTATTTTTGTTTTCTTAAAAAAAATTTGATCATGACCAACATAGATTCCATTTCTTATATCATTATACCTATATGCACTTCCTTATTTTAGGTTTTAATTCCATATTTTGATTAACATTTATATTATTTACCAAAAGTATTTTAGAAATGGTTTTATGATATATAATTTTCACATGGGGTTTCAAATGAAAAGTTACATTTTTTTTTCAATCGTCAATCATATTAAAAAAAGTATTTGGGAAATTCAAGTGTGTTTTTTTCAATATTATCTCAAAAAATATATTTTCAAGAATCATATTACAAGGTAGCATCAGTTGAATGTTATAATAATGTAATTTCATGATATAATTAGTTAAATAATTCTAGAATATTTATCTCAACCCTAATTATACAAATTTGTTTCAGTATACTCAAGTTATTCTATGTTCAATTTATTAGTAATTTATCTTCATGACATCCTCTATTTGGTCAATAGTGGGTTTTGGTAATGGTTTCATATGGGGACCTAGGGTAAATTGATGATATACTATTAGAATTTTATATTTTATTCTCTTTATATTTGATCATGTATATATAATATAATTATTCCTTCTAGTATTTGGGATCCTTGTTTAATTTTTTGATATGTTTTACTATTTAAATTATGATATATAGGGAGATAGATGTACATTTTGTTTATAATTTGTTTGAGTTTTTTTCAAAAAATTATTTTTTTTCAAGGAAGTCTAATTTTTGGATTCAATATTTCAGAATTCCAATATGAATTCTCCAACAAGTTCTTTGTTACTCAATGGGAGAAACCTTTTACCAAGATGTTTTCTTACGGTATATAAACTATTTTCAAGCTTATGGTGATCATAAATTACATTTTTTATGTTATATGAGTTTTCTTTGGTATCAAGAAAGGAATGAATGGGTAGGTTTATGACAAGAAAGATTAATCATAAGTACATTTACCCTTTCATGATCCATGATCACATAGAAAAATGTATTATCGGTTTATACATCCACCAAACATTGTTTAGTTGCATAATGTATTCTATATATTTCACCCAATGAATGAAATACTGAATCAATATTGTTTACTAAATTTTTTAGGTTGGTCAACTGAATCACATCCATTAATATGATAAGAAACCATTGAAGATATAAGATCATAGTGAAAACTTTGTATACCAGAAGAAAAATAACATTTGAAATGAAATTTTATGAAACTATAAGGATGAAAATGAAACATTTGAACCTAAGGATATAATGAATCATATGAATCCTAATATACTCTCTACAAAATATAAGAGTTTATTTTTCAGGGTAAATAGTTATAAATGGGTAATAATGTAATGATATAAACATATGTATATGAAATATTTCATTCTCATAACATTTTTCAATCCTATTTAGATATATGGAATACTATACTATAAATCAAGTGAACCACATAGTAAATTTGAACTGTAATTTATTTCATTAATATAGAGTAATACATATAATGGAAAAATTAGATCATATAACTAACATTTTATATTGGGATAAATAAATAGTTCAATAAGATGACTATAATTTATTAATCCATTGGATCATAGTCTCTAACAAATATCACAACTACGAAACACAAGAAAAAATGGAAATGAAATGTTAAAATTTTGATTATAATTTTTCAATTGATGTAGAGATCATTTAGATAAATATATGTGAATTATTGACAATTTTAAAAAATTTAATTAATTATAGTTATAAAAAAATACCATTATAATAGTATCATTTCAATTTTAATGGAAACCCAATGATTATAATAGAAACTTGTGCATAGGAATTGAAAACTTTCTAGT
Source organism: Viscum album (assembly GCA_963277665.1). Classification (NCBI taxonomy): domain Eukaryota; kingdom Viridiplantae; phylum Streptophyta; class Magnoliopsida; order Santalales; family Viscaceae; genus Viscum; species Viscum album. The sequence goes on from OY728122.1 coordinate 601,061,531, forward strand.
AAGTTATATTGGAATAAATTAAAATATATAAATAAAATTTTCATAATTATATTAAATAAATACCGGTATTAGAGTCAACACGCCTGTACCAAAGTGGTAGAGCCTCATTCTTAGCATCCAAAGGACCCAGGATGAAATTCAGGTAAGGGAGGAATTCTTGAGTACTATAGGATCACTATAACATGTACTATAGCAGTGAAGGTAATATAGCAGTGGTTGCACTGTAGCGGTGGCGGTACTGTAGCGGGAACAGTACGGGAGGAATTAATGTTGCTGGTACTATATCAGCAAAGGTATTGTACCAGTAATATTCATTGAAGGGTCATTTAGGCCAAAAATTGGGCTTTCAAGCCTTGTATTTAGGCCACTCGACCTTGAGCCTTAGGGTTTGTAATGGGTCCCCCTCTACCCAAACAAAACGAGGTCTTTTGTTAAATAATAAAACGAGGCTTCTCCCCAACATTTTAAAAAAATATCTAAATTAGATAACTTAAAGAAATTATATGAAGATATTTTAATAATGTATGTTTTAACTTATTTTATAAGAATCATAATTTCTGTTTTAATAATTTCATATCAAAATTATTAATTTTGATATTTAGTTTACCCAAATATTTTTTATTTTTTAAATATTCACATCAAAATTATATAATTGTAAGGTTTTAGTATTTTTTTAAAAGTGTAATTTTAAATAATTACTAAAAATAACTTTTTTCAAATAGAGTTTATTTTATAAGGTAATAGAAATCCTATAAATACCAAATAAATTCATGAATTAGTATCTCAACCAAAAATAATTTTAATAATATAATATTTTTTGAAATATTTAATTAAATTATAAAATCAAAATATTATTCCATTGTCTGAAAAATTAATCTATTCAGTTAAAGAACTATTTCTTTTCATTATACATAATATTAATTTTTTAATTGAAGTGTTTATAATTCAAAATATTTATATTTTTAATTAAATACTACTCATAGTTTCAAATACAACCACTATTTTCTATAATCATATGGAAATAATGTTTTATAAATTATTTTAACCAAGAATAATCCTCCAATTTTTATATAAATACACACTCTCACCCCTTGTAAAATGACATAAAAATAATTACATTTCATAATATTTAATCCATTACCACTAACTAATTCTCCTTGTAAACTTATAGTCATTATAGTTTAACCCTACTCCATTCCTCTATGGAATTTGGGCCTATAAAAAGGGGAAACTTCAAGGATGTGGTAACATTCCTTTAATTTAATTTCACTTTCCTTCTTCACATCTTATCTCCAAATTTATATTTTTAATCCAATCCAAATAGAATTATCAATTAATATTTTATAATGATATTTATTATATTAATTTATTGTAAAATTTATATTTACAATATATGTATATAAAATATATATCTATCTGTTTAGAAACATCCCATAAATGGTTTTTTAACCACCCATGAAGAAATAGTTGAATCATTACTTATCAAACATATATTTATATATTAATGTTATTATGCTACTATGTTGTTATTATAAACTATTTTAAAATATATATATTATATTTCTATCCGCCTATTGACATTTTCCATTACTTGTTAGTATACATACCAATAATGATGTTCTAAACTCTTGCGTTATCATTGTCTCCATAGCTAGTTAGTTTATCTATTCTCTAGTGTGTGTCTATATATATGTGTGTGTTTGTGTGTGTGTTTTTTCTTTTACTTTTTTTATGTTTTAGTGTATTCTTAAATCTATTTATTCATGTGCAAATTGTTTCTTGAATTTATATATTTCTGGAGGTAATTTAACTATTTAATAATAAAAAACAACCAAAGCCCTACTATTTAAATAAATACGGGAATAATTCCAGAAAATCTATCATTTCACATTTTAATATTCAATGAAATATTAATAAAAACTTTCAATTGAAATAATTGTTCAATAAAAATATAAATACATAAAATATACCTTTATATAATTGCTTCAATAAACATAAGTTGGTTATACATGACATGTAAATGTAATTAGATAAAATGGTACTTATGGTATAGTTATTATCAAAAACATTATTTTTATCTTACTTTTCATTGGAATTCTTCTAAATTTTATTAAATAATTTATAGAGGGTATTTTTTTTTATTTTTACCTTCTCTTCTATCTAGTTTTGATCATATCATTGTCTTTGGGACAAATCTATTTTCGCCTCCAATGTTATTGATAATGTATTATTTTCTAAACCACCCATTGATTATTCTTTTTTTCTTATTCAACATATAATTTATAATATTTTATTACTGATTTTACCGAAGAATATCAAAAATATTGTCTCAAATTCTTATATTGTGCATCTTCATGTTTAATACATCATATATTTTTTATGAAATTTTTTTGAAACACATACATTTTCCTTCAATTTATTTCATCTTTATGTCGGATGTGTGTATATTTTATATGAGAAATTCAAGATTTTGGAGATATTATAAAGTGATAAGTATCCAAAAAATAATATAATCAACTATAGAATGGTAAAAATATTATATCTCTTGAGGTCAATGTGCATGCATATTTTTTAGTTATCTTTTCCAAAATATTTTTCGTACATACAATGCAGTTTTCATTGTAGAATATATTATGGTGTGATATTTACAACATGTTTTTTTGGATTACAGTTGGGTAAGAGTTTCAATAGAGGATGTATATTGGGTTTGTGTCTCAGATATACTTCTTCACCACATATTAGAAAATTTCCACTTAAAGTCAATGTGTTAGGGTCAAAGTATGATTATTTCATTGAAGACATATGTGGGATTCAAAAGAAATTATATTAGAAATTTTAGGGGTTTAGTGTCTGGTTCAGGTGAATATCTGAAGGAAGGGGTCAAATGTGGTGTTTTATATAATAGAAAAAGTTTCTAATCAGAGGTTGTATGGTTAGTATTACATGAGGGTAGGTAGTTTTTGGGGACCTAATTACCTAACAGCCCCATAGATAAACTGCCGACTGTGGATTCCAATATACAAAAGGGGGCCCGACCATTACTCCTTGATTTGAATGTTGTTGACATCTATGAAAAATTGAAATGTGACTTGGAGAGGAGGTGTAAAACAGGTTATATAGATCTGAGGAACATAGGTCTTGAGACACCCTATGAGGATGAATTGGGATTAGGAGATGAAGTTTAGGATAAGGAGGTGTTTCAGGCTATTGTTGGGAAATACGCAATGGACTATATAAACAGTGATGGTAGTGGAGGCTGGTTGAAGGCAACAAGAAGGGTGAAATCAAGGAGGACTCATCTAGGTGTTAATTTTTGAAATAGACATGGGTATCTAAAGTCTTATGGCCTAATAAAATAATTATATGAAGGTAAATCTCATGATTTAGGTGTTTGGGAGGCCTATTTGGATTTCATGGACAAGCAACATGACTCATCATAACATGCTTCTTTTTAGGATACATAGTGTCTGGTTTTGGAGAACACCAATGTGCAGTCTTTGTTTATGGGGCATGGATTAGTGAAATGACATTCTCCATAAGATGATAATCTGAACACTGATGCACAAAATGATAATTATCATGAGGGATTCCAAAATCTATTTTACTCTTCTATAATATAGGATAAGTGGTGGACCATTCATGATGATGAAAGGGTGACTGAAATCATTCCCCTTAAGGATTGTGCATTGTTCATTCCTTATTCAAGGATTATATTATATATTATCTAAAAAAGATGATTAAAAATGAAGGTCTCACATATACTCTTATGATTTGAATTCCACAGAAGGACTAATCAAAACTGTCATAGACTACATCTATCAGATATTCCTCTAAATTTACAAGAAGGGATATTGAAGAGACTATTAAAATAATAAATCAAGTTAATGCTCATTTTGAGAGAGAAAAATATGATGAGTTTGATAATGAAAATCATCTTTCATGTTATGATGTTTAACTTTTTGCTTGTTGGATAGAGGAAATATTATTTTTTTACCACACCTACCTTCTTTCTACTTCTTTGTTTTATCATTGATAAATGGTCATAATCTTTTACTTATGGCTGAACATTTTTGGTATATTATTGTACCTAGAAATAATCATTGACCAATTCTATGTAATTTTATTACATACATCACATTACATGTCTCTTTAAAGGGATCTCCATATACTTTTGAGCAAGATATTATTATTATTCAATGATAATAATTATAATTATCACCCTTATTTGTTAATGTATCAGGTCCATTCATATTGTTCATTAAATTATTGGGATTTTTATTTCATCATTCATTTATTTAATTCCCTATGAGAATATAAAAATTAATTATACTATGAAATCACATAGGATAATTATGTTTAATGAAATTAATATTGTTTAATGTATTCTCTGTATTAATGTAACATGAACATAATATTCTAACCTTTTTGTTTTTTGTATAGTTATATACATTTATCACAATAATAATTTATCAATAATGGAAATTATGTATGTTTCACTATACTATTAAGGCCCTAAAACACAATATATTAATTCACTCTTGGTTATAAAAAATGTTAATGATATAATATTTCAAAACAATAGATTAATTCATAATAGATTGATAAAAGTATATATCAATCAATGTGAAGAAGACACATGGTAATATCCTTTATAATGAAGTCAAATAACATTATTAATACATTTCATTAACGATGAGAACATACAATGGAATCGGAGGTACGGAATCTATAACAAAAAATCATGAGATGCCTTATTTGAGAAGATGAAATATATAATATTTTATAAATAAAAGCAATTTTTTTTACAAATGATTTATTTTCATAAAACGGGATGAAGTGGAAACCAAAAAGGAGTTTGAGTAACAATGTAAAAGGTCTCTTGAGATCACACATAGTAATTTCTATGACCTATTGAGAAATAATATCACAAATAGATATATTTATTTCCCAACATTCATTGATTAACTAACTAATTGTAAAATTTTGATATTTATGTGGAGTGGATAAAAAACCATTAAAATGTAAAAAATCTGTCAAAGGATTTAATAATATAAAGATATATATATATATAATCATGTTATATTAGTATTATATTGAAACAACAAACATGAATGATCCATTTATAGAACACCTCAAGATTCCTATTGTATAATATGATTTTATTTACCCGTTCACTAAAACAAAACCAAATGGGATTTCCAATGTATGGACCCAACCCCAGAAGCCGAGAGACAATGACTTACCATATTACATTCACATTATTACAAGGAATGAAATCCTGAAGGACTGATTAGTTGAATAGTTTTTTAGACTAGATTACATATATAATACCCATTTAAAATTGAGAATATAAAATAAAACATAATGAAAGTAAAATATCAACATCATTGAAACTCATTCCAAGAATTCATCTTCATACACCAGGGAAAGGATAAAAAATAAGGATGAGATCAGATGCCTGGTAATGATTATTTATAGTGTTATAATAATTAATAAAAGTGCATAATCAATATGGAATGGTAAATAACTAAATCTTGTTTCATTTAACTAATGAATTGAGAATAAAATTCATCTATATATAACGCCTAAGTAAAAATCTCGTGGATAGTAATAATAACTGAATTTTTAGTGTAGGAAATGATTAAATATTAGAATCCATGTTTCCAAGTCACATGGACCCTTTTCCATCAGGACCATTCACAATATGGTTTAAAACTAAACCGGAATAAATCCATTTGATTTGGCCAACTGATTTTTCACATTAGACTATCGAAGCATCGTGAGGCTTGAATTAATTGGTCCTCATCCCATAGAGCATGAATTAACTAGTTCCCAACCCATAAGGATTACATTAAATGGTTTCTAAACCACGTATTTCATGTCCAAATTATTATTCATATATTGAGTACTCTACTTTAATTCATAAAAAATATCCTTTTAAAATATCCATATTGATGGAAGGGTGTAGATATATCAATATTTACCTAAGTAAATGATTTAAATTTAAAAGTAAAAATTATATGTGAAAATTGTACAAGGACTAGGAAATAATTATATCCATTATAAAATAAAATTAAAATCACAAATAATTATAATTTCCAATTACTAATGTTTATGATAGTGTTATTTTTAAAGATAAATTTTGCAATCAAAACAGAAATTGATATTTCACGATAACTTTTCCAATTAGAAGATTTCAAGTTAAAAACCATTGGATGAGACAATTAGAAGTAAAACATTAAATATCATGAATAAAAAATTATTAATGATATAATATATCCTAAGGATAAATTTATACACCACACATACATAAATAATTATTGAATGTGACATTTATCTCAACGATGTATAAAAGAGATAAAATCACTTACCTTATGTTTCCTTTTGGGTGAACATATTTTAACCTCCTTTATAGTAGTTTTAAACATGTTTTAAAATTATCAAATAACTATAATAATATGTATATTATCATATATTATCTTTTTATAATATCATATTACCCTTTTATTTATGATATATCATCATTTTCATGACATCTGTTGTTAGTTATCTAGTATTTCATGTATGTTTTGACTTGTTAGTTTAATAAGTATTAATAGAACATTATTGAACCATATATATAATTTAATACATGAAGTAATAAATTATTTATATTCATTATATATGTATTTACTGTAATCCATAATTTTTGGAGATGGGAAATTAAATACACTATTCTTGGAGATAGTAGGTCGTATATATGCATGAATGTTATTTCACTATTGTTGTTGTATTAAAAGAATAAAAAGTAAAATATATAAATATATTATAATTATAGTGTCAAATGTATTTCAAATAAATCATTTAGTATTATTTAAACCATCCATAACACATTCTATGTAGAGTTTGATTGCATCACATCGCATTGAGGAGTTGGTAGACCACACATCCACAAATGATGTTATCGTATTCCCACATGATGGAATGCATGGGAGTATATGTTACATAATAATGAAAGAAGAATAAATAAATTCTTAATGTCATATATATAATATATAATTTTTAAATCCATCTTTATTTCCAACCATGAAGGATGGTAATTGATTGACAAACGACATCGGTCCATGAGACAGTAGTCTGTCATACACATGAATGTCGATTATGTATCCCATTAGATGGAAGTATTTATGAGTGTAGGATCTACCCTTGAAATATAAAAAATCATATTATATTTAAAATACTGAGGTTATTATTTAATAAATATAAAAAAATGATTTAAGGTGTGGAGGATGAAATAAAACAAAGGGCCCACTGAATAACATTACCACTTTTTCGGGTAAATCCGTTTTGTTTTTACCAAAAGAATTCATTGCAGTTCTTTATTCCCAACGTTAGTCATTTTGGATTATGGAAGAGATGTTGTGATCTTATTTGGGTAGGCTTTGGATGATCCAAATATATTGAGTGGTGTGAATAAGTGAGGGGGTGAGTGTCTTTTTATAATGGAGAAGGAGTGAAATTCTTGATAATATAAAAAGGTAAACACTATTACGAGGTATCCCTTATATAATGTGCCTAAAAAATTTATAAATAATGTATTAGAGTGAAATTATGGTCTATAAAATCCCCCCCCAAATAATTACATTTTGATAATTATATTCCTCAACTTCTTTGTTCCCCCACTATTATAATTTTGGTTATTATAGTAACTAGTTTTTTAGGTTAAGTAATTTCACCATTAAGAAATAATAATGGTGGTATTTATTAGATAATACAGACCCATATAATTTTAAATTTTTTAACTAATTTACAAAATAATAGTACCATGTGTGTTTGAAATTAATTTTAATACAAGCGCAACTAATGTGCAAAGACACAACATAAACTATAACCACACTAACCATGTTTTTACTAATTGACAGTCAATATAGTCATTATAATAGAATAATTGGTCCATTAATGGACCATAATTTATAATATTTAAAATTTAATAATAAATTTTCAGAATATAGAATTTTTAGCAATTTCATATCTCTTAATAAAATGTATCTTATTGAAAAATAACAATAATGTCAATTTTGATATTTTTTAATTTCATTTTAAAAATATCGATAAAATAATGGAATTAAAATATATTAAGGTAAAAATTTTGTAACATGACATATTAATCTACAATAATTAGTTAACAAAATAGTTCATTCAATTTTCTTCCTTTTTAATATTTTTTAGTGTAATTAAATTTTATTTAATAATTAACTAAATAATCACTATATTGGTGTTTCTTAAAAAAATTAAGTATCTAATTCATCAATAAAAATTAATTATAAATTATTATGATCAAATGAACTCATTTATATTTCATAGGGATATGTATAACAAAAAATATGATGTTTTTTAAATATCTGAATGCTTATAAATGTTAAAGGTAAAGAATGTACATTTTTACTCTCTTTCCCCAATTAACTTATTTTATAGGTCAAATTTATTTAATTTTATCCCAATAACTCATAAAATTAAAAAAAGGGGATATTGTTGAATCATTGAAATCTAGAGGATTTTTTTGCAAGTGTCTAGTTCAGTTTACACCATACGATTAAAAATTAAACACCATGTAAACTAATTTTTACAGTAACGTTAATTAAATTTAATTACTTTCAATGATAATTTTGGTAAAAAAACTAATTTTATATTACTAGACTATAAATATTATAATAATTAGAACTATATATATCATTTTACCCAAATTATATTCACTTATGTGTAAGAATTAACTTTAATGATAACCCTATTGACGTGGCAGGAAAGAAGGTTTTCAAAATGAAAATGTTCATAAGTATACTATGTTTTTATATCTAAGATCAGTATAAAAATGATTAAAATGAACTAAATTGGATTAATATATTTATAATATAACTATTTTCATTTTAAAATAATTTTAATATCAAATTTTACCTTAATTAATATTTAAATGAAAATTCTTGCTAAAACTAAAATGTGGTCTTCTTTACTATTCGTCATAAATTAAAAATTATAATAATAAAAAATTCTCCATAGGATAATTTTTACATTCAAAATTAAAAAATGAATTTTATTTGTAAAAAAATTAAAAGTTTTAAAGAAAATTAAGATAGTTATGCCATTAATTGGTGAGAACACTTTCTTTGGGAAAATACAGTTTTTATGCACTAAAAAGGATTTGTTCTTATCATATGTATATAAAATCTTTTTGATGAATGTCAAAACAATTGATAATATATATATATATTATATTAAAATAAATATATCATAAAGTCTTAGGATTTTATATTAACATATAATATTTTTTCCTATCTTTTATGTTATCGAAGGAACTCGATATTGTTTGTAACAGAAGCCAACATAGTAATTCTTGTAAAGAATGATGACAACAAAATAAAATTTATTCTAAAAGGAATATACTGTAAATATTGGAGTGTAACATTCTCCCCACATTAAATAAAACGATTCCTCACATTTCAAACTTAATCTCGGAAATTGAGAGATTCATATTTGAAAATTCCATTATCGAAAAACCCACATCGTAAAAGGGATAAAAACAAATATTTTTAATAAAATAGACCTGTAAATGTGAAGGTAAGAATAATACTAGGATTTAATATATGAGAACATTAGTGAAAAAATTGATGTGGATGATAAATAAAACTATCAGGTTCTGATGGAGAGTGATAAATAACATTTTCATGTGAAAGTTAATGACCATAAAGACATAAATAATAATTAGGAAAAATGTCATTGATGTCATCCAAATGATAATAACATGAAAAATTGTTTTTCAAGGACATTTTTCCTAGATTTTAAGAACTATTTCACTCTCTATGAATATATGTTAACGTATGATTATATTTCATAAATGAAATATTATCCATTGGGTGTGCCTTGAACTATTTCTATGTCATTTCATAGAACAAGTTTCATCATATGGTGAAGTAATACATTTACCTACAAAAACTTTTCTGAAGAACATCTTATACCATTTCATAAATTGTTAAATTTTAAAAAATATTACGACCCAACACTTTATAAGTTAGGTCATTGAATTTCAAAAAATGAGTTTGTAATTAGCCTTCAATCAATATATAGTATCACTTTAATCATTACATACCATACCTGGTAACACCTTCATCATGTATTCTCTTGAAATTTGGTAATAACATTAATTAGCATAATTTTTTTGAAAACATGCATGTTTCCTTATGACTTATGTAAAACATGGATTATAGGATATATTCCTTAAATAGAAAAATGTTTTAAACTCTATAAAATTCAACATAAAAACTTTGTCGAAAAGTCTCTAATCATTTCCATAGTACTCATCACTTATTGATTTTATGATTTCTAAATAAATAATATATTTATTCAAATTTCTTTATATCATTATCAGGAATATATTATGTGTAGTCCTTACCTTAGCCATATGGTTTCCATAAGTTCAACTTGTCACTTAGTCATTTTTCTTAGACATCGGTACCATTCAACATATGATTTCAAATCCCGAAAAGGACTAAAGTAAAATCCTCATATATTCCATAATTCTTAGACATTAGTAAAATTATCTTTTTTAGTTATATTCTATTGATTCTTGATGTTTTTATTTGTGTAGTGCCACATTTCACTACAGTTGAAACACTAAATATCTTTTTTTTCTTTCTAGCCTTTGCATTCTTTTTAGGTGATTCATTTCTCTACACATATAACAATCTCACAATACTTTCAACCATTTCCTGAGGTTATTCCTTCCACAATTATCAGATGACGGAAAATTATTCTTTCCCTTATACTTATTATCCATATTTCCCCTAATTTTCCTCTTCTTTGTTTTATTTCCTCGAAATCTATAATACTTAGATAAATCTGTCTTTATCTCGTTATCACAAGAAAACACAAGAAAATGTGTCCTAAAATGGTGAAAATGTTTTTGATACTAGTTCCCTTTGAAACATCACTACCAGCAAACAGGGCATGGGAAATACTACCTTTTATCACTGCTACGAAGAAAGCGTTGATAAAGGGGAGAGCCTTTATGAGCACTGGCTAAAAGCGCTGTTAAATGTGACCTTTATTAGTGCTAAAAAAGCGTTGATAATGGTGTACCCTTTATCAGTTCTTTTCATAGCACTTATAAAGGGCACATTTATCAAAACTAATAATAGTGCTGATAAATGTTTTTAATAAAAAATATTATCAATTTATATAAAATTATTATATTTATTTTTATAAATAATGTTTATTTGTATGCATTAAATAAAAAACAAATTACTATTATTAAATAAATATATATATATAATTAAATAATTATAATTTTATAGTAAATTACATTAAATAATAAATATATTTATTAGATTTATTAGATTTAATATGTTTATTAGAGATTTATTATATTAATTTATTATATTTATTAGATTTATTGGATTAATTTACTATATTTATTATATGAGATATATTTAATATATTTAATATATTTAATATATATATATATATTTTATAAATATAGAATACTTATTAAAATATGTATTTATAATTAAAATTATTGAATGTATGTGTCTTTTCCAATGAATTTGGTCAATGAATATTTTTATTATGTGTATATATGTGTTATGTATCATGCATGAATGTTCATTTATACACATCATGTTATTCGTTGATGTGTTATATTGATTAATTAAATATGTTACCCATATGAACTACATATGTTGTATAAAATGTACTTATTAAATTACATTAAATATATTTAAATAATAAATATATTTTATTATATTTTTAATTATATATATAAATACTTTCTGAATACATTTGTAATTATAATTATAACTATATATATTTAAATAATTATAAATTTATAAATATAATTTTATTAATATATTTATATATTAACAGTTATATGACAATATTTATTAATATACAGAACTAATATTTATAATTATAACTATAAATAAATAAAAATATATGTGTAAATATTTATAAAATAATAATAAATATATATATTGTACTACTTATAATGTTATAAATATATAACTAAATAGATATATTTATAAATATGAAAAAATATTTATAAATATATATGAATAAATTAATATTTATTTAAATAGTTATTTAATGGGTTATGAAATTGTTTAAATAACGATTCCCTTTATCGGCCTTAAAAAAGAACGAAAAAAAGAAATATTTTTCATCACTGATAAAGAGGTATTTTATCATTGCTTTTTTAGTGCTAATTAAAATGGCCTTTATCAGCACTGAAAAGCACTGATAAAACATACCTTTATTGGTTATATAATTTTAGCGCTGATAAATTGGTCTTTTATCAGTGGTTTTCAAGCTTGCATAAAGGTATATTTTTTTAGTGATTTTTATTTTAACACTGATAAAACATACCATTATCAGCACTTTTAACTGGCACTAATAAAGGTTCCAGTGGTCTTTATAAAAGAACCCTAATAAGATCCTCCTCCCTCGCACCATTTCACACCTTCACGGAAGCTAACCCATGTGTCGTCGATCCCTCCTCCTCTGAAACCCCTCCGCCACCACGACCCCTCCTCCTCATCCTCTCCAATGATGCCTCCTCCTCCTCCTCGTCCTCTGGCTCATCCATCACTACCGCCTCCTCCCCAACCCGATCCGCCAACTCATCCACCTTTGCCGCTGCCTCCTTCTCCTCTTCCTACTTTGCCTCCTTCTCCTCCTCCTCCTTGTGAGGCCCCCTTGTCCACCTGACCTACTCTGGCACGCCCTCCTCATCTGACTACTATCCTGGTATCCTCCTCTATAGCACACATATTCCCCCCCAGTTCATCTCTATTGCAGTTTCCCTAGTTTTCATAGGGTGCATAGGGTTTGGGATTGTTTTTCATTTAATTATTGGTATATCATTGAGTTTTGGGTGGGTGTTTTCATCTAGATATTTTTATATATATTTATTATACTTGTTCACTCTTTGATTAATATTGTTTAATGTTCTTGATTATTTAAATTAAGTGGAGATTATTATTAGATATATTCCATTCCCTTTATTTTTAATTACCTCTAATTAATTTTATTTTCAATGTACTACTCTTAATTTTCTTATCATTTTTATTTTACAAAAATGGGAAGAAATATTCAAATTTTGGGAGAGTTTATTGGGTTTGGTAATTATAAAATGGGTTGAATAGTTCCTTTCCACTCTATCTATGTTTTCATAAATTCATATCCCCAATAAATTTGATTATTTTTATTTTGATAATTACTTATTCCTATCTTAGTTTATAGTTTATTATTCTTTATTATGGTAGAGATATTTATTAGATTAATTCATATCCCCTATAAATTCATATGGTGTTTCTATCACATATGATTCCGTAGGCTCTTTCTAGGTACATAGACCTATTCTGACTATTTATACCCTCATATATACTACTTTTGAATAGATTATACCTTTATGCCTGGTCGACAAACTCTATGATGGATAACTTCTCTAGTAGTGTCTATATTTTAGAGTTGAACAATATTTTTGATTTATCTTCATTTCACAAATTCTAGATTCTTGATTAATATAATAGAAACAACCTTTAATGAAAAACATGTAGGACACATTTCTCTACTTTTTAAAATTTCCTTAGTATTATCAAAATATATTATATACTCCTCAAGGAAATTATTTTTCCTTTCCATATAAATTGAATTAGAAGTAATAGACATTGCTTCCATGTAAAAGGTTTATCTTCTGTACAATTTTAATGTTCACAATTCATCACACATATTAATGAATTTCATAAAAAATCATATAATTGTGTCAACAAGATTGGGCTCTCCAACATACTTCAAAATTATCTTTCTCAATTATATATTTTCATCAATCATATTGAAAAATCATGTTCATTGTAAAAAAAACCAAAATAGGGAATTTGGTCTCAATGACCGCCTATTGGGATCATCACATATAAAAAATAAACTGAAGAATAAAATACATAAGGGCTTTATTCCACCCACAAACCTCATTAAGGTTATACTAGAACCCATCAATCTGCCCAGCCCGATTTTCAAACTATTCAAAAATTATTCAATAGTCATGGGTTATGACAGTGGATATAGACCAATTGAAAATGGATATAGTTTATATACACTATCATGACACCCATGGGTGTTATAATGATTTCCATATCCCACTAACAATAGCCATAGTTAGATAGTCAAGTACCATAGACAATTCTTGTGGATGTAGTCCGTATTATGGGTAACCTATAGCCATGGTTTTTATCATTTTATATTTGGAATCAACATCCATGGGTGGACCATAGACATAGGTTTCACCATCTATGGTTTATTAATGTGGTCAAATATTTATAAATATTAAAGAAAATGATGTGATTTGATATCCAAACCACTTCAATAATTTATCTAAGACTTTAACAATAACATAAAATGTACTATATTTATAAATATATACATATCTATATATCAAAATATATTAATTTATCTTTATGTGTGTGTGTATAAGTTTTAATGACAATAATAATTATACTTTTAGGAAAGAAAAATGTTCATGGATTCTGAAACCTTTTGACATAGTCCATATCAACTTGGTCATAGGTGTTATAGGAATGTCCTACCACCACTATATATATGTATCATGGCCTTAGGAAATTCTCATTACCTAGCCATGAAAAAAATTCCTTTGGCCATAGTCCATATCAACTCACACACTAGTTATACCTCCATTAAAATGTATGTTACTTGGTTATATTAACCTCACTAGAAATTAGATCACAGGTTGTGCCTTGTCATTGGAAAAAGGAATATGTCTGGGTTATACCTCTTGGTGTGTAAAAGGGAAGGGGTTTTTTTATTCATATCATGGTATGGTGAAAGATAGATATTAAAGAGTCACACTCTTCATCAAAAGTGTGGACTATCTAGTGCATATCCATGTTACAACCTTGTATTTTAAAGAATAACCTAGGGTTGGTTTCGAAGGTGAAAGAGGTAAGTTGAACAGATTTCTCAAATGGAACTAGATTCCATGACATGGTGAAATTTCTACATCGTGGAGGTTGTGATAGTGGCATGGTTGGGGAACAATGGTGTGGAAGATATTTTTTATGGTTCTAGTTATTTTGTAATAGTTGTGTCCTGGAGTGTTGGTTGTGGTGTAAAGTCTTGTAATGTGGAGTTCACACAATTCTACTAATTTGGTATCATTTCATTGTGGTGGGTATGTGGGATTAGATGTTATTGTGTAGTGATGACCAATGAATCATAGTCCCTTACCCCTAGATTATATGATCTAATTTTTGAATGTGAACACAGATTCTAGATGTGTTTTTACCAGGAACCATTGTGTTGTGGACATCTCTTTTGTGTCATAATTCTTTCTCATTTGGGACCCATTGTAGCATAGACCTATGTGTTGTGTTGTCATGCATGTTTTGTTATATTTTCTATGTGTTTTGTTGTGATGCATGTATTTTTCTCCCTTATATTTAGATCCTTTACGATTAAGTCCATATCCTGCTTAGATTCTTGATGCACCTCTTATTATAGAACCTCATGATGGAATAACCCAACAGACCTAAATATAATTACTTAAACCAGCCACATTTTAATGAAAAATATACAATGAATATTTAAACACACTTCCACATCATCATTTCCATCAACATCTTCACATCATTCCTCACCCAAGCTTATTATTTACAGATTCAACATCACTTATAACAATATGATGAATAAATCCAAACTAATTACAATTTGATAAGGTTTTTAATATATTTTAGATTAGTTTTTTATTTCTAATTGACACGCTAGGTTCAAAAAACATTACTAAAATACAAATGAGGAAATCCTAAGTAGTGACTACTCTAATGTCCAATCTATAAATGATTTACCAGATATGATACTATCAGGACCTAACAATATAGGAACTTCAGTGGGTTTGGGAATAAATTAGTGTATGAACCCCAAATACTATATTTAAATGGACATGGGTCAGTTACAATTGGAAAGGTAATGATACGACCCATGCTGATATCATAACCAACAAATTACCTGACTTTCCACTAACCTAATTGGTGTTCATGATCCATATAGGATATAAATGATCCCCTTGAAAAAATATACGATTAATGTGGAATATTTTACCCCTAAGTTAGAGTAAATTAAAAATGATCATTCTCCTAAAAAACAGACATGTCCCATTTATAAGTTGAACATCTAAAAAAATAGTAGATACACAAAAAATAAATAACTTGGAAGCAGATATCATATATGGAAAATAAAATCCCACTATTTAGAAATAAAACTATTTTACCAGACATGTACCATTCCAAAAATTCATTGGAAATATTTTGAATATGTTAAACATATGGGTTATCATTTTATGTTTTATTTTAAGTAGGAAATATCCTCTTCCACACGCCTCTCCTCCATCACGAATGCACCTTCCCTGCACGCTGAACGACACCTTCGTAGTGAGTCTTCTCTTATTACTCATTGGTTTCATCTTGTTCGTATGTTATTACTATTTGATATTGATGATTATGTTGTGAATTGTATGGGCTAAACACCCCACTATAAATCATGGTTCTTGGTCATCCTTGTTTTGCACACTAAATGAATTTCATGTTGGTTGGTTCATGTTGAACATTTGAATATAGAAATTGGTAATTTGCGCATTCTTGGTTAATTAATGAATTACCCATGGCGATAAAACATATGTGATAACCCTTGAATTAACAAGAGGTATTGAATAAGGGATGCTTTGTAAAATATGAAATTGTGTTTGGTTTGTATGGTGTTGTGATTGTGAGAACATTTATGTGTTTTTATGTTGTTACGGTTGTTAAAATGATTGATATGCCATTTTTTCCATGTTTTTGTTCTTCCACCATTAAATATCAATCCAAAACTTACCCATTTCAATGGAACTACCACTTTATTACTTGTGCAATTCCAATGAATATTACAAAACAACTTCACTAGAGGACTCTATGGGACCCTTTTTGGACACCATAATCAATTAAACAAAACAACACATGTAATTAATCGTTCCACCTACAATAACTATATGGAAAATTATTCCATATATTAGTTTAGTACCATAGTTCGGGACTCGAGACATTATTTTTCTAGGGAAACACTGAAGGACTAGTTTAGAACAATTCATATAGATCACATGTGGGATACGAAAACATTCTATTGTAAGGGCTTCTCATAGAAAATTCTATTAATCAGGTGGTTGGGAATATGGGTTTGATCTACTTTGGCCCTGAGTAATGCATGGAGAGGTAAGGGTATTGTTTACCATAGCTAGTTTTATTGATTATAGTTGGTTTATAACCCTATTTGGACATCTTTTGGTAAATTATTTTTTAAAATATTAATATTACTATATCAAATATGATGAATATGAATAAGGAATGGATGAATTCCAATCGGTTGACAAAAATAGTATGAATATGGCATGAAGGTGTTTATTAAGTTTGAAAAATATCAAGCATATGACCCTTCTCAAGTCCTTTTTCGGTGTTTTTGTTGTTGTTATTAAAGACAAATTAGTCTATAGGAGTTGTAAGAACATTTGATCCATCACAAAATAGATTGAAGTTATACATGTTGGAATAAACATGGGAAAAAATGAATGTAGGTAGTGGCTGGGATAGCACTGCATTTTATGGACCATTTGATAAGATTACAAGCATGAACAATGAAGATGGTTATATGGAGGATGTGATTACAGATGTAAATGCTGATGAAGAATCTATTGAGAGAATAATAAGGGAAGTTGAAGATGAGCTTCGTGACTTCCCCAAATTGATTGAGAAGTTAAAGAGATGTGAAAAGATTCCATTATATGATGGTTTCACTAAATATACAGCATGTTCAGATGTACTGAAGTTGTATAATTTGAAAGCGGGAAATGGTTGGAGTGATGCTAGTTTTACAGAACTATTTGCTCTCTTGAATGACATTCTCCTAGAATATTATAAGCTCTTGATCAAAATATATGACACCAAACGAATGCTATGTTCAATGGGTATGATCTATAAAAGAATACATGCATTCTCGAATGACTGTATACTATTTCACAGGTACCACAAATAACTTAAAGCATGACCGAAGTGTGGTGTTTATATATAAACGAATGACCAATAAAGTCCTATGAATGTTGTATGGTACATTCTAATCATTCCAAGGTTTACACACCTACATGGAAGTGATGAGACTGCAGGAAAATTTACATGGCATGCAGATACAAGAATTAAAGATGGGAAACTATGTCATCCAATAGACTCTCCTCCGTGGAATAGAATTGATCATGAGTATCCGGAATTTGGAAACGAGCCAAGAAACCATCTTCTTGCATTATCTACAGGTGGAGTGAATCCTTATGGTTTTCAAAGCAACACTCACAGTACATGGCCAATGATGTTGGTAAATTATAACTTACAACCACGATTATGCATGAAATAAAAATAAATCATGTTATCTATGCTTATATCTGGACCAAAAAACTAGGTTATTATATTTATATTTATTTGGATATATTGATCGAGGGTTTGAAATTATTGTGTGGTTCAGGTGTTACATTGTATGATGCTTACAAAAATGAAGATTTCAATTTGAGATCCATGTTGTTTGGGATGATTCATGAACTTCCAGCTTATGGAAATTTTTCAGGATATAGAATTAAAGGAACTCAAGGTTTTCCTATTTGCGAAAAAGGTACACATTCAATTAGGTTGAAACATTCATAGAAAACCACATTTCTAGGATATCTTAGATTTCTACCCCAATGGAATAAGTACCAATAATGGACGACATCATTCGATTTAAGTCCAAAAGAACTGACATCACCGTCTCCACAAATAGTTGATCAATTGTTTAGGAAAGTAAAATATGTGGACACTAATTTTGGTAAATTATTTTAGAAAAACCTTTCGAAACCCAGTTGGAAAGAGAGGTCGTTTTTTTTAAATTTTCAACACTACAATTGTTTGCATGTCATATATTTTTTAATGTCATGCATGTTGAAAAAAAATATATGATTGTGTCATCAGCATGTTTCTAAATGCCCCATGAAAAACAAATTATTTAATTAAGGCTAGATTAGACATGGTTGAGATGGGAATATGAGAAGAGTTGGCACCAGTGAATTGTGAAAATGGAAATTTCTTCCTAATACTACTTACACTCTTTCCAGGCAGGTGATATATTAGTTTTGCAAATTCTTGAAGGATGGAAAGGTTCCATAGGGATAGAAATAAAATATCAAGAACTTTTTGCCAATCAACAATTTAATGTTAAAGGGTACGAAATCACATGACTGCCATTTTTTAATGCAAGAACTAATTCTTATATCATTAAATTGAATTTTCCCTTGAATTTCTATCATACATTAACAAATATTTGTTTCTTCTTGAATACTATATGCAACAAAGTTATAGACCCAGTGAAATGTCCAACTATGGAAAGAGAAATTTGTATCATATTATATAAATTGGAAATGTTATTCCTCCCATCATTCTTTGATATGATGGTTCATATGATGGTCCACTTGGTGAGAGAAATTCGAATATGTGGTCCTATACATTATAGATAGATTTACCCCCATTGAATGGTATATGAATATTTGGAAAGGGTTTGTTAGAAATCGAAGTCAGCCAATGGGTTGTATTGTAGAGCAATATATTGTTGAGGAAGCCATTGAATTATGTACCGAATATCCGTCTTGTGTGGAATGCATTGGCATACTAAAATCTCATCACACTAGGTGGCTTGAAAGTGAAGGAATTTCTAGAAGAGAGGTCATCATGATCAATATTACATATTGGGAGTAGGTCCATCTTTACATTTGGCATAACAATTTTTACGTTGACCCATATGTTCAAACACAAAAAGAAATTCTTAGGCAATTGAATCCATATAGGGATGAAAAATGGATATCAGAAACACATAATCGACAGTTTATAGGATAGTTTTTGGGCTATATATTTAAGAATTCAGATGAAAATCTAGGCTCAATTTTAGAATTACATCAATGGATAGCCATATGACCAAGTGTGTATGTAATATCTTACAATGCTTATACAGTTAATGGTTATACATTATATACTAATGAAGATGGTGAATACTATACCATGAAGAATAGTGTGGTTACACTTATGGATGAAGCAATGAATATTTCGGGTTTAGGAAAAAATTTAATTTATGCGAATATGTCATACTATGGAACCATAAAACAAATATAGGAGTTATATTATGAAAAATCCCAAGTTCTAATTTTTCAATGCATGTTGGTTGATAATCGGAGTGATATTAAAATAGATTAATTGGGATTCATGAAAGTTAATTTCAATAAGGAAGGGAGAAAGATGAACTATTTATAATGGAATAACTTGATATACAAATATTTTAAGTTCCATATCTTGGAAACCAAAACCGGTAAATTGTTCTGTTATCGACTAAAACAACTAAAGGGTTAGGTGAAAATTCAACTGAGGATGACCCATTCATTAGTAATTCTCATTAATTTCACTATGTTCCTGATGTATATGGTGTTTTTTATGTCATAGGAGACCATAATGAAGGGATTTACATCGTCGATAGAGCGGTAAAATCACTTCAACCATTAAAAAAAGAGAGTTTTATAATCATTTTATTTCGTTATTGTAATATACCTTGTGTTTCCTTATGTTATTATCTGTTCACTTCTTCTCATATGTAATCTATATTAAATGTTAAACCACTTCTGTAGCTAATGACCCCTTCACCTACTGATGTGCCCAATCCCAAGGCACAACAGGTCTCTCAACCTACTGCTGCTGGTCCCTATGAAGAGGAACAATAGTTTTCTCAACCTATTACTGCTGGACCTAGTGATGGGGTACAATAGGATTCTCAACCTATTGCTTCGGGTCCTAGTGCCTATGCCAGCGCTCCTGAAAAACATTACGATGATGCTAAAATTGAAGAAATGGTAGGCAATGAAAGCCTGGAGGTGCAAAAAAAAGAGTGTTGTAGTTTTACAGTGTTATCCAAAATCCTTATGGAAAAAGAAAAATGCATCGAATTTGAGCTGGGATAAAATAAGAGAGGCATTTATGTTAACCCCAATAAATCAATATTTAGTAGCTACATTAGAATCGTCATTCGACAGCGTGTGCCGATTGATGTACCATTATGGAACCATATTGTCACCAGGCTTAAGACACTGATGTGGTAAGAGATTATGGTAAAATTATGATATCATTTCTTAAATTTATTAAAATGAAATAAAATACTAAAACATTGACTTACTCTACATAATCCATTGTAGAGTACATCTCAAGTAGACACCCCACCCAAGGAATATGTATTATGAGTTTCAGGAAGGATTCATAGAGGATTCTGCACAATTTTAATGAAATATCATATTTAATATGCTGATGGGAAAAATATCCACACCCACCTCCTCTTTATGAACACTTGATATCCCATAGAGCATGGAATGTGTTTAGTAGCTGTCATGAAACACATACTTTTTAGGTACATTGTGTCTGGTAATACGTTGTTTGAAGTTTCTTATATTCATCACATTAATTGACAGATTTTTATTTATGAAATAGAAATGTAGTTATGAAAATAATGAATGGGAAACAAAACCAGTGTGCCCCTACTGTAAAGCAAGAATGTGGTACACTTCAATTGAGAAAAATTAATACATATTTTAAATCTACCGTAATACATTTATGTGACATAAAACAACACTTTAACCTTGTTCCTCTGTTTATACGCAGATTGATGAATCGAAATCAAAATCCACTTTCATCTGATTCCATGTACTATGGAAGGAGACTCGTGTATATAAATAAAGGATACTAATAGATGAAAAAATGAAAAAAATGTGGGAATATTTTGTATGTATGACATTATATAAAATTGTTTTTCTTTAAGTCGCTATTACATAACATTGATTACTTATTTTCCTTTATTTTCTATATTACATAGTCACAAGAATCAACAAAACTGACACCAGATGTGGAGACACTTTCAACAGACTTGAAGTAGCTGGAACAGTATGGCCGCATTAGAGGTGCGGGTTTTGGGGTGACACCCTGAATATATTTTCATAATGCAAAACAATCAGAGGATCAAACTGAAGAAATAAAAAATATGAAATAAACAGTAGCTATGTTTCATGAAGAATTAAAATACCAGATAGAGGTGATATAAGGTTTTATGGTTGGAGGAAAAGAGAAGAAACAACTCAAGAAGAACATGTGCATGAAGATTCGACCCCACCCCCACCAGTTTTTACGAGATCCATTTCACTAAAAACTAGACATAGATGAGGTAATCAATGTTCTAATAATTGTTTATTTTAAATGTGAATCATATATACACTAATAATTTTCTCTTACTGATATTCTATAGTGTAAAAATAACTCTGATTTATATCTATCAACTCCCACCTATTGCCTTGTAGTGAGGGCTATGGTGTTCAAAATGCAGGACGCCATTCTACTCAACAGACCACATCCAACAGATCATGTTAGAGTGTCAATTAATGTATCTCATAAGCCGAGTGTCGAGATACCTATTCCAAATGATGATGACAACATTCATACAGTAGAACATGTTTTTGGAAGATTCATCACATGACCATCAATTCTTGTAAAAAAACAAGTCGACATGAAGGTATTCATTTACAATTTATTTTTCAAGATGAACCATTAATATTTAATGAAAAAATGTCTAAACTGGTTATTTTTATTACATAACAAATAATAGAAGGGTTTGAAATGAAATATTGGCTCAAAAAATCTCAAGGCTCAACCAACCGATTGAAACGATCTACTGAGAGTACCTTTACCCCACCCATTCCATATCCACATTTAATGTCATTGTAGGCTCATGTGGATTCAAATTTGATAGACATAAATACTCACACTATTGATTTTAAAAACATATATACATTGAGGATAAACTAGATTACATTATTTTATAAAATGTAAAATAAATCCTCAAGTATGAATGGTTGGGCGCTGCAGTTGTAAATGTATACATGAGGTATGTTTTCATGATTTTTTTTACTAAAATTGATATATAATGATAATTGTGACTAAATACATTTCGTATTTCTCACAGGCTTATATATGAAAAACAATTGAAGGGATTTCTCCATGAAACAAAATTTTGACTCATTAGTCCTCACATTACATCTTCAAAATAAGAAATAAATTCTACTAAAAAGGGTGAAATAATGTCATCCCTACTCAAATAGTTTGAAATAAAATTACGGATGACGGAATCTTTTTAATACCAATGATGTAGGGGTAAAACTATACAATTTAATCCCATCAACTATATTTTAATTTCTTTCATCACTTAATTATTTTTTCATTTTTAGGCAGCATTGGATGATCATTGCGATCAATTTGGACACTCAAAAGATTTATTTTATGGATTCAATGCAAGGATACCCAACAAATAGACCACGCATGATGGTGTTTTCAAATTTTTAATACACTAGATCTAACATTTTAGAACTAAAAATTTAGTTATAAAATATATATTATCTTTTAATGAGGATTATATTATGATAGGTTGTTGCATCAATATTGTATACTTCATGGAATGCATCCATGGACTAAGGACAAGAACGCCCACGAGATCAACAACTAGACTAGTATCCCAGTATATATATTAATATTTTACTATAAAAAAACATATAAAAAATTAATTATTTTTCTTGATGTTTCTATAGTTTCCAAAATAAACAAAAAGAGAGGACTGTGGTTATAATGTTTGTAAATTAATGAAATAGATAATACTTCATCAACAAAGTATCATCCCTGAAGAGGTATTTTCGAAAATAATTAATAGTCCATTTAAAATATTTATTAATGATTTTTTAATTTATATTTTTTCATTACTACCATGACTGTCACAAAAACTCATATTCACAGGATGATATAGATGTGTTTAGAAGCAAATGGGCAGTATACCTGATGGAAGATTGAACACAAATAGGATGAAGGTGAATTCCTACTTCTTATGTTATCCTTATATAATCATTGACATCTCCCATGTTTACACTTATTGAGCATATATGATCACCCGTTATTATATTTTACATCATTAGGTTTTTAAGAATGGTATTAGAAATTATTTTTCATTCTAGTAAAGAATAACTTAATGAGAGACTCTTATGAAATTGTTATTTGTTTTTCCATGTTTCCAAAAGCACTAGACCTAAACTATTATGGCATGGATCATTTATATTTTGTATTTTAGTCATTTATGCTACTGTTTATACTGATGTAGTGTGTTGGAAGAATATTGGTTGTGCTTCACTCAAAAATTTAATAACAAATCTAAGGATACATCACTACTATAGGTTAACAAACTCCTTATCATAGCATCTGATATGAACATCTGATCTGGCACCCCCATGATGCTCTCATCCAAAAACATATCTTTAATATCATCATTCACCCTTAACTTTTCCTTATCTTCTTGCACCCATTTACCTAGTAAATATGTGCAGGAATAAAACGAAATGTGAACACTGAATGATGATATCATAGAGATGGTGTCAGATGAGAGCATCATGGGGACGACGAATCAGAAGTTCGGATCAGATGCTATGTTAAGCAGTAGTTAACCAACATTAGTGAAGTGCACAAAGAATCATTAGATTTGTTGTTAGCTTATATTTGGACCAAATAAACCCATTGGAAATATTTAAAGGTAATGTTACGATACAATATCTCCATTTTAATGAAAAATTATATAATGAAAAGTTAATTTAATTTCAATATTCCTTCCAGGGTTCTTTTATTTAAGAAGATTTCTATCCACGTGACATACCTTTGTAGGAAGAGCAACGACAATGTGTCATCTCAATCTCAGATATAATTTTGATGTTTGCATAGTAAAATCATTTTCCATAGAATTAATTCATTTTTTCATATTTTTGTTTAACTGATTTCTTTTATGTATGTAATATTAATCTACTCATATGGGATTTTAATGTAAGAAATTTTTAGGTCATTATAGTTTGCATCAGAGTAACAGACCTATTCAAAATTGAGAAAATGAATTCAGTTGTTTTGATACCTTATGGAGAGGATTTATAATTCATTTTATATTTTTAGGAATCAACCCCACCACAATACGAAACACGATGCGACTGATATGACTCAAAGTGTCTCTTTTTATTTAAAATTTTCATTATTTGTAGTAAAAAGAACAAGTGGCATCCGGAAAACTGAGTAAATACATTCATATTGTAGTGATACATTAGGAAGATAATCCATAAGTCATTTTAAACATGTAAGAATTGACTAAACCTCAATTAAATGCACATTTTAACTAGTATGACTCAAAGTGTCTCTTTTTATTTAAAATTTACATTAATTTTAGAAAAAAACACAAGTGACATATTAAAAACTAAGAAAATTTATTCATATTTTTTTGATACTTTAGGAAAATGATCAATGAGTCATTTGTGATGTATACGAATCGACCACACCTCAATCCGACGCATGGTGTGCCCAGTGTGGCTAAAATTGTCTGTTATCAGTTTTAAATTGACATTTTATCTCATAATGGTTACTCACTGAAAACCAAGTAAATTAACTCCAAATATTTTTATAATTTTGTATAACAATTCATAAGTTCTTTTGTACATGTATGAAGTAGTATTATATCAATACAATTCATGATGCAACTGGTATGACTCAAAATGTGTGTTTCCAATTTTAAATAAAATTTTATTAAAAAGGAACAACTGACATAATAAAAAATAAGAAAACACATTTATATTGTTTTAATACTTTATTAAAATGATCCAGAAGTCTTTTTTTACATGTATTAATTGACCTCATCTCAACTCAACGCACAATGTGACTAGAATTACTCAAGGTGTCTCTTTTTATTTAAAATTGACATTATTTTTTAAAAAAAACACAAGTGACATAATGAAAACCAATAAAATGAATTCTTATTGTTTTGGAACATTAGGAAAATGATCCAAAGGTCATGTTTTATGTGTATGAATCAATCTCACCTCAATCTGATGCACGGTGTGACCGGTATGGCTAAAAGTGTATGTTATCAGTTTAAAACTAACATTTTAGCTCAAAACGCGTCACTCTCTGAAAACCAAGAAAAACCCGCTGCAATTGTCTTAATAATTTATGATAACTATTCATATGTTCTTTGTGACATGTATGAAGAAATATCATATATATCCAATGCATGATGCGATCAATATGAATCAAAACGCATGTTTCCTGTTTAAAATGACATTTTAGTAAAAAAATGCAACTGACATACTACAAATTGAGAAAACACATTCTTATTGTTTTTATACTTTAGAAAAACAATACATAAGTCATTTTTGACATATAGGAATTGAACACACCTCAATTAAATGGACAATGTAACTGGTATGACTCAAATTGTCTCTTTTTTATTTAAAATTGACATTAATTTTTGAAAAAAAACACAGGTGACATACTGAAAACTAAGAAATCACAATCATATTGTTTTTATAATTTAGGATAATGATCTATGACTCATTTTTTGACATTTATGAAAAAATCAAACCTCAATATGATGCACGATGTGACCGTTATGGCTAAAAGTGTCTGTTATCAGATTAAAACTGGCATTTAAGCTCAAAATGTGTCACTCTCTGAAAAAATAGAAAACCCACTCCAATTGTCTTCATAATTTAGGATAACAATACATATGTATTTTTACATGTATGAAGCGTTATCATATCAAAACAACACACAATGTAACTAGTTTGACTTAAAATGCATGTTTCTAGTTTGAAATGACATTTTAGTAAAAAAAATACAACTAACATACTACAAACTAAGAAAACGCATTAGGATTTTTTTGATACTTTAATAAAATGATCTATAAGTCATTTGTGACATTTAGGAATAAACCGCACCTCATGTAAACACAAAATGAAACTTGTATGTCTCAAAGTATCTCATTTATTTAAAATTGACTTTAATTTTAGAAAAATACACATGTGACATACTGAAAACCGAGAAAATGCATTCGAATTTTTTTGGTACTTTAGGAAAACAATCCATGAGAAATTTTTTATATTTAAGAATTATCCACACATCAATCTGAAATTTTTTGTGACTGATATAAATCAAAATGTTTAATTTAAATTTGATATAAATTATAGTAAAAGAACAAGTACGCTACACAAAACTGAGATAACTCATTCGGATTGTTTCTGTATATTAAAACAACAACGTTTGACTCATTTGTGAGTTGTAGGAATCAAAACCATTTCAATACAATGTACAATGTGACCGATATAACTCTAAATGTGTCTTTTTTTGAAATTGACAATTTATTATTATTTTTGAATGAGGCGTGAGACCCCTTAAATTAAGAAAGATGTAAAAGTACAAATGTGGAAAAGTACAAAAATGAGGATGATAACAAATTTCTAATAACCATACAAATACAAATGAATCTCAGTCAACTTGAGAGTGAGTTCTCATACCATGATAAGATGATCTTCCACCCCGGAAACGAGGGTGGTGACCCCTTCTCCGAGTTTTTTCAAGCACCCATGGGCCATCACAATCATAAAAGTGTAAAATATATCTATCTACCTTCGTTGCATTCACAGAAAGTGCACCACAATCTTCTACACTATTTTCAGAGGCCATTAAATCCAAAGGAGTATGAGTGCATACCTTCGCTTTAACTTTTTCATTAAAATAATGAGAAGGAGGAGATGTTCCATTCCCTTTACTGGCCAAGCCCCGCCCTAGTGACAAGGGTATGTTAGAGTATCCATATAACCCCCCTTCATCATTATCAGATGGGGAGGCTAAAAAAGTGTGGAGTATATCCTTTTCCACGGGGGACAGAGGCTTCAAGAACACTACAAGAAACATGGGTAGAAAGAGTATCAACAATTACTTTACCTATAGAAATTTTTTAGTCACCATCAAGTGTAATTGAATCCATCAACTAAGTAGGGGGTTTCATTGGATGGGAGAGCTCCTCCAAATCTAATCTTTGGAAAATATACTGCATGTAGCTCAATGTTCCACTTATGCTTCTTATGATATATCATCTTTTGTTCTTGATATAAGTTGAGGTCCACTTCCTCCTATGTGAAAAATTCCATGGTTGTTTGACTATCCTCAAAGTTTTCATCATCATGGTCTTCATATAGTCATCTAGATAGCATGTGCTTGAGAGAAACAATGTCCTTATATTCACTTACTCCCAAATCTATCCAAGAGATTGCGGATTTGTATGGACTAGAAAAGACAGTAGTACGCAATGTACTATAACGATTTGGAGAAACATTCCTAGACTGGGTTAGTTTTCCTTTTCCAGCCTAGTAAAATCTAAAATAGGGCCACCCTTTTCATGTAATTATATAGAAATAGTATTTACATAAATGAAAGGTGGAGTTATTATAGGAGGTGGAACTACTCCAACATCTACATTTCCCTCTGCCTCAATAAGAAGTGGATCACTCTTTCCTCTTCTTATAAAGTGATCTAAGTCATGTCCCTTCAGATTAAATTCTGGAAAAATCATTTTTATTCTACAGTCTGGGGTATTATAACCAATAACACTACATTATTCATAAAAGATAGGCATTTTTTCATATTCCACTCTAAGATTAATATCATCCTATAGAGTAGAAAAAACAATATTATTAATATTTGGAATACTCAGATCAACCTCTTATAGCATAAAAGAAAAACAGACAAAATACTCCATTTATATGGAAATTTTCAACCTTATGGGGACTATTAATGCATTTGTGATGTCATATAAAATATCTGGATGCCATAGGATTCAGTTTAAGCCATTTATTTTTACTCAATCCTAGGCATAAGTCGTCTTGAAATCAGATAGGTTGAAATTTAGATGAAAATCATGTAATCTCAATGTTCCTAGCCTTAAATTGAACGACCTAGTGCTCCAAGATTTCCCTTTCATGTTTACATAGGGAAAAAGATTGTTGAAAAACCCACAGCCTAAAGAAACAAATTTAAAATTGGCAAACCCCCAAATTGTTGTTAGCCAGTCAACAAGATCTACTAGTTTCCACATTATCATTCCTTTTTATATATTGATTCGAGACATGATAGAGAAAATATAGAGATCTAACCATTATTCAATAGTGTCGTTGGATGCCAAGACATGAACTGTTGTTCATTTTCGGATAATACGCTGCATTTTCCGGTCGCTAAAAGATGCAAAAGAACTGATAGTCAAACCCATGAAGGCTTTCAAGTTCCCTCCTTATTTAACCTTAGTGCACCTATAATGGTTTCCTTGATGTGTGGCCACTCAAAGGGAATCATAGGTATATAGATTCAAATGTGTAGGGTTTTCTGTTGCAGCATTTCCTCCAGTGAAAACCGAAGCGAGGGAGTCCCGATTCTCCATCCTTCAAAATTTTATATCATTTTATTAATGTATTATTTCATATTAATGTTTAATTTATTTCATTATTTTATTACTAACAGAATGTTTGCTTTCTAATATAGGTGTAATTTTTTTATTGAGTTTGGGTTCTTTTTTCAGAAACTTATACTGTGGAGCACAATTTTTGAGATGGGATCACAGATGCCAAAGGATGAAACATTAATGTTACTAACTATTTATTGGATAATTTTAATTATAATCATGTGAAACATTGTTTTAAATGTATATATCATTGTGTTTTTTGGTATTCATGATGTCAAGTAAATGTATATATCATTGTTTTCCAAACTCTTTTGTGTGTTGTTTCGTTCTTCTGTGATTTGTTCATGTGCAGGTGCTGTTTTCTGTAGGTTTGCATGTTTTGGGTGTACTGCTAAAAAAATAGCACATCCCAGGAAACTTGTCCTTTATCAGCTCCATTTTGATGGCTGATAAAGGCCCATTTTATCTAGGCTAATTATATGTTGATTAATTGTGCCTTTATCGTTGCTCAAAATAACACTGATAAAGGGGGGACCCTTATCAGTTCTTTTTTAGCATTATTAAATGGGACCCCCTATCTTCACCATGATTAATAGTGCTTTTCTAGCCCCATTTAAAGTAGATTCTAGCACTTTAAAAAACATTATATTTAGTAGCTAATTGGATTAATACTATAAAAGTTATGATACTCATAAATCATTGGATCATGTGAATTTGTGAGGTTCACATTACTTCTTCTATAAACCATTTCAAAACATCAATATAAACTAAATTAGATTATATCTTTATGAAGCATGTGGTATAATCCAAAAACTAGTATAATACATGACATAAAATGAAAAAACTTATGTGTAGTTAATCTACTAATAAAAAGGGTTTCTTTGGGATACTCTTGAATACTTATGATCAACTTATATCTCTCGATTATGCCGCTAAATCTATGATTTACAAAGTCTAGTTTCCAAGGTTACTACTAAAAATTATTTGATACCAACTACAACACCCCAATACTAAATTCCAAGAGTCAATACCTTATCTTATTACATTATCATGATTACAAGGAATGAAATCAAAAAGGACTGATCGATTTAGATGTTTTGGAAACTAGATTACATATATAATACCCTCTTTATAATGGGAATATAAAATATTACATAACCAATGTAAAATATCAGAATCATTGAAACTAATTCCCTGAATTAATCACCAAACACTAGATAAAGGGAAAAAATTATGGTGAGATCAGAATCTCACTAATGGTTAAGTAGAGAGGAAGTAGTAATGCATCTGTAAACCTTGAGATTTTATGAGATATATTATTTTTAATTTCTTTGATGTCTTGTGTTATACGCTACAACAATATTATCTTCTTCTATATAAAACATCATATTATCTTTAAGTATACACAACACTATTCTTGGCTTTCCTTACACACAAGAGTGACCTTCCTCGATAGCTTGTGTTGTACGCCATATCGAGTTTCACTAAACAATGATATATTGTAAAACTAATTATTATGGGATATAAAATAGCCATTAAGAATATTATTAACCACATTTTAAATTTTATATAACATTAACATTTATCTTATGTATTTTCTTGACATGATATAAGAACAAGTTCATTTTTTCGGATAAAAGAATTATTTTTCAAAAAAATGTAGTTTTGTCGCATTTTGATGGCACACCTATTTTAGATTTGGTTTTGTAACACTTTTATATATTATAATTGAAAAAATAAACTTCTTATTAAGAATAAGAACATAAAATTTTAATTTATTTGAATTTTTGGTATTTTATGATAAAATTCAAATTTTAATGAATATTGAAAAATACTGCAATTTAATTCAAAATTTCATTTTCATATAAGTTATTTATATTGTTAGATTGTACTATTAATTGGTTTTAACTATAATTGGATTATATGTTTATAATATAATCCAATATTGGTCATTGGAAGCAGTTTAACTATTAAATTGGTCATAAACACAAGTCAATCTTTGGATAGTTATTACTTCTTAAAAACAGATTTTTTGGTTTTGATATTGGAAACTAATATTAAATTAATTTCTAAAAATTCTATGTATTTAATTTGGAACAATTGATTCCATATTTTTAATCATAAGGTTCAAATTTTTCAATTAGGTATTTTTTATTTTTGTACATTATGAATTATAACTTCAGAAATCATTTTATATACCATGGTTGAAGGGTAAATCTAATAAATAAGGGTACAAAATAATATTATAATAACATTAAACTACCCTAACACATGTACTAATCCTATTTTATGAGATATCTCCAACCATGTGCATCCTTGGGTCGATTTTGGGACCCCATGGAACCAATTGGATGTTAAAATAACATTTTATAAGAATTAATTTACAGTAATGTGAAATATGACGTAAACAAGTATCTTATGAAAAAAAAAGAATTTTAATATGGGGTTATACATAAGATAAATTAAACTATAAATATTAATTGGAAATATAAAAAAAATTATACATCGTGGTATTTTATTTATAATATTAAGACACCAAGTAAATAAATTTATTTATGACACAAATACGATGTAGCGATTACCTTATTAATGAATGATTTAAATAAATGAGATTATAAATATTAAAATAAATTTATTTTGAAACGTGTTATGCCATAAAATAATTTTATGGATGTGTATGACTTCTTATATTTGAATTAATTAAGTTTTGTTTTTTGAATGCATCAAGTTGTTTTTAATTTTTAAAATGTCATGATACAAATAGAATAAAAATGTACATAAATGTGTATTTAAAAGAAATACTGATTTATTAAATGATATAACAGTCCAAAAAATCTAAGATTCATCCCAAATAATTAGATAATTTTTAAAATTTCATTAATTAACCACTTGAGGTTCTATGGTCATTTTATAGTAACTGTATTAACCATATATAATTAATATACAAGAAGACATGATAAAAATTAAATTAGTTAACTAAGGGTTAATGAGAAAAGATAAGGTTATATTTGTGACCTAATCTATTCTAAACCCTATTTGTTGAGAGGAATTAGAAATATACTCATATTTTGTTTGAAATAATTGATTTTGGACCTTTTGAAACCGAAAATCATTTTATAATAAAATAATATTTCAATACCTTCATAAAGTGCTCCTCCTCCTCTCTTATAAAAAGGCATCTCCACCAAAATTTTCTCACACCGCCCTAAACCTTATATCTTGACCAAACCCTGAAAATTTATCCTATATGAATTATTAGTTAACTTCTATAGGTCCTGGTTTTCCAAAAAAATCTATCCCTAGTGTCCCTAAGAAGAGATCCAAAGGAAGTCCAACGAAGAAGATGTAATAGCTTTACTAATTCAATTTAATTTCGTTTAATCTTCTATATCCTATTTATATGTTGATTAAATATTATATTAATAACTCTATTATATTATACATTCATAGATGTTATTTTTATTATGGAACAACCTTATACATACTTTTATCCATCTTATGAAAAAAGATATCACCATGTATGCATACATACGACTTACTGTCTCCACACCGTGGTGTAATTTATTATTAAAAAATAATTTATTAAGATGAGTTTTATGTTGAGTATAATGGATTTATATAATTAATATAACCTTTAAATTCTTATTTATAATTAATATTCCATCCAATTTCATACCATTTAACCATCAAGATAATGATATTGTAGCTCATGTGTACGTACGACCTACTGTCACCATGACGCCGTGAGATTCATTCTCGACTTTAACTATTCAAGAATGATTACAAAATTATATAATGAATTAAAATGATAATTATGAATATAATTTCATGAATTAAATATATCCTATTCATAACAACTTTACTTACATAGAAAAACTGGAATGGGAAAACGAAGTAGTTAACACCCGATATAATGGTAATATAGAAATACTATTAAAAAAAGGTATAATAGGATCATATATGAAAAAATAAATATAGATATGGAACAATTATAATTTAATAACATTATTTAACCATTATACATGAGGTGACCACACCCCTAACTAACAAAAAGTACATTGTAAGGGTTAATTCCTCAATCTCATTATTATCCGACATTGTTTATGTGTAAGTATTTATTGGATATATATTTATCATCAGTGTCCATGTTTTCTAAAATTGTTATCATAAAATGTTTATTATTTTTTATGTATGTGTAAAGTAATTTTTAACCATTTTTCACTTTTACTAAATTGTATGGAAGAAGTCTTTCTTCTGTTTACCATACAAGGTACTTTTTTACTGTTCCAAAAAAACTACGAGCATAATATTTTTTAAGTTATCCTGAATGAATGGATTTTTATGGTTTCATCACACATTATCTATATGAATATTACTCTACACTTTTTTTAGTTTATTTTCAACTACATTATTTTCTTATAAAATTGTGTGGAATTTTGAGAAAAGAAATTTTTTTTGAAGAAGAATGGATATTTTCCTCAGGAATTAAGTTCTAGAGGTTTATCAAAATTATTTTCCATCAAATATGATGCTCTTAAATAGGGTTATGTTTATATCTATATTTTTAATATGATTTTATTTTTTTTAATTATGTAATGATCTTTTATGTAGATTATGTTATAATGGAACGATGTTTTAGAAATGAAATTCATTTCTGTGGATACGCTACGATGAATGATTTATTTTCTTGTGGCACATGTAAGAATAATTTCTCTATAAGATGGGTGGGAACTATATCTCCTTCCAATGACTTGGGTATGATTTTACATATCATTAGATAGAAATTACTATAATGGAATGTAAATCCAATTTAGTAATACATGGCTGAAACGACATGTAATCCTGGTTCACTAATGGAATTTTTCCACTATGATGGTCTTGGAAGCAATGCCTTTGTTACTATGGAAATCATATTATGTGATTTTTAGTTTTCCACAATTATATGTTTTATTCCAATGCTATTAAATCAATGTTAATGTTTATTTATGATCTATTCCTTACATACTACAATGATTTATTTCCTAACTCACGGTTTTTATATTCAAAATTTATGTTCATGTTTTCACATTCTTATGGTTTTTTGTTGGATGTGTTTCTTTTTTACCCTTACTGAGAATTTGAGCTCACCCTTTTTATGTTTTCTTTTCCCTAGGATTTAAAGAAAGGTTTTAGGTTAGAAAACTTAAGGGAATGAAATTTACATGAGATATTGAAGATATTTCACTAATTTAGAATATTATGATCCATGTTTCAGAAGACACTAAACTAATAAGGTCTTTGGGAATTTTTTTTCATGTATTAAGTATACCAAAAAATTAAGGTAATTTCCATGTACCTGAATCATGGGTATTTTCAGTTGGTTTCAGAGTGAAGGATTAGTCAACCTTTGAAAACTAGGTTGTGAAAACTATAGTGAGATCACTAGAGGTATTTTTAAGGTATGCATAGGGATGTCCTTAAGGTTAAGTATAACTATAGATTATAGTCCTAGAATTATATTAATGATCATGAATAAATTAGGATTAAACCTAAGATGTTAGGGATTGAAAGTACTCCCCCTTGATAATGTTGTTTTCCTAGTTTTATTTTTCCCTCTCATACTATTATTTTTGGGTTTCAGACAATGGATGGAAGCCAAAGGAACCGTGTTAATGATCAATGCACTGGGAAATGCAATGATTTTCCTCCATAAGAACCAAACGTTATGTGAGATGGAATGAAAAATATTATTGATATACTTAAACAAGCTATGAATCATTATGGACTTCCAAATGAGTAGAGAAGGGAACAACATTCTATTGAGTCTTTAATGAGGCAACACCCACCATCTTTAAGTGGGTCTTCTGATCCACTTTTTACTGAATAATGGATTAGTATCATTGATTTTTTTTCTATCCTTTACTATTCAGAACAAGAAAAGTCATTTTAGATGTTTATAGTTTAAAAAGTGTAGTCGACTAGTGGTGGACTCTAATTAATAATTCAAGGCAACAAGATGAAATTGAATCCATAGAATGGGATGAGTTCAAGAACTAATATTTCAATAAGTACTTCTCTATTATTCTTTGAAAAAATAAATAAAAGGAATTACTTGAAATTAAACAAAAGAATGATGAATTTATTCTTATATATGAGTTTAATTTTACATGACTTTCATGGTATGATTCTTTCATTATTATCCAATCTTAGTGTAAAGTTGATCGATTCTTCAGTGGATTAAAACTAAGTCTTTGAAGGGAATTTTCTATAAGATAAATTTGTAGCTATGAAGAGATTGTGTGTTGTGTTGTCAAGGTATACCTAGAAGGTGGTGTTACATATCCATCTCATGGTTTTGACAAGAAACGAAAGATTGAGTTCAAGGGAAAATCTCAAAACAATCTTGAAAAGAAGATGAATGTTTCCTTATGCTAAAAGTGAGGAACAAAGCGTGGTATAAATTATCTTAAAGAAACTATAAAATGTTTCAAGTGTGGGAAAGAAGGTAATTGAGTAGTTGGGTGCCGAAGTAATGGGAATAAGGTTGTTAATTATGTGAATAGTCAAAAGACTACAGAGAATGTACCACCATGTCACGACCCATCCTCGGGGCCCGTGCCGTGACTACCCCAAGCACGCCTTCCATAGCCAGGGGCTGGCGACTAGAACCAAGGCATAAATCCCGCTAAAAAGGGAAGGAATTGCCTTTGTAAAGTAAACAAACACCACATAGCAAACAATCAGCTTGAAGTAAACACTAATTAAAAACTGAGTACAACAGTAAGTGCAGAAAAGTATGTGGGCCAGTATACAAACCCAAACTGAAAGTAAAGTACAACTGGAAGCGAAAACAGCAACTGAAAAGTAAAGTCACAACGCCGAGCTATCCACTGGAAATCCCACCTGAAGGGTGAGTACAGATAGCCTCCTCTGCTCCTCCGGTCCAGCCGACCGTTCCGAGTACGTCTCGTCCAGTGGTCCACCTCCGGGTACCGTCCTCCTCCGCAAGCCTCAACCACGATCAGCGCTGTCCATCGTCTGAAACCAACACAACGTAGTGCGGGCATAGCCCGTGCAGGGGTGAGTATAAGCTACTCAGTAGGGACCCTGAGACCCCCGAAGGTCTCCCTAAATCCACAAAGGATAATCCGCAAAGGAAAGATGCAATCCCGAAGTAACATCCGACACTGCTTAGGTATATGACCATACATATACCTAAGTTACCAATTCTCGTTCGGCTCCAACATCCGAGCCCTAGTACAACCCAGTCCACATAGGAAAGCAAAACATAATCCACACAGGATAGCTCAACACAATGCACAAAGGAAAGAAAAATGTAATCCACACAGGATAGCACAACACAATCCACAAAGGAAAGCAAAACATGATTCAGCTCACACAGGTATACTTCTTTGCATGATGATAGAGATGATCAGATATTGTCACTGATTCATCTAAGTCGTCGGACCCACAAAGGATCGATAGGTACTAACCCCCTCAATGACCCACATAGGATCAATAGGTATCTTACCCCTACAATGACCCACAAAGGATCTGACCCACATAGGATCGAAAGGTAACTAACCCTCGCAAAGA
Organism: Viscum album; assembly: GCA_963277665.1. Classification (NCBI taxonomy): domain Eukaryota; kingdom Viridiplantae; phylum Streptophyta; class Magnoliopsida; order Santalales; family Viscaceae; genus Viscum; species Viscum album. The sequence goes on from OY728122.1 coordinate 601,098,566, forward strand.
CCCACACAGGATCGGACCCACACAGGATCTGTAGGTGCTGGACCACACAGGACCGCTGAGCACTGACCCACACAGGATCAGACCCACACAGGATCGGTAGCACTGATCCACATAGGATCTCTGAGTGCTGTAGTCGTCGCCGTCGAATCCATTGAGGATCTCTACATAGTCATCGTCGTCACAGACGCAAACATAGCCAGCACTAGGGTTCCCACACTCATCAAGCTCGTTCGGGAGGGTCCGCTCCATGAGCCGAGAGGCTGATACATCAACTGACACAAAGTCCAGAGTTGATGTATCCAAATGTTCCGTATCATCAACAGGAACTCAACGTCGCAGACAGCGCGTCAATCAGACGCCCGGTCTGAGAGTTATTGGCTTTTTCGTCCCAGGGGCCCGGTTGGTTTTTACGTCAAAACCAACCCGACCATACTCCACCTACATCCAAACCTCGGGCGGAGTAAGACTGAAAATCTGTCTCACTAAGAGGAATCCAACAAAGTCGACGACACGTCAATCGGACGTCCGAAGCTTAAGATATGAGTGTTTCCGCTCCGAGGGCCCGATTGGTTTCGTGTACAAACCAACCCGGACGAACCCAAAGTATTCTGAAACTTTGAGCATGATACACCAGAACGACCGTCTCGATCCAAGGATCGCATCGCAACTGACGGTGCGTCGATCGGAGGCTCGTAGCACAAGTTATGGGCGTCTGACCGGTAAATATTCGGTATTAAGGGGTTCTGGCCTGGTCCGACCCGGCCCGATACCCCCAGGGTTGGCCCGAACCGGGTCGACCCGAACTGGGTTAGGGTCCGGCCCACTTGGGCGCAGCCCGGCCTGGGCGCGCTGGCCAGGCGCTCGGCCAAACGGAGGAGCCGTTGAGAAGGGGGGGCGCCTGCCCCCATGGTTTGTAACCGCGACCCCCCTTAATGGGGGCCGCTCAGCTGACCGGTCGAGGGTTTTAACCCCCGTCTTTCCCTTGTCCGGCCGACCCACCCCGGCAGGCCAGTTTCTGGCACCATGGGACCGGCGACGGTCGGTCCCCTCCCTGATCCGACACCGGCGGCCCAGAATCGGACGCCGGTCACCCTGCTCCGCCGCGGCCCCGCTTCGGCCGCGGTGTCTTCGGTTTTCTCCGACGCGGCACGATGGTGCCGCGACTTGGTTCAATTTCACGGCATGGCGCGATGGTGCCGTGCATTACTTGTCGCACGATCCCGCGTGGTGCAACGGCAACGTGTCACTTCCCGCCGTACCACAACAACAAGAAAATAAAAGGGAGGGGGTCGGCCGTGTTTGTGCGGTCCGGCCTCCTCCCGTTAATTGATAGCATGCGGTCCAATTATACGTGGATAATTAACGAAAGTAAATCACGAAAAGAAATCTCATAAACCCCTACCTCGTGCGAGCTTGAACGAAGGTTCTTCGAACAAGGATTCGTCGTGGGAAGAGACGTCGCAGAAGAAGTCGTCGACGGCATCGCGGTACACGGCGTCGCGTAATCGGTTTCCGAGAACTCAACATTCTTCATCGGAGACCGATGTGTTCTTCGTGTTCTTCATAGAAGAAAAAGAAGATCCTCATGTCCCTTGGATTTTCTCCCAATGTTCACACAACAAGGTTCCAACCCCAAATAAAATAAGTTCATCTCTTATTTTATTAACATAACATAAACTTTTGAATTTCAAGAGTTTGAATTAATTCCACTTAATTAATTCATGACAAGTTGTCATCCATAATGGTGAGTTGACGGGGTTTATGAAAGTGAAGGGGTGGGGTTCGAGTGGGCCCCACCACCCTCATAACCTTCCATGGGAAGGTGGGTAGTTACCCAACTTCCACCCAAATCTTAATCCACTTAAAGTATAAAAAAAAAATTGTTGCATAATTTTTATTTTACCTTCCACATAAATTAACAAATTCTCTCGTGAAAACGCAATTTCAGAAAAGGTGTTTCTAAGCAATTATCGGTGCTACGGATCCATCGATGCCCTCAGAATTCGATTCTGAGCAAAGGTTCAAAAGTTAGAAATTCCCGCTCGTTCGTTCACTGAATGTACCCGAGCTAAACTTCGGATAAAAATTCCGGGCACACAGGGCCTCAGAATCAAGTGCCGTCAGAAACTGCATTCATGTAAAATCCCAAAGAAAATTAATAAAAAAATTTACTTGAATTTTACGGGTCTTTACATTACTCCCACCTCAGGGATTTACGTCCCCGTAAAGATACATCATATGCTAGGGAAACAAATGTGGGTACTGAGCACGCATCTGAGCCTCCCGCTCCCAAGTGCTCTCTTGAAGATTCCCGTGCTTCCATCGGATGCGCACTAGAGGAATCGACCATCCATGTAGGACCCTCTCCTATCTATCATCAATCTCCACTGGGACCCCCATAAAAGTCGCTCCATCATAAATGTCTAGCTCCCCATGGACAATGATATGCGTCGGTTCGTGCACGTATCTCCTCAACTGAGATACGTGGAAGACGTCGTGCACCCGATGCAACTGAGGTGGTAGAGCCAGGCGATAAGCCAGCCCACCAATCCTACTGAATACCTGGAATGGTTTGATGAATCATGGAGATAACTTGCCGCCTCGGCCAAATCTCCATAATCCACATCGTGGTGAGACATGCAAGAAGACGTGGTCGCCATCCTAGAACTCTAGTGGCCTCCACCTCCTGTCAGCATAAGACTTCTGCCGGCTCTGAGCTGTCCTCATCCGCTCCTAGATGACCTGGAACTTCTCTGTCGTGGCCTGGACCATCTCTGGTCCCACAAGTGCTGACTCCCCAAGGTCTATCCAGCACAATGGAGATTTTCAAGGTCGGTCGTACAACGCCTCGTACGGTGCCATCCCGATGGTGGAGTGGTAACTGTTTTTGTACGCAAACTCCACCAAGGGTAGGTGGTCCTCCCAGCTGCGACCAAAGTCGAGGACACATGCACGGAGCATGTCCTCAAGAGTTTGAATGGTGCTCTCCGTCTGACCATCTGTCTGAGGGTGAAAGGCAGTGCTCAGACGTAGCTGCGTCCCGAACGCCTCCTGCAACCCCTTCCAAAACCCGGAAGTAAAGCGAGCATCTCGATCGGAGACGATAGACGATGGCACACTGTGAAGACGTACAATATAACGACCCATACTTTACATACATTTTCAATACTTCAAAATTGATGCACACTTATTACAACATACGACAAAACCACAAAGGACCGTATAGGTATAGTGTCTTTAGAAACTGGGAAACATAAAAAACTGGTTCATAAATCTTCTACAGTGTCTCCCATTTATTTCATCATATCTAGGGTCCCTTTTAGCATATTCTACTTAATATTCATCTTCCTGACCTGGGGAAAAGAAAACATACAAAAAAGGGTGAGCTCAAATGCTCAGCAAGGGAAAATAAAGGAAATAAAAATCATATCATATCTTCTTGAAAATCATAACCTGCAAAAGAGATCATAATATCTTAACATGGAATAAATCATTGAAGTGAAAATGAGATCCCCATAATCATAACATAAAACTTGAAACTTTGTGGCATGCACACATAATCATGGAAAATCATTTCTTGTTAGTCATGACTCATTTCCAAGACTATCTTAGCGGACAAAGTCCATTTTTGAACCGAGTTCACTCCTCGTTTCAGCCCTGTATCACTGAACCGAAATAACCTTCCATTCCAGCCATGTCTATCTCATGAGATATAAATATTTACCCAATGCATTTGAGGGAGATATAGGTCCCACCCATTTTATAATGAATCCTTTCTTATGTGTGCCACATAATCATAAATCATACATCATCTCATAACACATATAACAAAAATGGGATTCTTGAAACATCATTACATCATAAAACAAATCATATAAGGTAAATGACTTCATAAAAATAATTCCCTCAAAACATAATCAAATCAATGTATTAATAGGGATAAAAACAGAACCCTATATTATCTTAGATGGAAAATAATTTTGATAAAACATTTGAACTCCATTCTTGAGGAAAATATCCTTTCTACTTCAAAAAAACATTTTTCTTTTCTTAACATGTCATACAATTATAAACTAAAAGAAGTTGATTAAAAATAAACTTGAAAACTTATAAAGGAAGATTCTTGGAATTAATGTTTTAAAAATCTATTTCTTTCCGTATAAGTTAAAAAAACATTCTTCGTACTTTTGTCGGAAAAGTCAAAAAGTATCTCGTATGAAAAACGACAAAAGATTCCTTTCATATCTTTTACTAAAAACTCACCGAAGGGTAAAATTGGATTTAAAAAATTGTACGTGGATGGAAATAATATTAAATATTGAGGAAACATGGATGTGGCTGATAAAATACACCCCAGTAAATACCAAAGTATAAACAATCTCAGATAAAATGAGATTGTGATATATTCCCTTACCTTAGGTCCGATTTGCTTTGTACGTGTCCGAAGCTCCTGTATAATGGTTTAAATAATGTTTTTGACTTATTCCAGAATCATACATATTGATATGATATCATATATGGTCATATTCTTAGCTTCTTATTAGTAATATTTCATTGTTACTTGTTACTCGGGTCTTTATTGCCTTTTGTTCTTATGCGTGTTTTGCCGAATAAATTCTTATTCTTCTTTTAAGGTTATAGATACCTTATATCTAGAATGGTATTAGTGTAACATATATCATATTTATTCATTCAATTCATTTATATAATTACTATGTAATGATGATCATGTAGAACGAGTCACATCACATCGTGGAGACGGTATTCCGTACGTACGCACGAGCGATGATATTGTTCCCATGATCATGGAATTGTATTTAAGTGTATTTATACTATTTAAGTATCAATATCACTTTATAATAATCATATATAGTTACTCATTACACCATTATTCCCATCCTTGTAAGGTGATGGTGGAAAATAGATTACACCACGGCGTGGAGACGGTATTCCGTACGTACGCACGCGCCGTGATTTCATTTTTACGTAGGATGTATAGAAGGTTAATTAGGGTTGTTTCATATTTATAATAACATATCAGTATGTAAGTAATACTGATGTTATTACTTTATCATGAAACAACTAAAGAAGAAGATGTTGAAGAAGAATGAAATTGAAAATATCGGTCATGGATATTACCTCTTCTTTGAAACGCCTCTTTGAATCCTCCACTTAGGGAACTAAGATTGGTCTTTGAAGAAGACCAGGAAGTCTAGGATTATTCTAGGGAAGTGGATAAGGGATTTTGGCAGGGGTTGGCCGAGCTTGAGTGCTCAAATTGGTGTGAGGAGGAGGGGGAGGAGGTGCCCTTTTATTAGGGAGGAGAGGGGCACCTTAGGAATATCTCAAAATATTATTTTATATTAAAGTCAAAATCGGTTTATAATGGTTCCAAAGGGTATTATTTAGAAGGTAAAGTAGGGATGGGTCAAAATCCTATCAACCAATAGGATTTAGACAAGTTTAGGTTATTATTTTAACCTTATCAATTAGATTTAACTCTAAGTTAAATAATTTAACTTTTACTGTGACTTTTTGTTTTCTTACACTATATGGTTAATACACTTACTATAACATGCCAAACGAACCCCAAGTTGTTTATTATTAATATATATATCCTTATCTAATTCATTTGGCCGAACCTTAGATTTTTAGTAATAAAATAACAATTAATAATATAATATTTTATTTAAAAACTATTTTGTGTCAATTTTGACACTATTTGATATATGATTTTTGTGAAAGTCATAACAGAATTATATGTTCAAACCAAGTTGATTAAATCAACAGTAATATATCATAGTAACCTAGAAAATTAGTGTAATTCATAAAAAGTCTCAAATTACATTTATTTGAGCATTTATAACATCAATTATGTTAACATTTTCTTAAAAGGGTAATTACTGCATCATCGTTGTGTCATAAATTAATTAATTTATTTAAAGTCCAAAAATTATAAATAAGCTATCATTATGTAGTAAATATTTTTATCTTTCTAATGAATATTTATAGTTGAATTTATCTTATGTATAACCCCATATTAAAAATGTTTTAGTTATTAAACTTTGATTTTAACTATTTTAACTATTCATTAAATAAAATAATATTAAATATCATAATCTAATCCAAGTGGACCTAAATGGTCATATTATATTCATAAGGTTGTTTTTGGTCGAATTACACTTATCCAATAGAATTAGGACATGTGTTAGGGTAATAGTAATATCATATTTACCCTTAGTTACCCTATTTACTATTAACCGCGGTAAAAAAAGTAAAAAGTTGCTATTCACCAAAAAATTATTTTTATGTCATTGAACCACATTTTACTTACTGATATCAACCGTGTCTGTCGGATTTTCGAAATTCCATTCACAAAAGCGGTAAAATTAAGTTTCATGCAAAATTCAGTTTTTAACCTACCACTTAATGGTTTCACTATTCATCAAAAATTGAATGTTTTCAGAAAAATACCAAAATTTCACCCTAGGCTAATTTCGGTATTCCGAATCCAAAAATGAAGTCCATTTTGAAAAATAAAATTTATAAAATTTCAAAAAGTGGTTATTACTATTCATAACGGCTAGTTTTAATAATATTTTAATAGCATATCGTTGTTTAGTGAAACTCGGTATTGCGTACAACGCAAGCTATCGAGGAAGGTCGCGATTGCGTGTAAAGTAAGTCAAGCTAGTGTGTAGTGAAATATTCATTTGATGATATATATATAACATAAAAAAAATATTACTCATAAAAATCTCGGGTGTTACATTCTACCCCCCTTAAAAAGAATTTCACCCTCGAAATTTGTCACTTTGTAACAAACAGATGAGGATACTTCTCCCTCATCATATCCTCAAGCTCCCATGTAGCTTCTTCAAGTTGTTGGTTGCTCCATAAAACTTTCACCAATCGATTGATCTTGTTTTGTAGGACTTTTTTGCTACGATCCAGAATCTCTATCGTTTGTTCTTCATAAGAAAGATCTTGCTCCAGCGGTACAACTTCTGAGCTGAGTACATGTGAAGGATCAGGTATGTACTTTCTCAGGAGAGATACATGGAACACATCGTGAACTTGAGAGAGATTCGGTGGAAGCGCCAATCGGTAAGCTACCTTCCCAACACGATCCAGTATTTCGAAAGGACCGATATATCTAGGGCTCAACTTCCCCTTCTTTCCAAATCTCATAACCCTCTTCCAGGGAGATATTCGTAAGAACACTTTATCAACCACTTCAAACTCTAGGTCTTTTCCTCGGTTATCGGCATAACTTCTCTGTCGACTCTGAGATGCTCTTATGTGTTGTTGAATAGATCTGACCTTTTCTTCCATTTCATCAACGAGATCAGGTCCTAATAGCTTTCTTTCCCCAACTTCATCCCAACAAGTTGGAGTCCTGCATTTCTTTCCATAGAGAGCTTCATAAGGAGCCATCTGAATACTGGAGTGAAAGATATTATTATAAGAAAATTACACCAAAGGTAGGTGTTGATCCCAACCTCCTTTGAAATCCATAGAGCAAGCTCTCAACATATCTTCTAGGGTTTGAATTTTTCTCTCAGACTGACCGTCTGTCTGAGGATGATAAGCAGTGCTGAAACTCAACTCTGTATCCAGAGTATACTGAAGACTTCTCCAGAACTTCGAGGTAAATCTCGGATCCTGATCAGATATAATAGAAAGTGGTACTCCATGTAATCTTACCACTTCCTTTACATATATCCTGGCAAGCTGATCTAGAGAGAAATCCTCTCTAATAGCAATAAAGTGTGCAGACTTTGTAAGACGATCAACTATGACCCAGATAGCATTATTGCCTTTGGATGTTTTAGAAAGTCCTGTGACAATGTCCATAGTGATGTTTTCCCATTTCCATTCGGGTATGGGTAATGGTTGTAACATCCCCTTAGACTTCTGTCTCTCAGCTTTAACTTGTTGACAAACCAAGCATCGAGAGACATATTCAACAACATCTCTTTTCATGCCATCCCACTAGAAGTACTCTTTCAGGTCCCTATACATCTTCGTGCTTCCAGGATGAATAGAGAATGAAGAACTATGAGCCTCATCCAGCAGCTCCTTCTTTAATTCGGGGATGGGAGGAACACAAACCCGATTCCTGAACTTTATTATCCCATCACAATCAAGGTTGAACTCAGGAACATTTCTTACCTTATTTTGTAACTCAACATCTTCTTTCTGTGCCTCTTTAATCTTCATATGTATAGATGGTTGAACATTCATTTGAGAAAGATAAGATTTTTCCCCTTCCATTATAATTCCAAGATCCATCCTTTGTAAATCCATAAATATTGGATCTTTTGTGATCCTCTTCATGGATAAACTAGCATGGTCTTTTCAACTTATTGAATCCGCCACCTTGTTTTCTTTCCCAGGGTGGTAATGGATTGAGCTGTCATAATCCTTAATCAGCTCCAACCATCTTCTTTGACGCATATTCAGCTCCTTTTGTGTGAAAATATACTTTAAACTTTTATGATCAGTATAAATATCACACCTTTCACCAGAAAGGTAATGCCTCCAAATATTTAATGCAAAGATTACCGCAGCTAACTCCAAATCATGTGTTGGGTAATTTTGCTCATGGATTTTCAACTGTCGTGAGGAATAAGCTATCACCATATCATTTTGCATAAGAACACACCCCAATCCCTTCTTGGATTCATCACTATAGATCACAAACCTTTCTCCACTACAAGGCAGTGTGAGCACAAGTGCACTGGATAACCTTCGTTTCAACTCCTTGAAATTCTCTTCACATTCCTCTGTCCAAACAAACTTAACTCCTTTCCGAGTCAACTTGGTGAGTGGGTTAGATAATCATGAAAAATATTTTAAAAAACGTCGATAATATCTAGCCAAACCAAGAAAACTTCGGATCTCAGCTACTGTTGTTGGTCTCGACCATCTTTCGATAATCTCTGTTTTTGCTGGATCCACAGATATCCCCTCTTTTGAGATTATGTGACCCAAAAATGCAACTTTTTGAAGCCAAAATTCACACTTGGTAAATTTGGCATAAAGCTTCTCCTTTCTCAGGGTCTTCAATATAATTCTCAAGTGATCTTCATGCTCTTACTTGATCTTTGAATAGAAATGAATATCGTCTATAAGGACTACCACAAATTGATCAAGATAGTCTCTAAAGACTCTATTCATTAGATCCATGAAGATAGCAGGGGCATTAGTAAGACCAAATGGCATCACTATAAATTCATAGTGTCCATACCTTGTACGAAAAGCCGTATTTGGTATATCCTCCCTTTTGACCCTTAATTGATGATAACCTGAACGAAGATCAATCATGGAAAAGTATTGAGCTCCAAGTAGTTGGTCAAATAAGTCATCAATGCATGGGAGAGGATATTTGTTCTTGATAGTGATCTTGTTAAGTTCTCGATAATCAATGTAGAGTCTCATTGATCCATTTTTCTTCTTAACAAATAGAACAGGTGCTCCCCAAGGTGACGCACTAGGGCGTATGAATCCCTTATCAAGATTCTCTTGGAGTTGCTTCTTCAATTCCTGCAACTCAATTGGGGCCATTCTATAAGGTGTATTTGAAATAGGCAAAGCACCCGGTACGAGTTCTATTGAAAACTCAACTTCACGATTTGGTGGAAGACCCGGTAATTCCTCCAGAAAGACATCATCAAACTCCCGTACGATGGGCATATTCTTAATCGCGAGTTTCTCACCAACCATTTGAGATAAATAACCTTCATTTAGTGGAATCAATACCCATAAAATGGAAGATATTTCCACTGGAAGGTTATGTTCATCCTTGCATTGATAGACGATCATAGATTGATCTGGAATACGAAATGTGACTTCCCTTCTTTGGAAATTGATATGAGCTCTGTATAAAGAAAGCCAATCCATGCCAAGAATCACATAGAATTCCACTAAAGGAAGGATCACAAGATTTGAAGGAAACACTTTCCCACAAATGTCAATTGGAGAAGAATTATAAACTTTTGATGCGATTGATGTGCCATTAGGTGTTGTCACAGCTAACTCAACATATAATTGTTGAGGTAATACTGTGATACCCTTAGAAAATTCTTCAGAAATAAAAGAGTGGGTGGATCCAGAATCAAATAAAACATTTGCTACTTTAGAGTGGATGGTAAGTGTACCTTTCACCACTTCGTTATCGTACTCCACATCGCTGATAGAAATTGCATGTGACTTTCCTTTGTCTTTAGCCTTAAGAGTTTGTTAACGTCGACCATCATCATCAACCCTTGGATTTGGGCATTGATTGGAATAATGGCCCATCTCCGTGCACTAGAAACATTGAAGTGTAGTAGGTTCATTCTGTGTATCCCTTCCTTTGTTTGCATCATTAGACATCTTCTTCCCATTATCGCGGCATTAAAATGCCCGATGACCTTCCTTTCCACATTTGAAACATTTACTTGTCCCTTTTAGACAACTCCCTCCATGTTTCTTTCCACACTTTGAGCATAAGGGAAAGCTCATCTTCTTTTCAGTGTGCTCTTTAGATTTTCCTTTGAATTCCATTTTCCTCTTCTTATCAAACCCATATGACTGATGGGTTACTCCAATCTCTATCTCGACTTTGAGAGAACATCGAATGATTTCCTCGTAGCTATTGAAGTCCCTTATGGCTAACGCCCTTCGAAGACTTGGTTTTAAGCCACTAAAGAATCGATCGATCTTACTCTCAGGTTGGATAATAATACCAGAAGCGTACCTTGCAAGTCTTGTAAAATTTTCTTCATAGGTACCAACAGATTCATCATACCTTTGCTTCAGTTCAAGAAACTATTTCTCCATCTTTGTTCAGAGAATACGAGGGAAGTACTTATTGAAAAATAAGTTCTTGAACTCTTCCCATTCCATGGACTCAATTTCATCCCTTTGCCTCGTATTCTTAATAAGATTCCACCATTGATCGGAATCTCCTTCCAAACGATACACTACTAGGATGACTTTATCATGTTCAGAACATTGAAGAACTGAAAATATATTTTCAGTATTACTAATCCATTGTTCAGAAACTAATGGATCAGTAGACCCGCTGAAAGAAGGTGGACGCTGCCTCATGAAGGATTCAACAGAATGTTGCTCCTTCCTTTGTTCGTTTGGAAGTCCTGCATGATTCATAGCTTGAGAAAGTTGTGTGAGCATGGCTACAAGATTTTTCATTCCAGATCCTATATCGTTTGGTTGCTCAGGGGGACAATCATTGCATTGCCCATCGCATTCCGCATTAACACGGTTCCTTCGGGTTCCAGCCATTAACTAAAACCAAGAATAATAGTGTGAGAAACACTAATTATAATAGGAAAACCACATAATTCAAGAATAAAATTTTCACGCTTAAGGTCTTATCCTAGGTTATTCATGGCCATTTCTAAAACACTAAGATTGTGTTCTATGCTTAGAGTTATCCTTAGGGTTCTTACTAAGGCTTTCACATCCTAGTTTCCAAAGGTTGACCATACCTTTCCTCTGATATCAACTATAACAAACCATACTTTACATACATTGTTAATACTTCAAAATTGAAGCACACTTATTACAACATACGACAAAACCACAAAGGACCTTATAGGTATAGTGTCTTTAGAAACTGGGAAACATAAACAACTGGTTCATAAATCTTCTACAGTGTCTCCCATTTATTTAATCATATCTAGGGTCCCTTTTAGCATATTCTACTTAATATCCATCTTCCTGACCTGGGGAAAAGAAAACATACAAAAAAGGGTGAGCTCAAATGCTCAGCAAGGTCAAATAAAGGAAATAAAAATCATATCATATCTTCTTGAAAATCATAACCTGCAAAAGAGACCATAATATCTTAACATGGAATAAATCATAGAAGTGAAAATGAGATCCCCATAATCATAACATAAAACTTGAAACTCATGGAAAATCATTTCTTGTTAGTCATGACTCATTGCCAAGACTATCTTAGCGGACAAAGTCCATTTCTGAACCGAGTTCACTCCTCGTTTCAGTCCTGTATCACTGAACTGAAATAACCTTCCGTTCCAGCCATGTCTATCTCATGAGATATAAATCTTTACCCAATGCATTGGAGGGAGATATAGGTCCCACCCATCTTATAATGAATCCTTTCTTATGTGTGCCACATAATCATAAATCATACATCATCGCATAACACATATAACAAAAATGGGATTCTTGAAACATCATGACATCATAAAACAAATCATATAAGGTAAATGACTTCATAAAAATAATTCCCTCAAAACATAATCAAATCAATGTAATAATAGGGATACAAACAGAACCCTATATTATCTTAGATGGAAAATAATTTTGATAAAACATTTGAACTCCATTCTTGAGGAAAATATCCTTTCTACTTCAAAAAAACACTTTTCTTTTCTTAACATGTCATACAATTATAAACTAAAATAAGTTGATTAAAAATAAACATGAAAACTTATAAAGGAAGATTCTTGGAATTAATGTTTTAAAAATCCATTTCTTGCCGTATAAGTTAAAAAAACATTCTTCATACTTTTGTCAGAAAAGTCAAAAAGTACCTCATACGAAAAACGACAAAAGATTCCTTTCATATATTTTACTAAAAACTCACCGAAGGGTAAAATTGGATTTAAAAAATTGTACGTGGATGGAAATAATATTACATATTGAGGAAACATGGAAGTGGATGATAAAATACACCCCAGTAAATACCAAAGTATAAACAATCTCGGATAAAATGAGATTGTGATATATTCCCTTACCTTAGGTCCGATTTGCTTTGTACATGTCCGAAGCTCCTGTATAATGGTTTAAATAATGTTATTGACTTATTCCAGAATCATACATATTGATATGATATCATATATGGTCATATTGTTAGCTTCATATTAGTAATATTTCATTGTTACTTGTTACTCGGGTCTTTATTGCCTTTTGTTCTTATGCGTGTTTTGCCGAATAAATTCTTATTCTTATTTTAAGGTTATAGATTCCTTATATACAGAATGGTATTAGTGTAACATATATCATATTTATTCATTCAATTCATTTATATAATTACTATGTAATGATGATCATGTAGAACGAGTCGCATCACATCGTGGAGACGGTATTCCGTACGTACGCACGAGCGATGATATTGTTCCCATGATCGTGGAATTGTATTTAAGTGTATTTATACTATTTTAGTATCAATATCACTTTATAATAATCATATATAGTTACTCATTACACCATTATACCCATCCTTGTAAGGTGATGGTGGAAAATAGATTACACCACGGCGTGGAGACGGTATTCCGTACGTACGCACGCGCGGTGATTTCATTTTTCCGTAGGATGGATAGAAGGTGAATTAGGGTTGTTTCATATTTATAATAACATATCAGTATGTAAGTAATACTTATATTATTACTTTATCATGAAACAACTAAATAAGAAGAAGTTGAAGAAGAAGGAAATTGAAAAGATCGGTAATGGATATTACCTCTTCTTTGAAACGCCTCTTTGAATCCTCCACTTAGGGAACTAAGATTGGTATTTGAAGAAGACCAGGACCTCTAGGATTATTCTAGGGAAGTGGATAAGGGATTTTGGAAGGGGTTGGCCGAGCTTGAGTGCTCAAATTAGTGTCAGGAGGAGGGGGAGGAGGTGCCCTTTTATAAGGGAGGAGAGGGGCACCTTAGGAATATCTCAAAATATTATTTTATATTAAAGTCAAAATCGGTTTATAATGGTTCCAAAGGGTCTTATTTCGAAGGTAAAGTAGGGATGGGTCAAAATCCTATCAACCAATAGTATTTAGACAAGTTTAGGTTATTATTTTAACCCTATCAATTATATTTAACTCTAAGTTAAATAATTTAACTTTTACCGTGACTTTTTGTTTTCTTACACTATATGGTTAATACACTTACTATCACATGCCAAATGAACCCCAAGTTGTTTATTATTAATATATATATCCTTATCTAAGTCATGTTTCCGAAAATTAGATTTTTAGGAATAAAATAACAATTAATAATATAATATTTGATTTAAAAACTATTTGGTGTCAATTTTGAAACTATTTGATATATGATTTTTGTGAAACTCATAATAGAATTATATGTTCGAACCAAGTTGATTAAATAAACACTAATATATCATAGTAACCCATAAAATTAGTTGAATTCATAAAAAGTCTCAAATTACATTTATTTGAGCATTTATAACATCAATTATGATAACATTTCCTTAAAAGGGTAATTACTGCATCATCGTTGTGTCATAAATAAATTAATTTATTTAAAGTCTAAAAATTATAAATAAAATATCATTATGTAGTAAATCTTTTTATATTTCTAATGAATATTTATAGTTGAATTTATCTTATGTATAACCCCATATTTAAAATGTTTTAGTTATTAAACTTTGATTTTAACTATATTAACTATTCATTAAATAAAATAATATTAAATATCATAATCTAATCCAAGTGGACCTAAATGGTCATATTATATTCATAAGGTTGTTTTTGGTCGAATTACACTTATCCAATAGAATTAGGACATGTGTTAGGGTAATATTAATATCATATTTACCCTTAGTTACCCTATTTACTATTAACCGCGGTAAAAAAAAGTAAAAAGTTACTATTCACCAAAAAATTATTTTTAACTCATTGAACCACATTTTACTTACTGATATCAACCGTGTCTGTCGGATTTTCGAAATTCTATTCACAGAAGCGGTAAAATTAAGTTTTATGCAAAATTCAGTTTTTAACCTACCACTTAGTGGTTTCACTATTCATCAAAAATTGAATGTTTTCAGAAAAATACCAAAATTTCACCCTAGGCTAATTTCGGTATTCCGAATCCAAAAATGAAGTCCATTTTGAAAAATAAAATATATAAAATTTCAAAAAGTGGTTATTACTATTCATAACGGCTAGTTTTAATAATATTTTAATAGCATATTGTTGTTTAATGAAACTCGGTATTGCGTACAACGCAAGCTATCGAGGAAGGTCGCGATTGCGTGTGAAGTAAGTCATGCTAGTGTGTAGTGAAAGATTTCTTTGATGATATATATATAACATAAAAACAAAATATTACTCATAAAAATCTCGGGTGTTACATACAATCTCCTGAATGTAGAGACGTCACAAGCTCTCCACTGAGCCATGCTCTCTGATGGGTAATAAGTGAGCCGACTTGGTGAGTTGGTCGACAATCACCCAAATGGAGTCGTGACCTCTAGATGTGCGTGGAAGTCCAGTCACGAAGTCCATAGATATCCCGTCCGACTTCCACTCCGGGACCTCCAAGGGCTGTTCCAAGCCTACTGGTACCTGGTGCTCTGACTTCATCTGCTGGTAGGTGAGGCATCGAGAAATGAACTCCGCCACAACCTTCTTCATGCCTGGACACCAGTGTTGTCGTCTAAGATCCTGGTACATCTTCTCCACTCCAGGATGCACCGCCAAATGATAAGTGTGAAACTCTCTTAGCACCTCCTCCCGTAAAGGAACTGGTACCAAGGTACGTCCTCTGATAAGGACACCGTGCTCTGATCCAAAGGAGAAACCTTCAGGTTCCGGTCCTGAGGATATCTGTGCACTCCGCGTCTCACAGTCAGTGTCCCCACTCTATGCCTCTCTGACCCTCTGCAGTAGTGGAGGGGTGACTGTGAGAGACTGAAGGAAGACGACTCCATCTCTATCCATGCCTCTATGGGCACTGGTCAATCTCTGTCTCAGCTCCTGGAAGCTCTGCTGACATCTGTCTAACCACACGAAGGGTTTCCCCTTCCTACTTAATGTTATGCAAAGCTGCAAAGATTTCTCCTTTGCCGAAAATGGAAATCTGGTCTCATCCCCTAGATGAACCACGTTCCTTGCCTAATACAGTCCATACCGTCATGATTAATTAATTCATGGCATGGATGACGTCGTAAGGCCTCGACACTACTACCAAGAGATCCAACCATTACTCTCGCCTCCAAGGGTTGAGTCACATTTTCCACATCAGTGTGTGGTCACTGGGTCTCCTCTAGTAAGAATCTCGCAAGTGAGGGTCAAGTCAACAGTTTTTTTTAACCAGAACCTCTTCGTATTAACAAAAAAAAGACAAGAAAGAAAACGTCACTATTGCAAGCATCTATTATTACCTCAACTCAAAGTACAAGGAACAAGGAAACACAAACAAAGAAGCTAGAGGCATTAAGGTCAAGGGCCTCTATGCCTGGAGCTATACCCGCACTTGTCCACCCGCTTCCAGAGCTCCATGATCATAAGTTTCAGCTACCTGAAGTTGTGCTCTCCCCTGAGGTCGGGGTGGACCTCTTGGTGGTGGTGGTGTTTGTAGATCCTCAAAGCGTCTCCCACCACCTACTGCTCGGCTAGCTCCTCTACCTCACCCGCTTTCTCCCTGCGGACTTCCATGGTCGAACCTATGCCTCTGCCTAGGTGGTTCCTCAACCATCTGCTGCTCCTCTACATGGCGGGTCAGGCAGTCACGAGCCATGTGGCCCTGCCCGCCGCATGCATAGCACAGTCTTCCACTCGTAAGATTGGTTCTGCTGCGTGTGCCCTGCACCTCTGAGCCAGTATCCTGTGGTCGTCCGCCCAAGGGTTTGGTCTGCCTGGACCCATGAGTCATCCGTCGACTGCCTGCTATAGAAGACTCTACTACGTGCCACCTCGCGGTAGGTCTCGCTGCGGAAGAAGCCTTAGGAAGAAAGATATCAATCAAAAGGGCTCAATCCGGTACTCCTGCCTGAGTCGGAATGCTGAGGGAGATCAGCGATGCCCTGATCTTGTGCCTCAATCCCTGCTCAAAGGTCTGGGCCCGGAAGAATGGGTCACGTACCATGTCGGTCGAGTAGAGCGAGAGATTGGTAAATCTCGTAGAGTACTGGGTGACCGTCAAGCTGCCCTGCCGCAGTTGAAGAAGCTCCTGGATGCGCACCGCACGGAGGGTGGCTGGGACAAACTCCAAGCGCAAGAGGCTCTCAAAGTCTATTCAGAGGAGAGATTCCTCATTGTGCACCTAGAGCATCAAGATCCACCATCTGCCTACTACTGCGTGCAGTAGGCTTGCTGCGATTATCACCATGAGGTCCGTTGTTGTCATCACTAACTTGAAAACCCGTACCACTACCTCCAGCCAGTCCTCGGCTGCCTGGGGGTCCATCTCCCCGCAGAACCTGGGCGGTCACTGGCGTTGAAACTCTTGCAGTGCACTAAGGTGACGTGCATCGTCAGCGGCTGGGGCTGGAAGCATCAGTGGCTCAGCGGGTAGAGGTATTGCCGGTGCCTCAGCTGTCAAAGGGCCCTGTACCGAGGCCTCGTTGCTCGGTGGGCTGTCATCACGCACAACTCTCGGAACCCTAGCTGGTTGCCGTCGTGGGGCCATCCTGAAAGAAATAGGTGTGCCACGGTCAATCAGTATACGTGGTGAGCTGACACAAAGTAATCACAAAGAAAACTTGAAACACACATGCAATCAATGTTTTCGTGCATTAAGTCGGAAATCCAAAGTCAGGGTCCTGGTGTACGGATACGTCGGCCACCGCACCAACACTGGACTCCCTGGACTGATAACCACACCGAATACGCTTAACACTATTGCTTCACATAGAAAAATATCTGATTCCAAATTTCTGCATTAGAACCAAACGCCTTTGATACCAATTTGTTAAGACCCGTCCTCGGGGCCTGTGTCGTGACTACCCCAAGCCCGCCTTCCATAGGCCAGGGGCTGGCGACTAGCACCAAGGTGTAAATCCCACTAAAAATGGAAGGCATTGCCTTTGTGAAGTAAACAAAAACCACATAGCAAAGAAGTAGCTAGAAGTAAACACTAAGTAAAAACATAGTACAACAGTAAGTGTGGAAAAGTAAGTGGGCCAGTATACAAACCCAAACTAAAAGTAAAGTAGAACTGGATGGGAAAACATCAACTGAAAAGTAAAGTCGCAACGCCGAGCTATCCACTGGAAATCCCACCTGAAGGGTGAGTATAGATAGCCTCCTCTGCTCCTCGGGTCCATCCGACCGTTCCGAGTACGTCTCGTCCAGTAGTCCACCTCCAGGTACCGTCCTCCTCTGCAAGCCTCAACCACGATCAACGTTGTCCGTCGTCTGCAACCAACACAACGTAGTGCAGGCATAGCCCGTGCAGGGGTGAGTATAAGAGACTCAGTTGGGACCCTGAGACCCCAGAAGGTCTCCCTAAATCCACAAAGGATAATCCACAAAGGAAATATGCAATCACGAAGTAACATCCGACACTGCTTAGGTATATTCCCATACATATACCTAAGTCATCAATTCTCGTTCTGCTCCAACATCCTAGCCCAAGTACAACCCAGTCCACATAGGAAAGAAAAACGTAATCCACACAGGATAGCTCAACACAATCCACAAACGAAAGAAAAACGTAATCCACACAGGATAGCACAACACAATCAACAAAGGAATGCAAAACAGGATTCAGCTCACACATGTATACTTCTTTGCATGACGATAGAGATGATCAGATATTGTAACTGATTCACTTAAGTCGTCAGGCCCAAAAAGGATCGATATGTACTAATCCCCACATTAACCCACACAGGATCGATAGGTAACTAACCCCCGTAATGACCCACAAAGGATCTGACCCACATAGGATCGAAAGGTAACTAACCCCCGCAAAGACCCACACAGGATCGGACCCACACAGGATCTGTAGGCGCTGGCCCACACAGGACTACTGAGCACTGACTCACACAGGATCGGACCAACACATGATCAGTAGCACTGATCCACATAGGATCGCAGAGTGCTATATTCGTCGCCGTTGAATCCATTGAGGATCTCTACACAGTCGTCGTCGTCACAGTCGCAAACACAGCCAGCACTAGGGTTCCCGCACACAGCAAGATCATTCGGGAGGGTCCGCTCCATGAGCCGAGATGCTGATACATCAACTGACACAAAGTCCAGAGTTGATGTATCCAAAAGATCCGTATCGTCAACAGGAACTCAACGTCGTAGACAGCGCATCAATCGGACGCCCGGTCAGAGAGTTATTGGCTTTTTCGTCCCAGGGGCCCGGTTGGTTTTAAATTCAAAACCAACCCGAACGTACTCCACCTGCATCCAAAACTTGGGTGGACTAAGCCAAAAGATCTTTCTCACTAAGAGGAATCCAACAAATTCGACGGCACATCAATCGGACGTCCGGAGCTTAAGATATGAGCGTTTCCGCTCTGAGGGCCCGGTTGGTTTCGTGTACGAACCAACCCGGCCGAAACCAAAGTATTCTGAAACCTTGAGTGCGATATACCGAAACGACCGTCTCGATCCAAGGATCGCATCGCAACTGATGGTGCATCTATCAGAGGCCCGTAGCACATGTTATGGGCGTCTGACCGGAAAATATTCGGTATTAAGGGGTCCGGGCCCGGTCCGACCCGGCCCGATACCCCCAGGGTCGGCCCGAACTGGGTCCAGGTGCGGCCCGGTTGGGCATGGCCCGGCCCAGCCAGAGTGGCCCAGCCCGGCCTGGGTGCGGCGCGCTGGGCGCGCTGGCCAGGCGCTCTGCCAAACGGCCGAGCTGTTGAGAAGTGGGGGGGGGGGTGCCTGCCCCCCTGGTTTGTAACCGCGGCCCCCTTAATGGGGGCCGCTCAGCTGACCGGTCGGGGGTTTGAACCCCTGGATTTCCCTTGTCCGGATGGCCCACCCCGGCATCCCGGTGTCTGGCACCACGGGACCGGCGACGGCCTGTCCCCTCCCTGCTCCGACACCGGCGGCCCGGAATTGGCTGCCGGTCACCCTGCTCCGCCGCGGCCCCACTCCGGCCACGGTGTCTTCGGTTTTCTCTAACGCGGTGCGATGGCACCGCGACTTGGTTCAATTTCATGGTGCGGCGCAACGGCACCGCGCATTACTTTCCGCACAATCCCGCGCGGTGCGACGACAATGTGCCACTTCCCGTCGTACTGCAACAACAAGAAAATAAAAGGGAGGGGGGTCCGCCGTGTTTGTGCGGTCCGGTCTCCTCCCGTTAATTGATAGCACGCGGTCCAATTATACGTGGATAATTAATAGAAGTAAATCACGAAAAGAAATCGCATAAACCCCTACCTCGTGCATGCTTGAACGGAGGTTCGTCGAATGAGGATTCGTCGCGGGAAGAGACGTCCTGGAAGAAGTCGTCAATGGCGTCGCGGTACACGGCGTCGCGTAATCGGTTTCCGAGAACTCGGCGTTCTTCATCGGAGACCGATCTGTTCTTCACGTTCTTCGTCGAAGACGAAGAAGTTCCTCAAGTCCCTTGGCTTTTCTCCCAAAGTTTACAAAACAAGGTTCCAACCCCAAATAAAATAAGTTCATCTCTTATTTTATTAACATAACATAAACTTTTGAATTTCATGAGTTTGAATTAATTCCGCTTAATTAATTCATGACAAGTTGTCATCCATAATGGTGAGTTGAGGGGGTTTTATGAAAGTGAATGGGTGGGGTTCGAGTGGGCCCCACCACCCTCATAACCTTCCATGGGAAGTTGGGTAGTTACCCAACTTCCACCCAAAGCTTAATCCACTTAAAGTAAAAAAATAAAAATTGTTGCATAATTTTTATTTTACCTTCCACATAAATTAACAAATTCTCTCATGAAAATGCAATTTCAGAAAAGGTGTTTCTAAGAAATTACCGGTGCTACGGATCCATCGGTGCCCTCAGAATTCGATTCCGAGCAACGGTTCAAAAGTTAGAAATTCCCGTTCGTTCGTTCACTGAACGTACCCGAGCTAAACTTCAGATAGAATTTCCGGGCACACCGGGCCTCAGAATCAAGTGCCGTCAGAAACTGAGTACATGTAAAATCCCAAAGTAAATTAAGAAAAAAATTTCCTTGAATTTTACGGGTCTTTACACACCAACACTCCTATGATACATGTGCAAGAAAATATGGAATTATGCTAACCAATTCCCTAATCCAAGGATTAATGATGATCGGCATTATCAACCTTTTAAAGTAAAAGACAAAGGGAATTCACATGTGGTCACTATTGGTGATGTTGAGTATGAAAACTAAGTGGTAGAATGATTTAGTGTTTATGTAATTGGATTCCAAAATAGTGTTTTGGAATCTCATTTATAGTTTTATAGAATATTTTAATATATATGTATTGGTCCATTGTGGTTTCCTGTAATTATATGGTACAGGTAACCATGAAAAGTGGTTGAATTTTTTTAGAAATCTCCTAATATGTTCATAATGAAGGGATAAAAAGATAATGAGTTGTTTAATTGTATTTACAACCTCATGACTGTTATAAGGAAAAATTGATAACATGGTTTGAGTATACATAATTTTTGGTATTTTTGATGCGTCAAAAGAGTTAATTTTGATAGAATGCATATTTTCACTATGGTTTTATGGAAATTTGTGTTATTATCCTCTTTCAAGAGAATACACGATTCACATGTTTGAAATGTGAAAACCAAGGACTACCAAATCAGATATGGGAGCCAAATGTTAAATAGATTTAGTTCATCTCCTTCTAAAGTTTTATATTTTTAGTTTTTGGAAAGATTGTAATATTATCCATTTACAGATGGTATAGTTTATATTCCGATCAATTTTTTTTTATATTAATGTATTATCTCACTATAGGTCGACTTAGTCACATTTTATACATATTTGATAACCTATTTAAACTTTTTTTAAGACAAATGGAATGAAATATCCTTCTATCGCATGATCTGTTAACACATCAAGAATGAAAATTTTGACTTCATTTCATTAAATAATAGATGAAGTGAAAAAAATTAGGGAATAACCAATAGAGATATTTTACTAAAATCAAGTTAGTATTTCTCATAATGAAATATTTCATCAACTTTAGGAAACAAACCTTGAAACCAAAAATGTTATCCTAGTAAATTCATATTTGATAAATCAGATGGTCCATTTAATCAACATAAATTTATGTCTTTCTAGTATTTAACTTTCTCCAAAACTTATTTTCTATCACTATCCATCAAAACTTAATGGTTTTATTTCTCTTACATATCCATGTTTTTTCTTCCCACTAATGTTCTCCTTTGTGGAAACCAAGTGATGAGTTACTTGGGGTAACCATTATGTTTTTAACATTACTTTTTAAAATGAAGTTTTAGTATAAATTTTTACGATGTGGATTTCCATGAATTAATCTTTCAAGTATTAATCCTTTTATAACCGAAATGAATTTCAACAGCGAAATTCATTTTAAGGGGGGTAGAATGTAACACCCTGATATTTTATGAGATAGATTCTTTTTTACTTTATTTAATGTCTTGTGTTGTATGCTTCAAAAATATTAGCTTGATATATAAGAAATATTATTTTATGTTTCTGTATACGCAGCACTATTCTTGGCTTGTGATACATGCAAGAGTGACCTTGCTCGATAGCTTGTGTTGTACGCCATACCAACTTTCATTCCACAATGATATATTGTAAAAATAACTATTATGGTTTATAAACTAGAAGTTATGAATAGTATTAACCAAATTTTTAATTTTATATAACATTTAAATTCATATTATTTATTTTCTATAAATGATATAAGAACAAGTTCATTTTTTTCGGATAAAAGAAGTTTTTTTTGAAAAAATGCAGTTTTTCCGCCTTTTGATAGTGTACCCATTTTAAATTTAGTTTTTTAGAATTTTATATATTCTATTTGAAAAAAAAACTTATTATTTTGAATATTAACATAAAAATTCCCTTTTGTTGAATATTTGGCATTTTTTGATAAAATTCAAATTTTAATGAGTAGTGAAAAATAATGCATTTTAACTCAAAAATGAATTTTCACCTAATTTAATTATATTGTTAGATTATAATATTAATTGGTTTTAAAGTATAATTATATTATGTGTTTATAATTTAATACAATTTTCATTGAAATTAATTTCACTTTTAAATTGAACATAAACAGATGTCAATCTTTTGAAAGTTATTACATCTTAAAAACATGATTTTTAGTTTTGACAATGAGAATTAATTTTAAATTAACTACTACACGTTATTTGTTTTGAATTTGGAAAAATATATTCCATATTTAGAATCATAGGGTTCAAAAAATTTAAGTAGTTACCTTTTATTTTTTGATATTATGAATAGTAACTTCAGTAATTATTTTATTTACTATGGTTAAAGGGTAAATCAAGTAAATATGGGTAAAAATTAATATTATAATAATATTAAACTACCACAACACAAGTCATAATCCTATTGTATCATATATTTCCAACCATGGGAATCCTTGGGTCCATTTTGGGACCCCATGAAACCACATTGATTTCAAAATGACATTTTATAAAAATTAATTTAATATAAGGAGAAATATGACATAAAATTGTATCTTCTTAATATAACAATTTTAATATGGGTTTATAAATAAGGTAAATTATAATATAAATATTAGTTTGAAATATAATAATATTAATTACATCATGGTAATTTATTTATAATTTTTAGACAACAAATAAATAAATTTATTTATGACACAATGAGAATGTAGTGATTACCTTTTTAATGAATGATTTAAATAAATGAGATTATAAATATTAAAATAAATTTCTTTTGAAACTTTTTATTCCATAAATGAATTTTTATATATGATTATTTCTTGTTATACTTGAATTAATGATTTTTTTTGAACTAATCAAGTTGTTGTGTATTTTTTAAAAGGCATGATACAAATAGAATAAAAATTTACATAAATGAGTTTCTAAAACAAATACTAATTTATTAAATTATATACTAGTCATAAAAATATAATATTCGTCCAAATTACTTTTATATTGTTGAATATTTCATTAATGAACCACCTGAGGTTTTATTAAAATTTTATAGTAATTATGTTAACTATATAGTATGAATATACTAGAAGTCATGGTAAGAGTTAAATTAGTTAACTAAGGGTTAAAGCTAACATATACGGTTAAATTTGAGATATAAACTTGTTTAAAACATTTTTGTTGATAGGATTTCGAACAATATACATCTAATAATTTAATTAAATGAGTTTTTGACCTTTTAAAACCAAAAATAATTTTATAATAAAATATGTTTTCAATACCTTCTTAAAGTGTCCCTCCACCTATCTTATAAATAGCTATCTTGTGCCACATCTTCTCACACCACCTTCAGCCTTCTATTTGGACAAAAACCTAACCAATTATCCTATAAACATTCTTAGTTAACTTTTGGAGATCCTGGTTTTCTAAAAATTCATCTAAAGTGTCCCTAAAAATATATCCAAAGGAAGTCTAAAGAAGAATAAGTAACTACTTTACCAATTAAATTCAATTTATTTTCTTCTTATACTTACTCTTTCTATGTTGATTCTATAAAAAAATAAAAATAAAAATATATTATACATGATGAAAATTTATTATAATTATCATAAAACCTCATTCCTCTTTTTATTCATCCTATGAATAACAATATCACCATGATTTCGTACATACGACATACCGACTCCACAACATTGTGTAATTTCTTATTCAAAAATTCTTTTTTAGGGTTGGTATAATGATTAGTATAATGGATTTAAATAATGAATATAATATTACAATTCTTATTTATAATTAATATACCATCCAATTTCATAACATTTAATCATTAAGTTAATGATATCGTTGCTCGTGCGTACAAACGACCTACCGTCTCCACGATGAGGTGAGATTCATTCTCCACGTTAAAAATTCAAGAATGAATAAAAAAATTATATGATGAATGAAAATAATAATTATGAACATATTTTATAGAATAAAATAAATCATATTCATAACAAACATGAATTACATGAAAAACGGGAATGGGAAAATGAAGTAGTGAACACCCGAAATAATGGTAATATTGAAATACTATTAACAAAATGATATAATAGGATCATATATTATATCATAAATATGAATATGGTCATGTTATAATTTAATAACATGATTTAACTATTATACAGGAGGTGAAAACGCCCTAAACTAATGAAAAATACACTGTATGGGTCAGTTCCTCAATCACATTATTATCGGAGATTGTTTATATGTAAGTATTTACTGGGGATATATTTATCATCCTTATCGATGTTTTATAAAAATGTTATCATAAAATGTTCATTATTATAATATGAATATTTAATTTAATGTTTAACCATTTTTTCTTTTACTACATGGTATGGATGGAATCTTTATTTTTTTACCATTAAAGGTATTTTTTGACTTTTCCAGCAAAAGTTCGAGGAGAATGTTTTTTTAACTTATACGACATGAAAAGATTTTTATGGTTTAATGAAATTTTATTTACATGAAGCTTACTATAAACATTTTCATTTTTATTTTCTACTAAATTATTTTCTTTTGAAATTTTGTGGAATTTGGAGAAAAGAAAACATTTTTGATGAAAGAAGGATATTTTCCTCAGGAATTAAGTTCAAGTGTTTTATCAAAATTATTTTCCATATATGTTGATGCCCTAAAATATGGTTATGTTTAAATCTAGATTATTAATATGATTTGATTTTTTTAATGATGGAATGATCTTTTATATGGATTATGTTATTATGGAATGATGTTTGAGAAACCCATTTTATTTAATGGGTTATTCTATGATGAATGATTCATGTTTTTGTAGAACATGTAAGAATGATTTAACTATGATATGGGTGGGACTTATATATCCCTCAAACACAATGGGTAAAAATTTATATCTCATTTGATAATAATTAATGGAATAAAAATTAAATACTATTCAGTAATATAAGGTTGGAACGACAAGTAATCCCGGTTCAGTAATGTAATTTGTCCCCTATGATGGTGTTGGCAGTAATGCCTTGGCTACTATGGAAATCATATTATATGCTTATGAGTTTCCCATAAGTAAATTTATTAGACCAATGATATTCTATAATGGCTAATGTTAATTTATGATATATTCCTTATTTAATGCCAATATTTATTTCCCAACTCATGATTTTGATATTCAAAATTTATGTTCATGTTTTCACAATCTTAATCTTATATTTTGTTTGAGGTTCTTCATGTGTACCATTACTGGGAATTTGATCTCACCATTTTTATGTTTTATTTTCCCTTGGATATAAATAAATATTTTAGGTAGGAAAACTAAAGGGTAAGATCTTTATGGGACATGTTGAATATCATTCAGCATGTTAGAAGATTATGTTTTAAGGTTTCAAAGACACTAAACTAATATGGTCTTTGGCCATATTTTTTATCATGAAATAAGTATTCCACAAATGTAATTTAATTTCCATGTACATTAAACTTGGGTTTTACAAAATAAATGTGAATAACAAATATGTAATTTTATATAACTAAAACACATTCCATTTAATCAATGAACTAATAATTAAATGTATCCATAGATAACGTCTAAGAAATAATCTCATGGATAGTAAAAATAATTTAATTATCAATGTATAAACTTATTAAATATTCGATTCCATGTTTAATAGGAACCTGGAACATTTACTATAATGTCCATTAACAATATGTTTTAAAACATAATGGGTAGAAACCCATCCGATTTGGCAAACTAATTTGTTTAATGAGACGATTAATTCATCGTGGGGCTTGCATTAACCGGTCACTAACCCATCTAGCTTTCACTAACATATCACCAACCATTTTTACTTTAATTAAACTGTACCCAACTCATGTATTTCATATCCAAATCAATATTCATATATCAGATAATTGATTTAAATTCATAAAAACGTTCCTTATCAAATATCTATACTATGTAAAGGATACAAATTTATCAATATTTTCCCAAAAAATCAAATAAATTTAAATGTAAAAACCAATATAAAAATGGAATAATGATTAAAAAATAATCATATCCATCATCATAAAATATGGAAATCACAAATTAGTATAATTTCCAATGAAAAACTAATTTTAGAATGTTATTCTTTAAGAGAAAGTTGTCAATTAAAAAAGAAAGTGAGATTGCAATATTTCTTTTACAAGTTGGAAATTTTCATTTAAAACCCTGTTGGATGAGATAATTCAAAGTAAAACCTTGAATTTAATAAATTATATAGGATCTATGATATAATATACAATAAGGTATAGTATATACATCACATAAAATAAGTATGTGGTGAATATGACATTTCTCTCACTTATATAAAAAGTGATTTGAAAATCCCTTACCAAGTGTTTCTTTTTGGATGAACATTATTTACCAAAATATATAGTTGTTTTAAAAATTATATTAACTTATTTTAGAACCATAATTACATTTATAATATCATATATGAGCTTCTTATAATATCCTATTACCTATTTATAATGATCTGACATCATTTTCAATTTTATTGTTGTCAATTGTCTATTTTTTCGAGTATGTTTTCACATGTTGTATGTTGTACCTATTAAAAAGATATTGATTTATTCATCTATAGTATTAAATACATGATTGATAAATTATATATATTTTCATTATATATGTATTTAGAGTTATCCATAACAATAGGATATTAAATACATCGTTCATGGAGATAAGAGGCTGTATGTACGCATGAAGGTTGTTTCCATTTTCTTATCACATTAAAAGAATGAAAAGTAAATGTTATATACATATTTTATGATTCTAGTATCATATTTATGTCCCATAAATCACATATTCTTTTCCATAACATCCTTAAGAAATTCCACGTAAAGTGTGAATGTGTCAGATCGCTTTGAGGAGGTGGTAGACCACACGTCCACAGACGATGTTATCATATTCCCAAAAAATAGAATTATTTAATGTATGTGTTATATAATAATTAAAAAATATGAAATAAATTTTATATATCATATAGAGACTTTAATTACATCATTATTTCACACCATGAAATGATGTAGTGGAAGAACGAATGACATCAGTTCACTTGGTAGTAGTCCACCGAATACATGAATGATGAATGTATATCCCATTAAATGTGAGTATGTGTTTTTGTAGGTAATGAAATTGAAATGAAAACATATAATTATATTCAAGATAATATTTTCATTATATAAATTATATATAAGAATAATTTAAGTGGTAGAGAATAAAATAAAACTAAAGTGCTCATTGAAGAACATTACCTCTTTTTTAGGTAACTATTTTTGGTTATTCTAAAAGATGTCCATGTTTTCTTACTTCCCAACATGACACTTATATTATTATGTTAGCTATAATGGGATCATATTTTTTTAGGGATTGTATCAGTAAATTTTTTTGAGATGTGTGAATAATTGAGTGGGTGTGTGCCTTTTTATAGTGGATGGGGAGTGACATTATTGTAAATATACAACGGTAAACACTATTGAGATGTATCCATATTCTAATTTACCTAGAAAATTTAAAAATCTTTGAGTTAAGTGAAAGTATGTTTGATTCAAAAACCCACCACACAAAAATAAGTCAATTTTTATAATTTTTTCCCTTAACATATACTTTTTCCCACTTTTACCATTTATGTTTTAATTAAGGTAGGAAGTTCATAACATAATTACTTTAACCATTGGTACTAAATTAAATTGATATTTATTTGAAAATATTTACCAAAATAATTATAATTTTTTTTAATTAATTTAAAAAATAAAAAACTCCTATGTGGTGGAAATTAATTTTAACACCAGCGCATTCAACATGAAAAAAATAATGATTAAACTGTAACCATGCTAGTAGTGTTTTAACTATTTAATGGTGAATATAATCATTATAATATATTAATTGGTCCATTAATGGAATATATTTTATATTTATTAAAATTTAAAATGCTAATAGATTTTTAACTATATAATGGTAAATATAGACATTATAATAGAATAATTGGTGCATTAATGGAATATATATTATATTTATTAAAATTTTAAAAAAAATTGGCATAATATAGTATTTTTATTAATTTTTTACCTTTTAATAAATCAACATTTTTTATAAAATATAATTAATGTAAATTTTTACATTATTTACATAATTTAAATATATAAAAATATATAAAATTATGGAATTGATATATATTAAGTTCACAAATATGTAACATGAAATATTAATCTAAGAAACATAACGAAACATAATAATTCATTAAAATTTCTTCACTTTTAATATTTTTAGTATCATTTATTTTATTTAATTATTTACAATATAATCATTGTGTTTGTGTTCCTTAAGAATTAAAAAGTTACTAATTCATCAGTAAAAATTAATGATAAATTATTTTGATAAAAGAAACTCTTTTATATTTCCAAAGGATATTTTTAACATAAATAATGATTTTCCATATCTCAAGTCTTTATAAATGTTAAATGCAGGGAAGGTTCCTTTTTTGTAATTTTTTTATATAAATTATCATATATTCCAAATTCATGTAACAGTAACCCCCTAATATATAAACTTTAAAACATATGGGATATGTTCTAAATATGTGAATACAATGGATTTTGTAAAAATTTCTATTTCATTTATCACCTTAAGATTATTGCTTACCCACTAATTCAACAAATCTATACTTTAATCACTATAATTAATTTTAATTACATTTGCTAACAATTTTGGTCAAAAATGAGTTTATAATATTACATTAGAAATATTATAATAATTCTAGCTATTTGTATTCTTTTTTAAATTTTAATTCATAATAATTGAGAGAATTAAATTTAAAGCTAATCCCGTAGACATGGTGAGAAATCTGGTTTTTAATGTGAAAATGGTCCAAAGTTCATTATGTTTTTATATATAAATTCAGTATAAAAATTATTAAAATAAAATAAATTGGATTTATAGATTTATAATTAATCTATTTTTTAATTTAAAACCAATTTAAAATAGAATTGTACATTAATAATTATGTATAAAAAGGTGGTTTTAAACTAAAATGTAGTATTTTTCACTATTCAACAAAAAAAATGAAACTTCTCAAAAAATACCAAACATTCACCCTAAGATAATTATTAATTTTCTAATTAAAAATGAATTTTATTTTTACAAAAAATAGTTATAAAAGGTCCAAAATTTATTTTTAAAATAGGTGTCCTATTAAAATGCGGTATAATATCCTTTAGAAAAATACAACTTTTTATGAGTAAAACTGGATTTGTTCTTATCATATGTCTTTAAAATATGTTATATGAATTTAAAAACTTTTAATTGAATATATATAATATATATCCAAATATATCAAATCTTGGTTTGTTATATACACTTGGAAGCATGGTATTGCATGTCATCAACACTATCGGAGGAACTCAATATTGTGTGTGACATAAGACAACATAGTGTTGTATATATAGTAATAAAAAATAAAACTAAATGTATTATAAAATTATAACACTGTAAAGACAAGGTGTGTTATATTAAAAATTTAATAATAAATATGTGGTGGTTTTGGATATTTTCACTAAAATAGATCAATGAACATAAAAATATTATAAGGGGGAATCCATATCAATGATGATTCATGTGAAAAGCTATTATATATTAAGACACCAATATTAAATTATTAAATTTATATTTTTTTATTTCAATAAGAAAAATATATATAAATTTCATGTACTTGGAATCCCGTATATTATTTTTGTAATAGGAAACAATATTGGAAAAAATTTAAGAGGGAAGAATAAGGGGTTATTATTTAGTACATATAGAACATTAAGATTATTGATGATATGATAATATTATGAAATAATTATTGATTGTTTTTAAATAAAACCAGTTGAAAATATTCAATAATAATGAAATTAAAATGATATAAATTGTGGAATTAAATAGAGATATTCTTTAACATTAATAAGGCCAAATAATAACATTGAAAATTATGTAATCGTGGGATATAACAATACTGGTTATGAATTTATGACTAATTTAGATGATATATGACAATTAATAAGGAAATAATTAATGTTTACAAAATATATATAACCAAAAAGTTTCAATGTTAGAAAATAGTTAAATGATTATTAACTCAATAAACACCTAATATTACTAGTCATAGTATCCTGCCAAGTTGGGTTGAGAAGAAACATAATAAAGAATTAATTGAGAATAATGAATGTACTATTTGGATGAAAAAATATTTATCAAATTTAAAATAATATTACATTAAATTTAAAGACAAGGTTAAAGGAAAATGATTTAATTTACACGACATGGGTTTTCAAAAACAAATATAATGATAAATGTGAGGTTGTACATAATAAATTTAATGTTTTTTAAAAGGTGTTCCCCCAAGTTAAAAGAATCCATTTTAGTGAGCACATCATATCAATGGAAAAATGAAAATTATCCAAATATTGTATTTTATAACACCACAAGGAAAGAAAATTATATTTTATGGATGTGAATTCAACATTCCCCAATGATGATCTTAAAAGGGTAATTCTATAATTGGAAACCTATTTGTTTCCTACATTATTATAATAGAAAAAAACATTATAGATTGAATAATATATATAAATATGATGAATCTCCCTTATAATTGGTATTCATATATTGGTTCAATCTTATAGAGAATAAAATTATGAAAGGTAAAGCTCTAAAATGAATTTTATTTTAATAATGATTACATAAATTTATTCATAGTTACCATTTGTGATAATGATTTAATCTTTAATGGATATATAGTTAAAATATAAAATTATTTTTGAACCTAAATGAAATAATTTTTTAAATATCCATTCTAATTGGGATAACATTTTTCATAGTTTTTCATGTCACCCAAGATAATAAAATGGTATTTATCTCACATGAAAAGTTTACTATGATGTTATTAAAATAGTCCAGGATTTAAATTTAGGGTAATGTTTCAATATTTTTTATTTTTACAAGAAAAATGAAATTATTATCACATGAAGAATATAAATCAGTAGGATAATCATAAACAATTTTAGGGATTTCAATATTTGATAGCATCTAAACCATGAATTTTATTTTTTTAAATATTATATGATATATTCTAATGGAATTATAATAAAATAAATAGTATAAAAATAATTAAACATCTATATATTATTAATGGAACACTTGAATGAAAACTTTTATAATATTAAAATGGTCAGAATGGACCGAAGGCCTTTATTTTTTTATTAGTTTTCGGTAATCCACCTTTCATGTGGTGAGGTGTAACCCTTACAAAGCCTGGAGGATTAGAGACAACTACATGACTTGTAGGTCATAGAGGGAATCACCCAGACAAGACAACTTGGATCTTCTGCTCCCCAGCATATGGCATGATATCATCACCCCACTTTCGCAGGG
This sequence comes from Viscum album, assembly GCA_963277665.1. Taxonomy (NCBI): domain Eukaryota; kingdom Viridiplantae; phylum Streptophyta; class Magnoliopsida; order Santalales; family Viscaceae; genus Viscum; species Viscum album. The sequence continues at coordinate 601,130,866 of OY728122.1, forward strand.
CTGGTAGTCTAGCTGTCCTATGAAAATCTACACAGGCCTAGTACCAATGGAAAAGCCATACCATCTCAATCATTAAAACCTGGTTAGCTCTGCTATAGTGAATGCACCTACCCTGAATCCTCATCTGATGCCATGTTCCTTGTTTTCGAACTGTTACAACTGAAATCAAGTGTCCCAAAGGCCTTGGGGTGGCCCTAAGACTTTAAGGTGCCCCAATGGCCTTAAGAATCAATTGGACCGAAGGAATTGGGTGCCCCAATAGCCTTTTAGGACCCGCGGCCCAAACTAGTGGCATAAAGGCCCAAATGGATGAATAGTTTTAAATGCTACAGTGCTGCTACAGTGCCTCCTACAACACTACTACAGTTCCCTAGAAATACACCTCCACCCATATTTGATATCGGGTCTCCTGGATGCACCTACCAAGTCCTCACCAACCGGGCTGAGGCTCATGTGTATAAAATGGATAAGATAAATTATACAAATACACAAAGATATACTTGGCCAACAATATTAATGATCATTTCCCCACCTTCAACAATTTTTTTTATGTTAAAAGAATGTTTTTTGTGTGGAATTATAATAAAAAATATATTTCTTTTATGATGAATAAAATGGGGTTTTTTTATTTTCTTATATTACTATGGTTTTTTACAGAATAAAGATGTCATAATCCAATGTAATAAATAAATAAAATCCATGTCACTATATCCCTTTAAGGATATTTTGAATAATTTAATAAGAATTTTAGATTTTTTAATGACTTTTCCATTAACAAATATTTGATATATATATATATATATTATCTAAAATTATCTTACCTTGATACGTAAATTCCTGTATTAATATCTTATCACTTTGGTGGTATTTTTCAATTATCCTTTAGAAGCTAGAATCACGGGTTAATATGGATGGAAAAAATGATAGATTAAACCAATGGATTTTCTAATAAGGATTAAAATACATTATAATGGATTTATGCCTTTTATAAATGATACCATCATTGAATTTTGAATACTCTATGGGTTATTCAGGTAGTAAAAAGTTTCAATTGTTTCATATAAATACAGTATGCTACAATAGATTATAATATTTATTGATACTAGATAAATCCATTTAATTTATTATTACCAATTAATTAATAATTATTAATACATTTTTTTATAAATTATTATTATTATTTAATGTATATTCTATGACTTAAAATATATAAATAAATGGAGAGAACAATGACATCATATATCACATGCCATTGATAGGCCTTGTTGGGAGTATGCCCCAACTAAAAGGCACGATAAATTCAAGGTTTAAAAAGTAATATATCACCTTCAATGTCATTACAAGAATTTTTTATAATTATTATATCTTGATAGTTATAATTTTATGATAATAGATAGAGTGTGAAATAAAACAAGTGATATAATGCATTTATAATTTCCACAACACTCTTGTTTTTAAGTAGTTGGTACTTTGTTTACAATGATTACATTCTCATAGTGCAATGTCATTTTCTATCAATGAGAATAAGTAATATATAATTTATATAACCCTAAATACTAATTAAAAAATCGTAATTAGTTCAAACAACTAAATAAATATTCACTAGGTCAACTCAAGTTCCTCCTGAATTTCGATCAAATGAGAACCTTTATTTATTTCTCCAATCCTATAAAATCTATCAATATAATGGGATATAGATTATCTCTATGTTTCACCCAAATTTCATCACATGATGTTTTACTCTTTAAAAACATAATTTATATATAATCATACTTCATCATGGAATAGAGGCCTCTAAAATCCCATTTTTGAGGTGATGTCAACCAATTTCAAAAGTATCAACTTTATATACATCATACTAAAATATTCTATTAGGATATTTTAGATACAAATTTTACTAAAAAATAATAATATAGAGACCCAAAACTTATAATGATATTATTTCTTGTTTTTTAATATATATATATATATATATCAATTAAATGGAACCAAAGGATCCAAATTCCAATTATCTTTGGAAGACTAAGTACAAAAAACCAACATAAAACTAAAATAAAACATACTAATTTTAGTCTCCATAAACAATAACACAACGATCATTGGATAATAAGATAATGGAATCATAGTAATTTGGTAGTAACATCAAACATGTTGTAGTCATAAGTCAAGGATATTAGATGAGACCACATCACAAGATTGATAGAGACCCATAGTGGATTAGGTTTACTCCCTAACCCCATACATACGCTCTCCTAAGGTAAAAACATTAACAAATGCATCGGAACACAATATTTGGGAACCCATAATAAAATGTATGTTCTTATCTTTTAAAAAAGTTAAATCATTCATAAGTCATAAATAAAATAATTATCCATCAAAACAAATGGGTTACATAATCCTACCTCATATCATAATCAAACGATATTTTAAAAAGAAGAAATTTGATAAATGAACATAAGGCATGTTTTACCCCCCCCCCCCCAAAGGTAGGGATAATTTTATAGTTATATATATGATATATATGTATATATATATAATTTATAATTAGTAAATAACATTAAAAAATGTATAATGTTTGCAAGATAGAGAAAGGTCAAAACCCCAATAAAAAGGTTATTCATAAAGATCCCTTACCATATGTTCCATCATAATTCTGAACATTCACTTAACATCCTAGATGATCAAATTAATGAATTAATTACTTAATTAATAAAATATTCCATAAAAATTTTGATTATTATAATTTTATTAAATCATTTTAATGATATATGGAGTTTAATTTTTTTGTTCTCAGGGAATTTGTTTCACGGTTTCAATGTAAGATCACTTGTTGATAATTATTGAAGTTCCTATAAAATGTGATACAAATATTAATGTGAAAAGAAATGGTATTAAAAATATTATAAAAATTGAAATGGTCATAAAAATCATTTTTTTCTTCCAAGATTCTTTTATAAGTATGTTAATGTTATGTGTTTAGTGGATTAAGAGGGTTTATCCACCTCCACAAAAAAATTCATATTTAATTAAATTATCATTAAAACATTCGTGAAATTGAAATAAGTTATATTATACATATTATAATATTTCTTCCACAATATTAATATTTTTATAACAACCATTGAAGGGGGTGTAGAAAAACAAATTTTGTTGTTCCTAGAAGCTGTGATCCAACAACATTGTAAGAAAAGTTTTAGTTTTAAAATTTAAGGAAGGTTGGGTAGAAGATTTATATTCCATTATCAAAATAAAATTATAGTAATTTTTTGATACTATAGTCATCATTTCATATTTCATGAGGAAGTTTAGAAGATCATTGAAGAATAAATAAATTGAAACAAGAAAAATTGGGAATATTTCTTCCTAAATTTAATCTCTTTGAAATACTCCTTAATGAACCATAAATTGATAATTCGATGATTCCTATAGCACTAGGACATGGGGTACATGATTTAGTAGAGAAATTAGTATAAATCCGGAAATATCCAATTCTTATAAGATGTGATGAGAAGGGGTGGTGAGGGTGGAATATATAATGGAAAAGAAGGGATGTTTTGAAATTATATTAATTATTATATTGGTTTGGTTTAATAGTATCAATCGTATTGATTCTTATGAATATATATAGAAAACAGTTCATGTGAGTTCGAAATTATTAGTGATTACATCAACGTTGGCTCAAAAATTGAACATCTCCATTTTTGAAAAGTACATTCCAAAAATAAAATATATTTTTTGATTATAATTTTATTTATAGAAGAAAATTTTTATTTTTAAGTAAATTTTAATTTATTCGAATAATATAAATTTTGATTTTATGATCAATTTTTTGACCCTTTGAAGAATTATTTATGGTCCAATAAAATTATCTTATCATTATACTTCAACATAAACTTTATTTATAAATAAATTTTATGAAAATAAATTTCTTTTAAATCAATTTAGTTATTATAAAAGTTTAATTAAAAAATTTATGTTTTATTAAATTAAAAATACCTAATTTACCATTTTTAAAATAAATTATATACATGTACCATGGTATAAATATCTCATATATTCATTTTTTAAGATACCAAATTATTATATTACACATTAATTAGTCAGGATATTGTTCTAATCGTTAAGTTAATATTCCTAGAATCCATATTTATATTCCAATAGTTTGGTTACAATTCTAATGACTATATTATTATAATAATTGTCAGATTTTTAATGGTCATGTGGGTTCTCAGGTTCATATGATTATATCATATTTAATTAATTCATCATTGACTTATATTTATCTCCGGTCTGTATATTTTCATTTTTATAATTATTTTTTCATTAATAATAATATAATTTATTTCTAGAGTGTTTTCCCTAAGTGAAATTATTTTGGGGGATCAATAAAATCCCAATTTGGTTTTTATTGTTATCTTATTTTCTATTATTTTGCATTGTAATACATTTAGTTAATATAGAAATTTATCTCTATTAAATTTTTTGTTCAAATTAATATAATAATAAAAAGTTTGTTTCATCCAGTGGTGGATCTCCTTTACAATATATTACTAAATATAACAAAATTATAAAAAAAAATTCCATTTAAAGAATTCAAATTCATTATATTATTCAATATTTGGAAATTTCACCATCGATATTTCATATTAAGTAGTAAGGATAAAACTTGTGATGGGTATTCTACTTTATGGATTCCTTTGGATTCCATGTTTCCTCCTGGTATATATGGTTTCTCCATAGTAATTTAACTCGGTGACTATTATTTTTTCATGGAACATTATCTATATTATCCAAGATCTTCAGTGTTTTCTCCACATAATAGAGATCTTCTTTCTGATGTGTAACATCCCAGGTTAGTAAAGAATATTGAATTTTTATATTTATTAATATTTTTTAATTAAATTTTAATTTTAATTTAAAGGGAGCACATTTTTTGATAACATTCTCAACATGAAACAATGGGTGTCTTTGAAATATTATGTTGCACACAACTTTGAGTTATACTGAAAAATAATATATTATTATTATTATTATTATTTTAAATGGTAGTTTACACATAGTCGTTGTATTGGTGGGAAGGAACATAACTAACTAAAATATTATTATACATGTTTGTCTAATGTATTTACATTTATTCAATAAATTTTATATTCTTAATATAAGAAAGAATATTATTTTTGGCTTGAAATACTCCAATAATCTTTAAAATGTCATTTTACCGCCTTTTGATGAAGAACTGTTTTTTAATCTAGTTTTTGGAATTTTTTATGATATATTTGACAAAATAATATTCTTATTTAGAATCGGTACATCAAAATTTACTTTGGATGATATTTTGGTATTTTTCTGATAATGTTCATTTTTATTGAATAGTGAAAATATTGTATTTTAATTCAAAACTACCTTTTAATATAATTTATTTACATGGTTAGACTGTCTTTTTATTTGGTTTTAAAGTTTAATTAGATTAATTTTTTACCATTTAATCCTATTTGGGTCATTTTATGTATTTTCACTTTGAAATTGGACATAAAAAAGTGTCAATCTTTTGATAGTTATTATTTCTTAAAAGCACGCTTTGGGTATTGACAGCCGGAATTAATTTTAAATTTATTTTTTCCACTTTTGTGTGTTGAATTTGGAAAAATGGATTCCATATTTGGAATCAAGAGGACCAAATTGTGTAAATAGGTAACTTATATTTTTAGACATTATGATTATTTACATCGGTAAATATTTTATTTACCGTGGTTAAAGGGTAAATCCGGTAAATAAGGGTAAAAAAATATTATTATAATAGTAGTAAATTACCCTAAAATTTGTTCTAATCTTATTTATTGATATATTTCCGACCATGGTCATCCTTGCGTCGTTTTTGGACCCCATGGAGCCACTTGGGAGTGATAATGAACCATTATTTTAATTATCTTAAAGTAAAGGCAAAAATGACATAAACATATATCTTACAGTAAATCAATTCTAACATAGGGTTATATAAGTTATCACTTAGACCATAAGTATTAAATTGAAATATAAAATGGTTTCCTACATCATGGTATTTTTATTATAATTTTTAGACATCAAATAAATAAAATTATTTATGACACAATAATGATGCAGAGTTTACCTAATTAATGAATGATTTAAATAAATAAGATTATAAAAATTTAAAAAAAATTAAAAAACCTTTCCAATTATTATTGGATGATTTTATTTAAAACAAGCGTCATCTTATCTTTGACGTTAATTAGTTTTGGACCTTTTTAAACTGAAAATAAGTTTATAATAAAAAATACATTCAAACATTCCTAAAGAGCCCCTCCTCCCCCTTATAAAAATCCCTCAACTCTAAATCATTACTCACACTTCTCAAGCCCCTTGTATCATCCAAAATCTATCTAATTAATCTTTATACATCCCTCTTTTCCTCATATAATCCTTACCTTAGGCATAAGGCACTTTAATAAAGCATTTTCGTTCACACCAAAGAGAGTTTCCCGATTAAAAGGTAACATCTTATCTTAAGTTCTTTTATTTCATTTTTACTTCTACAAAATCCTATACTATTTTTATTTCTTCCTTTTTTAACAAAACCAGTGGCCTAAATGTACTATATTTTTTATATGAGATTAATTCCAACTATACTTACAGACACCTCTGTCTAATGGGTAGAAAACATACTGTTTCTGTGGACGGTGAACTACTGCCTCATAAAACGATGATTTTCCAATTATCTCCTACCGCAAGTTATAGTGGCCATAATGATGGAAATGTATTTATATGTGATATATATTATACTTATATAGTTTCTATGATTTTTTATTTTTCATTCATAGAAATCATTTATGGTTTTCATAATAGGAAAATAGGATAATTTCATTTGAGGAAGTGTGGGCTACCACCCCTGAAAGTGATATGACTCGTTCATGCCATACATGGGATTTTTAAAGGATGGAGTTAATGAAATTATATATGAAATTACAATATAATTATAATATACCTAGTTATTATTACATTTTCATTCCATTATAATATGAAATTAAAATTAAAGCAGCGTTCATGCATACGTACGGATTACTGTCTCCAGGAACGGTTCATTTCATTATTATCTCCAAGTGTTATGTACTATTATAAATACATACATACATATATATACTATACATATATTATATATAAATCATGAATATCCTTATGGAGATAATATAATTTTTACCACAGGTACAAATTGTAATTAAAAGAAGTTTATTTTTTACTGAAGTTCCAAACATCGACAAAATGTCAGATATGAACTCAAATAATTAAATAATTGTTATAGCAATGTAATAAGTGATAGAAAAGGAATAATAAAGTTTAAAAAGTTTTTTTTATAAAGTATAAATTAACTTAATGTTATTATTCATTAAGAACAAGTAACATACAAGACAAGACAAACTTGAGGTAAGGGGTTTCTTATCTCACTTTTAATTTCGTGAGATTTCCATTATACGCAACTTATTTATTGAATGTGGTGTATTTTTTAATATAATTTGATATATTTTATCATTATTAGATTTATATTCATGGTATTCTGTGATTAATATTTGGTTTATTAACTTTTGGTCATACGACTCGATTGATTACAACGAGGTATGCGGTTTTTATCTCACTTTTTATTCATGTGCGATTCACGCTATATATGCCACTATATCTTTTTGTGTGGTGTATGTATTTCCCATGATTGTATTACTTTTGTAGAATAATTTAATTTATGGGGAATTAAATATTCATTGTATGACCCTTCTTTCATGGGGTGTATGTTTCATAAGTTACCAAATTGGTAAGGGAACCTCTCACCCTCCTCTTTTAGTAAAAGGCTTCTTTTATGTTATGTCTTTAAATTTTAATTTTCAATGCTTATGATATGTTATTATATATCCTAATTGAGTGAAATTATTTTTAATTTGATGAGAGACCTTTTTTCTCTCTCATAAACTCATTTTCCTAAAATTTTATGTGACGTTGTTAGGCTGTCAAATTTTTTGTATGGGAACTTCTTAACCCAATTTCCATTATTTGGGTTGATATTGTCTTTCTTGTTTATGTAATTATCTGATTATGTGAGAAATTAATCTTTATATCTTATCTTGTATTTATAATTTATTTATGTGTTCTTATATTGAATACACATAATCGATTTATTTTATTTAAAAATGATCTTTGTAAGGGACTTCATCTCAATCTCCTTTCATTAAGGCATATTTTGTTTTATACATGACATTTTTTATACAGTGTATAAACACGATTGACTTTTCATTTAATTCAAAGGGAATATTTTTCTATGATTCATTTTACTAAATAAAAAAATGTTTCCTTTAACGTAAGCAGTGACAAAAACCTTTTCCGCCGTCACGAGTATTATTTGATCTATGAATTCCTTAACAAACCCTATTATTTTTAAGAAGGAAAATAAATACCATATACACATTTACATATTTTGGTATTGAAAATAGATTTTATAATGGATTTCTTATGTCAATATATTTAAATATTGTGGAAATTTTGTTTGTTATATATGTTTGTTTTATGTGTTATGAATATGTTATAGTTCTTGGGCATTGTTTACGTATACGGGTGGTTCCATGATAATTCCAGGGCAGGTGAGCCCAATATATCTCTAAAATGCATTGGGAAACAGATTGAGGTCAACATTAATGTCTCTCCTAAGAGATTTAGGTAATATACTATGGTGGGTATTCCAACGTAACTCCCTATTTAGTTTTGATAGCTACTATTTTAGTATGTTATGTATGCCGCAAGTTACATTTATGATTTATGATTTTAGTGTGTTATTCATAAACCTTACAATTTCATGAGGTATGTTATGACTCAAAAGTATGGTTTCATTTATTTCTATTTATTGATGGGTTACTGTTTTCTTTATTTATTTTGTAACCTTTACTTAGATTTTTAAGTTCATCCCATGTTTTTGAAATTTGTTCCACAGGACATAAAGACGAATAAGGGTTAAGGAGGGGATCTGGGATAGGTCATGATATCTAAAACATGGAACTAGACATGTTTATTTTTAAGAGTTTTTATTTTATGAAATAAATGGAGACTGAGTAGTAGTGTCTACATATAATATTCAAGTGGATATGTAATAGTTATGGCCTAATTATCTAAAACTCTAAACCTGAAAAGATACTCAATTTGAATTCTTAATTTAACTCATGATTTTGAAATGTTTATGTCTGGGTCTTTATAGTTGGTCTCAAAGGTAGGTTAAAAAATTTTTAGGGATGATGTGTTTTTTAACACATGGTTAGTCCTTATGTCTATTATTTTAGTATAATCCTTATTTTATAAATTTTTTAGATCATGGAAAGTTAGTTACAAATGGAAGGATGAGGATCTCAAAAACATTTCTATCTCTTCTTGATGACATGCTTGTTATAATTATTGAAAATTCATGTTCAAATTATTATAATAGCTTTTCTAGCATACAAATCACTTGCAAGAAGTTGTTTGAGATATTAAACACCTCGATTATCCTTGATATCATCATGTATCATGGGTTTTAGTTAATAAAATCCTATTATCAAAATATTCTCATATTTTAAAGAAGGTAAATATTATCATGGAATTTTTGAATATTTTACCTTATCAAAAAATGTTGAAGCATAATATTATTTTTAAAAAGGTGCTGAAGAAGGAGACCCTTATGCAGCCTATTTATATTTTCTTTTATAATATAGTCTCTCAGTACATACTTATGAATTTTAAAAGGACTATTGATTCAATGTTTCAACTCAAATTCGATCCAACTATTTTAGTAAAATCATGTTTTATTAGATGTTTTGAAATTATATGTCATACAAGATTATTTTGGAACCTATTTTTATACAAACACCCATATGAACCATGTTATAAAAGGTGTATTTGAATGAAGGAAGAAAATTATTTTGAAGGATCTAGAAATAATTTTTTCAATGCATGTACCTTATAGCTACGTGAAGAAGATGAGGATGAAACCATATAGGAACCAAGATAAAGGTATGATGTTATTTCTATTAGGAATGGATTTATTTTATCATATAGAGGTGAAATTAAAAAAAGGACAATATATATAAGGATTCATGAATTAAGATGTTGAGGTATTAATATAATTAAACGAAAATGAAAGGTATAGGATAACCTTTGAGTTTGAAACATTTTAGGGTTTTTTTCATTTTATAAAAAGGAAAACACGTAGACCGTGTGACAACATATCACGTCAGACAAAGATGCGGGAATCGAACCCACAACCAAATTGCGATTGGGATTTATCACCTAAAACTAGCCAATGGGAAATCCATGGTTAATATGACATATTATTTTTAGTTAAATGATGTATCAATCAAGAATATGTTGATTTTTGGAACTTATGTTTTTTCAAATAAATATCCTTAATATACGAAAATTATTTGGAGATTAAGTGATAAATTTTATTTTGGAAGATGTTATTTCTTTTGGGGAACATTATATTCTTAATGGAAAAAGAATACTATAAAATCTCATTTTTGGAGTAATGGTAGAAATTTTATTTTCTAAGAATCTATGTTTTTATGTAGACATATGGAGATTTGGGTTATTTATGAAAATGATTAACATATCATAGAGAATATTTAATTTGGTTAATTACACATTATTATGAGACTTCAAGGGTAGTAGATGTTATTTGGAGAAAAATGTCAAGAATTATCAGGGAAGACTATGTGATTAAATCCTTCTGAGTTTTGGGTTTCAATCTCAGTTTGGTGTAATTTGAATAATTTTAAGGATAGTTTTTTATTGAATGGACTTTGTTGAACTTTGGGTATTGTTTGTTGTCTTTTGGAGATTAAGAGTAGTATTCTTTTTATAAAGGACTGTCCTTTTTGGGGTTTATCTTATCTCGTACTAACCATTTTTGGTTTTGGTTAACGTCTAAATATAGGGGAAATATATAGTTCTTATTTTTTAGATTATTCTATTCCTTAAAGTTGATTCTAGCACTTCAGGTGTGACCATGTCGTCATGAATACTCGTCGTTTGCAGAAAATATGAGTCTGTGCAAGAAATTTATTAAGGGATGAAACACGGCTTGAAAGGTAATAATATTTTCTTATATTCTTAGTCAATATCATATATAAATTCCTCAAATTTATTAAATGGATCTTGAAAACAAAAACATTGTCCGTTTACTTTTCCTACTGGGTAACCAATAACCATTTATCCCATCACATGTTTGTGGTTTTAATTTTGTTAACTTTATTCTAATCATGTTTTCTATCACTCTCCATCAGAACATGACACTTTGTTTCTCCTCCATATCCATGTTTTCAAGGAATCATAGTATGTGATATCTTGTGTGAGCTCTTTACTTCTATTTATTTCTTTTTTAAGTGATAGTTTTATTGAATCTTTTTATGATGTGGGACCTTTAATGAATTTTCCAATCCCAATTTTTAAATTTTGAGGATGCAATTTCAAAAAGGGTGGAAGGATATAACATCTTAGGTAAATAAAGAATATTACATTTCCATATTTATTAATATTTTTTAATTAAATATTAATTTTACTTTAAAGAGGAAATTTTTCTCAATAGAGTACTCCACATGAAACAACGAGTTTCTTTGAAATATTATATTGCACACTACTTTCAGTTATACCGAAATATAATATAATATATTTAATATTATAAATGGTAGTTTATATAGAGATGTTTTATTGGAGGGAATGCAAAAAACTAACAAAAATATTATTATATATGTTTAATAAATTTATTTACATTTATCCGATAAATTTTAGAGTCTTAATATAAGAAAGAACCTGATTTTATTCATGAAATACTCTAATATTCTTTAAAAGGTAATTTTACCACCTTTTGAGGATAAACCATTTTTAAATCATGTTTTTATCTCTTTTACATGTTATAGTTGATAAAATAATATTCTTATTTAGAATCAGGAAATCAAAATTTACTTTGGTTGAAATTTTGGTATTTCTTTGATAATGTTCATTTTTAATGAATAGTGAAAAATAGTGTATTTTAATTCAAAACTGCCGTTTAATAAAATTTATTTATATGGTTACATTATATTTTTTATTAGTTTTAAAGTGTAAATAGATTATTTTATTACCATTTAATCCAATATTAGTCATTGGATTTATTTTCACTTTTATATTGGACATAAACAAGTGTCAATAGTTTGATAGTTATTATTTCATTAAAAGCACGTTTTTGTTTTGACACCGGGAATTAATTTTAAATTAATTTTTTCCACTTGTGTGTTTTGAATTTGAAAAAATGGATTCCTTATTTGGAATCAGAATTTCCAATTTTGGCAAATGGGTAACTTTTATTTTTAGACCTTATGAATATTTATATCGGTAAATATTTTATTTACGCTAGTTAAAGGGTAAATCAGGTAAATAAGGTTAAATAAATATTATTATAATAATATTAAATTATGCTAAAATGTGTCATAATTTTATTTGTACATACATTTCATACCGTGGACATCCGTTGTCTGACTTTGGGACCCCATGGAGCCACTTGGGAGTGATAATGACACATTATTTTAATTAACTTAATGTAAAGAAAAATATGACATAAACATATATCTTTTAGTAAATAAATTTTTTCATGGGGTTATATAAGATATCTCTTATAATATAAATATTAATTTAAAATATAAAAATATTTCTTACATATTGGTATTTTTTTTATAATTGTTCAACATCAAATAAATAAAATTATTTATGACACAATAATTATGCAGTGTTTACCTCATTAATGAATGATTTAAATAAATAAGATTATAAAAATTAAAAAAATATCAAAAAACTGTCCAATTAATAATTGATGATTTTATTTAACACAATAGTCACAATATCTTTTACATTAATTATTTTTGGACCTCTTTAAACAGAAAATAAGTTTATAATAAAATAATAATTCCAAACATTCCTAAAGAGCCCCTCCCCCCCTTATAAAAAGCCCTCACCTATAACCCATTACTCACACCTCTCAAGACCCTTGCCTCATAAAAAATCGACCCAATTAATCTCCCTACATCCCTCTATTCCTCCTATAAGCCTTACCTTAGGCAGAAGGCACTTCAACAAAGCCTTTTGGTTCAAACCAAAGAGAGTTTCCCAATTTAAAGGTAACTTCTTCTCCAATGATATTTTCTTTTATTTTTACTTATCCAACCTCCTAAAACCTTTTTATTAATTAATTTTATAAAAAATAAAGTATTATAAATATACTAGTTTGTTCTTATGAGAATAATTCCAACTAAAATTACACACACCTCCATCTAATGGGTAGTAAACATATTGTTTCTGTGGATGGGGAACTACTGCCTCATTAAACGATGATTGATCAATTATCTACAACCGCATGAAATGGTGGCCATTATGATGAAACTGTTTTTTATGTGATATATATTATATTTATCATTTATATGCTTCTGTATTTTTCATTCATTGAAAACATTTATGGTTTCCATAATAGGAAAATATGATAATTTCATTTGGGGAAGTGTGGGCTACTGCCCCCTCATAGTGAAATGACTCATTCATGCCATACATGGGACATATAAAGGATAATGTTAATGAAATTATATATGATACTATACTAGAATTATAATATACATATGTATCATTATGTTCTCATTCCATTAAAATAAGAAATAGAAATGAATGCAGTGTTCATGCGTACGTACAGATTACCGTCTCCATGAACGGTGCATTTCATTCTTATCTCCAAGTGTTATATAATGTTATAAATACATATATATATATATATATACTGAATTTATATGATATATATGATATATAAATCATTAATATAATTATGGAGATAATATAATTTTGACCATAGGGACAACAGGTAATTAAAAGAAGTTAATTTTTTACTACACTTCCAAACATCAACAAAATGTCTGATATGAACACCAATAATTAACTAATTATTATCACAATTTAAGAAGTTATATAAAAGTAATAATAATGTTTAAAAAGTTTTTTATGAAAGTATAAATTAACTTAATTTTATTATTCATGAAGAACAAGGAACATACCAGACAAGTCAGACTTGAGGTAGGGGTTTCTTATCTCACTTTTAATTCTGTGAGATTTCCATTATTCGTGACATATTTATTGCATGTGGAGTATTTTGTATTGAAATTTGAAATATATTATCATGATTCTATTTATATTTATTTTATTCTATGATTCACTTGGTGGTGATTGAATTTTGGTCAAACGACATGATTGATTATAACAAGGTAAGGGGTTTTCATCTCACTTTTTATTCTTATGAGATTCACGATTTATTTTCCACTATTTCCTTTTATGTGGTATATGTTCTTCCCATGATTTTATTATTTGCGTAATATAATTTAATTTATGGTTATTTACATCTTCATTATATGATGCTTCTTTCATGGGGTGCATTTTTTGAAGTAACCAAATTGGTATGGAAACCTTTCACCCCCCTCCTTTACTAAAAGACTTCTTTAATGTTATGTCTTTTAATAAAAAATTTCAAATGTTGGGATATGTTCTTATATTTCCTTATTGATGTATATTTTATTTACAAGTGATGAAAGACCCTTATCTCTCTCATAAACTCATTTTCTGAATTTTTAAGTGACGTCGTTTGGCTGCCGAATGTTTTATAAGGGAACTTTTAAACCCAATTTCCATTATTTGGGTTGATCTTATCTTTATTGTTTATTTCATCGTTTTATTAAGTGAGAAATCAATTTTTATATATTATCATGTATTTATAATTTATTTATGTGTTCTTATAGTGAATACAAATAATCGATCTATTTTATATACAAAATGATCTTTGTAAAGGACTTCGTCACAATATCCTTTCATTGAGGCATATTTTGTTTTATACAAGAATTTATTTTATACAGTGTATAAATGTCTTTTACTTTTCATTTCATTCAAAGGGAATGATTTTCTATAAGGTTTTTTACTAAATGAAAAAAAATGTTTCTTTTAACGTGAGTGGTGACAACGACCTTTTTCTCCTTCGTGTGTATTATTTAATCAATGGATTCCTTAACAAGCTATAATGTTTTTAAAAATGAAAATAAATACCATATACTATTTGACATATTTTTTCATTGAAAATGGTTTTGATAATGAATTTTATTTGTCAATATATTTAAATTATGTGGAAATGTTCTCTATCCTTTTGGTTTGTTTAATGAGTTATGAATATGTTATGGTTCTTGGGAATTGTTTATGTATACGGGTGGTTCCACGATAAAACCAAGGCGGGTGAGCCTGGTATATCTATCCAATGAAATGGGAAAATGATTGAGGTCAGTGTTAATGTTTCTCCTAATAGATTTAGTGAATATACTGTGTTGGGTATTCCAATGTAACTCCCTATGTAGCTGTGATAGCTACAATGCTAGTATGTTATGTATGCCGCTAGTTATATTTATGATTTATGATTTCTATGTATTATTCATAAATATTAGGATTTCATGATGTATGATATGATTGAAAAGTATGGTTTCATTTATTTGTATTTATTCATGGTATAATGTTATTTTCCTTATTTTATAACCCTTACTGATCTTTTTATGCTCATCAAATATTTTTAAAATGTTTTCCACATGACTAAAAGATGATTACGGGTCAAGGATGAGATCAAGGAAAATCCATTCTATCCAAAACCTGGAACTGGATTTGTTTATTTTTAAGAGTTTTTATTTTATGAAAGAAATTGATACTTAGTAGTAGTGTCTACATGAAATATTCATGTTGATATTTAATAGTTATGGCTTAATTCTCTAAAACACTAAACCTGAAAAGATCCTCAATGTGAATTCTTGATTTATCTCAAGATTATCAAATTTTTAAGACCGAGTCCTTATAGTTGGTATCAGAGGTGGGTTTAGAAAACTTTCGGGATTATGTTTTTTTTAAACACAAGTTTAGTCTCTATGTCTAGTATTTTAGTTTAATCATTATTTTATAACTTTTTCAGACCAAGGAAAGTCGGTTACAAATGGAAGGATGAGGATCTCAAACAATATTCATATCTATTCCTGAGGACATGCTTGCAAAAATTATTTCAAAGTCATGTTCAAATGATTATGAAACTTTTTCTAGCATACAAATCACTTGCAAGAAATTGTTTGAGATATCAAACACCTCCAATATACCTTTATATCATTGTGTATCATGGGTTGTACTAAATCAAATCTTATTTTCCAAATATTCTCATATTTTAAAGAAAGGTAAATATTATTAATGAATTTTCAAATATTTTACCTTATCACCAAATTTTGAAGCATATTATTAATTTAAAAAAGGTTTTGAAGAAGGATACCCTTGCACAAACTATATATATATTCTTTTACAATATTTTATCTTAGCATATACTTATGCTATTTTGAAAGTACTACTGATTGAATGTTTAAACTCAAATTTGGCCCGACTGTTTTATAAATATCTGGTTTTATTATTTGTTTTGAAATGATATGTTATACATGATTATTTTTGGAATCTATTTTTCTACGAACATGCAAAAAACCCAAGTTTTACAAGGTGTATTTGGAAGAAGTAAGAAAATGATTTTAAAGGATATCTAAATCAATGTTGGAATGCATTGACCTTCTACCTATGGGAACAAGATGAAGATGAAACCATATAGACACCGAGATAAATGTATGATGTTATTTCTTTTAGGAATAGTTTTATTTTATCATATGGAGGTTAAATAAAAAAAGGAAAATATATATAAGTCCTTATAAATTAATATGTTGATGTCTTAATGTGTTGGGATGAAGAAGAAAGGTATAGGAAAACCTATGAGTTTAAAACATGCTAGGGTTATTTTTGAGTTTTACAAAAAGTAAAACACATAGAATGTGTGGCAACCCTTCATGTTAGTAAAAGCTATAGAAATCGAACCCACAACCAAAGTGTGATTTGGATTTATCGACAACCTCTAACCTATGTGAAATCCCTGGTTAGTACAACTTATTATTTTTAGTTATATAATTTTATGGATCAAGAATAAGTTGATTTTGGGAAATTATGTTTCTTAAAATGGATATCCTTAATATAAGAAAATTATTTTGTGATTAAGTAATAAATTTTATTTTGGAAGACACTCTCTCTTTTGGGTAACATTATATACCTAAGGGAAATGGAATACTATTAGATCTCATTTGTGGAGTAATGGTTGGAATTTTTTTTGGAAGAATCTATGTTTTTTTGTAGACATATGGTGATTTGGGTTATTTATTAAAATGATTTAACTACCATAGAAAATATGTGATTAGGTTAATTACACTTCAGTATGATACTTTATGAGTAGTTGATGTTATTTGGAGATAAATGTTAAGATTTATCATGGAAGACTATGTGATTAAATCATTTTGAGTTTTGGGTTTCAATCTCAGTTAGGTTTACTTTGAATATTTTTAAGGATAGTTGTTTATTGAATGGCCTTTATTGAACTCTGGGTATTGTTTGTTGAATTTTGGAGATTAAGAGTAGTATTTCTTTTTATAAAGGATTATCCTTTTTTGGGATTATCTGATTTCGTACTGACCATTTTTGGTTTTGGTTAATTTCTAAAGATATGGGAAATGTATAGTTCTTATTTTTTGGATTATGTTATTCCCTAGATGTCGATTCTAGCGCATCAGTTGTGACCATGTCGTCAGGAATACTCATCATTTGGATAAAAGATGATTTTGTGGAAGGAATTTATTAAGCGATGAAACTCTACTTAAAAGGTAAGAATATTTCCTTATATTCTTAGTCAATCTAATAAATAAATTCCTCAAATTTATGAAAAGGATCTTAAAAACAAAAATTTTGTCCATTTACTTCTCCAACTGGGAAAACAATGACCGTTTAACCCATCACATGTTTGTGGTTTTCATGTGGTTAACTTTCACTTAATCATGCTTTCTATCACTCTCCATCAGAACTTGACTTGTAGTTTCTCCTCTATATCCATGTTTTCATGGAATCCTAGTATTTGATATCTTGGGTGACCATTTTACTTCTCTTTATTTCTTTTAATTTTATAGTTTTATTGACTCTTTTTCCTATGTGGGACTTTTAATGAATTTTCCAGGCCCAATTTTCAAATAGCGAGGACATAATTTATAAAAGGGGGGAAGGATGTAATATCCCAGGTAAATAAAGAATATTACATTTTCATATTTTTTAATATTTTTTAATTATATATTAATTTTTCTTTAAAGATGACCCTTTGTTCGATAGCATCCTCAACACGCAACAATGAGTTTCTTTGAAATCTTATGTTCCACACAACATAGAGTTATACCGAAAAATAATATATTATTATTATTATTTTAAAGGGTAATTATCACATAGCCATTGTATTGGAGGTAATTAACAGAACAAATTAAAATATTATTATACATGTTTTTAAAATGTCTTTACATTTATCTAATAAATATTAGAGTCTTTAAATAAGAATGCATATGATTTTATTCATAAAATACTCTAATATTCATTAAAAGGTCATTTTACCTTCTTTTGATGAAGAACCATTTTTAAATCTAGTTTTTATCAATTTTAAATGTCATATTTGAAAAAATAATATTCTTATTTAGAATTGTGACACCAAAATTTACATTGGATGAAATTTTGGTATTTCTCTGATAATGATCATTTTTAATGAATACTGAAAAAATACAGTATTTTAATTCAAAAATTGTCTTTTAATGTATTTTTATTATATGGTTATATTATATTTTTAATTGGTTTTAAAGTTTAATTATATTATTCTCTTATAATTTAATCCAATTTTGGTCATTGGAAATAATTTAACTTTGAAAATGGACATAAACAAGTGTCAGTCTTTTCTTAGTTATTATTTCTTAAAAACACGCTTTTTTTTGTTTTGACAGTGGGAATTAATTTTAAATTAATTTATGCCACTTTTATGTTTTGAATTTTGAAAAAAGGATTCCATATTGGGAGTCAGAAGGTCCAAATTTTGTAAATATGTAACTTTTTTATACATTATGAATATTTACTTCGGTAAATATTTTATTTACCATGGTTAAAGGGTAAATCTAATAAATAAAGGTAAAAAATATTATAATAATAATATTAATTTACCATAACATATGTACTAATAATATTGGTTGATACATTTCATACCATTGACATCCTTGGGTAGATTTTTCAACCTCATGGAGCCACATGGGAGTGATAATGACACTTTATTTTAAATAACTTAAAGTAAAATCAAAAATGACAAAAACAATTAACTTTTAGTAAATCAATATTTACATCCGGGTTATATAAGTTGTATCTTCAACTATAAATATTCATTTTAAATCTAAAATATTTTCCACATTATGATATTTTTTTATAATTTTTTGACATCAAATAAATAAAATTATTTATGACACAATAATAATGCAGTGTTTACCTCAATAGAGAATTATTTAAATAAATAAGATTATAAAAATTAAAACAATATAAAAAACCTATCCAATTATTATTAGATGAATTTATTTAAAACAATAGTCATCTTATCTTCTATGTTAATGTGTTTCTTACCTTTTGAAACAAAAAATAAGTTTATAATAAAATAATAATATCAAACATTCCTAAGGAGCCCCCCCCTTATAAAAAGCCCTCACCTCTAACCCATTACTCTTACCTCTCAAAACCCTTGGATCATCCCCCCTCTATCCAAATAATCTCCCTACATCCCTATATTCCTCCTAGAAACCTTCCCTTAGGCTAAAGGCACTTCAATAAATCTTTTTTGTTCAAACCAAAGGGAGTTTCCCGACGTAAAGGTAACATCTTCACTTAAGTTATTTTATTTTATTTTTTTACTTCTCCAACCCCCTAAACTCATTTTATTACTTACTTTTTTAAAAAAAACCATTATAATAAATATACTAGGATGTTTTTATGACAATTATTCGAACTAAACATTCACACACCTCCGTCTAATGGGTAGAGAACATACTATTTCTATGGACAATGAAATACTACTTCATGAAACAATGATTGTTCAATTATCTCCTACCGCCTGTTATGGTGGCCATTATGATGGAACTGAATTTATATGTGATATATATAATATTTATATAGTTTCTATTCTTCTGTATTTTTCATTCTTAGTAAACATTTATGGTTCCCATAATAGGTAAACATAGTAATTTCATTTGAGGAATTACGGACTATCGCCCCCTTAAAGTGATAAGACTCATTCATGCCATACATGGGACATATAAATGAAGGAGTTAATGAAATTAAATATTAAATTATAATTGAATTATAATATACCTATTTATCATTATTTTTTCATTCTATTAAAATACTAAATAAAAATGAAAGTAGTGTTCATGCGTACGTACGGCTTACCGTTTCCAGGAACGGTGCATTTCATTCTTATATCCAAGTGTTATGTACTATTAAAAATACATATATATATATATACATGATATATATATATATATGATATAAATTATATTTAAATCCTGAATATCATTCTGGAGATAATGGAATTTTGACCACAGGGACAACATGTAATTAAAAGAAGTTAATTTTTTACTCAAGTTCCAAACATCGACAAAATATCCGATATAAACTCAATTAACTAACCACTTGTTATAGTAATTTAATAAGTGATATAAAAGTAATAATAAAGTTTAAAAAGGTTTTTAATAAAGTTTAAATTAACTTAATTTTGTTTTTCAGGAAGAACAAGGAACATACAAGACAAGTCATACTTGAGGTAAGGGGTTCTTTTCTCACATTTAATTCCGTGAGATTTCCATTGCTCACCACTTATTTATTGCATTTGGTGTATTTTGTACTTTAATTTGATATAAATTATCATTATACAATTTATATACATGATATTATTTGATTAATTTTGTGATTATTAACTTTTGGTCATGCAACTCGATTGACTACAATGAGGTAAGGGGTTTTCATCTCATATTTTATTCTCGTGAGATTCACGCTATATTTGCCTATATTTCCTTTTGTGTGGTGTATTTACAGCCCATGATTGTATTATTTGTGTAATATACTTTAGTTTATGTGTATATAAATCTTCATTGTATGATCCCTATTTCGTGGGGTGTATATTTCATAAGTTACCAAATCGGAAATGGAACCTTTCGCACTCCTCTTTTAGTAAAAGACTTATTTTATGTTATGTATTTAAATTTAAATTTTCAAATGTTGGGATATGTTTTTATATAACATTATTTATGTAAATTTTATTTAAATGTGATGAGAGACCCTTTTTCTCTATAATAGACTAATTTTCTGAAAGTTTATGTGATGTCATTAGGCTAACGAATTTTTTGTAAGGGAAATTCTTAACCAAATTTCCATTATTTGGGTTGATCTTTTGTTTCTTGTTTATGTCATTATTTGATTATGTGAGAAATGAATTTTTATATATTATCTTGTATTTATACTTTATTTATGTGTCCTTATAGTGAATACACATAATAGATCTATTTTATTTACAAAATGATCTGTGTAATGGACTTTGTCTCAATCTCCTTTCATTGGAACATATTTTGTTTTATACAGAACAGTCTTTTATATGGTGTATAAACAACATTGAAATTTCATTTCATTAAAAGGAAATATTTTTTTATAAGGAATATTACTAAATGAAAAAAATAGTGTTTCTTTTAACACAAGCGGTGACAATGACCTTTTCCTCCACCGCGAGTATTATTTGATCTATTGCTTCATTAACAAACCGTAATGTTTTTAAAAAGGAAAATAAATACAATATACTCATTTGCGTATTTTGGTATTGAAAATGTTTTTGATAATGGATTAATTATGTCAATATATTTAAATTATGTGGAAATTTTATCATTCCATTATGTTTGTTTTATGTGTTATGAATATGTTACTGTTCTTGGGAATTGTTTACGTATACATGTGGTTCAGTGAGAAAACCTAGGGTAGGTGAGCCCGAGATTTCTCTCCAATGAATTGGGTAATGTGACAGAGGTAAATGTTAATGTTTCTCATAAGAAATTTAGGGAATATACTATGATACGTTTTCCAATGTAACTCCCTATGTAGCTGTGATAGCTACAATGTAAGTGTATTATGTATGCCAGAATTTACCTTTATGATTTATGATTTCTATGTGATATTCATAAATCTTATGATTTCATGAGTTATGTTATGATTGAAAAGTATGGTTTCATTGATTTTTATTTATTAATGGGAAAATGTTTTCTTTTCTTATTTAATAACCCTTACTGAGCTTTTTATGCTCATCCCATGTTTTAGAAATGTTTTACACAGGACATAAAGATGAATAAGGGTCAAGGATAGGATTAAGGAAAAGTCATGTTGTCTAAAATGTGGAACTAGACATCATTTTTAAGAGTTTTTATTTTATTAAAAAATAGATACTAAGTAGTACTGTCCACATGTAATATTTAAGTTGATATGTAATAGTTTTGGACTAATTCCCTAAAACTCTAAACCTAAAAATATCCTCAATGTGAATTCTTGATTTAACTCAATATTATGTAATTTATAAGGCTGGGTACTTATACCATGTACTACCTATAAACTTGATACATGTGTGGGGTCTAGTATTTACTTTAGCAATATTGATTTGTGGAAGGTTTGTGGGAGTGCTATTTGGTAAGCCACATCTCTTTTTGAATAAATGATCTCAAAGTGTCTGATGTACCTTGGCAATTACATAACTTTCCTCCGAAATATCATTAATCTATTCCCAGTCGATATTCTAAAGAACACATTATATCCAACATCATACATCATTTCTCATTAATGATTTTATATACAGCTCTTCAGCGAACTCTGATAATCCCTAATGTGTTTTTGGATGGTCTTGACCATTTCGACAATTTCCTTAAGCATTTAAAGTCCTAACAGCTTGGATTCACTAACTTCATCATAACTTGAAATTTTTTTCATCTATTTCTATAATGAACTTCATATGGATCGATTTGGATGCTTCAGTGAAATAAATTATTATATGAAGAACAAACAATTAGAAGAGATTGATCCCATACTCCTTTAGTGTTCATCTATTATTCGAACAACATGTATTCTAGTGGTTGGATTTTTCAGTCATATTATCATTACATTTGGGGGTGATATGTTGTACTGATGTTTTAATCATTGTAAAGTGCATGTTGGATAATATTTAATAACATGAATGAAAATATCATATCTTGAATGGATAATGTTGATATTGGTGATCCATGTATCAACACCACATCTCTAATATATATAACCCTATAATTTTATTGAGTGTGAAGTACTCTCGAAATGAAAACAAGTGAGATGTATTTACAAGATAATCCACTAAAACCCATAAATAATTATTTCCTCTTGATTTATTGGGTATTTTAGTGATGAAATTCATGGTGATGCTTTCCCATTTTCATGTATCTATGTTTAATGGTTACATCACCCCCTATACCTTTTCCTTTAATCCTTCACATGCTAACATTCTGTTGGACATGTGTTTTCTCAATAATAATCTATAAATATTGTTTATTTTTATGCTCACAAATAACCTTTTAATTTTTTTCTAATGAAGATACTTTAATTATTTTGAGGAATATATTTCTTGAGAAAGATTATCTAATTTATGGATTGTAATATTTTTTAATGTTTTCTGAACATTTTTATGTATTCATTGAAATAATGGTCATACCCTTCATTTTAAAGCATAATGTATGTTCCTAAGAACTAAATTTGAAGTAACACATAAGGATCATGTACCCTAGATTGATGGAATGGATTTTTTTTATCAGCCATATGTTTGGATGGAAAGCTAGTTTTGAGAAAGGGGAAAGTACAGTTAAATAACCATACATTTGTATGGAACACAATTTTTGAGGAAACAAACATATGGTACATCAAAACTAATTATCTAATCAACCATAAATTGTCAACCCTACATTTGGAATTTTTTTCATCCCATAAAGGAAAGCTATTTCTGACTATTCAATGAAGGAGTTTTAAATTAAAGTTATTTTTAGTGATTTCTGCAACGGTCTCGACTGAAGTAAATTTCATTTTAAAGTTATTTTATTTCTAGTTTAAAGTATTGTATTCAATAGATTAAATTGTTATTAATTCTATTGGATATTAAAACTCTCTCGAATCATTTAAATTTGAATGATTTTTATCTTTCATATGACATTCTTGGTTCTACATGACCAATAAAAAGTAAATTTTTTTATATAAATAAAAATAGTTTTTTTCAATTTACATGTCACCATATATGGGTAATTTTTTTTTTGAATAATTAATTTTAAAAGATAAATAAAATATCAAATGACTTTTTAATTCTAAAGAAGCATCATTGTGAATACATATATGTCTCACCCTTGTGATCTGTAACTACTGCTATTTTTCAGTTGATGATTTTCTTGAAGATCATTCTAAACCAAGATCTCATTAAAGCTATTATTTCATTAAGACATTTATCATTGAATAAGAAGATCTATATTCTACCAGTTATTGATGGAACAATATAAAATAATGTTTCCATTAAATCAAATCAATCTATTTTTATTTATCAGAGATTCGACTTCTCAGACTTAGTTATGGAAGAGTATAAAATTCTCAAACTAAGCTGTATAGAATTTGATTCCCTTTAAAAGAACCATATATCTATATAAATAATTATTTTAAAGGATTCATATTCCTATACTTTGTTGCGATGGTTTTGTGATTAGAGTACATTTCTAGTGAAAATAAAAAAACTCACATTGAGATCATTGGTTGAATGTACTAAATAATCATTATTCCTCGAACCACTATAACAATTAGCATGTTATTATTTACTATTTATCCATTAGTAAAATTACTTACTTAATAGAACATTATATATCATCCTAAATCATAAATAAATATAAAATAGAGAATCTATCAAGATTATATAAAATGATACAATTCATCCCCCCCTCTTATGTATATTTGTGTTACTTTGACACGATAATTAGTATCAAATGGGAGATTTTTTAATAATGTAGATAAGAACTGGAAATCTAAATGTATAAGTCCTATAAAAATGCATATTTTAATCGTAAATTGAGGAGAAGATAATTCATTGATTTTTGATCCATCCATCAATGGCATTACATTTGGTTATTGTAAATCTCATATAATCCTCTATCTAAAAATTCATTGATTTAAATTATAAATGAAGATTATGACTCCATATATGATTCCTAAAAAACTAGGAATATGGGATGTTAGAAAAGAATATAATTATATATTCAATTTAAAGTAAATTAATTACATTATTTTTGGACTTGGTTAATATTAATTCAATCATGTATCTCAATGAACTGCTACGTATGAAATGTGGAAGATGATTGTCATTTTATATGAAGGAATTGACAATGTCAAAAACAATTATGTACACTACACAAAAAGGATGTTTGGAACCTTTAGAATGTGTGATTGTTAAAGAATCACCCAAATAAATGGTAAAATTTTATAAATTTTCAATATTGTTGCTAAATTAGGAACTGAAATTACACAATCTGATCAAGCACTGAATGTAATTACAGTACTAAACACAAAATTGAATATATTTTTCTATAAGAAAATCGACACAAGTAAAAGATTTGAAAATGAAAAAATTGATTAGAAATATAATGAATTACAAATAAGAGATTCAATATGAAGTTAAAGGTCATAATATAATAAAAAGGGAAAATAATTCCCTTACAGTTACACCTTAGCTACATGAAAATAAATTGAATGAATATGTCAAAATATTAAAGGATTCATATTACTCAGATTCTAAAATAGAATTGCCCCAGCTATACTGAAAATTTTGGATATTTTATAGGATAATTAGAGCCTGAATAAAATCTCTCATGAAAGTTGAAAAGTCATCTAAAGAAGTAATATGTTATGAATGAAAATGGAAGGCTCATATCAGGCCCATTTTCCCCCAGTTAAAAGAAGAAATATGTAAGAGAAAAATCACAAGAAACCTGATTATGAGAAAAAAGGGAAGAAAACTATGAAGGATACATGGAGTGTGATAGAAGAATACATAAACTCTTCCAAATCTACCACAAAGACAAGGGAAAAAATATAAAATAAAACATGTGCTTTATGGAGAAGGAAGATGATGATGTAAAATACTATGACACATTTACTTCCGATTATGATAAAATTTCAAATAGAAATTTTGATCCTAATTTATCAGTTCTTGAAAATTAATATAAATCTCTAGGGAAAAACCATATTTCACTAAAAAATATTCTTAATTTTGTATTAAGTGAAAAATCCACAACGTTGAAACAACATCAATAATTGAAATAATAAATCTACATCAAACTGAACTGTTCATGAAACTAAAATAAAAGAATTAAAAGTTTATTTAGAATCATTTAAAAGTGTTAAAAATATACTAAATAAATTATAAAAATATCTAAATTATATTCTTAGAAAAAAATTTAAAATAAAAAATATGGAATAGGAAGCAAAGTATAAAAATCAAATTTTTATAAAAATTATTTTGATCCTAGTAATAAAAATACTACATGTATCTATTGCGGAATAAAAGTCTATTATTATTAAAAAAAATTGTATGATAAAACATCATATAAGAGGAATTAAAAATACTTTTATATCCAAGAATATGTTTAAAATAAATACTATAAATTTTGTTAAAATATGGAAAATCTAGGTTACCAGATCTTTTCTTGCTGACAGAGCTGGACCTAAGAAAATATGGGTACCAAAAAACTTTTTTGTTAATTAATAATTTAGGAAAAATACCACAAGAATAGAAATGTTGTATTGTATATGCACAATGGCTGCTCACGACACATGAGTGGAGACTCTTGCAATTTTTATACACTGGAAAAACTGGATGGAGGACTGGTCACCATTAGAGGAAATTCTAAAGAGAAGATAGATGGAGTTGAATCTATTGGAGATCCAAATTAAAATTCATTCAACAAGGTTTTATATGTTTACAGGCTAAAGAAAAACATGATAAGTATCTCTCAACTCTATGATGATGGTTTTTATTCTAATTTCCCTAACAATTCTTGCTCATTTTTCAAAGATTATTTAATTAAATTTAGGGCACCTATAACTAAAAATTTCAATACATTGGATATTGATTCCTTGTGTAAATAAAGAGAATTGTCTACATAATGAAATAAGTGAGTCTTGGATCCATTATAGAATACTTAGACACTACAATATATTTACATTATATAAATTTTATAATAGAAAAATGATTTCTAATTTTCGTTGTCTACAATTTGATAATTATAGATTCATTATTGCACAACAAATTGGAATGTAACAAAAATAATCTTTCAAATCAATTAACAAAGTTTCTACATCGAAACCACTAAAACATATTCACATAGATTTTTTGAAACCATCAAAGGTATCATGATGTGATGTAAAATATTATGTTTATGTGTTAGTTTGTTATTTTTCATGATTTATAAGTTTTTACTTTCTAAAAAATAAAATTGAATGGTTTGTTGTTTATGAAAAAACTAGTTAATTCATTAAAATTGAAAAATATTTTAAAATTGTTTCATTAAGAAGTGATCGTGGGAGGAATTTTAGAATCAAGATTTTAATTATTTTATTTAAAACTTAGGTATTGAACACAACTTCTCTACACCAAGAACACCTCAACATAATGGAATTATTACAAGAAGAAATCAAACTATTCATGAGATATAAAGGACTACATTAAATGAATATAGCCTTCTAACCTATTTTTTGTAAGAGCTATAAAAATAGAATTATATGTCATTAATATAGTTTTAATAAGATCCATTATTAAAAATACACTCTATGAACATTGGAATAACATAAAACCTAAAGTATGGTACTTTAATGTATTTCGATACAAGGTGTATATCTTGAATATTAAGGAAAACCTTGGTAAATTGGATTTAATTTTTGACGAAGTAATCTCAATAAGTTATTCTTTTATTTTTAAATCATATACAGTGTAAAATAAAAATTCAAGGATTGTTGAATAATCCAATCATGTGATGTTTGATGAAAGTGATCCATTTGATTAAAAGAAATAAAAAATACAAATTTTTTGACTATTTTGACCACATGAGGCTTGAATCACCTACTAAGGATTTTAAAAATAAAATAAATGAAATCTAGTCCACTCTATGAAAGAATGAAGTAGATGAACCTAAATGTGTCTTACCGAGGCAATCTAGGACCTTAAAGGATCATTATATAGAAACTATTATAAGAAATATAGATACGATATTATAACTAGAACAAATGTAAAAACTATAGATAAATTGTCTTCCTTTATATCACAAATATAACCTACGTCTATAGAAAAATATTTAAAATATGAAATTTGGTTAATGTACATGCAAGAAGAACTTAATAAATTCAGTAGAAATATTGATTTGGTATTTTTTTTACAAACTATCCAATTATCTATTAATAGGAACCATATGGGTTTTTAGAAATAAATAAAATTGATCAAGCGATTATTACTAGAAATAAAGATAGATTAGTAGAAAAATGATACAACTATAATGTAAGAATATAAAAGGATTAAAAAATTTCAGTTAGTTATAATTAAAAGTAAATTGAACCCTTCTATCATATGTATCCCATTGAGTTCTAAATTATATCATATAGATGTCAAATATTCATTTTAAAATTTATATATAATGGAAAATGTTTATATTAAATAACTATAAGGTTTTGAAAATCCTTATCAACCAAACCCGGTATTCAAACATTATAAATCTCTTTATGGCCTTAAACAATCATATTATGCTTAGTATAAAAGATTAATCTCCTTTTTGATAAAAAATTTAATATATTTATTTATTGAATATCCTAATATTTTTATGATAACTATTTAATAAAATATATTATTAGTAAAAATATACGTAAATGATGTTATTTAAGGTTAAAAAAATATTTCTAATGATTTTTAAAAGCATTTGCAAAGATAATTTTATATGAGTTTTATTGGAGAATTAAATTTGTTTCTGGAAATTTTTAATTTATCAAAAATAATATGGAAATTATTTAAATCAATGAAAATAAAATATTGGATTTTTGAAAAACATTGGTCAAGAAAATAGAAAGCCTTGTACAACACCATTGATTAAAAATGTATAAATTGATTTTGATGAAGATGGAAAACTAGTTGAGACCGAGTTATATAGAAGAATAATATTTAGTTAATTTTATATTGTTAGTAGCAGACCAAACATAATGTTTTCTATATGTTTATGTAGTAGATTTCAGTAAAACCAAAAAATAAAATATCTTACTACTATTAAAATAAAATATAGATATTTAAAAGGAACTATTTTTCAATATCTAATTTACCTAAAGAGTTATTCTTTCAATTAAAATTCATATTCAGATGTTGATTTTTGAGGATTTAGATTCGGTAGAAAATGAATGTCATGAACATGTCAATTTGGAAGAAAAAAATTATTTTCATAGTCAAGTAAGAAACAAAATTCTGCTTCCCTATTAAAAAATGAGGAGAAATATATATTTAATGGAACTTTCTATACACAAGTGTTGTCGATGAAACACACCATACTATAATTTGAGATTAATTTTAATAAGATTTTTATTTATGTGATAATTCAAGTGCAACTAATATTTAACAAAATTCTGTAAGTCACTCATGAACCATGAATAATGATAAAATAAATCATTTTCTAAGATATCAAGTTCTTAAATAGAATTGTAAATATTAAATATCATCTTGTGGATATTTTCAAAAAAACCATTTCCCACTGAATGTTTTGATTTTATTTATGGGGAGTTAGGAATATTTAATTTTAAATAAATGTTTATTAATTTGTTTTGTAAATTTATTTATTAATAGTTTTTATTTTATTCTGAAATTATTTATTTATTTATCTTTTAAATATTATAATAAGTAATTTTTTTAAATAGATTTTCTTTTAAAATAAATTTTAAATAATGATTACACCGAGTAATTGGATTGAGAAACAGGACTAGCATCACTAAAACCATCCAGAACCACTCTCTCATTCACATTAACTCTCACTCTCCATATTCTAACACTTAAGACTTCTAGTTCTATTTTTCATTCCAAACACAAGAATTTAAACCTTCAACCATCATATTTCTAGAAATATCCTTGATTATGAGAACATTTAAAGGTGAAAAAAGAGGAACAAAGTGATAATGCATCACCAAAAAAAAACATAAAGTAATGTTAATTGATTTTGAATGGATAGATCATAAAAATCATCTTTTGGGACATGATCTAGCTTTTTAATTCCTAGAACCACTTTTTACAGTATGAAACACTGAATTTATTATTTGTATAAAAGTAAAATAAGTTTATATAAATGTTTATTCTAGTTTCAATGACATAGAGGATTTCATTATACCTCAAGGAAATGATAGATATTTTTCTATATCTTCAATCAAAATAGATAAAGTTTTTTAGTTTCTAATTGAATGGTTTTTTCATTTCGATCTTGAGTTTATAGGAAATCGATAACATAAATCAAATTATATTATATCATTTCTCTATGACTCCACACAAATAAGAAATATTATTATAGAAGACATTGAGGTAGACAAAAAAGTGTTGGTCCAATTTATCTAGTCAACAATGATTTCAAGAACTATTGTGCTCAAAAATATTCATATCCAGACATGTATATGATATTTTTTAAGATGAGTGATATTAAGTTTAATTTCATAGGATACATGTTATGGTAAATGCATCACTATTTATAGGAAGATCCTAGAATGAATTTTTATTCTTATGGAAGGCTAATTTTTTTATTCTATAAAAAGAGTCATGATTCGAGATACACTGATGCCCAATAAGTGTCATCATAGTAAAATTTTAAATGCTGGAACACTGAGGAAGATAGGTTTATTCTGGAGTAAAGTTAAAGGAAAATTGATACCTATTAGTGTGGAAGTCCAAAATGAATTTGATCCTATTACTCTGGGATAACATGGAATTTTGGGATCTACTACTATAGTCCAAATTAGAGAAGAAGAATGTGTCAAATATTGAATAGGTGATACGGTTCAAACCATATGATAGAGAATCAGATATAATGTTTCTAATCAAGAAGCAGCAAGAGATGTCCCTCGATCACTTGAAGAAAATATTGAAGAAGAAAATGATGAGGCCCTTGTCATCCTTCCTATATAAAGGGAGAAACTAGTCACTTAGGATAATATAGTTCAGGATCCCTAAGAAGAGGCTATTTTATCTCGTGAAGTTTCTCAACTAGACATTAGATAAGAACAATATGCTCTTTCTAAAAATCAGAATGAAAATCAAGATAAAGACACTCCGAATGAAAATTATAATATAAGAGATCATAGTGAATATAATGTTCTGGTAAATTATCAAGGAAATGAGAAAGTTAACCTATTAGTACCTAACACTACAAGGTTTTCTAAAAATTAATCAATTTCTAAAATAGCTGATTCCATGGAAAAGGGAACTGTTGAATCTACTGAGACTACAGAGTTTCTTGATGTTGAATTTTCCACCCCTTGTGATAAAGATAAATAAAATTATTTAATCCTGGTTGATAGAGACCAACCATATAAAACTCAAGTTGTAGATCCTTTTCATTGATTGAAAAATCAAATTGAATGATTTTTGATCATTTTAACAAGATGCGGGAAGAAAATTCCAGTCTGCAATGTGAACAAGAGGCTATAAGAAAATTTTGGAATATTTAATAAGTAAAAATATATCTTGAGATGAATTATAATATGTTCAAGATCAACTAAAAAATATTAGATACAGTTAAATTTCCTAAATAAATTATACATCTTTTGTAGAGAAATGGATGATCAGTTTAGAAATATCTAAATAGTTATTTTTTAAAAAAGATTGCAGATATTTCAAAAGACGTTTTGGGTGTCTATTTGAATTTTTCAGAAGTAGTGATTATCATTCTAGAGCATTTAAATCATTACCTCAATACTATCCTGATTTATTCTAAAGGTTTAAACCAATCATAATTCTAATGTCTAATTTCAATGATAGGATCCATTAATTATAGTGTGATAGTACAACATTAATTTTTTTCAAACAAATAAAGAGTTCTTATTTAGAATCAAACATTAAGAGACCTGAAATATAGAATCTACTCAATAATTTTGGTATAATGATATCTTATTTAATTTTTATGTGGAAATAGTTCACGAATTTCTGAAAGTGATTTTGGTTTAAATTTTAAAGATTGGTCAAGATTCCAATATTTTAATGTGATAGGTGGATGAAAATAAGACTGATGGTTTAAGATGATAGATAGTGGAATTGAAGGAAGCTCTTCAAGAAATTCTAGTTTCACCAAAATCTGATAACTCTTTTGAACCTGCCCTCTCATATCCTTCTAACCTAAATTGTCTTTACCATTCTCATCCAAAATGATTCTAATAATCGTAATCATGTTTTTATAAAATTATTTCTCTTAATATATTTATGTCTAATATCACTTATTTCCATTTCTAATATGAGAACACAAATAATTTTGAATATATATATATATATTATAACATTAATTTATAGTTGTGTTCTATATTGAATGTGTTCTAATCCATTTTTTATCTTTCTTTTTTATATCACAAAAAGGGGGAGAAAATTGGTAAATCCCAACATTCTTGATTCTACTACCAACTTATAATATAAATTAAAAGGAAGGGTTCTAATGGGTAAATATAAAATATATTATATTATTTTATTTTTTACAATTCCCGGATTTTATATTAGTTATGTTATGGGTTTTGTGATCATCAAAATGGGGTAGATTGTTGGGACTATATTGTGTTAATAATACTCTATAAATCTTTTTGATTTTGATGTTCACAAATAACCTTGTCTATTTAACTAATGAAGTTAACTTATATTTTTTATAAATATATTTATTTAGAATGTTTTATTATTTTTGGTTTATAGTATTTGTTGATATATTCTTAACATGATTAAGTAATGTGTAAATACTATTCATACACTAAATTTGTAAATGTTTGGAAAATTATTTTTTATCCACCCTACATTTGGAGGGAAAATTATGTTTTATAAAAGGGAATATGTTTATAAACAACCCATTTTTTGTAAGGAACACTAATTTTAAGGGTAAAAAATGTATGGTACATCAAACTTACTTTTGAAATCTACCGTACATTTTAAACCCAATGCTTGTAGTTATTTTCATATGAAGGAACCCAACAGTTTCCCGTTTGATAAATAGAGTTTTAAATTAAAGTTATTTTCTTGGATTTTTACAATGGTATGGAAGGATTTAAATATATTTTTAAAATAATTTTACAACCAATTCAAAGTCTCATATTCAACAAAGTAAATAATTCTTATTTCAAATAGAAGTTACAACTCTTTTAAAAGATTTAAATTTGAATAATTGAAATTTATTAGGATAAATTTTTATATCTACTCAACCGATAGAAATCCAAGGTTTTATATATAAATAGAAACTATATTTTTAAATTATAGATCACCTTGTATGTGAAATACCTTTTGGAATATATTATTCTTTAATAAAAATAAATGATTTAATTAATTTGTTATTATGATGAAGTGACACTATGAAGACATATATGATTCAACCATGTACTATGTAATTATTTCTATTTGTTAGTTTTTTCTATTGTGGAAGATAATTTAAAACTAGGATCTATTTGATGATATTCCATCTTGAAGAAATTTATATTTTATGAAAAATATATGTATTTTTTCATTTTCTACTACAAATGCTTACAATAAGCTTTTCCTTCAATCAAAAAGAATCTTTTTATTTATTAGAGCTTGAAATGCTTGGACTTAGTTGTGGAAGATTATTAGATTATTGGACTAATATGTTGAGAATATGGTTCACTATAAAATAACCAGAAGGATCTGTAAAGCCTTATTATAATGTTGTAAACTGCCTGAACTTGGTTGGGAATGTCTTGTCATAAGAGGAACTTTCTAGTGAAAATTATCATACTTGCAGAGTATGCATTGGTGGAGTGGGCTATGATATCTTTGTGCCAAAAACTATTATAAAAATTAATATGTTATTACTTACTATTTATCTACTACTCAAACTAATTATATAAGATAACACTATATATCTTCATAAATCATAGAGAAAGCTAAAATACAGAATCTATCTACATTATCGAAAAAGTCACAATCCCCCCCCATTTTTTATCTTTGAATTATTATGAACTAACACATACAAGGAATTTTGATGTATATTATTTGACCACTTTCATCGTATTTTCCCATCAATGATTCACTCAAATATCTTGATACATCTTTATACTCCCTCGTTGGATATAGAAGATCGAGATATGTGCATCATTCAACAGATCCTTATTTTTTCTGATTTGATGGCACACATAGTCATAGCCCAAATTTTACAACTACTTCATTGTCAATTTTGAACATTTAGGATTTTAATTTTTTTTATTAGTTCCACCTTCTGCTATATTTCTACATCATCTATTTGATAATCATTTATCTTCTCTAAAAGGGATATTGGAAAAATTATTTGATAAAAGAATGATGATTCTCATTCCTTTGTAATATTCATGTCCATCATTTTCAAGTATAATAATATTGTACCCTTCTTAGTTCACATAATTGATAAGTTTTTCATATCCTTTATACATAAAAAATATTCCACATTGTTTTCCCTCTTAGGATGATAGTGGTTTAAGCAATAATAATCCTTGATAAGTTCTAACTATCTATGTTGTTGGTTATTAATATCATTATATATCAAAATATACTTGATCCTCTTAAGATCTATATATATTTCACCCTTCTCACCATATAGATAATGCCTCGTGATTTTATCTGTGATGATTAATACGACCAACTAAATATCCTACTCAGAATAGTTATTATCATGACCTTTCAACTATCTTGTGTCCTAGGATATAAAATTTTCAATTTTCACCAACCCATGGCCTAATCCATTCTCTGAAGCATCATTTTATTCCCTAAAAATTTCCCCACTTATGGGTAGTATAAGTATTGGTGTTGGGATAAGCCTCCTTCCCAAAACCTTCAAGCTCACATAAAATTCATTAGTCTATAAGAACTTTACTCTCTTATGAGTTATCAAGGTTAATAGGTTTGAAAATTGTGAGACATTTCTTACAAATTGTTCAAAATAACCAACTAGTATAAGGAAACCATGTATCTATCTAAAAAATATTAGGCTGGTCAAAACCAAAATTTCCTTTTTCTTAGTAGGGTCTACAGATATCCCTTAACTAATCATAAAATGACCTAAAATGATACTTTCTATCTCTATAGCTGATATTTATTGTAATTTTATTATAGATTCCCCTTTATCAAATTCATTAGAACATTATTTAATTAATTATAACTTCCCTAATTTATTTCGGAGTATATCACAATATATCTTATAAACACTTCCACAAATTTATCTGTATAATCTCTAAATACACTAATCAGTAATTTGATCAAGGTTTTGGAGCATTAGTGAGTCTAAATTGAATCATAATGAACTCATAGTGTGTATACCTCATTCAAAAATCATTATTGGTAATATCTTCATTATTCACCTATAATTATTGAAATCTTGACTAATGGTACACCTTAGAGAAATACTGGGATCAACATAGTTGATCGAACAAGTAATATATTTGTGGTTGGGGATACTAGTTCACTATTGTGATTTTTTTTAACTCATGATAATCAATGAAGAGGGGTAGAGATCCATCCATCTTCTTGATGAAGAGGACAAAACACACCATATTGAATAAATTATCCATATAAGACCATTTTCTACATTCTCTGAAAACTGCTTCATTATTCTTCCAACTCAATGGTTCCAACTCTATAAGGGGTATTAAATATGAGAATATATCCATGTGTAAGTTAAATTTATAACTCAACATGTTGGTCAGGGGGAAGAATAAGAAATTCTTCAGGGAATACGTTAGTATAATCCCTTACAATGGGTATTTATTTAAGAGTGACTCTCTCCTTAGTCTCAATAATTTGATATATATATATGATTTGTCATAATATAATAATATACACAAATCAAAATAATATTCTAAGGGAGTTTAATCCTCCACCTTACACTTGTATATAATTGGATGATTACTCGGTATGTGAAGAGTGATCTCCCTTTCAATATTTTTAACGTTTCATTTATATATGGACAACCAATGGAACTCCAATATATCATCAAACACCATTAAAGGAAGGAAGACAATATTTTCCTAAAGGTTCAGTCCGTGAACATTTACTTGGGAGGATTTAAAAAATTGGGATGCAGTAATTTATTTATTCACTATTATAATAGATAAACTAACCCTTGTGTCATTAGTTAGTGGTTAAATTATTATAAAACATCTATAGGATATGAAGGAATGGATAGAAATATTATCATATAGTATGTTTGAAGCTTGTGAATGGATAATGATTTCACCTTTAACTATTTTATTTTATTTCTAGTCATTTACTATATCAAAAATAAACCATTGGATGATAATACCTAATCTAATAATTATATAAAAAGGAAAACAATGAAAATTAGAAGAATAACTTATAAATGAAACATAAATGCTTACTTTTGAGTCTCTAACATGTAATATATGTTATCCATTATGATTTTTCTTAATACGGTTTCAAAAAAATAGTCTATTAAATTCATTCATAATTGTTTGTAATGAGTTTTTGAATTCTCCAAAGCATTTCCCTAAAGAGTGTCAAACCAGGTGTGAATCAATTACTCTTTATCATACACCAAGTGGAAACTGATTTAATATTTAATACACCCCTTACGGGGTTATTACCACTAGGTAAAACTATTCTATAACCACATCTATTTGAATTATTCAATCTTGGATGTTATTTTTTGGAAACCACTAACTCTACACTCGACTAAAATTTCAAGCTATTTTCCAATACATAGATTATCCTTATGGTTCCCAATAGTGAATTCCAATCCTAATCACTAATAATAAC
The DNA here is from genome assembly GCA_963277665.1 of Viscum album. Classification (NCBI taxonomy): domain Eukaryota; kingdom Viridiplantae; phylum Streptophyta; class Magnoliopsida; order Santalales; family Viscaceae; genus Viscum; species Viscum album. The sequence continues at coordinate 601,167,926 of OY728122.1, forward strand.
TAGGCCATCCTATGATACCAACTATAAAAACCCAATCCTTTGGTGCATATTATTAGATGTTTTTGAGACAAATATTCATTAAATGCAACCAAATGATTGATATTCATAGTTTCTATAGAAGACTAGGAACATAAATTAACAAAATGGAACTTAATAAAAAATTGTTATCGTAATAACCATAATGATATCCTTAATCCATTTTAGCTCCAAAAACAAAACAGGATAACAAGGGAATAAATAAAAAAATACGGTGAGCCATAAATCCCATTAATAGAATAATCATGATAGAGAAGCGAAAAATATCAATCAAAAGGTATATAACGAAATCATAGAGAATCAAGGATCATGAATAATCATATATAAGCATAACATAAAGATAATGGAATCATAAAATCATGGAATTATATGAATGTGGAAGACAATAAATCATGAAATTATCATAATTAAAAGCTAACCACTGAGACAACATTACATGGTAGACAAAGTCCCATCATGGATTAAATTCACTCCATAATCCCATATATATCATCCCATGTGATAAAAACATTACCTAGTGCATTGGAGCACTATATGGGTACACCCATCATAACATGTACATTCATATGTGTTAAAACCAAATTAGATCAATCATAAGTACTAAATATAATAATTACAAATAAAAATAAATTGGTTTCTTAATCCTACCTCATATGATAAAAATAAAGATTTCATGAGTTAGGAATTTTAGAAATGAACTTAAGGAATATATTACCACAAAAAATAAAGGGATAATAGTACTTGTAATTATAAGAGATACATACATACATACATATATAATTTAGAATCATTCCATAAAATTATAAAGTTATATAATTTGAGTTTGAGAGAAATGGATAACCCTAAGAAAAAGGATTGTTTAGGGAGATCCTTTTCTGTATATTCCATAATCATTCTGAACTTTAACTTAATGTCCTAGATGATAAAATTATATCAATTAGTACATAATTCAGATAATTTACATTTATATTTATTATATTATAATTTTATTTAGATAATTTATAACCATTTCAAAGAGATATAATGATTAATTTCATTATTCTAAGGGTGTTCGTTTCATGGTTTCATTGTTGAATAACTTATGTATAATTATTGAAGTTCATGTCAAATAAGACTAAAACTCCAGGATTAAAATTAAAATGGTATTAATAGTACTTAAAAGAACTAAAATTGTCCCAAATATCTTTTTATGTTATGACATTGGCATTATTTTATTATTTAAAACATTTAAATTATTTAGTTCGTTCATTTTGGTTGATTTAACGACCATCACTAACTAAATTCAATTTATTTCATAAAAAGATCAATAAAAAATAAAAACATTAAAAACATTATATTATATTTTTTATCATATTATTTTAACATAATAATATTATTTTTTTACTATCCTTGAAGGTGGTGGAGGAAAATGAAGTGCATTGTTCATAAAAGTGGTGAATCGACCATATTATAAATAAAATTTTTATTTTATAATCCAAATAAGGGTTGGTAAAAGAAAAATATTCCCTTATAATAAGAATATTATATTATATTAATAATAATTAAGACATCATGTAATGTTGGATGATGCTGAGAAAGAGAATATTGATGGAGAAATGAATTTAAAATAGGTAAATTGAGAATATTACCTCTTGGATATCGTCTCCTTGATATACTCATTAAGGATCCTTTATAATGTCATTGGGTAGTACAAGAATCACTGTGATATGGGGTAGAGGATTAGGAATGGAAATGTGTAGAAATTTGGAAACATCCATGTCTTGGAATTTGTAAGGGTAAGGGGTGGAGAGGGGTTATATTTATAATGGGATTAGAGGGGTGTTTTGGAATATTATATCCATTAGTTTGTTATTTTTTCACTAGACTAAAAATAGTGTTTATTATTGTTACTATATATAGTAAATGGTTCATGTGATTTCGAATTTTTTGTTTCATAAATCATCCATGATTGAAAAATTAATCTATTTAGATTTTAATGCTAAGTATCATCTTTCACTATTCAAAAAAATCAGCAATTTCCTCAAAATATGAAAAATTCACACTAAACATTTATAAAAATTAAGATTAAAAAATGAAATCTTCATTTATTTATAAAATAAAAATTGAAATATTATGATAGGTTTTTTAGACCATGTAAAAATTACTCATGGACTCATAAAATTATATTGTCCATAAAACAAAATACAGATTAATAAATCCTTCTTATGGTAATAAATGTTCATTTACCTCATTATATTTTTTATAAAATATAAATTTAAATAGTTATGTCTTATAAAAATACAAATACTTAATTTATAATATTTGAAACATTAAATTACTTTTACCATGGTATAAATATAACATATTTTAAATTTATTAGAAACCTAAATATTTTTTTAGACATCAATATCTGAGGATAATATTCTAATTGTCTGGTTAATATTCCTAAAGGTCATATTAATATTCCAATGGCCATGCTATTATTCTAATGGTCAAATGACTATTACAATGGTCATGTAGGTTCCATAATTCCAATAAATACCTCATATTTAATTCAATCTTCACTCACTTATAATTATATCATGTTTATATATTTTCATTTTCAAAATTAATAGTTCGTTACTACAATTCAACTTCATCTCTATTGGGCTGTTTGGGAGGGTGATTATTTTGGGGGGTCGAGGATATCCAAATTTTCTTATTATTGTTATCTTTTATTAAATTTTTTCACTTGTTAATATATTCAATTATTATAACCATTTTCATTATTTAAATGTAATAATAAAATTAATATAATTAATTTGTTTTGGTTTCACCATGAGGTGTTTGTGATTTAAACTACAATGTTAAATATAACACAATTATGATAAGATAAAATCCATTTATAAAATTCAGGGTCATTACATTGAATAGATCACATATTGATCCAATTAGTCAACCTCAAAAACGTCTTTCAAATTCAAGATATACTATTTGGTGTCTATTATTTTACATTTTCATGGTTTCCTTAAATTTCAAAATTAATGGACAGAAAAAGTAAATATATATATCATAAATACATTTTACATTTTATTTTATTTATTCTAAAGAGGGATCCGGCTCACTCTTTTTTATGAATTGTCCCTACATTTTCATAACAATAGTATATCCAAGTCTGCAACATACAATCATAGGAATTACATGCACTCATTCCATGTATGATTCCATTATTTATCATGACATATGGTTTGTTCCAAATGGCCATTATAGTCCTCCATGTGGCATATTTATTGAACACTATATGATAAAAAATGATTAATTGATTTTTGAACCTTTCCTAATTCATGGTTTATAATAAATAGAATTGAACCAGCCATTAAAAATATTGTTACACATGTAATACTTCACAAGAAATTTGTGGCTCCCCAAAAATCTTGTTTTTACTTCCACCATTTCATTGAATGTTTCTTATCAAAAAAATCATTACTTTTTATTAAACTCTCCTTCAATAATACTCTATTTCATTCAGGGCCATTTTTAAAATAAATAAACATGAAAACATGTTCATAACTCATAGAACAATCTCTAGAAGAAACAATCAATAAATTTCCTTCAATGTCATGGTTTTTTAAACACCACACCATGTTGTTTTTGAGAGTTATCAATCATCTCGGTGTAAATACCATTACTAAATATACCATGTATTAATCTAGAAGAAATCATTGAGCCAATTTTTTATACAATTCATGAGTAATCGTCAAATTATAATCAATATCAACTCCCCCAATCATCATGGTCTCTTAATTCACCGCCTTTATATTTTTTGGAAACATGTGAATCACCACATAATCTTTTCTAATAAAGTAATATACAAACTCCTTAGGTCTACTCTAGTATTAAAAAAACTATTTTATTCTACCCATTACAAGTAACCAATAAAATAAACTATAATCTATCCCTCTTTGAAATAATACATCATTTTTTATTCACACTCATTTTCAAAAAAATGTGACATAATTAAATAGAGAAAACCAAAAAGAAAACTAATTATAATTTCTGAGATAATTCACTCCAAAACATACTCTCAAGTATTATAATTAATCCATAAATATATGATTCATCATGATATTTTAAAAATTATCCATAGTCGAAACATAATCTAATAAAATCTCACTATGATCCATCATCTCTTCATGTTTGTGGTACTTGATATCGATATTCATTTACATTGAATGTGTTAATTTTTTTAAAATATAAATTTTAAAATTATTGAAACACACAATCATCAATGGGTATAAATAATAAACCCCCAAGTATTTTTCTTATGACTCTATCCATATCATTTTTTCATGGATTGAGATTTTATGACATATTCAACTTCCATTGAGCCCAATTTTTCAGAATTTTTCTTCTTGGAGTTTCAAGAAATGCACCATTCTATAGTCATGAATGCTCTTATTGAAGTATCATGGATTGAGATTTTGTGAAATGTTCATCTTTGATTCAGAGTATTGTGTTATAATATTATTTATCAAGTGCTATGAAATGATCATTCCCATAGTAAAGAATGATCCTATGGAATTATACATTGAATCACATACATATCCTTAAAAACCTGGATATTATGACTATAAAACATGAATTATGTGTTATTATAACAACTAAAACAAAACTATAGTCCCATTTGTATAGTGAATGATACTTTTAACCATTATATGGTATGAATCCTTAGGGTTTCATTGGAATCATGAAATTAAAGTAATAAAATACAGTATGTTGAGTCTATACACTATCAAGTAAAGTATGATAGAAATAATATCTTATAAATATGTTTTATCCACACTCAATCCTTTTTCTCAATTGAAAACATATTCCTATGTTCTATAAGAGTAGATATTAGTATGGATTCTTGTATCAAAATCTTCTTCACTAACATGCAAGACTAATTCTCTTATAGGAGAAAGACATTAACTATGTAATTTTTTAATTTAGAGTCCAATAAAATTCTCATATCATTTAATATATAAATACTAAAAAAATTCCTCATTTTAGAATCAATATCCTCCAAATTTTCATCATTTTCATTTTAAAAATTATTTAATTAATATTTACAATAACAACAAGTGAATTTTTGTTATCTTTCATGACATATATATCAGCATTCACATTTCCTTTTTTTTAATTTCATATTATATATGAGATAATTCATTTTCCAATAGATTACTCATTGAACTTGTTTGATCCCATATATATAATTGTTCTATATTCAATCTTGGGAACCATCATCCTTGATGATAAATCCATATATTTGAATAGTGTAAACCACTTCCAAAATTTAACCACTCATAAATAATGATTTAACATCCATTTAGTGAAATATGTAAGTCTTTCAAGAATAAATATCTAAAAAAATTCTCATCAATTAAATCCCAATGGCTAGATAAAAAGTATTATCTATATCAATACACTCATTTTTTAAGTACCCATAACAAACAATATATGTTTTTCCATATTCTACTTCACCTTTTTATTATGTTTCTTCTAAAACTACCCCACATAGACCTTATCAAATTATTTTCATGGAGAGATAACACTAATTAACAAGTGTTGTTATTTTCAATTATATTCAGTTAATCAAACAAAATTGATATAAAATCAACATGTTACAATTAATCTTCAAAAATACTATGTACAACTCATGAAAGCAGGCTAAAATGAATGGAATCCATCAACATCCCAAATTTTCAAACACAATTTCTATTTTTTATAATTATTTTATCCCTATAAACAAGATTATTAAGCATTTTAAACATAGTTTTATTCTTCTTGACGAATTCATCATCATTAGGTAATTCATAATCAATATGGTAGTTTTAAAAAATTTCATGTGCACCCATAATACTCCCATGTTATCCATCATTTTTTCAATGATCTTTATTAATGTCAACATCAATAGGAAATGATGTGTGTGTAGTGTTTTTATATTTAAATACCATTATATTAGTTTTATTAATATTATTTGTGATATTTTTAACATAAGTCTGGTAACTCCTTCCATTGAGTGTAAATAAAATAAATATTCAAATGTTGAATCTTTTATAAAACATCTCAAAGTTTCCTACTTTCATCTTGGTATAAAAAGTCTATAGATTACCTTTAGGAATATCATCTTTTTATTATTTCCAAAATATATATCATATTTCATATTTATTAAATTTTTTCATAAATAATACCAAATAAAGATATATATGGTCCTTTAAAATATTCCAAATTTTTATACTTCAATGAAATTATACTTACAATGTTCACCAATGTCTATTTCAATCACTTAAATAATCCATTTTTTGATGCATGCATAAGAGTATATTTATTCCTTATTCCAAGATTCTCATGATATGAAAAAAATATAAATTATATATTTAAATATGTTATTAGATTGAATCCTTTTAATAGAAAATCTTATTTTTTTAGCACACCATCGAATGGGATTTAACATCTCAATATCTTTTCATTTAATAAATATAACATTTTCATTATATGTTCATGTAAAATTATAAATAAAATTCACTAAGTACTTATCACCATTTATTAACTTTTATGTCACGTGACCACATCCATATGAGTGTATCGACTTAAGTGTTTCATTCATATTGAACATCATATCCTTGTGACTCATGTTTCATATCATTCCTTTCAGACACATGTCACATGTATTGTAAATTTCACTATGTATTTTTATTAAATTTCCTCATAGCTTAATACTTGATTGTCTTATCAATTTTATATTGTATTAAATATACAAATTTCATATGATATTTTGGATTTCCAAATTTTAAACTTATACACCATATGTCTTGATAATTTAAATTTTGAAATAGATTATCAATTTAATGTTTTAAATTTTATAATGATATTTTCATCCACACATATTTTATTGATACATATATCATTACAGAATGTCACTCTAACCCCATTTAAAAAAATATCTAAATAAAACTCAACATACAATGTGTAAACCCATAAATAAAAATAATCACCTTAGATTTAGGTTTCATCTAACCTATTTTACTATATCTTTCTCATTTTCTATTGATTGATGCATCATTTCCAAATTCCATAGATCAACAATCAAAACATTAAATTATTTTTAATGATGTTTATTATGGTTTATGAATAATGAGAAACAACTATAACATATCCTAGGCTTCTGTCATTTTGCATCATTAAAATAGTCCTCAACGACATTTTATTTCTCCATATTCTTCCTCTAATTAATTGATTTGAAATTATTTTTTTCCTTTAGACACTCCAATGGCATTGTGATTAAATTAATGGTAGTGTGTTTAGACTGATCACCCATTCCAAAAGTTTTATCAATATAATAATTATTTTTTACAATTTTTCCTTCCCCTTTATATTATTTCTTGACTAACCTATTGAAACCTTAGTATCAATACCCCTCGATTCAAGGTTTCTCTTATAAGAGATATGTTAAAAATTATACCAACATACATAAGATTTATTCCATTAAACTCCACATCTCCAATATCTTACTTCAAAAAAAATATCCTTTGGTAATAAATTGATATTAAAATTTTTATCATTATTGTTCGATTTGATTTGAAATATATTATTTATTTCTTTAATTCCCATGATTAAGATAATTATTTGTATTTTTTTCCTTACCCATAGGCTTAAAATATTTTTTTCTCTTCTCCAAAATATTTTTTATATTAAAATAAATTGAATGAGAACTAAATTTTTAATTGGGTGCATTAACCTTCATTGGTGATGTAACTACCTTTTTCCTATTCATTTTGATGTTTCCACAGCTTAAGAATCATGGTTGTGTTTCCAAAATGATTGTTATTGGTACCATAAAGAAAATTATATATTGATTAGTATCATTAAAAAAATATTTTATAGATATTGACCTTTAAAAAGTTAACTAATATAATTTTCTTTCTCCCTAAAGTATTTTTTCTATAAAAAAACTTCCCCAAAAGTGCCTTTAATTTCTCATTATTGGTAATATGTTTTTCTATGGTCTTAAGAATAATAAATCTAGCTTCAATTATTTCATTGAGAATTAACATATTTAATCAAAAATCAACTTGTATCTTTATAATTTATTTAAATTTTGATTCATCAATATTTGTTTCAATAAATCATTCATTCAATTCACATGTCGGTTTTGTCTCTAAAGATTCATTTTTATTAATAACAATGGATAAATATTTATATTTAGTTAGAAGTATAGTTTTTGTGCTATATCACTACATTTTAACTCTTCTATACATTAATATTATTCTTTACTTCAGGGATCCATGGGATAATTCAACATATCCCTAAATTTTATCTACCTTCAATTGTCTCAGTCCATTAACTCTCTTTGACTTCTTTAGCTAGAGGACATGGAATCGGGATATGATAAATATTTCTATTTATTCATTACATTGTATTTTCATTGGAATTTGAATGAATTTCATATATTGAGACCACATTTCATTTTATTAATTCTTGATAAAATTTGATTTTGGTCATCCACTTCATCTTATTATTAAATCTAAATAAATGTAACCAAACTGTGTCCAATCATTCAAAAATTAAAAAACATTACTTCGTATTTAGATGTTCTTCATTATATCCATTTTTATAATAATTATATTAATTCTTCATAGAAATTTTGTCATCTCCAACATCGATTTATTCCTCATAAACATCATTTAGATCAAGAAATATAATTCATTTTGTATCCGTAAATCTCATCTCATTTTGTGATATTCTATTTATCTCTGTGTTGGGACCTCTCCTAATCTCATGAGAAAAAAAAGTTGTTTTGTTTATTGATTTGAAAATCATTTATATTTTGAAACTAATGGGATAAAATATTCACACATAACCTCTCTTATAGGATTCAATGATGCAACTAAATTATTTTATAATCTTCAACAATTTGTCCAAACATCGAACTGATCTTACATTTTTGTCCACTTGATTGATGAAGATTTTAACCATTTAATATTATACCATTAGAATACCAATAAATTGAGAATATAATATTTTTATAAATTAATTTTCTACCATCATGTCTCCCTTACAGATATTATAGATTTTCATCTAGATTCATGTAATCATCTTTGATCTCATAACTCAAATCGACTAATCTCTAGGAAGGTTGAAAGTAACACAATATGTGCTCACCCATCAGATTTGAAATTATTTTTTCATGATAATTATAGGTTTTACCTATATTGTGATGATGTGGTACTTTATAAGGGATCATTTGAAAAGAAAATACAAGTGATAAAGGATATAGAAAATTATCTCCAAACATTGATGAAATAAATTACCATTGAATAAAAAAATTCCTTTCTTCTTAAATTCAATCATATCCTCCAGTGATCTCATATTCAAAATATATTAAAAAAATATAAAACTCAATTATAAAGGAATGTTACTAGGAAATAGTTCATAAAATATTATATACCAACTGATAGGCCAAGGTGAGTATATAGTACCATTAATAGGGATAGAACAATGGTTACCAAAACACAAACTCTAAATTAATGTAATTCATGTAACCAATTTTCATGATTGGATCTCAATGGTAATGATATAATGAGGTTATATTGAGTTAGACTTACCCATAAATCAAGGTTTTTTACATGGATCACAATAATATTTTTATCAATTTTCTATCTTTTTTTATAAATGGTTACAATTCTTTTGTGCACATTTTAATTTTTTTATTACTAAACACAAGGAAAAATGCAAGGAGATTGAATTAAAACACAATTACAATACATAAAGACTAGTTTTAATAATTTTATTAGTTATTTATTATCACACTCATGTTATATTATAATTTAGATCATTTTTCACCCTTTTTGTTCTCCTCCATCCTAGCCAAAAGCACCCTGGAATGGGTATCCAGTCATCTCATATTCTCCCTATTATATTCACATAAGAACATTAACTCAAATTTCTCATTATTTATATATAGTTAAACATCATGATAGCATGGTGTACTTAAAAATACCTATTTTATAAGTGATGTTAGTTTTGTCCAAAAATTCCAACCACATATATATCCTATCTTCCTATTATCTCAAGTTGTTTATCATTTAACTTGATATCAAAAAACTCACGAGAGATCATTTTGTTATCCATTTTTTAAACCTAAATACTCATTTTTAATCCTAATTTCACTACATTATTCACATGATTTATCTTTTTCTTGGTTTCCTTATGTATCAACTAAAATAGTTTGGCCCCATATCATTTCTATTTCAAGTTATTCCACATTTTAATTTCATTCTTATAAAATTAGATCCACTATGAATTTTTGATATGTTCCCTCAGTATTGGATTCTAAAATACATCTTTGAGTCTTAATGATGGAAATCATAGAATCACACCCACTTTTACTATGTTTGTTTCTAAGGTAAACCAAGGCATAGGGGTAGTAGTAGATGCTAGTTTGTGGGAATGATATGGAATATCTCTATATCCCCAAGAGACAAGTCCATCTTATTAGGGGTTCTAGACTTTATTTAACTCATGGGGTATATTCATGATAACTAAAATAGACACTAAAACATATATTAGACCTATATTCCTTTACAAGAAATTTTGGATCCAAAAAATACATGTTCCCACAACCACCGTTGATTAAATTTTATGTTTATATAATTTTTCATTAATTTTTTTTCAAATCATCTCCAAAATGTATCTATACAATAAATGAGAATGTTGTCAATAAATGAAACAACAAAAATTCCTTCCAAACACATGAATGAATTACTTGATGAAACAATCACAATAATGACTTCAATATAATGGTTATCTAAATACCACATCATATCATAGAATGTCTTTTTGAGAGTATTCCAATATATTAGTGTAATTAAAAATACAATATTGACCATTTATTAATAGAAAATAAATCATAACTCCCATTTATCAATTCACTAAATAAGTGTTCTAAAAAATCTAAAGAACATAAACTCCCATAATCATAATGGTCTCTTCCACACCATAATTGATATTTTTTAAAGTAATATACATATGGAAATATATATTTCAATTAATAGAAAAGATTAAATAAAATCATACCATATAGTATTTAGTTTATATAAATCATTCAATCTCCCACTAAAATTGTAAGGACCCAAACTTTTGAATCATATCTTGTTTCCTAAAAATGTGTGAAATAAGTATATTTTAATATGAGCCTTGGTTTTCAAACATTATATGACTATTAGTTAATATGACCGTTAGAAACAATAAAAAATTTAACATTATAAATATTGTTTATAAATTGAATTCATAATGGATAAGTAATGCAGAAACAAGAGTAAATAACCTAATTCAGTAGACCCTTTCCATACAAATATCTTTTATAAGATCATAGGAAGGAGGTTGAATCACTGGGCTTCTCTCTCGATCAAGCCAAAGCCGAGTTCCAACACGTTAAGGTTGAATGGAATCACCTATGAGAGAAGTTCAAGTTATTGGATATTACAACTTAGATGATGTTATCCAAGCCACCCTAAGAGTCTATCACCATCACACACCTTACCCTTAGGTCATATGTGAGTGTTATATTGGGTCTTGTGTCAAGGCCTTAGTCACTTAATGTGAAATCCCTTTTTTTAAATAAAATTGTTATTACATCATTTTTGTTTTAATAATCTTTTTTCTTAAAATTTGAGTTGAAATTTGATAAATTGATTTTTTCGGGTAAAAATTATACTTTTTTAAAGATATAAATAATCATATTAAAATAATTATTTATTAATAATTTTTGTTCTAATGAAATAGTGTGACAAAAACACTTAGTTTTTATTAAATATGATATAATAATTTTATTTTGTCTTGTGTCAAAAATTTTACAATGTATGTCGCTATACATTTTTTGTCCTCTATTATTTTTAATAGTTAAAAATTAAATTTCTCATATTTATAGATTATAAATTCGAAATAAATTTCTTTTTTGAATTCATAATTTCTATATTAGTTTATGGTGAATTTATGATATTTTTATAAAATGTTTTCTCTTTCTTTGAATAGTAAAAATATAGTTTTAAGTTTTCGGTATGCTTAATGAGATAATTAATGATGTAATCATGATGTAATAAATATGGTATACTCTTAAAGATAAAAATATGATATGAGGTGTCCCAAGTGGCCCATATCTTGGGAAAATACCGTGGTAAATACCATTTTTTTTCAAATACCACTAAAGGGGTGTCCTCTATAATTAATAAAAAAACTACTTCACTTTTACTATAAATACCCAACTATTAAAACATTTAATTTGATTCCAAAATTATCACCCTATAATCTATGGTATTATTTCCTACCAATTAGTCCTCAAAAGGTGTCCTAAAGACCCCAATATCCCTATTTTATAGTTTTTGAATTTAATCTTCAAGGTAAAGGAATTCTAAACATCTCTATTACTTTCATGTTCTATTTTATGTGGTATGTCATTAGAATTTCAATACAATGGTTTTATTTACATTTTATTACATCCCTATCAAGTATTATGAGTCTTTTTTGAATTGGTTACCCATGTACCCTCTATTTTTGATGTTTCATTAGACAATGCTTCATACATATTATGCAACATAATTTTCATCTCAAAATCTCTATCTCATTATAAAGCAATGCTTTTATTTTCAATATGTGAATACTAAACCCTATTTAATTTCTGGGGGTATTAATCAATCCATAAAAAGGATTCAATTTATTCTATAATTGACATACATAAAACCCTCATTCCATTTTAATGGGTTATAAATTGCATAATGATCATGTTTTAATGAACTTTTTAAAATTACATGATTTTCATATGAAACCCATTTCTTTTATTCTCTTTGTGTTATTTATTAAATGTTAGATTAGGATATATGTGGATCCCATGAAAATAAATAAATATTAATGGTTTTCCGTAATATTTCTCCAATTCATTGGGTAATTAAATTAATCTCTAGAGATGACAAGTTTTATGATACCTTGGTGAATAACCTTCGTAATTGTTTTGATAACATTGAGATGAAACATGGTAATATTATTATGAATGTATATATTAAATGTTATGGCCCCATTTTCAAGTTATGATTCAATTTTTTATTATTATTATATGCCTATTTTTTCATTTCTCATTCCTTTATATATTTTTTCAAGTTCTTATTGATATCCCTCTAGTTCACATGTAAATTGTTTCCCTTGTTTTCTCTTACTGGGCCTTCTTCTCAACCATTCCTTTTAGGCATATCCCCAGGTTCTGAGATGTAGTAATATTACATAGGATTAACCTACGATAAGGACTTAAAAGTTTATTAGATGATTTTTTATGTTTTTATGTATTATGTACCTTTTTCCAAGACACTAAACATTAAAATATCCTTTATTTATAAAATTTAATGAATGGTTATATAATAAAAAGGTGGGATTAAATAGTTGGTATCAGAGGATAGTTAAGTTATTTGAGGAAATTAGGATTTGAAATCTTTTGGAATAACCCTAGAGAAACGTTTTAATATAGGAAAACATCCTGATATTTTTTTGGAATATTAATGATGTAGTTTCCAAACAAATGAATCCATGTTTGGATACAAACAAGTGGATGTGGCACTTGAAAAGATGTATCTAGGGGTAACCCCCAAAAACTACAGTTTGATCTAGACTCAAATGGGAACTAGTGCATGTAAAAGGTCCTTGGTACACTCATGGTTTGAAACTCATGAGGGATATGTTTGGTTAATCACAAGATTTATATGAACCATTATGAATGATTTATAGATAATTCTATTGTGGGTGATGAATAACATGTTTAAGCATAATGTTTTAAGACATAAAAACCCTTTACAGTTATAAGATTCCAAAATGAAACAAGTCTATCACTAATTTTTTCTTCTATTGAAAATGGCGGGAAATAATAGGAATCATGTAAATGGTGGTTTCAATGGACCAGTTGCTGACCACGTTCCAATGGAAGCTAGAATGGAAACCTTTTGAGATTGATGATTCAACTGACTCAGGTTATATGAAATAACATGAATCAAGCTGAGAGACTAGTTTCACCATATAGGGAACAACATTCCATAGATTCCTTTATGCATTAGCGACCACCAAAATTCAGTGGATTTACTAACCTATTGATTGTGGAACAATGGATAAGCTCAATAGAAAAGATCATTTATGTACTTTGTATTTCTGAATGAGAGAAAGTCACCATGGTTGTTTACCACTTAGAGGGAGAACCAGATCAGTGGTGGGAACTGATTAAAAAAATGAGTCCAATAAGAGATATTTAAGTTATTGGAGTGGGAATAATTCAGGGGAATCTTCATTAATATGTATTTCCCTTATTCGATGAGAATGAAAATAGAGAAGAAATTTCTCGAACTAAAGTAGAAGGAGAATGAATCCATTGGAATATTTGACATGAACTACACAATAATTTCATGTTATACATATAAATATATCAGGGATCCTAATAAGAAGTTAGATAGATTCTTGTGTAGACTAAAACCACATCGATAGAATAATTTAGCCAACCGAGACTATGAGATCTATGAGTAAATTATACGATGTACTATGAAGGTCAACCAAGAGTTTGGTGAGATGAAGTGGTAACAAAAATATAATGAGAATAAGAGAAATCTAGAGATAAACTTGGGGATTATATTTGACCAATGACCATGAGGAATAAAGATGAAACCATCCACAAGCAAAAAAATATGGGAAGAAGCATTCAGTGATCTACCTTTTAGGAGGAGAAAGTGTTACATGTGTGGAAGAGATGTCCATATTGATTGAAAATATCATAGTGAGGTGAATCCTAAACTTCCCAACACTAATGATAAAGGGAATATTATGTCGGTTCTACATGAAGTCTAGTGCATCAAGTGTGGATAGTTATGGAACCTTCCTGGTAATTTTCAAAATATGAGGGAAGTGGAGGGGAATCATCATCAACCACACCATAGGCCAATGTGAAAATGTCATGATTTTGATATCATGATGGATCAAGTTACAGCACCAAATGATGTGGTGGAAGGTACTATTCTTGTTCTCTCAAAGCTACCAAGTACTTTTTTTATTTTAGTTCTATGCATTCTATTATTTACTCCATGTTTGAAAAGAATATTGAATCAATCCCTAAACAGCTAGAAGTAGAACTATAAATTGTGTATCTAGGAGGGATTATCCATGAATCAATAGTGTATAGAAACTATAGTGTTTAATTTAGTTAGCACAATCTTCTTGAAATTATATTAGTCATTCCCATGTTGTAATTTGAAATTATACATGGGATGGACTGGCTCTCAAAGTATAATTCTAATATCAAATGAAAAAGTAATTAAATCTCTATAGTATTCAATGGAAATCCAATAGATATTTTTCCAAGGAGATATATTTCAACCTGATATCTATATATAATCACCAACTATTTCTTTATATATGTATTTGATATGTGAATAAAAATAATGAAATTAGAGTATAAGGATAGATAATGTCCCCATTGTTAAAAAAAACATTTAAATATTTCTTTAGGAGCTGTCTGGACCTCCCCTGGAAATAGAAGTAGAGTTATCTATTGAACTCGTACCTAGATCTCATCTGATATCAAAGGTCCCATATTGAATAGAAAATTTATACCTGGAGGAATTAAAGAAACCACTCCAAGATCTTTTGGAGAGGGCGTTTATCATACCATGTGTGTCTCCTTAGGGAGATCATGTTCTCATTGTGAAGAAGATGGATAGATCAATCCGGCTATTCAATGATTATAGAGAACTCAATGGGATCATAGTGAATAAAAAATTCCCTATTCCAAGAATTGATTAATTATTTGACCCACTTCATGGTGCATAATTATTCTCCAAGAATGATCTGGAATATAGTTATCATCATCTGAGGGTGAAGAAAGAAGATATTTTAAAGACCACCTTCTAATAATGAAATGAGTATTATGAGTTTGTTTTTATGACCTTTTGAGTGACTAATGGTCTTTATATATTTATGGATTTGATAAATATATTCTTTGAGGACTACCTTTATAACTTTGTGGAAGTTTTTATTGATGATATTCTAATATATTAAAAATGTTACGGGGAGCATGAGGATCATCTAAGGGTTATTTTTCAAACTCTATAGAAGGAGAGGTTTCTTTGAATGTTTAGAAAATTTAAATTTTGGTTACAAAAATTTTCTTTATTGGGTAACATTGTAACTAATGAAGGAATTTCAATTGACCCTATAAAGAAATGTTGTAGAGGAGTGGCCTCATCCTATAATAATAACTGATATCCAAAGTTTCCTTGGAATAGTAGGATATTTTAGGAGTTTTGTGAATAAGATCCAGGACATTCTAATACATTAACCATGTTTACTCAAAAAGGTGTCAAGTTGATCTAGATAATGGAGTGTGAAGAAATTTTCCTAGATCTGAAGAAAATATTAGTTACTGCACCTGTTTTAACTCATTCCTCAATCAGGGAAGGATTCACAATTTTTAGTGGTGCATATCTTAATGGTCTTGGGTGCGTCCCCATGAAAAATGACAAGGTAATTTCTTATGCCTCTCTAACGCTAAAGCCTCATGAGGTGAATTACCCGATGTATGATTTAGAGTTAACTATAGTTGTTTTTTCTAAAAAGATATGGATTCACTATCTTTATAGGGAGAAGTGTGATATATACACATACCATCAATGTTTAAAGTATATTTTCACACAAAAAGAATTGAAAATGAGATATAAGATATGGTTGGAACTTCTTAAGAACTATTATTGTTAAATTCATTATCACCCTAGAAGAGCAAAGAAAGTCGCTGATGAATTTGGGAGGAAAGACCCCATTGTTTTGGCAATGATGAGGATTCAAGGAGATCCCTTCATAAAAGACCTAGTAAAACTAGAAATGGGAATAGTAAGGGAAGGGACATGATCAACCATATCCCAAATGATTTCAAATCCATAATTACTAGAGAAGATAAAGAAACCACATGAATAATAACCTTTAATATAGAAGAATTTTGAGGCTCTGAAGTGTGGGGAGTTTCCTAACTTCAATATTGATCAAGAAGGTGTATCGAAATTTCATAAAAGTCTATGTGTTCAATATATTCCAGAAATGAAGAAGGAGATGGTGGATGGCGCTCATAACTCTATATTATCTATAAATCCCAGAAGCATGAAAATTTATTGGGACCTTGGTGATCATTATTGGTGGGATAACATGAAAAATGGAGACTGTTAACTACACTATAAGGTTCTTTTTGTTTCAGAAAGTGAAGGCAGAGCGAAAAGTTTCTAAAGGGGTATCACAACCACTACCCATACTAGCATGGAAGAAGGACAATATCACTATGGACATTTTCACTGGTCTTCCTTGAACATATAATTGAAATAATGCGATATGGGTTATATTGGAATATCTCACCAAGACATCCCATCTTATCTCTATTCAAGAATATTTCTCTCTTGAACAACTTACTAGGATTTATGTGAGGGAAGTGGTATGGCTGCATGGGGTACCTCTCTCTATCATATCTTATCATGATCTATTGTTCACATAAAAATTATGGAGAGTTCATTAACATACTTTGAGTACTGTATTGAATTTCAGTATAGCCTATCTCTACCAAACAAATGGCCAATCTAAAAGGACTATTCAAACACTCGAGGACATGCTGAGAACTTACTTAATGGAATTTAAAGGTGGATGGGATCAATGTATCCAATTTTTGAGTTATTTCACAAAATTTTCTTTCATTCAATAAATCAAATAGAATCCTATAAATATATATATGGGAAGTGTTGTAGAACCCATACTTGTTGGGATGAAGTTAGTGAGAGAAAGATTTTTGGGCCTGACCTTGTGTAAGAGATGATAGAAAATGCCCATGCCAACCATGAACACATTAAGGATACTCAGAGTCATTAGGAGAGTTATTCCAACAGCCATTAAAGGGACTTGATGTTTGATGTTGGTGAAAATTATTTCCTTCAAATTTCTCCATGTAAGAGATTCATGCGGTTTAGAATGAAAGGGAAGTTCATCCGTACGTACATTGTCTCTTATTAAATACTTGATTTAATAGTAGCAGTGGACTATTGAATTGAACTTATTCTAAATATATCAAAAGTTCATGATGTTTTCCATATATCTCTATTGAGTAAGTACATACCTGACCATTCACATGTACTGAATCCTGAGGTGGTGCAACTAAAACCCGACTTCTCTTCTGAGGAGCAGCCAATGGAGATCTTGGATCGTAGATTTAAGGTTCTATGAAACAAGACTAACGACCTTGTAAAAGTGTTTTGAAGGAAACAAAAATATGAAGAATATTTGTGGGAATAAGAGGAGACTATAAGGCATGTTTACCCACTGATTTTCTCTTCTGAGGGTACAAGTTGAAATATCTAGGAAGAAATTTATTAAGGGGGGAAGAATGTAACGACCCAAAATTTTGAATAATATTTTTTCCTAAAAATGTGTGATGTGAGTATATTTTAATTCTAAAATAGGGTTTTGAACATTATATTACTATTGGTTAATATGTTGGTTGGAAAAAATAATATTTTTTAAACATTATAATTATTGTTTATAAATAGAATTTATAGTGGAAAAGTAATGAAAAAGGAAGAGTTGATGCCATCATCTAGTAGACTCTTGTTGTACGAAGCCCATTTATTGGATCATGGGATGGAGGTAATATCACTGGGATTCACTCTTGACCAAGCTCAGGCTGAGTTTCAACACATTGATCTTGAATAGAATTGCCTATGAGAGAAGTTCAAGTTAGTGGAGATTACCTCTCAGGCAATGTTATCTTAGCCACCACAAAAGTATATCACCATTACACACCTTACCCTTAGGTCATAAGATGGTGTTATAAGAGATTATTTGTCAATTAAAAACTCAATTAATGTGTAATCGCTTTTTTTTATAAAAAATATACATTCCATCATTTCTTTTTTAAGAATAGTTCTGCTTAAAAATTGAGATGAAATTTGATAAATTGATTTTTCAGGTAAAAATTATACATTTCAAAAAAAAAAAAATTTCCATATTAAAAGAAGGATTTATTAATAATTATTATTATAATTAAATAGTGTTATAAAAAACTCATTTTTAATAACAAATGACAATTTTTATTCAAGTGTAGAAAATTTTACTATTCATGTCACTGTGCATTTTATGTCCTCTATTATTTTTAATAATTACGTATTTATATAGTTAAAAGTTAAATTTCTCATATGTATAGATTTATTAAGGTAAAATAAATGTTATATTGGAATTTAGAACTTTAGTATTAAGTTATGATGAATTTATGAGATTTTTATAAATTGTTTTGTTTATTGGTGAATAGTAAAATTAATGTTATGAGTTTTCAGTATGTTTAATGACATAATTAATGATGTAATCGTGATTTAATAAGTTTGGTAGACTCTACAGGAATAAAATATGATATTAGGAGTCCAAATTGTCTAATACCATGGGAAAATACCACTGGAAAGCACATAGTTTTGCAAATTCCACTAAGGAGGTGTCCTATGAAATTAATAAAAAAACTCCCTCTCTTTAACTATAAATACCCACCGATTAATACATTTAAATTCATTACAAAATAATTCCCCTATAATATATGGTAGTATTACCTCATATTGAGTCTTTCCAAGCTGTCCTCAATCCCCCAAGGTCCTGATCATAGAGCTTCATAATTTACTCTTCAAGGTAATGGAATTCTAAACTTCTCCTTTTTTTCAAGTTCACTTTTATGTGGTATGTAGTTATAATTTCTATATTGTGTTATTATTTATATTTTATTATTTCTCTATATTTTATTCTGAGACTTTTTATGAATGGTTTACCCATTTACCCTCTATTTTTAATGTTTTATAAAACCAGGTTTCATACCTGTTATTCTGTAGAATATTTGTCTCAAAATCTATATCTTTTTCTCAAGAAATTATTTTATTTTAATTACATGAATGCACAAAACATTTTCATTTCTATGGGTATTCATCAATAAATAAAAATTATTTATTTTATTCTTTAATTTATATACATAAAACTCTAATTCCATTTCTGTGGGTTATAAATGACATAAGGTCATGTTTTTATGCACTTTTTAAAATTCCAAGATTTTGGTATGAAACCCATTTATATTATTATATTTGGATTATTTATGAAATTTCTATTATGATCTATGTGGATCACATGAAAATAAATAAATATTAAGGGTGTTCCATAATAACAATACAATGTATTGGGTAAAGAAAATAATCCCTAGATATGAAAAGTTTTACAATACCTTGGTGAGTAACCTTAGTAATTGTTATGACACCTTCGGGATGGACCTTGGTGATATTCTTATGAATGTATAAATTAAATTTTTTAGCCAAATTTTCATGTTATGATTCAATTTATTATTATTATGATATTCCTATTTTCTCATTTTCATGCCTTTATTTATTTTCTCAAGTTCTTATTGATGTCTCTCTAGTTGACATGTAAACTATTTCCCTTGCTTTCCCTTATTGGGCCTTCTTCCAACCCTTTCCTTTGATATATGTCCCCAGTTTATGAGATGAAATAATTTTATAAAGTATGAACCTATGATTATGCCTCAAAAGTTTATTATAATAGTGTTTTATGTTTTCATTTATTATGTACCTTCTTACAAGACACTAAACATTAAATGATCCTCTATTTGTAAAATGTAATGAAAGGTTTTATAATAAAAATGAGGGATTCCATACAAATAATGTCCTTATAGATATAAAAATTATCCCAATCTGTTACAACATAGATACTATGAAACCATACCAAAGAATATTTTAGAAGTCCTCTATAATTCCTCGCATCTATAAGTTTGTGGAAATACCAAGAGAATTTTGAAATTATCCAATTTACTGAAGCTTCATTTTGAGAAATAGGTTTCAGATATGAATTTTTGGAGTTTAAACAAAAATAAATCTATTTTTTAGGGTGGGGAATGAGGATTGGGGAATCCTAGGGGTATAGATTATCCTCATCATAGATCGAGTGGATGTTGTAGTCAAATACTGTAGTAGACCAATATCTACCAGTGGGGTCAGGTAGTGAAATAAAACACTGGTTATTTCTACTGGCTATCTAGTGGGGTATTTAGGGGATAAAATTATAATTCCTCACCCTAAGGATTTTTTAAGTGGATTCATCATTATGATAATGTTTTTTTCATTCAAAATATTTGGTCTTCCCAAATTCTCTTTCCCACATTCCCTTGATTTTGGGTAATTTTAGAGGTGTTTTTTTGTCATGATTATGGGTATTTGATCCTCTACTTCCTCTATTCAGACTCCTTCCTCTTCCACAATTATTAAATTTTGTTTTATATCAAGTTATAATGTATATTTCACTAAATGTTTTTTTATTTTTTCAATTCTGATGGGCCTCTAAGGGATTAATTAAATAGGACATCCCAGTATGATGTATACCTTCCACCACTAATCATTTCAAAAAAGGTACATCACCCAATGAATTTCATTATTTTTTAGATTAAATATAGTTTTTTAAATAATATAAACTAATCAGGAACATAGGGATTGGGGTAGGATTTTTATTTGATGTCTTATGTGGGCTTCTCA
The DNA here is from genome assembly GCA_963277665.1 of Viscum album. NCBI lineage: Eukaryota > Viridiplantae > Streptophyta > Magnoliopsida > Santalales > Viscaceae > Viscum > Viscum album. The sequence goes on from OY728122.1 coordinate 601,189,579, forward strand.
AAGCTGGTTGGCTTTAGTTCTAGAGAAACATGGTAATATAGTGAGGTTTTATTGACTATTCCATGTTATATTTAATGTTTATCAGTTTTATAATTAATTATAATTGGATTGTATTTAATTATTGGTTCATATGGAAAGAGATAATAGTTTGGTGGTGACATGAGTTGGGACCAGGCATGGATGGACCTTGATGACCCTCAATGAGAGATAAGAATACATTTTTAATGGGTAAAAATTTTAGTTGAGGTAGGTGGTTCAAAAAATTACAGTATTGATTTTTTTTTATTTCTATATATAGCATTAAACGTGTGGACCTTCCACTGTATGTGGTGTACTGCTATTTAAATTGGAATTTTTTATCTGAGTTAAATGTAAAATTTTGGGATCACCAATTAATTAAACAGTGTAAACTACATGATTGATGAAATTCTTGTCATGAAGACCTATGAAACAAAATTTTTAACTACAATAAATGTATTGATAGTGGAATATGGTTGTATCTCAAATGATACAATGTTATTTGTCTATGTACATTTTGTTTAGTGGATTGTCTTTATGAAAAATTAAATGAGATTGATTGGGTTTTATAATTAAATTATTTTTATACTATGTTTAAATAATGTGTCCTGAGCTCAGATATCCTCTTATATTTATGAAAAAAACATAATTATGTTTGAATTATGATGTTCTCTCCCATATTAAATGAATCCTTAGTGATCTCACTATTCAGTTTATTTTTTCTAAATTACAGTCCTACAAAATACATTAAAACATCAAACGTCGCATTGACCCATGATCAAATATCTCGAATCATCATTAGATTTACCCACTATTTATTATCACAAGTAGTGGAAATATTTTAAGTGAATTGTGTTGTAAATCCATTATTATAGGGAAAATAAACTCAAAATTCATAGAAATAACCTAATCCAATAATAATAAAATAGTTTTAACAAATCCAAAGATATTAAAAGTGGATAATAATAATTCATGATCAGAATTCCCTTATAGTGGTATTTGGGATCTCCATGGATTCTCCACTAATAAGTTAGTTTTTTATCACTAGATAGTTGCAACTGAAAATAATTAGAGAGATAAGAAATGAAATAGATAAGAAACATCATTCAATAGAGTGATTGTATAAATCCCCTCCCCCAAGGGAAAAGTTCATAATTTATGGAGAGTTGACTAGTATTGTAAGGTGCACTCTGAAATTCAATAAGTGAGTAGCATAATTTTTGCATCTACTTTGAGTGACTTGAGAGATATTCCTTCATTTCAATGTTATAATCAATCCTTTATTCTCTATATTGAAACCACATAAAATGATCAATGGTCAAGATATATTCAAATAAACATACTCAATTTTCGACTGTTAAAAAATTATCCTCTAATGATCAAGATTCATACTCCTCACTAACAAATTAAAGAAACATGATTTACAAATTTTCATATTCACTAAATGTAAATGTTTTCTAACCAAAATAATATAGTGCACATGTTGGGCTTGGGAATCTTCCAAAAATAATGAAGGGAAAATTTCAAAACAATTAGGCTTATACGTCACTGTTGTTGGATCTCAAAAATTGGGTCATGTTTTTTGGATGAAAATATGGATGTCCTGAGTCTATACTGGTTAAATATTAATTTTTTACTCAATTCCCATTGATATTGATTCCAATTTTACTTGATAATTTTTCAAATATCTTAGGAGAACATATGTCAATCACAATCTAAATTCTCAAATGTGGATCTCATGTAAATTATTATTCTATTCTTTACATCATCCAATCATTCACTATACTAGAAGATTCCTTCAATCTAGACATTAGGACATTCTGAACTACATCTTCCACATTGGGGCCATAATAAAGAATTACTAATGTGAACATCCTATAATGAAATATTTTATATACATTCAATCATTTATTTGGGGTATTTGCGGCCACTGCTATTTTTTTAACTACATAATGGGAAAGTAAATCATATGTAGTAGAAAATAAATTTCCAATATTTATCTTTTGAAATCATTAATATTTTGTGCTAACCATTCTTATGATCTATCAAAATGACCAAAAAATCGTGATTCAAATATTTCATTATTTTCATATTGTGTGTCTTATGTGTGTCGAATCAATCAAGATTATGCATAGAGTTTATCCATGATCTGATGGTGTTGGATTTCATAGGGTATGGGATTCATTGGAATAATTTCATTAGTGGCATTTCATGTAACTAGTAAATTCCTTAGGGGTATTTCATTAAACAACTTATGGCTAGTGTTATTAAACATCACAAACATTACGTTTGGGATGAGTGGGGTCACTCCTAGTCCATCCTCATCATCTTCCTATATTGAAAAACAATTTATTAAATAAAATCATTCAAAATGCACTTTTCAAAGTGGCAGACACAGCCTGACTTCATCTTAACTAGACATAGTTCTTCTTCCATTCTTGGATCTACCTCAAGAATGACCGTCACTACTCCCATTTGGCTCGATACCATTGATCAGTTGGTCTATAGTGTATAATTGCAAAATTCATCTCATATCATTTCATGTATTATAAAATTTTGTTGTGTACTACATATTCTATTGGCTTTGGGTTTTCATTCATCTACATCAATGAATTGTTTTTCTACTTTCTCAATCACATATCTTATTTATTTTACCATGTACTAATTCAATCTATTATATCTATTAAAATTTATAGAACGCGATCATGTGTAATCTTCAAGGTCACAGTCTTCATGAGAGTCTTATATTGAATAACCTAGTCATAATCGACCAACTACCATCTATACTTCACAGATTCACATCTCTCAGAAATTCATCATGATTTGGTGGATATTGGAACATTATTTAATCATTGTCTACAGATCAGTTTATTTATCCCCATCTATGCTCAATTTTGATTCAAATTTTACCACACCCCTTAAGTATAGTATATTATTCCTAAATTAATATATTGTGAGTTTGGTTCAATTGGAGGTATAGTATATTAATTATGCACTTGATTGATTGAATTTATTACAAGAAGAGTGTTTTCATGTGTTTGATGGGTAGGATAAAGACACATTCAATGAATGATTAAAGTAGACCATGTGAAATTCCTTGTTCTCAATCAATGTATTAATGTTTGTAGATGATTTGGTCAATTCTCTCATGGTAGGTGTATTTTGGGGCAGGCATAGTATTTTGTGTATGGGATGTCGTCACTTGAATTTTCTATACAGAGAAGATGGTTGTAGTAGACTTCCATTGAAAATTTCCACTTGTGGTTTCTTCTTTAAATTTTTATGTTTTTTCCATGGAATATTCAGTTCTCTCATGAGGTCGCTATTAATTTTGAACTTATGGTTATTCCATAAATCACACAAAAAATGACTTTTCAAGGCCTCTTTCATTTTCCATATTTATACCACTATTATACAAACACAAAACAATATTTTTATAGAGCAGTAATCATATAATTAATTTCATAAATAATGAAAACTAATTAAAATTATTTTAAAATTATTGGAAAGAAAATAAATTAATTTTTCAAATTAATGTTCATTTTATCTAATTAAAAAATAAATAAGATAATAAAAATTCATGTTTTTCAAATTCACAATTGATTCAATCTTCTCTCATCAGAAGTTAAAAATATTTTAATCTCGATTTCAAAATATTCCTTTAATAATGACATTCATCTTTCAAAATTACCATTTCAATTTATTTCTAATTCAATTAAGGATTTTAAATAATGAATAAATCCATTATAATTTAAAATAAAATCCATTGGAAAATTAATTCAATTACTGATTTAAACAATTTAAATTAAATTCCAAATTTCTAAAAAAATAAATTTTTGGATTTATATTAATTCAAATGAATAAAACAATTGGAAATCAATATTTGAGACTTCTAAAAATTTAATTTCCAAATTAAAATCATGAATAAATACAAAACTAAGATTAAAAATTAAAAATTAATTTATGGATTGATTAATTATATCAATAACTAATAAAAAAATGAAAAAAAATGTTAATGCAATTTTTAAGGTTGTCTTGAATCGTAATAATTTATAAACTCTTTTTAAATTATTGAGTTTTTCAAAACTTAATGGAGGTAATTATTACTACAATAATATTTTTTTTTTAAAAAAAATCAACATTTAACACTCCCCCACACTTTAACTATTACAATCCCCGAAATACATTGAATTAATTTTATGCAAAATAATGATTGATATTCCTAGACCTGAAATTTTATCATAGAGAAGAATAAAATGACATATTCATCAACTATTTGAATTATCATTCCTTGTCTATGATTTTAGTTCATTATCTCACTTAAATAATAGTTGGATTTACATTTGTAGAAGTGGAATAAATTAGATTTAAGTGGTATCATATTTTTAATTAGAATAAAATCCATTTATCCCTTGCTGAAAAGTTTTTTAAACCAGAGTTATATTTTCCACTTCATTTACACTCCTAAAAAGAATTTTTTATAATCCAATTTAACCCTTGATCATCATGGTTCAAAACTCCTCTCACCTAAATGAATTCATTTTTTTACCATTATTAATGTTATTAATTTATTGTATTTATTGTGAATTTTTCCTAGACATGTATTGAAAAATCATTGTGACAATGAGTTGAGTAGATATATACAAATGGATTTCTCAATTACCTTGTGTGAAATTTCTCATAGATTCTCCATGTTATCTAAATATCCAATTTTTATCTATTTTGAGAGTAATTATATCCATTTATTTTGGGATATATCCTTAAGGTGTTATTTTTCATATAGGAAATATTTCCCAGGATTACATTATAAATTCTAGTGACGTCGTGATATAATTGTCATTAAACAAATATCTTTTCACTTACACACTCTCTCCTAGTTATATGATTGAATTCCTATGAAGGAATTAGAAAAAACAGTCACTAATCATATGTATTTTAAATTTATTTAAATAGTAAAATTCTTCCACTATATCATGGTATTATGATTAGGCAAGAAAACAATTAAAACTCCAAATAGTAAAATTTTAAAAGTATTTATATCCTAAAACACTCATCCCCTATCCCTTGCACTTATTTCAAAAACACTACCATTAAATTTCACCCTGACTTTATCATGTAATAAAAATTAAAAACTTAAATCATCAATACTATTTCTAGTCACTTTGTATGGTCCAGTCCATTTGGATTATATTATACATGGCATGAGTTTCATCCTTAAAGAGAATAGTAACACTTTATCTAAAAGTTTAATATCTCTCCTATAACGACCCATACTTTACATACATTGTTAATACTTCGAAATTGAAGCACACTTATTACAACATATGACAAAACCACAAAGGACCGTATAGGTATAGTGTCTTTAGAAACTGGGAAACATAAACAACTGGTTCATAAATCTTCTACAGTGTCTCCCATTTATTTCATCATATCTAGGGTCCCTTTTAGCATATTCTACTTAATATCCATCTTCCTGACCTGGGGAAAATAAAACATAAAAGGGTGAGCTCAAATGCTCAGCAAGGGCAAATAAAGGAAATAAAAATCATATCATATCTTTATGAAAATCAAAACCTGCAAAAGAGATCATAATATCTTAACATGGAATAAATCATAGAAGTGAAAATGAGATCCCCATAATCATAACATAAAACTTGAAACTTTGTGGCATGCACACATAATCATGGAAAATCATTTTTTGTTAGTCATGACTCATTTCCAAGACTATCTTAGTGGACAAAGTCCCTTTCTGAACCGAGTTCACTCCTCGTTTCAGTCCTGTATCACTGAACCGAAATAACCTTCTGTTCCAGCCATGTCTATCTCATGAGATATAAAATCATTACCCAATGCATTGGAGGGAGATATAGGTCCCACCCATCCTATAATGAATCCTTTCTTATGTGTGCCAAATAATCATAAATCATACATCATCGTATAACACATGTAACAAAAATGGGATTCTTGAAACATCATGACATCATAAATCAATTCATATAAGATAAAGGAATTCATAAAAATAATTCCATCACAACATGATCAAATCAATTTAATAATAGGGATAAAAACAGAACCCTTTATTATCTTAGATGGAAAATAATTTTGATAAAACACTTGAACTCCATTCTTGAGGAAAATATCCTTTCTTCTTCAAAAACATTTTTCCTTTCATAACATGTCATACAACTTTAAAATAAAAGAAGTTGATTAAAAATAAACTTGAAAACTTGTAAATTAAGCTTCTTTGAAATAATGTTTTAAAAATCCATTCATGCCGTATAAGTTAAAAAAAACATTCTTCGTACTTTTGTCGGAAAAGTCAAAAAGTACCTCGTACGAAAAACGACAAAAGATTCCTTTCATATATTTTACTAAAAACCCACCGAAGGGTAAAATTGTATATAAACTATTGTAGAATGATGGAAATAATATTACATATTGAGGGAACATGGATGTGGATGATAAAATACACCCCAGTAATTACCAAAGTAAAAACTATCTCGGATAAAAGTGAGATTGTGATATTTCCCTTACCTTAGGTCCGATTTGCTTTGTTCGTGTCCGAAGCTCCTGTATAATGGTTTAAATAATGTTATTGACTTATTCCAGAATCATACATATTGATATGATATCATATATGGTCATGTTATTAGCTTCTTGTTAGTAATATTTCATTGTTACTTGTTACTCGGGTCTTTATAACTTTTTGTTCTTATGCGTGTTTTGTCGAATAAATTCTTATTCTTATCTTTAGGTTATAGATAATTCATTTACAGAATGGTATTAGTGTAGTATATACCATATTCATTCATTCAATTCATTTATATAATCATTATGAAATGAAGATCATGTAGAACGAGTCGCATCACATCGTGGAGACGGTATTCCTTACGTACGCACGAGTGATGATATCGTTCCTATGATCGTGGAATTGTATTGGAGTATATATATATATTATTTCAGTATCAATATTACTTCATAATAATCATATATAGTTACTCATTACACCATTTATACCCATCCTTGTAAGGTGATGGTGGAAAAATAGATTACACCACGGCGTGGAGACGGTATTCCGTACGTACGCACGCGCGGTGATTTCATTTTTCCGTAGGATGGATAGAAGGTGAATTAGGGTTGTTTCATATTTATAATAACATATCAGTATGTAAGTAATACTGATGTTATTACTTTATCATGAAATAACTAAAGAAGAAGAAGTTGAAGAAGAAGGAAATTGAAAAGATCGGTAATGGATATTACCTCTTCTTTGGAACGCCTCTTTGAATCCTCCACTTAAGGAACTAAGATTGGTCTTTGGAGAAGACCAGGACCTCTAAGATTATTCTAGGGAAGTGTAGAGGAGAAAATGGAAGGGGTTGGCCGAGCTTGAGTGCTCAAATTGGTGTGAGGAGGAGGGGGAGGAGGTGCCCTTTTATAAGGGAGGAGAGGGGCACCTTAGGAATATCTCAAAATATTATTTTATATTAAAGTCAAAATCGGTTTATAATGGTTCAAAGAGTCTTATTTCGAAGATATAGTGGGGATGGTTCTAAATCCTATCAACCAATAGGATTTAGACAAGTTGAGGGTATTATTTTAACCTTATCAATTAGATTTAACTCTAAGTTAATTAAATTAACTTTTACCGTGTCTTTTTGTTTTCTTTCACTATATGGTTAATACACTTACTATAACATGCCAAACGAAACCCAAATTGTTTATTATTAATATATATATCCTTATCTAAGTCATTTGGCCGAACCTTAGATTTTTAGGAATAAAATAACAATTAATAATATAATATTTGATTTAAAAACTATTTTGTGTCAATTTTGACACTATTTGATATATGATTTTTGTGAAAGTCATAACAGAATTATATGTTCGAAAAAAGTTGATTAAATCAACATTAATATATCATAGTAACCTATAAAATTATTGGAATTCGTAAAAAGTCTTAAATTATATTTATTTTGGTATTTATATTATCAATTTTGTCAATATTTCATTAATAAGATAATTACTGCATCATCTTTGTGTCATAAATAAATTAAATTATTTGATGTCTAAAAATTAAAAATAAAATATCATCATGTAGGAAATTTTTTTAGCTTTCTAATGAATATTTACAATTGAATTTATCTTATGTATAACCCCATATTAAAAATGATTTACTTATTAAACTTTGATTTTAACTATTTTAACCCTTCTTTAAATAAATTAATAACAAATGTCCTAATCTAATCCAAGTGGTCCTAAATGGTCATATTTTATTCCTAAGTTTGTTTTTGGTCGAATTACACTTGTCCAATAGAATTAGGACATGTGTTAGGGTAATATTAATATCATATTTACCCTTAGTTACCCTATTTACTATTAACCGCGGTAAAAAAAAGTAAAAAGTTACTATTCACCAAAAAATTATTTTTATCTCATTGAACCACATTTTACTTACTGATATCAACCATGTCTATCGGATTTTCGAAATTCCATTCACAGAAGCGGTAAAATTAAGTTTTATGCAAAATTCAGTTTTTAACCTACCACTTAGTGGTTTCACTATTCATCAAAAATTGAAAGTTTTCAGAAAAATACCAAAATTTCACCCTAGGCTAATTTCGATATTCTGAGTCCAAAAATGAAGTCCATTTTGAAAAATAAAATTTATAAAATTTCAAAAAGTGGTTATTACTATTCATAACGGCTAGTTTTAATAGCATATTGTTGTTTAGTGAAACTCGGTATTGCGTACGACGCAAGCTATCGAGGAAGGTCGCGATTGCGTGTAAAGCAAGCCAAGAAAGTGTTGTGTAGAAAAAGATCCCTTTGATGATTTATATAACATAAAAGTCTCGGGTGTTACATTCTACCCCCCTTAAAAAGAATTTTGCCCTCGAAATTCATCACTTTGCAACAAACAGATGAGGATACTTCTCCCTCATCATATCCTCAAGCTCCCATGTAGCTTCTTCAAGTTGGTGGTTTCTCCATAAAACTTTCACCAAGCGAGTGGTCTTGTTTCGTAGGACTTTTTCGCTACGATCCAGAATCTCTATCGGCTGTTCTTCATAAGAAAGATCTTTCTCCAGTGGTACAACTTCTGAGCTGAGTACATGTGAAGGATCTGGTATGTACTTTCTCAGGAGAGATACATGGAACACATCGTGAACTTGAGAGAGATTCAGTGGAAGCGCCAATCGGTAAGCTACCTTCCCAACACGATCCAGTATTTCGAAAGGACCGATATATCTAGGGCTCAACTTCCCCTTCTTTCCAAATCTCATAACCCTCTTCCAGGGAGATATTCGTAAGAACACTTTATCACCCACTTCAAACTCTAGGTCTTTTCTTCGGTTGTCGGCATAACTTTTCTGTCGACTCTGAGCCGCTCTTATGTGTTGTTGAATAGATCTGACCTTTTCTGCCATTTCATCAATGAGATCAGGTCCTAATAGCTTTCTTTCGCCAACTTCATCCCAGTAAGTTGGAGTCCTACATTTATTTCCATAGAGAGCTTCATAAGGAGCCATCTGAATACTGGAGTGAAAGCTATTATTATAAGAAAATTCCACCAAAGGTAGGTGTTGATCCCAACCTCCTTTGAAATCCATAGAGCAAGATCTCAACATATCTTCTATGGTTTGAATTGTTCTCTCAGACTGACCGTCTGTCTGGGGATGATAAGCAGTGCTGAAACTCAACTCTGTATCCAGAGTATGCTGAAGACTTCACCAGAACATCGAGGTAAATCTCGGATCTCGATCAGATATAATAGAAAGTGGTACTCCATGCAATCTTACCACTTCCTTTACATATATCCTGGCAAGCTGATCTAGATAGAAATCCTCTCTCATAGCAATGAAGTGTGCAGACTTTGTAAGACGATCAACTATGACCCAAATAGCATTATTGCCTTTGGATGTTTTAGGAATTCCGGTGACAAAGTCCATAGTGATGTTTTCCCATTTCCATTCGGGTATGGGTAATGGTTGTAACATCCCCTTAGACTTCTGTCTCTCAGCTTTAACTTGTTGACAAACCAAGCATCGAGAGACATATTCAGCAACATCTCTTTTCATGCCATCCCACCAGAAGTACTCTTTCAGGTCCCTATAAATCTTCGTGCTTCCAGGATGAATAGAGAATGATGAACTATGAGCCTCATCCAGCAGCTCCTTCTTTAATTCGGGGATGGAAGGAACACAAACCCGATTCCTGAACTTTATTATCCCATCACAATCAAGGTTGAATTCAGGAACATTTCTCACCTTCTTTTGTAACTCGACATCTTCTTTCTGTGCCTCTTTAATCTTCACATGTATAGATGGTTGAACATTCATTTGAGAAAGATAAGATTTTTCCCCTTCCATTATAATTCCAAGATCCATCCTTTGTAAATCCATAAATATTGGATCTTTTGTGATCATCATCATGGATAAACTAGCATGGTCTTGTCGACTTAATGCTTCTGCCACCTTGTTTGCTTTCCCAGGGTGGTAATGGATTGAGCAGTCATAATCCTTAATCAGCTCCAACCATCTTCTATGGCGCATATTCAGCTCCTTTTGTGTGAAAATATACTTTAAACTTTTATGATCAGTATAAATATCACACCTTTCACCATAAAGGTAATGCCTCCAAATCTTTAATGAAAAGATTACCGCAGCCAACTCCAAATCATGTGTTGGGTAATTTTTCTCATGGATTTTCAACTGTCGTGAGGCATAAGCTATCACCATATCATTTTGCATAAGAACACACCCCAATCCTTTCTTGGATTCAACACTGTAGATCACAAACCTTTCTCCACTACAAGGCAGTGTGAGCACAGGTGCATTGGATAACCTTCTTTTCAACTCCTTGAAATTCTCTTCACATTCCTCTATCCAGACAAACTTAACTCCTTTCCGAGTCAACTTGGTGAGTGGATTAGATAATCGTGAAAAATCATTTACAAAACGTCGATAATATCCAGCCAAACCAAGAAAACTTCGGATCTCAGTTACTATTGTTGGTCTTGACCATCTTTCGATAACCTCTGTTTTTGCTGGATTCACAGATATCCCCTCTTTTGAGATTATGTGACCCAAAAATGAAACTTTTTGAAGCCAAAATTCACACTTGGTAAATTTGGCATAAAACGTCTCCTTTCTCAGGGTCTTCAATATAATTCTCAAGTGATCGTCATGCTCTTCCTTGCTCTTTGAATAGACAAGAATATCATCTATAAAGACTACCAAAAATTGATCAAGATAGTCTCTAAAGACACTATTAATTAGATCCATGAAGATAGCGGGGGAATTAGTAAGACCAAATGGAATCACTATAAATTCATAGTGTCCATACCTTGTACGGAAAGCCGTCTTTGGTATATCCTCCCTTTTGACCCTTAATTGATGATACCCTGAACGAAGATCAATCTTGGAAAAGTATTGAGCTCCGCGTAGTTGGTCAAATAAGTCATCAATGTGTGGGAGAGGATATTTGTTCTTGATAGTGATCTTGTTAAGTTCTCGATAATCAATGCAGAGTCTCATTGATCCATCTTTCTTCTTAACAAATAGAACAGGTGCTCCCCAAGGTGACGCACTAGGGTGTATGAATCCCTTATCATGATTCTCTTGGAGTTGCTTCTTCAATTCCTGCAACTCAATTGGGGCCATTCTATAATGTGTCTTTGAAATAGGCAAAGCACCCGGTACGAGTTCTATTGAAAACTCAACTTCACGATTTGGTGGAAGACCCGGCAATTCCTCCGGAAAGACATCATCAAACTCCCGTACAATGGGCATATTCCTAATAGTGAGTTTCTCACCAACCATTTGAGATAAATAACCTTCATTTAGTGGAATCAATACCCATAAGATGGAAGAAATTTCCACTGGAAGGTTATGTTCATCCTTGCATTGATATACGATCGTAGATTGATCTGGAATATGAAATGTGAATTCCCTTCTTTGGCAATCGATATGAGCTCCATGTAGAGAAAGCCAATCCATGCCAAGAATCACATCAAATTCCACTAAAGGAAGGATCACAAGATTTGCAGGAAGCACTTTCCCACAAACTTCGATCGGAGAAGAATTATAAACTTTTGATGCGATTGATGTGCCATTAGGTGTTGTCACAGCTAACTCAACATCTAATTATTGAGGTAATACAGTGATACCCTTAGAAAAGTCTTCAGAAATAAAAGAGTGGGTGGATCCAGAATCAAATAAAACATTTGCTACTTTAGAGTGGATGGTAAGTGTACCTTTCACCACTTCGTTATCGTACTCCACATTGCTGATAGAAATTGCATGTGACTTTCCTTTGTCTTTAGCCTTAAGAGTTTGTTGACGTCGACCATCATCATCAACCCTTGGATTTGGGCATTGATTGGCATAATGCCCCATCTCCTTGCACTTGAAACATTGAAGTGTAGTAGGTTCATTCTGTGTATCCCTTCCTTTGTTTGAGTCATTAGACATCTTCTTCCCATTATCACGGCATTCAAATGCCCGATGACCTTCCTTTCCACATTTAAAACATTTACTTGTCCCTTTAAGAAAACTCCCTCCATGTTTCTTTCCACACTTTGAGCATAAGGAAAAGCTCATCTTCTTTTCCGTGTGCTCTTTAGATTTTTCTTTGAATTCCATCTTCCTCTTCTTATCAAACCCATGTGACTGATGGGTTACTCCAATCTCCATATCGACTTTGAGAGCACATCGAACGATTTCCTCGTAGCTATTGAAGTCCCTTATGGCTAACGCCCTTCGAAGACTTGGTTTTAAGCCACTAAAGAATCGATCGATCTTACTCTCAGGTTGGATAATAATACCAGAAGCGTACCTTGCATGTCTTGTAAAATTTGCTTCATAGGTACCAACAGATTCATCATCCCTTTGCTTCAGTTCAAGAAACTCTTTCTCCATCTTTGTTCAGAGAATACGAGGGAAGTACTTATTGAAAAATAAGTTCTTGAACTCGTCCCATTCCATAGACTCAATTTCATCCCTTTGCCTCGTATTCTTAACAAGATTCCACCATTGATCAGCATCTCCTTCCAAACGATACACTGCTAGGATGACTTTATCATGTTCAGAACATTGAAGAACTGAAAATATCTTTTCAGTAGTACTAATCCATTGTTCAACAACTAATGGATCAGTAGACCCGCTGAAAGAAGGTGGACGCTGCCTCATGAAGGATTCAACAGAATGTTGCTCCCTCCTTTGCTCGTTTGGAAATCCTGCATGATTCATAGCTTGAGAAAGTTGTGTGAGCATGGCTTCAAGATTTTTCATTCCAGCTCCCATATCGTTTGGTTGCTCAGGGGGACAATCATTGCATTGCCCATCGCATTCCGAATTAACACGGTTCCTTCGGGTTCCAGCCATTGACTAAAACCAAGAAGAATAGTGTGAGCAACACTAATTATAATAGGAAACCACATAATTCAAGAATAAAATTTTCATGCTTAAGGTCTTATCCTAGGTTATTCAAGGCCATTTCTAAAACACTAAGATTGTGTTCTATGCTTAGACTTATCCTTAGGGTTCTTACTAAGGCTTTCACATCCTTGTTTCCAAAGGTTGACTATACCTTTCCTCTGATACCAACTATAACGACCCATACTTTACATACATTGTTAATACTTCGAAATTGAAGCACACTTATTCCAACATATGACAAAACCACAAAGGACCGTATAGGTATAGTGTCTTTAGAAACTGGGAAACATAAACAACTGGTTCATAAATCTTCTACAGTGTCTCCTATTTATTTCATCATATCTAGGGTCCCTTTTAGCATATTCTACTTAATATCCATCTTCCTGACCTGGGGACAAGAAAACATAAAAGGGTGAGCTCAAATGCTCAGTAAGGGCAAATAAAGTAAATAAAAATCATATCATATCTTTATGAAAATCAAAACCTGCAAAAGAGATCATAATATCTTAACATGGAATAAATCATAGAAGTGAAAATGAGATCCCCATAATCATAACATAAAACTTGAAACTTTGTGGCATGCACACATAATCATGGAAAATCATTTCTTGTTAGTCATAACTCATTGCCAAGACTATCTTAGTGGACAAAGTCCCTTTCGGAACCGAGTTCACTCCTCGTTTCAGTCCTGTATCACTGAACCGAAATAACCTTCCGTTCCAGCCATGTCTATCTCATGAGATATAAAATCATTACCCAATGCATTGGAGGGAGATATAGGTCCCACCCATCTTATAATGAATCCATTCTTATGTGTGCCACATAATCATAAATCATACATCATCGTATAACACATGTAACAAAAATGGGATTCTTGAAACATCATGACATCATAAATCAATTCATATAAGATAAAGGAATTCATAAAAATAATTCCATCACAACATGATCAAATCAATTTAATAATAGGGATAAAAACAGAACCCTTTATTATCTTAGATGGAAAATAATTTTGATAAAACACTTGAACTCCATTCTTGAGGAAAATATCCTTTCTTCTTCAAAAACATTTTCCCTTTCATAACAAGTCATACAACTTTAAAATAAAAGAAGTTGATTAAAAATAAACTTGAAAACTTGTAAAGGAAGCTTCTTGGAAATAATGTTTTAAAAATCCATTCATGCCGTATAAGTTAAAAAAAACATTCTTCGTACTTTTGTCGGAAAAGTCAAAAAGTACCTCGTACGAAAAACGACAAAAGATTCCTTTCATATCTTTTACTAAAAACCCACCGAAGGGTAAAATTGGATATAAACTATTGTAGAATGATGGAAATAATATTACATATTGAGGGAACATGGATGTGGATGATAAAATACACCCCAGTAATTACCAAAGTAAAAACTATCTCGGATAAAAGTGAGATTGTGATATTTCCCTTACCTTAGGTCCGATTTGCTTTGTTCGTGTATGAAACTCCTGTATAATGGTTTAAATAATGTTATTGACTTATTACAGAATCATACATATTGATATGATATCATATATGGTCATATTATTAGCTTCTTGTTAGTAATATTTCATTGTTACTTGTTACTCGGGTCTTTATAACTTTTTGTTCTTATGCGTGTTTTGTCGAATAAATTCTTATTCTTATCTTTAGGTTATAGATAATTCATTTACAGAATGGTATTAGTGTAGTATATACCATATTCATTCATTCAATTCATTTATATAATCATTATGAAATGAAGATCATGTAGAACGAGTCGCATCACATCGTGGAGACGGTATTCCGTACGTACGCACGAGTGATGATATCGTTCCTATGATCGTGGAATTGTATTGGATTATATATATATATTATTTCTGTATCAATATTACTTCATAATAATCATATATAGTTACTCATTACACCATTTATACCCATCCTTGTAAGGTGATGGTGGAAAAATAGATTACACCACGGCGTGGAGACGGTATTCCGTACGTACGCACGCGCGGTGATTTCATTTTTCCGTAGGATGGATAGAAGGTGAATTATGGTTGTTTCATATTTATAATATCATATCAGTATGTAAGTAATACTGATGTTATTACATTATCATGAAACAACTAAAGAAGAAGAAGTTGAAGAAGAAAGAAATTGAAAAGATCGGTAATGGATATTACCTCTTCTTTGGAACGCCTCTTTGAATCCTCCACTTAAGGAACTAAGATTGGTATTTGGAGAAGACCAGGACCTCTAGGATTATTCTAGGGAAGTTGAGAGGAGAAAACGTCAGGGGTTGGCCGAGCTTGAGTGCTCAAATTGGTGTGAGGAGGAGGGGGAGGAGGTGCCCTTTTATAAGGGAGGAGAGGGGCACCTTAGGAATATCTCAAAATACTATTTTATATTAAAGTCAAAATCGGTTTATAATGGTTCCAAAGGGTCTTATTTAGAAGCTATAGTGGGGATGGTTCGAAATCCTATCAACCAATAGGATTTAGACAAGTTGAGGGTATTATTTTAACCTTATCAATTAGATTTAACTCTAAGTTAATTAAATTAACTTTTACCGTGTCTTTTTGTTTTCTTTCACTATATGGTTAATACACTTACTATAACATGCCAAACGAAACCCAAATTGTTTATTATTAATATATATATCCTTATCTAAGTCATTTGGCCGAACTTTAGATTTTTAGGAATAAAATAACAATTAATAATATAATATTTGATTTAAAAACTATTTTGTGTCAATTTTGACACTATTTGATATATGATTTTTGTGAAAGTCATAAAAGAATTATATGTTCGAAAAAAGTTGATTAAATCAACATTAATATATCATAGTAACCTAGAAAATTAGTGGAATTCATAAAAAGTCTTAAATTACATTTATTTTGGTATTTATATTATCAATTTTGTCAATATTTCATTAATAAGATAATTACTGCATCATCTTTGTGTCATAAATAAATTAAATTATTTCATGTCTAAAAATTACAAATAAACTAGCATCATGTATGAAATCTTTTTAGCTTTCTAATGAATATTTACAATTGAATTTATCTTATGTATAACCCCATATTAAAAATGATTTACTTATTAAACTTTGATTTTAACTATTTTAACCCTTCTTTAAATAAATTAATAATAAATGTCCTAATCTAATCCAAGTGGGCCTAAATGGTCATATTTTATTCCTAAGTTTGTTTTTGGTCGAATTACACTTGTCCAATAGAATTAGGACATGTGTTAGGGTAATATTAATATCATATTTACCCTTAGTTACCCTATTTACTATTAACCGCGGTAAAAAAAAGTAAAAAGTTACTATTCACCAAAAAATTAAATTTATCTCATTGAACCACATTTTACTTACTGATATCAACCGTGTCTGTCGGATTTTCGAAATTCCATTCACAGAAGCGGTAAAATTAAGTTTTATGCAAAATTCAGTTTTTAACCTACCACTTAGTGGTTTCACTATTCATCAAAAATTGAAAGTTTTCAGAAAAATACCAAAATTTCACCCTAGGCTAATTTCGATATTCTGAGTCCAAAAATGAAGTCCATTTTGAAAAATAAAATTTATAAAATTTAAAAAAGTGGTTATTACTATTCATAACGGCTAGTTTTAATAGCATATTGTTGTTTAGTGAAACTCGGTATTGCGTACGACGCAAGCTATCGAGGAAGGTCGCGATTGCGTGTAAAGCAAGCCAAGCAAGTGTTGTGTAGAAAAAGATCCCTTTGATGATTTATATAACATAAAAGTCTCGGGTGTTACATCTCCTATAGAGGTGTATATCATGGATAGTATTGGATTTATCCTTATATAATAGGAAATATTCATAATCTTTTTTGTCAATTCCTCATTCTCCTGTACCTATAGATTTCTTAGATCTACAAAATTTATAAACACAATGTTTGCTCTGTTAATAATATAATAGGATTAGTGTTGAAACTCAACAAGAATGTGAAAATGTTTCCCCTAAACTATTATTCAAGGGGACATGCCAAACGTTTTTTGTCTAGACCCATATCCCACATTACATATTCATGTTTTTTACTCCAATACTAATGGTTGGGTTTCACTATCTTCTATAGAATGATTTATAACTCTTCATTAACAACGGAGATCATCCCATTGGTTTGTAGATGCTATATTGTAGCTTTTTGTTATGTACTTCATTATTCATGTTTAGGGATTCCATTTTTTTGATATAAAAGTGTGTGCATTTGTCATATATTATCACTTAAGGAACTCTAAACCCTAAAAAGTATTTTATTTTAGAAATTCAATAATAGTTTTGGGATCATCACTCATGTATATTTTTCTTCATTCCACTTGGAAATATACTCCATTGTTGAAAATATATGAAAATTCAAATGACACCAAAAATGATCCCAAAAAATCTATTACCCATACACAAATATTTAACAGATGGTCCATGTTTTGGGGGGAATTAAATGTGTTTTGGTAATTACTCCAGTTAATTTATTGTTTGAATATATTTTGAAAAAAGTAATATTAATCATTAATAATTAATATCAAAATTAATCTAACATCTAAAACATTGCAATATATTCTTTTATGTCCAAAATAGACTCTACATGAAAGTGTATGAAAAATTGCTAGCATAGGAATAAACATTAGTTTGAGGATACATCTTGATTTTTACATGATCACTACATATATTCAAAACATTGGAACTCCCCAAACATAAAATTTAAATTCAAATATTAATTTAATAGGTTGATATTTTTAATATAAGGATGTTACCTTTGACATTAATAGGAATTATAATAAATAAATATACTAGTTTACTTATGTAAGATCATATGGATGTTCCATATGGAAAGATTCATCCGTGTTACTTTATATTTCTTTTATCTGGGATGTGTGGCATAGTATACTAATTTTCTTTGTAAATATATTCTGATATACTTTATTATCCATGATCTCTAAGTTGAAATTTTACAAAAGATATATTTCTCTCTCCAAATCTTGATTTTCATCATCCTTATTTGTCAAATACCTTAGAGTTTCAAGATTTGAGAAAATAGTTAGTTAAATTAATAACAAGAGTGAAAAAAAATTATCCAAAATAAAAATAATAGAAAAAACACCTCAATTTAATACATAATCTATCTGATCTATGTCCATGGCCTAGGAAGCATGGGACATCACTAGTGTGTTTCTATCAATATTTTCAGAATTTATAGATCCTACAGCTCTATCTGAGGCATCAAATAGTATCTAAAATGGGTGTTCCCGAGTTTTTTGGAAGATTATGGGTGTGGTGATCAAGATTTATTTTAGATTATTGAACCAATACTATATGATTTTTCCAACACATAATCGATTTCCATCATTTTCAAGTTAGTTTGGGGAAAGTTAATTCTTTTAACGTCCAAATTTATCCTTCTATAAAATTTATCATTCCTTAAAATAATATATTGTGTCTCATAGTAGTGGTGTAGGGAAGTAAAGAGATCAGATCAATTTATTCATTATCATCTTCAATACCATATTTAGAAATTATATGGAATAAAATTACTTTTTCTACCATGAAGTGGTATTTATAAAAATTTAATACTAATTTTTTCTCAACATAACTCTTTAAAACTTTTTCCAGACATTCAATACAACCTAGAAAAAATAAATTTTAATGTAAATATTTGAAGCTATAACTCAAATAATATATCAATCATGTTTGAGAAAATACTCACCAAATAACTCAAATGTAATTTTAGAATTACATAAACCAAATGAAATCATTTGATAAGAAAAAAATAGAAGGGACATGTGAATGTGATATTTTATTTTCCCTATAATGAAATTGGAACTTGAAAGTACCCATGAAATATATCATGGAAATAATAGTGTCCTTTCATAATTATCCTCTCTAACAATTGGTCTACAATGGGTATGGGGAATTGGTCTTTGTGGGTGATGTGATTCAATTTCCATTAGCTAATGTAAACTCTCTATCTATTCTTGATTATTGGAGGAATTAATTCATTGTTTTCATTTTTATAATTGTACATATTTGTTTCTTTGGAATAATTTCTATGGGACTAACCCATATAGAGGCCAAGATGGCATAAATTATTCCAACTCTGCGTAAAATTTCAACATCAATTCTTTTACAACATCCAGAAGGATAATGTTTAGCCTTATTTGAGGTTTTCTCATTTGTTTATACCCACTTTCATGAAACATAACACAAATTATAGGGTTAGGGATAATCTAGGTAATGAATAGCAGTGTCTATTCTATAGACCTTACAATTTGATTGAAAATTTATAGAGGTTTATTCACTTGTTTGGTTTTTAAAATTCGTGAAATTATTACTGGTATTTATTATTGTATTTTAAAATAGAATATTTATAATTTGATGGTAGTAGTTTCAACTCAATCTCAAGGGGGTTTTCTAATGATGTTTCTCGTACAAGTTTGTCATTACTAGAAGTTTGTTAATATACATTAGATTTACCAATGGTGGTTTTTAGAAAATTATAAAAATAACTATCATCAATGTATCTTTCATAAACACGCATGAAAATTTATAGATTTAGAAAATTGTCAAAAAAAAATTCAATATAAAAATTAGGTATTTTATATGCTTTCCCTAAATGAATTATATAATCATAAATTTTAATTACATCATTATATAAACAAGGAAATTCAAAATGACTCAAAAGAAAAAAAATATTTTCATAGTTATTTTTCAATGAATATATGATAATGAAATTCATAGTTTTTTGCCAAAATTAATTGAAATAGTCCTTAAATTAACATTATTAATTTATTTTCATGTTGCAAAAAACATCCTGACTATGATGACAGGGGAATGATAATTACATTTTCTATATTCTATGTTATGAAGGTAGAATTTATCAGAGATAAAAATCCTCGTACACAAACTAGGATATCCTCTAGAACTACTATAAGGTAGGAAATAGTTTAGTTGCAAAGCTACCTAAACACATGTGTGGTTTTCAGTATTCCAATCTAAAGAGATAAATAAACTAAATATGGAATTGCATTAATTGATTCTCCTAAATCACATAATCCATGGGAAAAATAACCTCACCAAAATTTCAAGGGATATTGAAGGTACCAAGATCTTAGAATATTATTGATATTTATGGGGTTACATGTTTAGAAATATTTTAATCTGTATATTCCTTCTCATTAACATAAAATATTCTCCTCCAGGTGTAAATTTCATTGAATAAATTTTCATACCATGGGATTTGGTGTGTAGCTTCTTATAAAGGAATGTCAATCTACACTATTTTAAATTTATCCCAAATCTCTTATTGTAGTTTGTCTTTATTGGGCCTCTTTAGGGGTAATTATATTAATGGAAATGGGGGTTGGGGTTGATTCAAATATTTTATCTTTAGAATCCCTTTATCTTTCTTCAAAGGGGATGTTTAGACTAGTTATTAGGATTATATTTCTTGGTTGGATTACTCTATTATAGTGGGATATTAATTTTGACATATCTCTTGAGATGGTAATTCTCCACTACTTCCCAAATACGTAGTAACATGTAATGAAAGAGAATTGACATTTACCTTGGGGTCTGTAAATGGTTTAGAAATAATATTTTCTAACCATTGATTGTTCATGTTATTGAGGGTAGTCATATTCTATATATATTATCCTTAAAGCTCTATAAATGTTGATCCTTGATTTTTGATGGTATCCTTCTGAGTGATGTGAGATTCTATAATTCATTTATGAAATTCCATCATTGTAGGTTCTTTATTTTCTCATGTTGGTATATTATAGAGGGTTTTGAGATTCATATTTGTAAGGGTTGTGGTTGGATGGGTGGATGAAAAAATTACTCAATAGTTGGACATTTTTTATCTATATTCCCTTATCAAAACTAAGTATTGGAATACTACCTATTACATTTATTGTTTTTTTATTATAATTAAAACCTCTTTTTTTCATAAAATCATAGGTTTCAATTCCATTAACATGATAGAATCCAATTTTGTAGTTGTGTTGAGAATAAAATATCTATAATATTCTTTTGGGTGCTAGATGTGATGATTTATATACCTTAATTAATGCTAAATTTCTCACAATATAGGTAATCTCATTAATATTATTTTATATTACAGGATATTTATAAAAAATTAAATAATGTACTCTTATTTTAGTTCTTATCGTACCAAATTTCAATGATTTTTGTGAGATACTATTAATTATATCTCTTTATTTAGTGGGGGACTTATCTATTAATTCTTCTCTAGAGAAATCATATATTACATTCAGAGGATTATCCATCAATCATTGGTTAAATAATATAATTCCATTTTGATATTTTAGTAGTGATGCTACATGAGGTTGTCAATCACTTGAATCAATCTTAGAACACATAGAGAGTTTCACCACATTCATACTTGATCACAAAGTTATCTTTATTTATCTATGTACTTTATGATGTAAGGATGGACTTATACTGGAAGTCCCTCTATAGACCATACCATGTTTTATGTTCCCCAATACTAAGGTTTTATATCCATTTCATAGATACTCTTCCAATAGAGAATTGGAAGACCTTCCAGCTAACTTGGTCATCAGATATGTCTCGAAGATTGAAATTTATTCACACATTAGAAAATTCCATTATATGTTTGTTAAGGAAAACTCCTAACAATCACTAAAACAATGGTATGAGTTAGATCATACCAATTCCTAGTTCAAAATATTTTTGATTATTAGGTTTTTTAATATTATTATCATCATTAAAATTGGGTGAATAAAGTTATTTCAATGTTCAATTAAGTTTCATTATGCATTTACAGGTTTTCAATCCCTAAAGGTTCTCTATTTGAATAATATGTTTATGATGACGAAATTATCAAGGAATCATTGAAAATGTAATTTCCGGGTTCCGACTACAGCCCAAAGGTGCCACGTACTCGGTTGGTCACATGGCCTCCAGTTCATTTCCCCAAATGCCAGAGGCTGCCGACTAGTAGTGAGGTCCTTGGGTGTGATAGTGGGGAAACTATTCCATCATTGGTAGAATAACACAGCAGAAACAAATAGTAAATAGTAGTAGAAGTAGTAATACCATATAATAGAACTAAACAACGGAAGACTGGTAGTATAAACAACTACATCATATAAATAAGTAAATGGTGCATGTCATATATATCTAGGAAAGCATCCAAACAAGTCACAATGCTGAAAATACAATACGAAATTCATGTACTGAAAAGTAAGTAAACTCCAACAGCATCACGGGATTCATCTTGGCCCCATGCTCTTCAACCCCAACAACAATCAAGTACTTGATAAAGAAATGTCATTTCCCTTATCTACACTTACAACCATATAGTCTGTTTGGGTCCAAAAGCATAACACAAAGAGGGTGTGAGATGAATACTAGTAGGTAACCATGAAAAGATCTGTGCCTAATTGCCATTGGATATATATATAAGGAAATTATGCAAAATAAAGCAATAAACTCGGGAGTACTCAAAAGTAAATAATGCTTCAATTTCAATTACTTCATTTACATTTTTTAGTTATTTAAATATCTGAGTAATATAACATCTCGATCTAGCCTAATTTCTTTATCCCCCTATTTAATAGTAACAAAAGATATCTCAAAAGTGCATATAAACAAAAAAAAGTAAGACTGAGTACAAGCATGTGCTTTGGTTTGGCAGATTTATCACAATCATTCAGTTATTCACAAAAACACTCTCAGAAATCTCTCACGATGAAACCCATTTGGTTTAACATTGCACAAATCAAAATCAAACAACTACCTGGGTAGCACTCATAGTCAATACCCCTGGGACCACATGGAATCAATAAAATATACATGACCTCTGATTATCTCTCATGGTCAATACCCTCTAGGTCAACATAGCATAAATAATCATAAATTACCTTCTGGGTAGCTCTGGTGGTCAATAAACCTGAATCAAAGTGTACAACAATGCTCTCACGGTCCTATGAAAATAAACATGGAAACCCCCATAGTTTTCCTAGTCTAAGGCTTTCATGGTTTGAGGAATATCAGAGCGCATACAACATTCATTAAAGGCCCTACATGCAATTCAAACTATTACACGGCTCAACATTACTGAATCATAAAACAGGCATCATATATAACCAAAAAAAATCTATCCTAAACAACTCAAGGCATGAAAAAAAATACTACATTCCTCCTAGGAAACGTAGGCCAAATGGCCGATAACATTCAATCAAGGGAACACACCCATTGGGAGTCCCATAAATGAGGGTATACAATCTTATGCATAAGAAAAAACCCGTAATCAATCAACCAACCCATAGAATCTACGGACAGGGTCAAAATACAAAATATGAAATACCCCAACATGGGAATTCAACCAAAACAAGCATATATAATCCAAAGAAAATCGAATACAGGGACAAACCACCTTCCATGATGTTGTACGATGAACACTCTCAAATTTCGATCCTTGAATTAGCCTAGAATGAAATAGATCTAAAAATGGGTCAAAATTGTTCAACCTTTGATAAATCAAGAGAGATGTGAAAATAGGGAGAGATACTATAGGGAAAGAGATAGCTCGCCGGTGGGAATCTAATGCACCGGGAGGCATCTCAATCGGATCTCGGATAGAGGAACGGGAGAATCTTGAAGATATTTCGTCATACGTTACTCCCATATATAAGACATGGGGAGAAGAAGATGATTTTGTAGATTAGACACTACCTCAGTCCTATTAATAAAATAAGAAAAAATTCCAAGGCATCTACATGAAATAAACATACCATGTATTAGCCTCAACTGAAAACCACTTTAGGTAGTCTGCAAGGTCACCAAAATGGCCATGTACTCAGCCATTACACGGAAAATAGATGGTTATTTGCAGAAACCAGGTAAACGGTGTGTACTCAAGAGAACACATCGTGTACATAGAAAATTTCCAAAACATCCTTTTTCCTCAAAACAACCCAAATTATAGATCCAAAACTGAAATAAAGATCTGATTTCTTACAGACTTCCCCCCTTAAAAATTTTCTCCCAGAATTTCCCTTCTATATGTGGCAATGAAGAAACTTCAAACAACTCTTTCTAGTGTGATCATACATCGGCCTCCCTCTCCTATGTTTCATCATGTACTCCCTCATGCCTCCACAACACCTATACATGAAGAACATACCATCCATTGATAACCTTAATGTTGCAATCCAAAATCAATATAGGGTGCTCCTCAAAGGTTGTATCAAACTCTAACTCAACCTCATCGGGTTGGAAAACATGAGATGGGTCAGAAAAGTAACGATTTATCTGATAAACATGAAAGACAACATTGATAGCCTGGTTCTTCTAATGTAACATCAACTAATAGGAAACTAGCGTGACTCTCTATCGAACCTCAAATGTCCCGACATATCTCGGTGAAATATTCCCATGTCTCCTAATCCTCCTATGTACCAACCTCTGTGTGACACATCAGAAAACCTGATCTCTAGCCTAAAACTCCATAGGTCATCTCCATTGAACAACATAATATTTTTAGCGATATTGTGAAGTAGACATCCAATTCCGAATCAACTTCACCTACTCATTAGTCTCCTCGAGAAGAGGAGGTCCCAGCTCAGCTGCCTCTCCTACCTCCAGCCAACATAGGGATGATCAGCATGGCCTACCGTAAAAGCCTCATAAGGTTCCATCTGAATCATCTTCTAGAAACTAGTATTGTAGGAAAATACCACTAGGGGTATGTGTCTCTCCCAATAACCCCTAAAAATCTAAGTTACATGCTTGAAGCATGTCCTCCAAAACAAGAATCGTGCACTCTTATTGGCCTTCTGTCTGGGGATGGTAAGTTGTACTCAGAAGTACCTATGTACCCAAATCCCTCTGTAGTCCCTGCTAGACATGATAAGTAAACTGGTCATCCCTATCTGAAATGATATAGTGCAGAACCCCATGAAAACTTACAATCAATCGGATGTACATCCTTCCTAGATCATATTTACTGAGGGTTTCTTTGATTAGTAATGAATTTGAAAACCTCTCTGAGTCATTCTACAACAATACAAAATGCATAATTACCTTAAGGCGATCTCAGTAAACCCACCATGAAATCCACTGTGACATCATTCCACTTCCACTAGGGAATGAGTAAGTGCTATAAAATCCCTACCGGTCGTTGATGCTCTGACTTCACCTACTGACTGGTGGAACATCTCATAACCAAACAAACAACATCCCTCTTCATACCTCACCACCAATACTGACGATGTAGATATCTATACCTCTTGGTGACAGTAGGATGAACTTCCCAAACTGAGGAATGAAAATCATGCATTTACTTCTCGCATATGTCTTATCACACCCATTCTATCCCATTGAAATTCAAGATCTCACCGTCACCTACGGTCCACATGGGAGTTGGGTCTTCACCTAACACAATCTCATGTAGGACTAGGCCTTTAGAATCTGATAACTTCCTCATTCATACAGGATCCAGTAGAGTAGAGGTAACAAATAAATAAGAATGAAACATCTACCAAAGTCTGTCATGCACCTCCAAATGCATTTTATAGAATAGATCCATGATCTTCCACCCACTAATGGACTCCTGAACTGCTTGTATCTAAGTCCTCCTGCTCAACACATCAGCCACTGAATTTCCCTTCCTATGCATGTAGTCAAGATCAAATTCAAAATAATAAAGGTACTCAAACCACCTTCATTGTCTCAAATTCAAGTCACATTGAGTAAATATATAATTGAGGATTATGTGGTTAGTGTACACCACAAAATGCTCTCCCAAAAGATAATGTATCCATGATCGTAAAGCATGCACAACTGCAGCTAAATTGAGATCGTGTTTCGGTTAGTTCATCTCATGTGGCCTCAACTTCCAAGACTCATATGCAATGACTCCATCCCCATTCATAATTAATGATCCCTTCCCGATACCGGATGCATCATAGTAAACAGTGTAACTCTTGCCTGGATCTTGAAAAATCAGGATCAACGTTGAAGTCAATCTCCCTTTTAGCTCTTGCAAGGAAAAAAATGCAAGAATCTATCCACAATTATTTCATACCCTTTTTAGTTAGGCCCATTAGAGATGCTTCTAAGAACTAAAAGTCTTGTATAATGTGCATGTTGTAACCAGACAGCCCTGGAAAACTCTATATCTCAATTAAGTTCTTTGGCTGCTCCAAGGAAACTATTTCTCCCACATTCTCTAGGACTACTGATACTTTTTTATCTAATATAACATCACCCAAGAAGTGAATTTGATCTATCCAAAAGTTTAATTTGGGAGCATAGCATATAACTGATGTTATCTCAGCATACTCAAAATTGTCTGAAGATGGATGACATGGTTGTGTTGAGTGTGAGAGTACACCAATATATCATCTATAAATAACAACACAAAATAATCAAAGTAAGGATGGAACACTCGGTTCATCAGTTCCATGAAAACAGGTGGTGTGTTCGTGAGATCAAACGACATAACCAAATAATTGTATAGACCATACCTACTATGAAAGGCTGTATGAGGTATATCTGATGGTCTAACGTGAAACTGATGAGAACTGGATCTCAAGTTAATCTTTGAGAACACCTGATCTCCAAAAAGATGATCAATGATATCATCAATCCTCAGTAATGGATATCAATTATGAACCATCAACTATTTCAGCTATAGATAATCCACACAATGTCTGAGGGTGTCGTCCGCCTTATTTGCAAAATAATAGGTGAAACCAAAGAAGAAGTACTAGGTCGGATGAATCCTTTGGCCTGAGACTCTTATAACTACTTCTTAAGGTCCTCTAACTTTTTTTTATCCATCCTGTGTGGAGGAATGGACACTGATGCCACACTTGGACATTCTCAATAGAGAAATATACCTATCGCTCTAGAGGTAAAACTGAAATTATTTCTGGAAAGACATCCCTGAAATAATCCACTGCTAGAGTAAAGTCCATCTATGAAGTTCCATGGTCATCCCTATATTAACTATAAATTTGGGCTTTAATTAACCCCAACACATGTACCTTGGGTCCATCTCTGCTCGCCTAGACATCCCATTCACCCTTGTGTAGAAAATTCCAGCCCTCAGGTGATGTGTAACTCACCCTACAACGACAATAGATGAAAAAGGCCTGAATTGAGACTAACCAGTTCATTCCAAGAAAGAAATCATAACTTATCATCTCTAAGACATAGAGGTCCCAAAAGAAGTGACACCCCCCAATCTCAAGAGGGAACTCCTTGCACTGATGTACACTAGCCTTCCTAAGCCCTAATGGAGTTTCAAGAATCATAACATCCATAGAAGTAAATATACAGAGCCCAAGGCTCTCGACAATTGAAAAAGATAAAAAAATATGGTAATACCATGTATTAAAAATATTATAATCTAAAACTGAGGAAACAATAATCAAACATCTAACCATAGATGGAATGAGATCCTCATCCAGCTAGGTTTACTCCACTGAAAAAGTATGACCAGTACTACGGCCTTGTGACCCTTCCTAACCACCCTGCTCTCATTGAAGGCCTACTAACTGGATACCATGGCCACAACCTCCTTCTTAGCATTAAAGGGTGAATGAACTCCAATTACCCGACTACTAAAAAACTGGTGGTTTTTCTCCTGAACATGGAGTCACAATTGATCCCCTCTAACTAGCATTTGGTGAGAAGAACTGACAAAAATGCTAAAGATGACCCATCTTTCTGCAAGCTCAAAACTCAATTGGGTATCTCAGGAACTTAGGTTTCTTGTACCCACTCTTCCTGCATTATTAGAACCTCGTCTGGATATGTATATAAACATCCATACTACTAGAATCACCACGTGAAGGCTCATTGTGGCACGTCCTCCTATCTGTCGAAGGAGTACCAACCCTAGATATTGAACTTCCCTAGCTCAAAGTTCCCAACTCCATCAGATTGTGCTTGGTAATTAATTCTGGATTCACTATATCCATCACTGATGTTAGCCTGATGACATTCACCTACGATTGGATTTCATACCTAGGACTATCCTTAAACTTCCTAAAAAGTGATAACTCATCACCTCCCAAAGCTAGTGTGAAGAGCAGAAGCATAGTGAAATTAGAAGAGTACTCCATCATTGAATGATAATCCTACCCCAACATCATGAACTCTAAGGATTGTTCGGCCCTTAATGTATTGGGATAGAAATAGCCATAGAAGTCCCTCTGAAAATCCTCCCAAGAAATATATTGATGACGTCATGCCTATGTGATAACTTCCCACCATATCTTGGAGGAATCATGTAACATGTATGTTTCAAGCTTCACCATCCTCTCTAGAGGCATCTCCAGATGCTCCAATATAGAAAGCATGACCTCCAACCATGACTCTACATCCTGTAGTCCTCCATCCACTAAAAAGATGGTACGATGTTGCTGCTGGAACACCCTCACCAACTCTTCCATGGTTGGGGAAGGATATAGTGCTCCCTGGGAAGTCTCCATCATCCTCATAAATCCTTCATAGAATAGTGAATCAGTACTTGCATCCAGTATAACTACTGGTTCCAAGATGGACATGAGAGGAGGATCTTCTGGTAGTCCCTGATCTATCCTTTCCAGTGTCTGGTTATTTCCCTATATTTGGCATAAAACATGAGGACGTCTCAGTGGAATTACACTACAAGGTATAGCGCACACCTCAGTTCTAGATTATCAAGTACTAAAAACTAAGAAGTACAAGAATGGAACAAGATAAAAAAAATTCATGTTCTAAAAAACAGGGTTGCATGGTGTGTATAACCCTTACACGGTGTGTTCACTTATATTTTTAACATGGAATGTTCCCCATCCAAAACTTGTCATGTAACACCCATATGCACAACATATTCCTTCTGATACATGGCGTCTACTTGAATATTCCCACCTACCAAAGTTCCTCAACACATCTAAAACTAGATGGTTCTCTCCTAGGTAACACTACACAGTGTGTTCACCCTAGACCCAACGTGTACGATTGAAGTTTCAACCACCAGTGTCATTTCTCACACATCCAGATACACTGTTATTTATGGCACGCCGTGTACTCTGGTACACGATGTGTTCTACAAAATTTTTCAAACCCTATGTATCTACTCTCATGGTCAGTCACATAGTTAAATACTACATGGTGTTTATATATAGTACATGGCGTGTATATATAGTACACGGTGTGTACTTAAGAAAAGTTGATTCTTCCGGAACAGAATAACACATGGCCTATGTTCATAACACCACACACCGTGTTGTTTGGGTTTCCATATAGTATGCCTCTGAAACATCTCTAGAACCCATAAAAACTTAGAATTTTTTCCAGGGAGTGATAAATTTGGACCCAAGAGAGCCCATACTCTCAAAATTAAATGTTTGTAATCCTTATTCACATCATAACTTGACAAAATTCTATTTCAGTTCGAAAATGATCCACCAAATTCTTATCCAAGAGGGGCCATAACACCTCAGGGACCAAAATTTGGCATCCATCAAAACAAAACATTAAATATTCCAATACCCTAAAAAAATTATGTATTCTATAATGGAATATATTACAAGATCCTGAATATCTATCACAACATCTACCATAGTAGAAGAAATCAATATTTCACCCTAAATGGAAATACAAGAATGAATGAATATGATATCTAACAATTGCATCTATGATGCCTAAGATGACATAAACTTACCTCATCAGGTTGCAATATATATAGAACCCCAATGATATTAACCATAAAAACACAAAATATGTTCATCGCCCATCGATGAAATCAAATCAACTATAACAATTTCAGAACATGAAAAATTACAATATTTCAGGTTACATGGATTTTCCCTGTAAACAGGACAGTTTCTCATTGGAAAAATATATTACCAAATATTTTTTCCTTCCTATACCTATCTATAGGCTCCAAATAGTAATACAAGGTAGAAAAGAAACTCCCATAACACCATTTGGTCACATTGCCTCAAAAGGATTTCCAAAAACTCCAGAGGCTTCCAACTAGCAGCAAGGGTCTTGGGTGTGATAGTGGTGAAACTATGCCCTCATTGGCAGATTAACCTAGTGGAAACAAATAATAAACAGTATCGGATGAAGTAATACCATACCAAATAAATAAAAATAGAAGACTAATAATTTAAACAACTACAATATATATATATTAGTTAATGATGTATATCACATGTATCTAGGAAAGTATCAAAACAAGTTGCAATGATAGAAATACAATGCTAAAACTATGTATTGGAAAGTATGTAAACTCTAACAGCATTGTGGGCCTCAGCATGGTCCCATGCTCTCCAACTCCAATGAAAATCAAGTACTTGATAAAGAAGTGTGATTTCCCTTATCTACACCTATAATGATACAATCAGTTTGGGTCCAAAAGCATGACCCAAACAAGGATTGAGATGAATCCTAGTAGAAAGCCACCAAACTATCTTTTCCTAAAATTCAGTGAATATTTACAGAAAGAATATGAAAAAAAGCAATAAACTAGGGAGTACTCAAAAGTAAATAATCCAAAAATTTCTAATTAATTCATTTACATTTATTAATTTTGAAAAATGTTGAATAATATAACCTCAGGATCTAGACTAAGCTCTGTATCCACCTATTTAATAGTAGAAAAAAACATCTCAAAAGACCATCTAAAGAATCAAGTAAGACAAAGTACAAGCTTATTCTTTGGCTTAGCGGACCTCATCAGAATCATTCAGTTATTCACAACAACCCTTACGGAAATCTGTTATAGTGTAACCCATTTGGTTTAACATAGAAAAAATAAAAAATAAATGACCACCTAGGTAACTCTCATGGTCAATACCCCTGGGTCAACATGGAATTAATAAAATATACATGACCTCCGTGTAACTCTCATGGTCAATACCCCCTAGGTCAATGTAGTATAAATATTCATAAACAACCTCCTAGGTTTCTCTCACAATAAATACCCCTGGGTCAAAATCTACACCGAGTCTATCACTATCCTTTATAAACAAACATTGAAACCCCCATAGTTTTTATGGTCCAAGGCTCTCACGGGCCAAGGAAGATTAGTGCGCATACAATATTCATTAAAGTCTCTACATGTAGTTCAAACTATTACAAGGATCAACTTTACTCAACAATAAAATAGGCATCATACTCCATCCTAAACAACTCAAGGCATGGAAACAAATACATTATGCTTCATAGGAATCCTAGTCCAAAGGACTGATAACAGTCAAAAAAGGGGGAAAACCCATGGGGTTTCCCATAAACGAGGGTATAAAATCTTCTTCATAGGTGACAACCCTTAATCAATCAACAAACCCATATCAGGTGCAAACAGGGTCAAAACCAAAAATATGCAATACCCCAACATCTGTATTTAGACAAAATAATCATATATAATCCAAATACAATAAAATAAAGGCACAAACCACCTACATTGATGTGGTACGATGAACACTCTTGAACTTCTACCTTTGAATCAGCCTAGAACAACATAGATCCAAAAAAGGGTCAAAATCGTTCAACCTTAGATATCTCTAGATAGATTAGATAATACGAAGAGAGTCTCTAGGGTAAGATAGAACTCACTGGTGGGAATCCAACTCACCCAGCGGTGTCTCAATCAGAGCTCGTACGGAGGAATGTGAGAAGTTCAAAGATCTTTGGTCGTACGTCACTTTCCTCTATGAGACACCGGAAAAATAAGATGCTTCTAGAGATTAGATGTGACCTCGTTCGGATTAATCAAATAAAAATAAACGTACATGACTTGTACATTAAATGAACACACTATATATTGGCCTCAACCTAATCCCTCTTTAGGTTGTCTACTAGTTGACCTACACAGCCCTGTACTCAGCCGTTAAATGTCCAATACACAGTAATGTGTGGAAACTAAGTACACAGTGTGTACTTAAAAAATTTCCATGACATCAATTTTCCTAAAAAACAACACGAATTCAAGATCCATACCTAAAATAATGATCCCGGTTTTTACCAATAATTTCCTGTTCAGTTTTTTAATGACTTTTAATGTTCTAAGTCTTCGTAGAACATATCCTTCATCCTATATTTCAAAATAAATGGAGTGAGACAATCATGATAGGGAAATTAATTGATTTAGTTTTGAATGAAATTAAATTTATAATACTAGAATCCCAAGAAAAGGTTTCAGGATTGATGAAAATCCTGAGGTTGGGCCCCCATAAAAACAATTTTTTAAACCTAAAAAAACAATTAAAATAGAGGGATTAGGTAATATATGTTTGTGGATAGTGTTAGGGGTGTGTTCAGTTATGTTTAATGGGTTCAATTTTTGGAAATAGTGAATGATATGGGTGGGGGTTTTAAAATTAATTTGATTCATACAATATTTAATTAAAGTTTTTAACCTTTAATATCCTCTTACATTTCCTATAAAATTATAATTCAAACTATCTAATCATATTCTCTCTCATATTAGATGAATCCACCCAAATCATTGTATCCTATTTTTTACTCAATCAAAATTCTGTAATAATCATTATAACATATAACCTCCCATTGACTAATGATCAGATATCTCTAAAAATCGTTAGATAAACCCATGTCTTAAGATTGCAAAAAGTGGATATAGTCTAAGTGTCCTAGTTGTGAAATCCAGAGAAAGAGGGAAACTAAATTCAAAATTCCTATAATTATTTGAATTTCCTAATATCTAAACAGTTTTAATAAATTAAGAGAGATTAATATTGGAGAAAAAACATTGACGATAAGAATTCATTTATAGGGACAGGGGGAATCTACTCTTCTCATATACTAATGGATTAGTGTTCCATAACTAGGGGTAACTTCTAAAATGATATAAGGATATTATAAATAAAGCAAAGTAACAACTCTCATTAATCATGTCATTTAAGAAACCTCCTATCTCAAGTGATAAATTAGTAATTTATTGATTAATTCTAAATGTTCTTTGGTAAGCTTCAAAATTCACCATGTGAGCAATATGGTTTTCATATCCTCATTCGAGTAACTCTTGGAATGTTCTTTTGTTTCATTGTTGAGCACAATTCCCTATTTTTTAGATATTCACTATGTTAACAACATTATGGGTGAGATATCTCTAATTAAATATACTTTAATATTTCTTTTGAAAACATTATCCTACTATGATTGAGCTCTTTACTCCATTGTGAAGTATTGGAGAAAAATTATTTCTTTCTTTTCTAATTCACTAGATGTTAATGTTTTCTTGAAGGAAGAATATAATGCATAGGTTGGGCTAGGGTCCCACTAAAAAATAAAGAAATGAAAATTTTAAAATATTTTTTCCTAGATGTCACAACATATTGAACTTAAAATTTGTTCCTTGGTTTTGGGATAAGAATATGGAAAGCATGATTCTTGAATGGGTAAATCTTGATTAGTTAACTCAATTACCATTTATCTTCAACCCAATTTTACTTGGTAATTCGTCAAACAACTTCATAAAACCTAAATTAATCCCAATAAAAATTATGGAATGTGACTCACTTGTCAATTAATATTTTTTTCTCATTTTCATCTAATATAGCATTGAATTGGGAAACTCTTCAAAGCCAGGATTTGGGCATGGATGAATGAATTCTTCCAAATTGGTTTCTAGATGAAGAATTTAAAATGGGTTCATCCTAGAATGAAAAATTATATACCATTTAAATCAACTCTTTATTGGATGGGAGGCCGCCGTTTTTTATCATCACAGTGAGAAAATAAAACATATCCTACTAAATATTATGACAGAATCAGTATCTTCTATATTTATCCTAATCAGCAACATCCATTCTTTTGATCCATCAAACACTCCATTAAATATACATTCATGGTTTCAATATTTTAATCCCAAGTATCTTTGGTATGTTCACTCAATTTGTCTTATGATTGTAGTGTTGTTTAGCATCACTACGGTTGGATTTCATAGGGTCAATGATTTTATCTTCAAGAAATTGTGGAATTAATTGGTCAATACCTCAAATAGCCTGTATGTAGTGTTCACGAACATAAAAAACAATGAGTTGGGGAGTATAGAGGTCCAAACATATTTTTCCCTCATAAAACTACAAATAAAATCTGTACATTCAATATATTAACTATGAATTTTTTTCATATAAGTCACAGTCACAGCCTGACATCATCTAAATATGACTCTGTTCTTCTTTCATTCATTGATCG
This sequence comes from Viscum album, assembly GCA_963277665.1. Taxonomy (NCBI): domain Eukaryota; kingdom Viridiplantae; phylum Streptophyta; class Magnoliopsida; order Santalales; family Viscaceae; genus Viscum; species Viscum album. The sequence continues at coordinate 601,224,265 of OY728122.1, forward strand.
AGCTCTATCAGGCTCAGGACAAGAAATTTTTGGATTCGTATATTTGATTGGTTTTACATTATAGTATCAATATATAATAAATATCAGTTCAATTCTTAGATTCCATGTGATGTGTATGTGTTTCATATTCTTTTGGATTTTTTGTACATTCATCTTCATCAACAACAAGTTCGACTACTTCCTCAAGCTCAGTTCTTGTTTATTTCACCATGTGTTGATTAAACTAATTCCATCTCACACAATAGATATATATTGAGATTAATTATCATTTATTGTCATGGAATTATTTATATTACTTGATTTTTTTCAATGGTTACCATTTTCTTTACTTCTATATCATCAACTAGGCATCACATCGGTCAGATTTTCATTAGGATTGGGTGGATTCTAGTTCTTCATCAATTATTCTACTTCATAGAGATTCATTTATGTATATCCCAACTCTAGTTTGGTTTGAATTTTAAAACCAAACATTATTTTTGGAACATATTTTTGTATTCAAGCATCTATATGTCTGGTTGAGATGGTGGTTTGGTAGATTCTATAGGCATGTGGTCGATTAAATTGACCATAAGTTGATGGAGGTCATGTGTTTGATGGGTAAAATAAGGGAATGAATGGTAATTGAGTATGATAGATTCAAATAAATTCCATTAAATTGATATAATTATGAAGGATTTTGTTCAATGAGGATTATTGTGGTGATTTCTTATGGTATATTGGTTTTTGTGGAGTCATGGTCAATTTAGTAGGTGTTGTGGTCTATTGCCTTTGTTGTAAAGGGAATATAGTTATGATAGACTTCCCTTAAAATTCAATCTTTAGTTCAGTTTTTTACATTCCCAAATTTCATTACAAGTTATATTGATCACCTTAATGAAAAAGCTTGAAAAGTTTACCTTGTGAATGATTCATCAACTACACGACCATTGACACTGTACAATCAGTTTGACATGACATATTTCTACCTCCACTGTACAAAAAAGAAACTAATTTTATAAAAGGTGAGATATTTTTTAAATTATATTCCAACATATTTAAAAAAACTATAATACTCTCAAAATTAGTTTCAGGAAATTAAAATTCTTTTTCAAATTAATTTTTTATTTTAGTTAACTAAAATTGAATAAAATGATCGAAATTCCTCGTTTTACAAGTCACAAATGATTCAATAATCAGACATATCAAATCCAAAAAACATCTTAATTTAAATTTCAAAGTAACCAACAAAAATGATATTAATCATTAAAAATAACCATTTGAGATTACTTCTAATTAAAATATGAATTTCAAATGATGAATAAAATAATTAAAATTAAAAGTTATATCCATATAGATTTAATTCCAAACATGATTCAGAAAATTAAAATGCCATTCCCAATTTATAAAAATATTAAAATATATGGATTTAAATTAATAAATATTAATAAAACAATATAAAACCCATATTCATGTTTTTTTATAATTTAATTTCGAAAATAACATCAAAATTGAATAAAACAATGAATTTTCAAAATTTGAAATTCATTTATTGATTGATTAAAGAAATCCTAAAATAAATAGTGCATTGAAAATCAATATTTCCATCAATTTTCAATGATGTACATAATCCCAAAAATCCATAAAAATATAGTATTTATTTGACATTTTCAATAACTATTGGGTGTAATTATCACAGAAATAATGTTAATTTTCATAAAATTTCACCTCACTCCAATGAGTGTGTCCCTAGTCCATGTTGTTCCTAGGGAGATAGTATGAAACCTCTATAGTGTATGGTTGAGGGTTTGTCCTAAGATATTTGGACCCCTTAAAGGTGTGTAATTTTGAGGGATATAATGAGCATGACCTAGTGTCTCTTGATTTGGAGCATGTGGCCACCTCTCTATAGCGTTGTGTCATGAAATGATATATATGACACGAGTAGGACATGCAAGTAAACTTGAGGAGTGTTTATCCAAGTAGGATAAGTCATTGTCTATGGATAATAGGTTGTATGAGAGAATGGACCAAGTTTTACATTGAAAATTGAGGTGGTCCATGGTCTATCTTTACAATAATTCACTATTTGGACAACCCCATATGGCTGGGAAGACTCTGTTCATCTGATTATGATTTCATGGGATTCATCATCCCAAGATCATTGGGTGTTGACCTAATATCATAATTGAGAGTGACAGCCTAGGCAGGGGTTTATCATATATACTATGACCAAGGGGTCTCAAGTGGGTTCCCCATTGATTGACTGGCACTTTGATGGTATGATGGGATGTGGGTAGAGATGGTTTTAGGGTCAACTAGCCCATGGGCCAACATTTAAAGAATTTTAGTTTGTGATAATAGTAACATGTTTTGGAATTCAAATATTTCCTTTAGTGTATTGATTAATTTGTTTTATACATGATGATTACTGATTTCCTAGGTCACTTCAAAATCATCTGTTGGTTTCGGCCCCAATGTGATTATTTGGGATGTTCGATAATTTTTTCATGAGACATGGTGATTAATGGTATTATTGGGATCCCATTTCCATGCACATTAGTGGAGGATTAAATTCCTAGATAGAATTTTTGAAATGGTTGATGCGATAGTGGATGACTAGAGGTGATACCTAGGATCCATCATCATAAATATATGATTGGGCACTTGTAGGAATCTTGGTATTGAAGGGATTCCTTTGATACAATGAAACTGTTATAGATTCATTCCTGCTGAGATTCAAATGGAAACAGAAGTAGTCCAATGAAGATTCCCATGATTCCTAATATTCAAATAGTAGTATGAATTTTTTTGGTCATATATCCCTAAGAATATAATTTATACATCTTTAGGGTGATGGTTCAATCCCCTTGATTGTTTCCACGGATACCCACTAGGACCAGTTTGATGAACTGTAGATGGTTCAGTTGAGAAGGAATGAGATATTGTATGCCTTTGATGTTGACTATAGGATCTAGGGGTATTCCCTTTTATTTATGGGGTCTCCCAAGAATCAGTCGTGCCTAGAACTAAGGGATTCCACATCTAAAAATTAGAAATCATCCCAATAATGAAAACTCCTAGGTGCTACTATGGGGTTTAGTATAAGGTCATTAGAATAAGAGATTCTTATTTCTCTCTATGATCTACAACTCGTTAGTTTAGGTTTGATAATGTGATCCCTAATGATTGTATAGAGTATCCATTAAGGTTATGCTCTATCTCAGAGACACTCTGATATTGGTTGAGGAAGGTTTTGTATATCAAGGAAATGAAACTAATGATCAGATATGGTTAATGCCCATGTATCTTGGTATATTTTCATTCCCATGGGGAAATAGTGATACTGTGGAGGACAAATAAATTTCACATGCTTGTAGAATATTTAGAATCTGACTAAAGTAAGTATTGAGGTAGGGTACTTATTTATTTGATTTTTTCCCTTTATATATTTATTTCATCAGAGCATATCAAATGAAAATATCACCGCATATACCATTCAGTATAAACCCTTTTGGTGGTACTCTGCTATGTTTTTTACTCACACCATGCCTGATACACCATTGCTCAAGGGTACTGAGAAGAAATAACATTGTTATTGTAAGCATGAGTTAGGCTGAGGCTTCAGGTTTAGACCAAGATAGATAATCTTGGATGGGATATATTACTAGGGATATGGTATATATTCGATTCATCAAGGAGGAATCATATTTATTTGACTTTTTAATAGTTTTTATATGTAACTGATATAATGAGTAGTCAATGTAGGTTTAGTACATCTATTCAGGCCTCTAATGCAATTCATTTTTTATCAGCATATTTTATATATTTATTTATTTATACATTATGTTTATCAAGACTGATGATATTTTAGTTTTTTATTATTATATTTTGCACTCTAATATTAGGGGTATTGCCTACCAACAATACCTTCCATGATATCTGTCATGACTCATCCCCTGGGGCTCGTGCCATGACTACCCCAAGCCCACCTTCCATAGTACAGGGCCTGGCGACTAGCACAGGAATGGTGTATCCCTATAATGGGAAGGCATTTCCTTTAATCCTGTACAAACACAAAATCCAATAACACAACAATAATATACCAATATGTATACTATCGGAGTAAAAAGTGTACTGAAAGTAAAGTGGTTGGAAAACAAGCCCAACTTGAAAGTACGAGTACAACTAAAAGAGAAAGTAGCTCCTCAAACGTCCACCAATAATCCTAACAGAAGGTTAGGTAGAACTCTCGATCAGTAGTCATTGTGTCACGTAACGTCAAATGGCCCACCTCTGAGCACCGTCCAGTCCTGGCTCCCTCAGGCCCGATCAATGTTATCCGTCATCTTCACAAGACACAGAATGGTGTGGGAATAGCCCATGCAGGGGTGAGTATAACAATACTCAGTAGGGACCCTGAGACCCTTGAAGGTCTCCTGGATTCTATAAAGAAAAAACCACAAAGCAAGGCCTCAATCACAAAGCACAGAGTTATATTTATCATATATACTTAGGTATATTCCCATATATATACCTAATTTATCAAAATATACTTGTCTCATACATGGGGGAACATAAGGCTCCAAATTTTAATCCATTTTCACAAATAATCCACGAGGGAAGAATACCATAAAGGTAACACCACAATGGTAAATGTAAAACAAAGGTAACACCACGAAGGTAACACCACGAATGTAATAGAACCATAATGGTAACACTAAGAAGGTAACACCATGTAGGTAGAAGTACCAGAAGGGTACATACTCAGATCACACTAGGCATAAGTAAAGAACATATGTATATATGATTAGTCGAGAAGCTATATCATCTGATTCTGTCGAGAGGCACTGTTGTTGTCCATACAGATTCTAACCCACACATGATCAATAGGTACTAACCCAGGATGAACCGGATAGGATTTTACCCACCCAGGATCAATAGGTACTAACCCCCGCTGACCCAGATAGGATCCGACCCACACAGGATCGGTATGTACTGACCCACATAGGACTGTTGAGCACTGACCCACATAGGATCTGACCAACACAGGATCAGTAAGTGCGGACCCACATAGAATCTAATGGTACTAACCTCCGTATGATCTGTCTCCAACCTCCGCCTCACTTCCAGCCACTGGATTCACACTCAAGGCACGCTTGATTCTAGGAAGATTTTCTCCTCAATCCATCGACCCTACCTCAACTACCACAAATCTCCAAGAAGAAATATCCAAAAGGACCACGATGGTGTAAGTGTTCCAATGTGATAGATGGTGCGTCAATTGAACACCCAGTCTGTGACTCATAAGCATTTTAGTTCCAAGGGCCTAGTTGGATTCTAGTTAGTTCCAACCTAGTCATACTCCAACTTTTTACAGAACTCAAGTGGATTATATCAAAAGGTCTGTCTCGCTCCAAGGGTCCCACCGCCATAGATGGTTCATCATAGGGATTCCCATATTTGAATTTATGTATCTTTTAGCGAAACCGGGCCTTGAAGGGTCCGGGTCCGGTCTGACCCGATCGGCCGACCCAGCCCGACCCAGTCTGGGTTGGACCTGGGCCGGTTTGGCTGGGCCGTGGCGGGCTCGACCAGTGGGGCCGTAGATCGGCATGGCCCATCTGGGCGATGCAGCCCACTAGGTTGGCATAGTCCAGCCCATGGAGGGACGTGGCCTGCTAGGCTCGTGTGGCCATGCCCATGAAGGTCTCGGCTCGCTTGGCTCACGCGACATTACCCTCGAAGGGGCGCAGCCCACTAGAGTCACGGCCCAGCCCACGGATGGGGGTGGCCCCTAGCTGTGGCCCACCCAAAATGTCACTAGTGTGGGGGGGGGGGTATCACATTCCACAATTTCCCCAAATGGTTATTTCATTTGGGATGAGAAGCTGCGGAACCACGTGGAACTACCCGGTCACCGCGGGACCCGCAAGGGCGGGTCGCTCCTCCACTGTTGCATATTTGTGCTACGGCTAAGTCCAGTGGAACGATAGGACACACCGCTCTACCGCCACCTCTGTGGTTGGCTCTTGATAGCCACCCTCCTCGACTGCCATGGCTGGAGAGCCATGACCTTCTCTTCCAGCAGCACGTGATGGTGCGCCACCAACATCACGGTCGGCCGGTGTGGGTCGCTGGTGTCGTCGTGCTCCTTCCACGAAGACGGTCTTCCATGGGTCACCAGGTGAGCTCTGTTCGCCCATTTTCCCATATAAAGGTATCAACAACCACCCTAGGATTCCCTCTTCGTCAATTGTTCCTCTGTTCCGGGTTCTATCCAATCCGAATAAAAATTTCCGCAAAGAACGGATAGATCAACAAGGGGAGAGGGATCGAGCCTTGTTTGTTTGGCCCGTTCCCTCTGTGTTAGCTTCTCAAAAAGGGAGTTGATATTTGATTCAACAATATCTTGAAAATAAATGAGACAAAACCCTACTTCAAGATCATTGGAGAACATCCATGTTTGAGGAAGATTCAGTGTTCATAATTTTGTGGCAATCATCATCACCTGTTGGAACCGGTCCTATACTCCATGTGATTGGTGTTGCGGTACTTTTACAGAGCTTTGTCTCATGGTAATGTTGTGCCAGCACTCCTCCCCATGCTCCATATAAATTGGTGAGGGGGAGGGGGAGTAACACATGTGGAATTAGTGGAAGTTCTTATAATAAGAACCTTCCTAATTCCAATGGTGCTATTACAAAGGATTTGTGGAGTCAATCCATTTAATGGATTGAAATTCCATTGATCCCTCCCATGACACTTGTTTGTTGGAGGAAATTAAATGAGAGAAATAAAATAACAAAGTTATATTATTATTATTTTAAAATTCCAAAAATATAACTTTTTCTCCCGACCATCTGTGAGTGAAGTGAAGCCTCCCTTATGCAAATCCCGACACTGTAGATTCAATGGTGCTCATGGATTTTTAATCCAAGCACTGGTTCAAAAGATAGAAAATTCCGCTCGACCATTTACAAAACGTACCTTAAAAAAATCAAACAATAATTCTAGACACACCTAGCCCAAGAATCATGCACAATCAATTTTCGCAGACTCGTAATAATTCCATATAATTAAAGAAATTAAATGGGAAATCTGAGTCATTAAATTATCCCCACCTTAGCTCGTTTCCACCTCTAAATCCACAACATAGATTATTAAAACAAATGGGGGTAATGAGAAAGAATATGGGCCTCCCACTCCCTTGTGCTCTCCTGGAGGTTTTCATGCTTCCAGTGAATACACACCAGAGGTATCAATCATCCATAAAGGACCTACTCATGTCGATCCTCAATCTCCACTGGAACCTCTGTAAATGTTTCTCCACCGTTAAAGTCCAGCTAACCATGGTTGATGACGTGACATGGATCATACATGCATCTCCTCATCTGGGATACGTGGAAGATGTTGTGCACCCTCTCCAACTATAGTGGCACTTCCAAGTGGTATGCCACCTTTCTAATCCTCCGAAGTATCAGAAATGGTCTGATAAACCTCTGTGACAGTTTTCCGCTTCTTCCAATTCTCCGCAGTCCCCGTCGATGGGAGACTTACATGAATACATGATCCCCCTACTAGAACTCTAGAGGTCTCCATCTCCTATCAGTATAAGACTTCGGTCTAATTTGTGCAGTCTTCATCCACTCCTGGATGATCTAAACCTTCTCAGTGGTAACCTGTACCAACTCAAGACCCATAAGTGCTAACTCCCCAAGGTCTGTTCATCATAGAGGTGATCTTCATGGTCTACCATACACGGCCTCAAATGTTTCCATACCAATGGTGGAGTGATAGCTTCTGTTGTAAGTGAATTCCACCAAGGTAAATTGATCCTTCCTACTACGGATAAAATCTAGGATTCAAGCACGAAGCATGTCATCGAGTGTCTGTATGGTCTGATCCATCTGACCGTCTATCTAAGGATGAAAGGCCATTCTCAAATGTATCTAAGTCACGAACACCTCATGTAATAATTTCCATAACCAGGATGTAAAATGTATGTCATGGTTAGAGAAGATCATTGATGGAACCCCTGAAGTTCCACAATCTTCTATACGTAGAGTTGTCCCAATCCCTCTATTGATCCCTTATCTCGGATGGGTAAGAAGTGGGCCAACATGGTGAGTCGGTCAACGATCACCTAGATGGAATCATGTCCCCTTGACATATGTGGAATACCTATGACAAAGTCCTGGGAGATACCATCCCACTTCCACTCTGGTACATCTAATGGATGTGCTAAGCCTGCTGGAACCTGATTCTCTACCTTCACTTGTGAACAAGTGAGGCATTGTGTAACCAACTCTGGCACTACCTTCTTCATCCCTGGTCACCAGTGATGATGTCGGAGGTTTTGGTACATCATTTCCACACCAGGATATACCTACATTGGGGACGTATGGAACTACCTCAACACCTCCTCCCATAAAACCACCGGTACCATGGTGTATCCAATAAAAAAGATGACATGCTACCCATTTTCAAAAAATACATCAGTTGAATGTCATGAGGATATCATGGAATATCAAGCCTCATTGTCAAAATCCCCAAGTTGTGTCTCTGGAACTCTCGGAAGAAGTTGGCGAGTGATAGTAATAGACTAGAGGAAAGTTTCTCCACCTCTATCCACAAAGGATATTTGCAACGTGGCTAGCTGATCTGTTGCCTCACTCAGTCATTGTAAACCATACAACCTACTCAGTGCGTCTTCCACTACGTTCCCCTTCCTATGAGTATAGACTATCTCAAAGACATAGTACTGGAGGAACTCTAGCCATCACCATTGTCTCGATTTCAGTTCCTTCTATGAGAAGAAATACCTGATACTCTTATGATCATAGTAGACAATAAAACATTATCCCATCAGGTAATGTTGCCACATATTACAAGAAAACGCCACTACTGCTAACTCCAGGTCACGGGTAATGTAGTTCTACTCATGTTGTCTCTACTGTCATGAACCATATGTGATCATTGCTCGCTCCTATATCAGGACACATCCAATTAAGGTCCCTGATATGTCATAGTAGACTACATACCCAGCACCCTCTTCCGGTAGACTCATGAAGGGGGCACTCATCAGTCTCTGCCTCAGCTCTAGAAAACAAAAATGGCATCTCTTCATCCATACAAAGGGGTGTCCCTTCTTCAACAACGCTGAAAAGTGGGTCATAACACTGTAAAATTCATGTATGAATCTCTGGTAGTACCCAACCAATCCCAGGAAACTTCACACCTTAGTCACACTCTTGTGTGTCTCCCAAGAAAGCACAACCTCTATCTTCACCAGATCCACTACAACTCCATCCTCTCAGATAATTTGTCCCTGAATGTGGACTTCTCATATCCGAAACTGGAACTTTGAGAGATTACCATAAATATGGTCCTCTCATAGTGTATCCATAACTATTTTCAGATGATATGCATGATCCTCCTCCATCACTGAGTACACCCAGATGTCATCGATGAAGACCACAATGAAGTGATCTAGGTCTGGATGGAAGATCCTTCACATTAGTCCCATGAACATTGTTGGGATGTTGGTCACACCGAATGACATAACAAAGAATTTTTAGTGGTAATACCGACATCTGAGGGCCATCTTCTATGAATCCTCATTTCATACCCTGAGATGATGATAGCCTAATATGAGGTTTATCTTTGAAAACCAATGAGCTCCCTCCAACTGATCAAAAGGATCATCAATACTTGGAATTGGATACATGTTCTTCACAGTTATCTAGTTCAAGCACCGATAGTCAACAGAGAGTCTCAAACTCCCATCTTCCTTCTTGGCGAACAAAATTGGCACTGCCCATGGAGAAACATTGGGCCTTATGACCCCCTTCCTCTACAAGTCCTCTAGTCGTACCCATAACTCATGAAGATCTATGGGAGCCATCCGATATGCTGGTACAGATATCGGAGTCGTCCCGGGGTACAGGTTGAAGTAAAATTCTACCTCTCTGTGTGGAGGTAGTCCCAAAACATCATTACGTAAGACATAAACATACTGGTCCACCACTATAGGATATCTTGAACACTCGACATCAACTGCTCTGAGGGTAATTCTATCCAACTGATGAGTGATCAGTTGCACCCTTCTTTATGTAAGTCCATCATGTGCAGCAAAGGTTCCCTTCTTTCCAGTGATGGAAAACCTAGTCCCATCCTCACAGACACACCACACATTATGCCTAATATTGTCGTTCATAGCATGGACTATGGATAACCAATCCATACCAAATATGACATCATAAGGCCTCGACCCTGCTACTAGAAGATCACAGCCGAAACTCTCGCCTCCTAGAGTAAGCTCACACTATTTTCACCAGTGTGTAATCATCCAATCCCCTCCTGTATGAGTCTATAGCTTTATATATCGAGCCAACAGCTCCATCAAAATAACTTATCCCCGAATGTGTGCTGTGGAAATGATAGAGTGACTGGAACCTAGGTCAATAAGTATTGTAGCTAAGGTGGAGTATACATAGAGCGTACCTCTAATCATCTCTGATGTGTCATGGTCATAGGCCTCAGCTACCTAGAACTGAGCTCGTCCATGTCCACCTACTCCCTGTGGTCGGGGTGGACCACCTGGAGGTGGTGGCGGTAGAACCTTGAATCGTCGCCCACTGCCTACTGTACGGATCGCTCCTCTGCCACGTCCACTTCCCTACAGACCTATTCACTTGAACCTATGCCTCTGCCTCAGTGGTCCATCGACTGTCTACTGGTTGTCTGTATGGAAGGTCAGGCTGTCACGAGCCATGTGGCCATGCCCGCTTCATGAGTAGCACTGTCTGCTCCTCAATAGTCTTCTATCTCGTGATACGCTAACCACTGACCTTGTATCCTGAGGTCTTCCACCAGAATGTATGACCCACATGGGCCACTGCATCATTTGTCTACTACCTACTGCGGATGACTCTGCTATCAGACGTCAGGTGGTGGCTCTCATCGTCGGTGCCTAATCATCTAGGTAGATCTCCACCAAAAGTGATTTCTAGAACCCCATCCTACGTCGGAATGCTGATTGATATCATTGATGCTCTGATCTCTCATTGGAGACCCTGATCAAAGGTTTAAGAACCGAATAAATGGTCTCATACTATGTTGGTGGAGTAGCGGGATAGATCAGTGAAGCTCGCTGAGTATTGGGCCACAATCATGTTGCCCTACTGTAAGTGCAATAGCTCTTGTATACGCATTGAGTGTAGAGTAGCTGGGACGAACTCTGCCCTGAAAAGGCCCTTTATGTCATCCCAGGTGAGGGTCGCCTTGTCGTGTAACTGGAGTGTTAGACTCAACCATCTCTCAGCTGCTGCCTGGAAGGGACTGGAAGCTAGGATCAGCATCAGATCAGCTAGTGTCCCAACTAAGTGAAACACTCTGCTCACAACCACCATCCAGCCCTCAACTGCCTTCAGATCCATATTGCCTCAACACCTCGGAGGCCTCTTCCGTTGAAACCAATGTAATGTGCTCAGTCAGCATACACCATCTGCTAGTGGGGCTGGTTGGAATGGATTCCCAATGGGTAGTGGTGTTTCTAGTACACCAACCAAAGGTGCTATCGCCATAAGAGGGCCATGTACCTAATTCTCTTCACTCAGTGGGCAGTCATTGTCTACTCTATCAGGAATCCTGGATGGTTATCTATGTGTTGGAATCCTAAAAACAAATAGGTGTGCCATGATCAATAAGTTATACCTAGTGTGATGAGATAAATAAATCAAAAGAAAAAATTTTCCAAAACACACGCAATCAGTGTTTTCGTGCACTGAGTCGGAAATCAGAATTCAGGATACTGGTGTATGGATACATCGGCCACTACACCAACACTAGATTCCCCAAAATGAAAACCAAAATCATAAAAGTTATCAATATTTCCATAATGAAAATATTATATTCCAAGTTCTTTGATAGAAATGAATCCTCTAATACAACTTGTGACAACTGGGCCCCGGTGACTGTACAGACACCCCGCCCTAACAAGGTCGGCGAGTCCTAGCCCACCAAGTACCACTAGTTGCCACGTAGACACGTGGTCCCCACCCAGGGGCCCACCCACATACCAGAATGGGTCATCTGACTATTGAATGTCCCCATAGGATAAAAATGTTTTTTATAGTGTGTTTTGTCCTCACTCACACACACCCTAGAAACAATGTGCTTTTTCCTCACTCACACACACCCTGGGACACTTCTCAGAAGGTCACACACCAGGATCACTACTCCAGGACAAGCACGCTAAACTATGGAGTTATAATCAGGTAGGCTCTTGAAAAGGAAGGTGCACCTTGTTCTAATCAGGTAGTCTCTGATACCAAATGTGACAACTGGGACCTGGTGGCAGCACATACACCCCGCCTTGACAGGTTCATTGGGTCCTGGCGCACCATGTACCACCAGTTTCACCGTAGACACATGGTCCCCACCCGGGGCCCACCCACATACCCGAACGGGTCATCTGACTAATGAATTTCCACATAGGCCAACACAATTTCTTTATAGTGTGACTTTTTCTCACTCACACACACCCTGGAAACAATGGTAGTTGTCCTCACTCACACACACCCTGAGAAACTTCCCAGAATGTCACCCACCAGGATCACTACTCCAGGCTAAGAACATTTAATAGTGGAGTTCTAACCTGGTAGACTCCCAAAAAGGAAGGTGAAACTTGTTGACATGATTCATATCATTTCATCATTTAACCCTTTATCATTTTGGGGTGTTACATTCACCCCCCCCCCCAATTAGAGCACAATTTCCTCATTGTGGGTCCTACATCTCAACATCGGAAGTGCACTGAACTTAAGGTTGGGTACCATCTATGATACCAAATGTGACAACTAGGCCTTGGTGACAACACAAACACCCCGCCTTAATAATGACTTTGAGTTCTGGCCCACCAAGTACCACCAGCTACCCCGTAGACACGTGGTCCCCACCCAGGGGCCCACCTGCTTTCCCAAATGGGTGATCTAACTAATTACTTCCCTATAAGACAACACATGTTCTTTATAGTGTGATTTTTAATCACTCACACGCACCTTGGGAATAATGCGCTTTGTCCTCTATCACACACACCATGGGAAACATCCCAGAAGGTCACCCACCAGGATCACTATTCTCGGGTGAACAACATTAACTGTGGTGTTCTAATCAGGTAGGCTTCCAAAAAGGAAGGTGCACCTTGTTTAAATGTGTCATGTCATTTAATCATTTAACCCCTTATCATTATGTGGTGTTACTTCCCCCCCCCCCCCCAGTATATCACAACATCCTTGTTGTGATCCCTACATCTCAACCCAAGAACTGCACTACACTTAAGGCTGGACACCAACTTTGACACCAAATGTGATAAATTGGCCTCGGTGACAGCACAAACACCCCGCCTTAACAAGGTCATCACTTCCTGGCCTACCATGTACCACCAGTTTCCCCGTAGACATGTGGTCCCTATCTAGGGGCCCACCCACGTGCATGAAAAATTCATCTGACTAATGAGTATCCCTACAGGCCAACACATGTTCTTTATAGTGTGATTTTTCCTCACTCACACACACCCTAGGAACAATGTGCTTTGTCCTCACTCAAACACACCCTGGGAAACTTCCCAGAAGGTCACCCACCAGGATAACTATTATAGGTAAAGCAACCTAAACTACGGAGTTCAAATCAGGTAGGATCCCAAAAAAGGAAGGTGAACCTTATTGACATGAGTCATATCATGTAATAATTTAACCCCTTATCATTTTGGGGTGTTACATTCACCCCCCACCCTAGTATAGAACAACATCATTGTTTTGAGCCCTACATCTCAACCCAAACAGTGCACTGCACTTAAGGCTGGTTAGCAGCTCTGATACCAAATGTGACAACTGGGCCTCGGTGACAGCACAAACACCCTACCTTAACAAGGTCATCAGGGCATGTCCCTCCATGTACCACCAGTTTCCCCATAGACATGTGCTTCCTTCTGGGGAAACCACCCACGTGCATGAACGATTCATCTGACGAATGACTATACCCACAGGCCAACACATGTTCTTTATAGTGTGATTTTTCTTCACTCACACACACCCTGGGAACAATGTGTTTTGTCCTCACTCACACGCACCCTGGGAAACTTCCCAGAAGGTCCCCCAACAGGATCACTACTCCAGGACAAGCACGCATAACTGTGGATTTCTAATTAGGTAGGCTCTCGAAAATGAATGTGCACCTTGTTGAAATGATTCATATCATTTAATCATTTACCCCTTTATCATTCTGGGGTCTTACAACATCTTCTACTAGTCTAAATCCTTTGACATCAACGACAAGCACTTGAGGTCACATAGGGAATAGGGACGAGGGACCAATCATTGTCCAATGACCCGAAGCATGAAAAAACAATACCATTGCTAATATCATTTGTCTTACTATTTGAGATATGTTAGAAAAGAGACATTATAATTTGTTATATATGGTGTTGAATTGGTGCATCCGGATTACCATTCCAAGGGGAAGTCATGGATGTCATGGGTATAATTTGATTTTCTTAGCTTGAGTTGTTATGTTAATTTCTAATTTTCACATATCATTATATAAATGATGTTTTTATATTTATATTTGATTATTTATTTTGTTTCTATCTCCTAGACTATAGATGTAAGAGAAGTCACATGCATCATATCACGTATATATGATCCACATGATATGGAATTACTACCTTGACAATCATTGTTGAAGACAAATTAAAATATATTTAATATTTTTAAAAATGATCATACAACATCTTAATGTATATGTACATGGTTTAATTTTACTTAGATGGAGTGAAATGTATCCATATTTTTTCTTATAGCGGTATGTCTTATGGATAATATGGGTAGAAAATTGATGGTGATGATGGTGGTATGGTCCCATTTGTAGGAGATGAGAAGAGATCATGACAGGTTAGTAAGTGTAATTATTTCCTTAGAGATATACCTTGTGAGGTTGAGTTTTGTCTATGTTTGTCTACTTAAAGCTCCAATATCATCCTATACTGTGTTTTACCAAATGTAATAAAATGGAACTCAATTTGACCAAACTATGTGATAATGGTTTTATAAATATAGAACATCTTAGGTTGATATTAGTTGTATGTGTGTACCTATGTGATGTATCAAGATCCTATAGGGTGTAGTCTTATTTTTAGATGCTCAGTGAGGGTCAGCTAAATGTGTTTAGTTTTTTAAATACCTGGTTAAAATGTATACAATGAATTTTCTATAATTCAATCTAAAAAAGTATTGGGAGACTAGTTCCTTAATAAATATTTTACTAGATGATGTTTTATGGGATCATATTGAGGTTTTGTTTTTTGAGGGAGTTGTCCCATTGGAGAATTCTTAGAGATGATAATTTCCTTGATAGACTATTCAGATGGAATCTTATTCTGATTCTGAGATGAGACCCTTGAGAGTATGTTTGGCACCTGAGATTTCATATGGATATATACAGAATATAAGATGTTTTTTAATGACCTAATGTATTATCAATGGAATTTGCAACTTATAATTTTGTCTTATAGTATAATCACATAATATTACATATATAAAAAAATAAAATATTTATAAGGTAATAATGAGTCAAATAAAAGGACATTTCTAGATATTAAGAAACACCTACCGATGAAATAAAAATACAACATTTGGAATAGTAATGTGACCCTTATAAATATTAAACTGAACAATTCAATTGTAACCTACAAATTGAAATTATAAATAAAATTTATCCATCTTATTAGTGAAAATATGATATAATTATATCATAGAATAATTAAATAAATATTTTAAAAAAATTTAATTAAGTGTTGGTATATTTGTAAGTAATAATAAATTAAAAGAAAATTTATATTTATAAAACGTATTCATAAAATAATATTTTTATTTCTTATCATTATAAGATAATTTTATGTGACCTTGATTATTTTTCAATGTGTTAGAAAAGCTATTTTAATTTTAAAATTTGTATTTTAAAGTAAATTATGATATTATTTAGATATTAAATTTCTCATATTTATTAATAAAAATTTAAAAAATGGAGTTCATTTTTTAATTTTACACATGAAAAAATTGTTGTATAATTTTTTATTTTTCAAAAAATACTTGAATTATTTGTGATAGTAAAATGTTGTAATTTACATTATATATATATATATATTATCTGTTAAATACACTATTCACTAAGTTGAGGATGATGTAAGATCCACCAGTTTGAACTAACATGATCTAATTACTATATTTAGTCTCAATAATTATCACTATTTCCTTTCTTGAGAAAAATAATAAATTAATGACTTAAATATTGACAAAACACTCCTCTCCTCTACTATAAATAGCCCCACTCTCCACATCTTCTCCTTACACCTCTCAAGCCATGTATGTTGTCCAAATTATTCTCAAATATCTTCCCAATACCCTCCCCCATGTCTAAGAGATATTAATCTCATCTAAAGACCAAAAACACTTCCCTAAGGAGTCCTTTAAAGAGGATAAATAAAAGAGGAAAATTCCTCATTCCAATTCATTTGAAGTTCCTTTCATTGGTTTTTCTCTTCTAAACTCTCATCATCTAAATGGTATGATAACTCCAGAACCATAAATATACTGTAATTATTTTATTCTAATGTAATAATTCTTCATCATCTCTCTTTCCCCCTCTTTTTTATAATAAAAAGTAAAATATCATCTGAGATGTGTTAATTTATCACATTCCAGGATGACTAAGTATTCAATTTCCTTTACCTTTTTCAAGGCCTACTCATGCTCACATTTTTATGGTTGAACTATTTTATAATATATGTATTATATCTTATGTATGGTTTTGGAATCTTTTTTTACTCACGATATTAATTTATAACACAAAAGGAGTTTGTTGTGATCAAATAACTGCCAAAATAAACCCAAATGATTATAATTAAATATTTATCTAATGATTCATCCTCATTTAATAAAGACAAATTATATAAGGCCAATTTTTCTACAGGAATTTCTTTAATAACATAGATATTAAATTATAGACAATTATCCCCACATTACATGACCCTTCGTACTTATATAATAGTAAATTGATCTTGATACCCGAGGAAAACCAATGCTCCAATGCAACGAAACTGAATCTCTTAACCCATTAAAAAGGACATAAATGAACATAATTAAGTTATACTAAATAAAATTCATATAGAATATCTTTTTTAGTTATTAATTAATGAACATAATTTGATTATCTAGGAAATTAAGATTAAGTGAAGTACTCCTTCAGACTTAAGGTAAGGGATTCTACCCGAACATCCATTATTCATTTGGGTTATTCTTTCTCTATCTTTACCCAAATGAATATCACTATTCATTTTATGTAAATATTTTAAATGTTTTGTATATTTTCCAAAATCATGTATCATGATCAATTCCTCCATATGTTTTAGGTATGTAAATTTCTTTAAAATGTTCCCTACTATATTATTAACGATAAGAAAACCCGATATAATGGAACTTCCCAAATTCTTACCCATTTTAATGTGCACTTGTAGATGTCGAAATACGTTCAAGAGCTGAAGCAGGTTGGAACGTGATAATGTGAAACCATATTTGTAACCTGCGATCCATCCCGGGGGGCCCGGAGGGGCGGCACGAAAAGAATACCGAGTTTCGTGAAAAAATATATCCCACGTGAAAACTCTGGGATTCGTGAGAGTTTCTTTGTGCGGGCATGGAACTATTTCGCACCACTGCTCCGCGCGGTTGATCTTCGCACTGCCAACATCGGGGTGAAAAATATTTTGCACTGAAGTGTTTTTTGTGTGTACCCATGATCCCGATCTCCTATAAATAGAAGGCCACCCCTTCAACATCAACCCTGAAGAATCTGAACCCTCTCCCATGCAAAAGATTCCCCTCTCGTGCACACAAAAGATGGCTTTCGGGTACTATATTTTTCACGCCAGGTCACCCTGGGTCAACCTTCAGGCGATACCTCTTAGGATTGATATTTTTAGAAGTACCATTGAGCCCCTTCCCCCCTTGTACAATTCCTTCCAATTCCATGCAATTGGGTCCCCCGCACATTATTCCTTTTGCGTGCTGAACCTTCTCTTTTCGTGCCCAGCACTCAATTGCATGTCGGCCTGGACTTTTTCGTGCATGCAATCCATTTTTCACGCCATCCAGGACCCTTTTTTGTGCAGCGGTTCCTTTTACGTGCAATCCTCCTACCTTGTTCGATCGTGATTTCCCTCTTCCGGGCATCATTTTCGGGCGCCTCCTGCACCCATGGTGCCTTTTCCATATACTCATTTTCCGTGCAACCTCCTAGGTTCGCATGAAGTAACTTCAATGTCCCATGGAAGATACCTCCCATTTCATTGCATCACCTCATGATTCTTCACATAGGCATGCTCATATCTATTGCTTCTTTGCATAGCCACGCTAATGTTGGCCCCTTGATGGTTCTCTCCAAGACACCCCCTCACCACGGCTTTGCCTGTCCCCTCTCTTCACTAAGGAGAATAGTGTATTGGTTATATAATTCCTTGGGGTGTGGGAAAAACCCACTACGTCTGAGCATTAGAACATTAAACTACCAAGAACGTTCATCCTCAGCACATGACGTTAAACTATGACCTCACCTCATGCCTCGCACGCGGGGTCCCCCCACCTCGGACATTCTCTACGCCCACTCGTCTCCACGGGGATGGGATCACCCCTCATAAGGGATGATATCCTCCTTATCGGAGTGGCGTTTGTCTGCTGGGAAAGGGAAACCATCTCGGTGTAATCCCCTATCTATCTATTAGGAGGCAACATCCATGCTCCTTCTTTTATCTTCGGTCCCCAGGGCCAGCAAAGGTCGTGGTGGGGAACGGTGCTTCTCCTTTCATCTTCAGCCCCAAATCCATCTCCCACTATGCTCTCTTTCCCACAGGCCTTGATCCTAGAGTAATTCCGAACCACTTTGGGCTAATAACCACGCATAATCCCCTATTTCCTCTTTGGTATGTGATCACGTGTAAGCCCCACTCCACTTCCCGCGGATGCACCATTCATGATGTGATCATCAGGTCTTTGGTGCCTCTTGTTTCTCACACTAAGCATGACTCACATGGGATTAGAGTAAGTACCGACCCTGACATTCTCATCCTTAGCAGCCTAGAGTGTAAGCCCCATACCCCACCATGTAAAGGTAAGTAGGAAGCCTCCAAGAGGTTGAAGACCACCATTTTCAAGGTTCAATCCCGTCACCCATCAGACCCCAAGTCCACCTTCATGTCAGTTCATCCCTGCCCCACATGATGTTAAACTGTATCCACCATTCTGCGGTAAGCCATTGTCACTCCATTTAGCGGTAAGCCATTGTGACCGTAATTAGTGGTAAGTTGTTGTGACCCCAGGAAATGGTAAGCTGTTGTGACATCAATCAGTGGTAATCCATTGAAACCCCAATCGGCGGTAATCCATCATTATATGAACTACATTGACTTTGATTCCCTACCACAGGGATACGTTGGAATCCTCTTCGAGGCCAATGCCCATAACCATCATCATCCTCATGACTCACATGGGCTTAGAGCAAGCACCGAACCTGAAATCCTCATCCTTGGCAGCCTATAGTGTAAGCCCCATACCCCACCAAGTAAAGGTAAGTAGGAAGCCTCCACGAGGTCGAAGACCACCATTTTCAAGGTTCAAGCCGACCACCCATCAGACCCCAAGTCCACCTTCATGTCGGTTTTCCCCCACCCCACATGACGTTAAACTGTATCCACCATTCACCGATAAGACATTGTCACTCCATTTAGAGGTAAGACATTGTGACCTTAATCAGTGGTAAGTCATTGTGACCCCAGGCAGCAGTAAGTCGTTGTGACATCAATCAACGGTAAGCCATTGAAAACCCAAATCGGCGGTAATCCATCATTATATAAACTACATGGACTTTGATTCCCTACCATGGGGATACGTAAGAATCCTCTTCGATGCCCAATCCCAAAACCATCATCATCCTCATCCTTGGAATCCTATAGCGTAACCCCCATACACCACCATGAAAGGTAAGTAGGAAGCCTCCTTGAGCTTAAAGACCACCATTTTCAAGGTTCAAGCCCACCACCCATCAGACCCCAAGTCAACCTTCATGTCGGTTCGCCCCCGCCCCACATGAAGTTAAACTGTATCCACCATTTAGTGTTAATCCATTGTCAATACATTTAGCGGTAACCCATTGTGACCTTAATCAGTTAAGTCATTGTGACCCCAGGCAGCGGTAAGCCGTTGTGACATCAATCAGCGGTAAGCCGTTGAAAACCCCAATCGGCGGTATGCTATATTATATGAACTACATGTACTTTGATTCCCTACCACGGGGATATGCAGGAAGCATCTTCGAGGACCAAGCCCCAAACCATCGTCCTCCTCATGACAGTTCCATCCCATTCATCTCCCCTTCATGGAACCTTCCATCATCCATCTTGATCCATACCCGGGAAACCACATCCTGGTGGAATCATGCCACCCCATTCCCCATTCCAATTGATAACATTCGGGAAGCCACCCACATGTTGGCCCCAATATTGGTGTTCCCTCTAGGGGGTTTCACCCATCTATTCCACTCCAGTCAATGTTCTGATCAGCCCGATCCATCTTTGCTGGACGTTAATACTGCGGCATACCCTGTGTTAAACATGGGAAGCTGAGGAAAACCTCAGATACATGCCCATGGAATATGATTCCCCATGTTCAATGTAAGATTGATTGAGCGTCTTCACCCTCAAGAATCCCTATAATAAGGGATAGAAGAGAGACACCCCAATCCCCTGGCGTCCAGACATGCCAGTGATGCCCAGCGTGACTACTCCCCTAACCGAAGGTTGTATTCCTAACTGGACCCCTTTGAATGTCCTGGCAGAAGTAGCGTAATTAACTGGTGTCCATAAAGATAGGTTTCCAAGAAGAGTTTCACTAACAATGTCTTATGTCTATGAGGGAGACCTGGACTAGTTGATGAGTTCTGAGAAGGAATTCACAGATGGAAGAACTGACAACCCATTCTCCTGTTTCGATCAAGGAGAAGACATCCTTAAATAAGTAGTGGATTCCACCCACCTTTGGAAAGTGGGAATGCGGGGAACCAAAAATTGTGCCCCTCTTCCCCGAACAAGACGAACACGCGCGCCCCAGAGAAAGCATCAGAAACAGAAATGTTGAACCCGACGTGAAGGTCTTCTCCACAATATGGAGATTAGTAGTGCTTGGGGCATCAATGGATTGACGTGTCCCCATATCCATGATATTTGACGCAGGGTCCTGCCAAGAAAATTTCGGTCCTGGCATGAAACTCACTAGAAGTTGGGGAATTAGAACGTTGTACATCCTGTTCTACGACGTTGTCAGTCTGGATCCCTCTTACGGATCACAGAAGATGGGATGGATCTAGGGAATTGGTCGTCGATTCCTTTTTCTTTCAGCATTGATGAGTCCATCTCCCTGCTTTTTAGGAATCAAGTTACTACCTCAGGAACGCGATCACTGCCTCCCGCCTACACAGGGGTAGGGGAAACGCTAGCACAACCGCTCCATGTGGCTTCACCACTTCCATGATGGCCTCTGTGTCCACGATTGTGGGGCGCCCATGGCCCCATATCCCCATCGAAAGATATCTAAAAAAGGGTAATTAACGACCTCATGCATCATTATGAGGAGGAGGGAATCATCCTTACGTGGGATATGGCCCACCAGGACCTAGAGGCATCCGCGCCTCACCGTGAATGCTGCCCCTGAGGGCTGTGCAGGTATCCATTGCTCCCCACCCCAACATACAACCGCTTCAGGAGCCTGTCCCTACAGCGCTTTCACGACTCCCTGCCTTATGTTGACGAGGTAGGTGATGTACGGCCCAGCCCGATCAGAGTCCCAATCCAGGGGCTCCCAATGAGGGCTCCCACCTGGCCACATCAGCGTCTCCGCCCAGTCTTACTGAACGAAGTACAGGTAAGCTATGCACCTGCACCACCAGCTTCGGTTCGTCTGACCCGACTCTAGTGTAGGGCGCAAGCTAAGGAGGACGCCCGCCAAGGGGCGTCAACATCGACAGCTACTGTGTACTGAGCCACTATTCACGAATACCATCAGGTCCCTGCATACACTGCGTAGGGGAAGATATATGGCCAACCGGGATTGAGGCCCCAACTGCCCCATGGGTAGGCTGGGTTGACTCTTCCGATTGGAGGTACAAACATTGGTCACTGCGATCCAACTTTCTAAAATTCCACCTAGTACGGAGGTCCTCCTCCTACTACTACCACACAGATCATGAGCATGCCCCGCTTCGAGGCTCAACATAGAGGTTCTCCCCATGCTAACCCAATCTAAATTAAAGTCTTCCCCATGGTAGTGATGCTCGGCATGGAAGCCTCTCTCGCACCCATTACACTGGATATGGAGTCGTTCCTCCTTCTCCTGATCATCGGTGCAGGGATACTGCAAATCCTCTTGCTCTTCAATGTGGGTATCCTCCCTGTGTCCACTCAGTAGTCGGTGAATGTCTTCCTCACCCTGACAACCAGAGGGGTGAAGTCTAGCCTCCCTCCACCCGCACCAAGGAAGGAGGTCCTCCACTTGCTCATGTCAGTCCCAGTTGAGGTTTTTCCCACTATAGTGTGATCCATGGAGGTCCTCCCATTTTACCCTTCATCGTTTTTCCTAGTGCTCCTCGCACCCCGACTATCTCGAGTGCAAACCCTCTCTACCCCAACACCAGAACAACCGAAGGACCCTGTGTTAAGAATCAGCCCTTCCTTGAGGATCCACCCAGGGTTAGGAAGGCAAATTTTCGCTGCCATAACAAGAATTATGAGAAAGTCTAGAAGAAGATCAAATTGGTCTGCTTCTCAGAATCTGAAGCGGAGTATGAATTAGCTCGGAAACCCTCCCCTCGCTCATATGAGTCAAGGTTCGGGGCAGAGATGAGGTGCATCAGCCTGGTGATCCCAAAATGTGTGGTCCACAAGATTCCCACCTCCCTCCACTGGTATATCCCGGAGGATGAAATTCTGGTGACCCCATAGGTTACGGTCGTGAAATCGCAACCATCATCACCAGAAGCAACCTCTACCTCCACAAGAGATCACGAAGAGCTATTCTGGGGACAAATGGCGGGCGAGTAGCAACACGACCCATCACCCTCAGCCTTGACCCCTGAGCCAGGTAAGGTGGCTGTCAGCCCCTCTTATTGCGATGTAGCGGCTAGGTCGCTACACTCTTCGGAGGACAGTCTAAGAATCAGTGGCCAGTTAGCCTGGTCGATGTACTCTCCACCGGCCAGCCTACCGTCCCAGCGGTCTACCTCAGTACCACTACTGGTTCCTCAACCACCCCCAGTTGACGAGTGGGGAAATCAAGGTCCAAACCCTGAATCTGATTTGAGGAGCTTCTGGACCATTCTTGCGGCGAACTACTTCCTCGAGAAGTTCTAGCCCATGGCAGTGCAGAATTTCTACACACCAGAATCCCTCTCCCCAGAAGAGTTTCAATGTTTCCACCAGACCCTATGGGTGACTCAATTCCACCTTCAGCACCAGTGAGTGTCTTATTCCTAGAGCCAAGTGCACCTTGAAGTCATCGTCGAACAATGTCGTCTGGTTGATCTGGCCGCACTCCCTGTGGCCCAGCGCCCTAAGTCACCAGGTCGTCGTGAGGCCCTCCAGCAGCAATGCATTCAGAGTATCAAGTTACTCAGAAAAATTATTAGGGAGGCTACCCCCCACATGAAAAACCGTGGCTGGGGGTAGTATACTTTCCTCCTCTACAGTCCCATCCGACGGCAGTCCGACTCGCTTTGCGATATTGAGGACATGCCCCTAGGAAGGGTCACAGTCATCATGGATAACATAGTGGATGAGGAGGACGAGACAGAGCTTCTCGATGGAGACTTACCCCCTGAGGGTGCACCACCATTGTTGGAACGATCAGAGAGGATTACTCGTCAGCAGAGGAACCTCCTAGGTCTCCTTGCACCCACCGAGGCGTTGGTACTCAGTAGGAATGCCAGTAAGGGAAAAGAGCACGCTGGAGATGTCAAGCATTCCGACCCGTCTGCATCAGTTCATAAGATGTAGGAGGGCCCCGAGAATTCCACGATGTGCTAGAAACTTGCTAAGAAGAATAGGTTGGTCAAATAACTCATAGTTGAACACACTGCAGAGCGATGACCCGACTATGGTGATTCTAGGCCGGGGTAGTAGGGGTAGGAACAACTACCCCTTAGTGAAATTCCCCCAGGAAACCCTGATCATGTTGCTCCTGTGGATAGGGATAAAGCATGAGATCATGGAAAGAGGGTGTGGTATTTCTTTCCAAACCCTCCTGAACGGTGCGACAATCCAAGGAACCCCACTCGGGCTCCCACGACAGCCCCAAGGGTCGCTCCACCAGCTGCTCCACGAGCCACTGAGCCTGTCCACCATGTTGAAGATCCCAGCAACACGCTCGTGGTTAGGAATCCCCATCAAGACAGGGACCCCTATACAGATGATTCAATGGTGGAACTCATAGCCTGCCTTGAGGCATTAGAAGCGCAAAAGGTGGCAATCCCACCATATGGAAAGCCATACCCGGTATAGGTGGATGATATGTCGGCACCTACGGGTTTCTGGAATCCCACCTTCTCCCCCTTTAACAGGACGGAGGACCCGTCGCAGCACCTAGCCCACTTAAACTCAAGGGGTGGGCCCATGCTTGGGACCCCAGCACAGAAAGAGGCTGCCAAGATCTGATGTTTCGTTCAGACATTGGAAGGGCCGACATTCGTCTGGTACAACCAGCTCCCCATCGGATCCATAACAAGCTGGGAGGACCTTTTCTGGCAATTCCTCTACCAGTTCAGTTCCACCAGCTGGAAAACGAGAATCACATACATCTTCAAGTGCAAGAAAAGGACCTATGAGCGAGTCGCGGACTTTATCTCCTGGTGAAAGGGGCTTACCTACTCCCTTGACATTCCACTGTCTCAAGAGCAACTACTGACTATGTGTGTAGGAAATGTCAAGATGGAAGTGGTTCCTTCTCTAATCACCCAGAACTACCCTGGAGGATTCAAAGACTTCTCCGATAAGGCCCAATTCCTAGAGGAAGCCCTGCAATAGGCTATCCAGGCATGTTCGTTTCCCCCTGTAATCCCAGCGAGGAGGGCTTCCAGAGCCGAACCCGCCACGGTGGCCCAAATAGAATCCCCTAGGGAACATGAATTGCTACTAGTGGCACTAAACCCATAGCCTTGAAGAGGCCCTCCACCTCAGGCGTAGCCTCCATCTTTGCAGCATCCTCAGAATCAGCAAGTGCCCCCGTGGAATGCGCTTCCACTGCCTAGGAGGGACAATGAAGGTCCGCCTACTCGACAGACCCCACGTCAAGGCCAAGCTCTAAAGTCCCCCTTCTAGGATAGAAGAAACCATACATACTTGATCAATGAAAATTAGGTCCCGGGTTACTTTCATAGGACCTTGGAACAAGGGATTGTACGCTTGCCTGAGTGCAGAAGGCACGAAGAGGCGAATCTCACTGATCGCCCCTACTACTGTCCCTGTCATTGGATTCTAGGGAACACCCTCAAGCAGTGCTATGTGTTTTAAGACTGGCTCCAAGACCCGTTCAATAACAACATAGTCAGGCTGGGCCTAGCCCCAGCACAAGTGGCATGTGTCTTTGTAAGGCTAGATAGTTGTAGCGATAGCGAAGGCGAGTGGCAGCATATTTCAAACCACGGGTCCCTGATGTATGATGATTGGATGGCCCTTAAAAATGTTTTCTCATTCCCATGGTATCATCCGGGCATGCCTGAATCAGCCCGAGCCTTCAGAATCTATATCCATCACTTCTGCATCATCATCTCAGCTGGCCTCTTCCAAGAAGAGAAAGCATCGGTGGCACAAGAAAAATCAGCGTGCCCCGCCAATGCCATCATCATCCCGAACTCTCAGTGACTTAATGCCCCCTATGATGGGGATCCCTCCCAGAATCCACCCAGTAGTGGATGGATCTTGAATTTAAATTCAAGGGTACACTTCAGTTAATAACATTGAGTTGGTAAACCCCTATATGACTCCCGATGACGGGGAATTCCAAGAGAACCTCCCCAAAATCCACAGCCGATGCCAACGTCAGCGGTACCGCCGCCATATCGGTCATCGAAGTTCATCAGTTGTCACCTATAGCTAGGTCATGCATGCCACTAAGACGCGACATCAGACCGAGTGTAGAGCTCAGCACTCATAGCCTCTCCATCCAGTGTCGTCTGGACCACCTCCACCACCGTTTGTGCTATTGGATCAGGAAGAGCTACCTTGACTAGGTTGTGACTAGGCTCACCCTATTACAGGCCATTCTCAGTCGTCCGGTCCTCATCCGACAACTACTCTCCGAGCTTTGATTAGTGATTAGCGGGATATGCTCAGCACTAGTTGGTCGGCCGGGCTCGCCATGCCTCCTATCACAGAGCGGCCTCCTGTAAGTATAAGTTCGCACATGGCGTGGAAGTATGAATTTCCCAAGCACCTCGATGACATCCTAGTTAGGATCTCCATCCTTGAAGCCCTTCACCTATCGTCAGATATGTGTGTGGCCCTCACTAAGGCTTTAAGAATCCCCATATAGTTTGAGACAAACATAGTAGCTGCAGAAGCTTTTCATGCTAAATCTATTGAGAACGCCAAATATTGGGCCATCATCGTATTCGCTGGAGAGGATGAAGGCTCCCCCATATAGGGGCACATCTGCCCGATGTACATCACCGAGCAATTTAAAGGCATAGAGGTTCGTCATTGTCTCTTTGAAACTGGCTCTAGGATTATCCTTATCCTGATATGGACATTGCAGAAGTTAGGTTTATCCGAAGATGACATGGCTCTCTCTAATTTTAGAATATAGGGATA
Source organism: Viscum album (assembly GCA_963277665.1). NCBI lineage: Eukaryota > Viridiplantae > Streptophyta > Magnoliopsida > Santalales > Viscaceae > Viscum > Viscum album. Next base: position 601,251,209 of record OY728122.1, read on the forward strand.
TGACAGGAAAGAGTAGACCCCAGTCGGAAAGATCTGTTTCAAGACCCAGTTCAGTAGCCTAGTTTCCAGCACCAAATTTATGGTTGTCTCCTTGGACACCATGTACAATGAATTGATGGGAAGACCATGGCTTCACCGGCACGCGGCGGTCCCCTCCTCGTATCACCAATGCCTCAAGTGATCCTTCAATGGTCTATTAGGTGTACTCCAAGTTGATTCATCTCCTTTCGCCTCTTGTGAATCCTGCTACCTAGATGCCAACTATTCCAAGATCAAGGATAAGCAGATTTTGGCAAGTGAGGTTGATCCTGTCACAGTCGCAAATGACCCCTGGGAAGGTCTGGATGATGCCTATGTCTTCCTAATCCATCGATTAGAGGCCACAAACCCTGATATGGGGAAATTCTTTGTTGTCTCTGATACAAGAGGAAAGAATATTCTTAAGTCCACGTGATGGTGGAAAATCACCTCGTACTCTTACACAAAATTTGATCAGGTGATCCCAGAACCTCCTACCCACGTACGATATGGGGATATCCGCCCCATGGAAATGGTAGTACGTCATACGTGTCTATTTTTCCAGGCTAGGATCAATCAGATCAAACCAATTCACCAATATTGCTTTGATATCGACAAGAGTGGCCCCTTGGGCCCAAGACTAGATGGGATTGGATCGACTGCCTTCATCTTAATGGTCTCAGTAGTGCGTGATTCCCCCGATATGTTATCCACTGTCTTCCAGGCTGGTAACTGCCTCCCGTTAGGACTTGCTGACCCAAAGGAAGCTTCTCCTGCTAGGGATTCCTCCGAAATTGATGAAGAGGATTTAGAGGATTCTACCTCTGCCTTTGAAGAAGGCATATCAGCCCCAGTCGATGAACTGGTACATGTGAAACTTGGTAGCAAGGCAGATTCGAGAGCCACATTGATCATTGCTTCCATGTCCATCAAGGAGTAGTAGTGGTACATATATTTCTTGAAGAAGCACCATGATTTATTCACCTTGAGTTACGAAAATATTCCATGACTAGATCCTCAGGTAGACGTCCACTACCTCGGTCTCTCGACAAATCATTGTGGGTTTAAGCTGCCTCCCTCAAAGATGCACCCTTCTTATAGGGCCATGGTTGATGACAAAGTTGACAAGATAATCAGAGCAAACTTCACCAAGGAGGTCAAGTACCACAAGTGGCAAGACAACATTGTGCTCGTGAGGAAGAAAAATGGATAGTTGAGGGTCAGTAACGACTTCTGAGATCTCAACAGTCACTGTCTAAAGGATGATTTTCCCCTTCTAGTGATAGAATTTCTGATCGACGCTACGACTGAGTTACAAGACCTCTCCTTCATGGATGGTTACTCTAGATATAATCTGATCTAGATGGCCCTCGAGGATGAAGAGTCCTCCCCTTTAATGTGCCCCTAGGAACTTTCTGTTACCAGGTTATGGCCTTCAGCTTGAGGAATGCAGGTGCAACCTATTAGTGGGACATGCACCGCATATTCCAGCCAATCCTCGGGATATTGGTGGAATTATATGTGGATGATCTGGTGGTCAAATCTCGCCAGTTCTAGGACCATCTCAAGGACCTTGAGAAAGTATTTGGATTCCTCTGTTCCCACCACTTGAAGATGAACCGGTTGAAATGTGACTTCGGGGTCACCTTTGAGAAGTTTCTTGGCTTTTTTATCATGTACCGAGGCATCGAGATCGACCCCTAGAAGATCAAGGCCATCAATCAGATTCCTCAACCAAGAAATATTCGGGAGCTAAGAGGTTTCTAAGGACACATAGCCTACATACTCTTATTCATTGTGAATCTGGCCAGCAAGTGTAATCCCTTTTCTTGGATAATGAAGAAAGGATCTGCCAACGAATGGGATGAATAGTGCCAGACCGCATTTGAGGAAATAAAGTAGTATCTTCTTCAGCCTCTGGTCTTGATGCCATATGCCCCCGGAATCCTGCTAATCCTGTACGTGACTGCCCTGGGACGATCTCTCATTGCCCTTCTGGCCCAGAAGAATAATGAGGGGACAAAAAACAGTCGCTACTACCTCAGCTGCATGATCATCGATACGGAGACCAGATACTCCCCCCAACAAAAAGAGTTGTCTTGCACTGGTATTCGCAGTACAGAAATTGCGACATTACTTGCAGCACCATGAGGTATAGACAGTGTCTCAGGTAGACATTATGAAGTACATTCTTAACCGCCCCATGTTGACCAGCCATATAGAGCGGTGTGGGGTAATCCTCCAGTAGTTCGACATCAGGTTTGTGCTTCAGAAGTCTATCAAAGGAAAAGCATTGATAGATTTTTTATCTTCCCATCCAACCGCCATGGACCTGTCACTGGAACTGGATTTTCCCGATGAGGTCATCCTCTCGGTATATCCTTCCATCCCATGTTGACAGATTCACTTTGATGGTGACTCCTAAAGCACCAACGGCGGGAGGCTCGATGATCCTAGGCTTAATAGAGTAGGCCAGGGTATTGTCTTTATCACACCAGCACAAGACATTCTTCCATATTCATTCATGTTGTCGGAAGGCTACACCAACAATGAGGCAGAGTATCAGTCTCTTATCACTGGCCTCGCGCTGGCCCTCGAGATCGATGTACCCCATATACATGTGAAAGGGTATTCTGAACTAGTCATCAAGCAAGTCAACAGTGACTATGTCATCAGAAATCCAGAGCTCGTACCTTTCTGGGAGCCCACCATCCATCTAATGGCCGAGTTTCCATCTTGGCCGGATGTTACTCATGTCCCTTGATCCCAAAACATTCGAGTTGATGCCCTGGACGGCTTGGCTACATCACTTGCAGAACCCGAGCAGGATGATCTGATTATACACATGGAAAACCAGAGAGTCATTTCCCCCATCACCCTAGATGATGACAACGACCTGCGAGTAAGCCATCTTACCATCGGAGCCTCCACGTCAGGACCATTAGGTTTTTCAGATGTAGTGGTTGAAGCGACTCCTAACTGGAGAGCCCCTTTTGTCGAGTATCTCCAGAATGGTTGCCTCCTGGCTGATCAGGCCGAGAGCAAGTGAATCCAACGCCGCACACTGCACTTTACTCTCCAGAGTGGCCTCGGTCTTGAGTAGATCCTCTACAAGAGAAGAATTGATGGAGATATTTTCTATTGCATCCAAGGAGTCAACATTTCTCAGGTCATGCAGTAGGTTCACGCCTGTTCCTATAGGACTCAGCAGACTAGGCTGAAGATGTCCCATCAGATCCGGAGACTGGGGTACTTTTGGACCAGCATGATCAATGATTTCATTGAGTTCTCTATGAGATGTCATGCATTCCAAACCCGTACTAACATTATGCATTATCCTCCAGAACCTCTCCACTCCACCAGGTACTCTCGGTCATTTGTGGTATGGGGACTCGATGTCGTGGTACCATACCCACCGGCGACATCTCACCAATGTAGGTTCATCCTGATCACCAAATATTTGTTCTCCAAGTGGGTAGAAGTGGTTCCACTCAAGGTGGTCAAACCATGTTCTATTGTTTACATCGTGAGATCCAATATAATCTACCGATTTGGGGTCCCTCAAGTCATCCTCACTGATAACGGCACCAACTTCCGAGTAGTATAGAAGAAGAAATTGAATTCCAAGTACAACATCTGTTCGAACCATCCATCTATCTATCACGTATAATAAATTGGGAAGATTGAGGAATTCAACAAAACCCTCTCAAGAATTTTGCAGAAAATGGTTGGTCAGAACATGAAGAGTTGGCCGGACAAGCTCTCCAATGCCCTCTGGGCCGATCGGATGACGACTCGTAATTTCGCCCATGTGAGCCCTTATTCCCTGGTGTATGGATCTGAGTCCATCCTACCCATCGAGATCCAACTGCCTTCATTACGCACAGTGGTCTATGACCAGCAGGATCCAGATAAGGTAGTCAAAATTCATCTGGCAGAATTGGAAGCACTTGACGAGAATAAGCTCTAAGCCCTACACAATATAGAAAGGCATCAGAATAAGATAACTAGAGACTTCAACAAAAAGGTTCACCTCCTCTCTTTTCTGCAAGGCGACTTGGTATTGGCCCTCGAGGCGTCAATGATCCCCGGTAGAAAACCAACCAAGTTGGAGCCCCAATGGGACGGACCGTACATGATTCATAGGGTTTACCCCATTAGAGCATAATCTCTGGTGACCATGGATGGTGAGCGTATAACCTCTCCCACCAATTCCAAGTTCCTCATGAAATACTTTTCCTAAGCATAATGGTCCCGCATGACCTTAAACTGGATGGTCCTGCATGACCCTAAACTGTAAGCTGGTCCCGCATGACCTTAAACTGCATGCCAGTCCCGCATGACCTTAAACTGTTCGGTCATGCACGACCTTAAATTAGACTGTCTCGCATAACCCTAAACTGCATGCTGGTCCCACATGAACTTAAACTGCATGCCGGTCCAGCATGACCCTAAACTGTTCGGTCCTACATGACTTTAAACTATGCATTGTCTGCATGACATTAAACTACATTTTGAGAACTACGTATGGCTTGATTCCCATCCTCCTAGGATACGTAGGAATGCTCAGATTCCTTGTCTTGATCCCAGCCCCTGAACCCTTCCCTTTTACTATCCCCCTTGGGTATAGTTATCTTGAAGTATCCTTGCATGATATGGTGTAGGATTAATTAGCCCCACTAATATCAGGATTATAATGGTCACACCATGTGCCCACTAATGTTCTTCTATCCTCCCACATCCTCACCACATGATGTTAAACTGCATGGCCTTCAAGAACTACATATGGCTTGATGCCCATCCTTATGGGATATTTTGGAAATCCTAGACATTTCATCTCTTGGTCCAGCCCAAATGCCAAAATCTTCCCCTTGGGTCAAGACATATGGAAGGGGTGCAAACATTTTCCCCAATTCACGTCGAGCTAACATCAATCCGGCCATACATCCCACTCCCTTGAGACGTTCACCTCTTTCATAGATGGGTATAACTATGCTTCACCCACTCCTTTGATTGGGATTCCATCATCATCCCCATACAGAAGATCCCCCGAATGGTATGGATTCTTGTCCTAAGGGCTCTCTTAGCACTACGTGCCAATTCACTTGAGGATGTTGAGCAAAAAGATGATACAAGTCCCTCTATGCGAATATGGTCAGCGGTCGATGCTCATTTGTTCTTCCCATTTCTGGTCACTATAGGGACACTGTGTTTTGAACATTGTCAACAACTGTCCTGTGACATTGGAACCACCCCACGATGTCCCAAACCTTGAGAGTAGTGGTTCATTATTCTCCATTGTATCTACAAGTGACGAACTCCCTTCAAGAAAATCCGGGTTTTAGTCCCCCATATGACAGGGAAAGATGATACCAGACCCTTGTTTCCCACACCGAGCACTACTCACGTGGTATTAGAAGTTGTGATGAGGCAATAACCATACAAGAGGACCTATGGCCTTCCATTTGAGGCCCAGACTCGGGCCCCTTGGCCTTTTTGTGCCCCGACCCAGGTTCTCTCTTATGGGATTGTACGGTGTGGTATGGGATTAAGTCCTTATTCATGCCGGGTTACTCTTCGTGCCATACACATTCACAGATTAGACACCTTATCCTCTCTTCATCCCCACTACATGACGTTAAACTGCAAACTGGTCGGGCCTTCTGACCGAGGCCCAGCCTCAGGCCCCTTGGCCTTTTTGGGCCCCGGCCTAGGTTCCTATTTAGGAGTGTGTGGTGTGGTATGGGATTATGTCCTCATTCATGTCAGGTTATTCATTGTACCGTACACCTCCCTTGTGCGGTACATCTACTCCTCTCTTCGTCCTCAGGGCAAGATGTTAAACTGCAGACTGGTCGAGCCTTTCCGATCGACGCCCACCCTCAGGCCCCTTGTCCTTTTCGGGCCCTCAGCCCAAGTTTTTATTTAGGAGTGTGCGGTGTGGTATGGGATTATTTCCTCATTCACGTCGGTTTATTAATAGTGTTTTACACCTCCCTTGTGTGGGAAATATACTCCTCTCTTCATCCTCGCAGAAAGACGTTAAACTGCAGACTGGTCGGGCCTTTCTGATAGAGGCTCAGCCTCAGGATCCTTGGCCTTCTAAGGCCCTGGCCCAAGTTCTTACCTGGAGTGTATGGTGTGGTATGATATTATGTCCTCATTCACGACAGATTATTCTCCCTGTCGTACACCCCCTCGTTAGGGTATCTTACCCCAATGTTCCCTTCAAGAACTATGCGTGTCATGATTCCCATCTTCATGGGATACATAGGACCGCCCGAATGTCTTGACTTCGAGTACAACCCCATCTCCCAGAAATCTTCATTCACCTTGGCCCCTTCTCCTTCCCTTTCCTAGGGAGGGGAGTATATGGTGTGGCATGGGATTATGCCTTCATCCATGTCGGGTTTTAACAACCACACCACGTACCTCTCCCACATGGGAGCTCTCTATCGCTATTCTATACTTATCCCTTAAAATTGACTACTCTCAATTTGAGAACCCTCTTCGACCCTCTTTGGAGATTCACCAATGTGCCTAAGGGTACTCTGGTTTAGTACCTGGAATGTCGGATTCTACTCAGACATGATTTCATCCATTTCTCAGGCTTCATGTTCCACTTCTCTAGGGATTCCGTCACCTTCCACACATAAAGGGACCCCCATGTGGCATGGATGCTAGGCCTAAGGGATCTCCTACCATTACGGGACAACATCCTTAAGGGACATAGACAAAAAATCGATACAAATCCCACGTTTTTTAATATGGTCAGCCGCCGACGCTAATTTTATTGTTTCCATTTTAGGCTAACATGATATGGATTCTATGTTTCTAACACAGTCAACAGTCAACCTCCATCATCAAACCAACCCCATTAAGCCGAAAATGTCAGTTACATGATTCACATACTTCTCCACCTCATCATTTCCAAATAAAATATTGACACTCCTAGCACTAACCCTCAGTGCGCATTTTCATGTTAGGAGGACAAAGCCACAGTAAGGGCATCATTCAGGACACCGTACCGATTTCCCTTTGGCATGTGTTCCAGGTATCCCAGTAAACATCTTCCTCCCTTGTTTCCCACACCGAGTTTGACTCATGTGGGCTTAGGGGTCGGGTTGAGGTCTGTGCTTACTTGGAAGGTTTTCACTCCTCTCTATTTTGAGCTCTAAGACCGTAAAATAAGACCTCCTATAGAACTACGTCTAGCTTGATTCCCATCCTCATTGGATACATAGGAGTTCCCAGACATATCATTTTCGGGTCTAGCTCAATTGGGAGATTGTTTCTCGTTCCCCTTATCCTCTTACCTCTATTTAGTCCCCTTGTCCTGAGGCTCCTTTATCAGAATTTCATATGGTGTGGTATGGGATTATGTCCTCATTCATGCCAGGTATGTTTTATTGCACCATATACATTCCCTATTTAGCATCATCTCTACTATGTCTGTGCCACGTGATGTTAAAATGCACACCTATTCCTATCACATGACCCTAAAATATGACATTATCATCATGGACACACGATCAAAAAATGGCACTGCATTCTGATGTCCTCACTCAAGGGGACACCATGTTTGTTATTCGTCACACGCCATGCCATTTTTCAATGCTTGCATATGGATTGACTCTTGTGGCGATGCCAAGACATGCTATACTAGTCTGTCGCTTCGCAAAAAAAAAACCAATTCACCTTAAAGGAAAAACAAGATTTATCAAATACGACTTCTTTTGGTGCGAGGGCCACACCCGCACTCCCCTTTTATCCCTGGAACCGGTACCTTACCATGCCACCCTAATAACTATGTGCAGCTTGATCCTCATCCTCATGGGGTACGTAGGAACGTCTTTCCACATTCCCTTCAGCCCAAATTAAATCTCGTTTCCAGTCCCTTGACCTTGATCTATCCCAGGGAACACGTGGTTGTTGGATCCCCAGGTTCCCATTCGCATCTGGTTTTATAATTCCCCCACCATGTGTCTCCCGCGTTTCCTACCATGCATGGGCTGAGCTCTATGACCATAAACTAAGATCTATTTTAGAACTATGTATGGATTGATTCCCATCCTCATGGTATACCTAGGGACACCTAGACATTTCACCTTGGGTCCAGCCCCAAGATTCATAAATCCTATTCCTCCCTATTTCCATCCCCTTGGCCCGACCCCTTGTGGGGAACCATGTAACTACAGTTGTGCCCTGAACAAGTTTAGGATGCCCCACAATGACATTGGGAAGTGACGACTACCTCTCTAGATAGGTCTTGTCCAAAAGAAATAATGATCCATGATCAGACTGATGTGCCCCTCTAATGTGCTTCTGCCACGATGGCATAATTTCCAGAGTGTTATATTCTGTTCGAACAAACCATCACTCTATATTCCATGCTTTGTGTGCCCCTTATTCGGACCCTCATCCCCTTTCATGTCTAAGGGACCCCCCTAATAGTATGGATGCTTGGCCTATGTCCCACCTATTGTCCTGTGCCAATGTTTCAGAAGACTAATGGATGAAATTTTGAGTCAGATCTCATGTTTCGAACATGGTCAGCGGTCGGCCCTCATTTTCTATCCCCATTCTAGGATAACACAATAAGGATACTATGTTTTGAATGCAGTCAATAGTTATTCTTTATTGTCACGCCACCCCCACAGTGTTCTGAATCCTGGGTATCGTGACTCACACCTTTCGTTCCCCTGTTTGTACTGATTCCAGCGCACCTGGCGTTATCCCATTTGTGCAGAAGAGCACATTGGGAAAATGGTAATTCGGCTATTTCGAGAGCTTCATCCTCAAGTTAGGTCTCTCCCATTTCCTCCCAGAAATTTGGGCCAGTTATTCAAACCATGAATGCCTGAATCTGGGTTGACGCTCCCACGATGAAGCGAAGGAATAGTACGAACATCTGTTGTTTATCACATTGTGGGAAACCCGCGTGAGCTTGGGAATGGATTTCTATTTATTCCAGGATTATGGTTGGATTCCTTAAACCAAACAAACAAGAAAATATATTCATCCATAAATGCAGTTCAGAATAAGAAGTTGTAAGGGGAATGAGTTTATGAGTTCGGCCAAAACATGTCCCTTAATGGTCATCTTCATGGATGGATTATTCCAGCATCACTACCCTTTCCCTGGTGGCCTCTAGGATCCTCTAGTACGATCTGATTTTGCTCCTATATGCTGTAGTAGGACACCATCTCCCTCGCCCCGACATCTTGAATTCTGGATCCCTTTCATGGAACAAGATGGAGCATTTCTTGTAAGTGATGTCCTTCAGGAAGTCCTTGACCCCCAGCCTCTCCTTGGCCAACTCTAGCTAGTGCCATGTCAGCATAGGGGTTCGTGATCTGTCACTCCAGGTGTTACTCACTGGGAGGAATTCATCGTACCGATGTCGGTCTAGAGGGATACCCCTAAGGAAATGGATGTCCAGCAGGCTGATTCTGACTTCCCCATGATAAAGTTGGAAGGTATTGGTATTAGGGGACCATCAAGTAAACAACTCTGGCCCGAGCTCCGGCTGACAGTATAAATGAAACTGCGATGTCCACACCACCTCGAACAGACAAATGTGCCGCAATTCGGCCCCAAACTGGTCACATGTCTGGAAAACCTAATATGCCAAGGCCCATTCACTGGTGAAATTGCCTCCAAACCACAGATCCCAATCCTTCAGCTAGAATTTGGTATTGTTAGTAACACTCTGATGGAAGGTGCTTTCATAAAGGGCTGGAGAGCTCTCCGCAATAGGGTCACTCCCCGAGATCGTCCTGGTCCTGGGATTTAGGACGTAAACGTCCAGGTTCCTGGTTTGTCAAGAAGGATGTCCGTTTAGGTGATTTTATACTGGGGTAGGTCATCCTCAGGGGTCACCCATGACCGCGGTGTTTCGACCTCCAACCTTGGCACAAGTACCTCCTCTAGGATTTCGAAGTCCCAGATCGGTAGGTTAGAAGACAATGCATACTCTTTCTGCACTGGGGTAAACATGTGGAATAGAGTGTGGTTGTTGGACACAATCCTTTGGGCACCATAAACCTCAGGGTTGGTGACCATCTCAGCCCTTCGAGTAGCATATGTGGCTTCCCTCTCACCGTCAGCCTGATTGGCGACCATCTTTTTCCGGCAGGATTCTAAGGAGTAGGGGCGAAAAATAAGGAGTTTTTGTGAAAAATTAGTAGCTGGTGCAAAAAATCATCTACTGGCTTGAAAAAATTAGAGTTGGAACCGAAAATCCAGGGTTGGCACGAAAGCACATGACTCATCATGGTGAATTTCACGAAAATGCAGCGTTTTTCGCCTAGGTAGAAGAACATTTCATGCACGAGATCTCTGACTTATCACGCAAGAAAATCAGTATGGAATGGAGGGACCCGTGGCTCCTTTTATAGGTGTGGTGAGCAGTTTCCGCGCACACGGGAAAAATAGATTACATGCCCCAGCCCGGATTCTCTCGGCACTTTGGTAGGAGGTGTGCAACAGCCCCAGGGTGCCCTGTATCTTGGCGTTTCCCTCGGAATCCGACAATTATGGCCCCTCGCTGGTCCAATTCCTAGGGGGAATTTGTAGATGCTGAAATATGATCAAGAGCTGAAGCAGGTTATAACGCGACAAAGAGAAGCCATATTTGTAACCGGCGATCTGTCCTGGGGGTGGAGGGGTGACATGATAAAAATACTGAGTTATGTAAAAACATATATCCCGCATGAGAAATCCAAGATTCACGAGAGTTTTCTGCATGGGTGCGGAACTATTTCGCACCACCACTCTGAGTGGTTGATCTATGCGTTGCCGACATCGGGGCGCGCAATATTTCATGCCGAATTGTTTTTTGCACGGCCCCATGATCATGAGCGCCTATAAATAGAAGGCCACCCCTTCGACTTCAACCCATAAGAATCTGAACCGTCTCTCCTGCATGGAATTCCCCTCTCGTACACGCAATAGATGGATTTCAGGTACTAAAGTTTTCACGCCAGGTCGCTCGGGGTCCGCCTTCACGCGAGACCCCTTGGGCATGATCTACTTCGAAGACCCATTGAGCCCATCCCCCCCCCCCCCTCGTGTGAAATTCCTTCCAATTGGGCACAATTGGGTCCCCCCCCCCCCCCCGCGTAATTCCTATTGCGCGCCGAACCCTCTATTTTCACACCCAACGCTCAATTGCGCGCCGACCCAGTCATTTTTCCACATGCAATCCCTTTTGTGCATCATCCCAGCCCCTTTTTCATGCAATGGTCCCTTTAATGTGGAATCCTCACAACTTTTTAAACCATGATGTCCATCTATTGGGCATCATTTTCGGGTGCCTCTCGCGCCCATGGCACCTTCGCTATATACTAATTTTTCACGAAACCTCCTATGTTCGCATGAAATAACTTCAAAGTCCCCTGGATGATACCGCCCGTTGCATTGCTTCACCTCATGCTTCTTCGTATAGGAACGTTAATGGATATTTCTGCATCGCATAGCCATGCTAACGTGGGCCCCTTGATGGTTTCCCCTATGACACCCCTCACCACGGTTTTTCCTATCCCCTCATTTCCCCAAGGAGGAGGGGGTACCGGTTATGTAAGTCCTAGGGGTGCTGGGAAAACCCACCATGTCTGAGCTACAGGACGTTAAACTGCCAAGCACCTTCATCCTCATCACATGATGTTAAACTGTGACCTCGCCCCATGCCTCGCACATGGGGTCCCCCACCTTGGACATTCTCTACACCCACTCGTCTCCATGGGGATGGGATCACCCCTCACATGGGATTATATCCTCCTTATCGAAGTGGCGTTTGTCTACGGGGAAAGGGAAAACATATCGGTGTAAGACCCTAGCTCTCTTGTAGGAGGTAGAATCCATGCTCATTTCATCTTCGGTCCCCACGACCAGCAATGGTCATGGTAGGGAATAGTGCTTCTCTTTTCATATTTGGCCCCAAATCCCTATCCCGCTGCGCTCTATCACCCACATGAATCCATCATGAAGTAAGTCCCAACCTCTTTGGGCTGCTAACCATGAATAATTCCCTATTTTCTCTTTGGGCTACGATCACGTGTAAGCCCCACTCCACTTACCACAGACGCACCTTTCACAATGTGATCATCAGGTCTTTGCTGCCTCTTGTTTCTCACACGAAGCATGACTCATGTGGGCTTAGAGTAAGCACCGACCATGATATCCTCATCCTGGGTAGCCTAGAGTGTAAGCCCCATAACCCACCATCCAAACTACGAGGACTTTGATCCTTTCCAAGGCAAGGTATGTCAGAATCCTCCCTGAGGTTCAATCCCAATACCAAGTTCTCTCGACACCACTTCGCATCGGTTCAATAGACCCTTTTCCATACTGAACTACGTGTACGTTGATCCTTGTCAAAGAAAGGTACATAGGAAGCCCCCCCGGAGGTTCAATCCCAACACTAATTGGACCCTAGGTCCTCTTTCACATCGTTTCACTGACCCCATGGGCCACCTCAGAGCATATGCCCCAAATTCTACCAGAACAGTGAGGAATTTGATCCTTTCTAGGGCAAGGTATGTAGGAAGCCTCCATGAGGATCAAGCCCAATACCCAGTTGTCTCAGAAACCCTTCGCATCAGTTCAATAGCCCCTTTTCTATCCTAAAGTACATGGACTTTTATCCTTTTCAAGGAAAGGTATGTGGGAAGCCTCCCTAAGGTTCAAGCCTGACACCCATTGGACCCCAGGTCCTCCTTCACGTCGGTTCACCGACACCCTGGGCCACCTCAGAGCATAAGCCGCAAACATCACCTTATAAAGTACATGGTATTTGATCCTTTCCAAGGTAGGTGACATAGGAAGCCTCCACGAGGTTCAAGCCCACCATTTTCAAGGTTCAATCCCACCACCCATAGGACCCTAGGTCTACCTTTACGATGTTTAGCCCCCATCCCGCATGACGTTAAACTTTATCCACCATTCAGCGGTAATCCATTGTCACTCAATTCAGTGGTAAGCTATTGTGACCTTAATCGGTGTTAAGACATTGTGACCCCATTAAATGATAAGACATTGTGTGTATCAATCAGTGGTAAGTCGTGGCAAACCCCAATTGGTAGTAATCTATTATCACATGAACTACGTGGACTTTGAATCCCCGCCACGGGGATAAGTAGGAAGCCTCTTCGAGGCCCAAGACCGAAAACATCGTCATCCTCATGATGGTTCCATCACATTCACCATCCCCTTCACGGAACCTTCCATCATCCATCTAGATACTTACCCGGGTCGCCACATCCCGGTGGGATCATGCCACCCCATTCCCCGTTCCAACTGACTCCATTCGAGAAGCCACCCACATACTGGCCCCAATATCAGTGTTCCCTCCAGGGGGATACACCCATCTGATCCACTCCATTCTGTGTTTTGATCCGCCTGATCCATCTCCACTGGATGGTAAACCTGTGGCATACCCTATGTTAAACATGTGAATAGGAGGAAAACCTTAGATACATGCCCATGGCATATGATTCCCCACGTTCAATGTGGGATGCCTCAGGCTTCTGCACCCTCGAGAAGCCCTGTAATAAGGGACAGAAGACAGACACACCAATCCCCCATCATCCAGACACGCCCGTGAAGTCCAGCGTGACTACTCCCCTAACCAAAGGTTGCTGTCCGGACCAGACCCCTTCGAATGTCCTGATAGAAGCAGTGTAGTTAACTGGTGTCCATGAAGATATGGCTCTAGGAAGAGTTTCACGAACAATATCTTAAGTCTATGAGGGAGACCCGGACTAGGTGACGAGTTCCGAGGAGGAATCCATGGAAGGAAGAACTCACATCCCAACATCCTGTTTCGATCAAGGTGTAGAGGTCCCTGAATAAGGAGCGGATGCCCCCCACCTTTGAAAGTGGGAATGCAGGGAAAAAAACCATGCCCCTCTTCCCCGAATGAGACGGACGCGCGTGCCCTGGAGAAAGAGTCATAAAAGAACTGAATAATCAATTTTGATCCACCATTTCTTTTTCAAACATTTTAATTTTTATTATGAAAACATTATTGGTTTAGTTCTGGGTTTATATAAAATATTATTCCCTATTCTAATTTAAAATCTCTTTAATATTATCCTTAAGCCACACTAATTTTTTTTAATTATAAATATTTTTAAATACTCTTTTTAAATGTTGTCACTTCAATTTGACATCAATTATCATGATCTAGGACTAGTTTAACTTATGTATGTCCCGGTGTTTTCTAGATCCATTATTTCATGGACACTTTTATGATCCCAGGTTCTATATGTTATGATTATTTTTGTTTAATCATGTTCAAAGCCAATTTATATCATTATATTATGTTTCTGAACCCATGAGCTAAGCGTTATTTTATTTTTTATTCCCTTACTGAGACTTTTAGACCATCCCTTTGTTTAGGTTGTCCCTAGGTTATCCAATGCAGGTGTATAACCAAAATGGAAGTTAGAAGATCATTACAGAGATTAAAAAAAATCAATTTTTATGATGTTTAATTACATACTCAATCTTCCAAGACACTAAACATTATAATCCTCATTCTATAATTTAATTTTTAATTATTCTTAAAATCATGTAATGATGTGTGTAAAAGTCCAGGGTTTCTATAATTAGTATCATGGGAAGGTTTAGTTATTTTTGCAGATTAGGAATAGATAACTTTACTTCGAACCTTAGGGAAAAGAATAATTATAACAAAACATCAGTAAATTTTGTTAAGTATAATGTAAGCGGTTTATAGAGAAAATACATCACCCTATGGATACAACAAGTGGACGTGGTTCTGGAATAGATGTACCTACGAGTAATAACTCTAACAAAGTGTTCTATGCCAGAATCGCGATAACCTTGTATACAACAAAGGGGGTTACTGTGATCCTAGTTTAACATTCTCGGGGGATTTACTTTTCAAAATTCATTAACTCATTACGAACCATTATTAAGGGAAAAAAATCCCAAAAAGAATATATGTTAGGAATCAAATCATGGATAACCTAGATTGAAACCTATGGAATCACAAGTTAGGATATATTTTCCCATTAAGAGTTTATCCTTCTATGTTTAATGTTTACTAAAATTATTATTAGTTAAGTATTCAAGCCCCCTCACTGAATTTTCTTTTTCATAGTTAATGGAAGAATATAGAAGAACACGTGCCAAAAATCAATGTGATTGGCAATGTGAATATTTCCATAATGTTATGCCAAATATAATTGTAATGGGTGCTCAAAAATTATGATAGTATTGGCTCAACTGTAGAAAGTTATGAATATTAACATTAATCATGTGTAACTCCCTCCTTATCCATTGAAATAGAACGTTTCCATCGATTACTTCATGTGGAAAATGCCTCCCGATAACAACCCAACTCTTTATTACACACTTAAACATGATTTATTACATAAAATATTCAATTGATATGATATATAAGATCAAGAGGTCTAGTGTATTTGGGGATTATGAAAATTACATAATAGAATAGAACATAAAACACAAAACAATGTTACTGAAAACATCCATTACATGACCACTACATTCCCTCATACTTAGCATTGCATGGGATAACCTAAGGGCATGCTTAAGAAAAGGGTGAGATATAAAGCCCAGTAAGGGAATAAACAAGGAATAAACTAAAGAATACAATACATTTTAGACAATAGGATTATCAATGGAGCACAAGAGGAACATGAACATACTCTCATGATAAATCATGATAATCATAACATGGAAATGTGGCAACAACAATTAACATGGAATTAGCATGAGCCAAGGCTCACTGCACAAGGAGCATGAGTAAACCCTAATTGCACATGAAGAATTAGTAAAACCTTATTTCAATTGATTTAGAATGATTCAACACCCATTTCACATAGGGTATCATGATACAATACTATACCCAATTCATTGGAGTGCTATCAGGGTGCACCCTTCTTAAACATTTCATTTCATGCATAAATGTGACACACAGATCATACAACATGGAATCAATCATCATCATTTATTCCTTGACAAAGGGATGTGGAATATATAAATGAATATTTATAAATAATAAGTAAATGTTCATAAAGGTGATTTCCATTTATAGATAAATGGGCATGGTATTCACTACACAATGACATTGGCTTAGAAAATCGTATTGCAATTTCGGCAGCATAATGGTGTGAAATAAGCACTCATACAAAAATTGTTAATGGGAGATAAAGGGTTGTCTCATCGTATTTAAATGAAATGGACTGTAATGGGGTCACATAGATACATGTCCAAACAAACGTAATGGAATTTAGATGGCAAATTCAAAAGAATTACTTGGAGGTAAAAGAGGAGAGAGAAATCCCTCATGGAATTTCGGCATGGTAACAGGTGTACATGGGAAGCATTAATGAGAGAGAAAGGGGTATCCCATCATCCAAACATAAATAGGTCAGTGTGTGGGAGGTTTTAAATCATACCCCAACATTTTTAATTGAAAACAAAAGGTCATAACAACTGATTGGAAATTAGACAAAACTGAGAAATGAAGAAATCCCTTACTTGGAAATGTGATCCCAGAGGCTTGGGGGAGGCTTGAGAGAGGCTCATTGGAATCTTGGGGCACCTTTGAAGGATTCTAGAGAGAGGAGGGAAGGGTTTGGTCAAAATCCAAAGGATTTGGGTGGAGAGAAAGTGGGATCTTGGGTGGGTTTATATAAGAAAGGAGAAGGAATTCTTCATTATTTAGGTTTGGGACACCTCACATTAAACTAATCCAAACCACAAACCAGCCCATGTTTTTTGCCCATTGTTTTTTCCAAAGGGGAGTGGAAAACAATATTTTATATAGAAAATGGCCAAAAGTATTAAAATAATAGGGTTTCTTATCTGGAAGTGAGTCACACTCTAAAGGAAAACCATTTAAAAAGACAAAATGTTTTATAAGCCTTGAAGAGTCCACTAAAACTTTGTAAAATAAATCCCCCAAACCCAAAATCACATTATTTTAATTTTAAAATATATATTGTCTCAAGATGATGTTTATAGTATTTTATTATATCACTATGAGGTCATTATGATGTCATAAAATCCATTATATATTTAAACGGAATTTAATTTTTACCCAAAAAATCGACTGTCTCTAAAAATTATGAAAAATTCACTGTTGGATAATTTCAACATCCTGATTCTGAAATAATATTCATTTTTTCTGAATAATTTTATAAATATTTTAATTTTTACTTTTAAAATAAAAACTGATATTTATAAAAATTATCCGGTTTTAACAAAAACTGCTTTCCAACCATAATAAAAATTACAATTACATTCATAAAATTATATGATCATCTATATTTAATAAAAAGTAATTTAATAATAATAATAATATTTTATGAAAATATTATTTAATTAAAAAATACATTAATTCATTAAAAAAGATTTCTTAGTTGAATATTAACTAAAAATACTATTTTTTCTTTAAAAACAATTTACAATGTTACAATAATAAAATTAATGCACATTCTTTATACAAAAATAATGTAAATAGTCATAGTCCTAGGTTATTTTTACATAACCCCTTATAACGCATGTATAATACTGAAGAGTAAGGTGTGTGATGGTGATAGATTCTTGTGGTGGCTTAGATAACATTTCTCAGGTGTTAATCTCCATTAACTTCCACTTCTAACATAGTGGGTTCCGCTCAAGATTAATGTGTTCAAGATCTCCATGGGATTTGTTAGGAGCAAAGTCCAATTACGCCACCTCATTTTCAAGCTCTGACAAATGGGATTTGTACGGGGAAAGACTATTGGATGAGTCCATCACTTCCTTTTTCGGAGTAAATTGGATTTGTTAAAGCCCTATATTTATACTAATCATGTGATTGTAGGTTTTGGGCGCAGCGGAAGTGCGTTGGTGGGGTTTTTACCCAACTTTAATTTTAACGTTAACAACGTTCAATCCGAGATCCGTGACAATTTAAAATGACAGATATTTGGAATAGAACGAAGAATAGAAAATAAAAGAATATTCCTGGAACCGTTGAGATTGGATCATCATATGTCGGTTATAATTAATTTAATTAATTCATATGAATTTCCTCGATGGAATTATTTCTTCGTTGGAGTCACCAGTCATGATCTTGTGATCCGTTCTTGCATTGTAGAATACAAGTACAGGATTCCTCTAGCAGTGATCCACACGTGCTCCATGTATCTTCGGACGTCACTGAAGGGATATTAGGGTGCTGGCACAGAAGAACCTTCGCTTGCAATGTATGCCTTCTACCGCCTTGATCTGATGGAGGATCTCGCTCTCGTAACTTGAAAGTGTTCTTGGTGGAAAGGGAATTCTCTCTTGGCTTGAGTGTATTTTCCAAATTCGTTGTGCACAAAAATGGCTCTCATTCTATGAGAATATTGTAATTGGGATTATAATACATAGAATAATAAAATGAATTAATTACCCGAATGCATTTAATCAGTTAATTTAATTCTTAGTAGTACCCCAGGTCTTAATAATGATAGTTGACCATCATTATTACTTGACATGCGCCCAACGTATTACATTTAATATCATTTAATTAAATAAACAATATTTTCTCACTAATCCCAAAAAATAAACTACACGACGTGTATATAAATATACATGGGGAGTACTTTTTTTTTCATTTTATTTATTTCCTCCACCATATTTATTAGACCTTGAGTAATGGATATTTATTTCATAAATAAATGTAACTGCATTACTCGCTAATAAATATATATTATTTCTCCCACAACATATTCTCTGGAATAACTAGTGTTGAAATAAATGCGACCAGGAATCCTTAAATAATTATTAAACCACAGTCTGGAATAATATTTATTTAACTTGTTAAATTAATATTTAACTGAGATACATGGACACACTTAGTGTGTGACCCTCTAGGCATCTTTCTTAGTGGCATTAGGTGGAACCTACCTAAAGTCCAAGGTTAGAATCTACCAATGTGCCAAGGTACCCATAGAGAAAGAAGTTAACGCTGCAATGACATGTCACCTCCTACGAATGCTTACCGTGTAATATAATCCATTTTTCTCGATATCTCCAATCAAGCGGGTTGCATGCTAGTGCCACCAACCCATGCACTTGATTATTATTTCATTAACTTCCCGAAATTGAACTCTCCCATACCTTACCATGGCCATGTATTTATTTAGGCTATATCAATTCCATCAAAGGGCCCGAGATATCTACTTCAGTTATGGAACACAAGGAACAAATCCTTTCTCACATTATCTATTAATGCAGAATTACTCATGATGCACCCAACATATCCTACTTCACTACGAACAGTGTGTGTCACATTTTTCATCAATACATCTAAGTGTGCAAGTTGTAATTCCCATTAATAATAATATTAAAGTCTAAGGACCAATACACACGTCCGCATAAAGGAACATCCAATGACACTATGAAATGTTGATTTCCTACTGGTGGGTCTCGTTCTCATAATATCCTCCTTGATATTACCAAGGGTGCACACCATGAGAAGGTGACTCAATGTTTTATGAGTCCTCACCCCTAATGACCAATATTATTTGTGTCCCTCAAATAATATCATCCGGCCATAGAACATATATTCAAGAACAGTGTTTTGGCACTTCCGGGTTCTCATCATATCAGGGATCCTCTAAGACCCATTAATGCAACAGTTGTCCTTAGGATATTATCACACGGATTGTCACGTAGAAGAACAATAAAGATGTGATAAGCATTTTATTAATGAATAAAGTACAATGTAATTGGTTCTAGACAACCAACTCCAACAGACTCCCACTTGGACTAGAGCCAACAGCTAACAACCTTTAACCCGCTACCTCTCACTTGATATTCATGCTTCTACTGAGATAGGCCTTTAGTCATGGGGTCCTCCACGTTATCTTTCATGGACACTCTTCTCACTGCAACTTCACCAATTTGATAGAAATATCTCAAGAGGTGATACATCCGGAGTATGTGCTTTGTTCATTGATTTGACCTTGTTTCTTTTTCAAGAGCCACCACTGCAATATTATCACAATACAATTTAATGGGATCTTTATTGCTAGGCACCACATAAAGCTCCTGGAAAAAGTTACGAATCTAGACGGCTTCCTTGGCTGCATCAGAAGCTGCTATATTCTCGGACTCCACTATAGAATTGGTGACAACTGGCTGCTTTGAATCCTTCTAGCTCACACCTCCTCCATTGAGACAGAAAACATATCCATATTGCGACTTCAGATCATTCTGATCTGTCTGAAAACCAGCATCAACATACCCTTTGCTGACAAGCTCCTCGTCTCCTCCATACACCCGAAACATATCCTTAGTTCTTCTCAGATACATAAGGATTGTCTTAACAGTGGTCCAATGTTGTTCTCCTGGATCTGCTTGATATCTGCCTACCATGTTTAGTGCATAGGCAACATCAAGCATGGTACATAACATGACATACATGATGGATCCTATAGCCGAAGCGTATGGGATCTTGCTCATTCTATATTTCTCTTTTTATGTCTGTAGACACATTTTCTTAGAAAGATGTAGGCCATGTGACACTAGAACCAATACCCTCTTGGATTGTTCCATACTAAATCTCTTTAGTATCTGGTATATGTATGTACCCCAACATAGTCCAAGCAGCCTCTTGGATCTATCACGAACGATCTTGATCCCTAGAATGTAGGCTACATCTCCCAAGTCCTTCATTGAGAAACACTTGTTCAACCAGTCCTTAACTGACTATAAGGCTGGTACGTCATTTCCAATAAGCAATATGTCATCAGCATATACTACTAGGATAACTACCGCATTCCCATTAAACCGCTTATAAACACATGTCTCACATTCGTTCTTAATGAAACCAAATTCCTTTATGGCTTCATCGAATCGAATGTTCCATTTCCTGGAAGCATGCTTCAATCCATAAATGGATTTCTGCAACTTGAAAACCCATATGGCTTCACCTAGTGTTACAAACCCTTCTGGTTGTGTCATATAGACATATTCCTGAGGGTTCCCATTAAGGAATGATGTTTTGACATCCATTTTACAAATCTCATAGTCATGGTAAGTTGTTATGGCAAGTATGATTCTTACGGATTTAAATATGGAAACCGGCGAGAAGGTTTAATCATAGTCAATTCCTTGACGCTGTCTGAATCCTTTAGCCACTAGCCTTGCTTTATAGGTGATTACTTGACCTTCCATGTCCATATTTCTCTTGAATACCCATTTTCATCCAACAGGCCTTACATCAACTGGCTCAATGACCAGAACCCAAACATGGTTTAGATACATGGAATCCATCTCAGAATTCATAGCTTCTAGCCATCTCGTAGCTTCTGAGCTTTCTACTGCTTCCTTGTAGGATAGTGGTTCATCATTGTCCAACAATAATGATTCACCATCCTCGGTGACTAGGAAACCAAATCTCTCTGGTTCCCTTACCTCTCTTGAGCTCCTACACAGTACTTGTGTTTTCAGAACCTCTTCCACCGGGACCTGTGGAACCTGTTCCTATACCAACTCATGTGTATCTTGAGAATCAACATCTTCAAAGTCAATCTTTCTATCACTATCCGTTTTGAGGATGTTCTCCCTCTCAAGAAATACGGCTTGTCTGGTGACAGTCACTTTCTTGTCTTGAGGGTTATATAGGTAATATCCTTTCGTTTACTTAGGATATCCTATAAAGATACACTTCGTGCCCCGGGGTGCTAGTTTGTTTCCTGATAAGGCCTTAACAAACACCTCGCATACCCATACACATGTATGTGACAAAATGGATCTCTTTAAATTCCATAACTCAGAGGGAATTCAATTTTCCGCCTTAGTTGGTACTTGGTTTAATGTGTATGCTGTAGTTTGTAATGCATATCCCCAAATGGATAATGGAAGATCCGCATGACTCATCATCGACCTCACCATGTCCAACAAGGTGAGGTTCCTCCTTTCACTAACACCATTCCACTGTGGTTTATAAGGAGGAGTGAGCTAAGATTGAATCCCAGACTCCCATAGTAGATCGATTAACTCTTGGTTCAGATATTATCCACCTCGATCCGATCGAAGCATCTTTATCTTCTCACCAAGTTGATTCTCTACATCATTCTTGAATTCCTTAAATTTCTATAAGGTTTCTGACTTATACCTCATTATGTAGACAAATTCGTATCTACTCAAATCATCAGTAAGAGTAATGAAGTAAGAATATTCACCTCTAGCTTCTATTGGAAATGGTCCACATAAATTCGTGTGTACCAATCCTAGAAGCTCTGTGGCCCTTTCGCCCTGTCCACCAAAAGGTGGCTTGGTCACTTTTCATTGTAAACAAGCGTGGAATCTATCAAGTTGTTTTAGCTCAGTAGAGTCTAAATATCCATCTTGATAGAGTTGTGTCAAGCGCTTCTCGTTTACATGACCAAGGTGGCGATGCCACAACTGGGTGATTTATGATTCATGTGAGTTTGTTTCATTATCGATGTCCAACACTTGGTTTTCGTAATTTAATACATAAAAACCATTATTCAAATGTGCCATACCATAACATGCGTTGTTCTTATAAAAGAGACAACCCTTATTTCCAAACTTGAAAACAAATCCATCCATATTCGAACAAGATACAGAAATTATGTTCTTGGTAACACAAGGCACAAAATAATAGTTATGTAAAACCAAAATCATCCTAGTCGACAATGAGAGGTGGTACTCGCCAATAGCCAACACAGCCAGCCTTACGCCATTGGCAGATCGAAGATCCACCTCTCCTCTGGAGATCCTTCTAAATCTACTTGGTTCCTATATTTGAATATAGATGTGAGCCCCACAAGCTATATATAATACCCAATGTGTAGAAATAGAAAGATTTCACTCGATAACGAATGCACCTTTAGCGTCCCCACGCTTCTGGGTGTAGTTTATCTTCTTGTGGACCTGCTTGCCACAAACAAAACACACCGCCTCCCATTCCTTGCCCTGCCTCTGGATCTTCCCCTTCATAGAGGGACGGTGCTTGGGGGCTTCAGACCGTTTAGAAGTCTTTGGCCCCTTTTCCTTGTCCTTCCTTTTCTTGTTAATCATAAGGACTGTGGGTTTTTCACACCCCAAGTCCTTTTCAACCTTGCGAATCAAGGTCAGAAGCTCCGACAGACTCTTCTCATTTCCTCTCAAGTTATAGTTGACAATAAAGCTAGATAAGGTCTTGGGTAGTGATGATAGGATATGATCTATACACAACTCATCCTGGATTTTAATCCCTAAGATTTCTAGGTGTTCAATGTAGCCAATAAGCTTGACTAAATGAGGCCCAACTTGCGCAGACTGTCCAAGCTTTATGGTAAACAAAGCATTGGAGATCTCATACCTCTCCTATCTCGCCTTCTCTTGGTTGAGATCTTTAATGTGGGACATCATGCTATACACGTCCATGTTTTCATGTTGCTTCAAGAGCTCATTAGACATGGATGATAGCATAAAACACTGGACATTTGTGGAATCATACATGTGTTTTATGTAGAGAGATAATTCCTCATCACTAGCCTCTTTCCGAGGTGCAACTGGAATAGGCTCTTCCAGCACATACAATTTTCTTTCGTAGAAAAGGACGATGCGTAAATGCCTCTTCCACTATTGGAAATTGGTGCTGGTGAGAAGGTTTTCCTTCTCGAGTATGGTGCGCAATGATATTTTTGAAGTAACTTTCTTTCCATTTCTACAAATTAAGATTAGGAAAGGTTTAGTACTTTTTTAAAAAAATTGAGACAAATAAATAAATTAATACATATTGGTCTCATACTATTTTATCGAAATCCAATATCCCTCATCATTGATTTTGTAATATTCTGTTGCCTGAATATTCTAGTGGTAAGGATCCATATTTCCCTTCACATTAACCCAACTAGGGTTGGTCAAGCAACTTGAAGGGTTTTAGGTAGGCATTACAAATGCCAACTACATTAATTCACAACTCCTTGATTCGCTGAGTGTACTTTCCAATACTGAAATCCTTGTATTCTAGATTTCCTCATCCTTTGCCTCTTGGTCACACCAAGTCCTGCTGTGGCAGTCAACCCTTGATGCGAACCAAGTCATGTTAGCCCAAAACCTTGAATTAGAATTACCTGATAATTGAAAGCACCCCAACTAGGGTTGTTCTAGTACTTTGAACTATGGTTTGATTCTAACCAAGATTATGGAAGGCAATACCGACTTAATATTTCTTTTGAGGGATTTTATTCTTATACGTAAATTTACCTTTCATTATTGTTGATTACATGCTTGTTAATTTTAAGTGGGATATACTTAAGTGATCAACCATGTCTAAGATAATATTTACGTATAAGCCAGTTTTATTTTAGTTCCATCTTGCATGCTTGTTTAATTCATTAATTGTGTGATCGTGACAACACACTCACAATAAATAAACCATAAAACTGACAGAAATAAAATAAATATTATGATCAGGAGATTTTCTATTGGTTAGTTTATCTAGTGGGTGATAAACAAACCCATGACCTAGGGGAGAAAAAACCTTGAACCTTTCAGGTTCGTGTTTACAGCTTTCCACCTGTCCACCTTTGTATCTCCTTGGACTGGTTTCACCTTGGCTCCTGACTTGAGCCACCTCCACTAGCTTGGGATCTCCATCCATTACATATGAATTTATCTCACACACAGTTGAGGGGTAAAAGGGGGTTTTTACATAAAAGAATCATTGGGCACGCATGCCCTACATATTAATGAGGAGATGGCCCGCAGGACAACAAATTTAATTTAAATAAATAAATTAAAAGAAACCATTCACAAACAAAGGTCTCGGTCTAGCTCATGATCATCCATACATGCAACGATATTTACGCATAAATAAAACTAGCATTCAATTCTTTAATTGTTCTTGTTTAAGATAAATCACACTCGAATTAATTAATTATCTTTAATTAATCAATCCTTTTATCTTAAACCCCTTTTCTGAATTTTCTTGAGATTCTCATCCATCATAATTTTAAACAAATAAATTCATTTAAAATTATCCTTGTACGTAACTTGTACCATGGAGGAAACCCGGTGAATTCCCATTCATTACGTAGATGTTAAATTAAACACATATATATAAAACACATATCACGTGTTGTGCCTCAGCTTTACGCATGCACCATAGTACACGTCTCAAGGGTTTGTATAATATAATAATAAATTTTAATAAATCTGCATAATTTGGGTGAGTACACGGCATGTAGTTTGGACTACACGGTGTGTACTTTTCTTCACCGTCCATTCGAAGTACACGCCCACGGACATGGCGTGTCATTGTACTTCAGAATGTTTCGGAGAACACGGCATGTTCTTTTGGACACATGTCGTGTAGTTTCCGCATTACAGGGTCTCCAGCCAGGCAAGCCATGTACGGGGTACATGGTCCAACCCGAACCCAAAGGGACTACATGATGTGTTCATTTAACCACACGGTGTGTAATCCCGAAACCGTGTGCCACCTGTTTCTGGTCAACACATGGTGTCATAAATGACTTCAATACACGGCCAGATTTGGTGGATCGGTCAATGCATTGAACCTAGACTACAGGGCGTGTACTTCAGAATACATGCCGTGTAATCTGGTGTTGTACGACCAGAAACGTTTAGCTCCTCTCGATGAGTTCCTCTATTTTATTTTAATCAAAATTAAAAGAAAAAATTTGTTTCTTTGAGGTGAATGAGAAATGAGGGAGGAGGAACAGATCTCAACATTCAGATTTCCTGAACGATTAAACATGAATTGAAATAACTAAATTATTAAATGTGTAAATAACCAACGAAAAAATAAATAATTATAATCAACGATATGACCGCTCTGATACCACTTGTAGGTTCCGGGCACAGTGGAAGTGCGTTGGTGGGGTTTTTACCCAAATTTAATTTTAACGTTAACAACGTTCAATCTGATATCCCTCACGATTTAAAATGCCGAATCTTCAGAATAGAACGAAGAATGGAAAATAAAAGAAGAGTCTTGGAACTGTTGAGATAGGATAATCATATATTGGTTATAATTAATTTAATTAATTCATAAGAATTACCTCGATGGAATTATTTCTTGGTTGGAGTGTCTGGTCACGATCTTGTGATCCATCTTTGCATTGTAGAATCCAACTACAGGATTCCTCTAGCAGTGATGCACACATGCTCCACATATCTTCGGACGTCGCCGAAGGGATCTCCGGGTGCCAGCGTAGAAGAAACTTCGCTTGCGATGTCTGCCTTCTACCGCCTTGATCCGGTGGAGGATATTGCTCTTGTAACTTGAAAGCGTTCTTAGTGGAACGGGAATTCTCTCATGGATTGAGAGTGTTTTCCAAATCTGTTGTGCACAAAAATGACTCTTATTCTATGAGAATAATGTAACTGGGATTATAATACTTAGAATAATAAAATGAATTAATTGCCTGAAATCATTTAATAATTTCTTTTAATTCATAGTAATACCCCATGTCTTAATAATGACAGTTTACCGTCATTATTACTTCACATGTGCCCAACGTATTACATTTAATATCATTTAATTAAATAAACAATATTTTCTCACAAATCTCGAAAAACAAACTACACAGCGTGTATATAAATATACATGGCGTGTACTTTTATTTTTCATTTAATTTATTTCCTCCAACATATTTATTAGACCTTGAGTAATGGATATTTATTTCTTAAATAAATGTAACTGCATTACTCGCTAATAAATATATATTATTTGGCCAACAATATATTCTCTCGAATAACTATTGTTGAAATAAATATGATCAGGAATCCTTAAATAATTATTAAACCACTGTCGGGAATAATATTTATTTAACTTTCTAAATTAATATTTAACTGAGATACATGGACACACTTAGTGTGTGACCCTCTAGGCCTCTTTCTTAGTGGCATTAGGCGGAGCTTGCCTAAAGTCCAAGGTTAGCGTCTAGCAACATGCCAAGGCACCCATAGAGAAATAAGTTAACGCCGCAATGATGTGTCACCTCCTACGAACACTTACTATTTAATATAATCCCTTTGTCTCGATATCTCTAATAAATCAGGTTACATGCTAGTTCCATCAACCCATGTGCTCGATTATTCTTTCTTTGACTTCGCGAAATTGAACTCGCCCATACCTTACCATGGACATGGATTTAGTTAGGCTATATCAATTCCATCAAAGGGCCTGAGATATCTACTTTTGTTATGGAATAGAAGAGACAAATCCTTTCTCGCATTATCTATTAATGCAATATTACTCGTGAGATACCCAACGTATCCTACCTTGCTGCGAATAGTTTGTCATCACAGTTTTTTTCAATACATCTAAGTATGCGAGTTGTAATACCCATTAATAATAATCTTAAATTCTAATGACCAATACACACGTCTGCAGACAGGAACATCTAATGACACTATGGAATGTGGATTTCCTACTGGATTGTATCGTTCTCATAATATCCTCCTGGATATTACCAAGGGTGCACACCATGAGAAGGTGACTCAAAGTTTTATGAGTCCTCACCCCTAATGACCTGTATTATTTGTGTCCCTCAAATAATATCATCCAACCATAGAACATATATTCACAAACAATGTTATGGCGGTTCCGGGTTCTCATCATAGTAAGGATCTATTATAACCAATTAATGAAACAGTTGTCCTTAAGACATTATCACATGCATTGTCATGTAGAAGAATAATCAAGATGTGATAAGGCTTTTATTAATGAATAAACTACAAAGTAGTTGGTTCTAGACTACCAACTCCAACAGTGATCATTGTTCAATGTCTATATTAGCAATGGTCACAATTCATAACTGTATTTTAAAATCCAGAAACATAAAACAAATGAAGTTCACATTTTATATAACCACAATAAGACATTTATTTAGATAAATAGGAATTTCCATTAATGAAAGTTTGGGTTGTTACAATCTTACCCCCTTAAGAAATTTCTCCCTTGAAATTTCCTTTTCCCACACTAAAACATATATGGGTAACTCTGATTAATCATTTCCTCTAATTCCCATGTCGGTTCTTCAAACTTGTGGTTTCGCCACAACACCTTGATGAGGGGAATTCTATTATTTCATAAAACTTTTTCTCTACAATCTAAGATCTTCAATGGTTTCTCCTCATAAGAAAGATCATCCTCTAACTGTACTACCTCTAGAGATAGTACATGTGAAGGGTCTGGTATGTACTTCTTTAATAGGGATACATGAAAGAAATCAAATACTTTGTCCATGGTAGGTGGAAGTGCTATTCGATAGGCCACAACCCCCACGCGATCAAAAATCTATAAAGGGATTATGTACCTAGGACTTAACTTCCCTTTCTTTCCAAAACTCATGACCTTCTTCCATGGATATATGCATAGCAATACCATGTCTCAAACATTAAACTCAAAGTCTCATCGATGGTTATCTATATAACTCTTTTGTCAACTATGGGCTTCCTTGACATGCTTCTGAATTGTATTCACATTCTCCATCATTTCTTTGACCATTTCTAGTCCTACCAGCTTACGCTCACTGACTTCATCCCAACATGTCGGTGTTCTACACCTCTTCCCATACATGGCTTTATAAGGTTCTATTCAGATGCTCAAGTGGAAACTGTTATTGTAGGAGAATTCAACTAGTGGATGATGTTGGTCCTGCCCTTCTTTGAAGTCAATAGAACATGATCTTAACATATCCTCCAGTGTCTAAATAGTTTTCTCAGATAGTCCATCTGTTTGAGGATCATACGTCGTACTGATGTTTAGTTCAGTATCTGGAGCATGTTGAAGACTCCTCCAAAACATAGAGGCGAATCATGGATCTCAATCAGATACAAAAGATTGTGGTACTCCATGCATCATTAAGACTTCCCTGATATATATTTGTGCTGGTTGATCTAATGATAAATCCTATCGAATTGCAATATAGTGTATAGACTTTGTAAGATGATATGCAATAACCCATATTGCATTATTTCCTTTGGATGTCTTTGGATGTATGGTGACAAATTCCATGGTGATTTTATCCCATTTCCATGCTAGTATGGGCAATGGTTACGTCATCCCCTTAGACTTCTACCTATCTGCCATCACATGCTGACACACCAGGCACATTGATGTATACTCAAAGATCTCCTTCTTTATATTATCCCCCCAATAATGCTCTCGGAGATCTTGATAAATCTTTGTTTTTTGTAGGTGAATATTGAAATTTGAACTATGTGCATCATCCAAAACTTCCTTCTTCATCTATGGACTTGATGGAACACATAGTCTTTTCCCAAATCTCACAATTCCTTCTTCATTAACATTAAACACTGAGGATTTTCCTTTTCTGATAGCTTCCACTTTCTTCTGAATTCCAAAATCATCCTTTTGAGCATCTTTTAACATTTCCAAAAGATACGGTTGAGCAATCATTTGTGAAGGGATTGATGATGTTCCCCTCTTTATGATTCCCATGTCCATCTTCATCAAATCTAAGAAGATTGGATCCTTCTCAATTCCCATCAATGATAAAATTTTCAGGTCCTTTCTACTTAAAGAATCTTCCACCTTGTTTGCTTTCCCAAGGTGGTAATGGATTGAGAAGTCATAGTTTTTTATCATCTCAAAACATCTTCATTGGAAAATGTTCAACTATTTCTGTTTGAATATATACTTGAGGCTTTTATGGTCCGTATATATTTCACACTTCTCCCCAAAGAGATAAAGCCGCCATATTTCTAAATTGAAGATCACCGTAGCCAACTCCAGATCATGTGTTGGATAATTCATCTCATGAACTTTCAATTGCCTTGAATCATAGGCAATGATTTGTCATTTTTCATTAACACACAGCCCATGCCCTTCGTTGAAGCATCACTGAATAATCCAAAATGTTTTCCACTTGTGTGTAATGTGAGAACGAGTGCAGTGATAAGCCTACTTTTCGACTCCTTGAATATTTCTTCACATTCATCACTCTAAACAAAACTTTACTCCCTTCCGAGTTATCTTGGTAAGTGGATTGAACAATCATGAGAAATTTCTCACAAATCGTCGATAATATCCAGCTAACCCCAAGAAGCTACGGATATCTGCTACCGATGTTGGCCTTGGTCATCCCTCAATTTCATCTATTTTGGAGGGATCCACAGATATATCATTCCTTCTGATGATATGGCCCATGAATGAGACCTCCATCAACCATAACTCACACTTTTTGTACATTTCATAGAGATTATCCTTCTGTAGGGTCTCTAGTATAGTTCTTAGATGCTCCTCATGATCCTCCTTTGTTTTGTAGTATATTAGAATATTATCTATAAATACTACCACATATTTGTTGAGAAAATTCCTAAAGACTCTATTCATCAATTCCATGAGGATTGATTTAGAATTAGAGAGTCCTAAAGGCATTACAATGAATTCATAGTGCCCGTATCTTGCACGAAAAGCAATCTTGGGGATATCTTCCTTCTTCACCCTTACTTGATAATATCCCAACTACAAATCCATGTTTGAGAATTATTATGCTCCAAGAAACTGATAAAACAAGTCATCGATTCATGGGAGATGATACTTGTTCTTTATCATGATTTTGTTAATCTCACGATAATTAATGCAAAGGTGCATTGACCCATCTTTCTTCTTGATGAAGAGGACTGGTGCACCCAAAGGTAAAGCACTTGGGCATATAAACCCTTTATCCAGATTCTCCTACATCTATTTCTTCAACTCCCCAAGATCCTCAATAGCCATTCTATATAGAGTCTTGGATATTGGAAATTTCCCAAGTATAAGATCAATTGATAATTCAACATCTCTTCTTGGAGGAAGACTAGGAAATTCCCCAAGAAACACTTCAGTGAATTCCCACATAATATGCATGTCTTCAAGGATATTTTCCTCCTTGGACTCAATCATCTGAGCTAGATACGTGTGCTTATAGGGCATTAATATCCACACTTGAGATGATAGAGCTAAAGAAGATTCATCTTCCTCCATGCACTTGTATAGAATCAGGGGTTGATTCTCCACATGGAGAGTGATTTCCCTCTCACAACAATTTGTGTTGGTTTTATATAAGGAAAGCCAATCCATGCCAATAATTTCATCAAATTCCACAAGAGTGAGTATTAAAAGGTTCACCGGGAAATTCAGTCCACAAATTATGATAGGGGAGGAGTTATATTTATGGGATGCAGTGATTTCGCCATTTTCCATACTCACCGACATCTTTACTTCCATGATTTGTGGTGGTGTTGGGATTGTTCTACTAAACGTTTTGGATATAAAAGAATGTGTAGAAACTGAATCGAAAAGTACATTCTCTATTCTTGAATGAATAACTAGAATACCTGTCACCACATCGTTGTTGAGGTTCACTTCAGCTGTAGTGATGGAAAAAGATCACCCTTGTTTCCTTGAAGGATGTTGGTTGACTCAAAAAACCCTTGGCTTAGGTAAATGATTTGCAAGATGTTCGGGTTCTTTGATGTTGAAGTAATGAACAATGCATTGAGTATCGTACAGAGTGTTCATTTTCTCTGTTTCATCCTTGTGTTTTTCTTGTCGGTAGTAAAAAGTTAGGTTCCCTTCTCTTCCCCACATAAAGAATTTTGGAATCCCCTTCAGTAAACTTCCACGGTGCTTCTTTCCACACCGTTGGCAAGTGGGGTGTTGGATCTTCATAGAACCGTTGGATTTATCCATCAGACCGCCAACATTGAGGTCCACCTTATGCTTCTTATCCCCACGATACCCCTGAGATTCTCCTATCTCCATTTCAACCTTGAGGGCACATCAGACGATTTCCTCGTAGCTGTTGAAGTCATGGATCACTAGAAATTTTTTAGGCTTGGTTTCATCCCACCAAATAAGTGGTCAACCATGCATTCGGGGGTAATGAAAAATCTAGAGGCTTATCGTGCAAGACTTGTGTCATTTTCCTCGCACGCTCTTATAGATTCATCGTCTTTTTTCTTGAGGGCAAGAAAGTCCCTTTCCATCTTATGTCGGAGGGTGCGCGGAAAATATTTATCATAAAATATCTTCTGAAAATCCTTCTATTCAAATGCCTCGATCTCCTTCTTAGGATTTTTATTTTTTATCAATGTCCACTATTGATCAGAATCACCCTCCATATAATAAGCAACACGAAGAACCTTCTATTGTTCGGAACATTGAAGATTGGAGAAGATATTTTCAATGGAGTTGATCCATTTTTCAGTTAATGAGGGATCATACGATCCATTAAAAGTAGGAGGCCTTTGTCTTATGAAGCTCTCGATATCAACTTGTTATTTCTTGGGGGGGTGGGGTTGAACGTTCCTCTTGACCCATGTTTCAATTCAAATCTTGAGTTAACTGAGAGAGAAGCGTGAAAATGTTCACAATTCCCTCTCCCATCAGATTGGGCATCTCATTAGCACAGTCATCACATTGATCTTCACATTGTTTGTTAGCCCGAGTCCTCCTATTACCGACCATTGGCTAGAATAAAAATAATGTTAGGGGTAACACATAAAGGGTAATCCAAGATAAAAACAAATGACTTATAAATAACTTCTATTTCCTTAACTTATGAATCCATAGGAATCAATCTATGCTATTCATGATATACATTTAACATATATTAATTGATGCATTTTTTTTAATTCCATTAATAAGGGTTCATACTAAGCTTGTGAATTTCCCAAAGCATATCCCCCAAGAGTTTAGTAACCAAGAGTGTAGCAAGGCCCGTTTTCATGAACCAGTTCTAGTTTGAGTCTATCTCAAAGCGGTGTTTTCAGGTTTTACACCTAGGATACATATGTACCAGAGCCGCCTCTACCTGCTCGTATCCAAACAAGGTTTTATTTTCTTGATAAACAACTTAATAATTACTCACCAATACTTAGGGATGTTTTTATTATACTTATTCTTGTCTCTAAGTCTTCACTAGGGTTTTCTAATCCTGACCCCAAAAATAACTAAACCTCCCTCTCATACCAACTATAAAAACCCTGCTCTTTACTATACACTTAAACCTGATTTGTTACATAAAATCTTCACTTGATAAAACATAGAAGATCATGAGTTCTAGTGTATTTAGGGGTTAGGAACATTACATAATATCTTAGAACATAAAACACACAACAGCTTTATTTAACACTTCCTTTACATGACAACTACATTCCCTTGTACTTATCATTGCATGGGATAACCTGAGGACATGCATAAGAAAATGGTGAACTATAAAGCCTAGTAATGGAATAAAAATAGAAATAAAATGAGGAATAATGTACATGTTAGACAATAGGCATATCAATGGAGCATAAGAGAAACATGAATATAAGGGCATGATAAAGCATGATAATCATATAATGGAAATGTGGAAACAACACTTAACATGGAATTAGCATGAGCCAAGGCTCATTGCACATGGAGCATGAGTAAACCCTCATTTCACAAGAAGCATGAGTAAAACCTAATTTCAATTGAATTAGAATAATTCAATACTCATTTCACATGAAGTATCATGATATTATACTTTACCCAATTCATTGGAGCGCTATCAGGGCACACCCTTCTTAAACATTTCACTTCATGCATAAGTGTGCCACATAGATCATACAACATGGAATCAATCATCATAATTTATTAAAAGATAAAGGTATGTAGGATACATACATGAATCTTTATAATCAATAAGTAAATGTTCCTAATGGTGAATACCCTTAACAGATAAATGGGCATGGTATTCACTACACAATGACATTGGCTTGGAAAATCATAGTGCAATTTCGGAAGCATAACGGCGTGAAATAAGAACTCGTAAAAATGGTTGATGGGAGAGAAAGAGGTGTCTCACCATATTTACATGAAATGGATAGTAAGGGGTCACATAAATACATATCCCAAAAAACTTAATGGAATTTAGATGCATAATTAAAAAGGATTACTTGGATTTAAAAGAAGAGAGAGAAATCCCTCATGGAATTTCGACAAGGTAACTGGTGTACGTGGGAGGAATTAATGAGAGATAAAGGGGTCTCTCATCATCCAAAAATAAATAGGGTAGTATGGGGAGGTGAAAAATAAAACCCAAAATTTTTTAATTTAAAACAATAGGGCATAACAACTTAAAAGAAATTGGAAAAAATGAGAAAGGAAGAAATCCCTTACTTGGAAGTGTGATCCCAAAGGCTTGGGAGAGGCTTGAGAGAGGCTTCTTGGGATCTTGGGGAACATTGAGAGGATTCTAAAGAGGTGAGGTCAGGGTTTGGTAGAACTCCAAAGGAATTGAGTGAAGAGTAAGTGAGAGCATGGGTGGGTTTATATAAGAAAGGAGAGGGAATTATTTATTATTTAGGTTTAGGACACCTCACATTAAACTAATCAAAACCACAAACCAGACCATGGTTTTTTCCCACTGTTTTTTCCAAAGGGGAGTGAAAACAATATTTTATAAGTCCAATGGCCTAACTTCTTAGGTTTTTTTATGTGGTGGGGAGTCACACTCTTAAGAAAAACTATTTAAAAAGTCAAAATGTTTTATAAGCCTTGAAGGGTCAACTAAAACTTTGTAAAATAAATCAAAAAACCCAAAATCACATTATTTTAATGGTAAAACATATATTGTCCGAACATAATGTTTATATTATTATATTACCTCACTATTGGGTCATTATGATGTCATAAAACACATTATATATTTAAACGGTATATAATTTTTAGCCAAAAATTCTACTGTCTCAGAAAATTATGAAAAATTTCAGAGTTGTATAATTTCAACATCATGATTCCCAAAATAATATTCATTTTATCTAAATAAATTTATAAATATATGAATTTTTACTTTTAAAATAAAAACTGACATATATCGAAAATTCATGGGTTTTGACAAAAACTTCTTTCAAACCTTAATAAAAATCACAATTGCATTCGTAAAATTATATGATCATTTATAATTAATAAAATTTAATTTAATATTAATAATAATAATTTATTTAAATATTTATTAATTTGAAAATCCATTAATTCATCAAAATATATTTCTTAGTTAAATATTAACTAAAAATACTATTTGTGCTTCAAAAACTATTTACAAAGTAACAATAATAAAATGAATGCACATTATTTATAAAAAATTAATATACATTGTCATAGTTATAGGGTCATGTTTTATAACCCCTTATAACACCTTCATTAGACAAAATAGTATTGTGTGTAATGGTGATAGACTTTTGGGGTGGCTCGGACAACATTTCTTGGGTGGTAATCTTTATTAACTTCCACTTCTCCTGTCATCAATTCTGCTCAAGCTTAATGTTTTCAAGCTCATCTTGGGCTTGGTCAAGAGAAAAGCCCAATGAGGCCACCTCTTTTCCAAGCTCTGAAAAATGGGCTTCATATGAGGCAAGTTTTACAGGATGAGGCCATCACTTCCTTTGTCTGAGTAAATTAGATTTTTTAAAGCCCTATATTTATACAAATAATGTGATCACTATTCAATGACTATATTAGCAATGGTCACAATTCATAATATTATTTTAAAATCCAGAAACATAAAACCAATGAATTTTACATTTTATATAATCACAATATGACATTTAATTAGATCCTATGGAATTTCCATTACTGAATGTTTTGGTCGTTATACTCCATTGTTTAGTGGATCTTCTAATTAAATCCTCACGGAATAGTTTATCAAATCCATTTAAAAGATATTGTATATCCTCCAATGATTAGAAGTGGAGAAATTCATATGGGTGCACTGTCGTTTTGATAGGGAAACTGATAATTGGTCGACACTGGACAAAAATATGATGTCCAAAGAGGAAATTGATTCTATGGCTTTGGAGGAATTCAATCAAATATTTTTCAATAAATATTTTCCCTGAACCCTCCATCTCCAGATGGAAAGATAGGTCCTCAGACATAATCGAAAGGAAGATGAGCCTATTTGGGTATATGAATAAAATATCAAAAAAAATTCACGAAACACATCCAGCTTTTTCATGAGCACTAAAATCAAGGTAGATCGCTTCTTTAGCAGAATAAAGTTGAGTCTATGAAAAGCGTTGGTGATTTGGTACTTTGGCCATTATGAGGAGATTTTCCATTTCTCCCTCAAGGTTGAAATGGAGATTAGAGACTCTCAATGGTCTCATGGGACCATTAAAAAAAAGAAAAGGGAGACTAATATGGGTTTTTTAGAAAATAAATTCCATGAGTGAAAGAATATCAAACATCCCACGTGTAAATTTTTTGGGAAGAAGCATCCTGGGAACTATTTATAAGGAACTTGGAATTGCTTCAAATGTGGAATAATGGGAGATATTGATAAGATAAATTGAAGGGATATAAATACTTCCACTAATTTAGAAGATGAAATGAAGGCTCATATCAATTCACATCTAGTAGAGTTGTGTTTCAACTGCAAGTAAAAAGGTTATTATGTAAAACAATGCCATAATCCTATAGTTTTAGGAGGAATTCAAC
The DNA here is from genome assembly GCA_963277665.1 of Viscum album. NCBI lineage: Eukaryota > Viridiplantae > Streptophyta > Magnoliopsida > Santalales > Viscaceae > Viscum > Viscum album. The sequence goes on from OY728122.1 coordinate 601,287,723, forward strand.
AACAACATTCAAGGAAACATGGAAGGTTTTATGTTATCACTACTGCTGGTATGGATATGGAAAATGATGTGGCGATAAGTATGTTGGCTATTCATTCAATAATAGAGAAATTATTATTTGATTCTGTTTCTAAAAATTCTTTAATATCATTCATGTTCAGTACAACTATTCAAACACCACGTCAAATTTTGATATTGAGTAATATGTGAGAATAGATAATGAGGAAATTATTTCATCAAAAGTACGTAACTCCTCCCTAGTGAATGTTTGTGGATTGAACCTCCTTCAAAATCATGCACTACTTCCTTTGGTGTAGTTTGATTCTATTTTGTTCATGGATTGTCTATATTTATATAGATCCAACATCAACTTTGGGGAAAGGGGGGTCACTATTCATATCCAAGGGAATCCTCCATTCCTGTATAATTGTAAGGAGGAAGATGAATCTCTTTTAGAATCATCATCACAAGTGTGGATATTTTTCTCTTATGAGAAAGAATATGTTTATCAAATTATTGATACAATGGAGAGAATCATGCTCAAAGAAATTCCCATTGTAAGGGAATACACTGATGTATTACTCACATAATTTCATGGTATTCATCCTAATATATAGGTTGAGTTCTTAATTGAGAATTTTCCTAGAATTGTACCTATATCAAAGACACCTTATAGAATGGTCACTATAGAGGTGAAAGAGATAAAAAAGCTGAAGAAGTAGTTACAGGAGAATCTAGAGAAGGGTTTTATAAGGTTGGGTACTTCACCATGGGGTGCACAAGTCCTCTTCATTAAGAATAAGGATGTATCAATGCACCTCTGCATTGATTATCGATAGCTCAATAAAATAATGATAAAGTACAAGTATCCCTTTCCATAGATAGGTGACTTATTCAACTCGCTATGTGGGGCCAATTATTTATCTATGGTGGACCTTTGATCAGGATATCACCAATTAAAGGTTATGAAAGAAGATATCACAAGACTTCCTTTCGAACAAGGTATGGACACTATAAGTTCATAGTGATGCCTTTATGACTCACTAATGATCCAAAAATCCTCTTGGATTTAATAAATAGAGTCTGCAATGATTACTTAGAAATATTTTTTGTTGTCTTTATTAATGATATTATGATATACTCCAAGAGATCAGATGAACATGAGGAGAATTTGAATACTATGTTGAAGCCCTTTCCAAGGGAGGAATTTTATGCAATGTATAGTAAATGTGAGTTCTTGATAGAGAAAGTATCATTCTTAGGGTATGTTATCACCAGAAAAGGATTACCTATGGACCCTTCCAAGAAAAAGGAAATCCAATAGTGGAACACACTATAAACAAATGACCATTTAATGACTAGTTTTTTGGCAGTGGAGGATGTTTAAACCACCACCATATGATTCTGCAGCGGTTTCAAAAAACAACCACTAAAGTGTGTGTCAACATACAATACATGGTGGTTCGCTCGATTTAGTGTCATTTTATGGTAACTGTCATAGTGGGTGCATTTCGAGGTGGGTTTTTCTGGAAAAATTGGATTTTTTTGGCGGTTATAACCGCCGCTAAAACCAAGTTAACCACTATGAAATAATGAAGGAGTTTGAAAACTGTGTAGTGGCTATTAAATCTGCCGCTAAATTATTGTTTGTAGAGGATTTTTTAACCACCTTGGATAGAAAAATACCATAATTTTAGTGGCATTTAAAACCACTGCTAAATATATTATATTTCTTTTGTGGCAGTTAAAACCACCGCTAAAACCATATTTTCAAAAAAAAACAGTTGATACTGCAGGCCCATTATCAATGCCCTGAAAAAAAACCATTCACAATTTACTCCACTATCATTTCCACATATAAATTCACTTCAAATCATGAAAAAGACACACCCACAAGACAAATTTAATCTTTCATTTCAATCCATCCAATTTACAGATTTTATAATTACCAACCATATTCATTCAACAAGAACATTCATTTCATGTTTAAAGATAATCACTTTAACCACACTTCACACATTAATTATATTAGTTCATTAATCATTCCATCCAAATATATTTCATTACCCATGTTATCATTATGGGATTTTTCTATAGTTATCAATAAATTGTATAACAAAACATTCAATAAACCATCCATCAATTACAAAAAACTGACTTCACAACCACCCCACATCACCACCACCACACATCATAACCACAACACATCGCAACCACCCCACATCACAACCACCCCACACATCACCACCACCAAACATCATAACAACGACCCATCACAACCACCACACATAATTTAGTTTCAATAAGGGTTTTTTTATTATAATTACTAAGTTATTATAAAGGGTATTCATATAGAAATACAATATCGCATGGGAAACCAATTTAATTTTTCAATAAATACTCTTAGTCATTTTCGTATGTGGTGAGGTTATACAAAAATACATAGAATGTTTTATAAAAACTAAAACAACACACTATTTAAAAATAAGTCATAATTGGAAAACCAAGTAAGTGTCACCATATAAGACTAAATAACATGAATATGTAAAAATCATATGATTTATTCCTTCCCCTTAAAATTTATTTAATCTTTTTTTTCTCTTTATTGAGATGGGAAGTACCATTTAACTAAAGAAATACAAAATCATGATATTTATAAATGCACATATGAATAAGGGGAGATGTTGTATCTCCAATATTGACTGAATCTTCAAGGAAAAATAAACAAGAACCAAGGATAAACCACCACTGATCTCAAGTGAATCACTATTGAATCCAATGAATAATAAGATGCCATCAAAAACCACCCAAAAAAGTGTATAATTACAACAAAAATGAAATATTGAATATAATAGAAAGATAATAAAGGATTAATAGGGAAAGATAGGCCTACCATGAATCAAATAACTTCAATCTAAATGATCCAATATGACCCAAGGGGTTTGGAACACCAAGGGGGTGAATGAGGAAGGGGAGGATGAGTAAGGGTCAACCAAGAATTGAGAGAAAGTTTAAAATTCCAAACAAGGAGGTAATAAAACTCCTATTTATAAGTGAATCAAAATGGAATCTACCAAAACATTGTTAATATACAAAACTCATGTGGTCAGTTCAGTAAAAGTGTGATCCAAAAACCTCATTTTCATTTTATCCTTTTTCACATTTTAAAATAGAATTTTTCCTCCCATAAATATTATAACATGGAGTGGTCTAATTGATAGTGGTCATTCAATATTCTTCCATGTATAGAATAAATTACCTAGTTCCCATTTCCTACCCATTTTAACCTCACCAGGCCCAAGGCTATAATGTGGTGAGCTTGGGTTTCCAATTTTGGACAAGTGGTCCTCCGAGATTCCATTCCCACCCAAGGGAATTTCCATATTCTCATCGTGCAAATCAAAACCACTAGGTCCGCATTCATAGCACCATGTCATACCCAATTCATGGTTATATATCCCATTTTACACAAGATCATACCCTATATAAAACTACCTCATTCATATCCAGACAAGTCATTGCACAAGTCTTAGTGTCCTTCAAAAGGATAAAACACCACCTCAAACCTCAAAATATCCACAAAACTGTCCCTAAACATACCCTAGACTTGATAATTCACAAAGGGAAGTTCATAAAAGGTATCTACCATTACACTCATTCTATTTATTTTGGATTCCCTATTATTTCTCAATTCTATGTCATTGTGATCATATTTTCCCCATTATTTTAAGAACTATGTATGGATTAATTCCTATTTTCATGGGATATAGAGTGATTCCAAGATCTCCTATCTCAAACCCAACCAAAAAACCGATTTCAAATCCCCCACTTTATCTTAGTGATTGGGTTTCTTCATTCACCTTGGGTTTCCATCCATATGGTTGCAATCAAGACAAGTTCATTTCATTTTAAACATGAGTTTAAACTAAATAAAACCTCATATAATAAGGTATTTTTCATATGATCTTAAACTATAGATTATTTTAGTCATTTTCAAATGATGTTAATCTATTTGATGCATGGTCCATCTTGTAAGACTTGATACTTCTTAGAGCAGTCTACTTAGTAAGACTTGTCTTCCTATACATATTATCCAAATCTACATAAGGATCCATAGCATGTGGTTCTTTATCCATAAACCTATGTTATGAAAAAATTAATCATACCCTAGGAGAGAGCCTAATATGAATATGGGTATTATATAAAAACAATATGGGTATCGGTTCATGATGTTTTAATATATTTAATGATGTTGGGATATCCTCTAATAGGACTTGGTGAAAATTATAATCACACTGGTTAGACCCTAAAGGTGAGACCCTTCATCATTCACATCAATTTGTTTATTTATTTCTCACATAATGGTTCCCAAAAATCTCATCATTCTACTCCTTTTGAAGAGACATATTTTTATAGATGTCCTTTTCTAAGAACTATGAATGGATTAATTCATGTTTCTATAGGATATGTTCTTGATCTTTAATCCTTGGGTAACAAACCTAATAAATTTAGTAAAAATTAATCATAAAAAATGATTCATGAAAATAATGAATCGACATATATGGTTCATACCACACTCGAGAAATCATTAAATAAAAGGAAACATCAGAAATAAATAAAATATATAAAAGAAAACAAGAGAAATCAGGAAAAAAATAGGTTATGCAATTGTTTGGTGGAAACTATGTGCCGCACATGATTCATATACAAACTTACTGTTATCAAATTTGTCCAAAATATCAACAAAACAGCTAATCATGGTACGATGACACACATAGATTTTCACCCCCTACACCTCCATCTCTACTTCCTGCTACCACCTAAAAGAACATTATATTGAAATTTAAATACTATTTTATATTTATATTGAAACTTAAAAACAATAAAAGTTTGAAAAATAAATGATTTGGAATTTTTCTGGTTTACCTGCTCACCCCCAGTCAATGAAATACCACTGAGGGTAGATCCGGACATCTTCTGATATAAATCCATAAATGCTTTTGACAAAGTGGGTATCTGATCCCCTAGTCAATAACTGTGTTTCAAAGAGAAAAATCGCTCTTTGAGTATCTCAAGGTATGAACTAACTATATCATAGAGTAGATGTAGCTATTATACTCAGTGGTCTACGAAAGACCTCAAATCGTATGGGTCCCAAAACCATCCCATTAATTCTACCAGGACGCTCCTTCCTAAGGACTATAGTAACTGGGACATCCAGGGAGACTGGGTAGGACTGTGCAGGACTGGCATCCCACAGTTCATTAATTTTTACCAATAAATAAAATAGTAGTCATAATAGAAGAAATATATATTAACATAGTAAAAACTGATAATAAGTTATTATAATGAAAAATGAGTTCATACCCCATCTTCTTTTGTAGGCTCATTAACCAAACATTCATCATATTTTTGGTGAATATTCAACCACACTTCTGTCTGGGACGCTTCGTGCCCTAACCTCTATTACTGCATTAAAAATAATCAATAATTTAATATATTAAAAAAAAAATTTCCTTATAAATATTTAAACAAATGAAAATATTACCAGAGATGATCGACTTCTAGAAAAATTCTTTGACCCCGTAGTGTGAGGGATGACCTGCTTAGCCCGGATTGATGCATTCTTTCATAAAAGATCTGAAAATAAATAAAATGAAATGTAATAGTAATGTATTCAATTTCATATCCTCTTCATATTAATTTATAAATGTAAAATTATATTATTATAGTAATATATATTTCAATACCATCTGATTCTCATCATGATGTCTGTCAACAAAAAATTTCCATTGCTCTTTGGGTAAGCCATCAGGTAGCTTGTCGTACATTTGTTGGGAGGTCTACGAAGTATCTTATACATCTCCACACAATCTCCATTTAATTTTTTTTCCATTTTTTGCCAAGATTTTTCAATTTCCATTTTCGGGCAACCACATTAAAAACAGTAAATTGGAAAAACATTTGTACACAGAAATTTATTTTGAAAATATTAATAACATGACATTCAATTACACCATAATGTGTTAAAATTACCTTATTTAGGAATCAAAAAGTTATTTTTCAAAACATTCAGTCATATGTATCCAATCATTATATGAAATAGGAAGGGAAATGGGCTCCGTGGCTAGCTGGCCTAAAATCTGGCCATTTAATCCTACGACGTCATCCGTAGGGACCCCATATGAATCAAATGAGACAACTATCTTCTCTTCAGTCAGATTCCACACAAATGAATGTTTTATATTTTTCTCCTCACATTCTTTGTTTCTATATTTAATAAACAAACATTTAGTTTAAAATAACATGAAATAAATTTATTCATATTAAAATTTGTACCTATAATAGTCACCCTCCAGTATCCCCGAGAAGAACTAGAAGTGGCGCGATGCTCCCCCACTGTTGAGACTCCTAAAGCGGGAGGCGAAGACTGAGCTGCTGAAGGGATTATCACAGAACGGGTGAGAGATGGTGTAGGGGGAGATGGTCCAGGGGGGAATGCATTTGGTGGCTTAGATGTCATAGGTAGGGAGACAGATGGATCATCATCTCTCATAGTGCTCAATAAAATATTATATCACTTCCTCTTTGGAATTCCAATAATTTAATCAAATAAAATTATATTGAAAACATATTTTGTAAGTTACATGGATTGAAAATTCACAATTCCAATGGCAGTAACTACTGTAACATAATATGTGAATCATGAATTTTCAATCCATGTAACTTACAATTATTTAAGTCAACACACATTGAGATGTTACTTGAATACCCATCAGATACTTTCAAAAGATTTAACATTCTAAGGAATGTGTCTTTATCACAATTTCTCATTGAAAAAATTTCAGGATAATACTTTTCATTCTCATCTATCCAGAGATCACGTTTTATGTTCATTACATGTAAGTATTTCAGAGCATTGAGATGATCCTTCAAATTTACATGATCATTAATCCATACTAAGATCAAAATGTCACATACATTATTCTCAATATGCATCACATCAAGATTATGCCACCACAAATTAAATTCCCAATACATATGTTCGAAGAATATACTTTTTTTCATCTATTGTGGCGTTCTGATTTCACTTGACGATGCAATTCGAACCCATTTCCCACAATCATTTAAATGATAAACCCTACCAAATTCTATTTGATGTTTTCCATGTGGTTTTAATATTTCATAACCAGTTTAAAACATTGGAGGTTGTCTATGATCAATGAAACTGTTAAATATTGTTCTGTTCAGCCGAAATCTCAGAGATGCATCGAGAAATATTCGATGTCACAAAAAGAACCATTTTCTACTAGGAGGTATTAATTTGGGATTTAAATGAAAGTTACAAGAAAGACAATTCAAGCTCGTTTATTTGTTCCAACTATATAAATTCTCAAGCTCAGGTAAGTCACTAATGGTCCACATTAAAGCAGCATGCATTTTGTACATTGTTTTAGAAGAAGCATCAAATGTCTCAACACCGTTGCTCCATAACTCTTGTAATTCTTCAATTAAAGGCTTCAAGTATACATAAATATCACTTCTAGGCAATTTATTTCCAGGAATAATCATGGAAATGATAAAAGATGTTTTTTCATAGACATCCACAAAGGGAGATTGTAAGGGATCAAAATAACTGGCCATATGCTATAACTGGTACTCAAATTCCCAAATGGGTTGAATCAATTAGTAGCCAATCCCAATCGAACATTCCTAGGATCAGTTTAGAAATATTGATGTAATTAATAAAATGACTTCCACAATTTTGAATCTCATGGATGTCGCATTAACCCATCATTGTTATTATCTACATAATCCCACTTCATGTGTTTGACGGTTTTCGATGACATGAATCATATTTACATTCGATGCTTTAAAGGAATGTTACAAAACAACTTTTTATATGTGTTCCTTTTCTTATTCTTCATGGTAGTATGTTTATTCATACTTCCAACATCACCCAATGACTTAAATATAGAAGAAGAATATTTTTTTCAATCATGTCTACTAGAATCCTCTTTCCAATAAAGCAAACATTCATTAGGACACGCATGTATTTTTGTATAATTCAAACCAAGCATGTTAACAGCTTTTTTCTTATTATAAAAGGACTTGAGGATGTTTTATTCAGAAAATTCATCACAGAATAATTCCAATATCATTTACATTTCCTTATTTTTAATTCCACATAGACATTTGAAATGGTACATCTTCATCAGAAAAGAAAGTTTTGAATATTTCAAACATCCACTATACAACTCCTGATTTCCATTGTCAACTAAATCATGAAACATATTTTCCTCAGTGAATTTCTCTATTACATTTGTCTCCACATAATCAATAGGAGGATCCACTTATATGTCACCATCTTCATCTTGTTGTCCTAAAGTCTCAAAAAAATCCTTTGTTAAGTTGCTATTTGTAACACCCTCATCTGGTTGTTCTGATATGTTTTTTTGTTGATGGTGGTGTCTTCCAGTTCCAAATGCATCATTTATATGGTTTTTCATTTCATTTCCCATTGTTGATGAATTTTGGATCTCATTCTATTGATTTACATTAGTGCTTATCCATTCTATAACATTCTATTCTTCATTCCAAATCCAACACAAATATTGACTAAGGAATTGCTTCAATATTAAATGTTCATAATCTTTATATCTCCTCAACCAGATTCTAAATTTACATTTATGATATGGAAATATTATTCTCCCTTCATAAAATTGATTGGAAATTGGAAAATATAAAAACTTCTCCAAACCCTTAACATACTGAGGTGTGTTCCTCGGTAATGTGATCCAACTTTTATCCATGTATATCACAATGTTCCTACACAATATTAAAAAATTAAAACACATAACTATTAATAAATAGGGAAATAGATTCATATATAATAGTTGAAAAATATATAAATATGTTAAATATTTGGAAAATGTCTAATATTAGATCAAAAAATCTTCAAAAAATCTTTTTCCCAATAGCCCATGGTAACATAAGGCACGCTAAGATGATATCTGGCCCAGAAATTTCTCATAATATACCTATTATGTCTCAAAAATACAATCTCATGTCAATGAAGATATCCCAAACTATATATAAATTTCAAAGAAGAGGTATGAATGTCTTTGATAACTATTTTACACAATGCATCTTAGATAACTTTCCTAAGAGGCACAAAATCTAGTTTTCACATATCTCATCGGTGTTCCCAATAACCAAAGGCTGCTGACTAGTGTCCAGGAATCAAAACAAACTACTGGGAATGATTTCTCCATAAGTAACAACAATCATGAAAAATTAGTGAATATAAAATGAAAAATATTTGGTATTCGAAATGCTCTATGAGGAATAAAAGCACAACTAAATAGATACAAGTCTAAAAACTGGTATCTTTCATCAATTTAATCATTAATATCATAACCCAAAAACTCCATGTAACAATTGGATTGCACGTTCCACTAGTCACCACTAACTCCCCATGTCTCTCTAATTAAGAACATCCACCACCTCTGAGTGTCTCTTTCCATATTCTTGGACCATGAATAGTTAAATATATAAATTTCTAAAAGAAAATGTATGGTGTGATAAAAAATAGCAGTAGGATATCACCAAGAATTTCATAATAAATCTATAACAAATAAACCAAATTTAATCATTTTTAAATAAAATTTAGCATGGAAGTATTTTTTTCAATTAGAATAAATACATTCTTGATAAAACATTTCAATGTTTAAGTTAAAACATGTTTCAATATGAATTTTTATAAAATTAGGGAGACATAAGAATCTATGTCAAAATAAGAATGAATAAGTATTTCAATCCAAATAGACATTATTAAATCATTTTAATCAATAATTGGCATATATAAATCATTTTACAACATTTTAAATAATATAACCATGTTGATAACAACTACAGTTTGTACCAGTCAGATGGATTCAAAAAATATCTAGGAAATATGCCTCTAAGTGTACACACACTCCTAGATCTACAAGCATAGGGGGAATATGATAACACCCCAATGAATGAACTACCTTCCCTCAAGTAGTTTTGTTTCATTTTCATCATCAAGTCGATGTAAGATATCAATTTACCTGGCGTGGATATTTATTCTCCTAACTACCTTTAATCATGGGTGCTTCAAGGAAATTAGTCATAATTTGAGATATCATTCAATACAATCATTAATTCAATCAATAAAATAAATATTCCCTAATATAATGTTTCAAGAACTGCCTTTAATTTCCAAAAACAATATCAAATTGTTTTTATCAAAAACTCATCCCTTTACATTAAAATAATTTCATTCAAAACATGAAACATTTTATGATTTTATATCTCATTAAATCATTCTTCAAATATTATCATGTGGTATTTTAATCATTTTTTATAATAGATACCATTTGAAAGATCATAATCCTTGAAACTAACATCCAATGGAAATTTTATCTATTAATTATTAAATTAGTTTTAAATAAGAAAACTCTCTAAAGAATCAACGTAGTTATACTATAAATAGGTAAAAAAATTAAATTAACAAAAAATATTTATAAGTTAAGAAAAGGTACTTTCTCCCTGGTACACATATATTTCCACTAATATAATGGAACAAGGTTTCAAGAATTCCCCTTATCCCATGAAACAAAAAAGTTGGTATATGTTTTTCTTGTATTTATATCAATGAATTGGTATTAATAATACATTAAAATTTAATACTTTTATAATTTAAGGAATCAATGAGTAGTCATCTAAAATGAAATATTAATAAAATTTATTTTTCTTGGAATAATAATGAAGTGGATATTATAAGGTATATTTATTTCATAGAATATAAATGTAAATGATAGTATGATATTTCTTGGTAAGGAGTTAATTAATCTAATTCAAAATTCAATGATGGATAGTTTGAACAAATTTTCAGAAAACATTGATATTTATTTGTTAGATGAAATGTTTTAAAAATACCAATGACATACTTGAATCATGTATACATAGTAATATGGCCCAAGAACATTGCAAATCCACCAGAAAATTAGGGGAACCAAAAATGATAAGTATTTTCTTGTAACCAAGAAGAATATACACAATAATTAATAGAAATAATAAATATTCAGAGCCCAATAATCATCAATGAACATATAAGAACTCATAAACAATTCCTCATTACAAAAAGATCGTGAATGTGATAATTGTTTCCCAAATACCAATACACACAATAGTACATAATTAGCTTTTGGAATTATGAGAATTAAAACTAGGAATTATTCATTCCAACACACTAATACATAAGAGAATACTAGTCTTTTCCATATATATTTTAGGTGATAACTCAAAAAATTCACACCACATGTACGATAAAAATTTAATAAAGAATATTAAACTCACCAACAACCTACCCAAATTTCGGTGAGGTGACGAGGTGGTGAGGTGGTCATGGGCTAGGGATTCAGGGGTCACTAGGGGGGTCTCTTGAGGGTTGGGAGGAGAAGGGGGGAGAGTTTTGGGATTGAAAAAAAGGTTTAGCGACGGGTTATTAAAAACCCCCGCTAAATAATTTATAAAAAAAATTAGTTGCAGTTTAGTAAATTGTCGCTAAAAACCCACCACAAAAGGCAATTAATGTTGTAGTGTCAGACCAATATATATATTGGAGATTCGTAGCATTCATAGTATATCTAGGTATAACAGATGATTTTTGAATAACTTCTCATGATTGCCTAACCCAAAAACCAATATGACCTAGAAGAAAGTGATGTTTTTCTGGACTCAAGAATGTGAGGAAATCATTATGGAGCTCAAAAATAGACTCATCACTATGGAAATACTCACACTCCCAAAAAGTGGTGAAATCGTTGTAGTGTACAATGATGCTCCAAAAAGGGAAGAGGCTATGTACTGATGAAAAAATGATAATGTGATACCCTCTTTCCAAACGAAGTTGAAAATCCATGAGAAAAATTATCCCACACATGATCTAGAGTTGGCATCTGTGATCATTGCATTTAAATTTTGGCGAAATTATCTCTATGGGGAGAAGTGTGAGATATATACTAATAAAAAAGTCTCAATTATATATTATCATAGAAGGATATTTATATATGCTAGTGAATATGGTTAGAACTCATCAGGGATAATGATTTCTCAATACACTACCATCTAGGTGAGGTAAATATTGTAGAAAATTCACTATGTACAAAAGATCATGCATCTTTATCAATGATGTGAATTGGGAAGGATACAATATTCTTATATTGGTAGAGAATATATGTGGGAATCACTATGGAAGGAACATCATTAATTCTTTCCCAAATGATTTATAAACCATCCCTCATGAAGAAACTAAGGTATTATCAAAGAAAATATGTGGAAATTCTGAAAATATTGTAAGATTTATGAAATGTTTAATCCTTTAATTTCAATATTGATGAGGAATGATTTGTAATATTTGGGCCATGATTATGTGTACCATCTGATCCATAGATAAATAATGAGAATCTAAATGATTCACATAGATCAACCTACTATATTCACCTATGGAGCACAAATATGTATCTAGATATTTGAGAGATCTATTCCTGGGAAAATATGATGAATAAGATTGATGAATATAAATCAAAGTGTCTGGTATGTCAATAAGTGAAGGTTGAAATCCAAAAGTCTAATAAGAAGATAAAACCACTACCCATATCAACATGGAAGTGAGAAAGCATTACTCTAGACTTTGTCTCTAAACTTCCAATGAAATCTATAGGAAACAATTCTATATGGGTCATTATGGATCGTTTTACAAATTTATCTCACTTTATCTCAATTCGGGAGAAATTCTCATTGGATCAACTTGCACAGATATATATCAAAGATGTCGTAAGGCAGTATGGAATACCACTATCAATTATATCAGACCAAGATTTGAGATTCACCTTGAAGTTCTGTAAAAGTCTTTAACATGCACTATGTACTAAGCTGAACTTCTATATGGCTTATCATCCTCAAATAGATGGCCTATCTAAGAGAACTATTCATACAATGGAATATATGTTGAGGTCATGTTATATGGACTTAAAATAATTTTGGGACCAACATCTACCCCTAGTTGAGTTCTATTTGAATAATAGTTTCCACTTTAGCATCCAAATGTCTCTATATGGATCCCTTTATGGGAAAATGTGTAGAAAACTAGCATGCTAGGATGATGTTGATGAATGTAAGCTTCTAGGACCTGAAATGGTCGAAGAAATGTTTGAAATAGTGAAAACCATTCAGCAACACATCTAGGAAGCCCAAAGTCGATAGAAGAGTTATGTAGAAATTCACCATTGAGATCTTGACGTCAATTTTGGAGACATGTTATTCCTCCCCATATATCCATTGAAGAAGGTCATGAGATTTGGTAAAAAAAGAATGCTAAATCCCCTGTACATCGAAACCATCGATATTCTTGATCGATTTGGAGCTGTGGTCTATAAAATAGAACATCAACCAACCATGTCTAAAGTATACGATATAATACTCATATCCCTCTTAATAAAGTACATACCTGATCCTTCACATGTACTTTCTTCATAGGCAGTATAGTTAGAGAATAATATTTCTTATGAGGAGTATCCAATGAAGATCTTGGATCATATAGACAAAGTACTTTGCAAAAATCCTACTCACCTGGACAATGTACTATAGAAGAAGCATAAGTACGAAGAGGCAACATGGTAACTGGAGGAAGCGATGATGGAGAAGTACCCACAAATATTTGCAGCCTAGAATCTAAAACGAAATTATGAGGGGGAATTTTTGAATGTGGGGAATAATGTAATCAACCAATGTTTTATCAATGAAATTCCTTTGTTATAATTATTTATTATTGTATAATCACATAAGATCATATATATAACACGATAAAAACTTTATAAATTAATAATGAGTGAAATAAAAGGTTTCGTTAGAGGTTATGGAACACATACTAATTAAATAGAAACCTGGCCTTTGGAATATTAATGTGACCCTTATGAATAGTAAACTGGCCAATATAATTTTAACCTCACCAATAAAAGTATAAATAAAATCTATCCATCTTATAAGTGACAATATGATATAATTATATCATGGTATAAGTAAATAAATATTTTGAAAATTATTAATTAAGTGTTGTTATTTTGTAAGTGACGTATATTAAATTAAATTTTTATGTTTTATTTATTAAATTAAAATGGAAATTTAACTTCATAAAATGTATTCATGAAATAATATTTTTATTTCATATGATTATCATATAATTTAATGAGACCTTAATTAATTTTTGAATGTGTTAGAAAAATAGTTTTAATTATAAATTTTTTATTTATCATGTAAATTATGATATTAATTAAAAATTAAAACTTTCTTTTTTTGAAAATTATTTTTACAAAATATAGTAAATTTTTTAATTCTAATCATTGAAAAAAATTTGGATGATTTTTTGGGATTTTTCTGAAATACTTGAATTTTTAGTGAATAGTAAAATACAATAATTTACAATATATATATACATTATAAGTTAAATACGCTATTCAATGAGTCAGGGATAATGCAAGAACCATTGATTCGAACTCACATGATCTAATTACTATATTTAGTATCAAGAATCATCAATATTTCTTTTCTTGAGAAAAATAAAAAACTAATGAATTAAATATTGAGAAAACACTCCTCTCCTACACTATAAATACCACCCCTCACCACTTCTTCTCCGGGAACCTCTCAATCCCTGTTCTTTGCCCAAATTCTGCTCAAATCTTTTAAAAAGAACCTAAACCATGTTAAGGAGCTATTTTTCTCATCAAAAACAAAAATATCTTCCCTAGGGAGGCTCTCAAGGAGGATAAATTCAGGAGGTAAACTCCCCTTTCTAATTCATTTATTTTCTTTTCAAGATTATTTCTATTAGGAATAATTAGGAATAATTAGGAATAATTAGGAATAATTAGGAATAATTTAAAATAATTAGGAATAATTAGTAATAATTACCAATACTTAGCAATAATTACCAATAATTAGCAATAATTACCAATAATTAGCAATAATTACCAATAATTAGCAATAATTAGTAATAATTTGCAATAATTAGTAATAATTTGCAATAATTAGTAATAATTAGTAATAAATACCTAAAATCAAGAAAAATTAGAAAAAATTAGGAAAAATTAGGAAAAATTAGGAAAAATTATGAAAAATTAGGAAAAATTACCAATAATCAGGAAAAATTATCAATAATTAGTAATAATTACCAATAATTAGTATTAATTACCAATAATTAGTATTAATTACCAATAATTAGTAATAATTACCTATAATTAGTAATAATTAGGAATAATTACCAATAATTAGTAATAATTACCAATAATTAACAATAATTAGTAATAATTAACAATAATTAGTAATAATTACCAATAATTACCAATATTTAGTAATAATTAACAATACTTACCAATAATTACCAATAATTGCCAATAATTACCAATAATTGCCAATAATTACCAATAATTAGAAATAATTACGAATAATTAGTAATAATTACGAATAATTAGTAATAATTACGAATAAATAGTAATAATTACGAATAATTAGTAATAATTACGAATAATTAGTAATAATTACCAATAATTAGTAATAATTACCAATAATTAGTAATAATTACCAATAATTAGTAATAATTACCAATAATTAGTAATAATTACCAATAATTAGTAATAATTACCAATAATTAGTAGTAATTACTAATAATTATCAATAATTACTAATAATTAGCAATAATTAATAATAATTAGCAATAATTAATAATAATTAGCAATAATTAGTAATAATTAGCAATAATTACTAATAATTAGTAATAATTAGTAATAATTAGTAATAATTAAAAATAATTAGGAATAATTAGGAATAATTAGGAATAATTAGTAATAATTAGGAATAATTAGTAATAATTAGGAATAATTAGGAATAATTAGTAATAATTAGTAATAATTAGGAATAATTAGGAATAATTATTTATAATTATTTATAATTAGTAATAATTAGGAATAATTAGGAATAATTAGTAATAATTAGGAATAATTAGGAATAATTAGGAATAATTATTTATAATTATTTATAATTAGTAATAATTAGTAATAATTAGGAATAATTAGGAATAATTAGGAATAATTAGGAATAATTAGGAATAATTAGGAATAATTAGGAATAATTAGGAATAATTAGGAATAACTAGGAATAATTAAGAATAATTAGGAATAATTAGGAATAATTAGGAATAATTAGGAATAATTACCAATAATTAGAAATAATTACCAATAATTACCAATAATTACCAATAATTACCAATAATTAGTAATAACATCATTACATTATTTGTATATTTTATTATTAATATTAAAATAATATAATTTTCTATATTATATACAATTCTTTTTTTTTCTGTGTGTTTTCTGTATCCACATGTAATATTGGCATTCTTTTTCAAAATTATCAACCTACTCGCCAATGGAGGGGGGAAAGTGAATGCCAATATTACATGTGGAGACAGAATGTTAAACACACAGATGAAAGGAGAATTGTATATAACATAAAAAATTATATTATTTTAATATTAATAATAAAATATACTAAAAATGTAATGATGTTATTATTATATAATTAATATTTATGAAAAAAATTATATTAGTATTATTTAAAAAAATAAAAAATCAATATAATATTAAAATTATCAATATTTGTAACAGGGTTTGCTTTATTCTCAATATATACAATCCTTGCTTGAGTGTTTTTTCTAACAAATTATTCAAAACCAGTAATGCTTTTATATTTTATAGAAAAATATGGAACAACGAGATCGTCAACAGTCATTATTAGATGACCGCATATGGATAAATCAACATAGAAATCCAAATGGTTCTGGTTTAAATCAAGTATATATAGAGGGTGTGGAGATTTTTTTATCATTTGCGGCATCAAATCCAGAATTTTTTTCAGAAGGAAAAATAAAATGCCCTTGTAGAAAATGTGCATTGAGAACATTTGACACGTTTGACAAAGTGGGGGAACATCTCTTGCGTTTTGGTTTTCAAGCAGATTATGTTTTTTGGTATCAACACGGTGAACACAGTTCCAGAGCAGGTGATACCAACTTGATTCCAGATCCATCCCAGTTTCAAGATTTAGTACATGATGTTGCAGGTTCATCTGTTCAACATACAGAAACTCCGGCTCATATAGCTTCAAATCCTAAGTTGGGACCGTCTGAATTTTATGAGTTGTTGAAGTCTGCTGAGGATGCATTATATCCTGGCTACAAGATGAGAAAATTAGAAGCAGTTGAAAAATTTATGGCTATCAAATCAGATAACGGAATGTCAAACACCTGTTTTGACCAGATATTTTCTTTGCTGAAAACACTGTTACCCGAAGGAAATGTTTTACCTGCAAATTACTATGAAAGTAAGAGGTTGGTTCGAAATTTGGGACTTACTTGTCAGAAGATTCATGCTTGTTCAAATGACTGCATTTTATATTCTGGGGAAAATGATTCGTTAGATAGTTGTCCCACATGTGGGCAACTGAGATATAAAGAAGGACAACACGGGAAGTCTGGTTTGATTCCTGTAAAACAGTTGAGATATTTTCCATTTACATCCAGACTTCAGCGTTTATTCATGTCTAAGAATACAGCGACAATGATGTCATGGAATAAAGAGAATATTTCAACTGATAAAAGCTTGAATCATCCAGCCGATGGTGATTCATGGAAACATTTTGATAGAGTGCATCCATCCTTTGCTTTAGAAGCTAGAAATGTTCGACTGGGACTTTCCATTGATGGTTTCTGTCCGTTTGGATCTTATGGTAGTCAATATTCATGTTGGCCTGTTTTTTTAACTCCGTACAATTTACCTCCATGGATGTTGATGAAGGATCCATATATCTTTTTGACTTTACTAATTCCAGGACATCCGAAGAAAAATATTGATGTTTATTTGAATCCATTGATTGATGAATTAAATTTATTGTGGAGTACTGGTGTCAGTACATATGATGTTGCAACGAAACAGAATTTCATACTGAGAGCAGCATTGATGTTGACAATAAGTGACTTCCCGGCTTATGAGATGTTATCTGGCTGGAGTACACATGGTCAGAAATCATGTCCTTACTGTATGGGAGAGAACAAAGCATTTATGCTCATTCATGGAAAGAAACCTTGTTATTTTGACTGTCATTGCAGATTTCTTCCAGCTGATCATCCTTTTCGCAGAAACAGATCTCATTTCAGAAAAGGAACAGTTGAAATGGATGGACCTCCAAAAATGCTATCATGTTCGGAGTTAAAATCAGTTGTATTTTCATTACCTCCCATCACTTTTGGTCCCACAATAAACCAACAGAAAATTTCTGGTTTTGGGAAAGAACACAATTGGATTAAACGTAGCATATTTTGGGATTTTCCATATTGGTCTGATTTGTTGGTCCGCCATATGTTAGATGTCATGCATATTGAGAAGAACTGTTTTGATAATTTGTTTCATACAGTTTTGGATACGCCAGGAAAGAGCAAAGACAATGTAAATGCACGTTTAGATCTTGCCCAAATTTGCAGGCGTCCAGAATTGGAACTATTTGAGAATGTCAGAACAAAAAGGTTACTGAAATGAAAAGCAGCTTATACACAGTCTAAAGAAAACCGTTTATTATTTTGTCAGTGGATTGCAGATTTGAGACTTCCAGATGGTTGTGCTTCCAATTTGGGTAGATGTGTAAAGAATGGTCATATTACTGGATTAAAAAGTCATGATTGTCATGTTATAATGGAGAGACTTCTACCCATTAGATTAAGAGGTCTGTTGAATTCTGTGATTTGGGATTCCATAACAGACATGTCTCATTTTTTTCGGGAAATTTGTGCGGCTACGGCAGATTATGATGCTCTAGGAAAACTTGAAAAAGATGTTGTTGTAATTATATGTAAACTGGAAAAAATATTTCCGCTGTCTTTCTTCGACTCAATGGAACATTTGATGTTACATTTTCCATATGAAGCCAAATGTGGAGGTCCAGTACAGTTTTGATGGATGTACCCATTTGAAAGATGCATGAAAAAATAGAAAAGAAAAGTACGTAACAAAGCATCTGTTGAAGGATCTATTGCAGAAGCTTATTTGCAAGAGGAAATATCTTTTTTCTGCTCCCATTATTTTGAATCTGAGTATCCTTCAAAACACAACCGAATGTGATGGAACAAGAGGAATATTGATGAAATCGAAAATCAATTATCTATTTTCAACCAGTCAGAGCTTGGTTTTGGTGGAGTTTATGAACGCTGGATTTCAGATGATGAACATCAGAGAGCTCATACGTATGTTCTGCTCAACTGTGAAGAGATGACATCAGTTGTACTGTAAGTGTTTATATCACTTATTCTATCATTTATGTTACAATACATAACTTTGGTTTTTATAGGTTGTATGATAATCATATCAAGAAACAAATTCCACAAATTACAGCAGCTTCTCTCGAAGAACGTCGACTGAAAAATTTCTCTCAGTGGTTTCAAAAACTGGTAACATAAATTCTTTATCTTTTAGCAACTCATTCAATGTATAGTTTACTATATTGATAATTATTTCACAAATTTTCAGGTGTCTTGACATGCTGATAAAATTGACAAACGGCTGTGTGTATTGAGTAACCCACCTTCCAAACTTGTTAAAACTTATAATGCATATGTGGTGAATGGATTTCGATTCCACACACATGCATATGGGGAATCGAAAAAAACAATGAACAGTGGAGTTAGCTTGAGAGGATCTCATCATCGAGAAAATGAAGTTGACTTTTATGGCATACTTGATGAAATCATTGAACTCTGTTATCTTGGACAACATTACATAACCATGTTCAAATGTCGGTGGTTGGATACAGAGAGAGGCATGCGTGTTCATCCGACTCATGGAATCATCGATATTAAATGTAAAAGTGTTCTCGCGGTAAATGAACCATTCTTATTGGCTCAAAAGGCATATCAAGTTTAATATGCAAAGTACTGTGCAACATCAAGAGACTTGACTGATTGGTGGAGTGTAATAAAAATCAAAATTCGAGACAATCAGTTTAGTCAAAGTGAATGTGCTTTAACTGATGTGTAAAGAATTGAAGTTTTTCAAGAGAGTACTCAAAATCAATCTTTTTTACAAAGAGACATGAGTATCGATGACGACACCCCACATTTAAGAGTCGGTGATGACGATGATGCTAATGATGTCACATATGAATTTGAAACGGTAAGAGATGAAGCAACTGTAACTCGAATGGATATCGATGATGTTGAGGAGGAATATGAAGATGACATTGACATATATGAAGATGATGATGAAGATGAACACTGATAGCATTTCATGGTATTTATATACAATCATAATATGTATATATGTATATATAATAGTAATTATCAATTATTTTCTAACATTAACATAATCTGTTTCAGATGGACGACGCCACATTTCGTGAGTTGGCAGATGCTGACCTGACTTTTGATGCGGATGAGTTGCTGACAGATGACCCTCAGCCTGCAGGCGCTCCAGGGAGTACGCGGAGGGGGCGCGGTCTTGCACGATTGATGATTCCTGACCCCATCTCCGAGCGACGTCCATGTCTTGGGTTTGATCCACGCACACAGAGATGTGATAACCTGTGCGATAACCTGTGGATTTGACTAAGATTTCATTAATCTATTCACATAATAAATGTTTATTATTTTTTCAGTTTTCCGCATATAGCAGTCGGACAGGGCAGCGCTATTTTGCGCAACTATTTCTCTCAGCCGTGGACCACATGGGAGCAGATTCCCATTGATGTGCAGCTAGCCATGTTCGGCCATTGGTTGGTACGTACGTAAATAAATAATTTTTATTTTGAAAATTATTTCATTTCTAACTTGATATTTTGATTTATTTGTAGGGTTTATGGTATCTGATCGAGGATACCATGTGTGACGCCATCCACGAGGCATGGGAGGTGTCCATGCGTGATCGCCTTCGTCAGTTTTTGCACAATTTAAGAAAAGCTGCGATGAAGAAAGCAGGAGTGTCAGATTTTGAGGAGTCATGTAGAGCACACTGAGCAGAGTATATTTCATCCCATGTATGGGATGGATTATGTGCGCACTGGTTGAGTGGTGCCTTTCAGAGGAGATCATCGGTGGGGAGGCAGAATCGGGGGAGACAGGAGGTGACTCATCGAGCTGGGAGTCGTTCTTTCAGTACTCATAGACAGCATCTGGTACGTACATTATTTATAAATATTTTATATAACTATAAATATTAACAGTTTATTTTTTATTCTTATAGGCTGTCGAGCACCCCGATATTACAGAGTACGACGTATATCGGAGGATGTATAGTGATCCTGCTACTGGGGAGCTCAGAGGTGATCGTCAGCATCACATCGTGGTCAGTATTATTTGTTTTCAAGTTTAAAAATTAACTGCATATAATATATTCAAAATTTTAATTTTAAATTGAAACTATAGGAGTCATATGAGGCCGCAGCGGCACAAGCCCGGCCTGAGAGTCAGGCCGAGTCATCAGATCAGACCACTGCCCGTCAGTTTGATGAGGCGGCATGGATGCAGGCCACCCAGTATGCCTTCGAGAAGGGCCGGGTAGTTGGTATCGGCTCTCGACTGACTCCCGGAGATTATTATGGCAGTGCTGCGATGTCGGCGTCCAGCTCGAGAGGAGCTCGTGAATCTTCTTCTACACAGTATGAGGATCAGTTGCGATCTTAGACTGCACAGATAGAGAGTCTCCGACAGGAGCAGGAGCAGATGCGTCAGCAGCATGAGGAGGAGCGTCGACGCCAGCAGCAGCTGTACGAGGAGCAGGCGAGTCGGTGGCAGCAGCAGCATCAGGAGCAGATGGAGTACATGCGCCGACTCACTCATGATTTAGGGATGGAGTTTCCTCCACCACCATCTGCAGATCCCCCACCTCCCCCCCTCCCCCCCTCCTTCAGATTAGAGTTTGTATTTCTGTTATAAAATTTGTGAAATCAAAATATTTTTTTTTCTATTCGTAGTTTCTATCTCATTATAAAATATTAATAATATTATATTTTTAAATAACAATATTAATATGAATAATAATATTATTTATATTTTATAATATTAAATTTTATATATATATTAAAATTTTATATATATATTAAAATTTTATAATATTATAATTTAATTATTTTTTTTGTAATACTTGAATTATTTTAATATTTGAATGTAAAATAATTCTATTATTTTTATATTAATTAAAATAACTTATTAATATTTTTTTTATTTATGAATTATAATTGTAATATTATTATATTAATTAAATCATTTATTAATATTCTATTATTTTTTTATTTTTGAATTATAATTCTACTATTATTATAGTAATTAAAATAATTTATTATTTTCATTTGTAAATTATAATTCTATTATTATATTAATTCAAATAATTTATTATTAATTTATATTTTTTATTTTTTTATAGTATTTGCGACGGGATACTATGCCCGTTGCAAATACTAGTATTATTAATAGTTTTTTATTTTTTTTAAAAAATAGTATTTGCGACGGGACCCGTCGCAAATACTAGTATTATTAATTTTTTTTTATTTTTTTTAAAAAATAGTTTTTGCGACGGAACTGTAACACCCGAGACTTTTATGTTATATAAATCATCAAAGGAATCTTTTTCTACACAACACTTGCTTGGCTTGCTTTACACGCAATCACGACCTTCCTCGATAGCTTTCGTCGTACGCAATACCGAGTTTCACTAAATAACAATATGCTATTAAAACTAGCCGTTATGAATAGTAATAACCACTTTTTGAAATTTTATAAATTTTATTTTTCAAAATGGACTTCATTTTTGGACTCAGAATATCGAAATTAGCCTAGGGTGAAATTTTGGTATTTTTCTGAAAACTTTCAATTTTTGATGAATAGTGAAACCACTAAGTGGTAGGTTAAAAACCGAATTTTGCATAAAACTTAATTTTACCGCTTCTGTGAATGGAATTTCGAAAATCCGAGAGACACGGTTAATATCAAGGACTAAAATGTGGTTCAATGAGACGAAAATAATTTTTGGTGAATAGTAACTTTTTACTTTTTTTTACCGCGGTTAATAGTAAATAGGGTAACTAAGGGTAAATATGATATCAATATTACCCTAACACATGTCCTAATTCTATTGGACAAGTGTAATTCGACCAAAAACAAACTTAGGAATAAAATATGACCATTTAGGCCCACTTGGATTAGATTAGGACATTTATTATTAATTTATTTAAAAAAGGGTTAAAATAGATAAAATCAAGTTTAATAAGTAAATCATTTTTAATATGGAGTTATACATAAGATAAATTCGATTGTAAATATTCATTAGAAAGCTAAAAAGATTTCCTACATGATGGTATTTTATTTGTAATTTTTAGACACCAAATAATTTAATTTATTTATGACACAAAGATGATGCAGTAATTATCTTATTAATGAAATATTGACATAATTGATGTTATAAACACCAAAATAAATGTAATTTGAGACTTTTTATGAATTACACTAATTTTATAGGTTAATATGATATATTAGTGTTGATTTAATCAACTTGGTTCGAACATTTAATTCTGTTATGACTTTCACAAAAGTCATATATCAAATAGTGTCAAAATTGACACAAAATAGTTTTTAAATCAAATATTATATTATTAATTGTTATTTTATTCCTAAAAATCTAAGGTTCGGCCAAATGACTTAGATAAGGATATATATATTAATAATAAACAATTTGGGGTTCGTTTGGCATGTTATAGTAAGTGTATTAACCATATAGTGAAAGAAAACAAAAAGACATGGTAAAAGTTAAATTATTTAACTTAATGTTAAATCTAAATGATAAGGTTAAAATAGGAACCTAAACTTGTCCAAATTCTATTGGATGAGAGGATTTCGACCCTTCCCCACCTTATCTTCGAAATAAGACCCTTTGGAACCATTATAAACCAATTTTTACTTTAATATAAATTAATGTTTTTAGTTATTCCTAAGGTGCCCCTCTCCTCCCCTATAAAAGGACACCTCCTCCCCCTCCTCCTCACACCAAATTGAGCACTCAAGCTCGGCCAACCCCTGCCATTTTCTCCTCTCCACTTCCCTAGAATAGTCCTAGAAGTCCTCTTCTTCTACAAATACCACTCTTAGTTCCTTAAGTGGAGGATTCAAAGAGGTGTACCAAAGAAAAGGTAATATCCATTACCGATCTTTTCAATTTCTTTCTTCTTCAACTTCTTCTTCTTTAGTTGTTTCATGATAAAGTAATAACATCAGTATTACTTACATACTGATATGTTATTATAAATATGAAACAACCCTAATTCACCTTCTATCCATCCTACGGAAAAATGAAATCACCGCGCGTGCGTACGTACGGAATACCGGCTCCACGCCGTGGTGTAATCTATTTTTCCACCATCACCTTACAAGGATGGTTATAATGGTGTAATAAGTAACTATATATGATTATTATGAAGTAATATTGATACTGAAATAATATATATATATACTCCAATACAATTCCACGATCATAGGAACGATATCATCACTCGTGCGTACGTACGGAATACCGTCTCCACGATGTGATGCGACTCGTTCTACATGATCTTCATTTCATAATGATTATATAAATGAACTGAATGAATGAATATGGTATATACTACACTAATACCATTCTGTAAATGAATTATCTATAACCTAAAGATAAGAATAAGAATTTATTCGGCAAAACATGCGTAAGAACAAAAGGCAATAAAGACCCGAGTAACAAGTAACAATGAAATATTACTAACAAGAAGCTAAGAATATAACCATATATGATATCATATCAATATGTATGATTCTGGAATAAGTCAATAACATTATTTAAACCATTATACAGGAGCTTCGGACACATACAAGGCAAATTGGACCTAAGGTAAGGGAAATATCACAATCTCATTTTTATCCGAGATTGTTTATTCGTAAGTATTTACTGGGGTGTATTTTATCATCCACATCCATGTTCCCTCAATATGTTATATTGTTTCCATCCACTTGCAATGGTTTAAATCCAATTTTACCCTTAGGTGAGTTTTTAGTAAATAATATGAAAGGAATCTTTTGTCGTTTTTCCGTACGAGGTACTTTTTGACTTTTCCGACAAAAGTACGAAGAATGTTTTTTTTAACTTATACGGCATGAATGGATTTTTAAAACATTATTTCCAAGAAGCTTCCTTTACAAGTTTTCAAGTTTATTTTTAATCAACTTCTTTTATTTTAAAGTTGCATGACATGTTATGAAAGGAAAAATGTTTTTGACGAAGAAAGGATATTTTCCTCAAGAATGGAGTTCAAGTGTTTTATCAAAATTATTTTCCATCTAAGATAATAAAGGGTTCTGTTTTTATCCCTATTATTACATTGACTTGATCATGTTGTGGTGGAATTATTCTTTATGAATTCCTTTATCTCATATGAATTTATTTATGATGTCATGATGTTTCAAGAATCCCACTTTTGTTACATGTGTTATGTGATGATGTATGTTTTATGATTATGTGGCACACATAAGAAAGGATTCATTATAAGATGGGTGGGACCTATATCTCCCTCCAATGCATTGGGTAAAGATTTTATATCTCATGAGATAGACATGGCTGGAACGGAAGGTTATTTCGGTTCAGTGATACAGGACTGAAACGAGGAGTGAACTCGGTTCAGAAAGGGACTTTGTCCACTAAGATAGTCTTGGCAATGAGTCATGACTAACAAGAAATGATTTTCCATGATTATGTGTGCATGCCACAAGGTTACAAGTTTTATGTTATGATTATGGGGATCTCATTTTCACTTCTATGATTTATTCCATGTTAAGATTTTATGATCTCTTTTGCAGGATATGATTTTCAAAAAAAGATATGATATGATTTTTATTTCCTTTATTTGCCCTTGCTGAGCATTTGAGCTCACCCTTTTATGTTTTCTTTTCCCCAGGTCAGGAAGATGGATATTAAGTAGAATATGCAAAAAAAAGGGACCCTAGATATGATGAAATAAATGGGAGACACTGTAGAAGATTTATGAACCAGTTGTTTATGTTTCCCAGTTTCTAAAGACACTATACCTATACGGTCCTTTGTGGTTTTGTCATATGTTGTAATAAGTGTGCTTCAATTTTGAAGTATTAACAATGTATGTAAAGTAAGGGTCGTTATAGTTGGTATCAGAGGAAAGGTATAGTCAACCTTTGGAAACTAGGATGTGAAAGCCTTAGTAAGAACCCTAAGGATAAGTCTAAGCATAGAACACAATCTTAGTGTTTTAGAAATGGACTTGAATAACCTAGGATAAGACCTTAAGCATGAAAATTTTATTCTTGAATTATGTGGTTTCCTATTATAATTAGTGTTGCTTACACTATTCTTCTTGGTTTTAGTCAATGGCTGGAACCCGAAGGAACCGTGTTAATGCGGAATGCGATGGGCAATGCAATGATTGTCCCCCTGAGCAACCAAACAATATGGGAGATGGAATGCAAAATCTTGTAGCCATGCTCACACAACTTTCTCAAGCTATGAATCATGCAGGATTTCCAAACGAGCAAAGGAGGGAGCAACATTCTGTTGAATCCTTCATGAGGCAGCGTCCACCTTCTTTCAGTGGGTCTACTGATCCATTAGTTGCTGAACAATGGATTAGTACTACTGAAAAGATATTTTCAGTTCTTCAATGTTCTGAACATGATAAGGTCATCCTAGCAGTGTATCGTTTAGAAGGAGATGCTGATCAATGGTGGAATCTTGTTAAGAATACGAGGCAAAGGGATGAAATTGAGTCTATGGAATGGGACGAGTTCAAGAACTTATTTTTCAATAAGTACTTCCCTCGTATTCTCCGAACAAAGATGGAGAAAGAATTTCTTGAACTGAAGCAAAGGGATGACGAATCTGTTGGTACCTATGAAGCAAATTTTACAAGACTTGCAAGGTACGCTTCTGGTATTATTATCCAACCTGAGAGTAAGATCGATCGATTCTTTAGTGGCTTAAAACCAAGTCTTCGAAGGGCGTTAGCCATAAGGGACTTCAATAGCTACGATGAAATCGTTCGATGTGCTCTCAAAGTCGAGATGGAGATTGGAGTAACCCATCAGTCACATGGGTTTGATAAGAAGAGGAAGATGGAATTCAAAGGAAACTCTAAAGAGCACACTGAAAAGAAGATGAACTTTCCCTTATGCTCAAAGTGTGGAATGAAACATGGAGGGAGTTGTCTTAAAGGGACAAGTAAATGTTTTAAATGTGGAAAAGAAGGTCATCGGGCATTTGAATGCCGTGATAATGGGAAGAAGATGTCTAATGATGCAAACAAAGGAAGGGATACACAGAATGATCCTACTACACTTCAATGTTTCAAGTGCAAGGAGATGGGGCATTATGCCAATCAATGCCCAAATCCAAGGGTTGATGATGATGGTCGACGTCAACAAACTCTTAAGGCTAAAGACAAAGGAAAGTCACATGCAATTTCTATCAGCGATGTGGAGTACGATAACGATGTGGTGAAAGGTACACTTACCATCCACTCTAAAGTAGCAAATGTTTTATTTGATTCTGGATCCACCCACTCTTTTATTTCTGAAGACTTTTCTAAGGGTATCACCGTATCACCTCAACAGTTAGATGTTGAGTTATCTGTGACAACACCTAATGGCACATCAGTCGCATCAAAAGTATATAATTCTTCTCCGATCGAAGTTTGTGGGAAAGTGCTTCCTGCAAATCTTATGATCCTTCCTTTAGTGGAATTTGATGTGATTCTTGGCATGGATTGGCTTTCTCTACATGGAGCTCATATCAATTGCCAAAGAAGGGAAGTCACATTTCATATTCCAGATCAATCTACGATCATTTATCGATGCAAGGATGAATATAACCTTCCAGTGGAAATTCCTTCCATCTTATGGGTCTTGATTCCGCTAAATGAAGGTTATTTATCTCAAATAGTTGGTGAGAAACTCACGATTAAGAATATGCCCATCGTACGGGAGTTTGATGATGTCTTTCCGGAGGAATTACCGGGTCTTCCACCAAATCGTGAAGTTGAGTTTTCAATAGAACTCGTACCGGGTGCTTTGCCTATTTCAAAGACACCTTATAGAATGGCCCCAATTGAGTTGCAGGAATTGAAGAAGCAACTCCAAGAGAATCTTGATAAGGGATTCATACGCCCTAGTGCGTCACCTTGGGGAGCACCTGTTCTATTTGTTAAGAAGAAAGATGGATCAATGAGACTCTGCATTGATTATCGAGAACTTAACAAGATCACTATCAAGAACAAATATCCTCTCCCACGCATTGATGACTTGTTTAACCAACTATGCGGAGCTCAATACTTTTCCAAGATTGATCTTCGTTCAGGGTATCATCAATTAAGGGTCAAAAGGGAGGATATACCAAAGACGGCTTTCCGTACAAGGTATGGACACTATGAATTTATAGTGATGCCATTTGGTCTTACTAATGCCCCTGCTATCTTCATGGATCTAATGAATAGAGTCTTTAGAGACTATCTTGATCAATTTGTGGTAGTCTTTATAGACGATATTCTTGTATATTCAAAGAGCAAGGAAGAGCATGAAGATCACTTGAGAATTATATTAAAGACCCTGAGAAAGGAGAAGCTTTATGCCAAATTTACCAAGTGTGAATTTTGGCTTCAAAAAGTTGCATTTTTGGGTCACATAATCTCAAAAGAGGGGATATCCGTGGATCCAGCAAAAATAGAGGTTATCGAAAGATGGTCGAGACCAACAACAGTAACTGAGATCCGAAGTTTTCTTGGTTTGGCTGGATATTATCGACGTTTTGTAAAAGATTTTTCACGATTATCTAATCCAATCACCAAGTTGACTCGGAAAGGAGTTAAGTTTGTCTGGACAGAGGAATGTGAAGAGAATTTCAAGGAGTTGAAAAGAAGGCTATCCAGTGCACCTGTGCTCACACTGCCTTGTAGTGGAGAAAGGTTTGTGATCTACAGTGATGCATCCAAGAAGGGATTGTGGTGTGTTCTTATGCAAAATGATATGGTGATAGCTTATGCCTCACGACAGTTGAAAATCCATGAGCAAAATTACCCAACACATGATTTGGAGTTGGCTGCGGTAATCTTTGCATTAAAGATTTGGAGGCATTACCTTTATGGTGAAAGGTGTGATATTTATACTGATCATAAAAGTTTAAAGTATATTTTCACACAAAAGGAGTTGAATATGCGTCAAAGAAGATGGTTGGAGCTGATTAAGGATTATGACTGCTCAATCCATTACCACCCTGGGAAAGCAAACAAGGTGGCAGATGCATTAAGTCGACAAGACCATGCTAGTTTATCCATGATGAGGATCACAAAAGATCCAATATTTATGGATTTACAAAGGATGGATCTTGGAATTATAATGGAAGGGGAAAAATCTTATCTTTCTCAAATGAATGTTCAACCATCTATACATGTGAAGATTAAAGAGGCACAGAAAGAAGATGTCGAGTTACAAAAGAAGGTGAGAAATGTTCCTGAATTCAACCTTGATTGTGATGGGATAATAAAGTTCAGGAATCGGGTTTGTGTTCCTCCCATCCTCGAATTAAAGAAGGAGCTGCTGGATGAGGCTCATAGTTCATCATTATCTATTCATCCTGGAAGTACGAAGATGTATAGGGACCTGAAAGAGTACTTCTGGTGGGATGGCATGAAAAGAGATGTTGCTGAATATGTATCTCGATGCTTGGTTTGTCAACAAGTTAAAGCTGAGAGACAGAAGTCTAAGGGGATGTTACAACCATTACCCATACCCGAATGGAAATGGGAAAACATCACTATGGACTTTGTCACAGGACTTCCTAAAACATCCAAAGGCAATAATGCTATCTGGGTCATAGTTGATCGTCTTACAAAGTCTGCACACTTCATTTCTATTAGAGAGGATTTCTCTCTAGATCAGCTTGCCAGGATATATGTAAAGGAAGTGGTAAGATTGCATGGAGTACCACTTTCTATTATATCTGATCGGGATCCGAGATTTACCTCGAAGTTCTGGCGAAGTCTTCAGCATACTCTGGATACAGAGTTGAGTTTCAGCACTTCTTATCACCCCCAGACAGACGGTCAGTCTGAGAGAACAATTCAAACCCTAGAAGATATGTTGAGAGCTTGCTCTATGGATTTCAAAGGAGGTTGGGATCAACACCTACCTTTGGTGGAATTTTCTTATAATAATAGCTTTCACTCCAGTATTCAGATGGCTCCTTATGAAGCTCTCTATGGGAAGAAATGCAGGACTCCAACTTGCTGGGATGAAGTTGGGGAAAGAAAGCTATTAGGACCTGATCTCGTTGATGAGATGGCAGAAAAGGTCAGATCTATTCAACAACACATAAGAGCAGCTCAGAGTCGACAGAAAAGTTATGCCGACAACCGAAGAAAAGACCTAGAGTTTGAAGTGGGTGATAAAGTGTTCTTACGAATATCTCCCTGGAAGAGGGTTATGAGATTTGGAAAGAAGGGGAAGTTGAGCCCTAGATATATCGGTCCTTTCGAAATACTGGATCGTGTTGGGAAGGTAGCTTACCGATTGGCGCTTCCACCGAATCTCTCTCAAGTTCACGATGTGTTCCATGTATCTCTCCTGAGAAAGTACATACCTGATCCTTCACATGTACTCAGCTCAGAAGTTTTACCGCTGGAGCAAGATCTTTCTTATGAAGAACAACCGATAGAGATTCTGGATCGTAGCGAAAAAGTTCTACGAAACAAGACCACTCGATTGGTGAAAGTTTTATGGAGGAACCACCAACTTGAAGAAGCTACTTGGGAGCTTGAGGATATGATGAGGGAGAAGTATCCTCATCTGTTTGTTACAAAGTGACGAATTTCGAGGGCGAAATTCTTTTTAAGGGGGGTAGAATGTAACACCCGAGACTTTTATGTTATATAAATCATCAAAGGAATCTTTTTCTACACAATACTTGCTTGGCTTGCTTTACACGCAATCGCGACCTTCCTCGATAGCTTTCGTCGTACGCAATACCGAGTTTCACTAAATAACAATATGCTATTAAAACTAGCCGTTATGAATAGTAATAACCACTTTTTGAAATTTTATAAATTTTATTTTTCAAAATGGACTTCATTTTTGGACTCAGAATATCGAAATTAGCCTAGGGTGAAATTTTGGTATTTTTCTGAAAACTTTCAATTTTTGATGAATAGTGAAACCACTAAGTGGTAGGTTAAAAACCGAATTTTGCATAAAACTTAATTTTACCGCTTCTGTGAATGGAATTTCGAAAATCCGAGAGACACGGTTAATATCAAGGACTAAAATGTGGTTCAATGAGACGAAAATAATTTTTGGTGAATAGTAACTTTTTACTTTCTTTTACCGCGGTTAATAGTAAATAGGGTAACTAAGGGTAAATATGATATCAATATTACCCTAACACATGTCCTAATTCTATTGGACAAGTGTAATTCGACCAAAAACAAACTTAGGAATAAAATATGACCATTTAGGCCCACTTGGATTAGATTAGGACATTTATTATTAATTTATTTAAAAAAGGGTTAAAATAGATAAAATCAAGTTTAATAAGTAAATCATTTTTAATATGGAGTTATACATAAGATAAATTCGATTGTAAATATTAATTAGAAAGCTAAAAAGATTTCCTACATGATGGTATTTTATTTGTAATTTTTAGACACCAAATAATTTAATTTATTTATGACACAAAGATGATGCAGTAATTATCTTATTAATGAAATATTGACATAATTGATGTTATAAACACCAAAATAAATGTAATTTGAGACTTTTTATGAATTCCACTAATTTTATAGGTTAATATGATATATTAGTGTTGATTTAATCAACTTGGTTCGAACATTTAATTCTGTTATGACTTTCACAAAAGTCATATATCAAATAGTGTCAAAATTGACACAAAATAGTTTTTAAATCAAATATTATATTATTAATTGTTATTTTATTCCTAAAAATCTAAGGTTCGGCCAAATGACTTAGATAAGGATATATATATTAATAATAAACAATTTGGGGTTCGTTTGGCATGTTATAGTAAGTGTATTAACCATATAGTGAAAGAAAACAAAAAGACATGGTAAAAGTTAAATTATTTAACTTAATGTTAAATCTAAATGATAAGGTTAAAATAGGAACCTAAACTTGTCCAAATTCTATTGGATGAGAGGATTTCGACCCTTCCCCACCTTATCTTCGAAATAAGACCCTTTGGAACCATTATAAACCAATTTTGACTTTAATATAAATTAATGTTTTTAGTTATTCCTAAGGTGCCCCTCTCCTCCCCTATAAAAGGACACCTCCTCCCCCTCCTCCTCACACCAAATTGAGCACTCAAGCTCGGCCAACCCCTGCCATTTTCTCCTCTCCACTTCCCTAGAATAGTCCTAGAGGTCCTCTTCTTCTACAAATACCACTCTTAGTTCCTTAAGTGGAGGATTCAAAGAGGCGTACCAAAGAAAAGGTAATATCCATTACCGATCTTTTCAATTTCTTTCTTCTTCAACTTCTTCTTCTTTAGTTGTTTCATGATAAAGTAATAACATAACTATTACTTACATACTGATATGTTATTATAAATATGAAACAACCCTAATTCACCTTCTATCCATCCTACGGAAAAATGAAATCACCGCGCGTGCGTACGTACGGAATACCGGCTCCACGCCGTGGTGTAATCTATTTTTCCACCATCACCTTACAAGGATGGTTATAATGGTGTAATAAGTAACTATATATGATTATTATGAAGTAATATTGATACTGAAATAATATATATATATACTCCAATACAATTCCACGATCATAGGAACGATATCATCACTCGTGCGTACGTACGGAATACCGTCTCCACGATGTGATGCGACTCGTTCTACATGATCTTCATTTCATAATGATTATATAAATGAACTGAATGAATGAATATGGTATATACTACACTAATACCATTCTGTAAATGAATTATCTATAACCTAAAGATAAGAATAAGAATTTATTCGGCAAAACATGCGTAAGAACAAAAGGCAATAAAGACCCGAGTAACAAGTAACAATGAAATATTACTAACAAGAAGCTAAGAATATGACCATATATGATATCATATCAATATGTATGATTCTGGAATAAGTCAATAACATTATTTAAACCATTATACAGGAGCTTCGGACACATACAAGGCAAATTGGACCTAAGGTAAGGGAAATATCACAATCTCATTTTTATCCGAGATTGTTTATTCGTAAGTATTTACTGGGGTGTATTTTATCATCCACATCCATGTTCCCTCAATATGTTATATTGTTTCCATCCACTTGCAATGGTTTAAATCCAATTTTACCCTTAGGTGAGTTTTTAGTAAAGAATATGAAAGGAATCTTTTGTCGTTTTTCCGTACGAGGTACTTTTTGACTTTTCCGACAAAAGTACGAAGAATGTTTTTTTAACTTATACGGCATGAATGGATTTTTAAAACATTATTTCCAAGAAGCTTCCTTTACAAGTTTTCAAGTTTATTTTTAATCAACTTCTTTTATTTTAAAGTTGCATGACATGTTATGAAAGGAAAAATGTTTTTGACGAAGAAAGGATATTTTCCTCAAGAATGGAGTTCAAGTGTTTTATCAAAATTATTTTCCATCTAAGATAATAAAGGGTTCTGTTTTTATCCCTATTATTACATTGACTTGATCATGTTGTGGTGGAATTATTCTTTATGAATTCCTTTATCTCATATGAATTTATTTATGATGTCATGATGTTTCAAGAATCCCACTTTTGTTACATGTGTTATGTGATGATGTATGTTTTATGATTATGTGGCACACATAAGAAAGGATTCATTATAAGATGGGTGGGACCTATATCTCCCTCCAATGCATTGGGTAAAGATTTTATATCTCATGAGATAGACATGGCTGGAACGGAAGGTTATTTCGGTTCAGTGATACAGGACTGAAACGAGGAGTGAACTCGGTTCAGAAAGGGACTTTGTCCACTAAGATAGTCTTGGCAATGAGTCATGACTAACAAGAAATGATTTTCCATGATTATGTGTGCATGCCACAAGGTTACAAGTTTTATGTTATGATTATGGGGATCTCATTTTCACTTCTATGATTTATTCCATGTTAAGATTTTATGATCTCTTTTGCAGGATATGATTTTCAAAAAAAGATATGATATGATTTTTATTTCCTTTATTTGCCCTTGCTGAGCATTTGAGCTCACCCTTTTATGTTTTCTTTTCCCCAGGTCAGGAAGATGGATATTAAGTAGAATATGCAAAAAAAAGGGACCCTAGATATGATGAAATAAATGGGAGACACTGTAGAAGATTTATGAACCAGTTGTTTATGTTTCCCAGTTTCTAAAGACACTATACCTATACGGTCCTTTGTGGTTTTGTCATATGTTGTAATAAGTGTGCTTCAATTTTGAAGTATTAACAATGTATGTAAAGTAAGGGTCGTTATAGGAACCGTCGCAAAAGAGATTTGCGACGGATCCCGTCGCAAAAGGTATTTGCGACGTGACCCGTCGCAAAAACTATTTTAAAAAGTTTTTTACAAAAATACGGAATACTATTTGCGACGGGGAGAATGTCCGTCGCAAAAAAAGGCTTTAGCGACGGGCCCGTCGCAAATAAGTGTAGTTGCGACGGCGTTTTCAGCAACGGGCTATTTGCGACGGGACCCCGTCGCAAATGGCTATTTGCGACGGGATCCCGTCGCAAATACCTGTTTTTCTAGTAGTGACTGTTGTGGAGAATTATCATTATTTTGGGTAGTTTAGCCTTGGAATATAGTGACTAAATCACCATGGAATGTGTTATGTTTTTTGGAAATGGTCGTAGTGTGGTGTGTGACACATGAGTTTTTTTATAAAAATTAGGAAGTTCGTGTTGTGTAATCATGCCATATAAGAAATGTTTATGAGATGTGTATGAGCATGGTGACCCAAATAGTTGGATAAAATAAAAAGTATGTTTTCTATATTGATATGACTCCATTAATGGAATGATTTTAGGGACGATAGTTATATGTGTGTCTTGGGATAATCAATACATGTGTATTGAGGATGGGGTATTCTGAGGTTCAACTTGTAGAGTGGTATAAGGTAAACCATGTGGTGGGGACTTCACTATTGGATGATTGAGGGTGGTCATCCTCATTCTAAAATTAAATTTGGTGGGTGTCATGGATGCAATTACCATGGGGCAAGAATGGGTGATGAGTTGTGTTATGGGTTGGCAGTTTAGAATGAGTGTGTTTTCCAACATTAATAATAATTTTTGATAATAGAGGGGATTTGGGTTGTACTAGATTTTTTATGATCAAGTAAGGCAATGTAAAAAACACTATATTAGTGGGGAGTGGGATTTTGGTCAGATGTGCATAACCCTCTGGCGATATAGGTCATGAAATAATGGGATCGGTAGTTAGATGACTGTTTTGGAATTAAGAATATTGTATAGAAAAATTGGATTTGTGATTGGATTACTTAGGTAATTCCATATAGATAATCAAATTTTTTGGTGATTTAAGGCTAATTTTTAGTGTCAGGATCATGGTGAAGTGTAGAGGGATATGAGGGTTCTTGGATCCGAAATATGTCATTGTTTGGGTTGGGGTGTCAAAGTGGTTTTGAATAGTTGAGGATATAACCAAGGAACCTCACCAATATTCAAGCATTGAATTTGGTGATAATGTTTGGATGGTAACAGAATGGCTCCATCATTAAGGGAATAAATACCTTGGAAATTTTTAGGCATCAATGGTTGGATATGAGATTTTTTAGGTGGGATTTCTGAAGGTTGTCTAACTAGTGGTCTTATAGGTGTTTGGATATGGAAAATATAAAACCTCATCAGGTATGTAATTTTGGAAATGATGGATTTTTTGTCCTTTTTGGGGATTTTTTAGGGAAACCATGCTTGATTTATATTATACTTAATTGAGGGAGGATTTTCCATTTATTTTGGAATTAAAGAATAAATATAGGTACTGGGATTGGACAAGTGGTTTTTCATAGGTTTGGTAATGGTAGGATGTAAATCATTCCATGCACATCAAAGGAATGCGAGTATAGAGTTCTAATGAGATATTGTAATGGAGAAAGAAACATAGTATTGGAATTGGTAGTTACAAGCTAATTATTTTGGTGGGGATAACCATATACAAATTGATTGGATGATGACATGATCATGTTTTGGGATGGATGAGATTAGGTAAGTTTTTACTTTTTGTTTTGCTAATATTTGTGAGCATTAGATCATGTTTTGGTAATTTGATAACCATGAGTTAAAGGTTGTTCCTTGGATGTACATTGAGGATTCAAGAAAGGAATGTGACCTTTTGAATAGGAATTGATGACATAAATATGTTTGGATGTATGGTTGGATGACCACCAAAACATCTTGGGGAAGATAATTATTATCTTGGCGAGTTTATTATTACCCAAGTTCATATGGGAGTAGAAACATCAAGAGGATTTTGAACTTTTCATATATGTAGACTAGTAATTATGAGAAAAGTGGTTCAGAATTGAATTTTGAGATTTTTTTTCTATTCAATTTTTTTTAGATGAGGTCAGAGTCTTGTAGGGAATCTCAAGGGATCTGAGGATCCTCAAGTGTGGTTGTATGGATACTATCGAAAAAAAAATATTGTATTCCATTGGATAATTGATAAGAATTGTAGGCTATCCATTGGTTCTTCTATGGGTCATAATTACAATTCTTCCCCCTGGGTTTCTAGAATGAGGATGGCCCCTCCACCCTTGTTTTTCCCATGCGAATTATGGGATTTTATCCCCTTCTCCTACCTCCTCCCCCATGATATGGGGTGTCATTAAAGTTTTTTTCGTAGTGATTCAAGTAGGTTCTCCTATATATCTTTTTTAACATATCCTTCATCATAAAAATTTATTTAGAGTTTTTTTGGTTATACATGGATATTCAACTCGATATTTTTTTAATTACACAAATTTTATGGGCCTTTCATGAATTCTATGAAGTGGATGACCTAAGATGAAATCTTCAAATAACTACTCATCGTTTCATCGAATATAATTCATTCTATGAATTTATCTATCATTTTTTTAAATTTAAATTTTTCCAATGTATGAAATGATTTAGGTAATGGACATAGAGTGGTATTGGAGGTCCCCTCTAGGCCTATTATAGGTTGTTGGATTTATTTTTATGGTGACAGGGTAATGTGGTAGGGTTTTGATGACAATAACATATTATTCTGAGTTTTTTGAAATTGGATAATTATTTATAACTTTATTTTAATTAGTTATGGGTTCAAATTGATTGACTTGAGATCTTATATAGTGAACTGATTTATGACTAGGCATCAAAGAACCTTAGGTGTCCTTGATGAGAGCTGTTGGGATACTTTTAAAAAGGGGAATCACTTCGATTGAGGTAGGGTGGGAGAACTCGGATCTTCATTTCAGGTATGGATCTTGAGTTTTGGTTGTTTTGTGGAAAAGGAAAAAATTTGGGATTTTCTATGTACACATCATGTACTTCTGAGTACACACCTTGTATCGGGATGCCATATATAGCTATGTACTGGCCATGTAATGGCCAAGTGCAAGGCTGTGTGATGACTTGGAAGACTGCTTAATTAGGAGGCCAATTAAGGGTACTACATGGCATGTACATTTAAAGAACACACCCTTTTTATCTTTTTCTTTGATATATCAGAGTATGGTCACGTCTCATGT
Organism: Viscum album; assembly: GCA_963277665.1. Lineage (NCBI taxonomy): Eukaryota > Viridiplantae > Streptophyta > Magnoliopsida > Santalales > Viscaceae > Viscum > Viscum album. The sequence goes on from OY728122.1 coordinate 601,325,655, forward strand.
TTAGAACATACTTCTTCTTCCCATGTTTCAAATAGGAGTACTCAGGAACGAATAATGAAGATAATACCCCCAATTCTCTATCTGACCTCTGATTGAGACATCGTTGGGTGCATTAGGATCCCACTGGTGAGTTCTCAATTCCAATGGATCCTTTCTTACTGATTACACCTCTCTCATTAGTAATTCAAGGTGGGGATTTTTTCACCTTTTGTAGATCTATACTGATTTAGGCTGATTCGAGGGCTGACATTCAATCATATAGATCCTGATACATTGAGGTAAGTGGTTTTTTCCTTTTTTGATCATATTTGGATTATATGTGCTAAATGTGCCACATTCCCATGTTTGGGGTATTGCATGTTTTTTTTACTTAACCATGTTTACTACCTGTTATCATTTGGTTGATTGATAAAGGGTTGTTACATATGTTTATGGTCAGATACCTTGTTTATGGGACACCCCCCTGAGGTGTGTTTCACTTGATTGATTTTTTTGGCCATTAGGTCTAGAATTTCTATTAGGTTTTCCTTTCTTTCCAACCCTTGTTTTTTTAGGATGGATTAATTTATTATATGAGATGCCTTGGATATGAATTTTTCATGTTTGACCAAGGGGAATTTTACTGTGATATCTTCTAGAGGTAGGGTCATTTATGTGTGTTTTATTGTTATGTTGACCCATGGATATTGACCGTGAGAGATGTCAGGTGGTGTTCAACCCAGGGTTTTAGACCATGAGATAAATTTAGGTGGTCATTTATAATTTATTAATACTATTTTGACCAACGGGCATTGACCATGAGAGCTTCCCAGGTGGTCGTTTGAAAATTATTTAGTTATATGTTAGACCAAAGGGGTTAGACCGTGAGAGCTTCCTAGAGGTTTGTTATTAAATGAATTGTTGTTATGTTAGAGTAGGGGGATTATACTGTGAGAACTTTCCAAAAGTGTCGTTATTGAATAATTGCATGATTATGATGACTCTTCCAAGCCAAAGAACAATCTTTTACTTGATCATACTTGTTTCTTAAAGATAGTTTTCTAAGACATCTAATTTATTAATTCCACTAGGGATATAGAACTTAGGATAGATACCAAGGCATGCATGTTTCTACAAATTGAATAAAAAAAGTAAATGATTGAAATTTAAAACTTTATTATTGGTTACTTTTGAGTACATCCTTGTTTATTGCTTTATTTTTTCATATTTCCTGCAATATATATTCACTGATAGTTAGGAACAGATCTTTTGGTGGTTGCCTACTGGGATTTGTCTCACACCATTTTTGGGTCATGCATTGGACCAAAACAGACCATATGGTTGTAGGTATTGATAAGGGAAAGTTCTATTCTTCATCAGGTACTTGATTTCTATTGAAGCTGGAGAGCATGGGACTAAGCTGATGCTTGTGATGCTGCTGCAGTTTATTTGTTTCTTCTATACATTGGTTTCTATATTCTAATCCCATCATTGTTCCTTGTTTGGCTATTTTCCTAGACACATGATGCATGCATCTTTTATATATATTCTAGACCCTGTTGGATTTACTTTCTATCTTATGTTGTTTTCTTTTTTTGGTATTACTGCTTCCTCTATTGTTCACTATTTGTTTTCCACTGTGTATGCTCTGCCAATGAGGGCATATTTTCTCCAATATCACATCGTGTCCCTCGCTACTAGATATCACATTTTATGAATTATTTTCATGCCATTTAGGGAGCATTGCTGATTGCATGTTGCAGTAATATATGTTGTTCTAGATATGAATGTTTTTGTGACATATGTCATGATATAAATACCTACTATTAGAATAGGGTTTTGACATATGTAAAGTTTCATTGGGATGGATGCCAAGATTTGGTCCCTGATGTGTTATAGGCCCTCTTGGATTGGAATTTGGGGGATCATTGTTGAGATTTAATTTAATTTTGTAAAGTTTTGATATGAATAATGATCCCAATCTTTAATCTGTGGGAAGTATGTGCTCTCACATATCGGAACATGGCATGCCTTGGCCAAATTTTATGATTTTGGGGGTTATGAAGAAGTTTCTAGAGGATTACTACCTGAAAAACCTAGAAAACATCGTGTGTGTTCTTATAGAAACATTCCATGTATTCTCATGGTCTGGAAGAAATGAATTTTCTTAAGTACACGTCGTGTTCCATACGTACACGTAGTGTAGTTGCTCACCATTAGACTAATTGTGTTAGCAAAGAAATGGGGTTGGTAAAATCATGGTAGAACACACCGTGTTTTGGGAGTACATGTCATGCTAAAATCGACTGTATATCCAGTCGTGGGACTAATAACACGGGTGTATGGAACTTAATTACTATATGTTTTGTCTAGGCTGGACACACTGTGTAGTGTTACACCAGTAGGACCATGTAGTTCTAGACATGTAAAATTACCAGGGCAGAAGAGAATATTCATAAACATGCCATGTCTTGGTAGGAACACGCCATATGTATGGGGTGTTACATGACATGGTTGGCAGGAGTACACTCCCATGTTAAAGCTTAAGGGAACACACCGTATAGTGTTTCTACTTGTTTTGTAATACTCTTTTGTAAAAAATGAATTATTTCATTCTCTTATTCTATTATACAACTATTAAGTTGTAGTCCTTGATAATATTGAATTTTGGTGCACACTTGGCCTTGCAAAGTCATGCCACCAAGACATCCTCCAGTTGTACGCCAGGTACATGGCGATGATCAGAAGCAGGAAATGGTAGACCAAGGACTACCAGAAGATACTCTTGTCATTCCCATCTAGGAACTGGCTATTATACTGAATTTAGGTGCTAATTCATAGTTATTTGAAGGCATTATGAGGATGATGCAGACTTTTCAGGGATCACCACATCCTTCACCCTCAAGGGAAGATCGGACGTGAGTGTTCCAGCAGCAATATCCTCCCACTTTTTCTAGTGATGGAGGACCACATGGTTTAGAATCATGGTTGGTGGACCTGATTTCTATATTTTTGTATCTAGATATTCCTTCTAAGAGGAGGTTCAAGCTCATGAATTACATGTTATGTGATTCTACCAAGATATGGTGGGATGTTATCTTATATGCAGGATTTCATCGTGATATGGATTGAGAAGTGTTTCAAGGACCTTTTATGATTAATTCTAACCCAAGACATTGCGGTCTGATCAAGATCGGGAGTTAATGCATGTAACAGCCCGAGATTTTATGAAAAAATATTCTTTTTATTTTACTAATGTCTTGTGTTATACGCTACACCAAAAGGAGCTTGCACAACACGCATCCTTGACTTACCTTGCATTACACGCAATCGCAACCTTCCTCGATAGCGTGTGTGGTACGTAATCCTGAGTTTCACGAAACAATGATATGCTATTAAATTATTATTAAAACTAGCCGTTATGAATAGTAATAACCAATTTTTAAATTTTAGAAATTTTAACTCTCAAAATGGACTTCATTTTTGGATTCGGAGTATCGAATTTAGCCTAAGGTGAAATTTTGGTACTTTTCGGATAACTTTCATATTCTGATGAATAGTGAAAATTACCAAATTATAATTAAAAACAACTTTTTTAATCGAAATAATTAATAGTGATAAATCATTAATTTGAGTGGTTTTAAAGTATATTTAGAATATATTTTTACAATTTAATACAATGTTGGTCATTGGATGTAATTTCACATTTAAACTAGACATAAACAAGTGTCAATCTTTTGATAGATTTTGTTTCTTAAAAACACGCTATTTGTTTTAACAGCGGGATTTAATTATAAAATTAATTAATGCAACTTATATGTTGGGAATTTTGTAAAATAGAAATCATTTTTGAATTCGGAATATCAATTATAGCTTAGGGTGAAATTTTGGCATTTTTCTGAAAAACTTCAATTTTTGATGAATAGTGAAACCACTAAGTGGTAGGTTAAAAACTGAATTTTGCATAAAACATAATTTTACCGCTTCTGTGAATGGAATTTCGAAAATCCGAGAGACACGGTTAATATCAAGGACTAAAATGTGGTTCAATGAGATGAAAATAATTTTTGGTGAATAGTAACTTTTTACTTTTTTTTACCGCGGTTAATAGTAAATAGGGTAACTAAGGGTAAATATGATATTAATATTACCCTAACACATGTCCTAATTCTATTGGACAAGTGGAATTCGACCAAAAACAAACTTAGGAATAAAATATGACCATTTAGGCCCACTTGGATTAGATTAGGACTTTTATTATTAATTTATTTAAAGAAGGGTTAAAATAGTTAAAATCAAAGTTTAATAAGTAAATCATTTTTAATATGGGGTTATACATAAGATAAATTCGACTATAAATATTCATTAGAAAGCTAAAAAGATTTCCTACATTATGGTATTTTATTTGTAATTTTTAGACATCAAATAATTTAATTTATTTATGACACAACGATGATGCAGTAATTATCTTATTAATGAAATATTGACATAATTGATGTTATAAACACCAATATAAATGTAATTTGAGACTTTTTATGAATTCCACTAATTTTATAGGTTACTATGATATATTAATGTTGATTTAATCAACTTGGTTTGAACATTTAATTCTGTTATGACTTTCACAAAAATCATATATCAAATAGTGTCAAAATTGACACAAAATAGTTTTTAAATCAAATATTATATTATTAATTGTTATTGTATTCCTAAAAATCTAAGGTTCGGACAAATGACTTAGATAAGGATATATATATTAATAATAAACAATTTGGGGTTCGTTTGGCATGTTATAGTAAGTGTATTAACCATATAGTGTAAGAAAACAAAAAGACACGGTAAAAGTTAAATTATTTAACTTATAGTTAAATCTAATTGATAAGGTTAAAATAATACCCTATACTTGTCTAAATCCTATTGGTTGATAGGATTTCGACCCATCCCCACTTTAGCTTCGAAATAAGACCCTTTGGAACCATTATAAACCGATTTTGACTTTAATATAAAATAATATTTTGAGATATTCCTAAGGTGCCCCTCTCCTCCCCTATAAAAGGACACCTCCTCCCCCTCCTCCTCACACCAATTTGAGCACTCATGCTCGGCCAACCCCTGCCAAAATCTCTTCTCCACTTCCCTAGAAACATCCTAGAGGTTCTGGTCTTCCTCAAAGACCAATTCTAGTGCCCTAAAAGGAGGTCTCAAAGAGGCACTTCAAAGAAGAGGTAATTACCGTTACCAATTCTTTCATCTTTATTTCTTCTTCCACTTCTTCTTCTTAGGTTGTTTCATTATGAAGTAATAACATCAGTATCACTCATATACTGATATGTTATTATAAGTATGAAACAACCCTATTTCACCATCTATCCATCCTACGGAAAAAGAAATCACCGCGCGTGCGTACGTACGGAATACCGTCTCCACGCCGTGGTGTAATCTATTTTCCACCGCCACCTTACATGGATGGGTATAATGGTGTAAAGAATAACTATACATAGTTATTACAACATCATATTGATTCTGATATATTGTATAATCCACTCCAATTCAATTCAATATTTATAGAAATGATATCATCGCTCGTGCGTACGTACGGACTACCGTCTCCACGACGCGATGAGATTCATTCTCCATGTTAACCATTTAAGAATGATTATAATGTATATATAAGAAATAATAATGAAATATATGACATTATAAAGCTACTGGATTTATGTATATATATACATATTTATGTCATCTACTTACTTCCATTTCAAGACAATAAGGAAAGGAAAACAGCGTTCATGCGTACGTACGGACTACCGTCTCCATGAACAGTGTTTTTCATTTTATTTATCTACCTATTATATATATATATACTGAATATATATGATATATAAATCATATTTTATATTCTGGAAGTAAGTAAATCATGATATAAGTAATAATGATGTCAAGAACAACAAGTCAAAACACCTACGATAAATGAAACGATTTTACCCAAAACGCTTCTTTAACATGGAATTTACAAAAGAACGGGTAATATAATGTCATAAGTGAACCATATATGATATCATAACAATGAATATGATTCTGTAATAAGTCAATGACATTATTTAAATCATTATACAGGAGGTTCGGACACTTACAAAGCAAATCGGACCTAAGGTAAGGGAAATATCACAATCTCATTTTTATCCGAGATTGTTTATTCGTAAGTATTTACTGGGGTGTATTTTATCATCCACATCCATGTTCCCTCAATATGTAATATTTTTTCCATCCACTTGAAATATTTTAAATCCAATTTTACCCTTAGGTGAGTTTTTAGTAAAGAATATGAAAGGAATCTTTTGTCGTTTTTCCGTACGAGGTACTTTTTGACTTTTCCGATAAAAGTACGAAGAATGTTTTTTTTAACTTATACGGCACGAACGGATTTATACTGTTTTATAAAGCCTTATTTTCATGAATCTTCCTCTAAAATATTTCATGACTATTTTCAATAAAATCTCTTTCTTTTAAAATTGCATGATGTTTTGTGAAAAGAAATTGATTTTGAAGAAGAAAGGATATTTTCCTCAAGAATTCAATTCAAGTGTTTTATCAAAATTATTTTCCATATAAGATAATAAAGGGTTCTGTTTCTATCCATATTTTTACATTGGTTTGACTATTTTGTGATGTAATTATGTTTATGAATTCCTTTATCATATATGAATTGATTTATGATGTCATGATGTTTCAAGAATCCCATTTTTGTTATATGTGTTATGTGATGATGTATGTTTTATGATTATGTGGCACACATAAGAAAGGATTCATTATAAGATGGGTGGGACCTATATCTCCCTCCAATGCATTGGGTAATGATTTTATATCTCATGAGATAGACATGGCTGGAACGGAAGGTTATTTCGGTTCAGTGATACAGGACTGAAACGAGGAGTGAACTCGGTTCAGAAAGGGACTTTGTCCACTAAGATAGTCTTGGCAATGAGTCATGACTAACAAGAAATGATTTTCCATGATTATGTGTGCATGCCACAAAGATTCAAGTTTTATGTTATGATTATGGGGATCTCATTTTCACTTCTATGATTTATCCCATGTTATGATATTATGAGCTCTTTTGCAGGTTAAGATTTCCAAAGGCTATGTTCTTATTTATATGATGTGATTGATATTTCTTTTGTTTACCCTTACTGAGCATTTGAGCTCACCCTTTTATGTTTTCTTTTCCCCAGGATATAAAGAAAGGTTTTAGGTAAAAAAAAAGGAAGATCTTTATGGGAGATTTTGAAGATCTTTCACCACGATTAGAAGATTATAGTCCGAGTTTCCAAAGACACTAAACTATTACGGTCCTTGTGTGTGTGTTTTTGTTATGTACTAAGTATTCCGCAAAAGTAATGTAATTTCCATGTACGATAAGCTTCGGGTCTCTACATTTGGTATCAGAGGAAAGGTTTAGTCAACCTTTGGAAACTAGGATGCGAAAACGTTAGTGAGATCCCTAGAGATATTTCTAAGGTATGTCTAGGGATGCCCCTAAGGATAAGTATACGTATAGGATATAGTCCTAGAACTACGGTAACGATCTTAGAATTTAATCTAAGATGTTAGATATTGAGGGTGCTCCCCCTTTACTATGTTGTCTTCCCTAGCATGATTTCGCCTCTCACAAAATTATTTTTGTGTTTTAGTTAATGGAGGGAACCAGAAGGAATTTGGTTAACATTGAATCCAATGGACAAATTGGTGACTATGAGCAACAAAATTGTGTGATGCCTAGAGATAAAGATATTCTGATTATGCCGACTCAGTCATCGCGATATATGATTAACAAGGTGAAATTTAGTGGTATGACTAATTCATCAAAGAAGAGGAAGATAAACTATTATGCATGTTCGCATGTTGAGGATCATAAAGAAAGGAAGATTGAGATTTCTAAAGAAGGGAAGAAGAACCTTGAGGAATACCTCAAATGGAGGGACCGATGTTATCTGTGTGGAGAAAAGGGTCATAGAGTGACAGATTGTTATGGAGTTCAATGTCATATTTGTGGAGAACATGGCCATTACCCAACTCAATGCCCTGATCTGAAAAGATACTTCTAAATCAAGGAAGGAATTATTCCAGGACAGTCATTGAAGTGGATGGACTGAAGTGTTGGTATTCAAGAATAATGTTGTTGAGGTACTTTTATGGTGTATTGGAATATTTATGTATTGGTCTAATGTGGTATTCGAAGTGATTGAGGTATTTTTGGAAAGTATATGATATGCGCATAATGAAGGGATAATACGATAATGAGATGTTTGATTGTATGCATGAGCTCATGATTGATATAAGGACTAAGTGATATCATGGTTTGAGTATATAGAATTTTGAGGATTTTGGTATGTGGAAAGTGTTAACTTTTAACTGCACTCATGTTTTCACTAAGGTATTCAAGAGAATACACGATTAAGGACTTTGAATGTTTGGATATCTTATGATATGTGGGGATCAACGACAGTATTAAATCTCCGGTAATCGTTGTCACTATATTATGAGAGTGGACTGCAGTATTATGTATAAGCCTAAAGATTAGACTGGATTATGTTGGACATAAGTTAGTATTGTTTAAGGATATAAGATTTTCGATATTATTGATGGGATGTTATAGTAACGTAGTTTTAGAAAAAAGGACAACCTGCAGGACGGGCGACAGCCCATCGCTTCGGACAAGGCTGTAGGAATCGAACCCACAACCGAAGTGCGACTGGCCTTTATCGCCTACCACTGACCTACAGGAAGTCCCTGTTTAGTAGAAACTAGTTTTATTATATTAAGCAGTATGATATATGAATTATAAGTCCATTTTAGAAACCATATGTGATTAATCTCACTATAGATCGACTTATGTATATAATTTTGCTAACCTTTTGTTTGAAACAGATGGAATGACCCGTCATTCTATCACATGATCTGCTAGCACTTCACGAATAACAAATTCAACTTCATTTATTTAAGAGATGAAGTGGAAATTGTTAAAGGCACGAACAACAGTGAGATTGTACTGAAATAAAGTAAGTATTTATTCTAATTCAAATTCTTTAACTTTAGGGAAATGATCTTGAAAACCAAAAATGTTGTCCCAGTTCTCTTATACCTGATGAATCAGATGGTACCTTAGATCGTCACAAATTTATGGATTTGTGATTACTGGCTTTTCCATAGCCATGTTCTCTACCACTCTCCATCAGAACATGATGGTTAGATTTCTCTTCCATATCCATATTTTCACCTATGTGGAAACCCAGTGATTAGTTTATTTGGGTAATCGTTACATTTCATACTTTAGTTTTTAAAAGCCAAGTTTTGGTATTCCCTTTTACGATGTGGGTTTCTATTAAAGAAACTTTCAAATAGTAAACCATTTATAACCCCGACGAATTTCGAGGGCGAAATTCATTTTAAGGGGGGTAGAATGTAACAGCCCGAGATTTTATGAAAAAATATTCTTTTTATTTTACTAATGTCTTGTGTTATACGCTACACCAAAAGGAGCTTGCACAACACGCATCCTTTACTTACCTTGCATTACACGCAATCGCAACCTTCCTCGATAGCGTGTGTGGTACGTAATCCTGAGTTTCACGAAACAATGATATGCTATTAAAATATTATTAAAACTAGCGGTTATGAATAGTAATAACCACTTTTTAAATTTTAGAAATTTTAACTCTCAAAATGGACTTCATTTTTGGATTCGGAGTATCGAATTTAGCCTAAGGTGAAATTTTGGTACTTTTCGGATAACTTTCATATTCTGATGAATAGTGAAAATTACCAAATTATAATTAAAAACAACTTTTTTAATCGAAATATTTAATAGTGATAAATCATTAATTTGAGTGGTTTTAAAGTATATTTAGAATATATTTTTACAATTTAATACAATGTTGGTCATTGGATGTAATTTCACATTTAAACTAGACATAAACAAGTGTCAATCTTTTGATAGATTTTGTTTCTTAAAAACACGCTATTTGTTTTAACAGCGGGATTTAATTATAAAATTAATTAATGCAACTTATATGTTGGGAATTTTGTAAAATAGAAATCATTTTTGAATTCGGAATATCAATTATAGCTTAGGGTGAAATTTTGGCATTTTTCTGAAAAACTTCAATTTTTGATGAATAGTGAAACCACTAAGTGGTAGGTTAAAAACTGAATTTTGCATAAAACTTAATTTTACCGCTTCTGTGAATGGAATTTCGAAAATCCGAGAGACACGGTTAATATCAAGGACTAAAATGTGGTTCAATGAGATGAAAATAATTTTTGGTGAATAGTAACTTTTTACTTTTTTTTTTACCGCGGTTAAGAGTAAATAGGGTAACTAAGGGTAAATATGATATTAATATTACCCTAACACATGTCCTAATTCTATTGGACAAGTGGAATTCGACCAAAAACAAACTTAGGAATAAAATATGACCATTTAGGCCCACTTGGATTAGATTAGGACTTTTATTATTAATTTATTTAAAGAAGGGTTAAAATAGTCAAAATCAAAGTTTAATAAGTAAATCATTTTTAATATGGGGTTATACATAAGATAAATTCGACTATAAATATTAATTAGAAAGCTAAAAAGATTTACTACATTATGGTATTTTATTTGTAATTTTTAGACATCAAATAATTTAATTTATTTATGACACAACGATGATGCAGTAATTATCTTATTAATGAAATATTGACATAATTGATGTTATAAACACCAAAATAAATGTAATTTGAGACTTTTTATGAATTCCACTAATTTTATAGGTTACTATGATATATTAATGTTGATTTAATCAACTTGGTTCGAACATTTAATTCTGTTATGACTTTCACAAAAATCATATATCAAATAGTGTCAAAATTGACACAAAATAGTTTTTAAATCAAATATTATATTATTAATTGTTATTGTATTCCTAAAAATCTAAGGTTCGGCCAAATGACTTAGATAAGGATATATATATTAATAATAAATAATTTGGGGTTCGTTTGGCATGTTATAGTAAGTGTATTAACCATATAGTGTAAGAAAACAAAAAGACACGGTAAAAGTTAAATTATTTAACTTATAGTTAAATCTAATTGATAAGGTTAAAATAATACCCTAAACTTGTCTAAATCCTATTGGTTGATAGGATTTCGACCCATCCCCACTTTAGCTTCGAAATAAGACCCTTTGGAACCATTATAAACCGATTTTTACTTTAATATAAAATAATATTTTGAGATATTCCTAAGGTGCCCCTCTCCTCCCCTATAAAAGGACACCTCCTCCCCCTCCTCCTCACACCAATTTGAGCACTCATGCTCGGCCAACCCCTGCCAAAATCTCTTCTCCACTTCCCTAGAAACATCCTAGATGTTCTGGTCTTCCTCAAAGACCAATTCTAGTGCCCTAAAAGGAGGTCTCAAAGAGGCACTTCAAAGAAGAGGTAATTACCGTTACCAATTCTTTCATCTTTATTTCTTCTTCCACTTCTTCTTCTTAGGTTGTTTCATTATGAAGTAATAACATCAGTATCACTCATATACTGATATGTTATTATAAGTATGAAACAACCCTATTTCACCATCTATCCATCCTACGGAAAAAGAAATCACCGCGCGTGCGTACGTACGGAATACCGTCTCCACGCCGTGGTGTAATCTATTTTCCACCGCCACCTTACATGGATGGGTATAATGGTGTAAAGAATAACTATACATAGTTATTACAACATCATATTGATTCTGATATATTGTATAATCCACTCCAATTCAATTCAATATTTATAGAAATGATATCATCGCTCGTGCGTACGTACGGACTACCGTCTCCACGACGCGATGAGATTCATTCTCCATGTTAACCATTTAAGAATGTTTATAATTTATATATAAGAAATAATAATGAAATATATGACATTATAAAGCTACTGGATTTATGTATATATATACATATGTATGTCATCTACTTACTTCCATTTCAAGACAATAAGGAAAGGAAAACAGCGTTCATGCGTACGTACGGACTACCGTCTCCATGAACGGTGTTTTTCATTTTATTTATCTACCTATTATATATATATATATACTGAATATATATGATATATAAATCATATTTTATATTCTGGAAGTAAGTAAATCATGATATAAGTAATAATGATGTCAAGAACAACAAGTCAAAACACCTACGATAAATGAAACGATTTTACCCAAAACGCTTCTTTAACATGGAATTTACAAAAGAACGGGTAATATAATGTCATAAGTGAACCATATATGATATCATAACAATGAATATGATTCTGTAATAAGTCAATGACATTATTTAAATCATTATACAGGAGGTTCGGACACTTACAAAGCAAATCGGACCTAAGGTAAGGGAAATATCACAATCTCATTTTTATCCGAGATTGTTTATTCGTAAGTATTTACTGGGGTGTATTTTATCATCCACATCCATGTTCCCTCAATATGTAATATTTTTTCCATCCACTTGAAATATTTTAAATCCAATTTTACCCTTAGGTGAGTTTTTAGTAAAGAATATGAAAGGAATCTTTTGTCGTTTTTCCGTACGAGGTACTTTTTGACTTTTCCGATAAAAGTACGAAGAATGTTTTTTTTAACTTATACGGCACGAACGGATTTATACTGTTTTATAAAGCCTTATTTTCATGAATCTTCCTCTAAAAGATTTCATGACTATTTTCAATAAAATCTCTTTCTTTTAAAATTGCATGATGTTTTGTGAAAAGAAATTGATTTTGAAGAAGAAAGGATATTTTCCTCAAGAATTCAATTCAAGTGTTTTATCAAAATTATTTTCCATATAAGATAATAAAGGGTTCTGTTTCTATCCATATTTTTACATTGGTTTGACTATGTTGTGATGGAATTATGTTTATGAATTCCTTTATCATATATGAATTGATTTATGATGTCATGATGTTTCAAGAATCCCATTTTTGTTATATGTGTTATGCGATGATGTATGTTTTATGATTATGTGGCACACATAAGAAAGGATTCATTATAAGATGGGTGGGACCTATATCTCCCTCCAATGCATTGGGTAATGATTTTATATCTCATGAGATAGACATGGCTGGAACGGAAGGTTATTTCGGTTCAGTGATACAGGACTGAAACGAGGAGTGAACTCGGTTCAGAAAGGGACTTTGTCCACTAAGATAGTCTTGGCAATGAGTCATGACTAACAAGAAATGATTTTCCATGATTATGTGTGCATGCCACAAAGATTCAAGTTTTATGTTATCATTATGGGGATCTCATTTTCACTTCTATGATTTATCCCATGTTATGATATTATGAGCTCTTTTGCAGGTTAAGATTTCCAAAGGCTATGTTCTTATGTATATGATGTGATTGATATTTCTTTTGTTTACCCTTACTGAGCATTTGAGCTCACCCTTTTATGTTTTCTTTTCCCCAGGATATAAAGAAAGGTTTTAGGTAAAAAAAGGAAGATCATTATGGGAGATTTTGAAGATCTTTCACCACGATTAGAAGATTATAGTCCGAGTTTCCAAAGACACTAAACTATTACGGTCCTTGTGTGTGTGTTTTTGTTATGTACTAAGTATTCCGCAAAAGTAATGTAATGTCCATGTACGATAAGCTTCGGGTCTCTACAATGCATTTGGAGTAGGGATATCTTTTAGTGATGGATTGCTCTTCTCGATTTATAGAGCTTCGGTGCTTTGCACCTATTTTGGGAGGTGACCAGTTATCACCAGCTAGGCAATTTGAGGATGGTCTCATGTATGACATCCGATCACAAGTGATTTTTTTCTAGCTGACTTCGGTGACTACTATAATAAATCAGGGAATGATTACTAATAGAAATATGAGGGTTTTAGGATTAATGAGACATGGTGTTCTAGCCTCAAGGGTTGGTACTCCTTTGACCGATCACAGGGAGCGCTGTAGGGAAATTTAATGGGATGTTTATTCAGGTAGCCAAGTGGTGTTCTATAAGTGTAGAAGGAGTGGGAAAACGAGAAAAGAGTACCCTAGATACTTAGTAGAGTGTTGATCTTACAGAATGAGGGGTCATATTCAGCGTTTTTATAGGAATTTTTTACCATAAGTGAGTATGAGGGGATCTTTTTTGAACCCACATTTAGAAGAAGGACCACCAGTTTCTCCTTAGTTAAGGAACATGAGTTCTTCAGACTGTTCAAGAGGAGGATGTGATCGTGGTCGTGGTACCCAGATAATAGGATTTTAGCAACAATAGGGTGGATTAGCTCAGGGTATCCAGAAAGTGTTACAGGGCTGTAGTACAGATTAGAATTTCTTTATGGAAGAGACCCAGCAGGAGCAAGATCACGAACCCTCTACGGTTAGAGGTACGATTCTAGTTGCCTCTGTTTTAGCATATTTTATTTTTTATACAAACTATTCCAATATTTTTTTATATATTTTCATTGTACAGAAACTTAGTCTTAGTATATTTACCTTTGATGACGTTATGACTCTAGAAACTTCATCGAGGGAATAGGATTTCTAGTGTGTGTCAGTGCCAGGAGTTCCCTCTTGATGTTATTGGGTGTCACTTCTTTTGGGACCTCCTTATCTTAGAGATGTTAGGATTCGATGTCATTATTGGAATGTACTGGATGGTATCCTTTCAGAACATTGTTGACTACTATCGCCTCAGGGTGAGTTTCACATCACCAGAGGGAATGACTTTTCTACACAAGGGTGAATTGGATGTCCAGGCATGTAGAGGAGGACTCAAGCATCATGGGTTGGGAGGAATTACAACCCATATTTCTGTTTTTAATCTGGATAACTAGGGGACTTCACAAATGGAATTTCCTCTAGTGGAGGATCATTTTAAAGATGTCTTTCCAGACATATTTTCTGGTTTACCTTTGGAGAGAGAGGTATATTTTCTCTATTGATCTTATGCTAGGAGTGGCACCAGTGTCTATTCCTCCATATAGGATGGCTACACCAAAGATTCAGGAAACCAATAAGTAGTTTGAGGAGTTAAAGGGAAAGGGTTTCATACGACTTAGTACTTATCCTTGGGGTTCTCATTTCATTTTTGCGATGAAGGTGGATGGAACCCTCAGACTTTGTGTGGATTATCAAAAGGTAAACCAGTTCATGGTCAAGAACCAATATCCCTTTCAAAGTATTGATGATCTCATTGATCAGATTTGAGGATCTTGGGTGTTCTCAAATTGAGATCCGGTTATCATTAGTTTTCCATTAGACCATCAGATATACCACTTATAGCCATTCGGAGTCAGTATGGTCTATACGAGTGTTTAGTTATGTTGTTCAGTCTCACGAACACACTAATAGTATTCATGGAACTGATGAATGGAGTGTTCCATCCTTACATGGATTAATTTTTGGCAGACTTCATGGATGATATCTTTGTGTACTCTCACGCTAAACCTAACCATGCCATCTATCTTGACATCATATAGAGTACACTGAGAGAGAAATAGTTATATGTTAAGATCTCAAAATGACACTTTTGGATGGACCAGATTCATTTCATAGGTCATGTTATCCTTGAGATAGGAGTATTAGTAGAACCATATAAGGTGAGAGAGGTAGTTTCCTAGGAGTATTCGAATAACATATTTGAGGTAAATAGTTTTCTAGGACTAGTTGGTAACTACATACACCTTATTCAAGACTTTTCACTCTTAGTTGTTCAACTGAAGGGCCTGACTAAGAAGGGTGTGATGTAATTGTGGATAGATTCCTATGATTCATCCTTTCAGAAGATAAAAGGGAGATTGACTTCAACACTGATACTGATTTTTCTGAAGCCAGGAAAGATTTACACTGTTCACTATGATGAATCAGGTTTCTGGATGGGAGTGGTTCTTATGCAGGGGGAAGGAGTTGTTGTGTACGGATCTCAGCAGTTGAGGCCACATAAGAGAAATTACCCAACACGTGATCTTGATTTGGCTGCAGTTGTGCATTATTTTCACTGTTGGAGACATTTTCTTTTGGGAGATCATTTTGATTTATAAACTGACCAAAAATTCGTCAAGAATATCTTTACTCAGTGTGATCTAAATTTGAGACAGTGAAGGTGAGTTAATTACCTTCAGTCATTTGACATTGAGATTTCCTACATGCCTGGGAAAGTCAATGCAGTGGTGGATGCGTTGAACAGAAGAACATAGATACAGGAAGTTCATGAGGCCAGTAGTGAGTGGAAGCTTATGGATCTGTTTTTTGATATTCATTTGGAGGTTCATGACAAATAGGGTTAGACATTTCATTCATCTATAGTTGTTACCTCTACTCTACTGGATTGAGTCTGAATAAGGAAGCTATCAGATTATGAAGGCCTAGTCCTATGGGTGAGTGTATCAGGTGAGGACCCTACACCTAAGTGGACTATAGGTGAGGATAAGATTTTTCATTTTCATGGGAACGTATGGTGTCAATAGTCATGCTTGAGGAGATTCAATGAGATTTACATGCCTCATTATGGGCAGTTCATCCTACCATATCCTAGATGTATCGAAACTTACTTCACCAGTATTGGTGGCCTGGAATGAAGAGGGTTGTTTTGGGTTTTATTATGAGGTGTTTCACCTATCAGTAGCTGAAGACAGAGCATCAGTGACGAGTAGGGATTTTACAGCAGTTACCCATTCTTGAGTGGAAGTGGAATGATGTCACGATGGATTTCGTAATGGGTTTCCCAAGGTTTCCTTGAGGGTATGATTCATTTTGGGTTGTTGTTGATAGAATCACAAAGGGTTAACATTTCCTTCCAATTAAGGAAACCTTCCGTATTGATAGGATTGGAAGGTTTTACATTAGAGAGTTTGTATGTTTACATGGGGTTTCAAAATCAATCATTTCATATAGGGATGCCTCGTTTACTTCTTGTTTCTGTAAGGGACTATAGAGGGATTTGGGTACATAGGTACTCATGAGTATAGCCTACCATCCTCAGACAAATGGTCAGTCCCAACGCACGATTCTTGTTTTTGAGGACATGCTTCGAGCATGTGTTCTATATTTTGGGGGATCTTGGGAGAGACACATACCCCTGGTGGATTTTTTCTACAATAATAGTTTTTAGGAATAATTTAGATGGAACCTTATGTGGCTTTGCAAGGTGGGTCATGCCGATCACCTCTATGTTGGATGGAGGTAGGAGATGTAGCTATTATGGGACCTCATATGGTGCAAGAGACCACTGAGTATGTAGAGTTGATTCGAAAGATGATGGGTTCTGCAAAATCTCTACATAAATATTATGATGATTGATAGAGATTTCCTATGGAGTTTGAGGTCAGAGATTTTGTTTTCTTATGTGTCACACCAAGGTTGGAAGACAAGAGGATTATAATATAGAATAAACATTCACCGAGATACGTCAGACCGTTTGAGGATTTTGAGAGAGTCGGGTCAGTTGCCTATCAGTTGCAGTTACCTCAAAGGTATCAGGCTATGAACAATGTCTTTCATGTTTCTTAGCTATGACTTTACTTTTCAGACTCATCTCATGTTCATGAACACGAGGAGGATGGATTGGAGGTGGATGCATCCTTCGAGGAGCACCCTATTTGGATTTTGGATCACAACACGAAGGTTCTTTGTGGCTGGTATGTTCCTCTGGTATAGGTTCTATGGTAGCATAGGCGACTATAGGACAAGACTTGGGAGAGGGAGGCCAATGTACAATCATACTTGCCAGAGTTATTTGATGTTTCTTCTTCACCACCCTTGGAAGGTAAATTTGAGGATGAATTTCCTAAAGGAGGGATGTTTTTAAGAATCTGGATCTTTATTACAGGTATGGATCTTTATTTCGGGTTGTTTTTTAGGAAAAAGAAGAAATTGGGTTTTTCTAAGAACATGTTGAGTACTTTTCAGTACACACTATGTACCCAGTTTCCACGTACAACCATGTACTGGCCCTGTAAAGACCAAGTAGATGGCCATATGATGACCTGGTATGCCACATAAGTCAAGGGATGGTTAAGGATACTACTCAATGTGTACATTTAATGAAAATGCAGTGTATTTTTCCTTCTATTTGGTATATTAGAGCAAGGTCACGTCTCAAGTCCAGAACTGACTTCATATTCTTGTGTTTCGTACAGGAGTGCTCAGGAATGATGAACAAAGATCAAACCCATTATTCTCTATCTGACCTCCGATTGAGACGTTGTCAGGTGTGATATAATAAAAATGTAATGTTGAGTAAGAGAGTTCGCAATTCCTCTAGATCATTTATTCTTGATTCCTCTACTCTTTTGAGTTATTCAAGGTGGGGTGTTTTTCACCTTTTTGTAGATCTACACCGATTTACGCTGAATCTAGGACCGACATTCATGTGTTTTGACCATGAGACATTGAGGAAGGTGGTTTTTGCCTTTCATTGATCATATATGGATTATATGTGCTAAAGGTTCCACAAATCCAAATTTGGGGTATTGCGTGTTTTGTAATTTAACCATGTTTATTGCCTATTATGGGTTAGTTGATTGATAAAGGGTAGTTGCATATGTGTAAGGTTAGATAAATTGTTTATCGGACACCATTTGGGTGAATTCCCCTTGATTGATTGGTCAAGGCCATTTAGTCTAGAATTCCTTTTATGGTTTCCTTGTTTTCCATATATATTTTTTGTTAGGATATAGTTATTGATTATATGATATGCATGTGATATGTATTGTGGATATTTTACCCAGGGGAATTTGGCTGTGATATCTTCATGAGGTAGGGTCATTTATATATGTTTTATTGTTATGTTGACTCAAGGGTATTGACCATGAGAGCTACCCAGTGGTCATTGGCTTGGGGATTTAGATCGTGAGAGATTCCTAGATGGTAATTTATAATATATTGCTACTATGTTGACCAAGGGGTAATGATCATGAGATCTTCCCAGGTCGTCGTTTACAAATGTTTTAGTGCTATGTTAGACCAAAAGGGGTTAGACTATGAGATCTTCCCATAAGGTTTTTATTAAATGATTTTTTTTATGTTAGACCAGGGGGATTAGACTATGAGAACTTTTGCAAAGGGTAATTATTGAATAATTGAATGATTGTGATGAGTCTTCTAATCTAGTTCACATGCTTGGACTCGATCTTACTTGTTTTTTTAGAAATTTTTATGAGACATCTTATTTGTTACTTTCACTATGGATATAGAGCTCAGGTTAGATCCCAAGGTTTACATGTTTCATGGGATTATATAATAAATGTAATTTAAAACTGTAGGATTGGTATCTTTTGAGTACTTCCTAGTACATTGATTCATTTATTCATATTGCCTACTATATATATTTCTTCAGAGTGATGCACATATCTTTTGGTGGTTTCCTACTGGGATTTGTATCATACCCTATTTGGGTTATTATTTGGAACCAAACAGACCATATGGTTGTAGGTATAGATAAGGGAAAGTTGACTTCTCCATTAGGTACTAGATTTTCATTGGAGTAGGAGATAATGGGGCCAGGATGTGGCTTGTGATGTTGTTGGAGTTTCTCTGTATCACCAATACATTGATTTATTTGTTGTATTTCAATCATTGTGACTTGTTTGGATATTTTCCTAGAAACCCAAGACATGAATCATTTATATATATATATATATATATATATTGTGGCCTCAATTGGATTTAATTTCAATGTTCCATTGTTAAATTTTGTTGGGATTACTGATTCCTCTATTATTCACTATTTTTTTAAACTATGTATACTCTTCCAATGAGGTCATAGTTTCTCCAATATCACACCTTGGCCCTCGCTGCTAGTCGGAAACATATGAAATTTGGTAAATTCGATTGATGTTATATGACCAACTAGGTTCAGGGAAGCTTCAGGCAGTACCCATATCCAGGATGTTACATAGGTGGTTCACATACTTTCCCAATTTCTTTTATTATGTCAATATTTGGAATGTGATGTCTGATAATTCTTCCATAGGCTATTCTATTCCATTTAAATTATAATATTTAATATATATTATATGATTATTTTTTTGAGGAAAAATTAATTGAATGCCTTGAACTAAATGACAGAGTGTGTAGGCCATGTTGGTCCTAGGGTTTCAGTAGGATTCGTCCTCTATGGATGGTTGAGACCTTGAAATGGGATATTTTGACCCTCATAAGGTGTTTTTATTTGTATAATTGAATTAGAATGACCTTATGTCCATTCAGAAGGAGCTTGTGAACACCTCTATATATAGGTGCTTCATGTATTGATATGGATGGCCTGAGTAGACCACCTGAGGCACTTGAGATATGTTTAGACTATGTGGATAGACTATAGGATTTGGAAGATCCATTAGGTGAGATAACAAACCTATATTTACCTTGAGAACTGAGAAGTGATGTGGTCATAATTTTTTACATTTCCCATGTGGAAAACCTATGTTTACATAGAGGTCATGTTCCCCTAATGATGATGTTGTGGGACACAACATCCCTATAGCATCGAGTATTGACTAGAGTTCTTAATAAATATTTACATCCCGTGTTAGGGTTCCTCCACTCTAATGTTACCAATGGGACTCAAGTATACTCTGTATTAATTGAAAAAACTTGTGTGGGTATGTATAACTATGGATAGATAATTTTGTGTGCGCCACCTAGAACCTAAAATAGTCTATTAGCCTATTGTTGTTCTAGTTATAGTGATGGGTGTGGGTATTTAGTCATCTGTTGTTGTATATTGATTTAATTAATTTTGTTAAAAAAGAAAAGTGATTTTCCAGGATAACAAGGAATCATTAATTGGGTTTGATAAATATTTGATTTATTGGGATTCCTAATAATCATTTGATGAGATCAATGAAACCCATGGATTCCTGGCGTGACTTGGATTTGAACACACCACAGATTATGGGTGTATTACTAACCAAAATGAATCCAAATATATCCTTGATAAAGGAGTGGATTATAATATGTGGTACCTTTGAACCATAATCATATTAATGTCATTGCATTCATAACATGGTTGGTATTCCTTTAATACATCTATATCATTGAAAATACCCAAATATAGGGATTTGATTTGAAATACCATTAGACTATTGATAATTACTATGAAAACTATCCTTTAAATGGTGGTATGAGGTTTCATGTGGGTGTATATATTTGAGATTGGATGATATACATTTTACTGGTGGCTTTTTTATCCCATCAATCGATTCCTAGGATACCCCAATAGAATAAAAAAATGAACAATAGGTAGTCTGGATAAGGATTCATGAGATATTGGATTCATGAGATATTGATTGTGGGATACATTGAGGTTATTCCCTTTGATAACATGGTTTTACCATAAATTGTTCAATCTTGGAACTATAGGATTGACTAGGACTACCCCTCATAGGAATCACATATCAACCTAACAATAAGAATGACAAAGTACTACCTAGTGGTTTAGTAGCTTGAGTTCTTTAAGATGAGGGATTCCTACCGATGCACTAGGATCCACTACATATCAGTGGTGGTTTGAGAATGGGATCCTAAGTAAGAGGATAGATATTACCCATAGCTGATACTCATGATCATAGACACTCTAGCATAGTTCATGGTTTGTATAGTTGATCAGGGACATCGTCTTGATGATTGAAATTTTTAATTAGGGAGGGACCTAGATATATGTTCACACCCCTAGGGATATAGTGATAATGTGGAGGTGTGGTCATTGTGACATGATCAAAGACACTTTGACATTGGTCCATATAAGTTATTTTTGTCATATATACTGTTATTAAACTATGTTAGTTGTTTATTTATTCATTTCCAATAATCAATTTATATGCACATATCATATCATATACAGGTTTGTACAGAACTTCTTTCGTGATTCCCAAATGTGTTTCTTAATCATGAATTTCCTCGGGCCACCATTGCACCTGGGTACCTGATATTATATCACATGGTTATTATAGCCATAGGTTTGGCTGGGGCCTAGGGATTATATTGAGCTGGATTATCTAGGATGGTATATGAATATTGGGATATGGTATGTCATAAGTAATTGGATAGCCAATGTATTTATTTCCCTCTATCCATGACTTTATATATAATCAGTCTAGAGGGTGGTCGGTTTATGTTTGGTATTACTATTCAGGATTTTACATCATTTCATTTGTTATCTGCCCTTCTTAAATTTATTTATTTGTTCTTGAAGATTATCATAATGGAAGATATTTTTTTATTAATTATTCATTTTTTCACACTAATACAGGGGGTATATTTTCCCAAATCTGATTCTCTAAAACCATCTACTAGTCAACAATCTTGAGCATTTAGGTAGGTGTTCCTGAACTCATGTGGAAACCCGGTCGGGGAACTAGTTGAGTGCCCTATGAATTGGGGTGACACATTCCCCACAACACATTTGGATAAACTAATAAATTAATTTCCTACCATTTTACAAAAAAAATTTAAAAAATTATATCTTTATTCAAAAAATAATTTTTTATAACCTGAAGATAAAATATTTATAATAGATATAAATGAAAATGCATAATAATAACAATAAAAAATTCACTTCACATAGAATATTTCCACTATTATTCAATCTACAAAGTGATCAAATGTGATCTAGATTAGAAAATATATCTTTATATAAGGGTATCAATGATGAATATTCCAACCCAGGTCTAATCATATAATCAATTTTTCTCTAACATCACTTAATACCATGAGACATAGAACTTGTCGATCTCATATAGGTGAACCCATATATTCTCTATTCTCCAAGTAAATATTGACCAATATAAAATAATACATAAAATTAAATTAATTAAATTGAATATAATATGACATATAATGAACCTATGAATAGACACACACTTCCCTAGTTTAACTCAATAAAGTGTCCATGTTTTATTCCCTTGATAAAAGTGGATAAATACCATCAATGATAAGAGAAACCCAGTGCTTCATTAGTAGCATAATCATCCACCCCTTAATTAACTAAACCCCATGGTTTGTATAATAAAAATATGAAATCATATTGGACTAGAGGTAGGGTATATTTATAACAGCGACTAATTGATATTTTACTGAATAGAATTATCCATGTATGTTAATGAAATTATAAATCAAATTATATATAGTATACTCTGAAGATTGAATCTGGACAACAATTCACAATTTTGATAAATAATTGAACACTATATATCTATATGATATCCTACTAATATCATTCATAACATAATATCACATCCCTTTCCATTCAATGATATCCATAGACTAGTAATGACGTATAGATATAACTATGAAGGGTTTGTTTCTACTTTAATTCCCATGTTACAAATATATCAAGAATAAATGAATTATATGGAAAAAATTATTTTTATAAATTCATTTATTTCTATACACTCAGAAACTTTGATAATATTTATAGCAACATATTAATATATTAAAAACATAAATAAAATTATTTTTTTCTATATCTATTTGGTTATTCATATTGTTTTATAGTTTTATATTTTCTACATCGGTGGTTACTCTACATAAACATCAGAAAGATTCTATATGATAAATAACCCTACCAGTGATCTCATTCAGTTAAATAAAAAAATTTAATAATAAATATTATGATAATGTTAAGATAAAGTTTTTTACATACCATTATTAATAACTTAAATATTCTATCCAAAGAACATCAAATTATTTTTTAAAATACACTAGTATATTTAATATTCCTATTTAAAATGGTGTATACATTTAAATGTCTTAATGAACCATTATGTTATGAAAACCCCCTTTGATAACATTCATATTAATCAAAAAATTTACTCTTATGTTTTTCTCTTTCATTTCAAATGTATATCCTATCTGTTTCCATTGTACATTGTATGTACATAATAAAATTCAATATTAATTAACCTCGTATTGAAAAAATAATTTTGGGGTTGTGTTTATCAATATTTTAATCTATAATAGGAGGATTTTTTGTATGAGGGTTGTTTTTAAAATTATTCATTAAAGAACTTTATGTAATATATTCTGACTAAAATAACTACCCAATGTTTAGATTAAATTTATTAGGGGTCTAAGATACATCATTCACTCTTATATGGGTTATCAATATAATTTATCACTTTTCATTGTAATTTGTGTAGAAAATAATGTCAACTATATCATATATAATATTGTGATTGATATTTGAATAATAACTTGATCAAATTCATCAACTAAAGTATCTATACTCTAATTATTTTTTAATAAATACATTTATGATAAACTCCATGTATATAAAAAAATAACATATGGCATAGGAAAAAAACATTTAGGGCCACCATATTATACGCAACATATTCAATGGGCATGAAATAGTCGGGGTTAGCTGTGCCTAATGATCATGTTTGCGATGAGTGAATACTCTAAAATTAATCTAATTTTTTTTATTTTGGTCGATATTCATATTATATCACAGTCAAATTCTATGTAAATATTATTTGTAACATATTTCATAATTTCCCAATATGTATGTGTGATTATAATTTTAATGATTTATAAATAATATATTAATTAACATAATTAACATTTTGAAATCATATTAATGTATATCTCTTTACATAATACGTTTTTTTATTAATCATCCAAAATAAAATTTAATTATAATATTTAACGTAGAAAAATATGATACACTTGAAATTCGAATATTGAAATATTACATATAAAAGGATAAAAACATATAATGAATTAATTATACAAGAAATCATATAGATATATAGGTATCAAACATCCAACTGCTTCAATAGGGCCATTATAATGACCCATTCATTTTAATATAAAATTTTCATGATAAATATATGTGTGTGTCAGAATTTGATAAAAGATATTGTATAAAAAACATTCACCCCTGTTAAAAATGTAAAATATTTTACTTAATCTATATATAACCTCAAATTTTATCAATAAATAAAAACAATAAAATAAACAATATATTAGTTTTATAGTAAAAGAAATAAAAAAATTACTAGGGGTTGAAACAATGTAGGGTCTTGGTATCCTTGAAATATCACCCCTGATAATAGCACTACAAAAAGATGAAGGAAATAGAAATAAAAATGTCCTTTTATAAATAAAGAATAGAGAACATTGAGAGATAATTTTGTGTATGAAATTTATATGAAATAAGATATATTTATTGGATTTATTTTTATTCTATGACTAGTTGAATATTAAACAGCCTTTGGGAATAGTAATGTAGCTAACAATAAATATTTATTAAGAATAAAAAAGTAAATATACATTTAATAATATCATAAATATATCTCAGAAATTATATAACTTAATGTATATGTATGTGTTGATTGGAAATAAATTATAATTTACCAAATTTAATAAAAAATTAATTTTATACAATTTTATTTTGAATTTGAACTACATAATATAGAAATTTCTCTTGGTAAAATTGATCATATTTTTTGAATCACTATGTCCAAATTTTCATTTAGTGAAATTTTGGAATTTCATTTGGAAGGTGATTCTTTAGTTAATAAAATAATTTCATTCTTGATTAATGTATTTTTAAATAAATCAATATGATGTCAAAAATAAATAACAATTTATAAAACATTTTCAAAATATGATGTTAATTTAATGAGTAAAATAATTCAATTTACAAAAATAGACTTAATTTCTAACCCTATAAATGAATTTTGAGATTCAATATTGTATTTCCTTCTAAAAAATTATTTATCATTCTTTATTTTGGATTAAATATAAAAAATATACTATTAATTCATTAAATTAGCTAAATTTATGTAAAAAAGTTTTATAATAAAACAATACTATTAGTCATAGGAATATAAATTATCCATAGTCTGTTAAGTGGAATGGTAATGGTTAACACCATTGATAGGGGGTTGAATTGGTAGAGTTATATTCTAAAATTTCTTCTTCAAAATAATCCTAAGTGATATCTTATAATCAAATATACTAAAATATCACTCTCAAACATTCCCAAATATGACTGGAAATTAGATAACCTAAGGAATAGACTATTTTAACATGTTGTAGGTGCAGTGTCGGTAAATAATCCTTTTTTTATCGATAATTATCCAAATATATATATATATACATACATACATATATATATATATATCTGTATAACCCAATTGGTCACAAATGGTTTCATCCAAATCCTATAGTGTATCACGAACATACAAAATATACCATTTTTCTTCTTATCAACCCACTAGATTCATAGAAACCTACTTCCAGTTCCAATTATTTTAGAACATGTTGTTAATGACCATAGAAAATTTTGGGCTTTATTAACAATTGATGATGATCTTTCTCATCGGGAATCTATGAAAATATTAACAAAAGTTTTCACCTACTCGAAATCATCAACCTTTTATAATCAAAGCTTAATTTATATCATTCAATCTCCCACAATCCATGCACAAAATCAATGATATTATTCTCAAACTGAAGGCACATGATCTATGTGTCTTTTCCCAAAACTGTTGATTGAATAAGGTTTCTTATGAATTTTCCATTCCTCTATATTTTGAAAATAACATAAACATTTTCCTAAGTAAAATTATCTTTCACTAAGAATTATTTTCTTAAGGAAAATTTTATTTTTCTAAGAAAAGTTTTATCATTACCTTGTCTTTAAATGTATTATTTAATGTCTTCTCAAAATCAAGTCTATACCACTTTTTTTAAGTCAAAAATATAGATCACTATCAAAAACCTCAAAATCTTATTGTTCCTTAGATAATATGTATTTCTGTTTTCAAACTTGGGATTTTCTGAAATTCAAACTCCGAATTCTATGAAATTTGGACTCTAGATTCCTTAAAATTCAGACTCCAAATTCTCTGAAATTCTGAATCTAAATTCTCTGAGATTCAGACTCTGAATTCCCGGAAATTCAGACTTTGAATTTTCTGAAATTTTGACTCCGAATTCGTTGAAAATCAGACTCTAAATTACTTGAAATTCAGACTCTAAATTATCTAAAATTGAGACTTTGAATTCCTTAGAATTCAGACACCGAATTCCTTATAATTCAGAATATGAATTCATCAGAATTGAAACTCTGAATTCCCCAGAATTCAGACTACGAATTCCTCAGAATTCATACTCTAGATTCCTCAGAATTCAGACTCCAAATTACTCATAATTCAAACTCCAAATTCTTTGTAAATCTGAATCCGAATATCAATTTTTTAGACACCATTTTTCACATCCTTAATAATAAAATAAAATGTTTTCCTTATAGTAATTTCATTTCCTTAAAGTGTTGTTCCAACTTTATCGGATCCTATTTGACATAATTTTCATCAACTTAAGAATTTTATTATTACATGATACAAATTCCTTACACATGTTTTTATTATAATGAAACTAATTAATACAATCTATTTATAACTAACCATTGGTTGAGTGACACGTGTATAGGTCCCTCCAAAATTCAAGAAAAATATGACCGTTGTGGGAGGGAGGTGATAGTTAGAATCTATGCCTATAAATAGGGGCTCTTTTGAAAGAGATTAATGTATTGATTTATGGTCCAAGAGATTACATGTTGTGAAGTGATTTCTAGATAGAGAAATAATCCCATGTTTTGTGCGAGTGATAAACCTTTTGTTCAGCTATGAACATCTTGTTTCGCTTACTTTGTGCAACTGTGGTTATTGCTGATTACAATTAAGGAAATCCGGGGATAGGAAGATAGAGGTGTCATCTACCTTAACGTTAGAGGACTTTTGGGGATAGAAAGACAGAGGTATTGACTACCTTAAATTTTTTGGTCTTGCTGGTATAACAATATAGACTCTGATATTATTATCAAGGGCTTGCCCAAGTGTGGGTAAGAGAGACTTTCTTGAAAGTATAAATCATTGTACCTCTATCCAAGGTTGTTAGCTACCCTTCTCTTTGGGTTAACAGATTTACTTTTTGTTTACTTATTGTTTTTACAAGCTTTATTTCCACTGTATTTTGTTTGAGAAATAAAGAATAAATTTCTTATACTTTTACTCTCTGATATAAATAAGATTCTATACTCTTTAAAGTAGAATCCTTCACTATGTAAAACCTGGTTAATTTTTCTTATGTTTACCTTGTTTAAGTTTTAGTTTATTATATTTGGACCTTAGAACTTACAATTATCCCTTTAAGTTAGAACAAAATTGGGTTTGTGAATTTACCTGGTTTAAATTTGTTAAACATAGATTTCCTTAAGTTCAAAATAGAATGTTTTTAAACCAAATGTTAACCCCTTCCTCTGGTAACTTAGCATCTACATCTATATTTGGATCCTGTAATTGGTATAATAGGAAGATATCTGAAATACTTATATGTAAATTTATGTGTTCTTGCTCATGTTTTTCTTACATATGTTTTCTTGCTCAAGTTTTCTCTCTAAACTTTTATTTCTCAAATTTTCTTGCATAACATTCATTTCTCAAGATTTTCTTAAAAAAATTATATTTGTTTATAAACTTTTACTATTAACAGGTTTTTGGAATGGATTTTTTATAGAATGGTAGGTATAAATGATAGTTCTATAGATAATATAAATCATACCAGACCACCAATATTTGATGTTAATGATTATGAGTACTAGAGAGATAAGATGAAGTATTTTGTTATTAACCCTGGAGTGGAAAATTTTGTTATGTTCACTGGAGATTACAAAATTCTTGACAAATAAGTTAGAACTTTCACAAACCATGAAAACCCATAATAGAAATTAAACTAAAAGGACCAAAATACGTTTATATGTTCTATGAAAAGGAAAATATATATTCATATATATTCTTGTGAAGCTACCAATTTTATTTAGAAGAAACTTGAAGTTATAGATTTTGAAACATCAAAAGTGATATAAACTAGAGGATCTATGTTAAGAACTGAATATATTGGATTTTTATTTTCTTATGGAGAACCTATTTTCAAAGTAAAACAAAGATTTATGACCATTGTCAGCAGTCTTAAATCTGTGGGAGAGAAAGTTCTTGATGATGAATTTCTTATGGACAAGATAATTGACATCATTCCCAATGAATGGGAATCTAAAAGGACAACTATTGATGAGAACAGAAAACTATATAACATTACTCTTGATGAGTTATTTGGAAATCTTCTTCATCATGAAACAAGAATGAAGAGATTTGTTGATTTCAACAAAATTAAGAGTGGTAATGGAAATGTATCTTTCACTACTACATCTAAATACAACTATCCTGAAAGAGTAATTAGATATTAAGCTAATAAAGATATTGTTATATCTGAATCAAGTAACAGTGATCAGTCTGAAATTGAATTAGCCAATCTTTCTTGAAGGATGAACAAGATTGTAGGAAATAAATATTTTCAATACAGATATAAGAAGAAAGATAGAAAGTACAAAAATGATTCTGAAGTAACTTGTTATGAAAGAAAAAGGGATGGACATATTAGACCTAATTGTCCTATTCTTAAGAGAAAATATAGAAAGGAAAATCATTTTGAAAGTAATAGAAATAAGTAATAAAAATATATTTCTAAGAATTTATTGAAAGCTAATGAAACCTAGTGTTCCAGTGGTGGTGATTCTTTAGATGAATCTTCAGAATATGAATCTTCTGGTTAGAATAATATTGGTCTTATAGCCATATTACCTATTGAAAATCATTTTTTACGGATAAGGTACAAAATTTGGAATCTTTAACCATTATTGGTCATAGGAATATTGGTCTTATATCTATATTACCTATTTCTTAACATTTTCATTTGGATAAGGTACAAAATGATGAATCTTTAACCAATATTTCTTTAAATACTAATTTTCCTAATAAATAATATTATGATTCCTTAGAGATTAAATCTTCATCATCAAAAGATAATACCTCACTTACATTTGAAAAAGATTCTAGATTTTAGAAATTAATTGAGATTAATAATTGTAAGATAAAAAAGAAGTTAGAGAATTCCAATTCTAGAATTTCTATTTTAAAAAAATATGTTTCAGATCTTTCTAAATATCTTGATAAAAAACTCCTTATTTATAAAGTGTTTCTAAAAACCATAAGAAAGTTAATTTTGAGAAGAGTAAACTTGATAAGGATCTTGAAAATGTTATTTCTACGAAAAATATTTTAGAGAATAACTCAATTTCTAAAACTAATAACAATGAGGATAAGAATTTAGTCATTAGAATAAAATACCAAATTTTTTCTTTAAAGAAAATTTTATCAAATTTTACCTTGGAAAGGAAATATATTGATGAAATATATTCAAAACTCCATCATCTTGGGAATTGTTTTAGATTTATTTATACTCACTCAAAAATTGTTTTTATTAAGAACAATTTTGTTCTAAAAAGTTATCTTTTTTTCACCAAGGGTCAATGTGGTGGAAATTTTGATAAAAATTTTTCATTAAATAAAACCTAATCCTTTGGTTTTTATAAGTCTTATTTTTTAATGAAAATATGCATTCGTAAGATTTTACTTTCTAAAATTTCTAGATCAAAGAATGTTTGTATTCCAAAAGGTTAATTCTATTATTTTCAAAAAAACAAAGGAAGTTAAAACAACAATACATGGCACATGGATAGTGGATGTTCCTCACACATGACTGGTAACCAAAATTTCGTTGAAAATATTATCAAGATGAATGGAGGAAAAGTAACATTCAGAGATATTTCATAGTGAGAAATTGTTGGTATATGTACCATTGTTCTTCTTGGAAAAGAATTAATTTCAAATGTTTTATTAGTTAAAAGTCTTCATCATAACCTCATAAGAATAAAAAAATTATGTGATGAAAGTCACCTTCTAAATTTTAGGAATTATAAATGCTTAGTACACAATTCCATGTAATGTTTTAATATATCTTCCCATATGCATGAGAATGTTTATACATTGAACATATAATAACTTAAGAGCTAAGACATGCCTTTCCTTAGTGCAATGGAAGATCAATTTTTGTTATAGAATATAAGGCTAAGACACAGTATCTTTAGGATCATTTTTAAAATCTCAAAGAAAATACTTTTCACGGATCTTCCAGATCTTAGATTTTATTCTTCAATATTTTGTGATCCTTATGAACATTGAAAGAATCAAAAGTCAAGATTTTAATAAATCAGTGAAGTCTCAACTTATGATTCATTACAGCTAGTGCATATGGATATTTTTGGTCCAACAGAAACCTGATTTATTGGAGAAAAATACTATGAATTTTCTCTAGTTGATGATTACAAAAGATTTATATGGGTCTATTTCCTAGAAAAAAAAATCTGAAGCCTTTTCTTATTTTTAATATTTTTAAGCCCATGTTAAAAATGAGAAAAAATTTCCATTGATATTTATTCAAAGTGATCATGTGGGAGAGTTTCAGAATTCCTATTTTGAATCTTTTTTTAAAAAGAAAGGCATTACTCATAATTTCCCAATTTCAAGATCTCCAAAGAATGGTGTTGTTGAAAGAGGAAATATAATTTTTCAAGAGATAACTAGAACCATAATAAGTGAATATTATATTGTTAGACACTTTTGGATTGAAGCTATTAATACTTCTTGTTATACTATAAACTGAGTTTTAATTAGAACTTTTCTTAATAAAACACCATATGAATTTTGGGCTTGTCAAAAATGTATATTTTCTTCCTCCAAAGTATTTAGATGTAGTGTATTCATCTTGAATATTAAAGATAAATTACATAAATTCTCACCCAAATCAAATGTAGGAATTTTTATAGGATACTCCACAAATTATAAGGCTTATATAGTTTTTAAAAAACTCATGTACTGTTGAAGAAATAATGCATTTTAAATCCAATTAAATTTAGGCTTTTGTTTTTAAACAACCCCAACCAACATACTCGGATGTATCTTTAAAAAAAATTATCAACCTTGGATAGAAGATTATTCTAATAAGGAAAATACTCAAGAAATGTTTTCAGAAGTATTTACCCCAAAAGAAGTTGTACCTTTTCTAAATGAATAGGTTTTACAAGACCCAAATCAGTTGTTCCTTAAGAATCATCCCAATTATAGTATCATTGGAACTTTAAATCATCATGTAAGGACTAGAAGATCATTAATAAATTAAGTATAAAATCTATAATTTCATTACCAATTAGAATAAAAAATCAATGATAAATATTTAGGTGATAATGATTTCATTAAATCCATATAATATGAACTAAATGAATTTGATAGAAAAAATATATGGACCATGGTTGAAAGACCTAAGGAAACTTTTGTAATAGGATTAGAATGGGTCTTCAGAAATAATTGTGATGAAAGTGGAATCATAGTAAGAAATAAAGAAATATTGGTTTCTAAAGGCATTAATGAACTAGAAGGAATATTTTATGAAGATACCTACACCCTAGTAACAAGACTTTAATCTGTTCGTATTCATTTTGATTTTGTAGAATTCTTTAATTTCAAACTTTTTGAATAGACGTTACGTTTTATTTTATTAAAATATATGTTCAAGAGGATGTTTATGTTTAACTACCTACTATATTTGAATACCCAGAACATCCTCAATATGTTTTCAAACATACCAAATAATTATATGGACTGAAATTAGCTCCTAGTGCCTTGAGTAATAAACTTATAGAATTTTGGTTACAAAACAATTTTGTTAAGGGAACAGATGGTCCAAATATTTTTATAAATAAAGATAAGTAAAATGTTTTAATTAATAAAATATTTGTTAATGAAAATATATTCGAATCAACTCAGCAATACTTAACTAATTTATTTGAAAATCATATGAAATCTGAGATAGAAATGAGTATGATGGGTGAGTTATCATTTTTCCTTTGTTTTTAAATATCTCAAAAACTATAAAGAACATATATATCTCAACATAAGTATATTAAATATATTCTTAAAAAGTATGGATAAGAGAACACTAAATGTATAGGTACTTTGATCGCTATCTCAAATTATCTTGATCTTGATGATGTTGGGAAACTAGTAGATCAGACATATTTTAGGGGTATGATAGAAAGTTTATTACACTTAATAGCTAGTCCTCTAGACATAATGTTTTAAATATTCTTATGTACATGTTATCAATCTAATCCTAAGGAATCTCATTTAAAAGTAGTGAAAATATTATTTCTCTATTTAAAGGGAACTATGGACTTAGGACAATTTTATTCTTTGGGAAATGATTTTGTTTTAAAAAGATTTCATATACTAATTTTGGTGGAAGTAAAATAGATATGAAAAGTACATTCGGAACTTGTCATTTATTACGATATTCATTAGTTTCTTGGTTTTGCATGAAAACACTTAGTAGCAATTTCTACTACTGAAGCTAAATATGTAACAGCTGGAAGTTGTTTTTCTCAAGTGTTGCAGATGAAACAAACACTCACATAATTTAGCATGAGTTTTACCAAGACCGATATATTGTGTGATAATACAAGTGCCATTTACCTTAGAAAAAAACAAGTACATTACTCTCATGCATAACACAAAGATATCAGGCATCACTTTTTGAGTGATCGCACACTTAAAAGAGATATTATTTTAAATTTTTTGAAACACAAGATCAATTTGCTGACATTTTTACAAAATATTTACACTCCAATATATTTGAATACATTAATAATAAGTTAATAATGATAACTGTAAGGTAATCTTCCTTATTAACTTTTTCTTAAAACCTATCTCCTAACATTAAGTTACTCCTTTTCATAGGGGGAGTAATTTGGTTTATTCCTTCATAAAAAATTCCATGAACATAATTTTTTTCCTTAATAAATTTTTTTGGACCCCAATTGATTTCGAAACCTAAAATTTCCTTTCCTTAATAAAAATTTTATGGAAACTATGTTTTTCAATAAGAATCTTTTCAATACTGACAGAAATTTATAATCAATCCAGAAGGTATGTTTCCTTACTTAAATCTTCGTAATTGAATTTTTAATTGTTGGTATTTTTATCTTGTTTTTAGAAAACTCTATCGGATTCACCTTCCTTAAATATGATTTTTTTCTTAATACCTCATAATATCATAACCTACTATATCCTTCTTCTATATTCATCTCAACCATCAGATTAGAAAATGATTATTTCAACTTTTGGACTGAATTTGGGAATTTGAACCATCTCCAAAATTCCTATATAAAGGCCCCCAATTTTCTAATCCAACATCGAGTTTTCAAGGGTTTTTTCACAAAAGTTCTGTCACACATCAAATAAGTTATTCAGATTTCTTAGTTTCCTTACATTCTAGATGTCTCTTGAAATTTCCCCTAAAAATTAGATGACATCAAACAAGGAAATCAAAGATTAGAAAATATACAAGGAAAGGATGGTTGAACCAAATTTCCTTTTAAAGTAAAATTCCCTGATTTTGAATGTTATAAAGAAGAATAGTTGGGAAAGCCTTTGTGTATCCAGGTCAAATAATCAATATATGGTTTATCATAATATTCTCATTGAATTTTATTATTTAGTATGTTTTTATAAAGAAGGAGGAAGGGAAAAGTTTTCCTCAAAGTGTTATCGAAAGACCTATTCATTATCCTTCAATATGGATACAAATATTCTCATTATTCCTTATGAAGTTGAAGTAAAAATTTTCTCTCACAAACTAAAAGAAAAGGAATGAAATTTTGAGAAGGAAAAGGGAATATAGTTCCTCGGACTCAAAGGAGTCAATTCTCCGAAAATAAATCATCTTACAACCAACTATCGTTTGTTAGCATTGTGGATTTGGGGATTTCTTATTCTGAGAAAGGGAGAAAAGGACTCTCATAAAAAAGAGTGATATATTTATGATGGACTTCATGGTTAATCTTATAAAGGTAAAACTGATCAACTAAATACTTATGACCATTATTAACATAAGGAATGGAAGTCTCATGTCTCAGATAATCATGTACCCATCGCTCTAGTCAAAGATCATCTTTCATTTTTTTGAATCCATTAAAACCCCAAAATCATAATGATTATGTGGTTAAGTGATGACACTATTAAGAGGATGAAAGTTGGTTTCTGTAACAAGTCAAAAGAGTTTTATGATCTTTCTGAAATTGAGGTACAAGATTTATCCAAGAAAGGGGAAGTATGAGAAACATCCAATAAAACCTAGAAGAAGAGAAAATATAAATAACCGGATAAAAAATAAAAGTCTCCCATTCTAGAAACTCATTCATATCCACCTAAACCAAAAAATAAAATTTCCTCTTCTAATGAAGTCGTGGAAAAATGGAGAGAGAAAAAGAAGAAGAAACAGGAAGGTGATGATATCTTTGGTTTATATATTGCTGAGGAAAAGGAATTGAAAATTCAGGTAGCAGAATCACTTAAAAGAAATGGGAAAAAGAAGACGTTGACGAATAAAATTTTAGAATATGAGATCATCCATGACATTCTTAAAGATATTGAGAAATCATCTGAATAGATCTAAGTACTTGAATCCATCCTTCAATAGTTAGTTCTAGTAGAAACTATTGGAAAGAAAAATTCAATTCCAGAACCTATTGTGGGTGAATAAAAATATCAATAAGAATAATAAGAACAATAAGAAAAGAGAAAATAGTGAATATGTGTCAAACAAGTAGATGAATACAATTATAAGGAAATTCCTTTAGAAAACATATCAATCAGAACTTCCAAGGTTGAATCAACTAAGATAATCTATCAAGGGAAAGATAATGATGAATAGGGTGAGGTTAATAAACCTTATAATGATAAAAGTAAAAAATATTATTTCATTCACCCAGGATATATTAATAGAGATACTGAGAAAGAATATGCTTATGAAGATAAGATTATCCAAGGCTCTGATAGTGAGCATGAGTCTCCGAGAGCTAACAAGGTTATTTCTAAAGTTAATAAAGGAAAACGGGTGGTTGTTGACTCCCCTAGAATTTTTGTGGTTGTGAATGCTAAGAAATATATTAGTGGAACATCCAAGAGGAATGGATAAGAGCTAGATAAGGTTTCCTCTCCCAAAAAAGAATTAGCTTCTGAATCGTCATCTTCCTTGGGAAAGGATGTTGTTGTTCAATCATTGGAGATGTTGGTGAACACAATTCCCTTATTTCCAAGTATCGATTCAAGAAGTCAGTTTCTTCTCCATTATATAAATCAAAAATCAGACTCGATAAGCCTGATCATAAATTTTATCAAGTTTGAAGTGGATTTAAAGACTTTTCATATTGGTTATAATTCTCATAGGATATCTTTTAAGGAAATAACCAAATTTTATAGGTCAGTAATTTCAGATCTGAAAATTATAGATGATTTCTGTGACACGGTAAGAGATTCCATTGATCAGTCATCTGGAACCATGAAGAACCTTATATCAAATATTTCAGACAAGTTAAATCAGTACAAAGTAACTTTGATTCAATAGGACAAAGACCTAATTGGAAAGATCAATTTAGTATATTTAAATTTAAAGAGAGAAAGGAAAATCAATAAAGGGTTTGAAGAAAAGTTCAAATAGTAAGAAGAGGTAGTAAATTCCCAGACAGAAATTTTAAGGCCTCAAGAATAAAGTATCAAGGCTCTCGAAAAGAAGAATCGGGATCGGGATCAGTTGATCAAGAGGTTTGAGGATGATCACAAAGAGTTGAAGAAATTAAAGGAAACCTTGAGAAAGCTGATGCCAAAGGAAAATAAGGATCAATTATTTTCTTAACAATCTAATATTTTGTTTTGTTTTTCCTTGAAACAATTGTTCCAATCATAATGAAATTTTACTTCCATTATTTTGACTTAAATATTTCTAATATTTTAGGTATATTTTTTTCATTCCCTCTATTCCATTTTTAAAATCACAAAGGGGGAGAAAAGAATGGTCAAAATAATATTAAGTAAAATGAATAGAATTCCATAACAAAAAAGAGATTAATTAAGGAGGAGTCTACATAATGAATATTATCTTATGTAATAAAAAGCGTATTCTCTACGAAATACCAGAATATGATCCTTAGGGATTTGAAAACCTAATGGGGGAGTTAGTCGTATTCATTATAAATCATAATTAATGGGAGATATGTATTTATTTAAATGTTCAAAAAGAAAAATCCTTATTCTTTATATTCTTTTTCGAAAGGTTATTTGTGATTTCCCAAAGGTGGAGACTATTGAGCCAATAAGGTTTCCCTGTGACATTTCCATTCCTCTATGTTTTGAAAATCACAGACACATTTTAATAAAGAAAATTATCATTCTATAAGAATTATTTTTTTGTGGAAAATTTTCATTCTCTAAGAAAAGTTTTGTCCTTACCTTGATTTTCAATGTATTAGTTTATGTCTTATCAAAACCAAGTCTAACCATCTTCTTGTTAAGTCAACAATTCATATCCTTATAAAATTTCTCAGAATATTAAAATTCCATAGATACCGATTCTTTCTGTTTTTAGAATCCAAATTCTCTAAAATTCATACTCTGAATTCTTTTAAATTCATAATCTGAATTAATTGAAATTCAAATTAAAAATCCTCTAAAATTCAGACTTTGAATTCTATGAAATTCAAACATAAAATTCTCTGGAATTTAATCTCTGGATATTCGGAAATTCAGAAACCAAATTATCTGAAGTTCATACTCTTAATTTCGTAAAATTTGGACAATGAATTCTCAAATATTCAGACTCTGAATTCCATTGAATTCAGACTCAGAATTCCAAACAATTTAGACTTAACATTCTTCAGAATTTATACTTTTAATTCCTTATAACTTAGTCACAGAATTCTTTAGAATTTAGACTCTTAATTCCATATAAATTAGACTTTGAATTCTTTAGAATATAGAATATGAATTCCGCATAATTCAGGATCTAAATGCTATAGAATTCAGAACCTGAATTCATTGTAAAATAGTATCCTAATATTAATTTTTCTAGACTCTATTTTTCACTATGTTAAGAATCTGATAAAATGTTTTCCTTATAGTTATTTTATTTACTTAGGGTATTGTGCCAACTTTATTGGATACTATTTTACCTATGTTTCATAAACATAAGAATGTTTTTCTTACATGATAAAAATTCCATGCACATGTTTTAATTACAATGAAATTATTTCATATAATCTATTTCGAACTAACCATTGGTTTAGTGAAACTTGTATAGGTCCCTCAGAAATTCATGGAAAAATATGACCATTGGGGGAGGAAGCTGACCGTTGGAATGCTTTCCTTTAAATAAGAGCTCTTTTGAATGCGATCAATATATCGATTGATGATCCTAGATATTAAATGTTGTGAACTGATTTCTATAAAGAGGGAGACTCTCATGCTTTGTACAATTTCTGAACATCTTGTTCAATAGTGAACATCTTGTTCATCTTGCCTTGTGTGACTCGGATTATTGTTGAGTACAATCGAGGAATTCTGGGGATATGAAGACCGAGGGGTCTACTACCATAATAGTTGAGGTCATTTGGGGATAGAAATATAGAGGTGATTAATACCTTAATGTTAGAGGGCTTACGGGGAAAACAAGATTGAATCTGATATTCTTATTGAGGTCTAACCCTAGTGCAGGTAAGATATACTTTCTTGAAAATAAAAATCAAGCAACCTTTATCCAAGTTTTTTGGATAAACTTCTCTTTGGGATAAAAGATTTCATACTTGTTTATATGTTGCCACTACAAGTTTTATTTCCAGTGTATCTTGTTAAAAGAAAAAAATAAAAATTTCTTATACTTTCTTATACTTGTATACTCTGATATAAATAAGATACTATACACTTTAAGGTAGAATCTTTCTCTATGTAAAACATGCTTATGCTTTCTTATGTTTAACCTCTTTAAGTATAGGTTTCTTATAATTAGACCTAGGCCCATCTAAATATCCCTTTAAGTATGAACCAAAATAGGTTTTGTGAATTTATGTTGTTTAACTTCTTTAAACATAGATTTCCTTAAGGTTAAAAGTGAATATTTTTTAACCAACAATTCACCCCTCTAGTAATTGAGCATCTACATATTTAGTTTGAAGCAATAACAAATGAAATACCAATATTAGTCAATGATTCTATCACTCATGAATTATTCTATTCACTAAGTCTCCTAACTTTATTTTATTACAATATCCCCATTAATCAAGGAATTCTGAGTTATTTAGATTTAATTAAATTTATAAAATAAATCACCAAATTTAATTTCATTTAATACATAATTTGGTGTTACTACCACAATATTAGAATATTTATCAACTAATTTATAAAGAATTGTCATTTATCTGATTCCTATTTCATTTATTCATGTTTTTATGTTCCACATGACCCTTATCTTAATTTCCACAAATTATCATTTTCAAATTTAATTAGGTAACAAAAATATATATTTTAATTTGATTGGCATTGATCATAAAATTAATTTCTAAATACATTCTATATGAATTTAAAAATATTAATACAATGATTGGCTCTTATAATATTCCAAAGACCTTTGATATAATCACAATTTAATAAATCACTTGAGCTTATTGAGATTAATAATAGAATAAATTTATCCCATAAAACTAATAATATCATGACTTACAATCTGAGAATATCATATTATACAATTCCCATCCTCCTCAACGATCCTCTATTTTTTTATAACTTTTGGGTCACATATAGAATATATGATTTCTTATGTTTCACTTCTGTGAGTCTCAGGACTTTTCACTAAGCAGTTATTTCCATTAGTGTAAGTGAATCTAACATTTCCAGAATTTGTCATATTTATCTAATTCACCTCTAAGTTATCATTATGAAATTCCATCTGACCCTTATTTTGGGTCTGAATGGCCCGTATGAAAATATAATTTAACCTTTTCAAAATTCTACAACAATTACCAAATCTAGATGAACCTTATAGTTCTTATATTACTATTTTGAAATCTTATATCACCCTATTGGTATTAGTGATGACCCTTACAAATTTTCGATGACTCATATGATTTGTTAATCACTCTTAGGATTCTAAAGTTTATTTATTCAATTTCCAAATTTTGTTATAAATAAATATGAGAAAAACTATTATAAAATATGATCAATGACCATTATCATTTTCAGAAGACCCTTACAGACTTTATCCCATTGAAAATTTTCTATACGAAAAATGATAATAAATTATATGCACTATTGGAATCTTCGAAGGTTACTCTTAGATAGAGTCCTGATGACTGTTATACATGTCATGGATTTACCATATATAGATACACTTTGTATTGAAATGAATATTTTTTAAAGAATAAATTTCCATATTTCTTTAAGTATAAAATTTAGGCTTCCCATAGGGAACTCAAAACATTTATCAATCAAATCAAGGCATGTCAAATAATTTCATAAAATCTAAAAATCGTTCATAACTCTTTATGGATATAATTAAAAACATACAATAACTCCAAACCATGGATGAAAATAAATAAAATATACCTTCAAAATTATCATTGGGCTCTTCAATCCCCTATTTTATTTATATTCATCATTAAAAAATATTTTCCAAACTAAATAAGTTCCATAAAAACCATAAAATCTTTTCCTTTAATCAAGGATAAATTTCATGACTACACATTACTGGTTAATTAATTTTTTTATAAAAATAAATATGTTGATAATGAGCGAAATATTTTTAAGTGACTCCAATTTTCTCCCCAGAAATTAATTTACTCATTCAATTCCCCCAATTTATAATAAACGAAAATTCATATAAAAACAAAATAAATAGAATAATTTACATTTCTCCTAGATGAGTTATGTGTTTCTTCTCCCGATTTGAAAAAAGAATAAAAAGTAATGTATAGATTCTTCCAACACATACTAAATTATGAGGGGAATGGTGAATATATTGTTTCAAAATACACTCAAAAAACATCTCTCTTGGAATATTGTTTTTAAATATTCTAATAATCTAATCCTTTTTATAAATTTATTATTCGGTCACATATCT
Organism: Viscum album; assembly: GCA_963277665.1. Taxonomy (NCBI): domain Eukaryota; kingdom Viridiplantae; phylum Streptophyta; class Magnoliopsida; order Santalales; family Viscaceae; genus Viscum; species Viscum album. Next base: position 601,366,560 of record OY728122.1, read on the forward strand.
ATTTTCTATAATTTCTTTAGTGAAATGAAAAATATTATTAATATGGCTTAATATTGAATATTGTATTATATTATTAGATAGATTAATAACACTCTAATTATCAAAATAAATAATTATTGTCTTCTCAACATTTATTTATATATCTTCTATATACACTTTCATCAATAATATATCTATACAATCACGAGATACAATAAAAATTATCCCTCCTTTTCAATCAATGTACCTGAATACTAAATCATAATTAACAACACTTGAAACCTTCACTACGAAAGAATTTCTAACATAATATCGATTTCCCATCATTACAATAATCACCCATCTCTATATCTATAAAACCTAACTAATTCGGTTCTATACTACATCTGTATAGTGAACTATAACTCTAATTTCCACAAATACTTTCAAAGTTATTTCTGTTGTTACCATATGATGAATGTCAAGATCACTATCATATATTTCACAAAGAGTCACTTCATATGACATATCTAGTCCTAGTAATATTATGGAAAGAAGACATTAAATTATAATCCTAAAGTCATTGATTAACACTACTTCAAGCTCCATCCTTTCTCACTTTAGTTCAAAGTAGAATGGTTATTGAAATTGTTTAAGATACCACTGTAAGAAATTTTGTAAATAATTAAATTTTATATTTCTCTTAGGATGATAATATATAGTTATCATTATTTATAATATTTAATCCTAAAAATTAATCTGCTTCACCAATTATTAAAATATCAATATCTATATCAATATAAATATAAAAAACTTTATCAGGATTATTTTTCTACCCATACAATATTATACCATTAATATAAAATATTATAATAAAAGTAATGTTGTATATCTCTTTCATATTAAGGTTATTGCCACTATTTCCATTAGTAAATTTTATTTTTTAGGAAGATATTAATCCTAGAATACATTGATTTATGGACTTTTTTAACCCATATTATTCTTTTATTAACTTGTATATCATTATTACAGTAGTTTTAAGAATGAAACTATCATGTTTATAAATATAAAATCCTTCTTTTAAGTCTAAATTCAAAATTTTTTATTTCAAATAATTCTAATATATCATGTTGTTTCTATGAGATTGAACTATAATAAACATTCTAATAATCACTAACCTTAACACTAGTGTCAATGAATCCTTAAAATATATGCCTTCCTTTTATAAATAACCTTTTTATACCAGTCTTTATATTCTTCCTAACACCTCAAATATTTTATTTAGAGTTTTTTGGAATACTGACAAGGAACTAATCATATTTTTTCTATCATGTATTGGTATAAGCTACCAAGTGGAATTCTTCTCAATCTCTCATAGTTCATCCTTCCTTTTATAAATTGATTCCTCGTGATCAATTGCATTTTCTATAATTTGTTTAAAATTATGGAAATTAGTGCATTTTTTTCTAAGATTCAATATTATTCTAGTTTGTTCTATATCCCCTTGATTTCCAATAATATATTCTAATTCATTATGTCTTTTCAATATTTGTAGTATTGGACTCTATTTTCCCATAGCTTCATATTTTTATTAGTTTTTTTAGAATCATTATTATCTGAAATTGTGTCCTTCTAATCTTTATCTTTAATCTGTTTTAAGGAAATATTCAAGTTTATAGAATCAAAATATTTAAAAACTACTTCATTTTTCAAAACTGATGTGCACTTTTTTCAAAAAATATAAAAAACAACGAAATCAACTATTTATTCATCCACCCATTCCATAATATATAGAATCTATTATTTGATAAGTATCCCATAATGATCAATTATTTATCTATTTCTTCAATATTTCTCATAATAATATTTTCTTTCATCCTTTATGTCATTCAATTATACTGTGGAGTATATAATGTAATGTATTGGTTCTTGAATTAATTTTTAAATGATTGATTTAAATATATGTATAAATGAATTCCCAACCATTGTTAAATCTCATATTTATTATGTATCCCCTCCACTCTTTCTCATCATTCCTTTTGAATATTCTGAACAAATCCATATTTTCATACATTTGCCTAATGAAAATGGCATTGGTCATTTAGATAAAATGATAAATGGATAAAATTAGATACATAACCCCACTAGTATAGCTTTTTCAAACATCACCACATAATTCCATATGAATTATCTTATGTATCCTGGTGGATTATATCTCCCCACATTTTTTTAGTTGAACCATTTCCACTTATAACATGTTTGATAACCAATATATATATATATATCTCTCTCTTCAATTTCATCAGGTCCCCTCCATTTCATAATTTTAAATTTTAATAATAATTTTTGGACCAATATATCCAAGTCTCATATTATATATCCTATTTCATCATTGGTAATTAAATTGAAATTATTGTTAGAATATCCAATTTTCGAAAGATTTCAAGTTATTATTTTTCTTTATGTAATGATTTTCCTATAATGAACCTATCCATTTACACATGTTATGGAATGATTTAAACACAATTAACTATCAAATATAACTAATTATTGTAAAGTCCAGTGTCCTTGGAAGATTAGTTACACAATTAGAAAACACAAAACAAAACTAAAAACATATTTAAATAAATATCCATAATTATATCCTAACATCCATTGATCTCTTACCACTGTATAGGATAACCTCAAGAATACATGAACAGAAATGATCTGAAAAACATTGTAAGGGAATAATTATAGGAATAAAACATAGAACAATGGTCAGAAGTCATAACATGATAACATAAAAGGTATGAAACATGGATAAACATTAGAAACAATTACATGTATAACATGGGAATATATAACCATTCCATCATAGGAATTTGGTAGCAATATAAAACATGACATAAATATGAGTCAAGGTTAACTGCCGAAACTATATCACATGGTGGGAAAAGTCCCATAAAGGAATCTGGTTCACTCTATCTACCAACATGATTCTCATGAGACTGAACATTACCCAATTCATTTGAGAACTATTTGGTCACACCTATCTTAACATGTTCATGAATATGTGTTCCATATGAAGAATACAACACAAACATAAGTCTTTTGTTAGAAATAAATGGGTATTGTGATCATGTTAGAAGGCATAACAAATGAACACATCATAAAGGTATCCAGGAAAGAATATATTTAAAACCTAAATGATCATTCATAAGGTAAAATATGAATATATCAGGATTAGTTGTGTTAAATTGAAGTGTAAACATGTAAAAATAGTGTTTATGAAACATTAGAAATGAGAAACTTTAATGCGGTTTATGGAGAAATATTAAATAGTCTTTAAAGGGTAAAATGCATAATTATTTGTATAAAACCAGAAATGAGCCAAGATATTTTTTCATAATAAAATGGCTTATTTTAGAACAAAATTTTTTATTACAATAGATTATGTTTGGTTATTGAAAACGGGTAAAACATTGGGATGTTCCCTTTAATCGAGAGTCCTTATTAGGAAAAATTGACAAGAGAATATTATAAAACAAGTATTTTCCATGTCAAAGAAAGACGAATTGGGAGAGGTAAAAAATTTTGGACCATACAAACAGAATTTTTGAAAAGTACATAAGAATAAATGATAATTACATTAAGGTAAAGAAAGAGTAATTATAACCTAAAGGCACAATAAAATATTTCCCTTTTTTTCCAATGGGGGTCTATTTTTTTGGTAAAAGCATATTTTCTTTTCGAAAAATGTTTTATCAACACATTTTTCCCTATCACTAATTTTTTGGAAAATACACTATCATTAAATGTTATTGTGATAGTTATAATAATTTTTTATAATTATAATAATGCCCAAAAAATAATATATATGTTGGTAAAAATATTTAGCAATAGAATAATATGACTAATATATTTGTTAGTAATATTACTAACAGCTATAAACAACACCCAAAATTAATGTTTTTAGATTATATTATAAATGTTTAAATTCATATATTTTTTTCAAAATTAATATTATATTTTTTAATATAATTATATATAATATATTTTTATATTCATCATATAATAATTAAAAAATTAAATTTTATTTAAATCATTAAAAAACAAAGACATTATTTGAGAAAAAATGATCAAATATAATTTAAATAGATGTTAAAATGTCATGAAATGACAAGAATATCCAAGAAACATATTACAAACATGTTCAAACACAATGAGACTTTACATGGAACTCAATGAAACATTGTGTGCAATCTATTTCTCGTATAAAAATAGTTCAATCCTCATCACTTCACAAGAGCTATCATTTATTATAGTGTATTGGGATAAGAAAAAATCACCACCATCCCTTTTAATGTCGTGGAAAACCCTTATATTCTTGATGTAGAACCTTTACGCACTCCCTCCACTTTAGACATGCACCACCACAAATTCAACAATGTTCTTATCACACAAAAACAATTAAAAAATTGTTTTCATTAAAATGAATGACATTAAAATTATACAAAAATTATTCAAAAATATCATCATGTGACCACCACGTGAGGATAATCTAATGAGGGAAAAACTTAATATTGCCTAAATAAATACTACAAAAACCATAAGATTATCCCTCTAGACCAAAAATAAGAATATACAACCAATGAAAAAAAATTCATAATGTGTGATATAAAAATATCCAGTGAGAAAAATAATTGAAAAATGGCTAGATGAACCAGTAAATCCAAAAAAAAATTACAAGTGAACATATTAACAGAAGATATCCAGTCGCCATGAAAAATAAAAATGAAAGTGCATGGAATGGAAATAACAAGAATATTATATAACATGTGACAATAAACCATTGGGAATGAAACTAACCAGGTTGGATGGTGAAGGAACTGAACATGGATGTACATTAAATTTCATAGATCAGATCAAGGTATCCCTCAAATCAGGTGAGTGGAAAATGTATCTATGTGAGGATGGGAACTAGGTTTTTGGAGGTATTTATTTACTACATGATAATGATTTCATTACTCTTCTACGCTATAGAAATTTCACTATATTATTATAGTATTTATACAAATTATATACGTTATTTAAAAAGGTTAGTTATATGACTTATATTATTATTATAAGAAACAAAAGTTTTAAGTACACTATAAAGGACTCACATCCATTAATTCATACTAACCATAACCATTCAATTAAAGATTATTTTCTTAGCCTGACTCCATGGGGTGTGAAATTGATCCACACATTACATACTAGATCTCATTGAATCTCATTATACATTTTAGTGAACTTTACACCATTGAATCGTTACAAAGAAATGATTAAACCAAGAAATAGATGATTTGATTATGAAAATTCACGGTGGAACCAGAAGGGATTAGACACTTGTAGTGAGGTCTTGAAAATGACTCTTAATCCACTCTAGATTTTTAAATAAATCAGCCAAAACCTTCCTATGAAGGCCCACCTCATGTGAATGATGATAAACATTTTTAAAACACACTGGAATTCCCTGAAAAAAATCACTTAAAACATATAAAATATTTTTTTCAATAGACAGTCTATAAACACCTATAGAATACACCTTTAATAATCATTGAATAAAATTAGCACCTGTAACATCATTTCCAACCACTTTCTAATATTGAAAGATTTTGATATATTTTTTCATTAGCTATTTTGGATTCCAACTTCAATGTGAATGTATATTAATGCATACCAACCATCTTAATGTCATGACTATTCATCCCAGAGTTGTCCAGACTCACCCTATAGTCTTACTTTTCATGTACCAAAACATCTCATGGTATCGATACTGATCATACCTCCTTGGATCATAATATACATAAGTTACCTTTTGATATTTGACTATGATTAGCAGATATTTATCACTTTCATCATCCACATGTGGTGTTTGACTCATTCCCTTCACAGAAGTTAGTTCAAAAATCTAGTTAAGCTTGTATAGATCCCAAATAAAGTGTACAACTACTCTTTTTTTTCAAAAAATACATTAAAAATTTCTATATTTAAAAACATAATCTGTTTTATTTATACATAATAATTATACAGGATCACTTGATATAAACAATACAAGTACCACAACTTCAAAACTAAATAATATATTAGAGATTCATAGTTTTTTCATTCCCAGGAACTTCACTTGTGAAAATAAATGGTCATAGGATTCTGATGAAATCAGTATACACCAAGCTTATTCACCCACCATGATGATCATTTTATTGATGTTTCTTACTATATATAATCATTAAACTACCTTACCTAATGTAGTGAGATCCCCATTTTGTGATACGAGTGAAATATCAAGCTTCACTTACCATGTTAATAATGATGAAGGTTGTAGTGAAGCATCACTATATCAGATACCATCATTAAAACCATCCATTCAACATTATAGAAGAATGTTAAATCTACCGACTCTATGTTTGAACTATCATGGGACCTTGCATGAATATACTTAGGGATTGATACATAAAATCTGGTAGTGCATAATAAACTTGTATATGATTGCATAATTGTAGGTATATTCTTTTACATGATAACACATACTTACAATGTTATCAAGAAAACACTCATACTCGCAAAGTGTTCTTACTCACAAATGTAGATAAATCACTTTCACTGGAAGCAGGAACACTTTAATCCCATTTTTCCATTTTAGAAGAGCAGTCTCAATGATAAAATTATTCACCAAAATCTGCACAAAAAACCACCATAAATGTAATAAATAGAAATCCAAAAAAATTAAAAATGTAAATAAATTTACAAAACAACATATAAAATAAATATGTGTGAACTGAGATATGATAACTCTATTATTTTTTGGTTATCTACCTCAGCATCAATAATTGGGGTTTTGGGATTAGCAATTGGAGATTCTCTCATAGAATTGTTTTGGCATCTAATCTAGTCATCACACCCCTATTTTGTGAGGCTCATCCCTAGGTATCATCCTTATGTTGGGTTTCATCTCTTTTTCATGTATGGAAAGTGAAAATTAGCGGTCGTTCTTCTTCATCGAAGTCACTCCTGTGATAACAGATCTCCCAAGTGGGGGTATTGTGTGTCTGGATATTTACATGGCCCGAACATCTTCATCGACTGGAAGATTTCCTTTGTTGGATTCCATTAGACCCTTACTATACTCTATAACACTTTTTGTGACATCAACATCATAGTAATAAATGATTTGGACCGAAGTCATCCTTAGTCATCTCATTCTCAAATAAATCTGTATTTTTTCATCCTAGAATTCTACTTGGGTGATGATATCCCACATTTTTCATTTATTTTCTCTCATTCAAGGCTGTGGGTGGTTGATCATGGTGAAGGAAGCTCATACCCTTATGTTTGAATATTTGGGAGAGGTTTTAGAAGATGATGATGGTGAATATAGTTGGATAGAATGTGGTAAAAGAAAATCAATATTAGGGTTTTCCGGAAGAAATTTAGAATCTTGAAACATATTTCTTAATAATAAACAATTTTATATTTTTTATATAGAGATAAATTTATTTATCCAAAAATATGTAAATATTATTAAATTATTCATATTTTAATTCTACATATAGAAATATTTTTTATTGAAAAAATAATTTGTTGGATTTAAATTTTTAATAAATAATTTAAATTTGGTAAAATAATAATAATTGTTGAATAATTTATTTTAATATGTTTTCAAAAGGGTAAAATAATAATTATTAATTAAAATTAATAATAATATATTCCTTTTTTGGTAAATTTATTTTACTATTAGTAGGATAAGGCAACATATATTATTGTTAGTTAATGATTTTTTGGTGTCAAATAATTAATATCAACATATATATATATATATATATATATATATATATTAGTAAAAAAATTGTTAGTAAATGAAATAAATCGTAAAAACATAACATTTATTGAAAGTACTAATTTATACCAACAAATATATTATTTTTTACTAAATTTCTGTTGGTATAATTCACATTTTTCTATTGGGTAGAAATAGAGGTTCAGTGAGAATCTCTTATATTATGTATGAAACGGTTCTTAACTTGTACCTAATGTTCTAAATAATAAAATTATATTAATTAATTAGTTATTCGAGAACCTCTTATATATTTTCATGATTTATTATAGTTTATTAAGTTCATTTTTTCGCCTTTTTTTATGTGTAATAGTGTTCAATTTAATCATTGAGGAGTGTTCTCTATCTTGGTTTTTATGATTGGTTCACTTGTATATGAGTATGGAATTTCATGTAAAATGGGAATAGTTATCCATAATTGAAGCTATATGTAATTAATTCATCTTATATATCATTTGGTTATATTTTAGGAGGATGATTCATTAGATATAAGGTAAATGATAATTGTTTGGATTATTTTGGTGGTTCTTTGATAATCACAAACTAGTTTAATTTTTTTATTTAGTATTATATGCATATATTATTTCCATATTATAATATAGGTTATAATATAAATTTTATAGTATTTAATAACCATTATAATGGATTTATGGCCATTATTTATGGAAGTAAAAAAATGGTAACATGTCATCCTTGAGGGTGGAGAATCGACACTTCACTGATTATGTTTTCATTTTTTAGAATAAAAGGTAAATAATAAGAGGATTATTGATTATTTATTACATTAACATGATAAAATTATAGTATATATAAGATAATAGTGTATTCATTACAGATGAATATGTTGAGGTTAGGATACATTAATAAATGAAAAGAAATTAAAATAAAATAAAAAGGGATTTTACCTCTTGAATTTATCCTCCTTGAGAACCGCCATATGGATAAGGTTTTGGTATTTTGTTGGGAAAAAGGGATCCTTGATGTGTCCTATAATCCTAGTAAGTATATTAGGAATAATTTGTACAAGATTAAATTCTTGTAAGGTGTGAAGAGAAGAGGAGGTGAGAGGTGGTGTTTATACTGAATGAGAGAGGTGTTTTCGATTATTTTATTCATTAGTTAATTATTATAGATCAATACAATGAATAGTTTGAACCTTATAACTAAATATATTTAAAAAATGATTTTTGTTTTCTGATATTTTGGTCTAACTTCATCCATAAAAAATCTATGACTATATAATTAATGTATTTTGATAATATCGTAAATTATCATATTTCAATATTCACTAAAAATTCATCTATTTTATAAGAATCTCAAAAAATAAACCTAATAATTTCTCAATGTTTATAATTAAAAAAAGGACTCCATATTTTGAAAATAATTTTCTAAATATGATCATTTTAGTTTTTAATTAAAATAATCATTTATTTCAAAAATATTGATATTATAATTATAACTAATTTTATGGCACTTTGAAAAATTAATTATGGTCACATAAAAGAATCTTATAATCATCAGACAACAAAATTTAATTTATGAATTTATTTTATCAAAATAAATCTTATTTTAATTAATTTTATTGATTAAAAAATTATAAGGGAACATTTATGTTTTACAAAAATACAAACAAATAATTTATCATTTTTCAAAAAAATTATTTACTCAATCCAATGTATAAAAATATGATATTTTCATTTCTGACATACCCAAATTTCATTTATATTTTCATAGGTGTGGTAACTATTCTATTAGTAACATTACTATTCTTAATGAGAACATTACCTTTCCAAAGTTCAGGTTACTATTCTATTAGTAAAGTTTTCTTAATATCATTAAATATCTCTCATTTCATTCATAATTTACATGAAGGATGTTTTAATTGGGATTTATATTCTATTTATATTCTATATAAAATAATTTTAATAAGGTAAATTTCTACTAACAAAACATTGGATCATTACATTCTTCCCCTTATTAAATTTCTCCCTCAAAATTTTGTTCTACAAACTATGGTAAAACGGGTGGGCATATTTCTCATTCATTTTTTCATCTATTTCCCATGTCGCATATTCATACTAATGGTTCTTTTATAGAACATTGATCATGTTATTATTCTTTTTTGTTTAGAACTATATCTACATGGACCAAGACCTTCACTAGGTGCTCCTCATATGAGATGTCATTATCTAGTTGTACCACCTCCTGATTGAGTACATGTGATGGATCTAGTATGTTTTTCCTCAATAGTGATATAAGGAATACATCATGTTCTTATTAAATGGTAGGTGGATGTGATAGTTGATTATCCATAGAACTAAATCGATCAAGAATATTTTAAGGACTAATGTACCTAGGACTCAGTTTTCCCTTCTTCGCAAATCTGATGATCCTCTTTTATAGAGATATGCTGAGGAATACTATGTCTCTAACTACAAACTCCAAATCCCATAGATGATTGTCTGTATAGATATTCTGTCAACTTTTGGTTTCCTTGATATGATGCTGAATAGTTTTTACAATTTTTATCACTTTATCGACCATTTCAAATCCTAATAGCTTATGTTCTCCAAATTCATCCTAGCATGCTAGTGTTCTTCATCTCTTCCCAAAAAGGGCTTCATATATTGACATATGGATTCTTGAGTGGTAACTACTATTAAAAGATAAATCTACTAGAGGTAAATGTTGGTTTCATCCTCATTTAAAATCCATATAACATTCTCTAAAATGTCCTCTAATGTTTGAATAGTCAGTTTAGATTGGCCATCAGTTTGAGGATGATAAGATGTACTGAAGTTCTGCTCAATATTTATATCATGCTGGATAATCTTCTATAATATGGAGTTAAATCTCAGATCTCAATCAGATAAAATCGATATTGGTACTCTATACAACCTAACCACTTCTCGGGTGTATATTCGTGCAAGTTGATTGAGTGATAAGTCCTCTTGGATTATGATTAAGTGAGATATCTTTGTAAGATGATCCATAGTGACCCATATAACATCGTTCCCTCTAGAAGTATTTGGAATTCCAGTGAACAAGTCCTTGGTAATGTTCTACCACTTCCATGTTACTATGGATAATGTTTTCATTATCCCTTTATAATGATTCCTTTCATAATTTAGTAGTTGATATACCTGGCATATTAATGTATATTCAATGATATCCTTCGTCATATTGTACCACTAGTAGTTCTCTCAAAGATATCAATGCATCTTTATGCTCCCTAAGTGAAAAGAGAATGTTTAGCTATGTGTGTCATTCAAAGAATCTTTATTTGTATCTGGATTGGATGGTACACATAGCCATGACCCAAATCTCGCAACTCATTCCTCATCTATTTTTAACACTAAGAATTTTTTATTTTTTATATCTTCCACCATTTTCATAATTTTCACATAATTTATTTGAGAATCATTCATTGTGTCCATAATAGGTCGATTATAAATCTCTAAATAAAGGATTTATGATGTTCCTTACTTAATGATTCCCATGTCTATCCTTTTTTGGTCTATAAAGATCGGATTCTTCTAAACTCTCAACATTGATAATGTTGAAGGATCATTTCTGATCAGAGCGTATTCCACTTTGTTTACATTACCAAGATGATAGTGGATTGAGAAGTCATGATACTTGATGATATCAAACAATATTATTTTTGTATATATGAATCTCCTACTATGTGAAAATATATTTGAGGATTTTATGCTCAGTGTATATCTCACACTTCTCTCAATGGTTATAATGCTTCCATAATTTCGAAGAGAATATCAAAACTGCCAACTCCAGATCATGTGTAGGATTGTTTTTCATAAATTTTCAAATACCTTGAGGTATAGTCTATAACATGGTCATTTTTCATTAGAACATATCCTAATCACAAATTTTAATCATTGATGTACACCATAAATAGTTCCCCACTTATTAGTAGTGTGAGTACTGGTGTGGTGATATGCCTCATTTTCAACACTTTAAAGTAGTCTTCACATTCACTTATTCATAAAAACTTTATTCCCTTATGTGTTGTCTTAGATAGTGGGTCTAGAAATCATGGTAAGTTCCTCACAAATTTTTCGGTAGTACTCATATAAACCATGGAAGATAAATATCCCCATTATGTATATTGGTCAAGGACACTCTTCAATTTCCTTTTTCATAGAAGAGCCCACATATATTCCACTACTAGTGATTACATGCCCCAAGAATTATACTTCTTCCATATAGAACTCATATTTACTGTATGTTTTATTTAGTTTATCCTTTTGAAAAGTCTATATCATAGTATTAAAATCCTCCTCATCCTCCTCCCTGATTTTGGAGTATATTAAAATATCACTAAAAAATACTAGCACAATTATTTTTAATGTAATAAATAAATAATATATTCAATAAATCCATGAAAATTACTGGAGTATTAATGAGTCTAAAGGGTATAACTATGAACACATTGTGTCTATACATCATTATAAAGGAATTCATGGGAATATCTTCATTCTTCACCTTTAATTGGTGATATCCTGACTGAAGATCTGCCATAGAGAAATACCGGTCCCTATGTAGTTGATTGAACAATTTATTAATCAATGGATGGGGGAAATTTTTCTTTATCATGATTTTTTTGATCTTATAATAATCAATTAAAAGGTGAATTTATCTATCCTTATTCTTGATTAGGTTTATTGAAGCAACCCATGGTGAAGCACTATAGCATATAAAACACTTTTCCAAATTCTCTAGTAATAGATTCTTTCATTCCTCCAACTTATGGTGTCCCTTATATAAGGTGTCTTTGATATATGTAGTGATCCTGGAATAAGTACAATTGAGAACATAGCATCTTAGTCAGTGGGATGACTATGAAATTATTTAGGAATCACATCAGTGTTGTCCTTTCAATGGGAATATCTTCAGTAATGATTCTCTCTATTTTATTAATCATTTAAGCTAGATATGATTTCTCATAATACCGTACAATCACTAACTAAGATGATGATTTTGAATGAGATCCATCTTCCTCATTACACTTGTATAGAATTGGAGGATTCTTGGGATATGAAGAGTTATCTTCCTATCTCAAAATTTGATATAGGGTTTGTATAAATATATCCAATCGATGCCCAATATAATATAAAACTACACTAAAGGAAGTAGGATAATATTTTATAGGAGTTTAAGTCCACAAACATTAACTGGGGAGGAGTTATAAACATTTTGTGTAATAATTTCCCCATTCTTTGTTCTCAAAGATAACTCAAAATTCATATTTTGAGGTGGTGTGTGAATAGTTCTACTAAACATGTAAGATTTGAAAGAATTGATAGAACCAAAATCAAATAGTATTTTTTCTATTTTTAGATAAAATAACTCGCATAGCTTTCACCACATGATTTTCAGGCTCCACCTCATTAGTAGTGATTTCATATGCCCTTCCTTGTTTCCTTGTAGGTTGTTGTTTATTTCCTCCAACAACCCTTGGCATAGGGAAATGTATTTCATATTACCCATTTTCCATGAAGTTAAAACACTTCCCTACATGCTCAGTGTTGATCTGAAACTTCCATTGTTTTTCCAAATTAGTGGGATTATTCATATCAATTTAGTTTTTATTATCCATATTCCCCTCCCTTAAACATTTTACGCATCTCTTGTTTCCCCTTATGAATTTTCCATGACTATTCTTCCCACACTTTTTACACATGAGATGTTGGTTTTCTTCAATAATTATATTTATCTATTGATACTCCCATATTAAACTCTATTTACCTCTTTTTCTATCTAGGACCATGATACCACTGATAGTCTTTGATATCAATTTCAACCTTAATGGAACAATGGAAAATATCCTTACATCTGTCAAAGCCTTGAAACTCCAATGGTTTTCATACACTTAGATTTAACCCATTATAGAACTGATTCCCCTTTATTTCACTATTCATGACAAAGACAAAGGTTTATCTTAAAAATCTTATGATGTTTTGTTAATACACTCCAATAGATTTGTCTTCCTTTTTCTTTAGTCTGAGTAACTCCCTCTCTATCTTAAGATAGAGAGTTTGGAAAAAAATACTTTTAAAAAAAATCAAGAAATATTCCCATTCCAAGGAATCAATTTCCTTCTCAAACATTGTATTCTTCACAAGTTTCCACCACAGATCAGGTTCCCCATAAAATTGATAGATCATAAAACAACCTTCTCTTCTTCCAAGAACAAGAGTATAGGTAATATCTTCTCAATTGAGTTAATCCATTATTCATTGAGAATGGGATCAAGAGATCAACTTTGGATGGGGGACCTTTTCACAAAAAAAGGATTCAACTTCAACATGATCTTTCATACAAGGAGGGATTTACATATGATTCATCTTATTATTCATAACATAATCCATTTATTCGAGTACCTTCATGATGTTTTGAGATCCTATTTCTATAAAAATTTGAACGGAAATAATCACATTTATTATCACAATGATTACCTTCACGGGTTGTATTATTTCCATCCATTAACTAAAAAAAGAAATAAAATTATGGGGGGTTGAATACTTATCTAATAAGAAAATAAAAATGAAACATTTAAAATAGAATGAAAATCATGTAAACGAAAAGTATATCCCAACTTTTTATTCCCTATAATTCAATGTATGTAATCCATGATGATAGAATCATCTCCAGGGTTATTATGAAATTTTTATTGTCATAATCTTGAAAAATAAATAAACATTTCTCTACTTCAAACTATAGAAAAACTATCCTTTAACACATATTATGACATGATTTTAAATATAATTAAATTTTAAATACAACCAAGGATCATAAATTCTATTGTCTTTGTAAGATTATGTTCACAATAAGAAAATATGAAACCAAAGTAGAAAAATATTTTATTTAATATTTATAATATTCTCTTAACATCATTTTAGCTCTTATATCTGCATAGGATAACTTAGGTAATACCTGAAAAAGGGATGATCTAAAACTCCTAGTAAATGAATAAGCATGGGAATAAAACATAGAACATGGGTTAGTAGAAATAACATGATGACATAAAATACATGGAACATGAATGAAAATAAAGAACAATAACTTGTATAACATGGTAACATATAATCATGGCATCATTGGATTTTGGAAACAACATATAACATGACATAAAAATGAGTAAATGATAACTTCAAATACTGTATCACATGGTGTAAAAAGTCCCATAAACGAATCAGGTTTACTCTCTATCCCAACATGGAATATCATGAGAATAAACACTACCCAATTCATTGGATCTCTATGTGGGTGCACCCATCATAACATGTTCATGAATATGTTTATGACATGATGAATCCAAACATAAACATAAGGGTTATCAATGGAATGAAATAGGTATCATAATTATGTTAGAAGGAAAAACAAGTGAGAATATCATAACGATGTCCATGATAGAATGGAAATAAAAAATACATGGACAATCATAAGTGAATTTAGTAATATATCATTATAAGTGATGTAAAACATAACAGTAAACATGTAAAAAAAATTTATGAAACATTGTAAATTATCTAATTTAATGTTGTTTAAGGTGAAATGTTAAAGATCGTTTAAAGAGTAAAAAATGAATAATTTTTTGTATAAACCATAAATAAACCTAGATATTTTTTTCATTGTATAATGAGTTATTTTATAAAACCAATGGTGTATCAAAATATATTATGGTTGTTTCTTTAAAATTGGTAATGAACTGTGAAGTTCTCTATAAGTAGGCTATCTTATCTAGAGGAATTGAAATGGGAATCTTATAAACCTTGTATTTCTATATCCTGGAAACAAAATTGGGGTAGGTAAATATGTTTGGAACATGAATAAAGAACATATTAAGTGTACGCAATAATAATAATTATTAAATTAAGTTAAGGATAGAGTAATCATAACCAAAAAAAGAAATATAGGGTCGGTGAGAATCTCTTACCTTATGTTTGAAATAGTTCTTCACTTGTCTATAATATCGTAAAGAATAAAATTAGATTCATTAATTAATAATACAAGAACTTATTCTATATTTTAATTATTTATAATATTTTATTAAGTTCATTTATGGCCTTTTGATCGGTCATAGTGATCAATTTCATTGTTTGGGAGTGTTCATTGTCTTGGTTTTCAAGATCGGTTCACTTTTATATGAGTATAGAAGTATATATAAAATTTTTATAGTTATCCAGAATTGGATTAATATATAAATATTTTCTTATATATAATTTTTTATATGGTATGATGATGATTCATTACATAAAATATTTCATGGTAATCTTTTAGTTTATTTTAGAATTTCTTTGATCATCACAAACTAATTTTGATTAATTATTTAGTATAATGTTCATCTATTACTTCCAGAACATAAAATAGGATATAAACTAAATTTTATAGTCTATATATACCATTATAATGGTCTTTTGACCATAGTTTAAGGAGTTAACGAATCACAATAACATGTCATCTAATATGGTGGTGAATCGACACCTCACATACAAAGATCACATTTTTTTAGAATAAAAAGGAGGGTAGAAGAGGTTTCATGATCAATTATTCCATTAAAATTATAAAATTATATCATATATAATATACTAGAGATTTAAGTCAAATTTAATAATGGTATGTTGGGATAGAATAAGAAAACAATATAAATTGAAAAGAATTTAAAAGAAAATCAATGAGGATTATACCTCTACAATTTCTCATACATGAGAACCGCCATAGGGAAAAGGGTTTAGTCTTTTCTTGAGACCATGGGATCCTAAAAGTGGTGGAGAGTCTTTATAATAGTATTAGGAAGAATTTGGACAAGATTCAATTATTTTAATGTGTGAGGATAAGATGATGTGAGGGTGGTATTTATAAAGGAGGGGAGGGGTGTTTTTTGATTATTTTATTCATTAGTTTATTTGTCACGACCCGCCCTCGGGGTCCGTGCCGTGACTACCCCAAGCCCGCCTTCCATAGGCCAGGGGCTGGCGACTAGCACCAAGGCGTAAATCCTGGTAAAAAGGGAAGGCATTGCCTTTGTAAAGAAAACAAACACCACAGAGTAAGCAAGCGGAAAGTAACACTAAGCAAAAACAGAGTAAAACTAAAAGTGCGGAAAGTAAAAAGGGGCCGGAAATACAAGCCCAACTGTAAAGTACAACTCGAAAGGGAAAACAGCAACTAAAAAGTAAAGCTGCTACGCCGAGCTGACCACTGGAAATCCCACCTGAAGGGTGGGTACAGATAGCTCCTCTGCTCCTCGGGTCCCGCCGTCTGCTCCGAGTATGTCCTGCCCAGTGGTCTGCCTCTGGGTACCGCCTCGTCGTATAGTCCACCTTCAGGTACCGTCCAGTCCTCGAACACTCGGCCTCTGTCAGTACTGGCCGTCGTCTGCAACCAACACAACGAGGTGCGGGCATAGCCCTTGCAGGGGTGAGTATAACGATACTCAGTAGGGACCCCGAGACCCTCAAGGTCTCACTAAAACCAACAAGGATAACCACAAGAAGATCACAACAGATAAACTCTACTTAGGTATATGCCCATACATATACCTAAGTTATCAAGTAACCCATCTCAGTCATGAGGAAACACAAGGATCATGAGATCAACGGATAACCACTACCCAGGTATATGCCCATACATATACCTAAGTTATCAAGTAACCCATCTCAATCATGAGGAAACACAAAGGTCAAAGTCTCAGCTCAAACCAGGATTTTCATTATCGAAACCGTAACTGCTGAAGAGCTCCGTCTCTAGAGTGTACAGTGGTCCTGTCACGACTCCGAGGTACTGCTCACTAACCTAAGACTGCTGAAGTACTCCTCCTGTCGAGTACTGCGGGTCTGCTGCCAACTACCAGGCGCTCTGTCCGCTGAGGGTCTGCTGCCAAATACCGGGCGCTACCCAGATAGCCTACTGAGGTACTCCTCCTGTCGAGTACCGCGGGTTTGCTGCCAACTACCAGGCGCTCCGTCCGCCGTGGGTCTGCCGCCAAATACCGGGCGCTCCGTCCACTGGGCTAGTCGACTCACTCCAAGCCGAGTCGGTCAAGCAGTCGTCAGGTCTCAGCCGGCTACACGGTCTCCGAACTCTGCACGCTCGTCTCCGGGAGGGTCCGCTCCACGAGCTACTGGTCGATACTCCAAGTATCACAAGGTTTCGCGAAGAAGTGTCTTAAAGGACCGCCTCATCATAGGGGTCTCAACGCAACAGACGGCGCGTCAATCGGACGCCCGGTCTGTGAGTTATTAGCCTTTTCGTCCCAGGGGCCCGGTTGGTTTCGGGTGCGATCCAACCCGGCCACTACTAACTGTATCCAAATCTCGGGCGAAGGATACCAAATGTTCCGTATCGTAAACAGGAACTCAACGCAACAGACGGTGTGTCGATCGGACGCCCGGTCTGAGAGTTATTGGCATTTTCGTCTCCGGGGCCCGGTTGGTTTTTAAGGAAAAACCAACCCGACCGTACTCCACCTGCGTCCAAACCTCGGGCGGAGTATGCCAAAAGATCTGTCTCACTAAGAGGAACACAACGCGGCTGACGGCACGTCAATCGGACGTCCGTAGCTCAAGATATGAGCGTTTCCGCTCCGAAGACCCGGTTGGTTCCGTGAACGAACCAACCCGGCCGAACTCAAAGTAATTCGAAACCTTGAGTGCGATATACCGAAACGACCTTCTCGATCCAAGGATCGTGTTGCCGTAGACGGTTCGTCATTCGGAGGTCCGAGGCTCATGTTATGGGCCAAAAACCGATTCTGGTTCGAAACGGGGGGGTCCGGGTCCGGGCCGACCCGGCCCGACCCCCCCCCCCCCCCCCCCCCCGGGGCGGCGCGGCGGCGGCGGCGGTGAGGCGGCGCGGCGGCGGCGGCGGTGCGGCGGCGGCGCGACGGCGGCGGGCCGCGGCGGCCGGCGCCGGGCGCCGCACGAGGGTGGCACGCGGGGGCTAAGCCCCCGCTTCTTTTGAGCGGCGCGGCCTTGTGCCGTGCCTTTTGCAACAAACGGACCCCACGTGGGGGCCGGTTTGATTTTAAGGAACCGGGGGGCTGCTGCCCCCCTTTCATGGAACCGCCCCCCCTCATTAAGAGGGGGGTTTTGCTGAACCGTCCGGGGGATTTATTCCCCCGGTTTTCTGTCATCCAGCCGGCCAGCTGGCCGGCCGGTTTTTACCAACGGGACCGGAAATTCCGGTCCCGCCTTCGACTTCCGACGCCGGCGGCCCAGCCGCCGGTCTTCTCTTCCGCCGCGGCCCGGAACCGGCCGCGGTCTCCTCGTCCCGCCGCGGCCCGGAACCGGCCGCGGCGTTCGTCGTCCGGCGCGGTGCGACGGCACCGCGCCCCTTCGCCGTGCTTTGATATTCATTCAACGCAGCGCGACAGCGTCGCGTTCTTGTTGTTTCTTCCAAGGTGCGCGCGCGACGGCATCGCGTAAGTTAAACGTACAATTATCCGCGTGGTGCGATGGCACCCCGCCACCTTGCTTCCACCCGCAAGATTAAACAACACGATGGAGGGGGGTTCGGCCGTGTTCGTGCGGTCCGGCCCCCTCACGTTAAAATAATAACGCAACTTTAAAATAATCAAGTGTCTCACGTTAGACGTGCTAGATCCACGATCAAGAACAAAATAAATAAAATTTGAATCAACAACCCCTACTTGGTATAAGGTTCGAAGATTTGTCTACGTTCCGCGGAAGACGTCGTCGCGGTGGTCGGGCGTCGTGGTCGTCGTTCGTCAAATTCGATGACGAAGAGGTGCGTCCGAAGAGGCACGTCGTTGGCGAAACCTTGTACGCCGACGAAGGTTGTCCGAGGAAGATGCGGTGTTCTCTCTCGTTGACACCGAAGACGAAGAAGATCGGAGCGGCGTTCTTCGTCGGAACTTGAGCGTTCTACGTCAAGTCTTGAGGAAAGTCAAATAAAAAGGAAATAACGAACTCAAGAACCCCTACCTCGATAGTCGCACGTTGACGGAGTCGTGGAATATCGGTGTCGATTCCTTTGACGTCGGAGGAAGAGTCGTTGTCGATGGCGTTCGTCGCGGAAAAGATGATGCGGAAGAAGAACGTCACGTCGCGGATATGGCGTCGCGGAAAGACCGTGTTCTTCGGCGAAGAAGTTCTTCGTTGAAGAACGACGTTCTTCGTGTTCTTCGTCAAGGTTGAAGAAGAAAGAAAAGCTCTCAACCACTCCAAGATGGCTAAGAGTTCTAACCCAACAAAATAAGACAAAGTCTTATTTTATTCACAAAAAGAATTTCAAAGGTTTGAAATTCGAATAAGAGATAACTCCACATTTATTAACAAGTTGTCATGTTAATTAAAGAGGGGTTAAGGGAGTTTGAGGGAAGATGAGAGGTTTAGGTTTCGTGTGGGCCCCACCACACTTAATCCTCTCATGGGAGGTTAAGTGGGTTTGGGTCCCACCCCCAACTCCCTTTGAGAGGAGTTAACCTACAAAAAATAAAATAAAAACAATTCACACTTTTTATTCAACTTTTTTATAAATCTCCCAAAAACTAACTTTTAACCCGAAACAAACGCAACTCCCGAAAAGGTCTCTTTAAGAGAATATCGGCGCTGCGAGTTCATCGGTGCCCTCGGATTTCAATTCCGAGCACCGTATCAAAAGTTAGAAAAACCCGCTCGTTCGTTCACTAAACGTACCCGAGCCAAACTTCAGAAATTAATTCTGGGCACTCCGGGCCTCGGAATCAGGTGCCGTCTGAAACCGCGCTCTTGTAAAATTCTAAAGAAAATTAAGAAAAAATTTCACTTGAATTTTACGGGTCTTTACATTACTCCCACCTCAGGGCTTTACGTCCCCGTAAAGATACATCAAAAACTAGGGAAACAAAAGAGGGTACTGAGCACGCATCTGAGCCTCCCGCCCCCATGTGCTCTCCTGGAGATTCCCGTGCCTCCATCTGTTGCGCACAAGAGGAATCGATCGCCCATGTAGGACCCGCTCCTGTCGATCCTCTATCTCCACCGGGACCTCCGTAAAAGTCTCCCCATCGTCAAGGATGTGCGTCGGGTCGTGCACGTATCTCCTCAGCTGAGACACGTGGAAGACGTCGTGCACCCGGTGCAACTGAGGTGGTAGAGCCAGGCGATAAGCCACCTCACCAACCCTGCTGAGGACCTGGAAGGGTCCGATGAAGCGCGGAGATAACTTGTCGCCTCGGCCAAATCTCTGAATACCACGTCGAGGTGAGACCCGCAAGAAGACGTGGTCACCATCCTCGAACTCTAGTGGCCTCCGCCTCCTGTCAGCGTATGACTTCTGCCGGCTCTGTGCTGTCCTCATCCGCTCCTGGATGACATGGACCTCCTCTGACGTGGCCCGGACCATCTCTGGTCCCACATGAGCTCTAAGATTTCTTCTTTGCCGATAAGAGAAACCTGGTCTCATCCCCTGGATGAACCACATTATTTGCCTAAAACAGTCAATCCTAACATGGATGATACTAATCCATACCAAGGATGACGTCGTAAGGCCTCGACGCTACTACTAAGAGATCCAACCGTTACTCTCGCCTCCAAGGGTTGAGTCACACTGTCGGCATCAGTGTGTGGTAACTGGGTCTCCTCCAGTAGATGTCTCACAAGTGAGGGTCAAGTCAACAGTCAACTGGAACCTCTTAGTAACATCACAAAAGAGGACAGGAAAGAAAACATCACAAAGGTATGCGTCTTTTATTATTGCAGCTCATAATACAAGACGCTACACAAAAGCAACATCAACATGGAACTAGAAGTACAAAAGACATATCCACTAGTTCCTCCCCTGTCCACCTGCTCCCAGAGCTCCATGATCGTAAGCTTCATCTGCCTGAAGCTGTGCTCTCGCATGTTCACCTACTCCCTGTGGTCGGGGTGGACCTCCTGGTGGTGGTGGTGGCAGAGCCTCAAAGCGTCGTCCACCACCTGCTGCTTGGCCAGCTCCTCTGCCTCGTCCGCCTCCTCCCTGCGGACCGCCACGGTCGAACCTCTGCCTCTGCCTAGGTGATTCCTCAACCGTCTGCTGCTCCTCCGCATGGCGGGTCGGGCAGTCACGAGCCATGTGGCCTTGCCCGCCGCATGCAAAGCACTGTCTTCCACTCAAAAGACTGGCTCCGCGCTGTGTGCCCTGCACTGCTGAGCCAGTGCCCTGAGGTCGTCTGCCTGAAGGTCTGGTCTGTCTGGACCCCTGAGTCATCTGTCGGCTACCTGCTACCGAAGACTCCGCTACGTGCCGCCCTGCGGTGGGTCGCTGCGCTGGTGAAGACTCAGCAAGGAAGCTCTCAATCAGAAGGGCTCGCTCCAGTACTCCTGTCTGAGTCGGTAAGCTGAGGGAGATCAGCGATGCCCTGATCTCGTGTCTCAAACCCTGCTCGAAGGTCCGGGCCTGGAAGAATGGGTCCCGTACCATGTCGGTCGAGTAGCGCGAGAGATCGGTAAATCTCGCCGAGTACTGAGCGACCGTCATGCTGCCCTGCCGCAACTGCAGAAGCTCCTGGATACGCACCGCACGAAGGGTGGCTAGGACGAACTCCGAGCGGAAGAGGCTCTCAAAGTCCATCCAAAGTAGAGATGCCTCATCGTGCACTTGGAGCATCAAGCTCCACCATCGTCCTGCTGCTGCGTGTAGTAGGCTCGCAGCGAGGATCACCATGAGGTCTGCTGGTGTCCTCACTAGCCTAAACACTCATACCACTGCCTCCAGCCAGTCCTCTGCAGCCTGGGGATCCGTCTCCCCGCGAAACCTGGGCGGTCGATGGCGCTGAAACTCATGCAGTGCGCTGAGGCGACGTGCATCGTCAGCGGCTGCTGCTGGAAGCATCGGGGGCTCGGCGGGTAGAGCTACCGCTGGTGCCACTGCTGACAAAGGGCCCTACACCGAGGCCTCGTCGCTCGGTGGGCTGTCGTCACGTTCGTTTCTCGGAACCCTAGCTGGCTGCCGTCGTGGGGCCATCCTGAAAGAAACAACGTAACACGATCAAACGATTATACCTGGTGAGCTGACCTGGTTTGAGCTGTTTTAAGGGGAAAACCTTTGAAAACACACACGCAATCAGTGTTTTCGTGCACAAAGTCGTAAATCAGTTGTCAGGGTCCTGGTGTATGGATACGTCGGCCGCCTGCACCAACACAGGACTCCCTGAACTGAAAACCACACTCGGTACCCTTAACACTATTGCTTCACAGAAAGAAATATCAGAGTCTGCGGTAGAACCGACCACCTCTGATACCAATTTGTCACGACCCGCCCTCGGGGTCCGTGCCGTGACTACCCCAAGCCCGCCTTCCATAGGCCAGGGGCTGGCGACTAGCACCAAGGCGTAAATCCCGGTAAAAAGGGAAGGCATTGCCTTTGTAAAGAAAACAAACACCACAGAGTAAGCAAGCGGAAAGTAACACTAAGCAAAAACAGAGTACAACTAAAAGTGCGGAAAGTAAAAAGGGGCCGGAAATACAAGCCCAACTGTAAAGTACAACTCGAAAGGGAAAACAGCAACTGAAAAGTAAAGCTGTTACGCCGAGCTGACCACTGGAAATCCCACCTGAAGGGTGGGTACAGATAGCTCCTCTGCTCCTCAGGTCCCGCCGTCTGCTCCGAGTATGTCCCGCCCAGTGGTCTGCCTCTGGGTACCGCCTCGTCGTATAGTCCACCTCCAGGTACCGTCCAGTCCTCGAACACTCGGCCTCTGTCAGTACTGGCCGTCGTCTGCAACCAACACAACGAGGTGCGGGCATAGCCCGTGCAGGGGTGAGTATAACGATACTCAGTAGGGACCCCGAGACCCTCAAGGTCTCACTAAAACCAACAAGGATAACCACAAGAAGATCACAACAGATAAACTCTACTTAGGTATATGCCCATACATATACCTAAGTTATCAAGTAACCCATCTCAGTCATGAGGAAACACAAGGATCATGAGATCAACGGATAACCACTACCCAGGTATATGCCCATACATATACCTAAGTCATCAAGTAACCCATCTCAATCATGAGGAAACACAAAGGTCAAAGTCTCAGCTCAAACCAGGATTTTCATTATCGAAACCGTAACTGCTGAAGAGCTCCATCTCTAGAGTGTACAGTGGTACTGTCACGACTCCGAGGTACTGCTCACTAACCTAAGACTGCTGAAGTACTCCTCCTGTCGAGTACTGCGGGTCTGCTGCCAACTACCAGGCGCTCCGTCCGCTGAGGGTCTGCTGCCAAATACCGGGCGCTACCCAGATAGCCTACTGAGGTACTCCTCCTGTCGAGTACCGCGGGTTTGCTGCCAACTACCAGGCGCTCCGTCCGCCGTGGGTCTGCCGCCAAATACCGGGCGCTCCGTCCACTGGGCTAGTCGACTCACTCCAAGCCGAGTCGGTCAAGCAGTCGTCAGGTCTCAGCCGGCTACACGGTCTCCGAACTCTGCACGCTCATCTCCGGGAGGGTCCGCTCCACGAGCTACTGGTCGATACTCCAAGTATCACAAGGTTCCGCGAAGAAGTGTCTCAAAGGACCGCCTCATCATAGGGGTCTCAACGCAACAGACGGCGCGTCAATCGGACGCCCGGTCTGTGAGTTATTAGCCTTTTCGTCCCAGGGGCCCGGTTGGTTTCAAGTGCGATCCAACCCGGCCACTACTAACTGTATCCAAATCTCGGGCAAAGGATACCAAATGATCCGTATCGTAAACAGGAACTCAACGCAACAGACGGTGCGTCGATCGGACGCCCGGTCTGAGAGTTATTGGCATTTTCGTCTCAGGGGCCCGGTTGGTTTTTAAGGAAAAACCAACCCGACCGTACTCCACCTGCGTCCAAACCTCAGGCGGAGTATGCCAAAAGATCCTTCTCACTTAGAGGAACACAACGCGGCTGACGGCACGTCAATCGTACGTCCGTAGCTCAAGATATGAGCGTTTCCGCTCCGAAGACCCGGTTGGTTCCGTGAACGAACCAACCCGGCCAAACTCAAAGTAATCCGAAACCTTGAGTGCGATATACCGAAACGACCGTCTCGATCCAAGGATCGCGTTGCCGCAGACGGTTCGTCATTCGGAGGTCCGAGGCTCAAGTTATGGGCCAAAAACCGATTCTGGTTCGAAACGGGGGGGGGGGGGGGTCCGGGTCCGGGCCGACCCGGCCCGACCCCCCCCCCCCCCGGGGCGGTGCGGCGGCGCGGCGGCGGGCCGCGGCGGCTGGCGCCTGGCGCCGCACGAGGGTGGCACGCGGGGGCTAAGCCCCCGCTTCTTTGGAGCGGCGCGGCCTTGTGCCGCGCCTTTTTCAACAAACGGCCCCCACGTGGGGGCCGGTTTGATTTTAAGGAACCGGGGGGCTGCTGCCCCCCTTTCATGGAACCGCCCCCCTCATTAAGAGGGGGGTTTTTCTGAACCGTCCGGGGGATTTATTCCCCCGGTTTTCTGTCATCCGGCCGGCCAGCTGGTCGGCCGGTTTTTACCAACGAGACCGGAAATTCCGGTCCCGCCTTCGACTTCCGACGCCGGCGGCCCGGACGCCGGTCTTCTCTTCCACCGCGGCCCGGAACCGGCCGCGGTCTCCTCGTCCCGCCGCGGCCCGGAACCGGCCGCGGCGTTCGTCGTCCGGCGCGGTGCGACGGCACCGCGCCCCTTCGCCGTGCTTTGATATTCATTCAACGCGGCGCGACGGCGTCGCGTTCTTGTTGTTTCTTCCAAGGTGCGTGCGCGACGGCATCGCGTAAGTTAAACGTACAATTATCTGCGTGGTGCGACGGCACCACGCCACCTTGCTTCCGCCCTCAAGATTAAACAACACGATGGAGGGGGGTTCGGCCGTGTTCGTGCGGTCCGGCCCCCTCACGTTAAAATAATAACGCAACTTTAAAATAATCAAGTGTCTCACGTTAGACGTGCTAGATCCACGATCAAGAACGAAATAAATAAAATTTGAATCAACAACCCCTACTTGGTATAAGGTTCGAAGAATTGTCTACGTTCCGCGGAAGACGTCGTCGCGGTGGTCGGGCGTCGTGGTCGTCGTTCGTCAAATTCGATGACGAAGAGGTGCGTCCGAAGAGGCACGTCGTTGGCGAAACCTTGTACGCCGACGAAGGTTGTCCGAGGAAGATGCGGTGTTCTCTCTCGTTGACACCGAAGACGAAGAAGAGCGGAGCGGCGTTCTTCGTCGGAACTTGAGTGTTCTACGTCAAGTCTTGAGGAAAGTCAAATAAAAAGGAAATAACGAACTCAAGAACCCCTACCTCGATAGTCGCACGTTGACGGAGTCGTGGAATATCGGTGTCGATTCCTTTGACGTCGGAGGAAGAGTCGTTGTCGATGGCGTTCGTCGCGGAAAAGATGATGCGGAAGAAGAACGTCACGTCGCGGATATGGCGTCGCGGAAAGGCCGTGTTCTTCGGCGAAGAAGTTCTTCGTTGAAGAACGGCGTTCTTCGTGTTCTTCGTCAAGGTTGAAGAAGAAAGAAAAGCTCTCAACCACTCCAAGATGGCTAAGAGTTCTAACCCAACAAAATAAGACAAAGTTTTATTTTATTCACAAAAAGAATTTCAAAGGTTTGAAATTCAAATAAGAGATAACTCCACATTTATTAACAAGTTGTCATGTTAATTAAAGAGGGGTTAAGGGAGTTTGAGGGAAGATGAGAGGTTTAGGTTTCGTGTGGGCCCCACCACACTTAATCCTCTCATGGGAGGTTAAGTGGGTGTGGGTCCCACCCCCAACTCCCTTTGAGAGGAGTTAACCTACAAAAAATAAAATAAAAAGAATTCACACTTTTTATTCAACTTTTTTATAAATCTCCCAAAAAACTAACTTTTAACCCGAAACAAACGCAACTCCCGAAAAGGTCTCTTTAAGAGAATATCGGCGCTGCGAGTTCATCGGTGCCCTCGGATTTCAATTCCGAGCACCGTATCAAAAGTTAGAAAAACCCGCTCATTCGTTCACTGAACGTACCCGAGCCAAACTTCAGAAATTAATTCCGGGCACTCCGGGCCTCGGAATCAGGTGCCGTCTGAAACCGCGCTCTTGTAAAATTCTAAAGAAAATTAAGAAAAAATTTCCCTTGAATTTTACGGGTCTTTACATTATTGTTTTGGATCAAGACTATAAATAAATTGGACCTTATCATAAAGTATATTTAAAAATGAAGGAGAGTTAGGGATTTTGGGGTTATATCATCCAAAAATTTTCCATGACTCCATAATTCTTTTATTTAGATATTATCATAAATTATCATATTTCACTATTCACCAAAAAAATCAACTATTTTAGAAAAATAAAAAAAGTCACCCTATCCATTTTTTGGCGTGTACAATTCAAAAATGGACTCTGTTTTTTAAAAATAATTTTTTAAATCTGACAATTTTAAATTTTCATAAAAATCATCATTTATTAGAAAGACGATGACTTTAAATTGTTTACCAATTTTATGGCACATTGAAAAATTAACTATGGTCTTATAAAATTATGTTATAATAGTATAAAAAATATAATTTTATGAATATGTTTTATGAAAATAAATTTGCTTTTAAATCATTATATTTATTATAAAATTTTAAATAAATATTTCTGTTTTAAAAAAATACAAACAATTAATTTATAATTTATAATTTTTTTTTACTTAATCTAATATATAAATATATCATATTTAATTTATGAGATTCCCAAATTTTATTTATACTATAATAGGTGATGTTAATATTCTATTGGTACGGTAACTATTCCTAATGGTAAAATTAATATTCCAAAGGTCATGATACTATTCTATTGTAATGGGTTCCTTGATTTGTTTAAATATCTCTTATTTCATTCTCAATTTATTGTAATGATGGTTTTATTGGGATTTATACAATATATATGTGTTATTTAACATAATTATAAGAATATAAATTTCTATTGATAAAATTTTGGGTCTTCAAATTCTTCCCCCCTTATGAAATTTCACCCTCCTTTCATTTTATATACTATGTTGAAAATAGGTGAGGGTATTTCTGATAAATTGATTCTTCTAGTTCCCATGTCACATCTTCATACTTATTGGTTTTTCATATTAATTTGACCTGGTTAGTAGTGTTTTTGCATATAACTTTATTTTTATGGTCCAAGACATTCATAGGAATCTCTTCATATGAGAGATCACTCTCCAGTTCTACCACCTATGGATATAGGACATGGGGGGATCTAGTATGTAATTACATATGAAATATATGTGAAATACCTCATGTATTTGAGACATGGTAGGTGAAAGTTATAGTCGATAGGAAACAAATCTGACTCGATCATGAGTCTTAAATGAGTTTATGTACCTGGGACTTGGTTTTCCAATAATTCCAAATCTCATGATCCTCTTCAATGTAGATATGCAGAGGAACACCATATCTTCAACTTTATAATCCATGTACCTTCAATGATTGTCTACCAAGATCTTCTATTGACGTTAATCTACCTTGATATGCTAGTGAATAGATCTCACCTTTTCTTCCATTTCATTGACCATTTCAGGTCCTAGAATCTTACATTCATTGACTTCATAACCATAATGTCGTTGTTGTTCTTCTTTTCCCATAAAGGTCTTTACATGGAAACATTTTGATGCTCTATTAGAAAATATTGTTATTAGAGAACTCGACCAAAGATAGATATTGGTATCCTCCTCCTTTGAAATCCATAGAACATGATCTCAACATTTTTCTCTAGTTTTTTGAATATTCCAATCATTTTCTATATTAGTTTGAGCATGGTAAGGCATACTATAATTCAGAATAATATTTACGGCATGTTGAATAATTTTCCATAACAAGGAGGTAAATCTCGGATCTCAATTAGGTGAAATTGATTGTGGTACTCCATGAAACCTCGTGACATATCTAATGTATATTCATGAAATTTTATCAAGTAAGAAGTCCTCTAAAATTTTTATAAAGTGAGTATTCTTTGTAAAATGATCCACAATGACCCATATAGCATTGTTTCCTATGGATGTCTTTGAAAGTCTAGTGAAAATTTCCATGGTAATGTTCTCCCCCATCCATGCTGGTATGGATAATGGTTACATCATCCCTTCATACTTTTTCCATTTATATTCCACTTTAAAACATTCCTGACACTTTCATCTATATTTAGTGATCTCCTTCTTCATATTTTACCACACATAGTGCTCTCGTAGATCTCGATACATATTTGTTGTCTCTAGGTGAATAAATAATTATGATATGTGTGCATCATTCAGAATCTCGTTCTTTATCTCTTGATTGGATGGTACACATATTCACGAACCAAAGATCATGAAGCCTTACTCATCCATTTTAAACTATGAGGATTTTTTGTTTTTGGTAGCTTCCACCTTTTTCTGAATTTCTACATCATTTCTTTTAGAATTTTTTATTTTCTCCATGAGGAATGGATGAGAAATCATTTAATAAAGCCTTAATGATTTTTTTACTTAATGATTCCCGTCTAAATCCTTTTTTGGTATAACAAGATTGGATCCCTCTCAATTATTATCATTGATAATGTTGAAGGATCTTTTCTGGACAGAGCATCCTCCTCTTTATTTTCTTAACTATGATGATAATAGATTGAGCAGTCATAATCCATGATTAGCTTTAACCGTATTCTATGGAATATATTATTCTAATTATGTATGAATATATATTTTAGTCTTTTATGATATTTATATATCTCACACTTCTCCACATAGAGAAAATGACACCGTAGCTTCAACGTGAAGATCATAGCTACTAACTCCATATCAAGCGTACAATAGTTTTTCTAAATAACTTTAATCTACATTGAGGATTAGGAGATAACTTTATCATTTAACATTAGTAAAAAACCTAACCCCTTTTTTGAATCATATTTTTCTACCACAAAGAGTTACCAACTTTTTGGTAGTGAGAGTACGAGTGTCGTGATAAGCCTCTTTTTAAACTCTTTAAAGACATCTTTAGATACACTGGTCTAGAAAAAACTTATTCTCTTCCAGGTTATCTTTTTTATGGGTTTTAAAATTTCTATAAGTTTCTAAAAAGTAATTTTTAGTTCCCAGATAGACCACGTAAACTATTATTCATTATTACAGATGTTGGTCCAGTCCACTCTTCAATTGCCTTTATCTTAAAAGGATCCACAAATATTCCACTTCTGGTGATTAAATTCCCTAATAATAGTACTTTATACAACTAGAACACTCATTTAATATAATTTTTATAAATTATATCCCTTTGCAAAAACTTTATCCCAATACCCAAATGCTCCACATTCTCCTCCTTGCTTTCATATTATATCAGAATATCATTGATAAATAATACCACAAATTTGTTGATGTATTCTATAAAGGCTCCATTCATTAAATCCACAAAAATTATTGGAGAATTAGTGATTCCAAATAGTATAACTATGAAATAATAGTTTATATACCCTATTTGAAAGGGATTCTTGGGAATATAATACTTCATCACATTAATTGGTGATATCCCGAATAAAGATCCACCATAGAAAAATACTTGGCCCCAATAGTTGATCAAACAATTAATATCTCTCTAGAAGGGTATAATTTTTCTTTAACATGATTTTTTTGAGCTCATGATAATAAATACAAAGGTACATTGATCCATCCTTCTTCGTGATGAAGATGACTCGCGCACCCCATGGTGAAGCATTTGGGCATATAAAACACTTGTCCAGATTCTCTTCTAACTACATATGTAGTTCCTCCAACTAAGTAATGTCCTTTTAATAACATGTATTTGATACAGGAAAAATATTTAGGAATATGTTCTATTGATAACTCAAACTCTTGTTCATGAGGAAGACAACACAATTCATTAGGTAAAACATCATTAAATTACCTCACAATGGGAATATCTTCAAGCCTAATTCCCTGTTTTTTCTCAATCATTTCAGCAAGATATGATTTCTCATAAGGAAATAATATCCACAACTAAGACAATTATTATAAAATAGATTTATATTCCTCCTAACACTTTCACATAATTTGATTATTCCTTGGGATATGGGGAGTGGTCTCACTTTCTTGATAGTTGATGTTGGATTTTTATAAAGATGGACAATCCATGCCAAATTTAGCATCAAACTATAGTAAAGGAAGTAAGAAAATATTTTTTGGGAGGTTCAGTCAATGAGATTTAACCAGGGGTGAGTTATAAATGATGCATGAAATAATATCCCCACTCACTTTTCTCAAAGATAACTCAACCTTCATATTTTGAGGTTGTGTTTGAATAGTTCTACTGAACATGAAAGATATGAAATAATTCATAGAACCAAAATCAAATAGTAAATTTTCTATTCTTGAATAAATAACCAATTCACCTACCACCACATCATTTTTTAGTTCAACCATAGCAATAGTTCTTGAATATTTCTTTATTTCATTGTAGGACTTTTCTTTATTGCCTTCGACAATCCTCAGCTTATGGAAATGGCTTGCATAGTTCCCTTGTTCCTTGAAGTTGAAAAACTATACCATATGCTGACTATTGATCTAAAGCTTCATTTTTTTTCTTAAATTGTATAGTGATTATTAATGTCCCTTTGGTATTTATTATCCACATTCTTCTCTCCTTTATAATTTAAGCATATCTTTTTCCCCTTAGGTAGTTTCAAGGATCCATTTTCCCAAAATTTTGATGTGTGGGATAATAGATTTTCTATCAATATTGAGATAAATATGCTGAACCCTCTATATTAAACTACATTTTCCTTCTTTTACCTCAAGACACATTAGACCACTTGTAGTCTTCGAGATCCATTTCAACATTAAGGACACAATAAACAATCTCCTAATAGTTTTTAAAGTCTCAAATCACCAATGAATTTCATATACTCAGATTTAGCCTGCTAAAGAAGCAATACAACTTATATTACGTGTTCCTGCAAAATCCAGAGGTGTATCTTCCATGTCCTATGATGTTTTTATTCATGAACCCCAATAGGATCATATTGCTTTTTCTCTAGTTTGATGATATCCCTCTCTATATTAAGATGGAGAGATCGAGGAAAATATTTATTGAAAAATATTTTATTGAAATATTCCCATTTCATGAAATCAATTTCTTCCTTGGACATCGTTTTATAAATAATTATCCACCATTGATTAGTTTCCCCGTCAAAGAGATAGACCGCTAAAGCAACTTTCTCTTTTTTTGATCACTTGAGGATAGAGAATATCTTCTCAATAGAGTTAATCCACTATTTTGTAATGAGGGGATAATGAAACCAACTAAATATGGGTGGACTTTGTCTCATGATGGATTAAACCGCAACTTTATTTTTCATAGGATAATAAGGGAATTGAAAAAAATTCATGTTATTATTCATAACTTTAGATAATTATACTAATACTATAATAAAGTTTTGAGACCCAGTTTCAATCAAATTTGACATTTCATTATGGAAATCTACTCATTTCATATCACATTGATTGTTGGCATGGGTTCTCTTATTTCCTACCACTAACTAAGAAAAATAAATAAAATTAAGTGGCTTGAATACTTAGATAATAAAAATATAAAAAAGAAAACTTTAGATATAAAAGGGTAAATACATAAATAAAAAGCATTTCCCAACTTCTAATTCGATACGTTTCAATATAGGTTATCCATTGTGATAGAATCATACCTAGGGTTATTACTAATGTTTTATAGTCCAAATCTCAAAAAATAAATGGATCTTGATCTGATATCAACTATAATGGCCCGATTATTTAACATATATTCTTATATTATTTTAAAATTAATTTATCATCAAATACAACCAAGGATAGTAAATTTTAATTTCATTGGATGATTAGGTTCATAATTAGAAAACATGGAACAAAACTAATAAAATATTATATTTAATCTCTATAATGATATTCAAACATCAATTACACTCTTATATATACATATGAGAACTTGGGGAATACATGAACAAAGGGATGATCTAAAAATATAAGTAAGGGATTAATCATAGGAATAAAACATAACACATAGGTTAGAAGTTATAACATGATGATGTAAAATGAATGGAACATGAATAAAAATAATTAAGAATAAAATCTATATATTGGGAACCTATAATCGTGGAATCATATGAATGTGAAAATAACATATAAAGTGATATTAACATGAGTCAAGGCTAATGGAAAATAATATATCACATGGTGGGAAAAGTCTCATAAAGTAATCATATTCACTCTTTATCGAACACATGAAATCTCATGAGACTAAACATTACCCAACATATTGGAGAACTATCATGATGAACCCATCATAACATGTTCATGCATATGTATGCCACATGATGAATCAAACATAAACATAAGGTTTACTAATGAAAATAAATGGGTATCACAATCACGTTATAAGGCATAAAAATGAGAATATAAAAAAGTGTTTAGGAAATAATGGTTTTAAAAGATATGTGGACATTCATAATGGAAAATTGGAACAGTAAAATACAAGTGTTGTCAAACTGAAGTTTAAACCTGTTAAAAAAACTTCATGAAGCATTAGAAATGAGCTACTTTAATGTAGTTTAATGAGTTATATTAACGATTCCTTAAATAGTAAAATGTATAATTTTTTATATAAAAATAAGAAATTAACCAAGATATTTTTTATTGATGAAATGATTAATTTTAAAAAAATGTGGTGGATTAAGACATATTATGTTTGGGACTTTTAAATGGGTTATAAATAGGGAAGTTCCCCTTAATTGGTATTGCTTATTAGGAGGAATTGAAAATGAAATCTTAAAAAACATGTATTTCCATGTCAAAGAGAGAAGAATTGGGAGAGTTAAATATGTTTGGAAGACACATATAGAACATATAGAGAGTAAATAATAATAATTAAGAATTACATTATGTTAAATAAGGTGAATGTGTAACCTGGAGGAGAAATAGAGGTTCAGTGAGATTCCCTTACATTATGTCTGAAACTGTTCTTAACTTGTACTTAATGTCCTAAATAATAAAATTAGATTCATTAATTAATAATTCCATAACGTATTCATCATTATTTTGATTTATTATAATTTATTAAGTTCATTTATGGCATTTTTTATGGGAAATATTATTCAATTTCATCATTCAGGGTTGTTCGTTTTCTTAGTTTCCATGATTGGTTCACTCATATATGAGTATGTAAGTTCATGTAAAATGGGTATAATTATTGAAAATTGAATTTATATTTAATTAATTGGTCTTATATATCATTTTTTATATAGTTTGAGGATGATTCATTATATTAAAAGTTTTTATAATTGTTTTGATTATTTTGGTGATTCTTTTACCATCATGTACTATTTTAATTTTATTATTTATTATTATGTGCATATATAAGTTATAAATCATAAAAAAGGTAATAAAATAGAGTTTACATTATTTTGAATCAATTATAATGGTTTTATGACCATCCCTGAAGGTGTAAATGAAAATTGAAAAAATTTCATCCATTAAGGCGGTGAATCAATGCCTTACAAGCAATGTTTTCATTTTCTAGAATAAAAGGTATTGGAGAAGAGATTTTGTGATTAATAATTCCATTAATATGGTAAAAATATATTTTATATAATATATTTTAGTTTTCATTCCACCTGAATAATGGGAGGTGAGGAGATAATTTGAAAAGAAATTAAATTAAATGAAAATGAAAAATATTTTACCACTACTAAAAATTTGGTTTTTCACACCGGAATGGATCCTTTTAATTTTGGCCCAAATATTTATTATCGAACAAATAGGGATGCCTAAAGAGTTAGAAAAATTATTAGGGGTGTCCGAGATAAGTTTGGAGCCCATAACCCTTCTTTTCTAGAAAACAGGATAGGTCGCACGATTGGCGCACAGTTTGCCTAACCGTGTAGATATACATTTTTTGGAAAGAACCATATAGAGTAGTTTTCTCATGTATGTGTATCATAACCATTAAAGTTCCCCTTCTTCCTAGGTAATTGTGCATGTTTTTTCAAACCATGTAGATAAATCGTGCACCAGTTATTTTTCTGGGTAAATTGTCATTTTTTCCCATCATAGTCTATTAAGACACCACATCTTCCCTAATATGATTTCTAGTGAGATTTACCTCCATGGATCTTATTTTCATTATTTTTAAGACAAAATATAGGTATTTAAAGCACTAATGTATCTAGGATCCATTTGGGATTCCGTTCATCATGTTAGACTTACAACGATAAGTACTCAAGTTCCTTTAAGCCTTTCTCCTTCTCTCTTGCTCTCGACATAATTATAGAGGTATAATAATTTTTCCTTTTTTCATGGATATAATCCATTATAATCAAAATAATGTGCTCATACTAGAGTATCAGAGTCGTACATGCCAATGGTGGGTGATCTATAACTCACCCCTCACGTTCATTGATTTTTGTATTGTCATGTGGGGCTCATCGATTTCATTGGGTGTTGTTTATAGAATTTTTATACCCTTATTATAATAATTAGAATTGTATAGATATTCTCTTTCCATATATGTGATTAATTATTGGTCGTTATGCCCACAAATTCATCCATATCTTGTGTAATTTTATGTCATAATTGGGTTTTTAGTATTTGACATGTTTGAGCCACTATTCAGGTGTGACTTTTCTTGACCCTTATAAGGTTAAAATTTCTTATAATAAATGGATTGATTTATATTGGGAATTGAATAATAAAAAGTACCATGAATTCTCACCACTTGACCTACCTAATGTAACCGATTAAATTGATAACTAAATGTGAAATGGAAATTGGAAAGTATACCATGTATATAACTTGACCGGATTAATTGTGAATGATTTATATGTTCCATGTCTGTAGAACCCCTTACCACATTAATGGAAGGTAGATGAATGAACCTTAATTATTTAATATTATTTAAATGGAATTAATAAATGATTCATGCTACATGGCCATGTCACAGTAATGAAAGGCAAGGCTTGGACAAACTGGACGTATTGATTAATTATGATGTGATTAAAAGGTTTCATGCTACTTGACCATATCACACTAATAAAATGTAAGGATTTAACCATATAAAATATTAACTGACTTCATAATAAAATAGGAATGGACAGACTCAAGATTTCCTTGGATTCTAATCAAATAATTCCATGTGCACTTGGGTACTCCATTTCGATTCAAGTATACGGCCTTATTAGGATAAGACCCACCTGGATCCCAATCCTTGTCTATTATTTGGATTCCCAGTATGATACCTGTAGGATCCCTTCAATATCATTACAGGATGCCTTGGACACACTCTTTGGATCCAAAACTGACAAGTAGGTTCCGTAGTTAAATTCCATTGGGCCCAATCATTTCTTAACCCCAGTTTATATTTGATGAACTCCATGGACTTGGTAGGCATCACATAGTGGGATGCCTTGGACTATGATCCTTGGATTACACTCTTACCCCATGCTAGGAAATAGTTATTACTAAGTTAGAGACCCTTGAGAACTATGTCACCTTGGTTATTACCATGGGACTTCACTATTAAGTATCATTATAGGTTTCCTTATTACAACTTGGAACCTTTGCAATTGGTAAAATGCTAATTATTTATAAACTGGTAATAATAAAATAATGAAATTTTTAGAAGTTCAGAAACTAGATGGGGGATGAAGAAGGTGTGTGGGTATTTATTTACAGTGTTCTGCTTTACTTTATATATTTATTATTGAAAACTACTACATTTACATTACACGGGACGAATGTTATAAAAAGCATCAGTGGTGGCCCACTGAGATTTATCTTACACCCTCTCTGGGAACCGTTTGGTACCTGGAGTATATTTCATGGAAACTAGTGTTGAAAATGGAAATCATATGGATTCAAACACTTGATTTATTGTTATTTATTTTGGGGGTTTATTGCAGATGAGTGATTTGGAGCTTGAGATTATTTGGATAGTCTTTGGTTTCCTTTATACATATGTGTAACATGTTATGACTACTATCTTATATCCGTGTTTTCCAATTTTCTAGTGAAATGATATATCATCATCAATTGTTTTATGCTTCTATGTAATTCCAATTGTTTCATTTATTGTTACCATTGTCTCTCTATTTTCTGATGTTCCTTCTGGCTACTTATATTTTTCCACTATTTACTATCTAATTATATTAATCCATTGTGCTATAATTTGGTAATGAGGGTAAAGTCTCCCCACGTTCACACCCTAGGCATTTTCTACTAGTCTCTAGCCTATCGAATTTGGGAATATGTGCTTGAGTACTTATAGACCATGAGGCTTGGGGCACATATCAAGTGGAATCTGGGTCTGGGATATCACAATGTGGAATCAAAGGAGGTTTATTTCATTCTTTACTATTTAGAGACAATATATTGGAGACTAAGAATGCTTGTAACTTGGTCATGAGTCGTGCTTGGGTTTCGTGAACCCATGTTCATGGTAAAAACCATGTTACCTAAATTATAATTATTGACATAGCTTTTCCTATTAGAATTGATATTATTTCACCATTGGGTGATTCCCATGTTTTTTGGAGTTTTTTATTATTACTTGGATTGAGGATTTTATTTCATCCTTGGTCCAATGATGTGGGGGAAAGGAGCATTTTTACATGCATAATTATATGCACCTTGAATTCACATGTCATCTATATTTCTATTCCCTATAGTTTCATGTAATTGTTTTGAATTACTCGATATGCCTGTGATTATTGAGTGATGTTGTGATAGTTAGCTTATTCTTGAATTAATATGGGCTACAATTGAGTTATTTCACGTCCCAATTCCTGAGGCTTATGGGCCCTCATGGGCTAGGATGTGTAATTTAACAAGTTGAACCATTATTTGATAAATAAATGTGTGTCATTTCTAGTGATAATTTGTAGGGGTAATGATTCACCAGAAATGACTATATGTTATAATGTGAATCATGACATCTAAATTGAATTGTTTGCACATCATTATCCTACCTTGTCTTGTTTATGAAACGTAAAGGAGTGAATCTGATTAATTAAATGTAAAAGGAAATGGAAATTATACCTATTCACTTACGATGCCTGGCCGTCTAAGAGATAAGTTGTGGTAGTATTCCTTGGGTAGTGATTTTTCTTATGTTCAGATTCCACTAGTGATTACGTATTTCTTATTAAGCTTGTTATAAGGTGTGTGCATATAATTTTTAAAATAATTCCACCATAAGGTCCTTATGTCGTACTCTAGGAAGGTGATAACGACCATGCTCTAGGCATGGTGAACTCCGAGCTTCCACTCTTAACTCCTGGAGTGCCACTCGAGGCACCAACTGATATACTTGATCTGGGAAATGATTCCCTAGTTTGTGATAGATTCCTATGTCTGATGAAATCTAGGTATGGTGCTCCACCTCTTGAACCTATTATGGATGATTTGACTCATGAGTTCCAGTTGCAGCATCCCACTACTTTCTTCGGGGATGGCGGTCCACAAGATTTTGAGTCTTGGATAAAATCAACCCTATCTACCTTTTTGAATATGAAGATACCTCCAAAGTTGAACGTTATTCTTGACACATACATGATTTGGGATTCGGCCAAGCATTGGTGGGATGGGACTTTCCAGGCCGGTCGTCATCAAGGCATGTAATGGGTTGATTTTCATATTGCCTTCTATAATCAGTTATTTCCTTATATTTTTAGAGATGATAGATCCATAGAGTCCATTCATCTTGAGTGGGGTTATAATTCAGTTATGGAATATCCAACATCATTCATGGAGTTTCAGCACTTTTCACCACTTCTATATGGTTATGAGCTTTCACATGCAAGAAGCTTTCAGGATGGGCTCCAGTATGTCATCAGTACTCAAGTGAATGTCTTTCACTTGCCTACTTTTTTGGATATTGTCAATTAGGATCTTATAACTTAGCATAACCTGAGGGATGAAAATAGTACTAGGTTTATAGGATTAGTGCAATGACAGACCAATAGTTATACTAGAGGTAGGAAATGTTCCCTCGAGGATTTTCATCAGGGCAGTGACAACCAGAGTGCCCATTTCGATATCTCTAAAGTGTTTCATTGGTTTGGATGATAGGGAAATTCAAAGAATTTTTGTGATAGGGACCCAATACAGTGTCAGGCTTGTAGAAATATGGGGAATCTATAGAATTTATAGAGGACCTTTCCACCAGCCTCGATTGGAAAAGGATCCATGCCATCTCCACCTTTCGGAGCGAGTTCTTTTATGCTGTGTTAGGAGGGGATTTGGAAGAGCACTGGTAGGTCTTTCCAAGGATGGGGTCATGGCCATGTTAGACCGACCCTGATCACTAGAAGAACCAATAGAGAAGTTATCATTGGGGTAGTCTATATGTTTCACAAGGACGTGGATCAGATCAATTGCATGCACTACATCCAATACCCGAGGATTAGTTTGTGGGGCTATCTAAAGTATGGGGTACTATTCTTATAGAATCTTCTATAGTATCTTCTTTAATTGATATAGGTTCTTTGAACTCTTTTATATCTTTATCTATCATATAATGACATGAAATAGAGATACAATATTACTATAGTGTAATGACCCCAGCTATGCCATTATGGGTATAAAAAGAGGGAATATGACAGTGTAGGGAATACCCGCTTGAGGTAGGCAGTTACCCTTTCTTATGGAACCTCTTCATTCTCAAGATTATAGGCTACAATATCATTAGGGGGATGGATCAGTTGTTTAAAGTCATACTTTCTTAGAATTCAATCACCACATGGGTATCTTTTCCATCACCAAAGTGCAGTAGTTATATACAAAATGGTGAGTGGGATGTCCTAGATAATAGAGTGGGACAAGAGAATAATGGGATAAGTGGAGTGACCACCATGATTTAAAATCTCTTCATAAAGGATTAGGTTTTACAAAAAGACGATTTCCCTCCAATAGTGGATCGTTTTAGAGATTTGTTTCCCAAAAACAATTCTCGATTACCTCCTAAGAGAGAGGTATATATTACAATTGAGATTTTTTTGGGAGTATCTCAGGTTTCAATTCATACATACCAGCTGGAACCAATAGATATTCAATAGCTCATGTTGAAGTTAGATGGTTTAGAGGCCAAAGGATTTATACGGCCTAGTACAATCTATTTGGGTTCACCCATGCATTTCACAAAAAGGTGGATATAACATTACGTCTTTATGTGGATTACAGACAGTTGAACCAACATACAATCAAGAACCATTACCCACTTCCTTGAATTAGTGATCTATTTGAATAACTATGAGAAGAAAAGGCCTTCTTTAGGATGAACCTAATATCAGGTTATAATTAGGTATGAGTTATGCCATTAGAAAAACGTTTTATAGCTTTCCATAATAGGTATGGTCTATATGTGTAGCTTTCTATATTTTTCGAGCTTACCAATGCACTAGATTTTTTAATGGCTCTGATGAGTAGGGTTTTACACGCCTGTTTAGACTCTTCTATCATGGTCTTCATGGAAAACATCGTGTTGTATTATCACACTCATAGAAACCATGCCAAACATCTTGAGGTCATTCTGAGTACATGGAGGGAGAATAATCTATACACCAAGCTTGCTATGTTCCACTTCTGGATAAAAAAAAGATCACTTAATGGGTCATATAATATTGGATTCCAGAGTATCTATGGGCCAAGAAAAGGATAGTGCTATAGTTTCATGGGAGAATCCTAATAACATGTTTGACATATAAAGTTTCATGGGGATTTTTGGATGTTACAGGCATTTCATACATGACTTTTCTCTAATTCCATCACGTCTTATGGGTCTTACAATGAAGGGTGTCAAGTTCCAGTGTTCAGAAGCCTATGTGAAAGCATTTCAGGAGCTGAATGTGAGGCCTGTATCGACACCTATTTTGACTCTTTTAGATCCAGGAATTGGTTATACAAACTTCTATGATACATCAGGCATCGACCTAGGAGAAGTGCTAATATTGGAGGGAAAAGTATTTGCATACATATCTCGATAGTTATGTACTCATGAGAGGAATTACCCAAAACACAACCTTGATGTAGCAATAGTTGTCCATGCCATATGTTGTTGGAGACACTATCTATTAGGTGAGTGCTTTCTGGTGCACACATACCACAAGATCATAAAATATATATTTTCTCAGTGTGTCTTGAACCTCAGACAACCGATAAGGGTTGAATATCAAAAATCCTTTGATTTTGAGCTTGAATATACGCCTTGTAAGGGAAATGTAGTTATAGATGCACTTAGTCAAGAAACACAAACATAGGCTCTAGGGGAAGCCAGTGATGAATGGAAGTTAATGGACCTCTTTTTTGAGCAACATATGGTTATTTTTTGATATTTACAAGAAATATTACATATCCTCGTCGTCAGTTATGTCTTCCCTCTTTGAGAAGGTGAAGGGTTGACAATTTTTAGATCTTGATGGTTTTGTTCTCCATGAGAGTATATCAGGATATAACCCACCTCTGGATTGGTTTATTGGAAAATACAAGGTCCTGTATCTATGTGGATATATCGGGGTTTCTACAAATATACGAGAGGATTTGATGAAAGTGTCTCATGATTCTGAATGGGAATGTCATCCAGGCATCTCCATGACTTATCGAGATATGTGACCGAAGTATTGGTTATCTGGGAAAACACATCAGATATTTGTCATTAGTACTAGTTGTTTCACCTATCATCAGGTGAAGGTGGAGCATCAGAGACCTTTAGGTATGTTATATCCACTTACAGTCTCAAAATGGAAATAGGAAGATGTTGCAATGGATTTTTTAGTTGGCCTACCAAGGTTGTCGAGGGGTAGGGATGCAATTTGGGAATTCATTGACTGACTAATGAAATCTTCCCACTTAGTTCCTATTTTAGAGGCTTTCTCAGTTGTGGAGCTAGGAAGACTGTATGTTTGTTAGATCATATGACTACACGAGGTCCTATATACAATCGTTTCAGATATGGACACTCATTTCAATTCATGTTTCTGGTAGGGATTGAATAATTATATGGTAACATAGGTTCTTTTAAGAAAATCTTATCACTCTTAGACCAATGTACATTCATAACAAACAATAAAAGTTCTATAGGATATGATATGAGGATGTTTCCTTGATTTTGGTGGTTCTGGGAAAAGCATATCCCTCTCGCTGAGTTCGCCTATAACAACAGATTCCAGGAAGAAATTGAAATAGATCAATTTGAGGCCTTATATGGAAGGCCATGTTGTCCACCCCTATGCTATCTAGGGGTAGATGAGGTAGCCCTACTAGTCCTTGTCTTGTTTTTGAGACTTCAGAGAAACTCAGCTGATCAGAAAGTGTATGACTACTGCTCAGTATAGACAAAAAACTATTTCCAATTTTCATCGATGGACTCTTGATTTTGAGGTCAGGGGTCATGTTTTTCTTAAGGTATAGCCCAGGATAGGGCTTATATGGTTAAAAAATCATGGAAATTAGTCTCCTCATTATGTAGTTTCGTTTGAGATTATAGAGAGATTTGGGCTGGTAGCCAATATGTTGCTACTACCTCATAGGTAATATGAAATGTATGATGTATTCCAAATCTCACAACTTCACCACTATCATGTTGATCCAACTCATACTTTTGGTCTAGAAAATGTTGAGTAAGATGTTGATGAGACCATTGAAGAGTATCCAGTATACATCGTCGACTGGAGGACGATGTTTATCTGAGGTCGGTAAGTCCCTCGTGTATGGGTTATATGGAAGCAAGGCCGCATTCAGGATGAGACATGGGAGCAAGAGGACAACACATGTGATTAGTGGGAAAAATTGTTCTCATACAATGTTTCTACACCCTTGGAAGGTGAATTTGGTGTTGAGTTCTTTTAAGGAGGGAAGACTGTGAGAACCTATTTTTTCACATAGGTATGGGTCCTTAAAATTTTGTTCTAAATCATTACTTCTGAATTAATATGGATTATTAATGAGTCATAAAAGGTCTCAGGGGTGTCTGATGAATCTTTAGAGCCTAAAACCCATCATTTATAGAAAACTAGATAGGTTACATAATTGGCGCATGATTGGGAAAGGGTTATCCTAACCATGCAGATGGTGAGTTTTCGGACAGAACCATATAGCATGATTTTTTCCCTATCGTGTAGCCTAACCATGAAAGTTCCCCTTCTACCTAGGTAACCATGCATAGTTTGTGCATGATTATTCAAAATTTTCAGAAAATCTATGAATGAGCTATTTTTCTGGGTAAATATTCCTTTTATCCTTTAATGATATTTAAGACACCTCTTCTTCCCTAATACAATTTCCTGTAGGATTGACCTCTATGGATCCGGTTTTGGAGGTTTTTGAAGTCCAAACCAAGGGATTTAAATATCTTCTTCATCCGAGATTCATTTGGTCTTATGTCCATCATGTTGGATGTGAAATGGTAAGGACTCAAGTCCGTGTAAGCCTTTCTCATTGTCTCTTTCTCTCAACCTAGTTATCAAGGTATGATCTTTCCCCCCTCTTTTCTTATATCTACTCTATTCTAATACAAACCAAGGTATGATAACATAGAAAGAGGGTTGTACAAGCCTAAGGAGGATGGTATATAACTCATCCAACATGTTTGTTGATTTTGGAATTGTCGTGTGGGGCCCAACGATTTCATTGGATGTTGTTTATAGAATTTATATGTCATTATTATAATCATTATAACTATATAGATATTCTCTTTCCTTGTATTTTATTAATTATTGGTGGTTGCGCACAAAACATCATCCATCCCATGTAGGATGTTATATTATAATAGGGTTTTAGTATTTGACATGTTTGAGGCACCGTTCGAGTGTGACACTGCTTGAAACCTCTAAGGGAAGGCTTTTCTATATTAAATTTCTTGATTCATTTAATGAATTTCATAATGTAAAGTACTATGTATGCTCACCACTTGACCTGTCTAAGTTAAGTACATCAATTGATAATTAAATGTGAAATGATAATTGTAAAGTATAAAAAGTATATGACTTAACCAGATTAATTTGAAATGATCAAAAGGGATCATGTCTATAGCACCCCTTACCACATTAATGGAAGGTAGCATAATGAATATTAATTATTGAATATTTTCTAAATATAATTAACAATTTTTGTATGCCACTTGGCCTTGTCACACTAATGAAAGGTAGAACATGGAACAAAGGGACTAATTGATTAATTATGACATGATTAAAATACTGAATGATACTTAAACTTATGACACTAATGAAAAGAAATCCTTGAACAAAATGAAATATGATTTTACATCATAATCAAATTAGAATGGACTGACTCGAGTTCTCCTTGGATTCTGATCGAAGAATTCCATGAGAACTCGGGAACCAAATTCAGATTCAAGGATACGGCTTGTTTAGGTTGAGACCCACCTAGATCCTTATCCTTATCTATTCTTTGGATGGATGGTATCACACTCTAGGATCCCTATAATATCATTATAGGATGCCTTGGAAATACTCCTTGGATCCATCATTGAAAAATAGGATCCCTGGTTAAATCCCATCTGCCCAGTCACTGCTTAGCCTTGTTTTACCTTGGATGAACTCCTTGGACTTGGTATGCATCTCATTGTGGAATAACATGGACTATATACCTTAGATTACACTATTACCCCATGCCAATTTATAATTATTAATGATTTTGTGAACCTTGAGGTCTACGTCACCATGGTTATTACCTTGGGACATCACTATTAAATATCATTATAAGTTTCCTTGTTACAACTTGGAAACG
Organism: Viscum album; assembly: GCA_963277665.1. NCBI lineage: Eukaryota > Viridiplantae > Streptophyta > Magnoliopsida > Santalales > Viscaceae > Viscum > Viscum album. Next base: position 601,411,108 of record OY728122.1, read on the forward strand.
TTGCAATTTCTAACATGTGACTTATTTATGAACTTGTAATAATCAAATAATGATTTTTTGACATGATTAGACACCATTCGAGGGATGAAGTAGGTACTTAGGTATTTAGTTACATTGTGATTCTTTACTTTATATATGAATTCTTGCACACTATTATATTTCTGTTACACATTCCAGATGTTATAGATACCGTTGGTGGTGGCCCACTAAGATTTATCTCACACACACTCCAGGAACTGTTTTGTACCCAGAGTAGATTACATGGTTTTTTGTGTTGATAAATGGAATTACATGACTTAAAACATTTCATTTCGTTCTATTTAATATGGAGCTTGATAGAAGATGACCATGTAGGAGCTTAGGATGCTTGGGATACTCTTTGATTTCTTTTAGACATATGTGGAACATGTTATGTCATCTATCTTATGTCCATTTTTTCATGTTTTCGAGTGACCTAATGTATCATCATCAGTTATTGTACAATTTTATGTTATTCCAGTTGTTTTAGTTTTTTTATTTTTTTCTCTCTATTTTCCAATGTTCCTTCTGTTTACTTATATTTCTTCCTCTATTAACTAGTTGTTTGTATTAATCTATTATGCTACAGATTGGTAATGAGGGCATAGTCTCCCCACATAGACACCCTAGGACCTCACTACTAATCAGTAGTCTCTGGAATTTGGGGAGAGGCACTGGAGGCCATGTCGCCCATCAAGCTCATGGAAACTATCAAGTGGCATCCGAGTCCAGAACAACATGATTCTTGAATTTATCCTCCTTAAGAACCACCATAGGGAAAATGGTTTGGTTTTTGTAGAGCCCAATGTATCTTGGAAATATAGGAGAGGCTTGGGAATATTATTGGGAAGATATTGGAAAATTTTCATTTCTTGGAAGGAGTGATGAGCATAGGAGGTGAGGGTGGTATTTATAGTGAAGGAGAGTGGTGTTTTTTCATTATTTTATTCATTAGTTTATTATTTTGGCTCAAGAATATGAATATTTTGAAGTTTATCGGAAAATATATTTAAAAAATGAATGATTGCTTTAGAGTTTGGGATTACATAAGCCGCACATCATCTCTGACTCCATAATTCAAGTATATAAATAATATCATAAATTATGCTATTTTACTATTCACCAAAAATTCAATTATTTTAGAAAGATTCTAAAAACCAAACCAAACCATTTTTGCTTCATAGAATTAAAAAATTGTCTCCATTTTTGAAATTTTTTTATAAATATGAGAAAGTTTTTTTTAATTAAAATCATCATTTATTAGAGAAATATTGATTTTAAATTTATAACTGATTTTATAATGCTTTGAAAAATTTAATAAGGTCTCATAAAATTATATTCTAATCATAAGGAAAAAAAATATTAATTTATGGATATATTTTGTGAAAATAAATCTTCTTTTAAAACATTATATTGATTATAAAAGTTTAAATAAACAATTAGGTTTGACAAAAATAAAAACAATTAATTTATCTTTTTTAAAACATTTATTTACCTAATATAATATATAAATATATTATATTTTCATTTATGAGATACCCAAATTTTATTCATAATTTAATTGGTGGTATTACTATTATATAGGTAAGTTTACAATTCCTAAGGGTAACATTTCTATTCTAAAGGTCGTGTTACTATTCCATTGTTTTTGGTTCCTTAATTTCTTTGAACCACTCTTATTTAATTATTAATTTATGGGAATGTTGTTTTTATTGGGATTTATATGTCTTTTATGTGTTATATAACATAATTATCATAAGGTTAACTTCAATGGATTTTTTTGTTGTTGCACATCTATCCTTCTATTTTTTATTATACTCATGTCTTTCCTGAAAACAATATCATTTCAATAATAAAAAAGTTAACTGATAATAAAAATATTATTCCTTAACTCTTAAAAAGATAGTACATCTTTTGAATTCATATTTTGGTCTTATATTTTTGCATTACAAAGTCCATTGAATTTTAGAGAATATTATTTGTAAAAAAAACCACCCCTCTTGAATACTCATCAATGTTATTCAATATTTTTTTCACCAGTCATATACATCAAACAACCATTTTCAAGAATCATTTTCTTGGATCAATTGAAATCATTTATACAAACATTAATAAAAAATTACATTCCTTTTTTCAACATCAATATTCTATTTCCTTCATCAATATAGGAAAGACTTTGAAACAAGTCTATTCATTCACTCCTAATAAAAGTGCCCAAACTTGTCACACATACCATAGATTTAATCCACAAAATAAAACATGTATTTCATTATATGAAATATTAATTTTTTCCCATCTTCCTTCCTTTGAGAATATCAAATTGTATTCTCAAAATCCCACCCCCCGACTCACGTTTCTTCCCTAGAAGAAAAATATTAAACTAAAAACAATCGATTTTCCCTAAAAATTATATTTCACTATAAATAAACTCAAAAACATGGTATTATATATTATTTATAATAATTTTCATTAGTTTTTTGTTGCTTTTTCTTTAATTATTCCTATTTTTTCTTAGGGAGAATTCTTGTGAAATAATCATCCCTTACTTTGATGAATAAGAGGGTTTCATATTAGCTTTCTTAGCTCAAAAATATTTGAAATTGTTTTGGGAACCGACACTGTTATAGGAATCAAGATTATTTTGAGAATTAGTAGGTGAATATTTAACCATTCTCTTTGGACTCATCCTTTAATTAGATTTTCATTATTATTATTTAAAGCCTAATAATATGTGGATGTCTTATCCAATATTCTTTAGACTATTATGAGTTTAAACACAATTTTATTGTGTCTTTTATTACTATAATTCGATTAAAATTTTGTTTTTATTTAATATATTTTACAATATTATCTTGATGAGTAACATAAAGCTTAAAGTTTTTGTTTTCATCAATATAAGATTATTCCCTTTAGATATAAAAATTATTTACTTTAGTCTGATTTTCATTTTTTTATGATAATTAATTTCACCTTCTTTATTATTGTATTATACTCAACAGATGCCTCTTTTTCATCCATAAACATGTTCTATATATATATATATATATTTATATATTTCTCCACATAAAAATTCTTCACAAAACATGGTTTAATTATTTTTTTCAAAATTAGTTACGGTGTTCTTGAACTTTTCAATAGATTCATCTTCTTATTGTATTCTTGAAGAGGATTCATATTCTATATCATTATCCACAAATCTTATTACATTTATTCTTTGAATTATCCTCTATATCTCGCTGTATGTATTCACTTCCTTCATGATTTTACTCCATTTCGTTTTCTGAGGATTCACATCTAGTTCATTTTTAAATATAATCATCACTCTTATTCTTTAAAAATTGGTAGAAAATATCTAATTACACTATGTATGAAATACCTTTGTGGGAGTTTTCAGTTATTATTGAACATTCCTAATCTTCATATTCACTTAGATCTACATCATCTTCATGTTTGTTTTTTAGTTTTTTCATGACCAAAGAATCCATTTCAACCATGGTCTTATTTTTTAAAACTGGAATATTTCCCATTCCATGAGTAATAGGAATGTTGTGACATTCATCATCTACAATATTCTCTCTTATAGTGATGAAATTCTATCGTAAAATGATTATAACAATTTCTCATTAATTACTTATAATTTCTGTAGTCATACTGATTTATTTATATCCTTACATAGTGAAAATAATCTTATTAACTCATGTAAAGTATTTGTCAATGTTTTATTTATTATAAATGTTTTCATCTTCAAAATTGGTTCCCTGAATTTTTATCTTAGTTTCTTTAGCATGCACATTTCAATTATAACTACTCCTTAGTTTGTCTCATAATTATATAATTTTTTGTTACCCCATAAATTAAGGCTAAACATTTATTTTTATGATATGAGAATTTAGTTTTGGGACTCTCTATTATGTTCCAAATTTCTCTTATCATGAAATTACATATGAAATTTTCTCTCAATTGGTGAAAACAATATTATAATTACAACATTAACTTTCCAAAAAATATACAAAATATAGGGTAACATACTTTACCTAAATATATGATTGGTTTTCTTCATCTAAAATGGAATCATCCCTATTATTGAAGAATTCATATAAACCATTTGTGAAAAAAAATTGATCATACATAGGAGACTGGAGAGCTCTGATTCCTATTAATGTTCTCCAGAAATGGGCTTAACCACTATGAATGGGGAATTTAGTTTGTGGTTATATATTTTATAATTTATTATTTGAAAAAATTTGATATATAAAAATTGGATCCACTCAAATGTTACTCTCAGTATAAAAATATTTCAATAGGAAATTAAATAACAAATGGTACATATAATTTTTACAAGTTTTGGGATTAGTGATTTTACTTCTCACAACGGAACTCGTGGGATTAGTCCCTATAATTATAAATAAAACAAAATTTCCAATAAAAATCCAAAGTTCATTTCACAAAAATATCATCATTTATCAAGTATTTTTTTAAATTCAAAACTAATTAAATTCATAAAATCATTTTACACCACATTTTACCTTAACTACATCATGTGATATTTCTTACATAATCACAAAATATTCCTCAACATTTTTATACTATGTGATCTTATTTAATATTCCTTATTAAATTTTTCAAATTGGTATATTATCAATGATCCTTGAATTAATTTCAATAAATATTTCTATTCTTCTTTAGGATGATAACTTCAAAATACCTACAAATTCCTACATCTTCGATCAAACAAATAATTTCCAAAAAAAACATTTAATAATTCCGAAATGTTTTACTACTGATCAGATATTTAAATCATCCACAATTTTATGCAGGAATCATCACATAGTCAATACATGGTGATGTTTTTGTTTATTCAAAAAAATAGAATTGTCCCAATAAATTATATATATATTATTACGATATGGTGATATCATATTATGAGATTCACATATTACTTATAGATATTTGTTTTTTTCTTAACTTATGGATTATCAATCAAAGATACAAATTCCTAAATTTCATCTTATATATCCCTAATTTACCCATATAGAAGAATATATATCTCTAACACTTTATTCATGACCCTTACAGATTATAAATCCACCAATATTTTAATTTAGTGGCCTTTACAAAATAAAGGTGAACCTTATGGTTTTTATATTACCCTAATGAGATCTCATATCTATGATAACATTTGTACAATGAACCATAGGTTGTTGTTTATTCATAAGATGAGTAGGGGTATTATTTCCTTTTCAAAATTCACCCACAAATCTATCTAAAAATAAAATTTAAAAAAAATTGATCAATGACCCTTAGGTGTTGTTATTACCCATATGAACATCATTCTATTTTCCAAATTTTAGTATGTGGGGTTTTAAATACTCTTACATGCGACGTGGTGCTACCAAGGTCACTATTATTCATATTCCTAATAACCCATAATAGATCATGCTTCAGAAAATTTATATTTACTTAGTCAAGAAAATACATTGACATAATGAGTACATCCGTGAAATTCATCAAATCCCTAATTCCAATCTTCTTTAAATGAACTCTGAATTTATTGCAATTAATTTAGTGAATTTAAAATCAGTTTGTAACATCTCAAAAAAATTCCTTACACTTCTATTTAATCATTAAAAACATATATTTAATATCATTATTAGTTGAAATATAATTATATGTTAAATAGTTCTAATAGGATCAATAGTATTGAGTAAAAAGTACAAATTAACAAATAATTTTTTCAAAAATACAACTCTCATTAACTTGTAAATACACTCTTCTTTAACCCGTTTATATTTAATTAAAAACTTCATCACTAAAAAATATATAACTAAATTCTTCTCCAAGCCTTACTTACTAAGTTTTTTATATTCTAATAAATGAAAATTAAAATTCCAGTCAACCTTAATGGGTGTTCTTATATAGGCCTCCCGAAGACGTGGTAACAACATCCCATCCTTATGGTTTTATTTTCATCATTATCTTACCCTAAACTATATATAATATATAAATATAATTACATTAAATCAGAATAATTTATTTTATCCTATATAATTAAAAAATATATTTCTTAATTTTCATCTCTTTCAATAATTTTCAAAACCATCATTCACATTATGGTGGGTCCATACCATCTTTCTGAATGATGATTTTTTTTATAACTATATTTCATGAATTAATTTAAATATATAATAATGTATAATTAAAATATTGATAAAATTTTAAAATATTCTCATTTTTTATTAAGAAAAATATATCATGTTAGTAAAAATATTACCAATATATAATTATGGGAATTTGAACTGGTTAAAACATGTGTATATAGACACATTTCAAGGTTTGAAAAAATATATATTTATCATTCAAAATGAGGATGTTTATTTATAAAATAATTATAATGAATACATACCCTTACACTTCAAATGAGAATAAAAAAATATGGAAACACCATTAATAATTACCAAAAAATAAAAGCATTTTAGAGTAGTTGATCGAACAACCCCAAACGATCGACATGAGAAACATCTTTCTAATAAATGAACTTCATATGATAAAAAGTGGAATATAATACATGAAATAAAAATTAATAAGATTCATGATTATATAATTAAAATATTTAATCCTACTATTCATGATTCTATATTATCATTTATATGATTCAAGACTACAGGTATGGAGACTCTTTAACTATTGATTTTTCTTTTGGGTTTATGTTCTCTCTTTCTATATCTCTATCCTATGATTATAAAATAATTAACTAAAATATCATTTTATAAATATTTTACATCATTTTTAAATTATTTATTCTAGGTATGTGCAACTGTTTACCTCTTTTTTATGAATCCTTACACACTTTCAAAATATTTCAATAAAGTCATTTTTTTAATATATACTCCCCAGTTTGTATTATGAGGTTTTAGTCCCAATAATTCAACTCATAAACATATATAATATTTTATTTACTCATAAATATTACCCTTTAACTTCAAATATGAGAAATGGTTTTATTATTTTGGGTACTTATATCATTCAAACATTAATTATTATTTGTGAGATTTTTTATAACCCATTTTATTCGGATGGGTTTTTCTCAAGTTGTATGATTTATGTATGATTTATTTTATATTATGTACATATATTAATGAAATAAATAATGTTATGGGTGGGATAGAAATTATACATGTATTGAATTTCCCCCATAGGTACCACTCCAAAGCTGGTAGTGGAAGCATAAGTGACCCATGAATCCAACCTCAAATATGATACAGGTTGGTGACTAGCCCCATTGGTATAAAACAGGATTATATAGGATGAGTTACCGTCATAATTCCAATTAAAATACAATTAATTGAATTATATATTCCATAATAAATAAATCAAAATACCTAAAAGTTCATAATAAGAAAATCCCAAAATGTAAATTTTATAAGAATCAACAACGACATTGACTCACAAAAATCAGCAACCTAGAACAACCTCTATAAGCTAGTAAAGACCAACAAGATCACCAACATCATCTAATTAATATTTGGATATATATATATAGGGGTTATTATAGAAGTATTATTATAAGTATCAAAAAAATATCCTCTCATTTAAATGTGGAAAGAGTATATTAAATTGGTAATGAGTAAAGAGTGAATAAAATATTTAACCAAAATTATGAAATCTATGTTCCCAACTTAACAAAGGTTCAATCTCAAAATATCACATTAAAAAATTTAACACAACATTTAAAAAACCTATAAAAATGGTACACCTCTAAAATATTCCCAATAAACTAGTCACTCGAAACACAAATGTTACTCCACTTGCCACTCCCATACCCTTCATAAGTTATACATCACAACTGTGTAAGCACATCACAACAACATTAGATTTAGCATATCCATAACCACACATTCCAGGAACATCACCAAAACATCCCCATAATTAGATAATAAAATTGAGATCCATTGTACCACAAGTAAATACACACTACACCTTAATCCAATATAGACTATGTATTTTTAAACATGTAATAACTATAAGAAATTCCATCTTCTATAAAGGTATAAATTATAATGTAATTCCAACATAAATTTTATATAGACTTATGTCATAATCCTCATCTATTTAATCCTATATGAGTAAAAAACAATATATTTAATCCATCATATCTTAGAGATGTCCAAATACCATACATTATTTGGAAGACATAAAGGGGTATGGGAGTGGAACTATTTCAGTATCCTCGACAACCTAGATACTGAGAAGACACATAGAACCTAATAGATTGTATGGAAATCATTCATAATATATGACTCATGGAGGAGTATATTAAATAACAATACATAATAAATATTTAATAGCATACAACCATTCTATGGGAAACTGTCCAACCTAATACTTGAACCACAATCAATATCCTTCATGGTAACCTGGATGTGATAACTAACCACTACGAAGATAATAATATTCTAGGCACATAAAAATAGTCAAAAATATTTAATAATAAATTTCATTTACAATTCACCAATTAGAAACATTTCTATAATAACTCATCATCAATTCCAAATTAATATTCAAATTAATAATCTAAATACAAGGTTCTTTTATTCACCATCATAATATTTAGTAACTAAAATTCATGATTGTTACTTCCTTTATAATTTATAAAATTAATCTATTTAGTTACTAGTTCATAAGAAAATAATTAGAACACATATCTATTAATTTATTAATAAGTTATTTTACCATTCCATAACTTTAGGTGATGAGACATAACTACCTTGATACAGAGAATGGTAACACAATATATAACACAAGAAAAAAACAAAAACTAGATTCTAAAATAATATCCAATAGAAAGAAATATCATAATATATCAATGGGAAACTTACCCTAAACACTTTTTCACACCGACCACACCATCTCAATATAAACCACAACAACCACTACATCTATAAAAACATAAAAAAAGCATCCCCACCTTGTAATAAAGCCATACCACATATAAAATATAAAAACATAATTATAAAAAGAATAATAAATACCAAAGTAGGAAATAAAAAATCCAAAAAATAAAAAGAATTAATAAACTTCAAACATGGCTTCAACTAAATCCAAAAAACATAAAACATCAGATGACCAAACGTGATCGGAAACTAATATTAACTCTTTAAAACATACCATTTTATTACCATATTAATAAATTCAATTCATGATGATTAGATCTTAGAAAGAAGAAAACCTAATATATAAAAAAATAGAAAAAACAAAAAATAAATACACTGAAGGAAATGATTTATCATATTAATAAATTATATGAAAAAATTATAACTTCAATGATGATATTTTCCTATATCCACTCTGTATGACCATAAATAAATTTTTAATAAGTTTTCTATAGGACCTATATAGAAACTAAAACATTTAAATAATATAAATACGATTTTATTCTATCAACAAAATTTAATTATTTGACAACATAGTTAAATTAACAAATGAATGTGAAGTTATACCACAATTATTTTCAATTCATTTGATCTTTAGGTTTACTATCTCCATATGGTCGATTACCAATATAATCCCCTTGAAACTAATTAATGTTAATCCCATGGTCACATGAAATATAATATGAGAATTATATAATCATCTTTCTTGATTTAATATTCAAGGAACTCTACCTAAAGATGGGATAAACCAAGGATCAAACACCAAAGAAAAATTTTCAACTAACTCAGCATCTATCAAAATATAAAAAATATTATAGAATAATATATTACATAACAAAATCACAAGAATAACCTACTTCAAAAACTTTATGAAGAATTATATCAAGAGTAAATAGATGAAAGATGAATAGAGAGGCTCCTTAGATTGAGGAAAAAATCACCACATGATTTGGGTTGTTAAGATCCACCAAGGGAAAATTGGGGCACTAAGGAATAACCTGGAGTAATCGAGTTTTTAGGGGAATAGAATAAAATTGAAAATATTAGAAAATAAAACCATAATTTTTATAGGAAATATAACTGATCTCAAATATGGTGTTGAAAAATCAAAAATTGTCATAGTATCCTTGCCCAAACCCGGATCTGAAACACTATTTCATTAAAATGGTAAAACCTATATATAATAGTGGTTATTATGAAAATTTTATAAGGAGTTTAAACAACACTAAACTATGTTAGTACCCAAAATTTTCATTATAGATATCGATCCTAGAAACATTGAGGTGCCACCATGATGTAGAGGAATATCCATCAATGTTTCCAACAAACCAAAAAAACATGACCATTATAATGAATTAACATAATCAATGAATAACACCACCATGGATCCTAATATTATAATTCCTCCATAAAAATTTTCCAAGAGGGAATACAATAGAAACATCCATGCACCATGGTCAATAAAACTTCCATCATCATTGTGTGCCAACCTCCACACTTAATGTTAAATTCCTAGGAACCTGCACTTATATAGGATATAATTAAAACCCATATAATATTAATTAAAAAAATATTTAAATTTAAAAAAAAATTAAGATTAAACTAACCTCTTAAAAAATATATTATTTGTTGGGAAGAAATCTCTCAAGGTAACATTGAATCTCTTTAGGGCTGATTGTGTTGGTTGAAAAAGAGGGTTTCAATGGTCAGTTGTCCAAATCCAGATATATTGATTACCTGTTATGTTGAAAAAGATCCATGAAATAGGAATAGATTATCTAAAATTGGTACAAAAAGATCATAAATAAGGTGGCACCATTTTCCACTTTTTTCCAAATTATTGTTTGCAAAATTTAGAGAATAGAGAAAATTTATTTTGGAAAAGGGATTTTCACGCCAATTTAAAAGAGATTTGGAATGTTGTGTGTTTTTAATTTTTCAATATAAAAACATAAAAATGTATCAATGTGAATAAGAGTGTGAAAGTATTTGATTAGCGGGCATGGTGAGTTACGTGACTCAGGCTTGGGTGAATGGAATGACGCTTCTAGGGGAAAGTTTCATGTTGTGCACTCAGTGTCTTCAAAATTATTATAAATAGATGGATACCCCCTCATTCAGTACTAGATCAACACTTATAGAAAATAAGATATTTTTCCACGTAATTTTTAATGTCACCCAAGCAGTGAGTTATTAAAAAGATTCCCTCCATATGGTAGTTACATGCCAATAGTGATTTGGGAATAAAAGGGAGTGTGTCACACATGTTGTGAGTATAAGAATGTCTTTTCATACATGTTTGGATTAGTATGATAGTTGTTTCATGAAAAATGTGACAATGTTTCTCCATTATTAAATAAGAATGAAAGTCACCCTGAGGTTTCAAGAAAATTGGAAATTTCCCGGTATTTTTGTGGTAAATATGTATTCATTAGTTGATGAAAGTGTGACTTCAATAGAACATCTGTCTACATTTTATGCTATGTAATTAATGTAAATTAAGGAACTTGAATGTAAATAAACTATGGGTGGATCCCTTCAATGATCTATGAGCTAAGGAAGTGGAATATAGTGATCATTTCCACCAGTAGTGAGCCAGTGAAATAGAAATTGGGAGGGACCCTATGGAATGAAATGAGTAGACCCTAAACCTTGTAAAGGTAGTGAGCCTGGGTATATATGAGATATATTATAAACCATTATTAGTGTAAGTGTGCCTTTATAATTCGGTAAAATATGAAAATCATCATTTTATGCTCTTTTGATGAATCTCAATGGGGTTGAACCAAGAAAAATCACTAATTTTGTGTGCTTTCTTTCATTCATTACATTCAAAGCATAATCATAAGATAAAGATGGAAATAATAACATCATAATGAACACATAAGTGAAAAAAATTACCCTTATAATAAATAGGTCAAGATCCAGTGGGGAAGGAATAATTTTGGAGATAATATCTATAACTTGATTCACCACCCCCCCCCCTCAGGGTATCCAGATCCCATTTGGACCTAACATCATCTCACTATGACACAACTCCACTAAACCCCCCTAAACGGGAATTATAGATCACGACATATTAAATATCGACTTCTTAAAAATATATTTAGGAATAATGCCTCTAAAATCGATTAATCCAATCTAAAAAATATATATTAAATCATGACGCTACCATAATGGGAAAACATACTAACATTATGTGTTTTGTACCCATGATATTTCATAAATTAAAACAATAAAAACTCCATGACTACATCCCTGAAGTGGTCTCTATATAAACCATCACTTTTCATACATTAACAATACATAAAATTTGTGAAATACATAAGAAATTTTTCAAATATATTCCCAAATATAGTACTAGTCTAGTGCATTTGGAAACAAGGAAACATAAACACTACTAAATAGGTGTAGTAAATTATCTCACACTAGGTTCTCCATGTCCATCGCCCTTCTTAGACACATCATAAAAAATAAAAATCTTCACAACCAGTGAAAGGAAACATAAAAAGGGGTGATCTCAAAAGATCAATAAGGGTAATCAAGGGAGAAATATTAGCATAAACATGAGCATATGTGTATGAGGAAATGATAATAACATTCGGAGATAATACCATATATATCATAATATTATAAATATGAATCATGGAATAAATAATGGAATTTCATAAGAAATTAATAATAAGGAAGTAAACAACATAATCCATGAATGAATAAAATAGTAATAAGACTTGTAATTGGGGAAAAAACATGAGCATATAAAAATGATTTCCATATTAGTAAAGGCATATCTACCAAGGATATATCAGTAGTGTGGGTTTACTCCCAATACCATTGTGGTATTCATGGTACACTACCTTGTCTATCTTAGTAGTATGCGTTTTCTCCCCATACCATCAGGGAAGTCATGGTTCACTTCTAAGACCATATTATCCTATCTTATAAGATATAATCGAAGTGAGACATATGTCCCACCCATCTCAAAATGAAACCATACATACATGTTCCAAAAAAATCATAAAAAATCATATCATATCCAAAGAAATGAAATGGGTATCATAATCAAGAAATCATATCATAACCTATGGAAAATGATACAGGTTTCATTATCGATTCAAAAGAATAACCCACGAAAAGAAGTCAGAATCAAAATCATATAACCCATGAATGTGGAAGATGTTTCATAAAAATAATTCCATCAAAACATAATCCAATAAAATAAAGAATATAAATGTTATCATTCAATCATTTCTCCAGAAAGAAATTAGTAACACAAATGGATGTAATATTAGATGTGAAATAATTTTGAATGATCTTTTAAAAACATTTCTTGAGGAAAATATATTTTCTGCTTTGAAAGAGGATTTTTAAAACAAAATAAATATTTAATATATTTTTCTTGGAAAATAGATTTGAAAAATTTTAAGGGATTCTTTTAAAACCATAAAAAAAATTAAAATCATTTTTCATTGAAAAACGTTTTCTGAAGACATTTTTTAGAACATGGTTTTTGAAATAAAATAAATTTTTGACCGAAGATAGATATAAGGTTAGATTTTTTAAAAAAACATTTTATTTATCATATTAAGTTCCAAAGAGTGGGAAAATGGTAATAATACATTTATATTTATTTAATAAACAAAGAATAATAAAATTAAAGAGTTTTGTTTATATTTGTTTCATAATATTTCATCAATGGGAGAATAATCATAAACATACCTAATAAATGATGAGATTCTATCAAAAAACTATTACCACATGGTAACATGGAATCATACACACCATGTAAAAAATAAAATTAATTTAAGATTAAAATATCATTATAATAATTATTGTCATGACATAACATGGAAAATGGAATTATATACACCATGAAAGAAGTATATTCGTGCATAACAAAACATGTGTCTCATAGAAGGAAAATTGAGAGAAAACTATCTTACGAATTTTCTAAATCCTAAAACATAAACCCCAAGTAATAAAAATCATAAAATGGATATTTAAAACCTATAAATTTTATAATAATAATCATTGAATACATTCATGGTTAGTATATACACCCTAAAAAAATAATGGTGAACCTATCATGCATCTCACAGATATAAAAAGTGAGAAGAAATTCACATACCTTCTGTCTCGACTCCCATTGTACTTGTAAAAAACCTATACAATAAATATAAGTTTATTATATATCTAAATAATAACCATATTTGTATATCTAATAAAATAAATGGTTTGAATATGACTTTATATTACCTGCTTGTTAACAATTTTATGTTAAGTTTTCACTTCAGGTAATATCTGCTTTGTTCATCCCATGTATCTTATTTGTTATATCCATGGTCCTTATAAATATATCATTATTTATTTAATTTAAAACATGATAGAAATTTCATTTATATTGGTATATTTTATTATAATAATCTATATAATATATAAGTTTGAAATGTAATACAACGTTCTTGGAGATAGTAGGACATATGTACGCATGAATTCCATTTATTTTTTTGTTATCGTATTGAAATAAATTAAAAAATGGCATATATATATATATATATATATTATCATTAAAAAATCTTTATAATGTCATATATATCATAACATTTCACTAAACATACTGTTTTTACATTCCATCTAATGTGTGAACGAATCACATCGCTTGGAGGAGGCGATGATCCACACTTACTCAAACTAAATTATTGTATTTACAGAATATATAATGAATAAAGTTATGTATTCTGAAATATTTACATTATATTAAAGAAATTAAAAATATCATATATATTTTATATAAAAAAATTTCCCGAATAATATCCACCATTAAAAATATCATATATATTAACAAATATATTTTATATAAACATATTTTCCACCTAGTTTTCCCTAGTCATGTGGATCCAATAAGGGAAAAAATTAGATAAAAAGAAGTATAGGGATGAAATAGGGTTATAAAATGGCTCTTGGAGAAGTTTCTAGGTCATTTTGGTTCCTAAATTTAAGGTTTAGTACTTTGTTCCTCAAAATAGTCTCTTAATTATTGTAATTAATTTAAATAACCTTAATTAATGTTTCTGGTAAAAAAACATAGTTGAACATAACATAAATTATAAATTATTATGATTCCAAATATGGAATAAACTTTTCCGAATTCCAATCACATATGTTTCTCAAATTAATTTAAATTTTATCTTGTAGACGCTGCTAAAAAGTGGGTTTTTAATGTAAAAATATCAAAATGTTTGATATGTTTTTATAACCTTTTTCAAAGTGAAATTGATTATAATGACCTAATTTGGTTTAATTGATAAAAATATAATATAATTAAACTTTAAAAAATTTAAAATATAATTTAAAATTATAAATATGTTATATCAAAAAAAATATGTTTTGAATTAAAATTCATATTTTTTCATAATTCGTCCAAAAAATGAATCTTCTCAGAAAATCCCAAAAAAATCACCTTAAGGTAATTTTTAAATTTTAAACTAAAAAATAAAGTTTATTTTTTCCGAATTAAACTTATAAAATTTCTTAGAATGACATTAAAAGTAGTTCCTTTATGAAAATATTATTTTTAATAATAAAAAGACATTACTAAGAATTATATTTTACATTGCCAATAAGTTTTATTTAAATGAAACCATTATAATAAAAATTTTAAAAATATTTATTACTATTGATATAACTATTTTTAATGGATAGGTTATTACTATCTTGTTTAAATAATTATAATATTAAAGTTTTGTTTCCTAGAAACATAGTTTTTCATGTAACATATACAAAAATGTGTTCTTCAAGATATTGAAAAATATTTTTAGTGTTACAAGAAATGAGAAATATCAAAAATATTATATTAATTTTAAATAAAAATCAAAAAATCTTAGGGTGTTACATTCTACCCCCCTTAAAATGAATTTATCCCTCGAAATTCGTCTGGTTTTTCAAATGATTAATAGTGAAAGTTTATTTCATAGAACAAACATCGTAAAAATGAATACTAAGACTTCCTTTAGAAAAATAATGCTTCAAACTAATTGTTAACCAATGTAACATAAAACTCCGTATTCACATATGAGAACATAGTTTTCAAGTGAAAATATGTATTTGTAAGAAAAGCATAAATATTCATAGAGAGTGATTGAGGTAATCAATCACAAAAAAAATTGAATGTTCAGCTAAAATTTGGGGGCCTCATAGTCATAAATCATGATGTTTTAAAAGGTTATCAATTTAAAAAAAACTATTTATTTAGGAAATTTTTTTATTTCCAGATCATTTTCTGGAAGTTGAATAAATTTCATGAAAATATATAAGAGCATGATTTTAGGAAAATTTTACCAATTGTTGTTCCATGATCCACATAAAATTTTTATATAAAAAGGAAGGTGGTTTTTTTAATTACTAAATCACTAATATATCATGAGATTCATGATATAAAATCCCATATTTCATCTGTTATCATCAACACATGTTGTTAAAATAGGTTATCCAATATGAATAAATCGTCATGTGGTGATATTTTAATTTAATCTCACAAAATTCATAAAAAGTGTAACATAATAATTATCTAAATGGTTAACATTATAGCCCTTATAAAAGATGAAAATCCAAAATTTTATAATGAAATTCAGGAAATTATCTTAAAATTTAACCCCCATATATCACAAAGTATCTCTTGGTTATCACATTCCAAATATTGGAATCACTTCATTGTGTATCCCCTTGAAACAAGGTAATAACCAAAATTATCATAAATCCTTTCATAAAACATGAATTATTACTTAGTAAAATGAGTAATAGATACATTATTTAAATCCAAGAAGTTGTAAACATAATCCATCATGACATAGACCACTTTTTCAATAATTAGTTCCAAGGTAATCAGAATCATCAAATTTACTTATTGATATACAAAAAATCTTTTCCCAAACATCATTATGTAAATGAAAGGGATTAATTATGTTTTCCCTCCCTTTAATAAAAATATCACTTCTAAATGTCTTCATCACCATTAAACATGAATTTTTTAATCCTTAATGAAAACTTATACAAAAAATATATATATATATTTCATGATTTATATAACATAATCCATGAATTCCAAAACCTAAATAATTTATTCATCCAAAAATATTCTAAAAACATTACTCAGGTTTCATAAAATTATTCCACAATAAATCATTCCTAGAATATTAAATATGAATCATGGTTTACGGTTCATCAACCTTAATCTATTCATTATTCTTGTGTTCAATGTTAAAAATACTCAAATAACATATCATACCTTTAGCATGTCTTTTGAGGTCTTTTTATCTTCATAAGTATCACCAATAATAATACCACCTTCCTAATTCAGTTTATTAGATTTATACTTGGTAAATCAATTTTCCTAATTCCCATGATTTCCCCATCTAAGACATTATATCTTATCCATGTTTCTACTTGTTCCCTCAATTGACTAAAACTAGAAAGCACCGGGTGAGAAACACATATCATAGAATAAAACCAAATAATCATGAAAAATTACTAATAAGATGTATAAATCATGACACCTTCATTAATGTAAGACACATTAGGTTCATCCTAGGTTATATATAGTCAAATTAAATTTAAAACCTTAATGATGATTTGCGAAGAGTTTGTGAATTCCCAATGCATATCCCAAGGGAGTGTCAAACTAGGTGCATAGTAAGGCCTGTTCCCATTAACAATGATACGCTGAGTCATGATCGACACGACATGTTGGAGTTATTACCCCTAGGTACATATTTTCTATATCCACATCCACTTGTATTATCCAGAAAGGGATGTATTTCTAGGAAGACATCCACTCTATCCTTTACCAAAATTCCATGTAATTAATTTAAATGTTAACTCATCCTTATACTTATCCTTGAAGACATCCCTAGACATATCATTATAAATATACCTAGGAATCTCACTAATTTTTTCTCATCCTATTTTCCAAATCTTATCTAAACCTAAATCTGATACCAACTATAGAAACCCTCACATTTCATACATTCACATTACATAACATTCAAGGAATACTTTAGTCATTATACAAATAAACACCCAATGACTGTATTATTCTAGTGCCTTTGGAAAAATGGAAACATAAAAACTGATAAATAAGTGAACTTCAATATCTCACACTAGGCTCTTCGTGACTAAAACCCATCTTACACACATCAAACATAATACTTATATTCATAGCCTATGAAATAAAACCTAAAAATGGGTGATCTCAATTGTTCAGTAACGTTAAACAAGGGATACATGTAATCATAAACATGATCATAGGGGTTTGAGGATGTGAATATAACATTAGAAGATCATAACCTTCATATCATATGTTTAGAAACATGAATCATGGCCAAAATCTTGGAAGTTCACAAGACATTAATATTGAGGAATGAAATAACATAATTGATTAAAGAATAACATACAAATTAGACTTCGAATTTTGGTAGACACATAAACATGTAAAAATGATTTCTATATTTGTCATGGCATAACTTCCAAGGCCATTTTAGTAGTATGTCTTCACTCCCCATAACATCTTGGTAGTCATGATTCACTCCCATGACCATAATATTAGTATGATTTTACACCTCATACCATCTTGGTAGTCATGGTTCACTCCCAAGACCATCTCAGTCTATTTCATGTGATATAAATCATTACCAATGCATTGGAAGGACATATAGTTCCCACCCATCTCATAATTATATCAAAAATAAATGTTAAAAAATCATAAATAATCATATCATAACCCATGAAATGAAATGGTTATCATAAACATATAATAATATCATAACCTGTAGAAAAATATGTAGTATTCAAAATCATTTCAAAAGTATAACCCATGAAAAGACGCTAGTTTCAAAATCATATAACCCATGAATGAGAAATGGGTTTCATAAACAACATGCCATCAATACATAATCCATTTAGATAAATAACATTAATTGAAACATTGAATTATTTCCCCATAAAATAATGATTAACACCAACAATTGTCATCTTATATGGGAAATAATTTTTAATGATATTTTATAAACATTTCTTGAGGAATATATAATTTCTATATTGGAAACTCTTTAAAAAAAAAGACATTTTTGAATTTATTTTTCTTGGAAAAATGATTTTAAAAAGATTTAAGGAAATATTTAAAAAATAGAAAACATTTTTATAATTATTTTTCCTTGAATGAAATTGTTGAAGTACTTATTTTGGAAAACAAGGTTTTTGAAATAAAACAGATTTCTAACTGAAGAGAAAAATACAGACAAATATTTCTTAAAAACATTTTCTGAATATTAATATTTACAAATGAGTAGGAAAATAGTACTAATACGTGGATATATCAGGAATAAATAGAGGAGAAGAAAACTCGTGTGTTTTCTTGAGTGATGGATCATAATATTTCATCAATGGTAGCATAATCATAAACAATATTGAGAAACGATGATATTATTTCAATAAACTTTTTCCACATGATAACTTGGAATCATACACTCCATGTAGAAAATTTAAATTACCTGATGAATAAAATATGATAAGAATAATTCTTTTCATGATATAACATTTCAAACTAATGTATCCACACCTCAAAAATAGTGTAGGTGTATAAAAAAGATGTGTCTCACAGAAGACAAAGTGAGACAAAACTATCTTACCAATTTGGTAACTCTTGAAACCAAAACCCCATGAAAGAACGATCATATAATGGATATTTAAAAAATCATAAATTCATCAATAATATTCATAGACTAAATTCATCGGTAGTATATACACCACGCAAAAATATAGCGGTGAACATGGCATGCATTTTATAGATATAAAAAAGTGAGTGGAAATTTTTCTACCTTGTGTCTTGAATCTAATAATACTCATACAAAAATAATATATAATAAATATTAGTTTATAATAAATATAAAACATATAAATATTCTTATATCTAATTCCATATATGGTTTTATTAGGACCCTGTATTACCCACAGGTTAACAATTCTATGTTAAGGGTTCACTTCTCGTAATATCATGTTTGTTCTACACATGTTTCATAATATGTTATATATTTGGTTATTATACATATTTCATGATTTCCAGAATGCAAAAAATGATATAATTTTCACTTATATTTATTATATTTTTATTATATTAATCTATGTAATCTCGAATTATGAAATATAATACACTGTACCTGGAGACGGTAGATCGTATGTATGCATAAATGATGTTTCCATTATTATTTTCATTTTGAATGAAATAAGTGAAAGGATATATATGTATATAGTT
Organism: Viscum album; assembly: GCA_963277665.1. NCBI lineage: Eukaryota > Viridiplantae > Streptophyta > Magnoliopsida > Santalales > Viscaceae > Viscum > Viscum album. The sequence continues at coordinate 601,431,361 of OY728122.1, forward strand.
TAATTATAGTATAATTATCATGTTATATATATCATATAATTTCACAATGTCTATACTAAATACATTAAATGTAGAGTTTGAACAAATCACATCACTTTCAGGGGGTGGTATTCCATACTTCTTAAATGAAATTATCATATTTACACAAAACAAAAGGTATAATGATATGTGCTGTAAAATAATTTCATAAACTTAAAGACATTATAAATATCATATATATTGTATATAAACATATTTTTCACCATCATTCCAACCATGAGAGGTGGTATTGGAAAAAATGAGCAATTATCATTTCGTAAGGTGGTAGTTCGTCGTAAACGCAATCTGTATGTTCGTTACCCATTAGATGGTTGTGTCCATAAGATTAGTTCAAACCCATATAATAAAAATATCTCAAAATATGTATGTACTGGTGTTGTTTTATAATAATGGAACAATGTATTTTTATGGGGTGGAGAAAAAAATAAAACAAAGATCTTGAGGAAGGAAGTTACATCTTCTTTGGGTAACTCCTTTTTGTTTTGCACCGAAGTGCTTCCGTGGATTTCATTATGAAAAATGTGAGTCTTCTAGGACGATTTTTTTTATTTGAAGGATCTATTTGGGAATATCTTGGCCGAACCATAGTTTTTTTAGAGGTTTGAGGAACTGGTAGTAGAGGATGCCTTTTTAGAGTGGAGGAGTGGAACTCTTCTAAATTTGGGGAAAATGAATTCCACCCACATTTTTTCAATGTCATGTGGATCCAATAATGGATCCAATTATATAAAAGGGAGAATGGGGTTAATATATGGCCATATAATGAATCTTGTAAATGTTTCTATATTATTTTATGACTTAAATTTAAGGTTTAGAACTTTATTAACCTAATTTGTCCCTTAATTACTATAATTAATTTAAATCACTTTCCCTAATATTTTTGGTCAAAAACTATGTTTTCCTTGATAGGAAATATAAATTATTCTAATTAAAAATATGAAATACCATTTTCCAAATTAAAATCACATAAATGGAAAATTTTAATTTTAATTTAATCTGGCTGACGGGGCGACAATGTGAGTTTTTAAACTAAAAACATCTTAAAGATTACTATGTTTTTATACACAATTTCAATGTGAAATTGATTCCAATGATCTAAATTATATTAATTTATGAATTATTATGTAATTAAACATTTAAAATAATTTAAAATATATGTTAAAATTATACATAAATAAGATGAAATGTGAGTTTTGAATTAAAATTCTATTTTTTCACTATTCATTCAAAAAATGAAACTTCTCAGAAATATCCCAAAAATTCACCATAAGCTAATTTATAAATTCAGAATTAAAAAATGAATTTTATTTTTCAAAATTAAATTTCTAAAAATTTCTTTAATTAGTTTTTTTATTATTCACATAAAGACATAAAAAAGCAGTTCCATTAAGAAAATTGTATTTACAAACATATAAAGACTTTACCAAATATTATATATTTCATTGTCAACATGTTTTATTTATATGAAACCATTATAATTAAAATTTAAAAATTATTTATTACTACTCATATTACTTTTTATAATTTCTAGTTCATAACAATCTTGTTTAAATAATTATATTAATAATGTGTTGTCTCACAGAAACTCATTGTTTCATGTAACATAAGACAAAATTAGTTGGCTAAAATAAAAACAAACTATTTTTATTGTTAAGTGAAATTAAAAGTACAAATAAATATATTAATTGAAAAAAAAACAAAATCTCGGGTTGTTATAGTCTTTATCACAAAATAAAAAATAATCATTTTTATTACACTCCAAAATTTTTATATGTATTTTTCCGTCAAATAAGTATTGTGTTCAATAAATATTTCACATGAATCACGAAACTAAAATGAAGAATAATATATTTTATTATGGGAAAATATTATAATGAAATATAAATATTATGAAAATATAATAGGAAAAAATACTTTAGTAAATAAAAATACCACAAACAAAAAAATCATTATGATTTTTAAAGAATACTATAAAAAAATTGTAACTATGGAAATAAGAAAATAATTATAAATAAAATTATATTTTTAATAGAGAAATAATGTAATAGATTAAATTATTTTAGTAAGGTATCTAATGATATTTATGGAAATAAAATATTACTATTATATATATAGTCATTGGATATATGGTTGTTGGAAATATATTCATTGGAAATATGGTGATTAAATATATGGTCCCTATTTATATCCAATGTGTAACTTATGTAACTGAAAATAATATAATTAAAAAACAATAAATAATATTTTAGTTAAACAAAAATAATATATTTTATTACAAAAATATATCTTTTATGTGTTACATATTATTATTATTATTATAGTACTAATTTATGTATTTATAAAAAAATATTTTTTTCTAATAATAATTGGTTGATAAATTTAAATATCTCAATTATGAATAATTAATTTTAATATAAAGTTTCTAATGTAATATAATGTTAAAAAAATTATATTTTTCAAAGAACTATGTTTTTTATGTATTGAGTATTTTTATCTTAATAAATTGAATTTATAACTTTTAATTATAAACCTAATGTAATGTTTCAATAAATAAACAAATATATTAAGAAATATTTCATTAGTTAATTTCTAGGAAATATGATTAATATCATTTAATTATTTGAAATTATTTTTACTATTAAAACATATATTTTATTTTTTAAATTATAAGATAAATTTATAATATTTAAAAATTAAATTAGGTCAAAAGGAGTTATAACTTTTAATAAAATTTCTGAAATTATTTAGTATAGTAAAGTAATTTTTTAATCATAAAAATATGCTACCAATAAAGAAATTGAGTTACTACAATAAAGGTAAAAATGGTAAAATTGATTTATGTGGTAAAGAATAAAAATACCATGAACCCTTTTCTATAAATTGTGTTTTTGAGGGTATTCATGTTCAATATACCTTATTTTTACATCTTGTATCAAAGTTAATTTTAAATTAGAAACCATACAAGATATAAAATTAATATTTTAAATGATTCGACTCAAAACTAATATTTAAAAGGACCCCCCACCTACCCCTCCCAAATCACTCAAACCAATCCTCTATATCTTGTGTCTCAACCCATTTACACTTTCCAAGTTACTTATTATAAATTTTTTATTTTGTGGATTAATAATTAAACCTAAATCCTTCATTGTAAAGGAACCCGTGTCGAGGAGTGAATTAATAAAAGTACATACCAATTTCATCAAATTCATTTTCAATTACCTTCTCACCTATACTATTTATAAATATCATAATCCACTATAATATTATTACATTATTATTCAATGAAATTTACAGTCAAAACATATGTATTTTTTCTGAGATCCCTGGTCTATATTTTATTATTTTTCTAAGAATGCACTATAGTGGAACAACCTAAAGTCGATCTCATAGGGAGGCCACTTGCACATGCTCTTCTTTTATTGTAACTATTATATTAATTAATACACATAATAATATTGATAAATAATAATATTAGTGGGGTTTTTAAAATATATGTGACATAAATATGAATATATAACTACATTAAAAACAAAAATAACAAAATAAAATAACAAATAAGAAAAGAAGAAACATGAATGTTAGTGAGAAATGAAATCTAATTCTTTATATTTCATAGTGATGTTGTCATTTTTTTCAAATTACTTTTGAAATTCTAGACAATATTGTGATAAATGTCAATCACGTGGCACTATACTTGTTTGAATCACAATTACCCAACACTGAGAACTCTATATGAAAGTAAATACTCTTCCACATCAACAAATAAGTTGAAATCTAATGTATAAATGACGTAATTATCATAGTAATGAATATTAATAAGTAAAAAATAACTTAGTGGTATAGAAAAGGGGGAGGCTATACACTGTACTCAATTTAACCACTATTTTTTTCATAGAATAAAATAAAGAGACACTTTGAATGAAATAACTCTAGAATCCAAGACTACCTTCCTATAAGAAAACATCAATGTTTTATCTAAATTTTCATGGAGAGAGAAAACTATGAAGAGGGAAAACAAAAAATCATACAAAAATATATAATTATAGGCAGAGATTATTAATAATATATATTAAAATTATATAAAATAATTTCCAAAAAAACCTAACGTATAAAATTAAATTGTAGAACGAAATAGAAAACTCCTTTTGAGTATGTGTAAGTACACATTTATTTGAAAGGGGTGAGGGTAATTTTCTATCTAATATTAACTACTTAGAATTTAGTTCATTTTTCAAAAACTAAATTGATAAATATAATAATTTATTCTTTATAGAATTTATTTCTATCTCTCTTTCAATAACTAGATAAAATATTTTTCTTATTTATACCCATATAGGTGAAATTATTATAATATTACTTAGGAAAACATTTCAATCTAAGAAGAAAATTTTTATTATCATCCATAAGTTTTTAATTCCTTTACATCCTTTAAGTAGAAAATATCACTAGTATCCACAATAAATAAAAATTTCCCTTGGTGATTTCTATATCATACATAAAAATTTATTAAAATTTGGATTTTTAAATTTATGATATGGGTCCAAATTTATAATTTATTAAAACTAGGAACCGATTTCATATCCCCAATAGTAAGATTTATTTGGCACTCAAAGGTTTGGATTTATCATTTGTTCCTATTGTATTTATTGTATCCCATCAATTATGTAATCTAAAAAAATTAAAATTTCTATCAATCTATAAAAAGTACATGTATAAATGAAAAACTAATTTAAGATACGTAAAAATCAATTATTAGGATTTTCTTAATTAATCTCAATTTCTTACTAAAACTTATAAATTTAAAATTACCCTTAAAATAAAAAATATTTCTGATTATAAAATTTAATTAATGAATTAAATATATTAAAATAAGGGCTTTATCAATCCCCCATAGTTAACCATTGTACTATTTATCAATAAACTAATATAAATGTGATAAGAGACTTCAAATGGAAAGAATGGAGACACCACCAAATTATCACATCTAAAGGAAGTATAAATGACGCATACTTGAATTAAAATTCCCTAACTCATAAAAAATTATAATATCACATTAAATATATTGTTAATATCCCTGTTTATTTCATACCAACCTCCCTAGAAATAAATTTCCCTCTTTACTCAATGATTTGAAGAAGTTATTTACTCATTCCCATGAAAATGTTTTATCTCTATAGGCTTACTTTATTCTTAGTACCTTAACTTCATAGAGTTAAAAAGTGTTTCAATGGATATGGTCTTTCACATGGTTTCATATAAAGTTTATAATTGGCATATTATAAATGTAAAAATATCTTAGGTGGAATGAGAAGATTTAGGCTTTAAATTCATGTTAATGTAGGAAAACTATTTTACTCTAAAAAGGTATAATACTCATTCATCTCAAAAATGAATCACCTCAAAAAACCTATTTAATCCTCCTTGTTAATTCCATACTTGGTCATTATAGCTGTAAAAAAATTATTTTCTCTTCCCCTATTTAAGTGTCTTGGTTTCCATTATTATATTTGGAATTTTAGCTCAAATTTTGGATTTTTAAGGAAGGGGATATATTTTGGTCATAAAAAACTATTGAATTTTTATCCCTTTTTTGAATTATATTATGGTCCACCAATAAATATTTTCATCATGAATTTTTTCCCACTACTATAGTAATAAATATAGTAGCACATTCAATTTAAACACAAACCAGATTATTCAAATCATATCAACACAACAAAAATCCCCCCCACAATTGAGATTAATAATAATAATGCAGGAAACTTCTATGTCAGGATAGGAAGGAATAAATGGAATCTAATTTTACTTAATAAAAATGAATATAATGTTTATTAATGGGTTTAATAAACTTCGTATGTAATGGAATTAAAAAATAAGAGTAAAACTTAAGTGAGGCATTCAAAATGGTTCCTCAATCATAATTGAAATATCCCATGAACCCTGAAATCATGGAAAAATAGAAAAAATATTCTATAGATCACAAAATATGAATTAAGACAGTCATGGAAAATATAATGGTGAAAAATATATCAATATGGTTTAAAACCTCTCGAGTTAGAAAATATTTTCAATTTTGAAAGAACTAGAGAACATATGTTTAATAATAAATAATACTTCCATAAATTAAACTATTTGAAATAATAAAACAAAATCCATTTTTGAAATAATTTAAATCCCCAAAAAGTTAACCAAAATATAGATCCAAAAATACGAATATGGTTTGAATTTTCCAATTTATTCGAGTTAAGCTTAAGAATAAAAAAAATCCAAAATAGTTAAAAACAAAAAATAATAAACATAGAACATTATATCTATGTAAGTTAATATCCCTCATAATTAAGAATAAATTACACTTTCACTTAATTTAAAATTTAATTAGAATGTAAATGATATAAAACCAAATGTAATCAAAGATATAACCTAATATTAATATCTCATGTAAGCCATGAGCTAATATCCAAGTTTTTTCCACATTAGAAAAATAATGAACGGAAAAGAATTGAAAAATAAATTATATTGAAAGATAAATAAAGATAAATAAAAACAATAATAATGAAATATTACAGTTTAACCCCAATGTGGGTACTATATTTTTACATCCCATAGTTTGATGTTCTAGTGCATTTTCATCAATATGATTCTGGGTATGGTTTAAATGATTTGAACTATGAAATGTTTTCTCGTCAAATATATTTTACCTTGGACTGTTTGTAGATAACTCCATGTATGAATTACTATAGGTTCATTCCCTTACAATTTTAGTACATATTGAATTTTGGGGATGGAGAAAAAAAATTCTCTTCATTTAATACCTCTAATTATATGTCCACTTAAAAATCCATGGCCTATTCTATATATGTTAGATCAATAAAATTTCCTAAAAATTATTTTCCTGAAATGCTCCATCTGAATAAATCTAACACATAATTAATCAATAAATAAACATTATTTTTCATTTAAATCGGCTTGAAAATTATTTCTTCCGGTATGGCCGCTACGGACTCAGTCTTAGTATGAGCCTCTTTATCTATACCTTTATCCTCCATGTAAATCCATGTGTTGGAATAATTTAAAAAACAAATGTATTGGGTGGTAATACCCAATTTATTTTCCAATAAAATCATAAAAAATTTATTTCAAGAAAATAATATCTTCCTTCATTGGATTGAATTATAATTATTATTCATCAAAAAATGCCTCTTGGATTTGGGTTGATGGACATGGAGGTAATTATTCAATATCCTCTTCTATGTGAAGAGAGTTGTATAAATTTACTAGTATATATTTTTAAAATATGACAGGTCACATACATTTTCAAATTCTTCAAAATCATATCAATATTATTCTAGATCATCTTCATATAATATAATAACATCATTTTGAATGTCCAAATCTAGAAAATCATCATGAAATGGTCAATATCATATGATTAGAACTTCATGTAACATCCTAAAGGCCTCCTTTAGTTCTTTAAGTATGAATGCAGGTGGAATAAGTTTCAATTATTCTTCAACAAAATTTGTTTTCCCAACCATAAATCATTACTTTGTTAATGGAAGAAACAAGATTGTCCATTTTCTTTCTCAATTCGTCTATTATTTTAAAAAATATATCATCTTGAATCTTCAAATATTATACCCTAATAGTCACATCATAACTAGTCCATACCTATGAAAATTCACTAAAACATCCATATTAACCTATGAAATAATGTATTTGCAATTATTCTATATTTTCATTTTAATAATAAATGATTTATATTATTTTTTTATAGAAAACTATTATAGAGGATATTTTACTCTTGGGAAATATAACCAAATTCATACATGGGTATTTTTCATAAATCCCATATTCAATATTATTTATTTTAAAAAGCATGGTCTATAGGGGTAAATAAAAGGGTTGACTATGTGTAGAGGCCACTTAAATGAATTTCACTAATCCTATACCTATTATATTAACTAACATATATACTAAAAATAATTATATGAATATTAGTTCGGATGTGGACATAGATTTGATATAAATATAAATACACGATGGCCTTTAATAAATTGAGAAAAAACAAAACACAAAAAACTAAATAAGTGGCAAGAAATTCTGTGATAAATAAAGCCTTATTATAGTGATTTCATAGTGATTTTATCACTATTCACTAAATAACTATCAATATTATAATCAACATAGAAAAAAATATCAATCAAAATATACCACATATTATTGAATTGTAATTACCCTACATCGAGAACTCTTCTTACAGGGAAATACACTTCCACATCAGCACCCAAGTCAAAATACAATGAATGGATGACTTAATTATAAAAAATAATTAATAATGATAATAATTAAGAGAGTAATGGTAGATAAAATGGGGTGACCACACTTCATAATCAATTTAAAAACTATTTTATTTCTCAAAATGAAGTATATGGAGAATCCAAAGTATGATATTTCAGTTATCCACCAATAAATTACTTCAAAGAAAAACCAAAGTTAGTTTTCTATTTTTATAATGATAGAAACGCGTGGTGGGGGAAATAAAAAAATTAAAAAAATAGAGATAATGTGAGGAAAATATTAGTAATATTAACTGAAATAATTGAAAATTATTAAAATATAAAAATCCAACTTAGAAAATGAATATTCCTAACAAAATTTCTAACTCTTTTGAAGTATGTGGATGTTCAAATTTATAGTCAAGGGGTGTGGGAAATGTTCACTCAAAATTATATATTCCAAGAAAAAAACATTCTTAGAATTGTAAATTTCATAATCTTGTAATATTTATTTTATTTGACTTATTATTGTATAATATTCTATTTACTTATAAAATTTTAATCTTATTTGGACATATTTAGATGATGTTATGATAGGAATACTTGGGAAAACATTTTGGTTAGGAAGACTCTCTATATTCCTATACATTGATATCCCTTGACATTATAGAGATTAAATATATAAAATTAAAAGTATCCATATTTAATTAAAATATTTATTTGTGTGTTATATATTATTCATAAAAAATTATGCTCATTTCGTTTTTCAATTTTGAGATATGGTCATATGAATAAATTTCATAAAAATTGGGACTCAATTTTAAGGTCCCCAATTGTAAAATAATTTTAAAATAAAAAGATAAAATTTGGTATTTATATATATTTCATGAAATTTATCCAATAAATTATTTAGTCATAAAAAATTAATTTCAAAATATGTATTAGTGTGTAAAATGTTCTGGAAAAAATACTAAACAGAATTAAAATACCTAATAATTTATTAATTTATGAATATGAAAAGTAACCTCAAAATAATAAGAAATTATTATTAATACATTTAATTAAAGAATAAAATATATAAAAACATGGTTATATTTATTAATATAATTATATAAGTATGAAATATCACACATTCAATATTTTAGCATATTCTTTTTTGAGTAATTTTAACCACTTACATGAATAATGTTATTCTAACACTATCATTTGCATCATCAATAAGTATCAATAAATTAATACTAGTAATATATTAAATTAATGATTAATTTAAATTGTGAATAATTTTTTTATGGGTTACATAAAAAGTAATGTTCAATTTAAGGTAACATTTTATTATCAAAAAAATAATCTAAAACATGAACACCATCGATTTTATTAACATGAGCCCTACCAGTACATTACAAAAAATTTACTATGGACTAAATAAATAATTGAATTTTTTTCACTACCTTGAATAATATAGAAATAGTGATCTTTGTATCAAATAACTAGGATTGACATCTTCATTATGAATGTTATATTAAATAATAAAAATTACTAATTTAAAAAAACAAGAACTATAAAGTATATTTGTAATAAATAATTATAATTGAATAATGTAAATGGTAATAGATTTAAATATGGTTATAAAATAATCTATTAAGATATTATTTTGTGTTATATAGGAGGATAAAGTTATTTCATTAATTTTGGGTGTAATGGTAATCATTTTTTACCAATCCCATTCTGAAATTCATATTTATTTTCAATGATCTTCCATATGGTAAAAAATGTTCTTTCTCTAGAAAAACCCATCATGTTTCTTATCCTCATATTATTCATGGGTATTACATGTATTTTTACCATTTATCCAAAATTATGGTTCTAGTTAGACATGCCATTTTGTCTTCCTTTTGGTTAGGAACCTTTATCCTCCACATGAATATTATCGATATTGTTTTATGGATAAGCTAATATCTTCTTCAATAATTATTTTGGGTCTTTTTCAGAGAACATTACTTTAATTAAAAATGAAATCATATTTTAAATTTTTTATTATTGTTGTCTTCTACCAACATTAACAATGTTTACAAAGTGTGAAAGGGATCTTTTTTCTAAATGTTTTCATACTAATTCATTTTATGGTTGTCTTCATCAATTTTCTTTAAGATAATTAGTCTATATGTTTTATTTTTTATCATTGATATTATTATTACCTTTATTTTAAATATTATTTAAATTAAAAAAAATGTATTAGAAATTAAAATGTCATTTCATACTATTTCTCAAAGTAATTTGTATTGCCTTTGGAAAGTGTTTCACATCTATGTCAATATCACTTAATTTTAATTTTTATTTACTTGATATATTCTATAATAATATCATCCACCTAAATTATAATTATGTATTATGATAATATCTTATAGATGTTTTTATAAAATTCATTTATTTTTCTACTATTAATTAAGCTATGTTGGAATTAAGAATATTTTCAAGTTTGTATGAAATGCTTATGTATGGGTTTTAATAATGTGATAGGTTGGTCTTGAATTATATAACCATTAAATTCATTTGTTAAATAGTTATATTTTATGATATGAAATGTATGAGACAAGTATGTAAACTAAATCCTCTTTGAGGCTTTATCCACAATGTTTATTAAATGGGGAGTGAACTCAATACACTTTCCGACTATCGCGACCATTGATTTTTAATCATTAATGTTACATAACTCTTACAGATTACGTAAATATTATAAAAATATAAACTCAAATACCATATTTGTTTAGTGCCTTTGGAAACATGGGAACATAAAAACTAGTATATATTGGAGCTACATCATCTCTCACTAGGTTCTTCATAACTAGCACCCTTTTTAGATATATCATACATAGTACATATCATCATAACCTGGGGAAAGGAAACATAAGATGGGTTAGCTCAAATTATTAGTAAGGGTAATTAAGGATGAAATATAAGAATAAACATGAGTATATGGGTATGATAACATGATCCTGAAAATAGAAGATCACACCCTGCATATCAATGATCATAACTAAAATCATGGAATAAAGATTGGTTATTCATAAGACGTGAATCATATGAAAAAAATATCATAAGCCCTGAAAGCATAACATTGTAATAAGACATGGAATTTTGTAAAACATATAATCATATAATGATTTATATAGTATCCAAGACATTTCTTCTAAGACCATCTTAGTAGTATGGGTTCACTTTCCATACAATCGTAGTAGTCATGGTTCACTCTCATGGACATTGTAGAAGCACGAGTTCACTCCTTATACCATCTTAGTTGTCCTGGTTCACTCCCATGGCCATCATATCAGTGATGGTTCAATCCCAACACCATATTAATTTATCTCATGAGACATAAAACCTTACCAAAAGCATTGAAGGGAGATATTGGTCCCACCCATCACATAAAGAAATCATACACACATGTACCACAGGATCATAAATAATACTATCATAACCCATGAAATGAAATGGGTATCATAAACATGTAAAAATATAAAAACCTATATAAATATATATGTTTCATAATAATTTCATCATAAGAAAACACTATTAAAAGAAGCGGGTTTGAAAATCATATAACCTTTCAAAGAGATAAGAGCTTCATAAGTATCGTGCCATAATAAAATCCATTCAATGAAATAATATGAATTGAAACATTGTATAATTCCCCTATAAATGCATTAGTAACACCAATGGATGTTATCTTAGAAGGGAAATAATTTTGAATGATATTTTTTAAAAAAATATTGATGAAAATATCCATTATTCATTAAAAAAATTATTTTTATAACATGAAACATTTTGAAAAAACTTTTCTTTAAAAATAGATTTGGAAACTTATAAATAATATTTGAAAACAATAAAAAAAAATTAATACACTTTTTCAATGAAAATTATATTCAAGAATATTTTGAAATCATTTTTGAAAACATTTTATAAAAACAATGTTTTTGAATACAGTAGATTTCCGACTGAAGAGAGAGATAGTAGAATTTTACTTAAAAACAATATATTATATACCAAAGAGTGAGAAAATGGTACTAACAATAGTTTATATAATGAATAAATATATTACAAGTAAAATAAATAATATTCTCGAGATTTGGATTATAATATTTCATTAAAGTAAGCATATATATAAAAAAATCATGGAAAGCGATGAGATTATCTCAATAAACTCTTATAACTCAGTAACATAGAATCATACACTCTGGGTAAGAAAATGATATTAAATCAAGCATAATATATCAGTAAAGTAATTATATTCAACATATATCATGTAAAATGGAATTATATACACCTCAAAAAAGAGTTTTGGTGCATAAAAAAAGAGAATTTCAAAGATGGAAAATTGAGACAAAACTATTTTACCAATTTCGTAACATTTGAAAGGTAAACCCCATGAAAGAAGGATCATAGAATAGATATGTGGATACATAAATTTCAGTATAATATACATATCATTCAATCATGTTAATTATATACATCAAAAAAAAGTAACAGTGTTGAACATAACATGAATCTCATAGAAATTAAATGTGAGATGAAATTTCCATTACCTTGTGTCTTGACTCTCTCCATACTCATAAAAAATCTGTTTGCAATTAATATAAATTTTTTATAAATATTTTAAATAATATTTTTAGTATATCTATGACAATATTTTTTTTTTATTATTTTGTGTTACCCACTTGATAATTATCCAATGTTAAGGTTTCACTTCGGGTAATATTCGCTTTGTTTTTCGCATGTGTCTTAATTGGTTATATCATTGGTCCTTATACTTATATCATGATTCAAGAATGTATATAATGATATAAATATAATATATATCCAGTATATTTATATTATAATAATCTATAGCATAATGAATTATTAAATGAAATACATTGTTCATGGAGATGGTAAGTCGTGCGTACACATGAATGAGGTTTCTATTTTTATTATCGTATTGAAGGAAAGTATTTAAATGAAATATATATATATATATATGTATATATGTATGTATCTATGAATTTATATATCATTATTAAATTATAATTACTATATTACATATATCATATAATTTCACTAAACCCATCCTTAATATATTCTATGTGGTGTGTGAATGAATCACGTCGCTTTGAGGGGGCGGTAGTCCACACTTCCTCAAATGATATTATCATATTAACACCAAATGGGAAGTAAAAACGTATGTGTTATAAAAATTAATAAAAAATATTAAAGTCATAAAATATATTATATATAACATATATAAATATATTTCCCATCCTAATTGACCCCATGATTTGTGTTAAAGGAGAAATGAACAATCATCATTTCGTGGGGAAGTAGTTTTCCATACACAAAAATACTATTTTCATTATCCATTAGATAAAGGTGTTTGTATTTTTTTGTCTACCCCTTAGAATGAAAACCTAATGCTATACATATGAAACTTTTTTTCACATAGGAATGGAATAGAGAGAGTGGAGGGGTGGAGAAGGAAAATAAATGAAATGAGCTTGAGAGAAGATGTTACCTCTAACTCAGGTAACTCCTTTTGGTTTGTACCAAAAGGATTCCTTGAAAGTATTTATTACAAAAGGTAGGATTAAAGGCCTAAGGGGGGATTTTTGGAAATTTTATTAGGCAGGTATTGGCAGAAATTAACAGTTTTGAGAGGTGTTAGGAATGGGTAAAGATGGTTCACTTTTATAGGGAAGGAAAATGACTCACTTGGAATTTTTAGAAAAAAGTTAGGCCTACAGATGATTTTACCTAAAAATAGTCATACCAAACCAAAAAAACTCAATAATTTAAGGTTTTTCATCAAACTATGGACATAATTTGTTTCATGTTTCTTGGACATTTCGGTCCTTAATTTTAATGATTAGTCCCTAATTGGGCTTAATTTGGCCTTAACAGTTGTGATTAACGTTATTCACTTTTACTAATAATTTTGGTCAAAAAATTACATGGTATTATTAGAATATAAATATTAGATTTAATAAAATGGTGTATTTTGGATTTTTTTAAATTCAATTAACATTAGCGGAAAAATTAAGATTAGTTACAATCCTATAGTTAGGATCTAATAACAGAGTTTTAAAGTAGGAAAAATTTCAAAAGTTTGTTATGATTTTAAATTCAGTTTCAAAGTGAAATTGATTTTAATGAATTCCATTTTATTATTAGATATAATAATTTTCTAATGTTACATTAAAACATATTTCTAATATAATTTATGATTAATAAATAATTATACAAAAATGAAAATTTTAACCTAAAAGCAATATATTTTCACTAATTATCAAAAAAATAAGTTTCTTAGAAATATCCAAAATATTCACCCAAGGATAATTTTGATGTTATGAATTCAAAAATGAAGATTATTTTATCAAATTAAATATCCAAAATTTTATAAAATTAATTTTATTGTTAAAATTGGTCTATTCCTGAAAATGGAATTCTTAACACGAAAAGGAAGTTACCAAAAATTATTATTTATCATTATCAATTTGTTTTATTTATATAAAACAATTATAAAAAATATTGGAAAATTATTTATTATTATTCCAATAACTATTTCTAGTGGTTATGTTATAATTATGTCATTTTATTAATTATATATATTTATATATATTTCACATAAACTTAGTGTTTTTTGCATCACACCCCAAGTCAATGTTTCTTGTAGAGCAAGCCAAGTTGGTATTTCATGTAGCACTAGAAAATTCATTATTTTAGGTGAAATGAGTATTTTAATTGGTGAAAATATATTTTAATTGTTTCTTGTAGTGATAAAAATAAAAATATTAAATTATATCGAAAAACAATTATCAAAATCTCAGGGTGTTACATTCTGCCCCCCTTAAAATAAATTTCTCCCATGATATTCATCTGGGTTATAAATGGGTTGATACATGATGGTTTCATTCATAAAAACCCACATCATAAAAATGGATACTAAAGCTTCCCTTAAAAGGGAAATTTGGAACCATAATGGTCACCCAAAGTAACGTATAACTGGGTTTCCACATAGGTTAACATAAGTTGGGAGTGAATATTTTACACATAGGAAAAGAAGAAATATTTACAGGGAGTGATTGAGGTAATTAATCACAAACAAGTGAATAATAAAAGGAAATACGTGGGCATAAATGTTAAGAATATCTTATGATTCCAAAATCCATTGGTTCAAAAATATTTAAGGTATTAGGATTACATTTTTTATGTATCACTTTCATAGCATTGAGAAATTCTTGGTAAATTTATATAAACACAATTTCATTTTTGGGTTGTTCTTTGAAAAAAATTTAATACATCCATTAGGTCATTAAATGAATGTCCAAAAATTAACATTGATGTATAAAGAATTAAAACACTGTTTTACTAGATCTTTAGGCCCCTAAAAGTATAAAAAGTGTAACTATTTGTCTCTTAAAATAAAGATGCATTAATCTATAATCACAAAAAGTAACACTAATGGTAAAGAATAAATATTTATTTATTAAAAATATATATATATTAACTATGAAATCACGTAGTCCAGTGGTAGGTGAGAAACCCTTATCGTCCTTCAGTCATGGGTTCAAGACCCACGACCTTGCTGGACTTGATTGGTGGTTACCCGACATAATTGACATCCATTTCTAAAACAATTCCAATATAATTTCCAAAATATATAAGATGTACATCATTTAAATAAGGTTAATTTATAAATATCCTTTGAACATAGGTTTTCAATATAAACTCAGTGCACAAATAATTCATGTGAAGTTCTACGTAAACATTTCCAAGATGGTAAACCTTATAACCATTCTCAAAGGTAAAAATACAAAACATTATAAAGAGAGTCATAAAATAATCTTAACATTGATTCAATTTTATATCAAAAAGTATATCATGGTTGTAACATTCCAAACATGTGAATAACTTATTGTATATTCCAACGAACCCTGGTAACTACCTGAATTACAATAAATCCTTTTGGAAAACATGCATGCTTCTCGATTCCAATGTATATTGGATCAATTAATTAAATCAAAAAATGTTGCAAACTTTATAACTTAGAGAATAAACCAACTATAAACAAGTCCTTACATAGTTTCAAGGTACTAAAAACTATCTAATTTACTTATTCATATCCCATGAATCATTATCCATACAAAATTATCTTATCATAAAGAATATATTAAGGGTTACCTTCCTTTAGTCCAAATATCATATTGTCATAAAATCACTTAAATAGTAGAATTAATATATTATATATATCATATAATTTCACTAAACCCATCCTTAATACATTCCATGTGGTGTGTGAGTGAATCACATCACTTTTAGGGGATGGTAATCCACACTTCCTCAAACGAGATTATTGTATTAACACCAAATGGGAAGTAGAAAGGTTTGTTCTTTAAAAATGAATAAAGTACCTAAAATAAATAATTGATATTATATATAACATAAATAAATTTATTTTCCATCGTAATATCCACCATTGTTGGTGGTAAAGGATAAATGAACAAACATTATTTTGTGAGGAAATAGTTCACCGTACATAGAAATAGTTTGTTCGATATCCATTTGATGGATGTGTGTGTAAGTGTAGGTGAAAATATTGTCATGAAAACAAAATAGTATAATTATAATATTTTTTTCACACAGTATTATAATAATGATAGTGGAGGGGTATATAATTATAATAAATGAAAGGAGTTTGAGATAATGCATTACCTCTAAATCAGGTAACTCCTTTCGGTTTGTGCTAAAAGGATTCCTTGAGACGATTTCTGAAAAAAGGGAGGCTTAAAGGTCAAATTAATTATTGTTGGGAAGTGTATTGTGTAGTTATTTATTAAATTAAGAGTTTTTAGAGGTTTTTTGAATGGGTAGAGGTGGTGGACTTTTATAGGGAAGGAAAAGGACTCACTTGGAATTATTAGAAACAAGTTAGGTTTGCATATGTTCTGATCTAAAAAAAAGTCATAAAAATAAAATAAATCAATAATTTAAGGATTATTTACAAACTATGTACATACCATGGGTGTTGGACAACTGTATTGGTCATTTTATCCTTTATTAATAAGGTTTAGTCCCTAATTATGATTAATATGGGCAAAATATTTATGATTAATTTTAATCACTTTTACTAATCATTTTAGTCAAAAATAAACATGGTATTATTAGAATCTAAATATTATACTAAATAAAATGGTGCATGTTGGAATTTTTAAATTCAATTCACATAAGTGGAAAATATAAGATTAGTGTTAATCCCGCAGACTGGATGAAATAACAGGGTTTTAAAGTAGGAAAAAGTTCAAAATTTTGGTAATATCTAATATTTAGTTTAAAAAAAGAAATTGATTCTAAAGAATTACATTTTATTAGTGGATTTAATATTTATCTAATTTTTCCTTAAAAAATATTTATTATATCATTTATAATTAATAATTAATTAGACAAAAATGAAAGCTTTAACAAAAAGTAGTATGTTTTCACTATTCATAAAAAATGGTGTTTCTCAGAAAAATACCAAAAATTATACCTAGGATAATTTTGATGTTCTAAATTAAAAAATGATGTTTATTGTATCAAATTAAATTTATAAATTTGTAAAAATTAATTTTATTATTAAAATTGGTCTACTTAAGAAAACAGTATTTTTAACACAAAAAGGACCTTAGAAAAACTCTTATTTTTCATTATCAATATGTTTTATTTATATAAAAAAATTATAAAAAATATTTGAAAAGTTGTTATTACTATTAATATATATATTTTCAATGGTAAGGTTATAATTATCAAATTTAATTAATTGTATATATTTGTGTGTGTGTGTGTTTCATAAAAACTCAATATTGTGTACATCGTATACCAAGTCAGTGTTGCGTGTAGCGCAAGCCAAGTTGGTATTATATGTAGAACAAGACAATTCAATATTGCATTTGAAATTAGTGTTTTAATTAGTGAAAAAATATTTTATACGTTTCTATAGTGAAAAATATCAAAATATTAAATTAAATCAAAAAAAATTCTCAAAATCTCAGGTTGTTATAGAGACTCTATCCACAATATGATGATGGTGTTAGTAGAGAGACCCTACATAGTAAGTTGTTTTCTTATTTTCTTTTTAGGATATATTATTATAACTATGTTATGTTTTTGAGGTCCGTGATTGTTGACTTGTGTTTTTACACTCTTATTACTCATGTTTTATGTCTTTCAAAAATACTTATGCCATGACCCATGATTTATTATGATTTATATACTTTGTATGGTTATATTTTCTTTTTAGTAATAATTATTATGTTTTCAAAACCACTTGTTAATCATATTCTATCTTAAAAGTTTTTTTTTTATATTTTCTAATGTTTAACCTTAATGAGCATCAGAGCTAGCCTTTTCTTATGTTTTTATTTCCCCGGGTTATGGAAAATATTATCATGTATGATATGTCTATAAGTGTATCATGTGAAAATAATATTTATGAGATATATTAAGGTTTTTTTAAAATAAGTTTATTATGTATCTATTCTCCAAAGACTCTAAACCAATATATACTATGGTTTGTTTTATTTTACTGTTTCATTAATATTCATATATAATGGTGTAATATGTTTTTATGAATTAATTGGATCTTTTATGTTGGTATTAGAGTGAATTTTATTTATTTTTTGGGATTGGTTTATAATGAATTTGAGGGTATAACCTAGAAAAACTTATGTTGAAAAAAAAATATTTAGGATGAACCTATATTTCAATGGTTAAAATGAGGCATTCATAATTTAGGATATCATGGGATTGTTTATATTTATTATATGATTATTTAATATAATTATTTTCTCTTGATACACATGATATCCATTTTTTAATAAATTTTTGTAACTAGAAGGAATTATATTGAAAAAGAGTATTATAGAAAATTCAATGATTTCTAGAATGAGAAACTAAAATAAATATGAGATTTAGTGAAAAATATTATACACATTATCAAAAAAATCAAATAATATATGAATAATAAAAAAATAATCTTGAACTCCCAAAGGTGATAAGGAAGTAACAAATCTATCTAGAGTAAATCAGGTTGTAATGTATTCCCTCTTTTATTAGGTCTTCCATTAAACTTATTGGGGAGAAATTGATCCATAAAATAGGGAATATTTTTTCCCTCTACTGATTGAAGTATGAAACCATTTTTTTGGTAGTTTATCATTGGTAATTTTAAGTTTACCAATGGTGGATTATCATTAATAATACAAGGAAAGAGGATTGAATCAAATATATGGAATGGTAGAAGTTTAAAATGGAATATTATAATAAATACATTCCCTAAACTCTTCACAAAAAAATATAGAGGGAATGCTTGAAGTTGAAAAAAAAGATTAATTCATTAGTACCTATATATAAAACATTACAGGGAATTCATAGTATTATTTTAGTTTTATCATAGACCAAGGATGAAAAATAAAATATTTCATTAGTTTCTTAACTCTATGTCCTTGAATGGTTTTATCTATAAGGTATATTCATAGCTATAGATAAATTTGCCATATGATATAAAGGTTTAAATGAGGATTAAAAACACCAATTTTTCCCAATTGTTTTTTAGGAAATGTGGAAAATATAGCTTGAGGAAACTCAAATGATAAAACCCATGAAGGAATGAAAATAAATCTTCCTTTATAAAAAAAATTAGGGATTAAAAATGGTAGATTTTGCATTAAATGGAAAAGTAAATTATTTAAATGTGGAATATAATTACATTAATCAAATGAGTATATATGATACAGAAATTGGACAACCAATTAAATCAATGAAAAGAAATTTCAATATAATGTACCACCTACTCCAAAATTATTTAATTGTAAGGATTATTGGAATTATTCCAGGTAGTGTTCTAATCCAAGTGTTAATTATGAAAATCTATGTTATAAATCTCTAAATTCAATGAAAAAAATACAAAACCTATGCAATTACAACTAGTTAATATGGTCACAATAACATAGTTTGGAAAGGTATACTTTTCATCCACACTATAATTGAAAATGTCTTACATGATTATTGATCCAATTACACTGTCTTATATGTGATGATTTCTATGAAAATAAAGTTAACAAAACAACATCTTGATATTTAATTATTTGTTAAAACTTCTACTAGTATAATTATTGAATATATTGTCTATAACTCCTCTCTCCTATATTTCTATAGGAATGTATTTTCTGATAATCTTATTATTTTCCCTTTTGTATAATTTGATGTGATTATGGGAATTGATTAGCTTTCTCTATATCGTGCCCATATTATTTATCATTATTGGGATGTCACATTCCATTTATTGAATAAAAATATAATCATATATTATTGCAAGTATAGTTGTGAAATCCTTATGTAAATTACTTCCATTATATTTGTTATAATACCCAATAATGTTGGGTATTTAAGTCAAACAGTACGGTTTAAACTCAATAGGGAGGATATTCTTATTTTGATTTCATATGTTTATTTTCTCATAAATAGTAGTATGTTCTTCACCTAAATCATGAGTATTTTATATATAACTCATACATAGTGTTATTCTTATATCAGCAACTCCTTATATTTCCATGTGTTTCTCTATGGGTTGAACATGTATTGTTTTTTTAGAATAATAATAAGTTAATGATTATTTTCATTAATTATACAGAACCCAACAAAATCCAGAGAAATAATAAAAATTTTCTACCCTATTTTGATCACATGTTAGATTAGTCTCAAGGGGATCAATACTACACAATGATTGTATCTTGATCTGGATATCAACAATTAAGGGTGAAAGGTTAGGATGTATCTATAATAGCTATTAGTAAAAAAATTGTTATGACGAATTCATAGTGACACCATTCTGACACACAAATTCCCCTTCATTTTTCATGGATATGATGAATAGTTCCTTTTTAGATTACCAAGATCAATTTTTAGTAGTCTTTATAGATGATATTCTCAAATATTTCAAGTGATAGAAATATCAAGAAGATAATTTTAAAATTTTGATAAAGACCATAATAAAGGAAAAAAGTTTATTCCACATTAAAAAAATGTAAATTTTTTATATATAAATTATAATTCCAACATCCTGTAATCATAATCAAGGTAATATCAATGGATTATTCAAAATAAGTACGGTTAAAGAATGATATAGACCAAACACTTTACTATATATCTATATTTTTCTTGGATTTCAAAGATATTATCAATTTTTTGTGAGGAATTTTTCATGAATGTAAAATCCACTAACCATGTGAACTTAGAAGGAAGGAAAGTTCCTCAATATAGATGAATGTGAAAAAAAAATCAAGGGTCATAAGAAAATGATTGTCACTACACCGTTATTCACACTACCATGTAGTGGATAAGGGTTTATGGTGTACAATGAAGCATTAAATAAGGGATTATGAGGTTTTCTCATACAGAATATAATTGTGGTAGCTTATGCCTCAAATAAATTATTGTATAATGAGAAAAATTATCACACCTGTGATTTGGAGCTATTGGTGGTAATATTTTTGTTAAAGGTAGGGAATACATATATCTATGGAGAAAAGAATGAAATATATACTGATTACAAATGATTAATGTATATATTAATATAGAAATAGTTGAACATGATCCAGAGGATATGGTTAGTGTTGATTAATGATGAGGAATACCTGATACAATACCACCCTAGGAAAAAAACAAGGTGGTTGATTCCATTAGTAGAGAGGATAATTATACCTTATCCATGATAAGGATTGAAATAGATACAATAATCATGTATTTTAAAAGTAAATTACTTAAGATCATTAGATAATAGTATAAATCCAATATTTTTTTTTTCAATGGGGATTTATTGATTAAATGATAATCTGTGATGCCATTTTAGGTCATTTAACATTTTAATAAAAAAATTAACTTTAGTAATTAATTGATTCAATTTTTCTTGATTTCATTTTTATATTTTTTTTTAAATCATACTTTATTTGAATTTAAATATTCATTAATAACATACAGTTTTTTTGGTTTTTAGTTTGTTAAATTAATTCTTCATTCATTTCAAGATTTTATTTAAATAATTTTTTATTGAATTTTTTCCCCCTAAGGCTGACCACATATAGCAGGCATGTTTACTCAACCAAACCTAAACAACCAACAATTAGAACTAATTGAAATGGTTAGTGAAGTGACCATTTTTTAGAACTATCATTCCTATAATAATGATAAGTCCTTGAAATATACATCCATTCATTATAAATAACCCCAAGACTAAACAATATAACTGGCCATGAGAGGATTCCTATATACTAGGAGATTGACCAATTTTTCCAAATGACCCCAAAAAAGAAATTCTTTATTGCATAGTTAACAGATAGAGAATTTGATACCTATTGTACCAGATCTATCATGTAGAGAAAAATTTATTGCATGAGATTGAACCTTTAGTAATTATTACCTATGAACTACTGAGAAGAAATTTTGAGGCTATCCGAATTTATTGGGTGCTCATGCCTCCACTGATGATTTTATGATATAATGTTTCTCTTCTAATAAATCAAAATTGAGACCAACATGACTTTTTTATCATCATCCAAAAATATGACTATTTATTTTGATCTCTATTGGAAATGACGATCTGAACTTTGAGGATCTAATCCTAAAATAAAGTAGCATGAGGGAAGATTTTGTTTAGCCTATCTTCTGAATCAGAACCTCAAAACTACCATTTATCTATATGAATAAATTTATTGATACCCAAATATAACTTAGGATGGAGATAATGATGTCTTTCTAATTTATTAGTGGATAATAGGTGATGAAATATTTCACTCTGTAGGATTTATGTTGTTCAAGAATGCATGAAGGAGATCTAGTGTCACCCAGAGTCATGTATACATGAACTATTGACAAACTAGTTAATTTATATCCCAATATATTTGATATTTAGACTTTAAAATCCCTAAATCATCCTAAAGCTAATTATAATCCTCATGAGATAAAAATAAAATAAGGGAGTTTAATTCCTATTGACCTGGTTCAATGACTTATCCAACTACTAAGAAGTTTGATAAATGTTTTAGTATAGTTAAATTATAGATGTACATTCAAGGATGAGGATGTTGATCCACCTAAGTGGTACAAGAATCAATTATATGTGTTTGATATAGGCTAGTCATGGATGAGACAAATCACAATATTATTAAAAATTTTAGGGGTCTCTATGATGCATGAGATGGTTGTTTGGTATTTTGATGGTAATAGTTGCGTGGATATAGATTTTTTCATGAAGGATATGTGACTAGATTTATCAAAAAAAATTGAAATTTTGAGCTACAAGTAGAGTTCCTATGGTTACTGAATCAAAATAAGAACTAATATTGTTATTACATGAAATATATTAACCTTGGTATTATCTCTTTGAAGTTGAAACATGATTGAATAGTATTTCTTTAGAGTTTTATTTTATCTTTGTTTGTAAGCTACTTCAATTTGAATTGTGGAACCTGATATTGAGGCTAAACAATTATACAATTACAATGAATGGAATACTTTAATCATGTGAATTCATGGTCAATACAAGAAAAACTCAACTAAATCCATAACTATAAATTCAAATAAAGTCAATGATTATTGAAACTAAAATTGATGAAGGTTTTAGTGATCATTGATGATGTTATAAATTTTACTCCTGGTTTTTTAATAATAGATGGGAAATACAATATAGTCCATACTCCAAAAGTCCCTAAGGCCAACTATTTTTTCAATTTTTATAATCCCCCATTTAAGAGTTGAAGGGGAACCCTAACATGGCCCGTAGGCTTCATGAAATTACATGACCCGAAGGTCTTAGAGGAATTCATCAAGACTATAACTACTTGGATCTGCCACTCCCCTACATCTCCATCACAATATCAGCTCTCCACCTTCACATGGCTATTCATATAGGCTTCCCATACATACACAGGATGGTCCTGATGGAAATATCCATACCCTCCCATCCGTATAAATATGTTACCTCTACTATAGTGAATGTAGAAGCTCTGAATTCTCATCTAAAGCCTGGTCCATGTAGAGTCTTCCTAGTCCATTTAAGCAAAATTTCATGTGAATTGATGGCCATGAGGTGGCCCAAAGGCCTTGAGGTTGCATGAATGCCTTACTGGACCAATGACCTTGGGTGGACCGAAAGCGTTGAAGGAGTCGAGGATCAAACTTGTAGCCCAAAATCCCAAACAGATGAATAGTTCCGACTACGAAAGTACAAAACTGCACAAGCTACAGTTCCTGTTGCAGTAGTGCAATAATACGTTCATAATATTTCTCTGCCATTATTTCATCTTGGGTCTCTTTGATTCACTTTTTGAGTCCTCAGAAATCATTATAAGGCTCTTGTACAACAATACAGTCCATAGGCAATGCATAATCCTCTTGGAAAGGTTACTCTATGGATCAAAATTCCCCATAAGGATAAATACCATGAAATACATACTATATATTTTTAACATAGGTTTCAATACTAAACTGATTTAAAATAGATTAGCACAAATGATCCCAATACTACCTTAAGGTCGAGTAAAGTTGATTTTAAAATTACACATAATTCCTAAAATATAAATTGATGAAATCTAAGTCAAAGGAGGTTCTAAATTTTTTTTGAAGGAAATACTAAAAGTCTTTAGAGATTTATCATATGCCTAAATAATATTTTTGATCCTAGACTCATCTATGATAATCACATGGAGATGAATCATTAACCATGATTAAGATTAGCGCATGATGTTAGGATGTTAAATAGAGTGACATGAAGATGAAGAATAAGAATAGTAACAACCAGACCATGAGGAGAATTTTGAGGTAAGGTCCATTACTATATTCATTGAGGTGGGCTATGTGGAAGGATTGTGTATGCTATTTAATGAGATAATTCTAGACACTAAGTGGTTCCCTAGATCGCTGCCCACCAAGTTCACCATTGATCCTTTGATCATCCACTTTGGAGGAGGCACACAACTGAGTGGAACTAGACTAAAGGATAAGACAACATTAGTGCAATAAATCAATGGAAATGGAGATGAAGGGAGATTATAGTGTAAAAGAGGGTCTTCATCTTCTATTATACTATTATATTTCTTATAATATCTATATTATTATCATGAATAAATTTATATTTGTTGTTACATATAACATGTTTAACTAAGAAATTTATGGGTGTTAGATTGAATAGATTGAATGTCTTCATTTCTATCTCATACATTGGTTTAATTAATGAAGACATATTTATTTATTATCTAGTGTTCTCAGGTTTTTACTCTCATGAGCTTCATTTTACTCTACCCTATAAAGGTATGGTTACTTTTTCCTTAATATAAAGAACCAATTTACTCTCTGCCAAATGTTGTGGTATACTATTTTCTGTAAGGAAGCATCATTATCATGAGTTCTATTAGAAATAATGTTCTCAAGAGATATCCCCTTAGTGGTTATTTTATATTGGTATAGTTAGTTATTATGATTCACTAAGAATATTTTTATAAACTTGGTGACTAATTCATGCAAAAGTAGAATCATTTTCTATCAATTTTTTCTAGTTTATTTCTCCTAATTCAATCAACTGTTGGGCCTACATCTTGTTTGATATTGTCACATCTATTATAAAAATTCCACAGTCACATCATCATTCTATCTATGTTGATGTTTTATGTTTTTTATTTTTGGTTATTAATTTTTTATCTATAAATAATTTCCGTATTTATGGCTTGACCCATCATATGAAAATGTTGGTAGTAAGTCGGTTTGTCAGTAATTAATTTGATTTGGTGCTAATAAAAAACATAGAACTCGATTCAACCATCCATCCATGAAGCTTTCTAGGTGGAATAAAAGGTATATATGGAGCTATGGAATAATTTTTGGAATATTTTGGTGTTTAAATTTGAAAATTATGGAATTATATGGTTTGAGAGATGAAGATATATTCATTCAATTCCAAAATTGAAGAAATATTTTCTACAAGATTCAAATAACTCATCATTATTTATCTATCCTAGAAAAACAATTATTTATATAATTTTAATGAATAATTTATCTAGGGATATTGTGAATATTAATATAGCATAGTATCTATATTATATTTCAGTATTCTAGAATGTTATGGAATAATGACAAAACATTAAGAAGATAATGAAACCATTACCTATATTTGTATAGAAATGGGATAATATCCAAAAAAAATTATTTTAGGTATTAATAATACTTTTAAAGGTTATAATTTCATTTGGGTCACAATTACATGCCTTAAAAAATTTAAACATTTCATTATTTTTTAATCATATTTCTCACTTGAACTATTTTCAAATACATACCAAAATTAAATGGCAAGGATTCAAGGATTACCCCTCTGAATTGTATATAATCAATATCCGATGTTTACCTATAATTTATAAAGAATTATTTAATAGGGATTGGATATAGATATTATCTTTAGCACTGTTTATCAACCTCAGACTAATGGTAAATATAAAAGTAATACTCAAACTATTGAAAATATACAGAGATCATTTTTAGTGGACTTCAATAGAGGTTCAAATCAACACTTTCCCATGATAGAGTATTCATATAAAAATAGAATCCATTATAGAATTAAAATGTAATTATATGAGGCTTTTTATGTTGGTATATGTTTAACTCCAACATGTTGGGATGAAGATAGGGTGGAAAAGTTGATAATACTGGACCTTTATAAGGAGATTCCATAGAAGATTCAAATCATTCATTAATAGATTACAACTATACAATGTTGATAGAAGAGATATTCTAATAATCATCAGTAGGATTTGGAGTTCGAATATGGAATCAAGGTATTCCTTTGTATATCTCCATTAAATAGGGTTATGTTATTTTGGAAGAAGGGAAAGTTAATACCAAGATATTTTCCCCATAAAAATTATTGATTAGGTGGGGTATATAGATTATCATTTTGAATGTCCATTGAACCTATCCCAATTTCATGATCTATTACACATATCAATTTTGAGGAATTACATACCTAAATCTTCACATGTACAAAACTCTAATGAAGGAAAACTAGAATGTGATCCCTTTTAATAGGAACAACCATTATAAATTTTTCAACATATATATAAGGTACTAAAAAAATACAACTTACCCAGTGAAAGTACTATAGATGAATTATAATTTTAAATAAGATACATAGGAAACCTAATATATAATTATTCATAAGTAAAAACAATTTTTCTTATCAATGTAATTGAATATAATGGGAAAAATCATTTTAAGGGTGTAGAATGTAACCCCCTATGGTTTAATTAAGTTTTTGTTTAAAATACTATATTTAATAGCATGTTCACACAAAACACATAACTCAAATGAACCAAAAATATATTTTATAGAGTTCAAATATTTCAATTTAAGATAAATATTATGATAATATAATTTGAGTCATCATTTATAAAATTACAAGATGAATAAAACTAAAAGTAAATAAAAATACAATGAACATGACGTCAATATCCTCATAGATTTACATAAAGTTTATAACATTTATTATAACTATTGAAATAAGGAAAATAATTAGAAATATGGTATACATGTTTAGAGAGAAGTAAATGAATATAAATAATAGTTTTAAGAATGTATGCAAGGCTATATATGGGAAGGAATTATAACCATTACATATATAGTGATTGGAAATATGCTTGTTTGATATAATGTCATTGGAAATATGGATGTCTAACATATAGTTGTTTAGTATTTCAATTTATTATATTTTATTATTGATAATAATATAATTTAAATATAGTAAATCATTTTAGAATGAAACAAAACAATAATGTGTAATTAAAAAATATTTTTATAAATATATATATATTATTTATGTTGCATATTATTATAATAATTATTACTATTATTATTAAATAATTATTTGATATATTTATAAAATTAAATAAAGATTTTAATAACTAGTTAATTATATAATAAAATTTATATAAGAATAATGAAAATCTTGAAATTGATGTTGTTAAAACTATTTAATGTTCCAAATTGAAATTTTTTAAACAATTATTTTTTTAGGATTTGTGTATTTTTAACATAATAAATTAAATTGATAAATTTTAAATTATGATTCTAATGTAATTTTTCATTGAATAAATACATGGTTATTTATTATTTAATTATAAATATATATGAAATAATATTATGAAAACTTAATTATAAAATTATTTTTCTATAAAAATATTTATATATATATATATTATGTTTACACTTAAAAGTTATGTTTATTATACTTATAATTGGAATTATATTAAATGGATTTCAAACTTTAAATTAATTTTTTATATTTTTTTTAAGAATTTTAATTTCATCTTTAGATAAAATATAATTTACTAAGGTAGAAATTGAGTTACCTTGGTAAATGTAAAATAAGGTTTAATAGGTTAAACTAGTAGGAAATTACGTAAAATATCATGAACCATTATCTCTAAATTTTTTGAATTTATATATTCTCAATATGTATCCAATATTTTTTCAATTTCTATAAACTTTTATTTTTAATTGAAAATATACTTAAGAAATGAATATATATCGAAATTCTAATAAAAACTAGATTATTAAAGGAACCCCCCTACACCAGTCCAAAGGAATTAAAAATATTCATTTATATATTAAATATATAACCATTTCAACTATTAAAAAACTATTATTAGGTATTTAGTGTCTTATTTTTCCATGAAGGAATCCAAAATCCATCATTCTGAATGAACATGTGTCGAGAAGAACCTGGTTTGTCAAAGTATCTACCGATTTATTTACCTTATTTTTCAGTTTCATTCACATATTCATTAATTTTAAATCTAATCCTACCCTGTAATTATGTTACATTGATATCATTATTCTTACGATAAAACAATACTAGTATTATAATAATCTAAAAAATAACTAATTCTCTTTTATAACACGGTATTATTTTAGTCAGTTGAACCAACTACATTTACTATGCTATGTCAAAATCAACATTTTCATCATAAATGACTATAAATAAATTAATAATGGTAACATATTATATCAAATATTCATTTATATTTTCAATATGGTTCTTGGAGGGTGACACAAAAATGAATGACCAGTATAAATTTACTTTTTTTCATCGATTAATTTCTTAAATCATGCCAATCATGGATTTCATTATCACAAACCATAACCATAATTTCCATCAATTTATCATGTAAAAATTAAATCATTAAATCATAGTTATTCCAATACATTGGAAAATCTACTAATGGTGAACATGGCATAAAATAATCAGTATCTTCATCTCCACTATGAAACATGTATGTAATAATCAAACTTACTAACATTTAAGGATGAAAATAATAATAAAAACTAATAGATATATGTTAGATGAATTTTTATATTTTAAGAGTGGAAAAGTTGAAATATTTATATATATGATTATATTTATAAAATAAGTGATTAATCGAAATATGTTTATTATATAAGAGGTTGGGATTTCATAGGGGTTCGGAGTAAAATGGTTCTTTATCAAACTAATTTTGAAAAAAAATATTATTTATTTTTGCACTTCCATATGAGAAAATATATGTTATTTCTCTCTAAAACCTATAAATTTTCTTTTCCTAATTTTATTCAATGGAATTTCACGCATTCGTACCATTTTGAATCTAATTAGTTCACAATTTCACCAAATGGATTTTTGTAATTGGATCTCACCTTATATATTGTTTTTATATAGAAATATTTATACTAAAAATATATATTATATATAATATTTTATAAATATAACCTATCACTATTTATTTTAAATCTTATGATATTTTTCAGTTGAATTTACATTCATTACACAATAAATATTCTTTTAATTTTTTTGGTATGGTTTTTTCTACCATGATAGACATTCATTACATAGTATTAAAGAAATTTCCCTTTTAAATTTTTTATACACTAACTTATATTCCCATTAAATTTATAAATTTTAGTTAAAAACATCCTCTCTATGTTTTCATTATTTTAGAATGAAATTTATATTCTATTTGTTTTATAATTTTTTTCTTTTGTAATAAATGATATTAAATATATCAAGGTTATTTATTAGTATTTCTAATATTAATTCTTAATTCCAAAATAAATTGTTTCCCATCTATTTAAATATCCTTTAAAATGTATTATTCTTCACTGGGAATATGCACTAATGATATTATCCACTCTTTTTATTTAGATGGATTATGATAATGTCTTATCTATCTGTTCGTGAAAACTATTAATTTTTCATTTGTTAATAATATATGATTCAATTATGAATGTTTTCATATTCATATGGAAAACATAAGTATATTTTTTAATTATATAATGGGAGGTCTTATAATTATTCAGCCTATTAATGCATTAGGTAAGGATTTATATCTCATGATATGATATTTACGGGAATGAGGATTAAACCCAATATACTATGGAACTATATCCGCTATGTTTATGGGAATGAGGACTAAACTCTAATACAATTTAGGATTATATTCACTAGATTTTCTATGAACACATGACACACCAGTTCTGGATCACTGATATTTTGGTTATATTTTATAGTAAATATTTCTCATTATTGTGATGCCTAGATTTTATTTTAATGAATCCCTTATATTTCTACTTCTCCATTGGTTTTAAAATTTATCTTTAATGAGTATTATGTTTTCAAAAATGGTAATTAAAGATTAAAATTATTTTGAAATTGATTTAGACTGTTTTCATATTAAATCATTAAAATAATACCCCTTTTAAAATATTTTAACCATTGATTTTTAAAATGGATAGTTTTAAAGAAAAAAATGGAAATTTATTGTGATTGGATTTTAAACTAAAAATAAAAACCTAGTAATTATAAAATATATTTCTAATATATGAAAATTGAATCATCAATTTAAAATTTATTTCATTGGGTCATGTTTTCTAAGCATTACTATTAAGATTTTATTATTATATGTATATTAGTTCATTTCAATATCTAGTTGTGTTTTTTCTTTTGATTTTTTCTAGCAAATACTTTTTAGGTCAGGAGGTTACTTTTGGAGTCACATGGATGTATATTAGTTATTTGTTTAGTTTTTTCCCTTATTACATCATCCAAATTGAATTTACCTATATTCTTTTACTTTAATTAGTGTCTCATTTTATATATAGAGACTGGGTGATGGATATTAGGGGTGGTTTTTATAGACAAAGCTAGATTTGAGCTAAGGGATATTCATCTACATTATATTAGTTTATTAATATTCTTATATTTTTTGTTTCTTTAAAAAATTATTTTTTTTGGAGTAGTAATCCAATATATAGATAGGTAATACTATTGTTTTCCCCTATTAGTTTAGTTTTTTAGGGTGGAAAATCATACCCAATAATTGTATTTAATATCAATCGAGTTTTTCTTCAACCCAATGGTTTCATGGATGCCCACCATGTATATTGTCATCAATATCAAGTGTCCAATTGAAGGATAAGTTAGGATGGTTTTGAAAAATAGAATTATAGCTACATTCTTCTAATGAATGGTGATTTAGATCCTCCAATTATTCTTCTGTTGAGTCTTATAGATAGAGGTTGGATCATCTAAGCTTGATAGGTATGAATGGGATGATTATAGCTTGACCTTACTAACTCTAAACATTGAGCATCCATGGGATTTCATTCTATGATTTTGAACATTGACTATATTTTATTTATTTTTTTATAGGGTTTTCTATATAGTAGTAGTGGTTGAGATTATATTTACTTGTATGGAAAATCAAAAGTTTTTCTTTATATTGGTTGTGAAAAATAAACTGATAACCTATGTTTCATTGTTTCCCTAAATTGCTAATAAATCCAAGATGAACCCATGTGATTAGTTCTACTTCCAATCTAGAGACATTTCCACAATAGGCGTGCGGTCCTCAAAACCATATGGCCCAAACATACAATTCCACTGACCCTTTATAAATTTTGTTTTCAACATTATTGTTAATATTTTTTCATCAGGATAAGGGTGAATGTTACATATTATTATCTTAAAGGTATTTTCATGGGGAATTAGTGTTATTTAATTTGATTTTTGTGGAATTAAAAAATAAAAATTTTATTTTTAAAAAGGTTGAATACATTATTTTTGAAAACCACCCTAAAAGATAGTTTTAATTAAGGGTATTTTTAAATGAATGATGATTTTATTTTAAATTAGCGATGTTTTTTTAAAACTAACAATGTGAAATTTTAATGTTGTTTCAACATAATTGAGGGTAAATGGTGGGTGTTTTTTAAATGAAACAATTTTTATAATAGTGAATGATATAATTTTTAGTTGATAAAGGAGTATTGTAATTTTTATTAAAAATAAGTCATGTCTTTTAATTTAAAATAGCTTTTGATATGGGATATGATATTATACATTTTTTATATGTAATTTTATAAAACAAATAAAGTTTCCTTCTGATATGGGAATTTAAAATGGATTTGGTGTGTATTTAATCTAAGAGAAATTTTTTTTAATGGAAGAATGGAGTCTTATATTTATTTTCAAAATGCAAATTTTAATTAAATACTATGTTTCATAGTTTTAAAATGGTCTAAAAAGGGAGTTTTATTATTTTATATTTATTATTTATTTTAATGTTATCTAAAAATGGGGTTTTTATTTTATTCATGATCATGGTTTTAAGGTAAATTTCATTTTCTTTAGGTTCTTGTGATTTATCTACATGGGTAGTTAACTTATTTGGGATTTTTGATAGATTAAATTTGACACAGGTTCCAATGATATTTTATGGGTCATGTACTCATTTTATTATTTTATGTATTCCTCCTATAGTATTATTTATGAGTCCTAATGATTCAAAGAATAAGATATTCATTTGGAGTCACTTATCCAATGACTCCATTACAACCTCTCTAAAAATTAGTGCTATCGATTCTCAATGTGTATTGGTTGACTAATCAATCATGTATAGAGTAAACTCTTAATTTTACATTTCCCGTTATTAATATTTGAAATCATTTTTTTATGTTTGATACCATGTGATTTTGATTCAAATATTTTGGTTCTTTAAAGTGTAGGATGTTTCCTAAAATGGAATTTCTCTTTGATTACCCTTTTGTTTAGGATTAGAGAGATGTTTCATAGAGACTCTTTTAAAAATTCCTTTTCCTTCATGTCCTATTTTCATTTTGTGTCTTTTAATTATGTTTAAGTGTTTTTGTTTCTTGAGACTTTTGTGTGTGACTCTTTCATGTCTTTCTTGTACCTCGTTCTTTTGAGTAAGAATCTTTTTATAATTTTGGGTCATGGAAATAATTACTATAGGCCTATTAGGCATGGGAAAAACTATAGTAGAGTACTTATACTGACTAGGAAGAATGATAAACATGTCAAGAGTGTGTATTGATGGTTTTTTTTATTTCATTTTGGATCACTGTGATCGGTGTCCCAGGAATCTGGTCCTAGGTTTCCTCTGAATTATCTTGTAAATAAGGCTATAAATCAAGTTTTATTGACTCTTAATGCATAGGGTTTATACATACTACCTTTTTTCTTACATGGAATGATTTTAGTGTGTAACACAACACTCCTTGCCTTGATAGTGTATCTTTTAAGTTATTTTAATGTTATGATTTCTTTTGATGGTAGTTTGGAAATTTCCTAATGATGTGATTTGATATCTTTTACTTTTTTCTGTTTTAATTTCCCGTAATGTAATGATTTGTCAATATGTGGCCAATAGGTTGGGAATTTTTAGTTTTATGTCTTTTTGTATAAGAGTGATGTTCAGTGGATATAGTGGGATCATCTTTTTGAGGTTTCTTCTTGAGATCATTTGTAATGGAAACTTGGGTTCTATCTCATAGTATTCTTATCTTGATGCTCAATTATTATTAATAAAATACAATATTGTCTTTATAAATAGGTTTGAACCAATTTTACATCCTCACCTTGGAATCTATTTGATGTATCAATCTTTTGTGGGTCATATATTAGAGATGGATTGTTTGTGGTGGTTTTAAAAGAAGGAGTTTCAGTTATAGGTGTCTCTTTCTACTTTTGGTTTGATCTATTTTCACGTTTACCATTATTTATAACTTGGTGAATTTTGGGTGGGAAGTGCTATGGTGGGGAGGATTATCATACCCCAACCACTATTATCTTGGTTATTTTATTTAATTATTTATTTTTTTTCGTAGCTTTCAATTTTGGATAAAACCCATTTGATATTTTAAATTTATTAAATTCCATTAAATAGAACTTAGTTATCACATGTTTGGTAATAATTGTGTGAAAAACATTGAATATATCTATAATTTGTAAGATACCCACTTCCTCCTCCAATGGCCCAAAGGAAAAAAATTATTAATTTTTGATAATCCACCTTTTAATGGGTGAGGTGCAACCCTTACAGGGCCCGTAGTCATAAGTATTACATGGACCATAGGCCTTAGAGTAATTCATTCCCTATAGGAATCAAACATTACATACAACCCAGACTAACTACTTGGAACTACTCCTCCCTAGCATCATCATTGTGGAATCTGCTCTCCACCTTCGCATGGCTATTTGGCTATGCTTTCCTGTGCAAGCACATGATTATCCAGATGAAAGGTGTCATACCCTCTCATTATTGCAATCTTTTTAGCTTCCAATATGGTGAAAGATCCTTGCTCCTCCTCATTCTGAATATTGTTCCTTGTAGGTTGTCTAGTTTTCATCTGCACTTAAGGGGGCCCGAAGGCCTTGCCGACCCGAAGTCCCAGGTCGCCCAAAGGCCTTAAAGGACTCGGGGAAAAAATCAGTGCCTCCAAGGGACAAACAGGGGAATATTTCTGGCTGCTATAGTTCCTGCTGCAGTTCCCTCTGTATTACATACTACAGTACTACTACAGTAACCTGGAAAATATCCTCCCCCTAGATTTGATCTCAGGTCTCCTGGATGCACTTAAGGAGTCCTCACCAACTAGGCTCAATCTAACTATGTGGCTAACCCATGCAGGTTTCCCAAGGTTGTCCAGTACTAGCCCCATATCTGTACAATGTTTGGAAAAGTGTGAAATTGAACTGTGTGATTCTCATAAGATGTTAAATATATTATTTTTATTGAAATAAATTTCTCCCATTTTATACCCAAATAGATCCCGTCTTACCCCTATCTTTATTTTCATTAAACACACTTATCCAAAAAGGGAACCCTCTTATATGTTACTCCCCCTTCTCTCCTCTCCCTCTCCCATGAGTGACACACCTAGGAAGGATGAGAAATGGATCTTATTCCCCAATCATTTGATTCATCCACATGGTAGTTGAGGAGTAACCCACTCATGAACCTACCTTCCACTTATAATAATTTTTTAACCTCAACTGTCAATTTTGAGTGATTATCGATAGATCCTTCATGATTCAAGGTCAGAACACAAAGTTAACTACTCTCACCCAATTCATTCTACCTCTCCTTTTGTTTTCATCTTTCCATATTATTTTTTCCTCCCAATAAAAATACATGGGAAAGGGTTTGATATTTTATTTGTTATTTATTTGTCTCTGTTTCCCTCGGAATTCGGGGATGACCTCCTGGATGGGAGATTCAAACGTTCTGATCGGTTTCTATCGGGTTTGTTCGTAGAACCGGAAACATCCAATGATTCCACATCAATTTGGACCTAGTTTCCAAAGTTAGGAGCTCATTAGTTTGTGGACTAGTGAGGCTTAGTAATTTGCATTGGTCGAGAGGATGGGAGGTCGGACTCATCACACCTTTTTGAGGGGAATTATTGTCTACTTCGGGACTCTATTTATAGATTTAAGTTATGTTCGTGAATCCTTATTACATTACCAAGTATAAAATGAGATTTCCTTCAGTTTTAACAATCAATGATTAAATAAGTAAGAAATTTTAGAGAATCTTTTATATGTATTCGAGGTTCTTCATCAATAGAGAATCATCTGTATCTATTTAGAGATTCTTGGTCAATGGTATCCTTCAAAAAATTTATAAAAGTCTCTTGGTCATTATGATGACCAGGCTGGTTTTAAAGCCACTCAGTGGGGCACTTGAAGTTTATCGTCATTCAAAAGGATATGGATTATTTCAAAGTTGGGATCGAACCCGCAGATGGGCTACCTAGGTATCCTTTGTTTTGGGAAAGGAATCAGAACCCACGTAGTTCGAGAAATAGAGTATGATATTTATGATTAATGGCTCAAAGAAGGATGTCATAATTACTTTTACTCTCTAATATCACGTGAGTCATGCTCGGTGTGAGAAGCAAGAGGTATTGGTAATAAGATAGACAATTGGGCCATGAAATATGTAATCATAAGAAATGATTTGGGGCTTATGTATGTATGACTACCCAGATAAATGAAGGTTAGGATTTACTTTAGGGAGAAAATCCTGGAACAGGGTCCATAAAGGTATATGTGCTTCACGGAGATTTTGAATACTCTAACTTGGGAATTATTCCTGGAAAGGAAACCCAAAATTAGGAGAGGATTGATAATTGGGTTTTACTCCTGAGAAGGAATCCCATATCAAATGTAATTTAGGACTGGTTAAAGATAATTTTGGGGGACTTGGGGCTTATTCCTAAAAAGGAATCCCAGATTTATGGCTGGGGCTTATTCCTAACAAAGAAGCCTAGATTAGGGGACATGGGACTTACTCCTGAAAAGGAGGCCCAAGTTTGGAGGATTTATGACTGGGGCTTATTCCTAACAGGGAAACCCAGGTTAAAGGATTATGATTGGGACTTTCTCCTGAAAAGGAGGCCCAAGTTAAGGAATTAAGGTTTGGGGCTTAATCCTGAGGAGGATGCCCAAGTTTGGGAACTTTAGTAATTTGGGGCTTACTCCTGAGGAAGATGCCCAGATTAAAGGACTTATAACTGGAGATTATTCCTGAAAAGGAGACCCAGGTTAAGGATTCTCTCATCTTAAAGGATGAGGTTGAATGAATGAACTCTCAATCTTTGGTGACATAAAGATGTATAAATCACTATGTTTTGAGAGATATTCCACAGAATTCCTTTCAAATAAGGAAGTCAAATAAAGAAATCACGCCATAAATGGATTTGAAGAGTATCTTGAAGACTGAATCTTGAATAGGAAAGGTGAAATGGCTTAAGAGGGGTAAAATGGGAAAGATGGGAACCCAAAAAAGCCAGGGGTGTGCAAGTCTTGAAAGGTGTGCAAGTCTTACGTAGGCGTGCAAGTATTGGGCGCGCAGGTATACCTGCGCGACATGTGGGGTACTTGCGCGATTTTCAACCAGCATTAAAATACTTGAGCGACTCTTTCTTAAAGCCTTTAGAATCTTCTTGAGGTTCTCCCAGTAAAGGGACGTGCAAGTTCTATCGAAGGAGTAAAGGCGGCGCGCAAGTGTCGCCACTTCCCATAAGGGATGGCCACTCAGGCGCGCAAGTGTTGATGCATTTCAACACTTAGGCCTTACTCCCTCTCTTTAGATCTTCCGTTCTATGTAAGAAATTACCTTAGAAGTGTTCCAGAAGATTTGAGAAGGGACTTGGGCATCGGGAGCTTCAATCCGAGTTTCTGGAAAAAATCCTCCCCGAATGGGGGACCCACAGGGTCTATTTATAGGCAGAAGAAGACCCCGAGCGGTTACCGGGTGGTTATCACTTAGGTCGCGCAAGTCACTTGCGCGCCAAGTGAGTCGCGCAAGTACACTTGCGCGACCATGGGGAAACTTGTGCGGCCTATGAGAAAAGATTTCCTTGTTCATCCCTTTGTCAATTTTTGATGTTTTCTTCAAAGGTTGAATCACTTTGTGCTCATATATTCCCCTTTTCCGATCTTTAGATTCTGTGACGAAAAAGGAGCGTCAACAAAAGTCCCCCCTCAGAGTTGGATCCGAAAGAAATGAGGATTTGACTCTGAGGAAATCGAATACATCCAATGGAAAAGGGGGCGTGCATGTCTTGATGGCGCAGAGGCGGCGCGCAAGTGCGAATCGCGCAGGGATACGACCTTCAATCGTGCAGGGTATGGCGCGCAGGGTCCCGGCCGCGTCTATAAATAGAGGGCATCACTTCCGTACAAGCATCCAGATTTCCGGACTTCAAACTTCTCGAGCTCTCATCGCGCAGGTTATCTTATCCACGCAAGTTGCTCTATTTTCCAATGTTTTCCTTGATTCCGCGCTATTGTAAAGGTATTTGTACTTGTGCGGTTTACACTAGCGCGTCAAAAACTAGCACGGCACACTAATACTTGCGCGCCATGTTTAGACTTGCGCGCCTTAATGCCTTAGCCATTTTTTTCAAATTTCTTCACAAATTTTATGAAAAATAAACCCATTTAAGAGTTAGTTTATTCATCTTTTGTGCAGATTCAGTGGTTCCCAAGGGAATTGGAATGGCTGTTGAACTGGCTAGAAAGCGGATTGATGACATGATGAACATCATTGGCCAGGATTACTATGATATCTGCAACAGCAGTCTCCCAGATTTGGCTAAGTACTTGAAGAAATATCATCCTAATTTTCCACAGAGCATCCATCTGACTCTGTGTGGTCATGGTCATCTGCAAGGAGTCAATGTTCCAAATGCAAACAATTATACACCTGAGATGCAGCTGCACTGCTACTCCTCTATTTCGGTTATGATGTGCAATAAGAGCAACAACAATGGTGTGAACTTTCAATTTCTCCTTCCATGCCATTTCCTTGAAGATATGAAAATGGAAAACCCATGGGCTGAAATGTTTTCCACTTCCGGTTTGTGGAGAGAAGACAAACATGGCATTAGAGCAATATCTGAAAAGAGTACTCTCTCCAAATGGCTCTTTACTTCCAATGCTCCATTCTCAAATCCATGTATCCATCTTCCAAGTCTCTTGGACAGAAACAGAGTCACTGTTTGATCAGCAGAAAATTTTCTCAAACCGCACTCAAGAACATCCTTTTACAATTGTTCCGAGAAGATCTTGTATCACTGCATCTCTTATTATATCCAGTTGAATGAATGAATTCCAGGTGGTTGCTGATGAAGCACGGGATGCTGTAAATCAAATGAAATGTTATGTTGAAAGCCTCTTGTAATTCTTGAAAAAGAGAAGAGACTCCAGTCTGTGGATGTCCTTCTAACTCTTGTGCATTAATGAAAAACACTTTTACTTTCACTTATTTGTACCTGCATTCTCTCACTACCTGCTTGAAATTTACTTATACCAATGGGCCTAGTAAGCATAGTTTGATTTTTACTAGTATTATTACAAATAAACCTACAAACTTTGAACCTTTTAATTTCTCAATATTACCTAAATCATAAAAAAAAATGTATATTTAGTGAGCTGGAACTTGACTTTTATTCAGAGTTCCTTTGTCTTTTTTGGGCAGTTTAAAGTCATGCATGCCGGACATAAAGGGGCTAATGTTTAAGGTAGAAATAGCTTTGACCAAAATGGATGAAAATTGATTCAATTCCTTGAAAATTTATCTGAAAACATATTACCATACTCAATTATGAGGGAAAATATGTAAGTTATGACTTAAGAATATTTTAATCTGAGGAATGATATGAAAAAGAGCTAAAAGGCATTAGAAGAAGTAGTTTCCAATAATGAAGTTACCATTATTTAACAAACCCGCTAGGGGGTTGAATTATACAGGGCCACCTAAGGGCATTGGCTGCATAGTTAAATAAAATAGTATCTTTTGGCTAACAAGTCTGTTATGTAGAATGTTTATTCAAGGCCACCTATGGGCACGTGCTGCATAGTCAGGCAAAAAGAACTTTTAGAAATTTACTTTCCTAGTGCTAAAAGCCAGTGAATGTTTATGGAGATTCAAATATTCCAAAGTATAGAGTTTGATGTATGGAAAGAGGTACTTGAATATGGAAGAGATATTTCCAGACAAGATTATCGAAGAACTGGATGAATATCACTCCTATGAAGGTCTGACCCAAACGTAGGGAAGAAGAATAAACCATAGACTTGAATACTTTCAGATCATGAAAAAGGATATGGGACAAATATGTTAAGGATGGCTTTTTTTTTTTGCGGATCCCTACATACTTTCGTTTAAGACAAATAAGGACAAAAGAGGCATTCTTCCCAAGAATGAAGTTACCATAATTTAACAAACCCGTTAGGGGGTTGAATTATGCAGGGCCACCTAAGGGCATTGGCTGCATAGTTAAATAAAATAGTATCTTTTGGCTAACAAGTCTGTTATGTGGACTGTTTATGAAAGGCCACCTATGGGCACGTACTGCATAGTCAGACAAAAGAATTCTCAGAAGTTTGACATTTTTGTGACTAAAAGTCATCAAAAGGGTTATGAAGATCTGAAAATATTTAAGGTTTAGGATTATAACACATAAAGATGGGTATCGTCCAATGTATATAGAGATATATAGGTCAATGATAACCATAATCATGTTGTGGTTGGGTCATGAATTGAAATTTTGGACTTCACTACGTATCTCATAAGAATGAGAATCAAGCCATACGTAGTTCTTGAAATGCAGTTAAACGTCGTGCAGGACGAAAATATGAGAGATCTTAGTTTAGGGTCATAGAGTTCGGACCATAATAATGAATACAAAGTGTGTGTTTTCATGAGGACTTTTCAGCCAAGGGACTGAAAGTGAAATTTGGGGTTAGGACCAAAAGACTTAGGGCTGGATTCGAGGGATACTCGAACGTTCCTACGTATCCCATAAGGATGGGAATCAAGCCCACGTAGTTCTAGAACTACCCTTT
Source organism: Viscum album (assembly GCA_963277665.1). Classification (NCBI taxonomy): domain Eukaryota; kingdom Viridiplantae; phylum Streptophyta; class Magnoliopsida; order Santalales; family Viscaceae; genus Viscum; species Viscum album. Next base: position 601,472,473 of record OY728122.1, read on the forward strand.
GTACAAATTTGGTTCGTACATGTGAAGGGTGAAAGGGGACTTTAGTACAATGATGGTTCAACCCAAGATAAAAAGTTTAGGCATTTCCATGTATGCATGTATTCTTTTGAAATAAAACATGATTGAAAAATCAATGTAAATAATGGTTCCCTCTCAAATGAGGAAATCAAAGAATATTGTAGTTTATTGTCATACCGGACAAAAGTGTTGTATAGTTTAACGTCGTATAACAAGGAAGAATGTGAGCCAATGTAAAGATATTGATTCTAGGGGTGGTTTCATGAATCAACATCATATGAGATGGAGGTGAACCGATGTGAAGAGATTGGTTTTGGGCTTGAACCTTGGGAGGGTGCCTACATACCCAGCCTAGAAGGCAAGGATTAAAGTCCGTGTAGTTCAATTAAAGAATGGATTAATGATCAAGTTGTTCTTGGGGACAATGATCTAATAAAAATGTTGTTGGGACTTACACGTGGTTATCGGCCTAAAGAGAGTGTTATGGTTGAGGTTTGCTCTAAGCTCATGTGAGTCATACTCGGTGTGAGAAACAAGAGGTAACAACAACCTTAACGATGCATAGTTTAATGTCATGTAGGACATATAAAGGGACTATGCAGTTTAAAGTCTTGCAGTTAGGACTATTGGTGCTGCACAGTTTAGTGTCATGTAGCAGGGACAAAATACAGTTTAATATCATGTAGGACATATCAAGGACTTTCTGTATAGTTTAGCGTCATGTAGTTAGTATGATGGGGACAATACGGTTTAACGTCATATTGGACGAAAGGGGGACTGTGCAGTTTAATGTCATCTAGTAAGGACAAAATAACTCACCATTTACGTCATGTTGGACGCATTGGGGATTTTATCTACAGTTTAGTGTCATGTTGGACAAAAGTGCAAATAGTTTAAGGTCATATGCATAGACCGTGGATGATGCAGTTTAAAGTCATACATGACCTTAAATGATTTATGTAGTTTAACATCTTTCCGGACGTAAGGGACTTTCCTACAGTTTAACGTCATGTTGGACGAAAGTGCAAATAGTTTAAGGTCATATGCATAGACCATGGATGATGCAGTTTAAAGTCATACAGGACCTTTAAGCGCTTATGTAGTTTAACATCTTTCCGGACGTAAGGTACTTTCCTACAGTTTAACGTCACGTTGGATGAAAAAGGGACTTTCCTACAGTTTAACGTCATGTTGGACGAAAGTTGCAGTTTAAGGTCATACTGGACCAGTGCTGTATGAACCAATTGTAAGAATCTTGGTTCTGGGGACCATATTTTGTGTTTATAAAAAATATTTCTTCAGAAATATGGCATTGGTTGGAGTCGTGATGAGTTCTCCATCCATTGAGATTAATGAATAAGCTCCATTGGAGTAGACCTTATGTATTGAATAAGGTCCTTCCCATTTTGGTTCAAGCTTGGGAGGCTTCTTTGCTGGTATCATTGGTGTTCTGAGAACCAATACCAATTCTCCCTGAATGAATGAACGAAGATGAACTTTTTTGTTAAAAGATCGTGTTATTCGATTCTGATAGATTTCCAAGTGGTGCAAAGTGCACAATCTTTTCTCATATAACTGTTCCAATTCATTCAATCGCTTTTGGGATTGCTCATCTGTAGATAACTGATCACAAATGGCTACTCTGAGTGAGGGAAATTGATCTTCAATTGGAAAGACTTCTTCCATTCCATATATCAACGAATATGGAGTTGACCACGTTGCATTGCGTGTGGTAGTCCAATAAGACCATAAAGCATGAAAGAGTTTATCAGGCCATGACCTCTTATCTTTATCCACCATCTTTTTCAGTATATTTGAAAGAGTCTTGTTAAAGGCTTCTATTTGGCCATTGGCCGCCGCATGATACTGAGATGAATGGTTGGATTTAATATTGTATTCTTGATAGAATTTCTTCACCTCAGAAGAACAGAAGTTGGTGTCGTTGTCCGTCAATATGGTATGAGGGACACCAAATCTAGTAATGATGTTAGACTTGATGAAGCTAACAATGCATTTAGAACTGACTTCTTTGAGAGGTACTGCCTCTGCCCATTTGGAAAAGAAATCAGTAGCAGTAAGAATGTACTTAAACTGCTTGGCCGTAGATGAAGGGTAAGGTCCCACCACATCCATTCCCCATGTGGAAAATGGCCACGAGTATTTAGCTATATGAAGCAACTCTGGAGGTTGATGAATGAAGTTAGAGTATACTTGGCATGAATGAAACTTCTTTGTGAAATTAACACAATCTTGTATCATTGAAGGCCAAAAGTATCCAAGCCTTCCAATTTGATCAGACAGTCTATGTCCAGACTGGTGGGCACCACAGACTCCGGCATGCACTTCTTTTATGACAGCCATTGTCTCTTCACCATAAATGCATCTGAAGTGAACTCCATCAAAACCACGTTTGTAGAGAATTTTCTCTAAGAGGTTTGGGCTATCATAAAGAGTTAAATTGACCACACGTTGCCGGATTTGTTCTTTCTCGGCTCTATCAGGTGGAAGTGTTCCATTTTGAAGGTATTCCCTGTTAGGTGGCATACATCCTATAGTATGACCATATAGTTCAGGAATGGGACTAATTTCATTAATTTCCTCTGTTCTAGCCTGAACATAAGGTGAAATTTCACGACGGTGGGCAATACTGATGGTTGTCTTGTCCCGGTTTGGATCTTCTAGAGCTGTGGCTATATTGGCTAGCGCATCAGCTTGAGCATTTTGTGATCTTGGGACATAAGAAAATGTTGACTCTGAAGGGAATTACGCCATTAACTCTCTGACATATTCATACAAAGGGATTAATTCTTCTTTTCTGATGGCATAATCCCCATTGACTTGTTTTATTACCAGGTCTGAATCACCTTTCACCTTTAATTGATTCACTTGTTCTTGGAGCGCTAACTCCAAGCCTATAATGAGAGCTTGGTATTCGGCTTCATTATTTGTACCACCTTCCCACAATAAAAAAGAATAAGGTAACACTACCTTATCTGAAGAAATGAGCATAATTCCTAAACCAACTTTGTTGAATTTAGGATTTTCCATTTTCTTCCCTGTTGGACTTATGAAAGCACCATCAAAATACATTTCCCATGTTTGAGGACACTCTTGAATAGAAAAAACTTCCTCATCAGGGAGTTCAATATCTGAAGACGTGTCTTCCACTGAAGGATGTTCAGCCAGGAAATCAGCCAGAGCTTGGCCCTTTATTTCCTTTTGAGACACATATTGAATGTCGAACTACTGCAAAATAACTTCCCACCTTGCTAGACGTCCTGTAAGCATTGGACGACTAGGGATGAATTTGAGCGGATTATTGCGAGATACCAATTGGACCTCGTGATGTTGCAGGTAGTGTCTCAGTTTCTGAACTGCAAAGATTAATGCCAGGCAGCACTTCTCAATACTTGAATACCGGGTTTCTGCTTCAAGCATAGTTCTACTGAGATAGTAGAGGCTATTTTCATTCCCAGCATCATTCTTTTGAGTGAGAAAGGAACCTAATGATCGCTCTACAGCTGTCACATAGAGGATAAGTGGTCTACCTTCAACAGGTGGCATGAGTACTGGTGGACTCAAGAGGTATTTCTTGAGAACATCAAACGCTTCTTGACATTCTTCAGTCCACTGGTAAGTGACTCCTTTCTTCAATAATTTGGTAAAGAGTAAACTTTTTCCAGCCAAATTGGCGATGAAACGCCGAATATAGGCTAAGTTTCCTTGAAGTCCTCTTAATTATTTCAAATTCTAAGGAGGTGACATACCAAGGATTGATTTGGTCTTCTCAGGATCGACTTCAATACCACGATGGCGTACAACAAAGCCAAGGAATTTTCCTGAGGTTACCCCAAAAGCACATTTTAAGGGGTTCATCTTCAAATTATGTTGTCGAAGCTTGTGGAATATGACTTCCAAATCATCCAAGTGATTAGAACGTTGTTTGGATTTAACCACCAAATCGTCTACATAGCATTCAACAAACTTCCCTAAGAAAGGTTTGAAGATACGATGCATGGCGCGTTGATATGTTGCACCTGCATTCTTTAAACCAAAGGGCATCACCCGGTAAAAAAACACACCTTGAGGAGCTCTAAAGGCTGTAGATTCCTCATCTTCTGGGGCCATTCGGTTCTGATTATATCCGGAATATCCATCCATGAAAGAAAGTACTTCATCGCCAGCTGTCGCATCAATTAAGAGTTCTGTAATCGGAACTGGGAAATCATCTTTAGGACAATACTGATTAAGATCTATGAAATTGATGAAAACCCTAATTTTTCTGTTCTTTTTCTTTACAGGGACAATATTAGCCAACCACTTGGGATACTGAACTTCTCTGAAGAAGTTAGCTTTGATCATCTTATCCACTTCAGCTTCAATTTTGGAAGCATAAGTTGGGTGTGTTCTTATTACGGCTTGCTTAAATCCTCGATGTTCTTTTGGTAAACCCAAATGATGAGTATCAACATCAGGATCAAGCCCAGGCATTTCTGTATAGTTCCAAGCAAAAATATCTTTATTTTTCTTTAGAAAAGAAATATACATCTCTTGCTCTTCAAGGGTCATGGCCGCACTAATTTAAGTGGGGCGTGGATTTTTCTCTGTACCCAGATTTACTTCTCTGAGTTCATCCACAGTGGTAGAGATACCCTCTTCAAATACTAGAGGAGCATCTCTAAGATCTTCCTCTTCCTCTTCATCACGTGTTATTTCTTCCATTTCTACTTGCATAGTAGATTAAAAAACGAAATTCTCATGGTCATAAGAGATGTCAAAATTTTCACATTTTGAAGAAGAAGCTTCCATTTACGACCCTATTGATAATAAAGGGTCTTCTTTGGGAAATAAAGAGGAGATGATGGATTGAGAATCGACATCATTATTCACCTCTGATGTTGCTATAACTTCTTCTGGCCTGATTGGCGAAGTATAGACTTGTTGGACTTCAGCAGATGAAATGAAAACGTCACCACTTATGCTTTCATCACTGTTTGGTAGGTTACCAATTTCTCCCATGTTGTCTGGCTCGATTTCTGTAATTGACATTATGGATCTTTCCATAAGAGTATTTTGATTTGGGCCTATTTTGTCAATTTGACTGATAGGTAACACATAATTTGTACTCACATGTGTAAATGGATTTATTGGAATCTTCTCTAAACCATATGGGGCATTAACTTTGGTAATTTTCTTCATTGTAGATTTCCTTCTTCCCTTCATGTGATAAAATTCCGGCTCAATGTATTGAGACTCACATGTCATGAACGGGGCCTTATCACCATACAATGTTCCAACTTGACCATTGAAATAGTATTTGAGACATTGATGGTATGATGAAGGGATAATTGCATGCTGATGTAGCCAGGGTCATCCAAGAAAGACATTGAAAGCTGAGTCTTGATCAACAGTCATGAAATCCGAATTGGATACAAGATCTCCAAACTGAGTTCTGAGTGTAACTTCGCCCAGTGGTTCTTGTTCATTTTTATCATATCCTTGTAACATCATGGTAGAAGGAGATAAATAAGATTTCGTGAGGCCCAATCGACGAAGTGTGCGAATGGGCATGAGTTTGACTCCTGAACCATTGTCAATGAAAGCTCTTCGGATATCTACATCATTGACTTTTCCAGATAAGAATAGAGGTTTTATGTGCCCATGCACAACATCATCTTCATCTCTATTAGTAAAAGATATCACTGCATGGCATTCTGCAGGATTATTCTCTATGTGATAGACTTCAGCTGCAGCAATTTCAGCTTCAAACTCATGAGGACTTGACAAAGCTTCGACGAATGCTTCCCGAAGATCTTTTAACATATTCAAAGCATCCAAAATTGATAACTTGGCTGGTACATGGGCCAAGTGTTTCAATATATCATACTTTTGATCTAGAGGTCTGCGTTTACCAACAGGAATATGCGGTTTAGCAGGTACCTTGGAAGAAGATGCTTTGGAAGCTGATGCATCTTGTATTGGGATAGAAGTTGGCAACATCCTTGGTTTTGGAAGATTAGACAGATTAGATCCATTTACTTGCTGAGATAAAGAAGATGGAACCTTTAATCGGTCTTCCAAAATAACTGTGCCAAAACTGAGTTAGTCATTGGCAGAAGAACTTGTTTGTTCTTTTTTAGCTTGCTGAAGGTCTCTACAATGAGTTTCTGCTACATACACAGTGCTAGCAGGGGTAGAATTGGAGTAGTGGCTTCGGAAAGATCCACGTCTTCCCCTATATCCTGAACCTCTAGAACTTCCTCGGATTCCTTTATTTGATACAGGGAATTCAGGCTCATCAAGACTGGAATATGGATCTGTTAATTGAATCATATTAACAGAACCGAAGATTAACTCTTCGTCTGATAAAGACTCTGCCTGATTAGCCTGTTTAGGCTGTTCCGTTTGATGGGGCGGTGCCCATGGCTTTGAAGTAGATGGCATAAAGTCTGCTAGAGTCAAAGACAATTTATGATTTGACACATACTCATCTTCTTCTGATTCTTTTTTCTTCTTTGAATCAAGTCGTTTCTTTCAGGATTTTCCCTCTGATGAAGAGGGTTCTACCGCAATATTCATGGTAGAAGACACAATTGGTTTCTTTAATTATGTTCGCAAAATGGCATGAGTCCGATGGATTGTCTTTCTGACCATCCAATCATCATACTTCTGTGCATTTCTGTTTTTGACTTCTTGCCATTCCCCTTCTTCCTCTGGAACTGTAGTAGTGACACAGGCTACCTGAGTCGAAGAACCTTTCAACTTGACTTGTCCCAAGTCGACCATCTTTTGTAGGAGGTCTTTAAAGGCAAAACACTCCTCGATGGGATTCCCTTACATTTGATGAAAGGGAAATTAATTGGGACGGTCTTCATCTCCCTCCTTGTTTGGCCTCTTGGGCACTAGTAATTGAACCAAATTATTTTCCAGAGCTGAAATGAAGTGACCAGGAACCTGCTCATTTCAGAAAGAGTGTGTTTTACTCTTAAAATCCTCAAATTGATTTCATCGTTGATATTTTTGATCAATTGGACGAAACGTCCTTTGTTTTTGGCGTTCAAGAGGTGGAGATCTTCGAGAAGATGAAGGTTTTGATGTAAAAATAGGTACAGGTGCTTGTTTAAGCATAACTGTAGCAGTTTACGCTTTACCCATTCTCATTCCTGGAGCTGATGGAATTACATGAGATTTAGCCTTAGCCTATATAATGGAATCTTCAATCTGTTGAGCGATTGAAGTAAGATCTCGAAACCCTCCTGTGTATTTCACAGGGATCAATGGCGTGCGTAATTCGTCACGCAAAGTTTCCACACAGATTGGCAATAGTTCCTCCTGAGGAAGTGCTAAACTCAGGGAATATGTTAATCCCTTCCAGCGAGCAATGAAATCAGAGACTCTTTCATTCTCCCTTTTCTTGCAGTTTGTAAGATCGAAAACTGTCGTTTTTGGCAAAGTTGAGTTGAACTGAAGAAGGAATTTTTGACGAAGATCCTCCCATCTGATGATTGACCGGGATTGAAAGATTGTGTACCAGACAAAAGCTGGTCCTTGCAAGGTTCGCACGAAGCATCTGAGTTTCACTGATTCTTGCTGTTCTGGAGTTCCCATCATAGGATCACAACAAGACACGTAATGTGTCAAATGTTGTTCAGGGTCACCTGATCCATTGAAAGTAGGGAAAACAGGGTTTCCAAAACTGGATGGAGGAGAAATTGAATCTACCCATTCAGGGTAAACATTCTTTTCAGGTTGAACTTGCACCCGTTTCCCTTCCATAGTTTCTAACCGAGCTGTTAATGACTCAATAGTAGTTATCAAATTTTGAAAAATATTCGGTTGAGCTTGGTTTTGGGTAGGTGAAATGAATGGAGCTTGGACAGACGTGGTGGTTGGTGCTGCAACTGATGGTAGTGCTTCCAACCGTTGTTGAACTTGACCCGTAGGATTAGACTTCTGAGGGTGTACTGATAAAGGAGGATATTCCTGATCCATCTCAGTAACTGCAACAAATTCCTTTGGCTGTCGGACTCCAGCATTTTTAAGAAGAAGACTACTCTGAAGTAGTTCTGCATTCAACCTTCTTAATTCTTTCATTTCTTCCTCCTGTTGTGCAAACCTTTGCTCTAATGAGAGCGGTTGACCTTCTCCAGAGGAAGGATATGTAACCTGATTCTTTCCCTTCCCTTTGTTGGATACCTTTTGGAGAGAGGGAAGTGGATTACCTAGGTTCTGAGTAATCCTTTGACTTCGTGTACGCACACCTTCTTCATTTGTATCGGTGCGTACATTTTCTTGAGCAGGACGCTCTTCATATGAGTCACCTGAGTGAACCTCCTACGGTGGATTAGCAACAACGGCATTGATGACATTGATTGATGCATAATGCATCGCATCCCTTCTATCAACATTTCTGTGATATTGTCTTCTTTCATGTCTTTGACGAGACATTGCCTTTTGTTGATTCAATCTTTTAGGAACTTCTTGACGAGTTATAACTTGGAGGGAATCTCCTAATAATTTGGCTCTTCGTTCCTCTTGTGGCTTTTTCTCCAATCGAGAAAAGACCGACATTCTCTAAGGAGGGGATTGATGATTTGAAAGAGTCCCCAATCTTGTGAACTGGGGATGTTCCTGCTGTTTCTGCTCAACTCCTCGAATCCCATTTGTTGAATCTGAGGGTTGGGTTAAAGAAGTACCCAGTCTGACAAGCTGGGGTATCTCTTGACATGCTATGTCTGAGATCTTCTTAAAATCTCTCTTGATCTTGCGAACCTTAGTTCGGAAATTAGCTGGATGCATTAACCTGTATCCACTTTTATCACCTGGTTCAACAGACCGTTGGATGATTTCCGAAATTTCTGTCATTTGATGATGTGTTTGCTCCATATGAGAGGCTTGTGCAATATTCTCACCTGCTTGATGTAGGATCAATTTAACAACTTGTTCCCTATATGCTTGACTTTGAGAGGAACTAGTTGAAGCCTGTTCTTGAGCAAGATTTTGATTACAAACAAATCCAATTGACTGTGGCCGTCCATGGGCAATAACATTGCATGAGACCATTTTCGGCGGGCTTTGCTGATTGGAAACCACTGTGAAATGTAGTGCTCCGTGAACACCCCATCCTCTGATATAAACACCAGATGGAGCATTGACAATTAACTGACGCAATTCTCTTAGTGCGCCAAGGCATGAACGTTGAAGGGTTCTCTGCTGCTTTTCAACCTTCGGATACCGAGAGACTGATAGAGATGCCAAATCAATCTGACGTTGTAGCCCTTCTATTATCTTAAAATGATGTTCATATTCATCATAAGATAATACCTTATTCTTCAATTGACAAAGAGTTTTCCATATGTTTAGATGAATATCATGGATTCCATCATCTGTCAACATCTTTGGAATGTCGTACTGGGAGTCAGCCAAAGGCCAAAACATGACTGGTACCTCACCTTTTGCCAATTTTTTCTCATATTTAGCATTTCCTCTTTATCATTAAATAAATATTCTTCTACCTGTTATGACCAGAGTTGGTGTTTCCTTGTTGCTTCATCGGATTCAACAAGATTGGTAGAGATATCATTGATCAAACTAGAAGATGCATGACTTAGGGGTGGTTCGGAGAATGACCTACACCCTGGGCTATCTTCTGATTGAGAAAGTATTTCACTTCTTAGCGATAAATCATCAGACATGACTGGTTTCGCATTTTCAAGTTCCTAAAGATAAGAGGGCTTTCTCGGCACTACATTGTCCACTGGAGTATTTTCCAGGCAATGTGAATCACTACTGCGGAGAGGACTTTCGCAGCGAAATTCATCATCATGGGGAGGACCACCATAATGGGTTACAACAAAAGATGAGATCTCTTTCTCCTTTGTCTTCTGACAACACAGAGGGTTCTTGTGGCTCTCATCTGAAGAAGAAACTTCAAGATTGACAGAATTTTCATGAAGCAAGCCTTCATGAGGAAGTGTCTGTTGAAGACTTTTGGAATTAATGTTCCCGTTATTGAGAACTGAGGGAGTAGAATCTTGAATTCCAACAGATAAATGTCTGAGGGCTTCAAGAACTCTAGCGTTGAGAAAGGCCTTGTTACAGATTGGCCTTTGATCTCCTGACTGTGCTGGGCAGATCTTTTTCATAGATGCCTTCTTACTCACTTTGGAAACCACTTGTTGACGAAAGTGGTTACTCTGAGCAGGTGTATGTACCTGATCAGGAAAGATGGTCAGGTTAGGCTGACGATCTCCACTCAAATCAGGTGTATGTTCCAGACTTGGTTGTCCGTATGATATGGGGGAATATTCCCCATAACCCTCTTGGACTGGAACAGATGTGTGTGTCTATTCCGGAGTGAATCGTTGATGTGTCACTCCACTGCTAGGGATAGATTTATGTGTCTTTCCCTGAGATGATGCTGAAGTTGTTATGATATCCTGGCAAGCATCCAGAATATGAGCAGGAATTTGCTTCTGCTCTTTCACCATTGACAAAATATGCTTGGTGACTTCAGCTGCCGGAACGGGGATATACGTCCATTCCGGGCTTGGAGTAGGTGTATGTGCCTGCTCCTGTCCTCCTTTTCCTATCAGTGAATCCTGACAGTACTCAAGTGTGGGGGCAGAGAGTTGAGTCTGCCTCCTGTTTGTCATCGGGGCTTTCCAACTGACTTCTCCGTGCGCTACCAAGCGAGACTGTTGGTAGGATTGATTAGTATTAGCAGGTGTATATGCCTGCTGATTACACTTCACCAAACGAAGTTGATGAGATTCATCATATGTAGTCAGACGAGCCTGCTGACTAACTAATGATGTATAAGCAGCTGTATGTTTCTGCCTATAGTACTCCGCCGGAATTGCCTGGCGGGATTGGCGTGATGCTGCCAGACGAGTCTGCTGGACAACGGAATTAAAACGGGCAGGTGTGTGTGCCTGCTCGTTGTTTTCCACTAAGTTAGGTTCGTGGACTTCCCTGGAGATGGCAGGGATGATAACCAGCCCATTGTTAACCGGATTCCGCCTCTGGCGGTTCATCTTGCCTGCTCGGGTTCGAAGAACCTGAGCCGAACACCTGGAGTCGGTACCCTCATCATGTTGAGGGCGCACTACCACACGAGTCTAGTGGCGATTGTTGATGGGATCCCTCGGAAAGGACTCCTGTCTTTTTGGATTAAGGTCCTGAGGGACCTGCTCATTCACTTCCTCAGAGTAAGGGAGTGAATGGAAATTGCGTTCCGGGGATAACGACCCGAAACGGTTGGAGACGGTAGTCAGCATCGCCTGCCTCTTGATCACTGGTCGTCGTTGTCCAGACGACCTGTGTGAGTTGTTTACTTGGAGGGCCTATCGGGCAGCCTCCAGAGTTGGGATGGTACTGTGTTGACGGTACTCCTTAACCAGCGCATTTGATACCCAGCATTGAAGATTCTGAGTAGGTGATGTCATCCTCAGAGCGGATGACGATCCAGTAGAAATAGCAGCATTGGTATTTATAGCAGCAGTATTCACATGTGTGAATTTGAGAGCAGCCATTATGGAAATACATAGGATCTTGGAAAAGAGTGCCTTTTTGATATAACAGACGTAATCAAGATAAATTCAGCCACTTCATCCTTTGGATGAGCACATATGTCAATGATTGTTTTTGTTAGCCCTCTTACTGACTTTTAAATAGGGGCTTTTACAAATAGGTAAAACACCACTTTAACTTGGTTAAGGATTCACGTCGGGTTTACCATTTTTGTTTCCCTCGGAATTCGGTGATGACCTCCTGGATGGGAGATTCAAACGTTCCAATCGGTTTCTATCAGGTTTGTTCGTAGAACCGGAAACATCCAATGATTCCACATCCATTTGGACCTACTTTCCAAAGTTAGGCGCTCATTAGTTTGTGGACTAGTGAGGCTTAGGAATTTGCATTGGTCGAGAGGATGGGAGGTCGGACTCATCACACCTTTTTGAGGGGAATTATTTTCTACTACGGGACTCTCTTTATAGATTTAAGTTATGTTCATGAATCCTTATTAGATTACCAAGTATAAAATGAGCTTTCCTTTAGTTTTAACAATCAATGAATAAATATGTAAGAAATTTTATAGAATATTTTATATGTATTCGAGGTTCTTCATCAATAGAGAATCATCTGTATCTATTTAGAGATTCTTGGTCAATGGTATCCTTAAAAACATTTATAAAAGTCTCTTGGTCATTATGATGACCAGGCTGGTTTTAAAGCCACTCAGTGGGGAACTGGAAGTTTATCGTCATTCAGAAGGACATGGATTATTTCAAAGTTGGGATCGAACCCGCAGATGGGCTACCTACGTATCCTTTGTTTTGGGAAAGGAATCAGAACCCACGTAGTTCGAGAAATAGAGTCTGATATTTATGATTAATGGCTCAAAGAAGGATGTCATAATTACTTTTACCCTCTAAGCTCACGTGAGTCATGCTCGGTGTGAGAAACAAGAGGTATTGGTAATAAGATAGACAATTGGGCCATGAAAGATGTAATCATAAGAAATGATTTGGGGCTTATGTATGTATGACTACCCCGATAAATGAAGGTTAGGATTTACTTTAGGGAGAAAATCCAGGAACATGGTCCATAATGGTATATGTGCTTCACTGAGATTTTGAATACTCTAACTTGGGACTTATTCCAGGAAAGGAAACCCAAAATTAGGAGAGAATTGATAATTGGGTTTTACTCCTGAGAAGGAATCCCATATCAAATGTAATTTAGGACTGGTTAATGAGAATTTTGGGGGACTTGGGGATTATTCCTAAAAAGGAAGCCCAGATTTATGGCTGGGGCTTATTCCTAACAAGGAAGCCCATATTAGGGGACTTGGGACTTACTCCTAAAAAGGAGGCCCAAGTTTGGAGGATTTATGAATGGGGCTTATTCCTAACAAGGAAGCCCAGGTTAAAGGATTATGATTGGGACTTACTCCTGAAAAGGAGGCCCAAGTTAAGGAATTAAGGTTTGGGGCTTACTCCTGAGGAGGATGCCCAAGTTTGGGAACTTTAGGAATTTGGGGCTTACTCCTGAGGAAGATGCCCAGATTAAAGGACTTATAACTGGGGATTATTCCTGAAAAGGAGACCCAAGTTAAGGATTATCTCATCTTAAAGGATGAGGTTGAATGAATGAACTCTCAATCTTTGGTGACATAAAGATGTATAAATCACTATGTTTTGAGAGATATTCCACAGAATTCCTTTCAAATAAGGAAGTCAAATCAAGAAATCACGCCATAAATGGCTTTGAAGAGTATCTTGAAGACTGAATCTTGAATAGGAAAGGTGAAATGGCTTAAGAGGGGTAAAATGGGCAAGATGGGCACCCAAAAAAGGCAGGGGCATGTAAGTCTTGAAAGGCGTGCAAGTCTTACGTGGGCGTGCAAGTATTGGGCGTGCAGGTATACTTGCGCGACATGTGGGGTACTTGCGCGATTTTCAACCAGCATTAAAATACTTGAGCGACTCTTTCTTAAAGCCTTTATAATCTTCTTGACGTTCTCCCAGTAAAGGGACGTGCATGTTCTATCGAAGGAGTAAAGGCGGTGCGCAAGTGTGGCCACTTCCCTTAAGGGCTGGCCACTCAGGCGCGCAAGTGTTGATTCATTTCAATACTTAGGCCTTACTCCCTCTCTTTAGATCTTCCTTTCTAGGTAAGAAATTACCTTATAAGTGTTCCAGAAGCTTTGAGAAGAGACTTGGGCGTCGGGAGCTTCAATCCGAGTTTCTGGAAAAAATAGTCCCTGAATGGGGGGTCCACAGGGTCTATTTATAGGCAGAAGAAGACCCCGAGCAGTTACCGGGCGGTTATCACTTAGGTCGCGCAAGTCACTTGCGCGCCAAGTGAGTCGCGCAAGTACACTTGTGCGACCATGGGGAAACTTGCGCGGCCTATGGGAAAAGTTTTCCTTGTTCATCCCTTTGTCAATTTTTGATGTTTTCTTCAAAGGTTGAATCACTTTGTGCTCATATATTCCCTTTTTCCGATCTTTAGATTCTGTGGCGAAAAAGGAGCGTCAACAGTCTCTAGGGTGTGTCATTTCTATTTCTAGAACCCCTAAATATTTATTCGATGTTTTAGACCTTCCTTGTTCAATATGTGGTAGGTTCCCCTTTTATTTCATTTGAATACAATGATTTTCTCTTTTTAGAAATATGGTTCAATTATTTTTCACAACTATGAATATCGAGTGTCTGATGAAATTCATAAGTGGTCTTTTTTAATGTATTCTATTATTCTAAGAGGTTTTTTAATATATTGATTGATTATTAAGTGCTTTACTAAATTCTTAAAGCATGTTCATGATATTTTCATAAGGGTCTTTATGGATTACATTCTAAGGAAAGTTAGCAATGCTTGATTGGCACTTTCTCAAACAGAAATTACTTATGGAAAACATCCATGAAATGTGACCGTTTTTATTATTTTTAAATGGATCAAGTGTCCCAAGAGTATGAAATGGTTAGTATGAAGTTATTCTTGTGAGTGACGGTTTTTTGTGATGGGTTCTCATGGGTGAGGCTTTTTATGGTTCTTTTTTATATACTCATACTTGTGTTTATTTCTATATGGATATTTATTATTTATATCAGCATACCATAATTTTATATATTATGGGAAACCAAGATTAGGTAAAGGATTTTTTCTATAATTCATACTAAAATAGTTATGTATCACACTCATTCCAGTGACCCTTTGTATGGATCATTCCCTTCTCGAGGAATTTTCCAATCATTTAGGCTATTTATGGAAAGTTTGATTGTTGGGGATGTAGAATTAAACTAGGCACCATGATTGGATGGATTTAATTATAGTATGTTCATGAAATTCCCCTAAACTCTTATGATTCATACAATCACCATAATTTTGGTTATATTCTATTCTTTATATTTCTTATTTTTGTGATTCATGTCCTTAATTTTCTTGTTTCCCTTTTATTACTATAGTTCCCTTTATTTTTATAAATTATGTTCATTTTTATTCTATTTTCAAAAAATTTAATTAATGGTTTAAATGACTTTAAAAAATGTTTAGAACTATTTTATATTAAATCATTAAAATATTACCCCTTTTCAAATGTTGTAACCTCTATATTTTTGAAAATTGTTCGATTTAAAAGAAAAAGTGTAATATACCTTGGTTGGATTTTAAAATAAAAAGTAAAAGCTATGTTTTAAGTAAATTATTTCTAAAATAATATAAATTGAATCATATATTTAATGTTAATTATTTGGGTTGTGGTTTCCTGTAATAAATAATGATATTATACGCACATTACTATATTATATCATTTTAGTTTAAAGTTATATTTTAGCTTTTGATTTCACATGGATAAATCTTAGTTTGGGGTTGACTTGTGACACATTGAGTAACATTAAGGTATGTTATTTATTTATTTATTTTTACATAAAAAATTATAAAAATTGGACTTAACTAATTTCATTTACTTTAATTATTGGTATATTTTATATTCCAAGACTCTATGATGAATTTTAGGGGAAGTTTATATGGTGGGATATATATATATATATATATGATTTTAAGGGTTTTTCATATCTTATTATTCCCCTTCTTCTATTTATGCTTAATTTAAAATAATGGATATAATTTTTGTGTCTTCATACCACATATGGATGTGTCAAGCTTTTTTTTACTCTATTAGAATATTTTATTTTATGGGAAAATCATCTGCAATAATTAAATCTAATTCCATTGATACTTTTCATTAGCCAAAAGAAATCAGTTAATCCCCTTTGGTATGTCCTAGACTAACTAGGTTGTTCTCTAGTGGGATGATCTGGGTTTTTTATGACACCTATGTTATGTTTTCATGGATCAAAACTATTTACTCTTATTTCTATTCTAAAATTACCCATTAACTATGTTATGAAAAATCTTTTTGTCATGACCCATGATTTATGATTCATTCTTTATTGGGTATGATTATCTTATGTTATGTCTATAAGCCATGATTATGTTCTCATACCAACAAGTTAATCTTTTGATCGCTTATGATATAAATTTTTTTTCTCTTATGTTTACACATACTTAGAATCTAAGATAACCCTTTCTTATGATTACATTTCTCCATGATATCAATAAGATTATTGTGTTTAATATGTCTATAAGGGTTTCTTGTGAGATGATTATTAGGTATTTTAAAATAAATTGATTATTTATCTGTTGTCCAATGACAGTAAACCTTTTGGTTATATGGGGATTTTATTGTGACATATAATGAATATTCATATAAAATATTTAATATTTATTTATGATGTCATCATATCACAATAGTTTTAGACGTTAGATATCTAAAACTCAACCTTTTACCTCTAAAAAAATTCAAACTTCATTTTCATGCATCTAATTCTTGGAAGACATAATTTAATGGTATATTTAGGCATTACATTTCATACCTCATAAAAAATCTCTCATAAAGAATCAAAAACACCCCAAAAATAAAACAATGACCATCAATACCAAACACCCACAATAGATACTACTCAAACATGAATGACTCCAATACTTAATCCAAATATAACATATGATTATTAATATCCAAAACAATTTAACAGAATTTCAATTATCTCAACAATAAGGAAAAAAATTTCAAAAATTCCATGGGTACTAAGATCCCATATATGAGTCAAGTTCAATATATATTTTTTATAATACATTATTATTGAAAAAGATGTGACCCAAAGGAATAACATGCTGATACAACCCCTTCTCTGGATGATCCTAAATTTCATCTAAATTCTCCTTGAACATCAAATAATCCTCCACATATAACACAACCCAATCACTGAAATGGGAGTCATCATAAATATATCTTCAAATAATCTATACATGAATGAAATCATGGATTATATATAATTTTTGAGTGAGTTTTATCCAACATGGAGTTATATACACATGACCCTACACCTCAAAATTCCCAACAAATCATGGAAAACCTACTCCTATTAAAAAATCCTTTCTACCAATGATGAGGATATATTTTCAAGAACACATGGAATCTGACATAAATATTCAAAGGCCTCATTCGATGATCATCATAGGATATCTATTGATCCTGAGTTTCCTGAATCCACATTGTAATCACCTACAAATTTTCACCATACTCTACATTAATTTTTTGCCTGAGAATATATAACTCTCCAACCTTAATTGAACAAAATGGTGATGTAAAAAAATCTATAATTAACATTTAATGGATCAATATAAATGGTTAGTTATTTTATATTATTATATTAAATTCATCTGAGTGTATGTGCCTTACCCATAAACCCCCAAAACCTAAAATGATTTCATGTATCATGTCTTCCTATGTATGGATTGTCTACTCAATCTAACAATCCATATATGGATGAAATGATATTTAGACACTTCGATGAGACCCAAGGAACATTGGTGACACTTCCATACCAAAGTGGTGAAATGTGTATCATAACTAGAGATGATCATCCTTAGAATCCAATAATTCCTTCCAGTCTCCTCATAATTCTTCCTTGATAGGTAATCCACTATGCATGTCACCTTGATTTCCAAGAAATAATTTGAATTCATTAAACAACACATGTTCACTTAAATAAAATCAAATTCACCAAATTTTATACTAAATCGGCCTTAAAATCCTTCGAAATGTCCTCCTAGGTCCATGAGGAATACTTAATGGTTGATGAAACCCACCAAAAACATAATTTTTTGTATTTCAATTTTTGAATATGAAACACTAAGATATGAACTTTATGAAATTATTTAATATAGGTGACCATAAAAATTGAATCATTATGCCAGACACAACTTAGACATTCCAGGATAAACCTCCATGTGTAATCCATGGAACTCATGAAGATCCACCCGACACACTGCTGAGGGAAAAAATCTAATCCCCAAAAATAATACCTAATGTTTACAATCCCCAAAACATACCAAAAGGTAATCCCCATAAACAACAAGGTAAATCTTGAAATCCTTTTCAAGAACCACTAACCATGATTATTATCCATATTGTACCAATTATGACTACACTATCATCTGGTAGAGACACCCTCTAACATCAATTTCTCTCATGTCAAGATACAATTCTATGAGCCCATTCAACACTCTCCAAAAAACTAAAAGATCTCAAAAAATATCTCCATGAGATTTACTACTCAATACATTAGTAATAACATTCTATTTTACTTATTCATAGGTATTTTATAAAATTTAATCATATAATAATTCCATCCACCACAGCTATCTCAAATTATAATCTCACAAGGATAAGTTATATATCAAAATCCTATGATTTTTGATGAACAGTAAGTTCTCATTAATGAGATAGATTCATTAAAATTTTAATGTAAACACAATTATGATAGACTCTATAAAATGGGTAGTATAATTAAATTCATGGGGTTTTATCTATCAAGACCCATGGGATAATTATATTATCTACTATAATGGAATATGACCCATTCTAATGCATAAATCATCATAGATAACCAAAAAAATTACATTATATTTAAAAACTGATGAACATTAGAATTACACATATAATAATTCTAATAACAAAAAGAAACTAAAAAATGGTTAGTCTATATGAATTCTCACTCATTCCTACAAAATATTGAAGATACACCTTATCCTAATTCTATTTGAAAAAATATTTCATCAAGGGGTAGTGTTATAATCTCTTCAGGGAAAAAATTAAGGTACTAGTCCACAACACTAGAAAATACCACTTGTTGAACTTCTTATAGACTCATAACCAACACAACCATCATAAAAGATACAATCTTATTATGTCTCATACCCATTGAACAGTTATACACATGGATGGATATAGAAAAATCATTGTCATCATAAAAGAGTATGAAACTCCTCTAGAAGAAATTAATAATATTATACACCAAATACTACCAATTTATGTTGAGTATAACATTGTATATCTATATGTACATACTCAAGAAATAACTTTAACATTTATGTTTCTTTAACATCAGCTCATAATTTATAAAATCCATCATACAAAATTACTCAACCTTCGACTGAAATGGTCAATAATAAGGTAATTATAATCTCCCTACCACATGTAAAAGATTCTATTTATATATTGTAACAATTAAGGATTTTTAGATCTAGAATAAAATAATTCACACACCCAGGTTGAAAATAGACCAATGGTACCTCATACAATTTCCATCTCATCTAGAAAATTGATCATGTGCATCTAACGACAACTTTATCAATGATCTCACTAGCCTAGATTTTAACCACCTCCATAGAAATTCTATTACATTCTTTCTAGGGGAAGAGATGCACTATGGGGATATTCCATGACCTCCACATATCTTCTCTATTAACTAAATTTATGATCATCCTTCGATTTCTTCTTCCACCAAGGAAAATGCAACAAAAAAATGAACATACAAATGGTTTTTATCCCTACGATGAGTGATGATTAAAGTTGTAAAATTAATATACTAATATCCCTAAGATCCATAAAAAATAATCCAGTACATACATATAGGTGACATCCCATGAACTAAAAATTATTAT
This sequence comes from Viscum album, assembly GCA_963277665.1. Taxonomy (NCBI): domain Eukaryota; kingdom Viridiplantae; phylum Streptophyta; class Magnoliopsida; order Santalales; family Viscaceae; genus Viscum; species Viscum album. Next base: position 601,492,066 of record OY728122.1, read on the forward strand.
AAAATGTTATGGGGGAATCTAATTCAATCTCTCTTTAATTTGAAAAATATTTTGGCTAGGAAATATATAACGACTACTTCTAGATCTTCTTCATGGGAAGTCCATATGTTTCTCTTACTATGAAGATCTCCTAAAATATTTTATCCTCTCCAAAACCTCTATCTTTCCAAAAACCTTAAGAGACATTAGTAATTTTATTTGGGTCCACTAACATTGGATATCTACATGAAACACCTCCTCGATAAGAATCATTCAAACCTATTTATCTTGAATGAGGTTTTAAGAATATCTATATGGGTTATTGAATCTATTTCTAAACTACCACATGCTAGAGATTCACATGTGAAGAGAAATAATCTCTAGTTGGTGTTCCTGTATTATAGTTGAGAAAAGTAACTCAACCAAGAATAGATTGTGTAACTTCTCCCATAAAACATATAAATACTCACAAACAATAAGAAATAAAAAATAAAACTAATGATATCCTCATCACAACATACTAAAATACATTTTAATATAATTATCCTTCATTTAATATGTCAAACTGAAAAATATCTCCAATTCCTCCAACTATTACCTATTCTCCTAATAAAAAATAAAGCCCTCATACTTATGCAGGGAAAAATTATAAAATACATGAAGTTTATTCATCCATGTTTCATCATTTTTAACATTAAATCCATGGAAATTTGGCAGTCCATTCTACTGAACAACACGAGAATGTGATTGATAGATACTTTTACCCAAATATATACATACAAAATATAAACAAATGGTGTGGAATAATCCACGATCATGAAATACTTAAGATTATTTAATTGAGACTCATCAGGATTCACATCATCTATTCGATTCAATCATAGGAACAAAAAAAATTTATGCAAGATCCATTCCTAGATATCTACCATATAAGTGCTATAACTTCACCAAATTCATTTAATAAACATATTATTCTAAAATAAGATTACAAGGTTCCCTGGTAACCTAGGTATTAATTATTATTTATTGCTTACATCAATTACTAAGTTCCTCTAACACTATTTCCCAGACATTAGTTGAAATTATAGCTACTTCATATCACTAAATTCCATTTTATCCCTAAACCAAAAGCTCTAATTACAATAAATCAAGAAAAAACCACAATAATACCCCTCCTCAGCTGGTAATGAAGATAGGCGTAGCCCTCAATGTCCACCTCCATTATCCAAAAATTTGGATAATAGTATCGATGATATAGAAAATTATCATATGTGAGGAAATACCCTCAAAACTCCTTGTTAAATATATTTAATATAATAATCCACTATTTATTAGAAAACATATTAAAAAGAATATAATATCATATAAAGAAAGAATAAAATGGAAATACTATGTGAAACTCCTATGGTAGTGACTAATGATCCCCAATAGCCTGGAAAAAAACCATGATCTTGTAAGGCCCACATAAATCAGTAAATCCAACCTATAAAAATTATATGCATATATATAGTGTTGGGAATAAAAGAGGGCTTTGTAAGAACTTCCCCAAACCCTCTCGTGAAAATGTGGAAGTGTCATACTAAAGTCTTTGAAAATAATCAATGAAAACATCTCAATACCTAAATTAGTTTCTCTAAATTCCTAACCCTACTAAGGAACACCCTCCAAATATCTCTCATAAAAAGGTAACATATCATTAAAATTACAAATAACTATGGTACCACACTACAACATTCCCACTGAACTAGTCTCCCTAAACCCCAACATCACACACATTGGTGCTCATATCTACTCCATAACTTATATCACACATCTTCATAAGCACATAAAAAACAAAAACACATAAGAAAAACTGTAATTTCACATCATAGTCACATCACTAATACATCTCCATAATCACATAGTAAAACTAGGATCCATTATATTCTATGTAAATACATGCTACAACGTAATCCCTTATAACTCGTGTATATTTAAACATGTAATAATCATAATCCATTGAATCATAAATACATGTATACACAATAAAATTTAGTTCCCATAACCCATATATAAATTTATTTTATTAATATGTTCAACTATAACCCATATAAGTACACATCTCTTAATCATAATCCATAATAGTGCATATATCAAAAAACTTCATCATATATTTTTAAGAGAATGTGAGGTAGGGTTAGTTAGACATCAATATACTCAAAATGTAGATTTTGGGAAGATACATGGATCAAAAATTCAATTATGGAAGTTGGTCATCTTATCCAACTTAGGTTGGATAACTACATAAACAAAAAAAACATAATAAATATTTAATATCACAAAAAACTTCTAATGGAATCTACACAACATATTATGTAAACAATAACAAATTTCCAACATGAAAGTTATACTTCCAAAAGTAACCACTAGGATACTAATACACTCTTAGGCACAAAAAAATAATCATGATTACTTACTATCATTTACCATTTAATATTAACTAAATACCAACCATTTTATAATGTCTCATCATAAAATCTGGATTAATATTAAAATTAATAATATAAATCCTAGAATCTATTATTAAACATCTTAATATTTAGTTTATATCACCCAATATCATTACTTACTTAAAAATTTACAACTTTATTCTAATCATTTACTATGTAATCATTAAATCTGTAAAACACAACACCATTAATTAATTCATAATCTATCCTACAATGTTATAGCTTTGGGTGGTAAGACACTACTACTCATATACAAATAAATTTAACACCATGTATTATTCAAGTAAACATGATTATAAAAAAAATAAACACTACTCAATAACCCCTATATCTCAAGAAAAAAATTAAATATCACCCAGAACATTTTTCCATAAAAATCATGCAATCCCAATATCAACCAAAACAACTGATGACTCTATGAAAATATAAATAAATAGTGAAATTTCAACATTATAATCCAACCATATAACATTAAAATAGAAAAATATATCATATAAAGTAACAAAATATATATTGAAAAAAGAAATAATGATTCTAGGAACTAAAAAATGTCAATAGACTGAAAACATGACTACAACAAAAGAAAAAAATTATTAAAACTGGAAGGGATTGAACATACGCAGTCAACAATTTTAATTCTGGAAAACATCACATTTTCATACCATTTAAATTAATACAATCCATTATGAGTAGGTTTTACCAATTTAAGAAACATATTATAATAGTAAATAATTGTATAAATAAATTTCAAATAATGAAACTCAATGAAATTCTATATCACATTAAGAAATTCATTAGATTAATCATAACTTTGATGAATGACTTATCTAATATCCTCTTTATCTCATTATCTTAATATTTTTTTAGTGTTTACAATTTAACTATGAGAAAAGGTAATATTCAAAACACATAAATATTTTATCATAAAGTATATAACTTATAATGGTCTGGAAATATAGTTAAAATCATAAAAATATGTGATGTTATACCCCCCCCCCCTTGTAATTCAATTAATCCATTGGTTCAATATATTCATTAGGTTAATTCTCACACTTCAAACATTGAAAATTTGTAATTTTAATCCCATGCTTTAAAAATAATCCTTGAATTTACTAACGTGATTGAAGATTCGTGGAATAATGTATGGGATGGGAGAAACCAAGGATGAATCACCACCTAACATGATTGAAACTTCAGAAGGTCATAACCATAATGAACTACCATAAAACTTCACTCCATTACAGACCAAAACTAAAAGAATCACCACTACCGAAACCTCTAATAAAAAAAAGATCAAGATAAAATAGATTAAGGAGGAGAATACATGAACCTTTGATCGAGGAAAAAATCACCCCATGATTTGGGTGGCTAAAATAAACATAGAAATAATATGAAAAACTAATGGATTATATGGGGTTGGTTAGGATTTAAGGGAACAGAATAAAATTAAATCCAATAAATAACATGAACCCAATTTCATTATAATATCCAAACAAACCCCTAATATGGCATGGAAACTTTAAAAAATTGAGATAATGGTATCAATCAATGATAGGTATGAGACGTTGTATCTTTAAAATGGTAGATTTTCCCCTCTTAGTGACCATTATAACCATTTTTAGTTGTATTTTACAAATAAATTAGCTTTTTGGTACCCAAAAAATCATTATAGGCAATGAGCCTAGCACCAATAAATAATTACTAAAACATGGATGAATCAACAATGAAATTTATAGCATACCTTTAAAACTCATCCACACCAAAGAAAATACATAACCATAGAAATACACCACTATGGGTCAAAAATGGGTATCTCAACCTTCCATATTTCCCAAATGGATTCCACTAGAATCATTTAGGAAACACACTCTACAAAATGGACAACACCATGTCATGGTGATATCCTCACATTATATTAAATTAAGATGGTCAAACATCAATATATGATAAAATTAAAAAAAACATTTTAGATTAAATCATTTAATATTTAAAATAAATACCCATATATATTAAATTGACCCCTAATATATTATCCCATTTTAATATGTTACATCTCCACTATAACATCCTAAATAGTCTTTAAACCCCCCCTATTTTATACACACATCACTAAAATATCCACCAACACCATGATAATCAAAATTGCTCGCCCCCTTCCAAATAATTTTTTTAAAATCTCAATTATCCTAAAATGTCACTACTGGAAAATAGACCTATCCCCACGGTTTTCCTCAAAATCGTGGGGATAGGTACCCCCTATACCCACGGTTTTGGAAAACTGTGGGTATAGGTCAATTTTCAAGACCTATACCCACGGTTTTGAAAAACCGTGGGCATAGGGGTGTCTATCCCCACGGTTTTCCAAAACCGTGGGGATAGGTCTTGAAAATTGACATATACCCACGGTTTTCAAGAACCGTGGGTATAGGGGTACCTATCCCCACGGTTTTGAGGAGAACCGTGGGGATAGGTATAGGATAACAAACCTATACCCACAGTTTTGAAAAACCGTGGGTATAGGTTTCCCATGTGTGCGCGGGAAATTTTTTTTTTCCGCGGGAAAGATTTTTTTTTTGGCAGGAGTCCTATACCTACGGTTCTTACCTCTATACCCACGGTTTATATAACTATATTTAACTAAATATAAATATATATACACATAATTGATAGTAGGGTAGTGGTTAGACTCGGTACTTTGCATCGAAGAGGTCGTGGGATCGAAACCCGCCTGCAGCATAATTTTAGGATCTATACCCACGGTTTTGAAACCGTGGGTAAAAGCCATTGACACCGTGGAAATTGGAAATGTTTTGTTGACACGGTGGCAGAACACCTATACCCACGGTTTTGGAAAACCGTGGGTATAGGCTGGGGACCTATACCGACGGCGTTCCAGCCCACGGTTCCCAAAACCGTGGGTATAGCCTATACCCACGGTTTTGGGGGCTATACCCACGGTTTTGAACCGTGGGTATAGGCCTTTTTTCCAGTAGTGTGTTCATACTTCATAAAATGGGTGTTATACACCCTACATTCAACATGCATAAAAATGTAAAAAAACTAATTGTTCTTCACCATATATTCCAAAAAATATCATTCTATAACTGAGTCATAAAAGAAACCCTCTACCACCTGATCACCTTCAAACATCTTATAATCTATTAAAAATACTATAAAAACTCGTGGAAATTGTTTTAAAAGTATGAGACCTTATAATATAAATATATAATCGATTATGTAATGTATACAACTCATGATATAATATGTATTGTTCATTGGTAATAAACCATGAATATTATTTTAACAATCCAATGAACCTAGACATATGACTATAATGACATTTATTATTTTTCAAAAAAAAAAAATTATTCACCTGATTTCTATATTCCAATATTTGTTTCTCCTTGTCCCGTTCCAATGTGATTTTTTATGACATTTCAGTTTTATGTTATCATGCTATGCGTATTGATTCAAAATATCATTCTATTTTTTTCATCCTCTTACAAAGATTTATATCTCACCCACTTTATTTTTAATATCTTCCAAGGATATCCCATTCAATTATAGATATTTGAAATTATCTAGAATAAAAATTGTAATATGAAAATAATTAATGATATATTTTATTTTTAACATCACTTAATATGTAGAAAATATCTCAAATACAGTAGAACTCAAATTTTATATGTTTATATAGATTTTAATTTAAACATTATGTAATTATATGTGTGTGAGATTTTGGATATCATTTTTTGGAGTCAGATCAAGGTCTAGTTATTTTTTTGTGTTATATTATAATACATAATGGGAAATACTATCTAAATGTCCCAGATTGAAAAATATAAATTCATAGGTTGAGTTATAAAATTAAATTTTTAGTTTTTAGTTATAATTTCAAGGTTTCCTTTTAAAGGATTTTAATTTAGTTATTTCAATCTATAAATTTATTTTTTTGGTAAAAGGATGAAAAAATGAGGAACTTTGTTAAAAAATTTATAATGGGTAATGTAATTATATTCGAAACAGTGTCCCTAATACAATAAGAGAAAAATTAAAGAATCTCATAGAGGTACCTTCTCAATTGAATCATGTTATAAATAATTAATTGTACTATATGGATTTCCATACTTCAAAAAAAAGAAATATACGTTTGGTTGATTCATTTATGTAAAAACAAACTCCCTCTTTTTTGGTATATTTTTATCCCACAATCATCGAGAAATGAATTAATTCAATTTATAATATATCTTTTATCCTAAAATTATCAACTCAAGTGAATGAATTATTTCTCTAATAACCCCTATAGGGAAATTTTGTTGATCAATAATAATAACACCATAGATGAAATCAACGGGATGGAATATATAGAATTCATTAAAATATTTTTCAACAAATATTTTCCCTATACACCCCATATTGAAATGGAGAGAGAGTTTCTCAGGATGAATTATTGGGAGGATAAATCAATTGGGTATTGTGAGTAAAATTTCATAATAACTTAAAGGTATTAATTTTGGTTTAACATTAACCCCATAAGTAAGGTTGGTTGATTCTTTGTTAGCTTAAAAAAAGTATTTCAAAAGATTTTTTGTTTTAATATTTTTATATAGATGATGGATTTTCTCCATGTCAACTTAATGTGGATATAGAAATTATTAAATCTCAATGTTATTATGATTTTGGAGATAAAATCGAAACAATTTTTCTTAATTTTATTGGTTTAATTAATAAATATTATACTGGAAAGAAGATTCAATAACACCCATGTAAAATGTGTGGGATAAAACACCTTTGGGAACTTCCTCAAAGTAAAGAATGAAATCTTTAATTTTAAAAATAAGGAGAATTAATCTCAATAATGTTTAAGAGGCATAATTAATTCAACCAATATGACTGAATAATGGAGGTTTTTTCTAAAACCTCGACTATTGGGCCAATACTTCAACTGAATTGATCATAGACACTATGCGTGTTTATTCCTTATTCTATGGATCATTAAGGATACCCTGTAAAAAGAGCTTCTAAATTCAATGGTGTAAGGAAGATATTTTCCTATAATCACTACTTATGTGTATCATAAAAATCAAGTGGTGATGGATATAACTATTTTTCATTAAATAATAGAAAATTGTATATTTTATTATGGTTCTCTTCACACTTTTGTGTCATGAAGTTCAGTAGAAATATTAAAACACCACTTCAAGACCTGGAGGTAATGTTTTCGGTGAAAACACCATGTAGTGAAATCATTTAATCTTATGTATATAACTCTTCCCCAATTATAATTTACAGGTGGAATATCCATTAAAATCTTGGAATATTGCCTTTGGTTGAATTTAATTTCATATTGGGCATGGATTTTAATTCCTTATATAGAAAAAATATTAGATGATAATATAGGGATATCGCCTTTCCATATCAAAATCCATCTGTTTATTCTATACATATGTTATGAGAACTATGAATCTACTTTATAAAAAATATTTCATGTATGAATATCATTTGAAAATGAGAAAGTATATCCACCTCAAATGATAAATAGAAAATTTAATGATCATCATTAAGGGAATACTTGTTATAGGGGACCAATCGGATGTATTCCCCTAGAGTGTTTTTTGTCTCCCTTTTCATTAAGAGGTTGAGTTCTTAATAAAATTCATACTTTGAGATCAACTTATATCTATGTTTCTGTATAGAATTATTCCCCATTGAATTAGAAGAATAGAATAAAAAACTATAGGAGAACAAAAACAAGGATCAAATAAACCCATGTTCATGACCATGGGGTAACCAAATCATCTTTCTTGATATAATGGATGTGTAATTACATCCTAGGATTAATTATGATGATATTATCCAGGTCATGATAAATAAAAAGATTCAACTACCATGGATTGAATCATTGTTTGATCAAGAGTATGGGGATTAGTATTTCTCAAATGTGGATCATTAATTAGGATATTATCAATTGATGTTAAATAAGATGCATCTTATAAATACTACTTTTTATATAAAATTTGGACACTATGAGTTCATAGTGAGGACAATGGAACAGAAAATTCTATATTAATTTTTATTGACTGATGAATAGACTGTTTATTGATTACCTTGAAAAAATTATTGCAATATTTATAGATTATATTCTAATATATTTTAAAAAAATTGACATGAATAGCTTTTGAGTACTATATAAAAGACTTTGGAAAATGGGAAGTTTTATAAAAAAAATTAGTAAATATGACTTTTTTAGTAAGTATAATTTTTTGATCTTGTACTGATAATGAAGGGTTTAGTTATTGATCATTAATAGTAAAATGTGATATTGTAATGGTTGAGACCATTTATAATAAATATATATAGTTTCCATGGATTAGCTGGGTATTATTGATGTTATGTGAGACACTTTTCAGGATTCCCATAACCATGATCAATGTTAATAAGGAAAGGGTATAGTTTTCTATACATATGAATATACATAGATATTGAAAGAGTTTAATTAAATTTCATTCATTATATCTATACTCACAATACCGTAAATTGGGTAATGATTTATAGTATACATGATTCTTGAATAAGGTCTTGGGTTGTACACTAATGGAAAATGATAGAGTGATAGAAAATTCCTTAAGATAGTTGAACCTATATGAGTAACATTACCTAATCTGACATCTGGAATTATATGTAGTAATGTTTTCAAATAATATTTAATTTTATTATATTTATGAGAAATATTATTACATATATACTTAACATAAAAACTCAAATATTCATTTACCTATAATTATTTCAACACACACCAATAAAAATTGTTAAATTTAATCTAGGACTATAACTTCTCAATCCATTAAATTTTATGAAATTAAAATAAGTTAAAAGATGATATATGTATAAATGGCCATATGAATTTATCCAGAATTAGGATTGAAATGGATCCAATCATTATATACATTCAAAGGACATACATGGAAGTCATAATGGTTGGGATAACATCTTATCTTCCAAATGACTGCTCAACCATTCATCCTATAGAAAATTAAGTAATATCAAAGGGATATTGTGGAGATAAAAAATGAGGAATAAATAAATAAGGTAAAAATAAAAAAATTAAACATTGATAAAGTCAATGTTATTTGATTTATTACAAGATTATATCCACAATCAAATCCTTTGATAAAGGATTTATTGGGTGATGTTATTTTCTCAATAATACCAGTAAAAAAAGAATGCACAAATATGTATATTTATATCTGAGATCACTTATTGTGTGATAATATAATTAATAAAATTTCTAAATATCTATCAATGTACTTGTTATAAATTCATTTTAAGGAAAAATGGAATAATTCCATGGGGATAATACAAACATTATCCATCCCAAGATGGAAATGAGAAAACGTAATCATAGATATTTTTAATGTTCTTATAACTATATCTATAAATAAAAATGTTATATGGGTTTTGGTGGATCACCTTATGAATATTAATCACTTAATAACTATTCAGTTGGGATTATCACTCAATCAACATTCAATTATATACATCATGGAATTGGTTATGTTTTATAAAGAACTATTATTGATTGTATACAATCAAGATCCATGTTTCACCTAAATGATATAGAGTGGAATTCAACCTGATTTTAACATATAATTTACATTCAATATATCATCTCATCTATAGATAGACTGTCAATTTTGAAGATTAATTAAAACATTGAATGAAATTTGCATATCCTACTCTATGGAATTCCAATAATGTTGGGATCAAAATGTTCCTATAGTCATTTTCTCATAGTGAAATATATTACAATTAATAATACATATGGATCCTTATAAAGTACTTTATGGGAAAAAATTAGAACAATAATATGTTGGGATGTAGATGGATAACAGAAGATACTAGATTTTAAACTAGTTAGAGAAATTATAGAGAACATAGAGTGTAGTTAGGGATTACCTTAATGGAGATGTCACCTCATAATCGTACATTTTTCCTTGGTTCAAATATATAAGGGGGTGATATTAATGGAACTATTCCACTATAATAGTGTAGTTAATATAGAAGTTACTATTTTGGGTGTTCATTAGTAGTGGTAATATTCATTACAAATTGGATTTTAGGTTATAAATTATGCCTTCAGATCCCAAGGATATTTATCCTTCATTAATAGAGAAGTTCTAGAATTAGTGGAGTGTGGGTGATGTGATAGAATTTTATAATGGTTTTATAGATCCAAATAGATCAACTATGATGTTATAGTGGTATGATAGAACACTATTTACAATGAATGACTATAAGGGAACATAATAGGTTGAAGGAGTGATGTTTTTATGTGGATGAAATGATTGGGTGATTCTTTCCTTGATGGATATAAGAAATAAGGAAGGGTCTGTAAAAATTTATGCTTTTGTTTTACTTTTAACTCCCTATGGATTTTCAAGTCATTACATTGTGAGTAGAAGTTTCAATTTTGAATTGGCGGATGGATCATTTTGAGAAATGTGGTATAGTTAGAATTAAAAAAATGTTGATCACCACTATGAGGTGGTTATGGGAATTAAAGGAGCCTTATGGGATACATTGGTAGCTATAGAGTTCTACATAGGAGGTTCAAAGGTTCCCAAGGTTGTTATAGTATCACCGACTCGTTTTTGGCACCCCACCAGTGAGCCAATGGGGTAGGTGGTAGTCCAATACCACTATTGGTCTCACTAGACAACTGGTGTCTCAAGACAAACTCACTGGTGGTTCCAACATATCACCAGTGGGGATGGATTATGGTAATTTTAAATGGAGGCATCCCCATATTCTCCCTATCAGGGTATATTGGGTTTTAGATAAGGGGAGCGTTGATAGAAAACATTTTTGGAAAGTACTTGCCTTCCCTTCCTCTTTCAATCCCCTGTGGTGGTGGATTGGACCATTTTTTTTGACGAAATATTTGGTAACTTTCTCCTTTAGTATTCATTTTTAGATTCCTACCTCATTGAATATATGTTTAGTTTTAATTGTGCTATTTTTTGTAAAGATTTATATGGATCATGGTTAAATCATCAATGACTGTTGAAGAATTCACTCTACTTGGGAAGAGAGTGTATTGAAACATTGACTGGATTCCATTAAAAGTTTTTTTTGAAGGTATAATGTCTAGTTAATTAATTTGTGTGATGAATTAAATTTAATTATATGTAGAATTTATGTTTCATGATAGGAATTTCAAGCACTATGGTGTTTGGGGTGTATTGTAGGCCCTCTATGGGAGATCAGAAGTAGACTCGATGTGAAACTGGTTCTCATTGAGTTTTTTTCATTATCATATATATAATTAATTAATATAATTTTTTATAATTTTTTACTTCTATTTTTTTCATCAATTGACATGAATTAAGTGCTATGTAGTGCGGGAAATGCTAGGTTGTCCTAGATGAGGCTCGACAGTGATCAGTGAGAGGGGTAACTGCATGTTTGAGGTAGGTGGTTTCATTAATATAATTTCATATGTGTTTTTATTCATGAATACTTTTTTTAATTCATGTGCATGGTTTTATATAGATGTATAGGTTTTTTGTTTACCCTAATAAATCGATATAGTAAAGTGTTAATCCTCTTATTATTAAGTTACCTTAAGCACTTGAGTGACTAAGATCACCCAATGTCTGAGTCTCTTAGGGGGTGAGAGAGACATTGAGATGGATCAATGGCTTCGGAGGTTCTTGGTTGTTTCAATGTGATGTAGGTATCCAATAATGGGTTCCCTTGAGCTATTTAACCAGGTTAAGTGAGCTTACGACTTCTGCCAATGAATGAGGTTGTGAAGAATCTCATTTGAAAAGAGAAACAAACCATGAGGGTAGAGAGAATACTTATAGAGTTCTGTGATAAGGAATAGTTATCAAGGACTTGATAGGATATGATGGTAATGTTTCCTCCAGGTGATAACTAGGAAATATCCTTAGGGAGATGTGATGCTTGACCTAGGAATTAGTTATGTTAATTACTCAAGGATATAGAATGAGGTTTCCAAGGGGGCTTAGAGTTTGTTTTCATATCATTGTCCCAGGGAAGTAGGACTCTAAGAGATGAGGGTTTTGATGAGGATTTTAGATACCATGGAGTCTGGTTGGGATGAGCCTATGGGTTTTGGTATCACTATTGGGAAAAGAGAATGAGATATTATTTTCAAGATTAGACCAAGGCCAGTCTAGGGGAATCCATGGGATCCATGAGTGGTGTTTTGTGACTTGTTAGAGAGGAAGGGATAAGTGTTTAGATACTAGAACCTTGTGATCATCTAGTGATCTTTTGTGATAGTTTGAAGCCCAAGATGATATTTTCGGTGCTAAATGTCCTTTCATTAGAGAGTATGGGATCAGTGGGTTTGATGTTACCTCCCTATTGACTATGGGGATGGTTCAATGTTATTATCATTCCTTATTCCCTTAGGTATTGGTTTGGGTTTCTTTCTATGTGTGTCTTAGGTTAGTGGATGATGATTAAATATATCTTCCAATATTGGGTCAGTGGATAATTGTGCCTTGTTTCATCGAGTAGCTTTTCAGTGGATGATCATGCTCTAATGCTATAGTATTGTGATCAGGACCATTCTAGACATGTATTAGGTTATTGTGAATATGTGGCACCCTACCATGAGTATCTTGGGTTAAGTAAAACCCTATGGTATAGGTTAGGGTACAATATAATGAGACTGATGGACCACTATTAATTGAGAAGGAATGGGTTAAGATATATGGACATTTGATCATGCCCAGTGTCTATGGGTATTGGGTCAAGGGTTTAGATTTATTCCCTAACCTAAGTTTTCAAGTATGGGGTGGGAATTGGTATGATGGTATTAGATACAATTACTGGATTCTTTCATTGCACCTATGTAGGTTTGATTTGTTAACATGGTAGATTTTTTATCACATGGTGACCTGAGGTGTTGGGAGTATGGGTGACCTAGTTAGAACACGATATCCGTGGATTTTTTGTGACATTTCTATTTTATTCCTTCTGAATAAACATTTATGATGTTGTGTACTAGGAGAACATGGTGAGTCCCTACTGATATTTATCACTCATTCTAAGAACAGGTACCCTAATGTGTGTGCATACATTATATTAAAATTTTATGTTGAGAGAAGGTTTTGCAGTGGATTGAGAAGGTGTAACTAAAGTGTATTTACAGATAGGGGCCTGAAGTCTGGGGATATCATAAGGGAAATAGTGTGTGCGCTTTATTTTTGGATTATTTTATATTTTGAACTAACCTTATAGGTGTTAAATGATGTTTTCTTTATGGCTTCCATATTCAATTTTTATAGTATTATGTATTTGTTTATGTATACTCTAATTTGAGGGATATATTAGTTATTTACACTACAATTTTATGACAGATTCTTTGGAATTTCCCCCACAATATAGACTCAGACATAAATATTAGTCATAAACCACTATCTTATAAGGATGTGATCATAATGCCACATAACAACCCTAGATCTCTGAACTGGAGAGTATATTAGGGAAGGGAATTACAATGTTGTATCAGATCATTTTTTTATTGACTTATTACGTCTATCTATGTTAGTGGGATTTTATTTTATTTGTAAAAAATGGTTAATATATAGGTGCCAACTTATATGGTGTTTTCCCATATCACATGGAATGGAATTTTAATCAATCATGCATCATGATTTTTCTCTAATGGTTAGTCATGTGGATATCAGTATAGGATGTTCTTTGGTGTGTAATATGTAGACCCTTCATCAATGGATGCATAAGGACTCTTTGAGGGTTTTTGTAGGCATTTTATACCTCAATGATGGAACCCAAGTGGGTTCAATAATATCCTACGATGTCTGAGTATTGATCTGAGGATGGGAATATGATTTCCTAGAAATATGGGAACCTGTGGGGTTGTAGATAATGGAAAAGGTGGAATTCCTAAACTCATGAGGTGAAAAACATAGATCATTGTTTTATATAAAATTGGGGATGTTTGGTTGGATCAGTTAGCTTCTTTACTGGGTTGGTTCATGGGGTGTAATTTGGAAAGTGAGGTGGGAGCATGGTTCGACAGTTGTGATTCTGAAATGACACCCATGATTTATATTTTCATGTGATTATCCTTTATGGGTATAATATTCCTATGTATATTAGTTGTTACTAACATTAATATAGTGAATGGTAAGTGGGTAAGTCATATAAGCCTAGGTAAAATGGTACATGGCTCATGAGAGTGTGAGTCGGGTGGTGTGAACAAGTAATATGGGAGAGTGTAGTCATTGATTTAATGTGAGATCAAGTAGAATCATGGTCGAGTAATTATTATTGGGATCTTGTTGGGAAACTCTACATTTTTAGGAGAATGGGTGTTAATGAGATTTGTGGGTAAATGTTTTGGGGTATGACTGTATTTGTACGCGAGGTGTGCATAGTGTCATTTGTGTTTCATATTAGTAAATTGTTCATGTTTATATCTATTGATAATTGGTCTGGTTTATAGAAAAACTGGAGTAGGACTATGGTGGTATTGTATTGGTGGATTTTGTTACGGGTCACACTCAGGGAGAGGTGATCAAGGTGTTCAGTGAGATTCTCTTATGCATACTGACACGCGGTTTTTTAGATTTTGTGATTCCCATATAGTAAGAGGTAAAATTAGTGATAGATAGATGTAGTGAGGTATAGTAAATCTAATTAGATTGTTGATGGATTTTTTAGGAGTAATAGTGTAAGGGTTGTTTTCAAAAACATTCCCATAGATCAGGAAGTGTGGTACATGTGAAGTTTCTATATCTGATTGGGTTCTAAACTTGTGGACTAGTTTGAGGTAATCTAGATGGTGGGTAGTACACCATTGTCCAATCTAAGTGTGTTTCGCTCTTTTTCTTGTGAATTTTAGTGATGTTTAGGATTTTTTTCATGTAAGACACGATCTGGCGGTGGTTAGTGGTCTTAGTTAATACCTAGATATGTGCATGTTTTCCATGTATTATCATTATCTATAATGATAGAATAAACAAGGGAAATTGGCATTGGTGGTTTTTTAATTGGTTTATGATAATGGTACACTGATTTGTGGTGAACTATGACAATTTTGATTGGGTTCCATTAATGGTGGAAGGGTTATGGTGGTAATGAATGACCAATGGGTTGACAGTCATGTCAACATTGGTATGTCAATTTGTTTTAAGATCTAATGTGATCTGATTCCTCAAAAAATACTATAATCGGGATTTGGATGCATGTTCAAGTTGATTCAAGGCATCAACAATAGGCTTAGGGTGGTTTAAGTGTGCCAGAATGTGAGTAAGATCAATTGTGTATCGGTGATCTAAGTGAGATCATGATTCCTCGAGAAAGTGGTTGGTGATCCAAACATTTAATTACACTTATTTTCAAACATGGAATTCAATGTTAGTTTTTGGATTTTGAAAATATTACATTGAGTGTTAAGCCATTATAATTGGTCTTTTTCCATTTGAGGATACATTGGTAGATTAAGCCAAGATTTTTGTGGATGATTGGTTAGAGGAGGTCTGACTATTAATTTAATTTGAGATCAGATATGAAGGGATAATAAATGAATATATGTTTATGTTAGGGACTTGATATGTGGTTGAGTTTTCCAATGAGATGCATGTTTTCACTATAACATTCATATGGTGGGGAGAACCATATTCCTTTGGTATAATCATATGGAGAAATAGAGGGGTTTTATGAGGATCATTCTATCAAGCTTCATTCTAGTTTTCATGTTGGCATTAAGCATGTGGATTAATTTCTAATTAATTTTTAATTGTTTTTGGGGCCATGTATTAGAAGCGTGGTTGGAATTTAGGAATTTAACCTAGTAATTTATTTATAATTTGATGGCTGAGATGGTTTTGGAGACTTTAATCAAGGTTTATCATGGATTCAAATGGATGATCTAGTTGTTTAGTATAGTTTGGGGGAATTTTAACATCTGTAATCCCTAAATTTTCCTGATCATGAGGTCTTAGGTTTCAAATGGGGGAAGTGATGGGAGAGTCTAACCATGAAGATCCCCCCCTCCCATCTACTCTTTATCCACTAAGATCAGTAGAATGATCCTTGTGTGTTTTATTGGTGATATCTGATAAGATTCTCCTTCATTCAAAATTGATATATTCCACCTTAACAATCCTTAAACTTCGATTCAAATAACGCTTTTTAGAGATAATTTCAGCATATTATGGTGAGATAATTTGGTATTGATGGGTATTTTTCTCTTCTTGCGAATAGGTCATCCCAATACATCATCTGGAAGCTGTAAAAATTATTTTCGTTGAAGGTATGATGTTTGATGAATTTAATTGTGAATTTTTTGAAAATTATATTAAATTTTATTTGTATTTTATGTTATTTCATAGGTATTTAGGATTGATGGTGTTAGGGGTGTGTTGAGGACCCTTTGGTGCATTTGGAATTATTTTCAATTTGATGTTGGTGCTCAGTGTGTTCTCTAGTGGATATGGTGTATCCATTAAAATTATATAAAAAATTAAAATTTTCAATAGTTAATTATTTATATTTTGTGACATATTGAAGGTTACTAGAATCATAGGAAATTATTTTTTTAAATTTATGAGGCTATATGGATCTCATAGGGGTGGTAACTCCATGTTCATGGTTTTTTGGTCCCTTTAATACATATCCATATGTGTGTTTTTACATGATTTCCTACTTGTATTCATGTGAAAGGATTTAGGTATATGGTTATGGGTTGGGAGTTCCTTGGTAAGGATAATAGGATTATGTTCAGCCTCTTATGAAGTGGTTTAGTTCTCTTGAGAACTTGAGTGAATATGACTTCCCAATGACTATGTCTCCAAGTGGGAAAGTGTGATGGTGAGATAGTGCAGGGCATTTTGATGGTATGATACAGGTAACCTATTATAGGTTTCCTAGGGAGGGTTTTTAAGTTTCAGAGGGATTATGTCCTATGCTAATAAAAATGATGTTGACACGTCTCATGTGAGTTGTGAAACACCCCTTAAGGGTGGAGTAGACTCATGGCGAGTGATGTTATCGCGGAAAATCCCCCAAGACATGATAGGATCCAATGTAAAGGTTTCCTTCAGGTGTTATATGGGATATAACCTTTGGGAGATGTTATATGGGGCATGTAATTGGGTCATGAGAATTGATCAAGGAAATAGAATGAGGTTTCTAATGGGGATTCGAGTGGATTTTCTTGGGACCATACCCAGGTAGTGAGACTATGAGCGATAATTGTTTTCCATGAAGATGGATTGGACCATGGAGTCTCGGTCAAATGATTCTATGGTATTGAGTGTAATTGTTGGATATTGACCACGAGAAGGTATTAGTGATATGAGATGGAGGTGGGTCTAGATAAAAAAATGGATTCCATATGGGGTGAGGTTAGACTTGTTTGAGAGCAGAGAATAGGTCCCAACCAACTATCTCTCAGGGATTAGCAACTAAGTGGGTGTCATAGGTTTTGGACCTAGGTATTATTGTGGATTATAATGACTCTTTTTTTCTTGTTAAGATTAGCGATATTTTGAGGACTATTTTCAGATCATGGATCTTAGTCGATAAGGGATTATAGGGCCCGAAGTGGCCGAGTATAGATATAATAAAATTATTACATATACTATGTCAAATGAATGTAGTTTTAATGAAATAATGGAATAACTACCAAAATGAGCCTCAGATAGGAAAATTAAAATTTCCATTAGATATGAAATGTAGTTTTAATGCTAGGGTGGGAATAATCATTATGTGTGTTATGTATTATTCTTAAGAGACATCATGGGAGGAAATAATATTAAATAAATGTATTTATTTATTTAACTATTATAATTAAAATAATAACATAATTATCTTCAATATAAAAATAGTTACCCCAAATCACAAGGTGTATCTACATAGCCCTAGGGATTGGGTGAAGGGAGTTATAGAAGGATTATTGTATGATGTTGATGGATCAAGGATTGCAAATTTGTGTCCCAATAAAATCTTGTTGATCTCACCTATGACAACGAAAGAGATCCATTATTCAACATAGATCGATCAAAACCATAGGTAGGTCATTTTTTTGGTTTATTTTTTCCTTTTTAATTATCCCATTATGAATGTGAATCAAATACACTAACATATAGATTCATAGTATGATCATGCTTTATGGGTATGGGTTTATCTTTCTAGGTTTCATAGAATTGATATTATTTTGGTTTTGGTTCTTCATTAACTATTGTAAATGTAATGACTCTTGGCCAACCTAAAAATGGTATTGTTTTTTCCAATTATGTGTTTTGTGTGTTTATTCCCCTATTATACACACGTTCATTACTGTTATTACCCTGGTCATTGGTTTGACCAATACCCAGTGTACGATCATTTTGTGAATCATCCTTGGTGAAATGGATCATCACCATAGGCACTACTTTTTTTTCAACAGGGTGATTGAGTTACAATGGAAACGAATGATAAATAGATGTGGATTGGGATCGAATTGAAGTTTCCCCATTTTCAGTTTGGAGTGTGGTTTGCAGTGTAAAGTAATGAGAGGTGATTTATAAGTGGATCAGATGGCCAAAATCTGTCAACTAATTATGGATTTGTTCAATCAACCCAAATCCTTGAGTTCTTGGTGAGATCGATAGAGGTATTGCTAACAAATGCAGGAGAAGACCGCATTAAAATCTAGCGATATTTGTAAAATACTACATTATACGATGTGTACTCCCAAAAAAACATTTTTGTGTGGACCCTACTATATAATTTAGGATTTATGTATGATGAAAAATATCACACATTATGCGGTCCCCCCCACATGTCGTGTGACCCAGAGCTGGTGGAACAGTATGTATACTGGGGGTACATTATCATAGATATGGCTAGGAACACAAGTATGGATAGGGTTCATCGGCATAGCCATGTACTCATATATGGGTAGGGTACTTAGGAACATCATGGTACATGGACATGGCCATTATACATAGGCATATCCAGAGTACACGGCCATAGAAAAATGGAATACATTGAGTGCTATCTGGCCTCAACACATTGTGTACCCATATAGGGTTTTCTCTTAATATGGAGAAAGGCATGTACTGTGAGAATCCAAGACATGGGAAACCTAGGGGTAGGAAAGAAATGTAATATACCCCAAATACACACTTTGTACTTTCTCTAGGGGATTTTGAGTTCCTTGTTCCCTTTAGTTGGGACACGTAACAGTTGGGTGTGTTCCCTGGATCCATCATTATGAGGGTACAGTGTAGTATTGCATCCTAAGAATATGATTATGATCTAATATATGACTTTAGTCATTAGAATTGTTTTAGAAACCCATCCACATGACTAATGTGGGATCCTCTATCATTTTCATCACCTTAACGATGTGGGGTTTTATGACTCGTTGCAACCAACATACATGGGCGAACAATCCCCAACATTGTGGGTTATTCCAGGAATGGTATGTTAAACACCTGAGGCCCTGTGTGAGATCCATTATCTGTGTATCAAGACATTTTTCTATCTACTATATACTTATTTGGTGAGTCTCTATGAGCATGACTTATCAGTTGAGATCCATCTATGATTGTGTGGTTCATGGAGGGAGTTATCCCGAATGAGTGTTACTTTAAAGCCTCGAGAAAAATATTATGGATGGTAGTATGATTGAGAACTATTGGATTATTGGTTTCATTGATTAGTATATACAGGTCATTATTCTTATTTATATGTATCATATACTGATTAACATTCTTTCCTATTTGTAACACCCAGATATTTCAAAAGAACACTTTTTTTGATAGCTTATATGAAATGCAACACCGAGCATAAATGAACACCAAAATATTATTATTTAAATATGACCATAATAACCTATCCCATAAATTAGAGACTATGAATAGTGTTAACCAAATTATTATATATATATATATATATATATATTACACACTCAATATAATTCTTCGACTAATTCTTATGAAATAAGTACTCAATTTTCAATAATGTTATTTTATGCTTCCGAAATATGGTTTATCCAAAAAAGATTTATATTTTTTTTGTGGGAAAATATTATAATTAAAATCTCAAACTATCATAAATTTTATGTTATAAAATAATATATTATTTTTGAATCATAATTTCTAAATTATCTTAGGTCTAAATTTTTGTTTTTTTCTGAAAAAATTATTTTCTAATTAATAGAAAAAATATTGATTGTTATTGAAACATGAATTTTTATTTAAAATATTTAAAAAGATCCATTTTATAATAAAATTGAATCAAAGTAAAATTATTTCTATAATTTTATGAATAGTAAAATTATTTTATGGGGAATAATTTTTTAATTTTATTTTGGTATAATAACTTTTTTACACCAAAAAATGATTTTTTTAGAAAAACTTCATTTTTCAAAAAAAGTAGTTTTTTATCACATTTTTATCAATTATTTGACAATAAATTTCATCCATTTTTACATATTTACTTTGATAAAATGGATTCCATATTTGGAATTAGGAAGTCCAAACTTAGTAAATAGTTCCCTTCCATTTTTAGCATTATAAATAGTAACTATGGTAAAATTTATCACCTCAATAAAAGATAAATCATGTTGATCATGGTTAAAAATAAGTGAAAATCCCATAATTTTTATTTCTAAATCTTATTGGGATAATGGAAATCAACCCTTAACACCTTAGTCTTTAAAATTTGGTTTTTAATGGAGAATTTTTCAGAACGATTACTTATATGTTATTTAAATCAAAGAAAGATAAAAATTGTAACGCCATTTATTTTTTAAATATCTTATGTATCCTCATGGTAATTAAAAAATATATTAATGAGAACAAATTTATATTTTTAGATTAAATGGGATGCGAATGGGATGTGAAATTATCATTGGTGCGTATGTACGACTTACCATCTCCATGTAGCGATATAATTTATTTTTAATCACCATCCTTTTGGATGGTAATTATGATGGTATTAATGTATATATATGATATATAAAACATAATTATACTTATAGAATGATAATATCATATTTACCATCTTACCTTCCGATCTATTGGGAGGTGACAATGTCATTTGTTCGTACGTGTGGACTACAACCTTCACAAACCGATGTGATTCATTTTTCATTTATATTTTATATGGATGGTAATATGGATTGCTTTAATGAATATATATGATATATGTGATATGATAATGGATATTTTAAGATGAAATATTAATTATTTTTCATTTTTTCCAACCATTGAAAAATAAAAATTGTGTTCATGCATGTGTATAGCCTACCATCTCCATGAATGGTGTAACTCATCTTTATATCCTTATCTTTATGGATAAATATATATGAATGATATTTATACCGTGAATAATTTTATAGTGATTATTTAACCATAATAAATATATAAGGACCCAAACTACAGAATAAAAACCCATATGAAAAACAAAGCAGATGTCACCCGAAATAATGTTTTAATAAATAATTGTTAATAAATTTGTGATAAAACATTATAATTAAATCATAAATAATTATATATATATATATATTATAATGTTTGAATAATATATTTATAAAAAAATATATTTATTATACATGAGTTATAGATACATATGAAGTATGTCGGGCCTGAGGTAAGGTATTTAATATCAATTTATTTTTATTAAAGAATAATATAATGTTATACACCTAATTTATTTTATATGGTGTATATACAGAACCTTTTAGATAAAATTTAATTAATCCTTCACATCTCATGATATTTTAAGTTTCAATTTTAATTATTTCATCCAAATGTAACTTTTCTTGAATGTAACCATGTGGTATTGAATTTCATAACTCAATTTCTTTTCTTTGGGTTATATTACTTCTTCAATGTATTTAATATTCTAAGAGTATGTGTGCAAAGAAAATTGATTATTTTATTTTCTATTCATACATTATTATGTGTATTTTCATTTGATACACAAAATAACTTCCCTGATCAATTCTCAAATCAATGTATTATGATTTATGTAAGTGTTTCCCATCTCACTCTTACTTATGTGATACATATTTTATATTCACTATTTGTGTATTTTATGGGATATATATAGTGTCCCATTAATATATTATATAATTAATCTCTTTGTATGCTTGGTATTTAAATCTTAATTTTATTTTATTTCATTCTTCAGGATTACAATCCCAAAGTTACCCAATTGGTAACGGTTCTTCATATGAATTTTGTTCATTGATACATATTTGAAATTATTCACCTATTATGATAAATATATGTATATACTAAATATCTTACATATTAATTCATTAATATCCTTATTTCATGATATTTAATGTTTCATTTGATGTTTTTTTGAGGATTAAAATTCATGAGTTACCAAAGTGGTTTAGTTTAATTAACAATCTCATCACTATTCAAGGTTGTTTATATTAACCATGGGGGAATATTTTCTTCCATATCCATATTTTCCTCAAAACAATTTAAAGAATAATTTTACTATACTTCAATGATTTATTAAATACATTTTCACCCATTTTTAAATTCTAAAAAATGGTTTTAATGGAATCTTGTAATCATTTTTTGAACATGGTACATTTTTAATTTTAATGAATGTGTAAAATGAATGTTTTTTATCTTATAAAGAATGTAAAAAATTTCATAACTTCATATTCCCTAAATTACATGTATATTCCATTATAATTTTATAAGGTTCTTTTCAAATAAAATGATTAATTTTTTACGTGCACAGTTTTTTTATTTTAAAATGTTATTTTTAAAGTGGAAAGGGTATTTTCCTCAGTAAAGTTTACAGTGATATTTTTAATGTATTTTAATCTATGTAAACATCCTTTGATGAATATTAGGTTAAATATATAATATAATTATACCATACAATATATTTATTTGGGTCTTCTATGAACATTTTGACTGGAAAAGAATTGAAATTCTATATGATAGTTCTTAAAATATGTAAAGTTATTTATTGTTAAGGAATGCGGATTTAGTTCTATCATTTATTAATAAAAGGAAGTAATTTCACTTAGAAATTGATATGTGGGGGAATCTACAGCCCATCGATGCATCAGTAGGTATCATGAGACAAACTAGTTTGGTTTTTGGCAGAGGCCTTACCCATTTGTGTGGATGTCATGTCACAAGGCCTTGATGGTATTTTCAGATGCCTTGGTTGTGGCCTTAGTGGTACATTTTAGATGTTCATCACTATGAATTCCCTCATTATGAAATTATTTATTGATTTCCATGTGATTAATTGATTAGTTAGGATATCCATAGATATATTTTGAGTTCATGTGATTGTGTATATAGATTATTTACTCATCCATTAATCAATATATATTATTCAAAATTAAATTTTTAAATGGTATGTGTTTCAATTATTTACCTTTCCATATTGTTCATGCTTATTTATTCATGATAGCTTCCACTATAGGAATATGCTTACTAATCATCATAGCTCACCCTATTCTTATATTTTATTTTCCCTATGCTTTAAGGTAGTGTTTTATAACTGATATGAGGGGATATGCTAAGGGGATAATGTCATTATCAATTTTTACACATTTTTATATTATGTTTTAAAAATGAAATGTGAATTTCAAGTATGTATCTATTTTACCAAGACAACTAATTTGTTTAATCATTTTGGATGTGATTTCTTGTATCTAGTTCTAATGTAACAAAGAAACCACCAACTATGGGATACTGGGGTTAGCTTCATTATATTTATTTTGAGATAAATACTACCCTAATGCTTTATTTTTGGTGATTTTGAGGTGTCCTACTATGCATTTGTATACTCACCCCTATATGGGATCTACCCACACAAGTCATGTATTATGTAGATGAGTTTCCTTTTTTCATAGTCTGAGGGGGACTATGATTAGGTGGAACACTATCATCTCTAAAAATAATGGTCCGTACAGGGTGTTTCATATGATAATAGTACCCTCATTCTCAAATAGGTTAGAAACTTTTTTAGTTTCTTATAGTAGGATTATATTTGGTCTGTATCATTTCCATAACATTTGTGATGATTTTATCTTAGATTGATATTATGTATACATTGGGAACTAGTTTTGGTTTATTTTTTTGTATTTTATGGGTATTTAGAGATGTGTATGTTTGTATAGGTACCCTAGGATAAGTTATCTCATTTCATTGATATTCCTTCTCAACATCGGTCTTTGGACCCTAGCCTATTAGAGTTAATCTTGGGGTGTCATGCTCAAATTACTACCAGCTTGGTAATACCTGATGGATCGAGTTCTGATATTATGTTATCATAAGAGGGTTCATTATAGGAGTGAAGTTTTGAGATTTTTCAATATATAAGGTTTTGTTTGGGATCCTGGGAAATTATTTTAAGGTTTTTTGAGTTCATCTATCAAGATAGGGAATCCAATGTTTCTATAATAGTTTATGTATCCATTCTCTAGAACAATTATAATCTTTTTTTCTAGATACGCATTGAAACATATTTTAGGAAACCATTGGTTCATGCATCATATTATAATGGGTTTTGGTTACCATGTCCATATTGAGTCATCTCCCTTGATAATCTCATTTACTATGTTATTTATTGATTAAATTTTAGGATGACTCTATGAAAACATCCACTTAGGATTCCATATAATTATCACAAAGATGATCCTCTATGTGTTGAGTCCTTAACGCAGGGTCCTGTAAAGGAGGTGGTACCTCCATGTGTTTTTCCAATCTATCGACCACTTATTGAGAAGAAAGTGTATTGGTAGTACCATCTAGTGATATGTGTGGGCTAATAGAACATCATGAAATTCAGAGGCATAAAACTCTCATTTTTAGGGACTAACCAGACCATAGGATGATGATGACTGGATAGAGACTATTACCCAAATTTTCTTCCTTATGAGGACACCTCCATACCAGATAGTGGTCCTAGTAATGAGTATGCCTTACAGTTCTTCATGGTAATGGTGGAGTTTGGAGACTCATACACATTATGAGACAACTCTCTCTCATATAGAGGTGGATTATACCTTGACAGAGGATTTCTATCCATCCGCATTGTGATTTATTCATATTCCTAATCTTCTTGAGCTTCAGTAGGATAGCATGACCATGGAAGGGTATTCATCAAGATTCACCAACCTCTTGAAATAATCTCCATATTTGGTTTGGGATCCATTATTTCTATCATGATCCTTAAAGTAGGGAATATTCTAATATATTATGGCTGGTGTGATATATGTTTTCATTCCCACCTATTCTGGAGTGCCTGAGAAGAAATTGGTTAGAGAGAGATTTTTGGAGATCATACACTGATAGTTGGTGCTGGTAGTGGGAATAAATGATATGAGGCCTCAGAAGTTGGTAGTTTATAATATACATAGGGATCTATATGTGTGATATGCTTTAGAAGATGATACTAGGATAAAGGTTATTATGTATATGGAACTCATTATGGTTCTTGTTTATTTATAGAGAGAGAGACGCGGTATTTCTATTACAATGTTCTGGTACATCCCACGTGGGATTTTTCAATCTACCTTATAGTTGAAAGATATATATTTGATGGATTACAAGGGAATAAACTATAGAAATAGAGAGTATTCATATTGGGTAGTGGATGTGGAAAAGGAGTAGGGAGAGAAGAAGGAGGTGGAATATGGATTGAACTGTTTCCACCACCACCCATGTGAGGTCAAGGATATGCTCTATGTATTATTATATAGGGATGAGGATAAAAAAAGGACATAGATACCTAAAACCTAGATGCTCCATGGATTATTGGTGGTACAATCTATGAATTCTATGCATTATTGACAATAATTATATATATAGGTTTGATATAGTCTATTTTCACATAACTTGTACGAGACTTAGATATTCTAATAGATCCCATGCCTCAACCCTTGTGCTTCTAAAATATTAATGGATGGGATTAAATGATCATAAAATTCTTCCAACAAATTAAAATAATTCTTTGATGATATATATTCTTATGAGATCTCCTTTTAGAAGCAATGAGTCCATTCAATGTCATCCTATGTATGGATTGGTTATCTAAGGTTCGTGCTGAGATTGACTGTTTCAATCAGATGATGTAGTGTTTTCTCAATGATGGAATGAGGATTTATTTCATGGGAGATAATGAACCCTAGTTAGAGTAGTATGGGATTGTACGTAGTAGGAGGATACAAATGATTACTCATCAGTTCCCAAGTAGTACCCTGGGAACTGTAGATGCAATTTGATGTCATCTTTCTAAAACAATGGAGGATTACATCGACATATTTCCTAAGTATGTTTCAATATTACCCCACCATAGAGATATATACATCTAAATAGATTTAAAACTATGTAATTACTAGATATATTCACCATCATATCTGATGGATCCTATATAACTTCATTAGCTAAAGGTGATGTTGGATTATTTATAGAGAAATGTGTTTATTAGACTCAATGTTCCCCCTAGGGCAGAACCAGTTTCTTCACCAAGAATGTGGATAAAATATTGAGTTTGTGTGTATCTTATAATCTCCTAAACCATGAAAACCTAAAGAATTAGTATCCACTTTTGAGGACTGATGAACTCTTTGACCAGTTGAGGGGGTGAGATGATTCTTAAAGACTGACCTCCGGTTGGGTTATCCCTATATCTAATTATGAGACATTGATATATCGAATATGGGATTGTTTTGCCTCTATGGTCATTATGATTACTTGGT
The DNA here is from genome assembly GCA_963277665.1 of Viscum album. NCBI lineage: Eukaryota > Viridiplantae > Streptophyta > Magnoliopsida > Santalales > Viscaceae > Viscum > Viscum album. Next base: position 601,519,282 of record OY728122.1, read on the forward strand.
GATTTCTTTCAGTAAATATAATTCCATTTAAATGTTCAATGTACCCATGAATCGAATCATTTATTCTTTATTGGACTTGTTTATAGTGGCCTTCAATGATAATATCCTAGTATAGCCATGGTCTATGGTGGAGTACACGAGAAATGTGAGGATGGTCCTAGACATACTCTGAGATAATAAACATTATCAAAATATCTAAAAGAGACAGTTATGGAAAAAAGAGGACTAATTTCTAGGAAATTTCATCTCAGTAGAGGGTGTGGAATAGGATCTATCAATGGTTAAGGAAGTGTAACTTTATGGGCCATTGATTATCATGATTGAGGTGTAGATCCTCCTTGGTATGGTTGGATGATATAAGAGATTCATGCTCAATATCTCTAAGATATCAGAACCCATGATTTATTAGACCTAGAAGGAGTAGTATTTCATGTAGATGGAGATATTCCAATAGTATATTTAGGAGTTATTGTAGAGTTTGATGAGTTCCTCCTTCTTGAGACTACAAAAGAAGGGTATTTTGTATATAGTTTTCTATGATGACTTAGTGAAAAAAATTGTTTTTGTTGTGATTCAATGTAATTTGGTGATTTACAATAGGTTCCAAAAGTATATACCATATGTGAAACACTATGAAACCCATGATATAGTTTTGGATGTGGCAGTCTTACTCCTAAAGATATGGTGACACTAACTTATGGGTAAGTTGTTCATCAACTATTCTGACCACAATAGTCTCAAGTATATTTTCTGTTAGGTCCACTAGGTTAGATACCCTGAGAGGGGGGGTGAATCAGGGTATGAAAAATTAAAACAACTTCCCCTATTGATCTTGTCCCACTATTAAGAAAGACTATATTATCTCTCTTTCCTGTAGCAAATTATAAATAGAAACTAAATCATGCACAACACACATCGATTTTTACTTGGTTCACCCTCACTGAGCTACGTCCAAGGAGCATAGACCGGTTATTTTCAGATACACCAAATCCACTAAAATCACATTGTTGATTACAAAGTTTGGGATAGATCACATCTATTAACAGGGTCACTGCCTTTACAATGTTTAGGGTTAGCTCACTGCTTTCCCAAGGGTCACTCCCAGTTTTTCTCTCTCTGGCTCACTATCAGTGGAGAGGATCACCTTCTTCCTATTCCTTTGTTCAATGCTATGGAAAGGATCCACTCATAGTTTATAGACCTGTAGGACTCTTCATTATCACTAATGAATGCATCCTCTGTTGTATGTAGATGCTCAATTGAAGTTAAACTTTCACCCGTATATGAATCTCACTTTGCACCGAAGGTATCAGGAAATCTTCCAGCTTTCACGTAGCCCTGAATCACTATCATGCTTCAACCATACCTAGAACCCTTCTCCAAGCCAGCATGCAAGTCTCGTCATGCAAGTCCAAACCGGTGCACAAGTTCACCTCAATCACTTGCACGACACTCCCTTCTTCAACTCCAAACTTGCACGACTCACCCTTTTACGCCCAAACCAATTTTGGCGTGCAACCATCAACTACTGCACTTCTTCAAAACCTAGCGTGCAAGTGTCACCAAAATACTTTTGCGAAACCCCCTTATTAAAGTCAAAACATGGGTGAATCCCTTCTTTTCTCACCCAAACCACTCTGGACGTGCAACAAACAACTGGCACGCAACTTCTACTTGTGTGACCACAACACCCCTTGCGCGACCAACACACCTCCGCGACAGGAGCTCTAATTTTCTCTAAGTATTGAACTCTTGCTGAATGAGGAGGGGTCGACCTATATTTATAGGCATTTGGACACCCTACGTGATGGTGCGCAAGTCTCCTTTCGGCGTGAACATCTCAGCACGCATGTCTCGGTGCGCAAGTCTCTATCGCGCAAGTTACTTGCGTGACCAACCCTAAAACTTGGGAGCCCCTTTTCCCTTTTCCATATTTTGATGTTCCGATCTTGAAAAACATATGTCACACAAGTTTAATCTCCTTCAAGACAACGACGTGCAGGTCCCTTTGAAAAAAACACTTTTCTCCATTTGTTGATTTTCAGGCCCAAAATTTGGAAAACCCTGGAAAACGGAATCACCTTGTATCTGCACTTTTTGAACTGCCTCCAGATTGATCATTCCTTTGTCTAAATTCTTTAATCAAACATGGATCGTTAACCACATCCCTTGAACTCAAAATTCCATAAAGAAATCCCCTTTTTCAACAAATTATTACGCCATGGTTTTCTTTGTCAACAATCACAACACAGATGTCCACTTTGTCAACAAACACAATCACCTCAAAAATACATCAATGATACCTTGATGGATTTTTTCCCAACATTTTCTATCATAAGTATCATTACATGTTAGAGAGGAAATTGATTGAGGTCTTCCAGAATTAGGACTTCAAGATAGTATATATTCATTGGAAGGGGAACTAGTGGTAGATTATCTCATTATGATATCTTGTTCATCATTGTTGACTAAGCCATCAAACCATTTACCCACATTGTAGTTGTCATTAGTGGATGAAGATGGTTGATATTACCTCCATTTTATAGTTTTTACCCCCACCACTTATATAGCATGTTAGAGAGGATCATCATGGAGATAGTGACTATGAGATAAAATGTGCTCAGATATCCACTGGACATTCTCCAGATAGATTTTCTGAAGGTAGGGATCACATCATAATTTTAAAAGGATAGATAATGGTTCTGGTAACATCGCATGAGCATGTTCTGATCATGTTTTTTACATTTTCATTAGTGGTACATCCAGGTGTGGTGAAGATGAACCATAACCTTCAGTGTCAAGTATGGTTTCTATGGATAAATATGTGTGTAGTGGAGTTTTTATCTAGATTCCTCAGTTTCCAGAAGGTAAAGAATTAGAATCAAGTTCCAGTGGGATTATCCCAACCCCTAGAGGTGACATAGTTGAACTCGGATGGTATATCTATATATATCATGAAGGGCCTACCACTGAATTCTATATGAAATGATTCCGTCTAGGTGATCGTAGAGTAACTCGTCATGTTATCCCACCTTCTAGATATCCCAGAGTAGAATTCAAAATAAATCATGGGATGCCTTTATATACATATGATATTTTAACATTAAATAGTTCCCATGATTATAATTTTATACCATGATTCCCACTTCACTTAATGATTATATAGGGGATTATATGAGGTATTTGGGATTCAGTTGTGTTTGAGCATAGCTTTTCACAACCAAAATGGCAACTAGACTGAGTTAACCATTCATGTTATCGAGGAAATGCTTCAGGCTTTCATGTTGGACTTTGGTCATAGTAGGGAGTATCACATACCTTGGTGGAGTTTTTGTACAACAATAGACATCATTCCACCATCGGTATGGCACTATTAGAGGGTATGTATGGGAGACCCTACAGATCACTACTATATTGGACTAATCTATCTGAGTTAATACTTATAGTGTCAGAGTTGGTATGAGAGATGATTGAGAAATTTCATGTCATCTAAGAGTTAATTTGGACTACCCAAGGCCATCATAACTCTTATACAAAGAGATGTTGGGGGACTTTTGAGTTCAATGATAGAGTCCATTTGTTTCTTAAGGTCTACCCTTGATGTATATTAAAGAGATTTGATCGAGATGGAAATTTATCTTTTTGATTCATTGGACATTTTAAGATATTTCATAGGGAAAATAGGTGGACTATTGATTATCCCTACCACCACGGTTAGATCATGTACAAAAAATCTTCCACATGTTATAGTTGAGGAGGTATGTGCCTGACTAATTGAATGTTATTAACTAGGGTGAGATCGACATCAAGGATGGAGATTCTTTTACAGAGTGCCTGATAGACATAGAGGATTCGTAGGATAACATCCATAGTGGGGTAGTGATTCCATTAGTGTTTGTTCAGTGGAATCATGAGAATATTTAGGAGATCACTTGTGAGTGGGAGACCCAAATGTGAGCCCAGTACCCTAATCTTTTTTAGTATATTTTCTTCTTTTCATGATAAGAAGTTCCATGGTGGTGAGAATTTAACAAATATTTTTTTTACTTCTTATTAGTTGGGATATTTTAAGGAATATTTTTGGAGTTAGGAATTAAGTCTATGTAGTATTCTTGGGCCAGTGTGTATTGGTAAAAATATAATAAAAATATTAAATATATTACATCATCCACACATAGTTTTTATGGAATTATTAAATAACATGTTAATGGTGTCTCATATGGGAAAATTGAGTCTTAAATTATATTTTAAATATGGTTTTTACCATATGTGTGGCATAATCATTGTATGTATTGGGTGTTCAACTTGAGAGCCAACATGAAAAAAATAAAAATTAAATAAGTTAATAATTTTTTAATGGTTTTAATTAAAATCCAAACCTAACTATCTTATACATATCCATGGTTTATTGAAATACCTTAGGGTAGCCACCAAACCCTAGGGTGTTAGAGAGATTCATTGGTGTATTATTCCCATAAGATCATGAAGAATTGTGGATTTGAAATTTATGTGTTAATCAGTGCTTATAGATATCACCTATGACAACTAAGGATATCCATTATTCATTAGTGATCAATCCAAACCAGAGTTGGGGGATTTTTTCATTGGTTTTTTTAGTTTGATTATATCATGATGAATGTAAATCAAATATAACAACATATTGATTTTTCGGTCAATCATGCTTTGTTGGTGTGAGTGTAATTTTTTAGGTTTTGGTGAATTGATAATATTTTATTTTTGGTTCTTAGTTTTTCATTCTTTTATAGATAAATTTAGTACAACCATAATAATGGTATATTTTCATTCCTATTACATGTTTTTTTCACAATCATTCATATGTTAATAGATTGTATTTCCTTAGTTAGTGGTTTGACCAATACTTAGTGGATGGTCCTTGCATGATTGATCATTAGCACAAAGGATCGTCACCATGGTTTTGAGTTCATTGTTGACATAGAAATCAAATCTCGATGGTAATGATAAAAATTTTAAGGTTGATTAGGATTTGATTAGAACTTCCCCATTTTTTTTTGACATGCGGTATGCAACATGATACAAGGGGAGGCAATTCCCTAGTGGATAGGATGGCAGGAATCTAGCCACTAGTGATGACAAGGTTTGGATGACTCAGATCCGTGATTTTTGAGCTAAATCTATGGTGGGATCAACAGATGTAGCGATATTAATGGACCACGTGACAAACTTTTGGGTTCTATAAAGTCTAAAGTTTCATGGTGTATACTCTATAAAATCACATATCATGTGGGTCCTAATGTAACAAGTAGGGTTTATGCATGATGAAAACTATCACACGTCATGTGGTCTCTACCACATGATGTGTGACCTTATGTTGGGGACTCAGTTTGTACCATGGGGTTACACAAGAAAGGATATAGTCAGAAACACAGGCATAACTGGAGTACAAAATCATGGTCGTGTATTCAAACACTATAAGGGTATAAGGTAACATCCAGGTACATGGGCACCACAAGTGTACATGTCCATGTCCAGAGTACACGAGCATAGGTTAATAGAAAACTCTAAGTGTTAGATGACCTCTACACACCATTTATATAGATAAAAACATGTTGTGTGAGACAAGAAGATAAGGGTATCCCCAAGGCTGGAAATAATCATTGTGAACTCCATGTACATGACGTGTACATTCTCCAGTGGAGTTTGAGGCCCTCATTATCTTCTGTGTGGTCTTATTTTATTTTTTTGGATTACCAAGGTCTATTACTATGATGGTACAGTGTGGAATTTAATAATGATCATTATATTTTAATCCCCTCTACATGTTTGTTCTGAGATAGAGATTCAAGAATCCCTCGGTGTGACCGGGGTGTGATCCTTTATCATTCTAATCACTGTCCCTATGTGGAGTTTGAGAAATTTTCATGACCAACTTATGTGGGCATACAATCCCTTACTTACTAGGTTATTTTTTATATGGTCATGTATACCCCAGAGAGCCTAGGTGAGATCCCCTATCCTGGTATTGAGATATTCATACATCTAGTGGGTACTTATTTATTGAGTCCTAATGGGCATAACCTCTTAAAGGTGTTCCATCAATGATAACATGGATCATCATGTGTGTTCTCCCATATGAGTGTCACCTTAATGTGTCAAGAATAATATTATGGATGGTAGTATTATTAATGCCTATTTGATTCTTGATGTTGGTTATGAGTATATCTAGGTTATTGTTATGATCTCTATGTCTAAGATACTGATTTTCATGAATTTTAGATGATGAGATGACTACTCTCTTGATGCGTTATGTTTGTTAATTTTAGGGTGTCCTAATAGTTATTGTTATACCTTCCCCGACATAATATCTACCTAAATATTTCATGACTATTGAAAATGAGAAGACTTTTTATAGAGTTATAGAAAGACCCAGAGTAGGTGGAACAAAATGAGCTAGAAAGTACATGGTTTGTACCAAGGGTTTCATCAAACTATAGTCCACTCCTTATTAGTAGGATGGAATCCTTTTTTGTTTTTTAGTGGAATTATATTTGGACATTTATGATATCTAGTAATTTTTTCATACCATAATTTGGGATAGATGTTATGAATACAAATTATATTACTTATGTTTTAACTTTCAACATTGTATCGGTATTCGTAGATGTGTGCATGTGTATATATAACTTTGGATAAGGTCTCCTATGTGTTTAATATGCCTTTTCAGCACCAGTCAAGATCCCCTAACCAATTACAGGTAGTTTTGGGGTGTCACACTTGTCTTACTCCCACCAAGGAGGTCCCCAATAGGTTGGATCCAAACACTGTGTTGATGGATCTTTCCATGAGGTGGCTTTGGTCATTATACATAAGGTGACCTTCCAATATTCGATTGGGATGGTTCGATGTGAAAAAATTTCCATGTTCCCTAAGGTATTCAATCAAGCACCATTCTATTCATGGATTGGATTAGTATATTATTATTCCCTTTTTTCCTTGGGTATTGGTTTGGTGGATTATCCTTCTATATTTCTTCGAGTATTGGGTGTTTGGATGACCATGCTGTAATGACCCAAACTTTTATTAAAGAAAATTACACTTGATATAATTAAATGTATTATTATAAAAATGGTTATATGAAACATATGAACATACTTGGTTTTATGTTATTGGATTTTAAAATACCGTTTAGAATTGGTATCGTTTCTAATATAGCCTTGAACACTGATCACATGATTAGTATAAATATAGGGCTTTAACAAATCCAATTTACATAGAAAAAAGGAAGGGATGGCCTCATCCAGTATAATTTCTCCATATGAAGCTCATTTTGCGAAGCTTGGAAAGGAGGTAGTGTCACTAGGCTTTGTTATTGACCAATTACAAGCTGAGCTTATACATGTTAAGCTTGAATGGAATTTCCTATGGGGGAAGTGGAAGTTAATAGAGATTACCACCTGAGAGATGTTATCTAAGCCACCCTAAGAGTCTATCACCATCGCACACCATACACTTATGTTTTATGTGGGTGTTATAAGGGGTTATGAAAAAATACCCTAGCACTATGATTATGTGCTTTAATTTTGTACAAAGAATATACATTTTTTTATTATTGTTACTTTGTAAATGGTTTTTAAAGAACAAATAGTATATTTAGTTATTATTCAATTAAGAAATCTATTTTGATGAATTAATTGATTTTTTAATTAAATAATATTTTAATAAAATATTATTACTGAATTACTTTTTATTAAATATATATGATCATATAATTTCTACGAATACAATTGTAGTTTATTTAAGGTTTGAAAGCTGTTCTTTTCAAAACCCATGAATTTTCAATAAATATCGATTTATATTTTAAAAAAATTACAAATTATGAAAATTATTTAGATAAAATGAATATTATTATTGGAATCAGAACGTCAAAATTATCCAATGGTTAATTTTTCATAATTTTCTGAGACAGTCAAATTTTTGGGTAAAAATTAAATACCGTTTAAATATATAATGTGTTTTATGACATCATAAAGACCCAATATTGATGTAATAAAAACACTATAAAAGGTATATTAGGCCAATATATGTTTTAATGTTGAAATAATTTTATTTTATATTCTTTTTATTTATTTTATAATGCCTTAGGGGATCCTCCAAGACATACAAAACATTTTAACATTTTAAAATGGTTTCCTTGAGAGAGTGACTCACCTCCACATAAGAAAGCCTAATATTTTAATAACTTCTTCCATTTTCCTTGAAAAATAATTTTTTCCACTCCACTTTGGATGAAAACATGGGAAAACCCCATGGTATGGTTTGTGTTTTTGATTAGTTTAATTTTGTAGTGTCCAAAACCAAAATAAAAAAGAATTCCCTCTATTTTCCAATAAAAAACAACCCAAGATCCCAACACTCTTCAGTAAAACCCCTTGGAGAACGTCCCTACTCTGACCTCTTATCTCTAGAATCCTCCCAATTCTCCCCAATATCCCATGAATCCTCTCTCAATCCCCTCCCAAAGCTTTGGGATCACACATCCAAGTATGAAATTTCTTCATTTCCCATTTTTGTCTACGTTTTTTTATATTGGTATTCCCTTTCATTTACGATTAAAAATTTTGGGGTACAATTTTTAACCTCCACCATAAATCCCTCCTTATGTTTTAATGATGATATATCTCTTTCTCTCTCATTAATTCCTCCCATGTACACCTGTTACCAAGCCGATATTTTATAAGATTTATTCCATTTCTCCTCTTTCTTTGTGTTTCTTTATTATGTTATACCTTCTATTTAGAAATTCCATATGTTGGGACATGTATCCACATGACCCCGTTACTATGAATTTAATGTAAATATTATTAGATACCCCATTATCTCCCGTAAACCATTTTTATGAATTTTTATGTCAAGCCGTTATGCTGTCGGAATTGTACCACAATATTTCTAGCCAAAATCATTGTGAAGTGAATATCATCCCCATGTATCTATCAAGGGTATTCAACATTATGAAAATATAAATAATTAATGGTAATTAAATTTATTTATTCCAAGTTCCATAATTGTGTAATAACTTATGATGTTGAACGATTCCATGTTATATGATCCATGTGGCACACTTATGCATGAAAAGAAATGTTTATAAAGGGTGTGCCCTGATAGCGCTCCAATACATTGGGTAAAGAATAGTATCATGATACGCCAAGTGAAATGAGGTTTTACTCATTATAATTCAAGTGAAATGGGGGTATAATCATTCTAATTCGAGTGCAATGAGGGTTTATAGTCAAAAGTTAAATCATTAGTAATTAAAAAAAAATAAAACATTTTATTAATTAAGAAAAGTTGTGGACCCTACCTCAACGAATTGGTTGAACCAACACTTCCTAACTCAAACCAAAATATTTTCACATCTATTCACCTCGAAAATAGTGCACGCACACTCATAATTGGTCACATCACCCTACACCAATAGCTGGAAACCAAAATTAGTGCAGTGAGGACCAATGTTCCTCCAATTAATTCCCCACAACCCAAAATACACCATAAGAACCTAATTAAAAGGGTGTGAAAACAATTATCAGGTATATATCCTTACCCAAATATGATAAAAGTTAAACAAATCAAGCCAAAAAATCATGACTTTTGTGATTTGTGTTGATATATGGACCAACAGGTCTCAAGACAACATTCGCACCACCTAGAGTCGGAAGAAAGTAAAAAATGGAAATAACCTCGGGCATTAGGGTTTTTTCCTAACAGAGACCATGAATAGGTGAGCATAAATTACCAATGCAATGAAAAAAACATGAAGATAAGGACTTACCTCGATGAGATGGACTACTTCCATGAAGAAACCACAATGATCTGATGCGCGGAGGGGAGCCGAGAAGAGATGGTGGTGTGCTTCCACCATGGGAGAATGAGGGGATGGGGTCACACCTCACCCTACTGTGTGCCTCTCCCTCCTCTTATCTCTCTAAATTAATCCCAATTAGAATTATAAGAATTTATATAATAATACTAATAATAATGAAAATATTATTATTATTGTTATTTAATTTAATCACTTCTTTGATAAACCACCTAACTCCCCCATCACACATCATTTAATTAAATTATTCTACAATGAATTTAATTAAATAAAATATTCAACTCATCATTATTTAATTAAATTTTATCAAAAAAAATTAATTAAATAAAAACCCCATTTTTCATTAAATAATTAGATTCATCATAACCATGAATTTAATTAGATTAAATTCCAAGCCCACATTTATTCCTTATTTAATTAAATTCCATTCACCTAGATTTATTTAATTATAACTCAAACACATTATCATTTAATAAATTCTCTAAAAATTAATTTAATTAATTAAAACCCCATTTCACATCAATTAATTAAATTCATCTTAACCATGAATTTAATTAATTAAAAACCCCTATATCACAACATTTAATTAAATCCCACTCAAATGGTAATTTAATTAAATAAATTAACATGAAAAACAAAATTGGGTAAGCTGCATTGTTTGGCTCACACGATTTGGAAAAAAATGCGCTAACCATGTGGAACCTTCTATCTAAGGAACCCACTTCACATGGTCTGTCTCGCATGGTTTTCCTAGCCATGCTCATACCATGAAAGCATCTCTCTTTAAGAAACTCACCTCACATGGTTTGTCCAACATGATCTGGATAACCTTGTTTATACCATACAAGAACCTATCTATCCCAAAATTAAGTTGCACAGTTTCTTGTAGAAGGCCACATTGTTTAATAGGTCATGCGCCTATTGTAGGCTCTCTACTATTCCTTAAAAACCTGAATTTTCCTGATCTGATGCTCCGAAATTCCAATCATCCATCCGAGAAACTCTTCAAGCCATTACCCAAGCCTGATATAAACATGTTCAAATAATCCCAACTCATGAACCTTCATCCCAAGGATTGGTTTTAAGATCGTGTCGTCCAATAAATGAAAAAGTTCAAAAACATTCATATTTTAACACGATTCAAAAACACGAGACATTATAATTTACCCACCTTAAAATCTTCTCACCCTTGAGAAGCCATCGGGAACTACTACGACATCAACCAACCCACCAAGGTCATGAAGTCTCATTTGAACAGTCATTCTGTGTTTCCAAACATCAAATATACCTTTAACCAAACCACAAGCCCAACGGCTTAAACCTTTTAAACCTGATCCAAAGCTCCTAATACAACCCAAAGAATCAAAATAGTATATAACTGTACCCACACAACTAGAGACATGATTATATCATTATCTCTTCAAATGATAGTGCCAACCCAAAAACCCACACTCACCCTTAAACAGATGATGTGCCTTTAAAATGATTGCATCACCAACCTCATGTAACCAATGTCCTCACATTATATTCATTGACCTGTCTAAGTAAATCCTTCACAAGGATACTTTCAAACTATCATTTCCCCACGTGAATAAAATCATTACCCAAAGAACCACACATCGTATGTATAAACCAATTAAAAACCACTTATAAAGTCTAAAAAATTTTAAAACTTTAGCACAGTGTATGACCAACACTATCTTGGTGGCTCTGGGATGAGGTCAAGATAGGGGACATGTTAGTATAATTCAGAAGAGAACACTAAAACTAAAAACATGTCACCAGAGGATTAGTCGAACTATCAATGATCAACTCTTTACAAAAAGGCTCAGATTCTCTATCTAACTCTTCATTAACCAAACCTCGATGCCTGTATCACCCAAGGAATCCTTGTTACGTCAATGTTTTGCACATAAAAGCTTCCAAAAACTTACTGATGTGACACTACCTACCTTAGGAGTGTCCATGTAATCGAAAAAAAGATCATTCTCTCACAAGAGTACTAGTTCAGAAACACTTTAAATGCATGTGTGACCTTCCATGAACCACAATCACAATGTCAACATATCTCAAGAAATATAAAAATTAAACCTATCACCATGTCGAAACACATGTGTCCCAAAAATTATCTTGATAAGTGGAATGAAATTACCATAACTCCCAGACACTCTAATCTGGAGTTAACCTAAGGATGTCTTAAATGGATGACCATTTCCAAGGCATGTCTACCCTACTGAGCTAAGCATTCCTCAATACTTATTCCCATATCAAGAGTCAAGATACAATGATCACCACTCAAAACATGGGTGTTGTTATTTGACACCCAAAAGTCCTACTAGGTACAATGATTCTAAAAGGTACCAACGTCAAATGATCATAGTGGAAATAAGTTATCTTAACCTCTAAGTGTGCTACAAACCATTACTAGTCCCTTACAAATCATACATGCCGAACCTATCTCCTGCTCATACGAACTAGAAATCACTTGGCTCAGAAGCCTCCTTTTCATTTTATCCATTTCATTAATTCATTTCGATCTCTATACATTTAAAATAAAGTTAACAAACCCACAAGTATTATTCCCCCACAAGGAACTTGGTTTTCTAACAATGACCCATAGGAAAAATAGGCAATTTATAACTAAATTACTCTTTAACATGTATCATTTAGTTTCATTTCATTTTAACCATGCAATTTAGCATCTAAATTACACTTTTTTTATAGAGGTGACCTACGAGGGTCCCATTTATTCAAAAAAAATCCTAGTTCTTCAAAAAGAATCCCTATAGTAGTTCATTTCAATCAAAACTCAATAGTTTTACATATATAACCATTTTCAAACACATTATGGTTAAACAAGGTTCAGTCACATGGGTGTGCACCAACCAATCAATACGGGTCCCCATACACCTTACCGCTAGAATTTGGCTCCCATTTATCACAAACAATCTCCATTTAACATTTTTTAACTTTATAAGCCCCTTTTCAATTATTCAAATACATGGGTAACCCTTTTACCAGTTATAAGGTGCCCATATACCTTATAACTACAAATTATACCCATTTTAAACGCTAGTAATCAATTTACACTCAACTATACATTCATATTTCAAAACATGTCTAGCATGTTATCTTAATCTTTAACACAACAGCATGTTATAACATAGAAGCATGGCACAACAACACAACATGATAATAACATAGGGATCATGGAATATAAACACCCAAGCATGTTATATCTATCACTGAAACATGATATCTAAAGGGGTATATTGAAGCAAATCATAACATGGAATTCCACCCAAGGTAAACAATCAAAATTAGACGGCATACTACTAATACAACTACATGGAATGTGATATGCATGGAATGTGAACCTTTAAGTGCCTATGATGATGCATGTAATGAAATTTCGTTTCCATATCAGGACATAGAAAATTTTCAAAATTATCAAAATCAATAAGTAGTGGAAAATACACCAGTCACTCAAGGTGAAATCATATCTACTGTAACCTCAAACAACATAAAAATAAATTCCCATCCTTGGTCACATGGACAATTCTCATACGTGGGGTGATCAGTCCCAAGCACGACTATTAACCGAGGGCCGACACTTTCCATGTCTCCTATCTACCAACCCAAAATAGAAAGGCAAAGGAAAAAAACTGAAGCTCTAATACCACTTTGTAACATCTCGACCTGGCTTACCCTTGAACTGGTAACCAGGATGGTCTCCGCATGACCACAATCATGTCTCCACATATGCTATAGGCGGCTGACTAGCAGTGAGGGTCTATGGATAGTTAGTGGGGAGACAATACCCTCATATTCAAAGTGCATAGAAGAAATAGATTATAAACTCAAACAACACCAGAAGCATATATAAAACAATAATAAACTGAATAATAAAAATAACCAATGCCATTTTATATAATGCATGCATGTCATGTTGATACATATGGGAAAGTAGTAAAAAACATGCATTAAATTATAATAAGGAAATAAATAAAAGATTTAAATCCCCAAGGGAGATCTCAGTGATCATCCTTATATCTCACTCGTTCTTTTTCTACTAACTCCCTAGTACAAGTAACATCCCCAAGAAAAGGCCCACATTCCTATAAATAAGAAGTCTACATGGGTACCCCTAGTGCAATGGTGGCTCTAATATGGTGTGAGATATACATCTCAGAAGGCCCTAACCACTAGTTTTTTAGATCAATCTAGACAATGAAATATAATAAATGGTGTGTAGATATAACAAGGTCATAATAGAACTGAATAAATAACCATCAACCCATCCAGGTTCCAAAGGGACACCTGATGGCAGTACCTACTTCGGCCCATAGCTGGAATAAGAGTCTCCACAGTAATCATATGATAATATTTATCAAGCGTAAATACCTTTCAACACATTACCAATTATTCTCTATTTAACCATTTATTATTTCCAAGATTCCCATGGTTTCTGGTACCTCAATACTAACTTCGGATCATGCCTAAATTCTAATCATTCTCAACCTTTCCTAATTTAATCACATTTAACTTAGGGTTGATCCACATCTCTCATTCATTTCATAATTCAATATTTTCATTAATTTGGTGGTTGAACACCATGACAAACACCCCAATACTCATTCGGTGTAGATTTCCATGTCTAACACCCCAATTCTCATCAGGTGTAGATCTCCAAGTTTAACACCTTATATCTAAGCACTTAGATAACAATTTGGAAGGAACACTAAGTCCATGTAACAACCTCTACATTGGTCTAGAACGTCATGTCTAGCACACACATTCCCATTAATTTACATCATTTGATAATTATTGGAGAGGAACGCCATGTCTATGCCCCAACTTCTACATTAGTCTTGAAATCCATGTCTAGAACCCACATTCTCATTAATTAATTAATTCACAAATTGATTAATCTGATCCCAATAATTAATTCGTCATGAATTATCCACATTCATTCTCCTACTAATCCAATGATTAGGGAAACATATCAAAAACCATTAGTTAACCCCAAAATTAATTAAGTCCAAAAATCCTTAAATTAATTCATAAATTAATTAATCTATTAAAAAAACTAATTCCATAATTAATTTTCTAAAATTAATTATCCCAAACATTACTTCAAAAGCGCATTATTAAAACACCATTAATTATCTCAATTAATCCAAAGCAACATATCATAATTAATCCACCGATTTATTATCTAATTTATCCAATTAAATATATTATAATTGATCCCTCGATTAATTATATACATTCCAACCTTAAATAACATAATTAATTAAAAAAATATTTATCTCTATTTATCCTCCACAAAACTCATAATTAGTCCCCTTATTAATTATGTATACTTCAATCTCAAGGAATGTAATTAATCCACCTTTAATTATCTTAAATAATCCAATTAAAATCTCATAATTAATTCCATCATTAATTATCTCAACTTATCCTTCCCAATACTCATAATTTCTACGTAACCCAAGTGTTTCAACATGTAAAGGGAAGGAATAGAAAATCACATAACAACAAGCTAAATGAACATATTAGTCTAAACATTATGTAATTATCTTGAAGGCAACGTGCCTCCACTGTAGGGATTTTATTACAAAAACATAATTCTATAATATATCAAATCATTTTATACCAATAATCCATTTACTCTGAATTTTCAGTCAAACTTATCAACAATAGTAATAAATGAAATTCTGCATTTTATTAACTAAGCAAAGTTGAGGACCCTACCTCATAGAATTGGCTGAGCCAAACCTTTATAACATAAACTATCATCTTCTCATAGACACGCACCTCAACAAAAATACATGCGCACTCGGAATTGGTTGCATCACACAACAATGATAACTGGGGAAAAAAATTAGTGCAGTGAGGACTAACGCACCTCCAATTAATTAACTGTAACCCAAAATATTCCAAAAGAACCCAATTCAAGGGGTGTGAAACCAATTATTGGGTATATATCCTTTCTCAAATATGATGGAGGTGAACCAAATCAAGAAACAATGCCATGGCTTTGGTGATGATTTTTGGAATATGGACCAAAGGGTCACCAGACATCATTAGCGCCACCTAGAATCATAAGAATGGAAGAAACTGAATTATCCCCAGGAATTAGGGTTTCGGATTAACGGGGACTGGGTGAAGGAGTTCCAAAACAGCCAAAGATAAGAATTAAACATGTGTATAATGAATTACCACAATGAGATGGACAACTTCTGTGAAGGAACCATAGCGATCTGGCATGCAGAGAGGAGCCAAGAAGAGAGGGAGGTGTGCCTCCACCATGGGAGAACAAGGGGAGGGGGTCACCCCTCACCCTACTCTTCACCTCTCCCTTGTTTTCACTCTCTCAATTAAAACCAATTAGAATTATTAGAATTAATATAATAATAATAATAATGAAGAGCATATTATTATTACTATAATTATTTAGTTTAAATGCTACTTTGATAAACACCATAACTCCCCTATCACCCATCATTTAATTATATTATTCTCCAATGAATTTAATTAAATAAAATATCCAACTCATCATTATTTAATTAAATTCTCTCAGCACAATTTAATGAAATAAAACCCTCATTTTCCATTAAATAATTAGATTCATCCTAACCTTTAATTTAATTAGATGAAACCCCAAATCCATATTTTTTCCTAATTTAATTAAATTCCATTCACCAGTATTTAATTAATTATAACTCCAAATCATTATATTTTAATTAAATTAAATCAAAATTAATTTAATTAAATAAAATCATATTTCACATTAATTAATTAAATTCTTCTTACCATGAATTTATTTAATTAAAAACCCACATATTATAACATTTATTTAAATCCCAATAATTTGGGAATTTAATTAAATAAATTAACTTGAAAACCATAACTGGGTAAGATGCACAGTTTGGATCGCATGGTATGGAAAACCATGTGCTAACCGTGTAGAACCCTTCGTCTAAAGAACCCACTCCACATGGTCTTTCCTGCACTGTTTTCCTAATCATGCACATACTATGTGAACATCTCAGTTTAAAGCACTCACCTCACAGAGATTTCCCCGCATGGTTTTTCTAACCATGAGCAGACCATGGGAGCACCACTATCATCCAAAAATTACGTTGTGTGGTTTCTTATAGAAATACGCATGGTTTAACATGTTGTGTACCAACCTTGTTCTCTCTACTATTCCTTAAAAACCTGAAATCTCCTAATCCGATGCTCTCGAATTCCAATTAGCTATTGGGGAAACTCTTAGAGCCTTTACCCGAGCCTAATATAAACACATTCAAACAATCAAAACCAGTGAACCATCATCCTAAGGTTTGGATTTAAGATTTAACCATCCAACAAATGAAAAAGATCAAAAAATATAGTATTTTAACCCAGTTCAAAAACATGTTACTTTAAAGAATATTGTTTTGTTATCCCTATATAAGAGTAAGCATACTAAAATACTACCATAATGTATCAATTTGAGTTAAATGTTAATGAATTTTATTATCTTACATAATATAAGAAAATTCATCTTTATAGAATTTTGACATTAATTCAAAAATATGATTATAAAATAATTTATTTTCAAAATAATATTGTTAAAACATTTCATAAATGATTTATGCATTTTTTAATGAATTTTATTAAAAATTAATCATAGATATAAATTAATTAGTCACCTCGAAAAAGTAATCATAAAATTTAGGTATATGAGAGAAACAAAATGTATTTCTCTTCTATTTAATCAATAAAATATATAATAGTTTATAGGTTTGATTCCTTAGTTTTATATTCAAAAATAAAATCATCCCTGGAATCCTCATTATCACCCCACATAACCTTTATATAATTATTTCCTTTATTTGTAGAATCTTATTTTCTTTTAAACATTATTTTTTATTTTTTATTTTCTATAATTTAATCATTTTTAGGTTATATATTCACATGATTTTTAATTTATATCATTTAACATAATTTTAGTGTCCATTATTATATTTTAATTTATTGAATGATCTTGGGAAAACCTTCCCTATCTTGAAAAACAAATTAATTTTTTTTAAAAAATAATATAGTTTATCCCATGAATTTCCTACAGACTCTTTCATCAAATGAATCAGAACATATTACTTTTCCTTCTTATCAACTTTTAAATAAGATAATTTATGATCAAAAGTATCATTTTAAGTAAACTTATGATCATCAGGTCCACATTTAATTTTTAATTTATAAATTATGAAAATATAAATCATATTTTTCTTTTTTATATCATTATCTAGTTTTTTTCTATGAATATAGTAGAAATTACACTCCATTTATAATGAAAAACTCTTAAAACATTTAAATCATGATTTGATTCTATAATAGTAGTACCCAAGACAAAAATAATATTCCTAATTTTAGCTAGTATCCTATTTATATGTTTGATTATTTCTCTATCAAACATCCAAAATGTATCAACCTTAAATTTTATAATATTTTATCTAAATTTTATCGCATTATCATTAGATTAATAAGAAATAATAATAGCTTCTAACATATCATAAGCAATACTAAATTGAAAAATTATATTAAACTGATAAATTCCCAATACCTAAATAATATCATTCATTAAAATTGAATGTAAATTATATTCATCCTCTATTTTCACTCTAATATCCAGGTTCTTTAATAGGTTCCTTGAAAATTTACACTCGAATTATTAAGAAATAAAATCATTACATTCTTATTGTAACCATAATTCTCACCAAAAAATAAGGATCTTAAACCAATAACATGCCTTATCAGGGATTATCCATTGTAGTAAGAATAATAATACATTATAATATAACATATAGTGTACATAACTCAAAATATTTACTCTCAAACCAAGTGTTTTCCATGTTCAGAATTACAATCACTCAAGAGGGTTTAATTGAGTTCTATAATTTTTTCCATCTAAAACATCACTTCCTCCAACTATTATTTTTATCATTCTATAATTCTTTTGATATTATATTATGTAGTGTAAATTAATAAAAGTAAATATATGTCATAATAGGTTTTTATTATGGTTCTAGGTTTTCAGGAAACTTCCCCAACTTCACTCCACCAACACCTAATACATATATAGTGATTTTATTAAGATAATTTTTTAAGGGACCCCATAGATAAGTGTAAGAATAAATCACTTCATGTTTAAAGGTTATAAGAGATTTAAATAACATTATCCATCTCCATTATAATAATATATATTCATAGTATCACTACCATAATTAGAACAAGAAGTGTGAACTAATAAGAATATGGAAATGATATAGAATTTGATTATAGTTATAGTACTTAATTATATGTAAGTATAACTAGTTGTAATTTAATTTTCTTTAAATAAAAAATGTTTTCCGCTATATTATAGTTATGAATGATCTATAATAATATGTTGATCATAAAATATGAAACATTAGTGGGAGAATTTTATTTTTTTTCTTTTATTTATTTTCAAATAAGTCTTACAATTGTGAGAAGAATAAGAATTTTATACATTTTGAAGAAACTGAAGTCAAAAATCA
The DNA here is from genome assembly GCA_963277665.1 of Viscum album. Classification (NCBI taxonomy): domain Eukaryota; kingdom Viridiplantae; phylum Streptophyta; class Magnoliopsida; order Santalales; family Viscaceae; genus Viscum; species Viscum album. The sequence continues at coordinate 601,538,704 of OY728122.1, forward strand.
TACATTAATAGTAATTATTTGTTGAAAATTCATATATTCATCTCCCTAAAAAACAAATATCCATTATTTTTTTAAATCCTATTACAAAAAAATTTAATTAATCTTAATCAATAACTCCCTTACATTTATTTTTAAATTTAGGAACTTTATACCCATATGAATGATTTATTTTTCCCCAAAAAAATATTTAATTAAATATGGTCATTCTTTTCTCCCAAATTAATTCTTTTTATTGAAGAAAAATTTTATTTTTGGTAAGTATTATCCGATAAAAAAATATCCAAAAATATTCATAATTTTTTTTTAATTATAAATGAATAATACTAATATAAATATATCATCATACATAAGAATGAAATATATATATATATATAATTGTAACTACAAATTTAAATCAATATATTGAAATAATATTTCCATCATTATATTCTAGTACTGATATGTACGTTTTCAAATTTTAGAATAATCTTGAAATGTATGATTAATCTATGACTTCAACATAAAAGTTAAGAGTAAGATGACTATATATAAGAATATTTATTTTCTTCAATAATATCCCATACCATTCCCATACAAGTATACACAAGATTAATTTCCATTTCGTACTATATAAGTAAGTATACTTACATTTTAAAATATCTAAAATGTACGGTTTGCCTAAAATTTTTATAAAATTTATTGGAAATAATTTTATATATATTATATTTTATAGTTAGAAAAATTATTCCACTAAAATAAATATAAACATAGAACATAGATTTATATTGATAAACTTGTATAAACCTGTTATAACATTTAAAGAAACTTATCAGTAACATAAACAAGGGAATCTTTTAACAAAAAATTATCATATTTTCCAAGGTATGTCAGAAAACTACAACTATCAATTAATCTCCCCAATTTTATAATCACAATACAAATGAAATTTAAAAATATAAATCTTAAAAATCATAAAAATATAGGATCTAATAAAATTATTAAAAATTTGGTACTAACAATATCATTCTCTCCCTTTTGAAAATTCAAAAATTAATTGGATATAAATAGGTAATACATTTTCATTTGAACACATTGACAACATAAATTGAGTGAAAAATGAATCCATAAGAACAAAAATTAGACATTTAATTAAATTGAAAACAATATATTAGAAATTCAGGTAAATATACTAAATATGTAAATAACTAGAAATCAATAAATATTGAATTCATTTTCATTATGATCATTTGGGTTTGAGTAATTTGGTTTTTGATCAATATTTTTAGAATCATTTTTGGCAATAAAGATTATTAAGACCATATACAAGGCTTAAAGTTGAGAAAAAAATTCCTAATACAGCTTCTAAAACTCTAACTTTTAGTGCTTTATCGTTAGGCTTTCTCATTATTCTCATTTATTCTTCATTTATATTGGAACATTCTTGAATTATATCTGGTGTATAAATTATCTTCTTAAATCTAAATATCTATAGCTTGAGTTGAGGTAGTAGTAAACCTTAAAATTTTATTTTAAGTAATTAGAATCATTACTAGAAATTAATTTTTCTAGGTTTACTAGATATGGATTTATATACTCTATAATGGAAGTAAAAATCATCCCTTAATCATTAATGAAATGACTTCTGAGGACCAAAATATTTTATAATTAAAATATAAATATAAGGAATCTATTATATGGAACTATACCCCAAATTTACATTCCCTTGATTTCATTTAAGGATTTTTCAAAAATGTCCAAATTTTTTATGATTTCAACTTTATCGAGTTTCTCTATCAGTTCATAACCTTGCCTTGGGAAATATCTAAAGGACATATGCATCTCCTTCATGTATTCTATTCTGAAGTAATATAGATAGATCTAATCTATTGTGTACTCCGATTTTCTACAAATCACGTCATATTGTTTTTCAAAATATTTATATACATATATATAGTAAATATTCTTTTAAGAACTTCTCAACATACTACAGTTATTCATCATTCAATATTTTATTTCTTTGATTTTGATCCATGAATTTACGATGAATGTAACAAAAATTTTCAAGAGTTTTAGATGATTCTCCAAAATAAAATTTATATTATCTAGGGAATATGATGTATATGCATGAGTATATTTGAAATCTATATGTTCCTTCCTTATTAAAATTTTATTCTATGCTTTTTTCTCTTCAAAATAAAATTAATTTTTTGAGTTGGAGTTAGAATAATAAAAATCTTTCATACAATCAAGAATCATGTTCTATGAATATGTCACAATTCCGAAATTATTATTCATTTTAGATACCTATTCCATTATAATGTGTGTAGAGACCTTAATCTGTATAGTAGTTTTCTATAACACCTTTTTAACCCCCAAAATCTTTGTAATATATTTCTTCTAGAATAAATTTATATTTGTTAATTTCTTATGATTCATGATACCCCCAATTTAAACAAAAATACTCTATTAAAAACAATATAAATGTGAATAGTATAACCTAGTCATTATGATGGAGGGTATTAATAGTACCAAATAATTATGAAAATTATGGTTAACTATTTATTAGAGGAAAATAAGAATCATTTGGGACAAAAAATAATTCTAAAAAACTGTATTTTTTCTAGAGAATGGTTTAGTCATGTTTTGCACACATAAAATAAAACGAATTTTTAAAATTTTTATAAAATTTATTATAAAAAATAAACTTAAATTTTTAAATAATCATATCAAGATTATATTAGAGTGATTTTTTGATATTTTTTTGAAAAGTTTTATTTTTTGATGAATAATGAAAAACACCAAATCAAAACTAAAATCTTCCATTCCATTTAAATTATTTATAATAATAAATAATAATTTTATCTAGTTTAAAAGTAACATTAGATAAATTTTAAATCAATAAATCAAATTAGGTCATTTTAAAAAAATATCATATTTAATTTTATATAAAAAACCTTGTAAAATTTTGAATATTTCTCTTTGAAATCCAACTTTTTCATCATGTTTGTGGGATTAATATCAAATTTATATTTTCCAGTTTTGTGAATTTTATTTTATAAAATGGATTAAATATTATAAATAATAATTATTTTAATTTTTAATATGTTCAACATAATTTTTTACCAAAATTAATTGTAAAAATTGTTAAAATGAATTGGCGTGGTTAAGGTAACAATATATTTACTGTGGTGTTAAACAAAAAATAAAAGGGTTAAAATCACCTAAAAACTTTTAAAATATATATTTTATAGAAATACTTAGAACTTATTACTTATATTATCTATAATGGTTCATTATAGGTTAATTGTTACATGAAAATAACAAGGGTATAATTCCTTCTATTGAAAATTTACAAGTGTGTCACTCACCTCACCTATAAAGGGATACCCAGTCTCCTCTCGGCATCACACAATCAAAACATTTTGATTCCAAAAATACCTATAAAATATCCAACTTAATTCCCAAATTTCATCCTAGATTCATTATTTTCGGAATAAATCCAACCTAATATGTCTTTCTTGCAAACCTAAGGAAGATACCTAAAGAAGATGTAATGTTCTTCCACAAGTGTTTTTATTTTATTTCTTCTTCTAACTCCTTAAACTATAATTAAAAGATGATTATATAATAAACTCAATATATTTGTTATACTATGACTTTTTTTATGTTACCTTCAGGACCTACAACTATAATCACATCAAAAAAATTGGTTACAAAATCATTTTTCATGTGTACGGTGAAATACTGCCTCATAAACTGATACGTTTGTTTTTCCATTACTAAATATCATGGTCTGGAATGATGATGGGTATAAATTATATATGTTATATTTATAAAATAATTATACATATTTAGTAATTATAACATATATATAACCTTTTATTTTCCATTATTTAGGTGATATAATAATGTCGCTCGTGTGTACAGTGGACGACCACCTTGCGAAGAAACGTTATTTGTCTTTCACTAACGCTTTACATGGAAGGTGATAAGGATAAAGTTGTTGATTATATGTGATATACATGAAATAAATATGATATTCATGGAATATTTATCATTCTAAAAAGATAATATATATATATATCATTTTATTCCTTACCCATTTACTCAATGAAAGATGATACCAATGTTTATGTATGTGTGGATTACCGCCTTCTTGAAACTATGTGGCTCTATTTTCATCACCACACCAAATTAATGATGTATATAAGTATATTTAAATAAATAATAATATATATATATATATATATGATATTATTATAGTTATATAATGATAAAATATTAATTACCTTTTTCTATAATGGTTGTTGGAAAATAGAAATGTTACTCATGCATATGTACAACCTTTCATCTCCATGATTGTAACGTGATTCATTTCTCAAAACCAACATTAATTTTTTATCTTAAATTCATAAATGATATATAAATATTATTGTTATTTAATTATTATTATTATTTATATTATAGAACTATATAATATTCAAAAGAACCGAAACATTCATAATAAATCACCAATGAGAAAAAAAGGTAATTAACACCCGAAACAATCAGAAATAATGAATGATTATTAAGGAAAAGGTAATAATATGTAATAAAAGGACAATATATGATATTATAAATATTAATATGGTTTCATTATATATAATTAAAACTTTTAAAACCACTATACAAGATTATATATAACATTCAACCAAGAAGACTATGAGATAAGGGATTTCGTCTCAATTTACATTCCATTGAGAATTATTTGTTTTTATACAACATTTTACTTTTATGTGGTGTATATACTTCCCAATTGAAATGTAATATCTTAATTAATTCATAAATTATTGTATTTTAATTTCCAATTTAAATTATTTTATCCAAGGGGATTTTATTTGAAAATTACCAACTGGTGAATGTTATTGTGCAATCTCACATTAGATTGTGGTTATTATCTTTCTCTATAAACAACCACTTTCTTGTGATTATTTTCATTTTAAATTAAATTTATGTTAAATATACACATTATTTTATAATAGATATGATTTTTTCCTAATATATATGCCATTTTTTAATACATTTTTTACTCTAAAATTTATTTGATTAATTGGGGAAATATTAGTAAATTCATATCATTTACTCAAGACTGATACATATTGATATTTCACATTATTTGTCAAATAAATATATTATTTGATATATGAGTAATGATTTTAAGATAAAATAAATGGGTTGTTCCTAGTTAGAGATATCCCATCGATGCATCGGTAGTCTCACGAGATGAATCAGTTGGCCAAATCAGATGGGTTATTACACAGTAATATTAAATTATCTTGAGGATGGATCTTGATGGTAATGGTATCATATTCATGGGAATAAATATTTCCAATAATTAATAATTTCTATCATTTATAATTCACTTATTATTATTTTCAATGATATTTTAAAAATGATATTATCTACGGATGAATTTCATTCTAACTTTATTAATTAAATAGAATGTGTTTTCAATTATTTACCTTTCCAAATTGGGTTTTCATTACCTTACTATGATAGTCAAGTTATTTAAATGTCATTTCTATTCATTAATATATCTTTAAATTTATATTTATCTTATTTATTCATGATATATTTCACTTTACTAACCCATACTAAGCATTTGAGCTCAGCCATGTTTTGTTTCCTTTCCTCAGGATTTGAAGAACAAGTCTTTAAATGAGTTTTCAAGGATACAGTCATTTTATATTGTTGAGTATCATTTTTTTTATATTCCCAATGTAAAATGGTTATCAAATATGTATCAATTTATTCATAACTATTACACTTATCTAACCTCATGATTGTATTCATTGTATCTATGCCAACTTAATAAAGTAAAGAACCATATCATATCTACTAGAGTTGGGGTAATTATTGTTTCCTTCACAATCTTGGATTGTTACATGCTTTGATTTAGTGATCAATTTTATTCAATATTAATGAAATTTTTCTAATGTAATTGTTTCAAAATTTAATGCATAAATTATTTTATTTAACATAGTAAAATTTGATGTATAATTAAGGGTATCCAGTGAATTTTTTATATAATTAATCACCCTTATAGTAATAAAAGGAGTCTGATATAAACATGTTTTCTCTCTCATAGTAAATAATCTTAAACATTAATAATCTATGTATGATCATTTTAAAAATTTTAAATCAAACCAATCTAAATAGGTGGAGAAATTTTTATCATTTCTATTTAAACATTATAATTTCCATTAGGTCATCAAAAATTGACTTCGAAACCATTTTAGATTTCAATTCTTTTAAATTATAATTTAAAATTAAATTTTCGATATATTATTTAAAATATCCTCTTATTTTATTTAAATAATATTTCAAAACTATAATTTTATCTTACAAGCGATGAAATTTAAAAAATTTACCATTGGTGAACTAGTGAAGATTTCCACCAAATACATTATCTTCACCATCAATAGTTGATGAGAGGATCTCCCCATCCACTTTATCTTTTTTATATTTTTATAATTTTATTTACCTCTGGAAATCAATATTTATATCCCCCATAACCTATAGACTATTCTTCTCAAATTTACTATTTAAAATATCAATTTATTATTCATTTTGTTTAATATACTTCTCTTTAGTTCCAATCTCAAATTCACTACTTGAAAAATAATATTTACATTATCTAAAATTTGTATCAATTCTTTCAACTTTGACATGACTACCCTATCGATGTTACTCATTAAATTTATTATATTTCTCCCTATTATATATATCCATAGTTATTTCTTCATCATAAATATTAATACTATAATCATTATTTTCAAAAAAAATATAATGGTATATTGTTATTAATAGTTATTGTATCAATATTCAATATAACATATCCATGTTGATATTCAATTTTATTATATTATAAAGTAATACTCTTCTCAACTATTATAGTTTCAACATTAAATATTATCTCTTCGAGACTTTCTTTAACTATATCAACTTTATATATTTCTTCCCCGTCCAACACTTCCTTGATAAAATAATTAAATTTTGTCTCCGTTGATTCAAACTCAACCATAGATATTTTAGTTTTTTGTTATTCTTTACTACCATTATATATTTTTATTTAAACCCACTAATCTTCTTGATCTATTTATAAATATTCAATGCATTCTTTAATGGAAAATAATTTTTTAAAAGGATATATTCCAAATATATCCAATCATTATAAACACTCCAGATTTTATAATGTTATGATGAAGACATTTAACATCCAATAATCCATTAAAATATTTTTATTTTTTCTCAAATAACATGATTTTTAAACTTTTATAAGGATAGAATTTTAGCTCCTTTGTTCCTCAACTACAAAGATTCAAGAACCTCTTCATGTATCTTAGTAATCTAACTCTATTCTAATTCAACAAAAATAATTACATATGTATATCCTAAATTTCAAACTTCACAAATTATTCAGATCATTAGGATATTTGTTTTTGTATAACTATTTTAAAATCCTTATCCTTGGGATAAATGTTTTCATCTACATATTATGAAAAAAAGTTATTAAAAATATATCGATCAAAATGTATATAAGAATAACTTCAATATCACTAATTATATACTAACTAAATAGAATATTTCCATCATGAGGGGAATAAAAAATCATATATCATTATAGTGGTAAAATAGAATATTTTTATATTTTATTAAACTTGATTTAATATTATATATACCTAAAAATGAAATAGGAATTAGAATTGAAATCACTAACTTCATTCTCAAATACATATTCTATATTTTTTCATGAAAAAACTCTAATTCTTGAAGATGTAAAATTTTCTATAGTATGGAATTTGTTCAATTGGTCCATGAGAAATAAATAACATTACCATGAAGAACTCTTCTTATAGAAGAATTGATCATTGTTTTTGTATATATTAGGAATAAAGAAATAGTATCATAACTCATTGACTTTACAATGATCCAATTTAATCTAAAGTTTTATGATTGTGAAAAAAAAGTATAATTCAAAGGTTTCAACTGAATTGAAATTTTCATGAAAAATGATCGAACCATTAAACAATACATTAAAAAATAACATCAAATTTCAATTGAATATATTTTGACACACAAGAATAAAATAATTAAATTATTAAGTTAAAAATAAATAAAATTATTTGAATTTAAGTTAATTTGATGTATTAGAAATTAAATATTATATACTAAAAGATAAATATAACTTATGAGAGGATTAATATTATGGATCATTAAATTTATATTATTTATCTGAAACTCATGAGATTCAATATATTATATCTTTTAATTAATTATTAAAATGATAATATGTAAAAATAAAATATATTTTTATATGATTAAATAGTTAAGAGGATAACCTGATAATATATTAAGAAAATCTACACACCCAATATGACATAAATTAAAATACACACAAATCATATTAAATAAAATAAAAATTATCAGAATTAAGTTTCTAAGTGAATATATCATACAACTAATGTTTAGTATATATAAACTATAGAGATATATCATATTTGTGTGTATGATATCTCATGAAATGAGTCATATTTTCAATATTCTTGGTTCTATAATTTTTTATATTATTTTTTAAAATTTTATGGAACATGTGTTATCTGATATGATATGAAAAAGTTCAAAATTGAATCCAAAATTTTTTAAAGTGGGTTTCATCCATAAAATATGAGCATAATAATTACCAATTTCAATATATTCTATATCATAAATAGATAATGAAATAGATTTATGTTTCTCACTAGAATAAGAACTAAATATTTTGCTAATAAATGGTGGGTTCCTAGGGTTCTCTTCTTATCTTGTATGTAACAACATAAATTAGGATCAACAAATGAAATTAAATATAATAAAATGGTTTTATGAAATAAAAAAGAAAGATAATATATTAAATTAAGAAAACATAAAATTATTTTGGTAGATTTCAGTGGAGATTCCCTGGGATTATCATAAAATCTATTATTGAATCCTAAAAACATCAGGAGTGTTCTACTAGTAAAATGATATAACAAGGTATTAATTACTCCTCTATAAAAAAAATTCCAATAGTTTCCTAGATTCACCTATATCAATATTTAATATTATAACTCATAGGAGTATTATAGTGTTTAATATATTTAATTATAAAAATTATCAATGTTTCATTTATATATATTATTTTAATTATGCATGGTCAATCATTTCTCCAAATTTTATTAATTTATTAACAACCCATTTATATTAAAATTATGCTTTATAAAACTTTTACCTAACCCATCTTTTTCACATGAGTTTTTATCATGTTCTATGCTTCATGTTTGATTTCTTTTCTATGTGGAAAAATATTAATGGAATATTATGATGAAATTTGGGGCCTGAGAATTATACAGGCCCCTAATCAATTAGGTAATTATCATAACTTCCAATGTGTTATGTATGGTACATGGACAATAAGCCAAGAATATTTTATTTTCATGGTAGTGATACTCGACTTATGTTTAAAATTTCATGTCTAACGTCTATTACATAATAATTTGTGTCCATTAATTTTATGTGTTTATAAATTTACTATTCTTATTTCATGTTACTAAATATTTTCACATGATCATATACTGTTATTACCTCATTTTAAATTTATTGATTTTTTATCATATACTAATGTTTATTATCCCCTTACTGGTATTTATAGCACAAAAATTCTCTTTTTTTATTTTCCCATCAGATATCCCATGTATTGAAAGAAGTTTCATGTGATATATTATCATATTATTTTTATGGGAAAAAAATATGATGTATTTTATTTATTTCATAAACTATTGTGTTTTTAATCACCTAAAGACATTGGATATCAATATTTCTAGGTTTATCTGAAGATATTTATTTAAAAAATATGTTACAATATGTGTATGGGATGTGAGAAGTTTTGGCTATAGACTCAAAGATAGTGTCAAATTTAACCCAAAGTCTCACTATCCATAAATCAGTACTCGGTAGTGATTTAAATTCATAACATTATTTTATGTCTAAAATTTTATGAATGATTATAATAAAACATTTTCATTATAATTGTAATAAACTAACAATCTATATTGGTTGAACTAAATTGAATATAATGGTATACATAGAATAAAACTACATAAATTTGTGTCCATAAATTTTATAGAATCAATTTAAACAATTAAACTTCAGTATACTAACATTTATAATATAAAAAAATTATTTGTAGAAATAAATACAAAACTATATATATAATAAATTTTAAAAAATTAAGCCTAAGACATATCAATCATTTTATAAATCATGATTAAAAAATAATTATTCAATAAAAAATAATATAAAAATTTCAAAAAAAATATTATCATAAACACTTTATAATTATATATTATACATGAAATATTTATAATTTAAATTTATAAGTAATATGTATGAACTTACTCATATGTAAAATTTATGATTTACGAAAAAATAAAAATAGTAAATTTAAATCCATATATCATAATAATTCTAATTAATAATGTAAAAAATTATATTATTTAAATATCATAAACTTTATATTTATTTAAATCATGATTTCCTCCACCAATAATACTTTTGGTATAGTTAAAACATATTTACATTAAAAAAATAATCAATGGATATAATCTGAAAAAATGATTTTATAATTCACAGATTTAATTAAAATGAGGAATTTATTTGAAATTTTATATTAATTTTTATATTTCATGGATAATTAAAAAAAAATTTAAGAAAATTTCACTATTATTTGATGAACCTTTAATAAAAAAAATTAAATAGAAAATATTAGTAACTTATAAGCATTTCATAAATGGTATATCCATTTTATATACCAAAAAAATAAATCCCCAAAAAAATTCATTAAAATACCCTATATCATTACCAGTTATGTGAGAAAATCCAAATCACTACATCATAATTTATTGTGATATCTTATTTAAATTTATGTATATTACAAAACTTGATACACTAATTTTACTTTTATTATTGTAAACACATATCATTAATTCATAATTGTCACTGGATGTGATTCATGTCACAAATGATTATATTTTCATATTCCTCTAGAGATATTCTATAAGATATGGTTTGAAAGATATCACTACTATAGATATTTATATATCAATATATTGGTTTGATGCTATAATCTATAGTGAAAGACATAGTAATATCATCAAAAGCGATGCCTCATATGGGTATCCATGATATTGTGATAAATGGACCAAATTAGGCCATGTGATATTAGAGATAACGAGGTCAGTATATAATATCCTATTATATCAACTATTCATTATATTTTTATAATATTCTCTAAAAAATAAAATTTTATAAATATAACGGATTAATGTTTCACTCCCCTTTTAGGTTTTCTAGACCATAAATATATTCTAATACTATAGAATAAAAAAACATGCCATAAGATATTATAAGAAGATAATTTGAAGATAATGAACTTAAATAAAGAACATACTTATTGGTGGGCCTATTGTCCTATAACTAGAAATGTACAGAGAATTTGGGGGCCTATTTTCCTTTTTTCTCATGAGAATGGTCTTGTACTTTCTTGAGTAAAGATCACTTGTGATGGCTTGTGTCCCAGCAAGACTATATGGATTGATCTTATTCATCTCTTATAGAAATCAAGTGGGATACCTCTAATATCCCCAAACTTCTTCAATAGATTACCATATCCTAGATATCTCACCATATTAGAATGGGTGGGGTTTGATGAATCATATTTGAACACACACTTATTCATTTTTATACTGCATGAAGGCTATAGATTGGATCACTTGAAAACCTCTATCTTCATTTGGTTTGTATTAATTTGGGACAAAACTAATATAACCTTTTTCTAAATCTTTATCTTTAGTATAAATGAATAACATTGAGTCTATCTCTCTTATTTATTTGGATTAATAGAATATATTCTATTCTCATAAACATAAGAATATCTCATCTTTTATTCAACCTATAAATATATTTATATACCCAGAGAATAGTTGCAACAGCATCAAATCATTCTCATATTTTAGGTCCCTCAAATAATAGTTTTCAATTCATATAATATTCTAATATTTTTTCATTCCAAGATAAAAAAGGCCATTTAAATTTAGAATATTTGAGTAAAATAATTATTTAAATTCTTCCTAAAATCACAGTTGATTACTTGGGTTGTTTCCTTCTTGTGATATTTAAATTATCACATTCTTCATCTTAATTTAAAACCTTTACAAAATATACTTCTTTTATTTGTCTTGATATTTACACATAGTTATACATTTATGATAATGTGAGGTGGAACCTCATTTTGGAGAGAGGTACTCTCACAGAATTACCTTCTTATCTACCATATGGATTTTACATTGTCTTATCTTGGATCATGATCCATGTTGGATCTGGATGTTTTATTCATGAATAAAATATCATATTATTATTATGATTTAAATATTTATTTATTTGAATATTAAATATGGAAACTAATATTCTTCATCCATTATAACTTCATTTTTTTTAATTGTAAAATACTTATAGTTGGAACTTCCAAATACATATGTCTAAAAAGTAGTCAGATGAATGCATGTGTTTGCATCAAAGACGTATGTTCACTGAAATAAAAAAGAAATAAATTTTTTAAAATACATACAATCACCCTAAAAGGTTTATGGTCAAAAATATTATATTTTCTCTCTAAAGTAAATCAATACTCTAAAAAATATTCTATTACAAAAAGTCCTATAATAAGCTCAAGGAAGTTTCACAATCTTATATAGACTATTCCTTTAGATCGTATGTAGAGATCTGGATCAATCACACATGCATTAGATTAATAATGGAGATAAACCACATGAAAAAATATGGATTTACCACATATAAAGACTCTGTATATCATGATTTATTGACCAATTATATAGGGAAACTTAGGATCAACCGTATGTTGTAAGAATCATTTATGATATAAGAGATTGCATGTACATTTTCTGTGTCTCTTTCAAAAAATTCTAGACATCACTCATTTCAAATTGATGAATCCTAAAACCATCATAGATAATTATTAAAACTTAAAATTAATCCCAAAAACATTTCATAACATCATATAACTTTATCCTATTGGTCTTCACTATATATTTTCAATAGCTTCCACATAGCTATAGGATGGATAGAACCTCCACGCCTCAACCAACTGAATCACAAACATGGAAGAATAAAGAATCTATAATCATTTATATATAACACTTCCACTTCAATATTACATGTAATTAAGAAGAATATTAGTTCATAAATCATCACACTTGATTCCAACATCATCCAAGTATACTTTTACAAAGATAGAACTCCTCTTTCCACGATGTCTTCTTGAACAAAATATACATGTAGTATATTAAGAAGCTGAATCTTAAAAAATATGTTTTCCTAAATTAAATGATAATTCAATAATCTAAAAAATCCAAAATACTAAAAACACAATTTACATACAATATTTTATCTCTGTACACATCAATGGTAGTACTTATATTGTCATATAAATATAAAAATATCTCAAAATTTCTCTAACTTGTTAATCTTCAATCCTAATCCATTATTCACAGTTCAACAAACATAAGTATCAATACTTTAGAACTCTTCTTCTTTAACATGTGAACCATGGAACCAACCAACTTATGATATTAAAGTATTCCCCTTAATTCTCATGTAATATTAATAACTCACTAAAAATAATATTTACTTATATGGGAACTCCACTCATCTTATTGTTGAGATTAATATTTTCAATTTTCTTCCATGTTTGTTTCCCCTTTATTTATTCACACACATTGAACTCAAATATAGAACAAAAAATTGGACACAAAATTCTCCCCATTTCTATTTTTTTCAATACCGACTAGAAAAATTTATATCAATATGTGAAACATTTCTCACATAGGGTTTTTCTTCATGTACATTCATGTTTTCATTTTATTCTACCCACCCCTCTTATTATCAATAAACATGTATAATTTCATAAAGGGTATAATATCAACTTATTATTAATAAATGTTACATCAATCATTCTACTCATAAACTAATTGAGCCATGATCAGTGTATAAAACAATATTGTATGATTTAGATGGCATAGATGTATATAATCGATAGAATTTGAAACCTATTGTATGATTTGTTAATTATGTTCCTTGGGGGTTGTTCACATATATCTATTATGATACTACTTGTTGATATCAATTTATCTAATTATTCAAAAACATTTTTAAACCTATATTTACTGTACTTATTCAAAACATATATTAGAAAAATCATGTTAAAATCGTATGTTTTTATTTCTGTCATCCCTATAACATTCACTAAAATTTTATCTTTTCTTATCATTGATTAAGATAGTTTGTACTAATAAATGTTAAGATAAATTATTGAACACCAATCAATTGAGAGTGAGTATTCATATCTTCTCCAATTTCCATAATTGAATAACCTTATAGCGATTTTATCTTTATATGAATTGTATGAATCTCAAATATTATCAAAATACACTTCCCCTTAGGGGTTTATATCCTTTATTAATTAATTAATATTGTTCTAATCATTAATATAGCTTTATGATTCCAATATTTTGGGATAACACCTAGATGATATCATTATTCATTTATTCACCAATGTGGATTATTTTTTATAAATAATGTTATAGATATCTTGTATTTAATTTTTTTCATGCTGGTTAATTTCATCAATCTATTATCCTTTTTTTGATATCTGATTCACCTGCATCATTGTTGGACTTTTCTCCATATGTTCTTTAGAATACCATTTGAAAAATAATACAAATATCTTGATGTATTAATATCTGTAATAGTTATTCCATCTTAACTCATTTTCTTAATTCCCTATTTTACAACCATCATCACCATCGATTCACTACATGGTTAGAATAAATCTTCAACACATATGATCTTAAGAATAAGGTGCACTCCTTACTTAACAATGTGAGCAGTTTGATTGAGAATTTCTTCCCAACGAGTTTTAATTTTTCAATATATCTCTATGTCTAGATATACACTTTATGTATACACAAATATTATTAACATATGGGTTTTCTTAGAGATATACAGATCCTTTTCATTTCTCATTTTGAGGGATCTTCTTTTTTACATGATCTTTCAAGGAACACCAATCACTATGTGTAGCACTCATGTTTTTTATGATTTCTTCTTGGATAATAATAATTATTAAATCACTACTTTAATTGTTTCAAGCATGATTATACCTCCAAAATAGAATTATTGAAACAATTGGGTTGTCATTTTTCAACAAAATCTCATGAAATTTTATTTCTTTTACATGTGGAATTTTTTATTTCCATATGGATATTACATTTTCTTGGGAATACATTTCTCTTTCATTCTATAAATAATCTAGACAAATTTCCAACCATCATTTATAAATATGGTTATACTTCTTGTATTTTTCACATGGATTATCATATGTGTTCATCAAGAATTTATTCATTTTTTCCCTTAGATAGTTCTCCAGTATTATTCTAGATTTTTCCTTTCAACTCTCATACTCAGGAAATATTTGTAGGTGTCCATGGGGACACTTTTTTCCACAAAAGAAACAACTTTGAATTTTTTATGTCACATTTGTATCGATCATGTTAGGTTTTATTGATTATATACCTTTCTTTTACTTTTTACCCAAGGATAATTCACTGACCTTATTTATTAAATTCTTGTGAATATTTTTTAGCAACATTCTCATGATTTATACCCTAGTTGGGATTATTTCTATTCTTAGGATTTTGTGGTATTCTATTCCCATTTTTTATTTTAATTATTGAATGATTTATAATTTAATTCCTCTTAAACACTACCACCCACATTCTAGAGTAAAAAAATATCAATAATAGTTTCAAAAAAAATTAGGTTTACAAATTTTTCCCTTTTGTGAGTTTTTAGTCAACTCATAATTTCTCCCCCCTGATGTGAGATATCATTTTAATTTATAGGATTTCATGTTATACATGTAATAAAAATCTATAAGAATAAATCTATTATAGAAAAAAAATAACCAAAAAACCTTGGTTTCTTACCTGGAAATTCATAACATCTTGATTTTCTAGAACTTATAGTTTGTTATTTTTTATTATTTACATCAACTATTTGTGATTTTTTAGGGTTACATCTCCTCAAACACTTGATTCCAACCTCTTTGGGTATTTTTTTTGGTTCCACATTATTTTTATATAAACAAATTTATAAAAATGTAGGCTTCAAACTTATATTTCACATGCTAATAGATTAGTACAAATATTATTTTCAAAAGTGGATTGTACCTTTTATTTTGTGGCTGCTACATTGTGATCATCATATGATGATCCTAATTCCACAAGATAGGGGTATTTAATTCTAAAATTCCTCTATAGTAGATTGTGTTGTACTATCTTTTTATCCAAATTTTTTAGAATACATCACCTGAACAAATTCAACATTCATTAATTTAATTCAAATATCCAAGCACTTTATATTAAGGATTATTCTATCATTATATTTAAACATAAATTTGTATTCAAAATAATTTATAATGTCTTTAGATTTATATTAAAAATCATTTCACCTTTCTTACAAGATAAGGTTAAGCTCGGTAATCATCTCATCCAGGACGTCAGGTTTAGTACTTTTAACAGCAATACCTTTTTTAGATGCATGGTTTCATTCTTTATTATTTTTAACATATTCTACTCTATAATGAATTATAGTGAACCATTTATTCTAAAAACAAGATAATATTTCATTGGGATCCAAATTCATGTTCTTTAAGGGAACTACCTGTTTTGATTGATTTATAGACATAAAGACCATTTGTTCAAAAGCATTATCTAAAAAAATATTATCTTCAAGTTGGGTGTTCTACTCCTGCATGATTTTGATGGATTAAAAAATAAAAGTGAGTAAATAAATAAGAATACCATTTAGTTTTATCATCAAATAATAACACGAATCATCATATTCTTTATCGCATGATTCTAAAAAGATATGATCTTGCTCTATTTTTCTAGGCTCTTTTTATTTTATGCCATATTTTCGATGGTCATAATTATTTCATGGGGAAGAAATTGTCTTTATATTTTCATAATAGGGCTGGTTTCTCAGCACTTATTTTTTTAGGAGATATATTTTCATCAGAAAATTTTATAATTAACTATAATTGGATTACCTTTAATTATTTGAGATTCATTATTCTCTTCTTTCTTAAGTGAGGCCTTTCTCAATTTCTTTCCTTTTATTTTCTTAATATTCTTTAGTTTCTTTGTAGACATCTCTTCCATAGATTATTTGATAGGGAATTCATTAGCTTATTAAAATATCTAATTTATATTGAAATTGAAAAATAAATTAAAATAATAAAATAAAACATTAAATAATGGAATCTAACAAATGTTTGGTTATGCTTTGATACAAATTTTTTTGTTCACTTTTCCTTATACCCAAACTAAGAGGGGTTAATTAGAGTGTAATTTCTTTTATTATAATTTTAATTTTCACCCTTCATCACCTCTTCTCATATTCAATGGTAAAATTATTATTCATATTTCTCTCTATTTTTTGGTAAATAAATATATAAATGTAATTAAGCACAATAGAACACTATGTTTTGTTAATGAATTTCACCTATCTAATGATGGATATAACTTTGATATATCATGGTTATTATAACATGTAAATAACCTCCTTATTATTATCAATGAAATAATGAGAAAGGGTATGGCCTTGGACTCATTTTCTTGGAACCAACCATGTATAAAGAAAGAGAGGGATTTTTTCCATTATATAAGAGATTGATTTTATACTTCCTCGAAATAGTATCACTTGTGATGGGTTGAGTCCCCCCTAAACTATATGGATTGATATTATTTTTATCTTAGAGAAATAAATTTGGTTTCCTATAGCTTCATCATAATTCTATAGTTGATGATTGTAGGTTGGTCCTCTTAAATTATTTACTTGGGTGTGATCTGATAAATCATATATGAACTCACACTTCTTAAAACTTTTATAAAATTGTGGAAATAGTTTTTATCTCAAAAATGTTTTATTTTTGATGTAGTTAGAAATAATTTTTTTTAGAAACTCTTCTCACATTCTTCTTCTTCTTCCACATCATATTCAGTTTATAGGAGTAGCACTCAGTCCCTCTCTCTCATTTCATTATTTTGACTTGTAGAATGTCTCCAATGATAATTTTGTTGATAATTTCACCTCCATTCAATAATATGAAATTATATTTATATACCTGGAGAATATTGTATTCAATATAGAGTCTTTATCTTATGTAAACTCCCTTAGATCTCATAATACAATTCACAGAATCAATGCATCTACTTTATTTTAAAGTTCTCAAAATCAGTGACTTTTAAAATCATGATCGTTGAGTTGAATCATTATACCAATTCCTTATGAAAGGAAAACTAAATTATCATATTTTTTTCATCATGTGATATTTGAATTATCATTCTGTCTTTTTTAATTTAAAATTTTAATCAAATATGTATCTTTATATTCTATTGTTATTTCCTTAAAGGCATTGAGTTATGTGGTTCTGACATGGATCCAAATTCTATGGCATGGAAATCTCTAAACATTAACTACTTCTATCCCTGGTAGATCAAACTTCATCCTTGATTGGACTGCAATCCATGTATGATCACTTTTTTCTAACCATGAATAACACAAAACTTGAATTATCTATTTTACATCATCATTTATCATAATATTAATTCTAGAAAATCATTTTTTCATTGATCATATATTTATATTTTTCTAATTTTAAAACACTAATATTGGGAACTTAAAAAGGTTTATATTAGAAAATATTTATCATGAAGACTTTTATTTATATAAAAATATTTTGTTCAATAAAAACCTAATATCTTGCATTTATTAAAAAAGACTTACACTAGCCATAAAATATTTCTGATCTAAAGGCTTACATTTTTTGCCTAAAGTTATAAAATAATCAAGGACTTATTGTCCTATAAAAATACATATTATTGTCTCATGAAATTCTCTAATTCCTAAATAAAAAATGCCTTTCGATCACACATAGATATCCTAGATCAATCGCATGTTCATTGGATTAACTGTAAAGATTTGCCACATGAATATGTGTGTATTTAATGTGTGTAAAAACTCAATAATCCATTTTATCTATAATTTTTTCATGAAGAAAATCAGGATTGGCCATATGAATTGAGGATTTACTATGAGAGAAGTGAACTCATGTACATTTTTCATCTCTCAATATATAAGTTATAGACTTCACTCAATTCAAAAGGATGGATCCTCAATCCATCATAGGTACTTCTTAAAAATAAAAAATCATTCCAAAAACATGTGAGAACATTTCAAAAATTAATCAAATAAATATTTAGTACCTATATGAAACTTATTCAACTTTGTGATCGAATGGATGGAAACTTCATGCCTCAATTAGCTACTTTGTAATTCCCAAAAACTCTAAAAGATGAATATTCTATTTGATGGAATTTGTGACACACAACACCAAGAATATAAGAGAATAGTACGTCCCAAGTCTTTATGATATATTTAATATATTAAATAAATTTTATATATGATATATTTTTCAATGCATGCAACACTGAGTTAGCTTATGTTACACAAAACAATGACCTTCTTTGATGGCTTGTGTTACACGCAAGACCGAGTTTTAGAAAATACTATTAATATTATTATTTAAAATGAAAATTGTCTCCTAAATATTAAATTTTTGGTTACTAATAGGGTTTACTAATTTATGAAAATTTATTTTTTAAAAAATGTTTATAAATGAAAATAAAAAAATTAAATATAGTGGAAATGTTTTATAAAAAACTATTTTTATGCTCCCAAAGGTGTTTTTTCTTAATAAATTAAAATAATTACTCTTAGTAAATGATAATAATGAAATTTATATATTATATATTAAATCAAATATTTTTTTAAATCATCCAATAGATTTTATAGTCATAATATAAGAAAAAACCCAATTTTACGCATAAAAATCAATATTTCTATAAAGGCAGTTTTATTACCTTTTAATAGTGCACCCATTTTAAAACTAAATTTTGAGACATTTATAAAATTTCTTTGTTTCATAAAATTAAATTAATTTTTCAAATTATAATTTCAAAATTTTCTTGTGGTGAATTTTTCATATTTTTCATGGAGTTTTCGTTTTTTATGAATAGTGAAAATACTAAATTTTAATTGAAGACTTATTTTTCATTATATGAAATTAATATTGTTAAATTATATTTTAGATTGTTTTTTATCTTGAATAAATTTAATTATAAATCAATTAATAAAATTTAGGTCATTTGAGTCAATTTCACTTTGAAATTAGATATAAAAACATTTTAAACTTTTGAACATTTTTACCTTAAAACCCCAATTTCTCATCCTATATATGGGGTTAATATCAACTTAATTTATGAAACATATGTGATTGGAATTTAGAAAATTTTATTCTATATTAGGAATAATAATAATTTCTAATTTCTAATAATTTAAAAAAAATTCAAAAAAATATTAATGAATGAAAAGAAAATTAATTATAGCGATTAAGAGAAAAACTATCTTAATAAGAGAATAAACAAAAAACATTAAGTCCAAATGATATAGAAATATGTAAAAACCCAATTTTATATCCATATATCGTCCATATACTCCCTTATATCTAATTTGGTTCATTATTTGAGAAACATGATGTTAGGGATACTTCTCAATAGTGTTTCCCTTTTTATATTTACCAAAATACCACTCCTCATGCACTATAAATTAGAACTCAACCCCCTAACTTCATCACCCCACTTAATCCATATGTCTCATACATCCCCTATGAAAATAATCTCTAAACATCCCTCCAATAATCATATAATTCTCACTTTGGTCAGAAAGTAATCCAAGGAAGTCTTTTAGAATTAAAAAAAAGATGTTACGAGAATAAGAGTTAATGTTATTCAATCATCAATTTTTTTCCATTTACATATCAACCCCTAAAATTATTTTTATATAATTCTTATATAACAACCTCTGCATCTTTAATATAATGAGATGTTTTTTCAATTTTATTACACACACTCGCTCACACTTTCTATAAGGACTCGACCTTATTACATTACATAATCTTGAATTTTGTCAGTAAAAAAACATCCTTACACATTTAGTATCTTTTCAAGTTTAGAGATTTAGATAATTTTGACATAATACATTCATAATATTATACATTAATACGGAGTGGACAATATAAAAACAGTATTCATTTCTTCCAAAATATAAAACTTTTTAAATAAAATATTTTTTCTTTGAAAAATCTTTCTAATATTTAACTTGGATTCCTTATTTGTCTTACACATCATTATAACCTCTGAAAATCATTTTTAAACATTGAATGAGAATAAAAAGATCAGTAAGGGATATAAAAAGAAGGAAAGAACACATTAGTCCTGGAATTCTTGTAACGTATGAAATCATTTTCAAAAGACATACTTGCCACCCATATATACTTACTTTGTGAATCATGATATTTCCACAAGATCCCCAAAAAACATAAGAACATAAATAGAACCATATAGGTATATTTTAGAGTAACTTACATAATATTTTAACCCTTTTAACTTCCTTATAATTGTTAACCCTCATGGCTACCTTACAATTTGTCTAACCATCGCAGTTACACTTGGAGTAACCATATGGTTGAACTTCAACTTACACATACCCAATTCATTTTATGGAGAGAAAAGTCCCACTATTTATCATAATCAATGCCCAAGAACCAAAACATAATCATAAAACATTAAAAATTTCATAAAAACATTGCTTTTCAATTTCCTAAAATAGAATTTTAAAAGAGGTTTTTAAAAGAAAAGTCTATTTTAAATATGATATATTTGAAGTGAGACTTAATAGAGTGAATAGAATATGTATATACACAGTAAATACACATAATAAATCATAATATACACAATTTTTATCACACAAAAAAATTTAATTGCACATAAATAATTAAGTATAAGGTTAACCCAAAGAACGGAAATCGGGTTAAGAATTCCCTTACCTCGAGGTTGTCTTACTTAAAACATGTTTTAATACTCATATATTATGGTTAAAAGAGTTTCATTAGTATCTTAAAGAAACATATTCATCTTTATAATACCTTATATGATCATTTCATTACATTATTTTACCCTTTAATTGTTAGTATTTTGTTCCTTGCATTATTTTGGGTGCGTTCTTTACATGATTCCCATGATCGGTTCATGATGAATGTTCTTGTTGATTGGAAGTGAAACTAAAGAATTGGAATAGAGTGGTATTTAAATATTTACAGAACCATAAATTATACCATTTAACAATTTTAATTATGACATGATAATGATCCATAAGTTAAAACATTATTGATATTTGATTAGTTCATTTTGGCTATTCTATGATGGTAACGAACTCACGTTGTTTTATAACTTAATAACATGTGTAAAAAATGATTACAGAAACTTATATAAGATATAAAACATAAATTATAGTCTAGTTCAACCATAATAATGGTTTCATGACCAATCCTGAAGAATGTAAATGAAATTGAAATCACATCGTCCACGATATCGGTAAATCGACACATCACTGACGATGTTTTAATTTATTGAATAATTGGGAGAGAAGAATAAGTATAATGGTGAGTATTCCATAAACATGATGAAATATAGAATATTTAGGATACTGGATCATTCATTCCTCTTGGATAAGGGTAGGTTAGGAAATAAGATGAATAGAAAATAAAATTCAAAGAAAACAAAGAAAACAAAAGAAGATGTTTACCTCTTGATCTCTTCTCCTTGAGATCCTTCCTAAGGCCTTTGGTTTTGGCCTTTTGGTGAGACCAGAAGCTCTAGGACGTGGGGAAGAACCTTGGTAAGATTTTTGGGTAGAACATAGTTAATTATCAAGTCTTGAGAGGTGTGGGAGGAAGAGGGGAATGGGGGTCATATTTATAGTGGAGGAGAGGAGGTATTTTACATTATTTTAATCATTATTATAATATTTTTGATCAGTACTATGAATAGTCTTAATTAATGTGATCCAAAATAGTAATAATGGAATGTGAGTTTAAACCAAGTGGTCTGAAATCACTTATGATGTCATAAATAGTATATTTAAGTGACAATTTGAATATGAGATATTTTACCGTGTTTCAGAACTCATCAAAAATTCAAGGATTTCCGAAAAATCCTAAAAATTCACCTTGACCATTTTTTGATGTGTTCAATTAAAAAATGAACTCCATTTTTTTAACAAAATAATTGTAAATATTATTAATTTAAATTTTAAATAAAACCATACTTTATTTAAAAAAAATAACAATTTTAATTCTATAACTGCTTTTATATCATATTGAATGATTAACCATGATGTAATTATCTTAAATCCTTAAGAAAATAAAATATTAATACAATTTACTATTCATTAAGGTCATATTACTATTCATAAGGGTATGTTATTATTCACCAAAAATCAAGTTGGTTTCATCAGACTCCAAATAAAGTACTGAACACAATTATAGATGACTGTTTTTCAAAATTCAAAACATAGAAGTGGAACAGTATTGTTTAAAGGATATTCATAAAAAAAAAGTTTCATGCATTTAAATTTATTTTTAAAAACATAGGGTGTTACATTATCCCCACCTACTGGAAATTACATCCTCACAATTTTATTTACTTATTACACTAGTTAGGGTACCTTTCCCTCATAACATTTTCAAACTCTCGTGTTTCTTCTTCAACCATGTGGTTTCCCCACAAAACCATTACTTGGTGGATTTCCTTATTCCATAATAGTTTTTCCCTTAAATCAAAAATATGAACTGGTTTCACTTCATAAGAATGGTTCTCTTCCAACTGAACTTCTTCTGGGCTCAAAACATGAGTAGAATCTAGCACATACTTCCCCAACATCAAAACATGAAATACATTTTGTTCGAGAGATAAACTCATAGGAAAATCTACTCGGTATTAAACTGGTCCAACTTTCTCCAGGATTTCAAAATAACTAATGAACTGCGGACATATATTCCCTTTATTACCAAAATGAATCACACTTTTCCAAGGAGATATTTTAAGGAAAACTTGGTTACCGACCTTAAAAGGGAAGTATTTTTTTTGTTATCTGCATAACTTTTCTACCTGCTCGGAGCTATCCTCATGTGCTGCTTGGTCGTCTTCACTTTCTAGGCCACTTCCTCTACTAATTATGGTCCCATCAACTTCCTTTCCCAGACTTCATCCAAAAAATATGGAGTTCCACACTGCTTTCCATACAATGCCTCAAAAGGTGTCATCAGTATATTGGAATGAAAACTGTTATTATAAGAAAACTCAACTAAAGAAGGATTTTGATCCCAACATCCAAAGTACTCCATAGAACAAGTTAAAAGAATACCCTCCAATGTCTGAATTGGTCATTCTGACTTCCCATCTGATTGAGGATGAAAAGATGTATTGAAATTTAATTTTGTGCCAAACGACTACTGAACCCCCTTCCAAAAGTTATAAGTGAACCTGAGATCCCGATTAGATACAATGGAAAGAGGAACTTCATTGAACCTAAAAATCTATTTGAGGTATAGTCGAGAAAGTTGATCAAATGAAATTTTATCCCTAATATAAAGGAAATGTGAATATTTTTTCAGCCGATCAATAATGACCCCAATCACATTATTACCTCGAGAAGTCGTAAGTAGTCTCACCACGAAGTCCATAGTTATATCCTCCAATTTCCACTCTAGAACTATAAAATGTTGAATCATCCCCTTCGGTAACTGCCCCTCTAATTTAACCTATTAACATGTCAAACATTTCATAGTAAATTCTACAATATCCCTTTTAATTCCATCCCACCAGCAATACACTCGAAGGTCTTTGTACATCTTAGTAATTCTAGGATAAACAAAAAATGGAGAACTATGAGCTTCACATATCAAATATTTCTTTAACTAGGTTTCAGAATGCACACACAACCTTATACCAAATCTTAAAACACATTCTTTATCAAGGATAAATTCTGGAAACTTACCCATTTTAACCAATTCTACATTTTTTTGTTGCTCACGTTCTTCCTTCTGTGCTTTCTTAATTCTATCTGTTAATGATGACTACACTCAAACATGAAACAAAATAGAGGTATTTCCTTCACCGAAAACTTCTAAGACAAAATTCCTTAAATCATTAATCAAGGGATCATGTTTCAAATGTAACATGGTTAATGATGCATGATGTTTTTGACTCAAGGAATCTTCCAATTTATTTTCTATTCATTGATGGTAATTGATCGTGAAATCATAATCCATTATTAGTTCAATCCATCTTTTTCCCTCATGTTTAATTCCTTCTGAGTGAATATATACTTCAAACTTTTATGGTCAGTATATATTTGACATTTGGCTCCTTATAAATGATGCCTCCAAATTTTCAAAGTAAAAAAACCATAGATTCCAATTCAAAGTCATGTGTGGGATAATTTAACTCAGGATTTTTTATTTTCTTTGATGCATAGGCAATTACATGATCATTCTGCATCATAACACAACCAATTCCCTTCAAATAAGCAGCACTGTAGATGAAAAAATTACCATTTCAGGAAGGCATTGCCTAAACTGGAGAATTCACCAATCTCTTCTTCAGTTCCTAAAAACAAAAATCACATTATTTTGTCCAAATAAATTTAACCCCTTTTCATGTTAACATGGTTAGCGGGGTAGATAACCATGAAATGTTTTTAACAAATCGTTGGTAATAACCAATTAATCCAATAAAACTACGAATCTCTATAACATTTGTGGGTCTTGTCCATTCATTAACCAATTTTGTTTTATCAAGTTCAACTGTTATTCTATCTTTATTTATAATTTTCTTATGAAAATAAATCTATTGAAAACAAAAATCACAGTTTATGAATTTTCCATATAGTTTCTTTTCCTTTAAGGTTTTTAAAACAACCCTTATATGTTTTCATGCTCTTCTTTATTATTATAAAATATGATAATGTCATTAATAAACACAAACACAAACTTATCCAATAACTCATGAAATATTATATTCAAAAGATTCATCAATACATATGTTTCATTAGATAACCAATACATCATAAAAACAAACTCATAATGCCCATATCTAGTATGTAAATCTATTTTCATGATGTCATCCTCCTTGAACTTCAGTTGATGTTATATGGATCTCAAGTCAATCTTGAAAAAGAACTGAGCTCCCAGTAGCAGATCAAAGAAGTCATCGATATGAAGAAAAGGATACTTTTTTTAGAAATGATGTAATTAAAATCACTATAATCAATGCAAAGTCTCATAGAACCATCTTTCTTTTTAATGAACAAAAAAAGATCACCCCATGGTGAAGTTCTAGGACGAATGAAGCCTTTATCAAGAGAATCCTGCAAATGGTTTTTCAATTCAATAATTTCTATTTTACCCATTCTATATGAGGGTTTTGAAATTGTATTAGTATGAGGAACTAAGTAAATTGTGAATTCCAGGTCCCGGTAAGGTATGACACCAAGTTACTCATCATGAAAAATTTCAAGGAATTTATTTACAATTGGCACATCATTAATCTGAACAACTCCCTTATTTTCAACAATATGAGAAAGATAAATTTTATATCCATCTTTCAATAGTTTTTAATCTTCATGATATGTTATATAATGTATGGTTTAATTATTCTAAAAAACAGAAACTCTTTCTGAAAAAAACTTCTTTAGCTCCACAGTCAATCTTAATAAGATAAATAGAAATCCAATCCATTCCTAGAATGACATCAAACTCTACTAAGGGAAAAACAACAAGGTTTTCTAGTAAAGTCTTTCCAAAAACCATAATTGAAGGATTATTATAATTCCTCTTTGCTTTAATATTTCCCTTAGTGTTTTAACAATAAGTTTTGGTCTCATTTTTTGAGCTAATATTTCTAATTTACAAAAACAATTCTCAGAAAAGTAGGAATGTGTAGACCCTATATAGAACAAAACATTAGAAAAATCTGAGTAAATAAAAAATAGAACCTAATTGAACTCAATTGGATGGACCAACATCTACTAATGTAGTCACAAAGGATCTAACTACACCTTTCTACTTATAGTCTGGCTTCTTTGCATCATTTGGATCTCTCTTGGGGAAGTCATTTGCATGAAGACCCATCTCACCACATTCAAAACACTTTACATTTTTCTAATCCGGAATAGTCCTAGGATAATATTCATTAAAATATCGAGCCATATGTACAAACATACCACATCAAAAACACTCCTCGGTTTTGGTAAGTCATTCCCCAAGATGCTTCTTATCACACTTTTCCCAAACTGGAAAATGGATTTTCTTACCATCAGATTTATTAGTTTTATTCTTACCCATCACTTTTCATCTAGACCTCTTCTTATCTTTATATCCAAAATTAACTTGATCATCATCAAACTCTATCTCTAACCTCTCATAACATCAGACAAGATTCTCATAACTTTTGAATTCACAGGAGGCCAACACCCTTCAATACTTTGGATTCAATCCAAAATAAAAGCAGTTTATTTTTCTATTAAGATCCAGAATAAGATTAGAAGCACAACACACTAGTTGGGTGAATTTTTCTTCATACATAACCACTGAATCTTCCTCCTTTTTCATTAATTCAATGAATTTCATCTCCATCCTAAGTCTCCCCACCTTAGGAAAATATTTTTCAAGGAAAATATGATTATATTCATCCGACTCAATGGTATCAATATCCTCTCTATCCCTTGTATTATTTACCATTAACCACCACTGATAAGACTCACCTTCAAAATGATATAGGGAGAGAATTGACATTTGGTTATATGAACATCCCATAACATCGAATAACTTTTCAAGGGCTTTAATACATCTTTCAGCAGCTACTGGGTCAGAAGATCCATTGAATGCCGGAGGGTCTTGTCTCATAAAATGTTCCACTATCATCATGTTTTGTTGTGTTACATTTGTTTTTTCTACTTCATATATACCACCTACAATTATTTCCTATGTTAGTCGATCCATTAATGTCACAAACTGTTCAGTTCTAATCCCAACCATTCCGGGCTGCAAATTTGGAATGATGTCATTCTGTCAGTGCCTCTCCTCTTCAGCTTCCCTATTTCTTCTACGGACAACAATTCTGAACAAATATATCTTAGACTAAGAAAACATAAAGTATTTAAAAGATATAACATTTCAAATTAATCATATAGTAAAAATCATTTATGGTATTTTTTTAACATCACCCTAAACCATAAATTCATCTAAACCATCCTCTGATACCAACTATGAGGACCCGACCTTATTACTTTACATAATATTGAATTTAGTCAAGAAAACACTTCCTTTCACATTGATAATAATTTAAATTTTATATATTTAGATAATTGGTACATAATTCATCCATAACATTACACATTAATACAGAGTGGATACCATAAAACAATATTCATTTCTTCCAAAATATATAACTTTTCAAATAAAACGTGTTTTCTTTCAAAAATCATCGTGGAATTTAACCTGGCTTCCTTCATTGTCTTACATATCATTATAACCTATGAAAATCATTCCAAAACTTGGGATTATCACAAAAAACATAGTAATTGATATAAAAATAAGGAAATAACACATTAGTCTATGAATACTTATAACGTATGAAATCATTTTCAAAATACGTACTTGTCACCCATATATACTTAATTTGTGAATCATGAGATTTACACAAGATTCCCACAAAAAATAAGAAGATAAATAGAACCATAAAGTTATATTGGGTCATTACTTATATAATCTTGTAACCCTCTTGGCTACCTTATAATTTGTAACCCTCAAGGCCACCTTACAATTTGTGTTACCATCGTAGTTACACTTGGCGGAACCATACTAATGACCTCAAACATACAAATACCCAATGTATTGGATGGAGATATATGTACCAACCTTTATTATAAACAATTCCCAAGAACCCTAACATAATCATACAACATGAAAAATTTGATAAAAATATTTATTTTGAATTTTGTAAAACTGAATTTTAAAAGAGGTTTTTAAAAGAAAACTCCCTTATAAATATCATATAATTTAATTGAGACTTAATAGAGTGAATTAAATATGTATATAAAATTTAAATACATATAATTAATTGTAATATAAAAAAATTATCACAAAAACAATTTTAATACTACCTAAATAATGAGGTAGAAGGTTAACCCACAGAATGCAAATCGGGTTAAGAATTCCCTTACCTCGGGTTTATCTTAAAATTCAAACTTGTTTTAAAACTCTTGTATAATGGTTAAAAGAGTATTAATATTATCTTAAATATATATATTAATCTTTATAATACCTTATATGATCATTTCATTATATCATTTCACCCTTTAATTGTTAATATTTTGTTCCTTGCATTGTTTTGGGTGCATTCTATACATGATTCCCATGATCAGTTCAGGATGGATATTTTTGTCGATTGGAATTGAAACTCCCGAATTGTAATGGATTTTAATTTACCTATTTATAGAACCATAAATTATACCATTTATCATTTATCATTTTTACATGTGTATGATTCATAAGTTTAAACATTATTGATATTTTTTTACGATATTTTTGTGATTTTTCAATCTTAATGAACTTCTTTGGTTTTGTAAAATAATAACATGTGTAAAAAATGATTCCAGAAACATATATAGGATATAATAAATAAATTATAATCTGGTTCAATCATAAAGTGGTTTAATGACCAGTCCTGAATAAATTAAATGAAATTGAAATCACATCGTCCATGATTTCTATAAATCGCCACATCACGAACGGTGTTTTAGTTTCTTGAATAAGTGGGAGATGAGAAGAAGTATAATGGTGGGTATTCCATAAACATGATTAAATATAGAATATTTAAGTTACTGGATCATTAATTCCTATTGTATAAGTGGAGTTTAGTAAATAAGTATAATAGAAATGAAAAAGAAAAGAAAAGAAAGAAAACAAAAGAGGATGTTTACCTCTTGATCTCTTCTCCGAGAGATCTTTTTTAAGGCCTTTGGTTTTGGCCTTTTCGTGAGAAAAGAAGATCTAGGATGTAGAGAAGAGCCTTGGGTTGATTATTGGGTATAACTTACGTAATTCTCAAGGTTTTATAGGTGTGGGAGGAAGAGGGGAATGGGGGTGGTATTTATAGCAGAGAAGAGGAGGTATTTTACATTATTTTAATCATTATTATTATATTTTTGCTCAAGACTATAAATAGTCTTAATTCATGTGATCTCAAATAGTAATAATGGTATGTGAGTTCTAACCAAACAGTCTTAGATCACTTATGATGTCATAAATAGTGCATTTAAATGATATTTTGAATATGTGGTATTTTGTTGTATTTAACTAATCATCATAAATTCAAGAATTTCAAAAAAATACCAAAACATTACCCTAACCATTTTTTGATGTATAGAATTAAAAAATGAACTCAATTTTTGGAAAATAATTTTCTAAATATTATTAATTTAATTTTTAAATAAAATAACATATATTCAAAAATAAACAATATTTATTTTATAACTTCTTTTATATCACATTGAAAGATTAACCAATATGTCATTATCTTAAAGCCTTGTGAAAATAAAATAATAATACATTTTAATTTTCATTCGGTTCATATTTATATTCATATTAATATTCATATAAATATGTTAATATTCACCAAAAATCAAGTTGGTTCCATCAGACTCCAAATAACTTAATAAACATAGTTGTAGATGACTGTTTTTCAAAACTCAAAACATAGATGTGGAATAATTGTGTTTAAAGGATAGTATTAAAATAATGTTTCATGCATTTCAATTTATTTTTAAAAACTTGGGGTGTTAAAATTCCATCAAATGGGATACACAATCATCGTTCGTGTGTGTGGTAGACTACCGCCTCGTGAACCGATGTCGTTCATTCATCCATTACAAACATTCATACCTTCATGCTTTCCATTTTACTGGAATACGATAACATTGTTTTGGGACGTGTGGACTACTGCCTACTCAAAGCGATGTGACTCATTCACGCTCTACATGGAATATATAAAGGATGGTTTTAATAAAAATATGGGATATATATATTAAATAAATTTGAATGTAATTATAATATACATATATACTATTTACTTTTCATTATTTTAATATGAAAATAAAATCAAAGAAGTGTTCATCCATAAATACAACCCACCGTCACCATGAATAGTGCATTTCATTTATATCTCCAATTTTTCTATATTTTTATAGATAAATATTTACAGAATATATATGATATTTAAATAATAATTCACTATTTTCATTTGATAAAATCATGATCGACGTAAGAGGAACAAAACAACAAGTCCAAACATACTAAAAAAACAAGGAAATTAACACCTGAAATGATGAAAATAACGAAAGAAGTTTTAATGAAAGGGTTGAAATATGTTATAAAAGAACTATATATTATATATGATTTATTAATATTGTTTTTTATGTTAATAACATGTTTTAAATACATTATAAAGTTTTTTAAATGATTGTCACCCAAAAGGAAACCCAGGGTAAGGGATTTTTATCTCACATTTTACTTCTGTGAGATAAATGTCATATTCACCACTTAATTATTTTGTGTGGTGGATATAATAACCCTTTTGATATATTATATCATGATTTATTTTATATTCAAGGTGTTTAAATATTTAATTTTTTTTACTATTACTTTTAGGATTTCCAATTCATATGTTACCATAATTGTAAGTGGTTTCGTCTGAATCTACATTTCATTGAAACGTATTTTTTATTATGCACCTAATTACTTTTATATGGTTTATATAATTCCCATGAATGTATTTTTTTTATTCTTATACTTGAATATAAGGGTAATTACATATCTATTTGATTATATCACTTTCATTGGGTTTACAGTTTCAATGTTTCCAAAGTATTAATGGGTTTTTTGTCACAATTTTCCTTCTTTAAAGCATTTGTTACATTACATAGCTCTCTTCTTTTATGAGGTGTATATACTACACCATTGACATGTTATATCTTGGATATTTTAATTAAAATTATATTCTACCTTTCATTTAATGTAATTCCTTCATGGGGTTTATAATTCAAATGTTTTATAGTGGTATATGACACTTTGGAAGGCATAATGATTATTTTCCCCAATAATTTTCATGAAAGATATTTATATTCATAAAAAAAAACCATTATTCTTAATAAAATGGAAATATGTTGTATTTATACCATCCTTATTATTTCTCTTGATAGATTATGATAATTTTGTGTAAGGAAATTATTGAATTTCACGTCCTGGAATCATTTTTGTTTCCATTAACATCCCCTTAAATTATTTACCTTTGAGTGGTCATTGAACATTAAAATTACCCTAAATATCCATATCATTTATCATGGATAAGATTATTTCCTAAACCATACACCATTTTTATTCAAGTTTAGTACTTGATGGTTATTTTATTAACTGGTTAAATATTGGTAAATATGTATCTTTTACTCAATACAGATATTTGATAAGGCACACTATTTATGAATGAAATAAATTAATTTATATACGAGGAAAACTTTGGATACGTAATACTTGGTTAGGGATTAGTTATAGCAATCACCTTGATGCATCAGTAATATCATGGGATGATTAAATTGGACGGACATAGGGGTTTTTCACCCATTATGTTTTAAAATGTCTTATTAGAGTTATTGATGGTAATTTTATCATATACCTAGGAAACATGACATCTAATAATTATCCATTTCTTCATTCAGATTCATGTATTAGTATCTGTGATATTTTCACTATGATAAAATTTATGGATTCATTTCATTCTAATTTTATTGATTAAATGACATGTTTTTCAGTTACTTTCCTTTCAATGTTGATTATACCTTATCTATTTATTTATATGGAATGTGTGTTCAGTTATTTACCTTACCATATTTTTTATGTACTCCATATCATATTATTAATTACATGGTATGTGTGTTAATTTTTTATCCTTTCCATATTTATTTTTTGCATCGATTCATTATTTGTTTCCTTTACCTAAGAATCCAAGAAGTTTACTAAGAAGTATTTGCAAGGATATGCTACATGGGAATAAGTATTTGTTTTAAAGAAAAAAATTATGTTGTAATAACTGTATTAAATTTTAATTTAAGACTCAATTATGTATATGTCTTACCAAGTCTACTTAACTGATATGCCCTTCGGGTATTTATTCTTTATAATAATGGAAATTTAATGGTAGTTGGCACCAGCTTTGAGAAAATTGGGGTCAGGTCTCTACAGTTGGTATTAGAGGAAGTTTAATGGAAATATTGGGAACTATATTTAGGAAAACATAGATTATGGAACACAACTCTATTATAGACTTTTAGTATTAGAAATGAAGCCCATATTTCTTCATTATCTTAGGATCTATTGATACCATCATGGGATAATGAGATTAAGGATGATCATAAATTCTATGTCTTAATCACCTCTTCGAAGGTTTTATGTAATGAAGGCTACTATGATTAATGATATTTTGGAAAAAAAAATTATGGCAATTCTACTCATTAGTTTAGTATTTGTTTTAGTATTAAATATATTTGAGGAACAATGACATTTAATTTTAGAGACATGAGTTTAAATGTACTTATAACCTTTAGTTTTATTACGATCATTAATGACACGGTAATAATTGTCAAATTAGATTATTAGACTTTGAAAAAAAATATTTTGTATCAAAAATCATAGAGAAAAGGGTATTTAATGAGAAAATTTCAAGGATGTACATCATTGTTATTTTGGTAAATTATATTAATTTGGTTTTAGAAAAAAGACCACCTATAAGGGGGTGGGGCTTCAAGCCATGACTGAATGACGATAAGTGTTTTATGCCTATAACTACCCAATGTGATGTCCTTGTTAACATCTCATTGTTTTCAGTTAAAAAATATTATGGATAAATATTAATAATGAACTAGTAGTGTTAATTTTAAGGTTTAGAGATTAATAACAAAACCATATTCTTTATAGAATATATTAGAGAAAAATATAAAGACTTGTTTTATGGATCTTATGATCTGTTAAAAAATTTAGTGCTTCAAGCATAAAAAATAATTTTTGGATTTTTATTTATTAGAGTAAATGATGAAAATAAAATTGATCAAAGTATAAATAAAGGATGAAATTGTGTATATTTCATCATATTCTTAGGTAGTAAAATAATTACTCAACATTAGTAAAATGATCATAAAATATTTATCCTAATACCTTAATTTTTTTGAACAGATTTTTATTTAAAACATCATAGATTTATATCTTTGAGGCACATAACTTTACATTTATTATTAATTTTTTTTACAATTGATGACCTCAAAAACTCCTTATAAATATTTACACATTTCCACCAAGTCCATATTTTCACTTGCTACTAATGATCACTTACTTACAACCTTAGTTATATATTATTCCATATGACCGTTGTACTTAGCATTCTCTCTTGTTAAGAAGATATTTTATTAAAAAATTATTCTATGAGTTTTTCCGCAATTTTCTTCTCAAATATGAATCCCTCGATTATTCAGATCAAGTTTAAATTATGAGGACCCAATTTGTTTAAGGTGTGGAGAATGTAATCCCCTAAAACTCTAAAATAAGAATATTCTATTTGATAGTGTATGTGACATGAAACACCAAGAATAGAAGGAAATATAAAATACCAAGTCTTTATGACATATTTAATATATTAATTAAATTGTATCTATAATATAACTTTCAAGGCATGCAATTCTTATTTAGCTTGTGTTACACACAAAAACGACCTTCTTTGACGGCTTGCATTAAAAGCAAGATCATGTTTTACTAAAAAATATAAATATTATTATTTAAGATGAAAATTATCTACTAGTAGTTAAATAAAAATTTATTAATATAATTAACTAACATACGAAATGTATATGGTTGAAATGATTAGTTACCTAGTGAGTGGAAATGAAAATAAAAACCAATTGAAAATAAAGAAAATGTTTTTATAAAAAAGTATTTTTATGATCCCATATGTGTTTTGTATTAATAAATTAAAATAATTATTATTATTAATTTATTTTAATTAAATTTATATATTAAATATTCAATCAAATGTTTTTTACATTCATCCAATATATTTTATAGGAATAATATTAGATAAAAACACAATTTTATGCCTAAAAGGATGTATTTTTATAAATACAGTTTTATAACCTTTTAATACCCACCAATTTTAAAATTAACTCTTCAAAATTTTTTAATTTTTTTTTTCAAAACAAAATTTATAATTTAAATATAGATGTAAAAACTAGCTGAGTGTTAGTTTTTTGTAATTTTTTAACAAGTTTCATTTTTTGATGAATAGTAAAAAAATATTGAATTTTAATTGAAAACTAATTTATCATCTATAAAATTTATAGTGTTACATTATATATTAACATGGTTTTAATTTTAAATTAGTTAAATTATAAATTAATTAATAAAATTTATTTCCATGGAATCAATTTCACATAGAAATTGGATATAAAAACTTTTCAATCTTATGATCATTTTTAATTTGAAACATTCTTTCTCATCCCACCTATGGGATTAAATTTAGATTTATTTCTTCTACTTCATTGATTATAATTTGTTTAAATTATTCCATATTTGGAATCAGAATAATTTATAATATATAATTAGGTCAATTTTTTAACCAAAAATATTTGTGAAGATATTAAAATTAATTAAAGCGATTAAGAGAAAAAACTAGCTTAACAAAAAACTAAACCTTAAACATAAAATCCAAGTGACCTAGAAAATTTTCCTAAACCTATTACATTTCCATATATCAACCATATCCTCACTTTTCTCTAATTGGGTTAATTATTAGAGAAAAAATATTTAAGGGAGACCTCTCAATAGTGTCTATCTTTTTATACTAATAAGAATGTCACTCCTCCATTATTAAAACGCTCTCACCCCGCTCAATTATTCAGACCTCTCAATCCATTTTCCTCATCCAAACCCTACCAAAATAAGATCCCAAAATACATAACATAATCTTAGAATAATAATTTTTTTAATAAATAAAACCATGGATGTATTTTGGTATAAACCCAAAAAAGATACCTCAATATGAGGTAATGTTCCTCAACGATCACTTTTGTTTCATTTAATTCCCCACCCTTCAATTATTTTTTATCACCCTTATATAAAAAACTCAGTATCTTGAATATAATTATTTGCTTTATGTCAAGTTTAGGACCTAAACTATAACAACCCAAAATTTTATCAAAGTAAATCATTTCCTTATATCTGTTTCATATAGTATAAATCAAATTAAATCACATAAAGAACA
Source organism: Viscum album (assembly GCA_963277665.1). NCBI lineage: Eukaryota > Viridiplantae > Streptophyta > Magnoliopsida > Santalales > Viscaceae > Viscum > Viscum album. Next base: position 601,575,195 of record OY728122.1, read on the forward strand.
AAATATAAACTTTATAAAATAAGAATGACTGAAATAATAAGTATATCTAAAAGATAATAATCTTATACTAATTAAATCATAACTTGACCTTTAGAATAGTAATATAACCCTTATGAATAGTAAAAAAGCCAATAGAATAGTAACCTTTCCTATGAATGTATAAATAAAATTTGTGAATCTTATAAATGGAAATATGATATAATTATATCATAGTTCAAGTAAATAAATGTTTTAAAAATTATTAATTAAGTGTAGGTATTTTATATGTTATAAATATTTCATTAAAATTTTATGATAAATTTTTTAATTTCAAAAGAAAATATATTTTCATAAAATGTACTCATAAATTAATATTTTTTTATCTTATTATTATAAGATAAGTTTTTTAGAACTTATATAATTTTTCAAAGTGTTATAATATTATTTATCATTTTAAAATCTGTATTTTTATAGTAAATGATCATTTTAATAAAAAATTACATATCTCATATTTATAAAAAAAATAATAAAATGGGATTCATTTTTGAATTTTTCACATAGAAAAATGGTTAAGGAAAATTTTTGTGATTTCTCTTAAATACTTGAATTTTTTGGTCAATAGTAAAATATTGTACTTTATGGTATATATACAAAAAAAGTTAAATACACTATACCATGATTTTTTTATGATGTAATCACTATTGGTTTAAACTCACTTGATCTAATTACTCTATTTAAATAAAATAATCCTCATTATTTCTTGTCTTGATCAAAGAAATAAAATAATGAATAAAATGATGATATAACACCCCTCTCCTCCACTATAAATACCACACCTCATCACATATTCTCCGAACACCATACAAGCATTGATAATTGTTCAAATTATACCCAATACTCTTTCCAAACCTCTCCCCCATGTCCAGGAGATCTTGGTCTCATCAAAAGATAAAAACTTATTCCCTAAGGAGGCTCTCAAAGAGATGAAATTCTAGAGGTAGATTCCAGTTTTCTTTTCCTTTATTTTCTTTTCAAGTAATTTATTTTCTTATTAACTCTTAAACTCCCCTAATCCAAATGTAATAATAACTCTTGTACATTATATATACTATAATTTTATTTTGTTTATGGAATAATGAATCATCAATTCTTTCTCCACTCTTTTTGTTTATAAAAGAAAACAACGTCTATGATGTGTTAATTTATCACATTCAAGGATGATGGGTTTTCAATTAAAATTACCATCTTCAAGGATGGCCATAAAACCATTTTTATGGTTGAAAAATATTATAATATATCTATTATATCTTATTTAATGTTATGTAGCCATTATACTTACATGATATTAAATAATAACACAAAAGGAGTTCTTTGTCATAAAAAAATCCAAAATTAATCCCAAATTTTATCCTCAACTTGTTATCTAATTATTAATCCGAATATATGGACAAAAATATATAATACCAATTACACTTCGGATTGTTTGTTAATAAAATATAATTTCAATTCTGGAGGAGATTTTAGAGGTGGAGCTCTCATTTTTGGCTGAGAGCTCTCGGTTTTGAGTAGCGTTCATCCCCTTGGGTTCATCCTTTTTGATTTATTTGGCTTTTTGGTGGGTTCTCCCCATGTATGTTGTATCATTCCAAGTGTGGTGGATTTTCTCTTCTTCTTGAGGCATGTTTTCGTAATTTCCGGGCTCTTTGGGAACTTGGGCACCAATGGTTGGCCTTTCCAAATTTCGTCCTTTCAGATCAGGTCTAGATCTAGTTTCAGACCAGATCTAGTCAGAACTAGACATTCTGTCCACTAGATCATAAGGATATGGAGGAAATAATGTATTGAGTATGGGGTGTGTCAGATGGTGATGGAAATGATGGATGGATTGGCTGTGGGGTGGGGCTCCATATGGTGGGTCATCCCGGCGGTGGCCCTTGTGATGGTGGTTGATTCAAGCGGTGGGTATGGAGGTAACTCCAGATAAACAGGTTTGGACCTAGGTGGATGGGTCAGTGGTGGGTTTCCCTCAAGGTGGATGATGTACATAGGTTTGAAGATCTGGTCTTCGCAATCTTCCTCAAGGTTTTGGCCTCACAGGTGGGGATGTGCTGCAGATCTGTGGTTGCAGGTGGAGGTTATGCCTATGGGTCACCTTCTGGGTATTGGGACCTTCTATAAGACATTTTTCTTGTGACTATGGGACTTTTTACCTAAGTGACATGCTATTTGTAATGGGTTTTGTGCCATTGGGCTCTTGATCCACAATATTTTAAGGCCTATGTGCCCCTAGGCCTTCGGGTGTGTGATGGGTTCTCCCTTATCCCATCTCAAAAGGGGTTTATATTTTTTTATTTTTAAAATAAAGGTACTTTCCCCCAATATTCTAAGTATAATTTCAATTCTGGAGAATTATACCAATTTTACATGTACTTCCATACTCATTTACAAGCGAACTGATCATGAAAACTAAGAAAATGAATATACCCAAATGATGAAATTGAACACTATAACTCATAAAAAAGACTATAAATGAACTTAATAAAATTATAATAAATCAATTATATGTATAAAATTTTTAGGAATTATTAATTAATGAATATAATTTTATTATTTAAGATATTAGGATCATGTTAAGAACCACTTTGGACATAAGGTAAGGGATCCTTTCTGAACCTCCATATATCCTTTGGGTTGCATTTTATCTCTAGTTACCCAATATAACACGTATTTATTTTTATTTACTTTTTATAAAAAAATTATGAAACAAATAGATGTTTCTATGTCTTATCATCCTTCTTTTATGGGGAAATATGTGTTTTAAAAAGTTCCCCTTCTCAATTCTTCCCGATAAGCAAGCCTGGTTCAAGGGAACTTCATGATTTCTTACCTATATTCAAGTGAACTCCATAATTTGTTTCAATCCACTATTATTTTACTAAAATCAGTCATTTTATCATGAAAATCTATCTTGGTTCATTTACGGTTTTATACAAACAATAATGCCTTTTCTTTTTTAAGTAATCTTTAATATTTTCCTTAAACCGCAATAAATTTTTTTATTTATAAAGGTTCTAAAACACTATTTTTACATGTATTCACTTTATTTTTGCATCACTTATCATGATATATACCTATTTTACCTTATTAATGTCCATGTATGGTTTAAATTGTTTCATTCATGACACCATTATGATATTCCATTATGTTATGCCTTTTGACATGATTATGATACCCAATTCATACCATGGGTAACCCTTATGTTTATGTTTGATTCCTTATGTATAATTATTCATGTGGAACAAATATTAGTGAACATGTTATGATGTTTTCCCCTAGATAGCACTCCAATGCATTGAGTAATGTTTAGTCTCATGAGACTTCATGTACAATGGTCTTGGTGGTTAGCCTTGACTTGTGCTCCATATGCAACGGTCTTGGTGGTTAGCCATAAATCATGATTCTCAATGTCCATTGAACCTTGAATCGTTATAAAGTCATGTTTTATGTTTCTTCCACATTAATTTGATTCTATGATTATATTATTCCATGTTATATATATTATTATTACATATGTTTAATCGTTTTTTCATGCCTTTTAATATCATTATGTCACGCCTTCTAACCCATTACCTTTTCTTTTTTTTAATTATTATTTCCTCAATGGGATTTTAACCCATACCATTGTTCATGTATTCCACCCTGTTATCTAATACAGATTTAAGGGCTTAAAAGAAGATAGGATCTTTTTATGAATATTAAATAAAATATGTTCTAATTTTGGATTTTGGATTTTTAATTATGTACCTAATCTCCAAGGCACTAGACTTTAAGATCATTGGAATTTAATTTGATATTTAAGTATGCTTGAAATCATATATTGATATGTGTAAAAGGATAGGGTCTCTATATTTGGTATCATAGGACGGTTTAGTTATTTTTGGAGACTACGAATAGAGCACATCAGTAAAAACCATAAGGATAAGACTAAGTATGAGAAAACATCACTAAATTTTGGTTTGTACAGATTCAGTGGTTTATTATGAAAATACATCCATTTCTAGATTGTAGCACCCCCAAACATTTTATAGTATAATTCTCTTAAATACATTCTATTAATTCTTGTGTTCTTTTGAAACAAAACTAGGCTATTTAGGATATAGTCAAAACCTATCCATTAAATATAAATTTTCGACTTCTATGTTTTGAATTTCGAAAAATGGTCATATAGAGTTATGAACAGTAAGTCATTTGGAGTCTGATAGAACAAACTTGATTTTTGGTGAATAGTAACATACCCTTATGAATAGTAATATGAACCTTATGAATAGTAAATAATAATATTATTTTATTTTCATAAGGAAATAAGATAATGATATCTTAATTAGTTTTTCAATAGGAAATAAAACTAATTGCACCTTTAAGGTTTTTATTTTTTGAATTAACTATGAATTTATTTAAAAATTAAACTAATAATATTTAGAAAATTAATTTTGAAAAATGGAGTTCATTTTTAAATTCTACACGTCAAAAAATGGTTAGCATAAATTTTTGGGATTTTTCTAAAATTCAAGAATTTTTTATGAATAGTGAAATACTATAAAATACCGTATATAAAAATTATCAGTTAAATACACTATTTTTGACATCATAAGTGATTTAAGGCCACTTGGTTCTAACTCACATTCACTTATTACTATTAGGGGTCACATGAAACAACACTATTGGTTTTATTGAGGGAAATAATAAAATAATGAATTAAATATTCAAAATTTACCCCTCTCCTCCACTATAAAAACCCCTCACCACTCCCTCTTCTCTTCACACCTCTAAGACTTTATTATCCTCAATTTTCTACCCAAATACCCTTCCCTATTAACTCCCCACAACCAGTAATCTCTTTTTCTTTCCAAAAGACCAAAATCCCTTCCCTTAAGGAGGTTCTCGAGGAAGTCATTTTAAGAGGTAAAATACCTTTCTTTTTCTTTTAGTTTCATTTGAATTTATCTTCATTTGTTATCCTCTCCTAATCTCCTCTTTCCAAATGATAATGATAAATACAATATCATCTATACACTATATTTCTATCATGTGAATGTAAGAAACATCATCAATATTCTTACTCCCTTTTTTTATAAATGAAATCAATGTCCATGAGGTTCCAATTTATAACCATTGTGGACGAAAAAGTTTTGTTCTTCAATTATTCCATCATTACTGGACATGAAACCATATTTATGGTTTAACCAGGTCATAAAATATGTATTTTATCTTGGTTAATGTTCAAGAATCTTTACACGTACATAATATGGAATAATAATACAAAACAAGTTTATTGAGGACAAAACTACCAAGCCAAATTCAAGAATTTATTTTTAACTCATCGAATGAGTCATCCTCATGGTATATAAATATAATAATTATAAGATCATATATATCTCTTTCATGTCTCTAATAATTTATATTAACAATTCTGGATGTTTAACCATATTTCAAACCAACTTCCATTCATTAATACAAGTAAACATATCATGAACCAAGTAAGAAAATGCTTCCAAAATAATAAAATTGAATCTATTAAACACATAAAAAAGGTCATTAATGAACTTAATAAGGTTATACCATATCAATTACATGTTGATTAGGTTATGGAATTATTAATTAATGAATCTAAATTTGATTATTCAGGCCGTTTAGAACAATCAAGAACACCTTCAAGCATAAGCTAAGGGATACTCTCTCTCACTTTTGTTAAAGAATATCCCCTATGTTGTGCCCTTTTTATTTTAATTACTAATGATAGAGTATGTTTTCAAACCTCCCCCATACTTACCTTGTGACATATAAATAATGGAATACCCCTTTACCTTTCATTAATCCCTTGTAATAACACTCATCACCGTGCCGAAATGTTTGTAAGGGGTTTCTCATCTCACTTTCATTTCTGTGAGATTTTCATTGTTCACCACTTATTTCTTGTATGTGGTATATGTGTACTGCCATTTGATATATAATAACATTATTATCTTTATATTCATGTCATTCAATGATTCATTTGAGGTTCATTAAATTCAAGTCACATGATTCAGCCGATTACATTGTGGTAAGAGTCTTTGTCTCAACTGCTATTTTTTTGTGACTAACTTTGTATTGTGCACCTAATAATCCTTATGTGGTGTACCTACTGCACATTTTAGATCAACTTTCATTTGAAAATTATATTTATATTAAATATCCATAATCCCATATCATGGATATGTTTTTTGTCTAAACCATTTACCATTTTTTCATACGGTGTTTATTTGGGAAGTTATTTCAATATTGATGAATCTGTATACTCTACTCTATACAGATATTGAAAAGGCATATTGATATTGTATTGAATCAATGTGTAAAGAATTATTTGGACATGTAGAGGTGGGTGGGGCCCGCTATAGCCCCTCAATGCATCGGTAGGTCTTATTAGACAAATCATTTTGGCGACAAACCCTTCGAGTTTGTTTCCAAAAATCAGACGGGTTTCTACCCATAGATCTAAACTGTTTTTACTGTATTATGGTCTCATGTTCCAGATACATGATGTTAAATTAATAAGAATTCTCTTTATTCATTATTAGTTATTATTTTTATCCATGAGTTTTTCACTATGACAAAATCTATGGATGTAGTTTCATTCTCGGTTTATTAATGGCATTAGTTATTCCTTTATTCACTATTCCATATTGATTATGTTAGATTGATTGTGATTCACTTATTATTGTACTCATTCTTCCACTATTTGTAACCCTTACGGAGCGTTTGAGCTCACCCCTTTCATTGTTACTTTCAATGGGTGAAAAAGAGAAGATCGTTTATTGAGTTCTTGTGGATGAATTTTTTCGTTTTCATTATGTATTGTATTTTGTAAACTTTTCCAATGTCATTTGAGTAACATCTATGTATCTAGTTTCTTTGAGACTACTAAACTGATCGTTCCTTAGGGATTTTCATTCCTTCTAACCATTCCAATATCACAAGTAATGCACCGGCTCTATTCTAGTGGGGTTGGGGAGTTACAGTTGGTATCAGAGGATGTTTAGTAGAAAACTTGGAAACTAGAGTAGGGAATGTATAGTAGGGAAAAAATCCCTAAGGTAGTATTTGAAGATAAACATAAAATAATGTCCTGGTATTTTTTTAAGGAATAGATTTTGTTGATATTTTAAGAAATATGTCCTTGTCTGGATACGAGTAGGTTGAGGTGGCTCTGGAACAAATGTATCTAGGGTTAAAACCCGAAAACACAGCTTTGAGAAAGACTCGAATGAGAACTGGTGAATGAAAACTGGCATTTCTGCACTCTTGGTTACGACACTCCTGGGGAATATTTTTAGGAATAATTTACATTTTCATTATAAGAAATTATTAAGGAGTTTAATATAAATTTTTCCACAGAGAAATCATGTTTATATGATTAGCTATGTATATAATTTCAATCGATGTTGAGTTCTTTTCTATTTGAGATTCATAAACTAATCTGGTGTATCCCATTATTTATAAATGTTGTCTAACAGAAGAAGGGGAATCAATACTCGAGGGCAAGGTAGAGATCTCCCTACTGATCAAGTCAAAAAATTCAATGTTGGAGTAGATCAGTTCATGACCATATTGGGACAACTTACTCAGGTTGTAACGAAAAACCATTCCAAACCTGTGTTGGATCATTTTATATGGTAGAACCCCCCATATTTTAGTGGGACTGCTAACCTAGTGGTTGATGAGAAATGGATCAAGTCCCTTGAAAATATATTCATAGAGATAAGATGCAATGAAAATGAATAGTTATTACTGGAGGTATATTCTCTCAAGGATTATGCTGATGAATGGTGGTCCCTGATTCAAAATGTCATGGAGGAAGAAGAAATGAAAGATATGGAATGGAGGACTTTAAAGTAAACATTCTTCGAAAAATATTTCCCTCGTGATAAATGAACCGAAATGAAGAAGAACTTCCTTGGATTAAAACAAAGGGAAGAAGACAGTGTTGCAGAGTATGAGGCTACCTTCACAAGGCTGGCCAGGTATCTCATAGATTACGTACGTGACTTCGCATACAAGATTGATCATTTATTTGAATGTCTTAAGACAAGTCTTCTATGGGCACTGGCTTCTCAATAATTTTCATCATATGATTAAATTGTATCAAGTGCCATCAAAACAGAGAGGGAATTTGATAGATCAAATCTTTTCAAAGGAAACCAAGATAAGAAGCAGTACTCTAATAAAAAAGGAAAAGGAGAAGCACAAAAGAAGATCAAGGGAACAAAGCTATTCCCATTATGTGAGAACTATGGAAAGAATCATCTCGGGAAATTCTTGAAAGTCATGGGAGTCTGTTATAACTATGGAGAAAAGGGTCATCGATCATATGAATGCAAGGGGAAGAAACAATTCAAAGATATTCAATTCTAAAATTGCATAGAGATGGGACACTATGAAAATGAGTGTCCTAACATTCATGGAAACTCAACTCAAAAAAGGCCAAGAGAGAAAGGGAGGGACTTTTCAATTACAACCGCATAGGTTGAAGTTCCCAATGACATGGTGGCAGGTACTTTAATTGTTTCCTCTAACATAGCCAACACTTTATTTGATTCTGGATCATCGCATTCATTTATAACTTCCCGGTTTACCAAGAAAATTAGATATGTCCAATTTGATTTAATAAAGGAGTTGTTATTCAAAACTCCTAGGGGATGTATCATTGAAACCAAGGCAGGTCAACTAGTCCCCCTCTAGACACCAAAATGTGCTCTAGTTTCTAACATTATCATCATACCAATGACTGAATTTGATATAATTCTCGGTATGGATTGGCTGTCAAATTATGATGCGAATATTTATTGTAAGAAGAAGGAAGTTACACTTTTTTAAAATGGTGTAGAATCCCTTGTCTTTAGGGAAGAAACTTCACCACCTGATTCTTACCTAGAACCACCCCCAGTATCTCTACTGAATGCAATACATGGAGAGGAAGATAAACCAGTATCTATGGGTGAGGAAAGAAATCTTAAAATTGAAGATGTGCACATAGTGAAAGAGTACATTGATGTATTTTTAGAAGATTTACCTGGACATCCTCTAGAGCAAGAAGTTCAGTTCTCTATTGATTTAATTTTTGATGCAATACCTATATCAAATAATCCCTATAGAATGGCCAATATTGAATTAGTAGAGCTAAAGAAACAACTAGAGGATTTGAGTGAAAAAGGATTTATTCGACCTAGTGTTTCTCTATGGGGAGCCCATGTCCTCTTCTTCAAGAAGAAAGATAGATCCCTGAGGCTTTGTGTTGATTACAGGGAAATCAATTCTATTAGAATAACAAATAAGTGTCATATGTCTCGGATTGATGATTTATTTGACCATCTTCATGGAGCTCAATACTTTTCGAAGATTGAACTTCGATCCGGATATCATCAGTTGCGTGTGAGGAAGGAAGATATTCCTAAGACAACATTTCGGACCAGGTATGGCCATTACAAGTTTACAGTAATGCCTTTTGGAATGAAAAATGAACCCTTTGTTTTCATGGATTTAATGAATTGATTTTTCAAGGAATATATTGATAACTTTGTTGTGGTATTCATCGATGATATCTTCATATACTCAAAATTCTATGAAGAACATGAAAATCACCTACGGGTCATTCTTCAAACTCTTAGAAGAAATAAATTATATGGGAAGTTTAGAAAATGAAAATTCAGGATTCAATAAGTTTCTTTTCTAGGCCATATTGCCTCTAATGATGGAATCCTAGTTGATCCTGTGAAGATAAAGGCAATCCAAGATTGGCCGAGACCAACAAACATAACTGAGGTATGCAGTTTTATTGGCTTAGCAGGTTATTATCGACGTTTTCTTCAGAATTTTTCCTGACTGGCTAACCGCTAACCAAGCTCACGCGTAAAGGAGTTAAGTTTGTGTGGACAAAGGAATGTACAAAATGCTTCGATGAATTGAAAATAATATTGGTCAATGATCCAATTTTTACTCTTCCATCAGGAAGTGATGGATTTGTAATATACAGTGATGCATAAATGAATGGACTGGGGTGCATCCTTATGAAAAATGATAATGTTATTGCTTATGCATCAATACAGTTGAAGACTCATGAGAAAAATTATCCAACTCATGATCTTGAGTTAGCAGTTGTAATCTTTGCTCTGAAAATATGGAGGCATTATATGTACGGAGAGAGATGTGAGATTTATACAGACCGCAAGAGTTTGAAATATATTTTCACACAAAAAGAACTCAACATGAGGCATAAAAGATGGCTTGAGTTACTCAAAGATTACGATTTTTCAATACACTACCACCTAGGAAAGGCAAATAAGGTGGAATATTCATTAACCAGGAAAGATCACGGCCATCTAACTCAAATGAGGATTGAAAGAGATCATATGTTCATGGATCAACTGAAGATGGATATGGGAATTGTTAAGGAAGGGGACACATCACTCCTCTTTCAAATGATTTCTAAACCATCTTTACTAGATAAGATAAAAAGTTTTCAATCTGATGTTGAGAATCTCCACAATAAGATTAAAGCAGTCAAGGATGGAATATTGGCTGACTTCGTGTATGAATAAGGTGTTATGAAATTTGGGATGAGGTTATGTGTTCCATTAGTTCCTGAGCTAAAAAGGTAACTATTAGATGATGCTCATAGATCAAATTTCACTATACACCCGGGTAGCACCAAGATTTATAAATATCTGAAGGAATATTTTTGGTGGGATAATATGAAGCGAGAAATTTATGACTACGTGTCAAGGTGTATAGTTTGTCAAAAATTGAACGTAGAGAGACAACATCCCAAAGGAGTGATGAAACCTCTACCTATTCCTATGTGGAAGTGTGATAACATTACGATGGATTTTGTCACTGGACTACCAAGGATACCTAGAAGGAATGATGAAATATGGGTAATTATTGACCGTCTCACTAAATCAGAACATTTCCTTCCAATAAGAGAGGATTTACCACTTGAGCACCTGGAAAGACATTATATTAATGAAGTTGTGAGACATTATGGTGCACCTATATCGATTATCTCTGATCGAGATCCCCAGTTTACATCAAAATTATGGAAAAGTCTCTAGAAGGCTTTGAATACTGAGCTTCATATGAGTACTGTATATCACCCTCAAACTAACATATATTCTAAAAGGACTATTCAAACTCTATAAGACATGTTGAGATCATGCTCTCTTTACTTCCAAGGTATGTGGGATCAATACTTGCCTTTGGTGGAATTTTCATACAATAATAGTTTCCATTCTTGTATTCAAATGGATTCATATGAAGAATTATATGGAAAGAGATATTGAACTCCAACATTTTGGGATGAAGTTGGTGAGAGGAAACTTATGGGCCCAGAACATATTGAAGAGACCACGACCAATGTGAATAAAATACAAGCCCATATTAAAGCATCCCAAAGTAGGCAGAAGAGTTTTGCTGACAACCGGAGGAAGGACTTGGAATTCCAAGTGGGGGATCATGTATTTTTGAATGTATCTCCATGGAAGGGTGTCTTAAGGTTTGGTAAGAAACGAAAACTAATCCCAAGGTGCATCGGACCTTTTGAAATTCTGGAAAGAATCAATGTTATAGCTTACATTTTAGCGATGCCGCCAAATCTCTCCAGAGTTCATGATGTATTCCATGTATCATTTTTAAAGAAGTACATTCCAGACCCAATGCATGTACTCACATATGAAGAAATAAAACTGGAACCTGATTTGTCATACTGTGAAAAGCCTATCAGGATTCTTGACATAAGGGAGCAGATATTGAGAAATCGGACAACTCATATATTAAAGGATCATTGGAGAAACAAGAATATGGAGGAAGAAACATGGGAACCTGAGGATGTTATGAAAAAGAATCACCCATATATTTTTGGTGGGATCTATACATAAAATTGCGAGGACAAAATTTCTAAAAGAGGGAATAATGTAGCACCCCAAACATTTTATGGTATGTTTCTCTTAAATAAATTCTATTCATCACTATGTTCCTTTGAAACAAAACTAGGCTGGTTAGGATATAATCAAAACCTATCCATTAAATATAAATTTTCCACTTCTATGTTTTGAATTCAATAAAATGGTCATCTAGAGTTATGATCTGTAAGTCATTTGGAGTCTGATAGAATAAACTTGATTTTTGGTGAATAGTAACATACCCTTATTAATAGTAATATCAATAGTAATATGACCCTTATGAATAGTAAATAATAAAAATATTTTATTTTCGTAAAGCAATAAGCTAATGAGATCTTAATTAGTTTTTTAATGAGATATAAAATTAATAGCACCTTTAAGATTGTTTTTTTCAAATTAACTATGACTTTATTTAAAAATTGAATTAATAATATTTATAAAATTAATTTCGAAAAATGGAGTTCATTTTTGAATTATACACATCGAAAAATGGTTTGGTTAATTTTTTGGGATTTTTCAAAAATTCTAGAATTTTTGATGAATAGTGAAATATGATAAAATACCGTATATAAAAAATATCAGTTAAATTCACTATTTATGACATAATAAGTGATGTAAGGCCACTTGGTTCTAACTCAAATGCAATTATTACTATTATTTGTTACATGAAACAACACTATTGGTTTTCTTTAGGGAAATAATAAAATAATGAATTAAATATTCAAAATTTACCCCTCTCCTCCACTATAAAAACCCCTCACCTCTCCCTCTTCTATTCACTCCTCTAAGCCTTGAAGCTCCTCAGATTTTTGCCCAAATACCCTTCCCTAGTCACTCCCCACGACCAGGAAGCTCTTGTTCTTTCCAAAAGACCAAAATCCCTTCCCTTAAGGAGGTTCTCGAGGAAGTCATTTCAAGATGTAAAACACCTTTCTTTTTCTATTAGTTTCATTTAAATTTATCATCATTTGTTATCCTCTCCTCACCTCCTCTATCCAAATGATCGTGATAACTCCAGTATAATTTATATACTGGATTCATATCATGTGAATTTAAGAACCATCATGAATTTTCTTACTCCCTCCGTTTTATTTTTATAAATGAAATCATCGTCCATTAGGTTCCAATTTATAACCTTTGTGGATGAAGAAGTTTTGTTCTTCAATTATTCCTTCATTACTGGTCATGAAACCATATTTATGGTTGAACCAAGTAATAATATATTTATTTTATCTTGTTTAATGTTCTGGAATATTTACACGTACATAATATGGAATAATAATACAAAACAAGTTTATTAAGCACAAAACTACCAAGCCAAATTCAAGCGTTTATTTTTAACTCATCGAATGAGTAATCCTCATGGTATAAAAACAGAATAATTATAAGATCATATATATCTCTTTAATTTCACTAATGATTTATATTAATAATTTTGGATGTTTAACCCTATTTCAAACCAACATCCATTCATAAATACAAGTAAACAAATCATGAACCAAGTAAGAAAATGCTTCCAAAACAATAAAATTGAATCTCTTAAACCCATAAAAAAGGAAATTAATGAACATAATAAGGTTATACCATATCAATTAAATGTTTATTAGGTTATGAAATTATTAATTAATTAATCTAAATTTGATTATTCAGGTCGTTAAGAACAATCAAGAACACCTTCGAGCATAAGGTAAGGGATCATCTCTCTCACTTTTGTTCAAGAATCTCCCCTATGTTGTGCCCTTTTTATTTTAATTCCTAATGACGGGGTATGTTTTAGAACCTCCCCCATACTTCCCTTGTGACATATAAATAATTTAATACCCCTTTACCTATCATTAATCCCTCGCAATAACACTCATCATCGTGTTGAAATGTTTGTAAGGGGTTTCTCATCTCACTTTCATTTATGTGAGATTTTCATTGTTTGCCACTTATTTCTTGTATGTGGTATATGTGTACTTCCATTTGATATATAATAACCTGATTATATTTATATTCATGTTATTCGATGATTCATTTGAGGTTTATTATGTTATGTTTATATTATTCGGCTGATTACAATGTGGTAAGTCTTTGTCTCAACTATTATTTTATTGTGACTAACGTTGTATTGTGCAACTAATAATCCATATGTGGGGTACCTACTGCCCATTTTAGATCACCTTTAATTTGAAAATTATATTTATATTAAATATAAATAATCCCATATCATGGATTTTTTTATGTCTAAAACATATAACATTTTTATATACGGTGTTTATTTTGAATGTTTTTTAAATATTGATGAATCTGTATACTCTAATCTCTACGGATGTTGAAAAGGAATATTTCTATTGTATTTAATCAATTTATAAAGATTTATTTTGACATATATAGGTGGGCGGGGCCTACTACTGCCCCTCGATGCATCTGTAGATCTCATGATACAAATCAGTTTGGTGACAAACCCTTCGAGTTTGTTTCCAACAATCAGACATGTTTCTACCCATAGAACTAAACCGTTTTTACGCTATTATGGTTTAATGTGCCAAGTACATGACGTCCAATTAATGAGAATTATATTTATTCATTATCGGTTGTTGTTATTATACATGAGGTTTTCACTATGAAAAAATCTATGGATGCAGTTTCATTCTCAGTTTATTAATGGCATTAGCTATTCCTTTATTCACTATGCCATATCGATTATGTCAGATTGATTGTGATTCACTTATTATTGTACTCATTCTTCGGATATTTGGAACCCATACTGGTCATTTTAGATGAACCCTTTCATTTTTTACTTTCAAACGGTGGTAAAAAGGAGATCTTTTGTTGAGTTCTTGTGGATGCAGTTTTTAGTTTTCATTATGTATTGTATTTTGTATACTTTTCCAATGTAATTTGAGTAACATATATGTATCTAGTTTCTTCAAGACTACTAAACTAATCCTTCCATACTTATTTTCATTCCTTCTAACCATACCAATATTACAACTAATGCACCAGCTCCAGTCTAGAGGGTTCGGGGTGTTGCATAGATACTACATTGAATGTGGTTCTGGAAAAGATATACCTAGGATTAATAACTATGATAATGTGTTCTGGGCCTTACTTAGGGTAACATGGTACATGATAATGGGCCTTATTTCCCACCCAGTTTGACACTCTTGGGGGATATGATTTGGTAAATTCATAAGATCATTATGAACCATTGTTAAGGGAACAACAAAATCCCATAAGAATATATGTTGGGAAATAGATCATGGATAACCTAGATTGATCCCTAGGAAATAATAAGTTAGGATATACTTTTCCTTTACAAGTTTTTACTTTCATGTTCAATGTTTATTTTTATTATTCTTATTAATAAAGTATTCATTCTCCCTAATTGTACTTTCATTTTATTATTTAATGGCTAGGAATAGAAGAAATCATGCCAAAAATCAATGTGATAGTCAATGTAATGATTTCCCTAATGATATGACAAATATGATGGGAATGGATTATAAAAACTTCAGGATAGTAATTTCTTAACTACCTCAAGTTTAGAATAATAAGTTAAATCATGTGTAATACCCTACTTATCTTAAGAGAGAAAATGTTTCCATCGAATCATTCATACGGAAAAGGCCTCCCATGTTTAGTGGATCATCTGATCCCCTCGTCAAGGAACATCAGATTAACTCCATTTAAAAGATATACATGACCCTCTAGTGCTTAGAATAAGATAAATTTGTGTTAGTGGTCTATATTTTTTATGGGGATACTTATTATAACTGGACATTGATCCAAAACACAAAGTATAAGGAGGAAATTGATTCCATGGAGTGGAAATATTTCAAGAAAATATTTTTCAATAAATATTTTCCTTGAACCCTCTCTCTAAAGATGGAAATGTAATTTCTCAGACAGATGTATAAAGAAGATGAGTTTATCAGGGTGTATAAGACAAAATTCACAAGGCTTCCAAGATACACCTCCTTGTATTTCATAAACTCTAAAATAAATGTGGATCGCTTCTTTAGAAGACTAAATCCATGTCTATGAAAAGTGTTGGGAATTCAAGACATTGATAGCTATGAAGAGACTATCTATTGTGCCATAAATGGTGAAATGGATATCGGAGACTCTCAGTGGTCTCATGGGACTAGTGAAAAAAAGTGGTAAATAGAGTTTAATATGGTTGGATTATAAAATAAATGCAATGATGAAAACAAAACCCAATATACCCTGTGTCACAATTATGGGAAGACTCATCCTAGGAACTATCCAAAGGGAAACAATAAATGCTTCCAATGTTGAATAATGGGGAATCTGGATAAAAACTTCCAAAGAGATATGAAGAGTCCCACTGATATGGAAGAATAAGGGAAGGTTCGGATCAACACCAAGCCTGTATTGTTGTGTTAAAACTGCAAAGAATATGGAAATTATGTGACCATTTCCCTAAGCCAATGGTTGTTGGAGGAAATCAACAACAACAACCTCCAAGGTAGCAATGAAGTGTGTATTCTATCACTACTACTGAATTGGATCCCAATAATAAAGTGTTGATAGGTGCGCTGATTATTCATTCAAGAATGGTGAACATACTATTTGATTGTGGTTCTACACATTCTATCATATCTTGTAAGTCTGGTAGAAATTTTCAAACACCCCCTCATAATTTGGACATTGAGTTATCTGGGAGAATAGAAAATGGGTAAATTACTACATCAAAAGTTTATAACTCCTCCTCATTTAATGGTTTTGGACTGAACCTCCCAGAAAATATTGTCTTACTCTCTTTGGTGGTGTATGAAGCTATTTTGGGAATGGATTGTCTATATTTATATAAGTCCAATATCAACTATCAGGAAAGGTAGATTACACATTGCATCATAAAGTATCCTCCAATTCTATACAATTTTAAGGAGGGGGATTAATCTCTTTTAGAATAATTCTCTCAAGTGTGGATATTAGTGCCTTATGATCAAGATAATCTAACTCAAATGATTGAGACAATGGAGAGAATAAAGCTCAATTTCATGTCCATTATGAGGGAATACACTGATTGTTTCCCTAAAGAGTTGTGTAGTCTTCCTCTGGATCAAGAGGTTGAGTTCTCACTTGAACAAATTCCTAGATATTTTCCTATATCAATGACACCTTATAAAATGTACACCATTGAACTTGAAAAACTAATGAAGTAGTTACAAGAGAATTTGGACAAGGGTTTTATATGCCCAAGTGCTTCACCAGGGGGTTTACCGGTCCTTTTTCTCCAAAAGGACGGATCAATGCGTCTCCATAATGATTACAACTAATTAAATGTTGACCAATCTTGGGACCAGTTATTTCTCAAAGGTGTACCATCATTCAAGATATAACCCATTAATGGTGAGGAAGGAAGATATTTCCCAGACTGCCTTTCGAATGAGGTGTGGACACTATGGGTTAATAGTCATTCCTTTTGGAATCAATAATTATCTAGAAATTTTCATGTATTTAATGAATAGAGTCTTTAGAGATTACCTAGAAAAATATTTGGTAGTTTTTATTGATTAATTCTAATATACTCTAAGATCCAGGAGGAACATGATGAGCATTTAAATACTATTCTAAAGACATTATGAAGGTAGAAACTTTATGAAAAGTAAATTAAAAGTGGTTTTTCGATAGAGGAAGTATGATTCTTGAGGCATGTTATCTCTAGAAAAGAAATATATGTGGATCAGTCCAAGAAAAAAGAAATCAAAGAGTGTCCTAGGACAACATCTATAATAGAGATTTGTAGTTTCCTTGGTCCATCAAGGTATTATTGATTATTTTTTATGAAATTATCAAAATTTTCAAATAAACTAACCAAGATGACTCAGAATGGAGTGATGTTTTTCTACAGTAGTGAATGTGAAGATAGTTTTAAATATTTGAAAAAGATTCTTATCACTACACCAGTACTCACACATCCAAAAAGTCAGGAACTATCTATGGTGTATAATTGTGCTTAAAATAAGTGATTAGGATCTATATAAATGAAAAATGATAAATTGATAGCCTATACATCAAGGAAGTTAAAAATTCATGAGAAAAACTATCCCATGCATGATCTGGAGATAACAACTATGATCTTTACGTTGAAAATCAGGCGGCATTATCTCTATAGAGATAATTGTGAGATATATACTGATCAAAATAGTCTCAAATATATATTAACAAATAAAGAGTTTAATATTCACTATAGAGTATGGTTATATCTCATCAATGATTATGACTACTCAATCTACTCCCATCCTGGTGAGGAAAATATAGTAGCAGATGCACTAAGTTGAAAGGATTGTGAGTCTTTATCAATGATGAAAATTGATAAGGATCCAATTTTATTAGATTTACAAAGGATGTAAATGGGAATCATTAAATAATGAGCATCATAAATCCATTATCAAAGTATTACTCAATCATCCCTTATAGATAAAATAAAGGATGCTCAAAGGAATGATGTGCAAATCTAGAAGAAGGTGGAAGCCATAAGAAAGGGTAAATACTCATAATTTAAAATTGATGAGGAAGGAGTTTTAATATTTGGGTCATGAGTATGTGTACCATGTGATCCATAGATATATAAGGAGCTTCTAAATTATTCACATAGCTCAACCTTTTCTATTCACCTAGGGGAAAAAAATATGTATCAAGATATCTGAGAGAACTATTAGTGGGAAAATATGAAGAAAGAGAAAACTAAATATACGTAAAAGTTTCTAGTATGTCATAAATTGAAAGAAAGAATGAAAAATTCTAAGGGGATGATGAAACCACTACCCGTACGCACATGTAAGTGGGAGGAAATTACCATGTACTTTGTCATTATACTTCCAAATACATCCAGAGGAAACAATGATATATGGGTTATAGTGGATCATCTTAAAAAGACATCTCACTTTATATCAATTTGAGAGGAATTATCACTAGATAAAATTGAACCGATATACATCAAATAACTGGTAAGGCTTCATGGAGTATCACTATCGATTGAATCCAATCGAGATCCTAGATTCACTTCCAATTTCTGAAAAATTCTCCAACATGCTCCAAGAATAAAGATGAACTTCAGTAAAACCTATCATCGTCAAACTGATGGCCTATCTAAGTGGAATATTCATACATTTGAAGAAATATTGAGCTCATGTTCTATGGACTTAAAAGTATAATGGTACCAACATCTACCATTGGTTGAATTTTCCTACCAAAACAGTTTCCTCTCAAGTATCCAAATGGATCCATATGAATCCCTTTATCGGAAAAGATGTAGGACGCTGGAATTCTAGGATGAGGTTAGTGAACATAAGAAGCTAGGACATGAAATGGTTGAAGAAATGGTGGAAAATTTGGAAACCATTCACGAGCACATCAAGGAATCCAAAAGTCAAAAAAAGATCTATGCAGACAATCATTAATGAGACCTTGAGATTAAATTTTTAGAAATGTTGTTACACCATATATATACATGGAAGAGGATCATGAGATTAGAGAATAAAGGAAACCTATGTCTCAGGTACATCGTCCCTTTGATATCATTGATCATGTCAGAGTTGTGGCTTATCTACTAGCACATTCAGCAACCATGTCTCAAGTACATGAGGTATTCCACAAATCCCTCTTGAGAAAGTATACACCAAATCCTTCACATGTACTAAATTAATAGGTGGTATAGTTCGAAATTGATCTCAAATATGAGGAGAATCCAATTATGATCTTGGATTTTAGAGAAAAAGTTCTGCACAACAAGACCTCTCACCTTGTCAAAGTACTATGATGGAACCATAATTACGAAGAGGCAACAGGGGAACCTAAGGAAGTAATGAAGGAGAAGTACCCACACATGTTTTCAACTTATGATGTAAAATG
The DNA here is from genome assembly GCA_963277665.1 of Viscum album. Classification (NCBI taxonomy): domain Eukaryota; kingdom Viridiplantae; phylum Streptophyta; class Magnoliopsida; order Santalales; family Viscaceae; genus Viscum; species Viscum album. Next base: position 601,595,030 of record OY728122.1, read on the forward strand.
AAAATTTGAGGGTGAAATTTCATGAGGGATGTTGAATGTAACAACCCAAAATTTTATCAATGGGGATCCCTTTATTATAGTAATTTCATATAGTTTAAATCACATTAAATCGCATAAAGAACATAATATAAACTTTAAAAATGAATAAGGAATGAAATAATAAGTATTTCTAGAATTTATGGAACCGAGACTAATGAAACAGTAACTTGATATTCGGAATAGTAATGTGACCCTTGTGAGTAGTAAAGAGATAAATTTAATGGTAACCTTACCTATGAAAGTATAAATAAAATTTTGGTTTCTTATCAATGAAAATATTATATAATTATTTCATAGTTAAAGTAAATAATATTTTAAAAAATTATTTATTAATTTTTGTTATTTTGTAATTCATAAATATTTAAATAAAATTTTAGGACTAATTTTATAATTTTAAAGAAAATTTATTTTCATAAAATTTATTCATAATGTAATATTTTGTTATCTTATGATTTTGAGATAATTTTATGAGACCTTATTTAATTTTTCGAACTGCTATAAATTTTTTTATAATTTGAAAATCAGTTGTTGAGTAAATAATGATTTTAATTAAAAATTAAATTTATCATTTGTATAAAATTATTTTCATAAATTGAAAAATGGTTAGGGTTAATTTTTGGGATTTTACTGAAATACTTGAATTTTTTTGTGAATAGAAAAATATGATAATTTACAGTATATATACATTATAAGTTAAATAATCTATTCCATGAGTCATAGATGATTTAAGAACCATTGTTTTGAACTCACATGATCTAATTACTTTTTTTAGACAAAATAATCCCCACAATTTCTTGTTTTGGGATAAATAATAAACTAATGAATAAAATAATGGGAAAACACCCCTTCTCATCTACTATAAATACCATCCCTCACCACCTCTTCTCCTAACACCTTCAAAGATTTAAGACATATCCAAATTCTACCCAATAATATTAAGAAACCGCTCCCATATTTCCATGATCTCTTGGCCTCATAAAAATACCAAAATATTTTCCCTAAGAAGTCTCTCAATGTGGAAAAATTCAAGAGGTAAATTTCTTTTTTCTTTTCTTTTATTTTCATTCCATGTTCATTCTTTTCAGATTCACTCCTCACCTACCGTCTTCAAAATGGTATGATAATTTAAGTTCCATAAATATAATTTATTTTTACTATGTTTATATAATAATCCATCATCAATTCTTTCCCCTATCCTTTTCTTTAAAAAAGGAAACATCGTCTCTAATGTGTTAATTTATCACATTCAATAACGACAGTTTTTTAATTCATATTACCATATTCAAGGACAGTCATGAAAACAAATTTATGGTTGAAATAGATTATTATATTTGTATTTTGTATTATATAATGTTATAAAATCATTATATTTATATTACCTTAAATAATAGAACAAAACGAGTTCGTTATGGTCAAAAAATAGGGAAAATTAATCTGAACGATTATCATTAACATATTATCTAATGATTAATCCTTATATCTGAAGAAAATAATATAAGAAAATTTAAACTTATATTTATTCATTAATAATATATAATTCAAATTTCGGATAATTATAACCATTCTAAAAGAACTTCCATACTCATATACAAGTGAATCGATCATGAAAACTAAGAAAATGAACACTCCTGGACGATAAAATTGAACACTATAACTCATAAAAAAGACCATAAATGAATTTAATAAAATAATAATAAATTAATTATATATATATAAGATTATTTAATTATTAATTAATTAATATAATTTTATTATTCAGTGCATTAAAATCAAGTGCATAACTGTTTCATATATAAGGTAAGGGATCCTTTCTGAACCTCCATATTTCCTTCAGGTTACGTTTTCTCTAAATTTACCCAAAGTGACTCTTCATAATTTTTATTTAATTATTATAAATTATGTTTTAATTTTTCAAAATCATGTTTCCATGTAATGTAATCCTTATTTTATTGGTAACTTCAAGTTTTAAAAAGGTTTTTCTCTCAATTCTTCCCGATAAGAAAGCCTAATTCAATAGAACTTTTCGATTTCTTACCCATTTTTAAGGGATCTCCATAATTTTTTTAAGACACTATTATTTTTCTAAAATAAATCATTTTATAATGAAAATATTTCTTGGTTCATTTTTGTATACAAACAATTATTCCTTTTTTATTTTAATGATTCTTTAATATTTCCTTAAACTGCACTAAAATGTTTTAATTCTAAAGATACATAAACACTATTTTTACATGTATTAACTTATGTTTTACATGAATTATCATTAAAAATACCTATTTTTACTTATTAATTTCCATTTTTGATTTAAATCCTTTCTATTATGGACACCGTTATGATATTCCCTTATATTAGGCCTTTTGACATGATTATTATACCCAATTCTTACCATGGGTAACCCTTATTTTTAATTTGATTGCTATTGTATAATTATTAATGTATCACACATATTAATTAAAACTTTATGATGGGTTTTCCTAGATAGTTATTCAGTAAATTGGGTGATTTTTTGTCTCATGAGACATCATGTGCAACGGTCTTGGTGGTTAGCCTTGACTCGTGCTCCACGTGCATCGGCCGTGGTGGTTAGCCTTAACTCATGCTTCTACTTGTTTGATGATCCTTGACTTGAGATAAATTAATGTTTTATGTTTCTTAAACATTAATTTTATTCCATTATTATATGATTCTAGGTTCTATAGGTTATTATTGCAAATGTTTAATCATGTTCCATTCCTTTTTATATCATTATGTTTTGCCTTCTAACCAATGTGCTAAGATTTATTTTTAGGTTTATTTCTTTTATCGGAATTTTTTCTCATCCCTTTTTTCATGTATTCACTCATTTTAACAGATGAATTCTAAAGTTCTTAAATTAAGTTAAGATCTCTTTATGAAGATTTAATGAAATGTGTTCTAATTTTGGAATCATGGTGTTTAATTATGTACCTAATCTCCAAGACACTAGACTTTACAATACTTGGATTGTAATTTTATGTTTATGTATGTTTAATATAATGTATTTATATGTGAAAAATTATAGGGTCACTATATCCACTCACACAAATTTCCATAAAATAGTATATGCAATCATAATTCATTTGTACAGTGGATTACTGCCTGATGAACTAAAGTCATTCATTCTTCAATTACCACATTTCAAGGTTGTAAATAATGATAGATTTATTTTTATGTATGATATATATGATATTTATAATTTATTTATTCTTATTTAATACTCTTATAACACATGCCTTCAAACTTTCCATTTTTTGGGAATATGATAACATCATTTGTGGACATGTGAACATCCACCTCCTCAAAGCGATGTGATTCATTCACACTATAAATGGAATGTATAAAGGATTTTCTTAATAAAAATATGTGATATATATGATAAATTTAATTATAATATAAAAATAAACTATTTAAATTTCATTCTTTTGATATGATAAGAAAATGACAACAACTTTAATACATACATACGGTCTACTATCTCCATGAACAGTGCATTTAATTTATATATTAAAATTTTAAGGATTATTATATATAGATTTATACTGAATACGTATTATTTTTCATAATTATTTGAATTCTGAAGATGATAATATTGTGATCTAAAAAGTATGAAAAAATTAAAATGTCAAAACATACTCAAAAAACGAGGCAATTAACACCCCAAACGATGAAAATAATGAAATATTATTACTGAATGGGTTATAATATGTTATAAAAGAACTATATATTATATCATGAATATTAATATGATTATATTTTAAGTTAATAACATTTTATAAAACGATTCTATATGATTTTAAATGATTTTCACCCAAATGTAAACTCATGGTAAGGGATTTCCATCTCACTTTTTAGATCTGTGACATACATGACATATTCCACACTTACTTCTTTTGTATGGTGTCTCTACAACCGATTTTGATATATTATATCATAAATAATTTTATATTCATTTTATTTTAATGTTTCATTTGATTATTATTACTTTTCGGATTTCCAATTCATATGTTACCATAATTGAAAGGGATTTCATCCTAATTTAAATTTCATTGTGAATTATTTATTATTATGAACCTAATTACTTTTATATGGTGTATATACTACCTATTAATTTATTGTATTATTATTATACTTGAATTTATGGGGATTTAAATATACATTAATTTATATCTGCTTCATGGGGTTCAATGTATCAATGTTACCAAAGTGATAATAGATATTTTTTGTCATAGTCTTCCTTCTTTCAGAAGTTTATTATAGTGTACATTTATGTTATTTTATAATTTTTATATAATGATTCTTTTACATGTTATATCATTAATATCCTTATTTTCATGATATTATAAGTTTTATTTAATTTTATTCCTTCATGTAGATTATAATTAAAAAAATCAAAGTGGTATGGGACACTTTGGAATGTTTAATGATTATTTTCCTCAAGAATGTTCATAAATGATATTTTTATTCATAAATAATAACCCTTATTGTTAAAATAATGGGTATATATTTTATTTATTTTATTATTACTCTTTATTATGATGAATTATGATTATTTTTACCAAGGATAGTATTTAAATTCACTTCCTTGAATAATTTCTGTTATCATTAACTGCCCCTTGAATTATCCACCTTCTAATGATAATTGGACATTAAACATATCCTAAATATAAATATAATTTATCATGGAAATGATTATTGATGAAACTATATACCATTTTAACATATAGTGTTCTCTTGATAGTTATTTGATTAACTAGGGAAATATTGGTAAATATGTATCTTGTACACAATATAGGTATTTGATAAGGCACATTTTTCATGAATTAAGTCGATTATTCAGTATAAGGGGAATACTTTTGACAAGTAATACATTGGTGGTTCCTGGATATAGATACCCATTATGTATCAGTAGTCTCATGGGAAATGTTATTTGGCTTTCCATATTGGGTTATTAACCCATTATGTCTTAAACTATCTTGTGAAATTTATTAATGGTAAAGGTATCAGGTACCTAAGAAACATGGCGTCTAATAGTTAATATTTTCTTTATTCATATTTATTTATCATTATCCATGATATTTTCACTACGAAAAAAATCTATGGATGAATTTCATTCTTAGTTAATTTGTTAAAAGGCATAATTTTTGTTATTTACCTTGCCATATTGATTATTCCCTATCCAGTTATTTAAATGCCATGTGTGTTCAGTTATTTACCTTTCCATATTTTTTATTTACTACCTCTCAGTTTTTTGATTATATGGAGTGTGAGTTCTTTTATTTACCTTGACATATTTATAATTTTCATTGATTCGTTATTTTTATATTGTACTTAACCCTTACAAATCATTTGAGCTCACCCATATTTTTTTTTACTTTCCCGAGGAATCCACGAACTGTACTAATAAATATATGCAACAATATTTTAGGTGGGATTAAATTTATCCTAGAAAAAATTTAATTTGTAATTATTTTATTTAGTTTTAATGTAAGACACAAGTATCTATCTAGTTTACCAAGACTACAAAACTTATTAGTCCTTTGGGATTTTATTCTTTGGGACCATGCCGGAATAATGGTAGCAGGATGGGATTCATGAAAACTAGGGTTAGGTCACTACATACATAACACACATGGCAGAATACTACCCCTATAATTTCTTATAGACAATAATTCCACTTAATTATTACATTTCAATAACATGGTTAGTTTTTCATCAATTATCACAATTGATTCCAACTTTATCCAAGTATAATTTTACAAGGTTGGAACTCTTAATTTAACAAAATATTATTGAACAATTTATATAAATATAATACTAAGTATTATCATCTTATTCCATAGTTTATATCATGTTATTTATTATTTAATAATACAATTGAAACAAATCCAATACTCAAAACCCCATCAGCATCCAAGAATGAATCTCCACAAAATTCAATGGAAGTACATCCATTATTATATAAATGTTACAATAGATCACAATTCCACAATTTTTTGCATCTCTATTCCACATTAATTACTCATATATCAATACATAAAAGAAACTATACTATGTAAATTTTCTACTTTACCATGTAAAACACTACATCGAACAGCTTCAAACTTTAAAGTCTTCCCTTCAATTCTCATGTAATATTTATTGCTCACATTAAATCAAATTTTCTTTCTTGGTAACTCCACTCATCTCACTATTAATATTGGGTTATAAAACATCCATCCAATATATTTTATCCTTCACAAATTGACACAAATTAATAATAAACACAACATAAAAAATCATTGTCAATTAAATTATGGGAATCTCTAAGGCTTAATCATATGCCAAATATTTCAAAAATAATTCTAATAAATACAGTTTGTTACAATAAATTATAAAATTTCTATTAATTAAAAAAACATTTATTTATTGTTTAATATTTTAAAATATGTAAAACCTCTTTTTTAATGTCATATTATGATGTTTATCTAAACATGAATGATAAATAAAGTGGATATTAAGTGGTAGTGGTTTATGATTACCCAAATTTCATTCCACTTCATGTATAAATATCCGAGAGATATATTTACGTAATTCAATAAAAAATATTATGGAATATACATAGTGTGCATACATCTTACATATACTATCATAAAAAAATTAAGGTTCCAACTATATAAAATTTGAATGAAATTATATTTTCCATTTGTGATTTTGTGGGAAACCTAAAATATAATTAATATTTCAAAAACCCTAGGGCTACCCCAAAGATCAAAACACATAGATACCTATTATTTATCATAATGAATCATATGGATAAAGGAATGATGATATTAGAGTATGCCTCTTTTGAGTATAAAATTAAAAATATTTTGGAAATATTTTTACCCAATAAATCACTTATACACTTGAGATTCATGATGGGAGTCATACCTCCCAAAAATTTATGATTATCTCTTTTAATTCCCTCGATAATAATTTCATTATATATTTTGGAAAGGGGGGAAATCTATAAATTATATGAATGAATTGAACAAGAAAGCTGGGAAATATGGAAAAGTGAGAATAAAATGATGAAATAAGTTTTAAAATAAAAAGATAATGATATTTAAATAATATTGATAAGTGTTTTAAAGAAAAATGAATGAGTGATTAGAGTGTTTTAATAATGGGGAATATAAATTAATGCCAATAAATTATTAAAAACAACATATAATTAATTATTAATATAGTGTAATTTTATAAAAAAATAAAATAGGATAAATTAGTGTCCCTATTGTGAAATTTAATAAAAACATTAAATTAAAAAATAATGTTTTCTGTAATTTTATAAGAAAATGTAACCAAATAAATATAATTTGGGGGTAATTAGGGTGATCAAATTCTCTTAATGAATAGTACCTTTTCATATGTTAGCAAGAACACTAAAACTTATTTATTAAAACCATACATTAAAAGTATCCCAATATGAAAATAAAGCACAATGATATGATAATTTTTACAAATTTAACCCATAAGGGCTATGTATAAGGAGAATACAGTAGTTATCTGTTCATATCCTATGAAATAACTTTCATGCTATTATGATTAAAAGAATTATTACTAACTCATATTCAATTCCAATGGTTATTACCACATCATATATCTCCACCCATTGTTATATGATAAATAGAAAAATAATATGGATGATATATCATTTATAATAAATGATCCAAAATTGAGTCAATATAATAAAAAGTATTAATGGTATTTTTCTTAATATACAACTTTAGGAGTGAATCCAAATCTGAAATAACATGTATGTTCATTAGTTATAACATAGATAGAATTTTATATTTCAATATGTATATTTTTCCTCCTCTGTATTGGGGTTAACTTAACTTGTTTATTCTATTTTTGTAAACTATAAATAAAACCAATATTAATATCTCCACCAAAAACTATGGAATATTATTTCATATGTCACATCAAATTCATTCATAAAAACTATACAAAATGGTTGAGTAAAATATTCTATTAAATATTCAAATCATTATATATTTAAAAATAATTTAAATTGATAGAATATTGTTTTATCAAGAAAATCATGGTGTAATAATCCTGATTATGAAATATTGTTCTTTAGCTACTATATCCCTCTAAAAATCATGTCCTAATAATTATATAAATTTTTAAAATTATAAGTTTTCAAATCATATATATTCATTAAATTAAATAATTGTAATTTAAATAGTTTCATTACATCATATTCCATTATTTTTTACGGAATCTTTTCACATGATTGTTATGTAAACCATTATCAAAAACCCATAGCTCTATAAACATATAATTAAAAGAATGTTATCTTTAAATATTCACACTGAATTGTGGGGTGGTTTATAATTCATTAAATCAAGGTATTAAATTTCAACATAATAACCTAGTTTTGACCAATATCATAAATTCCTTTCTCCTTGTGGAGTTATTTTTTAGATTGAGACAAAAGAATTGATGCATAATATTGCAAAAACTATTCATCCTTAAAGTTTATATAGGGAAACTATTGGTGTAATATTTATACATCATGGTGTGTTATTTCCTCTACCATCTAATAAAAACCACCATCAATATTGATGGTGTGAAAATAATTATAGTTATATGATTATATCATTCCTTGAAAATTTAACTTCAAAACTCAAAAAGTAATATTCAAAACATATTTATGACTTCACCAAAAATAGATTTAATCTATTAAGATATACTCATAATAAACACAACCAATTTTTAACCCATATCAACATTCCCCTATTTTTATAAACATAGGTTCCAATATTTCACCTCGGTATTTATTAACTAATTGAATTTAATTCAAATATTATTAATTGGTTTTATATATATATAAATATTTATAAAATCCAAATAGAAATAATATTTCTTATATACCCTTTCATTTTTATGTGATCCATGTGTGATGTAGAAAATAAGAGTTATAGAAATATTTCTATCCATACCTTTAATAATAAACTCTTTAAAAAATGTATGAATATGAATCTACATATTGTAATCATTTATCAATGATTATCCCTACGTAATGTATCTCCAGCTTCTTCTTGAAGAAAAAGCAAACCCACTTATGATCAAATTTTCCCCCTGTTATGAGAGTATTCTTACACTCTATTACCACATTTCAATCTCATTCATCAAAGATCTCAATATTCACTTGGTTATATTTAATTACTCAACATTACCAACCATGGATAATAATCCCAATGTCTATTAAACCTATCATAAATAAGCATCCATATTATATAGTAAATAATCATGGGGAGTGGGGGTATACCAAACCTCTTAAAATAGAGGTGATTCTAAACCAATATTCAGCTGATGTTTCTTAAACATCATTGTAGCCAATACATTTATGAAAATCTATTCCACTTGTTGACTTATCCTAATTAAATCCACTAGTAAATATCCTTATTCTTCCATATTATTGAAAAAGTGTTTTAATATTTCAAAAATATTTTAGTGTGAATATTACAATATATTACTTATTATCTCAAATGTACATTTTGTCAAAAAAAATATCATTATTTGAACCTTTTATTAACTGATATGGTCTGCCAAATATATTTTTATTTGAAGGGAAAGATATTTTTAGTCTTAGTTATTCAAATTAATATTATTTTATTTTCTTATCTAGTGAATGTAATTGCTTCCAATAGAGAATGATCCTCTACTTGTTTATTTTTCATAATATCTCCAACGCAATCCATAACTAAGAAGTCCACCAAATTTCCCCGTGATCATGTAAAATATACTAAACCATAATCATGGGTAATTTTCACTGACCTCATAATACTATTTATCACAAACCAACCCAATTCAACCCAAAATATCAATTTATTTAGCCAGTAATAAGGCCTCAAACACACCTCACCATATGGAAAAATATATTAAATTTCTGATAAGGCTTAAATGGATATGTAAGAGATAATATGCACTCATATCAGCATGATATAACATTAAAAATATACCAAGAAACATACAAATTCTTGATATCATAGTTTTCATAAATAAATAAATAAATAACTGGAAAAAATGTAATGAATGGAATATAGCATATAGACACACGAAAAAATATACTAGAAATGATCACCCACTTGTCTAACCACATGAAAAATAAAAATAAATTAAATTAAACAGACAAGGATCTACTTATACTTCAATTTTAACCACATACTTAGTATGTAAAACTTTTAAACACCTTCAACACTAACCTTGGACATGGCATAATCCATCCTTCCTGATAATTAAACATTGTTCCTCCACCTGATCCACTATATCCTTTGATCAAATTGAAATTATACATAATTTCTCTATGAAAATTGAATTTCATGTACATGGGGTGAAAAACAAATCTTTGTAGTCTACCTAAAATTGTCTTCCAGACTTCTTTTGTCATAATATGTTTATGAAACACTAGATATTCCCAACCTAATTACATGGTGACTATTTCCATAAAGATAAACTAACAAATAAGGGATAAAAAATAACTGACTATGGGTTATATCGTTCCACCCAAGGTAAATATACCCTTACTATGGCCCCATCAAGATGAATTATAAAACATTAATCACATATCCATAACATCAAGCATTTCCACATAAACAAAAAGGAGATATAAATTCTAACAAAAGTAAAATCATGAAATAAATACCATATGATCTCATCCTTGGTGTCTAAAATAAAAAACACATCTACCAGGATCTTGGAGTCCAATTCAATGATCTAAACATGAGGTAGGGACTCCATATCAACCATGGGAGGATACTACATTGACTAAGAATTGATATAGAACCAACTAGGTGATAAAAAACTATAAACACAACTTTGGGCTTCCTAAACATGACTAAAACTCAAAAAACTACTCCTAAGATCATAATATCCTCCATGGTCTATTAACCCTATCTAAGGAAAAAGTTTAAACATGGGAAGATTCACTCATCCAAATCATTCACTAGCTCCCCAGACCTTCCTCGCGACAATAGAACAATAGTGGAGTGAAATAGAAATAATCTATGATCCAATTCTTGATACAATAATGTCCCAATGTTCTCCTCTCACATCCAACCCTGAAAAAGAAAAACCTCAAAACTCCAAGACCAAAAGCTCAAGAACCATGTTTATATAACACCAGAACCTACTAACTAGAACTGATGAGACTGTCACCAACCAACTAATAGGAAAACATTAATGACAAACCCTCTCTAGTCCCCAAAACCATAGGTCAGACAAGATAACCAATATGGGTATCCTCCAAAAACCCAAAATTTGGGCCAATCCCACAAAAAGAAGCTATAACTAGTATCGCATATCACAACCCAAATATCATCATTCCCCAAAGATAAACCTCAACCAACACCTCACCTAGAAGGGAAACCTCAACCAGCACTATGTTCGGTAGGAAATACTCAAGAAACACCTTCTACTAAAAGAATAATCAAAGAGGTTTATTAAACCTATATAATACTCATTATATAGAACCAAGAAGTATCAAACATCCCATTATTCCATCACAACCCAAATGATCCCAATGAACTACTCCTCAAGAAACAGACTAGAAATCCCATCGAAGAAAAACACTTGATCCTTCCGCCCAACATATGTCTAAATAACATCTAATAGACTCCCCTGGAATCCCCATTATAGGGTTATTAACAAGTACACAACCCTCACTCAGACCTCAAAACTCAAAACCCAATACCCTAGGAGGATTATATAAACACAACCTCAGATTAATCCGCCTTTAAACTTTCTTGGACTAAAACTCCACCCAAAAATCCTCTAAATACCGAAAGGATTTTACTTTCATGATCTATAGGTAAAAGAATCATAATTTACTAATAAAATTTCCAATTCCAACTCTAGGGAAAAAGTACATTCAAACCCCCTTACTGTAAAAAGTACATAGCAAGTACTTATGAGTCCATGGACCATACTCCCAAAGTTGCACCTGGAAATATACTTTGACATGGCCAAAAAAGATATGTGGTCTGGCCATATAGTAGTACATGGTCAAGGAATACATGGGATCTTTCCATGTACTAATACAAAACCATGTACCCCTCATATGGGGTTCCTTCTTAATCACATGGACACAAGTAAATGTCCCATTATATGGTATGTACCTCGAGAACACGGTCTTTACTTCTCAAAACTCTATCTTCCCATGTACTATGTCACATGGCCTAATACATTGACAAGTGAAATGTAAGTTCCTAACCTTTTTGTAGTTGTATAGAGATTATTTTTATGTACTCGTTTTCCTTTTGTTGAGTAATTTTCATTTGGGTATTACCTTGGTGTGTGTTTGGGTGAAAATTTTAGTGAAATTGAATAAATAGGGCAGTGCACAGTTGGTTCATAATTTTCCCTTACCATGTTCCCAGCCAAGAAAACAATAAAACTCTCGAAAGAGGTTAATTTCATGGTTATCTATTAGTTTAGGTGCATGCCTAGGGGAAAATATTTTCTTCTTCCCATCAAACCATGCACATGAATTAAATTAACCCAAAATTTTGTTTTAAAAATTCTTAAACCCCCATTTTAATCCCAAATAAACCTCAATTCGACCCTAATTCCAATTTCAAGATTTTAGAGCCTCCTGGACAGATTAAAAGACATTATGACCTCTTTTATTGGTGATTTTAAGACCATATCGAAGATCATCACCCCTCACAATAAACGTATATCACCCTTATTGAATTCACATTCCTCCTCTTTTCTTCTCTTTTTCATTAAGGGAAGTTATACTCTATTTTGGTAATATATATACCCAGTTTGGTGGAAATAGATATAGTATTGTAAATCTATATATAGATTTATAAGATCTTGATTTTTTCAATCTTGATTTAGGATATATCTATGGATCTCATTCTATGTCGTTAATCTATTGAATTTTGGGGATTTCTAATGGGAAATTGTTCTTTGACGAATCAAAGCAAGTAGTTTATTATTCAAATATCATAATCTTGATATAAATTATGTGTATGTGATTATAGGATTTCTATTGTTTTAGAAATTGAAATTCCTAATTGAATTAATTAATTTTTTCAATTAATTAATTGTGGAATTGGATATTTTATTAAATAATTGAATTTTGAATTGGAAATAATTATTTATGGGTTAATTGATGAAATGTTTTGCTGTGAATTGGAATAAATTTTTTTCAAATTAATTATTGAATTCTGATTTGTGAATTGTAATAATTAATAGTTGAATTAATTATGGGATTCCAATTTTTGGATTATATTAATAAATTGAAATGGGTTTGATTAATTAATTTTTTAATTAATTAAAGGAATTCACATGAATAATTAATAATTGTATTAATTAATGAAAATGTATGTGCTTACTCGATTATTGAATTAATTAATGTTATGATTTGATAAATGGCTATTGGTTGTATGTAACTTGGTTTTAATTATTTTTTCATGGATTAGCACTACGGTTAACTGGGGTGTGAGCGAGGGATTTCCCAAGGAAGGTCGTGAGACCTACCATTTTGATTTTTGAAGGACTGTGAGAGCCATCAGGGAGGAAGACCATGAGATCTTCTATTTTTATTTCCATGGGAATGTCAGAGCTCTTAGAGTTGGTCCATGTAAAAGATTCTGAGAGATTCATCAATTTTCTACAAATATGTTATGCTTCATTTAGTATCACTCACATTTGACTCTTGTGGTTAGAGCCCTATGTTCACATAACTCATGCTAGACTATTTTTCATGTTTTATGAACATTATAATATATAGATTGTGATAATTAATGGTAACAATGGAATTCAGATATATGATATACAATGGGAATTTTTAAAACACTAGCATGATCCAAAGAAGGTATTGTGAGTTTGGGTGTGCTCAGGAACCTGAGAGTTATGTGGTCAAATAGATATTAATTGAATAAATGTAAAATTTTTACTTTATTTCTTGTATTTTATTCTTTATACAACTACATACACTATTATTTATTGGATATTTTTTTAGATTCCTTTTTTGGTAGCTTAATGAGTTTTAATCACACCCTACATGGGCTTATCGATCAGTACCCAAATATATTTTCTGATTACAAAACATGATTAGGGAAATGTTCTTGTGTTAGATGGTTGATATGGGATGGAGAAAGGATGATGGAACCATACATGATTCGGGATATACTTGGGAGAGTCGCCAGTGTCTTTATTTTTTGTTTAACATTGTGAAATTTGGCACATACATTAGCATGGAATATATACAATTCATTTCTAATTTTGTATTTCTTTTTTGGTCATCTTGTGATATAGGTATTATCCTTTTTATGATCATATGTTATTCAGTTATTGTTTCTTATTTTCCACTGAAGTATTAATATGATAATTTAGGGTATATTATTCTCATGATCGATATATTAGACTCTTGGTACTAGTTGGGATCCTCTGGCATGTGAGTAGGTGCGCCTGAGGTTATGTGGCAGTACATCTTGGGGTACCAGGGCATGACACCCAGGCTGGGACATTACAAAGTAGTATCAACGCCAAGTTTTCTTTTCTTTTATTTTTACTTAGTTTATAGGAAATGTATATAGGAGATTACAGAGAGTTAGTACTTGTAAATGAGCTCATGAATGGGTGTTTTAAACCCTTGTATGGTGGAAAATGAAGTACCCAGTGTGGGATTGAAGTTATTGATGTGTGTCGTTATATTTGGATATTATTTCATCTTGGGTGATGAACTTGTTATGTCATGTGATTAGTGTTTCAGATATTTTTTGAGATTATATGAGTTGTGACTTGTGTCCTGGTAAGGAATAATTGTCAATTATTCATTCATCACTCTTGGTAATCAGGATTATTTTGTAACATGCATCATTTTTTTAGGCATGGGAAAATGTATTTTGGGTAAGTTATTGAGCATGAACTGTTTTCCCCTGATTGTGAAATTGAGTTGAAAATAGTTCCAAATATGAATTTGAAAATGGTAATATGATGAAAAATTTGAATAAATGGTTCTCTATTGTAATGTTAATAATGATAATGTGTTTACCCTTTTTCATTAAGCCCTTGGTGTAGGATGGTTAAGGGTAGTGATATTACCATAGTTTTGACCGCGTTTTGAGGTTTGGGGAAATGAATTATTGTGACCTATTATGATTTTCCTCTGATGTAAATGTGATAGATTTTTGTTATTATTCCTAATATGTGTGTGTGTAATTATAGATATATTCATCGTGATGATTATTATTGAGATGATGATAGGAGGATATGGTTGTAGATGCGCCACCAGTAGTGTATCATGAGGCACTGTTAGTACTGAGTGAAAATGTAGGGGAAACTTATGAGAGAACTTCACTCAAATCATGAAATTCATGGAAACCCCCAAGGAGGGTTGTGAAAAACATGTCTGATCTGACCAGGGAGTTTTAATTTCCTTACCCTCTGACTTTTACTTCAGAGGCTAGACCTGAGGGAGGTGATTTATGGATAGAGACTATCCAGACTATACTAGACCACATAGAGACTCCTACTGAGAACAGAGTGAAATTGAATTGAAATATGTTATGTTACTAGGATAAGAAATGGTGGGACATGTTGGGACCAGGTTGAATGAAGATGAATGTTTGAAGAGTTAGCTTTTGCAGAGTGTTGTATTTTGTTGTCAAAGGCGATAAATCAATTCACTGTGTAGAAGGATCATAAATCAGACGATGCTTTGCTGGTATGTATTTCACACATATCATGAGTTAGGAGAACTTGTTATGCAAGCCTTATGAAGGAAAGGGGGAGAAATGATGATGCCAATTATATAATGTTTTGATTGGAAGGGATGATGCTGCTGGAAGATAGGAAAGATTCAGTTCCCATTGCAACTCTGACGATGCTTAAGCTGATCTATCAAAGGATAAATATCACGATAGTGGGATTCGTGATAAGAGCAGAAGAATGGATATGGGAAGCAGTAAAGAGATAAAATGGCAAAGCAATAGACAATCTGGGGATGGCAGAAAAGCACAGTTTAAGGTGGCGCCGTTTTCCAGTGTTTGCCAAATTTTAGGGCCTGAAAATCGGGAGATGAAGAAATTTGCTTGGTAATGGATGTTGCGCTGAAGATGGTTTATACGTGCAAAAGAGTTATTCAAGGTCAGAACTATGAAACATGACAAAGGAATGGAGTGCGCGGAAATTTAGGCACGTTTCGCGCAAAAATAAAGTGGTGCGCGCAATATCTGCGGGATGCGCGAAATAGTAGCGGGTTGCGCGAAAAATCTGCGGGTTGCGCGAAAGATTGGCATGGTGCGCGAAATTGGGGAATGAAGTTTTCGCGCAAATGATGATTCGAGATCAGAAGATCAAAAATTGGCAAAGGCATAAAATGCGCGAAATATTGGAGCAGTGCGCGAAATCTGATGTCGCAGGAAAGATTGGGTTTGCGCGCAATATAGAACGCGGTGCAGAATTTTGCGCGCAATTGTTGCTTCATGCTTAGAAGGATGCAAAATGGCAAAGGCATGAGGTGCGCGAAAACTTGAAGCACGGCGCGAAATATGAAGTTGCATAAAAGAGTTTTTACGCGCATGGAGGAGGTTTTACGCGCGGATTAGTGTTTTTCGCGCGGGTTCAAAAATGCCTATAAATATGAGGCTAATCCCTGTTAGATGGTAATGCTCGACACTTAGAAGAAATCCCGAGCTCTGGTGCGCGTAAATTATACGCTAAGTGAGTTGCGCGAAAAGAGGAAAAGTTGCGCGTAAAAGGAAAGTTGCGCGAAAATGTTTTTCGCGCCAAAAGGGAATTTTACGCGCAGGCCATTTGAATTGCGCGCAAGGCACCCTAAAGGCTGCGCGAAATATTTGGGGTCTTCGCACGTATTCAGTTGTGCACGAGAGAGTTCTTACCGGCTTCTGGGTAAGAAAGTGAAGATTTGTACTTCGGAGAATACATCTGTTTAATTGTAAAGAAGCACTGAAACATTGTGTTATCCTATTTGTGCTAAGAGGGAGCACACGCACTATTGGATTGTTTTCAGAGTGCTGCACGAGTGTAAGGGTATATCCTACTCGTTGTATTCCACATCAAAGGATTGTTTTCTAGTGTATTGTGTGGTACTGGATTATTTCCGTACCATACCAAGGACGTAGCTACTCTTGTTGAGTAGTGAACCTTGTAAATCTTGTGTTCCTGTGGATGTGTGTGTTTAGCAGGGAAGAAACTCTTTAACAGGAGGCGAAGGTTGTTTCAAAAAGGGGAAACTTAAAAAAGAAAAAGATATCACTGATTCACCCCCTCCCCCTCTCAGTGATACTTGGATCCTGATTGGGAACTTCAATTGGTATCAGAGCGCAGGTTGCCTTCGTTTACTCTTTGCTGAATTGTTTGAAGAGAAGTTGTGATGGAAAATCTAAATTGTGTGAACAGTAAGGGGATTCCAATCTTCGATGGAAAGAACTATCACATCTGGAAGGACAGAATGATGTCGTATCTTATGTCTCTTGGATATGAAGTTCTTGAAACTACAACAGATGGATTTCCTGATATTGATGACAAGGTCCCTCTTACTCCTGTCGATAAGAAGAATCTTGAGAATGATGGAAGAGCTAAAAATGCATTACTCTCATCACTTTCTGAGAGTGAGTTTTTAAGAGTGAAAGGTGTCACTACTGCTAAAGGCATCTGGGATAAGCTAATGAATATCTATGAAGGAAATACAAAAGTGAAGAAGGCAAAACTACAAATCTGGAGGCTGAAGTATGAATACTTGAAAATGGGAGAATCTGAATCTGTTGGAGAATTCTTTACCAGAGTTAATGACATTGTCAGTACAATCAGATGTCTTGGTGAAAAGTTAGAAGATGATACAGTTGTTGAAAAGATCCTGAGAATTCTGCCTGACAAATTTGATGCTAAAGTTTCTTCACTAGAAGACAGAGATCTAGAAACATTATCTCTTGATTATTTGCACAGTACTCTCATCACTTATGAGATGAGAAGAGAGAAGACCATGAAGAGCAAAGCAAAAACTGATAGAGAAATGTCTTTCAGGGCAGAAAAGAAAGAGAAGTCGAAGAAAATTCTTATTAATGGAGAAGTTGGTGAATCCAACTCTAAAAATGAGGTATGTAAAAATTTTGATGAAATTCTATCCTTGTTTTCTAAAAATGTTAAAAGAGGCACAGGGAAATACAAAGGGAAACTCCCTTTGAAATGTTTTGAATGTGGAGCAGTTGGCCACTTTGCGGATAATTGCCCTCAAAAGGGGAAAGATGCCGACAGTGATGAAGAAGACAAAGGACCAAGAAGGTCATGGAAGAAACAGGATCGAAAAGATAAATATTCTGGTAGAAGTCAGAATAAAAAGTTCTTTAAATCAAAAAGAAGAAGCTTTTTGTCAAATGATAAGGAAGATGATGATAGCGAGACTGAATCAGAAAAATCTGCTACTGAAAAAACTAGAGAGAGTAACTTTTTTGCAACAGTGAATAATGATGATTATGAGAGTAGTAGTACTGAAGAAGAAGAGACTCAACTTGAACAGTATCTGAAAGAAGAGCTGAAGGAATGTTTGAGGAAGATCAGAAAACTGGAGAAAGAAAACAACAAGTTAGTAAAAGAAAATTCCACAGTAAACAATCAAGAAGGTTTTACAGATGATAAAATCATGATGAAAAAAGAGATTGATGATCTGAAAAATTCTCTTAAGAATACAAAGAATCGTAATGATCATCTTGAAGTGAAGTTGAAGGCAAAAGAAGAAGAGTTGGAACTTGTCCAACAAAAACAGCATAAAGCTAAAGAAATGAATATCCATTCCAAAAATTCTATCTCAGAAGTAGGGGAATGTTCCAGTAAGAATGAACCAAAAAGGGATCTACAAAACTTACCTTCAAAGGTTGAAATGAAAGACAAAACTGGTTCTGATAAGAACAAGGCTGGAAAGACAAAGTATGTGGTCAAAATCAGCAATGCAGAAAAATCAGAAGTGCATAAAAATCTTGAGTCAAGAAAAGCTTCTAATACTTCTGGTACTGCTGAATCTGAGCTGAAGAAGAGAGTTACAAATGAAAATATGATGGTTTTTGAGAAGCGTGTTCACAACTCCATTCAGTCTAAAAGTTTCAGAGGTAAATATTCTTTCTATGGATACTGCTGGTATTGTGGTGGATTCGGACACATGGAAAGTATCTGTTGGTTTAACCAAGAACATTACAACTATTCCAAAAGTTTTGAAGGACAAGGATTGAGGGGGAGCCAACGCTTTCAAAATAGAAGATCTCCAAATAAGTTTCAGAAGAAATCTGAGAAGACTGGTGTGAAAGTTGTGAACAGATTCCAACCACTGGAAACTTATTGTGAAAGATGTGATCAACCTGGACATCTTGATAAGGGCTGCCTTAGTGTGTTACCAGAGCAACAAAAGTTTGTTAATAATCCTCAGAAGACAGAGTTTTTAAAATACAAAAGGGACAAATATGATAAGTCTGAAAAGAAAGAATGCATGGTTCTCTGGCCAGAACACATTGATTTGGCTAGGAAATTGGAAGAAGCAAAACAGAAAGTGGAGGAAAAGGAAGAACAAAAAGCACTTGTTGTTGAAACAGCTTTGAAGGCTACCAAAGGAGAACGTCCATGGATTCTTGATAGTGGATGTTCATCTCATATGACAGGAGACTTAAAGCTGCTGAAGAATGTGAAAGACTTTAAAGAAGGAACTGTGACATTTGGAAATGATGAATCTCTAAGGATCAAAGGTGTTGGATCAGCCATCATTGGAAAAGAAAAGATGAAATCCAAAAAAAACACTATATGTTGATGGACTGAAACACAACCTGCTCAGTGTGTCACAACTCTGTGATGAGGGAAACAAAGTGATCTTCAGAAAAGATGGATTTGTTGTAAAAAGTGAAAATGATGGAAACATAGTTACAAGGGGCCAGCGTACAAGAGGGAATTTGTTCCAAGTTGGGGATGGACAGAACTCTTGTTACATGAGTGTGGTGGATGAAAATAAATTATGGCATAAAAGGCTGGGTCATATGTGTCAGAGAAATATGTGCAAGTTGTCAAAGCGAGAAAATGTTCGGGATATGCCTGATTTATCAAGAAAAAGAGATTGGTGCTGCACTATTTGTGAGAAAGGGAAGATTGCCAATTCTATGCACAAGAGAGTTGAAATTCGCTCAAAAAGACCCTTAGAACTCATACACTCAGATATATGTGGGCCAATGAGCAAGCAATCTTCAAATGGAGATAAGTACTTCATTACTTTCATTGATGACTTTACTCGCATTACTTGTGTTATGTACATGAGACATAAGTCAGATGCTCTAACAATGTTTAAGAGTTTCAGAAGGAAAGCAGAGAAAGAATGTGAGTATTCAGTGAAGAAGTTGAGAACTGATAATGGTGGTGAGTATAAGAATGAAGAGTTTGAAAGTTATCTTGAGAAACATGGAATTCGGCATGAGTTTAGTTCACCATACACACCTCAACAAAATGGGGTGGCTGAAAGAAAGAATCGAAGTCTGGTGGAAATGGGGAGAACTATGTTACTTGAACATAGTCTCTCTCATTATTATTGGAGGCAAGCCATGAGCACTGCTGTGTATATTCAGAACCGGTGTTTCTATAGGCCAAACTCAGATATGACTCCATATGAAATGTTCTATGGAAAAACTCCAAGTCTGAAACACTTGAGAGTCTTTGGGAGTCCATGTATTATAAAGAAGAAAGGTGGAAATCTTGGAAAGTTCGAGCAAAGAGGAGATGACGGAATTTTTCTTGGCTATGCTCCAGAAGGAAGAGGATATAGATGCCTCAACAAAGAAACAGGAAGAATTATTGATTCTTCAGATGTAAAAGTTGTTGAAAGTGCTGAGAAAGAAAAGCAGTCATATGTTGATGTGGAAGTCGAGCGGGATAGAGAAGATTTTGTTAACAATTCTGATAATGATTCAGAATTTGTTCATCCTACTCAAGAAGAGGAATCTGACTCAGAAATATCAAGTGATGAGGATGAAGTTCAAACAACTCATCCTTGGTTGAGGAAACAAGTGGAGGCTCAGAACATTATTGGAGATAAAAATCAGAGGGTTCAAACAAGAAGAACAACAAATGCTATATCACATACTTCTCTTTATTCGAAAGTTGAACCGAATGATGTAAATGAAGCATTTGAGCATCCAGAATGGGTTCATGCTATGAATGAAGAGCTTGATCAGATAGAGAAGAACAATACTTGGGAACTTGTGCCCAAGCCGGACAACAAGAACATTATTGGTACAAAGTGGGTTTTTCGAAACAAGCTGAATGAAGAAGGTAATGTAATAAGAAACAAGGCAAGATTGTTCTGCAAAGGGTATTCACAAGTTGAAGGCATTGACTTTGATGAAACCTTTGCTCCAGTAGCTCGATTAGAAACAATCAGAATATTTCTTGCCATTGCTGCACAACGAGGTTACAAAATCTTTCAAATGGATGTAAAATCTGCATTCTTGAATGGTGATCTTGACGAGGAAGTTTACATTGATCAACCTTGTGGATTTGTTATTGGGAAAGATGAAAGCTATGTGTGCAGGTTGAAGAAGGCTCTGTATGGGCTAAAACAGGCTCCGAGAGCATGGTATTCTAAATTAGATACTTGCTTGAAGAAGATGAACTTTAAGAAAGGGAGAGTTGACAGCAATCTCTACATCAAGAAATGTCAGGAGTTTTCACTGATCGTTATTGTTTATGTTGATGATATTATATTTGCTGGAAATAATGAAAGATCATGTGAAAAATTTGCTGAGGAGATGAAGAAGTTATTTGAGATGTCCATGCTAGGTGAAATGAAGTACTTTCTTGGGTTACAAATTTCACAGAAGAAGAATCATGTTTTTCTATCTCAAGAAAAATATGCTAAGGAACTTCTGAAGAAGTTTGGTATGGAAAATTCGAAACCAGTTTCCACACCGATTTCAGTGGGAACCAAGTTGTCTAAAGATGGAGAAGGAAAAGAAGTTGATCAGAAAGAGTTTCAAAAACTGATTGGAAGTCTGCTATATTTGACGGCCTCAAGACCCGACATCGTCTATGCTGTTACTTTATGTGCGAGATTTCAGAGTGCTCCTAAAGAATCACATTTGATTGCTGGAAAAAGAATTCTCATATATATCAAAGGCACAACAAACTTTGGAATCCGGTATGACGGCTCTGAAAATATTGATCTATTTGGGTATTCTGATGCTGATTGGGCAGGAAATGTTGATGATCGAAGATCCACATCTGGTGGAGTATTCTTTCTAGGAAAAAGCTGTGTTAGTTGGCATACCAAGAAACAGAATTCAGTAACTCTTAGCACAGCTGAGGCTGAGTATGTTTCTGCTACTCAAGCTGCAACTCAACTAATGTGGATGAAGACTCAGCTGGAAGATCTACTTGTTGAAGTAAAGATACCATTTCTCTTGGGTTGTGATAATCAGAGTGCAATCAATCTTACAAGAAATCCAGTACAACATTCTCGTTCAAAACACATTGATATAAAGTACCACTTCATCAAAGAGCAGGTTGAAAAGAATGAACTGAGGCTGGAGTATGTTCCTACATCTGAACAAATTGCTGATATATTTACAAAACCGTTACCGAAGGAACCATTTGCAAAGTTGAGGTTGAACATGGGTGTACAACCTCCTTCTCATCAAGGTTAAGGTACATGTTTCTGTCCCCTCTCTCATCTTAGCTTTGGATAGTGTTGTCAAGGGGGAGAATTGTTTCATAAATCTATCCATAAGGAAGAATGTATTAAGGGAGATTTGTGGGTAAGCTGTGAATTCCGCATGTATGTGAGTGAACTATTCTAACTATTTGTTGGAGTGGTTGTAGGAAACAAAGTTGTTTTACAGGAAATTTGAAGAAGTGAAGAATGCTATTGCAAGATGTTCTGAAGAAGGATGAGGAGGTATGTTCATGAGATTTCACAATCACTGCTTTTGGACAGCATGGTTTTGGCTGTCAATAAATCTTGTTTCCTACAATGAGTTAGCTCACGTAGGCTTAGAATTGTTGATAAGTAATCCATTGCAAAAGGTTTCAAAATTCAGTGATTTATGAATCTTTGTTGACAACAAAATCCAAAGGGGGAGATTGTTGGGACCAGGTTGAATGAAGATGAAAGTTTGAAGAGTTAGCTTTTGCAGAGTGTTGTATTTTGTTGTCAAAGGCGATAAATCAATTCACTGTTTAGAAGGATCATAAATCAGACGATGCTTTTCTGGTATGTATTTCACACATATCATGAGTTAGGAGAACTTGTGATGCAAGCCTTATGAAGGAAAGGGGGAGAAATGATGATGCCAATTATAAAATGTTTTGATTGGAAGGGATGATGCTGCTGGAAGATAGGAAAGATTCAGTTCCCATTGCAACTCTAACGATGCTTAAGCTGATCTATCAAAGGATAAATATCACGATAGTGGGATTCGTGATAAGAGTAGAAGAATGGATATGGGAAGCAGTAAAGAGATAAAATGGCAAAGCAATAGACAATCTGGGGATGGCAGAAAAGCACAGTTTAAGGTGGCGCCGTTTTCCAGTGTTTGCCAAATTTTAGGGCCTGAAAATCGGGAGATGAAGAAATTTGCTTGGCAATGGATGTTGCGCTGAAGATGGTTTATACGTGCAAAAGAGTTATTCAAGGTCAGAACTATGAAACATGACAAAGGAATGGAGTGCGCGGAAATTTAGGCACGTTTCGGGCAAAAATAAAGTGGTGCGCGCAATATCTGCGGGATGCGCGAAATAGTAGCGGGTTGCGCGAAAAATCTGCGGGTTGCGCGAAAGATTGGCATGGTGCGCGAAATTGGGGAATGAAGTTTTCGCGCAAATGATGATTCGAGATCAGAAGATCAAAAATTGGCAAAGGCATAAAATGCGCGAAATATTGGAGCAGTGCGCGAAATCTGATGTCGCAGGAAAGATTGGGTTTGCGCGCAATATAGAACGCGGTGCAGAATTTTGCGCGCAATTGTTGCTTCATGCTTAGAAGGATGAAAAATGGAAAAGGCATGAGGCGCGCGAAAACTTGAAGCATGGCGCGAAATATGAAGTTGCATAAAAGAGTTTTTACGCGCATGGAGGAGGTTTTACGCGTGGATTAGTGTTTTTCGCGCGGGTTGAAAAATGCCTATAAATATGAGGCTAATCCCTGTTAGATGGTAATGCTCGACACTTAGAAGAAATCCCGAGCTCTGGTGCGTGTAAATTATACGCTAAGTGAGTTGCGCGAAAAGAGGAAAAGTTGCGCGTAAAAGGAAAGTTGCGCGAAAACGTTTTTCGCGCCAAAAGGGAATTTTACGCGCAGGCCATTTGAATTGCGCGCAAGGCACCCTAAAGGCTGCGCAAAATATTTGGGGTCTTTGCACGTATTCAGTTGTGCACGAGAGAGTTCTTACCGGCTTCTGGGTAAGAAAGTGAAGATTTGTACTTCGGAGAATACATCTGTTTAATTGTAAAGAAGCACTGAAACATTGTGTTATCCTATTTGTGCTAAGAGGGAGAACACGCACTATTGGATTGTTTTTAGAGTGCTTCACGAGTGTAAGGGTATATCCTACTCGTTTTATTCCACATCAAAGGATTGTTTTCTAGTGGATTGTGTGGTACTGGATTATTTCCGTACCATACCAAGGACGTAGCTACTCTTGTTGAGTAGTGAACCTTGTAAATCTTGTGTTCCTGTGGATGTGTGTGTTCAGCAGGGAAGAAACTCTTTAACAGGAGGCGAAGGTTGTTTCAAAAAGGGGAAACTTAAAAAAGAAAAAGATATCACTGATTCACCCCCTCCCCCTCTCAGTGATACTTGGATCCTGATTGGGAACTTCAGGACATCCAAACTCTAGATTGATATTTGGAAGCTATTGAATGGAAGGACTTAAAACAAATGGTCATGGAGCACTTTTATCCAGACATGTTATATAACAACCTTACTTATTAATTCACAATAATAAATGATTTATTACTTAAAATTTCTTTTAATACATCCCAAAAGGTCAAAAAATATAGTTAATTTGGGAATTAGATATATATAATAACATAATGAACATGGGATACAGCAAAATTATTGGAATCTTCCTTAACATGCCTCTAAAATTACATGGATTTTTAAAATGGTACGAGATAGCCTGGTGACAAACAAAAGAAAGGGATGAGATATAAATCCAAGAAAGAAAATAAATATTATAGAAGGTGATACATGTTAGACAATAGGAATATCAATGGGGTATAAAATTTATAGGAATCATAAACATGAACAATGAGGAATGATATAGCACGATGATCATAACATGGGAAATGTGGAAAAAACATAAAACAGTTCATCATAAACATAGGTCATGACTAAACTGCAAAGACATCATGGTGAAAAAATCCCCATAAAGTAATTAGGTTAGATCCTTCTCCCAACATGACATATCATGATATGAAATATTACCTAATGAATCATAGTGCTAAATAATTTTGGGTTAACCCATCACATTCATTTCATTATCATGATTATGTGTTCCACATAGATCATACAACATGGATTTATTCATCATCATGATTTATTACATAATAAAAGAGTTTGGAATACATACATGTAATTCCCCAATCAAATGTATATGTGTATAAAGTGGAAAACCCATGATAGGAAATAGCCTTGGTATTCACTACAAAATTGTTTTGGCATGGAAAATCATGGTGATATTTTGGTAGCATAATGATGTCATGTAAATATCTATAAAAATTGGTTAATGAGAGATAAAGGGGTATTTAATCGCATATAAATCCAATGGTAAGTAATAGATACATCAAAAAAACATATCACATCATTATAAATTTGAAAAGGATGCATAAGGTAATGAAGAAACTTGAACAAAGAAAATATTCCTAACTATATTTCTGCATGGTAATGGGTGTCCATAAAAGATCATGGGAGGCTTAATGATAGTTAAATGAGGATATCACCATTTTTAAATAAAATGGATAGGAATGGTAATATGAAAGAACATATTCAAAACAAAAGAAAATGGAATTTAAGATACATAACATAAAATAAGTGCTTCAATGGAAATGAGAAATATAAATCACTTATTGAATTTTGGCATAGTAACGACTTAGGTAAAGGTCAAAATGAGAGAGGTTAAATTATAAATCATTAAAATAAAATCATATTTATAGTAAGGGTATGTTTCTAAATAAATTAAATTATAAAAAAATTTCAATTAAGAAGACAAATTTAAAAGAAGTTTCTTGAATTGAAAGGAGGATAAGATGGCACCTTACTTAAGTGTGTGATTCCAAATGCTTGGGAGTGGCTTATTGTGAGCTTTGGGAACATTGGGAAGACTCTAGAGAGTGGATGGAAAATTATAGATGAGATTAAAAGATTTTTAGTGAAGATAAATGAGAGGTTGGTTTGGTCTATATGGGAAAAGAGGTGGATTTCTTTATTATTTAGGTTTTGGACACTACATTATAAAATAACCAAAAACAAAAATCAGCCAATAGTTTTTGACAATTATTTTCTAAAAATGGGAACTTTTATTCTTATTTTATATTTATAAGGTCCAGAAATAATAAAATATTGTTTTTTCTTATGTGGATGTGAGTCATACTCTTAAAATAATGGTTTTAAAACGTTATAATATATTTATTATTTTGGAGGATCCATAAAGGATTTATAAAATTAAGAAAATAAACCTAAAATCACATTATTTTAAAGGTAAAATGTATATTTCGTCTTGTATACCCTTCATATAATTTATTACATCAACTTTTAGTCATTATGATGTCATAATACACAAAATATATTTATATGATATTTTAATTTTACCCAAAATTTCGACTCCCGAAAATTTTTGAAAAATTATGTGTTGGATAATTTTGACATTTTGATTCCATAAAAAATATTTATTTTATCTAAATAACTTTTAAAATATGTTAATTTTCATTTTTAAAATAAAATTTACATTTATTAAGAAATTCTAGGTTTTTTGACAATAACAATTTTTGAACCCTTATAAAACTTTTCAACTGACTTCATTAAAATTATATGATCATTTATATTTGATAAAAAATATTTAATAATAATATCTTATTAAATGTTATTTATTTCAAAAATCCATTAATTCATAAAAATAAATTCATTAATTATGTTTTAATATTAACCAAAAATACTATTTTTTTAATTGTATCAAATTAAAAATCATTTACAAAGTAACAAGAAAAGGTTGAAAATATATTCATTATTCGATAAAAAATAATTTAAATACTCATATTTATATGGTATTGATACATATCCATTTCATACAACAAAATACTCAATAAGGTTAAGGTGCACAGTAGTGGGTCCTTCTTGGGGTGGTTCAGTGATTATGGTTTGGGTCGTGTTCTTGGTGAGCATGAACTTCTTCCTTAAATGGTTTCTCATATTCTTAAGTTGTTGGATCTCATATTGGTCTTGGTAGAGGGAAAGTTCCAAATATTTTATCCTCATAAGCTTTCAGAAATGGGTTTCATAGGGTATGATCCTATTGGTTGAGGTCATCATTTCCTTTGTCTGTTTCAATTGGATTTTTCAAAACCCTATATTTATACTAATCATGTGATCACTATTCAGTGGATATATCACAAATGGTAATAATTATTAATGGTATTCCAAAACTATTAGGATATAATAAAACCAAAGAAGTGCATATTTTTTCAATATCGATTATACATAATAATACACTTAATTAAATCAGAAGGGTAATTTCTAAAATAGTTTGGGTTATTACAATCTTCCCTCCTTAAGAAACTGAGCCCTCAAAATATTATTTTTCCATACTAAAACATATGAGGGTAACTCTTCTTCATCACCTCCTTCATCTCCCACATTGATTCTATAAAATTTTTGTTTCTCTACTACATTTTGTCCAGGTGTATTGTCTTATTTCATAGAACTTTTTTTCTATAATCATATATCTTCACTATCTTCTGTTCATAAGAAATATCATTCTCTAATGGTACCACCTCTTAATTAAGTACATTTTAGGGGTATGGTGTGTACTTACTTTATAGGGTTATGAGGAATACATCATGTACTTGAGAATGGTTTAGTGGAAGTTTCATTCAATAGTCCACTACTCCAATGTGATCCAGGATATCAAAGGGGATGTTGTATCTTGGAATAATATTCCCCTTCTTCCCAAATATCATCACCTTATTCCATAGATACATGTAGATGAATACCATGTATCCAACATCAAATTCTACGTCTCAACAATTACTATCTGCAAATCTCTTCTATCAACTCTGAGAAGCCTTGATGTGGCTCTAAATGGTCTTGACCTTTTCCACCATTTCCTCAACCATTTTAGGACCAAGCAATTATTTTTTCCCAACTCATCTCAACATGTAAGTGTTCTGCACCTCCACCCAAAAATTGATTCATAGGGAACCATTTGTATGCTTGAGTTGAAACTATTATTGTTAGAGAACTTGATCAGAGGAAGATGTTTATCCCATCCTCTATTGAAGTCAATTGAGAATTCTCTCAACATGCCCTCACGTGTCTAGATATTTCACTTAGATTTTCCATTAGTTTGAGTATGATAGGTTATACTGAAGTTTATATCAGCATTGATATCATGTTGTATAATGTTTTAGAACTTATAGTTGAATCTTGGATCTCAATTTGATACAATAGATTGTGGTACAGCATGAAGCCTCATCACTTCTCTGGTGTATCTCCATGCAAGTTGATCCAGTAATAAATCCTCTGGAATTGCAATGAATTTTTAAATCTTTCTAACATGTTCCTCAACAACCTAGATAGCATTTTTTCCCTTTTAGGCCTTTGTAATTCTAGTGACAATGTCCACAGTGATGTTTTCTCATTTCCATGTTGGTATGGGTAATGGTTTCATTATCCCCTTAAACTTATTCCATTTAGCCTACATGCTGACATACTAGGAACATAGATGTATATTCAGGGATCTCCTTATTCATGTTATCCCACTAATAGTGCTCTCATATATCTCAATACATATTTGTTCTTCTTGGGTGAATGGATAAAGTCAAATTATGTGCATCATCCAATAGTTCCTTCTTTAACTCTAGATTTCTTAGAACACATAATCTTGACCAAAATCTCACAATTCCTTATTCATTAATATTTAACTCGAAGGATTTACCATTACTTATACATTCCACTTTATTCTAAATTTCAACATCATCCCTTTTTGAATAATTTATCTTTTCCAAAAGAGACAATTGAGAAATCATTTGTTAAAGGCTTGATGATGTTCCTTTCTTTATGATTCTTATGTCCATCCTCTTCAATTCAAAGAAGATAAAATCCTTCTCAATACTCATCAATGATAAAGTTTTTGGATCATTTATAATTAAATAATTTCCCACTTTATTCACTTTCCCATTATGGTAATTAATTGAGAAATCATAGTCCTTGATCAGATCTAACCATCTTTATTGGAGCATATTCAACTCTTTCTATGTGAATATATAATTGATCAATTTTTCATTCATATATATTTCACACTTCTACCCCAATATAATATGATTCCATATTTTCAAATTGAAAATCACTACTCCCAACTTCAGATCATGCATTGGGTTGTCCTATTAATGATCTTTCAACTTCCTTGAAGAATAGGTTATGACTTTTTCATGTTGCATTAACAAACAACCTAATCCCTTGTTCAAAGAATCATTAAATAACAATAAAGGTTCTCCACTTATGGGAATTGTTAGTACTAGAATAGTGATAAGACCCCTTTTCATCTCCATGAAGTTGTCTTCACATTCATCATTCCAATAAAACTTCACTCGCTTCGAATTTATCTTTGTTATAGTATTTGAAAATTGGGAGTAGTTTCTCACAAATCGATAATAATACCCAACTAAACCATGGAAACTATGGATTTATATCATATACATTAGCCTCGGCCATCATTAAATTAATTCTATCTTAGAAGTATCAACTGATACCCCATTTATTGTGATGATATTCCCCAATAAAGAGACTTCCTTCATCCAGAACTCACATTTTATGTACATGGAATAAAGCTTCTCCTTTCACAGGGTATTTAGCACAGTGATTAGATGCTCCTGATTATCCTTATATATTTTTTATTATATTAGAATATCATCTATAACTACTCCCAAATATTTGTCGCGTTAATCTCTGAATACTCTATTCATCAATTCAATGAATATTTTTAGAGCATTAGTGAGTCTGAATGGAATCACTATGAACTCATAGTTCCCATACCTTGTACGAAAAGTGATCTCGAAGATATCTTCCTTCTTCACCCTTCACAATATCACAACTGAATATCCACCTTGGAGAAGTATTGTGCTCCTTGTAGATGATCAAAAAAGTCATCAATCAGTGACAGAGTAAAAATGTTCTTTATCATGATCTTTTTGAGATTACACTAATGAATTCAAAGGTGCATTGACCCATCCATTTTATTGAAGAAAATGATTTATAGAAAACCAACATAGATTACCACCCAAACCAATATTATAACCTATTATTCGCTAACCAAAATAGAATTATTGATGCAAATAAGCTAGTGATGAACACTTGGGAATCTAGAAACAACCATTGGGGATAATTTCTCCCGTAATAAAAGATGGAAAAAATAAAATTACAATACAAAAAAATATTCAGATAAATAAATCAAAACAACTGCCTCATGTTCAAGGAGATGGTAAAAATAAAAATATAATAAAAAAAGAACTATAAAACTCATCTATTGGTGGTCGATGAACTCTCATTGTTTCCCATGTAACCTACCTTTATCCAACCACGAATGAACCCATAAAGGAAGATGATGATAACATAGTCACCTTATATAATAACATATAGTCTATAAACACCAAATGGAATAATCGGGGTGTGATCTATAGATCATGGTAGGATTTCACGAAAGAGTCTATATAGATAGTTGATAAGTTAATTAAAACATTCTAAAATAGATTAAATTAATGGAGTATAATATTTTACATTTAAAAAAAGGAAAACTAAGTCCATCGAAATTAGTCTATAAAAATTCTAGGTTTAAAACTTAA
Source organism: Viscum album (assembly GCA_963277665.1). Taxonomy (NCBI): domain Eukaryota; kingdom Viridiplantae; phylum Streptophyta; class Magnoliopsida; order Santalales; family Viscaceae; genus Viscum; species Viscum album. The sequence continues at coordinate 601,626,164 of OY728122.1, forward strand.
ATATAATATTTTAAAAATCATTTATCAAACCAAAGTTGGAAAACTTTGAATTTTATCATTTAAAAATAAAATTTTATTGAAAATATTTAAAAACCATTTCACAATCTAATGTTAGATCAATAAAAAATTAAGAACATGCGTATAGAGTCAAAAGTTTCACAAGATTCAATATGATAGATTCAATGTGCATTATCTCAATAAATTGATCAATCAAGAAAAATAATCAATCATGCAAGGAAACTTTAGTGCCAAGTAGTGATGATTAATGTTATCATTTATCATCTATCAAGTATAGTTATTTATTAGATAAAAAGTAGTTTTTATTGTGATTATACAATAATGAATCTTATAAAAAATCATCATGACTGATCATCAAGCTTACATCTTATCTCACAGGTCATAAGCTCAATAGTTCTATTCATAACGGCTTCCCTGGTTGCATTTCCATAGCCTAAACCTATTATATTCTCTAAGGATACACTATATAAGGTGTGATCATAAAAGAATAGAATATATCTATTTTATCTCATTTAACTACCCGGGTTTCCTTTACCATTCAAATAAAGTGAGTGAGATAATCAAGTCACATTGTTCCTAAGAAATTCACATTAGTATTAGTACGAGATCATGCCCTCAATATTTCTATCATTCTTAGGTCATATCTTTATCTAGCTCCAAAACACCCTCAATTAAATAATCCATTTTTCAACACCGATCAATGGGAATTATAGGAATCATTTATGAAATATCAAGGGACTATAAAAATATATGATCATCATAAAGTTCCAACCGGGCCATCAAGCATTATCAATTTCTGTTCAAAACCTTTTCTTCAAATAAACATTAAAAAAGAGGAAATCTTCCCCATTTCATTTCAAAAAAAATATCCTTTCAACCAAACATTTATTTCAAAAATTCCCTATGGAATTAAATTGAATAATAAAAATATAGGTGGCTCAAAGTCATTTCAAAACATGGTTTTTATACAAATTTTTTCCATGTTGGAAATCACTCATTTCAAATGACCCATGAATTCCCATATAGGAAAACAAGTGGAAGTCATTAAAAAATGTATATTGGTTATTTAATAGATTCAACTATTTTAAAACCTAAGTAAATCATTTTGCATATCACCTACATTCACTCAAGTCCATCCATTTCACTTTAGAAATAAAAATCATCCCTATTCAATCACTTTCCACACAAAAAAACATAAAAATATCTTCAAAAGTAAATTAAAATAAATATATAATTCTTTAATTTATAAAATTTATAGAATTATAAAAATCATCATCAAATCAATCCATTCTAATTTCAATTATTAGAGAAGATGATAAAAACAAAATTCATAAGGCAATTCATCATTAACTTTTATAGGTCGGGGATTAGAAAGTAAGAAATGCAAATAAATGAATTTTTTAATCAAAAAAGAATTAAAAGTGGAAGTAAAATCATATAAACACATACTTGGAATATATGTAAACACAAATAAAATCAATCTCAGGTGTTTCCCCATCGATGTTGATCACTGAATCAAGAAAGAGGGATCTCGATAGAAGTGACAAGAGATCTTAGATCCATAATTCCCCATCAACCACCCTTGAATCAATTAATTATAAGAAAATAATAGTATCTACGAGGATTTAATAAAGATAATATTACAAATCAAATTCCAATATGATAAGAACAATCTACAAGAGGATAATTTCTTTGATGGGCACTTGGATCCACTAAGAGAAGGGGTTGGGAGATCCAAAACACCTCTAGAGGGCTCCCCAAATCCAAAGGGATGAATGAAGATAAAAAGAAATAAGTAATAATTAAATACGGGATTTTATCGATTCTTATTTTTAGAAAATAAAACACTATGCTTCAGTCCCCCATGACCATGGTATAGAAAATCTAAAGAAGAGGCTTTCCACGGTACAGTACTAAGGATATTCTACAGCCACTTCAGTTTAACAAACTCCTATATCCATGATTTAGTCCATATATCATATCTGATTTTCACATGGTTGGACTATGGTGTATCTGATACACCATACCACAACCACTCTTAAAAACAAATAGGCTTAGAATAACTCCAAGTCATATCAAAACTTTCCACACAGTAGTGGGGCCGAAATTGGAAAAGGCAAAAACAACACAATCTGAGACACACTACACCACTTCCTCCTATCCACACTATTTCTAGGTTGAAAAGGGAAGTGGAATTAATATTCTCCACACCATAGCCTCATCACCTGCACCATATTTATTTCTCTCTACATCACATACCCTAACAACCACAACCTTGCACAAAACTCAAAAAATTAAAAAAACCAGAAACACTAGGAACATCACCCAAAAAATAGGTGATAAAAGTTAAGAGATAAAAATACCTAAAATATGGTAATATAATGTTACTTACATGTTAAAAATCCAACCATGTGATAAAACATTATATGTAAAACCATTCATAAATTTCAAATAACAATACAAGACTCAAACCTATAGGAACATATACTAGATATTAAAATTAACCTAAATGAGGCATAACATAGATACAACATGATATTGAGTCCCATACTGGTGTTTCAATGTCACAAAACCTCAAGTATAATTACACACACTAATGTTAAATTTCCATTTACTAATTCCCATAAGGTCCCCAAGGTTTTACACTTTTCAAAACCATTTAAAAGCATTTCTCTTATTTTATAAATTATTTAAAAAAGATTAATTGACACTCCCATGATTTAAAAACCCATTTAATAATAAAAACCACCATTAATGAATTTTGAAAATCATTTTTTCCTGATAAGAATTACCTCTTCAATTACTGAAACCCCATTTCAGAATCAAAACCATTTTTAAATAAAAATCCATTTAAAGTCATATATCTCATGATGAAAAATCCACCCTGATATCAAATATAACCCTTTCATAAAAAAAACTAAGGAATTGAACAAGAACCTCATGTTATTAAATAATTAAAACATTCTTATTGGAACATCTTCCTCGATAATGGAGTGAAAAACCCATGTATTGATCTCCTAAATCCTGACGTTGAATCTAATCAAGAAGTAATTTAAAATACATCAAAGAACTCTCTTGGGAATCTATGGTTCAAAAGAAGAAGTTGTAGTATGTTTTGGTTCGGTGGGGTGTATGGGTATTTATAGAAAGGCTATAAAATAGAATACTATAGTGTATAATTAAAAACAATTATAGGTTTTTTCTCATTGATTTTGGAGTATTTTTATCTTAATGAAGTCATTAACCATTGAATATAGGGTTCTTTTCATGACCCAAATTACCTAGGGAATCTATATAATCAACTGAACCAATGAGTATCCTATAATACCTTGGTTTCCTTCCTATCACACCACAAGCTATTAACCATTGGGGTCACTCATCCAACTAATGATTGTCCCCATAGGATAACACATGTTCTTTTAGTGTGCATTTTCCTTATTCACACACACCCAATGAAACTTACTAGGATGTCACCCATCATAACACTACTCCAAGACAAGAATTCTTGACTATGGAGTTATAATTATGTATGATCTAGAAGTAAAGTTTCACCTTTTTAACATGGGTAATAAAAAATATTATATTTTGTCTCACTTTTATAGGGGTGTTACACTTTCCATAATTTAAATAAAAATTCCTCTGTTTTGGACCCCACACCTCAAACCTAGGCATTGGAACTACACTCCTAACTTGGTATTGGATCGGATACCATTTCCACAATCTAACTTCATTGGTACATAAAATTAGTCAACCTACCCTATGGGTATCCTATAATACCTTGGTAGCCTTTTGAAGACACCACAATCTATTACCCAAATGGGTCACTTATCCAACTAATGATTGTCCTCATAAGACAACACATGTTCTTTTAGTGTGATTTTTCCTCACACACACAACCTGAGAAACGTCCTAGGAGTAAACCCATATTTACACTATAACAGGTCAATCATGCTTAACTATGGAGTTCTAATTAAGTAGGATCTTGAATATAAATCTTCTCATTGTTAACAATTGTAGTAATAATTATACTATTAAGTCTCAATTTTCTATATATGTTACTGGATTCATAGTAATATGTCGTTATCCCATGGGGATACGAAACTATCTTCTATTTAGTGAATAATCAACTTGAATACCAATTTGGGTGGTACTCTAATTTGGTTTATTAAAAATTGAATCAAAGGAGGTACTTAAAATAAATTATTATTATTTTAAATTACTTATGTTATTTTGGGTGAGTTATGGTAAAAGGAGATTAAGAATGTTTCAGGTATTGAGAGGTATTTGTGAGAGGATTATTGAATAGAACCTCCTCATGATAAGACTTGGGTTACTATGGAAAATAGTTACTTGAGTCTTTGTTTTGAGTTATTTTTTTCCTAATGATAAATGAAATTTAGATTCCTGAAGTGATTATTCATATTTTTGGAATCTTGTATGACTTTTGGAAGTATAATGGAAATATGACTAGAGATTCATGGTTCCTTCATGTTATAGTAAACTATAAGGAATTGGGGTGGCTGGTGTGGAAGTCATTCCATGAACTGTTGTGTGGTTTTTGTGTGTTCTAATAGCCTATACGAGCAAACCATCCATAGGGTTACTTTAAAATGAACTTGGATCCATGTCCATTTCTTCCCAAAATGACTTCACCCATGTAAGGTTCGTTTGGAGGGTTATAGATATGTTTTTTCATGTTCTTATTTTGTTATCTTATCTTTAAACCCTTTCTTAATGATCTTAAATCCTATTTAAAAGAAAAATTGTGGCTAAAAAGGTTTTTTGAGTTCATTGGGAAATGTTTTCAATTGTAAAAATGTTAGTTTAATGAAATATTTCCTTTGGAAAACTATATTTCAATGACTTATTTGTGATGTGATAAGTAAATTTTTTAATAATATTTAATTTTTGTAATGGGTTTGAAATAGAAATTGTTTTAAAGATCAAAAAAATGAGATTAATTATTTTGAAACCATGGAATAATTTTCTTAATGTGATAAAGGATTTTGGAAACTATAATTGATTTATAATAGGATATTCTATTTGGATAATAAAGTGAGATGTTTTATAAATGGGGAAATCATTTGTGTTTCAAGTAGTGATGTTTTGGTGAAAGTTGTTTCATGCCTATTTTGAAGTCATTTAGAATGTATTCATTCCCCATTTAGGTTATTTTTTGTTCTTGAGTTGTTGAGCATATTTCATGAAGTTCAAAAATGTCTCAGATGATTTTTTCCATGAAAAAATAGAATTTTCATTCATCAATATAGTCTTTGGATAAGTCCTTCAAATTCTTCATAAGTGACATATCCAATTGATGACTCTACCCATACTCTAAATCATGTGGTGGAGTCTAATAATTTCATGTATTTGGACCCCACCCAGGTTTTCATGGATTTTCATCCACCTTCTTATGGAATTTAATAGGGTTCCCCTAAAGCAATGAAGTTTATTGAAGATGTTTAAGATATGTTTGTCTCTATACAGACTCCTAATGCTATTAAGGTAAATTCTATCAACTTCATGTTTGAGGGACCTATCCAAGAGGTGTATAAAGTTGTTTTTTCCTATTGACTGCATAAAATAATTTCTAGTAGATTCTTCAACATAGTCTTCATTTAGTGGAAGTATCCTAAGTAAGTAAAAAAAGGTAAATTTTATAAGATCTTGGGTTTTCGTCAAGATAAGATATCAGATATGGATTATTCCAAACAATTATCATGTTTGGTATTCTTATTACCTATTATTACTAGTAATTCCTTTACAAAGGAAATTGGTTTCATAAAATTTCATCACTCTGACCTTGGAGGTGTTGTCTTAGTTATATATTCGACCTCTTACCTAATAGTTTAAAAAATGGACTTGTCAGCTGATACATAGCTAGAAGTGGAGATGAAAGTGGAGAACATCTCACACAAAGTTTACATTAGAGAATATTTCATGCCTAGTTAACTATGGGTGTTTTCGGGTAGGGATGGTCTTCTCAATGAAATAAGAGGAATTTTCCTTTTTTTAATGTGGAACACCTGGTTATTCTAAGAATTCTTGTTTTAAGGCCCCAATAATTTGTAAACAATGTGGAAACTTTGGTAACCAAAATAGGTTATATAAGATGTTCTATCGAAAGTTCATATTTTTATCAAGGATCATTAGGTATTGGCCATGGGGAAGCAAATGATTCAAGATACTAGGTCTCTATCCATAGTCCTTAGAGTAAATATTCTCACGCAGTGGAGGAGATTCTATTTGTGATAGATGTTTACCCAACTTGATCTTTCCAAATTCAAAGTGGAACTATTTGAGTTTTCTTATTATGGTTCATCTTTTTTTAAAATCCTATTTATTTTGGATATTTTCATGGAATATATTGGTGTCTTGGTGACTGATATCTTATGAACCTTGGTTGTAATCATGATGATGGTTTCATTTTCATGATATATATGGGTTTCTAGCATATGGATTTGAACTCTTTCATGTTTATAATTAATCTCGAATAGTTATAGTTCTTCTGGAATGGTTTTATATCCTTGATGTTATTTTTTCTCTTGGTGATGGAGTGGAATACTGTATTCAGAACCTTTAGATGTTGGGGTTCTAGTTCTTCAAAATCCCTCCTATTACTTACTTATATGGGTGTATTTCAATGGTTAATGTCAGATACTTTTAGGATGACTATTTTCCCTTAGTATCCTCTCTTTTTCATGATGTTTATACTATTATATTGATATGATGGGTAATCTACCATGTGATAGTTTAGTACCATGTTTTTGCACTAACTTTTTGTTATAAGATATTAGTGGTTGGACTTGGATTGACCATGGGGTGACACTCAGATAACTAGAAATATTTAGATTCTTGAAATACCAAGAACCTTGAGGTTCAAGTAGATGATTTGATGAAATCGTTGTGGCATGAGGATCAGTTTTTAGAATACTAGGTTATTATAGATTAAATTCCCATGGAATAAATCATTTCCAATTTCTTTCCTAGATTATGGATTTTTGATAATAAATGGTTTTTAAGAGTTTTGACTCTCTTGGAATAATTTATTTGTTTTCCGGTGTTTTTCTTTTGTGAGTTTGGATTCAAATATTATATCTCCCTCAATGGTAAGTGATTAAACTATCTTATTATTGTTTAATGGAACATGGTATTCTCATGAAACACCATTTTTTTTGAATCTTTATATGGTGTAGATACATAGTCTAGGTCTTTATTTCATTATAGTTTATTTCCATATTCCTCTTGGTGATATTTGGGTTTTTGTGATGTTCTAATCTTGGGTGAGTCTTTCATCTGGTTCGAGTAACATCCACCTCACAAGAAGAGTGATTGAGCTATTTTTTCATTTTTTCCCATATTTTAGACTGAAAAATTTTTTAGGAATAAAAAAAATATTTTGGGGATAATGTGACATTATTTTAATATTTTTCATGTATTTTTATCTCTTACCTTTGACCACCTATTATTTGGGTGTTGTTCCAGTTGTTTCTGGGTTTTTTTGAAGTTTTGGAGTTTTTTGAAGGAGGGTATTCCATGGATGCTAGGGGTTGTGGTTTAGAGAATCATATCTATGGAATAAGCCACATGACTATAACATGAAGGTTTTTAATTCCTCATCCTTTTTCATCTTGGATAGAGTGTGTATGGGAGGCTGCAGCATATTGAGGCTTAGGGTGTGTTTTCTATGCCACTTATAATTTAGGAACCACTATGATGTCGACAACCCAGCTATGGTGTGAAGTTATTCTATGAATATTTATTTTTCAAAGTGGTTATGGTGTGATGTGAGGGATGACCCACAGTCCTACCCTAGGAAATAGTATTTTTAAAGTGGACTATGCCATGGATCCAAGATTTGGTTGGACTATGGGAGGCTACGACATAGCCTTGTGCATTATACCATGGGAACCTTCTTTTTCAGCCTTTTTGCATTGTGGTCAGGGGGAGTTATGGTGTAGTGTATTTTTTTCTAGACTATAAACCCTAAGACTTCCCAATTTAATTCCATCTTCCTTATTTCGAACATTATTGGACCCTTTGAGTTTTAGGATCCCTCTAGAGGTGTTTCTTCTATCCTAACCCCTTATCTTAGTAGATCAAAGTGCCGATCAAAGTGGTGATCTTATTACATTATGTTCTTATTATCATTTCCTTTGATATCTCCTATTCACTTGATTTTTTTCCTCCAATGGGATATGGTAGACTTTTAATTTGTTGGATCATGGGTGGTTGATGTGGAATTGTTGGTCTTGTATCTCTTCTCACTTCTATCAATATCCCTCTTACTTGATTTTGTGATCATATTTGGAGATGAAATGCCTTAGATTTGTTGCAGTTAGATTTTAGGATTTTCCATGTTGGTGTTTCTTTGATTTTAATACCTCTTTTAATTCATTGTTTCTTGAAAAATTCATATGTGTGTGTTTCTTAATTTCTAATGAATGTCTTATGAAAGTTAATAATTAATTACCTCATGAGATTCACATTGATCCTCTTATCTATTAATTTAACATATAATGGATATATGTGATTATGATCTTGAATATTTTGTCAGTTTTATAAATAAATGAATTCCATGTTGATTTTAATTTCCATTCATAGATATTTTTAAGGTCATTTTGTGGAAATTGAGGGATTAGTCAAGTTTTGATTTCTAAAGTTAAATTCCCTAATGTTAATGAAATGGGTTGATATAAATAACAATTTCCATAGGGTTTCAAATAATTTAATTTCATAAATGACCAAAATCCCCCTTTTAATAAATTTCCCCATGTTTCTTTAAAATTTTCATTCTTTGGTTATTTGAAATGTGTGATTTTCAACATGTAAAAAATGTGTGTAAACCCATTTTTTGAAATTATTTTGAGCCTCATAAATTTTCCAACATCCTTGGAATTATTTAGGGATTATTTGAAATAAATTCTTGGTTTAAATTAAGTCTTAGAATCTTGGTAATTATTTTTGAATGGAATCGTGGATGATTACCCATTTTGAATGTTGATTTAAAGAAAATAATTTTAACTGAAATTGATGATTATTAATGTCCTGGTTAGTACATTGTGATGATAATCACTTATGATAGTCCATTGATATGACTGAGCTGACTATTGTAATTCCCATTAATGGGTGTTGAAAATGGTATTTCTTCTTGAGGGAGTTCATGGTGAGAATGAGATCTGAACCGAGAAGGACTAAAATGTTGGGGGCTTGATCCCATGCTAATACTGATGTGGATTTACATTGGGATCCATGTCACTTTATTATATCACTTTCCTACTTTAACTGGTCATGGGAACCTGGGTATTTAGATGATATGAACTATATATGTGATTTTCTTGTAGACTCACACCCAATCTAGTGGATCTGTAGAGGACATGATAGGTTTAGTCCATGGGAATGCGGCTAGAGAAGTGGGTGTGTGTGGACCTAGTAAGCTTGTGACCTGTGAGACAAGATTTAATATCGATGGTCAGTCATGATGATTTGTTAATTTCATTTACTATGGTGGAATCACTATGTTATCTATGTTGGACCTATGAAATTATTATACTTGATACTTGATACATGATAACATTCTATGTCACTACTTGGAACTATACTCGCCTTGTTTGATTGATCGGTTCTCCCAATTGATATGTCTATTGAGATGATTCACCTTGAATATATCGTATTGACTCTTGTGAAACTTATGATATCAACTGCATGTTTTTATATTTCTTGATTGATTTTATATAACTTGTGAAATGTTTTTTAAAGAATTTCAAGAAAGGTTTGGGTTTCCAAATGATAAAATGGAATTTTTTCTATCTTTGGTTTTATAAATGATTTTACAAAGTTTAAATACTTGTTAAAAAAATATAATTATTGGAATATGATTTTATTGAATTTAGTTTTCATTTTTTAAAATTTATATCATTTTACTCCATTGGTGTAATATATTTGAGCATGTTTCAATTATAGTATGAACACTATTGGAAACAAATCATATTCCAACAGTTTGGAACTCTTTTTATAGCCCCTAAAACCATTGGTATAGCCCTTAAAACCATTGGTATAGCTTATACAAACTATTTGAGGGATTGTTGGTTGATTTTTCATTAACCTATACCAACAGTTTGACCAAATAGTTGGCATAGAACACCAATACCATTGGTTCTCAAACCATAGGTATAAATAATTTTAATACAAATACTTGTTCCAACAGTTTAGTCAAACCATTAGTATAGGTATTCTATTTAAAAAAATATAGTGATGGGTGTGGATCCCACAACCTCTCACATATATTCCAAAGACTTTACCACTATTGTACAATAATTTTTATGTTCCTATATACAAGTATATATATATATATATGTATAAAAAATTATTTATATTAAAATATTTATTATTGTTCTTGTGGTTATGCATAGATAAATGAACCACCTATACCAAGGGTTTAGTAAAAACATTGGTATTGGTATCCAAAAACAATGCATATACCAACTAGTTTTTCAAACCATTGGTATAGGTTCCAAATTTCATACCTATAATAATAGTTTTTCAAAAATGTTGTAATAGGTGTAAAAAAATAATACCCTTACCATATGTTCAGTCAAACTATTGGTATAGGTTCCATATAATAGACCTATATCGATGGTTTTCAAAAACTTTTGGTATAGGAATCTAGAAACAATACATATACCAATAGTTTGGTAAACATTTTGGTATAGGTACCATATACCATAGATTACCAATAGTTTTACTAAACTATTGGTATATGGTTCATGTACCAATGGTTTTTAAAACCTTTGGTATATAGTTGTTGGTATAGCTAATATTTCTAATAGTGGAAGTAACTGCGTAGATTCATTATTGAAATCCTACTTGTCTCTGTATATCACACCTTACTTTCACAGTTTTGTGTTTGAGCCCTTTATGTTCTTATAAAAGGTGCTCATATTATCATTATCTACCTTTGTGGGTTTGTACCTAGTCATTCGATGGAAGGTGACTTCGGACATGGTAGCTGGTCATGGACCAAAAGGTGGCAGGTTTTGTAATTATTTTTTACTTTAATTTTTTTTGTATAGTCTCATTTTACATGTTTTAGTTGTTTTGAATTATTCATTAGATGATGTTTCCATAGTGTACATTGATTATTTTTATCTTTTATTATTGGTGGAATTATTTCCAATGGTTATTTATGGATTCCCATGTGCTTTTGTCCAACTCATAGAGATTGAAAATGATCTTCAAGTTAGGGGTGAGTTTTCTCAAATTCCAATTTTTCTAGTACTCTCGGTTGGTTCATTACATGATTTATTCTTACCTTATAGTTAAAATGGTGTTGACTCCACCTCTAATAGAAAAATAATTGTCTTAATACATTTTATACACTGATTTTGTATTAAATAAATCTTTTCACCTATGATGTAGTACTCATCAACCAAAGCTCTCATTTTTCTCCATTTAGTTTATGATTCACCCACTTAACCTCCCATTTATTCTATTAACTCATTATTCAAGTCTTAATACTATGTTTTTATTTTATTTTATCCTAAATTTGAGTCATGACCATCCTATTTATTAAACTTTTCCACCATGTTTAAATTTCATAGAATATTTCAAGAATTTTAGTCATTAAAATTCACATCATTTCACTCCAAAGACTTATTGAGCCTCTTATTAAATCAATTATATCATTTAATAATAGTTGAATAACCCTGAATCATACCATAATCCATATAATAAACACACTTTATTCCCATAGATTATTTATTTGAATTATAGTAATTACTTCCAAATACATCAAAATGTTCTAAATTTGGTTTCTATCATGTCATATATCATATGGTGTCATCTTCTCACATAGACATAATAAATCCATATCCTTTATGTTAACCAAAACCTACACCATATCCTTCCAATAGTTTCTTATTTTTCAACTCTCAATGAGTAATGTCATATCCATTTTTTTCACCATGTTGGTTTTTCTTTTAGTATATACATTTTATTTTGGGATTCTCACTAATGCCACCTTATGTTTGATTCTATGATTCTATTATAGTTCTCATCAATTATTGGAAGTGTTTTCATTACAATTTTCTTTTTGAGAAAAAAATATTAGTCTCCCACTTTTATGCAATTCTTTCCTCAAGTATATCTTAACACACATAATCACCTCAACATTAATTTTCATAAACATTATAAATCCCACATTAATATAGTCATCTAAAAAATAAAAATAAATTATTCTATCTTAATATTCTTATATGTGTAATTGGACCTCATATGCTTCAGTGAACTAAATAAAGAATGTGTGAAACTCTTTTCATTTATGAGCTATAGGGATTTCATAACATCTCCCATCTTATACAAGTATTACTTATATTTTATATAAACCATTTCAAATTAAAAATATCAAACAAAACATTAATCATTTAATTATTTCCCATTATTGGATAGTTTATATGACCAAGACGTTTTTTCTAAAAGATAAATTCCTCTTCCATCATGAAAAAAATTAGTTTACCTTGAAAACAAAATAATAAAGATTGCCAGTTTTCCTCCATGCATAAATTTGTTACCATTATTTCCTTGGAAAGTCATCCCTTATGATAAAATGTGAATTCTAATCCTAAGTTACAAATTTAACACTCAATAAGAAGTTAGTGTAACTCCTTACACATGGAGTATATCCATATTTTAAACACATATATTTCTCACTTTTTCATATGGATTCCATTTATCTTTAAAGGCCCATAATTTTCAAAATGAATAATTATTTCCACTCAATATTTCATGTTATACAAATAAACATGCATTTTCTCATGTGGATTGAAAAAAAATTTCTATGTATACTTTTCCTATTATTTCTCACCATTATTATATTTTAATCAATGATAACCTTACTTATATTCTTCTTTTCTTCCAAAAAAATTTGGGTTGAGTTAATGCATAAGTGAATCTCTCCTCTTTATTTTTAGTATAAGTAGGGATGTAGTATTATGAATATTCCAATTCAGAAATATGCTATCTAATGGAATAATGTTCATGGATTCTATTCCATCCTCATCGATCCCCTATTATATTTCTTACTTTGGCTCTAAAAAATACAGTTATAATCCTTTGCCCAAAATTATAGAATTAAATCGATATTAATAAAAAATAATAATTTTTAAGATTTTAGGTATAAAAACATGTAGATATTTCCTTTATTTATTATAATAGTTCATAGTGTTACCCATGTTACCACTAAATTGACACTACTTTAGAAAAATATTTTCTATACTTAAATCCACATCTCAATCGAATATAAATAAGATTTAGGTTTTTAGATAGTTCTGGATGATTATGCTTAGGAATATCCTATATCCTTTTTCTTTAAATTCTATAATATACTTTCCTTTTAGTTCTAGGTTGATTTATCATTATATACACATTTTATCTTTTCAATTATACTACACATTTGATCACTTATGAAAATTCCATTATTTCTTCTTCAGCTTTTGAAACATTCATAGACTTTTATATCGAAAAAATTCTTGAATAGTTTATATATTTATATTTATCTTCCAAAAATTTCCTCAAGTTAACCACTTCAAATTATAGTGATTTTATCCATCTTAATTATCATTTAACAAAATTAACGTTATTAATGTCCTTTTTCTCCTAAATATTTACATTAAGTCACGATATTCTTTAAAATTTTATTATATAGTGCCCTGATCTTCTATAACCTTTTCCAGCATAGTGATTCATATCTTAAGTTGGTAAATATACTCTAATACCACCCTAAAAGCCATAAGAATATTTTTATTCTTCTTCCTTCAAATATCCAGCTACTCTTATAAACCATTGAGTTCAGTCTTCATATCAATAACCACATCCTGTTGATCTACATCATTAATTTCTAATAATCATGGAATACTTTGAATCTCTTTGGAAAAAATACCTCTTCATTTCATATCCTATTTTTAGGTTGTTCAATTTACTGAAAAATTATAGATAATAATTTTCAAGGGGATTCCAATAATAATTTTTGAATATGGTTAAAATTATGTTTACATTTCCCATTACATTCCAAATTATTGGGTATAAAATCAAGAGTAAATGATAGTTTTTAAGTAATAATTACATAAAACATATAATGATTACATGAACAACATGATAATTACACAACCATTCAGGAGGCTCTCACTTCCATCAGGGAGTTGGAAAGAAGGTGAAGTCACATAAGAAGAATTTTGTTGGAGTTTAAAAGGTAGTTATGTTTTTAAAAATAAAAAGATATATTATATAGTGACATATGATAAGGTAGTTGTTTAATGAAAAAATGTTGTAATTTTTACAGACTATGATTTCATAAATCATGTGAGTTTCTATAGAATAATTGAATATTAATTTATTGATTTTTGGATTTGGGGATCCCCTTCACTATATAGGAACCATGTAATAACTCAATTATATTGAGAATTAATTATGAGGGGTAAATAATTTCTAGAAATTACACCAATTAAAAAAGGATCTTATGGATCATGACCACCTCAAAGAGAGTACACGAAAGTGGTTCATGTAAGAAGTTGAATGATGAATAGTGACTACATAAGGTATTATTCAAAGGTCATCCACATAAGTCAGATAAAAAATCATGTGTACATGTGAAATAATTAATAAAGAATCATGTGTAGAGATTACATGGTGTATATTTTAATGAGATATCACATGAGGTATAGTAACTCGTGGAAAGTGATGGAATATTTCACTAATGAGTTTTTACATAGACTAAATATTACATGGAAATGTGGAATTAATCCCATAGATGAAATAAGAGATTTATGTCACGAATATTTTAATGGAAATTAAATAAGATATTTTAATGATCATAAAAATATTATTCTAGAGGATATTTTCATTCAATTCAATAGATAGAGTAGTGATATTTCAATGTTTTAATAGTTCTAAACTAGGGGTAGTAAGTCTACTCTGAACTTTGAAATGGTATTTCACTTTAGATAATTCTTGTATATTGGAATGTTTCCTTTTTATTATCCTTGTACTAGCCTAGTTAGGGTGAAATAAGTAAATTTTTTGTAACTCATTCATTCTTTCATTTAATTTTTTACATTTCTATGTAATGGATAGAGAAGTGTGTTTTCTTAAACGATGAAACAATATATAAAAAGGGGTCATTTTAATTCAACATTAAATGATTTATACCCCTCCCCCCCCCCCCCACACACACACTCCTCTTAGGTTATTTAGTATAGTGAGCCCAACAATTATTATCATATAAAATGTTTAATCCAGTCAATATCTATCAGTGAAAGTGATAGGAGTAATAAATCACAAAGGTATTTCGATATTTAATGGAAACAATTTTCAACTACTTGTGAATTGGATGTAGCAGTACATTCATTCAATGGGAATGTGTCTTTATATATTTCATATGAAAGGGATATCTATAATTATGGATATGGGGAAGTATCATACACATACCAAAGAGAACTGGATGATAATGTCATAGGAGATAATGATTTTGGTGGATCTTTATCCAACACAACAAATATTAAAGTTATATTATATAGATCCTCGGAATCAAAGAGAGAAAATATTATAAACATCTAGGATGATTATTTAAAAGTATAGTAATCCAAACATCAGGTTTGGTAGAATAGGTTTGAGGACTTTATTTTATACCCGAATGAATTTTTTGGTATAATATTTTATCAAGTTAATGATATTATTAAATACATGCATGATCTTGGAGAAACCCTTAAAAATTTAAAGATAATCAAGCATATTATGAGAATACTTCCATACCAATTCAATATAATATTCTACATACTAGAAGAAAATGATCCAAATGATTTTAAATTGGATATTTTTTACAATACTATTATTGTATATGAGAAGTAAAATGTTGATAATGAGGCTACAAAAAAGGATAAATTTGATAAGGTGTAATTCCAAGAATAAATAATGTCACAAATAATGATGTATAAGAATAAGAATAGTTGTATACGGCCATGTCATTCCTTTCCTTGTATTTATAAATGGGAAAAAGGAATATTTAAAGGGAAGATTCAACTCGAATGTTTATAATGTAGAAATGTTAGGAACCTTGAGTCAAAGTGTCCCAATAACATTCAAGATCATGATTAGGGTGATAAAATTAACATGAATAAGACTTTGTACAGTTTGAAACATAAAATTAGGATTAAGAATAATTTCATCAATAATTATAACTTTCTTTGATAAGAAAACAATTATTTTAATGAAAGTGAGGAAGATAAAATTAAAGTATATGAAGACCACAGTGAAACTTTTATGGTTTCTATTGTGGGAAAATCCTAGAAAATGCAATAGAGCATTGAGGATGATGGATAAGTAGGAGGAATATTTGATCTCTAGGTTTAATTAGATGCCTCTTTTGGTGAGATAGAAGTTTTGAGAGCTAAAATGAAGAAATCCAACATAGTGGTTCATGATGGAAAATGGTATTTGCATTATTAAAAAGTGGATAAATTTTTTATGAAGGAAAAAACTAAAAAGATAAAATATATTAATCCAAAAAAACTAAGATAAATTCATTAAGTATAAGATCATGGTTAAATAATGGACTAGTTTTATCGATGGTTTCAATAAGATAGTGAAAGATATGTTCAAATGTGTCAAATAGATCAAGGGGAGTTATCATCCTATAATGAAAAGTAAAAGACTAGAAGAGACTCATGAATACTAGTATTAAATAAGAAAAATAGATCAGAGAGTAAATAGAAAAAGTATATGTGGAGCACCAAGTTTGAGAAAAATCAGAAATGGACTATATGTAGAAGAAAATTTCTTATCATAATGACTAGGCTCATGTGGTCCTTGATCATAAATAGAATGAAGTGATGTTTTATGTTATGCCATAAGAACCCACTCTGAAGTTAAATTTTTATTTGAGTCTGAATCAAAATCGAAATTTTCAAAGAACCCATGGGAAAACTAGTACTGTATAAATTACACATAATAATGCACCTCATATCAGGTGTTATTTCTATAGAAATATAAGACATTATCAAAATATTTTTTCTATATAAAATAGGTACTAAGGGGAATAATAGAAACAGAGGTAGACACATAGGTATCAACATTCTAGGGATTCTTTTGATGGTTGCTATTTTTTGTATGGAGGTATTGGACATATTTCCACGTATTTATCATCAATAATGAAAATTAGTATATTGATGAAGACAGAAATTGATCATAAAAATTAGATTGATAAATAATCAAATGAGATGAAAATGAAAAATCAATTTTCAACCTTACATGATGAATTCATTCCAACATACTCTGAAGAGGATCATGATTGTCAATTGACACTTGGTTTGAAGCTAAATACATGGGTTAAAATTGAAATACATGATTCAGTTGTGGTTGTATAAATTTCCCTAAAGGAATTAGATTTTGTGGGGTATGGATCCTTGATAATGAATGAACTTACCACATGACAGTAAATAAGGATATTTTCATAGAGGCTAAGAAAGACAAGGAATGTTTCATCAGGTTTGGAAATGATGAAGGCTTAAAGAACATTGGTTCTAGGATAGCCAAATTTTGGGGTAATGATATTAGATGCGCAAATGTCTTTTTTTAAGGACTTAGTCATGAATTGATAAGTTTTAGTTAACTATGTGACTCAAGAAATTAAATATATTTTACCAATAATACATATATCATTTAGGGAAAGGAAATTATAGTTTTTTCAATGGAATCATAGTAACGTGAATCTATACCTTTTTAGTGGAGAAGAAAATATGTGATATATATCCAACTAAGAATAAAATATAATTTGGAATAGGCACCTTGGCCATTTGTGCCAACCAACCTTGGAATATCAAGTGAAAAGTGATGGAGCATGAGATTTCACTATTTTATCACAAGATTATACACACATATTTGATGTCTATTATAAATTGAACATTAATATAAAGATATTAAAGGAAAATATAAGATGTCAAGAAGAGTGCATGATCCTGTACATATTTATGTGCATAGAACTATATAAACAACAAATATTGATGGTAAGATTTATCATTTTCATTTAATTGATTATTCCTATTGGATGGGAAGTATCTGTTTTCACAAATAAAAACTCTAAGGTATTCAGTTTCAACAGACAGTATCATAGGGAAACTAAAAATAAGCTTTGATAGAAAAATATAAAATTATGAATTGATAATGGTATGATCTTTACCAACATATAGGTGGAGGATTATCTCGAGAATCATGAGATAAGAAATGAATTTTAAATTGTGATTAATTCTCTTCAAAATGGGGTGCTTGAGAGGATAAACTATATATTAAACAGCATGGATAGAACTATTTTTTTAAATGATCTACTAGGGAAATTTTGGAAGGAATAAATATTGACATCATTATACATTTCTAAAATATATTTGGAGTGGCTTTGAGAATAAAATATGACAAACAAGTTATGGTTTATAAAGAATTTGTCATTAAATAACATTCAAAACATTGGAAGTGAGTATTTCATTCTAAATTTTGATAAATATAAGAATTTTGAATCCCATAGAGATGAAGGGATTTTCCAAGGAAACATAATAAAAATGAAAGAATATAAATGACTCAATATGTATATAGGAATGGTTTCCAATATAAATGGTGTCATTACAGTGGATAATGAGTATAATCTTCAATAAAATAGTGATCGGTTTCCTAATGAATGTTCTCCAGTGGTAAGCATTTTAAGGGAGTATAATTGGAAGATGAGGATTCATAAAAAGAATCTGATGATGATAGGAATAAAGTTTGAACTCTATCTAAATATAAGTTGAAAAGTTATACTTAAATTGATTGGAAAAATATCATCAGTGGCCAGATAAAAACTAATAAAAATTAGGATAATGAAGTCCCTATTGCATACATCTATCTTATCAAAGTTATAGCTAAAATGTTTTGAACAAACTATAAACGATGAAAATCGGAAATATGAAATGAATGAAGAGAATGACCAAATAATTAAGAATCAAACACGGGATATTATTTCAAGTCCAATAAAAAGAATTACATCTGGACCAAATGGTTTTTCCATAAGAAACTGAATAAAGATGGCATAGTGATTCAAAAATAAATCACAGCTAGTGTGCAATGGATACTCTTAGATTTATAATTGATTTATAATAAATGTTTTCACCCATGTAATTACTAAATACAATTTGATTATTCTTAACCATGGGAATGAAAGGGTAATTCAATGTTTTCTAGATGGATGTAAACTCATCCTTTCTAAATGGAGTTCAAGAATATGTGTATATTGAGTGGTTGTATGGGTTTCTGTCCCATTAATATGAGAAAAAAGTTTTGTTATTGAAGAAGGAACTTCATGCACATAATAAGGCACTAAGATCAGGGTATTCAGGACAAGATTAATACCTTAATAATATCTATTTCTAGTGTGGTGTATTTTATTATAATCTCTTCTCAACAATCAGAGAGATCAAATTATTATAGTTCTAGTGTATGTGAATGACATAATATTTTAGGGATAGGAAAAAGCACAATAAAAATAGTTTTCCTTATTCATTATGTGTGATATTGAATGGATGATTATTAGGTAAAAAGTGGTTTTTTTGTGGTCAATAGGTATCTCAAGGAAGGTATGGAGCATTCATTTCTAAATATATGTATGCCAAGGAGTTTCTAAGAATATTTTTATTGGTGGATTCAAAAGTGACGATGATGTTAGTTTAAACCCCGATAAAGTTTTCAAACGTTAATGATGGAAATGTAGTCAATGTCAACAAATATAGGTCAATCATTTAGATCTTGTTATATTTAACAACAACATGACCTAACATTGTATTTTCCAAGATTTGGGTGGTATAGTATCAAAGAAATACTAAAGATAGACACATTATAGTAACAAATACAATACTATGGTATATCAAATCCATTGTATATTTCAACCCAATTTACAATGAAACATCAGAACAAGAATTTTTTTGATATACATATATTGATTGGGTCGATTCATCAAATGTTAGAAAGTATAAATTAGATGGTTCATTTTACCTTGAAAAATTGTGTATTTTAAGGTTGAGTGAGAAATAAGTCTATATTTCTTTAAACACTACCGAAGCTGATTATATAGTATTGGGTCATGCATGCCTGCACTTATTGTGGATCGAAAAAAAAAGCTTAACGATATGGGGTTTTAATTGATATCTCTAATTGGAATCTATTACGATAATTCACATGATATACATATTATTAAAAATAAATTCCATCACTTGAGGATAAAGAATATTGAAATAAAGTATCATTATATCAAATAAAAAGTTGATAATGGGTTGGTGAAGTTAGAGTATGTGCATGAAAAAAAATCAGGTCGCAGACATTTTGAAAAAATCCTTACCTAGGGAAGAGTTTGAAAGGAATAATATAGCTCTTATATTCTAATAGACCCCCCACACCTAAGTATCATAAGTGTAAGAAACCCCAGTCCCCTTGGGGGTCATTAAAAAGGGGGGGGGGAATAAGTCAAAGGGGGATATGAGTGATTTATCAGTCTTAAAGTAAGGGAAATATATGTGAGGTTTAGGGAGAGATCTTGTCCATGTTGAATTAGGGGATTATATTTAGGGAGTTTAAAATTTAATGATGTTGTAGTAGTTATTTAAATATATATATATCAATAGGTGTTTCTTATGTTCATGAGTTTGTGATGAAATATTTTTACCCTGTGTAGTTGTAGTATCGGCCTTCTCAATAACAACCCTCTATGAATTAGTCTGTAATAATTGATATTGATCTCCAATAACATTTGGTGTCAATAAAAGATCAGCATGGTTTTTTAATGGGTTTTTTGAAAAAAAAAGTATTTTAAATGGTCTTAGGTTAAAAAATTAAATCTTGGTCTGAAATGCATTAGGACTTCTAAAACCTTTCACCAAGGTAAAGGAGTCAGTGAACCTAATTCCTATCTCTATAATATTGAGTAGAACATGACAATGGACCAAAAACCATATACCCAAGGAGAAAAAAATCTATTATATTATTTTTAACAATTTTTTATTAATCTTTAAAAAAAGTGACATATATATAGCGGAATTTAACTCCAATTTAATCCAACATTACTAATATTTATTAATCTAAAGATATAACTAAAACCATTACATAGGGCTCTATTTTATAAGGGAGGGTTCCCTAGAAATTCATATGGATTTTAAATGTTGGATCTATCTTATCCTTTTCCAATATTGGATTGATAATATAATTTCCTTAATAATACAATATTAATAATTATTAATTAATTTATAATTAGTAATTAATTTATAACAATTAATAATTAGTTATTAATTAAGAGTAATTAATAATTAGTAATTAATATGTAATAACTAATTATTAATTATTAATTATTAGTAATTAATAATTAATAATTGATAATTGATAATAATAATTAATAATTAGTAATTAATTAATGATGAATAAAAATTAATAAATTAATAACAATTATTATTTAATTAATTAATAATGATTAATCATTAACAATAAATTAATAACTATTGATTAATAATTATTTATATCATTTTTTAATTTATAATAGGTAATTAATTATTAGTATTTATTTAATAATTAATAAGTATTTAATAATAATTAATAATTCATTATTAATAATTCATTATTAGTAATTAATTAATTATGACTAATAATTCATAATTATTAGCTAATTAACAATTAGTGATTACTAAATTATAGTTAATAATTAATCATTGCTTAATAATAATTAATTATTATTATTACTTAATAAATAATATATACTAATTATTAATTAATTAATCATTATTTATTAATTATTAATTATTAAATTTTATTAATTAATTACTAGTTATAATTAATTTTTTATTACTTTCTAATTATTAATTATTACTGATTAATTACAATTTATTAAATAATCCCAAATTTATTTGGTCAAAATTTAGTCTGTATTAATGGCTCACCCAAGGGGTAATTTACATGATCAAGGGATGTTAGACAAGGGGGCCCCCTCTCTACCACAATTTTTTCAATTGCGGATAATTATCTTAGAAAGATTATCATCAATCTAATCAATAAGGGTAAGCTGAAAACTATTCAAGCAACCAGGTTCCTTTGTGTCCCTTCACATATATTTTTTTTGATGACATTATTATTTATATTAAAGTATATAGAAGAAATATACATAACCTTAAGAATATCCAATCACATTATAAGAGAGTATTTGGGTTAGAAATCAATCTGGAAAAATTCATTGTATACTCTTGGAAAAATGTGCACCTTACTAGAAAAAAATGTATTCTAAATGAGTTTGGAATGAGATAAGGTGGAATTCCTTTTACATACCTTGGTGCTCCCTTATTCTTGGGAATCTATAGGGTCTATTACTTTTCTAGCATTATTAGTTATATCAAAAGGAAACTTTCCTCTTGGAAATGGAATTCTTTATTGATGGTTTTTATATTAGCATGGTGGAAACTATTATTGTCACTAAGTGTGTTTATTATTTCATGGTATAATGAGGTCCCCTGATATGATCAAGAATATTATTATTTTAATGAAAAAATTAATCTTGTGTATAAGCATCCTTTTTTTAAAAATTATCACCATGGTATGGAAAATTGTTTTAATACCATCAAATCTGGAGGCTAAATCATCGAAGATCATAGAAAATTTATTGATTCCCTTTAAGATAAATTCATTTGGAGACTTATTAGAAACAATTGAATGTTTTTTGGATTCCTATGGTGTAGGATATTTAGGAAACTCAATAATTCCAACAATCATTAACTGGACTCTTCTATCTAGACAACTCTAAAGTCTACTTTCTACAATATTCATTCTAATTCTAGATGGCATGTAAGGAGGAACTACTACCTCATATTATAGATTGATAAATGGATAGTTATGAATATAATTCATTATTTTAAATATGTGTCTCCTTCCCTTGATCAGTAAGTACCCATCAAAGAAAAGCTATTTAAGCCTCAATCGAATGTGGATGAGAGTATACACAAAATCAATAGTAATTACACTTTCTCTCCCCATGAACTCTTTGTCTAATAGAATGATATTAATGGGGTTCCTAATACTAATATTTTCTACTAATATCTCTTGGATCATCTAACTAATTTATTCTTCTCTATTCAAAATCTCATCATATGGACTGAGATTTGAAGGTTTTCTCATGGTAGACTTCTTACATTGGAATGTTTTCAAGAATTTTTTGTTACTCTATATTCTAAAATTTCCCTCTCCCAACAACATATAGAAGAAACTGATCACATATTACTCTATTATGCAATGCATTTTTTCATGTAGAAATAATTATTTATCTAGTTTGAAGTATTATACCTTCAAGTCTCCACAATATAAGACTTTCTTTGATGTGATTTTGAACAAAAAATGTTACCTCGGCTGGGGACTATTTTTCAGGAAGTTGTGATATAATTTCTCCATTTTATCTAGTTTTTATGGAACACCTCTGTCCATCAATAGGCCTTATTCAAACATCATGAAAATGTCATGAAGATTATCACTTCATGTAGTCACTCCAATATGATACATTCTAATATATTCCAGAATTCTATTCATGGTTTCATTGTCATGAAGCTTCTCCATATTAATGGTAAATTTAATCCTTTGGATGGTAATTTTGAAATTTATTAGAAGGCTTTGATTCTAGGGTGGATAAAAGTTAATGTGGATGGTGTGTAAAAAGGAAATCCTGGCCCCTTGGGGTTTAGAAAAATATCTAGGTATCACAATGGAATGACACTTTGATGCTTCTACATACCACATATTGCAACGTTCTCCCCTAAAGTCGAGATTATTAGCACTATCAATTAGGAGTTGTTTTCCAAAAAAAGTGGTTAGTTTAACGTGAGGTTGGAATGTGATTCTACTGTTATTATTCAATCTGTCACATGGAACATGGACCACCTATCCTGGATCTTGATGACTTGATGGGTTATATTCCTCAACTTCTACTCCTCTATACACATTATCATCACCCATGTCAACCAAGAGGCAAATTCTTGGGTGGGTGGGACTTCCAACAAAGAGGTGAGCTGTACTAATTTCAATTGGTTTAATGAGTTGGTTTTTTATTTGATTTATCTTTGGGGTTATAATCGTGGTAAAATTCCAATCTTCAGACCCAAGTAACTTTTTTCTCTTAATAAACCATCCTTGTCTTTCGAACCGAGGTCTCACCTTTACTTATTTTTAATTACTATTAATTAATTACTGAATATAAATTAGTAAATAATTACTAATTAATTATTATTTATTATTAAGTAATTACTATTTATTAATTAAGTTTAATTATTTTCTAATTAATAATTAATTAAATTTTTATAATTAATTATTAATAATTAATTAATTGAAAATAGTTAATTATTATTAATTTCTAATTAACTACTAATAATTAGTTACTTATTATAAATTAATTTGTGTTTATTAATAATTATTTATTTATTATTAATTTCTAATTAATTTTTAATCAATAATAATTAATTAATTAATAATCAATATTTATGAATTAGGAATTATTAATTAACTAATAATTATTAATTATTATTATCAATTTCAAATCGTTAATTATTAATGATTACTTATTAGTTAGAAGTTATTAATTAGTTATTAATAAATTATAAATTATAAATAATGATTAACTATTCATTATTAATTAATTACTAAATATTAGTTATTATTAAATAATTACTAATTATAATTTATTATTACTAAATTAATTATTATTAATTATTATTAATTAATTACTAATTATTACTTTTCATTAATTAATTACTAAATATTAATTAGTTACTAATTATTTATTATTATTAACTAATTGCTTGTAATTATTAATTTTTTTAATTAGTATTAATTAATTTTTAATTAGTAATTATTAATAGTTAATTAGTAGTTATGAATAATTAATTAGAAATTATTAATAATGTGTTATTAATAATATTATATTAATAATAATGTGCTGGAAAAAGGAGGAGAAGAATCCACATTGGAGATTTATAAGGATTTTCAGGGCATACTCTCTTATAAAATGGAGTCTCTACTGAGGTTTTTAGTAATATGTTATGATTACTTTAGTTTAAGTAATGTTAGATAAAATATAAGTCAAACTATAATAAATTTTTTTTATATATATATAAATGAAATGAAATAAATAAAAATAAATATTTAAATATTTAAATATAAATGTTAGAAACTAAAAAATAATATTTATTACCTTGAGAAGAAGGCATTAGGCCCTTAACACCTTCTGTTCAATAATATTAAGACAAGAGTTTTGGTCCTTGATTCCTTTTACTTATGTGAATGGTGTTAGGGGACCCAATTCCTTTGAAACCCACATTTAAAAAAATAAACCAATTCACATTTCTAATATATATTTTTTTCAAAAAAACCCTTCAATATGTGGTTTCAATAATGGAGTTATTAATTGATGAACTTTTCATCATACTCTTGTTTCTCAAACAATTATGTCTCATGTGGGAATAGGGTGTGTGTTGAGAAAATATTTGGTTGTTTTCTAGATATGTAAGATGAGGATGGTGGATGAAGAAGCAGGTGCAGAGATATTTTTCAATATTTTAGTTTAAGTGGTATCAAGGGTTGAATAGGTATCAAGGTTTAAAGTCTTATTAAAAAACTCAATGTGGGAGATTTTTTTGAAAAAATCCCTCTCTATGTATTATCAAGGTATTGAGATTGTTTTATTAGTTTAAAAATGTATCTTGAAAATGTTTTTACAGTTTTTGAGAAGAAGTTTGGACTAAGGTAAAAATGGTGGAAAAATTTAGGAGTGTTTTCCAAATTCATTGGTTTAAAATTCATGGAAAATGATGGTTTTAGTGTGATAATTATGTGAGAAAATATAATAACATAAATAAATGGGAATTATGTGATAACACTGGAGCATATTGTGACTGTATCAAAGTTTCATGAAAGGAGAATCTGTGTAAAAAGATATTCCTCACTATTCAAATGGTTGTTTTTTTTGTGGAACCTTAAATGTGATTGTTATGTTCCACATGATAAGGTCTCTTTTCATGGTAAAAAGGTGGTAAATGTTTTAGACTAGGAGGGAATCATATGGATGAGTTGTTATTAAAGGGTTTATCATTAATTTTGTTATTAAGGGGTTTTCCGAACCACCTTGTCAATATAAGGACTTGATAATCACTTCATTAGATAGATTACATATTATAAAGAGTAAATCATTATTATAAGTCCAGCTAAGTTGAAAATGATCTCATGGATCATATTCATCATGAAGGAAATATGCATAAGGGGTTCACGTAGGGATTTACGTGTTGAATAGTGACCACATACGGCATTATGTTGAGGAAATCCATGTATGTTATTTCGTAAAGCATGATTATATAAGGAAGAATTAATAATTCATCATTAGAAAATATCACATTATGTTCAATGCATATAATTATCACACTATGAAAATTAAACCGTGTAAAAATAAGAAACAAATCATGAGAGAGTTTTTTCACAAACCAAAATTTACATGAAAATGTGGAATTCATCCCATGCATTAAATAATAGCTTCATTCCACACAAATTTTACTCTGAATAAAATCATAGATGATAAAGATCATTAGAATATTCTTCTAGAGGAGAAATGTGTTCACTTCATTTGAGAGATCAACGATCTTTCAATGTGTGAATGTTTATAATCTAGGGGGATAATTAGTCTACTCTAAACATTTTAAGTACGTTGGTGGATTTTTGGTACATTAAAGAATTGACATTGTATTCTCTTTAGACTAGCCTGGTTGGGGTGAATCATGTAAAATTCATGTGTCTCATGTATGCTTTGTTTTCATTTTTTTACATTTCTATAGAAATTATACGGTATACTATTTTGTTTAATGAAGAAACAAGATTCATAAATTGGAATTATTTTAATTCAACATATCCTAATTCACACCACCCCCTCCCTTCCTCGGGGTATTTAATCAATTGGGGAAAATAAACTCTAATTTAAATTCACTTTATCCCCTTTTAAGATAATAATAATAATTTTCTTATTCTTTTTATACTAATTTATTTCATCAAATATTCTTACTAATTTAAACATGATATTTTATTTTGGGAAAACATCTTTTCTTTTGTTTTATGATTATTTAAAGTCATTATCATCATTTTTAGGCCTCCACGTACTCTTTATTTCTATATGGCCAACATTTCCACATTTTAAGCATGCCAATTATAGTTTTAACTCAAACCAACATTTTTTAATTCATAATTTACTCTTCATAAGTGAGAGGAATTCATAATTTATATTTAATTATCCTAAATCAAGGTTGATATTGGTATTCTCTATTCAATTGAAATCTATATATTTGGATGAATGGCTTATTTATCAATTCAATTTCACATGAATCTCATGTGAAACTGCTATTTAAAAATATTCATGTGAATTATCAACCAAATTTCATTGTTTATGAACTTAGAATTTTGAAATTTATAATGGTGGCATCATTCTTAATATATTCCTCATAATCTATACATCCTTTTTTATCACAAAGTCAAAGAATAGGTCCGACAACCTTAATTATATGGTATAAGAAACCATCAATTAATTAATTTAGATACATATTAAAATAATCATTCTTTATTCTTAAAACATGAATAATATTTTCATTGACCGTGTTTTATCTTTTCTAAATATTTTTTGAAATTTTCCCAAATTACAAAAATGGATTTGAAACTCATCTAAATATTTTATAAATTATTTTAAAATTCTTCAAATAAGGATTTTTTTTCCTTCACATTAATATTTGGTAGTTTTTTTCTATTTCATTATAATATATCTATGTAGTATCTCTTACTTTTATTAGATGAAAAATAGTAGACAATAAATCAAGAATATGGTACTATAGATATTATCACATTTGATTCTTCCAAATAAGATAATTACAACCATCAATGAGTGGATATCACTTTACATTAACAATATTCTCAATATAAATATAAATATTTTGATAATTCCTATAAATAATGACTTTTCAACTTATATTCCATATGTTGCACCCTTAAGGTCTCAAATCACCCAAATTTGAGCATGAATTAGGGTGATCAAATTCTGTCATCTAATTGATCTTATTCTCATGTTAAAAAGAATACTCAAAATTATAAAATAAAAATAAAATTTTACAATATTCAAATAGGAAAATATAGGGATATTAAAAGTATAATTTTACATATTTATCCCCTAAATAGCTATATCCAAGTAGTGTACACTGATGATCTGTCGATGTGTGTATGAATACATTAATGATATTATAGTATTTAGGATTAACTCAATGTCTATTCTTAGGGACACTCCCTCTTCTAATCTATCCACGTGCTTATTTTAGATATGGGAATAAAAAATATGAATCATGTGTCATTTATAAGGAATGATCCCATAAATAATTAACAAACTAAAAAACCATAAACTTACTTCTCTGTAATTTCATCTTTAATTATTAATTTATATCTTTAATAATCATCACATTTTTTATGTCTTAACATAATTAAATATTTATAATTTCAGGTTGACTGATTCTCCTCTTTCCTTGTTATATTTTCTCAATAATTTTATTCTATTTTTTCAAAATATTAAAAAAGAACTCTATTTATTTCTTTACTAAAAACATGAACATGTTTTTTATCAGTTTATCTTTATATTTTTTTAAACCCAACTATAATGGTCATGTTCAATATCCTATTAATCAATAAAACCTTTACACAAAAAAAATATTGAAACTTTTAAAATTTTATTTTATCTGGAAAATCATTGTATAACTCTCCATATTACTATATAATGTACATAGGTTACCATATCCCTCATTAAATTATAGTTTAGATATTATATCAAACACTAGAAATAATGGAATTATAAATATATTTTATTATTTTATTAAAATAATGACTGCCTAGTTAACATCATTATTTCATAATCAAATTATTCTTAAACAAAATTGGCCTCTTATTACAATGTAAACATATATATTGCAACCAATATCATATCCAAATATATATATTTTTAAAAATAAAATCTTCATATATCATGCACCACTATTTTATAATGATTTATAATTCTTCGAGTCATAGTCATATATTTTTTCCAATCTAAATATCTGTAACCAATAGCTAAAAACTATTTTCATATTGTTACTACATGATTTCATGTTTCTATTAAGTAACAATGCATAGCACTGCACTGAATCTAAAATTTATCCTTCTATTGAAAAAACCCTAAAAAACTATACTTTAATACACTAAATTTATTCCAACATATAATAAAATAGTCCAATGATAAATATAGTGTGATTGTTATTATTACAGTATGATTTTTTATTCCCTCGCATATTCAACTCAGAAACTATTAAAAACATCTCAAAAATATTCATAACTTCTCTATAAGAATACTTCACACAACAGTACCTAGGTCTAATAAATATATCCAATTTTAGGACTCCACTCATTATTATCCTCTTTTGGTCAACCTCGATTCCAAAACACAATGATATAATGTTCTATTAAAAATGCCTCTTTAACATGTGGTTGGGTGTCATAATTTTACATTAGGATATAATAATATGGAATTTATTCATTTTAATATTATTTATTCAATATTTAACTTTGATAGATTTATCATGAATTATGGATTATATGTAATTTTTTATTTTTTGACAACAATGGTAGTGTATTTGTTTGAAATGAGTTAATATAAATTTATTTATGGTTTTGGTTTTTAAGATTAACACATGGATATTTTTGGGAATACATGGAGTTATTAATGATAAATAAGATGAATTGAACACATGTTGTGTCAATTATCATTTATAAAAAAACATATATATTATCTTCCGTATAAAAAATAATGGTTTTGACTACTTTGGAGACACACATCATCAGTTTATGAAGATAAAAAATGATAAAAAAATGTAACTATAATATTTTATTTTAAGGAAGGTTTTTGGATCATTAAACCTCATTTGAATATGTTTGGTCTCATTAAAATAAAATCAAGCGAAGGGAATAAGGGAATAACACCAGTTCAATCAGAAAACAAGGTGTGAATATGTGTTCATCATTAGAGATTTAGTGGGGTTAAATCTTTTAGGAGTTTTATATATTCCTAAGATGATGTATTCAATATTTTTATAATTATATATTACATTTTAAGTAAAATAAAAATTAATATGCATATGATTAAAAAAAATTAGTAAAATATTAGAGGACATAACATATATACCAAGGATCATACATATTTTCTATTATCTTTTTATCACTCAAATTAAAGAATTGAATTTTTATTATATCTAAAATAATATTTTCATGAATGTTTTAATTTGAAACATCGTATTAACTATCTCAATCATATCATAGTATTAAATTTTTCTTGATAATATTTCATAGTACTCTAAGAAAGGGTCATCAAGGAATGAATGTATATTTTATGACATTATTGACCCTCAAAAAAATTATTCATGTAATAAAATAATAAAATTAAAATTTTTAAATTATTTTTTTTAGACTGATTTAAATCACCGAATTTTTCTATCTATATATAAATTTACCAATCCTATAAGGTAACATCTATTTATTATGAAATATATAGATTATGTCTCTGATGGTATTTATTAAATAAATTCCATAACCATAAAATCAAAAATAAATATAGTTATTTACTAGATTTATTGAAATTAGGATACAATATTAATATTTTTAGGCCATTTATACTCAACTCAATATCACTATTAATTAAATTTTTTAATGGAAATAAGTTATTTTTAAACCTTTATTATATGATGATGATCTGGAACCATCTTGTTAAGTTGAATTTTGTTTCTATTTTTTTAAAAACAAACCTATTACTTTAAAAGGTGTTAAATAAATATAGAATTTTTATGAAAAGTATTATCTTACATTTCAAATTCCTATAATTTTAGTATAATGTTTTTAGTAAGATAATTGATCCATAATTGATAAATCCTAATAAATTTTATGTGAAATGTTATGTAAATGAATAAGTTATATTGACCCTTGAATATTAAAATTTTTTCTTCATATTTTATATTTATATTGACTTGATAAATTTCTATTAGAAAATAAAAATGTTTTTTTAGACCAAATATAAATCAATGAAAATTATTTTTATCACATGTCAACAATATATAGATGAAAATGATCATTATATTATATAATATATTTTTTTCAAGTAATTTTTTGTTGTTTTTTTATCTCTTTGGTTATGCCTCTAATTTAGATATAAAAAATTAAATGAAAAACATGAGAACTATTTATATTCACATCATATTTATTGTACATTAATTTTAATTATTTTAAAATCATTGAAGAGAATTTTTTATTGTTTTATTTCAGTATAGTTCTTTTTATAATTAAATAACATGAGAAGTTCAGCAAAGAAAATAATGAAGTATAAATAATTATTCAATGACATATTAATATAATTCACATTCTTATTTTAGTTAAAAACATAATTTACTAAGATTATATTGGATTCATGAAAAATGATTGGGAGACCTATTATAAAATTGATAACAATTTCATTACCATATTTCCAATTTTTGGGGATCCTAGTATATATATATAACTATAATGATATTAGATGAGGCTCTTCATTTATTGTGTAATACTATATATTAATTATGGAGTGTCTATCGATGTATATATTTTGTCATTAAAATGAGTGATATTTTTTTAGTTTATTTCATTTTATTTTTAGTTATTTTAAAGTGGTTATATTCTCCCAATGAATCAATATGACTCTCACCACTATTAAGTACCATAAAGTATGAAAAGAGGAATGTATGTGGTATATATAACTATAATTCAGGAAACATATTAAGGGTCTCTCCTATAGTTATTTCAATATACACTAGATGTAAGTGAAAACCCATCTTGGTATTTTTAATCTTCAAGGACACATTATCACACCTCATGCTAACTTTATAGTAAAATTAATTTATAAAGAGATGAGAAGGTATTGAGGGAATACCATTACCAAATTAATATAGGATTAATCCATGGTAAATATCTTTATCTTCTAGAAATTAGTGGATATGATTAATTCATTTTGTTTCCCTCAGGCAGGTATCATAAATTTTCTAGGACTAGGAATTGTAATGGAAATCCTCATATAATTATGTGTATATACAAAAATATATTGACAAATATTTTACAGTATTATCTATATATTCCCATAAAATTTTATTTTAGAAATATTATTTTAAAACATAAACGTATTAAGGAACTCTAATACTGATTATCTAATAGATTACAACCTTATGTCAATATGACAAAACCATTATTCATTATCTAAACATGCTCTCTTTTTTCATCATGTTTAAAGTAATCAATTTTTATAGAGTGGAAAATATTTATCTTCGACATTTTTTCCCTTAATATGTATATATATATGCCATAACATCTATTTTTTTATATGACCACTTCTTCTATAAAAATAGATATGTTTCAAAGTAATATTGTCATAAACTGCTCTTAAAACCACAAAAAAAAAAATTTTCACAATGCAGAATTATTAATAAAGGATTAAAATATTATATAAGATCAATAAATTTATATTTAGAAAATAAAAAATAATTTAATATTGTAACTATAATTTGAAAATCCAATTTTCACAACCTGATCTATCCGGGCTGGCCTGGCCGATGCTAAGTTGAGTGTGACAGCCCCAAGGCCACCTACAATAGGCTATGGGTTTGAGACAAGCACCAAGTAAGCATAACACAACCATTATAGGCCTTATCCTCATGTAATTTTATTCATGGACACATCTATAAGACCATACAATGTTAAAAGTAAAGCACAACTAATACCAAATGGGTCACGAACAGAATCTGGTAACCATCAAAATTGGCACCAAACCTGGCCCATGGAAAGGCCAGAAGGTATTTACCTATCCCCAAGTACTGGACCAAGTTCTCGGGTATCATAAATATTGGTTTGGGAATTATTTACCAGAGTATTGATACCTAAAACAACAAAAAACAATCAATAAACTGAATCTGAAAATCCATGCCAAACAAGCCTTAAATAAAATTCAGAACTGAACACATAAGCTTAAACATGAAAAAAGAGGTCCAAATATACATAAAATTATCATCAAAAAATGCCATGGAAATCCACACAACAAGGGGTTATCACCCACAAGTCGTCTCTACTACACCGCACCAAGGGAAGAAACTAGCGACTCAAACTGCCATCACTCAAGGCTTTGCCTTTACCTGCGTCAAACATGATCAAGTATACTTACAAAAAATGGGTTTAAGTAGGGTTTTATACTAATCCCAATAGGATACCACCCAATTTATTCCATAGAGTAAGAAATACAATATGAAAATAATGCAAGTTTTTGATAAATTAGAAATGGGGGAAATAAATTCTAAAGAATGAAACTTTTAAAGGTAAAGGGTTTTCAAAGTAAAATTTCAAAAAGTGAAAATATTTTAATAAAACATGAATTCTATTGAATTTTTTTTATCTGAACACACCATAATCCATTGATAAATATAAAATAGTCAATGATCATTAATCTCGGGATCACCCCTATGCACTAGTCTGTTTCGAGCCACATGTACCTTATATCTCAGTATAAAGTAACCATAGAAATATTTGTTCTTGTGCACGAGACACTAGTAGGGAATTTACCCATGACCTATTAGTCCCCAAACATAATCAATATTTTATTTAGTGTTTTCAATGTCCAACTTTCTAAGTGAAATAGGGACGAAATCACTCTGGATCACTAGCGTACTAGTATAGGTCCGGTCACCTAGATACCTGGGTTTCCCCATTTTGTTCAAAACAAATCCACAGGTTACCAAAATAAAATTGTACATAAAATCATCATTTCTGTTCACCCACATTAAAAATATTAGACAAACATGATTTTCACTACTTATATCATTCCATAAAACATTTAGAATTTCAATAAAATAACTTCACAAAATATTACAATGTTTTGTGTATAAAATCCATTGAAAACCCCACTTTAAACACCATTTTCATACTCATATTTCACCAAAACATAATTTTCATCACTAAAACATTTTAATAAATCCATTTCGTCAATTATAAAATATGCCTAAATGATCCAACATGGTATATCAATGAAAACACCCATTTTCACACAAAAATTCAATTTTAGCACCATTCGGTTAACAAACTCCACCAAAAATAGTTTTTGCACCAATTACCAAGGAATATGAACATGGAAAATTTATAAATCCAACAATGATAAATCATTAAAGAGTTATGACACATGTAATCACCTACCATAAGTGTCAAAAATACTAAATCCTTGTGCGAAAGTTCAACAACACCATTGTCGCCCCACAAAGGTGTTAAATCAAACCTAAAATCACAATATTAGACAATGAAACCCATTATAAAACCCTAGTTTCTATTACCAACTTTCATGAAATTAGTAACTTTAGGGATAAATGGAAGAAACCCTAATAAAATGTAAGAATCCCTAAGAAAATGGGAGGAATAAAGAAACCCACTTTCTTGAGAGATATTAACAAAATCTCCCCAAATCCACCAAAAGTTGAATCTCCAAGAAACCAAAACTGATAGGGATGATCTGATGAGGATGAGGAGGTCAATGTGGGACTGAAATGGAGGGAAAGAGTGAAAAATGAATGACTTATGAAGGAAACAAATTACCTTCTCAAATCTGGATGATTTGAGAAACCCTTAGAAGTTTCGCCTCAATTTGTGATGAAAATGAGATCCAAGGAGGAGAAATGGATAATTGGGGTGAGGATAGGGATTTTGGCTTCGAGTGGGAGGTGTAATCACATAAAAAATTAAAAACTTTATGAGATATTAAATAATTAAAAAAATTAAGCATGAAATGTGCTCACGTGTTGGCCTAATGCCTAACTAAATCACCCAAATCTAAAATGATTATGATTTACTAAGGTGTCCAAATGGAAATTTTGGTTTTAATAGGTCACAGGAGGCCATGTTGGAAGTGGAATGGATGAAAATTTTCAAACAATTAAGGATTTATAAAAGAAACAATTTTTTTAATCTGGAAATGGGATCATGGTTGGGCCCAAATCTTGAGAACCCACTATTTCCTCCAAAAATACATGGGAAACCCCCGCAACAAAGCAAGAATATAAATTACATGAAACATACCTTTAAAATAAGTCATGTATGTGACAATTCTCTCCACCAGGAATTACTATTTTCCTCTGAAAGTCAACCTAAAGCTTGATCAGAAAAAAAGAATGGGTATGCTTTCTCAACCCACAACTTCAGCTCCCAAGTTTCGTGGAAATCATTTCCATGCTTCCAAAGGACCCAAACTAGTGGAATATACTTTCCCCAAATCACCTTCTCTTTGGAATAAACTATTCTCACCAGATTCTCAAAAACAAACAAATCTGGATCTATATCCAACTCCTCCCAATTCAACACATGGGACATATTCGGGTTATACTTCTTCAATTGAGAGACATGGAAGACGTCATGGATGGAAGTCAACTAAGAAAGAAAGGCCAACCTATATTCCACCCTTGCAATATAATTGGTTATCTCAAAAGGACTGACATACTATGGAATTAGCTTCCCTTTCTTTCCCAATAGACAATGGCCCAAACGAGGGGCCACTTTCCATAATACCTTGTCACCCATAGAAAACTATAGGTCTTAATGCTTCTAGTCAGAATAAGATTTATAAAGACACTGAGCTATCAACAAGTGATTCCTGATCAAATTGAACTTCTCAGAAATCTCATGCATAAGGCTCATCCCTAATAGTTAAGTCTCACCTACCTTGGCCGAACATAGGGGGACTGATAAGGATGACCATAGAGAAACTCAAAAGGAGACATTCTAATCAATGATTGGTAACTATTATTATTGGAAAATTCAACCAATACAAAATGGATATCCCATGAACCTACAAAGTCCAAAACACATGCACAGAATATGTCCCCCTAGATCTGATTCTCCCCCTCTGTTTGATCATCCGTTTAAGGACGGTATGTCATGCTCATCTTAATCTGTGACCCCATAGCCCTCTAAAGGCCATCCCAAAACCAGGATATGAAATGAGGGTATCTATCTAAGAAAACTTTTGATGGCACACCATGAATCCTTACCACCTCGTAGAGATACAAACGGACTAATTCATCCACTTTAGCAGTATCGTTGATCAGAATGAAGTGGGATGATTTGGTCAGACGATCAATCACCACCCAAATGGAATTATTACCCCGAGGTGTACGAGGTAAGACAACAATGAATTCCATGGAAACCTCATCCCACTTATAGGTAGGAATGGGTTACGGTTGGAGTAAACCGGAGGGCCTTTGGTGCTCATCTTTCATCTACTAACATGTGAATCATATCGACACGAAGTCTACTATGTCATGTCTCATACCTCGCCACCCGAACTGTCATTGCACATTATAATACATCTTGGTGGAACCTGTATGGAAACCCCATTGATAATGGTGGCTATCCTTCATCACCACCTTTCTAAGAGACAACAACGCTACTAAAAGGACCTTAAATCACAAGATTAACTTGGTAAATGATGACCAATCAGAAGACATCTCCCCAACAAAAATAAATATCCTCAACTGTTGAAACAACTCATCACCAGGTTGTTCTTCCTAAATCAACTCCCTGAGGGAAGGAGTCAACTGAATGATCACCAAGAACACACCTCCACTGTGCTATTTGGTCTCCACATGCATCTGAGAAAAGATCCCCATCATATTCCACTCATCACTAGACTTCCTCAAGGCTTGAACTGGTACTTTTATACTCAAAGAATCCTCCAATAAATTACCCTTTCTTCAGGGTATAGACAATGTCAAAGTCGAACCCCTATAAGTACTATATCCAATGACGATGCCTCAGATTGAGGTCCATCTTCGAGAAAATATAGGCCAATCTTTTTTTATCAGAATAGACTATAAACTTTCCCCCAAATATTTAGTGACTCCAAGTCTTCAAAGCATGAATCACAGATACTAAATCTAAGTCATGGGTTAGATAATTCTTTTCATGTGGTCATAGACGGAGATAACCATATGTCACCACATGATCACCCTGTATAAGATCACACCAAAGATCCATACCTAAAGCATCACAGTACACCACATACCCCTTTCTAGCATCTTGAAAAATCATCATGGGGTGTTAGTCAACCAATTCTTCAGTTCCTCAATGGATTCCTGACACTTTGGGCCCCATAAAAACTTCACCCCTTTTTAGGTGAGAACGGTCATGGTAGAAGTAAGCTAAGAGAAATCATGAACAAAATGCCTATAGTAACTAGCCTGACTGAGGAAAATCCTGATCTCAAACACATTATTTGGCTTCTCCCATGAGATAACTACACCGATCTTCTCAGGGTCCACTAAAAAACCTTTCTCTAAGATCACAATCCCCAGAAACTTCACCTCCTTGATCCATAAAGTGCACATGGAA
This sequence comes from Viscum album, assembly GCA_963277665.1. Taxonomy (NCBI): domain Eukaryota; kingdom Viridiplantae; phylum Streptophyta; class Magnoliopsida; order Santalales; family Viscaceae; genus Viscum; species Viscum album. Next base: position 601,663,739 of record OY728122.1, read on the forward strand.
AACATTTCATAGTGGTGGTGATCCCGCAATGTTCCCAACACGATCCACAGATGATGGTCATGTTCCTCCATGGATCTATAGTAAACAAGGATTTCATTCTTGAACACAATGAAGAAGGAATCAAGATACTCTTTAAATACCCTATTCTTGATTTCCATAAATACCATTCAATCATTAGTCAATCCGAATGGCACAACTAGATACTCAAAGTTGTCATACCTTCTTCGGAAGGTTGTCTTTGGGATATTTTCCTCTTTCACCATGAGTTGATGGTAACCCAAACACAATTATATTTTCAGTAACCACTTTTCCCCCTTAAAAAAGTCAAAAAAAATCATCTATTCTGGATAAAGGATGTTTGTTCTTGATGGTTACTTTATTCAGCTTTCGGTAATCAATGTACAATCGGAGGGACATGTCGTCCTTCTTAATAAAGAGAGTAGGAGTGGCCCAACAAGAGATGCTCGAGAGAATGAATCCTTTGGATTCTAAGTCGTCTATTTGAATATTTAATTCCCCAAAATTGGGGGGGGGAATACAATATGACGTAAGAGAGATCATTTATATTCCTAGAACCAAATAAATTGAGAACTCCACATCCCAATCCAGAGGAAAGCCTGAAAAATCATTTGGGAATACCTCTGGGAACTCATCCACTGCATGAGGCAGTCCACCTTCAGCAGCACGACCATCATCCTCTAGCATGACTGATGATAACTGGAAGATAATATTAACTAAATCTGGGATTGGAGGTCCTGCACGACACGACCAAGGATCCCATTCCCCAAGAAAAACCTGACAACTCCCATCAGGAATTGTGAAACTCAGTGTCTAACTATAGTAATTGAAGTGCGCTTGAAAGTGAACCAACATATCCATGCCATGTATCACATCAAAAAGATCCATATCTAAGACTAGGATGTCCCAGTCCATCTCAACCCCTGATAGGGAAAGTGCACATGACGGGTACCTGAGACCCTGTTCCTTCTTCTTTCCTTGTGGTGTCACCAAATATATCACAAAGGACAAAAACTCGGTTGGAAAATTCATTATGTTCATTGTACTAGTAGAGATGAATGAAATAGAATCATTGGTATCAAAAAAAAGCAGAAGCTATAAAAGAGGAAATCATAATGGTACCTCAAATAGTCGACCGTCCGGCCTCTGATCCCGTCGGTGCCTGATCCACTGCATGAAGATGCCTAGTCTTTGCCTGAGAATGGTTTCTCACCTATGGATCTTCCTTGAACAGGATCTTCCCAGAAGATGATCTAGACCTTCATCCATGGCAACCATACCGAGATCCCCCTTTCCTTGATGGTTTTAACTGATCTGGAACTCACTTGAAATCCATGGATCCTACCCCACTTTGGAGAGGACATTCCATCCTAAAAAATCACTTCATGTATACCATGCCACCACACTAATAACAAGGATTTGGTGGAAAATTTCATGTTGGTTGGATGTACCCTAGCCTCCCACACATGTGGAACACAATGGACCTCGCATCAGAAGCCATTGAATAAAACTTCCTAGATGGTTGGCCTTAGCTACAACCCCCTTGTTTCCTTTCTCCTCACACTTCCATTTCTTATCAAAATAGATGCCACTACCCAAACCTGATATCATCCCAGAAAAACCATCCCTCCCCTTATAGTTGATCTCCCCCATACATGCCCAGTCAAACACCTCTTTATGGGATTTCAGCTTGATCAAGAAGACCTAGGAATATATCTCTAGCCTCAGACCCCTCTCAAACTTCTAGTCCTTCATCTTGTCATTGAAGACCATTTTTATAGCATACCAGACTAACTCAGAAAAATGGTTGGTATACTCTATCATAGAAAGATCCCCCTAAAAATCTCTATAAACTCTCAAGATCGAGCATACACCAAAAATTTAGGGATGTACTGGTCGTTTAAGATAATATTGAAGTCCTTCAGGCTCATCTTCTCATGTTTCCCAGCTTGAATCATTAATTCCCCACACCTTTGGCTGGTACCCTCTAACAGGAAAGAGGCACACATCACCCTGGCCTCCTTAGGTGTGTTCAGGAACACAAACATGCCAAACAAGACTTAAATAAAATTCATAACTGAACACATAAGTTTAAACATGACACAAGATTTCCAAATATAAATACAATTAGCAGAAAAATAGACCAAGGGACTCCCCACAACTAGGATTTATCACCCACAAGTATTCTCCACTACACCGCACCAAGGGAATAAACTAGAAACCTGAACCGCCATCACCCAAGGCTTTACCTTTACCTGCGTCAAACATGATCAAGTATACTTACACCAAAGGGGTGTAAGTAGGGTGTGATCCTAAGCCCAGTAGGATACCACCCAAAGGATTCCATATAGTAAGCAATACAAGATGAAAAACATGCAAGTTTTTGATAAATAAGAAATTGTGTCAATAAATTCTAAAGAATGAAACTTTTAAAGGTAAAAATATTTCAAAGGGAAATTTAAAAGTGTGAACAAATTTAAATAAAAAATTCAAGAGACTGCATTTTTTCATCAAAAAACTCCATAATCTAATGATAAATACAAAATATTCAATGACCACTAATCTCAGGAACACCCCTAGGCACAAATAAGTTTTGGGCCCTAGGTACCACGTATCTCGGTGTAAAGTTACCATAGCAGTATCCCTTATCATGCACTATCCACTTTTAGGTAACATACCCATAACCTAGTGGTCCCCAAACATCATCAATATAGTTTTTTTAGTGTTTTAAATTTCAAAATTTCTAAGTGAAATAGGGACAAAACCACTTTGGATCACTAGCGTACTAGTACACGTCCACCCACCTAGATACCTGGGTTTCCCCATTTTTTCTAAAACAAATTCCACATGTTACCAAAATCCAATTTCACATTAAATCATCAGTTCAGGTCACCCACATTCCAAACATTATCTACACATGCTTTTCACCACTTATATCATTCAATAAAACATTTAGAATCTCAATAAAACAACTCCACAAAATATAACAAAATTTTGCGCATAAAATCCATTGAAACCACCACTTTAAAAACCATGTCCATACCAATATTTCACTAAAACAGAATTGGAAGAACTAAATCATTTTAATAAAACCATTTCATCAATTAAAAAACATCCCCAAATGATCAAACATGGAATATACATGAAAAATCACCCATTTCCAAACAAAAATGCCATTTTAGTATCATTCACTTAACAAATGCCAGCAAAAAAAGTTTTTTCACCAATGAACAAGGAATATGAACATGAAAAAATTATAAATTCATAAATTCTAAATCATCCAAGTGTTCTTACAGATGTAATCACCTACCACAAGTGTCAAAAATATCGAATCCTTGTGCGAAAGTTCAACTGCACCACTGTCGCACCACAGGGGTGTTAAATCAAACCTAAAACTAGAAGATTAGACCACAAAATCCATGAAAAAAACCTAGGTTCGAATACCTACTTTCGGTATATTAGGAACTTCAAGAATAAATGGAATAAACCCTAATAAAATGGAGTAAACCCTAAGCAAGTGGGAGGAGGAAGGAAAGAAACCCAATTACTTGAGAGATCTTCAAGAAATCACCCCAAATACACTAAAATTTTAATCTCCAAGCAACCAAAAGTGATAGGGAGGCTCTAATGAGGCCGAAGAGGTCAATTGGGGACTTAAATGGGGAAATAGTTAAAAATTATTGATTTATGAAAGAAAAAAATTACCTTCTCAAATCTGGATGATTTGAGAAACCCTGAGAAGTTTCACACTAATCCATGATGAAAATGAGCTAAAATGAGGATAAATGGATAATGGGGGTGAGACTGGGATTCTGGATTCTTTTGGGAGTTATAATCTCCAAAATAAAATTAAAAAATTAATGATATATTAAATAATTAATTTTTTTAAGCAGAAAATGGGCTCATGGGTTGGCCCAATGCCTAACTAAATAACTCAAATAGAAAATGATAATGAGTTCCTAAGCGGTAAAAATGGATATGATGGTTTTAATAAGTCAAGGGAGGCCATGTGGGAAGTGGAATGGGTGAAAAATGTTAAAAAATTAAGTAGTTATAAAATAAATAAAATTTGTTTTTAAATCTGGAAATGGGCTCACGGTTGGGCCCAAATCATGAAAATCCACCATTTCCTCAAACAATGCATGGGAAACCCAAAAAATAAAGATAGAATATAAATTTAATGAAAAATACCTTTAAAATAATTCATTTATGTAACAAAATTCATGAATACATCTATATCCCACTATCGGATTATGAAAAATCTATTGTAAAGCATAATGGGGAAAATACAATCCCACCAGAACCGGAAATAGTGTTAAACCTTCTCAGAAGGAGGGGACTTCCATTAAATTAAAAACTAATATAAACCATGGTATTTATATCCTAAACTATGATCCACATTCTCTTAGTCATCCATGAACTTCATCCAATGGTATATCATCTGCAAAAAAACATGACATGGGAAGGAATGTCCCATGTAGTTGTGAGCAGAAACAATATCCATTAGGAAACCCATAAATCACTAATCATAAAGCATCTAGATTAGTCAACTAATAAACTAAAAGGAATTAAAATTAGTATAGGATAAATAAATAATTATAACCACACACAAAAACCATATATTCACATAATAATATCAATGTATCAAGGAGGTATCAACCATACTACTAACCATAGGATTCTACTGAGGCATCAAGGTAACACTCATCAGGGAGATCTCACTCAACGTTCCACATAATCACTGATGGTTCTCGTTTAATAGGTCATGCTCATTGGGTATCACTAAATAAGTACTCACTATAACTCCAATTTTCTAGATACATATATAGGTAATCACACCCAAGACTATAGGGGACCCGGAAAACCCTTCTGGTTCAACATGCTATAGAGGGGATCGATGCCCTTTCAATTTTTTTCCCACCAATACCATGAACCCTAACTTGGATGATGAAGGAATAATATAGGATCCCAATCTAGTCATGCAAATGGATACACCAAAATCTCTCTGAAGAAAACCCATGGAGGATATCATAATCCAAGGATCAAGATGTAATCCCACACTTTATCCTTATGAGAATGGACCAAGGAATCACACTCAACTGAACCTAGAATATATTAGGGAAATGAATCACTCCAAACTAAATCATACTAAGTATATGACTTGTATATAGGGAACACTTCATGTACCACAAAATTCGGTCATACCCATGCATATTCCCATATTCCTCTACCCATTCCCTTGTACTTTCGGTTGTTCCCGCATACCTAGTTATAACTATGTACCTAGCCATGTTTGAGTATCAAGATGTACATATGTACTCTAACCATTCCTTTGTGTCTGGTTGTGTATATTCCCATTAATCCTCCGAGATACATGATGATCCTCCAACACTGGGTCACACAGCATGTGATATTTTCATCATGTGTAAACCATATCTTTGTAGAGGAGGGTAAACACAGAGTGTTCTCTTAATACTACATAATGTGTAGTCATAAATTTCTCAAAAATTCCATACCTTTATGTGCATACTATCATAAAACCCCCTCCTTCATTCCAATAGTGATTTCCATTGTAGTTCATGGATCTAGATCCAACAAATCCCTACTATCACTACAAATCATATTCTCAACATCCAAACTGATCAGAAATTATCTCCCATCACACCACTTCATCACCACATACTGAATCAAGAAAATAAGGATCTCTACTCAAGTCCCAATCCTCTGTAAATCACTCATTATTTCTATCTCACCATGATATCTCCTCTTATCACAAACCCAATCCCATTGTATCGATATTTTTTACCAAATAATGGTTATGAAATGATTGATTACCAGGTATTTTTAAAACCACATTATATTGAAATAAAAATAATGAATCATGAAAAAAAGGGATGAAAATAAAAAACCAAAAAATAAGAAAAGTAATTGGACATTATTTAATTTGGACTTGATTTTATTTCATTTAAATGATGAAATAATAGAAAAAAATAAACAAAAAAATCAATTCCCCAAAACTCATGAAGATAAACCTGATCCCACCATTATAAACAACCCATGAATCAATTTTTTGGGGGATGGGATTCATGTTCATCATGGGATAATTAATAGGGAAAATATTCCATGAAAATAAAACATCCTACCTTGGGTTTGGATTGATCACTAATGAAGAATAGTAATATATCTTCACTGGTGAGATCTACAAACTCTGTTGGTGAAACAATCTCGAGACAATCAATCATGATCCTTAATCTATTGTTGTTTGCTAATATACCCTCCAACATATCTCTCAAAATCCAAGGTTTAAGTGTCTATACATAAAAATTTGGTATAAAAATGTTCAAATAAGGATAGGTTTGGGTCGTTTCACTAAAAATAATAAATAAATTTATTTATTTATTTATATTATTATTTGTACCTACAACATCACTTAAAAAACACCTAATGCAAAAAATATTATATCTTGCCTAGGGTAAAACCAATATTTCATAATCAATAGTGATCTTGTATTTTTTATCTGAGACACTATTCAGGAGTTATTCCACTATTTGTAGATAAATGTGTTCATGTGATATAGTATATTTTATATTTTTATTATATCAACATGATGGTTCAACAGGACTCAGAATATAACTTTTTCTTAGGTCATAGATATAAAATAATTATTTTATATACTATAAATATTTATATAGAAAAAATAAATAAGTTACATTCTCTCCAACTTAGGGATTTCCCTCCCAAAAATTGAAAAAATCTTCTTAAAAAGACGAGGGTATTGGGCTTGCACCAGGGTCTCCGGCTTCCTGGTGTTCTCCTATTGATTATTATACTACATCCAAACATATACCAAGTTAATTTATCACCCATGGAGTATCTTCTCCTATCGATATTTGACCTTTATCAGGAAATTTGCAAAGTTAGCTTCATCCTTGATGTACAGCTTTCCCCATTTGATGAAATTTCATGGGGCATGCGCATACCTCCTCAGCTACGAAATGTATAAGATTTCATGTAACCTGTCTAACTAAAGTGGTAGGTCGAAATAGAATTCCAGCTCATTGACCCTAAGTATTATCTAGATAGGGCCAATGAATCTTGGAGATAACTTTTTACCCTGACCAAATTTCTATAATAACATCAAGGTGATACCTTTCGAAACACATGGTCTCTCTCCTTGAACAACAAAATCATCTATCATCAATCCATATAAGACTTATTATAGCTATGGGAATCCATTATCTACTCCTGGATGATATCTACCTTTTTTTCACTTGCACCAACTATGGTCCATGACTACTGACTCTCTTGGGTCAATCCAACATAGTGGTAACCAATAGGGTCTCTCATACAAGGCGTCAAATGTTTCCATACCGATTGTGGAAGGTAGCTATTATTGTATGAAAACTCCACAAAGGGTAGGTTATCCAATAAACTATAAAAAATGATCAAAAATTAATCCCACAAAATATCCTCGAGGCCCTAAATTTTCCACTCATACTGGTTTTCAGTCTCGAGGTGAAACGTTATTGTCAAAAAAAATTAATTCCCAAAGTCCTCCTAAAATCCTCTCCACAATCATTATGTGAAGTGAGTGTTATGTTCTAAAACATTATTTAAGATAACCCCATGGATCTAGACTATATCTTGAATATAAATTTCTCGTGTTCTCTATGTCATGACCCGTCCCTTGGGGCCCATTCCATGATTGTAAAGACCTGTATTTTCCATGTAAAATGTTTTGCTAAATTATATGGAATTATTACGAGTCTGTAAAAACTAATGGTGCATGATTTCGAGGCCCGGTGTGCCTGGAATTAATTTCAGATTTTTTTTAAGGTACGTTCAGTAAATGCATGAGTGGTATTTTCTATATTTTGAACCGGTGATTGGATTAAAAATCTGAGGGCACCGTTGAATCCGCAGCACCAATATTTGCTTAAGGGGGACTTTACTTCGACTGTATTAGGTCCGAAGAAAATGTTAGATTTTGGGATTTTTTATACGAAATAAATAAAATAACTTTTATTTTGTTTTGTTTCTAACTTACCTCCAATAGAAAAGCGGAGGTGGGACCAGCGACGTGTCAAGCCAATAAATGGCTTGACCTTTAATTCTTATGTAAAGTATCATTGGAGAAGTAGAAAACTTCCTAATTAATGAGCCCCCCTTAATTCCCAACACCGTTAGACAACCTCCCCTCTCCTATTTATATGGAGCTTGGGGATAGGTGTCGGCACAGATTCTCCAAGAAACAAAGTGCTGAAGGAGTGTCGAGATGCCAGACCTTTAGAGGATAGAGCTGGTTCCGGCGAGCGGTGACGAGCAACACTGAAACCCGAACCGAAGGATGACGTGCAAGCAGCGTCGTTGGAAGCCTATGGCAGGAACAAAGATCATCGATCCACCTTCAACCATGAACGTTCTCCAATGGGTTTGTGTGGTAGGGAATTATTTTGATTTTTAATTCCAAATAATTGATGAATCCTTAAATCCTCCATCGCATTTACGAGCTAACACAGAGGGCGCGGTCCTAACGAATACGGCCCAAACCATCTGCAACCTTGTTTACACCATGAGTTCTTCATGGAAGACCGTCGGTGCAGCGGTACCGGTGACCAGCGTTGACAGGGACCAAGGTGACGATTGGCACTAACCATCCATGAGTGAGGAAGCGGCATACCCCTACCGCAGGAGGAACCGGGCACAGCTTGTCATCCGCGGTGGTCGGAGGAGGCGTCCAACACACCGGTCAATCACGGAAGGAGAAGGCGGCACAACCAGCACGTCTCCGGAGGACTCGGTCCACGACTCGTAATTCATGGCGGACCGTGTGAAGGCAACCATCACATCGGCCAGTCGTGGGTGGCAAAGCGGCGCACTGTCGCGCGCTACTGGAGATAGCAGCTGGCACACCAGCCGTCCGCGATATGGGGTAGGACCCACTCCAGCGGGTCCCACGAGCCACCTGGAAGTGCCACATGGAACTGCCATTGCAGAACAAACCAAACGGACCTCACGGCCATTCGGGAAGACCAGGGGACACACCCACGAGTAGTGTTTAGGGTGGGCCCCGGCACATCGGGCCGCCCCACCCAGTCGCGGGCCGCGCTCTATGCGGTCGGGCCACCAGTACCGTGGTCCAGGTCGCACCCCATCGCGGGCCTGAGTGGCAGGCCACCCCCTTGCGGGTCGGGCCAGACCTGGACTAGGTTGGGTTGACCCGAATCTGGTCGGGTCTACCCAGACCGGGTCAAACCAGACCTAGAAACAGTTAAAGGGCCATATCCAGAGAACCGAACATCCATTTGATGAACTGTATATGGAATTGGGACCCTTGTATTGAGACGGTCCTTTAGGTATACTCCACAAGAGGTTTGGAGAAAGTTGGAGTACGGCCTGTTTGGATCGAACATGAATCCAATTGGGCCCTCAGAACTAAAATGCTTATAACTCACAGACCGGGTGTCTGATTGATGCACCATCTATCGCGTTGGAACCCTTACGACATGGCGGTCCTTTGGGTTACTCCTTTGTGGATCTTAGTTGTATTCTAGGTATGAACGATATCTCAAGAGGTAAATTCTACCGAAATAGAGCGTACCGGGTGTGGGGAATCTTATGGCAGGCTGTAACGTGAAATAATAACATTGATCTTGTGTGGGTCATCATATATCGATCTTTTGTGGGTCGGCATCTATCAGATCCTGTGCGGGTCAGTGCTCAACGATCTTGTATGAGTTAGCACATACAGATCCTGTGTGGGTCAGATCCTATGTGGGTCAGATCCTGTGTGGGTCAGTGGGGTTTAGTTACCTATCAATCTTGTGTGGGTTAGATCTTGTGTGTGTTAGTGGGGGTAATTTACCTATATATCCTTTGTGGGTCATATCCTGCGTGGGTAAGTAGGGGTTAGTTACCTATCAATCCTGTGTGGGCTAGAAGCAGTTCTACATAACAGAATAAGATGATCTAGCCTTATGACTAATCATTTGTAATTTTGAACATAAGTTATACCTATTTGTGAGCTGAGTCTTATACCTTTTTGTAATTATCTTCGTGGTGTTACATGTGTGGTACTTTTGCCTTTGTGGTGTTACCTGTGTGGTACTTCTAGCTTCGTGGTGTTACCTGTGTAGTACTTCTCTCTTCATGGTGTTACCTGTGTGGTACTTCTATCTCAGTAGTGTTATATGTTTGGTATTTCTACCTTGGTGGTGTTACCTTTCTTGTATTCTTCCATCATGTATGTGATGAGTATATCTTGATAACTTAGGTATATGTATAGGCATATACCTAAGTAGAGTTGAAGTCTTTTTTGTGGTTTTTCCTTTGTGAAACTCTGGGAGACCTACAGGGTCTCGGGGGGTCCCTCCTGAGTATCTTTATACTCACCCCTACACGGGCTACGCCTTCACCTTGTTGTGTCTTGTGCAGACAACGGACAATATTTATCGAGCCTGAGGGATCCAAGGCCAGACGGTGCTCAGAGGTGGACCATTTCACGTGACGTGAAGTAGGGACTACTGATCGTGATCTATACATACCCTTCAGGTAGGATCCCTAGTGTATGATCTAGGAGTTGTTTTGTACTATTTATTTGTATTTTTACTTTCCAGTTTTACTCGTACTTTTAGTTGGGCTTGTATTCCAAACCTTTTTCTTTCAACACACTTTTACTACAGCAGTTTACATTGTGGTTTCTTCTTGTGGTGTTTTTGGACTATGTGTCTGTACAGGATAAAAAGGAAATGCCTTCCCATTATAGAGATATGCATTTCTGGTGTTAGTCTCCTACCACGGGCCAATGGAAGGAGGGCATGGGGTAGTCACGGCATGGGCCCCGAGGTACGGGTCGTGACAAAGTGGTATCAAAGGAGTTGATTCTACCGAAGAACTAGGACTCTGATATTTTCTGTGTGGCAATAGTATAAAGTGTTATGATTGTGGTTTTCAGTTTTGGGAATCTAGTGATAGTGCGGTGATTGACCTATCCATACACTAGGACCCTGAATTCGGATTTCCAATGTAGTTCACAGAAGCACTGATTGCATGTATTTTTTTAAAGTCTTTCTTTTGATCTCTTTGAGTCATCTCACCAGGAAGGACTTATTAACCATGGCACACCAGTTCTCTTTAAGGACGTCACAATGTAGATAGCCATCTAGGATTCCTGAGAGAGTAGGTGATGACAGCCCACCAAGAGATGAGGCCTCGGTGCAGGGCCCTCTTTCGGTGTTAGCACCTTCGGGTGGTGCACCACCAGCACCACTACCCGTTGTGCAGTCGTTTCCACTAGCCCCACCAGAAGAGTGTGCATGCTAACTGAGTGTGTTGCATGAGTTTCAGTGGCAGAGGCCTCTAAGTTTTTGAGACAAGATGGACCCGTAGGCGGTTGAGGATTGGATGGAGGCTGTAGTCTGAGTTTTCCACCTGGTTGGGACACCATCTGACCTTATGGTGATCCTAGCAGCCAATCTTTTTCAGGAAGCAGTAGGGAGATGGTGGAGCTTGATGCTCCAGATACACAACAAGGTGACTTTCATCTGGGTGGACTTTGAGAGCCTTTTCAGGGAATATTTCATCCTATTGACTCTACTCTCAATGCATATACAGGATCTGTTGCACTTACAGCAGGGCAGCATGACTGTAGACTAGTACTCAGAGAGATTCACTGATCTCTCTCACTACTCCACTGACATGGTACGAGACCCTTTCTTTAGGGCTCAGACCTTTGATAATGGTCTCAGATAGGATATCATATCATCGATGATATTGCTCAGCATACCAAAATAGGAAGGGCTGCTAGATAGAGTGCTTTTGGTGGAGAGCTTCCTAGATGAGCAGGCACCGACATCGAAAGCCACCACCGGATGTCAGGTAGAAGATTTATCTGTATCAAGCAATAGATGGATGATGTTGGGGACCAAGCAGGCTAGGACTTCTTATAGATGACCTCAAGATACAGGGTCGGTGGTGCGGGGAACATGGTATAGAGGAGGAAAATTGAGGAGAAGATAGTTTTACACGTGCGGTGGGTAGGGTCACATGGCTCGCAATTCCCTGAACATTCATACGGATGACTAGAAGATGGTCGAGGGACCACCGAGGAAGACGCATATATTCGATCGAGGAGGACCACAGGCATCAGGCAGACTTGGTAGAGGAGATGGTTGTGCAGTTGGTGGTGAGCAGCGATTCGAGGTTCTACCGCCACCACCTCTAGGTGGTCCACCCCGACCATAGGGAGCAGGAGGACAGGCATGATCTTAGATCTAGGTAGCTAAGGCCTACGACCAAGGAACTCCATAGATGATTAGAGGTATGATCTGTGTCTACTCCACCTTAGTTACAGTACTTATAGACACAGGTTCTAGTCACTCTTTTATTTCCATGGCCCTTGTTCAGAGCTCAGAGATTCTGGTTGATCCATTGGCTCGATCTTTAAGTCCAGAGACTCTTATGGGAGCAGATTTGATGATTACACACTGGTGGAGGTAGTGTGAGCTTACTCTAGGAGGTGGGATATTCGACTGGTATCTTCTAGTAGTGGTGTTGAGGCCTTACGACATCATCTTGGGTATAGATTGGTTATCCAGAGTCCATGCTTAGATTTCTTGTGTTAGGCACAAAGTGTGGTGTTTCTGCACAGATGGGACCAAGTTTTCCTTCACCGGTGAGATGGGAAACTTTTCAACATAGTATGGACTTACCCAGAAGTGGGTGCAGCTGATTACACATCAGTTGGATAGACTTACCCTCTGAGTAGTATATGTTGATATTCTAAGCTATCCTGTAGTGGTGGACCAGTATGTTTATGTCTTTGCTGATGATGTTCTGGGACTACCTCCATAAAAATAGGTATAATTTTACATCGACCTATACCTTGGGATGGCACCGATATCGACACCAGCATATCAGATGGCTACCATGGAGCACCGTCAGTTACAAGTACAGTTTGAGGACTTGTAGAGAAAGGTGTTCATAAGGCCCAGCATTTCTCTTTGGGAAGCCTCGATTTTGTTCGCTAAGAAGGAAAATGGGTGTTTGAGACTCTGTGTGGACTACCAGTGTAATGATCCAAACTTTCATTAATGGAAATTCCTCTTAATATATTTAAATTTATAATTATGGTTATATAAAATTTGAACTTCATTAGTTTTATGTTTCTGGATATTAGAATACCATTATTAATTGTGATCATTTCTAATATATTCATTGAATAGTGATCACATGATTAGTATAAATATAGGGCTCTAACAAATCCAATTTACTCAGACAAAAGAAGCGATGACCTAATCTAGTAGACTTTCCCTATACGAAGCCCATTTTTTAGAGCTCAGAAAGGAGGTGACATCATTGGGATTTTCTCTTGACCAAGCCCAAGCCAAGCTTGAACACGTTAATCTTGAGCAGAACCGACTACGGGAGAAGTGGAAGTTAATTGAGATTACCACCCGAGCGATGTTATCCGGGCCACCCCAAGAGTCTGTCACCATCGAACACCTTACCCTTTGGTCTTATATGGGTGTTATAAGTGGTTATGTAATAGGAACCTAGCACTATGACTATGTATATTATTTTTGTATAAATAATGTGCATTCATTTTATTATTTTTACTTTGTAAATAGTTTTTAAAGCACAAATAGTACTTTTAGTTATTATTCAACAATGAAATCTATTTTGATGAATTAATGGATTTTTGAATTCAATAATATTTTAATAAAATATTATTCTAATTAAATTACTTTTTTTAAATAAAAATGATCTTATAATTTTATGAATGCAATTGTAATTTTTATTAAGGATTGAAAGCTGTTTTTGTCAAAACCCATGAATTTTCGATAAATGTTGGTTTTTTATTTTAAAAGTAAAAATTAAAATATTTATAAAATTATTTAGATAAAATGAAAATTATTTTTGGAATCAGGATGTCAAAATTAACCAATAGGGAATTTTTCCTAATTTTCTGAGACAGTCGAATTTTTGGGTAAAAATTAAATACAGTTTAAATACATAATGTGTTTTATGACTTCATAATGACCCAATAGTGATGTAATAAAATAATATAAAAATTATTTTCAGAAAATAAATTTGTTACCATTAAAATAATGTGATTTTGGGTTTGTTTTATCTATTTTACAAAGCTTTAGTGGACCCTCCAAGACTTATAAAACATTTTGTCTTTTTAAATTGTTTTCCTTAAGAGTGTGGCTCACCTCCACATAAGCAATCGTATTATTTTGAGAAGTTCATTCATTGGACTTATAAAATATTGTATTCCAATCCCCTTTATAAAAAACCATGGTAAAACCCCATGGTCTAGTTTGTGGTTTTGATTAGTTTAGTGCGAGGTGCCCCAAACCAAAATAATAAATATTTCCCTCTCCTTTCCTATATAAACCCACCCAAGATCCCACTTCCTCTTCACTTAAAGCTTTTATAGTTAGACCAACCCCTGAAATCCTCTCTCTATAATACTCCCAAGTTTCCCCAAGCTCCCAATAATCCTCTCTCAAGCCTCTCCCATGCCTTTGGGATCCAACATCCCAGTAATGGATTTCTTCCTTTCTCATTTTTGTCCAATTTTCTATAAGTTGTTATGCCCTTTTTTTATCAATTAAAAATGTTTGAGTATGATTTCTCACCTCTCCCATACTACCATATTGATGTTTGGATGATTTTAGGCCCCTTTCTCTCTCATTAATTCCTCCCAAGTACACCCGTTACAATGCCGAAATTCCGAGAGGGATTTATCTCCCCTCTTTAACTTCCAAGTAATTATTTTGTATTATGCATCTAAATTCCATTACATTTGTTGAGACATGTATCTATTTGACCCACGTAATTTCCATTTCATTTAAATATTATGATACAACCTTTTCTATTTCATCAACCATTTTTATGAATCCTTATTTCACGTCGTTATGCTGCCGAAATTGCAAAGCGTTTTTCCAAGCCAAGATTATTGTGTAGTGAATACCATACCCATGTCTCTATCAAGGGTGTTCACCTTTATGCACATATACATATTTAATGGTACTTTCATTTATTTATTCCACATTTCTTAATCATGGAATAACTTATTATGTTGATTGATTCCATGCTATATGATCCATGTGGCACACTTATGCAAGAAATGAAATGTTTAAGAATGGTGTGCCCTGATAGCGCTCCAATGCATTGGATAAAATATAGTATCATGATACTTCATGTGCAATGGGTGTTGACTCATGATAATCTAAGTTCAGCTAGGTTTTACTCATGATTCATGTGCAATTAGGGTTTACTCAGGCTCCATGTGCAATGATCCTTGGCTCACGCTAATTCTATGTTAAGTGTTGTTGCCACATTACAATGTTATGATTATCATGCTTTATCATGCCTTTATTTTCATGTTTATCTTGTGATACATTGATATGTATATTGTATAATATGTATTGTATTCCTCATGTTATCCCATTTTTATTCCCTTACTGGGCTATATAGCTCACCCTTTTGTTATGCATGTCCTCAGGTTATCCCATGAAATGCTAAGTACGAGGGAATGTAGTGGTCATGTAAGGGAAGTTTTCAATAAAGATGTTGTTTGTTTTATATTCTAAGAAGTTATGTAATGTTCCTAATCCTGAAAGACACTATACCTCTTCATCTTATATGTTGTATAAAGTGAATATTTTATGTAATAAATCAGGTTTAAGTGTGTAATAAAAAGTAGGGTTGTGATAGTTGGTATCAAATTACAGGTTTAGTTATTTATGGGATTTGGATTAGAAAACCCTAGTGAATACTTAAAGACAATAATAAGAATAATAAAATCATCCCTATGTATTGGTTAGTATTGATTAAGTGGTTTATCAAGAAACTACATCCCTGTCTGGATACGAGCAGGTAGAGGCGGCTCTTGCATAGATGTATCCTAGGGGTAAAACCCAAAAACACTACTTTGAGCTAGACACGAACGAGAACTGGTGCATGATAGTGGGCCTTGATGCACTCTTGGTTACCAAACTCCTGGGGGGATATGCTTTGGTAAATTCACAAGCTTATTATGAACCCTATTAAGGGAATTAAAAAAATTCCCCTAAGAATTTATATTAGAAATTAGATCATGGATAACATATATTGAAGCCTATAGATTCATAAGTTAAGGAAATAAAATTTATTTATAAGTCATAAGTTTGGTCCTTGGATTACCCTTTATGTGTTGCCCCTAAATTTCCTTTTATTCCAGCCAATGGTTGTTAATAGGAGGACTCAGGCTAACAACCGATGTGAAGATCAATGTGATGACTGTGAAAATGAGATGCCCAATCTGATGGGAGCGGGAATCATGAACTTTGTCATGATTCTCTCTCAGTTAACTCAATATTTGAATAGAAACATGGGTCAAGAGTAATTTTCAACCCCCCCCCCCAAGAAATAACAAGTCGATATCGAGTGCTTTATGAGATAAAGGCCTCCTACTTTTAATGGATCATATGATCCCTCAATCACCGAACAATGGATAAACTCCATTGAAAATATCTTCTCCATCCTTCAATATTCAAAACAAGAGAAGGTTCTTCTAGATACTTATCCTATGGAAGGTGAATCCAATCAATGGTTGATGTTGATCAAAAATACGAAGCCTGTGGAAGAGATCAAGGCGTTGGAATGGAAGGATTTCTAGAAGATGTTTTTTGATAAATATTTTACGTGCACCCTCCAACTTAAGATAGAAAGGGACTTACTTTCCCTCGTGATAAAATATGAAGAATATGTTGGAGTGTATGATTCAAACTTCACAAGGATTGCAGGATATGACTCTATCTTTGTCGTTACCCCCGAGTGCAAGGTTGACCGCTTCTTTGGTGGGATGAAACTTAGCCTACGGAAAGCGCTGGTGATCCGTGACTTTGACAGCTATGAGGAAATTGTCTGATGTGCCCTCAAGGTTGAAATGGAGATCAGAGAATCTCAAGGGTATCATGGGGATAAGAAAAATAAGGTGCAATTCAATGCTAGCGGTCCGAGGGATAAATCCAACAGTGCTAATAAGATCCAGCACCCCACTTGACAAAGGTGCGGAATGAAGCACCCTATAAATTTCCTTAAGGGTATGAAGAAATGATTTAGGTGTGGAAGAGAAGGGAACCTAGCTATTAACTTCCGTCAAGAAAAACCTATGGATACAATAGAGGAGAGCAGTGCTCCGTTCGAACCACAATGAGTTTTTAATTGCTACAACTGCAAAGAACCAGGGAATCTTGCAAAAAAGTTCCATAAACCTAGGGTTTTCAGAGGTAAACAGCAACCTCAAAGGAATAAAGGGTGATCTTTTTCCATCACTACTACCGAAGTGAAACCTAACAATGAAGTGGTGACAGTTACACTAGTTATTCATTCAAGAAAAGAGAATGTACTTTTTGATTCAGGTTCTACGAATTATTTTATATCCCAAAAGTTTAGTAGAACAATCCCAGCACCACCATAAATCATGGAAGTAAAGATGTCGGTGAGTATGTCAAATGGGGAAATCATTGCATCCTATGAATATAACTCCTCCCCTGTCATAATCTGTGGATTGAATTTCATGGAGAACCTCATCATACTCCCTCTAGTGGAATTTGATGCAATTCTTGGCATGGATTGGATTCCCATATATAGAGCCAACATAAATTTCTATGAGAGGGAAATCACTCTCCATGTGGAGAATCGACCCCCGATTCTATACAAGTTCAAGGAGGAAGATAAATCTTCTTTAGCTCCATTATCTCAAGAGTGGATATTACTGCCCTATGAGCATGCGTATCTAGCTCAGATGATTGAGTCTAAGTAGGCAACCACCCTTAGAGACATGCCTATTGTGAGGGAATTCGTTGAAGTGTTTCCAGAGGAATTTTTAGGTCTTCCTCCTAGAAGAGATGTTGAATTCTCAATTGATATTATACCAAGAGAATTTCCAATATCCAATACTCCGTATATAATGGCAGTTGTGGAGCTTGAGGAGCTAAAGAAAAAACTACAGGATAATCTGGATAAAGGGTTTATACACCCAAGTGCTTCACCATGGGGTGAACCAGTCCTCTTCGTCAAGAAGAAGGATGGGTCAATGCACCTTTGCATCAATTATCATGAGCTTAACAAAATCAAGATAAAGAACAAGTATCATCTCCCATGAATTTATGACATGTTCGATCAGTTTCATGGAGCACAATACTTCTCCAAGATGGATTTGCAGTCGAGATATTATCAAGTATGGGTGAAGAAGGAAGATATCCCCAAGACTACTTTTTGTACAAGATACGAGAACTAGGAATTCATAGTAATTCCTTGAGGACTCACTAATGCTCCAACCATCTTCATGGACTTGATGAATAGAGTATTTAGGGGTTACCTTGACAAATTTTTGGTAGTCTTTATAGATGATATTCTGATATATTCCAAAATCAAGGAGGATCATGACGAGCATCTAATAATTGTACTAGAGACCTTTATGAAGGAGAAGCTCTATGCAATGTATAGAAAGTGTGAGTTCTGGTTGAAGGAGGTCTCATTCTTGGCCCATATCATCACAAGTAATGGGATATCTATGTGTCCCTCCAAAAAAGATGCAATTGAGGGATGGTCACGGCCAACATCGGTAACGGATATCCATAGATTCTTGGGGTTAGCTGGATATTATCGAAGATTTGTGAGAAATTTATCATGATTGTCCAACCATCTTATCAAGCTAACTCATAAGGGAGTAAAGTTTTCATGGTGTGATGAATTTAAAGAAAGATTCATGGAGTTAAAATGGAGGCTTATCACTGTGCATGTGATCACTTTACCAACAAGTGGAGAACTTTTTGTGGTATTCAATGATGCTTCGAAGAAGGGCCTGGGCTGTGTGTTGATGAAAACTGATAAAGTCATTGTCTATGATTCAAGGCAATTGAAAGTTCATGAGCATAATTATCCAACACATGATTTCGAGTTGGCTACGGTGATATTTGATTTAACATTTTGGCGGCATTATCTCTTTGGGGAGAAGTGTGAAATATATACGGACCACAAAAGCCTCAAGTATATAATCACACAGAAAGATTTGAACATGCACCAATGAATATGGTTAGATCTGATCAAATACTATGACTGCTCAATACATTACCACCCTGGGAAAGTGAACGAGGTGGAAGATTCTCTAAGTAGAAAGGGCCCAGCAATTCTATAATTGATGAGAATTGGGAAGGACCCAATCTTTATAGATTTTATGAAAACGGAAATAGGAATCATAAAAAAGGTAACATCATCAATCCTTTCCCAAATTATTTCTAAACCTTCTCTTTTGGAAAGATTAAAGGATTATCAAAAGGATGATGTGGGAATTCATAAGAGAGTAGAAGCTATGAGAAAAGGTAAGTCCTCAGAGTTCAATGTTAATGAAGAAAGAATTGTGAGATTTGGGAAAAAAATATGTGTTCTATCAAGTTTGAAGTTGAAGAAGGAACTTTTGGATGATGCACACAGTTCAAAATTCTCAATTCACCTAGGAAACACAACGATGTATCAAGATCTCTGATAGAATTATTGTTGGGATAATATGAAGAAGCAGACTTCTGAGTATAAATCAAAGTTCCTAGTGTCTCAGCAAGTGAAGGCAGAGAGGCAGAAGTCTAAGGGGATGATGAGAACATTGCCCATACCAGCATGGAAATGGAAGAACATCACCATGGACTTTGTCACCGGACTTCCGAATACATCCAAAGGCAACAATGCAATCTGGGTTGTTGTGGGTCATCTTACAAATTTTTCACACTTCATTGCAATTTAGGAGGATTTCTCATAGGATCAGCTGGAACAGATATATATCAGGGTAGTGGTAAGGCTGCATAGAGTACCACTATTTATTGTATCCAATCAAGATCCAAGATTCACCTCTATTTTTTGGAAGATCCTTCAACATGAACAATACACTAAGCTGAACATCAGTACGGATTATCATCCTCAAACTGGTGGCCAATCTATGCAGACTATCCAAACACTTGAGGACATGTTGAGAACGTGTTCTATAGACTTCAAAGGAGGGTGGGACCAACATCTTCCACTGGTTGAACTCTCCTACAATAACAGTTTCCACTCAAGCATCTGAATGGAACCTTATGAAGCCCTGTATGGGAAGATGTGAAGAACACCAGCATGTTGGGATGAAGTTAGTGAGCATAAGCTTCTAGGACCAGAAATGGTCCCAGAAATGGTGAAGAAGGTAAAAACCATTCAGTAGCATATCGAGGAAGACCAGAGTTGACAGAAGAGTTATGCAGATAACCATCGATGAGACCTTGAGTATAAAGTTGGATACATGGTATTTCTACGCATATCTCTATAGAATAAGGACATGAGGTTTGGAAAGAAAGGGAAGTTAAGCCTTAGGTACATCAGCCCCTTATAGATTCTTGATCATGTTGGGGATGTGGCCAATCGACTAGCACTTCAACCTACCATGGCCAAAGTACATGTTGTCTTTCATGTATCCCTCTTAAAGAAGTACATACCAAACCCTTCACATATACTCTCTTCAGAGGTAGTACAGCTAGTGGATGATCTTTATTACGAGGAGCAACCAGTGAAGATCTTAGATCGTAGAGAAAAATTTATATGAAATAAAACAATGCCCCTCGTCAAGGTGTTGTGGCGAAACCACAAGTTTGAATAACCGACGTGGGAATCAGGGGAAGTGATGAAGCAGAGTTACCCTCATTTTTTTAGAGTGGGAAAAGGATATTTCAAGGGTGAAATTTCTTAAGGGTGGAAGATTGTAACAACCCAAACATTCATTAACGGAAGTTCCTCTAGATATAATTAAATGTCTTATTATGGTTATATAAAATGTGAACTTCATTGGTTTTACGTTTTTGGATTTTAAAATATTGTTATGTATTGTGACTATTGCTAATATAGTCATTGAACATGAATCACATAATTAATATAAATATAGGGCTCTAACAAATCCAATTTACTCAGACAAAGGAAGCGATGACCTTATTCAGTAGACTTGCCCCATATGAAGCCCATTTGTTAGATCATGAAAAGGGGGTGGCATCACTGGGCTTCACTCTTGACCAAGCCCAGGCCGAGCTTGATCACATTAAGCTTTAGCGGAACTAACTATGGGAGAAGTAGAAGTTAATAGAGATTACCACCCAAGTGATGTTATCTGAGCCACCCCAAGAGTCTGTCACCATAACACACCTTACCCTTCAGTATTATGCAGTTGTTATAAGGGGTTATGTAACAAGACCCTATCACTATGACTATGTACATTTTTTTTTATAAAGAATGTACATTCATTTTATTATAGTTACTTTATAAATAGTTTTTAAAGCACAAAAAGTATTTTTAGTTAATATTCAGCTAAGAAATCTATTTTGATGAATTAATGGTTTTTTTAATTAAATAATATTTTAATAAAATATTATTATAAATAAATTAATTTTTATTAAATATAAATGACCATATAATTTTATGAATTCAATTGTAATTTTTAATAATGTTTGAAAGCTGTTTTTGTCAAAACCCATGAATTTTCAATAAATGTCAGTTTTTATTTTAAAAGTAAAAATTCAAATATTTATAAAATTATTTAAATAAAATGAATATTATTTTTGGAATTAGGATGTCGAAATTATCCAACCGTGAATTTTTCATAATTTTCTGAGACAGTCGAATTTTTGGGTAAAAATTTAATATCGTTTAAATATATAATGTGTTTTATGAAATCGTAATGACAAAATATTGATGTGATAAAATAATATAAACACTATGTTCTGCCAATATATATTTTTACCATTAAAATAATGTGATTTTGGTTTTGTTTTATTTATTTTACAAATCATTAGTGGACCCTCCAAGACTTATAAAACATTTTGTCTAGTTAAATTGTTTTCCTTGAGAGTGTGAATCACCTCCACATAAGCAACCCTATTATTTTAAGAAGTTCTTGTAGGTTCCGGGCGCAGCGGAAGCATGTTGGTGGGTTTTCCAAACTTTCATTTTAGTGTTAAATAACGTTCAATCTGAGATCCGTCATAATATAAAACGCCGGATCTTGGGAATGGAACGAAGAATGAAAAAGAAAAGAAGAGTCCCGGAACCATTGAGATAGGATCATCATATGTTGGTTATAATTAATTTAATTAATTCACAAGAATTACCTTGGTGTAATTCATTCATCATAGATGTATCCGGTCACGATCCTGTGAACCATTGTTGCGTCGTAGAATCCAAGTATGGGATTCCTCTAGCGGTGATCCACACGTGCTCCACGTATCTCTGGATATCGCCGAAGGGATCTCCAGGTGCTAGCGTGGAAGAACCTTCGCTTGCGATGTCCGCCTTCGATATCCTTGATCCGGTGGAGGATCTATCTCTCGTAACATGAGTGCGTTCTTGGTGGAAAGGGAATTCTCTCTTGGTTTGAGGGTATTTCCAAATCTATTGTGCACATCAATGGATCAGGAAAAGTGTTGGGGTTGTGAGGATATTTATAATCAGGTTTGAGGTTAATATATTTATGACAATAAATAAATGCGTTACGCATTTTATTTATTTCACTTACTCTTATTGAAACCCAATGTCAAATTATTAATTCCTTGACATGCGACCACGCTAATTATAATTAATTTCATTTAATAAAAAAAAAATATATCCTCAAAATCCCAACTGGAAAACTACACGGTGTGTAATAATTAATACACGGATGTACTTTTTTCCATAAAACTACACGGCGTGTATATTTAATATACAAGGTGTGGACTTTTATTTTCCAGTTTTCTAAACCAAATTTATTATACATTGAGTAATGGATATTTATTTCTTAAATAAATGTAACTACATTACTCATTAATAAATATATTATTTCGCCCACAATATATTCTCTCGAATAACTAGTGTCAAAATAAATGCGATCAGGAATCCTTAAATAATTATTAAAATACAGTCAGGAATAATATTTATTTAACATGTTAAATTAATATTTAACTGAGATACATGGAGACACTTAGTGTGTGACCCTCTAGGCCTCTTTCTCAGTGGCATTAGGCGCAGCCTGCCTAAAGTCCAAGGTAAGCGTCTAGCAACACGCCAAGGCACCCATAGAGAAAGAAGTTAATGCTGCAATGACATGTCACCTCCTACGAATGCTTACCATGTAATATATTCCCTCTGTCTCGATATCCCTAATCATGCAGGTTGCATGCTAGTGCCATCAACCCATGTGCTCGATTATTCTTTCTTTGACTTCCTGGAATTGAACTCGCCCATACCTTACCATGGCCATGGATTTATTTAGGCTATATCAATTCCATCAAAGGGCTTGAGATATCTACTTATTTTATGGAACAGAAGGGAAAAATCCTTTCTCGCATTATCTATTGATGCAGTATTACTCTTGACGCACCCAACATATCCTACCTCGCTGTGAAGAGTGTGTCATCACAGTTTTTGTCAATAAATCTAATTGCGCGAGTTGTAATACCCATTAATAATAATCTTAAAGTATGAGGACCAATACACACGTCCGCAGATAGGACCATCCAATGACACTATCAAATGTAGATTTCCTACTGGCGGGTCTCGTTCTCATAATATCCTCTTGGATATTACCAAGGGTTCACACCATGAGAAGGTGCCTTAAAGTTTTATGAGTCCTCACCCCTAATGACCTGTATTATTTGTGTCCCTCAAATAATATCATCCGGCCATAGAACATATATTCAAGAACAGTGTTATGGCACTTCTGGGTTCTCATCATAGCAGGGATCCGCTATGACCCTTTAATGCAAAAGCGTTCCTTATGACATTATCACATGAATTGTCACGCAGAAGAACAATCAAGATGTGATAAGGCTTTTATTAATGAATAAAGTACAAAGTAGTTGGTTCTAGACCACCAACTCCAACAGACTCCCACTTGGACTAGATCCAACTGCTAAAAAACTTTAACCCGCTAGCTCTCACTTGATATTCATGCTTATACTAAGATAGGCCTTTAGTCATGGGGTCTGCCACATTCTCTTCCATGGACACTCTGCTCATAGAAACTTCACCCCTCTGATAGAAATCCCTCAAGAGGTGATACTTCTGGATTATGTGATTTATCCATTGATATGACCTTGGTTCTTTTGCAAGGGCCACCGCTGCAGTATTATCACAATACAGTGTAATGGGATCTTTACTACTAGGGACCACATCAAGATCTTGGACAAAGTTATGAATCCAGACGGCTTCGTTGGCTACATCAGAAGCCACTATATATTCAAACTCCACTGTAGAATTGGTGAAAACTGGCTGCTTTGAACTCTTCCAGCTCAAAGATCCTCCATTGAGATAGAAAACATATAAAGATTGCGACTTCAAATCAGTCTGATCTTTCTGAAAACCAGCATCATCATACCCTCTGATGATAAGCTCCCCGTCCCCTCCACACACTGGGAACATATCCTTAGTTCTTCTCAGATACTTAAGGATAGTCTTAACAGTAGTCCAATGTTGTTATCCTGGATCTTCTTGATATCTACCTACCATGATCAGTGCATAGGCAACATCAAGCTTGGTACATAACATGGCATACATGATGGATCATATAGCCGAAGCATATGGGATCTTACACATTCTATCTTTCTCTTGTTTTTTCTGAGGACACATTTTCTTAGAAAGATGTAGGTCATGTGACACTGGAATTAATCCCTTCTTGGATTGTTCCATACTAAATCTCTTTAGTATCTGGTCAATGTATGTACCCTAACTTAGTCCAAGAATCCTCTTGGACCTATCACGAATGATCTTGATCCCTAGAATGTAGGCTACTTCTCCTAATTCCTTCATGGAGAAACACTTGTTCAACCAGTCCTTAACTGACTGTAAGACTGGTACATATTTTCCAATAAGTAATATGTCGTCAACATATACTACTAGGATAACAATTTCATTCCCATTAAACCACTTATAAACACATGTCTCACATTCATTCTTAATGAAACCAAATTATGTTATGGATTCATCAAATCGAATGTTCCATGACCTGGATGCTTGCTTCAATCCATAAATGGATTTATATAACTTGCAAACCCGTTTGGCTTCAACTGGTGTCACAAACCCTTCTGGTTGTGTCATATAGACATCTTCCTGAAGGTTCCCATTAAGGAATGTTGTTTTGACATCCATTTTCCAAATCTCGTAGTCATGGTAAGCTGCTATGGAAAGTATGATTCTTATGGATTTAAACATGGAAGCCGGTGAGAAGGTTTCATCATAGTAAATTCCTTGACGTTGTCTGAATCCTTTAGCCACTAGCCTTGCTTTATAGGTGCTAACTTGACCTTCCATGTCTAGTTTTCTCTTGAATACCCATTTTCATCCAATAGGCTTTACATCAACTGGCTTATCGAACAGAACCCAGACTTGGTTTTGATACATGGAATCCATCTCAAAATTCATAGATTTTAGCCATCTTGTAGCTTCTGATCGTTCTACTTCTTCCTTATAGGAGAGAGGTTCATCATTGTCCAACAATAATGATTCACCATCCTCAGTGACTAGGAAACCAAATAACTCTGGTTCCCTTACATGTCTTGAGCTCCTACGCAGTACTTGTGTTTCTGGAACCTCTTCCATGGGGACCTGTGGAACTTGTTCCTGTACCAACTCATATGTATCTTGAGCATCCACTTCATCAAAGTCAATCTTTCTCCCACTATACTTTTTGAGGATGTGCTCCCTCTCAAGAAAGATGGCTTGTCTGGCGACAGTCACTTTCCTGTCCTGAGGTTTATATAGGTAATATCCTTTTGTTTCCTTATGATATCCTATAAAGATACACTTCGTGACCCGGGGTGCTAGTTTGTTTCCAGAGAAGGCCTTAAAAATTCCTCGCATCCCCATACACGAGTATGCGACAAAATGGGTTTATTTCCACTCCATAACTCGGAGGGAATTCCATTTGTCGCCTTAGTTGGTACTCGGTTTAATCTGTATGTTGTAGTTTGTAATGAATATCCCCAAAAGGATAATGGAAGATCTGCATGACTCATCATCAACCTCACCATCTCCAACAAGGTGTGGTTCCTCCTTTTACTAACATCATTCCATTGTGGTGTATAAGGAGGAGTGAGCTGAGATAGAATCCCAGACTCCCGTAGAAGATCGATGAAATCATGGATCAAATATTCTCCACCTTGATCTGATCGAAGTTTCTTTATCTTCTTACCAAGTTGATTCTCTACTTCATTCTTTAATTCATTAAATTTTTCTAAGGCTTCTGACTTATACCTCATTTAGTAGACAAATCTGTATCAACACAAATCATTAGAAAAAGTAATGAAGTAAGAATATCCACCTCTAGCTTCTAGTGGAAATAGTCCACATACATCCGTGTGTACCAATCCTAGAATCTCTATGGCCCTTTCACCCTGTCCACCGAAAGGTGGCTTGGTCATTTTACCTTGTAAAGAAGCGTGACATCTATCAAGTGGTTTTAGCTTAGTAGAGTCTAAATAGCCTTCTAGGAAGAGCTTTGTCAAGCACTTCTCGTTTACATGACTGAGACGGTGATGCCACAACTGGGTGATGTATGAGTCATGTGAGTTTGTTTAGTTATCGATTTCCAAAACTTGGATTTCATAATTTAATACATATAAACCATTATTTAAATATGCCATACTATAACATACGTTGTTCTTATAGGAGAGACAACCCTTATTTCCATACTTGAAAATAAATACATCCATATCCAAACAAGATACAGAAATTATGTTCTTTGTAACACTAGGCACATAATAACAGTTATGTAAAACCAAAATCATGCCAGTCGGTAATGAGAGGTGGTAGTCTCCAATAGCCAATGCAGCCAGCCTTGCGCCATTGGAAGCTCGAAGATCCACCTCTCCTCTAGCAATATTTCTAAATCTACTTGAATCCTGTATTTGAATACAGATGTGGGCCCCACAAGCTATATCTAATACCCAATGTGTAGAAATAGAAAGATTACACTCGATATCGAACGCACCTTTAGCGTCCCCATGCTTCTGGGTGCAGTTCCTCTTCCATTGGACCTGCTTTCCACATGAAAAACACACTGCCTCCCATTCTTTTCCCTGCCTCTGGATCTTCCCCGTCTTGGAGGGATGGTGCTCGGGGGCTTCAGACCGTTTATAAGTCTTTGGCCCCTTTTCCTTGTCCTTCCTTTTCTTGTTCACCAAAAGGACTGTGGGTTTTTCACGCCCCATGTCCTTGTTTACCTGGAGAATCAAGGTTAGAAGCTCCGATAGACTCTTCTCATTGCCGCTCATGTTATAATTGACAATGCATCTATAGAAGCTCTTGGGAAGAGATGATAGGATGAGATCTGTACACAACTCATCTGGGAATTTAATCCCTAAGATGGCCAGGCATTTAATGTAGCCAATAAGCTTGACTACATGAGTCCCAGCTGGCACAGACTCTCCAAGCATAGTCGTAAACAAAGCATTGGAGATCTCATATATCTCATGTCTTGCCTTCTCTTGGTAGAGATCCTTAAGGTGAGACATCATGCTATACGCATCCATGTTTTCATATTGATTCAAGAGCTCATTGGACATGGCCGATAGCATAAAACACTGGACATCTATGGAATCATCCTTTTGTTTCATATGGATAGATAATTCCTCATCACATGCCTTTTTCCCAGGCGCAACTAGAATAGGATCTTCCAGTACGTACAATTTCCTTTCATAGAGAAGGATGATGCATAAATGCCTCTTCCACTCTTGGAAATTGGTGTCGGTGATAAGGTTTTCTTTCTCGAGTATGGTTCAAAATGATTTGTTTGAAGTCATTTTCTTGTCGTTTCAACAAATTAATATGAGAAAAGGTGTAGTACTTTATTAAAAAACTGATACAAATAAATAAATTAATACTTATTAGTCTCCCACTATTTTATCGAAATCTAATAGGCCTCACCATTGATTTTGGAATATTCTATTGCCTGTATATTCTAGTGGCAAGGATCCATATTTCCCTTCGCATTACCCCAACTAGGGTTGGTCAAGAAACTTGAAGGGTTTTATGTAGGAATTCCAAATTCCAACTGCATTAACTCGCAGCTCCTTGATGCGCTGAGTGGACTCCCCAATCCTGAAATCCTTTTATTTTGGATTTCCTCAACCTTTTCCTCTTGGTAACACCATGTCCTAATGTGGTAGTCAACCCTTGATGCAAACCAAGTCAATTCAACACAAAACCTTTAATTAGAATTCCCCGATAATTGAAAGCACCCCAACTAGGGTTGGTCAAGCACTTTGAACTATGGTTCGATTCTAACCAAGATTATGGAAGGCTACACCGACTTAATATTTCTTTTGAGGGATTTTATCCTTATACATAAATTTATATTTTATTATCTTTGATTACATGATTTTTAATATTAAGTGGGATATACTTAAGTGATTAACCATTTCTAAGATAATATTTATGTATAAGCCGGTTTTATTTTAGTTCCTCTTGAATGCACGATTAATTCATTAATTTTGTGATCGTGACAACACACCAACAATAAATAAACCATGCAACAAACAGAAATAAAATAAATGGTATGATCATGAGCTTTTTCTATTGGTTAGTTTATCTAGCGGTTGATAAACTAACCCAAGACCTAGGGGAGAAACACCTTGAACCTTTCGGGTTCGTGTTTACAACTTTCCACCTATCCACCTTTATATTTCCTTGGATTGGTTTCAGCTTGGCTCCTGACTTGAGCCGCCTCCACTAGCTTGGGATCTCCATCCATTACATATGCATTTATCTCACACGCAGGTGAGGGGTAGAAGGGGTTTTTACATAAAAGAATCCTTGGGCGCACAGACCCTACATATTAATGAGGAGATGGCTCGCAGGCCAACATATTTAATTTAAATAAATAAATTAAAAGAAACCATTCACATACAAAGATCTCGGTCTATCTCATGATCATCCATACATGTAATGATATTTACACATAAATAAAACTAGAATTCAATTCTTTAATCGTTCTTGTTTAAGATAAATCATGCTCAAATTAATTAATTATCTTTAATTAATCAATCCTTTTATCTTAAATGATTTTATAAAATTCTTTGTGATTCTCATCCATCATAACTTTAAAAAAATAAATTCATTTAAAACTATCCTTATACGTAACTTGTACCTTGGAGGCAATTCGGTGAATTCATGTTCATTATGCAGATGTTAAATTAAACACATATATATAAAACACCTATCACGTGTTGTGCCTCAGCTTTACGCCTGCACCATGGTACACGTCTCAAGGGTTTGTAAAATATAATAATAAATTTTAATAAATCTGCATAATTTAGGTGAGTACATAGCATGTAGTTCTGACTACACGGCATGTACTTTTCTTCACCATCCATCCAAAGTACATGCTGAGGGACAGGGCGTGTTAATGTACTTCGGAAATTTCTGGAGTACACGGCGTGTTCTGTGGGACACAAGCCGTTTATTTTCTGCGTTACACGGTTTCCAGTCGGTCAAGCCGTGTATGGGGTACACGGCCCAAACCTGAACCGAAGCGACTACACACCGTGTTCATTGGACCACATGGTGTGTAATCCAGAAACTGTGTGCCACCTGTTTCTGGTCAACACACGATGTCTTAAATTCTTAGAAAGAATTCAATACACGGCCTAATTTGGCGGATCAGTCAATGCATTGAACCTAGACTACACAGCGTGTACTTCCGAATACACGCCGTGTATTATGGTGTTGTATGTCCAGAAACGTTTTTCTCATCTGGATGAGTTCATCTATTTTATTTTAATCAAAATTAAAAGAAAAATTCGTTTCTGTGAGGTGAACAAGAAACGAGAGAGAAGGAACAGATCTCGAGATTCCAATTTCCAGAACGATTAAACATGAATTAAAATAACTAAATTATTAAATTCGTAAATCACCAACAAAAAACTAAATAATTATAATCAACGATATGACCCCTTTGATACCACTTGTAGGTTCTGGGCGCAGCGGAAGCGCGTTGGTTGGTTTTACCAATATTAATTTTAGCATTAAACAACGTTCAATCCGAGATCCGTCATGATATAAAACACCAGATCTTTGGAATGGAATGAAGAACGAAAAATAAAAGAAGTGTCCTGGAACCATTGAGATAGTATCATCATATGTTGGTTATAATTAATTTAATTAATTCACAAGAATTCCCTCGGTGGAATTATTTCTTCGTCGGTGTCTTCGGTCATGATCCTGTTATCCGTTGTTGCGTCATAGAATCCAAGTATAGGATTCCTCTAGTGGTGATCCACACATGCTCCACATATCTCTGGACATCACTGAAGGGATCTCCGAGTGATAGAGCGGAAGAACCTTCGCTTGCTATGTCCACCTTCGATTGCCTTGATCTGGTGGAGGATCTCACTCTTGTAACATGAGGGAGTTCTTGGTAGAAATGGAATTCACTCTTAGATTGAGAGTATTTCCAAATCCGTTGTTCACAACAATGGCTCCGGAAAAGTGTTGGGGTTGTGAGGATATTTATAATCGGGTTTGAGGTTAATAGATTTATGACAATAAATAAACGCGTTACGCGTTTTATTTATTTCATTAACTCTTATTGAAACCCCATGTCGAATTATTAATTCCTTGACAAGCTCCCACACTGATTATAATTAATATCATTTTATAAAACAATATTATATCCTCAAAAACCCGACTGGAAAACTACACGGTGTGTAATAATTAATACACGGTGTGTACTTGTTTCCATAAAACTACACGGCGTGTATATTTAATATACACGGTGTGTACTTTTATTTTCCATTTTTCTCTACCACATTTATTAGACCTTGAGTAATGGATATTTATTTCTTAAATAAATGTAACTGCATTACTCACTAATAAACATATTATTTCTCCCACAATATATTCTCTCGAATAACTAGTGTCGAAATAAATGTGATCAGGAATCCTTAAATAATTATTAAACCACAGTCGGGAATAATATTTATTTAACTTGTTAAATTAATATTTAATTGAGATACATGGGCACACTTAGTGTGTGACCCTCTATGCCTCTTTCTCAGTGGCATTAGGCGGAGCCTGCCTAAAGTCCAAGGTTAGCATCTAGAAACACGCCAAGGCACCCATATAGAAAGAAGTTAAAGCCACAATGACGTGTCACCTCCTACGAATTCTTACAGTGTAATATAATCCCTTTGTCTCGATATCTCTAATCAAGCGGGTTGCATGCTAGTGCCATCAACCCATGTGCTCGATTATTCTTTCTTTGACTTCCTGGAATTGAACTCGCCCATACCTTACCATGGACATGGATTTATTTAGGCTATATCAATTCCATCAAACAGTCTGAGATATCTACTTCCGTTATGGAATAGAAGGGATAAATCCTTTCTCACATTATCTATTAATGCAGTATTACTCGTGACGCACCCAACGTATCCTACCTCGCTGCGAACAATGTGTCGTCACAGTTTTTGTCAATACATCTAAGTGTGCGAGTTGTAATACTCATTAATAATAATCTTAATGTCTAAGGACCAATAAACACATCTACAGATAGGAACATCCAATGACACTATGAAACGTGGATTTCCTACTGGCGGGTCTCGTTCTCATAATATCCTCCTGAATATTACCAAGGGCGCACACCATGAGAAGGTGTCTCAATGTTTTCTGAGTCCTAACCCCTAATGACCTGTATTATTTATGTCCCTCAAATAGTATCATCCGGCCATAGAACATATATTCAAGAATAGTGTTATGGAACTTCTGGGTTCTCCTCATAGCAGGGATCCTCTATGACCCTTTAATGCAACAGTTATCCTTAGGACATTATCACATGCATTGTCACGCAGAAGAAAAATCAAGATATAATAAGGCTTTTATTAATGAATAAAGTACAAAATAGTTGGTTATAGACCAGCAACTCCAACAGTTCGTCCATTGTCCTTATAAAATATTTTTTTTCACTACCCTTTGGAAAAAACCATTGGCCAAAACCATGGTCTAGTTTGTTGTTTTGATTAGTTTAATGTGAGGTGTCCCAAACCTAAATAATAAATAATTCCCTCTCCTTTCCTATATAAACCCACCCAAGCTCCCACTTACTCTTCACTCAAAGACTTTTCAGTTCTACCAACCCATACCCTCCTCTCTCTTGATTCCCCCCAATGCGCCTTAAGCTTCCAAGAAGGCTCTCTCAAGCCTCTCCCAAGCCTTTGGGATCACACTTCCAAGTAATGGATTTATTCCTTTCACGTTTTTGTCCAATTTTCTTTAAGTTTTTATGCCCTTTTTTTCTCAATTAAAAATGTTGGGTTATGATTTTTCACCCCCCCCCATACATACCTCTTTATTTTTGTATGATGTGAGACACCTTTCTCTCTCATTAATGCCTCCCATGTACACCTGTCACAATGCCTAAATTCCGAGAGGGATTTCTCTCTCCTCTTTTACATCCATGTAATTATTTTATATTATGCATCTAAATTCCATTAAATTTGTTGGTACATGTATATATATGACCCCCATATAATCCATTTCATGTAAATATGATGAGACACCCTTTTCTATCTCATCAACCATTTTTATGAATCCTTATGTCACGTCGTTATGCTGCCGAAATTGCACCGTGTTTTTTCAAGCCAAGATCATTGTGTAGTAAATACCATACCCATGTCTCTATCAGGGGTTTTAACCTTATACACATATACATATTGAATGGTACTTTCATGTATTTATTCCACATTAATTAATCGTGGAATAACTTATGATGTCTATTAATTCCATGTTATATGATCCATGTGGCACACTAATGTATGAAATGAACTATTTAAGAAGGGTGTGCCCTGATAGCTCTCCAATGCATTGGGTAAAGTATAGTATCATGATCAATCATGTGAAATTGGTGTTGACTAAAACTAATTCAAGTTCAATGAGGTTTTACTCATGCTTCATGTGAAATTAGGGTTTACTCAAGCTCCATGTGCAGTGATCCTTGGATCGTGCTAATTCCATGTTAAGTGTTGTTGCCACATTTCCATGTTATGATTATCATGATTTGTCATGCCTTTATGTTCATGTTTCTCTTATTCTCCATTGATATGCCTATTGTATAACATGTATTGTATTCCTCATTTTATCCCATGTTTATTCCCTTACTGGGATTTATAGATCACCCTTTTCTTATGCATGTTCTCAGGTTATCCCATGAAATGATAAGTACGAGGGAATGTAGTGTTCATGTAAAAGAAGTTTTCAAAAAAGATGTTGTGTGATTTATGTTCTAAGCTGTTATGTAATGTTCCTAAGCCCCAAATACACTATAACTCTTGATATTCTATGTTGTGTCAAGTGAAGACTTCATGTAAAAAATCAGGTTTAAGTGTGTAATAAAAGGCAGGGTTGTTATAACCAGCGTCTGAACCAGGTGACCATGAAGAAAAAGTACCCACTTCCAAGGATTGATGATATTTTCAATCAGATAAAGGGATCTCATTGGTTTTATAAGATAGACCTCATATCAGGCTATCATCATCTCAGGGTATGAGGTGAGGATGTGCAGAAGATGGCCTTCAGA
Organism: Viscum album; assembly: GCA_963277665.1. NCBI lineage: Eukaryota > Viridiplantae > Streptophyta > Magnoliopsida > Santalales > Viscaceae > Viscum > Viscum album. The sequence goes on from OY728122.1 coordinate 601,697,364, forward strand.
TGTCAGTATGGACACTATGAGTTCTTGGTTATTCCATTTGGAATGACCAATGCCCCAGAAGTGTTCATGGGACTCATGAACATGATCTTTCATCCATACCTCGATCCCTTTATGGTGGTCTTCATAGGTGACATCTTGATATACTCATCAGTGGAGTAGGAGCATACCTATCATCTATTGGTAGTACTAGATACACTCCAAGAGCACCAGATTTACGGTAAGCTCTCGAAGTACCTGTTCTGGATACGGGAGGTCCACTTTCTGGGACATGTTATCTCGGAGGCTAGAGTTATAGTGGATCCAGTGAAGATAGAGTTTGTACTAGCTTGGGTTCCACCCAGGAGTGTGACAGAGGTGCAGAGTTTCATGGGGTTGGCAGGATACTACCAGAGATTTGTGCCTGAATTTTCCAGAGTTGCAGCACCATTTTCAGAATTGACAAAGAAGGGACAACCCTTCATGTGGATGGAGTCATGTGAGAATATATTTCAAGATATGTGGTAGAGACTGATGACTGCCCCCATCTTGAGGCTACCCAACGAGGGTGTTGGGTATGTTGTCTATTGTGACGTATTAGGGACAAGACTTGGGTGTGTCTTGATGCAGGAGCAAGAGGTGATCGTCTACAACTCATGAAAGGTGAGGTAGCATGAGCAGAACTATGCTACCCATGACCTGGAGTTATTAGCAGTGGTATTCTCCTTGAATATGTGGCGACATTACTTGATGGGTGAACATTTTACCATCTACTCTGATCACAAGAGTCTCAGGTATATCTTCTCATAGAAGGACATAAACCCGAGATAGCGGTGGTGGTTAGATTTCCTTCAGTACTATGAATTTGAGATAGTCTAAACTCCTAGGAAGGGGAACGTGGTAGCATATGCACTCAGTAGGAGGTCTGTTCTGTAGCTACTAAGTGAGGTGACAGAGCAGCTAACCCCGATGCAAATATCCTTTGTGGATAGAGATGGAGAAACTTACCTCCAGTCTATGAAAATCACTCCCCCACTCCATTATCCAGTCAGGGAGGTGCAGCTAGGGGACATTGACTGTGAGACTAGGTGTGCTCAGATATCCTTGGGATAGGAACTTGAAAGATTTTATGAAGCTGAGGAGCACATCATCCTTTTTAGAGAATGTACTATGGTACCTGTGGTTCTATGGGAGGAGGTGTTGGGGGTGTTCCATACGTCCCCCTCTGGCGGTACATACTGGTGTGGAGAAGATGTACCAGTACCTATGTTGTCAGCACTACTGGCCATGGATGAAGAAAGCAGTGTAAGAGTTTGTTTCTCGATGCCTCACTTGTCAGCATGTAAAGGTTGAGCATCAGGATACATTAGGCTTATCACAGCCACTAGAGGTTCCGTAGTGGAAGTGGGATGGGATCTCGATGGACTTTGTAATAGTTCTTACACATACATCAAGGGGACATGATTCCATTTGGGTGATCATTGACCAACTCACCAAGTCCTCCCACTTCCTACCTATCCAAGAGTAGGGATCTATAGAGGGCTTGGGACACCTCTACGTACAGGAGATTGTGAGATTCCATGGGGTTCCATCAATGATCATCTCTGATTGTGATCCATGTTTTACATCCCAGTTTTGGAATGGATTACAGGAGGATTTTGGGACTCAGCTGTGTTTGATAACCGCCTTCCATTCACAGACGAATGGTCAGACGGAGCAGACCATTCTGACGCTGGAGGACATGTTACGTGCTTGCGTCCTAGATTTTGGCCATAGTTGGGAGGATCAATTTCCCTTGGTGATGTTCACATACAACAATAGTTATCACTCCACCATCGGTATGGAACCATTCGAGTCCCTATACAATTGACCTTTCAGATCACCTCTATGATGGACATACTCAAGGGAGTCAGAACATATGGGTCTAGAGTTGGTACGGGCTACCACTGAGAAGGTGCAGATCATCCTGGAGCGGATGAGGACTGCACAGAGCAGACATAATTCTTATGTTGACAGGAGGTGGAGACCTTTGGAGTTTGAGGAGGGAGACCATGTCTTCTTATGTGTCTCACCTCGACGAGGTTTACAGATTTTTGGCTAATGAGGAAAGTTATCACCAAGGTTTATCAGACCATTTCTAATACTTCGTAGGATTGGTGAGGTGGCATACCGCTTACCACTTCCACCGTAGTTGGATAGGGTTCACAACGTCTTCCACGTATCCCAGGTGAGACGATACATGCATGACCCATCTCACATCATCGACCATGGCAAGCTGGACTTAAACAATGGGGAAACATCTACAGAGGTTCCAGTAGAGATTGATGATCGATAAGAGAGAGTCCTTTGTTGGCGGTCGATACATCTGGTGTGCATTCACTGGTAGCACGAGAACCTCCAAGAGAGCACATGGGAGTGGTAGGCTCAGATTCATGCTCAGTACCCGCATTTGTTTTCTTATTCAATGTTGTGGCTTTCAGAGATGAAAATCCCTAAGGTGGGGAGAATGTAAAGACCTGTATTTTCCATGTATTTTTTTTATAAATTATATAGAATTACTACGTATCTACGAAAATTGATTGCATGTGATTTTGAGGCCTGGTGTGCCCAGAATTAATTTCTGATTTTTTTAAGGTATGTTCAGTAAACGCAGGAGAAGCATTTTCTAAATTTTGAACCGGTGCTTAGATTAAAAATATGAGGGCACTGTTGAATTCGTAGCACTGGTATTCTCTTAAGGGATTCTTTACTTTGACCGTAGTAGGTCTAAATAGAAAGTAAAATTTCGTGCCTTTTAAAAATAAATAAATAAAATAACTTTCATTTTGTTTTGTTTCTAACGTATCCTCTAACAGACAAGCGGAGGTGGGACCAGCGACGTGTCAAGCCAATAAATGGCTTGAACTTTCATTCCTATGTAACAGTATCATTGGAGAATTGGGAAGATTCTTAATTAGTGATCCCCAATTAATTCCCAACACCGTTAGACACCCTCCCCCTCTCCTATTTATATAGAGCTTGGGGAGAGGTGTTGGTATAGCTTCACCATGCAATGAAGTGTTGAAGGAGTTCCGAGACGCAAAACCCCTGGAAGAAGGATCTGGTTCCAGTGAGCGGTGATGAGAAACACTGAAACCCGAACCGAAGGACGACGTACAAGCGGTATCGTTGGAAGCCAGTGGCAGGAACAAAGATCATTGATCCACCTTCAAGCACAGATTTTCTCCAATGAGTTTATGAGGTAAGGAATTATTTTTATTTTTAATTCCAAGTAATTGTTGAATCCTTAAATCCTCCCTCATGTTTATGAGCTAATGTGGAGGGTGCGTGCCAAAAAAACACGGCCCAAACCCTCCACAACCTTTTTTACCCACTTCATTCTTCGTGGAAGACCACGCGGCATGACAGTACCGACGACCAGCGCCATCGGGGACTAAGGCGGTGGCTAGCACTGACCATCCATGACAGAGGAAGCAGCGCACCCGCATCGCCGGAGGAATCATCCAAAGATCGTCAGTCATGGCGATCGGAGGAGGTGGTCGGCATATCGGCCTGCCGCGAAAGGAGAAGACGGCGTGACCAGAATTCCACCGGAGGACTCGGACTATGGCTCATAATTCACGTCGGACTAGAGGAAGGTGATTGGCACACCAGTCGGCAGCGGGCGGCGGAGCGGCGTGACGTCGTGCGCTACTGAAGATGGAGGCTGGCACACCAACTGGTTGCGATATGAGGTAGGACCTGCTCCAGCAGGTTCCACAAGCCACCTGGTGGTGCCACATGGCACTGCCATTCTGGAATAAACCGAACGGCCCTCACAGTTGTTCAAGAAGATAGGGGGACACACCCCTGGGTAGCGGCTAGGGAGACCCCACCACATCAGGTTTCCCCACCCAGCCACGGGCTGCACTCAATGCAGTCGGGCCGTGCCCCATCGTGGGTTGGACCTACGGGCCGCCCCCTCGTGGGTTGGGCCAGACCTTGGCCTAGGAGGCTGAGCCCGCCATGGTCAAGCCTAGTGGGGTCAGACCCAAACCGGATCGGGTAGACCCGAACAATGTCGGATTGACTCAGTCCGACCGGGTCAGACCGGATTCAGGCCCCACCCGACCCAGAAACACTTAAAGGGCCATATCCTGACTACAAAATGTATGTTTGATGAACCTTATGAAGTTTTGGGACCCTTGGATTGATATGGTCCTTTTGGTATACTCCACATGAGGTTTGGAGATAGTTGGAGTATGGATGGGTTAGATTGAACCTGAATCCAACCGGGCCCTTGGAACTAAAATGATTATAACTCACAAATCGGGCATCTGATTGACGCACTGTCTGTCGTGTTGGAACCCTTGAGACATGGTGGTCCTTTGGGATACTCTTCTGTGGAGCATAGTGGTCGTCGAGGTATGAATGATATCTAAAGAGGCGGATTCTACAGAACATGAGTGCACTGGGTGCGGGGAACCCTGTGGCAGGCTGTAACGTGAAGGAAGAACATTGATCATGTGTGGGTCAGTGTATATCGATATTGTGTGGGTAAACATCTATTAGATCCTCTGTGGGTTAGTGCTCAGTGATCCTGTGTGATTCAGCGCATACCGATCCTGTGTGGGTCAGATCCTGTGTGGGGTAGCACTCAGCGATCATGTGTGGGTCAGTGCATACAGATCATGTGTGGGTTAGATCTTGTGTGGTTCAACGGGGGTTAGTTACCTATTGATCCTGTGTGGGTTAGTAGGGGTTAGTTACCTATCGATCATGTGTGGGTCTGATCTTGTGTTTGTCAGCGGGGGTTAGTTAACTATCGATCATGTGTGGGTCAAAAGTAGTGCTACATAACATAATAAGAAGATCTAGCCTTATGAAAAATCATTTTTACTTCTGTACTTAATTTATACCTATGTTTGAGATGATTCTTTCACCTTTGTGGTATTCTTTTCACAAAGTTACCTGTGTGGTACTTCTGTCTTTATGGTGTTACCTATTTGGTACTTCTATCTTCGTGGTGTTACCTATGTGGTGCTTCTCTCTTCGTGGTGTTACCTGTGTGGTACTTCTATCTTAGTGCTGCTACCTATGTTTTATTTCTACCTTCGTGGTGTTACCTTTGTGGTATTCTTACCTCCAGTATGATATGAGTATATCTTGATAACTTAGGTACATGTATGAGCATATACCTAAGTAGAGTTCAAGTCTTGCTTTATGGTTTTTCCATTGTGGAACTCTAGGAGACCTACGGGGTCTCGGGGTCCCTACAGAGTATCATTATAGTCACCCCTACATGGTTTATGCCTATACCTTGTTGTGTCTTGTGCATTCGACGGATAGCATTGATTAAGGATGATGGATCCAGGACCGGGCAGTGCTTGGAGGTGGACTATTTGGTGTGACGTGACGCAGGGACTACTGATCATGATATGTACCTACCCTTCTTGTAGGATCCTCAATGGACGATCCAAGAGTTGTTTTTTACTTTTCAGTTGTATTTGTACTTTTCAGTTGTAATCATACTTTCAGTTGGGATTTTATTCTATCCCTTTTTCATTCAGCACACTTTTACTACAGCAGTTTAATTTGTGGTCGCTTCCTGATGGGTTCTTAGACTATGTGTATGTACAAATTAAAAAAGAAATGCCTTCCCATTTTAGGGATATGACTTTCCAGTGCTAGTCGCCAACCCCTGGCCTATGGAAGGCGGGTTTGGGGTAGTCACGGTATGGGCCCTAAGGGAAGGTTCATGACAGTGACTACCCCAATCCCACCTTCCATAGGCCAGGGGTTGGTGACTATCACCTGAAAGGCGTATCCCTAAAACGGGAAGGTGTTTCCTTTAAACCTATACAAACACACATTCTAAGTACACAAAAAAAAAGTAAACAGGTGAAGTAAAAGTGTGTAATGAAAGTAAAGGGGCCTGAATACAAGCCCAACTGAAAGATACAATACAATAGAAAAATAGAAAACTGCTCTTGAGATCGTCCTCTAAGGATCCCACCTAAAGGGTAGGTATATATCGTCACCATAGAACTCCATGTTAACCTTCATTTTCATCCACCATAAATTCCTAGCTCCCCAAGTCTCAATCATGGTTTCCCGTCATCTCCATGAGACACAATAAGGTGCGGGTGAAGCCCGTGTAGGGTTGAGTATAACAATACCCAGTAGGGACCTCGAGACCCCCGAAGGTATATCAGAATCCCACAAAGGAAAACCACAAAGCATGATCTCAATCACAAAGCACAAAGGAAAAGACTCAACTCAAACCATGTATAACTTAAGTATAGAAGTACATATGATTAGTCATAAGGCTACATCATATTATTCTGTTAAGAGGCACTACTACTGACCCGCATAGGATCAATAGGTACTAACCCCCATTGACACACACAACATCGATAAGTACTAACCCCCTCTGACCCACACAGGATCAGACCCACACAAGATCGGTATGCACTGACCCACAAAGGATCGCTGAGTGATGACCCACATAGGATCTGACCCACACATGATGGGTATGTGTTGACCCATGTAGGATCACTGAGCACTGACCCACACAGGATCTGACCCACAAAAGATCAGTGTTGACCCACATAGGATCTCTAGGTGCTATCCCGCACAGGATCGCTCGTTGTTGACCCAGATAGGATCTGAACTGCACAGGATCAGTATACGCTAACCCACACAGGATTGTTGAGCGCTAACCCACAAAAGATCTGACCCACATAGGATCGATGAGTGCTAACCCATAGAGGATCTGACCCACACATGATTGGTATGCGCTGACCCACACAGGATTGTTGAGCACTGACCAACACAGGATCTGACCCACACAGGATCAGTGCTGACCCACACAGGATCTCTAGGTGCTGAACTAGAGAGGATTTATCGGTGTTTACCCACACAGAATCTCTAGGTACTAACCTTCACAAGATTTTCCTCCAATCTCCACCTGACAACTAGCAACTAGATTCCCGCACAAAGCATGCTTGATTCTAGGAGAATCTGATCCTCAAGACATAAGTCATATTTCAACTGGAAAAAAGTCCCATGAATAAGTAACCCAAATATCCGCCAAGTCATAATGGTTCCAACGCAACAGACAGCGCATCAATCGGACGCACAGTCTCTAAGTTATGGGAATTTTAGTGGCGAGGGCCTAGTTGGATTCAGGTTCAATCTAACCCATTTGTACTGAAACTTTCTCCAAAACTCAGGTGGAGTATCTCAAAAGTACCATATCATTCCACGGATTCCAGTGCCGCAGACGGTTCGTCAAAAGGTCGCCTGGTTTGTGAGATACGACCTTTTAAGCGTATCGGGGTCGAAGAGGGTCTTGGTCCGGTCTGACCCGGGTTCAACCTGGCCTGGCCCGAACAGGCCAAGGCTAGCTTGAGTGGGCTACACCATGGTAGGATAGGATTGCTGGGTTGCGGACCAGCCCGACCCGCCATAGCTGGGCTGGGCCGTGACGGCTCATCCCGCTGGGCAGCTGACCGATCTAGCCCACCGGCCGGTGTGATCGGCACAAGGGGTCACGCGATTCCCCTCCTGAACGGACCAAATGTCCATTCTATTTATTTGAAACGAAAAAACCACATGTTGCTACTTCCTTTTCAGAAAGCCCTGCGGGTCAATATTCCCCTCCACCATGGCACCCTTCTCCATGGCGCGCAATGGCGTGCTGCCTTCGACAACGCAGTCGGCCGGGAGCCGGCCGCCCCTGCTAGTCCATCGTGGCACCAAGCAGGGGCACACTCTTCCGCGGTCGATGAGAATCAGCTGCCTCCTTCACCTCTGGTGCTAGTCGATGGTGCTGTTGTGCCGATGCCACATCGGCGGGACTTTTGTGGACCACTGGGAGAGCTCCCGTGGTCTGATTTCCCTTCCGAAAAGTGCTTGTAGGCCTCCTAGGATGCTGTTGTCACTGTGTGCCTCTCGGTTTCATGGTTTCGTTGAGTTGAAGAATCCACCCCTGAAGAACGCAACAAAAAACAAGTGGTGGAGGTTCCGGACCTTGTTCATTTGGCTCATGCTCTCTACATTAGCATTATATCAAACTGGGTAATTAATTCTTCTTAAAACACTTAGAATTAATCAAGACAAACCCCATAGAATTTAAAAAGACAAACTCCCTACCTCGTAAATGGAGGTGACGTCGCAGTCATGGAGGGAGAAGGGTCCTCTCTTGATGAAGCCACCGACATCCATCGATCTCTCATCATTTCTGTCCAAGATTCCATTCTTCTCTGGTGGAATATGTTGTGATACTTTTCCAGAGGTTCCTCGCTTGATGAATTCATGTCAAAAACCCCAACCTGCGATCCATTTAAATTGAGGGGGAGGGTCAGTAACACATTAAAAGAATTAATGAGGTTCATTAATGAGTTTTTAATTAATGAACCTCTTAATTAACAATGGTGTGGTTACAAAACTGAAGATTCAAGCCATTAAATAGCTTGACAACCCATCGGTCCCACCACCGTCTCTCAACAGGAGGTAGGATAATAAAATAACAATTTGTGTAATTTTATTATTTCTTTAAAAGTCACAAAAACTATCTTTTTTATCCGACCTACTACAGTCTAAGTTATTCCTCCCTTAAGTGAATCTTGGTGTTGTGAATTCAATGGTTCCCTCATATTTTTAATCCATGCACCAGTTCATAAGATAGAAATTGTTTCTCACACGTTTACTAAACGTACCTTAAAAGAAGTTCAAAAATTATTAACTATCACCCTTGACCTGTGCTGGTCGAGGTTAGGCTCTGCCTAAGGTAAACACACCCTAAAGAGCTCAACGGTACTCTCGGATTTCCAATCTAAGTTACCATTTAGGAGTTATAGAATTTAACAATAAAATAATTGTTGCGTAATTATTTTATTTGCAGCCAAAAACTAACTTCCATTGATGGCCTGCGCTAGCCAATGTTAGGACCTACCTAAGGAAATCATACCCTCATGAGTTCATTGGTGGTCTCAAATTATTAATCTGAGTCACTGTTCGTGAGTTATAAGAATATCAAAAATAAAATAATTTTATTTAATTATTTTATTTACGGTTATTCCATTTTTGGGATTTCTCACTAGAGGCATGCGCCAACTAAAATTAAGTTGCGCCTAGGGTAAACCCACCATCCTGAATGCAACGATACCATTATATTTATTATCTAAGCACTCATTTAAGAATTATTCCAATTTTTTGGTAAATCTACTCACACTTGCTATTTTAAGCTTAACACTTTTTCGGCGGATCATTCCGAGCACTTTGGGCCTGGGAATCACATGCGGTCAGATTTAGTGGTCTTGAAAAAGTTTCATATAATTAAAAATATATATATGGAATTTATGGGTCTTTATATTCTCCACACCTTATGGATTTACATCCCCAAAATCCAAAACAAAAGCAAATTAAAAAAGTGGGGGTACTGAGAACGTATTTCAGCCTCCCACTCCCATTTTTCCTCCTGGAGATTCATGTGCTACCAACGTACTTACACCAGAGGAATTGACTGTCCACGAATGACCTACTCCTGTCAATCCTCTATCTCCATCAGGAACTCTGTAAAATTCACCCCATCATCGATTTCCAGCTCGCCCTAGTCGATAACATGCGATGGATCATGCACATACCTCCTCTACTATGACACATGAAAAAAATTTTGCACCTAGTGCATCTGTGGGGGGAATAACTGGACGATACACCACCTCAAATACTCTACTGAGGATCTGGAAAGGTTCGATGAACCACATAGATAGCTTTACACTGCATCCAAACCTCTGTAATCCTCATTAGGGTGAGACCCAAAGGAAGTGTAACACCCGAGATTTTTATGAGTAATATTTTGTTTTTATATCATCAAAGGAATCTTTCACTACACACTTGCTTGGCTTACTTTACACGCAATCACGACCTTCCTCAATAGCTTGTGTCGTACGCAATACCGAGTTTCACTAAACAACGATATGCTATTAAAATATTATTAAAACTAGCCGTTATGAATAGTAATAACCACTTTTTGAAATTTTATAAATTTTATTTTTCAAAATGGACTTCATTTTTGGATTCGGAATACCGAAATTATCCTAGGGTGAAATTTTGGTATTTTTCTGAAAACTTTCAATTTTTGATGAATAGTGAAACCACTAAGTGGTAGGTTAAAAACTGAATTTTGCATAAAACTTAATTTTACCGCTTCTGTGAATGGAATTTCGAAAATCCGACAGACACGGTTGATATCAGTAAGTAAAATGTGGTTCAATGAGATAAAAATAATTTTTTGGTGAATAGTAACTTTTTACTTTTTTTTACCGCGGTTAATAGTAAATAGGGTAACTAAGGGTAAATATGATATTAATATTACCCTAACACATGTCCTAATTCTATTGGAAAAGTGTAATTCGACCAAAAACAAACTTAGGAATAAAATATGACCATTTAGGCCCACTTGGATTAGATTAGGACATTTATTATTAATTTATTTAAAGAAGGGTTAAAATAGTTAAAATCAAAGTTTAATAAGTAAATCATTTTTAATATGGGGTTATATATAAGATAAATTAGACAATAAATATTCATTAGAAAGATAAAAAGATTTCCTACATAATGGTATTTTATTTATAATTTTTAGACATTAAATAATTTAATTTAATTATGACACAACGATGATGCAGTAATTATCTTATTTATGAAATATTGACATAATTGATGTTATAAACACCAAAATAAATGTAATTTGAGACTTTTTATGAATTACACTAATTTTATAGGTTACTATGATATATTAGTGTTGATTTAATAAACTTGGTTCGAACATATAATTCTGTTATAACTTTCACAAAAATCATAGATCAAATAGTGTCAAAATTGACACAAAATAGGTTTTAAATAAAATATTATATTATTAATTGTTATTTTATTCCTAAAAATCTAAGGTTCGGCAAAATGACTTAGATAAGGATATATATATTAATAATAAACAATTTGGGGTTCTTTTGGCATGTTATAGTAAGTGTATTAACCATATAGTGAAAGAAAATAAAAAGACACGGTAAAAGTTAAATTATTTAACTTAGAGTTAAATATAATTGATAAGGTTAAAATAATACCCTAAACTTGTCTAAATCCTATTGGTTGATAGGATTTCGACCCATCCCCACTTTAGCTTCGAAATAAGACCCTTTGGAACCATTATAAACCGATTTTGACTTTAATATAAAATAATATTTTGAGATATTCCTAAGGTGCCCCTCTCCTCCCTTATAAAAGGGCACCTCCTCCCCCTCCTCCTCACACCAATTTGAGCTCTCAAGATCGGCCAACCCCTGTAATTTTCTCCTCTCCACTTCCCTAGAATAATCCTAGAGTTCCTGGTCTTCTTCAAAGACCAATCTTAGTTCCCTAAGTGGAGGATTCAAAGAGGCGTTCCAAAGAAGAGGTAATATCCATTACCGATCTTTTCAATTTCTTTCTTCTTCAACTTCTTCTTCTTTAGTTTTTTCATGATAAAGTAATAACATCAGTATTACTTACATACTGATATGTTATTATAAATATTAAAACAACCCTAATTCACCTTCTATCCATCCTATGGAAAAATGAAATCACCGCGCGTGCGTACGTACAGAATACCGTCTCCACGCCGTGGTGTAATCTATTTTCCACCATCACTTTACAAGGATGGGTATAATGGTGTAATGAGTAACTATTTATGATTATTATAAAGTAATATTGATACTGAAATAACATATATATACTCCAATACAGTTCCACGATCATAGGAACGATATCATCACTCGTGCGTACGTACGGAATACCGTCTCCACGATGTGATGCGACTCGTTCTACATGATCATCATTACATAGTAATTATATAAATGAGTTGAATGAATAAATATGATATATGTTACACTAATACCATTCTGGATATAAGGTATCTATAACCTTAAAATAAGAATAAGAATGTATTTGGCAAAACATGCATAAGAACAAAAGGCAATAAAGACCCGAGTAACAAGTAACAATGAAATATTACTATCAAGAAGCTAAGAATATGACCATATATGATATCATATCAATATGTATGATTCTGGAATAAGTCAATAACATTATTTAAACCATTATACAGGAGCTTCAGACATGTACAAAGCAAATCGGACCTAAGGTAAGGGAAATATCACAATCTCATTTTTATCCGAGATTGTTTATTCGTAAGTATTTACTGGGGTGTATTTTATCATCCACATCCATGTTTCATAAAAATGTAATATTATTTCCATCCACCTACAATTGTTTAAATCCATTTTTACCCTTCGGTGAGGTTTTAGTAATATGTATGAAAGGAATCTTTTGTCGTACGAGGTACTTTTTGACTTTTCCGACAAAAGTACGAAGAATGTTTTTTTTAACTTATACGGCATGAATGGATTTTTAAAACTTTATTTCCAAGAAGATTACTTTACAAGTTTTCAAGTTTATTTTTAATCAACTTCTTTTAGTTTATAATTGTATGACATGTTAAGAAAAGAAAAGTGTTTTTTTGAAGTAGAAAGGATATTTTCCTCAAGAATGGAGTTCAAATGTTTTATCAAAATTATTTTCCATCTAAGATAATATAGGGTTCTGTTTTTATCCCTATTATTACATTGATTTGATTATGTTTTGAGGGAATTATTTTTATGAAGTCATTTACCATACATGATTTGTTTTATGATGTCATGATGTTTCAAGAATCCCATTTTTGTTATATGTGTTATGTGATGATGTATGATTTATGATTATGTGGAACACATACGAAAGGATTCATTATAAGATGGGTGGGACCTATATCTCCCTCCAATGAATTGGGTAAAGGTTTTATATCTCATGAGATAGACATGGCTGGAACGGTAGGTTATACCGGTTCAGTAAAACAGGACTGGAATGAGGGTGACTCGGTTCAGAAAGGGACTTTGTCCACTAAGATAGTATTGGCAATGAGTCATGACTGACAAGAAATGATTTTCCATGATTATGTGTGCATGCCACAAAGTTTCAAGTTTTATGTTAGGATTATGGGGATCTCATTTTCACTTCTATGATTTATTCCATGTTAAGATATTATGATCTCTTTTGCACGTTTTGATTTTCAAAAAGATATGATATCATTTTTATTTCCTTTATTTTCCCTTGCTGAGCATTTGAGCTCACCCTTTTATGTTTTCTTTTCCCCAGGTCAGGAAGATGGATATTAAGTAGAATATGCTAAAATGGACCCTAGATATGATGAAATAAATGGGAGACACTGTAGAAGATTTATGAACCAGTTGTTTATGTTTCCCAGTTTCTAAAGACACTATACCTATACGGTCCTTTGTGGTTTTGTCATATGTTGTAATAAGTGTGCTTCAATGTTGAAGTATTAACAATGTATGTAAAGTATGGGATGTTATAGTTAGTATCAGAGCAAAGGTATAGTCAACCTTTGGAAACTAGGATGAGAAAGCCTTAGTAAGAAGCCTAAGGATAAGTCTAAGCATAGAACACAATCTTAGTGTTTTAGAAATGGCCATGAATACCCTAGGATAAGACCTTAAGTGTGAAATTTTATTCTTGATTATGCGGTTTTCCTATTATAATTAGTGTTGCTCACACTATTCTTCTTGGTTTTAGTCAATGGTGGGAACCCGAAGGAACCATGTTAATGCGGAATGTGATGGGCAATGCAATGATTGTCCCCCTGAGTAACCAAACGATATGGGAGCTGGAATGAAAAATCTTGTAGCCATGCTCACACAACTTTCTCAAGCTATAAATCATGCAGGACTTCCAAACGAGCAAAGGAAGGAGCAACATTCTGTTGAATCCTTCATGAGGCAGCGTCCACCTTCTTTCAGCGGGTCTACTGATCCATTAGTTGTTGAACAATGGATTAGTACTACTGAAAAGATATTTTCAGTTCTTCAATGTTCTGAACATGATAAAGTCATCCTAGCAGTGTATCGTTTTGAAGGAGATGCTGATCAATGGTGGAATCTTATTAAGAATACGAGGCAAAGGGATGAAATTGAGTCTATGGAATGGGACGAGTTCAAGAACTTATTTTTCAATAAGTACTTCCCTCGTATTCTCCGAACAAAGATGGAGAAAGAGTTTCTTGAACTGAAGCAAGGGGATGATGAATCTGTTGGTACCTATGAAGCAAATTTTACAAGACTTGCAAGGTACGCTTCTGGTATTATTATCCAACCTGAGAGTAAGATCGATCGATTCTTTAGTGGCTTAAAACCAAGTCTTCGAAGGGCGTTAGCCATAAGGGACTTCAATAGCTACGAGGAAATCGTTCGATGTGCTCTCAAAGTTGAGATGGAGATTGGATTAACCCATCAGTCACATGGGTTTGATAAGAAGAGGAAGATGGAATTCAAAGGAAAATCTAAAGAGCACACTCAAAAGAAGATGACATTTCCCTTATGCTCAAAGTGTGGAAAGAAACATGGAGGGAGTTGTCTTAAAGGGACAAGTAAATGTTTTAAATGTGGAAAGGAAGGTCATCGGGCATTTGAATGTCGTGATAATGGGAAGAAGATGTCTAATGACGCAAACAAAGGAAGGGATACACAGAATGAACCTACTACACTTCAATGTTTCAAGTGCAAGGAGATGGGGCATTATGCCAATCAATGCCCAAATCCAAGGGTTGATGATGATGGTCGACATCAACAAAATCTTAAGGCTAAAGACAAAGGAAAGTCACATGCAATTTCTATCAGCGATGTGGAGTATGATAACGAAGTGGTGAAAGGTACACTTACCATCCACTCTAAAGTAGCAAATGTTTTATTTGATTCTGGATCCACCCACTCTTTTATTTCTAAATAATTTTCTAAGGGTATCACCGTATTACCTCAACAATTAGATGTCGAGTTAGCTGTGACAACACCTAATGGCACAACAGTCGCATCAAAAGTTTATAATTCTTCTCCGATCGAAGTTTGTGGGAAAGTGCTTCCTACAAATCTTGTGATCCTTCCTTTAGTGGAATTTGATGTGATTCTTGGCATGGATTGGCTTTCTCTACATGGAGCTCATATCAATTTCCAAAGAAGGGATGTCACATTTCATATTCCAGATCAATCTACGATCGTCTATCGATGCAAGGATGAACATAACCTTCCAGTGGAAATTTCTTCCATCTTATGGGTATTGATTCCACTAAATGAAGGTTATTTATCTCAAATGGTTGGTGAGAAACTCACGATTAAGAATATTCCCATTGTATGGGAGTTTGATGATGTCTTTCCGGAGGAATTACCGGGTCTTCCACCAAATCGTGAAGTTGAGTTTTCAATAGAACTTGTACCGGGTGCTTTGCATATTTCAAAGACACCTTATAGAATGGCCCCAATTGAGTTGCAGGAATTGAAGAAGAAACTCCAAGAGAATCTTGATAAGGGATTCATACGCCCTAGTGCATCACCTTGGGGAGCACCTGTTCTATTTTTTAAGAAGAAAGATGGATCAATGAGACTCTGCATTGATTATCGAGAACTTAACAAGATCACTATCAAGAAAAAATCTCCTCTCCCATGCATTGATGACTTATTTGACCAATTACACGGAGCTCAATACTTTTCCAAGATTGATCTTCGTTCAGGGTATCATCAATTAGGGGTCAAAAGGGAGGATATACCAAAGACGGCTTTCCGTACAAGGTATAGACACTATGAATTTATAGTGATGCCATTTGGTCATACTAATTCCCCTTCTATCTTCATGGATCTAATGAATAGAGTCTTTAGAGACTATCTTGATCAATTTTTGGTAGTCTTTATAGACGATATTCTTGTCTATTCAAAGAGCAAGGAAGAGAATGAAGATCACTTGAGAATTATATTGAAGACCCTGAGAAAGTAGAAGCTTTATGCCAAATTTACCAAGTGTGAATTTTGGCTTCAAGAAGTTGCATTTTTGGGTCACATAATCTCAAAAGAGGGGATATCTGTAGATCCAGCAAAAACAGAGGTTATAGAAAGATGGTCGAGACCAACAACAGTAACTGAGATTAGAAGTTTTCTTGGTTTGGCTGGATATTATCGACGTTTTGTAAAAGATTTTTCACGATTATCTAATCCACTCACCAAGTTGACTCGGAAAGGAGTTAAGTTTGTCTGGACAGAGGAATGTGAAGAGAATTTCAAGGAGTTGAAAAGAAGGTTATCCAGTGCACCTGTGCTCACACTACCTTGTAGTGGAGAAAGGTTTGTGTTCTACAGTGATGCATCCAAGAAGGGATTGGGGTGTGTTCTTATGCAAAATGATATAGTGATAGCTTATGCCTCACGACAGTTGAAAATCCATGAGCAAAATTACCCAACACATGATTTTGAGTTGGCTGTGGTAATCTTTGCATTAAATATTTGGAGGCATTACCTTTATGGTGAAAGGTGTGATATTTATACTGATAATAAAAGTTTAAAGTATATTTTCACCCAAAAGGAGTTGAATATGCGTCAAAGAAGATGGTTGGAGCTGATTAAGGATTATGACTGCTCAATCCATTACCACCCTGGGAAAGCAAACAAGGTGGCAGATGAATTAAGTCGACAAGACCATGCTAGTTTATCCATGATGAGGATCACAAAAGATCCAATATTTATGGATTTACAAAGGATGGATCTTGGAATTATAATGGAAGGGGAAAAATCTTATCTTTCTCAAATGAATGTTCAACCATCTATACATGTGAAGATTAAGGAGGCACAGAAAGAAGATGTCGAGTTACAAAAGAAGGTGAGAAATGTTCCTGAATTCAACCTTGATTGTGATGGGATAATAAAGTTCAGGAATTGGGTTTGTGTTCCGCCCATCCCCGAATTAAAGAAGGAGCTGCTGGATGAGGCTCATAGTTCTTCATTCTCTATTCATCCTGGAAGCACGAAGATGTATAGGGACCTGAAAGAGTACTTCTGGTGGGATGGCATAAAAAGAGATGTTGCTGAATATGTCTCTCGATGCTTGGTTTGTCAACAAGTTAAAGCTGAGAGACAAAAGTCTAAGGGGATGTTACAAACATTGCCCATACCCGAATGGAAATGGGAAAACATCACTATGGACTTTGTCACAGGACTTCCTAAAACATCCAAAGGCAATAATGCTATTTGGGTCATAGTTGATCGTCTTAAAAAGTCTGCACACTTCATTGCTATTAGAGAGGATTTCTCTCTAGATCAGCTTGCCAGGATATATGTAAAGGAAGTGGTAAGATTGCATGGAGTACCACTTTCTATTATATCTGATCGGGATCCGAGATTTACCTCGAAGTTCTGGCGAAGTCTTCAGCATACTCTGGATACAGAGTTGAGTTTCAACACTGCTTATCATCCCCAGACAGACGGTCAGTCTGAAAGAACAATTCAAACCCTAGAAGATATGTTGAGAGCTTGCTCTATGGATTTCAAAGGAGGTTGGGATCAACACCTACCTTTGGTGGAATTTTCTTATAAAAATAGCTTTCACTCCAGTATTCAGATGGCTCCTTATGAAGCTCTCTATGGAAAGAAATGCAGGACTCCAACTTGTTGGGATGAAGTTGGGGAAGGAAAGCTGTTAGGACCTGATCTCGTTGATGAAATGGCAGAAAAGGTTAGATCTATTCAACAACACATAAGAGCAGCTCAGAGTCGACAGAAAAGTTATGCCGACAACCGAAGAAAAGACCTAGAGTTTTAAGTGGGTGATAAAGTTTTCTTACGAATATCTCCCTGGAAGAGGGTTATGAGATTTGGAAAGAAGGGGAAGTTGAGCCCTAGATATATCGGTCCTTTCGAAATACTGGATCGTGTTGGGAAGGTAGCTTACCGATTGGCGCTTCCACCGAATCTCTCTCAAGTTCACGATGTGTTCCATGTATCTCTCCTGAGAAAGTACATACCTGATCCTTCACATGTACTCAGCTCAGAAGTTGTACCGCTGGAGCAAGATCTTTCTTATGAAGAACAACCGATAGAGATTCTGGATTATAGCGAAAAAGTCCTATGAAATAAGACCACTCGATTGGTGAAAGTTTTATGGAGGAACCACCAACTTGAAGAAGCTACATGGGAGCATGAGGATATGATGAGGGAGAAGTATCCTCATCTGTTTGTTACAAAGTGACGAATTTCGAGGGCGAAATTCTTTTTAAGGGGGGTAGAATGTAACACCCGAGATTTTTATGAGTAATATTTTGTTTTTATATCATCAAAGGAATCTTTCACTACACACTTACTTGGCTTACTTTACACGCAATCACGACCTTCCTCGATAGCTTGCGTCGTACGCAATACCGAGTTTCACTAAACAACGATATGCTATTAAAATATTATTAAAACTAGCCGTTATGAATAGTAATAACCATTTTTTGAGATTTTATAATTTTTATTTTTCAAAATGGACTTCATTTTTGGATTCGGAATACCGAAATTAGCCTAGGGTGAAATTTTGGTATTTTTCTGAAAACTTTCAATTTTTGATGAATAGTGAAACCACTAAGTGGTAGGTTAAAAACTGAATTTTGCATAAAACTTAATTTTTCCGCTTCTGTGAATAGAATTTCAAAAATCCGACAGACACGGTTGATATCAGTAAGTAAAATGTGGTTCAATGAGATAAAAATAATTTTTTGGTGAATAGTAACTTTTTACTTTTTTTTACCGCGGTTAATAGTAAATAGGGTAACTAAGGGTAAATATGATATTAATATTACCCTAACACATGTCCTAATTCTATTGGACAAGTGTAATTCGACCACAAACAAACTTAGGAATAAAATATGACCATTTAGGCCCACTTGGATTAGATTAGGACATTTATTATTAATTTATTTAAAGAAGGGTTAAAATAGTTAAAATCAAAGTTTAATAAGTAAATCATTTTTAATATGGGGTTATACATAAGATAAATTCGACAAAAAATATTCATTAGAAAGATAAAAATATTTCCTACATAATGGTATTTTATTTATAATTTTTAGACATTAAATAATTTAATTTAATTATGACACAACGATGATGCAATAATTATCTTATTTATGAAATATTGACATAATTGATGTTATAAACACCAAAATAAATGTAATTTGAGACTTTTTATGAATTAAACTAATTTTATAGGTTACTATGATATATTAGTGTTGATTTAATCAACTTGGTTCGAACATATAATTCTTTTATAACTTTCACAAAAATCATATATCAAATAGTGTCAAAATTGACACAAAATAGTTTTTAAATCAAATATTATATTATTAATTGTTATTTTATTCCTAAAAATCTAAGGTTCTGCCAAATGACTTAGATAAGGATATATGTATTAATAATAAACAATTTGGGGTTCGTTTGGCATGTTATAGTAAGTGTATTAACCATATAGTGAAAGAAAATAAAAAGACACGGTAAAAGTTAAATTGTTTAACTTAGAGTTAAATATAATTGATAAGGTTAAAATAATACCCTAAACTTGTCTAAATCCTATTGGTTGATAGGATTTAGACCCATACCCACTTTATCTTCGAAATAAGACCCTTTGGAACCATTATAAACCGATTTTGACTTTAATATAAAATAATATTTTGAGATATTCCTAAGGTGCCCCTCTCCTCCCTTATAAAAGGGCACCTCCTCCCCCTCCTCCTCACACCAATTTGAGCTCTCAAGCTCGTCCAACCCCTGTCATTTTCTCCTTTCCACTTCCCTAGAATAATCCTAGAGGTCCTGGTCTTCTTCAAAGACCAATCTTAGTTCCCTAAGTGGAGGATTCAAAAAGGCGTTCCAAAGAAGAGGTAATATCCATTACCGATCTTTTCAATTTCTTTCTTCTTCAACTTCTTCTTCTTTAGTTGTTTCATGATAAGGTAATAACATCAGTATTAATTACATACTGATATGTTATTATAAATATGAAACAATCCTAATTCACCTTCTATCCATCCTACAGAAAAATGAAATCACCGCGCGTGCGTACGTACGGAATACCGTCTCCACGCCGTGGTGTAATCTATTTTCCACCATCACTTTACAAGGATGGGTATAATGGTGTAATGAGTAACTATTTATGATTATTATAAAGTAATATTGATACTGAAATAACATATATATACTCCAATACAGTTCCATGATCATAGGAACGATATCATCACTCGTGCGTACGTACGGAATACCGTCTCCACGATGTGATGCGACTCGTTCTACATGATCATCATTACATAGTAATTATATAAATGAGTTGAATGAATAAATATGATATATGTTACACTAATACCATTCTGGATATAAGGTATATATAACCTTAAAAGAATAATAAGAATGTATTCGGAAAAACATGCATAAGAACAAAAGGCAATAAAGACCCGAGTAACAAGTAACAATGAAATATTACTATCAAGAAGCTAAGAATATGACCATATATGATATCATATCAATATGTATGATTCTGGAATAAGTCAATAACATTATTTAAACCATTATACAGGAGCTTCGGACACGTACAAAGCAAATCGGACCTAAGGTAAGGGAAATATCACAATCTCATTTTTATCCGAGATTGTTTATTCGTAAGTATTTACTGGGGTGTATTTTATCATCCACATACATGTTTCATCAAAATGTAATATTATTTCCATCCACCTACAATTGTTTAAATCCATTTTTACCCTTCGGTGAGTTTTTAGTAATATGTATGAAAGGAATCTTTTGTCGTACGAGGTACTTTTTGACTTTTCCGACAAAAGTACGAAGAATGTTTTTTTTAACTTATACGGCATGAATGGATTTTTAAAACTTTATTTCCAAGAAGCTTACTTTACAAGTTTTAAAGTTTATTTTTAATCAACTTCTTTTAGTTTATAATTGTATGACATGTTAAGAAAAGAAAAGTGTTTTTTTGAAGTAGAAAGGATATTTTCCTCAAGAATGGAGTTCAAATGTTTTATCAAAATTATTTTCCATCTAAGATAATATAGGGTTCTGTTTTTATCCCTATTATTACATTGATTTGATTATGTTTTGAGGGAATTATTTTTATGAAGTCATTTACCTTACATGATTTGTTTTATGATTTCATGATGTTTCAAGAATCCCATTTTTGTTATATGTGTTATGCGATGATGTATGATTTATGATTATGTGGCACACATAAGAAAGGATTCATTATAAGATGGGTGGGACCTATATCTCCCTCCAATGCATTGGGTAAAGGTTTTATATCTCATGAGATAGACATGGTTGGAACGGTAGGTTATACCGGTTCAGTAAAACAGGACTGGAACAAGGGTGACTCGGTTCAGAAAGGGACTTTGTCCACTAAGATAGTCTTGGCAATGAGTCATGACTAACAAGAAATGATTTTCCATGATTATGTGTGCATGCCACAAAGTTTCAAGTTTTATGTTATGATTATGGGGATCTCATTTTCACTTCTATGATTTATTCCATGTTAAGATATTATGATCTCTTTTGCAGGTTTTGATTTTCAAAAAGATATGATATGATTTTTATTTCCTTTATTTGCCCTTGCTGAGCATTTGAGCTCACCCTTTTATGTTTTCTTTTCCCCAGGTCAGGAAGATGGATATTAAGTAGAATATGCTAAAAGTTACCCTATATAAGATGAAATAAATGGGAGACACTGTAGAAGATTTATGAACCAGTTGTTTATGTTTCCCAGTTTCTAAAGACACTATACCTATACGGTCCTTTGTGGTTTTGTCATATGTTGTAATAAGTGTGCTTCAATTTTGAAGTATTAACAATGTATGTAAAGTATGGGACATTATAGGAAGACATGGTCTCCCTACTCAAACTCCAAGGGTCTCTATCTCTTATCGGCATAAGACTTTTACCAGCTATGTGCAGTCTTCATCCACTCCTGGATGATCTGCACCTTCTTTTTGGTAGACTGTACCAACTCTGGACCCATAAGTGATGACTCCCATAGGTATGTCTAGTATAGAGGTGATCTGCAATGTCACCCATACAGGGCCTCAAATGGAGCCATGCCGATGGTGGAGTGATAAATATTTTTGTATATGAACTCCACCTGTGGTAGGTGGTCCTCCCAACTACGGC
This sequence comes from Viscum album, assembly GCA_963277665.1. Lineage (NCBI taxonomy): Eukaryota > Viridiplantae > Streptophyta > Magnoliopsida > Santalales > Viscaceae > Viscum > Viscum album. The sequence goes on from OY728122.1 coordinate 601,719,419, forward strand.
CAAAATCAAGGACACCATCGCAAAGCATGCCCTCAAGTGTCTATATAGTCCACTCTCTCTGACCATCTGTCTGTGGGTGAAAGGTGGTTCCCAATAATAACTAGGTCTTGAACGCCTCCTACAATCCCTTCCATAAGTGAGATGTAAAATGATTATCGTGGTCCAAGATGATCGTCAATGACACCCTGTGAAGCCATAAAATCTCCTGTACATAGAGGCATCCCAAACCCTCTACTGATCACTACTTTCTGAGGGGTAGAATGTGGGTTGACTTGGTGAGTTGGTCAAAGATCACCCAGATGGAGTCGTGGCCACTGGATCCATGTGGTATCCCCATCACTAAATTAATGGAGACACCATCCAACTTACATTTTGGAACCTCGAGTGGCTGGGATAATCCTACTGGTACTTGATGCTTAGCCTTAACATGGTGATAAGTGAGGCATTGTGATATGAACCCTTACAAGGATTTCATTATCCCTAGACACCAGTACTAAAACTGGAGGTCCTGGTACATCTTCACCACACCCAGATGTACCTCCAAAAGGGATTCATGAAACTCCCTCAACACCTCCTCTTACAGCATCACTAGTACCATGGTGCATCCTCTAAAGAGGACGAAATGATCCCCACCTTCAAAAAATCCATCAGTATAATTCCCTGAGGATATCTGAGCATGTTGATCCTCACAGTCAATTTCCCCAAGTTGTGTCTCCCAAAGTATTTGAACGATTGGGGGAGTGATAGTCAAATAATAGAGGTTATCTGCTCCATCACTATCCACAGAGGATAACTGCAATGCTGCTAGCGACAATGTAACCTCACTCAGTAAATGTAACCCAGACCTCCTACTGAGTGAATCTGCTACCACGTTCCCCTTCCAAGGAGTGTGTACTATCTCAAATTCATAGTCCTAGAGGAAGTCCATCCATCACCTCCATCTCAGGTTCAGGTCCTTCTATGAGAAGAGATACCTGAAACTCTTATGGTCAGAGTAAACAGTAAATAGTTCTTCCAACTATACTCTCAACTCACAGGGCTCCATGGAATCCATATGATATGTAGTTGTAGATATTGGTGTCTTCCTTGAGTAAAAGTCAATTTAGAATTCCCTCTTTCTATGGGGAGGTAATCCTGGAAACATATTTTGAAAGGATGTTCCTGCAATCGGCCACTACTTTTGGGAACTGAAAACTCAAAACACCTGCTTCCACGAGGGTAAAGTTGGCCAACTCAAGAGTTATCGGTCTCACCCTTCGATGCATGAGTTTAACCCATGCTTCCTGGGCTTCTTCTTTTTTTTCACCGACCATGGAAAACCCTATTCCAACACTCTAGATATACCAAAACCTTTTTGTCTAAAACAGTCAATCTGAGCATGAACTGTGGATGACCAGTCCATACCCAAACTAACGTCGTAAGGCATCGATACTTCTACCAAGAGGTTCCAATCGAAACTATTTCCTTAAGGGTCACATCACACCATCGGCATAAGTGTTATTATCGAGTCTCCTCCCATAGGTATATATAGATGTTAGGGGAAATTCAATGGTTTAACTGGAAACTCTAGGTCTTGAACAAGATTCATGACAAGAAGGAATAATTAGTAACTATGTCTATTAATATGGCAGCTGGTATTTGACATAGACCATACCTCAAATCATTCCTAGAGCCCTTTGGTCACACTCCTTGAGTGCATGAAACTACTCCCATCCCCTATCCTCCATCTCCCTTATGCCTATTGGGGACTACATTGGGTTGGTGGTTGTAACATGTCGAAAAGTATACCACCTTCTACTGCTCTCCTACCTCATATTACACACCTACTTCCCTTCATATTCACCTTTCCCTTTCACTTCCTATTTTAAAAACATTTTACACATCCAAGCCTCTAAAACCTACGTCGGTTTCCTACTTTCCCACTGCTGACATTCACTGGCTACATCTACTCAGCCAAAGAATTTTCAACCACTAAGTTTCTCTCTAGCACCCTAACATAAGTAGGAATGCATAGAGGAATAATGTTAGCTCGGATTTCCATAAACAAATATCTCTCAGAGGTCCGAGCCTAGAAGCACTGGTCATATCATATTCATCGAGTACCTAGAATGGTCGGTACACCTCGAAGAATACTCAATTAACGACATGTCATCCTATCAAAACTATAGAAGCTCTTGGGTATACAAAACCCTTAGATTTTCATGGAAATATATCACCCTTATATGAGGAAGGTTCTCAGGATTTGTTCAAGGAAAAAGTCACCTCAACGTAATACAGGGGTAACGTAAACACTTTAATCACCCTATTGGGCCATGTAGGATGCTCACTACCTATACCTACATCAGATCTAATGGTGCCCTAGCTAGATGGAAACTCAGTCACCACCTCAGGCCAGTTCTTAACTGCCTGTGAGTTGGGCTCGCCTCAGAACCTGAGGGGTATCTATCACTGAAACTGCATAAGGCACTGAGCCTCTATGTGTCCTCTACAAGTAGTGTCGGTAGTAATAGTTGTACAACGGGAAATGGTATTTTTGGGATATTTCCTGAAGGTACCATCTCGGGAAATAGTCTATGTATTGAAGCCTCATCACTCTATGGACTATACTCATGGTCACACATTGGAATCATTATTGGATGGCTGCGTGGAGACATCTAGAAAGAGAATCAAGATGAACTATGGTCAATAAGTTACACCTGGTGAGCTGACTCAAAATAGATAAAAAGTAAAACATTTCCAAAACACACACAATCAGTGTTTTCATGAACTGAGTCAGAAATCAGAATTCAGGGTCCTATTGTATGGATACGTCAACCACCGCACCAACACTGGACTTCCCAAATTAAGAACCGACTCAAAACACTTAACACTATTGCTCTATTGGAAAGATCAGAGTCCTAGTTATTTGATATAACTGACTCCCCTAATACCACTTTGTCATGACCCATCCCCCGGGGCCCGTTCCATGACTACCCCAAGCCTGCCTTCCATAGACCATGGGTTGGTGACCAGCACCAGAAAGTTGTATCTATAAAATGGGAAGGAGTTTCCTTTAACCTATACAAACACATAGAACCGGTACACAACAAAAGTAAACCACATAGTAAAAGTGTGTACTGAAAGTAAATGGGTTGGAATACAAGCCTAACTAAAAGATAAAATACAACAGGAAAATAGAAAATAGCTCTTGAGATCATTCGCCGAGGATCCTACCTAAAGGGTAGGTACAAATCATCTTCACAAATCTCCATGTCAACCGTCCCCACCATCCACTGTCAGGTCCTAGATCCCCGAGTCTTAGTCAATGTTATCTATCGTCTGAACAAGACACAATAAGGTTTGGGTGAAGCCCGTGTAGGGGTGAGTATAAAAATACCCAGTAGGGACCCCGAGACCTCAAAGGTCTCTTAGAATTCCACAAAGTAAAACCACAAATCATGATCTTAATCACAAAGCACAAAGAAAAACACTCATCTCAAACTATGTATAACTTAAGTACAGAATTAAAAATGATTAGTCATAAGGATAGATTATCTTATTCTGTTAAGAGGCACTACTACAGAACCACACATGATTGATAGGTACTAACCCCCACTGACCCATACAGGATTGATAGGTACTAACCCCCGCTGACCCACACAGGATCTGAGCCACACAGGATCGGTATGTGCTGACCCATACAGGATCTAACCCACATAAGATCGGTATGTGCTGACCCATGCAAGATCGCTGAGCACTGACCCACATAGGATTTGACCCACACAGGATCAGTATGTGATGACCCACATAGCATCGCTGAGCGTTGACCCACATAGGATCTGACCCACACATGATCGGTGTTGACCCACACATGATCGCTTGGTGCTAACCCACAAAGGATCGCTCGGTGTTGACACACCCAAGATCACTAGGTACTGACCTCCGCAAGATCTTCCTCCAATCTCAACCTCACAGCCAACCATAATATTCTCGTAAAAAGATTTATGGATTTCAGGAGAATCTAATCCTTAAGCCATTAGTCGTATTTCAACTAGAACAAAGTCCCACGAAGTAGTAACTCAAATATCCTACATGTCATAAGGTTTTGAACGCAATAGACGGAGCATCTATCAGACGCCTGGTCTATAAGTTATCAGAATTTTAGTGTTGAGGACCCTGTTGGATTCAGGTCTGATCCAACCCGGACATATTCCAAATTTATCCAAATATTAGGTGGAGTATATCAAAATTACCATCTCATTACAAGGATTCCAGCGATGTAGACGGTACATCAAATGGTTGTCTAATTTGTGAGATATGGACTTTTAAACATATCTGGGCTGAAGAGGGTCTAGGTCCGGTCTGACCCGGTCGGCTGACCCGGCCCGACCCAGCCAGGGCCAACCCGAACTGATTCGGGTCAACCCGAATCAGTCCGGGTCTGACCCGAGTTCAACCCAGCCCGGCCCAAATAGGACTGGGCCGTGATTTCTAGGCCCGCTAGGCAGCGGACTGGTCTGGCCCGCCAGATGGCGCGACCCGCGGGAGGGTTCGTGCGGTTCCCCTCCCAAACAGACCAACGGTCTGTTCGATTTCTTCGAAATAGTGGAACCATGTGAAGCCACATCCTTGATAGGGGGACCTGCGGGGTGCGGGTCCCCTCCTCCATGGCTTCAAAGCCATGACTCCCTTCTCTTCAACATGCGATGGCACACCGCCTTCACTAATATATTCAGCTGGGAGCTGGCCGCCCCTGCTTGTCCATCATGGCACAAAGCACCTCTTCCCTCTTCTATGGCTAATGTGCGCTGGCCGTCGCGCCAGTGCCGCACTAGCGAGATATCCGCATGCCACTGGGTGAGCTCCTATGATCTGATTTCCCTTCTGAAATCACCTATATTCCTCTTGAGATGTCTTCGTCGCTATGTGCCTCCCAGTTTCAAGGTTCCATCGAGTTGAAGAATCTTCCCCCAAAGAACGCAATGAAAAACAAGTGGAGGACAGTCTGGGCCTTGTTTTTTTGGCCTGTACCCTCTGCGTTATCATTATATAAAATGGGGTAATTAATTCTTCTTAAAACACTTAGAATTAATCAAGGAAACACACAAATAATTAAACAAGACAAACCCCCTACCTCGTAAATGGAGGTGACATCGCAGTCGTCGAGGGAGAAGGGTCCTCACTTGATGAAGCTTTCGGTGTCCATCAATCCTAAATCATTTCCATCCAAGCTTTCGTTCTTCTCCGGTGGAAGATGCCCGATACTTTTCCATAGGTTCCTTGTTTGATGAATCCGTGTCAAAAACCCCAACCTGAGCTCTGTTTAAATAGAGGGTGAGGGTGAGTAACGCATCGAAATAATTAATGAGGTTAATTAATGAGTTTTTAATTAATGAACTTCTTAATTACGAATGGTGTGGTTATGAAACTGAAGATTCAAGTAATTAAATGGCTTGACAACCCATCGGCCCCACCACCGCCGCTCAATATGAGGTAGGATAATAAAATAACAATTTTTTTATTTTATTATTTCTTTAAAAGTCATAAAAACTAAATTTTTCACCCGAACTACTACAGTCTAAGTTAAGATTCCCATAAGAAAATATTGGTGCTGTAAATTCAACGGTGCCCTCATATTTTTAATCTGAGCACTAGTTTGAAAGATAGAAATCGTCTCCCACACGTTTATTGAACGTACCTTAAAAATTGTTCAAAAAATATTAATAGTCACCCTCAACCTGTGCATATCAAGGTTAGGCTCTGCCCAAGGGAAACACACCCTCATGAACTCAACAGTACTCTCAGATTTCCAATCCGAGTTACCATTTAGAAGTTATATAATTTAATAATAAAATAATTGTTACAAAATTATTTTATTTTCGTCCAAAAACTAACGTTCACTGCTGGCCCGCACCAACCAATGTTAGGATTTACCTAAGGAAAGCATACCCTCACGAGTTCAGTGGTGGTATCGGATTTTTAATCCGAGTCACCGTTCGTGAGTTATAATCATTTAAAAAATAAAATTATTTTATTTATGGTTATGCCATTTTCAGGTTTTCTCACTGGAGGGCTATGGAGACTGAACATAAGTTGCACCTAGGGTAAAACCGCCATCCTAAATATAACAATTCCCTCATATTTCTGATCCAGGAATCCGTTTAATAGTTATTCAACCTTTTCCAGAAAACTACTCACACGCGCTATTTTAAGATTAACACTTTTTTGATAGATCATTCTGGGCACTCCAAGCCTCGGAATCATGTGACATCAGATTTCGAGGTCTTGAAAAAATTCCATATAATTAAAAAAAATTATACAAAATTTTCAGGACTTTACACTCTATTTAATTTGAATCTCATTTAGCTAAGAAGTTGGTAAATGTGGTGAGTTGGTCTATGATCTACCAGATGTCATTGTTTCCTATTGATGTTTATGGAATCCCCATTATGAATTAGATAGATATATCATCCCACTTAAACTCTATTTCCTCGAGGGGTTGAGCTAAACCCACTATAATTGGGTGGTCTACCTTAACCTGCTGACAGGTTAAGCATCAAGAGACAAACTCTGTTATAAACTTCTTTATACCGAGACATAAGAACTCACATTAATGTTCTGGGTATACCATTTACAAACATTGATGTACCTTTAAGGAGGGAATATGAAAATCCGTCATCAACTCCTCATGAAATGTTATCAACACCATAATATGTCCACTAAAAGGGATGACATGCTCCACACCTTCCTAAAATCCATCAGGAGCATGTCCAGTGTATATCTGAACATGAAAGGTCTCACATTTGATATATCCATAATGTGATCTATGAAACCCTATAGAAGAAGTGTGGTGACAACCATTGACTAGAGTTAAGTTGGACCATCCTCTTTTATAAGGACAACTACAACAAGGCTAGCTGCCTGGAAGCCTTATTCAATAGTTATGAATAAGATCTCTTATTGAGAGAATCTACAACTAAATTCCCCTTCTTGAGAGTATAAACTACCTTGAATTCATAATCTTAGAGTAACTCAATACATAAACTATGTATCAAGTTATGATTATTCTATGAAAAAATATACTTGAGTCTCTTGTAGTCAAAATAGGAAATAAATTGCTCACCCATAAGGCAGTGTCGCCAAATCTTCATGGATAATGTTACCATTTATAACTCTAGAACATTGGTCATGTAGTTCTGATCATCTGGTCTCAAATATTGAGACCCATAGAAAATAAATTCCATCATCTTCATCAAAACACTATCAAATCTAGTCCCTTATGCATTACACAACACTATTTACCTGACACCCTCATCTGAAAGTCTCAAGATGGGGATGTTCATCATCTTCTATTGTAACTCCTAAAAATCCTACTGGAATCTTTTTATACACATGGAAGGTGGTCCCTTTTGGTTTGAAATACTCAAAAGTTATGATATCTTGGAGAAATTTTTCAGGTATCTATTGTAGTAGCCTACCAACCCAAGGAATCTCCTCACCTCTATCATGCTCTTGGGTGGATCCCAAGATAACACTCCCTTAACCTTCATTGGGTTCACATCCACATCATATTATGATATAAAATTTCCTATAACTTTTAAAAATAGAATACATAATTGACACTTCAATAGATTATCATAAACCTAGTTCTCTTTGAGTATGTCCAGAACTATCCTCAAGAGTCTCATGTGCTCCTCCTCAATCATCGAGTAAACCAGGATATCATCAATGAATACCAGAATAAAATGGTCTAAAATGGTGAAGGATCATGTTCATGATTCCCATGAACAATTTTGTGGTGTTCATCATGTCAAAATGCATCACTATTACTCATAATGACTATAGAAAAATCTAAATGTGCTCTTCGGTATACCCTCATCCTGTACTTGAAGCTGGTGATAGCTTGACTTGAGGTCAATCTTTAAGAACTATCCACCCCTCTCAACTGGTTGAAGTGCTCCTCAATCCTTAATAGTGGATGATTATTATTTATATTCACCTAGTTCAGGCTATGGTAATCCACACACAACCTCATGCTCATGTCCTCCTTCTTAGTGAACAAAACAGTAGCTGGCCAGGGGTAAACACTGGGTTTGACAAAGGCCTTCCTATGCAGTCCCTGCATCTGAACCTTCAAAAAATGAAGCTATATGGGGTCCATAAAATATTATAACATATTATTGAGGTATTCTATAACAAACTATAATTTATAAATGGTATTTTTTTTCTTGAAATAAATGTGTATTATATTATATTATACAGTATTATAAACATAGAATGCATAGATAAACCAACAATAGTTTGTTTTATTAATGAAAATCACTACATTAGTTAGTAATTAAACTCATTAAAATTCAAAATATGATAAGGGTAAAAACATATAAAATATAAATCTTCAATGGGAAAATATGGATCACCTCGATCATCTAGAATCATTAATCTTATAAATAAAACTATAGAAATGAAACAAAATTTTAGTAAACCAATCAAAATTTTAGAAAATTGAAATATTGAACCATGAGTGAAATTGATGTGAATAACTAATAAAATTATGATTTTTTATTTATAGCAGTTAATGTGACCATTGGAATACTAATGTAACCATTAGAATAGTGACCTGACCATTAGGAATAGCAATCTAACCATTGGGAATAGTAACCTGACCATTGGAATAGTAATTTGACCTCAATATAATAAAATGTAATATAAATAATATCGATTAGGATTAATTTTAATAAATTTAAATATTATAATTTCATAAAAAAATATCAGGACTAAAAACTCAAAGAAAATATAAACATATTTTTAATAAAATGTATTTTAAAGTATGTTTTAAAAATAATATCTTTTATATTATAAATTAAAAATAACCTATGATATAAAATTAATTCGAAAAAACTAATTTCATTTTTTAAATTACCAAATCTAAATTTTTTAGCATGATTTTTTTGGTAATTTTCTTAAATACTACATTTCTCATATGAATAGTAAAAATACAGTTTTTTTCATAACTTTTGTATCTTAAATTACATCATTCATTATGTAATAACAGCATATTAGTCCATATAACTTTTATATTGACCAAAATATATTTTATTTGACAAATGAGTCATTAAAATTCAATATACAAGATTTATAAACCCAAAAATTACTTTCCAAAGTCCAAAGTCAGAAGTATTCCTTAAAAAACAATTTTCTCATTTTTCCACTTTCCTTTTTAATATATTTCTGAATTAAAATTATAAAGTGGTTTAAATTCATAAAAAAATATTTTATTTATTTGTGATTTATTTTTTCAAAAATATGATTATAACAAGTTTTTCCTTGTAAGTAGTATTTTATTCAATATTTTAATTCAAAAATACCCCTCTCCTCAAGTATAAATAACCACTCTCCCTCCCATGGAAAACCACTCCTCTATCACATACCAAATCCAGAGATCTGCCTGAATACTCTCTAATAATTCCTTATAAATATTATTAATGTGATTGAGTAAACCTCATCTTTAATCAAGTAATTTAAGTGTTGTAGAAGAGAAGAAATACTAAGAAAAGAATAAATTTTTATGAACACTTCACTAATTTTCCTCTACTATTATATTTTTTCCCAATTACATTCAAAACCAGATATTACAATATTAATTATTAAGTATTTTAAAATTATATTAATTATTTTAAACTAATTTAAAAATTAATTTTTTGAAATATTTTTATTCTATACCACTCTTTACCCTTTTTTAGACAACATTCCTGATAACGATCGATTAACCACCAACAAAAACATTTCCAAATTCTTTCTTTATCACCAAAATTTTGGATAGTTATGATAAATTACTTATGATATAAAAAATATTAAATATATTTATTTTTTTCTTTTGTAATTAATTATACTAATTTATAAATGATCTTGAACAAAAAAATCAAATCGAATCCAAATGGGAATTTTTTAATGAAAACTAGATATTGAAATGTATTCTATTTAACTAAGGAAATTAAGAAATATAATTCAATTATTATAATTTAAAAATAGTGAAAAAAAATATATAATTCACTTCTTTTTTAATGTTTTAATAAAACAATGTTTATTATTTAGGAGTTGTAAAAGTGATGAAATAAAGCGAGATTTAAGGTAAGTGGATTCTCAAACCCAAATCATTTTCATTGTGTTATCCTATAAATTTTAATTATATAAATTACCCTAATATTTATTGAGTATCATTTCACTATAATTATCTTTTATTTTTTGGATATAAATTTTTTTTCCTTTAAAAATGATTTTTAAGACTAATAAAAATATTTTTCAAAATGAATTTTCTTTCCAAAACACATCTTTGACTCATCTCAAGTTGTTTCTTATTCACTGAATAATGATGATGTTTATGCCAAATATGTTTTCCCTTATTCATTTGGGAACCCCAAATCTTATTCATGGAATTATGATTTATGAATCCTTATGAAACTCATTCCTTTACTTCGTTTGTTTCATTATAATGATTGATATAAATTCTATATGTATTTCTTGATTATGATAATTTATAATGTTTTGGGTGGGCCCAAAAATATATATCCCTTCAATTAATTGGATAATGAGATGTATATCATGATATTAGGTGTAGTTTTCATGAAAATGTCTTTAGAATTATTTATAATGATGATGTTACAATTTATGAAAATATGTCATGCATGGACATCATGTTAACTTTGTTCACAACTATGTATGGTATTTCTCCACTAATACTTGATGTTGCATTTTATACATATGACATATTCTATTAATTTATCATTTTTTTCCTAAATATGTTAATGATGATCCAATTTTTATGACATGAGGACGGTGATTATTCTCACCCATGTTCAATTGATTAATTTCACTATTACTCCCCTTACTAGGCTTATAGATCACTCTTTTCATTGATGTATATCCACAAGTGTCTACATGTACTAAGGAGATATTTTTAGATTTAGGAGGATAAAGACTAATAATTTAATTAATTTTTAATTATTATTATGTACAATTTATGTATAAGCCTAATTTTCCAAATACACTAAACCTTTTCATCCTCAATTATATCTCTATTATGTTTTTTATCTTAAAAGTGATATAATATTCATGAATGAAAAATTAAGGTCATTATAGTCAATATAAGATCTATGTTTTATATCATTTTGGAATTGTTATTAGATAAAATTAGTTACAACCCTTATGATAAGTTTAATTATAGGTAAACATCTGAGATGATTTGTTTTAGAAGAATTCAAAAAAAGGGATCCCATAAGATACAATTTTAGATTTTATTTTCATATAAAAAATTATTTTTTCATTATTTTTTTACATAAAATTTTTCAAACATTTTCTATTTTATAATATTGATGGAACTTTGATAAACAAAAATGAAAATTTTATGAGGGATAATGCAATTATATTTCAAACAACATTCCCAATGTGACGAGAGATTGTGTTCAAATATTTGTATTGATGCTTACTCAACTATCTCAGGATATGAACAGTAACCTAAACCATGTGGGACATCCAAATTTAACAAAGGAGAATATATCTATTGATTACTTGATTTAGAAATGACCTCTACTATTTATAGGATCCTTCGATCTACTTGTCACAGAATTGTGGATTAACTCAATGGAGAATATTTGTTTTTTACTCCACTATTTTGAGAAGGAGAAGGTGACTCTTTCTATTTATTAATTATATAGAGAGTCCCATTAATGGTGGTCATTAATAAATAATTTTAATCCAAAGGATTAAATAGAATAAATGGAATGGGAATACATTACGAAGTTATTATTTAATAATTATTTCTAACTAACTCTTTGAAAAAATATGGAGAGAGAATTCCTAGATCCATAGAAAATGGATGGTGAATATATTAGGTGTTACAAGGAAACATTCACAAGGCTTGAAAGATATGAATCTATTTATTATATTAAAAATTATATAAAAATAAATAGATTCTTTAGTGGTTTAAAATTACACCTTTGAAATGATCTAGCCATCTGAGACTTTGGGAGTTAAGAAGAAGTAGTTAAATGTGCTCTAAAAGTAGTGATGGGTTTTGGTGAATTATCTCATAGTGATGTAGATAAAAAGATAAGAATATAGTTTCATATTGGTGGTTCAAATGAAAAAGTAGTAAAGTAGATCCAACCACCCACATGTCAAAAATGTGGGTAGATTCATCATGGGAATTCCATCAAAGGTATGTGTTAATGCTTTAAGTGTAGGAGATAAGGCCACCAAGATCATGATTGTCGAAGATATGTAAATAACCCAACCAAAAATATGGAAGAAAGTAAGGCACATAATAATGAACCACCTATGGTTAAATGCTTCAATTATAGGTAAAATGTTAACAATTCAATCCAACGCACTAAACCATGGGTCCTTGAGGGTAATCAGCATCAATAATCACCTAAACCAAAGAAGTAAGGGAAAGCTTATTCCATAAATACGCATAAAGTGGATCATGAAAATGAAGTCATGTAAGGAAAAATTCCTATTCACTTAATAATTGAAAAGGTTTTATTTCATTTTATTTGTAAGAATTCATTTAAATCAAAAAAAAATTCTAGAACTGTTTAACTAAATTTTTGATACCTTGAAGCAGACATATCTTTAAAAACACATTGTGGTGTGATCATTTCAACACAAGTGTTTGGATATTATCTTGTTAGTGTATGTAAGAAGAGTATTATAGAAAAAATCCCAATCCTCCCCTTGTTGTAATTCGATGTTATACAAGGCATGAATTGGATTTATTTATATAGTTAACACATTCACTATCAGGGAAAAAAAATTCTATATTATGAGTCATCCAATGATCCTATGCAATTTCAAGGAAAATCATGAATATATTTTTTATAATCCATAAATTATGTTGGTGATTATACCATATAAATAAACATACCTTTCCCAAATTATTGAGTAAAAGTAATGAATCATCCTTGAGGAAATTCCCATTATTAGGGAATAAATCGATGTATTTCCTGAATAGTTTATCTGACCTCCACTAGACCATGAGGTAGAGTTCTCAATATATTTTATACCCTAAGCAACTTTTATATTCAAATGAATCTATAGGATGACCCCTATTGAAATGGGGGAATTAAAGAAGAAGTTGTAAGAGTATTTTCATAAAGGGTTCTTATGCCTGAGTGAATATCATTAGGGTGTGCATGTACTCTTTGTAAAGAAAAAGAATGGATCAACATGGTTATTCATAGATTATAGGGAGCTCAAAAAGATCACCATAAAGAAAAAGTGTACCCTACCAAGTATTAATGACTTGTTTAAAAAACTATGAGAAGCTCAATACTTCTCAAAGGTGGATCTTAATTATGGATATTTTCAAGTGAAAGTGAATAATGGAGATACTTAGAAGACTACTTTTTTCTTAAGGTATGGGAAGTATGAGTTCATAGTTATTCCATTTGAACATATTAATTCTTCTAAAATCTCCATGGATTTGATGAATATAGTCTTTACAAATTACCTCAATAAATGTTTGGTAGAATTTATCAATGATATAATCATTTATTCTAAGATAAATGAGGAACATGAATATCATTTAAGGAATTTCTTGAAATATTAACAAAGTAGAAAATGTGTGATAATTCATAAATCATGGCTTTCTAATGAAACAAGTCACATTATTGGATCATGTGGTCATAATTAGGGGAATTTTGTAATCCCTTCAATGAAAAAGGAAATTGAATAATGGCCTAGAGCCTCAATTGTCATAGGGATCCGTAGTTTTCTTGGATTACCTAGTTACTGGAAATGTTTTTTTTGTGAAATTTACCATAATTGTCTAGCTTTATAACTAAGTTAACATGGAATGGGGTATAGTGTAACATATTAGGTAATCATAGAATAAGTATTTTTCATATTTATTAATATTTATGAATTATATAGTAATTTTGTTTTAAGATGGATGAATGTCCAATAGTATACTCAATACACAACAATGTGTTTCCCTGAAGTATTACATTACATGTAAGACTAAGTTATAATGAACAATAATATACTATTAATATTATTATTTAATATGTTTATTTTTTCACCAGTTTTTTGATGTGGTCATTTTTTCCACCTTTTAATTACATACTTACATTAAAAATAAATTTTGACACTAAAAATTTTTATATGAAAAAATAAACTTCTTATTTTAAATATAAATATAAATATTTACTTTGGGAGAATTTTTGGTATTTTTTTGAGAACTTTCATATTTTGATGAATAGGGAATAATATTGAATTATAGTTCAAAATGGAATTTTCGTCCTATTTGTTTATATAGTTAAATAATATTTTTTATTTTTTTAAAGTATAATTAGATCAATTTTATAATATTTAAACCAATTTAGGTCATTTTAAACAATTTCAACTTGAATTTAGATATAAAAACTTAGAAAATAGTTGAACTTTTTTACTTTGAAAACCTCCTTTTCCACCCCTTCTACAAGATTATTTTTAAATTAATTTCTACAAAACTGTTCCCATATTTTTAATCAGAAAAATTTATAATATTTTAATAAGGTAAAATTAGTTTTTTACAAATAATATTAGTGAAATTAATTAAAATTAATTACAGTGATTAAGGTAAAAATGTGGTCACTTAGTGGTTAAAATTTAATCTTAATAGTCTAAATGAATTATACACATGTAAAAACTCATTGTATAGACATGATTAGACTATAAAAACTTTTTTATTTAATTGGGATCATTATTGGAGGCACGTTATGTATGTGATACCTCTCAATAGTATTTACCTTTTTATATTTACAAGAATGTTACTCCCCCTCCACTATAAAACTGCATTCACCCTCTACACTTATTCAAACCTATCAAAACATTTGGATTATCCAAAACTAGACCGAATAAGATCCAAAAAAAACTACCTTCACCAAAAAGTTCGCACTTTTGGTAGAAATCCAACCAAGGAATCTTTTTGATGCCAACCAAAAGGAGTTACCCATAAACGAGGTAACATTCTTCAATATAAATATATGTTTTATGTGTACCTGCACCCACTAATTTATTATTATTACATGATTATATAAAAAAATAATTATCCTTAATATACTTATATGTTTTTTGTAAACGGTTTGACCTAAACCCACACACACTTCTATCAAATGGGTAATGAAATTACAGCTCGTGGGTGGAAAATTTCCGCCTCATAAAATGATGTCGATCTTTCCCTTTACCACATCTCAGGGTTGGATATTATGATGGAAAATTGTTTTTATATGTTATATATGATAATTTTTTCTTTATAATTCTATAATTTTATATAAAACATACTTTCATGCTATTCATTTTTTGTAAATATGATAACATCATTTGCGAACATGTGGACTTCCACCTCCTTAAAGCGATGTGATACGTTCACATATTACATGGAATGCATTAAAGATGGGTTTAATTAAAAATATATGACACGCATAAAATATATATTAAAATCATGACATTATTACCTTTCTGGAAATATAATATATCATTTTCTTTATTAACTATTCACGCACTAAAAAAGTGATAACTTCATTCATGGACGTGTGGACTATCGCCTCCTCAATGCGATGTAATTCCTTTTATATCAAAGTAATTATATATATAATTATATAATATTAAATAACATGGAATTTATGTTAAAATGATAATTTTTTATAGATAAATTTTACTTACCTTCTTTCCAAAATGATCATTGAAAATTCGGAACGTTACTCGTGCGTATGTACAGCATACCGTCTCCATGATTGTAACATTGGTTCATTATTCCTAATCATATTTCATTATTGGTTTTGAAAACATTATTGATGTAAAAATATGATAATTATGTCGTGATTCTTATTCTATATATTTATATATAATGGTCCATTTGACAATAGTTAACCTACCAAAGTCATTTCTGACACATAAACTGAATATAATCAAAACACCCAATGTAAACCTAATTTTTAAGTAATTGTTTAAAACATTGTAATATGTAAAATAAAAGTAATGGTAAAATTTAAAAAATATTATTAATCAATTAAATAATTCACATAATTTTATTATTCAATAATATAAATACACATGTGACAAGTCGGTCTCATGGTAAGCGGTTTCATCTCAATCTCCTTTTATTAAGGCATTTCTTGATGATATACACCATTATTATTTTATAAGGTGTATATATAGCCCCTTTAAAATTATATATCCATATTCTATCTATTTTCATGTTATTTAATGTCATTTTAAATTTTATTCTTTAATGGGGATTATGATTTAAACTTTCAAAGTGGTATAGGACACTTTGAATGTTTAAAGATTTAATTTCAAAATATTTTCTCCATGTCAATATTCTTAATATTATTTTATATATTTATTTATATGGATATAAATGAGTAATAAAGATCATTTTATGCATAATTTTAATTTCATTTAAATTTTTTCCAAAAATTAATCTTTTTACGTGTTTTATATGGTATATTTTGACAAACCACAAAAGGGATGTCATATTCTTAACGTACAAGGTGAAAATGAATTTTCTATATCCATGGCCATTATTTTATTTTTGGATTCCTTTTAATGATTTCAAGTTTTATTAAATTAAAAACCTTATTTACTTTTTTTGGTATCTTGGTATTGAAAATGTTTTTTCAGAAGAAATGTGTATTTTCTATTGAATACTGTCTTTTTTAAAATAAAATGGTATTTTGATATCAGAAAGTGATTTTCATATGAGTTTAAGTAATTTTTTAAAATAATGAAATTTTTTATTTCATGTTTTGGTTCTTGGATATTATAAATTTTGGGGGTTCCCAGATAGTGTTGGGTGAGCCAGTTATTTCTTAAATGATGGGTACGCCCATATATCACTCCAATGCATTAGGTGATGAGTATATTCTCCAGCGAAATATATTGAAAGTTGGCCATATGGTTATTTTAATATATAAGGGTTCTGTAAGGGTTAAATGTGATGATTTATCAAGGTACCTATATTAATTTTCTATGTTTACTAAAGCTTTTTTATGGAAATAATTTATTTTCAAAAGGTTAAACAAATGATATTTATTGAATAATGATATTTCCCTCTTTGGGTAAAATGTTATATTTTTAAGAAATGGTTTTTCATGAGTTTTAATGTTTATCAATGTACTAACAATTTCCTTGTTTTTATATCCCTTACTGATATTTTTATTCTTCATACCATGTTTTTAAAAAAAATTCACATGATTTGATGCTGAGTAAGGAATTGGAAGAGGTTAATTTGAATTTCATGATGAATTTTCATAAAAGCGATCATGCTTTATTTTTAAAAGTTTTTATACAGTAGAAAAAATTTATACTGATCAGAAGTTTCCACATTGTATATTATGGTTTTTTTATTTATAATTTAAGGATTAATTAACTAAAAATCAAAACCTAAAAAGATCCTCAATGTGGAAAAAATTAATTTCTTGCATAAAACTAAAGATTATTTATTTTTTAAGATCCAGTTCTTATATTTTATATTAAAGGAAATGTTTAGATAACATCAGAGGTTAGGATATTATTAATTTCATGAAATTAGAATATTTTAGTTTATTCTTAAGTTAGAATTGATATATAATTTTAATATTATCATGTTAATTTAGCTAGAGTATTCTTTTTCATAATGGTTTTACATAGATGAAACAAGGAATATATAGTGGGAAGGAACCAAGAGGAAAATATCCTTCTGAATCAACATCCTAATATGGTAGGAATTTGAACTCATTTTTTTATTAAAGTAATGGCTCAGTTGACACATGAAATAAATAGTGGTTTTTCCATGATAGAGAGAAATCAGATATACCATAGAGGAATACAATGTTAATAGTTCATTTTATGTGACAATATCACCCCTTATTCAGAGGATCGTCAAACACTATTCTAACTAAACAATGGATTAAAGCCCTAGAAATGATATTTGATGTCATGGGTTATTCGGATCACCAAAAGTTAACTCTTAAAATTGATTATTTTTTAGACGAATCAAATTACATTTGGTAAATGGTTAAGAATATAAATTAAAGTGGATAGATTGATACCTTGTAATGGGATGAATGTAATAATATTTTCCATGAAAAATATTTTTCTAAGGTTGTTCGACTTAGGATGGAAAAAAACAATTATTGGATAAGTTGGTGGTTATGTTTATAGATGATGTTTTGTTATATTATAAAATCAATTATGAATATTAAGGGAACTTAATGATTGTTTTTAAAACCTTAAATGAAAAGAAATAGTATGGAAAGTTTATTAAGAGTGAATTTTGGTTACAAGAAATTTCATTCCTTGGAAATAGTTTTTCTAAAAATGGCATAACTATTGACCCTACTAAAACAAAAGTTGTATAAGAGTGGAAAAATCCTTATAATGTCATAAAGATTCATTTTTTTCTTGTTTTAATAGGTTTCTACTGGTGGTTTCTTGAAAAATTTTCTTGGTTTTATATCTTACTGACTAAGTAAACTCGAAAAGGAATTATGTTAATCTAGACAAAAGAATGTGATAATTGTTTTTAAGAACTAAAAAAAGATTGGTGAATTCTCTTATTTTGGAATTTCCTTCTAGAAATAGTTAATTTTTCATCTACAATGATGCTTCATTGAATAGACTTGGTTGTGTCGTAATGCAGAATAATTAGGTAATTGTGTATGTTTTATATCAATTGAAACCTCATGAGTTAAAATAACCTACACATGATTTGGTATTAGCTTCTATTGTTTTATCATTAAAAATTTGAAGGCATTATTTATATGGAGTAAAGTGTGAAATATATAACAATCACAAAAGATCTAAGTATATATTAACTTATACGGAATTGAACATAAGATAGAGAATGGTTGGAATAAATCAAGGATTATGATTTCATGATTTATTATCATACCAGAAAATAATACATTGTGGATGAATATTTGAGTCAAAAAAGTAATGCAACATTCACCATGATAAATTTGTAACATAACCCTTTTGTAAAAAAATTGATGAATGTTGGCCTCGAAGTTGTGGATGTAGGGAAATCCTCTATTGTTTCAGTTTTCAGCGTTGTCAAATTTTTCATAAAGAATTAAGAGGGCATATAGGGTTGAACAATATTTGAATAAAAAAGTGAATATGTTAATAATTTTAAGTTTATAAATGTTAATATTGTTGAAGAAGGTTTTTTAATATTTTTAAAATGATTATATATGCCTTTTCATTCACATTTGAGGAAAGAGTTGTTGACTGAAGCTCAAAATTATCCTTTTTCGAATCATTCTGGAAGCACTTAGATGTACATAGACCTTCAGGAGTATTATTGGTTCGATGGAATGAAAATATAAGTTGTTTAATTTACCATGAAGTGTTTGACTTGTCAGTATGTTAAAGAAAAATAACAATTACTGAAGGGGTGCTTCAACCATTTCCAGTGCTGAAGTGGAAATGGGAAAATATATCAATGGATGTCATGGTAATATTTCTAAATAATTCTAAAGGTAATAATGAATTTTTTATTATTATTGATCAGTTAACTAAATATTCACATTTTATTCCCATTCCAGATACAATTTATTTTTAGAAACTTTCTATAATGCATCTAAAATAGATTATCATGTTACATAGAGTGTTTATCTTCACTATATCATACCATGATCTTTGGTTCACATCTAATTTTTGGGAAGGACTTCAGAATTATTTTGTTACTGAATTAAATTTTAGTGCATCTTTTCATCCTCAATATGAGGGAATTTTTAACTAGAGGATTCATACCTTGGAATATATGTTTCTTTATTTCTCAATGGATTACTAGGGAATTTGGGATCGACATCTTTCTTTGGTTGAGTTTTCTTTTAATAACAGTTTTCATTCCAATATACAGATGGCAACATTTAAGGTGTTATATGGAAAGCGATGTAGGACATGGAATTTTTGGGATAATGTAGGAGAAAATGATTTTAGGAGACCATAGTTTGTAGAGTAAATGGAAGAGAAAGTCTAGATGATTCCGTGACATGTGAGGGTAGAATATAGAAGGAAAAAAAGTTATGTGGATAATGTAGGAGAAAATGCACTTAAGGTGGCCCAAAGGCCTTGAGGTGACCCGAAGGCCTTACTGACCCGAAGGCATGGGCGGCCTGAAGGCCTTAAAGGACTCGAGGACCAAAACAGTGGCCCGAAGGCCCAAACAGGGCATATTCCCGGCTGCTACAGTTCAAAACAGTACCTGCTACAGTTCCCACTATGGTACCTACTATAGTACTACAACAGTACCCGAAAATGATGTCTCCGCCTGGATTTGATCCCGGGTCTCCCAAATGCACTTATAGATTCCTTACCAACCAGGCTAAGGCTCATGTGGTCGTTCACCTTTCATTTTGGCATTTCTTGATGATATGCACCATTATTATTTTATAAGTTGTGTATATAGCCCCTTTGACATTCTATATACATATTTTATCTCTTATCAAGTTATTTAATGTTTTTTTAAAATTTATTCTTTCATGGAGATTATGATTTAAATATTCTAAGTGGTATGGGACACCTTTAATTTTTGAATATTTAATTTGAAAATATTTTCTCCATGTCAATATTCTAGATTTTATTTTACATATTTATTTATATGGATATAAAAGGATTATAAAGGGAGTATTTTTTAAGTTTTTTTATTTTTTTTAAATGATTCAAAGTCATAATGTTTTTTAAAGATATGTCCCAAAGGAGGTAGGCCCCCTACCTACTTTGGGTTTTTTTTCTCAGGCCAATGGCGGCATGGCCCCTGCCGCCTCTTCCCCAATGAAAAAATAATAATATACATGTTTGTATATTTAATATTTTTATTTTTATTTTTTGTTTTGTTTATATATGTCTGTGTGTGTCTGTGAAATTGTTTCAGTATAATTTACCTATTATTTTATATCTAGCATTACTACTATTAAAGTAATCTGAAATTTTGACTAAAACCATCATCTAGGACCACCTTTTATAAGAGGGTTTTCCCTGAAAATCATTATTGATTTCCAATGTGGGATTTAGGTTCTCACTTTCCTCTGAAAAATTGACAATATGTTATTATTAATCATTTTTAATCAATTAATAATTAATAATAATTAACTACTAATGTTTACTACTAAATATCAACAATTAATTAAATTATATTATTAAAATTTGAAACAATATTAATTAATACTTTTAAGTACTGTTAAATTTTTAATATTAAATAGTTATTAATTAATTAGTAATTAATCATTATTTAATTAATTATTAATAATAGTAATTACCAATTAACAAATTAATTATTAATTAATTAAAAATTATTATTAATTATTATTAATTATTATTAAACAATTACAAATAAATATTTAAAATTATTATTTAGTTAATAAATATTAATAATTATTATTAAATTATTAAATTACTAATTCTTAATTAATTATTATTAAATTATTATTAATAAATAAACTAATTTTTGGTTTTAATGTGACTCGCCCATGGTGGTTCATGCAATAATGATGGGTCAAAAAAGACTATCATGGAAGTTGGATGGTAAGTGGATAAATTGTATTGACATGATCTCCTCTCTAAACAACTTTATCACACACAACTTCCGGGAGGCGAATCACATTGCAGACGGACTTGCAATCAAAGGGGTGTGGGAAGAAGGGAGCATACACGACAACACTATTCCTAATGAAATGGATCCTCTTCTTACTAGGGACAAATGTAAAATTCTTTTATTCCGGCTTGTGTAATGTTTTAACTTTCTCAATTTAAGAGCCTCCGCGCTCATTTTTCTCAAAAAAAATAAACTAATTATTACTAATTAATATTAATTACTAATCAATATTAATTACTTTTTTGAAAATATCAATATTCATTTCTAATAAATACTAATTAAATAATATGATTTACAATTTAATAAAATAAATTTCTTATAAATATTAATTACTAGTTAATATTTATTACTAATAAATAATTTAAATTATTATTTTAATTGTTAAAAATAAAATTACAATTATTATTTATTAATTAATTAGTAATTAAGAAATATTTAATTACTTATTAATAATAATGATTAATTATTAAACTACTAATTACAAACTAATCATTATTATATCAATATTAATTAATTAACTAATTTTTGCGGATAAATATTAATTAATAATAAATATTAATTAAATTATATTATTTAATATTTAATAATATTAACTTCTAATAAATATTAATTAATAACTAATGTTAATTACTAATAAATATTTAAAATTATTTTTAGTAACTAATTATTAAAACTAGTAATATAATTAGTAGTTATTAATTAATTAATAATTATACAATATATAATTAATTAATAATTATTCATAATTATTTTCATACAATTATTAATAAATATTAAAAAAATGATTTAGTTTCAAAATATTATTAATAATTTTTAAATTATAAAATAGTATTTATTAATTAATTATTATTTAATTGTTATTATTTAATTAAATAATTATTGGTAGATAATATTAATTACTAAATAGTATTAATTAAAAAATATTATTTTGTATTTAACAATATTAATCTCTAATATATATTAATTAATAATAAATATTTAAAATTACACTTTAGTTACTAATTAATTATTATTATTATTATTATTATTTTTATGCATTATATATTTATTATTTATTATTTAGTTGTTATTAATATTATTTTTTATTAATTATATATTAGTTAATTTATAATTAATTAAAACCTATTATTTATTATTAACTAATTTGAAGTTAATTATTTGTTTAATAATATTATTAAATAATAAATAATATTATTAATTAATATTATTTAAAATATTAATATAATACATTAGTTAATTATTAATATTTAGTAGTAAACATTAATAGTTAATTACTATTTATTAGTAATTAATAGTTATTATTAATTGACTAAAAAATATGAATACAAATATTGTTATTAATTCTGTGTATGAAAGGGAGAACTAGAATCCCACATCAAAAATACAAAATGATTTCTATGGAAAGCCCCCTTACAAAAGAGGGTCATGGGTGATGGTTTCTGTCAGATTTCCAACCTTCTTTATTTGTAGTAATGCTGGATATAATATAGAAGATAAATTCAGCTAAAATATATATATATATATAACAAAACAAAAAAATAAAAAAATTTAAATATACAAACATGTATATTTAAAATATTTTTTTTATTCTAGCAAAGGTGTAAAGGACCTTACCGCCTTTAGATTGGGGAAAACCCAAAGATGGCAGGGCCCTTACCGCATTTGGGGCTTATTTTTAAAAATATTTTTAACCTAGAATTATTTAATTAAAAAAATTCATAGAAACATATACAAAAACTCTTATAAAGGAATTTTTTTGTCGATTTTTAATTCAATTCAAAAGTTTTAGAAAAAGGAATATTTTTCATGTTTTATACTGAATGTTTCGACAAATGACACAAGGAATGTTCTATTCTTAATGTATATTACAATAATAAATTTTCTACCACTGTGAATATTATTTTTGTTGGCTTCCTTTGCAATATTTCTTGTTTTCTTAAATGAAAAACCTTCTTTCCTATTTTTTGGTATTTTAGTTTTGAAAATGGTTTTCCAAAAGAAAGTTGTATTTTGTATTTAAAATTGTATTTTTGAAATAAAGTGTTATTTTATTTTCTAAAAGTGATTTTCATATGAGTTTAAAAAAGTTTTTCAAATGATGAAATGTTTTATTTAATGTTGTGGTTCATGGAAATTATAAATGATGGATTCTACCAATTAGTATTAGGTGATCCCGTTACTGCTGATGGGTGTACCTAGATAGCACTCCAATTCATTGGGTAATGATTATATTCTGCATAGAATTATATTGTATGTTGGTTATACGGTTATTCCATTCTGTAAGGGTTCTGTAAGTGTTCAATGTGATGATATCCCAAGGTAACTATATGAGTTTTCTATGTTTTCTAATGATTTTTAGGGAAATCATTTGTTTTCCAAAGGTAAATAAATTATATTTTCCAAACATTGATATTTCCCTTAGGGGAAAATGTTATGTTTTCAAGAAAGGGTTTTTCATGAGTTATAATTTTTATCAATGGAATAATTTTTTCCATCATTTTATATCCCTTACTAATATTTTTATTCTCATACCATGTTTTTAAATATTCTTCATAATATTTAATAATGAGTAAGGGATTGGAAAAGGTTACGTTGAATTTCTTGAAGAGTTTTAATAAAAGAGATCATGATTTATTTATTAAAAAACTTATATGGTGAAAAAAATGGATAATGATCAGAATTTTCCATGTTATATTTTATGGTTTTGTTATTTATAAGTTATGGCCTAATTATCTATAACTCTATTCTTGAAAAATCCTGAATTTGAAAAAAAAAGTATTTTCTTCACTAAAACTCAAGATTTTGTAAACTTTAATGTCAGGACCTTATATTTAGTATTAATGTAAAGTTTTAGATAGCTTTAGAGGTTAGGATAGTGTTAATAGAATGACCTTAGAAGATTTTACTTTATGGTTAAGTTATAATTGATATATCATTTTAATATTACCATGTTGCTTCATCTAAAGTTTTCTTGTTCAGAATGGTTTTCCGTAGATGAAACAAGAATGTTTTAGTGGGAAATAAATGAGATGAATATATCCTTCCAAATCAACATCCCAAGATAGTTTTAATTGGAATTGAGTAGTTTGTCACTATAATGGATTAGTTGAAACATGTTATAAATGGTGGTGGTTTCCATTTTATAGAGAAACCATATCTACTAAGATTAACATGATTTTATTGGATCATTTTATGCAACAAAATCCCCCATAATTCAGAATATCAATTTACCCTAAGCTAGCTAAATGATAGATTAAATCCCTAGAAAAGATATTTGATGTCATGGGTTGTTTGTATCAACAAAAGTTAACTCTTTAAATTTATAATTTTGTGGATGAAGTGAATTAGTGGTGTTAAATGGATAATAATATCAAAGAAAGTAAAGATATTGATACCTTGGAATGTTAATAATTTAACAATATTTTCCATAAGAAATATTTTCCTAAGGTTGTTCAGCATAGGATGGAAAACAATTGGATAAGTTTTTGGTTCATTTTATAAATGATATTTTGGTAAATTAAAAAATACATGAGTAATATGAAGGGAACTTAATTATTTTTTTAAATCATAAAATAAAAGAAACTCTAAGGAATGTTTTTTAAGAGTGAATTTTGGTTTCAAAAAATATTATTTCTTGGATATATTATTTCCAAAGATGGCATAACTACTGACCCTGATAAAATAAAATTTGTTGAATAGCATCCAAAAACTACCAATGTTACAAATATTGATATTTTTCTTGGATTTGTGGATTACTACTAATATTTTATTGAAAACTTTTCTTATTTTTCTATCCTACTAAAAAAGTTACCTCCAAAAGGAGTTAATTTCATCTAGATAAAATAATGTGATGATTATTTTTAGGAACTGAAAAGAAGGTTGGTGAATTATCCTCTTTGGCCTTACATTCTATAAATGGTGAATTTTCCATCTACAGCTATTCTTCATTCAAAATACTTGGCTATTTCCAAATATGGAATGATTTGGTAATTTATTATGATTTATGTTAATTAAAACCTCATAAGTTAAATTACCCTACACATGATTTGGAATAACCTTTTGTTTTTTTATATTTAAATATTTAAAGGCATCATTTGTATGAAGAGAAGTGATAAATATATAATTATTATAAAGGTTTTAAGTATATATTCAATCAAAAAGAATTGAACATAAGATAGATAATATGGTTGGAACTAATCAAGGATTATGATTTTATGATTCATTATCATCTAATAAAATAAAACAAGGTGGTAGATGCTTTAATTCAAAACATTAATGAAAAATTAACTATGTTACATTTATAATGTAACCCTCTGGTAAATGATTTTATTAATTTTTTACAAGAAGTAATGGTTTTAGGGACATACTCTATTTTGTTTCAAGTATCGGTATATTTGACTTTGTCATAAAGAAATAATTGGGCTCAAAAGGTGGATCAATATTTGCAATAAAATAAAGAATCCATTAATAATGGAAAGTTTCATGATTTTAGTATTTATGAAGAAGGTTTTTATTATTTATGAAAAGATTATGTGTGCATTTTGATTCAAAGTTTAGGAAAGATTTATTGAATAAATATCATAGTTCACCTTTTTCGATTCATCCCGGAAGCACTAAGATGTATAGACAACTTTAGGAGTATTACTCGTGGGGTGGAATGAAAAGAGACATTGTTAACATTACTATGAAGTGTTTTAATTTTTAGTAGGTTAAATAAAAATAAAATTTACTGAAGGGGGTTATTAAACCATTGTTAGTGCTATAGTGGAAATTAAATAATATATCAATGGATTTTATGGTAGGATTTCCAAAGTCTTCTCAAGGTAATAATGTTATTTGGGGTATTATTGATCAAATAACTAAACATTCACATTTTCCTTCCATTTGAGATAAAAATTCATTTAATCAACATTCAAGATTGTATCTAAAAGATATTATCATGTTACATAGAGTGAATCTCTCCATTATATCAGACCATGATCTCGGCATCACATCAAATTTTTTGAAAGGACTTCAGAAGTCATTGGGAACTAAAATAAATTTTAGTATAGCATTTCATCCTCAATCGGATGGAAAGTCTAAGTAGATGATTCAAACCATGGAAGATAGACTTCATTCTTTTTTAATGGAATTCTATGGTGGTTGGTATTGAAATCTTTATTTGGTTGAGTTTTCTTATAATAACAGTTTTCATTCCAATATAAAGATGGAACCATTTAAAGCATTTTATGGAAAGTGGTTTTAGACATTAGATTTTTGGGATGATGTAGAAGAAATGAAGTTAATAGGACCATAGTTAGTCAAGGAAACAACCAATAAAGTTCATGTGATTCTAAACACATGAGGGAACCTGTGATCATGATGAAAAGTTTTGTGGATAACCAAAGAAATTATCTTTCTTTAGAGGTGGAAATATTGTTTTTCTAAAAGTTTCTCCATGGAAAAGTGTGATGCATTTTGTTAAGAAGGGGAAGTTGATTCTGTGGTTCATTGGACCATATGAAATCTTGAAAAAAGTTTGGTCATTTGATTACCGAGTGGCTTTACCTATGAGTTTATCTAAGGTACACAATGTATTTCATGTTTCAATATTAAAGAAGTATGTGCCAGATTTATCTCATGTTTTGATACCAAAAGCAGTTTTTCTAAAAGATAATGTTTCTTATAAGGAACAACTAGTTCTATTTCTTAACCATAGAGAGAAAGTATTGCAGAATAAGGTGATTCATCTGGTTATTGTTTTATGGAAAAACTATATGCTTAAAGAGGAAACAAGGGAATATAAAAATTATATGAGGTAAAATTATCCCCGCTTATCTAATAAGTAGATAAAATTGCAAGGATGCAATTTCCAAAAGGGGGGAAGGATGTAACATCCCATGTAATTATAGAATAAGTCTTTTTCATATTTATTAATATTTATTAATTCTGTAGTAATTTTTCCTTAAAATTGATGTTACTTCCAATATCATAGGTAACATGTAACAATTATTTTCTCTAAAATATTTCATTGTATATAAGACTATGATATACCAAATAATAATATAATGTTAATATTATTATTTAATATGGTTGTTTTGTTATATTTTAATGGAAGTATTACATTAAAATTTTATTTTTACATTTTTATAATTATAATATGAAAAAATAAACTTCTTTTTTGAAATAGAAATATTAAATTTTAATTTATATTATTTTTTGTATTTTTATAATAATTTTTATATTTAGATGAACAATTAATAATACTAAATTCTAGTTCAGAATTTCATTTTCATCAAATTTATTTATATAGTTAAATAATATTTTTAATTGTTTTAAAGTATAATTATTTCAATTATATATCATTTAAACCAATTTATTTTATTGGGAACAATTTCCAATTTAATTTAGATATAATAACTTAGCAAATTTTTGAACATTTTTACTTTAAAAACTCTCTTTGTCATCCCCCTTACAGGATTAATTTTAAATTAATTTCTTCCACTTTTATGATTTGAATTTTGAAAATAGATTCTAAATTTTAAATCATCATTATTTATAATTTCTATTAATTTAAACTTATTTTTTGATCAAAAATATTAGTAAGAGTAATTAAAATTAATTCCAGTGATTAAGGTAAAAATGTTGTTACTTAGTGGTTAAGATTTAATATTAAGAGTCTAAATGACTTTGAAATTTGTCAGAAACCCATTTTATAGAAATTATTAGACCATATCAGTTCTTTTATATATTTAGGATCATTATTTGAGTCACATGGTTTAAGGGATGCCTCTCAATAGTGTTTATCTTTTAATATTTACAAGAATTCCACTCCCCCTATACTATAAAAAGATATTCAACCTCTCTATTTATTCACACCTATCAATCCCTTTGACATATCCAAAACCTTCCCAAATATGTTCTGAAATTCCCTCCCTTAAACCTAGATTCCTACCTTTTGTAATAAAACCAACCAAGGAATCCCTTTAGTGCAAACCAAAAAGAGTTAGTCAAAAAAGAGGTAACATTTTTTAATGTGTATTTATATAATATTTCATTATCCAATCATTAATTTATTATTATTTCATGATTATATAATGACATCATTATCCAAAATATACTTATTTTTTAATTTTAAGTCTTAGACCTATACATACACACACTTCCATCAAATGGGTAATGAAATTACTATTCATGTAAGGCGAACTACCACCTCATGAAATAATATCATTCATTTTTCCTTTACCACATATCATGGTTGGGAATTTTGATATAAACACAATTTTTATATGATATATATGATATTTTTATTATCTTCATACTTATTAAATTTTTATATATCACATACCTTCATGCTTTCCATTTTTTGTAAATACGATAACATCCTTTGGGGACGTGTGGACTGTCGCCTTGTCAAAGTGATGTGATATGTTCAAACATTACATGGAATATATTAATTATGGGTTTAATTAAACATATGTAAAATAAATTGAATATATATTATATTAATGACATAATTAAATTTCTAGAAATATATATATCATTTTCTTTATTACCCTGTCACACACTAAAAAATGATACCGTAGTTCGTGGATGTGTGGACAACTGCCTCCTCGTCGCGATGTGATTCCTTTTTCATCACAATAATTATATATATAAGTATATATTATTAAATAACATGATATTTTTGATATAATGATCATTTCATAAAGATAAATGTTACTTTCCTTCTTTCCAAAATGATCGTTGAAAAATGGGAATGTTACTCCTGCTTACGTACGGCCTACCCTCTCTAGGATTGTAATTTTGGTTCATTTTTAAAAACCATATTCCATGATTAGTTTTTAAAATATAATTTATGTATAAATATGATAATTGTTTCATTATTTTATTCAATAAATATTTATAAAATGACCCCTTTGACCATAGTTGACCTACTAGAGTTGTTTTAGACACATAAATTGAATATGGTCAAAACACCCAAAGTAAACTTAATTGTTTAAGTGGTTTTTTACAAAATTGTAATAAGTGAAATAAAATTAATGATAAATGTGAAAAAAAATTTGAATAAATTAAACAATTAACATAAAATTATTATTCAAGAAGATAAATAGGCACATGACAATTCAGACTCATAGTAAGGGGTTTCCTCTCAATCTCCATTAATTGACGCATTTCATGATGGTATGTTTATTTATTATTTTATAAGGTGTATATAAAAAAACCTTTGATAATATATATTCAAATTTTATCTATTATAATATTTTTTAATCTTTTGATAAATGTTATTATTTCATGGGGCTTATGATTTAAATGTTCATAGTGGTATTAGACACTTGAAATGTTTAAATATTTATTTTCAAAATCTTTTCTCTATGAAAATATTCTTGATGTTATTTTACATATTTATTTATATAAATAAAAATGGTTATAAAGTAATTTTTAGTTTTTTTATTTTCTTTCAAATTTTTTCAAAAAAATAATATTTTTATATGTTTTCAATGGAACTTTTTGAAAAAGGGCCAAAGGAATGGTCATTGGTTAATGTACATGGCATTAATGACTTTTCCACCACCATAGATATTATTTTATTTTGGTATTCCCTTTCAAGATTTAATTTTTTCTTAAATAAAAAATATTAGTTCATTTTAT
The DNA here is from genome assembly GCA_963277665.1 of Viscum album. NCBI lineage: Eukaryota > Viridiplantae > Streptophyta > Magnoliopsida > Santalales > Viscaceae > Viscum > Viscum album. The sequence goes on from OY728122.1 coordinate 601,749,648, forward strand.
TTGGGTATTTTGGTATTGAAAATGGTTTTTTAAAAGAAATATTTATTTTATATTGAAAATGGGATTTTTTGTAAGAAAATGGTATTTTAATATCTAAAAGTTATTTTCAATCGAGTTTAAGAGAGTTTTTAAAATGATGAAATATTTTCCTTCATGTTCTAGTTCTTGGAAATTATAAATGATGGGTACTCCCAAATAGCGTCGGGTGAGCCCATTATAGCTTAAAAAATGGATATACCAAAATAGTGCTCTAATGAATTGGGAAATGATTATATTATTTAGAGAATTATATTTGATGTTTTCTGTATTGTTATTAAAATATGTATGGGTTATGTAAGGATTATGTAAGGATTCAATATGATGATGTCCCAAGGTACCTACATGAATTTTCAGTGTTTTCAAATGAGTTTTCATATAAATAATTTTTCTTAAAAAGTTAAAATAAATTATATTTTTTAAATAATGGTTTTCCCTCTTTGGGTAAAATGTAATTTTTTCAAGAAAGGTTTTTTATGATTTTTAATGTTTATTAATAGAAAAATGGTTTACTTTTTTTTATACCCCTTACTGATCTTTTTATACTCATCGCACATTTTTAAATTTTTTACATAGGATCTAGTTATAATTAAGGGATTGTAAGGGTTTAAGTTGAATATCATGAATATATTTCATAAAAGAGATCATGATTTATTTTTAAAAGTTTTTACATGGTGGAAAAAATGGATACTGATTGGAAGTGTCCACTTTATATTTTATGGTCTGTTACAGTACTACTACAGTACCTCAGAAATTCACCCGATTTGAGCCTTCAGGCCACCGGTTTGGGCCTACTGGTCTCCAGGGCCTTCGGATCATCAAAGGTCTTCAGGCCTTAGGGCCTTTGGGCCACTTAGAACATGGAGTATCCCAGTTCACATAGAGCAGCCCCAAAAGAGGACCATAGCAACAAGACTAGAAGTCACCAGAAGAAGACCTACCGGATTGGAAGAATGAGAGGGTATGACAACCGCCATAGGGACCAGGCACCGTGTATCTTTGTACGGGGCAATGCTATACAATCAGAAATGTAAGGTGGGGAGCTAGGTGATCAATTATGTAGAAGCTAAGGGAGGGGAAGTTCTTTTGGGTTGGGCCTACGGGTCATGTATTGGGCATAGTATGCCTCAGGGCCTTCAGGTCATGTATTACGAGTCGTGTCAGGCCTTATGCCTTGGGCCTACGGGTCATGTATTAGTTCCCTTTTATCCCTTAAAAGGGGGATTATCTATAATAAAATAAAATAAAAGGCCTTTGGGCCATTCAGATTTATGGCCTAATTCTCTAAAACTATAAACCTAGAAATATCCTCAATGTGAAAAAATTAATTTATTAACTAAAGAGAGATATTATTTAATGTTTAAGGTCAGGTCCTTATATAATGTATGTCTAGTCATAATAAGGTGATAAATATTTAAGGAGCTCAAGAAGAGGCTAATCGCTAAACCTGTACTCACACTACCATCAAGTGGATAAGGTTGTCTGAAATACCATTATTATTTATAGAGATACATGGGTTGTGTACTATTGAATAATGAGAAAGTGACAACATATGCCACATGAAAACTAATGATCCATGCTTAGGTAAACCAGATGCATGATATGGTTTTAGCAGCAATTATCTTCCCCTTAATGATTTGGTGGAACAACCTCTATAGAGAAAAGTGTGACATATATATATCGATCACAACAGTCTAAACTATATATTCACATATAAGGAGTTCAACATGCATCTTCAAAGACAGATAGAGCTAATCAAGGACTATGATTTCTTTATTCACTATCATCCAAGAAAGGTGAACAAGGTAGTTTATGCTCTTACTAGAAAAGAACCTGCCACTCTATCCATGACACAGATTGTGAAATGACCTCTATTAATGGATATAAAAGAATATATCTAAAAATTATAATAGCAAGGAAAACATCCTCCCTTTTTCACGACCCGTCCCCCAGGGCTCGTGCCTTAACTACCCCAAGCTCGCCTTCCATAGGCCAAGGGTTAGCGACTAGAACCAAAGGCATAATCCCCTAAAAATGGGAAGGTGTTGCCTTTATAAATTGAAAAAACACACAACAGAGTATGAGATGGAAGTAAAACACTAAGTAAATCTATATACAAATGAAGTGTTGGATAGTAAAAGGGGCTGGAAATACATGACCAACAAGGAAGTACAAGTACAACTGAAAAGAAAGTACAAATGAAGAAAAGAAAAACAGCTACTGGTTCATCCTCCGGGGTTCCTACCTGAAGGGTAGGTACATATGTCCTCCTCAGTGCTCCATGTCCATCAGTCTCCTATGTGTACCCACTCGTCGTAAAGTCCACTTCCGGGTACCATTCAGTCCTGCTATTCAACCTCAATCAGCGATGTCTGTCGTCTGCATCCAACACAACGAGGTTCGGGCATAGCCCGTGTATGGGTGAGTATAAAGATACTCAATAGGGACCACGAGACCCTCAAGGTCTCACAAATACCAACTAGGATAAACCACAATGTATGAAATCAACAGAAAACCCCACTTAGGTATATGCCGATACATATACCTAAGTAATCTAGTAATCCATCTCAATCACGAGGAAACACAAGAGTTACTGACTCAGCTCACACAGGTATACAACTTATGTAGTGAGATAGAGATGATCATATATAGCCAGTGAATCATCAGAGCTATCGGACCAACACATGATCCAAGACCAGCTATTCTGTCGGACCAACACATGATCCAGGAACAGAAGTCAGAACTGTCAGGCCAACACATGATCCAGGAACAGTCGTCAGAGCTATCGGACTAACACATGATTCAGGACCATCTCTTTTTCAGACCAACACACGATCCAAGAACAGAAGTTAGAACTGTTATACCAACACATGATCCAGGAACAGTTGTCAGAGCACACCTAGCCATAGGGTTTTCACAAAGCACACTTGATTCTGGTAGGGTCCTTTCTTCAAGACAAGTTTCGACACTTATGTTACCACCAATTCCCATGAATAATTATCTCAATGGTCCGTCTCATCATAGGGGACTCAATGCAACAGATGACGCGTCAATCGGGCGTCCGGTCAGTGAGTTATTCGCATTTCCGTTCCGAGGGCCCGGTCAGATTTACATTTGATCCAACCCAGCCTTAACCCAACTCTATCCAAACCTCTATTGGGGTATACCAAAAGAATCTTCTTGCTCCAATCTTTTCTTCGCTGTAGAAAGTTAATCAATCGGACACCCGTAGCCCATGTTATGGGCGAAAAGGTGAAATCAGGTAAAAAAGGTCCGGGTCCGGTCCAGCCCAATCGAACTGATCCAGCCCGACCCGGGTCCGGACTGGGGTCTGACCCAGTCTGTGGGTCTGACCCAGTCTGTGGGTCTGACCCGGCCCGTGGGTCTGACCCGTCCCGAGGGGGCATCTCGGCCTGTGGGGGCGGTCGGCCCGCACTAGGGGGTCTACCCTAGCTGCATCCAGGGGGAGTTCATGCCCCTAGTTCCCAAACGGATTAGCCATTCGGGCAGGTGGAATCGGCATCAGGCTGACGCCGGTGTATCATGCGAGACCCAGCAGTGTCCCGTTGTTTCCAGCTGGCCGAGCGGCCAGCCCACTCCACACATGGCGCCGGTTGCATTACGCCTCTTCCGGCGGCTTGGGCCACTGGTCTTCCTCTTCATGGTGGGGATCGAGCCAGCCATTGTTGCACCGTCGTGGCCCTCCTTCGATCCAACGTGCGGCGCGGTTGCGCCGCGCCCTCTTCGGAAACCCGGTGGCTCAAGCCGTCGGTCTCCTTCACAGCTGGGCCTGTGTTGGTCGTCGATGCACCACCGCGGCCAGGGGCCGCAACTTCTCCTCTGTTGGCGCAGTTGCACCACCGCCACCACACGTTGATGCACGTCGGTTCCATCTGCCAGTGTTCTTTTCGAGGGTCACCAGATGAGCTCAGGTGGCCTGATTCTCGTTCTGGAAGAACTCGTGCTCCCCTCAGGTTATTGCCTTCGATCTGCAGTCATTGTTGAATAGATTCGCACATTCCAGTCTCATTCCATGATTAGCGCCAAAATCCAAAAATAATACGGAGGGGTCGGGAAGTTTTTGTTCGGCATGTGTCGTCCGCGTTAGGGTGATATCAAACGGCTTCAAATTCTAAACCACGATGGAAAATAAATAACACGCAAAAAATAGAAATTTTGAACCCCTACCTCATATCGTTCATTTGCAATGGTGAGGAAGAAGTATGGACGTCGTTCGTCCTAGGTGAGGATGTCCCACTTCGGAAGGAAATACCGAGGAAAAAGGTCGAAGAAGGTCCATGTTCTTTGTTGGTGTTCTTCGTCAGAGAGCCTTTCCTCATTGGTGTTCTATCTCTAAGAACTTCTCCTCTCCTCAATCCTCCTTTCCAACAAATGAATCCCCCCCCCCCGAAATGATAGATTATGTGGTCTATTATGTTTGTTGGCATAAATTCAAAAGGAGGCATTTAATTAATTTATGGGGCTTAATTAATTAAATGGGGTGGGTTGGCACCATTAAGTATAAAGGAGATCAAGAGGCTCTCCCTTATTAATGACGGGAGTTCTAGAGGCATCCAACCCGGGTGGTCCCCACCAAATTAATCCACACATGGCAGGTTGAGTTCGCATGGGACCCACCACCATACCCACTCGTGGGAGGTTAAGGTGTGGTGGTCCCCACCCCAACTTCCACATGGTGGATATAACCAATAAAAAATAAATTAAGACAACCATTTAATTTATTTTATTATTCCCACGTAAAACCCAAAAACTAACTTTCATTCCTGACCATCTTTCGTCGAGGTGATAGTCTTCTTAAGTGAATACCGATGCTGCAAGTTCAGCGGTTCCCCCATATTTTAGTTTCAAGCACCGGTTCAAAAGTTATAAAATCACGCTCATACGTTTACAGAACGTACCCAAACAAAACTTCCGAAATTGATTCTGGGCACACTGGGCCTCAGAATCTAGTGCTTTCAATTTTCGCAGACTCATAAAATTCCTATGCATTTAAGAAAAAAATTCCATAGAATTTTCGGGTCTTTACATTCTCCACACCTCAGGGATTTACGTCCCCGTAAGCTACAACTCGATCTATGGGATCAAATGGGGGTACTGAGCACACATATGAGCCTCCCGCTCCCATGTTCTCTCCTGAAGATTCTCGTGCTGCCAGTAAACGCACACTAGAGGTATCAACCGTCCATGTAGGACCTTCTCCTGTAAATCCTCAATCTATACTAGAACCTCCATAAAAGTCTCCCCATCGTCGACGTCCAGCTCCCCATGGTCGATGATGTGTGAAGGGTCTCTCACTTATCTCTTTAGCTAGGATACGTAGAAGACTTCGTGAACCCGGTGCAACTGAGGTGGAAGGGATAAGTGGTAATCCACCTCTCCAACTCTGCTGAGGACCTGAAAAGGTCCGATGAATATTGGAGATAACTTGTCGCCACGGCCAAATATTTTTAGACCTTGTTAGGGTGAGACCCAAAGAAATGCATGGTCTCCATCCTCGAACTCCAGAGGTCTTCGTCTCCTGTCAGCATATGTCTTCTGCCGGCTTTGTGTAGTCTTCATCCTCTCTTGGATGATCTGCACCTTCTTCATGGTAGCTCGCACCATCTATGGTCCCACCAGTACTGACTCCCCAGGGTCTGTCTAGCAAAAGGGTGATCTGTAAGGTCACCCGTATAATGCCTCGAAGGGTTCCATACCTATGGTGGAGTGATAACTATTTTTGTAGGAAAACTCCACCAACGGTAAGTTATCCTCCCAGATACGACCGAAGTCGAGGACACAAGAATGTAGCATGTCCTCAAGGGTCTGAATGGTCCTCTCAGTATGGCCATCTGTCTGGGGATAGAAGGTGGTTCTCAGATGTAGCTGCATCCCGAAAGCCTCCTACAACCCCTTCCATAGTCGGGAAGTAAACCATGTCTCATGGTCAGAGACAATAGAAGAGGGTACTCCATGTAGTCGCCCAATCTTCTACATATAGAGGCATCCCAAGATCTCTACTGAACCCTGATCTCTGATCGGTAGGAAGTGGTCCGACTTGGTGAGTCAGTCGACGATCACCCAAATCGAGTCGTGAACCCTAGATGTACGTGGAAGACCCGTCATGAAGTCCATGGATATCCCATATCAATTCCACTCAGGGACCTCTAAAGGATGAACCAAGCCTACTGGTATTTTTACTCCACCTTCACTTGCTGAAAAGTGAGGCATCGTGAGACAAACTTTGGTACCGCCTTCTTCATACCTATCCATCAGTGCTTTCGTCGAAGGTCTAGGAACATCTTTGCCACTCCTGGATGTACCGCTAGAGGGGAAGTGTGGAACTCCCTCAACACTTCCTTCTGAAGTGCCACTGGTACCATGGTACGTCCTTTGAAGGTGATTACGTGCTCCCCACCTTCAGAGAATCCATCAGGTGCATGCCCCGTGGATATCTGATCATGTCGCATCTCGTAGTCAGTGTCTCCATGTTGCACCTCCCTGACTCACTAAAGAAGTGGGGGAGTGACTGTAAGAGACTGTAGAAAGGATGCTTCATCCCTTTCCACAAAGGATATCTGTAAGGCATCCAGCTGCTCTGTCGCCGCACCTAGCAGCTGCATACTAGACGTCCTACGGAGTGCATCTACAACAACCTTCCCCATCCCAGGAGTATAGACTATCTCGAAGTCATAGTCCTGGAAGAACTCAAGCCAACGTCATTGTCTCAGGTTCAGGTCCTTCTGATATAAGATATACCTGAGACCCTTTTGATCGGAGTACACAGTAAAATGTTCTCCCATTAGATAGTATCACCATATCTTCAAGGCGAAGACCACTACTACTAACTCCAGGTCATGGGTAGTGTAGTTCTACTCATGTTGTCTCAGCTGCCAAGAACCATATGTGATCAGTGCTCTCTCCTATATCAGGACACACCCGAGTCTAGTCCCTGATGTGTTGTAGTAAACTACGTACCCTACGCCTTCCTCTGGAAGCCTCAAGATGGGGGCACTAGTCAGCCTCTACCTCAGATCTTGAAAGCTCTTCTAGAATCTCTTCGACCACACGAAGGGTTTACCCTTCTTCTTCAAGGCTGATAGTGGTGCTGCAACTCTGGAAAAGTCTGGTACAAACATCTGGTAGCAACCAGCCAAACCCAGGAAACTTCGTACCTCTGTTACACTCTTGGGTGGCTCCCAAGAAAGTACTGCCTCTATCTTCACTAGATCCAATCCAACTCCAGCCTCCGAGATGGTATGTCCCTAAAAGTGAAATTCTCTAATCCAAAACTAGCACTTCGAGTGATTTCCATAAATCTGGTGCTCTCGGAGTGTGTCCAGTACTACCCGGAAATGGTAGGCATGCTCTTCCTCAGTAGTCGAGTATATCAAAATGTCATCGATGAAGACTCCGACAAAGTGATCGAGGTATGTCTGGAATATCCTGTTCATGAGTCCCATGAACACTATTGGAGCGTAGGTTACGCCAAAGGGAATAAACAAGAACTCGTAGTGGCCATACCAACACCTAAATTCCATCTTCTGCATATCCTCATCTCGAACATTGAGATGGTGATAGCCTGATCTGAGATTTATCTTCGAGAACCTTCGCGCTCCCTTCAGCTGATCAAAGAGTTTGTCGATCCTCGGGAGTGGGTACTTGTTCTTCACGGTTGCCTGATTCAAGCGACGGTAGTCAACACAAAGCCTCAAGCTATCATCCGCCTTCTTAGCGAACATAATCGGGGCTGCCCAGGGAGAAAAACTGGGTTGGATGAATCCCTTCCCCTGCAAGTCCTCCAGTTTTACCCTCATCTCGCGAAGTTTAGCAGGAGCCATCTGATAAGAAGGTGTAGATATCGGTGTTGTCCTGGGGTTCAGGTCAATGTATAAGTCCACCTCTCTGGGAGGAGGTAGTCCCAGAACATCATCAGGGAAAATATCTACATATTGGTCCACCACTAGAGGATAGCTCGGACTCTCAACGTCAACAACTATGAGGGTAAGGTAGGCCAACTGATTAGTGATCGGTTGCATCCTCCTCCGAGTAATTCCTTCTTGTGCTGCAAAGGCTCCCTTCTCACCGGTGAAGGTGAACCTCGTCCCATCCATGTGGACACACCGAACTTTGTGCCTAATACAGTCAATATGAGCATGGACTGTAGATAACCAGTCCATACCCAAGATGACATCGTAAGGCCTCGACGCTGCTATGAGGATATCCCAGCCAAATCTCTTGCCTCCTAGAATAAGCTCACACAGCCGGCACCAGTTCGTAATCGTCGAGTCTGCTCCCGTAGGATTCTATAGTCGTAAGGATCGACCCAATGGATCTGTTGGAATCTACAAGCTCCGAATGAGGGCCATGGAAATGAAAGAGTGACTAGAACCTGTGTCTATAAGAACTGTAGCTAATGTGTACTAGACACAAATCATACCTCTAATCATCTCCGGAGTGCCATGGTCGTATGCCTCAGCTGCCAAGAGCTAAGCTCTCCCCTATCCACCTGCTCCTTGTGGTCGGGGTGGACCTCCTGGTTGTGGTGGTGGTAACACCTCGAAACTTTTCCCACCGCCAGCTGCTCGAACAGTTCCTCTACCAAGTCCTCTTACGCCCTTCGGACTGCCTTAATCGAATCTCTATCTCTACCTGGTAGGTCCCTCAACTATCTGATGATCATCAGTGTGGCAGGTCGAACAGTCACGAGCCATTTGACCCTGCCCGCCGCAAGAGTAACATTACCCACTCCTGGTATGATTGGCTCTTTCTCATGTGCCCCGCACAACTGAACCTCTATCCTGAGGTCGTCCACTGGATGGCCTAGTTCTCTTGGACCTTTGAAACATCTGTCTAATTCCAACTGTATAAGACTCCACTACATGTCAACTAGTGATGGGTCTCACTGCTGGTGACTGCTCAGCATGGAAACTCTCCACTAAGAGGGCTCTCTCTAACACCCCCTCCTGCATCGGGATGCTGAGGGAGATAATCTAAGGTATGATCTCTCGCATGAGCCTCTGATCGAAGGTCTGGGCCCTAAATAATGGGTCCCACACCATATCTGTGGAGTAATACGAGACATCGGTGAACCTCACTGAGTACTTTGCCACTGTCATGATACCCTACTATAGATTCAGTAGCTCCTGTATCCACACCGCACATAGGGTGAATGGGACAAACTCTGCCCGAAACAGGATCTCGAAGTCTACCCAGAGTAGTGTCGCCTCGTCGTGCACCTGAAGCATCAGGCTCCACCATCTGCCTACTACTTCCTGAAGGAGACTCGCAGCAAGGATTACCATAAGGTCTTCTAGTATCCCTACTAATCTGAAGACTCTCACCACAGAATCCAGCCAATCCTGAGCAGCATTTGGGTCTGTCTCTCCCCTGACCTTGCATGGCCTCTGGCGCTGGAACTCATGCAACGTGCTCAAGTGGTGTGAACTCTCTACTGCTAGGGCTGGTGGTATCAGTGACCCAAAGGGTAGTGGTACCCCTAGTGCCTCCACTGTAATAGGGCCCTGCACTGAGGCCTCGTTGCTCGGTGGACTGTCATCTCATTCAACTCTCAGAACCCTGGCTGGCTGTCTGTGTGGAGGCATCCTGAAAAGAAACAGGTGCACCACGGTCAATAAGTTATACCTGGTGAACTGACTCAAAGAGATAATAAATAAAACTCTTTAAACATACACGCAATTAGTGTTCTCATGCATTGAGTCGGAAATTATAAATTAGGGTCCTTGTGTATGGATACATCGGCCGCTGCACCAACACTGAAAACCACACTCAGTACTCTTAACATTATTTCTTCATAGAAAATAAAGATCAGAGTCCTAATTTCTGCAGTAGAACAAACTCCTCTGATACCAATTTGTAACGACCCATCCCCCCGGGCCCCTTCCGTAACTACCTCAAGCCCTCCTTCCATAGGCCAGGGGCTGGAGACTAGAACAAAAGGCGTAATCACCTAAAACTAGGAAGGTTTTTCCTTTATAAACTGAAAACACACACAACATAGTACGAGATGGAAGTAAAACACTAAGTAAAGCTGTATAAAAAAGATGTGTTGGAATGTAAAAGGGCCTGGAAATACAAGGTCAATAGGGAAGTACAAGTACAACTGAAAATCAAGTACAACTGAAGAAAAGAAACACAGCTATTGGGTCATCCTCCAGGGTTCCTATCTGAAAGTTAGGTATATATGGCCTCCTCAGTGCTCCACGTCCTTCAGTCTCCTCCGTGTATCGACTCGTCGTAAAGTCCACCTCTGGGTACAGTCTAGTCCTGCTACGAAGACTCAGTCAGTGATGTCCATCGTCTGCATCCAACACAACAAGGTACGAGCATAGACCGTGCAGGGTTGAGTATAACGATACTCAGTAGGGACCCCAAGACCCTCAATGTCTCAAAAATTCCATCTATGATAATCCACAAAGTATCAAATCAATAGATAATACCACTTAGGTATATACCAATACATATACCTAAGTTATCTAGTAATCCATCTCAATCATGAGGAAACACAAGAGTTACTGACTCAGGTCACACAGGTATAAAAATTATGTAGTGAGATAGAGATGATCATATATAGCCACTGAATCATCAAAGTTGTTAGACCAACACGTGATCCAGGACCAGCTATTCTATCAGACCAACACATGTTCCAGGAATAGAAGTCAAAACTATCGGACCAGCACAAGATCCAGGAAGATTCGTTAGAGTTTTCGGACCAACACATGATCCAGGACCATCTATTCTGTCAGACCAACACATGATCCAGGAACATAAGTTAGAACTGTCGGACCAACACATTATCCAGGAACAGTCGTCAGAGCACATCTAGCCACAGGGTTTTCACAAAGCACACTTGATTCCGGGAGGGTCTGATCCTCAATCCAAGTGTCGAAATGTCAACTGCAACCAAGTTCCACAAAGAAGTATCTCAAAGGTCTGTCTCATCATAGGGGTCTCAATGCAACAGATGGCGCGTGAATCAGATGCTCGGTCGTTGAGTTATTCGCATTTTTTGTTCCGAGGTCCCGGTCGAATTTACGTTTGATCCAACCCGACCGTACCCCAACTATGTCCAAACCTCGAGTGGGGTATACCAAAAGAACCATCTTGCTCCAAGATTACCATTTCCATAGATGGTTCGTCAATCAGACACGTGTAGCCCAAGTTATGGGAGAAAAGGTAAAATCGGGTCAAACGGGTCTGGGTCCGGTCCGACCTAGTCTGTGGGTCTAACCCGTTCTATGGGTACGACCCATCCCATGGGTCCGACCCTACCCAAGGGGGCGGCCCGACCCGCGGGGGCGGCCCGGCTCACGCTGGGTCCGGCCCGGTAGCCTGTGGGGGTCCGCCCTAGCCACGTCCAGGGGGAGGCCGCATACCCTGGTTCTCGAATGGCTTATCCATTCGGGCGAGTGGAACCGGCGCCAAGCTGGCGCCCGTGTGTCCTGTGGGACCCAGTGGGGTCCCGCTATTTCTGGCTGGCTGAGAGACCAGCCATCTCCTCACGCGGCACCAATTGTGTTGTGCCTCTTCCGGTGGCCCGGTGGCTCGGGCCGCCGGTCTTCCTCTTTGCGTCCAGGCTCGATCCGGCCGCTACTACACCGCCGCATCTAGGGGCCACGACCCTCCTTCGATCCAACATGCAACGCGATTACGCTGCACCCTCTTCGGCAACCCAGCAGCCGAGCAGTCGGTCTCCTTCGTGATTGGGCTTGCACTGGCCGCCGATGCACCGTCACGGCCAGGGGCCGTAGCTTCTCCTCTGACGGCGCGATTTCGCCGCCCCCACCACACGTTGACGTACATCAGTTTCATCCACCGGTGTTATTTTTTCGGGTCATTGGGTGAGCTTCGGTGGCCCGATTCTCGTTCTAGAAGAAGTAGCGCTCCCCTCAGGTCGTTGAGTTTGATCCGTTGTCATCATTATTGAGAGTTGCACATTCCGGTATCATGCCCCCATTAGCGCCAAAATCCACAAAGAATGCGGAGGGGTCGGTCTGTGTTTGTTCGTCCTGCGCCCTCTACTTTAGGGTGATATCAAGCGGCTTCTAATTCTAAACCATGATGGAAAATGAAGAACATGCAAAAAATAGCAAGCTTGAACCCCTACCTCATATCATTCATTGGCAGTGACTCGGAGGAAGTATGTATGTCGTTCATCATAGGTGAGGACATACCAATTTAAGAGGAGATACCGAGGAAAAAGGGCAAAGAAGGTCAGTGTTCTTCATTGGCATTCTTCGTCGGAGAGCCTTTCCTCGTTGGCATTCTATCTCCAAGATCTCCTCCTCTCCTCAATCCTCTTTTCCAACAAATGAATATCCCCCCCACTGAAATAATAGATTATGTGGTCTATTATGATCATTGGCATAAATTCAAAAGGAGGATTTTAATTAATTGATGGGGCTTAATTAATTAAATGGGGTGGGTTGGCACCATTAAGTATAGAGGAGATCAAGATACTTCCCCTCATTAATGAGGGGAGTTCTAGAGGTTTCCAACTTGGGTGGTCCCCACCAAATTAATCCACACATGGGAGGTTGAGTTCGGGTGGGCCCCACCACCATAACCTCTCATGGGAGGTTAAGGTGTGTTGGTCCCCACCCCAACTTCCAAATGGTGGATATAACCAATAAAAAATAAATTAAGGCAAGTACTTAATTTATTTTATTATTCCCACATAAAACACAAAAACTAACTTTCATTCCCGACCATCTGTCGTCGAGGTGAAAGCCTTCTTAAGAGAATATCGGTGCTGCAAGTTCAACGGTGCCCTCAGATTTTTGTTCCGAGCATCAGTTCAATAGTTATAAAATCTCTGTTGTACGTTTACTAAACGTACCCGAACAAAACTTCAGAAATTTATTCCGGGCACACCGGGCCTCCGAATCACGTGCCATCATTTTTCGCAGACTCATAAAATTCCCATGCATTTAAGAAAAATATTACATGGAACTTCCAGGTCTTTACACCCTTTCCCAAATAATTTCCCAACCGCCAATCCCAGAAAAAATCAAGGAGGCAGAAAGAGATGATTTGGATTTTCAAAGATGGGTAAAATCTATAATAGAAGGGGAGATTTATGAATTCCATATTGATGATGATGGTGTGATTCATTTTGGAACTAGGATTTGTGTTCCTTCATCAACTGAGATAAATAATTATCCATTATATAAAGTTCATTTATCATAATTTTCCATTCATCCTGGAGGCACTGAGATGTTTTTTGATCTCTAAGACCACTTCTGATAGAAAAACATCAAGTATGAGATCATTGAGTACACCTCAAAGTGCTTGGTAAGATATAAAAATAAACCATAGTAATATAATTCCAAGTGGATTACACAAAAATTGATTATACCCATAATAAAATGGGGGAACATCACCATGTACTTTTTCATTAGTCTCCTAAAAACATCCAAAGGAAACAATTTGATATGGGTTATGGTAGATCAACTCACCAAGACTAACCACTTCATCTCTATTCGGTAAGATTTCTCACTGGATCAACTTACCAATATTTACCTAATGTAAGTGGTGAGGCTACATGGTGCACCACTTTTGATCATCTTTGATCATGACCCATGGTTTACTTCTAAATTATAGAGAAGTCTTAAAAATTCTATGAATACTAAATTAAATTTTAGCATGTCCTATCACCTCTAAACTAATAGACAATATGAAAGGAATATTTAGACACTCGAGGACATGTTTTTATCTTTCTCAATGGAATTTAAAAGAGGATGGGATAAACATCTCTTATTAGTTGAGTTATCATACAACAAAAACTTCTACTTATGTATTCAAATGCATCCATATGAAGCTATATATGGAAAATGATGTATAACTCTAACTTGTGAGGATAAAGTTAGTGAACAAAAGATAATTGGACTTGATCTTGTTAAATATATGACCTATAAGTTTCAATCCATCCAACAACATATAGAAGTTATTCAAAGTTTACAATGATCTATACTAAAAATTATAAAATGGACTTGAGTTTGAAGTTTGAGAAAATGTTTTCTATTGAATATAACCATGAAAGATTGTCATACAGTCTGGAAAGAATGGTAATATTAGACATAGGTAAATTTTCCCCTTTGATATCCTTAATTTCATATGATCAATGTCTTATCACATTTTACTTCCACCAAATATGCCTCAAGTTCATGATGTGTTCCATGTATCTCTCCTAAGGAAGTACATACCTAATCCCTCACATGTACTAAAAATGGAGGTGGTATAGATGGATAATGACCTCTCAATTGAGGATAATTTAGTGAAGATATTGTACTATAGAGAAAATTTTATATGAAATAAGAAAAATCATTATTTAAAATTGTTATTGAGGAAATATAAATATGAATAGGAGACATGGGAACCAGAGTAAACAATGAAATTGATGTACCCTAACCTATTCTCAAATAAGAATATGAGTTTCAATTTTAGGGATGAAATTTCTAAATGGGGGGATAAAGTAACAGCCTAGAGTTTATAAATAATATTATTTTCCTGAAATAAATGTTTATTATATTTTATTATACAATATTTTAAACAAAAAATACATAGAGAAAGCAATAGAAATTTATTTCCTTAATGGAAATTGGTATATTAGTTATAAATTAAACCCATTAAAATTCAAAATATTATAAGGGGGAAATATAAATTAAAAAAAGTAAAGTGTGGAAATATGTATCGGCCCAATCTTCTGGAATCATCGCCCCAAAGAACAAAAATATAGAAATGAAACAAAATATTAGTAAAAAAGTCATAATTTTAAAAATGGAAATATAGAAATCTGAAATAAATTGTGATGAAAATGAATGATTGAATGAATTAGTTATTATTAGAGGTAATGTGGCCATTAGAACAGTAATGAGATAATTGGAATAGTAACTTGATTTTTGGGAATAATAACCTAACCATTGGGAATAGTAACATACCTGTTGGAATAGTAATTTGACCTCAAAATAATGAAATTTAATATAAATAATATTTATCATGATTAATTTAAGTAAATATAAATATTATAATTCCCTAAAATAAATATCAATTTTAAAAACTAAAATAAAATATAAGCATATTTTTAATAAACTCTATTTTAAGGTATTTCATAAAAATCATAATTTTTATATTAAAATTTAAAATAACATATGTTAGAAAATTAAATTGATAAAATTAATTTTATTTTTGAAATTATCACATCAAAATTTTCTAAGGTTTACTTTTTGGAAATTTTTTTGTAATACATCAATTTTCAGGTGAACAATAAAAATAGAGTTTTTATGTAATCAGTGTATCTCTAATTACATCATTAGTGATGTGATATTGAAATAATAATTTATATTACTTTAAGATAAAAAAAGATATTTAATTTCAAAAATGATTCATTAAGATAAAATAAACATGAATTCCCAAACTAAAAATTACTTTCCAAAGTCTAAAGTCAAAATTGTTCCTTTAAAAAAATAGTTTTCTTATTTTTCATCTTTCATTTTTAATTAAAATTTTAATTTGAATTCTAAACGTTTTTAAATTCATAAAATCATTATATATTATTTATTTATGATTCATTATTTCTAAAATATCACTATTATATGGTTTACCTTGGATATAGAATTTTATTCCAAATTTTAACTCAAAAATACCCCTCTCCTCAAGTATAAATAACCTCTCTCCCTCCCCATTTAAAACCATTACTTTCCCACTTACCAAATCCAAATATCTAAAAACATACTCTCCAATAATCCTTTATAAAACATAGGTACATTATGGAGTAAACCAACTCCATTCATCAAAGAATTCTAGTGTTGTACAAGAGAAGAAACACCGAGAAAAGTGTAAGTTTTTATCAACTCTTCTCTCGTCTTCCTCCTCTATTTTACCCCAATTTCTTTCAAAAAAAATATTTTAAGATTAAATATGATATATTTTAACATTATTTTAATTATTTTAATCTTCTATAAATTTAACATTTTTAAAGTATTTTTATTTTATGCCTCTCTTTCTCCTCTTTTGGACAATGTCCCCGATAACGGTTAATTAACTGTCAACAAAGACATTTCAAACTCCTTTCTTAATCACCAATATTATTGATGATTATAATAATTTAATTATGTTATATAAAAGTGGTAATATATTTATTTTTATTCTTTTTTAATTATATATACTAATGTATAAATTACTTTGAACAAAAAATATGAAATCAAAGAAAAATGGGAAATTTTTAAAGAAAACATGATATCAAAAATTTCCCATTTAACAGAGGGAATTAATAAATATAATACAATGATTATAATTTATAAATAGTTAATAAAATGGAAACAATTAACATCTATTTAAAATTTTATTATGCTTATTTTTTTATTTTGGAGGCGCAAAATCAATGAAATAACACGGTATTTAAGGTTAGGGGACTCTCGAACCCAACTTATTTTCTTTTTGTTATACATATTTCCCATCATTTTTAGTATGTATATTCCTATAATTTTCTTTAAATATCTTTTCACTATTCTACCCTTTTATTTTTGGGATATATATGTTTTCTTCTTTGAGGGAATGATTTTTGATCCAAATACAATGATTTTTCAAAAAAAAAATTCCAAAAAACTTATTTGACTCTTATTGAGTTGTTTCTTATTCACTCAATAATGATGATTCTTATGCTAGATATTTTTTCCATTATTAATTTGGGAATACAAAATTTTATTCATGAAAATATGATTTGTGAAATCTTTTTCAACCCCATTCCATTTCATGGGTTATTTCATGAATATAATTGGTATACATTCTATGTGGTATGCACAATTATGAGAATTTATGATGTGATAGGTGGGAGAAAAAGTGTATAGACATAAAAAGAATTGTGTAATTTCATTTATCTCATGTGATTATGTATATTATGTGTGAACATGATGCTATATTTTTTTTATCAATATTGATGTTATGATTTAATAAAATATGTTATTTGTGAACATAATGCTCGATTGTCTCACAACATTGTGTGTCATTTTATCCATATAACATGATGTTTTATTTTTATTCATATTACACATTCCATGAAATTATAAAATGTTTCCCTTATTGTTTTGATGATTCTATTTTTCTTATTAAATGATTATGTTGATTATGCTCAATCATGTATTATTGATTCATGTCTCTTATTCCTCCCCTTATATGGATTCTAACTCACTCCTTTTGTCGATGTATATCCTAAGGTGAATAGATGTCATAAATATATTGTGATATATTTAAAAGGATAAAGAAGAATAATTTAGGTAATTTTTATGTTTTATTATGTATAATTAATGTACGAGCCTAATTTTCAATAGCCACTATTCTTCTAGATCCTAGATTGCATCACTACTATGTTGTTTATCATAAAAGTGAGGTAATAGTTAGTGGGGGGAGGGGGAATGATCTCCCTTCCTTCGTAATGGTTCAACCTTTCACCCCATTCAATAACCTATCCTTCCTTCCTCCTTTCTCGTTGATCCCTCTTAGCCCTAAGGTTCCCTACCTTCATGAAGGATCACCCCAACTCGCGATTTCTTCAAAGGAGTTCAACGTAGCTATGGACCTTCATATATTGGCGTAGGTGGCTCGATTTAGGGGTCTTTGTCCCTTGGTGGATATGTTTGACATATTTTTCTTCAATTTATGGGGTCATCAAGATCGAGCGCGGGTGGGTCTTCTCGATCAGCACCAATTGATGATCCACTTCTCCTTAGAGGATGACCTGGTCGCTACCTAGTCTATCTCTCCTCATGTATTCAATAGATGCAGTTTTCATCTTCTTAAATGGTCTTCAAATTTCATCATGAATCACGACACACCTTTGTCAGTGGTGTGGGTAAACTTTCCAAATCTACTACTCCCTTTCTATACACCTTCTATTAGATGTATTCTATGGAATATGGTTGGAAGATTTTTGTGTTCTGATGATTGCATGACAATGGTCGGTCACCCTATATTACCTCACGTATGTGTTGATGTTGATGTTTCAATACCTCTAGTGGGGTGTCTGTGGATTTCGATAGGAGAATAGTTTAGATGGATACATAGTGTGGTGTTTGAATCATGGCCAGTGTTCTGCTTAGGATGCCACAGGCTAGGGCATTTGGCTTCGGGTTACCATCGCGGGATCCAGGTTAGGTAAACTGTGATCAGTACTTCTGAGGGATTTGAGGTTCAGGTTGATCCTGTAGTCCAAGTGAGGAATAGTTATGGTTTGGGAAAGTATGATGTGGTGCACGGGGCTTCTCCAAAGGTGATAGATCATGTGGAATTTCCAATCGTTGAGCCTAGCATCCGGGAGTCTCAGCTCTAGCAATGGTGTCTCATGATTTCTACAATGGCAGTAAAGAGTGAGGAGATTAAAGAGGCAGAGACATGGGTTGTGGATATTTTTTCCCATTTAAAACATTATTTGGGTCTAAATGGAGTTTAAGATGGGGTACCTTAGTAGTTTCTATTGTTGATCCTCTAGTTAAATCTAGCTCAATTGAGGAAGGTGTGGTTACCTTGATAGAGAGTGATTCTAACCCAGCTGTGGTAACTCTAGTGGGCACCAAATAAGGTCCAAAGGCCCCCAAGGAATCTTATTATAGGGAGGATGTGCTTGAAGGACTTAAGAACAAGGGATTTGAGGGTCCCCAGGTTGATCCATATCTAGTGATCAGGTCATGCCCGAGGAGATTCTTTCCAGCTATTAAGATATGTAACTGCTTTGGGAGCTTGGAGGATGAAGGGAAGAACCATGAGGTTGATGGAACAGTACCTTGTAATGAGGATCAGGGTATCCCATGGGAGGAGTCTAGTGATGACTCTTCTAGCTAGATGTTAGGAGTCAGTGCTCATGCATTCTATGGTGGTGACACTTGCAGTCCGAGGAGGAGGATGGGCCGGCATGGAAGGAATAAGGGAAGGAAGTATTATTCATACATGCCTTAACCAATGGAGACCCACTCTTCTAGGAAGGTGAAGGCCCAAGTGAGGGAATATGTTCTCAACATAAATAGAAATTCAGTTCGAGTAGGGATAGTGGCCACTACAGTTGAGGGGGTTATTCCCACCCGAAATGTATTTCAAAATATATGCAGGGATGCTAAGCAACCCGTGGAGCGACTACTATATTCCAGAGAAGAAATGGAGGATGAGTCTATTGCGACCAATGCATAAAAAGATTATGGTGATAAAATTATGGAAAGGACTGTTTGTGTGGACACCAATAGAGAATATAGGGACTGGATTGACAAGAAGAATTGTATCCTACTAAGAGGCCTCAATGCGGGTAAAATCAACCAAGAGGAATACATGCAAGTGTAGTATAGACTGGTGCGTCGATTTGAAGACCTTATAAAGGATTATACAGAAACATTAGTAACTTCTTTTTCCTTGGAACTTCTTAAGGATAAAAATTTCAATAGGCTTTATTTCTCCATTAACAACTTTATTTTTTTCTTGTGGTTTCTCAATTTTTCCATAAAATTGTTTTTGGTTTATAATAAAAAAAATGAAGTTGGAGGAGGTAAGAGTCATATAAGAAAAATTAGAGTTTATATATAGTCTCTAGGTGAAGATATTTGATAAATTATATTGCTCAATAAAGAGGTAATTTTGGAATTCCCTAAGGAAACAAGTCACCACACTCTTCCACCACAGTAGGAAGTTCAAATCCCATAACATACAGTACACTAAGGGAAATACTAGCCAACTAGTGAGTAATTGGTTATAAACTCCCATGTATGAACCCATTTTCACTATATGGGTTTCCTTTTCACCCAAAAAAGAAAATCTAATCTCATCACTAGAAAAACACTACATCCTCCACCAGAAATAGTCAATCAAGGAATTTACTGTGGATAGTCAGTCTATACATAAGATGACGTCATAAGGCCTTGCTTCTACAAATAGATCCCATAAAAAGCTCTTGACTCAAAGAGTTAGGTAATAATTACTATAGAAGTGTGTGATTGATTAGTCACCTCTAGTAGGAGTCTCCAAGAACATGGTTTGAGCCAAGGTCTCAACCAATATCTCTATGTCTCAAACCAGATAAGTGGAATGAAAAGAGTGGCTCATAGTGTTTTCTAGTTGTACTACAAACAAATTAGAGAAGATATAGATCTTATATCTAATCATTATGGAAGACGTGGGTTCATAGGCCTCCAATGTATATATATGTCCTTGTTCCTAACCACCAATTCCCTAAGCCTGGAGTGGACCACCTATGGGTGGTGGTAGAAATAGTTCAAACCACCTACCACCTCATGCTTCTCTACCCACTCCTATACCAAAAAATTTTCCCTGTAGACCTCCTTACTCTTTCCACTATCTCTTTATGGGACGTCCATCGATCATCTCCCTATCATATATATGGTGGGTCACAAAATAATGCATGAGATATCCCTAATCATCAAAAGAGAACACTCTCTCTATTAGCTGACTAGAAGACTCTTGAGATCCCTAAACTATATACCATGCATCGGATGCCCAAATACCTATGACTTCCATTAACTACTAGCTACCAAGGTATAGATGCCTATGTTCCCACCACCAGGACCAAATATCAGTGTATACTATTCTAGGGGGATCTCCACTACCAAATCTTACTCAAAGACTTCATCATAGGTGGGAATTCAAAGAGATATCACTCCAACCTTGATATATCAGTGTAATACCCACTCAAAAGACTATTCCATAAATATTAGATGTTAAACCATAACCAGAGAGTATCATGAGAGGTCATTGTACCTCATTGAGTTCTAGGCCACATCCATTATGTTATGATACGATTATATAATCTTTTGAATGTGCAATGATCACAACATGGATGGATGGAACTCCTCCCTGAAAGGATTCCCAAAATATCACAAGGAGAGAGATTTCTCATCGTGCATCTGCTTCACCAGACTCCAACATAACTTAGAGGTTCCCTGATAAAGACTCACCATTAGGAAAACCATCTAATCTAGAGGTATCCTCATAAAGAAAAAAAAATCAGGTGACTACCTATATCTAGTCCTCAACTACCTAGGGGTCTAGAATACCTCGAAACTTGGAAGGTTTTTACCAATAAAACTCAATGAGTGTGTTGAACCTATGCACATCCTTGACCAGTACTTCTAACACAATCTACATCTTAATGGGTGGTGGAAATTCTAGAAACCCACCTAGAGGTACCACTTCCTATACAAGACCCTATACTAAAGCCTCATCACTTGGAAGATCATCCTCATGATCTCACTGGGGAATCTAGGTAGAATGTATTCATGGAGCCATCATGAAATAAACAAGATGAACTATGGTTATATCAAGGGAGTTGACTCTATAAGGACTTGGAAAACACAACCCATTCCTATAAAATTCATGTACTAATGTTCTCTCTACAACCAGTGCCTACATGTATCGATTCAACAAGAATTTTATTAGAGTCTTAAAGAATGGATATGTCATTTGTTGCACCAAAAATGGAGTCCTTGGAAAAAAATATGAACTCAAAACATATTAACACTATTTCTATAAATCTCAAATCAAACCTCACAACTAGAAAAAACTCCAAACACCAATCCTAAAGTAGAACTGACTCCACTGATACCACACTGACATGAACCAACCCACTAGGGCCCACCTAGCTAGAAGAAATTCAAGTGTGAAAACCCCTATCCAACCAATAATAGTCCAGTGTTAGAAAAAAATGTTGAGTAGGAATAATAAACACATGGGAGTCCTTATCATAAGGTACACACACACACACATATATATTTATTCCCTTTAAATATTTAAAGTAAATTAAAACTGATAAAAAATTCATTAATATATTTATATATCATAGCTAGAGTACAAAAAAGAACTAGACAGAATCTGGGGCTAAATATAAGACCACCAAAACTAGAAATAGAGTTAAACCTCCTCAAAGGGAGGGGAATTCCATTAAATGAAAAAATGGTATAAACCTAAATATTTTTAGCCAAAACTATGCCCCACCAAATCCAAGTCCTCCAAGAACCCTATGATATGGTCTTTCATCTTCATAAGACAATACATATATTGGATGACCCCATACACGGGTGACTATAACAATACCCATTAGGATATCATGAAATCACTAAATATAAAGTATCAAGAGTAGTTAGATCATCAACGAAAGGTCATGTCAATCATTATTTGAGATAAGAAATATGGAAAACCCTTGAACAAAAAAAAACTCAGATATACTCATAACAGAATCCAAGTATAAGTGAGGACTCAACCATACTTCCAGTCATGGTATTATGATACAAGATTTAAGGTAGAGATCGGATACATCATTACATGATCTATATTGTCATAGATGGATATCATCTGAGAGGTCATTCTCATTGGGTCTCACCAAATAATGACATACTAGAACTCAAAAGTTCTTGATACAAAGATAGGGTATCACACCTAGGACAACTAGGTGACACCAAAAACCCCTCTAGATCAACTTTCTAGATAGGGGATCAATTCCCTATGCATGGTGGTCACAGTGATACCATGATCCTTATCTAGATTTATGAAGGGATGTTAGAGGATCCCATTATGGTCACACATAGGGATATGCTAAACTATAACTGAGAAAAAACCCATAGAGGGGATCACAATCATATGCTCAGGATATAATGTAAAATTGTACCCTCATGGGAATAGAAGGAAACACACTCTACTAAACCTGGTCAATATAGGGAAAATGAAGGGATGTAAACTAACATAGAGGAAGTATAAAAAATTTACATAAGATACATGACATGTATCTCTAAACTCCTACACGACCGTGTTCCTCTTCCCATTCCCATGTACTTCGAGTCATACTCATGTACTTGATCGTGTTTGTGAACCTGGCCATCCCTGAGTATCAAGTAATTCATATGTACTTATACCATGCTTATGTTTCTAGATATATTTGTTCCCACGTATCCTCTATAGTATACGATGAGACACCAGTACTAGATCAAACGGTGTGTGACACGTGTCACATAGTGTATGACATGTGTCACATGGCATGTCATATTTTACTCACATGTAAACCCTAGCACTAAAAGGGGGGATACACGGTATGTGTCATTCAGAGTACACATTTTGTAGTCAGGGGTTTCTCATAAATTATAGTCTATTCTATACATCCTCGCATGTGCCTCCCTCTTTCGATCCAGAAATGATTCCCACCACGGGTCTCATATCTCAATATGACCAAGCCCTCCCATCACTTCTCGCCATATTATAGCCATCCAAACTAAAAAATCAATATTTTACATGCTTATTTTAGTATAAAAACTTTTTTTTATATGTGTTAAATGATTAATCATACTTGTATTTAATTTTTTTATGTTTTGTGGTAGGATGTAGAGTTTGATGAAAAATGAATCAAATGAGACCAATTTAGTGATCCATGAATACTTCATGTCATGCCAATGCATGATGCGGCATAACAATGGATTTATGAAGATATATTAATGATGAAACATAGTCAAGGACCAAACCTAGAGATTAGAAATGAAGAAACGGAATGAACTGGGAAAAACCTACTGAAAATAAAAACTAAACATTCTTGTAAGTAATTTACACGATGTGTAACTGGATTTATTTTTAATAATTGAATAATTATAAAATTTAAAGAAAATTCATGGCCCCAAACATTACACATTTTTACACCACTTACACGACATGTAACAGTTAGACACAGACCAAAATGACATTTTTAATGGGAATAATGGTGTGCACACTTTTTAAACCACCATTGATGACCCATTAAGACCTAAAACCCATTAATGGGAAATTGTGACACCCAAAATCCTCTTACATGACTATAAATAATAGGACATGCGTTGATTTAAATCTATCAATAGATGAAGGAAGCTTTGGATGATGTCATTTTGAATATTTATTTCCCTTCTTTAATTTACTTTCCTTTTCAATATTCTGTGATATCTACCCTCTCTCAAATAAACATGACATACCCATCCATATAGTGGTAGTTCCTTTGAGTGATCGGGAAAGGTTGAGGTTGGACATTTGATATTTGTTATATTTTTCACCAAAATGAATCAAATCATTTATTTTCATTACATTATAGTATCAATTATTATTTCATTTTTTAACATTGAATGAAACTATGTTAGGGTTAGATTCATTATTTTTATTAAACTTGGTCAATGATCCAAAATATTCTTCAATTCAATTCTAATTTGTTTACTTTAGAATTTATTAGGTTTAGGTAGTGAGTGTTTAGAAATTGCCAGAACATGTGAGGAATTTTGACAAGGACTATTATTAACTAGGGACTAACAATTCCTAATTAGTAATTGAATTAATTTAACAAAAGGACTCATTAAAATTCCACGCACATAGGAAGGAAGGTATAATAATTGATTATTTATTTGGGATACCCTCACCATCACCATCTACCAAGGGAGAGAGAGGAATCGAAAGAAGACTCTCCCTCTTTCTAGTTTTGTCGAGAGAAAATAGGAAATGAATTTTAAAATTTTGATAACATTGCTTTAGGTCTATCCAAAACTGCTCCAATCACCATCTTTCTCAATTTTTTTAAAATAAATCAATTTAAACTCTTTTCTAATATTTACTTATTCAAAACCAATTAAAAACCAACTTTTCATAATTTCAGACCAAAATTGACAAATTATTTGTGTGCACTCCTCTTTGGGATTATACCTAGGTTCAACTGATATACTATACTAGGTAAAAAATAAATTGTTTTTATATTCCCCATGATAGGAATGTGTTACAAACTGATCAATAATAATCTTCCATCACACAACCCCATCGTCGCACACTAAACCTAGAAAATGGGGATCGCCAATGTAGTCTTGATCCTCCACTGATCAATCGTCATCGTCATTTCACCTAGATCATTCCCTTGATCACAATCCTTAACAGAAAATATTGACTATTTACATAGAAGAATTGTTTCACAATGATTGATTATTGTGTTTTTTTCATATAGTCATCCAAGGATATATTGGTGATGAAATGGGTAAATAATGAGATAAGAAAAGAATAAACCACAAAAGTAAAATGAACCTCAACCATTGTTCAGGTTGGTGTTGATTCTTTTCCATTATAATAATGAATTAAGAATAAAAAATAAACAACCATATCAATTCCCTAAAACCCAATAAGATAAACTAGATTCTTCCAGTATGAACGACCCGCAAATAAATCTACTGGTGGATGTGATTCAAGTTCTCCAAGGTATAATCATTGGGAAGAATAAACCATGAAAATAAAATGTCTTACCTTTGGTTTATTTCAATCACTAATGATGAATGTTACTATATCATTGTTGTATAGATCCATGGAATCCATTAGTGAAATAATCCTCTAGAAATCGATTACAATCCTCGATCTATTATTATTCACCAAGATCCCCTCTAACAGGTCCTCTATTAATCTTAAGGTTATGTGGAAAAACCCAAATATTTGGTATAACAATGTTAAAAAAATGATAGGGTTAGTTATATTTTCTAAAACTAATAAATAAATTTATTTTACTATTTATTTTATTATTTTCACCTATGAAAACACTTTAAAACACACACAATGCTGAAAAAGACTACATCACACCTAGATTAAAAAACCATGTTCTCCATTCAACCTTGGTATCATATTTCTAATCCAAGACTAGGTTTAGAAGCTATTCTACTATTTTCAAAAAAACTATGTGCACATGAGATAATATATTTTATATTTTTATTATAGAAACATCGAGGCTCACCAAGCTCCAAAATCTCATGTTTTCTTAGCTCCTACCTCCTAAATTATTATTATCTATATTCCAAATAATTACATGTAAAAAAGAAAGGATATTAAACTAATGTTTTTTATTATCAAAAAAATACCATATCCATGAAAAATCTATTGAAATGAAAAAATAATATCAGAAAAAAGATTGGAATTTTTTAAATTATGTGTAAATATCCTTGAGAGAAAAATATGTGAATGAATTTTATTGTATTAGGTTTTATTTATAGGAGGTATGCTGACTATCAAACTATTGGTGTACCCACTTGGTCTTCTACCAACTGAGACCAAACAAAAATTTAGATTTTAGATTCCCAGTACCTCCCTAAGTGTAAAATTGTAAAATTACCCTAGTAGACTATTATAGAAATTTTATTGAAATATTCTATTATTCACACAGTGTAGTGTTTACCCCTAATACATGCCAGTGTATACTTTTAGGAATTAAAAATCCACAAAAATAATATATTATATAAGATATATGATTTTAATTCTATTCACTTATATTCATGAGAATAATTATTTTCCCTCAAATTAAAGCTCAAATGGGAAATCTAATAATTTTATTAATTCTAGAATCCTTATTTTATACTAGGGCCTCTATTGTTTATGATCACATCAGGGTCCTCGGGTTCAGGCCATTGGGGATGGAAATATATTTAGTTGAATTAATTTAATTTAATGAGTTAATTGAATTATTTATAGTATATAGAAACCAATAAGATCTATATTTAGACCTTGGTTATAGGTTTTATAGTTTTAGTTTCATTGAATAGAATAAACCTTAATACAAAGTAAAGGAGAGGGATCAGAAAGTGATGGAAATGGTGTTTGATTGATGGAATGGGGCCATATCATCTGCAATGTTGATGATTTCATCAAGTTTCTATGATAATTGATTAAAGTGAAGGAAATTCATCATCAATGTAGAGATTTTTTATTTTTTTTCTCTATTTTTTATAGAATTCATGTAGAATTTTATTATTAAGCCTTTGATCTACAGGATTTAACCCACTGAATGATATTCATTATTTTCATCTAATGTTGTAATGAATTTCCAAATTCCTATTATTATTTTCAAATTACTACTCCATGGATGTTTTATGGTAGGAATTATTTAACTCCAATATTGTTCTTTTTTCATGTAATTATGGGGATGGATCGATGAAGAATAAGGGTTTGGGTCATTCCTTCTTGCCACGAACCGGATCTGGTTGCCACCATTAACGGAACCAAACACGGCCCATGGAAAGGACCGAAGGGCGTTCCCTATCCCCACGGGCTGGAACAAGTGCCCGGGTATCAAACAAATCTGGTTTGGGAACGATTTACCCGATTATGAAAGCATAAATCATAAAAAAAACAATCAATTATTAGAATCTGAAATTTTCATGCTAAACAATTCGTAACAAAACCAGATCTGAATACATATGTTTAAAGACACTACAAGTGGTCTAAAAACAAATAATGACAACATAAAGACATCCCCATGGACTCCACATGACAATGGGATCATCACCTGCAAGTCGTCTCTGCAACTCTACCCCAACGATGGGGACTAACATCCCGAACCGCCATCACCCTTAGCCTTCCCTTTACCTGAGTCAAGCATAAGCAGGTCTACGTAAACCCAAGGGGTGTAAGTAGGGTGTGAGCCTAATCCCAATAGGATACCACTGGATCATTCCAAATAGCATGCAATACAATGTGAACAAAACAAGCAATTTTAATACACAAGGAAAAACAGTGTTAAAATTCAAAGAAATGCAACATTCAAATGAAAACAGTTTCCAATCCGAGAATTTCAGAATGTTAGAACATTAAATAGAAATGTGATATACTGTAAATTAATACCAAAAACACCCCACAAAAATGGTAAATACCACAAATCCAATGAGCATCAAAATCGGGAACACCCCTAAGCACTAGGTTGTCTCGTGCCCTATGTACCTCGTACCTCGGTGTAGAGTAACCATAGAAAAATCTGTTCTCATGCACGAGCCACTAGTAGGGAACATACCCATAACCTAGTGGTCCCCAATCATCATCCACATAATTTAGTTAGAGTTTTCGTTATCCAGATGCTAAGTGGAACAAGGACAAAACTCATCTGATCCACTAGTCGTACTAGTACAAATCCGCCCCACCTAGGTACACGGGATTCCCCTTTTTGTGGTCAAACAATTTCAGAAAAAAACACACATCATTTTGTATATAAAATATAACTACTGGTCACAAACAAATTTTACAGTAGCTACACATATGTTATACCATTTAAAACACACAATAAAATAATTTTATTTTTAATAAAACAACCTCTCAAAACATCACATTATTTTGCACCCAAAGCTGTTTAAGATATCCACTTTTCACACTATGTTAACACTTGTAAGTCATTAAAACAAAATTTCAGGTCAATACCCTTTAATGAAACCAAAAATTCAGTTATGGGGCAGCCCAATGTGAACCAAGAAGTTATATCTTTTAAAAAAACACCATTTTCACACAAACATGGCACTTAAAGCTCATTTGCTTCCCAAACACCATTTAAACAAATTTTCACAGCGACAAAAAAAAATAATAAACATTAAAAACATGATTTTAAGTCCTAATACAGTTCAATAAAATCAACTAAGTAATTATAGGTCAGCCTAAAATGACCCAATAAAAGATTTGAATGAAAAACCCCCAATTTCACCAGAAAATGGAACTTAAAATTCATTTGCATTATAAATGCAACTAAAACCAATTTTTACAGAAACATTAAAGTGAAATAAACATTAAGGTACCATGAAAACATCAAGATAATTCACAAAAATTGCACACACAATGGAATCACCTACCAAAGTAACAAAAACCCTTGAATCTCCGTGCGAAAATCAAATTGCACCCCCACCACACCAAGATAGAACTAGATCAAACCTAAAACCAAATAAATTGGCCAAGAAAGCCCAAAGTTAAACCCTAGGTTCGAAAACCTAGTTTCTAGACATTAGTAAACTCAATTATAACTCACGAAACCCTAAGAACAACGAGTTAATCCCAAAGTAATTTGAAAGAGGAAAGAAAAGGGCTCATTTACTTGAAGTATCTTGAATTAATCACTCCAAAACACCAGTATATGAAATTTAAAAGAGCCAAAATTTAGGGATCATTCGAAAAAGATATATTTTGTCATTTAGAAACTATAATGACGGAAAGATAATGATAATTGAGAGAGTTATGAAAGAAATACTTTACCTCTTCAAATCTGGGTGATTTGAGGAACCCTATGAAGTTCGGCACCAAATCGCGATTAACCAGAGCTCCAAAGAGGGGGGGAGAGAGTTAAAATGCGTGGCTGGGTTAATTGGTCTTGGGTGAGACTTGTAATCACCGAAAAAGACCAAATATTTAATAAGTTATAACAAAATCAAATTTTATTTTTAAAACAGTAATTGGGTTTCGGGTAGGCCCAACCCCTTAGATAAAAACCCAAATAAACCCTGGTTATGGATTTCTAAAAGCTCCAAATTACCTTTGTGGTGTTAATAGGTTAGGGTAGGTCAAGTAGAAATTTGAATGGATGAAAATGTTGAAAAATGAAAAATTTATAAAAGATACAAAATTTATTTTTTAATCTGGAATTGGGCTCACGGTTTGGACCAATTCAGGAATACTCATCTATTACTCCCTAAAACCTAGGGAAACCCCAAAAACAAAGCAAGGATGTAAATTAAATGAAAAATACCTTTAAAATATGTATTTTATGTGACAATTCTCCCCACCATGAAGGAATTTCCTCCCCAGAAAGTCAACATGAATCTTGGTTGGAAAACAAGAATGGGTACTCTTCCTCGACCCATGACTTTCGCTCCCATGTCTCATGTGTATCATTCCCATGCTGCCATAAAAACTGGACTAAAGGAATAGAATTCCCTCGAATTATCTTCTCTTGGGAGTCCACTATTTTCATCGGCATCTCAACAATAGATAAGTCAGGATCTATCTCCAGTTCTTCCCAACACAACACATGGGATGGATCCGAATTGTATTTATTCAACTGAGATACATGGAAGACATCATGGATAGACGTCAACTGAGAAGGTAAGGCCAACCTGTATTCCACCTTGACAATATGCTCGATGATATAAAAGGGCCCGACATACCGTGGCATCATCTTACCTTGCTTCCCCAATAGACAATGGCCCAGATGAGGGGCCACTTTTAAGAATACCATGTCACCCACAGAAAACTCTAGGTCTCGATGCCTCCGGTCAGCATAAGATTTATGACGACTCTGAGCTGTCAATAAGTGCTTCCTGATCAACTTGACCTTCTCAGAAGTATCCAACACAAGGCTCGGCCCCAACAGTGGTGTCTCTCCTACCTCAACCCAACATAGGGGGGACCAACAAGGCCGACCATAGAGTGCCTCAAAAGGGGTCATTCGAATCGTGGATTGGTAACTATTATTATAAGAAAACTCAACCAATCCCAAATTGCTATCCCAAGAACCTCAAAATTCCAGCACACATGCATGAAGCATGTACTCCAAAATCTGATTCCGCCGCTCTGTTTGACCATCCGTCTGAGGGTGGTATGCCGTGCTCATCTTAATCTGAGACCCCAATGCCTTCTGAAGGCCTTCCCAAAATCGATAAGTGAAGCGGGGGTCTCTATATGAGACAACAACTGATGGTACACCATGGAGTCTCACCACTTCCTGAAGATACAAATTGCCCAACTCATCTACTTTAGTTGTATCTTTTATCGGAATGAAGTGGGATTATTTGGTCAGACGATCAATCACCACCCAAATAGAATTATTACCCCGAGGTGTACAAGGTAAGCCAACAATGAAGTCCATGGAGACCTCTTCCCACTTCTAGGTAGGAATGGTTAGTGGTTGGAGAAAACCGGATGGCCTTTGGTGCTTTGCTTTCACCTACTGACATGTGTAGCATCTCGAAACAAATTCTGCTATGTCACGTCTCATACCAGGCCACCAAAACTGCTGACGAACATCATAATACATCTAAGTGGCACCCGGATGGATAGCCCACTGAGACTGGTGGCTATCTTGTATCACCACCTTTTGCAGATATAATGGCACTACTGAACGGCCCTTGAAGCACAAGATGCCCTCGGGAGACGACGACCAATCAGAGGATGTCTCCCCACCATGAAGGAACTTCTTCGACCGCTGACAAAGATAATAACTGGGTTGTTCCTTCTGAATCAACTCCAATAGAGAAGGATTCAACTGGACGCTTGCCATGAATTCCCCTCCACTGTGTTCCCTGGCCTCCACATGCATCTGATAAAAGAGACCCATAAATGTCCACTCATCACAAGACTTCCTCAAAGCCTGCACTGGAACTCTTCTGCTCAAAGCGTCGGCCACTAAATTACCCTTGCCTGGGGTATAGAAAATGTCAAAGTCAAACCCCTGCAAGTACTCGATCCAGCGACGTTGCCTCATGTTGAGGTCCTTCTGTGAGAAGATATAAGCCAAGATTTTTTTATCAGAGTATACCACAAACTTCTCCCTAAATAGGTAGTGATGCCAAGTCTTCAAAGCATGCATCACCGCTTCCAACTCCAATTCATGGGTTGGGTAGTTCATTTCATGTGGTCAAAGTTGGTGAGAGCCATACGTGACCACATGATCATCCTGCATAAGCATGCACCCAAAACCCATACATGAAGCATCACAATAGACCACATATCCCTCTCTAGCCTCTGGAAAAATCAGCACAGGGGTAGTAGTCAACCGCCTCTTCAGCTCCTCGAATGACGCCTGACATTCTAGACACCATACAAACTTCACCCCTTTCCGGGTGAGGGAAGTCATCGGTGAAGCAAGCCGAGAGAAATCCCGAATGAATCGCCTGTAATAACCAGCCAAGCCAAGAAAACTCCTGATCTCGAACACATTCTTCAGTTTCTCCCATTACATGACTGCACTAATTTTCTCAGGGTCCACTGAAACTCCTTTCTCTGAGATCACATGCCCCAGAAATCTCACCTCTCTGATCCAGAAAGTGCACTTTGACAACTTTGCATAGAGGCGGTGATCTCGTAATGTACCCAAAACGTTCCTCAAGTGATGTTCATGTTCCTCCTTAGAGCAAGAGTATACTAGAATGTCATCCACAAACACCACAACAAAGGAATCGAGATACTGATGGAACACCCTATTCATAAGTGCCATAAATACCGTTGGATCATTGGTCAATCCGAAGGGCATGACCAAATACTCAAAGTGTTCGTACCTGCTTCGGAAGGCTGTCTTAGGGATATCTAACTCCTTTGCCCTGAGTTGATGATACCCCGAATGCAGGTCTATCTTTTAGAACCACTTTTCCCCCTTCAACTGATCAAAGAAATCATCTATTCTGGGCAAAGGGTATTTGTTTTTAATTTTTACCTTATTCAGCTTCCGGTAGTCAATGCACAACCGGAGGGATCCATCAGCCTTTTTTGCAAACAACACAGGAGCGGCCCAAGGAGAGATGCACGGGCGAATGAATCCTTTGGATTCTAAGTCGTCCAACTGTATATTTAATTCCCTCAACTTGGTGGGGGTCATGCTATAAGAGGGAAGAGATATCGGTTGTGTTCTCGGCACCAGATCAGTTGAAAACTCCACATCCCGCTCTGGGGGAAAACCTGAAAAATCATCTGGGAATACCTCGGGAAACTAATTAACTACATGAGGTGGTGAACCTTCAGGGGAAATACCATCTTCTAGTACAAGCGAAGATAACTGGAAGATATCACTTCCCAACTCTGGTAGTGGAGGCCCTGTGTGACCTAATCATGGATCCCATTATCCATGATAAACCAGACGACTCCCATCAGGTGTCATGAAACTCACACACCTTCTGTAGTAATAGATGTGTGCCTGGAAGTGTACTAGCCAATCCATCCCGAGTATGATGTCAAAAAGTTCCATATCTAAGACCAATAGGTCCCACTCCATCTCGACCCCTGACACAGAAAGTGCACATGAGGGGCACCTGAGGCCCTGCTCCTTCTTCTTTCCCAACGGTGTCACCAACTCCATCGCAAAAGACATAAACTCAGTGGGAAAATTCAGCAAGTCCACAAAATGTCCAGAAATGAATGAAATAGAGGCACCAGTATCAAAAAGAGCAGTAGCTATAGAAGATGCGATCAGAATGGTACCTCAAACTGTCGACGGTCCCGCCTCTGATCTTGCTGGTGACTGATCCACTGCATGGAGATTTCTAGTATCTTCCTGAAGATGACCGCTAGTCTATGGATGTTCCCTGAATTGGATCTTCCCCGAAGATGATCCATCCCTACCACCACGACCACCAAATCTAGATCCCCCAGTCCTCGACGGCTCGGACTGTGTTGGCACTCCTCTTGAAGCCACTGACCGTGCCCCACTTGGGAGTGGACGTGCCACACCGCAGAAGCACTACAAATTCCCTATACCTCCACACTGGTAACAAGGGTTTGGAGGAAGTGGACATGCTGGTCGGATATGCCCAGGCCTCCCACATTGGTGGCACACGACCGATCTCGCATCAGAAGCCGCATAAGAAAACTGCCTGGAAGAGTGGCCTGAACTGCCCCCTCCTTTCTTCACATGATCCACCCGCTTAATTTTCTTCTCTGAGGAGCTGCCACTACCCACTGATGATACTGAACCATATAAACCAGCCTTTCCTT
Organism: Viscum album; assembly: GCA_963277665.1. Lineage (NCBI taxonomy): Eukaryota > Viridiplantae > Streptophyta > Magnoliopsida > Santalales > Viscaceae > Viscum > Viscum album. The sequence goes on from OY728122.1 coordinate 601,783,170, forward strand.
TCCTATCAATCTCCACCATGCACGCCCGATCAACAACCTCAGCATAGGTCCTCATCTTAAACAAGAACATCTAGGAGTATATCTCTGGTCTCAAGCCTTTTTCAAACCTCTTGGCCTTCGCTTTCTCATTAGAGACAATTTATGGAGCATACCAAACCAACTCAGTGAAAAGGTTGGCATACTCCATCACAGATAGATTCCCCTGAACAAGTTCCATGAACTCTCTAGACCTGGCATAACTCAACACCTCAGGGAAGTACTATTCATTGAAGACAGCCTTGAAATCTCCCTAGCGCATCTGATCATTCTTCCCAGCCTGAAGCACTGACTCCCACCATTTATGGCTGGGACCCTCCAACATAAAGGAGGCACACTTCACCCTAAGCTCCTCGGGTGTTTCCATGAACTCAAACATAGGCTCGATCTTCTCGAGCCATTCTTCTACTTCCTGGGATTCTGTGCTACCTCGGAAGGTAGGAGGCTTGTTTTTCAGAAACTCTTTTGCTTTATCTTTTCTAAGACCTATCTATTTTTCCCTAACAGGAATAGGAGTAGGATATGGTCCCTGTCCCAAAGCTTGGATAGCCCAAACCACAGCCTCCACGAGCCTCTGATCAATCGGTGTGGGAGAACTCTCTCCAGCTTCCTCCTGTGGGTGCGTGGGAGCTTTCCGGGGAGGCATGTTGATACAAAATGCAACAGTCACAAAACAATAGTCAATACCACAATTATGAAAATTGTAATAAAATACATAAATTAAAAATAAACTATACACATTCCTATAATAAAATAAACAACTACTTCACATCTGCCTGATGTCAACATGTGGTCTGCAGCCCACAGGTCTCACCAGGAAGTGAAGTCAATCCATAAATTCCAACATCCCCTGCTGACTCAAGGTCTTCCATGAGAGGTGTGGGCTAGGCACCCTACTAACAACTAATACCCCGACCCCAACAGTCCTAGCTCCTGTCTATCCTAACTCATCTCAAAATAACAATATAACCCAAAAACTTTAACCTCCTCTGATACCATTTTGTCACGAACTGGATCCGGTCTCCACCATTAACGGCACCAAACCCGGCCCGTAGAAAAGCCCTAAGGGAATTACCTATCCCCATGGGCTGACACAAGTGCATGGGTGTCAAACAAATCTGGTTTGGGAACGATTTACCCGAGTATGAAAGCATAAATCATAAAAAAAACAATAAATTATTAGAATCTGAAATTTTCATGCTAAACAATTATTAACAAAACTAGATCTGAATACATATGTTTAAAGACACTACAAGTGGTCTAAAAACAAATAATTACAAAATAAATACATCCCCATGGGCTCCACATGACAAGGGGATCATCACCCGCAAGCCGTCTCCGCAACTCCACCCCAACGATGGGGACTAACATTCTGAACCACCATCACCCTTAGCCTTCCCTTTACCCGAGTCAAGCATAAGCAGGTCTAATTACACCCAAGTGGTGTAAGTAGGGTGTGAGCCTAAGCCCAATAGGATACCAATAGATGATTCCAAAGAGCATGCAATACAATGTGAACAAAACAATTAATTTTAATACACAAGGTGAAACAGTGTTAAAATTCAAATAAATGCAACTTTCAAATGAAAATAGTTCCCAATCCGAGAATTTCAAAATGTTAGCACATTAAATATACATGTGATATACTGTAAAGAACTACCAAAAACACCCCACAACAAAGGTAAATACCACAAATCCAATGAGCATAAAAATCGGGAACACCCCTAAGCACTAGGTTGTCTCGGGCCCTATGTACCTCATACCTCGGTGTAGAGTAACCATAGAAAAATCTGTTCTCGTGCACGAGACATTAGTAGGGAACATACCCATAACCTAGTGGTCCCCAATCGTCATACACATAGTTTAGTTAGAGTTTTAGTTGTCCAGATGCTAAGTGGAACAGTGACAAAACTCATCTGATCCACTAGCCGTACTAGTACAAATTCGCCCCACCTAGGTACCCGGGCTTCCCCTTTTTCTGCTCAAAAAATTTCAGCAAACAACACACATCCTTTTGCATATAAAATATCACTACTGGTCACAAACAAATTTTACAGTAGCTACACACATTTTATACCATTTAAAACACACAATAAAATAATTTTATTTTCAATAAAACAACCTCTCAAAACATCACATTGTTTTTCACCCAAAGCTGTTTAAGATATCCACTTTGAACACTATGTTAACACTTGTAAGTCATTAAAACAAAATTTCAGGTCAATAAACTTTAATTAAATCAAAAAATCAGTTATGGGGCTGCCCAATGTGAACCAAGAAGTTATATCTTATAAAAAAACACCATTTTCACACAAACATGGCACTTAAAGCCCATTTGCTTCCCAAACACCATTTAAACAAAATTTCATAGCAACAAAAAAAATAATAAACATTCAAAACATGATTTTCAGTCCTAATACAGTTCAATAAAATCAACTAAGTAATTATAGGTCAGCCCAAAATGAACCAATAAAAGATTTGAATGAAAAACCCCCAATTTCACCAAAAAATGGAACTTAAAATTCATTTGAATTATAAATGCAACTAAAACCAATTTTTACAGAAACATTAAAGTGAAGTAAACATTATGTTACCACGAGAACAGAAATCTAATTCAAAAAAAATTCACACACAATGGAATCACCTACCAAAGTAACAAAAACCCTTGAATCTCCGTGCGAAAATCAAATCGCACCCCCGGCGCACCAAGAGAGAACTAGATCAAACCTAAAACCAAATAAATTGGCCAAGAAAGCCCTAAGTTAAACCCTAGGTTCGAAAACCTAGTTTCTGGACATTAGTAAACTCAATTATAACTGAAGAAACCCTACGAACAATGAGTTAAACCCAAAGTAATTTGAAAGAGGAAAGAAAAGGGATCACTTACTTGAAGTATCTTGAAGTAATCACTCCAAAACACCAGTAGCTGAATTTTAAAAGATCCAAAATTTAGGGATAGTTCTAAAAAGATGTATTAGGTCATTTAGAAACTTTAATGGAGGAAAAATATTGATAATTGAGAGAGTTATGAAATAAAGACTTTAACTCTTCAAATCTGGGATATTTGATGAACCCTATGAAGTTCGGCACGAAATCGCAATTAACCAGAGCTCCAAAGAGGGGGGAGAGAGTTCAGACGCTCGGATGGGTTAATTGGTCTTGGGTGAGACTTGGTATCACCGAAAAAGACAAAATATTGGATAAGTTATAACAAAATAAAATTTTATTTTTAAAAAAGGAATTGGGCTTTCGGGCAGGCCCAACCCCTTAGATAAAAACCCAAATAAACCCTGGTTATGGATTTCTAAAAGCTCCAAATTACCTTGGTGTTGTTAATAGGTTAGGGGAGGTCAATTAGAAATTTGAATGGATAAAAAATGTTGAAATATAAAAAAGTTATAAAAGATACAAAATTTATTTTTTAATCTGGAATTGGGCTCACGGTTTGGCCCAACTCATGAATACTCATCTATTCCTCCCTAAAACCTAGGGAAACCCCCAAAACAAAGAAATGATGTAAATTAAATGAAAAATACCTTTAAAATATGTCTTTTATATGACACTTATCTCCCCTATTATTAGATAAAATACCTTTAAAATATTTCTGGGTTGTTTTTATTAAAAAAGATATTGATTAATTATCCAAAACATTATTCATTACCATGAAAATGATAATTTTTGAGGCTGGAAGTAATTTGGAGAGACTTTGGTTCAATTAGGTTTAAGGCTTGTTAAGATATTAATTGGAGGTAGTTGTTTAAGTTCATGATTTAGAATGCATGATGGATGCATTGATTACACGGATCTCAATATAAAATATACTATATTGATGTATAGTACATGAAGGATGATGTATAATTCATTAGCTCTAGATTTTAGAAAAGGCATCTCCAAGTAAAGTTCACTCAATTGATGTAGAATACATAGAGTCCAATGTAGAGTTCATCCACCATAGTTTTTAGAAAACACGTGGAAATTTAGAGCTTATTATTTTCATGTAGATTACCTAGATCCTAATACAGAATTCATCCACTATGGTTTTTGGAAAAATCATGAACATGTAGTGTTCATGAGGTCTTACGAAGAGTTAATTTGAGACAATGTAGATTTAAATTCCATTGATGTCTATCTCATGACTCCACATAGGGTAGCCAATTTATATAGAGTTTATCCATGTGTTAATTTTTTTAGTATCCTAGTTTTCATCCAAATTTCAAGAAGACCTTAGCATAAATATTTTTTTATTTTTAAATACAAGTTATTTTTTAGGGTTCAGGTGGAAGAATTTAAGGTGACATTTTCAAGGAAGTATTTTTGAAACAAATATCTTGATTAGTTGGGATATTTTTCTAGTATTAAATTCAAAATTGATGTTATCTAGAAAGGAATTTGGGATTTTCAGCCATTTTATAGAGTACATGAGTTTCCCTAGAATTTTGGGAAAGCTGTACACAAAAAACTCTCATGAAATTCAACTAAAAAATCATAGATACATCATGGAAACTATTTTAACCAAAGTAAAGTATCTTTGTGTTATCATTTATCAATTATTTATTTTTCATGATTTTTTTATCATGGAAAATATATAATTAGAAAAATAAAAAGAGTCTATTGAGAGTCATATTAATCACATCATCAAAAAGATGAAGGTGATGGATATTCCAATTTATTAATATAAGGAAGGAATCTATTCTAGGTGTGTGTTGTGGAAAGTTAAAGATGACTAGAAATAACATTCTAGGAATTTATTATTATTGTAAACCCATTATCATGTGTTTAATGGTTACTATATTCTATGTGTCTTTATTTTATCATTATTTCATAGAGAATAAGACCATCATAGTGGGATAAGTTTTTTACTTAATGTGCATAAAATGAGTGATCTTTTCATATTATATACATAAATAGTGGGTGTGGATGGTTAGTTTGGTTATCCATTGTGTAAAGGAAACAAAAAAAATATTTTTATTAGTGTCTTGGGTGTATAGTAACATTCCAATGAATTTTACATAGATTATTTTATTTGGTTGAACCAAGTAAAAAATATTTATTCCCATTTTACTAATTTATACAATATAAAGATATTACAAGGGAGAGAATGAAATATTCCTCAATAAGAAATAATTTAAAATTGTAGAAGTTTCAAATGAATCACTATTTTAGATCTTTTGGAATGGACATATATATGGAACCTATGTATGGTATTTCAACCAGTATGGAGAATGGGACTTTATCTAAAAATAAAATGAAAAATTGGATATAAAAGAAAATGTAATTAATGCTCTGGTGGGAGCCTTAAAGAATATTATTCATACTGAGGTTAGGTGGTGTAATTAATCCCATTCTATATGGTAAAATCTTCTAAGTATATATAAAGGAGAATCAAAATTATGATAAGTGAATATGGAGATTCTCTAGAATAAATATGATCATTTGAGAACGATTCCAAATGAGATGGTTTTTTCCTTCTTTAATCAATTCAATGCTCTTTTGAAAGGCATGTCTGGTCTTGGTAATGACCTCAAAGATAAAAAAAATATTAAAAAATTTATAATAGGACTTCAACAATAATTTAATACAAAAGAGCTAGTTCTTAAAGAAAAAGACCTTGATGAGATAATGTTGGATGATGTACATAGCACCCACATTAGTTAAGAGATAATGAATGAATAAAATCAATCTAGAATAAAATAAATCTCTAAATAAGTAGAATTCAGATCTATAAAGAAACTCTCAATGTAAAGTGATTTGGGAAATATAGAATTTGATTAGGTAATGTCATTTATTTTCTCTAATATAAAGAGATGAAGTGTAAAATTAAAAACAAAATCTTCCACTTTGTCAGACAAATGGGAATCTTGTAGTAAGATATAAAAATAAATTCTCAAATGATGTGGAAGATGAATTACCAATTAAGAAATAGAAAATGGATGTGAAAGTTAAAGGAAAGATTCTACAAATATTTTCTAAAAGAAGAAAATCAATCTCAGAATAAGATGATATCTCAGAGGATATTGTAGTTGAATAGATTGAGGACTATAAGGATCTTGATAAATATGTTATGGTGACTATTATAGATAATCCAAAATTTGATGATAATGATACTAAAAAATAAACTTTTGATGGGAGAGAATATCTTTAAACAAAATTGGAAGTATCACTTGAATAAATTCACATATATATAGGTATAATACTGTAAAATTCACTAGAGTTTTGTAATAATTTAAGATATACATGGAACAACATTAGGAGGATAATTAATAATTAAATGTATAAATTGATAATGAAAAATTTGGAATCTCGAATATCCTAGGTAAAGAAGTTGAAGAAGAGTTCAGAATCATTGATAGATTGACTAGTTTTATAATGGATATAGTAAATTGGAATGAAGTGCTTAAAATAGAATCCATGATATGTCATCTAAAATTTAAAGATCATGAAAAGATCTTTACACCAATGATAACATCAAGAAGTCCAATTACATCTGTTTCTAAGTTGGTTAAGGATGTTTCCAAAGTGTGTGTTGAAGATTTTTTTGATATTCCACAGGTTCATCAATTCAAGAACAAAGGAAATCTATTAATGAGAATGACCATGAAAACAAATTGTTATATTTTATATAGAACCATAAGAACCAACACCTCAAAGGAATTTATATCTCTATAGATTTCAATAGATCACTAATCGTGTACCAAAATATGAGATAAATACACTAAAAAATTATTTCTTACTATTATGGGATGATAGGAAACATTCAATATGTGTGTTCTCTTAAAAATAGATATTTCTAAGAACAATAGTATCAAAAATAGTAAAGAATAATTTCTATATTTTCATATTATTTTAATGTCAATTATTTCTACTTTAATGGTTTTGGGAATAATATTATAAACTACACCTTAAGGCTGAAAATTAATGTGCCAAAATATACATGGGAAATGGAAAGATAGTAGCTGGAAACCCCATCCAAAAAGTTGATAATTCGAACTAGTTTTTTAGTTTTTTAAAATGAAGAATAAGTTCTTGAGAAAGAAGTATAAAAACCTTGTTCATGATCAAGAGATTCTAACCAATTTTCATGGATGAAAAATAAATGATCTGAGAAGGAAAATAATGATGTAATTTCATTATGACTAAAATATAGGTTTATGTGGAAAATTATAATTGTGAATCTTTCACTTTTCCATTTAAAATTTTAGGAATGTGAAGATCATGCAAAGAGTGAATTAATGTTCATGAAGAACATAGAAATAACATACATGGAGGCTTGTTCTTGGTTTAATGGGATATACCTTGGGAAATTAATTATAAGTAGTTTTACTTATCTATGAAAAAATTATGGCAAGACCACTAACTATCCAATCTAGGATTAAATAGAGGCACATGTGGGTAAAAGGCCATCCATTCCCAATGGGAGCCAGCCTAGTTCAGCCAGTAGACCAACAGGGGGATCATAGATCCCTCAGAAAGTGAGTGAACTTGGGTATAGGACCCAAGGTGTGTGAGCCTGAAGGTGTTCATAGACTAAGTTATAAGCTTGGGGGGCTGAATCCCAAGTTGAGGTGATTCATGTGGTATGGGTGATGAACCCCATTGTCCGCTCAACCTAGCAGCAGACACAATATTTATTATATACCGAAAAAATGTGCTTGTGAGAATTCTATGTGGGACAAAAAAATTGTGGCAGTTAAATCCTAACTGTACGATTGTTTAACTAGGTGATCTAGTTCATCCATTTGAATCCTACGAACCGCTAGTCCAAATGAAGTCAATATCATACTACACATTTTTCTAAATGGTTGATCCCACATAGTGAAATACTTCATCTTTAGCCTCCCAAAACCCTAGTTTGACATCTTGAGGCACGGTCAACACCTGCTCAACATCACTTCCATCTCTCCAGTCCTTTACTGATAGTCACACAAGTCTGAGACAACCAAATGTGATTCATCACGAGATCCAACTGTGAATACCAGTGTCCTATTGTGAGATCTTCCATCAGTGCTTGAGCTCATCACATGATCATCCTTTGATCAAGCAATCGAAGCGAAGGCAATAACTAGAGTCTTCATAATTATTTTTATGACCACAAACCCATCCAACTACAATGTATTTTTCATCCAAATTAATTTGTATTTTTTGGATCACACAACGCCACAAAAGGAAAATAGAGGCATTACATGATCAGATAAAATGATCATGCAATGAAAGATAGGCTCTCTCACTGGTGCACATGGTATCCACCTCATATAAAGTGGTAGGAACTTCGGGCTAACCTCACCTATAAAAACCCTACACCCATAAAGAAAAAAACACACACATAATGAGAGAAAATGGATATTTGAAAAGGAAGGTGGCTGGAGAAACATAGTCTCCAACGACCACTATTGAAGATATTCTCTAAGTAAATCAATGGATTCCCTCTAGAAACTTTTTCCTGAGATGTCACCATGATATAAAATGGAGTCTCTATTTATCCTATAAAAATGGAGTCATTATTTATCCATGATCCCCTTTGTGAAAATATTGGAAGATCTGTCGCAAGACCCCCTCCCCCCCCCCCCCTTCAGACACGCGATTGAATGAGTAATAGAACCTCATGGGACATGATAGAGAAAAAACTTGGACATAAATCATACTTAAGATACTACCAATATGCACACACCTACAGACATACACTCTATGATGTCACAAAATCCATGATTCACGATGATCAAATACAACTTTAAAGGGATTTATTCAGAGTGAAATACCCTACATGTCCCTGGTTATGTGAAAGAAACACAGAGATTATGAATCCCATGCAAAAGTGTGGTTCAATAGTCTATAGACCAAGTCCTTTGTTTATTCATGTGGAACCAATAGGAAGTCTCAACGTATGTTTATGAGTCCCTCATGTGATCCCTTGATGATCATGCAGTTTATGGTGTGAAGTTTCAATAAATGACTCTTTGACATGCATAGCTAAGGAGAAACACCCTGATATCATGAATACTTTAAGCACGTTCATCTTTTAATGACCACATGTGACCTTTGTTATAGCTGTATTGGCCTTCAAACACCCCTCTTAGGTCCTTATCATGGTGGATGAGACCGTCGTGAGATCTTGTATGAACGGAATGAAAATATCATGATCAAGGAACTTCATGTGAGCCTTTTAAAGAAAAATAAATTCTCAAAAACCAGTAATCATGTGTGATTCCATATTTGGATTCAACAACCAAAATAGATACCTCCCAACAAGGGCCCTCTATGCATGTCATGACTCCATATAGCCACAAATAAATAACCATGCATACCCTCAATCTTGCAGTATGAAGAGCCTTAGTGACTCACAGTGCCTGTATGTGACCATGGAAGTTCCCACCTCAACATGAATCACCCCCATATACACCCCTTCCATGTAATGAAAATGATAAGGATGTATGACTCATGCACCATACATCCTCTCCATTTAGGGTTCACCCATTTCTATGCATGTGAAGGAGTTCATACATAGCCCCCACTCATGATCGCAACACCCCTCGCAGGTCCTCTTTGAGATCATGCAAGGTGAGGGACTGTAAAGACCTATATTTTCCATTTAAATTATTTTTTAATTATATGGGACTATTCTGAGCCTGTGAAATCTGACAGCATTTGAATCAGATGCCCGGTGTGCCCGGAGCAGAATTTTAAATTTTCTTTATGTGACGTTCAGTAAATGTGGGAGCGGGAAATCCTAAATTTTGAACCAGCTCTCAGAATTGAAATATTAGGGAACCGTTGAACTTGCAGTATTGGGATTCTCTTAAGGGAGGTTTAACCTTAACTGCAGTGGGTAGAGGGGGAGAGTTGTTTCTACGTTTATCATGGATGAATAAATAAAATAAAATTTATTTGATATTATTTTTAAAACAACCTTCCACCTAACTTTTATGTTTTGATGGTGGGGACCACAGGGTTGGTTCTGAATTTAATGAATGACATTAAATTCCCAGTTACACAATAGTTTTTAAACATCCTTCGTTTGATTAATGAGGCTCATTAATTACACCAATTAATGAACCTCCTAATCACATGTTAGAGAGTTAAACTCTAATGTGGGGGTTTTGGAAAATTGTTCGAAAAGGCTTGATCTTAGGAGGATTCTTGAAGAATAATGAATCCCCTCACCAAGGAAGAACTGAAGAATGAAGATTGAGTTGCTCCATTGGAGGCTTGTTGCGGGAACGATGAACACCGACTCTTCCTCAAACGCAGACATTCTCCAACGATCTTGAGGTAGGTATTTATTTGGTTTAGTTTTAGAAGAATTGTTGAATCTTATTATTCCCCCATGTTATCAATCTAATGTAGAGGGTGTGGGCCAAAATAACAAGGCCCAGACCCTCTGTTGCTTTGTTGATCTATGCGTTCTTCATGGACTTTTTATTTGGGATTGGACAGAACCTAGAACAGTGGGTCAAGGGATGAAGAGGGAATCCTGGGGAGGCCGTTGATACCTTTGGATGGAAAAATAGGTCACCAGAGCTCACCTGGTGACCCATGGAATACCATCGGTGCTGCACCGGCATAGCGATGCCGGCAACTGGTGTCGGCGGGGGTGATGGAGGTGGCTGGTACCGACCAGTCGCGAAGGAGGTGGTGGTGCACCGTCATGCGCTGCCTGTGTAGAGGGCTGCAGCATATAGCCGTGGTGGACAGCAGTGGACAGTACTGGCCAGCCAATGGCGGAGGTGAGCAGTGCGTCGTCATGCACCCCTAAAGATTTTCACATCTCAAAAGCCATGGCGGAGGGTCGGGACACGCTCTATGCGGGCCCCGCGGGTGACTTGGTGGCGCCCCATGGCGTCGCCGCTTCTCCTTCCAAATGGGGGGGGGAGAAGTCCCCCCCCCCACCCCCCCACCCCCGCGACAGCTAGGGAGGGCCCCATCCAGTGGGTTGCGCCCTCCGTGGGCCAGGTTGTGCCCTCCGTGGGCAGGGCCGCACGAGCCCAGCGGGTTGCGCCCCTCCACGGGTCGGGTCGTGCCAGCCCAGCGGGTCATGCCACCCCGGTGGGCTGCCCCGGTCCATGACTCAACGGGCCAAGCCCACTGTGGTCCAGCCCAACTAGATCAGATTGGACCGGGTTAGGTCGACCCGAACCGTGTCGGGTCATACTGGACCTAGACCCAAGTAGGCCCAGTTTCACTTAAAGTGCCATAACTTGTGAACCGGACGTCTGTTTGACGAACCGTCTATGGCGTTAGGATCTTTGGAGAAAAAAGGTCCTTTTGGTTTACTCCACTTGAGTTTTGGAGAAATTTGGATCACATACTGGTTTGATCTAACCCAAATCCAATTGGGCCATCAACATTAAAATGCCTATAACTTACAGAATGGGTGCCTGATTAACGCTTTGTCAGTCGTGTTGGTACCCTTACGACATAGAGGTCCATTGGGATACATCTTTGTGGAACTTCTTTGTAGTTTAGGTACGACAGATGGATTGAGGAGTGGATCCTCTTTGAATCAGGCGTGCTTAGTGCGAGAATCTTATGGCTGACTGTAATGTGAAGAAATAACATAAATCTTATGTGGGTCAGCATCTATCGATTCTATGTGGGTCATCATCTATATATCCTATGTGGGCCAGCATTCAACGATCCTGAGTGGGTCATCTCTTACTGATTCTATGTGGGTTAGCATCTACCAATCATGTGTGGGTCAGAAGTAGAGGCTCTCAACAGAATAAGATGATATAGTGATACGTCTAATCATCTGTACTTCTATACTTAAGTTATACCTAGTGCGAGATGAGTCTTTAACTTTGTTATACTTTTACCTCCGCAGTGTTATCTTCTTGGTGTTACCATTGTGGTATTCTCCCCATATGGATCAGTTGTGAAAATGGCTTAAAAGTTGGAGCCTTATGTTTCCTCGTGAATGAGATGATTATATTTTGATAACATAGGTATATGTATGGGAATATACCTAATTAGAGTTGATGACTGCTTTGTGCTTCGTGATTGAGGTCTTTATTTGTGGTTTTTCCTTTGAGGAACTCTGGGAGACCTTAGGGGGGTCCCGGGGTCCCTATTGAGTATTGTTATACTCACCCCTACACTGGCTATGCCCGCACCTTGTTGTGTCTTGTGCATATTACAGACTGCATTGATTGAGGGTGAGGGAGGGAGGACTGGACGGTTCTCAGAGGTGGACCATTTGATGTGACGTGTCATAGTGACTACTGATCCTGAGTTTTACCTACCCTTCAGGTAGGATCCTTGGTGGATGTACAGAGGAGATATCTCTCAGTTGTAGTTATACTTTCTCAGTTGGGATTGTATTTTGGCCGCCCTTTAGTTACAGTACTCACTCTTTTACTATATAGTTTTACTTCATGGTTTGCTTCCTGTTGTGTGATTGGACTGTGTGTTTGCAGGTTTAAATGCAAGGTCTTCCTGTTTAAAGGGATATTCATTTCTGATGCTAGTATCCAGCCCCTGACCTAAAAAAGGTGGGCTTGGGGTTGTCACATCATGGGCCCTGGGGGACAATTCGTGACAAAGTTGTATCAGAGGAGTTGGTTCTAATGAAGAACTAGGACTCTGATCTTTTCTATGTTGCAATAGTGTTAACTATTATGATTGTGGTTTTCATTTTGGGGAATCCATTTTTGGTGCGACAGCCGACGTATCCATACACCAGGACCCTGAATTATGATTTCCGACTCAATGCACGAAAAAACTGATTGTGTGTGTTTTGAAAAGTTTTTCTTATGATCACTTTGAGTCAGCTCGCCAGGTATAACTTATTGATTATGGTGCATCTGTTTTCTTTCATGATGGAACCATGTAGATAGCCATCCAGGGTTCCCAAGAGAGTACACAATGAAAGCCCACTGAGTGATAACGCCTCAGTGTAGGGCCCTCTTACAGTGTTAGTACCTATGAGTTGTGTACCAGCCACACCACTACCCATTGGGCAGCCCTTGACACTATCCCAACCAGCAGATGGTGCACGCCGACTAAGCATGTTGCACGAGTTTCAGTGGCAGAGGCCCTGAGGTTCTGAGGTAAGATAGATCTGCAGGTAGTTGAGGACTGGCTAGAGGCTGTGGCTAGAACTTTTCACTTAGCTGGGACGCCAGATCATCTGATGCTGATCCTAGATTCCAGTATCTTCAAGGGAGAAGCTGTGAGATGGTGTAGTCTAACACTCTAGATAAATAATGAGTATACCCTCACCTGGGTGGACTTCTAGGGCCTTTTTAGGGTAGAGTTCTTCCCAGTGACTCTATGTTCAGTGCGTATACATGAGATGCTACACTTACAGTAGGGAAGCATGACTGTGGCCCAGTACTCGGTGAGGTTCACTGATCTCTCTCGCTACTCCACTGACATGGTATGGGACCCTTTCTTCAGGACCTGGACCTTTGAGAAGTGTCTTAAATGGGAGATCAGAGCATCAATGATATCGCTCATCATTTCGACGTAGGCTGGGGTGCAAGAGTGAGAACATTTGGGGGAGATCTTCCTAGATGAGAAGGCACTGATAGTGAGAGCCACCACCAGACGTCAGGTAGCATAGTCATCTGCAGCTTGTAGTAAACGGATGACGTAGAGGCCCAAGAAGGCCAGAACTTTTGGTGGACAACATCAAGATATAGGGTCGGTGGTGTGGGGATCACTGAACAGAGGAGGACTCATGAGGAGCAGGAAGTGCTACTTGCGTGGTGGGCAGGGTAACATGGATCGCAACTGCCCGACCCACCGTACGGACGACCAGAAGATAGTTGAGGGACCACTGAGGAAGATGTAGAGATTCGATCGGGGAGGTCTGCAGGTAGTGGGAAAACATGGTAGAGGAGACATCTGTGAAGTAGTTGGTGGGCAACAATTTGAGGTTCTACCGCCACCACCTCCAGGTGGTCTACCCTGACCACAGGGAGTAGGAGGACTGGGACAAGCTTGACTCCATGCAGTTGAGGCCTATGACCATGGTGCACTGGAGATGATTTAAGGTACGATCTATTTCTACTCCACCCTAACTACAGTACTTATAGACACAGGTTTTAGTCACTCTTTTATTGGAACATCCCTTCTTCGGAGCTCAGATATTCCGGTGGCGCCATTGGCTCAATCCTTACGGCTAGAGACTCCTACGGGATGGGGTTTGACAATTGCACACTCGTTTCGGCAGTGTGAGCTTACTCTAGGAGGTGAGAGCTTTGGCTAGGATCTTCTATTAGCGGCGTTGAGGCCTTAAGATGTCATCTTGGGTGTGGACTGGTTATCTATAGTCCATGCTCAGATTGACTGCATTAGGCGAAAAGTGTGGTGCGTCTACGAAGATGGGACCAGGTTTTCCTTCATCGGTGAGAAAGGAACCTTTGAAACACAGGATGGAATAACTCAGAGTAGGGTGTAGCTGATCAATCATCTGTTGGATAGACTTACCCTCAAAGTAGTTGATGTTGAGATTCTGAGTTATCCTGTAGTGGTGGACCAATATGCTGATGTCTTTCTTGATGATGTTATGGGACTACCTACTCACAGAGAGGTGGAGTTCTACATTGACATGTAACCCGGGATGACACTGATATCTACACCAGCATATCAGATGGATCCTGTAGAGATTCATGAGTGATGGGTGCAGTTGGAGGACTTGCAGAGGATGGGGTTAATAAGGCCCAGTGTTTTTCTATGGGCAGCCCTGATTTTGTTCGCAATGAAGGAAGTTGGGAGTTTAAGAGTCTATGTGTACTATCGGCGCCTGAACCAGGTGACCGTGAAGAACAAGTATCCACTTCCAAGGATTGATGATATTTTCGATCAGCTGAAGGGAGTTCATTGGTTTTCTAAGATATACCTCAGATCATGCTATCATCAGCTCAGGGTACGAGATGAGGATGTGCAGGAGACGACCTTCAGATGTCGGTATGGCCACTATGAGTTCTTGGTTATTCCATTCAGTGTGACCAATTCCCCTAAAGTGTTCATGGGACTCATGAACATGAACTTTCAGCCATACCTTGATCGCTTTGTAGTGGTCTTAATCGACGAAATCCTAATATACTCAGCATCGAAGGAGGAGCATTTCTATCATCTGCAGATAGTTCTGGATACACTCTGAGAGAACCATCTTTATGGAAATCTCTCGAAGTTCAAGTTCTAGATACGAGAGTTCCACTGTCTAGGACATGTTATCTTGGAGGCTGGAGTTGTAGTGGATCTGGTGAAGATAGAGGTTGTTCTTTCTTGGGAGACACCTAGGAGTGTAACCGTGGTGCAGAGCTTCCTGGGGTTGGATGGGTACTACAGGAGATTCGTACCCAACTTTTCCAGAGTTGTCACAACCTTATCAGCATTGATGAAGAAGGGGAAGCCCTTCGTATGGACAGAGAGATGCTAGCATAGTTTTCAGGAGTTGTGGTAGAGACTGACGAGTGCCCCCATCTTGAGGCTATGAGAAGAAGGTGTTGGGTATGTAGTCTACTGAAACACATCAGGGACCAGACTTGGATGTTTCCTGATGCAAGAGTTAGAAGTGATCACTTATGGTTCACAATAGCTGACACAACATGAGAAAAACTATGCTACCCATGGCCAAGAGCTAGCAGTAGTATTCTTCGCCTTGATGATGTGGCAACACTACTTGATGGGTGAAAAGTTTATTATTTACTCTGATCACACGATTCTCAGGTATATCTTCTCATAGAAGGACCTAAACCTGAGACAACAGCGATGGATGGAGTTCCTCCAGTACTATGACTTTGAGATAGTCTACACTCCTGGGTAGGGGATCATAGTGGTAGATGCACTCAACATGAGGTCTAGTTTACAACTGCTGAGTGAGGTGACAGAGTAGCTGGTTGTGTTGCATATATCCTTTGTAGATAGAGATGGAGAATCTTACCTCCATTTTATGACTGACACTCTCCCACTCCTTTAGTGTGTTCGGGAGGCACAACTTGGGGACATTGAATATGAGGCTCGACATGCCCAGATATCCTCAGGACAGGCACCAGATAGATTTTATGAAGGTGGGGAGCATGCCATCTTCTTTAGAGGAGGCACCATAGTACCAGTGGCACTACAGGAGGAGGTGTTGAGGGAGTTCCATATGTCCCCTCTGGAGGTACATCCTAATGTGGTAAAGATGTACCAGGACCTCTGGTGTCAACACTGGCGGACAGGGATAAAGAAGTTAGTGGAAGATTTTGTTTCACGATGCCTCACTTGTTAGAAAGTGAAGGTCGAGCATCAGGTTATAGTAGGCTTAGCGCATCCCCTAGAGGTGCCAAAGTGAAAGTGGAATGGTATCTCCATGGAATTTGTGGCATGGCTTCCACATACATACATGGGACATGATTCCATCTGGGTGATTGTTGATTGAATCCCCAAGTAGTCCCACTTTCTGCCCATCCAAGAGTAGGGATTAGTAGGGGGATTTGGGAAGAATCTATGTATAGAAGAATGTACGACATCATGGGGTTCCATCGACGATTGTCTCTGACTTTTATGCATGTTTTACATCTTGATTGTGGATGGGATTACAGGAGGTATTTGGGACTCATCTATATTTGAGCACAGCCTTTCATCCACAGACAGATGGTCAGATAGATTGGACCATTCAGACACTGGATGACATGCTTCATGCTTGCATCCTAGATTTTGGATGCAGTTGGGAGGATCACTTTCCCTTGGGGGAGTTATTATACAGAAACAGCTATCACCCCACCATTAGTATGGGACCATTTGAGGCCTTGTATGGTTGACCTTGCATATCACCTCTATGATGGACTGGCCCAGGGGAGTCAGCACTTATGATTCCACAGTTGGTACGGGCTATCACTAATAGGGTGAAAATCATCCAGGAGTGGATGAAGACTGCATAGAGCACGCAGAAGTCTTATGATGAAAGGAGACAGAGGCCTTTGGAGTTTGATGAGGGAGACCATGTCTTCTTACAGGTCTCACATCGATGAAGTTTGCGGAGATTTGGCTGGGGTGTCAAGCTATCTCTGAGGTCCATCAGACCCTTTCAGGTTCTCATTAGATTTGGCGAGGTGGTGTATTGCCTAGCTCTTCCCCCACAGATGCATCGGTAGCATAACATTTTCCACATGTCGCAGCTGAGGAATTATTTTCATGATCCATCACACATTATCGACTAGGGAGAGCTGGACATTGATGATGGGGAGAAATTTACAGAGGTTCCAGTGGAGATTGAGGATTGACAGGAGAAAGTCCTTCATTGAAGATCGATTCCTATAGTGTGAATTCTCTAGCAGAACATGAACCTCCAGAAGAGCACATGGGAGCAGGAGGATAATATTCGTGCTTAGTACCCCCATTTTTTTCCTTAGTCTATGTTGTGGCTTTCGGGGGTGAAAATCCCTAAGGTGGGGTGAATGTAAAGACCTAGATTTTCTATGTAATTTTTTTTAATTGTATGGGACTATTCTGAGGCTATGAAATCTGACGGTGTTTGATTCCAATGCCCGGTGTGTCTGGAGCAGAATTTTAAACTTTATTTAAAGTACCTTCAGTAAACGTGTGAGCAGGAAATCTTAAATTTCGAACCGGTGCTTGGAATTGATATCGGAGGGCACTGTTGAACTCACAGTGTCGGGATTCACTTAAGGGAGGTTTAACCTCGACTGCAGATAGTCTAGGAGGAAAGTTTTTTTTTCATTTATGGTGGATGAATAAATAAAATAAAATATATTTTATTTTATTTTATTTTTAAAAAATCTTTCCACCTCACTTTTATGTTTTGAAGGTGGGGACCATAAGGGTTGTCGGGTATTTAATGAGGGACATTAAATGCCCGGTTACACAATGGTTGTGTAACCACCCTTCATGTGATTAATGAGGCTCATTAATTGCACCAATTAATGAACCTCTTAATCACATGTTAGAGAGTTAAACTCTAATGTGGGGGTTTTGGAAAATTGTTTGCAAAGGATTGATCTTGGGAGGATTCTTGACGAAGAATGAATCCCCCCACCAAGTAATAACCGAAGAACAACGATTGAGTTGCACCGTTGGAGGCTTGTTTTGGTAACGACGAACACCGACTCTTCCTCAAACACGGACGTTCTCCAATTATCTTGAGGTAGGGTTTTTATTTTCTTTAGTTTTAAAATAATTGTTGAATATTATTCTTCCCTCAAGTTATCAAGATAACGCGGAGGGCACAGGCCAAAAAAACAAGGCCCATACCCTCCGCTACTTTGTTGATCTATGTTTTCTTCGTAGAATTTTTATTTGGGATTGGACGGAACCCTAAACGGAGGGTCAAGTGGTGAAGAGGTAATCCCAGGGAGGTCGTTGATACCTTCGGATGGAAAATGGGTCACCGGAGCTCACCCAGTGACCCACGAAATACCGTCAACACGACACCGGCATAGTGGTGCCAGCAAGCGGTGCCGGCAGGGGTTATAGTAGCGGCTGGTACTGGCCAGCCACGAACAAGGTGGAGGCATGCCATTGCAAGTCGGCAGTGAAGAGGTTCATGGAAAATAGTCACGGCGAACAGCGGCCGCCGGCACCGGCTGGCCGCGGGTGGAGGCGAGCGGTGCGTCGTTGCACACCGCTGAAGATGGTCGCAGCTTGAAAGCCACGATTGAGGACCAGTATTTATTCCCTAAAGGTCCTGTGGGTGACCTGGCAACGCCACATGGCATCGTCATTCCGCCTTCTGAATGGGGTAGATTCATCCCTCCCCCCCCCCCCGGGCCAATTAGGGCGAGCCCCAGCCAGTGGGTCCTGCCCTCCGCAGGCTGGGTCAGACCTGTTCGCGGCCCAGCGGGCCGAGCCCCCCACAGCCCAACCCAATCGGGTCAGACTCGAACCAGTTTAGGTCAAACCAAACCGTTTCAGGTCCACCCAGACTGGATTGGGATGGGTCGGTCCGACCGGGTCGGACCGTACCCAGACCCAACCGGGCCCAGTTTCGCTTAAAGAGCCATAACTTATGAACCAGACGTCTGTTTGACAAACCGTCTGTAGATCTCGGATCCTTGTAGTGAGATGGTTATTTTGGTATACTCCACTTGAGTTTTGTATAATGTTGGAGTACGGCCAGGTTAGATTAAACCCGAATCCAACTGGGCCTTCGGCCTTAAAATGCCTATAACTTACAGACCGAATGCCTGATTGGTGCGCCGTCAGTCGCGTTGGAACCCTTACGACATAGAGGTCCTTTGGGATAAATATTCTTGGAACTTCTTAGTGGTTAAGGTATGACTGATGGCTTGAGGATCTGATATTCCTGGAATCAAGCGTGCTTAGTGCAGGAATCTAGTGGTTAACTATAACGTGAAGAAAGAACATCGATCCTATGTGGGTCAGCATCTATCGGTCCTATGTGGGTCAGAATCTATCAATCTTATTTGGTTTAGTGCATAGAGATCTAGAGTGGGTCAGCACTTACCGATCATATGTGGGTCTTCTTCTATCGATCCTGTGTGGGTCAGTAGGAGAGGCTCTCAATAGAATAAGATGATCCAGCGATACGTCTAATCATTTGTACTTCTGTAATTAATTTATACTTGGTGTGAGCTGATTCTTTGCATTTGTGGTTTAACCTTAGTGGTGTTACCTTTGTGGTATTCTCCCCTTGTGGATCAGTTGTGAAAATAGCTTAAAAGTTTATGCCTTATGTTTCCTCATGAATGAGATGAGTATATTTTGATAGCTTAGGTATATGTATGGGTATATACCTAAGTAGAGTTGATGACTTCTTCGTTCTTTGTGATTGAGGTCTTGCTTTGTGGTTATTCCTTTAATGAACTCTGGGAGACCTTCAGGGGTCTCGGTGTCCCTACTGAGTATTGTTATACTCACCCCTACATGGGCTATGCCCGTACCTTGTTGTGTCTTGTGCAGATGACGGACAACATTGATCGAGGCTGAGGGAGCCAAGACTGGATGGTCCTCAGAGGTGGACCATTTGATGTGACATGCCACAGTGACTACTGATCGTGAGCTGTACCTACCCTTTAGGTAAGATCCTTCATGGATGAACATAGGAGATGTATCTCGGTTGTAGTTGTACTTTCTCAGTTGAGCTTGTATTCTGACCCCCCTTTACTTACAGTACTCACTCTTTTACTATATAGTTTTACTTCATGTTTTTCTTCCTGTTGTGTACATGGACTATGTGTTTTCAGGTTTAAATGAAATGCCTTCCCATTTAAAGAGATATGACTTTCCGATACTAGTTTCCATCCCCTGGCCTATGGAAGGAGATCTTGGGGTAGTCACTGCATGGGCCCCGGGGGAAGGGTCCTGAAAGGTACTTTCATGGGGACCCATCATGGGAGACCCCAGGAGGTGTGTCTTCAAGAAAACCCTCATCCATGCACCCTTCTACCCCCAAAAAATAAAATTTTATATTGACTTAGGTAATGATCCCTTATGATGTGAATTTTCATCAACTAAACAAATGCAGGACCTCAAAAATATCACTAAGACCACACTACAGGGATGGTTTAATAACACTCAATCTCAAGAGTCCTCATGGGACTCGCACTTTCATTTGGTAGCTTTAGATGTGTCACTTTGATCACAAGATAGGCCTTAGATGAGTTAGATTGATCTCAGGACAACCAATTGACATGTCACCATTTTCATGCAATGACCCATGGACAAGTCAAGTTGATCAGGAAAAATCCCCTTGACATGTACTCATTGTCATAGGACAATATCTAGACAATCTAAGATGACCTCAAGAAACATCATTAACATGTCAGCCTAATCATGCAATTTCCTATTGAAATTTTAGCATTGTCATGAAACAGTCTAAAGAAGATTCAAGTTGATCATGCAACAACACATGTTCACATCTACTTTGATCATTTATGAGACCCAATACATGTCCTATTTGGTTACATGAAGCACCATGGACATGTCTGCTTTGTTCATATGAAGTAATCCAAGACAATTCAATTGATCATGTAAAGGATACTAGTTCCATCGACATTAACTATATGAAAGATCTTAGACATGTAAACCTAGAACAATTGTGAACATGTCAGGAAGAAACCCTTGTATGTGTCTTAAATAATTTATTGACACCACATCATATCAACCCAGAAATCAAGACATGTCCATAATACATCCAATACATGTTAGGAAGATCCCTTATGACATGCCCACTTTGTTTGCGGGCCTATTTGGACTCATTCCATGTGAACCTCACCCAAGAACCTTCAATCATGTACCCCTTTCACTAGGGAAGTGTCCTTGATGAGTTTGGTTTATGTGCTCATGTGACCCTACCAATTTCATGATCTTGGATAAACCTTTTATGGTAACCACCTCTCTTTAATCCATCAGGAGATAAATGTTGAGTGTGTCATCTGGCATCCTCATAGCATAAACCTCAAACAATTGGGAAACCTCATTGCATAATCCCCAATTACTGAAATAATATAATATGTCCCCAATAAAGGTAAACCTCAGTGTGTAAGCCTCATTCAAAGAGTATCCATCCTGGAGTAAGACCCTAACAGTCCTGAAACCCCAGGGGTAATGATAATTTATTCGAGTGTGATCAACCACCTTAGCCCATTAGTGGGTTAAGGAATAACTAAACTATGGGAACTCTGATTCCCACCATAACCAAGATACATAGGATGCCTTTTTAAGGCCTGATCTCTAATGGGTATCCACTTTGATGTAAGTATTTTCATGTCCCAAGTATTCCTAACTTAGGGGACTAAATACTCACATAGGTGCAAGATTCTTCACCATCCATCAATAGATAAGAAGTGGGGTCACACATGGGAATCATTCTAAGTATAATCCCCAATCATTCCCTCAAGTATCCCAAACC
Source organism: Viscum album (assembly GCA_963277665.1). Lineage (NCBI taxonomy): Eukaryota > Viridiplantae > Streptophyta > Magnoliopsida > Santalales > Viscaceae > Viscum > Viscum album. The sequence goes on from OY728122.1 coordinate 601,805,020, forward strand.
CATTAGTAGGTTGGGGATGAATTGAACTACGATAACCTGGATTCCCTCTATAACTGGGATACGTAGGATGCCTTTCTAAGGCTCGATCTCCAATGGGAATCCACCTTGTGTAAGTCCCTTCATGTCCTAAGTAAACCTGACTTATGGGATTAAATTATCCCAAATGTTTACTATCTTTCCTCTTCCATCAGTACATGAGAATAGGATACATAAACAAGTATAATTTTATGTATCATTCTTGACCATACCCCTATGTACCTCAATCCCACCAGTGGTTTTGGGGATAAAGTGAACTATGAGAAATCCTATTCCCACCTTAACTGGGATATATAAGACACCTTACTAAAGAAAAACTTCCATACAACATCCTCCCTGATATGGGTAACCATTCCTTTCAAATGGAAACTTTAATTTGTGAGACTTGTACATATGTAATCCCCTAAAATGTGTACAATCTAGTGTTATCTCTTGTTTCTCACAGTGAGCATGGATCATGTGGGATTAGAGAATAGTGATGATTTCATCAAAATAATGTTAATAATTCCTCAAGTGTGGGCCCATCATTGGAATGTAAGTATGATTACATCTCATCCTCTTTCAAAGGTCCACATTCCCAAAGGATAAATCTAGGGCAGTCTCATATACAAAAGTCCCACCTAGGGCCTCTATTATAGTATCTCTCACAACATAGACTCGCATCACTAGAACTATATAGACTCTGATTCCTTTATTAAATAGGATACATGGTATAACTCATTATAGACTGAGATTGATATTCATGTCCTTACCGCCTGAATTTAAACCGCATGGATGGGTTCAGTCATAAGACCTTAAACTATGCAAAAAAAACTATGTGGGTTTTGATTCCTATTTTCACTGGATACATAGGAATCCTCATAGAGGTTCATTCCCATCTCAAATACACCAAATCTCTCCCTGGAAAATAATAAACTCTATAGTTCTCAAACATTTCCATAACCCAAAGCATCATAAATAAATAAGATATCGATTGGAAACTCGTGATATGCGTAGAATTGTTCCTATCAATACATGTTCATAATCAATTCATTGACACAATCATAACCAACCTTGTATTAAGGTATAGGAAAAATTTCATGAACATATATTCAATCTATAATAGATTCCTAGAGTAGGAAAAAATCGCCCCCCCAAAGGGTGTGAGGAGATTGACCTCATATCCTCTTGACCAATGTGAGTTTGTAAGCATCGTTGGGTGTGAAACCCCGAAGGACCACCTTCCTTGGGAATGGAGGTCTATAGCCAGTTATGGATGTGGTAATAATTAGGACATTCTAAGGAAGGCTAAAAAATAGTAAACCCGATGTGATTGATTAAGAAAGGCTTTAAATCCCACCAGAATCAAACCATCGAGAAAATACCATTCCATGTCCAAAATCCTGATGAAAAAAATGACAAACACAATGTGAATTTCTTTAACTATGTCACCTCTTTCACATGTCAAAAAGGATATATTTTCTAGTGAATTTCAGGATAGTTTATGGTATTATCATTTCAAAAGAAAACTATGAACCCTATATGTTTCCTTGAACCACACTAAACATTGTATAAAAATAAGGGACTGCCACTTTATCCTTTAACTGTGAAAGTTATTGATTGAACATGTACTCTTATATATGATGTTGCACTGGTAAGGTGTCTTATTTTCTTCCTCAAGAATACCCAATATTCCTTGCAATCAAAATGACATCATTGAATGTGCTAATGGATTCCAAGATCACTGGAAAAGAAGCTTTGATCCTGAGGCCCCGACGTATGTTTTCACCAACACACCACTTATAGTATCAATTGGTGAACATATTGGGATAGGAATACTATATCAATAGATCCATTTCAATTTTGTAATTAACCCATGAAATCCTTCAGAGGATGAGTTCCCACTGGGCATCTTTCCCAAAAAAGTACATGAGAGAGAAAGTGTCCCTCGTTTCCACTTTCAACCACTTTGGGAGACTATCCCTAGAGAACTGGTGTTTGTTTCACTAGAGGTATGTTATCGATGTCGAAAATTGTTTTACCCTAACAAGTATAGTACCAATAATGGGTCTATAAATATGGAAAAGAAGTTATTTTTGTCTTTATTATCTAGTTTTTATTTGACTTGGTGAAGTGTACTGAATTTAGAGTTGATTTTTAATGTTTTTATGAAAAGATGATTGGATTTAAATTTCTTTAGAAAATTACTTAAAGGGTAAAATAAAACATGAGAATATTGGTTTTGATGAAAATATATAGGGAAATGCATCAGGGATGTGGTTTTTTAAGAGGTTGTTTATTAAATCATTTTGCTTATGAGGTTGTGTTGTTCATAATAACCCAAAACTTTGGGTTTCAATTGTAAAAAGGTTCCCTTGGTCTGGGTAACTTATGTCTAGAACTGAGGAAACTTACTCATTGGTCCAGTAGTCAGTGTTTCATAGTTATTTATTTATATTAGTCCTTTTTTTAGTCGGTGAATATTTCAAATGATTATGAATGTATTCATCATTATTCTTCTTTTGAGTCCCTAAAAATTATTCCCTTGGTCTGGCTCATAATTTCCAGTAATAAAAAGAAATGATTAAAGATGAATAAGAAAGGTCAAATAGAACAAACACAATCATAACAACTCATCCAAATTACAACTCTTTCATCACCCACAACCCCAAAACACTGGGTTTTTAGTTACACGTACTAGAAAATATGAAAACAAGACCCTCGATACCTGATGTGGTTATCCTAGAAACTTCGAGGAGAGATGAGTTCTGTGGTAGAATCGTGGAATGGCGGAGTAGTGGAATGACAGTAGTACAGAAGCAGGGCAATGGAACCTCCTTCCTTCGGATGTTCACTAATGACTCCTCAAACTGGAGGCCAAGGACTCTATTTATATAAAACAAAATTACACATCGTGTATCAAAATTACATGTCGTGTAGTCTCTTCAATGTACTTTTCTCGTATTTTTCTCCACTGGTGGGTGGTTTAACATTCCATCTTTGACTTGGAACACTGCACTGCTTGGTAGGTGGAGGTACATGGCATGTAGCACCTCCATTCATGGTGTGTAATTTCATTCCTCGACCACCAACTTCTTCTACAAGGGAATACATGTCATGTATATGATGTACACGGCGTGTAAATGTCAGCTGGCCACATGGGCATGTAGATTTCTTCTTAGCTGCCAACCACTTCTGGAAGAGAATAAATGGTGTGTATATTATGTACACGGTGTGTGCAGGCTTCTAGAAACTTGAGCATGTACTTGGCCTAGCCAATCTGTATCTGAGTCTAAATATACACGACATGTATATATGTACATGCCGTGTAGTTGGGAATTTTTTCTCTGTTTTCCCATGGTTCATGTGTTTGTCCTAAAATCATCTGATAATGAAAAATATCACCAAAATCAAAATATTTATCCACTAATTAGTAGGTATTTTATGAAAACATATTCTTATTTTCAATAAAGTATGTGGAAATGTATAAAAAAATTGGGTGCATCAAGAACAATAGTTCACACCTTCCCTACCTCAAGGAGGTGGATAAAGAAAATTATTAGATCAAATCAATAAATCAGAAGATGCCTGGGAGGGTTCCATTCTGTTCTATTCATCCTCACCATCATGTGACAATGGCTCTATAAGGAGATGCATATGAAGTTGTACCTATCCAAATATCCTAGTTGGGGAATCTAGTATGAGTGCCATCCAGGGGTATCCAAAAAATGAAACTTTAAAGTATGATTATATCCATGCTACCACCAATCTGTCTGAGGTCCACCAGTGTATCCTAATAGTGGATCAGAATTAATCCTAGATCATTTTTATCCAAGAGCCTTTGACTTCATCACAGCTATCCTAGGTGAAATTTAAATCCCATGGATCACCCAATCCTATAGGGTTGGGGTGATTTTCATCATATTTTACCCTGGGATCATCTTAATCATGGGCACCAACCACTCAAATGGTATACCGGGAACCGACCCACCAAAAAAGGTACTCTATCAAGGAGGATCACCAGCCTTCTTGTGTCTCAGTCAATATAATATCAATATGATCCAAAGACTCTTCATTAGACAAGGATAAGAATACTCCTGAAGGGTATAATCATACCCTCCTATAGTCATCTAGTTTATAAAAGTTTGGCATATCTTATGCCCCTGGCAGAAGAGAAGAAAGGATCAATGGTACATTTCAAGAATATGAAAAAGGTGTTATCAACAATGTTGGCATTTAAAAGGGTAATAACAATGTAGAATATGGATAGTAGAATCAATGGAATTATTCTCTAGGATCCATGTCATAACTCCCATCATCATCCACTCGCCCTAACACCAATAGATGAAAGGTTGTTTTCATGGATCCTACCAGCCATCCAATTGAGGATGATAAGGAGATTTATATAGAAGAATAGATTTCTCAACTCCAACAAGATAATATGGATCTCTGGTAGATAATTTCTGGAATAATCCCAAAATATCTACCTTAGGATGATGTACCCATGTATACTTATGGAATTCTGTCGTGTATCCCATAGGGCTAGGGGAATTTTTCATATTTTTCATCCCTCCATAAAGTAGAATACAAAAACATTTCTACCTCACCCCATACAATAGGGATTTTGGAATTTCCATATTTTCTACCTCCTCATCAAGGATGTTCTTTAAAACATCTGACCTTAGGTGTTGTAACAAAACCTTCAGGAGATTCAGGATCTTTTAATCAATTGGAAGCTTCTACATTATCTATGACCTCAAATGATTTAGCACCTTCCCCCTAACCAATATTGACCAGGACTCTACACCCCAGACTCTAGAATCATCCATGCATCCACACTAATGGTGGCACAGATAACATGTGGGAGAAGTATTCAAGTCACCCATCTCTTGAAGACAGGAAGAAAAAATTATATTCCTTCCAAGACAAACATGTTCCTGGGTATTTCAATTATGCCATGATGAATAGTTTGATAAAGATCATGATGATGATAAAGCTGAGTGAGGTGAGGATGGTAGTCCATGACATTCATTTCCCCTGCCATCAACATCTCAGACACATAATAGAATATTTTTTTTCATTTAAATATTGGATTCAAGTATAGATGGACATATGGATATTGGAACCACCAACACTTGAATATCTACTCCATTAATCTGATCACTCTGAATAGGGTGTACCAATTGTGAAATAGATCATGATCTACCTACCTCCCAAGGAGAAATGACCATAATTTAATGAAATATTGAACAAAACCTATTCCTTCCAAAGAAATCATGTCTCTAAGTATTTTAAAATTGGTATGGAAAATGGTTTAATGGAACTACCAATAATAAGTAAGATGATTTTGTAAGGGTTGATATGCCATAATAATCATTTCCCCTACTATAGACATCTTAGGAACACAATATAAAGATTCTTTGACTTCAAGGATCAGTTATAAGAACATGTATCTATAGGCTTGATAGAGTTGAAAGATCATGAATCTCATAAAATATGCATAAGAGTTATTCAATATCCTTCTGAAGATCCACTCTCCTACTAGGTTATTCATCACCATCCTTACTGTATAACATTAATCTGAATGTCCATCAATATTATCAAAAGAAATTAAACTACCTAGCTATCATCCTTACCACAAGACATTAAACTGTATGGCTAAGGTCCTTACCACAAGACATTAAATCGCATGGTTGATGTCCTTACTACAAGATATTAAAACAGAATGGCCATTATCATTACCAAAAGATGTTAAACTGCATGGATCGCACCCTTACTACAAGACATTAAAATGCATGGCCATCTTCCTTACTACAAGCCCTTAAATTACATTTCAGATGACCTTACCATAAGACATTAAATTATGTGATCATTTTACTTTCCACAATAAATTAAACTGCATGGATTATATCCTTATTACAATACATTAAACTGTGTGACCATCATCCTCACTGCAAGATGTCAAACTATATGGATCGTGTCTCTAAAGACTTCCTTACTTCAAGACATTAACCTGCATGGCTATGTCCTTTCTGTGTGAAATTAAACAGCACAATTTTCTAGTAATACATATGGATTTATTATCATTCTATTGAGATATCTAGGGATACCTGGATTCTATATCCTAGACCAGCCACCCATATTCACATCCTTACCACAAGATGTTAAACTGCACAGCTCATATACTTTTCACATGACAATAAACTGCATAGGTTTTCTAGAAATACAAATGGATCGATTCTCATCCTAATGAGATATGTAGGGACTTCTAGATTTTATATCTTGTCCTAGTCACCCATATTCACATACTTACCTCAAGATTTTAAACTACATAGCTCATGTCTTTTCTACATGACATTAAACTGCATGGGATTTTAAGAACTACGTACGGCTTGATTATCATCCTAATGATATATGTAGGGATACCCGGATTTTATATCCTATCCTAGACACTCATATTTTCATCCTTAATACAAGATGTTAAACTGAACAGAACACCTCTTTGTCATAGGATGATAAACTATGAGTCATATCAATCTCTAGGAGATATCATCAGTATCAGATAGAAAGGTCAGTATACTAAATTGTGATAGTGCCCCATTTGAGACCTATGGAGTCACATATTATGAATAAGGTTTCTATAAGAAGTGAGGAAAGAAACCAATGGAGGATGATTATATACATGTTTCATCCCCCAATGGTTTGGGGACCTCCCTTATGAGTCTTTGGAGAATACTTGAGAGCAACTATGAGATCCCCATAAATCTGGTTGAGGTCACAAACATAATACAAGAGGTCCAAGACCCTCCTTCCCAGTGAAATTTTAAAAGAAAATAATCTAAATCATCTCCCTATAATGACTTAGATAGAAAGGGATGATCATGTCTCTTATAATAGACTCCCTCACCCTGATAGTTATGGAGAAGCCCCCAGATTTCCAGTTTCATCTAAAAATACCTCTGAGGAATTAGAATTGGAGGAATATGAGGATGATCTCAGGAACACCCCACTAGTATTAAAAGAAGATGTCTCCACCACTATATATGAGATCAGGTGGATAAATATAGTAATAGAATAAGACCTAAGGCCTACTCTGATTAGTTTCATCATTCCCCTCGAAGGTAAAGAGATATACATTGCATTTCTAAAGAAACATTGATATGTGTTTGCTTGGAACTACATATAAATTCTGAAAATGAATTCATATGTGGATACACACCATTTCATCCTACCCAATGAGCATAGAGTCTTTGAATAAGAATCCAATAAGATTCACCCCTCTCATTCCCAAAATCCATCGAAATTCTCAAGAAGTACCTACTACACCCAATTATTTAGATTCCTCTAGTAGAAAGGCAGTCACTTATCTTGTATGTGGTCATCATGGAATGATCACTGGGATACCTCCTCGAATAGAAAAATGATGCAGGAAGTGAGAATAATCTATACTACCTTAGATGGATGATGCTAGCACCATGAATTCCATTTGGTATCTTGTATTGATTCACTCAAGTACATTCTTGGAATCCCTATATTGGATGGGTGCTTGGCTTGATGGGTGGAAATTTTGCAGAAATATGAAATTCAGTTCATGTCATAAAAGTTTGTGAAAGGACAAGCCCTGTGTGATTTCATCGCAGAAAATCCTGCCCTGGAAAATACACCGAAAGACACCAAGCTCCCAGATGAGGAGGTCCTCTACACCCATGAAACTCCCCAGAAATGGGAGATATACTTTTATGGTTCCTCCTAGATTCCCATCGGCATAAGGATGGAAAACCTTAATCTCAATCAAGTCAGTTAGGGGATTTTACTTGTCTCTCCTAATAAAGAAGTTACGCCCTACTATTTCTCACTATCTGAAGGCTGCACAAATAATGAGGCCGAGTATCAATCCCTCATCACTAGGTTATAACTAGTCAAACAACTGCACATAGCCTACCTAAATATCAAATGGGACTTGGAATTAGTGATAAATCATATCAATGGTTAATATTCTATTAAAAAGGAAAGACTACCCCCCCCCCCAATGGCTACGTCGGGGGATTGATGCCAGAGTTTCCTTTTGAACCCACATTGCATTTATCCCTGACCACATGATCTTAAAATGTATAGAGATTGTCTTGGATATATGAAATTAAACTATAAAACCAATTACTAACAACAAGATATTAAAATAAATAGTATACCAAGTCCTCACTGCATGAAATAAAACTGCACAGATCCAAAACCTCACCCCTCCTTCACATCTGGTAATACATCATCTTTACCCCAACATGTTAAACTGCATGTCCATCACCATCATCACAAGGGATTAAAATGCATGGATAAAGTCCTAAAATAAATACTTTAAATTGCATGGTATCCTTTATCTTGACTATAAGATGATAAAATTTTCATATTTCATCCTAGACGTAAGATGTCAAACTGCACAGTTCCCTAAGAACTATGTATGGATTTATTCTTAATATCACAGGATAAGTAGTGACACCCAAACCATTGTTATTGTTCCTAGCCATAGGATTAATTTTCTTTCATGTCAGGTGATCCAATTTCCTTCCCTCATGACACTAAAATTCATGTAAAATGCCCTTACCTTATGACATTAAACTGAAAATAACATATCCTTATCACATGATGTAAAAATGAATAGATCCACATCTTCCATTTTCCTTTATGACGGGTGATCCACTATCCTTATTTCATGAAATTAAACTATAAGGAAAATTTCCTTACTGCATGAAGTAAAACTACATAGATCCACAACTTCCCTTTTCCTTCACGTCGGGTGATCTACATTCTTATCGCAAGAAGTTAAGCTACAGAGATCCATAACATCCATTTTCATTCATTTAGAGTAACCCACATCCATACCGCATGAAGATAAACTACATGGGTTTCCTAGAACTATGTATGTCTTGATTCTCATTTCCAATGAGATGTGTAGGGTTTCCTTGAACTTATATCTTGGTCTAGCCACCACATTGTACAAAATACCCCTATCTATCTCTTAAATGCCTTTTCATGGTGAGTGCATTCCTTTTCATTCCTTATTTCTCACACCAAACATAGCTCATGTGGGATTATGAGTATTGGTAAGAGATTCCCCACGCAAAAAAGGAATAACAGATTTTGATAGGCCCATATGTATCCTAAAAGCTACATCATAAAATAAATACCATGATTCCTCGATGCATGATGTTAAACTGCACTGTTAATGTCCCCTGTATGACATGAAACTACACACTCCTATGGACCTTTCCTAAGAGGCCCATTATAGTTGGTGAGAAATTCATCCTCTCTATCTCTATTCACATCAGGGAGCACACATCCTTTCCACATGACATTAAAAATCATAGTTCTTCAAGAACTATGTGTGGCTTGATTCTGATTTTCATGAGATACATAGTGATGCCCAGACTTCCATCCATGGGCCCAATCACAACATCACCACTTTTTCAAATAATTATATATTATTAATTGTCTTATAAAGCTAAAATACATGGTTACTTATGAACTATGTGTGTCTTGATTCCTATTATCATAGGATACGTAGTGACACCTGGATCTTCAATCTTGGACCCAGCTACAATAATTAATGTAAATAATGCCCAACTCTACATATGGGCCAGACTTGTGTAGAGTATTTACCACTTAAGAACAATATATGACTTGATTCCTATCCTCACAGGATATGTAGTGATGCTTGAATTTCAAAAATTGGGTCCAATCACAAAACAAATATAATTATGTCCCCCCTCTTTGTGTATGGGTCAGACCTGTGAAAGGAACTTCATTTAAAACTATGTGTGGTTTGATTCCCATAACCACGGGATACATAGTGACACACATAATTCCATTCATTGGCCTTTCTGTAATACCACCATTTCACATTAAGGGATCTATATCCTCACCGTATGATGTTAAACTGTAAGGCCTTTCAAAACTATGAGTGGTTTTATTATCATTCTCATGATATACATAGTGATGCCCGAACTTCTACCCTTGGTCCCAACTACAAAATTTCCATCTATTCACATCGATTTCCACATCCTTAGCACATAATGTTAAACTTCATGAGAATACATCCCTACCACATAATGTTAAACTGCACAGGAATATGTCATTAACGCATGTAATGTCCCACCACTTATCATTGGATTCAAAAGGTGGCGAGGAATTACTAGGCCTTAAGAGACATTCCCAAGACACTAAATTCTATCAATAAATTCTTAAGTGTTTACATACATTTTGGGGATGATTTATACTTTAAGAATAAAACAAAGAAACCAATAAAACCAAAAAAGACATTATATGATGTGTGAAAAAATAATGAAAACTCAACCAATTCTTTTATATCAAAACCCACCAAAGTGTACCACAATAGAAGCCAAACTAAAATTAAAGTAAATATTGGAATATGACTAATAAAACTCCAATATGACCACAAGACTCCATGCTCCACAAGCTCCATGATCCAACATCACCAAATAGCCAAGTATCACCAAGTAGTGCTTAAGATGTGTGATACTTTACCTTTTCCCATGTCCTAGTAAAGGACATATTCAAAAGAAAAAAGTTACAAAGAAGGGGGTGAGTACTGAAACTTAGTAGGTTTTAACCAATAACTTCCCTACTCATTCCACTATGATAGAAGAGTTAGAAACATTTATATAAAAAAGTTTATTTAAAAAAGTTTTCAAAATAGTTTATAACTGAATATAAACAACTTTTAATGAACTTTATAACTAAATAAAAACAAGTACCATAATAAAAAATTTACAAATGAAATCTGTTGTTCAAGAAAGAAACCAAACTATAATTTTAAAACCATTACACAAACTCCATTTGGAATAACCATTTTATTCCACACAACCACAATACCAACTATACATGATCTCTTATGATGGTTACATACTCATGAGAAATCTCTCATCAATATACCATGTTGTCACATGGTAATTATTTCTCATGTTCCATTAAACCTTTGGAACCGATCACAAGGTCATATTTCAACCAAGCCTTGTAAATGAAATATGAACACACAAACAAAGTATACTAAAAAACTATGTCAATACCAATATACCAAAACTATTTCAATAATATAATATTTTTATTGAAAACCCTTTTTCCAACAAGCCATTTCAAAATTCCAACAATGATATATTTTAAAATTACTATTTTAAAATCAAGAAACTAAATCACTTTTCACAAAAATTCACCAAATTTCCACAACTTCACTCAAAACCATAAATCATCTCTAAAGAGGATTTATATCATGATTTTAACCAAGATTTTACAATAAATTTCAATCAAATAAACCAATTTGAAACTAATCTAATCAATTATAGAAAGTGGATTCAAGAGTGAAGACGCCTTCCTTAAGAGTGTCGGCAAAAACGATAATTGGACGAAGAACACCAACGAAACTAGGTTAAATCTTCATGAACCCAACTTAGAATCTTCCCCTATCACAACCAAGGCCAAATTTAAACTTATTCGGCATGAATGACCTTAGACCTACCCATAGTGGGTATAGATCTAAGAAAACGAGAAGAGCGGAAAAGTAGATCTAAGAAAAATGTCAAGAACATTGAATAATGATCACATACCATGAAGAATTGGCTTCTAATCGCCAAATAAAGCCTTAGGATCACCTCTAGATCAACAGGATAACCTTACTTGACCTTTAGGGAAGAAAAATCCCAGGTTATGTCCACATAAGAGAAAACATGGAACACTTTAATGTAGAAGAACATTAGATCCACTTTTTTAGGATCTAAATTTGACCTTGTGCACAGTTTAGTCTCATGGTTAGTCAAACAGTGCAATAACCATGTATTAGACACTGACTTAAGGATAACCCATTCCCAGTCACTTCACACAATCTTCATAACCATGTTCCAACTATGCCGAATTCACTTCCTGAAAACAACTAAGCCACCCGGTTTCTCCCAGGCTATTGCACAGTTGGACAAACTGTGTGTCACTCGTGTGCCTTCCCTTTATCCCCAAAAACACATGTAAAGTTCCCCAAACTCTTCCAAACTTCACCCATATACTTTATATAATTAAAATAATAAATAAAAGGTTATATAATAGAAACCAATAGGGCTAAATTCTCCACACCATTGGTCTTTCCATCCCCAAAAAAGTAGAAAACCATCGGTGTCTTGAAAGAGTTCTGGACATTAGTCTTTTATTTCCTTCTCATGTGCCCATGTCTCTTCCTAAATCTGACCATGTTTTCACAAAACCTGAACTAGACCGATTCTCTTTCCATGAAATACTTTATCTTGACTATCCATAATCTTCACTGTGATATGTACCAATGAAGTATCCAGCTCTAGGTTAATGTGATCCCATGTGATCACATGGTCTGGATCAGGCTGATAATTTTTCAACTATGATACATCAAACACATTATGCATCACATTGAACTGTGGTGGCAATTCCAACTGGTATACACCTCTCCAAACTGTTCTAGTACCTCAAAAGGTCCTATGTATCAAGGAGATAATTTTCCTTATTTCCCAAAATGAGGATATCCAAGCCTTGGATAAATCCTTAAGAACACATGATCACTCACCAAAAACGAAAACGACTATCAAAGGTGATCTGAATACAATTTATGATGACTCTGAGCCATCTGCATTCTCTTTCTGATCAACTAAATCTTCTCCATTGTTTCTTGGACAAGGATCATCCCAGTTAGTGAAGCTTCAGCTGTCTCCACCCAAAAAGGGAGATAATGACAAGGAATCCCATATAATGCTTCAAAAGAAGCCATATATATCGAGGCCTAATAGCTGTTATTATATGAGAACTCCTCCAATGGGACATTCTCATCCCATGAGCCACCAAAATATGTTACAAAATCATGTAACATGTCTTATGATGTTTGTATAATCATTTCAGATTTCCCATCCATCTGAGGAAGATATTCCATATTAATAGTCAATTGAGTCCCAAGGGAATTCTGTAAGGATTTCCAGAAAAAAGATGTTAACCACATATCCCTATTTTATACGATCGAAACCGGTATTCCATGCCTCTTTATAACTTCTCAGATATAGATTTTAGATATATCCTCCACCATATTATACTCAAAAATATGGATGAAATGGGCATACTTTGTGAGTCGATCCATTATCCCCCATATGGAATCATGTTTCGAAATCATTCTTAGGAGACCTATGAAAAAATACATCACTGTTTTCTCTCATTTCCACTTTGGGATAGGTAAAGACTAAAATATACCTACTGGTCACAGATGTTCTTTCTTAACTTACTGAAAAGTTAAAAATATGAAAACTCATCCACTTTCCATTTCATAACATTAAATTAGAACAATGATTTCAAAGACCTATACATCTTCTGTATTCTTGGATGAATAGCCCATCTAGAATGTTAGTAAGTATGAAGAAGTTTTTCCTAATAATCCATAGGTTCAACCATCTTATTCTTGAACCACAACACTGAACTCTCATCCAGCCTCCGACTCTCAATAGTCTCCCCACCATTGAGTTTTGAACTCATTTTAAGACATTCTGCATTGGATGTTTGTGCATATTTAACCATATTTACTAAATCCAAAACTACTACAACTAAGAATAAAATTAAAACATCACCACAGTTTTCACATTCCACATAAATATCTTCTTGGACTGACATCAACTGCCACTCATATGAAGCTTCTTTTTCTAACTGAGAATATGAATTTCTTCTTAATGAATCATCCACCGAATTTTCTTTACCTGGTGTATACATTAAGTAAAATTAGAACATCTGAATATACTCCATCCATCTTCTTTTCCTCAGATTCAAATATCATTGTGAGAAGATATGTTTCAAACTCTTATGATCCATGAACATAGTAAATTTCTCAATAAAGAGATAATGACACCAAGTCTTCAAGGAATGAACAACTACAGCTAACTCCAAATAGTGTGTTAGGTAATTCTGCTCATGCACCCTCAACTTCCTTGAGCCATAGGCCACATCATGATCTCGTTTCATGAGAACACCCCCAACCCATATCCCAAATCATCACAGTACACCAGGTACCCCTATCCTAATTCTAGTAAAATCAAGATAGGTGTTGATGTAAGAGGAACTTTCAACTCTTGGAAAGATTTTTTGCATTCTTCAGTCTATTGAAATGGGACATTTTTATTTTTCAAAGCTTTCATAGGTGAAGCTAGCCATGAAAATTCACACACAAAGCATCATTAATAACCAGCTATACTAAGAAAACTTCATATCTCAAAGACATTCTTTGGTGGTTTCTAAGAGATAACAGCTTCAATATTCTTCAGATACACCAAAACTCCTCTTTCAGAGATTACATGTCCTAGAAAAAATACCTATTATATCTAGAAAGCACAATTTGACAATTTTTCATAAAAAAATATGGTCTCTCAAGGTTTCCATCACTATATCTAGATGTTGTTCATGTTCTACCCTTTTCCTTGAATACACCAATATTTCATCCACAAACACCACAACAAAAGAATCCATATATCTATGAAATATATGATTCATCAATTCCATAAAGACTGCTAGTGCATTCCTAAGACCAAAAGGCATTACCACATATTCATAATGGGTATATTTGCTTTTGAATGTTTTTTTTTTGAATATCCTCCTTCCAAACTCGAAATTGGTGACATCCTAATCGAAATCCAATTTTGGAGAACCACTGAGATCCTCTCAATTGATCCTATAGGTCATCGATGCATGGAAGTGGATATCTTTTCTTTATTATTAATTGGTTAAGCTTACAATAATCTACCAAAATCTAAAGATTTCCATCTGCTTTCATTAGGAATAGGATTGGTGTTGATCATGGAGATGTGCTTGATTGAATGAAACCCTTTCTTTCTTGATCTTCCAATTGCACTTTCAACTCCCTTAATTCTATTGGTTCCATCCTATAAGATTAAATGGAAATAGGACTAGTCCCCATAAGGAGGTCAATTGTAAACTCCACTTTCGTTATAGGTGGTAACCCTGAGAAGTTATTGTGAAAAACATCTCTAAATTGATCCAATACCTCTAGAAAATTGTTATCATAAATTTCTTATATTGAATCTAATGTTAACACTACAAACTGATAAGAGATAATTCCTACTGTTGGTGCTAAAAAATCTATTACACCTATCTTTACAACCCTTTCTCCTTTGAATAGATAGTCGGCGCCATCCTCAGTTATGAAACTAACTATTTCTGCTATAACATTCGATGTGATTCTTGAATGTTTTCAACCAATCCATGCCTGGTATTACATAATAGGCATCTATATCCAACACTGAGAAGTACCATTTAATCTCATATCCATCAATAGTTATAGAACATGATCTACACATGAAGGATAGGCATTCTCTTTTACCAAGAATAGTTTGAATTTTTCCCATAAAAGGAATCATCTCAAGTTTTAAAAATATAAAATCAACAGCATGAGAAGAAATTAAAGAATGAGATGCACCAGTATCAAACAACACTTTCATAAGGTTATAATTCAAAATAATCATACCACTCACTATAGATAGTTCAACCTGATAATCTACAATCATCTGCTCAGCTCCATATAATTTCTTCATCACTGCATTTTACTCCTTGTTTCCTTACTGTGATTTCCCTTATTGATAATTCATGGTATTCCTAGAATCACAGTGGTTATATCTTCTCTACTGATGAGATAGATTCTTCTTTCCTTTCCCTGATGAAGCATACGACACTTGCGACACCTGAGAAGTGTCTCAAGCACCTGAACTCGGAGCACTACGAAAATAGTGCATTTTCTCATATTGTTGCAATTATGAAATGATCTTGGTGTTTTTGTATACTCTAACTTCATGTAATAAAAGGAACCACATTGGAAACATCCTACATTTATTGTGGGTCTCAGAGGAAGATTCACCAATCCATCTATTTGATTCTGATTCCCACTCCTATATTGGAAGTAGGTGTCCCTCTTTCACTTGATACTAGCATTAGAGTTCCCACCATTTCCCATAGGTATCATGACACCTCCTCCTCCCATATCTCCTGAGATGTCTCATTCAACCATTTTCTCTCTATTTACCATCTCTGTATAATCCATAATATGTGTCACAAAAATCTTCGAGCAAATCTCATGCCTTATCCCCGATTCAAATATGTGTGCTTTTTACATCTCACTAGTCGCAAACTCTGGTTCAAAGTTCTCTAAATTAATGAATTTACCCACATACTATGTGAAAAATATTTTTTTCTAATTTAGGATGAGGAAGTAAATTATTCTCGGAATCTTGAATGTATGAGGATATAATTGTTTGATGACCAATTCCTCAAAATCCTCCCAACTAACGCCTAGATCCACTTTATCTTGTACTGCTAGATCCCACCAATGGCATGCAAGATCCTCTAGAATATATTTCACTAGCATGACTTTTATCTCTGTTGGTGTACTGATTAAATCGAAGATATGATTCATCCTCTTTATTCACACCTTTTCCCATTTTGGTTTGGAATCACCCTGGAAGATGGGTGGATTCTATTTCTAGAATCGGATGGAATGATCCACTTGTCGGGGATCATCCCTCCAATTACCTATGTCCACATCCTAAAACTATTGGATGATACTCTGAACCATTTTTGGGTTCACCTAATGCTCAGGGGAAACCACATTCTCCACAGCTTCTTCTGGTTGGTTTCTATAATGCCTATAGGGTGCCATTTTCTAGAAAACAAAAAATGCCATAAGTCTCACTCTCTTGAAACTAAACGATTAGCATTTCAAATTATATCACATCATCTATAACAACATGGTTTTCCAAAATCAACCTTTTTCACAATCAACCATATTTGAAAAAATTTCTAAACACTTTTGAAAATCATTCCATTTTCAAAATAGACCAACTATTATCTTTTCAAAGTCTTTCATTTGAAAAAAGAAACATTTTTTTAAAATCATCACAGTGAATAAAATCATATATCATTACTAAAAATGAAATATGAAATCCTAGTGGGAAGTCACTCCTCTAATTCATATCATACTCATATAATTGGATAAACCCATGAAAATGAGATTCCAATATCCTATAAGTTCTTGAAAAATACGTATGCACCCAACTCCCTGGTAACATGAAGTTCAACATAAAAAGGTTAGATACGTCTTTTTATGCTCTATATTTCAAG
This sequence comes from Viscum album, assembly GCA_963277665.1. Classification (NCBI taxonomy): domain Eukaryota; kingdom Viridiplantae; phylum Streptophyta; class Magnoliopsida; order Santalales; family Viscaceae; genus Viscum; species Viscum album. The sequence continues at coordinate 601,822,216 of OY728122.1, forward strand.
TCCCGAAAATCTTAATACTTTTTTTGATAACAATCCAAGTAATAGATAAGAATGAATTAAACTCCAAGAACAATAAAATTGATGGCTACTTGTTCCATAAGCAAAAGAACAATCTGATACCACTTATGTTAAATAGGCATTTTGACCGAACAAAACTGATACCATTTGTAACATTCTACCCCTTCTCATTGGATTTAGAAGGTAGTGAGGCATTAATGGGCCTTAAGTGACATCACCTAGACACAAAAGGTTATAAATAAATGCCAAAGGGTTTTAAAAAATTTGGGAAATGATTTACCCTTTATAATAAAATAACAAAACCAATAAAATAAAACCAAACAAACCACTATATGATACATGATAAAAAGAATGACAACTCAACCAATTATTTTATATCAGAACCCACCAAAGTGTACCATAATGGAATCAAAACTAATATCAAAGTTAATATAATCATATGAATAATAAAACTCCAAGACAACCACATGACTCCATTCTCCACAAGCTCTATGCTCCAACATCACCAAATATCAAAGTATCACAAAGTAGTGCTAAAGACGTGTGATACTTTACCTTTTCCAATGTACAAGTAGATGAAATCTACAAAAGAAACAAAGTGCCAAAGTAGTGGGTGAGTACTAAATATCAGTAGGTTTTCCCCCAATGACTTCCCTATTCATGCCACTATGATAGAAGATTTAGAAACATTTATAAGAAACAATTTATATAAAATAAATTCCCAAATACTTTATAACTGAATATAAATAAATTATAAAATATTTTATAACTAAATATAAATAAGTACAATAATAACCAATTTCCCAACAAAATACATTGTTAAATAAACCAACCAACCCATGCTTTTAAAACCATTCCACAACTTCCATTTGGCATAACCATTTTATTCCACACAACCACAATAACAACTATAAATTCTTCATTATAAAATTTCCATAATCATGAGTGGTATCTCATCAATATACCATGTCTTCATAGTTTAATTATTTCACATGTTCCATTACACCTTTTTCATCTAGTACAAGGTCATATTTCAACCAAGCCTCATAAATGAAATATGAATACACACACCAAGGATGCTCAAAAATCATTTCAATACAAATATTCTGAAACCATTTCAATAAAACAATCTTTTTATTTAAAATCCCTTTTCAAATATTCCATTTAAAAATTCTAGAAAATAAATATTTAAAAATTATCATTTTAAAATCAAAAAACTAAATCACTTTGGACAATAATTAACCAAAATTCCATAATTTCACCAAAAACCAAAAATTATCACTAAAGAGGATTTATATCATGCTTTGAACCAAGATTTCACAATAAATTTCAATCAAAAAAAATAATATGAAACTAAATCTATCAATTATAGAAATAGAAGTTGAGAGTGATTCCACCTACCTCGAGAGTTTTGGCGAAAATGATAAATGGATGAAGAACGCCAACAAAACCGGGTTAAATATTCATGAACCCACCTTAGATATCTTCCCCTATCACAACCAAGGAAAAAACTAAACTTATTCAGCATCCACAACCATATATCTACCCACAGTGTCCATAGATCTAAGAAACTCAAAATAGGGGCAAATTAGATCTAAGAAAAATGTCAAGAACAATGAAGAACAATCACATACCTTGAATAATTCTCTTCTAATAACCAAGTGAAGCATTAGGATCACCTCTGTATCAATGGGAGAACCTTAATTGAAATTTGAGGAATAAAACTCCCAAGTTAGAGCTGAATAGAAGGAAAAACTAAACACTTAAATGCAAAAATGTGTTAGATCCTCTTTTTAGGATCTAACTTTGACCTTGAGCATGGTTTAATCGCGCAGTTTGGACAAACTGTGCACCTCCCTTGTGCCTTACCTTTAGCCCCAAAAACACAAATAAAGTTCTCCCAACTATTAAAAACTACACAAATATACTTTATATTATTAAAATAATAAATAAATGGTTACATACTAGAAACCAGGGATGGTACACCACATGACTATAAACTACATGAAAGTACGTTATTAATGCATGACCTTAAACTGCAAGTTAAACATCTTGGTCGCATGAAATTAAAAATTCACAACAAATATGTCATTACCACATGACATTAAACTACATGGAAATACATCCTTACTTTGTTATGTTAAACTGCATGAAAATACGTCCTTACCTTATGACGATAAATGACATAACAAATATCCTTACCTCATGATGTTAAAATTCAAAAAAAAAACATCCCCACTACATGAAAATAAAATGTGTAGACCATCACCCATTATCTTTCCTTATTTAAGGACCAAAATATAATTACCTCAATTAACAAGAGTATAGGGTGCTTCTTCCATCTATTAAAATCACTCCAATACATGTTTCACACTAAATGTATTGAGCACCTTAGGTTGCTAAAAATAATTCATGGACCATGGAAAAGAAAAGATATATCTTGGTTCAACCATGCTATTGATGAGAAGGGCTTGAGACCCACCAACCAGTGAAATCTTGGTCCAATATAAAATTATTTCTAATCCCTATAATCTTGAAATCATAGTGGAAAAACCCATCACCTAAGAGTGTTTTGGGTCATCCCTAGCATGATTGTCTCATATCATTACTCATGACCTGAGAACCTCAAGATATTAATTACTATATTTAAATCTCCCAATTAGAAGGATTTTGGAGTTCTCTTGACCCTAGGTATCCTAATTAGGCTCTTGTGTAACATATATCATATAATGACTATGTGAGTCATGACCTTAAAGTACTTGTTCTTTGGTCAAAGTTGTACGAACTTAAACTCAAGCCTATAATGGTCCAAATCACAAGACCTTAAACTGTAGGTGAAAGAGACATAAAACTTGTCAGGTTGAAAACCAAAAAAGGGGTACCTAAGTAAAAATCAAATCTTTTCTCACCAAAATATTCATCTTCCGAGTTTAGAGAAAAAATTATGATGAAAATAAATAAGGAATAACATTTGTAGGTTCTACATTGTAGCCCAAATAAAATCCAAGATATGATCTCTAGACCCCCTGGTCCAAGAAAAATTTAGAGAAATTATTTTTCACATCTCTTAACCGCAAAAATATGTTCTCTAGGTCGTGACACAACTTTTAGGGTACTCGAACCCTTATTGTATATTACATTCTCCATAAATCACACTTCATGATCTGATTAATTTGGGTCACCACAAACCTCCCATGGCCCTTGGAAAGGAAAATAGATATATTGGTTCGGTCCAACTATCAATGAATAAGTTCTTGAGACCCACCAAATTATGACATCTTGGCCTCATACAAATTGATTTCCAATCCCTGTGATCCTAACATCGCTGCGGTGGAACTCAGCACCTGAGGGTGTTTTTGGCCATCCTTGGTATGATTGTCCCATATCTCCCTCACGACCTGCACACTTTGGACAATGATTTTAAATTACTATACCAAACTATCTGAGTGGATTTGAAATCCTTGAAATTACATCACTATGTTTTGTACCCTTTCTCAAGGACGGAATACAAAACTTCATTCGTGAACCTTTCATGGACCACACCTTGTGAATCAAACCCATAGGGTGTGGGGATCAAGCTTCACAACCATGAGCTAAATTTCCCTAGGGTTCTAGATCCCTCGATGGATAGATTCATTTCCATACCCGACATCATCATCTAGAAGTTTGAGTCTTTACAAATCTTTCATGACCCTTGGAAAGAATTCGAGATTAGCTTTTCTTGGCCACGATATCAACACATAAGGGATTTGAATCACCAACTAAATTCATCTCCTCCTTACAAGAAAGGACTTTCAATCCTTGTGAGACCTAGTGACACCAAGGAGGAACCAAACATATTAAAGTTTAATATGATATATATGTTATGTCTTCCCTGTCCCATTTATCATATATTGAAACTTTTGGGTTATGATTTATATCACCCACAATCCAACTATCCAGATGATCCTAGTATCCCTATTATCTCACCCTCAAATGACATTTCTTCCATAAATCTTCCATGATAGTTGTAAAATAGTGGATATCAACTTTTATTTGTCATTATATCGACATTTAAGAGATTTAACCCACCAACTAAATGCATCTCCTCCTTCTAAGAAAAGAACCCAAATCCTTGTGATCCCTAGAAACACTACAGCGGAACTAATCACCCCAAATTTTTTTGAGTCATCCCTAGTCTACCTACCCCATATTCCCTACACACCAAAGGTCCAATCTCAAAGACCATAAATTAAAGAACACCAAAATTCCAATCTCAAAGACCCTAAATTATTGCACATCAAAGGTCCAATTTCAAAGACCCTAAATTATGTCACACCAAAGGTCCAAAATTAAAGACCCTGAATTATAGCACACCAAAGTTCGAAGATCAAAGACCCTAAACTATAATATAGAAATGGTCTGGCTTACAAGACCTTAACAGCAAGATACATGATACTCTCTAAGATAAAAACCTGATAAGGTAATATGAGGAAAAGGTCAAGTCTCAACTCATAGACATGAACTTCATGTTATCTAGGTAAAATTGAACATATTTAAAATGGAAGAAGCATAGAAACTTTTCAGGTTGAAAACCTATAAAAAGGAAACCTGAGAAAAATCCAATTTCATTCCCACTAAGCCTTATTCCATGTGAATCATAGGAAAAAGTTAGGGAAAAACAAATAAAATGATACAAATATTGTTGGTCCCATCATATGGACTTAGAAAAAATCAATCCATGCTTGCTAATTCCCATGAATTAGGAAGATGTTAGATCATTTGGGAATAAAACCATGTCTAAATTTTCCTTCAAAATTAGATGATCTCAAGACTATAGGATAAGGTGAAACATTTAATAATTTCATGTCGGTGGGAATTCATAAAAATTTCGCAATGATTAACCTATTGAAATTCAAGAACTAAAATCTAGGTGATTGGATCTGGCTAGTATTACACTGAATGGATGGGTATTGTGGATGATCCAAGAAATATCTCCACCAGAACATTGATCTATACCCAAGGTTTCAACACCAAATAGTGATATTCTCCCTCCTACATTTGAGATAGATCTACATAAGGACATTCATCATAGATTTATTTATCTATGAACCTATATTCCCTATGTATGAGTTTGATATGCATCGTGGTATATTTCATAACTACATATGGATTGATTTCCATCATCATGGGATACGTAGCGAAATCCAAGTGCCTTAATATGGATCCATCCAAAAGTTCCTTCTAACCTAATCCCTATTCCATTCTAGAATTCATACACATTCCAATTTTAGGGTATACATTCCCTAGTTCAAAGTTACGTCCTATATTGGATTACGCCAAGAATATTTTTCTAGGAGTATCATCTTCAAGAAACATGAGAGTTCTTTAGTCAACCAACTGAAAAAAATACTCTTATGAAGCTAAAACATCATAGCCCATCAGATATTCAGATATCTAGAAAATTGATCTATGGGTACCTTTGAATCATATTCCTTTCATTCTGAATGAATCTCATTCTAAGGGGGGGCATTTTGTTGTCACCAATAATTGTGCATCTTTCAATTTTCCATTGAAGATTTGAGTAATGTGAATACCATGCAGAGCATTAAATTAATGTGCATGAGGAACTTGGAAATAACATACATGGAGGCTTGTTCTTGGTTTAAGGGCATATACCTTGGTCCATTCATTATAAGTAGTTTCACATGTTCTCCAAACATTTATCTATAGCCCACTAACTAGCCATGTCAGACTCAATCAGAGGCACATGTGGGGACAAGGCCAGCCACACCCAATAAGATCTAACTTGGTGTAGGCAATGGACTAATAGGGAGAGCAGAGCTCCCATTGGAAGTGAACGAGCCTATTTATAGGGCCCGGGGTGTGCGATCCAGAAGGTGCACATAGTCCAAGCTATAAGATCGATGGGAAAAAGCCCAGGTGGAGGTGTTACATGTGATATGGGTTCTAAACCCCATTTCCAGATCGACCTAGTAGGAGTCATGACATTTCTTATATATTGAAGGGATTCACCAGTGATAATCCCATATGGGATGGATGTTTTCATGGTATTAAAATCCCAACCTTCTGATCATTTAATCAGGAAATCTCGGTTGAACATTTGAATCTTGCGCACCATGATTCCGAATGAAGCGACTCTTGTTCTATGCATTTTTTGAATCAACTGATCCTGTGTAGTGAAAGACTTCACCATCAACCTCCCAAAACCCTATTTTGACATCCTGAGGCATGTTTGACACCAAATAGACATCACCGTCATCTCTCCAGTCCTTTACTAATATCCTTGCAGGTCTAAGACAACCAAATGTGATCCATTGTGAGATCCAACCATGAACTCTAGTGGATTTGCAAGAGATCTCCCATCAATTCTTGAGGTCATTTCATGATCATCCATTGACCTTGTGATTAAACCAAATATAGTTACTGGATTCATTGCAAGATTTTTTATGACTGCAAACCCTTCTACCCCTAACATATTTTTCATCCGAATTAATTTGGATTTTTCGGGTCACGTTGCACCACATAAAGAAAAACAAGGGAATTTCATGGTAATATGAAATGATCATGAAATGAAATATAGGTTTTCTAGTTGGTGCACATAGTGTCCACCTCGTACAAACAAGAAGGACCTTTAGGCTGACCTCACCGTTAAAACCCCTGCTCCCATCAAGAAAAAAAATAAACATGCAAGGAGAGAAAGGTAGATTCGCAAAGGAGGGTAGAGAAGTAGAGTCATCAAACATCATCATTGGAGATATTCTCTAGGTATATCATGGTCCCATTTCATGAGAATCTTCCAAGGGATATCATTATGATATCCCATCGCGTGATCTTCCTAGGATTATGTGATTGCATGATTGGATAATATCAAGCACATATCCTATAAAAATAGAGTCTTTGTTCATCCATGATCACCTTTGAGAAAAATCTTGTAAGATACCTTGAAAGACCCCACCCCACCCCACCCCCACCCCCTTTGGATCACACAAGTGCATGATTTGTCGAACCTCATGCAATGCAGCAAAAGAAACCCTTTGACATAAATCATACTCAAGATAGTACCTGTAGGAATACACTCGAGGACATGTTCCCTACAAACTCATGAACTCTCAAATTCACAATGATCAAGCACAACACGAAGGTGATGGATTCTATGTGAAATACCTCAAAATTATTTGTTTATGCAAAGGAAACACTAAGAGTGTGAATCCCATGCACAAGGGTGGGTAGATAGTCTTCAGACCAAGTACTTTTTTATGCATTTAGTACTAATAGGTAGCTTTAGTGTATGTCCATGATTCATGGGTATGGAAATTCCATCAGGACCAGCCTGTGATTACACAGGAAGCTTAGTCAGACGTCCATATGAAGGTGGAGAGATACCATCAAGATGAAGATGCTGGGGAGGGGCAGTTCCTTGTTGTCATAGTCTGGTTGAATTCCCTAAGACCTTCGGGTCATATAATGTCTCATAATCCTATGGGTCAGGTAATATCTAATCATATGGGCCTTTTAAGGGTTCCCCCGTATCCCTTGAAAGGGGGGTTATCAAAAATCAATAAAAAAAATAAGGCCTTCAGGCCATTCAGGATATGTCCATGAGTCCCTCACTTGATCCCTTAAATATCATTTAGTGTATGGGGTGAAGTTTCAATAAATTACTCATCAGTACATGGATCTAAGGAGAAACACCTTGATCTAGCAAATACCATGAACACCTTCATCTTAAAATGAGCACATATGACCTTAGGCATAGTTTTCTTGGCCTTCAAACACCCCCCATGGGTCCTTAGCATGATGGCAGAGATCGTTGCAATACCCCATATGAAGGGAATTCAAATCACATGAACAAGGAACATCATGTGATCCTTATAAAGAATGAGACATTCTCTCAACCCTATAATCATGTGATATTCCACCTTTGGCTTAAATGGCCAAAATAGATAGCTCCCAACACAATCCCTATACGCATGTGGATCCTCCATATAGCCTCAAATAAACGACTGTGTGTACCACATTATTAAGTTATGAAGAGCCTTTGTGACTCGAAGTCCCTCCAAGAAACCTTGGTAGTGAATTCATCAACTTGAAGCACCCCCATGAACACCCCCCTTCATGTAAGTAAAATGATAAGAATATATGAATCATGCATCATAACTCCTATCTATGAAGGGTGAACCCCCATCCATTCATGCAGAGGATTTGATACACACCCCATGCATGATCACAACACCCCTCACAAGATCCCTTTGAGATCATGTTATCCATACAACATTCGTGGGGATCCATCATGTGAGACCCTAGGAGGTGTATCTTAGAGAAAACCCTCATAAATTTACCCTTCTACCTCAGAAAATAATTTTCTATATTGACTTAGGGAATGATCCCTTAGGATGTGCATTTACAGTACTTACAAAAATACAACACCCTAAAAATTATCCATGATACCCTGTCATGTGAATGGTTTAAGGAAATGTGGTTGTAATAGTCCTCACGGGACACACGATGTCAATGTGAGACTTTGGACGTGACCCTTTGATCGCAATACCAGACTTAGAAAAGTCATATTGATCTCACGGCAGCCCCTTGACATGTCACCATTGTCATGAGATTACCCAATGACAAGTCAATTTGATCAGGCAACATCCCTTTAACATGTCCGGATTGTCATAGTAAAAGCTCTAGAAAAGCTAATATGACCTCTCAAAACATCATTGACATGTTGGAAAGATAATGTGAATGCCCATTGACATGTCATCATTATCATGAGATAGTACAAAGATGAGTTAAGTTAATCATGTGATAGCGCATGGTCACATATACCTTGATCCTACACAAGACCCCAGACATGTCTGCTTTGGTTACATGAAGCACCTTGGACATGTCTACTTTGTTCATGTGAAGGAATCCAAAACAATTTAGTTAAACATGTGAAGGATCCTAGATACATCCTCTTTAACACTGAAAAAGATCTTAGACATGTCAACCTAGAATCATCATGAACATGTCATTAAGACGCACTTGGATTTGTCTTCCATAAAATATTGACACCCCAACATATCAGGAAGGTAGTCAAGACATGTCCAAAACACATCAAAGACATTTTAGGAAGATCTCTTATCACATGTCCACTTTGTTCGGTAGGCCTATTAAGACTGATTCCATGTGGAACCTAACCAAGAACCTTCGATTTCATACCCCTTTTACAAGGGAAGTTTTCTTGATGAGATAGTGTTACACACTCATGCGAACCTACCAATTTCATGCTCTCGGACAAACCTTTTATGGTTACCACCTCTCTTTAATCCATCTAAAGATAAACAATGAGTGTGTCATCGGGCAGCATCAGAGTGTAAGCCTCGACCAATCAGGTAGCCTCAGTGTATATGCCCCAATTATCAATATAATATAATATTTCCCTAATGAAAGGGAAGCCTTAGTATGTAATCCCCAATCAAATGGCATCCATCCTGGAGTAAGTCCATAACATTCTAGAAACCTTGTGGATAATGCTAATTTCTCTGAGTGTGATCGTCCGCCTTATCCCATCAGTGGGTTAAAGAATAAGTAAACTATGTGAAATATGATTCTCACTATAACCAAGATATGTATAATTCCTTTCTAAGGCTCAAGTTCCAACAAGTATCCACTTCAGTACAAGTCCCTTCCTATCCCAAGTATTCCGACTTAGGGGACTAAATCCTCGTATAAGTTTGACATTCTACCTCATCCATTAGTATATGAGAAGTGATTTCAAACATAGGAATCATTCTAAGTATAATCCCCAATCATTCCCTCAAGTACCTAAAACCCCTCAATGGGATTGGGATGAATTGAACAATGAGAACTCATATTCCCACCATAACTGAGATACGTGGGACACCTTCCTTAAGCCTGATCTCCAATGGGCATCCACCTCGATGTAAGTCCCTTCATGTACCATGTATTCCTAACTTACAAGATTAAATTCTTCTATAGTTCTATCATATTTCCTCATCTATATGATAAGATGACTCATATACGAGCATCATTTTATGTATCAGTCTCAACCATACCCCCAAGTACCTCAAGCCCACCAGTGGGTTTTGGGATAAAGTGAACAACAAGAACTTATATTTCCTCCATTATTGGGATACGTAGGATGGCTTCCTAAGACCCGATATCCATACCATATCCTACATGATATGTGTATCCATTACCCTCAAAGGGAAACTTTAATATATAAGCTCTGTACAGATATACTCATGTGCAATGTGTACAATCTATCATTATCTATTTTTTCTCACATCGAGCATGGTTCATGTGGGATTAGAGACCAGTGATGATTGTAAAAAAATCATGTTGAGAATTCCCCTGGTTTGAGATCATCATTAGGATTTATATATGATTACATTTCATCCCTTATCAAAGGGACACATTCTTAAAGGAGCAATCAAAGGAATCCTTATATGTATTAGTCCCGCTTAGGGCCTTTATTGTCACATATATCATGACACAGATGAACATCACAAGAACTATGTAGACTCTAATTCTTGTATTAAACAAGATACATAGGATGCCTCATTGAGGTCTAATCCCGACATTCACATCCTTACCAAATGATGTTAAACTGGATGGATGGGTCTAGTCACACAACCATAAACTTTTCCAAAAAACGGTAGGTTTTGATTCCTATTTCCACAAGATACATAGGACTCCTCGTAGAGGTTCAATCCCATCTCCAAGACACAAACTTCCTCCCTATATTACAATAAAATCTATTCTACTCAAACATGTCCATAACCCAAGTCATCATAAATAAATAAGAGAGTGATAGGGAACTCATGATATGCACACAATTATTCCTATCAATACATGTTCATAATCAATTCATTAACACAAGGATAAATAGACCTATATCAAGGTATGATAAGTATTTCATGAAGATGTATTAAATCTATTATAGAGACCCTAAGTAGGAAACAATTCCCCTCCAAAGGGTGTGATGAGCCCGACCTCCCATCCTCTCGACCAACATGAGTTCCAAAGAATCATTGAGCATGAAACCCCAAAGGATTGACTCCCTTTGAAAAGTAATTCTAAAATAATTTATGGATGTGGGAACTATTGGGAAATTCTAGGGGAAAGTAAAAAAATGGTAAACTCGATGTGATCAATTGATCAAGGCCTTAAACCCCCCATAATCAAACCATCGGGAGAATCACATTCCACGCCCTGAATTCCGATGAAACAATCTATAATGTGGATTATAGAGAGTGGGTGTACATTACACATGATGGGAAATAAAATTTCGTCTCAAGAATAAGGTATTATAAATATATATAGTTATTTGGTTTGGTAATGATGTGGGACTAAAAAAATTTATCGTTGGTAAGGATAAATTCAATGGAAAGTATATTAAGAGAATAGATGTTCTCTTCGTTAAGGGTCTTAGTCACAACCTTCTAAATCTCAGCCAGTTGTGTAACTTATGACATCTTGTTGAGTTCAAAAAAAATAAATGCACTATCAAGGGAATATATGGAATAATAATATTTTATAAAAGGATAAAAAAAGGTGAATCTCAACCTTATTTGTGAATAAAATAAATACATATTGTCGGAAGAAGATGAAAATCACATATGTCATTAATATCTTGGGAATTTGAGACAAAAATATTTATAGAACTTGGTGAAAAATGAAACATCATGAATAATCCATTATCTTAAATATAATCACACTCAAAAATGTGATTCTGGTGAAGAAGGAAAAATTGTGTTAAATAGCTACAAGTTAATGAAAGTAAGATCTTTAATGATACTCAATATTGTAAACATGGATGTATGTGGGCCTATGAAACCTAAAAAATCAGAGGGATAAATGTATTATGTTTTATACATTGATTATTTTAGTCGTAGAGAATGGATTATGGTGATTACTCAAAAAAATTAGGTATTCAAATGTATCACTCGGTATTAGAGAGAATATAAAAATATTCTCGGTGTAAATGTTCTAAATCAATACACAAAAAATGGTATGGAATTAATAATCAACCAAATTGAGGAATATTTAGAAAAACATGGTATTCATCATCAATTGTTAGAAGTAGGAATTTATCAATAAAATGAGGTTTTAGATATAATGAATCGGATAATAAATAACATGGATTGGACTATGATTCTTAAAAAGAGTATAATTAAGGAATATTGGAAAGAATTGGTTCCTAACTCATTATACATTTATAACCCAACCTTGTTATGTATGAATGAGGATAACAAAATCTATGAAATCGGGTATGGTAAGAAGCTAACAATCAAATAATTTTGAGTTTTTGTAAGTAAGAGGTTAATTATAAATAAATAGAAGAATATAAGATATTAATCTCAGTGATATGGTGTTATATTCCATTGATATTCAATCAAAAGAAAATATTGTAATTTTTATAATAAATTCATTAAGAAAATGGTCAAAAGACAAGATGTTACAATGATTGAAAGTGAGTAGTATTTAAAATTAGATGTGAATATTTAAAAATATAAGAATAATTTTTTAAAATAAAATAATATACCTTTTTATGGGGATATTTATGATTGATTTTTTGGCTCTGGATTATTGTAAAAGTATGAAAAGAACATATAAGAAGACTCTAAAAATGATGAATTTATTGAAACAATAGAATTTCCTAATCAAAGAAACAATAGAATATAAGTTAGTGAAAACAATATAGTTGGTGATTGAACATCCTCAATTAAAACTAAAAGTGTTAAATTAATATAATAATGATCTCTCTTTTCAAAATTTGGAATAATAAAACTTTGAAGAATATATTTGATATGAGAATTGTTTAAAGGATATATATCTTAAATTCTTGGCCAAATTGAAAACAATGGAACATGGGAAGTTATTCCAAGGTTATAGAACAAAAATATTGTCTAAACCAAATGGGTTTTCTAAAATAATATCAATTAAAATGGATAGATAACATGGAAAAAAATAATGTTTTGTGTGAAATGGATATTCCCAAATAGAATGAATCGATGTGGATAAGACCTTTTCACTGGTAGCTTAGCTTAAAACCATAAGATTTTTTTTGGTTGGGGATATTTAAAGAAGGGTTTAATGTCTATAAAATGGATTTTAAATCAATATTCCTAAATGAGGTTCTTGAAAATGAAGTCTAAATAAAATAATCATATAGATTTCACATTGATGTATTTAATGAAAAGTGTACCAGTTGAAAATTGCATTGTATAACATCAAAAAAGCACAAAGGGAATGGTATTAATGGATTGGTCAGTATATAAAAAGTCTCATATTTCAAAGAGTGGGATTTTATCACAACCTTTACATCAATAAATATAAATATTAGTGGATGGTGTCTCTTATATAAATTAATGATATCATTTTTGGAGGATCATATATTTCACAAGGCAAGAAGTTTTTTGAATACCATATATATGAATTTAAAATAGTTCTAATTGATTAATGGAAAATTTTCCTTATCCTATGAGTGATTCAAAAATAGGATGGTACTTTCATTTCACAAAAAAAATATTCTAAGTGCTCAAAATGTTTTAAATGGATTACTTAAGGCCTATGAAAGCCCTAATGACCACCCTGATGAAATTATCTAAGGATGAGGATGGAAATGAGTTTGATAGGAATCTTTATTGGTATATTTTTAGTAGTCTTATATATTTAACAACCAACCACGTTCTATAAATCAGAAAAAATCAATTACTAATTTGAGGGCTGAGAACATTGAAGAAAAATATCATTTCATAAAGGAGACGGTAGAGCAGCAGTAGCTGATGAGGGAGTATGGGTCTACTCAAGATCAATTGGAATAAATCATGGGCATGAAACTTACAGAAGTGGACATTGAAAGGAATTAATTGGTTCTTGGATTCTAACTGAACCCATCTACTTAGATATATTAGAATTTGTACACCCACTCCCACATGGGAATTTCTCATAAAATCATGGTATGGAAACTCACCTATTTTAATTATTTAGATTTATTACCCTATTTTGTGAAATTTAAGAGAAGTTTTATCATTGGGTTCATTAAAGAAGGGGGAGAAGTTTACATGATCAAATTTTTGTGTGAAGTTATGAATATAATGAGAAAGGAATAGAATTCTTCTTCATGTTCTTTAGGGGGGTTCTTTAATATCCATTCAGGGAGAGAAGTTGTTAAATATAAGGTTGAGGTGTTAGAAGATCACGGTACATTCTAATGAGGTTATTTTTATTCAATTACTATTTATCAAAATGGTAATTTCTCATATAGTATTAGAATTAATGATTACTGATTCATTGATGCACACCTTTAAGACTAGGTTTTCAAACTTCTTATGCTAGGTAGATCTAGAATTTTTTAAAGCAGTTGAAGGGTGAAAGATTTTACCATTTTTTGAGTCTTTTATAATTTTTAACAAACCCAAAGTGGGATATTGTTAGAAAAAAAACCCTTTTAAATGTGTTTTGGTTGTGTTTTTTGACAAGTGTGGTGAGTAATTTTCCAAATCATTATTTTTTATCATGAAAGGGGCTTATTTTAAAGGCTATATGTCAGTAGGAGAGATTCTGGTATAATATGGTTTTAGTCAAGTTGAGATTAGATTTGGTTGTTTTTTGTTAAGTTACTAATGTAGATTATATAAGTATCATGTAGAGATCATAAATCTCAGTGTATAATTTATTATACTCACATAGATCACATGAAAGATGGTGTAGAGTTCATCGGATAAAAATCCATGGCCATATTTAGATTTTATGATATAGATGTTGAGTAAATGGAGTTCAACATAGAATTTATCAACTTAGTTTTTTGGAAAAGGAAAGTTCACAAAGAGTTCTCACTATCAGTGTACAGTAAATAGAGGCCAATATAGTTTCTTTACACTTAGGTTTTTGGAAAAGGAATGTTTATAAAAAGTTTTTGAAGTCCAACATAGATTTTATTGGATCCAAAATTGAGTTTAAGACCTTTGATGTTGGATTTATTCCTTGATATAGATTTTTTCATCAACTTAGAGTATAATAATTTGTTAGTTTTTTAGTAGAAAGGTTTTTAATTTAATATCAAGCATGCCTCAGTAGTGATATTTTAGAACTTTTAAATACAAATTATTTTTTAGGGATAAATCCCAGTAATTCAAGGTGATATTTCTAGGGAAGTTGTTTTGAAGAAAATTACTGCATCAGTTAAAATATTTATAGAGGATTAAATTCAAAATTTATATCTCCGTGTGAGGAATAATTTAATCTATATTCATTTTGTAAGAGAAATGAGTTTCCATGGATTTTGTGGAAATATGTACACCATGAATTGGAATAGGTTTTAATAAAAAAATATTTGAGACATCATGGAAGAAATTTTGATCAACATTAATGATTCTC
This sequence comes from Viscum album, assembly GCA_963277665.1. Taxonomy (NCBI): domain Eukaryota; kingdom Viridiplantae; phylum Streptophyta; class Magnoliopsida; order Santalales; family Viscaceae; genus Viscum; species Viscum album. Next base: position 601,837,621 of record OY728122.1, read on the forward strand.
TTGTTCACATTTATCAAATATTTATTTTTCATGATATTGTTTTCATCAAAAATATAAATAAATGAAGTAAAAATATGATATTGAGATAAATTTTGATTTCACCACCTAAAATAAGAAGGAGATGGATATTCCATTTCATACTATAAGAAAGGAAGAAATTTCAAGCTTGTATTATAGAATGTTAAAGATGACCAAGGAGGAATTTCCAAGAGTTTATTTTTACTGGAAACTCATCATCAGTGGTGAATAAGTACAACAATAACAGTGTACTAATATTATACTTATTTTCGGGAGTATAAGACCTTCAGAGGGGGTAGTGGGTTCCATATTATAAATAAAATTAGTGAGATTTTTATATTGTATGTGTGGAATGTGATTATATATTTTTATCTCAGTCACTCCATTATGTAAAGGAAATAAACAAAATGTGTTTAACTTAGTATCTTAGGTGCAAGGAAACATCACAACACATTATACTTGGATTATCTAGTTTGGGTGAACAAAGTAAAAAATAAATGTTCTTATTTTACTGTATTATTCACACTAGAGAGATTATGATGTATATAATGAATTTTTCCTCTCAAAAGAGAGAAATATCATTTTCAAGGAAAAGTTTTTTAATTTATATCACCCATGGTCAATCTTACCACCCCCACCTCTTAGAGTTCATTCCTTGATAGGTACCAACACCTCACATATATATTGTTTCCTTATACCTCTCTCTCTATTTATCCAATATCACAAACACTCTATATTTTTCATGAATGGAAAAAAGGGAATCTCAACTAACACATGTCTAGTGATATAATATAGAATATGGGGTGGGGTGTAATGCAGTGACATGGTGGTGTAACGAGTGCGGCATGAGATGTGGATGGTGGAGGTGGCTCATGCAAGGGGAGGGATGGATTAGATAGAGAGGTAGAAACATGGGGTGTAGGCAGTGAGGGTTTGAGGTAGTGTGGGAATATGTAGTGGAAATGTTTTTGGGAAAAAAATTTAGTGGCAACTATAGTATATTCGGAGGCTATAAAGCACTTTCATCATACCAACAAAATGAATAGTGTGATGCTCATGGTGTGTCACGGTGGATTTAGATGGGGAAGGCTAAGCTATTGGACCCAACCATCTGATCCTCTAGCATCTAAAATCCTCATAACTTATAGGTAAACCATGTAATGCATTTGATCTAAATAGATCCGACCTCAATGGGTTTTGTGATGTGTATCCTAAGTACATAGTTAGGAATGTAGTCATACTGGTTTGGGACCCGCCTAACATGTCATGGGAGGGGTGAGGTGTTAGATGTGTAGCACACATGGGAACCACATTCCCACATACTATATCACATTTTGGGTGCAAAACACACAACTATAAATCTCACACCCCCCCCTCTAAGCATGCGGTATGAAACATCTAGGGGATAACATGTGGCCCTCTTTCTCCTTTATGTGGTACTTTTCTTCAAAAAAATCACTTGTTCCAGTTTTCAACAAGGAAATAGCCTATCCTGATAATTTTTTAGTTTAGATCATAATAAAGTTGGTTTTTCAAACATTAGAAGTTATTTTCATGTTGAGATAAGTATTTTTTGGATTTAGCTTCAAAGGGAGTAAATGGGGTTTGGGTCTGATGATTGGACCATTCTTGAGGTCAGTACTCCCATAGTTTTGTAGTTATGTTAGGGAACGAGTCCCTCTATATCTCAAGTAGGGATTGGTACTCCCTATATACATTTTTTGTGGGTCCTCTATCTATGGAGTCAATGATCCTCTATATGATAAACAAGATACTACTCAATCAACTGATGTGTATCCTTTTGTAAGGTGTGGACACCCACCACCCCCCCATTATATTTTAGAGAGGTTACTTGGTTTTTCTCATAATAGGGAATTTATATTTATAGGGTTAGTATCCCCTTGACTGATATATATTCTTAATCAAGGTGAATGTTACCCTATGGGTTACTATAATGGTGGCATGGTATCAGTGTTCATGGATGATATTGTATGATACCCCTTAAATTGTCGTGCATACTTCAGAGAGGAGAGGGTCCTCTTTATGGTTTCTACTAGTGATATTGATGTTGGAGAGGTTGATAATATCAGATGATTTGAGACATGTAACTCCTTAATAACCCATGGGTAGCATTTGGGATGTGACATATATATGGGATATTGACTTCACAATTCATGGTATTTTTGGGAATCTAAATTAATATAGTTTCTTATGAGATATGAACCTTTATGAATTGGAAATAATTTTACTGGGACTTCTTTTCACCAGAGTGGAATAGAATATTTGTATCTTTTGTTATATTACTCTCGGATACCGTCTTATTATAGAGTTTGAGTTGACTTATTTCTTTTCTTTAATTTGTGACTTCCAAGGTTTCATATTGAGTGTGTTTATACTCACCCCAACTCCATCCTTGTGCCCACACATGTTGTGTCCGTGCAAAAGATGCATAGTTTGGAGACGGTATTGGTGGATGTGGAGGTTGTGTATCTCATTTATATCTGACAACCGGTGATTCTTGGTGATGCATGAAGGATCATGATAGTTCATTATGGTGGTAGTTACTATTGTGGTTTGATATTGGTCCATTAATACTCATAGTGAGGAGTATATTTTTAGAGTCTTGTGTATTTCATATTTGGAGTCCTAAAAAATGTACAGTTCCTTGTGTATTTTACTGTGTGGAATTTTCTTGTATTTTATGTCTCAAGAAACTATTGCGTACAGTTAATTTATATATATATAATTTTTTTAATGTTTAATATTTTATGATTTGGAGATATGTTTCTATTGAAGGTTGATATATGTTAATACCTCCCATATTATATTATATGCCTACATAGTGCTAGTCACTAGCCCTTGTCCTATTGATGGTGACATTGGGGTTGCACACTTATCTTAATGCTTGATTATTCGGGGCCCCCCTATGTCTAGTCATTTAAATGTGGTATTAGATCATTAAATTCTTTGGGAAATAGTTGGGAGTTAGAACTTGTGTCGGGGATGCTTTGGGAATTCAAAGAAACGATATTTATAGGTTCTTGAGTGTGGATATGATACTAAGGATACCAACATAGGTTTAGAGACCTATGTATGATTTTTTTAGTACTTTGCGTTGAACCCTCTATGCGATAATTATTTTAATAATCACAAATAATTGTTGTTTTCTTTTTTAAGTCAATTTGGTCAATTATTCAATCTATTCTATATGTGTTTATATATGTTTAATCATCTCTAAAAATTTCTATCTATGATTATTTATGGTTTACTATTTACTTGGAAGTATTCTAGATTACACAGACACTTTGTGAGTATTTTATGTTTTTGACTCACCATTAGTTATATTCTTTAGTCACCGATAGTTAAAAGAATGAGACACCGATGTGGAAAACTGATGACAATGGTCGTACCGATGACAATGTTCGCATTGATGACAACGGTCGCACCGATGAAAATGGTCGCATCGATGACAATGGTCGAACCGATGACAACGGTCGCACCGATGACAACGGTCACACCAATGATACAAATGTCTAGTCAATGCCGATCACATGACCTACCGAAGCCGATGCTGATCACATGACCTACCGAAGCTGATGCTGATCACATGACCTAACGAAGCTGACGCTGATCATATGACCTACTGAATTTGATGTTGATCACATGACCTACCAAAGTCGGTGCTGATCACATGACCTACCGAAGCTGATGATGATCACATGGCCTATCGAAGCAGATGCTGATCACATGACGTACCGAAGCCGATGTTGATCACATGACCTACCGAAGCCGATATTGATCACATGACCTACCGAAGATGATGTTGATCACATGACCTACCAAAGCCGATGATGATCATATGACCGACCGAAGCCGATGATGATCACATGACCTACTGATACCGATGCAAATTCAAATAACCTACCAATCTCATGACTCACCGATATTCGTGAAAACTGTTTGAATTTTTATTAACTCTTATTTAATTCCAATAGTCATATTTACTTAACTTAATGCACCTGCTATTAATTAATATTGGTTGTTGGATGTCAGGGAACCGTACCTCGTACCTGTCAAAAAGTAATCATTATTTTTTCCAGATCTCAATGAATAAAAAGGAATATCTCTCTGCAATGAGGACATGACACGACACAAAAAAAGAGGAGATCGTACGTGTGTGGAGGCTCACCAAACAAAAGAAGAACTTGAAGAAAACCTGTGAAAATAGGAGAGCTTCAAGAAGATCATTCACCTGAAACAAACACTAAATCCAAGTTTTTGTGCCTTACTGAACATCATATACACAAGGTTGAGTAACTATAGCTGGGAAGAACAACGACACTCTGTTTTGTGTCTTCTTCATGAGAAAGGACGTGAATAACATCTGCAACATCCAAATGAGTCCAGAGCTCATCTGCAATCACTAAGAGCATTATAAAATCATTATCAATTTATTTCCTTTGTAGTGTACCTTTGTTTAACATTTCGAGCAGTGTTTGTGCATCTGTCTATTGAGAAACACACTGACTCTAGCACTAAATTGGAGGATACTAAATCCTCACACCAAACCTTTTACACCTTATTGTATCCCACTGTGAATTTTGGAAGAGTTCAAGTGTGACCTGGAAAACCTGAGTGTTGTTGTTATTGTTTACCCATGTAGAATTGTGGTAGAGGTCTGAGGACCTAAACAATCTGAGTACTATTGTAAAACCTCAATCCAGGGTGTGGATCATAGTTTATATAAACTTTTTAAGAGGACTAAGTATTATCTTGAGACTGGACCTCTTGTTTCAATACTGATGTGCTTTTTTCCTTTTTTTTAATTATTTTGAATATTCCGCTGCTAAGTACTTTAAATATAAATATGTTTTAAAGTAACTCTAACAGTTGAACTAGAAAGTGTTTGTAATTATTGTAAACCAGTAGGTTAGTTTCAAAAGCTAATCTAATCTTCAGATTAGATTAACTGAGAACTAATCAATCTCTTGAGAACCTAACTGAACCTTTACTGTATTTAGAATTCACTACAGTTTAACCTTTTTATGAATTGGGGGATTTTAGTACAAATCTTTTAAATAGAAATTTTTAATTGGAACTCAATTCATCCCCCTCTTGAGTATCCACTCCGACTAACATTTGGTATCAAATGGATTCAAAGCACTCTGTTTGTGAAAATATTTCAACTGTGATTTTAGTTGTATCTTAAAGATTTTAAAATTTCTATTATTTCTAAATTTTTATCTCGTTAAATACATTTGTTAAAATCAAATTATGGATAACAGATTAGATGGTGTAGCTACCAACAGGCCACCCTTCTTTAATGGTGTTAATTATTCCCAATGGAAAATCAAAATAAAAATTCATCTAGAAAGTATGGGATTTGACATTTGGACTTCCATAAAGACTCAGTATAAGATTCTAGAAACTATTAGAACTACTTGGGATGAACCTACTAAATCTACTTACAATAATAATTGTAACGAAATGAATGCCCTATATTGTGCTTTATTATATTAAGAATCTAATAGAATATCTGCTTGTAATACTGCTTATGAAATATGGGATACTATGGATTATTCCCATGAGGGAACAACCAATGTTAAAGAAATGAGACTAAACACATACACCATTAAGTATGATAATTTTAAAATGAAGCCTGATGAATCTATTTATGATATGTATCTCAGGTTTAATGAGATAGTCAATAAAATGAGCTCACTGGGAAAATTTGTTCCAAAAAATGAGAAAATCATGAGAATACTAAGATGCCTACCAGAAAGATAGAGAGGCACATCAGTTTCAATTATAGAATCTTGTGACATTAGTGCTCTGTCTGTCAAGGAACTCATTGGTAAGTTATTTATGTATGAGGAAGAATTGAAAGTAAACAAGGAAGAAGATGATAAACTGAGGAAGAATTCTGTAGCTTTCAAGAATTCTACTTCAAAAATTAAGGACAAAGGGAAAATTCAAAGTGAGACTGATAGCTCAAGCTGTGAAGAAAGTGCATCAGACAGTGATGATGAGATGGCTCAGATAGCCATATAATTTAAGAAATTTTATAGAAAAAAGAAGTTTTTCAAAAAATAAAATTACAAGGGAAAGTATGACAATAAAGTTCATTGGAAGAAGGATTGGAAAAGGAATGATAAAAGTGATGACATAGTCTGCTACGAATGCAAGCAGAAAGGACATGTGAAATATGACTGTCCGAAGTTAAAGTACAAGAAGAAATATGAGTACAAGGAAAACAAGTACAAGAAAGCTAGGAAAGAAACCTAGAGTGCTTTAGAAGATATTTCAAGTGATTTTGATTCCACTCAGGATGAAAAACATCAAAAATATAATATTTGTTTCATGAAAAAAACATCTAAGGTAACATTGGATACTCCTGCTTTAAACTCTTATTAATATGGAGATATTTCTGATTCTGAAAACATGTCTAGTAAAGGCTTATTGGAATAATTTAATATTCTAGAGGATTCCTATAATGAGCTAAAATATAAGTATAAATCCTTAAAGAAACAGCATGCATTAACTAGCACTTTCAAATTTGCACTAGAAATAGAAAAGGAAAATAATTCTTAACTACTCAAAGAGAATACTGAACTAAAATTTTCTAATGAGAAACTTAGGAAAGATTTAGAAAAATTTACTAATAGAAAGGACACGCTTACACAAATTCTAGGAAAACAATTAGCACCAAAATATACTACTGGTTTAGGCTATCAGCCTGGACAAAGACAGATTACAAAGAATAGATTTATTCCTAAATCTGTACAGTATGCTACTAGTTCTTGTTCTGTAAATTCTTATGTCTCAACTAGATACTCACATAGTTATAGATAAAAAAAGTTTATCTTCCAAAATCTTTTAAAACTACTGATTTTATAAAACCCATTAGACAAATCTGGGTACCAAAAGGTCTTTTTGCTAACCTTTCTGGACCCAAGAAAATCTGGGTACTAAAATCATTCTCTATCTAAAATTTTTTTTGTAGGAAACATGCTTGAAAAGTTCCTATAGGAAGACATGGTATTTGGACAGTGGATGTTCAAGACACATTATAGGATACTTTTCATGCTTCAAAAGCTTAATCAAGGTTGATGGAGGATATATCAACTTTGGTGATAACTCTAAAGGTAAAATCATCGGCCTAGGTCAAATTGGTAACACTGATTCAATTTCAATTTCTAAAGTTTTATTTGTAGATGGATTAAAATATAACTTGTCAAGTATTTCTCAGTTATGTGATGTTGGTTTTAATGTTAAATTTGAAAATAATTGTTGTAATGTCTTTAATTCTAAAAATGATTTAGTATTTTCTGCCTTAAGAAATGAAAATTTATGTGCTGTAGATTTGAAATCTTTATCTAAGAAGAATATTACCTGTTAAAATGATTTTCATAAAGAATCTTGGCTTTGGCATAGAAGATTAGGACAATGCAATATACATTCACTTAGAAAACAGACTAGGAAGAACTTAGTTAGAGACCTACCTAAACCTAAATTCCCAGCTAATAAAGTTTGTAATCTCTATCAAAAGGTAAAGAAACATAAAGTTTCATTTAAATCAAAGAAATAAGTTTCAACTTCTCAACCTCTTGAGTTAGTTCACATGGACTTGTTTGGACCTTCTAGAGTTTCTAGTTTAAATGGGAATCACTATGTTTATGTTCTAATAGATGACTTTTCTAGATATACTTGGGTATAGTTTTTATCTCACAAAAGTGAAGCTTTCTCTTACATTATTAAATACTCCAATTATATAGAAAACCTTAGTGGACTTAAGATTAAAACCCTGAGAATTGATCATGGTTGTGAGTTTGAAAATCATGAGTTTGAATCTTACTGCTCACATAATGGCTATAATCACAACTTCTCTACTCCTAGAACACCTCAACGGAATGGTGTAGTAGAAAGAAGAAATAGGACTCTTCAAGAGATTGTAAGAACTATGCTAAATGAATATGATTTACCTGTTTATTTTTGGGTTGAAGCTGTCAATACAGCTTGTTATATAATAAATAGAGTCTTGATTAGACCTGTTCATAAGAAAAAACCTTATGGGTTTTGGAATAATAGTAAACCTAAACTTAGTTACTTAAATGTTTTTGGTTGAAAAGTCTTTATTCTTAATACTAAAGATAATCTAGACGAGTTTTCATCTGAGAGTGATAAAGGAATATTTATAGGATATTCAATTACTATCAAAGCCTATAGAGTTTTTAATAAGAGAACCAAATGTGTGGAAGAATCTATTCACATCAAATTTGATGAAACTGATCCACATTAACCTAAACCTACTGTTGAAAATACTAAAGAAGACTTGTCTATTCTAAATCTTAATGATAAAGATAGTGGACCTGTTGTAAAGACAACCATCTCTGGAAATACACCAGAACCTGCTTATGTTAAACCCGAACCTAGATATGAACTTGAAATTTCTAATCCTACCATTACTAGATCAACTAGGATTCTAAAGAAACATCCTCTAGATGCAGTTGTAGGAAACCTGGATAGAGGAACACAAACTAGAGCATCTATGAGAAATTAGGTTGAACATCAAGCCTTTCTCTCACGGATAGAACCTAAAAATATCAATGATGCAATCAATGATGAATTTTGGGTAATGGTTATGCAAGAAGAGTTAAACCAATTTGAAAGAAACGAAGTATGAAAATTAGTAGAAATACCTAAGGACACCTTGACCATAGGTACTAAATGGGTTTTTAGGAATAAAATTGATGAATCTGGAAGCATAATTAGAAAAAAAAATCTAGATTAGTTGCACAAGGTTACAATCCAGAAGAAGGAACAGACTATGAAGAAACCTTTGCACCCGTAGCTATATTAGAATCCATTAGGATCTTACTTTCTTATGCATCTCATCTGAATTTCAAGTTATATCAAATGGATGTCAAAAGTGCATTTCTAAATGGTTTTATAATTGAAGATGTTTTTGTTGAGAAACCACCTGGATTTACAAACCCTCATTTTCAAAATCATGTTTTAAACTTTCTAAAGCTTTATATGGTTTAAAATAGGCTCCAAGAGCTTGGTATGATAGACTTAAAAATTTTCTTATTTTTAAAGGTTTTACTAAATGAATTTCTGATCCCACTCTTTTTATTAAAATAATTTCTAAAGATATTTTGATTGTAAAAATCTATGTTGATGGTATTATCTTTGGATCTTCTAAAAATTCTTTATGTACTGATTTTTAAAAGATTATGAAAAATGAATTTGAAATGAGTTTAATGGGAGAACTCAAGTATTTTCTTGGATTTCAAATTTTTCAAAAGAAAGATGGTATTATTTTAAATCAAAGTAAATATATAAAAGATAGTTTATAACGTTTTGTTTTGGATAGTAATAAGTGAAGTGATACACCTATGAGTACCACTTGTAAGTTAGATGATGATGAAACTGGGAAACCAGTTGATCAAACCAATTATAGTGGTATGATTGGGAGCTTGCTTTACCTTACTGCTAGTCGACCAGATATCATGTTTAGTGTATGCATGTGTGAAAGATTTCGAGCTAATCCTAAAGAATCTCATTTGCTTACTGTTAAATGAATTTTCAAATATCTTAAACATACTACCAATTTAGGATTGTTTTATCCAAAAGGACAACCTTTTGACTTAATAAGTTATTCAGATGCTGACTTTGTTAGTTGCAAGTTAGATAGGAAGAGCACATCTGGAATATGTCATTTATTGGGAAAGTCCCTGGTATCTTGGTGTAGTAAGAAATAGAACTTTGTTGCATTGTCTACTGCTGAAACAGAATACATTGATATAGGTAGTTGTTGTACATGGATTTTGTGGATGAAACACACTTTATTAGACTATGGATATCAATTTAGACATGTGACTATAAATTGTGATAACACTAGTGCAATTAACATCTCTAAGAATCCTGTGTATCATTCTAAGACTAAGAACATTGATGTCAGACATCACTTTTTGAGATATCATTATCAAAAGGGTGATATTTCTCTAGAATTCGTTGACTCTGAACATCAATTGGATGATATTTTCACCAATCCCTTAAGCTATGAAACGTTAGATTTTATTAAACACAAGTTTGGTATGATTGATCTGTAAAACTGATCTGTGAAACCGATCTATGAAACCGATCTGTGAAACCGATATGTGAAACCGATCTGTGAAACCGATCTATGAAACTGATCAGTGAAACTGATCTATGAAACTGATCAGTGAAACCGATTTGTGAAACCGATCTGTGAAACTGATCTGTGAAACCGATCACTACTACCGATTGAGTTATGCAGTATATGAAACTGTTAGTTTTTATCGAAATGACTTTGTGTTACTTAATCGATATTATATTATATATTGTAACCCTAAATGATAAAATTAATGACCCACGACTATTTAAATTCCTAAGAACTATTGACCTTCCATCTCCCACGGAACTCCACGTCTTCTGAATCCTGAACTTTTGAACCTCTCGAACCTCTAAAACCACTCGAACCTCCAAATGGAAAAGAAAAAGAGACAAGACAAGGAATCTGGAATCTCCACACCTGTGAAATGTGCTCGAGGAGAATCAAGCAGCACGACTCAAAAGTCTGTGAGCCCTAAATTGGAGACTCGGATGGTCACCGTAGAAAAGGAAGTATGTTCCGAATGGGTGTTATCCAGTAATTATGTGCTTTTAAAAGTGTTGGAGATAAAAGGATGGAAAGATTGGTTCTGTAATAATAATTGAGTCTACTACCCAAAGCTAGTGCATGAGTTTTATTTGAATTTGAGTATTGCATTGGATGGAACATAATCTGCGAGATTATCTTTAGTGATAAAAGGAAAAAAGATAACCTTTTCATCGAAGCAATGGGAAGAGTGTTTGGGGGTGCCACATAAAGGTAGATATGAGGATTACACTGGTAATATTCCTACAACCACTGAATATTTTGCATATGAGTATGCTCTGGAGATGTTGACTGGAAAATTTGAATCCAGAAGAATAACAGCTACTGAGTTAGATGGAGAAAGTAGAATCTTGTTTAAGTTTATTCAGAACCAAATCTATCCCAGAAAGGGTGATTTTTCTTCTATGAAGTATCAAGATGTTTTCTTATGGTTTTTATTGGTAAATGATGAGAATATCAACTTGTGTAGTTATATTACTCTTCATATTGCTGAGATGGTAATGTCATCCAAGAAGGCTACAACCTTGTTCTATTCTAAGTAAGTCTCTGCCATGATAAATTCTTTGGGCTGTGTTGAAGATGGAGATGAGTGTATCTCATCTAGTATTGATTTTTTTTATTAGCAATAATATCTAAAAAAGAATGAAGATTAACTGGAATCCATGGAATAAGACATGGGTTGCTGATGAAGATAGGTTATATGATTCTTATAATCCTTCTGACCACTCTAAGATGCCAAAGGGGATGAGAGATCCCAGTTTAAAACCTAATGTGGAAGTTGTTTATTCTGATGAGGAAAAAGAGACAGAAGTTCCTAAGGACACTGGAGAGTCCAGTAGGAAGGAAACAGGTGAATCTGAAGGTGATGATGATGTCGATACTGAAAAGGAACCTGAGTCACCTCTTGATGAGAGGAGTGACCCTAATACAGTAAGTCCCAAGAAAAGAATGGAATTTGGACCAGAAAGTCCACCCCTTAAGTTACCTGAGTCAGAACCCCTTCTAGTTGATGAAGAAGAAATTGACACTGAAGTATCAAATTCTGAACAGTATGAATCCAACAAAAAAGATAGTTCCAATGAGACTTCGGTAAACAATAATGGAAGTGGTAATGGTGATGATGATGATGATGATGAAAGTACTCGACCAATGGATGGTCACGATATGTTTCAAGCTGATCCTCAACCAAAATCAGTTGAGCAAGAAACTATAACTGAGGCTGAAAGGATAGTGCAAACTGTGATTGATGTAGATGGAGAAGAGTCTCTGGAAAATTTTGGTAAAGATATTTTTGTAAATCCTAGGTATACCGCTTTTAAAGCTGCATGGCAAGAACACCCAGGTTTTGCAGTTCTAGGTTTGGATTATTTAGAGGAAGAGGAAGAAGATGTGAATATCGCAAGAGTAATCCATCCAGTTGAGGCTGTACCAGTTGCTGAGGAAGTGCAATTGACTGTATAAATACCTGGTTCTTCTATTTATCAATCTGATTTTGAAAAGTTTAAAGACGAGTTGCTCCACACAGTCAGAGAAACAATGAAAGGGGAATTATCTAATGCTCTTTCTCCTGCTCCTATGAATCTATCTGAGGCTGATCTGGATGCTATAACTCAAAGAGTGGTAAATATTATTAAGCCAGACCTGTACAATTATGGTGAGATTATTAGCAGGCACATTTCTACTCTGAATCAAGCGCTCAAGGATTTGAGTAGTGACTTAGTGTTTCTGTCAGGAGAATTTAGATCAATCATCACTGGTATAATGGAAGTTTTGAGAAATTTGATAGAACGCCTGAAGAAATCTGATTTAAGAAGATTGAAGGCTGAGATAACTCAAATATTTGCTCAGGATAGCATCTTCAAAGTGACCAAGATCACTGGACATGAGATTAATTCCTTAAAAGATGTTATAAAAGAAGAGTTAACAGCCCTTGGACAGATTTTGGACATGGATTACTTGAAAAAGATGAAAGAAAATAGTGATCATATTCACAAGATGGTGAAGCTGTATTTGGATAATGCTACTAAATCTTAGAAAGAGATCAAAGAAAAATTGGATCACTATTTTTCTAAAATTTATACCAAGCATTAGTTGAACCATCAGTTTAAAGTCCTCACTGAGAATTTGAGTCTACCTCCAGTCACTCAATCTTTTAAGGATCAGGTCCAATAGTTGAAGGATTTTACTCTCACTCTAGGGAGTTTCATGTAGAACAAGGATGATTTTGAGAAGGTTGTGAAATATGGTGGTGAAGTAATTTAGGATTTTATCAATCTGCTCAAACCATATCTTCATGTGTAAGAAAAGGAAATTTTTCTTCCTACTATCGAGCCTCTCAGTCCATCTAGTGTTTCTCCTGGTTAGATATCAGTTTCTCAATCTCTATTCAATATTCATCCAGTCATTCAGCATCCACCATCAAGAGGATCTTCAATCCAACAGTATGTAACCTTAGCACCCATTGTTCTTACAGCTAGAGTTTTCTTACCTCCTCTCTCCATCCGGCCAGATCAAGCTTCCACCAAAGAACCTTCTGGCCCAAACATTCCTCCCTCTGCTGAAGGTAAAGCTCCTCTGCACCCCCAGAAATAGATGTGCCTGTCATTTTTGATAGGGTGTATTTTTTTCTTGTATCTTTTCAAATGGTATTTCAATGAGACCTTATTCTTTTTTCTCTCTCTGGTTTCTCCTTTTTGATAATCCCAAAGGGGAGAATAGTATAAAAAGTATAAATATATATCTAAGGGAGAGAATCATATAGATATACTCATCTAAGGGGGAGAAAAATATATAATCTCTAAATAATCATTAAGCTCTAATGCCATGATATAGATTATATAAGATCCAATAAGCATATAGTTTTGATTTATTCTTAGCTCTGATGTCATGCTTTTTAGCTTTGATGCTCTGTTTATATACTCTAACTTTGTTTATGATTCGATGCCATGCTCTGATGACATGTTTACCTTTAGACATATATTCTTTTTATATAGGGGGCATACTGAATGTTATATCATCTTACCTCTTCATTTATGCCATATATTTGTGATTATAAAAAAGGGGGAGATTGTTGAACCCTCTGTGCGATAATTATTTTAATAATAACAAATCATTGTTGTTTTCTTTTATAAGTCAATTTATTCAATTATTCAATCTATTCTAAATGTGTTTATATATGTTTAATCATTTCTACATATTTTTATCTATGATTATTTATGGCTTACTATTGACCTGTAAGTATTCTGGATTACACAGACACTTTGTGAGTATTTTATGTTTTTGACTCACCGTTAGTTATATTCTTGAGTCACCGATAGTTAAAGGAATGAGACACCGATGTGGAAACCCAATGACAATGGTCGCACCGATGATAACGGTCGCACCGATGACAATGGTCGCACCGATGAAAACAGTCACACTGATGACAATGGTCGCACTGATGACAATGGTCACACCAATGATATGACTATCTAGCTGATGTCGATCACATGACTACTAAAGCCGATGTTGATCACAAGACCTACCGAACCTGATTCTGATCACATGACCTACCAAAGCTGATGTTGATCACATGACCTACTGAAGCTGATGCTGATCACATGACCTACTGAAGCCAATGCTGATCACATGACCTACCGAAGACGATGTTGATCACATGACCTACCGAAGTCGATGCTGATCACATGACCTACCGAATCCAATGTTGATCACATGACCTACTAAATTCGATGATGATCACATGACCTACTGAAGCCGATGCTGATCACATGACTTACCGAAGTTGATGCTGATCACATGACCTACTGAAGTCGATGCTGATCACATGACCTACTAATACCAATGCAAATTCAAATGACCTAATGATCTCATGACTCACTGATAGTCATGAAAACTGTTTGATTTTTTATTAACTCTTATTTAATTCCAAAAGTCATATTTTCTTAACTTAATTCACCTGCTATTAATTAATATTGGTTGTTGGATGTCAGAGAACTATACCTCGTACCTGTAAAAAAGTAATCATTTTTTTCCAGATCTCAAGGAATAAAAAGGAAGATCTATCTGCAATTAGGAGATGACACAACACAAAAAAAGAGGAGAGCATACGTGTGTGGAGGCTCATGAAACAAAAGAAGAACTTGAAGAACACCTGTGAAAACAAGAGAGCTTCAAGAAGATCATTCACCTGGAATAAACACGGAAGCCAAGTTGTTGTGCCTTACTGAACATCATATGCACAAGGTTGAGTAACTATAGCTGGGAAGAACAACGACACTCTTTTTTGTGTCATCTTCACCAGAAAGGACTCAAATAACATCTAAAACATCCAAACGAGTCTAGATCTCATCTGCAATCACTCAGAGCATTCTAAACTCATTAACCATTTATTTCCTCTCTAGTGTACCTTTTTTTAACATTTTGAGCAGTGTGTGTACATCTATATATTTAGACACACACTGACTCCTGGGATGAATTGGAGGATACTAAATCCTCACAAAAAACCTTTTACACCTTATTGTACCCCACTGTGAATTGTGGAGGAGTTCAAGTGTGACATGGACAGCCTGAGTGTTGTTGTTGTTATTGTTTACCCACATAGAATTTTGGTAGAGGTCTGAGGACCTGAACAGTCTAATTACTATTGTAAAACCTCGATCCAAGGTGTGGATCTTAGTTTATATAAACTGTTTAAGAATACTATGTCTCATATTGAGACTAAACCTATTGTTTTAATACTGTTGTGCTTTTTTCTTTTGTTAAAACTATTTTGAATATTCTATTTCTAAGTACTTTAAATATAAATCTATTTTAAAGTAAATTTGATAGTTGAACTAGAAAGTGTTTGTAATTATTGTAAACCAGTAGGTTAGTTTCAAAATATAATCTAATATTCACATTAGATTAACTGAGAACTAATCAATCTCTTGAGAACCTAACTGAACCTTTACTGTATTGCGAATTCACTACAGTTTAACTTGTTTTATGAATTGGGGGATTTTAGTACAAATCTTTTAAACAGAAATTTTTAATTGGAACTCAATTCACCCCCTATTGAGTATCCACTCCGACCAACATTTTGATATCTTATTATTCAACACATATCTTTTAGACAACATTGTGGGTTATAAGAAATTTGGAATATTTAGAATATAGTGGTCAGTTGTAATTTTAATTTCCATTATATATTAACTAATCCAGATATCCTTTAAACCTTATGGGTTTATCATATAAAATGAAAGGTGATACCCAATGATATCTATCCCATTTATATAGTTCATGTTATAATGATCTCATGTTTGTATTTGGGCATGTATTCATCGATTAGTTCATAATGAGGTGTTGTTTTCTGATATTTGGTTGATTTATATTATTACCTTGTGATCTAAGGAAATTTATCTCCTCTGTGAACTTATTGAATAACTTTCATGTATAAAGGATGGTTGTTCCCACTGAGTTGGATGAGACTACCTATAGGCTAGGAAATATTTTTGTTTTCAAATAATAAATCCCTTATAGGTTTGTGAGGAGAGATTTATCCTATAAAAAAATAGGTTTGGATGGTGTTAAAAACTCACATTTCCATTTAGTTCAGTCTATCACCAGTGAGAAGATGATTTTTTACATTGATCTCCCCATATGGTATAGTGAATCATTAGTGGTTGGTATTTTCTAAAACTCATGAAATGAATTCTCTACCATGGTTGGTATTTGAGTCCTTATTCAAGATGGTGTATTATCTAAGGATATTGGAATCTAAAAATGGTGCTTTCACTATGTTCGAGTATTTTTATAGGATCACAAATCCTGAGAGGTTTTCCATATACATGTTACTTTGTGGTATTTTTTTGTTTACTGGCTCTAACATATATTCTGGAGGAAGAGTTATCAAGTTGTGTTTGTGATTTTGTGAGACAAAATCTTTGTTAGAGGCCTCCACATGATCATTAATATATTGAATATTCATTACAAGGATGTACCCTAGATGTGAGATCTGGTTAGAATTTTACATAATGATAAACAGAGTGATTCAATGGACATAACTCCATGTTGAAGATAGAATAGATGTCATAAATTATTTTTTTAAAGGAAGCCTCTTAGTTGGGAGTAGTTTTGGGTATGGTGTGGTTGGTGTAAGAGCATATAGATATGAAGGATACTTTTACCCTCTCCCATTATCCCCACCAATGGAAAATTACTGTCAAACAAAGAGTGCTAATATCCAAATCCATGGTAATATGAAAGTGATGGATGACTATAGATAGGAATTAACAAATGTAATTTAGACTAATATTTTATTCCTCCCTTTATGGATCCTCATACTGGATAGAATAGATGACTTTTTTTATTCTTACACCATAAGTTCATAATTTAGGGATTCCAGTGGAACCCCTACCCAGACCTTTGTTGGATAAAGAGTTTCTAGTAATGTTGAGGATCCTTTAATAGCACTTTTGAAAAGTGATTTTATCCCTCATGTAGAAATAAATATTTCAACAAATCACTTCATGGAAGAGATGAGATATGGTGGTTCCTACCTTGGTAGAGATTTGGTGCCAATTATAATACTACATGGAGATTCATAGTTGATTGAGTGATGTTAGGTCCTCCCCAAATTGTGAGTGGTATCCCCTCATGTGTGGGGAACAAATCCCACACGCACAAAGTTATAGTCAATTACCCATCAAATGTTAAGTTTTTCATTATGAACTACATTCATGGAGGGTAATTGTATTCTTGTGAGTGTATAGGAATATGTGAATGGTTTATAAGGTAAAATATTTGTTTCCCCTCAATATATGACTGATGTATTCATTGGATTTCATTTATGATATGGTGTTCAAATTTTTTTGAGTGGAATTATCAACTTCCTATTGTAATTTATAGATAATATGGGATTAATGAATTCATGTTTTGATTCATGATTGATCATACTAATAATTCATAATATTTTCCTATTCTCTACACAACAATTTTATTTTTGTAGTAAACTTATATATTTTGGGATTTAGATTCATGGAGTAGCATTATCCATGGTTAAGTTGAAGCTATGGTGGTTGATGATATCTTAGAGGTGTAGCAGCAGAATAGTAGTTGATATTTCTAATGAAAGTCTATATGTCTAGAGGATGGATATGGTTCTTGAGTGACCATCTTTAGGTAGTTAAACTTTGTTTGGATATGGATAAATTTCCATCCTTATACCAATATAGTGGTCCCCTACTTTTCTTTTTTGTAAGAGTTCTCCACAATGGGGATATAGATTTAGTATTCATGTGTGATAAAAAATTCTCAAGAAGTAGACTGAAAGGGTTTATAATAATTTGGTAATAATTTTCCCCACTTCCCCAAGAAGATCATGGTTTTATCTTGATCTTTATATTAAAAAGAGTAATGGACATCCTTTTTTAGACCACCCTTGTATAGTGTGATCCTTAGTGTGGTATATAAAAAAGATCTTATTGGGTGTACCTACAATATGGGAACTCTTTCTATATAAATTAGGAGCTGGTTTTTATTATATGGTTTTGTTTTTTTATTTCCCTAGTTTATCTGGTGTTATCCTAAGGTTTAGGGTCGAGAGTGTAACACTCTGATATTTTACAATATATTTCAATTTAATAAATTAATGTTTTTGATAGATTGTAAATAAATAAACTATAAAATTATTTTAATAATTCGTAAAAATTATAAAATAAATCACATTTAATGGTATTTAAATGAAATATAATTGTCACAAATAATTTCTAATTCCCACCCCATATTCAACTAAGAAATCTATTTTGATGAATTAATGGATTTTTCAATTAAATAGTATTTTAAGTGATATGATTCATTGTTCATTTTCACAATAAATGGTTAATCATATGGATTGAATTAATAAATATATATGATATTTATGATAATATAATTTTTTAGGAAGGATATATTATTATTCACCTTTGTTTCTTTTCATTCATTGGGAAATGAAAACATTACTCGTGTATACATACGGACTATTATCTCCAAGAACTGATTTAATTAACTTTTCATTTCCAACTTATATGAATGATTATAAATTTTTATATAATGAAGAAATATTATAATTATATCATGATTAATATTTTCGGTATGATGAAACCATGAAAAATGGTTAAGTACCAAAACCATCAAACCAAAACATTAATGAGAAACAAAATAGTTAACACATAGAATGTTGATTTTATTAAAGAATTATTAATAAATAGTTAATTATAAATTATAATGGAATGTTGTATTATAATATAAGTATTAATATTTTTCTTTTATAGATGTATAATAAATCTAAATTTATTATACTAGAGCCTAAAAATGTATATGATGAAATTTAGGACCTGTATTAAGGATTTTATTTAAAATCTCATTTTTAATCAGGATTGTTTATACTTGAATTTAATTTAAGGTAATTTTATATTATTTACCTCCTAAACCCCACATATTTTTTTCCCACTTTAGTTATTTCTAGTGTTTTGGTGTTTTACCTTAATTATCCCCTCCTATGTACTTAAATCTATAAATAAAATATTTTTAAGAAATGTTGAGCTTATTTCTTCTTTGGTTAATGAACTTTTTCTTCCAAGTATATATTCTTTAAAAAAATCAATAATATTATTTTCTATAATCCAATTATTATTTAAAGTCATTTTCAAGAATATTTTTTACTTTATTTTAAAAGTATTAAAAAATTGAAAATCTTCTTAAAAAAGTTATTTATGAATTTTTTTAAAAATGTGTGAAAGGGGTATTTGTTTTAATATTTTCCACACTGGCAGATTTTCCTACCATCATTACCATTTTTTTATTAAAATATTACTTTAAAAATTTCATGGTTATTTTTAAAGAAAATAATTTTTCCAATATTCTGGGAATTTTTTATAAATTGTTTTTTTAAACAAAAGGATATTTTTATCATGTTTTCAAAAAAAGTTTCAAATGTTATTTTAAAGTTATTTTTTATCAATGTCAACGTCCTTTGAAATTTATTATCCTTAACTGGGGATATAATCTAATTATACCTACCATGTTCTTTCACTAGATGGATTATGATTATTTTATGTTAAAAAAATTTAGAAAACTATTTTATTTTACTTGGGTTATGATATGATGAATTGGAATATGTTATTATGATCTTGTGGCACAAATATGTATGGTTTTTATTTTGTGATAGGTGGTTCAATTAAATCCATCTAATAAATTGGGTAGTTATTGATATATTATGATATAATATAAAAAGGAGAGGGAGTGATCCAATTATAGATATTAAAAGAGGTTAATAAGTGAACCCAATACCTTATTGTTCTTTTCCACTATGTGATGATGGTTTTGGTGGTAAGACATGAATAATGAAATGATTTTCTATTATTATAATTCTTCAACAATTCTTATGAAATATTATTATGATTATGATATTCTCCCATGGATCATGATAGATAAATAATGATTCCTTACTCTTATAACTATTGTCTTTTGAAATACTAATTCTTTATTCCATAAATCATAATTTATGATCTATGACTGATTGGGTATGAAATTCATAAGTTATGGTAATTTTTTATGCCCTTGTGATTATTTTATAATTTCATTTGATTGTCAATTAATATCTCCCACATTTACCCATACTAATAATATGATCTATCCTTTTCTTATATTTCTATTTTCCTCAGGTTATGAAGAAACATATTAAGTAAACAATGTCTAATAAGTGTAATATTAGAGAAGAACATTGTGGGAGATGTTGAAGATAATTCATGAAATATGTTGATTATCTATCTATTATTCAAAGACATTATCCCTTTTCTATTTTGTGGAATGCATTATTATAAAATGTATTGAATATTAAATTATAATAATAAAATATTTTTGAATTTAATTCTAGGGTCTCTATAGATAGATAAGGGTCATCTGAACAGTTAAGACTAACCACTTCAGATTATGGTGGAATGGTAAACAAGATGAGTAGTGGTGTGTTACAAGGAAATTTGAAAAGGTCGGTGTTTTTTCATCATTCTCTCATTAGTGTCCTTATCAAAAGAGAGATAACAACATTACCAAGATGTCATTAAAAGTGGGTGTGAACCTATTGGAGGTTAGGAGGAGGATGGATAATTCCTAAGGATATTGATAATATATTTGGAAGAAGTCGCATTTTATCCTTGTGTCACCAGCTACAAATATTGGTGGATGTGCCATATTGGTAAGAGATGGTGTAGAAGTTGACATGGGTTTGGAGGAGTATGTTTCTTTTCACCTCTTCCCTTGTTAGTGGGATATATTTTTGAATAACTCAATGGTGAAATTCAATGCATATGGATTATGTGTTTACCAAAACTAGAAGTAATTATTTGTAAAGGTGGGGATTTAAGTGCTTCCGCATGAGGTAACCTAGCCAATGAAACCTTCTCAAATGAATGTTAGAGATTTTTTGAATCCTTTTTAACTTTGTGGAAGGAATAACTATGGATTATGAATGGATTTTGGTGAAGAGGTATAGGAATATTTTCATAAAGATGATTCGTGTTTTAGATAAAGTTTATCTTTGAAAAGAGATGGTGTTGATACCCTTGGTAGTGAATGAGGATATTTCCTTCCTGGGTGGTTTGTATTGAGGTTGTTTAGAGATCAAACATCTATATAATAATTGATTGTGTGCAAAGTTGTGTAGGTTTTAACATGGGTATGGGGAGAGATTATTATTTGAGGAACCTAATTTTTTTCTTTTGGGGGGGATAAAAGGGTTTAATGTTGTAGAGTATATAGCATCCCAAGATTTTATAAACCAAGACCTAACCCAAAATTTTGATTTTGGAGTCCTAGGACCACTGTAGGGATAGAATTTTAAATTTACCCTTCTATAATATCATATAAAATATTTATGTTGGTTATATTGATCCCAAGGGGAGGTGTTCACCCCCAGACTGATTTGGTGTGAAGTTTCAACCATTGTATAAACTCAAGAAAAATATATATTATATATGATATTTTTTAAATTCATGAACACATATTTTCAAAAAACAATGATTTTACTTCAAAACAAGTCCTCATATGGGAAATCTATGACCTCTATTGAGCCAAGAATAGTGGTTTTACCCTAGGAGCACTATTATTTATTTTTACATTAGGGTCCTTGTGTTCACATCATTGGTGGTAGAGATAAATTAATGGAATTAGTTAAATTTATTTAGTTAATTAAATTATTTATATTAAAGATAACCTAAGTATATCCCAATTTAAACCCCTATAATATTATTCCGATTGGTTTGATCGTAATTCTTGTCATAAACCTTGATTGTGAGAAAGAGAAGGGGGTTTGATGTTTGTCACAATGATATCAAACTGAAGAAATTGGATTGGATATTCGAAGATGCCGATGAGTGGATCATGTGGCTACAATAAGGACTGAAGTAGTAGAGATTTACCATCGATGTAGGGATTTATAATTTTTTTCACTATTCTTCATATAATTAGTATTGAATTTATTTTTTTGAACCTCCAAACTCAATGACTGAACTCGGGGTGTAATATTTATTTATTTTCTTTAAACACATTATGAGTTATCGAATTCTCATTTATGCTTTATAATTTATGTGTTGCGAAATTTTTATTTTAGGAATTATTTAACCCTAACGTTTTTCTTTAAGATCATGTGATTTTTGGGGTAGGTCAATAATTAACAAGGATCCTGATCACTATTTTTATTCCATATATTCTCTAATATTTCTCTCTCTTTCTCTCTCCTCTATCATGATGCCCCTACCTTATGTGATAATGAAGGGATTCCATACTAATTAATATATGGCGGTCGATAAGAGAAGGAGTTATAGTGTTTCATGTAGTGGAATAGAGGAATGGAAGTCATGGCATAGGAAGAGGATGGTTGAAGTAACTCAGGATAGTGTAAGAGAGACTCAATGATAGAAGCAGTAGTGTGGTTTGGATGCATTGATGCCATGAGTTGAAGTGCACTCAATCAGTTGTGGAATCTGTTTGAGAGGATCATGTTGGTAGACACGATGTATTTAATGGTTATGGTGTACCCTAAAGAATTAGAACAGGGTTTCTAGGTCACCATTCTTAGCCATTCGATAACACACTAAAATTTTGTGAATTAGTTTTTTAAAATGAAATTAATATTTTGATATTTAACATTTCATGAAACACTAAATATATCTTTTTTTATATGAAAGAACTATGTGTGGCTTGCATTATACGTAACACCAAGTAAATATTGCACTACATGAAACATTTTTATTATCATTCAGTACACATGGCACTATGTTTGGCTTATATTACACACAATCTTGAGTCCCTTTGATAGCTCGTGTTATATTCAAGGTTGAGTTTTACCGAACTACAAGATAATATAATTATTATTATTAAAATATTGTTATAGCTACCACCTAGAAATTGGAATGGAATTTATGAATAAGATTAACTAAATTCTGAAAATATTATTTACACATGTATATAAAATTAATCTTTTGGTTATCAATTATCATAAGTGAACTTAAGAACTATTTGAAAATAAATAAATTACTTTTCTAAGAAAACTATTTTTCTATGTAAAAACACAATTTTATCTCAATAAATTAAACAAATAACTTTTGATTAATTTTTTCATTAAAATTTATATATTATATATTAAATAAATATTTTTTATACTCATCCAATAGATTTTATAGGCAGAATATAAGAATAAATCCAATTTTATGAATAAAAAGATGTATTTTTCTGAAAGGTAATTTTCTCGCCTTTTAATGGTGATGGAATTTTAAATATGATTTTTGAAACTATTATAATTTTTATTTGAAAAAATAAACTTAATTTTTTAAATTTTAATATAAAAATTAACTTTGGGTTAATTTTTGTTATTTTTCTGAGAAGTTTCATTTTTTGTTAAATAGTGAAAAACACTGAGTTTTAATTCAAAACTGATTTTTCATCTAATTTATTTATAAAATTAAATTACATTTTATTTTGGTTTTAATGTTTAATTAGATCAATTTTACATCAATTAATGTAATTTAGTTCATTTTAACCATTTTACATTGAATTGTTTTATAAAAATATTTCAAACTATTGGATCATTTTTGCTTAAAAACTCATTATCGTGGCACGTTTACAGGAATAATTTTAAAACAATTTCAACCACTTATGTCATTTGATTTTGGAAAAATGAATTAATATTTTTAACCAAAATAATTTATAATATCTAATAAGTTCAAATTATTTTTTGACTAAAAATATTAGTGAAAGTGATTGAAATTAATTACAGTGATTAAGAGAAAAAATAGTGTAACAAAGGACTAAACCTTAAACTTAAGGCCCAAAATGATATATAAACTTGAAAAAAGTCCATTTTATGTTTCTATTAATACCTTATACAACATTTTATCAGTTTTTTACCATTATTGGAGCCACATTTCATGTGGAAAATGTGGTTTGAATTCCCTTTTCAAAAAATTATGCGGATGTCACACCTTCTCCACTATAAAAAGGAACTCGCCCTTCCTACTTATTCACACATCTAAATACCTTAATCTAACCAAAAATATATGAAATTAAGATCCCAAAATCTATAAATTCATCCTATAATCCTCCCTTTGGTAATAAATCAAACCAAGTAAGCCCTTTGATGCAAATCAAGAGGATCTTCCCAAAGAAGAGGTAACATCCTTCTTAAGATCCTTTGTTTTATTTTCATTATCCATGACCTAAACTCTTCATATTATATGATTATATAAAAAATAAGTATAAAAAATTTTCTTATATGTTTTTATTATAAGGTTTAAACTTACACTTACACACACTTTCATCTAATGAGTTACGAACTTACCATTCTTGTGTACGTAGAATTACCGCCTCACGAAATAATGTTGTTCATTTTTCCTTTTCCACTTCTCATTGTCATGAATTATAATGGAAACTCTGTTTTTATATGATATATATGATATTTATGATGTATTAATTCTTATTTAATTATTATATAAAACATACATTCATGCTATCTAGTTTTTTTTTAAATTGGACAACATCGTTTATAGACGTGTGGACTACCATCACTTCAATGAGATGTGATTCATTCTCACTTTACTTGGAATGTATTAAGGATGGTTTTAGTAAAATTATATGATATATATGGAATAATAATTATACCTTAATTATATTATATATATAAATATATTTCAATTACTTTCTTTCTATCAATACGATAAGAAAATAGAAATAGCATTCATGCGTACGTGCGTCCTACCATCTCCATGAACAGTGTATTCCATTTCATATATCTATATTTTATAGATTTTCATAAATATTTATATAATTAATATTTATGATATATAAATCATGTTTTGAATTTTTAAATATGTAAATAGTGATCTATTTAATATGATAAATAACAAAAATTTAAAATATATACGAAAAATAAAGCAGATATTACCCGAAACGTAACGTTAAGAGTGAATTATTAATATATAGGTAATATAAAGTCATAATAAAATCATATATGTTATTATATATAATAATTTTGTTATTTTTTATATTTATAATAAACTTATATTTATTATATAGGATGGTTGGATGTTTATGAAGAAATTCAAGACTTAAAGTAAGGGTTTTCTCGTTTCACTTTTCTTTCTTTGAGACTTATACCTTATTCACAACTCATTTATTTTGTTTAGTGTATATGATTACCATTAATGTATTATAAAATTATTATACTTAAATTTATGGGTATTTAAATATCCATTTTAATATCTCATTTTCATGGTGTTTATGGTTCAAAAGTTACCAAATCAGTAGAGTAATTTTGCCTCAATTTTCCTTCATTGAGACACATGTTTTGTTATACACCTATATTATTTTACAAGGTGTATATGCTACCATTTTAAATGTAATATAATTTATATACTTATTTTAGTGATATTATAAACTTCATTTAATCTCATCATGGTAAGATTTTATTACAACAATCTCATCATTTATCGGAATTGTTTATGATTATGATTACATTGATGAAATGTTGTGATCCATATCTCAAGGAAATCATTTATTTCAGTACCCTATATGTATTCATGATATTATAAGTCATTATTAAAATTTTTTACTCTTTGGTACTTAAGATAATTAAGAATGTGTTTTTAAGAAAATCTGGCCATACCACTATCTTCGGTCGGAAATCCATGTTCTCTAAAAACCATTTTTTTCTAAAAATATTTTTAAATATGTTATAATATTATCCTGTTATATATAAAATCAATTTTTACCCATGTTTTTCCCTTATAATAAAATGTTTTAAAAAAAATCTTCTTGTCATTTTTCGATCGAGACACTTTTCTAAACTTTTTATGGTGCAAAAGGAATGTATGGAATGTGTGGATTTATCTTCTGACATGACCATAATTCTTTGAAGCTTTATTTGAAATTTTATAATATTACATTTTTTAAGAATTTTTATTAACTAATAATCTATTATTTTTAAATTTGTTTTCAAATAAAAAGATTTTAAAAAAAAATATTTTCAATAAGAGTTTTAAATGATTTTCAAATATTCATTTAAAGGATTTAAAATCTATTTAAAAAAAATGTTTTAAAAAATGGTTTATATTTAAAAAGTGTTTTAAAAATTTTCAATCTTCTTCTATAAGTTTTCAAGGAAAATATTCTCAAGATGTTTTCAAGCTTCCATTATATGTTTTCAAATATATTTTCAAAAGAAATTTCAAAATGATTTATGTTTTAAAGAGAGTTTTTTTAAATCAGAAAACATATTTCCCTAAAGAAATATTTTTAAATGGTTTTCCATGATTCCTTTATATGTTTTAAAAGTGGTTTAAAAGATAAGTATTTTAAAAATGTTATATGTTTTAAAAATTTATGTTCCAAGTGATATTTCTAAATCCTAATCGATCTAAGATGACATTTTTTATTGTAGTTTAGGCTTTAATAGGTATATAATCCAAGGACACCATTCATATTACTTATATGAATGGTTTATGTTTTGATGGAATGATGTTTATGACACCTGTTTATCTTACATAGGTTATATGATTTTTAAACCCACTTCTTTTCATGGGTTATGATTTGATGGTATGACTATGAGACCTATGTCTTTTCCATAGGTAATGATATGATGAAATTTTTATGATACCCATTTCATTTCATGGGTATGTTATTATGTTTAGGAAACCCATATATTTTTACGGGTCATGATATTATGCATGTTTTGTTATCTTATGGCACATGAATGTATGATTTTATTATGTGACATGTGGGACCTATGTAACGACCCAAACTTTCATTAATGGAAATTCCACTTGATCTAATTAAATGTCTTATTATGGTAATATAACATGTGAACTTCATTGGATTTATGATTTTGATTTTAAAATACCATTATGAATTTTGACCATTGCTAATATAGTAAGTGAACAGTGATCGCATGATTAGTATAAATATAGGGCTTTAAAAAATCCAATTTAATCAGACAAAGGAAGTGATGGCCTCATCCAGTAGGCTTGCCTCGTACAAAGCCCATTTGTTGGATCTCAGAAAGGAGGTTACGTCTTTGGGATTTTCTCTTGACCAAGCCCAATCTGAGCTTAAATATGTTAAGATTGAGGAGAACTGCCTATGGGAGAAGTGGAAGTTGATAGAGATTACCACTCGAGCAATGTTATCTAAGCCACCCCAAGAGTCTGTCACAATCGCGCACCTTACCATAAGGTATTGTGCGGGTGTTTTAAGGGGTTATGTAACAATACCCTAGTACTATAATTATGAACATTATTTTTGTATATAATAAAGTATATACTTTCATTTTATTATTGTTACTTTATAAATTGTTTTTAAAGCTTAAATAATATTTTTAGTTAATATTCAACTAAGAAATCTATTTTGATGAATAAATGGATTTTTGAATTAAATAATATTTTAAATAAAATATTATTATTATTAAATTAATTTTTATTAAATATAAACTATTGTATAATTTTATGAATTCAATTTTAATTTTTATTAAGGTTTGAAAGCCATTTTTATTAAAACCCATGAATTTTCGATAAATGTCGGTTTTTATTTAAAAGTGAAAATTAAAATATTTAGAAAATAATTTAGATAAAATTAATATTATTTATAGAATTAGGATGTATAAATTATCCAACAGTGAAATTTTCATAATTTTCTGAGACAGTTGAATTTTTGGGTAAAAATTAAATATTGTTTAAATATATAATGTATTTTATGACATCATAATGACCCAATAGTGGTGTAATAAAATACTATAAATGCTATATTCATCCAATACATGTTTTTACATTAAAATAATGTTATTTTGGGTTTGTTTTATTTATTTTACAAAGATTTAGTGGACCCTTCAAGACTTATAAAACATTTTGTGTTTTTAAATTGTTTTCCTTGAGAGTGTGACTCAACTCCACATAAGAAACCCTATTATTTTAAGAAGTTCATCCATTGGCCTTATAAAATATATTTTTACACTCCCCTTTGGAAAAAACCATGGGAAAAAACTATAACACCCCAAGATTTTATAGTATGTTATCTCTTCAAAGTATTTCAATAACATGTGATACACGCAACACCGAGTTCGAGCGCACCACGAATTATCAAACTAGCCGTTCAAAAAAGAGGTTATGAATAGTATCAACCGCATTTTAAATTTTATTTATCCTATATAATATTAACATTAAACTTTTGTGTTTCTTAGACATAATATAAGAAAATTTTAATTTTTATGATAAAAGAGGTATTTTTCAAAAAATGCAGTTTTTCCGCCTTTTAATGGTGAACCCTTATTAAATCTAATATTTGACACTTTTATATATTAAATTTAGTGAAATTAAATTATTATTTATAATATGTACATAAAAATTTAGTTTGGATAAATTTTTGGTACTTTTCTGATAACTTTCATATTTTGATGAATAGTGAAAAAAATACTAAATTTTAATTAAAAACAAATTTTTTAATCAAAATAATTTATAATGTTAAATTATAAATTTGAGTGATTTTAAAGTATAATTAGACTATATTTTTATAATTTAATATAATTTAGGTCATTGTATGTAATTTTACATTTAAACTAGACATAAACAAGTGTCAATCTTTTGATAGTTATTATTTCTTAAAAACTCGCTTTCTGTTTTAACAATGGGAATTAATTTTAAATTAATTTCTGCCACTTCTGTGTTTTGAATTTGGAAAAATGGATTCCATATTGGGAATCAGGATTTATAAATTGTGTAAATAGGTAACTTTTATTTTTATATATTATGGATATTTACTTTAGTAAATATTTTATTTACCATGGTTAAAGGGTAAATCCGGTAAATTGGGGAAAAAATAATATTATAATAATATTAAATTACCCTAAAATGTTTCCTACTAATATTTGTTGATAAATTTATGAACATGGGAATCCTTGGGTAGTTTTTGGGACTCTATGTAGCCACTTGAGAGTGATAATGACACTTTATATTAATTAATTTAAAGTAAACACAAAAATAACATAAACATATATCTTTTAGTAAAACAATTTTTACATGAGGTTATATAAGTTATATTTTACACTATAAATACTAATTAGAAAGATAAAAATATTTCCTATATAATTATATTTCATTTATAATTTTTAGACAATAAATAATAAAATTTATTTATGACACAACGATGATGCATTAATTACCTTATTGATGAAAGAATCAAATAACTGGTATTGTAAATATTAAAATAAATTTAATTTGAAAGTTTTGATGCCATAAACTAATTATATAGGTTAGTATGACATGTTATGATTGATTAAATGTATTTTTTTCTAAGTAATAATGTTGTGATGATTTTCACAAAAACCAAATACTAAATAGTGTCAAAATTGACATAATTGAGTTCATAAAACAAATAATATATTATTAATTGATATAATATTCCTAAAAATATAAGGTTCAGAAAAAAGAATTATATAAGGTTATATATATTAATAATGAATCACAATGGGTTCTATTGGATGGTTATAGTAAGTTTATTAACCATATAATATAAAAATACAAAGAGACATGGTAAATGTCAAACTATTTAACTAAGAGTTAAATCTAAAAGATAAGGTTAATATGGTGACCTAAACCTGTCTAAAACCTATTGGTTTAGAGGTTTTAGACCCATACCCACCTTATCCTACAAATAAATAATTTTTTATCCATTATAAACCGAAATTTTTTTTATTATAAAATAATATTTCAAGCTTTTCCTAAAGTGACCATCACCTATCTTATAAAAGGGAACTTCCCCTTCTCTTAATTTCACACCTCCAAAGCAATTTGGATCGAAACAAACCTACCCAAATATCCTTCAATATTTCCTCCCTTCATCCTAGAGGCCTTCATTTGGTTATAAATCCAATATAAGGATCACTTTTGATCAAACCAAAAGGAAGAACCCGAAGAAGAGGTAAATATTTCATCACCTCTTTCAAGTTCTTTTCTTCTTCCACTTCCTCTTTATTTATTGTTTCCATTATAAAGTAATAAATCTAGTATCTTCTATATACTGTGATGTTATTAGAGAAATTTTACAACCATATTCATTATTTTATCCAACATATTAATGACAAAGTCACCATACATTTGTATGTAGGGCTTACCGTCTCCACGTCGTGGTCTAGTTTGTTATTCAAACACTTCATTATTTGTATGGATATAATAATGAGTATAAATAATGTAAATAATAAATATAACATGTTAATTATTCTTTATAAATTATATACCATCCAATTACATACGATTTCACCATCAATATAATGATATTATCGCTCGTGCGTACGTACGGATTACCGTCTCCACAGACGCGGTGAGATTCAATCCCCATCGTAATAATTCAAGAATAATTTTCATTTTATGATTAAAAATAATGTTTAAGAACTTAATATAATTATATATATGAATAAAATACATCCTATCCATAAAACACATGGCTTATGTAACCGAGCATATAAAGGAAAACGGATCAGTTAACACCCGAAACGATGATACAACTAAAATATTATTAACAAAGCAATATTAGAGGATCATATATGATATCATATTTATGTATATAGTTATTGTATAATTTAATTACAATGATTTAACTATTATAAAAGAGGTTAATGTACCCTAAACCAAGGAAAATTACATGGCAAGGGTTAATTTCATAATATCTTTATTATCCGAGCTTGTTTTTATGTAAGTATCTACTGGGACATATTTATTATCAATGTCCATGTTTCATAAAAGAGTTTTCAAAGGGATTTTTTTAAGGGACTTTTTTACTAAAACAAAATTTTAAATATTTTAAATATTTATTCTTCTAAATCATTCTCATTAATGTCCATGTTTTCAAAATGGTTTTTAAGGATTTATTTATATGGACATGAATGTTTTTAAAATTTTAATTAATTTAAAAAGTTTCAAAGTGGTATGGGACACTTTGATTAAAAATGTCTTTAAATTTATTCCTTTTTAAATTGTGTGACGTTTAAATGTTTTCATGAAAAAGGGATATTTCTCTCAAAGATTTTTACAAATAATTTTCATCTATGTCAACATCCTTTGATGGATTTTTAAACTTGTTTGAAGATGATTTATTATGATACAAATCTTCCATATTGTATTAAAGTTTTTGTGATATTTTTTACTGTGGATGTTTTATTTTTATATCATTCATGGTTTATGGATAAAGTATTGACATTTCGTATGCAAGTTTTAATATGAATGTTTATGTTATGTTTAAACCTTTTCATATGAGGAATGAATTAGACTTAGTAAGTGACGGGTGGAGCCAGCTATAGCTCCTAGATGCATCGATAGGTCTCGTGAGACAAACTAGTGTCTTGGTGCAAGGTCTTGACAAAATCTTATTTGTAATCTTGGCACAAGGCCTCGACTATGTGGTTATGAAGTCTGGCATTATGTATTCCATCATTATTAAAGTGGATATTGATATTGCATGTGATTATTCAACTAGTAGAATATCCATGTGAATAAGTAAATGGAATTATTTGATTTTATATTTTCCATATTATGCTGAAGTTTAAGTTTAAAAGGCTTTTGTTTTAATCTTATACATTGCCTTAAATTTTATGCTTATTTAGGTAAGTTTCTGCTATATTATTATCCTTACTGAGCATCTGAGCTCACCCATTTTTATGTTTTATTTTCCCAAGATTTACAAGAAGTGTATTATGATTGATATGTAGGGTTAATCTAAAAGGGAACAATGGCATTCTCAAAGAACTATCTATGCTGTATTTTATGTTTGAAATTGTAATGTGAAGTCGATGTATGTAATCTATTTCCAAGACTGCTAAACCGATCGGTCTTTGGGGAAATTATTTCTTTGTATCATGCCAATGTATTAAAATAATTTACCGGCTTCGGGCTTTTGGGGTCAGGGCGTTACAAAAACCATGGGCTGGTTTGTGGTGTCCCAAACCTAAATAATAAAGAATTCCATCTCCTTTCTTATATAAACCCACCCAAACTCTCACTTCCTCTTCACGAAAATAATTTGTATTTTGACCAAACCCTACCCTCCCCTCACTATAATACTCCCAAGGTGCCTCATGCTCCCAAGAAGCCTCTCTAAATCCTCTCCTAAGGCCTTGGGATCACACTTCCAAGTAAGGGATTTCTTCCTTTCTCATTTTTGTCCAAAATTATTTAAGTTGTTATTCCCTTTTTTAAAATTATTAATGTTGGTATATGATTTCACACCTCCCCCATACTTCCCTCTTTAATTTTGGATGATGGGAGACCCCTTTATCTCTCATTAATTCCTCCCATGTACACTTGTTACCATGCTGAAATTCTGTGAGGGATTTCTCTCTCCTCTTTTACATCCAAGTAATTATTTGGTATTGTGCATCTAGATTCCATTACATTCATTGGTAAATGTATCTATATGACCCCACATACTGTCCATTTCATGTACATGTGATGAGACACCCAGTTCTCTCTCATCAACCATTTTCATGAATCCTTATGTCACGTCGTTATGCTGCCGAAATTGCACTACATTTTTTCAAGCCAAGATCATTGTGTAGTGAATACCATTCCCATGTCTCTATCAAGGGTATTCACCTTCATACACATATAAATATGGAATGGTAATTTCATGTATTTATTCCACATTACTTAATCATGTAATAACTTATGATGTTGATTGATTCCATGTTATATGATCTGTGTGGCACACTTATTCATGAAATAAAAATTTTAAGAAGGGTGTTCCCTGATAGCGCTCGAATGCATTGGGTAAAGTATAGTATCATGATACATTATGTGCAATGAGTGTTGACTCGTGCTAATTCAAGTGCAATGAGGTTTTACTAGTGCTTCATGTGCAATGAGGGTTTATTGGTCCTCCATGTTCAATGAGCTTTGCTCATGCTAATTCCATGTTAAGTGTTGTTGCTACATTTCCATGTTATTATTATCATACTTTATCATGAATTGATGTTTATGTTCCTCTTTTGATCCATTGATATTCCTATTGACTAACATGTATTGTATTCCTCATGTTATTCCATTTTTATTCCCTTACAGGGCGTTATAGCTCACCCTTTTCTTATGCATGTCCTCAGGTTATCCTATGCAATGCTAAGTATGAGGGAATATGGTGGTCATGTAAAGAAATTTTTCAATAAATATGTTGTGTGTTTTATGTTCCAAGATATTATGTAATGTTCCTAACCCCAAATACACTAGACCTCTTGATCTTCTATGTTGTATCAAGTGAATATTTTATGTAATAAATCATGTTTAAGTGTGTAATAAAGAGCAGGTTTGTTATAGTTGTTATCATAAGATAGGTTTAGTTATTTTTGGGATTAGTATTATAAGATCCTAGTAAATCCTTAGAGACAAGACTAAGTATAAAAAAATCCATAAGTATTTGTGAGTATTGATTAAGTGGTTTATCAAGAAAATACATCCATGTATGGATACGAGCAGGTAGAGGTGGCTCTAGCACAAATGTACCTAGGGGTGAAAACCCCGACAAGGAGTTTCGGGCTTGACCCGGGGCATTCTGTTACATGAAAATGGGCCTTGTTTCACTATTAGTTACAACAATCCCAAGGGATATTCTTTATTAAATTCACAAGCTTAGTATGAACCCTTATTAAGGTAATTAAAAAATTTCCCTAAGAATATATGTTAGAAAGTAAATCATAAATAGCATATATTGAAGCCTATGGATTAATAAGTTAAGGGAATAAAAGTTATTTATAAGTCATTGGTTTTTTCCTTGGATTACCGTTTATGTGTTACCCCTAAATTTCCTTTTATTCCAGCCAATGGAATGTAATATGAGGACTCGGGCTAACAACCGATGTGAAGATCAATGTAATGACTGTGCTAATGAGATTCCCAATCTGATGGGAGTGGGAATCGTGAACTTTGTCATGCTTCTCTTTCTGTTAACTCAAGATTTGAATAGAAACATGGTTCAAGAGGAACGTTCAACCCCCCCTAAGAAAGAACAAGTTGCTATCGAGAGCTTCATGTGACAAAGGCCTCATACTTTTAATGGATCATATAATCCCTAAATCACTGAAAAATGGATCATCTCCATTGAGAAGATCTTTTGTATCCTTTAATGTTCTGAAAAAGAGAATGTTCTCTTGGCTGTTAATCATATGGAGGGTGGATATGGTCAATGGTGGACGTTTATCAAAAATAAAATGCCTGGTGAGGAGATCAAGGTGTTGGAATGGAAGGATTTCTGGAAGATATTTTTCGATAAATATTTTTTGCGCACCCTCCGCCTTAAGATAAAAAGGTACTTCCCTTTCCTCAAGAAAAAAATGACTAATATGTCAAATAATACAAGATAAATTTCATAAGGTTTGCACAATACGCCTCTGGATTTTTTGTTATCCCTGAATTCAAGGTTGACCACTTCTTTGGTGGGATGAAACCTAGTCTGCGGAAAGCACTGGTGAACCGTGACTTTGACAGCTATGAGGAAATTGTTGGATGTTCCCTCAAGGTCAAAATGGAGATCGGAGAATCTCAGGGGTATCATGGGGATAATAAGTGTAAGGTGGAATTCAATTCCGGTGGTCCTATGGATACATACAATGGTGCTAAGAAGATATAGCACCCCACTTGCCAAAGGTGTAGAAAGAAGAACCCTGGAA
Organism: Viscum album; assembly: GCA_963277665.1. NCBI lineage: Eukaryota > Viridiplantae > Streptophyta > Magnoliopsida > Santalales > Viscaceae > Viscum > Viscum album. The sequence goes on from OY728122.1 coordinate 601,872,525, forward strand.
ATTGTCTGAAGGGGATGAGGAAATGCTTTAGGTGTGGAAGAGAAGGGCACCTAGCTTTAACTGCCGATAAGAAAAACCTACAGCTGAAAGAGAGGAGAGGAATGCTCCGTTTGAACCTCAAAGTGTTTTTCATTTCTACGAATGCAAAGAACTAGGGAATATTGAAAATTATTGCCCTAAGCCAAGGGTTTTCGGAGGCAACCAACAACTTCCAAGGCAGCAAGGGAGAGCTTTTTCCATCACTACTGCTGAAGTGAACCCTAAAAACGAAGTGGTGATGGGTATTCTATTTATTCATTCAAGAATAGTGAATTTACTTTTTTATTCAGGTTCTATGCATTCTTTTATATCCAAAAAGTTTAGTAGAACAATCCCAACACCACCACAAATCATGGAAGTAAATATGTCGGTGAGTATGGTAAATGGGGAAATCATTGCATCCTATGAATATAACTCCTCCCCTGTCATAATCGGGGGATTGAACTTCCCTATTAACCTCATCATACTCCCTCTGGTGGAATTTTATGCAATTCTTGGTATGGATTGGCTTTCCTTATATAGATCCAACATAAATTGTCGTGAGAGAGAAATCACTCTCCATGTGGAGAATCGACCCCTGATTATGTACAAGTGTGAGGAAGAAGATGAATCTTCTTTTGCTCCATCATCTCAAGTGTGGATATTACTACCACATGATCATGAATATCTAGCTCAGATGATTGAATCTAAGGAGGCAACCATCCTTGAAGACATGCCTATTGTGAGGGAATTCACGGAAGTGTTTCCTGAGGAATTTTCTGGTCTTCCTCTTAAAAGAGATATTGAATTCTCAGTTGATCTTAAACCTGGGTGGTTTCCAATATCCAAGACTTCCTATAGAATATCTATTGTAGAGCTTGAGGAGATAAAGAAAAAACTATAGGAGAATCTGGATAAAGGGTTTATACACCCAACTGCTTCACTATGGGGTGCGCCAGTCCTCTTCGTCAAGAGGAAGGATGGATCAATGGGCCTTTGCATCGATTATAGTGAGCTTAACAAAATCATGATAAAGAACAAGTATCCTCTACCATGAATTTATGAATTGTTTGATCAGTTTCATGGAGCACACAATACTTCTCCAAGGTAGATTTTTTGTCAGGATATTATCAAGTAAGGGTGAAGAAGGAAGATATCCCCAAGACTGATTTTCATACAAGATACGGGCACTATGAATTCATAGTAATTCCTTTAGAATTCACTAATACTCCAGAAATATTCATGGACTTGATGAATAGATTCTTTAGAGATTAGCTTGACAAATTTTTGGTAGTATTTATAGATGATATACTAATATACCCCAAAACCAAGGAGGATCATGAGGAGCATCTAAGAACTGTACTAGAGACCTTGCGAAAGGAGAAGATCTATGAAAAATACATCAAGTGTGAGTTCTGGTTAAAGGAGGTCTCATTCTTGGTCCATATCATCACAAGAAATGGGATATCTATGGATCCCTCCAAGACAAATACAATGGAGGGATGGTCGAGGCCAACATCGGTAATGGATATCCATAGCTTCTTGGGGTTAGCTGGATATTATCAACAATTTGTGAGAAATTTCTGACAATAGTCCAACCCTCTTACCAAGCTAACTCGGAAGGGAGTAAAGTTTTCTTGGAGTGATGAATGTGAAGAAAGATTCAAGGAGTTGAAAAGTAGGATTATCATTGCACTCGTGCTCACTTTACCCACAAGTGGAGAACTTTTTGTGGTATTCAGTGATGCTTCAGAGAAGGTTCTAGGCTGTGTGTTGGTGCAAAATGACCAAGTCATTGCCTATGATTCAAGGTAATTAAAAGTTCATGAGCATAATTATCCAACACACTGAGGTGATATTCTCTTTAAAAATTTGGCGGCATTATCTCTTTGGGGAGAAGTGTGAAATATATATGGACTACAAAATCCTCAAGTATATATTCACACATAAAAGCTGAACATGCACCAACGAAAATGATTAGAGATGATCAAATACTATGAATTCCCAATCCATTACCACCCTAGGAAAGAGAACTAGGTGGTGGATGATCTAAGTATAAAGGACTTGGTGATTCTATCATAGATGAGAATTGATAAGGATCCAATTTTCTCAGACATGATGAAAATGGACATGGGAATCATAAAGAAGAGAACATCATCAATCCTTTCACAAATGATTACTCAACCGTATCTTTTGAAAAGGTTAAATGATGCTCAAAATGACATTGTGGGAATTCAGAAGAAAGTGAAAGATATTAGAAAAGGGAAATCCTCGGAGTTCAATGTTAATGAAGATGGAAAAGTGAGATTTGGGAAAATACTATGTGTTCCATCAAGTTTGGAACTGAAGAAGGAACTTTTGGATGAAGCGCGTAGTTCCAATTTCTCTATTCACCCAAGAAACACAAAGATGTATTAAGATCTCTGAGAGCATTATTGGTGAGATAATATGAAGAAGGAGATCCCTGAGTATACATCAAAGTGCCTGGTGTGTCAATAAGTGAAGGTAGAGAGGCAGAAGTCTAAGGGGATGATGCAACCATTTCCCATGCCTGCATGGAAATGGGATAACATCACCATGGAATTTTTCACTGGACTTCCGAATACATCCAAAGGATACAAGGAAATCTAGGTTTTTATGGATCATCTTAAAAAAAATTCATACTTTATTGAAATTTAAGAGGATTTCTCATTGGATCAACTGCCACAGATATATATCAGGTAAGTGTTAAGGCTGCATGGAGTACCACTATCTATTATATCCGATTGAGATCCAAAATTCACCTCTATGTTTTGGAAGAGTCTTCAACATGCTCTAGATATAAAGTTGAACTTCAATATGGCTTATCATCCTCAAACTAATGGCCAATCTGAGCGGACTATCCAAACACTTGATAACATGTTGAGAGCATGCTCAATGGACTTCAAAGTAGTATGGGATCAACATATTCCTCTAGTTAAGTTCTCTTATAAAAAAAAGTTTCCACTCGAGCATCCGAATGGAACCATATGAAGCCCTATATGGGAATAGGTTCATAACACTGGTATGTTGGGATAAAGTTAGTGAGTGTAAGCTGCATTTCCATAGATGGTATAAGAAATGGTGGAGAAGGTGAAAACCATTCAGCAGCATATCAAGGAAGCCCAGAGTCTATAGAAGAGTTATACAGATAACTGTCGTTGAGAACTTGAGTTTAAAGTTGGATACATGGTATTTCTATGCATATCTCCGTGGAATAAGGTCATGAGGTTTGGAAAGAAAGGGAATTTAAGTCCTAGGTACATCGGCCCCTTCGAGATTCTTGATCGTGTCGGGGTTGTGGCCTATCCACTAGCACTTCCACCTACCATGGCTAAAGTACATGATGTATTTTATGTATCCCTCTTAAGAAATTACATACCATACCCTTCATATGTACTCTCTTCAGAGGTAGTATAGTTAGAGGATGGTCTTTATTATGAAGATCAACTAGTGAAGATCTTAGATCATAGAGAAAAGTTCTACGAAATAAGACAATGCCCCTCGTCAAGCTGTTGTGGTGAAACTACAAGTTTGAAGAAGAGATGTGGGAATTAGAGTAAATGTTGAAGAAAATTTACCAACATCTGTTTTAGTGTGGGAAAAGGAAATTTTGAGGGTGAAATTTCTTAAGGGGGAGATTGTAATGACCCAAACATTCATTAAGGGAAATTCCTCTTGATCTAATTAAATTTCTTATTATGGTTATATATAATGTGAACTTAATTGGTTTTTCATTTTGGATTTTAAAACACCATTAAGAATTGTGACTGTTTCTAATATAGTCGTTGAATAGTGATCACATGATTAGTATAAATATAGGGCTTTAACAAATCCAATTTACTCAGACAAAGGAAGTGATGGCCTCATCTAGTAGACTTTCCCCATAGGAAGCCCATTTTTCGGAGCTCGAAAAACAAGGTTACATATTTGGGATTTTCTCTTGACCAAGCCCAAGTCAAGCTTGAATATATTAAGCTCAAGCAGAACCGACTAAGAGAGAAGTGGAAGTTGATAGAGATTACCACTCGAGCAATGTTATCTGAGGAACCCCAAGAGTCGGTCACCTTCACGCACCTTACCCTAAGGTCTTATATGGGTGTTTTCAGGGGTTATGTAACAAGACCCTAGTACTATATTTATTTACATTATTTTTTTATATAATAAAGAATGTAAATTCATTTTATTATTGTTACTTTGTAAATTGTTTTTAAATCTCAAATAGTATTTTTAATTAATATTCAACTAAGAAATCTATTTTGATGAATTAATGGATTTTAGATAAATGTCTGTTTTTATTTAAAAGTGAAAATTAAAATATTTAATAAATTATTTAGATAAAATGAATATTATTTCTGGAATCATGATGTCGAAATTATCCAATGGTGAAATTTTCATAATTTTCTGAGACAGTCGAATTTTTTGGTAAAAAATAAACACCATTTAAATATATAATGTGTTTTATGACATCATAATGACCCAAGAGTGATGTAATAAAATAATATAAACATTATGTTCGGACAATACATGTTTTAACATTAAAATAATGTGATTTTGGGTTTGTTCAATTTATTTTACAAAGCATTAGTGGACCCTTCAAGACTTATAAAAGATTGTGTCTTTGTAAATTGTTTTCCTTGAGAGTGTGACTCAAATCCACATAAGAAACCATATTATTTTAATAATTTAGGTCATTGGCCTTATAAAATATTATTTTCCAATCCCCTTTGGCAAAAACTATGGGCAAAAACCATGGGATGGTTTGTGATTTGTATTAGTTTAATGTGTGGTGTCCCAAACCTAAATAATAAAGAATTCTCTCTCATTTCCTATATAAACCCACCCAAGCTCCCACTTACTCTTCACTCAAAGAATTTGGATTTCAACCAACCCCCGCCCTCCCCTCTCTATAATCCTCCTAAGGTTCCCCAATCTCCCAATAATCCTCTCTCAAACCTCTTCTAATCCCTCAGGATCACACTTCCAAGTAAGGGATTTCTTCCTTTCTCATTTTTGTCTAGTTTTCTTTAAGTTGTTAAGCCCTTTTTTAAATAAAAAATGTTGGGGTATAATTTTTCACTTCCCCCATACTTCCCTCTTTATTTTGAGATTATGGGAGACCCCTTTATCTCTCATTAATGCCTCCCATGTACACCTGTTACCATGCTAAAATTCTATGAGGGATTTCTCTCTTCTCTTTTACATCCAAGTAATTATTTTGTATTGTGCATCTAAAATCCATTATGTTCATTGGGACATATATCTATATGACCCCCCTTAATGTCCATTTATTTTACATATGATGAGCCTCCCATTTCACTCTCATCAACCATATTCATGAATCCTTATGTCACGCTGTTATGCTGCTGAAATTGCACCGTGTTTTTCCAAGCCAAGATCATTGTGTAGTGAAGACCATACTCATGTCTCTATCAAGGGTATTCACCTTTATTCACATATACATATTTAATGGTACTTTCATTTATTTATTACAAATTACTTAATCGTGGAATAACTTATGATATTGATTTATTTCATGTTATATGATCCATGTGTCACACTTATGCATGAAATAAAATGTTTAAGAAGGGTGTGCCCTATTAGCGCTCCAATGTATTAGGTAAAGTATAGTATCATGATACGCCATTTTCTATGAGTTTTGACTTGTTCTGATTCAATTTAAACAAGGTTTTACTCGTAATTCATGTGCAATGAGGGTTTAATCATGCTCCATGTGCAATGATCTTTGCTCATGCTAATTCCACGTTAAGTGTTGTTGCCACATTTCCATGTTATGATTATCATGCTTTATCATGACTTTATGTTTATATTTCTCTTGTGCTCCATCGATATGCTTATTTACTAACATGTATTGTATTCCTCATGTTATTTCGTGTTTATTCTCTTACTGAGCTTTATAGCTCACCCTTTTCTTATGCATGTCCTTAGGTTATCCCATGAAATGCTAAGTACAAGGGAATGTAGTGGTCATGTAAAGGAAGTTTTCAATAAAGATGTTGTGTGTTTTATGTTCTAAGATGTTATGTAATGTTCCTAATCCCTAAAGACACTAGACATCTCAATATTATATGTTGTATCAAGTGAATATTTTATGTAATAAATCATGTTTAAGTGTGTAATAAAGAGTAGGGTTGTTATAACTTATATCTCCCTACAATGAATTAGGTAAATATTTATATCTAATGAGATAATTATGGGAAACAAGTTAAAGGGTTGTGAATAATGGGAAATAATTGTATTCTGATCCAAAATTTCAAACATGTATGTCCTGATTCATTATGGGAAGATGGGGAAACCCATTCCACTATGGGAAGATGGGAAAAACCTAATCCACTATGGGAATATGGGTAAACATGATCCCTTATAAGGAAATTAATTCAACTAGGGATGGTGGTGTGTCCTTACCAATAGGTTTAGTCCTCATAAAGTGACCTAATAAGTTTTTGGTAATGATCTTTGACTTATAAGGAATTATATTACATGTTTATGTGTTTGCTGAAAATTCTATGTCTTATGAATATGATATGCTCACGTGTTTATGTTCTTGATTATCTTATGATTCATGTCTTATGAACATACAATATTTATGTCATGTCTCATGTTTTTTATCTTTGATATATAAGTTATGATTTTAAATGTTATGCTCATGTTATCGTAACATTGTGTTCACGTTATACTTACACATTTTCTGTATTTACCCTTACTGAGCAATCAAGGTCACCTATTTATTATGTTTTCTTTCCTTAGGTTATAAATAAAGGTTTTAATTGGAAGTGATAAAGGGGAATATCTTTTTGGGAAATATTGAAGGTCTTTCACCAGGTTAGAATATTTTTTTTACAAGTTTCCAAAGACACTAAACTATTACGATCCTCAGGCATGTACTTATTTAATGTTATGAATATTCATCAAAAATGATTTAATATCAATGTACTTTAAGCATGGGTCTCTATAGTTGTTATAAAAGGGAAGGTTTATCATCATTTTAAAACTAAGATGAGAAAAAAATAGTGACATCCCTAGAAATATTTCTAAGGGTATGTCTAGGGATGTCGCTAAGGATAAGCCTAAGTTGTCATAGATTAAAGAAGGTGTCATAATTTATACATCCTATAAGTGATTTTTCATATTTATGTGGTTTTAGACTATGATAAGTGTTTATTACATAGTGATTTCTAGTTTTAATTAGTGCTGGGAACTAGAAGGTACTGGATTGACGTTTAATATGACAGACAATTTTCTCATGTGAAGTCAAATGTGATTTTAACTAGAGTGAAGGATTTTGTGATCATGTTTATTCATTTTTAACAAAACATGATTAACAATGTATACCTTAACCAACCCTAATACTCACCAAAGAAGATAAGTAAGGTGTTCATTGAGAGTTTGGATAATGGAGACCATGGAGGAAAGAATGTTTAGATTCATTTTTGTCAAGAATGTGGAAAGAATCACCAAAGATAATCTCTTAAAGCAACAATAAGTTGTATTGAATGTTTAAAATATGGACATAGAGAAAGTAACATCAAAGGAAAAATGAAGGGTTTTGTTAATGAAATGGTTGGGAATATAGGCCTCTCTAGGACATCATCAAAGGTGAAAATTTTTAAGTGTGGAATGAATAGTCATTATGAAAATCAGTGTCCCAAGTGGAAATCTCATGAAGAGAATCAGCAAGGTGGTATGAGTAATGGTTATATTGTTGATGATGATTATACTACAAGTAAAATTTGAAAGTAAAGAGGTATTAAGTAATAGGATGAGGTAGCCTTGTTAATTTCTTAAGGAAGAAGTACAATAATCAAATTTTTATGTATTTAGATTCAAGAATCATGTTATATGAATGGTTAAATATATAGGGATTATTCAGTTTATGTTATGTATTTACAATAATATGTTGAATGGTTATGTTGAAATAGAAAATTGATTTAATGGAAAGGTGTTGTTCATGGGAAACATGTGATTAAGGGAAAGATAACCCTTAATATGCTCCTTATTTTAAGATATTAATGTTTGGATAAATATATGCTAGATATTAATAAGTAAGTTTGATGGTAATGATTACCTTGGAATTAATTACATATTTATTGAAAAGTGTTTTATTTGATCATTTATGAAGTTCACAACATTTATGGATTTATAGAATATTCTAATAATCTTTAGAATATGGAAACATGCTTGTTTTCAATAAGGATTTATGTTAATTGAGGTTATTACCATGTTTTAAGAGAATACATGATGAAGGTATTTTCGGGTTTGGAATTTAACAACCAAGAGATAACTTATGATATATTAAGGATCAATGTAAAGCTAATTTAGTTAACTCCTTTCTAAAGTTTTGGATTTTTATCTTTCAGAAGGGTTATAAGGTTGACCATTTATGTAATGGTTTATGCTAAACTTCATATGATGTTTTATAGATTAAAGTATTATCTCACCATATGAGGATTTATGTATATTATATAACTTTTTCTAACCATTTTTTGTAATAAAAACATATGGAATGAACTATCATTATATCCATGGATCTCATGATATGTTAATTCCATAGGAATGAAAAGAATCACCTTCATTTCTTGGAATGAGAGATAAAGTGGAAGTTTATCAAGGCACAACAAAGGGTAAGGTTGTCCTAAAATCATGTAAGTATATATTTTCATAAAAATTCATAAATATTAGGAAAATTTATTTTTAAACAAAATGTTGTCAAGTTATCATCATTTATGATGATTTAAATAACCTTTTTCAAGCCTTAGTGGGTTATGAATTTGTGATTGCCAACATTATCCTAACATTTTCTCTATCACTCTCTATAAAAACATGAAAGTTATATTTCTCTTCTATGTTCATGTTCTCACATCCCACCTATTTTCTCCTATATGGAAACCTAGTTATGTGTTACTTTTGGGTAACTATCGTTTTTCCAACTTTCCCATTTTAAAAGAAGTTTTAGTATTCATTTTTACAATGTGGGTTTCTAAGAAAGGGATTTTTAAGTATTAGACATCTGATAACCCAGAGAAATTTTGAGTGAAAAAATCATTTTAAAGGGGGTAGAATGTAACACCTTGATATTTTTTTTATTTTTTTAATTAATTTTATATTTTATATTTTACATTTCCCGCAATACTGAATATATTTTTTTATATCAAAGAACTATGTGTGACTTGTGTTATATGCAACACCAAGTCAAACTTGCACAACTTTAAACACTTAGATTAGCTTTCAGTACATGAAACACTATATTTATTTTTTATTATACACAATATTGGGTCCCTTAGATAGCTTTTGTTATATTAAAGGTCAAGTTTTACCAAACTACAAGATATTATTAATATTATTATTAAAATATTATTATAGATACAACCTAAAAATTGGAATGGAAGTTAAGAATAATATTAACTAAATTTTGAAAATATTATTTACAATTGTATATAAAATTAATACTTTTGTTATCAATTAGTATAAGTGAATGTAAGAACTATTTTAATATAAATAGATTACTTTCCTAAGAAAACCATTTTTCTATGTAAAAATACAATTTTTATCTCAATAAATTAAAAAAAACACTTTTGATTAATGTTTTAATTAAAATTTATATATTATATATTCAATCAGTATTTTTTATACTCATCTAATATATTTTATAGGTATAAGATAAGAATAAATTCAATTTTATGAAAAAAAATATGTATTTTTCTAAAAGTTAATTTTACAGCCTTTTAATGGCGAACACCTTTTAAATATGATCTTTGACACTTTTAAAATGTTCATTTGAAAAAATAAACTTCTTTTTTGGAATAATAATATCAAAATTTACTTTGTATGAATATTTGGTATTTTTCTGGGAAGTTTCATTTTTTGATGAATAGTGAAAAACACTGAAATTTAATTCAAAACTGCTTTTACATATAATTTATTTATATTGTTAAATTAAATTTTATTTTGTTTTTAAAATTTAATTAGATCTATTTTACATAAATTAATCCAATTTAGTCCATTTTAACCAATTTCAAATTGAAATCGAATATAAAAACATTTCAATATTTTGGACCTTTTTGCTTAAAAACCCAATGTCTTGGCACATCTATAGTATTAATTTTAATTTAATTTCTGAAACTTCCAGTATTTGAGTTTTTAAAAATGAATTCCATATTTGAAATTAGAATAATTTATAATTTATAATAAGTTAAACTTAGTTTTTGACAAAAAATATTAGTTAAAGTGATTAAAATTAATTACTGCAATTAAGAGAAAAATTAGCTTAATAAAGGACTAAACCTTAAACTTAAGAACCAAAATGACATATAAACTTATCTAAAAGACATTTTTTGTTAATATTTAGACCCTATAATCCCATTTATCATCATGGTACCATTATTTTTGAAGATACAAAGTTGTTTTTGGAGGTTGAAATTGTTGTCAATTACTTAAGAAGATGAAAAGTCAATGAGTTATTAAGTATAAAGATTGTTGAACAAGACAATATTTTAGAAAAAATGTGTCATTGGTTATTTACACATTTTTTATAACATTGGGAGAATTTTATTTTATTATTGAACCCTGAATAGAGAAGAATTGAAATTTCTAGCTTTAAGGAAATATTGTAACTATACAAAATATTATTTTGAATGATGATTTTTGGTAAAGTTTTTAATGTAATAATTTTTTATCAAATAAATTGAGAAAACCTACTAGAATAAAGGTTCAGGTTGGGATGAACAAATACATCTGGGCCATTTAATTGATCTTTTTGTGTTGCCTTCCTCCCTGAACCTTCTTATGTGCTTGATCTTTTATCTGGGTCGTTCGATCATTTTTTCCAAGTTCTCAACCATTTGATCTGTTTGGTGAATTTTATGAGTGGTTAGATCAAAGTTGTGCATAGGATTCTACAAAAATCCACCGAGAATCTCCTATTCACTAGAGTCTCCATGAGCACTGACAGTCGACTCGATCCGATTTCCTGAGCATCTTTTGTACATTTGAATCCATCTGATCAACTATGTTGTGTCATTCAGCCTCTATCCGACTTTGTCTTCAACCTCGGTCTGTGCCTGAGATTTTTTATCATCGAAGGAAATATCCATTTAAATGTGGTCTAAAGCTTGATCCATGTTTACTCTTCATCGTTTTAACATCCTTAATATTCCATGATGATCAAAATTTTAGGCTGGTTCAATTTTATTGTAAATTGAAGTTCTAACAATCGATTTGTAGTATATGGAAATTATGAGATGTCTCAGTGGTGGTGATATTTTTTGAAGTGTAACATGAAGGCAACAAGTTCTTCCTTGATTCTAGAAGGTTCTATTATAATTCTATTTCCCTATAAACACTATTTGATGCCTTCATTCATTTTATGGTTCTGTGAGTTTGAAAAATTTTGTTTTCTAGTGAATTGAGTCTCTATGATCACTCTAGTTCATGGAAAGGATTTTTGTGCTCACTCTATCTTGAATTAAGGATAAAAGGATACTTGTTAAAAACAATATGTTCATTTCACACTGTTTATCATCACAAATAAATTATTTTCCATGTAGAACTTGAGGAAGCGCATGTTGCATCTCCTATCTTTCGTGATGAATGTTGTTATGTGAATCCTTTGAGACAGTGTGATACATATTTCCTATATTCTTCTTGTTTTCAAAAATTACCAAGATTTTGTTTCACTATGACTTGTTTGAATGGTTTTATGAGTTATGTGTACTATTTCTGTAATGATTTGATCTCTTTCAAACTTGTTTCAAGAATAAGTATGAGGCATCGCAAGGTAGAAGGATAGGTTTTGTGAAGTATTTCCTTTGTGAAGGTCTTATTCGTGAATTACACAGTAATTTTTTGTACTTTTTTCAAAGTGGAATGGTATACTGCGTACTATGTTTTCATTTGAGCTGTGTGCATCAATATAATACACTCATTTGTGTTTTCATGTGATAAGCAAATAAATGGTGCATGCTTAGATACATTTGAGAACATACACACATATTGAGTAAAAATGTGTGTGTTGAAACTTTGAGAAAAGTTGCATATATTGAGAAAACATTATTTTGTTTATGAAATCCATCCATTCAAACACATACATTGAGTATTGAATAGTGAACTGTGTATTTTATGAAAAATATATGATGCATTGTGGTGATTATACAAGTGAATATTGTATGTGTTAGAGTGTGAATGAAAAAAATTTCTATATGAACGTGAAATGTCATTGACATAAGTTAACATGTATCCACATGAAATGATTCATGTATAAAGTGATATATCCATGTAATCATGTTTTAACATGATGTTTTCACATGAAATATTTTTTTCTTAATCAGTGTGAAATGTTATGAGACTGAAGCTGGGAGAGTTTTACTATCAATGTTTCAAAAGTTTTTCTGTATTTATGTTTTCAGTGTCAAGTGAGGTCGGATCTTCAGAAAAATAAGGAATATCCTAAGTAGTGTTGAACTGAGACATCTAACATCTTATAGGTGATCATTTTTATCTAATCAAGGCCAAAATTTAATCATAATATTATATTGTTTGTACTTGAAGCAGAATAAGTCCAAAAGATCACTATATCAGAAATTAGTGAATGTTTAAGACCTATACCCAAAAAGTATTCATTGAAGAACTGGCAGGATTCTGGTATAAATAACAGGAAATTTTTGAGATATATCTCTACTATAAGAAATCATTATAAAAACACTAGTGGGATGCCAGTATAATGATCCTATTGGGAGATAGCCCACAGTTATCATTGGTGATTAGGCATTAGGGGAGTTTTCTATCAAGAATTTCAGGATATTGTCTATATTTGTAATCACATTGCTTATTATTAGTGGAAATACTTTGCCTAGGATTATCCAAAATATAGTACGGTTGTATCACCCACATCAGGGGTGAACCTTGTAAAAATACTATTTTTTTGTATATCATTTACTTTCTATCTTTCATGTGGTATACTTTTGATTGTAAACAGGGAAGATCTATTCACTCTAACAAGTACATAGGTTCGAATTAAAAAGGGTTAAGAGAAAATAAATAAAATTGGTTAAAACATGTGTTCACTGATTCACCCCCCTTCCAGTATACCTATATAGTACACTGGGAACTTCAATTGGTATTAGAGGATAGGTTCCACCTCTGATTGGATATATCTTATTGTCCTAGTTGTTTGTATCAGACTTATATAAAGTGAAGATTTTATTTTAAAGAAATAAAAGAGATGAGTCAGATGGAAATTTAAGTTTTTATCTCTTTCAGTTTCAACAATGAGGTTTCTGTGAAAACATTAAAGAAAAAACAGAATAAATTGACAAGAAATATGAGAAATAATTTGAATAAGGAATTGGTTTCATCAAAATCTAACTATAGTCAGAGAGGTAGTCTATCAGCAATATCTGATAAATTTTTTGATAAAGATCCTTTTGATGAGTATGGTTCAATTAGAGATGATGAAGAATTTATTGAATCACTCAGTGATTTTTATTCAGAAATGAAAAAATATCTAAAGAATGTTCCTACTAAAGTTGTCTCTTGCATATTTGTTTTTATCAAGGGACTATATGATGAAAAGTAAAAACTAGAAAAGGAATCTGAGGATATGGATAAACCCTTGGAAAATAAGTTTCGGAGATTTAAACTTCTCTCACAAATTATTGATTCCAAAGAAGAAGCTATATCACTTTGCAATGAAAATTTATCCTATATTTATGAACAGTTGCAAAGAAATGTGTATGAGAAATATGTTACTGAGAAGGTATTTATAGTGATGATTCTTACACTTGAAGAATCTCAAAAATCTACCATGAATATTAAGGATTCTTAGTTAGAAATCAAATACAAGTATGATTCATTCATCCTAGTTGAAAAACCAAAAGAAAATTCTGTATTTCATTGCAATGAAAAACTTACTCTGACTGAAGATGAATTAAAAATGAATATTTATGAAAAGGATGTGACTGAGAAAGTTTATATAAAAGTGATTTGTGCATTTTATAACTACAAAAAACCTCTATAAATGTTAAATAATCCCAACTAGAGGTTAAGACAAATATAATTAATAAGCTAAATAATTACCTATTGGAAGTAAGTTAAATTCATGGTGGTCATGTTTTGAAAATGAATAGTCAATGGGAAGACAAAATGAGATTTTTTGAATATGAGAAAAAGTTCCTCAACATTAAGTGTATTGAAATGGAATCTAGTTTGAGAAATATGAAGGAAACACAATTAAATACTTCCTAGAAAGAATGTGAAGATATGGTAAAATCACTTGAAGATCAGAAGGATTCTCTAATTCATAAATATCATGATTCAGAGGTCAAGTTCAGAAATCATGAGAATATTCAAGATGAATCTTCAAAAAATGTTAAGATCAGAAAAGTTGAAAATATTAATTCTAAAAAGTGTCTTACTTCTAAAAAGCCTCATTAAAGTGGTAAGAAGATCTAGAGATTAACTAAAGATAAATCTAATGTATGCTCATTGAATCAGGTAACCCTTGATCCAGAATATTATGTTTGTACTAATATTGTTTCATCTACAAGTAGAAATTCAAAAAATAATTATGGTCAAATATAGATGAGTAATATTATTGAAAAATCCACTATTTCATCAAATGTGGACTTGAAGAAGTGCAGGAATTCTTGTTCCCTACAAAAATCTCAAATAAATAATCATACAATCCAAAAAACAAGATTTCAAATCCATCTAAGTGTTAGCACAAAAGAACAAATACAAATTTGTTGTCTATTGTTGGTGTTGTTAGAAATTTGGGCATCAGGATATTGACTGTTGGCATAATATGTCTATTCATGATAATTATAGGAGTCTATAATTTAAGGGGATTAGATCGTATGTAAATAAAAATCATGTATAATCGAAGCACAATTCATAGTTGAAGAATAATTTATCTATCAAGAATAGATTTTAGTGATTTAAAGACTTTTGTGATTATTGAAAAAAAAATTGGTCACAGTTATGATGAGTGTTGGTATGTACTAACCGTGAATTATGAATATGCTGACATGGAGAAGGGATCACATAAAATGTAGAGGCAAATAATACATGCAGATAAACCTTTCTTGGGATGTTAGCAGAAGAAGAAAGTTAATAAAATTGTGAAGAAAGATACATCTAAGATGAATGATGATATAAATGTCATACTAGTGAAAATATTATTCTACTGTAGGAGAAAAGTTAATATCATGGACTTTTGAAAATAGGCCATAAACACCAATGATAGAGGAAGCAAGCTGAAGTAGAAAAAGAAATTAAACTCAGAAACAAGTAACACGATTGGTTTGGTGCATAACAATCAAGAAAAAAAACTCGAATTTTATGAGAAGTTATGTAAAAAGGATAGCCCAATGATTTATAGATATTTATGTGAATAGTTTAAAATGTTTGGAAATATTTCTAATAAATGCATGACATGGTTTCTTGGACAAATAGAACTAGTGAAGAACAAAATAGAAGAATCAATGTATTCTTATACTAAAAATGCTATTATGAAGAAGGAGTTTATACAAAAGAATAATTATGAGAATATACCAAAAGAATGTTTAATCATATGGTCAGATCAGTTGGAATTATTGAAAAATTTAGATCATGAAAAAAGAATGAAATTTCCTTGTTATAAAATGTGAATAAGCCTTTTTCATTTAAGAATATTATTGGGTTGAGAAGAAACTCTCAGCCCTATTTCTCTAACTGAGGATCATTGAAGATCCACCATATTCCTATATATTTTGTGTTTGTTTTTCATGTAGGGAATTGAAGGTGAAGAATATATTTAGGGGGACACATTAATTTATAAAATCTGTGAATATCTTATAGTTGTAAAGATTTCCATAATAGAAGATTATTGACATCATGTTGTTTCTTTGAAACATCTTAAATAATCTCATAAGTTGCTTGGATTTTATTAATGAAGAATACCAATCATGATGAAGAATTTTTGAATGATTATCTTAAATTGAATCACATAATATCATCCATTATATATTTCAATTTCAATTGATTTCATATGAATATCATAAGTTTTGGAGAGGTATGAATCATATAATATTTAAATTTTTAGGAAATTGAATATTTACATCATTGAGGTATGTTGATTATATTCTCTCATTTTCACAATGAAAAATCTATTCCAAGAAAATGGAGAGATTTATTACATGGTGATAAAAGGAAAAATAATTTGAAGTGGGAAATACATTCTAGCATTTGAATGTTTTTAATCTGTTTACTGAGATATATGTAGGATATTTTTAGGAAATAATTTGAAAACCCCCTAATAATAGGTTTCAATGATTGGTTTCACATGCTAGAATTTTAGTAATAATATTGATATTAAATTTGATCACTCTTGTTTTCTACACAAATCATTACTCACATAGACTTAGATTTGATTAATTTTAGCTCTTTTTTAAGCAAGTAGTGATTCCATCCTTCTTGGAAATAAATCAGAAAATATGTGTGTGAAGAGAAGAGGATATTATTAGAATTTGAATTTTATAAATGATAATTCCTTCCAAAACTTTTATCTTTGTAATTATTTCTAGTAAGGGTGATAATATATCATTTAATTTTAAGATATAATGAGTATTGACAACAAATACAAAGGGGGATATTGAAGAAACCAAGTGATTTATTGGGTTTGAAATTGTTTTCAATTACTTAAGAAGATGAAAATTAAATGAGTTATTAAGTATGATTATTGTGTAACTGGTTGATATTTCAGAAAACATGTGTCATTGGTTATTGACATGGTGTTTACAACATTGAGAGAATAGTATTTTATGATTGAACTCCAAATAGATATGAATTGAAATTTTTGGATTTAAGGAAATATTGTAACTATGAAAATATTATTTTTCATGAATATTTTTTGTAAAGTTTTTAATGGAATAATTATTTATCAAATAAATTGAGTCAACCGACTAGCTTAAGGATTCAAGTTGGGATGAACTGAGAAATTTGGGTCATTCGATTGATCTTGTTGTGTTGCCTTCTACATTGAACTGTCTGGTCTACTTGATCTTTTACCTTGGACCTTTGATCATTTTTTACAAGATCTCAACCATTTGATCTATTTGGTGAATTTTCTAATCTATTGGAACAAAGTCACGCATAGGATTCTCCAGTATTCCCATGATAATCTCTTCTTCGCTGGAATATCCATGAGCACTGACAGTCAACTAGATCTAAGTTCCTGAGAATAATTTATACATTTAAATTCATCTAATTGACTATGTTGGTCTATTCGGCCTCCATCCAACTTCATCTTCAACCTCGGTATGTGCCTAAGATTTCAGATTGTCAAAGGTTAACTCCATTGAAAATTTTTTTGAATCTTGATTCATGTTTAATCTTCATCATTTTAACATCCTAAAGATTACATGATGGTCAAAATTTTATGCTGATTCGTTTTTATTGTAAATAAAATTTCTAAACATGACATGAAGTATATAGAAATTTTGAGATTTCTCAGTGATGGTGATAATTTCCAAAGTGTAACTTGAAGGAAGAAAATTCCCCCTTGATTTTAGAAGGTTCTATGATGATTTTCTTTTACTATAAATACCTTCTAATGCCTTCATTCATTTGCTGCTATAGTGAGTTTGAGATATTTGGTTTTCCAGTTAATTGAGTCTCCGTTATCACTCTAGTTCATGGGAAGGAGTTCCGCACTCACTCTATCTTTCTCAAATGAGAAAAAATTCCACGATGCAAAAAATATATGCTTTTCACACTTTTTTTCTCCATGAAGAAATTAGTTTCTAGGTAGCACTTGAGGTAGTTCATGTTGCATCTCCTATCTTTCATGATGAATTTTGTTCTTTGAATCCTTTGAGGCAGTGTGATATAGATTGCTTGTATTCTTATAGTTTGAAAAAAGAACCATGATTTTGTGTCACTCTAACTTGTGTAGAGGTTTTTAGGAGTTATGTGTACTAGTTATGTGATGATTTGAGCTCCTAAAAACTTGATTCAAGAACAATTCTGGGGCACCGCAAGGCATAAGGAGAGGATCTATGAAGTATTTAATTTGTGAAGGTCTTATCTGGAAATTACATAGTAAATTTATGTACTATTTTTCAAAAAAATGAAGGGTATACCACGTACTACGGTTTCATTTGAGTTAAATGCATCAAGATATTACACTTTTTTGGGTTTTCATGTGAGAAACAGAGAAATGGTGCATGTTTAGATACATTTGATAATATACACATATATTGAGTAACAAAGTATGTGTTGATAATTTGAGAAAGGATTCATACATTGAGAAAACATTATTTTGTATATGCATGACATCCATGAAAACAAATGAATTTAGTTTTAAATAGATAATTTTGTATTTGATGAAAAATATTTTTTGTAGTGTGGTGATTTTATAATTGAATATTGTATGTGTTAGATTGTACATGAAACAAATTTTTATATGCACGTGAAATGTCATTGACAAAAGTCAATATGAATGAACATGAAATAATGCATTCATAATGTGAGATATCCATGAAATTATGTTCATGCATGAACTTTGAAAATGTTCACGTGAAATATTTGTTGCTTAATCAGTGTGTAGAGTTTTGAGACTAAATCCTGGATAGTTTTACTATCAATGTTTCATAAGTTTTTTGGTATCTGATTTTCTAGTGTTAAGTGAGGTTGGGACTTCCGCATAATAAGGAATACCCTAAGTAGTGTTGAACTGAGATAGATGTCATCTTATAGGTGATCAGTTTTATGTGACATAATCCAAAAATTAATCATAAGATTATACTCTGTGGACTTGAATAAGAAGAACGCCAACAGATCACTGCATTTGAAGTTAGTGGAAGTTGAAGACCTATTCACAAAATGTATCCATTGAATAATAATTGGGATTCTAGTATAAATAATAGGATCTTTTCGGGAGATAGCTCAACTATCAGGATTCAGTATAAAGAACACTATTGGTATTCAGTATAAATATCCTATCAGGAGATAGTCTATAGTAATCAGTGGTGATCAGGCAATATCGTAGTTTGTCTATCAGGAATTTAGGTAGATTTCTTGTATTTGTAATCACCTTGCTTATTACTAGTGAAAATTTTGTGTCTCCAATTATCCTAAACATAGAAAATATGTAATCACCCACATTGGGGTAGAACCTTCTAAAAATAATATGTTATGTGATTCATTTACTTTATATCTTTCATGTGGTATAATTGTGATTGTAAACAGGGAAGATTTATTCACTCTAACAAGTGAAAAGGTTCGAATTAGAAATGGATGAGAGAAAAGAAAGAAAATTGGTTAAAACCTGTGTATATTGATTCACCCACCCACACCGTCTTATTTTATATGTATAATCCACTTATAACTTCAATTTGAGACACTTCTCATGGTATAAATGTGGGTGTAATTTCATTTCAAAAATTTACAAGAATTCCACTCCTCAAATATAAAAAGGCACTCACCCCTACCACTTATTAACACCTATAAATCCATTTGGATCACCAAAACTCTTCCCAAATAATCTCCTAAAATCCATCCCTTCATCCTAGAATCCTCACTTTTTATAGAAATCTAACCAAGGAAACCCTTTGGTGAAAACCAATAGGAGTTATGTAAAGAAGAGGTAACATCCTTCCTCAAACTCCTTTTTTTTATTTTCATTATCCACCCCATCAAGTATTGTTATTGAATTTTTATATAATAACCCCATTATCCTAAATATATTGATATATTTATTTTCTAAGGTTTATACCTATACTAACACACACTTCCATCTAATTGGTAACAAACTTACTGTTCTTGTGTACGGTGAACTAACACCTCACGAAACGATATTGTTTGTTTTTACTTTACAACCTATCATGGTTGGGAATAATGATAGAAACTCTATTTTAATATTATATATATGATATTTATGATTTATTTATGCTTATGTAATTATTATATAAAATATCATTAATTCGTTACATTTTTTTACATATGATAACTTCATTTTGGGACATGTGGACTACTGCCTCCACAAAGCAATGAAATTCGTTCACACTTTACATGGAATATATTAATGATGAGTTTAGTAAAATTATAAAATATATATGAAATAATAATTATAATTTAATGATTTTATAAATATATATATACATATATTTCAATTACTTTCTTTCATTCAATATGAAAATAAAACAGAAACAATGTTCATGCATACGTACGACCTGCCATCTCTATAAATGATGTATTCCATTTTATATTTCTATAATTTATATATTATTATAAATATTTATGTAATGAATATGTATGATATATAAATCATCTTTAACATTATTTAAATAATTAAATCATGGTCTAAGAAAGATGATCAAGAATAACAAGTCAAAACATATACAAAAAATACTGAGAAATTACCCAAAATGTAACATTAACATGGAATTGTTGATAAATAGGTAATATAAAGTAATAATAAAATCATATATGGTATTATATATAATAATATGGTTATTTGGTAGATTTATAATAAACTTATATTTATTATACAGGAGGTTTGAATGTGTGTGAATAAATTAAAGACTTATGGTAATGGTATTCTCATCTCACTTTTATTTCTATGAGACTTATGCCTTATTCATAACTAATTTATTTTGTGCAGTGTATATACTACCCAGGGATATATTATATGATTATTATATAGCAATTTATGTTTATTTACAAATCCATTTTATTATCACTTTTTCATGGGGTTTATGGTTCAAAAGTTACAAAATCTATAGAGTAATTTTGCCCTGATTTTCCTCCTTTAAGACACGTGTATTGTTATGAACCTATATTTTTTTACAAGGTTTATATATTATAATTTGACAAGTTATATAAAATTTATAATTATTTTCATGATATTATAATCTTTATGTAATCTAATTTTCTTACATGGGGAGTTTTATTTAAAGATACAAAGTGTCAAGAGTTTATTGAAACAATCTCATCGTTTATTAGGATTATTTATTATTATTACTAAATTGATGAAATATTATAATCCATATCTAAAGTAAATTCAGGAATTTTATTCTCCTCTAGTTATTTAGGATATTTTCATGTATTAGTACCATTTTTCGCTCTTTTTTACTTATGATAATTAATTAAGTTTTTTTTAAGAAAATACAACCTTACCTCTCTCTTTGGTCGGAAATCTATGTTATTTCAAAACCATGTTTTCTAAAAATATTTTAAAAAATTGTATACTATTCTCCTATGATCTATAAAACACATTTTTACCCATGTTTACCCTTTTAAAAAAATGGGTTTTAAAAAAGTAATCTTATTTTTGTTTTCTGATTGAGGTGTCCTTCTAAAAATTTTATGATGAAAAAAGGAATATTTGGCATGTATGGATTTATCCACCATCATGATCATCATTATTTGAATATTCCTTTGAAATTTTACAAGATTATTTTTTTAATAAAAAAAATTCCCTAAAAATATGAACATTCATTATTTTTAAATTGTTTTTTAAAGAAAAAAGTTTTCAAAACAATTATGTTCAAGAAGAGTTTTAAATGATTTTCAAAGATTCATTTAAAGGTTATCAAAGATATTTTCAAAGAAAAAGGATTTTCAAAAAAAAATATGTTTAAAATTCTTTCAATCTTATTTTAAAAAAATTCAAGGAAAATGGTTTTCAACAAGTTTTCAATCTTCAATTATAAGTTTTCAAATATATTTTCAAATAAAAAGGTTTTCAAAACGATTTATGTTTAAAAAAAAAATTCCATAGGGTGCAGCTTAGTTGGTAGTTTCCCCTATGGGTCTTAGTGAGGTCTTGATTTCGAGTCTTGCCAAGTTCATTCAGGTACTTCATGTTGCATGATTTTCATTGTACTGTAGCCCCTTCCCCAAATTAACTAAGGCTTCGGTATGAACTTTTAAAATATAATTTTTTTCAAAGCCTAAAATATATTTCCATCAAGAAATATTTAAAAACTTTTTTCCATGATTCCTTTATATGTTTTCAAAGTGTTTTCAAAGAAAATTATTTTAAAAATGTTATATGTTTTAAAAAGTGATGTCCCATGTGATATTTCAAAATCCTTCTCCATATAGGAGGGAATCCTTAGTTATAATTTAATATTTACTAGGGATATGATCCAAGGACACCATTAACATTAATTCTTGAAATGATTTATGTTTTAATGACATGATTTTTTGGACACTTGTTTCTCTTACACATGATATATGCTTATGAAACCCGCTTCTTTACATGGGTTATGCTTTGATGAAATTATTATGAGACCTATATATTTTCCATATTAATTGATATTATGAAATATTTATAAACCCATTTCATTTCATGGGTTATGATATGATGTTCATGAAACCCATCTATTTTTATAAGTCATGATATGATGTAAGTTTTATAATCTTATGTAATATGAATGAATTATTTTATTATGTGATGGGTGGGAATTATATCTCCTTCAAATTAATTGGGTAAATATTTATATCTCATGAGAGAATGATGGTAAAAATTTTAATAGATTGTTCCAAAATAGGAAATAGGTAAATCCTGATCCAAAATAGGAAATAGGTGTATCCTAATCCATTATGGGAAGATGGGGAAAACCGGTCCACAATGGGAAGATGGGGAAACCTGATCCACTATAGGAATATGGGGAAACATGGTCCATTATAAGTAAATAACTGAAACTATGGATGGTTTTGTGTCCCTCCCAATAGGTGTAGTCCCCATGAAGAGCTAAGATAAGTTTTTGTCAATGATCCTTGACTTATATGGAAAGATATTACATGTTTATGTGTTTGGAACAAATTCTGTGTCTTATGAATATGATATGCTCACATGTTTCATGTTCTTTATTACCTTGGTATTCATGTATTATGAAATACCAATATTTATGTCATGTCTCATGTTTATGATCATGGATATGAAAGTTTTGATCTTTAAATGTTATGATCAAGTTATCATACCCCTTTTTCATGTTGTGCTTATGTATTTACTTTATTTACCCTTACTGAGAATTTGACCTCACCCCTGTCTAATTTTTCCTTTCCCTATGTTATAATGTAATGTTTTAAGTAGAATTACTAAATAGGAAGATCTTTCTGGGAAACATTTAAGATATTTCACTAAGTTATAATATTTTGTTTTATGTTTCCAAGGACACTAAACTATTATGGTCCTCGGGCATGTACTTTTGTAATATGATGAGTATTCCTCAAAAATTATTTAATATCCAAGTATGTTAAGTCTAGGTCTTTACACATTTGATCATCTAAGATTAGACATACACCTACCCACTATGTAGTAGTTGGTATATGGATGGGCCCAGTGGGCTTGGCCCTATTAGGATAGGAGTTATATAGCATGTAGCATGGTCCAAGTTCATATCCCATATTTTGGCCCAAGTTCATAACTTGGGTGGCTTGGTCATGCACCCGAGTGGGTGACCGGATTAAGTCAGGTCCCACATGACATACCCTATGAGGGTGTAAAGGTAGAGAATGTGTGGCACACATGGTCACCATACACCCCTGATCTATACAATATATAGGTAATGACACAACTATCTATTCACACCCTATCCCTCCAAGAACACCACTTAGCATGCCTGGGGATCCACTAAATGGACCACTATATCCTTTATAGGGTATTTTATTAAAATTTTCATATATTTTTGGTTTTAAGAAAATAAATTTCCTTTCCTATTTATTTTACTATGTATATTAAAATGGTATAGTCTTTTTTGACATCTGAGGATACTTGGGTAGAAAAATTGAATGTTTTTGGATTACATATATTGGTTCAATAATGGGGTATGGGTGTAATGATCAACGAATTTTTGGTTTCATTACTCCCCTAGAGATGTGGTTATTTTATGGAATGAGTTGTTAAATTTTTTTTAGGGTTCTGCACTACTCACATACATGTGATGTAGGTCCTCTATCTACTGAGTCACCCCTCCCCTATCTCGGATCTCAGGTAGGGACAAGTTAATCAACTATAGTTGGTACTCCATCGACTAATGTGTATCCTTAGGTGAGGCATGGTTACCCCACTATAGTTATATATATGTTATGTAGGTTTAATCATATTTTGGAAGCTATGATAGTAGGGGATATTTTTCCCTTAGCTAATATTTATTCTTTTTCAAGGTGTAGGTTACTCTATGGTGTACTAGAATGATGTTAGGGTATTGGTGGATATGGAAGATAGGGTACAGTTCCCCCTCAACTAGAATACATGATTTAGCAAGGAGTTGGGATAAATTTATGGTTTCTAGTAGTGATATTGAAATTGGAGTGGTTTATAAGATTGAATATTTCAAGACTTGTGACTCCTCAAGAACCTATGAGTTACCTTCAAGATGCAATGTACAACTAGGTTATCAAATTAAAACTTTGTTATATTTTTTTTACATCAGGAATCCATAGTTTATCATCTGATTTGATCCCTTTTTTATTGAATATGAGATGATTGTGGCTTCATTTTACTATAGATACTTATACTGGTAGATAATGTTTAGATTTTACTTTTCCTACTCTAGGATACCTTCTTTTTTCATAGTTAAAGATAATTTATTTCTTATATTTTCTTTTCAGTTTTAAGGTTATCCTACTAAGTATGTATATACTCAACCCAGCATAGGCCTTGTTTCCACCTTTGTTGTTTATGTGTAGATAATGAATAGTTCAAAAAAAATTGGGTATAAATTGAGACCATAAGGATTATTCGGAGTTGGATCTTGGTGATTCCTGTTGATACATAATAGATTATGGTGGCTTGTTCTAGTGGTGATGACCATTATATCTTGGGAATATTCTAGGAGTACTTTTCACATGGTGTAGCTTTTTAGAGACATACATCGGTCATATTTGGAGGCTTTTAGATGTAGAGTTCCATTGGTATTTTACTATGTGAAATTGTGATTTTAATTGACATATCATGTACATGTTCTATAAAATTTATTTGTTTATATATATATATATGTATGATGCGAGTGATGTTGTTGTTTTTAGGACTTAAAGATAAGTGTTTTTTGTTGGTTTATATATGCTAATTCAACACATATTGTGTGATATTACTACTTAGTTCTTGTCACCAGCCCTTAGTGTAACATACCCACAATATGGAACTCTCTCATGGGGACAAAACAAGTTGATTATGAGACTTCAAGTGTACCTCCTCATACACCAGAGGATTTCAACTAGTAATATGGGTGTCATAAATATAGTGGGGAGACTATACCCCATCCTATAGAGTTATAACATAGTATAATAATAAAATAATATTAATATCAGAGTAATGAAGAATAGCGGAAACCATATATCATACAACTGGAAGATAAAGGAGAAACCAAGAAACCAATAATGATGAATCAAGTAATGAAAAGCTGTGTTGTATCTAAATGTCAAACTAAAAAATAATAAAATTAAAATAATCAACTCACACAATAAAATCTCAAAAGACCCCAGTCTAAAACCCCATATTTGTCCCATCTCCAAACTCCATCCCATCCAATAGGAAATAAATAAGAAATAAGGTCCCTTTCCCATGTACAAACCTACATCCATGTAATCTTCCCAGGTACCAAACGGCGGACCGAATAGGGTGTGATTAAAACTCCATAGGTCGACCCCACCATGTCTAAACAAAACCAATATAAAAATAAGTGCATGCAATAATGTGATAAATAATAGTATCAATTAATACTTTACATAAATCAACCTACCTTAGCACCATTACATAATGTCTCTAAGTATGTAGCACAATCATTCCAACTATAACCATAAACCATGGAATAATCAAACCACCAGGAATATCCCTCTATATAATCATTTTATCCTCTAAGAATAGCCTTATATATAAGAATATTAGCATGGACCATTGGTAATAGGCCTATATTAATCATTTCAGCATGTACCACTGGACGTAGCCTGCAATATAATCATTTTAGCATGTATCACTAGGATAAACCCTCTATATAAGCATTTAAATATGTATCACTAGGACAAGATAACCATTTAATCATTTTAGCCACTAGGAGAATCCATGTATATAAGCATTCAGTATGTACCTGTCAACAAGTCATAATAGCATGGATATCACAATATCACACCATAATCCCCAATGGTTAACTATTAAAATTATCATTTCTCTTTCAATTACACTTTCATTCATATAACAATTTATCAACATCCATATCATCATCCCATAATCTATTACCAGAGTGATTTTATATCAATGTCATTCTAAACACACTCTAAACCATTAGCCAAGTTCTTATTATTCAAATGTTCCCTCACCCAATGGGTATCCATAAGCCAGGTAAAAACATCAATTGAATCCAAATGGACCTAAGTAAAAATAAAATCCATGAATTATCATAATTCATTAATCAATTAATTAATGCACACATTTCATCAGTGAAATCATGATATTTCATATACATCATAATTAAATAGGCCATGGGGTTAGGTTTTAGACCCCCTACCTTTATCTGATGATTATGAAATGCTTCCAATTGGAATCACTAATAAGAACTGAGGCCAAGAATCTAAAAAGAAGGAATATAGATCATTCAAAATTGAGATAAAAACCAAAAACAACCATGGTAAAGATATTTACACTATAGTAACAAAGAGAAATGCGATAAAAGAGGTAATTCTAAGAAAAAAATCATTATGGACCAAATTTGTAATCATAATGACCAAAATGGAAGAGGAAACTCCAAAATTACCTGGAAATAATCCTAGTTCTAAGAGGTAGAAAATGCACTGAAAGAATGAAA
Source organism: Viscum album (assembly GCA_963277665.1). NCBI lineage: Eukaryota > Viridiplantae > Streptophyta > Magnoliopsida > Santalales > Viscaceae > Viscum > Viscum album. The sequence goes on from OY728122.1 coordinate 601,899,365, forward strand.
TAAATCCAATGCACACTAGGATTAAAACTATTGATCATGAGAAATGCATGGCGTACAACCCTCTTTCACATTGTGTATTTATTATTTAAGGGTTACACTAAAAATCAAGTATCCTCAAGTGAATTAAATCCTACCTGAAAATTACACATCATGTAATGAAAATTCACAATGTGTAATCATTTCATTCCATGAATTGGTTCATGGCCTATATCCCATTCGTAGCATCATCCTGGTGCCAGTTACATGTGGTGTAACACATTTACATGGTGTTTAAAGTCCTTATAGATATCATTTATCCCAACTTCTAAAAAAACACTCAAACCAACTTTGAAGCTTCAAAACATACAGAAAACCCTTGTAAACTCATTTAACATATTTATACCTAGAACGCATTAATTAAAACAAACATACATCCTAGAACTTTAGGTCATTTTTTCCAATAAAGGATAATTTTCTCTAAAAAATACTCAACAAACAATGTTTAAATAATAAGGAAAACCCCACAAAATATGTTTAAAAATTAAAAATAAGAAAGTACCAAGAAAATGATGGGATCTTGCAACATCCCCACCATATAACAAATCCTCCCTTAGCTTCTCATAGGATCATAATAGGGTCTTGATGAACAAATCTGTCCACTGTGCTCACATATCGAAGTCATTATCCTAGGTCTTCTCCTGAACATGACTATGTTTTTTCTCTACTCAAACTAGAGGTATGGTCCTACCCATAGATACTTATCACTATGGTCTATAATTTGTATCATATTATCTTCAAAGGATGAATCGTCACAAAGCTCAACATCCTTGATGAATACCACATGAGAAGGTTCAAGATAATATATCTTAATATGTGACACATGAAATGCATATTGCATGGAATTGTAGAATTGTGTAAGGGATAATTGATATTCCACTGTAATGTCCCTTTCCTCTATCTCAAACGGCTCAAAAAACTCTAGTCACTAGGTTACCTTATATCTTAATATGGTGTTGCCCCAACCTAGGTGACACCCAAAGGAAAACATGATGACCAAAATCAAACTCCAAAGGACATATCTGATGGTCATCATAAGATTTCTACCTGCTCTGTGTGGTAACCAACCACCTCCTGATCACCTGAACCTGCTCAGATGTCTCCAACATGAGACTAGGCCCAATAAGTGCGGACTCACCAACCTCAAAGCAAAAAGAGGTTAATTAAAAGGAATATACTAAAAATCCTAAAAAATTTCCATCTTGATCGATGCCTATAAGATTTTATTATAAGAAAAATCTATGAGTTATATTTGTTTATCCTATGAACCACCAAATTCTAAAACACATCCTTATAGAATATCCTCTAGAACCTGAATAATCTGCTCATATTGATCATCAGTCTTAGGATGATGGGATATTATCAAAATTACTTGTGATCCCATACCCTAATAAAGAACCTTACATAACTATGATGTGAAACAAGGATCTCTATCTAAAATGATACTCCTTATAACACCAAGTAATTGAACTGTCTTGAGCATGTAAAGACTACCCAGATCATCTATTTTGAAGGTCTCTCTGATAGGAAAGAACTGGGATACCTATTTTAGTCCATACACAATCACCCATACTGAATTATTCTTTCGAAGTGTCTAGGGTAATCCTGTCACAAAATCCATAGTGACATCATCTCATTTCCACTTGCGAATGGGAAAAGGATGTAACAACACAGCTAACCTTTGATGCTTGGCTTTCGCCTGATGACATGTGAAAAATATCACCACAAATACCATTACCCATTTCATAATTTCTGACCACCAATACCATCTATGGATATCATGATACATCTATATCAAACTAGGATTTACCTCTCATCTAGAAGCATCAAACACTCTCATCAGTACCTCACACAAGCTCGTAGGAACCCATACTCGACTGTGGAAAAGAAGAGAATTGATGTTGTTAAGAGATTATCCGGATGGTGTCTCCCCACCATATAATTTGTATCTCCAAACTAATCCATCAATATAATATAACTTATTTTTCTTGATCTGGCATAAATTAATGGGTATAACAAATGTTGAAGTCAGATATACTCATCCTTGGGAATTCTGAACATCTAGATTCATGTATTTAAAGATTACCATCATCCACTACTCACCACAAGACTCCTACACTTCCACTATCCACATCTTCAATATCAAGGTTTCAGAAATGATGTTTCCCTTGATTGGTGTATAAGAAAACTCAAAGTTGAAAGATTAGAGCTACTCAACCAACCTCCTCTTCCAAAGGTTGAGTCCCCACTGAGAAAAGATGTGTCGGAGGCTCTTGTGGCCCATGTATACCACAACCCTCTTTACCAAAAAATAGTGTCTCTATTATCCTAGGGTATGTACCACTTCTGCCAACTCCAAATTATGATTAGGATAATTCCTATCATGAAATATCATCTATTTGGATCCATAAGAAACCAATCAATCTTCCAACATCAAAACTGATCTGATTCCAACTTTGGATGCATTATAGTACATGGTATATGATTTACCTAGAATAGGAAAAGAGAGTATAGGTGAGGAGGTCAACCCTCTCTTCAACTCCTAAAAATCTCTTCTCATAATCATCCGACCAAAAAAACATCACTCCCTTCTAGGTCTTACTAGACATCAGTGCAACTAGATGAGAAAATTCTTGGATAAAGTGCCGATAATAACCTTATAAACCTGAAAATCTTTGAATCTCCAACACATTCTTAGGTCGCCCCTAAGATACCATGGCTGCAACTTTCTATAGGCCTACTGGTACTCTAACCTCTGAGATGACATGACCCAATAAGTGCACTTTATCAATCCAAAATCTACATTTGGTTAGCTTGGATTACATTTGATTCCCTATCAAGGAACTCAAGATGATGTTTAGATATTTGGCATGATCTTCTACTGAATGGGATTATACTAAGATTTCATGCTAAAACCATCAAAAACTAGTCCAAAAAAGGATGAAATATCTGACTCATCAAGTCCATGGTTACTTCTGGTTTGGTTTTCAAATAAAATAGCATCACTATGAACTCATACAAGCCATATCTCACTACTACAAAAATAGGCCTTTAACAGCACTATCATTTATCATTGCTAGCAAAAAGTGCTGATAAAGGTTCCATTTTTCAGTTCTTTTCTTTAGCATTGATAAAAGGTTCCCTTTATTGGCACTTTATTTTTAGCACTGATAAAATGTATCCTTGATCAATGCTTTATTTTTAGCACTAATAAAGAGTACCCTTTATCAGCACTTTTTTAGTAATGATAAAGCTTCAAATAAAATGAAATAATTAAATAAATAAAAAATTAAAATGAGTTTATAAATAAAATATTAAAAAATATTAATTAAATAATTAATAATAAAAATGAATAAATTGATTATACTATATATAATTTATAAATACTAATAAATAGTATATATTAAATATATAGATATATGTAAAATGAAAATTAAACAAAAAAATTAAAGTAAATTGAGAAAAATATTAAACCTTTTTTTAATTAAATAATTATTGCTAATGTTAATAAATAGTATATATTAAATATATATATATATATATATGAATGTATATAAATATGATCAATATAATACAAAATATTTATTCTTGACACTAAATAGTCATATATTTATCGAATAATGGTTTATAATTAAAAATTAATATGAAATAAAAATACTGACTAATTACATCGAGTAATGGACATAATTGAATGACGTTTGATTTTTCAGTTTAACATAGATCAAAAATATGTTATATTGATTTAATAGATACATAATTAATAAATTTTTATATATAATTCAAACACACAAATATTTACGTAATTAATTAAATCTTATATAGAAACACATACACCGAATATTTATGTAATTTATTCAAATTTTAGTATTCATTTTAGAATTTCATTAAAACATGATACATTTAATATATCATATTTTTAATCACTAAATTTTATAATTTTTTTAATAGTATTGTAGTTAGGTATTAATTCATTTTTAATATATTCTATTTTTTATTTTTATTTTTTATTTTTTTGAGAATTTAATCAATTTCTATTATTATTTTTTTATTTATTTATTTACCATGTATTAATATTTTCATTATGTATTCATCTTTACTTTAATATATATCTATATTTTTTTAATAATTTATATTTAATTAATAAAACATATCTATTTTTTTAATATTGTTAAAGTGTACTCATTTTTAATTTTTCAATTTCACTTATTTTTAACATGCATGCACTTAAGATTAAATATTAATTAATTATGTTAAAAATATATTTGTATAAGAAATATTTATAAATAAATATATTTATAAATTTATATTTACTATATTTATACATTTATACATTTATACATTTATAATTATAAATAAATAAATATTATTTTTTAAAAAAGTGTATATATAATTATAAATAAATAATTATATATATTTATATAATTAGAAAAATTATAGTAAATTTATTTAAATAATTAATATATTTATCAGATTTAAATTTATATTATATATATATATATAATTATATAATTATATATAATTATATAAATATATAGATATTATTTTTCTAAAGTATTTATATAATTATAAATAAATAATTATATATATATATATAATTATAAAATTATAATAAATATATTTAAATAATAATTATATTTACTATATTTATATTTACATATACTTATTAAATATACATATATAATTATATAATTATATTTACAAAAAAATTATTTATAATTATAATTATAAATCCTTTATCAACACTTATTAATTTAGCACATATAAAATGGATCTTTATCATCACTTTTTTGGAAGCGTTGATAAAAGTTTCCTGATCTATTTAAAGAACTCTAATAAGTTACGAATGAGTCGTGATATCTAAAGAATTCCACAGAAGCAACCAGCTATCAGTGCTACTCCTCATCGATTCCAAGATCGAATCAAGGCTTGAATCAAGGCTCGAATAATCCCAAGGATCAAATCCAAGGCTTGAATGAATCAAGGGTTAAATGAATCTATAGCTCGAATGAATTCCAATTTTTTGAGATATCTATACTTTCTCTCAGATAATTCAATCCTTCAATCTAAGGTATTTTCTCCTCCTCCTCAATCATTGATTGTTTGTTTGGAAATATCGATTTTTTTATCATCATGCTTTGTTTACCACAGGCATATCCTTATAGTCAAAAGTGGACACTCCTATATCTGAGCCCTCACCACCAAAGTAGCTCAACAGCATATAGGAGTAGGAATATATTCTTACTTTCATTTATGAGGATTTTTGGGATGTTTTAATAAAGAATGAAAAATAAGATCAAGGTTATATCTCCATTCTGATAGGTGATCATTGTCCCATTTAAACGACCACTTAAGGGAAGGCCCATATTCCTTAGAACCACATAATATCTCATCTAGATATTCCAATTAAAACTTTCAAGTAATTTTACGGAGAGATCACATTTGAAGATATCTAGTTGAATCAAATGTCCACAACCATCAAATAGAACGTATCTAATAGGAAGTATCACTAAGGCCAACCCAAAGTATAGGAGCATGCCCATATCTCGACCCTTCTAAACTCTAGTGTTATTTAGGCCCTTAATAACCATTCAATGGTGGATAAATAATTTAATTACTCTCTATCATAATGAGGAATAAACTACACTTGTAGGCACCTTTATAAAATATTGTTACTCACTGCAATTCATTACACAACTATTACTTCTCATGCTATAATTTGATAAATACTTCCCCCTCCAAAAATATCTTGAATACGATAGATATTGGTTACATTATTGGGAATGAATTAGTGACCACTAGACATGTACAGTGGTGTTATCTTCATTTATCCAGCCTGATGGATGTGGAAGCCAAGGGTTATTCTACTCAATTGAGGGACGCCTCCTACCATTGTACTTAGGAAATACTAGTCCTAATGCACATGTGATAGTTATTAACTAGTTCCTTACATGGGATAAACAATAAAATGTGGTTAGGTGAATGATATTGATCATAACAGGTGTGTCATATACTCAACCCCATAGTCTAATATAGACTTATTTACCACATAAAGAAACTCATTCTTAATACTTCTTCCTAAAATTGCAATCCCCTTTGGAGAATTATATATATATATATGACTAAAACATAATACATATGATCTGAGTATAATTATAAATAGTTGAAATTAAATACTTATCATAATGTGTTTATTTGTACTTTGAGGTTCCATATATATCATAGTGAATAAACTCCAAGGTTTGTTTCATTTAAATTTCTAATTTATTGTTTTAATTATTAATAATCTCACCATTCTAATTAGTAAAAAATATCTTTCAATTTTATATTTTCATCATAAAAACATATCAACCCACACTTTTTAAGTCTCTATATAAATGTATCATTATCTAATATGATCAATTTTTCACTACCATAAACCAATTTCCTATTTCAAACACAATTACCATAAATTTTTACCAACCCCAAATTAGAATATAGTTTGGGTATTTTTCTAAACCTTTATAAAAATATAGCCATCATTGAAATGATAACCCACTCATTAATACTTCTTAAAAATCACTTAATTTCCTTCATCACACATATAATAAATACTATGTATATTTTACTTCAATCCATCTAAAAACAGATCAATCTTTAACATTGCCTTTTATTTCCAATATATTTTAAATGTAAACAATTTATCTTAAGATATCCACCACTTCTAAAATAATAAGTATCCTTTTAAGTCGTCAAAAATATTTAATTACATCAATTTACCTATCATGTGAGATGAACAACTAATATATAATATGAAAATATGTTTCTTTGGTAAATCATTTAGTGTGGCATCAATTATAAATTCATCTTACAATACATTATTTTTCATATAATACATTTCTAATTATTTATTCACATTCATCTATGTTTTTAGAAAATTTTGAGAATAATTCATACAAAAATTTAATTTGTAACATGTTCAATAGAGTTCATTAAATGGTTTAAATTCATCATCCAGTTTTACTTATGAAGATTCATCTCACATCAAAAGTATTTTTGTAACAGTGGATCATCTCCCATTTAACTAAAAACCTATATATTTTCCATAATTACTATTATTTACATCATTATGGAAAAAAATTTATATTATATGCCCAAAATCACCATAGAAACCATAATGTATACGAAAATGAATTTTTCTTATAAATCTTACATTTCATCTAATTGAAAATAATTCCTTTTTTAACCTCTAGAAATAATTCTTAAATCAATTTATCAACTATGAATTTTGAAATGTTTAAAAACTTTATCATTATTAGGTATATTGTTTTTATAAAATTATTATTTATATTCCTTATCAATTTTAAATTGAAATTATAATTTTTATATGTTTTTAAATATTTGATATACCATTAATATTAAATGTAATAATTCCTTAGGTTGTTACATCACCTATTCCAAAAAAATATAATGGAGGTTATCAAATTCTATATATGTTGGAATAATTATGAAAAATTATCTTTAGGTATTAATCATTTTAGGTCTACATATATAGGTTCCACCCCTATGAATCTCTAATTACAATCCATGTATATGAAATAACCCTTTATTTATTAAAATATTTTATCAGTACATTTTTATATCTTCTAATTGACTGAATGAGAGTTTATTATTCTTTTTTATCATATTTGGGTTTCTTATTACTCCTTAATTTCCTATATTATATTTTTATTTTTTAGGGGATTTAAGAAAGACTTTATGAAAAATTTTAATAGATGTAGGACAAGTATTAGTTAGAGTATTGAAATTGTCAAAAGTGGGATTTATCTATAAATATAAAATTCATAGAGGCCCCAAAGATTCATTTATCATAACATGTCCCCTCAGAGACCCCCTGAATCACAAAAAAGAATGTTTATTCGTACCAAATATCACCTTCAATAGTCCATGAGTTAATAACTATTTCCAATGGTGTAATTCTTACAAATGGGATCCATTACCCCTTTTAGAGAACAAAATGAAGTATAATTGTCATCCTAATCAGCCTCATCTCCTAGAAATCTATTATCTCAATTTGTTGTTTGAGACTCATACCCCATATATTTTATGTTTCCTATACTTCTCTAAGTAGTAGTCATACTATGGATTACTAATATTTATTTTATTTTAATAAACATAGGTTCATGTTCACAAGAGATGGAGGATGTGCATCAAAAAACAAAATGTAATGATAAATGTTCAGGAAATGAGATGATGAGGATGATATTGTCTATAACTTTAACCTTTGAATGAATTCATAGGATAAAACCCACCATAGTTGATTAATTATTTTCTTAAATTCAATTACCAATTTTATTCAAATCATACTAACATTATTTGCAACAATGAAATGTTGGGTTTCCCTTATTATAATTATCTATAACATTCAAATTTGATAATAATATATTATATCTATTTATTTATTTATTATATGAAATTAATATTTTATAAACCCAATAGGTTGGATATGAATCTAAAATGGATTCACTCTAATAGTTTGATAAAATAGTATGAATATGGAGTTAAAGTGTTTATCAATTTTTTAATAGAGCATACATGTGACCCTTCTCAAATCATTTGTACGTGTTTACATTATTGTTATTCAAGAAAATTTAGTCCAGAAGAGTTGGAAGAACATTTTATTTGTCATGGAATATATCATTGAAATAAATGTTAGCCTAATCATGGGAAAAAACTAATAATTCACACAAATTGGGATGATACTAAGGTTTACGGTTCATTTCATATGAATAATAGTGTAAATGGTGATGGAGGATAAATGAAAGAAATGATAATGACAATTGAAGATGACCTTCGTGATTATCCAAAGTTCTTTAAGAAGTTAAATAGATATGATAAGAGAGTATTATATACTATTTGTAATAAATACACAATATTGACAACTGTATTAAAGTTATATAATTTGAAATCTAGTAACAGATGGAGTGACACCATCTCTACATAACTACTTAGTCTCTTGAATGATATGCTACCAAAATAAAATGAACTACCATGCGGAACATATGATGCTAAATGAATTATACGGTAAATGGGAATAATATCTAAAAAATAGATTCTTGTCCAAATGATTTCATATTTTTTCACAAGGACCATGAATTACTCATAAAATTCACTAAGTGTGGCATAGATAGATACAAGAAAAATGAATCAAGTATTTCAAAATTTGTATGGTACCTTCCTATCATTCCATAGTTTATAAGACTATATTGATTTTAGGAAACCGAAAGACAATTGATATGGAATGTAGATACAAGAATTAAATATGGGAACCTATATCATCCAACAGATTATCCTCAATGGAATTAAATTTATTATGAGTATACTGAGTTTGTAAATGAGATGAGAAATAGTCATCTGGCATTATATATAGATGGAATAAATCGTTTTGGTGTAAAGAGTAGTAATCATAGTACATGGACTATCATGTTGTTGAATTATAAATTTTCTCCATTGTTATGCATGAAACGCAAATACATTATCTTTTATCTACTTATATCTAGACCAAAGAAACCCAATAATTACATTGATGTCTATGTATAACCATTTATTGAAGATATGAAATTGATATGGGATACATGTGTTACAGTGTATGATTCACATAGAAGTGAAGAATTCACATTGAGGGTCATGTTTTATGGAATGATAAATGACTTACCACTTATGTAAATTTATCGATCTATAGAATTAATAGAATTTTGGGGTGTCCCATTTGTGAATACCTCACACACATAGTTTAATTAAAACATTCCTTGAATACTATGTTATTAGTATATCATAAATATTTACCTTGAGGACATAAATATCGATCATGGATGACATCATTCAATGGGAATATTGAAAAAGGTACAACACCGTCTCTAGTAATGGGTGATAAAATGTTTGATAAAGTGAAATTTATTTACACTACTTTTGGTAAACCATTTTCTAAAAAACTTAAGAAATCATGTTGGAAGAAAATATCAGTTTTCTTTGAATTACTGTATTGGAATTTTGTGTATATTTGAAATTTTCTTGATGTCATTTATGTAGAAAAAATGTATTTTATAGTGTTATTTTCACATTACTAAATGTTATTGGAAAAAATAAATATGGCATCAAGTCTAGGTTATACATGATTGACATGGGGGTAAGGGAAGAGTTGGCACCGATGAAGGGTAAAGGGTGGACTTTTCTTCCCCTAGAAGCTTACACTCTATCCAAGCAGGAATAATTTTATTTTTTCCTTTTCCTTAATAGTATAAAATTTCTAGAGGGGTATTTATAAAATATCAAGAATGTTGTTTCCATGACTAATTTTAAGTTATAGGGACTAAAATCACATAACTGTCGTGTTTTGATACAAGATTTGACGCTTGTTTCATTTCATTAAATTCTACCTAAAATTCATGGAATACATTAACCAAACTATGATTCTTTATCAAATCCATATGTACTAAATTTATATACCCAAAAAGTTTCTAATCATGAATAAGTAGGATATAGGTATATTTTATGAATTATAGATGTTCTCTGCACCATCATTCTTTGATATAATGGTTCACTTAATGGTTCAATTAGTTTGAGAATCTCAACTATGTGTTTCTATCCATTATAGATGGATGTACCCCATTGAATGACATATGAAGAATCTAAAAGTATATTTCAAAAATAAAATTTTCCCAAATGGTTGCATTGAAAAACGATATACTATTGAAGAAGATGTTGAATTATATATCGATTACCTATCATATGTTCACAGAATAGGTCTCCCAAAGTCTCATCATAGCGGAATCCTTAGGGGAGAATGGATTTACAAAAGAGATGTTGTTACAATTTCCTTGACTTAGAGGGAGAAAGTGAACCTTTACATTTTACTTAATAGTGAATATGTTGATCCATACGTGGAATCCTACAAATAAATTCTTAGATATTTGAATCCATCAAGGGCTGAAGGATGGATATCAAATACACATAATCAACAGTTTATAGGATTGTTAAGAGATCAAATTTATAAGGAGTTATCTGAAAATTTCAATTATATTTTCAAATGACTTCAAGGGCTATCCAGGGTACTAAATGAAAATTTTATATCTTACCCTGGTTTTGTAATTAATGGTTATATGTTATATACCAAAGAACACGATGACTACAGTATGATGAAAAGTAGTGGTGTTACACTTGTGGTGGAAGTGATACACATATATAGTTTCAAGGATAGAAATATAATTTATGAAAATATGTCATACTTTTTCATTATCAAATAGATATACGAGTTAGATTATACCACATTTCAAGTGCTGATTTTCTATTGCAAATGGGTTGACAATATGAGTGCAATTAAAGTTGATGAAATTAGATTTAGGAAGGTGAATTTAACTGTGGAAGGAGGAAAAGACAAGATATTCATAATTTCATCACAATCAGTGCAAGTATTTTATGTCTCAGACCCAATAATCAAAAATTGGTCGATTGTCCCACTGGAAACTAAAAAAATGTTGGGCCGGATTAAAATTCAATCAAGGATGACCCTTTCATTTGGATATCACAATCAATTCATGTCAGTACCAATTAATACAATGTATTGTACATTATAGGGGACTATAAAGAGGGGATTTGTATTCTCAATAGAGGAACAAAATCCCTAAAACCTTTAAAAAATAGAGTTCAATGAGAAGGTAAAAGTGTTTTTTAATATACTATGTTTTTTATCATAATATTATCTATTATCTAATACATTAACATAACATAAATTAAATGTTTAAATAACCATGCATATAATGTCTTCTGAACATGATGATGTTACCAATCCCATATAAGAATAAAATGTAACAAAATAAACCCTTTCAGAAGATTTAAATGTAATGTTATGATATAATTTCTCTATATTACCAAAAAAATATATATAATGAAGCATTAATTTAATTTTCATTATTACTTGAAGAGTTATTTTATTTTAGAATATTTTTTTCCATATTTCATGAATTTATTCACCAAAATTTCAACATAATTATTCTCCCTCAAAATATTTTCACCCCTACAGTGTTGTCAATTATCAATTTCCTTCAAGTTTCCTCTACTAACTTTTTTGGAAGAGCAATAATATGGAATTTGCTCACTCAAAAATGTAATATTGGTGTTTACATAGTAAAATAATTGTCCATATAATTAATTTATTGTTTTATATTTATGTTTAAATTATTTCTTTTTAGTATTACTCACATAAGAATTTGTTTCAAATATAGGTGGATTCTATTGTTCGATTTGGGGTGGTTTTTTTAAGATTCTCATGATTTTGAGAGATTAGACTTTGAGGCTACATCTGAGATAATGAAAATAAGTAAATGTGTAAAGACTTTATACAAACATCATCAAATGTTGAATTCCTACTACTTATTTAATTAATTTTTTCTTCATTTTATCTAATATTTTTAAGTTAATTTCCATATCATTTTTATCTAATACTTAATTAATTTTTTTCAAATATATTTTGGGAAGTCATGTTTTCATAGTTATTTTATTTTAGAAGATTTGTTTCCGTTGTTCAAGCCTTTTTACACCAAAACTTCCACATAATTATTCTCCATCAAAACCTTTTCACCCCTAAAGTGTTGAAATTTATCAATTTCCTTCATGTTTTTTCCAAAGCCTTTGTATGAAGGGAAATGATGTTGCCTCTGCTCAATCACAGAGGTAATCTTGATGTTTTCATAGTAAGATATTTTTCCATAGAATTAATGTATTGTTTCATTTTTATGTTTAATTTTTTTCTTTTTAGTATTACTCATATAATAATTGTTTTCTTATAAAGGGGGATTATTTTGTTCAAGTTGGAGAGGTTTGTTCTAATTTTATGATGCTCATGAGATATTATACTATAATCCTATAACTGAGATAATTAAAATAATTAAATGAGTTAATAATGTATATAACCATAATGAAAAGATGAATTCCTACTTGTTATTTAATTAATTTTTTCATCATTTTATCTATTATTTGTAATTTCATTTCCTTATCATTTTTATCTAATAATTATATATATATTTTATAGATATTTTGGGAAGTCATATTCTTCTTTAAACTATCTTCAACAAGCCACAAAAGAGATAAAAATACCAACTACCAATGTTATCATTATTTCCATTTTCTTTCTTTGTGGAACTGCAACACTGCATATTGAGTCGATGTTCTTAGTCAAAAAACCTTTTTAGACTAAGAATAAGGAATCAATATGGAGTTTTCATGGTTTGACAAATAAAACCAATGTAAAGTAGAGTAAAATTTTCATTTGGTATTTTTTTGAGACTTTTGGATGTGTAGGAATCAGTTGCAGCTCAATATGACACACGGTGTGACTAGTATGACTTCAAATGATTCTTTTTATTTAAAATTGAAATTAATTTTAGTAAAAAAGAAAACTCACATTCTTAAAACTGATAAAAAAATATTAATATTTTTTTGATACTTTATTAAAATGATCTATATGTCATTTTTTATGTGTATGAATTATCTACACCTTAATTTGATACATGATGTGCCTGGTATGAATCATAATGTCTATTATCCATTTAAAATTAGCACTTTAATTAAAAAAGTGGTACTCACTGAAAACCAAGAAAATGAACTTGTCTTGTATTGATAATTTAGGGAAAAAATTCACAAGTCATTTTTTATATGTAAGAATCAGTCTCACATCAAACAGATACATGATGTGATCGGTATGACTCAAAGTGTGTGCTTACAGTTTAAAATGAAATTATAGTAAAAAAGAAAATTGACGTACTCAAAACTTAAAAAAAAAATCAGTTTGTCTTGATATTTTAGTAAAATGATCAATATGTCATTTAGGAGGTTTAGGAATCATCCTCACCTCAATTTGATACACAGTGAGACCAGTATGAATCCAATTGCATCTTTTTATATAAAATTGGCATCAATTTTAGTAAAAAAATAAAACTGGCCTACTCAAAACTAAGAAAAAACATTTATATTGTTTTTATACTTAATTTCAACAATCCATAAGTTATTTTTGATTTTTAGGAATCAGCCTCACCTAAATATGATACATGATGTGCCCGGTATGACTAAATGTGTTTGTTATCAGTTTAAAATAAATATTTTAATTCTAAAAGTATCCCTCACTAAAAACTAAAAAAACATGCTCATATTGTCTTGATAATTTAGGAAAATGATTCATAAGTTATTTTTTTAGGAATCAGTTTCACGTCAAACCAAGGAACGATGTGACAAGTATGACTCAAAGTGTGTGATCCCAATTTAAAATGACAATTTTATAAAAAAAAGTGACAGACTCAAAACTGATAAAAAGCATTCAAATTTTTTTGATAATTTATTACAACAATCCATAATTCATTTGAGACATGTAGAAATTATCCTCACCAAAATCCGATGCCCAGTGTGACCGGTATGACTCCAAGTGTGTCTTTTTATTTAAAAATGACATTAATTTTAGTAAAAAAGATACCTTACATACTCAAAACTGAGAAAACACATTAATACTATTTTGATACTTTAATAAATAGATATATAATTCATTTATGATGTGTAAGAATAAGACTCATCTCAATATGATACATGATGTTACCAGTATGACTCAAAGTGTCCATTATATGTTTAAAACTAAAATTTTAGTTCAAAAAGTGTCACTAACTAAAAACTAAGAAAACATGCTCATATTACCTTGATAATTTAGGATAAAAATTCATAAGTCATTTCTGACATTTAGGAATCATTATCACATAAAAATGATTCATGATGTGAATGGTATGACTCAATGTGCATGTTTCCAGTTTAAAAATACATTTTAGTAAAAATGAAAAGTGATGTACTCAAAATTGAGAAAATAAATTTATATTATTTTGATCCTTTGGGGAAATGATACATGACTCATTTGGGTTGTTTATTAATCATCCTAACCTCAATATGATGCATTATGTGACTGGTATGACTCCAATTGAATCTTTTTATTTGAAAGTGACATCAATTTTAGTAAAAAAAATACAATTGATCTACTCAAAAACCAAAAAAATGCATTTAGATTGTTTTGATGCATTATTAAAATGATCTATAAGTCCTTTTTAACATGTAAGAATTATCATAACCTCCATATGATTCATTATGTGTCCATTATAACTCAAAGTGTCTGTTATCAGTTTAAAATTGACATTTTAGTTCAAAAAGTGTCACACACTAAAAACTAAGAGAATGCACTCAGGTTGTCTTTATAATTTAGTAAAATGATTAATAATTCATTTTTTACAAGTAGGAATTAGTCTCACATCAACCCAACACACTATGTGACTGATATGACTCAAAGTGTATTTTTTCAGTTTAAAATGACATTTTATTAAAAAAGACAAGTGACGTAATCAAAACTAAGAAAATGAATTTGGATTGTTTTTATACTTTATAAAAATGAGATATAATTCATTCGGGAAATCTAAGAATTATACACACCTCAATATGATGCACAATGTTATAGGAATGACTCCAAGTGCGTCTTTTTATTTAAAATTAACATTAATTTTTGTATAAAAGAGAATTTTCATACTCAAAACTAAGAAAACGCATTTGTATTGTTTGTGATACTTCGTGAAAATTATAGATATTTAATTTTTTATTTATAGTAATCAACCACACCTCAATATTAAACATGATGTTCCAGGTATCACTCAAAGTTTCTATTATAAGTTTAAAATCGACATTTTACTTCAAAAATTGTCACTTACCAAAAACCAAGAAAACTCACTTGGATTGCCTTTATAATTTATTAAATGATTCATAAGTCAATTTTTATGTGTATGAATCATTATCATATCAAACCAACACACGATGTGACCGATATTACTCAATGTTCATGTTTCTAGTTTAAAATGATATTTTAGTAAAAAGGATAAGTGATGTACTCAAAATCAAGAAAACACATTCATATTGTTTAGATAATTTAGGAAAATGATCTATAATTCATCTAGGACATGTAGGAGTCATCTTTACCTCAATCTGATGCATAGTGTGACTGATACAACTCGAAGTGAATCTTTTTATTTAAAATTTACATCGATTTTAGTAAAGAAGAAAATTAATATACTCAAAACCAAAAAAATCATTAGGATTGTTTTAATACTTTAGTTAAATGATACATAAGTCATTTTGGATGTATACGATTCATCAACATTTTAATCTAATACATGATGTGCCCAGTATGAGTCAAATTGCCCATTATCAGTTTAAAATTGACATTTTAGTTCATAGTGTCACTCACTGAAAACCAATAAAACATGCTCTGATTGTCTTGATAATTTTGGAAAATTATTAATGATTAATATTTGATGTGTAGTAATTAATCTCACATAAAACCAACACAAAATTTGACTGATATGACTCAAAGTGTGTGTTTCTAGTTTAAAATGACATTTTAGTAAAAAAAAGTGACGTACTCAAATCCAAGAAAACACATTTGGATTATTCTGATACTTTAGGAAAACAATCCATAAGCCATTTGGAATGTGTAGGAATTAGAAACACCTCAATCCGATGAACGGTGTGATTGGTATGACTCCAAGTGCATCTTTTCAATATATTTGTCATTTTAGTTTGAAATGTGTATCACATCACCAAAACAGAGAAAATGAGCCTAGATTGTTTTCTCATCATTTTATCTTCTATTAATTATTTAATTTCCTTGTTATTTTTATCTTATACTTATTCAGTTAATTTTCACATAGATGATGCTTGAAGATTAACAAGAAATGGTGTGACATGCAAGAATCAACCACAACTCAATCCAATGCATAGTGTTCCTAGTATGACTCAAAGTTCAATTTAAAATTAAAACTTTTAGAAACTGGATCTTTTCCCAGCACCAACGTGACCATGAAATTGATCTCTTACTCAGGTAGTAAGTCATAAAAATCACTAAGAAAGACATCCTAAAAATGTTCTTCCACTAGAGGAAAATAATCCTACTACATTCCACTATCATCCAAAACAAGGATTATTATCTAAACCATGAGACAATCCAATCTACACTAAATTAGTCCTGCACGACCAGCCTAAAGATCCCACTCACCTGGGTCAGAATAGCTTCCACCTTCTAGAGATAGAAAGGTAAATCTCCTTTGATAATATTCAATATGATCATGGTATAGTACTAACAAATCAGCACTAAAAAAATAAAAACCTAAAATTTCAAGCATAAATGATTCCTATAAGAAATGGTAACCACCAATATCTAGACAACATGCCTTGAAACATTTGATATTCTCTGACTGCACTCCCAATTGTGTATTAATGGTCCAAAAACCATCCATGGTTTCCATATCCAAGCCTAAACCATTTTCAAAAATTTCATATAAAAAGGAATGTGATGATCTTGTATCAAACAAAATGCAAGAAAGGGTAGATAATATGGGAATCATACATCTGTTTTTAGAAGTTCATGCACCCACAATATCCAAAATAGTCTAAATAGTATGTAACTGACTAGCCCCTCTACCCTAGATTCTAATATGACTCATTAGAGCTATTCCCCCTACCTGGTACTATTTTTCTTCTACTAGGGTACCATGTCCCCTTCCTAGAACTCAACATCTTGTAGAAGTCCAGCTACCTGTCTACTAAGGAGTATTTGAGTCCCTCCCAGACTATAGTACCTATCTTAATCCCCTTTGACTACTCTAATGTGATAATTTCCTACAAAAATTCTAGAGATATCTCAACTTACCACAAGAATGTCACTCTAAAGTGGGGTACGAACATAAAGGCCACTTGTGGACCAACTTTACAAATAGATAAAACTACAATAGAACATGGTCCGAAGATAGCTTCCCACTTCTCTATCTACTCTTATTTCTATTTCTTTGGTGATAACTGTCATAGCAGTGCTTCTTTCCCCCATAAGAAGATCTAATTGTTTTACTTACTGAAATGGTATATCTACAGCCCAAGGCCTCTCTTATATTCCCTTCCATGATGAGTTCCTGATTCATCACATCTAAAAATATACTCAGATTAAAATTGTTCACATATGAACTGATCTCATAGAAAATCCATCCTAAAAATGCATCAACCTAGAGATCTCATCACCAAATAAATATGGATCAAAGTACTATAGGTCAATGAAATGTTCAGCATAGTCTATCGCAGACATTTCCTCTTATTTCAAATGCATGAACTCATGATAATTCTCATCCCTTAATCTATTTGGATAAAATTTGATTCATAAATTCACCTCAAATTCCCTCCAAGATAAATCTTCTTGGTGCCCATCCTGCTATAGAATGTCCCACCAACCCTAGTAAAGTCCATAGTACATATACACATAAATTTTCACCCTCTTATCTGTAGGTGTCTAAAGATGATTTAAGATCATATGGACTATATCAATATAGAACTCAGCTACCTGGGGGCCTCCCTCCCCATTTAACTTAGGAAGATGCTGCAGCTAGAACTCTCTTATCAACTCAGATATTGAAGGAAAGGTGTGAACATTCTCCCTTTCCATGGATCACATAACTCTCAAGAAGCTGTCATGAAGATAAACATCCATTTGATCCTCAGAAGTTGTGGAAAGTTCTATCTCATCTATGTTAGGAATGTTCTAATTTCAACTCTCTTGATGCTCAACTTGAACATGATGGGGATGAATTTTCTTTAAAATATAAACACACCCCCTATAAAACTGGCTAATAAATAAGGTCTACCTTAATATGTGATAACAAAAGAGAACCATCACTCATGGTATCTCTAAACATGTATTATAATTATTTTATCAAGACATAATAGTTCATTTCATTTCATTTTATCAGGTTTAACAGATATCTCATTTCATAGTTCATATAGGAAAGTATATAACACATGTAATAAATATTTCCCTTTCATGAACAATGCATATCGATATATATACCTATGTTCTTATCATGAAGCAAGTATACTTATCTCATTCCATACAGGTCCATGAGTGTAAATCTCAAAAAACAATAACATTACAAAACATGTAAATCACCCAAGTTGAAATAACATCAACTGTAACAAGTGAAAATCTGGAACAACAATCTCATCCTTGAGCACTCAAATTTTCCACCATACATTTGTTAGCTACTTCCATACATAATATCATTAACAAGTCCCAACACATCCTAGTCTCATTTCTATCATTCCCAATTATTAAATTAATATAAATGAAAAACAACCTCCCTTTGATACCACTTTGTAATGTCCCTCATTCCATCACTCTCTCACATAGCCAAAACGGGTTGGTTACGAGACCTCAAGCCCACCTCCCCATACACCATAGGCTTCTAAATAGCAGTGGGGATGTGATAAATACTATGGGGAGACTATACCCCTTAGTATATAGTTACATCATAATGGAATGGTCAAATAATAATAATATCAAAGTAATGAAGAGTAGTAGAAACCATATATCATACAACTCGAAGGTAAAGGAGAAACTAATAAACCAACAATTATGAATCATTTTATGACAGGATGAGATGTATCTAAATGTCGAACTGAAAATAATACAAGTAAAATAATCATCTGAAATAATAAAATCTCAAAAGGCCCTGTTCCCAAACCCCATGTCGATCCCATCTCCAAAATCCATCACATCTAACAAGCAATAAATCAGTAATAAGGTGCCTTTCCCTTTTCCAAACCTTCATCCATCTAATCTTCTCGAGTACCAAATGGTGGCATTAATAGGGTGTGAGTAAAACACAGTCGGTCAACACCACCATGTCAAAATAAAAAATTTCTTGTAGTAAGTGCATGAAATATAGCAATAAATAGGTGTAATGATTATTCAATTAATATATTACAAAAAATTAACCTACTTCTGCTCCATATCAGAATGTCTCTAATCATATGGAACATCCATGCCGACCGTAACCATAAACCATGGCATAATCAAACCATCAGGAAGATCCCTCTGTATAAGAATTTCATCCGCTGGTCATAACTCTATATATAATCATTTCAGCATGTATTAATGGGAATATCCTGCTATATATACATTTTAGTAAGTACCATTAGTCATATCCCACTATATAAGTATTTCTTAATGTATCACTGGGCCAATACCTCTATATAATAATTTCATAATGTATCACTAGACCAATCCCACTATGTAATCATTCTATCCTATAAGAAAAGCCCTATATAAAAGCATTTAGCAAGTACCACTCAGCAAGTAATAACAACATGGATATCATAAAAATACATCATAACCCTAAAGGTTAATTATGAAAATTACCAATTATCTTTCAATTACACTTTCATTTTCATACCAATTTATCAACAGCCATATCAATAGCCCAAAATATTTTACTAGAATGATTTTATATCAAGAAATCACCAGAAATATCATGTGATACTAAACACACTTTAAACCATTAGTGAAGTTCTTATTATTCAAAGGTTCTCTCACCCAATGGGAAGCCATAGGCTAAGTTATGACATCAATTTAATATAAAGGGACCCAAGGAATGATACAATCCATGAATTACTATTATTCATCATTCAATTAATTAATGTTCACATTTCATTGGAACAATCATAATATTTCATATACTTCGCAATTAAATAGACCATAGTGTTAGGTTTTAGACCCCCTACCATTATCCAGATATTAAGGAATGCTTCCGACCAGAAGCACCAATAAGAACAGAAGTGACTAGGTTCACAATAGGGAACCTAGATCACACTAGATTGATATAAAAACCTAAAAAAATGTGGTAAATATATCTACACTACAACAATGGAGATCAATGGGAGAAAATAAGGAAACTAAGTAAAATAACTCACTATGGATTGGATGTGTAATTGAGATATTTGTGACAAAATATGAGACTCCAAAATCACATGGAAATCATCCTTGGTCCAAGTGATAGAGGCTACACAAGTGGAATGAAATAAATCATATGTATGGAAGGCTTAAAAGCATTGATTGCAAAAAGTTCATGGTGAGTAACCCTATTTCATGGAGTGTATTTATTATTTAAGGGTTACGCAGAAAAATTTCATCACCTCGGGTGAATTAACCCCTTCCCAAACATTACACATTGTGTAATGAGGATTCATGTCATGTAACCAGTTCATGCCAAGAACCAGTTCACAACCTATATCCCTTTCACGGAATCATCTTAGCAGTATTTACATGTCATGTAACCCATTTACATGGTGTGTAAATTATCTATAGACATGTTTTAACCCATATTCTGAAAAAACACCAAAACCACCTATGAAGCCTTCTAAACTTATTCAAATCCAATGTAATCTCATTTAACAAGTATTTAACTAGACTCCATTAATTAAAAAACATTTATGCCTAAACTTTATGTTATTTTCCCCAATAAATCCTCTATGTCTCTGAACAAGAGTCAGACCCCAAGGTTTATAGACAAAAGAAAATCCTAAGTAATACATTTAATGAAAATCCCAAAGAGGGATGTACCTAGAAAAATAAGGGACATAACACTTGCCCTATTAAAGTGGGGTTTAGGGCAGCACACATAGCTTACTGTTATCCTGGGTGGATCTCTGGTAGGTTGGGTCCTATCAATTGGAATAATAAATAATCATTTAATATTAACCTGAACATTGAGAGTAGTAAAATTCCAAATAATTATTATTTAATAAGATTAAAATAACTAAATATAAATATTATCATACAATAAAATGGTTTCTCATTTTATGTAACAAAAATATTTTAAAACATTTATTTTCATGTTAAAATTTAAATATCAGTATTACCTAATATGGAAATAACTTTTCATAAAATGTATTTCATCATTTGAATCAGAACATTTAAATTTAGTAAGAGTGAATTTTTGTATTTTTTAATAAAATCTAATTTTATTTGAGTAGTAAAAAATACTATCATTGTATATATTTTTAATTTTATGACATAAATATGATAAAAAAGTTAAATCGATAGTTTATAAAATAATTTTCAAGATTTAAAATGTATTTAACATGTAAACTAATGTCTTGTAAAATAATGAACATAATTGAAAAAGCTATAAATCAATTTTAAAAATAAGAAGTATATTTTAATCTTATAAAAATGGTTTTGGATTCTTCAATTTGAAGAAAAAAAATTCAATTATGATACTCAGTTATTGGTGAGTTTTATTTTAAAAAATATATATATATATATATATAATTGAAAACTATACAATAATCAACAACATTCTTAGTGTGGATCCAAAATAATAAATTTTGTGATATGACATTAAAAATACCCCACTCATCTACCAATAAATTCAAATATTCCCCCACTCATTTCTACTCATATCAAAAACATCATTTTTTTATAAATTCTCTATCCAAACCATCCAATCCGCATACTCGAGGCTATGTTCTATCTAAAATACCATCCTCTAAAGGATTAAGGCTCACTCCAAAAAGAGTCATCACAAAAAATTAAGTTATGGATTTCAAAACCCAAGTCCTTTATTTTATATTATCTTATTTTCCCTTACATAAAAAAATATCATTAAAATAACTTTAAAATAAAATCATAATTCTACTCTAATATATAAATAAAAAATATATATTTATTATATATATTTTTTTAATCTTATTTAAAAAATCGTTCACCTATGGTGGGTTTATATTACCAAAGTGAACAATGATGTTCTACTTTCACATAAACCATTCATGGATGTTCTAGAAAATAGATTTCAATAATTTTATAAAATTAATAATAAATTAAAGTAATTTTCAATATTTTTTAATGAATAAATTTCAATTATATTAATGATACTAAAAAATTATAATGGGTGATTTAATTGGTTAAAAACTAGATAGCAGCAAAATACCTATAAATTTTTAACTACATTATAATGTATCCTAAACATTTAAAATTCTATATTAATGGAATTAATTGAAAATATAAATTAAAAATTAAAAATTTAAGGAAACCTTATAAAAATGTAATTAACCATTACTTCTACATCAATGAATCCTCAGAATTGTGAACAAAACAGCCCCAGTTAATCAACACAAGGAAACTTAATCTATTAAATAAATAATATATGGTAATAAATGGATTATAATAGATAAAAAACATTAATTAGTTTCTAAATTACTTTATAAATAAATTTTATGTTATTATTCACAAGTTCGTAGGATTATTCAAAGTGAGTCAGCACTAGAGGTAAGAGGATTCTCTTCCAAATATTCATTATTTTCTTGTATAGTTTATTTACTTACTATCATCACTCATATGTCTTATATTAAATGTATTAAATATATAAAAAAATATTTTACATTCATTTTTTAGGTATTATTTATCTTCCTACTTCTATTATATGCTCATATTTTATACTGAACATTATTTGTAATGGGAACCTCCCACCTTTTTTATTTCTTTTGGGTTATGTTCATATCACTCTCTATCTCACATTCTCTCTCTTTCTATATTTTTAATAAGGTCCATTAATATTCATTATTCTTCAATTTTTTATCTTCTTTTAAGGGTATTTATGTATTTATTTCTCACTTCATATTAGTACATTAAATCGAACCCTGTGAAATTTATTAGAGAAAATTTTCCATTTTTATTATTCCACTCAATAGTTCTATTTATATTGTTTAATACACAAATATTCTTCAATTTATAAAATATACACTTTTATTAATTTGTATTTATATTATTTTAACATATAATATGATATATTACCATATTATTTTGGGTGTATACAAGGTTAATCCTTTGAATATTCTTTATAACATTGGTATATAAGAAATGTTTTCACATTGGTTTATTTCAGTATTATTCTTCATGTGTGTTATTTTTATATATGGAATTCATATTCAAGACATATTATGATGTGATGGGTGGGTTCAAAATTATACCCCCCCCCCTAATTGATTGGTTAATGTTTACACCTTGTGAGATATTATGTATAATTCATGTGAAGTAAGCCTGGAACATTATATTATGTTTCCTTAGAAATGAGATTCGGGTTATGTTTATGATTCCAGGTATAATTTTGTTCCAAATTATTATATTTCTCATGACTGAAATTATTCCACAATATTTTTTTCTTATTTCATGTTTTAATGTCACAATTTATGGTCCTAATATTTCTTGATTTTATGTCAAGATTATTAGCAATTATGACATATCACCTTTATGTTTACCCTCACTTATCCCCTTAACAGACTTTTAGTTTGCCCCTTATTTTATATATATCCCTAGGGTATACCCTTATGTGATAAGATTATAAATATATATAAGATAATATTTTCAGGATGGAAATAATATTTTTTATTAAAACATATTGTATTATTTTTTAATATTATAATAACATTAGACCTCTATATTTCTGTGTATATTTTATTATATGGTATTAAGTTAAAAAATAATGTAAGAAAATGTTATTGGTTTTAGGTTCAATTTATTTTAAATAATATAAAGTTACATTTTTTATGGGTAAATAGGTTTGTGAACATTAAAAAAAATACACCATAAATAATCTACATTCAAATATATAAAGTCATAAGTTTGGATATACAAGTAATTTATGAGATATTAATTATATATTATTAATTTTATTTTTATATGATGACTGATTTGAGTTTTATCATCCCTAATATTGATTAATTTTAGTAAATGGATGGAAATATGAGTAATTATTTCAATAACTAATTAGATGGTTAATAGAATGATTACTTTAATGGAATGCCTAATATGATGGTAGAGATAGTAAAAACCCACATAGAAATAATTGATAAATTGGGTCAAGTTATCAATTAAAACATGAACTTTGTGGAGAGACCAAATTATTTAAATAAGGAAAAAATTTGTTGAGTCATTTATATTTCAATTAATACACTCTTTATTGGATATTTTGATTAATAAATCAAGGATTAATAGATAAAGTGAAATGAAAAAAAATTCTTTAATGGTCTATAGAAAAGAAAATTGATATTTTCCATTTATCACTTATAAGAAAAATCTAATCACTAGATAACTCTAATCAATAATAAAAACCCCAAGGAAGATATCAAATCAATGAAATGTGGTGAATTAAAGAAAATATTTTTCAATAAATGTTTTCCTCTCACTATCCATATTATTATAGAGTTGTAATATAATGAACTTGATCCAATTGAATATAGACCAATTTGTTCATATGAAGAAAACATTACAAGGATTTAAAGGTATTCCTATAGCATTATCATTGACCTTGAAAGGATGTTTGAGCATTTATTTAGTGGCTTAAAAAAGTCTTCAAAAATATTTATGGATTTGAAACATTAAGAGATATAAAGAAATAGTTCTATATACCCTTATAGTGGATAAGGATATTATTTATTCTTATGGGTCTTGTGGAATTGGAATCAATAAGTAAATAATACTATTTAATTATAATGATTTTTTTCTAAAGGGTTACTAAGGTAAGAATGTTCGAATCCCTGAATGTCAACAGTGTGGGAAGAGAAGGTTGATTAATTACTATAAATGATCAAGGAAGTTTTACAAGTATATAAAATAATATAATTAAGATAAATAATTTCATAGGGGCATGAATAAAATAATAAATATGATGAAATAATGAAATTTTTATCCCAATACTCCCCCCATGATCGTATGTTTCAATTGTAAATAACATGGACATTATACATGTCAATTTTCTAATCCAAGGGGCATTAAGGATAACCAATGGTAATAAAATCTAAATATAAGGGAACAATTAAAAGATTATATTATCACTACCAATGAGATTGATCCTAAATATAAAGTGGTGAATGGTATACTTTTTATTACTTCAATAATTTTCAAAGTTCAATTTGATTCTATTTTATCACATTCATTTATATCATACATTTTGTCTATAAATATTCAAACACTGTAGAAAGATATAAAGTTTGAGTTATTGATGAAAAAAAATATGGAACAATCACTACTTCTAAAGTATATAAATCTTCCCCCAATTAAAATTTTTGGGATGAATCTTATAGAAAATATAGTTATTCTCCCTTTATAATAATTTGATGATATATTGGACACATAATAATTGTCCTTGTATAAATACAATATCTACCAATGGTAGAGGGAAATATCTTTCAATACCCCAAACTATCTACAAATTGTATAAATATATGAGTAAAATTATGAATTATATTTGTTCTCAAGTGTGAATATTATTTCTTTACAAGCATGTATATATGGATAAAATGATTGAGACAGAGAAAATGATCATTTTTTAAGATATTTCCATTATGAGGGAATACTTTTAGGTATTCCCTCAAAAAAATTATTAGTCTTTCTATTGATCAAAAGGTTAAGTGTTAAACATAACTTACTATTGAAAATTGTGACCTAGATACCAATCCTGGGATAGTAGTTTGAGAAAATGTTTATATAATTTATTAATTTATTAAATAGAAACATAATTATTTCATTGTCATTATTTTGTGTTATATTTATTTAAACACAATAATTATGATAATAATCCTCTAGGTTCTTAAGGTATAGGTTTTATCAAAAGATGAGAACCATCATGAAAGTAAGTATTGTGATTTGAGGTTCATGTGAATAGTGATTATACACAATTAGATGTATAGATTTTTCACAAAAGTTATAGGTGGGACCTGTTGAATATAATGTGACTTGTCTTGAGAAACACCACATGGACGGTCCCACTTATGTCGTTGGTGTATCTTTTGTGGGATGTTATTATTATATCCTTTGACTAATGGGTTCAAGGTATGCTATAACACCCCAATACCTTAAAATATTTTTGTAACAACTCAGACCCGGATGCCACTTAATGGTGCCCCAAGCCTGTTGGGCCACATGGACTCAAGCACATCTTCCTGAATGCCAGAGGCTTCCAACTAGCATTGAGGGCCTAGGGTGTGTCCATGGGAAGAATATGACCTCATTAGAAGAGTGTAGAATATTAGAAGAGATATAAATGAATAGTATACAATGGAAACAATATAAGAAAATAGTGGAAGAAATATGAATAAATAGCAGAAGCAAACTTATGCAATAGATAAACAAGAATAATAATAACTATATCAACTGAAATAGTGATGATGTAATTTCATGTCACTAAAAAACTAGAATCATGGATACAATACAATAAGAATAACATGTTCCACAAGGTAAAAGAAAACAAAGTCTACTCCAAGCATCCTGATGTCCTACTCGGTCATTTACTATCAAGCTCCATCCTATCATCACACAATCAAGTATTGGAAGATGCATGATTCCCTTTGTCAACACCTACAATCATGTAATCTACTTTGGGTACCAAAAAGTGCCCAGAGAGGGTGTGAGATAAATCTCAGTGGGCCACCACCAACGGTGTCTATAACATCTGGCTCGTGTAATGGAATATAGCAGTGTGCAGACATATATGTAAAGTAAAGCAAGTTGTACAAAATAAATAAATACCCAAGTACCTGCTTCATCCCTCAGCTGGTGTTTAAACATGTAACCAATTCATTAATTAATCAATTACCATTTAATGTTAATAGGTCACTTGATTCATATCCAACACTGACATCACCTCGTGATAGTATAAGTAGTTAAGGTCCCAAGACGTAATAAGGAAACCATACAACAATATCCAATGAGGAAGTTCTAGGGTAAAAACCAAGGTAACATAAACTCATGAAAAGCTAACTCAGCAGTATCTGAGTCTATATAAGGGTTAGGAGTGTAATCCAAGTAGCATAATCCAAGGAATTCCACAATAAGGTTCCTACCAAGTCCAAGACAATTGATTAAGGTAAAATGGGGATAAGCAAAGACAGGGCCATATGGGCTTTAACCATGGAACCTACTAGTCAATTATGAATCCAAGGAGTGTATTTGAGGTATCCATTAATAAAGAAAGGGACCCAATGGTAGTATACTGGTCTTGCAAGGAATAGAAAAGAACTGGAATCTAGGTGGGTATCAACCTGAGAAAACTATATCCTTGAATCAGAATGGGGTTCCTAAGACCCAAGGTATTCTCCTCTCAGAATCCAAGGTGAGATTGAGTCAGTCCATTCCTATTTGATATTATAATCATGTAGTAATTAATTTGGTTCAAGTCTTGCCTTACATTAGTGTGGATAGGTTAAGTAGAGTTGAAACCATTGGTCCAAGACTTCTCTTCCATTAGTGTATATATTCCAAGTAGATCTGCGACCATTTAATCAAGTATTAGTTAGCAATTAAGGCATCTTCAATTATTGAGGTTCACTCCGCAACCTTCTATAAACATGGAAAGAGGTGATATGGATATGTAACCTTTATTCAATCTCCTTAAATAAGGTCAAGTTATATAATTAGTATACTTTCCATTTTACATTTCACATTTCACTTTTAATAACCACTTGGAAGCACTTACCTTAGGTGGGTCCAGTGGTGAGCATAAGTGGTACATGCCATTATGAAATTATCAATAAAAACAAGACATTTATTATAAGAAGTATCACCTTTATAAAGGTTAAGAAAATGCACACCCGAACGGTGTCTCAAACATGCCGAAACACTAAAACCCAATTATGGAATAACCTTTGACATGAGGCAGATTAAGTTGTGGGTGAAACCACTAACAACTAATCACATATTTTGAAAGAGCATAACCATACGATAATAATGAGTATAATAATGGAATGTTAATTTGAGAAATGGTTTCCAATGAAACTGGTGGGCCCCACATGAACATTCCAAAAACAATGAACTTTAGGGATGAGTTATAGACCACCCACCTTAGGGTTGTATGATCCTTCTCCTCCGGTATCGTCCCTTTATTTTCCTCAGATCAGAGTATATCTAAGAAAAGGTGAAAAACGCTCACATGGTGATATCTAGGTCGAGATAGAAAGAGAAGAAGAATGTATAAAGAAGACTTGAGTACTTACCATTGCACATCCAAAGTGAATAACGGAAGTTCGATCAGATTATGGACAAAGGAGATCTCTTGTTTCCAAGTTTAGATCTTAAAAGTGCTACAAAATGATAGAGAACTAGGTCAATCCCAAATAAACTTGGATTATGGAGGAAGGGGGAGGATTAATAGATCATTAAGGGAATTTTATTCATTTACATAGGTTTTTATCCTGCGCATGTTTTGTCTTCATGGTTTTTCAAAACCATGTGCAAACCGTGCAAGATAGTTCTCCCCGAAAAATAGTCCTCCGCACAGTTTGATCAAACCGTGTGCCATCCATGCATAGTTACCTAGGAAAAAGGGTAGTTTTCATAGTTTGGCTACACATCCATGCGACAACCTTGTGAGGTTCCACTGTCTGGAAAAAAACACAATCCACACAGTTAGTAAAATCGTGCGATAATAGTGCACAAACCGTGCAACTTGACCTATTTTCCCAAAAAGAGGTGTTTCGAGCTCCAAACAAGCCCCAGAAACCCTTAGAAACTTTTCTAACTCATTACACATGTATATTAGGTCCAAAGTAAATATTTAGACTGAAAAATAAAGGATCCATACCTGAGTGAAAAACCATGTTCTTATAGTCTTCCCCCTTAAATGAAATCACCCTTGAGTTCTCCTTCCAAGGGTAAAGAAACAATGTCTGAGAACAAATCTGGCCAAAGAGCATGTACATCAGCTTCCCTCTCCCAATTCGCATCCTATACTTGGTCGTGCTGACATATCACCCATACGAGAGGGATAGACTTTCCTCAGAGAACCTTCATACTTCGATCAATGATGTGTACTGAATACTGCTCAAAATCGACATCTAACTCAACTTCATTGGGATCAAAGGTATGAGATGGATCAGCATGATATTGGCGAAGCTGTGATACATGAAAGATGCCGTGCATGGCATGGTACCTCTGAGGTAAAAGAAACTGATAGGATACCATCCCGACTCCCTCTAGAATCTCGAACAGCCTGACATAATGAGGCGATATCTTACCTTGCTTCCACAACCGTCTATGCCCAATCATGGTCGATACTCAAAAAAAATGATCCCCAACCTCTAACTCAAGAGTTCATCAACATAGATCGGCATAATATTTCTGTCTAGACTGAGCAGTAGTCATATGATTCTTGATCAGCTGGACCTATTCTAAAGTCTCCTGAACGAGATGAGGTCTTATTAGGGATGCCTCACCTACCTCTGGCCAGCACAAGGGTGAACAACATGGCCTACCACATAAGGCCTCAAAAGGATCCATCTGAATAGTCACCTAGAAACTGTTATTATAATCTAACTCGACAAGAGGAATATGTTTCTCCTAAGAACCACTGAAATCAAGGATGCGTTCTTGGAGAATATCCTCCAAAACATGTATTGTCTGTTCTGATTGTCCATCGGTCTGAGGGTGAAAATATGTGCTTAGAATCACCCGAGTCCTCATAGCTTTCTACAAACCCTGCTAGAACCATGAAGTAAAACAAGAACCCCTATATGAAACGATAGTGCATGGAACCCCGTGTAGTAATACGATCTCACGGATATACAGTCTTCCCAAATCATTAATTGAGAAGGTATCTTGAATAGGAATGAAGTGGGACGATTTCATTAGTCAGTCAATAACTACCCAGATAGAATCATTACCCCACAGCGGCCTAGGTAAGCCGACTAAAAAATCCATAGAAACATATTTCCATTTCCATTCTGGGACTGGAAGTGGTTGTAACAAGCCTGTAGGTCTCTGGTGCTCTGTCTTCACCTGCTCATAGGTGGAACACCTAGTGATGAAGCCTAAAATCTGATGTTTCGTCTCAGGCCACCAATACTAGCGTCGCATATCTCGATACATCTTTGATATGCCTTGATGAACTGCCCATTGGGAAGCATGGGACTTTTTCATCAACTCCTCTCTCATGTCTTCAGGAACACAGATATGTCCACATAGATGCAGGACATCATCTTTGTCCACATTCCAATCAAGAGGTGGGTTATCTCCTGATATACTCTCACAGAGAACCAAACCTTCAGGATCTGAAAACTACCTACTCTTCACCTTCTCAAGGAGGGAAACGGAAACTGTTAAGGTTGAGAGGTAGGATTGCTCAGGACTATCGTGATACTCCAGATGAATTTCATAAATGAGGTCCATTAACTTCCATTCATCACTGGATTCCTGTACGACCTGCGTTTGAGTTTTTTGAATCAATTTATCTGTAACCACATTGCCGTTTCCAGGAATATAGGAAATCTCAAAATCAAAGGATTGTAAATATTCGACCCATCTTCACTATAGGAGGTTCAATTCATGTTGAGAAAAGATATACTTAAGGATTTTGTGATCTTTATACACCACAAAGTGCTCACCCAAGAGATAGTGTCTCCATAAATGTAAGTCATGGACAACTACTGCTAGCTTGAGGTTGTGCGTTGGGTAATTTTTATTGTAAGGCCTTAAATGCCAAGATCTGTACACAACAAATTTTTCTTCCTACGTCAACACTACTTCTAGGCCAATGTATGATTCATCACAGAAGACAATATAACCTTTACCAGGTTCTGGAATAATCAGAATAGGTGTCAAGACAAGCCTCCCTTTAAGCTCCTGAAAAGATTTCTCACATTATTCTAACCACAGGAACTTAACACCATTCTGTGTAAGCCCAGTAAGAGGTGAATCAAGATGTGAAAATTCTTTTATGAAATGCCCGTAATATCTAGCCAGCCCCAAGAAACTCTGGATATCAAACACGTTCTTAGGATACTCCTAGGAAACTACAGCACTAACCTTTTTATGGTCAACAGATACTCCTGATTTATAAATAATATGACCCAAGAAGTGGACTTTTTTTATCCAGAAGTCACATTTAGCAATCTTTGAATAAATATGATTCTCTCTCAGTGTACTCATAAAGATCTAAAGATGTTTGGCATGGTCGTTACGAGTGTGTGACTACACCAAGATATTGTCCACAAAGACCATGAAAAAAGAGTCCAAATAGGGATGGAAAACCCTATTCATCAAATCCATGAAAACAGTAGGAGCATTAGTAAGATCGAACAACATAACTAGATACTCATACAAACCATACCTACTACAAAAAGTTGTACGAGGTATGTCTGATGTTCTGACTCGCACCTGATGATAACTCAATCTCAGGTCAATCTTAGAGAACACCATTACTCCTCGGATCTGGTCAAATATATCATATATTCGATGAAGTGGATATTGTTTCTTGAACATAAGCTGGTTCAATATTCTGTATTCCATGCATATAGCATCCCACCTTTTTAATACATAACTTTTCATTACATTTTACATATAGAGGATCTTTAAAGTATAATGTATTGTAAATCAGGAACATAATACATGAAAACAACATAAAACATTCTTATAAACCTCTTTTAAAGCTTCATCATAAGTTTATACTAAGTAGAATTACTACATCTCATAACCTGGAGACATACATTCAAAGGAAAGGGTGAGTAGAAATCCCAGTAAGGGTAAGCAAGGGAATCAATGTACTTGTGATATCAATAAGAACTTGAATAAAAACATAAAGACATGAGCAATGAAATAATAGGCATATCGTAATGAAAATAACTTGAATCATAACTTGAATATGAGTCTACAACATTTCATTTAGACATTCATGAACATATAACCAAGGTCCATCCCCAAGGTGTCATAAAAATTACCAAGGTTATTCACCAAGGTATCGTAAAACTTGTCATCTCTAGAGATTAATTCTTTACCCAATGCATTAGAGTGCTATCAGAGCACACCCTTAATATGTATTTACTTTCATGTGAGCCACATAGATCATAATCAAACATTTCATAAATAACCCAAATGGAATCAAAGAAATGGGTTTCATGTCAAAATCGTGACGTTTAAAAAGAGCTTAAAAATAAGATCATTATGTCATTTATAACCCATGGAAAGGGAGTGAGGGTTATATGTGTGTCAATTACAGAATCAAATATATCATAATTATACATTTATGAGGACAAATGGAAATGAAATAATTCTGGGTATTCACATAAATAAACAATATAATTTCTTGAGAGAAAGAGATAGAAATTTTGAGATGAAATTTCTGCAGCATGACGGCTATATAACATGGTTTTAGGAAACATTGAAAAGAGAGTGGACAAGGGTCACCCACTCATAAATTACTCATAACACAGTATGGGTACTGAATAAGATCATGGTATGGATATTTGAATGACATACCACATGAAAAAGGAAACATGAAAGAAAAGAGAAGATGTGATTTCTTTTATGAAAAATTCGGTAGCCTAACGGTGTGACTTAAAAATTCAGAAAACAACTTGATGAGAGTGGAAAATGTATCTCAATAATTAGACATAAAATGGATAGAAATGAGAACATATAATAACATACCCTCAACATAAAGAGATAGAAATTATAAGACACAACATAAAGGAAGTCATGACTTAAAAGAGGAGGGTGAAAGGATCCCTTACCTTGAAGAGTAACTTTGAAAGCTTGAAGGTCGGGACCTTGGGAGGCTTGAGGGCACCTTGGGAGGACTCCTTGGGAGATAAAGATACCAGAACTTCATTGGGGAGTATTTGGAAATGAAATGAATGAGAGAAAGGCTTGATATTTATAGGAGAAGTGAGGAACAAAGCATTAATTGCCAAGGGACACCTCATCGGTGGTATTGGAAAAACCATGAGATTTCCAATGGTATTTGCCCATGTTATTGGCCACTTGGGACACCTCATACCTTATCTTACTATTCATAATTCTACCATAATTATTTTATAATTATTACATCCTTAATAATGTCATTAAACACCCGAAACTCAAAAACTGTATTTTCACTATTCACTGAAAATTTAACTTTCTAAGAAAAATCCCAAAAAATCACCTTAACCAAATATTGATGCTCTGATTTAAAAAATTAACTCCATTTTAATAAAATAATTTTCTAAATATTTTTAATTTAATTTTTAAATAAAAACACTATTCACTAAAAATTCAACTGTTTCAGAAAAATCCCAAAAATTCACCTTAACCAAATATCAATGCTCTGATTTCAAAAATGAACTCCATTTTATAAAAATAATTTTCTAAATATTTTTAATTTAATTTTTAAATAAAAAAAACTATTCACCCGAAAAAAAACTAATACTTAATCAATAATTTCTGAAACAGTTATTTACCTATTTTATTGAATCACATTACTTAATCAAGGTGACTAAATTATATTAATACATTCTTAAGTAAGGTTACTTAATCCATTTGATCACATTACTAATCATAAGTGAAAAATCACTATTCATAATTTACTATCCATCAAAAATTAAGTTGATCTTATTAGACTCTAAATTTCTTACTGAACATAACTGTAAAAGACCATTTTTTGAAAATCATTACACATTATTAATTATTTAAGTTTTACATAAATATTTTTAAGATATCATTTTTCTAAAATTCATCTATAATATGAATAATATATTTATCTAGATGTTTGAAAATTCACAAACTTCACCATAAGAAGAAATCACAATTTTTATTTAAAACAAAGGATTACATAATGCAGTTACGGTCTCGTTACATAGCCCCTTATAACACCCACATAGGACCTAAGAGTAAGGTGTGCTAGGGTGATAGAATCTTGGGGCGTCTCGGCCAACATTGCCCGAGTAGTGATTTCTATCATCTTGAACTTCTCGTGAAGGCGATTCCGTTCTAGCTTCACACATTGAATTTCGGCTGGGGTTTGGTCCCGAGCAAAGCCCAAAGGTGCTACCTCATTCTCGAGTTCCGTCAGATGGGCTTCGATCGGCCCGAGACTACTGGATGGGGCCATCGAATATTCTTTCTATATTAATTAATCAAGATCACTTGTATTTATAGACAATAATCACAACATTTTGTTTCCAACGGTCATATTGACCAACAGTCATATAACAGTCGAAACCCAACGGTCTTATTTTAATTATTCTCATTTTATTAAATGAAATAGTTTTGTTGAGTATATGAAATAAAATAACACACAAAGTTAGGAAAAAAATTTATTCAAAATTTTAGGTCATTACAATGCATAAACTGAGAGTTCCATCTTCATTCTTAGCAAAAATCATGGGTGAACCCCAAGAGGATGTATTAGGCCATATAAAGCCTTTGGCCTCTAAGTCCTCTATCTGCCGCTTGAGATCTTGAGGCTCAATAGGTTCCATACTATACGAAGGTATGGACACTAGAGCTACTCCTGGAACAAGCTCAATTATAAAATCTACCTCTCTCTTAGGAGGTAATCCAGAAAAGTCATCAGGAAAGACTTCCCTGAAATGGTCAACTACTGGGGGGAAATCAGTTTGAAGCAAACCCTAATCCTCTATGAAAATATTTGAAATCTAGGTGGTCACTCCACCTATCCCATGATGCTTCAGTCTAGCTCTCCTAGCATGGACATCCCACTCACCTTTGAAAATATAATTGTTTCCAAATGGTAATGTAAAAGAAACCCTGCGGCGATAATAGTCTACAAAGGAAAGATAGTGGACTAACCTGTCCATCCTGAGAATGACATTGAATCTTGTCATCTTGAGAAAAATAGATTCCACAATAAATGGTAACGGCCAACCTCAAGGGGACAGTCCCTGCACTGGAATATACCCTCCATCCATATTCCCAACTGTGTATCGAGGGTCATTACACCATAGTGATACTATATCTATAGTCTGAGACTTTACACAATAGATACAGAAATAAAAGAGTTTAAAGCACCTGTATCAAAAAAATCAGAGACAATAGTAGAGGCTACTAGAATAGTACCTCGTATTGTAGATGGTGTCTCAGTCTGATCCTTAGGAATCGGCTATAAGGCATGCAACTAACTTGATCCACGGCCCTGTGCAACAAATAGACTACCAAGATCATGAATTCTCTTCTAGCGCTGCTGGTGATCAGGGATCGGACTACCATGACCACAACCTCCTCCTCATCTAGACCTGCTGGTGCTACTCCAACTCCCCACCTGACGTGGTGCAAAACAACTTTCTCCTGAAGGAGGAGATGAAGTTGATCCTTTTTCACTCAAAGATGGTGGAAAGGTCTTGAAAAAGCGTTGAAGATGACCCATATGGCCACAATCCCAGCACTCTATAGGGTCTCTATCACACTAGGGCTTCTTATTCCCTAGTTTTCCACACTAATGACACACTACATAGTCGTCAAACTGAATACTCTAGTTTCCATTTCCTTGACAATAAACCTCAAGGGAACGTTTCCTTCCACTATAAGAACTACTAGCCTAACACGACACTGATCCTTTAAACCCATTACCTGATCCATCCATCGGGTTATGCTCAGTGATAAGGGCCTGATCAACTATTGTAGAGAAGGTAGGAAGGAGAAAGATATTCACCTGAGTTCGGATGGCATACTGAAGCCCATCCTCAAAACGTCTAGCATGAAAAAGCTCATCACCGACTAGAAGTGGGGAAAAGCACTGTAAATCAGTGAAAAATGCTGAATATTCAATAACTGACATAGAACCAAGCTCAAGATGCATGAACTCTATGGCTCTTTTAGCTCTCAATGACTGAGGAAAGAACTGATCGTAGAAGGTAGTCTAGAAGTCAACCCATAACATGCCTTGATGATGTCCGGCCTGGGTAACGACATCCCACCAACGCTAAGACGAGTCCCATATCATGTATGTAGCAATATTGACTCTCTACTATTCAGGCATTTCTAGATGCTCAAATATAGATAGCATGGCCTCTATCCAAGACTCAGCAGCCTGAGATCCACTATCCCCTGAAAAAGTAGAAGGATGATGTTACTGGAACTCACAGGTTAGATCATCCATTGTAGGTGTAACCCATGGAGCACCAATCATGGACTGCATCATACTTAGGAAACTATCACGGACTTGGGCATTAGTTCCTGGATTAGGTACAGCAGGCGGTGCCTCAAGTGGCACTCCTAGAAGTAAGACTAACGGGTTTGGGCCCACCATGTCTGGAGCATGGTCGTCACCACCCTCTTGGTGAATGACACGAGGAAGATGCAGCAGCATTGGTATACAAATTCAAAACACACATCTTAGAAAAAGCATATAATAAAAGAGATAGCATCACTAACAGAAGATAAATGTAAAAAAATCATTACCCAAGGCATTCTACCCAAACTACCCACTTAGACGGCCAGGTATCAGTAAGTTCTCAAGTATAAGTTTTATGACATTTTGCATTTAATTATTAGGTTCATTCCTTTAACTTTTATAAATATTACAAGGTGGGATAAGGATATTCAACCAATTAATTTTAGATTTCAAGATTCACTTTATAATGGATATTCATTTCTGATGAATCAGTTCTCATACACCTATCACCAAAAATGACGCCCATTTACCTATAGCATAATGGATTGACTCAGTAAATTACTTATCCCAATCCATGAAGGCCCATACACCTCATGAATTGAGATAGGAAATCACTCAATCAAATCCAAAGTAATACAAGTACAAGAAACGATCACAACATCACTCAACAATCACGGGCATATCAAGCAATGAAAATCAGTGAAATTTACCTATATGGCATGGAAATATGCATGACATGTGAATTCTAGGTTCCTATAATGATGCATGTAGCAATACTTTTTTCCCTCAAATCATTGGATAATGATGAAATAAATTCTCAAACTGAGTAATAATAAACAACACCACACAACATGTGATTCACCCAATGGTGAAATAATATCAACTATAATGGAAAAAATAGAACAACAATTTCATTATGGGTAACTTGGATTTTACCCCGACCATGGGTTCGCGACACCCAAACATGGCTTATGAACAATTACCAAGCATTAATATTATCCAATATATTGTCTCCAAATAGTAAGTAAAGAAAATAAACCACCCTTTGATACCAATTTGTGACGACCCGAACCTGAATGACACTTAACGATACCCCCATCCTGGTGGTCCACATGGCCTCAAACGCATCTTCCGGAATTCCAGAGGCTACCAACTAGAAGCGAGGGCCTAGGGTGTGTCTATGGGAAGAATATGACCTCATTAGAAGAGTGTAGCATAGTGGAAGATATATAAATGAATAGTATACAATGGAAACAATATAAGAAAATAGTGGAAGAAATATAAATAAATAGCAGAAGTAAACTGATGCAATAGATAAACAAGAATAATAATAACTATATCAACTCGAACAGTGATGATGTAATGTCATGTCACTAGAAAACTAGAATCATGGATACAAGAAAATAAGCATAAAATTTTCCACAAGTTAAAAGAAAACAAATTCTACTCCAAGAATCCCAAGTTCTTAATTAGTCATCTGCTATCAACCTCTTTCCTATCTGCACATAATCAAGTATTAGAAGTTTCATGCTTCCCTTTGTCAATACCTACAACCATTTAATCTACTCTAGGTACCAAACGGTGCCCGGAGAGGGTGTGATATAAATCTCAGTGGGCCACCACCAATGGTGTCTATAACATCTGACCCATGTAATGGAATATAGCAGTGTGCCTACAATATGTAAAGTAAATCAGGCAGTACAAAATAACTAAATACCTAAGTACCTACATCATCCCTCAGCTAGTGTCTGAACATGTAACTAGTTAATTAAGTAATCAATTACCATTTAATGTTAATAGGTTGCATGAGGCATAGCCAACACTAACATCACCTCTTGATAGTATAAGTAGTGAAGCTCCCAAGACGTAACAAGGCAACCAGACAACAATATCCAGTGAGGGAGTTCCAGGGTAAAAACAAAGGTAACTTAAACTCACGGAAAGCTAACTTAGTGGTATCTGATTCTAGCTAAGTGGTAAGAGTGTAATCCAAGTAATTCCTCAATAAGGCCCCTACCGAGTCCAAGGTTGTTGACCAAGGTAAAATGGGGATAAGAAAAGATAGGGGCCTATGGGATTTAACCATGGAACCTACTAGTCAGTGATGGATCCAAGGATTGTATCTGAGGTATCCTATAATAATGAAAGGGACCCAACGGTAGTATACCAGGAATCCAAGGAATAGACAAGAATCGGAATCTAATTGGGTATCAACCTAAGAAAACTGTATCCTTGAATCGGAATGGGGTTCCCAAGACCAAAGGTATTCTCCTCTCAGAATCCAAGGAAAGATCGAGTTAGTCCATTCCTATTTGATATTGTAATCATGTATTAATTCATTTGGTTTAAGTCTTTCCTTCCATTAGTGTGTATATGTCAATTAGAGTTGAAACCATTGGTCCAAGCCTTGTCTTCCATTAGTGTGGATAGGACAAGTAGCATTGCAACCATTTAATCAAGTATTAGTTAGCCATTAAGGCATATTCAATTATTTAGGTTCACACTGCTACCTTCCATCAACATGGAAAGGAGTGCTACATACATGTAACCTTTATTCAGACTCTTTAAATAAGGTCAAGCTATATACTTAGTATACTTGACATTTTATATTTCACTTTTCACTTTTAATAACCATTTGGAAGCACTTAACTTAGTAGGGTCAAGTGGTGAGCATTAACGGTAAATTCCATTATGAAAATATCAATAACAACAATCCATTTATTATAAGTAGTCTCACCTTTAGAAAGGTCAAGAAAAGGCGCACCCGAATGGTGGATCAAACGTGCCGAAACACAAAAACCCAATTATCGCATAACCTTCGACATGAGGTGGATAGAGTTGTGGGTGAAACCACTAACAAATAATCACATATTTGGAAAGATCATAACTATATGATTATAATGAGTATAATCATGGGTTTTTAATTTAAGAAATGGTTTCCAGTGAAACCGGTGGTCCCCAAATGAACATTTCAAAAACAATGAACTTTAGGGATGAGTTATAGACCACCCCCTTAGGGTTGTATGATCCTTCTTCTCTGGTATCGGCCCTTGATTTTCCTCGTATTGTAGTAGATCTAAGAAAAGGTGAAAAATTATCACATGGTGATATCTAGGTTGAGATAGGTAGATAAGAAGAACGGAAAAAGAATTCTTGAGTACTTACTATTACACATCCAACGTGACTAAAGGAAGCTCGATCAGATGCTGGACAAAGGAGATCTCTTGTTTCTAAGTTTGGATCTTCAAAATGCTCCAAAATTAGAGGGAAAAAGGTCAATCCCGCACAAACATGGATTAGGGAGGAAGGGGAAGGACTAATAGATCATTAAGGGCATTTTAGTTATTTACACATGTTTTTAGCCTATGCACGGTTTGTCAGCACGGTTTTTCAAGTCGTGCGAGACAGTTCTTCCTGAAAAATCATCATCTGCATGGTTTGATCAAATTGTGTGCTACCCATGCACGGTTACCTTGGAAAATGGGGAGTTCGCACGGTTTGGCTGCACAACCATGCGTTAACTGTGTGAGGTGCCACTATCTAAAAAAACACAGTCCGCATAGTTAGGAAAACCGCGTGCTAACCATGCGCAAACCATGAAACTTGGCCTATTTTCCAAAAAAGAGGTGTTCCAAGCCCCAAACAAGCCCCGGACACCCTCAGAACCTTTGTTAACTCATTAGGCATCTATATTAGGTCCAAAGTAAAGATTTAGACTGAAAAATAAAGGATCCATACTTGAGTGGAAAAATGGGTTCTTAAAATTTTAATTTTAAAATAAATTTAATTTTTTTCTATCATGTTTATATACAACACCATGTTAAGCATACTCTACACACAACACTAAGTTAGTTTGTGCTACACGCAAAACCATGTTTTAATACTTTTTAATAGCATGTGTATTTTAAAACTAAATTTTGACCATTTTATAAATTTTATTTTTCAAGATAAAAATAATTTTTGAATTTGGAATGTAAAAAATATATGATGGTGAATTTTTGGTATTTTTCTGAGAAGTTTCATTTTTTAATGAATAGTGAAAATACAACATTTTTGTTAAAAAATATCTTTTCATCTAAATAATTATTAATGTTAAATTATATTTTAAATTTGTTTTAAATTCAAAATATATCAATTGCATATCTATTAATACAATGTAGTTCATTGGAAATATTTATATATATATGGATACTTAATGAACTTTTGAGCATTTTTACTTTAAGATCCTGATTTCTTGCCACATCTACGAGATTAGCGTTAAAATTGATTTTCCCGCTTCTGTGATTTGAATTTTGAAAAATAAAAATACACTATTATAATCAGTATAATATTTTTTATCTAAAAATATCAACTTAATTTTTGACCAAAAATATTAGTGAAAGTGATTTAAATTAATTATGGTGATTAAGGTAAAATTAAGCTTAACAAGGGGCTAAACCTTAATCTTAAGGGCCAAAATGACCTAGAAACTTGTCCAAAATACATTTTCTAACAATAGTTTGAACATATCACCTATTGGTTCTAATTTTATGGTTTATTGGAATAATATTACATGAAATTTACATATATGATAAGTTGAGTATGGAAAAA
Source organism: Viscum album (assembly GCA_963277665.1). Taxonomy (NCBI): domain Eukaryota; kingdom Viridiplantae; phylum Streptophyta; class Magnoliopsida; order Santalales; family Viscaceae; genus Viscum; species Viscum album. The sequence continues at coordinate 601,940,791 of OY728122.1, forward strand.
GACAAAAAGGGAACTTTCCATAACTTTAAAATTTATAAAAAATTGAGATATGTAAAAAAACATCATATTTTCTGTTATACATATAATTTTGAAATAAAAATGGGTTATTTTTATCATAAAAATTTTTCATTCATTTTTAGAGATTAATTAGTTACCTAAAATGCTTAAGAAACACCAATGTAGTGATTATTTAGTTAATAATCAACTAAAATAAATGATACTATAAATATTAAAAATGAAGCAAATTGATTGAATTATTTTATTTAATTATTTTTTAGATGAATATATAATTTTATATAGCTTTGAACATAATATATTTTTATTACAATATTTTTTTAATATTCTTAAATTAAAATTAAATAAATAATGTCAAAATTGACATTAATGTTATCTTATAATAAAATATATTTTATTAAAAGATTTAAAATTAATAAAAATTATATATCCTTCTAAATGATTTTTAAATATTAATAAATATTAAATATGTTCTATTAATGTATCAATTAATCTTTTATAATTAACTTATTGACCCATAGTTTATAAAAACAATGTTGGCATGGTCTGAGTTAAAGTAGTGTTTTTGTGCATTGCATGCGTTTGTTTTAAAATTAATTTCCAACACGCATGAGTTTTTTATTTTTTAAATTATATATAATATTTATAATTCAATGTATCTATATTTTCTAATAAATATTACTTTAATTTAGTCTTAAGGGTTCATTTGCATAGATTTGAAAACTAGTTTCTTTAATAAAAACCAAAATGATTTAATTGGGGAAACTTATAAGGTAAGGAACCAAATTATAAAAATGCACTTATTTTTGTAAAGTGGGGGGTTTTCTAGACCATTATTCCACTTTAAACCCTTATTTTTCCATTTTTAAGTCACGTTAGCTAAATAACCTCCCATTATTGTATACCTTTTGGTATTTACTAGAGTGTCTCTCCTCCTCTACTATAAAAATGCATCCTCTCCTCCCACTTCCTAATACCTCTCAAGCCACTTTGGATCAAAAATGATCTTCCTAAATAGCTCCTCAAAATACCTAAACTCGTCCTATAATTCTCTCCTTGTGAATAAATCCATAAAAGGAACACCTTTGTTGAAAACCAAAATGAGTTACCCAAATATGAGGTAACATCTTTCCTCAAGCTCTTTAGTTTTATTTCCATTATCCACCCCCTTGAATCTCCTTATCCCATAATTATAAAAAAAATAAGTATTATAAATATACTGAGATGTTTTTATGCTAATATTTTGACCTAAAATTATACACACATTCATCTAATTGGTAATTAATAAACTATTTATGTGTATGGTGAACTACCTCCTCACAAAATGATAATTGTTTGTTTTTCCTTTACCAACTTTCATGGTTGCGAAATATGGTGGAAACTCTATTTATATATGTTATATACGATATTTATTATGTAATTATGATTATTTAATAATTTTATTACGCATACCCTTACACTTTCCATTTTTTGTAAATGTGATAACATCGTTTGTGGAAGGGTAGACTACCCCCCTCAAAGTAATGTGATTCGTTCGCACTATACATGGAATGTATAAAGGATGGTTTTATTAAACCTATGAGACATATATGACATAAATATAATACTGGAATTATAATATACATATATATATATCATTTAATTTTAATTATTTTAATAATAAAAATAAATGAAAGTAGCATTCATGCGTACATACGGTCTACCATCTCCATGAACGGTGCATTTCATTTCTCATCTCAAAATACAATGGATTATTCTAAATATATATATGTATATGTGTGTGTGTAGAGTATATATTATATTTAAAATATTTTTTACATTATGGAGATAATGAAATCATGGTCTAATGAATAGTAATACCAATTAACAAGTTAAAACATACTCGACAAACAAGGAAATTAAAACCCGAAATAGTGAAAATAATGAAAGATTGTTATCAAATTAGTAATAAGATATTATAAGAAGATAATATATGATATTATAAAAATTAATGTGGTTATTTAATATGTTATTAACACACTTAAAACCATTATACATGTGGTTCAATCCTGTTTACACAAAAGGAAATGCAACGTAAGGGATTTCGTCTCAATTTCAATTCATTAAGAAATTTTGTAAGGTTATTCACCTAGTTTCTTTTATATGGTGTATATAATTTAATTTGACATATTTTATCATTAATTTACTTATTATAATGATATTATAAAACTATTTAATATTATTACTTCATGGAAATTATGATTCGAATGTTTTAAAGTGGTATGGGACACTTTGGAAAATTTAAAGATTATTTACCTCAAGAATGTTTTATAAAGGGAATTTACATTCGTCAATGTCAAAAATAATTATTTTTATTTATCCTCCAGTGGATAGTATTTTATGAATTCATATTCTTCATTCATTATAGTTATTCGATAAGTCATATTATTTATTTTGATTATTTAATGTGGGGAATGCTTTGGAATGGCAATGAAAGGTGGGTCCCAGACATTATATAGCCCCTAGATGCATCAACAAGATATCATGATATGAATAAGTTGGAAAAATTAAATGGGTTTCTATCTATAGTTTTAACCATCTTTTTAATGGTATTGACAGTATAGGTTTTCATGTACCGTAGACATAATGTCCAGTAATTAAGCATTTCCTTCATTTTGATTCAATTATTACTTATTCATGAGATATTACATCAACATATATATGGATGAATTCTATTATTAGTTTATTAATTAAAATGAATGTGTTTCAGTTTCTTACCTATCCATATAGATTTTTCTTTATCTGTTTATTTTAATGGAATGTGTTATCATCTATCTACCTTGAAATGTTGATTTATTTTCATTGATTCATTATTTATTTCACTTTAATTACCCGTACTGATAATTTTAGATAACCCTTATTGTGTTTACTTTCCCTAGGTTATGAAGAATAAACCTTTGAATAAGTGTTCAAGGATGTTGTTTATTTCATTTTATTATGAATCATGTCGATAATTTCTATTTCACAATGTATTATGGGTATCATGTATGTAATCTGGCTTTCCAAAACTTATAAATTATTCAATCCCTTGGGATTTGAATCTTGTATCTATTACAATGAAATAAAATAATTCATCAACTCTGGGCTTCCAGGGTTGGGGTGTTGTAGTTGGTATCAGATAAAATTAGCTGCAACCTTGGAAACTAGATTTAGAAAACTTAGATTATGAAGCACAGCCCTAAGATAGACTTTGATGATAAGTATATAAGAACATATTAAAATTTTGATAAGTTATATTATATGAGTATTCGTAGAAATACATCTATGTCTGTATATTAAAAGTGTATGCGGTTCTGGAACAAATTTATCTAGGAGTAACAACTCCAATAAGGTGTGTCGGGCCTGACTCAGCATAACCTAGTACATGACAAGGGGCCTTACCTCACACCTAGTTTGACACTCTCATGGGATAAACTTAGGATAATTTAATTTTTATTTACAAACCATCATGAAAGATTTAAAATTAAATATATCCCCAAAGAAACCATGTTTATGATTATGAGATTAGTTACACATAAATTTTTAAATTTATGTTAATTATTTTTTGAGTATTGAGATTATGCGTTATGATATGATCTAAACTAATGTCTTTAGTCATTTAGAAATGGTGCCTAGTATAAGGAATGTGAACATCACCAATGCACATAATCCAAAGAGTAAGAAGAATCAAATATTTCATGGTCTTAAGAAAATATTTCGGAAGAAAATAATCTCCCAAACATTCTCATCCTCTAAGGACATACTATCATGTGACAATTAGATAGGTAATGAATTATCCAATTCCTATCGACTTGAATGGAAGTAATATAATAAGAGGGTGGGTGAGAAAAGATGGATAAAGGGAATAAGGGAAAAAAGTACTTTCCCACATATGATAATTGTGGAAGAAAACACATTGGTACTTTCTTAAAAGGAATGGGAGTTTTCTAAAAGTGTGGAAAGAAAGGCCATCATTCGTTTGATTTCAAAGATAAGAAAAAGTTTTCCGATGTAAAATGCTTCAATTTCCAGAATATGAGACATTATACAAATCAATGTCTCTAGCGTCAAAGGAATATACCCCAAATGATGTTGATGGATAATTGTCATGTGATGATAATACCACATATTAAGAGAAATGATTAATGTTTCTATTCAATAATTATGTTATTTTAATACACTACTACAAATATGGCCTTTATCAGCGCTATAAAAGGGCATTAACAATGCTAGAAAAGCACTGTTAATCGAGGCGAAGATAAAGGTGGGGTCCCTTTTATCAGCACTCAGAAAAGTGCTGATAAAGACCCCTTTTATCAACGATAAAAAAACACTGATAAAAAGGTCCTTTATCAGTGCTTTTTTAGTGATGATAAAAGACCCCTTTTATCAGTGCTTTTTTAGTGCTGATAAAAGTAAAAAAAATAAAAAAAAGTTAAAAATTAAATAAAATGCTCAGAGGAGATTTTAACAACACTTGACCCCCCCTACTAGCTCTATGCAGACCCCCACCCACTCTCCACAAGCTTCACTTGCCCGTGCATCCCCCACTTGCCCGCCCGCGCCCATGCTTCCTCCCAAACTCAAACCCGAGACCTCCCCCCTTACACGCCTGCACCTTTACCACTAAGATATTTAGTTTTTTTCTCTATTTAATAATATATCTATTTATTTATATAAAAATATAGTTATATTTATTCGTATATTAAAATAGATTCATATTAATATAAATATATTTAGTTATATTAATACATATATATTTATTCATATATTAATATATATATTTATTCGTATATTAATATAGATTCATATAAATATAAATATATTTAGTTATATTAATACATATATATTTATTCATATATTAGTATATATATATATTCTTATATTAATATATATTTATATTTATTTATATATATATTTTTAGTTATAATTTTTTATCTTTATATTTATTTGTATATCAATATATATTTATAAGATTAGTTTTAGATACATTTATAAAATATGTGTTTTTTATGTGTGTTTATAAATAAATAAATTCATACATACATACATATATACAACACACACACACACACACAAAGACACACACACTTATATATTTACGAATAAATACATATATATGTGTATCTAAAAATCCATAGAATGTTAAAATGACCATAACTTCTAATTAATAAGTTTGTTTCAACTACACAAACATTAAAATTGAATAAAATGAAACAATATTTGATATGATATGTGGTACAGGCCTAGTGGACATCTGTATCAGAAGTTATACCGATTTTAACGTTAAAAGATTAGGGTATCTGGACTAAAAACTCAGTTTTAGATGCCTTCTGGGCCTTTTTGGGCCTCTAAAAATATGACAAAAGGTTCCCTTGGGTTACTAGCACATAGAGATCATTGCAAGATTCGATTTGATATGTTGTAGATCTCAAACAGACACCTGGATCAAAAGTTATGGTTGTTTGAAGTTTGAGTTACATTTTCAACTTATTTTAGATCTTTTATTAATTTTTTTGATTTTTTGTGTCTCCAAATTGTTATTAAATGATTATTAATCAATAATAATAAGAAAATTATTAATTAATAATATTTTTTAAAATATTCTAAATCCATTTTCACTAAATTTCTTATATATTAAATGTAATAGTATATTTATACTTATCTAAAACATATTTAAAAAATACATATTATATTTATAGAAATATAAATATAATTATATTACAATATATTATTTTTCATGATTTTTTTTAAAATTTATCAGTGCTGGGAAAAAGTGTTGATAAACCACCACCACCCCCCCCCCTTTATTGGCACTACTAAAAAAACGCTGATAAGGGGGTCCCCTTTATCAGCGCTAAAACAAAGCGCTGATAATGGAGGGGTCTTTATCAGTGCTAAAAAATAATTGATAAAGGGTCACTTTTAACAATGCTTTTTTAGCACTGTTAAAAGTGATCTTTATTAGTGCTTTTTTTTGCACTGATAAAGGGTGGCACTACGGAATCCCAATTTTGTGGTAGTGATATTTTATCAGTGATGTACTAGTTATGAGAGTTGTGAAATATATAAATATTATATTCTGGTTATTTTTAGTTAAGTATTTGATATCATATGCTAAATGGTTCCAAAAATAGTTATTCAGTAAAACTTTTTGGAAAACACATCGTTGAGGGAAAGATAACTATTAATATGTTCCAAATATTAAGACAATGTTGTTTGTATAAAGAAATTATTGATTTGGATATGTGATGACTACCTTGAAACTGACTAATGATTTTTTGACAATTGTTTTTATTCTATCATTGATAGAGTTCACAACAGTTTTGTATTTATGGAATATATACAATAACATGTGTTTTACTTAAGCAATAAGGAAGCCTGCATGTTTTCAATAAGGTTTTATGGTAATTCAACTTATTATTGTATTTCAAGAGAATACAAGTTGAAGGTGTTCACATTTTCATAGTGTGATGATTAAAGAGTTGTATCATGTTAATTGAAGGATAGTGATAAGTTCATTTTGACCTTCCTCCTAAAGTGTTAGATCACAATATTTTTGGAAAATTTTAACATATATTAAATGGTTTAAGGTGACCATTGGATGATTTTTTAGAGGTTAATGTATTACTTCACCATACAATACAACCTATGCGGAGAGATGAAGAATAATTAGTTCAAGGGGAAATAAAAAGACAAGATTGTGTTTATATAAATGTATATTAACTTATATCCTTAGAGAGTGAAACAATTTATCAAATATTAAAAAAACTATCTTGAAACAAAAAAAAATTATTATTGTAAAGACCTGAAAATTCACTGTAAATTTTCTTTAAATTATTTGGAATTTTTGTGAGCCTACGAAAATTGACGGCGCGTGGTTCCGAGGCCCAGTGTGCCCATAATGAATTTTTGAACTTTTTTTAAGGTACGTTAAGTAAACGCACGAGTGGAATTTTCTATCTTTTGAACTGGTTCTCAGATTAAAAATTTGAGGGCACTGTTGAATCCGCAGTTCTATGATTCACTTAATGGAAGCTTCACTTTGACTGTAGTAGGTTGGGAGAAAATGTTAAATTTTGGACTTTACAAAAAAATAATAAAATAACTTGACAAAGTTATTTTATTTATTTTTCTCCAGCGGATGAGCGATGGTGGTGGGGACTGGTGACTTTTCAATCCAATTAATGGATTGACTCTCCTTTATTTTTAATTTTACCATTGGGGAATTAATAGGTTCATTCATTAAATTAACCTCATTAATTAATTGGTGCGTTACTCACCTTTTCCCCCTCTATTTAAGTGAGGCTCGGAGTGGAGTTCTAACAGGGCTTCACCAAGCAAGGAACCTCTGGCAAAGTGACATGATATATTTCATCAACGGAGGATAGAATCATGGGCAGCGAGGATCTAGGATCGATGAACACTGATGACCTCACTCCGAAGGGGACTCTCCTTCTTCCATTGACCGTGATACCTTTGACAGTTCACGAGGTAGGGGTTTTGTCATTATAATTCATGTGCAATGTTTCTTTCCATCATTCTTGAAAAGGGTGATAAATCGTGGAAACAATATAATATTTTATTGATGAATTAATTATCCCCTCTTGTTATAATGATAACACAAAGGGCGCAAGCTGGACAAACATGACCTGGACCCTCCTCCGCTTAATTTTCATTGCATTCTATGGAGGCGGGTTGTTCCAACTTGACGGAACCTTGAAACCGAGAGGCGCATAAGGACGGCGGCATCTCGAGAGGACCATAAGCACAACTGAAAGGAAAAACGGACCACCAAAGCTCACTTGGTGGCCTGCGGAAGAAGCGCCGACCTGACAATAGCATGGTGGCATCGGTGACCGGTGTCGGTGACTGGTGCCGACGGATGAGGGCGGCAGTCGTCAACCACCAGCCGCGGTGGAATGGCGGCGCCGCTCGGCATCTCGGTGGTCGGACTGGCGGTAGGCAGCAGCTGACCATGGTGGTGGAGGCGTCACATCATCACATGCCACGCTGAAGGAAGCCATGGCTTGAATCTGCAGTGATGCAGGGGACCCACTCCCTATGGGTCCCATGGGTGACGAGGTGGCACCACCAATAAAGGATCCAAACAGCACCTTTGAGCCGTTCAGGAGCAACAGACCGCATGACCCCTGCGGGTCATGCCAGCCGTTGGGTTGGGCCGTCGTGGCCCAGCCCAGCCGGAGCCGGCCGGGTCAGACCTGGACCGGGTCGGGTCGACCCGAACCCCTCTCGGGTCCAAAAATTCTAAAAAGGTCATAACTTACGAACCGGATGTCTGTTTGACGAACCGTCTACAACGATAGGATCATTATAGAGAGACATTCCTTTTGATATACTTCATGAGAGTTTTGTAGAAAGTTGGAGTATGGACGGTTTGGATCGACTCTGAATCCAACTGGGCCCTCGGCACTAAAATACAAATAACTTACAGATCAGGTGTCTGGTTGATGCGCCATCTGTTGCGTTGGAACCCTTATGATGTGACGAATCATCGGGTTACTTCTTAGTGGTACTTCATTCCAGTTGAAATACGATCGATTTCTTGAGGAGAGATTTTCCAAGAATCAACCGTACTATGAGTGGGAATCCAGTGGCCGGTAGTAAGGCAGATATTAGAGACAAATCATACAAAGGTTAGTACCTAGCGATCCTATTTGGATTATCACTGATCCTGTGTGGGTCAGATACTGTGTGGGTCAGCACTCAGCAATCCTTTGTGGGTCAGCGCATACTGATCCTATGTAGGTCAGATCATGTGTGGGTCAGTGCCTAGCGATCTTGTGTGGGTCAGCGCATACCGATCCTGTGTGGTCTATATCCTATGTGGGTCAGTGATGGTTAGTACCTATCGATCCTGGGCGGGTCGGATCCTGTGTGGGTCAGCGGAGGTTAGTACCTATCGATCCTGTGTGGGTCAGACTCTGTATGGTCAGTAGTAGTGCCTCTCGATAGAATAAGATGATCTACCTTCTCGACTAATCATTTGTACTTATATGATTTACTTATACCCAGTTGGAGCTATGTCTATTGATTTGTGCATTGTGATTGAGATCATGCTTTGTGGTTTTCCTTTGTGGAATTTTGTGAGACCTTCAGGGGTCTCGGGGTCCCTACTATGTATTGTTATACTCACCCCTACACGGGCTTCGTTAGTACCTATTGTGTCTTGTGCAGACGACTAGCATCTTGGCTAAGACTTGAGGGAGCCAGGACCAGGCATTATGTGGAGGAGATTGGCTGACGTAGAGATTAGTGGAGACGAGCTATACCTACCCTTCAGGTAGGATCCTTGGTGGACGATTCCTGGAGTTGTTTTCTTTTTTTCAGTTGTAGTTGCACCATTCATTTGGGCTTGTATTCCGGCCCCTTTACTTTCATAACACACCTTTACTACTACAATTTTACTTTGTGGATGCATCTTGTTTTGTTCTTGGTTTGTGTGTTTGTATAGGTTTTAAGGCAATGCCTTCCCATTTTAGGGATACGCCTTTCTGGTGGTAGTCGCCAACCCCTGGCCTATGGAAGGCGGGCTTGGGGTAGTCACGGCATGGTCCCCTAGGGACAGGTCGTGTCAATTAGCATCATTTTTTATGATATAAATGACCTTTATTCACACCTCTGGTCTATGTTGGTTTGGTCTACAACTTTTATCTGAACATGTTCTCTATCACTCTCCATCATAACATGATTTTTATATTTTTTTCTTCTCTATCAATGTTTTCATTTCCCACTTATGTTATCCTACTAGGGAACCTAGTTATGATACTATTTTACTTTCCTTTTTCTCTTATTAATAATATGTTCTATTAACCCTATTCATGATGTGGGTTTTTTAACAACAGTTTATTTTCAAATATTAAACCCTAGATTACAAAGATCAAGTTTAAATTGCGAGGACATAATTTAATTAAGGTGGGGAGAATTTAACACCCCAATAACTTACAATATTTTCATTTTAAAATAATTTTTTTTCTAACATTCTTATATACAACACCTTTTGAATATTATGCTACACACAACACTGAGTTAGTTTGTGTTACATGCAAAACCAAGTGTTACCGCCTTTCAAGGGAAAACCTATTTGAAAAATAAATTTTAACCATTTTATAAATTTTATTTGTCAAAATAAATATCATTTTTTAATTTGGAATTTCAAAATTATCTTAGGGTGAATTTTGGGTATTTTTTTGAGAAGTTTCATATTTTGATGAATAGTGAAAAATACTGCAATTTAATTAAAAACATCATTTTTTATTAATAATTATTAATGTTAAATTATATTTTAAATTTGTTTTAAAGTCAAAATATATAAATTATATATCTATTAATTCAATTTAGGTCATTGGAATCATTTTTATATATATTAATACTTAATGAACTTTTAAGCATTTTTTACTTTAAGAAATCACTTTTTCATCACGTTTGTGGGATTAACTTTAAACTTAATTTTTCCATTTATGTTATTTTAATTTTGAAAAAAAACCATACACTATTGTAATAAGTATAATATTTGTTTTATAATAAGATCAAATTAATTTTTTACCCAAAATATAAGTGAAAGTGATTAAAATTAATTATAGTTATTAAGGTAAAATTAATCTTAACAAAGGGATAAACCTTAATCTTAAGGGCCAAAATGACCTAGAAACCTGTCGAAAATACTTTTTCTGATAATAGTTCTACTATATTCCATCCTGGTTCTAATTTTATAGTTTATTTGAATAATATTTCATGAAATTTCTCTATATGATATGTTAAGTAAGGAAAAAAGACAAACAGGAGACTTTCCTTACCTTTAACATTTATAAAATTGTGTGATCTATAAAAAACATCATATTTTCAGTTATACAAATAATTTTGAAAGATAAATGTGTTATTTTTATCATAATAATTTTTCATTAATTTTTAGCTATGAATTATTTACTTAAAATTCTTAAGAAACACCAACGCATAGATTATTTAATTAATAATCAAATAAAATAAATGATACTATAAATATTAAAAGTGAATCAAATTGATTGAATTGTGATATTTAATTATTTTTTAGATGAATATATAATTTTTCACATATATTAACTTAATATATTTTAATTCCAAAAAAAATTGATATTTTTACATAAAAAATAAATAAATAATATCAAAATAGATATTAATGTTATCTTATAATAAATTATATTTTATTAAAAGATTTAAAATTAATAAAAAACCTATATCATACCAAGTGATTTTTAAGTGTTAATAAATTTTAAATATTTTTTATTAAATGACCAATTTATATTTTATAATTAACTTATTGACCCATATTTTGTAAAAACATTGTTAGCACGGTCCAAGTTAAAGCGGTGTTTTTGTGTGTTGTATGCGCTTGTTTTAAAATTAATTTTCAACACACATGGGATTTTTATTTTTTAAAATTAGATATCATATTTATAATTCAATGGATCTGTATTTTCTAATAAATCTCACTTTAATTTATTCTTTATTTTTAATTTACATAGGTTAGAAAACTAGTTTCTTTAATAAAAACCAAAATGGTAAAATTGGGGGAACTTAGAAGTTAAGGAACCAAATTATAAAAATGCACTTATTTTTATGTGTTGGAGGTTTTTATAAACCATTAATCCCCATTAAACCATTGTTTTTTCATTTTTAAGAAACTTTAGTTAAAGGATACCTCCCATTAATGTATACCTTTTGGTATTTACAATAGTGTCACTCTTCCTTTGTAATAAAAAAGGCATCATATCCTCTCACTTCTTCACACCTCTCAAGAGATTTTTTATTGACCAATATCTGTCCAAATAGCTCCTAAAAACCATACCCTCATTATAAAATAATCCCATTGGTTATAAATCCATCCAAGGAATCCCATTTTTGCAAACCAAAAGGAGTTACCCAAAGACGAGGTAACATCTTTCATTAAGTTCTTTAGTTTTTTTCCATTCTCCACCCCCAAAGATCTTATTATTAAATGAATATATAAAAAAATATACTGAATATACTTATATGTTGTTATGGTAAGGTTTCAACCTAAACTTACACATACTTCTATATAATGGGTAACAAACATACTCTTTATTTTACGGTGAACTACCGCCTCACAAAACGATGATTGTTTGTTTTTCCTTTACCAACATTAATGGTTTGGAATTATGATGGACACTCTATTTATATATGTTATATATGATATTTATTAAGTCTTTATGTTTATATAGTCATTTTATAACACATACCCTTCTACTTTCCATTTTGTGTAAATAAGATAATGTCATTTGTGGAAGTGTGGACTACCACCCCCTCAAATTGATGTGATTCATTCACACTATACATGGAATGTATAAAGGATAGATTTATTAAACCTATGATAAATATATGAAATAAATATAATAATTCAATTATAATATACATATATGTATATATATATATATATATCAATTAATTTTCATTCTTATAATATGAAAAATAAATGAAGGTAGCATTCATGTGTATGTATGGTCTACCGTCTCCATGAACAGTGCATTTTATTTATTATCTCAAAATAATATGGATTATTATAAATACATATATAGTTAATATAGATGATGTTTATATCATGGTTTAAATTCCTTATATGATGAAACCATGATCTAATTAATATTAATAAGAATTAACAAGTTAAAACATACTCAACAAACTAGGCAATTAACACCTGAAATTGTGAAAATAATGAAGGATTGTTATCAAACGAGTAATAAGATATTACAAGAAGATAATATATGATATTATAAACATGAATATGGTTCTATAATATGTTAGTAACACTCTTAAAACCATTATACAGGATATTAAATCCTTTTCACACAAAATGAAACACAAGGTAAGGGATTTCATCACAATTTCATTTCAATGACATATTTTGTAATGTTATGCACCTAATTTATTTTATATGGTGTATATTATACCATTTGAAATTATGTGTCATGAATTTACTCATTATGATGATATTATAATATTCCTTATTATTATTAATTCATTATAATTCTGATTTAAATGTTTCAAAGTGGTATGAGACACTTTGGAATGTTTAAAGATTATTTCCCTCAAGAAAGTTTTTTTAAGGGTATTTCCATTTATCAATGTCAAAAATCCCTGTTTTTATTTATACTCTAATGGGGAATAATTGATAAATATGTATCCTTAATTCAATATGGTTATTCGATAAGGCGTATTATTAATTTTTATTATTTGATATGAGGAATTCTTTGGACTGGAAATAACGGGTGGGTCCCGGACTTTATATAGAACCCCAATGCATTGATAGGTTCTCATGAGATGAGTAAGTTGGCCAAATTAAAAGGGTTTCTATTCATAGTTTTAACCATCTTAAGAAATGTCTTGACAGTATAGTTTTTCATGGACCTTAGACATTATATCAAATAATTAATCATTTCCTTCATTTTGATTCACTTATTAATTATCCATGAGATTTTTCATTGACATATCTATGGATGCATTCTATTTTTAGTTTATTGATTAAATGGAATGTGTTTTAGTTTCTTACCTTTCCATATAGATTTTTCCATATCTAGTTATTTGAATGAAATGTGTTATCAGATATTTACCTTTCCATGTTTATTTATTCTCATTGATTCATTATTGCTTCTACTTTACATACCCTTACTAATCATTTGAGTTCAACTTTATTATTATTTTTTACCCGGGTTATGAAGAATAAATATTTGAATAAGAAATAAAGGATTCTATTTATTTCATTTTATTATTTATCATGTTTATAATTTCTATTTCTGAATGAATTATGGGTATCATGTATGTAATCTGGCTTTCCAAAACTGTTAAACTATTCAGTCCCTTGGGATTTGAATCTTGTTTCTATGCCAACATAATAAAATAATGCACCGGCACCAGGATTCTGGGGTTGGGTTGTTACATATTCTTTCCATGAAAACCTCCATACTTAGGATTCTATCCCAATATTTTTTATAATTTGAGCTAAATAAATTGTGACTATGTATATTACTGGTCTTGGGTGGCACATTACATGATATTTTATTGGGAATTATAATCCTTTGGGATAGGTTTGACATCATGGTCCTTATTGAAATTATATAGTGAAAGTGTGTAACCATGCTTAATAAATTAGATATATTAATAAATTTATTCAGTTCATAGTTATGATATATATTAATGTTGAGTGATAAAGCATTGATATAACCTATGTATCACACTTATACATGTGGTCATGGATAATAGGAACTAGATATTGTAAACACATGGGTGATGGGAACATGGAGAAAATTTTTTAAGGTATATTATATTTATGAATCGGGTTCATAATATATAATAACAATATAGAAGGTTTAAATGACTCAAAAATATATTTTTTTATGTGATGTAATTTTTATAAAATTCTATTGGATATTTTTTAGGATTTATTTTGATTAAAATAATGTGTTTAAAATAATTATTATTAATTAAAATATAACATTTATTTATATATATATATGGGATATATATATGTATTAAATTTTATTGGTATTTTATATTTTTATTTATATATATATTAAAAATATATATAATTATAATAAAATTTCATGAAGCCCATTTTATATTTATTTATATATATATATGTGGAATATAGTCAAATAAATATAATGGATGTCAATTATTAATGCATGGTTGATATTTGTTCAACTGAGTCAATAGTAAATGAATGGACGAGATTAATTCAAATTAATAGACTACATTAGTAGTCATGACTATTGACATTAATTATAACAATTGAAATGGTCTGAATCCTCAACTCAGGGATCCAATAAAAGGAGGGATAAGGGGATCATTATACTATAGTCGTTGGTAAGGAAATCACATTCCTTACAATTCTATTCATCATTGAGAACCCTTTATCTCCTTCCATTATCTAGGAAATTATTTATCACAAGATTTATAGAATGAAGAATAAAGGGTCCACTTTATAATGAGAGAGAAAATAATAATTTTCTCATTAATGATGGACAAAGACTATTTTCAATGAGTGATAAAAAATCCACATTTTATCACTATAAGTTTTTTTATTACTTTAATTTTAAGATGGTCTTGGTGTTGGAATTATTTTTATTATTTCTTCTACGTAAATGATACTAGATCCCATATATAATTCCTAAAGTGGTATTAGATCCATAATTGTTTAAAATTAAGTGACCCAAATTTTATTCTCAGGCCCTTTCCTTTTTCATTCTTGGATGTTGGGGTTCCCGGGGGTGTTTCCCTAGTGATTCAGAGGTTGGGGAGATTTTATTGTTTTTAATATTTTTTAATAGTTTTTCAATTTGTAAAAGTGAATTTGAAGTATTAAAAGTGATTTTAGAAAATGTGGAATTTTCTTATAAAATTTTTAGAGTTATTCAGCTATTTTAATAGTAATTATGAGATTTTGAAAATAATCTAGATTTTTTGAAGGAAATATGTTTTTTCCTCCCTTGAGTTTAGATTCTGGTTGTGAGTGGTAAACCTTTTTTACCCTTACACATAACATCCTTCCTGTGAGAATGTGAGACCCATCCAATTTTTAATAGTAAATATCCCTATTTTTGTAAGGGTAATCCTGATATTTTGTGTAAGGGTAAGATATATCTAGAATGTGTAAGGGTCCGTTATGGATTATGTCACGATCTGACCCAATCAAGCGCTCAAGCCGCAACTACCCCAAGACAACCTCCATAGGCCAATGGGTGGTGACAAGTGTTGAAGGCATAACTAACTCAAGGAGGCCTTTTCCTAAGTACTTTTACTCACTTACATAGTCAACTCAATGAAAATTTGTAGAGATAAGAAATAAAATATGCAACACTGCTTTAAATATACCAAACATGCATGCACCTCTAAATAGTATGAAGTACGATAGTGAAAAATGAAAAGAAAACGGGGAAGTACACACCCAACCAGAAATGTGTCCCAAAATGACAGAAAACTGGAAAGGTAAAACAGATGAGAGATCCCAGCTCCTAGATCTTAAGCTATGACCACCGTATATGGTCCAAGAACCTTGTATCCCTAAGATCCTCTGAATCCATGGTAAACATGTCTGACATCTTCAAAAGACTTGACATGTGTTGGGTAAATCCCGTGCAAGGGTCAGTATATACATACCCAGAAGAACACCCCGAAAAGGGTGAAGTGGTAGTGGTAAGAGATACAACTGAAGAGGAAAGCAATAGATAGAACAAGGTGTAGTAAAATAGTACAGCTCATCCCAACAAGAGAGTGAAATAAAACTCTTCCAAACACAAGGAACTTGACAGGGTGAGAAGATGAAATTATTGTCGAGTCTTCGTGACCTATAGTAGGAGAGTAGAATCATCCAACCATGAGAAGTTTGACACTGAAAGCACATGGAATACCTTATGCATATTCACCTATCTTCAAATGAGGGTAACCAAAACCAAGTAGTGGGTACTGAAATAGGATATATGTATGTATATATATATATATATTCTCAGTCAAATAAACCCAAGTGATAGAGTAGGGGATCTCTATCTCACAGATCAACCCAAGAAAAAGAGTATCCAATGGTTCTAAAAGATATCCATATGGGATGCCCAGTATCTCATGTGTCTTCCCTAAACACAAAATTCTAAGAGAATCAATCACCACACCTTGATACTATCCACTTTGGGTGGCACTAACTCGCCCACACGGTTTTAGGCTAAATCATAAGAACGAATATCGGTGGGGAAATTGCTCCTCTTCTTTATGAGTCCAAAGCTACAACAAACCACCTCTCATCACTGTGATGAAAATTTTATGTGATAAAAGTTCTAGGTAAGGATCACATGACGTGGTATGATAGGAGGGTCCTACTCTGATAGTCACTGAGGAACTCCACTGCCTAGCCCGACTGGAGGGTTACACTCAAGAATGTCATTGGGAAACACCAATGACAAGTCCTACTAGAGGGTAAGACTGATGAGTCATCATGGAACTCCACTTTCCAAACCTACTATATGGTTACACCTATAATAATTCATCAAGTAATTCCACTACCCATCCCTACTTGAGGGTAAGCCCAGAACTGTCATCAGGGGAACGCCACTGCCTAGCCTTGTTGGAGGGTAAGCCTGAAATGTTAAGGAACTTCAATACCCAGTCTTACTAGAGGGTAAATAGGAAATATCATCAGGGAATTCCATTTCCCAACCTTGTTGTATGGTAATCTTGGTACTGTCTTCAGGGAATTCCACCACCCAGCACTACTGGAGTGTTACACCCAAAACTTCTCTGGTGATTCTGTAGAATTTTTTGTATCATCAGGTGTCACCTCAATGCATTACAAACCCATAACATTTCCCATCATATATCAAAATCCACTTTTGAGTGAACCATATTGTTCTATGCAAAAAAAACTCAGTATAGGCTACTTGCGGGCCAAATTTTGAGTTCAAATGAAAGGGATATAATCATTCGAAGATTGCTCAGAAGATCTCAATGGGAACACGATGTGTGAGGGGAAACACACAGTGTATGGTCCCTCTCTATAGCATGTTTGTGTCCCAATCTAACACATGAATCCACCCCATGTAGTATAAAACAACGTGTAGGTGGACTACACACCGTGTCCTGACTAACAGGGACTGGGGCCATGTCTGTGTACTCTAGTACACGGCGTATTGGTCCACACAAGATGGCACCCGTGTGTCCAACCAATGTCTATGTTCTCTTACACGGATTCCCTAACCGTTTGACCCATCACATGGGTAGTCCAATCGAGGAAGGGGTATGTGGAATGTGAGGGAGTGTTACACATCGTGTTACCCTCATATTTTCCCAAACCCTAGCACCATTGTTGAGGAAGACTACACATTATGTCATTCATCCAACACATGGAGTGTAGTTGAGATTTCAATATAACATCGATATTTTTTTTAATCTCTTTATGTGCTTAAAATTTGGTACAACCTCTTTAGATCATGCTATGATTTCTCCCATAAAAATCAGATCTGACCAAGAATCATGATTTCGGGCCAATGCTTGTTAGAAATCAGCTCTGTTAACTTGGAAGGGTTTCATTTCATGTTATACTCATCATCATTCATTAATCCTTCAATTTCTCGATCTAAAACCAATATATCAAGCATCCTCGAACCATGAAAATTATAGATATGTGCTTCACTCACAAAATCATCATGGTTATATCAATCTGTCATGAATCCAAGTACCCGATCGAGCTCAAGTTTCCTAAAAACTATCAAACCAAGAACCATGGGGATTATATCAGTGAATAACATAAAGAAATGGGGACAAAAGAAACAAAACAATGGTTTAGAACATCTCTATAAAAGTTTTCTTTTCCAAAAATTAAAAATAGGGCACTGGGGTTAGATGAACAATTCAAAAATAAATTATTGTTTTAGTTATTGGGTGCATACAGGGTTTCAATTGGCGCAGATCCAAGAAAAATTATGGATCTACTCAATTATTTTAATATATTGGTATAAAACACCAAAATAGGATACCTACCTCATTTTGGATCGATCTATGTTGAAGAACACACTTGCCAACAAGTTTGGTAGGAGCTTCAATGTTTGTTGCACTTTGATTCACTTTCATTCAGAGGTTTGATGTTGTTCGCTCTCAATTCACTAAATGAGGAGGGGAGGAGAGCCTTACCTATAGTGGGAGAATTATGAGACAACCCTAGTGAATTCTACCTAGTAACACATTTATAAAATTTTATAAGGTTAAATAAATTTAATTAATAAATTTATTAATTAATTAATTAATCCACTTAAATGCAACGCCAATGAGCAAGGGGTCTGAACATCCTATTTCGACTCACTTTATGTCGTGCTTAGGGTGAGAACCATGTTTTGGACACAATTGTGGTCTCGAATATCTTATTTGATCAACCATTTATGATTTATCCCATTTTCTTTAATTAACCACATGCACACAATAATAAATATATTTAGTATTTTTATAAAATTAATTCCAGGCATACCGATTATTAGAGTCATAAAACATCTTATCACCTATCTTAGGAAATATAAAATATAAATATTTCAAATTTTTACAAGGAAAAAACATAGACTCTACAGCATTCCCTACTTTAATATTTTCGTCCCTGAAAAGAGAAACTAAGAAAAAAACTTAGGATACTGAGCCTACATCTGGATCTCCCACTCCTAGGAACTCTCCTACATAGTTTTGTGCTGGCACAACACGTGAACCAAATGGATGATCCATCCATGCAAGGTCCGCTCTTATCAGTCCTCAATCGCCATCGGGTGCTCCACAAAGGTGGATCCATCCTCAATGTCTAGATCACCCTAGTCAATGATGTGTGTAGGGTCATGAACATATCTCTTCAACTATGACATGTGGAATACATTGTCCACCCACTCCAGCTATGGGGGTAGGTTGAGGTAGTAAGAAACCTTTCCAACCCTCTGCATGGTTTCAAATGGCCCAATAAACCTTGAGGATATTTTGTCTCCCCGACTGAGCCTCTATATTTATTATCATGGGGAGACTCTTAGTAAAATATTTTCTCCCTACTAAAACTCCAAGGGTTGATGACAGTGATCTATGTAATATTTTTTTCTACTTTGGGATGTCCTCATCTGCTCATAGATGACCTGCACTTTCTCCATTGTCGCTTACACCAACTATGGGCCCACAAGAGATGACTTTCCAATCTTCTTCCATCACAAGGGTGACCTTCAGGGTCTCCTTCATAGGTCCATAGAAGGTTCCATGATAATGGTAGAGTGGAAGCTATTGTTGTAGGAAAAATCTACCAAGGGCTGGTGATCCTCCCAACTCTGGCCAAAGTCCAACACGCAAGCCCTCAGCATATCCTCTATCACCTGGATAGTGTTATCGGTCTTCCCATCGATTTGGTGGTGAAAGGTTATACTCATCTATAATTGGGTTTCAAAATCCTCCTAAAATCCTCTCTATAATCATGATTTAAACCACATGTCACAATTGGAGACAATCATGGATGGTACCTTATGAAGGCTAACAATCTCCCATATAGACAAATACCCTTAGAATATCCACAAAACTTTACTCTGTGATAGAAAGGAAGTGTACCGACTTCATGAGTCAGTATACTATCACCCAGATGGAATCATGGCCCTTTTCTATACATGTAATCCTAGTGACAAATTCCATGGATATTTCATCCCATTTCTACTCTGAGATCTCAAGGGGTCGTAATCAGCCTATCAGAACATGGTGCTCAGTCTTCACCTACTAATAGGTGAGGCATTGAGAGATGAAATAATCTACAATTCGTCTCATTCCAAACCACCAAAACTTCCACTGAATATCTTTTTACATCTTTCCAACACCAGGATGTATAGATGAGGGAGAATTGTGGAACCCCCACATCACCTCCTCCCGCATCGTGATAGGAAATATTGTTCATCCCTGGAATAAGATGTTGTTATTCCCTCCTTTAGAATATTTATCTGGTGAATCACCTATAGATATATGATCATGCAAGACCCCACAGTCAATGTATCCCAACTGGGACTCTCTCCCATGCTCAAGGAGCGAAGGAGTCAACTCCATCTACTATAGAAAAGTTGTACCCTCCTGTTTCACCATGGTCAGCTGTAGGGAAGCTAACTACTTCGAAACTTCTTGCACTAGGTGATCCTAGGACTTACTACTAAGGTAATCTTCCACAATGTTTCCCTTTAATAGAATATAGACTATCTTGAAGTTTTATTCCTACAAGAACTCTAATTAGGGTCACTACCTTAGGTTCAGGTCCCTCTGAGTGAAGACGTACCTGAGGCTCTGGTGGTCTGAGTAAACCAAAAAGTGCTCTACCAGAAGATATTGTCTCCACATCCTCAAGGAGAAGACTACTATGGACAACTCTAATTTGTGATTCATGTAATTCTATTCATGGGGCCTCAACTACCTCGACCTATATTCAATGAATTCCTGATGTTTCATTGATACGCAACCCAGACTAGCTCTGAAGGCATCGCAATACACTATGAACTCAACATATTCCTCTAGAAGTCTCAAAATTGGATCACTCATCATCCTCTACCTCAACTCCTCAAATGCCCTCTAACGCTACTTAGACCGGGTAACTAGCTTCCCTTTCCATGTCTGGGCGATCAAAGGGGTTTCATTTCTATAGAATTCTACCACAAATCTACTGTAGTACCTCGCCAAACCAAGAATGCTTCGCACCTATGACACATTATTGGGTGGTTCCCAATAAATCACTAATTTGATAATTTATAGATCCATTGATAAACCTTGTTCATAAATTAAATAACCTAGAAAGTGAACCTCATGTATCTAGAACTGACCCTTTGAGAGATCTCCATAAAACTATTTCTCTTGAAACAAATAAATAACCATCCTCAAGTTCTCTTAATGATCCTCCAAAAAATAAGATTAGATGAGTATTTAATTGATTAAGATAGAAAAAAATTGGTCCATGTATGGTTGGAAAACATGGTTCATCAATTCCATGAAAATGGTGGGGGAATTCGTCACATCAAAGGGAATCACTAAGAAATCATAGTGTCTGTAGAGACATTAGAGTGATAACTTTGGAATATCAACCTTTCAAACCCTCAAATGGTTGTATTCTAACCTAAGATCAATCTTCAAGAACCATCTCGCAACTCGTAACTAGTCAAATAGGTCATCAATCCTCGGAAAGGGGTACTTGGTTTTTTATTGTGGCCTAGTTCAGGAAAAGATAATCCATGCAAAGTTGTAAGATCTCATCTGAATTTTTGACAAACAGCATTGGATCTGCCCGGGGGGACACCTTGGTTCTAATGAAACATTTATCACGAGGGTCCTACAACTGTAATTGTAGATATTTGATCTTGTTAGGTGTCATCCGATATTCTATAAAAGAAATTGAAGAATTCCTTAAATTCAAGTCAATGGAAATCTTCATCTCCCACCTTAGAGGAAGTCTAAGAAAATATTTGGGGAATATGTCCACATAATCCTCCACAACTGAAGGAATCCAGATGCCTAAAGATCATATTCAAACAATGTATACTCTTACCAACTAATGGGTGATAGGCTGCAACCTCCTTCTTGAAGCTTCCACTTGTCCTTCCATGAGATCTCTCTCACCAGATAAATAGAAACTTGTCCCATAAATGCATAGGAATCTGACTAGTCTATGGTGACAGTTGATTTGGGATCAATCCATGTAAAGTTGGTCCATTCCCAAGATGAAATCATTGGGCTCCATCATGAAAAAAAAAGGTCCCATGTGAACCTCTATCCTATAAGAGATACCTCTCACTAACGGTAGTTAAAAGACACAAACGAAGTGTTCCATGTAGGAACCTAGAGATGAAGTTGTTGTGCTAGTGTATCTACTAGGAGATCTAGCTCTCACACTATTAGTCAGGAGATAAAATAATGACTATAACTTATGTCTACTAATACTGATACAAGAGTATAATAAACACATATCATACCTTGAATCATATCATGCACTGTAGGATCATAGGCATCCAATGCTTGCAGTTATCCACGGCCCCGATTGCCAACTCCCTTAACCTGATGTGGGCCACCTAGTGGTGGTGGTGGAAGGATCTCATATTATAATCCTCCACCTATAGCTCCTACTACTCCTCTACCAGCTCTACCTCCCTAGGGACCACTCTGATCATGATGTGGTCTCTTATATGGGAGTCCATCAGCTATCTGTTTGGGATGCTCAGTATGCCTAGTCGGGCAGTCCCATTCCATGTTACCACTCTCATCATAAGTAAATCACTTCCCCTATCCAGACTAACCTACCTCTCTATGCTTCCTCAGCCCCTTATGTCCATGTTCCTAAGATTACTTTCAAAAGGGCCTCCTGATCTGAGATCTTATCACCCGGTATCTGCTAGCTACCATAGAAAACTCAGCCCTGTTGCACCCACTGCCAGCTCCAGCTATATGGTATCCCTCCAATAAAAAACTCTCTATCACAAGTGCCTACTCTAGCACCCTGATATAGGTGTGGATACACAAGAGAACTTTTTTTACTCATATCTCTCTGTATATTCTCTGCTCAAACTTTCATTCTTGTAAGTAGGCATCATGGATCATGTCGAGAGAGTATCATACAAGGTATGTGAACCTAGTTGTGTACTCAGCCACTATCATCCCTCCCTATAAAAGCTTTATAAGCTCCTGAATCCAGACTGAGAATAATCAGGAGCAGTATTACTCCTCACAGAGAAACTGCTAGAAGTCGATCCATGAGAGTGTTGACTCATCATGCATCTGAGTAACTGTGCTCCACCAATTCCTAGCCTCTCCATGGAAAATGATGGATTCCAAGGCCACCATCTAATTTTTCAGGGTCTGAATAAGATAAAAGATATGGACCACTGACTCTAGACAATCCTCTAATGCTTGAGGATCTGGATCACCATGGAACCTCAACAGTCTCTAACACTAGAACTCACAGAGTGCACTCTTCCTATGCACATCATCATCATACTCTATTGGGATGATATGTTTCTTGATAGGTGGAGGTGTTGCTACCGATCCAATTGGAGGAAGGGAATCATATGATGGACCCTGAACTAAGACCTCGTCATGTATAGGGTTGACATCATGAAGCAAAGCTGGTATCTTGGATGGATGGCATCATGAAGTCATCCTAAAATTTATCAAGGAGTGTCATGGTGTCATATATATATATATATATATATATATATATATCAACAATGGGGAGCTGACTCAAGAAGGATAGTCAAATACTCAATACTACATGATCCATATACCATTAATCAATGCAATAAATGTCTCATCATGCTGAGTCGACATGAAGGTAGTTAGGGTCCCGGTGATTGGATATGTCAGCCACCAATACCATCATTGCACTCACTAGCCTGAGAGCCTCACTCAAGACACTTTGAAACTATTTCCCTAAACCCAACCAATCCTTTTAATGGGAAATGACTGAATAATGTCCCAAGGAATGAACTTGCTCTAATACCAATCTGTCACGACCTGACTAAAGTCGGGGCTCAAGCTGTAACTACCCCAAGCCCACCTCCATAGGCCCGGGGGTAGTGATAAGAACTGAAGGCATAAATAACTCAGTAAGTCCTTTTTCTAAGTACCTTTACTCAGGAAAACATCAAAATCAATGAAAAAGTGAAGAGAGAAGATATAAAAGATGATACACTATAATAAATAAACCAAACATGCCTGGACCTCTAAACAGTAAAAATTATGGTGGTGTAAACTGAAAATAAAAGGGGAAAAATACATGACCATCCAGAAGTGTGTACCAACCTAACAGAAAACTGGAAAGGTAAAATAGCTGAGAGAGACCATCTCTAGGATCCCAAGCTAATAGCATCATATGCGGTCCAAGCACCCAGTATCCCTAAGCTCTTATAAAGTCATAGTAAACCTATCTGTTGTCTACAAAATACACAACATGTGTTGGGAGAAGCCCATGTAGGGGTCAGTATATACATACCTAGTAGAACACCCCAAAAAGGGTGAAGGGGGAGTGGTAAGAGATACAAGTGAAGAGGAAAGCAGTAGATAGAACAAGCTACAGTAAAAGAGTATAGCTAAACCCAACAAGAGAGTGAAACCAAACTCATCCAAGCACAAGGAACACGATACTATCAGAAGATTAACTTCGCGTTGAGTCTTTGATACCTATAGTAGGAGAGTAGACTCATCCAACCATGATAAGTTAGATACAAAAATCACATGTCACGCCCCACACGTCTTCGCCTCTCTTGTAAGGAGGGTAACCAAACCCAAGGAGTGGGTACTGAAATAGGATATATATATATATATATATATATATATATATATGATTAGTCAAATAAACCCAAATGAGAGAGTAGGAGATCTCCATATCATAGCTCAGTCTAAGAATAAGAGTAGACAAAAGTTACAAAAGAAGTCCATCTACAATGCCCAGAATCTCATGCTTCTGCCCTGAACACATAAGTTTAAGGGACTCAATCACTACACCTTGATACTATCCACTTTGGACAGTACTGGCTTTCCCACATGGTTTTATGTTGTGTCACAAGAATGTTTCTCAGTGGGGAAAGTGTACCTCTTCCTTATGAGTCCAAAGCTACGTCAAACCACATCTCATCATTGTTCCAAAAAATCGAGGGGATGTAAGTTCTATGTAAGGATTCCATGCCCTGGTATGACAGGAGGGTCCTACTATGATAGTCACTGAGGAACTCCACTACCTATCCCGACTGGAGGGTTACACTTAGGAATATCGTCGAGGAATGCCACTGCCCATTCCTACTGGAGGGTAAGACCAGTGAGTCATCAGGGAACTCCACTACCCATCCCTGCTAGAGGGTTACACCTGGAATATTTCATCAGGGAATGCAATTGCCCATACCTACTGGAGGGTAATCCCGAAAGGTTGAGGAACTCCACTTTCCATTCCTACTAGAGGGTGAATCAAAAATATCATTAGGGAATTCCACTGCCAGGACCTACTGTAGGGAAATCCCAATAATATCTTCATGGATTTCCATTTCCTGATCATGTTGGAAGGTTACACCTAGAACTGCATTGGTGATTCTATATGATTACTTATATCATCGGGCATTGCCTCAGTGTGTTCCAAACCCAAAACAATTCATATTATATCTCAAAATCAACTTTTGATTTAACCATTGTGTTTTACACAGAAAATAAATCATGATATATTACTTGTTGTCCAAAATATGAGTTCAAATGAATGGGATGTGATCATTATAAGATCGCTCAGAATAGATGAAGGGAAACACGGTATGTTAGGGGACCCACATAGTGTGTGGTCCCTCTCCACATCTTGGTCGTGTCCCTAGCTGATACACATCTCAACCCCATGTAGTAGAACATGTCGTTTATGTGGACTACACATTGTATCCTAACTAACTGGGATTGGGGCCATGTCTTGTGGTTGTGTCTGTGTACTCTGGTACACATTGTGGGGTCCACACGGGATGTCACTCATCTGGCCAACTCATGTCTTTGTTCTCTTACACGAAGTCCCTACCCATGTGACCCATCACAGGGGTTTTCCAACTAAGGAAGGGGTACACAGTGTGTGAGGGAGTGTTACACGTCATGTTACCCTCAAAATTTTTCCAAACCCTAGAATCACCATTAAGGGAGGATACACACCATGTTATTCATCCTACACATGGAGTGTAGTCAAGTTTTTTACAGAACATCCAGATTTTTTTCAATCTTCTTATGTGCTTCAAATCTGGTCCAACCACCTTAAATCTATCCGTGATTTCTCTCCTAAACTTTAGATCTGATTGCAAATCACTATTTTGGGATGTTGCTCACCAAAAACCAAATCGGTTCACTAGGAAGTGTTTTATTGCATGTTCTACTCATCTTTGTTCATTAATAATTTGAGTTATTGGTCTAAAACCAATAGATCAAGCATCCTTGAACCACGCTAATTCCAAATATGTGCTTTTCTCACAAAATATTTGTTTTTTTATCGATTTATCACCAATATGGGTACCTGATCAAGCTCAGGTCACCCAGGAACTTTCAAACTAGGAACCACCTGGATTCCATCAATGAAGAATGCAAATAAAGGGGGAGAAAAGAAAAAACAACAAAGTTTTAGAACATCATCGGCCAAGAGTTCTTGTTCTATGATTAAGAATGGGGCACTGGTGTTGGATGAACAATTCATAAATAAATTAGTGTTTTTTTATTAGGTGCATAGAATGTTTCAATTGGTAAAGATACATTAAAAGGGATGCATCTTCTCAATTATTTTTATCAAAGGGTGTAAAACACCAAAAGATGAGTCCTGCCTCAGTTTGGATCGATCTCTTTTGAAGAACGTACTCTCCAATGAGTTTCGAAGGAGCTTTGTGTTCGTTGCGCTTTGATTCACAATGATCCAAATGTTTGATGTCATTCAATCTTGATTCTATAAAGGAGTAGGGTAGGAGAGATTCACTAGAAGTGAGAGAATTATGATCCAACCCTAGAGAATTATCCCTAGTGAAACATTTATAAAATTTTATTAGGTTAAATGAATTTAATTGATTGATTGATTAATTAATTAATTAATCCACTTAAATGAACTTCCAACGAGTGAAGGGTTCGAATTCCCTATGTCAACTCACTTTATAATGCACCTAGGGTAAGCACCACATTCTGGACACAATAGTGGTATCAAATTTATGATCTGATCAACCATTAAAGAGTTATCCCATTTTCCTTAACTAAATGCATGTGAACAATAATAAATATATTTCTAATATTTATAAAATTAGTTCTGGGAACATGAGGCCTTAGAATCACATGTTGTCTTAGCTTCTAACTCTGGAAATATATATAGAAATATTTCAAAGTCTTACAAGGAAAAAAACTAGGTATATACAGATTAAGAGGAGGTAAAATGAATCTCGCATATGTTTAAGGCTCTTGATATCACATAAATGTGGTTTCCATCTTGCATAAATTTAAGTTAGCTTGATCCACTATATAAATGTAAGACCTCCGACCTACATAAGGGCAAGACAGGTCCTTCATAACTCACATGAGAATCATCATATAAATTGTTTAAGGAATATTTTTTATATTTTATAGGTTTAATACTAGTTAGGTAATAACGACCCAATATTTTTTAAAAGGAAATTCTTTTCTTATAAATATGTTATAATCACATGAAATCACAACATAATTAACTACTAAGTGCTATTTAAACCCTTAAAACATAAGTTTTTCACTTCTGTGATGTGAATTTCAAAAATCGGACATACACAGTTGCGATCAGAAAGTTATTTAGAGTCCAATAATAAAAACTTAATTTTTGGTGAATAGTAACCTACCCTTATGAATAGTTACATACCATTATGAATATTGATATACCCTAATGAATAGTAACCTTACTTATGATATTATATAAATAATATTCAAGTGTAAGTATGATATATCTATGCTTTAAAATAAGTAAACAAATGTTTTAAAACTCTTGTTTTTAGAATAAATTATGATTTTAATTAAATATTAAATTAATAATATTTAAAATTTTATTTTTGAAAAATGGACTTCATTTTTGGATTCTAAACGTCGAAAAATGGTTGGGGTAAATTTTTTGGATGTTTCTAAAATACTTGAATTTTTATGAATAGTGAAATACCATAATTTACAAAATAAGCTAAATAAGCTAATTATAGAGTCATGCATGATGTTCTGTTGATGTAAGCCCACTTGGTTAGAACTAACATGATAAAATTACTATTCTTGGTCATGGAATACTCACTATTACTTGTCTTGATGAGATATAATAAATTAATGAATTTTATATTAAGAAATCCCCTCTCTCCTCCACTATAAAAACCCCCTCTCACTCCCCCTTCCATTCACTCCTCTCAAGCCTTGTGCCTTCTCCAAATTATGTCCAAATACCTTCTAAACCTCCTCCCCCACATCCATCAAGCCTTGGTCTCATAAAAAGACCAAAACCTCTCCTTAAGGAGGTTCTTAAGGAAGTTTGGTTCAAGAGGTAAATTCCTCTTTTCAATTCT
The DNA here is from genome assembly GCA_963277665.1 of Viscum album. Classification (NCBI taxonomy): domain Eukaryota; kingdom Viridiplantae; phylum Streptophyta; class Magnoliopsida; order Santalales; family Viscaceae; genus Viscum; species Viscum album. The sequence continues at coordinate 601,969,398 of OY728122.1, forward strand.
TTGTCTTTCCTTTCAAGTTCATTTGTTTTATTTTTCTATTACCTCTCCTTATCCAAATTTTTTGATGGCTCCAGTACCTTATATGTACTGTAATTTTTTCATGATAGTGTAATAATTTATCATCATCTCCCCCTTTTTACTTTCTTTTATACTAGTAGCTAGAACACCATCTGAGATGTGTAAATTTTCCACATTCAAGGACGATGGACTTTCGATTTCCATTATCATTATCAATTCTGGTCATGAAATAATTCTTTTTATGGTTGAACCAGATTATTATATATAATATAACCTATTTAATATTCTGTAATACCTTTGTAAAAATGGTATTAAGTTATAAATATAAATGAGTTCGTTGTAATCAAAACCCACAAATTAACCGAAACAATTATCATTAAAGTTCTATATAATAATTCAAAATATTTCCATGTAACCAAGTTATATAAATGACCAATAACACCTATTTATGTTCATAAATAATATATAATTTCAATTCTGGATATTTACATCCAATCCACATACTTAAAAAAAAAGTGAACCAAAGATGAAAATAAAGAAAATGAACACTCTGAAGCGACGGAATTCAATACAATAACTTATCAATAAGAATATAAATGAACTAAATAGAATTATGATAAACTAAATAAATGTCTAATAGGTTCTTAAATAAGTTGTTAAGTATAATTTCATATTCCATGAGCTTAAGTTCGATAGAGGAACACGTTTGAAGTTAAGGTAAGGGTTTTTTCACCCGAATTCCCATTTCCATTCGGGTTACTTTCATTGTATAATTACCTCAATGAAATTCTTATTTATTATTATGTACTCTTCATAAGTTCTGTTTTAGTATTATATATATGATTACTAACCAGAACCCTTCCTTATTTTATTTATATTTACATGTTTTAAAAGGAACTTTTGAAATTGTTTCCAAAATACAAGCCCGATTCAAGGGAATATCTCAACTTCTTACCTATTTTCAAGGGAAATATCTAATCTATTTTTGGAAACCATTATATTTATAAAATCACTAATTTTATTATGAAAATAATATCTTACTTCACTTCTAGTTTTATACAAATATTTTTCCAAAAGAACTCTTCTTTTCGAAATAAAAGAGTATTTATCTCAAGATTGCTTAATGATCTTATAAGAGTATTTTCGTTTGATTCAGCACTCTAATTGTTTGTTATGCATTATTGGGTTTTATAATTTATAAATTCATCTAATATATTTTATTTAATAGTTTATTATTAACTATATTCTGGATTAACTACCCTAAAACCATTCACCATATTACTCGGAATGGTTAGTGTTTTATGTTTAATGATTGGGGAAAGTTAGTTACATTTCATATGATAGTTTCAATATGAATGTATATGTTGTTTATGTTTATCCCTATTCATATGAGGAATGCATTGGACTTATTATGGGATGTGTGGGGACCACTATATCCCCTCTATGCATCGTTGGGTCTTATGAGACAAACTATGGTCTTGGCATGAGGCCAAGAAAAAATGATTATTTATGGTCCTAGCACAAGGCCTAGACTGTATGGTTATGATGTCTGGAATATGCACTTCCCTCATTATGATGCTAGTATTTGAATTTCATGTGGTTATTAGACTTTTAGAATACTCGTGATTATGTTTTATTATGGCATTATTTACTCAGCTCATATTTTTTCCATAATGTGTTCATGTTCATTATTAAAGGCATCTGTTTTCAATTATTCACCAGGTCTTATGTTTATGATATCTTCCGTTGTATTGATTACTCTTACTGAGCGTTTGATCTCACCACTTTCTTATGTTTCATTTTTCTCAGGACATGAAGAAGTAAATTATGAATAACATTCAAGCATAATCTAGGAGAAATGATGTTTCTAATGGAATAATTTAGTGTCATTTTTCCTTTCCATATGTAAAGTTGAACTTATGTATGTATCTTGTTTCCAATAATACTAAACTATTTGGTCCTTCAGGATTCGTATTCCTTATATGTATGCCAACTTAATCAAATAAGGCACTGACTCTGGGAAACTGGGGTCGGGTCCTTACATAGGTGAGGTAATTCATGTAATTTTTGGCGTCACTTATATAAAATATCAAGGGGTGATTCATGACGCTACTATGAGGCAAGGGGAATAAGCCATTGGAAATGATGAGTCATGAGTCAGCACACTATTGGATTAGGTGTGGGGGATGGAAGGGTCTTTCAGTTTAATTTAATGTGAAATAATAAATCTAAAATAGAATAGGTTTTTGTGTGTTAGTTAGCATGGACAAAGTATACTGGAGGTCAAGCTGATTGGGTGAGTTATAAAATGGCTAGTAGGGTCTCGCTACGTCGTGGTCTAAGGAGAGGTGAGGTGAAATGAATAGGGAATTATCCCTGAACCGAGGTTATGAAAACCATGGTAATCCTATAAAGAATTCAATATTATTATTTATAAGTAATAATTTAATGGATTCATATTCAACATATCTTTATAAACAATATTATTTGATTTCTCAAAACGAAAAAAAAGGAATAGTTTTATTCTAACAAAAGTGTTTCTATGTATTCTATGGTTTCATTTAAAAGTTAAATTCATAAATTTTATTAAATGAATTTTATAAAATGGAATTTATTTTTTATATCATAATATCATGTTCATTTATGGGTGATGTTTTGGTATTTTTCTATAAATAGAGAATTTTTGAGAGAATAGTGAAGATAGAAATTTTTATAAAAACTATAATTTTTTCAAGACTTTAAAAATTAGAATTCTACTTTCACTTTTTTAAAAGAAAACTTATTCATATAAAAATAAAATAAACCAATTAATTTCATAATAATAATCATTATACTTTATTTTTGTATAAATTCATTGGTAAGATTAAAAATGCATTTTTCAAAAAAAAATCGTTGCATTCTGTATTATTTTATTAAAATTAACTTCTTCTAATTATATAGATTTAATCTTGATAAATATATTTTTTATTTTTATTTTTTATTTTTAAATTACATATTGAGTTAAATATTATATTTGGTCATAATGAATACTAACGACTTTAAATTTTTATCACAACAGTAAAGGGTAAAATGAGTTTATTAGGGTTAAAACATTATGATATGTTTACAAAATTTCATCTTAAATATTATTTGATAATATTATTTATAAAATTATCACATTATATTATAAATTTTATTTTTTTTTATTACCAATTATTCATGAGTAATACATTAATAATATTTAAAAGTTAATAATAATTACAAGAGTATCACTCCCCTCACTTATAAAAAGGGAACCTACTATAATCACTTATTCACAAACTTTGAGTAATCTATATCAAATAATACCTATCTAAAACCCTTACTAACACTCATACACATTTCATAGATTTTTTTTCTCTCCAAAATACCAACCTATAAGGATTATGGTTTAATCAAAATGAGGTTTTTGAAATAAGAGTTATAACTCTTAACTGAGTTATTTCATGTTTATTTATTATTTTAACTCATTAAATCCAATACAACCATGCTGATATAATAAAATTTATATCCCCAATATACTATAATTTTATAATTCTTATGGTAAAATAATTTTTAATCTCCATATCTATCCTATACAGAATGAGAACATCACTCATGAGTATATGTTGGATACCACCTCCACGAAGTGATGTGTTTAATTTTTCATCACCACATCACATGGATAGTTATTATGATAGATTTAATAAATATATATTATATTAATGAAATAATTATTATTCTATAAATATAAAATATTATCTACCTTCTCAAACATTCATCAATTGGAAAATGATAATATCGCATGTGTGTATGTGTGGACTTCCACCTCCACAAAGTGAGGTGATTTTTTTTTCATTTACACCTTACATGGATGGTCATAAGGATGGATTTAATGAATAAAAATGATATTCAAAAAATAATATATATATATATATATGTGAAAATTTATCTATTTCATTTCTTTTCCATCCCATAAAAAATGGAAATGTTGTTCAAGTTTATCTACAGGCTACTGTCACCATGAAATGATGTGATTCATTTTTCATGACCTCCTTATATAGTTGGTTTAAAAAGTGTATTAAATTTATAAATATAATAATAATGACATGTAAAATATTATGAAACCATTACCCCTTGACAACATTCAATCTATAATTTTTTTTTAAAAAATAAATACCAAACAACCTCGAAACATTAGATGTAAACTTTACTGAATTAGTAATTAAATAAAAAATTGAAATAAATTTAATGATGATAATGAAATGAACATATAAAAGGTTATTAATCATGTAAATAAAAAATATAATTTTATTATTTAATTTTTATAGAACATAATAATTTATACATGACTTAAGTTAAGGGATTTTTCTTTAAAATCAAATTTGGAAGTTCTCCTTTCAAATTATTTCTCTTATATATAAATATTTATTAAAATGTTTTAAGAGTGTTAATTTGATAATTAAAATATTTTTAAATTTAATTTTATACTTATTTGACCTTATTAATAAATTTTTTAAAAGGTAATATTCTTTAAATTTTATTTGTGAATCATTTTGACATTCTTTACAAAACATAAAAAATGAATGTTTATTAAAATTTACTGCATGACATACCTTTAAAGATGTCTTAAATATTATTCATTATCAATATTCCTCTGCATTTTTCATTTTTTATTAATATTATCATATTCCAAATCTTCTGTAAATTATTATTTTTATGATTTTTTTTAAAATTATATTTCTTCTTTTTCTTATGTGAAAATAGAAAGTGACTTTGTTAGGGGTTCGAATGAGTTTTTCTAGGTTTTTATGACTAAAAAGTACAAGATTATAAATTTTCCCTATATGATATGATACTTGATCATTATATATAATGATTATGTGTCACGACCCGACCTCGGGGCCCGTGCCGTGACTACCCCAAGCCCGCCTTCCATAGGCCAGGGGCTGGCGACTAGCTCCAAGGCGTAAAATCCCGGTAAACAGGGAAGGCATTGCCTTTATAAGTAACAACCACCACAGAGTCAGCAAGCGGAAAGTAACTACAAGTGCAGAAAAGTAAAGGGGGCCAGAATACAAGCCCAACTGAAAGTACAACTGAAAAAGTAAAGAACAGAAACTGAAGAAAAGACGGCGGCCTCGTGTCGTCCACTGGCAATCCCACCTGAAGGGTGGGTACAGATAGCCTCCAGGCTCCTCGGGTCCCACGTCCGCTCCGAGCACGTCCCGCCCAGTGGTCCACCTCCAGGTACCGTCCTGCTCCACGCCCCAACCGAGATCAGCGTTGTCCGTCGTCTGCATCCAACACAACAAGGTGCGGGCATAGCCCGTGCAGGGGTGAGTATAAGCTACTCAGTAAGGACCCCGAGACCCCCGAAGGTCTCCTGAAATCCACAAAGGATATAGCACAAAAGTAAGATGCAATCACGAAGTAACATCTGACTCGACTTAGGTATATGCCCATACATATACCTAAGTCCCCAATTCTAGCTCTGCTCACGAGCTCAAGAACAACTCAATCCACGCAGGAAAGCAAGACTCAAATCCACAAGGAGAGTAAACAGTAAATCCACAAAGGATAGTTCAACACAAACCACAAAGGAGAGTAACATAAGATTCAGCTCAACCAGGTATACTTTTTCAGATGACGTCAAAGATGATCACTGATCCATCTAAGTCGTCGGACCCACGAAGGATCGATAGGTACTAACCCCCGCAAAAGACCCACACAGGATCGGGCTCACACAGAACCTGTAGGCAGTGGCTCACACAGAACCGGTAGTAAGGACCCACATAGGATCGGGCTCACACAGAACCTGTAGCACTGATCCACGTGGGATCGCTGAGTGCAGTAGTCGACGCAGTCCACTGAGGATCTCTGCACAGTCGTCGCCGCAGTCCACGAAGGATCTCTGCTCTGCCGTCGCCACAGTCCACGGAGGATCTCTGCTCTGCCGTCGTCGCAGTCCACGGAGGATCTCTGCTCTGTCGTCGAAGTCACAGCCAGCGCTAGGGTTCCCGCACATAGCGAGCTCGTTTAGGAGGGTCCGCTCCACGAGCCGAGAGGCCGATACATCAACTGACATGTAGTCCGAAGTTGATGTATCCAAAAGTTCCGTATCGACAACAGGATCTCAACGCAACAGACGGCGCGTCAATCGGACGCCCGGTCTGAGAGTTATTGGCATTTTCGTCCCAGGGGCCCGGTTGGTTTTTAGGGCAAAACCAACCCGACCGTACTCCGCCTGTATCCGATCCACGGGCGGAGCATGCCAAAAGTTCCGTCTCACTTAGAGGAAACTGCCACAGCTGACGGTACGTCGATCGGACGTCCGTAGCTCAAGTTATGAGCGTTTCCGCTCCGAGGGCCCGGTTGGTTTCGTGTACGAACCAACCCGGCCGAACCCAAAGTCTTCCGAAACCTTGAGTGTAATACACCGAAACGACCGTATCGATCCAAGGATCGCGTAGCCGCTGACGGTTCGTCAATCGGAGGTCTCAGGCCCAAGATATGGGCAAAAGACCGAAGAAGGCCCGAAACGGGGGTTCTGGGCCCGGGGCGACCCGGCCCGAACCCCCCCTGGGTTGGCCGGACCGGGTCGGCCCGACCCGGTCCGGCCTGGGCGCGGCCCGGCCGACCGGACCGGCCGGCTCGGCTTCGGCCGAGCGGCCGAAGAAACTGCCGCGGGTTTGACCCACGGCTTGGAGGAACGCGGCCCGTGCGGGCCGCGTGCTGGGTGGCCGGACCGCGGACGCGGTCCGGCGGTTCGCCGCCGCCGCGGCTCGGCCACGGCGGAATTCCCAGTGGCGCGCCGGGCGCCGCCGCCGCCTTCCGCGGGCCGCCGGAGTTGCTCCGGTGGCCCGTTTTGCCTCCCGTCTGCGCCATTGCTCCTCCCGGGGGCCGATCTTCACTGCGGGATCAACGGATCGCCCTTGCCGCACGGTTCGTCGTCGTCCGCCAAATCCGCACAACAAAAGATCGACGGAGGGTTGCTGGGTCTTGTTCGTTAGACCCGCACCCTCCGCGTTAGTCATAAACTCAACGGGAGGAAAAGAAAATAATCAACAACAATTTTAAATAAATTAAAATTGTTCGGAGATCAGGTTCTTTACTTTAAAAGAATAAACACGGGAAAGAATCATCGAGAAAAAAATAAACCCCTACCTTGTCGTCGTCGTCGGACGAGAGGTCGTCGCGGAATCGCTCGTCGCGGAAGGAGGGGATCGTCGCGTCGTCGCGGAAGAGACGTTCGTCGCACCGCGGGAAAAACGTCGCGCCGACGATCTCCGGATCTAGAACAAACGGATTTAATTAATTAAATCCGTTGTTATTGAAATTAAAAAAAAAGGGAGAAATGAACGATCTGATTCTCACCTTAGTTGCCGAACGAGGATCGGCCGCGGAAGAAGAGGCGTCGCCGAAGAACGTCGCGGGTAGAGCTCGTCGACGTCGCAGATCACGGTGTGCGTCGTCGAATTCCGGTCGCCGGCGTTCTTCGCGTTCTTCGCGTTCTTCGCGTTCTTCGCGTTCTTCGCGTTCTTCGCGGAGAGGGTGGAGGCTCAGAGGAATTGCACAACAAAAGCAATCCTCCAAAATAGACAAGTTTGTCTATTTTATTATTTTGCTAACAAACGCAAAACGCGTAAGTAACGACCCATTAAATTCGTTGAATTAATTCAACGAATGAAACAGCCCATTTAATTCACGAAATAAACCGCCCAATTAAATGGTCTGTTAAGAAATTAAAGAAAACGTGTCGGTTGACTTTTCAGTTACTTTGACGGGTTTTCGCGGGTGCGTTACTTAGCGGAAGAAACGGCGGAGCTCGTGCGGGCCCTACCTCACAAATATCCTACCAAGAGGGTAGGATATTTCCGGATAGCACCCTATCCGCTTTAACTCAGTTCAAGTCGCTTCCAAGTGACTTCCAAGCAGCTTAAGTGAAATAAAATAAAGTTGTCGCACAAATTTTATTTTATTTCTGACTTAAAGCCCCAAAATTTAAAAACCACATCTGAGCAAACGCAACTCTGGAAGAGGCGTTTCTAAGCAAATACCGGCGCTGCGATTTCATCGGTGCCCTCAGAATTTGATTCCGGGCACCGGTTCAAAAGATAGAAAAACCCGCTCGTCCGTTCACTGAACGTACCCGAGCCAAACTTCGGAAATTGATTCCGGGCACACTGGGCCTCGGAATCAGGTGCCGTCTGAAGCTGCGCTCTTGTAAAATTCCAAAGAAAATTAAGAAAAAAATTTCCTTGAAATTTGCGGGTCTTTACATTACTCCCACCTCAGGGATTTACGTCCTCGTAAAGATACATCAAAAACTAGGGGAACAAATGGGGGTACTGAGCACGCATCTGAGCCTCCCGCTCCCAAGTGCTCTCCTGGAGTTCCCGTGCTGCCATCTGACGCGCACAAGAGGAATCGACCGCCCACGTAGGACCCGCTCCTGTCGATCCTCGATCTCCACTGGGACCTCCACAAAAGTCTCCCCATCGTCCACGTCCAGCTCCCCAAAGTCGATGATGTGCGTCGGGTCGTGCACGTATCTCCTCAGCTGAGACACGTGGAAGACGTCGTGCACCCGGTGCAACTGAGGTGGTAGAGCCAGGCGATAAGCCATCTCTCCTATCCTGCTGAGGACCTGGAAAGGCCCGATGAAGCGTGGAGACAACTTGCCGCCTCGGCCAAATCTCCGTAAACCACGTCGAGGTGAGACACGCAAAAAGACGTGGTCGCCATCCTCGAACTCTAGTGGCCTCCGCCTCCTGTTAGCATATGACTTCTGCCGGCTCTGAGCTGTCCTCATCCTCTCCTGGATGATCTGGACCTTCTCTGTCGTGGCTCGGACCATCTCTGGTCCCACGAGTGCTGACTCCCCAGGGTCTGTCCAGCACAACGGTGATCTGCAGGGTCTGCCGTACAACGCCTCGTATGGTGCCATCCCGATGGTGGAGTGGTAGCTGTTGTTGTACGCGAACTCCACCAAGGGTAGGTGGTCCTCCCAGCTGCGACCAAAGTCGAGAACACATGCACGGAGCATGTCTTCGAGTGTCTGTATGGTCCTCTCCGTCTGACCATTTGTCTGAGGGTGGAAGGCTGTGCTCAGATGGAGCCGCGTCCCGAACGCCTCCTGCAACCCCTTCCAAAGCCGGGAAGTGAAACGAGCATCTCGATCGGAGACGATAGACGATGGCACACCGTGAAGCCGTACGATCTCCTGGACGTAAAGACGTCCCAAGCTCTCCACTGAGCCCTGCTCTCTGATGGGTAAGAAGTGTGCCGACTTGGTGAGTCGGTCGACAATCACCCAAATGGAGTCGTGACCTCTGGAAGTGCGTGGAAGTCCAGTCACGAAGTCCATAGATATGCCGTCCCACTTCCACTCCGGGACCTCCAAGGGTTGTACCAAGCCTGCTGGTACCTGATGCTCTGCCTTCACCTGCTGGCAGGTGAGGCATCGTGAAACGAACTCTGCCACAGCTTTCTTCATGCCCGGCCACCAGTGCTGTCGTCTGAGATCCTGGTACATCTTCGCCACTCCGGGATGCACCACTAAGGGAGAAGTGTGAAACTCTCTCAGCACCTCCTCTCGTAAAGCGATCGGTATGAAGGTACGTCCTCTGAAAAGGATGTCGTGCTCTGCTCCAAGGGAGAAACCATCAGGCGCCTGACCTGAGGATATCAGTGCACGCCGGGTCTCACAGTCAGCGTCCCCACGCTGAGCCTCTCTGACCCGCTGTAGAAGTGGAGGAGAGACTGTGAGAGACTGAAGAAAGACTGCTCCGTCTCTATCCACGAAGGATATCTGTAAGGAGGCTAGCTGCTCTGTCGCCTCCTCAAGTAGCTGAATGCCCGTCCTCCTGCTGAGGGCATCGGCTACCACGTTCCCCTTCCCAGGAGTATAGACTATCTCAAAGTCATAGTCCTGGAGGAACTCAAGCCATCTCCGCTGTCTCAGGTTCAGGTCCTTCTGAGAGAAGATATACCTGAGACTCTGGTGATCAGAAAAGACTGTGAAGCGCTCGCCCATCAGATAGTGCCGCCAAGTCTTCAGAGCGAAGACCACTGCTGCTAACTCCAGGTCATGAGTGGCGTAGTTCTGCTCATGCGGCCTCAACTGACGTGATCCGTAGGCGATCACGGCCCGCTCCTGCATCAGGACGCACCCGAGTCCAGTGCCTGATGCATCGCAGTAAACTACGTAACCAACTCCCTCCTCAGGCAACCTCAAGATAGGTGCGCTGGTCAACCTCTGCCTCAGCTCCTGGAAGCTCTGCTGACATCTGTCTGACCACACGAAGGGTTTCCCCTTCTTCGTCAACGCTGAGAGTGGTGCCGCAACTCTGGAGAAGTCTGGCACGAACCTCCGATAGTATCCGGCTAGGCCCAAGAAACTCCGCACCTCCGTCACGTTCCTGGGTGGCTCCCAAGCTAGTACTGCCTCGATCTTCGCGGGATCCACTGCAACTCCCGCCTCAGAGATGACGTGCCCCAAGAAGTGGACCTCACGTAACCAGAACTGGCACTTTGAGAGCTTTCCATAAAGCTGGTGCTCTCGGAGCGTGTCTAGCACAACTCGCAGGTGGTAGGCATGCTCCTCCTCAGTCGTCGAGTATACCAAAATGTCGTCAATGAAGACCACGACAAATCGGTCGAGGTATGGCTGGAAGATCCTATTCATGAGGCTCATGAACACTGCTGGAGCATTGGTTATGCCGAACGGCATAACCAAGAACTCATAATGGCCATACCGACACCTGAAGGCCGTCTTCTGCACGTCCTCATCTCGAACTCTGAGCTGATGATAGCCTGAACGGAGGTCTATCTTCGAGAACCACCGCGCTCCCTTGAGCTGATCGAAGAGGTCATCAATCCGTGACAGCGGATCGTTGTTCCTCACTATCACCTGGTTCAGGCGACGATAGTCGACACACAGTCGCAAGCTCCCGTCCGCCTTCTTGGCGAACAAAATCGGGGAAGCCCAGGGTGAAACACTGGGTCGGATAAACCCCTTGCTCTGCAAGTCCTCCAACTGTACCCGCAGCTCCCGAAGCTCGGCGGGGGCCATCCGATATGCTGGAGTAGATATCGGGGCTGTCCCGGGGTACAAGTCGATGTAAAAGTCTACCTCTCTATGAGGAGGTAGCCCTGGAACGTCGTCGGGAAAGACGTCCACGTACTGGTCCACCACTGCAGGAAAAGCTGGACTCCGCACGTCCACTGCTCCTAGGATGAGGCTAGCCAACTGATGAGAGATGGGTTGCACTCTCCTCCGCGGAAGTCCATCCTGTGCTGCAAAGGTTCCCTTCTCGCCGGTGAAGGTAAACCTGCTCCCGTCGGTGCGAACACATCGCACCTTGCGCCTAAAACAGTCGATCTGGGCATGAACCGTGGATAGCCAATCCAAGCCCAAGATGACGTCGTAAGGCCTCGACGCCGCTACAAGGAGATCCCAGCCGAAGCTCTCGCCTCCTAGAGTAAGCTCACACTGCCGGCACCAGTGCGTAATCGTCGAGTCTGCTCCCGTAGGAGTCTCTAGCCGTAAGGATCGAGCCAACGGCTCAGTCGGAATCTCCGAGCTCCGAACAAGGGCAGAGGCTATGAAAGAGTGACTCGCTCCTGTGTCTATAAGTACTGCAGCAAGGGTGGAATAGACACAGATCGTACCTCGAATCATCTCTGGCATGTCGGGGTCGTAGGCCTCCACTGCCTGGAGCTGGGCCTGTCCCTGCCCACCAGCTCCCTGTGGTCGAGGTGGCCCTCCTGGTGGTGGTGGGGGTAGAGCCTGGAAGCGTTGCCCACCACCCGCTGCTCGGCCAGCTCCTCTGCCTCGTCCGCCTCCTCCCTGCGGACCGCCACGGTCGACCCTCTGCCTCTGCCTGGGTGGCCCCTCCACCGTCTGCTGCTCCTCTGGTCGGCGAGTCGGGCAGTCACGAGCCATGTGACCCTGCCCGCCGCAGGAGTAGCACAGCCTGCCTCTCGGAAGGCTGGCACTCCGCTGTGTGCCCCGCACTGCTGAGCCGGTGTCCTGAGGCCGTCTGCGTGGGGGTCTGGTCTGCCTGGACCCGAGAGTCATCCGTCGGCTACCTGCTGCCGAAGACTCAGCTACCTGCCGCCCTGCGCTAGGTCTCGCTGCTGAAGAAGGCTCTGCCAGGAAGCTCTCGATCAGGAGGGCTCGCTCCAGCACTCCCGCCTGGGTCGGAATGATGAGGGAGATCAGCGACGTCCGAATCTCCTGTCGCAAGCCCTGCTCGAAGGTCCGGGCCCGGAAGAAGGGGTCCCGTACCATGTCGGTCGAGTAGCGAGATAGGTCAGTGAACCTCGCCGCGTACTGAGCGACCGTCATGCTGCCCTGGCGCAGCTGGAGAAGCTCCTGGATGCGCACCGCTCGGAGGGTGGTCGGGACGAACTCAGAGTGGAAGAGGCTCTCGAAGTCCGTCCAGAGCAAGGATGCCTCATCGTGAACCTGGAGCATCAAGCTCCACCATCGTCCTGTCGCCGCCTGCAGGAGGCTCGCCGCGAGAATCACCATGAGATCCGCTGGTGTCCTCACTAGCCTAAAGATCCGCACCACCGCCTCTAGCCAGTCCTCGGCGGCCTGGGGGTCCGCCTCACCGCGAAACCTGGGCGGTCGCTGGCTCTGAAACTCATGCAGTGCCCTGAGGCGATGTGCATCGTCAGCGTCTGGTACTGGAAGCATCGGTGGCTCGGCGGGTAAAGCTACCGCCGGTGCCACTGCTGGCAAAGGGCCCTGCACCGAGGCCTCGTCGCTCGGTGGGCTGCCGTCGCGCCCTACACTCGGAACCCTAGCTGGCTGTCGTCGCGGGGCCATCCTGAAAAGGAGAACAAGAGCACCACAGTCAGAACAGTATACCTGGTGAGCTGGCACAAGTAATCACAAGGAAAACTTGAGACTTTCATAAAGAAGATCAGTATACCCGGTGAGCTAACACAAGTAATCACAAAGAAACTTGAAACACACACGCAATCAATGTTTTCATGCATTAAGTCGGAAATCAGGAGTCAGGGTCCTGGTGTACGGATACGTCGGCCGCCGCACCAACACTGGGCTCCCTGAACTGATAACCACACTCAATACACTAAACACTATTGCTTCATATAGAAAGAAAAGACGATCAGAGTCTGCGGTAGAACCGACCACCTCTGATACCAATTTGTCACGACCCGACCTCGGGGCCCGTGCCGTGACTACCCCAAGCCCGCCTTCCATAGGCTAGGGGATGGCGACTAGCACCAAGGCGTAAAATCCCGGTAAACAGGGAAGGCATTGCCTTTATAAGTAACAACCACCACAGAGTCAGCAAGCGGAAAGTAACTACAAGTGCAGAAAAGTAAAGGGGGCCAGAATACAAGCCCAACTGAAAGTACAACTGAAAAAGTAAAGAACGGCAACTGAAGAAAAGACGGCGGCCTCGTGTCGTCCACTGGCAATCCCACCTGAAGGGTGGGTACAGATAGCCTCCAGGCTCCTCGGGTCCCACGTCCGCTCCGAGCACGTCCCGCCCTGTGGTCCACCTCCAGGTACCGTCCTGCTCCACGCCCCAACCGAGATCAGCGCTGTCTGTCGTCTGCATCCAACACAACAAGGTGCGGGCATAGCCCGTGCAGGGGTGAGTATAAGCTACTCAGTAAGGACCCCGAGACCCCCGAAGGTCTCCTGAAATCCACAAAGGATATAGCACAAAAGTAAGATGCAATCACGAAGTAACATCTGACTCGACTTAGGTATATGCCCATACATATACCTAAGTCCCCAATTCTAGCTCTGCTCACGAGCTCAAGAACAACTCAATCCACGCAGGAAAGCAAGACTCAAATCCACAAGGAGAGTAAACAGTAAATCCACAAAGGATAGTTCAACACAAACCACAAAGGAGAGTAACATAAGATTCAGCTCAACCAGGTATACTTTTTCAGATGATGTCAAAGATGATCACTGATCCATCTAAGTCGTCGGACCCACGAAGGATCGATAGGTACTAACCCCCGCAAAAGACCCACACAGGATCGGGCTCACACAGAACCTGTAGGCAGTGGCTCACACAGAACCGGTAGTAAGGACCCACATAGGATCGGGCTCACACAGAACATGTAGCACTGATCCACGTGGGATCGCTGAGTGCAGTAGTCGACGCAGTCCACTGAGGATCTCTGCACAGTCGTCGCCGCAGTCCACGAAGGATCTCTGCTCTGTCGTCGCCGCAGTCCACGGAGGATCTCTGCTCTGCCGTCATCGCAGTCCACGCAGGATCTCTGCTCTGTCGTCGAAGTCACAGCCAGCGCTAGGGTTCCCGCACATAGCGAGCTCGTTTAGGAGGGTCCGCTCCACGAGCCGAGAGGCTGATACATCAACTGACACGTAGTCCGAAGTTGATGTATCCAAAAGTTCCGTATCGACAACAGGATCTTAACGCAACAGACGGCGCGTCAATCGGACGCCCGGTCTGAGAGTTATTGGCATTTTCGTCCCAGGGGCCCGGTTGGTTTTTAGGGCAAAACCAACCCGACCGTACTCCGCCTGTATCCGATCCTCGGGCGGAGCATGCCAAAAGTTCCGTCTCACTTAGAGGAAACTACCACAGCTGACGGTACGTCGATCGGACGTCCGTAGCTCAAGTTATGAGCGTTTCCGCTCCGAGGGCCCGGTTGGTTTCGTGTACGAACCAACCCGGCCGAACCCAAAGTCTTCCTAAACCTTGAGTGTAATACACCGAAATGACCGTATCGATCCAAGGATCGCGTAGCCGCTGACGGTTCGTCAATCGGAGGTCCCAGGCCCAAGATATGGGCAAAAGACCGAAGAAGGCCCGAAACGGGGGTTCTGGGCCCGGGGCGACCCGGCCCGAACCCCCCCTGGGTCGGCCGACCCGGGTCGGCCCGAACCGGGTCGGCCCGACCCGGCCCGACCCGGCTGGGCCGGGTCCGGTCCGGCCTGGGCGCGGCCCGGCCGACCGGACCGGCCGGCTCGGCTTCGGCCGAGCGGCCGAAGAAACTGCCGCGGGTTTGACCCGCGGCTTGGAGGAACGCGGCCCGCGCGGGCCGCGTGCTGGGTGGCCGGACCGCGGACGCGGTCCGGCGGTTCGCCGCCGCCGCGGCTCGGCCGCGGCGGAATTCCCGGCGGCGCGCCGGGTGCCGCCGCCGCCTTCCGCGGGCCGCCGGAGTTGCTCCGGTGGCCCGTTTTGCCTCCCGTCTGCGCCATTGCTCCTCCCGGGGGCCGATCTTCACTACGGGATCAACGGATCGCCCTTGCCGCACGGTTCGTCGTCGTCCGCCAAATCCGCACAACAAAAGATCGGCGGAGGGTTGCCGGGTCTTGTTCGTTAGACCCGCACCCTCCGCGTTAGTCATAAACTCAACGGGAGGAAAAGAAAATAATCAACAACAATTTTAAATAAATTAAAATTGTTCGGAGATCAGGTTCTTTACTTTAAAAGAATAAACACGGGAAAGAATCATCGAGAAAAAAATAAACCCCTACCTTGTCGTCGTCGTCGGACGAGAGGTCGTCGCGGAAGGAGGGGATCGTCGCGTCGTCGCGGAAGAGACGTTCGTCGCACCGCGGGAAAAACGTCGCGCCGACGATCTCCGGATCTAGAACAAACGGATTTAATTAATTAAATCCGTTGTTATTGAAATTAAAAAAAAAGGGAGAAATGAACGATCTGATTCTCACCTTAGTTGCCGAACGAGGATCGGCCGCGGAAGAAGAGGCGTCGCCGAAGAACGTCGCGGGTAGAGCTCGTCGACGTCGCAGATCACGGTGTGCGTCGTCGAATTCCGGTCGCCGGCGTTCTTCGCGTTCTTCGCGTTCTTCGCGTTCTTCGCGTTCTTCGCGTTCTTCGCGGAGAGGGTGGAGGCTCAGAGGAATTGCACAACAAAAGCAATCCTCCAAAATAGACAAGTTTGTCTATTTTATTATTTTTCTAACAAACGCAAAACGCGTAAGTAACGACCCATTAAATTCGTTGAATTAATTCAACGAATGAAACAGCCCATTTAATTCACGAAATAAACCGCCCAATTAAATGGTCTGTTAAGAAATTAAAGAAAACGCGTCGGTTGACTTTTCAGTTACTTTGACGGGCTTTCGCGGGTGCGTTACTTAGCGGAAGAAACGGCGGAGCTCGTGCGGGCCCTGCCTCACAAATATCCTACCAAGAGGGTAGGATATTTCCGGATAGCACCCTATCCGCTTTAACTCAGTTCAAGTGGCTTCCAAGTGACTTCCAAGCAGCTTAAGTGAAATAAAATAAAGTTGTCGCACAAATTTTATTTTATTTCTGACTTAAAGCCCCAAAATTTAAAAACCACGTCTGAGCAAACGCAACTCCGGAAGAGGCGTTTCTAAGCAAATACCGGCGCTGCGATTTCATCGGTGCCCTCAGAATTTGATTCCGGGCACCGGTTCAAAAGATAGAAAAACCCGCTCGTCCGTTCACTGAACGTACCCGAGCCAAACTTCGGAAATTGATTCCGGGCACACCGGGCCTCGGAATCAGGTGCCGTCTGAAGCTGCGCTCTTGTAAAATTCCAAAGAAAATTAAGAAAAAAATTTCCTTGAAATTTGCGGGTCTTTACATTATGGGTGAGGTAGATATTACTCATGATAAAGGGTGAGTCAGATATAACTCTCAAATGCATTGGGGAAAAACTTAGTCTTCAATGGTGAAAATGAGGGAGAAAATAAGGTGGGTTACTACTATAGAATTTACTGGGATTCGGGTATTCCAACACAAGTTAAACATGAGTGAAGATGGGTTATTAATATGATTATCCAATTTACTTATTCTATTCATGCTAAGATTTTTATGGAAATATTTTTATCTTAGGATGAAATAAATTTTTATGAACTTCTAAGGGTAAAAGGTCTATTTGTCAAGGAAAGTTTTCTGGAGTTCTCATATACCCCAAGATGAATTTATAGTTTTGGAATGATTTATAATAATTTTTTGAAATTTTCTGTTTGAGAAAACATTTTTATTAATATGTAGAAATTTTTAATTTATATTATCAATGTTTTATTATTGAAAAAGGTTATCATTTTCATAGGTTTCCATGTTTTCACTAGACTAACAGTTTCCTTCATTTTTATATACCTTACTAAGATTTTCTTTTCCATCCAAAATTTTCCAATTTTTTCAAAATATCTATAGTTTAGTAA
Source organism: Viscum album (assembly GCA_963277665.1). NCBI lineage: Eukaryota > Viridiplantae > Streptophyta > Magnoliopsida > Santalales > Viscaceae > Viscum > Viscum album. The sequence continues at coordinate 601,986,604 of OY728122.1, forward strand.
GAACTATTGAGAGGTTAAACTTATAATTTTGACTAATCTTAAAAAAATAAAAAAATTCTTAAATGAAACAAGGTTATAAACTTAAATCCCTATTTTTGTAAAAAAATGCACACTATGTGGAAGTGTCTACTTTTTTATGCAATGTTTTTCCTAATTCTCTAAAACTACAAACCTAAAAGATCATGGGAATGTAAAAATTTAAAATCCTTTCAATCAAACTAATATTTATGGGTTTTTAGAGTAATATGTTTTATAGTTGGTATCAAAGAAAGGTTTAGATAAATTTAGATGTTATGAGGATGTTAAATAATACTCTTAAGATATTCGTATTTGTTATTAATTTATCAAGAGATGGATTTTTAGGATTTATATGTTTCTTCATATAATCCATATCTATTTATAATGGTTTTCCAGAGAGGAAACATGGTATCTAAAGTATGAAGGTAGCAATGAGATAATAAACTTCCAAATCAGTAACCTGTAATTTTTATAAAAAAGTATTTTTTTAGTAGTTTTAACCCAATTGATGTAGGATATTAATGGTGTAAACCATGAAAGTGAATAACTAAATTCTCCATGGAAGAACATGTCTATCATGGAATATTTCATCAGACATCACCCTCTATATTTTGATGGCTCGTTATACCTCGTAAAAGATAAAGGATGGATAAATGTATTAGAGAATATATTTAAAGTAATAGGATGTATATATCATCAAAAGGTAACTGTGGATATTTATTATTTTGAAGGTGAATTCAATCAATGGTGTTATTTGATTGGAAATACTAATTAAAAGGATGACATTAATGTTATGGAGTGGACATTCATTAAATGTAATTTTCTTGAGAAGTATTTTCCTAAATTTCTTTATCATAGTAGAGAAAAGAAATTTGTAGAATTGAAAAAAAAATATTTAGAGGACACTTACGAAGAAAATTTCACTAGATTTTCTAGGTATACACCAAATTTTATTATGGAAAATGAAATTAAAATTGATATATTTTACATAGGTCTGAAAACAATTTTACGATGATTTTTGTAATCATGTGAAATTAAAATTTACGAGGACATTGTTCAATGTGATAATAAAGTTGAGATATAGTTTTTTGAAACTTATATACCTCAAGATAAAAAATTATAAAGTGGTATATGTGGAATAAATTAAGAATAATTCAATTAAGAAATATATATGTAATCCCCTGAATATTCTAAATTTGGTAAAATAAATTTTAAATAATGTTTGATTGGTTCTAGAAAGTGTTGCTGATGTTTTTAGATTGGTCATTCGTCTCATTAATATAAGGAAAAGAGTTATGATAAGAACGATAATGAGAAAATATATAGTTAATTGGTATTATGAAATTTTAATTACATTAAATTAGGTTATTATTCTAATAAATTCCCAAATTTAGTTACTCAAGGTGGAAATCATTGAGATTAGGACCATAAAGGTTTGGAAAAATATTTTTGATACTTATATGACAAATTTGAAACCATAAAATGAAGTGATGATGGGTAAATTACATTTTTATTTATATAATTTCAATATATTGTTCAATTGGGGGTCTACATACTCTTTTATATCTCTAAAATTTGCAAATAAAATAGAATTACCACCTCAAGAAATGGATTTGTATCTTTTGGTAAAAATTCATGGGGGTAGTATAAAGGCAACAATATTTTATATTAATATTTTTATTATTATATGTGGAATAGTTTTTCCTATAAACCATGTTTTCATTCCCATAGTATAATTTAATATTATTCTGGGTATTGATTGGATTTTAGTTTATCATGCTAATATATATTGAGGAATTTAATAAGTTATTTTTCATAATAATTTTTAGTTTTTATATAATAATGAATTCCTAACATTGATAACATATCATGAATTTGAGAAACTGATTAAATATGTGACTGAAATATATCTTGTAAATATTTTTGAAAACAATGAAACTATTAAAATTACTCATGTCCTCATACTAAATGAAGATCTGTATGTATTTTCTAATGATTTGTAGGGTATTATTCCTGATTGGGAGGTTTTGTTTACTGTTGACTTAATGTCTACAGCTAATCCAATTTCAAAACCCCTTATCAAATGGCTCCAATAGAACTTTTAGAATTGAAAAATTAGTTATAAGAGTTTCTTGGTAAGTGTTTCCTTTATCCTAGAACTTTACCCTAGGGTGATCCTGTTTTTTTTGTTAAAAATAATTATAATTCCATGATTATTTTTATTGATTATAGAGTACTCAATAACATCACAATTAAGAGAAAGTATTTATTTACTTATATTGATGACTTGTTTGATCAACTCCAGGGTGTTTAGTATTTTTCAAATATTGATCTCAGGTCTAGGTATCACCAATTGAATGTAAAGGAGGAAGACATCTTGAGAATGGAATTTCATACTAAGTTTAGTCATTACGATTTTGTGGTTATTCATTTTAGATAGATGAATGAACCTTATATATTTATAGATCTAGTGAATAGAATTTCCCATGGGTACATGAATAAATATTTTATGGTTTTAATTCAATAAATTGTGGTTTATTCTAAAATATTTTAGGATCACGAAATACATATAAGTATTGTTCTATGGACTTTAAAAAAATATGGAAAATTTAGAAAATGTGAATTTTGGTTTCAAAAAATTCCATTCATTGGGAATATTTTTTCTAAAAATGTATAAGTATTGATCTTGCTAAAAATAAGGTAGAAAAATAGTGGAAAAGTTCTACGAATATCACTAAGATTCGAATTTTCATGGATTAATGGGTTACTACCATTGTTTTGTTGGAAACATGTCTTGGTTATCAATCCTGCTAACTTAGTTAACTTGAAAGGGAGTTAAATTCATCTAGAAAAATTAATGTGATAAATTATTTTGAGAATTAAAAATAATATTGGTTAATTCACTTGTAGTAGCCTTAATAAAAAGAAATAGTTAATTTTTCATTTATAGAGAGGCTTCATTGAAGGGACTTGGTTTTTTTTGGTTTAGAATGATTGAGTAATTGCATATGTATCACAGTAATTAAAACCCCATTATTTAAATTATATTAAGGATAAAATTGAATTAAATGTATTTTTTTCTTTAAAAAAATTGGAGATATCATTTATATGGGTAGAAATGTGAAATATATACCGACCATAAAATTTTTAAGTATATATTTACTCAAAAATAATTAAAAATGAGGCAAAGAAGATGGTCGAAACTGGTAAAGATTTATAATTTCACAATTCCCTATCATAAAGGTGAGGAAAATAAGGTATTTTATGCCTTGATCCGAAAATATAATGAGTCATCAGTTATGCTATGTTTGATACATCATCCTTTGGTTAATGATTTAATAAATATTATCCTAGAAATTTTGAATGTGAGAAATTTCTATCTTTTAGTTCATGTGTCAGTGTAGTCATATTTGTTAGATAAAATTTAGCATTATCTAAAAGAAGATCATGGTTAGGAGGAAGGAGTAGAGTTTGTTAATAAGGGTAATTTTTCTGAATTAAACATTGTTAAAGAAGGTGTTTTAAGATTTTGAAAGAGGTTTTGTGTGCCAAGTGATTATTATTTGATGAATGAATTATTTTGTGATGCTCATACATATTTATTTTTGTTCATCCTTATTGTACTTATATATATAGATACATTTGGGAATAATAATGGTGGTATGGAATGAAGAAAGATATTTCTAATTTTACCATGAAATGTTTGACTCTTTAACAGGTTGAAGCTAAGAGGCATCTACAAAAGGGAATGCTTCATCCATGTTGAGTTCCTCAATGTAAATGAGATAATATATCAATGGATTTCATGGTGGGATTTCCAAATACATCTCAAATTAATAATGGGATTTGGGTTATTGTTGATCAATTTACTAAATCTATGAATTTTATTCCTATTTGAGATAATATACAATTGAATAATATTTCAAGACTATACATTAAATAGATATTTAGATTACATAGAGTTTATCTCTCTATAATATCTGATCACACTACTAAAAAATAGGCCTTTAACATCACTAAAATTGTCATTTGTTCATCGCAAAAAAAACACTAACTACCAAAGCATGATTAAAAGACATAGGCTTTTGTCAGGGCTGTAAAAGCATTGATAAAGGGAACCATAATCAGTGCTTTTAGAAGTTCTGATAAAGGATAACTTCATCCATGCATTTAGTAGTGCTAATAAAGGGGAATACTGCAATGTGTTGCTAAATTTATAGCACACTACGACACCAAAATAAACACCTGAATAGAAAAAAAACAAGTAAAAATACATATTTTAAATAAAATAAAATTTAAAATATAAATACAAGAAAAAAATACAATATTATAGACATTAAAAAAATTTCTTTATACAATTACATGAGTAAGTAAAAATTATCATAGACATTCAAAAACATCAATGTTACATTGTCATTGGCCCCTGACCCCCACTCATGATATTACTAAACAAACCACCCCAGCACGAGAAAAAAAATGTACCTGTATAAGAAAAAAATATTATGTAAGTAATATTATAATGAAATAAATTAATCATAATGTGTTAATTTTGACCTAAACTTTGATTCATAGCAAGAATATTGTGTATTGGATTGAGTTGTGGTTGATTCTTGCATATCATACCATTTCATGTTCGTATTCAAGAATTGTATCTGTTAAGGTTAACTAAATAAGTATAAGATAAAAAATATTAGTAAATTAATTATGTAATAATAGATAGCGTTATAAGAAAAAAATCTAGGCTCATTTTCTCAGTTTTGATGATGTGATGTACGTTTTAAACGAAAATGACACTGATATATTGAAAACACATTCTTGGAGTCATACTGGTCACACCATGCATCGTATTGAGGTGAGGATGATACCTAAACGTCCCAAATTAATTATGAATTTTTTTCCTAAAGTATCAAAACATTCTGAATGTTTTTTATTGATTTTGAGTATGTCACTTTTGTTTTCTACTAAAATGTCATTTTAAACTGGAAACACATACTTTGAGTCATACCGGTCACATCGTGTGTTTGTTTGACCAAAGAATAATTCTTAAACATCAAAAATAAATTATGAATCATTTTCCTAAATTATCAATGAAATACAAATGTGTTTTCTTGGTTTTCATTGAGTCACACTTTTTTAACTAAAATATCAATTTTAAACTGATATCAAACACTTTTAGTCATATCATGAACATCATGTATTGTATTGAGGTGAGGTTTATTCCTACACATAAAAATGACTTATGGGTAATTTTATTAAAGTATTAAAATAATTCAAATATGTTTTATTGGTTTTGATTATGTCAGTTGTATTTATCACTAAAATTAATGTTAATATTAAATAAAAAATACACACTTTGAGTCATAAAAGTCACATAGTGTATCTAATTGTGGTCATGATTATTCCTACATATCACAAATTACTTGGGGATCATTTTTATAAAGTATCAGAACAATATGAATGTGTTTCCTCAATTTTGAATATGTCACTTGTGTTTTATACAAAAATGTCATTATAAATTGGAAACAAGAACTTTGAGTCACACCAGTTACATCGTGTGTTATTTTGATATGAGACTAATTCATATACATCACAAATTAAATATGATTATTTTTCATGAATTTTCAAGAAAATTCAAGCGCATTTTTTCAGTTTTCAGTGAGTAGCACTTTTTGGACTAAAATGTCAATTTTAAATAGATACTGAACACTTTGATTCATACTAGGCACATAGTGCATCAGATTAATGTGTGGCTAATTACAACACATCAAAAATGACTTATGGATAGTTTTCCAAGATTATCAATAAAATATGAATGTTTTTTCATAGTTTTGAGTATTTCAGTTGTATTTTTTACAAAAATTAATGTCAATTTAAAATAAAAAGACACACTTGGAGTCATACCGATCATAACATGCATCGAATTGATGTGTGGATGATTCATAAACATAAAAAATTACTTATAGATCATTTTATTAAAGTATCAAAACAATATTAATGTGTTCTCTCAATTTTGAGTATATCACTTGTCTTTTTTAGTATAATTTCATTTTAAACTGGAAACACACACTTTGAGTCATACCAGTCACATCATGTATCGATTGAACGTGACACTAATTTCCACATTTCAAAAATTACTTATGAATAATTTTACTAAATTATTAATAAAATCTGATAAAATTTTCTCAGCTTTTAGTGACTAGAACTTTTTGAACTAAAATGCCAATTTCAAACTGATAACGGACACTTTGAGCCATTTTAGGAACATAATGTATCAGATTGAGGTGAGGATGACTCCTACACATCAAAAATAACATATTTATCATTTTCCTAAAGTAAAAAACAATATGAATGTGTTTTCTTGGGTTTTGAGCATGTCACTTGTCTTTTTTACTAAAATTAATGTTAATTTTAAATAAAATGACATACTTGGAGTCATAACGGTTACACTATGTGTAGGATTTAGGTGAGGATGATTCCTACATGTCAAAAAATACATATTTATAATTTTCCTAAAGTATAAAAATGATCCAAATTTTTATTCTCAGTTTTGAGTGTGTCGGTTTTGTTTTTTACTAAAATATCATTTTAAATTGGAAACATTCACTTTAAGTCATACTAGTCACATCGTATTTTGTTTGAAATGAGACTAATTCCTACACATCATAAATGAATTATAAATCATTTTAATAAAATATCAATACAACCCGAGCATGTTTGATCATTTTTAGTGAGTGACTTTTTGAACTGAAATGTCAATTTTAAACTGATAACAGACACTTTGAGTAATATAGGGAACATCGTGTATAATATTGAGGTCAAGTTGATTTATACACATAAGAAATGACTTATGAATCATTTACTAAAGTATAAAAATTTTACAAATTAATTTTATCAATTTTTAATATGTCACTTTTCTTTTTTACTAAAATTAATTCCAATTTTAAATAAAAAGAAACACTTGGAGTCATAGTTGTCACACTATGAATTTTATTCATGTGTAGATAATTTCTACATGTGAAAAATGACTTATGAATAATTTTCTTAAAGTATCAAAAAAATATTAATGTGTTTCCTTATTTTTGATTATGTCACTTGTTTTTTTACTAAAATGTCATTTTAATCTGGAAACACACACTTTGAGTTATACCAGTCACATCATGTGTCATTTTTACATAAGACTAATTCTTACACATGGAAAATGACTTACATACCATTTCTTAAATTATTAGTACAATATGAGTGTTTTTGTTGGTTTTCAGTGAGTGACACTTTTCAAACTAAAATTCCAATTTCAAACTAATAACGGAAATTTTGAGTCATACTAGGAACATCATGTATCAGATTATGGTGAATATTTTTGCTACACATAATAAATGACTTATGGATAATTTTAATAGAGTATAAAAACAATCCTAATTCTTTTTCTTGGTTTTTAGTACCTCACTTGACTTTTTTACCAAAATTATTACCAATTTTAAATGAAATACACACTTGGAGTCATAATAGTCACACCATGCATTGGATTGAGGTATGTATGGTTCTTACACATCAAAATTGTCTTATGGATAATTTTACTAAAGTTTAAAAATAATCTAAATTCATTTTCTTGATTATGATTTTTTCACTTTTTCTTTTTACTAAAATGTTATTTTAAACTGGAAACATGCACTTTGAGTCATAATGGTCGCATCGTGTTTTGGTTTGATGTGACACTAATTCTTATATTTCAAAATGACTTATAAATCATTTTAATAAATTATAAAGACAATCCAAGAATGTTTTCTTGGTTTTTAGTGAGTGGAAAATTTTGAACTAAAATGTAGATTTTAAAATGATAACAGAAATTTTGAGTCATATAGGGAACATCACGTATCAGATTAAGGTGAGGTTGATTCCTAAATGTCAAAAATTAATTATGAATCATTTTCATAAAGTATCAAAACATTATGAATGAATTTTCTTAGTTTATGAGTATATCACTTGTCTTTCTTAATAAAATTAATGTTAATTTGAAATAAAAAGACACACTTACAGTCATACCAATTACACCATGTGTTGGATTGAGGTGTGTCTAATTATTAAACATAAAAAAATAATTATGGGTCACTGTAATAAATTATCCAAAAAACCAAATGTGTTTTCTCATTTTTGATTATTCCACTTTTGTTTTTTACTAAAATGTCATTTTAAACTAGAAACATGCACTTTGAGTCATACCAGTCACATTGTATGTCAGTTTGATGTGAGACTAGTTCTTACACATAGAAAATGACTTATGAATATTTTTCCTAAATTATAAAAATAATTAAAGTGATTTTTCTTCATTTTCAGTGAGTGGTTTTTTTTGAACTAAAAATTCAATTTTAAACAGATAAAAAACACTTTGAGTCATACCAGACACATCATGTATCCAATTGAGATGAGGCTAATTCCTAAATGTCAAAAATTAATTATGTAATTATTTCCTATAGTTTCAAAATAATCTAAATTTGTTTTCTAAGTTTTGAGTTGTGTCATTTTTCTTTTTTACAAAAAATATTATCAATTTTAAATAAAAAGACAAACTTGGAGTCATAATTATCACACCATGTATCGGATTGAGGTGAAGTTAATTCCTACACGTAAAAAATGACTTATAGATCATTTACCTAATGTATCAAAAAAATCCAAATGAATTTTATTATTTTTGAGTATCTAACTTTTTTTAATAAAATTTTATTTTAAACTAGAAACACGTACTTTGAGTCATACCGGTCACATCGTGTGTCGTTTTGACATGAGACCAGTTCTTACATGTCACAAATTACTTATGAATCATTATAAAAAATTATCAATTCAATGTGAGTGTGTTTTCTTTTTTTCAGTGAGTGACACTTTTTGAACTAAAATATCAATTTTAAATAGATAATGGATACTTTGAGTCATATTAGGCACATCGTGTATCAGATTGAGGTGAATCTAATCCATACACATCATAAATGACTTATGGATAGTTTTCATAAAGTATCAAAACATTATGAATGAATTTTATTAGTTTTAAGTACGTAAGTTGTTTTTTTACTAAAATTAATGTCAATTTTAAATAAAACACACACTTTGAGTCATACCAGTCACACCGTGCATCAGATTGAGGTGAGGGTAATTCCTACATGTCGAACATAATTTATTGATCATTTTCCTAAAGTATCAAAATAATCTGAATGTTTTTTCCCAGTTTTGAGTATGTCACTTGTGTCTTTTACTAAACTGTCATTTTAAACAGGAAAAATAAATTTGAGTCATATCGGTCACATTATGTTTTATTTTGACATGAGAGTGATTCATATAAATATCAAATCAGTTATGAATAATTTTCATTAATTATCAAGATAATTTGAACATATTTTCCTAGTTTTCAGTGGGTGACACATGTTTTGAACTAAAATGTAAATTTTAAACTGTTAATGTACATTTAGAGTCATATTTGGCACACCATGTATTGGATTGATATGTGGATGATTATTATACATATAAAATTACTTATAGATCATTTTCATATAGTATAAAAATAATCCAAATTTTTTTCTTAGTTTTGAGTATGTCACTTGTCTTTTTTACTGAAATATCTATTTTAATCTGGTGATATCTTTTGATGATGGTAGAATTAGTCTATTGGTATCTCTCTATGATGGGAGAATTAGTATGAATGAATATCCTATTTATGGAATACTTGGTCTAGAAATATCTTTTTATGGTTATAGGCTTAGTCTGGTGGTAGCTTCTAATCATATCTTCTGGAAGTAGCTTCTGGCAGTACCTTCTAGTAGTATCTTCTAACGGTATCTTATAGTAGTGGATTATAATGGTTTTATTTGATGGTAGCTCTTGATAGTAGCTTTTGACATTAGATAAGAAGTATAACCTAGCAGTAGAATATTTTAGTTTTTCCAAAATTTACAATTTTTCACTCTTTATGTTATTTTTTATGTAAAATCATTTTAAAGGTTAAATTAATGGAATTAAGAGCTATTTCAAAGGAAGGTATTTATATCCTCCATTTATTAATAGTTTAAATATTTTAAAATTATCTTCCATATGGAATTTAATGAGATTCACATTAATGGTTAATTAAAATCATATTTGCAGTCTAAAATCTTGATCATTTTGTATCTATTAATTCAAAAATGAAGATCTTTACTTCATTCCTTCCTACTTGATTTTCAATATGGGTGGTTTCTAAGCCTTACCCCATGAAATTTTGAATCCCTATTGATAATTTTGGTTTATGCTTTTCTTATAGTAGTTCTATCTTGTGCATGAAACCCCTGTTTTGGTGTAGTGTATTGTGTGAGGCCCCATTCTTCTAAGTAGGGGATCCTTTATCTCTCTTTAAGTTGTATCATATAGGAGGGGTGAGTTTTTTATCCTTGGGGAGATATGTTTCATTATTATTAATGAAGATAATTAACGGGTTTAATTTAAATTTAAGGGTAAGGGAATGATTCATATGTTTTTACATATTTTTTATATTATGATATTTAGATTATCTATGCCTATTATACCACTAAAAATAATATATTTTGGGAACATTTGTTTTCACTATTATTGTGGCGTTAGGGAGACCATGTTTTTATGATTTTTTGATATCACCCTAAATGGAATTTATTAATCACTTATATCTAGTTAATGAAATGGTTTCCTCTGGAAAATTATGCCGATGTGAGAATACACTTAAAAGTAAAGTGGATCTAGATGAAATCCCCATGAACAAATTTGGAAAATGATATGTGGATTTTTGTGGAAATTTTTGTAATGTGTGAATGTGTGTTGTGTTGTGTGGACATGAAATGGAAATATTGGGATGGAAAGTGGTGGTGATGTGGTGGTTGTGATGATGAGGTCATTGTGGCTATGATGGTGGCTATGTGGGATTATTAGCATGAGGATTATGGATAGTATTTTGTTGTGAGATACTATGTTACAATAGTTTACCAAGTAGTAATGGAATTTAATAAATAATAGAATTGAAATAAAAATAGTATGATATGGTTTGGAATATGGGTTGAAATGAATAATGAAACTTTAATTGAAGTGGGTTGTGAAGATTAAATGGTAAATATTTATACCTGAATTGATGGGGTATAAATGTGGAATAATTGGGATGGAAATATGAGATAAATTTTCTATTTAAATGGAAACTAATGGGTAATGTGAAATATAGAGAAATGGATTTAATTGATAAAGAAGATAAAATGTGGCTTGCGTTTTGGGGGGTGGTGTTATGAATTTGGTGTTATTAGTGAAAGTGGTGGATTTTGTGTAGTTATGTGGTGATGTTTTGAGTTGGGATTATGTTCATGTTGTGAACCCGTATGTTTGAATTGTGTGATTTGATATTATATAGATATATATATATTGTATTTATGTGTTATTTTCTATATGTGTTCCACCCATGTTGGGAACCTAGTGCCGACAACCAGTAATTTTGGGAGTATTTTTTCCAACATCCTGGTGTGAGGATAGATGGATGGCCACCCACTCTTCCACTCTCCCTCTTCCATACAACAATGACATGCATGTTCTATGATAGATATAAATCAAAAGTGAATTATTGAGATGTGATGTGATGTGGTGTATTAGGTTTCTTCGAGTGAAGGACAGGATGTGATGCGATGTGATAGTCTCAAGTAGGATAGGATGTGATGTGATTTAATGTTATTTGATGTGATGTGATGTGATGCGATGCGATGCGATGTGATGCGATGCGATGCGATGCGATGTGATGCGATGCGATGTGATGCAATGTGATGCGATGGGATGCGATGGGATGTGATGTGATGTGATGTGATGTGATGTGATGTGATGTGATGTGATGTGATGTGATGTGATGTGATGTGATGTGATGTGATGTGATGTGATGTGATGTGATGTGATGTGATGTGATGTGATGTGATGTGATGTGATGTGATGTGATGTGATGTGATGTGATGTGATGTGATGTGATGTGATGTGATGTGATGTGATGTGATGTGATGTGATGTGATGTGATGTGATGTGATTTGATGTGATGTGATGTTATGTGATGTGATGTGATGTGATGTGATTCGATGTGATGTGATGTGATTCGATGTGATGTTATGTGGTGTGATGAGCTAATATATATCAGAGGTGGGAGCACCAGGACGTATTTCGTTGGGGTGTGAGAGTGGATAATCAGTGGTAAATAAGGTTATATACCCTATTATTGATATGATTCATATTATATTATTATAAATGTATGCGTTATTTGGTAATTGGGACATGGTGTGGATGTGATTGGTTAGTTGACATGTTTAGGTGTTGTTGTCTCTACTATTTTCTCACTAGTGTATTAGTTTTCTTGTTTAACATGTTCACAAGATACTTTGGTTTTTTCCTTTTGAGTATACTTATATTCTCACCCAATGTACATAGATTTATTTTCATGTTTCTAGGAGTAATATATGGACTGTGTTGGATATTAATTTCTTAGACCCTGGTACATTTCTTATATCATTGATTTAGCTTTTATTTTTTCATATTTACATTGGATGCTTCTATCTATGCATTTTCTATTTATACATACATTATGTGATGGTTTTAGTTTCCTTTTTTTATTTTGTCATGGATTTGTTTCTGTTTTATTATTCCTATCTCCCAATCCTAATTTATTATAGAGATAAATTCCTCCCATTTATTATATTTTTTATACCTGCATTACTAGTCACTTACCTAGGTTCCTATTGGAGATGGGACTCATGGGTTATCTCTTCCTTTATTGTGGCTACTTCTGACAGAGGTGGTATTGACATTTTCTATATAAAGGTAATCCAAATTTTCTTCATTTAAAGGTCTTTTCTATCTTACATAAAGGTAAAATGGAACTCATATTAGGGTAAGGCTCTCAATCTTATGCAAAGGTTGTTTCTAACTCATGTAAATGTAAGATAGCTTGATTCGCTACATAAAGGTAAGACCCATGATCAATGTAATAGTGTTTTGTCTTGGTTTGTTGCATGACGGTCCTTCATAAATTTTATAAGGCTCATCGTATTAGTTGCATAAGGGCCATTTTTTATCAAATGTAGGGTCCATCCATATTACATTAGGGTATTCACATAAAGTTTGAGATCACCTATGTAAAATAGTGATAGGTAATCTATTTCACTACTATGAGGTGATTAGTATGAGATGATAAAAATGAAAATTCAAGTGTCACCATGTCATAGGCTAGGTCATGGTGTTTGGATTTGTATTGCGGTTACACCTATGTGAATTGGTCCATATGAAATGTCATAGGTATAGGAATGTTGGTTATAATCAATGAAGTCAATCAGAGGATAAGATGAGTGAGTGATTTGAAAAATGTTCATCTGGGTCTCACCATGCCATGATCTATGGCATGGTGAGGTGATACGGAAATGGAACTGTCCCTACACAATGGAATATTTTGTGGTGTTTATACAGGCATATCTAAAATGGTGAAGTATCACCTCTTACACTATAGGGGTGATTATTGTAGTGGTCCAAAAATTATTAAATAGGTGAAAGGACCACTGAGAGACTATGGGTAAGTTCTATATTTTTAATTCTAGAATTTTATATCTCATTTGACCAAGTCCATTATGGTCGTTTTGAGTTCTTATATGCAGGGGAAGAGGCATGTCTAGTTTTCTGTATGAGTAAGGGTAAACCTATCTTCCCAAATCAACCTAGTGTCCTTACCTTGAGAATTGGATGATTCTAGGGTCTCTCTTAGGAAAATTTTTATGTTACTTATGGATTCTTATCTACCTTATTCATGGTGACTAGATTCCTCTTTAAGTTAAGGTTTCTTTTTACCTCCCTCCCTTGGTTCTACTTATCCTTTCAGTCTAAGTGATGGAACCATTGTTGGTACATGGGTTCTTAGGATCTTGATTAATGTTTGATGAATGGGTGTCTTATTTCAGGCTTTAGGGATATTCTTGTGTCTATGTTTCTACCTAGGTTTTATTCTCTTATAGTGGAGTTTCATGGATTCTTGAGGTAGGGTATTTTAAGAATTATCTTCAACGTTATGGAATTATAGGATTTAATAAAACTATTGTGATTCCTTCTAGGAATGAATTCGTGTTTTTCTTCTATAATGATTGATGTTTCTTAAAGGTTTTTCTTGGTTATGTAGAGAGGGAAAATTATAGTTTCTGGGTGTAGTAAAAGCATGTGATGGTTAATTCCAAAAATTGATTTTTTTCATGATCGATGGTCAATCCAAGATTTACACAATGATAAACATCATGATCTATAGAATTGAAACAAATAATGTGAATAAGGGATAGAAAATAGGAACTAGAGAGGGGATAATCACATATTATTTATAATAAATTTAATTAATTACGAATTACCTTGTTGGAAATATTTCCTCATTGATGGATCTGACAACAGATCTACATTGTACTATCATTGTATTATAGGAATCAAGAGAAAATTTCCTCTAATGGTGATCCACATGTGTTCCACAAATCTATTAATGTCACTATATGAGTCTTTGTGTTCTAGCATGGTAGATCTTTTCACTTACATCATACACCATTGATTAACACAAGAACCACTTCCAAAGCATTCTCTATGATCTCTCTTTACTTGAGAGTGGGAGGTGTAGGAAGATCTCTCTCCATTCTTGGAAGTGTTCTTAGATAAGGGATCTCTCTAGGGTTTGAGAGGATTCTCTAAATCTATTGTGCATAACCAAACAAATGAATTGGCTCTCTTAGAAAATAATATGATTGGGTTTATATACTACTAGGGTTAAAAAAATTGAACAAGTACCATTTATCATTTATTTAATCCCTGCGGAACCCCATGTCAATTATTATTATTATTATTATTATTATTATTATTATTATTATTTCTTGACATGTTATTAACTTGAGAATTAAATTAAATATTATTTAATCAAATAATATTCAATATTTATTACTTCTCACCAGACCATTAAACTCAGTTCTCCATTCCTCTACAATATTTATCAGACCTTGAATAATGACAATTTTTTTATTAAATAAATATCACTACATTATTCACCAATAAATAAATAAATATTATTTTCACTAAATAGAAAATAAATATTTATTAAATATTATGCACACATTATATTCTCTCGAATAACAGGTTATGGAATATATATAATCAATTAAATATGGATATTTATTAAACCACATGAGGGAATAATATTTATTCAACTTGTTAAATAATAAATATTATTATTATTTTATCGAGATTCTGGATACACTTAGTGTGTAACCCTTTAGGACTCTTTCTTAGTGGCATTAGGTGAAGTTGCCTAAAGTCCAAGGTTATAGTCTAGTAACATTCTAAGTCACCCATAGAAAAAGAAGTTAATTCTACAAAGTTATAATAACTCATACAGATTCTTATTGTGTAATATAATATATTTATCATGATATCTCTAATAAATCAGGTTTCATGATGGTTCCATCAACCTATGTTCTCGATGTCTCTTTATTTAACTTCCCAAAAAACTAACTTTCCTATAGAACACCATGGTCATAGATTTATTTAGGCTATATCATTTTCATTAATGGTACTAAGATATCATATTTCATTAAATATCATAAGGGAAAAATAATTTCTCACATTATTTATTAATGCAATATTACTCATGATGCACCCAACATATCCAACCTCATTGTGAACATATGTCATCATGGTTTTTATCAATATATCAAAGTACATGAATCATAATACTTATTAATAATAATCTTAAATTATAAGGATTAATAAACATGTTTTCATATAGTAACATCCAATGACACATATAAATGTGGATTTCTAAATTTCGGGTTTTCTTCTTATAATATCATACACTGGATATTACCAAGGGTGTACACCATGAGAAGGTGCATCAAAGTCCTATGATTCTCCACCCCTGATAGCTTGTATCACTAGTTTATCTCAAATGATATCATCCAGAGATAGAATATATATTTAAGAATAATTTCGTAGCACTTCTGGGTTCTCATAATAGCAGGGAATTTCTATGACCTTTTAGTGTGACGTCTACTCTTAGGACATTATCACATATTATGTTATGAATAAGAATAATCATGATGTGATAAATAGTTTATTAATATTAAAAACTATAAATACATGTCATTATAAAGTAAATATAATTTTTTTATGGGGAAAAACTCTAAGAGACTCCCACTTTCACTAGAGCCAACTGCTAACAACCTTCAGTCCACTAGCTCTCACATGATACTCATGATTCTACTAAGATAGGACTTTATTCAAGGGGTCTGCCATGTTCTCTTATGTGGGTACTCTTCTTACTAAAACTTCACCACTATGATAAAAATCCCTCAAGATTTGATACTTCTAGAGTATATGGTTTATCCATTGGTGTGACCTTTACTCGTTTATAAGAGCCACCACTATAGTGTTATCACAATACAATGTGATAGGTTTTTTACTTCTAAATACTAAATCATGATCCTAGACAAAATTCCATATCTAAATGGATTCATTGGCTATGTAATAAGCTTCTATATACTCAGACACTATTGTAGAATCAGTGGAAAATGGATTCTTTGAACTCTTCCATCTCACAGATCTTCCATTGAGACAGAAAACATATCATGACTGTTAATTTAGATCATTCTAATCTATCTAAAAACTAGCATCAGTATATCCCCTGATTACCAGCTCCTCATCTCCTCCATACATCAAGAACATATCCTTAGTTCTTCTAAGATACTTAAGGATAGCCTTAAAATCATACCAATGTAGCTCTCCTAGATATTCTTGATATCTTCCTACCATGTTCAATGCATAGGCAACATCAAGTCTAGTACATAACATGGAATACATGATTGATACTTTTGCTAAAGTGTATGGGATCTTACTTATTCTCTCTTTCTCTTATTGTGTCTGAGTACACATTTTCTTAGAAATATGTAAACCATATAACACTGGAACCAATACATTATTAGACTATTCTATACTAAGTCAACATATGTACTTTTACTTAGTTCCAGTAGCCTCTTGGATCTATCATGAATAATCTTGATCCCTACAATATAGGCCGGTTCACCTAAGTCCTTCATAGAGAAATACTTGTTTAACTAGTCCTTAACAGACTATAATACTGGTATTTCATTTCCAAAAAGTAATACGTCATCAACATATACTTCTAGGATAATGATTGAATTTACACTAAACCTCTTGTAAACACATGTCTCACAATCATTTTTAATGAAACAAAATTCTTTTATAGCTTCATAAAATCCTATGTTCTATGACCTTGATTCTTTATTAAGTCTATAAATGGATCTCTTCAACTCGAAAATCTTTTTGGCATCACATGGAGTCACAAAACCTTCTACTTGTGTCATATATACATCTTCCTGAAGGTTCCCATTAAAGAATGTAGTTTTGACATCCATCTTCCAAATCTCATAGTCATGGTAAGCTACTATAGCAAGTAGAATTTTAATGGATTTAAACATGGAAACTTTTGAAAATGTTTCATCGTGGTCAATTCCTTGATGTTATTTAGAACCTTTATCCACTACCCTTGCCTTATAGGTATTTAATTTACCTTTTATGTCCAGTTTTCTCTTGAATACCCATTTTCACCCAACGGGATTTACATCAACCAGTGAATCAACCAGAACCCAAACTTGGTTCTGATACATGGAATCCATTTCATAATTCATGGTATCTTTCCATCTTATAGATTTTGATCTCTCTACTGCCTATTTTTAGGAGAGAGTTTCATTATTATCAACCAATAATGAGTAACCATCTTCATTGACTAGAAAACCATATCTCTTTAGTTCTCTTGCCTCTCTTGTACTCCTATGAATAACTTGTGTTTATGGAACTACTTATTCCATGGGGACCTGTGGAACCTATTCTTGTACCAACTCTTGTGTATCATGAGCATCAAATTCCTAGAATTCAATCTTTATCTCATTATCCTTTTTGATGAAGTTCTCCCTCTCAATAAAGACAGCTTGTCTAGCGATAGTCACTTTATTGTCTAAGGGGTTTTATAGGTAGTATCCCTTTTTTCATTATGATACCCTATAAAGATACAATTCGTGCCCGTGGGTGAAAGTTTGTTTCTTAATAAGGCCTTAACAATTTCCTCCCAACCACATATGTATGTATGAGATAAAATGGGTTTCCTTCCACTCCATAACTCAAAGGGAATTCCATTTTCATCATTAGTAGGTACTTGGTTTAATTTTTATGTCGTAATTTTTAATACATATTTACAAAAGGATAATTGAAGATCTTCATGACTCATTATAAAACTTACCATGCCTAATAAGGTACAATTCCTCCTTTCCCTAACAACATTCCACTTTGGTGTATAAGGTGGAGTGAGTTGATATTGAATCCCAAAATTCTATAGGAAGTCAATAAACTCTTGGTTAAGATATTAACTACCTCAATCTGATTGAATCTTTTTTATTTTATCACCAAGTTGATTCTCGACTTAATTCTTGAATTCCTTTAATTTATCAAAGGACTTAGACTTATACCTTATCAAGTAGACATATCCATATCTACTCAAGTCATCGGTAAATGTTATAAAGTAAGAATATCCACCTCTTGATTCTACTAGAAATGGTCAACACACATCAGTGTGTACCAATCCTAGAATATCTACGGCCCTTTCACCCTATCCACCAAATAGTGATTTGGTCATTTTTTCTTGTAAACAAGAATGAAATATTTCAAGTGTTTTTATCTTAAAAGAGTCTAAAAACTATCTTGATAGAGTTTTGTAAAATTCTTCTCATTTACATGACCAAGAAAGTTATTCCATAACTGGTTCTTATATGTGTCATGTGAACATGATTCATTATCATTTTCTAATACTTGGTTTTTTTAATTTAATACATAAATACTGTTATTTAAATGTTCCATACCATAAAAAATATTGTCTTTGTAAAAGAAACAAATTTTATTTACAAACTTGAAAATAAACCCATATTCATCTAGGAATGATATAGAAATTATGTTCTTGGAAACCATATGTACATAATAACAATATTTTCATACCAAAATCATTCCCTATGGAAATTAATGGTGGTAGTCACCAATGGCTAGATCCACTCACCTAACACCATTGAAAACTCATAGATCTACCTATCCTCTATAAATATTTAAAAATATACTTATTTGATGAATTTGGATATATATGTGAGCACCAAAAAGTTTTATATAATACTAAATGGGTAGATATTGAAAAATTAAACTTGATAATGAATGAAAATTTAGCTTCCCATTTCTTCTGGGTGCAGTTCCTCTTCTAGTGGCCTAGATTTCCACATGAAAAACATACCACCTCCTTTTCCTTGTCCTACCTCTGGATCTTGATCTTCTTATAAGGATTGCTCTTGGGAGCTTTAGACTTGTTATGATTCTTGGGGACCTTTTCCTTGTATATCCTTTTCTTGTTCATCATAAGGACCATGGGTTTATCAGACCCCATGTCCTTATCCACTTGGTTAATAAAAGTAATAAGTTCTCAAAAACTCTTCTCATTATTAATAATATTGTTATTAACAAAAAAAATATATAGAAGGTCTTGGGTAGTGATGAAATTATGATATTTGTATGCAACTCGTCTAGGAATTTAATCCCTAAGATTTATAAGCATTAAATGTACCAAATAATCATGACTACATAAGGCCCATCTGGCATAGAATCTCTAAGCTTATTTTTAAACAAATCATTGTAGAACTCATACCTCTCTTGTCTCACCTTCTCTTTATAGATATATTTAATGTTAGACATCATGCTATATGCATCCATGTCCTCATATTGCTTAAAAATCTCATTGGACATGGCTGATAGCATAAAACATTGAACATTTTTGGAATCATTCAAATATTTCTCAAATAGTGATAACTATTCATCACTTGCCTCATTATTAGGCACATCAGGAATAGGTTCTCCCAGCACATACAATTTCCTTTCATGGTGAAGGATAATTCATAAGCGCCATTTCCATTCTTGATCATTTGTGTTGGTGATAAGGTTATCCTTATTAAGTATGTATCATAATGATATTTTTGAAGTCATTTTAAAATAATTTCTACAAAATAAGATGATAATAAATTTTTTACTTTATCTGATAAAATTTATACAAATAAATAAATATTATATTTATTAATCTCACATTATTTTATCAAAACCTAATAGACCTCACGATTAGATTCAGAATATCATGTTTCTTAGAGATTATAGTGGCAAGAATCTATATTCCCCTTCTAATTACCCCAAATTTTGTTATTCAAGCAACTCAAATGGTTTTAGGTAGGCATTATAAATTCCAACTATATTAACTTACAGTTCCTTGATCTGTTGACTGGACTTCCCAATCTAGAAATCCTTAAATTGTATTTCTTCAACCCTTGCCTCTCAGTTACACCAATTCCAGCTTTGGCAGTCAACCCTTAATGTGAACTAAGTTAATTCAACCCAAAAAATCATGTTAGAATTCCCTGATAATTGAAAGCACCCTAACTTTAGTTGTTTGATCACTTTGAACTATGGTTTGATTTTAACTGAAGTAGTGGAAGGGTATACCAACTTAATATATATAATTGATAGATTTTATCCTTTTATACGTAAATTTCCAATTTTTATCTTAATTACATGATTTTTAATATTAAGTAGATTTACTTAAGTGAATAACCATGTCCTAGATAATATTTATGCATAAGCCAATTTAGTTTTGTTATATCGTTCCTTCTTGTTAATTTCATTAATTTATGTGATTATAAAAAAACATCCATAATGAAATAACCATAAAACTTGAAAGAATGAAAATAATAAAGTGGTATAATCATGATATTTTACTAATTTTTATTTTATCTAATGGTTTATAAACTAACCATTGACCTAGGGGGAAACACCTTGAACCAATTAAGGTTTGTGTTACATCTTTCCACTTGTCCAACTATGTATCTCTCTTGGATTGGTTTTTCCTCGACTCTAAACTTAAACTACCTCCATGAGCATGGGAGATCTATCCATTACATATGCCTTTACTCACACACAGGTGAGGGGAAAATGGTTTACATAAAAGAAACCATGAGTAGGAAAGTCCTTACCTAATAAGAAGAGACAAGGCATACAGAGAAAAAATTTAATTTAATAATAAATTAAATGAAACCAATCGCATATAAAGGTCTGGTTTATACTCATGATCATCCAAATGCATGCAAATAATTATGCATTTAATAAAACTTTTAGTAAATTATTAATCATTCTTATTTAAGATAAATTTCATTTGAAACAATTAATTTCTATCTTTAATTAATCACTTATTTTTTCTTAATTCTCATTCGAATTTCCTTTGAAATCATCATCCATCATAATTTTTAAAAAAAAATATTTATTTAAAATTAATTGTGTACATAAATGTACCTTGGAGGAAACACGATGAGTACTCATCCTATTCTACCCAACATGTATTGTACTCGTATATTTTTTACTCTTCTGACATATAGCCTGCACGAATTATCATGTACTTTCATGATGTGTGCTATCAACTTACCGATTACATGAATTACATGATTGTTCGATCATGTGTTATGCTTCAATGACTGTAGAGTAAAAATTTTAATATGACTCATACATGATGTGAAGCTCTAGACATTACGCATATATTAATTAAATATTTATATATATATTTATTAAAACCTATCACATGGTGTGTCCTATCAACTTAATAACCACACGCAAACACATGTCGATAAGGTTTACACAGTATAATGATTAAATTTTAAATCTTCATAATTTTATAAGTACACAGCATATACAGGAAAGATATATTGTGTGTACGTCTCTCACCTTCTATCTGAGGCACACACCTAGGGACTTGGTGCGTAAATAATTCCTTGTAAAATTGGAGTACACATCATGTATAAGCAACTACACGGTGTGTGGTCTCCGAGTTATATGGGAACCAGTCAAGTTGGTCATTTATAGTAATACACGGCCCATCTCTAACTCAAAGGGACTACATACTATGTACATGGGATACGTAGGTTGTACTTCAGCTGACTATGCGCCAGGCTAGTCCAGTCAATACATAGTGTAAGAAATAAATGCACCATGTGTCATTAATGCATATAGTTTGAATTAATTTCCAAATTAATTCCTAATGCATTGAACACAAGTACATGGCATGTAACTCTGGTTACATTGCGTGTACTTCTTTGTTATTTGTCTAGAATACTTGGCACCTTTGGATGAGATATTTGATTTTATTTCATTCAAAAAAGTAATTGTTTTTATTAAATCTATGAGAAACTAAGGAAGAAGAATCATACCTCAAAATTTTTATTAAAAGAACGATTAAACATGAATTTAAAACTAAATGAAAAATTTTTAAATCATCATCAGTCTATAAATAATTATGTGACCGCTCTGATACCACTTATAGGATTTGGGTGCAGTGGAAGCATGCGATGGATCATACCCAAATTTTATTTTTTCCATGATCGATGATCGATCCTATATTTACACAAGGATAAATTTTGTGATCTATAAAATTTAATCAAAGAATATATAAAAGGGATAGAAATTCATAACCAAAGAGAGGATCATAACATAATACTTATAATCAATTAAATCAATTAATAATTACCTTATTGGAATTCTTTATTCATTGATATATCGGACAATAGGTCTACATTGTACCATCGTTTCATTATAGGAATCAATAACAGATTCCCTCTTGTGGTGATCCGCATGTGTTCCAAAAATATTCGAATGTCGTTGAAGGAATCTTTAGGCACTAGCACAGTAGATCTTATCACTTGCACCATCCGCCTTTGATCTCCTTAAGAACTAATTCCAAATTTTTCTCCTTTATCTCTCTTGATTTGAGCATGGGAGGTGGAGAAAGATCGCTCTCCATTCTTGGGATCATTCTTGGAGAAGGGAGTTCTCTAGGGCTTGAGAGGATTCTCCAAATCCATTCTTCACAACCAAACAAATGAATTGGATATTTTAGAAAATAATATAATTGGGTTTATATACTACTAGGGCTAACATAAAATAATTTAACAAGTGCCCTTTATCATTTACTTAATTCTGTAAGAACCCCATGTCAAATAATAATAATATTATTATTATTATTTCTCGACATGCACTTAACTTGAGAATTAAATTAAATATTATTTAATCGAATAATATTCAATATTTATTATTTCTCACTGGACCATTAAACTCGGTCCTCCATCCCTCCAAAATATTTATCAAGCATTGAATGATTACTATTTATTTATTAAATTAATATCATTTAATTATTACTAATAAATAAATAAATATTATATTCACTAAATATAAAATAATTTTTTATTAAATAATCTTCACACATTTTATTCTCTTGAATAATTATTAAAGGAATATGTGGGATAAATTAAACATGAATAATTATTAAACCATGTGTGTGAATAATATTTATTCAACTTGTTAAATAATAAATATTATTATTATTTAACCGAGATTCTGGATACACTTAGTGTGTGACCCTCTAGGCCTTTTTATCGATGTAATTAGGTAGAGAATTATAAAGTCCAAGGTTAGAATCTAGAAACATGTCAAGGCACCCATAGATAAATAACTTAATGTCACAATAACATAATACCTCATATGGATGATTAATTTGTAATATAATCCCTTTATCATGATATCTTTAATCAAGTCGGTTATATGTTGGTGTCATTATCCTATGTGCTCAATGTCTCATTCTTTGACTTTCTAGAAAATAAACTTTCCTATAGAACAACACGGGCATGGATTTATTTAGGATATATCATTTCCATAAAAGGGCCTGAGATATCAACTTCAATTAAAGAACAGAAAAGAAAAATAATTTATCACATTATTCATTAATGCAATATTACTCATGATGTAATGTATCCTACCTCACCATGAACATATGTCATCATGGTTTTTATCAATACATAAATGTATGGATCTCATAATAATAATTAATAATAATCTTAAAGTCTAAGGATCAATACACACATTCATAGATAGGAACATCCAATGACACATATAAATGTGGATTTCCAACTTGCGGGTCTTGTTCTCATAATATCCTACACTGGATATTACCAAGGGTGTACACCATGAGAAGGTTCCTCAAAGTCCTATGAGTCTCCACCCCTGATGTCCAATATCACTTTTTTCACTTAAATGATATCATCCATCTATAGAACATATATTTAAGAATAGTTTCATAGCAGTTCCGAGTTCTCATCACAGTAGGGAACTTCTATGACCTTTTAGAGTGATAGAAACTCTTAGGACATTATCACATACTATTTCACACAAAATAAAAATCATGATGTGATAATTATTTCATTAATATTAAAAACTATGACTATAGTTCATCATAAAGTAAACAAAATTTGGTTCTGGGGCATGAACTCCATCAAAAATTACATGAAAATCATACAGTAAAAGAGAATGAAATTAATAAGGGATTGATAAAATAAGATGGGTAACATAAACATTTAGATGGAGGGTTGCATGTTATTTATTAATTCTACCATGTTTGATATGTTTTGGTACATTTTAATTGTGTTGGTTTTTTTTGTTAAAATTTTATTGAAAATAACCTTGACACTCTATTAATTGGATGATTACTTGAAGAAGGTAATGAAAAGGGATTAGATTCCCTTATTATCTACAATGAGTAAATTCTTATTGATTTATGTATAACATTGTCAATACATTTCAATTATATCATTAAATAGTCTTACCACTTTTAAAATATGATAATTTATTTCAAGCTAAAAATTGGTTGGAATTTTTAAAATATGATATATGAAAAGCTATTGATGTCATGCTTGTTATTCCTTGAACTTATTGATGTTTAATCAGTAAGAATAAAAAGGGGGTTCCAATACTTTATTTTTAAACATTACCCCATTTAATTATTGGTAATATAGTTCATGGTATGACATTGAAAGAAAGGTGAAATTTTAATGAGGAATTAAAATCAAGGATTGAACATTTATAACTTGATGGGTTAAATATTCCATGAAATAATAAATGGGATTTTGTGTAAATATGAGGGTAATGGGTGAGCTATAAATTTTATTCATTTATGGTTACCAAAATTCTTGATGTATTATGAAAATAGATGGGAGAATAAAAAGGTTGGCATAAATTTATGGGTTAAATAAGTAACCTAAAACCTGAACACATATATAAAATAACTAATGTATTCTAGGAAATTATATGGTTTAAATGAGTTATGTGGTCAATTTGAATAATATAATTATTCATAGGTCATAAATTTTTAATGGATGGAATTAAATATTAAGTGGGATGTTAAAAAATTGTTATTAGTTTTTTAATGAGTGAAATATCAATAGATAAGTGAATAATGTGAATGGATTGCATGATATTGATTAAATAACCTTTGTGTGAAATGATCATGGAATAATTAATGTATCTAAAATGAATAATTCAATTGGGAAGAGAAATATATGGTTTTATGAGTTTCCATTGGATGTGAATATAAACATGAGTTGGATATGGGTTGTGTATAAGGATGAAAATTATAAACAATGGGGATATGGATAATATAGAAAAGTGAAATTTAAGTTTTTTCTTTTTCTGAAGCATTTATTTTTCTTATTATATTTTTTATCTATTGTGAAAAATGTTTATTCATGTATTTTTTTATGTTTTTGATAGAATTATGGAATTGGTCATGAGGAGATGAGTAGGATTCATGGTGAAAGTCACACATTTTAGATGGAGGGAACAAGTTTGACACACAAAATTCTTTTTTCATTTAATGTATAATTGTTGGAAAAAATAAATGAGCATGTGTAAAGCTGAAATATATATTCATTTAGTTATAAAGGGTGTATATATACTTGAATTATGTTTGTGTGAATCATTTTAGAATCCTCAATCCCTAATTTTTTAATCATGTTGTGTGTTGAGAATGTTGTAATAATATATTGTAGAAAAGCATGTCATCCCATATGCACCCGGAAATTCTGTTTTATTAGTTTTAAATTGATTATGGGACCTTTAATTTTATCATGATCAGTATAAATTTTGGAAGAAATTATTATTTCATTTCATATTGTACCTAAAAATCTTGTTTCATTAGTAGTTAAATGATTAGGGACTTTTTTAATTTAAGTATGACCAATCTTATGTAATAAAGTAAAATATGTAAAGTTTTATTTTCTGATCTGAAATCATGTTACATTTGTGGTAAAATTTTTAAATAATTACTATTTGAGAATGAGAAATATAGTTCATAGGAACTCAACCTATGAATATTTCCAATTATTTTTTAAATCATGAAGGCATACCTAAAATGTAACTTTAATAAATATGATGTCATTTGTAAAATGTTGATTAATGATTAAATGCTTTGTATTGTTGTTATGTTTTGTGTAAAATATACTTACCTCAACTATAAATTGGATTTCTAAAGATTTATTAACATGTATTGTTTCTCAAAAAAAATATTTCCATAGAATGATAAGTTTTTTCTAAATTCAATGTGAAATGGTTTTTTATATGGGTTTTTTCAGTTATGATCAATTTTTTTTGTGATTATACTAATAAATAACCTATCATAAATGTATAAACACTTTAATCTAGTAATAAAAAGGGTCATTTGAAAAATATTGAACTTGGTAATGTTCTTTTATTATAAACGCTTAATTCTTATAAAATAAAGGTGAGAGTGGATTGATTTTTTCATTTTATTATTAGATTCACTATGGTAGACTATTTTGTAATTTCAGTGATTTATGTGGTCAGTTTGGGTATTGGGATGAGTTGGACCGTGACTCTATGGTTAGTGTCCTTGGTGGGAATTATTATTTTTGTGTTTTGATGTGGCAGTGAGGGTTTGGATGGTTGTATGGGACGGGAGAGTGTTGTGTGGTTATTGGAATGGGTTGATGTGTTTCATGTGAAATATTTTTTTCCTATAAAATGATTAATGTGTTTTTTTATGGATTATGGTAACCATTTTGTTTTTTATCGAAAGTCATTATGTCAAAATGCCTTCAAGATATTTATTTTGGTAAATTGAGGGAGGAATCTTGGGATAGAGCCCTTATAAAATTTCAATAGTATGAAGTACTGAAGTTCTTTGGTGGATCCTCTATCCAAGATTTTGTGGATTCATTAAAATAACTTAATGTTTATTTGGGTTTATTGGGACCCAATATCATATCTAAGTTGCATTTGAAGTTGTCTTGTTTTGGGAAGCGGTTAAAATATGGTGGGAGATGAGGTGTAGTGATCCAAATAAGATGTCTTAGGTGATATCCTTGAATTATTCAAGAAGTATTTCTTTTCCCAGGTATATATGGGTGATCATATTATAGATCTTCAAAGGATTTGGTAGGGGATGAGGGTTTGCATAGATTTTGGATCTATTTTATGGATCATATTTTCTAGGTTCCACATTTCCTTCCTAATGAGAGAGAGCAAGCATATAATTTCAAGTCATCCTTAAGGCTTGAGATTTATTGATTGGTCCTTCCCTTTCAGTTATAATCTTCTGAATTGGAGAGAGATTATCTAGAGATCATGGAGAGATATTTACCTATGATGGATGGATCTGATAAATACCCCTCATGGGTAGTTGATAAGGTTGGGATTAAATATTTGATCTTCTAGACACAGATTTCATGGAAGAAAGAGTGAAGTGATCTTCTTTAGTAAGGGAATAGTTTTGAGCTCTGGGGTTAAGTAGCTTGATCTGTCTTATATCTTTTGAAATAAACTATTTTTTAAGTAATTTTTTAGGGAATCATTAGTATAACTACCCCAATATTTATTATGTTTCCCATTATTTGGTATAAAGTTATTTTTGGGAATTTTTTGGTGTAAATCTACTCATTTCACTAAGACCTTGGGGGGATTTTGAGAAAAAAAATAAAATATGTGTTGATTTCAATTTAAAATTTGAATAAATTGTATCTTCTTATTATAATTTGAAACTATTTTCATAAAAGGGTTTTAAATGGGTAGAGGAATTGTTTTCAAAATTATTTATTATTTGAAAAATCATGGTTGAGGTCAAAGTAGTAACTTATGAGAAGTTGGTTGTGAGCCAGGATGGTTGTTGGTGTGCTCTATCGGTAGTGGTGTTCTTGTTTGGGAGGTATCTTCCCCATGACTATTATGTTTTGGGACTTTCCATCTCTCTATTTTGTTAGAATTCATTCAATGTGGGTCCCTTGAGATAATTTTAAAGTGATGATTGGGATCCTTTTTTAATCTTCCAGGGACCAAATTTCTTCTCTAGGTTTTTTTTAATTCATGAGGAAGATAATTATTTGATAAGTATATAATGTAATGGATTGGATTTTTTTCTAAGACCTTTACTTTGTCATTATTGATTTTTGGTGTGCTTAGGAGTGTTTCCCCAATGATTCAAAGGTTAGGGCAGTTTTTTTATTCTTAATATTTTTTTAAAATGGTTATTTAATTGTTAAAAGTGAATTTTATTTTTTAAAAGTAATTTAATAAGATATGGAATTTATATATAAACTTTTTAAAGTTATTAAAAAAAACTAAATGTAATTTTGAGATTTTGAAAATAATTAGAAATTTTTTAAGGAAATATATTTTTCTGTTTAGATTATATATTTATAATATCCATACTTATTCAACCCTATTAATAAAAACCTTATAGCATAAGGGTGAGACCCATAAAATATTTAAAGTTAGATATCCCTATTAATTTAAGGATTATCCTTATCAGATGTATAAGGCCCCGGCCTTAAACATTACTTAATATTGAATAAAATGAATAATTCCCATTGAGGATCTTTTCAGGTTTAGAGTTTTAGATAATTATATCATAACTACTACATATCAAAAGATTACACAGTAGACACTTCTACAAAGTTTCCTTTTTTCTCAAAACATGAACTCTAAAAAAAATTCATTTCTAGTTCCATGTTTAAGAAAGCATGAATTTTCCTTGATCCCATCCTTGACCTTATTCCACATTATGTCCTTTGAAAAACATTTCAAAAAAAACTTGGGGTGAGCATAAAAAGATCATTAAGGGATACACAAAGAAGGAAAACTGTTAGTTTTTCAAAATAACAAGTGAACCATGAATACTTTATCAAAGTAATACTTTTCACCTTTATGGAGTACTAAATACTCTTCACTGAATAAAATATCATTACTTACTATTTTATAACCAAAATATTACCATAAAACCCATATAAAGAACACATAACATATAAAGGTAACTTGGGACATAAACATACATAAATGGAATAACCATACGGTCGACTTCCACACATATCACTTAATGGAATAGCCATATGACCGACTTCCATACCCAATGCATTGGAGTTTATAATGTAACCACCCTTCCTGGTATTCACGGCACCACCCGTCATATGGTTTATCACGTAACCACCCGTCAAATGTCCAAGTACCATTATAAAATCATAATACATAAAACAAATATAATGGAAAGAAAACATTTCCACACTTTGATCACAATATATAACTTAAATATATTGACATAACAAATCCATTATAAAAACCATTTTCAATACCAAAATACATAAAAGAGTATATGGTATTTATTTCATTTTAAAAACATTACGTCTTGTTGAGGAAGCCAAAGACCAAATAATACTCGTGGTGGCGGAAAAGGTCTTTGTCACTGCGTATGTTAAAAGAAACATTCCTTTTTGTCATTTAGTAAAACACTTTTTAGAAAAATATTCCTTTTGTATAAAATTAAAATTCAAAGGGGTTTATACACCGTATAAAATAAATCCTTGTATTAGAACAAAATATGCCTCAATGAAAGGATATTGAGACGAAGTCCCTTACCTCGTGTCCCACCTAACTCAATTGCTCTTTAATCTCCTAAATAATAAATTAAATTTAATTTATACTTGCTTAAGAACCTTTTTCAAGTTTACTATTCCTTTTATATAACTTATTTCCATGTTATAAACATTATGTAATCATTTAATTTAATAAAGTTCATGTTGTCGATATTTGGTACTTAAGTCAAAAATGGACTTCTCACAATTACATGTTGTTCATGTGGTCAAAGTTTCATTATATCCAGAATGATATTCATGATTTGGATATCATATATATCATATATATCCAGCATAAACATGTATTTATAATATTATATAACATTTAGAGTTAAGAAATGAAATGCACCGTTCATGGAGACGGTAAGTCGTACGTACGCATGAACGCTAATTTCATTTATATTTTGTATTTAATGGAGTGAAATAATAATGATATAAGGGTATATTATAATTCCATTATAACATCATATATAATAACATTAACTCCATCCTTTATACATCCCACATATGGCATTAACGAATCAAATCACTTTGAGGGGGCGGTAGTCCGCACTTCCTAAAATGAAATTTTCGTGTTTACCCACAATGGAAACCATAAAGGTATGCCACAAATGAAAAATACAGAAGCATAAGGAAAACATAAACATAATATATATCATATATAAATATAGTGACATTTTAATTTCCACCATTAAAGGTGTTAAAATAAGATTGAACAATCATCGTTTTGTGAGGCAGAAAATCGCCAACCACAGAAACAGTATGTTCTTTAACCATTAGACGAAGGTGTGTGTAGGTTTAGCTCTAATACTTCTCATAAAAACATCATAGTATATTTAAGATACTGGTTTTGTTACAAAATAAAGGAATAAAAAGAGTTTAGGGGGTTGGAGAAGCAAAATAAAACATAAGAACACAAGAGAAGACACTACCTTTAAATCGGGTAACTCTTTTTGATTTGAGCTCAAAGGCTTCCTTGGAAAGGATTCTTCCCAAATTGAGGATTATAAGAGTAATATAGGGATGTGTAGAGACAAAATGGGCAGGGTTTGGCCTATAAAAAGGCTTGAGAGGTGTGGGTAAGGTGGTAGAGGTGGGGTCCTTTTATAAAAGGAGAGGAGGGGCACTCTTGGAAAGTTATGAAAAGATACTTTATTATAAAATGATTTTCAGATAAAAAAGGTCCCACAATTATAAATTTCGAGGATAAGGTGATAAGGGTTCTAAATCCACCCATAAAATAGGTTTTTGACAAGTGTGGGTTATAGATTTTACATTATCTTTTCATTTTATTTAAATCGTTAAATAATGAGCTAGTCGCTGCATCATCATGGTGTCATAAATAATTTAATTTATTTAATGTATAAAAATTATAAAAAAAATATCATGATGTAGGAAATATTTTTATATTTCTAATTAATATTTATAGTCAAAATTATGACTTGTATAACCCCATGTAAAAATTGTTTTAGAAAAACAACTCATGTTTGTGACATTTTTATTTTAACTTTAAATAAAAAGTTATTAATGTCATTTTCCTACCAAAGTGGCTCCATGGGGTCCCCAAGTTGACCCATGGATTTTCTTGGTCGACCATGACACATCCAATAATGGTGGGACATGTGTCAAGGTCATTTAATATTATTAAAACATTATTTTTACCTTAAATTACACTAATTACCTCTAATCGCGATTAAAAACTTAAAAGTTACTATTCACCAAAAAATTATTTTAATCCCATTGAACCACATTTTACTTCCTAATGACAACCATGTATGTCGGATTTTTGAAATTCAAAACACAGAGATGGTAAAATTTCATTTAAACGAAAAATCGGTTTTTTTAAGTACCACTTAGTGGTTTCACTATTCATCAAAAATTGAAGTTTTTCAGAATAATACCAAAACTTCACCCTAAGATATATTTGATATTCCGAATTCAAAAATTATGTCTATTTTAAAAAATTCAAAACATATAGGTTACATTAATTAATTTAATAATTAATTCCCATTGTCAGAACAAATAGCGTGTTTTTATGAAACAATAAGTATCAAAAGATTGACACTAGTTTAAGTCCAATTTCAAAGTGAAATTAATTCCAACGACCACTATTGGATTAAATGGTAAAAAAAATTCTAATTTAACTTTAAAACCAATTCAAAAGATAATCTAATCATATAAATAATTTATATTAAAAAGAGGTTTTGAATTAAAATACAACATTTTTCACTATTCATTAAAAAATGAACTTTATCGGAAAAATACCAAAAATTTACACAAAGTAAATTTTTATATCCCGATTCTAAAGAAGAATTTTATTTGGTCCAATAGAATGTATAAGAGTGACCGAAACTATATTTAAAGAGGGTTCTCCATTAAAAGGTGATAAGTGAACCTTTAGTGAAAATTAGAGTATATATGCCTAAAATTGAATTCTTTTCGTATTTTAAGCCTTTGTCTTTTATTGGATAAATGTAAAAACATTTAAAAAACATATATAATCATATTTTAGTTATTTCTATTCATTTCCACCAATACAATGTCTACGTGTTAACTACCATTTAAAATAATATTATTTTATTACTAGTGTGCAACGTAAGATTTTAAAGAAACTCTTTGTTGCGTATCGGGTACGCTATCGAACATAGAAACCCCTTTAAAGTAAAATTAATATTTAATTCACAAATATTAATAACTATGAAAAAGTATTATTCTTTATTTACCTGGGATGTTACATCCTTCCCCCCTTTTGGTAATTGCGTCCTCGCAATTTTATTCACTTATCAAAATAAGTGGGGGTATTTATCCCTCATAGCATTTTCAGATTCCCATGTTGCCTCTTCAAACATATGGTTTTTCCAAAAAACCTTTACCTGGTGAATTACCTTGTTCCTCAACACTTTCTCTCTACGATCAAGAATCTGGATTGGTTGTTCTTCATAAGAGAGATTCTCTTCCAACTGAACTACCTCTGGGATCAAAACATGAGATGGATCTGGCATATACTTTCTCAACATCGAAACATGAAAAACATTGTGTACCTGAGATAAACTCGGAGGTAATGCCACTCTGTATGCAACTGATCCAACTTTCTCTATAATTTCATATGGTCCAATGAACCTTGGACTCAGCTTTCCTTTCTTACCAAATCGCATCACACTTTTCCATGGAGAAACTTTGAGAAAGACATGATCACCTACCTCGACAGATGGATCCTTCCTCCGGTTATCCGCATAACTTTTATGTCTGCTCTGAGCTGTTCTCATGTGTTTCTGAATCAACTGAACTTTTTCTGTCATCTCTTCTACCAATTCTGGTCCCATCAGCTTCCTTTCACCTACTTCATCCCAAAAAAGCTAGAGTTCGACGCTGCTTCCCATATAATGCCTCAAATGGTGCCATCTGTATAGTGGAATGAAAACTGTTATTATAAGAAAACTTAACCAAAGAAAGATGTTGGTCCCAACTTCCCTGATAATCCATCGAACAAGCACGTAGCATATCTTCCAATGTCTGAATTGTTCGTTCTGACTGCCCATCTGATTGAGGATGAAAAGTTGTACTAAAATTTAATTCAGTACCCAATGACTTCTGAAGGCCTTTCCAAAAGTTAGAAGTGAACCTGGGATCATGATCAGATACAATGGATAGGGGAACTCCATGAAACCTGACTATCTATTTAAGATACAATCGAGAAAGTTTATCTAGAGAGAATTTATCTCGAATAGGAAGGAAATGAGCAGATTTAGTCAATCGATCAACAATAACCTAGATTGCATTATTACCTCAAGATGTCCTCGGTAATCCCACAACAAAGTCCATGGATATATTCTCCCATTTCCACTCTGGTACTGGTAAAGGATGAAGCATCCCTTTCGGTAACTGTCACTCTGCTTTAACCTGTTGACAAGTCAAACACTTCACAGTAAAATCAGCAATATCCCTTTTCATTCCGTCCCACCAGTAATACTCCCGAAGATCTCTATACATCTTAGTACTTCTTGGATGAACTGAAAATAGAGAACTATGAGCTTCACATAACGACTCTCTCTTAAACTGTGAATCACAAGGCACACACAATCTCTTCCCAAATCTCAAAAAAAATCATTATCAATGTTGAATTCAGGCAACTTACCCTTCTGAACCAGCTCTACCTTTTTCTGGAACTCGTTGTCTTGCTTCTGTGCTTTCTTAATTCTGTCTGATAGAGAAGATTTCACTGATACCTAAAACAAAACATAAGGGAATCCTTCACCAACAACTTCTATGCCAAAGTTCATCAAATCCTTAACCAAAGGATCACGTTCCAAATGCAATATTGTTAATGAAGCATTACTTTTTCGACTCAAAGCGTTAGCCACTTTATTTTCTTTTCCCGGATGGTAATGAATTGTACAATCATAATCCTTGATTAATTCTAGCCATCTCCTCTGTCTCATGTTCAATTCTTTCTGAGTGAATATATACCATAAACTTTTGTGATCTGTATATATTTCACACTTTACTCCATACAAATGATGCCTCCAAATTTTTAAAACGAAAACAACAGCAGCTAATTCAAAATCATGTGTAGGGTAATTTACCTCATGATTTTTCAACTGAAGTGAAGCATATGCAATTACTTGATCATTCTGCGTAAGGACACAACCAAGTCCCTTCAACGAAGCATCACTATATATAACAAACTCACCATTCCTGGAAGGTAGTGCCAAAACTGGAGTATTCACCAATCTTCTTTTCAGTTTCTGAAAACAATCATCACATTATTTTGTCCAGATGAACATAACACCCTTCCGAGTTAGCTTAGTCATTGGACTAGATAACCGTGAAAAATTTCTAACAAACCTTCGGTAATAGCCTGCCAAACCAAGGAATCTACGAATCTCAGTTACATTTGTGGGTCTTGGACATTCTTCCTCAACCTTTGTTTTTGCAGGATCAACAGTCATCCCATCTTTAGAAACAATATGACCAAGGAAAGAAATTTGTTGCAACCAAAACCCACACTTGCTGAATTTTCCATACAATTTCTTTTCTTTTAAGGTTTGAAAAATAACCCTTAAATGTCTTTCATGCTCCTATTTACTTTTAGAAAATACCAAAATATCATCAATGAAAACAACCACTATTTATCACCTAATTCAACTGAGTCATCACTGCAGTAAACTGCTCAATTCTGATTCCGACCATCTCTGGTTACTGATTTGGAAAGTCATTCTCTTCTGTATGCCTTCCCAGAAAAGTTTCTCTATTTATTTTATGAAAAAGAATTCTTAACACAGATATATCTTAGATGAAGAAACATGGTAATCTTTAAATGCTATATCATTTCAATCATACCATAAATTAATTTATAATTTAATAATTTTCTAACTCCTAAAGTTGTCTAAACTGACCTCTGATACCAACTATAAGGCCCCAGCCTTAAACATTACTTAATATTGAATTAAATGAATAATTCCCATTCAGGATATTTTCAGGTTTAGAGTTATATATAATTATATCATAACTATTACATCTCAAAAGATTACACAGTAGACACTTCTACAAAGTTTCCTTTTTTCTCAAAACATGAACTCTAAAAAAAATTCATTTCTAGTTCCATGTTTAAGAAACATGAATTTTCCATGATCCCATCCTTGACCCTATTACACATTATGTCCTGTGAAAAACATTTCAAAAAAAATTTGGGGTGAGCATAAAAAGCTCAGTAAGGGATACACAATGAAGGAAAACTGTTAGTTTTTCAAAACAATAAGTAAACCATGAATAATTTATCAAAGTAATACTTTTCACCTTTATGGAGTAGTAAATACTATTCACTGAATAAAATATCATTACTTACTCATTTGTAACCAAAATATTACAATAAAACCCATATAAAGAACACATAACATATAAAGGTAACTTGGGACATAAACATACATAAATGGAATAACCATACAGTCGACTTCCACACATATCACTTAATGGAATAGCCATATGGCCGACTTCCATACCCAATGCATTGGAGGTTATAATGTAACCACCCGTCCTAGTATTCACGGCACCACCTATCATATGGTTTATCACGTAACCACCCGTCAAATGTCCAAGTACCATTATAAAATCATAAGACATAAAACAAATATAATGGAAAGAAAACATTTCCACACTTTGATCACAATATATCACTTAAATATATTGACATAACAAATCCATTATAAAAAACATTTTCAACACCAAAATACATAAAAGAGTATATGGTATTTATTTCATTTTAAAAACATTATGGCTTGTTGAGGAAGCCAAAGACCAAATAATACTCGCGGCGGCAGAAAAGGTCATCGTCACCTCGTACGTTAAAAGAAACATTCATTTTTGTCGTTTAGTAAAACGATTCATAGAAAAAGATTTCTTTTGTATAAAATTAAAATTCAAAGGGGTTTATACACCGTATAAAAGAAATCCTTGTATTAGAACAAAATATGCCTTAATGAATGGAGATTGAGGCGAAGTCTCTTACCTCGTGTCCCAC
Organism: Viscum album; assembly: GCA_963277665.1. NCBI lineage: Eukaryota > Viridiplantae > Streptophyta > Magnoliopsida > Santalales > Viscaceae > Viscum > Viscum album. The sequence continues at coordinate 602,023,033 of OY728122.1, forward strand.
GTAACTCAATTGCTCTTTAATCTCCTGAATAATAAACTAAAGTTAATTTATAATTACTTAAGAACCTTTTTCAAGTTTATTATTCCTTTTATATAACTTATTTCCATGTTATAAACAATATGTAATCATTTAATTTAATAAAGTTTGTTTTGTCGATATTTGGTACTTAAGTCAAAAATGGACTTCTCACAATTAAATGTTGTTCATGTGATCAAAGGTTAATTATATCTAGAATTATATTCATGATTTTTATATCATATATATCATATATATTCAGCATACACATGTATTTATAATATTATATAACATTTAGAGTTAAGAAATGAAATGCACCGTTCATGTAGACGGTAAGCCGTACGTACGCATGAACGCTACTTTCATTTCTATTTCATATTTAATGGAGTGAAATAATAATGATATAAGGGTATATTATAATTACAGTATAACATCATATATAATAACATTAACTTCATCCTTTATAAATCCCAAATATGGCATTAACGAATCAAATCACTTTGAGGGGGCGGTAGTCTGCACTTCCTAAAATGAAATTATTGTGTTTACCCACAATGGAAACCATAAAGGTATGCCACAAATGAAAAATAAAGAAGCATAAGGAAAACATAAACATAATATATATAATATATATATAGAGTTAAATCTTAATGTCCACCATTAAAGGTGTTAAAAAAATATTGAACAATCATCATTTCGTGAGGCAGAAAATCGTCAACCACAGAAACAGTATGTTCTTTAACCATTAGACAAAGGTGTGTGTAGGTGTATCTCTAATCCTTATCATAAAAATATCCTAGTATATTTAAGATACTGGTGTTGTTATAAAATAAATGAATAAAAAGAGTTTAGGGGGTTGGAGAAGCAAAATAAAACATAAGAACACAAGAGAAGACACTACCTTTAAATCGGGTAACTCTTTTTGATTTGAGCTCAAAGGCTTCCTTGGAAAGAATTATTCCCAAAGTGAGTATTCTAGGAGTAATAGAGGTATGTGGAGAGAAAAAATGGGCAGGGGTTGGACGATCCAAAGGCTTGATAGGTGTGGGTAAGGTGGTAGAGGTGGGGGCCTTTTATAAGAGGAGAGGAGGGGCACTCTTGGAAAGTTATGAAAAGATACTTTATTATAAAATGATTTTCAGATACAAAAGGTCCCACAATTATAAATTTCGAGGATAAGGTGATAAGGGTTCAAAATTCACCCATCCAATAGGTTTTTGACAAGTTTAGGTCTTAGATTTTACATTATATTTTCATTTTATTTAAATCGTTAAATAATGAGGTAGTCGCTGCATCATCACGGTGTCATAAATAATTTAATTTATTTAATGTCTAAAAATTATAAAAAAATATAATGATGTAGGAAATATTTTTATATTTCTAATGAATATTTATAGTCAAAATTATGACTTGTATAACTCCATGTAAAAAATTGTTTAGTAAAACAACTCATGTTTGTGACATTTTTATTTTAACTTTAAATAAAAAGTTATTAATGTCATTTTCCTACCAAAGTGGATCCATGGGGTCCCCAAGTTGACCCATGGATTTTCTTGGTTGGTAATGACACATCCAATAAGGTTATGACATGTTTCAAGGTCATTTCATATTATTAAAACATTATTTTTACCTTAAATTACACTAATTACCTCTAATCGCGATTAAAAACTTAAAAGTTACTATTCACCGCAAAATTATTTTAATCCCATTGAACCACATTTTACTTCCTAATGACAAACATGTATGTTGGATTTTTGAAATTCAAAACACAGAGATGGTAAAATTTCATTTAAACGAAAAATCAGTTTTTTTAAGTACCACTTAGTGGTTTCACTATTCATCAAAAATTGAAGTTTTTCAGAAAAATACCAAAACTTCACCCTAATATATATTTGATCTTCGGAATTCAAAAATGATGTATATTTTAAAAAAATAAAAACATATAAGTTACATTAATTAATTTAATAATTAATTCTCGTTGTCAGAACAAATAGCGTGTTTTTATGAAATAATTAGTATCAAAAGATTGACACTAGTTTAAGTCCAATTTCAAAGTGAAATTAATTCCAACGACCACTATTGGATTAAATGATAAAAATATATTATAATTTCACTTTGAAACCAATTCAAAAGATAATATAATCATATAAATAAATTATATTAAAATGAGGTTTTGAATTAAAATACAACATTTTTCACTATTCATTAAAAAATGAACTTTATCGGAAAAATACCAAAACTTTACACAAAGTAAATTTTGATGTCCCGATTATAAAGAAGAATTTTATTTGGTCCAATAGAATGTATAATAGTGATCAAAACTATATTTAAAGAGGGCTCTCCATTAAAAGGCGATAAGTGAACCTTTAGTGAAAATTAGAGTATATATGCCTAAAATTGAATTCTTTTCATATTTTAAGCCCTTGTCTTTTATTGGATAAATGTAAAAACATTTAAAAAACATATATAATCATATTTTAGTTATTTCTATTCATTCCCGCCAATACAACGGCTACGTGTTAACTACCATTTAAAATAATATTATTTTATTACTAGTGTGCAACGTAAGATTTCAAAGAAACTCTTTATTGCATATCGAGTATGCTATCGAACATAGCAACCCATTTAAAGTAAAATTAATATTTAATTCGCAAATATTAATAAATATGAAAAAGTATTATTCTTTATTTACCTGGGATGTTACAAGATGCATGGGTAAGATAGATCTTCCTAGCATAAGGGTCATTTTCCACTTGTGTAAAGGTAGAATGGATCTCATATAAGGGTTTGAATCTCATTCTCACATCAAGGTGGTTTCTATCTCATGTAATGGTAAACTATATTGATCCATTGTGTAAAGGTAATACCCCCAATCAATGTAAGAGTAAGTTGTCTTAGTTGTGTAAAGGTCCTTTATAACTAGTGTAAGGGTTATCCCATAAGTTGTGTAAGATCCATTTCTAATATAGCATATAGGTCTTCAAGGTTATGTGAGGATATTTAGGTAAGGGTAGTGTTCACCTATGTAAAATGATGAGGGGTGAGTTGTGGTGCTATTGTGAGGTGAGCAGGATGAGCTGTTGTAAATGGTGAGTTAGGAGTCACATCACTATTGTATTGGGTGTGGTTGTTGGTGGTGTATCTTGGTTTCACTTATATGAAATGGTATAGTGAAACTACATAGGTGTAGGTGTGTTGGTGAGTGTGGTTGAAGTCTAGTGGAGGCTGAGCTAAGTGGGTGTCCTGGAAAACAGCCAACTAGGTCTCAGAGCCCCATGTCCTTGGGTATAGTGAGGAAAAATGACAAGGGAATTGTCCATACACTATGATGGATTGTGTGGTGTTTTTATGGAATCAAAAATGGTGAAGTATATCCTCCTACACTAAAGGGGGTCTTATTGTCGCAATAAAACCTATATTAAATAGGTGAAATGACTTTCAAGAGAATATGGGGAAGTTTCTTATTTTAAATGATAGAATTTAAGACCTCGTTTGACCAAGTAAATTATGGATATTTCAAGTAACACTATTTAGGTAAAGCGGATTGTTCAGTTTCTATATTAGTAAGGGTTTCCTTATCCTCCTGGATCAACTCAGTTTCTTTCTCTTGGGTCTTTGAAAATTCTAGGGCCTCTCATAGGGGTTTTTTCATTCCTTGTTTATCCTTATATTCTTTCTTCATGGTGATTTAATTTTCCTTTGATTTATAGTATCATTATATCTCCCTCCCTTGTTTATTATTATTCTTTCCCTCTAGATTATGGAACCAACATTGGTTCATGGGTTCTAAGGATCTCAATTGATGTTTTAAGAATGGGTGTCATTTTTCAATCGTGAGGAACTTTCTTGTGGATTAGTTGGTGTCCAATTTTAGTTCCATTATCATGGAATTTCTTTTCTTCTTAAGGTGTATTATTTCAAGACATATATTTATATTATTTATTAAATCTAATTTGATTCCTCCCATGTATGCAGTCATGTTATTTTTCTCTATTGATTGATGTTATTTAAAGGGTGTTCCTGCTTATGTGGAGAGGGAAAATTCTTGGTAGTCATACATTAATTAAGAATTAAATCAAAAAGTTAATGATAAAATAGGAAGGAAAACTTGGAAATTTTCAATGGGAGTTTCATTTGATTTATGAATTCATTCATGGTCTCTATGTTTTGATAATTATTAATTATGTTTCTTATTTTGTTCAACTATTGTTATAAAGAATCATGACACTCTCTTAATAGGATGATTACTTTAAGAAGGTAAATAAATAGTATTATATTCCCTTTATATCTATTATGATTATATTCTTATTGATTGATTTTTTTTTGTGAGTTCTTTTCAATGAAATAATTAAATTTCCTTTTCAGTTTTAAAATCAAATAATTTACTTCAAGGTGGAAATTATTAGGAATTTATATAATATAAAGTCTAAAAAGATATTGATTCCATGATTATTTTTTGTTGAACTTGTATATATTTAATTATTAATAATGGTATGGGGTGTCAATACTTTATTTTCCAATAAGAGTCAGTTTAATTATTGGTAGCTAGTTTATAGGATGATGTTGAAAATAGGGTAGATTTTAATGGGGAATGTAAAACTGGGATTAAACACTTATAAATTGGTGGGTTAAATATTCCTTGAAATATTAAAGGGTTTGGTTTGAAAATTTGAGGGTAATGGGTGAGTTGGAAATTGGATTCATTTATGGTTATAAAAATTCAGGATTTCCAATGAAACTAAATGAGAGAATGAAAAGGTGGGAAGGAATTTATGGGTTAAAGAAGTCTGTTAAAAACTGAATGCATCAATAAAATTATTAATGTATTATGAGAATGAATGTGGAATAAATGAATGAGGTGGTTAAAGTAAATATGATTATGGTTGGGTGAAAATTTTATAATGATTGAAATTAAATAGTTAATGGGTTGATAATAAATTATTAACAGTTATGGAATGAATAAAATATGGTTGGAAAGGTGAATAATGTGAAGGGTTGTGGTATATTGATGAAATAACCTATAAGTGAAATGATCATTGAATAAGTAATGTTCCTAGTGATGAGTAATTTTCTTGGGAAGGGAAATGGATAGTTGTATGAGTTTCCCTTGGTTTTGAATATATACATGAGTAGGATATGGGTTCTGTATCAGGCTATAAATCAGTAATTAATTGGGATTGGAATAAAATGGATAAGTGAAATTTTTATTTTCCCTTTTTATAAATCATTAATTATACTTCATACATTGCTGCACTATTTTTAAAAAGTGTTGATTGATGCACGGATGTTATGTTTGGGCTGGAATTATGAATTGATTGTGGGGTGATAATGAGGTTTCATAGTGGGGGTTGTTCATGGTAAGGGAGGGAACAATGTTGATACTTGACATGTTTTTGATACCCTAAATTGATGGTTATGATTGGTGATGATGCTGCACTTGGTGGTGATTCCTAATGAATATTTATACTAATGGGTGGTATAAATATATGAGATAAGATGGTATGGTAATATGTCATGTAGTTTTGGTATTATGGTTATGGTTTGGACTATATGGTATTTGGATAATTAATGATGGTGTTTGGTTGATTTCGTTCTATTCTAGAATTCATAATCTATTATGGAGAGAGGTCTCCCTACTGACTAGCTTCTACTTAGAGGGTAAATAGATTTATTGACCTATAGGAGTGGTTGTGAAAATTTCTTGGTCTAGGGTAGGTGGTTTTGTGGTGATGGTTATGGGATTGAAGTTTTATTTTTTTTATTGATGATGTAATTGTATTTATGATCATGATATGGGGGATTGATGATGTTTTTTGGAAATGGAAAGGGAATTGTGGATTCTATTTTTATTCATTAACTTGTTATGTTTCGGCTTGTATTTATTATTCTTGATTTTTTTTGGGTCATTTCACTCATGATTAATTCTTTATATTAACTGAACACAGATTTTGATTTGTTTTAAAAGTATTATCCTACTAAGTAATCCCAAGTTCTCACCCCACCACAATTTTATAAGTGTTTTCAAGTTCATTTGAAGGAGATTAGAGTTGTTATTTGGGTATCTTGGAAGGATCTAGTTGATGATTTGGAGTTTAAAGACCCTATTCCTTATATCTTCTTAATGTAATGTACTGGTATCTAAATAACATTCTAGTTATGGAATTTTTTTGGGGATGGAAATTATTTATTGTTGATTGGTCAATCTCCTCATATCATTTTTCATTAAATTCTATTTGGTGGAAATGCCTCACATAGTGTATTGTATACCCATTATTCAAGTCTCCAACTCATAGCCAATTGGAGGCAGGATTGAGGGTCACCGCCTCTCTTAATTTTTGAACAAGTAGGGCTATAATTGTAGGGACTTCATGAAAAAAAATAAGTATTTTCATTTTTATGAATGATTTATATTTAAATTTATTGTTTTAAAAATAATTCTTGGGAACATTTTATTATATAATAATATGATTTTTAATATGACTGGGGGATAATTAGATGTAAAAAACATTGAGTAAAATTTTATTAGTATATTTTATTCTAATTATTCAATTTAATAATTATTATAAAATATGTGGTAGGGTTATTTATTACATTTTTTACAAGGTTTATTTATAAAATTAAATGTTTTTAATTAAATAGGGGTCTATTCAATTAAAATATCTATTAAATATTTATTTAATATTGATATTTCATTTATTTTTTATTTGGGGTTAACTATTTTAATATTATAAAATATTAAATGTTAAAAATTATATTTTTAATATTATTAATTAATATTTAATTAAATATTAATAAAATTTATTAACTTTGGTAGTTATATTTTTCAATGGAATTTATTTGTAATTTAATTCATGGATTTCAATGGTGTTTAATATCATTTATTATGTGTTTTTTGTAGTTTTTTATTGTCATTAAAATCCATGGAATAAGCTTCAAATGAATTTAATGTATCTATTAATTGGGATTGGTTTTCATTTACTATAATAATTAATGGAGTCTTTTATATGTCAAAAGGGAATAACCATCCACCTTAGTTTCTCCATTGTAATTTAATTGACACCATTGTTGTATTTATGGTAATTTATTTTATTCTTTTAAAATTTAAAAGTCTATAATTTTCTTACAATAAGAATTTATGGGACCCATTAATAGTCAAATTGAAGATCATTTTGAGTTTTATAACATAAAATTGATTTAATAAAAAAATTAATTTTTTATTAATATTTAATCAATATAGAAATTTTGTATTTAATACAACTATTAAAAAAATTATTAAATGTGAAAAGGTTCATGTTTATAAAATTATATTGATAATTTAGGTATTCATGATGAAATTTATTTCTCATGATGAGACACTAGATAAGTAGGGTTTTGCTTGACCTCTTTAACTAGGTGATCAAAAGTCTTCTATTCATTCTACAAGCTATGCCCGAGGTATTTTTTGGTGTATGCCATTAATATATCAATATAACTATTATTAGGAATGGAAACATTCATAAGATGTTTATAAATTTGTATGGGATTCATATTAAAGTTTTGATTGATGTGTATCAAATTCATTGATTAATACAAATGAATGCATTGATTAAATGAACAAGATTCCTACATTAAAATGTTGAGATAAAATATATTTAAAAACCATCAAAAAAATATCAAGTGCAAGACTTCCAATGTACACACTCTTCAATACCACAATTGATAGAACATAGTGGTTCATGTTAAAGTTAAGAACCTGTGATATATCTTTTTTATGTTGAGGATAGAGTAATAAATCTCACATTATAATTTGGGTCTCCCTTAACTAAATTTTTTATGAGCGTTAGAACCTAGAGGCTAGGTGTTGGGGAAATTCATGGGATGAATTTATAATCCATGGGATACACCACAAAACCAACAAATAGTAGTATGGATTTCTTTTAGGAAAATTGTTACTACAAAAATAATCATGATTTGGTAGAAACATCATAGCTAAACCTTGTCATGGTGATTTTTTTATCTTGGTTCACCATACATAGGGAAGGTCGTGTTAGTGAAAAATATTCAATAAATATCCCTATTGAATATTATTAAATTCATGATATTATTAAAAAACATATTGTGTAGATAAATAGAAAATAATAACATATAATCAGACTTCTCATTATGTTCTTGTTGGTTCTAGGCACAGCGGAAGTGTGCGGAGGTGGGTGATATATTAAAATTTATTTTAATAATCATTGCCTGAAACCAAGAGCAAGGATCTTGCATATCAAATTTATAATTAATTTATTTAATATTTGAATAAATAAATACCGAGGCTTAGGAACTTTCTTCTTTTTTGAATTTTGAGCATCCAAAAAGTCCCTTTCATATTACCTTCATTGCGCTATGAAAATCCAAGGATATGATCCCTTTAGTAGTGATCCACATGTGATCCTATGATCTCCAAGTAACACCACTTGATCTCCGGGTGCTAGAATAGTGTGTCAAATGTATTTCATTTTTCATTCTTGATTGCTCATTCTTTGGTCTTTAAGAAATATCTCTTTCACTTATTATTTTTGAGAGGGATATAGAAGGAGGAGTTGAGAGGGAATTAATTGTGAGAAAAAATTCTCTATTCTCAGTTTTTGGATGCTCTATGAAATAGACATATCTACCTATTTATAGAGTTGTAATTTAAGTTAAAATATTATTTAATTTCATACCAGAAAAAAAATAACATTTATTACCTTCAATAAATCCCATGTCTCATAATAATAATTATATAATTATTATTTTGTGGAACATGCCAACTTGCGTAATAAAAAATATTATATAACAGTCTTGTTAATTAATATTTGTCACTAGACTCCATCTCAGTCCATTAGAACTTCTATATAATTTATTGAAAAGAAGAATAAATGTTTTTTTCATAAATAAATATTTTATTCGAAATCGAGTGAATAAATATTTATTAAAATATTCGATAAATAAAATAAATGTTTTATTCACATACTGGTGAATAAATATTTATTTAATTTATAAGATCAATATAACATGAGTAAAATTATTCCTATAACTTGAGAATAATATTTATTCCATTAATTAAACTCAAATATAATTTAGTTGAGGTCAACAAAAACACTTAGTGTGTGACCATTTAGGATTCTTTCTCATTGGCATTGGGTGGGCTTACCTAATGTCTAAGATTACTATCTAGAAATAGGTTAAGGAACTCGAGAGAAAAAACTTAATGTTTCAATGTCGAAAACCACATAAAAACTCTCATTGTGTAATATAATCCCTTTGTCACAATATCTCGTCAAGTAGGTTTCATAACTATTTCACCAACCTATATGCTCGATATGTCTTTCTTTAACTATCTGAAATAAACACATCATTACACTATGGTCATGGAATTTAATTTTATGGTTCTATTCTAATAAAGGGATGAGATATCAACTTCCATAAATATAGAAGGTACAAATCCTTCCTCAACTTATTCATTAATTACATGTCACTCATGATGCACCCAACATATCCAAATTCTCTAAGAATTATTATCATCATGGTTTATAAAATACATCTAAGTATGTGAGTTATAAAATGCATTAATAATAATATAAAAGTATAAGGACCATCACACACACTCATAGATAGGAATATCTGATAACACCAAAACATGTATAATTCCTAATAGCAAGTATATTCTCATAATCTCTCATCTTAGAGATTACCAAGTGTGAACATCATGATAAGAAGCCTCATTTTCTTACAATTACTTGCACCTGATAGTCTATGTACTATGTATCCCATCATAGTACGTTATCCAACCATAGAACATTATTTAAAAATATCATCATAGCACATCAAGGTTCTCATCATAGTAGGGAATAGTTATGACCTTATCAATGCAACGTACTCTCTATGACATTATTACATTAGATTCTTTCAAAACAAAAAAAAATATGTAATAAAAAGTTTTATTAATATTAAATACATCAAATATTCATGTAATTAAGGTACGGATAGTTGGTCATAGGAAACCAACTCCAACAAAACCCCACTTGGACTAGAGATAACTACCTATGGCCTTCAATTCGCTAAACCTCACATGACAGTCATGTTTCTATTGAGTCACTTCTTTAGTCAAGGGGTCCTTCACATTTTCTTCCATTTAAATACTCCTCACTGTAACTTAACCTCTCTGAGAAAAATTCCTCAAGAGATGATACTTCTGAAGTATGTTTTTTGTCCGCTGATGTGACCTTATCTATTTTTCAAGAGTAGATATTGTAGTATTATCACAATAGAGTGTGATGGTATCATTACTAATAGGTACCACATCAAGCTCTTTTAAACATTTATGCATCCATATTACTTATTTATCTACCTTATAAGACACAATATACTCAAACTCTACTATAGAATCTGCAACCACACCCTTCTTTGAGTCCTTCTAGCTCACAACACCTCCATTAAAAGTGAAGATGTATCCAGTTTGTGACTTGATGTCATCTTGATAAATTTGGAAACTATAATCTTAATATCATATGTTGACTAGTTCCTCATCTTTTCTATAAACTAGTAACATATCCTTATTATGACTCAGATACTTAAGGATAGTCTTAACTGCCATCCAATGGCAGTCACCTAGATCGGATTGATATATTTCTACCACACTTAATGCATAGGATACATCTAGACTAGTAAATTGCATATCAGACATGAATGAACCATTCACTAATATGTATGGAATACATGTCATTCCATTTTTTACCTCATGTGTATTAGTACACATTTTCTTGGAAAGATGAATAACATGTGATGCTGGAAATAGACCCCTCTTAGAATGTTCCATACTAAATCTCTTCAGTATCTTGTCAATTTATGTACTTTGACTTAGGCCAAGAAACCTATTGGATCTATCATTATTTACTTGATCCTAAGAATATATGATTACTTTTCCAATACCTTTATAGAGAAGAATTTATTCAACCACATATTAATATACTGTAAGACTGGTATTTTTTTTCTAATGAGTAATATGTCATCAACATATACTATTAACAAAATTATCTCACTCCCACTAAACCATTTATAGACACATAGTTAGAATTTGTTCTTCATGAAACAAAATTCCATTATGGACTCATCAAAATAAATATTCCATGACATGGAGGCTTTCTTTAATCCATAAATGTATCTTTGCAACTTAAATACCTTTTTGGAATCCTTTAAAGTCACAAACCCTTTGGGATGTTTCATATAGACATCTTCTTGAAGGTTCCCATTAAGGAAGGCTATTTTGACATCCATTTTATAAATCTCACAATCATGGAAATCCACTATAGAAAGTAGAATTCTAATAGATTTTATCATTTCAAATGGTGAAAATGTTTCATCATAATAAATACTTTGATTCTATTTAAACCCTATTAAAACTAGTCATGCCTTATAGGTACTGAATTTTCCTTCCCTGCCTAGTTTCTTCTTGAATACTCATTTTTAGCTAATGTACTTTACATCTATTGGACAGTCTACCAAAATCTTGACTTGGTTTTGGTATATGGAATCCATTTTAGAATTCATGGTTTCTTTCCACTTGGAAACATCTGTGTCACTTACTAATTCCTTGTAGGTTATAGGGTCATTATTATAAACTAATAATTAGTCACCATATTTGGTGACAAAAAAACCATACTGTTCAGTTTCTCTAACCTCTCTAGTACTCCTACATAGTTATTGTGTCTATGGAACAATTTATTCTTCTGTGGGGATTTTTGGAATTTGTTCCTATGAAAACTCTTGTGTATTTTGAGCATAGAATTCATCTAAGTCAATCTCACTCCCACTATATCTTTTAGATATAATGTCCTCTTTAAGAAATGTGGGATATCTATCAAATAAAACCTTTTTCTGAAGGATTTTATAGGTAGTATCCATTTATTTATTTGGTATATCCTATAAATAAACACTTTGAGCCTCAGTTTTAAAGTTTTTTACCTAAAGAGGCCTTAACATATTCTTTTCAACCCCGTACATGTAAGTAAGAAAACACGAGTTTCTTTCCATTCCATAATTGGTATGGTATATCGTCTATTTCTTTAGTTGGCACACAGTTTATTATGTATGTTATTTTTGTGAGTAGCCCCAAAAGGATAATGGAAGACTCGCATGACTCCTCATTGGTCTCACCATTTCCAATAAGGTGTGGTTGCTCCTTTAACATACACCATTCCACTCAAGAGTATAAGGAGGAATGGGTTGATATAAAATCCCAAGCTTTTGTAGATAATCAATGAAGTCGCGATTAAGATATTCCCCACCATTTTCTGAGTGATGTTTCTTAATCTTATTACCAAGATAGTTCTCAAATTCATTCTTATATTCCTTGAATTTGTCAAAATAATCCAAATTATACATCATTAAGTAGACATATCTATATCTACTAAAATCATCAGTAAAAGTTATGAAGTATGAGTACCCACCCCTTGCTTCAATATGAAATAGTCCACACACATTAGTGTGAACTAATTCAAGAATATATTTATCCCTTTAACCTTTCCCACTAAATGGGGATTTGGTCATTTTTTCTTGTAAACATGTGTGACATACACCAAGTGGTTTTAGTTCAAAATAATCTAAATATCCATCTTTATGTAATTTAGTCAAGCACTTTTCATTTACATGACCTAACTAGTGATTCTAAAGTTGGGCATGGTATGAGTCCTGTGAAATAACTTCATTATTGATTTCCATTATTTATTTAATGTAATCCAATACATAAAGACCATTATTTAAATGTGTCTTACCATAAAAGGTATATCTTTATAAATGAAGAAACGTTTATTCCAAAATTTGAAAATAAATACATCTGTATCAAGTTTGGATATAAAAATATTGTTTTTGGTAACTAAATTAATATGATAATAACCATTTAAAACCAAGATAATTCCAGTTGGAAATGTGAGGTGGTAGTCCCAAATAGTTATAGTAGCAGTTTTAGCTCTGTTGGATGCTCAAAGATATACATATCCTAATTCAATATTTCTAAATTTGCTTGGATCCTATATTTGAATATATATGTGAGCACCAAAAGATGTATCTAATAAAAAAAATTTAGAAATTGATAAATTTCACTTGGTAACAAATACACCTAAATATTTCTCTTACTTCTTTGGAAGGGTGTAGTTTTTCTTCCAGGGGCCCTTCTTACCACATGAGAAATAGATATAATCTTGTTCCCTTACTTTCCCCTTGATCTTCCACTTCTTGTAAGGGAATGAAAATTTTTTGGGATTAAATCTCTTCTCTTTCCCTTTATGTTTTTTTACCATAAGGAAGAAAGGCTTTTCACACTTTATATCCTTATCAACTTGGAAAAGAAGAGTAAGAAGAACCAGTATAGACTTCTTGATGTTTTTTATATTAAAATTCACAACACAACTGGAGAATATTTGAGGGAGTTATGTTAGAATGAGGTCAGTGCTGTAACAGCCCAAGATTTTATAAAAAATATTCTTTTTAATTTTATTAATGTCTTGTGTTGTACGCTACACCAAAAGGAGCTTGCACAACACGCATCCTTGACTTGCCTTGCATTACACGCAATCGCGACCTTCCTCGATAGCGTGTGTAATACGCAATACCGAGTTTCACTAAACAACGATATGCTATTAAAATATTATTAAAACTAGCCGGTATGAATAGTAATAACCACTTTTTAAAATTCTGTAAATCTTATTTTTCAAAATGAACTTCATTTTTGGATTCGGAGTATCGAATTTAGCCTAAGGTGAAATTTTGGTACATTTCGGATAACTTTCATATTCTGATGAATAGTGAAAATTACTAAAAAAAACAACTTTTTTAATCGAAATAATTAATAGTGATAAATTATTAATTGGAGTAGTTTTAAAGTATATTTAGAATATATTTTTACAATTTAATACAATGTTGGTCATTGGATGTAATTGCACATTTAAACCAGACATAAACAAGTGTCAATCTTTTGATAGATATTGTTTCTTAAAAACACGCTATTTGTTTTAACAGCGGGATTAAATTATAAAATTAATTAATGAAACTTCTATGTTATGAATTTGGTAAAATAGATTTCATTTTGGAATTCGGAATATGAAATATAGCTTAGGATGAAATTTTGGCATTGTTCTGAAAAACATCAATTTTTGATGAATAGTGAAACTACTAAGTGGTAGGTTAAAAACTGAATTTTGCATAAAACTTAATTTTACCACTTCTGTGAATGGAATTTCGAAAATCCGACAGACACGGTTAATATCAAGGACTAAAATTTGGTTCAATGAGATGAAAATAATTTTTGGTGAATAGTAACTTTTTACTTTTTTTTTACCACGGTTAATAGTAAATAGGGTAACTAAGGGTAAATATGATATTACTATTACCCTAACACATGTCCTAATTCTATTGGATAAGTGTAATTCGGCCAAAAACAACCTTATGAATATAATATGACCATTTAGGCCCACTTGGATTAGATTAGGACATTTATTATTATTTAATTCAAAGAAGAGTTAAAAGAGTTAAAATCAAAGTTTATTTACTAAAACATTTTTAATATGGGGTTATACATAAGATAAATTCGACTATAAATATTCATTAGAAAGCTAAAAAGATTTCCTACATAATGATATGTTATTTATAATTTTTATACTTTAAATAAATTAATTTATTTATGACACAACGATGATGCAGTAATTACCCTTTTAAGGAAATATTAACATAATTGATGTTATAAATGCTCAAATGAATGTAATTTAAGACATTTTATGAATTAAACTAATTTTCTAGGTTACTATGATGTATTATTGTTGATTTAATCAACTTGGTTCGAACATATAATTCTGTTATGACTTTCAAAAAAATCATATATCAAATAGTGTCAAAATTGACACAAAATACTTTTTAAATCAAATATTATATTATTAATTGTTATTTTATTCCTAAAAATCTAAGGTTCGGCCAAATGACTTAGATAAAGATATATATATTAATAATAAACAATTTGGGGTTCTTTTGGCATGTTATAGTAAGTGTATTAACCATATAGTGAAATAAAACAAAAAGACACGGTAAAAGTTAAATTATTTAACTTAGAGTTAAATCTAATTGATAAGGTTAAAATAATAACCTAAACTTGTCTAAATCCTATTGGTTGATAGGATTTCTACCCATCCCCACTTTAGCTTCGAAATAAGACCATTTGGAACCATTATAAACCGATTTTTACATTAATATAAAATAATATTTTGAGGTATTCCTAAGGTGCCCCTCTCCTCCCTTATAAAAGGACACCTCCTCCCCCTCCTCCTCACACCAATTTGAGCACCCAAGCTCGGCCAACCCCTGCCAAAATCTCTTCTCCACTTCCCTAGAAACATCCTAGAGGTTCTGGTCTTCCTCAAAGACCAATTTTAGTGCCCTAAGAGGAGGTCTCAAAGAGGCGCTTCAAAGAAGAGGTAATTACCGTTACCAATTCTTTCATCTTTATTTCTTCTTCCACTTCTTCTTCTTAGGTTGTTTCATTATGAAGTAATAACATCAGTATCACTCATATACTGATATGTTATTATAAGTATGAAACAACCCTATTTCACCATCTATCCATCCTACGGAAAAAGAAATCACCGCGCGTGCGTACGTACGGAATACCGTCTCCACGCCGTGGTGTAATCTATTTTCCACCACCACCTTACATGGATGGGTATAATGGTGTAAAGAATAACTATACATAGTTATTACAACATAATATTGATTCTGATATATTGTATAATCCACTCCAATTCAGTTCAATATTTATGGAAATGATATCATCGCTCGTGCGTACGTACGGACTACCGTCTCCACGACGCGATGAGATTCATTCTCCATGTTAACCATTTAAGAATGATTATAAATTATATATAAGAAATAATAATGAAATATATGACATTATAAAGCTACTGGATTCATGTATATATATATGTATTTCATCTACTTACTTCCATTCAAGACAATAAGGAAAGGAAAACAGCGTTCATGCGTACGTACGGACTACCGTCTCCATGAACGGTGTTTTTCATTTCATTTATCTATCTATTATATATATATATACTGAATATATATGATATATAAATCATATTCTATATTCTGGAAGTAAGTAAATCATGATATAAGTATTAATAATGTCAAGAACAACAAGTCAAAACACCTATGATAAATGAAACGATTTTACCCAAAACGCTTCTTTAACATGGAATTTACAAAAGAACGGGTAATATAAAGTCATAAGTGAACAATATATGATATCCTAACAGTGAATATGATTCTGTAATAAGTCAATGACATTATTTAAATCATTATACAGGAGGTTCGGACACATACGAAGAAAATCGGACCTAAGGTAAGGGAAATATCACAATCTCACTTTTATCCGAGATTGTTTTTACATTGGTAATTACTGGGGTGTATTTTATCATCCACATCCATGTTTCCTCAATGTGTAATATTATTTCAATCCTTCTAAAATATTTTATATCCAATTTTACCCTTCGGTAAGTTTTTTTTGTAAAAGATATGAAAGGAATCTTTTGTCGTTTTTCGTACGAGGTACTTTTTGACTTTTCCGACAAAAGTACGAAGAATGTTTTTTTAACTTATACGGCATGAATGGATTTTTAAAACATTATTTCCAAGAAGATTCCTTTACAAGTTTTCAAGTTTATTTTTAATCAACTTCTTTTATTTTAAAGTAGTATGACATGTTATGAAAGGAAAAATGTTTTTTTGAAGAAGAAAGGATATTTTCCTCAAGAATGGAGTTCAAGTGTTTTATCAAAATTATTTTCCATCTAAGATAATAAAGGGTTCTATTTTTATCCCTATAATTAAATTGATTTGATCATGTTGTGATGGAATTATTTTTATGAATTCCTTTATCTTATATGAATTGATTTATGATGTCATGATGTTTCAAGAATCCCATTTTTGTTACATGTGTTATGCGATGATGTATGTTTTATGATTATGTGGCACACATAAGAAAGGATTCATTATAAGATAGGTGGGACCTATATCTCCCTCCAATGAATTGGGTAAAGATTTTATATCTCATGAGATAGACAGGGCTGGAATGGTAGGTTATACCGGTTCAGTGAAACAGGACTGAAACGAGGGTTACTCGATTCAGAAAGGGACTTTGTCCACTAAGATAGTCTTGGAAATGAGTCATGACTAACAAGAAATGATTTTCCATGATTATGTGTGCATGCCACAAAGTTTCAAGTTTCATGTTATGATTATGGTGATCTCATTTTCACTTCTATGATTTGTTCCATGTTAAGATATTATGATCTCTTTTGCATGTTATGATTTTCAAAAAGATATGATATGATTTTTATTTCTTTTGTATACCCTTACTGAGAATTTGAGCTCACCCTTTTATGTTTTCTTTTCCCCAGGATATAAAGAAAGGTTTTAGGTAAAAAAAAGGAAGATCTTTAAGGGAGATTTTGAAGATCTTTCACCACGATTAGAAGATTATATTCCGAGTTTCCAAAGACACTAAACTATTACGATCCTTGTGTGTGTGTTTTTGTTATGTACTAAGTATTCCGCAAAAGTAATGTAATGTCAATGTACGTCAAGATACGGGTCTCTACAGTTGGTATCAGAGGCAAAGGATGTAGGAATGTATCCGATCCTTGGGAACTCTCACATGTGAGCGTTGGACGAAGCAAGGCTCTCCGCCCAAGGGCTTCATGAGGAAATGGCTGCCACTGGGATGGTGGTTTGTCCCGCCCAGGGGGTGTAGCCGCCCATGGAGTGCCCTAATAGGTATCAATTATAGTCCACTGGAAGTAATTCCAGACCGCTACAGTTGGTATCAGAGGAAAGGTTTAGTCAACCTTTGGAAACTAGGATGCGAAAACGTTAGTGAGATCCCTAGAGATATTTCTAAGGTATGTCTAGGGATGTCTCTAAGGTTAAGTATACGTATAGGTTATAGTCCTAGAATTGCTCTAACGATCTTAGAATTTAACCTAAGATGTTAGATATTGAGGGTACTACCCCTTTATTATGTTGTTTTCCCTAGCATGATTTTTGCCTCTCACACTATTCTTTTGGGGTTTTAGACGATGGCTGGAACCTGAAGGAACCGTGTTGATCAATGCAATGGAAAATGCAATGATTGTCCCCCTGAGCAACCAAACGATATGGGAGCTGGAATGAAAAATCTTGTAGCCATTCTCACACAACTTTCCCAAGCTATGAATCATGCAGGACTTCCAAACGAGCAAAGGAAGGAGCAACATTCTGTTGAATCCTTCATGAGGCAGCGTCCGCCTTCTTTCAGTGGGTCTACTGATCCATTAGTTGCTGAACAATGGATTAGTACTACTGAAAAGATATTTTCAGTTCTTCAATGTTCTGAACATGATAAAGTCATCTTAGTAGTATATCGTTTGGAAGGTGAAGCGGATCAATGGTGGAATCTTATCAAGAATATGAGGCAAAGAGATGAAATTGATTCCATGGAATGGGATGAGTTCAAGAACTTGTTTTTCAGTAAGTACTTCCCTCGTATTCTTCGAACGAAGATGGAGAAGGAGTTTCTTGAAATAAAGCAAAAGGATGATGAATCTGTTGGTATATACGAAGCGAATTTTACAAGACTTGCAAGGTATGCATCTGGCATTATCATCCAACCTGAAAGTAAAGTTGATCGATTTTTCAGTGGCTTAAAACCAAGTCTTCGAAGGGCATTAGCTATAAGAGACTTCAGTAGCTATGAAGAAATTGTGCGTTGTGCTATCAAGGTAGAAATGGAAGTTGGTGTTACATATCCATCTCATGGTTTTGACAAGAAACGAAAGATGGAGTTCAAGGAGAAATCTCAGAATAATGGTGAAAAGAAGATGAATGTTTCCTTATGCACAAAGTGTGGAAAGAAGCATGGTGGAGATTGTCTTAAAGGGACTAGAAAATGTTTTAAGTGTGGAAAAGAAGGTCATCGAGCAGCTGAGTGTCGAAGTAATGGAAAAAGGGATTCTAATGAAGTGAATAAAGCAAACACTACAGAGAATGCACAACCAACACTTCAATGCTTCAAGTGCAAGGAGATGGGACATTATGCCAATAAATGCCCTAATCCAAGGGTTAGTGATGATCGACATGAGAAACCGCTTAAGGCAAAGGACAAAGGGAAGTCACATGCGATCACTATTGGCAATGTTGAATATGACAACGATGTGGTGGAATGATTAAGTTTTTATGTAATGGGATTCCAAAATAATGTTGTATCATGGAATATTGTAATATTTATGTATTGGTCTATTGTGGTATTCAAAGTGATTGAGATATTATGCGCATAATGAAGGGAAAACGAGAAAATGAAATGTTTAACAGTATTCATGAGCTCATGATTGATATAAGGACTAAGTGATATCATGGTTTGAGTATATAGAATTTTGAGGATTTTGGTATGTGGAAAGTGTTAACTTTAAACTGCATTCATGTTTTCACTAAGGTATTCAAGAGAATACATGATTAAGGACTTTGAATGTTTGGAATGTGACCAACAAAACATATCTTATGATATATGGGGTTTGACGATGGTGTTAAATCTCTGGTAATCGTTTTCACTATGTTATGAGAGTGGACTGCAGTATTATGGATAAGCCTAAAGATTGGAATGGAATATGTTGGACATAAGTTAGTATTGTTTAAGGATAGAATTTTTCTCGATATTATTGATGGGATGTTATAGTAATATAGTTTTAGAAAAAGGAAAACCTGCAGGACGGGCGACAGCCCATCGCGTCGGACAAGGATGTGGGAATCAAACCCAAAACCGAAGTGCGACTGGCCTTTATCGCCTACCACTGGCCTACAGGAAGTCCCTGTTTAGTAGAAACTAGTTTTATTATATTAAGCAGTATGATATATGAAGTATAAGTCCATTTTAGGAACTATATATGATTAATCTCACTATAGATCGACTTATGTATATAATTTTTGCTAACCTTTTGTTTGAGACAGATGGAATGACCCGTCATTCTATCACATGATCTGCTAACACTTCACGAATAACAAATTCAACTTCATTTATTTAAGAGATGAAGTGGAAATTGTTCTAGGCATGAACAATAGTGAGATTGTACCAAAATAAAGAAAGTATTTATTCCAATTCAAATTTTCAACTTTAGGGAAATGATCTTGAAAACCAAAAATGTTGTCCTAGTGATCTTATACCTGATGAATCGGATGGTACCTTAGATCGTCACAAATTTATGGATTTGTGATTATTGGATTTTCCATAGCCATGTTCTCTACCACTCTCCATCAGAACATGATGGTTAGATTTCTCTTCCATATCCATATTTTCACCTATGTGGAAACCCAATGATTAGTTTATTTGGGTAACCGTTACGTTTCATACTTTTGTTTTTAAAGATTGGTTTTGATATTCCTTTTTACGATGTGGGTTTCTATTAAAGAAACTTTCAAATAGTAAACCATTTATAACCCCGACGAATTTCGAGGGCGAAATTCATTTTAAGGGGGGTAGAATGTAACAGCCCAAGATTTTATAAAAAATATTCTTTTTAATTTTATTAATGTCTTGTGTTGTACGCTACACCAAAAGGAGCTTACACAACACGCATCCTTGACTTGCCTTGCATTACACGCAATCGCGACCTTCCTCGATAGCGTGTGTAATACGCAATACCGAGTTTCACTAAACAACGATATGCAATTAAAATATTATTAAAACTAGCCGGTATGAATAGTAATAACCACTTTTTAAAATTCTGTAAATCTTATTTTTCAAAATGAACTTCATTTTTGGATTCGGAGTATCAAATTTAGCCTAAGGTGAAATTTTGGTACATTTCGGATAACTTTCATATTCTGATGAATAGTGAAAATTACTAAAAAAAACAACTTTTTTAATCGAAATAATTAATAGTGATAAATTATTAATTGGAGTAGTTTTCAAGTATATTTAGAATATATTTTTACAATTTAATACAATGTTAGTCATTGGATGTAATTGCACATTTAAACCAGACATAAACAAGTGTCAATCTTTTGATAGATATTGTTTCTTAAAAACACGCTATTTGTTTTAACAGCGGGATTTAATTATAAAATTAACTAATGAAACTTCTATGTTATGAATTTGGTAAAATAGATTTCATTTTTGAATTCGGAATATGAAATATAGCTTAGGATGAAATTTTGGCATTGTTCTGAAAAACATCAATTTTTGATGAATAGTGAAACTACTAAGTGGTAGGTTAAAAACTGAATTTTGCATAAAACTTAATTTTACCACTTCTGTGAATGAAATTTCGAAAATCCGACAGACACGGTTAATATCAAGGACTAAAATGTGGTTCAATGAGATGAAAATAATTTTTGGTGAATAGTAACTTTTTACTTTTTTTTTACCACGGTTAATAGTAAATAGGGTAACTAAGGGTAAATATGATATTACTATTACCCTAACACATGTCCTAATTCTATTGGATAAGTGTAATTCGGCCAAAAACAACCTTATGAATATAATATGACCATTTAGGCCCACTTGGATTAGATTAGGACATTTATTATTATTTAATTCAAAGAAGAGTTAAAAGAGTTAAAATCAAAGTTTATTTACTAAAACATTTTTAATATGAGGTTATACATAAGATAAATTCGACTATAAATATTCATTAGAAAGCTAAAAAGATTTCCTACATAATGATATATTATTTATAATTTTTATACTTTAAATAAATTAATTTATTTATGACACAACGATGATGCAGTAATTACCCTTTTAAGGAAATATTAACATAATTGATGTTATAAATGCTCAAATTAATGTAATTTAAGACATTTTATGAATTAAACTAATTTTCTAGGTTACTATGATGTATTAGTGTTGATTTAATCAACTTGGTTCGAACATATAATTCTGTTATGACTTTCAAAAAAATCATATATCAAATAGTGTCAAAATTGACACAAAATAATTGTTAAATCAAATATTATATTATTAATTGTTATTTTATTCCTAAAAATCTAAGGTTTGGCCAAATGACTTAGATAAGGATATATATATTAATAATAAACAATTTGGGGTTAGTTTGGCATGTTATAGTAAGTGTATTAACCATATAGTGAAAGAAAACAAAAAGACACGGTAAAAGTTAAATTATTTAACTTAGAGTTAAATCTAATTGATAAGGTTAAAATAATAACCTAAACTTGTCTAAATCCTATTGGTTGATAGGATTTAGACCCATCCCCACTTTAGCTTCTAAATAAGACCATTTGGAACCATTATAAACCGATTTTTACATTAATATAAAATAATATTTTGAGGTATTCCTAAGGTGCCCCTCTCCTCCCTTATAAAAGGACACCTCCTCCCCCTCCTCCTCACACCAATTTGAGCACCCAAGCTCGGCCAACCCCTGCCAAAATCTCTTCTCCACTTCCCTAGAAACATCCTAGAGGTTCTGGTCTTCCTCAAAGACCAATTTTAGTGCCCTAAGAGGAGGTCTCAAAGAGGCGCTTCAAAGAAGAGGTAATTACCGTTACCAATTCTTTCATCTTTATTTCTTCTTCCACTTCTTCTTCTTAGGTTATTTCATTATGAAGTAATAACATCAGTATCACTCATATACTGATATGTTATTATAAGTATGAAACAACCCTATTTCACCATCTATCCATCCTACGGAAAAAGAAATCACCGCGCGTGCGTACGTACGGAATACCGTCTCCACGCCGTGGTGTAATCTATTTTCCACCACCACCTTACATGGATGGGTATAATGGTGTAAAGAATAACTATACATAGTTATTACAACATAATATTGATTCTGATATATTGTATAATCCACTCCAATTCAGTTCAATATTTATGGAAATAATATCATCGCTCGTGCGTACGTACGGACTACCGTCTCCACGACGCGATGAGATTCATTCTCCATGTTAACCATTTAAGAATGATTATAAATTATATATAAGAAATAATAATGAAATATATGACATTATAAAGCTACTGGATTCATGTATATATATATTTATGTCATCTACTTACTTCCATTCAAGACAATAAGGAAAGGAAAACAGCGTTCATGCGTACGTACGGACTACCGTCTCCATGAACGGTGTTTTTCATTTCATTTATCTATCTATTATATATATATATATATACTGAATATATATGATATATAAATCATATTTTATATTCTGGAAGTAAGTAAATCATGATATAAGTATTAATAATGTCAAGAACAACAAGTCAAAACACCTATGATAAATGAAACGATTTTACCCAAAACGCTTCTTTAACATGGAATTTACAAAAGAACGGGTAATATAAAGTCATAAGTGAACCATATATGATATCCTAACAGTGAATATGATTCTGTAATAAGTAAATGACATTATTTAAATCATTATACAGGAGGTTCGGACACATACGAAGAAAATAGGAACTAAGGTAAGGGAAATATCACAATCTCACTTTTATCCGAGATTGTTTTTACATTGGTAATTACTAGGGTGTATTTTATCATCCACATACATGTTTCCTCAATATGTAATATTATTTCAATCCTTCTACAATATTTTATATCCAATTTTACACTTCGGTAAGTTTTTTTTGTAAAAGATATGAAAGGAATCTTTTGTCGTTTTTCGTACGAGGTACTTTTTGACTTTTCCGACAAAAGTACGAAGAATGTTTTTTTAACTTATACGGCATGAATGGATTTTTAAAACATTATTTCCAAGAAGCTTCCTTTACAAGTTTTCAAGTTTATTTTTAATCAACTTCTTTTATTTTAAAGTAGTATGACATGTTATGAAAGGAAAAATGTTTTTTTGAAGAAGAAAGGATATTTTCCTCAAGAATGGAGTTCAAGTGTTTTATCAAAATTATTTTCCATCTAAGATAATAAAGGGTTCTATTTTTATCCCTATAATTAAATTGATTTGATCATGTTGTGATGGAATTATTTTTATGAATTCCTTTATCTTATATGAATTGATTTATGATGTCATGATGTTTCAAGAATCCCATTTTTGTTACATGTGTTATGCAATGATGTATGTTTTATGATTATGTGGCACACATAAGAAAGGATTCATTATAAGATGGGTGGGACCTATATCTCCCTCCAATGCATTGGGTAAAGATTTTATATCTCATGAGATAGACAGGGCTGGAACGGTAGGTTATACCGGTTCAGTGAAACAGGACTGAAACGAGGGTTACTTGATTCAGAAAGGGACTTTGTCCACTAAGATAGTCTTGGCAATGAGTCATGACTAACAAGAAATGATTTTCCATGATTATGTGTGCATGCCACAAAGTTTCAAGTTTCATGTTATGATTATGGTGATCTCATTTTCACTTCTATGATTTGTTCCATGTTAAGATATTATGATCTCTTTTGCAGGTTATGATTTTCAAAAAATATGATATGATTTTTATTTCTTTTGTATACCCTTACTGAGCATTTGAGCTCACCCTTTTATGTTTTCTTTTCCCCAGGATATAAAGAAAGGTTTTAGGTAAAAAAAAGGAAGATCTTTCACCACGATTAGAAGATTATATTCCAAGTTTCCAAAGACACTAAACTATTACGATCCTTGTGTGTGTGTTTTTGTTATGTACTAAGTATTCCGCAAAAGTAATGTAATGTCAATGTACGTCAAGATACGGGTGTCTACAGTTGGTATCAGAGGAAAAGGAGGTAGGAATGTATCCGATCCTTGGGAACTCTCACATGTGAGCGTTGGACGAAGCATGGCTCTCCGCCCAAGGGCTTCATAAGGAAATGGCTGCCACTGGGGATGGTGGTTTGTCCTGCCCAGGGGGTGTAGCCGCCCATGGAGTGCCCTGATAGGTATCAATTATAGTCCACTGGAAGTAATTCCAGACCGCTATAGTTGGTATCAGAGGAAAGGTTTAGTCAACCTTTGGAAACTAGGATGCGAAAACGTTAGTGAGATCCCTAGAGATATTTCTAAGGTATGTCTAGGGATGTCTCTAAGGTTAAGTATATGTATAGGTTATAGTCCTAGAATTGCTCTAACGATCTTAGAATTTAATCTAAGATGTTAGATATTGAGGGTACTACCCCTTTATTATGTTGTTTTCCCTAGCATGATTTTTGCCTCTCACACTATTCTTTTGGGGTTTTAGACGATGGCTGGAACCCGAAGGAACCGTGTTGATCAATGCAATGGACAATGCAATGATTGTCCCCCTGAGCAACCAAACGATATGGGAGCTGGAATGAAAAATCTTGTAGCCATGCTCACACAACTTTCTCAAGCTATGAATCATGCAGGACTTCCAAACGAGCAAAGGAAGGAGCAACATTCTGTTGAATCCTTCATGAGGCAGTGTCCGCCTTCTTTCAGTGGTTCTACTGATCCATTAGTTGCTGAACAATGGATTAGTACTACTGAAAAGATATTTTCAGTTATTCAATGTTCTGAACATGATAAAGTCATCTTAGCAGTATATCGTTTGGAAGGTGAAGCTGATCAATGGTGGAATCTTATCAAGAATACGAGGCAAAGAGATGAAATTGATTCCATGGAATGGGACGAGTTCAAGAACTTGTTTTTCAGTAAGTACTTCCCTCGTATTCTTCGAACGAAGATGGAGAAGGAGTTTCTTGAACTAAAGCAAAATTATGATGAATCTGTTGGTATATACGAAGCGAATTTTACAAGACTTGCAAGGTATGCATCTGGAATTATCATCCAACCTGAAAGTAAAGTTGATCGATTTTTCAGTGGCTTAAAACCAAGTCTTCGAAGGGCATTAGCTATAAGAGACTTCAGTAGCTATGAAGAAATTGTGCGTTGTGCTATCAAGGTAGAAATGGAAGTTGGTGTTACATATCCATCTCATGGTTTTGACAAGAAACGAAAGATGGAGTTCAAGGAGAAATCTCAGAATAATGGTGAAAAGAAGATGAATGTTTCCTTATGCACAAAGTGTGGAAAGAAGCATGGTGGAGATTGTCTTAAAGGGACTAGAAAATGTTTTAAGTGTGGAAAAGAAGGTCATCGAGCAGCTGAGTGTCGAAGTAATGGAAAAAGGGATTCTAATGAAGTGAATAAAGAAAACACTGTAGAGAACGCACAACCAAAACTTCAATGCTACAAGTGCAAGGAGATGCGACATTATGCCAATAAATGCCCTAATCCAAGGGTTAGTGATGATCGACATGAGCAACCGCTTAAGGCAAAGGACAAAGGGAAGTCACATGCGATCACTATTGGCAATGTTGAATATGACAACGATGTGGTGGAATGATTAAGTTTTTATGTAATGGGATTCCAAAATAATGTTGTATCATGGAATATTGGAATATTTATGTATTGGTCTATTGTGGTATTCAAAGTGATTGAGATATTATGCGCATAATGAAGGGAAAACAAGAAAATGAAATGTTTAACAGTATTCATGAGCTCATGATTGATATAAGGACTAAGTGATATCATGGTTTGAGTATATAGAATTTTGAGGATTTTGGTATGTGGAAAGTGTTAACTTTAAACTGCATTCATGTTTTCACTAAGGTATTCAAGAGAATACATGATTAAGGACTTTGAATGTTTGGAATGTGACCAACAAAACATATCTTATGATATATGGGGTTTGACGATGGTGTTAAATCTCTGGTAATCGTTTTCACTATGTTATGAGAGTGGACTGCAGTATTATGGATAAGCCTAAAGATTGGAATGGAATATGTTGGACATAAGTTAGTATTGTTTAAGGATAGAATTTTTCTCGATATTATTGATGGGATGTTATAGTAATATAGTTTTAAAAAAAGGACAACCTGCAGGACGGGCGACAGCCCATCGCGTCGGACAAGGATGTGGGAATCAAACCCAAAACCGAAGTGCGACTGGCCTTTATCGCCTACCACTGGCCTACAGGAAGTCCCTGTTTAGTAGAAACTAGTTTTATTATATTAAGCAGTATGATATATGAAGTATAAGTCCATTTTAGGAACTATATATGATTAATCTCACTATAGATCGACTTATGTATATAATTTTTGCTAACCTTTTGTTTGAGACAGATGGAATGACCCGTCATTCTATCACATGATCTGCTAACACTTCACGAATAACAAATTCAACTTCATTTATTTAAGAGATGAAGTGGAAATTGTTCTAGGCACGAACAAGAGTGAGATTGTACCAAAATAAAGAAAGTATTTATTCCAATTCAAATTTTCAACTTTAGGGAAATGATCTTGAAAACCAAAAATGTTGTCCTAGTGATCTTATACCTGATGAATCGGATGGTACCTTAGATCGTCACAAATTTATGGATTTGTGATTATTGGATTTTCCATAGCCATGTTCTCTACCACTCTCCATCAGAACATGATGGTTAGATTTCTCTTCCATATCCATATTTTCACCTATGTGGAAACCCAATGATTAGTTTATTTGGGTAACCGTTACGTTTCATACTTTTGTTTTTAAAGATTGGTTTTGATATTCCTTTTTACGATGTGGGTTTCTATTAAAGAAACTTTCAAATAGTAAACCATTTATAACCCCGACGAATTTCGAGGGCGAAATTCATTTTAAGGGGGGTAGAATGTAACAGCCCAAGATTTTATAAAAAATATTCTTTTTAATTTTATTAATGTCTTGTGTTGTACGCTACACCAAAAGGAGCTTGCACAACACGCATCCTTGACTTGCCTTGCATTACACGCAATCGCGACCTTCCTCGATAGCGTGTGTAATACGCAATACCGAGTTTCACTAAACAACGATATTCTATTAAAATATTATTAAAACTAGCCGGTATGAATAGTAATAACCACTTTTTAAAATTCTGTAAATCTAATTTTTCAAAATGAACTTCATTTTTGGACTCGGAGTATCGAATTTAGCCTAAGGTGAAATTTTGGTACATTTCGGATAACTTTCATATTCTGATGAATAGTGAAAATTACTAAAAAAAACAACTTTTTTAATCGAAATAATTAATAGTGATAAATTATTAATTGGAGTAGTTTTAAAGTATATTTAGAATATATTTTTACAATTTAATACAATGTTGGTCATTGGATGTAATTTCACATTTAAACCAGACATAAACAAGTGTCAATCTTTTGATAGATATTGTTTCTTAAAAACACGCTATTTGTTTTAACAGCGGGATTTAATTATAAAATTAATTAATGCAACTTCTATGTTATGAATTTGGTAAAATAGATTTCATTTTTGAATTCGGAATATGAAATATAGCTTAGGATGAAATTTTGGCATTGTTCTGAAAAACATCAATTTTTGATGAATAGTGAAACTACTAAGTGGTAGGTTAAAAACTGAATTTTGCATAAAACTTAATTTTACCACTTCTGTGAATGGAATTTAGAAAATCCGACAGACACGGTTAATATCAAGGACTAAAATGTGGTTCAATGAGATGAAAATAATTTTTGGTGAATAGTAACTTTTTACTTTTTTTTTACCACGGTTAATAGTAAATAGGGTAACAAAGGGTAAATATGATATTACTATTACCCTAACACATGTCCTAATTCTATTGGATAAGTGTAATTCGTCCAAAAACAACCTTATGAATATAATATGACCATTTAGGCCCACTTGGATTAGATTAGGACATTTATTATTATTTAATTCAAAGAAGAGTTAAAAGAGTTAAAATCAAAGTTTATTTACTAAAACATTTTTAATATGGGGTTATACATAAGATAAATTCGACTATAAATATTCATTAGAAAGCTAAAAATATTTCCTACATAATGATATGTTATTTATAATTTTTATACTTTAAATAAATTAATTTATTTATGACACAACGATGATGCAGTAATTACCCTTTTAAGGAAATATTAACATAATTGATGTTATAAATGCTCAAATGAATGTAATTTAAGACATTTTATGAATTAAACTAATTTTCTAGGTTACTATGATGTATTAGTGTTGATTTAATCAACTTGGTTCGAACATATAATTCTGTTATAACTTTCAAAATAATCATATATCAAATAGTGTCAAAATTGACACAAAATAATTTTTAAATCAAATATTATATTATTAATTGTTATTTTATTCCTAAAAATCTAAGGTTCGGCCAAATGATTTATATAAGGATATATATATTAATAATAAACAATTTGGGGTTCGTTTGGCATGTTATAGTAAGTGTATTAACCATATAGTGAAAGAAAACAAAAAGACACGGTAAAAGTTAAATTATTTAACTTAGAGTTAAATCTAATTGATAAGGTTAAAATAATAACCTAAACTTGTCTAAATACTATTGGTTGATAGGATTTCGACCCATCCCCACTTTAGCTTCTAAATAAGACCATTTGGAACCATTATAAACCGATTTTGACATTAATATAAAATAATATTTTGAGGTATTCCTAAGGTGCCCCTCTCCTCCCTTATAAAAGGACACCTCCTCCCCCTCCTCCTCACACCAATTTGAGCACCCAAGCTCGGCCAACCCCTGCCAAAATCTCTTCTCCACTTCCCTAGAAACATCCTAGAGGTTCTGGTCTTCCTCAAAGACCAATTTTAGTGCCCTAAGAGGAGGTCTCAAAGAGGCGCTTCAAAGAAGAGGTAATTACCGTTACCAATTCTTTCATCTTTATTTCTTCTTCCACTTCTTCTTCTTAGGTTGTTTCATTATTAAGTAATAACATCAGTATCACTAATATACTGATATGTTATTATAAGTATGAAACAACCCTATTTCACCATCTATCCATCCTACGGAAAAAGAAATCACCGCGCGTGCGTACGTACGGAATACCGTCTCCACGCCGTGGTGTAATCTATTTTCCACCACCACCTTACATGGATGGGTATAATGGTGTAAAGAATAACTATACATAGTTATTACAACATAATATTGATTCTGATATATTGTATAATCCACTCCAATTCAGTTCAATATTTATGGAAATGATGTCATCGCTCGTGCGTACGTACGGACTACCGTCTCCACGACGCGATGAGATTCATTCTCCATGTTAACCATTTAAGAATGATTATAAATTATATATAAGAAATAATAATGAAATATATGACATTATAAAGCTACTGGATTCATGTATATATATATGTATGTCATCTACTTACTTCCATTCAAGACAATAAGGAAAGGAAAACAGCATTCATGCGTACGTACGGACTACCGTCTCCATGAACGGTGTTTTTCATTTCATTTATCTATCTATTATATATATATATATACTGAATATATATGATATATAAATCATCTTTTATATTCTGGAAGTAAGTAAATCATGATATAAGTATTAATAATGTCAAGAACAACAAGTCAAAACACCTATGATAAATGAAACGATTTTACCCAAAACGCTTCTTTAACATGGAATTTACAAAAGAACGGGTAATATAAAGTCATAAGTGAACCATATATGATATCCTAACAGTGAATATGATTCTGTAATAAGTAAATGACATTATTTAAATCATTATACAGGAGGTTCGGACACATACGAAGAAAATCGGACCTAAGGTAAGGGAAATATCACAATCTCACTTTTATCCGAGATTGTTTTTACATTGGTAATTACTGGGGTGTATTTTATCATCCACATCCATGTTCCCTCAATATGTAATATTATTTCAATCCTTATACAATATTTTATATCCAATTTTACCCTTCGGTAAGTTTTTTTTGTAAAAGATATGAAAGGAATCTTTTGTCGTTTTTCGTATGAGGTACTTTTTGAATTTTCCGACAAAAGTACGAAGAATGTTTTTTTAACTTATACGGCATGAATGGATTTTTAAAACATTATTTCCAAGAAGCTTCCTTTACAAGTTTTCAAGTTTATTTTTAATCAACTTCTTTTATTTTAAAGTAGTATGACATGTTATGAAAGGAAAAATGTTTTTTTGAAGAAGAAAGGATATTTTCCTCAAGAATGGAGTTCAAGTGTTTTATCAAAATTATTTTCCATCTAAGATAATAAAGGGTTCTATTTTTATCCCTATAATTAACTTTATTTGATCATGTTGTGATGGAATTATTTTTATGAATTCCTTTATCTTATATGAATTGATTTATGATGTCATGATGTTTCAAGAATCCCATTTTTGTTACATGTGTTATGCGATGATGTATGTTTTATGATTATGTGGCACACATAAGAAAGGATTCATTATAAGATGGGTGGGACCTATATCTCCCTCCAATTCATTGGGTAAAGATTTTATATCTCATGAGATAGACAGGGCTGGAACGGTAGGTTATACCGATTCAGTGAAACAGGACTGAAACGAGGGTTACTCGATTCAGAAAGGGACTTTGTCCACTAAGATAGTCTTGGAAATGAGTCATGACTTACAAGAAATGATTTTCCATGATTATGTGTGCATGCCACAAAGTTTCAAGTTTCATGTTATGATTATGGTGATCTCATTTTCACTTCTATGATTTGTTCCATGTTAAGATATTATGATCTCTTTTGCAGGTTATGATTTTCAAAAAGATATGATATGATTTTTATTTCTTTTGTATACCCTTACTGAGCATTTGAGCTCACCCTTTTATGTTTTCTTTTCCCCAGGATATAAAGAAAGGTTTTAGGTAAAAAAAAGGAAGATCTTTCACCACGATTAGAAGATTATATTCTGAGTTTCCAAAGACACTAAACTATTACGATCCTTGTGTGTGTGTTTTTGTTATGTACTAAGTATTCCGAAAAAGTAATGTAATGTCAATGTACGTCAAGATACGGGTCTCTACAGTTGGTATCAGAGGCAAAGGAGGTAGGAATGTATCTGATCCTTGGGAACTCTCACATGTGAGCGTTGGACGAAGCATGGCTCTCCGCCCAAGGGCTTCATGAGGAAATGGCTGCCACTGGGGATGGTGGTTTGTCCCTCCCAGGGGGTGTAGCCGCCCATGGAGTGCCCTGATAGGTATCAATTATAGTCCACTGGAAGTAATTCCAGACCGCTATAGTTGGTATCAGAGGAAATGTTTAGTCAACCTTTGGAAACTAGGATGCGAAAACGTTAGTGAGATCCCTAGAGATATTTCTAAGGTATATCTAGGGATGTCTCTAAGGTTAAGTATACGTATAGGTTATAGTCCTAGAATTGCTCTAACGATCTTAGAATTTAACCTAAGATGTTAGATATTGAGGGTACTACCCCTTTATTATGTTGTTTTCCCTAGCATGATTTTTGCCTCTCACACTATTCTTTTGGGGTTTTAGACGATGGCTGGAACCCGAAGGAACCATGTTGATAAATGCAATGGACAATGCAATGATTGTCCCCCTGAGCAACCAAACGATATGGGAGCTGGAATGCAAAATCTTGTAGCCATGCTCACACAACTTTCTCAAGCTATGAATCATGCAGGACTTCCAAACGAGCAAAGGAAGGAGCAACATTCTGTTGAATCCTTCATGAGGCAGCGTCCGCCTTCTTTCAGTGGGTCTACTAATCCATTAGTTGCTGAACAATGGATTAGTACTACTGAAAATATATTTTCAGTTCTTCAATGTTCTGAACATGATAAAGTCATCTTAGCAGTATATCGTTTGGAAGGTGAAGCTGATCAATGGTGGAATCTTATCAAGAATACGAGGCAAAGAGATGAAATTGATTCCATGGAATGGGACGAGTTCAAGAACTTGTTTTTCAGTAAGTACTTCCCTCGTATTCTTCGAACGAAGATGGAGAAGGAGTTTCTTGAACTAAATCAAAAGGATGATGAATCTGTTGGTATATACGAAGCGAATTTTACAAGACTTGTAAGGTATGCATCTGGCATTATCATCCAACCTGAAAGTAAAGTTGATCGATTTTTCAGTGGCTTAAAACCAAGTCTTCGAAGGGCATTAGCTATAAGAGACTTCAGTAGCTATGAAGAAATTGTGCGTTGTGCTATCAAGGTAGAAATGGAAGTTGGTGTTACATATCCATCTCATGGTTTTGACAAGAAACGAAAGATGGAGTTCAAGGAGAAATCTCAGAATAATGGTGAAAAGAAGATGAATGTTTCCTTATGCACAAAGTGTGGAAAGAAGCATGGTGGAGATTGTCTTAAAGGGACTAGAAAATGTTTTAAGTGTGGAAAAGAAGGTCATCGAGCAGCTGAGTGTCGAAGTAATGGAAAAAGGGATTCTAATGAAGTGAATAAAGCAAACACTGCAGAGAACGCACAACCAACACTTCAATGCTTCAAGTGCAAGGAGATGGGGCATTATGCCAATAAATGCCCTAATCCAAGGGTTAGTGATGATCGACATGAGCAACCGCTTAAGGCAAAGGACAAAGGGAAGTCACATGCGATCACTATTGGCAATGTTGAATATGACAACGATGTGGTGGAATGATTAAGTTTTTATGTAATGGGATTCCAAAATAATGTTGTATCATGGAATATTGGAATATTTATGTATTGGTCTATTGTGGTATTCAAAGTGATTGAGATATTATGCGCATAATGAAGGGAAAACGAGAAAATGAAATGTTTAACAGTATTCATGAGCTCATGATTGATATAAGGACTAAGTGATATCATGGTTTGAGTATATAGAATTTTGAGGATTTTGGTATGTGGAAAGTGTTAACTTTAAACTGCATTCATGTTTTCACTAAGGTATTCAAGAGAATACATGATTAAAAACTTTGAATGTTTGGAATGTGACCAACAAAACATATCTTATGATATATGGGGTTTGACGATGGTGTTAAATCTCTGGTAATCGTTTTCACTATGTTATGAGAGTGGACTGTAGTATTATGGATAAGCCTAAAGATTGGAATGGAATATGTTGGACATAAGTTAGTATTGTTTAAGGATAGAATTTTTCTCGATATTATTGATGGGATGTTATAGTAATATAGTTTTAGAAAAAGGACAACCTGCAGGACGGGCGACAGCCCATCACGTCGGACAAGGATGTGGGAATCAAACCCAAAACCGAAGTGCGACTGGCCTTTATCGCCTACCACTGGCCTACAGGAAGTCCCTGTTTAGTAGAAACTAGTTTTATTATATTAAGCAGTATGATATATGAAGTATAAGTCCATTTTAGGAACTATATATGATTAATCTCACTATAGATCGACTTATGTATATAATTTTTGCTAACCTTTTGTTTGAGACAGATGGAATGACCCGTCATTCTATCACATGATCTGCTAACACTTCACGAATAACAAATTCAACTTCATTTATTTAAGAGATGAAGTGGAAATTGTTCTAGGCACGAACAATAGTGAGATTGTACCAAAATAAAGAAAGTATTTATTCCAATTCAAATTTTCAACTTTAGGGAAATGATCTTGAAAACCAAAAATGTTGTCCTAGTGATCTTATACCTGATGAATCGGATGGTACCTTAGATCGTCACAAATTTATGGATTTGTGATTATTGGCTTTTCCATAGCCATGTTCTCTACCACTCTCCATTAGAACATGATGGTTAGATTTCTCTTCCATATCCATATTTTCACCTATGTGGAAACCCAATGATTAGTTTATTTGGGTAACCGTTACGTTTCATACTTTTGTTTTTAAAGATTGGTTTTGATATTCCTTTTTACGATGTGGGTTTCTATTAAAGAAACTTTCAAATAGTAAACTATTTATAACCCCGACGAATTTCGAGGGCGAAATTCATTTTAAGGGGGGTAGAATGTAACAGCCCAAGATTTTATAAAAAATATTCTTTTTAATTTTATTAATGTCTTGTGTTGTACGCTACACCAAAAGGAGCTTGCACAACACGCATCCTTGACTTGCCTTTCATTACACGCAATCCCGACCTTCCTCGATAGCGTGTGTAATACGCAATACCGAGTTTCACTAAACAACGATATGCTATTAAAATATTATTAAAACTAGCCGGTATGAATAGTAATAACCAATTTTTAAAATTCTGTAAATCTTATTTTTCAAAATGAACTTCATTTTTGGATTCGGAGTATCGAATTTAGCCTAAGGTGAAATTTTGGTACATTTCGGATAACTTTCATATTCTGATGAATAGTGAAAATTACTAAAAAAAACAACTTTTTTAATCGAAATAATTAATAGTGATAAATTATTAATTGGAGTAGTTTTAAAGTATATTTAGAATATATTTTTACAATTTAATACAATGTTGGTCATTGGATGTAATTTCACATTTAAACCAGACATAAACAAGTGTCAATCTTTTGATAGATATTGTTTCTTAAAAACACGCTATTTGTTTTAACAGCGGGATTTAATTATAAAATTAATTAATGCAACTTCTATGTTATGAATTTCGTAAAATATATTTCATTTTTGAATTCGGAATATGAAATATAGCTTAGGATGAAATTTTGGCATTGTTCTGAAAAACATCAATTTTTGATGAATAGTGAAACTACTAAGTGGTAGGTTAAAAACTGAATTTTGCATAAAACTTAATTTTACCACTTCTGTGAATGGAATTTCGAAAATCTGACAGACACGGTTAATATCAAGGACTAAAATGTGGTTCAATGAGATGAAAATAATTTTTGGTGAATAGTAACTTTTTACTTTTTTTTTACCACGGTTAATAGTAAATAGGGTAACTAAGGGTAAATATGATATTACTATTACCCTAACACATGTCCTAATTCTATTGGATAAGTGTAATTCGGACAAAAACAACCTTATGAATATAATATGACCATTTAGGCCCACTTGGATTAGATTAGGACATTTATTATTATTTAATTCAAAGAAGAGTTAAAAGAGTTAAAATCAAAGTTTATTTACTAAAACATTTTTAATATGGGGTTATACATAAGATAAATTCGACTATAAATATTAATTAGAAAGCTAAAAAGATTTCCTACATAATGATATGTTATTTATAATTTTTATACTTTAAATAAATTAATTTATTTATGACACAACGATGATGCAGTAATTACCCTTTTAAGGAAATATTAACATAATTGATGTTATAAATGCTCAAATGAATGTAATTTAAGACATTTTATGAATTAAACTAATTTTCTAGGTTACTATGATGTATTAGTGTTGATTTAATCAACTTGGTTCGAACATATAATTCTGTTATGACTTTCAAAAAAATCATATATCAAATAGTGTCAAAATTGACACAAAATAATTTTTAAATCAAATATTATATTATTAATTGTTATTTTATTCCTAAAAATCTAAGGTTCGGCCAAATGACTTAGATAAGGATATATATATTAATAATAAACAATTTGGGGTTCTTTTGGCATGTTATAGTAAGTGTATTAACCATATAGTGAAAGAAAACAAAAAGACACGGTAAAAGTTAAATTATTTAACTTAGAGTTAAATCTAATTGATAAGGTTAAAATAATAACCTAAACTTGTCTAAATCCTATTGGTTGATAGGATTTCGACCCATCCCCACTTTAGCTTCGAAATAATACCATTTTGAACCATTATAAACCGATTTTGACATTAATATAAAATAATATTTTGAGGTATTCCTAAGGTGCCCCTCTCCTCCCTTATAAAAGGACACCTCCTCCCCCTCCTCCTCACACCAATTTGAGCACCCAAGCTCGGCCAACCCCTGCCAAAATCTCTTCTCCACTTCCCTAGAAACATCCTAGAGGTTCTGGTCTTCCTCAAAGACCAATTTTAGTGCCCTAAGAGGAGGTCTCAAAGAGGCGCTTCAAAGAAGAGGTAATTACCGTTACCAATTCTTTCATCTTTATTTCTTCTTCCACTTCTTCTTCTTAGGTTGTTTCATTATGAAGTAATAACATCAGTATCACTCATATACTGATATTTTATTATAAGTATGAAACCACCCTATTTCACCATCTATCCATCCTACGGAAAAAGAAATCACCGCGCGTGCGTACGTACGGAATACCGTCTCCACGCCGTGGTGTAATCTATTTTCCACCACCACCTTACATGGATGGGTATAATGGTGTAAAGAATAACTATACATAGTTATTACAACATAATATTGATTCTGATATATTGTATAATCCACTCCAATTCAGTTCAATATTTATGGAAATGATATCATCGCTCGTGCGTACGTACGGACTACCGTCTCCACGACGCGATGAGATTCATTCTCCATGTTAACCATTTAAGAATGATTATAAATTATATATAAGAAATAATAATGAAATATATGACATTATAAAGCTACTGGATTCATGTATATATATATTTATGTCATCTACTTACTTCCATTCAAGACAATAAGGAAAGGAAAACAGCGTTCATGCGTACGTACGGACTACCGTCTCCATGAACGGTGTTTTTCATTTCATTTATCTATCTATTATATATATATATATACTGAATATATATGATATATAAATCATATTTTATATTCTGGAAGTAAGTAAATCATGATATAAGTATTAATAATGTCAAGAACAACAAGTCAAAACACCTATGATAAATGAAACGATTTTACCCAAAACGCTTCTTTAACATGGAATTTACAAAAGAACGGGTAATATAAAGTCATAAGTGAACCATATATGATATCCTAACAGTGAATATGATTCCTTAATAAGTCAATGACATTATTTAAATCATTATACAGGAGGTTCGGACACATACGAAGAAAATCGGACCTAAGGTAAGGGAAATATCACAATCTCACTTTTATCCGAGATTGTTTTTACATTGGTAATTACTGGGGTGTATTTTATCATCCACATCCATGTTTCCTCAATATGTAATATTATTTCAATCCTTCTACAATATTTTATGTCCAATTTTTTTTTTGTAAAAGATATGAAAGGAATCTTTTGTCGTTTTTCGTACGAGGTACTTTTTGACTTTTCCGACAAAAGTACGAAGAATGTTTTTTTTAACTTATACGGCATGAATGGATTTTTAAAACATTATTTCCAAGAAGCTTCCTTTACAAGTTTTCAAGTTTATTTTTAATCAACTTCTTTTATTTTAAAGTAGTATGACATGTTATGAAAGGAAAAATGTTTTTTTTGAAGAAGAAAGGATATTTTCCTCAAGAATGGAGTTCAAGTGTTTTATCAAAATTATTTTCCATCTAAGATAATAAAGGGTTCTATTTTTATCCCTATAATTAAATTGATTTGATCATGTTGTGATGGAATTATTTTTATGAATTCCTTTATCTTATATGAATTGATTTATGATGTCATGATGTTTCAAGAATCCCATTTTTGTTACATGTGTTATGCAATGATGTATGTTTTATGATTATGTGGCACACATAAGAAAGGATTCATTATAAGATGGGTGGGACCTATATCTCCCTCCAATGCATTGGGTAAAGATTTTATATCTCATGAGATAGACAGGGATGGAATGGTAGGTTATACCGGTTCAGTGAAACAGGACTGAAATGAGGGTTACTCGATTCAGAAAGGGACTTTGTCCACTAAGATAGTCTTGGCAATGAGTCATGACTAACAAGAAATGATTTTCCATGATTATGTGTGCATGCCACAAAGTTTCAAGTTTCATGTTATGATTATGGTGATCTCATTTTCACTTCTATGATTTGTTCCATGTTAAGATATTATGATCTCTTTTGCAGGTTATGATTTTCAAAAAGATATGATATGATTTTTATTTCTTTTGTATACCCTTACTGAGCATTTGAGCTCACCCTTTTATGTTTTATTTTCCCCAGGATATAAAGAAAGATTTTAGGTAAAAAAAAGGAAGATCTTTATGGGAGATTTTGAAGATCTTTCACCACGATTAGAAGATTATATTCCGAGTTTCCAAAGACACTAAACTATTACGATCCTTGTGTGTGTGTTTTTGTTATGTACTAAGTATTCCGCAAAATTAATGTAATGTCAATGTACGTCAAGATACGGGTCTCTACAAGTGCCCAATTCTTTGGGGAGTTTAAAAAATAGAACCTCTAAGCGCTCAATGTATCCAATAATATTGATTATGTGAGTCCCGTATAGGGAACCCTCTCCAAGATTTCTCTGAAAAAACACCTTGAAAATCTCAAATTGTCCCTATCTAGA
This sequence comes from Viscum album, assembly GCA_963277665.1. Classification (NCBI taxonomy): domain Eukaryota; kingdom Viridiplantae; phylum Streptophyta; class Magnoliopsida; order Santalales; family Viscaceae; genus Viscum; species Viscum album. The sequence goes on from OY728122.1 coordinate 602,062,105, forward strand.
TCTCTCCTAGTAAAGAACAAGGAGGTGCTCAAGAATGCTATATGCATCCATGTTTTCATGAGACTTCATTCATTCATTATACATATATGAAATCGTCAAAAATTAAAGATCAACCACATTGCTCAAGTTTTTTCATATACAAGAAACTCATCATCACTCATCTCTTTAGTTGGCGGATTAGGCATTGAGGATTCTAGCACATAAGATTTCTATTCATTTTATAGCACAACCCTAAGGCATCTAAACAACTCTTGGAAGTTATTTCCAGTTATGAGTTTATTTTTCTCCAATATTGATCATAGGTATTGTGTGTATTATGAACTTACCATTTTATTCTACAATTAAAAAGAGCAGATTATTAGTAATTTTCTTTATTATAAAATAAGTGAGATATAATAAATTTAATGTTTTTATTTATTTATTTATTAAATCTCCCACTATTTTATCAAATATCAATAGAACTCACCATTGAACTCAGAATTTATAGTTTCTTTATCATTATAGTATCAAGGATCCCCATTAATTTTCTTAATGATCCAGACTTTGTCCATGAAAACTATAATAAAGTAATTATGTAGGTGGTCTTTCCAACTGCGGACTTGAAGCTCCTTAATATGTTGAGTGGATTCCCCTATCCTGAAATCCTTACATGGATTTCCTCAACACTTGACTCCAAATTTTTATTGAATGGAATTTGGATATTAAACTCAATAAAATTTCAATTAAGTCAACCAAAAACTCTCATGAGAACTCCCTGATAAAAGTAAGTGTCCAGACTTTGGATATATACTACACTTAGTTCTATGGTTTCATTCCCAATAAAGTAATGGAAGGATTAGTCTGACATAATATTTAATTAAGGAATTTTAATTTATTATGAATAAATTTTTATCTTGTTTTATCCTTTACACATATTTTTAATATTAAGTTGATGTTACTTAATTAATTAACTATGTTGGATAAAACATTTACACATAATTCATTTATTTAATTTCTATATTTTCAAATTAATTTATATGTGATTGTGGACTTCTATATATAAAATAAATAATTGTATATACATAAATAATTAATTAATTAAATTATGTGTTCATGAGATTTATCTAGTGATTTATTTATTGATCAGACATTAAATCAACCATTGACCTAGGGGAAATAACTCCTATTCCTGGTCTTGGAATGAGTTACAGCATTCCACCTATCCACCTATGTATCACATAGGTTGGAATCATTATTGTTTCATCTTGAACCACCTCCACACACCTTGGGATTCTCCATTAATTACAAATATTTATTACTTACATGCAGGTGAGGGTAACCAAAGGATTGGTTAAAGGGAGTTATATAAATATCCTTGGACATGTAGGTACTACATAATAATGGAGGGAGGGATGAATCACAGACCATAATTTAATTTAATATTAAATAATTTCAATGGAGTCGTCATGGAGTTTTGTCAAGCAATGGATTCATTCAATCTAGAATGGGAGTGTTCTTTCTTTTCTCCACTCGTTAGTTCTGGTTCAAATGAAAACTCCTATTCTACGACCATTAAAGGGATTTTCTTTGTGGGGGACATTTCCAGTTCTATGAAAACTTCAAGCGATTATGGTTGCTTTCCTATCATTAAATGCATAGAATATGGTGAAATTACGGTGGTTTTTGATCCAGAAGCGATCATACAGCACATGAATCTCTATAATTTCTCTTTATTGGGATGTACAACTTATGAAAAAGGGTCCAAACCTTGGTCCTATGTTGATCTCAAGAATAGGATTTTGCAATGATGGAACATTTATAGATGGTGCCTCATTCCAATTGGAAAATTCTATTATCACATAATTCTGGAGCAATATGAAGATATTAATCTGGCTTGGCGTGTATGAAATATCGGTTTGAAGCCTAGAACTTTTCTTTTATCTGAATTGTATGCTAATTTTAAACCCTATAATCAGAAACACACAAATGCGCAGGTCTGGACTAGATTGCATGGGTTTCCATGGGTGTACTCTCATCCCAAAATTCTTAATGACCTGGCCTCTGGCTTTGTCACGCCCCTCAAAATTGATCAGAGAACATTGTATGGGGACCTGGGTCTGTTTTCTAGGATTCTTGTTGATATTAATATAGAAACGCCTCCTCTGAACCATATTTCTCTCACTGTTAATGAGCATAAATTGGTCATCAAGATTGAGTTCGAACGCTTTCCTCACTTTTGTGAACAGTACAAAATGGTAGGCCATGAAATAATGAACTACAGGGTAGTGAAGAAGTTTTTCACCCCTCACCCTCCCTCTTCTATTTGGAAGGAAGTCCCAAAAGGTAAAAGCATAAATCCTACGATCCACTCAAAAGGTGATAAATCTGCACAGTCCAGGTCGGTTACAAGCACTAGAATTACTTGGGCTGACATGGATGAGGAGTATGTAAAATTTGGGTTGTCTTCTCATTCAAATAAAAAGAAGGATGCTCTAAATGGACCTTCTAAGCCCATTAAGGAAGATGATTTGGAGTCTAACATTGCTTATAGTTTATTGACTGATATTTTCTCTACTGTCTCTTCTTTACAAACTGGGGATTTTTTAGTTGCACTGGTCTTCAATAATATAGAGGAATATCTTAAATTGGAATCCTTGGGACCACTGGATATTGAACAAGGTTTGGGATCCATCTGGAAGGGGCTGGATCTGGAACTCATTCAGGTGGGCATTTGTGGTTCAAATAAAGCAGTTCTTAATCCCATTCATGCTAATATTCCAATTCACAAGCATGTTATGGAGTCTAATAATAAATTCAATTCAAATCCAAAGGAACCAGTGTTGAACTCTTCCAATTCTGTTGTTTCTAGTGACATAGAAAATCATCCTATTCTATATTCGTAGAAAAAAATCCAGAAAATCTTAAAGAAATAAGAAAGTCGAATCAAAAGAAAAGGGGGAAACCACCCCAAAAACAAGGTCAAAATGAGGAGTATTTTTTGGAACTACCAAGTAATATCCAACCTTGGTACTGAAAGTTCCTTAAGGATCCTTGCAGACAATTACAAGCCTGATTTAATAGGTATTTTCGATCCAAAAAAATCTTTCTAGGAAGGATAACTTTATATCCAACAGTGTTTATCGCATTCTTGGGAAAATTCAAGCATCTCCTTCTCAGGAAAGGTTATGGATTCTTGTGTATGATATAGTGAACAATCCCTCTATTATCCAAGAAGCAGACCAATGCATCACTTGCTCTTTCTCTTTGGAAAGCATGTGTTTTTTTGTACAGTTGTTTATGCTTATAATACTTACACTGATAGAATATCTCTCTGGTCTCACATCAAGAACCTCTCAGGTACCATCATAGATCCTTGGTTTATCATATGAGACTTTAATTCCATTTTTCATGCTGATGAAAAAATAGGGGTGCCTTTAGTCTGTTCTCATCCAGAGAGTCTAATACTTGTGTGGAGGATGCTAATTTTTTTTAGGTCAATCTTCTTGGGGCAAGGTATGCTTAGTATAGAAGGAACTTGAATGGTGTGAGATCTAGAAAAATTGATAGAGCCTTTGTTAATCACTCCTCCCTTAGGGTTTGGAGATCTATCTCATGTGTTAATTTTTAAAATCATAATTCTGATCATCATCCTATTTTGATGAATTTCCTTTTAAATGAAAACAAGCTTCCCATTCCTTTCAGATTCAATAATGCTTGGACGAATACTCCTGATTGATACAAAATTATTAATGATTTTTGGGCCTGCAATAAATCTAATGGAAGTGAACTTCCTCTCATTAATAATTTTAATAATCTCAAATTCATCATGAAATACTGTAGTAGGAATCATTTCAGACATCTTGATGAGAAAATTGATTCCCTGGAAGGCTCTCTTCAGGAATTCCAAGAGATGGTAACCAATAGAAACTTTCCTGATGGGATCACTCAATAGGAAGATATGTTTTCCAAGTTTCAAACCCTACTCAGGATTAAATAAATCATTCAAAAATACCTATTTAAAATCAGATGTCTCAATGATGGAGATAGAAATTACAAGTTCTCCAATATGTTACAAATATCTAAGCGAGTGAACAATCCCCTCCCTCTATTGATAGTTGGTGATGAAATTCTAAATGACAAGAAATCTCTTACCAATCACATTGTCTCTTTCTATGATAATCCCTCCAATGGGTCTCCGAAGAATAAGGACCTCAGGGAAGGATTCATTCCAATTCTTTTCTCTGATGAGGATAATTTTCTCCTCGCCACCACTCCCCTATATTTTGAGATTAAAGAAGTGGTTTTTGGTCTCAACAAGGACAGCTCGCCTAGACCGGATAGATTCATGAATCAATTTTATCAAAACTTTTGGGAGGTGCTCCAGCATGATGTTTGCAGGATTTTTAGACATTTCTTCAAGGGTGTATTTTTGCCTCTAGGTATTAATTCTCAATTCATAACCCTTATCCCAAAGGTGGAAAATGTAAGTTTCATAAGTTAGTTCAGGCCTATTTCACTTATGAACACTCTTTACAAAATCATTTCAAAAATTATGGCTACTAGGCTTGCTCAGATTGCTAACAATATTGTCTCTGGGAATCAAATTGGATTTATAAAGAGAAGAAACATTCAATATTTCCTTATCACAGCCTTGGAGAGTGTTAACCTACTCAGGAAACCTACTAGGGGAGGAAATATTTCTCTCAAACTTGACATCAAAAAAGAATTTTACACTCTTTATTGGGATTTTATTTTCAAAATTCTCCTAAGATTTGGATTAAACTATAAGTTTTTTGATTGGGTTAAAGTTATTCTTCACTCTTCTCACATTTTTATTCTCATTAATGGTTCTCCGGAGGGTTACTTCAAGTTCTAGAGAGGGGTGAGACAGGGCGACCCTCTCTCTGCTATTCTTTTTTCCATTGCATAAGATTATCTTAGTAGGATTTTTCTTCTCATGGTGAATAATGGGGAACTTAAAACCATCAGGGAATCCATAGGTATTTCATCCTTATTCCATTTATTCTTTTCTTATGACATTATTTTATTCACACAGGGCGACATGAGGAATATCAAAAACATCAAAAGATCCCTCTTTCATTGTGAGGAAGTCTCGGGATAGGAAGTAAATTGGGGTAAATCTTTCATTTTCTTTGGTAATAATTTATCTTCACCCAGGAGGATGAGAATTATCAATGAATTAGGAATAATAGAGGGTTCTCTCTCCTTCACATATCTTGGGGTTCCTATGTTTTGGGAAAGGCATCGTGATTCTTATTTTTTCAACATCCTTAGTCAGGTTAAAAGATCTCTTGCCTCCTGAAAAGGTGAATCTATTTCCCTTGCTGGAAGATATTTTCTTGTGAAGCATGTGATCATATCTAAGCTCATCTACTCTTTCATGGTCTATATTTTTTCCACCTCGGTTATCAAATCTATCAATTCCCTTGTGAGGAACTTTTTCTGGAGTGGGAATATTCTTGAAAGAAAGAAAGATCACCACAGTCTCATGGAAAAAGTATTGTATGCCCACTGCTCTTAGGGGTCTTGGCATCAAAAATCTATCTCTTTTCAATCAGTCACTTCAGGACCATTTTATTTGGAAGATATTCAATAACAGTAATCACACATTTTCTTTCCTCAAACTCAAGTTCCTGGATAAGATTAGAGAAAGGAATACCTGCTACATGGAATATTCGGTTTGGCCTGGCCTCAAAGCGGTGTCTCATATAATTCTGAATCAGGATCACTGGTTGGTCAGTGCAAACTATTCTTTGAGATTATGGCATGAAAATTGGGTTGGAAATCCTCTCAAGGAAAGGATATCTTCTTAGAAACAAGATTTTGACCTCAACAGCTCTATAAGAGATCAAATGTCAAACATTAATTCTCTCTCAGATGACATTATCCAGATTGTTTCTAATTAAAACTTCCTTAACAATGGTGACATTCTGGTTTGGGAACCAAGAATGAATGGGCAAATAGACTCCAAATTTTTCTATAGAAATATCATTTCAAAATCTAAAATTTGGATTGGTCAGTTTGACAAGAAATTGATCCCCCCTCCAGGTTTACTTTATTTTGGAGGCTTTCCTTTTATAAACTACATGTTGATGTTAACCTCCAGCAGTTTTGAGTCCATCTCTGCTCGATATATGTGATTTTACACCAACACCAAGAAGACATTTACCACCTGTTTCTTAGCTACCATTCTACCTCATCCCTCTGGCTTTCTGTTGCTGACCTATTTGGTGTCTAACTTCCTATTACAAATTCTCTGAAAGTATTTCTTCCAACTTTTCTTGATATCATGATGTCAATTTAAGTTTATGTTTTGTTTCAAGTGTCTTATGTGAAGTTAATTCACATCCTTTGGAGAGGCCGGAATAAATCCATTCATGATTGGGTCTTATTAAATTTCAATGCAGCTTTGGCTCAAATTCTTTCTATAGTTCGAAGCTCCAATGTGATGCATAATTATTACTACAACAACTTGGTGTCTAATCTTATGGTTTTAAGAAGACTAAAGCTGCAAGGTAATTACCCTCTTCCTCTTTGCACTCTTGAGGTTGTCTGGTACCCTCCCTTTGCGGGTTGGATTAAATGTAACACGGATGGGTCTTCAAAGGGAAATCTAGGACCTTCTGGACATGGCCATGTCTTCAGGGACTCCAAAGGGGATGTTATTGAATTCAATTTTGGTCATTGTGGAGTAGAAACAGTCCTTGAAGCTGAGATGTATGGTTTTATTCATGTTGTTAGGATCACCAAGCAAATGAACTGGGACAAAATCTGGTTTGAATGTGATTCTACAACAATTGTGCAAGCTATCAGATCTGGGCAGGTGCACCTCTCTTGGAAATTGACAGCACTTTGGGCCACCTGTCTTGATCATCTTTCCACCATGAGCTACTTTATTACTCATGTCTATCATGAATCCAATACCTTATAAGATGCGTTGGACAACAAGGGATAGAATGGGGAAGCTTTTCTATATCCTTTCACCCTTCCCAGTGATCTTTTTCTTTTATTTAAAAAGGATAAAAGTAAAATCCCTACTTTCCGTCTATTTTAACTTTCTTTATTTTTATACAAGGGCCTTGACGCCCACTTTTTTCAAAAAAAACTCATGAAATAAATAAAATTAAAACACCCAACACATACATAGGTCTTGGTTAAGCTCATTAATGGTCATACATGCAATGAATACGCAAAAGTAAATAGATAGTACTCATTTATTTATTAATTCTTTTATTATTTAAAATAAATACACTTTTATTAATTAATTAATTAACTAATTCTCATTTATCTAAATGATCATCCAATCTTATTTGTAGATACACATCATTAATGTAATTCATGGAAAATAAACTAAAGATCCAATAATGAAATATTAATTATAATAAATTAATTGAGCATTTAAAATTATTTAAAACCATTATTAAATTTTCAAATGCAAATTGGTGTTCCAATCAATAAAATAAGTTCTTAATGCGACAATTTTTAAATTTAATGTAATTTTAATTTTTTTCATTAATGGGAGACTACACAGCATATACATGCAGCTACATTTCATGTGCCTTAGTTCCCATATATCCAAGTCACGCTCTTGGGGATTCAGTGTGTTAACTCATCCAAACTACATGGTGCGTATATGCTAGCTACACACCCTATATCCACTTATCGTGTGCCAGGTTGGCCTATTCAACACACAGTGTTCAATAAAAGCACCACATGTAATTAATTTCTCGGAATATCTAGATACAATGTGCATGGGTATATGGTGTGTGCTTCATCCATACACCATGTAACCTAGTTTTACCAGCCAAAGATTTGGTACTTTATGATGGCATCTCTAGTCATTCTTCATTTTTTCTTAAACCTTTAAGAAAATGAAACATTGAATGAACGTGATTAATATGTTTATAACATGTTGATTAAAATCATATTAAAGAATGAATAACTTGAAATGAAAATCTAACAAAAATTTCACATAGATCAATAATCAAATAAATAATTATAAATTTAAACATGACCACTCTAATACCACTTGTTGGTTTCAGGTGTAGCGGAAGAGTGAGGAAGTGGGAGATATATTAAAATTTATTTAAATAATTATTTCCTAAAACCATGAACAAGGATCCTGCACATCAAATTTATAATTAATTTATATAATATTTGAAGAAATAAATATCTGGTCTTAGGAAATTTCTTCATTGGTGAATATTGATCATCCGAAAAGACCCTTTCATATTACTTTCATTGCATTGTGAGGATCCAAGGATAAAATCCCTCTAGAGGTGATCCACATGTGCTCCTATGATCTTCAAGAAACACCACTTGATATCAAGGTGCTAGCATAGAGAGTTTAATGTCTTGTGATGTTTGTTCTTGATCACTCATTATTTGATCTTAAATAAATCTCTCTTGAACTTCATGTTCTTGAGAGGGAGAGAGAAGGATGATTTGAGAGATAATTCATTGTGCACAACAATTCTATATCCTCAATTTTTTTATTCTATACACAATAGACATAGACACCTATTTATAGAGTTGGTATTTTAAGTAAAAATATTATTTAATTACATACCAACCATTAAATAACATTCATTACCTTGAATAAATCTCATGTCGCATAATAATAATTATATAATTAATATTTTGTGTCACGCACCAACTTGTAAAATAAAAATATTATATAATGTTCTTGTTAATTAATACTTGTCACTGGACTTGGTCTTGATCCATTTGAACTCCTTTAGCATTTAGTGAACAACTGAATAAATATTTTATTCATAAATAAATATTTTATTCACAATCTAGAAAATAAATATTTATTAAAATATTCAATAAATAAAATAAATATTTTATTCACATGTCATAGAATAAATATTTATTTAATTTATTAGATCAATATAACTTGAATAAAATTATTCCTTGGACTTGAGAATAATATTTATTCCATTAAATAAACTAAAATAGAATTTAATCGAGATCAATGGAAATTCTTAGTGTGTGGACCTCTAGGATTATTTCTCATTGGAATTAATCATGATTTCTTAAAGTCCAATATTAATGTATATCAATGGGTTAAGAAACCCAAGAGAAAGAACTTAATGTCACAAAATTTACAACCACATATGAATGCTCAGTGTGTAATATAATCCCTTTGTCCCAATATCCCATCAAGCAGATTGCATAACTATTTCACCAACCTATATGCTCGATATATCTTTCTTTGACTATATGAATTAAACACATAGTTACACCATGGTCATGGAATTTAATGTGATGGTTCTATTCCAATAAAATATATATCTTCTTACATAAATATGTAAGGGACAAATCCTTCCTCAACTTATTCATTAATGACATGTCACTCATGATGCACCTAACGTATCCAACTTCACCATAAACTGTTATCGTCATGGTTTAAGAAATACGTATAAGTATGCAAGTTGTAACATGAATTAATAATAATATTAAATTATAAGGACTATCACACATGCTCATGTATAGGAATATCCAATGACACCAAAACTTATGTAATTTCTACTAGCAGATATTTTCTCATAATCTCTTGTCTTGGAGATTACCAAGTGTGAACTTCATGTGAAGAAGAATCATCTTCTTATGAGTACTCACACCAAATAGTCTATGTACTATTTATCCCATCATGGTACATTATCCAATCATAGAAAATTATTTGAGAATATCATTATAGCACATCATGGTTCTCATCATAGTGGGGAACTTCTATGACCTTATCAATATGACATACACTCTAGGTCATTATTAAATTAGAGTTATGAAAAAACAAAAAATAATATGTAATAAGAAGTTTTATTAATATTTGATACATTGACTATTCATGTAATCAAAGTATAAACAGTTGGTCCTAGGACACCAACTCCAACAGTTCTATCATTGAAAAGGACAAGTTGAGAGGGAAAACCCCATTGATTGGTATCAAAACCTAAGGATAGTACTCTAATATAAGAACAATATATGTATTCTTGAGTGGGAAATCCATAAACAATTTGATATTATCATGGCATAGGGTGCATGAGATTCTAATAATAATCATAAAGAGGATGAAATTGATATCTCATGTCTCATGCTTGTGACCATGAGTTTAGAGTAGAAAAAACTACATGAATTGATGAACATGCTCAATATGATATTTAAAAATAATTTACCAAATTAAGGCTAGAAAGTTATGCTATGAAATATCTAAGGCGTCATTTCATTGAAGAATGAGTAATGGTATAACCATGTCAACTCATATACTTTATCTAATTGGGTATTTTGAAAATTTAGAGAGGTTGTTTTCTCCACATCAAAAGGAATTAGTTATGGACTTGATCCTATAATCATTACCTAGATCGTTTAATCAGTTTATTTTTTATTACAACATGAATTTAATTAACAAGTCACTCCCTAGGATTCTTAACTTGTTAAGAACTAATAAAATGAACCTATTGTAGTTGTAACCTGAATTTGTCCTTATGATCAAAAAATGGGAAAGGAAAAGGAAAATATAAAAATAAGAAATATGGAAACAACACAAATCATTGTTATTATACATTAAAACCTCATAAAAAATATCCAAATTAGAGAAGTTATTTAATTTTGGAATGAAAGGGAATTGTAAAAGGGATTGAAATAAATTACTTGAACATCTTGGGAAGATTGATCAAAGTGTGGATTATAAACAATGTATCTTTATTATAAAATTCAATTTCTCTAACATTAACTCATGGTTATTGGATACTAGTTATTCATCACACATTTTTACAAATGTGAAAGAGTTACAAAGTGATATTTAGTGAAGGGATAAGTGGGGATCTATGTTGGTAATAGGGAAAAAATCAACATTGTGCATTGGTATTTATAATATGACTCTTCCTAATGGATTAATTATTGAGATAGATGATTTGTATTTTGTACCATCCATAAAGAGAAACATGATTTCTACATATTTTCTTAACATGAAAAGGTTTTTATTTTTATTTAAGGATAATCATTGTGTAATTTTTTAAAAGGTTATGGTGGTTAAAATACAATGAATATACTATGTTTTTTAGATTGTGGAAATTTAATTGATAACATGGAACTAAATTAAGTCAAATAGAATGATTATAACACTTTATAACTTTGGTATTGTTTCCTAGATCATATTAATGAGAATAAATTTCAAATAGTACTTGCATGGGGTCTCTTAGATTCATTATATTGGGAATCATATGATGTATGTGAATATTGTTTAAAGGGTAAAATGAACAATACAACTTTTTTTATGAAAATGAGAGAGTGAAAGGGATTTATTAGACCTAGTTCATTCTAATGTTTGTGAGTCTTTAAATATATATGCTCAATGTGGTTACCAATACTTATTTACCTTTATGGATGATTATAGTCGGTATGGGTATGTGTTTTGTAATTTCCCATCCCAGAATAGCCAAATAGTGTCAGACTGATGGCATCGCATGACCTTAGGTACATCTCCCCATATTCTAGAGGCTATAAACTAGTGTTAAGGGTACAATAATGTATCGTGGGGAGAATATACCCTATTGTATCATAATATAAATAATAGATATGTAGTGTAAATATATATTAAAATGATAACATTGAGGTATAAAAAAATGAAACACAATGAAAGTATAATAATATAAAATAACATCACCATGCTATAATATAACGCAAAAATATAGGTTTCATTGTTAGATAGATATAAACTAGATATCATGTGGTAAATCATACAAAACCAGTTCCAAGGGTAAAAAACTAATGACAATCATAATAGAGTCCCAAGTTATACCTAGGTCTTATCTTCTAACTTCAACTAAGCTATCTAAATAAACCATCCATCATTAATCATTTTCCCTATATGTGTGTGTCTAGGAGGTATACTCAAGTACTAGGGTGTCAAGGCATCGGATCAGGGTGTGATTAAAATTTAGTAGGCCACCACCAAGGGTTTCTATAACATATCTATATATAGATTGTATAAATAATATGATATTCTAATAAGATATAAATAAATAACTTTGAAAATAATACCTTTCATTGTCACAGATGTTGCTAAACCACCCGGGTATGACCGTAACTTCTTCTTATAACCTTAGAGTATCTCTGAAAATACCACAATAATACTTATAGGGACCAATATCACATATTATATCACATTTCATGACATATTAATACATAAGTGACCATTATCTTGAGATGAATCACATCCACATCACAACCACCTTAGGAGGTATCACATTCAACCCATATAACAACCACCAAAGGATCCCAAACCACAAGTTTGTATCATGAATAACTCTAGAGTAATCTCATATATCCCATATCTCAACAATATTATGAGCCATTATGCCTATCCATCATCATAAAATCATTAGTAGGTATCACATCCAACCTGTATTATAACCATCTCAAGAGGCGTTATGTCAAGCGTATATCACAACCACCTCAAGAGACCTAACGTCTAACCCACATTACAAAATACATGGGAGGCATCATGTACAACCTATAAATCATCCCACACAAAACAACACAATATATCATTTAAGAGTATCCCATCAGTTTTCATTACACCAAACTCAAATAAACAAAATTAAGTCCCATCTATGATTGGAATTGTACCTAATCTAAATCAAAAAATCACCCCCTATTAGAATTACACCCAACCTATAAGAAAATATCATACATTGTTGTGAATACACCTAGCCCAAATATATGACACAAGTATCTATAATTTCTATTTAGTATTATACCTAACCCAAATCACATGTCCCTCGATGATTAGCATTACACCCAACCCATCCCAATAATACATCATTGGTTTTCATTACACCAAAACTGAAACACGTACCTTAATATCATGATTTTTTAACCTAATGAAAACATAATAATTTATATAACACAATTCAATATTTATAAAAAAAAAATAATAAATAAAACATATTGATTAATACAATTAAATCACAAGGGTCCTATGGGTTGAAAACTCACCATATACCATCACACACTTTACTTATTGTTTGGTCTCTTAAGCATATAACCAATTCTCAATTCCATACCATTAGTGATTACCTTAATTTTATCCTTATATAATTAATCTTTAAATTAAAAAGAAATAAACTTGGGTACATACTAAGGCCATCTAGAACATCACTTATCTAGGACACCGCAACATCTCCTCTTTATAATTAAAAACACATATAGTTAGGATATGTCACTCAATGGGAATGACATCCCTCAACCAAACCAGAATAAACATAGGTTTTATTAAATGTATTGGTAACACAATGTATATAATTATCATAATAATGGAATAAAATATATCTCCCTTCCAATTTCAACTTATTACAATCATCTCACACCTAGAAAAATACCAAAATCCCACCCAAGGTATACCCACACAAACATATTCAAGAGTGTGAGGGAGGAAAAATCACCTCACATACTGATCTACAATACAATATGATTAATTTCAAAAAAAGGTTCCAATTATATCAATTATTAAAATCTTAGATAACCTTATGTTTTAAATTTTCTATGTCATCAAGTCTCATCACATGGGAAACCATACATGATCCCTAAATTATACATTCTCTCAAATGGTAAAGATAAGTCCAATTAAAATATTCAAGATCAAGTGCTCATAGTAAGAATGATCATATATCACATGAAGTATGAAAAAATGTTTATAGTTTAGGAAAATAATTAAGTACCACCATCCTTGATCTACAAGAATCTTTCTAATTAAATATCATTGGATTAATCATCTTTAATTGTAGATTCCCCCAAAATCTGAAAAAAGATACTTAAATTAGGGAATAACCAATTATAAATGATATAATAATGATAAGAATAGTGAATAGAATGAGTATTGAGGTTACAAAATACCACTAGTGGTCAACCAGAAATGTTATCTCATTATTCTAAGATCAAACATTTAATATTACACTGGGAGAAAAAGAATAAAGGTGAAGGGAGGAAAGAGATGGGAGGTGAAGATAATGGGGTGTGAAATGGAATCATATAGGATAAGGATTTAATATTTTATAACTGGATTGATGAAACTACATCCTATTAAATGATGGGTATCCAAGTATGAAAGTTTTGGGATCTCTTATGAATTTATTTAAGCACAAAATAAAATCAAACAATTATCTCAATCGATTTAAAGGCGTTTTCAACAACTGCTCTTCATTAGTGATCGTTGCTCGAAGGAACTGAGGTTAGATTAATCTATATCATAAAAATTCTCTTATAAATTCTATGGTAACATTGATCATTAATATCTAGGTGTTATCGCAAATATTTGATTAATCCTTTGATGTTCTGAAGTTTACTTCTACATCGATCCTTTGATTAGTGATGTAAAACTTAGATTGGTTGCTTGAATTGATATATTTTCTATATTTGTTGCTAGAAAATTGAGATAGAGGATCTAAAATTTGATAAATTAATTAAAAACACTGAATTATATCCTCCTATGACTTATATATCATGGTTTGAAATACTCTGAAAAGGCTCCCCACCCCTCAAATATATATTATCCACTAAATAATCCATAAATGATGTGTTATAACCAACTATATATGTTATAAACATCATTTATTTTTTTATCGCTTGTCATGTAATAATTATATTATGTGATAAAATAGATCCATTAACTCAAATAGTTTTCCTCAAAAATATTAAACAAACCCTGAATATTAAAATAACATTCATTTGTAAAATATTTTCTCATGTATTCACTTGATATCTTGTGAAAAAATTTAATAAATAAATTAATTACTAATTATTATAATCTCTAATAATATGAATTTATTTACTTCATGGTGATCATTTATTCTTGTACATCTATCAGACCCTATGGTGGGGCCCACCATGTCCTATACTCCTATTCAGTAAAATAGGCTAGATTTTTGAATATTGTAATTATGTGACCCTATAGTCCCTTATCTTGATAGAAATAAATATTATTCTTGGACCAAGAGTGGATTCTAAAAACCCATCAAGGGCCCTAAGGAGATAGGTAAAGTTCAAAAAAATGACAACCTTTCCTATAAACACACATCATGTAATATAATCTCTTTGTCTCATGATATCTCATAAAGCAGGATACACATTTTTGTGTCATCATCCTTTCTTGGTTTATTAATAAGTTACCATACTGGATGAACTTACATTCTTTTACCATGGTCATGGATTTAGAAAAGGTATTACCATCCTAATCAACTGAGCTTGAGATATGACTTCCTTTTGGGAGAGATAAATTCTATATTGATTATCCAATCAACATTATTTCACTAATAGTTCAACCAAATCAAGCTACCTCCCCATGAAAAAAAATCCATGGTTTTCTTCTTTTATCATAGTATATAATCAAATGGTATGCAATTATAATAATCCCAAGTTGAGGGACCAATACATGTTTTATTAGATAGGAACTACCAATGACACCTAAAACTTGTGGGGTTCCTATTCATGAGTCATACCTCATGATCTCATCTACTCAAGATCACAAACTGAGAACTTTATGAGAAGAAGTATCAATGATTAGGATCCTCCATTACCTGATGGTTATACATCATTTGTGTTATGTCAATATGATGTTTATGGATAATATGACATAAGTTTAAGATTATTTCCATTTAATCTCCAAGTTCTAATTATAACCTAATAAAATCTATAACCTTTTGATATGACAAATAATATATCTAAATTACCATGTAAATAGTGAATATAGAAATATCAACCCTATTATGGTAATTATACATCATTCATAACTCACTGTATACATGGTATGGTAATTGAGAAGTAATTTTCAAGTTGGTTCTAGGGAACCCACTATTACAACACTCCAATTTTCGCTTGATCCAACTTCCTAACTAACCTTTTTATATTTCACATGATAAAATCATGCTTCTTTTGATTTATGGATTTAGTTTTTGGGCCTAACACATCTTCGTTGTGTGGTTACTCTACTATCTAAAACTTTACATCCTTGAGAAAGATTCCTCAAGAGATGATATCCCTAAGTGTATTCATTTTCTCCTCTATATAAACTTTACATCTTGGATAGTACCATTAAAGTAGGATTATCGTAATTTATATTTTTATTAAACTCTACTTACTAGGTTATATTATATAAATTTGAACAAATCAATGCATATTTTATATGACTTCTTTAGTTAAAAAAGAATTTGTAACGCACTCAATATTTGTAGATATGGCTACCACTAGTTTGAATGAGTTTATTTTTCTCATTAACTTAGACTAACTATGATATTAGATCATATTGGTCCAAGGTAAAACTATTTTTTCCCCTTAAAACTATATTCCCTTCCTATCCATGACCTAGGAACATCTCCCTTATATGGTCTCAAGTAGAATTAGAGAGTAATAACTACTTCCAGTGTTGTTCTATTCAATTTAACTAATATTTTCCTACCATAAATCATATATCAGAAATATAATATCTAGTAAATAACTTGGAATATGTGATAGATCCATTTTTTATTCTTATATAATTATACTCACCGCTTTAATCTCCTCATATGTCTCATACATGTCTTCTTGGAGATATTTATACCACGTGAAATTGGTAATAATTCTCCCTAGAATTATCCCAACACATTATTAGTATATATACATTGACTTATTTGAAGAAAGCCATTAGATCTACCTCAGTAGATTTCATTCCCTAGAACAATGTTTGCTAATTTAATTCAATATCTATATAGTTACTTTCATTATATTCTTAACTAAGTCTAAGAACAAATTATTATTTTTCATATGTTATAAACGTATTTTTCTTCAAAAATAGTGGAACCCCACTAACCACTTGTAGAAACTTAACAAAAAGTTAATTTCAAATGAATATTATATGATATTTTTTCTTACTTCAATAAAAAAACTAGTTTTTAGAAATTTTCAACACATATCAGCATTCTATAGTGTCACAAAATCTTTCTAGTTGTATTGAATAGACACTTTCCATGAAAGGTGGTCTTGACATCCAATGTAAAATAAAATTATCATATAAAGTAGTTATGATAAGGAATAATTATAATGGATTTAATCATGATGACTTGGTACAACTAATTCAGGCTTATTGGTACCACTCTTGAACTGCCTATGTGTATTCTATATTGAATACCCACCAAATAATTTACATTAATTGAATATATTTCCAAAATACAAACTTGATTTTTCTACATGGAATCCATTTCCTAAATTCATATAAGCTTATAAATCATAGATGATTGCCTTTTATTGTTTCCTTGTATTATTCATTATTATCAATAAATAATGTATCACATGTCGTAGTGAATATAAAACCACCACTATGGATTCATCTTTTCTACATAGTCTGTGTCTCTAGAATATTACTTTTCCAAAATATCTTATGGAACTAGTTCATATGTCAACTAGTTGTGAATATTCATCCTTGACTTAAACCAATTCAATATTTCTTTCACTATCTCAAATATAGATGTGTTACCATTTATATAAATATAGTCTATAACTTAACCATAACCTTTTATATTATAGGAATTTATGTAATATGCTATATGAACTTTAGGATACTTACAGAGATGCCCTTTTTGTTTATCTTAATTCATGTTTGTTTACATACTTTACAAACTATTTTCATATAAACACGTTTTATTATGAAATGATGGATTTATTTCATACTATAACTCATATGATATCCATTTTTCATTAAATTTGGTATATGGTTATGGGATAAAACCTCTATTTGTGAATCATTTCTTTAAAAATAATGGAAGTATCTACATTATAGATGAGTTATAACATTGATTATCATTTTACTTACTTCATGACTCTCATGTGTATAAGTAAATGTGCATTTAAGAATTATTTCAATATAAATTATATTGATCAATGTTATCATGTAATACTCATCATAAATCCTCCTTTTAAATATCATATCTTTCATGTGTATAAGGTAATGTGTATTCAAGAATTACTCCACACTATATTATAATGATTGATGAATGGTTGGTTAAGATATTATTCATCACAAGGGATTGAAGAAACTAATATCTTCCAAGCATACATATTTCATTATTCACTTTTACATTCTATAAAAATATTAAAATAATCTCGTGGATTATATGAATTTACATCTAGCTTAACCATGAAGTATTTCACACTCTCTAGTTGAACATATTCTAAAATATTTATGGATTACCTTTATTTATAAAGGTTTAATTACCCAAAACTAGATAAATAAATGTTTCAATAATACCTAAGGTATTTAACTCCAAATATTCTAAAAACCTTAATGGGTATATCCTTGAAAACTACCTAGTTCTATTATAAAAATAATTACCTTATCATAACCCGGTATAGCGGAGTCTTACCTTTTATATTCATCAGTTATTTCCAATGATTCAAGCATTGATGAAAAGTATTAAACATCACAAACAACATTTACCCTAAAATAGAATAATGGATCCTTGTTTCCAATGGATTCATAATATAAAATTTTTTGGTAATACTTAAATATAATTATAAGCTTGGGAATTATAAGTTGTGTAATTTTCACTGCTAACTTAGGAGTCACCCTTTCTCAGTCACTTGGAGAACTTTACTTACTTCTTATGAATTTTATTTTCTAACATAGTTACAGTATTTAAATATACATATGTGATAGTAATGGTGTATTTAATACCCAAGAATTAGGATATAAACATCACATACAATGATGATTATATACTAAGTGGGATCATATGCTTGGTTCTACTTTTATTCGTTGAATTTTTTCTTCCATAGACTTATCTCATGATATGTGAAGCAAATAACCTCTTATTTAATGGATTTATTATTTTCTTGGAAAGTAAATTGTAAATTTTACTTTGGTTTCACACTTTTTATTTTAACTTGTTCACTATAAGAACTAAAGATCAATCTTTCTTTATGTTATTATCTATTTAGAGAATCTTACCCAATAGTTAATGAATTATTTTTATCCATATTGTTAATTTTGTAATCCTAAATGAAACTATAGTAATTGGGTGATAATTATATAATAATGGGATTATTTAAATATTGTGACTCATATTTAAATATACATTTATTTAGTGTAATCGTCATCTCATTCATTTCCCGCTTCATTTTATCCTTAGAGACTTCTCAAAGATGAGACAACATGTGAAACCATCCATGTCTTGATGTTGTTTACACAAATCATTAGACATTGATGATAGAATTATGATGTAAAAAATAAAAATTTGATATTCATGTGTCTAATGTAATCATTTTTCTCACCCTTACTTCCTATGGTGGCTCAACAGGTAGTGGGGACTCCAACACATAGATTTTCCTATATTAGAGTACTTTTTACAAGTGCTTGTACTGATCTTGGAAACTTTCACCAGTGAGGAAATATTATTTTTCCAATATGGATCATAGTGTAGATGTGGTATTACTTTCTATTATTATATCAAATAAAATTTTTGTAGAGAATTAATTTATATTGATTGCTTCTTAGAAATTACTCTTTAATTAAATCAATAGTTGTCTCCCGCTATTTTATTGAACCGTAGTATCTCTCACTACTATATTCATAATACTCAATTACTTGATCATTCAAGTGTAAAGGATCCATAAAAAATCTCTTCATATTCCAATATATGGCTACACCTCTACTCATATATTTTCAAGGTAGGTGTTTGATTGTACAACCACATTAACTCATGGCACCATGAATTGTTGAGTGAAGTCTCGGATTCTAGATATCATAAAATTAATATATTAAACCCATCACCTATAATGTGGATAAAATGTATCTTTGAATACCTATTTGTTGAAATAATTAGTTACTTTGACCCCTAACATTCATAAAAACTCCCCAGTAGTAGGAGGCTCCCTCAACTAAGGCTAAAGAACACCTTTTACTCATAGTTTTGTTCAAATTTAAGCAACATAAGGTGTTATAACTTAATATAACTTTGAGTGTTTTTATTATTTCATGATGAATGAAATAATTTTCTATTTGATATTATCATATTTATTAATATCACTCACATCACCATAATTCATTAAATAGAAAACTTTTATTGTAATATAACTTATTTTAATCTATGCGTTATTTTTTATTATTTTATGTGATCACATAAAAATTCATATTCAAAAAAATATAATAAAAATTGAATAAATTAAATAACCAACATGAATGATCTTGATAATTTAGTATTTTGTATACATTTATGCTCAATGGATCAATTGTAACCATATGGGTAAAATACCTCAGTCATGTCTGACTCATATCACAGCTCGCACCCTAGCCCATTGTATCCACATCTTGTTTGGAATACCACCTTGTCTCAGCATGGTCTACATATTATAACATCCTAGAAAATATATATATATATATATATATATATTTATATATATATATATTCTTGGGAAATCACAAAATAAATTAAGGATAATACAAATGGACGCATAGACCCTTATACATATAAAGCAGAAAAAGACAATGCACAAACCGTCAAAAATAAATTAATTTTTACATGAATTGTATGTAATTGAAATAATTAAATAAATAAATTTAATTCTAGAGATTTATTGGCCAGTCAATGCTCAATATTATTTAGTATGTAATATATACATGATATAAAATTAATTTTGTAAAAAATTTAACTCAAGGGATATTTAAATGAATTAAAATAAATTTATCTAATTTTAATTCATAAAATAATAAACACATGGTCCTCAAAAATATTATAAAGATTTCAAAAAAAATATAAATTATTTAAATTATTTAAAAAAAAATTGGGCCCCTAGGTAGCCCAAAAATACCTAAAATTGGATTCCAAACCATACCCAAGAAAAGTGGAGGCTGGGTAGGTTTGGTAAGGTCCAAACCAACCCAGTTCGAGTCAATCTAACTCAGATGGACTATTGGGTTGGCCAAAAGTTGGTGCACCATGCCTTGCATGGGACTATGGTTGGTGAAGGGTGGAAGGGAGTTGCCTGATTGTTTATATATATATATTAAAATAAACTCTTTCCCATAGGTGGATAATTAAAAACACAACCCCTTTTGGGGGGAGAGCATATACATGGGGTGGCTAAGTTGTAATAGTTTTTTTTACTATGAAAGAGACTACCCCCTCCCCCTCAATGTTTTTTTTACTTTTGTATAGTGGTTGTGCCTCCCCTTTACTTACATATTTTATTTTTTTGTTATATTTTTTAACTTTCTTAGGCAGCGCCCCCACCAAATTTGGTTTCTTTTTTTATATATTTTTATTATTACATAGGTATCAAATGCCTATAGACATAGGTGTTTTTTTTCACATACATATGCAATAAATTCATTGGGTGGAAAGAACTATTTCAGTAACTAAAATTCGGATGGAATATGGGTGGGTTACCAAAAAAATGACACTACCTATCGACCTGATTCTATCCATTTCTAGAAAAATTAAACACACACACATAGAGATATATGTGTGTGTGTGTGTGTTATTTATTTTAAAACCCACAAAAATTAGTTTCGATCTAATTTAAAACTTTTATGGATGCAACTTGGCTGCTCGTGATCGGATCGAAGCCCAGTTCGGTGTGATGAGACCATGAAAACAACCTATTCTTGAATTTAATGAAAATTTAATTTTTATTTGGCTTAAACCATCATGATATCCCACTGATACCAATTGAAAGTACTAGGATGCACGGTGAAATGATACAGGTCAGGGATTTAAAATTTTATCACCAGATCGACACAACTACATCATATCCAGTGATGTGCATCCCAATACAAAAGGTCAATAATATTTTGTGAATTGATTTAATCAAAAAATAAAATCAAAAAAATACCTTGATCGGTTTGAAGGTGTGTTCGAAAACTGTTCATTACTGTAGATCGTTTCTCAAAGAAACTGAAGTCTAATTCCTCTATATCATCCACACACACTTCAAAAGTTTTTAAGAACATTGATCATCGATATCTAGGTGATAGTACAGATATTCAATAAATCTTTTGATGTCTCAATGATCACTGTTATGTCTATACTTTAATCTATAGAGTAGAACTTGGATCGTTTTCTCAGATTGATGGATTCTCTCTCTAGGATGAAGGAGAGATGAGAGATAGGCTCTCAAATTCATGCAATGAATAGTATACTAAATGAGAGACTAGTCTAAATTATATATCAGGGTATGAAATACTTAGAAAAGGATCTTGGACCCTGAATATATATTATACACTAAATAATCCATAAATGATGTGTTATGACCAATCATTTATGTCCTAAACATCATTTTTATTTTTATCACTTACTTGTAATATAATAAATATATTATGTTATAAAAGTGTGTCACTAACTCAACTCATCATTCCTAAAAATATTAAATGAACCTTGAATATTAAAATAATATTTTTTTCATTAAATATTTTTCTCATGTATTCACTTAATATCATTTGAATATTTTAATAAATAAATTTAATATCAATTATTATAAACTGGAATAATATGAATTCATTTATTTCATGGAAAATAATTTATTATCTTACATATCTCAAAAATCATGGTGGGTCCCAAAATTTTCTATAATCATATTCATTAGAATAGTCCATAATTTTGAATATTCTAATTGTGTGACCCTCTAGGCCTTTATATTGATAGTAGTTAATACTATTTACAGGCCAGGAGTAGAGTTTAGAAACCCATCAGGTCCCCTAAGGAGATAAGGAAAAGTCATAGTAATGAAAACCTTTCCTACAAACACACATCATGTAATATAATATCTTTGTCTCATGATATATCATAAAGAAGGATGCACACTTTGTGTCATCATACTTTCCTGTATTATTATCCGTTGAACTTACTGGATGAACATACCTTCTTTTACCATGTTCATGGATTTTTCTATTTGAGTTGGTTCCCTAGAAAAAACTTGTTTAGTACTTGATTATATGTTTTCATTATTAATGAAGTTTCTTATCACATCATGATTGTTTCTTTTCATGACTCTTGTATGTGATAATTTCCTAAGAATGTATGTCACACTGAAAGGGAATAGAAGTTCCCCACAATGATGAAAACCTAGAAGTTCTATGAAACTATTCTGGAATATATGTTATATGTTCAAATGATATTTTTTGAAGGGATTCATAAAATATAGGATATTAGGGGTAGTGGGATCATAATACATTCATACACCTTCTCATGGTGTTCATCTTTCATAATCACCAATATATGAGGTTATGAGAATAGACCTGTCAATAGTATATCCACATTTCTATGTTCCATTCGGTGTTCATATATGAGTCATGTGTATTGATCCTTAGAATTTAATATTATCATTAATGGATATCATGACTTGTGTACATTGATTTATTGATTAAAACCATGAAAATATATGTTCATGTAGAGGTAGGATACATTGGGTGCATTATGAATGATACTGAATTGATGGATAATGTGAGAAAGGATTTATCCCTTCTTACCCTTGATAGAAGTTGATATCTCAGACCCTTTGATGGGAATAGAACTACCTGTATAAATATATGGTCATGGTGTTTGATGGGTGATTTCATTTATATAAATTCAAAGAAAGAGACATCGAGAATATAGGTTGATGGCACCAGCATGCAACCTACTTGATTTGAGATATCACAATAAATGGATTATATTACACTGTAAGAGCTCATAGGATATTTGATGTTTTTGCAACATTAATTATTTTTATATGGGTGACATATAGTATTTATAGATTTTAAACTTGTACTTTAGGTGGTTATTCCTAATTCTATTGAGAAATAATCCAAGAAGGTCACAAACTAAGTGCATTTTCAATATCAGTTAAATTCAAGTAATGAATTTAACAAGTTAGACTAAATAATATTTATTCAAGTTTTTTGATTTCCATAATTTAATCACAGTTTATTCAAAATAATAAGTGAGTTAAATAATTATAATAAATATTTATTTTCATGTTTGGTGAATATAATATTTATTATATTCATCTTAGAATAATGCAATGACATTTATTTATTAATTAGTCATTATTTGAGGATCAGTAAATGTCGATGAGGGAAAGCAAACCAATATTAATGGTTTGATTGGAAATAGAATAAAATATATTTAATTATATTATTAATGTGTTACACATGTTAGGATATTAATTATAATATTATTATTATTAATGGACATGGGGTCAACTTAGATTATTAAATATAGTAATGGGAATGTGAGTGATTTTTCAACCCTAAAATTACCATAATAAATATCTAATTACATCACTTTATATAACAAACTCTTGGTGTACAAAATGGATAATAAAATACTCTATAAAACCCTAGATAGATAACTATAGAAGTAGAGAAAAATCTCTCTTCCTTATTTCTCAAGCCTTAAAGAGAGAATAAAGAGTTCTTTAGCCTTAAAGTAGAATACTATTGCGATCAACCATGAACAACGCATGAAATCAGGATCGGTCATGCTATCATTCAAATATTTTATGGTGACATTTAGAGATTTTGGTGCATGTTTGGATCACCACTAGAGGGTTTCTTCACTTTGATCATGTATCACAATGATGGTAAACTGAGATCTATTTAACTATATTATCAACAAAAGTTGGATTAGAAGTTAAGGTAATTCAATATATGCTCATAAATTAATTATAAATTACATGTGAATATCCTCCTCTTCTAGTTACATAATTTTATTCTAGTCAAGTAATCTAAATTTTAGTTGTACATGACGTTTTAATCATGTGCAGAAACAATTACATGTAAATTAAGAATAAAATCCAAGTTGGTCATACCATCAAAGGACACTTTCACTATGCTTGTCACCTATATTGGTGAAGGTACTACCATCCTAGTCAACTAGGCCCATGATATAACTTCCTTATAGAATTGAAAAATTATATCTTTATTATTCAATAAATTTCATACCATTAATGGCATTCCCAATGAAAGCTACCTCACCATAGCATAAATTCCATGATTTTCATCTTTCATTAAAGTATATAATCAAATGGTATAAGCTGATAAGAATCTCAATTTGAGAATCCAATACATGTGTTCATTTACATGAACTACCAATGACACCTAAAACATATTGTGTTCTAATTGGTGGGTCATTCCTAATGATCTTATCTACTTGAGATCACCAAGTGAGAACTTCATGATAAGAAGTCTCAATGCTTATAATCCCCCAAAACTTGATAGTCACACATCATCTATGTCCTGTTTTTATGATGTTTCTAGACCATAGGACATAAGTTTAGAATTATTTTCATGGTCTCTCTAGGTTCTCATTATAGTATTAGAACTATTATAACCTTTTGATATGATAATTAATATATGGAAATTACCATGTAAATAGTTGATGCAACAATATCAGCATTATTATGGTAAGTTTACATCATGAGTAATTCACTATATACATGATATTATAATTGAAATATACCATTTAATTTGGTTTTAGGGACCCATAATTACAATAGAAGGCTGTTGTATAAATAATGGAAGCCCCCTTAATGATTTTTTTAACATTTTAATTATTTAAATTAACAATTAAAAAATAATAAAAACATATAGTGGGTGTGTTTTTGTGCAACCATGTTGGCTAGGGAGTAACTCCTAAACCAAGGTAAGGTTGTGGCATGGCACATAAGGTTATGACATAATACCCTAATTTATGGAAGAATCAAAGAACCTAAACCCTAGGTCATTAGGGTTCAACCCCTACCATAATGATGTATCACTTTCCCACTAGCCTTACTTCACAATGCATATCATACGCATCACATCATGACACATCCCCCTCGAGAAAGCCTTCACGGCACGGATTATGGGTTGTTTCATGACCAACCACCTATAGATAAAATATTTTATCTTATATATATAGAAGGTTCATTCTACATATATTTTTTCATAGTGTATCCTTCCTCTACTACGGCATGATCCATTACCCTAAAAAACTAATCTTATGAATCCCTCACAACACAACAATTACCTATTCTATGGAATGGTCTCTCTTAACTCGTGAAAAATTTAATCTCACATAGGACTTCATCACAGTTTAACTCCCTAATGTTACAACATAATACCTTAACATGTTATATAATTCTTTCCCAACACTATTCCAACATCTGAAATACTAAATCCTAGTATCTACCATCACCTAAAAAACTTAAAAACCATAAAATCATAGATGATTCAATAAAAAATTAAAAACTCCCATAATTTTGAATACATGGGGTGTTACAACCTCCCTACTATAATACTACTCATCCCCTTTAAGACTAATGGTGCATCTCTATTTTCCCACACTATTCACTATTAATTGATGCACAGTCCAATATCTATACTCTAAATGGTTACATTCATCCACAAAGCACACCTAATCTAGTGTAATTATAAAAATCTTAGACACCTTTCACTCTGGATCATCATAAAACTAGTTATCCATCAAACAATGTATGTTGATCCTTGTCTATATTATCACACTTGATCACATGTAAAATGAATAATTTTGTACCCCCACCACATTGACTATCTCTGTAAACCAAATGGACCATGCATCATGGTATGAATAGACCCTAAAACTTCATGATGATTCTCCACTCCTAACAGTAGTCCTAAATTAAAATTTCACCAACAACACATGCTAATGATCAACATCGTTAGTAAATATTAATCTATCAATGGAACAACTCCACACCTGAGAATCTCCCATCTATTCTTATTAGAAATTTTTTTCACACCCAATACTATACACATAACACAAATGCCCGCTTCCTCATTCCAAACATAATACTCTTCCATGAGTACTAGTATTCCATATAAATACTCACCCTACTAGTGTGTTCCCCAAAATTATACCTGGTCATTGATGTCAAACCATGACCCACAACTCACACCCATCAATTACAAAATATTCCAAATTTTCATGATTATTATCAATCAATACCCACATTAGGGTATTTTTCATTAACTAAACTTACTTCAGGCACTTGAGTCTAAGAAGTAAAAAAACCAAAACCACCCCCAGGTTGGGTCTACCAATAATTCACCATCAACACTTAACAAGATTATCTTGAGATTAGTGTCTCGCACTTTGAACATTTATGTTGTACTCCCCACTATAAAATTTCTCTTATTCCAACTCAATGAGATGATCTTGGTCAAAATATTATTTCATCCAAAAACTGACACTCATGATCCCTACTCTTTACATTATGATAGACCCACACCATGAGCCTCTCACTAGGGTCTTGGTATATCGTGCTTCCTTAAAAAAATGTTTACCAATTATATTAATACTCTATTATTGAAACACCCAATATCAATGCATGTGTCTCAATTTACATAACAATTCTCACCATCATGTGACTCTCATGTTCTAACCTACTGTAGATTCTTCTCAGTTACACATGAAGTTCACAACCACATTAGTGAAAATGTCACAAAATTTGTGGTACTCATATAATTCCATTCCATTACCACCAAGTCACTCATCCTATTTTCATTTCTCAAGATCAAATAGTCATCATGACACATCTCACAAAAAAATCTCAACCCATATCTCATATGAGATAACCAATTAGCATAACCAAAAAACCTTAGGACCCTGTCGATAATTTCACCATCACATTAAAGATACCATGTTTCACACACCAGTCATTTCATGATGCATGGTTTCTCACTGGTCAATCACATTTGACCATTCCTGTAGAAACCCTTACTCTAAACATAATGAGATATAGTTTCATGGTATAATACACCTACCATATCCTCATCCAATACAAGATGTATCACACCTTTCCAAAGTCACAACATGCCCAAATCACAACATAGGTGGTATTTTCCATCAAAACTATCAGCATCCCATGAATTTTCTCTAAGAAGTTACATATATCAAAGGATTTCCAAACCCCGTCACCATATCTAGAAACTCTTCAAGGTCTTATATCTTATATGGATCTCAAGGGAAAAACACACACCCACATGAATTAACTTGCATATTGGTGTGGAATCACTTGAAATAACTATGAATTGATAGAATAATCATAACCAAATTCTCAAGATTCATGTGAGGTTCACCACTCAATCTACCAATTCCATATATTTTCTTGAAATCGACTAATTAGTATATCCCACAATCCATGTAGTCTTATCTCGCGTAACCACCACTAATCTCATCAATCCTTGATTGATCTTAGGTAACATTTACCCACATAACCTATATATTGATTAAAATCTCACTCAATTATTTACTCTATAAGAGAGTATTCAATGGATGCTAACAATAGTTCACAACTATTACCTTCATCAAAAAAAGTATATTCATCTAAGTGAAAACCCTAATGTAACCCTATCATACCACTCAACTCATTCCAACATGAGTTGTATCCCATCAATCCTAGGCTCATGTTACTAATCAAATAGTTCGTCTTGCCTCTTATGTATTTCAAATTTCTTCCTAACACAATGTACAATCGGTCCCCTCATTCACACACATATCTAAGGAACCCCACATAATCCTATACACTAACCCGATCATACCTTCAGTGCATTATCCTACAACATGATTCATCTACCCTTCCATTTTCTATTAAGTAATCCACATACCTAAGATAACCTATATCTCTCAAGTTACCCTCTTATATCATAACACACCCCAATAAATAATAGATAACACACCATTTTATTATACTATAATTAATTAACACACCCAACCATGGGTTGTATCTCAACTCTATTAGGCTCTTCTTCTTGGCCTATAAACCACAACCCTATAGCCAACAGTTCATGGAGAACCTTAGATGATTGTATCACTAAAAAATAAGAAAAATAATATTATAATATACCTCTCAGAAATCCTATCAACAAAATGTATTACTAGTCCCATATTTCCCACTATAGGGTCACCATATTACTAAAACTATCATATAATTAATAAAAATACAGGAATATAAAACACACTGCACTACTACATACACACCCAATGATATAAGAATTTTATATCCCTCAACCATGAATCTAGCCCAACCTACCCTCTTTCTGGGAAATTCATCAAACACATAAAGGCATACATAACCAGTAATCATATTCTAAATAAGAACTAATAACCATGGTCCAATATAGTGGGATTCCACAAAAAAATTATATAAGAAAACATTATATAAATTTTTTTTAAAACTTTAACATTTGAACCTTTTCTCATAAGAAAATAAATCACATAAAATAATTAAAATTTCATGTGAATACTATGTTCCGATGATGATGCGTGAACATATGACTCTTTCCACCCAGGTCCAAGAACAAAAAAACAATAAATCAATAACAAACCAATGCACTTGGGATATCCAAATAGAATAAAATTAATAGAAAGAGAGAAATAAAAGTAATCCAAACTTCTTAGTAACTTGGATTTTAGATCACGTTGGTTTTTTACAAGAACATGAAATAACATCAATCCTAATATCCTAATAGTACAATATTTTTCTACTATATTAAAAATAATATTACAAAGAAAATAAATCTCAAATTCCACTTTGTAACATCCCATCCTGGACTACTTGAATAGTGTAATACCAGCAGTTCCATGTGACCTCAGGTATACCTATTCATAAACTAGAGGCCACTAACTAACAGAAAGAGTCTAATAATATTTTTTGGGGGACTATAACCTCTAGTATAATAGCTTCAATTATAAATAACTAGTGTAAATATTTGAAACAAGGATAACATCAAAGTAAAAAAATTAAAACATTAAAAAAGGATTAAAAAAACAAAATCACCATTTTATAACATAATTCACAAATACATGTCACATAATCATCTAAAAATAATATAGATCTATTATATAAGATCATATACAAACATATACAAGTGTAAAAAAACTAATGATAATCATAACTTGGTCCCAAGTCTTCACCTGTTCCCATATCCAAACTCTGACCAAACAATCCATCTCAACCATCCATAATTGGTCCTTCACCCTATCTATCTATGTGATTATTAGGTCTACTCAAGTATCAGGGTCTCCAAGTAGGGATTGAGTACAAGTCAATAGTCCAATACCAATGGTTTCACTAACATATCAAGTATATATAGTGCATGAAAATGTGATTTGATAAGAAGAAATAGATAATAAATTGTAAACATAACACTTTACATGGTCATGGGTTCTATCCAATCCACTAGAGTGGGAATATATGTGCTTCATCTAGGGATAGAGTGTCTCTGAACACACAATAATAATATTTATTAGGCATGACATCACAATTAATATCTCATAGCATAACATCTCATAACATAAGTATCTATCATATTAGGAGGAATCACATCCAACTCACATCACAATAACATCAACCAGTAACATATCCAACCAATATCATGACCACCTCAGGATACATCATATCCATCTCACATCATAACCATATTAGGACATATCATGTCCATCCTACATCACAACCACCTTAAGAGGAATCATTTCCAACCCGCATCACCAAATCCTCAAGAGGAATCATGTATGGTCTGTATCACAACCACCTCTAAAGGTATCACATCCAACCCATATACTAACCACCTAGAGAGTCATAAAGTCCAATAGGAATAAACAAATACTCATAGTGAATCATTCCCAACTTGTAAAACATCCCATACAACACACCAAAATATATCCCATGATAGTGTCCCCATGTTTGTAATTACACCCAACCCAAATCACAATTCCTTAAATTCCTATCTACAGTTGGAGTTACAACCAACCTTAAACACATAATCATCCTTGGTTGGAATTACAAGCAAAATATGACAAAATTTCATCCATGGTTGGAATTTTAATAAACCCAATCACACATCACAATTATTATCCATTTCTAGTTGGAATTACACCCACCCTAAATCATAAGTCCCTAAATAGATGTAATTACACCCAA
Organism: Viscum album; assembly: GCA_963277665.1. NCBI lineage: Eukaryota > Viridiplantae > Streptophyta > Magnoliopsida > Santalales > Viscaceae > Viscum > Viscum album. Next base: position 602,093,053 of record OY728122.1, read on the forward strand.
CCCATCCCAATAACCCATTATGGGTTAACATTACACTTAACCCACAACATATTCCATAATATCATCAGCATTTTTTATTTTAGAAACATAATCATTTATATATCACATTCTATTCTTTAAAAATCACAAAAGTAGTGAAATATATCAATTAAAATGCATATATCACAAGGGTACCATTAGGTGGAAACTCACCCAAAACTAGTATACACATTACTTCTAGGTTAGTCTCTCATGTACACAACCAATTCCCAATTCCCAACCATTTAAGACTAAAACCATGTTATCCTTATATTGTTAATATTTAAATTCAAAAATCATAAATTAGGGTACCAACTAGGTTCCTCTAGGTTATCTCTTAGTAAAGACACCATCATGGGTTTTCTTTGTAATCCCCAACACATCTGGTCAAGATCAATCAATAAATAGGTATGGTAACCCTCAACCTAACCATAATAATATTCAAATTTAGTAAATGGATGAATAATATATAAAATAAAATTCACAAAAATATGGAATAACTTTTATCACCCCTAGAAGGTTGATTTAGTATGGAACTCTCGTGGTTGTCCAATACATAAATCTTACCCAAGGTTTTCCCAATAGAAATATCTAATAAATAGAGGGGGGAACACTTAACCCACATACCAATAAACTATTCAAGAGGATATAATGAAATAAGAAGGATCCAATTATATGAATTCTCAGAATTTTAGACACCCTTGGGACTTAAATTTTTAATGGCATCAAGTATCATCTCATGGTAAACTATACACAATCCATAAATAATACTAACTCTCACATAGTAAATAAAAAAACATTTAAAATATTCAAGATCAAGTGATCATGATTGGTGTGGTCACATGTCACATGAAACATAAAAAAAATTAAATATTTGGGAAATAATTAGGGACCATCAACATAAATATATCTTAATCACATTCATTAAATATCATCAAACTAATCATCTCTAATCATAGGTTTCCTTAAAAGCTTAAAAAATCACTAAATTAGGTTATAACTGATGAAGTATGCTATAAAATCAAAAGAAACATTTAATAAATATAGGATAGAGATAAAAATTATCCCTATTTATCTACCAGGATAGATAGGTTCTGATTCTTAGCTCAAATGACGAAGATCCCACTTTAGGAAAAGAAGAATAAAGGGAGAGAGTGGAAAGGGGTGTGCAAAAATAATAGAAATGATGATAACCCCGTTTATATTTTTTATCATTTTAATAAATTAAATTAATACTTAAAACATATAAAAAACATATAGTGGGTACATTGTAGTGTGACCATGTTGTTTAGGGAGAAATTCCTTATCTGGGGTCATGTTGTATTGAAACACTTAAGATATCAACACAACACCCTACTTTATAGAATATCCACCTAGGCCTTTGGGTCAGTAGGGCTTTCAGGCCACCTTTAAGGCCTTCGGGCCACCTCAAGGCCTTCGGGCCATATACAGTTTCCCCAGACACACTACAAAAAAAAGAGCAGACCCAGAAGAGGATTCAGAGCGGGTACACTCACCAGAGCAGATCCAAATGGATTTTTTAGAATGAGAGAGTATAGCTATTCCATCGGGACCATACAGTGCTTTCATGGGAAGCCTAGCCAGATAGTCATGTGAAGGTGGAGAGCTACTATCATGATGCAGATGCTGGGGAGGGGCAGTTCCTTGTAGATAGTCTGGTTGAATTCCCTAAGACCTTTGGGTCATGTAATCTCCTAAGCCTATGGTCCATTTAATCTCTGATCCTATAGGCCTTTTAAGGGTTCCCCCTCATCCCTTGAAAGGGGGTTTATCAAAAATCAATAAAAATGAAGGCCTTCAGGACATTCAGGCCAAAGAACCCTAACCCTAGGTCCTTGTGTAAAATCACCTTTATTTGTGTATTCCACTTTATTATTGGTATAGAATCGTGGTTTAATCCTGATTCCTTATGTAATGAAACATCTCCCTTAAGCAGGCCTTCACTGTGCAACTTAGGGGTCATGGTGTGACATGAAACTTTATAGAAAAGGTTCAATATTACATTAAAAAATAGGTTATTCATGTGTATATTTTTTCATAGAACATACCTCATACACTTTTTTGTGATTATCAAACTTATGGGGAAAAATATAATCATATTAATCCCTCTCCATTCCATAATTTCTTTTATTATGGTGTGATCTCTCTAGACTCCTAAAAAATTTAATCTTGCATAGGTCCTTATCTTGGAGAAACCCTCTGTCACTGTTGAATCACCCCTTGACCAACTATATAATTCAATATTAAACAATAGGATAAGTTATGAAATACTACCTCTTATCCTCCACTAACACCTCTAATGTAACACCCCAAGCTTTCACGGTACATTCCCCTTTGAATAATGCAATAGATTGCATTGTGCGCAACTTCGAGATTCTAACACACTGTGACCAATCAAACTAGCCATTATGAATAGTAATACCCACTTTTTAAAATTTTATAAATTTTATCTTTCAAAATGGAATTCATTTTTGGATTAGTGATATCAAAATTATCTTAGGGTGAATTTTTTGTATTTTTCTGAAAACATTCAATTTTTGATGAATAGTGAAAAACAATATTGCGTTATTGGTTAAACCGAATTTTTATTTAAATAATTAGTTATTTTAATTTAATTTATTTTAGGTAAAAATAGATACATAATACATATATATTTTCAACTTAATTCATTGGATTCATTTTATAATAAGTTTATATATATATAATTTTATCGAATTATTTACCGTCTTTTACCCACCTCCTAGGAGCATTTGCAAATTTGTATAAAACTTAATTTTACCACTTCTGTGAGTTGAATTTCAAAAATCCTAAAGACATGGTTAATATCAATAAGTAAATGTGGTTCAATAAGAGAAAAATAATTTTTGGTGAATAGTAACTTTTTACTTTTATTTACCATGGTAAAAAGTAAATAGTGTAATTCAGGGTAAAAATGATATTATAATTACCCTAACACATGTCCTAATTCTATTGTATAAGTGTAATTAGACCAAAAAAACCTTAGGAATAAAATATGATCCCCTTTGGTCCACTTGTATTAGATTAGGACATTTATTATTATTTTATTTAAAGAAGAGTTAAAAGAGTTAAAATCAAAGTTTAATAACTAAACCATTTTTAATATAGGGTTATACATAAGATAAATTATAATATAAATATTCATTAGAAAGATAAAAATATTTCATACATAATTTAAATTTATTTATAATTTTTATACTTTAAATAATTAAATTTATTTATGACACAATGATGATGCAGTAATTACCTTATTAATGAAAGATTAAAATAATTGATATTATAAATATCCAAATAAATCTAATTTTATACTTTTAATGAATTAAATTAATTTTATAGGTTAATATGACATGTTAGGGTTTATAAAATTAATTTTTTTCTAATTAATAATGCGGTTATGAATTTAACAAAAAATACCAAATAGTGTCAAAATTGACATAAAAGAGTTTTTAAAAAAAATATTATATTATTAATTGGTATTATATTCCTAAAAATATAAAGTTTGGAAAAATGGATTAAATAATATTATATATTTCATTAAATAACCACTTTAGGTTCTCTTTGAAGTTTATAGTAAGTTTATTAACCATATAATATAAAAATATAAAGAGACATGGTAAATGTCAACTTATTTAACTAAGAGTTAAATCTAAAAGATAAGGTTAATATGATGATCTAAACCTGTATAAAACCTATTGGTTGATAGGTTTTAGACACATACCCACCTTATCCTTTAAATAATTCATTTTTGATCCATTATAAACCGAAAATTATTTTATTATAAAATAATATTTCAAGCTTTTCTTAAAGTAGCCCTCACCTCTCTTATAAAAGGGAACCTCACCTTATCTCAAATTCACACCTTCAAATCCATTTAGCTCGGCCAAACCCTGCCCAAATATCCTCTAAAATGTCCTAACTTCATCCAAGAGTACTTCCTTTAGTCATAAAGCCAACCTAAGGAGCCCTTTTGATCAAATCAAAAGAAAGAACCCGAAGAAGAGGTAAACATTTCATCACTTTATTTTCTTCTTCCACTTCCTCTTTCTTTGTTGTTTCCATTATAAAATAATAACTCCAGTCTATTATATATACTGTGATGTTATTATAAAAATGGTACAACCATATTCATTATTCTATCCATCCTATAAATGACAAAGTCACCATACGTGCGTACGTACAGATTACCATCTCCACATCGTGGTGCAGTTTGTTATTCAAACACTTCATCATTTGGATGGGTATAATAATGAGTATAAATGATTTAAATAATAAATATAACATTATAATTATTCTTTATATATGATATACTATCCAATTATATATGATTTTAATATCAAAAGAATGATATTGTCGCTCGTGTGTACGTCTCGATTATCGTCTCCACGAACGCGATGAGATTCATTCCCCATCGTAATCATTCAAGAATAATTTTCATTTTATGATTAAAAATAATGTTTATGAACATAATATAATTATGTATATGAATAAAATACATACTATCCATAAGAAACATGTCTTATGTAACCAATCATATAAAGGAAAACGAATCAATTAGCACCTAAAACGATGATACTACTGAAATATCATTAAAAAGGAAATATTAGAAGATCACATATGATATCATATTAATGTATATGGTTCTTGTATAAAGGGATTAAATAATATTATATATTTCATTAATGAACCACTTGAGGTTCTCTTGGAATTTTATAGTAAGTTTATTAACCATATAATATAAAAATACAAAGAGACATGGTAAATGTCAAACTATTTAACTAAGAGTTAAATCTAAAAGATAAGGTTAATAAGATGACCAAAACATGTCTAAAACCTATTGGTTGAGAGATTTTAGACCCATACCCACCTTATCCGTTAAATAATTCATTTTTTAGCCATTACAAACCGAAAATTATTTTATTATAAAATAATATTTCAAGCTTTTCCTAAAGTGACCCTCACCTCTCTTATAAAAGGGAACCTCCCCTTCTCTCAAATTCACACCTTAAAAGCAATTTGGCTCGGCCAAACACTGCACAAATATCCTCTAAACTTTCCTACCTTCATACCATATGACTTCCTTTAGTCATAAATCCAACCTAAGGATCACTTTTTATCAAATCAAAAGGAAGAACCCGAAGAAGAGGTAAATATTTCATCACCTCTTTCAAGTTCTTTTCTTATTCCACTTCCTCTTTATTTTTTGTGTCCATTATAAATTAATAACTCCAGTATATTATATATATTTTGATTTTATTATAAAAATGTTACAACCATATTCATTATTCTATCCATCCTATAAATGAAAAAGTCACCATATGTGCGTACGTACAGATTACCGTCTCCACGTTGTGGTGTAGTTTGTTATTCAAACACTTCATCATTTGGATGGGTATAATAATTAGTATAAACGATTTAAATAATAAATATAAAATGATAATGATTCTGTATATATGATATACCATCCAATTATATACGATTTTAATATCAAAAGAATGATATTGTCGCTTGTGTGTATGTTCGGATTACCGTCTCCACAAACGCGATGAGATTCATTCCCCATCATAATCATTCAATAATAATTTTCATTTTATGATTAAAAATAATGTTTATGAACATAATATAATTCTTTATATGAATCAAATACATCATATCCATAACAAACATGGATTATTTAACCAAGCATATAAAGGAAAACGAATCAATTAACACCCAAAACGATGATACTACTGAAATATCATTAACAAAGCAATATTAGAAGATCATATATAATATCATATTAATGTATATTGTTCTTGTATAATTTAATAAAAATTATTTCACCATTATATAGTAGGTTAACCTACCCTCGACCAAATAAAAGTGCAAGTTAAGGGTTAATTTCACAATCTCTTTATTATCTGAGGTTGTTTTTACATAAGTATCTACTGGGACCTATTTATCATCCACATACATGTTTCTTAAAAATGTATTCCAAAATATTTTTACTATTTTCTATAATATGGTTTAAAGTCATTTATACCCTTTTTTGACTTTTTATAAAATTATTTTAAAGGAATCTTTCCGTCATTTTCCAAACAAGGTACCTTATGACTTTTTCAACAAAATTAAGGTAAGAATGTTTTTTTAACTTATACGGCGAGTGAGGCTATTTTCCTCCGTTATAACATCATCGAAACTTCCCTTACAAGATTATAAGAATATTTTCAAAATAAATTTTTTCTTTTATAATTATATGAATTTTAAATGATTTCAAAATAGAAAAATATATTTCTCTAAAAAAAGTTTTGATTTCATCTATGTCAACATCCTTTGATAGATTGTAAGCTTATTTGAAGTTGATTTATTATGATAAAAAACTTCCATATTGTATTGAAGGTTTTTTGATATGTTTGAATGTGGATCTTTTATTTTTATACCATTCATGGTTTATGGATAAATTATTTACATTTCGTATGCTAGTTTTAATACGAATGTTTATGTTATGTTTAAACCTTTTCATATGAGGAATGCATTGGACTTAGTAAGTGACGGGTGGAGCCCGATATAGCTCCTCGATGCATCGATAGGTCTCATGATACAAAATAGTGTCTTGGAACAAGGCCTTGACAAAATCTTATTTTTAGTCTTGGAACAAGGCCTTGACTATGTGGTTATGAAGTCTGGCATTATGCATTCCATCATTATGAAAGTGGCTATTGATATTGCATGTGATTATTGGACTAGTATAATATCCATGTGAATAATTAAATGGAATTATTTGATTTTATCTTTTCCATATTATGTTGAAGTTCAAGTTTAAAATTATTTTGTTTTAGTCTTACATTTCCTTAAATGTTTATTCTTATTTGTGAAAGTTTCTTCTATATTGTTATCCATACTGAGCATCTGATCTCACCCCTTTCTATGTTTTATTTTTCTCAGGATGCGAAGAAGTATATTATGACTGACCTTCAGAGATAGTATAAGGGATATGAGTGTGTCCTATGGGGACTATGTTGTTGTAGTTCCTCATTTTATAATGTAATGTAAAATTTATGAATGTATCTAGTATTTCCAAGGCTACTAAACTAATCAGTCTTTTGAGAATTGATCTTTTGAGATCATGCCAATGTTATGTAATAATGAACCGACTCTGGGTAACTAAGGCTGGGGTGTTACTTTTGGTATTAGAGTAATTTTAGTACAAACATTGTAAGCTATATTTAGAAAAACTCTGATTGGAGAACATTACCCTAAGATAGACTTTGAGGATTAGTATAGAAGAACTTCCTAAAATTTTGGTACTGTAGAGATTTTGTGAGTTTTTCAAGCAATACATCCCTATCTGGATATGAGAAGGTAGAGGAGACTCTAGCACATATGTACCTAGGGGTAAAACCTGGAAACACCACTTTGATCTAGACTCGAACGGGAATTGGTGCACGATAACGGGCCTTGCTACACTCTTGGTTACGACATACCCGGGGGATATGCTTAGGATAATTCTCATTTTCTTTATAAAACATTATGAATGGTTTATGAGTATATACTTACCCAAAGAAAACATTTTTATGATTATGTATTATATCCATAAACTATTCAATTTATGTTAAGTGTTTTACAAGTTTGGAATTATGTATTGCGATTCATAAACTAATCTAGTGTATGCCATTGTTTTTAAATGGCGCCTAGTGGAAGGAATGGAAATTGTATCAACGCACATAATCCATGTGGGGATTTCCATCCTACTCAAGATAATTTTAGTGGAGCTGGTGAAGCAATTGGTGTTGATCATATTATCACCATATTAGGACAACTCGCTTAGGTTATGAATAATAACATTACCCATATGGAGCACCCTGATCCACAACGCGGAGGATCAATATTATAATTCTTAATGAGGAAAAAACCACCAACATTCAATGGGAGTACAAATCCATTAGTAACTGAGAAATGGATAAATTCCTTAGATAAAATATTTCATGACTTGGGGAGTAGCGAAAGGGAAAGGTTGTCATAGCAGTTTATCGCCTCATGGGAGATGCAGATCAATGGTGGTCATTGATTCAAAACACAAAGGAAGATGATGAAGTATAAAATATGGAATGGAGGTAGTTTAAAGATATTTTATTAGAAAAATACTTTCCTTTTGACCATTGAGTGGATATGGAAAGACAATTTCTGAGTCTGAGGGAAAAAGAGGATGATAATGTCGCAAAATATGAGGCTAACTTTATAAGGTTATCAAGGCATGCAGCAGATTATATATGTAACCCAAATAGTAAGATTGATCAATTATTTTATGGGTTAAAATCATTTCTCCACTGAGAATTAGTCTCACAATCCTTCTCATCATATGAAGATATTGTCTCATGTGCTATCAAGATAGAAAAAGAACTCTCTAAGTATTATGACTATAAAGCAAAGTAGGAGAAGAAGAGATCTATTGAACACTCTGGAAATGGAAATAAGGGGAAGAAGGTAAAAGTTGAATATCCATCCTGCAGTAAATATGGGAAGAAACACCCTGGTACTTTTCTGAAGGGAATGGGAGTCTATTACAAGTGTGGTGAAAAATGCCACCAAGCTCGTGATTGTAAGGGGAAGAAAGAGGTTGTCAATGTTGAATGATACAATTGTAGAGAAAAGGGGAATTATGAAAATTAATTTCCTAAGCTCCAAGGGAACTTAGCTTAGAAAAGGCTAAGGGATCAAGTCCAAGCTTATGCGATCACTACTGCTGAGGTTGAAGCTCCAAAAGACATGGTGGTAGGTAATTTAATGGTTACTTCAAGTTTAGCCAATGCTATATTTGATTCTGGATCATCACATTGTTTCATATATTCCTAGTTTTCTAAGAAAATTAGATGTTTTCAATTTGACTTAACAAGGGAGTTTTCAGTCAAAACACCTAAGGGAAGTTTCATCGCAACAAAGTTTTGTGAATCAGTTCTCATTAGGGCATATAAATGTTCTTTATCTGCTGATCTCATCATAATACCCATGATTGAATTAGATATAATCCTCTATATGGATTGGATTTCGGACCATGATGTGAAAATCTATTGTAAGAAGAAGGAGGTTACAATTTTTGATGATGATAAGGAGTACCTTATCTTTAGAGCAGAAAAGTCACCACCTGATTCTTATCTAGATCCACCCCTAGTAGCTCTACTAAATTCAATTATTGGGGAGGATGAGAATTAAATAATTATGGGAGAGGAAAAGAATGTTAAAATAGAGGACATACCTATTGTGCAAGAATATATTGATGTGTTTCCAGAGGATTTACCTAGACATTCTACAGAATGAGAAATTGAGTTTTCTATTGATTTAATTCCTAGTTCAAGGCCCATATCAAAGACCCCTTATAGAATGGACACTGTGGAATTATTGGAACTAAAGACACAACTAGATGAATTGAGTAATAATGGATTTATTCTCCCTAGTGTTTCTCCATGGGGAGCCCCTGTCCTTTTTGTTAAGAAAAAAGACAGATCTATGAGGTTGTGCATTGACTATAGGGAGATCAATGTTATAAAAATAAAGAACAAGTATCCCCTACCTCGCATTGATGATTTATTCGACCAACTTCATGGAGATAAATATTTTTCAAAGATTGACCTTCGATCTGGATATCATCATTTGTGTGTGAAGAAGGAAGACATTCCAAAAATAGCATTTCGAACCAGGTACGGGCATTACGAGTTTACAGTAATGCCTTTTGGGCTGACTAATGCACCCTCTATTTTCATGGATCTAATGAATAGATTTTTCAAGGAATAAATTGATGAATTTATAGTGGTATTTATTGATGATATCCTAGTATACTCCAAAATCTATGAAGATCATGAATATCACTTGCTCACCATTCTGAAAACCCTCAGAAGAAATGAATTATACAGGAAGTTTAGCAAGTGTGAATTTTGGCTTCAAGAGATTTCTTTTCTTGGCCATATTGTCTATAAGGATGGAATATCTATTGATTCTTCAAAGACCAATTCAATCTAAGGATGGACAGCACCTATGAGTATAACTAAGTTACGTGGTTTTATTGGTTTAGCAGGTTATTATCGGTGTTTTGTCCAGAATTTTTCCCGATTGGCTAACCCATTAACCAAGCTCGCATGTAAAGGGGTTAAATTTGTTTGGAAAAAAGAGTGTGAAGAATGTTTTGAAGAACTGAAGATAAGATTAGTCAATTCTCCTATCTTTAATCTACCATCAGGGAATGATGGGTTTGTTATTTATAGTGATGCTTCAAAGAAACGACTTGGTTGTGTCCTTATGAAGAATGATAGAGTTATTGCCTATGCATCACGAAAGCTAAAAATTCATGAGAAAAACTATCCTAATCATGATCATGAGTTAGCAGCTAAAATATTTGCTCTGAAAATATGGATACACTATCTCTATGGTGAAAATGTGAGATTTATACTGATCATAAGAGTTTGAAGTATATTTTCTCACAAAAAGAACTCAACATGAGGCAAAGGCGATGGATTGAACTACTCAAGCATTATTATTGCACAATACACTACCACCTGGGGAAGTTAAATAAGGTGGCAGATGCTTTGAGCAGAAAGGATCATGGAATTTTGAACAAGATGAGAGTTTAAAGGGATCCTATTTTCATGGATCTAGTGAAAATGGATATGGGAATAATCATAGAAGCTGAAACATCAATACTTTTTCAAATGTTTTCCAAACCATATTTGCTAGAAAGGATAAAAAGTTCTTAGGATGATAATAAGGAGTTTCAAAAGAAGTTTAAAGCTGTAAATGATGGGATATTGAGTGACTTCTTATATTAAGATGGGATTTTGAAATTTGGGAAGAGACTGTGTGTTCCCAATATACCGGATCTAAAAAGGGAATTGTTATATAATGCTCATAGCTCCAATTTCTCTACACACCCTGGTATCACTAAGATGTATAGATATTTGAAGGAACATTTTTGGTGGGACAACATGAAGAGGGAGATTGCTGATTTTTGTGTCAAGATGTATAGTTTTTCAAAAAGTGAAATTTGAAAGGAAACAGCCTAGAAGAGTCATGCAACCTCTTCCCATACCTGAGTGGAAATGGGATAATATTATGATTGACTTTGTCATGGGGCTACCAAATACTCCTAGAGGGAATGATGCAATATGGGTCATTGTTGATCATCTTACCAAGTCAACGCATTTTCTTGCTATAAGAGAATATTTACCACTTGAACGTCTAGCAAGACTATATATTAATGAAGTTGTAATACTTCATGGAGTACCCTTACCGATTGTTTTTTATCGTGATCCCTGTTTTACATCAAGATTCTAGAAAATTCTTTAGAAAGCCCTGGATACTGAACTTCGTTTGAGCACTGCCTACCACCCTCAAACTGATGGACAATCAGAAAGGACTATTCAAACCTTAGAATAGATGTTGAGATCTTTCTCACTTCACTTTCAAGGTATGTGGGATCAATATTTACCTCTGGTATAATTTTCCTATAACAATAGCTTTCATTCAAGTATTCAGATGGCACCATATGAAGCGTTATACGGAAAGAGATGTCACACACCAACTTTTCGGGATGATGTTGGTGAAAAAAACTTGTAGGATCAGAACTTGTTGAGAAAACAATGTAAAAGGTGAAGGTTATCCAAACCCACATCAAAGCAGACCAAAGTAGGAAAAAGAGCTATGACGACAACCAAAGGAAGGATTTGGAATTTCAAGTAGGAGACCATGTTTTCTTGAAGGTATCTCCATGGAAGGGTGTTATACGTTTTGGTAAGAAGGGTAAATTGAGTCCCAGGAACATTGGACCTTTCGAAATTCTAGAATGAATTGGATTTGTAGCTTATTGATTGGTAATGCCTCCAAGTCTCTCCAAAGTTCACGATGTGTTCCACGTATCACTGTTGATAAAATACATGTCTGACCCAACACATGTACTCACCTATGAGGAAATTGAACTGGAACCTGATCTGTCTTATTATGAAGAGCCTGTCAAAATTCTTGATACAAGAGAACAAGTGCTGAGAAATTGAATGACTAGTTTGGTAAAAGTTCTATGGAGAAACCATAAGATGGAAGAGAAAACGTGGGAACTATAGGAACTTATGATGAAGAACCAGCCGAATCTATTGGTGCGGTAGTATTATAGAAATTTCAAGGACTAAATTATTTGAATGATGGAATAATGTAACACCCCAAGCTTCCACGGTACATTTCCCTTTAAATAATGCAATAGCTTGCATTGTATGCAAATTTGAGATTCTAACACACTGCGACCAATCAAACTAGTCGTTATGAATAGTAATACCAACTTTTTGAAATTTTATAAATTTTATATTTCAAAATGGACTTCATTTTTGGATTAATAATATCAAAATTAGCTTAGGGGGAATTTTTTGTATTTTTCTGAAAACTTTCAATTTTTGATGAATAGTGAAAAAACTTTGTGTTATTGGTTAAAACCGAATTTTTATTTAAATAATTAGTTATTTTATTTTAATTTATTTTAGGTAAAAATATATACATAATACATATATATGTTAAATTTAATTCATTGGAGTCATTTTATAATAAGTTTAGATATATAAAATTTTATCGAACTATTTACCTTCTTTTACCCACCTCCTAGGAGCATTTGCAAATTTGTATAAAACTTAATTTTACCGCTTCTGTGAGTTTAATTTCAAAAATATGAGTGACACATTTAATATCAGTAAGTAAAAAAGGTGGTTCAATAAGATGAAAATATTTTTTGGTGAATAGTAACGTTTACTTTTATTTACCACGGTAAAAAGTAAATAGAGTAATTGAGGGTAAAAATGATATTATAATTACCCTAACACATGTCCTAATTCTATTGGATAAGTGTAATTTGACCAAAAACAACCTTAGGAATAAAATATGATCCCCTTTGGTCCACTTGGATTAGATTAGGACATTTATTATTATTTTATTTAAAGAAGAGTAAAAAGACTTAAAATCAAAGTTTAATAACTAAACCATTTTTAATATAGGGTTATACATAAGATAAATTTGACTATAAATATTCATTAGAAAGATAAAAATATTTCCTACATAATGGTATTTTATTTATAATTTTTATACATTAAATAATTAAATTTATTTATGACACAATGATGATGAAGTAATTACCTTATTAATGAAATATTAAAATAATTGATATTATAAATATCCAAATAAATCTATTTTGAGAATTTTAATGAATTACATTAATTTTATAGGTTAATATGACTTGTTAGGGTTTATTAAATGAATTTTTTTCTATGAAATAATGTAGTTATAAATTTAACAAAAACAAAATACCAAATAGTGTCAAAATTGACATAAAAGAGTTTTTAAAACAAATATTATATTATTAATTGGTATTCTATTCCTAAAAATCTAAGGTTCATACAAAGGGATTAAATAATATTATATATGTCATTAATGAACCACTTGAGGTTTTCTTATAAGTTTACAGTAAGTTTATTAACCATATAATATAAAAATACAAAGAGACATGGTAAATGTCAAACTATTTAACTAAGAGTTAAATCTAAAAGATAAGGTCAATATGATGACCAGAACCTGTCTAAAACCTATTTTTTGAGAGTTTTTAGACCCATACCCACCTTAGACTTTAAATAATTTATTTTTCAGCCATTATAAACCAAAAATTATTTTATTATAAAATAATATTTCAATCTTTTCCTAAAGTGACCCTCACCTATCTTATAAAAGGGCACCTCCACTTCTCTCAAATTCACACCTTAAAAGCCATTTGGATCGTCCAAACTCTGCCCAAATATCCTCTAAACTTTCTTACCTTCATCCTAGATTGATTCCTTTAGTCATAAATACAACCTATGGAGCCCTTTTTATCAAATCAAAAGGAAGAACCCGTAGAAGAGGTAAATATTTCATCACCTCTTTCAAGTTATTTTCTTCTTCCACTTCCTCTTTATTTGTTTTTTCCATTATAAAATAATAACTCTAGTATATTATATATACTTTGATGTTATTATAAAAATGTTACAACCATATTCATTATTCTATCCATCCTATAAATGACAAAGTCACCATACGTGCGTACGTACAGATTACCATCTCCACGTCTTGGTGTAGTTTGTTATTCAAACACTTCATCATTTGGATGGGTATAATAATGAGTATAAAAGATGTAAATAATAAATAGAACATGATAATTATTCTTTATATATGATATAAGATCCAATTATATACGATTTTAATATCAAAAGAATGATATTGTCGCTCGTGCGTACGTTCGGATTACAATCTCCACAAACGCGATGAGATTCATTCCCCATCATAATCATTCAATAATAATTTTCATTTTATGATTAAAAATAATGTTTGTGAACATAATATCATTCTGTATATGAATCAAATACATCCTATTCATAATAAACATGTATTATGTAACCAAGCATATAAAGGAAAATGAATCAGTTAACACCCGAAATGATGATACTACTGAAATATCATTAACAAATCAATATTAGAAGATCATATATAATATCATATTAATGTATATAGTTCTTGTATAATTTAATAACAATTATTTCACCATTATATAGGAGTTTAACCTACCCTCGACCAAAGAAAAGTTCAAGGTAAGGGTTAATTTCACAATCTCTTTATTATCTGAGGTTGTTTTTACGTAAGTATCTACTAGGACCTCTTTATCATCCAAATCCATGTTTCTTAAAAATGTATTCCAAAACATTTTTAATATTTATTATACTATGGTTTAAATTAATTTATACCCTTTTTTTACTTTTTATAAAATGATTTTAAATGAATCTTTTCGTCATTTTCCAAACAAGGTACCTTATGACCTTTTTGACAAAATTAAGGTGAGAATGTTTTTTTAACTTATATGGAGAGTGAGGCTATTATAACGACCCGGACCCAGCTAGCCACCTAATCAGTGCCAAACAGGTCGGGTGTCACGACCTTAGGCGCACCTCCCCTGAATGCCAAAGGCTTCCGACTGGCAGTGAGGGTCTTATAGGTATAGTGGGGAGGCTATACCCCCTCGGAGGATAATAATAATGGTACTGGTCTGATTATAATAGTAGAGATGCAGCAGAAATAAATGACTCAGTAGACTCGAACCAGACCCACATAGTGGAATCATATCAAATATCAATAAACCAGTGGAATCAATATAGAACAACAGCGGCAGAAAGTATACAGAACAACATGCCAGCAATCAACGACAACTACTACTGTAAACAACTAAGGCATGCATCGAAAACAAGTCATACAGCTCAATGTATAATGGTGCCAATGGCTAACCAATAGTTTCTACATAATAAAGTAAGCATACTGATATAAAAGGGAAAACTAAACAGAGTAACTCCAGTAAGGAACTACCTCAGGTTACATACCATCTCCATGCAACAGCACTATGGTCCAGCTCCTGAGGTTGACCCTCTACCTACACGCAATTTCATAAAGTCTACATGCGTCCTGAAGGGGCCGTGCAGGGTGTGAGACGAATCTCAGTAGGATACCACCCAAGTTTGCATACCTAATATAAGTTTTTAGGCATACAAGCTTATATAAGAAAAATAGTAAACAGTACAATGCCCAAAAGTAAACACAAACTTCACTGGTGCTCAGCAGCCACCAGGAAGTGTCACCTACTTCGGCTAATTCCAGAATCTCTGGATGTAACCCGGCACCACGTGCCACCAGACACCATGTGTATCAAGTACCGACATCCCGAAGGCATTCCCAACAATCATCACCCAACTCGGAAGCTCAACCTTCCCATGGCACAACATCCGGAGGAACAGCGATACCTGTCCTCAAAAGATAACCGGAGGGACAGCGATGTCTGCCCTCAAATCACGGTGAGCCTCTGCCCCCAACCTGACCGCCTCAAAGCTGTCTCCCGAAGGCTCCTCACCTTCCACGTGGATTCCTATGGCAAGCACCCCTAAACCAAAAATACCTAACCGCAACTATCGGGGGCCTCTACCCAGCGAGTGGTCATACCACCTCATCTCGGAGTCTATCTGTGTACACACTACTCAAAAGTACCCGGTGAGCGGTAATCACCTCATTATTTCCCAAGCCACAAAACCTCTGACACCTTGTGTCCCTGCGAACTTGTCGCTCAAGTCTGATGGCCTCGCCATCCAAGTAACTCGGGCCAATCCCAACCTGACAGTCCTACTGCCTAAACCGACGTCCATGACGCCCAATCCCGTGGTAGCAACCACCCAAAGTAACCCGAGCCAAAGCCCCAACCTGTGATCCTCATCACTCAACAAATATCTGGGCCACTCCCAACACAATAAGCAGTTCAACACAGATAATATCACAAATTGCATAACTATACTCAAGTATTATTTGAAACAGGAAATTACTAAACAATTAATTGCACTAACTTAAGCCAATCCATACTAGAGCCTATGGTCTTAAATGCCTTAAACAATTACTAACATTCTTTAACAAATCAAACTCAGTAGTTTAATCCAACAGCAAAAAAAAGCAGTCTAAAATCAGCAGTTTAAATACTGGTCCAAATCATACGCATTTCGGCACCCCCGGCCGAATTACCCCAAACGAGCCATGACCTCTCACCCGACCTTGCTCAAGCACAACAAGGGTCAGGGAATACCCAGAGGCATCCCACAATGAAGATAATTAATTAACAACAAATAAACAGGGTTTCTCTCAACCCCCGATGTCACGCCCGGAAGTCGCAACCCCCAAAATTCTACAAACACACAAAATAAGGTATGCACCACCCACCTCGTACTCGTACGATGACACTCCTTTGATTTCAGCCTCTGAATCGGACTGAATCATGGTAGATCTGTGTTCCCGTCAAATCCGGAAATTCTGTTTGGATGGAATCTGTAGAATAATAGGTGAGGGATCAAAGACAAAGAAGGGTGCGTGGGGTTAGCCTTTCTGATGCGGTCTCACTGCCACCGACAGATCGAAGAACGGAGGTCGTACGGATATTCTGGGAGGGTTTGAGTTTTTTTGGGTTTCTCGGATGAACTGTTTGTCCAAAGGGGAAGAAGAAAGGACTTGTGGGAATGAGACGTGATGGTGTCTCGATTTCTCAAATAAAAATAAAATTACACGGCGTGTATTTCCAAAGTGCACGCCGTGTAGATGTGTTTCCATACTCCGACTTAAGCGGAGTCCAGCACACGGCTTGGACTGTGTACACAGTCAACACACGGCCAGGGTCTCGGCTGCTACACGAGACAAAGGTACACGGCGTGTCAAGGAAGACTACATGCCATGTAGATGGTAATTTATACCTAGGCATGACACAACATGTACTTGGCCTTGCATGGGTAAGGGTTACACGGAGTGTCTATAAATACACGTCGTGTAGTAAGAAACTTCTACACGGTCATCACACGGCATGTACTCGGTGAGTACACGGCCGGTCACTTGGTTAACACATAAACGGCGTGTACTTACAGTACACGACGTGTAGTCTGGAAATTTCCAGAAATCGCCCAGATTTTCCAGACTTCTCAAAAACCAGTCAAAAAGTTTAAACTGGGTTGGGATTTGACCTGTTTCTAAAAACCCGGGTTCTTACAAACTCCCCACCTTAACGTAGCTCATCCCTGAGCTACCAAATGAAACCAGGAGATGGCACTGAACATGCCCATCCTAGTTAAACAACCCAGACTACCCCGGTCTCAAGGTTCTGGCTAAATTCCTAAAAGGGATCCCCACCTTAAGAATTGCCTACTCGGTCTCAACCCGAACAAATATCAAGCAAAACAAATAAACAGGCAAGGCCCAACAACCTATTTCCCAGAACCATGGTCCTCCTGTGACGCATCATCACCCCTGCACCTCCTTAGTGCTCACGTGTCACTTCTGACACCCAACGTAACCCTCACCGCATTGGTGCCCACCTCCCTGAGGTCCTGCATCTAATAGATGCTCAAATCAAACCTGGTGCCATGCACCTCAAGTAACCTGCATCCACGATTCCCCGATGCCCATGGCACCTCAAGTAACCTGCATCCTTGATGCTCCTGATGATACGCATTTCAAATATATAATAAAATATATAATGCATCTAATATGATGCCAATCCCACTAACTAGTCTTTAGTCAGTCCACAAGTAACATGTGAAACTCGTGCACTCAACCAGACACGCCTCAAGAGGCCATGCCAAAAGAAAGCAAAGAGACTCACGGCCACACCCGCGGTGTACCTGCCACCGCCGTTGGCTCTCTAGCCTACTCAATCCCTGGCATCTCCACAACGTGCATCTGGACTGAAGCCCGACTGCCTGATGTCTGACCTCCCTGCGGTGCTTCTCCAGTCACCGGCCAATGGCCCCTCAGCTAGATCCCGCTATCCCTGTCACGCCCTCCGCATGCAGCTGAACCTTGGATACCCTCTCCTGGTACCGAACCTGAACCAGATCCTGACGCAACAGTCTGTCCTGGTCCCTTCCTGCCGACTGTCTGAGAAGGCTGCCTACAAAACCTCTCCAGATTTCTGACTTGTCCACACGCCCGGAACTCCTTCGGGGGCCTATCGTACTGAGCCCGAACATGTCCTGGTTGTCCGCACTGAAAGCAAACCACCATTGAACTACCACAAGGTGGTCTAGCTGAGTCCTTGGCCTGCCCGCCCTGCTGAAACTCATCTCTCCCTCACTTCCTGCTGTCCGGACCGCCACCTGAAGCTGTCACCGTGCCAAAACGAGATTTCTCTCTCTTGTTGCCCTCGGATATGATCACCTGGTTCACCACCTCAGAGAAGGAACCCAGCCTGAATATGTTTACCTGAACTCGAATAGCATGTCGTAATCCGTCCTCGAAGCGCCTCACCCTAGTTGCATCATCGCTCACCATACCAGGTGAAAAATGAGATAACTATGTGAAGGTAGATACGTAGTCCATGACGGACATATCTCCCTGCTGAAGACTCAAGAACTCCTGAGCTCTCTCTGCCCTCAGTTTCTCTAGATAGAAGTGCTCGAAGAACCTGTCCTCGAAGTCCTTCCATGCCAGTCCCTCATACCTACGAGCCAGTACCTGTACATCCCACCAACGCTTCTTCGGTGCTCTCAGCATGTACGTTTCCAGCTTGACCCTCCGCCCTGGAGGCGTCTCGAGCTGCTTGAAGATCATCTGCATACTCTCTATTCAGTTCTCTGCCGCCTGTGGACCACCCTCACCCTGAAAAAGTGGCGGGTGCTGCAACTAGAACTCCCACGTCAGATATGCCATAGAAGGCTTTGTACCCTGCGCGCCTCTGTCAATCCCCTACAAGACGCGTACCAGGCTCGCTCGGAGCTGCTTGTCGAACCACGACCCAAACGATGCCAAACCCAGCTGTGGTCCTGCCTGCACCGGATTCTGAACCTGATCCTGTGGTACCATATCCTCTCCTTCCTGATGCTCCATCATGTCATGAAGGAGTAACCTGTTGAATACCATAAATGGTCAGACATCCCATATATATATTACAATAAATTCTGCGCAGATAAGGAAAGCAGTAAAGAGGCAGTTTATAACAACTACCCTTACTCTCCCCTATCACAACCCATGCCCTTGGCATCCTGACCTCACGGACTCCTTACCCACCCTCAATAGATACAAGTATCAATAGTACCTCAGGCCATGCCTGTCCTGACAACCAACGTTGCCTCAAACCTGATGACCGAGTCGCCCAATCCTGACAGTTACACTGCCTCGCCCAAAGTACCTGCCTGCTCTCATAAGAGCCAGATCCAAATATCATGCACCTGAAATTCTACCAAATATAAAGCATGGAATACACATTTCAATAAAGAAGAAATTCTATCAAGAGTTTCACCTATTCCAATTTCAGAGCATACATAGCATGGAAATTTATTTTTATTCACATGGTATTATCACTTCACAAAGCATACATGCAGTTATGAAATTGAAATACCCTAAAATGTGCCTATCAAAATCCAAACAAGAAACCCTTACCATACCGGCCAAGGTTTACATATCATAATCAATAACATCACACAACAAGTGAGCCACTGAGGTGGAAATCACATAAACCGTAATTTGAGCAAAAACAAATAGAAATTCCCACCCATGGAAACTCAATCCATCCCTCATGCATGGGGCTGCAGGCACCCAAGCACGAGTTTAAAATCCAGTTCCAACAACCACCTATCTCCATTCTACCATATCCCAAATAGTAAAACTAGCAGAAATAAGAAGAGAAGTCTCTAACTCATTAGTATCAAGAAAAACACTGCTACTAAATCCCTGTCAACAACTCCTCTGATACCACTTTGTAACGACCCGGACCCGGCCAGCCACCCGAGCAGTGCCAAACGGGTCAGGTGTCACGAACTTAGGTGCACCTCCCCTGAACTCCAAAGGCTTCTGACTAGCAGTGAGGGTCTTATAGGTATATTGGGGAGGTTATACCCCCTCGGAGTATAATAATAATGGTATTGGTCCGATTATAACAGTAGAGATGCAGCGGAAATAAATGACTCAGCAGACTCGAACCAGACCCACATAGCAGAAGAATATCAAATATCAATAAACCAGTGGAAGCAATATAGAACAACAGCAGCAGAAAGTATACAGAACAACATGCCAGTAATCAACAACAACTACTACTGTAAACAACCAAGGCATGCATCGAAAACAATTCATACAACTCAATGTATAATGGTGCCAACGGCTAACCAGTAGTTGCTACATAACAAAGTAATCATGATGATACAAAAGGGAAAACTAAAAAAAGTAAATCTAGCAAGTCACGGCCTCATGGTCCATACCATCTCCATGAAACAGCACTATGCTCCAGCTCCTGAGGCTGACCCTCTACCTGCACGCAATTTCATAAAGTCTACACACGTCCCAAAGGGCCCGTTCAGGGTGTGAGACGAATCTCAGTAGGATACCACCCAAGGGTGCGTACCTAATATAATTGTTTAGGTAGACATGATTATATAAGAAAAATAGTAAATAGTACAATGCCCAAAAGTAAACACAAACTTCACTGGTGCTCAGCAGCCACCAGGAAGTGTCACCTGCTTCGGCCAGCGCCGGAATCTCTGGATGTAACCCGGAACCACGTGCCACCTGACACCATGTGTCTCAAGTACCGACATCCCGAAGGCACGCCCAACAATCATCACCCATCTCGGAATCTCAACCTTCCCATGGCACAACATCTGGAGGAACAGCGATACATGTCCTCAAAAGATAACCGAAGGGACAACGATGTCTGCCCTCAAATCACTGTGAGCCTCTGCCACCAACCTGACCGCCTCAAAGTTGTCTCCTGAAGGCTCCTCACCTTCCACGTGGCTTCCTATGGCAAGCACCCCCAAACCAAGAATACCTAACCACAACTATCGGGGGCCTCTACCCAGCGAGTGGTCGTACCTCCTCATCTCAGAGTCTATCTGTGTGCACACTACTCAAAAGTACCTGGTGAGCGATAATCACCTCATTATGTCCCAAGCCACAACACCTCTGACACCTCATGTCCCTGCGAACCTGTCGCTCAAGTCTAATGGCCTCTCCATCCAAGTAACCCGGGCCAAGCCCAACCTGACAGTCCGACTGCCTCAACTGACGTCCATGACACCCAATCCCGTGGTAGCAACCACCCAAAGTAACCCGAGCCAAAGCCCCAACCTGTGATCCTCATCACTTAACAAATATCTGGGCCACACCCAACACAACAAGCAGTTCAACATAGATAATATCACAAATTACATAACTATACTCAAGAATTAATTGAAACAGGCAATTACTAAACAATTAATTTCACTAACTTGCGCCAATCCATACCAGCACCTAAGGTCTTAAATGCCTTAAACAATTACTAACATGCTTTAACAAATCAAACTCATCAGTTTAATCCAACAGCAACAAAAGTAGTCTAAAATTAGCATTTTAAATACTGGTCCAAATCATATGCATTTCGGCACCCCCAGCCGAATTGATCCAAACGATCCATGACCTCTCACTCGGCCTTTCTCAAGCACAACAAGGGTCAGGGAATACCCAGAGGCATCCCACAATGTAGATAATTAATTAACAACAAATAAACAAGGTTTCAATCAACCCCTGATGTCACGGCTGGAGTTTTCAACCCCCAAAAGTCTACGAAAACACGAAAGAAGGTCTGTACCACCCACCTCGTACTCGTACGATGACACTCCTTTGATTTCAGCCTCTTAATCAGACTGAATCACGGTAGATTTGTGTTTCCGTCAAATCCTGAAATTCCGTTCAGATGGAATCTATGGAGGAATAGGTGAGGGATCAAAGACGAAGAAGGGTGGGAGGGGTTATCCTTTTCGATGTGGTCCCGTTGCCACCGACAGATCGAAGAATGGAGGTCGTATGGAGATTTTGGGAGGGTTTGAGTTTTTCGGGGTTTCTTGGAAAAACTGTTTGTCCAAAGGGGAAGAAGAAGGGACTTCTGGGAATAAGACGCGACAGTTTCTTGATCGCTCAAATAAAAATAAAAGTACACGGCGTGTATTTCCAAAGTACACACCATGTAGATGTGTTTCCGTACTCCGACTTAAGCGGAGTCCAGCACACGGCCTGGACTGTGTACACGGTCAACATACGGCCAGGGTCTCGGCCGCTACATGGGACAAAGGTATACGGCGTGTCAAGGAAAACTACATTCTGTGTAGATGGAAATTTATACCTTGTCACCACACGACATATACTTGGCCTTGCACGGGTAAGGGTTACAAGGTGTGTTTATAAATACACGTCGTGTAGTAAGAAACTTCTACACAGTTATCACATGGCATGTACTCGGTGAGCACACGACCGGTCACTCAGTTAACACATACACGGAGTGTACTTTCAGTACATAGCGTGTAGTCTGGAAATTTCCAGAAACTGCCCAGATTTTCCACACTTCTCAAAAACCAGTCAAAAAGTTTAAATAGGGTCAGGATTTGACCCGTTTCTAAAAACCTGGGTTCTTACAGGTATTTTCCACCATTATGACATCGTCAAAACTTCTCTTACAAGATTATAAGAATATTTTCAAAATAAATGTTTTCTTTTATAATTATATGACTTTTAAATGATTTCAAAATAGAAAAATATATTTCTCTAAAAAAATTTGATTTCATCTATGTCAACATCCTTTGATAGATTGTAATCTTATTTGAAGTTGATTTATTATGATACAAAACTTTCATATTGTATTGAAGGTTTTTTGATATGTTTGACTATGGATGTGTTATTTTTATACCATTCATGGTTTATGGATAAATTATTGACATTTTGTATGCTAGTTTTAATACGAATGTTTATGTTATGTTTAAAACTTTTTATATAAGGAATGCATTGGACTTAGTAAGTGATGGGTGGAGCTTAATATAGCTCCTCGATGCATAAGTAGGTATCATGAGACAAACTAGTGTCTTGGAACAAGGCCTTGACAAAATCTTATTTGAAGTCTTGGCACAAGGCCTTGACTATGTGGTTATGATGTCTGTCATTATGCATTTCATCATTATGAAAGTGGCTATTGATATTGCATGTGATTATTCGACTAGTATAATATCCATGTGAATAAGTAAATGGAATTATTTAATTTTATCTTTTCCATATTATTCTTAAGTTAAAGTTTAAAAGGCTTTTGTTTTAGTCTTACATTACCTTAAATGATTATTCTTATTTATGAAAGTTTTTGCTATATTTTTATCCTTACCGAGCATCTGAACTCACCCCTTTCTATGTTTTATTTTTCCTAGGATGCGAAGAAGTATATTATAACCGACCTACAGGGATAGTATAAGGGATATAAGTGTGGCCTATGGAGACTATGGTGTTGTAGTTATTCATTTTATAATGTAATGTAAAACTTTTGAATGTATCTAGTATTTCCAAGGCTACTAAACTAATAGGTCATTCAAGACTTGATATTTTGTGATCATGCCAATGTTATGTAATAATGCACTGAATCTGGGTATGTAACGCCCCGACCCCAGCTACCCAGAGTCGGTGCATTACTTCGTAACATTGGCATGATCACAAAAGATCAAGTCTCGAAAGACTGATTAGTTTAGTAGCCTTGGAAACACTAGATACATTCATAAGTCTTACATTACATCATAAAGTGAAAAACTAATAACAAAGTCTTCATAGTCCACACTCATATCATCTTCTGACTATCCCTGCAGGTCATTCATAAAATACTTCTTCACATCCTAGAAAATATTAAAACATTGAAAGGGGTGAGCTCAGATGCTCAGTAAGGATAACAATATTGCGGAAGCTTTCATAAATAAACATAAATATTTAAGGCAATGTATGACTAAAACAAAATCCTTTTAAACTTGAACATCAACATAATATGGCAAAAGTAAAATGAGATAATTCCATTTACTTCTTCACATGAATATTCTACTGGTCGAATAATCACATGCAATATCAATAACCACTTTCATAATGATGGAATGCATAATGCCAGACTATCATAACCACGTAGTCAAGGCCTCGTGCCAAGACCAAAAATTAGATTTTGTCAAGGCCTCATGCCAAGACACTAGTTTGTCTCATGAGACCTGCCGATGCATCGAGGAGCTATAGCGGTCTCCACCCGTCACTTATTAAGTCCAATGCATTCCTCATATGAATAGTTTTAAACATATCATAAACCATAACATAATCGTATCACATAAAACATGCATAAAGGAAACATAACATTTCCACATTTCAATCACAAGATATCAATACAACATGTTGATATAATAAAAACTCTTTAAAAACCATTTTCAATACCAAAATAAAAGAAAGTTAAAACTTTGTATTTATTTTTCATTAAAAAAAAGATGGCTTGTAGAGTAAGCCGAAACTCAACTAATGGTCACGGCGGCGGAGAAGTCGTTGTCGCCGCATATGTACGGAAAGAAAAACATTCCCTTTTTGTCGTTTAGTAAAACGCTTCATATAAAAAGATTCCTTTTGAATAAACTTAAAAGTCAAAGGGGTTTATACACCGTATAAAATAAAGTTATGTATAAAACCAAATATGCCTCAACGAAAGGAGATTGAGACGAAGTCCTTAAAAAGATCATTTTTAAAATAAAATAGATCTATTATGCGTATTCACTATAGGTACACATAAAGAAAGTAAAAATACAAAATAGGACATAATAACATCATGACATAATTTGAAAGTAGGAGATTAACCCCAAGAATGGAAGTTGGGTTAAGAAGTTCCCTTACAAAGATCATTTTTTAAATAAAATAGATCTATTATGTGTATTTACTATAATTACACATAAATAAAGTAAAAATACAATATATAACATAATAATATCATGACATAATTTGAAAATAGGAGACTAACCCAAAGAATGGAAATTGGGTTAAGAAATTCCCTTACCTTGCGTCCTGTCCTGACTCGACCGTTCTTTAACCTCCTGAATAATAAACTAGAGTTAATTCCTATTTACTTAAGAACCTTTTTCATGTTAATTATTCCTTTTATATCCCTTATTACCATGTTATTAACATTATGTAATTATTTAAGTTTATAACGTTCATTTTTTCGATCTTAGGTACTTGAGTCAAAAATAACATTCTTATAATTACAAGTTGTTCATGTGGTGATATACCCATTATATCCAGAATTATATTCATGATATATATATCATATATCTCATATATATCCAGTATATACATGCATTTATATTATTACATAACATTTAGAGGTAAAAATGAAATGCACCGTTCATGGAGACGGTAAGCCGTACGTACGCATGAACGCTACTTTCATTTCTATTTCATATTTAATGGAATGAAATCATAATTATATAAAGTTATAATATATTTCAATTATAATATCATATATAATATCATTTACTCCATCCTTTATACATCCCACATATGGCATTAACGATTCACATCACTTTGAGGGGGCGGTAGTCCGCACTTCCTAAAATGAAATTATCGCGTTTACCCATAATGGAAATCATAAAGTATGCCATAAATGAGAAATAAAGAAGAATAAGTAAAACATAAACATATTATATATCCTATATAAATATATTGACATCTTAATGTCCACCTTTTAAGGTGTTATATGGGTGTTGAACAATCATCGTTTCGTGAGGCAGAAATTCGCCATCCACAGAAACCGTATGTTCTTTAACCATTAGATGTAGGTGTGTGTAAGTGTATCTCGAATACTTATTATAAAAACATCCTAGTATATTGAGTATAATGGTGTTGTTACAAAATAAATGAATAAAAAGAGTTTAGGGGGTTTGAGAAGAAAAATAAAACAAAACAACATTAGAGAAGACATTACCTCAAAATCGGGTAACTCTTTTTGATTTGAGCCAAAGGCTTCCTTGGGAAAAGTTCTGCCAAGAGTGAGGCTTCTAGGAGTAAGAGGAAGAAGTTGGGAGAGTATTTGGGCAGAGTTTGGCCGATCCAAATGGTTTGAAAGTGTGAATGAGGTGGTAGAGGTGGGGGCCTTTTATAAGAGGAGAGGAGGGGCACTCTTGAAAAGTAAGGAAATTTTACATTACTATACAATGCTTTTCAGATTCTAAAGGTCCCACACTTATATAATTCGTGTATAAGGTGATAAGGGTTATAAATATACCCATAAAATAGTCTTTGGACAAGTTTAAGCCTTGGATTGTACATTATCTTTTCATTTTATTAAAATCGTTAAATAATGAGGTCATCGCTGCATCATAATGATGTCATAAATAATTTAATTTATTTAATGTCTAAAAATTATAAAAAAAATACTATGTTGTAGGAAATATTTTTATCTTTCCAATGACTATTTATAGTCAAAAATATGACTTGTATAACCCCATGTAAAAATTGTTTTAGTAAAACATTTCATGTTTGTATCATTTTTTACTTTAACATTAAATAAAAGGTATTTATGTCATTTTCTAACTAAAGTGGCTCCATGGGGTCCCCAAGTTGACCCATGGATTTTCTTGGTCGTCCATGGAACATCCAATTAGGGTAGGACATGTTTCAAGCTCATATCATATTATTAAAATATTATTTTTACCTTAAACTACACTAATTACCTCTAATCGCGATTAAGAACTTAAAAGTTACTATTCACCAAAAATTATTTTAATCTCATTGAACCACATTTTACTTCTTAATGACAACCGTGTATTTAGGATTTTTGAAAATCAAATCACAGAAGTGGTAATATTTCATTTAAACGAAAAATCAGTTATTTAACTACCACTTAGTGGTTTCACTATTCATCAAAAATTGAAGTTTTTCAGAATAATGCCAAAATTTCACCCTAAGCTATAATTGATATTCCTAATTCAAAAATGATGTATATTTTACAAAATTCCAAACATATAAGTTGCATTAATTAATTTTATAATTAATTCCCGTTGTCACAACAAATAGCGTGTTTTTAAGAAACAATTTATATCAAAAGATTGGCAATTGTTTATGTCCAATTTCAATGTTAAATTAATTCTAATGACCACCATTGGATAAAATGGTAAAAATATATTCTAATTATACTTTAAAACCACTAAATAGTATAATTTATCACTATAAATTATTTTTATTAAAAAAATTGTTTTTAAGTATTTTTCACTATTCATAAAAAATTAGAAGTTCTCAAAAAAATACCAAAAATTCAACATAGGCTAATTTCGATATTCCGAATCCAAAAATGAAGTCCATTTTGAAATATAAAATTTCTATAATTTTAAAAAGTAGTTATTACTATTCATAACGGCTACTTTGATTAGTCGCGGTGTTTTAGAACTCGAAGTTGCGTACAATGCAAGCTATTGCATTATTGAATGAGAAGCGTATTGTGGAAGCTCGGGGTGTTACATTCTCCACTCCTTCAATAAATTGCGTCCTCGCAATTTGAAAATTTTCTTGGAAAATAAAAGGTTGAAAAGAGAAAATACCTTTGTGGAAAACCCACATCGGAAATAAGATTAATAAAATTTAGCCTTAATAAGAGGGAAATGGAAATAAGAAAGTCACCACCAAATTATGATCTCGATAAGGAGAACATTGGTGGAAATTAGAGACATATAATTGGAGGAAAAACGTAAATATTTGTAGGGAGTGATTGAGGTCAACAATCACAATCAACTGTCAAATTGAGGGCCTCAAAGCCTTCAATCTATGTTGATTTAAAATATCATCAGTTCAACAAGACATAAGGTATTAGGATAACACATTTTTTTGTTTTAATATCCCTTTACTAAAGTTTAAGAATTAATTTATTCATTGAATAAGAGATAGGTATATATATTTATGCTTGACAATTAGAGTTTCAACCTTCAACTCATCTTTCACTCAAAAAGATAATAGAACTCAAAAATATTATACTTATCCTAATTGTATAAGGTTCCAAATGTTAACACATACCATTTAGATTAGTAAAATTATTTTGTAATAACCAGGGACTTCCTGTAGGCTATTGGTAGTAAATAAAGGCCTGTCGCACTATGTTTGTGGGTTCGATTCCTGCAGCTTTGTCCGACGTAACGGGTTATGCCCCACCCTGCAGGTTGTCCTTTTCCTAAAACTATAGTAGTATAATATTCCAAAAATAATCTTCATAAATTTTTTAACCTTAAACAATACTATCCAAAGATCAACTTAATCCACTCCAAACTTTATAGTTATCCAAAATACCTCTGTCCAGACTTTCTCTAAAAGGTCTCTTAATTCCAAAATCAATTTATCAGATTCCCCAAAAAAAGTAAAGTTTCTATTGTTGTCACATACTAAAAATATGATTACCTTCATCATATTAAAACCTTACTGAAACAACAAGTACTGCAGTACAATCCTTATATATATATCACATTATTCTAATAACCAGAATATAATCCATGAGTCCAAAAGCACCAATACATTAATTATTCTGCTTCAACTGTAGTAACAGCATAAGATTGTCCTTGATCCCTTGGCCTTTTCTGAGGTAATTTTCCCTGACACTTAGTACATTCATTTGCATAATGCCCCATTTCCCTACAATTGTAGCATTCAACATTGATAGCCTCTTTCTTTTCCTTGTAATCACGCACCTGGTGACCTTTTTATCCACATTTATAACAAACTCCCATTCCTTTTAGGCAAGTACCAGGGTGATTCTTCCCACAATTATCACATAATGGAAAATCTTTCTTTCCCTTTTTCCCTTTATCTGTCTCTTGTTCCACCATTCTCTTCTTCTCTTGCTTTACTTTGTTGTCATAAGACTTAGAGAATTCCTTTTCTGTCTTGATAGCACATGAGACAATATCTTCGTATATTGAGAAAGATTGTGATACTAAAGCTCTACGGAGAAATGGTTTTAACCCATCAAAGAAACAATCAATCTTACCTCTTGGGTTACGTATATAATCTGCAACATACCTCGCCAACCTTGTAAACTTGGCCTCATACTTTGCGACATTCTCATCCTCCTTTTGTCTCAGACTCAGAAATTGCCTTTCCATATCTGCTCGATGGTCATGAGGAAAGTATTTTTCTAAGAAAAGCTCTTTGAACTCCCTCCATTCCATATTCGATACGTCATCATCTTCCTTTGTATTTTGAATCAATGACCACCATTGATCGGCATCTCCAGTGAGGCGGTAAACTGCCAAGATAACCTTCTCCCTTTCGCTACTCCCCAAGGCATGGAATATTTTCTCTAAGGAGTTTATCCATTGCTCAGCTACTAACGGATTTGTACCCCCATTAAAGGTTGGTGGTTGTTGCCTCATGAAGTGGTCTAACATTGATCCTCCACATTGCGGATCAGGGTGCTTCATACGAGTAAGGTTATTATTCATAACCTGAGTGAGTTGTCCCAGTATGGTAATAAGTTGATCAGCACCAGTTGTATCTCCAGATCCACAATAATTATCTTGAGCAGGAGGTAAATCCCTACACGGAGTGCGTGCATTGATACGGTTTCCATTCCTTCCACTAGGCGCCATTTCTAAACAATGGAATAAACTAGATTAGTTTATGAATTAAAATACATAATTCCATATTTGTAAAACACTTTACATAAATTGAACTATTTAAGGATATAATCCATAATCATAAAAAGGAATGTTTTCTTTGAGGAAGTATATAATCATAACCCTTCATAGTGGTTTGTAAAGAAAATGAGAATTATCCTAAGCATATCCCCCCGGGAGTGTCGTAACCAAGAGTGCAGCAAGGCCCGTTGTCGTGCATCAGTTCCCATTCGAGTCTAGCTCAAAGCGGTGTTTTTGGGTTTTACCCCTAGGTACATCTGTGCCAGAGCTGCCTCTACCTGCTCGTATCTAGACAGGGATGTATTGCTCGGAAAACTCACAAAATCTCTATAATACCAAAATTCTAGGAAGTTCTTCTATACTAATCCTTAAAGTCTATCTTTGGGCTATGTGCTCTAATCAGAGTTTATCTAAATCTATCTTCCAAGGTTAGTACTAAACTTCCTCTGATACCAACTGTAACGCCCCAACCCCAGCTACCCAGAGTCGGTGCATTACTTCGTAACATTGGCATGATCACAAAAGATCAAGTCTTGAAAGACCGATTAGTTTAGTAGCCTTGGAAACACTAGATACATTCATAAGTCTTACATTACATCATAAAGTGAAAAACTAATAACAAAGTCTTCATAGTCCACACTCATATCCTCTTCTGACTATCCCTGCAGGTCATTCATAAAATACTTCTTCACATCCTGGAAAATATTAAAACATTGAAAGGGGTGAGCTCATATGATCAGTAAGGATAACAATATTGCGGAAGCTTTCATAAATAAACATAAACATTTAAGGAAATGTATGACTAAAACAAAAGCCTTTTAAACTTGAACATCAACATAATATGGAAAAATTAAAATGAGATAATGCCATTTACTTATTCACATGGATATTCTACTGGTCGAATAATCACATGCAATATCAATAACCACTTTCATAATGATGGAATGCATAATGCCAGACTATCATAACCACGTAGTCAAGGCCTCGTGCCAAGACCACAAATAAGATTTTGTCAAGGCCTCGTGCCAAGACACTAGTTTGTCTCATGAGACCTACCGATGCATCGAGGAGCTAGAGCGGGCTCCACCCGTCACTTATTAAGTCCAATGCATTCCTCATATGAATATTTTTAAACATATCATAAACCATAACATAATCGTATCACATAAAACATGCATAAAGGAAACATAACATTTCCACATTTCAATCACAAGATATCAATACAACACGTTGATATAATAAAAACTCTTTAAAA
Source organism: Viscum album (assembly GCA_963277665.1). Classification (NCBI taxonomy): domain Eukaryota; kingdom Viridiplantae; phylum Streptophyta; class Magnoliopsida; order Santalales; family Viscaceae; genus Viscum; species Viscum album. Next base: position 602,124,373 of record OY728122.1, read on the forward strand.
ACCATTTTCAATACCAAAATAAAAGCAAGTTAAAACTTTGTATTTATTTTTCATTAAAAAAAGATGGCTTATAGAGGAAGCCGAAACTCAACTAATGGTCACGGCGGTGGAGAAGTCGTTGTCGCCACATATGTATGGAAAGAAAAACATTCCCTTTTTGTCGTTTAGTAAAACGCTTCGTATAAAAAGATTCCTTTTGAATAAACTTAAAAGTCAAATGGGTTTATACACCATATAAAAGAGAAAGTTGTGTATAAAACCAAATATGACTCAATGAAAGGAGATTGAGACGAAGTCATTAAAAAGATCATTTTTAAAATAAAATAGATCTATTATGTGTATTCACTATAGTTACACATAAATAAAGTAAAAATACAAAATAGGACATAATAACATCATGACATAATTTGAAAGTAGGAGATTAACCCCAAGAATGGAAGTTGGGTTAAGAAGTTCCCTTACAAAGATCATTTTTTAAATAAAATAGATCTATTATGTGTATTTACTATAAGTACACATAAATAAATTACAAATACAAGATAGCACATAATAATATCATGACATAATTTGAAAATAGGAGATTAACCCAAAGAATGGAAATTGGGTTAAGAAATTCCCTTACCTTGTGTCCTGTCCTGATTCGACCGTTCTTTAACCTCCTGAATAATAAACTAGAGTTAATTCCTATTTACTTAAGAACCTTTTTCATGTTCATTATTCCTTTTATATCCCTTATTACCATGTTATGAACATTATGTAATTATTTAAGTTTATAACGGTCATTTTGTCGATCTTAGGTACTTGAGTCAAAAATAACATTCTTATAATTACAAGTTGTTCATGTGGTGATATACCCATTATATCCAGAATTATATTCATGATATATATATCATATATCTCATATATATCCAGTATATACATGCATTTATATTATTACATAACATTTAGAGGTAAAAATGAAATGCATCGTTCATGGAGACGGTAAGTCGTACGTACGCATGAACGCTACTTTAATTTCTATTTCATATTTAATGGAATGAAATCATAATTATATAAAGTTATAATATAGTTCCAGTATAATATCATATATAATATCATTTACTCCATCATTTATACATCCCACATATGTCATTAACGATTCACATCACTTTGAGGGGGCGGTAGTCCGCACTTCCTAAAATGAAATTATCGCGTTTATCCATAATGGAAATCATAAAGTATGCCATAAATGAGAAATACAGAAGCATAAGTAAAACATAAACATATTATATATCCTATATAAATATAGTGACATCTTAATGGCCACCTTTTAAGGTGTTATATGAGTGTTGAACAATCATCGTTTCGTGAGGCAAAAATTCGCCATCCACAGAAACCGTATGTTCTTTAACCATTAGATGTAGGTGTGTGTAAGTGTAGCCTAAATCCTTATTATAACAACATCCTAGTATATTGAGGATACTGTTTTTGTTACAAAAGAAATGAATAAAAAGATTTATGGTGTTGGAGAAGAAAAATAAAACAAAACAACATTAGAGAAGACATTACCTCAAAATCGGGTAACTCTTTTTGATTTGAGCCAAAGGCTTCCTTGGGAAGAGTTCTGCCCAAAGTGAGGCTTCTAGGAGTAAGAGGGGGAAGTTGGGAGAGTATTTGGGCAGAGGTTGTCCGATCCAAATGGTTTGAAAGTGTGAATGGGGTGGTAGAGGTGGGGGCCATTTATAAGAGAAGAGGAGGGGCACTCTTGGAAAGTAAGGAAATTTTACATTATTATACAATGCTTTTCGGATTCTAAAGGTCCCACACTTATATAATTCGTGGCTAAGGTGATAAGGGTTATAAATATACCCATCCAATAGTCTTTGGACAAGTTTAAGCCTTGGATTGTACATTATATTTTCATTTTATTAAAATCGTTAAATAATGAGGTCATCGCTGCATCATAATGATGTCATAAATAATTTAATTTATTTAATGTCTAAAAATTATAAAAAAAATACTATGTTGTAGGAAATATTTTTAGCTTTCCAATTACTTTTTATAGTCAAAAATATGACTTTTATAACCCCATGTAAAAATTGTTTTAGTAAAACATTTCATGTTTGTGTCATTTTTTACTTTAACATTAAATAAAAGGTATTTATGTCATTTTCTAACTAAAGTGGCTCCATGGGGTCCCCAAGTTGACACATGGATTGTCTTGGTCGTCCATGGCACATCAAATGATGGTAGGACATGTGTCAAGCTCATCTCATATTATTAAAACATTATTTTTACCTTAAACTACACTAATTACCTCTAATCATGATTAAGAACTTAAAAGTTACTATTCACCAAAAATTATTTTAATCTCATTGAACCATATTTTACTTCTTAATGACAACCATGTATGTCGGATTTTTTAAAATAAAATCACAGAAGTGGTAATATTTCATTTAAACGAAAAATCAGTTATTTAACTACCACTTAGTGGTTTCACTATTCATCAAAAATTGAAGTTTTTCAGAACAATGCCAAAATTTCACCCTAAGCTATAATTGATATTCCGAATTCAAAAATGATGTCTATTTTAAAAAATTCCAAACATATAAGTTTCATTAATTAATTTTATAATTAATTCCCACTGTCACAACAAATAGTGTGTTTTTAAGAAACAATTTATATCAAAAGATTGGCAATTGTTTATGTCCAATTTCAATGTTAAATTAATTCTAATGACCACCATTGGATAAAATGGTAAAAATATATTCTAATTATACTTTAAAACCACTAAATAGTATAATTTATCACTATAAATTATTTTTATTAAAAAAATTGTTTTTAAGTATTTTTCACTATTCATAAAAAATTAGAAGTTCTCAGAAAAATACCAAAAATTCAACATAGGCTAATTTCGATATTCCGAATCCAAAAATGAATTCCATTTTGAAATATAAAATTTCTATAATTTTAAAAAGTGGTTATTACAATTCATAATGGCTACTTTGATTAGTCACGGTGTTTTAGAACTCGAAGTTGTGTACAATGCAAGCTATTGCATTATTGAATGAGAAGCGTATTGTGGAAGCTCGGGGTGTTACAGGGTAACTAGGGTCGGGTCATTACATATAATATCTAAAAACCATACAATCACACCTATTTTAGTAAAAAATTGAACAATTGCATACTTTGAAATATATAGGATGTTAATTCTTAGGAAACAAAAGTTTTGATCCTTCAAGAAATATAAGGTGTTCAAAAATGACATACAGTTTCAACTTTGAAAAAATATTAAATATATTTGATAAGATCAAAGAGTTAAATACTTTATCCAAGAGTTTAATGATCATCTTAAGGATTGTGGTATTATATAATAACTCACTCCTCTAGGAACACAACAATGTAATGGTGTGTCTTAAAAGAGAAATCAAACATTATTTGATATGGTTAATTAAATGATGAGTCACACTAACCTACCTCCATCCATTTTGGTTTATGCTCTAAAAATTATTCTCTTTACTCAAAATTGAATTCCATATAAGAAATTAGAAAATATTCTATATAAGTTATGGAATGGTTTTAGTCCCAAAATATTTTTTCTATGGATTTTGGGGTTTTGAAATATATATTAAGTGTATTCATACCTACATATTAGGAACCAAATAAAATATATGTATGCTTGTTGTTTATCCTAAGGAAACAAGGGGTATTATTTTTATAATCCCTTTAAGTGAAAAAATCTAATAGATCAACATGTTGATTTCATGAAAAATGAATTCCTTACTAAGAAAAATAGTGAGAGGGAACCAAAAATTCTAGAATCTTTAGAATAAAAAAATTATTAATTACCTGAGTTGGAAGAGTTGGTTCTATAGGAGGTAGTGGAAGAATAATCAAGTAAATGTACGCTAGAACTAATTTTTTCATGTAAGATTCATCATATGCCTAATAGGTATGAACTTCATATGGTAGATGATGATGGTTTTATGGTTATTGTTGATGATCCAACCAACTAGGAAGAATCCATTCTAGGTTTTGAATATATGAAATTTCTTTGTGACATGATGGATGTGATAGAATCCATATACACTAAATAATATTGGGATTTTGTTGATTTACCTAATATCTATTGACCCATAATGTGTAAATGGGTCTTTAAGAATAATATTAACATTAATAGTAGATTATCTGGATTTAAAGAATGATTGGTGGAAAAAGGTTTCAAGAAAATTCATGGAATTGATTATGAAGAAACCTTCTCACTAGTTGTGATGAATAAATCCATTAGGATCATCTTATCTATTATTATAATGTCTTTAAATATATTAAATGGATGTTATAATATCATTTCTCAGTGTAAATTTACTTAAGGATTTTTATATGACACAACCTGAGGGTTTTGTCACTTTAGTGAATGATTCAAAGGTATGTAAACTAAAAATATCTATTTATGTACATAAGAAGGCTTCTCGGATTTATAATATTCATTTTAATGAAGAAATATGAGATATTTAATTCATCAGCAATGATGATGATCCTTATGTATATAAATGGATTAGGGGAAGAATTATTATCTTTCTAGTGTTATATGTTGATAACATATTACTCATTAGAAATGAAATTCATAATCTGTAGTCTATAAAGGATTACCTTGGTAAAATATTCTAAAGTAAATATATAGGATAATTAGTATACATCTTGGGTATAAAAATATATTAAGATATATCATCAAATCATCTCAGAATAATTTAGGGTAAATATATTGGTAAGATCATGAATCAATTAAAAATAAAAAAATGAGAAAGGATATATACCAATTATGTATAGAAAGAGTCTTTCAAAGGCTAAATGTTCATATTATAATGAATAAATTAAATGCATGGATGTATTATATTATTCATAGGTTATAGGTTCCATTGATTATTTCATGTTATGAACTCATCCATATGTGTCATATGAATTGAGTATAATGAGAATATACAAATATGATCTTGGAGAATATTACTAGATCACTATAAAAAATATCCTAAAGTACGTTCAAAGGACTAAGGATACATTTTTATATATATATCTAAAGAAAAACTTTTTGTATAGGGTTAAAGTGATTCAAATTTCCAAATAGAGAGTTATGATTTTAAATAAAAGTCTAGATTTATGTTTTTCCTAAATGGGGGGGTTGTTAACTAGAAAAGTTACAAGAAAGAAATAGTGTTTGATTCTATAATAGAATCTTGGTATATTGAAGTATCAGATAAAACAAAATAGTTTTTTTGGATTAAGAAGTTTACCATTAAACTAGATGTTGTTCCAAACATTTGTTATCCCATTGAACTTTATAGTGATAAAAATGGGGAAATTTCACAAGCTAAGGTTCCTTGGTATTATTAGAAATTGAATTATATATTTTAATGATATCATATCATTTGTGAGCTTATATATCATATTTATGTATGAAATTGAAAGGATACAACAAATGGTAATGTAGAATATCACTAGATTAAAACACTTTTTCAATAGAATTATGAGGTTTATTCATAATATCTAAGTATTAAATACATGGGTGATTAGCTCTAGTGTAAGTGAGAGATGTTGGAAATTGTTCCCTAAACACCAATCATGGGATAGTGGTTTGGTAAAATTATTGAATCTTTTATTAGAAAATTAAAAAAATTATTCTTCCATTATCATTATTTTTTGTTCTTATTATTTAAACATGATAATTTTGATAATAATCCACCCAGTACATATGGTGAAAGTTTTATCCCTAATCAAGAACTATCACGGAAGTAAGTATTTTGATGTAAGGTTCATGTGAATATGGATTTTATACATTTAGATATATAGAGTTCTCATAAGGGTTACTGGTGGGACTTGTTGAATTATATGTGATGACTTGAGAAACACCGCATGAATTATCCCATTTATGTAATTACTTCATATATTATGGGATTCCATTCAAGTATACATTAACTAATGGGATCATGGTATTCTTTACATGAGAACATTAATACTTATACTTTCATCTTATTCCATTTTAGAATTCGAGATAAATAGTTAGTTACAAGGTATGTTACAAATCATTAGTGAGACATCACTTGAGATCATTTTGGTAATTGTATACATGTGTGAAAGACATCATGGTCCTCATTTGAATTACATTGAGAAAGTGTGTGTCCATGCCAAATACACTAAATTTATTAATATGTTTTGTTAATTTATAGAGACAAGAGATGTATAATGTTGACCAATGTGGGGTTGATGTAATCTATGCCTCTTACTCATACTTGAAGTGATGGATAATAGGAACTTGATATAGTGTACACATGGGTGTTGTGATCACACCAAACCTTTTATTAGGCCTATTATAATTATGAAATTGATTTATAATTTATATTAATAATATGCAGGGTTAAAATGAGTCACAAATAAGTTTTACTAATGGTAGAATTTTTAACCAATTTAATTAGATATTTTATGGGATTTATTTTGAATTAGATATTTTATGGGATTAATTTAAAATATAAAAATTATTTATATATATATATATATAAATGTGGTTATATATATATATATATTAAATTTGGTTATTATTTTATATTTTTATATGTACATTACATATATATATATATAATTATAAGATAATTCCATGAATCCCATATTATATTTATTTATATGTATAGGATATATTTAAATATATATAAATGATATAAATTATTAATGAATTTTTAATATTTTTTCAACTCATTCAATAGTAAACGGAAGAATATTATTCATTCAAATTAATAGACTAAATAAATAGTATTGATTGTTAACATTAATTTTAATAATTTTCATGGAATAAATCCTTAGTTTGGGAGCCTATAAAAGGAGGTCCAAGGGGATCATTATACCCTAGCCATTAGAAAAGAAAAAATAGTCCTTATGATCCTATCCATCATTGAGAAACATTTCTCCTCCACCATTATTTGAGATATTATTCATCTTAAGGACCAAATAATAAAGAAGGAAGGCCTCGATTTTCGATAAGAGAGAGAATAATTATTTTAATGTTATTAAATGATAAATAAAATTATTGGTGAGAAACTCAATAAGATAAAATCTTCATTTTCAAAATATAAGTGTTTTATTTATTATTATTCTTATAATATCTATATAGTCTTAGTGTTATAATTATTTTTATTATTTCTGCTATGTAAATGATTTTTAGATCACATATAGAATTCCTAAACTTATTCCCAGAGCTCTGTACATTTCTAAGAGTTTCTATAGAAAGTCCCACATGGAACAAGAAGACTTGAAGAAGAAACTATAAGAAAAATGGATAAGGTTTTTATATGACTTAATACTTCATTATGGGGTTCCCCAATCATATTTCTCAAGAAAAGGGTATTTAAATGAATTTATACATTGATTATCATAATATTATGAAGATAATGATAAATATAATGTACTCACCCATGGATTGGTGACTAGATTGATCAATTATGTGATGATTATTACTTATCATAGGTTTATCTTTGATCATTATATCATCAATTAAAGGTAATCTAAGGAGATATTCCAATGATTTAATTATATATAAGATATAGGCACTATGATTTCATAGTAATTCCATTCAGAATCACTAATACTCTAGAAACCATCATGGACTTGAAGAATCAAGTCTTTAGAGTTTACCTAAACAAATTTATTATTATCGTTATATATAATAGTATCATTTATTCCAAAAGTAATGAGTGAAAATAATCTGAGTACTCTACTATATAAATTTTGAAATGAATAGTTATTTGAAAATTATAGAAAATGTGAATTCTATATGGATCAAGTAACTTTGATAATTTTATCATAATAAAATGGACATTTGTGGATCCTTAAAATATTAAGGTAATTGATGAATATCCTAGATCATTATCTATAATGTAGATCCATGGTTTCCATGGTTTCCATGGATTTTTTGGGTACTATTGATGGTTTGTTAGAATTTTCACATGATTGTTAAACTCACCAATTATGATAACATAGAAAGGAATAATGTTTTTAAAGATAAATATGAAGAGAGAATTAAGGAACTGGATAAATGGATTTTCACAACACTTGTACCCAAATAACATCAAGTACATAATTATTTGTGATATACAGTGATGCTTCAAATAAGGTTTTGGGTTGTGTACTCATCCAAAATGATAAACTAGTATCCTTTTCATCGTGGAATTTGAAGGTACATGACACAAAATCTAGAGTTAGAAAAAGTATTCATCTCCTTTATGATTTGGAATCATTATCTATATATATATAAGTGTGAATTATATACTGATCATGAGAGCCTAAAGTATATATTTACATATAAGGATATCAATATGAACTAATGAATATGGTCAGATTTGATCAAATATTATGAACTCTAATTCCATTACTATATTGGAAAAGTAAACAAAGTGGTAGATTCTCTAAGTAGAAATGATCCTATAACCCTTTCCATGATGATTAATTGAAGGGGTCTAATATTCTTAGACATGAAAAGGATGTATATGGGAATAGTAAAGGTGTGGAAAATATCCTACATTACTTAAACTATTTCTTAACTCTATATCTTGGAGAATATTAAGGTGGAACAAATGGATGATATGGAAATATAAAATAAGGTAGAAGTAATAAATAAGGGTAAAATACTTGAGTTAAAAAATTATAAAAAAATATTTTTAAGATTTGGTACATAATTATCTGTGCCATAATTTTCTGGGATAATGAATGATCTTATAGAAAATTACCATAACTCAAAATTCCATATCCACCCAAGGCAAGAAAGATGTATAGAGATCATCGGTCATACTTCTACTTGGATAATATAAAGAATGAAGTTTTTTAATTATACATCAAATTGTGTGGCATTCTAAACATATAAGGTCGAACAAAAAAATTCCAAGGTGATGATGCCACCATTTCCCATAACAACATGGAGATGTGAGAAAATAGAAATAGATTTTTTCATAGTAATTTGGTAGAAATTCAAAATAAATTATAACATATAGGTTTTGGTGGATCATCTTTGAAGACTACTCACATAATTAACCCTGGTAAGACTTCTTACTCAATCAAATTTTCAAGATATATATTACATAACTATTGAGGTTTCACGGAATAACACTATTGATTATATCTGAATTACATTTAAGTTTCTCTTCAATGTTCTAGAGGAATCTTAAAAAAGTATCAAACACTAAATTGAACTTCAGTATGAGATATCACCCTCATAAAGATGTTAAATCTAAAAGGACCATTCAAGCTATTGAAGTAATTCTCAAAACCTACACTATATACTTTATAATAGTATTGAATCAACATCTTCCACTAATCAAATTCTAGTAAAATAATAAATACCACAAAAGAATTCAAAATAGACTCATATGAAGCTCTTTATGGGAATAGAGGTGGAAATATAACATGATTGGATGAAGTTGGTGAATATAATATATTGAGACTATAAATTTTGGATTAAATGAAAGATAATTTTTATGTCATTCAACAATACATTAGAGAAGTACATATTCGATAGAAGATCTATACTGAAAATTATCAATGATACCTAGAGTTCAAAATTAGGAAAAAGTATTCCTTTGAATATCTTCATCAAAGGTAATTATGTGGTTTAGGAAGAAATGTTAGGAGACCCAAAAATTAAATAAATAAATATTAAATCATTTTATATGTATATTCAATACATATCAAAATAATACATGAATAGGAACCGTAAATGTTTAGTATATTTGGAGACTATATACATAATCATATTATTTCAAGAAATATATTAAAAATATTCCATAAATTTCTTCTCAAATTACACCCTTTTTTGATATACCCTACTTAAAACCTTTTTCATTATTTAAGGAAATAGAAACATAAAAAGGGTGAGCTAAGATGATCAGTAAGGGTAAACATATGAGATACCAATAAATGATCATAAGTGAGAATAACATAAGAATAAGGGTATGATAACTTTCCCATAATTTATTATATTCATACCCAATAAGTCAAATATCATTAATCATGGGTCATGGAATAAGGATTTTTTATAAAAAAAATACATAAGTCATAAGAGTGTGGAATCATCAATAATCAATCATGAGCCATGATAAAACATATTAGTAGAAGACATAAATTTTTGGAATATACATGAATATATAAAATCATTTCCTTAGTCAATGTTACTTTTAAGACTATCATAGTGTAAAGATTCCCATAGTGGATTGGGTTAACTCCTCATTCCAATTATTTACTTAGTCAAGGTTAACTCCCAAGACTATCATAGTGGATAGATTACCTTACTGAACTGGTTTCATCCCCATTCAAGTTCATATTATCTCATGTGATATTAATATTTACCTAATGCATTGCATGGTGATAAAATTATGGTCTCAATTTTCACATAATGAAAATAATACATAAGTGTTTCATAATATCATAAATTAACCTTTATTTCATCATAGCATAACCTATGAAAAATAATTGAGTTTCAAAAATATTTCATCGCCACATTATCATAAGTCATCCAAATAAAGTAATTTTATGGCATCATGAAAACATTTATTATTTCATCATAGATTAATTGACCCCTGTAATAAAACCGGTTTCATAAAAACATTCCTAAAATATCATTATTATAAGACATCTAGATAATGTGAGTGGATGGTATCATGAGAACATATCTTTAGTGAATCATAAAATCCTTAAAATGTTGTTTTTATAGATAAAATACCTTTAAATAAAATAATAGTCATGATGATGGGAAAATTCATTCATGTCATATGTGTTAAAAGAGAACATTAGTTACACACTTTTGTAAAAATTAAAAATTGAGTCATACGTAAAAAATTTGAAAAGATTCATTTTAATATTTTTTTAAAAAAATAAATGGTAGTAAAAATAATATCACTCAAAAATTTAAATATAGATAAAAAATTACATAAAACATTTTAATAACATGAACATTGATGAATAAGATTCCCCACTAAAAGGAGAAATAAGGTCGGATTTTAAAAAAAACATTTTATCAATATTTTTTAATACCAAAGACTGGAAAATGTAAGGAAAACATAAAAAATATCATAAATAACCATATTAGAATAAAATATTTGGTTTTTAAATGATAAATGAATATAATTCCCCCAAATTATATTCAAACATAAAAAATCCTGATTAAAAATGTGATCACAGCATAAACCCTTACATCTTTAGTGATATCTGAATCAAAATCTCATAAAAGAGAGAAAATTTTATATATTTATAAATCCTAATAATATTCCTTAAAATAATAATTAAATATATCCAGGGTAATTATATAAACCACATAAAACAAACAATAGTTGAATATATCATATGTCTCATAGAAATAAATGTGAAACGAGAAACGCTTACCCCAAGTATCGTCTTGCTTTGTATGCGCTCAAACCTCCAATATAATAAATATAGATTTATTAAAAATATATTATAGAATAATATTAATATTTATATTACTATATATCGTTCCCTTATAATTTCAAATTACCCTTTTATGAACAGTTATTCATTAAAATCATTATTCAGGTGAAAACTGGTTCTTTTTTCCATGCATGTTTTGATTTGACAATTTTAGTCCTTATGACTTGGTCATGGTTTCATAATATAAAAAATATTAATATTTTAATAAATATAAATTCATTAATTATATACACTTTTATAACTATAAATATAGGTTGGTGATGAAAAATGAATTACATCACTTCATGGAGGCGGTAGTTCGTACGTATGCACGAGTGATGCCTACACTTTTCAATGGATGGAAATAAATAAAGGTAAATAATAATTAAAATTTATAGAATCATAATTACATAATAAATTTCATATATATTCCTTAAATATATCCTTTTTTCTTACATGTAAAATAGAAATGAAAAATGAATCACATCAATTTGTGGAGGTGGTAGCCCACACATACTCACGAGTGACATTATTATTTTCTAACCGATGGAAGGGTGAGATAGTAGATTATATATTATATTTAAATAATCATAATTATGTTATAAAAATAATTTAAATACATTAAATTCATATATATAACCATCCAATAAATTCAGTGAATAAAAATAAAATGTAGTGCTTTATGTATATGGTAGTTTGTGCTTAAACATGAGTGATGTTTTTATTTCCATTAGATATGAAGGAGATAAAAATGGATGTACCATTAAAATAAAAACATCTAAGTATATTAAATATAATTATTTCATCATGTTAATATGTTTATATAATATTTTTAGGTGGTTTAAAGAGAAATAAATGTGAAAAGGGTCGGTAAAAACATATACCTCTTCTTCAGGAAACTTCCTTTGGCTTACACCTTAATCCTTCTTGAAGTGGTCTTTTATGAAGAAAATAAACTCTAGTAAAAGGGGATTAAGTATGGGATAATATTTTTATAGGTATATTTCAAGATAAAGGGCTCAGTTGGTGTGAAGAAAAGGGGAGAGAAGGTTCCATTTTTTAAGTGAGGGGAGTGCCACACTTGTAATTATTAATAATATTAAAATATAATTAAGTAAATATCATGGGAAAGTGGATCCAAATTATATAAAATTTGAATATTTTATGGTATATTATCTAAATATATTCATACAATGGTATTTATACAATTTTTTAGGTCATTTTAACCCTTATCTCTTCAGTTTAAAGCCTCGTTAACTGTTTTAACCTTCATTGTATTAATGAATTTTTACCTTGGTTACTATTCATAATGAAAATAATTGAAATTTATATCATTAAAAAAATTTGAAATTATAATTAAAAATACATAAATAATTTTATCATATTAAATTTTTATAATTTTTATAAATTCATTTTAAAATAATTTTTCAAAACACAAAGAAAACCATTTATAGGAAAACGCATTTTTAAGCATAAAACTAAAATTATTATTGTTCCTTTCCTAGTAAAAACCATTATATGAATGTTAATATATTTAATTTAATATATTACCTACAATTTTAATTAAAATCATTAATTAATACAAACTAAGTTGATTTATTATGATAAAATACATTGTGCGCAATAGAAATATTTTTCTGAAAAATATCACTTTTTTACATTCAAATGTTTTTATCTTCATTTATAACCAAATGATAGTCATAGAATGAATTATTATTCATTTTTCCAAATTAAATACCAATATATTTCATTAAAATAATATTCAATTAGTTATCAAGACACATAATTTATAGAAAAATACAATACTTTGAAAAATTAACCTTTTAACGTAAAATGATTTTATTTTTAACATTTAGAATTGAGTAAGTATTTCCTAAGAATTAATAAATAATTTTTCATTAATGAAAAATTGTATTCATACTTTTTATAAATTATTTAGTCTTGTTAAAATACTCCAATCCATTAGCTAGGTGATATTAGCCATATTTTATAATAATATTCCAATTATATATCTTGGTTCATTTAGGTTCGGTGTTGCATGTAATTATAGATATCAAACACATAAAATTTATTTAAAGAGAAATAAATCATAAAATCATAGAGTGTTACATTATACCCCCTTATAAGAATTTATCCCTTGAAATTCCATTACTTGGATGAAAATTAATGAGGATACTCCATCCTCATTACATCTTTAGTTTCCCATGTAGATTCCATAAATTTGTGGTATCGCCACAAAACTTTGACAAGGTGAGTGGTATTGTTCTATGTTACTAAATATATTTTATCCAAAACCTCAATAGCTTATTCCTCATAATATATATTATTCTCTTATTATGAAACATTTTATTTTAGTATATATGAAGGATCAGGTATGCACTTACTCAAGAGAGATACATGGAACACATCATGAACTTGAGAGAGTTTTGTTATAAGTGAAAAATGATAAGATACCATCTTAATACGATCAAGAATACTAAAGGGAATGATATATCTTGGCCTTATATTTCCATTCATTCAAAACTTCATTACCTTCTTAAAAGTTGATATTCATAGGAATGTCTTTTTCCTAAATCCAAACTCTAGATATCACCAATGATTGTTAGGAAAACTTTTTTCTTGACTCTGAGATACCCCGATGTGTTGTTGAACATATCTTCACTTCTATTTTATTTCCTCATCTAGTACATTCCACAAAATATTTAATTCTCCATATCTATCATATAACATTGTACTTTTCACTTATTGTCATATAGGGCTTCATAAGATCTATTTGAATGCTTGATTTTAAGCTGTTATTATATGAAAACTTGACTATAGGAAAATGTTGATCCAAAACACCTTTAAAATACATAAAAAATCTCTCAAAATATATTCTAGGGTATGAATGTACCTCTCAAACAACCATATATCTGAAGATTATATGTAGTGATAAATTTAAACTATGTATTCAAAGCTCTTTAGATACTTATCCAAAACATCAAGGTAAACCTCATTCCTGGTCAGATATAATGGAATGTGGTACCCCATAAAACCTTACCACATCCTGAATGTATATCTTGGAAAGTTGATCAAGTGATAAATAGACTCTGATAATAATGTAATGTTCTAACTTCATAAGGTGATCAAATACAACCCAAATTGCATTATGGCCTTTAGATGTTTTGGGGAGTCTAATAATGAAATCCATAGTGATGTTTTCCCATTTCTATTCAGATATGGGTAATGGTTATAGCATCCCCTTAGACTTATTTCTCTTAGTCTTAACTTATTGGTGTACCAATAAATGAGATACATACCCTAAAATATCCATTTTCATGTTATCCCGCCATAAATACACTTTCATGTCTCTATACATCTTTGTACGTCCATGATAAATAGAGAATGATGAACTATAAGCATCATCCAATATCCCCTTCCTCAAATAGAGTATTGATGGGATGCATACTTGGTTCCTAAACCTTATCATTCTATCATAATTTTGTTTGAACTTAGAAACATACCTCACCTTCTTTAGTAGTTTCATATCCTCATTCTACAACTCTTTTATCCTCACATGGATGGATGGTTGAACATTCATCTAAGAAATAGAATATATGTTCCCATTCATCATGGTTTAAATATCCATATTCTATAAATCCATAAGTATTGGATCTCTTCCAATCCTCATCATTGAAAAACTAGTATGGTCCTTCTAACTTAAAGCATCAATCACCTTGTTCACCATCCTAGTGTGTTAATGTATTAACCAGTCATAATATTTAATCAACTCCAACCATATTCTTCAGTTCATATCTAAATATTATGAATATATAATTCAATATTTTATTATCAGTATTTATATCACACATTTCACCATATGTATAATTCCTCTATGTCTTCAATGTTGAGTTTATACCTAACCATTTGAGATAATTACCCCTCAAGAATAGGTAGTAAGACTCATATAATAAAAGTAATTTCTATTGGAAGTTCATATTCATCCTCACACATATATATGATCATAGGTTGATTTATAATATCAAATATGACTTTACTTCCTTATAAATTGATATGGGATCTATATAAAGAGAACCAATACATGCCCAATATCACATAAAATTCAACTAAAAAAATAATAATGAGATTTATAGGAATCAAATTCCCACAAACTTCTATTAAAGAAGTGTTTTAAACATGATATGTGATCAGCATACCACAAGAAATATTTTATTTATAAATCAACATCTAATCATATGGGTGGTGATTTAATGGTCTTAACAAAAATTCTTAATATAATGGTTTGGGTTGAAAAAGAACCAAATAAAACATGTGCAGTACTTGAGTGTATGATCAGCACATCTTACTCCACTTCATTTTTTGAACCCAAATCAGTAGTTTTGATTGTATAGGCTTTACCTTGTTCCCTTGTTCTTGAGATATGATTATGTATATCATCCTTGATATCCTATGGATTATATAATTTACTTGGATAATTCCCATGTTCTATACATTTAAGACATTAAACTATTTGTGGTTCATTAGGATGAACTTTATTTATATCCATTGAAATCATAATTTTTTATCAACAATTAGTTTCTCTATTCCCTTATTTTCCACCCAAGAAAAATATTCCCATTCCTTTGATACATTTCCCTAGGTTATTCTTTTTACATACTTTTCACGTAGTAAATTGAATCTTCTTTCCTCTATGGTCTTTATCAACTAAACTTCCATACTTTTTTCACTTATTAAATGTGTTAGGAAACTCACCTAGGTTGAGGTTTTTTATCATAAATTTAGAAATATGGTTAGGAATAACCATAATATTTTTTACTCTATATTATATCCAGATTGGTTTCTCATTTGAGCAACCACCACATTTCCCTTCATACCCATTTTTAACATGGTTCCTCCTAGTTTTATCAATTTAATAAAACCAAAAATATTAGTGCAGGTATCAATCATGAATAATTAAATTAATCAATAATATGATTATGAAAATAATTCTTATGATTCCCTAAATTATGGAACCTACTTTTAACACATGACACTTTAAGTTTATCTCATATCAATATGTCTTATCATAAGTTTCCATATATTTTATTCTCTCATTCATTGTAATGGTTCAAAAAGAGAGTGTGAATTAGCCAAATAATATCCCCCATGAGTTTCAAACCAGATATGTATTTGGGCTTATTTTTCATGCACTAAGTGAAAATCGAGTTATTACCCAACCATACTTTTCAAGGTTATTACCCATAGGTTCATATATTTCAAATCCTAAATCCACATGTTTGTATCCATACAAGGATTTCATTTCTAGGAAACCAAAAAATCTATAATTTACCAAAACTTTAAGATATTATCCTATGTTTATACTTATACCCAAGGTTTTTATAAAATTTATCTAGTCCAAATATCCAAAAATATATTAACCCATATCTAATACCAATTGAGGTGACCTAATCATTACATACATATATATTACATAATTTTAGATGAATATTCAATATATTACATTATAATACACACCCTAAAAATGTAAAGTTGTAGTGTATTTGGATAATATATACATAATCAACTTATTTCATGAAAGATCTTCTTCATATTCCACAATTTTCTTATCAAACAACACCCTCCATAGGTATACCCTACTTAAATACTTTATTCATAACTTGAGAAAATGGAAACATAAGAAAGGATGAGATCAGATTCTCAATAAGGATAGAAAAAAGATATATCAATAAATGTTCATAAGTGAGCATAATATAAGCATAATGTTAAGATAACATGATCATAAAATACAAAATTCACACCTAATTAGTTAAATATCATTAATGTTGAGTCATGGTGTGATTCTTTTTCATAACAAAATGCATAGTCCATAAGAGTGTGAAATCATCAATACTCAATATTGAGCCATGAGAACATATCATAAGAACAATATATAAATTTTTTCCATACACATAAGCATAGAAAATCATTTATCTAGTAAATTATCAGTTCCAAGAAGATCATTGTGGACAAATTCCCATAGAGGATTGGGTTCACTCCCCATTCCCATCTTTCCTTAGTAATGGTTCACTCCCAAAACTGTCATAGTGGAAATATTCCCTTACTAAACTAGTTTCTCTCCCCATTATAGTCCACATTATCTCATGAGATATCAATATTTAACCAACGCATTGGACGGTGATTGATTATTGGTCCACCATCACATAGTTAAAACCATACATAAGTGTGACATAAGATCATAAAATCATTATTCATTTCATTATATCATAACCAATGAAAAATAAATGGGTTTTATAAAGATTTAATCATAATATTATCATAATACTTCCAAAAAAATTAAGTGGATGGTATCATAAAATAATTCATTATTTCATAAAATCTTCATTGGCCTATGGAAAGAAACAGGTTTCATGAAAACATTCTCAAAACATCATCACTATAAGAAATCCATAGAAAGTAATTGAATAGTATCATAACAACATATCCCAAATGAAGAATAAAAATATTTAAAGGATGTTTACATAGATAAAAAATACCTTTAAAAGAGAGTTTGAACATTTATTTGAAAATAGAGAAAATATCCTTTTATTTCAGTGTCTTTCAAAAATAAAAATTCCTAGAATATTAAGAAAAAAATTATTTAAAAATAACCATGAAATATTTAAAAATAATCTTCAAAGAAAAAAATATTCATGACGGTGGGAAAATTTGTTCACAGTGCATATGTTAAAAGGGAACTATAGCATCCCGCCTTTTTGTCACATAAACTTTCATTACATTATAAAAAACTAAGGATCTTAAAGGTTTAGTGTCTTGGAAACCAGGAAATTAATACATGAAACAAAAAAAAATCTTCTTAAACACTTGAAAGGCTTCTCCTTATGTTCATACTAGGTTAATTATTGCATCTCATAACTTGGGTACATACATCAAAAGAAAGGGTGAGCAGAAGGCCCAGTAAGGGAAACAAGGGAAACATTTAACATGTGAACTTGAGATACATCAATAAAGTCATGAAAAGAACTTTAAGGCATGAGAATGAAATCATGAGGCATATCATAATAAAAATAACTTATATAATAACTTTAATATGTGGCTACAACATTTAATATTGACAATCATTTTGTTTCACCAAGGTCCATCCCCAAGGTGTCATTAAAAATTACCAAGGTTATTCACCAAGGTATCAGTCTAAAAGGTCATCTCTAGAGATTAAGTCTTTACCCAATGAATTGGAGCGCTATCAGGGCGCACCCTTGAAATTTATTTATTATCTTGTGATCTACATATATCATCATCAATCATTTCATAAACAACCCATATAGCATAAAATAAATGGGTTTCATTTCATAATCATAACGTTTTAAAAACTGCTTTAAAGACATGATCTTTATCACTTTAAACCCACGAAAAGGGAAAGAGGGTCTCATGTATGTAAATCACAGAATTTAAAATAGAACAACTTGGTATATATGTGAATACCCATATAGAAGAGAGAGCTTTGAGTATTCACTTAATAAAATAAAATAACTTTTGAAAAAGAGGGAGACATTTTGAGACGGAAATTCTGCAGCATAACGGCTATGTTTCGGGGTTTTAGAAAACATTGAAAATAGAGGGGACATGGGTAAAACATAAATAAATGATCCATAAAACATTAGGGGGACAGAATATAAAGGATTTGAGAACATGGTAATGAAATTTGAAATATATATCATATTAAATGAAGAACATGAAAGGAAGACAAAAATAAGATTTCTCTTATGAAAATTTGGCAGCCTAAGGGCATCACTTAAACTTCAACAAAAATGAATTGACGAGATCAAATAGGGTATCTAATCATATGAAAATAAAAGATAAGTATGATAGGTTTAGAGATAATAACTCAACATAATAAAAAAGTAACTTGAAATACTTGACATGAAAGTAGATCTTTGAAAAATGAGAAAGGTGAACGAATCCTTTAAAAATTCGGCAGCCTAACAGCGCCACTTAAACTTCAACAAAAATGAATTGAAAAGATCAAATAGGGTCTCTCATAATATGAACATAAAATTTCATTATGATAGATATAGATATCATACCCCAACATAATAAAAAGGAACTTGAAAGACTTTACATGAAAGTAGAACTTTGAAAATTGAGAAGGGTGAAAGAATCCCTTAAAAATTTGGCCGCCTAACGGTGCCACTTAAAATTCAACAAAAATGAATTGACAAGATAAAATAGGGTCTCTCATCATATTAACATGAAAAGGTAAGTAATATGAATATAAAATAACATCCTCCAACATAATAACACGGAGCATAAAAGAAATGACATAAAAGAGATTACTTGAAAAGAAAGAGAGAGGTCGGATCCCTTACCTTAAACGTAACTCTTAAAACTCAAAGGTTGGGACCTTGAGGGATTGGGGGAACCTTGGGAGGACTCCTTGAGAGGTAAGGAGACCATAACTTCGTTGAGGATGATTTTGGAGTCGAATGTATGAGAGGATGGCTTGGTATTTATAGGGAAAGTGAGGGGACAAGGCATTAATGGCCAAGGGACACCTCATTGGTGGTTTTGAAAAAACCATGGGCTTGCCCATGGTATTTGCCCATGGTATTGGCCACTTGGGGCACCTAATACCTTATCTTACTATTCATAAGTCGACCATATTTATTACATACTTAATACATCATTTAATGATGTCATTAAACACCCATAACTTAAAAACTGTACTTTCACTATTCATCAAAAATTCAACTTTCTCAGAAAAATCCCAAAATTTCACCTTAACCAAATATCGATGCTCTGATTTCAAAAATGAACTCCATTTTATAAAAATAATTTTCTAAATATTTTTAATTTAATTTTTAAATAAATACACTATTCACTGAAAATTCATTTTTTTCAGAAAAATCCCCAAAAATTACCTTAACATAATATCGATGCTCTGAGTTCAAAAATGAAATCCATTTTATAAAAATAATTTTCTAAATATTGTTAATTTAATTTTTAATTAAAAAACACTATTCACCCGAAAAAACTAATATTTTATTAATAATTTATGAAATCGTTATTTAACCATTTTATTGAATCACATTACCAAATCAATGTGCCTAGATTATATTAATGCTTTATTTAAGTGAGATTACTAATCCATTTGGTCACATTACTAATCCTAAGCATAAAATCACTATTCATAATTTACTATTCATTAAAAATTAAGTTGATCTTATTAGACTCTAAATTTCGTACTGAACATAATTGTAGAAGACGATTTTTTGAAAATCATTACACATTTTAAATTATTTAAGGTTTACATAAACATTTTTTTAAAATATCCTTTCTCTAAAATTCACCAAAAATATGCATACTATATTTATCCGGGAATTTAAAAATTCATAAACTTCATCATAAGAAGAAATCAAAATTTTTATTTAAAACAAAGGATTACACAAGGCAGTTACGATTTCCTTACATAGCCCCTTATCACACCAGCATAGGACCTAAGTGTAAGGTGTGCTAAGGTGAGAGAATCTGAGGGAGGATCGACCAACATCGCACGAGTATTAATTTCTATCAGTTTGAACTTCTTGCGAAGGTGATTCAGTTCTAGCTTCATACGATGAAGTTCAGCTTGGTTTTGGTCCAGATCAAAGCCCATTGGTTCTACCTCCTTCCCAAGTTCTGTTAGATGGGCTTCGATCGGTCCAAGACTACTGGGTGAGGCCATCAAATCTTCTTTCTATATTAATTAACCAAGATCACTAGTATTTAGAGACAAATATTGAAATGTTTAGTTTCCAACGGTCATATTGACCAATGGTCATATAACAGTCAAAACCCTACAGTCTCATTTTAATTATACTCATGTTATCCAATGAAACAGTTTTGTTGAGTATATAAAAAAATAAAATAACACACAAAATTAGGAAACAAAATTTATTCAAAATTTCGGGTCGTTACAATCTTCCCCCCTTAAGAAATTGCGTCCTCGCAATTTTTAAAACTGGGTTTTGAAATTTCATTGAAAGTCCCACACCGGAAAAGGACTCAGTAAAACTATTAATTTAAAAGAAATAAAGGGAAGTAAAAAAGGTCACCCGAGTTAACCCGTACTAGGATTCCATGTAGGAAAACATGGACATGGAGGAAAAAAACAAAGGGTCACATTCTAAGGGAGAGTGATAGAAAACATGATTAGGAGAAAGTTAATAACAAGAAAATCACAAACTTATGATGGGTCAAACGGTATTTGATTTCCTAGTAGGAAACGTTTATAGACAACATTTTTGTTTTACGTTCCTTTTCATAGTTTTGCAGAATTCATTACTACATAGAATAAAACACAGGGAAATATACCTACCTTCAAGTAGAGTTTCATCCTTTAATAAGTTTCTACCAAAACTAATTTTTCTCCAAACGATGAGCATTCAAAACTACATAGTCTCATCAAAGCACAAGAATCATCTTCTATAGAATCACATAATCCACCAAGGATTAACTATATATTTCTTATATTATCCCAAAAATATAAAGGGTAAGATAAAAAAACTCTTCAAAAAGAAAGAATCCTATAGGAAGGAAAACTTCTTTAAATCTTCAAAATTCCATGGTACTACCCAAAGTTTATCATAGACCATTCCATAATTAACTGTCCATAAAATTCCTCAAAATAACCCAAACTAAGATTGAAACCCAAATACAAGAAGGATTTGTTAACATAGTCTTCCAAAATAAACTTCATCGTTTATCTCCAAACAACATCAACCACTCCTAACATCTTATAACAAAAGTAGCTAACCTAAACATATTTTCCCCAATATAGGTTAATAATTTCCATAAGTAACCTAAATTACTATAAGTTCACCTTAAATTCATCGATTCTTCAAAATATAAGTCAACCTTTACTCCTCAAATAAAATACCGTAGTAATCTATTTACCTCGATCAAATAGGGTTCCCAAAATAGTGAACGTCTTCCAAAATAATAATCATCTTTTAATCCCCTAATCACCCCTTTTTTTTAAGAAGAACAACTTCACTACATAAACATGTGGTACATAACAATAGATGTTTTCCTTAATGATATAAAATCATCTTAGGTAGTGAATCGATGATCTTATAAAACATAAAAGATATTCTCATAGAGCACAAACCAAAATACAACATGACATAGACAATTATTGAGAAGAAGTTACATGTACTTCAGTCATCATGATCCATCTCAGCATAGGACTTGCATTGTTCCCTTGTCCTCTAAGATTGTTGATGCTCATCATGCTTCTCACCCATTACAAGAGAGCATTGCCTTGGATAATGTCTAACTTCTCCACATTTATGACATCGAAATGTATAAGGTACATTAGATCGAACCTTATCTACATTCATCACATTATCCATTTTTTTAAAGCAATTGGATACTTTATGCCCTATCTTCCCATACTCAAAACATCTCCCAGTTCCTTTGTGACATTCTCCTTGGTGACTCTTATCACACTTTTTGCAAAAAATAAATTGGGTCTTCTTTCCCTTATCAACTTTATCAGATGTACATCCTCGAGAATTTGTCTTCTTCTTCCTTGATGAATTTGGGCATTCAACTAGGTACCAATTATTAATTGTGATTTTTGATAGCTGGTTTGGCATAATCACAATTTGTTCAACTTGATCTCTCATCATCTATGTCACATTAATAGGGAAATCATCACATTTCCTATCACATTGGTTGTTGGGACATGCTCTTCCATTTCCCTCCATTAACTAAGAAAAGAACGTATAATTAGGGGGCTTAAATACTTAGCCAATAATCATGAAAAGGAAACTTTAAGCATAAAAGGATAAACTTGTAGAAGAAAATTAT
The DNA here is from genome assembly GCA_963277665.1 of Viscum album. NCBI lineage: Eukaryota > Viridiplantae > Streptophyta > Magnoliopsida > Santalales > Viscaceae > Viscum > Viscum album. The sequence goes on from OY728122.1 coordinate 602,147,653, forward strand.
ATCCTAACTTGTGATCCCCTAGGTTCCAATCTAGGTTATTCATGATCATATATTCTTATGTGAATCTTTATTTTATCTTTGTTCCTTTAATAATGGTTCATACTAAGATTATGAATTTACCAAAGCATATCCCCCGGGAGTGTCGTAACCAAGAGTGCAGCAAGGCCCGTTGTTGTGTACCAGTTCCCGTTCGAGTCTATCTCAAAGCGGTGTTTTCGGGTTTTACCCCTATGTACATCTATGCCAGATCCACCTCTACCTGCTCGTATCCAGATAGGGACGTATTTTCTTGGAAACCCCTTACACAATACTCACCAAAATACTGGGAAGATTTCCTATATTTAAACTTTTCTATAGGGTTATTCCTAGAGTTTTCATATCCTAATTTCCACAAATAACTAAACCATCCTTTGATACCAACTATAGAATCCCACCTTTTTGTCACATAAACTTTCATTACATTATACAAAACTGGGGATCTTTAAGGTTTAGTGTCTTGGAAACCAGGAAATTAATACATGAAACAAAAAAAATTCTTCTTAAACACTTGAAAGGCTTCTCCTTATGTTCATCCTAGGTTCATTACTGCATCTCATAACCTGGGTACATACATCAAAAGAAAGGGTGAGCAGAAGTCCCAGTAAGGGAAACAGGGGAAACATTTAACATGTGAACTTGAGATACATCAATAAAGTCATGAAAAGAACTTTAAGGCATGAGAATGAAATCATGAGGAATATCATAATAAAAATAACTTATTTAATAACTTGAAGATGTGTCTAAAATATTTAATATTTACAATTAGTTCGTTTCACCAAGGTTCATCCCCAATGTGTCATTAAAAATTACCAAGGTTATTCACCAAGGTATCAGTCTAAAAGGTCATCTCTAGAGATTAAGTCTTTACCCAATGCATTGGAGCGCTATCAGGGCGCACCTTTGACATGTCTTTATTATCATGTGATCCACATATATCATCATAAATAATTTCATAAACAACCCATATAGCATAAAATAAATGGGTTTCATTTCATAATCATAATGTTTTAAAAACTGCTTTAAAGACATGATCTTTATGTCACTTTAAACCCACGGAAAGGGAAAGCGGGTCTGATGTATGTAAATCCTAGAATTTAAAATAGAACAAATTGGTATATATTTTAATACCCATATAGAAGATAGAGCTTTGAGTATTCACTTAATAAAATAAAAGAACTTTAGAAAAAGAGAGAGACATTTTGAGACGGAAATTCTGCAGCATAACGGCTATGTTTCGGGGTTTTAGAAAACATTGAAAAGAGAGGGGACATGGGTAAAAAATTCATAAATGATCCATAAAACAGTAGGGGTACAGAATATAAAGGATTTGAGAACATGGTAATGAAATTTGAAATATATACCATATTAAATGAAGAACATGAAAGGAAGACAAAAATAAGATTTATCTTATGAAAATTTGGTAGCCTAACAGCGTCACTTAAACTTCAACAAAAATGAATTGACGAGATCAAATAGGGTCTCTCGTCATATGAACATAAAAGATCAGTATGATATATTTATATATCATACCCCAACATAATAAAAAAGGAAATTGAAATACTTGACATGAAAGTAGATATTTGAAAAATGATAAAGGTGAACGAATCCCTTAAAAATTCGGCATCCTAACGGTGCCACTTAAACTTCAACAAAAATGAATTGACAAGATCAAATAGGGACTCTCGTCATATTAACATAAAATTTCAGTATGATAGATATATATATCATACCCCAACATAATAAAAAGGAACTTGAAAGACTTGACATGAAAGTAGAACTTTGAAAATTGAGAAGGGTGAAAGAATCCCTTAAAAATTCGGCAGCCTAACGGCGCCACTTAAACTTCAACAAAAATGAATTAACAAGATCAAATAGGGTCTCTCATCATATTAACATTAAAATGGAAGTAATATGAATATAAAATAACATCTTCCAACATAATAACATGGAGCATAAAAGAAATGACATAAAAGAGATTACTTGAAAAGAAAGAGAGAGGTCGGATCCCTTACCTTAAACGTAACTCTTAAAACTCAAAGGTTGGGACTTTGAGGGCTTGGGGGAACCTTGGGAGGACTCCTTGGGAGGTAAGGAGACCAGAACTTTGTTGAGGATGATTTTGGAGTCGAATGGATGAGAGGATGGTTTGGTATTTATAGGGAAAGTGAGGGGACAAGGCATTAATGGTCAAGGGACACCTCATTGGTGGTTTTGGCAAAACCATGGGCTTGCCCATGGTATTTGCCCATGGTATTGGCCACTTGGGACACCTCATACCTTATATCACTATTCATAAGTCGACCATATTGATTACATACTTAATACATCATTTAATGATGTCATTAAACACCCGTAACTTAAAAACTGTACTTTCACTATTCATCAAAAATTCAACTTTCTCAGAAAAATCCCAAAATTTCACCTTAACCAAATATCAATGCTCTGATTTCAAAAATGAACTCCATTTTATAAAAATAATTTTCTAAATATTTTTAATTTAATTTTTAAATAAATACACTATTCACTGAAAATTCATTTTTTTCAGAAAAATCCCCAAAAATTACCTTAACATAATATCGATGCTCTGAGTTCAAAAATGAAATCCATTTTATAAAAATAATTTTCTAAATATTTTTAATTTAATTTTTAATTAAAAAACACTATTCACCCAAAAAAACTAATATTTGATTAATAATTTATGAAACCATTATTTAACCATTTTATTGGATCACATTACTTAATCAAGGTGCCTAGATTATATTAATGCTTTATTTAAGTGAGATTACTAATCCATTTGGTCACATTACTAATCCTAAGAATAAAATCACTATTCATAATTTACTATTCATCAAAAATTAAGTTGATCTTATTAGACTCTAAATTTCGTACTGAACATAATTGTAGAAGACTATTTTTTGAAAATCATTACACATTTTAAATTATTTAAGGTTTAAATAAACAGTTTTTTAAAATATCCTTTCTCTAAAATTCACCAAAAATATGCATACTATATTTATCCGGGCATTTGAAAATTCATAAACTTCATCATAAGAAGAAATCAAAAATTTTATTTAAAACAAAGGATTACACAAGGTAGTTACGGTCTCCTTACATAGCCCCTTATCACACCAGCATAGGACCTAAGTGTAAGGTGTGCTAAGGTGAGAGAATTCGAGGGAGGCTCGACCAACATCGCACGAGTAGTAATTTCTATCAGTTTGAACTTCTCACGAAGGCGATTCCATTCTAGCTTCATACAATGAAGTTCAGCCTGGGTTTGGTCCATAGAAAAACCCATTGGTGCTACCTCCTTCCCAAGTTCTGTTAGATGGGCTTTGATCGGTCCAAGACTACTGGGTGAGGCCATCAAATCTTCTTTCTATATTAATTAACCAATATCACTAGTATTTAGAGACAAATATCGAAATGTTTAGTTTCCAGTGGTCATATTGACCAATGGTCATATAAAAGTCAAAACCCTACAGTCTCATTTTAATTACACTCATGTTATCCAATGAAACAGTTTTTTTGAGTATATAAAAAAAATAAAATAACACAAAAAATTAGGAAACAAGATTTATTCAAAATTTCAGGTCGTTACAGGAACATTCTTTTAACACTTTTATAAAAAGTAAAAAGTGATTCTCATATAAAACATTTGAAAATATGTTTCTAATAATTTGTAGAGAAATTTAAAGGTATTAAAATTAATATTTATTAAACTATAATGACCCAAGATTTTCATACATGGATATTATATCTTTTTAGATGAGTATTCATTATATTACACAAACACATGCCCGAGGACCATAATAGTTTAGTACCTTTGTAAACTTAGAACAGGATCTTCTATTCTGGTGAATGGTCTTCAATGTTTCCCAAAAATATCTTCCCACTTAGTACTCTTCATAGGAATACCTACTAAAAACATTCTTTATATCCTGGGGAAAATAAACATGAGAAAAAAGGTGAGCTCAGATTCTCAGTAAGGATAAAAAAAGGAGATACGTAAGAATAAGATAAACATAAGGGTATGAGAACATAATCATAGAATTTTAAGATCATACCCTATATGTAAAAAATCATATACATGAATCATGGCATAAATATTGGTAGTTCATAAGACATGAATCATAAGGGATCCAAGATCATAAGCTATAAAATCATAACATAGGAATGAGACATTGAATTGTGATATACACATAAAAATATAAAATGATTTCCATAATAGTAAAGGATTACTTCCAAATATGTATTAGTGGAATGGGTTCACTCCCCAAACCATCTTATTAGTCAAGGTTCACTTCCAAGACCATCATAATAGTCAAGGTTCACTCTCAAGACCATCTTAGCGGGTAAAGTCCTTTACTGAACCGGGTTCACTCCCCATTTAATCCATGTCTATCTCATGAGATATAAATCATTACCTAATGAAATGGAATAATATATATTTCCCACACATAACATAATAAAAACCATACATATGTGTTCCATAAGAATATAAATCATTCATCATATCAAAACCTATAAAAATAAATGGGTTTCATAAACAACATAACAAGACTCATTTAAAAGAAATAGAATTCATAAACATCATGCCATCATAAACATAAGTCATTCATAGAAATAATAATAATGGTATACTTGTATCATACCCCAGTAAGACATAAGTAACATCAAATAATATTTTCTTATATATAAAATTATTTTGAAAGATCACTTGAAGTAATTCTTAATGAAAATATCCTTTCCATTTTGAAAACATTTTTTTAAGACATGCAATTACAAAGGAAAACATTTTATTTGAAAAGAAACTTATAAGATTGTAAATAAAGATTTAATAAATTATGTCATAATGAAATATATAGAATCTTATCATGTTGTATAAGTGGAAGAATCAGTCCTTTCATATTTTTTTTCAGAAAAGTCACAAAGAGCCTTGTTTACAAAAAGAAGAAAGTATTCTATTCAAACCATTTTTTAAAACATAAAACATGGATAAAATGAAAATAAACATTCATAAGAGAACAGTAAAAACATTTTTGAAAACATTTTTTGAATTTATAGACATGGAAGATAAATATTCCTCAGTGGATACTTAAACAGAAACAATCCCGAATAATGATGAGATTGTGAAATAAACCCTTACCACTTTGTAATCAGTCAAATAATATGACCCATAAAAGAAATAAAATTATACAGATGTGTAAATACCATAATATTCAGGATAATACACATAAAATACATTCATGGGTATTATATACACCACACAAAAGAAACAAGTAATTTATAAGGCATGTGTCCCACAGAAATAAAAGTGAGACCAAAATATCTTACCTTAAGTCTTAAATTTATTCATACACATTCAAACCTCCTGTATAATAAATATAAATTTATTAGACATATAACATAGAAAAAAATTCATATATATAATACCATATATGATTTACTTATTACTTTATATTACTCACTTATTAACAATTCCATGTTAAAGTTATGTTTCGGGTAATAACCACTTTGTTTTTCGTACATGTTTTGACTTGTTATTCATGGTCCTATTAATTAGATCATGATTTCATCATCTAATAAATTATATCCATGATATTAATATCATATATATTTATTATATATGTATTTATGTTGATTCATAAAAAGTAGAGGTAGAAAATAAAATACATCATTCATAGAGATGGTAGGTCATACCAACACATGAACACTGCTTTCATTTTCTTGTCAGGTTAAAGAAAGAAAATTATATGATATATTATCATTAAAGATTTATTTTTATGTTATATATATCACACAATTTTTTTAAAACCATCCTTAATACATTACATGTAAAGCGTGAATGAATCGCATCGCTTCGCGAGGCGGTAGTCCATTGTACACACGAACAACATTACCGTATTCCCAAAAAAAAGGTAAGCATGAAGGTATGTGTGATATAAAAATTATAGAATCATAATAACATAATGAAAATAATATATATAATATATAAACTATAAATCCATCATTATTCCTAACCTTTAAAGGTGGTAATGGAAGAATGAATGACATCGGTTCGCAAGGTGATACTCTACCATACACACGAACGATGATCGTGTATCCCATTTGATAGAAGTGTGTGAATTTGTAGGTAATACCCTTAACATAACAACATATTTATATATTTAAGATACTAAATTTATTATATAAACATGATATAAAAATAATTTAATGGGTTTAAGGAAGAAACAAAACCAAAAAGTTCATTGATGAACATGACCACTTCTTTGGGTGTCTCCTTTTGGTTTGCACCAAAGGACTTCCTTGGTTGCATTTCGTCCTAAAGGAATGTTTCTAGGATGAATTTAGAGAAGTTTTTAGGATATTTGGATAGGTTTTTTCTGAACAAAATTGGTTTTTAAGTGTGAAGAAAAGATAAGAATATGTTCCATTTTATAAGAGAGGAGAGGGCCACTCTTGTAATTTCTCAAAATATTAAATTGATATAAATTAATTTTATATTCCAAAAGGCACTAAACTAATTTATTTAGAAGATATAATTATTATGGATCAAAATCTATTCATCCAATGAAAATTATATATATATATATATAAACTATTTTTCAATCCTTGTCTTTTGTTTTTAACCCTTATTTAACCCATTTTATTCCTACCATGACAACATAGATTTTTACTCTTTGAGGGTTAATATTATTACTATAAAATTCAAAATGAACCATAAATGGGTCATGGATTAAATTTTCAAACTTATCCTAATAATTATGTATAATTTAATATTTTTCATAATTTTATAATATTTAATAAAATATTATTTATTTTAAAAAAAATCATTAATGTTAATTTTGACACTATTCATTACTTTGACTTTTAAAAATGTCAATACAACAATATGTATTTGAAAAAAAATCTTTTAATACATCCCTAATATGTCAAAGTCATATATAAAATTCATGGATGACATTAATTATTTCAAATTATATTTATTTTAATGATTTTAATATCATTTATTTGATTTTTCCATTAATTGAATAATTACCGCATCATCGTTGTGTATGAATTTAAGGTAATTATTTCTTCACTAAAAATTAAAAAATCCATGATAAAGATAAATAATTTATGTTTCCAAATAGTATTTATGGTCAATGATATCTTCTGTATGAGCATATATTAAAAAAATTATACTTATTAAAAACATTAGTATGACAAGTTTGATTTTTCTTAAAATAAAATACTATAAGGGGATTAATGTCATCCAAGTGGCTCCAAGAGGTGAAGGATGAAGTGTGAAACCCGACACACCACTCGGGGGCCTCTGAGTGGCGATAATTTCCTCTAAGTGGCGGGCTAGGGTTTTCTTCTCCAGTTTCTCCCCCTCCCCTCCTCCAGTGTGGCGTGGTGTCGGTCGATGTCGGTGTCTTTTCCTCGGCTCAATGTCTACGTGACTCAGTAAGGCTATCTAAGATCTCGTTTAACATCTCTGTCCCCTGGCTCGGTGAAGGTTCAGGCTTTGGCTTCAGCTTCTTCATCCTGGTGTGTTGGCCCAGTGACAGTGTGCATCTGGCTTCGTTATCCCGTTCAACTGGAGATTTCACTCAGTGAGGCATGGATCTGGCTTTTTAGACCTTGCGAAGGCTTTTCTCCATGATGGATCTCAGATGGGCGTCGGATGTGGCCTCAGCTTGGCAGGCTTGATCAGGTGAGGCTCGGCGTTGGACCTGATGTGGCACGAAGGGGGGAGGGTCTTCCTGTGGCTTCCTTGTAGGTTAGATTTTGTAGGTTTTCCATCTCTGATGTTGAATTTTGTGAGTGCTATGGAATTGGTTTTCTTGGTTTTCTATATGGTGTGAATGGTTTGTCAATGGTATCCCTCCCTGTTGGGCTCTCCCTTCTATGTGGTCTGCTTTCTTCGGACGCCGGTGAGGGTGCATTCGTGGTTCGGTTCTGAGAAGATCCATGCCCATAGTGGTGTTTCTGGCTTATAGAGGCTTGTATCCCTTCATTGGAGATGCTCCCTCGGTGTGGAGTTGGGTCATCCAATCCTAGGTGACGATGGTTCAGCTTCATTTCCATTGAGTCATCTTCCGTTTGTTTCAGCGGCTGTGGTGGCAGTGGGATTATGGCAGGGTTTGATGCACTGGATATTCATAGGATTATGAGTTCGTGAAGGTTTGATGCATGATGGAGGTCTACTTGGAATGGTTTTATTTTTGGGTGATTGTTTTCATGGTGTCATTTGCTGCATGGATGGAGATTTTTGGTTCAAGGATGGAATTTTTCTGACCTGTGGTTTGAGGTTTGAGAGTCATTGCAACTATTCTCTTATAGGAATTACTTCATATGGGGTTCATATCATAGGTCTTCTACTGGTTTTTTATTTCATATTTGGATGTTTTAGAGGGTATGGCTTTTCCATCAGTTCCATTCCTGTGCAGTCATGCACGGGACTTCTTGTCGTGAATCGATGAGTAAGAGAAAATTATTTAATGTTTATGATGCTAGGTAGGAGCTCTTATGTGTAGTATTGAATGATTTGTTTGCTCTTAAATTTTTATATCATAGTGCTTTGAATGTTTTTAAGTCTTTGAAGTCATGTATGGTTTCTCACTTTTTCCTCAAAAGTGATTGAATAATAAAAAAGTAATTTTCAGTCAAGTGTCTCCAAGAGGTAATAAATTCAAACTAAGGAAGATTTTGGTTGAAACTCACTCATAAAATAAAATTAGGACACTTTTATGGTAATTTTATAATACTTATCATAATTTTTTTTACCCTTAATTACCTGATTTATCCTTAACTGTGGTAATAAAATTACTAAGTTTACTATTCATTTTATCCAAAAAAAGGGAACTATTTAATAAATATGTACCTTATGATTATAAATATGGAATCTATTTTTCCAAATTCAAAAAAAATAATTGGATAAAATTAATTTAAAATTAATCTCGTGGATGGGGTGAGAAAGTGGGTTTTTAAAGTGAAAATGTTCAAAAGTTTGAAATGTTTTTATATCCAAATATGATATGAAAAATATTAAAATGATATAAATTAGATTAATATATATACAATTGATCTAATTTTACTATAAAACCAATTTAAAATATAATTTAACATTATAAATTTTTTAGATGAAATGTTAGTTTTCAATTAAAATGCAGTATTTTTCTCTATTCATCAAAAAATAAAACTTATCAGAAAAATATGAAAAATTAAATCAAAATGAATTTTGATATTAATATTTCAAAAATTAAGTTTATTTTTTCAAATAAATTTTATTAAAGTGTCAAAATTTATTTTTAAAACAAGTTCGCTATTAAAAGGCGATAAAACTGTTTTTTAGAGGGAAATAGTTTTTAAGTATAAAGATGGATTTATGTTTTATATAATGTATAGAAAACACATAGGATGAGTGTTGAAAATTATACTGAATATATTATATATATTTTTAATTAATATAATCCAACAAGATTGTTTTTTTTTATTAGTATAAAACACACTTGTGCACATTTAAATAGTTTTTCAGAAAAAGAACTCATTTTATTATCAAAAGGGTTTTATTTTAATTTATAATTAATTGGTCGCCAAATAATTTATTATATATACATGTGTTAGTAATATTTTCATAATTCAGTTAATCCATTTCATACCCACCATTCTAATGGCTAGTTTATAATTATTTTGTTTAAATAATTATAATAATAAAATATTGTTTAATAGAAACTCAGGGATGTGTGTGATGCAAGATAATATGGTGTTTCTTGTAACACAAACTTAACTTAGTGTAGCATATAACAAAAGATTAACTTGGTGTAGAATTCAATGCAATCTATAAAAGAAATCAAATTATTTAAAAATCTATTTCATAAAAATATCAAGGTGTTACATTCTACCACCCTTAAAATGAATTCCACCCATGAAAATCATCTTGGTTATCAAAGGTTTAATATTTTATAATTCATTTATAGAAACCCACATCATAAAAATGAATAATAAAACTTCTCTTAAAAAGATAAAGTTAGAAACATAAAGGTTACTTAAAGTAACGCATAACTAGGTTTCCACATGGGGAAAACATTAGTAGAAAATTAAAAGATGGATTTGGAAGGGAAAACTAATGCATGAGAACTAATAAAGAGTGATAGAGAACATGGTCAAGATAAGGTTAATGACCATAAAACCATAGAACAAATAGTTTTGAAATAGGTCATTGATATCATCAGAAATGATGATGATAGTATAACATTATATTGAAAAATCCTTTGAAAAGATATACTTACTTGATTTCATTTCATAAGTATAATATCACTCTTTTGTTGTGCCTTTATCAATCTCCACTTATCCAAGAAATGAAGTTTTAATACCTAATGAACTATTGTATCATAAGATCCATAATAGGATGATAAGTCGTTCCTTCTATATCTAGTTATCATTATAGAAAAATATTCAGCAAAGGTTATCCAATACATATAAATCTTTATATGGTGAATTAATACATTAATCTCTATAACCTCAAAAAAAAGTTAAACATAAAAAATTTCATAAATTTTTACCCTTATGAACCTTCAAAAATATTAAAATCAAAAACATTCGAAAGAAGGTTACAAAATTTCCAAAATCAACTTATCATTAATCCCCTAAACAACTTGATGTATCTCTAAATTGTCACACACCAAACATGTGAATATCATTATCATGTATTCTCTTGAAATATTATAATAACCTAAGTTACCATAAAACTTGATTTAAAACATGCATGCTTTTAATAATTAACTCTTTCCTTATACCATAAATCCAAATATTCTATAAAATTAATCCATAAACCACCTTATCATCATATTACTACTCAGTTACAAGGTCATCAATACTATCCCACATATAAACATGTCTTTATCTGATTATTATCCCAACATCATGCACATATTAAGTGTTATCTTTCCCTTAATCATGTGTTCTCCAAAAATATCACCTTACCATTAAATCACTTTTCCAGTCCATCAGTACCAGTCAACATATCCTTTCAAATCCTTAATGAAATATTATATTGAACAATACTTATATATTTAATGATTAGTATAATATAATATTTTAATTATAGTACATAAATACTTCTTTATCCTACTTAATTCACACATAAAAATTTAACTAAGCTTTTTCATCATATTCCATAACACTTCTTTCTTTTCACCATTCATTTGTAGTATCAATATAGCCATTACTCATCCCGCCATTTTGGTTTTCTTCACAAACTTTCCCCCAAGGAAATCAATTTTCATATTGCCCATAATTTCCACATTTAAAGCATTCATATATTGATAATACCTTAGGGATACCAATATTCCCATCCATTACATTAACCAAACTCTTCATTTTTCCTTTGCAGTTACTTGTTTTGTATCTTTCTTTTCCACGGTGTAAAGATCTTCATGTTACTCTAATACAATCACTTGGGTGTTTCTTCCCACATTCTCAATGCATAGGAAATTAAATATTCTTTACTCCATGGTTTCTACTATCCGAACTCTCAGTATACTATTTCCTTCTCTTCTTTTGTGATTCTGAGAGTTGATTAAGGTACACATTGTTAATCATGTTCCATGAAAACTGATTAGGCATAATCACAACATCTTTTACTCCAATTATCATCCCATTTTACTACTCATTAGAAAATTTTCCATTGCATTCAATTTAAACTCAATTCCTTCTAGTCCCTACCATTTAATAAAACTAAAAAGCATAGTGTGAGCAAATATTTTCATAGAGGAAAACCATATGATCATGAATAATAATTTATAGGATGTATAAATCATGACATATCCTTTAATATATGACACCTTAGGTTTATTCTAGGGCATTCATAGTCATATTCTATTTAAATACTTTATGATGGTTTGTAAATAGTTTTTGAATTTCAGAATCATATCCCCCCACCCTTCGGGAGTGTAAAACCATGTGTGCAGTAAGAACCGTTGTTGTGCACTAATTCTTGATCGAGTCTAGATCAATAAAGTGTTTTCGAGGTTGTTTCCCCTAGGTACATGTAGGTTTCGGGCGCAGGGGAAGCGCATTGGTGGGTCAACCCAACTTTAAATTTTAGCGTTAGACGATGTTCAATCCGAGATCCGTCACGATATAAAACGCCGGATCTTCGGAATAGAACGAAGAACGAAAAAGAAAAGAAGAGTCCCGGAACCATTGAGATAGGATCGTCATATGTTGGTTATAATTAATTTAATTAATTCATAAGAATTACCTCGGTGTAATTCTTTCTTCGTTGGAGTCTCTGGTCATGATCCTGTGATTCATCGTTGCGTCGTAGAATCCAAGTATAGGATTCCTCTAGCGGTGATCCACACGTGCTCCACGTATCTCTAGACGTCGCTGAAGGGATCTCCGGGTGCTAGCGTAGAAGAATCTTCGCTTGCGATGTCCGCCTTCGACCGCCTTGATCCGGTGGAGGATCTCGCACTCGTAACTTGAAAGCGTTCTTGGTGGAAAAAGAATTCTCTCTTGGCTTGAGAGTTTTTTCAAAAACCGTTGTGCACAACAATGGCTAGATCTAATGAGAATAATGTAATAGGGATTTATAATACTTAGAATAATAAAATGAATTAATTACCCAAAATTATTTAATCATTTCATTTAATTCTTAACAATACCCCATGTAATAATAATGATAGTTGACTATAATTATTACTTGACATGCGCCCAGCGTATTACATTTAATATCATTTAATTAAATAAACAATATTTTATCCTCAAAAATCCCGACTGGAAAACTACACAGCGTGTAATAATTAATACACAGCGTGTACTTGTCTTCCATAAACCTACACGGCGTGTACATTTAATATACACAGCGTGTACTTTTATTTTTCCATTTTTCTCCACCACATTTATTAGACCTTGAGTAATGACTATTTATTTCTTAAATAAAAGTAACTGCATTACTCGCTAACAAATATATTATTTCACCCAAAATATATTCTCTTGAATAACTAGTGTCGAAATAAATGCAATCAGGCATCCTTAAATAATTATTAAACCACAGTCGGGAATAATATTTATTTAACTTGTTAAATTAATATTTAACTGAGATACATGGACACACTTAGTGTGTAACCCTCTAGGCCTCTTTATCAGTGGCATTAGGTGGAGCCTGCCTAAAGTTCAAGCTTAGCGTATAGCAACACGCCAAGGCACCCATAGATAAAGAATTTAACACTGTAATGACGTGTCACCTCCTATGAACGCTTACCATGTAATATAATCCCTTTGTCTCGATATCTCTAATCAAGCGGGTTGCATGCCAGTGCCATCAACCCATGTGCTCAATTATTCTTTCTTTGACTTCCCAGAACTAAACTCGCCCATACCTTACCATGGCCATGGATTTATTTAGGCTATATCAATTCCATAAAAGGGCCTCAGATATCTACTTTCGTTATGGAACAGAAGGGAAAAATCTTTTCTCGCATTATCTATTAATGCAGTATTACTTGTGACGCACCCAACGTATCCTACCTCGCTACGAACAATGTTTCGTCACAGTTTTCGTCAATACATCTAAGTGTGTGAGTTGTAATACCCATTAATAATAATCTTAAAGTCTAAGGACCAATACACACGTCCGTAGATAGGAACATCCAATGACACTATGAAATGTGGATTTCCTACTGGCGGGTCTCGTTCTGATAATATCCTCCTGGATATTACCAAGGGCGCACACCATGAGAAGGTGCCTCAAAGTTTTATGAGTCCTCACCCCTAATGACCTATATTATTTGTGTCCCTCAAATAATTTCATTCGACCATAGAACATACATTCAAGAACAGTGTTATGTAACTTTTGGGTTCTCATCATAGTAGGGATCTACTACGACCCTTTAATGCAACAGCTGTCCTTAGGACATTATCACATGACATGTCACGCAGAAGAACAATCAAGATGTGATAAGTCTTTTATTTAATGAATAAAGTACAAAGTAGTTGGTTCTAGACCACCAACTCCAACAGACTCCCACTTGGACAAGAGCCAACTTCTAACAACCTTTAACCCGCTAGCTCTCACATGATATTCATGCTTCTACTGAGATATGACTTTAGTCATGGGGTCCGCCACGTTTTCTTCTGTGGACACTCTGCTCACAGCAACTTCACCCCTCTGATAGAAATCCCTCAAGAGGTGATATTTCCGAAGTATGTACTTCGTCCGTTGATGTGACCTTGGTTCTTTTACAAGAGCCACCGCTGTAGTATTATCATAATACAATGTAATGGGATATTTACTGCTAGGAACCACATCAAGCTCCTAGACAAAGTTCCAAATCCAGATGGCTTCCTTGGCTGCATCAGAAGCTATTATATATTCGGACTCCGCTGTAGAATCGGCGAAAAATGGATGCTTTGAACTCTTCCAGCTCACAGCTCTTCCATTGAGACAAAAAACATATCCAGATTGCGACTTCAGATCGTTCTGATCTGTCTGAAAACCAGCATCAGCATACCCTCTGATGACAAGCTCCTCGTCTCCTTCATACACCAGGAACATATCCTTAGTTCTTCTCAGATACTTAAGGATAGTCTTAACAGTAGTCCAATGTTGTTCTCCTGGATCTGCTTGATATCGGCCTACCATGCTCAGTGCATAGGCAACATTAAGCCTGGTACATAACATGACATACATGATGGATCCTATAGCCAAATCGTATGGGATCGTGATCATTCTATCTTTATCTTCTTGTGTCTGAGGACACATTTTCTTAGAAATATATAGGCCATGTGACACTAGAACTAATCCCCTCTTGTATTGTTCCATACTAAATATCTTTAGTATCTGGTCAATGTATGTATCCTGACTTAGTCAAGTAGACTCTTGGATCTATCACGAATGATCTTGATCCCTAGAATGTAGGCTACTTCACCTAAATCTTTCATGGAGAAGCACTAGTTCAACCAGTCCTTAACTGACTATAAGGATGGTACATCATTTCCAATAAGCAATATGTCATCAACATATACTACTAGGATAACGACTGAATTCCCATTAAACCACTTATAAACACATGGCTCACAATCGTTCTTAATGAAACCAAATTTCTTTATGGATTCATCAAATAGAATGTTCCATGACCTGGATGCTTGCTTCAATCCATAAATGGATTTATGCAACTTGCAAACCTGTTTGGCTTCACCTGGTGTCACAAACCCTTCTGGTTGTGTCATATAGACATCTTCTTTAAGGTTCCCGTTAAGGAATGATGTTTTGACATCCATCTGCCAAATCTTGTAATCATGGTAAGCTATTATGGAAATTATGATTCTTATGGATTTAAACATGGAAACTGGCGAGAAGGTTTCATCATAGTCAATTCCTTGATGTTGTCTTAATCCTTTAGCCACTATCCTTGCTTTATAGGTGCTAACTTGACCTTCCATATCCAGCTTTCTCTTGAATACCCATTTGCATCCAACAGGCTTTACATCAACTAGCTCATCGACCAGAACCCAAACATGGTTCTGATACATGGAATCCATCTCAGAATTCATAGCTTCTAGCCATCTTGCAGCTTCGGAGCTTTCTACTGCTTCCTTGTAGGAGAGAGGCTCATCATTGTCCAACAATAATGATTCACCATCCTCGGTGACTAGGAAACCAAATCTCTCTGGTTCCCTTACCTCTCTTGAGCTCCTACGTAGTACTTGTGTTTCTAGAACCTCTTCCACGGGGACCTATGGAACTTGTTCCTATACCAACTCCTGTGTATCTTGAGCATTAACTTCATCTAAGTCAATCTTGATCCCACTATCCTTCTTGAGGATGTGCTCCCTCTCAAGAAAGACGGATTATCTGGCGACAGTCACTTTCTTGTCCTGAGGGTTATATAGGTAATATCCTTTCGTTTTCTTAGGATATCCTATTAAGATAAACTTCGTACCCCGGGGTTCTAGTTTGTTTCCTGAGAAGGCCTTAACAAATTCCTCGCATCCCCATACACATGTATGCAACAAAATGGGTTTCTTTCCATTCCATAACTCTGAGGGAATTCCATTTGCCGCCTTAGTTGGTACTCGGTTTAATGTGTATGTTGTAGTTTGTAATGCATATCCCCAAAAGGATAATGGAAGATCTGCATGACTCATCATCGACCTCACCATGTCCAACAAGGTGCGGTTCCTCCTTTCACTAACACTGTTCCACTGTGGTGTATAAGGAGAAGTGAGCTGAGATAGAATCCCAGACTCCCGTAGAAGATCGATGAACTCTTGGTTCAGATATTCTCCACCTCGATCTGATCAAAGTTTCTTTATCTTCTTACCAAGATGATTCTCTACTTCATTCTTGAATTCCTTAAATTTATTTAAGTATTCTTACTTATACCTCATTAAGTATACAAATCTGTATCTACTCAAATCATCAGTAAAAGTAATGAGGTAAGAATATCCACCTCTAGCTTCTACTAGAAATGGTCCACATACATCCATGTGTACGAATCCTAGAAGCTCTGTGGCCCTTTCACCCTATCCACCAAAAGGTGGCTTGGTCATTTTACTTTGTAGACAAGTGTTACATCTATCAAGTGGTTTTAGCTCAGTAGAGTCTAAATAGCCATCTTGACAGAGCTTTGTCAAGCGCTTCTCGTTTACATGACCCAAGCGGTGATGCCACAACTGGGTCATGTATGAGTCATGTGAGTTTTTTTCGTTATCGATTGCCAACACTTGGTTTTCTTAATTTAATGCATAAAAACCATTATTCAAATGTTCCATACCATAACATACGTTGTTCTTATAAAAGAGACAACCCTTATTTCTGAACTTGAAAACAAATCCATCCATATCCAAACAAGATATAGAAATTATGTTCTTGGTAACACTAGGCACAAAATAACAGTTATGTAAAACCAAAATCATCCCAATTGGCAATGAGAGGTGGTAGTTGCCAACAGCCAACGCAGCCAGCCTTGTGCCATTGGCAGCTCGAAGATCCACCTCTCCTCTGGAGATATTTCTAAATATACTTGGTTCCTGCATTTGAATACAGATGTGAGCCCCACAAGTTGTATCTAATACCCAATGTGTAGAAATAGAAAGATTGCACTCGATAACGAACGCACCTTTAGCATCCCCGTGCTTTTGGGTGCAGTTCCTCTTCCAGTGGCCCTGCTTGCCACATGAAAAACACACTGCCTCCCGTTCCTTGCCCCGCCTCTGGATCTTCCCCTTCTTGGAGGGACGGTGCTCGGAGGCTTCAGACCATTTATAAGTCTTTGGCCCCTTTTCCTTGTCCTTCCTTTTCTTGTTCACCATAAGTACTGCGGGTTTGTCACGCCCCATGTCCTTGTCAACCTGGCGAATCAAGGTCAGAAGCTCCGACAGACTCTTCTCATTTCTGATCATGTTATAGTTGAAAATGAATCTAGAGAAGGTCTTGGGAAGTGATGATAGGATGAGATCTGTACGCAACTCATCTGGGAATTTAATCCCTAAGATGTCCAGGCGTTCAATGTAGCCAATAAGCTTGACTACATGAGGCCCAACTGGCGCATACTCTCCAAGATTTGTGGTAAACAAAGCATTGGAGATCTCATACCTCTCTTGTCTCGCCTTCTCTTTGTAGAGATCTTTAAGGTGAGACATCATGCTATACGCATCCATGTTTTCATGTTTCTTAAAGAGCTCATTAGACATGGCCGATAGCATGAAACACTGGACATCTATGGAATCATCCATGTGTTTCATGTAGAGAGATAATTCCTTATCACTAGCCTCTTTCCCATGCGCAACTGGAATAGTCTCTTCCAGCACATACAATTTCCTTTCGTGGCGAAGGACGACACGTAAACGCATCCGCCAATCTTGGAAATTGGTGCCAGTGAGAAGGTTTTCCTTCTCGAGTATGGTGCGGAATGATATGTTTGAAGTCATTTTCTTGCTGTTTCTACAAATTAAGATGAGAAAAGGTTTAGTACTTTATTACAAGAATTGAGACAAATAAATAAATTAATACTTATTGGTCTCCCACTATTTTATCGAAATCCAATATCCCTCACCATTGACTTCAGAATATTCTGTTGCCTGAATATTCTAGTGGCAAGGATCCATATTGCCCTTCGCATTACCCCAACTAGGGTTGGTCAAGCAACTTGAAGGGTTTTTAGGTAGGCATTCCAAATTCCAACTGCATTTAACTCGCATCTCCTTGATCCACTAAGTGGACTCCCCAATCCTGAAATCCTTTTATTTTAGATTTCCTCAACCTTTTCCTCTTGGTCACACCAAGTCCTACTGTGGCAGTCAACCCTTGATGCGAACCAAGTCAATTCAACCCAAGATCTTGAATTAGAATTCCCCGATAATTGAAAGCACCCCAACTAGGGTTGGTCAAGCACTTTGATCTATGGTTCGATTCTAACCAAGATTATGGAAGTCTATACCGACTTAATATTTCTTTTGAGGGATTTTATCCTTATACATAAATTGCCATTTTATTATCTTTGATTGCATGATTATTAATATTAAGTGGGATTTACTTAAGTGATTAACCATGTATAAGATAATATTTATGTATAAGCCGGTTTTATTTTAGTTCCATCTTGCATGCTCGTTTAATTCATTAATTGTGTGATTGTGACAACACACCTATAATAAATAAACCATGAAACTGATAGAAATAAAATAAATGGTATGATCATGAGATTTTCTTTTGGTTAGTTTATCTAGCAGTTGATAAACTATCCCAAGAACTAGGGGAAAAATACCTTGAACCTTTCGGGTTCATGTTTACAGCTTTCCACCTGTCCACATTTGTATCTCCTTGGATTGGTTTCACCTTGGATCCTGACTTGAGCCGCCTACACTAGCTTGGGATCTCCATCCATTACATATGCATTTATCTCACACACAAGTGAGGGGTAAAAAGGGGGTTTTACATAAAATAATCCCTGGGCATACAGGCCCTACATATTAATGAGGAGATGGCTCGCAGGCCAACAAATTTAATTTAAATAAATAAATTAAAAGAAACCATTCACATACAAAGGTCTCGGTCTAGCTCATGATCATCCATACATGCAACGATATTTACGCATAAATAAAACTAGCATTCAATTCTTTAATCGTTCTTGTTTAAGATAAATCGTGCTTGAATTAATTAATTATCTTTAATTAATCAATCCTTTTATCTTAAACCCTTTTTCTGAATTTCCTTGAGATTCTCATCCATCATAATTTTAAACAAATAAATTCATTTAAAATTATCCTTGTACGTAACTTGTACCTTGGAGGAAACCCGGTGAATTCACATTCATTATGCAGATGTTAAATTAAACACATATATATAAAACACCTGTCACGTGTTGTGCCTCAGCTTTACGCCTGCACTATGGTATACGTCTCAAGGGTTTGTATAATATAATAATAAATTTTAATAAATCTGCGTAATTTGGGTGAGTACACGGTGTGTAGTTCCGACTACACAACGTGTACTTTTCTTCACCGTCCATCCAAAGTACACGCCCAGGGACATGGCGTGTCAATGTACTTCGGAAATTTTCAGAGTACACGGCGTGTTCTTTTGGGCACACGCTGTGTAGTTTTTGCGTTACACGGTTTCCAGTGGGGCAAGCCGTGTACGGGGTACACGGTCCAACCCAAACCCTAAGGGACTACACACCGTGTTCATTGGACCACACAGCGTGTAATCCGGAAACCGTGTGCCACCTGTTTCTGGTCAACACACAGTGTCATAAATAACTTCAATACACGGCCTGATTTGGCAGATTGGTCAATGCATTGAACCTAGACTACACGGCGTGTACTTCCGAATACACGCCGTGTATTCTGGTGTTGTACGGACAGAAACGTTTGGCTCCTCCGGATGAGTTCCTCTATTTTATTTTAATCAAAATTAAAAGAAAAATTTGTTTCTGTGAGGTGAACGAGAAATGAGGGAGGAGGAACAGATCTCGAGATTCAGATTTCCAGAACGATTAAACATAAATTGAAATAACTAAATTATTAAATTCATAAATCACCAACAAAAAACTAAATAATTATAATCAACTATATGACCGCTCTAATACCACTTGTAGGTTCCGGGCGTAGCGGAAGCGCATTGGTGGGTCAGCCCAACTTTAATTTTAGTGTTAAACGACGTTCAATCCGAGATACATCACGATATAAAACGCCGGATATTCGGAATAGAATGAAGAAAAAAAGAAAAGAAGAGTCCTAGAACCATTGAGATAGGAACGTCATATGTTGTTTATAATTAATTTAATTAATTCATAAGAATTACCTCGGTGGAATTCTTTCTTCGTTGGAGTCTCCGGTCACGATCCTGTGATCTGTCATTGTGTCGTAGAATCCATGTATAGGATTCCTCTAGCGGTGATCCACATGTGCTCCACGTATCTCTGGACGTCGCCAAAGGGATCTCTAGGTGCTAGCACGGAAGAACCTTCGCTTGCGATGTCTGCCTTCGACTGCCTTGATTCGGTGGAGGATATCGCTCTCGTAACTTGAAAGCATTTTTGGTGGAAAAATAATTCTCTCTTGGCTTGAGAGTTTTTCCAAAAACCATTGTGCACAACAATGGCTAGATCTAATGAGAATAGTGTAATAGGGATTTATAATACTTAGAATAATAAAATGAATTAATTACCCAAAAGTATTTAATCATTTCATTTAATTCCTAACAATACCCCATGTCATAATAATGATAGTTGAATATCATTATTACTTGACATTCACCCAGCATACTACATTTAATATCATTTAATTAAATAAACAATATTTTATCCTCAAAAATCCCAACTGGAAAACTACACGACGTGTAATAATTAATACACAGCGTATACTTGTCTTCCATAAAACTACACGGCATGTACATTTAATATACACGGCGTATACTTTTATTTTTCCATTTTTCTCCACCACATTTATTAGACCTTGAGTAATGACTGTTTATTTCTTAAATAAATGTAACTGCATTACTCTCTAACAAATATATTATTTCGCCCACAATATATTATCTCGAAGAACTAGTGTCGAAATAAATTCAATCAAGCATCCTTAAAAAATTATTAAATCACAGTTGGGAATAATATTTATTTAACATGTTAAATTAATATTTAACTGAGATACATGGACACACTTAGTGTGTGACCCTCTAGGCCTCTTTATCAGTGGCATTAGGTGGAGCCTGCCTAAAGTCCAAGGTTAGCTTCTAGCAACACGCCAAGGCACCCATAGAGAAAGAAGTTAACGCCGCAATGACATTTCACCTCCTACGAACGCTTACCGTGTAATATAATCCATTTGCCTTGATATCTCTAATCAAGCGGGTTGCATGCTAGTGCCATCAACCCATGTGATCGATTATTCTTTCTTTGACTTCTCGAAACTGAACTCTCTCATACCTTACTATGGACATGGATTTATTTAGGCTATATCAATTCCATCAAAGGGCCTGAGATATCTACTTTCGTTATGGGACAGAAGGGAAAAATCCTTTCTCACATTATTTATTAATGCAGTATTACTCGTGACGCACCCAACATATCCTACCTCGCTGCGAACAATGTGTCATCACAGTTTTCTTCAATACATCTAAGTGCGCGATTTGTAATAGCCATTAATAATAATCTTAAAGTCTAAGGACCAATACACACATCCACAGATAGGAACATCCAATGACACTATGAAATGTGTATTTCCTACTGGCGGGTCTCGTTCTCATAATATCCTCCTGGATATTACCAAGGGCGCACACCATGAGAACGTGCCTCAAAGTTTTATGAGTCCTCGCCCCTAATGACCTGTATTATTTGTGTCCCTCAAATAATATAATCCGTCCATAGAACATACATTCAAGAACAGTGTTATGGCACTTCCGGGTTCTCATCATAGCAGGGATCCGCTATGACCCTTTAATGCAACAGTTGTCCTTAGGACATTATCACATGACATGTCACGTAGAAGAACAATCAAGATTTGATAAGGCTTGTATTTAATGAATAAAGTACAAAGTAGTTGGTTCTAGACCACCAACTCCAACAGTACATATATGCCAAAGACACATCCACTTGTAGTATCTAGACAGGTATGTGTTTCTAGGAAACCACTCGCTCTATCCTTTACCAAAATTTCGGGACATTTTATTATACTTTAACTCATAATTTTATTTATCCTTATATACATCCCATGACATATCCATAGAAATATCTCTAGTGATCCCACTAAAGTTTCCTCATTGTAGTTTCCAAATGTTGACTAACTCTAATACCAACAATAACGACCCAGGCTTTTCATACATTGATATTACATCTTTTTAGATGAATATTCATTATATTACACAAACATAATCCTGAAGACCATAATAGTTTAGTGCCTTTAGAAAATTCAAACACAATATTCTAGTATTTTGAATGATCTTCAAGGTTTCTTACAAAGATCTTACCACTTAGTACTCTTCATAGGAATACCTACTAAGACCTTTCTTCATATCCTAGGGAAAAGAAACATGATAAAAGGGTGATCTTGTATGCTCAGTAAGGGTAAAAAAGGGAGATACATAAGCATAAGATAAACATAAGGGTATGAGAACATAAGCATAACATTTTAAGATCATACCTTTCATTTTAAAGATCATATAAATGAATCATGGCATAAATATTGGCATTTCATAAGACATGAATCATAAGGGATACAAGATCATATTACTTGAAATCATAACATGGGAATAAGATAGTGAATTTTGGGAGACATATAAACATATAAAATGATTTCCATAGTAGTCAAGGATTACTACCAAGGCCATATTAGTGTAATGGGTTCACTCCCAAAACCATATTAGTATTTAAGGTTCACTTCCAATATCATCTTAGAAGTCAAGGTTCACTCTCAAGACCGTCTTAGAAAAAAAATTCCTTTACTGAACCAGGTTCACTCCCCCTTTCAATCATGCCTATCTCATGAGATATAAATCATTACCCAATGCATTGGAGAGAGATATAGATCTCATCCATCACATAATTAAAACCATACATATGTCTTCCACAAGAATATAAATTATTCATCATATCAAAACCCATAAAAATAAATGGGTTTCATAAACATCATAACATAACTCATGGAAAAGAAATAGAATTCATTAACATCATGTCATCATAAACATAAACCATTCAGAGAAATAATAAGAATAGTATCCTTGGATTATACCCCAGTAAAACATAAAATAATTTTGTCTTAGATGGAAAATAATTTTGAAAGATCACATAAAATAATTCTTGAATAAAATATCCTATCCATTTTGATAACATTTTTTTAAAAAGGCATGTAATTACAAAGGAAAACATTTTCTTTGAAAAGAACCTTATAATATTTTAAAGTAAGATTCAATAAATTAAGGCATCATGAAATTGGTAAAATACATTCATTCTGTATAAGTAAAAAAATCATTCATATTTTTTTCAGACAAGTCACAAACAGCCTTAGTTAGAAAATGACAAAAATATTATTTTCAGTCCATTTTGTAAAAATTCAAACATGGTTAAAAATGAAATTAAATATTCATAGGATAATATTAAATAAATTTTTGAAATCATTTTTATAAAACATGGAAATGTAATAGAAATATTACTCAATAGAGACTTAAATAGAAATAATCTTGGATAATGATGAGATTGTGAAATAAACATTTACCACTTTATAATCAATCGATTCATATTCCCCATGAAAGAAAGAAAAATATATGGATATTTAAATAAAAAATATTTAGGATAAGACTCATAGAATACATTCATGGGCATTATATAAACCACATAAAAGAAACAAGTAGTGTATAAGGCATGTGTCCCATAGAAATAAATATGAGATAAAAATCCCTTACCTTAAGTCTTGACATTATTTGTACATATTCAAACCTCTTGTATAATAAATATAAATTTATTATACATCTACCATAGAACCGTATTCACATATATAATACCATATATTATTTACTTATGACTTTATATTACTCACTTATTAACAATTCCATGTTAAAGTTATGTTTCGGGTAATCCCCCTTTTAAGGGTTGAAGGGGAACCCATACATGACCCGTATGCCCAAGGCACAAGGCTCGAATGACCCGAAATACATGACCTGAAGGCCCAAAGGAATATCATGCCCAATACATGACCTGTAGGCCCAGCCCACTTGAACTTCCCCTCCCCAGCTTCTGCGTCATTGATCACCTAGCTTCCCGCCTTGCATTGCTGATCGGCTAGCATTTCCCCATACAAATTTGCATGGTGTATGGTCCCGATGGCGGTTGTCATACCCTCTCATTCTTCCAATCCGGTTAGATCTTCTCCTTTTGGCTGCTACTCTTGTTGCTCTTATCCTCTTCTGGGGCATGTTCTGTATGAACTGGGCTACTCTGTGGTCTATGTGGCCTGAAGGCCTTGTGGCCCGAAGGCCTTTGATGACCCAAAGGCCCTTGAGACCCAAGTGGTAAGGGATCCTTCTTGGCATGCAAGAGAACCAGGTTCAAAACTGGGTGGAGGCGAATTTCTGGGGGTACTGTAGCAGTATTGTAGCAGTTATTGTTTGGTATTGTAGCAGTATTGTAGCAGTTATTGTTTGTACATGTTTTGACTTGTTATTTTTTGTCCTCTTACTTATATCATGATTTAATCATATAAATAATGATAAAAATGATATAAATATCATATATATTAATTATATATGTATTTATGGTGATTCCTAAAATTTATAGGTAGAAAATAAAATACATCGTTCATGGAGACGATAGATCATACGTACGCATGAACATTGTTTTCATTTTCTTTTTGGATTAAAGAAATAAAAGTATATGATATATTATCATTACAGAATCATTTTTATGTCATATATATCACATAATTTTATCAAAACCATCATTAATACATTCCATTTAAATTGTGAATGAATCACATCGCTTCGCGAGGTGGTAGTCCGGCGTGCACACGAACGACGTTACCGTATTCCCACAAAATGGTAAGAAAGA
Source organism: Viscum album (assembly GCA_963277665.1). Taxonomy (NCBI): domain Eukaryota; kingdom Viridiplantae; phylum Streptophyta; class Magnoliopsida; order Santalales; family Viscaceae; genus Viscum; species Viscum album. Next base: position 602,172,726 of record OY728122.1, read on the forward strand.
ATGTATATGTAATATATAAATTCCAAAATCATAATAACATCATAAAATATATATATATATATATATATAATATATACTATAAATCAATCATTATTACCAACATTGAAATGTGGTAATGGAAGAATGGATGACATCGATTCGCAATGCGGTAGTCCGTTGTACACATGAACGATGATTGTGTGTCTCATTTTATGGAAGTGTGTGAATTTGTAGGTCATAGCCTTAAAATAAAAACATATAATTATATTGAATATACTGAGGTTATTATATAAACATGATATAAAAATAATTTAAGGATTTTAAGGAATAAATAAAACAAAAACATTTGTTGAGGAACATTACCTCTTCTTCAGGTGTCTCATTTTGGTTTGCACCAAAGGACTTCCTTGTTTGGATTTATGCCCAAATTAATGATTCTAGGATGAAGGGATGGAAGTTGGGAGGATATTTTGTTAGGTATTTCTAGAAAAAAAAATAGGTTTTTAATTGTGATGAAAAGAGAAGAAGAGGTTCCCTTTTATAAGAGAGGGGAGGGGCACTCTTGTAATTTCTCAAAAATACTAAATTAATATAAATTAATTTTCTATTAAAAAAGGATCTAAAATTATTTATTTAAAATTTAGGATGATTATGAGTTGAAATAAATTCATAAAATGAAAATTATAAATATTTTTGACAATTTTTTAATCCTTATCTTTTGGTTTTAACCCTTATTTAACCCATTTTATTCTTACCGTGACAACATGGATTTCTACTCCTTGAGGGTTAATATTATTACTATAAAATTACAAAATAACCATAAATAGATCATGGATGAAATTATAAACCTTATACCAAATAGTTTTATGAATGTAATATTTTTAATAATTTTATATCATTTAATAAAATATTATTTTATTTAAAATATCATTAATATCAATTTTGAAACTATTCATTGCTTTGACTTTTAAAAATATTGATACCATAAGATATCTTTGAACCAAATATTTTAATACATCCCCAATATGTCAATTTAATCTATAAAATTTTTTATGAGATTAATTATCTCATATTATATTTATTTTAATAATTTTATTATCATTTATTTGATTTTTCCATTAATTGAATAATTACTACATCATCGTTGTGTAAGATTTTAAGGTAATTATTTCTTCACTAAAAATTAAAATTAAATTTCCATGATTAAGATAACTATTATATATTTCAAAATAATATTTATGGTCAATGACATATTCTGTATGACCATATAGTAAAAATGTTATACTTAATAAAAACATTAATGCGAAAAGTTTGACTTTTCTTAAAATAAAATACTATAAGGGGATTAAAGTAATGAAAGTGGATCCAAGAGGTCATAAATTAGGCCTAAGGATAATTTTGGTTGATAATAAGTCATAAAATAAATTTATAACAAGTTTTAGGATAATTTAATAATCCTTATCATAATTATTTTTACCATTAATTACCCGATTTTCCCTTAACCGTGGTAATAAAATTACTAAGTTTACTATTAATTTTGTCCAAAAATAAAAGGGACTTATTTAATAAATTTGGAACTTATGATTCCAAATATGTAATACATTTTTAAAAATTCAAAACACATAATTGGATATAATTAATTTAAAATCAATCTTTATAGATGGGGTGAGAAAGCGGGTTTTTAAAGATAAAATGTTCAAAAGTTTGAAATGTTTTTATATCCAAATTTGATATAAAAAATATTACAATGAAATAAATTGGATTAATATATGTATAATTGATCTAATATTACTTTAAATCCAATTTAAAATATAATTTAACATTATAAATTATTTAGATGAAAAATGAGTTTTCAATTAAAATGGAGTATTTTCACTATTCATCAAAAAAATGAAACTTATCAAAAAAATACCAAAAAATTAAACCAAGGTAAATTTTGATATTCTACTTTCAAAAATAAAGTTTATTTTTTAAAATAAAATTTATAAAATTGTCAAAATTTAGTTTTAAAATAAGTGTGTCATTAAAAGTTAATGAAACTGCTTTTTAGAAGAAAAAAATGTTTTTAAGCGTAAAAATGGACTTAGTTTTTATATCATGTCTAGAAAACACATAGGATGAGTGTTATAAACTAGATTTAATCTATTATATATATATATATATCATTAATATAATCCAACAAGGGTGTTTTGTTTATTTTATTGGTATAAAACATACTTGTGCGCATTTAAATAGTTTTTTAGAAAAAGATTTCCTTTTATTTTTAAAAGGGTTTTATTTTCATTTATAATTAATTGGTCACCAAATAATTCATTATATATACATGTGTTAACCATATTTTAATAATTCATTTAATATTATTCATACTCGACATTTTATCGTCTAGGTTATAATTTTCTTGTTTAAATAATTATAATAATAAAATTTTGTTTCGTAGAAACTCATTGATGTGTGTAATGCAAGCTAAGCTGGTGTTGTGTGTGACGCAAGGTTAAATTGGTGTAGCGTATAACGAAAGCTTATCTTGGTATAGCATGCAGCTCAAGACATCAAAGAAATCAAATTATTTAAAAATATATTTCATAAAAACCCCATGGTATTATATAAACATTTCAGTATTGATAAAAACATAAATAAAACATTTTGAAGAACATGGACATTGAAGAAAAAGATTCCTGACCAAAAGGAGTAATAAGGTCAATTTTTCTTTAAAAATATTTATTGATATTTTTTAGTACCAAAGAGTGGAAAATGTTTTTAAAATATAAAATCTCTATAAATAACCATACTATAAGAAAATATATGGTTTTAGGTGATAAATATCATATAATTACTCCAAATGAGATTAAAACATAAACAATCCTGATTAAAAATGATATCGTAACATAAACCCTTACGACTTTAGTAATATAAAAATATAGACCTCGTAGAAGAGTGAGCCTTATATGGATTTTTAAATCCCCATAATATTCATTAAGAGAATTATAAAATTCATTCATGGGAAGTATATACACTACCCAAAACAAACAAGGGTGAATATGGTATATGTCTCACAAAAATAAAAGTAACACGAGAAACCCATGTCTCAAGTCCCGTATTTCTTCATATGCATTCAAATATCATATATAATAAATATATATTTAGTATACATATATTAAAGATATATATTAATATATATCTTACTATATATCATTCCATTATAATTTCATATTACCCTTTTATTAATAATTCTTCATTAAAATCATTATTCTGGTGAAAACTAATTTGTTTTCCTTACATGTTTTAATTCAATGGTTCTAGTCTTTTCTCCTTGGTCATGTTTTAATCTTCTATAGAATTATAATAATGTCATAAATTTCATATATGTTCATTATATAAACTTTTATAACCATCCATATATGGTGGTGATAATAAATGAATTACATCACTTTCTGGAGACGGTAGTCTATATGTACGTACGAGTAATGTTTCCATTATTCAATGTATGAAACCAAATAAATGTAAAAAATAATTAACCTTTATAGAATCATAATTATATCATAAATATAATATATATTCATTAAATATATCTTTATTACCATCCATGTAAAGCGTAAATCAAAAATGAATCACATTGCTTTGTGGAGGTGGTAGTCCACATATACACACTAGTGACATTATCATTTTTCAATGGATGGAAGGGTAATAAGGTAGATAATATATTATATTTAAAGAAAAATAATTTTGTTATAAACATAATTTAAATCCATTAAATTCATCTATATAACCATCCAAGATAGACGGTGATAGAAAAACAAAATACATCACTTCATGGAGATGTTGTTCTGTACGTACGCATAAGCGATGATCTTATTTTCTATTAGATATAAAGGAGATAGAAAATATTTTTAAAATTAAAATAAAAAAATATATGAATATTAAATATACTTATTTCCTCATTTATATATGGTTATAGAATATTTGGATGAGGTTTAAGGTGAAATAAACATAAAAAAGGTCGATAAGAACATATACCTCTTTTTCAGGAACCTCCTTTGGCATACACCTTAAACCTTCTTTAAGTGATATTTTATGAATGAAAAAACCAATAGGAAGAGGGGAGGAAGTTTTGGAGATAATTTGGGTGTATCTTGTTCAAGCTAAAGGAATCAAATGTTATGAAGAAGAGAAGAGAGGAGGTTCCCTTTTGTAAGTGAAGGGAGCATCACGCTTGTAATTATTAAGAATATTAAAATATAATAAAGTCACTTTCAAGGGAAAGTGTCTCAAAATTGGATCACGTTAGAATATGGGATAATACAGTATCTAAATACTTTCAATCAATAGGATTTAGACAATTTTTTTGATCATTTTAACTCTTATCACTTTAGTTTAACCCCTCATTTACCCTTTTAGCCTTTATTGTTGTAATGAAGTTTACCTCAATTATTTTCCATAATAACAAAAAAATGAATCTGACCATAGCACTAAATCTATAAATTTTTATTCCAAATATGAAAATCATTTTATCATATTCAATTTCTATAATTAGCAAAAATTCATTTTAAAATAAGTGTAAAACGCAATGTAAACCGTTTTTTTGATAAATACATTTTTAAACATAAAACTGAATTTATTCCAATTCCTTGACTAGTTAAACCCATTGGATGAATGTTAATATATTTTATTGAATATATTATCTACCCATTTCATTAAAATCATTCACCAATACTAATTAATTATATTTATGAAGATAAAATACATTTCGCACAATAAAAATTGTTTTATGAAAAAAAATCCTTGTTTACATTCAAATACTTTTATCTTAATTTCTAACCAATTGATAATAAATATATGAATGATTTTTAATTTGATCATATTTAATACAAATATATTACATTAAAATCCCAGTTCATTAGTGATCAAGACACATAATATATAGAAAAATACAATACTTTGAAAATTCGATCTTTTAATATAAAATAATATTATTTTTACAATTTAAAATTGATTACTTATTTACTAGGAATTAATCAATACTTTATCAGTAAATAAAACATTTATAAATACCTTTCATGTTTTTTCTATTCCTATTCATACCCACCTATCCAGTGGCTAGGAGATAACAGTCATATTTAATAATAATATTTCAATAGTATATCGTGGTTTGTTTAAGCTTGGTATTGTGTGTAATGCAAGCTATTAAACATATCAAATTTATTTAAAGAGAAATATATTATAAAATCTTATGGTTTTAAAAAATAAATTTTATATCCAAGGTATATTGGGCACTTTGAGATTCTTATTCATGTTAGAGCTACATCCTATTGACTTTACCTTCTACCAAACCTATCTCAAGTACATAATATGTTCCACATATCCCTTAAAGAACAATGAAAATAAATCTCATGTATAGAATCTGGAGGTGTTCAGTTGGAGTATGATCTCAGTTATAAGTATTATCCAAGGAATATCTTTGATCATAGAGATAAAGTTCTACAAAACAGCACCGCTAATTTTATCAATGTATTGTGGTGAAATCATAAATATATAGAGAAAACATGGGAATCTATGGATGAAATAAAATAAAATCTCCATAATCTATTTTTATCTTTGGGTTTCATTTAAAATTTCAAGGATAAAATTTTTTAAGGGGGGAAGAATGTAACTTCCCATTAATTATAATTATATTATCATCCATACACAATAACGATATAAACTTCATTTTATTTCAAAATATTAAATTTTAAATTATGAATGAATATATTCTATAGGATTAGTATACATAATAAAAAAAATTAAATAATATAAGTAGAATTTGAAAATCCAATGGGTCGTGATCGCCTATAAATATTCATGCTCGTACAGTCATTGATGCGCGAGTCAATTTAAATATTTATAAAACCTACTATAATAAGTATAGTGGAAGTAGTGGAAGTATCGTAACATAGAGAAGGGAAAAAATGTGTAACCAAAACAAAGAAAAAACAAAAGAAAACTGAAAACATAGGAAGAGATATTTTTATGGTGGATGATAAATAGAAGAAATGATGGACTAGGAGAAGAATAATTTAGGGGAAATGGTTTATCCAAAATTGATTAAAAATGATTTTCTATTCAAAATATCAATAAAAAAAATTGTTCTAGTGACTGTGAAGAAGGTGTGTTCAGACACATAACTATCGTTAAAGGGTTCAACACAGTACAGTGAACTCTCCTAAAAATGATAAATAAACCAAATTTCATAAAGAGAAATATTCATTGATGAAAGAAAAAGAGAGATGTCATCCTTCTCCAATTTTCGGTACTTCAAATGTTACTCAAAAGTGAAAAAGTTCTCTATAGTCACTCATCGATACTTAGAATGGCACACAAAATATCCTCTTTAAGAATTAAATGATGTTTTTTGTATAAAAAAATTTCACTAACATAGTTATGAAATTGAATCAAACATATAGAAAATTATCAATTCATTTCAATCTAAAACCCTTGAGAAAATTAGCTACACATGTTCACAAAAACATAAACAAAAATATAATAAAGTTAATATCTAAAAAAAAATACATGAAAAGGAGAAAGAGAAAAGATGCTTCTCTATAGAGTTTTAGTTTTTCCTCAAGATTCAACTCATTCAATTCCTGAGTGGAGTGCTCCTGCTTCTGCTTTAGCTCTCCGCTCCATGATATCCATTCCAAAAATATACTCTCATCTTTATCTTTGTGTATTAACAAAAATGTCCAGAGATCTATCTTTTATTTTTGCAAATTTAGAAACTTAACAATCACCACCTCAATAAATGTATAGTTCTATAACTTCCCCTATAATCATTGTTTATACATTACTCTGCAAACAAGTCATCATTTTAGTTACCAATTTGGACCAATCATGCATGCCAACTTCTGCTTATTTTATCTTGGTCCTAATCCATCAATAAGTAGTAAACCAAGATCATTATCCATGCTCACCACATAGAGATCATATGTCGTCCCCTGGTTTCCACGCATTTTATTCCTTGAATAAAATTCCAAAACAAAAAACAAAAAACATCAACTAAACTAGAGCTCATCATGTACTTCAATATTAAATTCCTCGACAAGTAAAACACACAAAAATCTACACAATCATATCAAACATGAAGCTCATCTGTGGGTACAGATCATCACCAACTTTGAACAAACCTCCAAAGATCCATCTCAAAGCTAATTTTGGAATTTCAATGAGAATATAGAGCACACTTCAAGTCAACATCATAGTTAGAATATCAAAGATCCAGAACTTCCATCCTCCTCTTCGATTCACACTCGTAATAAAAACATCATCCAATGAACACAATTTGGAGCAGCCTCAAACTGGTTCTTCTGGTTTTGCATTCATATACTTGAAAATTTGATCATATTCCTTAAAACTCCATATTTGGTGGTATAATATTTGACATGGAAAATCTTTGCATGTTCTTCGGACTCATCAATCGATATTATTTTACTACACATCATTGGCCCTCGTTCAGTTAGAGCCCCATATTCAACTTTGAGCTTTAGTTCATCATGTATTCAAATCCCATCCATAGCTCAAATTCCAATCATGTTAGATCCATATTACCTGGTTCATATCCTCCCTAGTCATGCTAAAACAGTGGCTCAGAACTTCTTCTTCCAATAATCTCACTCGGTCGATGATACACAATCCTAGAATCGTCTGCTCACAATTTTGATTCCCCCCAATTTCATCTCACAAACTTGAATCCCAAATCGTGGTTCAAAAATGATTTTTTCCTATTTCACTCGACTGTTCGGGCACAACCTCATTAGTTGGTGATGCACAGGATCTTGGCTTCAAGCTTTAACATCAGCGAGCTCCGGTGGCGCGACATCTTCCTTTGTTACAAACCAGCTTAAAGTGCACAAGCTCGGCTTGGGTTCTTCTAGTTCATTGGAAGAAGTGCTTGGTTTCTTCACTTTGGTTATAGGAGAATCAAGTACATCGATTTCACATACTAGAAAAATTGGATACCTGGTTCCCATCGAATTCATCTAGGTGGTTGGTTCTACAATTCCCCTATGTAATGGACAGCTCCAGATTTGGCTACGTAGCTGGGCAGTGAAATCAACTACATTGGAGCAAGAGTAAAATTGGCTACGTCACTGGTGTTACAACCAAAAATTATAAAAAATAATTAATGGTAATAAATCAGCAAAAAATAAATTCAAATTTCATTTGTTAATTAATTAATAACATATCTATACATTTAAATAAAATAAATCTGAACTCATAATTTTGTTAAAACAACCGAAGATTAAAAATTAAAAAAATACTTAAATAATTAAATGATTAATTAACTAAATAAAGAAATGATAAAAATTATCAAATAATTAGATTATAGTTAAATGTTTATAATTAATAAATTATTAAAAGAAATATGATTAAAATATAAACATCAATGAATTAATTAATTTATTAATACCAAAAACAAAAAAGAATAGTAATTATATACAGATAACAAAAAAAATCGAGGAGATGATAAAAAACAAAAATTTAATAATTGATAAATAAAACAAAAATGAATAAATTATTCAAATAATGAACAATTGATAATTTAAATAATAAAAAATAAATTATTATTAATAATTTAATTAATTAACTAAATATATTAAAATATAACCTTAAATACATAATTAACCAAATTAATGTCAAATAAAGGATTAAAAATGAAAATAAAATTGGTGTGAAAAAAAATCAATTTAATCCCACATAAAATTCCCCCACACTTAAGACATTTTTTTTCCTAATACGATCCTTCGTCATAATAATTGGTAGAAAATATATCTCAGAATGGAAAAATGAAATGTCACTATGAATTTATTTTCATAGTGATTTTTTCACATAGACCCTCTCAAGTAGAAAAATATGAATATCCTCTCAAATTAAATTTATTCACCGCAAAATTGGTTACTATTTTTAAAAAATGATTTAAATTGAAAACTTGAAGAGAATTTAAAAAATGTCAATTTGTATCCCAATGAAAATCCAAACTTCTCTTTACCTCTAGAAGAACAGACTCGTATAATTTAAGAATCCATAATAAATAGACACATCATTGGATAGGGTGGAGTGAGTGTTTATTGGTGGAATAAATAACTCATCCAACAATTTGATGAATAAAGAATGAAAATAATGGAAGAATGAGTTCTTCCAAAATTTGGATTTTCATTTCATAATACATTGGATGCATATCTTATGATTTAAATTATAATTAAAAAGTTAAAAGAAAATGATTATTTTATAACATTCTGCCAAGATTTAACCAAGATCCAATTTTTTAAGAGACCAAGAAAATTGATTTACCCAATAAAATCCAAGAGGTATTAAGGATTAATCTCCTAAAAGTGGAATCACAACCTTCAAATTTGAGAAAAAATTTACCCAATGAAAATTCCTAAGTGATTCTTAAAAACATACAATTTAAAAAATAATATTTTTTTTCATAGGTTCGCATTGGAACACAGTTAAGCACATTTCAAGACCCCTCTCCCACACTTAAAACTTAACATGGTCACCAATGTTGAAATTAAAGTGTAATAGCATTTATGACAGTTGTTCAAAAGGATTTTTAATTCAACAATTAAAATTCATATATAGGGTCACAATAAAGTTCAAAATTTATTTTTCCACACAAAATCAATAGTCACAACATGTAAAAGAAATACATTGGGTATAGAAAATAAATTCATCATAGAATAGAGAATTTAAGATGATGCATGACATCACACTTTAAATTTAAGAATTATTTCCAAATGAGCATAGAAAATTTCATGCACATGCACTTTTCAGCATACAAAATAATTAACAAAAGCATCTATGACAAACAAAATAAATATTAATTATAGCATGCACCATAAAACTTTATAACTGGTTTTCATAAAGGAACATAATATACAAGAAGCAACATTTTAAATAGAATGGGGAGCATAAAAATTAAAAAAAATAAAATAAATAAAATTTAATACTCCCCTGGAAAGAAGAAGCTTTTCTCGTTGTTGCTTATTCAAAAGACTCTCTTATTTGCTTTATGAACAAGCAATCTAGACACAAAAGATTCACTACCTACATGATTGAAAAATAAAACATTAGTATCTAGGAATTAATGTTCGAGAAATAATGTGGCCACAAAATAAGTAAAGGGAGCTTGAATCTAGTCTTTCAATCATATAGATTTTTATATTAGTGAAAAATAGTCAAAGTTGGTTGTAGAAATCTCATTGTAGGACCACTTGAAAGGGAGTCTGGGTAGCTATAGAATTGGAATGGAACAAAGTCAAGTGCATTTATTTAAAAAGAAAAACTGAAGAAAAAATAAAAAACTATGGGATGCCTCTCATACAGTGATGGGTTTATAGTCCTCAGAATACTCCTCTAGTAACTAACTATAGCACTGGGTGGATGTGGTTTTTCATCCATGTAACACCATGTGTTTTTTCCAAAAAAAATTAATTGAGAATTGATATTTGTGGGAACCTAAACTTCCATAAAATATACTTAAACCCCTCTCAGCAAGGAAATACCCTTGGAAATACCCATTATTTGTAATGGATAGGTCGTTGTCCACTTTTGGAATTTTACCAGAACTGAGTTTTGGAAAACGTGCTATAAAAGGGGATTAACGAAAGTCTCGGGTGCAATTTTAGAATTATCAATCCAAAGGGATTACTATTCCAAACTACTCTCAGCCTCATAATGATATTCATCACCCAAATCAAATGAATAAAAAATAGAAGAGTAGGGGTAGTTTGTTGTCCACTTCTGGAATTTTACCAGAATTGTAGAATTTAAAACCTTAAAGAATGGGACAACATTAAATGGGGTGATCCGAGTAGTGAGAAAAGGTCATCAAAGCTTTATTCTCCATTTCCAACATCCAAACCTTCGTAAACGGGGGTGTAATTAACTGAGTTTTGGAAAACAGGTTATAAAAGGGGATTAACGAAAGTCTCGGGTGCAATTTTAGAATTATCGATCCAAAGGGATTCCTATTCCAAACTACTCTCAGCCTCAGAATGATATTCATCACCCAAATAAAATGAATAAAAAATAGAAGAGTAGGGGATAATATTTTTTTATCATCCACCGACTCAGATTTCACCATTTAATAAATCACTTCCAAAAGTTACTCATCATAAAATAAAAACTCATCAATCACAGCTTCAGATAAATAATCTCTGCCTAATCCATTTAGTGTGTGCTCATCCATTCCTTCAGTTTCAAGCTCCAAAAATTCATCCTCTAAGACAAAGTGAGTTGATTTTTCTAGTTCAGATTTAGGGGGAAAAATTCATTTAGCTCCATGAAGAATAGTTACAAGTGATTTCAGAATTTGACAATATTTTAAAAGTTGGTAAACACGGTTTTTCTTTTCATTTGAAAAATCATTATAGGATTCAAAAGTGTGTGAACAAGAAATAGAAAATTCATCAAACAACTTTTCTTCAGATAGATCTCCCTCATCATTTTCACCAAGCACCACTTCAGAGATTATTGGGTTCATATTATCAAAAAAGGTAAGATCACATTTACGAACTGCTTTAAAAATATCAGATTCAGTGATTCCATGTTTTTTTTTGTTCTTCCAATATATCACAAGTTTCAATTTTAAGTTGATTACTAAAAAATTCATGGAAACATGGTGAAGAGTTTTCAACATTTAATTCCTCTTTTTCAATTTTTCTCACAACCTGAGAAGCCACACTCAAATATCCTATAACAATAAACCTTTTCAAGCATCGGAACCATGAAAATGATGAGGAATTCTTTTTCATATTCAATTTTACTCTCAAAATCATTCTAACTCGTTTTCCATTGAGTAAGGTGAAAAAATGATAATGGGATATTGTTCTTCTTCCTCTTTTAAAACCTCTTAAAAGGTGTCAAAAAAAAGTTTCTTCAAAATTTTCATCATTTCCAGGCTCTTGTTCACTTGTTTGAATTTCTTCCTCATTTTCCACTACTTATTCATTACCAAAGTCTCCAATTTGTTTTATTTCACATTCCAGTAGTTCAAATTGTTATTGTTCTTTAACCTGTTGACTAATTTCCAAATTTTTAGGATGTGAATTTTTGAACCTAGCTTCTTAAAATTGGTCAAACTTAGCAAGCAATTGAAAAAACATTTGTTTCAATTCAGATCGGTCATCTAATTCTGGTTCATAAAATTCTTGTGTTACTTCATAATTATTAGATCATCATAATTGGTTATGTCCATGACAATGATAAAAAAAAAGTTTAAAGTTGTTAGATTTCCAAACCCCGAATAATCCATTTGTACACCACATATCAAGAAGATACAATTTAGAGTTCATCAAACTAAAATAATGAAAATTAGGAGTGGAAAAAAGGCTAAACACACTCACAAAAAAAGCATATTCTGGAATTTTAGTACAAACAGTGAGATAGGGCAGGCAGCAGAGATTTTAAAAATAAAAATTATTTTTTTATTTTAGTTAGTTTTGTTTGAATGTTTTTTTTTAGACGCACATTCCTTTTTTAATTGGAAGTAGGATCGTACCATAGAGAATGAAAAAATATATATGCAACCAAAACAAAGAAAATAAAATAAAAGAAAATTGAAAACCGAGGAAGTGATGTTTTGATGGTTGATGAGAAATTAGAGAGAGAGAGAGATTGGCATAATAAGAATTTAAGGGAATAGACTATTCAGAATTTATCAAAAAAAAATCCTCTGCTAAATATCAATAAGCACAATTATGCTGGTGACTGAAAAAATAGTGTTGGGATACCTAATAATCATTAAAGTATTTAACACAGTATAGTGAACTCTCCTAAAAATGATTAATAAACCAAATTTCAAGAAAGATAGATTTTCATTGATGGAAAATAAAGACATGTCCTTTTTCCAAATTTTGATACATTAATGATGATAAAAGGTGAAAACGTTCGCTATCATCACTCATCAGTACCTAGAATAACACAGAAAAGTTCATCATTAAGAACGAAATGAAGTTCATTATATGAAAAACTAGTACTTCGCCCGTGCGATGCACGGAACTATAAAATAATTCTTATTATTAACTATAGATTACTATTTATAAAACATAATAGTTTATTATCTGTCTTCTTAAGAGTACTATTTGTAATAGTTGCGAAAAACAGTAACGTTTAATGTATTTTACTCACAAATAAGTGGTGAATAATTTGGAATTATAAGTGAAACTATTAAGAAGAAATCAATATAAAATTTTAAATTAAGATACATCAATTGTAATGTGAAACACTTTCGAATATTCAAGGATGGAAACATGACTTCAATATAAACTGCATTTAGGAAAACAATATTACATACTATGAAACACAAAGTTAAAGAGAATTTACTTAAAGAATAGTTTATCAAATAAATAATATGAGATGTTCCGAGCAATAATTATAATACAAAACAAAAATTGTTGTCCACAAATAGATATGTTGTGATGTTTAGACATGGAATAATTTTCCATCAAGTAGAAGATGTTCCCAATGCATTTCATCTTTGCCTCACCAATAAAAGATTGGTTGGAATCTTCCTTTTCTAACACATCATAAGAGTACCTGAATATGCAGCATAAGAATACAACATAAGAATATATACAACATAAGTATACAACATAAGAATACCTGAATATGCATAATAAGTATTAATGTCACCGAGAAATGGACATGAATGAAATATCCAACTGAAAAAGAACATTCAAATGGACATGAAGCACACAACATAAGTATATACTTTATAATATATAAATGCACATGAATGAAAAGAACATTAAAAATAGCACATAGGATGGGCGGGATCACATAAAGCAGCTACATTGATGCATCAAGGCCTCTTACAATCCCAAGACCTGCACACTGAGGTAATTCAGAATCATAAGCTAATTTTCAAACCAACAGTAGTTGCATAAATGCTGTAAAAAATTTCATACCTAGGGAACTGGAAGTGGAGATGTCCAATAGTAATACAATATATGGAGATCTTATAAGAGTTTCCTATCAAATTTCATGAGACAAAGCAGTAGGGATATCATGCCACACAAAAAATATAACAGGTGAAGAAAGCATAGAAAACAGAATAGAATACATATAGATGACCAAAATCGAAGGATCCATTCGAACCTGCCCAACCCCCCCCCCCCACCCGCCCTCATCCTCCCCTCCCATCCCCTCGAACTTGCCCAGCCCCTCCCCCCTGCCCTCATCCTCCCCTCCCCTCCAATATGCCCACCCCCCCCCCAACCTCTTCCCCCAGCAGCCCCCTCCCCACTGCCCTCATCCTCCCCTCCCCTCTCCTCCCCTCCCCCTGCCCAACCTCTTCCCCCAGCAGCCCCCTCCCCCATACCTTCATCCTCTCCTCCCCTCCCCTCCCCTCCAACCTGCCGCCCATCCCCTCCCCTCCAACCTGCCCAGCCCCTGCCCCTCCCCTCCCCTCCAACCTTTTCTAAGGCTTGTTTTAACAGTAATTGGCGAAGAAGATCCATAATAAATGAAAACAGAACTTATAGATAGTTAATGTAGCTAAAACATTGAACCAGAAACATGGAAACTTAACTTCAAAATGGAAAGAACATCATGGTTAAATTTCAGCAAAGAAACATAACTCTGGACTGTTCAATCACTATGGAAATAGAACTATGGAGTGTTCTTTCACCATGGAAGCAGAACTAAAATTAGATTTTAGTAGCTAATAAATGAATGATAAGAGTAACATGAACTATGGTTTTCAACAGCAGTAGTTCAGCCCATTAGAGTCCAACTCGTGTCATCAGAATGTGCATTTAACAGCCTCCTAGTACTGCAATGATCTGTTAATGCAGAGGAGAATAAATTTGTAAAGTTTGTAGACAGTTATATTTATTCATGAAATATGTAATTAAACATTAAGGTGAGTAAATGACACAATTTAGTATCAAAAAACAATCAGTGACATGAAACAGAATAACATAATAGTAGATACGAACAGAATAATTCCATTGGGAAAAAACATCACTATCCAAAAAATGGTTATTCTGTTTAGCAGTTGGAGATAATAAGATTTCCTAAAATGAGATTTCATTTTTATTCGATGGAAACATGATTTCTCTAAATATGTGTAATCTAGTAAACTGGAAACAAAAATTCCATAATCAAATTGGTATTATTTTTTATAATAATCATACATAACAAATCAGCATACAAAAAACAATTTGACTGAAAAAAGGGTAATCACAAAATGGGAAATCAGTAATATTGGATAAAAAATATACAAAAATTGGTTACACATTTTTACAGAAATCATACATCATAAATCATAAATGATTAATTCAACCCTTAAGTATTAGTTCTACTGGTTAGATTTAGCATAAGCCCCTTTAACTCTGTTTAGAGAGTCTTAACATAGTCAGGGATGAAAGATGGTAGCATATCCATCAATTAAAATCATTTTCATGCCCTATGATTAATTAACACATATTCTCAAAATGATTCACTCTTGTGTTATGGTCCATATAAGCAAAACTCAACTTCAATTATTTTCCAACTATATGTTGAAGATTGACAATTCTATCAGTGTTTTAGATGGTCAGAATATAGCACATGATATATGAACTTTCGATATATTATACAACCATACCATATATGTTACTAAATTATAACAATAGTAATAAGCAATTTTCATGATCTAATCTTGTAAATAATGTTTTGTAAGAAAAACCTTGTAGTAATGTATTGGAAGCCTTTGGCTGTGATCAGAATTCTTGGAATTTTATTGAATACTCGATCCACTTCCAACCTTTGGAATATCGCATGCTGAACATAATGAAAAATAAAAAATGAATAGATCAAGTGGGGTCATGAAAATTAATAATCTTGTTGAGCATGGAACATTTTAATAATTCCAAAATTATTGTATACATTGCATCAGATTTCATAATCAGCTTCTCCACCAAATTCAGGTAACCAGAATTTGAATTCCCTATGGAATCCCATGTTGAGAAATCCACAGATTCATTTGTTAACATCCTAGTTTGGAATAAAATGCATAAATCGCAACTAACAACATGGGAAAATTAGAAACAGAACTTCTAATTTACATGAATAAATTACTATATAACTTATTTCTTTTCCTAGGTCACATAAATAAAGACAATACCTGCAATAACACGCCTCTAGTGATGGATCCTTTGCTTAATGCCATAATCCCAAGGCTATATCGGTTGCAATGCAGCAACACTACAACCTCTGCTTAATATAATAAAAATAAGCTATTAGAATTTATGGTTGTAACATGAGTTGGTTTTGGATACAATCAAAATGGATGTGTTAGTTTGATATATGCTAATTAAGGGATATGTTAGAATCATAAATTGTAAAATAATACAACACATGATTGTTGAGTTTTTTAAAATTTCTTAAAATTGCCAACATAAATTGAAAAATTATAAATGAATGTAATATTCACAGATAATATAGAAAGGGAACTCCAATATAGAAATTGTTGGAAGAAATTAAAAGTCTTCAAATTTCCAACATAAATTGAGGAGTGTGGCCTTGGGTTGTTCTAGTGACCAACAACTGAGTCGAAAATTATTCTGGTGAGCTAAACAGAAACATGTATAAGAGTTCCCTCTAAGTCACCTTCTTTTCTTGAAGAAAAACATGAAAGCACATCCCCATCACCTTACATACTGGAAACAAATGTGGGAAATTTATAACACATATGTTTCATGTTTTTAGTGCATAAAAAAATAAACAGTGTAGTCTATAGTGAAGACAAATTGCATGTATTCATATGTTGGACAAAATGGAGGTTAACTCTACAATTTTATGAAAAAATACCTGCATTCATTTGAAATTCCTATTGATGTATTCACATGTACAGAGAAAACAATTAGAAAATAATCAAATAAAACTTTAATCATTTAATAATTAATAGAAGTCTAAATGTCATAAATGAGTAACGTCCAGCATGAAACCCATCCAGCACCCTGGAAAACGTCAAATATAACAAAACTTCCCACATTAAATGACATCCAGCATGAAAAACCCAAGCTAATCAATCTGCAAAAAAATGTCCTGCATCAAAAACCTCCAACATGAGTAACGTCCAGCTTAATAGAAAACATATAGAAAGAAAAACTGATACCAAAACGTGGAAAAAAGTCCATCATGAAAAACGTCCTGTATAAAAAACTTCCAACATGAAAAACTGACAATCAAATTGAAAAAAACCCATACGAAAATTTCCACCATGAGAAATCCAGAAAAAACAATCTGCAGATACAAAAACATTCAACAGGTATAATCTGCAAAGATAGAATATACGTACAGGAATTAATAGTAATGACTTTTCCTACAGTAATTCATTTGTGTCAAATTGGTATTGGCCTAGATAATACCCCTGAAAATTTGCAACTGGTGTATAAAGTAAACTTGGTATGTAAATCTTATAAAAAAACCTTAAAACTGAGCAGTATACATGTTCTAATAAGGTAATTGTAATGTGTAGACTCCAAAACAGTATTTAATGCACATACAATTTTAGAAAAAAGGAATGAAAACCAATTAGATAGCTAAAGTATTATTAGCACGACATTGCATCAGAACATCTTAGTATGATTTCTCAGTTTTCTTGTTCAAATTACCCTTTGTTCGCCTCTCTAGTTGACTACAATAACATGTTGTACTAAATTTCACTCCACAATAATCATGTTTTCCTCCATCTTGGTTCGTGCCTCTAGAGTGAGCTGACTATTAGTCCTCTAGGGATACCATTAGTACATTAGTGTATATTTATGGACATTTTGTTGTCCATTCACAATTATCCTCCCCTAAATCAAATCCAACACTGAAAAACATACATTAAAACTATCATCACAAACCCCATATCTCAATAAAACTGAAACTATCATTTATACAGTTATCACCTTCCCAATAAAACTAATAATATCATAAATTCATACTTTTAGCACCTTCCTCTCAAAATTGAACCATAATTGGAAGAATGATGAGGAAGAGTTTGTAAAAAAATTACCTGGGAATGGCAGTGGAGACAAAAACATAGTTCTCACCCCTCACCATCGCTCATGTGTTGGAGACAAAAAACCTAAGGGAATGAGACTAGAAATAGGGACAATGTGATGGGTTTGGCCTCCCCAAACCGGGCATCATGGCTTAATGGGTCAGCATACCTTTTAAAGGGTGACCCATGAAAATTTGTTTCAAAAGGGATTTCTCTGTGCCACTGTCCTCCTACAATCAATTTATTAAAACTGTGGAATGGTCAAGAACACATTCAAGAACAAAATATAGCATACTAAAATTATGACGACATAATAAGAGAGTAAACATACAAAACATGCTTCCAATGAAAACAATATTCAAGATTTGAATGGAAACACATATATTACATACCAACCTCGTATATAATTAAGACCAGAAATATAGCATACTAACATTGAATGGAATCGAATGAACAATATTTTATCTTATATGACGGCATACTAAGAGACACTAGTACAAGAATGACCTTTAGCGGCCGCCAAAATCCGTCACTAAAGGCCTATAGTGGCCGCCAAACGGCGGCCGCATTTTCCCCGTCACTGTTACTATCAGCGACCGCCATATGGGGGACGCTGTAGGCAAGCCAGGATGGGCTTTAGAGGCCGCCAATTGGCGGCCGCTATAGGTCTCCTTGAAAAACCTATAGCGGCCGCCATATGGCGGCCGCTATTAAATTTTAATTTTTTAAAAAAAAAATTCAATTATACATTGATATACAAAATAAAACCCGGTTGTCATCTTCCCAGATCCGCATCCATCATCACATATAACTGCATAACAAAATTTAATAACAAAATTTAATAACAAACTTAGTACCGAATAAAACCTAGAAAACAAATATTTAACTTCAAACTTACTGTAACAGATCTAAAGTATTTGATTTTCAAAATAATATTCATAAATTTGATTACCGTTTTATGAATTTAAAATCATTAATTCTATTGTTCTAATTGGATTGTTTTCTAGTGATTTCAGGTCAATCCGATGTCGCCCGCTAAGAGTTTGACCGTTAGATGCCAGTTTTGGCTGTTTTTGACACCAGAACGGCGTTCCCGGTCACCGCGGGCACACGGCACGTCCGATTGATGTGTTGTCTGCTCGAACACATCACAATTCACTCACCCTTTGATGTCGTCCGATTTCAGGCCATTCGGACATCGTTCGGCCAGTTTAGACCCCCCACGCGCGTTTATCAAGAGCGTGCAACTCTTAAAGAACACATAATGAGCCCTACCGCGCAGACCACACGTCTTATTGACGTGCCTTCTGCACGTGCACATCGCGAATAATAATTGGATTGTTGTTCTGTGATTTCATGTCAATATGATGTCGTCCGCTATGAGTTTGACCGTTAGACGCCCGTTTTGGCCGTTTATGACACCAGAACGGCGTTCCCGATCACCGCGGGCACATGGCACATCTGATTGACGTGTCATCTACTCGACCATATCACAATTCACTCACCCTTTGATGTCGTCCGATTTCAGGCCATTCGGACATCGTTTGGCCAGTTTGGACCCCCCCACGCGCGTTTATCAAGCGCGCACAACGCTTAAAGAACGCATAATGAGCCCTACCGCGCAGACCGCACGTCCGATTGACGTTTCTTCTACGCGTTCACGTCGCGAATAATAATTGGATTTTTTTCCTGTGATTTCAGGTCAATCCGATGTCGTCCTCTATGAGTTTGACCGTTAGACGCCCGTTTTGGCCGTTTATGACAACAGAACGGCGTTCCCGGTCACCGCGGGCACACGGTACATCCGATTGACATGTCTTCTACTCGACCACATCACAATTTACTCACCCTTTGATGTCGTTTGATTTCAGGTCATTCGGACTTCATTTGGCCAGTTTGGACCCCCCACACGCGTTTACCAAGCGCGCGCAACGCTTAAAGAACGCATAATGAGTCCTACCGCGCAAACCGCACGTCTGATTGACGTGTCGTCTGCGCGTACACATCTCGAATAATAATTGGATTGTTTTCCTGTGATTTCAGGTCAATCCGATGTCGTCCGCTAAGAGTTTGACCGTTAGACTCCAGTTTTGGCCGTTTATGACACCAGAACGGCGTTCCCGGTCACCGCCAGCACACGGCACGTCCGATTGATGTGCTGTCTGCTCGACCACATCAAAATTCACTCACCCTTTGATGTCGTCCGATTTCAGGCCATTCAGACATCGTTCGTCCAGTTTGGACCCCCCCACGCGCGTTTATCAAGAGCGCGCAACTCCTAAAGAACGCATAATGAGCCCTACCGCGCAGACCGCACGTCCGATTGACGTGTCGTCTGCGCGTGCACGTCGCGAATAATAATTGTATTGTTGTCCTATAATTTTCAGGTCAATCCGATGTTGTCCTCTATGAGTTTGACCGTTAGACGCCCGTTTTGGCCGTTTATGACACCAGAACGGCGTTTCCGGTCACCGCGGGCACACGGCACGTCCGATTGACGTGTCGTCTGCTCGAACACATCACAATTCGCTCACCCTTTGATTTCGTCCGATTTCAGGCCATTCGGACATCGTTCGGCAAGTTTGGACCCCCCCCCCCCCCACGCGCGTTTATCAAGAGCGCGCAACTCTTAAAGAACGCATAATGAGCCCTACCGCACAGACCGCACGTCTGATTGACGTGCCGTCTGCGCGTGCACGTCGCGAATAACAATTGGATTGTTATCCTGTGATTTCAGGTCAATCTGATGTCGTCCTCTATGATTTTGACCGTTAGACGCCCGTTTTGGCTGTTTGTGACACCAGAACGGCGTTCTCGGTCACCGCGGGCACACGGCACGTCCGATTGACGTTTCTTCTGCTCGACCACATCACAATTCACTCACCCATTGATGTCGTCCGATTCCAGGCCATTCAGACTTCGTTCGGCTAGTTCGATTCCAGGCCATTCAGACTTCGTTCGGCTAGTTTGGACCCCCCCCCCCCCATGCGTGTTTATCAAGCGCGTGCAACGCTTAAAGAACGCATAATGAGCCCTACCGCGCAGACCGCACATTGCGAATAATAATTGGATTGTTGTCTTGTGATTTCAGGTCAATCCGATGTCATCCGCTAAGAGTTTGACCGTTAGATGCCCGTTTCGGCCGTTTATGACACCAGAACGGCGTTCCCGGTCACCGCGGGCACACGGCACGTCCGATTGACGTGTCGTCTACTCGACCACATCACAATTCACTCACCCTTTGATTTCGTCCGATTTCAGGCCATCCGGACATCGTTCGGCCAGTTTGGACCCCCCCCCCCCCCCACGCGCGTTTATCAAGCGCGCGCAACGCTTAAAAAACGCATAATGAGCCCTACCGCGCAGACCGCACGTCCGATTGGCGTGCCGTCTACGCGTGCACATCGTGAATAATAATTGGATTGTGGTCCTGTGATTTCAGGTCAATCCGATGTTGTCCGCTATGAGTTTGACCGTTAGACACCCGTTTTGGCCGTTTGTGACACCAGAACGGCGTTCCCGGTCATCGCGGGCACACGGCACGTCCGATTGATGTGTCGTCTGCTCGAACACATCACAATTCCCTCACCCTTTGATGTCGTCCGATTTCAGGCCATTCGGACTTCGTTCGGCCAGTTTGGACCCCCCCACGCGCGTTATCAAATTAGCGCAACGCTTAAAGAATGCATAATGAGCCCTACCGTGCAGCCCGCACGTCTGATTGACGTGTCTTCTGCGCATGCATGTCGTGAATAATAATTGTATTGTTGTCCTGTGATTTCAGGTCAATCTGATGTCATCCGCTAAGAGTTTGACCGTTAGACGCCAGTTTTGGCAGTTTATGACACCAGAACGGCGTTCCCGGTCACCGCCGGTACACGACACGTCCGATTGACGTGTCATCTGCTCTACCACATCACAATTCACTCACCCTTTCATGTCGTCCGATTTCAGGCCATTAGGACATCGTTCGGCCAGTTTGGACCCCCCACGCGCGTTTATCAAGAGCGTGCAACTCTTAAAGAACGCATAATGAGCCCTACCGCGCAGACCGCACGTCTGATTGACGTGTCGTCTGCGCGTTCACATCGCGAATAATAATTGGATTGTTGTCCTATGATTTCAGGTCAATCCAATGTCGTCCGCTATGATTTTGACCGTTAGACGCCCGTTTTGGCCGTTTGTGACACCAGAACGACGTTCCAGGTCACCGCAGGCACACGGCATGTCCGATTGACGTGTCATCTGCTCAACCACATCACAATTCACCCACCCTTTGATGTCATCCGATTTCAGGCCATTCGGACATCGTTCGGCCAGTTTGGACCCCCCCCCCCCCCACGCGCGTTTATCAAGCGCGTGCAACTCTTAAACAACGCATAATGAGCCCTACCGCGCAGACCACATGTCCGATTATTGTGCCGTCTGCACGTGCACGTCGAGAATAATAATTGGATTGTCGTCATGTGATTTCAGGTCAATCCGATGTCGTTCGCTATGAGTTTGACCGTTAGACGCCCGTTTTGGCCGTTTGTGACACCAGAACGGCGTTCCCGCTCACCGCGGGAACACGGCATGTCCGATTGACTTTCCGTCTGTTCGACCACATCACAATTCACTCACCCTTTGATGTCGTCCGATTTCAGGCCATTCGGACTTCGTTCGGAAAGTTTGGACCCCCCCATGCGCATTTATCAAGCGCGTGCAACGCTTAAAGAACGCATAATGAGCCCTATCGCGCAGAACGCACATCCGATTGACGTGCCGTCTATGCGTGCACATCGCGAATAATAATTGTATTATTGTCCTATGATTTCAGGTCAATCCGATGTCGTTCGCTAAGAGTTTGACCGTTAGACGCCCGTTTTGGCCGTTTCTAATACCAGAACGACGTTCCCGGTCACCGCGGGCACACGGCACGTCCGATTGACATTCCGTCTTCTCGACCACATCACAATTCACTCACCCTTTGATGTCGTCCGATTTCAGGCCATTCGGACATCGTTCGGCCAGTTTGGACCCCCACACGCGCGTTTATCAAGCGCACGCAACGCTTAAAGAACGCATAATGAGCCCTACCGCGCAGACCGCATGTCCGATTGACGTCCCGTCTGCGCGTGCACGTCGCGAATAACAATTGGATTGTGGTACTGTGATTTCAGGTCAATCTGATGTCGTCTTCTATGAGTTTGACTGTTAGACGCCCGTTTTGGCCGTTTGTGACACCAGAACGGCGTTCCCGGTCACCGCGGGCACACGGCGCGTCCGATTGACGTGTCGTCTGCTCTACCACCTCACAATTCACTCACCCTTTGATTTCGTCCGATTTCAGGCCATTCAGACTTCATTCGGCCAGTTTGGACCCCCCACGCGCGTTTATCAAGCGCGCGCAACCCTTAAAGAACGCATAATGAGCCCTACCGCGCAGACCACACGTCCGATTGACGTGCCATCTACGCGTGCACATCGCGAATAATAATTGGATTGTTTTCCTGTGATTTCAGGTCAATCTGATGTCGTCCGCTAAGAGTTTGACCGTTAGATGCCAGTTTTGGCCGTTTAAGACACCAGAACGGCGTTCCCGGTCACCGCTGGCACACGGCACGTCCGATTGACGTGTTGTCTGCTCGACCACATCACAATTCACTCACCCTTTTATGTCGTCCGATTTCAGGCCATTCGGACATCGTTCGGCTAGTTTGGACCCCCCCCCCCCCCCACGCGCGTTTATCAAGAGCGCACAACTCTTAAAGAACGCATAATGAGCCCTACCGCGCAAACCGCACGTCCGATTGATGTGTCGTCTACGCGTGCACGTCGCAAATAATAATTGGATTATTGTCCTGTGATTTCAGGTCAATCTGATGTCGTCCTCTATGAGTTTGACCGTTAGACGCCCGTTTTGGCCGTTTGTGACACCAGAACGGCGTTCCCGGTCACCGTGGTCGCACGCCACGTCTGATTGACGTGCCGTCTACTCGACCACATCACAATTCACTCACCCTTTGATGTCGTCCGATTTCAGGCCATTCGGATATCGTTTGGCCAGTTTGGACCCCCACACGTGCGTTTATCAAGCGCGCGCAACCCTTAAAGAACGCATAATGAGCCCTACGGCGCAGACCACACGTCCGATTGATGTGCCATCTGTGCGTGAACGTCGCGAATAATAATTGGATTGTTGTCTGGTGATTCCAGGTTAATCTGATGTCGTCCTCTATGAGTTTGACCGTTAGACGCCCGTTTTGGCCGTTTATGACACCAGAACGGCGTTCCTGCTCACCGCAGGCACACGGCACGTCCGATTGACGTGTCGTCTGCTCGACCACATCACAATTCACTCATCCTTTGATGTCGTCCGATTTCAGACCATTCGGACATCGTTCGGCCCGTTTGGACCCCCCACGGGCGTTTATCAAGCGCGTGTAACGCTTAAAGAACGCATAATGAGCCCTACAGCGCAGACCGCACGTCCGATTGACGTGCCGTCTGCGCGTGAACGTCGCGAATAATAATTGGATTGTTATCCTGTGATTTCATGTCAATCCGATGTCGTCCGCTATGAGTTTGACCGTTAGACGCCAGTTTTGGCCGTTTGTGACACCAGAACGGCGTTCCCGCTGACCTCGGGCACACGGCACGTCTGATTGACGTGATGTTTGCTCGACCACATCACAATTCACTCACCCTTTTATGTCGTCCGATTTCAGGCCATTCGGACATCGTTCGGACAGTTTGGACCCCCCCCCCACGCGTGTTTATCAATCGCGCGCAACCCTTAAAGAACGCATAATGAGCCTTACGGCGCAGACCGCACGTCCGATTGACGTTTCGTCTGCGCGTGCATGTCGCGAATAATAATTGGATTGTTGTCCTGTGATTTCAGGTCAATCTGATGTCATCCGCTAAGATTTTGACCATTAGACGCCCGTTTTGGCTGTTTATGACACCAGAACGGCGTTCCCGGTCACCGCGGGCACACAGCACGTCCGATTGACGTTCCGTCTGCTTGACCAGATCAAAATTCACTCACCCTTTTATGTCGTCAGATTTCAGGCCATTCGAACATCGTTCGGCCAGTTTGAACCCCCCCACGCGCGTTTATCAAGCGCGCGCAACCCTTAAAGAACGCATAATGAGCCCTACGGTGCAGACCGCACATCCGATTGACGTTTTGTCTATGCGTGCATGTCTCGAATAATAATTGGATTGTTGTCCTGTGATTTCAGGTCAATCTGATGTCGTCCGCTATGAGTTTGACTGTTAGACGCCCGTTTTGGTCGTTTATGACACCAGAATGGCGTTCCCGCTCACCGCGGGCACACGGCACGTCCGATTGACGTGTCGTCTACTCGACCACATCACAATTCACTCACCCTTTGATGTTGTCCGATTTCAGGCCATTCGGACATCGTTCGGCCCGTTTGGACCCCCCACGCGCGTTTATCAAGCGCACAACCCTTAAAGAACGCATAATGAGCCCTACCGCACAGACCGCACGTCCGATTGACGTGTCGTCTGCACGTTCACGTCGCGAATAATAATTGGATTGTTATCCTGTAATTTCAGGTCAATCCGATGTCGTCCTCTATGAGTTTGACCGTTAGACGCCCGTTTTGGCCGTTTGTGACACCAGAACGGCGTTCCCGCTTACCGCGGGCACACAGCACGTCCGATTGACGTGTCGTCTGCTCGACCACATCACAATTCACTCACCCTTTGATGTCGTTCGATTTCAGGCCATTCGAACTTCGTTCGTCCAGTTTGGACACCCCCCCCCCCCACGCGCGTTTATCAAGCGCGCGCAACCCTTAAAGAACGCATAATGAGCCCTACCGCGCAGACCGCACGCCCGATTGACGTTCCGTCTGCGCGTGCACGTCGCGAATAATAATTGGATTGTTATCCTATGATTTAAGGTCAATCTTATGTCGTCCTCTATGAGTTTGACCGTTAGATGCCCGTTTTGGTCGTTTGTGACACCAGAACGGCGTTCCCACTTACCGCGAGCACACGGCATGTCCGATTGACGTGTCGTCTGCTCGATCACATCACAATTCACTCACCCTTTGATGTCTTTCGATTTCAGGCCATTCGAACTTCGTTCATCCAGTTTAGACCCCCCCCCCCCCCCCCCCCGCGCGCGTTTATCAAGCGCGCGCAACACTTTAAGAACGCATAATGAGCCCTACCGCGCAGACCGCACGTCTAATTGACGTGTCGTCTGCGCGTGCACGTCACAATTCACTCACCCTAAAAAGATACAAATATTGAAAGAGTTTTTGGGATTCTCCCAAGAAACAACTTTCTGGAGTTTCTCTCCATCCACTGACACACCTTCCTCTGAAATTATTTGACCCAATAACTATACCTATATAATCAATACAAAACTGACATATATATAGCTTGAAGTATAGTCAATAAGTGTAATCTGTATGATGTCAAGATGTTGGGTATGATCATAATCACTCTTGGATTTCAAGAAGATGTCATCCACAAATATTAAAACAAACTAATCTAGGTAAAAAGGAAAATTATATTCATCAAGGATATAAAAAATTCTAAAGAATTCATCAAGACAAATGAAATTACCTCATGCATGGGGTTCATTCTCATCTGGATCACCAATATCACTGTGATGTCCACCAGATGTATTCGGATCCTACAATATATATCAATATTATGTATCTTAAACATATCAATAAAATTCAATCTGAGTATGGTTTGTTTTATTGTTTACCTGTGGCGCCACTTGTTGCGTCGTCATTTCATCGATACGTGATGACATCTGTGACAACCTCTCCTCATACTCTGCACGTAACTGCTGAAACTATGAATCAAAATTGTGCTGCATATCCTGCATGGAAGCATCTATCTCAGCCTGTGTGCACATCCCTGACTCTGCATGCACTCATCACATCTTCTCTAACAACTGCACGTCGTGGGACACCGCCGCCATAAGTCAAAGAATAACCATGACCATCACGCCCCACGACACGGTGAAATATTTCATCTCTACGCACAATACTACGACGTTGCTCCTCTGGAAACTCTGTTAAGTGAGCGTCAAACTGAGCCTGTAGCATATAATGAATCAATGAACAAATATGCATAATTTATATAAAATAAAAAATACATTTATTAATTAGTAAATAATTTTCTTACTATAACACCGGCAACATCGGGATCACCCACCCTACGAGTCCTCATCCATATGGACATTCGATCGATTGGCTCGTCGCGTTGGTGTAACTATAATAAAGGGGTTCACCATGTTATACTACAATATTTTTAAAATATGAATGAAATAGTGAATTCTGAACATACATCATGTATGAGCTGTGACACATGTCGAGTGCCAAGTCTGGAAGGCGTGGCCTGCATCGCCCGATTATGTGAATGACGAGCAGACTCGGTCTACATTCAACATATTTACTTAATAGACATTTGAAAAATTAGTCATTTATATATTAAAAGTAATAAATCTTACCATCGCTGCCTCACTCGACCAAAAAGCAACCAAATCCTGCCACTACGCAGGAAGAATGCCCGGAGGGACTCGCTGTAGAATGTCTGGCACACCCGCAAATGGTGTCCAGTGATCTCTCTTCACCCTTGACTTGTAATCCTTCCATAATTTTCTGCATTTCGACATACAAACAGCCCGAAACTCATCTGGACAGGATGTCAAATTATCTTGTTAAAAATATTGTCAGTAGATGGGACAATAATAATAACAATATCATGAAAAATTAAACATTGAATTTACCTGAACCTCCCTCCATAATCTGTCAATCGTATCCTGAGGGAAAGAACTCCAGTCACGAGTCATCAGAGGGAATCTGTGTGAGTCTCGTATCATATGCCCAAACTGACGACTCAATGTAGTAGCATCATCTTCAACTGGATGAAATGTGTCGTCAAATAACACATCCAATCGGGCTCCAGATTCCAGGATCGAACCCCTCTACCAGGACCCCTGCGTCTGCTGGAAGAAGCAGTAGATCATTATAAACATAAATTCATAATTCAATTACAATATAAATTAATGATTAGAAACAGTTAGGGAAATATAAACAGAAAATTGCAATCAATTAATTTAGAAAAATGAAAACATACATACCAACAACATCAGGTGAACCACTGTGACCACCCTGTGACATACCTGCATTAAAAGAAATTATAGTTAAATCAAGCAATTTTTATACATATATAACTGATAAATATTTTTACAAATAATAACTAGGAATATAATTACAATTTCCACTAATCATGAAAGTCTATCGTATCTCCTTCAACCGTCTCTCTGGTCCATTGTATATCTTCATCTCGTACAGCTAATGTTGTTTGGTCAAGTGTTTGATCAGGAAATGCGACAACTTCAGGTTCCTCTTGGTCAATCAGAAAAACCCCTCTTCTAGACATTTTCACCACAACTTTCCAATCAGAATCAATGCCGACAAAGTAAACTTGTTCTGCCTGCGATGTCAGTATGAAGGGCTCATTTCTAACCCAGTCATCTTTATATAGCATATTGTTAAAGTTTACTAATGTAAATTGGAAGTTATCAACTTTCGTTCCACGAACTGGATCGAACCAATCACACCTTAACAATATGTGTTTTAAGTCACGATCATAAATAACCTCAATAATATCTCTCAACAATCCATAATAATAACCCGCACCAACAAAAGAACAACCAACGCCACTATTTTGTGAGGCTCGGTTCATGTCAACATCGCTAATACGAAATCGGAATCCGTTAGCATCCAAAGACTTGTAGCGACGAGCTATAATAAATGGACCATCATCTAGTTGGTTGAGTTCTTCGCTCACATGCTGGGTTAAATCACGTAACTTTTGAATCTGCAAATTTCACATATATAGTTTAATGGATAAAGGATTGTGAAAATAAAACTTAGTTGCGCTATAAAAATATTAAATCAATTATACATACATGAGTCTTGAACCACTCATGAAATGTGTTGAAATGATGTTTTTGGATTTGATACTCAGTTGCACGGAACCTTTCACGTTTCAACTCAGCGATATGCATCCTAAATCACAACACAATATAAGGTAAGCAATAAAATAAATATAGAAACAAAATACACATCAACTATGAAACTTACCGTATCAATGGCATAACTGATAGAGTGTTGAACAACACATATCGATGAGCTTGAACCCACTCGTCGTTCCGCATATCAAATGTTATTCCTTCTCCAATTGGACCCTCGTCAGTCTGGGACGGTTTATCTATCTTTTTTTCAACCTCATCAATATATGAAGCACAGAAATTAGTACACTCATCCATTAAATATCTCTTGGCAATTGATGCTTCTGGACGAGCTTTGTTGCGCACATAGCATTTCAATGTATTTAAGTATCGCTCTATTGGATACATCCACCTGAATTGCACGGGACCGCCAGCAATGACTTCACCAGTTAAATGCACGGTCAAGTGAACCATGACATCAAAAAAAGATGGCGGAAAGAGTTTTTCTAGGTGACATAGTGCAAGTACAATCTTATCCTGTAGCTTTTTCAAATCACTCATGCGATGTTTCCTAGAACAGAGCTGTCTAAAAAAATTAGAAACTCCAATCAACGGCTCAACAGAATATGATTATCGTGACTTTTCAAACCCTGTAATGTCATGCTCGTCATATTCACGCACTTCGAAATATTAGAGAAATAACCATCTGGCACCTTAACAGTCTTCAAAATTGATAGAAATGTTTGTTTCTCTTTTTTACTCATTGTGTACTGTGCAGCAGGCATGTATGCCCGATTACCTTCACCCAGCTGTAAATGTAAAGGTTTTCTCAATCCCATTTCTTGCAAATCACGTCAAGCATTAGCACTGTCCTTTGATTTCCCCTTGACACCTAAAATGATGCACAAAATATTATCACATACATTTTTTTCAATGTGCATCACATCTAAATTATTCCTTAAAATATTATATTTCCAATAAGGCAATTCAAAAAAAATACTTCGTTTCTTCCAATTATGACTTCGCTGTCTATTTGCAGCAGGAATAGAAGGCAGAGCAGGAACTAATAAATCTTGAAAATCATACATTGTACGGATGTTTTCCTCATCAATTTGTGCACAAATTTCAACCCCAGACAGTGTTTGTGGTGATGGGTCAAACTCTCTATTCCCATCAAACGATACACGGTCTTTTCTGAACCTGTGCAATGGAGGAAGAAAGCGTATGTGACCAAGATATGCCCACTTTATACAGTGCTTAATCCATATAAATTTCTTACTCTTATTACAACAAGGGCAAGCAAATTCTCCTTTTGTACTCCAACCTGATACGTTAGCATACGCTGGGAAATCATTAATTATCCATAACAAAGCGGCCCGAAGTCTAAACATTTCATTTGCTGCCGAGTCAAAAGTCATTACACCATCGGCCCAAAATTCTTACAGCTCATCAATCAAAGGTTGCATATAAACATCGATTTTATCACCAGGTCCTCTCGGTCCATCAATTAGAATTGACAGTAACAAAAAAGGTTGCTTCATACATACCCATGGGGGAATGTTGTATGGAACCAACACCATTGGCCATGTACTATGTGTCGCACCAACCATGGACCTAAATGGGTTAAAACCATCTGCTGCCAAACCCAGTCGAATATTACGATCATCTCAGGAAAAGTCTGGGTGTCTCTGATCAAACTCTTTCCATGCCAAAGAATCTGCCGGGTGAGTTAATTTATCAACCTCTTTCTTTCTCTCTGAATTTCAAGTCATCAATTTAGAAATTTTAGTGGACAAGAAGAATCTCTTCAGTCTCGGTTTCAGTGGGAAATAACGCATCTGTTTAGAGGCAACTTGTTTCCCTTGATTCAAGACTCTCCCAGGAAGAATCTGACTAACTTGATTAATCTCATTGGTCTTCCACCTGGATGTATAGCAAACAGTACAATTATTTAATTGTGCATTCTCTTTTCTGAACAACATACAATTATTGCGACATGCATCAATTGTATCATATGTAAAACCAAGATCATCGATTAACTTGCGAGCTTGATAGAATGACTCCGGAATCTTCGCTCCAGCAGGGAGTACCTTCTTCAATAATACCAACAACATGTTGAATGAGGTGTCTGACCACTGGTTCAAGGCCTTCAGGTGTAACAATTCAACGATGAATGACAGTTTACTAAATTTAGTGCATCCAGGATATAATTCAGTACGCGCATCGTCAAGAATTTCAAAGAATTTCAATGCTTCTCCATCTGCAAAAGAATGAGGATTACTCAATCCAACGTCGTCATTTACGACATTACTGTCTTCAGATTGAAACTGATGCATCATATCATTCAGCATTATGTTCATCGGATCAACTGTTCCCGAATCAACATTCATATGAATATTTTCTGAGCGATGACATGAAACAGAATCTTCTCCATGACGCGTCCATGTTTTATAGTTTTTCAAAAACCCATTCAAAAACAAATGTTTTCTAACACTATCTCGTTTGAAGAGATATCTATTTGCACATTTTCTGCATGGTCAACTAATCATATCGCTTGGAAATTTGTTGGTGAAATCCATAAATCGCTTAATCCCATCATAATATTCAGCTGAAAATCTATCTTGTATATCAATCCAACTCCTATCCATATCTGTATTTAATAGAAATCAAAAGTGAAATATCTTATTTAAATTCTAAAAAAAACACATATCATTAAAATTTAAAAACCAAATTTGGATAAAAAAACATTACCTGCGGAGGACTCGACCGCGGGTAACGGGGTCTGACTCGATTGCGGATCCATGACGGCGCAGTGAATTGACGACAGAGGTTCGACGACCGGACTCGAAAGGAGCGGAACCGTTGGACCGCGTGGAGGGTTCTACACGGCGGGGCACAATGGACCGGAAGGGTCCAACGAAGGCAGGAGGACTTGCCAGAGGGATGCAACGGGGCCGCGAGGGGACGGCGGCGGCGGGGCTGTCCAAAGGTGCAGCGCGGGTAGGGGTGGGGGTTGCCGGGTCGCGGGGGTGTCGGGGTCACGGGGGCGCAGCGCGGAGGCAAGACGGTGGGGGTCGCCGGGGTGCAGCGCAGGCAGGGGGTGTCGGGGTCACGGGAGCGCACCGTGGAGGCAAGGCAGTGGGGGTTGCCGGGGTTGCCGGTGGCGCAGCACGGAGGCAAGGGGGTGGGCATCGCCGGGGGTCGGGGTCGCCGGGGGTCGGGTCGCCGGGGGTTTCCGAGGTCGCCAGGAGGTCGGGGGTCGGGGTCGACGGGGGTCGGGGTCGTCGGCGGGGTCGGGGTCGTCGGGGGTCGGGGAGGGTCGCCGGGGGTCGGGGAGGGTCGTCGGGGGTCGGGGAGGGTCGTCGGGGGTCGGGGTCGGGGTTGCGGGGTCGGGGAAGGTGGGGTCGCGGGGTCGGGGAGCGGAGGGAGGGGAGGGAGGGGAAATTATGGGCTTTTTTAGGAAAAATTGCAGCGGCCGCCATTTGGCGGCCGTTATAGATGCCCCGCCTCCAAAACCAGATTTTCTAGTAGTGAGAATATACTAACATAATGGCTTAATGGGTCAGCATACCTTTTATAGGGTGACCCATGAATATTTGTTTCAAAAGGGATTTCTTTGTGCCACTGTCCTCCTACAATCAATTTATTAAAACTGTGGAATGGTCAAGAACACATTCAAGATCAAAATATAGCATACTAAAATTATGACGACATAATAAGAGAGTAAACATACAAAACATGCTTCCAATGAAAACAATATTCAAGCTTTGAATGGAAACACATATATTACATACCAACCTCTTATATAATTAATACCAGAAATATAGCATACTAACATTGAATGGAATCGAATGAACAATATTCTAGCATATATGACGGCATACTAAGAGAATATACTAACATAACAGTAACATATATGACAACACAATTATATAAACAGTAAAAACATGTAGTGAATACAACATACTAACAATGAAGACAATATACAAAAAGTGAATGGGAATAGATATTGGTGAAATAATATAACTGACAGTGAAATAAAATCATAGCATAATAAGATGGAGGCGTAAGACTGACCAGTTGGGCAAATAATTGATGCAGGAGTCGACTATCACAACAAACCATGTATATCTGTTCGAAGGAGTATTTGTATGTTGGTGCAGTTGTAGATGTAGTCATAGTGACGGTCATAGGGATTGAGAATTTGGGAAAACCGAAATTTGGTAGAAGATGAAGTAGACGGTGATGGATGAAGAAGATGAAGGAATCGAATGCGCGGAAGCTGGATATGAGAGAATGTAGGAACCCTAGTTTAGGGAGACAGAAACGTCAATCGGTAGAGGGAACGCAACAGACCTATTTTAGTCGCACAGAAATGGTGAAATAGCTTTTGAGTAGCAAAGAAACTGAAGGTCACAGGGATCAAGAATTAGGTAAATTCATACATCGATAGAAGATAAAGCAGATGGTGATTACCGAAGAAGATGAAGGAATTAGATGCACAGTAGCTAGATTTGAGAGGATGTAGGAACCCTAGTTTAGGGAGACTGATACATCGAGCGAGAGAGGGAACATAGCGGACCTAATTTTGTCACGTCGATGTCGAAGGATAATTGACCGTGGAAGGCGCCGGAAGAGGGAAACCATACGCGGGTCTAGCTGTCGGTAAGACGGTCGTCACAGGCGAGTTGCGGGAGGAATCAGGTGGAAGACGGTAACCCTAACTGCGCAATGGTCGAGCGGAGAAGGCGTCGGTGGTAGTCGATTTTCGAAGGGCACGTCGGGTGTATTTGGTGAAGGCAGTGGGTGAAACGGTAAATGTGTATGAAAATATGGGGACGTGGCTTCACGGTGTGGTGACACATATGCCTGGAAGCACCCAGGTTTAGTAGATATAATGGATACACCAATGCAATTATGAAAATTAGTCAAATAGATAGGAAATTATCAATTCATTTCAATCTAAAACCCCTAATAAAATTAGATATGCATGTTTGCAAAAAAAAATGAAAATATAATCAGAAAAGTTAATATTTAAATAGAAATACAGGAAAA
This sequence comes from Viscum album, assembly GCA_963277665.1. Lineage (NCBI taxonomy): Eukaryota > Viridiplantae > Streptophyta > Magnoliopsida > Santalales > Viscaceae > Viscum > Viscum album. The sequence goes on from OY728122.1 coordinate 602,206,772, forward strand.
GGAGAAAGAGGAAAGAAGTTTCTATATTGAGGTGGTCTTTTTCCTCTAGCTCTAATTCCTTTAATTCCTAAGACCATCTCCAACCAGCGTGAAAATGGTGCTGGAACGCCATTTTGGCGCTGAAATCTCCCTCCAACCGAGCGCTATATCGTGTGCCATTTTGGAGTGGGGCTATAGTGGAGCACCATGTTGGAAATGTCTGACCGTTCGACACGAAAACACAAGCGAGAATGGAAAGATGATTGAAGGAAAAAAAAACTTGAACACAAATGATGTTTTGTGCACCACCAATTGGGATGCTTTTCTGGAGAGGTTTTCATTTCATTATATAGGCAAAAAAACAAGACGTATTTACAACGTAATTAAAACCATGCGGCAGCCTTAATGGGGTCAAACCGCGTTGACTCATCAATGAGGGGGAGAAAAAAACCGGTGAAATAAATTCTTAATAAAAATAGTCAACAATCACCCCCTAATTTTTATTGCGTTCTCTGGATCTCAACGACGCCGATCTTCTCACGCAACTTCTGAAACTGGCGCGCCCAAGTGACTTCGTGAGAATGTCTGCAGGCTGCTATTCCTCCCTCGAAACCTTCTCCTTGCTCGCCGCCGGCTTCTCTGCAATGAATGTGGCATGCAGGTGGGCGGGCTTGGCTTGTTGGTCGTAATGAAGTGTAACTCACCAGGGTCGAGCTTGCGTTGTGCAAACCCAGGCGGTGTTGTCGGACTGATAATGTTGCCGATGGTGCGAAATCGAAGCGGGGCGTCGTCGTGATCAATGTCCAGTGCTTCTGCCATATTGGATGGCGGTGAAGCAAACTCCATTGTGGTTGATGCCACGGGTATCACCTTAACCACATCTGGTGTTGCATCTTCTGCTGAGTTCGCACTAATGGTTTTGAGTGATGAGCTCTGGTCTCCAACAGTGTTGCCGGCCTCCACATTGCTTGGTCTACATGCCTTTGTGTGTTCGACGGTGAATGGATCCTCACTACTCCACACAGCTTGTTCACCATGAGCACTCCAATCCCACTGTTTTGCCTCGTCGAAGGTGACATCGCGCGTTACATGCACGCGCTTGCTGACAGGGTCATACACGCGATATGCCTTGGACCCGAACTCGTACCCGACGAAGATCATCGGCGTACTCCGGTCATCCAGCTTCTTCAGGTGAGGCTTCACATTCTTAACATGCACGATGCAGCCAAAGGTGCGAAGAAAGTGCACCGCCGGTCGTTTTCCATGCCAGGCCTCATACGGTGTCATTCCGTCAAGGCTCTGAGTCGACGCTCGGTTAAGGATGAAGATGGCGGTGGAGACAGCCTCACCCCAAAACATCCCGGGAAGACCCTTAGCCTTCAGCATGCTTTGAGCCATAGACACCACGGTTTGGTTGTGTTGTTCAATGACCTCACCCTGCTGTTGTGAAAAGGGAACCTTGAGTTGTCGTTGTACGCCACGATCAGTACAGTATTCACTGAATTCTACTGAAGTAAAATCGTCACCGCGATTAGTGCGGAGAACCTTCAGCTTGCGCTCTGTCTCCACCTCCACTGTGGCTTGAAAGTGTCTGATTGCTGCTGGAGCCTGGTCTTTGCTTGCAAGAAGTTTGACCCACATGTAGCGGCTCATGTCATCCACGAGTAGCAGAAAGTAGCGGTTCCTGCTTGGCGTTGTTGGTGTGATCGGCCCAAAAAGATCACCGTGGACAAGGTCGAGGACTTGTTCTGCACGATGCTTCACTTGCTCGGGGAAAGACGCTTGTTGCTGCTTCCCAGTGAGGTAGTTGTCGCAGACTTGATCTATTTGATCAATCCGCGGAAGCTCTTGCACCATATCGTGTTGAGCGATCTTGGGCAGAGAATGGGAGTTCAGGTGGTCGTACCTTTCATGCCATCGCCATGCCACCTCTGACCCCATTGTTGACAAGCATGTAGGTTGTGCAATGCTAAGTCTTAGCTTGTACAGCCGGTCGGGGAAGCACTGCGCCCTAGCCAGCAGGCGTCGTTGCTTGTCCCGAATCTTCATGATGCCTCCCTCGATCAAAACCTGACAACCATTCTCATCGAGTTGTCCGATGCTGATGATGTTGGCGGTGAGGCTCGGGATGAAGTATACCCTCGTGAGTGCGTGGTGCTCACCGGTTTTACAAGTGAATAAGATTGTCCCGCACCCCTCGATATTGACGACAGATCCATCACCAAACTTCACGGTGCCGCGGATCCCAGAGTCAAGCTCAGAGAAGGCAGCACGGGAACCGGTCATGTGGTTTGTGGCACCAGTGTCGAGGTACCACAGGTCGTCGTCGCACGCCTCCCTTTGAGCATGTTGTGCAAAGACCTTCGCCTCGACCACTCGGAGAGGACTGCAATGTGGCAGTGAGGAGTTCGAAGTGGCAGATTGTGGTGGTGGTGTATCGGGCATCGCAGTACACGCCCTTACCATGAGTGTCGGCTCGTCGTCGTCACCATGGGTTAGAAGAGCCTTAGCATGTCTCATCCTGCTGCGACAATCGTTGGCCCAATGACCCATTTTTTCGCAGTAGAGACATTGGTCTCTTGAGGCGTCATGACTGTCATTGGATCCCCTATCATCCCTTCGTGGTTGTCGGCGACGCCAGTTGCCAGTCTTGGAGTCGTTGAGGGGTCCATCCCTCGTTGGCCGCTCCTTCATCCGTGCATCCCACTCCTCCTCGGTGAGGAGCAAATTCCCTCCATAGTCGATGGTGGGTGCCGGGTCAAAACGGCCTTCCGCCGCTTTGTGTCTCCCTGTTACCTCCTCCACAAAGAGTGTAGAGATATCGAGAAGCGTCTCAATTGAAAGGGCAATTTGGGAGAACCTGGAGGGGACGACACGCAAATACTTCTCAACGACCTTGTCTTGAGGCTCCGGATCGCCGAGGATCGTGAGTTGGTTGACCATCCCGGTGAGCCGCATTGCGAAGTCGTCCACCGATTCGCCGTTGTGAAAAACAATGCCTTCGTACTCCTTGCGGAGCTTTTGAGCATTGGCCTTGCGAACGCGATCAATGCCGATGCGCATGGTCTTCACGGTGTCCCACGCTTCCTTGGCAGTTTCCTTGACGGCGAGTATGGAGATCATCTCCAGCGGGACAGCACGGAGGATGGCCTCCAGCGCCATCCGATCTTCCTGGAATTCCGCACCGCCATTGTCGATGGCATCCCAAAGACCGCGTGCTTGAAGCATGACCTTCATCATCAAGGACCAGTCGTTGTAGTTTGTCTTCGTGAGGATCGGGTACGTCGCCGATCCCCCGATCTCCTTCACCACTCGATGTACCACCAGAGGGCCGCTACCGCTGTCAACGGGGGGTCTGGGACGTGCCGATGATGTCTGGGAGAGTCGGGGCGATGAGGGCTCGGAGTTCGGCATTGTGGATGAAGTCATCCTCGCTCTGATACCAAATGTTGGAAATGTCTGACCGTTCGACACGAAAACACAAGCGAGAATGGAAAGATGATTGAAGGAAAAAAAAACTTGAACACAAATGATATTTTGTGCACCACCAATTGGGATGCTTTTCTGGAGAGGTTTTCATTTCATTATATAGGCAAAAAAACAAAACGTATTTACAACGTAATTAAAACCACGCGGCAACCTTAATGAGGTCAAACCGCGTTGACTCATCAATGAGGGGGAGAAAAAACCGGTGAAATAAATTCTTAATAAAAATAGTCAACACACCATATTTGGCACACCACTTTAGATGCGCTATCCCTGTTTTTGGTTTTTTTTTATTCATTTTATTGATATAATAAATGGTTTGCATTTATTTTGATTGATAAAAAAGTAGGGATATTCAAAGAATATTCCTTTTAGAGTAGAAAATGAAGTAAATGGATTGGAGTTCATTTCACTCTTCATGCATAATTTTAGAGTAAGTTACTTTTCAAAATAGAGTAATGGGTTGGAGTTACTCTAAGTGGACAGTGTTTCTGCTTCTACTGTAACTCTCCACTCCAGAAATCTGACCTCGTCTTTGTCTCTGTGTATTTAATAAAAATGTCCAGAGGGCCCCCTCTATTTTCTCAAATTTACCGACTTAACAATCATCACCCCAATGAATGTCAAATTCCAAAACTACCCCAGTAATCATTGTTTCTACATCACTCCACTCACAAGCCATCATTTTGTTGCCTTGTTGACCCAATCATGCATGTCAACTTCTTCTCATTTCAGCTCAGTCCTGATCCACAAATTAGTAGTAAACCAGAATCATTCTTCAAGCTCAGCACACAGAGAACATATGTCGTCCCTTGGTTGCCACACACCGCCGTCATTAAAATCAAATTCCAAAACCAAACAAATTTTAACTGAAATAGAGATTGACCTACACTTAAAGCTTCAAGGCCTTGATGAGGAACACACACAAAAATCTGCACAACCAGACCAAAAATGAAGCTTTTCCATGGGTGCAGATCATCCCCAGCATCGAACAAACCTCCCAAAACCTATTTCAAAGCTTACTGAGGCATTTTAAGGAGCAAGTAGAGCACACTTAAAATCAACATCACAGTCAGAACATTGGAGATCTAGAACTTCTACTCTCCTGTTTGATTCACACTTGCAATAAAAACATCATCCAGTGAACACAATTTGGAGCAACCTCAAACTAGTTCTGCAGCTCTGGTTCGGCATTCGCAAACGTCAAAATTTGATCATATTCCTTAAAAAGCTATCTTTAATGGCACAAGCTTTGACATGTAAAATCTTCATAGGTTTGTCAGGCTCATCAATCGATCGTCTTCTTCTACACGCTGTCGGCCCCAGTTTGGTTTGATCCCCATATTCAACTTCGAGCTTCGGCTTGGCACGCATTCAAAGCCGGACCAAAGCTCAAATTAGGATCTGGTTGGCGCCATCTTCCCTGGTTCATCTCCTTTCTCAGCACACCACAGCAGCGGCTCGGAACTTCTTCGTCCAACGGTCTCACTCGGTCAGCGACGCGCAATCCTAGAATTGTATGCTCACAATTTAGATTCCCCCAGTTTCATCTCGCAAACTTGAATCCAAAATCTTGGTTCGAAAATGATTTTTTCTTACTTCAATCGACTGTTTGAGAACATCCTCATCGGCCGACGATGCGTCGGATCTCGGTTTCAGGCTTCAACATCAGCGAGCTCAAGCGGCGCGGTATCTTCCTAAATTAAAAACCGGCTTCGGGTGCACGAGCTCGGCTTGGGTTCGCCCGGGGATCGCCGGTTGGCGGTGGCTCCTCTACGTCGACGGCTCTGCTCCTGCATCCCTGTCGTTCCTTCGTCTACGGCTGCTCCTGCGCGTCTCGTCGGCGGTCTATTCCCCTCATCGGCGTCCATGTCAGATCTGGTTCAGAACTGATGATTCCGACCAGATCTGGTCGGGATTTCAGGCGGGTGACGTTGCGACGAGGCGGCCGTTCGTGGTGGAGGCGTGCGGTCCGTCGGTGCCTCGAGCGGACGGTCTTCGGCCGGTGGCGGGTGATTGGTCGATCGGCGGGGGCATGTCGGACGGACCTCCGGGGCGGCGGCTGGGCTCGGTAGCGGCGGGCTTTGTGAACGACGGCAGAGGAGCAGGGGGACGGACGGTCCCCGGGGGCTTCAGCCGGCGGCAGGTCTCTAAGGCGGCGGACGTTGTGACGACGGCAGAGGAGCAGCGGTCGGGACGGATCTACGGTGGGGCTTCGTCGGGGCGGCTCTCGGTGGAGGTCACGGAGGTGCGGCGGTCGTTGTGATGATGCGGGCTCGGCATGGCGACTTTCAGGCGGGCGGCGGGCTTTTTGGCCGACGGCATCCGGTTCTGCGCTGAGGAGGCGTGCGGTTGCGGGACACTGATTTTTTAGGCTTTTTGCCTCCCGGCTTTCCGGTTTGTAATGAGTTCTACCTCAACCCGATTCAAAATAGATTTATCTTTTTACTTTTTTAATAAAAAAGTTTGCTCCAATCTTTTTCGTAAAATGGTTAGGGATAATGACGATTCAGGACCAAAACAGACAGTTAATGCCAGTTTTGGTCAAAAAAAACATGGAAAACTCCAATGAAGGACCAAAAACATCATACATTTTAAATTGAATTGAGATTTGATTTTAGTATAAAATAATGCAGGTCCTTAATTGGAATTAGGGCCCTATTTTGGTCCTCAGTTGTCATTGCCCCAAATGGTTACGTCGCTGATGATGTAACCAAAAATTATAAAAAATAATGAATTTAAATAAATCATCAAATAATAAATTCAATTTTCATTTGTTAATTAATTAATAACATAGCTAGACATTTAAATAAAAAAAATTCAAACACAAAAATTTCTTAAAACAGTACAATATTTTAATTAGAAAACAATTCGCTTAAAATGATTAACAGATTAATTAACGAACTAAATAAAGATATGATAAAAATTATCAAGGAATTAAATTATAGTTAAATGGTGCTAATTATTAAATTGTTAAAAGAAATAAAATTAAAAGCTAAACATCAATGAATTAATTAATATATTAATTCCAAAAAAAAAGATAATTACTAGATACATAGGACACAAACATAAATAATAATTAAAGAGATGATAGAAAACAATAATTAAACAATTAATAAATAAAACAAACATTTAAAAATTACTCAAAGAATGAACAACTAATAGTTTAAGCTACAAAAACAGACATTATTAATAATAATTTCATTAATTAACTAAATCTACTATAATATAACTTTAAAGACATAATTAACCAAATTAATGTCAAATCAAGCATTAAAAACAAAATTTGACAACAAAAGTGATTTGGAAAAAACATCAATTTAAGCCCACATTAAATATCATAGCCACAAACAACGTTGTGAAAAGAAAACAAGATATTAGAAAGAATATTGGAATTTTATAAAATAAATAAAAGAACTTTGATAAAAAATGAGTGAATTAATTATAATGAAGTTAGAGGTATTTATAGGAAGTATAGTAATTATATGACCGTTGTGATATAAATCGACTATTGGAATAACAACATGATCGTTAGGAGTGACAAAATTCCTAATAATTAATATTTTATAGGAATAAAATAAGTAAAGGTAAATATTATAACACCATAATGATGTTTTCTCAAAATATATAACTTAAAGAATGTATAAAGTACCTTTTAATAAGGTAAGTTTTTTTTTAAAAAGTAAGGGGCTAGGCCCCAAAATATTATATTAAAAGAAAGTCAAAGGGGAACACCAAAGTCAACATGCTGGACAATACATCAAGTTCCCTATCCCGGTGAACCAATCTTTTTCCTTATCTTGTCAGCAATTAATCTTTCTCTCTCTCCATTCGTTCCATGTTTTGGCACCTTTTAATAAGGTAAGTCTTATCATATTCAGTAAAATAATGAATTTTATGTTAAAAATTAAACATTATAATATCCTAATATATAAACCTATTTTGATAAAATGGATCAATTTTTTGGAACCATCTTAACAAAATTACCTAAGGATGAATTTTTGGTATTACTAAAAAAAATGAAATTTTAAAGAAATAGTAAAAAAAACATTGTTTTTGTGTTTACAATAAGTTTGTTGACATCATTATAATGTTAAAATGAGTCAATAATTTATAAATCATTTTTCGTGTATTGAAATGTATTTAATGAGTAAAACAAGATATTTAAAAATAATAAACTTAATTTCAAAACTTATAGATCAATTTTTAAAATCCAAATTATATTTTATTCTAATAAAATTCTATTTTTCATTATTTAATTTTATTAAAATATTTTAAAGATTCCATTCAGTTTTTCTTATGTGTTGTTGTAAATATATATATATATATATATATATATATATATATTAATTGAACACTTTCATTAGTCATAAAAAATCAACACTATTCATATTATTGAACAAAAGCGATAAATTGTTCAATATTTTGTTACATGATACCCCTCACCTTTACCTATGAATACACCCCTTCTCCCTCGATTTCTCCTCACTTATAAAACTTCTTCCATTCCCAAGGATCTACCAAAATCTCTCTCTTAACACACCTAGGCATATTCTTTAGGCCCTATTCTAACCAAAATACTCTCCTTAATTTGCTTAAGGCCCACTCCAAAGGAGGCATTTGAAAGAGTATGGAAAGGGTTTCAAAACACATATCTTTTCATTTATATTCTACCATTACACCTTCCATAAATTAAGTTATCCATATAGTATAATTATACACTAATATATTTATAAAAATCATATATTGATTAGTTTTTCATTAATTTTAATCTCCCTTAAAAAAAAATCATTTACCCATGGTCCAATTACACTACAAAGAAAATGATGTTGTCCTACTCTCACATCTGCCTTTCCTAGATGTTCTAAAAAAATGGTTTTTGTGTATTTATATAACATTAATAATCAATTGATTTAATGTTTATGATTCATTAATGAAAAAATTAGTATCATATTATGATATTATGAACAAACTATAATGGTTGATTTAATCTCTTAAAGAGTATCTTACAGAGAAACGACTCTAAATTTTTAACAACTTAAGAGTATATTTAGAATTCTTGAAATTATATACTATTAGAATGACATAAATTTATACCTTGAAACTTCTATAACTTTTAAAACCTTTAGACAAGTACAATTAACCATTGCCATTACACTGAAGCATCTTTAGATTTATAGACCAAATAACCCCAAATGATCGATGCAAACAAAATTAATCTAATACATGAAAATAAATGGATTATAATGGATGAAGTAAACATGATTTAGGTTATCAATAAAGAAATAAAATAATTTAACTTTATTACTCAGGAGGTGTTGTAAAAGTGGGTGCCCTAGATCCAACTTTATCAGTACTTTTGTTTACCATTTCATGTATACAGTGATATATACATGATGTACTCTTAACATTATAGCGTTGAAACTTTTGCGTCCACTATTTAATAGTAATTTCCATAGATTAATTATCATATCAAAAGGTTATAGAAAATCTTAGACTATAATTAGAACCTTGAGATACTATGACAATAATATTAAATATATATGTCATATAGTCTAGATACATCATACTGACTGGACACAATCGATTTTTGAATATAATGTGCTAGGAGCTCGTAAGCATTGAGACTTCTTCTCATGAAGTTCGCACTTGTTCATATCTAGAAGTTGAGATCATGAGGACATATCCGCCAATAGAAACACCACATGTTTTGGGTATCGTTCGATGTTCCTATCTACAGACATGTATATTGGTCTCCTGACTTGAGATCATTATCAATGTGTGTCATTTGATCACATACTTTGATACAAGAATAATGAAATCATAGTGTGGTGGATTTTGTTGGGTGCGACACTGGTGGTATGACATTGGTTGAATGATCAAGATAAAATTTGTCACTTCTAAGTTGAAGAAATAATATATCTCGGGTCTGGTTGATCAGGATGGTAGTACCTTGATAAATCCATGGCTATGGTAGTCCAAGGTAAATCCGTCCAGTTAGATCAATAAATAATAAAGCAAGAAATGACGATGACACGGGTGTGCATCATGCTTTATGAGATATTTAAAGACAAGGTGATTATATTACACAGTGTGTCACGACCCAACCCAAGTCGGGGCTCGAGCCGCAACTACCCCAAGCCTGTCTCCATAGGCCAGGGGGTGGCGACCAGCACCGAAGACATAACTAACTCAGGAAGGCCTTTTCATAAGTACATGTACACATACACACATCCAAATCAATGCAAAAGTGTATAGGGAAAGAGTAAAAGATGAAACACTACTATAAAGTAAACCAAACACGCATGAAAAGTACGGTAGTGTAAACAGAAAGTAAAGGGGAAAAATAGATGCCCAACCAGAAGTAGGTCTCAGCCTGAAAAAACAAGAAAAGTAAATACCTGAAAGAGAGCTCAACTCATGAATCCCAAGCTACAAAGCAACCAGTATCCCTAAGATCCTCGAAAGTCACGATCGACCTGTTCGTCATCTGCAAAAGACACGACATGTGCGGGAAAAGCTCATGCAAGGGTGAGTATATACATACCTAGTAGGACACCCCGAAAGGTGAAGGGAGAGTAGTGATAGATACAAGAGGAAAGAAATATAACAGATGCAAGATACCGTGAAAGATTACAACTCAACACAAAAAAGAGTAAAGGTAACCCCGTCCAAACATAAGGGACTCAACATGGTGAGTAGATGAACTACTCATCGAGTCTTCACTACCTATAGTAGGAGAGTAAACTATCGTCCAATTATGAGAAGCTAAACATAGAAAGCACGTGGCATACTCCACATGTATTCTCCTCCCCTAGAAGGAGAGTATTCAGATCCAAGGTGTGGATATAAAAGAAAGATATATATATATATATATATATATATATATATTCTCAGTTAAAGAAGCCCAAATGAGAGAGTAAGGAGATTTCCATCTCACAGATCATCCCAAGAAAAAGAGTATCCAATAGTTCCAAAAGTTGATCAACGATGCTCAACATCCCACGCGCCTGCCCAGAAGTAACCGCCCAAGTCAAACCACACCTCACCACTATTCCACACAGTCGAGGGGCCACAAACTCTAGGTAGAGGACCTGTGACCTGGTAAAACAGTAGGGTTCCACTCTAAAGGTTAAGGACTCATGCCCAGCCCGGTTGGAGGGTTCCACTCTAGTAGTCATCAAGGACTCATACCCAACCCAATTGGAGGGTACCACTTAGGAAGTCGAGGACTCATGCCCAGCCTGACTAGAGGGTTCCACTTAGGAGTCTATAAAGGACTCTTTTCCATCTCGGCTGAAGGATTCCACTCTAATAATCATTTAGGACCCATACCCAACCTAGCTGGAGGGTTCCACTCAATATTTTGTAGTGATCCTGTCTGATCACTGCCATCTTTGGGATCACCTCAAAAGGTTTCATGCCCAGAACATTTTATATTGTATCACTAAATCCACGACCAAGGTCACCATCATGTTCTACATGGAGAAACACTCATGATAAGCTACTCATGAGCTAAAATCCGAGTTCAAACAAAGGAGATACAAAATATTGAAGATTTATAAAGGAGTACCCGACATGTAAGGGATCCACATAGTGTGTGGTCCCACTCTATTTTCGGTTTGTGTCCTTTCCTGCACATAGATTTCTGTCCATGTAGTACTATATGACATGTAGGGGTACTACAAGACATGTATCAGCCAAGAGCCTGAAGAATGCACGAGGCTCATCGACGGTCTTAGGAAAAAATAATAATTTCACTAATATACCTCTTCAAACAGCCTCAAATGACCAAACGAATCACACCATTGTGATCCTCACAAAATAACGCTCGATATAGGCTATTCAATTGCCTTAATCGGACACTCAGTGAAAAAGGTATATTTTACAGCATCATGTTCAAAGGCGTCTCATGGTCCCGATCGATGATTCTGAATTAAATAACTAAAATTGGTCTTGAAACGTCTACCTTAATTTCAGGGTCACAACATCACAAATGGTTCGTCATTCCAACACCGTATAAGAGAGATATGTTGCATACAAGATATCATAATAATAATAAAACTTTTTTATTTACAACGCACACAAGGAAAGAAAATCAGTCCAGGGACTCAACTCTATGACCACTGCCCCAAACCCCACCCCCCCTACCACAACAACCACCTACATGGGGTGTTAATAATAATTTTATTATTATTGGGTGTTTCGTTTACCCGAGACACGAGTTTGAAAAAGGTATACAACATCAATATTAAAATGACCATCTCAATTCCAAGGTCATGTTGTCGCTGATAGTTCTTCAATCTGATGTTGCACATAGAATTTACAAATGAATTTTGGTTTGACACCCAAAATAATAATTACATTATAATAATAATAATAATAATATTTTTTATTTAAAACCTCAAAATCATGAGATCCTCTTATCTCATGTAGGCTCACCTTTCTCCTCAAAAATGTGTTCCACCCCTTTTAGATCACTTTTTTTCTCAATTATAATATATCATTATTATAATATTATCAAATTTTATATAGCCTTGTGGCCTCCTCCATGTTGGACGTTCCCAAGCCCCCTCTCCTCTATTGTTTTATTGTGATAAAAAAATACTGTTAATATTATGTGATAATTTAAACTCTCACATTTATTATTCTAATTTAATTTCATTAAATTATTTTTTCCATGAATCTCCTCGTATTAAATTAAACCCATTAAATTTTATTATCCAACCACACTTTTTATGCCACCATTATTATTATTATTTAATACAATAATAATAACAAATCCTCACTTAAATTTTGTCAACTCATCACCATATTATTATTATTATTATTATTATTATTACTATTATTATTAATTATTAACACCCACGGTATTGACCACATCCGACCATCTCATCGGAGATCTGAGTTCAGCCACTATCATGTCCTCACTGAGCAGCCTTCGTCACGAGATCCCACGCATGGTCTCTGCTCATAACCAATCTCGTCATACCACAAGTCATTGTCATGTGTCAACCAGGAAAATGGGGACTATCAAACCTATCTCAAACCACCTCTGATCACAAACACACACCTGCGGTACCAATCCGATCAGTTCACAAAAACATCATCTTGCTCGTTTATCAATCCGTTCTTGTTTAGTTGATCTACTATGAATCTGGGGGTCCGATCAGGCTCGATACCTCCCAATAAAGTTGATACGGGACCAAAGGTATCCAACCAGTGATGAATGTGAAGAAAAAAGAGGAGAAAAGCACAAGAATAAAAGTTTACGGATCGAGGCCAAGCGTTCTTGGCTAGTTGATCAAGAACATGGATCCTAAGGTTAGGAAACAATTGACAGCAAATTAATTTATGCACATAGGCACATGCAAAGTGTCACGACCCATCCCTCGAGGCCCGTGCCATGGCTACCCCAAGCCCGCCTTCCATAGGTCAGGGGATGGTGACTAGCACCGAAAGACATTTTCCCTAAAACCGGGAAGGCATTGCCTTTATATCCTGTAACACACACAACCAAGCACACATCAATATACAAACACAAGTAAACTGTATAGTAAAAAAGAGCGTGTACAGTAGGTAAAAAGGGGCTAGAATACAATCCCAACTGGAAAGTACAAGAAAACTGGAAAGTACAAGTAAACTGAAACAACTCTTGTGAACACCCACCAAGGACCCTACCTAAAGGGTAGTACAGCTCTCAAATGATCGTCTCTATGGTACGACTTGTCTAAGGTCCACCTCCAAGATACCTCCAGTCCTGGTACCCTCGTCCTCAGTCAGGGATGTCCATCGTCTGCACCAAACACAACAAGGTGCGGGCATAGCCCGTGCAGGGGTGAGTATAACGATACTCAGTAGGGACCCTGATATCCTCAAAGGTCTCACAAAATCCACAAAGGATAAACCACAAATCATGGAAACAACTGACAACCCTACATAGGTATATGCCCATACATATACCTAAGTTATCAAGTATACCCATCTCATTCATGAGTAAACACAAGGCCCAAATCCTTAGCCAAAGTACAACTGTTCCACAGAGGAAAGAATACCATGAAGGTAACCACCATGAAGGTAAGTACCACAAAGGTACACCACATAGAAGAATATCACAAAGATATCACCACGAAGGTAAGTACCACATAGGTACGCCACACATAAGATTACCAAAAAGGTAAATACTTAGCTCACACCAGGTATAACATAGGTACGGTAGTATAGATGATTAGATGTAACTACTGAATCATCTTACACTGTTGAGAGGCAGACCCACGTAGGATCCTAAATCATCAGACCCACGTAGGATCCTAGATCATCAGACCCACATAGTATCCTAGTATAGCAGACCCACATAGGATCCTAGAGTAGTCCCAAGTAGATTCCTAGAGCAAATCTAAGAGTGATACTGGAACGTAAACCCACGCAGGATCCCAAAACACAGACCCATATAGGATCCCTTTCTCATGATACAACCAGCTACAGGGTTCCCGTACTAAGGTCGCTTGATTCCGGGAGGGTCCGCTCATTAAGCCACAGGTAAATACTACAACTTCCACAAAGTCCCATGAAGAAGTATCCCAAATGACCTCCATGTGATAGGGGTCTCAACTCAATAGATGATGCGTCAATCGGACGCCTGATCTGTAAGTTATTGGCCTTTTAGTCCCGAGGGCCTGGTTGGATTTGTGTTCGATCCAACTCGGCCATACACCAACTTTATCTAAAACTCAATTGGGGTATACCAAAAGGACCGTATCAATCCAAGTTTTCTAGCGTCGTAGATGGTTCGTCAAACGGACACTCATAGCTCAAGTTATGGTCGAAAGAGTGGAAAAGAGTCAGAGATGATCCGGGTCCGGTCTGACCCGACCTGGGCCGACCCGACCCGTTTTGGGTCCGGCCCGGACTGCCAACGTGGCTCACGATGGGTGGCCCATGGATTGGCTCACGATGGGCGGCCCGTGGAGCGGCCCGTAATGGGCAGCCCACGATAGGGGCCCGCTGGACGACATGCGGTTGGCCAGATGGCCATCCCTCCTCCGCTATGCGGTCGCGCGCCGCACCCCCACTAGTGGCCGGTAGCAAGCTGGTCACCCTCTTTCACCACCGCGGCTCCTGCACGCTGGCGGCACGGATGCGCACCGCCGCCTCCCCTTCGCGCGGTCGGTCGTGCGCCGGCCATCACCTCTGCTCCACCGCGGCCTACGGGCCACGACCCTCCACCGGCGGCGCGGTTGCACTGCCACCGTCTTCACGGCCGGCCGGTGTGCCGGCCACTGCTCTTGAGTTCTACCGGCGCCAGTCGCTAGTACCAGTCATCGTCCTCCTCCATCGCGAAGAACGCATCAAAAACTACAAAGGTTGTAGAGTGGTCGGGCCATGTTCATTTGGCCCGCACCCTCCATGTTAGAGCGGTAGCAAGCGGCTCATGGGGAGAGATTCAAAGTAAAAGAAATTAACAAAGATCAATCAAATCACACCCCTACCATGTCATTCATTGGAGGAGTCAAGAGGTAGAAGATGAAGTCATTGAAGAACGTTGGAGTTTTCTGCTTCCGCAAAGCGCTTCCGATCCGAGCTCGGGGTCGGTTCCTCGTTCTTCGTTGAAGAGGGTATTCTTTGTTGGAGGAAGAGTTTCTCCAAAGTTCTCCCCTTTTCCAATGATTTCCCCCAAGGAAAAGAGGATCTAAAAAATTAAAATAGGTTTATCAAATTAATTTACATTCGTACAATTAAAGTTGGCACAAATAAATGGCACAATTAATTAATTGGATAGTTGAGAGGTTTTCCCCCATTAAGAGGGGTTCCGGTGGTCCCCACCACCATGAATTCAAATCGGGAGGTTTCTCTAGCTCAGGTGGTTCCCACCTCTATAATTTCAAAAGAGAGGTTTCAAAAGAAAAATAAAATGTTAATTATTTTATTTTTCTTCTTCCACGAAAAAGTGAAAAACTATCTTCCACCCTCGACCTACTGCAGTCGAGGTGAAGGTCTCTTTAAGCGAATATCGGTGCTGCGAGTTCAACGGTGTCCTCGGATTTCAATTCCGAGCACCGGTTCAAAAGTTATAAAAACTTGCTCGCACGTTTATTGAACGTACTTAAAAAAAGTTAATAAATTCATTCCGGGCACTCCGGGCCTCAGAATCACGCGCTGTCAAATTTCACAGACTCGTAAAATTCTCATATAATTAAAAAAAATTACATGGAATTTCTAGGTCTTTACACAAAGGCTAAAAAAGGGCTCAGATCGAAGAACAATGATCGGTCTACTCAATCATTTAATCAAAAGTGTGTAAAACACCAAATTGATGATTCCTACCTCGATTATGGATCGATCGTTGGTGAAGACATGTTCGCTAATAATTTGAGAGGAGCCATTGCGTTTGCTGCATCCTGATATGCTCTGATATGAAGTTTTTTCATAATACGCCAACGGAGGAGGGTGGAAGAGATCTAGATTTATTTTAGGATTTATGTGGCTAACCTTAGAGAAATTGGTCTGGAATAACTCTTATAGAGTTATCTGTTACATAGAAAACAAACTAATTCATTCTTTCTTTCTTTCATTCATTAAATTCACCACCAACAACTTCCTTTACCAGACATCTCGCACTGACCAACTTTAGGTCGCGCCTTGGGTAAACACTGCATTCCAAACTTAATAGTGGTCTCATATTTCTCATCTGAGTCTCCATATGTGAGTTATTTGAGTTAGGTTTATTAAATAAATTAATTTAATTAATTAATTTATCCAATGAACCCACCAAAAACTTCCCCATCCGAACATCCCATACCGACCAACCTTAGGGCGTACCAAGGATAAAATCCATCTTTCAGATTCAACCGTGGTCTCAGATTACTAATCAGATACTCCATTTAATATATATTCCACTTTTTACAGAAAACTATGCACACGTAATAAAAATATATTTAATATTTTTATAAAATTAATCTGGAGATCACTGGGTCTCAGAATTGTGCATCGTCTCAGTGCCTAGCTATGATATTTCTAGGAATATTCCAAAATATTACATAGAAAAATTAGAGTCTCTAAATTATTTACTTATTAAAAAAATTTCATCCTCAAAAAGCATAGACTAAGAAGAAAGGTGGGGATAATGAGCCCACATTTGGCTTTTCCATATATCTTCCCTATACTAGGATTTTTAACCAAAGGAGAAGTTTGAAACTCCCTAATCACCTCCTCTCATAATATGACCAGAATCTCTTTTCATCCTTAAAAAAGGATGATATGATTCCCTTCTTTAGAAAATCCGTCAGGTGAAACATCTAAGGATATCTGGTCACGCAAGATCTCGTAGTCGATGCCCCCTAGAAGGTAGTTCCTCCACATGCTCAATGCAAAGACTATCGCTGCCAGCTCTAGGTAGTGAGTCCAATAGTTCTATTCATGGGGTCTCAACTACCTCAATCCGTATGCAATAACTGTCTGCCATTGCATCAAGGTTGACGCTGAGCACACAAGGGTACCAATGAACAAAGCGAGTGGGTAGATTTATCCAACCATGATAAGTTAGACACAGAAAGCACATGGAATACCCCATGCATCTTCTACTCTCTTGGAATAAGAGTAACTCTGAACCAAAATTTTTTCCACACCCACTTGTGGCATCCCAAGAAAAAAGGGTCAAGCAGAAAAACTCCACCAACAATGCCAGGACCTTCTCCAACACTCCACCTCACAACCTATCCATAAATAGACAAGTCTAAGGAACTGGTTCACCACACCTCGACACTATCCACTTTTGGCAGAACTGACTTACCTTCATGGTTTTGGTTGCATCATAAAAATGCATCTTAGTGGGGAAAGCATCCCTTATCCTTATGAGTCCAAAGCTAGGTCAAACTGCATTATGTCCTCCTCGAGAGTCTTGTGTACAAACTAACGCCAAGCACACGAGGGTACTAACAAATAACAAAGGGATGCCCAAATGATCAATTGGGTCTTACCAGCCCCTCTATTTACAAACACTAACATGTCACCCGACCCCGAACAAACAAGTCGCAGGGTCTCATCCACCACACCTCAATACTATTCACTTTGGGCGCCACTGAATTGCCCTCATGGTTTTTCTCGTGTCTCAAAAATGCATTTTGGTGGGGAAGAACTCTTTTTCCTCATGTATTTAAAGCTATGTCGAACAACACCAACACATGATTACACCAACGCCCCACATCACCTTGTTCAAAACTATGAGAAAGAAGAAGGAAGAAAAGTGTATCTCGCATAGTGTCTAACAATTAATACTGCAAAAAGTAGAAGAGATGCAGAGCACACCTCTTATCATCTTGTACACTGCAGGATCATAGAAATCCAAAGTTTGCAGCTATCCGTGGCCCTGAATGCTAGCTCCCTGAGCCTAACATGGGCCGCTTGGTGGTTGTAGAAGTATCTCATAGAGACGTCCACCGTCCATAGATCCTCAAGTTCCTTTTCTAGATCTTCCTCCCTAGGGACTACCCTGTCCACGCTTAGGAGATCCTTGATCATAAAACTGCCTATGCCATGGCGGTCCATCAATTATCTGCCAATGTTGATCACCATGTCAGGTCGGGCAGTCTTGCGCCATGTGACCTCGCCTGTCAAAGGAAAAGCACCGCCACTCTCTGGGCTTCCCTAGTCTTCTGCGCTACCGCTGACCACGTGTCTAAGGTTGATCATGGGAAGGACTCCTGCATCAGAATCCTAAATCCTGATGTCTGCTAGCTGTTGTAGGTGACTCAACTCTGCGATGCTGACTTCCATCTCCAACTTTCTGAAATCCCTCTAATAGAAAGCTCTATGTCACTAGTGCCTGCTTCAGTACCCCGATATAGGTGGTAATGCACAAGGGCACAACGCTGGCTCAGATCTCTTTATGTAATCCCTACTCAAACTTCCATGATTAGAAGTTGTCATCCCAGATCATGTCAAGGGAGTAATGCATAAGGTCTATAAACCTCACTGTGTAATCAGTCACTATCACCCCTCCTTACTGCAGCTCCATAAACTTTTAGATCCGAACTGATCCTAAGTCGGAGGGGTAGTACTCCTCATGATACAACTGTTATAAGTTAGGCCACGAGAGTGTCAAATCATCATGCATCTGTGTAAAAAGGCTCTACCAATGACCAACTACTCTGTGGAAGAGGATAACTTCCAGTGAAACTACCAGATCCATCGGGGTCTGAACAAGCCTGAAGATACAGACCACTGACTCTAGCCAAACCTCTGCTTCCTGAGGATCTGTCTCACTAAAAAACTTCAGTGGTCTCTGACAATGGAACTCGTAGAGTGTGCTAAGCCTTATCTACTAGAATGGTCTGCTGCTCAATAGGGGGAGGTTTTTCTACCTACCCACCTAGAGGAAGGGGGTCGTGAGATAGACCCTAAACAGAGACCTCATCACTCATCGGATCATCGTCACGAACCATAGCTAGTATCCTGGATGACTATTGTTGTAGAGGTATCCTGAAATTTATCAAGGAGTACCATGATCAGATGATCATATATATATATATATATATATATATCAACAAAAATTGAGAGATGAATCAAGAAGGATAGTCAAAGACTCAATCCTATATGATGCATGCACCATTAATCCATGCAAAAAAATTTCTCGGCATGTCGAGTTGACAAGTAGGTAGTCAAGGTCCTGATGAATGGATACGCCGGCTGTCACACCATCACTAGACTCCCTGGCCTAAGAAACACAATTGAGACACTTTTGAATTTTTTCCCTAAACCCAACCAAATCCTCTTAAGGGGATACATGCGAACAACATCCCAAGGAATGAACTTACTCTGATACCAATCTGACACGACCTGACCCAAGCCAGGGATTGAGCCACAACTACCCCAAGCCCACCTCTATAGGCCATGGGGTGGCGACCAGTGCCGAATGCATAACTAACTCATAGAGGCCTTTTCCTAAGCACCTATACACTATAAGAAAACAATGTTTTAACGGCGGTTCTTTTGCGACGGTTTTTAAAACTTCCGCGAAAAAACCGCCGCTAATTTTTTTAAAAAAATATTTTTAATTCTTTTAAAAATATATTCTAAAAAAAATTCAATTTTTTAACGGTGGTTTTTTCAAAAAACCGTCGAGAAATAGTGGTGGTATTTTGAAAACCGCCGCAAAATTTAAGAAAAAAAATTTAAGAAAATTTTAAAAGATTATTTATTATTTATTATTTATTATTTTTTTATTATTTACAATAAAATATAGTTTATTATTTATAATTTTATATATTTTTAATGTGTCAATTAATTAATATTTATAATTATTAGTTAATAATATTTTTAAACTAAAAGAAAATCTTCAATAAGTAGAAGAACAAACTTCGGCATCAAATGACTATAACTTTTGATTCGAGAGTCCATTTCAGCTCCACAACCAGTCAAATTGAAGTTTATCAAATTAGAAAAAACTAACTGAGATTTAAACCATGTGATAATAAAAGGAAAAATATATATTCAAAATTCAAAAGTCAAAAATCGAACTCGAACTTCAAACGACCTTAACTTTTATTCCGGGTGTCCGTTTGGGCTCTACCACATATCAAATCGAAGCATGCGATGAGCTCTATGCCACTTAGGTCTGGTACCAACTCTTTGAGTATTGTAACCCTTTTTTATCCTACCAAAAATGCCCAAAAGGCCTCCGAAACAGAGGTTTTAGTTGTAGACACCGATTTCTTAAAACTCAAACGGTTATAACTTTCGATCCAGGTGTCCGTTCGGCTTGTACCACATATCACATTGAAGCTAATTTAACGATCTTGGATTTGACTGGTTGTGGCACTGGAAAATGAGTCTCAGATCACATTTTATGGAAATTTCAGTGTTTTTAGGGTTTTCAGAGGTTCTTAACGTTTTATGATTTATTTAATTCATTGTTTATTTATTTATTTAATATTAATTAATTAATATTTATTTAACTATTATTTATTATTTATTTATTTATTTATTTATTAGTTAGTTATTATGTACACATTAATTATTATTATTTTTAATTTATTTATTAATTAATTATTAATTATTAATTATTAGTTTATTATTTATTTATTTATTTATTCTTTATTATTTAATTATTTATCAATTATTAATTATTAATTATTTAATTATTATTTATTAATTATAAATTATAAATTATTAGTTATTAGTTATTATTATTTATTAATTATTAATTAATTATTTATCTATTTATGTATTTATGTATTTATTTATTTATTTATTATTCATTATTCATTTATTTATTTATTATTCTTTATTCTTTATTATTTATTCTTTATTCTTTATTGCTTATTATTTATTTTTAATTTACTAAATATTAATTTATTAATAGTTTATTATTCATTTACTATTCATTTATTATTTATTATTTATTGATTATTTATTGATTATTAATTAATTAAATATTAATTATTTATTAAATATTAAATATTGAATATAAAAATTAAAATATTAATTATTAATTAAGAACTATTAATTTTATAATTATCAATTATCAATTATCAATTGTTATTAATTATTAATTATTAATTAATTATTATTTATTTATCTATTTATTTATGTATTTATTTATTTATTTAATATTGAATATTGAATATTGAATATTGAATATTTTTTATTTTTTATTTTTTATTTATTAATTTATTTTTAGTTTACTAAATATTAATTTATTATTAGTTTATTATTCATTTATTTATTTATTAAATATTCATTATTTATTAATTATTTATTAATTACTTTTTTTATAATTTATTAATTATTTATAAGTTATTTATAAATTATTAAATATAAAATATAAAATATAAAATATAAATTATTAATTATTAATTATTAATTATTAGTTATTATTAATTATTAATTATTAATTATTAATTATTAATTATTAATTATTTATTATTTGATATTTGATATTTATTATTTATTATTTAATATTTATTAGTTATTATTTATTTATTTATTTATCTATTATCTATTATTTATTAATTTATTATTAATTTCTTATTTATTTATCATATATTAAATTATTTTTTAATTAATTTATTATTTATACATTACTTATATATATTATATGTTATATGTTATATATTATATATTATATATTATATATTATACATTATACATTATATATTATATATTATACATTATACATTATATATTATATATTATACATTATACATTATATATTATATATTATATATTATATATTATATATTATAAATTATATGTCATATATTATCTATTATATATTATCTATTATATATTATGTATTATGTATTATGTATTATATATTATGTATTATATATTATGTCTTATATATTGTATGTTATATATTATATGTTATATATTATATGATATATATTATATATTATGTATTATATATTATGTCTTATATATTATTTGTTATATATTATATGTTATATATTATATATTATATGTTATATGTTATATATTATATATTATATATTATTAATTATTAATTATTGATTATTGATTTATCATTATTGATTAATAATTATTGATTAATAATTATTTACTTTGTATTTATTTGTTATGTATTACTTGTTTTTTCTGATTAATATATATATATATATATATAAGTATATTAAATTCGATTTATTGACCACGTGAAGAGACTGCTGGAGTGGTAAAGTCTTTGGAGAATAAGCAAGAGGTAAGTGGTTCAAATCTCACCCAACGCAGAATTTATATATATGGCATGGGCATGTGCAGGCCTGACCCGAGGGTAAGCCCAACGAGCCCCGGGGCTCAGGCAACAGATCAAAAGGGGGTAACCCCCGCCCCTCTACCTCATACAACCACCCCTTCACATTCTTGGTGATGGCGCCTCACTGCCCTGCCTCGTTCCACCCTGCCTCCTTCCCTCTCCAATCATCCCTACCTCTGAAGTCATATCCTCCCTCCACTGATGTACGTGAATCATGATGTTGGATGCTCCCATTCTTTGACGAGTCAGCGGCAGAGATGTTTGTGGCAGTAGTGAGAGGGAACCTTAGGTTCCCGCCAAGGATCTTTCGATTGGTTTCATTGGAGGCCAAAGACCTGCTGAGGAAGATCATATGAGGAGACCTTGTGAGGCGATTTACATCAAAGCAAGTTTCTGAGTAAGCCCTTGCATCACTGTGCACCCTCCATCAGTGCTTAAATATGTTCTACCGCTTCCTCCTTTTCATTATTGCCTCCTTTTCAAATTTATAATCATATCATTATTATTTTTGTGATATGATATCTTATGGAGTGTGCTTTGTTTCTGAAAACCATGATTTTGATTCACCCAATTTTTGATTTTTATTGCTTGTTTTTTATTCATTGAATTTCGAATTTTCTGTTTTTTTACTAACATGAGGGAAACATCTTGAATAATGGTCTTGGGCATTCATATTGTCCAGATCGGCCCTGGGCATGTGCATGGACATGGACTTGTGCATGAACATAGACTTATGCATAGAGATGGGCATGTGCGTGGTAATAATAAATAAATAAATAAATAAATAAATATATATATTATGAAAATAAAAAAACAAATAAATTATGGCGAAAAAATACTAATAAAAAAATAAAGAAATAAATAATTAAAAAATTAAAAAAATTAAAAAAATTAAAATTTTTTTTTTAAAAAATTAAAAACGATTTAGTGATGGTTTAAATCGCCGCTAAAAACCCACCGCTAATTATTTCCCGACACACGATTTATCGGCGGTTTTCCAAAACCGCCGTAGAATGATTTCGCAGTAGTTTAAACCACCGCTAAATGAAAAAAAAACCACCGCTAAATACAAATTTTGGCATAGTGATACATGCATACACAATCAGCTTAATGAAAAAATCTGGAGGGAAAGAGTAAGAGATGAAACACTATTATAAAGTAAACCAAGTATGCATGAACCTCTAGATAGTAAAAAGTATGGTAGTGTAAACTAAAAGTAAAGGGGAGAAATACACTCCCAACTAGAAGTAGGTCCCAACTTGAAAAAACTGGAAAATTAAATAGTTGAAAGAGACCCTAGCTCCTGAAACCCAAGCTACGACCATCGTATGTGGTCCAAACACCCAGTATCCCTAAGCTCCTTTGAAGTCACGGTCGACCTGTCAGTCATCTGTATAAGACACAACATGTGTGAACAAATCTCATGCAAGGGTGAGTATATACATACCCATTAGGACAACCCAAAAGCTGAATGGAGAGTAATAATAGATACAAAAGGAAAGAAAGACAATAGATGCAAGATACAATTAAAGATTACAGCTCAACCCAAAAAGAGAGTGAAGGTAACCTCATCCAAACACAAGGGGATCTACATGGTGAGTAGATAAACTACTCATCGAGTCTTCACAACCTATATTAGGAGAGTAGACTTATCCAACAATGAGAAGCTGAGCACAAAAATCACGTGTCATACCCAACATGTCTTGCCTCTCCTAGAAGGAGAGTATCTAAATCCAAGGTGTGGATACAAAAGAAAGATAGATATATATTCTCAGTTAAATAATCCAAAATGAGAGAGTAAGGGGATCTCCATCTCACATATCAACCTAAGAATAAGAATATCCAACAACTCTAAAAGTTTTTCAATGATGCTTAGCATCCCACGTGCCTACCTAGAAGTAACTGTCCAAGTCAAACCACACCTCATCAATGTGATGCATAGATGAGGGGCCACAAACTCTAGGTAGAGGACACATTACCTAATATAATAAGAGGGATCTACTCTTCAGGCTAAGGACCCATGGCCAACTTGGTTGGAGGGTTCCACTCTAGTAGTCATCGATGACCCATGCCCAATCCAGTTGGAGGGTTCCACTCGGGAAGTCGAGGAACCATGTCCAACCCAACCAGAGGGTTTCACTCTTTTAGTGATCAAGGACCCATGCCTATCCTAGTTGGAGGGTTCTACTTGGGAGTTTGTAGAAGACCCTTTACCAGCCTGATTGGAGGGTTAAACTCTAATAGCCATTGAGGACCCAGGCCCAGCCCAACCAGAGGGTTCCACTCATGAGTTTGTAGTGATCCCGTCTAGTCACTACCGTCGTCAGGATCACCTCAAAAGGTGTCGTGCCTGGAAAATTTCACATCATATCTCTAAATCCATGACTGAGGGAACCATCACATTCTACGTAAAAAAACTCAGGATAGGATACTCATGGGCCAAAATCCGAGTTCAAATGAAGGAGGTACAAAATCTTAAAGATTCATAAAGGAGTATATGACATGTAAGGGATTCACACGACATGTTTTCCCACTCTAATATTGGTTCATTTCTTTTATAGAACACATATTTCTGGCCATGTAGTACTATGAATCATGTAGGGGTACTACACAACATGTCTCATCCAAGAGCCCGAAGAATGTACGAGTCTCGTCGGTGGTCAGAGGGGAAAACATATTTTCTATAATATGACTCTTCAAATGGCCTCGTATGGACAAACAGATCACACCATTATTATCTTCATGAAAAAACACTTGATATAGGCTATTAACTTTCCTCAATCGGGCACCTAGTAAAAAATATGCATTTTATCGCATCATGTTCGAATGACGTATCGTGGGCCTGAGCCACGAGTCCGAATTAAATAACCAAAATTTGTATTCAAACTTATGAATTAATTTATATTATTATTGTGTGTTTCATTAACCCAAGGCATGAGTCTAAAAAAGGTATCCAATATCAGTCTTAAAATGACTATCTCAATTTTAGGGTCACGCTATCGCTGACGGTTCGTCAATCTGATGTCGCACTGAGAAGTTACTAAAGAATTTTGGTTTGACACCCAAAATAATAATAACATTATATTATTATTATTTTATTTAAAACCTCAAAATCTTTATCCCCCCTTATCACATGCATGCTCCCCTTTCTCCTCAAAAATGTGCTCCACCCCTTTTAGTTCTCCACATTTTTTTCTCAATTATAATAATATCATTATTATAATATTATCAAATTTTATACAGCCTCACAGCCTCTTCCATGTTAGACATTCCCAATACCAACTCTCCTCTATTTTTTATTATGATAAAACAATACTATTAATATTATGTTATAATTTAAACTCCCACATTTATTATTCTAATTTAATTTCATTAAATTAGTTTTTCCATGAATCTCCTCATATTAAATTAAACCCATTAAATTGTATTATCCAACCACACTT
This sequence comes from Viscum album, assembly GCA_963277665.1. Lineage (NCBI taxonomy): Eukaryota > Viridiplantae > Streptophyta > Magnoliopsida > Santalales > Viscaceae > Viscum > Viscum album. The sequence continues at coordinate 602,232,431 of OY728122.1, forward strand.
TTTATGCCAACATTATTATTATTATTTAATACATTAATAGTAAAAAAAACCCTGTTTAAATTTTATCATCTCATCACCATCATCATCATTATTATTAATTATTATTAACACCCACTACATTGATCACATCCGACCAAAAAAAGTCACAATTAAATCTCATGCCTATTACCATTTTAGGAAAAACCTACACATGCCTTTTTTTGGTGTAGTATAACTCAAAAATCCTACCTTATATGGGTAGTATATCATAGTACAATTACACACATAGGAAAAAGATAGAAATAACTAAAAACTAAAAAAATAGATAAGGAAGTTAAGATTGAGTATTGAGGGTGAAATGTTCTCTTTAGTATCAAAGGATCAAAGAATATAGTCCATCCTATAGAGTTTTGGTGATTGATCATAAAGGTGTGTCACATAGTATATCTTATAAATATTTTAAACCTCGTTTATTTTGAAATAAATCTATCAAACTCTTTATATCAAGTTCCTTTATACACATCAAATTAAAAATATGAATGATTTTTTCATTCTATATTTTCCAAAGTAGCACGCACATGAAACTTAATTATATCTTTCCTATAAAGAGAATCATTGAAATACTTCATTTAATGTTCATGAGAAACATACAAACATGTGTTCACTTTGACATTATGTAAAAAATAATCAGGTTGTACAATGAGTTGGTAATAATAAATGGACACAACAATAATATATTCCCATTAAAGTTCATAGAATACTCACTAATTTTATTTGAGAAAAAATATTCAAATTACAAAAATTTCAAATTTGAATCTCAAGTTTTTTCAAGAATGTAGTGGATGTATTCATCCCACTTGATGATCATTTAAAATACATATAATTATTCCAAAGAAAATTAGAATTGAAATAACTAATAGGTATTTAATAAATAATTGGATCAATGAAAAAATTAACTAAAACTTTTAGTTAATTAAAATATAAAAATACATAAAAAATATGAAAAATAAAACATCATAAAATAGGTATGGATGATTACTTGGGATGAATTTATTACAGTAGTTCAAACTTGTCTTAGGTTATAGATTGTGGTGGGTGCTTCTTATGGTAGTTAAATCCATGTGTAAAGTCATGAATTTATTCATATGGATGATTAAGAATGAATGTGTGGTCAATCTATGACATTGAAAAAAATCATAGGCATGATTAATGTCATTTGGAACTCAACATGTAGTCAATTCAACACTTAGAAAAATTTCACTTATCTGACATAGTCAATAGACTTACTGTTCATTTTTTTTCTACAACGGTTGATACATTTGTTTTTTTGGTCGATTGAGGACTTATAATTTTTTTATCCATAGTAAATAGTATATATTTTTTGGTTGATGCATTGTACATGTAGTTGATGTATTTACTACCTCATGTTTGATCAGTATACATGCCTTCCAGTCGCTCAACCCCCAAAATTGATCCATTACATAACTAAAATATTACATAATATACTAACAAAATACTTACAAATTATATGATACCAAATTATATTATGATTTATTTTTATATAATATTAGTTTAAAAAATACATAAAAAAACAAATAATAAAATAGTAAACAATATCATCAATAATATTTCTTATACAAGTAATGAGAAAAATTTTATTTAATGATGTTAGAGGGAATAATGGGTTAAATAAAATTTTAAAAAAATTATAATTATGTAATAAATAGGCATTTTAATTATTAGAGGATAAATAAAAAAGTGGTAAGGATCCACTTCATCACACAGTTTGCATGTTGTTCGAAAAACCGTGCAACCAAACCATGTGATCTACCCAGTTTTCAAAAATAATGAAATTACTGGTTCTCCTTTACCTAAAATTAGACCCCTAAACCTCTATTCTTATCATCATTTGACCTAGATCTCTCCCCCATGTTCAAATCACCCATCCTCTCCTTCTTAGGTTCATTTTTGAGGCATTTCTTGAAATATCTCCAAGGGGAACTCCAATTAAGTTCCTCCTCTTCCCTTTCTTTGAGTCTCTTCTCCCTTCCTTCATGTTTTTCTCTTCACCATAAAGTCATGGTGGCCAAGGTATTTAATTACATGATTTAGTGTTAGTTTTCATGATTATAACTTCATATTTCTATCTAAGGGTCCCACCTTCCGTTATTAAGTGGATTCACTCTGTTGATAAGATATTTCTCTTGATTATGGTAGGTGGTTCCATTATTTCCTTTTTTATTTCAAATATTGGTGCTTTCCATTACCAATTAAATTATAAATGATTATGAAAAATGTGATTTTCTATTTTTTGAACTGTTTTATAAATATATCATGTTTACAGTGATTCCTTTAAGACTTAAAATTGGAAAGAGCATGTTTTGAGTGGGATGTAGAACTGTTTATGAAACTACTTATAGAAATAAAATTATTATTGATTTTTATAGTATCAAATAAACCTCATGTAAAACCCTAGAGTACTTGGGTAAGGTAACCTAGATAGGTTGAGGTCTCTACCACTAGTTATGGGTGTTACCTAAATTGGTGATGTAATTTATGCGGTGAACCCACTTTCTAGTGAAGTTATTATATCATTTTGACCAGTTTTATAGTTAAGTAATTTACTAGGTACCCCTTGCATTAGTAACCTTAGGGTTAACTTCCATAATGCATGTTATAAAAGTTAATTTTAAAATATTTATTCCATATCACTTGATTTCATTAAAAATAAAATTTCCAATGTTGTTTGTTTTCCTTAAAATGTTTAAAACCCTTTTATATATTATGTTCAAACTAGAATTATTTAGTTTTTATAATAAAAGATTTATATAGAACACTTCGTGGGATCCTGATAGACTTGTTTCTCAAACCTTGCATACATAATTAGGGTATGAAGACCTTGTTTTTTTTTTCTGATTTAAGGAATGGAAAGGTGCCACTTAGAGATGGTGGGTATTTATGCAAGACTAATTTGGTTATGTGGAGGAGGAATGGTGGTGGAATGATTCCTCATGTCACATAGAGATGGGTTGCTGAATATTTTTCTTATTTTGGGTACATTTTGTAGACAATCTATACAAACCTTGTCTCTACACTCATGACTCTCATCCCATCACCTTACTTTTGGATTGATGTCTGTAATAGTATTTTATTAGTAGTGTCATGTAATCATGTTTATTTATGTCTTCCCTTGAATCATATCTTTCACCATATTATTTCTATATATCTATTGAGGGAATTAATCACCAAAGTATGGTGAGGCCTTTCTTGGTTCTTGGTTGCAACCCCATTGAATTAATTATTATTTAAGAGAAACTATCCCTAAAGTAATATTCATTGATTCTTGGGCACTAGTTTTCTACTAGTGATGATCAAGAATTTACTTCAGGCCTTTATACAGGCCAATTCAGGTTTTCACATTGAGTGTTGTGACTCTGAAATTTTTGTTTAATACTCTGGAATATTCATTGAAATATTTTCAGAGTATGGTGCAAAGTTGGCTTGGAGTAAACTGAATGTGGATGACTCTTGAATTTATGGGGTAATGAGAGGGGTTGGACTTATAAGAGATAGTATGGGTTCAATAATTCTAGGATTTAGTTCTTTTTATAGTGCGACCATGTCCATAGGAGATGAGGCAAGATCCATGGACACTGGAATTATGATTTGTAGGAATCTTAACATCTAGATTACTGAGGTTGAGTCAGACTCAACTATCTTGGTTGGGTTCCTACAAAAGGAGGGTATTATCCCATGGGAGTTAATATATTTCATCAGGAACTGTAGGTATTTCCTCATCCAATGTATTTCTATTCTTCACACATGGAGGGAGGGGAATGGTGCAGCTGATGCTCTAGCCAACAAAGGAAGGTCAGGAGAGAGATTTACCTTGTACACCAGTATGGGGTCCTTACCTAATGATTGTAAGCTTATATCTAGAAGCGATTCAGTTGGTATCCACCATTTTTACCCCTTGAGCTGGGTTTCTTTGTATGACGACATGTCATCTTAATAAAAATTAATTTTCAGTCTATAATAATAATAATAATAATAATAATAATAATAATATTATTATTATTATTATTGGATCTAGTTTTTGATATAACTTATTCATATGATGTTGTATTTATGATTCTTCTATTGAATCATGACCCTAATATTGAGGCGGATGTTTCAAGACCAATATCAAATGTTTGATTCTGACTCGTGGCTTGGGCCCATGAAGAACCCTTGATATGTGATATGATAAAATGTATTTATTTTCACTAAGTGTTAGTTTTGGTAAAGTAAATAGAATATACTGAGTGTTTTTATACGAGGGTCGTAATGGCATGATCCATTTGGTAATTCATGGCCATTTTCAGTGACATATCTGTGGATTTATGTTTTAGCTCGTCAGACTGATGATAAGCCACATGTGTTTGTCAGGCTTTTACTAAATTCATATCCAGACATGCAAGTAGTTTATCTTGATAAGTTTTTTGATTAGAACACGATGATGGCCTTAGTTTTGGAATCAAAGATATAACGTGAGGGGTTAACAATGTAACACTTCCTTCAGCAAAGCCTAATAGATAGAAGTGATCAGGTGCGATCATCAGAGATATGTCACGATTGGAAACCCCCTATCACACCAGGGAATGGATGCCCTGTAATCTTTACACATGTAGGGTAGTGAACCCCCATACTACATTGGGTGAGGGTACCCTATCTATTTAATGGAATTATTAGAGTGTTATTAGGGTTGGAACCCCCTATCAGACTAGGGAATGGGTTCCCCATACTCTTTACACATGTAGGGTAGGAAACCCCTATACTATATTGGGTGTGGGTCCCATATCTATGGAATGGAATCACCAGAGTGTTACCAGGGTTAAAGCCCCCTATCACAGCAGGGTGTGGCCCCCTCATACTCTTTACATAGGTAGGGTTGGAAACCTTCTATACTACATTGGGTGTGAGTCTTCTATCTATGCAGTGACATCCCCTTATTCAAGCATCGGTGGGGACCAAGTTCTCCATTGAATATTCCACCCCTTCATACGTGGAGTGGATTTATGAGGTGTGGGTCCTATACATGGATTCTTTTGAGGTTACGTAAGAAGCATGGATATGAAATGGAACCCCCTTGGTTGTGGTAGACAATGAAAAGTCATGGTCCCTCCACTCTATATATTTTATGGAGACATGTGTTGTTTGACATTAGTGATGGGACATAGTGTTGTAGGATAATTCATCATTATTATCTAGATTTGTATATAGAGATACCCTTTCTCGCTTCATTTGGGCTTCTTTTTGAGAATATCTGGGTTATTTTTGTGGGTTTTGTCTCATATTATGATTTACATTCCTTGGTAATGATGAGATGAACACTCTCTCTTGGTGATTTCTGTTTGGTTATTTTAGAGTATCCTAATGGGTATGTTTATACTCACCTCTGCATGGGATTTTCCTACATGCATTGTGTCTTATGTATTCAAAAAATAGATTAGCATTGACTATAGTGGACCTATTTTAATGGAGCTTAGTAGTATGTGGTGGCGCTGACTATGTTTGGTTGTTGAACTATGAGATTTGGTGTTGGGATCTCCACCGCTCTACTCTTTATAGTTGTTGTCATTTTGGCCCCCACCATATTTTTAGTTAGTTGTGTATTTTTACCCTTTATATCATATGTATTATGTTTTTGTACTCTGATATGTATTTCCAAAAGGTTATTGCATGAATTTTTTTACACTAGATGTTCATTATATTATTATACCTATACAATATTTCATGGATTTTGTTGTGTGTGTGAATACATGTACTTCAGGATAAGGCATCCTATTTTTGTTTATAGCTTCTCAAAACTTGTCTCCAACCCCTAGCTTATTGGAGGTAGTATTGGGGTGTCATGTTTAGATTTCCTCTAGCTAGGAGGGCCCTGGTGAGTTAGGTCATGATAGAGTGGTATCAATGGTGTTCTTTCCCCAATTACTGTTTGGAGTTTTGACCATGTTGTAAGTATTGGTTTGAGAACATAGGGTAATGGTGTCGAAGTGTCTCGAGTGTGGATCTCAGTCCAGGACACCTAGTATTGGTGCGGCGGCCGACGTATCCATTCACTTGGAATCTGACTACCTACTTGGTGACTCAACATATCGAAACATTAGTTACAGGTAAGCCAGTGGTACCTGCATCATATAGGATTGGGTATTTTGAGTTCCATGTCCTCCTTGAGTCAGCTCCCCAGATACTCTCTTAAACTATGTTACTTCTTGATAACTTTCAAGATGTATTCACAAAGATACCCAGCTAGGATTTCAAGGCAGTTTCGTGATGACAACTTGTTGACTGATGAGACCTCAGTTTAGGGACCCATTCATGTGGTGTTTTCTTTAAGTAGGCACAATACAGTGCTACCACCTATTGAGAAGTGCATGGACCCACCTCTAGTGGTCCAAGTGGATGATCATTCACATTTTGAGCAGTAGATGGCTCTAGCAGGATATGGCGATGGTGTTCATAAGATTAACACTTTTTGTGAGTTTTAGTGATAGATACTACTTAGGTTTTGTGATGAGATAGACCCTAGAGAAATAAAAGATTGGTTTAGGGTGGTGGTTTGGGTTTTCCAGCTTTTTAAGACCCCGACCAATTAGATGGATGTTCTTGTAACTAGTCTTATTCTTGGATCATATAATGTCTTGAGTTTTTTGGAGCGGGTCAAATTCCCCATCCATTTTGAATATTTGGAGTTTGTGGGTGTGGAAACTCTTTATTTGATCTTAGAAACCTAATTTTGATTTTTTCCTTTGAATTAAGACCTTGTTTTTATATGATTCTTAATGCTCGGAAAGTGTCTCGGGTGTTCAGTTGGTTTTCGAGTCTGTCAGAGGCCAAAAAGCCAAGTTTTCATGTTGCGTAGACTGGGGTACATGGTTTAGAAAAATCACATGACCTCCTAGGAGAAACTGTGTGGCCCTATAGGTATATTGTGTATGGTTTGAAGAACCGTGTATGAGGGGGTGCACGACCATGCACCCACCTCTACAATTTTTGACAAAGGGATCACACATAGTTGGCACACGATTTGTCAAACCATGCACATTAATCGTGCGAGCTTGGAGCCTTGGAAAATGGGTGTCACACGGTTGCTGCACAGTTTGAAAAACCATGTGAACTATCTATGCAACCCATTAAAAGGGTGAAAAGTTTGTTTTCCCTCTTACCCTATTAATTTTCATTCCCCATTCTTTCTTCTTCCTTGGTTGCACACAACAATGGGGGAGCTCCCATTATTATTTTAGCTAGGCTTTGATCCAACTCCCTCATACAAGATTAATTTATCGATCCGTCTATGGTGTTGGATGTATATCAGTAAGGCTCCAACTCCTCTTTCTTCTATTCTTCTTTTCTATCTCCATACAGAGCACTAAATCCATGCAGGATGTTTTACCCTATTTTCAGGGAATTCATCTAAAACACCAATTTCTTCCAAATCAGTTCGAGTTAGAGGATGAGATCAGAACTATGAGCATATATGAATATGAGGTAGGTGGTTATTTAACTTTCTTTATGATTTTATGGTTGTTTAGGGGGTTCTAATTTGAGCGCGCTATTGAGTAGTTTGAGAGAGACCCTAATTATTTAATTTTTGTCTTTTAATTAATTAATTGAATGCATGAGATGACTATTGGCATGATCAATAAAGAATACAAATGGTTTAAGCCCAGTGAGAGGCTTCAAAACCTAGACATATTAGGATAGGGTGTTTTTAAATTAAATTGAATCATTTAATTTAATTATATTAAATTGCTTGTAAGTTCCATGGGAACTGTATAGGTTTGGCTTGAGGATCGAGATGGTGTTGGACATATGGACCGAGGTGATATGATCATTAGGCTAGGCATGGACCAATATATATATATATATATATATATATATATTCGAGTGATATTGATAATAGGTTGGGTGACTCAGTCATCAGATGAGGTGATGAGGTTATTAGGTTGTGCAAAAGGCCTATGTGATGTTGGATGGTGTTGACCATCTGAAGGAGTAACACAGTCGTAGGGGCACGAGGTGACAGAATGGTGTTCCTTAGAGATTTATTTGGTGATTTCTGGTCACTTGTGTTATCCAATGCACTCTTTGCAGTTCTGTTCATATAGTAGGACTCAGATGATGAGGTGGTATTGACCAATCATGTGGGTAGAGGCCTCCTATAGTTGCGAGTTAAGGAAATGGTTGGAGGTTCTTAGCATCAAAATCCATGAGAATGGTGAGGATCCATTTTTTTGATAGTGTTGAGACTGTCGGTTGGGGGCTGAGGCTCACCATACATGAGGCTGTTAAGCCAAGACTATTTGGGAGGATGAAAATCATTATTCCTCAGGATGTCAGCTATTGATCCAATGATTATATCATTTGGATGATAGGTATTGTTGTTCCTTAGCCATCATGCTTTGAGATGATAAGGTTTCTTATAAGCTGAGGTCCATGGGACCAGGTATTGATTATTAGGGAATTCCTTTGGGACATTGGATATTGTTGGACATGAGGTGTCAGTTGGCATGAGGTTCCGAATGATTTTATTAGAGGTGGGTTCTGAGGGTTCACTTGGCCTAATTTACATCAGGGGATGCCTTGGGATTAGGCTAAGGTTCCTCTCCACTACAATATTTTGGTGTTGACTAAAGAAGGTGATCACTACCTTATGGATATTGAGTGAAAGAGGAGTATTTTATTATTATTCATGTGTGTTGTGATATTATATTTATTATTAAGACACACCTACTTAATCATGAATGTAAGATAGGCACACATTGGTGGTGGACTACTAGGATTCTTTCTCACACCCCACACAGGCCCTTCAGGATGTGTGTAGATTTTATGGCTTCGCATTTAGGTAAGGGTTCAGCCTTTAGAGACGGACCTTAGTGTTGGGATATATAGCATGGGATGGATGGAAATGGACATTAAGATTCCTGTATAAGCTAGAGTTACCTTTTAGTTTCTATGTCTATATCAGTATGCTACTATATGTACATATTGAGGTCGGACATTGGCCACCCTTCTACTTATTGATATGTATGACCTCTATTGTATGAATGTTCTATTTTATAGCTATAAATGGTATGTAGTGATGTTTAATTCTGTAAATGGTATTGAGGTTATTTATTATTATTGCTTATGCTGTCTATTGTGCTTCTTCCATGAGCAGGTTACTGGTCCAATGTCTGTTGGTATTTATTTTTCATTGAATATTATATATATACTTATACTATTATTTTATTATCACTAGAGGGTATAGTCTCCCAACTATCACCCCTTTACACCCTCACTACTGGTCAGCATCCTTTGGTATACGGGGAGGGGGCCTAAGGCTAGTGGCACTCAGCTCGAAGAATTGTTTAGGTGGCTAATTGGGTTGGGGTGCTACAAATGGTATCAAATGATTTTTTACCTTTTTTTGGGTCTTACTATTTGGGATATGGTAGAATGAAGACCAGGATGTTTTCAGTACTTTTTTTAGAACTCGTGCTTGGGTGATTTCTTCCCCATGCATGGGAGACAACCAAGTTTCTAGGGGTGGGTATTTGTGTCCTACTTTTCCCATTTTAAAGTTGATATGATTTCCACCTCTAGTGGTTCACTTAGGTGTTATTTATATATGTTATGGAATGTGACCCTTGTCTTGGTAAGGCAAGGGAGGATATGGATCCTTGACCTAGTATGGACAAGGGTGGTTGTTTATGATTTATGATTAGACACATAGGATGTTACACACACACACACACAGATATATGTTGTGATTTTCATTGGGGGCCTAGATTATTCTAAGATGGGTTGGGTTTTTTAAAGTTTCAATAAAGGAAGCTAAGCCGTGTTTTCCTTCCTAGTATCTCTTTGGTGGTATTTTACTCAACCTACTTGGACAAGAGGAGTTCGAGTAGGGAAAATAGGATAGGTAATCAAGTAGACCACCTTGGAGGGGATTTTCAATAATGTTATTCCAGTGCGATAAGCTAGGTAATGTATGGACGATGTTTGATCAATCATTGAAGGAGTGCCGAGCATGTAGTCAGGTTGGGAATCTCAAGAGGTTCTGTAGGGATCCTTCTTGGATAGCCGACAATTAGGGACTGAGGAAGACTCAGGGTTCTGAGATCGAACTTGGAGCAGTACTAGGTGATGGTAGCCGAGTTTCAGCTACACATGGAGATCATGGAAGAGACAGCGAGACCCATCAGTGGGTTCAGTGGACAGTGGTTGGTGCAACACCATAGAGAGGTCAGGCTTTAGGAAGCCAAGCTTCAAACCAGGTTCACACCATGGAGTTTCCAGGGTTAGAATAGGTTGGTGATCCAGTTACAGTTAGAGGTATGTTGTGGGCATAACCATGTTTCTTTTTTTGTTTCATTATGACATGACCTTTGTGTAGGCATGTCTTTTTTAGGTGTACGAATTGCATGAGATGTATCTATGGACTAACCAGATGCTAGTTAGTAGGTTGGAATCAACTCATATGTGTTGAATATGTATATATTAGGTGTGTGGAACTAAGATTTATATATGAGAGTCATTGGGTTCATGGATTTTGAGTTGTGTTGGCATCTGGACATCATTATGATGCGAGACTTGTTTAAGGTGTGGGACACTGGGATGGATTTTTCGCATTTGATGAGATGTGGGACCTCATAGGTGTCATGTACGACATTAAAATGAGGTGAGCATCAGATGAGATGTGGAACATAATGGGTGTCAGGTATGACACAATAGCAACTGATGAGTTGTAGGAGTGATGATGCGTTACAGGAGGACTTTTGAGTCCATGGACGGTCAAAGGACCATCAGTTTTATTTGAGTTTTAGGTCAGGATACACCTATGGTAGGAAACTCCTAAGGCGGGGAGCACCTTGAGGTAGTTGACCTATTCCCTTGAGGTCGGGGTAGTCCATGTTAATTTTAGTGAGATGGGTATCTTCTGTGCCATCTCCAGGTTTTGTTTTATAGCTCAGGGATGATCTATGTTAAGCTAGGGAGATTGTAACATCCTGAGTTTTTTGAGCGGGTCAAATTCCTTACCCGTTTTGAATTTTTGGAGTTGGTGGGTGTGCTAACTCTTTCTTCGATCTTTGGAACTTAATTACAAGTTTTCCTTTGACCTAAGACCTTGTGTTTAGATAAAATGCTTAGAAAGTGCACTACTACAAAATAGACCTTTAACAACACCGACCTTTATCAGCACTATAAAAAAGTGATGATAAAGGTTCCCTTTATCAGCACTAAAACAAGAATTGATAAAGGGTACCATTTATCATCATTTGTTAGCACTGATAAAAGGTACCCTTTTTCAGTGTTGATAAAGGGTACCCTTTATCAGTGCTTTATTTTTTATGCTGATGAAGGACACCCTTTATCAGTGTTTTTTAGTGCCCATAAAGAGATTCTTTATTAGAATTTTTTTAGCACATATAAAGGTCTATAAATAAATAAAAAATCAAAACGAGTTTATTAAAAGAATATTAAAATTATTATTAATTAAATAATTTTGGATAAAAATGAATAAATTGATTATACTACATATAAATTATAAATACTAGTAAATAGTATATATTAAATATATAGATATATGTAAAATGAAAATTAAATGAATAAAAATTAAAAATAAGTAACTTGAGAAAAATATTAAACATTTTATTAATTAAATAATTATTGATAATGTTAATAAATTGTATATTATATATATATATGAATGTATATAAATATGATTTATATAATACAAAATATTTGTGCTTTACTTTAAATAGTAATATATTTAATTAGTGAATAATGGTTTATTATTAAAAATTAATATTAATTAAAAATACTAACTAATTGCATCGAGTAATGGACATAATTGAATGTTGTTTTATTTTTTCAATTTAACATAGATCAAATGTGTGTTATTTTGATTTCACATATACATAATTAATGCACTTTTATATACAACACACACACAAATATTTACATAATTAATGAAATATTATATAGAAACACATACACCTTATATTTATATAATTTATTCAAATTTTACTATTCATTTTATAATTTTATTATATCATGATATATTTAATATATCATGTATTTAATCGTAGTAAATTTTATTTATTTATTTTTAATTTTATTACAGTCAAGTATTAATTCATTTTTAATATGTTTTATTTTTTATTTTTTATTTTTTTGGGAATTTAATCGATTTCTATTATTTATTTTTTATATATATTTATTTACTATATTTTAATATTTTCAATATGCATTCATCTTTATTTCAGTATATATTCATATTTTGTTAATAATTTATATTTAATTAATAAAACTTATACATTTTTTCAGTATTGTTAAAGTTTACTCATTTTTAATTATTGAATTTCACTTATTTTTAACATACATGCACTTAAGATTAAATATTCATTAATAATGTTAAAAATATATTTGTAAAAGAATATTTATAAATAAAAATAGTTATAAATGTATATTTAATATATTTATACATTTATATATTTATAATTATAAATAAATAAATATTATTTTTTTAAAAAGTATTTATATAATTATAAACATATAATTATATATATTTAAAAAATTATAAAATTATAAAGAATTTATTTAAATAATGAATATATTTACTATATTTATATTTATATATATTTATAATATATATATATATATATAATTATATAAATATATATAATTATATAAATATTATTTTTTAAAAATCATTTATATCATTACAAATAAATAATTATATATTTAAATAATTATTAAATTATAATAAATATATTTAAATGAAGAATAAATTTACTATATTTATATTTATATATATTTATTAAATATATATATAATTATATAAATATATTTAAATTTTTTTTATCTATAATTATAATTATAAATCCTTTATTAGCGCTTAAGTAATAAGTGCTCATAAAAGAAATATTTATCAGCATTAAAACAGGGATGATAACGATGCATTTTATTAGTGCTAATTAATTTAGTGCTGATAAAATGGATCTTTATCAGTGCTTTTTTGGAAGCACTGATAAAAGTGTCCCAATCTATTTAAATAACCCTAACCAGTCACAAACTCATCGTGATATCCAAATCTTTCCACATAATCCATCCTATGTCAGTGCTCCTTCTCAGTGAATTAAAGCTCGAATCAAGTCTTAAATCAAGGCTCAAACAATTTCAAGGCTCAAATCCAAGGCTCAAATGATTCAAGGGTCAAATGAATGTAATAATCGAATATTTTCTTGGTTTTTGATATCTCTACTTTCTCTTAGATGATTCAAAGCTTCAATCCAACATATATTATTTTCTCCTCATTATCCTCTCTCGTTGATTACATGTTTGGAGAGATTTATTTGAATTTTTTGTCATCATTATTTCTTTACTATCGGCATATCCCTGCGGTCATGAATGTTTATTGGGGATGTTTGGTTGAAAGGAGACAGGGATATCATTCCTTTCCCCCCCATCCTTATCGCTTGCCGATTCCGTGCAACCCACCCACCCTAATGCCACTAAATTATGCTTCATGATATCACCGACCCCTTAAATTTTTTCATAATTTTAAAAGAGAAGAAATATCATTTTCATTGTTCCCTCCTTATGCACATGAACACCTCCCCCCTCAAGTGCTTGCTTCTACCAGCACAGGCGATGACCGCCGACCTTCTACACACTGACAACACCAAACAAGAAATTCTCTTCATGTTAGACTGGACCATAGGGTCTATGGAATGAAATCCAGGTTCATGCCCACCTCACCTGACACATATCAATAATATATATATATATATATATATATATAATGGTAAATTTATAATATAATTATATTTACACACACACATACCCACACACATGTTTATAAATACATTTATATTTATGTATGTCAATATATATATATATATATACGCGTGTATATATATAATATATATATGTTTATATATATATATATATATTTATAATTTTGAAATAAATGTATTTAACACATTACATATATAAATATGTTAAATATTTATAATTTATATGTATAAATTTGAAAACTATGAACATATAAAAAACACAGATATATATTATATATTATATATTATATATTATATATTATATATTTATATATTATACACACACATATATATATAGACACACACACATGTATATTTTAAAAATACAAATATATATATATATATATTATACAAATATATTATGAAAATATATATATTATACTATAAAAATATATATTATACAAATATATATTATACAAATATATTATACAAATATATTATAAAAATATATTATACAAATATATTATACTAATATATTATGAAAATATACTATATAAATATATTATAAAAATATATATTATACAAATATGTTATACAAATATATTGCACAAATTTATATGTATACAATTACAAAATACAAATTTGATATATATTTATATATATTATATTTATATGTAAATAAATATATATTAAATATTAAATATTTATATATTATACACATATTTTATACAAATATATATATTATACAAACCCAAATATATATTATATTACAAAAATATGTAAAATAAAAGTATATATTATACAAATAAAGATATATATTACATAAATAAAAAAATATATATATTTACAATACAAAAATATATATTATACAAATATATAATACATAAGTATATTATACAAATATATTCTAAAAATATATCATACAAATATATTTTAGTAGAGTTCGTTCAATGATTGAAATTCATCATCCAACTTTACTTGTGAAGATTCATCTCACTTCAAAACTATTTTTGTAAGAGTAGGTCATCTCTCATTTAACTTAAAACATCTATATCTTTTATAATTACTATTATTTATTTCATTATGACTAAAATTTAATACTATATGGCCCAAATCACCATAGAACCCATAATGTACATGAAAATGAAATTTCCTTAAAAATCCCACTTTTCGTCTGCTTGAAAATAATTCTTCTTTTCAACATGTCTAGACATAATTCTTGAATCAATTTACCAACTAATAATTTTGAGATGTTTAAAACCTTTATCGTTATTAGGTATATTCTTTTCCTAAAATTATTTTTTCCATTCCTTATCAATTTTTAATTGAAATTATTATTTTGATGTGTTTTCAAATATTTGATATACCATTAATATTGAATATAATAATTCCTTAGGTTGTTACATCACTTGTTCCAAAAAATAGAATGGAGGTTGTAAAATTTTATATATGTTGGAATAATTATTAGAATTTTTTTAGGTATAAATTATTTTAGGTCTACATGTATTGGTTCTGCCCCCAGGAGTCTCTTATTCCCATCTATGTATATGAAATAACTCTTTATTTATTAAAATGTTTTATCAATGCATTTTTATATCTTCTAGTTGATCAAATGATTGTTTATTATTATTTTTTATCATATTTGGTCTTCTTATTACTTCTTAATTTCCTATATTATATTTTCATTTGTTTAGAGGGTTTAAGAAAGAGTTTCTCATTTTAATAGAGGTAGGAACAATATTATTTAGAGGATTGAAAGTATTAAAAGTGGGATTTCTCTTATAAATATAGAATTCATAGAGTCCCCAAAGATTAATATATCATAACATGTCCCCACTGAGACCCCTTTAATCATAGAAAATAAAGTTTATGCCCCCCAAATACCACCTTCAATAGGAATAAGTTTATAATTAATTCCAATGGTGCAATTCTCACAAATGGGAGGCATTACCCCTTTCATAGAACACAATTCAGTAAAACTATCATCCTCATCATATTCATCTCCAAAACAATTTTTATTTCATTTTTTTTCTTGAGACTCACCCCCATCTCTTTTATGTTGCTTGTCCTACTCTAAGTATTAGTCATCCCATGTATGAAAAATGATTAGAGTATTTCAAGAAACATAGGTGCATGTCCATAAGATATAGAGGATGTGTATAAAAAAAATGCAATGATTAATGTTTGGGAGATGGGCTAATGGGGTTGAAATTTTTCTTTCACCTTTGAATGAATTTTGAGGATAACACCTACCATAACAGAGTAATTATTTTCTTAAATTCAATTACAGATTTTCTTCAAAGAATTATTAAATTATTTAAAATAATCAAATGTTGGGTTTCCCTTATTATAATTATCTATAACTTTCACTTTTGATAATGAATATCTTATATTTATTTATTTATTTATTGTAAAAAATTGATATTTTATGAACCCAATAGGATGAATATGAATTGAAAATGGAAGCATGCTAATCATTTGAAAAAATATTATGAAGATGGAGTTCAAGAGTTCATCAAGTTTACAATAGAGCATGCATATGACCCTTATCAAATCCTTTGTTCATGTTTACATTGTTGTTATTCAATAAAAAATAGTCCAGAAGAGTTGGAAAAACATTTTATTTTCCAAAAAACTGATCAAAGATATAAATGTTGAACTAAACATGAGAAAAAACTAAACATGCACACTGATTGGGATGATACTGCAGTTTATGGATCATTTTATATGAATACCAGTGTAAATTATGATGGAAATCACATGAAAGAAATGATAATGGTAATTGAAGATGACCTTCACGATTTTACAAAGTTGTTTGAGAAGTTAAATATATGGGCTAAGAAACCATTGTATACTGGTTGTACTAAATACACAACATTGTCAGATGTATTGAAGTTATATAATTTGAAATCTAGGAATGGATGGAGTGACACCAGATTTACAGAATTACTTGGTCTCCTAAATGATATGCTACTAGAAGAAAATTAACTACCATGTTGAACATATGATTCTAAACAAATGCTACATTAAATGTCCATGATCTTTTAAAAAATACATACTTATATAAATTATTTCATATTGTTTTTCAAGGACCATGATTCACTCATAAAATTCCATAAATGCGTCATGGATCGATACAAGAAAAATGAATCAAGTCTTTTGAAATTTTTATGGTAATTTCCTTTCATTACACAGTTTAGAAGACTATATGAATGTTAGGAAATCATGAGACAATTGACATGGAATGAAGATACAAAAATTAAAGATGGGAAACTACATTATCCAGGAGATTCTCCTTAGTGGAAGAAAATTGATTATGAGTCTCCTGAATTTGAAAATGATCCAAGAAACTTTCATCTTGCATTATCTACAGATGGAATAAACCCTTTTGGTGTACAAAGTAGTACTCGGAGTACATGTCTTGTCTTGTTTGTAAATTATAAATTACTTCCACAGTTATGCATGAAAAAAAATACACTATGTTGTCTCTGCTTATATCTGGACCAAAGAAACTTGGTAATGATATTGATGTCTATTTGGATCTATTGATCTAAGATTTGAAATTGATGTGGGATACATGTGTTACAATTTATGATTCTCAAAGAAGGGAATAATTCACATTGAGGGCCATGTTTTATGGGATGATAAATTAACTACTCACTTATAAAAATTTATTAGGCTATAATATTAAAATAATTTTGGGGTGTCCCATTTGTGAAAAAAACATAAACTCTATTCAGTTGAAACATTCCTCAAAGACTGTGTTCTTAGTACATCAAAAGTTTTTACCTTGATGACATAAATATTGACCCTAGATGATAGTATTCAATGTGAATGTCAAACAAGGTACAACACCATCTCTAATAATGGGTGATCAACTATTCAATAAAGTAAAATATATTGACACTATTTTTTATAAACCATTTTTAAAAAACCTTACTAAATAATGTTGGAAGAAGAGATCAATTTTCTTTTAATTACCGTATTGGAATTGTTTGTATGTCAGAAATTTTCTTGATGTCATACATATAGAAAAAATGTATTTTATAGTGTTGTTTTCATGTTACTAAATGTTCCTAGAAAAATGAAATATGGAATCAAGGTTAGGTTAGACATGATTGACATGGGGATAAGGGAATATTTGGCACTAGTGAAGGGTAGAAGGTGGACTTTTCTTCCTCCAACAGATTACAATCTATCTAGAAAGGATAAAATGATTTTTTTTCTTAACAGTGTAAAAGTTATAGAGGGGTATTAATAAAATATAAATAATATTTTTTCAATTACTAATTTGAAGTTACAAGGACTAAAATCACACGTCTATCATGTTTTGATGTAAGATTTGATGTATGTTGATTTTCTTTTCATTATACTTAAAAATTTACAACATAAATTAACAATACTCTGCTTCTTTTTCAAATCCATATGCAGTAAAGTTATATACCCAATGAAGTTTCCAATCATGAATAAGGAGGTTTTATTCATATTATGTGAATTAGATATGTTCTTCCCACTATAATTATTTAATATAATGGTCCACCCGATGGTTCAATTGGTTAGAGAGGTTCAAATATGTTGTCCTTTCCATTATATATGGTTGCACCCCATTGAATGGTATATGGATATTTTGAATGGGTATATCAATAATTAAAGTTTGTTAGAAGGTTGTATTAAAGAAAGATATATTATTGAAGAAGATATTGAATTCTTCTCCAAAAGTCTGGTCATAGAGGATGCCTTATAGAAGAAGGTATTTTCAAAAGAGATGTTGTTACAATTACCTTAACAGAGCGGGATCAATCACATCCTTACATTTAAAAAAATAGAGAAGATGTTTATCCATACATTGAATTCGAAAAATAAATTCTTATAGATTTGAATCTATTAAGGGTCTAAGGATGGATATCAAATACACATAATCAACAGTTTATATGATGGTTCCAAGATAAAATTATAAGGATTTATATGAAAATATGAATTCAATTGTCAAACGAATTCAATGGATAGTAATGGGACTAAATGAAAATGTTATATCTTACACTGGGTTTTTAATGAATGGTTATACATTCTATACAAAAGAACATGATGAATGTAGTATGATGCAAAACAGTGGTGTTATGCTTATGGAGGAAGTGATGAACATATATGGTTCACGGGATAAAAATACGATTTATGCACATATGTCATATTTTAGCATTATAAAACATATATAAGAGTTGGATTATAAAATATTTCAAGTGTTGATTTTTCATTACAAATGGGTTTACAATACAAGTGCAGTAAAAGTTGATGAAATGGGATTTGTGAAGGTGAATTTCAGTGTAGAAGGGAAAGAATACTAGTCGTTCATAATGGAATCATAAGAAGTGAAAGTATTTTATGTATCTAATCCAACAAAAAAGAATTTGTCGATTTCCCTATTGATGACTAAAACAAATTTCAGGTCAGATGAAAATTCAGTCGAGGATGATCCTTTCATTGGGAGATCAAAATCAGTTTATGTTGGTCCCAATGTAGATAATTTCTTGAATGTTATAGGGGACAAAAAAGAGGGTATTTGGATTCTTGATAAAGGAACCAAATCCCTAAAACCTTTTAAAAAATAGAGTATTAAATTAGATGGTAAAAGTGTTTTTTAATATATTATATTTTTCCTCATAATATTATATGTTCTCTATTGCATTAACATAATCTAAATTAAATGTTTGACTACTCATGCTAACAATGTATTTTTTACATGATGATGTTACCAATCCCTCATAAGAACAAATTATAATGAAGTAAACCCTTTGGGAAGATGTAATATTAATGTTATGATATACTTTCTCTATTTTAATAAAAAATTATATAATGAAATTTTGATTTAATTTTTATTATTACTTATAGATTTTATTTATTTTAAAAGATTTTTATCCATATTTTGTGCCTTTCTACACCAAAACTTCCACAAACTTCTTCTCCCTCGAAACCTTTTCACCCTTGTAGTGTTTCATTTATCATTTTCCTTCAAGTTCCTTCCACTGCCTTTGTAGGAAGAGCAATGACGCTAACTCTTCTTAATCAAAGAGGTAATATTGATGTTTGTACAGTAAAATAATTATCCATAGAATTAATTTATTATTTTAAATTTATGTTTAATTTATTTATTTTTAGTATTACTCATATAAGAATTATTTTCTTATACAGGTGGTGTAACGACCCAAAGTTTCATTAATGGAAATCCCTCTTGATCTTATTAAATGTCTCTTTATGGAAAAATGTTTTTATAAGATGTCAAATTATTTGGTTTTATGTTATAAATGGTGACCGTTGATAATATAGACGTTGAACAGTGATCACATGATTAGTATAAATATAAGGCTTTAACGAACCCAATTTTACTCAGACAAAGGAAGCAGTGACCTCATCCAGTAGAATTGCCCCATACGAAGCCCATTTGTCGGAGCTCAGAAAAGAGGTGGAATCCTTGGGCTTCGGCCTTGACCAAGACCAAGCTGAGCCTCACCATGTCAAGATCAAACGTGACTGTCTACGGGAAAAGTGGAAGTTGATTGAAATTACCACTCGAGCGATGTTATCCGAGCCACCCCAAGAGTCTTTCACCATCACACACCTTACCCTTAGGTCTTATGCGGCTGTTTTAAGGGGTTATGTAACAAATAAGTAGTACTATGTTCATGTACATTATTTTTGTATATAATAATGAATATAATTTCTAGTCATTTTTGATACATTGTAAATAGTTTTTAAAGTACAAATGGTGTTTTTAGTTATTATTTAATTAAGAAATCTATTTTATTAAATTAAGGGATTTTTTGAATTAAATAATATTTTTATAAAATAATAATAATATTATTAAATTATTTTTTATTAAATATAAATGATATTATAATTTTATGAATGAAATTAAAATTTTTATTAAGGTTTGAAAGCCATTTCTGTCAAAACCCGTGAATTTTCGATAAATGTCAATTTTTATTTTAAAAGTGAAAATTCACATATTTAGAAAATTATTTAGATAAAATAAATGTCATTTCTGGAATCATGACATCAAAATTATCCAACGGTGAATTTTTCATAATTTTCTGAGACAGTCAAATTTTTGGGTAAAAATTAAATACCATTTAAATATATAATGTGTTTTATGACATCATAATGACCCAATGGTGATGTAATAAAATACCATAATCCTTATATTCGGCCAATATATGTTTTATCATTAAAATAATGTGATTTTGGGTTTTTTTGACTTACTTTTCAAAGCATTAATGGACCCCTCAAGACATATTCAACACTTTGCCTTTTTAAATTAATTTCCAAGGGAGTGTGACTCACCTCCACATAAGCAACCTTATTATTTTAATTAGTTTGGACCTTGTCCTTGTAAAATATTTTTTTTCTCTTTCCTTTTCCATAAACCATGGGCAAAAACCATGGGATGGTTTGTGGTTTGGATTAGTTTAATATAAGGGGTCCCAAACCTAAATAATAAAGAATTCTCTCACCTTTCCTATATAAACCCACCCAAACTCCCACTTACTCCTCACTAAAATCCTTTGGAGTTCGTCCAACCTCTGCCCTACTCTCTCTAGAATCATCACAAGGTGCCCCAAGCTCCCAAAAAGCCTCTCACAATCCTCTCTATAGCCTTTGGAAGCACACTTCCAAGTAAGGGTTTTTTCTTCCTTTCTCATTTTTTTTCAATTTTCTTTAAGTTGTATTGCCCTTTTAATTTCAATTATGAATGTTGGGGTATGGTTTCGAACCTCCCCCATACTTCCCTCTTATTTTTTTAATTATGGGAGACCCCTTTCTCTCTCATTAAATGCCTCCCATGTACACCCGTTACTATGCCGAAATTCCGAAAGGAACTTCTCTCTCTTCCTTTACATTCAAGCAATAATTTTGTATCATGAATCCATATTCCATCACAATTGTTGGGACATGTATCTATATGACCTCCTTACTGTCCATTAAATGTAAATATGATGAGGAACCCCTTTCTCTCTCATCAACCATTTTCACGAATTCTTATGTCATGTCGTTACGCTGCCAAAATCGCACCGATTTTCTAAGCCAATGCCATTGTGTAGTGGATACCATGCCCATTTCTCCATCAAGGGTATCCACCTTTATGCACATTTAATTATTGATTATAAAGTTTCATGTATGAATTCCACATTCCTTTATCGTGTAATAAATAATTATGTTTTATGAATCCATGTTTTATGATCCACGTGGCACACTTATGCATGAAATGAAATGTTTAAGAAGGGTGCGCCCTTATAGCGCTCCAATGCATTGGGTAAAGTATAGTATCATGATATGTCATGTGCAATGAGTATTTACTCATGATAATTCAAGTGCAACGAGGGTTTACTCGTGCTTCATGTGCAATGAGGATTTACTCATGATTTATGTGCAATGAGGCTTGGCTCATGCTAATTCCATGTTAAGTGTTGTTTCCACATTTCCATGTTATGATTATCATGATTTATCATGCCTTTATGTTCATGTTTCTATTATTATCTATTGACATTACTATTACCTAACATGTATTGTACTCCTCATGTTATTCCATGTGTACTCCCTTACTGGGCTTTATAGCTCACCCTTTTCTTATGCATGTCCTCAGGTTATCCCATGCAATGCTAAGTACGAGGGAATGTAGTGGTCATGTAAAAAAAGTTTTCAATAAAGATGTTGTATTTCATGTTTTAAGTTTTTATGTAATGATCCTAAGCCCCAAAGACACTAAACCTATAGATCTTCTTTGTTGTATCAAGTGAAGTTTTATGTAATAAAGCATGTTTAAGTTGTAATAAAAAGCAGGGTTGTCATAGTTGGTATCAGAGGATAGGTTTGGTTATTTTTGGGATTAGGATTAGAAAAACCCTAGTAAAGACTTAGAGATAAGACTAAGTATAACAAAAACATCCCTATGTTTTGGTAATTATTGAGTAAGTGGTTTATCAAGAAAATACATCCCTATCTGGATACGAGCAGGTAGAGGCGGCTCTGAAACAGATGTATCCTAGGGGTAAAACCCAAAACACCTCTTTGAGATAGACTTGAACGGGAAATGGTGCACGAAAACGAGCCTTTCTACACTCTTGGTTACGACACTCCCGGTGGATATGCTTTGGTAAATTCACAAGATTAGTATGAACCCTTATTAAGGGAATTAAAAAAAATTCCCCTAAGAATATATGTTCGAAAGTAGATCATGAAAATCCTAGATTGAAGCCTATAGACTCATGAGTTAAGGAAATGAAAGTTTATTTATAAGTCATCAACTTTTGTCTTTGGATTACCCTTTATGTGTTACCCCTAACTTTCCTTTTATTCCAGCCAATGGCCGGTAATAGGAGGACTCAGGCTAACAACCGTTGTGAAGATCAGTGTGATGACTGTACTAGTAAGATGCCAAATCCAATGGGAGCGGGAATCGCGAACTTTGTTACACTTCTCTCTCAGCTAACTCAAGTTTTGAATAGAAACACGGGTCAAGAGGAATGTTCAACCCCCCCTAAGAAAGAACAAGTCGCTATCGAAAGCTTCATGAGACAAAGACCTCCTACTTTTAGTGGATCATCTGATCCCACGATCGCTGAACAATGGATCAAATACATTGAAAAGATCTTCTCCATCCTTCAATGTTCTAAACAAGAGAAGGTTCTTCTGGCTGCTTATCGTATGGAGGGTGAAGCTAATCAATGGTGGACGTTGATCAAAAATACGAAGCCTGAGGAGGAGATCGAGTCTTTGGAATAGAAGGAATTCCAGAAGATGTTTTCCGATAAATATTTTCCGCGCACCCTCCGGCTTAAGATGGAAAGGGACTTCCTTTCCCTCAAGAAAAAAGATTAATAATCTATTGGAGCGTATGAGTAAAACTTCACAAGGCTTGCACGATACACTTCCGGCTTTGTCATTACCCTCGAATGTAAGGTTGACCGCTTCTTTGGTGGGATGAAGCCTAGATTGCGGAAAGCATTAGCGATCCGTGACTTCGACAGCTATGAGGAAATTGTTCGATGTGCCCTCAAGGTCGAAATGGAGATCAAAGAATCACAGGGGTATCATGGGGGCAAGAAGCGTAAGGTAGACTTCAATGCTGGTGGTCTGATGGATAAATCCAATGGCGCTAAGAAGTTCCATCACCCCACTTTCCAAAAGTGTGGAAAGAAGCACCCTGGAAATTGCCTTAAGGGGACGAGAAAATGCTTCAGGTGTGGAAGAGAAGGGAACCTAGCTGTTAACTGTCGGCAAGAAGGACCCGCGGCTGCGACAGAGGAGAGTAATGCTCCGTTAGAACCTCAATGCGTTGTTCAATGCTATAAATGCAAAGAACTGGGTCATTTTTCAAATCAGTGCCCTAATCCAAGGGTTATCAGAGGCAACCAACAACCTCCAAGACAGCAAGGAAGAGCTTTTTCCATCACTTCTCCCGAAGTGAACCCCGACAACGAAGTGGTGAAAGGTACTCTAGTTATTCATTCAAGAATAGCGAACATACTTTTTGATTCAGGTTCTACACATTATTTTATATCTCGAAAGTTTAGTAGAACAATCCCAGCACCACCACAAATCATGGAAGTAAAGATGTCGGTGAGTACGACAAATGAAGAAATCATTGCATCCCATGAGTATAAGTCCTCCCCTGTTATAATCTATGGATTGAATTTCCTGGAGAACCTCGTCATACTCCCTCTGGTGGAATTTGATGCAATTCTTGGCATGGATTGACTTTCCTTATATAGAGCCAATATAAATTGTCGGGAGAGGGAAATCACACTCCATATAGAGAATCGACCCCCGATTCTTTACAAGTGTCAGGAGGAAGATGAATCTCCTTTAGATCCATCATCTCAAGCATGGATATTACTGCCCTATGAGCATGCGTATCTGGCTCATATGATTGAGTCCAAAGAATAAACCATCCTTGAAGAAATGCCTATTATGAGGGAATTCGCGGAAGTGTTTCCCGAGGAACTGCCTGGTCTTCCTCCTAGAAGAGATGTTGAGTTATCAATTAAACTTATACCTAGGGCGTTACCAATATCCAAGACTCCATATAGAATGGCTGTTGTTGAGCTTGAAGAGCTAAAGAAACAACTAAAGGAGAATCTGGATAAAGGGTTTATACACCCAAGTGCTTCACCATGGGGTGCACCGGTCCTCTTCGTCAAGAAGAAGGATGGGTCAATGCGGATCTGCATCGATTATCGTGAACTTAGAAAAATCACGATAAAGAACAAGTATCCTCTCCCAAGAATCGATGACTTGTTTGTTCAGCTGCGTGGAGCACAATACTTATCCAAGGTGGATTTGCGGTCGGGATATTATCAAGTAAGGGTGAAGAAGGAAGATGTCCCCAAGACTGATTTTCGTACAAGATACGGGCACTATGAATTCATAGTAATGCCTTTCGGACTCACCAATGTTCCAAAAATCTTCATGGACTTAATGAATAGAGTCTTTAGAGATTAACTTGAAAAATTTGTGGTAGTCTTTATATATGATATTCTAATATAATCCAAAACCAAGGAGGATCATGAGGAGGATTTAAGAACTGTACTAGAGACTTTGCGCAAGGAGAAGATCTATGAAAAGTACAGCAAGTGTGAGTTCTAGTTGAAGGAAGTCTCATTCTTGGGCCATATCATCACAAGAAATGGGATATCTGTGGATCCCTCCAAAATAGATGCAATTGAGGGATGGCCGAGGCCAACATCGGTAACGGATATCCGTAACTTCTTGGGGTTAGCTGGATATTATCGACGATTTTTGAGAAATTTCTCACGATTGTCCAACCCTCTTACCAAGCTAACTCGAAAGGGAGTAAATTTTTCTTGGAATGATGAATGCGAAGAAATATTCAAGGAGTTGAAAAGGAGGCTTATCACTGCGCCCGTGCTCACTTTACCCACAAGTGGGGAAATTTTTGTGGTATTCAGTGATGCCTCAAAGAAGGGCTTAGGCTGTGTGCTGATGCAGAATGATAAAGTGATATCCTATGCCTCAAGGCAGTTGAAAATCCATGAGTGAAACTATCCAACGCATGATCTGGAGTTGGCGGTGGTGATATTTTCCTTGAAAATCTGGCGGCATTATCTCTATGGAGAGAAATGTGAGATATATACTGACCACAAGAGTCTTAAATATATATTCACACAGAAAGAGATTAATATGATCCAGAGAAGATGGATAGAGCTCATCAAGGATTATGACTGTTCAATACATTACCACCCTGGGAAAGCGAACAAGGTGGCAGATGCCCTAAGTAGAAAGGATCCAGCGATTCTATCAATGATGAGAATTGAGAAGGATCCAATCTTCTTAGACTTGATGAAGATGGACATGGGAATCATAAAAAAGGGAACATAATCAATCCTTTCACAAATGATTGCTCAACCATCTCTTTTGTAAAGGTTAAAGGATGGTCAAAAGGATGATGTGGGAATTCAAGAAAAAGTGGAAGCTATAAAAAAGGGAAAATCCTTGGAGTTTAATGTTAATGAAGAAGTAATTGTGCGGTTTGGGAAAAGACTATGTGTTACATCAAGTCCGGAGCTAAAGAAGGAAATTTTGGATGATGCACATAGTTAGAATTTATCTATTCACCCAGGGAGCACAAAGATGTATCGAGATCTCCGAGAAAACTTTTGGTTGGATAATATGAAGAAGAAGATCGCTGAATATACATCAAAGTGCCTGGTGTGTCAAAAAGTGAAGGCAGAGAGACAGAAGTCTAAGGGGATGATGCAACCATTGCCCATACTAGAATGGAAATGGGAGAACATCACCATGGACTTTGTCACCAGACTTCCAAGGACATCCAAAGGCAATAATGCAATCTGGGTTGTTGTAGATCATCTTACAAAGGCTGCACACTTCATTTCTATTCAAGAGGATTTCTCTTTGGATCAACTAGCACAAATATATATCAGGGAAGTGGTAAGGTTTCATGGAGTACCACTATCTATTGTGTCTGACCGAGATCCAAGATTAACCTCTAAGTTTTGGAAGAGTCTTCAACATGCTCTGAATACTGAACTGAACTTCAGTACGGTCTATCTTCCTCAAACTGATGGCCAATCCGAGCAGACTATCCAAACACTTGAGGATATGTTGAGAGCGTGCTCAATGGACTTTAAATGAGGATGGGATCAACATCTTCCTCTGGTTGAGTTATCTTATAATAACAGTTTCCACTCGAGCATCCAAATGGCACCATATGAAGCCATGTATAGGAAAAGGTGTAGAACACCAGCATGTTAGGATGAGGTCGGTGAACGTAAGCTTCTTGGACCAGAAATGGTCGAAGAAATGGTAGAGAAGGTGAAAACCATTCAGCAGCATATCAAGGCAGCCCAGTGTTGACAGAAGAGTTATGCAGATAATCGTCGACGAGACCTTGAATTTAAAGTTGGAGACATGGTGTTTCTACACATATCTCTGTGGAAGAAGGTCATGAGGTTTGGAAAGAAAGGGAAGTTAAGTCCAAGGTACATCGGCCCCTTCGAGATTCTTGATCATGTTGGGGCTGTGGCCAATAGACTAGCACTTCCACCTACCATGGCCAAGGTGCATGATGTATTTCATGTATCCCTCTTAAGGAAGTACATACCAGACCCTTCACATGTACTCTCATATGAGGTGGTACAATTGGAAGATGATCTTTCTTATGAGGAGCAACCAGTGAAGATCTTAGATCGTAGAGAAAAAGTTCTACAAAATAATACAATTCCCCTCGTCAAGGTGTTGTGGAAAAACCACAAGTTTGAAGAAGCGACTTGGGAGTCGGAGGATATGATGAAGCTGAGTTACCCACATTTGTTTTAGTGTGGGAAAAGGAAAAATTTCAAGGGTGAAATTTCTTAAGGGGGGAATATTGTAACGACCCAAAGTTTCATTAATGGAAATCCCTCTTGATCTTATTAAATGTCTCTTTATGAAAAAATGTTTTTATAAGATGTCAACTTCTTTGGTTTTATGTTATGAATTATGACCATTGTTAATATAGTCGTTGAACAGTGATCACATGATTAGTATAATATAAGGCTTTAACGAACCCAATTTTACTCAGACAAAGGAAGCGATGGCCTCATCCAGTAGAATTGCCCCATACAGAGCCCATTTGTCAGAGCTCGGAAAAGAGGTGGCATCCTTGGGTTTTTCCCTTGACCAAGCACAAGCTGAGCCTCACCATGTCAAGCTCGAACGTGACCGTCTATGGGAAAAGTGGAAGTTGATTGAAATTACCACTCGATCGATGTTATCCGAGCCACCCCAAGAGTCTGTCACCATCGCACACCTTACCCTTAGGTCTTATGAGGCTGTTTTAAGGGGTTATGTAACGAATAAGTAGTACGATGTTCATGTACATTATTTTTGTATATAATAATGAATATAATTTCTAGTCATTTTTGATACATTGTAAATAGTTTTTAAAGTACAAATGGTGTTTTTAGTTATTATTTAATTAAGAAATATATTTTATTAAATTAAGGGATTTTTTGAATTAAATAATATTTTAATAAAATAATAACAATATTATTAAATTAAATTTTATTAAATATAAATGATCTTATAATTTTATGAATGAAATTAAAATTTTTATTAAGGTTTGAAAGCCATTTCTGTCAAAACCCGTGAATTTTCGATAAATGTCGGTTTTTATTTTAAAAGTGAAAATTCACATATTTAGAAAATTATTTAGATAAAATAAATGTCATTTCTGGAATCATGACTTCGAAATTATCCAATGGTAATTTTTCATAATTTTCTGAGACAGTCAAATTTTTGGGTAAAAATTAAATACCGTTTAAATATATAATGTGTTTTATGACATCATAATGATCCAATGGTGATGTAATAAAATACCATAATCCTTATGTTTGGCCAATATATGTTTTATAATTAAAATAATGTGATTTTGGGTTTGTTTGATTTACTTTTTAAAGCATTAATGGACCCCTCAAGACATATTCAACACTTTGCCTTTTTAAATTAATTTCCGTGGGAGTGTGACTCACCTCCACATAAGCAACCTTATTATTTTAATAAGTTCGGACCTTGGAATTGTAAAATATTTTTTTCCTATTTCCTTTTCCAGAAACCATGGGCAAAAACCATGGGATGGTTTGTGGTTTGGATTAGTTTAATATAAGGGGTCCCAAACCTAAATAATAAAGAATTCTCTCACCTTTCCTATATAAACCTACCCAAACTCCCACTTCCTCCTCACTAAAATCCTTTGGAGTTCGTCAAAACTCTACCCTACTCTCTCTAGAATCCTCCCAAGGTGCCCCAAGCTCCCAAGAAGCCTCTCACAAGCCTCTCTCTAGCCTTTGGAAGCACACTTCCAAGTAAGGGTTTTTTCTTCCTTTCTCATTTTTGTCAATTTTCTTTAAGTTATATTGCCCTTTTAATTTCAATTATGAATGTTGGGGTATGGTTTTGCACCTCCCCCATACTTCCCTCTTATTGTTTGAATGATGGGATATCCCTTTCTCTCTCATTAAATGCCTCCCATGTACACCCGTTACTATGCCGAAATTCCGAAAGGAACTTCTCTCTCTTCTTTTACATTCAAGCAATAATTTTGTATCATGAATCCATATTCCATCACAATTTTTGGGACATGTATCTATATGACCTCCTTACTGTCCATTACATGTAAATATGATTAGGAACCCCTTTCTCTCTCATCAACCATTTTCATGAATTCTTATGTCACGCCGTTACGCTGCCGAAATCGCACTGATTTTCTAAGCCAATGCCATTGTGTAGTGGATACCATGCCCATTTCTCCATCAAGGGTATCCACCTTTATGCACATTTACTTATTGATTATAAAGTTTTATGTATTAATTCCATATTCCTTTATTGTGTAATGAATGATTATGTTTTATGAATCCATGTTTTATGATCCATGTGGCACACTTATGCATGAAATGAAATGTTTAAGAAGGGTGCGCCCTTATAGCGCTCCAATGCATTGGGTAAAGTATAGTATCATGATACGTCATGTTCAATGAGTGTTGAATCATGCTAATTCAAGTGCAACGAGGGTTTACTCATGCTTCATGTGCAATGAGGATTTACTCATGCTTTATGTGCAATGATCCTTGGCTCATGATAATTCCATGTTAAGTGTTGTTGCCACATTTCCGTGTTATGATTATCATGATTTATCATGCCTTTATGTTCATGTTTCTATTATGATCTATTGAAAATCCTATTTCCTAACATGTATTGTAATCCTCATGTTATTCCATGCGTACTCCCTTACTGGGCTTTATAGCTCACCCTTTTCTTATGCATTTCCTCAGGTTATCCCATGCAATGCTAAGTACGAGGGAATGTAGTGGTCATGTAAAGGAAGTTTTCAATAAAGATGTTGTATTTCATGTTTTAAGTTTTTATGTAATTATCCTAAGCCCCAAATACACTAAACCTCTCGATCTTCTTTGTTGTATCAAGTGAAGTTTTATGTAATAAAGCATGTTTAAGTTGTAATAAAAAGCTGGGTTGTCATAGGTGGATTTTTTTGTTCAAGTTGTGGTGGTTTGTGAAAATTTCATGCCTTTCTACACCAAAAATTCCACAGACTTCTTCTCCCTAAAAACCTTTTCACCCCTGTAGTGTTGGAATTTATTACTTTCCTTTAAGTTCCCTCCACTTCTTAATCATAGAGGTAATATTTATGTTTTCACAGTAAATTCATTGTCTATATAATTAATTTATTGTTTAATATTTATGTGTTAGGACCAATGGGGTCCTATATACCCTGAGAGGGGGGGGGGGTGAATCAGGGTATGGATATTCTTTTTCAATGTTCTTCCTGCCCCACTGGATCTTGACCTCTTTATTACAAGGGTCACTTTGTTTGCACTTGTGTGTTTATTATGATCACTTATTTTCTTCTTTATCTAATGATGATGATTTAAATGCAACGCAGGGAAGTAAGCATATAGAAAGAAAGATTTTTACTTGGTTCACCCTCACTGGGCTACGTCCAAGGAGCATACGCTGACAAGTTTCCGGTCGTACCTAATTCCACTATTCTTCACTAGATGTGGATACAATGGTTTGGGCTAGATCACTTCTATGTCCAGGCTCACTACCTTTACAAAGTTTAGGGTCAGCTCACTGCTTTCCCAAGGGTCACTCCCTATTTCTCTCTCTCTGGATCACTGCCGGTGGAGAGGATCACCTTTTTCCTCTTCCTTTGCTCACTGTGTCGGAAAGGATCCACTCACAGTTTATAGACCTGTAAGTCTCTTCATTTGCATGAAGGAATGCATCTTCCTCTGTAAGTAGATGCTATGTTGAAGCCCAATTTTCACCCTTATATGAATCTCTCTTTGCACCGAAGGTATCGGGCAAACTTCCAGCTTCCACGCAGCCCGAAAATCACTGCTGGAAATAAACCTTACTTGGCGCGCAAGTCAATCTCAACGCGCAAGTATCGGAGCGCAATTCACAACAGGTGCGTAAGTATTCCTCAAACACTTGCACGACACAACCTTACTCAACTCCAAACTTGCACGACTCACTTCCTTTTATGCCCAATCCAATATTGGTGTGCAACTGCCAACAATCGCCCTTCTTCAAATCTGGCGCGCAAGACCCACTTGCACGACACACCACCACTTGCGCGACCACCACACCTGCGTGAAGGGAGCTCTGAATCTTCAAAGTGTTTAACTCTGGTGATAAATTAAGAGGGTTGGTCCAATATTTATAGGCATTTGGTCACCCCTGTGCGACGGTGCGCAAGTCACCTGCGCGACCCAGTTTCGGCGTGCAAGCCTTCTATCCTCCTAGACACTTGCACGACTAACTCCCAAACTTGCATGAACCTGTTTCCTTTTCCATATTTTGATCTTATGATCTTGAAAAACATATGGCGTGCAAGTTTCTTATACTACAATTCCTCGGCGTGCAAGTCCCTTTTCCAAAAACACTTTTCTTCATTTGTCGTTTTTCAGGCCCAAAAATTTGGCAAACACTGGAAAACGGCACCACCTTGTATCTGTTCTTTTTGTACCGCCTCCAGATCGTCCATTCCATTATCAACGTTCTTGAATCAAACATGGATCATTGACCACAGCTCTTGAACTCAACATTCCACCATGAAATCCCCTTTTTCAACAAATTTTCATGTCATGGTTTGCATTGTCAGCAATCACAACACAAATGATCACTTTATCAACAAACACAATCACCTAAAAAATACTTCAATGATGCCTTGAGGGATTTTTTCCCAACAATCTCCCCCTTTGGGTTTGTTGACAACTCTTCCATAAAAATATGCATCATTAATTCTTCAGCCGCCATTCTCCTTTTGCGATTTTGATAGCGATCAAGGATTTACTCAACACATACCCTAAGCCCACATGAGCAATGCTCGGCATGAGAAACAAGAGTAAATGAAAAGTTCATCAATGAATCACTTCATCTCTGACTCCCACTGTTGACACCAAACTGATACCAATTTGTACTAAACTGATACCAATTGTTGAAGGACTTATTGGAAGACCAATGTTTGGTTTGGAAATATTCTTACCACTCTCCAACACCACTCTTCCCTTTTGCTTTTATCACGATCCTCAGCTATCGTGATATCTATTCTTTGATCGATCACTTCTAACATTGTCAGATTTAAAAATCTCCCCCTTTCTCATTTCCCCCCTATCTGGCTGCTTCACTGGTCAGATTCTCCCCGTATTTGTAATGATTTCTCAAATAGCCACACTGTCTCCCCCTTGAAAAATCACTATTTTCTCCCCCTTTGTCAACGAACCCAAAGGTCACTCCTTTGTAGTCTGTAACATAGTAGATAACACACATAAATACATTAGGGAAAACAAATCATACCTCGGGGAGAGGGGGTTCTACATCCATACTCTTTTAAGTACGGGGAGTCGACTGAACTCCCAGAGCCAGTCGATGCCTCTCAAAAGCTTCTTTGGGTAAGGCCTTTGTCAAAATGTCTGCAACCTGTAGATCGGTAGGCACATACTCCAACTTCACGATTCCCTTCTCAACCTTCTCCTTGATAAAATGATACTTTATCTGAATGTGCTTTGTCCTTGAGTGATGGACGAGATTTTTGCTGAGATTTATATCACTTGAGTTATCACACTGGATTCTGATCAGAGACTTCACTTCAACTCCCATATCTTCAAGATGCTGCTTCATCCACAATAATTGTGTGCATGCTTGAGTGGCTGCAATATACTCAGCTTCCACGGTGATCAATGAAATGCAATCTTTCTTCTTTCTAAGCCAAGAAATACACAATCCACCAAGATAGAATGCACCACCTGACGTTGATTTTCTATCATCTACTGAACCGGCCTAGTCTGCATCAATATATCCCAATAACTCTGTCTGAGATTTGTCCGTATATGTCAAGCTGAAATCCACTGTGCCCTGGATATACTGAAGAATTATTTTCACTGCAAGCATGTGGATTTCCTTGGGATTACTCTGATATCTTGCTGCTTGGCATGTGGAAAAAACAATATCAGGCCTTGTTGCGGTTAAATACAATATACTTCTAATAATTTGCCTGTATTCTGTGATATTAACTACCTTGCCATCCCCATATTTGGAAAATTTCATCAGGGTAGCTACCGGAGTCCTCATATCCTTGGAATTATCCTTTAAAAATATTTAAATTACCTCCTTAGCATATTTGGTCTGTGAAATGAATGTTTCATTCCTTCCTTGTGTCACCTGTAGACCAAGGAAAAATGTCAGCTCACCAATCATAGACATTTCAAACTCATGTTTCATGAATTCAGAAAACTGTCTGCACTGTGCTTCATCTGATCCACTAATGATTATGTCATCAACATAAAACAGTACCAACTTCCTTTGATTACTGTTGTGGTTGAAATAGATATTGCAATCAACTCCACCACATTGGAAACCATGTTTCTTCAAATACTGATAAATCCTTAAGTAACATGCTCCTGGTGCTTGTTTCAGCTCATACAACGCCTTCTTCAGCCTGAAAACTTTGTTCTCATACTCATGGATGAGAAAACCATCTGGCTATTCAATGTACAACTCTTCTTCCAGAACCCCATTTAGAAATGCAGATTTGACGTCCATCTGGAACACTTTGAACTTTCTTTGCACTGATATGGCCAAAAATAATTGTCTCTATCCTTGAAACCGGTGCAAATGTCTCATCAACATCAATTCCCTCTATCTGGGAGTATCCCTTGCACACTAGCCATGCTTTTTTCCGAATCACTGTGCCATATTCATTCATCTTGTTATGATAGACCCATTTAATCCTGATGACATTCTTATCTGCTGGCCTTAAAACAATCTCCAACGTCTGATTCTTCTCAATATGATTTAGCTCTTCATTCATGGATTGAACCCAGTTATCATCTTGAACTACATCATCAAAGCATTTTGGCTCAACCTGAGATAGAAAAGATGCCTGCTGCAGTGATTTTATTTTCCTTGTCTAAACTGGAGCTGACTAATCACTGATGATATTCTGCCTGTCAATTTCAGCTCGACTCTTTGGCTTTTGTGCAAATAAGAATTTTACTTCTTCATACACACCATCAGTATCTTCTTCTGAATCAACTTCAGCCACTTCTTATCTCCCTAAGTCTCTTACCACATCCTCAATTTCAACAGAAAACTTTTCACCGTGTCATTGTTTAATGACGTCATTTCTTTGAACATCTTCTCTCATATTTTTGTTGACACACCTTTGATTATCTCTTGCAGCTTCTAGGTATCCTGAAAGTAGTCAGCTGATACCAAATTGTTAGAGAAAAATAAATAAGCATGAAATGATTGATTATTGCTACTTCCCCCACAATATTTCTTACCTCCATAGACAACACTTGATCCGAGTCATCCAATTATTTCATTAATGGCTCTTACATCTGATTTTGTTATTGACTGCTCCCCCTATGTTATGAAAAAATTACTGGGGTAAGGCCCACTAAAACATTCTTCTTCTCCAGCATTATTTATTCTCATCTTCCACCCATAATTGATCCACTAAAAAAATCTCTAAGCCTACTAAGTTGGAACTCAGTGTAGGAAACAAGAGATAGAGTTAATAACACAATCACTTCCCATTGTGCTCTGTTTCTCCCTTTCTCCTTCAACTTTGGTACCTGATTTGAGCTAATAGAAACTTCGAAGCATACCATATGTCCACATTACATCTTTAAATTCCACCACCCCTTGGATCGTATCTCCCTAAACCTGAAACACATGAATCATAAGTTAATAGCATTTATATACATAGGGAGATGGTCACTTCTGGAGACCTCAGGATGAGGATTGTGGTTGATCCTGATGGGTCAACCCTTTGATTATTTCTTGCAGATCATCACAATCTTTCCTTGCTTCTTCTAGATGTCTAGCCAATTTTAACTACTCTGGCCATATGACTAGGCATTCTTTACTCACATTCTGAGCCTTTTTCTGATTTTTAGATTCTGCTTGGTTGGAATTTTTCACAATTTGGGGCTTAAACCCACTAGTACACATTTCCTTCTTTGATGTTCCACCAAAATTCCATTTCCCTTGATTCCTTCCCTGACCAGGAATATCTTTTTGTTCCATTTTCCCTTGCTTCTTCCACCATTGCAAGGATCTTGCACCTTCTTCCACTTTTCACTATGGAACACGACATGAGAATTTTTCAATACATTCTTTGTTCATATTTCTTTTATCAGATGTTTGAGTCACCACACTATTTTTCACTGGTGGTGAGTCCTCCATTGAACGTTCATTCTTCCTTATCACAGCTAGAGTAGATCTCCCCTTAATCTTCCAGGTTTGATCACATTCTCTCCTTGAGATCTGTTGTGAGTATGATAGAGGAGGTTCCTAATACACCTTTCGTTCAGCTCCATGTGATTCCCTTGAGGGTATAATCCTATTTTCCAGCTTACCACTTTGTCTCCCAATGTAAGATTCCTCTTGATGCATCACTGGATTCAAGAATCTCTTTCTGGGTTCCTTTTCCTTCTCTGCTTTCTTCTTGCTGCACTATCTGGCCAAATGCCCATGATCAGAACATATGAAACATATTCCATCAAAGATATACCTCATTTCATCATTCCTATGCCGAGATGTTGATTTCAATTGAGTTCTTCCTCTGACATTGAGCTCCTGAGATTCTAGACACATACTCATTGTGTGTCCTTTTCTACCATAGTAGTAGCATGTGATGAATGTTTTCCTCTGAGAGACTATTCTCTCTGATTTATCATGATGCTTATTCTTATTCTCATATTTAGTATTGTCTCTGTTTTCACAGCCTGAAATGTATTCCAGAGCCTCTGAATAGAAGCTTGACGTGTGGCCATGAATCCCGCAGAAAAAGCACATGTCATCACTTATTTTTGTAATTGTCCTCTTAGGCCTATCTCCAGCACCTATATGTTTTTCTCCACTCCTGGAACTATTCATGGATCGCATTATACCATGCACGGGAGGGGATTCATCAAATCCAATGCCAGATTTTCCCAAACTATATGGTCTTTGAGATGAGAAAATATTCTGTTGTTTCTATTCAGAAATTGCATATTTGTTCTTCATTTTTTCATCACTTGATGAAGGACAATCAAATAGTAAGTTCAGTGCATCCTTCAACTTGGGCTTGTCTTTGGATTTAGATTTCTCCATTTCTTTCTTGACTAATTCTATTTCTCCCTCCAGTTTCTGAATCTTCTTATCTCTTGATTCAAGTTGAACATTGAGTTCTTTTCTAAGATTCTTCCCGCTACTCACCTCATCTTCTAGTTTCTGTGTGAGCTTTTCTACCATGTTACTCTACTCTTTTACTTTCAATTTTTCCTTAGAAACAGATTCAGAGATAGATTCATTCTCTTGTTGTAGCCTTTGATTCTTCTGAACTTCTTCAGACAACTGTGTTGCTAAATCATCATTTCTAGCTTTCAGATTCATAACATCATCTGAATTTTTATTCTCTTCATAATCATCAGCCTTTTGTTTTCATTTAATTTTATCCATCTTCTGTAGTTATTCGACATGTGAATCATTATTCTCTGTTAAGTCAGTAACTATATCAATAAGCCTTTTATTTAAGCCTCTTAGCTTGTTGGCCTCAGTTTCCAATACTTTGATCCGGATATCTTTAGATTTGACTTCTTCATCCAACTTCTGGTCTACTTCCTTTGTCATGTTTTCAACATCTACTGGTGTCCTCCTTCTTGAAACTTCATCATCATCAGTTGTTCCGGCATCACTTTGATGTTCATGTACTTCACTCATTCCAACATCTTGATTGAGTAAATCAATATTTTCCCTATCAGATTCATCCAGGCCTTCCTTCAGTAAGTTGTTTGATTCTTTTAGTTGAATCAGACTTTTCCCATAAACACTTCCACACTGAGGGATACCACCTGAATTATGATTCTTCTTTGATGTTTTTCCCTTTTCCATGACACACTGAGATAAGAGAAGACTGATTCTTTAACCACACAGATCGACTACACCAAGTCCGAGCAAACAAATCTGATAAAAGCAACTGTCCCTTTGATACCAATTGTTTGGACCAATAGGGGCCTATATACCCTGAGAGGGGGGTGAATCAGGGTATGGATACTCTTTTTCAAATTTCTTCCTTCCCCACTAGATCTTGACCTCTTTATTACAAGGGTCACTTCGTTTTCACTTGTGTGTTTATTATGATCACTTATTTTCTTCTTTATCTGATGATGATGCTTTAAATGCAACGCAGGGAAGTAAGAAGGAAGACACATAGATTTTTACTTGGTTCACCCTCACTGAGCTATGTCCAAGGAGCATACGCCGACAAGTTTCCAGTCGTACCTAATTCTACTATTCTTCACTATATGTGGATACAATGGTTTGGGCTAGATCACTTCTATGCCCAGGCTCACTACCTTTACAAAGTTTAGGGTCAACTCACTGCTTTCCCAAGGGTCACTCCCTGTTTCTCTCTCTCTGGCTCACTTCTGGTGGAGAGGATCACCTTCTTCCTCTTCCTTTTCTCACTACGTCGGAAAGGATCCACTCACAGTTTATAGACCTATAGGTCTCTTCATTTTCATGAAGGAATGAATCTTCCTCTATAAGTAGATGCTCTGTTGAAGCCCAATTTTCACCCGTAGATGAATCTCTCTTTGCACCGAAGGTATCAAGCAAACTTCCAGCTTCCACGTAGCCCGAAAATCACTACTAGAAATAAAACTTACTTGGCGCACAAGTCAATCTCGGTGCGCAAGTATCGGCGCGCAAGTCACAACGGGTGCGCAAGTCTTCCTCAACCACTTGCGTGACACAAGATTCCTCAACTCCAAACTTGCGCGGCTCACTTCCTTTTACACCCAATCCAATATTAGCGTGCAACTGCCAACAATCTCCCTTCTTCAAATCTGGCGCGCAAGACCCACTTGCGCGACACACCACCACTTGTGCGACCACCACACCTGCACGACGGGAGATCTGAATCTTCAAAGTGTTGAACTCTGGTGATAAATGAAGAGGGGTGGTCCAGTATTTATAGGCATTTGGTCACCCCTGCGCGACGTCACACAAGTCACCTGCGCGACCCAGTCTCGGCGTGCAGGCCTTCTATCCTCCTAGACACTTGCGCGACTAACTCCCAAACTTGCGCGAACCTGTATCTTTTTCCATATTTTGATCTTCTGATCTTGAAAAACATATTTCACGCAAGTTTCCTATACTCCAATTCCTCGGCACACAAGTCCCTTTTCCAAAAACACTTTTCTTCATTTTTCGTTTTTCAGGCCCAAAAATTTGGCACACTGGAAAACAACACCACCTTGTATCTGTTCTTTTTGTACCGCCTCCAGATCATCCATTCCATTATCGACGTTCTTGAATCAAACATGGATCATTGACCACAACTCTTGAACTCTAAATTCCACCATGAAATCCCATTTGTCAACAAATTTGCATGTCATGGTTTGTATTGTCAACAATCACAACACAGATGATCACTTTGTCAACAAACACAATCACCTCAAAAATACTTCAATGATGCCTTGAGGGATTTTTTCCCAACATTATGTTTAATTAATTTATTTTTATTATTAATCATATAATAATTTTTTTCTTATACAGGTAGATTCCTTTGTTCGAGTTGGGGTGGTTTTTTCGAAGCTACTCATGCTCATGATAGATTGTACTTCAAGACTGCAACTGAGATAATGAAAACAAGTAAATGCATCAAGAATAAATACAACCATTATGAAAATGTGAATTCCTACTACTTATTTAATTAATTTTTTCATTATTTTATCTAATATTTTTAAGTTAATTTCCACATCATTTTTATCTAATAATTATTTAGTTTTTTTATAGATCTTTTGGGAAGTCATATTTTTCTTTCTGCCAATATTATCATACTTTCTATTGCCTTTCTTTGTCGAACTACCAACACTGCATATTGACTTGATGTTATTTGTCGAAAAAAATTTCTTGTTGTTGAAATCTAAAGGAGTATAGGAAGATCATGTGCTCATTATTGTGACTTCTCATAATATAATGGGAACATGAGCTTACTCTACTCTTCTGGATTTCAATAATGAGAAATGTTTTTCGGCTAAAAACATAGAGTGAAGATATAGTGTTGGAAGTTAGAAAAATAAGGAAATGAAAATCATGGTAACATTGGTATTTAGGATTGTATTGAGACTTTGGGATGTGTAGAATCCAGCCTCACCAAAATATGACACACAGTGTGATCGGTATGACTAAGTTATTTTTTTATTTAAATATGATATTAATTTTAGTAAATAAGGCAACTTACATACTCAAAACTAAGAAAAAATATTCCAATTATTTTTATACTTTAAGAAAACTAACCATAAGTCATTTTTAACATGTAGGAATATTCTGCACCTCAATACGATACATTAATATCTTGGTATGACTCAATGTGTCTGTTATCAGTTTAAAATTGACATTTCAGTTAAAAAAGTATCACTTGCTGAAAAACAAGAAAAAGTGATTAAATTGTTTTACTAATTTAGAAAAATGATTAAAAATTCATTTTTTACTTGTAGGAATTAGTCTCATGTAAAATCGAGACACGATGTGACCGGTATGAGTCAAAGTGCATGTTTCCAGTTTAAAATGACATTTCAGTAAAAAATACAAGTGATATACTCAAAACTGATAAAACACATTATAATTGTTTTGATACTTTAGGAAAATAATCCATAATTCATTTTATATGTGTTGGGATCATCCTCACCTCAATCTAATGTATGGTGTGACTGGTATGACTCCAAGTGCAACTTTTTATTTAAAATTGACATCAATTTTAGTAAAAAGGACAACTGTCCTACTCAAAATTGAGCAAACACATTTGGTTTATTTTTATACTTTAGTAAAATGATCCATAAGTCATTTTTTATGTGTATGAATTATCCAAACCTCAATCTGATACATGACGTGCTTGATATGTCTCAATGTGCCCGTTATCAGTTTAAAATCGGTATTTTAGATCAAAAAGTGTCACTCCCTAAAAATTGATCAAACATGATCATATTGTCTTAATAATTTAGGAGAAATATTAATAAGTCAATTTTTTTATGTGTAATAATTGATCTCATGTAAAACCAAGACCTGATGCGATCAACATGAGTCAAAGTGCGTGTTTCCAGTTTAAAGTGACATTTTAGTAAAAAAGACAAGTGCAATACTCAAAACCAATAAAACACATTAAGATTATTTTGATAATTTAGAAAAATAATCCATATATCATTTGAGATGGGTTGTAATTAGACGTACCTCAATCCGACGTACAGTGTGATCGGTATGACTCCAAGTGCATCTTTTTATTTAACATTGACATTAATTTTAGTAAAAAGGAAAACTGGCCTACTCAAAATAGAGAAAAAAAATTCATATTGTTTTGATACTTTAGTAAAATGACACATAATTAATTTTTGACATGTAGGAATAAACTACACCTCAATCCAATACACGATGTTCTTGGTATGACTCAATGTATCTGTTAATAGTTTAAAATCAACATTTTAGTTCAAAAAGTTCCACTCACTAAAAACCAAGAAAACTCACTTGGATTGTATTGGTAATTTAGTGAAATGATTCATAATTCATTTGTGAAATGTAGGAAATGGTCTCACATCAAACTGAGACATGATGTGACTGATATGAGTCAAAGTGCATGTTTCTAGTTTAAAATGAAATTTTAGTAAAACAGATAAGTGAAATACTCAAAACCAATAAAACACATTCATATTGTTTTTATACTTTAAGAAAATTATCCATATGTCATTTGAGATGTTTTGGAATCATCCACACCTCAATCCAATGCACGGTGTAATCGGTATGACTTAAAGTGCATATCTTTATTTAAAATTGACATCAATTTTAGTAAAAATGACAACTGAACTACTCAAAACCAAGAAAACACATTTAGATTGTTTTTATACTTCAGAAAAATGATTAATAAGTCATTTTTGATAAGTGGGAATCATCCACACATCAATATGATACATATTGTGCTCAGTATAACTCAATGTGTTCGTTATTAGCTTAAAATTGACATTTTAGTTCAAAAAGTGTCACTCACTGAAAACTAAGAAAACACGCTTAGATTGTCTTGATAATTTAGTAAAATGATTCATAATTTATTTTTGATGTGTAAGAATTAGTCTCAAAAAAAACTGAGACATGATGTGACTGGTATGAGTCAAAGTAGGTGTTTTTAGTGTAAAATGATATTTTAGTAAAAAATTCAATTAATGTCACGACCCATCCCTCGGGGCCTATGTCGTGACTACCCCATGCCCGCCTTCCATAGGATAGGGGTTGGCGACTAGCACCAG
Source organism: Viscum album (assembly GCA_963277665.1). Taxonomy (NCBI): domain Eukaryota; kingdom Viridiplantae; phylum Streptophyta; class Magnoliopsida; order Santalales; family Viscaceae; genus Viscum; species Viscum album. Next base: position 602,274,102 of record OY728122.1, read on the forward strand.
AAAGTAGTATCCCTAAATCAGGAATATATTTCCTTTTAAACCTGTAAAAACACACCGTCCAAGAACACAACAAGATGCAACCATGAAGTAAAACTAAAATAGTAAAAGTGTGTACTGAAAGTAAAGGGGCTAGAATACAAGCCCAACTGAAAGATAAAACTACAAAAAATAGTAAACAACTCCTGGGATCATCCACCATGGATCCTACCTGAAGGGTAGGTACAACTCATCTCTGCAGCTCTCCTCATTAACCATCACTACCATCCACTATTAGGTCCTAGCTCCCTAAGTCTCAGTCAAGGCTGCCCGTCATCTGCATAAGATACAACAAGGTGCGGGCGAAGTCCGTGCATGGGTGAGTATAACAATACCCAATAAGGACCCCGAGACCCCCGAAGGTCTCTTAGAATTTCACAAAGGAAAAACACAAAACATGATCTTAATCACAAGTCACAAAGAAAAAGACTCAACTCAAACTAGGTATAACTTAAGTAAAAAAGTACAGATGATTAGTCAAAAAGCTAGATCATCTTATTCTATCAAGGGTTCTGCTACTGATCCATATAGGATCGCTTGGTACTAACCCCCAATGACCCACACCGGATCAGTAGGTACTAACCCCCGCTGAACCACACATGATCCAACCTACCCAGGATTTAATGATACTAACCCCCACTGACCCATATAGGATTTGACCCACACAGGATCAGTATGCACTGACCCACATAGAATCGCTGAGCGCTGACCCACACAGGATCTGATCCACACAGGATCGGTATGCACTAACCCACACATGATCGTTGAGCACTGAACCACACAGGATCTGACCCACACAGAATCGGTGCTGACCCACACAGGATCTCTAGGTACTGATCCACATAGAATCACTAGGTGCCGATCCACATAGGATCACTAGGTGATGATCTACACATGATCACTATTCAAATGACTGCCAGCCACAAGATTCTCCGCACCTAGTGCACTTGAGTTCTATAGTATCTAATCCTCAAGATATTGGTTGTGCCTCAACTTCCTCGAAGTCCCACTAAGAAGTAACCTAATGATCCATTAATTCATAAGGGTTCCAACAAAATAGACGACGTGTCAATCAGATGTCCGGTTTGAGAGTTATAGGCATTTTAGTGCCGAGGGCCCGATTGGATTCAGGTTAGATCCAACCCAGTTGTACTCAAAATTTCTCCAAAAATTAGGTGGATTATTTCAAAAGTACTATCTCGTTCCAAGGATTCCGCAGACGGTTCATCAAACAAATGTCTGGTTTGTGAGATACGACCTTTTATGTGTATCTGGGCCGAAAAGGGTCCAGGTCCGGCCCGACCCGGTCCGGCCGACCCGACCCGCTCTATTCTGGGCTGACCCGACCCAGTCTGGGTCCGACTTGGGTTTGACTCAGCCCGGACCGAGTGGACTGGGCCTCAGGCTCTGCCCACTGGGCCACGGACCGGCCCTGCCCACCTCGGTTGGGCACGGCCCGCCAGCTGGCACGGTCCGCCAACCGGGTGGTGGACCAAATTCCCAAACGGAAAATCCGTTTGAGTGTTTTAATTGGAGGTGATGCCCCTTTTGTTAATGGGACCCACAGGGTGCAGTTCCCCTCTTCTCCGTCGCGACTTCGAAGTCGCAACCACCACCCGACGACACGCCGCCTTCCACCAAAACGCAGTTGGCTGAGGGCTGACCACCCGTTTGGTCCACCATGGCACCGAGCGGCGCCGCCTCCTTCTGCCGCCGACGAGCGCTGGCCACTGCCAACGCCTACTAGCGCTGCCGTGCCGGTACCATGCCATCACATCTTCCGCGGGGCTCCGATGATGCTCCAAATCTCCGTTTCCACTCTCGTATGCGCCTACGGGCCTCCTGGGATGCCGTCATCGTTGCGTGAACCTCTGATTTGTGTTTCCGTCAAATTTAAAATTCACCCATGAAGAACTCAATGATAAATCAAGTGGTGGAGGGTCCTGTCCTTGTTCGTTTAGCCCATTCCCTCTGTGTTAACATCATAACAAGTAGGTATCAAATGAAAACATCACATAGATATTGATTAAGCCCCATTCAAATCTCCCGCAACAAACACCCCCAAAATCAAGAACCTGTAAAAGAAATGAGAGTTTCTTGAATTTAATAACAACCCTACCTTGTAAATGGAGGTGACATAATGGTCGTGGAGGGATAGGAGTCCTCACTTAATGAAGATTCCGACATTTGTCGATCCTAGATCGTTGTCGTCCAATCTTCCGTTCTTCATTGGTGGAAGATGCCGCAATACTTTGCCAGAGGTTACTCGCTTGAAGAATCCATGTCAAAAACCCCAACCCAAGCTCCATTTAAATAGAGGGGAAGGGTGAGTAACACATCAAAATAATTAATGATGTTCATAAATGAACCTATTAATTCCCAATGGTGTGGTTACACAACTGAAGAGTCAATCCATTAAATGCCTTGACAACCCATCTGTCCCACCACCACTGCTCAATAGAAGGTAGGATAATAAAATAATTTTTTTGTTATTTTATTATTTCTTTAAAAGTCACAAGAACTAAATTTTCCACCTGACCTACTGTGGTTGAAGTTAAGCCTCCCTTAACTGAATCCCAGCGCTGTAGATTCAACGATGCCCTTAGATTTTTAATTTGAGCACCGATTCAAAAGATAAAAAATGCCGCCCACACGTTTATTGAACGTACCTTAAAAAAAGTTCAAAAATCCATTCCAGGAACACTGGGCCTTAGAATCAAGCACTGCCAATTTTCACAGGCTCTTAATAACCCAAAATTATTAAAAAAAAATTATATGGAATTTCTTAGTCTTTACATCCTCCCCACCTTAGGGATTTTCATCCCTAAAAGCTACAACAAAACTAGGAGAACAAATGGGGGTACTGAGCACGCATCTGATCCTCCTTCTCTCATGTGCTCTCTTGGAGGTTCTTGTGTTTCCATCGAACTCACACCAGAGGAATAAACCACCCATGAAGGACCCACTCCTGTTGATCCTCTATCTCCACCGGGAACTTCAAAAACGTCATCCCATTTTCAATGTTCAGCTCGCCCCAGTTGATAACGTGTGATGGATCATGAACGTACCTCCTTAGCTATGACACATGGAAAAAATTATACTCCCGATGTATCATTGGGGGAAGAGCTAGATGGTACACCACCTCAACTACTCTGATGAGGATCTGGAAAGGTATGATGAACCTTGAAGATAGCTTTCCGCCACGGACAAACCTCTATAATCCTTGTTAGGGTGAGACCCGTAGGAAGACATGGTATCCCTCCTCAAACTCTAAGGGTCTCCATCTCCTGTCGGTATAAGACTTATTATGGTTCTATATAGTCTTCATCTGCTCCTAGATGATTTTAACCTTCTCTGTGGTAGCCTATACCAACTCTGGACCCATAAGTGTTGACTCCCCTAGGTCTGTCCAGCATAGAGGTGATCTGCAAGGTTTCCTGTACAGGGCCTCAAACGGAGCCATGCCGATGGTGGTGTGATAACTATTGTTGTATGCGGAATCCACCAATGGAAGGTGGTCCTCCCAACTATGGCCAAAATCGAGGACACAAGCACGAAGCATGTCCTCGAGTGTCTGTATGGTCCGCTCCATCTGACCATCTGTCTGAGAGTGAAAGGAGGTTTTCAAGAGTAGCTGGGTCCCGAACACCTCCTGCAATCCCTTCCACAAATGGGATGTAAAACATGCATTGTGATATGAGATGATCTCCAATGGCACCCCGTGAAGCTGTACTATCTTCTATACATAGAGGCATCCTAAGCTCTCTACTGATACTTGCTCTAGGATGGGTAGGAAGTGGGCCGACTTGGTGAATTAGTTAACAATCACCCAGATGGAATCATGGCCCCTATATGTATGTGGTAGACCTATCATGAAGTCCATGGAGATACCATCCCACTTCTACTCCGGTACCTCAAGTGGCTAAGCTAAGCCTGTTGGTACCTGATGATCGACCTTCACTTGCTGACAAGTGAGGCATCATGATATGAACTCTGCCATTGCTTTCTTCATCCCTAGCCACCAGTACTGACGCTGGAGGTCCTGGTACATCTTTTCCACTCCAGGATGTACCGCCAAAGGGGATGTGTGGAACTCCCTCAACACCTCCTCTCATAATGTCACTGGTACCACGGTGCATCCTCTAAAGATAATGACATGATCCCCACCTTCATATAATCCATGAGGATCCCATCCTAAGGATATCTGAGCACGTCGGGCCTCGCAGTCTATGTCCCCAAGTTATTCCTCCCTGACTCGCTAAAGGAGTGGGGGTAACTGTCATAGACTATAGGTAATCTTCTCTATCACTATCCATGAAGGATAACTTCAATGCAGCTAGCTACTCTGTCACCTCACTCAACAATTGTAGACGATACCTCTTTCTGAGTGCGTCTGATACTATGTCCCCCTTTCCAGAAGTGTATAATATCTCAAAGTCATAGTCCTAGAGGAACTCCAACCATTGCCATTGTCTTAGGTTCAAGTCCTTCTGTGAGAAGATATACCTGAGACTCTTATGATCAGAGTAAAAAGTAAACCGTTCACCCATAAAATAGTGTTGCTGCATCTTCAGTGCAAATACCACTACTGCTAACTCCAGGTCATGGGTAGCATAGTTCTTCTCATGTTGTCTTAATTTCCATGATCTGTAGGTGATCACTGCTCGCTCCTGCATCAGGACACAACCTAGTACAATCCCTAATGCATCGCAGTAAACTATATACCAAACACCCTCTTTTGGTAGCCTCAAGATGGGGGCACTCGTCAGCCTTTGCCTCAACTCTTGGAAACTTTTCCGGCATCTATCCATCCATAGAAACTTTTTTTTCAAAACTGACAAGGGTCCCACAACTCTAGAAAAGTTGGGTAAGAATCTCTAGTAGTACCTAACCAATACCACAGTCACACTCCTAGGAAACTCCCAAGAAAGCACTGCCTCTATCTTCTCTGGAACCAATGCAACTCCAGCCTTAGAGATAGAGTGCCCCAGGAAGTGGACTTCTCATATACATAACTAGCACTTTGAGAGTTTACCATAAAGTTGGTGCTCTCAGAGTGTATCCAGAAATATCTTTAGGTGCATGGCATGATCCTCCTCCGATGCTGGGTATATCAAGATGTTGTCAATGAAGACTACCATGAAGAGATTGAGGTAAGGTTGGAATATCCTATTCATGATCCCCATGAACACTTCTGGAGTGTTGGTTACGCCGAAGGGCATCACCAAGAACTCATAGTGGCCATACCGACATTTGAAGACCTTCTTCAGTATGTCCTCATATAGTACCCTTAGATGATGATAGACTGATCTGAGGTCTAACTTCGAAAACCATCGAGATACCTTTAGCTGGTTGAAGAGATCATCAATTCTTGGAAATGGATACTTGTTCTTCATGTTCACCTATTTCAGGTGCCGATAGTCCACACAAATCCTCAGACTACCATCTGCCTTCTTGGAAAACAAAATTGGGGATGCCCATGGAGAAACACTGGGCCTTATGAACCCCTCCCCCTACAAGTCCTCCAATTGTACCCACAACTCACGAAGTTCCACGGGATCCATCCAATATGCTGGTTTAGATATCAGTCTTGTCCCGGGGTACAAGTCGATATAGAAGTTTACCTCCCTACGAGGAGGTAGTCTCGATACATCAGCAGGAAAGACATTAGCATGCTGGTCCACCATTACAGGATAACTCGGACTCCTCACATCAACTACTCTGAGGGTAAGGCTATCCAACTGATGAGTGACTGGCTAAACCCTCCTCTGAGTAAGTTCATCCTGTGCTGCAAAGGTTCCCTTCTCGCTGGTGAAGGAAAACCTGGTATCATCCTTATAGACACACTACACTTTGCGCCTAAAACAGTCAATCTGAGCATGGACCCTGGATAGCCAGTCCATACGCAAGATGACATCGTAAGGCCTCGATGTCGCTACTAGGAGATCCCAGCCGAAGCTCTCTCCTCCTAGAGTGAGCTCACACTGTCTTTAATAGTGTGTAATCATCTAATCTTCTCCTGTAGGAGTCTCTAATCGTAAGGATTGAGAGAAAGGATCCATCATAATCTCCGAGCTCTGAACGACTACCATGGGAATAGACATAGATCGTACCTCTAATCATCTATGGAGTGCCATGGTCATAGGCCTCTACCGCCTAAATTTGAGCTTTCCCCTGTCCACCTACTCCCTGTGGTCTGGGTAGACCACCTGGGGGTGGTGGTGGTAAAACCTCAAACCATCATCCACCACTTGCTGCACGAATTGCTCCTTTTCTGCATATTCCACCTTGAGGACCCCTTTTCTCGAACCTCAGATGCTGCCTCGGTGGTCCCTCAATCATCTAATGATTGTTGGTATGGTGGGTTGGGTAGTCACGAGCCATGTGGTCCTTCCCACCGTACATGAAGCGCAGTCTAACCCTCTACTAGCCTGCTCCACCTCATGAGCTCCCCACCTCTAACCCTACGTCCTAGGGTCATCCCCCGGAAGGTCTGACCTACTTGGACCTCAGCTTCATCTTCCAACTGCCTGCTACAGATGACTCGACTACCTATCATTCGGTGGTGTATCTCACCATCGGTTCCTGCTCAACTAAGATGCTCTCCACCAATAATGCTCACTCGAGCACTCTAGCCTACATCGGGATATTGAGTGATATCATTAATGCTTTGATATACCACCGGAGACCCTACTCAAAGGTCTGGTCCCTGTAGAATGGGTCCCATACCATGTCGGTGGAGTAGCGTTAGAGGTCGGTGAATCTCACCGAGTACTGGACCACTGATAGGATGCCCTGCTGTAAGTGCAGTGACTCCTAGAAATGCACTGAGTGTAAAGTCGCTGGTACGAACTCCACCCTAAAGAGGGTATCAAAGTCAAACCAGGAGAGTGTCACCTCCTCATGCATCTGGAGTGTCAGAGTCCACCATCTCCCTATTGTGCCCTGAAAGAGGCTAGCAGCTAAGATCACCATCTGATCTGCTGGCGTCTCAACTAAGTGAAACACCCATGCCATAGCCTCCAGCCTATCCTTAACTGCCTGGGGATTTATCTCTCCTCGAAACCTTAGAGGCCACTATCTCTAAAACTCATGCAACACGCTCATTTGGCATGCACAGTCTGCCAGTGGGACTGGTGGAAATTACTTCCCTCTGAGTGGTGGTGCTGCTGGTACACCACCCAAAGGTGCCAACATAGTAAGAGGGCCCTACACTGAAGCCTCTTCACTCGGTGGGACATCATCGTATACTCTCTCTAGAATCCTGGATGACTGTCTACACAGCAGCATCCTAAAAGGAAAAAGGTGCACCACTGTCAATAAGTTATATCTGGTGAGCTGACTCTAAAGAGATCAAAAGTATAAAAATTTACAAAACACATGCTATCCGTGTTTTCGTGAACCGAGTCGGAAATCAGAATTCAGGGTCTTGATGTATGGATATGTCAACCAATGCACCAACACTATAATCCCCAAACTGAAAACCACACTCAAAACACTTAACATTATTGCTCCATTGGAAAGATCAGAGTCCTAATTCTTTGGTAGAATCAACTCCTTTAATACCACATTGTCACGACCTATTTGTCAGGGCCCATGCTGTGACTACCCCAAGCCCACCTTCCATAGGACAGGGGTTGGTGACTAGCACTAGAAAGGTGTATCCCTAAACCAGGAAGGTATTGACTTTAAACTTGTACAAACACATAATCCAAGAACACAACAAGATGCAACCATGAAGTAAAACTGTAGTAGTAAAAGTGTGTACTGAAAGTAAAGGGGACGAAATACAAGACCAACTGAAAGATACAACTACAACAAAAAATATTAAACAACTCCTGGGATCATCCACCAAGGATCTTACCTGAAGGGTAGGTACAACTCATCACCATATCTCTCCTCATCAACCATCACCGCCATCCACTGTCAGGTCCTAGCTCCATGAGTCTCAGTCAAGGCTGTCCGTCGTCTGCAGAAGACACAATAAGGTGTGGGAAAATCCCATACATGGGTGAGTATAACAATACCCAGTAGGGACCCTGAGATCCTTGAAGGTATCTCATAATTCCACAAAGGAAAAACACAAAGCATGATCTCAATCAAAAGGCACAAAGCAAAAGAATCATCTCAAAACAGGTATAACATAAGTACATAAGTACATATGATTAGTTGTAAAGACAGATAATCTTATTCTATCAAGGGTTATACTGCTGATCCACACAGGATCTCTCGGTACTAACCCCCACTGACCCACACGAGATCGGTATGTACTAACCCTCACTGACCCACACAGGATCAGACCTACCCAGGATTGATAGGTACTAACCCCCACTGACCCACACAGGATATGACCCACATAGGATCAGTATGCGTTGACCCACACAAGATCACTGAGCACTGCCCTACATAGGATCTGACCCACATAGGATCGGTATGCGCTGACCTACACAGGATCGCTGAGCGCTGACCCACACAGGATATGACCCACATAGGATTGGTTCTAACCCACACAAGATCAGTAGGTTCTAATCCACATAGTATCACTAGGTTCTAATCCACATAGGATCTCTAGGTGCTGATCCACAAAGGATCACTATTTAAATGACAACTAACAATAGGATTCTCCGCACCCAGTGCGCTTGAGTTCCGTAGTATATGATCCTCAAGATATCAATCATGCCTCAACTACCTCTAAGTCCCATTAATAAGTAACCAAATGATCCATAAAGTCATAAGGGTTATAACGTAATAGAAAACACGTCAATCGGACACCCGGTCTGAGAGTTATAGGAATTTTAATGTCGAGGGATTGGTTGGATTCGTGTACGATCCGACCTGACCATACTAAAAATTTATCTAAAACTAAGGTGGAGTATCTCAAAAATATTATCTGATTCCAAGGATTCCATCACTGTAGATAGTTATTCAAATGGACATCTGGTTTGTGAGATATGACCTTTTATGCGTATTTGGGCTGAAAAGGGTCCGGGTCCAGTCTGACCCGGTCGGGCCGACCTGACCCACTCTACGTTAGGACGACCTGACCCGGTTCAGGTTGACCTGACCCGGTCCGGGTCCGAACTAGTTTTGACCTAGCCTGGCCTGAACTGGATGGGCCGCAGGCTCAGCCCGCTGGGCCACAGACCAGCCCGACCCACATCGGCTGGGCACAGCTTGCCGAGCGAACTGGCCTGTTAGCTGGCATGGTCCGCCAGCCTAGTGGTGGACCAAATTACCAAACAGCAAAGCCGTTTGGGTGTTTTAATTAGTGGTGCCACGTGGTGCCACCCCTTTTGTCAATAGGGCCCATGGGGAACGGGTCCCCTCTCCTCTACCATGGCTTCGAAGCCACGACCACCTCCCCGCGGTGTGCGACGACACTCCACCTTCCACAAAAACGCTGCCAGTTGAGGGCCGACTGCCCATCTAGTCCACCACAGCACTGCCTCTTTCTGCGGCCGACGAGCGCCGACCGCCGCCAATGCCTACCAGCACTGCTGCACCGGTTCCGCGCCAGAACATATTCCACGAGGCTCCAACAATGCTCCGAAGCTCCGTTTCCAGTCATGTCTGCGCCTACAAGCCTCCTGGGATGCCGTCGTCACTGCGTGACCCTCTGATTTGTGTTTCCATCAAATTCAAAATTCTCCCATGAAGAACACAATGATAAATCAAGCGGTGGAGGGTCCGATCCTTGTTTATTTGAATCACGCCCTTCGCGTTAGCATTATAACAAGCAGGTATCAAATAAAAACATCACATAGATATTGATTAAGCCCCACTCAAATCTCCTGTAAAAAACAACCCCAAAATAAAGAATGAGGAAAAGAAATGAGAGTTTCTTGAATTTAATAACAACCCCTACCTCGTAAATGGAGGTGAAGTCATAGTCATGGAGGGAGAAGATTCCTTACTTGATGAAGTCGTTGGCATTCGTTGATCCCATATCATTGTCGTCCAAGCTTCCATTCTTCGTTGGTGGAAGATGTCACGGTACTTTGTGAGAGGTTCCTCGCTTGAATAAGCCGTGTCAAAAACCCCAACCTGAGCTCCATTTAAATAGAGGGGGAGGGTGAGTAAATCATTGAAATAATTAATGAGGTTCATTAATGAGTTTTTAATTAATGAACCACTTAATTCCAAACGGTGTGGTTATGCAACTGAAGAGTCAATCCATTAAATGGCTTGAAAACCCATCGGTCCCACCACCACCGCTCAACAAGAGGTAGGATAATAAAATAATAATTTTTTTTTATTTTATTATTTCTTTAAAAGTCGTAAAAACTAACTTTTCCACCCAACCTACTATGGTCGAAGTTAAGCCTCCCTTAAGTAAATCCTGGCACTACGGATTCAACAGTGCCATCATATTTTTAATCCGAGAACCGCTTTAAAAAATAGAAAACACCACCCGCGTGTTTACTGAACGTACCTTAAAAAAAGTTCAAAAATCCATTATGGGCACACCGGGCCTCAGAATCAAGCACCTTCAATTTTCGCAGACTTGTAATAAACTCAAATTATTTTTTAAAAAAATTATATGGATTTTCAAAATCTTTGTTATTAATGTACTCAAAATTGAGAAAACACATTCAGATTGTTTTTATACTTTAGGAAAATGATCCATAAGTCATTTGAGACGTTTTGGAATTAGCTTCACCTCAATCTGACACACGTTGTGACCAATATGACTCAAAGTGCATATTTTTATTTAAAATTTACATCAATTTTAGTAAAATTAACACTTTCTATTAATTTATTTATTTATATTATTACTAACATAAGAATTATTTTATTATACAGGTGATTTATTTTTCTTGAGCAGGGGTGGTTTTTTTCGTAATATCATGAGTCAGGACCAGGATCAAAAGACAAAGAAACATTGATGTTTTTAATGTATGTAATAATTTATACTTATGTAATTGTATAAACCAATGTTTTAAATGTATATAATATAGTTTTTTTGTTTTATTTTTGTTGTAAATTTCATTTCATTTAAATTCTCTATTGGTACTTTATTTTTTTGATATCTGGTGTGTTTTCAGTGCTTTGGTGTGCTGTTAAAACACACTGCATTGGTGTTGCAGTGTGCTATTACAACACACTACAGTATATCCTTTTTTAGTGCTTTTAAAAGTGCTAATAAATGAGTCCTTTATCAGTTATTTTAAAAGTGTGGATAAAGTTACCCTTTATCAGCACTTCTATAAGCATCGATAAAGGTCCCCTTTATCGGTGCTAAATAAAAGATCTGATAAATGTGGTCTTTTATCAATTATTTTTTAGCACTGATAAAGGACCCCTTTATCAACACTTTTTTAGTTCTAATAAAAGACTAGGGATTTTAATATCATTATAGTAGTTAGTACTTCTCTAGAACTAATAAAGACCATTTTTAGTGCTGTTAAATGCCTATTTTGCAGTAGTGGTGTCTCAAGGGTTCAGTTGGGTTTTGGGTCCATCAGAGGCAAAAAAACCAAGTTTTAAAGGTGTGTATACTAGGGAAAGTGGTTTAGAAAAACCATGCTACCTCCTAGGAGAAATCGTGTTTCCCTCTAGGTTTACTATGCATGGTTTGAAAAACTGTGTAAGAGGGGGTGCACGATTGTGTGCCCAACTCTAAATTTTTTGACAGAGGGCCCACGCATAGTTGGCACATGGTTTGTCAAACCATGTGCATGAAACATAAAAACCTAAATCTTTGGATAGTGGGTGTCGTACAGTTGCTGTACAGTTTGGAAAACCACGCGAGCTAACTATGTGACCCATTAAATGTGTGAAAATTCTGTTTTCCTCTCCTACCCTATTTCTTTTCCTTCCCCCTTCTTTTTTCTTCCTTGGTCACACATATTATTAGGGGAGCACCCATTTTTCTTCCGGCCAGGCTTTGATCCAACTCCATCATCCAAGATTCGTTTCTCAATCTGTATATGGAATTGGATACGTATCGATAAGGATCCAACTCCTATTTCTTCTATTATTCTTTTCACTCTCCATATAGATCTCTAAATCTATGTGATCTATTTTACCCTATTTTTAGGGTGTTTATCTAAAACGTCAATTTCTTCTAAATTAGATTGAGTTAATGGCTAAGATTGGAAGTTCAAGCATCTATGACTATGAGGTAGGTGGTTATTATCTTTATATGTGATTTCACAGTTGTTTTGGGGGTGTGTCTTTGAGTTCTCCATTGGGTAGTTTGAGAAAGACCTTAATAATTTAATGTTTATCTTTTAATTAATTAATTGAACCCATGAGATACCTATTAAAATTATTAAACAAGATTAAAAGTGGTTTAAGCCCAGTGAGAGGCTTTGGACCCTGGGAAGATTAGGTCAGGGTGTTTTAAATTAAATTTAATTGTTTAATTTAATTATATTAAATTTCTTCTGAATTCCATGGGAATTGGATGGGCTTGGATTGAGGATCAAGATGGTGTTTTCTATATGGGCTGAGGTGATATGGTCATTAGGCTGGGCGTGTGCCTATATATATATATATTTAGGTGATGTTGATCATAGGTTGGGTGACTCGATCATTAGATGAGGTGATGAGGTCATCAGGTTACGAGAAAGGCCCGTGTGATGTTGGATGGTGTTGGCCATATGATGGAGAGGCATGATTACAGAGGCACAAGGTGCTGGAATGGTCTAGCTTGTGGATTTATTTGGTAATTTTCGTTCACCCGTGTTGGACAATGTACCATTTTGAGTCATATGAACATAGTGGGACTCATATGATAAGGTGGTATTGACCACTTGTATGGGTAGAGGCCTCCAGTAGTTGTGGCTTAAGGAAATGGTTAGTGGTTATTATCGTAGAAATCCACATGAATGATGGATCCATCAGTTGATAGTGTTGATATTTTCGGTTGGGGGCTGAGGCTGGCTGTACTTCAGGCCATTGGGCTAGGACTATTTGGGAGGACAGACATCACCACTCCTCGCGATGTCGACTGTTGATCCAATAATGATATCATTTGGAGGAAAATTATCACTATGCCTCATACATCATGCTTTGATATGATAGGATTTCTTTTGAGCTGAGATCTGCAGGACTAGGTACTGATTAGTAGGGTGTGTCTTTAGGATGTCAGATATTGATAGGACCAATTTGGGATATACCTAACACTAAGAGGGGGTTAATCAATGTTGGGGACTTTTTAAACCAATTCTTACTTTTTATCCCTATACCTATTGACCTGTTAGGATCTTGATTCTCTTATTCTATTTTCCATGTCACATGCAATAATAGAAATAATTAAAAAAATATGCACATGATATTTTTACAAGGTTCACCACTCAATAAGAGCAGTTACATCCTTACCATGTATGGGTATGACCAGTACATGGATTATCCACTATAATGTAGTCACTGTTACAGTGGGTTGACTAGGAAAACAATATGCTAGTAAGTGTGGCTCCCTACACTTGGAGGAGGGAAGGAAATAATCACTTCCCAGTGTTTCTCCCTACACTCGAATGGGGGAATGGAAAAAATACTCTTCCAAATTACAATAAGTAGGATATGCCCTTACACTCACTAGTTCTTTATACTACCAGTTTAGACAGTCTCTTGTAGCCTCTAGTTGGTTCTTTATTATACCTCTGAAGACAATCTTATCTCTGTTAAAAGATTTTACAACACCAAAAGAATCTTCCACCTATTGAGACCTTTTGGATGTAATAATGCTAATTTTTTCTTCCACAACCTTCTTCTTCTCCTTGTTACTTGCTTAGAAGCATGCAAGTAACCAACCTCTTCTTTCTCTATAACAAACCTATAAGCTACACACTCTTCTTCTTTTTCTTCTTCAATGCAAAACCATTTGCACTGAAACCTTATATTCTTCACACTTTCTCTTTCAATTCAAAACCAACTGCACTAAACTCTTGTTATTCTTCTTGATAGAATCACAAGTTCAATTTGTTATTGTTAAATCAATGAAACCTAGCTCAACTTAGCATCATCACAACTGACCATAAGCTGGTAAGAACTTCTAGTACAACTCACATCTTACGCACCAATCCCTACTTGCACACCACCCTACTTGCACTCCTCCCTACTTTCATGCCACCAACTACTTGTGTGCCAAAATTATGCACAACTCACAAATTGTGCGTCACTTCGGGCTTAGACACAACACACTTGTTTCACACAACTCCCTGCTTGCATGCCTATTACAAATTGCACGCCACTTCTGCTTGCGTTCCACTCTGCTTGCATGCCACTCTTCTTGAGTGCCTCCCTACTTGCGCGCCTTATGAATAACTCCTGACTTGCGTGACACTTCATCTTGCGCGCCACTTTCTACTACTTGTGTGATCGGATCTCAAATTTTCTCTTAAGTGTTGAGATTATAAAAATGAGGAGGGTAGCCATATATTTATAGTAATTTTGGTGACCCTGTATGCGAGGCATGCAACTCAGCTTGTGCATCACTCCATCACTTGTGCGTCGCTCCATCACTTGTGCGCCACTTCATCACTTGCGCGCCCCTCCATAACTTACGCTCCACTTTCTTTACTTTGTCATATTTTGATGTGATGACATTAAAATATGAATTGAGCACAACATACACTTGCGCACCACACTTGCACGCCACACTTGCGTTCCAATTATACATGCGTGCCAATATTTAACTTTCATGCCACTTTCTTTTCTTTTTCATATTTTGATGTGTTGATCTTGAAATATGACTTGCGTGCAACATATACTTTAATGCCACTTTTACTTGTGCGCCACACTTTCACGCCACATATACTTTCACACCACTTTCTTTCCTTTTCAAAAAACACTTCTTTACTCTCCTATCCTTCATAAGGCTTGCATCAAAATTTCTCTAAACTTATGATATTTGTGAAATAAAAATCAGCAAAGAATCATCATAGTTTTGGCCATTATCATAGTTCTAAGACTATTCACTACTTCATGTCTTATATTCATCTTCAATAACCATTCTTCTTTCTTCTTATACTATTTGGAATATGAATTCCAAATTACTTCTTCATCCTCACTTAAAATCCTCATTTCTTTTTGGAGTGTTAATTCCAAATAACTCCAATAATATCTCTACATCTTCAACCATCATTATCTACTTTATGAAAATCATATTATTATTTTCTTCAAGTAAGCTCTTGCATGGTTATAATGCAACTATGAAGCATTGCATTGTCTTATTCAAATCCTCATTCTTCTTCAATCATCCTTAGATGGATGATAATTAACTATTATTTTTTTAAACAATATGTCACCTTTGACACAAGTTCTTTGAATTTAGGATCAGTTTAACAATCATATGAATTAAATTAATCACCAGGAAACCTCACTTCTGCCAATATCCATTAACTTTTTAGTCCTTCTTCATCTATTTCTTCACTTTGACCAGCATTGAAAACTGTTGACAAAAAATAAAATATTCATACACAAAGTGGTCCCAACAATCTCCCCTTTATATTTTGTTGTCAATAATTAAAGTCTCCTCAAATAAATGTGTTAATGTCAAAATGAGAATCTTATCTCTCCCCTTTACTTCTTTCTTTCCCCCTTACTTTTCAAACTTTCATTTTACTTTCTCTCCCCCTTATTGACAAGAAATAAAAAGTTCATAGTAGAGAGGGTATCAATCCTTACTTAAGTAGTGTGACACCAATCATTTCAATCTAAGTCTACTTGAGAAAAGCTTGATGTAGAAAGCAAGAGGATTTGAATTAGACAACAAAGTTGTCCATTATCCACTGATCATGGTACCTCATGAGATGAGATCTCATACACTTGTCTTCAAGGGTTTTCCACTTTCATTCCAGGAAAAATATATTAAATGTGATAGGAAATAATCAAACTTAAATTCCTACACTCACTTCAACAAATAGATAAAAAACATTCAAGTGTAATTGGCAGGATAAGTGGCCTTGGGGAACTTTCATTCTTCTTATTTCACTGATTGACTTAGTTACTCCCCCTTTGTAAAAATATCTTTATTTTGAGTAAACAAGGATGAGAGATTATTAAAAGACATAACTTTTTCCAATGAAATTCTATTCAAGAAATTTCCAGAGTAATTAAATTTGATACCTACTGAAGTTGACACTGATTAAAATAATAACTCTAGAATCTTCTTCATATGTATCCCCCTCAAGGGAACACTCCTCATCATCTTCATCAATTGAGATCCCTCATCATATTAATATTTGAATATAAATTAGAGAATCTTCCATAGATGACAACTTATTCAACTTTGTTATCAAGATTTGATAGAAATAACTGCTTCTCAGGTTCTCCCCTTGAGAGCTTGCTTCACCTTCAATTCCTTGTATTATCAGAACAAATAAAATACACAAAGATTTAAGGGAATAAGGTGGATCCTCCTTTCTTCTTCAATGTGAGAAGATAGGCTGAGATGATTTTCTCAACCAAGATTCTCCATTTTATCCACTCCTCACACTTGCACATATAATCGTCAATTCTGAATGTGGTTGTGTGGATCTCAATACTTCTTATATTTATTTTTGTGCGAATATTCTTTCTTAAAGATCTTTCCAAGAATTAGAATCTCCTGGTGAAAATTTCATCCTTTTGATAAATTCTTCTTGGACTGGAATAAGTTCAATGAAATTTTTAACAGTGTGACCATCCTTGTTGTACCTCACACACAGAACTTCCTAAACATGAGATTTTCCTTTTGTTTACAACCTCTTATTCACCTTTTCTTCATCATGTGGAATATTCTTATTACTTTTTTTACTAGACTTAGCCTGTGCATCTTCCTCCTTTCTCATTATTTCCAAATATTTAGGCTAGATAAACAATATTTCGTTAGGAACTGTGGAAGCATGTTTGTAATTTACACATGGCTTTTTTAGAGTGCCATCCTTCTTGATTTTTATT
The DNA here is from genome assembly GCA_963277665.1 of Viscum album. NCBI lineage: Eukaryota > Viridiplantae > Streptophyta > Magnoliopsida > Santalales > Viscaceae > Viscum > Viscum album. The sequence continues at coordinate 602,291,025 of OY728122.1, forward strand.
TTGGATGCACTACCCATCAACTTCTTGGATTTAGAATCCAAGGACTTCTCAGATTTCCTCCTTGTAATCTTCTTGGGAGCATTTTCCTTTGGAAAATAGTTCTGATTACTTCCAAAGATATCTTCTTCATTATTCACTAGCTTATATGGTCTTCTATTCTTATTATCTTTGAATACATTCTAAGATAAGCATGTACCATTATTGTGACCACTCCTATTGCATACATCATAGATGTTTTCCAATATTCCAAATCTGTTTGCAGTATACAGATGCTTCTAGATCTGTGGATGTTTCTTCTTCTTTTCTATATTTCTTCCCCTTGAGATGAGCTTTATCTATGATTTTAAATTTAAGGGATTGTACCAAAAATCCATTGCACAATGCATAAATCTTTTGTAGCACCAACATTGACCCACAAATCTTAACTTCTTGATATCTTATGTATTAGATTGCTGAGCCTTATTCTTGATGTGTTGTGATCTATTTGGGGAACCATCTTCCATATTATTATTCCTATCCACCCTATCCATAGTGGTAGTCATCTCATCACCTTTCCTCTTCCATACTTGTTTAGAGTTTTTCTTCCAACCTGTACTTTTTATAGAATCAGTTTTAGAAACATTAGTACAATTTGGCATAGATGGTACCTTCAATTACTCATCTTATTGTGATAGATCAATGAGTGAATACATGATCTTATTATCACATTTTGGAGGTCTTTTGATAGTAGAATCCTCTAGTGAGCATTGAGTACTAGAATCAACTATTTACTTCTTTTGTGGAGACTCAATATGTGTCTTATCAAGATTGGCCAAATGAGCTTCCAACTCTAGACATCTCATATTGAGGATTACTTTTTGGTCTTCAATAATAGTCATATTATCTTTACAAGCCTTCTTCAATATTTAAACTTCATCTTCATACATATTTAATTTGTTTTCTAACAAAGAGTCAAGTTCCTTGATCTTATTGAAATTTTCTTCCAGATATAACTTTTTGACTTCAGTGATCCTTTTCATCTCATCTTCAAGTGCATGGATCTTATCTTCTAGAGTCTTATTGACTCCATCTTTCTCCTCAACTTCTTTGAGCCATTATGAAGAAATTATTTCAAATTTTATCTTTTTTGCTTCAAACACTCCAACCAGCCTGGAGATCTTTAGACATTCAATAATTTTTTCTTGCAAGCCCTTATCCAAAACATCATTTTATTCTTTCAGCTGGGTGACATCTTCCTACATACATTGAAATACTCCAAAAACAAGGGATGCAATTTCTTCAGGGATATCACGTAGAATAGATCTTAATCTATCAACTGATAATTCTTAAGAGGTTGTATAATGATCATCACTGCTTGTGCTAGAATTTTCGTTATGAGAATAGTTTTCAAATGTACTAACACATATCTCCTGATCACTAGAGGTAGGAAGGTTTTCCATATTCTTAGTGAAAACATGAGGCACCATCTCATTACTCTCCATGCTAGATATGTCCTCATTTTCAGCAAGGCATGGAGATAAATATACTTCCTCTTCTTTAGATAAGTGGGACTTCTTCTTCAGATTTCTCTTCTCATTCTTTTTACTGTTCATCATGGTTTTGGTAGATATAGAATTATACTTAGATATAACTGACTCTTCATTAAAACTGCACTTCATTGTTGACTTAGGAAAGAATATCAAGTCTTCAAAAGAGAATATCTTCAATGTAGATAATCCAACAGAGGTGAACCTTCCTCTGATACCAATTGATAGGACCAATTTGGTATATACCTAACATTGAGGGGGGGGGGGGGGGGTGAATCAGTGTTGGGGAATTTTTAAACCAATTAAATTTTTTTATCCCTTTACCTATTAACCTATTAGGATCTTGATTCTCTTATTCTATTATTATATTTTCCCTATCACATACAATAATAGAAATTAGTAAAAAATATGGACATGATATTTTTACAAGGTTCACTACTAAATAAGAGCAGTTACATCCTTTCCATGTATGGTTATGACCAGTACATAGATTCTCCACTATAATGTAGTAACTATTACAGTGGGTTGACTAGGAAAACAATACGCTAGTCAGTGTGGCTCCCTACACTTGGATAAGGGAAGGAAATAATCTCTTCCTAGTGTTTATCCCTACACTTGAAGGTGGAAGGGAAAAAATACTCTTATAACTTACAATGAGTAGGATATTCCCTTACACTTGATGGTTCTTTATACTGCCAGTGTAGAATGTATCTTACAGCCTCTAGCTGGGTCTTTATACTGCCTCTGAAGATAGTATTATCTTTGTTAAAAGAGTTTGCGACACCAAAAGAATCTTCCACCTATTGAGACCTGTTGGATGCTACAGTGCTACCTTGTTCTTCCACAAAATTTTTCTTCTCCTTGTTACTTTCTTAGAAACATGCAAGTAACCAACCAATTATTTCTCAACAACAAACCAATAAGATACACACTCTTCTTCTTTTTATTCTTCAATGCAAAACCATCTACATTGAAACCTTATCTTCTTCACACTTTCTCTTTCAGTGCAAAACCAACTGCACTGAACTATTCTTCTTCATATTGTTAGAATCAAAAGTTCTATTTGTGATTGTTAAATCAATGAAGTACAACTTAACTTATCATCATCATAGTTGACCAGAAGCTGGTAAGAACTTCTAGCACAACTCATAGCTTGCGCACCAATCCCTACTTGCACACCACCCTACTTGAACGCCTCCCTGTTTGCACGCCACCAACTACTTGCATGCCAAAATTGTGCACAACTCACAAATTTCACTCCACTTCGGGCTTAGACACAACACACTTTCTGCACACAACTCCTTGCTTGCGCACCTCTTATAACTTGTACACCGCTTCTTCTTGCGTGCCTCTCTGCTTGCGCGCCACTCTGCTTGCATGCCTCCCTACTTGCATGCCTTATGAATAACTATAGACTTGTGTGACACTTCATCTTGCACGCCACTTTCTACTACTTGCGTGACCAGAGCTCAAATTTTCTCTTAAGTGTTGAGCTTAGAAAAATGAGGAGGGTATCCATCTATTTATAGGAATTTTGGTGACCCTATGTGCAAGGCATGCAACTCAACTTGCACACCGCTCCATCACTTATGCACCACTCCATCACTTGCATGCTAGTTCATCACTTTCTCACCCCTCCATCCATTATGTTCCACTTTATTTTATTTGTCATATTTTAATGTGATGACATTAAAATATGAATTCCATGCAATATACACTTGCGTTCCAATTATACTTACATGCTACACTTGAGCGCCAATCTTTAATTTTCACTCCACTATCTCTCCTTTGTCATATTTTGATGTTTTGATCTTGAAATATGACTTGTGTGCAACATATACTTGCACGCCACTTATACTTGCACACTACACTTGAACACCACATATACTTGCGCTCCACTTTATTTCCTTTTCAAAAAACACTTCTTTACTCCCATATCCTTCATAAAGATTTCATCACAAGTTCTACAAACATATAATATTTGTGAAATACAAATCATCAAATCATCTTCATAGTTTTGGCCATTATCATAGTTCCAAGACCATGCACTACTTCATGTCTTCTATTCATCTTCAATAATCATTATTCTTTATTATTATACTCTTTGGAATCTGAATTCCAAATTACTTCTTCATCCTCACTTAAAATCCTCATTTCTTTTTGGAGTGTTAATTCCAAATAACTCTAATCATATCTCTTCATCTTCAACCATCATTATCTACTTCATGAAAATCATATGATTATTTTCTTCAAGTAAGCTCTTGCATGGTTATCATGCAATCGTGAAGCATTGAATTGTCTTCTTCAAATCCTCATTCTTCTTCAATCATCCTCAGATGGATGATACTTCACCATTCTTCATTGTTGTAAACAATGTGTCGCCTTTGACACAAGGTCTTTGAACTTAGGATCAGTTCAACAATCATCTGAATTAAATTAATCTCTATGAAACCTCAATTTAGCCAATATCCATTAACTTTTTAGTCTTTCTTCATCTCCTTCTTCATTTTGACCAGTATTAAAAAATATTGACAACAAATACAATCTTCATACAAAAAGTGGTCCTAACAGATATTGTTGGACATGAGGTGTTGGTTGGCATGATATGTCAAGATATTTTATTAGAGGTGGAAACTGAGGTGTTACCTTGGCTGATTTATATATGGGGATTCCTTGGTCTTAGGCTAAGGATATTATCCACTATGGAATTACGGTGTTGGACAAAGTAGGTGATCTCTCCCTTATGGCTACTAAGCACAAGGGGAGCAGGTTATTATTATGAATATGTGTTGTGCCATTATATTTATTATTTGTACACACATAATTAATCATAGATTTAAGATAGGAACATGTTGGTGGTGGCTTACTGAGATTTTTTATCCCACCCTACATGGGCCTTTCAGGATGCATATAACTTTTATGGCTATTTATCATGGGATGGATGGAAAGGTACCTTGAGGTTCGTGCATTAGTCGGAGTTACCTATTAGTTTCTATTTCTGTATTATCATTCTAATATATTTATGTAATATGGACAAACATTGGCCACCCTTATGCTTATTGATATGTATGAACTCTCTTTTATGAATGTTCTGTTTTAGTAGCTACAAATGGTATATAGTGATGTCTAATTATGAAAATGGTATTGATATTATTTATCTATTATTACTTCTATTGTCTATTGTGCTTCTGCCATGGGTGGGTTACAGGTCCAGTGTCTGTTGGTATTTTTTTCCACTACATATTAAATATATACTTGGACCATTATTATATCATCACCAGAGGGTATATCCTCCCCACTATCACCCCTTTACACCCTCACAACTATTTGGAATCCTTTAAAATATAGTTAGGAACACCTAAGGACAGTGGAACCTAGCCCGAATAACTATTTGGGTGGCTAATCGGTTCAAGGTACTATAGGGAAAAATTTGGTTCCATTGGTAATAAAAGATGATTCACCTATACTATGTGAGCTTTAAAATTTACAGAGTTAGATATCTCTTAGGATTTTTGGTGAGCCATACCCCTATTCTAGGGCGTTATAGGACCAACAAAAACCTTTTGTGTGAAGGTTTCACTTAGTCAAGACCCCTATTGATGGTGGTCCATATAGCGAGTCCTCTCTAGGTTGATGTTGGGAATTGATTGATACATATATTTTTTATTTTTGATGTGGATTCGAGCACATGAGAAAGATGGAAACATACCCTACCAAGATGTGTTCTTATGATGTGATTTAAAATAATGTGGGTGAGTAAGTGTTATATAAAGAGGACAGTGTCAAGGTGTGGCAGATGAGTTCCTTCTAATGTGAGTTTGAGGTCATTTTGATATACTAATGTGTCGAATTGAGCCCTAGTTAAATAGGAAAGGGGGAAATGGGAAAGATGGATTCAAATAGTAGATGTGTGTAACCTATAGACTCCAGGTGTGTTTGAGGTATGACATGTTTCTTTTCTTCTTCCATTGATGTTTTGGAACATGGTCACATGACACTTTTCCATGGACGTAGATAATTTTCAAGACCTATTAACACCAGTGGTGCCTTTTAGGTCAACCCTTGTGTTTAGAGGATCCTATAGAGAGGATCAATGATCACACACTTCTACTAATAATGTGACCTGAATCTAGGAGGATATATCCTTGCATGGAATATTTATATGTTAGTGATGAGTCCCTATGATGATATCCTTAGTATGAAATAATTACCTAATTTCGATTCCTAGGTGGATTTTACCAGTGGGAGTTGTAGTGTACTCAAACTGGTGGTATGTAAATTTCCTTATTGGGAGATAAGGAACCCCAAGAAGAGCAAGATGAGCTCATGTATAGGAGGATACATCAAATTTTTCTAGTTGACCAATATGACCCTTGATGAAATGGATTCTATGAGCTTTTAGTTTCCTATGACATTTAATTATGAGTACATCTTCCCTAAGGATGTTCCAAACTTACCTCCCCATCATTATTTTATTTTCTACATAGGCCTACACCTTGGGATGGATCAATATTTTCACCAATTTACTTGATGATCTCATAGATATGCTAGATCTAATGATGTCATTGGAGGATCTGTAGAGGTATAGATTCGTAAGACCCAGCGTGTTATCCTGGTAAGCTTAGTATTATTCGTCTAGGAATCATATGAGAGATTGAGGTTAGGTGAGTATTGACATCACCCAAACCAAGTGAATGTTAGGGAGGAGTATCCACCCCCAAGAATCAATGAATTCCTTGAATAGTGGTTAGGGGAGAGGTTTTTCTAGGAGTTTGACATCATGATGGGTCATCACCAGCTCTAGGTTTGTGAGGAGGTTATAAAGAAGATGGATTTCTAAATCCTTTGCAGCTTCTTTGAGTTCTTGGTGATACCCTTCAATGTGTTGATCACCATAGTGGAGTTTTTGCGACTTATGAATCAGATCCTTAACCCTTCTTGGATTGGTTTATGGTATTATTCTATGGTGGAATCATTTTGTACTCAGTGTTACAGGAGGGGAACATGGCACAATTGAAATTAGTTTGGAACATACTATGAGAGTTCCATCTTTATGGAGAGATCTCATAGATTCAATTACATATTTGGAAGGTTCACTTATTAGGATATGTATTCTCATGCATGGGAGTGATAGTAAACACTAAAAAAGGTTGAGGCAGTGGTATCTTGAGTGCCACCCAAGTTCATGGACTTGGTAAAATATCCCCAAAGTGAATTTTTGCATCCACTATTTTTGAGAAAAGAAACAGAGTAGTTTACCTCTTTGCAATTGGGCCTTAAGGGTGAGGATGATGTAGCGTACCTCTAGTCATTGGTTGTTACCCCTATACTTCTTCAGTGATTTTGGGATTCAAAAATTAGGGATATCTATTGTGAGATATTTTGTTACCAAAAATATACTAGACATGTTCTTGATAGATTTCTTAAAGGCGGGGATCATTTCATCCTTCAAAGGATAGGTAATGAAATCAATCATGCTATGAGAGGAGGTGATGAGAAGGATTTTTTCCATTAGAATTAAATATATTAGATGTGTGTATGTATTAATATTATTTGGAATCATGTTGGGTGGCCAAGGATGTTATAGAATGTTACAAATTTTGGCTCTTGTTGTCTCATCTTCCAAGTAGGTGAATACTGGAAGAGTTTAGTGGATATTTTGAGACTTTTGTGTGTGCAGGAGGTTGTCTGGATTTAGGGAATTCCATTAAATATTGTTTCAAATAGTGATGATCACTTCACATAATGATTATGGAGAGGATACATGAGACCTTTGTGGCTTAGTTTCTGGTGAGATCAATGTTTCTACCCAAATAATATGGTCAGGAAAAGAATACCATTCAGGTTTTTATGAACACGATTTAGGTTTTCATGTTAGTTATGGTTCATAGTTGGAAGGATCATCTACTATCAGTGGAGTGTGTGTATCATAGAAATTACCACTTCACCATCAATGTATCTCCTTTTGAGGCCATTTATAGGTGACCCTATAGGTCACCCCTGTACTGGATGAAGAAAATGGGAGACAAAACTTGTCGGCTTAGAGTTGGTGCTAGTGATGGTTGTGAAGATTCAGTTTATCCAGGGAAAGATGAATACTGTCTGGAGTCATCGAGATTCATTTACAGACCCATGACAAAGGCCTTTGGAGTTAGATAAGGATATCATGTGTTCTGAGAGATCTCACCTCATCAAGGATTGTAGATACTTATCTAGGGTAGCATGCTATCTCTAAGGTCCATATGCCATTCTTCCAAATAGTGTGTTGGGTTAGTGAGGTGGCGTACCTCTTGACTATAAAACTATAGTTAGACCAGGTTTTTTGTTTTTTCCATGTGTCATAGCTAAGGAGATATTTGCATGAACTATTTCACAATATCAACTAGGATGACCTAGACCTTGAGGGTGTAATTGTGCTGCTAGGTGGTGTTAAAGAACTGATGGGAGAAGAAACTTCATGGGAAAGTGTTACATTTGGGTGTATATTGGTTGGGAAAGTTTTCACATATCTAAGTAGGTTTTTTGATTTTTAGGATGAAAATACTTGAAGGTGGGGAGAATGAAGAGTCTCTAAAATTTATATATAATACTTTTTAATATTCCAAGGAATATTTTCAGTGTAAGGAGAAGATTCAGTATGTAATTCCAGGGATCAGAGATCCTCAGTGTGGTTATATTAAAAATATTAAATATATTATACCATGCATGTGAATTGTTTCATAAATAATGGACTATATCTTGAGAGGTGTTCTAGATAGAAAATTTGAGACTACTATTAAATATGGAATGTAGGTTTTACCCTATACATGACATAATATTTTTCATCATTAGGTGTTTTATTTGCGGTTCATTCATAGGAAAAAATAATAAAATAAGTTAATAATTTATTTATTTGTTATTAAATGGTTGAAACATAACCCCATATATTTAAACCTATTTATGGGAGAATCCTATAGTTAGTCACATAACCCTAGGGATTTGAGAGGAGAGCATGGAGGAGATTTTGGTGGATAAAAATAGGATTTGGGATCATATCGGTACCACTAGGATCGTTTATGCCAACAGAGAGTACATGGATCTCTACATCATCAATGAAGGAGAACCATTCTTCTCCATTTATTGACACAAAATCAGGGTAGGATATTTATTTGTGGATTTATCCTCATTTTTTCCCCCTATCAAATGAAAATTAAACCTCCTAACAAATTGAGTCATGGGTCCAACATAGATCTACAAGTTTGGGTATTGATGATATTTGATTATTATTCATTTATTTGTTTCTATTCATTCATCATTATAATATAAAAGGATTTAGGAAAACCTGAAAAATGGATGAAGTTCATTCCTCTTGACATGTTTTGTGTTATTCTCCCACCATTCATCATGAATTCATTATCATTGGTTTATTTGGATAGTGATTCAACAAATACCAAGTATGCATCATTGCACAATCTCTCTTTGGCACAAAAGGTCAATACCACAGGTTCATATTTGGGATCGATGGTGAGATCTAGGAATGACATGGTATGATGGATGATCATAAATAGATTAGTGATTGGATTGAGGGTCTTCATATGTGATTTTTAGTATTCGGTAGAGATGCATGATGGGATAATTTCCCAAATGGAGGATGCAGATAGAATCCAATCACTAGCGACGGATCTGGTGTGTTCATCCCTAGATTTTTGTTCCTTGGAATGGTTCATAAAGGAATTGGTAGTGACAGTGAGTGGAACAATCTAATACCTTGTGAATGGAAGACAATAGTGGTGTGACCCCCTCCTCCTCTACAAGGGGTAGCAGCATGACCTCCCCTCCCCCTGCAATCGACAGTGGTGGTGGAAACAGTGAAGGGTGATGGTGTAAGGTGATGACAGTTATGGTGAACTCGTCCCCCGTGATCAGTGGTCGATGAGAAACCCCCCATGAACATGTTAGATAAGGAATGCAGGGAGAGATAATTTTTTAATAATAATAATAATAATAATATTATATATAGTTTCCAATATAACTTCTTCATGTAATTTCAGATTGATGATCCATCTATGGCACCATGACCATGATATTGAGGTTGATTTTTTGAGTCCAATATTTGGTTTTTAATTTGGACTCATTGCTTGGGCCCATGAAGCATGCTTTGTATGTGATATGGCGAAACAAAATTTTTCAATGAGTACCTATTTTGGGCATGTAATTGGCCTATCCTGAGTGTTTTTACATGATGATTGAAATGGTGTGATCCATTTTCATATTCATGGATATTTTTAGTGACATATTGGTGGATTTATGTTTTATCCTATTATACTGAAGACAAGCCATGTGTGTTCATTAGGATTTTACTAGATTCATATCTAAACACACTAGTAGAATATCCATAGTAGTTTTCCTTATATAAAATGATAATGGAATTTGTTTTGGTATTAGAGATATGATACAAGGGGTTATGATAATTAAGATTTCTTCAATGAATCTTTATTGATGGAAGTGATCAGGTGTGATCATCATAGATATGTTGGGTTTGGAAATCCCCCTATCACCCCATGCTATGGGTCCATTGTACTCTTTACAAAGGAAGGGTTGGAAACCCCCCGTACTAAATTTTGTGTGAGTATCCTATCTATGTAATGGAATAATCAGAGTTTTATCAGGGTTGGAAACCCCCTTTCACACTAGGGTGTGAGTCCCCCATACTCTTTACACAACTAGGGTTGATAACCCCCCATAATACATTGGGTGTATGTCCCCTATATATGGAATGGAATCATTGAAGTGTTATTGGGGTTAGAAACCCCCCTTGTTTCACTAGATCATGAGTCCCCCATAATCATTACAAGGCCAGGGTTAGAAACTCCCCATACCACATTGGATTCGGTTCCTCTATCTACTGGGTAGAACCCCCTGTATTTGAGATTTAGAGAGGACCGGGTCCTCCCCTAAAGATTCCCCCCCTTAGATTTGGAGCACAATGATGAGGTGTGGAACCTACACATGGATTCTTGTGAGGTTATGCAAGATTCATGGAGAGGAGATAGATCACCCTTGAATATAAAAAATAGTGATGAGGTTTGGGCCCTCCACTCTATATCTTTTGTGGGCACATGGGTTGTTCAGAATCAGTGATGGGACTTGGATATGTAGGCTTATTCATCATTCTTAGCTATATGTGGAGATGGATATCACCTTTCTCTCTTCATTTTGAATTCTTTTTTATAATATCTAGGTTATAATCATGGTTTATGTCTCATATTCGGATTGAAATTACATGGTGATGATAAGATGACTACTATATCTTGGTGCTCTGTGTTTGGTGATTTCGAGATGTCTTACTATTTATAATCACCTATTAATTGGATTTGACCACATGTTTCATGTATTATGCAGTCAACATATATATTATCATTGACTATGGTGGAACTAGTTCAGCTAATCTTAGCAATACATGGTGGTGCTGACCATGTTCGGTGGTTGGACTCTGAGATTCATAGTTGGGATCTCCCTGAATCTACTCTTTACAGTTGTTGTTAATTTGGTTTTCCACCCTATATTTTTAGTTGGGTGCATATTTTTACCCTTTATATCATTTTAATTATTCTTTTCTACTCTAATATGTATTTGTTAAAGGCTACTACATGCATTTTTTCACACTAGATATTGATTATTCTATTATACCTCTGCACTATTGTATGGTGTTGGTTGTGTGTGTGTGTGTATAATTACTTTAGGATAAAGACTACCATTTTATTTTATGACTTCCCAATTCTTATCTCCATCCCCTATCCTATTTTAGGAAGGATTGTGGAGTTACTCTTGGATTTTCACCATCCATGCGGGCCCCGATGGGTTGGTTCATGACATCAAATGTGGCCTGGTTTGGTTCGTGAAAAAATGGTATCCATGATTGGTTTTGATTATGTTATTTGGGATGTACTATTAGATATGGGCTAGGATTTGAGGACTTAAGTATGATGGGTGTGAAGTGGTGTCTCTTTAACACTCTTAGTATTGTACCTTGATTTTCCAAGGGATGTATGAGATGTGCAATTTTTATTTTTGGTGTAATTTTTCCTCTTTCTTGGGTAGGGTGTGTAGGGTGTATACCATCCACCCAAACCATATATCATAGACTTGTGGATTTTTTTTTCTCTTTCCTTTTTGATATTTTTTTAATAAAATATTGGGTTCCTATGATTTTTCTTGAGATTGATTATCTATTTTTATGGTTTCTTTTATTTCATTTTATATTGTTTCATACCACCACAATACCCCTAGTAAAACCTTTAGAGGTTGTGGTGAATAACTTTCTACAAGAAAACCCTAACATTTACTAGAACTTGATTGAGTTGGTTGTGAGAATGGTTCCATATATTGGCCAGGGAGAATTTCCTAGCCCCACTCATAATAAAGAGGTGGGTTCTATTTTAAATCAAGATCATGCTCAAGATTTCCTTCGACATAAGCCTCTTTCCTTTCAAGGAAGTAATGATCCTCAAGAATCTAAGGACTGGTTGGAAAAGTTAAAAATAATTTTTTAAATATCTAGTAATAATAAATCTATTAAGTTGAAATGCGTGGGTTTAATACTTAAGGGAACAATATAGATTTGGTGGTAATCTATTACTTAGGGTAGGAAATAAGATAATTTTGATTGTAAGGACTTGAAATTGATCTTTACCTTGTAGTTTTATCTCGATAATATGGGCTTAGATAAATCAAAATAGAATGTAATCCTCAAAAAGGGTGATAAAATTGTTATAGAGTATGTTCATGGGTTTATTGATCTCACTCACTTCCCCAAAGGAATAGTTTTGAATGAGAGGTTGAAAGCTCAAAGGTTTAATATGGGCCTTAGACCTAACATACAATACCAAGTTTTCCTAATAAAGATATCAGATTATACTAAAGTGGTAAATCATGCCCTAGTTTTATAAATTGACCATATAGGGATTTCAAGGTTGGTCTAGGCTTCTTACATTTCATGTGTGGAAGAAATATTCTTAAGTGATAAGAAAAGGAAGCAGGAGGAACCAAGAAAAGGTAGTAACAGAAGTTAAGAAATCACATATCAATCAGCTACTTAAACTCCCAAAAGAATTAAATCCCCCATCTACCACAAGTTTGGAAGTACAATACATATTAATCCCTCATTATTAGATACTCCAATGGCCTATTATCTATTTTGATGCATGTTACATATTCATAGGTTTTGTGGAATGGATCTTCCGGTGAGGAGTGGTGAAAGATCCTCAGCTTCTCGGGGATTCCAGATGAATTAAAACCCTATAAAGGCATTGTAAATCATTCTTATGGATGTTTAGGAAATTTTTGATCATATTATAGATATATCCAATTAAGATATGAGCCTCAGACTAGTGGTAGGATCCATACTTGGGTAGAGATCATGAAACTTTATGAAGAGGAGAAGGTCCCCATTGAATTTGATGTCAGACCAACTATGATAAGAGGTATGGTTCTTAATGCATCATCTATGGAGGTTGATTTATTTAATATAGGTGAATCTTAATCATTTATTTATACCTATACTCTAGATATTATGAATATCCCATCAAATTTTATTCCTTACCACATGGAAATATTGACTCATCTTAAGAAGAAAACATATCATGAATTTAGGTGTCCCTCTTGTATAATCTGTTTGTTCTAAGCAGAGAATTATTTGGATATCATTATCCTAGAAATAGATATATTTGAAATCATCTTTTAGATGAAATAAATGATAGTTTTCAAGGTGAATATATATTTCGATCATAGAAAGGTATATTTTACCACCCCTCATGGAAGAGTTTGTCTTTTTTATTGAGTGGGATCCATAGTCTAGTGGTGTGGGACCCCCATTTTCTAAAGTTAATAGACTTATATATCAAGTAGGAATTCTAGGAGTGTGTTACCTCTCATGGCCAGGGACTTCCCTACAGTTTTCTCAGATTACTTATCAGGGTTTCCCCTAAGAGAAAGGTTAAATTATCCATTGATCTGGTTTTGGGGAAACTTAAAATATCATTTAAATCTTATATCATGGAACTAGAATAACTGAAATAAATTAAAATATTGTTATATGTCTTTGAATATAAAGGGTTTGTGTGCCCGAGTGTGTCTCCATTGGTGGACCCTATGTTATTTTCTAAGAAACATGACAATTATATTTGTTTGTGTATCAATTACAGAAAGACGAATCAGTTCAAAATCAAGAATAATAATAGCTACCCCTATATAGATGAAATTTTTGATTAGTTTAAGGGTTCTTGATGGTTTTTTGATATCAATATTCGATTAGGTTACCACCAAATTAGGGTGAGAGAGGCTGATATTTCAAAGATGGATTTCAGGTATGGCCATTACAAGTACCATGTCTTATCTTTCAGTTTGACCAACCCACCTATAGTATTTATTGATATAATGAACAATATATTTCATTAGTATCTAAATTATTTTTTATGATGTTTTTTGATGATATACAAGTGAATTATAATATTGAATAAGAACATGAGTGGCATTTGAGGATCATCTCGGGAGCCCTTTGTGATCATTAGATTTACACCAAGCTATCCAAGTGTATCTTATGGATATGGGAAGTGAATTTTTTGGAACATGTCATATCCAAACAGGGAATTTCAATCAATCTTGAAAAGTTAAATTTAATTATGACTTGGTATGAGACAATAAATATCTTTGAGATATGAATATTTTTAGGATTAATAGGTTACTACTAGAAATTAATCCAAGATTTCTCCAAGATCATATCTCCTTTGACTGTGGTCACTCAAATGGGGTAAAATTATTATATACATTATATTTATAAGTTTCATTTGATGAGATAAAGTAGTATTTGATTTAATTTCTTATATTGATTCTACCTAAATCCAGTTAGGGTTATGTAGTCTTTTGAGATATATCTAGTGTGGGTCTAGGGTTTGTCCTTAAGGAAGGCATATAGTAACCCCAGATAAACATAACTTTATTTTACATAATTTATTTAAGATAAACATTAAATATCATAAATAATCACACAATAACATAAATTGAAGGTTTAATGCCTTTGGGGATCAGCTATATAAGCAACTTATTTTATGATAATTGTGAGCATTTCTCTATAACTGAGCCACACTAGACTCCCTTCTAGACTAATCATAAGTTATACTCATCTTCATAACTTGGGGAATTGAAAAATAAGAAATATAAAAGCTCAAATTCTTAGTAAGGTAAATTATGTCACTAAGGGATAGAAAAAATTCATATGAGAATACATGGGAATGGGATAAATTTCTTATTAAAAATAGTATAGAAGAATAAGAGTTGTTTATAAGTCATGAAAACAGAACTTGTAATCTCAAATGAAAAAACATATACTATAGAATAAGAGTGTGATATAATCATGGAAACATGGAATAATTGAATGATATTATAAGGTAATGTAATCATACATATGTGGAAACAATATAAAACATGACATCACAAGCTTAAGTTAAGGATCACTACTAAGACAACATAACATAATGTGCTAGGGTAATTTCTCATGCAACATACATGGTATCTCATGAGATGAAAACATCAACCAATTCATTAAAGGGATATATTATTTTTCATCCCACCCATAACATCATAATATTTACATACATATGTGTTCATTATGAGAAAAATTAACCATACTTAAACCATAATCATGATTAAAACCCATGAGAAAGAAGTGGGTTTCATAATCTTGTCTCATAGCATAACCAAAGGCTATACCATAAAGATTCCCCAGAGAATAAATAATTAAATAATTTTATATATTCATATTTTAAATAATAAAATGTTTTCAATATATAGTTAAAATATATAGAAATCTATGATATGTATTGTAAAATTAAGGATAAAAAATGAACCACTTAGTGATACTTTATGAAGTAAGTAAATGATATTTTAAAGAAGTAATGAGTTTTTTATTTTTATTTTTACTATAATTGAACAAGGATGTTTTTAAATAAAATAATTAATATTTTAAAAATGTATTTATGGTTAAAAACATTTTACGGGGGTGGTACTTAACATGAAATAAGAAATTTGGAAGTTCCCTTAAATAGGGTTACTTAAAAGAGAGAATTGTGAACAGAACATAAAAGAAATATTATCCACAAACAAGAAATGTAAATAAAACTAGGTATATATGTAAGGAACATATATAGTGAGTCAGGATTAATTATATTATAAGAAGATAGATCAAAATAGAGAACATAAAATAGAACATGTAATCCAAAAGTAATAAGGGTGGTTTGGAAAATCCCTTTTTATGTCTTAAAGTACCTTATTGAATTCTATATCATAAAAATGGATAAAAACCATTATTTTGAAAATAGAAGAATTGAAATTTTAACTTCACATGAGAAAACACATAATTATTTTTCCAAATATAAAGGAAAAAATTTATGGTAATAGAAAAATATGGATGAAGGGAAGTCATTATTATAGAGGATGAGAAATATTCTCAACAATGATATAATTTTGAGGAATAAATTTATCAAAGTAAAATATTTGATTTTAAAAATTAATTATCCCTATATAGGAATATAAGTTACCATTAAATTAACTCTTCGGATGGAAATAATCAATCATAGAATTAAAAAGTTCAAGATGAAACATAATAACTGAAAGAAAGGGGGTTTGAGTTAAATAAAACACTTAAAACATCATAGTATTTTGAATTACAAATATATGGAAGGTTGAGCATGAGATAGATTTTTAAATACTTTATATTTCATGGAAGGTTGGGTCCTGATTCATTTTTTGTATGAACCTAACATCCTAAAAATTTCAATTATTTTTATTAAAAAATTTATAATAATTTTTTTCATCTATATTTAATTTTTTATGGTCTATTTAATATCATATGTTATTTATTTATTAAATATTTTTTTTCTATAACAGTTACTTAAGGTGATTCAGTCTATTTATCTGAAATGTTTTTGATATATTTACCATGGTAAAATATGTTACAAAATATCTTAATAATATCCAAATTTTTATAGTTATAGGTTTTTTATTCTAAAATTATCAAAAAAATTATACAATTCCATAGGTTTTCCCAAAAATGGACTCAAATTAAGAAAGGTTTCTTGATATGTTCTTTTAAGGTGGTAAAGTTTACTATGATTATTAATTGAAAATACTTATTGAATATACAATATCATATTTAAATAATATTATGAGTTTCATAAATATTATTCTCATACATGAAATAATGTTTTAGTGTTATCCATGTTAGGTTGTAAAGTAAAAAATAAATACATTATTATATGGTGGCGATATTTTGCATGTACATGAATGATAATTTCATTTTCCATAGAATGGGAGAAAGTAGAAAAAATAAAATAAATATCATTTAATAACATTAATAATGTTATATTTGTTACATTTTTTCATTAAAAACTATTTTTACTATCCATTTAAGGTGGTTGTAAAAAATAGTACATATTGTTTATGGAGTCGGTAGTCTACCCAAACGTATAACGACGTCTTCATTTTTCAAGTGGTTTTGGAGGGAGTTAGAAAAATGATATTCTATTATTATAATAAAATTTAATTATATTAATAATACTAATTTTATCATAGTTTCATGGATAGATAAAATTTTAGGGTGTAAAATAAGGAAAGAACTAAGATATCTTAGTTGAGATCATTATCTCCCCCTTTAGATGTTCTCCCTTGTGTAACACCTTAAGGTTCCTTAGCTTTAACTTTTGGAAAGACCAAGGAATATTGAACGTGAGGAGAGTGTTGAGTATAGAATAGGTTAGAGTTTTTTAGATCTAAATATTTGAATGGATGAAGACATGTGGTAGAATTGGTCTCCTTTTTTAAAGTGAATAAAATTTACCTTTTGTAAGTACCATTACTTTTTAAATGATGGAACAACACTATTCATGGGTAAAAGGCTCCAAAATGGAAAATAATTGAGTGTGGTATTATTTAAGGTTGGTAATACCTCCACCATTCATTTTTTCCATGTTTTAAATATATTTTAAGTCTTTCACCATTGGTTTTTAACTTTTACCTTTTTGGTTTTTACCTTGGTAACTAGTTTTTACCAAAATAATTTATATTTTATTAAATAAATAGGGTAAAACCTATTACCAAATTTTTATGTTATATAACTAAATTTAAGTTCCATATAATTTAATCCAATTTATAAATAATATAAAAATAACTTTTAAATTAAAACATTTAATATATATATAAACTATTTTTTTAGAAAAAAATGTATATTTTAACATTAAGTGTTATTAATATTATTTAGTATTGATTACCAATTGAATGAGTGGTAATATATTTATATATATTATTAAAAATTATATTATATTCATTATTTGTAAAATTTTAATTTATTCTATTAGATAGAAATTACATAATTCTAATAAAATAGTTCCTTGAAAATAAGAGTTTTACCATTATCATGGTAATTAAATTTAATCCTAGTAATATTATATTTATACCTAAATATAAAATTAAACTTATTATATAATATTAACATGTTGATCTAAAATATTAAATCCAATTTTTCAGATTTTATTTATGTAAGGGACCCAATCCCAGTTGCCTGGAGTTGGTGCCTTACTTTATTACATTGGTATAATAAACAAGGAAGTCACATCCTGAATGACTGAATAGTTTAGTAGTTTTGGAATCTAGATTACATAAATGAAATATAAATTAAAAAATGAAATGAAAAACAACATAGAAACTCCATTGGAAAAATCTTTAACTCCTATATTATCCATGCAATTTATTAATAATATACATCTTCGCATCCTAGAGAAAAAAAAATAAGAAATGGGTGAGCTCAGATGCTCAATAAGGGTAATTAATACATAAGAAGATATTATAAACAATAAGTGTAACACCCCGACCCCTCTAAACCAGAGTCGTTGCATTAATAAGTACATTGGAATGGTTTAAAGGAATGAAAATCCTGAAGGAACGATCAGTTTAGTAGTCTTGAAGAAACTAGATACATAGATGTAACTC
Organism: Viscum album; assembly: GCA_963277665.1. Classification (NCBI taxonomy): domain Eukaryota; kingdom Viridiplantae; phylum Streptophyta; class Magnoliopsida; order Santalales; family Viscaceae; genus Viscum; species Viscum album. The sequence continues at coordinate 602,309,570 of OY728122.1, forward strand.
AAAATTACATTGGAAAAGGTTACAAAATACGATACATAATAAAAACTAAAGACTACATCCACAAGAACTCAATAAATGACCTCCTCTTCATCACCTTTTGAAAGTAAACAATGAAAGGGGTGAGCTCAAATGCTCAGTAAGGGTTATAAATGGCATAATCATGAATCAATAATAACTGATTTGCAAACAATTTGATATAATCAATATGGAATGATGAATAAATGAAAAACTCACACCATTAATAAACTAAGAATGAAACTGCATCCATAGATTTTGTCATCGTGAAAAACTCATGGATAGTAATAACTGATAATGAATAAAGAGAATGATTATTAATCAGACGTCATGTATCTAGACCATGATACCATAATACCGTAAAAACGGTTTAGTTCTATGGGTAGAAACCCGTCTGATTTTTAGTAACAAACTCGAAGGGTTTGTCGCCAACTGATTTGTCTCATGAGACCTACCGATGCATCAAGGGGCTGTAGAAGGCCCCAAATATTGCTGCATATACAAATAATTATTTATACATAGATTCAACATAAGAGAAATATGACTTTACATTATCCGTATAGAATAGAGGATACAGATTCATCAATATTTCCACACTCAAATCAACATTCAAAATAAATTCTGTATGTAAAATGGTATATGACTTAGAAAATAATAATATCCATGATATGAGAATATGGAAATTTAAATGGAATATAATTTCAATTTAAAATTACTCTCAAATTTGCATTAGGTACACCACATAAGAAAGAGTAGGTGCACAATACTAAGAAAGTCACAATTAAGTGAAAATAGAGGCAAAGCTCGTTACGACGTTGTAATCAATTGAGTAGTATGACCAAAAGTTAATAAACACTAAATGAATCATAGGATACCATGGATATAAAGATAATAATGATAATATATATCAAATTTCAGCACACCTATACCACATATAATAAATAAGAGGCGAACAATGAAAATCCCACAGAATTGAAAGTGAGATGAGAAAACCCCTTACAAACATTTCGTCATGGTAATGAGTGTTCTTGCGAGGGATTAATTAGAGGTAAAGGGGTATAAAATTATTTATATATCATAAGGGAAGTATGGGTAATATGTGAAAACATACCCCATCATTAGGTATTAAAAATAAAATAGCACAACATATGAGAGATTCTTGAACAAAAGTGAGAGAGAGGATCCCTTACCTTATGCTTGAAGGTGTTCTTGATTATTCTTAACGACCTGAATAATAAAATTTAGATTCATTAATTAACAATTCCAGAACCTCATAAATATTTAATTAATATTTTATGACCTTATTAGGTTCATTAATGGAAATTTTTATGGTTTAAGAGATTCAATTTTATTGTTTTGGTAGCATTTTCTTCTTTGGTTTTCATGATCCGTTTACTTGTATTCATGAATGGATGTTTGTTTGAAATATGGTTAAACATCCAGAATTGTTAATATAAATTATTAGTGAAATTAAATAGATATAAATGATCTTATAATGATTCTGGTTATATACCATGAGGATGACTCATTCGATGAGTTAAAAATAAACGCTTGGATTTGGCTTGGCGGTTTTGTGCACAATAAACTTGTTTTGTATTATTATTCCATACTATAAATGTGTAAGGATTACAGAACATTAATCAAGATAAAATACATATATTATGACCTGGTTCAACCATTGAAAAGGTTTAATTACCATTATTGAAGATATTAATACAAATTGAAAACCCGTCTTCCTTGAGTGTGATAAATTAACACATCTCGGACGGTGTTTGCATTTATTGTATAAAAGGAGGGGAAAAGAGAGATTATGATGAACTATTGAATTAGCACAATGAAAATCTAGTACATGTAAGGTACTATAATTATCATGGAATTTGGGTGAGGGGAGGTGAGAATGGAGAACAAAAGAATGGAACTTTGTAAAAGAAATTGAAAGAAAAGAGAAAAAAAGTTCACCTCTTGAGTACTCTTCCTTGAGAATCTTCTTAAGGCCTTTGTTTTTGGCCTTTTGGTGAGACCAGAAGGTCTTGGACGTGGGAAGAGGGATTGAGAAGAGTATTTGGTAGAATCTAGGAAAGTATTGAAGCTTTAGTGGTATGGAAGGAAGAGGGGGATAAGGGTGGTTTATATAGTGGAGGGGAGATGAGTTTTCTTAATATTATAATCATTAATTTATTATTTACTCTCAAGACAAGAAATAGTGAGTATTCCATGAAAAAGAATAGTAATATATTCATGTGAGTTATATATTTGGGTGCTTACATCACTCATGATGCTATAAATAGTTAATTTAAATTATAATGTATTTATATGGTAAATTAATGTATTTTACTATTCACCAAAAATTCAAGTATTTTAGAAAAATCCCAAAAATTTACCCTAACCATTTTTCAATGCGTAGAATCCAAAAATGAAGTCAATTTTTCAGAAATAATTTTCTAAATATGATTAATTAAATATTTAATTAAATCATTATTTAATAGAAATTTATACACTTAAAATATTCATCTTTTTTTTAAAGGGGCCTAAATTTATTTATACATTCATGGGTATGGATACCATTCATAAGAGTAATATTACTATTCATAAGGGTAATTTACTATTAATAAGGGTAGGTTACTATTCATAAGGGTAGGTTACTATTCACCAAAAATTAAGTTAATTTTATCAAACTCTAGATATCATCCTGAACACAACCGTGTATATCAAATTTTTTAAATTCGAATCATAGAGCTAGAAAATTTAAGTTTAATGGATAGGTTTTGGCTATCTCCTATAATTAAACAAGTTTTGTTCCATAGAGGATCAGTGATTTATGAAATATAAGCTATCTAATGAATACAATTTTTTAAGAGAAACATACCATAAAATGTTTGGGGTGCTACATTATTCCCTCCAGAAATTTCATCCTTGAAATTTTATGTATAAAGTCCACCAAAAAGATGTGGGTGGTTATTCTTCATAACATCCTCAGGTTCCCATGTTTCTTCCTCTATATTATGGTTCCTCTAAAGAACCTTAACTAGAAGAGTTGTCTGATTTTTGGAAACCTTCTCCCTTGTGTCAAGAATCCCGATAGGCTTTTCGCAGTATGAAAAATCAGGTTCCAGTTCTATTTATTCATTGGTGAGTACATGCGTTGGGTCTGGTATGTATTTTTTTCAACAATGACACATGGAACACATCATGAACTTTGAAGAGACTTGGAGGCATTTCTGAATGGTAAGATACAACTCTGATTCTTTCCAAAATTTCAAATGGTCCAATGTACCTAGGTCTCAATTTCCCTTTCTTACCGAACCTTAAGACACCCTTCCATGGAGATACTTTCAAAAAGACATGATCTCCCACTTAGAATTCCAAATCCTTTCTCTGGTTGTTAGCATAACTCTTCTGACTACTTTGGGCTTCTTTAATATGGGTTTGGATTGTCTTCACCTTTACTGTGGTCTCTTCAATAAGTTCTGGGCCTATAAGTTTCCTCTCACCAACTTCATCCCAACAAGTTGGCGTTCAACATCTCTTTCCATATAATGCTTCATATGGAGCCATTTGAATACTATAATGGAAACTATTGTTGTATGAAAATTCAACCAAAGGAAATTATTGATCCCACATACCATGTAAGTCAAGAGAGAATGACCTCATCATGTCTTCTAGAGTTTGAATAGTCCTTTTAGACTATCTGTCAGTTTGGGGGTGATAAGCAGTACTTATACGAAGCTCAGTATTCAAATCCTTCTAGAGACTTTTCCATAATTTTGATATAAACTAGGGATCTTGATCGGACACAATCGATAGAGGTGTGCCATGAATTCTTAAAACTTCATTAATATAAAGTCTTGCCAGGTTCTCAAGTGGTAAATCCTCTCTTACAGGAAGGAAATGTGCTGATTTTGTGAGACGATCAACAATTACCCATATTGCATCATTCCTTCTAGGTGTCCTCAATAGTCTGGTGACAAAATTCATTGTAATGTTATCCCACTTCCACATAGGAATAGGTAGAGGTTTCATCAATCCTCTAGGATGTTGTCTTTATGCCTTCACTTGTTGAAAAACTAGACACCTTGACACATAGTCAGCAATTTCCTACTTCATATTATCCCTCCAGAAATATTCCTTCAGATCTCTATACATCTTGGTGCTACCCAGGTGAATAGAGAAATTTGAGCTATGAGCATTGTCTAATAGTTCCCTTTTTAGCTTAGGTACTGATTGAACACATAACCTCTTCCCAAATTTCATAACTCCTTCCTCATACACGAAGTCTGCCAATCTCCCGTCCTTGATAGCATTAATTTTCTTATGCAAATTCTCATCATTATATTGAGAGCTTTTTATATTCTCTAATAAATATGGTTTAACAACCATTTGAAAGAGAAAAGATGTTTCCCCTTCCTCCATTATACGCCATTTCTAAATAATGGCACACACTAGATTAGGGTATGAATCATAATGTATAATCTTAATTTAACAAAATACTTAGCATAAATTGAGATCCTATGCATGATTAATCCCATAACTAGAAAAATGGTTTCTTTGAGGAATAATTTACATTTCAATCCTTCATAATGGATTTTAAAGAAAATATGAATTATCCTAAGCATATAACCTGATAGTGTCTTAACCAAGAGTGTAGAAAGGCCCGTTGTCGTGTACCAGGATACCCCAGGTCAAGCCCGAAACTCCTTGTCAGAGCTTTCACTCCTAGGTACATCTGTGCTAGATCCACCTCTACCTACTCGTATCCATACAAGGATGTATTTTCTAGAAATATCCACATAATCTATTCCTTACCAAAATACCAGGACATTCTTGTATGTTTATCCTCAAATACTACCTTAGGGATTTTTTCCCTACTGTACATTTCCTACTCTAGTTTCCAAGTTTTCTACTAAACTTCCTCTGATACCAACTGTAACACCCTGACCCCTCTAAACTAGAGTCGGTGCATTAAAACGTACATTGGAATGGTTATAAATAATTAAAATCCAAAAGGAATGATCAGTTTTGTTGTCTTGAAGAAACTAGATACATAGATGTAACTCAAAATTACATTGGAAAAGGTTAAAAAATACGATACATAACAAAAACTAAAGACTGCATCCACAAGAACTCAATAAATGATCTCCTCTTTGTCACCTGTTGAAAGTAAAAAATGAAAGGGGTGATCTCAAATGCTCAGTAAGGGTTAAAAATGGAAGAAGAATGAATCAATAATAACTGAATTGTAAATAATTTGACATAATCAATATGGCATGGTGAATAAATGAAAAACTCATGCCATTAATAAACTGAGGATGAAACTGCATCCATAGATTTTATCCTAGTGAAAACCTCATGGATAGTAATAACTGATAATGAATAAATATAATTCTTATTAATTAGACGTCATGTATCTAGCACATGATACCATAATACCATAAAAACAGTTTAGTTCTATGGGTAGAAACCCATCTGATTTTTGGAAACAACCTCGAAGGGTTTTCCGCCAACTGATTTGTCTCATAAGACCTACCGATGCATCGAGGGGATTTAGCAGGCCCCACCCACTATTTCATGTCCAAATAATTCTTTATACATAGATTCAACACAAGAGAAATATGACTTTACATTATCATTATAGAATAGAGGATACATATTCATCAATATTTCCACAGTCAAAACAACATTCAAAATAAATACAGTATGTAAAATGGTATACGACTTAAACAATAATCATATCCACGATATGAGAATATGGAAATTTAAATGGACTATAATTTCAATTGAAAATTGATCTCAAATGGGCAGTCGGTACACCACATAAGAAAGAGTAGGTGCACAATACTAATCAAGTCACAATGAAGTGAAAATAGAGACAAAGCTCGTTACCATGTTGTAATCAATTGAGTCGTATGACCAAAAGTTAATAACCACCAAATGAATCACAAAATACCATGAATATAAAGATAATAATGATAATATATATCAAATTTAAGTACACCTATACCACATATAAAAAATAAGAGGTGAACAATGAAAATCCCACAGAATTGAAAGTGAGATGAGAAAACCGCTTACAAAAATTTCGGCATGGTAACGAGTGTTCTTGCGAGGGATTAATGAGAGGTAAAGGGGTATACCATTATTTATATATCATAAGGGTAGTATGGGAAAGATCAAAAAACATACCCCATCATTAGGTATTAAAAATAAAAGATCACAACATAGGGGAGATTCTTGAACAAAAGTGAGAGAGAGGATCCCTTACCTTATGCTTGAAGCTATTCTTGATTGTTCTTAACAACCTGAATAATCAAAGTTAGCTTCATTAATCAATAATTCCAGAACCTCATAAACATTTAATTGATATTTTATGACCTTATTAGGTTTATTAATGTCTTTTTTTATGGTTTAAGAGATTCAATTTTATTGTTTTGGTAGCATTTTCTTCTTTGGTTTTCATGATCCGTTTACTTGTATTAATGAATGGATGTTTGTTTGAAATATGGTTAAAAATCCATAATTGTTAATATAAATTAATAGTGACATTAGAGATATATAAATTATCTTATAATGATTCTGTTTATATACCATGGGGATGACTCATTCGATGAGTTAAAAATAAACTCTTGGATTTGGCCTGGCGTTTTGTGCACAATAAATTTGTTTTGTGTTATTATTCCATATTATGAATGTGTAAGGATTACAGAACATTAATCAAGATAAAATAAATATATTATGACCTGGTTCAACCATTTAAAATGTGTCATGACTAGTATTGAATATATTAATGCAAATTGAAAACCCATCTTCCTTGAGTGTGATAAATTAACACATCTCGGATGGTGTTTGCCTTTATTGTATAAAAGGAGGGGAAAAGAGAGATTATGATGAAATATTACATCAGCACAATGAAAATATAGTACATGTAAGTTAATAGAATTATCATGTCATTTGGATGAGGGGAGGTGAGAATGGAGAATAAAATAATGGAACTTTGTAAAAGAAATTGAAAGAAAAGAGGAAAAAGGTTCACCTCTTGAGTACTCCTCCTTGAGAATCTCTTTAAGGCCTTTGTTTTTGGCCTTTTGGTGGGAACAATAGGTCTTGGATGTGGGGAGATGGATCAGGAAGAGTATTTGGTATAATTTAGGCAAGTATTGAAGTTTGAGTGATGTGGGAGGAAGAGGGGGTGAGGGGTGGTTTATATAGTGGAGGGGAGAGGAGTTTTCTTAATATTATAATCATTAATTTATTATTTCCTCTCAAGACAAGAAATAATGAGTATTACATGACCAAGAATAGTAATATATGAATGTGAGTTAGAGATTTGGTTTCTTACATCCCTCATGATTCTAGGAATAGTTAATTTAAATTATAATGTATTTATACGGTAAATTAATGCATTTTACTATTCACAAAAATTCAAGTATTTCAGAAAAATCCCAAAAATTTACTCTAATCATTTTTCAACGTGTAGAATCCAAAAATGAAGTCCATTTTTCAAAAATAATTTTCTAAATATGATTAATTAAATATTTAATTAAATCATTATTTAATAGAAATATATACACTTAAAATATTCATCTTTTTTTAAAGGTGCCTAAATTTATTTATACATTCATGGGTATGGATACCATTCATAAGAGTAATATTACTATTCATATGGGTAAGTTACTATTCATAAGGGTAGGTTACTATTTATAAGGGTAGGTTACTATTCACCAAAAATTAAGTTAATTCTATCATACTCTAAATATCATCCGGAACACAACCGTGTATGTCAGATTTTTAAAATTCGAATAACAGAGCTGGAAAATTTAAGTTTAATGGCTAGGTTTTGGATATCTCCTATAAGTATCCAAGTTTTGTTCCACAGAGGCTCAGTGATTCATGAAATATATTCTATATAATGAATACAATGTTTTTAAGAGAAACATACCATAAAATTTTTGGGGTGCTATAATATGGCATGGTTAATGACTAAAAAACAAGCCCTTAGAACAAAATCTTGAGCATAAAATGGAAGGAATAAAATCTGAATAAATAATTACATATAAATAATCACATAAAACTTAACCATGGATATTCTCCTAGTCAAATAATCACATGATTTATCAATTAATAATATCATAATAAGGGAATTCATAATTCTAAATATTTGAATCGTATCGGTGAGGCCACGACCAAGACATCTGAAAGTAAATGGTTAAGATCTAGGTTAAAAACATTCCTATTTTGTCTTATGAGACCCACCGATGCATTGAGGGGATATAGAGGCCCCCACCCATGACATACTAAGTATAATTAATTCCTAATATGAATTAGGTTAAACATAAACAACATATACATATGAAATTTAAATAAATTTTCCCAATCTTTAAACATAATCAATAACCATTCTGAGTAGTATGGTGAATTGTATCAAGATAGCACATCCACAGTCAAAATGATCATAAAACATTTAATAAAATATGGTAGATGAATATCATAATATATTTATCTTAATAAATCATAATACCCAAAAGAGGTGTTTAAATATATTAAAATACTCTAATAAAATCATTTAGGAATTCTTGAGAGATATACCATTTTTTTACTTTGCAAAGAAGAGTTATTTTGGAAAAATAATTCGTATTTGTCATAATTGTTTGTATAAAACCCAAAAAAAAATATTTCATGAAAAAAATATTTATTTTAAAAAAATAATAGTGTCTTATAATAGATTATGGATAGTACTTGAAAATGAGTAAGAAATTGAGAAGTTCCCTTTAATTAGGATTGCGTATCAGGAAGAATTGAGAAGGGAACCTTTTAAAACATGTATTTCCCATAAAATAAAGATGAAATGATAAGGATAAATTATTATGTAACATTTACATAGAATTTATAAGAATTATATATAAATATTTAATAATTACATTGGTTTAAATAGGGAGAAAGCATAATCCGAATGAAAATGGAGGTTCAGGAAGAAACCCTTACCTTATGTCCAAAAGTGTTTGGTACTTGTAATTAACATCCCAGATAATAAAATTAAATCAATTAATTAATCACTTTATAATATTTTACACATTTATTTTTTTATAATTCTATTAATTTCATTTACGGGCTTTTTAATGAGTTATAGGATTCAATTTCATCATTCGGAAGTGTTCATTTCCTTAGGTTTCACGATCTGTTTACTTGTATACGAGTATGGAAGTTCATGTAAAATGGGAATATATATCTAGAATTGAAGTTATATTTTATTAATGTATAAATAGAATATTAAATGTTTATATAAGTCACTTTGATTTTTAGTGATAATCGTTTAGATTCTTTTGGCAGTTTTTCAATTATCCCAAACTTATTTTGTTTTATTAATTAACATCATGTGTATATAATGGTTCTAGAAAATTAAATAGGATGTAATATATATATATATATTATAATTTTTTTTCCATAAAAATAGTTTTATATCCAGACTTGATGGCATTAATGGAAATTGAAAACTCTTCATCCTTGAATACGATAAATCAACACACCATGGATGATGTTTTCATTTTTAGAACAAAAAGAGAGGGAAGATAATTGATTATGTATTATTCCATTAACATAATAAAATTACAATATATATAAGACACTATAGATATCATGTTACTTTGGGATAGGTATTTTAGGATAAAATAAGAAAGTAAAAGAGCTTGAAAATAAATTAAAAGAAAAGAGAGAGCTTTTTGCCTCTTGATTTTCTCCTCCATGAGAACCTCCTTAAGGGGTTGGTTTTGTTTTTTTTAGAATAAAAGATCCTGGATGTGGGGTAGGGAATTGGGAATATATTTGAGTTTAATTTTGACAATGTTAAAAGCTTTAGAGGTGTGAAGAGAATAGGTGGTGAGGTGTGGTATTTATAGTGGAGAAGATGGGTGTTTTTTTTTATTTTAATCATTAATTTTTTATTTTGTCTCAAGAGAAAAAATAGTGTTGATTATTGTGAATAAATATAGTAACTAGGGAATATGATTTCTAACTAATGGTTCTTAACTCATACTTACATCAACAATGACTAAAAAATTCATCTATTTAGCATTTATCATAAATTATCATATTCTACTATTCACAAAAATTCAAGTATTTTAAAAAAATCCCAAAAATTCACCCCAACCATTTTTGATGTTTAGAATTAAAAAATAAACTCCATTTTATAAAAATAATTTTCTAAATATGATAAATTAAAATTTTAATTAAAATAATCATTTACTAAAAAAATACAGATTTTAAAATTATAACCGATTTTATAACAGTTTGAAAATTAACTAAGGTCTCATAAAATTATATTAAAATCATAAGACAAAAAAATATTGTTTTATGAATACATTTTATGAAAATAAATTTTCTTTTGCATCATTTTTTTAATTATAAAATTTCAATTTAATATTTATGACTTATAAATATACCAACACTTAAATTAACAATTTTTTTAAATATTTATTTACATATACTATGATATAATTATATCATAATTTCATTTATAAGATACCTCAATTTTATTTATTATTTCATTGGTGAGGTTTCTATTCATTTTCTTGGTTTACTATTCATAAGGTTCACATTACTATTATTAAGGTCAAGTTACTATTTCATCAACACAGGTTCCTTAACTTTTATAAATACCTCTTGTTTCATTAATTATTGATTTATAACAATTGTATTCTATTATCTAAGTGATTTTACGTGATTTATACTATATGAAATAACTATAAGAAGGAAAATTTCATTGATATAATTCTGAGTCATTACATTCTCCCCTCTTATAAAAGTTTTTTCCATGGAATTTCTAGAATATCACCTCATAAAAAGATTTGGGTAGTTCTTCATCATAACTTCCTCTGGTTCCCACATTGCCTCTTCAATTTTACGACTTTTAAAAATTACCTTTACCAATAGAGTCATCTAATTCCTCAAAACCTATTCTTTAGTGGATGAAATTTGGATAGGCTCTTCACATTAAGATAAAGAGGGTTCCAAATCCATTCCATCAGAAGTGAGAACATACATTGGGTCTGGCATGTACTTTCTTAACAAAGAGATGTGGAATATATCATGAACTTTGGAAAGGCTAGTTGGTATTTCCAAACAATAATCCATACCTTCAATCCTCTCCAAGATTTAAAAAGGGCCAATGTACTCAGGGCTTAGTTTTCCTTTCTTTACAAATCTTATAACATCCTTCCATGGAGATACTTTCAAGAAAACATGATCTCTCACTTGAAATTAAAAATCCTTCCTTCGATTATAGGCGTATCTATTTTTCCTAATTTGATATTCTTTGATATGTGTTTGAATTGTCTTTACCTTATCTATTGTTTCCTCCACAATCTCTATGCCTACGTGCTTCTTTTTGATAACTTCATCCGAACAAGTTGGTGTGAGAAACCTCTTTCCATACAATTCTTTATATGGTGCCATTTAAATATTTGAATAGAAACTATTATTATAGGAAAATTCTACCAAATTAAAATAATGATCTCACATACCTTGAAAGTCGAGTGAGTGTGATATCAACATGCATTATGATGTTTGAATGGTTCTTTCAGACTAGCCATCGATTTGAGGGTGATAAGCAGTGCTCAAATAAATCTAATTATCCAAATATTTCTGAATACTTTTCCAAAATTTTGATGTAAATCCAAGATCACAATTAGATACAATTGAAAGAGGTGTTCCATGAAGTCTCAAAACTTCATTAATATAGATCCATGTAGGGTGCTCCAGTGGAAAATCTTCCCTTATAGTGAAGAAATGAGAAGATTTGGTAAGTTGATCAACACTTACCCATATTTAATCATTCTTTCTTAGAGTTTTTGGTAATCCAGTAACCAAATACATAGTGATGTCATCCCATTTTCTTGTAGGAATAATAAGAGGTTACATGAATCCTCAAGGATTTTGTATTTCAGTCTTCACCTATTGATAGACTAAACATCTTGATACATAATCAGAAATTTCCCACTTCATATTATCCCACAAGAAATGATCCTTAAATTCTCTATACATCTTAGTGCTACCAGGGTGTATAAAGAAATTCGAGCTATGGGCATCATCCAATAACTCCCTTTTTAGCTCAAGTATAAAGGGAACACAAATACTCTTCCCAAATTTTAGAATTCCATCCTTATACACGAAGTCTTACAACTTCCCATCATCCATAGATTTAATTTTCTTTTGAATATTCTCATCATTAGTTTGAGAAATTTTAATCCTTTCTAATAAATATGGTTGGGAAACTAATTGAAAAAGTAATGATGTTTCACCTTCCTTGGTAATTCCCATATCTATCTTTGCTAGATCCATATACACAAGACCATTTTCAATCCTCATTTTGTTTAGAACTCCATGATCCTTCCTTATCAATGCATCTTCTACCTTATTCACCTTCCCTAGGTGGTAGTGTATTGAAGAAACATAATCCTTAACTAGATCTATCTATCACCTTTTCCTCTTGTTGAGTTCTTTCGATGATAAGATATATTTCAAGATCTTGTGATCTGTATATATCTCATATCTTTCACCATAGTGATAGTATCTACATATCTTAAAAGTAAATATTTTGGATGATAACTTAATATCTAGAGTTGTAAAGTTCTATTCATTAGTTTTTAACTACCTTTATGCATAGGCAATAACTCTATCATTCTATATAAGGACACAACCGAGTCCTTTCTTTGATGCATAACTATAAATCACAAATCCAACATTTCATGATGGTAGAGTCAATATAGAAGAATCCACTAATATCCCATTAGATTATTTAAAACATTATTCACACTATTTTTTCCATATGAACTTAACCCATTTATGATTATTCTCGGTCAATGGGTTAGTTAATCAAGAAAAATTCTGAACAAAATGCCAATAATAACCTGCTAATCCAATGAAACTACGTACCTTGATTATGTTTTTTGGTGTAAGCCATTACTGTAATTCCTTTATCTTTATAGGACCAAATGATATTACATCCTTATAGATAATATAAAAAAGAAAAGAAACTATTTAAAGATAGAATTCACACTTGTTAAACTTCTCATATAACTCTTTTGTTCTAAGAGGCTCTAGACCAACCTGAAAGTAGTTATCATGGTCCAAATAGATTTTTTAATATATCATTATATCATCAATAAATACCACAAAAAATTAATTAAGATATTCCATAAACACTCTATTCATTATATCCATAAAAACATAGGGTTAATTAGTCAGTCCAAATGGAATTACTATAAACTTGTAATTTCTCTACCTGGTTCAAAATGATGTATTTAGAATATATTCCTTCCTCACATGCAATTGATGATATCCATATCAAAGGTCAATATTTAAAAAATATTGAGATCCATGTAGTTGATCAAATAAAACATCAATGCAAGGTAGGGGATAATTTTTATTTATTGTAATAGAATTGATTTCTCTATCATCAATGCCCAACCTCATGGATATATCTTTCTTCTTGAAAAAGAGAATATAGGATCTCCATGGAGAAACACTAGGGTGAATAAATCCTTTATCACTCAATTTATCTAGTTTTTTCTTCAGCTCTATGAATTCCATAGTGTCTATTCTCTAATAAGTCTTTGATATAGGTCTTGTACCAGGAATTAAATCAATATACAACTCAACTTACTGCTCTGGAGGATGTCCAGGTAAATAATTTAGTAATACATCAATATATTGTTTTAAAAAATATGTACATATTAAATTTTAATATTTCTTTCCTCATATGTAGATGATTTTTTCTCTTCCTCCCCAAAAATTTCATTTAGAAGAGCCACTAGAGATGGATCTATATAAAAACCAGATGATAAAGTATATGCTCTAAAGATAAGGGATTCTATATCTTCCTCACAAATTGTAACTTTCTTATTCTTGCAATAGATTTTTGCATCATATTTTGAAGTCCAGTCTATACCAAGGATTATATAAAAATCAACCATAGGTATGATGATAAGGTTTGAAACTAGAGCATATTTATGCATCATAAAGGGGACTGACTGACACATCTTTGTTGCAATGATACATCCCTTATGATTTTTGACTGAAAACTCCTTTATTAAATCAAAAGGGAAATGTATAATTTTCTTAAAAAATTGGGAAGATATAAAAGAATAAAATGACCTAAAATCAAATAAATCATTGGCTAAGTTTGAGGAAATGATTAAAGTATCAACCACCACATCATTAGGAACCTCAATCGTCGCAGTTGTGATCGCTTAAGCTTGGACTTTCTCCCTTGAAATTTTCTGGGGAATGTTTCCTTGACGCTTAGGAAAATAATTTGAATAGTTTCCCATATCCCTATAATTTTTGAATTGAAAATTGGTAGATTCTTTCTTTCCCTTTAAATCATGGGCTTGGTAGCCCTTTTCTCCACACTTATAACAGGCTCCTTTTACTTTTAAGTAGGCACCAAGGTGTTTCCTTCCACAAGTATTACAAATTAGAAAAATACATTTTTTATTCTTCCCTTTATCCATTCTTTCCTCTTCTACCCTACTCTTATCTTTTTTCCCTTAAATCCAAAAGTCTTAGAGAAACTTCTCTCTATCTTGATAGTATATGAGACTATATCTTCATATGATGAGAAATTTGGGGAGACTAGAGTCCTTTGGAGGAATGGTTTTAAACCATAAAATAATCGATCAATATTTCTATTTGGATTAAATATATAGTTCAATACATGCCTTTATAATGTTGTAAAGTTGGATTCATAATTTTCAACATTTTCATCCACTTTTTGTTTCAGACTCAAGAATTGCCTCTCCATATCTACTCTCTGTTCGTGAGGGAAATATTTTTCTAGGAAAATTACCTTAAAACACTTAAATTACATATTGGAAATTTCTTCTTCCTCATTTTTGTTTTGAATCAAATAAAAACATTGATCAAAATCTCTTGAGAGATGATAAACTTCCATGATAACCTTCTCCCTTTCTTACTTTCCAAAGTGAGAAATATATTCTCTAAAGAACTAACCCGATGCCCTGCTACAAATGGGTTTGTATTCCCATTGAATAATGGAGTATATTGTCACATAAATTGGTCTAGCATTATTCATCCATGTTTTAGATTGGGATACTTCATACGAGTAAGGTTATTGTTCATAACCTGAGTCATCTATCCTAGTATAGTTATAAGTTGCTCAACACCAGTCACAACTCCAGTACCAACATCATTATCTTGTATAGGAAGGAAATAACTACCTAGGATATGCATGTTGATATGGTTTACATTCCTTAAACTAGGTTTAATTTATAAATAATTACATACACTAAATTAGGTTATGAATCACAATGCATAATTTAATACTAGAAAAACACTTAACATAAATTGGAAATCAAATCATAACAAATCTCATAATCATAAAAATGGTTTCTTTGGGGACTTATTTAATTTTAAATCCTTTATAATGGATTTTAAAGAAAATTCAAATTATCCTAAGTATATCCCCCGAGGGCGTCAAACCAGGTATGTGGTAGGACCCATTGTCATGTACTAAGTTACCCCATGTCAGGCCCAATACACCTTGTCAGATTTGTTACTATCACAAACCGGATCTGATTTCAACTAATACTGGCACCAAATCCAGCCCATAACAAGTACCTAAGGGTGTTACCTATCCCCAAAGGCTGGAAAAAGTGCATGGGTATTAATAAATTAGGTTTGGGAATGACTTACCTGAGTATGAAAGCATAAATCCTTAAAAACAATCAATAATAAGAATATGAAATTTCAATGCCAAACAAGAATTATGAAAAAACCTGAACTGAATTCATGTTTTTAAAAAAAGTACAAGAGGTCCATATAATAATAAAAAAAATCATAAATTCATCCACAATGACTCCACACGACAAGGGGTTGTCACCCTCGAGCCGTCTCCACAACACCACACCGTAGGAGAAGTCTAACAACCTAAACCACCTTCACCCGAGGCTTTTCTTTTCCCAGAGTGAAACATAACCAAGTATAATTACACCCAAGGGGTGTAAGTAGGGTGTGAGACTAAGACCAATAGGATACCACCCAAATATTCCAAAGATTATGTAATTCAAGGTGAAAAAGAAATCAGTTTTAATATGTAAAGAAAAGCGGTGGTAAATTCCAAGAAATGCAACTTTCAATTGAAAACAATTTTAAAAATAAAACTTTTAAAATGTTAAAAAATTTAAATAATAAAAGTTAGATACTTTAATTTACATCCAAACACACCCTAAGACAAGGGTAAATACCATAAATCCAATGAGCACCAAAACTGGGAACACCCCGAGGAAACTAGATAGTCTCGTGCCCTATGTACCTCATACCTCGGTGAAAAGTAACGAAGTCAAAAATCCTTTCCTGTGCACGAGCCACTAGTAGGGAACATACCCATAAAAAAGTGGTCCCCAAAAATCATCCTTATAGTTTAGTTTGAGTTGTCATTATCCATTTTCTTAGTGAAATATGGACAAAACCCTTCCAGATCACTATCCGTACTAGTACATATCCACCCACCTAGGTACCTGGGTTTCCCCTTTGTGATCAAACAATTTCAGCATACTAAAAACATCTATTTTAATATAAAAACACCACTAATGGTCACAAACAAACAATACAGTAGCTATACACACTTTATACCACTTAAAACACACAAAAAACATTTTGATTTTCAATAAAACAACTTCTCAAAATCTCACATTGTTTAGCACCCAAAACTCCTTGAAATCCTCACTTTTCATAGCATGTGCATACTTACAAGTCACCAAAACATAAATTTCAGAAAAATACCATTCAATGAAACACAAAAAATAGTTTTTGGGCAGCCCCATATGAACAATGAAGTGATATCTTTATAAAACTTCCATTTTCACACAAACATAGCACTTAAAAATTCATGTGTTTCACAAAAACCATTAAAAAAAGTTTTCAAAACAACTAAAAATTGAGATAAAAATTAAAAAAAATTATTTTAATCCCTAATATACTTCAATAAAATCAACTAAGTAATTATAGGGTATCCCCAAATGAACCAATAATAGATTTCTATGAAAAACCCCCAATTTCACATAAAAGTGGAACTTAAAATTAATTTTCATTACAAAAACCAATGAAACAAATTTTTTCAGAAATAATAAAATGATATAAACATGAAAATACTATAAAAATAGCAATATAGGTCACAATGATTTCATACACAATGGAATCACCTACTAAAAGTGTCAAAAAACTCAAATCTTTGTGCGAAAGTTCAACCGAACCACCTCCACACCACAAACAAGTTAAAACAGAATTAAAAACAGAATTTTAGACCCTGATACACAAGATCAAACCATATTTTCGAAACCCTACTTTTTGGACATTATAAAGATCACGAATAAGGGAAGAAACCCTAATCAAATGGGAGCAAGAAGGAAGGAAACCAACTTACTTGAGGGATCTTGAAGAAATATCACACAATACACCAATAGATGAAATTAAAAAGTAACAAAAATGAAAGTGAGGTTATAAAAAGGATGAGGAGGTCATGTAGGAACCAGAATGGGGGGAAAAGAGTGATAAATGAAGGAGTTATGAAGGAAACAAATTAACTCTTCAAATCTGGACGATTTGAGAAATCTTGAGAATATTTTCCCTAATACGTGATGGAAATGAGCTCCAAAGAAGGATAAGATAATTTGGGGTCACACCTAGCTATGTTTTATTCGAGTGGGATGTGGAATCATCTAAAAATAGTAAAACATGAATAAGTTATTAAATAAACAAAATTTGTTTTTAAAACTAGAAATGGGATTCCGGGCTGGCCCAATTCCTTAAATAAAAACCCAAATCCACCATGATTGTGGATTCATAAAGGGTCCAAATTAATATGGTGGTGTTAATAGATCAGGGGAGGAAATTTTGGAAGTGTAATGGGTGAAAAATATTTAAAAATGAAATATTTATAAAAGAAACAAAATTGGTTTTTAAATTTGTAAATGAGCTCACGGTTTGGCCCAAATCATGAAAACTCACCCATTCCTCCAAAAAATGCATGGGAAACCCACAAAAAAAAGCAAGAATGGAAATTTAAATGAAAAATGACTTTAAAATAAGTCATTAATGTGACAATTCTCCCCACCATGAAATAATTTCCACCCTAAAAGGTCAGCCTGAAGCTTGATCAGAAAATAAGAATGGGTACTCTTCCTCAACCCATGATATCCGTTCCCATATCTCATGTGTATGACTACCATGATTCCAATGAAACCGGACTAGAGGAATAGACTTCCCTCAAAGAACCTTCTCTTGGGAGTCAACTATTTGCACTAGCTACTCAAAAACTGACAATTCAGGCTCTATCTCCAGTTCTTCCCAACTCAGCACATGGGACAGATCCGGCTTGTATTTCTTCAACTGGGAGACATGGAAGACATCATGGATTGATGTCAACTGGGAAGGTAAAGCCAACCGGTATTCCAACTTTCCAATACACTTGGTGATCTCAAAAGGTCTGACATACCACGATGTGAGCTTCCCTTTATTTCTGAATCGACGATGGCCCAAACGAGGGGCCACTTTCAAGAATACCCAATCACCCAAAGTAAACTCCAAGTCTCGACACCTTCAGTCAGCATAAGATTTATGGTGAATATGACCTATAAATAAATTATTAATTATCAATTTGACCTTCTCAGAAGTCTCCTGCACCAGAATCATCCCCAGCAGTGAGGTCTCACCTACCTCAGCCCAACACAGGAGGGACCGACAAGGCCGACCATAGAGCACCTCAAAAGGATCCATTTGAATTGAGGATTGGTAACTATTATTATAATAAAACTCAACCAATCCCAAATGGCTATCCAAGGAACCTCCAATGTCTAGGACACATGCACAAAGCATGTCCTCCAAAATTTTATTCACCCGCTCTGTCTGACCATCTGTCTAAGGGTGGTATACCGTTCTCATCTTAATCTGAGACCCCAAGGACTTTTGAAGGCCTTCTTAGAACCAAGAAGTGAAACAGGGGTATCTATATGAGATAATTGATGATGGAACACTGTAAATTATCACCACCTCCTGAAGATACAAATGGCCCAACTCATCCACTTTAGCTGTATCTCTGATCAGAATAAAGTGGTATGATTTGGTCAGATGATCAATCACCACCCAAATGGCATTCTTACCCCAAGGTGTAAGAGGAAATCTAAAAATGAAGTCCATAGAAACCTCATCCCACTTCCAAGTAGAAATGGGTAATGGATGGAGCAAACCAGAGGGCCTGTGATGCTCTACTTTTACCTACTGGCATGTGTAGCATCTAAACACAAAGTCTTCTATGTTCCGTCACATAACTGGACACAAAAACTGTCATCTCACATCATAATACATCTTGGTGGAACCTAGATGTACAAACCATTGAGACTAGTGGCTATCCTCCATCACCACCCTCCTCAGTGATAACGACACTACTGAACAGATCTTGAAGCACAAGATGACCTTGGGAGACAAAAAACAATCATAGGACGTCTCCCCACCATGAAGAAATTGCCTCGATCACTGACAAAGCTTATCACTAGGCTGTTCCTACTGAATCAACTCCTAGAGAGAAGGATTCAACTGAACTCTCGCTAAGAACGCACCTCCATTTTTCTCCTTCGTCTCTACATGCATCTAAGAAAGGAGTCCCATAAAAGTCCACTCATCACTGGACTTCCTCAAAGCTGACAATGGAACTCTTCTACTCAGAGCATCAACCACCGCATTACCCTTTCCTGGGGTATAGACAATGTCAAAATCAAACCCCTACAAGTACTCGATCCAGCGATGCTGCCTCAAGTTTAGGTCCTTCTGTGAGAAGATATATGCTAAGCTTTTGTGATCCGAGTAGACCAAAAACTTCTCCCCAAAGAGGTAGTGATGAAAATTATTCAAAGCATGCATCACCGCTTCCAACTCCAAGTTGTGGGTCGGGTAATTATTTTTGTGTGGCAGGAGTTATCGAGAGCCGTACACCACCACGTGATCATATTGCATAAGAACACAACCAATACCCATACCTGAAGCATCACAATAGACCAAATACCCCTTCTGGGCCTTAGGAAAAATCAGCACGAGGGCGGTAGTCAACTGCCGCTTTATCTCCTCAAAGGATGCCTGACATTCTGGGCCCCATAAAAACTTCACCCCTTTCTAGGTGAGCGCAATCATCAGTGAAGCAATCCAAGATAAATTTCACATGCCCTAGGAATCTCAATTCCATGATCTAGAAAGTGCACTTTTACAACTTTCCATAGAGGCGGTGATCCCGAAAAGTGCCCAGAATGATCCTCAAGTGATGTTTATGTTCCTCCTCAGAGGTAGAGTATACGAGAATATCATACATGAACACCACAATGAAGTAATTGAGATACTGATGGAACAACCTATTCATGAGATCCATAAAGACCGCTGGAGCATTGGTCAATCCGAAGGGCATGACCAAGTACTCAAAGTGGCCATACCTTCTTCGAAAGGCTGTCTTCGGGATATCTGCCTCTTTCACCCTCAGTTGGCAGTATCCCAAACACAGGTCTATTTTTGAGAACCACTTTTCCCCCTTCAACTAATCAAAAAAATCATATATTCTCAGAAAAGGGTATTTATTCTTAATATTTACCTTATTCAGCTTCCAATAGTCAATTCACAACTAGAGGGATCCATCAGCCTTTTTCACGAACAACACAGGAGAGGCCCAAGGAGAGACCCTCGGGTGAATTAATGCTTTGGATTACAAGTCTTCTAGATATATATTTAATTACCTTATCTTTTTAGGGGCCATGTGACATGAGGGAAGAGATATCGGTTGTGTTCCCAGTGCCAGATCAATCGAAAAATCCACATCCCGCTCTGGGGGAAAACCTGAAAAATCATCCAGGAATACCTCTGGAAACTCATTCACTACACGAGGTAGTGCACCTTCAGGGGAAGGACCATCATCCTCTAGTGCGAGTGACGATAACTAGAAGATAATACTTCCCAACTCTAGGAGTGGAGGTCCTGTACGACCTGACCGAGGATCCCATTCTCCACGAAAATCCCGACGAATCCCATCAGGTGCTGTGAAACTCACTTGTTGCCTATAATAATCGATGTATTCTTGGAAGTGTACCAACCAATAAATGCCAATTATCATGTCAAAAAGATCCATATCTAAGACCAAGAGGTACCACTCTATATCCTGACACAGAGAGAGCACATTATGGGCACCTGAGACCCTACTTCTTCTTTCCCAACAGAGTCACTAACTCCATCGCAAAAGACAACAACTTAGTTGGTAAATTCATCGTGTCCACAAAACTGTCAGAAATTAAAGAAACCGAGGCACCAATATCAAAAAGGGAAGAAAATATAGAATATACGATAAAAACAGTACCTCAAACTATCGACGGTCCCACCTATGATCCTACTAGTGTCTGATCCACCGCATAGAGATGTCTGGTCTTTGCCTGAGGATGACTGCTAGTCTATAGTTGTTCCCTGAATTGGATCTATCCAAAAGATGACCTAGCCCTACCACCATGAGCACCAAAATGAGATCCCCTAGTCCTCTATGGATCAGACTATGTTGGCACTCCTCTTGAATCCATTGACCCTGCCCCACTCAAAAGTGGACGTTCCACCCCGCAAAAGCACAACAAATGCCCCATACCTCCACAATGGTAACAATGACCAGAGGAAGCGGTAATTATGGGCAAATGTGCCCCAGATTTCCACACCAGTGGCACACGACTGATATCGCATCAGAATCCGTAGACGAAAACTGCCTAGAGGAGTGGCCTGAACTACTACCTCCCTTCTTCACCTGTTCCTCCTACTTCCTTTTCTTTTATGAAGAGCTGCCACTGACCACTATTGATACTGATCCAGAGAAACCATCCATGATTTTTTTCTCAATCTCCATCATGAATTCCCGGTCAATGACCTCAGCATAGGTCCTCAGCTAAAACAAGAACATCAAGGAGTATATCTATGTTCTCAAGCCTTTATCAAACCTTTGGGCCTTCACTTTCTCATTGGAGACAATTTACAGAGCATACCAAAACAATTCAGAAAAATGGTCAGCGTACTCCATCACAGATAGATTCCCCTAAACTAGATCCATGAACTCTCAGGACCTATCATATGCTAAGACCTCAGGGCAGTACTGCTCATTGAAGACGGCCTTGAAATCTCCCCAGCGCATCTTCTCATTCTTCCTATTATGAAGTACTGATTCCCATCACCTACAGCTGGGAACCTCCAACAAAAAGGAGGAACACTTCACCCTGAGCTCCTCAAGTGTATCCAAGAACTTTAACATGTTCTCGATCTTCTCGATCCATTTATCTTCTTCCTGGGGTTTAATGCTGCCTCAGAAGGCGGGAGGTTTATTTTTCAGGAACTCCGGGGCCTTGTCCTTTCTTGGACCAGTCTCATCCTCTATAATAAGAGTTGTAATAGGAGATGGTCCCTATACTAGAGCCTGGATAGCCTAGACCACGACCTCAACTAGCCTCTGATCAATTGGTGTGGGAGAACTCTCTCCTGCTTCCTCCTGTGGGCGCATGAGAGCTTTCCGAGGAGGCATGTTGCTAAAAAATGCAACAGTCACAAAAATAATAGTCACTACCACAATTATGAAAATTTTAATTAAATATATCAAATAAAAATAATCTAAACACATTACATTAATAATATAAACAACTACTCCACCCCCGCCCGATGTCCACGTGTGGTCTGCAGCCCACACGTCTCACCTGGAAGTGAAGTCAATCAAACAATTCCAATGTCCCCTGGCGAATCAAGGTCAACCATGAGAGGTGAGGTCTAGGAACCCTACTCCTGACCAAAACCCCGATCCCTGATAGTAATAGCTCCTGTCTATCCTGTCTCATCCCAAAATAGTAATATAACCAAAAAATATTGGCATCGTCTGATACCATTTTTTCACAAATCGGATCTGGTCGCCACTAATACTGGCACCAAATCCAGCTCATGACAAGGACCAAAGGGCGTTCCTTATCCCCAAGGTCTGGAAAAAGTGTCTAGATATCAATAAATTATATTTGGGAATGATTTACCTGAGTATGAAAGCATAAATACTTAAAAACAATAAATAATAAGAATAGGAAATTTCAATGACAAACAAGACTTAGAAAAAACCCAGAACTGAATACATGGTTTTAAAAAACGTAAAATAGGTCCAAATAATAATAAAAACATCAGAAATTCGTCCACAATGACTCCACACAACAAGGGGTCATCACCCCCGAGCCTTCTCCACAACACCGCACTATAGGAGGGGTCTAACAGCCCGAACCACCTTCACTCAAGGCTTTGCCTTTCCCTGAGTCAAACATAACCAAGTCTACATACACCAAAGGGTGTAATTAGGGTGTGAGACTAATCTCAATAGGATACCACCCAAATATTCCAAAGAGTATGAAATACAAGGTGAAAAATAAAGCAGTTTTAATATGTAAAGAAAAGCGATGATAAGTTCTATGAAATGAAAATTTCAATTGAAAACAATTTTCAAACTAAAACTTTCAGAATGTTAAAAAAATTTAAATAAGAAATGTTAGATACTTTAATTCATATCCAAACACACCCTAAGACAAGGGTAAATCCATAAATCCAATGAGCACCAAAATTGGGAACACCCCCAGGCAACTAGATAGTCTCAGGCCCTATGTACCTCGTACCTCGGTGAAAAGTAATGAAGTCACAAATCCTTTCCCGTGCACGAGACACTAGTAGAGAACATACCCATAACATAGTGGTCCCAAAAAAATCATCTATACAGTTTATTTATAGTTATTTTTAACCATTTTCTTAGTGAAATAGGGACAAAACCCATCCAGATTACTAGCTATACTACTACATATCTGCCCACCTAGGTACCCGGGTTTCCCCTTTGTGCTCAAAAAATTTCAGAATACTAAACACATCTATTT
Source organism: Viscum album (assembly GCA_963277665.1). NCBI lineage: Eukaryota > Viridiplantae > Streptophyta > Magnoliopsida > Santalales > Viscaceae > Viscum > Viscum album. The sequence goes on from OY728122.1 coordinate 602,333,542, forward strand.
TCATATAAAAACACCACTAATGGTCACAAACAAGAAATAAAATATCTATACACACTTTATACCACTTAAAACACACAAAAAAATATTTTGATTTTCAATAAAACAACTTCTCAAAATCTCACATTGTTTTGCACCCAAAACTCCTTGAAATCCCCACTTTGCACACAATTTGCATACTTAAAAGTCACCAAACCAGAAATGGAATCCCAATAACATTCAATGAAAGCAAAAAATTACTTTTTGGGAAGACCCATATGAACTATGAAGTGATATCTTTATAAAACCTCTATTTTCACACAAACATGACACTTAAAAATTCACATGTTTCACAAACACCATTAAAAAAAGTTTTAAAATAAACTAACAATTGAGATACACATTAAAAAATTTATTTTCAGCCATAATACACTTCAAGAAAATCAACTAAGTAATTATTGGGTAGTCCCAAATGAACCAACAACATATTTCTATGAAAAACCCCCAATTTCACATAAAAATGGAACTTAAAATTCATTTACATTACAAACACCAATAAAACAAATTTTTGAAGCAATAATCAAATGATATAAACATGAAAATACTATAAAAATATCAAGATAAGTCACAAGGATTGCATACACAATGGAATCACCTACCAAAAGTGTCAAAAACCTCAAATCATTGTGCGAAAGTTCAACCGCCCCACCTTCGCACCAAAAAGGAGTTAAAACAGACCTAAAACCAGAATTTCAGACAATGAGACACAATATAAAACCCTAGTTTCGAAACCCTACTTTTTGGACATTAGAAAGATCAAGAATAATGGAAGAAACCCTAAGAAAAATGGTAGCAAGAAGGAAGGAAACTCACTTACTTAAGGGACCTTGAATAAATCTCACATAATACACTAGTATCTGAAATTCAAAACAGCCAAAAAATGAAATTGAGGTTCTAAAAATGATGATGAGGTCATTTAGGAACTATAATGAGGGGAAAAGAGTGAGAAATGACGGAAACAAATTACCTCTTCAAATATGGACTATTTGAGAAATCTTGAGAATATTTTCCCTAATCCGAGATGTAAATGAGATCCAAAGAGATATAAGATAATATAGGGTCTCTTCTAGGTATGTTGGCTTCGAGTGGGAGGTGGAATCACTAAAAAAGAGTAAAACATGAATAAGTTATTAAATAAACAAAATTTGTTTTTAAAACTAGAAATGAGCTTCTAGGCAGGCCCAATTCCTTAAATAAAAACCCAAATCCACCATGATTAAGGATTCCTAAAGGGTAAAAATTAACATGGTGGTGTTAATAGACTAGGGGAGGAAATTTTGGAAGTTAAATGGGTGCAAAATATTGAAAAATGAAATAATTATAAAAGAAACAAAATTATTTTTTAAATATGGAAATGGGCTCACGGTTTGGACCAAATCATGAAAACTCACCCATTCCTCAAAAAATGTAAGGGAAACCCCCAAAACAAAGAAATAATGAAAATTAAATGAAAAATACCTTTAAAATAATTCATGCATGTGACAGTTACCCTTTGGTGAATCTGTTCCAAAACCATATCCACTTATAGTTTCCAGACATGGATGCATTGATAGGAAAACCCAAATGATATATACCTTACCAAAATTCTAGGATTTTATTCTATTATTATCCTAAAATTATATCTTATGGTTATTTTTTATAATATATTTTTTATATAAATCTAGTTTTCATGGTTTCTACTAAACTTCCTCTGATACCAACTGTAAAGAACCCGAATCCAGTTTCCTAGAGCTAGTGACTTACTTTATTACATTGGTATAATAAATAAGGAAGTTTCATCCCAAAGGGCCAAATACTTTAGTAGTTTTTAGAAGCTAGAATACATATCTAAACATAAAATTATAACTTTAAATAAAAAACATAAAAAATCCACTGAAAATATCCTTAACTCCTAGATTATCCCTACAAGTCATTCATAATATACATATTCGCATCCTAGAAAAAAAATAAAAAATAAGAAAGAGGTGAGATCAGATGCTCACTAATGGTAAATAATATATTTAAAGCTAATATAAACAATAAGGAATAGTGAATGACTAAAAATATATTCCATTAGAACATAATCTTGAACATAAAATGGAAGGAATAAAATTTGAATAAATAAATCCATATAAATAATCCCATGAAACTTAACCATGGATATTATACTAGTAAAATAATCAAATGATTTTATCAATTAATAATATCATAATTAGGTAATGCATAATTCCAAACATTTGAAACATATCATCTAGGCCTTGACTAATACATCTGAAAATAAATGTTTAAGGCCTCAGCCAAAACCATTCATGTTTTGTCTCATGAGACATACCGATTCATCGAGGAGAAATAGCGGGCCCCATCCATAACTTACTAAGTCCAATTAATTACTCATATAAATGGGGTTAAATATAAACAACATACAAATATGAAATTTAAATAACTTTACCCAATTTGTAAACATAATCACTAACCATTCCGAGTAGTATGGTAAATGGTATCAAGATAGCAGATCCACAGTCAAACAGATCATAAAACATTTCATAAAATATGGTAGGTAAAAATCATAAGAGATAAATCTTAATAAATAATAATATTTAGCAGAGGTTTTGAAATATATGAAAATACTCTAATAAAATCATCGAGGAATTGTTGAGATAAATACCTTTTTTTTAATTTACAAAGAAAATTTATTTTGAAAAAATCATTTTTATTTATCATAATTGTTTGTATAATACCAGAAATGAAAAAATATAGTTTTTCATGACAAAATTAGTGATTTTATAAAAATAATGGTGTCTTATAATATATTATGTTTGGTACTTGGAAATGGGTAAGAAATTGAGAAGTACCCTTTAATTGGGCTTGTATATCAGGAAGAATTGGGATGGTAACCTTGTAAAACATGTATTTACCATAAAATAATGATAAAATAATCTTGATAAATGAGCATGGAACATGTACATATAATGTATAAGATTTTTATAAAAATAATGAATAAATATATTGGTGTAAATAGGGATAAATCATAACCTAAATGAAAATGGAGGTTTGGAAGAAACCCTTACCTTATGTCCAAAAGCATTATGCACTTAGAGTTAACATCCTAGATAATAAAATTAAATACATTAATTAATTAATTAATAACCTTTTATACATTTAATTTATTTTTTATAATTTTATTAAGTTCATTTATGGACTTTTTAATGAGTTATAGGATTTAATTTCATCATTTAGAAGTGTTTGTTTCCTTGGTTTTCACAATCAGTTTACCGGTATACGAGTGTGAAAGTTCATGAAAAATTTGAATAGATATATAGAATTGAATTTCTATGTTATTAATGAACATACATAATATTAAATGGTCATATAAGTCATTTTAATTTTAGGGTGAGGATGAATCATTAGATAAGACGTTAGTGATAATTTTTTAGATTATTTTGGTGGTGTTTCAATCATCACAAACGAGTTTAATTTTATTAATTAACATAATGTGTATATAATAGTTCTAGAAAATTACATAGGATGTAATACATATATTATAATTTTTTTACCATAAAAATTATTTTATGACCATCCTTGAAGGCATTAATGTAAATTTAAAACTCTTCGTCCTTGAATGCAATAAATCAACACACCCCGGATGATATTTTCATTTTTAGAACAAAAGGAGAGAAAATAGAATTCATGATGGATTATTATCTTAACACTATAAAATTATAGTATATAGAAGATACTATATATATCATGTTACATTGGGATATGGAGGTGAGGAGAAAATAATAAAAGAAAATAACTTGAAAATAAATTAAAAGAAAAGAGAGAGGTTTTTACCTCTTGATTTCCTCCTCCTTGAGAACCTCCTTAAGGTTATTGGTTTTGGTATTTTTTTGAGAATGAAGGCTCTTGAAAATGGGGGAGGGGATTGTGAAGATATTTTAGAAAAATTTGGTCAAGAATCAAATCTTGAGAGGTGTGAGGAGAAGAGGTGGTTAGGGGTGGTATTTATAGTGGAGGAGAGGGTTGTTTTTAATTATTTTAATCATTATTTTATTATTTTGGCTCAAGATAAGTAATAGTGTTAATTTTTGTGACTAAACACATTAACTAATTCATTTCAGTTCTACGTAATTATGCTTACCTAAGCCTTACATCAATAATGACTAAAAAATTCAGGTATTTAGCATTTATCATAAATTATCATATTTTACTATTCACAAAAATTCATGTATTTTAGAAAAATACCAAAAATTCACCATGACCATTTATCAATGTGTAGAATTCAAAAAAAGAACTCCATTTTATGAAAATAATTTTCTAAATATGAGAAATTTAATTTTTAATTAAAATGACCATTTACTAAAAAAATCGAGATTTTAAAATTATAACTGATTCTATAACACTTTGAAAAATTAACTAAGGTCTCATAAAATTATCTAAAAATCATAAGACAAAAAAATATTAATTTATGAATAAATTTTATGAAAATAAATTTTCTTTTGAATCATTTTATTGATTATAAAATTGTAATTTCATATTTATGACTAACAAAAATACCAACACTTAAATTAATAAATTTTAAAATATTTATTTACTTATATTATGATATAATTATATCATACTTTCATTTAAAAGATGACTCAATTTTATTTATACATTCATTGGTGAGGTTACTATTTGTTTGGCTAGTTTTCTATTCATAAGGGTCACATTACTATTCCTAAGGTCAAGCTACTATTTCATCAGTATAGGTTCCTCAACTTCTATAAATACCTCTTATTTCATTAATTCTTCATTTATAAAGTTTTTATTGTGTTCTCTAAGTGATTTTATGTAATTTATACTATACAAAATAAATATAAGATGGAAAATTTCATTGATAGAATTCTGGGTCATTACAATTTATACAAGTGAAGAAAACTAATTTTTAATATAAGTGAATAAAAATAGTTTTTAGAATAAAATATTACTAAAGTTTAAAAAATGTTAAACATGGATTTTATAAATTAAACAAATCATTTTTAATTTATTTATTTTAATTTATATATATATATATTCATATAAAATATGTTTCAAGAAAATTTAAGTCATTATTATATTATGATAATTCTATAAAATTTATGGTATTAGAAAAATCAGTATTTTTTCACTATTCTCCTAAAAATAAATTATTTTAGAAAAACTAAATATTAATAATAATATAATATTGAAACAGTGAATTCAAAAAGGATGTTTATTTTTAAAAAATTCATGTTCTAAATTTATAAATTTATCTTTTAAATGAAAATATAATATATAAAGGAAAGCATGGTTTTATTGAAAAATACTCTTTAAAAACATTAATTTTTATTAATACTATTCTATTTAAATTTCTAATTAATTTAAATATTTTTATTTACTAGAGTTTTTATTATAATAAAATTTTCTTATTAATATTCATCTAATATTTCTCATATCATTCTAGTTCTATGTTCCGTATGAAACAAGCTATAAAACACATTAGTTTTAAAGGAAAAATATAATTTAAAATGTCAGGGTGTTACATCCCCCACCAAATAAATTGTGCTCTCTCGATTTTAATTTTCACTTTATAATGAAAATAACTAAGGGTGTATAAAATATATATATTACTCAAGATATAATTTTTAGAGAGATATGAACCTTATAAACTTATATATTTTTCCATTATAATAGTTCAATATTAATTTTGAGTTTTTCTCCAATCATTTGAGCTAAGAGTCTACCATTATTTGGTATTAATACCCACATTTAATAAATTCCTTCTAAAGTTTTATTGTAATAATCCATTCACTAATATACTATCATAGGATGATATCAAATGTTATATCCTTGCTCTAAATAATTTCTCCTCTAATTAGTGAGAACCAATCCATTTCCAAAGTCACATTAAATTTATCTAAAATAAGAATAATATGATTTGTATAAAGAACCTTCATATAAACTTAAACTTGGGATACAATAGTCATACCAATATTTTTAATAATTCTAAATCTATCCATCAAGGATGTGATTTTATTTCCTTATCAAACATTCTAGGTAGAAAGAAGTGGGTTGAACAAGATACAAATAAAACACTCACAGTTCTTGAGTCGATGAACCACCTTCCTCACTCAACATCATTTTCAGGAACAACTTTAGTATCTAGAGTTGCATAGGCTATCCCTTATTCCATCAGTATTGGGAATTTTTTATTCCTATAATACTTGTTATCCCTTGTATTATAGAATTTATTTGGGAAAAACCCATGTTTCCCACATTTAAGACATTTAACTATTAGTGGTACCTTAGGATGAACTCATTTTTCTAGTCACCATGTTTACTAAATTCTTAATTTTTCTATGAAAATTAGTTTCTATATTCCCTACTTTATCATAGATAAAAAATCTTCCAATTTATTTGAGACATTCCCCTGGGTTCCTCTTCACACATTTTTAGCAAAAAGGAAATTAAAACTTTTCCCTTTATCATCTCCATCACTTGAAATTCCATGAGACTACATCCTTATCTTATTTTTTTTGTGTTTGTAAAATCAAATAACTTCATGTTATTAATCATAATTCTTTATATTTTATTTATAATAATCATAATATTTCTCACTACAACTATTATCCCATTAAGTTTCTTGTTGGGACAATGTTTGAATTGTCCATATCATCCATTATAAGCATGATTTCTTTAGTATTTAGCCATTAATAAAACAAAAATGGGTTAACTTGAGTGATTAATATTAAAATCATAATATAATTATCATAAGTGATCTTATGAAAAATTCAACCTCAAAATGTATTAATCTTTAAAACCATTACATACATTATCTTACAGTTCAACCTAAATCACTCTCAGTTTAATTAGGTTGGGTAGTCTCATACTCCTTAACCTATTTCCTTAACATAAAAAATCCTTCATAATATATCATAAAGTGAATGTTATTTAATAAATCATATCCCATGGGAGTTTCTATCCAGGTGTAAAAACATATGCCCACTCATCGTGTGCTAAGTGAAGATCGATTTGATACTCAATGAACTGTTTTCAAGGAGTTTTCCTCTAGGTGAATCTATTAAATATCCACATCCACTTTATAGTATATTTATTGGGATTTAACTTCAAGTAAAACCACAAAATGTTAGTAAAATTTCAGGATGTTATCCTACACATAGACTTATCCCATAGACGTACCCTTAGGGTTATCCCTAAAGTTATCTTATCATATTCCCAAAAAATAACTAAACTAATCCTAAAAAATAGTAAAACTATGATATGATAACAACTATAAAAACCTAAACAAAAAATATCTTCATTTCATATCCTTTTAAAATGATAAACATTACATCTCACAAAGAATCACCTCATCCCAAGAATGTATGGTTTATAATATTTAAAGATCACCTACATAAGAAAATTATTTTACGATACTTATAAACATTTCTATATAATTGAGCCACACTAGACTCCATTATATACATCTCATAATTTATAATCATCTTCATAACATGGGGAATGGAAACATAATAAAGGCATGATCTCAAATGCCTAATAAGGTAAATCATATTATCATGGGTTTGATAAAAGTCATACAAGAACACATGGGAAGGGGAGAAATTTATTATTAAAAATAACATGGAACAATAAGTGTTTTTTGTAAGTCATGATAGAAAAACATGTAATCTAAAATGAAAAAACATGTACCATGGAATATGAGTGTGAGGTAAGTATGGAAACATGGAATAAGGGAATGATATCATAAGTTCATAAAATCATACATATGCGGTAACAACATGAAACATGACATCATAAACATAAGTCAAGACAACATAAAATTGTGTAAAATGCTAACTTCCCATGCACCATACATGGTATCTCATGAGATGTAAAAATTACCCAATACATTATAAGTCTATATATTTTTGGGTCCACCCATAAAATCATGACATGTGCATGCATATGTGTTCCACATGAGAAAAAGTAACCATATATAAAGCATAAGCATGATTAAAATCCATGAGAAAGAAATGGGTTTCATAATATTGTCTCAAAGAATAACCAAAGGGAAATTAATTTTTGAAATAATAAAATATCTTTAAGCTGGAGTTTAAATTTATAAAAATCCATGATAAGTATTGGAAAAATAAAGATAAAAAACGAAGCACTCGGTGATACTTAATGAAATGAGTAAAGGATCTTTGAAATAAATGAGAAGATTATTATTTTTCATTTGAAAATAATTGAACTAAAAGGGTTCTCTATAACATAATTAGGGTTTTAAAAATTTATTCATGGTTAAAAATATTTTATGGGGGTGGTACTTGATATGAAATTAGAAATTGGGAATTTCCCTTAAATTAGTGTTACTTAAAAGAGAGAATCATGAAGGGAACTTAAAACATGTATTATCCCCCACAAATAAAGGTAAATAAAACTAATTATATATCAAAGGAACATATATACAGATTATATATTATTTAAATGATAATAATTTAGAGTAAAATGGAGAAAAAGAAAGAGAACGCGTAATCCAAATGTAACAAGGGTTGTTTGGAAGATCCATTTTTATGATTACCTTATTGAAATCACACATCTTGAAAATGGATAATAAAACATTATTTTGAAAATATGAGGAATTAAATTTGAAGTTAACATGATAAAAAACATAATTATGTTTCCAAATATAAAGGATAACATTTGTGGGAATATAAGAATATGGACAATGAGGGGAAACTATCATTAAATAGGATGGGTAATATTATAAAAAATTATATAATTATAAGGAAGAAATTCATCAAGGTAAAATATTTGAATTTAAAAAGTAATCTTACCTATATAGGAAGAAAAATTACCCTGAAATAAAATCTTAGGGTGGAATAAACCAAACATAAAAGTATTAAGGTCAAGATGAAACATAATAACTCAAAGAAAGGTGGTTTGAGTAAAATAAAACCCTAACAACATCGTAATATTTCAAATTAAAAATACACTAATGGTAGAACATGAGATTTATTTTTAAATAACCAATATTTCATTAAAGTTATGAAAACAATAAATCCACGTCCAATATATACACCAAAAAATAGAAACAAGTGGTGAATACGAATCATATCTCAATGAAACAAAATGGGGATAAAAAAATCCATACCTTGCATCTAGATTCATTTTTATCATGTGCCTAACATCATTAACAATTAAATTAATTTTGTTAAAAAATTTATTAATAATTTTTTCCATATATATTTCATTTTATATTATCTATTTTTTACAATATGTTAATTATTTATTAAATAGTTTTCTCTTATGACGGTTAATTGAGGTGGTGCGATCAATTTCTTTGTAACTTTTTGGTACATTGAAAATTTTCAAATGTGTTGTAAAATAGATTTATAATATATATAATTGTATAGTTTTATGTATTTTATTATTCTATTAGCACAAATTTTTTACATTTCCATTGGTTTTCCCAAAATGGACTCAAAATAAGAACTATGCCTCTTCATTTAAGGTGATTAAGTTTAATATGACTATTTATTGTTTTAACTTATATAAAGTAAAATATTATCTATAAAAATATTAATAGTTTAATAAATATTATTGTTATACAATAAATTAATTTTTAAATTCATCCATGTTAGGTGGTAATGGAAAAATGAAATACATCATTCCATAGACAAGGTAGACTGCACAAACATGAATGACACTTTAATATTCCATAGAACGAGAGGTGGATACAAAAAATAAAATAATTATCATTTAATAATATTAATCATGTTATATTTTTTATATTTTTTTATTAAATTGAACTTTTTGACCGACTATGTAAGGTGGTTTTGAATAATAAAACATTTTGTTTAAGGAGGTGGTAGTCAACACAAATGCATGGCGTCATATTCATTTTCAAGTTTTTTTGGAAGAAGGTATAAATGTTATGTTCCATTAGTATAATAAAATTTAAGTATAATAATAATACATATTTTATCATACTTTCACGTATAGATAATATTTGAGGGGGTAAAATAAAGAAATAACTATTAGAGCTTGGTTGAGAACATTACCTATCCCTTTAGATGTTCTCCCTTGAGTAACACCTTAAGGCTCTGTATATTGGTTTTTAGAAAGAACAATGATTATAGGAAATTGGGATAGGGTTGAATTGAGACTAGGGTATATTTTTTATAGAGATAAATATTTGGATTGGATAAAAAAATGTGGTGTAAGTGGCCTACTTTTATAAGTGAATAAAATGGAACTTTTGTAAATACCCATTACTTTTTCAATGATATAATGACACTATTAAAGGGTCAAAGGATCCAAAATGGAAAATATTTTAGTGGGGGATGAGGTAATTCCGAGAATCCATCTACTTTATCAATGTTTTTTTGAATCGATTATTATGTTTTCTCTAGCTATGAAGTGTAGTGATCTTATTCTTCTAGCTAAATATAGATATATTGTTTAATAGTTTTAGAGTTTGAGTCCTCCTATCTTCCTTGGGTAACAAGGTTCCCATAAATTGGGATATTGGTCTTAGAATATATATAAGATATTAAATTTTATCAGGATTTTGGGGTCTCTTAAATTTATATTTTCTACCTTTATGCTCTAGGTTATAAGTTGGAATTGGTGGAAGTCCATCATTCATATATAGAAATAACAAGACCACTCATGGTAAGGTTTTTGACTTAGTAAAAACAACCTTCAATGGAGGGGTTGTACTTTAAAAGAGTAAAAAACACAAAACAAAATCATATAAGTTTCACAATTTCAAATTTAATTAACCCAAATAAACAAATTTTTGAACTAATATCAAGATATTAAGAGAAAACCACTTAATCCACATTAACATCCAAAAATTTACTTAACAAAATAAAAAAACCAAAAACCATCAGATTCTTCTTATGAAACTACCTTAGTTTCCCTATGATACAAAATGATTCATTAAAAATATTTTTGGAAGATATAACCATGTTAATCCCACATTCAAATCACCAAAATGTTTTATACAAATCCTTCCCGTATAAAAAAAAGATTTTATAATTGCATACCTCTTATTAATTCACAACATTAAAAATCAACTTTTCAAAACATTTAAAAACTAAAAACTTCAACACGAACAAATTGTTTTACTCAATTAATTAATATTACCATACATCATTTTTTAAAGTTTATTTTTTCATTATTGAACATAAGATTTATTAAACTAATCCTAAAATTCATTCAAATACATTTTACAACATTTCCCAAATTATAAAATTCCTACATCCAGTATAGTTATAACCTTTATAAAAAATCCTCCTTTATAAATTAAACCATTTGATAAAACCCCTTGAAAATTGAAAAACTCAACCCCTTTAAACTATAGAACAAAATATTCCATCATGAAAAACTAAATTCAATCAAGCTAAATATCATTAGTAAACCTTATAAACACCTCAAATTATCTTAAATAAATAATATAAATTGATAAGATCAATTTATAATCACATGTAACCAAAAAAAATTAAAAGTCTATAATTGTGCCTGGTTTAGCTAGATGGTCTATAGAACCATGTTCTAACCATATGAAGTCCACTGGATGAAACTCAGATTGTTTTTCATGGTCTATGTATGGTTTTATAGACTATGTATAGTAATTTTGCGACCCATAGATTCTTACCATTTTCTGATCTATAACATGTATTTTATCAAAACAATATATAAATCATAAATAAAAGACAAAAACATATAAATAAATACTAAACATCTAAATAAAGACTAAACACATTGAATTTAATCAAGAAAAAATCTAAAATTTGTGTTACACACATCCCAAAAAATCATAGTAACACAAGGTTAATTGAAAAAAAAATTGGATAGAAACTTATTCGCACCAACATCTTGTGATCCAATTATTCAAGCTCTTATTTACTATGAATCAGCAAATAAGAATCAATCTCTGATAACATTTTATCATGAACCATCCTAAGCTACCACTTGTCTGGGTACCTGATCCTGCCTATGACATAACCTGAAGCACATTCCTGATCACCATAAGTTATAAACTAGTGTATGGGAATCAAAAGATACATAGATATTAATTATTTTTCCTAATTAAATAAGAATAAACATGAAACTCCCAAATCAAAGTATGAAATGAACACTCTGTAATTCAAACAATCACATGTAAAAAATAAGTAGTTTCCATAATAAGAAAATATAAACATGGAATAAACATAAAATATAACTCATCAACCCAAAAAATAAATAAATATGACTAGTACATCCCGACATCATCCAAAATTGATATTTAATTACAAAACTAAAATAATATATAATAAAATGAATAAAAAAGAATATGTGTCTCAACACACCAAAGTAAAAAATATCAACATAAAAATAAAGATCAAATGTAATGAACAAAACTTATATATATGAATTTTTTCTTTTTAATAATCAGTTATTTTATATTTCCAAATATAGTATAAAACACATGTACCACATAATAAAAACTAGTATTGAATTTTTTAATTAATTTATAGCGTCACATTTAAAGAATAAATACATGTAATGAAATTTATAATAATAAAATGGGTTAATTGATAGGAAAAAAATATATCTAGAATAGGAAAAGTTTTATTATTTTGATCTCCTAAAATTATCATGCCAACAAATAATGTTGTAAAAAGGTAAAAAAAATTAGTAATGAAATCAAAATTTTAATAATCAAGAATATATAACCTTGAGATAAATTTATGTGAATGTTTAATAAAGGAAATATGAGGTATTTATAGAAATTATAAAACCAATATTACCATTGTAATTGTGAAACTAATCATTATGAATAACAACCTAACCATTAAGAATAATAACATGATTGTAAAAATAGCAACTTAACTGATAAAACAATATAATGACATGTAAATAATATTTTAAATAAATAAATGGTGTATATATAAATATTATAATACAACAAAAAATTATTCAAATTATATTCTCAAAGAAAGTATAAGTTCATTTTTGATAAAGTGTATTTTAACACATTTCAAAAAAACCATAAATTTTTATGTTCATAAATAAAAATACATATGCTATAAAATTATTTTTACAAAATTGATTTCATTTTTGGAATCATTATATAAATTTTTTTAAGGGTAAATGTTTAATATTTTTTTAAAAAAACCTCAATATTTAAATGAATAGTAAAAATATATTTTTTAAGTAAACTGTATATTTTAATCACATAATTCTTGATGTAATAATTACTTAATAAATTATATAATGGATGGATACAAAAACATTTAACAATATTTATTACTAATTTAAAAATAATTAACTTAGTTTCCAAAACTTAAAATTAATTACCAGATCCTAGAAATGTAAAATATTCCATTAAAAAAGTAGTTTTTTTCTGCTTTCTTTATGAATAAACTTATAAATGAGGTTTATTCATGATTTAAAAGTCCAAAAATCATTCAATAGTTTTCAAATAGGATTTATAATGTAAAAAATATCTCCATTACTGGTCCAACATTGGAAAAAAATAATTTATTCAATAATGTAACTCAAAAATACCCCTCTCTTAATGTATAAATACCCCTCTCCCTCCCCTTGGAAAAATTCTTCACATACACTTTCCAAATACCAATATCTATATTAAATTATTTATTCATGTTTTAATACATATAATTTTATTATAAAATAATCCTAAAGGTGATGAAATAAATCAAGTCCTATGGTAAGGGAATCTATGTCAGCCACACTTTGTGGGATTATTTCTATTTATCTAACTATATTTAAAAAAAAATTATACTTAATTTCTTCTATAAACACCTTATTTTTTTTATTCTTTTCAATTTATATACATATCCATTCATTATAATCTAAAATATATATTCTAAAGTAAATCCTTATAATGTTTGTAAGGGGAATATCTATCAATACTTATCTTGGGATTATCTTACTTTGTTTAATATTCTTTAAAAAGTATTGTACATATTTTCTACCCCAATTTCCAAAATCTATTTCTTATTTTCACTTTCTATGGAATTACTTAATCCCTTCAATGTGATCTAAAATATCTATGATTAATTCATAACTTAAAATGTTCATAATGCAATTCTCTCACAATCCTTGTATTTAGATTCACTTTCTTTGACTAATTCTCATTTAAATGGTTTGAAATTATTTTGTAATAAAAATATTTTATTCATTTTATTACTGAAAATTTTAGTGTATTTACATATTCATTCATTTTTATCTGGACTATTTATTCCAAAGTTAATCCTTATAATGTTTTAAGGGGAATCTTGAACTCAACTTTTTTCCTTTTGGGTTTATCACAACTCTCTCTTTATTTTCAATATTAACACTTCAAAAATACCTTCAAAATGTTCTTTAATTATTATATAACTTTTCTTATCTAGGGTATACACATTATTTTACTTCATTACTAATCCACCTATAATTATTTTTTAAAAAGACTTTATTTTCCAAAACATCTCATGGATTCCTCTTAATTGTTTTCCTATTCTCACCATAACATATGATCTTTTTATTCCAATATAATTGTTATATAATATGATTTCACTTATTATTTTAGGAAAATCTAAGTTTATTCATTGAAATATTACGTACAACATCTTTATGAATCACATTATTTTCATGAATTTATATTATATCTATGATTGTTATATGTTTCCTTTTTATGTGGAATACAGGATTATGAGAATTTTATGATGTGATGAGTGGACCCAGAAATATATATCCCTCTAATGTATTAGGTAATGTGAAACATATCATGATATTATATGTATTATTAATTTAAATGATATTATATGTGTTTATATTTTATTAAATGAAAATATTTACACATGTTCTATGTATGAAAATGATTCTAGATTTGTTCACAATTTATGTGTGGTATTTGAAAACAATGTTATAATGTTTCATTATTATACATATGAAAAATTATATACCCATTTAAAATGATTCTATCATGCTTATTATGATGATATTTTTATTATAATATGATGATGATTATTTTTATTCTCACCCATGTACTATATTGATTCATGCCTCATGTTCCTTCCCTTTTATTACCCCCCTTACTAGGATTTTAGATCACCCATTTCTTGGTGTGTTCCCCAAGTGATTATACATATTAAAATCATTATGAAATAAGGACTATTCTAGATGAAATTAATAGGGTTTTATGTTTTATGTAATATTATGATGTAAAAAAATTATTTTCCAAAGATATTAAACCTTTTGATTTTGGATTATATTACTATTATGTTTCTTATCTAAAATGATGTAATAGTAAATTATGATAAATGGGTCACTATAGTTTTTATTAAATCTAGGTTTAGTTAATTTAGTTATTATGATATTAAAATAAGATATATTCTAAACTTAGAGATCCCATAGTTGAAAACATCATATATGATTTTCATATGTGAATAAGTTATTTGTCTATTATTTGTTGACTTATATTTTGTCCTAACATTTTCTATTTTATAAAATGGTGGGAACCAAGAGAAACTAGGTGAAAAAAATGTGATGAATAATGGAATGATTATTCAAATTCCATTCCTACTATAATAGGGTATAGAGTTTAAAACCTCATGGAAGTACTTAACCACTTGTTCCTAGTTATAAATAATAACCCGAACCATGTGTAAATTATACTTTCACCCAATAAGGGGAAATAATTAATCAATTTTTTTAATACACCAACAACCATTGACATTTAATCAACTATCCTATCCACTTATTTCAAAATAATGGGCCAACTCTAAGGAAGAAATATTTTTACTACTTCATTGTTTCGAGAAGGAAAAAGTCACTCTTATCATCTATCATTTAAAAAGAGAAGGTGATCAATGGGGTATATTGATCAAAAATAAAAATATAAAGGTTGAATTAGAAGTAATGTAGTGGGAAGACTTTATGAAGATATTTCATAACAAGTATTTTACTCAAATAATTTTCATAATGATAGAGAAATAATTTTTGGAGCTTAAGTGGAAGGAGAATGAATCTATCACAACTTACAAGGATAATTTCAAAAGGATGAAAAGGTATGTCTTGAGGTTTTTTATTAATAATTATTTAAAAATAGATATATTATTTAGTATTTGAAAACTACATCACTAAAAGGATCTAGATATCCCAAAACTTAGTAGTTATGAAGAATTATTTTTGTGTTCTCTCAAAGTAAAGATAGAGTTTTGAGAATGGTCTCATGGATATGGAGACAAGAAATGAAGGATGGAGTTTCAAGATAGATGATCAAGGGGGAAATAATATCCAACAACCCACAAATTAAATGTTTTGAAAGAAAAATCATGTTAATTCCATTAATGTAATGATGAAATGATTCAAGTGTAGGATAAAAGGTAATTATTAATGTTAAAGAGACATGAGGAAACTGATTATACACTAGGTGAAAGGAAGGCACAACCCAATTTATCACCTATGGATCAATGCTTCAACTATAAGGAACATCATAACTATAAAATTAAATGCACTTAACCAAGGGTACTTAAGGGTAATCAACATAAACAAGATCCTAATTCGAGGTAGAAAAAGAAAGCTTATCCATCAACATCACTAAGGTGGAGTAAGAAAATGAATTAGTAAAAAGTACACATATTTTTCACTCAATAATGGTGAAAATTGTATTTGATTTAGGTAATACAAATTATTTTAAATCAATAAAGTTTAATATAAGTATTTAATCCCCTCCATGATACATTTAAGTAGAGATATATGTGAAAACACTTAGTGGTGGAATCATTACAACCTAAGTGTTGGACTCTTCCCCAGTTAACATTTGTGATAAGATTCTTATAGTGAGTCTGATAATCCTTCCTTTGGTAAAATTTGATACTATAATAGGATTATATTGGATCTATTTATAGAGATATCACATCATAAATAAATAAAATGAAACCTTTTTACATATCTTGAATCATCCCATAATACTATACAAATGAAAAAATATTTTGAACCCCCTTTAGAAAATCCCTCAATGTTGCGGGTATTAATACCCAATAAAGAAGTGTATCTCTATAAAATGGTTGATCCAAAGTAAATCATCATCCTTGAGGATATTCCCATTATAAATGAGTAAAAAATGTATTTTCTGAAGAATTTCATGACCTAAACCAAGATCATGAAGTATATTTATCAATATAACTTATACATAGAAGCACAATAATATCCAAGAGTCCCTATAAGATGGACTCAATAGAATATGTGGCCTTAATAAAAAATTAAAAGATAATTTGGAAAATGGAATCATACACACTATTGTATCACCTTAGGGTTCACCGTTACTCATTTTCAAGAACATGGATGGATCAATACAGCTTTACATCGATTACCAAGAGATCAACAAGATCATTGTAAAGGACACGTATCAACTACAAAGTATTGATGACCTATTTGATCACATTTGAGGAGATCACTAATTCTGAAAGGTAGATAATTATTTTTGGATATCATCAGTTAAATGTAAAGAGAGAACATATTTAGAAGAATGCCTTACATACAAGATAAGACACAATGAGTTCATAGTAGTTCCATTTGGACTTTCAAATTCTCATACAGTATTCATGGAATTGATTAATAGAGTCTTTAGAGACAACCTTGATAAATTTTTAGTGACATTTATTGAATATATTCTCATATAATCCAATATTAAAAAATAATTTTAGGGACATATAAGGATTGTGCTATAAAAATTAAAGATTGTGAATTTGTATGCTTTGTTCAGTAAGCGTGGAATTTGGATGCAACAAGTCAATTAATTAGAGAATGTGATTATGAGTGAAGGAATATATATATATATATCCTTCAAAGGAAAAAATGAGTAATTTATCCAACCGATAAGTTTCATAGATATATTTAGTTTTATTACATTTTTTGGGTACTATTGATGCATTGTGAGAAACTTCTTATGATTTTATAGCCCATTAAATAAGTTAACATGGAAAGGGGTAAAGTTTGACTAGATATAATAATGTGGGGAAATATTTAAGAACTAAATAAGAGGGTAATAAATATACATATACTTGAAGTACCCTCAAGTGTAAAAGGGTTTTTAATATAGATTGATTCTTTCAATAAAGTCTTAGGTCGTTTAATCATATAAAATAATAAATTTTTAGCTTATGCTACTTGAAAATTAAATATCCAAGAGAAGAACTACCCAAAACATGATATAGAGTTTGAATTTGTAACCATTTAATTGAAAATTTAAGGCATTACCTATATGGAGAGAGGCGGGACATTTATAATGATCATATGAGTTTAAAGTATACATTAACATAGAATGAGTTGAACATGAATCAATAAATATGTTATAGTTAATCAAGGACTATGGTTTCTCAATTCAAGACTATATTGGAAAGTATAATGAGGTATCTGATTCTTTTAGAAGAATAAAACCTTCTAATTTATCCTTGATATATATTGAGAAAGACCCTTTAGGATATGAAAATGGTAGATTTTTGAATCATAACATTATGGGAGTCATAATACCTTTAAAAAAAAATTTCATAACCATATATTTAACATAATATCAAGGATACACAAAGGGATGATATGGAGATTCAAAATAAGGTGAGAGTAATAAATTCAACATCGATAAATATGGAGTCATTTGGTTGGGAACTAGACTTAATGCGCCATTATCACTAGAGGTAAAAAAAGATATACTGGATGATGCACATAGATTATAATTATCCATATATCCTATAATTACCAAGATGTACTAAGATATTCAAGAGAAATTCTTGTGGGGAAACTTGATGAAGGATATTTTTTAGTATACCTCAAAGTGTTTGGTGTGTTAGTAACTTAAGGATGAGTATTAAAAGCCTAAGGAAACGAAGAAACTATTAAACATACCATCATAAAAATAGTAGCACATCAACATAGACCTTTTTATGGGTATTATAAAGACATATAAAGGAAACAACAGTAGATGGGTTGTTACAGATCAACTCAACAATACTTATAACTTCATCGCTATTTTAGAGGATTTATGACTTGATCAAATTTCAAAGATATATGTCAAGAAAGTGGTGAGTCTATATGGGGAACCACTTTTGATTATCTATGATAAAAAACAATGGTTTACCTCTATTATCTAAAGAAGTATTTAAAATGACCTAAAAACTAAATTGAACTTTAGCATGTATTATCACTATGGTTAAAATGATCAGAGTAAAACAATAAAACTATTTAATCATAAAGCATAATGAATCATATTGAGTAATTAAAAATATCGTATCACTAAAATCATAATTACAAAGATCGTATTCAGAGTAATACAAATATATCATAATCATATTGGTTACGATAAACAGAATATAGAATAAAAAGATGAATAAGTAAAATAATTCACTTTCTATTATAATATAGAGGAAATGAAATTTAGTAAATGAAATTAATAAAATTATTTTAATGTAAAGAAAAGGGTATCCAATGACCTTGTATAATGGTAACTTGATTTATTCTTTCAATCAAGTCTATCTTACCCAGACCATGGTAAACCCTCAATACAAAGATCATATTCTGTCTTGATATCCCTACAATCCCTCAATTAAGTAGGTAATTAACACCTCTATCTTCCTAGACTCAGAATACTTCAATATTAAAATGATCAATATGTATATCTTCCTATCCATGGAATACCTCGATCATAATCACAAACGATTGGAATCATACTAGGAAAAAAACTCTTTAAAGTCACAAGTATGTAGAAAAAGAATTTCACAACTTGACTTTAGATTCTTTCGCATGAAGAAGAGATTTGACATAGCTCTCACAGAATGTCTTGAATTCATCAAAAGTTCTGAGCTCATCCAAATGACCTTGTATTAATAGGCCTTATCCCAATGGTCATATTTTGGCTCCAATGGTCAGATTTCTTCCTAAAATATCGGAGGGACTTAGACACCTAACACTCCAATGGTCATCTTATAACTAAAATAATGACATAATTTTATAATACATATTAAAAAAGAATACATGACATTATTTTGATTTAATAGTTTTTGTTTCATTACAATTGTGTTTTCTAAATATGGAAAATTGGAATAAAAAGAGTATGATTATTATCACATAAATAGTGAATATGATTTTTATTGTTAGTGTGGTATATATGATGTAAATCTTAATTGGTATGACTGATAAAAATCACGTTCAAATTTTTCAATGAAGATAATTTCTAGTGAGTACGATGAGAACTATAATTGGGGTCATAATGATAATCATGTAAAAGGTCATTTTTGTAAAACTAATGGGTATGATTATTATCACATCAATAGTGAATATGATTTTTATTATTAGTGTGGTATATACGATGTAAATCGTAATCGGTATGACTGATAAAAATCACGTTCAAATTTTTCAATGAAGATAATTTCTAGTGAGTACGATGAGAACTATAATTGGGGTCATAATGATAATCATGTAAAAGGTCATTTTTGTAAAACTAATGGGTATGATTATTATCACATTCAAATGATAAATCATAATGATAGAATTTTAAAACCAAAGTATTAATATAATAAAACAATATATGAATTTATTTGAAAAGAGAGTTTGTAATTTTCAAAACAAAAGTAATAAAAATTAAAAATAGGACTATTTACTCAAAAATCTCTCCCTTTTTGGAAAGCAAAAACCCCGAGTTAAAATAAATAGAATATTACTTAAAAGATTCATATTCATAATTGATCACTTATACTTATCTCCCTTTTGAGTTTTTAAACTCTTCTGAATATGGTTTTAATATGACTAATCCCCCCTCTAGGATAAAAAAATCATTAAGGATCATATTCTATATAAAAAAATGCCCCTTACTAAAAGCATTCTTATTTTAATTATCATTTTTCCATTATCCCCTGTCAAATGCATTCTCCCCCTATATAACACATTCCACCCCTTTGCGATTTTCAAACACAAATAGGGAAAGTCATCTTATACCTAAAAAGTGTTATAGAAACAAAATATATGGATTTTTTTATCATATAAAAAAATTAAAGAATATTCATCCAAAAAAATGGAAAATATTTAAACAAAATAAATGTAGATGCCAAATAATTTCATTTAGATTTTGAAAAACAACAATAATAAGAGTTCAGAAAGGAATTCATTTTTTCCCTCTCATTCTTCAAAAGGTCTTAAACAATAGTCTTCATTTTCTTGAACTCTTTCATATATTCAATCAATTTATTAATAGATTGTTTCTAAAAATCAAAGAATTTTTTCCTGATCTTCAAATATATATTATTGGTGAATAATATTTTCTTCTTGAGATTGTACTTTCCCTTCTAGAGAATGAATCTGATCTTCCTGGTCTTTAATATTTTTCTCTATAACCTCAAACCTATCAGAAATCAAGAGATTTTTAATTTTCAACTCAATGGTCTCATTCTTTTAAAACAAGAGATTTCCAAGATCTTCTCGAATGGCATTGTGATTCTTTTCAAACCCTTTAAAATATTAGGATTGGATTTCATCTGGCCCTCTGACTGATTTCAATTTTTAATTAGTATCACTTTGTAAGTTGTTGAAAGCATCTGAGAGTTCATTCACGTGATTTTTTATGTCTTCAATTGAGTATTAATGAATCTTATTAGTTAAATCAGACTTATATGACCATTTTAACACTTTATTACAGGACTTTATGTGTTCCTTGGCACTTTCATCCAAAAATTTGAGTTCAAACTCAAGTTTCATCAATATTTTTATTTGAATTTTGATAGATTTTGAACACTTGTTTTGATTATCAGCAAAAAAATAAATTTGACCTTCTATTCTAGGTAAATATGGAATTTCCTTTTCAATTATCCTCAAATCCTAAAAAACATATTGATCTCTCTTCAAGGAGATAGTATTATCTGAATCAGTGTCTTCTATATAATATGGAAGATCTGTAGAATTAATTCCATAAGAATGAACATCTGAATCCTGATTCCAATTTATATTAGATCTTGTATCTTCATCCTTATCTAAGATTTGAATTATTTTTAGAGTTTGAGATCTTTGAGAAGCCTGATTTGATGACTCAACTGTTGGTGATGGAATTTTTTTTGATGTTTCTTGAGAATATCATATTGGGAATTTATCAGACTCTCCTTCTTGATCAAATTCTTTTTTCTTTATCTACGTCTTCATTTATTTCAACATCTTAACCAAGATATTCATCTATCTCTCTCATCTCTATATCTTATTTTTCTTCTGAAATGATCTATTGAGAATTTTTTTGAGATGTAGATTCTTTAATTTTTACCTTCATTCTCTTTTCCTTATATTGGATAGAGGAAATGATTTCTTATTCTTATAGAATTGGTTCTTTGATTCTAATAACTATACTAGTTTTTTCAATTCTTTTCAAGATATTTTTAATATTAAGAATGTCACCCTTTCTCTTTTTCAACTTATTCATCTTCTCATCTTCTTTGAAGATTTCTTGAGTCCAAATCTTTTTAGTTAAGGCTTCTTAGAGGTTAAAACTGACTTGAGGATACCCCTATTTTATTTGAGATTAATCCTTTCTCTACTTAGTAATGGTTTAAATACTATAAACACTTTTCTTCTTTGGCTTTATAATAGTACCAGATTTGGATTTCTTTTGATTCTCTGAAACAATTGGTACTAATTGTTTTGGAATACCTTGACTACCTCAAAATATCTAGTTTGGATTTTCTATTTTAATATCCTTAATAAATTTCTCTGATTTAGAATCGAAATAAAATTTCAATCACTTTATTGTATCATTACTAATTTAGGAAACTCTCAAATTTCTCAGTTCTGATTTAACTACTTGATTGAAAATATTTATGCTTTCAAAAATTAATCTGCTTAGAATCACTGGAAACATAATAAGTTAGGATTTGATCATACCAAACTTTAGATTTTTTAGGGTTTCAAATATGTAACCCATCAAGTTTATCTTTCTCATATTCACCAAATAGTCAAGGATAAAAACATCTGAAACCGATAAAGTTTCTCTGTCACCTTTCCTGGGAATTAAGAACCCTTACATAGAAAGATATATCAATCTATTTTCATCTAAAAGATGATTTATTTTTATTTTACATTCATGGAATTAAAAAATAGATTCTCTATCTTTGCTCTAAATTAAAGTTCCCTTTACTTTTGGAAATTTATGGGAAGGACAAAACGTATCACCCTCAGAAGGAACACCTAAGAAATGAGCAGCTTGTTTTGTAGACACACCAATATCTCTATAATACATATGAAAATCAATATTCAACTCTTTATCAACTTTAATAGTATTATATAATTTCCTAACTTCATCTATGGTGTCGGGGTATTAAAAATAATTTGGTTTTTCAACACAGACCGACTCCCATCCTTGAAACTGAATGATTATTTTCAAAGATGAATCATAATTATCATTTGAATTATCTAGTTACTAAACTTTCCCTAAAAAACTTCATATTTTTTGAAATCTTTTAGAGACATTTCTTTTGGATAGGTTGTTGACGGTTAAGACATGGTTATGACGCAATTATCTGAGAAAAAAATTTATCGGATGCAACTATATGAAGAGTGGAAGAGCTTCAAATCGGAGAAGAAGAAATTTTATGTGGGATAGGGAGGGGGTTACCTTTATATAGGTGATGGAAAAAATGACCATTGAACTTATAAGGTTCAGATTAGATCAGAAAATATCCAACAGTTTATGAAAAATCGAACTCTTGAGAGTTCTTTTACTTATTTTTTTTAAAATTTTAGTCAATATGAATTCAAAATTTTTTTAAAAAAAATTAACAAAAATTAGAATATAATTGAAGAGAAAAATTTAAGATAATAGATTGTACCTGAAGAAGTCTTAAGATAGATTTATTTGTTTCAATTAATTTTTTTTAAAAAAACTGAGTACAAAAGGTTTTTAATGTGTACAATGGAAATATAAAGTGAATAGTGAAAACGAGTATGAAAAAGTTTTTAATGCATACGATGGAAATATAAATTGAGTAGTGAAAATGAGTATGAAGAAGCTTTTAATGCCTACAATGGATCTATAAAGTGAATAGTGAAAATGTGTATGAAAAACAATTTCTGTACAAAATTTTTGGGTACGAAAAATATTTTTTGGTTATGAAGATTTTGAGCATGAAAAATAATTTTTGGGTACAAAAATGTTGGGTACAAATTTTTTTTCTAAACTATCAATCATATATAATACCCCTTTTGAAAGAAGTAAGTTAATTTAAGGAGATTGTTTAAATAGGAAGTAGATATGAATGATTAATTTATAGTGATAATTTTATCTTTTGTTTAATGTATTGAAATATATAAGAAGGTAATGATTTTGTAAATATATCATCAAGTTATTCTTGTGTTCCTATGAATTTTAAAATGATATATCCTTTTTGTGTGTGATCCATAAGAAAGTGATGCCTAATATCTATGTGTTTTTCATGTGATTGGTGTGCAAAGTTTTTTCTTAGAGCTACGACACTAGTGTTATCACATAGTATTTGAGTTTTAGTAAAAATCGTGCCATAATCAGTGAGTGTGTGTTGCATCCACAAAACTTGAGCACAAAAACTTCCAACTAACACATAATTGGATTCAAAAGTGGAAAGTGTTACTGAGTGTTATTTCTTACAAGACCAAGAAACTAATGAATCACCTAAGAAATGATAGGCCATAGATGTGATTTTTCTATCCATTCTATAATATCAAAAAGCATCATCTGAAAAACTTTGAAATTCAAAATCATTTCTAGAAGAATAAAAAAGTCTCAAATCCACAATTCCCTTTAAATAATGAAAAATTCTTTTAACAACTTTTAAATGGGATTCCTTAAGATTTTCTTGATACCTTGAACATAAGCATACTGAAAACATTAAGTCTGTATGAATAGATGTTAATTATAGTAGGCTTCCTATCATCCCTCTAAAAATTGTCTGATTTACTAGTTTTCCAGCTCCATCAAATTTAAGAGTATTTGAGGTACCAATTGTAGTACTAATACTTTTAGTATTATCATATCAATTCTTCTTAAGAAGATATTTAATATAATTATATTTGGATATATAATTTCCTTCTAGTTTTTTTGAAATTTGAAAACCAAGAAAGAATGTTAACTCACCCATCATACTCATATCAAACTTAGATTTCATAATATCTGCAAAATAATTTGTTAATGATTTATGAGTTGATCTAAATATAAGTCCATCAATATAAATTTAAATGATCAAAACATTTTTGTTTTATTTATTTATAAAAAGTATTGGATTAGTAGTTCCCTTATAAAAATTTTTTTGAAGAAGAAATCATGTTAATATTTCATACCAATCTCTAGGGGATTGTTTAAGACCATTTAAAGCTTTGGTAAGTATGAAAACATATTCATGATGTTTTTCATCTTTAAAACCTATAGGTTGTTCAACAAAAACTTCCTCTTGAACATATTCATTATGAAAATCACACTTCACATCCATTTGAAAAAGTTTGAAATTGACGAATGCTGCAAAGGCTAATAGTATTCAAATGAATTCAATTCTAGCTACCAGAGCATAGGTTTCTTCATAATCTGTTCCCTCTTGTCGATTATAAACTTTAGAAACTATTTTTGTTTTCTTTGTAATGATTATTACATTTTCATCACATTTGTTTGTGAAGATCCATTTTACCCCAATTACAAAATTTTCTTTTGGTCTTTTTACCAAGGTCTAGACTTTATTCCTTTCGAATTCATTCAGTTCAAATTTCATTACTTTTGTACAATATTTATCACCTAAAGGGTCATCAGGACTTTTAGGTTATAATTGTGAAAGTAATTCTAGATGTTATACTTCATTTCTCAAAGAACTTATAGTCCTTATAGGTTTATTTACATCACCAATGATACTATCACTAGGATGATTATTAATAATCAATATATTTGGGTTTTTTAAAACCAGTTCGTCAACATAAGATAGAAAGTCTTCTGGAGTAAATACTCTAGAAACAAATTCTTGAGTATTTTTCTTATCATAAGAAAATTATATCAATGGTTGATAATAAATTTTTAAAAACACATCAGAAGATATAGGTTGAGGTTGTTTAAAAACAAAAGGACCCATTTCATCAAATTTAACATGTACTGTTTCCTCAATAGTACAAGATTTTTTATTGAAAACTCTATAATCATTAGAAGTAGTGGAATAGCCTAAGAAAATACCCTCATAATATTTGGGTATGAATTTATATAAATTATCTTTTGTATTAAAAATTAATACTTTGAATCCAAATACTTTGAAGTATAAAACTTTTTTTTATTCAGCCAGTCCTTAATTCATAAGGTGTTTTATTAATAAATGGTCTAATTAAAACTCAATTTATAGTATAATAAGTAGTAATCATAGCTTCATCCCAAAAATTATTTGCAATGAAATATTCACTCAACATGGTTCTTGTTATTTCTTGAAGAATACAATTTATTCTTTTAACAACCCTATTTTGTTGAGGAGTTATAGATGATAAGTTATGTGTAATTATTTTCTTACTAAAAAAAGTTTCAAAATCAGAATTTTCAAATTCTTCACCATGATCACTACAAATAGTTATCAAAGGTATTTTTTTTTCATTTTTAACTTTGTTTGAAAAAGTTTTAAAATAAGAAAAGACTTTATATTTATTTACTAGAAAATAGACCCATGTATATCTAGTGTAATCATCAACTAGAACAAATACATAGTATTTTACTCTAATACTTCCAGTTTGTGTTGGTATAAATAAGTACATGTTCACCAACTATAAAGTATCAGTTTTATAAGACTTAAATCATATATTTAAAGCTTTACTTATGTTACTTTCCATATTGACAAGGATCACAGGCTTTTGAAGAATCAAATCTTAGTTCAGGCAGATCCTTACCAAGTCTTTTCTTAGAAAATTTATATAAGTTACTAAGACTAAAATGTCCCAATCTTCTATTCCATAACCAATATTGATATTCTATTTCACTAAGGAAAGGTAAGTCTTGGATCCTAAGGTCTTATATGTTTAGTTTATATACATTCTCATGCCGATGGGCAGAAAGAATGAATTCATCCTTGGAATTGTGTACTACACATTTATAATTCCTAAAATTTAGAAGGATACATTAATAAAATAATTGAATTATGATCATAAGCTTGTTCTTAAGTCCGTTAACAAATAAAACATTTGAAATAAAAGCTTTTCCAAGAATAACAATATTACCCATTCCGGTAATATTTCCTTGAGCATTTTCTCCGAAGGCAACTCTTCCACCTTCCATTTCAATAATATTTTCAAATAACTCTTTATTACCAGTCATATGTTGGGAACATCCACTATCCATATACCATATATTCTTGTTGTTGGTACTTTATTTGTCTTCCTAAAAGTAAAATAATTAGGTTTTCAGAATCCAAACTTTATTGGATCCATAAATGTTAGAAAGTAAAATTTTGGGAACCCACATTTGTGTTTAAAAAATGGGCTTTATGAAATCCCAAAGATTCAATTTTATTTAATGAAAATTTTTATTCCAATGACCTCCACATTGATATTTAGTGAAAAATGGGGCATTTTCAAGAAAAAAATAATTGTTACTAAATTTTTTTTTGAATGAATATATCACCTTCATGAACTATTACCTTATAGATGAAGTTGTTTATACATTTTGTTAAAACCTTCTTTACCAGTGGTAAATTTTTTAAAAAGTTTCTTTAAAGAAAATATTTCAGACTTTAGTCTTATAACTAAATTCTTATCCACATTAGTATTATATTTAGAGTTGAGTTTTGAATCCAAAATTCTTTTCTCTAAAATAGAATTTTCAAATTCTTTTGAAATCTTATCCTTCTCATAATTAGATTGCTCAAGGTATTTTGAAATAGAATTAATTTTAAAATATTTCTTATCAAGATATTTAGAAATATCTGATTTTTATTTTGTCAAAAAATTTATTTAATAATTTTCCTTCTGAAGTTTCTTACTAAATTTTCAATTTTCATTTTCAAGAAATTTAGTGAATCTAGAGACTTCTTCATATGAAGGTAAATAATTATCTTCTACTAAGGAATTCCCTTCATCAGAATAAATATAAACATTCTCATCAAGATAATATTCATTTAGAGACATATTATTAAAGGATTCAGTAGTGTGTACCTTTTCCATGAAATAATTATTTTTAATAGGTATTTTGGTAAGAAGACCAATATTATTTTTTCTGGAGTTTTCATTTTCTGATGATTCATTTGAATATTCTCGACCACTAGCACTCCAAGAATCATTTTACTTTAAGAATTTATTTTGTTTTGACTTATAGTACCTTTTATGATTCCTTTTATAATATATCTTCTTCCTATCCTTTCTTTTCATCTTTGGGAAATTAGGTCTTATGTGTCCAAATTTCTTACATTCATAACAAGTAACTTAAGTATATTTCTTATATTAATTTCTTTTTTTATATCTATTCCAAAAATCCTTCATTCCAAATATATTTTTCATCCTTCGAGAAAGATTGGATAACTCTTTATCTTAATGTTATGATTAACTTGAATCTGATTGAATCAAAACTTTCTTTGCCTTCGTAGACTTAAAAATATTATCAGGAGTCTTGGATTTGTTCTAATTTGTAGTAGTAGTAAAAGAAACTCTAACATTCCTTTTCTTGTCTTTTTATACATATCCTTTCAATATGTTTTCGTGTTACAAAACATTTCCAAAAAATTCATCTAGAGTAACACTTGTAACCTTTCTTGATTCATCAATAATAATTCTTTTTGATTCCCACTCATTGGGTATGATGTCTATGATCTTATTAACAAGGGTTTGATCATTTAGTAATTTCTCTCCCATGGATTGTAGACTATTTACAATTTTCATAAATATTTGTTATAACTTACAAATAGGTTCTCTATAAGGAAACTCAAAAGTTTGATAGTCTACTCTTAGCATAGATCTTCTTGTCTTGACCACTTTTGATGCACCTAAATGAGGAATCTATAGTTTCTTCCAAATACTATTATCTGCTTTACAAGAAGAAATATAGCTATATATATTTCTAGTCATTGAATATAGTATTGTATTTATTACCTTTTAATTAAATTGATACTATTGTTTATATTGAATGGTAAAGAGTATAAATTATTTGTCAGGAATTTTATACTCTTCAGTCACTATAAGAAAATGACCCTTTCGCGGCAGTTTCAAAAAACAACCACTAAATTGTGTATTGAAATACAATACATGGCAGTTTACTCGATTTAGCGGTGGTTTATGGTAACCATCATAGTGGATGAATTTAAAGGTGTGTTTTTATGGTTTCAACGGTGATTTTCTGGTCCAAAATGAATTTTTTAGAAGCGGTTAAAACCTCCGCTAAAAAAATCATTTTTTCCGAGAAAACCACCCCTAAAACAAAGATAACCACCATGAAATAATAAGGAATATGAAAAACTTTTAACGGATGTTAAAACCTCTGCTAAATTATTATCTGTAATGGTAGTTTTAACCACCACAGATAGAAAAATACCGAAATTGTAGAGGTGGTTAAAACTACTATGAAATTTAATACATTTATTTCACGGTAGTTAAAACTGCCGCTAAATCCTGATTTAAAAAAAACATCTAATTATACAGCTCCATTACAAGTGCCCTGAAAAAAAACATTCTAATTTTACATGCACATACATCCCATATCCAAAATAATACCAGAAGACCAAAATTTTCAGAAGAATCACTTGTTAGATACTTGAATAATAGGTTTAGTATGATTTGGGTACATAAAATTTATTCTAAGTATATGAAGTTTCACTTTTGGATATAGTGGTTTCACAATCAGGGATAACAATTGATCTCAAGTATGTTGATGTATTTGTGTATTTTTCATAACTGAGGAATGTAATCGATAGTTGATGTTTTATTGGATTGTATGGGAATTAAAGGAGAATCATTTTGGAGATCTCTCACTTAGCATTTCCAATGACCATAGTTACAATGAATGGATTCACGTTTGACTGTACATACTAGTGTGAGGAAGTTTCCATAGTGTTTAATAAGTGGTTGTTGTCAGCTCTGATCCTAAGCATTCCTGAGCCTAATGTTGGACATGTAGTGAAATGTGATGAATCTGGTTCTGGCTTAGGATATGTTATGATGTAGAGTGATAAATTAGTCACTTTGGGTTTCATCAGCTTTTAACCCACAAGATGAAATACCCTGATCCTGTATTTTATTTTTTTAGTTGTGGTCCATGAATTGAAATGATCATGACATAACCTCCTGGGAGAGATATTTTTTGGGTACTTTGGCACCTAGAGTGCATATAATATTTTCTCACTGCATGGACATAATCTTTATCAGATGAATTTCATAGAGTAATTATATATGTTTGACATTGATAAATAGTATTCAACTAGAAATAGAAATTTAGTGGTATATGAATTGGGATAGAAAATATAGAATATGGGAGAACAAATTTCATTAGCTGAATAGACGATATTATCTTCACTGTAATACTTGTTGGTGGGTGTATTTGAGGCTTTAGGGGAAGCAATGTGGGTATCCTTAGAGATAATGTCTTCATTGGTTAAACAAGTAAAGACAAGTTAGAATATTGTTTTGGAATGTATCATGATGTGTGATAGGTTTGAAGAATGTGAAACTATTTTAGGATTGAATTTTGATATACATGGAGTGTTTATAGTTCAAAGCATGGTAATGGTCACATATTCCATGAGAGATGAGTTTATGATATTTTATAATTCTTTGAAGTGGGATATTAACCCAGGGGTGACCATGATTTATAATAATGAAAAGTGGATGTTCTAGTGGCCCTCCATAGTAAGAGACATTGAAGGATTTGTTTCCCATTGATTGAATTGTCGAAAAATTATCACCGAGTGTCAGAGTTGATAGTTGAAGTGGGATGTTCACCCAGGTATGAACTATTTTACCTCATAGTTTTGGTAACTATAATAGAAGTATATGAGTTTATAGTTAAAGTTGTGTATACACTTTTATCCTCAGATCGATGAGAAATCAGGAAGGATGACCCAAACCATATAGGACATGATTCAGGATTGTATTATAGATTTTAGCCACTAGATGCATCTTTTGGGGAGATAAAAATTCTAGTAGTATAATACACTCAAGTTTTCAAAAAATATTTATAAATTCTACTATTAATAAAGTAGACAGTCCCTCTACCTTAAAAGGATCAAGACACTCAAGTGTTCAACCAATATTGGTAAATTCTTATCAAAACTATTTTGAATAAGAGGAAAGAATATGTGGGAGTGATCACATGCCAACTATAAAACATGAGAAGAGAATACTATAAAATTTGAAGAAAGAAGGGCTATCCACTAAAAACAATTTGAAGGGTGTTACAAAACTAGATATTCCCAAGAAAATCAATAAGAAGGTTAGTCGTTCATACTTGGGTAAAAAACCTAATAAATTTAGGAAAAATTAATAATAAAAAATTATTCATGACAATAAATAATCGACATATATGGTGAATACCACACTTGAGAAATCAATACATAAAAGGAAACATCAGAAATCAATAAAATACATAAAAGGAAACATGAGAAATCAAGAAAATGTTAAGTCCTAAAATTTTTTGGTGGAAACTATGTGCCATACATGATACATATACCAACTGGATGTTAGCATATTTTTCCAACATATCAACAATATAACTAATCACGGTTCGATGATGAACACAACTCATCACCCTCTCCACCTATATCTCTACTTCCTACTACCACTTGTAAGAACATTATATTAAAAATTAAATACTATTGTATATTTATATTTAAACTTAAAAATAATAAAAGTTTGAAAACTAAATGATTTTGAATTTTTTTGATTTACCTGCTCACCACCAATCGATGAAATACCACCGGGGGCAGATCCAATCATCTTATAATATAAATAAATCAACGCTTTCTGCAAAGTGGATATCTAAGCCCCCTGGCCTTGAACTATGCTTTGTAGAGAAACAATCTCTCTCTGAGTATCTCAAGGTATGGACTGAATAAAACTAGGAGTAGATACAGATGCAATCCCCAATGGCCTGTCAAAGACCTTAGATGGTACAGGTCCCAAACCCATCCTGAACACTCTACCAGAATGCTTCTTCCCAAGGACTTTAGCAACTGGGTCATCCTAGGAGACTGAGTAGGACTGCGCAGGATTTTCATCCCATAGTTCTTTAATTTTAACCTATAAATCAAATAAAAGTCATATTATAAGCAATATATATTAACATAGTAACAACTGATAATAAGTTATTATAATAAAAAATGAGTTCATACCCCAAATTCTTTGGCAGGCTCATTAACATAACTTCCATCAGATTTTTGGTGAACATTTAACCACACTTATATTTGGGATGCTTTGTGCCCTAAACTCTATGACTACATTAAACAAACATAAATCAACAATTTAATATATTAAACAAATAATATTTTCTTATAAATATTTAAACTAATGAAAAGATTACCAGAGAAGATCGGATTCTAGAAAAACTCTTTGACCCTTCTGTGTGAGGGATGACCTACTTAGCCTAGCTTGATGCATTATTTCTTGAAAGACCTGAAATAAATAAAATAAAATTTAATAGTAATGTATTCAATTTCATATCCTCTTCATATACATATATAAATGAAAAATGATATTAATATAGTTATATATATTTAAATACCATATGCTTCTCACCACGATGTCTGTCAACAAATATCATATGTGGATCAGATTTTATCTTCCACTCTAAATATCATACATGAATTCTAAAAAAAATACAACTAATTATAAACAAACCTCCAAATTTTGAGCCCCCTACCCCCTGCATCCCCCTGGACAGCCCCCCCCCCCACCTGGAGATCCCCCACCCCACCTGAACAGCCCATCCCCACCCCCACCTAGACAACCCCCCTCCTCTCCGGACATCCCAAACCCCCTCCCCCACTTGGACAGCCCACCCCACCCCCTTGGACATCCCACCCCCTAGAAATCCCACACCCCTCCCCCACTTGGACAAACCACCCACCCCCTGGATAGTCCACCCCCTCCCTGGACAGCTCATACCCCCTCCCCCACACCCTTACAACCCACTCTAAATATCATACATGAATTCTAAAAAACAAACACTTAATTGTAAACACACCTACAAATTTTGATCCCCATACCCCTTGCATCCCCCCTGGATAGCCCCCCACCTCGAGAGCCTCAACCCCACCTGGAAATCCCACCTCCACCCTCACCTGGACATCCCAAACACCCTCCCCCACCTGTACATCCCACCCTAACCCCCTTGGATATCCCACCCCCTGGAAATCCCACAACCCTCCCCCACTTGGACAACCCACCCCCACACCTTGGACATTCCCCACCCCACCTGGACAACCCCCCACCCCCACCTAGACAACCCCCAACCAACCTAGACAGCCCACCCCCACCTAGACGGCCCCACCCCCCACCTAGACAGCCCACTCCCACCCCCACCTGGATAGCCCCCACCCCCACCTAGAGAGCCCCCCACCCCACCTGGAAAACCCACCATCCCAAACCCATGCATCCCCCTGGACAACCCCCCACCTAGAGAGCCCCCCAACCCCACCTAGACAGCCCACCCCCACCCCCACCAGGACATACCCCTCCTCCCTGGACATCCCACACTTCTCCCCCACTGGGACAACCCACCCCCACCCCCTTGGATATCCCACCCCCTAGAAATCCCACCCCTCCCCCACCTGGACAACCCACCCACCCCCTTTACAACCCACCCCTCCCTTGGATATCCCACCCCCTCCCTGGACATCCCACCCCCTCCCCCACACCCCTATAGGCTCCCTATCACCCTGGACTGGCCCCCACCTAGACAGCCCCCCACCCCACCTGGACACCCCCACCCCACATGGATAGCCCACCCCACCTAGATAGCCCACCCCCACTTAGACAGCCCCACCCCCACCTAGACACCCCCAAACCCCACCTAGAAAACCCACCCCCTCCATGGACATCCCACACCCTCCCCCATACCCCTACAGGCCCCCTACCGCCCTGGACAATCCACCCCCACCTGGACAGCCCCCCCCCCCCACCCCACCTGGACAACCCCCACCCCACCTGGACAACCCACCCCCACCTGGAGAGCCCACCCCCACTTGGAAAACCCTCACCCCACTTAGAAAACCCCCACCCCACCTATAAATCCCCTACCCCCACCTAGAAAGCCCCCCACACCCCACCTGGATAGCCCACCCCCCCTCCCTGGATATCCCACACACCCCCCACACCCCTACAGCCCCTACCCCCTGCATCCTCCCTGGACAGCCCCCCACCTGGAGAGCCCCCACCCACCTGGACAACCCCATCCTCCCTGGACATCCCACACCCCCTCCACCACCTGGAAAACCCACCACCACCCCCTTGGACATCCCACCCCCTGTAAAGTATACACCCCCTCCCCACCTAGACAACCCATCCCCACCCCCTGGACAACCTACCCCCTCCCTAGAAATCCCACACCCCCTTCCCCCACACCCTTGAAGCCCCCCTACCCACTGGACAACCCAGCCCCACCTAGAAAACCCTCCCACCCCACCTAGACAGCCCCCACCCCACCTAGACATCCCACCCCCACCTAGACAAGCCCCACCCCCACCTAGACAACCCACCCCCTCTCCAAGAAACCTAAAAAAGAAGACCATAATATTTTGATATATCGAATGATGTATATAGGTTGTGAGAATAACTAATCCCAGTAGGATCTCAACAAGTATTTTGTGAAATCATTTTCAAAATACATCTCATTTATGATAGTTTTAAATATAGTTAGAAAATATATTTTTATTGATAATCACATGAAAAACCAAATATCACCTTAACATCCATTTTATAAACTTATATTTTCTTCTTATTTAAATGAAAATAATCATTTTAAAAATATTACTTTAAAACCCTACATTCTTTAAAACCACCCATTATAGTTTCAATTTTAAAAATACTTTAGAAACAACCTTTTAAAACAATTCAAAAAAAAATTAATTAAACAAACACATTCTCATAAACTGTAAAAATAAAACACCAAGTCACCACATCCCAAACGAGATATGAGTAAACAAAGAGAAAAATTCATGGTTTCCACCATATTAATCAAACTAGGGGACACAAGGAATGAGAGTCCCCAAATTGAATCCGTATAGTACCATGGGAAACAAAAAAGGTCATAGAGTAAGATAGTCCTAGACCTTACCAATACATGATACCTACCACTAACATATGTTTCATCCAAATAACACAAGTCACTTGAGTATCCTACACCTAGCATCATAGGGGGAACTCCCCACTATCCATGGTATACAACACAACTAGGGGACACCAATAGTGTGTGACTATCTAGTGTAACCTAAATATAGACCTCTCTCTCAGTGCCTAGTGTACCCATGATATAAATAATAGGAGACGAGTAATCAAACAAGTTACATGATTAATGCAACAACATAATATAAATCTAACCTCATCTCCAACACCCTTGAAATAAACAACACCAAAAATATCATCCATGTCATAAAAATACATCTAAAGAGAAGGGGGAATCATTAAGGCTATTACATACATTATAAGT
Source organism: Viscum album (assembly GCA_963277665.1). Lineage (NCBI taxonomy): Eukaryota > Viridiplantae > Streptophyta > Magnoliopsida > Santalales > Viscaceae > Viscum > Viscum album. Next base: position 602,369,195 of record OY728122.1, read on the forward strand.
AGTTCATTATGAAAGTTGCAAATGAGACTTATTAAAATAATCATAATTCTAAGTCACTTTAATCCTATTTTAAATTCCATTTCAGATAATTCATTAAAACTAACCATTTATATACTTTACTAACATATGAAATGGTTAAATGTCTCTTAATTATACTCATACTATAGAATATATAGTGATCAAAATATTTTGGGGTTTAAAAAGAAATATTAAACCTAAATATATAAAATCCCAAGAGGAAAATTAAATAAAAAACATGTCATTTGAGGATCTATATGAATCTATCATGACCTATGAGATCAAAATTAATTTACATGCTAATAAAAAATCCAAAAAATCCAATAATAAAATAATATTTTCTTTTAAATAAATTAATGATGAAACCTATAATGATGATGAAATGGATCATCAATCAAATAATATGAACATATTATTCAAAATAAAGAAATCATAAATTTTTTAAAATAAGGTGGATAATGATAGTGAACAACAAGTCATGTTATTCCAATGAAAAAAAGAAAGACATAAGGTAGTAATTCTATATGAATAACAAATGGAACAAGGGGAAGAATAAAAAAATCAAGGAAACCTTCAATGTTTCATCTTAGTGCGTGAGAAATGAAACCCTCCTATAAAGGGAATCAATGGAAAAATGTTCCTAGTATCTGATGACTAAAATAGAGGTTAGTCATGATGTAAAATCTAACTCTTATTTAACTTCAACTAAAAATTCATCCTATCCCACTTATTCTTTATCCAATCACCTATGCTGTAAAGATCTAAAATATTCTTGTTGAAAACATGATGAAGGTTTTTTCTGAACTAAATTTACAATGGAATATTGATTATATCAAAAAATATATTTTGAAATTCACCAAAGTCTAAAAAAATATATAAAAAATTGGGTTTACAATGTTGTGAAAATAATAATATTCTTTGTGCTTTTCAAAAAATGAATGTTCTTTAAAAAGAAAAACTATTTATTAATTGATATAACAAATTTTTTTATAATTACTGTCATAAAATAGATAATATAATTCAATAAGATAATTAAAAGAATGGTATCCGATGAACTATATGTTTGGGGTGAACTTCTATGGTGCAAGGATATTTTCTCAAAGTTTAATTTGATGGTGTGGAGGGTTTATAATCATATGCTTCCAACGGATGAAAATATAACGTGCATGTGTGTGAGTATGGCCTCTAAGTGATACTATTATAACTAGAGGATAGAGGATGTAATAATAATAAGAAGGATGATACTAAGGGGTGGTGAGAAGCGTCGAGCGGTGCCATGGTTCAGGACCTGCAGTGGGGAGGCGAGCTAGGGCTTCGGGGGGTCAGCGGCGATGGGTGAAGATCCATGCTGAGGGGTGGTGAGATGGAGATGTACACTGAGGGGGAGGTGTAAGGATTTAGGGGTTTCCAGGGGGAGAAGGGGGGGGGGGTGGGGGTCTCACGGGGGTTTCCAGGGGGAGAAGGGGGGTCACCGAAGGGGGGGGGTCTCACAGGGGTCAGGGGGGAGAAGGGGGGTCTCGTGGGGGTCGGGGGGGGGGGGGGGAGAAGTTTCGGGGTTGAAAAAAAAGTATTTTAACAGAGGTTTATCAAAAACCACTGCTAAATCATTTATAAAAAAGTAGCGGTGGTTTAATAAACCGCCACAAAAGGCTATTTATGCTGTAGTGAGTTAGCATAAAAAAATTGTCAACTCTAGTGTTGATCACAAAAGTATTTATTCTGTCTCTCCATTATTCATAGTCATTTCCATAAAAACAGGTGGTCTTTTAGGATTGATATTTTCAATCAAACTGACATTAAGTCCCATCATCTTTAAAACAATACAAAATTTCTTCTTCCACAGTACATGTTAGTGTATCATATATTTATTAACAAAAAGTTTATAATTTTTTTTAACTTACTTGAAAAAGTAATGTAAGAAAATATATAAGCAGTGGAAACCTATTTCAATACCAATTTTAGGATCGTAATGTATATGCATATGGAACAATACAAGAGGAGGGGGGTGAATTGTAGGTTTAAAAACTTTATTCTTTAATCCTTAAAATATTTAATTTAAAATAATTTAAACTAATTAAATTAAAAAAACCTCTTGATGGAAAAGAATATTGTAATCAGGTTTGTTAAGATAAGTTTTACCTAGTTCATAATTGTAATTAATCATATTTATGGTTGAAATGATTTAAAAAGATTAATTGTGTAAAATATCAGAATCACTGTGGTTATGATGATCAGAATAAAACAATACAATGATTCAATCATAAATCACACTGAATCATATTGGGTAATTAAAAATATCATAATCACTACAATAATAATTACAAAGATCATAATCAGAGTTATAAAAATATATTGTAATCATATTAGTTATGATAAACAAAATATAGAATAGAAAGATAAATAAGTGAAAAAATTAAATTTCTATTACAATGTAGCAGAAATGAAATTCAGTAAATTAAATGAATAAAATTATTTTAACACAAAGAGAAGGGTATCCAATAACCTTGGATAAAGGTCCCTTGATTTATACTTTCAAGAAAGTCTATCTTACCCACACTAGGGTAATCCCTCGATATGAAGATCAAATTATATATTACTATCCCCAAAATCCCTCAACTAAGTAGGTAATTGGCACCTCTATCTTCCCAGCCTCAGAAGACCTTGATCTAAAAATGATCAACACATCTATCTTCCTAACCATGGAAGCCATCGATCATAATCACCAATGATCGGCGCCGCACTAGGCAAACCAAAAACTCTTGAAAGTCACAAGTATGTAGAAAAAGAAGTTCACAACTTGACTTTGGATTCTTTTTTTTCACAAAGCAGATATTTGACAGAGCTCTTGTAGGATGTATCAAAATCATCAAAATTTATGAGCTTGTCCAAATGACCTGATATTTATAGGCCTCATCACAAAAGTCATATTTTGGCTCTAACGGTCGGATTTATTCCTAAAATCTCAGAGGGACTTGGACACCTGGCACTCCAACGATCATATTTTAATCGAAATAATGACATAGTATTATAATACATATTAAAATAGAATACATGAAATCATCTCGATTTAACAGTTTTCCTTTCATTACAATTGTGTTATCTGAATATGGAAAATGAGAATAAAAAGAGATGTATGGTGTAAATCATAATTAGCGTGGCTGATAAAAATCTTGTTCAAATTTTTCAATGAAGATCATTTATGGTGAGTACAATGAGAATTGTAATCGAGGTCATAATGATAATCATGTAAAAGGTCATTTTTTTAAAACTAATGGGTATAATTATTATCATATCCAAATGGTAAATCATAATGATAGAATTGTAAAACCAAAGTCATAATACAATAAAACAAAATATAAATTTATTTAAAAAGAGAGTGTATGATTTTCAAAACAAAAGGAATAGAAAAGTCAAAAGAGGACTTTTGACTCAACATCAACATCACTACACCTAATTAAACAAAAACACACAAGTCAAAACCTATTATTTATCGTCATCTTGATTCCAAACTAAATTGGTTGAGCCTCCACCATCTACAAACATGCCACATATACATCAGGCCTTCCTTATAAATCCCTGGCCATTTATTAAAAAAAACTATTATACAAAATTTGATGCATTTGATGCAGTTTCTAACCCATCAAATTAAATCTCAAACCAAAATATCAGTTGATCCTCCTTTGCCTAACTTTCCCCCAAAATAGTCAGTTGTACCCATTGATGCATTGTCTCATTACCACCTGATCATGATGCCTTGAATCCCAAAGGTACCCCATGATTATAAAATACCCACACCAATGTATAGACCCAAATTTTAGTGTATTTACATGGTTTTATCCTCTTCCAACCAAAATCACCACCATGCTCTTAGTCAATCATCGACACACCTCTAATCTGACACACACTTGGATATGTCAAGACTACCCTAAGCTGAGTTCCAATTCTCAGACACCATCAAATGTCACATTAGAATCATAGATCTTGTATTTGACATGAAAAATGATAAATTGGATTCAAAAATCACCAATATCAAAACACCATATTGACCATCCTTTGACCAATCCTACTTCACCCACAACCCTACACACACGAGGGTCATTCCTCCATGGATCATGCTCTATACATTATTTTATGTACTGACTGAATGTGACTATCCTACTCATACCTAAGTTACAACCCTAAATTTCAAACACTACCTATCCCCATATCATAGTAACATCATCCTCATTGCCTACTCCATCATTATATGTGTGTCACTCCTCTGGATCCACACTCACCACTATCAACTCCAGACACCACACTATCCACAATGTTATCATCATCATATCATAGAGGTGACACTCCTCATTATCATCAAAAAGCTTATCCCACTATGACCATAGGAATTCCATAATTCCATCAGTCTACATAGCACACATGACTACTCACCGATTCAAGATTCAACAACATCGTGTGTATCCATAGTGTTCTTCCTTGATCTCATCTAAAAGTAATGGGTGTATGATCTTACACCACACATTAATGGAACCCAAATCATGGAACCATGGGTCATACATCTTCACACCTTACCTAATGCACCTAAATCATGGACCATGCTCATGGAATATCAATCTCATCAGAATGGAAACACCCCTATTCTCTTTTCTAATAACCTGGCATCCCTCAAATCTTAAGGAAAAAACCCATGATCACCCGCTAACTCAGAAATCATTACCAAATCACAAGTATCAAACCATGATCTCACTATGCTGTTGAAAGAATAACCAAAATAAAAAGGGCTAGGCATCCTATCGATCCTACCCTTTAATTCCTACTTCTATACCCAAAGCACTCAAGTTCTCTTCCTATGAAATACCAAGGAATCTCCATGCCTATATCGCATATACCCAGTAGCATCTCCCATGATCTAATATCAAACCAAAGAATATACCCATGCTTCCCATTCACAAGGAATCAACAATTTCAGGCTAATCCCTCCCTCATATTACCCTCATATACATATCTTATATCATCTATAATACCCATCTCACTAATCTCTTGAGGCGAATCTCAAAATACCTAATCTTAACCACCTATCCCATAGTTCACATATCACATAAATAATAACTTATAGGGAACATATGATCCTATCTCAAAAGCCATATGGTGACTCACATGATCAAATACCCACTCTAGGGTCTCACATATACACCTAAATATATTCGGAATCATATGCCAAAACACTACCTCCAAGGGATTTTATTCTCACAAGGTATCTATATAAGAGACTTGCCCATTAATAATTCATAAACTCAGGATGATCATTAGTGGACCCCAACATATGGGATTCAACCCCTTGAGGATCACATGACCATCTTTCATTATATAATAGCATTTACCCACCATGATGCATGTCAATTTTACTATACATTCCATTCTACAACCACTGAATAGTTCTAAAATTAGAGGAGTCACCCCTGAGACCCCAGCCATGCCTCCCTATATTCTAGAGGCCTAGAAGTAGGGTATAAGATAATATTATGGGGAGACTATAAACCCATATAAAATTCCATAGTAATATATAAAATTAACCGAACATCATCTATCATAAATAAACATAGTATTCATAAGAAATAAATAAACAATAATGATATATCAAATATAATGTGAAAAAATTCTATAAAAATACCCATGGTCATACATTAAGATTGATCGCACACTAGGACAATAACATATAAAAAAATAAAAGAATGAATGAAAATACAGGAGGCTATACTACTATCTCAAATCCTCTCATCATCCAAATTTTCAATCCCATCCATGTTATATAGCTGAATGATCTAATCCTGGGCCTCTTCCCAACATGTACCCATGACCAGTGAAGTATTCTCAAGAAACAAAGTTCTATGGCCACCAGATTATGGTGTGATTAAAACTTAATAGGTTACCACCATCATGGTCCCATGCATAACCAGTGAATATAGTGTACACATATGATATGATTATAATATAAATAAAAGTACATTCTGAAATCATAAATAAATAACCACTGTCATTCCTTAGGTTCTCTCATAAAACTCTGGATCAACCTAAAGATACATTAGCTAGTGTCATAGTTTCTTTGAGAAATAAAGGTAATCGTGTCAACCAATATCTAGACCATGGATGAATCCTAGGAACATGTCCTGGGCAATCCAAGTAACTGAGAACTGAATCCATGGAGTGTATCCAGGGGATTATAACTCTAATACACTGTAAACTGAATCCAAGGACCATGTCTACGGAATTCAAACCCAAATAACCTATGATCTAAATCCAAGGATAATTTTTAAGGAATTCCATCCTTGATAAGTCATGAGCCAAATATAAAGAGCATATCCAATTCATTTCAACTTAGATAAACTAAGATCTAGATCAAGGGAGTGTGTACAAGGATTTCTAACCCAGTGTTAGGTATGGATTCTGAATCCTAGAAGAATGTATTAGGCATCTCATTTATCTCAGTATAGCTCAGTGGGAAATGCATCTCACCCATAACATCTCAGGAAATGTATCTCAAATGGGTCAACCTTCTTCCTAAACCCATCCTAAAACCTATGTTTAACCACTATAGTGCATGAAATTCCATCATCATAGCCATAACAGACTTAATTGTCAATTATGGTTTTATGATAACACTATAAATGATCACTACTCATTTCCCAGACACACCCTCTCAAGGGTCCACATCTATTTAGTCACCCATCGGGGTCTCTATGGTTTTATCCCAATATGTAAACCTCATAAGGGCCCCTCGATCTAAACCTCATATATAAAGTTAATACCAATCACCTAAAGGGAATAAAATCCTTTGAAATCCTCATGTTCACATCATATTCACACAATCCTCATAAGGAAAGTATTACTAAAATTGGTCTCAATAGATGGAACAAGGCCCATCTCACATCCCAAATTGTATTTGATTGTTCCCCACACCTTTCCTAATTTCAACTACTCAGGGATCATCCACCTAGTGATCATAAAATAGTGGGGATGTAACACCCACCCCACACTTATCTAAACTAGTGTGAAGGCTCTAAGGAATATCAATATTCCCAAATGGAAAATAACTTGGTCAATTATAACATCATCACTTATTTTAATGTAAAATATGATAATTTTATAAAATCCCCAATTCTGCTTTATTTTCATCTCAGATATGGGTTTTAAAGTGGTTGGTTTTTGGTAAAAAAGGTCAGGTAATCGAATGTTGGAGTGATGATAAAAGGATTGGATATGCGGTGGATGGAAATCTTCCCCCAATTATCTAGTAGGGCTTCAGTAGTTCTATAGATTTCTAAAAACCCCACCCTCCATCTAGTGGTTCCACTAGCTTGTCAGTGATGCCCACTATCTTGTTGGTGTGCCCAGTTTGAGGGTGAATTAAATACACCCTATTTCCTTTTATTTCTATTCTATTTTGACACCATATATCACCTAATTCAAACATCAAATTCCTTATTTTTTATTCTAGACCATTACTCTTAACACTTGTCTCTCCCTTTCATCTCCCCTTGTCCCTTCAAAAATAGAAAAATCTAGTGAATTTTCTCTAGAACTATTCCCATTTCATCTTTATTCTTGAGATATGATCATGGATCTATTATGGATCCATGTTTTCTTCCTTAATTTATATATTAGTTGTGGATATACCATTTTTATGATGTCTCTTCATTTGATTGAGATCTTCCATAAATTAAAAATATTTTATATATTTTTTTAATGAATAATATTCCTATACCTCTTCTTAACAGCTTATCGATGACGGAATTATAATATACTGATGATCCTTTATTATATTGGATGTGGATTTGATGTTTGAATGATATCCTTTTTATTGGAGATTTATTACTAGTGAACATTGGATATTTCAATGTAAGTTTTTTTTAAATTGATCATTTTGAGATACACTTCTTGAATCTTATCTTGGATGACTATTCCATTGAATGATTTTGGTGGATCAATTTTTTTTGGAAAGAACTGAGGTTCTCAACTAGAATTGATGAGGAATTGATGATCCATTCTTGAATCAAAAATGAATCTGGTGAATTGACATTCTCTTATTTGATATATCTTAGAACTAGTTTCATTGATGTAATATGTGAGGTATTTAATTCTATAATGACATTATTGACATGGAATCTTCTAAAGTATCTCTTTTTAAACTTTTCTATTGATTAACTGAAACAAAATTTAGGAATCCTTTATGTGTGAGAAAGTTATTCTTGTGTGTGAAATGCGATTCAGGCTTCAACCCTTGGAAAAAATTCAGATCTCTTCATAAAAAACTTTTAGGTAGGAATTTCCTTATAATTTGAGGCCCTTTTATACTATTTTTCCTTTATTTTAGATTGATGGATATATTTATGTCCAGATTGATGGTGTTTCATTGTGGGTGTGTGTGTATCCCCTGATACCCTTATATGATTCTTGATTCTATGATTATTGTTAGAGTATATTTTTATCATGTTTGATGCTGATTGAATATTGTTATATAATGACACTATATTCTTGTTATTATGCATTATGATTATCTTATTATGATCTATCATGTTATCTATGTTACTATTTCATGGATGTTCGTTCTTGGTTTTCAAAAAAGGTGGGCCATCATGGTATGTTTAACCCATAGAGGGGGTGGGGACACATGATGTGCGATGATGATGATAGTGGACCCAAGATTGGGGTAGGATCATGATAGCCTTGTGGCCTAGGTAGAAACTTGATTCCTTGATGATAGAGAGTAATGTGCTAGAACATAATGCCTTGTGGATAATGAGTACATGTTCACTAGTTTTCCTTGTAGCCTAACCCAAGACTTGATGACTTGAGGATACCAAGTAACATGTTACTAGCCTTATGTCTAGTTATTGATCACTTACAACATCCTTAATCATCCTTCTGGCATAGATCTAACATAGGTTCAGTTGGGGATCTTGGTGTATTAGTTAACACACAATTTCATGGTATATGTTTGTTTATGTTTTCTTACACATTTATTATTATCATGGAATGAAATTGTTATACTTGTGCACAATTTTTAGGGATTCATTTTTAGTTTACTACTAGGTTTTATTAATCATACCCTACATGATCACCTTGATGAACATGAAAACTTCATGTATAGGTATCCAAGAAGGGGAAAAATGACCATAACATACAATTGAGTTGAGGAGCAAGGAGATGGTGGAAAAATTGGGACTTACCCTGAAGGGTTTTCATGGATATTTATATATATATATATATCAACTTGTACTATTACTCTGGTTTGGCCTTCCATGATAGGAGGCCATTTATTTATTGTATTACATGTGTTTAATCTGATATTTTTTTCTTCCACCTTTTTTACTCTGAGTTTTTATATTTTATTTATATCATTGGTTCAAGGATTTTATACTGAGGATATACCCTCCCCGATAATGGAATTCAGACCCTCATTATGAGTTGGTAGCCTCTAGCATATTGATATCTATTCATGAGATCTCATGGCTCTCCCAATCAAGCCTGGTGGTTTAGGTTGGGGTGTTAAAAATGGAATCAGATCATGGTTTACTTCTATTATTTTTGGCAACCTAGTACATGGAATAAAGTGTTAGAATTGGTGTCCTAAAACCAAGTATTTTTTCTTTGGATAATATGTATATTCAGTGGTTTCAATATTAATAAAAAATATTATTACATATTGTTTATTATTTTGTATGACTTATGTAATAATTTTCTAGGGTATCTATTGCATTAATAATTCCATATAAGTTCCATGATATGATGATAACCTTAAAGTTCCATGAATATATTATTAAATATATTCTTACATTCGGATAATGTCCTATGATAGGGAACATAGTATGTAGGATGTTAGGTGGGAGTACTCATAAGTGTATAAAGCTTCCTCTCATGAAGTTATCGCTTGGTAATATCCAAGATGGTATATTATGAGAAAAGGAACACCAATAGGAATTATACAAGTTTTGGTGTCAATGGATATTTCTATCTCTAAGAATGTGTAATGGTCCTTAGAATTTTAGATTATCATTAATTAATTTCATGACTCATTCAATTAGATTTACTCACCAAAACCATGATTCCATATGTTCAAAGGAAGTAGGGTATGTTGGGTGCGTCATGAGTAACATGTTATTAATGGATAAGTCAAGGAAGGATTTATCCCTTCCATATTTATGGAAGTTTATATCTCAACCCTTTGATTGTAATAGAACCATTATATTAAATTTCATAATCATGGTGCAATGTTGTGTTTATTTCATATAGTCAATAAAAGATGTATCGAGCATATAGTTTTATGAAACAAATGTGAATTTTTGTTGTTGAGATATTGACATAAAGGGATTGTATTACACAATGAGTGTTTGTATTTGGTTTTCAACATTTTGACATTAAGTTATTTCTCTTGGGTGACTTGACCCATGTCTAGATAGTAACCATATAATTCAAGAAAGCTTACCTAATTCTAATGAGAAATAATCCTAGAGGGTTACAAGCTAATTTTTTATGTTGACCTCAATTAAATTCAATTTGAATTAAATTAATGAAATACATATTATTCTCAAGATAGATCAATAATTTTATTCATGTTTTATTAATTTCATAAATTAAATAAATGTTCATTCTTCATATTGTGAATAAATAAATATATTTATTTTAATGAATATTTAATAAATATTTATTTTATTGTTTGTGGATAAAATATTTATTTGTGAATAAAATATTTATTTGGGTATTCAATAAATGCTGAGGAGCTTGAGTGGATCAAGATTGTGTCTTGTGATAAATATTAATTTGCAAGCTAGTAAAATAATCTTTATCATTTGTGAAAGTTAGTGAGAACCATACAATAATATTATTATTATTTTGAATGGGATTTATTAAGAAATATTGTATTATTTAAGGTCTTTCATTCAATTATAAAAAATTTAACATAAACTATAGATCTATTAATAGACAGTTATGCCTATTTTGAAGTGTTAATCGATAATTGATAATAGTTGTGCTCAACAAAATTATATTTTGAATTATTACACTTATCTTATCAAGAATTGGAAGAACCTCTTTAATCCCAAATGATCTTGAAGTTATCATTATGAACAATTCAAGATGATTTATTTTTCATACTAGAACTCAAAAATTAGTTGGCATAATTTGAAGGTCAAAGGAGTAAATGTAGATCACTACTAGAGGGATTCTAAACTTGGATCCTTACAACACAATGATGGTAATCCAAAAAAGAGTTTTTAGATGATCTACATATTCATATTATAAATATCCTTAGATTAGTTATTATTTATTCAAATCTAATATAAATTAATTATAAATTTAATGTGAAAAGATCCTCTCTAGGTTTCAGGTTTTTCTATGTCAATATTCAGTGAAAAAATTGGTCATGACATTCATGTCATGTAAAATATTGTGAATTATATAACAAATAAAAAAAACTTTATGGTTAACCCCCCACCCCCCGTGATGTGCTTCCATGGATCCCAGAACCTTCAAGTGATATTAGAGTGGTTGTGTTTCAAATTTATAATTATTTATATGATTGATGATCTATATGTGAAATAGAGGTTAGATATTTCATTTCAAGAATATTTTTTCTTTAATATAATTTTTTAATAAACATTATTTTATAATTTTAATTATGATTATTAAATATTTAAATTTATTAATGGTCTAAGAATAGATGAATAATAATTAGAGATTCCATCGGGGAGTGCCAAGAATTCTGGATGGTAAGACTGGGTGATACGATGTGTATCTAAAGTACAAGTCATGTACCAATGTGAACTGCATCTATCCATGTTGCATAATACAAAACTTTCTAAGAAGAAATTACTTATGGTGAATTTATTAAACACTGTATGTATACCGACCTAATCTGTAACATGGAATGTTAGATTACATAGTGTTTAACTAGTGTACATGTTGCGTTATATATATAGTTTAGAAAAAAAATTAATGAAAATCATGTTGTCAAATACATGGTAAAAAATTTCATGAGACTGAAAAATTATATAAATAATGACATACATTGCATATTGCTGGTGTACATAACATGTATTTCACTATTTCACATGTCTGAAGTACACAATCAACCATTCAGTGAGTCAAGAGGACACACGATGTGTAGTTGGAGTACATGATGTGTGGTCAGGTGTTTGAAGAACATGTCAAGTCTTTCTAAAGGTTGTGTGGAAACATGAAAAGTATGATACACAGTGTGTAGCAGGCTTATACACATCATTTAGTCCAACCGAAGTACACACTAAAGCCCCAGGAATTTATCATGGGTACACAAAAATCAAGATACACAGTGTTTTGCTCATAAGTACAAGATGTGTAGTCTTACAATAAAGTATAGAATTAAATTACATTAAATTGAAAATTGTAGCATTAAAACCTTATTATATTGGATATCACCAAATTTTTTGACAATTTATTAAAGTTTTTAAAGAATTATTAAATTCTCAATTAATTTTTTGTAATTATCTATAATTATTAGTCCTATCTTTTATTTTCCATGAATGAATTTATGATGGGCATCTCCAAGAGAATTTGGATGTTCATTAAGATAAAAGGGACTTAATTAATTAATTAATTCAAGTATGTTTATCATAATAATAAAGAATGAATAGAAATTATTATTAACCATTTTAATTTTCTATATTTGTTTCATGTGGATAACCATTTATGATCTTGAACACGACCTTTTTATGTATTTTTTTAATTTAATTTAATTTATTTCATGGGTTTGAAATTATTAATTATTAAATTAAATATGATAGCCTATGAATCATATATCCTGTCATTATTATCTTGGTCCTACATGTCCAAGTTTATTTATGTAATTCCCATTAACCAATCCTTTGGTTCCACTCAACTGAATGTGAGTTATAAATACATGTAATAAATAGAGTATCCTAAGGCATGAGAGGTAGTTTCAAATAGAACCGATATGATGCCAACCCAGGTGATACATATGTGGAAAGGTGGATTAATGTAATTCATGTCAAGTACGGAACAATGATTTTCCCCTAGGTCATAGATTGATTTATTTTACAATCAATAAATTAACCATTAGATAAGATCATTATCAATCCATTTGTTTGTTTATTTATTTCTATCTTATAAATTATTTATTTTATGGGTGAAATAACATGATCATATAAATAAATGAACAAATTTGAAAATATGGAATATAAATAAATGTATTATGCATAAATGTTTTATCAAAACATGGTTAATAACTTAAGTAAATTCCACTTAAAATTAATAAGGATTGTAAATGGTAAAAAAATAAAAGTTTTATGAATAATAAGAAAACCCTCAAATAAATATTAATTCAAAATTTTCCTTCCATTAATTAATTCAGAATAAAAAAAATAGAACTAAGTGTTTGAACAAACCTTGTTGGGGCACCTACTTTTATAAGGGGAGTTATGAAATTTTTGAGTTAACTTAATAATTTTACATCAAGTGGAGTATCCCTTTATATAATTGGTGTAACTTGGAAGCAAGAGTTGAGTAAATCCCAGTTAGGATTTATGGTTTTGGGAATTCACTCAATGGAACAAGGAGATGCAAGCCTATAGTTGGCAAAGACCAGCCTACCTAAATACTATCAAATAGCTTTACCAACCCTTATTTGGGTTCTGTGAAAGGGAATATGGATCCTTTACACTATAATTTCTATGAAACTAGACATTCCTAGTTCAATGGTGAGGGATGTAGAGACTTGATAAAATAATGGGAGACTTAATAAAATCAATTTCATTAAGTATCACTTAAATTCTAAATCAATTCAAGTACTAATAATATACTCTTTTATAATTGTATAATAATAACAAGACCACCATCTACTTTATCCCCACAATCTATATTGGATAAAGACAATCTCCTCAATATAAGTAACTTCTAGGAATGGTTCAGATGCCTTCGGGTTGTATTAACCCATGAATAGAGATCTTATGTACTAGAATCCTCATTACTTGATATGCCTACATGCGAGGAAAGTGATGAAGAGTTATCTATCTATGAAAAATAATTTAATGATGTGGTTGATATTTAATTTTTAATTCTATTATCTATGTCCTATTATCTCATGAAGTCACACAAAAACATGGATGCTTATAGAATGATCAAGAATCTTCGTGGTCTTTACTAGGAGATAGAAAGTTAGAAAAGGTTTGAGATCTCCAAGGCACAATTTTAAAGTAAACTTAAAGAGGGTTCACTAGTTAGGCTTTATTTAGTCAATCTCATTGGATACATTGAGAGACTAGATGTTCTAGGGGTTGAACTCCCTGATGAACTATGCACCGATCTCATTCTTGTATCAATCCCTTAGAGCTTCTCCATATTTGTTGTTAATTTTAATATTAATAGCATTGAGAAGTCTCTCCTAGATATAAATACACTTCTTCATGAAGTTGATAAAGAGACAAAGTGTGAAAATACTTATGTCCTTATAGTGAATAAATGTAAAGTCCAAGTGAAAACATAAAAGCCCAAAACTTCTTCACAATGCCCTTCTAAGAAGAGAAAGAACAAGGGGAAAGTAAGGGAGAAGGATTATATCTATTTTTCATGTGTCAAGAAGGGCCATTGGAAGAAAAAGTGAACCTAGAAAATGAAGAAAGGGAAACCTTTAGGTGTTTTTTTTATTTATTTTATTTTATGTATTTCTAAAAATTTATTATTAGATATATATTACATTTCTCACATATTTATTCAAATATAGAAACCAAATAGATTAAAAAATAAGGACCATGAGGGGTGGGGGGCGGGGGTAGATCTCTAAGCATCCAATGGAGCCAATCTTACTATTGTAGCTTTCAACAACTATCACATCATATTTACAATGAGAATGATTTTAGTTTTGAAATATTTTTATTATATTCCATCTATTACCAAAAACATTATTTATGTATCAATACTTGATACGATGGATTTATTTTCAAATTTGTGAAAAAATGTTGCAGATTTTATAAAGCATATGTTATGGTAAGGAACATTCTAATAATGTTCTTTATGTGTTGGATTACAAAAAACATGTAATGGAAATCAATAATAAACCTAATTCACATGACTCATACCACACCCAACTTTAGAATCACCAGATAATTTATGTAAATAATTTTTTTTTGACTAAATTACATGAAGATGGATATTTATATTCATTTTAACTAAAACCACTTGGTGTATGTCACACATGTTTATAAGAAAAAATGACCAAATCCCCATTTAGAAGAAAAGGTGAGGGAGCCAAAGAGATTTTTTAATTAGTACATACCTATGTGTTTGGACCATTTACTATTTAAGTGAGGGTTGGGTACTCATACTTCATAACATTTACTAACAATTTTAGTATATATGGATATGTATACTTAATGAGGTATAAATCAGATTCCATGATATATTTAAAGAATACAAGAATAAATTTGAGAACCAACTTGGAAAGAAGATTAAGAAACTATGATTAAATCATAGTGGATAATATCTTAATCAATATTTCATTGATTATTTATGGAATTTAATCTCAACTCACTCCTCCTTATACAACTAAATGGAATGGTTGAATTAAATGGAGGAACCACACCTTTTTAGACATGGTGAGATCAATGATGAGTCATGTGAATATTATATTATCCTTTTTGGGATATGAATTACAGAAAATAGCACATATAATAAACCAATTATGAAGTAAATTGATAAATAGAATTATATAAAAACTTTGGAGTGGAAGAAAATCCATGTTGTCAAATTTACATGTTTTGGGTTTCTAAGTATTTGTTAAGGCCTCTTTAGGTAAAAAACATTTACCCTAAGGCACATATTTTAACTATATAATATACCCCAAGAAAAAAGTATATATTAACTTTATGACCCCTTAAATAAGAAGGTAAGAGAAAAAAGAGACACTATATTTTATGAGAGGGATAACATCTATAAAAGAGACTATGGGAGAAAGATAGAATTTGATGAAGTCCATGCTCAAGGTATAAAAAAGTTGGCATAGGAATAAATTCCATAAATCCCCATAAAAGAAGATATTCTAGACATTAGTATCACATAAGAGTATAAAAGAGGTTATAGAACTAGAACGATATAGTTTTCTAGTCACTAAAGATGGTTATTTTTTATTAGTTGATAATAATTATCCTATAACCTATAAGAAAAAATTATGTTGAAAGGATGTTTCCAAGTTGAAAGAATCCATGAATTCTAAAATGGGTTCTATTTACCAAAACCAAGACTTGATTTTCAGAAATACTACAGTAGTTTTAAATCTCATTGGTTGTAAATGGGTATTCAAGAAGAAACTGGACATGGATGGGCAAGTCAATACCTATAAGGTGTGAGAAAAAAGGTTTAAATAGTATCAAGTCATTAAATACAACAAAAAATTTCACTAATTTCTCACTAAAATCCATCACAATTTTACTTACCATAAAGGTTTCCATGACTATGATATTTGGAAAATGGAATTAAAAATTTAATTCCTTAATGGGAATGTTTTGGAATATGTTTATATGACACATCTTGAAGGGATTTTAACTCCAAAGGATAAAAAAAATGTATTTAAATTTTAAAAATCCATTTATGGATTAAAACAGTCATTCAGGTCATGGAAAATTCTATTTGATAAAGCTATAATGGAATTTAGTTTCATAAAGAATAAATGTGATCATTGTATCTATAAGTTGTTTAGTGGGAGTGTGGTCATTTTATTGATAGTATATGTTTCTGAAATATTACTTATTAGAAATGAAATAATAGTAATATAGTCTGTTAAGACCTAGTTGAATAAATGCTTCTACATAAAGTAATTAGGTGAAGAAGAATACATTCTTGGGATCAAGACCCATCATGATAGATCTAAAATACTGATCAACCTAAGTCAAGGTTCATATATTGAAAATATACTAAAGAGTTTCAATATTGAACAGTATAAGAGGGGAATGTTTCCAATGTCACATAGAATTCATATTTCTAGGAATATGTTTCCTAATACAGATGAGAAAAGATAAAGGATAGAAAGGATTACGTACATGTTTGTAATTGGTTTAGTCATTTATATTATTATATGTACTAGGATAGATGTCACACATGAATTGAGTGAGGTAGAAAGATATCAAGATGACATAGGTGACCACCTTTGGATGGTAGTCAAGACAATCTTTAAGTATCTGAGGCATACTAAGGATATATTTGAGGTATATAGAGGAGATGTGGAGCTATTCTTTATAGTATATATAGATTCTAGTTTTCAAATATATCAAGATGATCTAAAACCACATACGTGATACATATTCACCTTGAATAGCGGTGTTGTGAGCTAGAAGAACTCAAAGAAGGTCATGGTTGAAAATTATACAATAGATTATGAGTATATTTATGATTTTTAGGAAACTAAATAAGTAGTTCGGATATGTAACATTGTCCAATATATTGACAAGGTACCCAGAAATAAAGAACCTATCACACTCTATTGTGATAATACTACATTGGTGGCTATTTCCCATAAGCCAAGGTCACATTAGCGGAAAAATCATATACTTTGGAAGTATCATATCTTAAGGGATTTTTTAGACAGGTGAGGTTGTAGTGATAAGAATATCCATAGAATATAACATGGTAAACCCCTTGACTAAATCATTGACTCATCAAAAACATGATCATCATGTGAGGTCTAGTAGATAGAAAGTCATATGTAGTTGAATATAGTCTAAGTGAGAGTTTGTTGGAGTTACTGTTCTGGAACCAACTATTTTTACTTTGTATTACATACATATTCAAAGGTTTTAATATTAATAAAACATATTATTACATATTTTACATTACTTTATAAGAATTTGATGTAATAATGTACTAAGTCATCTGTCACATTGATAAGGTCATAGAAGTTCCTTGCTATGATGAGAACCTTGAAGGGAAATTATGATATTATTAAATATATTTATACATCCAGATAAGGTGCTATGATAGGGCACATAGTATGTTGACTGTTTAGTGTGAGTACTCATAAGTGGTTGAGGCCTCCTCTCATGAAGTTCGCAATGGGTAATCTCTAAGATGAGAAATTATGAGAACAAACCCACTAGTAGTAATTTTTCATATTTTAGTGTCATAAATATTCATATCAATGAGAATGTGTAATGTTACTTAGACTTTAAAATTATCATTAATTAATTTCATGACTCATGCACTTAGATTTACTCACCAAAACTGTGACACCATATATTTGCGGGAAGTAGGGCACCTTTGGTGCATTATGAGTGACTTGTTATTAAGTGATAAGTCAAGGAAGGATTTTTCCTTTCCATATTTATATAAGTTTATATCTCAGCCCTTTGATTGGAATATAACCATCACATTAAATTCCATGATCATTCTATAATGACGTGTTTATTTTAGATAGTCAAAGAAATATGTATCATTTATATAGGTTGATGACATAGATGTGAAAATTTCTTGATGATATATTGAGATGAAGAGATTATATTATATAGAAAGTGTTCATATGTGGTTGTTAACATTTAAACATTAAGTTATTTCTCTTGGGTTCTTTAATCCATTATTGGATAGTAATCTTAGGCTTTAGGTAAGTCCACCTAATTCCAATGAGAAATAATCTTAGTGGGCCACACACTAAGTGTTTCAATCTATCTTGATTAAATTCTATTTAAATTTAATGAATGAAATAAATATTATTCCTAAGAATGGGGAGTAATTTTACTCAAGTTTTATTGATCATATAAATTAAATAAATGTTTAGTCGCTAGATTGTGAATACAATATATTTATTTATTTTAATGAAAATTTAATAAATATTTATTTGTAGGTTTTTGGATAAAATATTAATTTATGAATAAAATTTTTATTTGGGCATTCATTAAATATTGGGAGTTTTAGTGGACCAAGATCATGTATGGTGGTAAATATTTATTTTCAATTTATTAATATAATATTTATCATTTATGTTAGTTTACACACACCATAAAATAATAATAATAATAATATCATTATTATTATTTAGCTTGGTTTTTTTTTTAAATTATTATATTATTTAAGGATGTAAATGAAATTAAATAATATTTTTACATAAACCCTAGCTCTATAATTATATGTTTAGGTCTATTGTATTGGGTTAATCGAGAATTGAGAATAATTTTGCACAACGAACTTCTCTCATGAATTATTCCTCTCATCTTTTGAGGAATTAGAATAAATCCTCTAAGATTGGAGGATCTTGAAGTGATAAATACGAAAAATGAAAGAAGATTGATTCCCCATGATAGCAACCAAAAATCAATTAGCATCGTTCGAAGGTCAAATGAGCATGTGTGGATCACTACTAGAGGAATTATACACATGGATCCTTACAGTATAACGAAGTTAATTCAAAAAAGGGGTTTTGGATTATCAGAATCTTCCTTATATAATGATCCAAAGATCATGTATTGTTTCTTTAGATCCAATATTAATTAATTATAAATTTGACATGAAAATATCCTCTATAGGTTTTGGGTTTCTCTATATCAATGTTCAATGAAAAAGTTTTATTGATCATGGAATTCACATCATGTATAATATTGTGAATGATCCATTAAATCAAAAAAACCTTTATATTTTATACCCCCTTGAGGAACTTCTTCTATGCCTAAAACCTTCAAAAATAAGATAGTTTCTATGGTACTCTAGTAGGGGAGTTTCCATATACCCAGACAAATCTTGTGTAATGGACCTCTGAGTTACTATTGATGGTATTTTTGTTACCATTTTATGGTATTTTTTTTTCATTCATTAATTATGAGTAGGTACATATAATCATATTCCATATATATACCTATTGTGTTCTACATACTTGTTCTTTAATTTAATGCCTTAATTGTGCTATCTGTTTGGGATATACCTGTATTTTTGATGTAGTGGTATATTTCCATCCATGTTATTGTTATATATATATATTATAATTAATTAGGTAAACCTGATAATTCTATTATCTTTTTGTATATATATGTGACTATAACTAATGTGAAGGTATAAAGACCTTGGTTAGTGATATGAGGGATATACCTTTGGTTTTGGGTAGACTCATAGGAGAGCCTTATGTGATCCCATAGATAGATTAGGATATATCCTAAGGACTTTAGTTTTTCTATATGTTTCCTTTATTTTTTAGATTATGTCACCCTGAAGGAGACTTATGGGACTGCCGGCTGACATGGGTCGGGATGCTCCTGCTAGATAGGATTCCATTTTTCCACCACTTTCTTTGCAAGAGGGTGTCATATAGAAAAATCATACACCATATCTAGTGGTGTGGTTAGTGGGACCACATTAGTTGGAAGTCCTTTTCATACCTTCCCATAGTGGAGGGGTGTCAAGGTCCATAGATAACTATTCCAAAGTCTTCCATATCCAACATCCACCATACTTTCAGGTTATAGGAGGACCATAGGATACATAGGACTAGATAAATATAATCGAGGGTGTATTTTACCTCATTAAGAAACCTAAGGATAGGGATGTCAATATGGAAACATTCATGATACATGTACCCACTAGGAGTTGGTGAGGTGTGATGGGACAAGCTAGAAGACATGAGGGTCTCACTTGGGAGGCCTTAAAGGACTTGTTTGTTTGGTAATGATTTTCTAATATGATAAAACTATACAAAGAATAGTAGTTTATAGTGTTGTAGTAGGGGTCCATGATAGTATCTGAATAGTCTTATCATATCACTAAGTTATAACTCTTTGCTTCTCTCTTAGCAGAAAATGATGAACAAAGGGCCAGGAAGTTTAAGACCATTCTTTATCATGAAATCAAATGATAGTTTATGACCTTCCACATATAAATATTCCAAGAGTTTATATGAAAATATTTGAATATTTATAAGGTACTTGAAGTGGATCAAATTTTTGGTATTTTTTCACCCCTTGGTGCTCAGGTGGTTGGACCTCATACTATTGCATTGAGTGACTCTTCTTATCGAAGGAAGTGGAAAGCTAGAGACATGTAGTAGGGTAGTGGTATAAAAGTGAAGTAGAGAATGGATTATTCATCCCCATTAGGAGTAATTCCATAGTGCATCAATTATGGGAAGATTAAACATTATCACAAGTTCTATACAGCACCTCAAAACAAGTGTTGGTAGTTTGGAAAGATAGAGTATCTCCATCAGTTTTTCTTAAAGGCTTTGAGGTCTAGTTTCTACAAAGGTATAGAACCGACATGATCTATGAACTAGGAATATAGATAGGTTCCTTAGTAGTAGACTAAAATAATGATGACTTGTGTGGGTCATGCATCTCAGGGACAATATCATAGAGCTAAGGTGAGTCGAGTATGTGCACTGGATTAGACTTCATCAGATAGTGGTGATGGACCATCTACTATTCTTGGTATGGTCTTGATCACTTCTATATTTTCCACCATTTTATTTGATATTAGTGCTTCCCATTATTTTATATTTACGTAGGTTATTTATATACTTAACATATCGGTTAAGTTATCTTTTGAGTTAATTTTCCTCGATACACTATTGGACATAAAATTGGACCATCTTCAGTGATTCCCAAAGTATCCTATAGTCATATATAGTTATGTAAATCTATGGTAATTCATTATTCTAGATATGAATATCATCAATGTGATTCTTGGAATGGACTAGCTAAAAAACTTTCAAGCCCACATAGATTTCTATAGGAGATGATTACCTATTACATTACCTAATGAAGAGAAATTTTTGATAACTAGGGAATAGGAGTTGGGAATAGTTAGAGTGGGCATAGAAATAATATATCTTGGGAATATCATGGAATAGATCATAGGTTTAGATCTTTCATGAGGATAAATAGTATCCCCCTCATATTTTCCTCTAATTGTGGATATCTATCAGGAAATCTTTCTAGATGACTTCAGAATCTTCCCCATGATAGAGGAGTTTACTTAGAGATAGAGCTCATATCAGGTGCATGGCCCATTTCCATATCCCCTTATCATATGATTTATCCTGTATTGAATTATATCATAGTATAGATTGAGGAATTGGAACATAAGGGATTTATCAGGATGAGTAATTCACATTAGGGTGCACCTATTTTTGTCATCAAGTAGGAAGACGATAGTATTCAACTCTGCATATATTACTAAAAGATAAATTAGGTGATAGTTAAGAATATAAATCCTTTCCCCATTATTGATATTATCTTAAATTAGTTATGGGGATCTCAGTAGTTCTCCAAGATTGATCTCTGACCAGGTTATCACCAGTTGCAGGTTAGAGAGGAGGACATCCTGAAGATGGCGTTTTAGAGTAGTTATGGGCTATACGAGTACTTGGCGATTCCATTTTTACTAAAGAATATGTCATAAGTGTTCATAGATCTCATTAACATGATATTCGACTCATACCTTTAATAATTCATCATTATTTTCATTCAATACATCCTCATCTACTCACCAAGCCCCTAGAAACATGACATACATCTTGATATAGTTCTGATTATTCTTTGAGAACACCATCTTTATGTTAATATATTGAAGTGAAACTTTTGGATTCCAAAGGTGAAATTATTATGACATGTGGTGATTGATACATGTATGTCCTCAGACCCAAAAGGTTGAGGTAGTGATGCCCTAGACATGTCCCTAGAATATGTTCAAGATCATGAGATTTATAGGTTTAGTGGGATATTATTGGTATTTTATCTAGTAATTCCCCTGATTATGATTACCCATGGATTCATTGAATAAGAAATGGGTGATGTTTTAGTGGTCATACCAGTGTGCAGAGGTGTTTCTTGAGATGAAGATGAGATTAACTACAACTAAAATATTGATTATTCCTAAGCTTGGGATCAGTTATATAATAAATCGTGATGCATTGTGCATTTTTTTTTGGAGTAGTACTGATGTAGAGGGAGTGGGTAGTAGTTTAAGGTCCATGTCATCTATGAACCCATGATTTGAACTATCCTAACCATGTCTTGGAATCTATGGTCCAAGATTTGAATTTTTAGTGACACTATCTCTTTATAGAGTGGTTTGTTGTATATAGAGACCACAATATAATATGTTATATATTCACATACCAGGACTTGAATTTGAGTCCAAATAACTGGGTAGAGTATCTAAATAGGTTCAAATTTGATAAGGAATATGCACTTGGTAGAGGTAACATCATTACATATGCTCTTAGTCGTAAGAAGCATGTATCTCAGGAGCTTGGTGAATGACCTTCAGAGGAACATTGGCATCTAATGAGATTGTTGGATGACTGGGGGATGGGAGATTCCAAGGAATAGGTATCGATGAACTATACCCCATTAGTTTTCATTTATTATTTAATATACTAGGTAAATTCTAGACTAGATGTTGACCCAGAATGTGATGTGATGCAGGAACAACTAGCAGGTGGTGACTCGATACTCGAGTCATTGTTGGAAAGAGACAATGTGATCATAGTACATGGGATAGTTTTGTACATACTTCTATTAGGGATTATATGATTAGATAATTTCAAACCTATAAGGGGGTGGTTCATCCTAGAGTGATAGATATGTACTGAATTTAGGTGATAGTTCTGGTGTCTAGGGATGAAGAAAGACATTTTGGGATTTTTTTCATGAAGCCTTACCTTCCAGAGGATAAATATTAAACACTATAATCCTAGTGGTTTACTCTAGCCACATACTATTCCCATGTATAAGTGGGCAGATGTCATGTTATTTTTTTAGGTTTACTCAGGACTCTGAGGAACCATGAATCTATTTGGATGATCTTTGATCTACTAATAAAATTTCTCATTTTTTATTAACTTGTGAGACTCACTCTGTAAATGATATGGGAAATCTGTATGTTCATGAAATATTATTCTTTCATGGAGTTCCCTTTAGCATCATATCTAACCAAGAAATGTTTTTTATTTAATAGTTTTGGAATGGATTATAGAAGTCCTTAGGGACTTATGTGATATTGAGCATAACCTACCATCCCTAAAAAATGGACAGTTGGAGTAGATGATTCAGATATTTGAGGATATGCTCCAAATTGTATTCTAGAATTTGGTAGATCTTGGGATGATCACTTGGACATGGTTGAGTTCACATACAAAAATAGTTACTAGGATTTTATTTGGATGGAACCTTAGGAGACTCTTTACAGTAGACCATGTCGTTCACCGCTTTGTTGGAACAAGGTCAGTGAGGCGGTAGTTGTGGGGCCTAGTATGGTATAGGAGACCTATAAGATAATGAAAATGATTCAAAATAAGTTGATCACACCTTTGAGTAGGTATAATTCTTATGAAAACCATAGGATGATACGTTTTGAATTTTTTACAGGCAGACAAGTTTTTCTGAGAGTGACTTTTTAGACAGGCCACCAACATTTGAGTAATCAAGGGAAGCTAACACCAAAATATGTTCAAACCATCAACAAAATTGAGTGTATTAGAATAGTGGTGTTCCATATAGATCATCGTTATCACTACTGAGGTATACATGAAATGTTTCATGCATCTCATCTCTGGAGGTACATGCCAGATCCTACATGTGTCATCAACTACAATGATATTGAGATAGAGCCTAACACATCATACATAGAGTGCCCTATGTATATTATATAATAGATAAAGAAAGTATTATGAAGGAATATAGTACCAACTTTTAATATTATATGGCATCATGGATGGGTCTAGGAGGATATTTGGGTGATAGAGGTTGATGTTTAGGAAAAATTGCCTAAGTTATTTGAGCAGAACATTTAAAGGTACTTATCAAGGATGATATGTCATTATAGGGGAGAATTATAACATCCTTTATTTTTTCATATATATGAGATGTTAAGTTTATAAAACTACCTATTCCTATTTTATTTCTTCTCTAATATGTTTATTAAGGAGGTTGGTTTTTAGTGAAAGAGGTTTGGGAATCAAGGTTTGGAGTGATGAGAAAAGGCTTGATTGTGTGGTGGATGGAAAGCTACCATTGAATCACTAAAGGAACCCACTATCCAACTAGTGGGGCTCCATTAGTTATATAGATTTTTAAAAACCCCATTGTTATATTTTTGTGGTGCTAAAGGATCACTGATGGTTCTAGTAGAACTCAAGTGGTTCTGCTTGGCCCACCGACTTACCTATGCATCGAGTCTGAGGGTGCAATAAATACAACTCATGTCATTTTATTAAAATTTGGTTCTGACCCTCTTTATCACCCAATTGTGACCCCAAACACATTATTTTATACTTTAGACCCTTATTTTTTATTCTTGTCTCTCGCATTCATCTCCCCTCGACTCTTCAATGTTAGGATAATCTAATGATTTTAGAAAGACGATTTTTCACTATATTTAGGCCAATTTACTATTATTGTTTGGGATATTAACGTGGTTATATGATGGATTTTTGTTTTATATAATGAACTAATGAATTTTTATTCATTTATTCATAGATATGTGGTGGATTTAGTGTTTTAATGATTTCACTTGATCAGATCAAGATCTACCATCAGTTATGGAATTTTTATGGGTATGTGTTGTTGAATCATATTACTAGAACTCTTATTAATGGTGTATATATGAGATAAATATTATCAATTGATCATAATTTTGTGTATTGGAGGTGGATTTTACATTTTAGTGACTTCCTTTTGAGGTTATTATTTCATTTTGAATGGTGTATGTTTCCAAGTAAATTTATTTTGATTGAACTTATTGAGGTCTTATTATTATTGAATCTAATATTGGATATCTTTTACATTAATGGATTGTTTATGGATTGATTTTAATTTTCTAGACTCAATGTTCTCCTCTATTATTTACAATAAATTCACAATTCATTATTGAATCAACCATGAATCTGGTGAATTGACAACCTTTTCTTTGACTTATCTAGAAACTAGTTCCATTAACAGAATCCCTGTGGTATGTAATTCTAGAATGACCCTCTTGACATGAAATATTTTTTGGCCTCTCTTTATAAATTTTTTTATTGATGAATTGAAACCTAAGTTATGAATCCTTATAATTTGATCAAGTTATCCATGGGTGTACAATGAAATTTGGTCTTCAATCCTTTAATGAAATTTGGAGTTCTTCATCAATAACCTTGATTAGGAAGTTCCTTTCCATTCGAGTCCCCTTTATACTCTTGTTTCATTGATTTTATATTTATGGAAATGAATGTTGTACATTTTTTATTTTGTTTCCTTGTGGGTGTGTGTAACATTTGACACCCTTATATAATTTTTAATTACATGAGTATTATTAGAGTAACTTATTACCATGATTGATTTTGATCACATATTTTTATATGATGCTATTATATTTTAATGATGATGTGTTATTCTTGATTTATTATGCTCTAATATGTTTTGTGTGTTACCATGCCATTGTAGGTTTGTTCTTGTTTTTCATAATATGTGTTCCATCGTGGTATGTTTATGCCTTAGAGGGGAATCACACATGACATGTTGTGATGAGGGTGGTGGATCCATACTTGGGGTAGTATTATGACATCCTTGTAGCCTAGACTGAAACTTGATGCCTTGAGGATACCGAGTAACATGTGGGAACTCAATTCCATGAAGATATTGAGTGTATATTCAATAGTCACCCTTATGGACTGAACCAAGATGCAATTCATTAAGGATACCAAGTAACATTTCACCATACTTTTAGCTAGTTCTTGATAACTTATTTAAACCTTGATCATCCTTATAATGTGGAGTTGAAACAGGTGTGGTAGGGGCTTTTGGAAGCTTTGTTAGCACATGAGTACTCGATATATGTTTGTTTATTCTTTCTTGCACTTGATTGTTTTCACATAATACACTTATTATACATGTGAACACTTGTTAAGGGCACATTTGTGGCATCCTATGATATTTTAATACTCACACCCTAGGTAAGAACCTCGATGCATGTGTAAGACTTCATGTATAGGGGTCTAAGTAGGAAAAAGGGGCCCATGGAAGATGGTTGAGCCAAGGAGAATATAGATGGTAGGAGAAATGAGAAGAACTATAGAGGGTTTCCAAAAAGATTTATTTATTTATATCCTTTCACTATTATTCTGGTTTAACTTTCGACACTAGGATCCCATTTATTTATTATATGACATGTGTTCTATATGATATTATTTTTCCTCAACCTTATTTACACTGAGTTGTTATATTGTATTTATATTAATGTTTCAAGGATGCAATATTGAGGGTATAGTCTCTCCAATGATGATGTTTAGACCCTCACTGCTAGTCGGTAGCATATTGCATATGTGGAGGCACACATGAGGTCTTTTGGATCTCCAGATCAGGCTCGATGGTCCAAGTTGAGGTGTGACACCATGAATCTCAAGTCATCACTCACCTCTACTAATATGTATCTAATGGAAATAATCATTAAGGATACCACACATCATTCCATTAATTCCCACCACCCAGGATCCTAATGTTACATGGAACACATGATAAAGATCAAGGTCTTGGCCACCGATGGATGAGGTAATAAAGATAGTGCACAAGAGTCCAACATGGACCTTAGAACTTGTTCAGTTTTTCAAGGAAATCCATTTAAATAATGAAGTTTGTTTAATTTAATTTTTTTTAATCACCCTAAATGGGTATAATGTACATCACATGACCTAAATAAAATGCATATACTATATGGGTATGTACAAGGGACCTCCTACATTGATTCAGAGTTATAACCTTTTTAATTCCCAATCTGGTAGCTCTAGCTCAATCTCATCTAAGATCATACCATCTTCCTCCCATCGCACATGGCCATAAATCACATTAAAGAATCCATTTAAATTAATTAAAATAACATTATAATTAATTAAACATTTATAATTAATATTAACATTTTTTAATAAAATTTTTAATTTAATCCAAGTACTCATAATGCCTAAATACCCACCAAACGTGCTTGGTGCACCAAAACTACAATCAAACACCAATATGAGGTTCATAATGGACTCTTGACATAATTATGGGAATAATATCTAACAAAAAACAATAATTAATTCATGAATTTAAATAAATTTAACCCAAGAACCTTATAAAAAACCAAATAGGGATCTTCCTCTACCAAAATGGCATGTGACAACATGCATACACCATCTCGAGACATCCTCCTACTATTCCATGAAGATCCCCATCATTATCAGCCTATTCCACTATAATATAGTAGAATAAGCTCCAAAAACCTACACTATAGGAGTGAAATTGGTATGAGAGAAAAGGAAAATAATAATAGAGGCCAATGAAGGGAATGACTTACCAAGATTATTAGAAAAATTCGCCAAGAACACCTCAAATCAAATGGGTATCAAAGCATGTAGAGGGAGATAATCACATTGGTCAGATGCATGAGAGGATAAGAGGAAGATGGGATAACTTATTTAGTAATCATGAGGGTGGAATGGTAATTAGTCACTTTAAATGGGTTAGCTACATGATTTTAAAAACTATTCATCCTTCACTATCTAAGGCCAACATCTTCTCATGGTTGATCCATACGGTTTTCCAAAATATGCACCAAGAACACAAAACCATCTATAACTCATCTATAATATTTTTCACATTTTTTATTTAATTGTGTGAAAACCCTATATCAATATGTATGACCAAGACACCTCACATGGTTTCCTTTGATATGATCATGGTTTCCTCTAGACCATTCTATAACTATTCTAGACAACCATGTTTTTTAGAAAATGAATAGAAAGTAACTCCATACTTGGGGTGTTGCATAGTTTCTCCTCAAACATGTAGAACAAACCATGTTACCTGGGAATAATCCTATGAAAACTCCCAAAAATTCAACCCAAATCTCTTATGAATCATCTAATAAGCCAAGGAAACTATAAAGCCTCAAACCATATCCAAAACATCCCTTTAATATGTTCCAACTCTCTAATTGTCAATCTAAATACCAATTCTCAAAATGAACCATCCACTAATAAAAAAAAATAAAGTTTCCTCTAGATTTAATACCTTAAAAAGGTATAGGGTTTTGAAATGGACTTCAAAGAGGTTGGGATCAACATCATCCATTGGTCTATTTCTTATACAATAATAACTTCCATTAAAGTATTAAAATGGCCCCATATAGATAAATATATGGTAAGATATGTAGAAGTATTATATGTTGTGATAAATTTAGTAAATTTAATATATTTAGACCCAAAATTATACAAGATATTATAGATAAGGTTCAATACATTCAACAACACATTAAAGTTTCTCAAATTTTACAGAATAGTTATGTTGACAAACATTGAAGAGACTTGAAGTTTAAAGTTAGAGAGAAAATGTTCCTTAGAATATCACCTTGGATAAGAGTCATGAGGGGTTTTAAAGAAGATAAATCTCAACCCAAATTACATTGAACCTTTTTATATCCTTGATTTCTTATGAGTTTTGGTCTATCAACTAGCACTTCCACCAAGATTATCTCAAGTTCATGATGTATTCCGCCTATCAATTATGAGGATGTAAATATATGATCCATCATATGTACAAGATCTATAAGTAGTAAAACTATAGCATGAACTATCTTATGAGGAGAAACCGGTGATGATCTTAGACCCCTAAAACAAAATTCTATGCAATAAGACAACTCACCTTGTTGAAGTACTCTGGTGAAACCATAAGTATAAAGTGGAAAAATAGGAATATAAGGATGTACAAGATTATAATTTCCCTCATATAATGTCAGTTGAGGATATGAGTTGAAATTTTGTGGATGAAGTTTCTAATGGGTGAAGAATGTAATGGCCATACTTTTATATATGGAATTTTCATTCTGAATAATGACTTGTTTCATATTTCATAATATACTATAAATCACATGGACCACATAATAAAAACCTAAAAATTTTATTTTATTAATTTATAAAATTAAATTTATAGAATAAATATACCTAAAGAAATTTATAATATTATAATGAGATAATAAAAAATTAAATAAAAAGAATAGGAAAATTTGGATCATTTTGATCTCCAAGAATTATCACACCCATAAACAACATTGTAAAAAAGAAACAAAACATTATTAATGAAATCAAAATTTTTAAAATGAAAAATGTAGATACTTGATAGAAATTTAATTAAATGATGAATAAAGGAGATATGATTTATTTATAGGATATATAGAACCAATATAACCATTGGAATAGAAAAAAACAATTGTTAGGAATAGTAACATGAGTGTTGGAAATTGTAACCTAAAAATTAGAACATTAAATTAACCAATAAAATAGTCTAATGACATGTAAATAATATTTAGCATAAATAAATTCAGTATATATAAACATTATAATCCCATAAAATAAGTATTCAAATTAAAAACTCAATGAAATTATGTGGGAATTTTTTATAGTGTATTTTAACTTATTTTGTAAAAATACATAATTTTTATGTTAATAATTAAAATTACATATGTTATAAAATTATTTTTATAAAATTAATTTAATTTTTTTATTCTTCACATCATAACTTTTTAAGGGTTATTTTTTTTTGAATTTTATGAAAACTTTATTTTTTAAGCGAATAGTAAAAATACTATTTTTACATAAATGATATAATTTATCCACATAATTCACAATCTAATAATTATATAATAAATTCAATAATGGGTGTATAAATTAGAAAAATATTTTATGAGTTTAATTACTCATTTAAAAACAATAAACTTAATTTTCAAACCCCAAAAGTAATTTCAAAATTCTAAAAATTTAAAGTATTCTATTTTTTTTCTTTTCTTCTTTAATTTTTAATAAACTAAAAAATTCGGTTGAGGGATGGATTAAAAGTCCAATTTTTTTTTCAAATGTGATTTATAATTTAAAAAATACTACTGTTATAAATCTTACTTTGTAAATAATAAAATTTTCTATAATTTAACCCAAAAATCACTCTCTCCTCAAGTATAAATACCCCATCTCCCTTACCTTGAAAAAAACCTCCTATACACTTATCCAATATCATTATCTACAATATTACCTCCTAATAAGTCTTTTTAGAATCTTATATATGTTATAGGAGTAAATCTTCAACAAAGTGATAACACTGTGATCCTATATTTCCATGTATATTTATCTTCTTATTTATAATATCCCAATCTATTTTTTTATTAATTTTTAAAATATTTTATATATTATACTAAATTCATTATTTTAACACATAAGATTCAATTATAGCAAGTAATATTTTCTTTATAAAGAAAAAATAACATAATTCATATATCTTAATAATGTGATTAAAACCTAAATTCCCAAATTTTGTAAATTTAATTTTAAGAAATTAATTTCAATTTTTAATTAATCATGTAAAAATTATATTAGGATGATTTTTTTATATCTTTCATAAATACTTTATTTTAGGTGAATAATAAAAAATACTATTTTTACAAAAATTACCAATTTTATGACATTATAATGATATAATAAAAACATGAAAGTCCATAATTTTTTTTATAGAACAATTATATATTTAAAAATTAATATAATTCATATAATAATATTATTTTTAACTTAGAAATATATGCTTAACATTTCGGAAATCTAAGTAAAGTTTTTATTCAAATAAAAACTATTTTGAGTTCTTTTCTTTTAATAAACTATTTACAATGTTCATATAAAATTTGGTTTCATTTTAAAGTAAAATAAGGATACTTTTATTTAACATAATTCAATTAATACCATTTAAATCAAAATTATACTTTATTTTTCTGTAAAATCATTTTTATACTTAAAACAAACATTTTTCTAAAGAGGATTTTCATTACGTTTTGTGAATATATATTAAAAGTAATTTTTTTCAATTATAGGAGTTTAATAATTTAAAATGGATTAAATATTTGGAATAAAAATATTTAATATTATATAATATGTTTAACATAATTTTTGGTAATAATTAATAGTAACCATAGTAAATATTTATCACCTTGATTAAGGGTAAAATGGGTTTAAAGGGTAAAAAAAGGGATAAGGATTCAAGAAAAAACAAAACACTTTATTAAACCTAATTTGATAGTAATATTTCAACCCTTAACTTATTAAATTTGATTATATTACACATTTTATCCACTTTCATAAGAATGTGATTTTATATTATTAAAATCTTGTAAGTAATTACATGTGTGTCCCTCCCCTCACTTATAAAAGGACACATCTTCTCCTCCATTTTTCACAAATATTGAGCACTCTATGTCAGCCAATACTTGACCATGAACCTTCCTAGATTCATTAATTTCATTATTGAGCTCCTATTATTAACCAAATACCATCTTAAGAAGGATTATGGTGTAATGCAAAGGTGGTCTCTCAAATAAGAGATAATCATATTACTCAACTCTTTCAAAGTATATTTATTATTATTACTCATATAAATATATTTTATACATTATAAATTAATTAATACCATATCAAAAATATAAATATATTATATTATGATTATGGTAAAACCATTTTCCACCTCCATTATATCCTATAGAAAAAACATTGCTCGTACATACATACAGCCTACCGTCTCCTTGTAGTGGTGTGATTTTTTTCATCTCTATTTTACTTGAAAGGTTATAAATATGGAATTAATGAAATATATATGGAATTAATGAAATATATATGAAATTTATGAAATAATTATTCTATAAATATAAGGTATCATCTAAATTATTACCCTTCCTTCCATTTGAAAATGATAACACTGCACGTGCGTACAAGTGGACTGCCACCTCCACAAAGTGATGTGATTATTATTCTATTACCATAATTCTTGGATGATTATAAAACTAAATATAGTGAATAAAAATTATATTCTTGAAATTATTAACATTCTAGAGATGACGGAACCATTTCATGACACCTTTAACCAAGGGAAATATACTGAAGTAATTTTCTATAAATTGACTGGACAACCTTAAAGTGGTCAATGTTAGCAAAAAATATTCAATGAATGGATTTCAAATAATTATAAATAGACCTTAAAAAATTTAATATAGATAAAAATGTTCTTAATAAAGTATTTAATTAATTTAAATTCATTATATAGTAGGATCAAACAAGTATTACTAAGCGAAGACCCAAGGTAATGGATTTCTTTAACAATTTCATTTTATTTTAGGATTATTTATGTTCAGGTTTCCTTTGAGAAAATTATTTGAACCTAATATTTTAAATCCCATATATTTTAATATCATAATTTTATTTTTTATATGTTTTTTTTCTATTTATTCTCTTTTTGGATCAAGAATAAACAAGTAAGTTACACGTAAGAGACTTTTCAAAAACCCTATTTTGTTGTTTCCCTTCCAACTTTTTTTCTTACATGTCCGTATTTTCATTAAAAAAATTTCAAGATTTTTTTAATATTATAAAAGTTTTCATTAATCTAAATCTTACCCATTTTTTAATTTCGATAAAATTTTTCTAAATCAATATTTTTTTCTTCTAAATGAGGTAATTTTTATAAAATGTGTGAATGGAATATTTGTTTTAACTTACATCGTATGAACAAATTTTACCACTATCATGAAAACTAAATTTTTGGAATCTAACTTTACAAGTTTTATATTTTATTTTCAAATAAAATATTTTTATCAATATTTTGGGAATTTTTATTTAAAATGATATAAAAAACTGTATTTTTTGAAAAGGAATGAAAAGAATTTTGAAAATTGATTTATAAATTTGTTCTTATATGATGTTAAATGGAAGTTATTTTTAAAATATTGAATATATTTTATTTTATAATATTTTTTACTAAAAAACAATTATTTTTGATTAATAAATGGTCTTATATCATCCTTTACTGATAATGGATTATACTTTATTTTGATATAATTCAATTTATTGTGAACGTTTTCCCTATCACTATACATTATTTATTGGACATTATTTTTCTCCTTCATGTTCTTATTTTTAGTATCATTTATGAATTCAAAAGAATTTCTATTACTTATATTATGTTTCAACTGTATACATTTTTTATTTACAGTGTCTGTTGAAGGGAGCTTATTAGGTAAGTTATTTTATTTTTCGGAAAATATTAATGTTATGTAATCTCGATTCAATATGTTTAATTGTTGAATTATAAGTATTTTTTAGAATGAATTTAATTAGTAATTAAAAATATAAGTAATTCATAGGATATGAAAGTGATTGTTAGGTATCGGTTATATATATATTCCCTCAAGGAATAGACATATCACATGAGAAAAAATAGTAGGAATTCTATATTAGATGGGTATTTTTCTTACACCTATCTATTTATTAAGAATTATGCCTTCATTGAGAATCCTTGATGGTAGGATCCATGATAACTTGGATGACGTATTGATGGAAAGTTCATGAATATATATATTTATGTATTTCCTTAATTAAAAATTTATTTTCCATTATGCTTGTTATTTTTATGCTGATATTATCCATGGATGTTTATTTAAATAAATTTTTTAATTGAATGGAATGTTTTTTGATTATACACTCTACCATAGTGATTATTTCTTATTTACTCATGATAGATTTTGTTAAACATAAACATTACTAAGAAAATGACCACACCCTTTATTTTTTTCCTTTCCTAGGGGTATGAATAAGTATATTATGATTAATTTTGAATATGCAAGAATGTTTCTTATACAATGTTTTTATATTTCCATTGTTACATGGGAATTAAGTATGTATATAGTTTTTCAAGGATATTAAACTGATAGATCCTAGATGGTGATATCCCTTTTTTCTTGTACCTAAAGAGACCTAAGCTAAAAATGATTAAATAACAAAATAATATCACAATTTAAATAATATATCACACAAACAACCACACAACCCAAAGACCAAAAGGTTTAGTGTCTTAGAGATTAACTACATAAGCATCTTAATCTTCAATATTTACTCCATAATATTCTCCTCTATATACTCTTGTAGACATCACATATGATATAATCATATTTACAACCTTGTTAATGAAAAAATAAGAGAGGTTTGAGATCAAATGTTTGGTAAGGAAAAACATTTAAACAACTCATCAAGGGTTATATCATAAGAATATAAGAAAATAAGGAAATGGAATAAATTTCTTATTAAGAAGACCACTGAACAATAAGAATTTTTCACAATCCATGATTTGAGGACATTTAATCTTAAATGAAAAAATATATTCCAAGTGAAAGGTGTATGGAATTTTGAGATAATAAACATGAGTCAAGGAGCATAATCATAGGCATATAGAAATATGTAATTTTATATAAAAAATAATTATGGTGAAAACATAATCCTAAGAAATTATATCATTTTGAACAAATAAAATTTCTATGCTTCATGTTATGAAAAAAATTCCCAAATTTCATGCCATGAATAAAAAAAATTCCATGCTTCATATTATAAAAAATTCCCATGATTTATATTGTGAAAAAAAATTCACACAAATCCTATTGTGAAAAAATAAAATGAAAATGCTTCATGTTGTAAACAAAAAAATACCCATGATTCATTACGTGATCAAATAATATTATCAAAATTAATATAAGTTTATCTTGATATATAAAATCTTAACCAATTCATTTGAGGTCTATAGAGGACCCCACCTTTCATCATCCATAAAAATATGTTCCATTTAAAACAAATCAATCATAAACATATATTAACGTATCCATGTAAAGAGAGTTTGTTTCTTAAAATTTTAGAAAAATCACATAACATTAACTTAAGAAATCATAAAATATCCAAAATCACATTTCCCAAAATAAATCATATCATAATAAGATATAAAGGGTGATAAAAATATCACTTCATGAAAGATAAATCTTGGAACTTAAATATAGGTGAAAATACAAATGTTTTCACAAAAAAAATTTAAAACATTAAAGTATAAATTACCTTAAAAAAATTTTGAAGAGAAAGAGATGAATTTTGAAAAACTAATTTCCAAATAAAAAATCCTTCATAATTTATATGGTTTCAAAAACTATAAGAAAAAATAAATTTAAAACTTTTACTTTGAAATGAATATTTAATAATTGATACATGAAAAATACATAAAGTTTTCCAAAACAATGAATTGAACATACTTTTAAATTATTTAATTTTAAGTTTTTTATTAATGGAGACATGAAAAAGACACAAATTTTTCCAAAAATTTAAGTGAAAACACTTTGAACACGTTTTCTTTTAAAAAGTATCGTTAATAATAGAAACTTTAAAAAGACATAAATTGTTTCAAAAGGTAATTGATAGTACTTTGAAAAGTTTTACTTTTAAAAAGAATATTTAATAAAATAAATTTGTAAAAAGACATAAATGTAATCAAAATAAAATTTTTAGTGGATGATAAAAATATTAATTTTGAATATGTGGGCTTTTTCTTTGAAAATTTTGAAAAAAAACTTGTTGAAAAGCCATATCATTAAAAAGATTGTGAAGCTGTTGTTTTAAAATGGTTAAAGGGGAATAAAAGGATAATTGGAGATAAAAAATAATTGAGTTTCCACTAGGTAAATAAGATAAGTTTTGGGGAGAAAAAAATGTACATGGAATGAAAAATACGTTAAAATAAAAGGGAATATTATTAATAAAAATTCATTTTAATGAAATAATAGAATCGTCAAGGAAGAAGAATTTGGAATGACATGTCATTTCACTAAAACGTTAGGTGTAAATATGATATAACATCATTATATGGTATAATATATCAATATTAATGTATTATTGTCCAATAAAATTGATTATAACCCAGGGAAAATATTTGAGTCACAAAAATCCCTTACCACCATTGTAACTTTTGAATAAAAACCCCATGATAGGTATAACATTAAAGAAAACATTGAATATCATGAAATATAATATAATCATGATAATAAATGATAGTAGGGTATAATTTAAAATATTTAAAAGTAATTTTTTTTAAAACTTAATCATGTCTTAAGGGATTAAAATTTGAGACAAAGAAACCCTTACCTTGTTTCCTTACTTAGATTATGACACTCTAACTTTAGTGGAGACTTGATTTTTCCTTGGGTATTTCCTTGAAATTAAAGGCCTTAGGATAAATATGAGTGAAAATGGTATTATGGTTGTAATATAGGGTTATAGTTAGAGTAAAATATCATAGCTTCATCGATGAATTCAAAGGATAGGTGTGTGTTTGAAAGGGTGTTAATGATCCCCATTTATAAGAGAGGAAAAGGGAACCCCTAGAAAAACCCTTTATATTTTTCTAATTATATGGAACTATTATAAGTTATATGGATCCAAAGTTTCAATTTTTTTTTTTAATTTTTTGATCTATAAAGGATCAACCATATTTTTACTCTCATGTTTTAAACGTGTTATAGGATTTTTACGAATAAGTTTTTACATTTTACTCTTTTACTTTTAAACTTGGTAACTAGTTTTTAACCGAATGATTTTATGTTTTATTAAACATATAACATAACCCATATAAAAAAATTTGCTTTATTTATATCTATTTAATCCAATAAAATTTCTTAATATTATAAAATTAACTTTTGAATAAAAATAGATAATGTGTACAAAAACTGTTTTGCTGAAAAAATGACATTTTGACCATTATGGATTCTTAATCATATTTAGTTTTTATTACCTACTAAATGATTGTTAATATATTTATCATTGTTTTTATACATAAAATTATCATCATTATTTAAATTATTTCAATTTAATTGATTCAATATAAATTCCTTGGTATTAATATAATAATAATTTGAAAATAATTGTTTCACCGTTATCGTGGTAATTAACATTAATCCTAACAATCTAATTTCATACCTAAAAAATGAATATGTCCATATTAAATAATATTAATATTTTTTTATTAAATATAAGAAAAATTTTATCAAATTAATATTTTTATATGTGGGGGAAAATAATTTTAACACAAACACATGTAATGTGCAAAACCCCATTTTTTGAAAAATTGTATTTTTAAGAAAAATGTTTTATTATTATGACACAATTATAAATGAAATTGATTAAAATTAATTTAAAATAATTATGATCATTTAATTATTATTTATTTAAAAATAAAATTAATAAATAAAAACTTCATTTCATCACGCTATAATTAATTAAAAACAATAGTTAAAAAACAGTTTTCTTTTAAAATGCTACATAAATTTTCAAAATGTTGAAAATATGTTTATAAATTTTATATAGTATTTTAAAATAATTTGTTATACTTTATAATATATAATTTTTTGTAATTTTTTTTATAAAATTTAAATCTATTTATAAAATAAAATAATGTTTTAAAAGTGATGACATTAATAAAATCAGTATTTTACTATTCACTTGACAATTAATTACTTCCAAAAGATCATAATAATTTATCATAAGATAATATAACTATGATAAATCCAAAAATGATTTTAATTTTTTAAAATTAATATACTAACATTTATATGTTTTATTGAAAACATAAAACATAGAGAAAAACCGTTTTTATAAAAAACTATTTATTTTATAAAAACTATTTTTTTTATAAATTGATAATTAATCTAGTGTTAATATATCTTAATTAGATTTAAATAAAGATAAATTTAGTTCCTTGAAAATAAATTCCTATTTTTGAAAAATAAATTATCATGCATAATGTGAATTTATAAAAAATGACTTTTCAAAGAGTAAATAAATTTATGATATATCTATATAAATATATTATTACATTTTTTAGGTAATATTATTTTTTTACTTACATAACCCCTTATGATGTCCATGTAATATCTAAGGGTCATATAATCTATGGTTATAGTTTTGGGTCATTTTTCATCTATTATGGACCTTGTTTCAATCTTAGCAATCTTGAACTTCTCCCATATATGGTTTTTCTCAAACCATAAGTGCTCAAGTTTAACTTGGGATTAGTTAAGGGAAAACCCTATTGAATATAAAAGCCTTATGAGTTAAGATAAATGGTATTACTAAGGAAGAATTCTTCTTTAGTATTATGTCCTTCTTACATTCTTAATTAGTTTTTTCGATATGGTTACTTCAATTTATACTTGTTAATTTAATGATTAAGTTTTAATGTTCATATATAATATTCAAAAAATATCAAGGTCTTTAGTTTGGTTTTTCATGTAAAACACACTATGACAAAACATTTATATAAGGATAATATATAGTGAAATATTGGGTCATTATATTCTCCCCTTAAATAAATTGCAACCTCGTAATTTTAATTATCATTTACTAAAGGAATAACCTAAGATACCCATTTGAAACTCAATATATATCTTCTACTGAGATATCAACCTCATTGTCCTTGATAATAAAAGAAAATTAATTATCCCTAATATGATTCATAGGATTTTCTGGGGACATTAATTTCATATGATCAATCAAATCATATCCCACAAGTGTGTCAAACCAAATGTGTATTATGAGGCCCATTCATTGTGCATCAGGGAGATGATAGAGTTAATTCTTGACCAAAAATTTTATGGGTCATTACCCCTATGTGCATCTATTCCATAACCTCATCCAATTATATTATTCAAAAATGGATGTATTTCTAGGGAAAACCATCTACTCAGGACATTACCAATATTTCAGGATATCATCCTATACTTAAGACTCATATCTTGGGTTTTTGATAAGGTTATATAACCCTAACACCAATGTTAACTTAACTAATATACAATAATAACTAAACCCAACTTTGATACTAACTATAGTGACCCAAGCTAAACATGACTTAAATAATAAAATAATATAATTATTTAAACAATACATCTCATAAATATCCGCACAACCTAAATACTGAAAGGTTTAGTGTCTTGGAGATTATCTACATAATCATATTAAACTATAATCATTACTACATAATTATGCTCCTCTAAACCCTATTCTTGGTATCTCATATGATATAATCATCTTAATAACCTAGATAACGTAAATATAAGAAATGTGTGAGCACTAATTCTTAGTAAGGGAAAAAATTTCAACATGTTATCTAGGGTTATATCATAGGTATATGATAAAATACGGACAAGAAATAAATTTCTTGTTAAAAAGAACATAATTATTTTTATAATCCATGACTAGAGGAAATGTAATCTAAAATGAAAAAAAACATATACTAGGGAAAATGTGTGAAGAAACATGAGATAGTAAAAATGATTCAAGGAGCATAATCATAATCATGTATAAA
This sequence comes from Viscum album, assembly GCA_963277665.1. Taxonomy (NCBI): domain Eukaryota; kingdom Viridiplantae; phylum Streptophyta; class Magnoliopsida; order Santalales; family Viscaceae; genus Viscum; species Viscum album. The sequence continues at coordinate 602,409,430 of OY728122.1, forward strand.
TATAGAATTTAATATAAAAAATAATAAAGGCATAAACATAATCATAGTGAAATTACATCATTATGAATATAAAAAATGTCCACACTTCATGTTATAAATAAAAACAATTCCCAATATTCATGTTGTGAACAAAAAAAGTGGCATGATTTATTTTATGATTAAAAAAATGACCATGATTCATATTGTAAATAAAAATTACTATGCTTCAAGTTTTATACAAAAAAATGTCCATGCTTCATGTCGTGAACAAAAAAATTCCCACACTTCAGGTTGTGAAAAAATATTCTAAGGCTTAACATACTTTTCACATGAAATATAAATCCTTAACCAATACATTTGAGGATGATATAGGACCCCACCCATAACCATCTATGAAAATGTATTCCATTTAAAAAAATTAATACTAAACGTATCGTAATGAACCCATGGAAATAAAATGGGTTTCTTAAACCATTAAAAAACACCACAAAATATGAAATTAAGAAATCATAAAATATCAAAAATCTCATTTTACAAAAATAAATCATATCATAATAACATATAAAGGGAAATCAAAAAATTACTTTAAGAAATATAAAACTTAGAGGGTAAATATAAGTAAAAATAAAAATGTTTTAATAAATCCTTTTATAACATTTAAGTTCAAATTAATTTTAAAAAATATTTTTGTGAAGGGAAAGAAAATACTTCTAAAAAACATATTTCCAAATAAAATAACCATAAAAATATATAATTTTTAAAAAATTATAATTCAAAATACATTGAAAACTTTTAGATTTAAAATAATTTTTAATAATGGAGACTTGAGAAAGAAATAATTTTTTTCAAAAAAGAAGTGAAAATACTTTGAAACATTTAATTTTAAACAATATTTAACAATGGAGACTTGAAAAATACATAAAGGATTCAAAAAAGGTAAGTAAAAATACCTTGAAATATTTTATTTTTAGAAAATAATATTTAATAATGGAAACTTGAAAATGAAATAATGTTTTCCAAAAGGTAAGTGAAAACACTTTATAAACTTTTAATTTTAAAAATAATATTTAATAATTGATACATGAAAGAATACATAAAGGATATCAAAATAAAATGTGAAGTGGATGATAAAAAATTATATTTTGTACATTTTGAAAAAACCTTATTGAAAACCCACATCATTAAAAAGGAGGTGAAACCTTAATTTTAAAATGAATAAAGGGGGATAAAAGTACCATTATAGATAAAAAAAATTATTTAACACTTTGTAAAGCTGAATATTTTTGGGGAGTCAAAACAAGGACTTTAAAAAAATAAATTAAAAGAAAAGGAAATTATTCTTGAAAAAAATTCATTTTAATGAAATAAAAGAATCATCAAGGAATGAAAATTTGGTATGAAACTTGATTTCCAGATAAAATTAGGTGTATAAAAAAATAACATCATCATAGGGTATAATATATCAATAATGAAATATTATAGTACAATAAAATTGATTATGGTCTAAGGAAAATATTTGACTAAAAAACCCTTAAAACTTTTGTAACTTTAGAATCAAAACCCCATAAGAGGTTTAACGTTAAATAGAACATTAAATATCATCAAATTCAATAGAATCATGATAAAAAATGAAAATAGTGAAATATTTCCACCATTTAATAGTAGAAATGGTGTATAACTTAATCACGTCTCAAGGGATTAAAATTTAGACAAAGAAACTCTAACCTTATTTCTTTACTTAGTTGATGACACTCTAACTTCATTGGAGACTTAATTTTTCCAAGGAAATTCCATAAAAATTAAAGTAATTAGGATAAATATGAGTTACTAGTGGATTATTTTTATGGATAGGGTTTTAGTTATAGTAAAAGTTTAGGTTTTTAAGGATTAATTTAAAGTAAAGGTGTGTGTTTTAAAGGGTGTAAGTGATCCCTGTTTATAAGATAGGGAAAGGGAACTCTTGGAAACACCCTTTATATTTTAAAAATTATATGAAAATTTTACAAGTTAAGTGGCTAAAAATATTATAAATAATTTTTTGTGGGGTATTTTTTGATCTATAAATTCTCAACTATATGTTTCCTAAAATGTATTAAACATGTTATAGGGTTTTTATCATTAATTTTTTACATTTTACTCTTTTACTTTTAAAATAGGTAACCATTTTTTAAGTAATTTACTTTATGTTTTATTAATAATATTGAATAACCAAGATAAAAAAATATGGTTGTGATTAAGCTTAATTTAACATCTATTTATTCCAATATAATTTCTAAATAATATAAAATTAAATTTCAAATTAAAATAAATAATTTTTAGAAAAAATGTTTTAGTTGAAAAATGATATTTTGTCCATTATGATTTATCAATATTATTTAGTATTGATTAACAAAAAATAAGTGTTAATATATTTATTTTTTTATTTATGCATCCTAACATATTCATTATTTAAAGTATTTCAGATTAATTGATTTGAGATAAATTCCTTGATTTTAATAAAACAATAATGTTAAAATAATTATCTCTCCATTGTTGGGATAATTAGCATTAATACTATCAATATAATTTCATACCTAAAAATGAAATTGTTTATATTAAATAATATTAAAATTAGTTTCTCTAATATAAGAACAATTTTAACAAATTAATTTTCAATATGTGGGGAAAATTAATTTTAACGCAAGCACATGCAACGCGCAAAACCCCATTTTTTGAAAACTTTCATTTTTAAGAAAAATGATTCATGGTGAGGATATATTTATCAATGTCATTGATTAAAATGAATTTAAAATAATTATTATAGTAAAAATACTATTTATTAAACAAAAAAATAAATAAAAAATATCATCTCATTATGTTATAATTAATTAAATAAAATGGTTAAAACTAGTTTTTATTTAAAAATCTTCATAAATTTTCAAAATGTTGAAAATGGATTTATAAATTCATCATATTATTTTAAAATAATTAATTATACTTTATAATATATAATTTTATTGTAAAAAGGCTTCAAAAACATCTAATGTATTTATACAGTAAAATAATTATATAAAAGCAATGACATTAATAAAATTGACATTTCATTATTCACTTGAAAATTAATTACTTCATAAAAATACCAGAAATTCATCTTAATATAATATGACTGATAAATCCAAAAATGGTGTAAATTTTTTCAAACTTTTATCCTAAAATTTATAATTGTTTTTAAAACATAAAACGTAGTAAAAACCCATTTTTATAGAAAAATGACTTTTGGTATAATAATTAATTTTTTTATAGATTAAAAATTAATCTAGTGATAATATATTTTATTATTAATAAATAAAAATAAACATAGTTCATTGAAATAAAATTCTTATTTCAAAGAAATACATTTGTATCCATAATGTGAATTTATAATAAATGACTTTTTGTAGTGTATATAAATTCATGATATATCTATATAAATATTTTATTACATTTTGATATAATCCTATATTATAGTTACATAACACATTTTAATCTCTTTATATAACCTAAGTACTAGATAAGCTCTGGTTGTAGTCTCAAGTGGTGGTTTATCTAGAATGTACCTTGTGGAAATCTACATGATCTTGAACTTCTCCCATATGTGGTTTTTATAAAACTATAATTACTTGAGCTTATCTTGGTATTGGTCAAGGGAATACCCTACCAAAGCTACCTCTCATATGAGTTTGGATAAATGGGATTCATACAGAATATTACTTCTTCTATATTTCATTTTTCTTACTTTCTTAATTGTTTTTATGAAATAGTTATTTTAATTTATACTAGCTAATTTAATGGATAATTTTGAATGGTCATTTCTAATATTTGAAATATATTAAGGTATTTAGTTTGGGTTTTCATGTGAAACATACTATTAACAAAATATTTATATAAGGATAATATATAATGAAATCTTATGTTTTTATAGTACCAATGTAATAAGGTAAACACCGAATCTGGGTTACTGGAGACAGGGTGTTATAGTTGTTATCATAGAAAGTTTAGTAATAACCTTGAGAAATAGTTTTTAAATTAACATAGATAACATTATAATTATGGTAATACCATAGGGTATTTGATAACTTTTACCATTATATGGTTTTTTATTTTATAGATCAATATTCACAATGATTATGTTTTAACTCAACGTGTGTCACTATTTAGAGATAGAGCCTAGTAGATGAAAGGGAATCAACACCCATATTCAATGTAGGAATTACCTTATAGATAAATCCAATACAATTGGTGTTATAACTGAGAAAATCATGGTCATAATAGGTTATATGACTTATACTATGATGAATAACCATTTCTATATGGAGTAACATGTTTTTCTACAGCTCAATTCACACATGTTGGATCGATTCATGTGAAAGAATACTTTATATTTTAATATAAATACTAATCCATTAGTATATAAACAGTTTATTAATTCCCTAAAAAGGAATTTTTTGTAATTAGGAAGTAATAAAATTGAACAGTTTATTCTGGAAGCATATTTTCTAAAGGTAGATGTTGATCAACGGTGGTTATTGATCCAGAACACTAAAAAGGTTGGTGAAATAGAAAATATGTAATGGGGAATATTAAAATTGATATTATTTAATTAATATTTTCCTCAATAATATTAGGATAAAATTTAAAGGAAGTTTCTTAATTTAAAGAAGAAAAAAGTAGAAAGTGTTGTATAGTTTGAGGCTAACTTTGAAAGATTATCCGAGAATTTTTTGGACTAAACGCACAATCTAGAAACCAAGATTGACTGTTTATTTGATGGTATTAATCCATGTATCCAAAGAGAAATATTTTCTAAAAAATTATAATTATATTATGATGTAGTATTAAGTGTTATCATGATAAAAAAGGAATTATCTAGGTCTTATTTCTTCAATGGAAACCAAGAAAAGAAGAGGTAAACTGAGCACTAAGAAAAAATAAATGTGATAAAGAAGAAGAAAGGGGAGGTATGATTTTAATCATGTGATAATTATGGAAAGAAACAATCAATTATTTTCTTAATGAGAATAATAGTTTGTTTTAAGTATATATAAAGGGGTTATAAGGCTCATAAATTCAATGGAAAGAATGAAACCATGGTTATTAAATGATTCAAATGTAAAGAGATGGGGAATTATTCAAACCAATGTCCCAAGATTCAAGGGAATATCCCACAATAGAGGCCAAGTTGAGAAGTCCAAGATTATTTGATTACTAATTCCGAGGTTAAAGTTCTTAATAATGTGTTTTCGGGTAATTTAATAATAACCTAAAATTTATCCAAAGCTTTATTTGATCTTATATCTTCAAAATATTTTATATCTTCCATGTTTTCCAAAAAAATCAGATATTTCCCTAGAATATTAAGAAGGGAGTTGTCAATCAGGACTCATAGTGGAAATATTATGGCAATAAGGATGTGTTAGTCATTTTCCTTTATAATACATAAAAATACCATATTTGTTAAAATTATTATTATTCATATGGTTAAATTTTATGTAATCCTTGGCATGGATTGGATTTCCAATTATAATTTAAAAATTCGTTGCCAATTGAAAGAGGTTACGATTAATGATGGAGATATGGAATCCCTTGTCTTCACATGAGATAATATATCATATTAATCATGTTTGAATCCATTGACAATATCTTTTCATAATGAAATTCTGGTAGAAGAAGTGCATATACAAAGTATTAATGGGAAAGTTATCCTTATAACTAATTATGAACCTAATTTTTAGGAATATATTGATGTGTTTCCTAAAGAACTACCTATACATCCACCAAAGTGTGAATATGAGTTTTATATTGATCACATCCTAGATAAAAAACCTATTCTTAGACTACCTAAAGGATGGCCATAGTGGAATTGGTGGAACTGAAGAAAAAACTATAGGTGTTTTTTGATAAGGTATTTATATGACCTAGTGTTTCACCATGGGGAGCCCTTATTCTTTTTATTAAGAAGAATGATTATTCTATGAGGTTTCACATCTATTATAGGGAAATAAATTTTATTACTATGAAGAACAAACATCTTATTCCCCACATTGATGACTAGTTTGATTAACTACAAGGAGATCAAGATTTATCAATGATTAATCTTTATTATATGTATCGTTTAATATGATTAAATAAGGATGATATTTCAAATATGACATTTTGTATGAGGTGTGAAAATTATAAATTTATAGTAATTCCTATTTGATTGAAAAATTCACCCTCTATTTTTATGGATATGATGAATAGAGTATTCAAGTATTGTCATGATAATTGCATTGTGGTATTTATTGATAATATATTTATATAATCTATAATCTATGATGAGAATAATATTCATTTGTGAATAATTCATAATACTCTTATAGAAAAAGAGTTTAATGGAAAATTTAGAAAATGAAAATTATGGCTTTATGAAGTTTCTATTCTTTGACATATTATCTCAAAGGATGGAATATTAGTTGAAACTTAAAAGAAAAAGGAAGTGATGGAATTGAAAAAACCAATGAATATAACTGAGGTGTATAGTTTTATTTGATCAGTATGTTATTATTAAAGAAGGTTTCAAAATTTTGATCAATTTCATTACCCATTAACCAAGCTAAAATATGAAGTGTTTAAGTTCATATGGTCAAAAGAATGTAAAACAACTTTTGTATAGTTAAATATGAGATTGGTTAATGATCTGATATTGAATTTACCATCATAAAGGGAAGTATTTCTGATATATAGTGATGCATCAAAGAAGGTACTTGGATGTGTCCTTATACGGGATGAAAAATTTGTTGGTTATGAATCAAGTTAGTTAATGATTCATGAACAAAATTATAAAACCCATAATTTTTAGTTGGTAACCATAATATTTTAATTGAATATATGGAGGAATTACATTTATAATGAAAAATATGAAATATATATGGATAAAAAAGTTTTAAATACATCTTCCCATAGAAATAGCTCAGCTTGAGACAGAGTCTAGGGCTATAACTACTCAAGGATTATGATTTCTCAATATAATACCACCTTGGAAAGGAAAATAAGGTGGTTGATGCATTAAGTAGGAAATTTCATAGAGTTTTGACTAAAATGAGGACTTAAAAGGATAATATATTCATGGATTTAATATAGTTGGATATGATATTTATTAATAAAGGGGAAACATAACATCTATTATAAATGATTTACAAAAAATACTTATTGGAAAAAATAAAAATTTCCCAACTTGATGATAATAATTTTTGAAAGAAAATAAAATATGTGACTGATGAGAAGTTGGTAGAATTCAAATATGAAGACAATATATTGAAATTTTGAAAAAGAATATGTGTTCCATTTGTGCCTGAAATAAAAATATAATTATCAAATGATGCTCATAAATCAAATTTCTCTATACACCCTAGTAGTATCAAAATGTATTGATATTTGAAGTAATGTTTTTTATGGGATAATATGAAACATGAAAATATAGACTATGTAATAAGATGCCTGGTTTTATAATAGATGAAAGGTCAGAGACAACATCATAAATGAGTTATGAAACCTCTATATATTCCTGTGTGTAAATTGGATGATATTACTATTGACTTTTCATTGGATTTCCAAAAAATCTAAGAAAGAAACATTTTATATGGTTTATTTTAGATCACCTTACTAAATAAACACATTTCCTTACTATAATTTAATATCTACCTCTTCCCTAACCCACACGACTCTATATTAATAATGTGGTGTGACTTCACGGTGTACGTATTTTGATTATATCTGATTGTGATCCATGGTTTATATCAAAATTTAAGAAATGAAATTATAAGTATATTGACACTGAGAAATATTTGAGTACTTCTTATCATACTTAATTATATGGATAGTCTATAAGTAATATTTATACATTATAAGACATGTTGAGATCATGCTCACTTGACTTTCATGCTTTGTGGGATTATTATTTAACTTTCATTAAATTTATATATAATAATAACTTACATTAGAGTATTAAAATGGAACCATATAAAGTATTATATGGTAAATAATTCCATACAACAACTTTTTAAGGAATCAAGTTTTATTTAAACTATCTTATTAGAATAGTGTTATAAGTTTAAAAAAAATGGAAACCAAGTCCTTGGTACATTGGTCCTTTTGAAATTTTATAAAGAATTAGAGTTGCGACTACCTATTTTGGAAATACCACCTAGTCTCTCTAGAGTTCATGATTTGTTCCATATATCCTTATAGAGGAATTATATTCAAGAACCAATGCATATTCTCAACTATGAGGAAATATAATTGGAACCCAATTTATCTTACTATAAAGAGCATATCTAGATTCTTGACACTTGAGAATAAGTGTTTTGTAATTAGATGACTTGATTAGTGAATAAACTCTAGGTAAATAATAAAATAGAAGAGGAAACATGGGAACCTAGAGAAGTTATGATGAATAAATACCCATATATATTCATGAGGTAAAATTCTATAAATTTCAAGGATGAAATTTTTAGAGGAGGGAAGAATGTAACATCTGAGATTCAATTATTGTAAGTATGCTTTTCTTTCTAAATAAATAATAACATAATGCATATAACTTTATTAAGGAATGTTATTAAAACCTAAATTACAAAATTTTCTAAATTTAATTTGAAGAAATAAATTTTATTTTTTAATTATTAATGTGAAAATTATCTTAGCATAAATATTTGAGTTTTTTTAGAAATTGTTTATTTTTAGGTGAATGGTGAAAAATACCGATTTTACAAAACTGTCGCTTTTATGAAAATTTACTAATATAATAATAAATTTAAATTTTATGGAACCTTTTTTCTAAACCAAATATATATTAAATAATTAACATATTCTATATAAAATTATAATTTTAAACTTTTTCAAATATGCTTAATATTTTGGAAATCTATGTAATGTTTTTATTCAAATAAAAATAGTTTTTAGTTATTTTATTTTAATCAAGTATTTAAAAGGTACCTTTAGGTTTATGTTTGGTTTTAAATTAAAATAAATATCATTTGATTTAATATAATCCAATTAATCCCATTAGAATTAAAATTATACTTTATTTTTCTGTAAAATCATTTTATGCTTAAAATAAACATTATTTTAAAAATGATTTTCATTGAATTTTGAGAACTTATATTAAAAGTAATTTCTACCATTTATAGGAGTCTAATCATGTAAAATTTATTACATATTTAAATTTATAATAATTCATATTGGTTAATAAGGTTAAATTAATTTTTGTTCATAATTAATAGTAATAATGGTACATACTTATCACCTCAGTTAAGGGTAAAATGGGTTTAAAGGGTTAAAAAAAAGGGACAAGACATAAATATAACCAAAAAAGTTTATTAAACCCAATTAATCATTTTTATTTATAACTTAAAATTATAATATTATAATATTTCCAATTTTGAGACACTTCACAAAAAAATTACTATATATTATTAAAATATTTTAAGTAATTCCATGTGTGTCCCTTCCCACACTTATAAATGTGCACCTCCCCCCTCCCTTATTCAAAAAAATTGAGACCTATATTCTGGACCATCCCTACCCGGAAACCTTAAAATATTCCTTCCCTTCATTCTTGATCTTCTGGTCTTAACCTAAGACCATCTTATTAATTATTAAGGTTTAATCTAAACGAAGTCCCTCAAAGAAGAGGTATTCCTCTTACCCAACTCTTTCAAATTTTATTTCTTCTTCTACTTCATCTAAATATTTTGTATCCATCCTAAAATATTGATTCAAATATAAAAAATATAATTATATTTGATTATGACTATGTTATGTCCATTTTCCATCTCCTTTCCATCCTATGGAAAACCAAAACATCAGTAGTTCTTACATATGACCCATCATCTACACATAGTGGTATAATTCATTTTTAATCACTAGTTTACTTATATGGTTATAAATATGTAACTTATGAAACATATATGATATTTATGAAATAAAAATTATTCTATAAATATAAGTTACTATATAACTTCTTACCCTTCCATCTGTAGAAAAAATGATTGTGTCGCTCGTGTATACGTGTGACTACCACCTCCACAGAGCAATTCCAATCATTCTTCTATTACTACCATAGATAAATGATTATAAAATTGTATATAATTAAAAAAAATATAATTAATACATCGTTAACATTTTGGAGATGATGGAACCATTTAATGATATATCTATCCATGAAAAATATATCGAAGTAATTTTGGATAAACTGATTGGACTACCCTATAGTGGTTGAATTAAGAAAGAAATATTCAATGAATGGATTTAAAAACATTATAAAAGGACATTGAAAAATAGAGTATAGATGAAAAATATTATTAATAAAGCATTTAATAAATTTAAATTTATTATATAGAAGAATAAAATAAGTACGACTAAGAGGAGGCTCAAATTAATATATTTATGTTATAATCTTATTTTATTCTAGGATTGATTATATTTAGATTTACTTTAGGATAACTATATATTCCTAATTGTTTAAACCCAATATATTTTTATATCCTCCATTTCTATTTGGTTTTTCGTTTTTATTTTCCATTTATTCTCATATTGGATCAAAAATCAACAAGTTACATGTAAGGGACTTATTTAGAAATCTTATTTTGAAGTTTTCCTTCCAATTATTTTTCTTCCATTTTCATATTTTCTTTTAAATGTTTTCAAGAATGTTTTTACTATTCTACAAATATTTATTAAAGTAATTTTTATTGATGTTTTACTCTCTAGAATTTTTTGAAGATGATATTATTTTAATTTTTTGAATAATGTACTTTTAACCAAAGGTGTGAATATAATATTTTTTTACATACACCACACAACCATATTTTAACACCATCATGAATATTATATTATTTTAATATTCATTTATATGTTTCCATATTTATTTTCAAAAAACATATTTTTATTAATATTTTTTGTAGTTTTTATTTTAAATGATACCAAAATAAAAAGGTATTATTTTATTAAAATAATGAAATTAATTTTGAAAAGTGATTTATAAATTTTTATTTACACATTATTATGAAGAATTTTTTTAATATATTGCTTCTATTTTATTTTATAAAGATTTTTTTTCTACAAAACATTTATTTGTGATGAATTAATTCCCTTATGTTATATTTTATTGATAATGTATTATACATTATTTTGAGATCATTCAAATTCTTGTGATCTTGTTCTCTATAACTCTCCATTATTCATTGGAAAATATTTTTCTCCTACATGTATATATTTTTAATATAATGGAAGAATTCAAAATCATTTTATTACCTTGATGAAATTTCAATCATATACCATTTCTATATATAATATTTATTGAATTAATATTATTAAGTAAGTTATTTAATTTATGAGGGAATTATTGATGTTTTTTATTCTGGATTCAATATGGATAATTATTAACATATAAGTAATTTGAGAATGAATTTTATTGATAATTTAGAATTTTAATAATTCATAATACATACAAGTGAAGGGTGGGGATAAATTATAGATATACCCTTAATACATCAATAGGTCTCATGAGACAAAACATAATGCATTCTATATTATATGGGTGTTTGGTTTATACCTACCCATTTATTAAGAATCTTGTCTTGGTTGAGAATCCTTGATGGTAAGATTTTTGATAACTTGGTTGGGCTCTTTATATAATGTTCCTTAATGTCTATATTTCTAGATTTAGTTTTTTAAGAATTCAATTTCCATTATATATGTAATTTATTTTTTGATATTATCCATATAGTTTCAATGAACTTGAGTTAATTGAATGGAACATGTTTTGATTATCCACTCTGCCATATTTAATCATGATAACTTACACTGTATGTAACCATTATTCAGCATCTAAGATCACCATTTATTTGTTTTCCTTTCCCCAAGATATAAATAAGGATGTTATTAATGATTTCAAGGCTGTAAGACCATTTATTATTCCATGTTTTTATATTTCCAATGTAATATGTAAATCAAGTTTATATCTAGTTTTTCAACACTACTAGACTTATCAATCATGATTTGTGTGATACATTGTATATTGTTTCAATGTGATAAAGAAAACACCACATTTGGGTTGATAGTTTCAACCTGTTACATTTATGATATTGTTTTCACTATCTTAATCAATTAATTGTATATAAAATACCCCCTGCTTTTACATGCCATGTTAATGTTTATTTTCATCTGCCTATGAGGATGTTTTCAATCCTTTAATTTTCACAAACTATGAGGCTAGTTAGCATAAATTATTTATAAGTATGTAATTATATGTATTTTAAGCTTATAGTATAATTTTACTAAGGTATATATGGCATCTAATAAACATCACAAAATCAAAATATGATGAGATTATTTTAAAAAAACATCACATCAAACAATTTCACCTTTAATGAAAAAGATTAACAAATAAAATATAATGATTCTAATTGATCAAAAGTGACATAAATGAATATAATTCACATATGGATTCATATTTTAATATATATATATATATGTGTGTGTTTATTTTTAGGAGGCATAATGGTGAAAAGAAAAATCAAGACCTATGGTAAGGGTATCTCTATTGGCCTCTCTTTATAGGTTCCTTTATATTTTTCTAACTATATTTCAAAAAAATTTATGTGTATTTTATTCTATAAACACAAAATAATAATAATAATAATAATTATCTAGGGATGCATATATCCATTCATTTTAATCTTATAGATTTATGCTAAAGTAAAACCTTATAATGTTTATAAAGGGGAATCGATCTCAATATTTCCATTGGGATTATCTCTTTTTATTTACTATTATTTTAAAATATTTTTTTGTATTTTATACCCAATTTTTTAATTAGTTTTATTATTTAACACTTTTGGGGAATTATATAATCCCTTCATTTTGATCTTAATTATCTTTTAATAATACACACGTTACAATGTTTTAAGTGGATTCTCTCTTAATATTTATATTTGGATTCACTCTCTTTGAATAATCTCCTTTAAAAAGATATATATATATATATATATATATATTTAGTCCAAAAATATCATCTATTTTCTTACTAATAATTTTTAAGGATTTAAAAATTCATTCATTTTTATCTTTAATATTTATTCTAAAGTCAAACCTTATAATGTCTATAAATGGAATCACAAATCCAACTCTTTTAAATTAGGTTTATCGTATATTTCTATTTGTTTTCAACATTTATTATTCTAAAATAACTTCTTAATTTAATTTCAGTCTTAATTCCATTTTCATATTTTATGTATAAACATTCTTATACTTCATTCAAATTATTTCTAAGCCACATATAATTATTTTTTAAAAATACATTCTTTTCCAAAACATATTGTAGATTTCTCTTGAGTTGTTTCATATTCTCACCAAGAACTATTATATTTTTATGCCAATACTTAATGTTATAAAATATTCTTTCCCTTATTTTGGGAACCACCATGATTATTTATTTAAATATTATTTATAAAATATTTATGAAGTCCATTATTTTTTATTGGTTTATTTCATGTTTATGATTATTATAGGATTACTTTATATATGGAATACGTGATTATAATAATTTTACTTTGTGATGAGTGGGAAAAAATTATATATATCTCTAATGCATTGGGTAATAGGATATTTCTAATGAGATTATGTGAATTATGCATGAATATAAGTCTTGATTTTTTCACATTTTATGAAATTATTATTTATATACACACATTAGGCATGAAAATATTGATATATTTGTTCATATTTTACATATGGTATTTGACCAAAATTTTATGATGTTTTATTATTATGAATATGACATATTACATGCCCTGTTTAAATTATTCCCTCATGCTTATAATTATTTTTTTTCTTATGATATGTTTTTTGTTATTTTCCTAACCCATGTATTATACTGATTCATGTCTCATGATCCTTTCCTTTTATTCTAGACTTACTAGGATTTCAGGTCACCCATTTATTGATGTGTTCCCTATGTGATTATGCAAATTAAAATAATTCTAAAAGAAGTATTATTCCGAATAAAGTAAATAAAGTTTTTTTATGTATGATTAAGATGTATGAACCAAATTTTCTAAAGATACTGAACCTTTTGATTCTAGATTGTATTATTATTATAATGTTTTTATCTTAAATGATGTAATAATGACATATAAAAGATATGGTTCATTACAAAAAATCTATTTATCTCTAATTGTCAAAAAAATTATATATTTTTTAGTACATCCTTCATACTAGAATTAGAGTTCTAATAACCATCCTCTTTAAATAAGAAGAACCTATATTTAACTTGTAATATGATTGGCATGGAAAAAATAATCCACATGAATTATCCTACCCACACCCCATGCATATCCTTTAAAAGTAAAATCATTTCATGTGAGTTTAAAATTACAATAGGAATGTAATATTTTACTTTTTAAGTGAAACAATTAATGATGGTCCATAACACAAAAACTAAAAATTTTATGATATTTTATATTATTTACCTCAAAATAAACATACTTTGAGGATTCTCATTATTATATGACATTTAAAATAATTAAAAATTATTCTAATGATTACTTTAAAAATATAAGGTTATATATAATAAAGAGATAATCCCAAGTTTTTAATGAACCTATCAAGATAAATAAATAGGACAATAGTTGAAAATTTCATATATTGTTTATTTTAAAAAGGAATGAAATAGATTATAAATATAATTTATACCAGAAAATATTATTTTTATCCCAATTTATAAACAATATACTAAATAAGGATTGTGAATAATAATAATTATAATAATGAAAAGAAAATATTCATAAATAAATTATCGTAGGAATTGTAAAATAATTATCATGTGATATACCCAAGGGTCTCTATGGTGAAGTACTACAAAGATCATAGTACTAAAAGATATAAAATACGAGCATATCAAATATTTTAATACCTCAAACTATAGTGGAATACAAAACTACTGGTATGTACACTAACCAAAATGTCATTATAACTCAAGAGGAATGTGTTAGGTACAGTGTAATCATTCCTTAAAAAGGTTCTTCTCATATATTCCCATACCAGGAATTCATGGTATCCCATGGTAAATAAATGGTAGAAACTAATCAATAAGTTACATATGACAACATATAAAAAATAGAAACTATTATACACCCTCACCTCTGAACACCCTTTATAGTAGAAATCTATTTTTATCAAGAATAAATATATAATAACCATATCCCCCAAACAGAACAATTCAATCCACTTTTCAACATATCAATATCACTTTAACATTGACACAAAAACATAATGGGATTATATACAAAAATAAACAATTTTATAAGGTTCCAACCGGTCCTCTAGAACATCAATAGACAAACCATGAATATAATCATACTTTTAAAACTTAATCATAGAAACATCATCAAAGAAACTAAATTAATTAAATAAGAATTTTTTTTTAGAAGAATCCAAAAAAACCCTTGATTTGTAAATAATTTTCTAATAACATGATTTTTTTCCTTGGAAACCATTGTGGATGAAAACCCCCATTTTTATAATCAAAGTCCTTGTAAAAGGCCTCTAACACAATTCAACAAACACTTAGCTTGTAATGTAAAATAATTTAGGATTAATGAATTAAGATATCGGGAATATATATCTATGAAAAGTTCTATTTATGATAAATCATGATGCCTTTAATGAATAATCAATAAATATACATATTATAACCTTTAATACATTCAAAGAAAAATCTTCATTGGATACATAACATATTTCCATTGTGAAAAATAAAATAAGTAATATATTTTCTAAACTCCCCTATAATGTATAGTATTATTCATTTCTAAAAATTAAAATATTTAAGGTATTGAAATTAGACAAAAAAAAAATGTAAGATATTGAATTTTTTTAGGATTCCAGAATTAGAAGAACTTTCACTGGAAACATCAGATATATGAATGTACACCCTTCACTCTAGGGTTACCCATGGTTATGGCATGATCCTTGATCAACCCCTCACTATATTTTTATTCCTTGTATTATATAATGATTATTTTCTACTATAGAATTATAGATCTAAGACCTAGCCTACTATAATGACTCAATTCTTGGTGTATATCGACACACCCTGAGACCTTAATGGGGTCCAAACACACACATTCGACCCATGATCTAACCAAAATCAAGATATGTAGTTAAAAATAAATAATATAATGTATATCTTACCTAAAAATTACATGATAGGTGTAAAATTATGTAAATACAACTAGTGTGACAGGATTCATTCTATTGGAAAGGCTAAGAAATTTCTATTCAACATATATTATTTTTACTAAAATGTACTATGTTCTATCCCTTTTATATCAACATATCCATGTGAAAACATCCTTTTCACTATGAATGATCTTTACCACTAATATATATGTTTTCCTATAAGTAATATTGAATTTGAGTTGAAAATAAATACCATGTATCTAATATTCATTATTTTACATGAATGTATTGGTTATGAAATAATTAATCTTCTATTTTGAACCTTTTAATTATAATAAACATATATTTATATCAATTTTTTACACCTTGATATCTTATGAAATATATTTTTTCAAATAAATTTAATTTCTTTGATATCTTGTGTTACCCACAACACCGAGTTTAGAGGAACCGTGATATACTATTAAAATATTATTATTTAAAGTGACAGTTATCACCTAGCTGTTTTATTGAAGGGTATGAATTAGACTAACTAAATCCTGAAAAATTTATGGTTATATATGTATAAAATTAGTTAATTTATTATCAATTGATTATAAATGAAAATAAAAATCATTTTAAATAAAAAGAAAATTTTTTTAGAAAATCTATTTTTATGAACAAAATATATTTTTATCTTAATAAATTAAATTAATCACTATAGGTGAATTATTTTAATGAAATTTATACATTATATATTCAATAAAATGTTTTAATATTAATTTAATATTTCTTTCTAACCATGGGACAAGAATAAACCATGTTTTATGCATAAAAATATATTTTTCTAAAAAATGATTTTTTTCATGTGTTGTGAACTCATTTTAAAATTAATTTAATAAAATAGATTCTATATTTGGAATCATGAAGTTCAAATTTGGTAAATAGGTCCTTTTTATTTTTTATCAATATGAATAGTAATCATGATAAATGTAATGTCCCAGATTTTTTGTATAATTTTTTTTAATTATATGAGACTATTTCGACATCGCAAAATCTAACGGCGCATGATTCTGAGGCCCAAAGTGCCTAAAATGTTCCGTAGAAATTTTGTTAAGATTTAATTAGCGTGTATACACAATTTTACCGAAAAAGTGGAATAACTCTTAAACGGTTTCTTGGATCAGAAATCCGAGGGCACCGTTGCATTCAGGAGGGCATGTTTACTCTAGGAAAAACATAAGTTTAGTTAGCACAGGCCTCCAGTGGGAAACACTCGAAAATGGCATAACCGTAAACAAAATAATTAAATAAAATTATTTTATTTTTCAAATGATTATCACTTATGAATGGAAATTCAGATTAAAAATCTGAGACCACCGCTGAACTCGTGAGGGTATGCTTTCCTTAGGATGATACTAACATTTTCTAGCACGGGCCACTAGTGAAAGTTAGTTTTTGGCTGTAAATAAAATAATTAAGTGAAAATTATTTTATTTTAAAATCCATAACTTCTAAATGGCAACTCGGATTGAAAATCCGAGAGTACCGTTGAGTTCGTTGGGGCGTGTTCTCCTTCGGCAAAGCCTAACCCCAACCAGTGTGGGTCGAGGGTGAATGTTATTAATTTATTGAACTTTTTTTAAGGTATGTCCAGTAAACGCACGAGTGGCGTTTTCTAAATTTTGAACCGTTGCTCGGATTAAAAATTTTAGGGCATCGTTGAATTGGTAGTACCGTGATTCACTTAAGGGATACTTTACTTTTATCACAATAGATCTGGAGAAAAAGTTAATTTTTGCGAATTTTTAAAAGAAATAAAATAAAATAACTTTATTATTTTATTTTCTTTCATATCCTCCAATAGACAAGCATAGTGTGAGACCTGCAATGTGTCAAGCCAATAAATGGATTGAACTATCAATCTTAAGTAACGACGTCATTGGGGAATTAGGAAGGTTCCTAATTAATGAGCCCACATTAATTCCTCACGTCATTACTTACCCTCCCCATATCCTATATATATGAAGTTTGGGGAGGGGTATCGGCACAACTTTTCCAAGAAATAAAGTGCTGAAGGAGTGCCGAGACGCTGAACTCTTAGATGATGGAGCCGATCCCAGAGGGAGGTGACAGGTGACACCGAACCACGAACCAAAGGATGATGCATGAGCAACGTCGTTGCGAACCTGTTGTGGGAATGATGAACAATGAGACTTCCTCAATCGCGAGCGCTCTCCAATGGTTCGAGGTAGGGGTTTAATTTTGGTTTATTTCAATTGAATTCCTAAACCCTTAAATCCTCCCCTGTGATTTCGAGCTAATGCGGAGGGCGCAGGCCTGACAAACCCGAAACCAACCCTCCATTACTTTGCTACCCTTGCAGCTCCATGGAAGACCGCTAGCGCGACGACATCGAACAACTACAAAGGAGGTGGCATGTCGACGTACGCCGCGACACAAAGCCGCGACGATCATCGGAGTGGCTAGCCGTGGAGGAGGTGCGATGTGTCGTCGCACGCCGCTAGTGAGAAGAGGGTCATGGTTCTTCATCTATGGCGATCAGAAGAGGCATCTGACATTCCAACCAGCTGTAGAGGGAGGGGGCAGCATGACCAATGCGCCGCCGGAGGACTCGGGCCGCGACTCATCAGCCACAGTGGACCGGAGAAAGGCCACCAACACACTGGAAGACCACGAGTGGTGGATAGGTATGCCGTCATGTTCCACTAGAGAAGTCGGCTGGCACGCCGACCGACCGTGACGGAGTCACCGGGACCCACTCCAGTGGGTCCTGCGGGCCACCTGGCAGCGACATATGGCACCGGCACTGCGAAGAAGACAAAACAACTCAAAAAATTTGGGGATATCACCCCCGATGGTGGCCAGGGTGGACCCCCTTATGGGTTACACATCATGCGGCCAAGCCGCGCCCCCTTGCGGGCCGGACCGGCAGGCCGGGCCATCCTTTTACGGGGTCCCTTATAAGGGCTGAGCTGCTCTTTCAGGCCGCCCTTTACTGGTCTCCCCCATTACAGGCCTGTTCGCCCCCTTGTGGGCCGGGCCAGACCTCGGCCCAGTGGGCCGAGCCCGCCGTGGCCCAACCCAGACTGGGTCGGACGACTTGGTCAGACCGAACCTGGGGCCAGAAATGCTTAAAGGGCTATATCTTGAGAATCAGATGTCCGTTTGATAAATCGTCTATGGAGTTGGGATCCTTGGATCAATAATGTAATTTTTCTATACTCCACTTGAGTTTTGGAGATAGTTGGAGTACAGATAGGTTGGATCGAACTTGAATCCAACTGGGCCCCCAGAGCTAAAACGCTTATAACTCACAGACCGGGCGTCCGATTGACGCACCATCTATCACGTTGGAACCCTTACGACATGGTTATACTTTGAATTACTCCATAGTGGAGATTAGTAGTGGTTTAGGTATGAATGATATATCAAGGGAAGATTCAATGGATCTCGAGCACACTGGGTGCGAGGAATCTAGTTGACTGGCAGTGATGCAGAGGTTGGAGACAGATCATGCAGAGGTCAGTGCTCAATGATCCTATGTGTGTGACTACATACTGATCTTTTGTGGGTCAGATCCGGTGTGGGTTAGCACTCAGTGATCCTGTGTGGGTCAGCGCATACTGATCCTAGGTGGGTCAGATCCCGTGTGGGTCAGCGCTCAGCGATCCTGTGTGGGTCAGCGCATACCGATCCTGTGTGGGTCAGATCCTGTGTGGGTCAGTGGGGGTTAGTTACCTATCAACTCTAGGTGGTTTGGATCATGTGTGGATCATTTCGGGGGTTAGTACCTATCGATCCTGTGTGGATCGGACTCTATATGGTAATAAGTAGTGCCTCTTGATATAATAAGAAGATCTAACTTCACGACTAATCATCTGTACTTCTATACTTCACTGAAAAACCTGGTTTGAGCTGTGACTTTGTTTGAACTAAGTCTTTTACCTATGTGGTAATTTTATCTTCATGGTGATATCTTCATGGTGATATCTTCATGGTGATACCTGTGTGGTACTTTTAACTTCATGGTGATATCTTCATAGTGATACTTATGTGGTACTATTACCTTCATGGTGATATCTTTGTGGTGTTACCTGTGTGGTACTTTTATATCTTTGTGGTGTTATCTTCATGGTGTTACCTATATGGTACTTTTAACTTCATGGTGTAACATTCATGGTGTTACCTTTGTGATATTCTTACCTCATGTATGAGACGAGTATATCTTGATAACTTAGGTATATGTATGGGCATATACCTAATTAGATTTTTTGACTGCTTCGTGCTTTGTGATTGAGCCTTGCTTTGTGGTTTTTCCTTCATGGAACTTTAGGAGACCTATGGGGTATCAGGGTCCCTATCGAGTATCATTATACTAACCCCCTCACGGGATTAGCCCGCACCTTGTTGTGTCTTGTTCAGACGATGTACAAAGTTGATCAAGATTTGAGGGAGATGGGACCATGCGGTACGCGGAGGAGAATGGAAGATGTGGAGTGTTGTGGAGGCGATCTGTACCTACCCTTCAAGTAGGATCCTTGAAGGATGAATCATGATCTATTTTTTTCTTTTCAGTTGTATTATAACTTTCAGAAATCTTTTTACTACAACAATTTACTTCTTGGTTGCATCTTATTGAATTCTACTCTGTGTGTTTGTACAAGTTTAAAGGTAATGCCTTCCCGTTTTAGGGATATGCCTTTTGATGCTAGTTTCGAGCCCCTAGCCTATGGAAGACAGGATTGGGGTAGTCACGGCATGGGCCCTGGGGGATGGGTTGTGACAAAGTGGTATTAGAGGAGTCAGTTCAACCGAAGAACTAGGACTCTGATCTTTTCAGTGTAGCAATAGTGTTAATTGTTATGAGTGTGGTTTTCAGTTCGGGGAGTCCAGTGTTGGTGCCGTGGCCGACGTATCCACACACCAGGACCCTGAATTCTGATTTCCGACTCAGCGCATGAAAACACTGATTGTGTGTGTTTTTAAAAGTTTTTCTTATGATTTCTTTGATTCAACTCACCAGGTATAACTTAATGACCATGGCACACCTATTCTTTATCAGGATGCTACCACATAGTAGCCATCTAGGATTCCCGAGAGAGTACACGATGATGGCCTACTGAGTGACGAGGCTCCAGTGGAGGTCCCTCTTATGGTGTTAACACCTTTGGGTGGTGCACCAGTAGCACCACCAGCCCCACCAGCAGAGGGTGCATGCCGACTGAGCATGTTGCAGGAGTTTTAGTGGTAGAGAGCTCTGGGGTTCTGACGTGAGATAGATCCCTAGATAGTTGAGAACTTGCTAGAGGCTGTGTCTAGGTTTCCACCTAGCCAGGGTACCATTCAATCAAATGACGGTCCCGGTAGAGATCCTTTTATGTGGCTAAGCAAGACGATGGCAATGTTTAGATTACCCTGATCTTGCGAAGAGGTGAATTTTCTATAGACAAGCTTGAGAACCTTCCTCAAATAAGGGGGTCTATTTCCATAAAATGCTAATGGGTTAGTGTTCCCAAGAGCTTCTACAGCTTTGGAAGGACGACATGTTGGTAGATGAGTATTCATTGAGGCGTACTAACCATCCTAGGTACTCGATGAAAATAGTACGGTCAGTGCTTCAGGGATCGGACCTCAGAGCAAGGTGTGTTTAGAAACATCCAAACCATCACTATTCCTCTATTCATTCCCACTTATGTTTGGGTTCAAGAGAGAACCTTTGTGGTTGAATGTTCTTTGGCTAAGAGGATACAACCAATGAATGTTACTAGTGGGAAAGTATAAATCTAATGCCAATATTAGAGACTTGGGCGTGTAAAATGTTTCGGGATGAGGAAGTGGTAGGGACAGATGAATCTACAGGGCAAAAGACATGGAAGTGGAGCTAGGAGAGAAGCATGAGGTGGTATACATTTCGAAATGTTACAAACACTACCCCAATGTGGTCCCCACCAGGCTTAGGGATCTAGAGGATTGGGGAAGGGAGTAGCTGTACGCGGTCAAGGAGTGTGACCCAAGGGCTTAAGGAATGATTTGAGGTATGGTCTGTGTCTACTACTAGCTGACGTATTAAGAGAAATAGGAACTAATCATTCCATCTTTCCACAAATCTTTTTAAAGACCTCATGTTTCCAGTTAAATTGAAGACTTGACCCTTATGTTTGGAGATAACTTTGGGTGGAGACTCGATAATCACACTTATGCCAATGGTGTGATCTGACCCTTGAGGTGAAAGTTTTAGCTGAACCTCTTGGTGGCAGCATCGTGGAATTATGATGTTAGTTTGGGTATGGACTGGACATCCACAATTCATACTTGGATTGACTGTATTAGGCAAAAAGGTTGTGGTTTATCTATAATGTTGGTATATGGTTTTCCTTGGTCGTTGAAAAAGGAATCCCATGCAGCACAGGATAAATTCATGCATAGGAGGGTGCAACCAATCACTCTTCAGTCGGCCAACCTTACCCTCATGGAAACAAGAGTTTTGGGTTTTTAGTTCCCAACAGGAGTTCTAAAGTGTGTGGATATCTTTTCAAAAGATGTTTCTAGGATTACCTCCTCGAAGAGAGAGGGACTTCTGCTTTAGTTGGGTACTACCAGAGTTTTGTACCTAACTTCTCTAGGGTAGCGACACCCTTTTCAGCATTGAAGAAGAAGGGGGAGCCTTTCCTGTGGATGGAGAAGTGTCAGAAGAGCTTTTAGGAGCTGAGACAGAGACTGACGAGTGCCCCCATCTTGAGGCTACCAGAAGAGGGCGTTGGGTATGTAGTCTACTATAGCACATCAGGGACTAGACTAGGTTGTTTCCTGATGCAGGAGTGGGCAGTGATCACCTACAACTCACAACAATTATGAAAACATGATCATAACTACGCTTCCCTTGACCTAGAGTTAGCAGCAATGGTATTTTCACTGAATATGTGGCAACACTACTTTATGGGTGAACAATTTACTACTTACTCTGACCACAAGAGTCTCAAGTGTATCTTCTCACAGAAGGACCTGAAACCGAGACATCGACGATGACTAGAGTTTATCCAGGACTATGACCTCGAGATATTCTATAATCTTGGGAAGGGGAACATGGTAGCAGACACACTTAGCAGGAGGTTTGGTCTACAACTACTGAGTGAGGTGCCAGAGCAGCTAGTCGCATTACAGATATCCTTCATAGATAAATATGGAGTAGCTTACCTCCAGTCTATGACTTTCACTCCCCTAATTCTTCAGTGAATTTGGGAGGCACAACTTGGGACGTTGACTGTGAGGCCCGACATGCTCAGATATCCTCAGGACGGTCTCCTGAAGGATTTTCTAAAGGTGGGGAGCACGCCATCCTCTTTAGAGGATGCACCATTGTACCAGTGACACTTCAGGAGGAGTTGTTGAGGGAGATCCATACATCCCCTTTAGTGGTACATCCTGGAATGATGAAGGTGTATAGGACTTCCGGCGTTAGTACTGGTGTCGAAGGATGAAAAAAATAGTTGAAAAAGTCTTATGCCAACATGAGATGGAGATACTTGGATTTCGATAAGGGAGATCATGTCTTCCTATAGGTCTCACCCCGATGAGGAATACAGAGGTTTAGTTGGGGCAGAAAGCTATCTTCAAGGTTCATTGGACCTTTCTATATTCTCAGTAGAGTGGATGAGGTGGTGTAACATCTATCTTTTCCCCCATAGATACATAGGGTTCATAATGTTTTCCATGTGTCGTAGTTAATGAATTTCGTGCATGATCCATCACACGCTATCGACTAGGGCGAGTTGAACTTTGACGATGGGGTGACTTTTACGGAGTTCCCGGTGGAGATAGAGGATCGACATAAACGAGTCCTTCGTGGATGGTCGATACCTCTAGTGTGAGTTTGGTGGAAGCATGAGGACCTCCAGAAGAGAACACAGGATCGGGAGGTTCAGATTCATGCTCAATACCTTATTTTGTTTGATTTGCCTTAGTTTTGGCTTTTGAGGACATAAAACTCTAAGGTGGAGAGAATGTAATGTCCCGGATTTTCCATATTTTTTTCTATTATATGGGATTATTTTGAGACTGAAAAATCTGATGGCGCATGATTCTGAGGCCCGGAGTGCCTGGAATGATCCGTCAAAGTTTTGTTAAGCTTTAATTAGTGCGAGTAAGAAGTTTTCCTAAAAAATAGAATAACTCTTAAACAGTTTCCCAGATTAGAAATCTGAGGAACTATTGTTTTTAGGATGGCGGGTTTACCCTAGACGTGACATAAGTTTAGTCGGCGCAGCCCCCCGGTGGGAAAAACCCAAAAATGGCATAACCGTAAATAAAATAATTATATAAAATTATTTTATTTTTTAAATGCTTATAACTCACAAATAATAACTCAGATTGAGAATCCAAGACCATTGATGAACTTGTGAGGTCATTCTTTCCTTAGGATGATTCTAACATTGGATGGCGTGGGCCACCAGTGAAAGTTAGTTTTTGGCCGTAAATAAAATAATTAAGTGACAATTATTTTATTGTAAAATCCATAACTTATAAATGGTAACTTAGATTGAAAAAATGAGAGTACCGTTGAGTTTTTTTGGGGCATGATCTCCTTAGGTGGAGCCTAACCTCAACCGGCATGGGTCGAGGGTGAACGTTATTAATTTATCGAACATTTTTTAAGGTACGTTCAGTAAATGCGCGAGCCGCATTTTCTAACTTTTGAACCGGTGCTCGAATTAAAAATATGAAGTCACTATTGAATCTACAGTGCCAGAATTCGCTTAAGGGAGACTTTACTTTGACCGTAGTATGTTTGGAGAACAGGTTCAGTTTTCAACTTTTTAAAAGAAATAAAATAAAACAACTTTATTATTTTATTCTCTTTCATATCCTCCAATGGAAAAGTGGAGTGTGGGAACCATGATGTGTCAAGCCAATAAATGGATTGACCTGTCAATCCTAAGTAGTGACGTCATAGGGGAATTAGTAAGGTTCCTAATTAATGAGAACCCATTAATTCCTCATGACGTTACTTACCCTCCCCCTCTTCTATATATATTGAGTTTGGGGAGGGGTATCAGCACAGCTTCACCAAGCAATGAAGTGTTGAAGGAGTGCTAAGATGTCGAACCCTTAGAGGATGGATCTGATCCTAGCAGGAGGTGATGGGTGACATTGAACCACAAATAGAAGGATGACGTATAAGCAACATCGTTGGAAACTGGTTGTGGGAACGACGAACAAAAATACTTCCTCAATCGCGAGTGCTCTCCAATGGTTTGAGGTAGGGGTTTAATTCTTGTTTATTTAAATTGAATTCTTGAACCCTTAAATCCTCCCTTTTGATTTCGAGCTAATGCGGAGGGTGTTGGCCTAATGAACACGACCTGAACCCTCCGTTACTTTTCTACCCTTGCGCCTCCGTGGAATACCACCGGTGCAGCAGAATTGACCAGCTACAAAGGAGTTGGCATGCCGACGTATGCCACAAGAGGAGGTTGTGGCCCAAATCCACGACGGTTATTGGACCGACTGACACCGGCCGACCGTGGAGGAGGTGCGGCGCACCGTCGCGCGCCGCTGGTTAGCAGAGGGATGTGACTCGTCAGCTGGGGCGATCGAAAAGGCCACCGACACACCAGACAGCCGCAGAAGGAGGGGTCGGCACAACCAGTGTGCCACCGAAGGACTTGGGCTATGGCTCATCAGCCATGGTGGACCGGAGAAAGGCAGCCGACACAACGGCCGACCACAGTTGGCGGAGCGGCGTGCTGTCATGCTCTGCTAGAGAAGTCATCCTGCATGCTGACCGACCATAACAAAGTCATCAAGAACCACTCAAACTGGTCCCACATGCCACCTAGTGGTGACATGTGGCACTGCTGCTGCGAATAAGAATGAACGACCTTAGGCCATTTGGGTAAACCCGGGGTCGCTCCCCCGGTGGGGGCTAGGGCGAACCACCTTGCGGGTTGCGCCTCACTCAACCGGGCCGCTTCCAAGTGGGTCGCCACCCACCGGGATGTTCTTTACTCAGTCGGGGTTGCCTGCCTAGTGGGCCTTGCCCCCTTGCAGGCCGGACCGGTGGGTCGGGCCGCCCCTTTGCAGGCCGCCTCTTTGTGGGCCGTTCTATATGGGGCGGGCCGCCCTTGCAGGCCGCCCTTTGTAGGCTACCCCCCTTGCGGGCCAGGACACACCCTTACTGACCGAGCCAGAACTCGGTCCAGTGGGCCGATCCCACCGCGGCCCAGCCCAGACCAGGTCGGACGACCGGGTCGGACCAGACCCGGGCCCAGAAATGATTAGAGGGCCATATATTGAGAACGAGACGTCCATTTGAAGAACCGTCTGTGGATTTGGGATACTTGGATCAAGATGGTGCTTTTGGTATACTCCACTTGAGTTTTAGAGATATTTGGTGTATTGAAGGGTTGGATCGAACCCGAATCCAACCAGGCCCCCGGAGCTGAAACATTTATAACTCACAGATTAGGTGTCCGATTGACGCACTGTCTGTCACGTTGGAACCCTTAAGACATGATGGTAATTTGGGTTACTCCTTAGTTGAGCTTATTAGTGGTTGAGGTATGACCGATTTCTCGAGGGCAGATACTACGGAACTCAGGCGCACCGAGTTCATGGAATCCAGTTGGCTGGCAGTGAGGTAGAGGTTGGAGACAGATCATACAGAGGTCAGTGCTCAGCGATCCTGTGTGGGTCACTACATACCAATCTAGTGTGTGTTAGATCTTGTGTGGGTCAGTGCTCAACGATCCTGTGTGGGTCAGTGCATACTGATCCTATGTGGGTCAAATCCTATATGGGTCAGTGCTTAGCGATCTTGTGTGGGTCAGCACATACCAATCCTGTGTGGGTCAGATCCTATGTGGGTCAGCAGGAGTTAGTTACCTATCGAATCTGGGAAAGTCAGATCCTATGTAGCTCATTGCGGAGGTTAGTACCTATCAATCCTGTGTGGTTCAGACTCTGTATGGTCATAAGAAGTGCCTCTTGACAGAAAAAGATGATCTAATTTCGCAATTAATCATTTGTACTTCTATACTTCACTGAAAAAACTGGTTTGAGCTGAGACTCTATTTGAATTAAGTCTTTTACCTGTGTGGTAGTTTTATATTCATGGAGATATCTTCGTGGTGATACCTTTATGGTACTTTTACCTTCGTGGTGATATCTTCGTAGTGATACCTATGTGGTACTATTACCATTGTGGTGATATCTTCGTGATATTACCTGTGTGGTACTTTTACCTTAGTGGTGTTATCTTCACGGTGTTACCTGTGTGGTAATTTTATCTTGATGGTGTTACCTTTGAGATATTCTTCCCTCATGTATGAGATGAGTATATCTTGATAACTTAGATATATGTATGGGCATATAACTGAGTAGAGTTGTTGACTGCTTCGTGCTTTGTGATTGAGCCTTGCTTTGTGGGTTTTCCTTCGTGGAAATTTAGGAGTCCTACGGGGTCTCAGGGTCCCTACTACGTATCGTTATGCTCACCCCTACATGGGCTTTGCCCGCATCTTGTTGTGTTTTGTGAAGACGACATACAACATTGATCGTGATTTGAAGGAGCCAGGACTAGGCAGTACACAGAGGAGACGGGCAGACGTGGAGTGTTGTGGAGGTGATCTGTACCTACCCTTCTAGTATGATCCTTAGAGGATGACCCATGAGACGTTTTCCCTTTTTTAGTTGTATTGTACCTTTCAGTTGTAATTTTACTTTTACAGTTGGGATTATATTCCGACCCCTTTACTTTCAGCACTCTTTTTACTACAACAGTTTACTTTGTGATTTTATCTTGTTGCATTCTACTCTATGTGTTTGTACAAGTTTAAAGGAAATGCCTTCCCATTTTATGGATACAACTTTTCGGTGCTAGTCGCCATCCCCTCGCCTATGGAAGGCAGGATTTGGGTAGTCACGGTACGGGCCCCGGGGGATGGGTCGTGATAATAAAATTTATCACCTCGGTAATGGGTAAACCGGTTTCATCTAGGTTAAAACTAAGTGACAAGACCATAATTTTTCATCTTAATTATTATTAGATGAATATAATTAGACCCTTATCACATTATACTTGAGATATATTTTTTTAATGGGAAATTTTCCATGAAAATTGAATTTATAATATTTAAAACAAATAAAGTTACAAAGTATCACTCTCTTAGTTTTAAATATCTTTTATGTATTCACAGAGGTAAAAAACAATTTAAAAAAATGAATCTTGATAGAAATTTTTATCTTAATGATTTTTTTGTATTATAAATTTATTTATAATTTTTATTAATTATTTAATGGCCCTAAATTCTTATGAATCACTAATTCAATATTTCTCCTATTGATAAAAAAAATATAATAAATGGTTTTAATAATCTTATAAGTAATATAATTTGAGTTTGTTAGTGTTTTACATAATTTTTTTATATTAATATGAAATATTATTATTATTTTAAAGAATTATATTAAAATTAAAAATTATTATTTATGTCTTTTAATTCAAATTAAATGAATTGTGTAAAAATAGACATTAATGTTATTTTATCAAAATAATATATTATTAAATTACATAAAAAACATAAAAATATTAAAAGAAGAAAATGGGATAATATATGATAAAAATCTAATCCCATTTATATTTATATTCAATTTTGAACCATTTGTATTGATAATGACTTTATTATAATTTAATCTTTTAAGCAATTCTATATGTATCCTCTCCCTCATAAAAGGACACCCCAACTTTCTATTTTTCACACCATTTTGAGCCATATATATCAAACATAACCTAAAAAATTGTCTTTTAAAAATCCTTATAAATGTTTTGGAAGTTTTTATCACCCAAAAATACCCACCCTAAGTTTCTTAATAAAGTAACTAAACGAGGACTCTTGAAATAGAGGTAATTTTCTTACCTGACCTCTTTCAATTTATTTCTTCTTTTCATTCCTATGAATTTTCATTATTTATAATTATATAATAAATTAAATACCATAAATATGTTTAAATGTTATTATTATCATTTTTAAACTACCATTACCCACCCTCTTTCCATCAAATGAGAAGTGAAAGTATTGCTCGTGTGTACATACGACTTACTATCTCCACGTAGCGATACAATTCATTTTCAATAACCATCTTTCATGGGTGGTTATTAGGATGGGTTTAAAGTTTATATATAATTTTTATTACATAATTATGATTCAAAAATTATAACATAGTAACTACCTTCTTACCTTACAAAACTGATGGGAAGTGATAATGTCGCTTCTATGTATGCGTGGACTACCTCCAAGAAGTGATATGTTTTGTTTTTCATTTATATTTTACTTAGATGGTAAGTAGGATCGATCTGATGAATATATATGATTTATATGATATAATAATTATTCTTAAAAGGTTAATTATTATTTACCTTTATTTATTTCCATCTTTCAAAAATTTAAAACATCATTCATGTGTTTGTACGGTCTACCATCTCCATGAATGATGTAATTCATTTTCTGTATCTACCAATATAGATGGATCTAAAAATATGTATATAATAAATATATATGATATAATAAGAATTTATGTGATTATTTTATATAATTATAATAAATTTAAATTTATTATATAGAAGGATAGAAAACTTTCAAAGCTAGTGGAACTCAAGCTAAATGATATTCATCTTACTTTTATTTCGGTGAGGAACATACCTTATACAAAATTTTTTTTAATTTTGTGTGGTGTATATATTGAACACGAATGTATTTTATGATACATATTATTGAAATTATTATGATTAAAATATACATATAATTTTATTTATTTTATAGGACTTATAATTCAAAAGTTACCAAAGTGGTAAGGGTTTTATGCGACAATCTCATTATTTATCAGTATCGTTTATGAATATGTTTCCAATGATGAAATAATATTATATAACTCTTAATAAAATTATTAAGTTTCTTATACACTAGTTATTTCCTCAAAATATATTTTTCCTTTCATTTTTATCACTATAAGTTCTCAAGACACCATAAATATTTTTTAAATGAAAATCCACTTTATTTATCTCTTCGGTCGAAAGTTTTTTTTATTGTATATCCATTTTTTATAAAAATGTTTTAAATAAGGTTTTTACTATTCTATTATAATTTTTTAAATTCATTTTTACCCAGGTTTTACTTTTTAGAAAATGTTTCAAAAGGAATCTTCCTTTCGTTTTATGAACAATGTCTTTTATGATTTTTTTTGAAAAAAGTGTCAAATGAATATTTAATTTTAACTTATACAGTCGAAATAAAATTTCCCACCATTATGACCACTCAATACTTTTATTACCTCTTTAAAAGTTTTCATGTTTATTTTAAAATAATTTTTTTCCATAAAATTTTATAAATTTTTAGATTTTAAAGAAGTGATTTAAAAAAAGAAGGGTTATTTTCCTTAAGAAATATTCCAAGTGGTCCTTTAAAATCATTTTCCATATAAGATGAAATATTAGGATATTACTTAAGAATTACTGGAGTTATGATCCAATAATACCATCCTTATTATTTATCTATATGGTTTATGTTTTTTTATAGAAATATATTTAAGAAACCTAATCCTATTTTCTATGGGTTATACTAGGTTGAAATAATGAAATTTTTATGAAACCCATTTATTTTCCACAGATTATGAAATGATGAAATATTTATAAATCCTATTTCTTTTAAATTTGTTATACTATGATGAAATTTTTTAAAAACCCATTTCTTTTCATGGTTTTTGACATTAATAATGTTTTATGATCCTGTGGCACACAAAGGTATGATTTTTATTTTGTGATGGGTGGGACCTATATCTCCCTCTAATGTATTGGGTAATGATTAGTATTATATGAGTTTAAAGGGTACATTAGGGGTTATACCAATCCTAAAAGAGGGTATAAGGGATGTTATCCCAAGCCCTGAGAAGGTACATGGGTGGTTAACTCAAGCCTAACATGTTACAAATGTCTTGGTGGGTAGACTTGACATTAGTTTTTCTATGCTCATGTATATTCCACAATTCCATGACTTATGCTAATATTTTTCTCTCATAGTTTGTGTTCTTGATTCATTTATGATTAATTCCTTATTAAATGCTAATATTTATTCCATGACTCAAGATTATGATTTTAGATGTTTGGGATATGGTTTTCAAATGTAATGCATATGATCGCATACCATTATTCTCATGTTTTTCTTATATGGTAATTTATATATACCTTATTTACCCTTAATAGGAATTATATCTCACCCTTTATTATGTTTTATTTTCCCAGATTATGAAGAAAGGTATTATGTATAATATGTCTAAGAAGTGTGCTAGTTATGAAGAACTAAGTAAGAGATGATGTAGTTCATTTATAAACCATTTTTTTATGTATACAAGTTTCCAAAGGCACTATACCTATATGATTCATACATGGATCGTTATTTTATATAAAGAATATTCATCTAAAAAGATGTGATATTTATGTATGAAAATATGGGTTTCTATAACTTTCAACTAATCATATTAAAAATTATACCATTTTTTGATTTCCTGTGAAAAAATTGAGTATCATGATGTGGTCTCTTGGACCCACTATCCTATATCCAATTACATTACATAAAATAAATTTAATTACATACAAAAATATCAAAATAACAAGTTTAATGTTTTTGGTAACAAAAAACATATTTCAGGTTCAATCATGTAATAATAATGATTAAAATCATATTCTAGATATATTCACAAAAACTATATAATTCTTTTTTATCACAATATACACATCAATCTAAATATTTTATGTGAAAATAAATTTATGGACTAAAAAACTCAGTAAGGGTATCCAAATAATCATGGTAGGGTTTTAATGAAGAGTCATTCATATAACTTGAATTAATGCATTTTATAATCACAAAATGATATGGTTGATCATAAATGATTATGGAATATAAAAAATACATGATAACAAGAAATCATAAACATGTCATAGAAATTCTCCAATAAAAAGGCTACCTAACAATGTCAATATATCATAATCATGAACCATACATAATAACATTATAGACAACTCATTTCCCAACATATTTGTGGGATAAATAATTTTGGTCCATCCTATATCATGATATATCTAGTGTTTAATTAAATATTTTAGATGCATATATTAGAGAATACTATGAATCACTTATAACATGTAATAATCCATCACATATTTCCCATGAGAAACATATATGGGTGTTAAGATAAAGAACCACTAATAATTTGATGATAAGGATAAATAAAATAAAAAAATAAATTAAATAAAGAATGTTTTATTTATAATATAAAGTATTTGTTAATTATAAACTCTATGAATATGTGAAGGATCATATATGGTTTTCAAATACAAAACCATGAATGAATGCATGTATTTAATTGTTTCTAATGTTTTGAATCTAATAAATATTTGGATAAATCAAATACAAAATTTGGAGTGTGAAACCTATATATTTTATTTTCATTTGGTATAAAAAAATCTAAAAGGAAGAACAACCAAGAGAAAAAAGAGTTAATAAAAAATATTCACTTGTACTAATATAATGAGTGGTCCTAAATATCCCAATAAGGATTGAATAAAATATATCATTCCACACAAAAAATGAAACCCATCTAAAATATTTAAAATTCATAATAACAAATATATATTATATAATTAGGGATTTATATAAAAACACATGAAAAGGTCTGATAACTATGCAGTATAAATATTATAGTTTTTCAAGTATATATTAATGAACCTTAAAGAGAAGTAATGAGAAAACTGTATATGTATAAAAAAAATGAAAATTTATACAATGGTTATATAATTATAATTAAATAATAATCTATATTTTTGAAGAAAATGTACAAAATATTTATAAAAATGAAGTGAGAGAGAGGATATTATTTCCTCTATTATCCTCCAATCTTCACAACCCACCCTTCAAAATCTATAAAATTAACATAAATGGGGAAATAATTTTTTTATGTTTGATGTTGATATGTTTATCATTGAGAAAATTGTATTTTAAATAAGGATAATGGAATTGATAGGTATGTATTTATAAGTGATAGAGGGTTATATTTTTTAATGAAAATTAATAAATCATGATGAAAAAGTGAATAAAAATAATTTTATACCCAACACTTATAACAGTGTTTATTCTTATTACAATGAATAATTTTACACTTATCTGAGAAAAATTGGTATATGGATACATGATAGATGATGTCGTTTACTTATACTTTTCTCGATTATATTGTATACTATATTTTATATTTTCTATGAGACACCTATGTATTTTACTAATTATGAAAATTACCTAAAAAACAACCTTAAATCATTCTGACGCACTAGATCTATATTTGAATTCCATTTTATGAGATACATTTTTAAACTATTATAAATTTAATTATAAAAATAGAATTATGTGTATAAAAAAGTATACATCCAATGTGAGATATTTTATAAAACCATTTTGAGAAGTGATCATAAAATTCAATTTTCTATCTATGGATTAAAAAAATATTTTTGATTAATATTTAAACCACTATTAATATTTTTTTAAGTATAATAATGGATACATATAGGTTATATGTAATAATCACTAAACTATCTTATTATTAATTCCATTCTTAAATTAATAT
Organism: Viscum album; assembly: GCA_963277665.1. Classification (NCBI taxonomy): domain Eukaryota; kingdom Viridiplantae; phylum Streptophyta; class Magnoliopsida; order Santalales; family Viscaceae; genus Viscum; species Viscum album. Next base: position 602,443,309 of record OY728122.1, read on the forward strand.
TTAATTATTTTTATTTTTAATGACTTCATAACCCTCAAAATTATTATGTAATGACTACATTATCCATTTAAATTTATATAAATTCTCTCATATTACAAACCTTGAACAAAATCATTCATTCCATCAATTTCCTTGTAATATTTTGGAAATTTGTTTTCTTATTTAAGATATGATTTTTTTGACCATGCGAGCCAATGTATTTATATATCTTGGTCATAATGTTCATCTATATTTATTTACCATTATATTTTTTTGTATTTATTATGAATTTTTATATTTTAATGCAGTATTATATTATAATAAAATAAAAAATGTTTATTTTATGGTTTAGTTCATATGATTATATTTATAATACATCTTTAAATTGAGTTTATCTTTTTTGAATTGAAAAGAAAAAAAGTTCATTTAAACAAGTCATATATAAATGATAAGTGTGACCAAATATATATATATATATATATATATATATCTTATATATTCCACCTTATTGATATTTCTCTATAAAAATTTAAAATCATATTTGTTTAGAAAACTAACATTAATTACTTATTTTTTGATTATTTTCTTAGACTCTCATGTTACATATTTAAAAAAATTATTCTTCCAATGAAAATTTTATAGTTGGTATCTTTAATTTTTTCCATATTTTATCCCTCTAATAAAAAATATGGATAAGTTTTTTTGAAAAGGTTGAGGCTCAAGGGTCTATTTATTATATAAAATAAAAAATAATATGTAGAACTTGAAAAGTCACATATGTCCAAAAATAAACCACAATAAAAAGATAAGTAGAGATTAGGTAGCATGAGATCTGGTACTCATATTGCGGTGAGAGACGATCCCACCCAAACCATGAGGATTTCATCCTCTTTTCCATGTTTTCACATGAAACCATGGTCCACCTACATCATCAGAGAATTCATCATCGTTGATAGGCATATTTTTTTTTCAAGAAGAATATGATCATTATTTTGAAAATCCTCTTTACTACTTCTGAAGGTAATAAAATCAAATTAGTTTCATATAATCACCTTTGAGTGTAATTTTTTCATGGATTAAACAAAATACCTACCGATAGGAGAAAAATAATAAAAATTTATTATATTATCTATAAAAAACTATCAACCTCAACCTCATAAGAAAAGGGGTGAGTATAAATAGAAAAAGGGCCCCGTGCCTTGGTTCAGTTTAGAAAATTCACCTATCACCTACTGAGTAATAGGGAGAGCAAGGGATTTTCCACCTTCAACAGAATGTAATACAACATCTATGGAAGTCTCGATCTCCAAATAAACCCTTCCATTATAGGTTTTAGAATCTAGAAAATGTCTTTGATGGACCAATGGAATAATATAGGAAGGTAACACCATATTTTGTGCTCCACTGGCCATCTTAGTAGAAAAAACACTAGAAAAGTGTGAATATTTTCTATAAGAGGTAGAAACACCATTGACAACAAAAGAAGGTAACAACTTATAACCTTGATTAGAATTTAAAGGCATTCTACATACGGATTTAAGTTCACTAAGAATAGCAGGATGGCGATAATCCTACATATTTTTGATATTAGAGCCACTATCCACATATTGAGCAATCACATTAAAGACCATTGAATCAATAAAATTTAGAGACTCCTTTGGTAATTGAGATGCATGATCAAATGTAGATGTAGACATGTATTTTCTATTTGAATCCCACAAAAGTAAATAATAAGTCTTCTTGGAATCATATTTAACTAGGTAACCCTTGCTGATTTTTTTATTTTTCCTTTTGAGCTTTGACATCGATCATTTTATGTTTCTACCACATATTAAAGTCAACATTATCCTGAGCCAATATTTGAATTGCATCCTGACTATCATTAGAATCCACTTCATCATGTTCATTAACTAAAACTTTATACAAAGAATCCTTAAAGTATCCAATAAAAATAGGCCAATTGTTCTCATCAACTGAGTCATCCCAAGTATTTTTGGTCATAGAGAGTTCCTCCAATATTTCCACTACCCTAGGATGGGAAGCATTCTCATAGTTTTAATTTTTAATAGGAGTAAACTTCTATTTTAAGCCTTATAAATCAATAATTTTCCCTAATTGTGAAGGATTTCAATAAATAGTGTGTATGTGATAAAGAGGAAGAAACAACAATTTGATCATTGAGAAATTCCTCTAAATCAAGAATAGTATCATTATTTATTCTTCTTTGACAGTGATAAAGATCATGCAGTTTAATGTGATAGTCGGAATAAACAAGGTTGGCCCTAAAAACCTCAATTGAGTAACCAATTATTCCATAAGATTCAAAAAAGAGTGGTACCTTTTCATACTCTAATTTCTGTCATACCTCACCCCAAGGCCTAAATAATACAACTCTATCAATAAGAGAATAACTAAGATCGATTTAAACCAAAACTCGAGAATAGTGCCTAAAATTAACCATCTCTGTAGCCATGTACATCCTAATTTGGACTCCAATTCCATAGGTAATATCAAACATAATTTTAGGGCTCCGAAGAACCCAATTCAAACCATAATTTTTAATCCAAACCTAGGTGAATGTTTCCTTAAAGTTATTTAAATTACAATTCAAGATCCAATTATGAATTCATAATATACCCAATATTTACTAATCCCATACTCCAATATCTTCCATTCAATTCCACATAATGGAAAATGACATGTAAAAAACCTCATCTGAGTGAAACATACATGAAATCAAAGATGCCCAAAACTAATGCTAGATGTGAAACAAGATCATTTAATTACTAGGGTTTCATACCTTTTGACAGAGATATTTGGGTGATGAAGGAAAACTTACAAAGATATATACTCTCAGAAATTTCACCTTCTGATGATGATACATGTGTGGTATTTCCTTTTCAGACTATTTCCTTTGAAACCCTGTCTTTGATTAGGGAAAACAAACCACCCAAGAAGACAAAGAAAGATGAGAGACAAATTGGTGCTTCCCTACCTTTCTCCTTGGAGATCCTAAGTCCAAAATGATTTGAGTGGTGGATGGTGACATAGGTGAGTATCTTTAGTCTTTGTGGATGACCATGAATGACATAATCTCTAGGAATATCTGGTGATTTCCTCTCCCATTCCTCTACCATACAAAGAATATGTATTAGTTTTCCCCCATTAAATAGAAAATTTTTAAACTACACCTCTTAAATATCAAGTACATTTGATGGGTCAAATATATATTTCCTTAGTATAGATATATGGAAGACATCAAAACAATGGAAATGGTTTGTATAAATTTCCTATTTTTATTCCAATGTCCTTATTTTATATAATATTTCAAAGGGGAAAATAAACCCTGGTATTATATTTCCCTTACATCCAAATATCATTATTCCAATCCAAAGAGTTATCTTTAGGGATAATTTATCACTAACATAAAAAATCTAAATAATGTAGTTGTTTTTATAAGTATTATATATAATTAAAAATTTTATAATATTTTATTGGATAACATTAACCATCATTAGGCTTAAAAATTATTTCTCACCAACTTCATCCCAACATTATAGTGCTTGGAACTACATCACATAAGAATCCTTTTTAGGATACTTCAGTATACTCAAATGATTGATATTACTATATGATAAATCTAATAAGGGATGGTGATGACCATAATTTAATTATAAATTAAGATATAAGTGCATTGGTGTATACTCTAACATCAGGATAATCCTCTAACAATTTCTATTTTCATGAGGGTGAAAACCCATGATGAAATTGGTTTGTTGAGAAATATCAATAGCTACCTTATGTAAATAAAAAATGGATGATAAAGAGAAATGTATTATATTATTAAAATGAATTGAGATAACTTTTTATGAAGGTTAATAGTAACCAAAATATAATTGTTTCATATTTATTTCCTTATAATACTAATAATTTTTTTTGTGGTATTATCCCACTTCCACCCATTCACTTATAATGGTTATATTATTCCTTTGGGTATATTTCACTGAACATTGAATAGGTAATACACTTGAAATATAGTATTATAGTATGACATTTCCCACTTCATGTTTTCCTACTAATATCTCATCTAAATATGCCAAAACATATTTTTATTCCTAGGATCTATAGTAAAAATCAAGCTATGGGATTCATTCCAAAATCCCCTCATTAACTTGGGTATTTATGAAATGAATAAATTTCTTCGCAAATTACATGATTCCCTCTTTATTAATTTGGAATAATGATATTTTTTATCATGACAACATCAATCCTCTTTCTCATCCCAACATCATCTTACTAAACATTCTTGATGTTATATAGTAATGATGGTTTACTAACCATTTGGGAATATATGTGGAAATTAATTATATTATGATTTTCAAATACCATATTACCATATTATTGATCATAAGATAATATTATATTCTCATTTTATAGAGAGATCCACAATCCATCCCATTTTCAACATCCTCTAACTTACTTTACTTTGTGAGAATAAAATCAATTGTATAGTCGTAATCCTTTAATAGTTATTTCCATCTCTATTGTGTAATTTTTGTTATCTTTTATGAGAATTTATCTTTTACATAATTTTTAGGCATATATATATAACATATTTATCCATGGAGATATTATGGAATATCTTTATATAAATTTTTTTAATCACAAATCTAAATCATGAGTATGATAACATTATTCATAAAACTCTAATTTTCATGACGCATGTAACACTTAAGCCTAAGCCCCCAAATTAGATCACCACATGATCTTAAGTATGACTCATCATATACTAGAGGATACTAACTTTTGGTGAGGGCCTAACCTATTGGATTAGAAAAATATTACCTCAATAACCTAACTAACTGAAAAAATAAATAAATAATCATTAAAAATATTACTAAGGAAATATGAACATTATCCAAAATTAGTTATTTTAATAAATGAGTATTTAGTGATATAATCATTATATTAAATATTATCATGATAAAACATAGATACCATCCTATAAAAAGACTAATGAATATAAATTTATACAATTATCCTAAAATGGAACTAAATACCCATTAAATTTGGATACGTTACTTCTTATCCAAACATTCCCCCATCTGCAAGTATTCCCATGAAAACCCACAATCACCTAAAACAGGTTTTTCCCTTACCAACATCACAAAAAATATAATTTATATATACATGTGATGCGTGTGTTCGGGGTGTGAGAAAAAAACTTGGTAGTATATAACCAGTAGAACTCAATCATATCCTATAATATAAAGTGAATAAACATGATATGATAAAATAAATCATAAAAAAGTAAAAGAAATCTGGTCATTAAAGGAATACAATAGAACCAAAACACCTAAAACTATATTTATTCTATAATACCAGTACATTAGGTATGTCTACTCTTTAATAGGGTATAGTGGATTTTAATCGAAATGGAATTCCATAAACACTACAAGTAATTAACCTGGTTAACATTGGTTTTTTTACGTTTTACATTGGTTAAAAAGTGACATGAATATAACCATTGTTGAATGTATAGTTTTAATTTCATTTATTTATTACTAAAGTTGAAATATAGAATAAATATAGATATAATAAGTATTTTTACATCAATTATTATAAAAAAATTGACATCGAAAGTCACCATCAATGCCAGTTAATATAATAACTAATGTCGAAAGTCCCTTTTAAAATATGTTTTCACAAAATAAAATTTGAATCTAAATTAGTTTTTTTAAATATATTATAATAAATGCCTTAATACCTTGTAACAATAAATCCTATAGTATATTTAGTTGCAAGAAACAACTAATGATAGATAAAAACTAAATGAAAACTTTACTATAACATAATTTACCAAGATAATACACATACAAGAAACTTTTAGATATATATTAACAAATTAATCAAGCCTATAAAATAGTCTATAAATAATCCTTGAAGGTGGTTTAATTATTCTTCCAAATATGTTAAAACATTATGATAATTATATAGAAATCAACTATTATAAAATTTACAATATAGAATATTGGTTTAAAATATAAGAGTTATAATAGAACTAACTTTTTAAAAATTTATGGTCACTATGGTCATGATAATATCAAAAATGAATTGTAAAAATTAATAACCACATTCAATATTTTCTCATTTATGGTGACATTGTGGTTATGAAACAAAAATATAAAAATAAAAATCACCATAACTATGTGTAAGGAAAAATATTCATTAACTAATATAATAATTATCTACCTGCACTGGAATGTAATTAATTTCAATTAGATTATTTTTAAATAAGCGAAACTTGTTAAAAACCATTCGTAATCTATTTTATTTTCATATATTAATTACCATAATTTATGTAACATGAAGAATAAAATATTAAATAACATATATAATAGAATAAATATTATTTTTTCAAAAGACCTAAAAACTTTAATGAACATCGCATAGTAAAGAGAATATAAAATATATTGTGAATTTATATGGTAATAATATGTATAAAATACAATGTTCAATAAAATATAAAAATTTCAACGTGAATGAAATTATGATGAATAATAGTTCATAATTAAATAAGTCTTCTTACCAGTTAAGGAATGGAAGAAACCAATACTTAATAAATGTGTTCAAAAATGATTGAGATATGTATTTTACTTAATCTAGCTTATTCAGGTATTTTATTGTCATCAAAAAACATTTTGGATACATAAAACCATAAATAGAATATAAATCATTTTTTATAGAAGGAGTGTAGGATACCTATTATATGAGTAATAAATCAAATCACTATAAGTTATTTTTACTTAATGAAATGAAATTTAATTATTTTTAAAACAACTGCAACAAGGATTTATAGATATCATCACCATTAAAAACATCCAATATGTATCTTATAGATATTGTTAATATATTTTCACTCCCAAATATGTAAACACTCATAAAAAACACATAAAAATTTTGTAATATAAAACAATTCACTAATAATTTTGTTATCCCTTGAGAAACCAGGGATATATCGTTAGGTTCTAGTTCCAAAAACTAGTGTTTCATTTCAAAGAGTTATTTATATTTAAAATAATTATATATAAGATAAATATTTTCACCATTACTTTAAAAATAAATTAATTTTTTATAGATAATATAATAGCTAGAAATGAGTGTCCACCCCCTTTTTTTACACACCTCACACACATTTACTTTTTTCAGAATTCATAACTATTAGAGGTATTACCAAAATGGATCCCTCAGTGGAGGTTGAATTAGGAAAAATTCCTCTGAAATACTCCTCATCTTTTAGTATGATTCCAAGTTCCCTTCTAGACTCATATTTAGTAGTCCTTTTGTTCAAAATTCCCCCTTCATGAGTTTTTATCCCTATTATGGGGGATGTGAATGATGAGTTTTATATAATAATAACATGACCATATGAAGTGTAATACAACCCAAACATAGGTAGACATATCTTTGAGAATCAATGAATAAATAAAATATATAAACAATGTACCTAGAAATCATCAACAGAAGCAGTCTTATCATTTCTTAGTGAAGGAGAATGCTTGATGAAGATCATGTAAAAATAAATAAAAGCACCCTACCTCCTAGGGGTGGGGGGAATCGAAAAATCGATATATGATTGAATCATGGGGAATCCTGAATGTTGAAGGGGTGATATCAATTTTTTCTCAGATGATGAAAAATAGTGTGGTGGTATGATAAAAATGAGAGGCTTTGTCACAATTTCTTATTTTCAATGTGAGGGATCAAATCCCTTTATATATCCATTCATGTCATGTTTTAGTTTAATGAAAATTCATCAGCCATATTAAATGCATCCATATACATTTATTCCCATAATTCATTTAATCTTATTCAATGAGTGGTCAGGCAAATTAATTTGTTCAAAATGGATTATAACTGATAATTTAACCATTTGGGAGAAATATATATATAAAAAATATATATTTATTTATTATCACATGTATTTAATATAATCATTATAATACACACATAAAAATCATGTAATTAAATATACACTTTATATATATATATAATATCATATATATATATATATATATTAGTTCATATTTAACAATGGCGCCATTAGATTGGAAATTGAAGGTTGTTCCTTTGTCTTCATCATCACATTCTGATCATCTGCCTCCAGTTGATGGGATATTCAAATCAGGCTTGTTTAGCAGTTCTCATGCCCCTATCGATGGCATATCAAAGCTATCACTCTATCTAGATGAGATTGAATCTAGAGAAGCTTACCATTAATGGTATCTTATCACCAAGTTTGGCTCAGACTGTTCTTATTTTTTGGTCTTAGAATGGTTTGTAAGATCCTAGAACTATTCTTGCCCCGATACCATCTCTATTTTAATTTTTTTACATCTATTACATATTGGATATGGATTTCATAAGATCTTGGGTGTATAAATTATTCTTTTTTTTATAGAAGACATTTTCAGTTATTCTGCTAGTCCCATGATGTGCACTTAGGTTGGGATTTTCCTTTGACTATCATGTTGATCTATATTCTTAAGATACCACTATTTTTCCACAATCCTATGATCCTTAAGGACTTTATATTTTCATTCATAAGCTTTATGTGTGTGGGTGAAGATACTATTTGTGTGGAAAACAAAATGGTTACATGGATTTGTGTGGAAATGGATGTATCTTCTTTGTTTCTGTACTATATTTTCTTCATTTTTTTGATAAGGAACTTATTTTAAAATAAATTATATCACTCTAATATTATTAGATATTTCTCCATCTACCATATTGAAGGCCATTATTTCTTTGAGTGTAGAAGTTGGTGTCAACCAAATTATCATTCCTAGGCATCAGAGACTCTTAGTGTTCAATCTAAGAGAGAGGATCCAAATACTTCCCCAAGATCATAAATAGTTCTAAAGTAATCTAACATAGGTTTGTAGGAGTATCCCATAGGTTTCATTCTGTATCCTTCCCTCTACCTAGTATACAAGATCCTTCACCTACCTCAATAGTTTTGGTCCAGTTTTGCCTTGTTCTAGTGATGGATTCTAACCTAGGTGTGACTTTTATGATCACCACAATATTGTTATTATTTTTATTTTATTGGAAAACTCTAACGGAAAATTATGGGTCATGGATTCCTTTTACTCTGATCATTTTTAAAGGATAAGGAGCTACATTTCCTCCCCCTATAATGCCCCACCGCCCCATCGGTTCCCGAACCAGTGATCACTACTGTGCCTCAACCACACATCCTTGTATGAAAAAGGCTGTATACTAGTATCACCAGTCCAAAGTGGTATGGTGGTGATACTATAAATGTATATCAAATAAAAAACAATAGTTTAAATAATAAATAAATCAGATACATCCAAATAAATAAGATATTTGAACAATATTCATGAATGTTCCAATAATAATCAATAACCATAAAATAATAAATGAGATGTCAACAATACATGTCAAGCTAGTAATACACCAATATTATACTAAATAAAATATCATAAATCTAAAAGATAAAAGACTTGACAGTCACCCAAAACATACTCGAGTCATAGCACGGTCCCAACTCCCACGCTCCTTCCTAGAAACTATGCAATAAATGAAATTGGGAACTTTCCCAAAACAAAAACTGCAATGAAATAGTAATATTTGATCAGGTACCAAGTTCTATGGAATCCCAAGAAGAGTTTGAGTATAACTCAGTAGACCATTACCAACAATGTCCATAAAATAACTAATGAATAGTGAATTTCATGCAGAAGTTATATAAATTAGAAATTACCGTTTAGTATAATGACAATACACAATTTAACAATTTAAGAGATAAAAATAAAGATATTCAAATACATACCGATGTACAAACTCTATGGTGACACCCAATAGTGGTCTGTATCTACTTCATCCATCACTGATGAGTTTTTCATCATGGTATGTTTCATAATATAACTAGTTCCAAGGTATTATACCAAGGAAACCAAGGTCATAATAATCTAAGGAAGTCCAAATTTCTCAACTAGGGATTTCATTTCAAAAAATTCCATAGGGAATCTAAGGGGGTTACCCTTGGAATTGTGTTGATCCAATCTACCAGTATGAACACAATGAACTTTCCTTGGAATTCAGAAGAAAGACTTTATTAGAATCTACATATTACACCCAAGGCATTGAACCCAAATAGATCAAATAGAATATGGGTACCTCATCCTATTGCATTTAATGAGGGTGCATTGCAAGAATCCATGTTATTAATCTATGGAATTCAATAAGTAAGATGTTACCCAAATCCAAGGATGATCCACCCTAAGGTATTCATGTTAATGAATCTTGGAAGAATAAAATGGATTTATAAAGGAATTCCAATGCATCAAACCTCAATAAATCCAAGGGTTTCATCACACTCAAGCATTCATATGAGTACCTTATTGGAATATGGGGATCACTCAAGTCTATTCAAAATTCATGTGATCTCTCTAAATTATTCCCTACAAATCACCAAAAACAATCAAGGAACTCACACTAATTAATTAATTCATTATTTACTTCCAATTAATCCCATGTTTAAACCACAACATTCCCATTTATAACATTCATTAACTAGGTATCCAAGTATCTTATTACTAATACACCATTAACTTCCATGTTAACTTCAATAACTATTTATTCATTTAAAAATAGATACCTAAAGTAATTATAAGTCACATAGAATCTCTATGTTACCAAGTAACTACCTATTTACTATTCAAGAATTACCATTTTTAAACATGCCTCCTATGGAAATCTTTATGGAACATTCTAGAAATTATTTAAGTTAGGACAACATAAACATACAAATTTAAATTTCATTTTGTGGGACTGCACCATGTTTTATAATTCTATTAAACTGAATTTTGATGATCACCAAATTCTATTTCATAACCAGTGATTTAATATAACTGATTTATTAACCATTTAAAACATCATTTACTATCTCACTAATCCACAAGATATCCAAACCTCCATTCCCATTTCAAAATGTTATTAGAGTTTCATTTACCACATTCAAGTTCATAGATTAACATAAGGTGTTACACTTGGAATAAAACTCTTATTTGGTTTTAGGTAATTTTTAATAGTTCATTTTCAAAGATGAGTCACAATTACATTATCAAATCGAAATTAGATCAAGGCATGGTGAGGTTGGAATGAAAACACCAAAAACCACTTGAGAAACAAGAAATACTATGGGTTAATTAAAAGAGACCACATACCTTAATCCTAAGAGAGTACACATGTCCCCTATCAACCTTTGGTTTGGCCAAAATTGGAATAAAATGATAAAGTAGAGAGATTAACTGAAATGAATAATGTTATACATAACAAGTGATAGATCGCTTGTCATTGAAATAAATGAAGGAAAGAAGGAATCAGAGTAATAGCCTTACAATTGGCTCCTAATTGCAAGTTATGTTAGATGAAATTAATATGATATGGAGGAGATCTCACCATGGAAAGAGAGGAGAGGTGAGGCATTGCATAAGGATGTTGGGTTGAGGGATAGGGATAAAATATGGGTCTATGGGATAAAAACTCATAAGTGAAAGTGGGTTAAATCCCAATTTTTTATTGGTGTATAGTTTCACAACACATTTTTCTAAACCATGCGCTAACCATGTGGTCAACAATTCCCCAAACGCTCCACCTCACATGGTTAGTTCACATGGTTTACTAACCATGTGCCAACTATGTGAATAAACTCTGTAACCCCTATAATAATCTTCATGATTTTTTGGAAACCATATGCAAATCACCTACCAAGTCTTAGATCCCATCCACCTCACACAGTTTCCTTTGAGGTTTTTATATTTTACCCTAAATTGTGTTCTAACCATGAAATTCAAACACGTTTTTTAGAATTTTAATTAAAATCTTCCTACATAAGGGTAACATAATGGTTTGGTTTAAACCACATGACCCCAACTGCGCACTCTTTGAATAATTCTCCAAAACTTTGAAAACTCAACCTAAAACTCTCATTACTTATCTAATCACCCGAATCAACTCTTGGGCCTCAAACCAAAACCAAAAACATCTCTTTAACATTTTCCCACTCTCATATTCTCCATCCAAATCTCAGTTTAAAAAAAAGACCATCCCCTGAATGAAAGTTCAAATTTATCCCTTTGAAATTAAAACATGTCCGTACACATAAGATATTAAAAACTTTACACTATAAAACCTCTTAGTATTGAGAACTCCCAGTGGTCATACAGATGAACCTTAATACCCATGTTTGTAACCAATCCCTGCTCAATTTTTGTGTTCCAAATGCAATCATTAAACATGATTCTAGAGAATAAATTTTAATTTAGGTGCTTAAATGACTGAAAAAAGAGGCACAACATGAAACTATTACTGGAACACCGAGATAGTGTGAACCCACACCCATCTACCTCAAGACACCCAAGGTGTCATCAATCAAAATATCACCAAGACTATAGTGCTCTCCTCCATAAGGCTTAGCTAAAAGAGGCCAATTTTGAGCCACTACACCCTCTATCATTGGAATTTCCTTCCGGAACATGATTCTTAAATTCCAATGATGCCTCTGATGTGGTTCCCAAACCACCATGCTCAAATTTTCATGAAATAACTAGTCAAACATTGGTACCCGTCATCACTCTCAAATTCCAAAATAACCAGATGAGCCTTCATTGTCCGAACACCATTCCCACAAGTCACTGTTTCCCTAAAAAATCCTTATCCAACTCCTAAAACTTATCGATAATACCCAAAAAAAATTACCCATTGTTTTTTTGACCAACCACATTTGACTATATCCAATAATATAAGTTTAACCATTTTTTTGATAACTTTTCCCAAAAACAATCAGCCTCATCTGTGGATACATCGTTAACCCACCTGACCATGATGTTGTAAGTTCTGAAGGCATCCTGTGATCATCTGAACATGGCCGTTGAAGTATATACCTAACTTCTGATGACATATCACGGTAAAACCATTAAATTTCTATTTCCACCATCATTTCATATCGCAAGCACTAATGGTCCATCAATCTGATCATATATCGATCACCTCAAACAATCTTGAGCCCATAACAAACACTAGAACCCCACAAGATACCACATCTGAGTCTATACATGGAATTAACCATGGAATCCATTTAATTATACTTAATTTACCCATCGAAACAAAATTACATAACTATCATCCACTGATCGATCACATCCACCCTTGGACCCACTCACATGGGGATCTTAACCTAATGAAAAAAATCTCACTTCACACCACAAAAGAATTCATATCATCACCTAACCAGACTATTTCATGATCTTTACATCCCATGTTTCATTAATCACTAAATATGATCACCATATGGTGCTGAGAAAACTCACCCCAAGCATCATCATGAAAGCTAAACTAGCACCCACTCCTAGATCATGGAAATTCACCCCATGATGCCTATCATAAACCTTCCAAAAGGTAGTTAATAGATTTAAATGTCTAATTGAATTCTCTAAACCATCCATTTCATTACTTACCACTCCTATAAAATCGTTCCAAATAGGTATCATCAGAACCACACATGTGTCCCTACTCCCAAGCCATGCTCCTACATCAGTCATGTCAACCTCAGTTTCCCTCATCATGGTTCAACCCATATTGGCTATGCCATTGTACCCAATCCTTCCACATTCTTGGTCCCCTATCAAAACATAATTTTTTTGATCAGATATCCTTGGGTCACCATACCTACAAGCCTCTTATCACACCCACATCAATCCTTAGCCTTCATACATAGCTTCATATTAATTTAATAATCACATGTGTATACTCCTATACCTCTCAAACCATAAGCCTCATGGAACAATCCATCTCTGAAGAGTTCATGCATTCAATATTATGTTAATGATCAAAGTTTACACACCCCTATGAAACCAGTTCACAAAGTCCCACATCAAGCTCCAGCGATCCACATTCCTCTAAAACTCATCTCACACATCAAATCCACTAGCTATACCTATTATTCATGCCGGTCCCACCAAGAATTGATCACCCTCAGTGCTTTCTATAACCAGTTCCATCTCACCAATCCAAAATCATTTTCTTGGACACTAAAAACCTAAGTGTCATTTTTAAATTACATTGGGATTAATTTATACTCTCACTAAATTCCTAATGGAACATCCTAAGTCGACAGATCCCAGAAACTGACCCGTATTTCCATAAAAAATCATAAGTTCTACTAATAGCTAGCACTCAGAGTAATTTGAATTCATGAGTATTGGGAATTTCACATTCCTCTCACTAAAAGCCTTTAATGGGTGTTCTTATTTCCAAGAACCTCATACTCCATCCACATCACAGTCACTAGGTCTACCCCACTCACACTTTTGTTACCTAGGATAGGCATCTGAACAAACCTGAACCTCATGGAACTAACCCTAATATTGAAGGTACGGACTCAAAAATTCTACTTCCAAGAAAACTAAAGGCATTAAATGTGCCAAAACCACATACTATGCTACACATTTAATGCATGGTTTTCATGATTCAAAGCATCACATATGCCCCACACACCTAAAGGACCTCAAAAAAACTATTTAACCCCTCTCGCAGTTCACCCATGAAGGTCACCAAGAACCAAATCCCAAATCTTAATTCACATAAAAGAAGGCCACTAGGCTCTCCCACCTAGCCTAAAAATCAAGCCTCACATAGGTTTCAACTTTGGGTGGAACTCATCCCCTACTCAAGGTCACATGACATCCTCTATTCTAAACACTCGATTCTAGGTCTCAAAACATGGGCTCTCTCTCTATCCCCCTTTACCTATCTCATAGTTAGGTCACACACACCGTGAACTATATAAAACTAAATATATTATTTAAAGCCTAAAAATCATAGGGATATCATATAACATGTGTTTTCTCAGTATCCCCAAATACCCATACACATGGTCAACACTAGCCACCAAATAGGTCTTCACCATATATATAAAAAAATCATAAATTTACACCTATATATTTTATAATACCTAGTACATCTAGAATAAGTCTCTGATATATTAAATGTTACGTTTTATTTATATAGAAAAAGGTTTTATATGTTTTAATTGAAATTTTATTTATCTGACACTGCATAATAATCAAGGTAAGGAATCATATAATTCACTTTTAAACATTTTATTTAACTATAAATTTCCATGTTTTATATTTAGTTAAAAAATATGTCAATTAAAAGTTATAAAGTAAAATGATATTTATGTTATAATTGTCATTTTAATTAGTCGACATGTCATAAAACCCAAAACAAGTCAAGTCATGATGTGTCTTTATTTATTTAATTTATCCAAAAGGTTTCACAACTAGGGATTATTTAAATAAGATTTAAATTACAAGTTATAAAGTAAAATTATCCTTAAGTTTTAATTGTAATTTTAATAAATTTACACCTCTTAATGATCAATAAAAAAATAATATCACAACATATCTTTATCATTTAGAGGATCAGCTCAGTAAAATGCTACCATACAATTACATAAGAAAATAATATATAAATATTTGTGGACACATTAAATAACTAAACCACTTCAAAATTTAGGTAAATAGAAAATCAATCATGGGAAATCATGCAAATGGAATGTTAATCCTACATGCCTAGTCTCATGTGTAAACACACACTCTCTTTTCATACCAAAACAAGAGATAAAATCCAATAAATATATAACCTAATAATCAAATACACCACTCGATGTGAAATCAGATGAATCATAACAACAACCAACATAAATAGAAATATTTTCCTTCGAATCTTGGAATTTCCTTGTATATAGGGAGGAAATTCCCACACACAATCTCCATACCATGTCCTGAAAAACTACTATCTCTTGTCTAACATATCCAAATAGTAAAAGAATGAATAATCTAAAATACCATTTTATCAAAAACCATTTGACATTCCTATTTTTATTTTTATATTTTATTTTGGTTTATCATTTTTTACTTGGATTTTCTCTTCAGTCTTGGGTGTTTCATATCAAAATTTTGAGTTTTGGGATATTTTCCTCTATTTCACATTTTGTGTACATGGTTAAGGGGAAACTATGTGACCTCTTGACATCGAGTTCCTTTTTAGTTAATTTTTTTCTTTTCTGGTTAGGTTTTCATTAGAGTTACATTATTAGAGTCAAACTATACTGCTCCTAGGAGTAACTGTGATGGTCATGGGGTGTCTCTGGATAAGGTAACATGATTTGATCATGGTTAGTCCAAACGGTATGAAAAGTGTGTGCATGGTTCTTCATTTTTTAATAGAATTAAACTACACAGTTCGTGAATGATTTCAAAAACCATGTGGCCAAACCATGTAGGTTTCCTTTGATTCTAGTAATGGATGTATGGTTGGTGCATTATTTCCCAAACCATGTGACCAAATTATGTGACCAAACTATGCACAATGCCTGGAATCTTTAAAAATGGATTTTTACCATTTCCCCTCTATAAATTTAAACCCAAAACAACCCTATTACTTCCCTCTTGTCTCATGAGACTCAAAGGATAATCCTCATTAATTATCCATGCCTCCCCTTCTATTCTAAGGGAAGAATCAAGTCATTTATTCAAGTTTTTGGGTGCTTTATCAGGGTAATATCTTACTTTCTTCATACTCTTCCTTCTTCTTCCATTTTCTTCTTAGTTCCTCTTATCCCTTGGTCTCTTTGGTCAAGGTTTTTTGTATTTTTTTAAAAATTGGGGGTTTTTTCTTGTTAAGGTCCCTCTTGGTCTTTCTTATCCCCTTGGACCATCTTGAAGCTGATTTGAGTCACCATCTTTCAAGAACCACGAGTTTTAGGTAGGTTTCCCTTTTCATTTGACTTTTAAATTTAAGAAACATGGATTTATTGATGTCCATACATCATTTTGATGTTAATCAGTGATATGTGATATTTAGAGTAATTATTTAGTATGAAATCAAGTGAATTTCTCTTAAATTTTATTGTATGAGGTATTTTATTTGAGATTTTCACACCAAGTGCTTATTAAAATGACCGATTAGAATTTGTGAAAGTGTTTTGGTCTATAAATGAAATTTTGGGTTTTCTAGATGGGTTTTTAAATTGTTTTTGAAATTATAAATGGTTTTCTTGATCCTTTTGAAAATGGTTTTTCACCCAAAGATTATTTGAGGCCTGATTAACACCTTTAAAAATAGAGTTTCATTGGAAATCTCTCCTTAGGATGTATCTCTTACCTAAATTATTGCAAAAGGGAATGGGGAGGCCCTTGGTTCAGGAAACCACTTGTGAATTGATTGTTGGAAGGTAAGGTGGATATCCCTTTGGGTGATTCTAGGGAGATTCTTGGTTGTATGTGGTGGCATGGGTTTATTTTATACTTATGAATTGTTTTTGGTTGGTTCTATTTAGTTCACCCCCATTATAGATATGACATGAAAACCTAACATAGCTAGTGGACTATGTGAGAACACTTGTTTCACTAGTTTATGATTACTCTCTAGATAGTGGCCCCTTAGCCTATACATGTTCTTCTTTGGGGATGTTACCCCTCAGTTAGGCCATGTAGGGTAAGAATAAGCATGGGGATGTTTGATTACATTAGGAGCAACCACGAGATGAATCAAGTTATAGTATATTATAGATTTTTCACTAATATTCTATACAATCCCATGTTTTCTGGAGCTTATTTATCAATGAAAAATAGTTTAGGTGCCTCATATAGTATGGTTACTTGTGTATAAATTACCCATTTCCATCATTGAGTTTTCATTTCTTCCCTATCCATGGTGTGTATTTTGATTAAAGTTAATTTTTTTGGTTTTCATTTAGGTTTTCATAAAGAATATTTTGAAAAAAAATCATACTATATTTCTTTTTCTTTATCTATTCTCTTCTCTTTTATCATAAATGATCAAACCTTTTATTTTTTTGGAAAAGAGTCCTATTTTAAATGAAGAGGTAAATGGACCATGATTTTTTTAAAAATAAATGTGTGAGAAATATATGTTTATATGTTTCATTTCAAACTAGTGGTAAATAAATCATTTATATAAAAGAAATGAATTGGGAATAGTTTATTTGGGCATGCCTACTGAGTTTTAATACTCATGCTAATAATTCCATTATTTTTTAGACTCAGGTGTAGGTTCCAACTTGGTTTTGATCACCATGGTGCGATATCAGGTTTTAAGTTTGGTGAGAGACCAACAGGGTCACATGGAGATCTATTTGGTCATTAGGTCCAATTTGGTTTTGTTTTTAGTTATATATTGTTGTTCTTCTTGGTTATTTTATTTTCATTAGTATCCCCTTTTATATTTCTACTGCTTGTGTTTATTTATCTGGGTGAAATCATTCCCACTTTCTCTCATTGATGCCCTTGGATCTTGTTGCTACTCCAGGGTGATCAATAATGCACCTTGGGGATTTCATGGGAAAGTTAAATTGATAGGTTTAGGGTCGAACCAAGTTGGTTCATGAAAAAATGGTATCAGATCATAGGTTCCTTAGAGGAACTATCTTTTAGAAGACCCTTTTTTATTTGGGATGTCATGGTAGAAGGAGTGGGACTATCATAACATAGAGTGTAGGTATGAGGTGGTGTCTGGCCAATATGTTTTGTGTGGAACCTTGAGTTAGCATGGGAAGTTTGGTTTTGATTTTTTGTCTTTTGATTTTATTTATCCTTTTTGAACGAAATGGGAGTTGGAATCATGGTTTATAATGAGATCATAGGTCTTGGAAATCCATGTGGAGCCCAAGTATGTGGTCCAGAAAGACTCTCCATGGCTATAGATTGATTGGAATATTCCAGTCAACCATATAGCTATGTCACCCAATGTCACTTGTTCCCCATTGGAAATTCATCTTTGATCCTAATTTCAAAATTAATTTGAAAACACTTTTTGGATTATAAAACTGGATATCAAATATTGATATTTTGGTTTTCGGAAATAGTGAATGATTTTTTAGATTTATTTAAAAGAAAGTTTTGGAAAAAGGAATTTCAAATTTAAACAACTTTTGATTGAAAGGGTTTTAAAAAATGGTTTCATTATTCATTGAAAATTTTAAAACCTAGTGTGTGATATTTTAATATAATGTTTAATGCTTTCTTTATAATGAAAAAGTGTTTTTAAAGAGAGGGATTATATTTTTAGGTGGAATTTAATGGATTTTTTGTAGAATGAAATGTCTCAGAGTGTGGAATTTTATTTTTTTCAATTTTTTTGTTAGTGATTTATTTTTAATTTTTTTTTAAATTTGTTCGTCGGTTTATTTTTTTGTTTGGTGTTTAATTTTGGTGGGTTATTATTGATGAAATGATTTTTGTTGAGTTATTATCCTTGTTATTTAGAGTACTCACCCACCAAATATTTGATGGATATTTGAGGTGCATATGTGGGTGTTTCACCATTAGATGACCCTTCAATTGATCAACCTAAAGTCTTACTTCTTGATTTTTGGTAGTTGAATCCTCCTCTATTTTATATTCATGTAGATTCTTTTTAAGTAGAGGAGTAGATGCAAAAAATCAAGAGGATCTTTGGTTTCCTCGATTTTACTAAGTCTCTAAAACTAAATTTTTCTACCTTTATGTTTGAAGGTCTAAGTTGGAAGTGGTAGAAGTCATTAACATGGACCAAACCTCAAGAATACCTCTTTTGACAATTATTTAATTCTTTATTCTTCTCACAATACTTCTCTAAAGCTGGGAAGATGGTGAGGGTGATGGAGATGTGCTGCCTTCAGTAAGGAAATCAGTCAGTGTTGGATTTTTTCCATCATTTTTTGGATATAGTCTCCTATTTCCTGGAGTTTTTTTAGAATAATTTTCTAAAATCCCGACATTTTGAGAATGATATTTATCATGATCTTCAACTGAGGGTTTTATAATTCGTTTTGACCTTATTTACCTATTTGGTAAGGAAATCTATTTGGGTTGAGGCCGTGTTAGAGGGGTGATTGAGGTATCCAATCCTCCTCTAGTATCTGGAAGTTTTGAAGGGAGTTATATCAAAGATAATTGGAAGTTATTAGAAGTTCTTTCTTCTGGTGTTCAGATTAAGAGGTCTTATGATCTTTCATCAGCTTCTTTTGGGCATAGTAACCTAGTGTGTCATCAATGTGGTAAGCAAGGTCCCAAGAAGCCTATGTTTAAATGTGTTTTGAATATTTTTTATGCTTGTGGTCATTTGGTCCATCTCCAAAAAAAAATTAATGGTTTCACTCAAAGGAATAGTGGATCCATACCTACTCCCATGAAGATGTAGGTGGCTCAACCAAATGAATGTGGTGCTGGTGTGAGCTCTGTTTAAGGTTTTTATGTAAATTACCTCTTTTTTTATAATAGTTTTATCTTGTAATTCTGTATCCATATTTATAATGGTATAAGATGTTGGGTTCCTTTTAGGAAGTTCTATTATGATGGAAGTGGATTTTGGGATAATTTTTATTTTTTTTGTTTTGGGGTGGAAAGTGTGTTGCATTGGGTGTGTTTTGTTCTAGCTTCTTAATTTATTTCTAGGACTTTGTGTGGTTGTTTTAGTTTTTAGGATCAGTTTTTTTCCAGTTCTATTAGTTGATACCTAGTTAGTCCTAATATAGTGGGGATTCCACCCTGTCCTCCTGCATCCATTAAAAGTATACCCTTGTTTCTTCCCTACCATTTTCCTTACTTTTGCCTTGGTAAAGTTTCTAGTGGTTATCCCCTATCCTCCTAGGTTGTCTATCCTTGATTTTCCCTTTTCCTTTGGTAAAATTTGGGCTCTTGGAGTATGACTTATGAATTTATTTGTGGTAAGGTGTTTGGTTTGTGGTTTGGAATTTTCATCATACTTCAAGAAGAAGGTTGAGTTTAATGGTTTTTTTGTGTGAATGAAATTCATATCCAGGTGGTTCACATGGTTTTATTTGTCTTGAGGAGTTATGTTGTGTGATAATGTGAACATTTGTCTTTTTACCTGATCAAATTAAGGATTTTTAGGAGAAGAAAGAATTGTGGTAGGGAGAATTGTCACACCCTGATTTTTTCCATTTATTTTAGTTTATCATTTTTTATTGGATTTTCACTTGATTATTGGGTGTTTAGGATCAAAATTTTTCATTTTTAGATTTTAAATTTATTTCATGGTTTTTTTGCATGGTTAAGGGGAAACTATGAAACCTCCTCATGTCGAGTCCTCTTTTAGTTCATTTTTTTATTTCACATTTAGTCTTGCACTGGTAGTGCACAGTTAGAGTCCAACCATATAGCTCCCAAGAGAAACCTTGCGGGTCATGGTGTGTCCCTAGATAAGGGTACATATATTGAGCATAGTTAGTCTAGAATGTGAGAGAATCATGCACATGGTTATTCAATTTTTGATATAA
The DNA here is from genome assembly GCA_963277665.1 of Viscum album. Classification (NCBI taxonomy): domain Eukaryota; kingdom Viridiplantae; phylum Streptophyta; class Magnoliopsida; order Santalales; family Viscaceae; genus Viscum; species Viscum album. The sequence continues at coordinate 602,464,685 of OY728122.1, forward strand.
CCAAACCACATGGTCGGCACATGATTTCCCAAACCATGCATCCAAACCGTGTGGGTGTCCTATGAGTCTAGTAAGGTTTTCACAATTGGCTCATTTTTTCTCAAACCGTGTTACAAAACCATGCACAATTTCTAAAATATTTAAAAATGGTTTTTTAAAGTTTGCCTCTTAAAATTTTAATCCCAAAACAACATATTCCTCCCCTCTTGGCTCATGAGACTCAAGAGAGGCCCATACCTTCTTCTCTACAGCTCCCCTCCTCTTATAAGGGTTGAAGCAAGTGATTTCTTCAATTTTTGAGGTGATTTCTCAAGGTAATATCTACCTTTCTTCTTCATCTTACTTCCTCTTCTATTTTTTCTTGGTTCCACTCCTCCATTAGTCTCTTTGGAATAGGTTTTATTTCTCTTTGATTTTAAATTGTGTGTTTTTTATTGTTAGGGTCCCTCTTGGTCTTACTTTTCCCCTTGGATCATCTTGAATCCCATTTGGGTAGCCTTCGTTCAAGAGTCGTGAGTTTGAGGTAGGTTTCCTTTTTCATTTGGACTTTAAATCAAAGAAACGTGGATTACTTGATGTTTTCACCTTGTTTTGATATTAATTACTGATATGTGATATTTATAATAATTATAAAGTATGAAATCAAGTTAATTTATCTTGAATTTTATTATATGATATTGTTTATTTGAGCTTCACACAACAAGTGCGTGTCAAAATGATTGACTGGATTTTATGAATGTGTTTTGGTATCTAAACAATGATTAGGGTTTTCCAAATGGATTTTGGAATTATAAATGTTTTTATTGATCCTTTTGGAAATGGTCTATCACTCAAAGGTTGTGTGAGGCCTGGTTGGCACCTTAAAATGGGATTTCTTTACAAAACTACCCTTGTGATATATCTCTTTCCTCGATGATTACTAAAGGGAATAGATAGGCCCTTGGTATGGGACCTCCCTTATGAATTAATGGTTTTAAGGTAGGGGGGATATCCCTTTGGGTGATTCCGAGGTAGTTCTTGGTTGTATTTGATTGTGTGGGTTTATTTTATAGTTAAGAATTATTGGTTGGTTAGTTCTATTTAGCTCACTCCCATTGTAGATATAACATTGGAACCTATAAATGAATAAAAATTGGATGAGGAAGAAGGGATCATATGAACAATTTATATAAACATTTAAGGGATATAAAAACTCCAAATGAATAGGTACCAAAGATAGCTTTATTATATTGAATTTTTTTGGATTAAGAATAATAAAGAAAGAGAATTTTGTGTACATAACTTTGAATACAATAAAAGAATAATATGATTTAATTTCATTTTTTTGTGTAAGTATGAACATGAGAATAAAAATAAAACATCAATACGACATCCTATAGAAGTCACATTGGTGGAATAATTTCATGGTGTTTCAAAGGACTTGAATAAAGTGGAAAACTATCTACAAATTTTGTATAAATATCTAGAGAAGATATATAGTTGGACTGGGAATTCACTTCTCCATGGATTTAGGATTATTATTTTATACACCCTCCTAAAGTGTTGGTAACCATACCAGGGTGATTGATTGTTTAGGAAATCCATTGTATTTAGTATATCATTGTAGTAGAGAGTTTGTGTACTGGTCATAACCATAGATGGAAAGGAATAACTACTCTTACTTAGTAGTGAACCTTGTAAAAACATCATGTGTTATCATTAAATAGTTTTCATATACTTTTATATTCTAATGAAAATATAATAATATAATCAAGATCCAAATAGGTTTAAGAGGTAAAGGGATAAAATAATTTATTGGCTTAAAAATTCATCAACACTGATTCACCCCTCCCCCCTTAGTGTTGTGCATATCACTGAGTGGTCATTTAAAGTGGTATTAGAGAAAAGTTTCTCCTTTATTGAATTCTATAATTTGAAGTTATTATATTTTTAATATTTGAGTTTATTTTATTTGTTTAAAATGAATATTACTTTTGGTTAAGATTATATTATCTCATAGAAAAATTATATTCCCATCAAGACCATGTTAAACTAGAGAAATAAATAAAAAATAAAGTTAAATAAGATATCCCTCTTAAACTAATAAGAAGAAGGAAAATTGGTTTCTATATTTCACGATAACAAATAATTTATAACTGACATAGAAATTGAATAACATGTGGTTTGAATTACCACCAATGAGAAGGAAAAAATTCCTATCTCAAGTGAATTGATAACGTTTATTGATCATGAGGTATGTAAAAAATCATATATGAATAGTTGTAATGAAGAATAACCTAGTATAAGTGGTGATGATGATCTATCTATAACTTCTCAAGTTATATCAGTTAGTTGATTGAAAGATATTCTATGTTGTATTCCCAAATAAATAGTCTCTCTTATTTGTGGATTTGTTGAAAGTATATAGGAAGAAATCACCCAGCTAGAATAAGAAACAAATAATATGTAGAAGGATTTGTAAGGAAAAAAATCTACAATATATAAATCTCTCCAAGTAGGTTAAATACTTTGAAACAGGAATGGTGGATTTTGAAATAAGTTCCATGAAATTTGAATTTAAATGGATTGAATAAGTTTAAGAGAAATATGGAGTTAATGAGGCTCTTAAAGGAAAGACCCATAAACTTAAAGAAAAGTTAGAAAATAATATTGATGTCAAGGATTTAAAACTCAAAGTGAAATCCAATAAGATCAAGGGACTTGGATATTTCTACCAAAACAAAGTTAATATTCATGATGAAGACATTAATATAATGAATAAGGATTATGATGAGAAGGTGAGTATAATTGAAGATCCTAAGAACATACACAATATGAGGTTCCTAGATTTTGAAGACAAACTAACCAATCTTGAAAAGGCACATATTGAGTCTTCATAGAAGAAGGTTAAATTTGATGTTTCCACTCAATTATAAATGGATTATAATGTTAAAATGACTCTAAAATGTTATAATAAGATCATGAATTCATTTAATGATGTATCTTAAGAATATGTAAAGAAATAGGTACCAATCATACCTTCTTATAATGTTTTTATCTATATATGGTTTCATGAATAGTGTAGGATTAAAAAAAAAATCTACATAAGTATAGATGAATGAATTTGATAATAATCCTACCATCATGACTAGAGTGGATAGTAAAAAGAGTGTGGAAACTGGTTCCCCACGAATATCATAATAATTTTTGAATAACACTGAAAAATAGATTGCGTCTTGATCATATGTAGTAGATATAATAGGATCAAGGTTTTTAGGACAATGTCAGTTTTATAATAGATTCATAATTTTGGATTGTATTATTGGTACAATCCGCTAAATTCTAAATAAAAAAGGAAGTCCATACCAATGGGGAGAAATCTAGTGAAAAATAAGCAGCATTCTTGATTAATAAAATCTGTATACTTCAAACAAATTTTGAAATATTATAACTATGTTTTATGAAATAATGGTGGTCACAATATTGGTACATTATCATCTCAACATGTTTCAAAATATAATAAGGAATAATACCACATAATTTAATGAAGAAAGAATAAGAAACCTTGGTAAATAAGAAGAAAAATTTAGAAAATAACAATTCTCCTAAAAAATATCAATAAATATGGATTAAAAGGCCTTGGATTTAAAATATAAGAAGTTTAAGAAAATTGCATCATCTAAAAGAACTAATAAAAACAAAGGAAGTCAAAATAATCCCTATAGGAAACCCAAAATTGATGAAAATATACCCAATGATATTTCAATAATATAGTTAGAATATTCAAAGAGAGAAATAAAATTGTAATACTAACAAGAAAAAGATAATTAAAAATGAAAATGAAATATTACACATGAATAAGTAGAAAGAATAGTAGTTTTTTAACAAAAGACAACCCTTGTGTTGAGAAAGTTATATGCGAGAAATATAAATACATTGTATATAATGTAGACGGTTGTCTTACTATTCTTTTATAACAATAAGTGTTCCTTAAAATAATCAATAATGTATTATACATAAATCCTTTTGAGAAGAAAAATTATCCACATAAATTTTGAGAATAAATAATAAGATCCATGCTTCCTTAATAAAAATTTATGTTCATATGTGCAAGACTGAGAAAATCACCACAACCTTGTTCTTTACACTGAGAAGTAAGGAATAATCACCTTATTCCATTAATATTTGTGATTTTTATTTATACTTTCATTATAAGTAATATAAGTTTAAGAATAATATTAAGGGGATAACATGAGATAATGGATGGAATCTCAATAATGGAAAACATTACTTAAAGAATTTTTCATCATAGAATGTTTCCAAAGCCGATACATTGGAAAAATATTATAAGGGGATCATAATTGTTGAAGAAAAAGTGGTTGTTGTTAAAACATGATAGAAAAGTGAAGAAAATACCATCTTGGGTTGATCTTACTTTCAAAATTAAAAAGGAATATAATGAAGAAAGATAATATGTGATGAAGATGTGGAAATTATCAAAATTTTGGAAAGTCACATAAGGAAGATCCATTTTGGTTCAATATAAAAATAAAGTTCTTAAATCATATCTATTTAATAGATTTATCATTATTAAGATTCTGAAAAAGGTCTCCTTTAGGAGAGGCAAGTAGAGAATGATGAATTTTCTACCAAAATCATTACTTCATATAAATATTATTATTTTGATTTTTTCTTCAATGAGTGTCATTGAGGAAGGTAAATTTTTCTTAATCTCTCATAATTAGTTAAAAAATTAATCTTAACATAAAGGGAGAGAAATTTAATTAATTGGTGACATAAGAAAATTGGAAGTATTAAAGTGTACTAAGGATGCGTATCCTATTGATTGTACGTAAATGTTTTTAACCTATTTGTTAAAGTAAGTTCAGAAGTTTTAGGTTGATTTATTCTATAATAGTTTTAAATTAAAATTATTTTCTTCAGAATAAAATAAAATTGAACAACCCTTGAAGTTAATATTATGAGTTCTCATTTCAGGAAGTATTAACATTGGTTAATAAAAGATAGTTTTTTTCTAAATCAATTCCTCTTGTTTTCTACACCAAGAATAGATCATGTAGACTTAGAGTGAAATGATTAATGGAAAATTTATTAATAATTAACTAATACCATTTCCCATGAATTTTATATTTCTTATCAATAATGGGGAGAGAAAGTGAAATTAATGTTTGAGAATAAATGGAGAGAAATAAGTATAATACTCACATATTAATATATTCATTCTAAAGGAACCTTTAAGGTATTTCCAATAAATAAAAAGTGGGATATTGAAGATCCCTATTTGGGTGTAAATTGTATTTTTTGTTAGTGAATATCATTGGATGTCAATGGTTGTCAATGAAATAGAAATATTTCATTGATGTCAGCATGTTAAAGAGGTAGTAGAGATGAAATTTCATGGAATTTTGGTTGTAGTATCCAAGCCTATTAATGAAGAAGATATAGCTTGGATGGTTGAATGAATATGATAAATTTATAACTACGAGGAAGATAAAAAGTTATAATAAAATATTTTTGAGGAATATAAAATGTTCCCAAGTCTTATTATCTTGGAATTGGATAAATTGTGTTCTTGCATTTAGATGATTTGGGATATACTTATTTCCATAAGGTGAAAGATTATTTGAATATTTTGATTTAAAATTTGATGATTATAGGTGATATGATATTAATGTCTATAAAATGTTTCATATTGTCTGGATACACTCATTTTTTATCAACATTATGAATTAAACCTATAAAGAAGTTTTCAGATATTAGTATTCTTGATAGAGAAGTTGAAGCTAAACAGATGGATATTATTGAGACAAATGGACTGAATCTTCTAGACATAAGGAAAATTACTATATGGAAGATTGAAATTGATATTATGGTCAAACAGTATTCATATTTATATCATAGAAATATCTCTAAAAAATATTATAAGATTCTTAGTGATGTTTTCTTATTGATTAAAAAACAAAATTCCTTGTGGATGTGATTCAAATGATGCATTGTTAATCCTTAAATTATCAAACATCATGACTATTCCAAGTATTTTATGATCCCAGATTATGTTAGTCAAAGGAATAATATTCATAATAACAATGGATAAAAAATGTATGGAAACTAATGATGAGGTATATTGAACTAAGAGGAGTATGAAGTCCACTAAACAAATATTGTAATATTATTCGACAAAGAATCTTTCATTGAATCTCAGGATGGAAGGAAGTTTAATGAAGGAATCAAATAGAGGTTTCCAATAAAATTAAATGGACATAAGTTTCTAAATGATCATACATAGGTTTTCTAACAAAGTTAACTGATAGAGGAAATATGTGAAGATCATCGAACAAAGTTTGTCTAGTAAATGAATCAAAAAAGTTTCTAAACATATTTATTCCTATAAAATTATATCAGATGAAGACTGTTTTTAGAGTAATTGGAAAATAAAATCTAGATAAAATTTTATAAGTTCAATGGAAAGAATAATTATTGTTAATTCATCTGATAATAGTTTCTAAATGAATCAAACTAAATATTTTCAAATGATTATACATAATTCTTTGAGTCATTGAATAGAGAAGAGTTTATAAATACATTAGATAAAAGTTTCTAAGATAAGGCATTAGAATGTATTCTTCGAGTGATTTCATCGAATAGAATTTTATGAAGACATCAGTAAGTGTATTGCAGCATCATTAGACTGAGTTCAATGAATTCATTAGATAGAAGGAGAATAGCATATCTCAAAGGATTCATCAGATGAAGAAATGTGTACAAACATCTAGGAAGAAATAATATGTAGGAAGATCCTTACAAAAGTATGAAAAATATACTTTCAAGGGTAAATTGAATAAATTCATCAGACAAATAAGTTCCAAACAAAGAATATTTTAATGAAGGAACATTAGATGGAGTATTACTGAATGAGGGATTATCAAAGAGAGAAGTTCCTATGAAGTTGTACCCGATTAAGGTTTTAAGACCTTATAAATTATTTTTTAAATTTATTAATTTTTGTAATGTTGAGATATAAATTCAATGATGAAATAATAAAAAATGGAAGAATGTGATTCAAGTTGGTATTTCAAGAGGGTTTAAAAAGAATTTTGATGTCGCAATTTATAGAATGTTCTGATGGAGAATATTGACTAATATCTTTTAGTAAGTTTAAAGGTGGAAAAAATGGAGAATTAATTGAGTGAATATTAACATTTTTAAGTACTAAATTCAAATTTCAGTTAATGCCTCTACCTAAGTTTCAAGAGAAACTATTCCTATATAAAGGGAAGATGCTGTTTCAAGGAGAGATTTATTGAGATATCATTTTTTCAAGTTATTAAAGTTGTGCTTATTGTTGAATAATTGAGGTGTATCTGGGAAGTGTTGGTCATGATGCATAAGAGAAATTCTTCTTTGGGTTTAATTATTGGGAATAGAGGTACTGGATATAATTTTACCCAATAAAGAAGTGTATTTCTTGATGAGTTAGTTGAATTGGACAAGTTTCTGGTACTGGAAGAAACTTTTTTTTGGATTAACTGGTAGTATCAGATAAACCGACACCAAATGAGGAAGATGGGATCATATGAAGAACAATGGATAGAAAACATTTGGATGAACATGTATTGGACACAACTGTATTTAAGGGATAGGGTTCTAATAAAGAAGAAAGAAGAAATATAGGTTTGTATGCATCACTTTTACTACCAGAGAAGAATAAGAAGAGTTTATTTCAAGATGCTTTGCAAGTAAGAATAGAGGAATAAAAAAATGAGCAATAAAACATCCTAGAGAATTTACATTGGGGGAATACTTTATTTCTATTACAAATAACTTGAAAAAGTTTAAAATTGTCTATATAGGTAGTATAAATATACAGTAAGGAGCCGTAGTTGGAATAGGAATTCACTAGTCCAGTGATTTAATATTTTTTTCATATCCCCCTCCTAAATTGTAGGGTACCACAATTAGGTACATGATTTTTTTCTAGTAAATCCACTGTTTTTTTTATCTCATTATAGTTGAGAATACATGTACAGGTCATCACCATCCATGGAAAGGACTAACTACTCTTACTAAGTAGTAAACCTTGTAAAAACATATTATTTTATACTATATTTCATTTTATATACTTTCATACAATAATGAAATGATAATATGAGAATCAAGATATTAATAGGTGTAATAGGTGATGGGATAAAAATAATTTATTGGTTTAAAAATTACTCAACACTAATTTACCCACCGCTCCTCTCAATGTTGTGTGTATACCTAAGTGGTCCTTATAAATAGTTTTGAGCACACCAAGTTCTCAATGAAATGCTTTAAAAAATGTTTAGGTTCCAAATGAGTTTTAAAAGGGTGTTTAAAAAATAAATTTATATTGTAAATGGTGTTTTCTTTCTTATGATATTTTAGGAATTGAATTACATGGTTTTTATTATTATTTTAATATGGGATACCTTGGGTGAGTGGGTTACTGAAATAGATAAAACACATAGTGTAGATTTTTCTCTGGCTAAGGATGGTGGTTAAATTAGACTGAATGAGCTAATAGTATGGATTATTAACCTGTTGAGACAAAGTGAGGTCCCAAAAATTACTTGGTTCATGTATGTTGGATAATGTTCCTAAGGCTAGTCCTAGTTGACTTAGAACCATAGGTTCAATCCAATGATGCATGAATGGTGATTGTTGTGATGTGTTATATTTTATTTCCCTTACTTTTGGATTTTTATATTACCCTTACCATGTTACCTTAGTTTAATTTATTAATTCCCTATTCAAATTGTTTTTGAAACATAGCATTTTTTAAAATAAACCAATTTTTTTTTATAATTTTTTAAAAAAATGAACAATATTTAAATAAATATATCAAACTAGAACTAACAGTTTTCATGGTGAAATAAAATATATAGATTTATGGTGGTATCCTACAGGGAGTTTCCTCATGGCCTTCCTATGCGGTATATTTAGACTCAGTTTTGTAGGATACAATTAAAGGAAAGGGTACCATATCATTTGGTGGATCTTCATAATTCTCATCATCCTCTCTTGATTCTACGATGTTGGTGATTATGGGTCACAAGGAGTTTGATCTCATGAGGATAATTTTGGGGAACTTGGTGGATTTTGGATTATTTTATATCATCTACTCCATCCTGTACAATATTTGGTCTATTATATATATATATATGGTCACCAATTTTTTTATATTCATGGTATGATGATTTGAGTTATTAGATTAGTATTGTTTCTTCCTATGCTATGTTTGCCTAATTATATATTTTGAAAATGTTTATTTAATTTCACAGGTCTTAAAGTTAGGGATGGTTCATGCCAGATTTTTGGTTGGGATCTATTTGTTTGTTATTTGTATCCCAATGGTTTCATTTTGATACCCTTGTGTTTGTCACCAACTTGTGGTGATGGAGAACATGCTTCAGGCCTTATAGTGAGTCAAATCACGTGACATGTCAATTCAACCTGAGTTAGTTCATCACAATGTGACATATCCACCTCTTTTATTCATTTAAATTTAAAAAATATCTTTAAACAAGTAATTATTAAAAGATATGATATTACCTTAACATGAGGTTTGTTTCATGTCCTTGGGAATGAATCATGTTTTGATATATCATCAATTTTATATCTTTATGTCCCACATTTAGTATATTTTGATAAACCATTATATTTCTTCCTATAAAACACATAGTTATTGGGTAAAGTATGTATTTTATTATATCCCTATAACATTGGGCACAATTTTTTTACATCACAACTAGAATCTATACGCGTGTTTCCTTCCAGAAGTATCTCTTTCAAAAGTTCAAGAAATTCAATTAGAAATTTATCACCAAAACCATTTCATAATTTTAAGTTATCTAATATTAGCATGATAATAACAATATAAATTTAGTACAACATAAGAACAATGATTTTTTAAAATATCCATAAAATCACCCAACACAAGCTATTTTTTAAAATTTTTCAATACCTACATCCTAAATTAATTTATCAAGATGGTCTTATTATCTCATACTAAATTTCTTCTTCAACATTAGATCTTGAATTATTTTTTAATTAAATATGCCAAACCTAGTGTGTATAACTATGATTGAAACTATATCAAATCATATGGTATTTGATTTCTATGGACCCTAATTTTATCAAATTCAAACACTTCACATAGGGGTAGAAAAATGTTTAAATTTTTAAGATTTCATTTAACACTTTACAATAAATCAACCCATATCTCATATTCATCTCTTGTTCCTCATTCATTTATCAAATTAAGATCCATTAATTACCTAAAAAAATAATTCAAATTCAAATTTTATTAAAATATATAAATATATAAATATTTATTTATTTATTTGAAACATATAAATAAACCTATATATCTAAAAATACAGACAAAGAGAGAGAGACACACACACACATATATATATATGTAAATGATAAAACCAAATCAACACAAAAATATAATTTCAAAACATATAAGTTTAACACATATATAAATATATAATATATATATATATATACATATATATATATATATATATATATATATTATCATACAAATTTTAAACATATAAACAATTAAATAGATAAATTTTAAACATATAAATGTATAAAAATATAATTATAAATTTAAAACATACACATTTAATATATATATATATATATATATAAAGAATAATTAAAACATATAGATATAAAAAATTACATTAAAAATATATGAACATATAAATTTAAAATTTTAAAATTTTAAATTAAAGAAATTTAAATATATAGACCTTTAAATCTAAATAAAAAACATATAAATTCAAAAAATATATAAACATATAAATTTACATTATATAAAACATTTTAGAATATAAATTTAATATATATATATATATATAACATGTAAACATGTTATCAAATATATCAACACACATAAAGATGTAAATCCATACAAAAATAATGGAATTTTCATTGAAAATAAAAACCCTAAATCAAAACGTAATAATGAATATTTATTTTTTAAAAAAATATAAAAGAAATATTTTTAATGATGATTTAAAAAAATATTTAATTAAGTTATAAATTCAACCTACATTGCAATTAATTTTATCAAAAAATCTAACTAATAATTAACAAAACATCACCTAAATTCCTAATAATCAATATTTCACTACAAAAAAAAAATTAAAAAAACATATTCCAAAATAAAAAAATACAAAGGGTTGTTCATCCTCTTATTATTACTAAACTACATTATTCTTCAAAATAAAAAATTATGAAAAAAAGGGAAATAATTTTGAAATCATAGAAAATGAGGATAAAATAAATGGTGGAGGATGACGATGGAAACTAAGGGTGGTAAAAGGTGGTTGGGGGTGTTAAGAATGGGATAAGGGTACTTGTAAAATTTTATGTAGTAGGAATCAGGTGGAATGTGACCTAAAATGGGAGTTTTCTAAGAAATAACATTATGGAGACTCTTGATGATTTGAGTTTCAAGTTTGTTAGAATAGTGAAATAAAGTGGTAGGCCACACCCATTTATTGTTTAATTTTTTTAAATGTTTTTAATGTATTTTTTCATAAAAATATCATTGGTTATAGGGGTATTGTGATGACTTGAACCTGCACTCCCATATCTGATTCCATAAACACATACTTTACATACTGGCTTTGATACCAATGGTATATAAAAAAATATAATTATATAATAATTAGATGGAATAAAGAAAATATTAAATTTCATACATTAATAAGACCTTTTAGGTTTATAGATTTATATAATTGGGAAAAACATTAGCTAACTAAGGTAATGTTCTTTGTATTAAGCAATTATTTTTTTGATTATATATGAAACTACTTAATTAATAATGAATATTCAAAATCTCCAAAAAATTATTCCACACATGATAACCTTCCAAATATATCACTTGTACTACCATTATTTGTAACATGGGGAATGGAAACATTATAAAGGGGTGAGATAAAATGCTTAGTAAGGGAAACATATAACTGGAGTTGTCAAAAACATAAGCATGGTAAACATAATATGAAAGTAATAATTAAATAATATGAATCCATAATAATATGATGTTGAGAACATGTTATATCTATTATGATAAAATAAGACATGGATAATGATAATTACTAATCTCATACTGATGGAATGCACAATTTCGGACATCAAAAACATGTTTTCAAGGGCCTTTTCCAAGACATTATACTTATATAGGGAGAGGTATACACCAAAACCCAAGTTGTTTTGTATCATGATACCCATTGAAGATTCTAGGTTTGTTTGTTTGTTTGTGAAACTGGCAGTGAATCTAGAGATTTTTGGGTTGGTTCTTTGACATCGCTGGTTCCCCTCTATATCTTCACGATGATTTTCTCACCACTGTGAATGGCCTTCTTTAGAACCTGATGAGGGTTCTTTCATGGTATGAATGGATATGATCCATGCCTAGAGTGTATTTTCTGGTTCAAGATGACCTAGATCCCCCCTTCAGTGGTGTTTCCTTGGCATGATGCTGGGCCATCCAGTCCTAGGTGATGATGGTATGAATTTGTGTCCCTTGGAATGCCTTCTAGGCCTCTACGGTGGTGGTGTAGGGTGTCACGTGGAGTGCCACGAGATTTGATCAAGATAGTCATTGATGGTGGTGCCATGGTCTCATGATTACATCATGATGGTGAACCCAGATAATCTACAAGTAGTTACTTTAGATGTGGATAGAGCTGGTCACCTTCGCCATGCATGGCTTTTCAGATTTGGATGATTGAGAGGGTATGGCACTGCCATCAGTACTGGGCCTGTGCATTTTTTCATGGGACACCTAGCTGAGCAACCATGCTCTGTTGGAGGCATGACATATCGAATTTGATACTCGAAAGGGGTAATTCTAAGTAGTATTGTGCTGGGTTGAAACCCTCTTGATCTTCGAATTCTTTTAACGTCTCTATGTCCCTGTAGTCTAGGTTTTCCCCCTTTACCCTGAAAAGGGGGTTTATCCAAAACCAATAAAAATTTTGTCCTTCGGGCTATTCAGTCAGTCTTTCCATACTTTGTGAAGTACGAAACATTTCAAAAAGATGTATTATGTGGTAGAAATTTAAATTCATAAAAAATATAATACCATATAATATAATCATTTTTAGAATATTCCATAGTATTAAATGTAATGACAGGATCATTACACAATGAATGAAAATTGAGTTAGAAAAAATCTTTACAATTGGTGTAACAACTGAGTCAAAATCCATTTGACAAAAAAGAAATAATTTGGATTATTATTTACCATAAATAAAAAAATGTGATAAATATACATCTACAGGTAGTGAATATGCCATTAAAATGAAAACATAGAGCACAACATAAACATGACTCAAGGAATTAAGGTTTGAGACCAATAACTCTTAAAGCTTGAGTAACATTTTTATAAAAACCCCTAGAAATATAGGGAATATAATTAAACTTAAATTGAAATGGTTAAAAGATAATTAAGGATATTATATCTCAATGAGATAGTATAAAAACCACATAAATTAAATTTCATCCAAAATACCCAATATGTCTCAGAGAGATGAATTTGTGATGAAAATCCTTACCTCAGTCCTGATTTGTTCAGCACTTGCACCAAAAATCCTGAATAATTAAATTTATTTTAATAAATATATACCCAATAACCTAATTCATAACTATAACCATTTATACTTATAATTTATAATCATCTGACACACACACACACATATATATATATATATATATATATTATTTTACCTATTTTCAACACTCGGTGTAAGAAATATTTATAAATTTGAACTAGTTTCATAAAAATGGTATTGGTATTCCTTATTATTAAAGATTTTACCATTAAAATATAATTAAAGGTACTATAATATACTTTCCATAAAATTTATAAAGGTATGATTTCATTCCATGGTATTTTTTGTTACAAACTATGAATATGAAATCAGTGATAATCATGTTTTGGTGATTATTAATGAACAAAATGTGTATTCTAAATTAGTGAGTTAAATATTGATATAACCTTACTAAAACAAAAAAAAATTATTTGAATATTTATATCATATTATACCATCAAATAATTTCTAATATTCATCCATGATATAAATTCATGGTATTGTTGAAGGATATGGTTAAACCGACCCAAACATGAACCCACCATGATTACTGGATGATTATGTGGTTGTTTAATAGAAATATCATTATACTAGAATAATAATGATCTTATTTAGTGTTTATTATTATTATATATCAAAATTTTAAGTATGTAGAAGAAGTATTGGATTTGAAAATATTATATAGTAGAAAAAGGATAGTTTCATTTTAGTACGCTTGTTCTAAATGATTGATTTAACGACGACATTTTTTGATCATATTATTAATAGGTTGTAACATCCTAGCATGGATTCCACTAAACTGGTGCACCAAGATGGTTTTCAATATAACCTCAAACACACATCCTTGTATGCTATAGTTTTCTTACTAGAAGTGGGGGTCTAAGGTGGTGCTATGACGAAATTATACACCCATATCAGAGTGCCCAATAAAAATATAAATAACCAAGCATCATCACATTAGATTACAAGAAAAGATTAAAATATCATATCATATTATAATATAAAATGAAATGTAGTAAAGTAACAAATAATAATATAATCCATACAACTAACTTCCGACAAGGCTAGTTACACAAACATTCAAAATAAAATAAAATCCACGAAAAAGGGATCTACTACATCATTGAGCCAAACCTCATTGAGTCTCTTATTAACATATGATCCATCTTGCCTGATCATGAAAAAATAAACAAGGGCCTCATCCCAAACCTAGGCCTACAATAACAAGTGAGAGCTACTTGGCTAACCATGTGTAGTGGAGGCCTGATTAGGGTGTGAGTATGACTCTGTAAGACACCACCAATGGTTTCTAAGGAAAATACCAGTCAAAGAAAAAATATATGCAGATAAATAGGGGATTAAATAAACATTATCTAAATAAAGATACAATTCAAAAGAAACAATAGTTTATCTAGTAACCCTTTGGCCCTCAAGTTATAAGTAGATACCCAAGGAAACCAAACATGCAATGACCCAAGACGGTCATCCAAGTCATGAAACAAAGGGTGAATCTTACTTTAAACAATGGAAGGTTATTTTCATCCATCATCTAACTCATGGAATCTTAAGTAAACAATCCAATTATCCATCTTATCCTCTTATGTTATCAGTACACAGAGTGTTTGTCTTGTATCCCAACCATATATCAATATCAATCATGCATGGAACCTTAGTCCAGTGCATAAACCATATAAAAATCTATCAATGTTGATACAAAATTCCAGGTCTGATATTATAATCATTCATTATAATAATAGTTCCAGGAGAATTAGTCTAGAATATACTTATACATTAAAACATTAGCATATGGAGTATCAGTCCAACAACTAAGTGTTGGATGTAGAGTGTCAGTCCACTATCCATTCCATATAGTATTCCAGTATGTCTAGAGCATCAATCTAGAATATAAAACATATAGAATACTACTAGTTCCCAAATCCTCATCTAGACACTTATTGTATATAATACACTACTTGTGCTTATAGCATTAGTTCAACACCAAAATCATACAGTTTACTACAAATGTTCGGAGTGTCATTCTGGTACCTAAACCATTCCATCACCTCTTAAATACTAATTTTCTATATCTTGACATTTCAAAAATTCTATAACCATAAGAAACCCCTCTTAAACCATTATCATTTACCAAATCCCCTATGGGCCTTCAACACGAAAACAAACCCAAATCTTTCCTTTCTATTAAAATTATCCAAAGAGAAATAAAGGTATTTCACCAAAGGGGAAACCACCCACCCATTTCAAATAAACCATTGAAAACCATTTATAAACCCCCTTTTAAAATAAATTTGAGTTCAACAACCCACTTTAAAACAAAATCCACTTCAACATAGCTTTCCTCCTTTGAACCCCAAAATTTGACCAAAACTCAATGCACATGTTTAAAACCATATCAAAGGAATTATAGGTTTCTTAAAATCTTAACACATAAAATAATTTCAATTTATCATTTCAATATGTTTTAAAATATTTATTCCCACGTTCTACCAAGTATCCCTTAACCATCCAATCTATCCAACCAATGATCTTAACATGGTTAAGCTTGTGACACACTTACATTACCCTTTACAAACATGTTCTACTATTTCCAAGAAATGACCTACCCCATGAGAAGAAATAGGTTCAGTATTAAAAATACCAAAAAATAAAATGGTATTAATGGAAGGTCAATGTTATAAATTTAAAGGCCAAAATCATTAAATCAGACCAAGGAATAAAACACACCACACATGGGTCTTAAGGCATGTATCACATACACATGTATATAAATTAACAAGACTATGGGTAAATCTATTAGACTACCTACTTCATAAATTAATTGTTCCATAAAATTTCTAAATTCTGTAGGTCTTTCCAAGACTCGTCCAAACTCCTCAGAATTTAACCAACCTTGTCTCGATTGCCCAAGCTCTAACCACACATCAAGAAAAAATAATTAATTAATTATAACAATTATAATTAATTAATTAATTAAAACCCAAATAATTATAATATCAAAAAACTCACCAAGAACTCACTATGACATCCTGATCTGGGTTCCACATGTTGGTGCCCTGATCTAGTTCTTCACATGAACTCAAGTGCACCTCCCCATATGCTAGAGACTGCTAAATAACAGTGAGAGTGTAAATTGTAACATAGGGTGATTGTACCCTATTTATCAATGAAGAACAACCAAAAAAATTATAAAAAATAGACTAAGGATAAAAAATCAATAATTAATAATAAATACCAGTATCTCATATCGAATAAAAAACAAGCAGAAATGACCAAAAATCAAAGTAGTAGATATATCATGCAATATAAGTGTCAAGTGTAAAATGAAGACCCAAAATAAATACACACTAACATATCCCAAGTGGGTAGAAACATAATTTATGGTTTCCTAACCAATTTTCTATCCCTATCCCCAACTCAACAATCTAACATAAGACTATTTCCCTTATCATGTCTTACAAACATGAAGTCTATCTGGGTACCGATCAGGCATTCTGAGTAGGGTTTGAGTAAAACTCAATAATCCAACACCAACGATGTGTAAATCAATATACATTCAATAAATGTTTATGAATTAGTATAAATAATAAATAAAAATAAAAAATTAAACATGTTTCTCAATTAACTATTCTTTAATCAACCACATATCCCCCCCCCCCCCCGAGTTCACGATGACACCTGAACCAATCATAGGTGCTTCGGCCCGTGTCAGAGTTTGAACCGCACACCCAAGGATATAAAAACTAAATCATTCATGGGATTTCATTATTAATTTAATTCCAATTTCATAATCATGCATCAGGGGCCTACAATAGTAGTTTGGAACCCCATGGGTATTTGGGGCATCAATCCCTAACCCACACTTCATTGTTCATATTCACATATAAATATATATTGTGGTCCTAGAGTATTAGTCTATAACCCCATGAGTATTTTTAAAATCAGTCCCTATCCCACAAATCATTTTCCACATGTGTGTATTTGGGTCCTAGAGCATTATTTTGGAACCCCATGGGTATTTGGAGCATTAGTCCCTAACCCACAACTCATTGAAAATCACATATATCACAATATAAAAATCAAGGTTCAACACCTTTAACCTTATTATCAATCATTCAAATCTTGGTGAACCATTTAATTAACCAATCAAACCATGTTTATTTACTTAAATCATAAGTAATAACATGAAAAATTCTATATTAATTCATTTATCATCAATTATACACATTTCCTTAACCCCTCAAGGTTAATCCAATAAAACCTTTAAATAACATTATCAACCATTCAATAAGGATTCAGATCAATTAAATTATCTCATTATTACCCTTTTTACAATTCATAAATTATCATTTAAAATTTATTATCACACCCTATGGGTTGCATCATGACTGGTCTCAAAACTCCAATGGGTCCAACAGGATCCTTGAAGGGTCTCACAATTCTAAGGGAATTAAATTCACTCTTCGAATATAAATGAAATTTCACAATGTGGAAATGAAATGAAAAAATTACATACATAATATCATAATAAATACTATGGGAATTAGAAATTAGATCACCTACCACTAAATCATTGATGAGCGTTCACCAAACCGTAGCCCTTAATTTGATGTAGAATGATCTAATTCACAACAGAAGAGGAGATCTATGAACAAAAACTATGACCAATATCAAATGAAACTAGATACATAAAAAACTATATCTAAACCATCAACAATAGAGGAGTTCATACCTCTATAATGGGATAAAAAAATTAGTGAGAGAGGAAATATAAATAAAGAATAAAATCTCTTACCAGAGAGTCAATCTTCTTCCACCTGACCTTCGATTCATAATGGAAGGAGTTAGAGAGTCCTTGGAATCCTATTAAGGGCGTTTAAAAATTATGGAAATCATATTAGGTAAAAATAGGGTGATTATGTATATATCCTGGTGGTTTGGTAAAATTTAAATAATTTTTTTGGGGTTTAAAATCCCATGTGCACGGTTTCCTGGGCGGGGCACACAATTTTCCAAACCGTGTGCCCTAACTGTGCACCCCTACTGTCTGGGGTGTATGGTTACTCCTAGGTAGGTGATTAGTTTTCCAAACCATGAACCAATAATGAAAATACCCTCTATTCAATGGTTCATAGTTTGGGGAGGGTGGTCACATGGTTTGGCCAAACCATACACCCCTTGATATGGACCAAAATGGGATGCACGGTTTCTTAGGGAAACTCGCACAGTTATCACTAACTATATATCAACCATTCGTAGCCCCATGGGATTCCAAAAATCTCCAAATTCACCTAAAAACTAACCAAAGAAATACCCAACCAAGGTATGATTAAAATATGGGTAAAAGAGTACCTGGAAATGAGTATAAAACATC
The DNA here is from genome assembly GCA_963277665.1 of Viscum album. Lineage (NCBI taxonomy): Eukaryota > Viridiplantae > Streptophyta > Magnoliopsida > Santalales > Viscaceae > Viscum > Viscum album. The sequence goes on from OY728122.1 coordinate 602,483,714, forward strand.
TCGAGAAAGGTCTTGATCTTACAATCTTCCCACCATATGACATATCATCCTCGAGATATACTCTCAAGAATCACTAATACTTTGAGGTGAATAGGTTGGGCTATTAGTATTTAATATCTACTTCCCTCTCCCAATTTTACTCCTAAAAACATCCATAAATCCATAGCAATCAGACCAATGGCATAATCTTTCCCTGAAAAACATTCTCACTATAATCCACAACATGAATCAGATGCTCCTCAAAGCACCCATCAGCCTCAAGATCAATATCACCCACATCAGTCACATGAGAAGGGTCAGGGTGATACTAGTTAAGCTATGAGACATGAAAAACATATTACATAGCACTATACCTTTTTGGAATATCCAATTGATACACCACTATTCTGATTCTCTCTATAATCTCAAACGGTCCAACAAACCTGGGTTCCAAGTTTCCCTAACTCTGAATCCTATGGTGACGCAATCTCAGTGACACCTGAAGGAATACATGATCAACCACAATAAAAAAGGGGTAAATTTTTTTTATTAGCATACAACTTCTACATAATTTTATCCATATCCCTATGTTTCCAAATCAACTGAACCTACCCCAATGTCTCTTATACAATACTTAATCCCAAAAACTATGAATCACCAGGCTCCATCCAACATATAGATTATCCACATGGTCTACCATAAAATTCCTTATATAGTTCCATTTGAATGATATCCTGGTAACTTTTTATAGGAAATCTCAATGAGTGCTAAGTACTTCTCCCTAGATCCACCAAAATATAGGAAACATGATTGCAGCATGTCCTTCGGCACCTAAATAGTACGCTATGATTTCTCATCTATATGTGGGAAAAAGGTAATACTTAGAAACACTTGGGCACCCAAATACCTATATAATCCTTTCCAAAATAATGAAGTAAACCATGAATCACAATTTGAGACTATGCTCTATGGAACTCCATGCAAATGGAATATCTCCCAAACATACATTTCACCAAACTAATCAACTATAAAAGTTTCCTAGATCAGCAAGAAATTTAATTCTTTCATCAACTAGTATAAAATTACCCATATTGCATCATTCTTATAAGGGATCCTCATAATACCTACCAAAAATTACATGGTGACATCCTCACATTTTCTTTTCAGAATGGGAAATGACTATAACAAACCACTAGTTCATTAATGCTCAACCTTAACCTAATGATAAGTGTAGAATCGTGTCATGAAACCTACAATCTCCCTTTTCATGCCCATCCACCAATACTATATGTAAATATTAAAAAATATTTTGGTCAAAACAGGATGAACCTCTCACTTGAAGGCTTGAAATTCTTGCATCATCTCCTCACACATACATGTAGGAATAACAACACCATTTTATACATAGATTATCTTATCCTCATATATAGTCCAATCAAAATGTGACACCCCACCTTCAAGTCTTACCCTCAAGGACAAACACTTTGGATACTCATAATTCCTCTCCTTTATATATATCAGTAGTATGGACTCCCATGATAGGGGTAAATAGGCCATCTTTTCTTGGCCCTCCTGAACCCCAATGTGCATCTCATCTATCAAATTCATCATCTTTCACCCAGAACTAGACTCCTAAACTACTTGATTCTGCATCTTTTTTCACAAATAGTATGAAACACTGTTTCCCTTCCCCATTGTATAAGCTAATTCAATATCAAATGACTACATATACTCAACCAATATCCACTACTGGAGATTCAAATATCACTATGAAAAGATACACTTTAAGGTTTTGTGTTCATTATTCATAGTAAAATTTTCACCAAATAGGTAATTCTACCAAGATTTTAAGTCATAAACCATCACAACTAACTCGATATCATTCATATGGTAATTTTTTTCATGTTTCCTCAATTTTCACAACCCATACACAAAAAATCAATCTCTCTGCATCAATACCACACCAAGCCTAATCCCATATGAATCATAAAATATAGTATAATCTTCACCTGGATCAGGTATGATCAAAATCAATGTGGTAGTAAAATGATCCTTCAACTCCTAGAAATCATTATCACATGATATAGATCATTCAAACTTGATCCCCTTATTGAAAAATCATGAAAGTGATGATTCCAAATAGAAAAATTCTTGATTTAATCTCTAATAATATCCCACAAAACCTAAAATGGTTGGATATAAAAAAAATCTTGGGATGATCCCAAGAAACAATTTTTTGGAATTTATATAGGCCCACTAACACACCTTCCTCAGAGTTTATGTGGCCTAAGAAATGTACCATGTAAATACAAAATTGAAATTCATATAGGCTGGTGTATATCCAATGCTCTCTCAGTGTACTCTAGATGATGTAAAGATATTGGGAAAGATCACCATGAGTCTTGGAGTACACCAAGATGTCATAAAAAACCACAAAATAATCCAAGTATAGGAAAAATATTGTGTTCATCAATGCCATAAATACATTAGAAGTTCTCTTTAGCCCAAAAAACATTATGATAAACTCATATAGGTCATACCTACTTCTGAAAGTAGTCTATGGTATATTAGAAAGTATAACTCTCAATTAATGATAACCCAATCTAAAGTAAATAATGGAGAATATAAAATCTCCTCTTAACTATTCAATGAGATTATTGATATGCAGAAGAGGATATACTAGTTCCTCACTATCATCTAGTTCATTTTTTTGTAATCAATACAAAAACAAAATTTCCTATCATCCTTCTTGGTAACCAAAATCAAAGAAACACAAGGTGACATAATCTCATGGATAAATCCATTATCCATAAATTATTAGAACTAATTATTAATATGTTTAAGCTATGTCAGTGCAGTTCAGTAAGATAGAATGGAAACTGGTTTATCTCTTGGAAGAAGTTCAACTGTAAACTCAACATCTCTCTCAGGTGGCATCCCTAAGAAGTTTTTAGGAAACACATCCTAAAATCGGTCCACTATGGGTGGAAAATAACTATGAACTATACCTCCCACATTTATCAAAAGAGCCGCAACCAGGGTGTTGATCTCCCCTAGTCGTTGATGAACTATCCCGATACAATCTTAATGGATATCCCATTCTATTTAATGGACATAATTGTTACACTAAAGAGATGTAAAGGTAACCCTCCTATGGTTACAATCAATGTTGAATTGGTACGATTCTATCCAATCCATACCCAATATCAATTCAAACCCTAAAAATTCTAGTATGAAAAGATCCCAAAGGAAACAATACTCACTGATCTCAAGGAAACGTCCCTTGTATAGATAGATTTTCTTTGACCATACACCCAGTGGTGTGCCGATCATCATAACCCCACTCAAAAAATATACTGTTAGACTAAAACCATTCACAAGTTGAGTAGATAATTTGAGGCTCATGTAACAAATAAAGTGATATCAAATATAGAATCTACAAGAATAGTACCTCTAACTATTAATAGACCAACCTCGCTAACCACAAGTTCAAGCTGAGCTACATGAAGCTATTCTATCCCTCTAATCTATTCTCTAGTCTAATCCCCCTGAGCTTCACTACCCTATTGATATAGGAACTCTTTCCTTGAAGTATTATATTCACCGCCTAGACTATCATGGCAAGTAGTACTCCAACTTATAGACCAATATGGGTTAGAAGACCCCGTTCCCATAATTTGGTTCAATCTAGCTCCTCTATCACTACCCATATGTTGTGGTTTCCTACAGAACCTCTTTAGATTCCCCATATTTCCACAATCTCGTCACTCTACTAGTGGTTGGGGACACTGGTTACAATAGTGACTCATCCTATCACACTAATGGAAAAGAACGTGAGTATTGTCCTGGTTAACTAATCATTCTCCTTGGATACTTTGTTTTCCAATTCTCAGGATAACATTTTCATTGTGATTATTCCTACTCTCAAAAGATGCACCTATATGTTTTCCAACAGAAACCACATGTACTCTGCTAGAATCATTCTTCAGGTTCCCCTCAAAAATGAGAGCCCGATTCACCACCTAATAAAACTTCGTTACCCAAAATATATTAACTTGGGACTTAATATCACATTTAATACCATCCTAAAAATGTTTTTTTAGTTTCCTTATCCCCTATCAGTGCAGGGAAAAATTTCTACAAGTTAGTAAAGTAACTGGCATAGTCTATAACAGATATACACTCCTGGGTATAGTGACCCTGCTATTTTCTTACATGACTATTACATCATTTTAAAGATAAACAACATAATAGTGATACAAATAAAAGATCCAAAGGTTTAGTGTATTCATAAAATTAGGACCATACATAACATTTACATAATAAAACATAAACATTTATTTAATTTCTTATTCTCTAGATTCTTATTGGCCTTTATGTTCTCATTATTATAAGTATTCACCTAATGATATTATAAGGCCCCATCCTTAAACATTACTTAATCTTGAGATATTACAATATTACACATTAAGGATCTTTTCAGGTTTAGAGTTTTAGAAAATTAGATCATAAAACTTGCATTACATTCCACATTTAAACAAACTGGTTACATAAAAGATAGTATTCATTTTCCCATCAATGGAAACATATTTAAAATAAAATATGGATTATTTCTTGACACTTCCTTGAAACTATCATCATATCATGTACCAATCCATTGACCTATGAAAACATTTCAAAAACTTTGGATGAGCATAAAAAGCTTAGTAAGGGTTATAAAAATTATGGAAAGGAAACATGAGTACATATATACATAAGAATGAAATCATACTTTACCCATAAAACATAATCAATTTAACATACCTCATAAAATCATGAATAAATCATGGAAATCCTAAGACATAAAGGTAACTTTAGGAATTCATAACATTCTTACGTAGGGAGTAACCCTCTTGGTTACATTTGGAATATACATCATAGTATATTCCCTAAATCTCTTCGGATAAACCTTAATGTTTAACTCCTTCGCATTACCCAATGCATTGGAGAGCTATATCGGGCTCACCCGCCCTTAGTTTATCACGGAACCACCTGTATTCATAACAATGCCCAAGAACCATAATATAATCATAGCACATAACTTAAGCATAAAGGAAATATAACATTCCCACATTGCAATAACAATATAACATTTTAAGATATTGAAATAATGAATCCATTCTAAAAACCATTTTAAAAAATATTTAAAACATTTAATAAAGATATTTTTAAATCAAAGTGTCCCATAACACATTGAAGCTTTTAACATTTAAAACCATTAATATCCATATAAATAAATCCTTAAAACCATTTTGAAAACATGGATATTAATGAGAAATATTTATAATATTAAATCATTAAAACATTTAAAACGATATTTTAGTTAAAGGGTTTTTAACAAAATGAGATACACTTGAATACAATAATTAAGGAATAACATTTAATAAAAACTTTATAATATCATGAGAATAAAGGGATTCATGATATAATACTCCAAATGATAGTATATACCCCATATAAGAGTGAATTGGTGCATAACAACAATGAAGTCTCAATGGAAATGTAAATTGAGATGAAATCCATTATAAAGATGGTATCCTTAAATTAAGGATAAATCAATCTCATAATTATGTGAGACAAATATAAATACACCCAATATAAGTGGATATTAAGTGTAAAATAATCAAAGGCCATTCACACATATTCAAAGGATGACATATTCAATAACTACATGTTGAACCCAAAGAAATCGAAATTGGGTTAAGAAGTTACCTTGACATCCTAACGACGTCACATAAAATTTTAGAAAAAGGGTTGATGATAGAGGTAAAGGGTATATCATCACATGGACATAAAATTTAAGACAATAAGGATATATAAGAACATATCCCCACATAATAAGATGAAAATTAAAAAACATAACAAGAGAAGTCTTTTAAAAAGAGGAGGGTGAAAGGTTCCCTTACCGATTTGGGTAACTTTCGAAACATACTCCACATGAAAGAAGGACTATACAACATTGATGTAAATACTCATAAATGAATTTATGTTACACCAAGAGTATAATAATGGACAGTAAATACACCACTCAAAAGTAAATATTGGAAAATGTAGCATGAATCTCACGAAAACACAAAGTGAGATAAAAAGGCCCTTACGAAATTTCGGCAGCCTAACAACGCCAATTAAATCTTCCAAAATGGATTGATGAGTGAAAATAGGGTCTCTCATCATATGAACATAAAAATTACAGTAAGAGTAATATAAAAGAATATACCAATCATAATAAAGATGAGATTAAAAGGAATGACATAAAAGAGTGTACTTAAAAAGAAAGAGAGGGGTAGGATCCCTTACCTCGGGTCCGACTTGACTCGATCGTTCTTTAACCTCATGAATAATAAACTTGAGTTAATTTATACTTGCTTAAGAACCTTTTCCAAGTTCATTATTACTTTTATATCTCTTACTACCATGCTATGAACACTATGTATTTTTTTTAAGTTAATAATGGTCGTTTTGTAGATCATTGCTACTTGAGTAAAAAATAAACTCTTTATAATTTAAAGTTGTTCATGTGGTAAAATATATATTATATACAGAATTATATTCATTATGTATATATAATATATATAATATATATCCATTATATAAATGCATTTATAATATTACATAACATTCAGAGGTAAGAAATGAAATGCACCGTTCATGGAGACGGTAAGCCGTACATACGCATGAACGCTACTTCCATTTATATTTCTTATTTAATGGAATTAAAACATAATGATACATAATAGTAATATAATTAAATTATGTTATAATATATAATATCATTAAATTTATCCTTTATACGTACCACATATGGTGTTAACGAATCAAATCACTTTGAGGGGGCGGTAGTCTGCACTTCCTAAAATGAAGATATCGCATTTACCCATAATGGAAACCATAAAGGTATGCCAAAAATAAAAAATACAGAAGCTTAAGTAAAACATAAACATATTATATATAATATATAAATATAGTGTCATCTTAATGTCCACCTTTGAAGGTGTTAGAATAATATTGAACAATCATCATTTCGTGAGGCAGAAATCCGCCATCCACGGAAACAGTATGCTCTTTAACCATTAGATGAATGTGTGTGTAATTGTAGCTCGAATACTTCTTATAAAAACATCATAGTATATTGAAGATACTAGTTTTGTTACAAAATAAAATAATAAAAAGAGTTTAGGGGGTTGGTGAAGCAGAAAAAAAAACAAAAGAACACAAGTGAAGATATTACCTTAAAATCGGGTATCTCTCTTTGATTTGAGCTCAAAGGTTTCCTTGGGAAGACTTCTTCCCAAAGTGAGGCTTCTAGGAGTAAGATAGGGATGTGGAGAGACAAAATTATCAGGGGTTGTCCGAGCCAAAGGCTTGAGAGTTGTGGGTAAGGTGGTAGAGGTGGGGGTCTTTTATAAGAGGAGAGGATGGGCACTCTTGGAAAGTTAAGAAAAGATACTTTGTTATAAAATGATTTTCGGATAAAAAAGGTCCCATAATTATAAATTTATAGGATAAGGTTATAAGGGTTCTAAATCCACCCATCCAATAGGTTTTTCACAAGTGTAGGTCTTATATTTTACATTATATTTTCATTTTATTTAAATCGTTAAATAATGAGGTCATCGCTCCATCATCATGGTGTCATAAATAATTTAATTTATTTAATGTATAAAAATTATAAAAAAACTACTATGATGTAGGAAATCTTTTTAAATTTCCAATTAATATTTATAGTATAACATCTTACTTGTATAACCCCATGTAAAAATTGTTTTAGTAAAACAACTCATGTTTGTGTCATTTTTACTTTTACATTAAATAAAAAGAATTAATGTATTTATCTTACACAAGTGGCTCCATGGGGTCACAAAAATCTACCCATGGGTTTTATTGGTCGTCCATGACACATCCAATAAGGGTAGGACATTTCTCTAGGTCATTTCATATTATTAAAACAGTATTTCTACCTTAAACTACAATAATTACCTCTAATCGTGATTAAAAACTTAAAAGTTACTATTCACCAAAAAATTATTTTAATCCCATTGAACCAAATTTTACATCCTAATTAAAACCATGTATGTTTTATTTTTTAAATTCAAATCACAGAAGTGGCAAAGTTTCATTTAAATGAAAAAGCAGTTTTTAAACTACCACTTAGTGGTTTCACTATTCATCAAAAATTGAAGTTTTTCAGAAAAATACCAAAAATTCATCCTAAGATATATTTGGTATTACGAATTCAATAATGATTTCTATTTTACAAAATTCAAAACATATATGTTGCATTAATTAATTTAATAATTAATTCCCGCTGTCAAAACAAATAGCGTGTTTTTAAGAAACAATATCTATTAAAAGATTGACACTAGTTTAAGTCCAATTTCAAAGTGAAATTAATTAAAATAACCACCATTATATTAAATGGTAAAAATATATTCTAAATACACTTTAATATAAATTAAAAATATAATCTATCAATATAAATAAATCAGATTAAAAGGAGGTTTTGAATTAAAATGCCACATTTTCAATAAAAATTATCTTTATCGGAAAAATAACAAAATTTTACACAAAGTAAATTTTGATGTCCAGATTATAAAGAAGGATTTTATTTTGTCAAAAACAAAATATAAAATTGTCAAAAGTATATTTAAAAAGGGTTCTCCATCAAAAGGCAGTTAATCGACCTTTTAAAGAATATTAGAAGATTTATGCTTAAAATTGGATTCATTTGCATTTTAAGCCTTTTACATTTATTGGATAAAAGTAAAAATATTTGACAAACATATATAATAATTTTGTAGTTAGTTACATTAATTCCCTCCATTATAACTGCTAGGCGTTAACTACCTTTTAAAATAATATTATTTTATTATTAGAGTGTAACGTAAGATTTCTAAGAATCTCGTTGTTGCGTATTGGGTACGCCCTCAAGCATAGCATTCCCTTTTATGTAATATTAATATTTTATTCAAAAATATGGATAAATATGAAAATTTCATATTCTTTATTTACCTAGGGTGTTACATCCTTCACCCCTTTTGGGAAGTGCGTCCTCGCAATTTTAAAGTTGGGCTTGGAAGCTTCATTGAAAATCCCACATTGGAACAAGAGTCAGTAAAACTATCACTTTAAAAGAATGAGAGAGAAGTAAAAATGTCACCCGAGTTAACCCATACTAGGATTCCAAGTATGAAAATATGGATATGGAGGAGAAAACAAAGGGTCATGTTCTGATGGAGAGTGATAGTAAACATGTCTAGGAGAAAGCTAACAACAATAAAATCACAAACTTGTGATAGGTTAAACGGTATTTGATTCCTCAATAGGAAAAATTAACAGAAAACATTTTTGTTTTAAGTTAATTTTCATTGATGAATTTATTTATGATCTTAACTAAAACATTAGGAAGCATACTTAATTGTCATGTTGACTTTCAACTTTTACTAGATTTCTTACATGAACTCATATTTTCTCCAAAAGACGAGTACTTAGTATGAATTGTTCACATTAAGAGAGCTATAATCAACTTCTAGAGAATCACCTAATCCACAAAAGATAACTATATACTTCCCATGTCTTTAGACCTTAACCAAAACTAAAACAAAAAAGGCTAGTATGAGATCAGATAATACCCAAAAAGGATAATCCTTTATATAAAAAAATCCATTCTTAATCTCCAAATTTTGTCAAAAAAAACCCAAAGTTCAACAAAGACCATTCAATAAACATCTATCCATAAAATTCTACAAATTAAAACAAACTAAGATTGAAACCCAAAATGTATTAACCAATAATTGCCTCAAATTCAAGGATCATATAAACCCAAATGGTTCTTTATAACTACATCCACAAAAGAAAGGATAATTATTCCTTGAATAAAGTTTTCATATATCAAACATCAAGGTTACTATAAAAAGTCTTCTAATGTAACCCCCTCATCAAAAGAGACTTAATACATCTAAGAATTTCACCATCCTAAAATCTACCATAACTCTTGAATCCCTTATATGACGACTTCTTACTCATTCAACATTATTCATGATCCATTAGCCATTCCTTTTCAACTTATTCTGAAATACTTCTTTCCTACAAACAAAATCATGAATCATATCCTAAGATTCCAATAATAGGAAAGCATATGTTAAGAAATAATCCATACCTTTCATTCTTCATTTTCAGTTTCTTCATCCTCAATCAGAATGGCATTAGGTATTGGTAAATGAATATTTGTACGATCTTGGTGACCCCATTCCCGAAACTTCTTCATAGGACATGTGTTTTCATAATGACCATGCAAACCACATTTAAAACATTCAATTTATCCTTCATAAAGAACTTCTTTCCCTTTCCTAGAGTCAACTAGATGCTTCCTTTTTACATGGAAGGTTCTTGCTTTATAACCTTCATTTCCACACCTATAGCATCTTTCTGTCCCTTTGAAACATTTTCCTATGTGTTTCTTTCCACATATTTGACACATAGGTTTTTGAACATACTTACCTTTATGATTATTACCTGAACTTCCGTAGGGATTTGTTTCTCGCATATACGATGCCTTATAAAAATCACTAAGGTTCAGGTGGTCAATCATGACTCCAGATAGTTGGTTGAGGATAACCACAAGAGTTCTCATTGCAGCTCCTATATCATTCAGTTTTTATTTCATAAAACCGTCACAGTTTTCTTCAAATCCATTGTTACTTTGGTGCCTACTAGATCTAGATATTTACTAAAACCAAAAAGGTCAGTGTGATTATATCAGTAAAATCATCAAATAAAAAAAATAGGAAGATAAACACCAAGATATACTTATCCAAGTTATCTCAAACTCATTCTAACTTTAAAAAAAACAATGAATCCATCTAATATACTAACCATTATGGTTATACACAACTTTTCACTTTTTCTTAAACAACACTCTAACCTCTAAAGTTATCTAAACCGACCTATGATACCAACTATAAGGCCCCAGCCTTAAACATTACTTAATCTTGAGATATTACAAGATTACACATTGATGATCTTTTCAGGTTTATAGTTTTAGAGAATTAGATCATAAAAATTGCATTACATTCCACATTTGAACAAAGTGGTTACATAAAAGATAGTATTCATTTTCCCATCAACGGAAACATATTTAAAATAAAACATGGATTCTTTCTTGACACTTTCTTGACACTATCATCGTATCATGTACCAATCCCTTGACCTATGAAAACATTTCAAAAACTTGGGATGAGCATAAAAATATCATTAAGGGTTATAAAAAGTATGGAAAGGAAACATGAGTACATATATACATAAGAATGAAATCATACTTTACCCATAAAACATAATCACTTTAACATACCTCATAAAATCATGAATAAATCATAGAAATCATAAGACATAAAGGTAACTTAAGGCATTCATAACATTCTTATGTAGGGAGTAACCCTCTTGGTTACGTTTGGAATACCCATCACAGTATATTCCCTAAATCTCTTCGGAGAAACCTTAACGTTTAACTCCTTCACGTTACACAATGCATTGGAGAGCTATATCGGGCTCACCCGCCCTTAGTTTATCACGGAACCACCCGTATTCATAACAATGCCCAAGAACCATAACATAATCATAGCACATAACTTAAGCATAAAGGAAATATAACATTCCCATATTGCAATAACAATATAACATTTTAAGATATTGAAATAATGAATCCATTCAAAAAACCATTTTCAAAACCATTTAAAACATTTAATAAAGAGATTTTTAAATCAAAGTGTCCCATACCACTTTGAAGATTTTAAAAATTTAAACCATTAATATCCATATAAATAAATCCTTAAAACCATTTTGAAAACATGGATATTAATGAGAAATATTTATAAGATTAAATCATTAAAACATTTAAAATGATATTTTAGTTAAAGGGTTTTTAACAAAATGAGAGACACTTGAACACAATACTTGAGGAATAACATTTAATAAAAACTTTATAATATCATTAGAATAAAGGTATTAATGATATAATACTCCAAATGACAGTATATACACCATATAAGAGTGAATTGGTGCATAACAACAATGAAGTCTCAATGGAAATGTAAATTGAGATTAAATCCATTATAAAGATGGTATCCTTAAATTAAGGATAAATCAATATCATAATTATGTGAGAAAAATATAAATACACCCAATATAAGTGGATATTAAGTGTAAAATAATCAAAGGTCATTCACACATATTCAAAGGACGACATATTCAATAACTACATGTTGAACCCAAAGAAATCGAAATTGGGTTAAGAAGTTCCCTTGACATCCTAACGGCGTCACATAAAATTTTAGAAAAAGGGTTGATGAGAGAGATAAAGGGTATCTCATCACTTGGACATAAAATTTACGATAGTAAGGATGTATAAGAACATATCCCCACATAATAAGATGAAAATTAAAAGACATAACAAAAGAAATCTTTTAAAAAGAGGAGGGTGAAAGGTTCCCTTACCGATTTGGGTAACTTTCGAAACGTACTCCCCATGAAAGAAGGACTATACAACATTGATGTAAATACTCATAAACTAAAGTATGTTACACAAAGAGTAGAATAATGGACAGTACATACACCACTCAAAAGTAAATATTGGCAAATGTAGCATGAATCTCACGAAAACACAAAGTGAGATAAAAATCCCCTTACGAAATTTCGGCAGTGTAACGACACCAATTAAATCTTCCAAAATGGATTGATGAGAGAAAATAGGGTCTCTCATAATATGAACATAAAAAGTAAAGTAATAGTAATATAAAAGAACATCCCAATCATAAGAAAGATGAGCTTAAAAGGAATGACATAAAAGAGTGTACTTAAAAAGAAAGAGAGGGGTAGGCTCCCTTACCTCGGGTCCGACTTGACTCGATCGTTCTTTAACATCCTGAATAATAAAATTGAGTTAATTTATACTTGATTAAAAACCGTTTACATGTTCATTATTCCTTTTATATCTCTTACTACCATGCTATGAACACTATGTAATTTTGTTAAGTTAATAATGGTCGTTTTGTAGATCATTGCTACTTGAGTCAAAAATAAACTCTTTATAATTACAAGTTGTTCATGTGGTAAAATATATATTATATACAGAATTATATTCATTATGTTGATATCATATATATCATATATATCCATTATATAAATGCATATATAATATTACATAACATTCAGAGGTAAGAAATGAAATGCACCGTTCATGGAGACGGTAAGCCGTACGTACACATGAAAGCTACTTCCATTTCTATTTCTTATTTAATGGAATTAAAAAATAATGATACATAATAGTAATATAATTACAGTATGGTATCATATATAATATCATTAAATTTATCCTTTATATGTACCACATATGGTGTTAACGAATCAAATCACTTTGAGGGGGTGGTAGTCCGCACTTCCTAAAATGAAGATATCACATTTACCCATAATGGAAACCATAAAGGTATGCCACAAATGAAAAATACAGAAGCTTAAGTAAAACATAAACATATCATATATAATATATAACTATAGTTTCATATTAATGGTCACCTTTGAAGGTGTTAGAAGAATATTGAACAATCATCGTTTCGTGAGGTAGAAATTCGCCATCCACGGAAACAGTTTGCTCTTTAACCATTAGATGAAGGTGTGTGTAAGTGTAGCTCGAATCCTTCTTATAAAAATATCCTAGTATATTTAAGATACTTGTGTTGTTACAAAAGAAAAGAATAAAAAGAGTTAAGGGGTTGGAGAATCAAAATAAACCAAAAGAACACAAGTGAAGACATTACCTTAAAATCAGGTATCTCTCTTTGATTTGAGCTCAAAGGCATCTTTGGGAAGACTTATGCCCAAAGTGAGGCTTATAGGAGTAATATAGGGATTTGGAGAGACAAAATGATAAGGTTTTGGCTGAGACAAAGGCTTGAGAGGTTTGAGTAAGGTGGTAGAGGTGGGGGCCTTTTATAAGAGGAGAGGAGGGGCACTCTTGGAAAGTTAAGAAAATATACTGTGTTATAAAATGATTTTCTGATAAAAAAGGTCCCATAATTATAAATTTCTAGTATAAGGTGATAAGGGTTCGAAATAAACCCATCAAATAGGTTTTTGGCAAGTGTAGGTCATATATTTTACATTATATTTTCATTTTATTTAAATCGTTAAATAATGAGGTCATCGCTGCATCATCATGGTGTCATAAATAATTTAATTTATTTAATGTCTAAAAATTATAAAAAAAATACTATGATGTAGGAAATATTTTTATCTTTCCAATGACTATTTATAGTCAAAACGTTTACTTGTATAACCCCATTTAAAAATTGTTTTAGTAAAACAACTCATGTTTGTGTTATTTTTACTTTTACATTAAATAAAAAGCATTAATGTCTTTATCTTACCCAAGTGGCTCCATGGGGTCCCAAAAATCTACCCATTGGTTTTCTTGGTCGGCAATGACACATCCAATAAGGGTAGGATATGTTTCTAGGTCATTTCATATTATTAAAACATTATTTTTATCTTAAACTACACTAATTACCTCTAATAACGATTAAAAACTTAAAAGTTACTATTCACCAAAAAATTATTTTTATCCCATTGAACCACATTTTACATAATAATGAAAACCATGTATGTTAGATTTTTGAAATTCAAATCACAGAAGTGGGAAAGTTTCATTTAAACGAAAAATCAGTTTTTATACTACCACTTAGTGGTTTCACTATTCATCAAAAATTGAAGTTTTTTAGAAAAATACCAAAAATTCACCCTAAGATATATTTGATATTCCGAATTCAATAATGGAGAATATAAAATCTCCTCTTAACTATTCAATGAGATTATTGATATGCAGAAGAGGATATACTAGTTCCTCACTATCATCTAGTTCATTTTTTTGTAATCAATACAAAAACAAAATTTCCTATCATCCTTCTTGGTAACCAAAATCAAAGAAACACAAGGTGACATAATCTCATGGATAAATCCATTATCCATAAATTATTAGACCTAATTATTAATATGTTTAAGCTATGTTGGTGCAGTTCAGTAAGATAGAATGGAAACTGGTTTATCTCTTGGAAGAAGTTCAACTGTAAACTCAACATCTCTCTCAGGTGGCATCCCTAAGAAGTTTTTCGGAAACACATCCTAAAATCAGTCCACTATGGGTGGAAAATAACTATGAACTATACCTCCCACATTTATCAAAAGAGCCGCAACCAGGGTGTTGATCTCCCCTAGTCGTTGATGAACTATCCCGATACAATCTTAATGGATATCCCATTCTATTTAATGGACATAATTGTTACACTAAAGAGATGTAAAGGTAACCCTCCTATGGTTACAATCAATGTAGAATTGGTACGATTCTATCCAATCCATACCCAATATCAATTCAAACCCTAAAAATTCTAGTATGAAAAGATCCCAAAGGAAACAATACTCACTGATCTCAAGGAAACGTCCCTTGTATAGATAGATTTTCTTTGACCATGCACCCAGTGGTGTGCCGATCATCATAACCCCACTCAAAAAATATACTGTTAGACTAAAACCATTCACAAGTTGAGTAGATAATTTGAGGCTCATGTAACAAATAAAGTGATATCAAATATAGAATCTACAAGAATAGTACCTCTGACTATTAATAGACCAACCTCGCTAACCACAAGTTCAAGCTGAGCTACATGAAGCTATTCTATCCCTCTAATCTATGCTCTAGTCTAATCCCCCTGAGCTTCACTACCCTGTTGATATAGGAACTCTTTCCTTGAAGTATTATATTCACCGCCTAGACTATCATGGCAAGTAGTACTCCAACTTATAGACCAATATGGGTTAGAAGTCCCCCTTCCCATAATTTGGTTCAGTCTAGCTCCTCTATCACTACCCATATGTTGTGGTTTCCTACAGAACCTCTTTAGATTCCCCATATTTCCACAATCTCGTCACTCTACTAGTGGTTGGGGACACTGGTTACAATAGCGACTCATCCTATCACACTAATGGAAAAGAACGTGAGTATTGTCCTGGTTAACTAATCATTCTCCTTAGATACTTTGTTTTCCAATTCTCGGGATGACATTTTCATTGTGATTATTCCTACTCTCAAAAGATTCACCTATATGTTTTCCAACAGAAACCACATGTACTCTGCTAGAATCATTCTTCAGGTTCCCCTCAAAAATGAGAGCCCGATTCACCACCTAATAAAACTTCGTTACCCAAAATATATTAACTTGGGACTTAATATCACATTTAATACCATCCTAAAAATGTTTTTTTAGTTTCCTTATCCCCTATCAGTGTAGGGAAAAATTTCTACAAGTTAGTAAAGTAACTGGCATAGTCTATAACAGATATACACTCCTGGGTATAGTGACCCTGCTATTTTCTTACATGACTATTACATCATTTTAAAGATAAACAACATAATAGTGATACAAATAAAAGATCCAAAGGTTTAGTGTATTCATAAAATTAGGACCATACATAACATTTACATAATAAAACATAAACATTTATTTAATTTCTTATTCTCTAGATTCTTATTGGCCTTTATGTTCTCATTATTATAAGTATTCACCTAATGATATTATAAGGCCCCATCCTTAAACATTACTTAATCTTGAGATATTACAATATTACACATTAAGGATCTTTTCAGGTTTAGAGTTTTAGAAAATTAGATCATAAAACTTGCATTACATTCCACATTTAAACAAAGTGGTTACATAAAAGATAATATTCATTTTCCCATCAATGGAAACATATTTAAAATAAAACATGGATTATTTCTTGACACTTCCTTGAAACTATCATCATATCATGTACCAATCCATTGACCTATGAAAACATTTCAAAAACTTTGGATGAGCATAAAAATCATAGTAAGGGTTATAAAAAGTATGGAAAGGAAACATGAGTACATATATACATAAGAATTAAATCATACTTTACCCATAAAACATAATCAATTTAACATACCTCATAAAATCATGAATAAATCATGGAAATCATAAGACATAAAGGTAACTTTAGGCATTCATAACATTCTTACGTAGGGCGTAACCCTCTTGGTTACATTTGGAATATACATCATAGTATATTCCCTAAATCTCTTCGGATAAACCTTAATGTTTGACTCCTTCGCATTACCCAATGCATTGGAGAGCTATATCGGGCTCACCCGCCCTTAGTTTATCACGGAACCACCTGTATTCATAACAATTCCCAAGAACCATAATATAATCATAGCACATAACTTAAGCATAAAGGAAATATAACATTCCCATATTGCAATAACAATATAACATTTTAAGATATTGAAATAATGAATCCATTCTAAAAACCATTTTCAAAACCATTTAAAACATTTAATAAAGAGATTTTTAAATCAAAGTGTCCCATAACACATTGAAGCTTTTAACATTTAAAACCATTAATATCCATATAAATAAATCCTTAAAACCATTTTGAAAACATGGATATTAATGAGAAATATTTATAAGATTAAATCATTAAAACATTTAAAACGATATTTTAGTTAAAGGGTTTTTAACAAAATGAGATACACTTGAATACAATAATTGAGGAATAACATTTAATAAAAACTTTATAATAACATGAGAATAAAGGGATTCATGATATAATACTCCAAATGATAGTATATACCCCATATAAGAGTGAATTGGTGCATAAAAACAATGAAGTCTCAATGGAAATGTAAATTGAGATGAAATCCATTATAAAGATGGTATCCTTAAATTAAGGATAAATCAATCTCATAATTATGTGAGACAAATATAAATACACCCAATATAAGTGGATATTAAGTGTAAAATAATCAAAGGTCATTCACACATATTCAAAGGATGACATATTCAATAACTACATGTTGAACCCAAAGAAATCGAAATTGGGTTAAGAAGTTACCTTGACATCCTAACGGCGTCACATAAAATTTTAGAAAAAGGGTTGATGAGAGAGATAAAGGGTATATCATCACATGGACATACAATTTAAGACAATAAGGATATATAAGAACATATCCCCACATAATAAGATGAAAATTAAAAAACATAACAAGAGAAGTCTTTTAAAAAGAGGAGGGTGAAAGGTTCCCTTACCGATTTGGGTAACTTTCGAAACATACTCCACATGAAAGAAGGACTATACAAAATTGATGTAAATACTCATAAATGAATTTATGTTACACCAAGAGTATAATAATGGACAGTAAATACACCACTCAAAAGTAAATATTGGAAAATGTAGCATGAATCTCACGAAAACACAAAGTGAGATAAAAAGCCCCATACGAAATTTCGGCAGCCTAACAACGCCAATTAAATCTTCCAAAATGGATTGATGAGTGAAATAGGGTCTCTCATCATATGAACATAAAAATTACAGTAAGAGTAATATAAAAGAATATACCAATCATAAGAAATATGAGATTAAAAGGAATGACATAAAAGAGTGTACTTAAAAAGAAAGAGAGGGGTAGGATCCCTTACCTCGGGTCCGACTTGACTCGATCGTTCTTTAACCTCATGAATAATAAACTTGAGTTAATTTATACTTGCTTAAGAACCTTTTCCAAGTTCATTATTACTTTTATATCTCTTACTACCATGCTATGAACACTATGTATTTTTTTTAAGTTAATAATGGTCGTTTTGTAGATCATTGCTACTTGAGTAAAAAATAAACTCTTTATAATTTCAAGTTATTCATGTGGTAAAATATATATTATATACAGAATTATATTCATTATGTATATATAATATATATAATATATATCCATTATATAAATGCATTTATAATATTACATAACATTCAGAGGTAAGAAATGAAATGCACCGTTCATGGAGACGGTAAGCCGTACGTACGCATGAACGCTACTTCCATTTATATTTCTTATTTAATGGAATTAAAACATAATGATACATAATAGTAATATAATTAAAGTATGTTATAATATATAATATCATTAAATTTATCCTTTATACGTACCACATATGGTGTTAACGAATCAAATCACTTTGAGGGGGCGGTAGTCTGCACTTCCTAAAATGAAGATATCGCATTTACCCATAATGGAAACCATAAAGGTATGCCAAAAATAAAAAATACAGAAGCTTAAGTAAAACATAAACATATTATATATAATATATAAATATAGTGTCATCTTAATGTCCACCTTTGAAGGTGTTAGAATAATATTGAACAATCATCATTTCGTGAGGCAGAAATCCGCCATCCACAGAAACAGTATGCTCTTTAACCATTAGATGAATGTGTGTGTAATTGTAGCTCGAATACTTCTTATAAAAACATCCTAGTATATTGAAGATACTAGTTTTGTTACAAAATAAAATAATAAAAAGAGTTTAGGGGGTTGGTGAAGTAGAAAAAAAAACAAAAGAACACAAGTGAAGATATTACCTTAAAATCGGGTATCTCTCTTTGATTTGAGCTCAAAGGTTTCCTTGGGAAGACTTCTTCCCAAAGTGAGGATTCTAGGAGTAAGATAGGGATGTGGAGAGACAAAATTATCAGGGGTTTTCCGAGCCAAAGGCTTGAGAGTTGTGGGTAAGGTGGTAGAGTTGGGGGCCTTTTATAAGAGGAGAGGATGGGCACTCTTGGAAAGTTAAGAAAAGATACTTTGTTATAAAATGATTTTCAGATAAAAAAGGTCCCATAATTATAAATTTATAGGATAAGGTTATAAAGGTTCTAAATCCACCCATCCAATAGGTTTTTCACAAGTGTAGGTCTTATATTTTACATTATATTTTCATTTTATTTAAATCGTTAAATAATGAGGTCATCGCTCCATCATCATGGTATCATAAATAATTTAATTTATTTAATGTATAAAAATTATAAAAAAACTAATATGATGTAGGAAATCTTTTTAACTTTCCAATTAATATTTATAGTATAACATCTTACTTGTATAACCCCATGTAAAAATTGTTTTAGTAAAACAACTCAGGTTTGTGTCATTTTTACTTTTACATTAAATAAAAAGAATTAATGTATTTATCTTACACAAGTGGCTCCATGGGGTCCCAAAATCTACCCATGGGTTTTATTGGTCGTCCATGACACATCCAATAAGGGTAGGAAATTTCTCTAGGTCGATTCATATTATTAAAACAGTATTTCTACCTTAAACTACACTAATTACCTCTAATCGTGATTAAAAACTTAAAAGTTACTATTCACCAAAAAATTATTTTAATCCCATTGAACCAAATTTTACATCCTAATGAAAACCATGTATTTTTTATTTTTTAAATTCAAATCACAGAAGTGGCAAAGTTTCATTTAAACGAAAAAGCAGTTTTTAAACTACCACTTAGTGGTTTCACTATTCATCAAAAATTGAAGTTTTTCAGAAAAATACCAAAAATTCATCCTAAGCTATATTTGATATTACGAATTCAATAATGATTTCTATTTTACAAAATTCAAAACATATATGTTGCATTAATTAATTTAATAATTAATTCCCGCTGTCAAAACAAATAGCGTGTTTTTAAGAAACAATATCTACTAAAAGATTGACACTAGTTTAAGTCCAATTTCAAAGTGAAATTAATTACAATAACCGCCATTATATTAAATGGTAAAAATATATTCTAAATACACTTTAATATAAATTAAAAATATAATCTATCAATATAATTAAATCATATTAAAAGGAGGTTTTGAATTAAAATGCAACATTTTCAATAAAAATTATCTTTATCGGAAAAATAACAAAATTTTACACAAAGTAAATTTTGATGTCCAGATTATAAAGAAGGATTTTATTTTGTCAAAAACAAAATATAAAATTGTCAAAAGTATATTTAAAAAGGGTTCTCCATCAAAAGGCAGTTAATCGACCTTTTAAAGAATATTAGAAGATTTATGCTTAAAATTGGATTCATTTGCATTTTAAGCCTTTTACATTTATTGGATAAAAGTAAAAATATTTGACAAACATATATAATAATTTTGTAGTTAGTTACATTAATTCCCTCTATTATAACTGCTAGGCGTTAACTACCTTTTAAAATAATATTATTTTATTATTAGAGTGTAACGTAAGATTTCTAAGAATCTCGTTGTTGCGTATTGGGTACGCCCTCGAGCATAGCATTCCCTTTTAAGTAATATTAATATTTTATTCAAAAATATGGATAAATATGAAAATTTCATATTCTTTATTTACCTGGGGTGTTACATGCTTCACCCCTTTTGGGAAGTGCGTCCTCGCAATTTTAAAGTTGGGCTTGGAAGCTTCATTGAAAATCCCACATTGGAACAAGAGTCAGTAAAACTATCACTTTAAAAGAATGAGAGAGAAGTAAAAATGTCACCCGAGTTAACCCATACTAGGATTCCAAGTATGAAAATATGGATATGGAGGAGAAAACAAAGGGTCATGTTCTGATGGAGAGTGATAGTAAACATGTCTAGGAGAAAGTTAACAACAAGAAAATCACAAACTTGTGATAGGTTAAACGGTATTTGATTCCTCAATAGGAAAAATTAACAGAAAAAATTTTTGTTTTAAGTTAATTTTCATTGATGAATTTATTTATGATCTTAACTAAAACATTAGGAAGCATACTTAATTGTCATGTTGACTTTCAACTTTTACTAGATTTCTTACATGAACTCATATTTTCTCCAAAAGACGAGTATTTAGGATGAATTGTTCACATTAAGAGAGCTATAATCAACTTCTAGAGAATCACCTAATCCACAAAAGATAACTATATACTTCCCATGTCTTTAGACCTTAACCAAAACTAAAACAAAAAAGGCTAGTATGAGATCAGATAATACCCAAAAAGGATAATCCTTTATATAAAAAAATCCATTCTTAATCTCCAAATTTTGTCAAAAAAAACCCAAAGTTCAAAAAAGACCATTCAATAAACATCTATCCATAAAATTATACAAAGTAAAACAAACTAAGATTGAAACCCAAAATGTATTAACCAATAATTGCCTCAAATTCAAGGATCATATAAACCCAAATGGTTCTTTATAACTACATCCACAAAAGAAAGTATAATTATTCCTTGAATAAAGTTTTCATATATCAAACATCAAGGTTACTATAAAAAGTCTTCTAATGTAGCCCCCTCATCAAAAGAGACTTAATACATCTAAGAATTTCACCATCCTAAAATCTACCATAACTCTTGAATCCCTTATATGATGACTTCTTACTCATTCAACATTATTCATGATCCATTAGCCATTCCTTTTCAACTTATTCTGAAATACTTCTTTCCTACAAACAAAATCATGAATCATATCCTAAGATTCCAATAATAGGAAAGCATATGTTAAGAAATAATCCATACCTTTCATTCTTCATTTTCAGTTTCTTCATCCTCAATCAGAATGGCATTAGGTATTGGTAAATGAATATTTGTACGATCTTGGTGACCCCATTCCCGAAACTTCTTCATAGGACATGTGTTTTCATAATGACCATGCAAACCACATTTAAAACATTCAATTGATCCTTCATAAATAACTTCTTTCCCTTTCCTAGAGTCAACTAGATGCTTCCTTTTTCCATGGAAGGTTCTTGCTTTATAACCTTCATTTCCACACCTATAGCATCTTTCTATCCCTTTGAAACATTTTCCTATGTGTTTCTTTCCACATATTTGACACATAGGTTTTTGAACATACTTACCTTTATGATTATTACCTGAACTTCCGTAGGGATTTGTTTCTCGCATATACGATGCCTTATAAAAATCACTAAGGTTCAGGTGGTCAATCATGACTCCAGATAGTTGGTTGAGGATAACCACAAGAGTTCTCATTGCAGCTCCTATATCATTCAGTTTTTATTTCATAAAACCGTCACAGTTTTCTTCAAATCCATTGTTACTTTGGTGCCTACTAGATCTAGATATTTACTAAAACCAAAAAGGTCAGTGTGATTATATCAGTAAAATCATCAAATAAAAAAAATAGGAAGATAAACACCAAGATATACTTATCCAAGTTATCTCAAACTCATTCTAACTTTAAAAAAAACAATTAATCCATCTAATATACTAACCATTATGGTTATACACAACTTGTCACTTTTTCTTAAACAACACTCTAACCTCTAAAGTTATCTAAACCGACCTATGATACCAACTATAAGGCCCCAGCCTTAAACATTACTTAATCTTGAGATATTACAAGATTACACATTGATGATCTTTTCAGGTTTATAGTTTTAGAGAATTAGATCATAAAAATTGCATTACATTCCACATTTGAACAAAGTGGTTACATAAAATATAGTATTCATTTTCCCATCAACGGAAACATATTTAAAATAAAACATGGATTCTTTCTTGACACTTTCTTGACACTATCATCGTATCATGTACCAATCCCTTGACCTATGAAAACATTTCAAAAACTTGGGATGAGCATAAAAATATCATTAAGGGTTATAAAAAGTATGGAAAGGAAACATGAGTACATATATACATAAGAATGAAATCATACTTTACCCATAAAACATAATCACTTTAACATACCTCATAAAATCATGAATAAATCATAGAAATCATAAGACATAAAGGTAACTTAAGGCATTCATAACATTCTTATGTAGGGAGTAACCCTCTTGGTTACGTTTGGAATACCCATCACAGTATATTCCCTAAATCTCTTCGGAGAAACCTTAACGTTTAACTCCTTCACGTTACACAATGCATTGGAGAGCTATATCGGGCTCACCCGCCCTTAGTTTATCACGGAACCACCCGTATTCATAACAATGCCCAAGAATCATAACATAATCATAGCACATAACTTAAGCATACAGGAAATATAACATTCCCATATTGCAATAACAATATAACATTTTAAGATATTGAAATAATGAATCCATTCAAAAAACCATTTTCAAAACCATTTAAAACATTTAATAAAGAGATTTTTAAATCAAAGTGTCCCATACCACTTTGAAGATTTTAAAAATTTAAACCATTAATATCCATATAAATAAATCCTTAAAACCATTTTGAAAACATGGTTATTAATGAGAAATATTTATAAGATTAAATCATTAAAACATTTAAAATTATATTTTAGTTAAAGGGTTTTTAACAAAATGAGAGACACTTGAACACAATACTTGAGGAATAACATTTAATCAAAACTTTATAATATCATGAGAATAAAGGTATTAATGATATAATACTCCAAATGACAGTATATACACCATATAAGAGTGAATTGGTGCATAACAACAATGAAGTCTCAATGGAAATGTAAATTGAGATTAAATCCATTATAAAGATGGTATCCTTAAATTAAGGATAAATCAATATCATAATTATGTGAGAAAAATATAAATACACCCAATATAAGTGGATATTAAGTGTAAAATAATCAAAGGTCATTCACACATATTCAAAGGACGACATATTCAATAACTACATGTTGAACCCAAAGAAATCGAAATTGGGTTAAGAAGTTCCCTTGACATCCTAACGGCGTCACATAAAATTTTAGAAAAAGGGTTGATGAGAGAGATAAAGGGTATCTCATCACTTGGACATAAAATTTACGATAGTAAGGATATATAAGAACATATCCCCACATAATAAGATGAAAATTAAAAGACATAACAAAAGAAGTCTTTTAAAAATAGGAGGGTGAAAGGTTCCCTTACCGATTTGGGTAACTTTCGAAACGTACTCCCCATGAAAGAAGGACTATACAACATTGATGTAAATACTCATAAACTAAAGTATGTTACACAAAGAGTAGAATAATGGACAGTACATACACCACTCAAAAGGAAATATTGGCAAATGTAGCATGAATCTCACGAAAACACAAAGTGAGATAAAAATCCCCTTACGAAATTTCGGCAGTGTAACGACACCAATTAAATCTTCCAAAATGGATTGATGAGAGAAAATAGGGTCTCTCATAATATGAACATAAAAAGTACAGTAATAGTAATATAAAAGAACATCCCAATCATAAGAAAGATGAGCTTAAAAGGAATGACATAAAAGAGTGTACTTAAAAAGAAAGAGATGGGTAGGCTCCCTTACCTCGGGTCCGACTTGACTCGATCGTTCTTTAACCTCCTGAATAATAAAATTGAGTTAATTTATACTTGATTAAAAACCTTTTACATGTTCATTATTCCTTTTATATCTCTTACTACCATGCTATGAACACTATGTAATTTTGTTAAGTTAATAATGGTCGTTTTGTAGATCATTGCTACTTGAGTCAAAAATAAACTCTTTATAATTACAAGTTGTTCATGTGGTAAAATATATATTATATACAGAATTATATTCATTATGTTGATATCATATATATCATATATATCCATTATATAAATGCATTTATAATATTACATAACATTCAGAGGTAAGAAATGAAATGCACCGTTCATGGAGACGGTAAGCCGTACGTACGCATGAAAGCTACTTCCATTTCTATTTCTTATTTAATGGAATTAAAAAATAATGATACATAATAGTAATATAATTACAGTATGGTATCATATATAATATCATTAAATTTATCCTTTATACGTACCACATATGGTGTTAACGAATCAAATCACTTTGAGGGGGCGGTAGTCCGCACTTCCTAAAATGAAGATATCACATTTACCCATAATGGAAACCATAAAGGTATGCCACAAATGAAAAATACAGAAGCTTAAGTAAAACATAAACATATCATATATAATATATAACTATAGTTTCATATTAATGGTCACCTTTGAAGGTGTTAGAAGAATATTGAACAATCATCGTTTCGTGAGGTAGAAATTCGCCATCCACGGAAACAGTTTGCTCTTTAACCATTAGATGAAGGTGTGTGTAAGTGTAGCTCGAATCCTTCTTATAAAAATATCCTAGTATATTTAAGATACTTGTGTTGTTACAAAAGAAAAGAATAAAAAGAGTTAAGGGGTTGGAGAAGCAAAATAAACCAAAAGAACACAAGTGAAGACATTACCTTAAAATCAGGTATCTCTCTTTGATTTGAGCTCAAAGGCATCTTTGGGAAGACTTATGCCCAAAGTGAGGCTTATAGGAGTAATATAGGGATTTGGAGAGACAAAATGAGAAGGTTTTGGCCGAGACAAAGGCTTGAGAGGTTTGAGTAAGGTGGTAGAGGTGGGGGCCTTTTATAAGAGGAGAGGAGGGGAACTCTTGGAAAGTTAAGAAAATATACTGTGTTATAAAATGATTTTCTGATAAAAAAGGTCCCATAATTATAAATTTCTAGGATAAGGTGATAAGGGTTCGAAATAAACCCATCAAATAGGTTTTTGGAAAGTGTAGGTCTTATATTTTACATTATATTTTCATTTTATTTAAATCGTTAAATAATGAGGTCATCGTTGCATCATCATGGTGTCATAAATAATTTAATTTATTTAATGTCTAAAAATTATAAAAAAAATACTATGATGTAGGAAATATTTTTATCTTTCCAATGACTATTTATAGTCAAAACTTTTACTTGTATAACCCCATTTAAAAATTGTTTTAGTAAAACAACTCATGTTTGTGTTATTTTTACTTTTACATTAAATAAAAAGCATTAATGTCTTTATCTTACCCAAGTGGCTCCATGGGGTCCCAAAAATATACCCATTGGTTTTCTTGGTCGGCAATGACACATCCAATAAGGGTAGGATATGTTTCTAGGTCATTTCATATTATTAAAACATTATTTTTATCTTAAACTACACTAATTACCTCTAATAACGATTAAAAACTTAAAAGTTACTATTCACCAAAAAATTATTTTTATCCCATTGAACCAAATTTTACATAATAATGACAACCATGTATGTTAGATTTTTGAAATTCAAATCACAGAAGTGGGAAAGTTTCATTTAAACGAAAAATCAGTTTTTAAACTACCACTTAGTGGTTTCACTATTCATCAAAAATTGAAGTTTTTTAGAAAAATACCAAAAATTCACCCTAAGATATATTTGATATTCCGAATTCAATAATGATGTATATTTTAAAAAATTCAAAACATATATGTTGCATTAATTAATTTAATAATTAATCCCCGCTGTCAAAACAAATAGCGTGTTTTTAAGAAACAATATCTACTAAAAGTTTGACACTAGTTTAAGTCCAATTTCAAAGTAAAATTAATTCCAATGACCACCATTAGATTAAATGGTAAAAATATATTATAAATACACTTTAATATTAATTAAAAATATAATCTATCCATATAAATAAATCAGATTAAAAGGAGGTTTTGAATTAAAATGCAAAATTTTCAATAAAAATGATCTTTATCGGAAAAATAACAAAATTTTACACAAAGTAAATTTTGATGTCCAGATTCTAAAGAAGGATTTTATTTTGTCAAACACAACATATAAAATTTTCAAAAGTATTTTTAAAAAGGGTTCTCCATAAAAAGGCGGTTAATCGACCTTTTAAAGAATATTAGAAGATTTATGCTTAAAATTGGATTCATTTTCATTTTAAGCCTCCAACATTTATTGGATAAAAGTAAAAATATTTGACAAACATATATAATCATTTTGTAGTTAGTTCCGTTCATTCCTTCCATTATAACGGCTAGGAATTAACTACCTTTTAAAATAATATTATTTTATTATTAGAGTGTAACGTAAGATTTCTAAGAAACTCATTGTTGCGTATTGGGTACGCCCTCGAGCATTGCATTCCCTTTAAAGTAATATTAATATTTTATTCAAAAATATGGATAAATATGAAAATGTCATATTCTTTATTTACCTGGGGTGTTATAGATATATCTCTAAATAAGAGGTAAGCTAAAAGCCTAGTAAGAGAACATATAAGAACATGAATCAATATAACATGGGTGAGCATAATAATCATCATAATCATGAGACAAAACATTAGATATAGGCATGTAATGTGGAAATTCATAAAAATGAAACATCATGTCTTAGTGGTCAAATACCACAAATAATTGTGAACAAAGATAAGATCATGTTCAGGAATATTTCACTTTATCTCATGAGATAAATCACATTTCTCAATTCATTGGAGTGATATATTATTCTTGGAAAACCCATCACATCATAACATTTACAAGTGCTATATAATTCTAGGCACACCCATCACATCATAACATTTTCATAATCATGAATGCCACATAGAATGTATATCAATCTTGGATATAATATATCCCATGGAAAGGAAAGGGTTTAATTTCATAAATCAAAGATTCATTAATAAAATTTGGGGTTCCCAAAATAAATAGGGAATAAAATACTCAGTATAAGAATCATCAATCATGAGTGAAGAAGAATCAATCTCAAGAGAAGTAAAAGGTGTGTTTTTAGAAAGAAGAGTTCTTTTGGAAAAAATTGTGATTATCATAAACTCCAGTAGAAAACATGTATATCATAGAAAAGAAAAAGGTAAGATAAATAAATAATATTTAAGAACCATTAATTGAACATCCATACTAAAGAAGGAGTGAAATAGGGAAAACCCAAAGGAAGAGAGCTGGGTTCGAGAATCTTTGTATCTTATGTCTAAATACTTTACTCACTTTAATATCCTAGATAATCAAATTAAATTCATTAATTAAAAAAATCCAGAATCTTTTATACATTCATTTGATTCATTATAGTTTTATTAAATTTATTTATGGGCTTTTAAATGATTTATAGAGTTTAATTTCATCGTTTGGGAGTGTTTGTTTTCTTGGTTTTCATGATTGGTTTTCTTGTATATGAGTATGTAAGTTCATATAAAATGATAATGATTATACAGAATTTTTATTAATGAACATACAAAATTTTAATTGGCCTTATATATTGTATGGTTATATGGTATGAGGACGATTTATTAGATTGAATGTTAATGGAAATGATATAATTAATATTGGCAGTTTTACGACCATTATAAGCTTATATCATTTTATTTAACATCATGTTTATATATTTATTACAAAACATTAAATAACTTATAATATGTATAATAAACTATTATTTAACCATAATTATAGTTTTATGACTATCCTTGAAGGCGATAGTGAAAAATGAAAATGCATCGTCCATGGTGGTGGTAAATCGACACACCACAAATGATATCTTCGTGTTTAGAAGAAAAGAAAAGGGAGGAGACTTGAAGATGAATTATTAAATTAATATAATATAATTAAAGTATATTATGTATATTATATTTATAATGCCTCTTTTATTTTTGTAAGTGATGATAGGATAATAAAATAATAAAATTGATAAGAAAATAAAAGAAAAAGAAAGAGGATTTTACCTATTGAATTTCTCCTCCTTGAGAACCTTCGTAGGGAAAAGAGCTTGGTCTTTTTTATGATACCAATGGATAATAGAAGTGGGGGAGAGTCTTGGTAATAGGATTGGATAGAATTTAGACAAGGGTAAAATCTTGGAAGGTGTGAGGAGAAGTGGTGGTGAGGGGTGGTGTTTATAGGGGACAAGATGAGTGTTTTCTCATTATTTTAGTCATTAGTTTATTATTTTGCCACAAGTCTATGAATTGTTTGAGAATTATCTCAAAATATATTAAAATAATGAACTATGGTTAGAGATTTTGGGCTTAAATCATCCATACATAATCTATGACTCAATAATTCATGTATTTGGCTTTAATCGTAAATTATCTTATTTTACTATTCACCAAAAAATCAAGTATTTTAAAAAATTCAAAAAAAATCACCCTTAACATTTTTCAACATATATAATTTAAAAATGAAATCAATTTTATGAAATTTAATTTATAAATATGAGAAATTTAATTTTTTAATCAGCATTTACTTGGAAAATTCTGATTTTAAAACTATAACTGATTTTATAACACTCTAAAAAATTAATTAAGGTATCATAAAATTGTCTAATACTTTTATAAAAAACAAAATATTAATTTATGAATATATTTCATGAAAATAAATTTTCTTTTAAATAATTATATTAATTATATTAACTATAAAATTATAAATAAACATTTATGTTTTGTAAAAATACCAACACTTAATTCATAATTTCTAAAATATTTATTTACTTATTCCATGATATAATTATATTATATTATCATTTATAAAATGACTAAATTTTGTCTTTAATTTCATAGATGAGGTTAATATTCTATTTTCCAAATTACTATTCCTAATGGTTATGTTACTATTACAAGGGTCAAGTTACTATTTCATTAGTATTAGTTCTTTAACTTCTAGAAATTACTATTATTTCATTCATATAGAATTTAAAAAGTTTTTATTATGTTATCAAATTGATTTTATTTTTTTTTATACTATATTACATAATTATAAGAAAGAATTTTTTGTTGATAAAATTTTGGGGTGTTAGATTCTTCACCCTTATGAAATTTCACACTTGAAATTTTGTTTTAAAAAATATGGTGAAAACAAGTGAGGGTACTTCTCCTTCATAGATTCCTCCAGTACCCATGTTTCATCTTCGTACTTATGGTTCCACCTTAGTAATTTGACTAGGCGAGTTGTATTATTGTGTAGAACTTTATATTTATGGTCCAAGATCTTCATTGACTGCTCCTCATAAGAGAGATTATTTTCCAACTGTACCACATCTGGATTCAGTACATGTGATGGATCTAGTATGTACTTCTTCAAGAGAGACACATGGAATACATTGTGTACTTAAGACATGGTATGTGGAAGTGCCAGACATTAGGCCTCAACTTTGACTTGATCAAGAATCTCAAAGGGGTCCATGTACAAGGGACTTAGCTTTTCCTTCATCCCAAATCTCATGATACTCTTCCATGTGGATATATAGAGGAATAAAATGTCTCTATCCATAAACTCTAGTTCTCAATGATTATCTGCATAGCTCTTCTGTCAACTTTGGGATTCCTTGATGTTTTTCTGATTTGTTTTTACATTTTCTACCATTTCTTTGACCATTTCATGTCCTAGTATCTTACGTTCACCAACTTCATACCAGCACATTGGTGTTCTGCATCTTTTCCTATAAAGGGCTTCACATGGGTCCATTTTGATGCTCAAGTGGAAAACGTTATTGTAAGATAACACAACTAGAGGTAGATGTTGGTCTTATCCTCCTTTGAATTACATAGAAATTTCTCTCAACATGTATTCTAGTTTTGGAATAGTTTATTAAATTTGGACATCATTTTGTGGATAATAATCCATACTGAAGTTCAACTCAGCATTTAGATCATGTTGGAGACTTTTCCATAACTTCGAGGTGAATCTCAGGTCTCAGTCAGATACAATCAATAGTGGTACTCCATGAAGCCTTACCACTTATCTGATGTATATTTGTGAAAGTTGATCTAGTGAGAAATCCTCTTTTATTGTGATAAAGTGATCCATCTTTGTAAGAAAATCCACAACAAACCCTATATCATTATTTCCTTTGGATGTCTTTAGAAGTCTGATGACAAATTCCATGGGGATGTTTTCTCATTTTCATGTTGGTTTGGGTAATGGTTGTATCATCCTCTTATACTTTTTTCTTTAATCCATCACTTCCTAACATAACAAACACTTTGATGTATATTCAGAGATCTCCCTCTTCATATTGTCCCACCAATAGTTCTCTCAGAGATCTCAATACATCTGTATTCTCCCTTGGTTAATAGATAAGGTTGAGGTATGTGATTAATTGAGAAGAATTTTCTTTATATATGGATTTGATGATACACATAATTATTGACCAAATATTATAAATCCTTCCTCATAAATTTTGAACTCTGAGGATTTACCCTTGCTGAAAACTTCCTCTTTCTTTTCAATTTCCACATCATTTCCTTGAGAATCCTTTATTTTCTCCATAAGGGATGGTTGATAAATAATATGAGAAAGGATTTATGATTTTACTTACTTAATGATTCCCATGTCCATCATTTTAAAATCTAATAATATTATATTCTTCTCAATTCTTATCATTAATAATGTTGCAAGATCCTTTATACTTAGAGAATTCGCCACTTTATTTACCTTACTAGGATGATAGTGGTTTGAGTAGTCATAATCCTTGATGAGCTCTAACCATATTTGTTGGAACATATTAATACCCAATTTTGTAAATATACATCTAAGGCTCTTATGATCAGTATATATTTCACACTTCTTCCCATAGAGATAATTCCACCATATTTTCAACATGAAGATCATAGTTACCAACTATAGATCACGTGTGGGATAGTTTTACTCATGAATTTTCAATTATCTTGAGGCATAGGCTATCACTTTATCATTTTTCATCAGTAAAAAGCCAAATCTCTTCTTTTACGCATCTATTTATATCACAAAGAGTTCCCCACTTGTCAGAAGTTTGAGTACTGGCATGGTGATAAGCGTTTTTTTAACTTTTTAAAGCAGTATTCACATTCATTGGTCTTGAAAAACTTTTATCCCTTTCGATTTAGCTTGGTTATTGAGTTTTAAAATCATGTTAATTCATTCCCAAATCATCATTAATACCCATATATACTAAGTAAACTATGAATATCCATTTTAGATGTTGGTATGGGCCACTCTTCAATTGAATTTGTCTTATAATGGTCCAAAAATATTCCTTTACTGGTGATAACATGACCAAATAATGATACTTCCTCCATTAAGAACTCACATTTACTATACT
This sequence comes from Viscum album, assembly GCA_963277665.1. Classification (NCBI taxonomy): domain Eukaryota; kingdom Viridiplantae; phylum Streptophyta; class Magnoliopsida; order Santalales; family Viscaceae; genus Viscum; species Viscum album. Next base: position 602,516,430 of record OY728122.1, read on the forward strand.
TTTCATAAATTTCCTCCCTTCACAAAGTCTTTAGCACAGTATTCAAATTCTCCTCTTGTTCCTTCTTACTCTTGGACTATATTTGAATATCATCGATAAATACTACCACAAATTTTTTAAGGTAATCTCTAAATACCCTATTAATTAAATCCCTGAATATTGTTGGAGCATTAATGAACTTAAAATCCATAACTATGAACACATAATACCCATACCTTGTTTGAAGGAAGTATTGAGAATATCATCCTACCTTTCCATTAATTGGTGATATCCTAACCGAAGGTCCACCTTAAAAAAATACATGGAACTATGTTGTTGATCGAACAAGTCATCTATCTATGGAAGGGGATACTTGTTCTTTATCATTATTTTGTTGAGATCATGATAATAAATACTGATTCACATTGATCCATCCTTATTCTTGACAAATAGGACTAGTTCACCCCAAGGTGAATCACTCAGGCATATAAAACCCTTATCTAGATTCTCTTATAACTTCTTCTTCAGTTCCCCCAACTCAATGGTGGACATTCTATAAGATTCCTTTGATATAGGAAAATATCTAGGAATAAGTTCAATTGAGAACCCAACCTCTCAATTAGGAAGAAGACCAAGAAATTATTCAGGGAACACATCAGTGTATTCCCTCACAATGGGAATGTCTACAGGCACGATTCTCTCTTTTTCCTTAATCATTTGAGAAATATATTATTTCTTATAAGGAAATAATATCCACACTTGATATGATGATTTTGAAATAGATTCATCATCCTCCTTATAATTTTAAATAATTATAGGATGCCTCAGTATGTGAAGTGTGATCTCCCTTTCCCGAAAGTTGGTGTTAGATTTTCATATAGATAGCCAATTCATGCTTGATATAGCATCAAACTCCACCAAAGCAAGTAAGACAATATTTTTTGGGTGGTTCAGTCAAAAAAATTAACTATGGAGGATTTATATACTTTGGATGCAATAATTACCCCATTTTTTTCTCATAGATAACTCAATCTCCATATTTTCATGTGGTGTTTGAATATCTCTACAAAACTTGCAAGATATGAAAGAGTTAGTAGAACCCGAATCTAATATTATATTCATTATTCTTGAATGAATGACCAACATACTTATCACCACATAATTTTTGGGATCCACCTCAATATTAGTGATGACATAAGCCATCCATTTCTCCTTTATATTTGGTGGTTTCTGATGCCGATTACCCTCAAGGACTCGATGTTTAGTTCACAGGCTTACATAGTGCCCTTGATCCCTATAGTTAAAGCATTAAACCATGGGTGGTGATCTCCTTTATTCCATTATATAAACTTTATTTTTTATGTCTCTTCAAAAATCATGAGACTGGTGGCATTCTCTACCACACTTACAGTATTTCCTCACCCCTTTTATGTGGTTCCCATGATGATTCTACCCAATTTTTTGACATGTGAGTGGTTGAGTTGTCTTTCCACCTTTCTCATTAGATCCCCCAACTTAAAACTCCATATTTTGTTTCTTATCTCTATATCCATGTAACCATTCTTCAAACTCCATCTCCACTTTAGAGAACATAGAAAAACACCTTTGTAACTCCCAAAGTCTCGAATATCTAGTGCCTTTTGAAGGTGTGGTTTTAAATCACTAAAGAATCTATATATTTTTCTATCATTGTTGATAACAAAACCCAAAGTGTACATTGAAAGCCTTTTGAAATTTTCTATTTATTCCATGACATATTCACCTTCCTTTTACTTAAAATATATGAATTATCTCTCAATATTTTTATGAATATTTTGAGGTAAATACTTGTTAAGAAACAACATCTTAAGGTCTTCCCACTCTATCTATTCAATTTCCCCCTTCAACTTGGTGTTTTTAATAAATTACCAACATTTATTGGCCTCTCTATATAGATAATAAATTGATAGATTTAGCTTCTCCTTCTCATAAAAATTGAGTACAGAAAAGATATTCTCCATCGAGTTGACCCACTATTCTGTAACTAGTGGATCTAAAGATCCATAAAATGTCAATGGTCATTTCCACATGAAATATTTTATTGCTAGTTTCTCCCTCTTAATTAAAGGAGGAAATTAAAAATATACTTGTTATTATTCATATCCTGAGATATATGGGTACGTATCACCATGGAATTTCAAATTTCATATCCCAAAACATTGGGGAAGTTATTTGGGAAATCGTTGGATTGTCCCTCATGGGTTGTTAGTTGGTTTCTCCTAGTTCCCAACATTTTCTAAACTATAAAAGTTTTGAACAAAACATAAGTAAACAAGTCATGAATAAATAATTTATTCATGTTTTCAATTTATTCTAAAGGCATATCTTGTGGGATCCCTATGTTTATAATTTTTATAAAACAAATATTATTGGGTTCTTACTTATACTTAGTCTAATACTAAGGGTTTTTACTAACTTTCTCTAATACTAATTCCCTAATTAACTAAAACATGCTCTAATACCAACTATATCATCCCTACTTTGTCTTACATGAAAATTACATAATTTTAAAGACAAACAACATAATAGCTCTACAAATCAAGGAACCAAATGTTTAGTGTCTTGGGAAAATTAGGACCATACATAACATTTACACAATAAAAAATATATTTATTTAATTTCTTCTTCTCTAGATTCTTATTGTACCTCATGTTCTCCTTCGTATAATTATTCACCTGAGGATATACATCAAAATTAGGGGTGAGATAAAAGACTAGTAAGAGGATAGATAAGAAAATTAATCAATATAACATGGGTGATCATAATCATTATCATAATCATTATAGGAAACATTTGTTATACTCATGGGATGTGGAAATGTGTAAAAATGAAACATTATGTCTTAGTGGTCAAATAAAACACATAGTTGTGAACAAATCTTACATCATGTTCACACATATTTCACATCATCTCATTAGATACATCACATTACCCAATGAATTAGATTATTATTTAATGTTAGTAGAACCCATCAAATCATAGCATTTACATGCGCTATATAATTTTGGGCTCACCCGTCAATTCATAACATTTTCATAATCATGCATGCTATATATAACGTATATCAATCTTGGACATAATATAACCCATAGAAATTAATGGGTTTCATTTAATAAATAAAACATTCATGAATAAAATTTGTACTTCCCAAAATAAATAGGGAATAACATATTTGTTATGAGGATCATCAATATTGAGTGAAGAAGAAACAATCTTATGAGAAGTAAAAGGTATATTTTTAGAAAGAATATTTCTTTTGAAAAACATTGTGATTTTCATAAACTCCAGTAGAAAAAAATTATATCCTAAAAAATAAAATGGGAGGATAAATAAATTATATTTAGGGATCATTAATGGAGCATCCATAATTAAAATTGAGTGAAATAGGGAAAACCCAAAGGAAGAGAGTTGGGTTCGAGAATTCCCTTACCTTACGTCTGAATGCTTTATTCACATTAATATCCAGGATAATAAAATTAAATTCATTAAATAAAAAATCCAAAATATTTTATACATGCATTTGATTCTTTAAATTTTAATTAAGTTCATTTATTGGATTTTTAATGAGTTATATAGTTTAAATTCATCATTCGAGAGTGTTTGTTTTCTTGATTTTCATAATCGGTTTGCTTGTATATGGGTATAAAAGTTCATGTACAATTAGAATGATTATAAATAATTGTTATTAATGAATATATATAAGTTTAATTGGTACTATATATATATATATTTATATGTTATTAGGCTGATTTATTAGATTGAACGTTAGTGAAAATGATTTAATTTCTTTTGGTGATTTTACGACCATTATAATCTTATATCAGTTTATTTAACATCATTTTTATATATTTATTTATAATATTAAATAACTTATAATATGTATAATAAAATATTATTTAACCATAATTATGGTTTTATGACCAGTCTTGAAGGTGGTAGTGAAAAATGAAAATGTATCGTCCATAGTGGTGGTAAATCGACACACCATGAACGATATATTCATGTTTGGAAAAAATGGAAAATGGGTGATACTTGAAGTTGAATTATTCTATTAACATAATCAAATTAAATTATATAAATCATACTAGAGTTATCATACCTCTTTGATAGGTTTAATTGAGGAGATGATAAGAAAATAATGAAATTGAAAAGAAAATAAAAGAAAAAGAAAGAGGATTTTACCTCTTGAATTACTCCTCCTTGAGAACCTCCTTAGGGAAAAGATTTTGGTATTTTTATTAGAACAAGTAATCCTTGATATGGGGTATATTCTTGGTAAGATTACATGAAAAAATTTGGACAAGGATCAACGGTTGGAACGTGTGAAGAGAATAGGTGGTGAGGGGTGGTATCTACAGGGGAGGAGATGAGTGTTTTCTCATTATTTTATTCATTCTTTTATTATTTTGGATCAAGAATATGAATAGTTTGAGAATTATAAAAAAATATATTAAAATAATGAATTATATTTTAATATTTTTGGCTTACATCATCCATACATCATCTCTGACTCAATAATTCATGTATTTAGCTTTTATAATAAATTATCCTATTTTACTATTCACAAAAATTTAGGTATTTTAGAAAAATCCCAAAAATTAACCCTAATTTTTTTTTCATTTTTTATAATTAAAAATTTAAATCCATTTTATGAAAATAATTATTTAAATATGAGATTTTTTTAAATCATCATTTACTTGGAAAATACTAATTTTAAAATTATTACTAGTTTTATAATACTTTGAAAAATTAATTAAGGTCTCATAAAATTATTTTATAATTATAAGAAAATAAAATGTTAATTTATGAATCTATTTTATTAAAATAAATTTTCTTTTAAATAATTATATTAATTATAAAATTATAAATAAACATTTATGTTTGATAAAAATACCAACACTTAATTCATAATTTCTAAAATATTTATTTACTTATACAATGATATAATTATATTATATTATCATTTATAATATTCCTAAATTTTATTTATACTCTCATATATGAGGTTACTATTATATTAGCTGAATTACTATTCATAATTTCCATGTTACTATTCCAATGGTCAGTTTACTATTTCATTAGTATGTTAGCTTTAACTTATAGAAATATCTATTATTTAACTCATTAATAATTTATAAATTTTCATTGTGTTATAAAATTGATTTTATGTGGTTTATACTATATGAAATAATTATAATAAGGGAATTTTTATTGATAAAATTTTGGGTCGTTACACTAGGTTAACCGCATAATCTTTTCCGCCCTCTCCTGCCTGAGGGTCTTTGGGTAAAAGTGTTCTATGAATTTATCCTATGATTATTTCCATAATATGATCTCCAAATGATCATCGCAAGACTAAATATCTGACCAAAACTTTTCTTGATCTTATAACATATAAGAAGTCAACTTGAATATCTTCTCTTGAAGAGTCCCTAAATGGTCAAGAATTGTCTGGATAGAATCAATCCAAAGATCTACTGCCTCTGGTCCACCCTATTTGGTGAACATCAGAGGGTGCTATAACTGAAACTTCCATGTCAAATCAAACATATGCTAAACAGCCTTCCCTAGGTCACTTTCTATGAATTTCCTAAATCAAGAAAAGTTCTCATAGAACTACTTTCCCACCCCTTTGCCTGGAACTAGCAAGGCCTCTTATCCCGCTGCTAGAGTCACATTTCTAACCATGTCCTCCTATCATCCTATCAATAAAAATCATCATAGACACATGTATCTAAAATAAAACCACACATATCAGGAAACATAATACATCATTATCATATTTACACAAGAGGGATTCATATAAATCTTATAACAATTCATCCCTCAAAAAACACCATATGGTCAAAACTGAAGCACTATCACTACCCTTAACCATCCCTAACCTAGTCTAAGGCTAAAATAGGGTAAAAAACTTTCATCTTTCAAGTTTTTCATTAGAAAATCATTGTATCCATTTCAAATTACTACATTTGGCATCATTGTAACCATTTAAAATTTTCATTAGGCACCATTTCTTTTTAAATTACACTAGTAAAGAAAATCATTTTCTTTTCAACAAATCTCCCAAAACTGGATTTTATGTGCATGCCTAAAATGATTCATGTCAGATAAAATCCTAAGTTCATATAATGATGCATTTATACTCAAATCTCATTCCATAACTATCCATGAAGAAAATTTTAAAAAATTGAAAATGATAACATCACACAACAAGTGCATCACACAAGGTGAAATAACATATAAATTTAATAATGAACATCAAGAACAAAAATCCCACCGTGGGTACTTGGGTGTTCTTCAACACATGGTTTAGGTACTCCCATGCATAAGATCATGAACAATGACTGACTAATCCTAGTATCCTATCTACCATTCCCAAAAAAATAATATAACATACAATAAAATAAAACTCCTTGAGTACCAATTTTTGATGTCCTAACCGGATTCCACATGTCGGTGTTCTAAACTGATTTTACATAAGAACTCAGTCATGCCTCCTCATATTCTAGAGGCTACCGACTAGTAGTGAGGGTCTAGTTTGTAAAATGGTAATACTATAACCTCTTTATCAAAGTATCGCAAATTGGTAATAAATAAATAATATCCAAAGGATAATAAACAATTATTAATAATCACTAATAAATACTCACATCTAATAATGAATCCAAAATAGGGGAAAATGACCAAAAACCAAAATAGTATATATGTAATGTCATATAAGTGTCAAGTGTCAAATGAAAACACAAAATAAAGACACATCGACATCTCCCAAGAAAGCCCTAACATATTTTTAAGTTCCCTTATTCATGATCCATCCCAAATCCCAACTTATCCATATAATGTAGGGCGCTTTCCCTTACCATTTCCTATAAATATGATGTCTATTCAGGTACTGATCAGGAATCCTGGGTAGGGTGTGAGTACAACTTAGTAGGCCACCACCAATGGTGTCTAAAGTAATATATAGTCTATAACAGTGTATGAAGTTGTATAAATAACAAATATAAATGAAAAAAATTAAATAGGTTTCACATTTAGTTATTCTTTAATCGACCACATAGGCTCTCGGGTTCACGGTGACACCCAAACTAATCATACGTGCTTCATCCCGTGCCAGATTCTGAACCACACACTAAAGGATATCACAACTCAATATTTCATAGGATTTCATTATTTATTTAATTCCAATTTCATAAACATGTATCAGAGGCCTAGATTAGTAGTATGGAACCCAATGGGTATTTGGTGAATTTTTTCCTGACCCACACCTCATTGTTTATATTCACAAATAAATATATATTGGGGTCCTAGAGCATCAGTCTAGAACCCCATGGGTATTTGAAACAACAATCCTTTTCCTACAAATCATTGTTCACAAGCATATATTAGGGGCCTAGAGTATCATTATGGATCCCCATGGGTATTTGGAACGTCATTCCCTAACCCACACCTCCTTGATCAATCACATATATAACAATATATAAATCAAGGTTCAAAATTGTTAACCTTCTTATCAATCATTCACATCACGGTGCACCATTTCATTCATAAATCACAACCATGGCTATTTACATTAATTATAAGTAATAACATAAAATATTATCCATTAATTAATTTATCATCGATTATACACATTTTTTAACTCCTTAAGGTTAATCCAATAAACCGTTTAAATCCCATTATAATCCATGTAATAAGGATTTAGTTCAATTCCATTAACCCACTATTCCCCTTTTTAAAATTAATAATTCTTATATAAATGTAATTGTACAACATGCCAATGTAATGGATCAATTACATACAAAATATCATAATAAAAACTATAGGAATTAGCAATTATACCACCTACCTATTTTTGATGCACGCTCATAAAACAATATTCATTAATTTGATGTAGAATGATCGAATTCACAATGGTGGAGGAGATATTGGACCAACACCTATGATAAAGATCCAAAAAAATAAAGATCCATAAAAACCTTGATCTAAACCTTCAAAAATAGATGAATTAATCCCTATCAAAGTGGATAGATAAAATAGGAGAGAGAGGAACCTTAATCAAGGAAGATAATCTCTTACTAGAGATCCAATCTTCTTCCACTAGACATTCAATTCACAATAGAAGGAGTTTGAGGAGCCTTGAAATCCTCTTGGTAGCCTCCAAAAATGATATAAATAATATTAGGTCGAAATAGGGTTATTAGGGAAATAAAATAGGGGGTTCAGGAAATTTAAAATATATTTTTGGGGTTTAAAATCTTGCATGCATGGTTTCCAGGGTGGGGTGCACCATCTATTCGAGGATGGTGGTTTGGGGAGGGTGGCCACACGGTTTGGTCAAACTATGTTACCCCTTATTATAGCCCAAAATGGGGCACATTGTTTTCTAGGGAAACCCACATGGTTTTCCTTAACTATGTGTAAATTGTGCACAACCCCATGGGATTCCAAAATTCTCTAAATTCACCCAAAACAACCCCAAAGAAAGACCCAACCAAGGTATGATAAAAAGGGTATAATATTACCTTAAAATGAGTATGATAAATCTACAGAAAGTTCAGGATCTTACACTCAACTCTTATCGAAACATTTCACCACAACCATGGGTAGTCCATAAGAGACTCCTAACCCAATTATTGGTAAAATACCTAATAGGAGACACCATTTCCAAGGTTAATCAAAAACCAATTTTATGGAAAACCTATGAAAATTCACCAAGAATATATACCTTAGAGAAACATCATGAAACTATATGAATAAGTCATATTAGGATATCCTCTACACAATATAACCAAAATACCACCTAAAATAAGGTATTAGAGAAGACGTAAGGGTTTGGGAGTACCCCCAGTCCATGCGTGAATAATGGGGGTGGAAGAGGGTGGAGTGGCTAAAAAACTTAAGGGTGAATTTTGATAAAATAACCCTTTTAAAGAACTTATGGGAAGGAACATGGTTTGGACACATAGTTATCAAAACCATTCACTAATTTTATTCCCATAATTTTTAACACAAACACCACCCTCCAGTTTTTACACACAGTTTCCTAACCATGTGCCAACCATGAAACACTGTACTAGAACCCTCTGCAACAAACACATGATTTTTCTGAAACTATGCACAGACTATGTGTCATACCTCATGATATACACAAACTCACATGGTTTCTCCCTTATCTCACACATTTTACCCCAATACATGATATAACAATGAAACCCAGCTATGCTCAGTTCAAAATGAGCTGAAGTCACCCCAAGCATCAAGGTGTTGCATATTTACTCCTAAACCAATCACCCCAAACTATACATCCTATCCAAATAACTACAAAACACTTGAAAATTAACCCAAGGCTCTTGAGGCTCACCTAAACACCTAAGATACATTATTATTATCATTCCTCATAATAAAAAATCATTTTGATTCATTCCAACTCCTATAATCCCATTCTGAGTCTTGGTTTAAAATTTGTCCCATCTAGTACATGAAAATTCGAATTCCTTATAAAATTCCCAACTCATATAGACACGAGATATTACAATCTCCCCACTATAATACTTATCCTCCCTAATAAGTCTCATTGTTCATCCATCTATACCACCCAACCTTTGTTGGTCACCAGTTATCACCAACGACCATGTTCATTGTCTAAATACCTAAAATGAAACCAAGGAATAACCTCCAATCAAGGAACCCAACCAACTAAAAATTGATCCAATGCATATTTTCAAAACCAAGACACTAATATAGTTCTTACCCAGTCCCATCCAACTAAAATTACTATCAATTCATCACTTTATCACTCACTAGAGATATAGTTCTCCCCACCACAAACTTTAGCTTACAACTATTAACTTTTGATATTTAGCACCTCCACCAATGGAAAATTCCAAAAGAACCTAGAACTCACAGTCCCATAATATGCCTAGATAAGTTACAAAATTATCATGACCAATTACCATAAGAACAACACTCGACATTGATACCCATACTCGTCATCAAAAACCAACTGGAGTGGTGTATATCTTCCAGCCATACACAAAGTAAGAAAAACCCAGCTCCAACTACCAGCATATCACCACATCACCTGATCATAATGACTTAATGCCCAGATGCATTCAACGATCACCCAAACACACCCACTAGACTCTGTACTCGAATCCTAATGAGACTCAACATTCAGATCCTCCATTGACCCAAAACTGTCATCATTCCCTACTACACCACTTATGCACCTCTAACACAAGAACCTCAGATTGCTTCTTAGAACCACCTCAAGCCCGAAGCTGACACTCCACTAAATAATCTACCAAAAATAAATTTCTATTATAATTAACTATAAAATTTATACACACACCTCATCGGTTACTCATTGGAATCACAGTTCCACCACAAATGATCCATGGCCAGTTCTACACACATGCGACCCTCCCAATATTTGGGTTGCACCTTAGTGATCAAAAAATCACTCCCCATCATAGAAGTGCCATTTTAACCACCTTAATCAATAAAATAAAACCACCATGTACCATTATCCAACCACTTATAACCCTAGAATTTTATGTGACTGTATCTTTATTTATATAGTGAAAAAACAAAACATTAATTATCACATATTTCCGACTTCTGAGAATGGTACCTAAAGCATTTTATAACATCCACTCCACTACATGGACTTACTCACATATTTATGATGGTGTACCTCCCACCATATAGATTCACAGACACCACACCATGATAAAAAACTATAAATAGAACCTTTCCTAAACTAGAAAGGACCTTTAGATAGCTTGGTGTATATCTGATTCTTTCTCAGCATACTCATAATGATTCCAAGATATTGGGCATGATCATATCTAAAATGGGAGTACACTAATTTTTTTTCAATGAATACCACCAAAAAATCATCCATTACCTATGTCACCTCTAACTATAGGGACATGTAAAACCCATTCAAAGTCCTTGGGTATCCCTGACCGTAAGCATCTCATCGCACCCACATCGGTTCTTAGGCTACTTACAACTAGTCACTTAACTTTGGAGACTTAAGCATATTCTCTTGTAACTTAGAATCTAAAAACAAAAAAACACAACATGTAACCACATTCCTATGCCTACAACATCCCATTAACACATAACTATTACACTCTCTTATGTAAACCAATCACAAAACTTGTCTCTGACTCTAGTGAGACATATCTCGTGAATCTTAGCTCACAAGCCCTATCCATTGACCATGACTTTACCATATGATCATCTCACCCTGCACAAAGTACCCTTAGTTATTCCCAAAATCAAATACAACTCACTGAGATAAAATAACTTACATGAAAACTCAAAACATTATCATCATTAAAAAAATCCACTTAGTTCACTTATATTCTCAATGTGTTTCTAAAGAATCATATGGAGCTAACTTGGATAAACACCTAAACAGTCCTGCACTCAAAAACAATATTCAATACTAAATCATTATCACTCTAAGTGATTTCAATCTCACAGAAACTAGAAATCTCTATGTGCCTCACACTATGAACATATCAGGTCTACCTCACATGCATAGTCACCTAACAAAGAAAAAATGCACACTTCAAACCACATACCCTCAAGCATCCCATGCGCTCCGGGTATATATCAAAAACATCAATCACATCATTCTTTCCCAAATTTTACCTGGGATTGTAACTTGAATAATCCTTACCCTCTAGAAACCAACCACAAAGCTAAATCACTAGAACACAAGTGATCCTTTAAAAAAAGCATCCAACACACTTAAACTCCATACTAGGTAGAACCCATTGTGAACCAATGTAAAAAGTCTCAAAACATAAACTAATGACTCACTCACTCAAAGGAAAACATAAATCAATAAAACCCTATCATGGTTCACCCTCTAAGGTCAAACCACACCAAATCCCTAAAATGGAGGCATGTTATGAAGTTTACTTGGATCTCCCACCTAGCCCCACCAGTGAAGTATCATGAAAAGTCGCTAGGTCTAACCACCTAGGTCAATACCAACTCACGGAAGGCCATAAATCATGGGAAATAAAACATCCTCCTTTACCAACATAACATAACATCAATATGTCAAAACACCCATCTATAGGGCCTCATACATAAAATATATCAAATGTCAAACAAAACTCCCACAACTAGGGTACCTATCTTCTCTTAGCATCTACACATTAGACTGCTCCTTAGATGACCAAGCCACACAACCGATCCTAAACAAAAACTACCCACTAGGGGTCCAATAGTTATACACCTATGCTAATCCAAACAACAAGGTTCACTGCACCTATTTCCATGAGGACCATATCACTATCCTCATCATCGAGCATCTCATTGTATATCCATATAAACTACCAACAAAAAAGAGATCCATTTAAAATTTGTCCCAACTTAGTAGAGAACCACCAAGTAATTATATGGTAAAACAATATGAGAAATTTTTGAAACTTTAATCTACTGAGCCTCTATTGTTAGAAAAACCACACACTAGAATGCCTATAACATGTGGATCCTATGTGCCTACTATGAAACTCAAGAAAAATCTTGCCTCTATAGGCCAAGAGTCAAAAACCGAATCATAGAAATATTTTAAATAATACAAGATCCATAAATACATCATAATTCATCAAATATAAACCAAATGTGTGTCTCTCAAAGTGCAAATAAAATAAAACCCTAACATCACAAATAATAACAATAATCCCAACTCTGGTATCCAAGAATTCCTACCAGAACAAGTGTTTGTGGAATACTTGTATGATATCCATCATAGTCTCTAACACATTCTTATATCTCCAATACACTAAATCCCAAATTTTAAAACAAAAATAAACTAGACACCCTCTTATACAAGTTTGTAACATCCTTACCTAGATTCCACTAAACTTGTTCCCTAATCTAGTTTTCCACATAACCTCAAGCACCTCCTCATACTACAGAGGTAGCCAACTAGAGGAAGAGGTCTAAGGTGGTACTATGAGGATATTATACCCCTATATTAGAGTGTACAATATTAATATAAATAATCAAAAATAATCACATAATAATATGTGAAATTAATAAATGATCATATCATTCTATAATATAAAATGAAATGCAGTAAGTTCTCAAATAGCCATATAATCTATACAAATGACCACCCACTAGTCCTATTACAAAAACATACAAAATAAAATAAAATCCATAAAAAAGGGATCTAGTGCATCACCAAGATGAACCTCATCAATAATAATGTTTCCATACCATACTTCCTTGCTGATCATGCAAAACTCAACATGAGCCTCATCCCAAACTTATGCCTACTATAACATGTGAGATCTGATCGGGTTCCAATTTGCAATGGTGGCCTGAGCAGGGTGTGAGTATGACTCAATAGGCTACCACTAATAGTTTATAAATAAAATAAAATTTATAGAAATAGTTTATGTATCTAAATAGTGTAATAAATAAATAGTAAAAAAAGGAAGATATATATCAAAAGAAACAACAATTTATCTAGAAACACATTGGCCATTGAGTTCTAAGGAGACACCTGGACTAACCAAATGTGCATTGACCCAATCCATTCATAAAGTATGAAACATAGGTTGAATCATACTTAAAAGAAAGGAAGGGTGTTTTCATCCATAATATAACTCATGGAAGCATACAGAAATAATCCAAGTATCCATCTCATGTTCTTATGCTATCAGCGCCCAGAACGCCAATCTCAACCATGTATCACTATCAATCATGCCTAGAACCTTGGTATATAAGCTAAACTATGTGCAAATCTATCCACACTATTAAAAAATTTCATGTCTTTAATTCTAATCTTACATCAAAACAATAGTGTTTGGAGCATTAGTCCAATATCTACTTATACATTAAAAAAATAGTGCTTGGAGAATCAGTCTAGTACCTAAACCATGGATATAGAGTGTTAGTTCACTGTACAATCCATCTAGTATACCAGTGTGTCTAGAGAATATATCTAGAAAAAAAAACATAGAGCATACTATCAGTTATTAGAGCCTTAGTCTGACACATAATCTTTATAGTATACTACCTGTGCCTGGAGTGTTAGTCTAGAACCAAACTCTTGCAGTTTACTATGAGTGACCAAATCATCAGTCTCGTACCTAAAACATTCCATCATCTATTGAATAATACGGTTCTATATCATGTCATTACAAAAATTTGAAGACTAAAAAACCCCATTTTTAAACCATTATCATTTAGCAAATATCTTACAGGCCTTCAACACCAAAACAATCCCAAAGCCTTCCTTTCCAGCAAAATCATAAAAAAAGTTATAAATGAATTTCACCAAAGGGGGAATCACCCACCCATTTCAAATCAACATTTGAAAACCATTTATAAACCACCTTTTAAAATCACTTGTAATTCAACACCCCACTTTAAAAAAAAATCCACTTCAAAATATCTTTCTTCCTTTAAAACCTAAAATTGGATCAAAATCCAACACATGCATTTAAAACCATATCAAAGGACTCATAGGTCTTTTATAAAATATTAACACAGAAAATCATTCCAATTAATACTTTCGACATGTTTTAAAATATTTATTCCCAATACCTACTAAGTATCATTTAACCATTAAATCAATCCAACCAATGAGCTTAATTGGGTTAAGATCATAACCCACTTCTTTTACCCATTACAACCATGTTCTACCATTTCCATGAAATGGACCACCCCATTCCCAGCTATAGGTTCAATATTACAAACACCAACATATCTAATGAGCTCTATGGAAGGTATAATTTATTTGTTTAAAGACCAAAACCATTAACTCAAACCAACAAATAAAACACACTGAATAAGGGATTTAAGTCACATAACACATACACATGTATATAAATTAATGCGAATATGGGAAAATATCATATAACACCTACCTAATAAATGAATATTTCCATAAAATTTATAAATATTAGTGGCCTTTTTAAGACCCATTTAAGCCTCATAAAAACTCATCAGCATCCAACCGACATCTGTTCACTTACCTAAGCTCTAACCTCACACCAAGAAAAAAAATTAATTATAAAAATTATAATTAATTAATGCATTAAAAACCAACTCATAAGGATGTCTATAAACTCATTGGGTGCTCACCTCTTATTAAATATTCAAGACACCACTATAGGTAGTCCAAAAAAACTACTGACACCATTTCTAGGAAAATACATAAGATGTGATACCATTTACAAGGTTAATAAAAAACCAATTTGATGGAAAAATTAATAAAATTCACAAAAAATGAATAACTTAGTGAAACATCATACAAATATTTGTGAAAGTAATACCAAGATATCATCTACATAATCCAAAAAAAATTACCTTGTGAAACGGATAATTCCACCATGATCTGGTGGAATATTTAACAAAACCTAATCTAGAGAACTCAAAAAATAGAGAAGAGGAAGGGGAAGAGGATAAGAATTCATCATAAGAGAATAACTCACCTAAAATGACAAGGAAAACCCATGAACACACCCCAAATAAAGGGTTTGGGGAAAGCATAAGGGGTTGGGATCACCCCTTTTTTGTGTCCACCTAATGGGGGTGGGGAAGAGGGAGGAGTGGCTAAAAAACGATGGTGGATTTTGGTAAAATATACCTTTTAAAGAAAAACTAGGAAGCCACATGGTTATCTAAAACATGATCCAATAATGTTCTCCCTAACGTCTAAAACCAAAACATCAGTATTTTTTTCCAGCATTGTTTCCCAACTATGTACCAACTGCGCAACACCACACTGGACCCCTTTACAACAAGGCATATGGTTTGTTTGAAACCATGCACAGACTGTGTTCCATACCTCAGGATCTCCACCACCTCACCTGGTTTCTATTTTTTCTTTCATTTTTTACCCTAAATTATTCTCTAACCCTAAAACCCAGCCATTCTCAATTCAAACTGAACTGAAATCACCCCAAACATCAAGTTTTCATACAGTGTATTCTAAAATATGTACACCAAACTGTGTACCCTTGCCAGAAAACTCCAAAACTATTGAAAAATAACCCAAGGATCCTGAGGACCACCAAAACAGATTAAAAACCTTTTGAACCTAATTTATCATCTCAAAAAAACATTTTGACTCATTTCAACTATTATCATCCCATTATAAGTCTTAATTTAAATTTTGACCTGTCCAGTAAACGAAAATTAAAATTCCTTCTAGAATTTACTACTCATATAGATGTGGGATATTAAATAGATTATCCAATTTATCATATCATAACCTTAATTATATCATAAATATAAAATTTATCCATTAAAAATATTCTTAGGACCATCAATGTATGGAAGTATTGAAAAGAAAAACAAAAATCAATCATTTCATGGAGGTTTTAGTCCACATGTATGCATGGATGATGATTTAATTTTCTATAGAAATGGGAAAGGGATTAATTTAGTTTATAATTTTAGAATATAAAATATTTAATAAATATCATACTTATATATTCAAGTCATTAAGACTATGGGATCTTCCTTCCCCGAACCACTATACATCGCTTTGTTCATTTCCTTTATTTATTTCTACTGCTCACTCAAACTTAAGATAAAAGGAATGGTTAATTTCATAAAAGAGAGTTTTTTTTAATCTATCAAAGTTTTGAAAACCAAAATTCACCCCTTCTTGTGTCTTTGACTTCATCATTATCATCTCAAACTAACAATTGGTATCAAAGTCAGTGCTCTGCTGGTATGTTTTCTTCTTGAAAATTACTTTTACTTTCTGATATAAAAAAGTGGAATTATAAGGATCTAATGAATATTTATTGAATCTAACAATCCCAAGTCAAATATTAAAATGAAGACATCTTGAAATGGATGATTCTAGAGAAGGTATGTCAATGATCCATGATCCTTATTTTGATGGTTACAATTATGGATGCTGGAAATCCCATATGATTATTTATTTAAAAAATATTAGAATAAGGGTTTATTTAAAGGTTGTTATGACTTATTAGATTCCCGTGTAAGGTTTTTAAGATTTTAATAATGATCAAGAAAGGTAATGTGATCTGAATTCAAAATATATTAATGTTATTTTGTGTGCTTTAGGAATAGTTGAATTCAATTGAGTATCTCAATGTCTTACTTCATATGATATTTGGAAGACTATATTCATTTCCTATGAGGGAACCAAAAATATCAGAAAAATTAGGTAAAAAACTATGAAACTAAAGTTTGATACATTCATAATGAATGAAAATGAAACTAACACTCAAATTAATGGAATATTGACAGCGAATTTCAACAATGTCTCTGCTTTGGGAAATCCAATTTCACAATCAGAACAAGCATTAAAAATACTCAGAGTTCCTCCCAATAAGTGGAATGGAATATCTATAGTTATATATCATTGTACACTTGTGAAAAGATATTTATGAAGGAGTTTATTGGAAATATAATGATGTTTGAAGCTGAGATGCAGGCTGAAGCTGAAAATCATATCAAACATGATGAGATAGCCCTAAAAACTACCATGAATGAATCATATGATTCAAATAATATATATTTAGAAAAATATATATCAAATATTGATAATAAATTTGAAAATATATACATAAATAAAAATAAGGGGACATAAGAGAATATATGATGTATGTGTAAGAAAAAATTTCATAGAAAGGTTAATTATTCATTACTCAGAGCTTAAAGAAAATGAAACTATAATATAAAAGGCAAGAAAGTTGTGAAGGATACCTTCAGTAATAATTATACTTTACATGATAAATCTTCTACAAATTCAAATACAAATCATAAAAATAAAATGGTATTTATTATGGATTGTACTGATCATGAGGTACAATATTCTTACTCTCAATACTCTAGTTGTGAGAAACTGTTTTATGATGAATTAAATAAGTATTTATTTATGCTACAAGAAAAATATGAATCCTTGAATAAAGTCCAAAATAAATTTATAAAATCTTATGATATTTTTCTGTTAGATATAGATATTTTTTTTCAAAACAAAATATAGATTTAAAATTTGATTCTTATTAATTTTGTGATTTTTATGACCATAAGATTAAAGAATTATTAGATGAAGTTGATAATTTGAAACAAGATTCTAGTATGCTGATAAAAGCATAAAAATATTCAAATAAAATCCTTGGAAAAAATAAAATACAAAAGTAAAATTTTTGAATATGAAGAAATAGTGAATGACCAAAAATATATAATAATTATTTTGTTCCAGGTATAAATAGGAAGAACATGACTACTATTAAATGTTTTTATCATGGTATTAATGGACATTATGTGAATGATTATTACTTTATAAAAACTAAAATTTCTAGTGTTAAAAATGTTTATTTCTAAAAATAACTATTTAACTTGAATAGTATAATTCCTACTCAAAATAAACTAGTTTGGTTACCTATAAATTTAATTACTAAAATTGCTATAAGAAAAAGATTATGGGTACCAAAAAGGACTTTCATTTGATGTTTTTTAGGATAACACCACTAAGATGCATTGTTAAATCTTTAAGTACTCAATCAATTGGTATATGGAAGTCACTACTAAGTTATTGAATAACTCTGAAGTAGTTCATTACAAAAAAACCTCAGTTCTAAGATTGTGGATCTAGGAAGTATTACATTTTTTTATATATAAATACTTTTGGTTCATTAAATATTTTATATAAGAGGATAAATATATCTATCAAAATTTAATAAAGACTTTTCTTTACTCTTTAAATCATGTGTTAATTTATTTTGATTATATAGATAATTTGTTAAAAATTTAAATATCTCTAATGATTTTTTAATTTCTAAATGATTTATTACTTAGTTTAATTCATGAATTTTTTTTGAAATATATATATTTCATGTTATTTAAATTTCATTTAATTACAAAAACCAAATTACTATTATTACATAATATGAACTGATTATTCTATATTTTTTAGATAAATAAAAGGAAACGTCATCTACAGTGTGTCAGAACCTAACATTTCATCTTGTTATTAAAAAATTTAAACTATGAAGTCATATTATTCAAAATATATTGTTCAAAAGGTTTTCTGAAAATCAGTTGCAACAAAACAAATTGATCAAGTACTTCAAGTTCAGAAGAAAATAGTTCTTACAAAATGATGAAATGTAATCCTTGTGATTTGTTAAATAAATAGTTTGTTTCATATGTTGAAGATTTATTTGAAAAAATATTCTGAAATAAATAATGAAGTTCAAACTCATGAAGAAATGGAAGTTTCTTCATCTCAAATGACTTATGAAAATATTCTAATTAAATTCAACACTTTAAAGGAAGAAAAAGTGAAACTAAATATAAATATTTATAGAAAGTGTCTATATAAAAAATGTTTTTTGATTAATTACAAAAAGAGTACCAGAATATGAAAGATAGTTTGATCTCAAAAGTAGACTTTGAAGCTTTCAAATTAGAAATGCTAATTCAAACGGAGATTCTTAGAATAGAAACTATTACGAAACTAGATCTTAAAAAACTAAATTGGTTTCTGGTTGAAATTTTTTTATCTTCTCCATATCAAATAACATAAGATTCTCAGAATATATTATAAGAACTTTCAAGAGTTTTAGCCGCTTTAAGTGAAAATGTTTAAATTTGGAAAAGTTCATATGAACCATCCACTCCTTTCTTGGCCTTCATTTTTTATTTTCTTTTTATTTAAAATCAATATTATATGTACTATTTTCAATATATTTTGTTTAGTAAAAATATGGGCTATTAGTTAGTTCATAATTTATTTTTTTAGTTATCTTACATAATCATGTATTTGATATTTATCTCATTGTTTTAAGTTAAAAATAATAGTTTTGTTTTAAATGTTACTTGTGGAAAAATTAGATAAAAGTTTTTTATTTCTCTAAAAAATATTTTAATTTATTTAATATCCTATATTATATTATTTATGGGGAGATTAATGAACATGATCATTTTATTCATTAAAATATTCCATTATGATTCTTGCTTACTTGTCTATATCTTTTTAAAGGAAGAATTTAGGGGAATTTATTTCAAATAATCTCTACTCTTATCTTTTTGATGTCACAAAAGGGGTAGAAGTTTATAGTTTTAATATTGTGGGGGTATTTTATAGTTTTAATGTTATCATCATGGGGATAAGTTTTTTTGAAAATAAAAAATTATATTAGTGGATAATGGGGGAGAAGTTTCCTTTAAGAAAGAGATATTATAAACATCAAAAGGTGGAGAATAATTTTTTTTCAAATTTTTTTTTTATATTTTACATATTTAATCATGGGTTTCGTGACCATCAAAAAGGGTTAGATTGTTGAACATATGTTGATTCAAAAAAATTATTAATTTCTTTTTAGTCATTAGGCTCACAAACACCCACATTTATGTAACTAATGAATTTATTTTTAAGTGAATTTAAGGAAATTATTATTCATTAGAACATTTATTCTAGAATTAGCTTGGATGGATCCCCTGATAGCTGCATCTTCACCATCTCCTATATTGGTAAGTTCTCGGCCAAAGATTATCGCCAATGTACACTTGCCTAGCCGGAGAGCGATCAGTGGGGGAGGTGACTCTAGTTAAAATCCACCCCAATTAAAATTTTATTCCTTCTTTGGATAATCAGACACAAGGATCTCCCCTTGGATCTGGTGATTAAAAGGAAGGGTGTTCAGCTTGCCTTTAGGTGTGTTTGTTTTTCGTCCCCTTCCGGGGAATCCATGTTTCACCTCTTCTTCCAAAGAGAGTGGGACGTGTGGATCTGGGGTGAACTTGGAGAGCTCTCTCTGCCTCCTAGAGCCATGGAATCCCCTGAGGACTTCCTCTAGATCTAGTTTAGCGTATGCCTAGATAACTGCCATGAGACTTCGACCAGAGTGACCCTCTTGAAGGCAGGCTACTGGTGCGTCTTTCAGGCACGCAACCAACCACGACATGGGGATCACTACTCCACTCTTACTCTCCGGGTCAGATATAAGAACCCGATTCTTATCTTTGAGGTACGAGTTTCTTCTTTTCTCCTTTCCTTAAGTTTTTTTAAGAATATAAAGAAAATGGGGAAAAATCCCCAATGTTGGAAGTACACGCCGTGTAATTTTTCCACACGCCATGTACTTTTGGACATGTGGGATGAGTACACAGGGCGTGTGGCCATGTCGGTGATTAAGGGTAGAGGAACTGACTACACGTCATGTAATGGTCCTTTACACACCGTGTAGTCAGTCAACAGGGGAATAGTAAGGCGGTGGCCAGCTGTGCGGCAACAAACACCATGTACTCATGAAGACACGCCGTGTAGTCATGTCGGCAGGTGAACAGTGTCGCGCTGGCGGGAAGCCGCCAGAGGAACAATTTAAAAATGGGAAGTACACGTCATGTACTCGGAAGTACACACCGTTTAATTTGTTTTTCTCACTTAAAATGGGTTGTAGCCTCCTCTGTTCACAGGGAAGGCTTATAATGGGAAGAGAGCTCGGGAGAGGACGGATGAACCTTTAGAGATCCGCCGAGCGCACGTCGGGAATTCGTTTCCGCCTCGAATAATCTTGTTGGAACCGCACGGGTAAGCTCTTCCCTCTTCTTTAACCGTTCTTGCCAATTATTTCCCTAACAGAAGTTATTTTTGTTTAAGTGAGAATTATTTTACCTCAGATCTACGGTGTTCTTGGACGTTTCAGAAGGTGTCGTTCACGTATATCATTCGTGGGTGTTTAAGGTAGGTGGCTTGGTGTTTATTTTCCAACTATTGTGCGTTTCGTGCATTTTTGAGCTACAAACCCATATTTGGGGTGTCTTGTGGTTGAGGCCATGGCTATATTAAATACCTAGAATTGTATAGGTAATTAATAAAATTGTGAAAATGTTGTTTGGGATCAGTGCTTGGATCCAGGACCACCCCGGGGGGTGCGTTCCTCTGTTTAGCCATTTGGCCAGGATACTCGAGGGTATTCCATGTTTAAATTATGCATTACTTTGGACTTGAGAGAAATTATATGTAAATTGCATGTTTTTATGTTGGGTATGACCCAGTTACTTATGCCTGAGGGAGGTGTTTACTATAGCCTGAGGGTGTGACTGTTTTAGCATGAGGGCGACATTCTATTTCGCCTGAGGGAAACATTTTGTGCCTGAGGACTTGACTTATGTGTCGGAGGGAGACACTTCGTATGCCTGAGGGTGAGATTCTGTTATACCTGAGGGCGAGATTCTGATTACCTGAGGGTGAGATTTTGGTTGTCGGAGGATGCTGACTGTTTATTCATAAATGCACTGTGGTGTTTTCTTATATTAAATGGATTAAATGAATAATTGAATGGAAATATAATTGGTAAGTTGGTTACTTTTGAGTACTTCTTAGTTATTGCATTTTACTACTGCACACAGTTGTTGCATGCTTACACATAGTTGGGCACAGGCCTTCGGTGGGTGCCTACTGGGATTTATTTCTCACACCCTGTTTGGGACATGCTTTTCGGACCAAACAGATTACGTTTCTGCAGGTGTAGATAGGGGAAAGCGTCCCTATACATGTACCTGATTGTTGCTGAGTTGTAGGAGATCATGGGATTGAGTGTTGGATCGCGATGTCGCGGGCTGTTCTATTTTTATTTTCTATACTTGTACTATGTATTGTATTGTACTGCTATGTAACATGTTTTGGCTATTTTATAGAATAGTGACATGATACATCTTCATATTTATATGACCGTTGGTTTCCCTTTTTGTTATCACTTATCTATTTCAGTTATATATACTGTTGCTTCTTCCGCTGTTGTTTTATGTTTTATTCTTTCCGCTGCACTACACTTTGACAAATAAGGGTATAGTTTCCGCAATATCAGACCTGGGCCCTTGCTTCTAGTCGGTAGCCTCTAGCATTTAGGGAAATGCGATTGAGGTCATGTGGCGAACTGGGTTTAGGGCACCCGTTGAGTGGCACCTAGAACCGGGACGTTACAAAGTGGTATCAAAGGGGTTTATTTTCTTTGACATACTATTTGGAGCCTTAGTCAGGGATAGTATGAAACGGTAGTTGGTAATAAGCTATGCCCGGGTGTAGCTAACCCGTGTATAGGGAAAATCCAATTTACCTCGTATTGTAATTTTATTGATTTTTCAATTTTAAAGTTGATTTGATTTAACCGTTGGGTGATGCATTGGTGATTGTGCTGTTTATATTTTATCTATGGGTTCTATTTAGTTTCAACCTGATGAGATGAGGGTATGCCATCTCATGCATCATATAGGCCCAAGATAGAAATCACATGCCATGTATAGTTTCCATGCCATGTAGGTGCATTAGAAATTGCATGTTGTTGTGATAGTTGTTGGGCTAGAAAATCATGCTGTTTTGATAGCTACTTGATAAGATACCTGCTGTGTGATAGGGTATATCTGTATAAGTTGTTGATAGAATGGACGCCAAACTTTGGTTTTTGGGGAGTATGGGACCCCATTAACCAGAATTTGGTGTACCACTGACTGTTTAATTTGTTATAACACATATAAGATGTCAAACTTTAATTAGTGGGGAGTATGGGCCCTCACAGATCGGAATTTGGCACTTAGGTGTTATTTTACGGTGTTTTCTGGGCTCCGGAGTAGTTTTTGAGGAATACTGTCCTGAAAAACCAGTATACACGCCATGTAGTGATTTACACATGCCGTGTATGTTCTTATGTTCGGGAAGAAAAATAATTTTTTTGAGTACACACTGTTTACCCAGAGTACACGCCGTGTAGTCTCTTTCCGTGTCATAAACTCTGTGGGTGATGACACAGGTAAGGGAAGAGCTTGGGTCGAACACGCCATGTAGTGTTGACCCGGAGACCTGGCCGTGTAACTAACAACACAGGCCGGTGTAGTTGTTTCTTGAACACGCTGTGTCAATGAAGAACACGCCGTGTAGTGTGACTTGGGGACCCGACCATGTAACTAACAACACGGGTCGGGAAATCCTTTCGTGTACACACCGTGTGTGTATAGAACACGCCATGTAGTGTGATCCATGTGTCCGGCCGTGTAACTAACAACACGGGTTGGCGAAGCTTGTCTAGAACACACTGTGTACCTGTGGGAACACGCTGTGTAGTCTTGTCCGAGGACAAACCGTGTGGAGTTATCTGAGTGGCTAGGAAACAGGGTGGTGTACACGCCGTGTACGAGTGTAACACGCCATGTAGTGTCAAGATGAGTAGTCGGCTGTGTCACAGGAGACACGAGCATTTGGAAATAATGTCATACACGCCGTGTAGATAATATACACGTCGTGTAGTTTCGTTCAAACAGAATCCGTGTGGCTTAGTTGTGTGGAAGGACCTGGGTAGGGGAAGAAAAATCAAGTACACGCCGTGTAGTCATTGTACACGCCGTGTAGTCTTGTTTTGCAAATCTTGAAATGCCTTCTTCCTCTTGTTCCCTTTGTGGTTCCTTCGTTTTTAGTCTTGTTAAATCTTGAATCTAAGGTGTGTTTTTGACCTTGTAGAGTCATCCCGCCTTGACGACCATACGTTGTTCTCCAGAAGAGCGGCAACGAGTATACTCCAGAGATGGTGGGCCATGGGCTACTAGTGGATCCTCCAACAGAGCCAGATGCGGCGCTAGCTGTTATACCGGACACATGCATGTATGCGCAGTTCCATGAAGGCTTTATGCGGTTCATGAAGACCTTTCAGGGAGCACTGCAGACTTCCACATCTATGGATGAGCTGACTCGTATCTTCCAGTAGCAGCATCCGCCTACATTTTCAGGGGATGGCGGACCACAGGCTGCAGAGTCTTGGCTAGGATCGATGCGGACTATTTTTGAGAATCTTGAGATGCCTCTACGGTGGAGGATCAAGCTCACGAAATATATGCTGCATGATTCCTCCAAGAGGTGGTGGGATGTTACCACCAAGTCAGAGCATCACAAGGACATGGCATGGTAAGATTTTTGGGCAGTCTTCTATGACTTCTTTTTCCCAGAGACGCTGAGGGTAGATAGAGCTCGAGAGTTCATGAATCTTTAGTAGGGAACTATATCAGTGATGGAATATTCTGTTCATTTCACCGAGCTGCAGAGCATTGCACCTGTGCTGGTGGGTGATGAGATGTTGAGAGCCAGGAATTTTGACGATGGTCTTCGGTATGACATCCGAGCACTGGTTAATGTTTTCAGATTTCCTTCAGTAAACGCTATTGTGAATCAGGAACTGATTACAGAGAGGAACCTGTGGGAAGCTAGTGGTGTGGGCCAGGGCGGTTTAGCACTAGTTTATGGTACTATTTATACCGATAAGAGGAAGAGACATATGGATTTCTCTTAGGGTGGTATTACCAGCCTTGAAGTTTCTTCAGGTGTCCTAATCAGGTGCTACCAGTGTGGTAAAGAGGGGAAATAGATACCTCAGTGTCCATGTGATCCAGTAGAGTGCTGAGCTTACGGCAATATGGGTCATTTGCAGTGCTTTTCCAGGGTGTTTCTACCAGTAGCTAGTGAGAGGGGTTCTATGCAGACTCCGCGTGCGGGAGTAGGACCAGTGAATTCTTACCAATCAGGGAACTAGAATACGTTAGGGCATGCAGGTAGAGATGGTGGTCATGGCCATGGTATCCAGACACCAGGATCTCAAAGGCAATATGGCAGGACAACTTAGGGTAGCCAGGTTGTGTCACAGGGTCGCGGCACTGGGCAGGCATATGTAGTGCAACAAACCCAGCAAGAGAAGGATCCCAGACCTTCTACAGTCATAGGTACTATTCTAGTAGCTTCTGTCTTATTTACAGTACTTTTTGATATGGGTGATACACATAGTTTCATATCTGTTCCCGTTGTGGAGATCCTTGGGATCTGTTTTTCTTCTTCTTCTGATGTTATGACGCTAGACACTCTGTTGGGAACTAGAACTGATGGTGTGCATCGGTGCAAGGAGTACCCCCTTGAGGTTGATGGGTGTCACTTCCTTTGGGACCTCTATGTCTTAGAGATGATAGCCTATGACATCATTCTCGGGATGGACTGGTTGGTTCTCTTTCGAGCCTTTGTAGATTTCTATCATTGCAGGGTGAGTTTCACGTCACCAGAGGGTGGAAAGTTTCTATACAAGGGTGAGTGGGATGTTTAGGAGAGTCGAGATGAGCCAGTGCATCATGGGCGAGGTGGAGTCACAACCCATATTGTAAGTTTATATCTGGACGACCAGGGGACTTGTCAGACAGATTTCCCTCCAGTGGTTGATCGTTTCAAGGATGTTTTCCCAGACAACTTTTTAGGTCTACCTCCAGAGCATGAGGTGGATTTCTCTATTGAGCTTGTTCCAGGAGCATCACCGGTGTCCATTCCTCCTTATAGGATGGCCAAACCTGAGTTACAGGAGCTCAAGAGGCAGTTAGAGGAGTTACAGTCAAAGGGTTTTGTCTGACCCAATACTTCTCCTTGGGGTTCTCTGGTCCTTTTTGCGATTAAGGTGGACGGTACTCTTAGACTTTGTGTGGATTATCGGAAGCTAAACCAGTTGATGGTCAAGAACTAATATCCCTTGCCGAGGATTGATGATATTTTTGATCAGCTTCTTCGAGCACGAGTGTTCTCAAAGATTGACTTGAGGTCAGGATATCATCAGTTGCACGTTAGACCATATGATATACCTCTGAAAGCTTTCAGGAGTAGGTATGTTCTATACAAGTATAGATTTATGCCGTTCGGACTCACGAACGCGCCAACAGTTTTCATGGCTCTGATGAATCGTGTATTCTATCCTTATCTTGATTCTTTGTGGTAGTATTCGTGGATGACATCTTGTTGTACTATCACACTCAACACGACCATTCCACCCATCTTGAGATCGTATTGAGTACACTGAGAGAGCATTGTCTATATGCTAAGCTCTCAAAGTGACACTATTGGATGAGCCGGATTCACTTCCTGGGTCATATCATCTCAGAGGAAGGAGTTTCTGTAGACCCAAAGAAGGTGAGAGCAGTAGTTTCCTGGGAGAAGCCTAAGAACGTGTTTGAGATACGGAGTTTCTTAGGGCTGGATGGTTACTACAGACGTTTCATCCAAGACTTCTCCTGCTTAGCAGTGCCATTGACAGGTTTGAATAAGGAGGGTGTGAAGTTTTTTTGGACAGAAGCTTGTGAGATAGCCTTTTAGGATCTGAAAGGAAGGTTGACATCAGCACCGATCCTGATACTCCTAGAGCAGGGGAAGATCTATACAGTTTAATGTGATCCATCAGGTATTGGGCTAGGAGCAGTGTTGATGCAGGGTGATCGAGTTGTTGCATACGGGTCTCGGTAGTTGAGGCCACATGAGAGGAATTACCCGACGCATGATCTCAAGTTGGCTGCAGTTGTGCATGTGTTGTGCTGTTGGAGACATTACTTGTTGGGAGAGCATTTTGTGGTTTTTACAAACCAAAAAAGTCTCAAGTATATTTTTACTCAGCATGAATTGAATCTGAGACAACGAAGGTGGGTCGAATACCTACAGTCCTTCGACTTTGAGCTTGCCTATACACCTGGTAATGGTAATGCAGTAGCTGATGCACTGAGTAGAAAGACTCAGATACAGGCAGTGCAGGAGGCCAGGGATGAGTGGCATCTCATGGCCTTATTCTCTGAGATGCATTTGGAGGTGCATGAAAGTCAGGGGTAGACTTATCTTTCATCTTTAGCTATGACTTCTACCCTCCTGGATAGAGTAAGTATGATACAACTATCTGATTCAGAAGGCCTAGTTCTATGGGAGTCAGTGGAAAGTGAGGACCCTCCTCCTAGTTGGACGATAGGCGATGATGAGGTTCTGCGGTTCCAAGGAAGAGTGTGGGTTTCAGGGGATATACGCAAGGAGCTGATGCGGGAGTTTCATGCTTCAGCTTGGGCAGTTCATCCCGGGGTTACCAAGATGTACCGTGACTTGAGATGTCAGTACAGGTGGCCGGGTATGAAGAGAGATGTGTCTAGTTTTGTTACGAGGTGTTCCACATGTCAGTAGGTGAAGGCAGAGCATTAGAGGCTAGATGAACTGTTACAGCAGTTACCCATCCCGGAGTGGAAATGGGATGATGTCGTGATAGACTTCGTGACTGGGTTACCGAGGTCACCTCGAGGCAATTATGTCGTGTGGGTTGTTGTGGACAGACACACAAAGGTAGCTCACTTTGTGCCGATCAAGGAGACCTTCGATGTTGATGAGATCAGAAAGTTGTATATCTGAGAGATCGTACGTCTTCATGGGATCCCTCATTCTATCATTTCAGATTGGGATGCCAGTTTTACGTCTCATTTCTGGCAGAGTTTTTAGAGGGCACTTGGTACACAGGTGCTTCTGAGCACAACATACCACCCTCAGACAGATGTCCAGTCAGAGCGTACTATACAGGTGCTTGAAGACATGTTGTGTGCATGCATCCTAGACTTTGGGGGCTCTTGGGAGAATCACATGCCCCTAGTAGACTTTTCCTATAATAACATTTTTTAGGAGACTATTGAGATGGCACCATACGAGGCTTTAAATGGTAGGCCAGGCCAATCACCCTTGTTCTAGTTAGAGGTAGGTGGGGCAGCTTTACTAGGACCATGTCTCGTGCAGGAGACTTCTGAGCAGATCCAGTTGATTCAGAAGTGGATGGCTACCACAGAGTCTTGTCAGAAATATTAGGTTGATCACCGCAGACGACCTTTGGAGTTCGTGGTCGGGGATCAGGTTTTCTTGCGTGTTTCGCCGAGGCTGGGACACAAGCGGATCAGGAGACAGGGTAAACTTTCACTAAGGTATGTGGGGCCATTTGAGATTCTGGATAGAGTCGGGCCGGTTGCTTATCGGTTGCAGTTACCTCAGAGGTACTGGGCCATGCACAATGTCTTTCATGTATTTCAGTTGCGCCACTATCATTCAGATCCGTCTCACATCCTTTAGCCTGAGGATGTTGAGCTTCAGGTAGATGCATCCTTTGAGGAGAATCCGATTCATATCGTTGATAAGAGCACGAAGGTTCTCCGAGGCCGGTCAGTTCCTCTCGTACGGGTGATATGGAAGCATGGCTAAGTGTAGGAAGAAACCTGGGAGTAGGAGACCGACGTATGTGCTCAGTGGACAGAGTTATTCTCAGCTTTATCTTCACCACCCTTGGAAGGGCAATTCGGGGATGAATTTCTATAAGGGGGTAAGTTTGTAAGAAACCGGTTCTTATCTTTGAGGTATGGGTTTATTATTTTCTCCTTTACTTAAGTGTTGTTAAGAAAATAAGGAAAATGGGGAAATATCCCAAATTTTGGAAGTACACGCCGTGTACATTTTCCACACGCCGTGTACTTTTGGCCGTGTGGGATGAGTACACAGGGCGTGTGGCCATGTAGGCGATGAAGGATGTAGGAACCGACTACATGTCGTGTAGTAGTCCTTTACATGCCGTTTAGTCAGTCGGCAGGAGAATAGTAAGGCGGTGGCCAGCTATGCGGCAGCAAATGCCGTGTACTCATGAAGACACGCCATGTAGTCATGTCGGCAGGTGAACAGTGCTGCGCTGGCAGGAAGCCGCCAGAGGAACAGTTTAAAAATGGGAAGTACACGCCGCGTAATCAGAAGTACACGCTGTGTACTTTTTTTTCGCTTAAAATGGGAAGTGGCCTCCCCTGTTCATAGGGAAGGCTTAGAACGGGAAGAGAGCTCAGGTGAGGTGGCCGAACCTTCGGAGATCCCCCAAGTGCACGTCGGGAATCTGTTTCCACCTCGGACGATCTTGTTGGAACCGCACGGGTAAGCGCTTCCCTCTTCTTTAACTGTTCTTTCCAATTATTTCCCTAATGGGATTTATTTGTGTTTAAGAGAGAATTAGTTTACCTTAGATCTACGACGTTCTTGGACGTTTTAGAAGGCGTTATTCGCGTATATCGTTCGTAGGTTTTTAAGGTAGGTGGCTTGGTGTTTATTTTACAACTGTTGTGTGTTTCGTGCATTTTTGAGCTACGAACCCATATTTGGGGTGTCGTGTGGCTGAGGTTGTGGCTATATTAAATACCTATAATTTTATAGCTAATTAATAAAATTGTGAAACTGTTGTTTGGGATCAGTGCTTGGATCCAGGACCACTCCGGGGGGTTTGATCCTCTGTTTATCCGTTTGGCCAGGATACCCAAGGGTATGTCATGTTTAAATTATGCATTACTTTTTCCTTGAGAGGAATTATATGTAAATTGCATGTTTTTATGTTCGGCATGGCCCTGTTACTTATGCCTGACGGCAGTGTTTACTATAGCCTGAGGGCGTGACTATTTTAGCCTGAGGGAGATGTTCTATTTCACCTGATGGAAACCTTTCATGCCTGAGGGATTGAATTCTATGCCTGAGGGAGAAACTTCATATGCCTGAGGGTGTGATTTTGTTATGCCTGAGGGCGAGATTCTGTTTTGCCTGAGGGCGAGATTCTGATTACCTGAGGGTGAGATTTTGGTTGTCTGAGGAGGCTGACTGTTTATTCAGAAATTCACTGTGGTGTTTTCTTATATTAAATGGATTAAATGAATAATTTAATGGAAATATAATTGGTAAGTTGGTTAATTTTGATTATTGATTAGTTATTGCATTTTACTACTGCACAAAGTTGTTGCATGCTTACACACAGTTGGGAACGGGCCTTAGGTGAGTGCCTACTAGGATTTATTTCTCACACCATGTTTGAGACATGATTTTCGGCCCAAACAGATTATTTGTTTGCAGGTGTATATAGGGGAAAGAGTCCCTATACAGATACCTGATTGTTTCTAAGGTGTAGGAGATCTTGGGACCGAGCATTGGCTCATGATGCCACGGGTTGTTCTGTTTTTCTTTTCTGTACTTGTACTATGTATTGTATTGTACTACTATGTAACATGTTCTGGCTGTTTTATAGAATATTGACATGCTACATCTTCATATTTATATGACTGATGGTTTCCCTTTTTGTTATCAGTTATCCATTTCAGTTATATATATTGTTGCTGCTTCTGCTGTTGTTGTATGTTTTATTCTTTCCGATGTGATACACTTTGACAAATGAGGGCATTGTTTTCCCACTATCAGACCTACGCCCTCGCTGCTAGTCGGCAGCCTCTAGAGTTTGGGGAAATGTGCTTGAGGTTATGTGGCGAACTGGGTTTGGGGAACCCGTTGAGTGGCACCCGGAACCGGTACATTACATCATAGTCAAGTGCCTCGCCTTGGAGATCGTCGGCCTTCTCCCCCATCTAGATGCAGCGCCTTCGCTGCGACGCTTCCTCTCCATGTCTACCCCTCTAGGCTATACCAGTCCCAGGAAAAGGGGGGGGGGGGGGGCTGGGTTTGCTAGAGGCCCCTATCTTGATCCTGAATCTCAATGTTGATGGAGCCTTCAGTTCTGAAATCATGTGCGGTGGCGGTGTGGTCCGTGACATAGTGGGCTTGGTGATTTTGGATTTTAGTGCCTTCTATGGACCAGAGAATTATCTTAAGGCTGAGGCGATGGAATTGCTCAGTGCCTTCTCTCTTTTCAGATCCAAAAACATTACCTTGGCCACTTTTGATATGGATTCTAGACTTGTGTGGAGCTCTCTCATCGGTTCTTTTTCCTCTCCCTAGAAAATCCCTTACTTGATTCGAAAGTGCAAGGCCCTCTTCTTCGGTGACATGATGATCCTCCATATGTGGCGTGAGGGAAATCGGGTGGCTGATTTCTTGACCCCTTTTTCTACCTTATAATTCCCCCTTTTAGAGTTTTGTTCCCTTGGATCCCTTCCCCTAGGTGGGGCGACCCATGTTATCAGTGATGATCTTGGTCTTCATTTCTTTAGGCCACCCTGATTTGTACTGCTCTTTCTCCCCTTTACGGAATAAATATTTATTTGTGGTAACATATGGATTAGAAACCCTATATTTGAAACAATATGTATGGATTATATACCCTAAATTATTGAGAAAGTATGGTTAATAAACCATTCATTTATGAATAACCCTGTGTTTGAGGAAGAAAATGTATGATATATAAACCCTACTTTTATGATCAACCAGACACTTTCAACCCTATGTTTGAAGTTTTTTTATCACATGAAGGAACCCTAAATTTTACTATTCACCATCATAGTTTTATTTAAATATATTTCCATGATTTGTTCAATGGTCTCATCATAAGTAAATATCTATTCAAAAAAAATTTGTGACAAATTAAAAGGCTCATTATGATTATTTTAAAGGCTCATATTCAACAGAGTAAATCATTTTTATTCTTACCAAGAATTTATGATGCTCTTGATTAATTTTGAATTCAAATATTCATGATTTATTGTGTGATATTTCTAGATTTGGTTTGACCTAGAACTATTTCAACTACTATATAAATATCGAGATGCTCTTTATTGTTATATATACAACACAATGCAATGTTCATAGAAAATGATATATACATAAAAAATACACGTGTCTTTGCCATCAGAGCTACACATTAGAGACATACAAGTTTTTATATATCATCTCAGTATTGTTGTTGTAACTTTTATTGAATTTTAATGTTACATATTCTTCTGCAATAATGAAAAATCATTTGTTAAAGATACACTTCAGAGACATACATGTTTAAACATCTGTATGGTGTTTTCTCTATTTTTGTTTGAATAAATCCTACATAAAGTTAAAGATCTAATTATTATTGTGCATTATTGAAGATATGGATATATTTTCCAATTGTTACTAAAACTATTAAGTTTAACCTGTATTCTTAAAAAAATAAAACTTTATTGATTTGGTAGAGTTTTGACTGGTCAGACTCAGTCATGGTGAAGTGTCAATAACTTATAACAATATGTGGATTTATGATTCCTTGTAAAAGAACCAGAAGGATCTATAATTCCTTATTGTAAGGTGTTAACTACATGCACTTAGTTTTTGTTTAATGATCTTTGGATAAGAGGACCTGATAGTGAAAATCACCAAGCTCATGGAGTTGAGTGTTGGTGGAGTGGACTAGGGGATCTTTGTGTCCTCAACCACTATACATTGTTGTCTTCATTTCATTTATTTATTTCTACTACTCACTTTAATTTAAGAGAAAATTAAAGGCTCACTACATAACAAGAGAGGACTTTTGAATCTATCAAAGTTTTCAAAACCAAAATTCACCCCTCCCACTTATGTCATTGTCTTCACCCTTATCATCCCAAACTAATAAGAATTTTATCTTGAGACCAAAGTCTTATGAGAGTGAAATGAGATTATAGGGGAAGGAGTGAGGGTATAATTTTAGGAGGAAACATAATTTTTAGAGTGGTGTTTAAGGGGTGGTGAGAGGTCCCTTTTATAAGTGGTGAGAATGGAATTTTTGTAAATATTTCAAATTAATATAAAGGGATAACACATTAAACAAGTCAAGTGGCTCCAAAAAACAGAATAAAATTTAGTACAGGGTGATATACAGTCTATAATCTCTCAAAAACTCAATTCTAGACATGATTTTATCATGTTTCAATTACTTTACCCATTTAATTATCACTTTTACCATTTTAACTTTTATTGCGGCAACTAGTTTTTACCTAAGGTGACTTATCCTTTATTGAAAAAAATAAAATAGGCCTTATTACATAATTTGGATCTATTTATTATAAATTTTAATTACATTTAGTAATATTTAATTTATAAAAGTGACATATATTAATTTCAAAATAATAAACGTATAATTTATTAAAAACAATTTTTTGAATTAATGTAACTTGAGTTATAAAATGTAAAATATGGGTTTATAAATAAAAATATTTTTTTAAAATTAAAAATAGGGTCATAATTTGTTTTTGAATTTATAATTCATACTTATATAATAATAATTTCATAAAAGTAATTTTATTTGTAAAAATGATATTTTTCACTATCTACATAAAAATAGATATTTTTAGAAAATATTAAAAAAAATTATTAAGTAAATATTACTATGATGAATCCAAAAATAATTTTCTTTTTTTTCAAATTAAAATTCTAAAATTTATAAAATTTACTTCTAAATAAAAAGGTGACATATAATGAAAAACTGTTTTTATAAGAAAACGACTTTTTAAAATATTAACCATTCTCATTAATATTTCCTATTTTTTACTATCTAAATTGGTATTAACCAATTATTTATATCCAATATATTTTATCAAAATTAATCCGAATTTTTTTAAATAAAAATTAATACCACATAAAAATGAAATATTTATAAAAATACATTTATGAGCATAAAATGATTATATTTAAAATTTTAGCTATACTAATTGAATTCCATTAATATTAAAAGTATTATTTATTTTATTTCTATAAATATTTCATAAATTAGCTACAATTATTCATTCCCACTAATTCAATGAATATGTTATAATAGTAAAAAACATATCATGGTTTTGTTTTAGTTCGATGTTATGGGTGGAGTATGTTATCAAACTCATTGATTTATTTAAAGGTAATAATATATTAAAATTTTAGGGTGTTACATTCTCCCCCACCCCACCCCTCACATTAAATAAATTGCATCCTCCTAATTTGAATCATAATATTACAGTAATTTCTATAAGGATATCATAATTAACCATACAACACTATATGATCATGGGTGTATTTAGGATTTGGAATGAGATTTATCTATATAAAAAAATTATTATAATCACTTTATAAAGAGATATTACTCATTCCTAATTTGACCTTTAATTACACTTAGGTAATAAGATATATATCCATAAGGAATAACTTCCCACAAACCTTGAAATTGATCTATATGATAATCAAATAACTAGTGTTTTTTATTTATTATTCAATATTCAGTAATTGGAAAAAACTTACATGAAATAAGACACTAAAAAATATAGAGTGAAAACTCACTATCCCTAATATTAGTTGTAATTTCATAGTCTTTTCCTTGTTTTCATGGTTTTTCGTGACTATTTTACTCTTTAGACCTAGGATTGGGACATTGGGCCTCACAATTCCCAACTATCTTATAGTTAAAGTAATGAATTTTTATAGATTCTCTTTTTTACATACAATTTTGAGTCTGATGACCTTCATAACTACACTTAGATTATTTACCTATCCCTTTAAAGTTATTTCCCCCATGATTATTCCCACTTTTTTGACATTTAAGAAATTGAATCTTCTTTCATTCATCATCTTGGTCCCTCAAATTTCTATGAGATTAAATCATTCACTTATTCAGTGTGTTTGGAATTTTAACTATGTTCACATTATTAATAATAATTATTGATTTCCATTTTAGAATAATCACAAGATTTATCACTGTAGTACTTATCATGTTAGGTTGTTCATTGGTATAGTTTCTGTATTTTCCATGGAATCCATTATATAATTTTTTTCTTCAGGATTTAGCTATTACAAAACTAAATTTTTTTACATGGGTGAAGATCATTATAAGAGAATTATCATAAATAACCATAGGAAAAATCAAAATCAAGATGTCTCCCTTTATAACACAATCAGGTTATCTTATATTTCTTACAACTCAACTTGTATTATACTTAGTTCAAACTTTATTATCCTTATTTTAACCTATATCATTATTGTTTCAACATAGGTTACTTTGAGTTTGGTTCTCTCATACTTCTTAACCTAATCCTCAAAAATAGAGATCCCAAATTACCATGAACTTTATTAAAAAATTATACACCTAAAAAATAATTAAAATCTATGATTTAAAAATCCAACATATCCCTTATCCAAAAAAGAACATATCAATTAATATTCACCTTAACATATGAATATCTATGTTTCAATAAATTTTATCCATGGACACTTTCCTATTAGGTTATTTTTGGTCAGAGAGAGCAACTCAAGAGGGGGTGAATTGAGTTCCCAATAAAAATTTCTATAAATAAATAGAATAAAAAATAAAAACCCCTGAATAAAATAAATTGGAAAATAAATAAAAACAACATATCAATATAAGATATATCCTTTTTAAATATTTCTTAAAGGGTGATTAGGTCTTAGTTAAAATATGGTTTAGAAATACCTTAACTTTTGAGATTAATTTACTAAGATAGAAACATATATAAACACTGTTTAAGATTAATTATCAAAGAAATTGTTTTTTTTGTTAATGAAATATTATCTTGAATATGATAGAAAACAAAACAATCAACATAGTGACATAGTGGGATAAACAAGAGGTTCAGTCTCCAGGTGAGACATAATCCCCTCTACTAAATCACCTACTTCAAAGCAGATTATAAATATAATAAAACAAATAAACAACTTTTATTAGGTATAAAGTCAATAGAAATACGATTTCTAGGCTAAAACTCCTCTTTCAAGGTTATACATGGGATGAAAGAAAAGCACATGTCACACAGGGACCTCTTCCACAAACACAGTGGAAAAAACATTGAGGAAGGAGATAATAACAATTATTCTCCAAAAAAAATATACAGGATACAGTGTGTGTTGAACAATAGGAAAATTAAACACTACTTAAAAGTAAAACATACAAAAAAATAAGAATAGAAAAATCTTAGTCTGATGTGTTCTATATGTTTTTAATACTTAGATCAGAAATAGTGAGGAGTCTGTGCTTTGTTCAGGAAAATTTGATACAAAATAGAGGATTGTAGAAATATGTAGGTATGCTTCAGTTGATCTTTGTCTGTTGTCTCAATCAATCTCATTAATGGGTATAATTCTTCTGTTTCATTTATCTTCATATAATGTGATTTAGTAGGTTTGAGAGAATCCAAAAATTCGATCCCAAAATTTTCTTGATCGACAATAAACATTGTATATGTGTATCATCGTTCTTTAGAGAGATAGATCCTTCATGAATATATAGTGGTACTTTTTAAAGGAGATCCAAATTCCTCAGTTCATCTTTTACAAAGTCTTGAGGACTTGGTCAAACCATCCAAGAATAGATTTTTCATTGAACCATTCACATTGATGATCTCAGAGAGCAATGGTAACAAGAGTGCTAGTGGTGACTCAACACCTGGAAATGAATCCGCTGAAAGTAACTACTTTGGTGTTAGTGGTGAATCGCTTCTAGTGGTATCTCATCATGGTGGTAATTGTGACTTGAGTATGGTGGTAGCACATCCTAGCTATAATAATGACTTGATTCTAGCGGTAGCTTATCCTGGCGATAACAGT
The DNA here is from genome assembly GCA_963277665.1 of Viscum album. NCBI lineage: Eukaryota > Viridiplantae > Streptophyta > Magnoliopsida > Santalales > Viscaceae > Viscum > Viscum album. The sequence continues at coordinate 602,553,568 of OY728122.1, forward strand.
TACTCAAAACTAATGGTGTCTTTCCCTAACACTTAGTAGGAATATTATAGAAGTAATATGTTCATATAAAATTCTATCATACAGCATGTGAAACATTAATAATAAATGAATCATGGTTTGTGATCATTAAACTAATATATTTCAAACACACTTCATTCAAGTAAGTTCCAAAATTCTCCCCCTTTTTTATGATCACAAAACATGAAATTTTATAAAGTATATACTAAAAAAGTAACCAAAAATAAATAGAAATAGATGGTAGTTATAAAAAAAATCTAATAATAACTTAAATGCCCAAATATATCCCCCATTGAGATTATAAAAAGATATATAAATAGAAAAATGGAAAAAAGAACACAAAGGATTTTCATTAACTAAGTTCCAAAAAGATAAGGAATAAAATGAGATAAAGATTATTGGAAGAAATCATAGGATTCCTATAAGAGAGATAACATCAAAACAGATTCACTCCTTAGAGGATGGTATATGATAAACTTTCTCCTTCACTTTTTCTTTTTTCCTATCTCTTTCATCATTCAGGGAAGATACTGTCAAAGTATAAGTTGGGTCAAAGGTTGTAATGGATGGTAGAGTGGTAGCAGGAGGTAGTGTTTCTCTAAAAACAACTGGTATAAGTTGTCTGATAGTGTCAACTAGAGACATAATTAGATCCTGAAATGGTGGAGGTATAAGACTATTGGATTGAGAGATTAGATAAGGCCTATACTGAACTGTGCCTGTGATTTTGGTTGAAAGAATTGAAGAAAAAGGAATGACCTCTCGAGCAATAACATTCATTTTATGGTCATGAAGATAAGGTTTTAGAAGATTTATGAAATCTAGAATTATGGAACCCCCTTGTTCTATTTCATTAAATAAATCTTCCTTTTAATCCATAAACCTTTGAAGAGATGGTGTAACAACCTTTAACTGACTTACTTTTTCTTTGAAGGCTCTTGTCACTGGTGGGATCTCCATGTTCTCAAAAAGAAACTTGAAATTATTAGACATTTCATGCTTAGTGTAGATCCTTGACAAATAATATTTGATGTCTTTTTTTATCACTTTCTTATCTTGTCTGAGATTACCAACATACTCTTTTAATAATTGAAGAATGTGTTCTCCATGAAGATGTATCTACTGAATCTGTTCTTCATGATTACAGACATCACCCAAGGTATTTCATATTTCATATTTGGACAACTATTATAATAGATATATATCAAACTATAATTATGCAGGAGGAGGTGCAGATGATGTGGAGGTGATAGAAGGAAAACTATCCAACTTCTAAGAAGTGGAACTCATAAAATCTAAGAAAGATGTTTGTAGACCCTCTACGAAAGATTTTAAACTATATACCTCAGATTTAAATCTTATATTTTCAACTTCCATTTCATGAATATGAAAACAGACTCTAGGTTTAATATGATATATGACCATCTCTACTAAATATATAACACTGTATCTATTAAGACAAGTAGTATGAGATGGTTGAGATTTCAAAACTTGCGAAAAGTATGAGACTAAATTCTTTCTCAAAGTTTCCATATCTAAAATAATATCCCTTTTTAAAGAATCTAAATTAGATTGGGTTACAAAATTAGGAGGAAACACTGATGGAGCAGTGGAAAGATTTATTTTCTCATGTGATATTATATCCTTTGTTGTTCTTTCTATTTTCATGGGAGAGAAAGGCTATAAATCACTGGATTCGTCTATCAGATTCAATAGGAATCCTTTTGAACTAATTTCAGAATCATCATCTGAATCACTGTATCTCAGCCCAAGTCTTACAAAACTAGAATATTTCTCCCATTATTCAAAGGCTCTAACTGAGGATCTGACATATGGAAGAATTTGAGTGTCTTTGGTATTTTGAGAACTTTTCCCAACTTCAGTTCTTGAGGGAAAAGGTTTTGTCTATTGCAGTTTCAAAGTGGTTGTCTGTGGAGTTTGATCCACTTGAACTAACCGATTAATTGGAAAGGTAGTCAACTCCCCCTAAGTTGTAGCTGTCAGAACTTCTGGCTGATTGGTTTCCAAATTCTCTCCTGATTCTAACTGAGTCAGTTCATCTAACTACTCATTAGGATTGTGATTTTTCTCCCCCTCACTATTAGCTTCCTTATCCTTTGAAGGGACCATTGGAATATCAGGCATTAGTGTATCCCAAGTCTGACTTTCTTCTATGAAATTGGATATAATTGGTTCAGATGGTTGAAAAGGAACTAAGTCTTGGATAGGATCAACACTATTCTTTTAATTCACCTCATGATCATAACCACCTTCTTTTTGTTGATCAAATCTATAAACAGAGCCACTATCCTCATTTCCAACATTTGTATTCTCATTATGCGCTTCATCATCTTTATCCTTAGAATTATTTCTGGAAGATTCATCAAATTTCTCAAGATCCATAATCTATTTAACGACCTTTTTAGAAACAATATAATTCCATCCATAATTACTCTCCTCACTTGAGGTCTCAAAGGTAGATGATTTATATTGATATTATTTAGAAACTTCAGTATGTTCTTAATTATCATGCTCAAATAAGAGTGTCTCTTTAGAAGGTCAATATCCTGTAGAATTGACATGATTACTTGTTACTCTTGGTGGAGATTTTATGATCTCTGGATCATTCCTTTCTTCAACTGACTCATATTCTTCTTCTTCTTCATCTCTTTTAACAATAACATCTATAATATAATTCTCAGAAATATCACTAGGATTAAGACTGGGATCCACCATATCCTTTGGTATAGTTGAGAGATTAATAAGGTTAAAATCATTATATATTTTTTCATTATCCCTAACCCAACATCCCTTCCAAGTATTCCAACTTACTTTCACTCTTTTTCCGATTGACTTTGATAGGCAAAAACTGTAACCCCCAAGAATTTATAAATAGATTTAATATAGAATGCATGAAAAATTGAGTCTCTAAAGAACACAACTTTGTTATAACCTAGCCAAGTAAACATAATTTTTCCACCTCTATGATTTGAATCACAAAAAAACTGACATACACAGTTGCGTTCAGTGAGATATGTAGAGTTTTATACGACAAACTTATTTTTTGATTAATAGTAACATACCCTTATGAATAGTAACATACCTTTTGGAACAGTAATGAATAGTAATGAATAGTAAACTGGCCAAGAAAATAGAAACTTCACCCATGAATGTTTAAATAAAATTTAGACATCTTTGAAGTGAAAAAATAATCGTAGTATAAGTATTGGAATTTTTGTCTGTCATAAATATTTTAATTATAATTTTTTGTTTAATTTAATAATTTAAAATGGAAATGTATTTTCATAAAAATTAGTCATACATTTTTACTTTATTTTCTTATGGTTATAATATAATTTTATGGGACCCTAATTAATTTTACAAAGTGTTAAAAAAGGAGTTATAGTTTTAATGTTGTTTTTTGAATAAATTGTAATTTTCATAAAAAATTAAATTAAAAATAATTAAAAAAATATTTTCAAAAAATGGAGTTCAATTTTGAATTCTAAAAGTCGAATAATGGTTAGGGTGAATTTTTGGTATTTTCTAAAAAACTTGAATTTTTTGTGAATAGTGAAATACAGTAAAATACCGTATATAAAAATTATCAGTTATATACACTATTTATGACATTATAAGTGATGTAAGGCCACTTGGTTCAAACTCAAATGAACTTGTTACAATTATGGGTCACATTAAACAACACTATTGGTTGTCTTGAGGGAATTAAAAAAATAATGAATAAAATATTGAAAAAATACTCCTCTCCTCCACAATAACCCCCCCCCCCCAGTCCCTCTTTTCCCCACTTTTATAAGCCTTGAATATCCTCAATTTTCTGCCCAAATACCCTTACCTAGTCACTCCCCACGTCATATAAGCTCCTTTTCTTTCCAAAATACAAAAACCCTTTCCCTTAAAGAGATTCTGAAGGAGGTGGATTCAAGAGGAAAATTCACATTTTATTTCATCCATTTTCATTTTGAGTTCCTTTTCTATTGTTATCTTCTCCAAACATCTTTTGTAAAAATGACAATGACAACTTCAGTATCATCTATATAATGGAATTATATCATGTGAATAGAATAACCATCATCAATATTCTTACTCTCTCCCTTATATTGTATAAAGTAAACCATCGTCCGGGAGGTTCCAATTTACAACCTTTGTGGATGACGAAGTTTCGTTCATCAATTTATCCTCCATTACTGGCCATGAAACCATTTTGATGGTTGAAATAGAATAAAATATTTTTACTATAAACTACTTAATATTCATGAACCAGTATACGTGCATGTTATTAAATCATATGACCAAACTAGTTCCGAATAATCAAAATACCGCAAAAATAATCTAAGTGAATGTCATTAATATTTCATATAATGATTAATACTCATTTCATGTAACCAAATTATATAAATGACCATTAAAACCTATTTTTATTCATAAATAATGCGTAAATTAAAATCTGAAGAGTTACATTCAATCCACATGAACTCCATTACTTAAAAACAAGTGAACTGATTATGAAAATCAATAAAACAAACACTCCAGAATGACAAAATTCAATCTTATAACTATTAAATAAGGACATAATGTGCTTAATAAAATCATGATAAAATATATAATTATTTAATAGGATTTTAATTAAGTTATTAATAATTTTAATTTCATATTCCAGGACCTTATGTTAAAGATCAGAACACATTCAAACTTAAAGTAAGGGTTTCTTCATCTCACTTCCATTTTTGTGAGATATTTCTTAATCCCTACTATTACTTGTTTATGGTGTATGTATACTTCCAATTGATGTTTAATATCATTAATCTCTTTATTTTTGATGATATTACTTGTATCATTTGACTATTATTAATTTTGAGTTATACGATTCAATTGATTATAATATTGTAAGTATATTCTACCCGAACCTCTATTTTCATTCACGAAGCTCTTATTCTATACTCACCTCAATGATATTTTTATTTATTATTATGTACTCATAATAAATTATGTTTTAATGTTCTATATATGTGTACCAACCATAATCCTACTTTCATTCATGGTGATTGATACGTTGTAAAAGGATCTTTCAAAAATTCTTCTTGAAATGCGAGCCAGAATCAAGGAACTTCTCGAAATCTTACCTATTTTGAAGATCACTATATAATTATATTTTAAGATATATTTATCTTTCTAAAATCACAAATTTTAACATGAAGAATATATTTTTGTTAATTTATGGTTTTATGAGAGAAAACATGCTTTTTCTCTTTAAAATCTCTTCAATGAATTCTTTAAACCGCACTAGAATGTTTTAATTCAAAAGCTTCATTAAAAACACTTTTTACATGATTTCACTTCTGTGGGACATCATTTCTATTTAAAATGTAATCTCAATATCATTAAATTTTATTTTATGGTATATACATGTTTAAAAATATTATTTCATTAAAAATACAAATGATTTTCCAAAAGAACACTTTTTTCCAAAGTAATTTGTTTTCCTCACCTCACTTTATCTTTTATGAGATATATGCCTTGTTCACCACTTATTATGTGCATTTGATGTATGTACTAACCATTTTTATACCATTTAAATATTCTCTTTATTCCCATGATATTATAAGGGATTATTATTTGAATTTTTCAAGGTGGTATGGGAAACTTTGGATTGTTTAAGAATTATTTCCTCAAGTATTTTTCAATGGTCTCATTTAAAAGTATCTTCATATATGTCAAAATACTTTGTTGAATCTAGTACTTCATTGAGTTTTATCTCCTATTATTTCATCCATCATGTTTTATTTAATGTTTTATGATTATTTTTACTTTGGATGTCCTTTCTTGAAACCATTTTCCATATTACTCCGAATGGTTAGTGTATATGATTAATGATTGGGGAAAGTTATTTACATTTCATATGCTAGTTTCAATATGAATGTTTCTATTATTTTGGATTATCCCCATTCATATAAGGAATTAATTTTACTTAGTATGTGTTTGGTGGGTCCCACTATAGACCCTCGGTGCATCAGTAGGTCTAATGAGACAAACTATTGTCTTGGCACAAGGCCATGACAAAATGATGTTTTATGGTCTCGGCATGAGGCCTTGACAGTATGGTTATGATGACCTGCATTATGAAATCCCTCATTATGAAAATAGTATTGATGTTTCATGTGGTTATTTTATTAGTATAATACCCATGATTATGGCATTGTTTTTTCAACTCTTATTCCTGCCATAATGTGTTCAAGTTTTTGTTAAAGGCATGCGTTTTTAGTTATTCAACTTGCCTAATGTTTATGTTATGATATCTTCCGCTAAATTTATTACCCTTACTGAGCATTTGAGGTCACCCATTTCTTATGTTTCATTTTCTCTAGACATGAATAATTTTATTATGAATGACCTATAGGGATAAACTTAGAGTTTTGGATGTTCTCAATAAAACTTTTATGTTGTTTTTTTCTTTAAAGTTATAATGTTGACCCTATGTATGTAACTGATTTAAAAAACTACTAAAATACTCAGTCTTTTGGGATTTGATTACTTTTAATCATGAAAATTTATTAAAATAATTCACCAACTCTGGGCTTCTGGGGTCGAGGCGTTACAGTTGGTATCAAAGGAATTTTAGTAGAAAACTTGGAAACTGGATATAGAAAAAGTCGATTAGTGAAGAAAACACTAATATAAAATTTGGGGATAAGAATACAAGGACATCATAGAATTTTGGTAAGTAATATATTATGTGGTTTATCAAGAAAATAAATCCATGTCTAGATACAAACAAGTAGAGGTGTCTCTGGTATAGATGTATCTAGGGGTAAAACTAGAAAACCCAACTTTGAGCTTGAATCGAACGAGAACTAGTGCACAACAATGGGAATTTCTGCAGTCTTGGTTCGACACTCCCAGGTGATATTCTTTGGTAAATTCATAATCTTATTACAAACAATTAGTAAGGATTTATGCCCCCAAAGTAACCAAAGTATATGATTCTAGTATTTATGATGCATAAATTTATGTTATGTGTTATATAATGTTTAGAGATATAGAGAGTTCATAAATTTATGAGCTAATATATAATATGAAATTGATTATAAATGGAACCAAGTAAAAGGAATGATAATTTCACCAATTCACTTGATGCGAAGAGTAATAAGGATCACATCTCTAATGGTATTAATCCATCTTTTCAAAGGAATATTGTCTCCAAAGTATCCTCATCATATGAGGAAATAATACCACATGTTAATAAGGTATGTAAATACTTATCTAAGTCATATGGATTTGAATGGAAGAAAAAGAATAAGAGGATGGTAGAGAAATATGGGGATAAAGGGCAGAAGGGAAAGAAGGGGTTTTCATACATGTGATAACTATGGAAAGAAACACCATGGTATATGCTTGAGAGGAAAAGGAGTTTGCTTAAAGTGTAGAGAAAAAGGCCACCATGCTTATAATTGCAAGAAAATGAAAGAATTTTCCTATATTCAATGCTTCAACTGTAGGGAGATGGGACATTATGCGAATCAATGTCCCAAGTGTCAAATTAATATACCCCAAATGATGATTTTAGATAATGATCAAGTTATGATGCTACCTTATATGAAGTAGAACAATTAATATGCCTAGTCAAGAATCATGTCATTTAAATATTTTGTCAGTAATGTACCGGTTATAAGAATTATGGAATATATGAGGATTGTACTGCAATAATTTTTTCATTAAGTATTTGAAACCATAAGTTGAATGGTACCAAGAAAAGATATTCAGTGGAAGTTATTTTTTTTGGAAAATGTATGATTAAGTGAAAGAAAACCCTTAATATATATATATATGATATTGAGATAATGATGAAGAAATGATTGATTTAGATAAGTACTGACTACCTTAGAACTGATTATTGACTTATTGAGAAGTGGTCTATGCTATCATCGATGGAGTTTACAATAATTATGTATTTAAGGAATATATCCAATAACATGTATATTACTTAGGGAATACAGAATAATTCATGTTTCCAATATGGTTTTTATGATAATTTAAGTTATTACCATATTTTAAGAGGATACATGATGAATTTATTCACATGTTTGGAATGTTAATTTTGGAGATGATTCTTGTTGATTAAGGATTAATGATAAGTTCATCATGGAAATTTATATAACTTCATTATAATGTGTTGAATAATTATATTTTGTAATTTTTAACCATTTACGAAATGGTTTAAGTTAATCATTTAATGGGGTTTTGAAGTTTAATGTTGCTACATGATGGTTTGATTATTTTTTCATGACCATGTTTTCCAATTAGAATGAATTTTTATTAGTAACCTATGCATTTCCCTTTCCAATTATTAATATAATATTTTAAATATATTCTTGTTGTGGGTTTCCCATAGGGGAATTTTCAAGTATCAACCATTAACATTAAAAGTTCAATTTCAAAATTTGAGGATAAAAAGTTTTGTAAGGAGGGGATAATGTAACACCCCAAAAATTTATAAACAGATTTAATATAGAATGCATGAAATATTGAGTCTCTAAAAAACACTACTTTGTTATAACCTAGCCTAGTAAACCTAATTTTTTCACCTCTTCGATTTGAATTTCGAAAAAATTGACATACATGGTTGCATTAAGTAAGATATTTAGAGTCTGATAAGACAAACATAATTTTTTGTGAATAATAACATACCCTTATGAATACTATCATACCCTTAGGAATAGTAATGAATATTAAATTATCCAAGAAAATAGAAACTTAACCCATGAATGTATAAATAAAATTTAAACATCTTAAAAGTGAAAAACGATCATAGTATAAGTATTGGTATTTTTGTATGTCATAAATATTTTAATTACAATTTTCTGTTTAATTTAATAATTTAAAATGGAAATTTATTTTCATAAAATATAATAATTTTTTTTAATTTGTTGTCTTATGGTTATAAGATAATTTTATGAGACCCTGATTAATTTCACAAGGTGTTATAAAATGAGTTATAGTTTTAATGTTGTTTTCCTTGAATAAATTATGATTTTATTTAAAAATTAAATTAAAAATATTTAGAATATTATTTTCAAAAAATGGAGTAAATTTTTGAATTTTAAAGATCAAATAATGGTTAGGGTGAATTTCTGGTATTTTTCTGAAAAAACATGAATTTATTATGAATAGTGAAATACAGAAAAATACCGTATATACAAATTATCAGTTATATACACTATTTATGAAAATGTGAGTGATGTAAGTCCACTTGGTTCAAACTCTCAATAAATTATTACTATTAGGGGTAACATTAAATAACACTATTCGTTGTCTCGAGGGAATTAATAAAATGATGAATAAAATATTCAAAATTTACTCCTCTCCTCCACTGTAAACCCCCCAGTAATCCCTCTTCTCCTCACTCCTATAATAATTCTAGTTCCTCAAAATTATTCCCAAATACCCTTCCATAGTCACTCCCCATGTCCAAGATGCTCTTGGTATTTCCAAAATACCAAAACCCCTTCCCTTAAAGAGATTCTCAAGGAGGTGGATTCAAGATGTAAATTCACATTTTATTTCTTTCATTTTCATTTTGAGTTCCTTTTCTATTATTATCTTCTCCTCACGTCTTTAGTAAAAATGACCATGATAACTCCAGTATCATCTATATACAATAATTATATCATGTTAATGGAAGAACCATTATCAATATTCTTACTCTCTCCCTTTTATTGTATAAACAAAACCATCATCCGTGAGGTTCCAATTTACAACCTTTGTGGATGACAAAGTTTTTTCATCAATTTATACTTCATTACTGGTCACGAAACCATTTTTATGGTTGAACTAAACTAAAATATTTATACTATAACCTACTTAATATTCATTAAATAGTATATTTACATGTTATTAAATCATATTACCAAACTAGTTTCAAATAATCAAAATACCACAAAAATAATCTAAGTGAATGTCAATAATATTTCATCTAATGATCTATACTCATTCCATGTAATGAAATGATAAAAATTACCATTAACACCTATGTATGTTCATAAATAATGTGTAAATTCAATTTAATAGATTTACATTCATTCAACATGAACTCTATTACTTAAAAACAAGTGAACCGATTATGAAAATCAAGAAAACAAACACTCCGAAACAACGAAATTCAATCTTATAACTAATCAATAAGGACATAATTTGCTTAATAAAATAATTATAAACTAAATACATGTTTAATAGGATTTTAATTAGATTATTAATAAGTCTAATTTCATATTCCAGAAGCTTAAGGTCAAGAGCGTAAAACATTTGGACTTAAGGTAAGGGTTTTATCATCTCATGAATACAGACCATCAAAAATAAACAAAAGATTTATTATTTTCTCTTTCTTTATCATATATAGGAAGTAGACATCCTGATACCTCATTTTATTGAATTCTCCTTTCTATGGATATAAAACATGTTTTACAAACTTAAAGAGCAGCTTTCACTCACCATCAAGTACTATATTTTTTGGTATCCTCTTGGTTTTATCTCCAGTTAATTCTAGGAGATCCACCTATAACTTATCATTTCTTATAATACCATGGAAATATTCATAAAATCCTTTTTTAGGAATCTATAAATTTTTTTCCATTCTCTGAAAGAGAAATAAATATATTCTCCATCTATATTTCTATGAATTGTATCTTCTTTCTTCCTAAAAATGAATCATACATTCTGATAAAATACATAAACTTTCCTCAAATAATACACTCTATGATTTGAGGTAAACTAGTTTATCCACTTTTTTTTCATATTACCTTTAACACTAGTGTATTTCTAGTTGGAACCCAGTGTGTATCAATCTATTTTCTGCTTCCACTACACGTTTCTTCAAATGCAGGTATACTAAAATGGATTGAGAACTACTTGCATATACTGATCATATCTTGGAAGGCCTCATATATTCTATATTTGATTCTATAACTCTCTTCATATGATCCATTCAAATCAGTTGAAGGCTTTAGGAGGAGCAAGGAAGAGAGAAGATTGGTTCATGAGGAAGGAAAGGGATTGAGATTTCAAGGGTTTGGATAAGTGAATAGATTTTGAGCAATCCTGATATTTTTATCATTTAGGGATTATGAAATAATAAAAATAAAATGAATATAATAAAAAATAAATCATTATAAGAAAATTGAAACTGTAACAAAAATAATAGTAACATAAAAAGGAACAGAGACTCATAAAATGGTGACTCATCAACCAAAGTTTATCATTACTAATACCTCTATGATGTAGTTTAATCATTCATAATTCAAAGGCTTCATGAATATATTATCTAACTTATGTTTAGTTCTAATAAATTATAAAGTTATATCAACCTTTTGATAATGATCTCTCAAAAATAGACATCTTACATCAATATGTTTTGTTCTAGAGTGAGATACTATATTTTGGGAAATGTTTATTGAACTTGTGTTGTAATAATTAATAGGTAGATTTTTAAATGGTATCCAAAGTCTAGTAAAGTATGTTTCATCCACAATATTTTTTTCACAAAACGGCCTGCAGCTATATATTCATCTACAATAGTAGATAATGCAATAAAATGTTTCTTCTTACAACACCATGATACAAGAGATTTTCCTAAAAGATGACATTCTCTTGATGTACTTTTTCTATCTAACTTTCAACCACCAAAATCAGCATTTGAATAACTAACTAAATCAAAATCATGTCCTCTTGGGTAGAACAATCCTAAATTGGTTGTACACTTGAGGTATTCAAAAATTCTTTTGACATATAATAAATGTGACTCTCTTGGATTTTATTGAAAGTGATCACACATACATACACTAAACATAATATCAGACCAACTAGTAGTTAAGTAAAGAAGATTTCCAATCATACCTCTGTAACTTTTTCGATCTACTGATTTCCTAGTTTCACCAAGGTCTAGTTTGCAAGTGGTACTCATGGGAGTATCACTACTTTTGGCACTCTCCAGGCCAATTTTTTTTAAAATATCTTTAGTGTATTTACTTTGATTTAAAATAATTCCTTATTTATTTTTAAAAATCTGAAATCCATGAAAGAATTTGAGTTCACCCATTAAACTCATTTCAAATTCACTTTGCATTAATTTTTAAATATCAAAACATAAGGAATATTTATTAGATCCAAAAATACTATCATCCACATATATTTGTACTATTCAAAAAACTTTTTGAAATTATTTTTATAAAGATATTTGGATTAGATATACCTTTTGAGAAACTTTTTGAAATAAGGAAAGTGGTAAGCCAATCATACCAAGCTCTTGGAACCTATTTTAAACTATACAGATCTTTTATTAATTTAAAATTTTGATTTGTAAAATGACAGTTTTGAAATCCTAGGGGTTGTTCAACAAAAACAACCTCAATAATAAAATCATTTAATAATTCACTTTTAACATCCATTTGATATAGTTTAAATTCTATATGTGTTATATAGGAAAGTAGTATCCTAATGGATTCAAGTCTTGCTATAGGTGCAAATTTTTTCTTATAATCAATACCTTCTTCTTGATTATAAACTTGTGTAACTAATCTAGCATTATTTCTTACTATAGTACCATATTCATCAACCTTACTTATAAAGACACACTCAGTGAAAATAGTTAATGTATCTTTAGGTCGATCAATGAGTTCCCAAACATTGTTCCTTTCAAACTAATTAAGTTCTTCTTGCATATATATTTCCCAGAATTCATCATTTATGGCATCATTGATGTTTTTAGGTTCAATATGTGACAATAAGGATTGATGTTCAATTCTATTTCTCATAGAAGCTCTAGTCTATATAACTATGTCTAAGTTTCCTATTACTACATCTAAAGGGTGGTGTTTATGAGTCTTAATGGGTATCTGAGAAGAGGGGGTGGTAGGCTCAAGGTTTTCTTCCTATTAAGATTCTAGTGAATCACTGGTTGTAGAGTTTTCTTATTTAACAGAACTTTCAGATTTTTTGGTATTGAGATTCAAAGATGAAATTTCATCCTCAAGTTATTCTAAGATAGTATTAGCTTTATTGGTATAGGTTTCATCAAACTTGATACAAACAGATTCTTCCATTTTTATGGTCTTCTTGTTAAACACTCTATAGGCTTTTCTGGAAGTTGAATACCCAAGGAAAATTCCCTCATCGCTCTTGGAATAATTTTTTCCATATTTTCCTTTTTATTAAGAATAAATAATTTGTATCCAAAAACTCTAAAACAAATAACCTTTGGTTTTCTTTTATTCCATAACTCATAAGGTGTTTTCTTTAAGAGAGGTATAATCAAAACTCTATTAATAATATAACAGGATGTATTAATAAATTCATCCCAAAAGTAGATAGGTAGGTCATACTCATTTAACACAGTTCAGGCGATCTTTTTAAGATTCTTATTTCTTCTTTCTACCACACCATTTTTCTATGGTGTTCTAAGAGTAGAAAAGTTGTTATTATTTTCAATTTGAGAACATAATTACTCAAAGTCTTTATTTTAAAATTCCCAACCATGATCACCCCTTAAGTTCTTAATCCTAAGCCCATAAATGTTTTCTACAGATCTGAAATACCTAATAAAGTAAGAACAAGATTCACTTTTGTGAGCTAGAAATAATACCCAAGTTTATCTAGAGAAGTCATCTATAAGGAGATATACATAGTGTTTTCCATTTATATTGGAAACTCTGGAAGGTATAAAGAGGTCCATATGAATTAATTCTAGAGGTTGATAGGTTGAAACTTCTTTATTAGATTTAAAATAAATTTTGTGAAGTTTCCCTTTTTGGATGGGATTATAAACTCTATCATTTTAGAATTCACGCTTTAGTAGGCCTCTAACTAACCCTTTCCTAGTTAGCTTTCTAAGTGAGTGAATATTGAAATTTCCTAGTCTCCTATTCCAAATCCAAGATTCTTTATGAAAGGTACTTAAGTAAGAAATATTGTTAAAATATAAAGATTTTAAATCAATAGAATAAATATTATCATTTCTCAAAGTAGTAAAAATTAAATCTTTTTTATCATTAAAAACATGACCAGTATTGTTTTAAAATTTCACATAAAATCCATCATCACATGAATGGGATTTGTTAATAAGGTTTTATTTTAAACCATATACATATAAAACTTTGTAAATTAATACTGAATTAGAATTACCAATATGTCCAAGGAAAACTGTTATCCCTTTTAAATTATCACCAAAAGTAACATGTCATCATAAAATTTAATCAAATTCTTGAAGGTTGAATACTCACCAGTCATGTGTCTGGAATATCCACTGTCTAGATACCATATTCTTTTGTTGAAGGTTCTCAAACTGGTTTCCTACAACACAAAGTTTTTGCTAAAATGGATTTCAGTACCCAAATTATCTTGGGTCCAGATATGTTAGTAAAAATAGATTTTGGTATCCAAATTTTTCTAACATGTTTCATATAAATAAATTGAATACATATAGATATATAAACTTTATTAGGTTCAGTTGATTATGTACTTATAGTATATGAACTTTCAGAACTGGAACATGATGTAAATCTTGTTTTTGTAATTTTTATTTTTCCAGGATAGTAACCTATTCTAGTTGTATACTTGGAAGCAACTTGTTTTCCCAGTATTTGAGTTAATTTTTTCTTACTATTGATAAATTTTTTATGTCTTTATTTAATTTTTCATTTAAAATTTTTAATTCATTGTTTTATTTCAATAGTTGATCATTTTTATTTTTTTCAATAGTAATATTATTTTTAACATTTACTATTAAAGCATGTTGTTTCTGGAGAGACTTATATTTATATTTTATCTCATGAAAGGTGTCTTCCAGCATATTACAATAATCATACAGATCATTGATGTTCATTTTTCCTCATTATCATTACTTTATTCATTTTCAAAAATGTATGAAGCATCAGTTGGAGGCACAAGAATAACATTTTGTACTTCTGATGTGCTTTTTATAAAGCACATGTTGGGTCTGTCGGAGTTATCTTTTTTATTAGTGTATGAGTTACTTGAACTTTCTTCAGAGGCACTCCATGTTGTTTTCATGGCCTTTTTGTATCTCCTGTCCTTATCCTCATACGTGTTTTTATATTTTAATTTTGGACAATCAGCTTTAATGTAGCCTTTCCTCTTACATTCATATCGGGTAACTTCATTTTGAGTATAATCTTTTTTCCAATCCATTTTCCTCTTTCCTTTGTTGTCATAATCTCCTCTGAAATTTTAATTTTTTAAGAAATTATTTTTCCTATATAATCTCATGAATCATCTTGACATGTGTTCCATTTATTCATCACTATCATCAGGGGATCCTTATTCACTGGAATCTTTAGCTTGTACATTTTCTTTTTGTCTCGAGGTAGTATATTTTAATGCTAATAATTTTCTTTTTCATTTATATTCATCAATAACTTTGTTAACTTTAAGATATTCTTCAAGAATCATCAAATTTCCTATCATTCCTTGATAGGTAGTTTACTTACATCACATGATTCTTTGATTGACACAGATGTTCCTCTCCATCTTTCTGGTAAGAATCTAAGCATTCTCGTCACTTGATCTTTGTCTGTCACTTTCTCTCTTAATGAGTGCATAGTATTCAATATTTCATTGAATATGAGATACATATCAGAAATAAGTTCATCAAATTTCATTTTAAAAGTATCATATTTGATTATATATGTATTCAGTATCATTTCCTTGACATTTGACATTCCTTCATCTGAGAGAGATAAGGTATCCCATATTTCAAAAGAATATTTGCAAGTAGATATTCTATTGAATTCATCATCTCCTAAATCATAGAACAAAGCATTCAAATCTTTACTATTATTATTGTAAGTAGTTTTTGTTGCACTACTCCAATCACTTCTAAGAGTTTGTGGTATTTCATATTGATCTTCTATTAAAATCCATATATCAAAACCTATACCTTCCAAATACATTCCCGTTTTGATTTTCCATTGTTAATAGTTATTTACATTAAAATAAATAGGTCTATTGTTAGTATATCATTATTTTCTCTTATCCATAAATAACTAAAATTTAGAAATGACAGAAATTTTAGATGTTTAAAATAAAACTACAATCACTGCAAAAAGAGGTAGATTTTAAACACTCCTTTGATACCAAAAGTTGGTTATAGAGAGTAAGTCAAGATGGGGTGAATTGAGTTCCCAATAAAAATTTCTGTAAATAAATTGACTAAAAAATAAAAACCCCTTAATAAAATAAATCGTCCAATTAATCAAAATAGAATATCGATATAAGATCTATCCTTTTAAAATATTTCTTAAAGAGTTATTGTGTCTCAATTAAATTATGTTTTAGAAATACCAAAAATTTTGAGATCAATTTACTTAGATAGAAACATATATAAACACTAGTTAAGTTTAATTATCAAATTAATTGTTTTGTTTGTTAATGAAATGTTATCTTGAATATAATAGAAAAAACAACACATTGACACATTGGAATAAACAATATGTTCAGTACCAAGGTGAGACCTAATCCCCTCTACTTGGTAATCACCTACTTCCAAGAAGATTATAAATATAATCAATCAAATCCATAACTTGTATTAAGAATACAGTCAATAAAAACAAGTTTTCTAGGATTAAAATCCTCTTTCACAGTTATACGTGGGATGAAAGAAAAGCACTTGTCACACAAGGACCTATTTTACAAACACTGTGGGAAACAGATTAACGAAGGATAGAATAAAAAGTATTCTCCCAAAAAATATGTAGGAGATAGTGTGTGTTGAATAATAGGAAAACCACACACTACAAAAAAGTAAAATAGATAGAGCAAGTAAGAATAGAAAAATCTTAGTATGATGTGTTTTGTAATTTTTTAATCCTCAGATAAACAATCGTGAGAAGTTTGTGCTTTGTTTAGGAAAATTTAAAGCAAAACAAAGGATCATAGAAATATATAGGTATAATTCAATTGATCTATTTCTATTATCTTAATCAATATTAGTAATTGGTTCATTGATTTTGTGTCGTTGATCTTCACAGAATGTGAATTGGTAGGTTCGAGAGAATTCACAAATTTGATCCCACAATTTTCTTGATCGACAGTAATCATTGTATCTGTGTATCCCCATTCTTTCGAGGGATAGATCCTTCACAAATATATATAAGTGCTTGTTGAAGGAGATCCAAATTCATTATATCATCTTTTTCTAAGTCTGGAGGACCTTGTCAAACCATCCAATAATATATTTTTCTATTAAACCATTCACACCAAAGATCACATACAATAATTTTAATAAGAGCGCTGTCGGTGAATCGGAATCTAGTGGTGACTCCACTGATAGTAACTCCTTTTGAGGTAGTGGTGACTCACTTTTGGAAGTATCTCATCATGGAGGTAATGGTGACTTGAGTCTGGCAGTAGCTCATCCGGGTGGTAATGATGACTTGAGTCTGGTGGTAACTCATCATGGGGGTAACAGTGACTCGCAGCTAACGGTGTCTTGCTATAACACTTTCCAGGAATCTTATAGAAGTAATATGTTCATATAAAATGATATCATACAACATGTGAAACATTATTAATAAATTAATCATGGTTTTTAATCCTTAAAATAAGATACGTCAAACACACTCCTTTCAAGGAAGTGCCAACATATATCTAACCTAAATATATTCAAATCCCTCATAATGGTTTGTAAATAGAATTTGAATCAATGAAATAATATACCCTAGTAGTTTCAAAGAATGTGTACAATGATCAATCTTATTCATGCACCAGGTGATGATCGAGTTAATACACAATCTACCCTTTTCAGGTTTATTACCCCTATGTATATCTATGCCAGAGCCTATACCCACTTATTGTATCCAGTTAGGGAAGAAAATTCTAGTAGAACCATACAATATCTACTTTAAACAAAACATCAAGATGTTATCCTATAATTTTAATTCCAACTTAGACTCATCCCTAGGTTTTTCATTAAGGTTTTCATCTCCTAATCCACAAATAAAATGTTCATTATTTTCTTAAAATTGAATCATATATCATCCCAATGATTTTTTATACCTTTGAAATTATAATCAAACCTAAATTATTAACCCTCAAATTATCCGTAGAAAACATCATGATCTCAAAAATTATCCAAACTTTTCTCTAATACCAACTACAACTCCATGGACCTACACTTCCAGTTCTGTCACCATAAACACATACTTTACATACTAGCCTTAATACCAACTATATATTAATAGACATAACTATCCTATAATTACATGAATTAATATAAATATTTCATTACTTATATTACCAATACCTTTTAGGTTTAAATATTTAGATAATTAGGAAAAAAAATATATATAAAGCTTTTGATATTTGTATCAAATGGAAATTTTTCCAATTATAAAAAAATAATTTATTCATAATGATTCTTAAATATCTGGTACAAATTCTTCCACATGTGATATCCTTATAAACAATTCTCTTGTATTACCTTTCTTCATAACCTATGGAATCAAAACATAATAAATGAGAGAGTTTAAATGCTCAGTAAGGGAAACATATAATTGGAGTTTTCAAAAACAAAATCACGGTATAAATAATATGGTAGTAATTAATAAACAATATGGATCCATAATTAACTAAAACAAAGAGAATTCTATATACATCATGATAAACGAAAACATTTATCAAAATAAATACTAATAAAATACTGATATAATTAATAATGTCATACATACAAAACATGTTATCAAGGCCTTATTCAAAGATATTGTACGAATATAGAGAGAGGTATACACCAAACCCCAATATTTTTTATATCATAAGATATATTGATTCATTAAGGGTCCATATAATGTTGGGCCCCACCTGTCTCTTGTTTAAGTCCAATGCATCCACCATAAGATTCAACAAGACATTTCACATCATTCCATAAAGAACCTCTAGCTAAATAAAAACATATTTATCCATATAATTAAAAATATAAAATGTCAATACATAACAAACTTTAATTTTCATTCAATAATCATCAATAATGTCAATAATTCCACGAGCAATAAATAAAAATTCTTTCTAGGTGAACAACCATCAATATGAATTTTTTTTAAATGATATGTTTACATTGTATAGGGTAATGAGTATATGGTTAATTCAATGATAAAATAACATGATCATAATCCATCAAGAGAAAAGAGGTGGATTTTTTCAAAAAAACTTATCCTTAGTTTAATAAAGAAAATATATAAGGGTGTTGACATAAATGAAAACACCGTCACAAAATAAATGATTTGTACGGTATCACAAAAGAAGGGATCAAGAATTCAATTGTTCGATAACATGAGTTCAATACCCCAAATGATGAATATATATATGTGAGTATAAATTATGAAATATACACCATTAGGGTAAATACTTTTGAAAATTATAAGGTAAATGTAAGAAAAAATTTAAAATATCATTTAGAAAATATATTTAACATTGACATAAAATATAAATTTACATGTCAATTTCAAATGTAAATTTTGAAAAGGTGATGTGAAAGATTTTGAAAACATTAATTTTAAAAATAATCACTAATAATGGATCCTCTAAAATCCATAAATTTTATTTTTGTTAAAAAAATAGAGGAAGACAAAACATATGAAAGTAAAAGTAAAACCCCTTTTTATTATTTTGAAAGTACCTTTGTTCAAAAATCACATTTTAATAGGTGTAACAAAACTTTATTTTGTGTTGAAATGACTTTTTCTCTATATAGGTTTAGAAATTACCATGCAATAGAATATAAGGGCGGGAGAACCTAATCATGGAAGAAATAATTTCTTTATGAAACAATGAAACTCAATGAAAGGATATTTGAGATATCAATATCCCTTTTGGTAAACATTCTCCTTGAAGTAAGAAAAATTTAAAAAATGTGTATTATGTGTTTGTAATGTAAATTCATAGAAAAAAAATATAATATCACATAATATAATAAATTGGTATAATATACCTTACTTTTAAGTCCAATAGGACGATCACATCTTAATGAATAAAAATTGAGTTACAAAAAAGCCTTACAAATGGGGTAACAACCGAGTCGAAAGTAATTTAATGAAAAGGAACTTATTGGGATTAGTATTTACCATGAATAAAAAATAGGTGATAAATTTACATACATGGGTAGTGAATACACCATTTAAATGAATATAAGTTACATAACATAATCAGGTCTCAAGGAATTGATGTTAGAGACAAAGAAACCTTATGGCTTGAGTAAAATTTTAATTTAAACCCCTTTAAATAGAGGAAACATAATTTAACTAAACATATCATGATTAAAATATAAGTCATGATATTATATCTCAAATATGTAGTATATACACCACATAAATAAAATTAGGTTTATAATAAAAAGCATGTATCATAGAGAGGAATTTGAGATGAAAACATTTACCTCAATCCTAATTCATTCTGCACTTACACCAAACATCTTGGATAATTAAATTTATTTTATTAAATACATACCCAAGAACCTTATTTATAACTAAAAACATTTTTCCTCCTAATTTATAATTGTTCTATATATATATATTAGTTATTTTTTACTTATTTTCAACACTAGGTGTAAGTAATCTTTATTGCATTGAAATGGTTTCATAAAAAAAGTGTTGGTATTTATTTTTATTACAAATTTTATCATTAAAATATAATTAAATTTACTGTTATAGATTTTCCATGATATTTATAAAGGTATAATTTCATTCCATAGTAGTTTTCGTTACAAACCATGAAGATTATATCAATGATGATCATGTTTTGTTGATTATTAACAAACAAAATGTGTTTTATTAATTAATTACTTAAATATTGATATAAACCTACCAAAACAAAAAAAAATACAGATTTATTTCATATTATACCATTAAATATTCTCTCATATTCATATGTGGTATAAATTCATTGTTTTGTTCAAGTTGGTGGTTAGACCGACCCAAACATGTACTGACCATGATTAATGGATGATTATGTAGTGGTTTAGTTGTAACATAATTATAATAGAAGTATGATGATATTATTTAGTCTTTATTGTTGTAATATATCAAAATTTTACTGAATTAAAAGAAAAAATAATGGATTTGAAAATATTTCATAATATAAATAAGAATATTTTCCTTTTAGTATGATTTTTTAAAACTGATTGAATTAATGATGGTCATTTTTTAGTCATATCATTAATAGGTTTTGTAACACCCAAATATTTTAAATAAAAAGAAAAATATTTTTTATAGTGTATACAATATGAAACACTGAGCCTAAATTAATCATGAAATATTATTATTTAAATATGACTATTATAACCTAACCATTAAATTGGCGGGTGTAAATAGAATTAACTAATTTATAAAATAAAAATAAATTTCCCATTCAATATAAATTTATTGATAAATTTATAGTAAATAATCAATTCCTTTTTAGTAAAGTCATTTTATTCTTCAAAAAGATGTTTTCTTCCAAAATGGAATTTATTGCTTTACATGAGAAAATATTTTATTTAATTTATGGTAATTTTAGAATTTTTTTTTATAAATAGTATATAATTTTCTGAATTATCATATCTAAATTATAGTAGTATGGAATTTTTTATTTTTTCTAAAAAGATTGATTTTCCAGTGAATAGTGAAAAATACCACTTTTTGTAAATCTATCAGTTCTTTTCAGTAAGTTAAGTAATTTAAAATTCCCATTATGTTATTAATTATATTTCAAACTGAAATAATTATTATTTAGTTTTATATAATCTAATCAATCATATTTTGATCACAATTACCCCATATTTTGGAATAAGTTTATTTTTGGATTTAAAAAGGCATTTCTCTAAAAACTCGTTCTTTGTCGCGTATCACAGGTCTAATTTTAACTTAAATTTTTCCACTTTTGTGAATTGAATCATGAAAAATTTATTCCAAATTTGGAATCATGAAGTCCAAATTTTTTAAACAGGTTCTGTTTATTTTAATTCATTATGAATAGTAACTATAACAAATAATTATCACCACAGTAAGGGTAAATCAAGCAATTAAAGTTAAAAATAATACGATGAGGGATAAAATTTAACCCTAAAACTTGAATTTATCCTCTTTTATGATTGTGTTTTGGACATTTCTATCCATTTATTAAATATATTTCCACTAGGTTTCATATGACTTTGATTTTTACCTTTATAATATTTAAGTCAAAGATAAAGATAAAAATGTCACATTCTTGCATTTAATATCTAAAATATTTTGAAACATAGATAAAAAAAATTATGTTCAGTTATAAATAGTAATTTTAAATATAATTTTTTTATCATTTTTAATTTATTTATAATTTTTATTGATGAAATGATTACCTTAAATGTTTATGCAGCGCCAACACGATATTTATTCAATTAATAGAAAATATAATAATTGATTTTAAAAACATTAAAAGTAATATAATTTGAGTGTATTATTGTATTACATGAATTTTTTAGATAATTATAACATATTAGTGATGTGTGAAAGGATTATATTCTAATTCCATTGATTTCTTGTTGTTTTGAAATCCAAACTAAATGAATAGTTCTGAAAATGATTTTAATGATAATTTATAATAAATAATATTTTATTAAATGATTTTAAATACATAAAAATCCTATATTTATCATATTTATTGGTATATGGTTGAAAATATAAAAAAAAACATTTATTATATTATTTCTCTTTTATAGTAACTATCTTTAACACTAAAGAGTAAAAACTTAGTTATTATAATAATTGTCAAAAGGGGTTAATGCGGGTTAAAACAATAAGATATGGGTAAAACATAACCTAATCCATTAAAAATATTATTTTATGGTCTTATTTAAACCCATAACAATATTATATTCAAATTATATCATTTTGGATTCTTTTTTCCAAGAAAATTAATTTATATTGATTTAATATTATATAAAATTCCAAAAAGTACCCCTCCCCTTACTTATAAAAGGGAACCTCCTCTCCTCTTTTCTTAATACTTAAAAATAATTTTTAATTGTAAAATGACATAAAAAATACCTTCCCTATTTCCCTTTAAATTTCCTTTGGCCCTTAGTTTTATTATAAAAATCCTCTTAGAAATGCTTTTGGTGTAAACCTAAATTGGTTGTCTGAAGAAGAGGTGTCATTATTTACCGAGATTTTTTGTTTTATTTCTTCTTCCACATCCTTCAAATATTATTTATAAATGATTATATAATAATATCAATATCTTCCATTTACATATTTTTTATTATTTTAATTTAATAACCTACATCCATCTCCTCTTCCATCAAATGGGAAACGAAACCATCTTTTGTGTGTATGGAGGACTATCACCTTGCGTACCAATTTAATCTGTTTTCAATCATCACCTCTCATGGTTGTTTATGATGATTGATATAATGTATATTTATAACATTCATGACATATTTATCATTATTTAAAATTAATATATCATAAATTTTCTTACCTTTATAGTCGTTTAAAGGCAATATCTTCATTCTTACGTATGTGTGGAGTACCACCTCTATGAAGCGATGTGATTCGTTTTTCATTACTGCATCACACTGATAGTATATATGAGTGTATTTAATGAAATAATATGATATTTATTATGTAATTATAATTATATTAATATAAAATATTACTTACCATCTTTCTATCATGATCTTTGAACAATGGAAATGTTACTTATGTGTTCGTACAACCTACTGTCTCCATGATTATAATGTAGATCATTTCTCATAACCATATTTTATGTTTGATTTTTAAAGTATAATTTATGTATAAAAATTATAATTATTTCGTGATTATTATTTTATATATGATTACATAATTACCTTTATTACTGTAGTCAACATGCCAAAGTCATTTTGGATATATGAGCCGAATATTGTTAAAACATATAATCTGAACTTAATTAATTAATTAATTGTATATAATTTGGTAATAAGTAAAATAAAAGGAATAAACATATTGAAAAATATTTTTTAATCAAGTAAATAATTCATATAATTTTATTATTCAAGAAGATAATGAATGCACGTGACAATTGAGGATTGAGGCTAAGGGCACTTTTCTTTAAAAACAATGTTTTAAATGTTTTAAATATTTTTTTTCCAAATATTTGTCTTGCAAGTAAATTTTTATAAAATTATATTTATAGATATATTTTTATATACATAAATGAGTTATAAATGAAATTTTATATCACATTTGACTTTCTTTCAAAGGTTATCAAAAGTAATATTTTTCATATTTTTTACAGAACATTTTGAATTTATTTACAAAATAAAAAAATAATGTTCAATTTTAATGTATATAGAATAAATGATTATTCCTATTGATGTAATCATTACTTTATTATTATATTAATTTATAATATTCCTTTTCTTCTTCAAAAAAAAGTACACACTTCCCCTATGTTCTAAGAATTTTTAAAAAGGGTTTTAAATAGAATGGATATTTTGATATCTAGAAAGGTTTTACATATGGGTGTAAGGGGTATCTCTGAACTACCCTTTTTCTTTAGGTTATGAAATTTATCTCTCAAACTCACTTTATCTCTGTATTTAATTTTATGGAATGATTCTAAATTTTTTATATATGTATCCCACATATATACATCACTTATTATCCCATCCTTTGATGGTGCAATACATACCTTATATTCATTTATCAAATGTCTTGTTTATGAAATCTCCTTTGATTATGATATTAGGAAAGATTATTAAACCCATATCTTTCCATAGGTAATTCTTATGTTTATTCCTTATGATTGATTTCCTTTGTGCCACACATAATAATGTACATGTTATAATGGATTAAACTAGATAGTTCTCCAATTAAATGGGTAAAGTTTTTTCTCATGAGAGGTTATGTGTAGGATTAGGGATTAAACAGAATCCAATATAGGACTTTATCCACCATCTGATTTTGTCTTGGTAGTTAGCATTGAATTATTCTTATGTCGAGTTTTTTTTTCTGCCACATTTCTTATGTTTCCATGATCTTATTATACCATGTTCTTTATGTTATTCTCCCATGGGATTACTTATGAGTATATGTTAAAGTAAATTATATGATACCTCATAGGAGGAAAATGTATAACTTTTTTGAAGAATTTTTCATAAGTTTTCCATGATTTCAAAGGAACCTTTATGATTTTTATTTTTCCTTTAATATTTCTTATGAAATGTTTTATGAAAATATTTGGGTAGAAAAGTTGATTTATTGGGTAATAAAATGTTTATTTTGAGCCTAAAGTTAAATTTTGAAAAAGATAAATCTTATATAAGTATTCATGAACTAACATGTCTCTTTATTTCTTTTTTTATATGTCCCTTTATGAGATTTTTTTTCTGTTCTCATGTTTTAAAAAATAGTACAAGCTTTTAAGGATGGGTAGGGACAAGGATGATATCAAGATGAAAATTGTGAAGATATTTTATGAAATGAAAACTTGTTATATAATAAAAGTTTCATTTTGTGGGAAAATAGATATTAAGTGGAAGTTTCCAATTTTTGATGTAAAATTTATTTATATAAGGGTGATCACCTAATTATATAAAACTCTAAACCATAAAGATCCTAAAATTTCAGAAAATTAATTCTCAACATAAAACTCAAGATTATGTAATGTTTAAGGATAGGTCCTTATAGTTGGTATCAGAGGAATAGTTTAGATAACTTTGGATATTATGATGTTTTCATGTGAGTTTAACTTAAGAGTTACAGATACCATAATGGGTTTATGAGTTTAAGGTTGATCATACATTCAAATTCTTACAAACCCCTTTTAAGGTTTTAAGTAATGGGATTTTAATGTGATTAATGAAATTTTGGGAGATGTTTTATTACGTGGAGGTATATTTAAATATTAGGTTCAACATAAAGTATTATTTGAGGAAGAATGATCTTTTCATAAGTTTATAGGTATTGATAACCATTGGGTTTATAGGATCTTTGAGGATTAAGTATATTTTTAAGTATCTTAATCCTATTTATAGGGAAATTTTAAGAATTATATTAATTTTGTTTTAGGAAAAAGGAGAACCTATCTCATCTAGAGAGGTTGTGGGGATTAACCCCATAACAGAAGGGTTGAAAAGGGTACAATGCCTACCACTATCCTATGTGATATATCATTTAGTATGATGTTTATTTTTTAAATTGATGTGATATATAAAGATTAATTTTATTTTTGGAACATATGTTTCATTGTATAGATAACCATGGGATTGAAAATTTATTTGGTGATTAGGTTATTAATGTTATTTTCAAATAAGTTCACTATTTTGATAACCTTTTATGATTAAGGTAAGCAAAACATTATGGTATTTAATTTGAGGGAAAAGGTTGAATTATATTTTGGAATCATATTTTATTTTATTGTGTCTTTATGTTGATTAGTGTTATTCATGGAAATGTTTATCATATCTTGGAGATTATATGATTAGGGAATCTTCATTTTTAGTATGCTATATTAATAGTGATTTCTTTTATTTGGATATAATTGTTAAACTTATCTTGGAATAATATGTGATAAAATAATTCTAATATTTTTGTTTAAATATTAGTCTAGAACATTTTGAAGAATTTTAAGGTTATTTACTTATAAAATGATATAACTCGAACTTTGGGTGTTATTGTTAAGGATTTGGTGATTAATTTTGTATTTATTCATATGATGGTTTATTCATTTTGGGAATTATTTTGTGCTAACCATTCTGGTTTTTTTAATGTCTAAAGAATGGATAAAGATCTTATTATCCTTTTAGGGATTATGTGATCCATTAAAAGATCATTTTAGTTCTTTAGGAAAGAAAAATCCATCTTTAATACTCATTATTGGGATAAAAAGATGAGATTGTGGTGGAAATTGATTAAAGGATGAAATTTTACATATCAAGTATATTACCTTATGTTCTTTTTCTAGATGGTAAAATGACTTCATCTAACTATATTAAAATTATATTTAAATAAAAAATATCCTATCACCTTTATTTTTGATGAATCGGTGGTTTTTTCACACCTCATCGGTTTATGGTTTTGTGTTCATTAACTTTCTCTTGATCATTCACATTTACGTGATCAATGATATCTATCAAACTCTCCATAATTATTTATACATTATGTTTTTCTGTATGTATATATTTTCAATTATCACTAATTTTATCCTATTTGGAAACCAATTTATTTTATGTCCTTCATATTTCATTTTCTGTCTTTCCAAAAGGAAGTTTTATTAACCCTTTTTATAATGTGGTATTTCAAAAAAATAAATTTCAAGAGTCAAACACTTATTTACTGAGATCAATTTGAAATTGTGATGATGAATTTTATTAAAAGGGGGAATAATGTAACACCCATATATTTAAAAAAAATAAAACTATGTTTGATAGCATATATGACACGCAACACCAAACCTAAATAAACAATGAAATATTATTATTTAAATATAACCATTATAACCTAGCTGTTAAATTGGAAGGCATGAATATGATTCAATTATTTATGAAATATATATAAAGGTATTAATAAATATAAATTTATCGATAAATTATTATATAATAATCACTCAATTTTTAGTAAAGTCGTTTTATTCTTCAAAAATAGGTTTTCTTCAAAAATGGATTTTATTGCTTTTCATGAGTAAATATTATAATTAATTTTTTTAAATTTTATAAATATAATTTAATAAATAGGATATAATTTTTTAAATCAACGTATAAGAATTATCTTAGGATGAAATTTTGGTATTTTTCTGAAAAGTGTGATTTTTTAGTGAATAGTGAAAAATGCCGCTTTTTGTAAAAATGTCATTTGTTTTTAATAAATTAAGTAATTTAAAATTACAATTATGATTTAAATTTGATTTAAAATTAACATAATTATTATTTATTTATATTTAATCTAATTTATTACATTTGAATCATCTTTATACCCTATTTTGGTATAAGTTCATTTTCGGCTTAAAAAGGCATTTTTCTGAAAAACCATTTTTCGACACATCTCAAGGCTCTAATTTTAAATTAAATTATGAAAATTAAGAAAATATAATTATTAAAAATGGATTAAATATTTTTAATAAAGGGATATAAATTTTTTAAACAATCACCTTTAATTTTTAGTCATTATGAAAAGTAACTATAGTAAATAATTATCACTATGGTACGGGTAAATCAGGTAATTAAGGTTAAAATAATATTATAAGGACTAAAAATTGATCTTAACACTTGAGTTTATCCTATTGTATGATTTTAGTTTGAACATTTCCATCAAATTCTAAAATTTATGGCTACTTGGTTCCATATTTCTTTTATTTTGACCTGTATAATATTTTAGTAAAAGATAAAGATAAAAATGTCACATTGTTGATTTTAAAAACTATAATATTTTATAACAGGGATAAAAAATCATATACAATTATAAATATTAATTTTAAATATAAATGAATTTTTTATCATGGTAATTTATTTCAA
This sequence comes from Viscum album, assembly GCA_963277665.1. Classification (NCBI taxonomy): domain Eukaryota; kingdom Viridiplantae; phylum Streptophyta; class Magnoliopsida; order Santalales; family Viscaceae; genus Viscum; species Viscum album. The sequence continues at coordinate 602,582,111 of OY728122.1, forward strand.
TTTTTTCTTAAAATAATTACCTTCGATGCTTACATAGTGCCGACATAGTATTTATTCAATAAATAGAAAAAAAAATTGATTTAAAAAAAATAAAAGTAAAATAATTTGATTAAATTATTGTGTTACATGAATTATTTATATAAATATAAAATTTTAGTGATTTTTTCAAGTATTATATTCGAATTCCATCATTTTCATGTTCTTTTCAATGTCAAATTAAATGAATATATCCAAAAATTTAATTAATGATATTTTATTAAGTGATTTAAAATTCTTAAAAATCCAATATTTGTACATGTTATTGGAATATAGTTTAAAATTAAAAAATCCCATTTATTATCCAATTTTCCCTTTATAGTAACTACTATTACCCCAAAAGAGCAAAAGCTTTATTATCATGGTAATTTCCAAAAAAGGTTAACACGAGTTAAAACAAAGAAATATGGGTAAAAACCTAACCAAAACTTGTCAAAATTTTCTTTTATTATTTTATTTAGACCCATAATAATCCTATATTTTAATTTTATCATTTTTTAATCTTTTTTAAATGAAAATTAATTTTTATTATTTTAAAATTTTAAGAAATTCCAAAAGTGTACCTACCCTTATTTATAAAAGGGAACCTACTATCCTCTTTTCATAACATTTAAAAATACTTTTGGTTATGATAATACATACCAAAAATTTTTCCTTAATTACATTACCATGTTGTAGAGTCCTTTTTTATTATAAAATTCTATTGGAAGGATTTTGGTATAAACCTAAAGAGGTTTCCAAAAAGAGGTATCATTCTTAACTGAGCATTTTTGTTTTATTTCTTCTTCAAATTCCTTAAAATCTTATTAAACCATGATGATATTATAAAATAAGTATCTCCTGTATACTTATATAATATTTTGTTTTTGTAATAACCTGAATACATCTCGTCTTCTATCAAATTGGAAGTGAAACCATCGTTTATTTGTATGGATCACTACTGCATCGCTAACTGATGTAATTTTTTATCCATCATCACCTCTCATGGATGTTTATCATGATGGTTTTAATGTATATTTATTATATTAATGAAATATTTATAATTATTTAAAATTAATATATCGTGTATTTTCTTACCTTTCCATTCATATAAATATGATAATGGTGTGTTTGCCTATGTGTGGATTACAACCTCTACGAAGTGATGTGATTTTTTTTCATTAATGCATCACATGGATGGAATATATGAGTGTATTTAAATAAATAATATTATATTTATTATATAAATATAACTATTTATAGATAAAATAATATTTACCATATTCCTATCATGATATTTTTAAAACAGAAATGTTACTCATGTTTATGTACGACCCACCATCTTCATGATTGTAACATGGTTAATTTTTAATAACCATATTTCTGTGTTGGTTTTAAAATTATAATTTATGAATAAAAGTGATAATTATTTAATTATTATTATTACATATAGGATAAAATAATGACCTCTTTGACCATAGTCAACCTATCGAAGTCATTTTGGACATACGAACTCAATATCATTAAAACATCTGACATGAATTTAATTGTTTAATTAATTGTATATAACATGGTAATAAGTGAATTAAAAGGAATAATAAACATGAAAAATATTATTAATCAAATAAATAATTAAAATATGTTTATTATTCAAGAAAATATGAAACAAACGTGATGAGTGAGGATAGAGGTAAGGGATGGTTTACTTTAAAAACGTCATTTAAAATGTTTTAAATATTTATTTTATAAATATTTCTCTTACATGTCCACATTATTCAAATTATTTTATTTATGTATTTATATGGACATAAATAAATTCTAAATTACATTTATATCTATTTTTAATTTCTTTAAAATTTCATAAAAATGAATATTTTTACGTATTTTATATGAAATGTTTTGACTTTATTTATAAAGGACAAATAGAATGTTCTATATTAATGTATACGGTGTAAATAGTTTTTTCCACCACTATAACTATATCTTGATGTATAGATTACTTTATAAGAATATATATTTTATTCAATGAAAAAAGTACCATATTTTCCCATATTCTAATTATTTTCAAAAAGGGTTTTAAATGGAATAGATATTTTGATATCTAGAAATGTTTTTCTTATGAGTGTAAGGGATCTCTCTGAACCACCATTATTCTTCAGGTTATGACCGTAAACTATCTAAATCTCTATATATCTTACTTTAATGTTATTTAATGCTTCTAAATTCTATATATATTTCTCTCAAAAATATATCTCTCTTATTATCCCTTCCTTCGACGGGGTAATACATTCCTTATGTTCATTTCTCAAATTCCTTATTTATAAAATATCTGGTGATTATGATATGATGAAAGATTATGAAAACCATATATTTATATGGGTAATTATTATGTTTATGCCTTATGATTTACTTCCTTTGTGGAACACATAATCATGTACATGATGGGTGTTACCAGATATCACTCTAATGCATTAAGTAAAATTTTTGTCTTATGGGACATTATGTATGGGATTAGGGAGTAAACCTAATCTATGATGTGACTCTTTCCACCATGTGATATTGTATTTTATGTTATTCTTTACTTATTATTATGTAATGTTTTGTGTTTATTCCATGTTTCCTATGTTTTCATGATCTTATGATACCATATTCTTTATGTTATGCTCCCATGTGATTACTCATGAAATTTTGTTTATAGGAAAGTATATGCTACCTCATAAGGGTGAAATTTATAACTGTTTTCAATAAGTTTTCAAAAGTTTTAATGATTTAAAAGGAACCTTTATAAGATTTATTTTTTCCTTTAAGATTTATAATGAAATGGTTTATGAAAATATTAGGGTTGAAAATTTTATTTCTTGTGTAATAAAATGTTTTTTTGATCCCAAATTTTAATTTTAAAAAATACAAACCTTTTATAAGTATTCATAAAATAATAGTTTTACTTATTTATTTTTTTATATGTCCCTTGATGAGATTTTTTTTCTCATCTTGTGTTTTAAAATGTTCTTCATGGAGTTTTAATAATGAGTACAAACAAGGATGAGATTAAGATTAAAATTGTGAAGATATGTCATGAATAGAAAAATTATTATATCATAAAAGTTTATTTTTTGGAAAAAATGGATACTAATTGGAAGTTTATACTTTTTAATGTAATATTTTTTATGTAATGGTGATGTAATAATTTATTAAAACTCTAAACCGTAAAGATCCTCAAATGTATGAAAATGAAATCTTAACTTAAAACTCAAAATAATATTATGTTTAAGGCTAGGTACTTAAAGGTTCTCTAATTTATTATACCAGAACCTTAATTATATCATAAACATAATATTTATCCATTTAAATTATTCTTATTACTAGTCATGAATAACGGTAATGAAAATAAAAAATGGAAATCAATTGTTCCTTGGAAGTGGTAGTCCACACGAATTCATGGATAATGATTTTGTTTTCCACAGAACATGAATAAGAAGTAATATAGTTCATTATTTTAGAACATAAAATATATCATAAATATTATACTTATATATAAAATTCAATATTATTACCATCCTTGAATGTGTCCATGGGAAGAGAAACGTGTTGCATCCTGGAGGCGGTAATTCAAACATTTCATTAGTAACAATTTCATTTTTCTTAAAGAGGAGGGGAGAGGTGGTTAGTGTTTATTAAAAAAATATAAAAAACATTTGGTATACAATAAATACTAAATTAATCATATAATATTGGGGAAAATAAATTTTAAATGGAAATATAAATGGAAAATATGTTAGCGAAAATATTGAACTTACATTGACACTGGGTATTTCTTGTAGGATTCCTTAGAAAAAAAGGTCTTAGGATAATATATTATAACTAAAAGTTTATGAGATTTAAATATGTTTATAGGGTAAGTAAATAGTTTATATTTTTTGGATTAAACATAATTTTTATAGTGGTATTGAAGTGGTGGTGTGAGGGAGCTTTTATAAGTTGTGGGAATGGATTTTTTGTAAATATTTTAGCTTAATATAAAGGGAGTACATGTTAAACATGTAAAGTGGCCCCAAAAATATATATATATCAAGTGGAGTGAGATATTAGGTCAATATTCTCTCAATAAATCAATTTTATACATTGTTATATCATGTCTCAGTCATTTTACCCCAAGAATTATTACTTTTATTATTTTAGCTTTTGCCGTAGTAACTAGTTTTTACCTATGGTAAATTATCCTTTATGACCAAAAATAAAATGGACCTTATTAAATAATTTATACCTAATTATTTAAAATTTAAAATCTATTCAATAATATTAAATTTCTAAATGTGATAAAAAAATATTTTTAAAATCATACATGTAAAAGGTATTAAAAATAATTTTTTTGAAAAAATATAAATTAAGTTCTAAAATGTCAATTTTTTTAAATAGACCAATATTTTTAAAATTATAATGTCACTTATAAAATACATATATGGTTTTATAAAAATATTTCATGAATTTCCAATTAATACTTATATACTAATAATTCCATAAAATTCACGATTTTGTAAAAATGATATTTTTCACTATTCGCCTAAAAATCATTTTTTAGAAAAATAAAAAAATAATCTTATGAAAATATTTATATAATGAATCATAAAAAAATATTCATTTTTTTAATTAATATTATAAATTCTAGAAGTTTTTCATTAAAATAAAAAGTGAGATATTATGAAAAAAAATGTTTTTATAGGATTTTTTTTGAATATTAACCATTCTCATTAATATTTCCAATTATTTACTAATTAAATTTTTATTAACCAATTATTCATATAAAATATATTTTATCATAATTAATTATAATTTTATTGAAATATAAATTCATATTTAGAAAAAAAAAATATAAGAATAAAATGATCATATTAGTCATTTTAACTATACCAATTGAATTTCAGTCATATTAAAAGTAGAATTTATTATCTATTTATAAATATTTCATAAATTGGTTACACTTATTAATTATCACTAATTCAATGCATATGTTTTAATGGTATAATCATATCACACTTTTATTAGTTTGGTTTGTGTGTGAAGAAATCTATCAAACACATTGACTTATTTAAAGGTGGTCATATATTAAAATTTTAGGGTGATTGAGGTATTTACATGGAGGATGGACCACATGGAAATAAGTTGAATGTAGACCAACCTATTGAAACAGTCTCCTTCATTGTGGTTGTATGCGAATTGTAAAATAATACGTATGGCACCTGGTTTTGAACTCGCACCTCCAAAAGGTCATAAAATGACCTGGACTACTCATCCATAAACACTATTATTCATATATATATGTATATATATATATATATATATATTAAAGGTTTATGTAATTAAATGGGTTTTTTGTTTTGAACCCACTCCTTGGAATACTTCCACGGTCACCTCTTCCACTGCTCTAGGATTCATATTTGTTATATATATTTATATATATATATTTATTTATTTATATAAGTGTCTAAAAAAATATGGTGTTTCATTTCAGACATGGGATTCATCCGCACATTCAAATGAATTTTCCACTTCATTGTGACTGATTTTGGTTTATTAACATACAAATATATAAATATATGTACATTCACACATATATAATAATTTTAAAATATAATCCTACATTCATAGGAAAAACTTCTTATGGGCATAGAATCCCCATTAAAATTTTATAGCCACAGAAAATGTCACCCATGGCTATAAATTCATGGTAAAAAGTCTATAGGCATGAACATTTTTTGGTTTGTTGCAATAGGGTCTTCCTACCATAAAACCCTTTCCCTCCAAGTTCACTTGAAAAAATTACCCACATTAACCTAAAGCCATGGGAATTTTGTTCCCATTGATATATGTGGCCTATAACCACAAGCATCCCAATTATGGATATAACCACATGTCCATAACACACTATCACTCTACGACCCTATAGAGTTATTAGCCCACTCCCACAAGAGAGTACTTTTTATTATTTCCCACTTATTTATTTCCATTTGAACCCAATGGTAATTTTTTTAACTGATTTTATTCAAATATAATTCCACCAGTTTCTTATCCCACCCTTAATAGTCATCCTAATATCAATAGCTTATACTAAAGTACTCATTAATTTCCAAATACCCATGCAATATTTGATGGTCTTAAGAGTCTAGTTATTAATCCTTGAGCATGTCTATACACTATAAATTCATAATAAATTACCAGATAAGGTGAATATCTCTTTCATATTTTTAATCAAATCTTATCTTGAAAAATAATCTATTGAATTTTTTCAAATTATATATTTATAATGAAACCTAAAAAATTTAATAAAATGATATTTGTTTCAATCCAATGAAAAATATCTATAAAAAATGATAATTTCACATTATGATGCCTTATGCACACTTCCATAAACTCTCTACCTCTAGAAGATTTAATATTAATCACTATACTAAAATTAGTGATTAAGAATATTGGAATAAGAGAAGAATAATGGAGTATAAACATCCTAAGCTACCTAGTCAAATGTAAACCAACGCAACCAATTTTTAAAACATTTAGGAGCTAAAATTCCCAAAATTCCTCTCAATTAATATAATGGTATGGGGAATAAACTTTACACCAATTACTAAAAAAATAACTATAATCATCCATTTATATCCATGTGTTAACATCTAAAACTTTAATATAGGGTTTTTCCTCAAAATTGCTACTTTAAAACCATGAGACTTCTCATGGGATCCTTTTACGGTTCCATTGGGATTTACATTACTCCCACTAAATTTTTTTTCATCTATGTCAATATTTTCATCCTATAAACCTTGTATAAATCATCCTCTAGTAAAAATACACATTCTTAAACATGAAAATTCAAAATTATAATAAAAAAACAAACCCATGATTTATATTCTAATACCAACTTCACATTATAAGGCCTCACATCCATAAGAATTATCAAGTAATATATTATAATAATAACCCTAGTCATTACTCTTACGTATCTACTTATCACTCCAATAACTCCTCATAATTCTAGTCACATTTTCATAACACCCAAAAGGGTGGTATCACAATCCTATAAAATTTATTCACATTGTAATATATAATATGAATATATCATACCTAGACTCAGGTATGAAACTCCATATCCATGTTATCATTCCTGATAACATTTAATGTGTATAAAAATATATCTACCTAGATAAGTAATAAGAGTAACATCCTGATCCATCTCACTCTACAGTAACCAGATCAAAGCATAATTAGGTCTCAATATCCCATATATGTATGCCAGAGGCTATGGAAAATAAGTTAGCATATAAGGGGAGGTGTGAATGAGGTATATTGGAACTAGGATTTGGTCTCTATAGAGTTATTGGTTTGAGATTTTACAAAGTGTTATCATAGAGGGTTGAGTTGAAATGATATCTTTAGATTTTGTTTTTATATTTGGGATGTGGTATATAGAGATTTAGGGAAGTTTTGGGACTAGGGATGGATGTATTATTGTGTGAATATCCAACACAAGTATATATTAAAGTCCAAGTTTCCATGGAAACTATTTTTTTCATGGTTATAGTTGGGTTATTTATTTGAATAAATGGTTATTTGATGTTATTGATTTCTATTTTGGACTCTTATCCATGAGTGGTGGGTGATGTTACCCAAGAATCATTATAGGCATGTATAGATGACATTACATGTGTGTGACTAATTTTGATTTCCATTATGGTTCTAGAAAGGAAATGAGTTTGGTTTTTTAAAGTGTCAACAAAAACCTATATATTGTTTTCCAATGTAGTTTCTTGGGGTATTCTACTCAACTAAACTGGGGATATGATTCTTGGTGTGATAACTATGTGGATCATTTATCTATATAGTGTGTTGTTCCTGGGACTAACATGGGTAGGGGGGATATGAGGCTAGATAGTATGGGACTTGGAAGTGATAGGGAATTGAAAATGTTAGTGGGTTATACTTCCAATACAACTTTCCATATTTGCAATATATGGACTGTTATATCTATATCATGCATAGTATTTAGTTTTCAGTGAGATTCCACATAGAAGGGATCTATTAGTGTTTCAAGAAGGAAAATATATGTTTCCACTAAGGAATTCATTGGATAAATTCCCTAAGGTAATAGGGGAGCATGAGTCACAGACAAAGGTCTTGAGGTAGGTAAGTCAGAAACAATGGCTAGAGGAGCTAGCATAGTGTTTGGATGAGAAGTTCAGTGAAATACTAGTATGGGTTATATATATCATTGACTAAGGATCTAATCTATCAATTTAATATTTTACATGAGATTTCATGTGCCAGGTGTATAGGGAGAGGCTTCATTCAATGACCATGTCATGGAGTTTATAGATTTATTGCAGTTTACACCAAACTGGTGGGAGATAAGGTCCTCAAAGTGTGTTGATTCAAGGATAGTTTACAACATACTATCAAGGTGAAAATGGGAGTATAAAGAGTCATATGGTGGTGTCAAGAAATTTAGTTGGTAGATCTCTAGGTATCCTTAAGTGGGAATATATGGATACCCAACATGGCAATCAAAGAATAGGTTCAATGATGCCACTACAGAGTGGGTCATCAACTAGGTGTTCCTAGTGTGGTAATATAGGTAATAGTTGAGCCAAATTGGATTTAATATCAAAGTACTGATGGGTATGTGGTGAAATGGGACACCTAAATCATTTTATTGAATGAAATCTAAGTTAGTTGGGGTTCATGGAACAAGTTAGACTAATGTGTCTAAGGTAGGACTGAGAATGGTATCTAAAGTTGGTAGGAAATATTAGTCAACATGTGTAGTTCAGGGTAGTAGAAGGGATACCCAACAGTGGGTTAAAAGGGTGGTAGTGAATGTGAATCTATAGGGAGTAAAGGTATCAAGAAGTTTATCTTCAGGTCATCTACATGTGATCAATCTGACATGTTCAAAGTAGGCACTAGAAACATTTATATTCATAAGTATACCATTAGTGTGTTGATTATGGATTTTCAAGATAGTATCTGGTGTAGGATGTGTATATATAGTAAATGGATCAATTATTTACTAGTTAAAGTGTCAATATTAGATATTATTCATAAACTATGAGATGCATTATAATCGTTTAAAATGTGGGAAGTAGATATGATTCTTGATAACTATGGGATGTATTGGAAATGGGTAAATTTTGGGCATTACTATGATGTAGGATGATAGTGGCCATCGATATAAGATGGGGTGATAATATATGATGGTTGGAATGTTTAAATTCTAGAATTATGAATGGGTATGGTATCATCATTGTATTGGTTTATTTTTTTGTGATGTGTTTAGGTAGGTGATTCCAATGGTGGGGAGTGAACATGCAAGTAATCACTCAGTTTGAGTTGGTTAGGAAGGATATTGAGGATTAGATGGATTTTTTTAGAGTCATCTCAATTTTTTTGAGAATACTGAGGGTGTGGCATTCAATTTTTGGTAATATTTAGTTAGTGTGTGGTCTGAGATATGTCAAGGATGAGATATTATATTGTGGGTAGGTTATAATGCCCTGGTTATTTGAGTGTGGTAATTTGAGTTGGATCTTGGATCGATTGTATGTCTTTAGACCCTCTATAGGTGTTGGTCATGTTAGTTTTGGCTATAAATTGAGTTCCATGGATGTCATAGGATTATATATGGGTTTATATAGGAGGAATAAAATCACAATTTGGATAATGGAAGGAAGGTTTGAGGTGAATTTTGAGCATTATTGTTATTAGCTGGAAGTTTAGTGATTTTTAAAGAATTATGGAAAAAAGTTTGAAAAAATTAAGAAAAATGGATAAGTTCTCAGGAATAAGGATCCTCGTGAAATAGGGTACACTTACATAAGGGTAAAGTTCTCATTTGTAAGGGTACCCAACTCATTTGGTAAAATTAGTTTAAGTCCTCATGCACAGGGACACATAGCTGTCAAAAAATTAAAAAACTATGATATGTAAGGGTAACCTGAATTTACATTAGATACATAAGGGTTAGTCTAATTTATGAGGGTTGGGAAAATGGTATTGTCTAATATATAAGTGTTTTTTGGGTGATGTGTAAGGGTTTCATACTTTGAAAACATTGATTTTGATTATACATAAAAGTTATTTTGGGTGATACATAGGGGTAATAGACTTCAAAAATATTGATTTGAATGATTCATAAGACTCAAACTATGTGATATGAAATGTTTAAAAACTTCTAAAATATTAATATTGATGATATGTAAGGGTTTATCTTGTGATGTGAAATTGTTCTGTACTTTTCCAAAAAAATTAGAGTGTGGAGTTCAAGAAGATGGAATCATGTGATGAGCCAAGGGTCATTTTGTGATGCAACATGCCTAGTTTTCTTTAAAAATAATTAACTAATTGGTTTAATTAAGTATTAAGGTGAGTTTCTCCATTTTGGAATGAAGTAAAGTGAGTACTCCCAAACTCACCTATCTCTCATTCTTCCTTCCCTCATGAGATATCTTCATCAATTTTTGTCCATTATTTGTGTTGTTCATTACTGGGATTATCTATGGTTAAGGATAACTAAATTTGGGTCTCTAGTTTTGGTTTCTCCCATAGTTTCCTTGTTTTTTATTGCTCGTTCCCTAAATAATGGATTTTTCAATATTATATGATTTCATATGATCAAAACCATATCAAAAGGGTTTTATTTGAAATATGAGTCCTATAAATTCCATATAGGTGGATCCTAGTTATTTCCTTTGTTATATGCATGATTATACATCATGTGGTAATTAGGCATGGGTTGGGTCATGTGAGTGACTAGGAAAGAACCCCATTATATACTCAGTTGTTCATAAGAGATACTTATGTGTAGTCTCATGTAAAAAATTATGGGTGTGTCTCAGTTGGTCTTGGATTTCTTGGATGTGTGGTTTGAGGGATTTATGGGGATGATGTGTGTTGTGGATAAAGTTTCTTGATATATATTGATTGATTTCATTCATTGGGAATGTGATAGGTGTAACCCATGTGACAATGATTGATATTGATCACCAAGAATTTTATGTCATGTTTCATCAGTGTGATGTGGATGATATTGAACATTATCATGGGTGGTGATAAAGGTTAACTAACGGGTGACTATGGATAATATTAAAAATTGGGAATAGAGCGACATGGTTCTACAATATTTTACGGATGGTGTTAACCATTATCATGGGTTTTGGAGGAGTTTAATATAGTTTTCATCATATAATTTTGATAAATTTTGCTCTCCATGGGGGATCAAGACTGTGGGGTGATGTCTACATAGGATAGGGCCCATGAGATGGTTTTGACCACTAGTTGTTAGTGGTATCCTGTGTAGATTTAATAGCTTATGGGTAATGGTTTTTACCATCATTATGGAGGAGGTATGTTTCATAAGTGTCCAATGGATCTTTGGGGTTATTTAGATCATCAATTTGGAGAATAGTGATCGCCTTATACATGGGATATGTTGGGAGTAATGGGTCGGACATTGTAAATTAATGGTGTATTTATGCCTTTGGTTTCATTAGGTTGTTGATTAGGTGATTGGTAAAGGGTTTGGTTAACCATGGGACTTTTGATATGGTTTTTAGACATTCCATTAGGGGGTCATGGTTGACTTTGTATGGTTATTGTTTATGGATATCATGTGATTTCATGTTACATAAAACTAATTGGATGGTTGAAAGAACTTCTGGTTTGAAAGACTATGGATGCACCATTACACTTTAGCATTATCCAAGGTAGGTAAAGGATCACTCATGGATAGTCTGGAATGAGTATATTAAGACGAATGGTGTGCTTTTTTTTGGTTTATTTCACTTTTCATACACTTTTATACCTATAGATATTATCCTGGGAAACAATTGTTATTGGGTAACTGATTTCATACTTGCACCCCACATGGGCCCTCTAAGACGCATGTAACATTTATGATGTATGTCATATGTAAGATAAAGGACACATAATTAGAGTCTTTGTAGATATATAGGTGTAGATGGTTCATGGGTTGAATGTTTTGATTTTACAAATAGCCTAAGTGGTTCCTTGGTTCTAGAATGATAGTTTTTTTGGTTACTTTTTCCATGTACATATGTGATCTATCTATGGGTGACCCATTGATGTTTTTTATGATTAGAATGATATTATAGATGTTTATTTTCATATCATGTGTATACTCTAGAATATATTTTTTATTTTATTTAGTGTTGTTTTTGTTTTTTTATGTTGTAATTATTTGTATTTAGAGGGTATAATCTCCTCAATATCCCCCCTTGGACCCTCACTGGTATTCAGTATCCTCTATAATATGTGGAGGTGTTCCAGAGGTCTTGTGGTGTTATGATCTAGTTAATGGAATATGTATTCAAGAGTAGTAATTTAGGTCAAATATCATATCTATCATGTGTCTTTGGACCCTATCGAGGTGTTAGGATTATTGATGTTGGATGGGAATCAAGTTTAGGAGTTTGGCATGGGCTTAGAGATATAATTATAGAATAGGAATAAAACTATGATGTAGAGGTATGAATGAAGGTATGAGGTGAATTTTTTGTGTTATTTTTGTTAATTAGAATTCCAAAGGTGTTTGGAGAACACTGTAATGAAGTCTAGAAATGTTGGTAAATTTATCTTAGTCTTCATGCATATGGGTATACATACATGAATGTGACTTCCTCACATGTAATGATACTTAAATCATTCAATAAACATAGTTAATTACTCATATTTAAGGGTGTATAATTCTTGGGAAATTGCAATGTATGATACATAGGGGTAACCAAAATTTCCATTATGATACGTAAGAGTTACTCCAATATGCGGAGGTTAGGATAATTGTACTATCTAATATGTAAGGGTTATACATGTGATATTTAAGGGTTTTAGTATTTTAAAATATTGATTTTGAAGATATAAAAGAGTTAATATGGGTAATATATAAGGGTTCTATCATTTTCAAATATTATTTTGGATGATATATAAGAGTTGATGTGGGTGATACATAAGGGTTAAAAACTTTTCAAATATTGATTCAGGTGATACATAAGGGATGATTTGGTGGTACGAAAGGGTTCCACAATTTTCCAAAATAATGAGTGTGAAATTATGTGTATGGTAATCATACCATGATCCAGAGGGTCATGTTGTGATGTTCCATATAAATTTTCATAAAAAAATAATTTTTTAAGTTTAATATTTAAGGAGGGTTTATCCATTTCATCCAGAAGTAAAATGAGTACACCCTAACTCACCACTCTCCCTTATTTTTTTTCTTATTGAAATATCTCCCTATATTATTATCTATTATTCTTATCTTTTGTTATAAGGATTATTTTTGGGAAAGGATAGATGATTTTGGTTATATAATATTGATTTTTATCACATATTCTTTATTTTATATTGGTTGTTCCCTAAATTAGAGATTTTATAGATTATTTTATTTCTTCTAATTTGTTTTTATTTCATCCTAAAAACTCTAGTTGGGTGGTGCATATTTTTTTTGTTATATGCATGTTTATTCATTGTGGGATAATCAGGCATGAGTAGGGTCTTTTGATAGACCAATAATGGAATAACTTGTGGGTTTTATTTTTAATAAGAGAAACCTAAGGAAATTCTTATGTGGAAATGATGGGTGTGGATGAGTAAGGTCTATCTTACTTGTTTGTGTGGTTTTATGTCTTGATGAGAATGATGTTGTGTATTGTGGATAAAGTTTCTTACGATGAAGTAATTGATGTGGTTTATTGGTAACATAATGGTTGTAATACATGTTATTGTGGGTGATGATGATCATCAGGAATGGTCTGATGTGGTTCCCCAGTGTGATGCATATATTTTTAACCATTACCATGGGTGGAAATAGAGGTTTGTTGAGTTGTGACTAGGGGTGATGTGGTTTACCAGTATAGTGAAGATGGTGTTGAAAATTATTGTATGTGGAGATAGAGTATATATGGGTTGTGGTCATGGTATTTTGGTTATTACCTCTCAGCAAAGTATTTTAGGCCATTAGGGTCATGTTCAAACAAGACAGGGCCTACGATGTGGTTTTCATCACTAGATGTTGTCAGTATCCTCCATATATATAGTGGTTTAGGGGTGATAATGTTGACCATTATTATGGATGTGGGATATTTCATGGGTGTCCATATGATATTAGGGTTTATTGGGATCATTGGTTGGGAGTGGGATACTTATCATCTATATAGGATATATTGGGGGAAATGGGCCAAACCTTGTAATGTATTGGTGACATATTGCCTTGGTTTTCATTGGGTTGTTGAGATAAAGGTTGGTAAAGGGTTCGAATGATCGTGGTACTTATGATATGGTTTTTGGATGTGTCATTGGGTAATTATGGTTTAATTAGTGTAGTTATTGGTTATGGTTTTCATGTAATGTCATGTGACACAAAAATGGTTGGAAGGTTGAGGGAACTTTTGATATTATAGATTATGGATGCATCATTCCACTTCTATAATGGACAAGGTAGGTAAAGGATCACTCATAGTTGGTTATACATGGTTGGAAAATGTTGAAATTTATACTTTTTTTCCACTTATTACACGTTTCATACACCTTTATATGTATATATATTATCTATAGACACTATTTGTTGTGGCCTACTAAGTTCATACTCACACTATGAATGATCCCTCCATGACACATGCAGACTTTATAATTCATGGGAAATGTAAGGGTAAGGACTCGTTATCAAGATCCTAGTATATATGGAGGTTCATATGGTGTACTAGATGTACATTATGGTTTTATAAATACTCTAGGTGGATCCTTAGTGTTATAATAGTAGTTTATTTTGGTAACATTGTGCATTTATGTTTGTGATCATCCAATGAGAAATTAGTTGGTTGTTATATGACTAACATGGTATTTTGGATGTTTTATTTTCTTATCATTTGTATGCACTATATTTTTCTTTTATATTATTTAGTGTTTCTTACATTATTGTTGTTTTATTATTATTATTATTATTTATCTTTAGATGGTATAGTCTCTACACCATCACCCCTTAAACCCTTACTACTAGTCAGCAGCCTTTGGTGTACGATGAGGTGTGGTTGAGGTCTAGTGAAACTTCAATATGGTTAATATAAAGCGATAATTTTTGGGATGTTATAATAAGAAACACATCATGTATCCCGATATACTATATATGGACATTTAATTAATATTTAACCTATCTGATCCACCCCATGATCACAATAGGACCTACAAATTAAGGTGATACTATCCCCAAATTCTCCAACCTCTAAGATTCTAACCAAGGTGATTCCTAAAGAAATATTATGTTTCGCATTCCAAACACTAGTAGTCAACATCTTAGGTTTTCATATAATTGCTATTTTCTTAGGTCCATGGTAAAATATATATTGATAGAATGGAATCAATTAATAGTCTCCATGTCATAACTCAGCCCAACAAAAGATGATTCTCCCACCAGCATCTAGAAAATAGGTTATCTATAGGGTATACCATAAATGGACTTAAAAGACACCATATAAATCGATGGCTAATAATTATTATTATAGGTAAATTACATAAATTCCATATAACCCACCCAAAAACTATTTAAATCCAATATTCACATGTATATAATTCCCTCCAACACCCTAATAGTATACTAAAACTTTCCATTAGTCTATTAATGATAATTTATACTCAAATTTTTGGAGTGTTGAAATCACCCTATAGTATCGACCTGAAATGATAAATTAATCCAAAATATTGATTAGATAAAAAAATTTGTTATGTGAAATAAGTTAATTTTATGAACATAAAAATTTCATAACTCATACACTGACTCAGTATTCAATTTCCTATAATGTGGGATACATTTATAAATCGATAAAATATAACCCATATTATATTTATTTCCTTATAAAAATTAGTAGTTCAGTTAAAATATTATTCATGAAAATAACCCAATTTTATATGGGAATGATAAATGATTGTATAAAAAAACTGAGTATGTTTTATATGGATCTGGTATTATATAGATTAGGTTAGACACCATAAACTTAGATAACACATTATCTTTTGTTTAATGGGGGGAATTAATGGGAAACCAAATTTCATTATCATTTATATCCTATAACCATTTTTATTGTGCAAAAAATTAAAACATGTTGAAAATAACATCACGGAAGAGCCAAAAATCATGTGTAACCACATTTCATCAATAAAAGACCATTTTTATTAAAAATCAATGAATCCATAGGAAATATGGAGATATTAAAACTGATAGGAACATAAACTTCATAAATCCTCAAGGAAGATAAAATCCTTGGAGGTGTATTTTCATATCAAAAAAAGGCATGTGTGGTGGAAAAAAATACCTTTTCATAAGTATTATTACCTTTACTTATGCAATATTTTACCTTTCATTAGTTAATTATATCAAACCATCATAAAGCCTTCATTATGTTCTAAATTCCTCAAGTGGATTACATGACACAAATGGTCGTGTCACCCCCCCTAAGTGGAAATTATTTTACTAAGGTCATTTACTCATTTTTTATACCTCTATCCTAGGAAAATATTTTCCATTTGTTCAAAATTACTACATTGATCAATAATTTAACTCTTCACGTATGCACTATATCTCTACACCCATCTTCACAAAGGTGTCATCATATGAACACATACCACCTAATCAATTTCATTGGTTCCCTAGAATGAAGATATTTCCCCTTACCTAAGATCATACTTTCTAGATTCCTCTTCCTATATGAAATAAAAATACATTACATTTCATGTTTTGTGATATAATTTAATCTATTTATCTTACCTAAGGACCTATCTCTAGCAATGCATGTGCTATACTTTATCGAAATATGTTATATTTCATGTGTTCAATTGAACTCCTAGGATTCTCATACATAAGTCCAATTCTGATGTCAGTATTTGATGGCCCCATACACCTAGGTTTCTTAACACATAACCTTAAAATATATAGTATCTTATCCTCTAAATATGAAAATAAATTTCATTAAGTTCACTTTTCTGTATAACCTAAAACAACATGGTACAGGTTCTCACCACATGACCATAAACTATCTGTTAATCATCCCCCCCCATGTGATATAAAAATATATGGTATAACTTTCTTGCATGGATTTAAAATACAACATTCATCTCTCAATGGTGAGTGTTCATCCTTATTTAATAGGTTATAAATACAAGAATCATTTGTTAATAGAAAGTATATATCCCTTGTTAAAAGGATTAAAACAATACACAACCCACTTTAGAATACATGGTCTTTGATTCTCATTAATAATTATATATAGGAATCCTCTTTAGGTTTCAATCACAACATCATTAGAACTATTTTCTTTACTCCCCAAAGAAGCTTATAATCACCTTATAAGATAATTTAAACCTCTAAAGTGACCTTAAAAATCATTCTAATTGATATTAATCTATATATTAAATTATATCAACATATTAGATGGATTTTAACTCTAAAATTAACCATCAAAATCCTCATATATATATATATATATTAAAACATGTCACCTTATTGTATAAATTTAAACACAAAATATACCTTCAAATTATTCTTATATAACATTAAACTATTCGGTAATTATTATCACCTTCATGGATTACATTAAGCTCCATAGTTACCTACACTATCTACCAATATGAATTTAAATTATAGAGTAAATAATATAATCTTCTTTAATGTATTTAAACTCTATAGTAACCTTTACAGTCTATTAAAATGTCAATTAACTATAAAGTAAATCTTATCACACTTTTTTATAGAATTAAACACCGAAGTGACCATCACAATTTTTTTATTATTTTAGACCACAGTCTACCATTCATATGGATTTAGACAATATGTGTGGGTTATTATAGGGAATTAAACTATAGAGTATCTTTCCAATGGCATGAAACTATTGAGTTCTTACCTGTAGGTATTTAAATAACATATTACCTTCCAGTCTAGCTATAAACTATAATGTGACTAGTCATTCTTATATAAAAATCATAAGATGTCATGTTCCATAATCATAAGAAAATTTCATTACTTATAGAATTACAAGTGCATGAAAATAATTCCACATTTCAATAAAAGGTATTAAAACTTCTTAAGTGATAAGTAATGTAAATAATTTATGTCTATATGGATGGATTTGGGAATGATTTTATAATTACTCTTAAATCAATATGAGATTCTAAAACTAGATAATAATTCCATTTCTAATTTGATTCATTATCATATCCTATTGACTTACATACCTAAAAAATACCTCATAGAAAGAGGTTATATAGGAACATTAAGGTAAACTTGATGAACTTGATGTGAAATCATTTTCTATCCATTGATGTGACTAAGTAATATTTCACAACTCAACATTTCATATGCTACTGATGGTTTGTTATTTGATTTTCATCCTATAAAATAAAAATAGTTATGATAGATTATTTTATAAGATGAAAAATGGAAACCTACAATATATATTTGGTTAAATTGAGATTATTAATTATAATAAAATCATTCTAAGATCATATGAATCATCTATGTATTTCTTTTCCATCATTGTTATTACTTCCCAGAACTTTTGGCACCCACGCCCACTCTTCAAGAAACATATACTCAAATAAAGTATGGTTAAGTCTATATTCCATGATTATGTTCATGAAGGTGTTATATCAATGTGGAAAATATCTTAGTAAATCCTATATTCATAGATCTATGAAGTCTAGTTATGCACCTGAAGACAACCAAGGGTAGTTGCACCCTGTTAACTTTTTAAACCACTCTTATAAGTATAATAGTGATTTACTCCCCTATATATTTTTGGGGGTGAGGAGTATTCATTTTAGGTCATTGATGAATACCAAGAGCTACCTAGGAGGTATCTTAGTAGTTATGGTAATCACAACCATCGGTAATATCTACCCACTAAGGAATTACCTCAAGAAAATACTATGTCAAAAATTCTTTCTTAGGCCTTGATAAGACCTCACTTAAAGCTAGTGTCACTCATAAACATTAATAATTCCACCCCCTCATATACTTATGTGGTCCTAATGTAATATTATAACATATTGATAATTAACCAAGGATAATTCTCCATAACTTTCTGATAGAGTCCTTATAATTTAACCACATTCACTATTATAGAACCTTCGGTTAACTCTTACCTCTTATGAGAGTTCAATCAACATAAAGTTATTACTTGTAGTAATGCAACATTAAACAATCATGATTGTTATTCCATGGAAATTTAATCACCTATGAGAATATATTCCTTCCTTAACATATTTTAGAAGTCTAATTTGAGTTATCACTCTTCTAGGGGAGGCCTATACACTATTGGTATCAAAGGTGGGTCACCCATTATCTCTTCATGTACCAACCAACTGATGAAAAATAGAAAAATTTCATTACTATAAAATTTTTCACCTTGTATTAAAACCTTTGATTTATTTTTCTAATTATACATGATAAGAAATCAGATTTTTTTCTAAATTACCTTATAAGTATTCCTATAAAGGTTATAGGGGTCATATTCCATGGGAGAGGATACACTACCTTTAGAAAAACCCTATATTTTTTACTTATTTGAATTTGAGGAGTATATTATGAATTCAGTGCCACTAAGTACCCAACTATATAGAGGAAGAGAACAACATATTCTCATCCTTGACCTAAATAAATCTATATTATAGATTATTCAGAATCCTAGGATGATATGAAGGTTCACCTTTATCAATAGGCACTCTTAAATATGGATAAAACCCATCTATATTCTTTATTTATAGATTCCAATCCATATTAAATGTCAACATGTTATCCATAGACTATTCTAACACAAAGTTTGTGACCATTTCCTAAATAAATGAAATATAGGGTCACATCACCCCTTCTAACAAATTAACTAAATTTATCTTAATTTATCTAAAAAATATTTCTATTTTTGGGTTAATACAAGTCTTTCCATGTTGTGAAATTGGAAGTATTGTATGGAGATCAAATAGTAGTGATAAACTAGCCTAGTACCAACCATCAGTGCCACATTCCCAAGTTTTATTATGGGGAATTCATACAATACTTTATTACTTAGATATGGGAAACATTAAATTTCCTTATATTACAATTAATTATGTATTCCAGATATGTAATTCATATCAAGGAACTACTTGAACAATGTTAATAAGTTGACTTTTTGTTTTACCTATACCACGAAACTTGAAATCTATAAATAACTATTAATTATTAAGTTATATGTGTATATATAATATTTGATAAATGTATAATATCATTAAGTAATCTTCTCATCGGGTTCACATAAAATACTAGGGAATTTAAAAAAAAACTTACACTTCTTTATTCTTACATGCCGCAAAGAAGAATAAAAAATTTGTGTTCTACAAATCCTTTAAAATAATTGTTAAAATCCATATACAATGTCATTGCTATTGTTAATTCCCCAAGATATATACATGTGTATGATTTACAATTTAATCAGAGATCACTCCCCACTTCTAAATATTAGAGTAGATATACCTAAAAAATTATAATAGTTGATAGGCTCTGGTTGGAGGTCACTCATATGATAACTATAACACTATATATATTGAAAAATTATCCTATTATGATAGGGGTGTTTTTATATCAACCAATCCCCCTAAATAATTCTTGTTATATTTTGAGTAACTCATGGAACCAATATGATATCATCCTAAATACAACCCCAGTCCTCTGGGAGCATTTTTATATTAATGAATCCCCTAATTATTACATGTTGAGATGGTAGTAGCCCTAGTAGCCACTGTATAGTCATTAAGAAAATTAGTGTTTTCCAGGATAGGGGAACACCAATTGATAACCATCCATATGTGATTTTCTTTAAATAAATTATTAGTAGCTACATGAGGAAATTCTCTCAAATTCACCTTCCACACAGAGATAGGTTCTATGATAGTCATTTACATATACCAAAATGGGTAAAATGTAATTGGAAAATATATCATAATAACTAAATGGTTCTAGGATATAACCAAGGTATAAATGAACCAATAGTCAAGGATGGTGACCTTAGTTACAACTCAAAAATAATTGATCTACTCTACTTTGAAGATGATGATGAAATGGGGCCCACAAGAACCATATCAGTAAATCTCATAACAATAGGGATAATTAATTCCTAAGGGTGTAATTTTAATAGTTATTTGGGTAGAGAAAACTTATTATTATAGGATTATCCTTCACTTGAGACCCATAGAGAAGCTGTATATACTAGAGGTCAAAATAAATCATTAAGGTAGGGATCTACATTAGAAGATGCTTTACCTCAATCTAGAAACACTATAGATAAGAAAGTAACATTTTATATGTCCAATTTATCTCATTTACCCAAACCTATCAAGGTTATCTCATGGAATAAAAATATTTTCGTGATAATAAAAGATATTGGGGACTTGATGAGAATAATTTCAAGTTTACCCGTAACTACGTCATAATTGATGATGATTTTGGGGTTAAGGTATAACCCCATTTGTCTAAATTATAATAAATAGTTAAATTTAATTTATATATAAGGGTAGATATAATTCATTCAAATGACTAAATATGTGATCAATCTATCCAACTAACATCCTCCCCTATGTATTTTTAAAAATTTCATTCATGGGATTAAAAACAATCAGTATGTCAAGAAAACCACCTAGTGTGTTTTCAAACATAGGGAGAGGAATCATAAGCTAGAATTATTGATTATATAACCACTTGAATAAAATTCAAAAATGCCTAAAATGAATCTATATAGATCAAGTGGAAACCCAACCTAAAGTTGGTATATTTTACTCTTCTACTAGTAAACATTATAATTCCTATTTTGAAATCCTTTAATGATGTGGTTGACCCAAAGTAGTATCGCACACAAATTAATTCCTTATATGGCCCTATAATACGAAATATTGAATAAAAGGAGGAATTAAATCTTAAATTGATTTATCCTAAAAAGATATGTTCCCATGCTTGTGAGCCAAAACAACCTATAAGTTAGATAAAATAAAATTTGAAGGATATTCATCTAAATATCCATTATCAATTCTATTATATTCTAAGAAATACAAATACTTGAGACCCCTACAATTAAATAGTGGTAGATTTAATGAGTAGATAAATTCATGAACTGATTAAAGGACTTAACATGCTCTATTAATACGTATCTCCTATATGAGTAGTTGTTTGGAATATATTTATGGAATATTTGGGATAATTTGGATCTGACATTAATTATAATGAAATACCATTATATATTTCAAGAGTTTTTTGAGTTGATACAATACTTGGATAAATACCAACATCATGCCATGGAAAACCCCTATACTAGACCACCTCCACAAAATGGGGGACCTAAAAATTCAGAGGTAGGGACAGTATCACTAGATCCCCCCCCCAACAAATCATGTATCATGTGACACTATTACCAATGCTTCGTTAGTCTTGTGAATTTCCTAATAAAAATAAATAGGAAAGGCACAAGGATCTAAGGTATTGTGTTATTGAGGACAAGAATATATGGGTATATTATTTATAATTGGAGCTAGTTTTAAGGTTTTTTAGATCTAACCTAAGAAATATATTACTGAATATTCTGTATTTTAAAAAAAATAGACCAGGAAGAGTTAAAATAATTATCCTAATTACTAATTATAACCCCATTACTATGATATATAATATTTGAATTTTTTTTATTCAATGATTGTATATAGAAAATATTTGATGAAATCTAATTTTATTTGGATGAGATAAAGGAAAAGTTTTTTTTATATATCGTCCACTCCCATTATTCTAGATAAAATATTTATGATGATTTATAGGATGTTTCAAATATGTATGGATATAAATTTGACATTTAAATAACTTGAATGATAGACACCGGTGCACATGATATAAGTCTCTATGGATGAACAAGTTATCCATATCTCATATACTATAATAATCATAAATGATGATTATATTTACATTTAAAGGAGTAACTCTAACTAGTATCAATTCTAGAAATAACCATATTATCCATCATGGACCTAAATTTGGGGAAATAGAAGATTCCCAATAATGAAAGAGATTATACTCCTGATGAAGAATCATGCATTAATTTTTTCAATTCTATTTTAACAAAAATAAATATAAACTAATATATAAGACCATAAATATAAGGACACAACCTTAAAATAATACATTATCTTGAGTTTTTAGATAATAATACACTTTATTATATTTTGAGGATCTTTAAGATTTAGAGTTTTAGAGAGTTATTCCATGACTATTAGATAAAAAACTCATATGTTAAGAAGTGTATGATTCCACTAAATATCCATTTATACCACAATATTAAACACTTAAATTGAAACATATTTTCTTTTCATTAAAAATCTTCATGAATTTTAACTCTACTTCTTCTTTGTTACAACTCATCCTTAGACCATGTGAAAAACATTTTAAAACATGGGGTGAGCACAAAAAGTAATGTATATAAAAGAAATAAATTCATTAGTCCATTGAAAAACATGAAAACCTATAAATTTTTTACCTTTTCCACATTATTCTTTGAGTGTATAAAATAAATCATATCCACATGTAAATCACACTTTTTTCTCAAAAAATCATTTTAAAATCATAATAAGAAAATAGAAACCCTTGAACAAATATTAAATATTTTTATTCATGAATAATGTTCACTCATGTTACAAATAACTAAAACACAATTAAATCTATAGGATAAACCTCCCTGGTTAACTCCCTCCTTATTTCCTTTGAAGACAAGGAACACTACCCAATGCATTGGACAGTTATATTAGGCACACCCATCATATAATATCTATTTAGCTCATCCATCGTCATTTATAATCCTAAAGTAACATATCATGGAAAAATAAATTTAATTTTTTCCTATTTAATCATAAATACCTTGAAAAACTATTCTGAACCCATAAGATAATCACTTTCCATTTTAATATAAAAATAGGGATAAATATCCCTTTATTTTGAAAACTCTTTAAAATAAAAATTTCCAAAAATATTATGGGAATGATTTTATTTGAAAATAAACATGTAAAGTTGTAATGGAATATTAAAATAAATGAAAACTCGTGATGACATGAAATTCTATTCATGATGTAAAATTTAAACCAATGATTCATTTCACACCTTCGATAAAAGTACCTCGTTCAGAAAATGATAAGAAGGTTAATTTTTTAACCTTATAAAGAAAGTAAATTGTAGTATAAAAATTATTTTTTAAATCATTAATGATTAATTAAGATCTTCTATAGAAAAAATTAAAAATGAAACATGTATATAGAAGAAATAGTTTCGTAAGGTAAACTTAAAAATTTTTAAAATAGTTTTTTAAATAAAATACTTTATGACTTGATAACCTTAGAACCCATAAAACATTGAAGGAAATAACATTGAATGTATTTCTAAAAAATTAATTTTTAGTAAATATTGATAAAATACATTCAAAATGAAATTTATACACCAAAAAAATAAAACGTTTTGTGAAAATAGCTAAAGTTTCAAAGCAAGAAATTCAAGACTAGAAATACTTTAACTTAAATACCATCTAGAATTATAGATTCATTAAATCCTGAATACTAAAATTATATTAATCAATAACTTGATTAAGAACATTTTTCATTTTTATTCCATTATAATTATCCATTTTAGGATATTTATGACCATAATTTATTTAGTTACTTAATCAAGTGAGTTTATGTCGAATATTTTAAATATGTTCGGTTCATAATCCCAAAACAGCTTTGTTAGGATGAATATGGTCAAATGGGTCATTGTTTCATCATATAAATAATATTAATAATAAAATTATTATCAATTTTATATATGAAATAAAATTTTAGAACCGTACATGAAATGCATACATGAAAAATGGATCCCATTTCATCATGAAGGTGGTAGTTCTCACGTGCATATGAACAACATTATCATTTTTAAATGGATGGAAATGTAAGAAAATATATGATATATTAACTCTAAATAATTATAATTATGTCATTAATATCATATATGATAATTAAATCGAGCATAAAAACCATCCTTTTGAGGGGGTGATGAAAAATTAAACACATCACTTCATGGAGGTGGAAATTCACATGTACACACAAGTGATGTTTTCATTTCCCATGAGATGGAAAATGATATGAGAAATGTTTTAAACATAATAATAATAAATAATAATTATATTTAAGATAATTATTTTAAAATGAAATCATGTTTAAAGAATATTTTAAGAAGGTATAATAAGAAATAAACTTAAAATATGTCGGATAGGACTTGTACCTTCTCCTTGAATAACCTATTTTGCTTACACCTTAAGCCTTATAGGTTTGTTCTTTTGGTGGTAAAAAGAACTCTAGGGAATTGGGATAGATCTTAGGGAGATATTTTGGTAGGTATTGGATAATCTAGAGTTCTCAAATGGTTTGAGGAAGGGAGGATAGGAGGTAACCTTTTATAAGTGAAGGGAGGGGCACCCTTTGAATTTCTTAAAATATTAAATTAATATAAACCAATTTTCATGTTCAAGTGGTTAAAAATTGATATATTTCAAATTTAGGATTATTATTGGTTTAAATACACTCATAAATAAAATTTAGACAATTTAAGTGATGTTTTCACCATTATCGCTTTGTTTTAACCCCCCTTGTTACCCCTTTTGAAAATTACCTAGATATCAAAGTCCTTTACTCTTTAGGGGTCAACAAAGTTACAATAAAAGGAAAATTGACCCATAAATGGATAATGTTTTATATTATAAACCATATATCATTAAATTTTCCAAATATATTATTTTTAGTAATTATATATAACTTAATCAGATATTATTTTATATAAGATACCATTAAAGTTATTTTCGGGACTATTCACATGATTTTACTTTTTAAAATAAAAAGACGGTAATTTAATTTGAATATAAAATTTAAAAAAATTAATAATATGTTATATTTATCAATATAATTTTTGGGACATAATAATTCATCCAAAATATGCTAATTTTAATGTATTTAAAATCATTTACTTGATTTTTCTTTTATTTGAACAAACATTATGTCAGTGTTGTGTGAGAATTTAAGGTAATTATTCCATCACTAAAAATTAAAAATAAATTACCATGATAAAAAATATTCATTAATATTTTAAATAAAAATTTTTAACCAAAAATAACTAATTTTTATCCCTATCAAAAAATATTATATATATTAAAATCATGAGAGTGACATTTTTAATTTATCCTTTACTTAAAATAATATAAATGTTATAATCAAAAGAAAAAGGAAAGAAATTGAAATGTTTTAAAATATTGTATTTTCATGGTCTAAAAAACATATCCATTAAAAAAATACAAGTTTTATGGATATTTTAAAGTCTTATCTCATAGTTTTAATCTTTTTTTACCCGTCTTACCCCTACCAAGATAACAAATATTCACTACAGTTACTATTCATAATGATAAAAAATAAAAGGTATATATTTGCTAAATCTTAACCTCCTAATTAAAAATATGGAATCCATTTTTAAATATTCAATTTATATAAGTGGAAAAAATCAATTTTCATATAAATGTGTAAAACATAATGAAAGACAGTTTTTAGAAAAATGTGTTTTTAAGCCTAAAAACAAACTTATACCGAAATCAAGTATAATAGTGATTCCTATATAATTAAGTAGATTATATATAATTAAATGAGACTTATATTTCTTTAAGTTAAAATTAATAACATAATAGGGATTTTTAATTTCTTTATTTAATGAAAAGAAATGATAGTTTAAAAAATCAATATTTTCACTATTCACTAAAAAATAAAACTTTTCAAAAAAAATCCCCAAATATCACCATAGGATAATTTTAACATGTTAATTTCAAAAATTATATTCATTTATTAAAATAAAATTCCTAAAAATAGAATAAATTAATTATAATTTATGCCCACAAAATGAATTAAAACCCTTTTTTGATGAAAACATATTTTTGATGCATAAAATTACTTTACAGAAAATTGAGGACTTATTTATTATGCTTCAATAAATAAATTTGAATTATATAAAAACCTTATATATATTTTTCATATTTTTGTTTTCTTATTCATACTTATAATTTAATATCTTGGTTATAAGGATAATATTTAAATGTTAATATTTGTTTAGTATGTCACAATTTTATTGAAGCTCTGTTTTGCATTCTAATCAAGATATTGAGCATAGTATTCTTTTAAACTAAAATTTTAAGTTGTTATAATAAATATGAATCAGTGAAAATTTTTACTCCATATGGGAGATCTTAATTTAAAGGATTTACCTCTTGAGTTATAACTCATAGTAAAGGTGAAATTTCATATCACATCATCTATGTCGCTGGAACAAGGTGTCAAATTTTGTGAACATAGTTAGAATGATAGTCTAATCCAAGGACCTATAATTATTCTTATTCCCATATATGACTGTTTTATCATTTTTTCAAAGAAAACCCATCCATGATACCTTAAAATTATATTCATATTGATCATACATGTCTTAGAATAGTGAAAATATAAACCCATTATACCCAAAAACATCAGCTTCTTTATTATGCAAGCATTTTCCACCTAAAGTCAGTAGTGGAAACCATGGTAAGAGAGTGAATACTCCAAAATAATTGTTAATTCCATGTGGGAATCAAGTTTATAATTTATATTTTTTTTCTATTTCTAATCACTTACCCATAGGGTATAGTATATGACTAGTCTAAGGTTGAACCCATTAAGAAAGGGAACACTAGTATAAAAACCCTAGTCTAAAAGTCAAAATTTAATATTAACGAAAATATAAATAAATATAAACTCAGGGAAAATTTTAATGAATTAGAGTGCGATGAGTTCCTATAATTACAAAATCATGAAATAAATAATATTCTAAAATCATTAATGGGTAGTTATGTTGTTTTCATAATTAAATATAAGTAAATCCTTAGGCTTGGAATTTAATCTCTAATCAATAAATTCCCCTTTTATTATAGTCAACTACTTCAATTCATTCAGGAATTTAGTGATCCAAAAACAATTTAAACATAATCACTCCAACTAAATCTATGACCATGAAGTAATCCTGATAACCAGTGATTGAATTAAAAATAAATTCTAACATCAATAAGACAATGATCACACTTAAAGAAAGAAGAAAGGATATAAATGAATGTTTTAATGTAAAAAACTAATGCAAACTAATTTTAAAAATAAAATAAACTCAATATTTAGTCTCTAAACATTATAAATATATGTATAAAGAGGATACCCCTCATTTTATCACAAGAACCAAAGTTTTTAAAATGATAGACTATAGAGAGTTGCATAAAATACTTATATAAAACAAATATATCCATGACCCTTTCAACCTTTGGTCTAGTACTCTAGAAAGTGATCCTAAAAAAGTTATAAAAATGATTCACTACTTATTATAAGTAAATTACACCCTTTAATCTCCTTATCTATTACATAAATTTTATCAATTTAATTACAACTCAAAATCCTTTAAAATAACCATAAAATCGAGTAAGAAATCACTGATATCTTCCCAAAAATATATCTTCATGATCCCAAAAAGGATAGAGACATAAAATATATAATTTCCATCACCATGATACAATATTCCATGTTGTGACACAATTTTTTTACCTATCCTATCTCTTTTTTATTTCTTGGAATGATCACAATTCAAGGGTTATGTCTTTTAGTGTAGTCATTGAATCTTATCTTCTAGAAATTTGAATCCTCAAAGATCATAGAATCACAATGTAAATTTAACCTCAACATGGTAAAAAATTAGGGTGCTTCTTTTTTTCCTCTCTTTATCCTTCATTACAATGAAAAGTAATACGCTACACTGTAATACTCAAACTCATAGTGAAATGCATTACCCCATGAAAATTCAGTCTTCCTATGATTTTTCTCTCTAATTGGTCATCCCATAATGCTCTACACCCCATTTCACAATCTCCAACATTTTTATCTTATATATATACTATGATTAAATCATTATCTTTCATACCATAATGTATTTAAACACTCATCAATCATGATATAATGTAAACATGTTATACCAATATTTCTATATTCAATCATAAAAAGGATCAAAACACCACCAAAATCATTCTAAATTTCAAATACTAAAATATAAATATATAAACATACATAATTAGTCAAGAATAATTCATTTATTAACAAGATTACTAATATAAAAATATTGAAAATTTTGAGCAATCAATTTACCCCACATTTAAACGTTTTTATATCCTTGAGCATAGATTTTTATATAATCACAAAGACAATGAATTATATTTATATTTTAAACACCATAAGCAATGAAAACTAAATAAATATCAATGAATAAAAAAATTTCATTCAACACCTAAAAAAATATTTTCAACTCCTTATTTTTCATGAAAACCAATCAACTATGAATTTTATATTTCCTATTAAATTGATGATACATATTTTCGCATCCATCTACATCTTAAACTAATTATTATTATTCAAGTACATTTGTTATCCATCTTACCATAAATTTATTTAACTCATCACTCAATATATTTTAATTGTATTTTTTCTCAATATAAAATATATTCACCCTATCATGCCCCCTCCCCCAAAACTGTACCCATCCTAGGCCAACAATGAGGGAAGGGAGATGGTGTTTTATAAAGTCCTGCCACCAGTAGGCCCCAGGTTGGCGACTAGCACCGAGGGTATAATAAACATGCATATGGAATGCATTACCCTCTAAGAGAACATGAGGAAGAGATAGATAATATATATACAACAATAAACATGTACTCAGAAATGTATAAATAAAACCCAAGTGAAAACATGAAACTCCATATAGTACTATAATAATTGAAAGAAAAACTATAAGTACAAAAGGGTAAAGATGAAAGTGACCATGAATCCCAAACAGCTCCTAAAAAACCATGATCTAGTAATATCCAGCCTGATCTCCAACCTTCTCTAGATGACCAGAAAAATAGTTTATATATACATAGGGTGAGAATAAAATTATACTAAGTAGGATCCTCCCCGAAGCCTCTTGTGAAAAAGATAAAGAAATAATCAGTGAACAACAGTGAAGCTAACTCATCACCTAAACGGGTATAATACATTCCTGGAATCTCCATGGATAACTCTCACCAAGTATCACATACAATAGAGAATATAATATAATAATGAAACATCAAGGATACCCCACTCCTGCTTCCATACTAGTTTGTCTCTCTACCCCAACATTCTAGTCATGATCCATCTCTATCCAAAATAAGCCAGCCTAAAGAAACCTGGGTAAGGCATCAAAATATGCACCTCATCCATCACATCATCACATAATCCCATATCACATCACCATATATAGTAACCAAGTATTTTTTGGAATCCACCATAGCTTTCATGTCAGGTATCATACATCGGTTATTATACCTCATGCCATCACAGCTCATACACTAAGTAAATACCTCAAACCATTATAGCCTATAAACATCATACCAATTATAATCCTTTATATACTATATCCAAATATACATGTGTGTGAAATAACAAAAATCCATTACATCCCTCAACACACATATATGGGAAAACTAACTATCATGCAATACCAGTATAAGTAACTACCAATAAAAGTGATCAGGGCCGGAGGGGGTAGTCATCCATCCATCCTCTTACCAGGATGTTGGGGAAAACACCCTCCTATATTCTATTGGGTGTAATTCTCCCTAACCTACATGGGTGGGGTAGAATATAAAATCACATAATATTCCTGTTATAATATAGCTCACAACCACACTATGGGAATAACCTAGTCTTAGAATCAACTGTATCAAACATCACTCAGAATCTTGGCTTCTACTGTTAAGACCATATATCATATAAGAATAAAAATAAAATAAAATAGCTACATTAATTAATTATTTCCATTTTATCATTTTTTATTGTTAATTAATTCATTTCCCATTAAATTAATCATTAAAACTATTCCACATTACATTATATTAATCATCAGAGTAAATTATATTCCCTCAAGGCATAATCCAAACCGAGTCCATGGTTTCTCAAGAGTAAAATCTTCTAAAATTTCCATTACATCAACACAAACCCCATGTGTTAAGAATTATTTATTCATTATTATCATTATTACATAATCCAAGTACTCTAGGAAAACTATTTTAAGCCACCACCAAGAGTAAACATGCAACCAAGCACATCCAGCTACCTTAAACAGTGGGTAAAGGAATATAGATAAAACAAGAAAACCAATCATCAACCATTAAATAGATTCACAAGAAATCATCCTATCTATCAGCATCACATAAATGGGTAATCCCAACTTTAACCCATTCCATCATCTCTGGTTCAATCCCTGACAGACACATGTGTATCCTGATGCATCTCTCCATCATAGGAGTCAACTACTTATACATTATCTGAGCCTCCCCACCCACATCACATCATTCATCTTAGGCTCATATCATATCCAGGCATCCCCACCCCATTTCACATTGCATAGTGAATCTCACATCTATATCACATCAAAAAATCATCCGGAAAAAACAAGTACAACCAATAGGTAAATCTTGACCCTAAAATAAGGAATACATCCTTCAAATAGAAACAAACTCTCATGGCTCTAAACTAAAGGCACTCAACCTTATCAGGAAGAAGGTAAAATCACTCCCTAGAAATTTTCTTTATTAAAAAATTGGTTTTTATTTCATATTGAATAAACTAATTCATTATTTATAGGTTCTAGATATGGAAAACTTAATGTATCAATTTATAACATGATATCAAAAGTTAAACATGCTCTTAGAATTAAAAGCAGTTTCAATAAATTTAGAGAAGTTAAATTATCATTGAAATTACTTTCCATGATTTTAAATAATCTCAAAAATTATTTATAAATTTTGTAATCATAGAATAACATATTTAATTATTCATACAAATTTCATCAATTTGATTATCATAAAATTATATGAAACATCAGATTCAAACATGCCTCTTCTTTAATTCTTATTCCAATTAATAAATTAATTCCTGATTTATGTTCTTTACTAATTTCCAATAAGAATAAAATGCTAATCCATATAATAATAATACATGCTAACAAGAATAACATAAATAGTGCACTATCTAGAAAATCAAGAGTAAAACCATTATCGTGGTAGAAAGAAACAACATGTGGTCATTTCAACCTGTTCTTTATTAATTTGGTTAAATCATTATTAGGTTATTAAGATTTACATAAAAAGTAATAAACCATACTAATATTATGATTGTACATAAATGAATTGAAGATTCAATGAATCCCCTACGTGGAATACATAATCTTCATGTGACTTACTACACAAAAATGAGGGGTGCACGTAAGGTGGGACCACCACTGGAGAACTCGATCCACAAGAAAAAGGATTCCAAAACTCCAAGGGAAGGGTTTTAGAATGGCCAGTCTCAAGATAATTCAACTAGGAAGGAACAAAGTGAAATGACCTTTATTTCTGAGTTAAAATACGGGATGATTAGATTTTCCATATTGTAAAGGATTTAATTCCAACTATCATGGATCTCATTAAAATCCATGTTCAAGGATGCATCTACAAAATCATCTAACTTAGAAAATCAAGGACATAATTATCCTTGAAGATATAACATTTTAATCCCCTTGATTCATGCTTCCTAAAGGCATGCATGTCCGTTTTCATGAAACTGGTGGAAATCTCTATATAAGTTATCTTAGGTAGCCGGAATCACCACAAATCCAAAATCACCATGTAGCAATTTTCCCACATAGATGAATTCCCCACCGAGCCGAAATTCCTATGTATATGAATTCCATACATAGACTAATTCCTCACATAGACATTTTCCCTATGTAGCTAAACCACATAGCCAAACACTCATGGAGTCAATTCACATAGATGATTCATATAGCTGATCCACATAACCATTTGGATCATGTAAATAATTCATCCACATAAATAATCCAACCATGTATCCAATCTATCCATGTATTCGATTCATCCACACAACTAATCCTTTTATATAGCTAATTCAACTGATGGTGAGTCAGGCTCTCACTCATGCCATGAACTGCACCTTCACAATCTGAAAAATCTTCCTACTTCCATATTTTAGCATCCAAACACCTCCAGACCTCCTCTAAGCCTCCTCTGAGCACCATAGGCTTCAGAAACATACCAAGGTTCATACTAGATAAATATGGTACCTTACATACCATATCCATAGGTTTCTATGATATATAAATCTCCAATTAGAAATTAAACAACAATAATCAAGTGTATATATCATAAGGTTATGATTTCTATGAGGTTTAGGGAGGGTGTTAATGATGTAAACATTCAAATGAATTCTCAAAAAGGATTATTTAATATTAATTGTAATGCATTATTTTTAAGAAAACAAAAATGGAAAACTATTCCTCCAATATTTCAAATTATAACACATGTCTACTCCTTTTTACTCATCTAAAAGGATGAAAATAATAACAAAGAAACCAATGAAGTATTTACTCCCTTTTCAATAAATTTTTATCTTTTTTATAGTGTGTTTATAAAAATACAATTAAAGGAAATTTATGAACTTTTTTCCCTTAAACCAATGATAAATCATCACATTATCCCTTTTTAATACATAAAATCCCAATAAACATCATGAAACACATCTTCCCCCACATTTATTTTATTATAAATTATATAAAAAAACATATAGTATGGTAGTAAGGAAAAAAATAGACTTTTAATGTGGATTCCCTATCAAAGAAATTCATGGTATCTATAGGATTATAAAAATATCAAATGTATTATAGGTATCAATGGTCAAATGATTTTTAAAAGTAATCAATCATCAACCATATTAATATGGTTCAAAATCATTATGTTTTTAAAACTATTAAAATTCAATTTTTAGTTGTGATTCATATCCCAAGAATATTTCAATAAATTGAGTAAAATAAAGAATATTCCAAATGGTTTAGAATACCTCTCAAGAATAGAAATTTTAATATTTTTTAATCACTAATTACATAAATAATAATAATCAATCAATTGATATAAACATTATAGAATAAAAGACTAAAAATATTAAGAAATTTCATTTAAATAAATTACCAATCTTCTCAAAGCGTGATTTGACAAATCAAAAATTGTCATGATTTTCTTTACTCATCCAATTATCATCTTACACATTTAATTTCATCAAAAATTTAATTTAAAACAAGGTATGAAGGTATCTTAAGAAACTATTTATATCATTAATAAAAAATATACCATAAAATATAAGAGTGACATAAAATTTACTAATCCTAAAAACTAAATATTTAATGTAGGGGATGAAATGATATAAATAATTTAAAATAACACTCATATTTACAATTAATTAATTTCTCTATCTTATCATGTGTCTTATAGATTTATTTATCATCATCATGGAACAAAAAAATCAGAACACAAAAGTGAAAGTGTATGATCTATTCCATTAAGGAATAAACTAATATGGGTGTTGGATTAACACTAGTGGAAAAATGTTTTTCCACATCAGTTTTTTTAAATTTTGATGTCGGTTTTTAACTAACATCTGTAAAGGAGATATTAAAAGTTGATGTTTAAGTATCATTTTTTATAAACCTATATCTAAATATCAATTAAAAATCTAGTTATAGTCATTTTTTGACATTCTTTTTTACAAAAACCGACGTTGAAACTCAACCTTTGGGGGTCTTCGGTGTCAGTTTTCATATAAACTGACATCTAAAGTCAGGACTTTTTGGTCTTAGGCATCATATTTTACTAGAATATATTCGTATTTTACATATGATTCTATATAAAAGCATTAAAAAGTAAAATATTGACCTTTCAATATTGGTTTTTTAGAAAACCTATGTCTAAATTCTGATTCTACATGGGTTTTAACATCATTTTTTGATAAAAAATTATGTGAAAAGTATGTTTTCAAAAACAAATTTCATATTGGTTTTGGGAAAAAAACCTTAAAGAACTAAAAATATTAACATTAGAATATAATAGGTTTCCTAGGCTTCTATTTGACTGGTCATGGAGCTAAAATGGACTTACAGATCAGAAGTTACGGTCATCGTAAGTGGTACCTCTTTAAGTTTCAATAGATACAACTTGCTTCAAACAAGAACCAAAAATTATACACCAAATAAAAAAATAATAATTAACCTAAAGATTAATCCTAATTTTAATTATTTTATTTTTTTCATTTAAATTAATATGTTTTTTGTCATTATTTAACTTCTTTTTAAGTAAGAACTCACACGGTAGTAAAGATAGTGACCGATAAATAATCTCGTAACTTAGTTGATGATTCTCAAGTGGATGTTTTATCTTTGTATTTCAATCAAAATAAATCTTCATAATCATAATAAAAATTATCAAGACTTTTAGAAATAAGAATTATTGAAATTTTGATTATATTGAAGATGTAAAAAATGTTGAATGAAAGAGAATTAGGATGTATATATTATAAATGAAAATATTTATGGCGGTGATTCATGTAAAATTTAGGCAGGATTTTGAAAATAAAAATGTGTATTGTGAAAAAATTGAAATACGAACACGCATATTTTAAATTTACTTTTAATTTCGGTTACATGAAAAAACCGATTCCAAAAATTTACTTTTAATGTCGGTTACTGAAAAAAAAACCGATGTTAAAAAGCAAGTCTTGTAATTTTCAACTTCGGACGTCTATAACTTTTGATCTGTAAGTCCATTTTAGCTCCACGACCAGTCAAATCAGATATTTAGATATGATATAAAACTTGGATTTTATTTTTAACATTTGTTATTTGAAAAAATGATTCCAAAATAGACTTTTAACATTGGTTACTTAAAATACCCGATGTTAAAAATCAAGTCTTATAATTTTAAACTCCCGATCTCCATAATTATTGATCCGTAAGTCCTTTTTAGCTCCATGACCTATAAAATAGAATCTTTAGAAATTATCCAAAACTTGGATTTTATCTTTAACATCGGTTATTTGAAAAACTAATGCCAAAAAGTGACATTTAACGTTCATTACTAAAAAACTGACGTTAAAAACAAGTCCTATAATGGTCAACTTCCGAAATCCATAACTTTTGATCCATAAGTCTTTTTTACCTCCATGAACTGTCAAATGGAATATTGAGAAATTATATAAGATTTTAACTTTATTTTTAACATTAGTTATTTGAAAATACAATACAAAAAAGATACTTTTAACATTGGTTTTGAAGAACTGATGTTAAAATGACAACGTTAAAGACCATTTTTCTACTAGTGTAAATATATTCATAAAAACACACAAAACTAAAACTAAAAAAGTAATTCCAAAGTATCCTAAAAAATTTGTTATCCCCTTGTAAGTGATTTTATTATAGTATTTTAGCTATAAATGTCCTCACTATGGTCATATAAAAGAAGAATGTAAAGAATTTACCTGATCCAGATCAATGAATGGTCTAAGTTGTGATTCCCCTACATAGATGGGTAATTTTCCATTCCATAAAACCAAATTTAAACTTTCATGAGGTAGCATATTCCCCTATTCCATGGGGCCAATTCAAAAATCTTTTGTTAATACCAAAAAATCAAGGTTCAATTCATGAATTAACCCAACTTTTTGTCCCTCTTTTATCTCCTCTTTCACAATAGATTTTCCAGTATCCTATATCATTTCAATATTTCCTATTTTATTCTTCTACCCATCAATTTCTCTCATCTATTTCTCCATCATGGTAACTCCTTCTTCAATTTAATAAATGTAAGAAACATCCTCAACATTTAACTTGTTTTCCTTGATCAAAATCCCATATTCTTCTTCAATGTTTTTATTTACTCAATGAATATTTAACTTTACATAATCACCAAAAACTCTCAAAGAAAACTCCCAACTTTTAATATCAATTAAGGCCTTTATTTATAAAAAAAAACTTCCAAGTATAAGGGGTGGGTTTTATTTATTCATCTTAAGAATAATAAAATCCACTAGAGAGTAAAATTTATCCACTATAACCAAAATAACTTTAATCTAACCCCTTGTATATTTCACAATTGTTTCTTCAATTTTAAGAGGAACTTTTTTTCTTCATCTCCACCAATCCAATATTTTGAATTTGAGTATGTTGTGATGTTCACACTCTCACTAAAATCACAAAAATATTTTACAAACTCATAATATCCAACATTAATATGAATTGAAAAACTACTTAGATATTATTTCTTCTTTGGTGGACTCCTCTACACCATAGCTATAATCTCTACCATAAATGGTATTGTACATATCTTTTCAATCATACTCTTGTTTGAAACTAAATCTTTCATAAACTTAAAATATGTGGGAATGTTCACTAAATCTTTTGTAAATACAATGTTAACATGACTTTTCTTAAAAATTTCAAAAAACATACACCTTTAATATTCAATTATTCCTTACTTCATCCTTTCCATGAATGATAATGGTGGTTTATAAAGTGGTGGGACTTCATTA
Source organism: Viscum album (assembly GCA_963277665.1). Taxonomy (NCBI): domain Eukaryota; kingdom Viridiplantae; phylum Streptophyta; class Magnoliopsida; order Santalales; family Viscaceae; genus Viscum; species Viscum album. Next base: position 602,619,734 of record OY728122.1, read on the forward strand.
TTATCTTCCTTTTCAGCTCTCTATTATCTTTCCTTCCTATTTTACTCCCCTTTTTCATCTTGCATATCATGATGTATCCTCTATGTTTTAATACTCTCTTCTATGGTTTTTCTACTCCAATGGGTGATTTCCATTATCTCTATACATTTATTGATCTCTCCTTCACTCTAAAGTACTATTCTTGTCCTATCCTTTATTAGATTTTTAATTTTCCAAATTGAAATATAAGATTTATCATGGAATACATTTTATATTTTGAATATTCTTTTAACTCATTGAAAGTGGCTCAGTTGCATCCCATCAAGGACCAAGGCCTCCTACAATGAACTTACTTGACTCTGAATTAATTTTCCTTATGGTTTTTGGAACCCCAATAATCTTGGTTGAAATCCTTGATTCCCTTATGACCACCATCATTAAAAATTATTTTGATAATTAAAATCTGTGTAATTTACATCATTAGTATACATACCATAGGGTTGATCCATGGACATCATGGTATCCACTTTATTCATCAAGGTCTCCAATTATGCAGCTTCACATACATTAGTATCTACCATGTGCACTTATTTTTGTTATTGAACACTTTTTTCCTTTGAAAATTATTTCTAGAAATATCATTCAACAAGATATAACTCTCTTTTGGTTGCTTTCCCATCAAATATCCTCCATCCATGGCATCAACGGTTGACCTATTACCTTGAGACAAACCATTTCAAAAAAAATCACACTTAATACTTTCATAACAATTCCATAAATCTATATTAAGAATCATAAAGTGATTCTGATTTAGATTATTTAAAATTAAAATTGTGTAATCAAAGATTCACATATTTATATGAAAAAAGAATCATGTTAAGAAAAATTATTTCATCTCATCTCATTTTTTGATTGAATTTGGTGTCAATCTTTGAATCCATTCTTTGGATTTTCTTTACAAAAAACAGCTCTGTTTTCCAGAAAACATGTCTAGTTAGTGGTGTTTTGTAGAAAACGTAATTAATTAGCCATTTTTTCAGAAAATGTTTCTATGCTTTCTGAAAACATTTCTAATATATTTTAAAAAATTAATATAAATAAATTTTAATTTAAATTTATATATATATAATTTATAATTTATAAATAATAATAGATTTAAATTTTTAAAAAAGAAGATTTAATTTAAATTACATATATGTGGACTAATGTCTAGTGCTGATAAATATGAATACACACACACCTAAATAAATTAATAATTGAGATTTACTTTATAATAGCCAATAAAATTTAAAAATTAGTACCTATAAAAAATAAGAATGGTTTGGATGTATATTTATTGTAAATAACTGTCTATGTGTGTGTGTTATAATAATATTATAGAATATTAAAAATAATATGTGATAAATATATATACCAATATATATATATATATAATTTATATTTAGAAAATCATATTTAAAAATATAAACATATGTATATATATTTATATTTATATTTATACATATACATATATATATCACTATAATATATATACACACAAACATATATTCATATATATACATATATTATAAATTTATATTTAAAAATTCATATTTAAAAATATAAATTCTCCTGCATAAATATAAGTATGTATTTATATATAAATATATGTATTTTTATATTTTTGTATGTGTGTATGTATGTATGTATATGTATTTAAATATATATATTCATATCACTACAATATATATAAATATATATACTTTAAAAATATGTGCATATATAAATTCAAATATATATATATATATAACATAATTATTTGTATATTTATATATATACATACACTTTAAAAATAAAAATAAATATATATTAACTATATATATACACAAATATATACATATATATATATTGATTATATATTATTAAAATATATTTATATATATATATTCATTTTTAAAAATATAAACATATATATTTACATTTACATATATATATCACTACAATATATATATATACATATACATACATACATATATATATTATAATGTTTATATTTAAAAATTCATATTTAAAAATATAAATACACACACACACACATATATATATGTATATGCATTTACATATAAATATTTATATAACTACTTTATATATTAAATATATATACAAATATATATATAACATTAAAAATATATTTCTATGTATATTATAATTATATAATATAAAAAATATTATATATACAAGTAAACACACATGCACATGTATACGTATACATATATGTATATATGTATATGTATGTCTATATGTATTAAATATATATATAATATAATGGTATTATATAATATATAAAATAATATATATAAATATATATAAAAATATATGTATATATAAATATATATTATAAACTATATTTAAAAATTAATATTTAAAAATAGAAACATGTTTATGTCTGTGTGTGTTTACATATACATATTTTTATTACTATAATATATATTAAATATATATATATTATTTACTTATTTAATATAAAGAGTAATATACACACACACACACACAAATATTTATACACACAAACACACTTAAAATATATATATACAAATATGTGTGTGCGTGTGTGTCACTATAATATATATTAAATAAATATATAGTTATATATATATGTGTGTGTGTGTATACTTTAAAACATATATGCAAATATATATACACACGTGCGAGCACACATGCATATACATATTAATACACATGCACACGCACAAACATATATAAATATACACACACGTGCATTCATGAAAACTTTAACTATATTTATTTATTTATTTATTTACATATATATAATTATATTTCATTTAATAATATTAAAGATAACATATATTATATATATATACACATTAAAATATATGTGCGTATATATACATATATATTTATCTATTTATTTATTATAATTTTATTATGTATAATATTTAAAATATTATACCTATATATATATATGTGTAAAATTACACCATAAATAATAGAAAAATCACTCAGACAAGTTGGTATGGGCCTTCAATTTATGGAATCTCCTGACAGTTTTGATGATTTTATACAATCAGGGTGCCTATTTTCATAGTGGATCACCTTGATGTCATGGTAGTGGTTGATGGAGGTTGGAGCTTGAAGGTGTTCATTGGATGGTGATGGGTGTAGTGACACATTTGGCATCATAGTATATCTTTTTAGTTTTGAGTCTTGTAGACTTATTAAGTGTTGTTGTTGGTTTTTGTAACTTATATTTATTTTGTCCCATGTGTTTGTAGTTTTTTTTGGTTTATCATGTATCATTTTTATGTTATTTCATTGAAGTGAAACTTCATTTGGGTGATTGTTGACTGACTCGCCAAGTTGGCACACTTCATTCCAATCCAAGAGACAAATTCTATCAAGGAGTTGGAAAATATTTATATCTAGTAAGTGTTAAAGTTTCATGGGTTACCAGTTTATATTTTCTCTTCCTAAAACCCTAAATTTACCTCATGGTTTTAGTGGTACTTTCAATAAGATCTTAGAACTTAGATGACTATGATGGAAAAAAATGTCACAGACCAACTTTGGGACACTACTGAACCAAGAACCTAATCCGGTTTGTGACATACCTGATGGGAATTATCAATCTCCATGGGCTAAAGAAAATCACTAGGGCGTCAGATATAGACTCGTGGGAATTATTTCACCCAATAAACATAATTACAACATAGTGGAATCTTTACTGGAATTACAGAATGATCACTCAATACATTGGAGGTCCATACTCTAGTAGAAGAAATAGTTTTAAAATAAGAAAAACCAAATAGAGAACAACAAATAAATAAATAATTCAACTATCTCAAAGAAAAAATATAACTAAAACAGAAACCAGTATGATAATGCATGGCCCATCCAATACAATGATAAAGTAAAAAAGGAAATAAAACCCAACCCAATATCCACGTGACTCTGTAAGTTACCATCCAACCTCAAACCACCATCACTCAAAGGATATTAATTATACCAGAACCAGAGTTTGAAAGTAAATATAGATATGTTTGAGTATAAAACTTAGTAGTTATTCCAAAGAAAACACTCCCATAATGCACTAACTTTAAATAAAATATTCAACTCATGCTATTTTGAAATACAATTTAGAAATATAGATTTTCTATTTTAGATTAAAAACTAATCACAATTCATTTCCCTTATTTCATTGAAAATGTTACATTTAAAACATTAATTATAAAAATTTTCCAAGATATCTTTCCTTTAAAAGACATATGTACAAGTGTTATTAAATAGAGTTATAAAACATTTTCAAAATTTATATGAATTTATTTAAAAGGAAACATTGGATCTTTAAAATAACACAAAAGTGGTAGAAATAATAATAATAATAGTAAAAATATATATAAAATCAAGGGAAACATAGATAGTAACTAACTATAAAAAAATAAAGAAAAAACAATACATATAATAAGGCTAAGTATCAGTGGTCATGGGAGTACCTAGGAGATGAGGGGAAATTCTATAATATATTATACATCTTGTAATAAACCAATGAAATATCATTCATGTATCAGATTTCATAATAAGCTTAGACTATTGAAAGGAGACTTGTAGTAATTGATTTCCAATCTTCCCCTCAATACCAGTGATATGGATGGAATAAATAATTATATTGAAAACAATGAAGTTGTGATTGAACATGTAGGGGATTATGATCTATTTATAAATATCATTAATAAGAACATTCAGGTTTCAGACTTGCTTCTTGAACAAGAGATATTTGAACATTCCAATTCCAGGGTTACTTGGCACAAAGATGGATACAAAAACACATTGGTTTTTCAAGCATGTATCAAATAAAAGAGGAAGGGTTTCATCCTAAATTTACTCATGGATGATGGTTTATTCTCTAATAACCTAGTGGTAGTGGGAGGAATGGTAGAGATGTATTTCAAATCTTTACTTTCTAATATTAATCCTTGTATAAAGGGGGTACCCTAGAGGACAGAGTGATTTTTTTAATTGCATTCCTCAGGTGGTTTCCCACTCCATTAATGATTTATTCAAGAAAATACTAGATGATCAAGAAATTTGGTAAGGTTTTGTCTCCCTTAACCAAAATAATACCCCCAGTCCAGATGGATTTCCTACCCTTTTCTATGAAGACTCTTGGGACCTTATCAAAAATGAACTCACTAGCTCAATAAAGGACTATTTTGCAGGGGTGATCTTCCTCAAGTGGTTTTTTCAACCCCGCTCATCCTTATCCCTAAGATAAAGGATCCAACCTCTCTCAAACTATTTAGGCATATTATTATGTGAAATATTTCATATAAAATATTGGCTAGATTCCTTAATAAGATATTAGAAACTCAACTCCATGAATAAGTGTCTAATTTTCAGCATGGATTCATTAAAGGAATATCTCCTCAAGCAATGATAGGGAGTTTTCAAGAAATGATGGAATATATGAACAGAAAGATTATTGAATCCAATATTTTTATTAATATCAACATGGAAAAATCCTACGATGGGTTGGAATGGGGATTCATCCTTAAAGTTATGGGTTTCATGGGATTTTATAATTGTGTGATAGATATTTTCTTCAGGTGCTTTAGCTCTCCTTTTCACTCAGTTTTGATGATGGAGAAAAGATGTGTCCATTTTAAATTAGTCTAAGGGATTAGATAGGGGAGACCATTTCTCATAGTTTGTTCATCCTGATCCAATATTCTCTTAGTAAATTCATGGATAGGAACTTGTAAAATGTAAGCATCCAACCCTTCAAATGTAGAAGAAACTTTAATGTTATTTCTCATCTTATATTCATGGATGACTTAATTCTATTGATTAATGGAGTGTGTAAATCTATTAGGGGCCTAAAAAAATGTTGTATGAATATTGTGAATGGATTAGAGAAAAAATAAATAGGGGGAAGAGTAGTATCTATACTCTGAGATGGTGTTCTAATAGGTGGGGGAAATATGGAAGACCTATTGGGATTTACAAGAAAACAATTCCCTATGGAATACCTTGGGGCACTGGTCTCCCCATATAGGATGCACATTTCTTACTTTGGGGGGGGGGTGTTGATAGAATCACCAACTGCAAAAACAATTTTAAGGACCACTTCTTGTCTTTTAGAGGAATTATTACTCTTGACAACTGTGTCCTCACCTCTATCCCAATTCATGTGTTATCTATCCTTATGGTACCTAAGACCATAATAAAAAAAACTGATAAGATCATGTTTGGCTTCATTTGGGATTCCCATGGTGAGGGAAGATGTTGATGGGCCTCAAGGAAAATAATGTCCAAGAAAGTGTAGGATGGGGGGATTAACCTCTATAGTGTATAAGAGTCTATGTATTATCTCTAAGATAAACTTTCTTAGGAATTCCTTGAGGGGTTCTCTCTTTCGGAAAAAATAATTGTGGGAAAGTATGGTGTTGATCTCAATACTCCAGGGGGAATGGTCCCATGGTTATGGAATATTATTCACGGCCACATACCAATTCTTAAACAGTATTATCAGTGGATTGTAGAGCATGGGGAGATGAGTTTCTTGTTTCAGAATTGGGATGGATCCCTCCTCAGTTTCTCGGGATTTCTTACACCGAACATCTCCTTTGAACAAGAAAGGTAGCATCCCTCTTTACTGTAGGTCATCATCAATAAACACCAGTGTGAGGTCTATGAACTCTTTGATATTTCACTAGATAAGGACCATTTTATCTTTATGAACTCTCCATCTGGGTAGTTCTCTTCCAAATCTTATAGGGGTTTCATTCATCCCAATAATGAAAGTCACGATGGGGGGGGTCTTTATGTTGTAAAGAAATCACTATAAAATATAATTTATTGATCTAGAGAATACTTAATCAAATTATTTAAACAAATTAAATAATAATGAAGAAATGGGTCTACATTGCATCGAAATATTGGTGTTTCTGGGATGCCATATAGGAAACATTGGACCACATTTTCTTTGAGAGTGGATGGGAGATCGCGGTTTGGAGGGGTTTTAGTGGTTCTTTAAGACTTGATAGACAACCTAAGTCATGTATTTATTTTTATCAAAATGGGATTTATGGCATGAATTTGAATTTACATGAATAAAATAAGAGTGATGATGTACTAGTTGTAGGATGTTGGTGTATGTGGAATTCCAAAAACATGGTGTGTTTGGAAGGAAAATACAGCTCAACCTTATCCATGCAGATCCAGAACAAGATCCTTGTGGGGGAGCTAGGTATCTTGGTGAAGTGATGGGATAATAGTTAGTCTTTGAAAAGGGTTATTGTGGGAAGTAGTCATTTTATTTCTCCCTCCATTTCCCTCAGACAAGGAAGATGGGTCAGTTGGGTTCCTTCGGAGTGTGACCTCAAGCTCAATGTAGATGGCTCGTGTAGGCTGGGTCTTATGCATGGATGGTGAGTTTTTTGGGGTCATACAGGTTTGGTCATCATGGATTTTAGTATATTCTATGGTAATGGGGATTCTATCATGGATAAGGCCAATGCTCTTCAGGATGGATTGGAGTCTTGTCTTAACCAAAACATCTCAATTAAAACTGTTAAAATATAATTGATGGTAATTCACAACTCCGTAAAAGGTGAAATTAAAACTCCCTAGTCCATCATGTACCACATTTATAGATTCCAAATCCATCTATCTAATAATGGGAATCTTCTACACACTTGGCATGAAGGAAATAAGGTTGTGGATTTTCTTACTGCACGGGCTGATCAAAATAACCCTAATATGATTTTCACCGATATTGGATCCCTTCCACATGATTTTGTGAATCTGGTTATATAAGATACCCATGGTTTTCACTAATTTATACCCCTTGATCCCCCTCGGACCTTCACTACCCTATCATGTCCTATATTTTTATATTTTCTATCTTTCTCATCTAATTTTTCCTTTGATATGTTTTATAAAATTAAAAATATTGATGTGTGAGTCATTAAATAATAAAAAATAATTATTTAAATATAAATATGTGTACATAGCCAATTACATTAAGAAGGGATCATAAAAAAGCCTCACCCTCAAGCACCCTTCAAGGAAATAGTACCATATTTCTCAATTATAGAAATATAATATATGTGTCCCCTAACCATAATAATTTCATTCCTTTTAGACCAACAAGGAAAAGGTTTAATATCCTAAGGATTCATTTTTACTAAATTAATATTCTTTCAAAAGTTCTAATCGGGCCTCATTAACATCAATTAAAATCTAAGTTATAAGATACCTTCTTAATGAACCAAGCATAACCTTTAAAATTCTAGAAAACATTTAAGAACCAATTTGAAGACCAAATATTCACTTGAAATATTTGAATTTATTTATAAGATCCCTTTTGAACATTTTATCAAACATTTGGTGTATAAGGTTAAGTAAAATATATTTGAACTACATATTTAAATAGGAATCCATCATCACATTCCATGAAAATCAAGTGAAAACCTAGTTACCTTATTAGAAAATCCATAATCATATTTAATACCAACATAAAACACTTAAAACATGAATTTAGAAATAAAAAAATCATGGTTCTATAATTTAATGTCTAATACTAGGGGAAACCTACCTTAGATCTTTTGCTTTCACTAGCCATGGCGTTGAATCACTTAAAAGAGGAAAGAAGAGGCCAAAAAGAAAAGTGGATCCCTAAAATTATAATAAACTTTAATAAAAAAATGATCCAACCACAACCATAGGTCTCTGTGACCTTTTTAGTGAAATAATATGGGAGGAAAATCAAAAATATGAATAAAACATAAGGTTTAAAGGAGATCACCTCAAGGAAACAATTCCGAAACCTAAATAAATCCCATATATAGATAAAGAAGGAGAGTAATATTGAAGGGGGTCTGGGAGTTTCATGAGTTGAGTGAGGAAGGATAGGAGGGATTTGGTGTTAAAATCAACTTGGATAGTTAGGTAAAATCACATTTTCAAGAATCTGAACACATTTCAAAGTTGCCATATATTTTGTAAAACCATGTACCAACTGTGAAGAATGGTTTGATTAAACAGCATATCACTCTTTCATGGCTTTTGCATGGTTTCTCCTAAATGTGTGCAACTAATGAATGATAAAACCCACACATAAGGGTATCCCTTTATGGTTACCCCTAATCAATCACTACCCATGCAGACTAATCATGCACATTAAAAAATTAATATAAAAGGACCTACATAAGGGTAACGATCATGGTTTCTCATAAATCATGTTCCCTAAACTTTATGCCTCATGAGACCTACATAAGAGTAATATTCATAGTTTTAAAGACCATGTAGTGACTATGAAATCAAACCATGCATAGAATAATAAGTCACAAAACTTGATAAAATTCAACGGGACTCAGCCTGAAACTCGTGAACATGATCAAACATAAATAAATAAATAAATAAAATCTAGATCTATTGGTGAAAATTTTCCCCATGAAAATGATTTATGATCCTAGAAATCATGGTATGAAATATTAATTTATGAAGAAGAGCTATTTGAGTCTCAAGATAAAAACATGGTCCAAAAAAACATGAAGACCAATTAAAATTATTATCAATGATTGAATACACTAACCCAAATACAAAAATGGAAAACACCAAAAAATTTCAATTCCATCATCTTATATAACCACAAGGGACCCCAAAGTGATCACCAAACTCAAAACTAGTGAAACTCACCTTAATCATGGAAACAATATTCTATAAAACATGATTTCAAAAACCATGGAACACCCCGAATAAAGGTTTCATGATGGAGAAAACTAGAAAGACTCCATCAGTGGTTCTAAATAACTTGATAACCATAGATGATCCATGATAAACATTCTTACTTTAGGTGGTAATGTTCAAGGTTAAATTACAAAATAGGTCCCCAACCACACATCACAACTAACACATAAGATGAAAATCGAACACTTGGTCAAAAATACTAGAGACCCATGAAAGGTTAGTTAATGGTGGCATCCCCTCCATATTAATAACTTAACTAATATAAGAACTCTCCAAAATACCCACTTACTTTAAGAAACTAGAAAGATCAATATCAAACAAAGGAATACAATCCAGTGTAAGAAGAAAGATTCACATGGGAACCTATTAAAATTTATATGTACCCTAATATAATTTCATATCTAATGAATTTTAAATATTCCACTAAGGTCATAAAGTTAGATTAATACCACCTCAAATAAGAAAAACTAACATAGTCTAGGTAAGAAAGGATAAGTTGCGATTGAAGAAACCTAAAAAATATCATCCCTAAACAAGATAAAGCAATACTATCAATGGGGAGTGGTAAAAAAGAAGTAGCATGAGAAAACACTATAAAAATTCCAAATCCCAGTGAACCCAACTAAATAATCAAGACATCAACTAGGTCACAACCTAAACTATTGGTAAATATCATCCTAGTCACCCAAAAACACACCCAAAACTTCTAATGTCCAGTCTTACATGGAAAAACCTCATCAAAGGGATAAAATCACATAAATTACAAGAATGGATAAAAAAACACTAAAGATAGATACATTTCCTAAAACAAAAAAAAATTACATAAGGACTAACAAAGGGAACACCCAAGGAGATGCAGTAATCAAGAACCACTCTAGAAACTCCATCTTTTCTATGCTTGGTAAGAATAAGTCTCTAAAATATAATACAATTTCTATTTTTTTAAAAGGAAACTTTAAAAAGATATTGAAATAAAATTCCCTTTATATCAACTTATTTGAGATACATTCACCATTTTCAGCATAACCATTCTGGGATAAATTGGTGAAAAAAACATAAAACATGATCCCAAATAATCCATAATTCATAGTTCAAATCAACATATCCAAATTAAACTAACAAGTATGCTAAGAATATAACACACCAAATTTAAATTCTTTTGAAAAATACCCCTTTCCTTTCACACCACTAATTTTACATTAAGATTCTAAAACTTATTTTAGAAAAACCAATACGCTATAAAACATTTCCCTTTAAAAAAACAAACTGACCCACATAGGTATTCTTCTCATTTATAAATACAATAAAAATTTATTTCTAAAACACCAATTATTCCTTGAAATACCATCCAGGGTCACTTCAAAATGTTTTCTAAAACCATTTGTAATACAGTTAGAAATCACATTTAAATTTTAAAACACCAACCCTTTAATGACTTAAAATTTCAAAAATATTTAAGAAAACACAATAGAAATCATTTTAATAATTTGAAAAAATGATTTAAAAAAATTTAACACAATTCCATATTATATATTCAAATCATTTAGAATATTAAAAAGTTATTCCCCAAAACCAAACCACATTTTTTTTCTAAAACATTTGAAAAATGATTCTAGATTTAAAAAAACTTTCATTTAAAAGCACCGATAAAATCCTCAACATAATACCAAAATAAATTCAAAACCAAATCAATAAAATTATAAAATCATCAAGAACATATATAAAACATCTCATTATATTCAAGAAAATCCCAAGGAAAAGGGAAATCAACTCAAAGAACTTGGGAAATAAGAATTTCTAAATTCCATAAAATTTAACACTATGCATTGTTTAGCTGTACAGTCTCAAAAACCATGAACTAACTATGATAGTTTCCATTAGAAGATATATATAAAAGTCTACACTGTCTACATATAGTTTCCTATACTATGCACAGTAATTGTGCAACCCTATATCTTTTTTTAATTTCACCTTAAAAATTAAAATTTCCTAAAATAACAAATAAATTCTCAATAAAAATTATGAAGTCTCAAATAAAGACTCAACATCTTGAAACAAAATTGAGAAATTATCTTGAATTAGAGAATAATTTATCCTAGAAAACCCTATAAGTTCAATAATTCAATGATAAAATTGTTTTTGAGACAATAAACCTCACCTAAACCTCAAGTCCCAACAATTATATCTCATGTCTACCATGACTCTCAAATTGAAAAGGGGGACTTTACCTAGGATCTAATACCATTTTTTCAAAAACCAACTCTAAGAAACCTCTGAACTAAGAATTTATGTTGGCCTGCAACATACTTGAGAGGTGTTCCCGATCTTAATAGGTTGGTTACAAGCACCAGTACATCAGATACAAATTCATATAAACTATTTCACCTAACAAAAAAATTCAAAATAATGGAATCCTTACTAAAATTACAGAATGACCACTCCATACATCGTAGTCCCATTCTCTAATAGAAAAAGAACAATTTAAATATAAGAAAAATCAAATAGAACATAAAAAATAAATAAACAATTCAACTATCTCAAAAAAATCATAAAACTAAACAAGAAACAAGTACATGAATAGTCAACTTGGCTGATAAGACAATAAATAAAAAAATAACCAAAACCCAACCTGATCTCCACATGACTCCATAATTCACCATCCAACCTTAGAAACACCATTGATCTAAAGAGATCAAGTTGTACAAGAACCTAAACCTAAAACTATGATATATATTTTCATGAATAGAAAACTTATTAGGGTATGTCAAAGAAAGAACACCCTATGCATTAACTTAAAATAAAATATTTAACTCATGATGGTTTGAAATAAAGTTTAGAAATATAGATTTTTCTTTTTAGATTAAAAACCAAACACAATTTTTACCTTTATTTCTTTAAAAAGTTCTATTTAAAACATGAAGTTTCAAATGTTTCCAAAATATTATTCCTTTAAAATACCCAGGTAAAAGTGTTAGTAAAGAGAGTTTTAAAATATTTTCAAAATATTAAAGCATTTATTTAAAAGGAAACATTGTCTATTTAAAATAATATAGAAGTAGTAGCAATAATAATAATAATAATAATAACATTAATAATAAAACAGAAAATAAAGGGAATCAGAGATAATAAACAACTATAACCAAATAAAAGAAACATAATCCATATAATTAGGCTAAGTATCAGTGATAATGGGAGTACATAGAAGCTAATTTAAAATACTGGAACATACAAAACAAGATCCATAATATCGATTTGCTTGATGCAATCTAACCTCCCTAATTCTTGGTCATACCATAGTATTCCTTACTGAGGGGGGAACTCCTAATGTATGTTGTATCAATACTCAGGGCCACTAGCAAGAGTGTAATCCTAATCCAGTGTAGCATGTGTTCTTAGAAGTTCCAATAGGTACTCTTAGTTTCTTGTGATGTATAAAATGGGGGTGTGGTATTAAATAATAAAAAACAATGATATAAATATAAATACATGTGCATATCCACTTACATGAAGAAAGGACCATAAATAAGACTCGCCCTCAATAACTATAATATAAGTTTCACCTACCTAGTACAATTTTATTCTTTTATGATCGAAAAAGAAAAAGTGGAATGTCTTGAGGATGTGTTTTAACCAAAGAAATATTCTTTCAAAAGTTCCAACAAAACCTCATTAAAATCATTTAGAATCCAAGTTTCATGATCCTTCTTAATGAAACAATAACACCCTTTAAAATTATAGAAACATTTTAACAACCAATTTGAATACCAAATATCCACTTTAAATCTCATAATTTGTTTAGAATGATCATTTGGGAATTTTATCAAACATTTAGTGTTTGAGGTGAAGTATAATGGATTTTAACTACATATTTAAAAAAAGGAAACCACCATTGTATTCCATGGAAGTCAAGTGATATCATGTTTCCCTTCTTAATAAATTTATAATCATATCTAATACCAAAATAATATAGTTAAAATTTTAATTTAGAAATAAAGAAATCATGGTTTCCAAATTTAATAGTTGATACATAAGAAAACCTACCTTATATCCCTAGATTCTTCTAACCACGGTATTAAATCACTTAAAATAGGAAAGAAGAGTACAAGAAGAACAATAATAACCCTAAAACAAGAAGTGAACCTAATAAAAATCGAACCAACAATAACTCGAGGTTGCCAAGACCTTTCTAGGGAAAGAAAAATAGGGGAAAAGGGAAAAGAAGAAGAGAGGGGTTGGTTTAAAGGAGATCACATCAATGAACTAACACAAAAACCTAAATAAATCTCATTCATAGAGTATGGAGGATATGAGGATCAAATGGGGAGGGATCCCTAGAGTTTCATGAGTCTAATGATGAAGGATATGATGGATTTGGGGTTAAAATTGAGAGGGGTAAATAGGTAAAATTATATTTTTAAGAAACTATACACCTTTTATGGTTATTGTGCAGTTTAGAAAACCATATGAAAAACGTTCATAAGGTTCTGTTAAACTATATAACAATATATCATGGTTGCCACACGGTTTCTCCTATCTATGTGAAACTTTTTAACTACACAACCAAAATGTAAGGGAAACCCCTCACAGTTTCCCCTAGACATGTGATACCCATGTAGACTAATCATACACATTAAAAAATCAACTGAATAGACCCTACATAAGGGTAAATCATACGGTTTCTCCTAAACCATGAACCCAAAACTGTGTGCCTTAAAATACCTACATATAGTTCATCCACATAGTTTGAAAAATCGTGAAGTTACTGTGTAAGAAAACCATGCACAAAAGAAACTCTTAAAAATTGAGAAAATTCAAAGGAGAATAGCTTGAAACTCAAGAACAAGATCAACCATAAATAGATAAATGAAATAATAAATAAAATCAAAGCCTTGGTATGAAAATTATCCCCACCATGATGCTTTTTACCAATATAAATCCTTGAATAAAAGGTTTCTTCAATAAGAAGAGGGGTTGGAGTCCCATGTTAAAGACACAATTCAAAAAATATAAATTCAAACTGAAATTACTTACACCAATCAACTACACAATCCAAAATATGGAAATGAAAAGGAAAAAAATTAATTCCATTATCTTAGATTACCACAAGGAACCCCAAATATATCATCAAACTCAAAACTAATGAATAGCAGTTCAGTAATGGAAAGTCAAATTCCATAGAACATTATTCAGAAAACAAAGGAACACAACAACTAAAGGATACATGATAGGGAAAACTAGAAATCCTCAATAACTAACCCCAAAGATCCTTATAAACATCTATGATTCTTGATAAACATTCTTCCTTCATGTGGTAATGGTTTTAGTAAAATCATAGAACAAGTCCCCAACCACACATAACCACTTAAACACAAGATGAACATCACAAACTTTGTTAAGATTATTATATCACCATAAAAGGTTAATTTATGGTGGTCTCCCCACCTTATTAATAAATTAACTAATATAAGAACTCTCCAAAATACCCACATACTTCCAAAACATAATAATATCAAGATCATATAAAGGAAGAGAATCATGTGGAAGAAGAAAGGTCCACATGATATTCCATTAAAATTTAGAGGTACCCTAATAGAATTTCATCTACAAAAAATTTTATACATTCCACTAAGGTAATGAGGCATAGAAATACCCCCAAAAATACGAACAACCATGTTAGTTTAGGTAATAAGGGAAAAATTACAATTAAATATACCTCAAATGGATCATGTCAAGATAATAGAAATCAATAATTCCAATGGAGAGAGGACCAAAAAAGAAGAAAAATGGGAAACCACTCTTGAAAAAATATATCCCAATGAACCCATTTGAATAATCAATACATAATTTATAGAACACCCTAAGTTATAGGTAACACTCATCCTAGTCACGCAAGAATGCACCCAAAACTCCCCATATGCAACCTCACAAGGCACAACCTCATCATTGGGATAAAATCACATCAAGGATAAGAATGGTTCACCCAAATATTAAGGTATATATATTTCCCAAAACAAAATATATTCCATAAGAATCAACCAAGGGAAAACCTATGGAGATTTACCAATCAAGAACCACTCTAGAAACTCCATATGCTCTAAACTCAATAATAAAAAGTGTCCAAAATATATGACCATCATAATTTTTAAAAAATAAACTACATCTAGAAATTTTAAGGGAATTTATTGTGTATTATCTTAACATAGAGGCATTCATCCATTTTATCGAGACCTTTCTAGGATGAAAAAGAGAAACAACATAAAACATGGTCCCAAACAAGCCATAAGTCACAATTCAAATCAACTGATCCAAATTAATCTAAAAAACATGCTCAAAATACAACACTTCAAATAGAAACCCTTCTACAAAATCCCCCTTTCCTTTCAAATCACTAATTTCACAGCAAGATTTTAAAGCTTGTTTCATAAAAACTAATACACCGTAAAAAAAATTTCCCATTTAAAAATAACAAACTGACCCTCATAGGTCTTCTTCTCATTTAGAAATCCAAGAAAATTTTATTTCTAATACACCGCTACCTCCTCAAAATAGAATCCATATTTACTTCCAGATTTTTTCAAAAACCATTTATAATACAATGATAAGAAACCATAAAATGTCTAAACATCAACCCATTAAATATATCAAAATTTAAAAACTATTTAAGAAAACATAATAGAATTCATTATAAAACCTCACTCAAATTATTTGATAACATTTAACACAAAACCATATAAAAATATTAAAATAATTTGGAATAAAAAATAAGGTCTTCCCCATAACCAAACCTCATTTAGTTTCTAAAGAATTTGAAAGATGTGTCTTGATTTTAATAAAAAATCCTTTTAGTTTAAAAACTCGCATCAAAATATTTATCACAATACTCGAATCAATTCAACCCAAAATAAATCCAATGCTAAAAAATCAATAATATAAATAGAACTTTTAAATCCATTCAAAATCAGTCACAAAGAAAAATAAATCAACTCAAATAAAAAATAAAAAATAAAGAACTTTGTGTAGTTTAGTCAAATGATCTAGAAAATCATGAGCTAACTATATGATTCACCAATGGAAGATATCCAAAAAAAGTATGCATGTTCTATGAATGGTTTTTAAAATTGTGCACAATAACTAGGAAAACCTTGATCTCTTCCAAATTTCACCTTAAAACAAAAAAAAAATCTTAAAAAACTCATAATTTCTCAATATAAAGAACAAAGGATAAAATAAAGACTCGAAATCTTAAAAATAATAGAGAACCAAACTTGAATAGGATATGTATTCATCCTAGAAAACCCTAGAAGCTTGAGATTTCAATGAGAAAAGTGTTGGTTAGACTCTCAACTTCACCTACTCCCAGTGTATCAACAATCCTCTTTCCTCGTTACCATGACTCCCCAAATAAAGAGGGTGAATTTGGAACCTAGGACCTCTTAATATCCTAGGATTTTATACCATTTTTCATGAACCAAAATCCCAGCCACCCCTAAACTGAGCACCTGATCCAACCAGCGGTATACCCAAGGGGACTTCTCAATCCCCACAAGCTAATGACAAGTACCAAGGCATTAGATATAGACTCATGAGAATGATTTCACCAAATAAACATAAATAAAACATAATCGAATCTTTACTAAAAATATGACATGAAAACTCTATACAATGGAGGTCCATGCACCATCAAAAAAGAACAATTCAAAAATAAGAAAACCCAAACATAGAACAAAAAAAATAATAATTCGGACTTCTCAAATAAAAATATAAAACTAAAAAAACTATTAAAATAATGTTCGACATGGTCAATACAATGATAAATCAAAATGGAAGTAAAACCTAACATGATCTCAATGTGATTCTACAAGTAACCATCCAACCTTATAACTATCATCACTCTAACAAGATATATCTCTACTAGATTATGAATCTAAAACCAAAATATAGATAAGTGTGGGTATGAAACTTAGTAGGTATGAAAAAGAAAAAACACCTCATGCATTACCTTTAAATAATATATCCAAATCATGCTGGTCTGAAATACAATTTACAAATAGAGGTTGTTAATTTTATATTAAAAACTAATCAAAATTTGTTTCCCTTATTTCTTTAAAAAGTTCAATTTAAAACATTAAGTTTAAAATGTTTCCACAAGAGTTTTCCTTTAAAATACCCATGTATAAGTGATAGTAAATAGAGTTATAAAATCTTTTCTATATGTTTGAGTATTTATTTAAAATGAAACATTATATCTTAGGAATAATAAAAAAATAAGCAGAAATAATAATATGAACAATAATAATAGTAATAATGGCACAAAAAAGCAAGGGCAATGTAGACAGTAACCAACTATAACCAAATAAAGGAAACATAATCCATATAATAAGGTCAAGTACCAGGGACCATGGGAGTACCTAGGAGTTGAGGAGAAAGTTTATGACATACTAAACATGATCTATCGTATTAGTGTGTCTGATACTATTTAACCTCCAAAATGCTTTTCCATGCCATAATTAAACTAATATAGAGGAAAAATCCCAAATTATTATGTATCCTTAAAAAGGGACACAAGCTAGAGGATAATCCTAAGCTTGTGCAGCATGTGTTCTCAGAAGTTCCATGAGATGCTCTCAGTTTCCTATGATGTGTAAAATGGGGCTAAGATAATAACAATAATAAACAATGATATAAATATAAATATTTTTAAATATCTAGTTAAACAAAATAGAGACCCTAAAAAGACTTTCCCTAAGCCTCCTACAAAAAAACAGTCCCTTATTTATCAAACATCGCAATATAATATTTTTGTCCCCTTCCTATGATAATTTCATTCTTTTAATACTATTAAAGAAAAGGGGGAATGTCCTAAGGAATTGTTTTAACCAAATAAATCATCTTTCAAAAGTTCTAAATGGGCCTCATTAACATCATTTAAAATCAAAATTATAATATCCCTTCTTAAAGAACAACGAATACCCATTAAAATTATAAAAAACATTTAAGAACCAATTTGAAGACCAAATATCTGCTTAAAATCATATAATTTATTTAAAAGGTTCATTCGGGAATTTTATTAAACTTTTGGTGTGTGAGGTTGATTAAAACATATTTGAGCTACATATTTAAAAGGAAACCTCCATCGTGTTCCATATAAATCAAGTTAAAATATAGTACCCTACTTATGAAATCCATAATAATATTTAATACCAACATAATATTCTTAAAAATGAATTTAGAAAGCAATAAATCATGGTTCTATAATTTAAAGGCTAATAAAAGTGGTAGCCTACCTCGGATCCATTGCTTTCACTAGCCATAGATTAGAATCACTTAAAGGGGGAAAGAAGATTCTAAAAAGGAAAAAAGGAACCCTAAAACAATAATAAAACCTAATAAAAATGATCTGACAATAAATATAGGTCACTATGACCGTGTTATGGAAATAAGAAGAGAGGAGAAGAAAAACAAGAAGAGAGAGGAAGGTTTAAAGGAGATCACCTCAAGGAATCGATTCTAAAACCTAAATAAGTCTCATCCATAGAGAAAATAAGAGAGTAATATTAAAGGCTGAGGGATCCATGGAGTCACAAAAACCAATTGAGGAAGGTGGGGTGGGATGTGGGGTTAAAAATCAAGAGGAGTGGATAAGTAAAATCACATTTTTAAGAATTTGGACACCTTACACAGTTGCAGCATGGTTTAGAAAACCATGATCCAACCATATAAAATGGTTATACTGAACTATTGAACAATATTTCATAGTTTTTTCATAGTTTATTCTAACCTTTAAAAACCTATGTGACAAAAAACTCAAATGTAAGGGTAAACCTACATGGTTTCTCCTAGTCATGCACTACTCATACAGACTAACCATGAACATTCAGAAATAAACTGAAAATGAATTACATAAGGGAAACTCTCATGGTTTCTACTAAATTGTGTTTCTTATGAGATATACATAAGGTTCATTTTCACTATTTTATAAACTGTGTGGTTACTATGTAATAAAAACATGCATAAAATAAAAAATATCAAAAATTTAAAAAATTCAAGGGCACTCTGCCCGAAGCTCAATCACAAGATCAACCCCAAATAAATAAATAAAATAATAATTAAAATCAAGGTTAGGGAGTGATATCATACCATCCTAAAATATATGGATGGTTAGAGCATACAATCCAAACTTAAAAATACATGCCTGGAGCATGTGTAATGGACTTTGGTGGTTTATGAGAAGACTATTTTCTGCTAGTGTAATATTCATATAACAATAGTTATCTAGATATGATACATATGGATCTATTAAAATAATTTTATGTATTTTTGGGTTTCTCTCCACTTTTTTGGGTAAAGGTCAGGGAAACATCAATAATTGGACATAGTCTTGTTCATGAGACTACTGAAAAAATCAATTTGATAAAAAAATAGATGGAAATGGACCACATTCATAAAAAATACTATAGAGATCATTATCATATCCCTTTATCTTTTAAAATGGGTGATCATGTATTTTTTGGAGTATTTATGAGGTTGGGGAACCATCGTCTAGGTAAAAAAGGGAAATTATCTCCTCGATATGTTGGACCATTTGAAATTATCAATCATATCATCAAATTTTCTTATATGATGACCATACCATTGATATTAATCTATATTAAAGATGTTATTTCATATATCTCAATTAAATAATTTCTAGTTATACCCTTCTCATATGATTAGTTCGGATCATGTTACTATTGAGTCAGATATTTCAACTATTCACACCTTAATTCATGTCCTAGATAGGGATGAAAAGAAATTGTGAGGTAGACATTTCTCATTGGGATGAGTGTTATGGTATCATGGATTAATGCATGAAGAGACTTCAAAATAGGAGAATTTAATTCAAGATAAATGGCCTGATCTTTTTCAAGAAAACATCAACCTTCATGTTTCTAAGGACAGAAACCCAATGGCGGGGATAATGTAACATCCTTGAGTTTAAGGTATCTAACTATTTTATTTTTCATTTTTATGTTATGAATATGTTTGGGTTATTTTTGGGAGGTTCCATATGATTATTGAAAGTTTTGGAGTGTATTTAAAGGGCGCACAGTTTGAATACGTTTAAGGGAACCCATGTTGGATCCACAAGTAATTTTGGGCATGATATGGGGTCTAGGGGTAGATTCATAATTGAGGTACATGGTTTGGTAAACTATGTGGCCAAACTATGCATCCTTGGGAGTTTTCGAGCAATGTCATCCATACGGTTGGTTCACGTTTTATAAAATAGTGCAATCCATTCTTTCCTGGATTTAAAAAGGCCTAAAAATTAGATTTTTAACCCCCTCCCCCCTAAAACACTCATGTGATATGGGTTCTAGTGAGTAGATGTATAGTTTAGGTACAAGTTTTGGAAAACTATGTGGCCAAACTATGCATATCTAGAAGTTTTTGAGTAGTTCCATCCAAACTATTGGTTCACAATTTACCAAGCAGTGTAATCCATTCTTCTAATCTCATTATCTTTTAGGAGTAACCCTACTCAATGGATTCCATGCCTAGATCTTATGATTTTGGTTTTTTATGTATCTTTGATTCTAATTTGTTGTAAGAATGTTAGGAGATCCCAGATATTCCAAATTGTGGTACAGTTCTTCACAATTATCTTGTTTGAGGTAGATGGATTCTCTCTCACTCAAATTTTCTAAAAATTTTAAGACTTAGGGATTTTAAAATTAAATTATTGAATTTATTCATGGAAAATCATTTTTTAAACCTCTTTGAATTTTTATCTTAATATTGTGTGGTTTTTGTAAATAAAGGTTATAGGAAATGTCCACAATGTGTTTGGTAAAATGAACAAGTGGTGTTTGGTTAAAAAAGAAATTTTTTTTATTGTGTATAAACTTGACGTTGGAATGGGTTGGTGTGTGTTCATGATTCATATAAAAAGGGCCATTTTGGTTCAGATTTAGTTGAGGTACCTAAATTAGTGAAAATATAAAGTTCCTAGTTGGTTTTAACTTGGACATAATTCCAAGATTGAGCACACTATATTTCACTACCATGTGATGGATTAGGTGAGTGGGAATGGGTTTCCACTCATGAGTTTGGCTTGTTCAGGGAGTCCCACTTTGATGAGGGATACATCGGGTTCATGAAATAGATCTCAAAAAAGGGAAAGCTTTGGTAAGTTTAAAGGGTGTTTCATACTCTGAATGGAGACTACTAATTTGTATCTTGGTCAGTGGAACCATGTGACATCAGATGTGCCTCCCCATATGTCAGAGGTTATCGACAATCAGCGAGGGGCTAAGGTCATACAGTGGGAATAATATACCTTCATATTGAATTGAAATAACAAGGTAAAGAATAAAAATCATAAAAATCTAGATAAAGTAGTAAAAAACATTATAACAAGTGTCAATAAATGAACATAACCCATGCTATACCAAATATGATGGAATATAATATCAATAAGTCACACAAAAATAGGTCATATACACCATAAACCCCAAAGGAATAAAAGTTAAAAACTGGGAAACTCCCTAAAAATTGGTCCTAGGTCTTAGCCTGGTCCCATATCTCATGTGCCATCCTAGTTTTCCAAATAAAGCATTGTTCATTGGGAATTTTCCCTTGTCCTTTCATGAAACCATGAAGTCTATTAGAGTACCAAACGGAGGCCTGAGTAGAGTGTGAGTACTACTCAGTAAGCCACCACCAATAGTGTATAAATCACATCTAGTCTAATTATATAGTTCATGTTGATGTGAATAACAAAAAAAGGCACAAAATAAATAAATAACACACTATCGATCATCATGTTACATGGGGACACCCGGTATTAACCATAGATGCTTCAGCCTAAGTCGGATGTATCTGATCATAGTACTCATAGAGGTGCATCTGAATACATGGATCATATCCAAGTAATTCCAAATTGATAGTCATAATATCAATCCAAGGAGTTTGTACAAGTAATTCCAAACCAATAGTAATTATCTAAATCCATGGAGCGTGTTCAAGGTGTTCTAAACCATTAGTCGTAATCTGAATCCAAGGAGCATATCCAAGTCATTCCAAACCATTAATCATAAACTAAATCAAAGGATTGTGTACAAGGCATTCCAAACCAATATTAAATCATTTTATCATTTCATTTAATTCAATTAATTCAAGTTTCAACTGATAAACATGAATACTGGATCCTAGATCACTTCTTAGGCATCCCCAACACATGCACTTAATCAATTACTTAATCTATATCACCCTTAGGGTTGACCCTTTAATTTACCCTTTAATTCCAAAAGTTAAGACACCTCATGAGTGGTTAAATTACCAGTCTAAACTCAGAAACGACTACTCATGGTCTAAGTATAGGTTCAATTTCATGATTTAGGGCTACATAACATTTAATTATATTTTATATCAAGTGTGTAATATAAAGATGTGACTACACTTCATATGAGTTAAATAAATGGTGATAGGTTTAAGGGATTGTTTCAAGACCACCTACCTTATGCTCATATATTCCTACGCTCCCAGAATCAACCACTATTTTGAGTTCTAATGGCCACAAATTCAAAAGAAAAAACCCAAAAATAGGGAATAATATCCATAATAAGCATGAGATAGAGAGATGGTGAAAGAAATAGAGAAAGATTAGAGACTAGGGGATAACCTTACCCTAAGATTTATATCTCAATTAATATTAGTTGATCTATCAATGAATGAGGTAGAAAACCACTTAGAAGGAGAAGGTATCCAAAGGGGAGAGAAAAGATGGTCATGTACTAGATAATAGGGGAACCCCCTTCTATTTCAAACACCTCCTTAATTAATTAATTAACAAAATAAAAAAAAGGTGACCATGCATGAATCATGGAATTTAAATGAGGTTCATGTAGTGAATAAGTCGATACATAGAGGCCTCCCCTTATACCTAATTCTTTCATGGTGTGAAGATCAAATTCATGCCATGAATCCTATTACTCGATTCATTCACGTCTTAATGCATAGCGTCATGCCTTGAATGATGGTAGTCTGCAACTTTTCAGCTGTAAACTTGCCCAATCTTCTTGATACCACTTCTAATCCATTTCCAACACCCAAAACATTCATAACAAGGAAAAATACATGTGGTTAAACAAAAATAAAATAGGTATGCACCTTGAAAAATGTTGGGGTTTTAAAACCTCCATACCATATAGCAGTTTATCCTCGAGTAGCTCTTTTGAACCTCACTAGGACTCATTGGTGAATAAATCTGGCCACTGTGCCCATATATCTGACTCTTTATCCGATGTTTCCTCTTGAAATTTCTCATGTTACCTCTATACATGCACCAGTTGAACTACCTTGTCATGGAGAGTCTTCTTGTTGTGATCCACAATGAAAACTTGATGCTTTTCAAAAGATGTGTCTTCCTCAAGATCAATATTGTCGGTGTTGATCACATGAGACAAATTGGGATAATATCGATGAAGTTGTGATATGTATATTACATTGTGCATCTCACCAAAACGTTGTAGGAGTTCCAATTGATATGCCACTAGACAAATCCTCTCCACCATCTCGAATAGCCCCTCATATCTGGGCACCAACTTCCCCTGCCTCTACACACATCTGTATCCCAACCTCAGCAACACCCATAAGAACACTCGGTCACCCACCTAAACTCGAGAGGTTAGCATCATCGATCTGTATATGGCATATTACTACTTTGGATTATCTTTATCCACTTCTAGATCAATGTTTCTTGCATGTTCACTACCACAGATCTGGGTAAGGGATGCGCCTAGTTTTATCTACACTAAGAAGAAAGCGCTGATAAAAGGGGGACCTTTATCAGTACTAGAAAAAAGTGATAAAAAATCTACCTTGTATCAGTGCTAAAAAAGAGTTGATAAAGGTGTACCCTTTATGAGCATTATTTATAGCACTGATAAAAGTTTTTTATAAAAAAATATTCTTAATTTATTTGAAATTATATTAAAAAATGTTTATTTGTATACATTAAATAAAAAATGAATGTTTGTAATTAATATTTTTTTTAATAATTCAAATATATATATAATAAATTTAATTAAATAATAAATATATTTACTATATTTATTATATTTATTATATTTATTATATTTATTATATTTATATATTTATATATTTATATATTTATATATTTATATATTTATAATTATATATTTATAATTAGATATAAATACTTTTTAAATATGTATATTTATAATTATATATAAATACTTCTAAAATATGTAGAGTTATAATTATATATAAATACTTTTTAAATATATATATTTGTAAATATATATATATATATATTTAAATAAATATATGTTTCCAATGAATTTGGTCAATTGATGCATGAATATAATTGACGATCGTATGTTATTTATTCCTCGTGAATGTTCATGTATACATTACACCTCATTACTATTCATGCTATCAATATATATGATGACTCATTTTTTATGATCTATACTTTACTCAGTGTATATGATTCATTCATGTTCCCATGAAGCTATTATGACCACATAAATACTTAAAATCATGATAAGTATAATTATAATAATTATAATTTTATAAAATATAATTTTATAACTATTTAAATATAAATATTTATTTATATAAATAATTATGAAATTATAAAATATATATATTTATTTATATTTATAATTATAAATAAATATTTATTTATTTATAATTATAATTATAAATATAATAAATATATTTTTTATATTTTTTTAATTATTTAAATATAAATATATATTTATTTAAATAATTATGAAATTATAAAAAATATATATAATTAATATATTTATTTTAATTTAATAATTATTTAAATATATATATTTATTTATTTATATTTATGACTATATATAATTAATATATTTATTTTAATTTCATAAGTATTTAAATATTTATATATATTTATTTATTTATATTTATATTTATGACTATAATTAAAATATATATGTAATAAATATTTATTTATTTCATAATTATTTAAATAAATATTTTAAATTAAATAAATATATTTATAAATATATACAAATATTTTTATATAAATACAAATATTTATAATTAGAATTCTAAATAATACAGATATATTTACAATTATAATTCTAAATAAATATAGATATATTTAAATAATTATAAAATTATAATAAAGATATTAATTATATATAATTGTAAATATAATAAATATATTTGTTATAAATTTATAATTATAAATAAATATTTATTTATTATATATACAAATATAAATAAATATTTATTTATTTATAGTTATTATTGTAAATAAATAAATATATATATAGACATATAATTTTATAAATATATATAAAAATATAAATAATTTATTATCATTATAGTTTTATCAACGCTTTTTTAGTGCTGATAAAGGAATGTTTTATATGCTCTTTCTATTTTATCATTGATAAAATATATCTTTATTAGCATTTTTTAGCTAGTGCTGATAAAAGGTTTACCCACTTTTATAAATAAACTCTAACATTCTCCTCCTCTCAGACGCCTCAAGCTCTCGCAAAAGCCAAACCCTGTCATTGAATCCTCCTCCTCCTCCGCAGCCAACTCATCCTCTCATATTTCTACCACTGAATCCTCCTCTTCCTCCTCCACTACTGACTCCTCTTTCTCCTACTCCACCGCCACTACCACCGAATCCTCCTCCTCCTCCTCTGCTACCGACTCCTCCTCCTCCTCCTCCTCCGTTGCCAACTCCTCCTCCACCACCACCACTACTGCGAAGACCTCCTCATCCATGAACATCACCTCTGCCGCCAAACCCCATCTATTGTCGAACCCCACCTATACTGTGAAACCCTTCTCCTCTACGAATCCACCTCTGCCGCAAACCCATCTCCTCAGGTGCTACCATTGTGAGTATTCTTGTAATGATCTTAGTGTTTCCTTTATATTTTCTCATTGTATAATTTTCCATGATCAATTCCATTTCTGTATCTTTTTTATTTCCGATCAAGGATATTGATGAGCTTCTAAGGCTAGAATATGTATTGTCCAAATCATCATGATTGATGAATTTTTTGTGTAGAGTTGTTGTTGATCATCATACTGAAGTGGGTATTGGTACATTAGATACCTATTTCCATCAATGAGATAATAATAAATGAATATTTGGGATTAGAACTGGATACCTTGAAATAGGTATATATTCAAGGATATTTCAGGTGTCGATCTAGGATACCTAGGATTAACTCTAGATATCCTTCGAATAAATTGGGTAAAATAAAAATTTTCATTTGATTGAAATTAGATTGGTAATAAATATCTATTTAGAATCTTCAGGATTCTCATTGTTGACTTCTTTAAAAAAATTACATTGCATCTTTATTTCCACAATGTTATTATTTCTATCGGATAGTGAATCTCATTTGATAAATTTTTATTTCTATTTAAAATGAACTACATAAGTAAATTTTTGATTGATATACTTTTATTAATCAAAAATTATAATAACTGTTAAATAATTAATTTGAGTGACATGAAAACTGTGAGTCTGTTTGTGACTACAATTAAAATCCCCCATGTAGTGATGTATCTTCTATATCAATTGTTTTCATCGATGGGTGGAATTATATTTTTTGAGGTTGATTATTTGGTATATATTGGAGAGTTGGATATGAAAACTAGTTATATAGGACCTATATTTCTATATATGGGTAGAATCATAGCCCATTTTTCTAGAGTAATTTTGGATGATAGAGAGAAACATTAGTCAGTATGTCATACTGTCATTAACAAGTTCCTATATGTATTTACCAAGGACATCTCTAGGTTACCACCTAAAGGATAGGTTGAGTTTATGAATGTGTTCTTACCAGGTGTGGAGCATATATATATTGCACCATATAAGATGGATCTAGTAGAGATATGAGAGAAAAAGTCTCAATTGAACAACTTTTAGGTGAAGGGGATCATATGAATGATTATGTCCCCTTGAGGTGCTTTAGTTTTTTCCATAAAAATCAAATGGATCATTGAGAATATGTGTGGACTATTAAATCTTATTCTAAGTGATAGAAATGAACTTATATCAACTTATACGTATTGATGGACTATTTTTATCAACTTAGAGGTGCTAAAGTGTTCTCTAAGAATTCTTTGATATCAAATTATCATCAGTTTATAGTGAGGTATTTTGATATAACACATACTATATTTAGGATTATGTTGGTATTGTATGGGTATCTAATGATGTCATTTAGTTTGAGAAAATACAATGGTAGTTTTCATGGCTGAGATAAATTTGGTCTTCCATTCTTATTTAGATAATTTTGTAGCCATATTTTTTAATCATATCATCATGTATTCCCAATTGAGGGAGGAACATGATTGATATTTGGATATCATTTTGAGAAAATTTAGGGAGCATCAAATACATTCCATGATCTCAAAGTGTATTTTTTGGACTGATAATGTACACTTCAATGGGGAAGTGATATTAGTGTATAGAGGATATTTTGAACCTATGAAGTTTGATGTTATAGTTTATTTAGAGAGGCCAAATAATTTTTTTAAGATCCAAATATTTTTGGGAATTTCTAGTTTTTACCAAAGGGTCAACAGGGATTCTTCCTGATTGGAAGTGCTAAGAAGGCCTTAACTAAGAATGTGGTATGGTTCGTTCGCATAGATTTTCATGATAGGTCCTTCTAATATCTTAATGGTATATTGATGAAAACACCAATCTTAACCATATATGAGTTGGTAACGAGTATGGCATATATTGTGATGAAACAGGAGTGAGGATTTGAACAGTTCCAATCTATGATGGTCAAGTGGTTAATTATGGGTCCAGATAGTTAAGGACACAAAATAGAAACTTCCCAAATCCTTTCCTAGATTTTGAAATAGTGTTTCTTTCTGTGAGGTGTTATTGGTTTTATATTTAGGGTGAGATAGTTTTGTAATACACTAAAAAATTAAATATATTCACAAAGTGAAATGAAACATTGATAGTAGAGAAGGTTTGAGTAACTATAGACCTTTAAATTTGACCTAACATATACCCTTAATAAGGGGAACATTTTTTTAATGTACCATATTAGAAGGATCAAGCTTAGGTAGTACATGATTCAAGCATCAAGTGGAAGATGGTTTTCCACTTTGAAGAGATGTGACTTTATGTTCAAAAGTATTTGGGCTAAGTAACACTTATGTATTTATCTATCACTTATTCACTCATCAGTATTATTATGCGTGTAAACTATAGGATTCATACTATTTATTCATGAGAGACATAATAAACCTTTTATAGATTTATATTCTATAAAACGTTGGTTATTTTTTATTCATGTATACTTTATAAAGTGCTTGTCTTGGGATTTATGTCTTTGTGATAATGTATAAATGTCTCTTTTAAAATGATTCAAGTCTTTTTAAATAGTTCTTAAACAATTATATGTGTTCAACATACCCTTCTGAGGTTTTAAATAGATTTAAAATTATTTAAACACTTGTCATGGACTTAGGTTTCATGCCAAGTGATTTTCAACTCACCTGATTGGATTTCATAAAGGGATGTGAATGTTTTTAAAGAGTATGTAATGTTAGTTTCATTTTAACAAGGGGTGTGTGAATTCTTAAATGAAATTTTATAAAATATAGTGGGTTTTTGCTCATTTTAAATTATTAAGATTTTTGGGTCATGAATTTTCCTTGAATTCTTTAAAAAGGAATTGGGGTTTTGTGAAAGAGTGTTTATAACTGATTGGTTTAATTTAAAAAGGGTTTGTTATTTTAAAGTGGAATTTGTGTAAATGGTTAGTTTTTTAATGGGATTTAAACTTTTATTTTATAAATAGTTTTCAAAGGACATCTGAAATATAGTTTTTCCATAATATTTTAAGTTTATATTTTTATAGAATTAGGAAAATCATTACATTATATAGGGAAGAAAATTAGATCGATAATAACACCATGGTAAGGGTAAATGTATTTCAGTAATTAGAAGGATTGGATTTTAGATAGATTTTCTCTCCCCTTGTAAAGCATAAAATAATTCAGATGGTTCTTGGCTTGGTTTCCATTGAATGTTTATTTCTAGAAAAAATGGATGTCGTGATTATATTCCTTCATGGAGATTCAGAGGAAGAGATCTACATAGATCAACTCAAAGGTTTCATTCTAAGCAGAATATAAGGTTTGGTTCCAGTCTCAAATGGAGTTTTTTGCGCTTAATTATCCACCAATACAGTATAACTAGAATTTTAATGCTTTCATGGTATAATTAATGTCCATACAGTGTAATGTAAAAAATTTCTACTATATGAAGGTGTATTATTATGGGGTTTTTTTCATTTTACATATTTATGTGGTTGAATTTATTTTAGTTGGACTAATAAAGGAATGACTGGAAGAGAAGAATATTGATTTATCTAGAAGATCCCAAATGAAGGACCTTGGTTCTGGAAAGTGGATATTGGGGATAAATATTGGATGTGACTTAAATTCTATAACTTTTTTAGCCTTGGTTAATTTTTATATCAACGTTTTGTGTATTTATTTTGTTAAATATTAATATTACCAAATCAAATAGGATAGATATGAATAAATAATGGATGGATTACAATCGTATGACAAAATATTATGAAGATTTCCAGAAAGAGTTCATCATGTTTGAAAAAGATCATGCATATGACCCTTCTCAAATCCTTTTTACATGTTTACTATATTGTTATTCAATACAAATTAGTTCATAGGAGTTGGAAGAACACTTGATCTGTCATGAAATAGATTGAAGTTAGAAATACTGGAACAAACATGGGAAAAAAGTGAATATATCTAGTGGCTGGGATAAGAATGAATTTTATGGATCATCAAATATGATTAAAAGTTAAGACAATGAAGAAGAATGTATTGAGGATGCCACTACAGATATGAAAGATTATGAATATCGTATTGAGGAAATGACAAGGACAATTGAAGATGAAATTTGTGATTTCCCAAAAAAAATTGAGAAATTAAAGAGTTGTGCAAAGACTCCATTGTATGATGGTTGCACTAAATATATAACATTGTCAGTCATACTGAAGCTATATATTCTGAAAGCAGGAAACATATAGAGTGACACCAGATTTATGGAATTAATTACTCTCTTTAATGACATGCTTCTATAAGATAATAAGCTCTCGAGCCAAACATAAAACTCAAATGAATGCTATGGTTGATGGGTATGATCATTGAAAGAATACATGTTTACCTGAATGAATGTATACTATTTTTAAAGGGCCAAAATTCTCTTAGATAATTCCCAAAGTGTGGTGCTTCTCAATATAAGAAAAATGAATCTGATCCTATGAAATTTGTATGGTACTTTCAAATCATTCCAAGGTTTAGGCACCTATATAGAAGTGAGGAGACTACAAGAAAATTGATATGGCATGCAGATATAAGAATTAAAGATGGGAAACTATGACACCCATCATAATCTCCTTAGTAGAATAGAATTGATCATGAGTAACCTAAATTTGGAAATGATTTGAGAAACCTCCGTCTTACATTATCTACATATGGAGTGAATCTTTTTGGTTTTCAAAGTAGTGCTTACAGTACATGGCCAGTTATGTTGGTAAATTATAACTTTCCACCAAGGTTATACATGAAATGAAAATACATCATGTTATCTATTCTTATATTATGACCAAAACAACCAGGTAATGGTATTGATGTTTATTTGGATCCATTAATTAAGGAATTGAAATTATTGGGGGATTCAGGTGTTATGTTGTATGATGCTTACAAAAATGAAGATTTCACATTGAGATCCATGTTGTATGGGATGATAAATGACTTTAATACTTATGGAAATTTTTTAGGATATATCAATAAAGGAACTCAAGGGTTTCCCATCTACAAATAAGGAACACAATCAATTAGGTTGAAACATTCATAAAAAATTGTGTTTCTTGGGCATCACGGATTTCTTTCCTGAAAACAGAAGTGTCGATCTTGGATGACATCATTTGATGGAAGTTATGAATAATGCACAACACTATATCCACTAATATGCGATCAACTGTTTGGGAATGTAAAATATGTGGACACTACTTTTTGTAAACTATTTTTGAAAAACTTTACAAAAACTGATTCAAAAAAGTGATCAATTTTTTTTTTGAATTACCATACTGAAATTGTCTATACATCAGATATTTTCTTGATGTTATTCATGTTGAAAAAAAAATGGTAGTGTCATTGGGACATTACTAAATGCACCTGGAAAAACAGAGGATGGAATTAAGGCTAGTTTGGACATGGTTGACATGGTAATACGAGAAGATTTTTCACTAGTGAAGGAATAAAAATGAAATGTTCTTCCTCCAGCTGCTTACACTCTTTTCAGGTAGGAGAGATATCAATTTTTCAACTTCTTGAATGATGTAAAGGTTCTATAGGGGTATTCATCAAGTATTAAGAACATCATGTCAATGACCAATTTAAAGTTAAAGGGTCTGAAATCACATGACTGTCATGTTTTGATGCAAGAACCAATGCCTATATATTTATGTTGAATTTTTTCAAGAATATCTATCATACATTAACCAATCTCTATTTATTATTCAAACCTATATGTAGAAAATTTATTGACCCATCAAAATTTCCGACTATAGAAAGATAAATTTCTATCATATTATGTGAATTGGAAATTTTCTTCCTGCCAACATTATTTGATATGATAGTTCATTTGATGGTTCACTTGGTGAGATAGATTAGACTATATAGTCATGTACACTATATATAGATGTACCCCATTGAACAGTATATGAATATCTTGAAAGGGTATGTCCAAAATTGAAGTCTGCTAGAGGGTTGTATTGTAGAGTGATATATTGTTAAGGAAGACATTGAATTCTGTACTGAATACCTGTCCGGTGTGGAAATCATTATTCTACCAAAATCTTTTCACATTGGGTATCTTGTAGGTGAATGAATTTTTAGAAGAGATGTTGTCACAATCAATATTATAGATCGGGAGAAAGACCACAATTACATTTTGCATAATATTTTGGAGGTTTCCCTATATGTTGAAACCCACAAAGAAATTATTAGGCATTTGAATCCATCAAGGGATGAAAGATAGATATCAAATACACATAATGAATAGTTTATAGGATTGTTTTGGGGCCATATTTTAAAGGAGTTAGATGAAAATTCAGATTCAATTTCAGAACATCTTCGATGGCTAGCTGAAGACAAAGTGTGTATGTATTTTCTTACAATGGTTATGTAATTAATGGTTATATGTTCCGTAAAAATTAGCATGATGAAGAGAGTACTATGAAAAATAGTGGAGTTACACTCATGGATGAAGCAATGCATGTTTCTGGTAATAAGGACAGAAATCTAATTTACATGAATATGTCATATTTGGCATCATCAAAAAAATATGGTATTTGGATAATACAACATTCCATGTTCCGATTTTTCAATGAAAATGGGTTGATAACAGAAGTGCTATTAAAATATATGAATTGTGATTCATGAAATTTTATTTTAGTAAGGAAGGGTACAAATATGGACCATTTATAATGGAATCACTTGCAGTACAAGTATTTTATGTTCCATATATTTCAATCTAAACGTGGTCAATTGTTTTGTTATCGACCAAAACCATTGAATGGTTAGATGAAAATCTAACTGAGGATGACCCTTTCATTGGGACATTGCAATCATTTTGTAGTGGTCCCAATGTAGACTGTTTTTTGTATATCATAGGATACCAAAATGAAGGGATTTGGATCATTGATATAGGGGTCAAATCCCTTTAGCCTTTAAAAAAGAAAAAATATTTCAATAATTAGGTTACTTTTTTTGTAATATACATCATGTTACCTCATGTTATTATCCATTTACTACTGCATTTATGTACACTAAATTAAATATTAACCCACTTATGTAGATAATGAATTCCGTAGATGATGGTGCTCCTAATCATAAGGAACAGTAGGTCACTCAGCCTGTTGTTGCTCACAGTGCAGAGGAACGACCTTCTTCTTGTGATGGTGCTCCAATTCCTGAGAAACAATAGGTTTCTCAACCTACTATTGCTCCCAGTGCAGAGGTACAATGACCATATGCACATTCCAATAATACCGCTCTTGAGAAACATATTGATGATATTGATTTCTATGAAATGGTAAGCAATGAAGGATCAGAGACGCAGAAAAAAAAGGAGCTCTATAGTTTTATGGTGTTAGAAAAAATCATTAAGGTGAAATCCAAAGACATCAAATATAAGGTCATATCGAATGCGTGGGGCCAGCATGTTAACCCCAAAAAGGCCATGTTTAGTAGTTATATTGGAATCGTCACTCGGTAACACGTGTCGATTGATATAGTTTTGGGGCACCATGTTGTTCCCAGGATTAAGACACTGATGTGGGAAGAGATTAAGATAAAATTATTAAATCATTTCTTTATTTTATGTAAAAATAAAATAATGAAACATTTACTTACTCTTCATTATCCATTACAGAGTGCATTTATAGTAGATGAATATCAAAAGAAATATTTATTAATTCTTTTTGAAAGGATTCATAGAGGATTTCAAACAATTCTAACAATATATCATCTTAAATATGCTGAAGGGAAAATAAATCTGCACCCACTACTTATCTATGCACATATGATAACCCAAGAAGCGTGATATGTGTTTACTGGTCATTGTGTAGATGTTTCTTTTCAGGTACATTGCGTCTAGTAATACATTGTTTGATGATACGTGTATTCATCACTTTGATTGAGAATTTATTAATTATGAAACAAAAACTGAGTGTTGGAAATAAGAAATGAATAGAAAAACCACCATACCCCTACTATAAAGCAAGGATGGGATACACTTCACTTGAAAAAAATTGGCACGTATTTTAAATCTACCGTAATACTTTTATGTGACATGAAAAAACACCATAATTGTGTTCCTCTATTTATATACAGATTGATGACTCTAAATAAAAATCCACTTCTATCTCACACCATGTTCTATGTAAGGAGACATGTGTAAATAATGATAGTATAGTAATAGATAAAAACACACAAAAAGTGTGGGAAACATGTGTAAGTATTATATAATAAAATTTTGTTTTTCTTTAAATCTATATTACATAAAAATGATCACTTATTTTTCTATATTTTCCATCTGACATAGTCACAAGAATCAGTAACACATGTACCAAATGAACACATACTATTAGTGGCCTTAAAGTGGCTAGAATATTATGTTCATGTCAGAGGTGTGGGATTTGGGGTGACACCTCGATCATATTTTGAGGTAAAAAACCAAGAAGAAGATCAAATTAAATTAATAAAATAGATGAGAGAAAGAATATCTACCCTTGAATAATAATTCCAATGGCAGAGAGATGTGGTGGAAACTTTAATGGGGGGAGTAAAAGAGAACAAGAAACTCACGAACAACCACCACATAGAGATCTCACCCCACCCCCACCAACTATGAGGCTAGCCATTCCCCTCAAAAAGATAACTTAGTCGAGGTAATCAATGTTCTAATAAATGTTTCTATGAAATGTGAATTATACATACATTGATACCTTTTATGTACTAATATTCTATAGGGTGATAATTATTGTGATTTATATCTAGAAACACCCACCCATCACCATGTAATGAGGGCTACGATGTTCAATATTCAAAAATAAATATTATACAATAGACCACTTCCAATAGGTCATGTGAAACTGTCAATTAGCATATCCTATGATCCAATCACAAAGCTACCTATTCTAATTGATGAGGAAGACATTCATATGATCGAAAAAGATATTGGAACACTCATCACATGGCCATCACATCTTTTAAAAAAACATGTCGACAAGTACGTATTCATTTCCAATTTACTTTTAGAACTAAACCTTTAACAATTAATGAGTAAATTTATGAACTAATGAATGTTATTTTAAATGGAAAAAGATAAGGGGATGAAATGAAATACCGCCTCAAAACTATCTAAAGGATCAACCAACTGGTTGAAGAGATCTTCCAAAAGCACCATTACCCCACCCATTCTATATATATATTTACTATCATTAAAGGTTCATGTGGATACAAAGATAAAATATGGTCGTAATCACAAAGTTTATTTTAAAGAAAATATATATGGAGTGAAAGATCAAGACTTAATTGGTGTTGAGTGAAATTTAAATCCTTGACTATTATTGGCTAGGTGGCTCACTTGTAAATGTATACATGAGGTATGTTTTCACGATTGGATTTTTCAAAAGCAGATCTACTGTATTAATTATGAATAAATACATTTCATATTTTTGGCATAAATATATTAAAAAACAATTGAAGTGGTTTTACCATCAAAAAAATCAGACACGTTAATCCTCACATCTCCTCTATAGAACAAAAAGAAATAGATAACAAAAAAAGATGAAATAGTGGAAGGTCTAATCACAATGTTTCAAAGAAATATTTTAGATGACATACTCTATCTAATACCAAAGATGAAGGTATAAAACTCTATAATTTAATCGTATCAAATATATTTTCATTTCTTTCATTACTTATTCCTTTTTTGTTATTAAGAAGCATTTGAGGCTCATTATGGAAAATTTTGATACTCCAAATATTTATTTTGTGGATTTAGTGCATGGATATCCAACAAACCATCCACACATGATGGAGTTTAACAATTTCTAATACACTACATCAAAAAATTTAGAACTAAACATCAAGTTATATAATTTATATTATCTTTTAATGAGGATTATTTTATGATAGGGTGGTGCATCACTATCATGAAAAACAAGGAATGGGGACAGGGGCTAAGAACCAGGAGGAAGAAAAGTTCTACGACTGGATTAGTATTAGGGTATATATAATAAGATTTCACTATCCAAACACATAATAAAACAAATTACTTATTCTACTCAATTTTTTTCACTATCTATAACAAACCAATGGAAATGATTGTGGTTATTATGTTTGTGAATTTATGAGAGAGATCATATTCCATGATCAAAATAGCATCCTTAAAGAGGTATATTTGAATATAATTACTATTTCATTTAAAAATATTTATTAATCCTTTGTGTATTTATATTTTCTGATTACTACTTTGACTTTCAAAATAACTCATATTCATAAGATGACATAGATGTGCTCAAAAACGAATGGGAAGCATACCTGATGGAAGAATGTACACAAATAGCATGAAGATGTGACTTCTATAAAAGTAGTGGATTGTTTTATATTTATGTTTAATTTAGTTCTTTTTAGTATTAATAATATAATAATTTTTTTCTTATATAGGTGGATTCCTTTTTTCGAGTTGGGGTGGTTTGTTCAAAACTAATCATGCACATGAGAGATTGGACTTTGAGGCTGCAACTCAGAATTCAATGAGGAGGAAAATATTTTTTAATATACTATATTTTCCCACATAATATTATCTATTCTATACTACATTAAAATAATCTAAATTAAATTTTTGACTACTTATACAAACAATATCTTCCACATACTTACGCTCTCTCAAAACCTTATCACCCATGC
Source organism: Viscum album (assembly GCA_963277665.1). NCBI lineage: Eukaryota > Viridiplantae > Streptophyta > Magnoliopsida > Santalales > Viscaceae > Viscum > Viscum album. The sequence goes on from OY728122.1 coordinate 602,657,018, forward strand.
ATTGTCGGCATTTATCACTTTCCTTCAAAGGCAGTGGAATGAACTTGAAGGAAAGTGATAAATGTCGACAATGTGGTGTTTCCAATTCTAAAAATAAATAAAATGGAAAGAATGGTAATTCATAATGTGTATCGTATGACTCAAAGTGTGTCTTTTTATGTAATTAATTAATATTGTAATAATTTTATCTACTATTTGTAAGTTAATTTCCTTATATGATCATTGATATCTCCCTTGTTTACACTTATTGAGCATCTATGATCACCCTTTATTATGTTTAATATCCTTAGGTTATTAATAAGTTTTTTAGAAATGATATTTCTAAGGAGTTTTCTAGTAAAGAATAACTTATTGAGAGACTCTTATGAACTAGTTCTTTATGTTTCCATGTTTCCAAAAGCACTAGACCTAAACAATTCTGGCATGAATCATTATGTTATGTAAGGAATATTAATACAATAAGATTTGATATCTATGTATGAAATGTATGGGTCAATATAGTTGGTATAAAAGAAACTATCCTACTCAAAACTGAGAAAAAAGAACAAGTGACTAGTATCAGTCAAAGTCCTCTTTTTATTTAAAATTGACATTACTTTTAGTAAAAAGAACAAGTGACATAATAAAAACTGAGAAAACACATACATAATGTTATTATACTTTAGTAAAATGATCTATAAATTATTTTTGATGTGTAGGAATAATATGCACCTCAATACAATTCATGGTGTGGTCGGTATAACTCAAAGTGTATCATTTTATTTAAAATTGACAACAATTTAAGTAAAAACAAAAGGTGACATACTAAAAACTAAGAAAACACATTTGGATTGTTTTGATATTTTATAAAAATGATATATAAGTCATTTTTGATAACTATGAGTAATCTTATCTTCAATACAATGCACGGTGTGGCTATTATAACTCAAAGTGTCTCTTTTTATTTAAAATTCACATTAATTTAAGTAAAAAACAACAAGTGACATACTGAAAATTGATAAAATGCATACGGATTGTTTTAATAATTTTGTAAATTGATCTATAATTAATTTTTGACAAGTAAGAACCATATTAACCTCAATAAAATGCACTTTTTGGTCGGTATAACTCAAAGTGTCTCTTTTTATTTAGAATTGACATCAATTTAAGTAAAAACAACAAGTGTCATACTGAAACTGAGAAAAAAAATTCAGATTGTTTTTATATTTTTTTTAAATGTTATATACATATTTTTTTATATTTAGGAATTATATTCACCTAAATACGATGCACGGTGTGGCCAATATCACTCAAAGTGTCTCTTTTTATTTAAAATTGATATTAATTTAAGTAAAAATAATAGGTGACATACTAAAAACTGATAAAACACATTCAGATTATTTTGATACTTTAGGAAATTGATCTATGAGTCATTTTTGACTTTTAGAAATCAACCACACATCAATTTACACATGATGAGACTGGTATGACTCAAAATGCATGTTTTGAGTTTAAAATGATATTTTAGTAAAAAAACAACTGGAATACTAAAAACCAAGTAAATGCATTCGTATTATTTTTATATTTTAGTAAAATGATATATTAGTAATTTTTTATGTGTATGAATCAACTACACCTCAATATGATGAACAGTTTGGCTGGTATAACTCAAAGTGTCTCTTTTTATTTCAAATTGATATTAATTTAAGTAAAAACAACAAGTGACATACTGAAAACCGAACAAACAAGTTCATATTGTTTTTATATTTTAGGAAAATGTTCTATTAGTTGTTTTATACATGTAGGAATCAGCCTCACCTAAATATGATGCACATTGTGGCCGATATAACTCAAAGTGTCTCTTTTTTTATTTAAAATTGACATTAATGTAAGTAAAAACAACAAGTGACATACTTAAAACTAAGAAAACGCATTCATACTGTTTTGATATTTTATTAAAATTATTTATTAGTCATTTTTTATGTGTATTAATTATACTCACCTTAATACGATGAATGGTGTGTTCAGTATAACTCAAAGTGTCTCTTTTTATTTAAAATTGACATTAATTTAAGTAAAAACAACAAGGGACATACCAAAAACTGAGAAAATGCATTCAGATTATTTTTTTATTTTAGGAAAATTATATATTAGTAATTTTTAACATGTAGGAATCAATCATACCTAAATATGATGCATGGTGTGGATGGTATAACTAAAGTTCCTCTTTCTATTTAAAATTGACAATAATTTAAGTAAAAACAACAAGTAACATACTGAAAATTGATAAAACACATTCGTATTGTTTTATACTTTAGTAAAATTATCCATGAGTAATTTATGTTGTATAGGAGTTAAAATCACCTCAATATGATGCACAGTGTGACCAATGTGACTAAAATTTCCGTTATGAGTTTAAAATTGACATTTTAGTTCAAAACGTGTCACTCAATGAAAACCAAGAAAATACACTCTAATTGTCTTGATAATTTATTGAAATTATTCATAAGTAATTTTCTATGTGTACAAATAATTCTCACATCAAACCAGTGCATGATTCGTCCAGTTTGACTCATAATGTGTGTTTCTAGTTTGAAATGACATTTTAGTAAAAAAACACAATTGACATACTGAAAACTAAGAAAATTCATTTGTATTGTTTTTATACTTTAGGAAAATGATTCATAAGGAATTTTTGATAGTTATGAATCAGACACACCATAAACTAATTCATGGTGTGACTGGTATAACTACAAATGTGTCATTATTTAAAATTGGCATTAATTTTAGTAAAAGAACAAGTGACATACTCAAAACCAACAAAACAAATTCAGATTGTTTTTATATTTTATGAAAATGATCAGTAACTCATTTTTTATGTGTAGGAGTCAACTTCAGCTCAATCTGACACATGATACGACTGGTATGACTCAAAATGATTGTTTCCAGTTTGAAATTACATTTTGGTAAAAAAAATTGACATACTGAAAACCAAGAAAACACATTTAGACTATTTTTATATTTTAGTATAGAGATATATTAGTAATTATTAACATGTAATAATTAGTCACACCTCAATATGACGCATAATGTGGCCGGTATTACTCAAAGTGTCTCTTTTTATTTCAAATTGACATTAATTTAAGTAAAACCAACAAGTGACATACTGAAAACTGAAAAAACGCATTCAGATTTTTTTTATATTTTAGGAAAATTATCTTTTAGTCATTTTTGACATATAGGAATCATCCTCAACTTAATAAGACACATTATTTTGCTACTATAACTCAAAGTGTCTCTTTTTATATAAAATTGACATTAATTTAAGTAAAAACTACAAGTAAAATACCAAAAACCAAGAAAATGCATTCGAATTGTTTTGATATTTAAGGAAAATGATCTATTAGTAATTTTTGATGTGTAGGAATTATATTCACCTCAATACGATTCACAGTGTGGCCGGTATAACTCAAAGTGTCTCTTTTTATTTGAAATTTACATTAATTTAAGTAAAAACAACAAGTGACATACCAAAAAACAATAAAACACATTCATACTATTTTGATAATTTTGGAAAATGATCTATTAGTCATTTTTTACATATAGAAATCAGATTCACCTCAATATGATGCACGGTGTGGCTGGTATAACTCAAATTGTCTCATTTTATTTAATATTGACATTAATTTAAGTAAAAACAATAAGTGACATACTGAAAACTGATAGAATTATTTCAGATTGTTGTATACTTTAGTAAAATGATCCATGATTCATTCTTTATATGTAGGAGTCAATCACACCTCCATCTGATGCATGGTATGACCAGTATGACTAAAAGTGTATGTTATTAGTTTAAAATTGACATTTTAGTTTAGAACGTGTCACTTAATGAAAACCAAGAAAACGCACTCTGATTGTCTTGATAATTTATGAAAATTATTCATAAGTCATTTTTGATGTGTATGAAATAGTCTCATATCAAACCTATGCATGATGCGACCGGTATAACTCATAATGTGTGTTTCTATTTTGAAATAACATTTTAGTAACAAAACACAATAGACATACTGAAAACCGATCAAACACATTTAAATTGTTTTGATACTTTAGAACAATGATCCATAAGTAATTTTTGATAGTTAGCAATCATCCACACCTCAATTCGATGCATGGTGTGACTGGTATAACTCCAAATGTTTCATTATTTAAAATTGACATTAATTTTAGTAAAAGAACAAGTGACATACTTAAAACAGAGAAAACACATTAAGATTATTTTGATAGTTTAGGACAATGATCTATAACTATTTTGTAATGTGTAGGAATCAACCCCGTCTCAATAGGATTCATGATATGACCAGTATAACTCCAAATGTAATATTTTTATTAAATATTGACATTTCATTAATGTATTCTTTCATATTAATGTTTAATTTAATTTTTTTTAGTATTACTAACATAATATTCATTTTCTTATATAGGTGTAATCTTTTTCTTGTGTTGAGATGATTTTTTTGGTAGCTAGTTCAAGAGAAAACATTTTTTAGAGGGGATCACGGGTGTCAAAAGAAGAAATATGAATTTTTTAGAATGTTTTTTGGACAATTGTAAATGTAATTACATAAAACATTTAGTTTGAAATGTAAATAGAAATATTTTTGTATATACCATGGTGGAAATTTTTGTATTCATGACGTCAATTAAATGTATATATAATTGTTTGAAATAATAGCATTGTTTGAAATTATAGGTTGTATATAGAATTTGAAATTGTAGGTTTTTGATTTTGGGTGTGCTGTTATATTATTAGCATATTGTAGGTAGTTAGGCCTTTATCAGTTCCAAAATAGTGTTGATAAAGGGGGCCCTTTATCAGTGCTTTTTTACCACAGATAAAGGACCCCCTTTATCAATGCTTTTTTAGCTCTAATAAAGCGGACCCTTCCTATATTATCACTGTAATTAATAGTCTTTTTAAGCATTGTTAAAAGTCGATTTTCACGTTGTTAAAGGTCTTATGTGTAGTGGTGGTGGCTCAAACTGATCATTGCTAGTAAGGAGAAATGGGCGGACGGGCGGGGTGGGCTAAGCCCATGCTGGATTGATCTCAAAAAGGATATAACCCTCAAAATATTGCATGAAAAATGGGTGGATTTATCCATCCTTCCCCACCTAGTAATGGATTTTGGAAAGCCCATAGGTAATCCACACTCTCTATTAATTTTATATTTTTTAAATTTTTAATACTACATGATAATGGATCAAGATATTTGTTTTTTAATACATCTAAATCAGAACTGTAGTACCCCCATTTTCTGGTATGTAACCCTTACTTGATTCTTTTTATGGCTATAAAATCTAAGGTGTTGGATGGGAGAGTTGGGAGAACTTTAGAAGTGTTTTTGGGGGAAAATGGAAGTCGCACGGGCGGCGCACAGTTTGCCTAACCATGCAGCCAAACTGTTCGTAATGGTCCTCTTGAGGCAGTAGATCCAAAACAGTTTGAGCATAGTTAGGTATACCCTTCAAGGAATTCATTCTAGTGTCTACCTAGGTATTAGCTAACACACAATTAGTTCACGATTTTCTAACCGTGCAAACAAACCGTGCGAATGGTTTAAGTGAGATCCTAAAAAAGTGGATCTCACATATTCTTGCATCTAAGTGGATCGTTTTTTCTCCTAACCAGCCCTAACTTGGTATTTTGTTTCTCTTAAGTCCAAGTAAGTTTCTCCCATCGGTCTTAAGGTTATCTCAAGGCTTCCCTTGGTAAATCAAAGCCGGATTCTTGAGGTATGTGATCGTTCTTCTTCATTTTTGATCGGTTTTTTAGATATACTTAGATATACATCTCCTATTATCTTAATTTCTTATATTTATGCCTTTTATGGGTAGATATAGGTGTGTATATTCCAAATATGATGATATTTTTTCTTTATCTTTCTAAGAGAAGAGAGTTAAGGCAGGTTCTTGGAGAATCGACCTGATTTTCTTGTGCGTTCTTCATTCGTTGAGGTTTCGTCAAAACCTTTGAGGTAGGAGGCTTATTTCTTAACTAAAAATAGTATAAATTATTGTAATTATTTCAAATTTAATGTGTGGTGTTTAATTTATTTTGATTTATTTGTTGAAAACTTGTTGGAAACCTTCTTGAGTGATGGTTGTGAAATCTGGGAAATTAGGGATTTTGAATGAGTGCTTCGGTTATTGGTTTTAAAATATGGATTTTAAAAAGGTTATTTTCCTATATTGTTGGTAAATTATTGGGATTATATGTTTTCAATAAAATGTAATGTTTTATTGAAATTAAATGTTTCTTTAAAATTGGTTGTGATTTGATTTTCAATAAAAGTTTAGTTTTATTGAAATGGTTTGTTGTTGAAATGGAAGTATTTGGCATAAATGTTCATGGTGTGAGTTCATTATTAATGGGCCCTTAATAAGGTATGAGTACCATTGGGTTAAAAGGAATGTGGACCTGGATTGGGGGTTTGTGTCATTTTGACATAAGGTAATTGGACGAGAGACTGCTCATGAGTATGGAACTGTCAAATGAAGCATGCATGTGTGGGTGTGTGGTGAACTATGGAATGGGTATGCCAAATGATAAGAAAATTTTGTTTTAATATTTTATTAGTTATTTTTCTAGAAAAATAATTTGTTGGATATTGGTTTCATTTAGTTTTGTTTTCACTCTATTGCAAAAGGTTTTTGGAACTTGTTTATAGTTGGTTATAAGCTATTTTTGTAAATTGTTTTATATAAACTATTTTACATAAATATGGAAAAAATTTATATCCTAGTGGAATGAGTAGGAAATTAATTGGAGAAAAACTATTGAGTTTTATACTCACCCTTGCTTTGGAAATTTGGTGCTTTTGCAAATTCTATCTTCTGGAATAGGGGAAATGGAAATGTTTCCCATGTTTTTAGCACCACCTCATGATAGTTGGGTTGTTCAGTGATTGTGGAGCTTAGAGATTGGAAAGAATGGAATCGTGTGGTCTATTGAGAGTCTTTGGTTTGTTATCCACTGTGTACTTTGATTCTTGTTGGCATTCCATCATGGCACACTTGGATGTGGTTTTGTGAAACATGAAGTTGTTTAGTGGTCTTTCTTTTGTTCATGAATCATTTAATGAATGGTTTGGTTATGGTTTTTTGGTTTAATGGTTTATTTCTTAAAGGGTAAATCGTCCACCACTTTTATGTGAAACCATTCGGCATTTATTTCCAGCCTTTAGAATCTTGGTAATGTCGCTTAAGGCCAAGTAATGACTCATTGAATTCTCAAGTCAATGAGAATTAGTGGGTCATTACAAATGGTTTCAGTCTGGTCCTTCCTTTTTGGTATAAATGTTATTATCTTATTAGGTCCTTGCCTAACAAGTATTCATCAATGTTCTTGGTCTTGGAGTTGAAATTCCTTCTTGTCTATTCCTTGGGTTGAAATCTTAGACAGAAGTAGGATTGTCAGAACTTGAAATGTATAGCATAAAAGGATATAGCTAACCCTTTTATGTTGAACTTCAAGTTACCAGGGAGTTGGGTACATATGTGTTTTTGATACACTTCTAAAATGATGAAAATATCATTTTCATGGGTCTATACATTGATATGAGCATGACATGCATTTTAGAGGAATGAATTCCCACTAATATTGCATATTTCATTTGGAGTAATGATTTATGATTTTGTGCAAGGTGTAAATTTTTGAAAAATATAGAATTTGTTTTCAAATGAAAGATTTTGAAACAAGTATATCTGGTGTATTTTGAAAATGGTTTGGTTTTTAAAAGCATGAATGAATGTTTCAAAAATGGTTGGAATAGAAAAGGGTCTTTTGGAAAACAATTTTGTGATAGTTAATTTGGTAGAATTTGAAATTCTAAGCCATTAGTTACTAGAGATTGAGATTGATAGAGTTTCTTGTTGGTTTAGAAAATGGAACCTGATAGGTATCATCTAAACCAACCTAAAGAAGCTACAGAGAATGTGGTTACACCTGAACCACGGGTGAACCAAGAGCTAGTTCAGAGTATTTTCCATGCTTTTCCAGTTGTGGAAATAGGTAACTGAAGTAATTGGCCACCACATATGGATCATACCATCAAGTTCATGAAGCAGAATCCACCAAACTTCCACGTTGATTCTGAACCCAAGAAGGTGGAGGTGTGGCTGAGTAGGATAAATTTTATCTTCTATTTCATCGGCACACCGATAGAGATAAAGGTCAATCTTGAGACGTATATGCTTGAGGATCTTGTACGCCAGTGGCGGGATTTAGCGGTGCAGGATATATTGGATGAAGGTCTTACATGGGAGGATTTTGAGGAATTGTTCAACAAAAAATTATATCCTCACACGTTTAAGATCTAGAAAAAAATTAACTTCTTCAATATGAAATAATAGATTCTCTTTTCCATAGAGTACATGTCTAAGTTCATGAATTTATTGCACCATGTGCTAAAAGTCGCAGCAAGTGCGTCTTTGAAGGCATGCATCTTCTAATCGGGGCTACGGTAGGAGATTCAATCGAAGATTGTAGTGATCAGTATTATAGATTATACAGAGATGGTGAATAGAGCGACTGTGGCTGAACTTTATATCTTAGGATCTATGGGAGGAGGTATGATGATACCTACAGGAAATGGTGGAAACTCAAATGTTGGGAGCAAGAATAAAAGGGACACCTATTTCCAAGGTGGAATTGGAAATCAGAATCTGACGAGTATATCAGTGAACCTTCCTACACAACCCCAGAGAAAAGCAGGCTACTTTCAATGTGGTTCGCTTGACCACATAAAGCGAGAGTGTACAGAACAACCTAGAGCATGTATTAATTTCAACAAGATGGGACATCTTCAGTGATATTGTCGTAGTGCTCCACAGTCAGGTGCTCGAGACACTTCTCAGGCGTCACAAGCATTGTATGCTTTGATAGGGTGAGGACAGCAGATTCAGTTTCATTAACAGAACAAAGCTAGCCATGGTGATTCTTGAAATATCAAGACTCCTTAACCAGGGAAATCTCAGCAAGGCAATAAAGAGAATAATGCAGTGACAAAGAAATTGTATGGAGCTGAGCAGATGATTGTCGATGATCAGGCTGGACTATCTACGGTGAGAGGTACAATTCTTTTGAATTTGACCCTTGTGAAAGTGCTCTTTGATACTAGTGAATTCCATTCTTTCATTTCTTCTCATTATGTTGATTTTCAATGTTTAAAGTTGGAAATGATGCCTTCTATTTTAAAACTCCAAACTTCTCTTAGTGAAAGAGAATGTCAAGACTTTGTGTGTAGAACATGTGCTATAACGGTCGATGGATTTGAGCTGAAATGGGACTTATCAGTGATGGACATATATTTCTATGATCTAATCCTGGGTATGGATTGGTTGACAATGTTCAAGGATCATGTTGACTGTTATAGGATAATAGTTAGTTTCATGACTGAGGATGGAATTGAACATCTTTTCAGAGGAGAGAGGATGATAAAGAAAAGTGAAAAGAGCTTGTTGGAACTAATGGTGGGAACTATCTCTTACCAGTTGGCGGCGTTGACTTTAGAATCAATGTAAGAGATTGGGGAAAATAGTTTTCCAGCAATTGTGGATCAATTTCCTGATGTATTTCCCAAAAACTTATCAGGGTTACCATCTATAAGGGAAGTAGAGTTTACGATTGATCTTCATCCAGGGACCAGCCATATTTCCCTTCCATCTTATAGGATGGATCCAATATAGTTATAGGAATTGAAATTGTAGTTAGAGGACCTAGAATGCAAGGGTTTTATTTGACCAAGTATATCTCTATGGGCTGCCCTGGTCTTGTTTTTGAATAAAGCATATGAAACTCTTTGGCTATGTGTTGATTATCATAAGCTTAACCAAGTTATGATAAAAAAAAGATATCCACTTCCACACATTGATGATATGTTCGATCAATTAACGGGAGCTCAATGGTTCTTTAAATTTGACTTGCGATCTGTATATCACCAAATACGAGTTCAGAAGGAGGATATTCCAAAGAGAGATTTTAGAAGTATATATGGCCACTACGAATATGTAGTCATGCCTTTTGGTCTAACGAATGCACCAACAGTTTTCATGGCTTTGATGAATCAAATATTTCAACGATATCAGGATTATTTTGTTGTGGTGTTTTTGGATGAAATATTGGTGTATTCAAAGACAAGTGATTACCATGAGGAGCACCTAGAAACAGTATTAAAAATATTGAGAGATCACCGTTTGTATTCCAAATTAGAAAAGTGTGATTTTTGGATACAATAAGTACGTTTTCTTGGCCATGTAATTTCTAAAAAAGGAATTTGTGTTGATCCTGAAAATATAAAAGTTGTTATATCGTGGAAACCACCGAAGAATGTCTTTGAGATACAAAACTTTATTTGTCTAGCTGGTTACTACCGATGCTTTGTGCATGATTTATCATGACTATATTTTCCAATGACAACTCTAACAAAGAATAATTCTCTATTCTAATGGACATAGGAATGTTAGAATTATTTCTAAGAGATTAAAGTTCGTCTTACATCAACACCTATCTTGATTTTTCTAGAATCAAGATAGGGGTATGTAGTGTACTATGATGCTTCAAGATCAGGTTTGGGTTGTGTTCTCATAAAAGGAGACCATATAGTTTCTTAAGGTTCAAGGCATTTGAGGCTAAATGATAAGAATTACACAACACATGATTTGGAGTGAGAAGAATTACACAACACATGATTTGGAGTTATCTATAGTCATCCATGCTTTGAAAACAAGGAGACATTATCTCTTTGGTGAGAAATTCACTATGTTCACAAATCACAAAATCTTGAAACGCATTTTATTATAGTGAGATTTTAATCTGAGGAAAAGGAGAAGGATATAATACCTCCAAATGTTTGACTTTGACTTTATGTGCACACTAGGGAAAGAAAATTCAATGGTGGATTCATTGAGTATAAATTCATATGCTCAATTGGCGAAAGAAGCCTCAGATGAATGGCAGTTGATGTCGGTCTTAGCTGACATGCATGTGGAATGTGATGACCGAGGTGATGTGGTCATTTTTATTTTTAGCTATACTTGTTCTTGATTGGGTAAATATGGTCAAAGAGGCACAAACATCTGATATAGAATGTTTGGTTTTGAGTTCCAAACTCAATGGTGGGGAAACCATTGAGGGCTAGAAACTTGATGGGAGTTCAATTTTTTGCTTTAGACATTGGATGGTTGTACTTATGTATTTTCAAGAACAACTCCTTCATTCTTACCACCATTTTAGATGGGTTTTACATCCAGGTACATAGAATATGTATAAGGCATTGAAGGTGCAGTTTTGGTGGAATGACAAAAAAAGAAAGGTGTCCAAGTTTATCTTGTGGTGCTTACCTTATCATTAGGTTAAAATCAGAACATTAGAGACTAGTGGGAATGTTTCTGTACTTACCTAACCTAGTGTGGAAATGGGAGTAGATAATAATGTATTTTGTTACAGGTCTTCTAGGAACGGTCTAGAAACACGATGCCATTTGGGTGATAGTGGATCATCTTACCAAGTCATCTCATTTCATTCCAACTCGTGAAACTCATACGGTGGAGGATCTATCCAAAATTTATATCCAAGAGGTTGGAAAGAGGCATGGTATGCCAGTGTCAATAGTCACAGACCGAGATCTAAGGTTCATGTATCATTTCTATAAATCCTTATAGAAATCCCTTGGGACTCATCTTGTAACACCCCATGATTTCATAGTATGTTATTTATTTAAAGTAGTGTAATAGATTATATTTCACACAACACTGACTTGGTTTTCTATTATTCCATAACTCCTAAGGTGTTTTCTTTAAGAGAGGTCTAATTAAAACTCTATTACTAATATAACAGGATGTATTAATAGCTTTATCCAAAAAGTACATAGGTAGGTCATACTCATTTAACATGGTTCTGGATATCACTTGAAGAGTCTTATTTCTTCTTTCTACCACACCATTTTTCTATGGTGTTCTAGGAGAAGAAAATTTGTGATAGTTTTCATTTTGAGAACATAATGACTCAAAGTCTTGATTTTCAAATTCCCAACCATGATCACTTCTTAAGGTCTTAATCCTAAGTCCACTAAGGTTTTCTTCAGATCTGAAATACCTAAAAATTAAGAAAAAGATTCACTTTTGTGAGTTAGAAATAATACCCAAGTTTATCTAGAGAAGTCATCTACAAGGATATATACAAAGTGTTTTCCATTTATATTGGAAAATCTGAAAGGTCTAAAGATTTCCATATGAATTAATTCTAGAGGTTTACAGGTTGAAACTTTTTTCTTAGATTTAAAATAAATTTTATAAATTTTCCCTTTCTGGAAGGTATTATAAACTCTATCATTTGAGAATTCAAGCTTTGGTAGGTCTCTAACTGACCCTTTCCAAGTTATATTTCTATGTGAGTGAATATTTAAATGTCCTAGTCTCATATTCCAAATCCAAGATTCTTTATGAAAGGAACTTTAAGTAAGAAATATTGTTAGAATATAAATAATTTAAATCAACAGAATAAATATTATCATTTCTCAAAGTATTAAAAATTAAATCATTTTTATCATTGAAAACATGACCATTATTGTTTTAAAAATTCACATAAAATCCATAATCACGTGATTAAGATATGATAAGAAGTTTGTATTTTAAACCATCTATATATAAAAGTTGGGAAATTAATACTGAATTCGATTGACCAATTTGGCCACGGAAAATTATTTTCCCTTTTACATTTTCAGCAAAACTGACATGTCCACCATCAACTTTAATCAACTTCTTAAAGGTTGAATACTCACAAGTCATGTTTCTAGAACATCCACTTTCCAAATACTATATTATTTTTTGGTGGTTCTCAAACTGGTTTCCAAAAACACAAAGTTTTTTCTAAAAATGATTTTGGTACCCAAATTATCTTGGATCCAGATATGTTAGTAAAAAGAGATTTTGGTATCCATATTTGTCTAACATTTTTCATATAAAAAAATTGAATACCTATAGAGATAAAAAATTTATTAGGTTCAGTTTATTAGGTACTTGTAGTATATTAACTTCCAGCAATGGAACTTGATGTAAATCTTGTTTTTGTAATTTTTTTGTCCTGGCTAGTAACCTATTATATTTGTATACTTGGGAGAAACTTGTTTTCCAAGTATTTTAGTTAATGTTTTATTACCATTGGTAAATTTTTCAATGTATTTATTTAATTTTTCATTTGAAAATTTTACTTCATTATTTTCTTTCAATAGTTCATCATTTTTATTTTTTCAATAGTAATATTATTTTTAACATTTACTGTTAAATCTTGTTGTTTCATGAGAGACTTATATTTATCTTTTATCTCATGAAAGGTGTCTTCCAACATGTTACAATAATCATACAGATCATTGATGTTCATTTTTTCCTCATTTTCATTACATTCTTCATTTTCAAAAATTTATGAAGCATCAGTAGGAGGCACAAGAAGATAATTTTGTACCTCTGATGTGCTTTTTGGAAAGCACATATTGGCTCTATTAGAATTATCTTCTTAATTAGTGTTTGAGTTACTTGAAATTTCTTTAGAGGAACTCCATGTTACTTTCATGGACTTTTTATATCTCTTTTCCTTATCCTCATACTTCTTTTTAAATTTTAATTTTGGAAAATCAACTTTAATGTAGCCTTTCCTCTTACATTCATAGCAGGTAACTTCATTTTGAGTGTCATGTTTTTTTCAATCATTTTTCCTCTTTAGTTTGTTGTTATAATATCCTATGAAATTTTAATTTTTTAGGAAATTATTTTTCCTATATAATCTCATGAATCATCTTGACATGTGTGACATTTATTCATCATTATCATCAGGATATCCTTCTTTACTAGAATCTTTGGCTTGTACTTTTTCTTTTTGTTTGGAGGTAGTAGATTTAAAGGCTACTAATTATCTTTTTGGTTTATCTTCCTCAATATATTTGTTAACTTTAAGATATTATTCATACATCATCAACTTTCATATAATTCCTTGATAGGTAGTTTACTTACATCACATGATTCTTTGATTGAAAAAGATGTTCCTATCCATCTTTCTGGTTATCATCTAAGCAGCCTCATCGCTTGATCTTTTTCTGTCACTTGATTTTCTAATGAGTGCCAAGTATTCGATATTTCATTGAATCTGAGATACATATCATAAATAGGTTCAGAAGATTTTATTTTAAAAGTATCATATTTGATTATATATGTATTCAGTCTCATTTCCTTGACATTTGATATTCCTTCATGTGAGACAGATAAGGTATCCCATATTTCAAAAGAATATTTTCAAGTATATATTCTATTGAATTCGTCATCTCCTAAAGAATAGAACAAATCATTCAAAGATTTACAATTATTATAGTAATTAGTTTTTTCAGCACTACTCCAATCACTTCTAGGAGTTTGTGGTATTTTACATTGATCTTCTACTACAATCCATATATCAAAACCTATACCTTCCAAATGCATTCTCATTTTGATTTTCCATTTTGCATAGTTATTTACATTAAAATAAAGAGGTCTATTGTTAGGATATACTTCTTGTCTATTATCCATAAAGAACTAAAATTTAGAAATAACAAAAAATTTAGATCTTTATAATAAAACTACAATCACAGAAAAAAGAGTTAAATTTTAAACACTCCTTTGATCCCAAATGTTGGTTAGAGAGAGTAAATCAAGAGCAGGTGAATTTAGTTCCCAACAAAAAAAAAAATTATTAATAAATAGACTAAAAAATAAAAACCTCTGAATAAAATAAATTTTCTAATTAATCAAAATATAATATCGATATAATATCTATCCTTTTAAAATATTTCTTAAAGAGTTATTATATCTCTGTTAAAATATGGTTTCAAAATACCTTAAATTTTGAGATCAATTTACTTAGATAGAAACATATATAAAAACTAGTTAAGTTTAATTATCAAAGTAATTGTTTTGTTTGTTAATGAAATGTTATCTTGAATATGATAGAAAAAAAACAACACAGTGACACATTCGAGTAAACAATAGGTTCAGTACCTAGGTGAGACCTAATCCCCTCCACTTGGTAATAACTTGCTTCCAAGCAGATTATAAATATAATCAATCAAATATATAAACTGTATTAGGTATACAGTCAACAATAACAAGTTTTCCAGGATTAAAAATCCTCTTCCATAGTTATATGTGGGATAAAATAAAAGAACATGTCACAAAGGGACCTATTCCACAAACACAGTGGGAAATAGATTGACGAAGGATAGAATAACAAGTATTATCAAAAAAATATGCAGAAGACAGTGTGTGTTGAATAATATTAAAACTTCACACTACACAAAAGTAAAATAGATAGAACAAGTAAGAATAAAAAAATATTAGTATGATGTGTTCTGTATGTTTTTAATCCTCAGATCAACAATGGTGAGAAGTTTGTGCTTTGTTTAGGAATATTTGAAGCAAAACAAAGGATCGTAGAAATCTACAGGTATTCTTCATTTGATCTCCTTTTATTATCTCAATAAATATCATTAATGGGTTCAGTGATTCTGTATCTTTGATCTTCATAGATTGTGAATTGTTAGGTTCGAGAGAATTCACAAATTTGATTGCACAATTTTCTTTATTGATAGTAATCATTGTATCTGTGTATCCTCATTATTTTTAGAGATAGATTATTCAAAAATATATATTGGTGCTTGTTGAAGGAGATCCAAATTCATCATATCATCTTTTACTAATTCTTGAGGACTTGGTCAAACCATCCAATAATATATTTTTCTATTAAACCATTCACACCAAATATCTCGGATAGCAATTGTAATAATAGCGCTGGCGGTGACTCGGCATCTGGCAGTGACTCCACTAAGAGTAACTTCGTTGGAGGTAGTGGAGAATCACTTTTGTTAGTAGCTCATCATGGAGGTAATGGTGACTTGAGTCTGGTAGTAGCTCATCTTGATGGTAACAGTGACTTGAGTCTGGCGGTAACTCATCATGCCAGTAACGGTGACTCGAAACTAACAGTGTCTTTCTATAACCCTTATGAGGAATATTACAGAAGTAATATGTTCATATAAAATTCTATCATACAACAGGTGAAACATTATTAATAAATTAATCATGGTTTGTGATCATTAAAATAAGATATGTCAAACACACTCCTTTCAAGGAAGTGCCAAAAGTTATCTAACCTAAATATATTCAAATCCCTCATAATGTTTTATAAATAGAATGTGAATCAATGAAATAATATACCCTAGGAGGTTCAAAGTAGGTGTAAAATTATCACTCTTTTTCATTCACCAGGTTATGATCAAGTTAATACATAATCCACCCTTTTCAGGTTTATTACCCCTATGTACATCTATTCTAGAGCATGTATCCACTTGTTGTATCCAGATAGGGATGTAATTTTTAGTATAACCATACAATATCTAATTTAAACAAAACATCAAGATGTTATCCTATACTTTTAATTCTCTCTTATACTTATCCCTAGGTTTTTCATTAAAGTTTTCATCTCCTAATACCCAAATAAAATTTTCATTATTTTCTTAACATTAAATCATATATCATCCCAAGTATTTTTTATACCTTTGAAATTATAATCAAACCTAACTTATTAACCCTCAAATTATCCTCAGAAAACATCATGATCTCCAAAATTATCAAATCTTTACTCTGATACCAACTATAACTCCATGGACCCACACTTCCAGATCTATCACCATAAACACATACTTTACAAACTGGCTTTAATACCGACTATATATTAATAGACATAACTATCTTGTAATTACATGAATTAAAGGAAATATTTCATTACATACATTACCAATACCTTTTAGGTTTGAATATTTAGATAATTAGGACAAAAAATATATAAAAATTCTATGATCTTTGTATCAAATGGAAATTTTTCCAATGATAAGAAAAATAATTTATTCGTAATGATTCTTCAACATATTTTACAAATTCTTCTACGTGTACTATCCTTATAAACATTTCATGTGTATTACCTTTCTTCATAACCTATATAATCAAAAAATAATAAATGGGAGGTTTTAAATGCTCATTAAGGGAAACATATAATTAGAGTTGTTAAAAACAAAAGCATGGTATACATAATATGGTAGAAATTTATAAACAACATGGATATATAATTAAATAAAATAAATATAATTCTATATACATTATGATAAATGGAATCATGTATAAAAAAATTACTAATAAAATGATGATAGAGTTAATAATGTCTGACATCCAAAACATGTTTTCAAGGCCTTATTCAATGATATTGTACTGATATAGGGAGAGGTATACACCAAACCCCAAGATTTTTTATATCATGAGACATATTGATTCATTAAGGTTCTATATAATGTTGGGACCCACCCATCTCTTATTTAAGTCCAATGAATTAACCATAAGAGTCAACAAGACATTTCATGTCATTCCATAGGGAACCTATGGCTAAATAAAAACATGGTTATCCATATAATTAAAAATATAAAATTTCAATACTTAACCAACTTTAATTTTCATTCAATAATCATCAATAATGTCAATACTTTCCCAAGAAATAAATAAACATTCTTTCTTGGTGAACAACCTTCAGTAAGAATCTTTTTTAAATGATATGTTTACACTGTATAGGGTAATGAGTATATGGTTAATTCAATGTTGAAATAACATGATCATAATCCATCAAGAGAAAAAATATGGATGGTTGAAAAAGAACTTATCCCTAATTTAATAAAGGAAATATATAAGGGTATTGACATAAATGAAAACACTATCACAAAAATGAATGATTTGAATGGTATCACAAAAGAAGGGATCAAGAATTGAATTGTTTGATACCTTGAGTTCAATCCCCCAAATTATGAATATATATATATATATGAGAGTATAAATTATGAAATATAAACACCATTAGGGCAAATACTTTTGAAAATGATAAGGTAAATGGAAGAAAAAAATTAAAATATCTTTTAGAAAACATTTTTAACATTGACATAAAATATAAATTTACATGTCACTTTCAAATGTAACTTTTTAAAAGGTGATGTGAAAGATTTCAAAAACCTTAATTTTAAAAATAATCACTAATAATGGATCCTTGAAAATCCATAAATTTTATCTTTGATAATATATTAGAGGAATACAAAACATATGAAAGTAAAAGTAAAAACCATTTTTATTATTTTGAAAGTACCTTTGTTCAAAAATCACATTGTAATAGGTGTAACAAAACTTTATTTTGTGTCAAAATAACTTTTTCTCTATATAGGTTGAGAAATAACCATACAATAGAATATTAGGGTGGGATAACCTAATCATGTAAGAAATAATTTCTTTATGAAATAATGAAACTCAATGAAATGATATTTGAGATATCAATATCCCTTATGGTAAACATACTCCTTGAAGTAAGAAATATTTAAAAAATGTATATTATGTGTTAGAAATATAAATTCATAGAAAAAAATATAATATCACATAATATAATAAATTCTTAGAATATACCATACTTTTATGTCCAATAGGACGATCACAACTCAATGAATAAAAATTGAGTTACTAAAAAGCCTTACAAATGGGGTAACAATTGAGTCAAAAGTAATTCAATGAGAAAGAACTGATTGGGATTAGTATTTACCATGAAAAATATAGGTGATAAATATACATACATGGGTAGTGAATGCACCATTTAAATAAAAATATGTTAAATAACATAATCATGTCTAAAGGAATTAATGTTTGAGACAAAGAACCCTTGTGGCTTGAGTAACATTTTAATTAAAACCCATTTCAATAGAGGAAACATAATTGAACTAAAAAATATCACGATTAAAATATAATTCATGATATTATATATCAAATATGTAGTATATACACTACATAAATGAAATTAGGTTTATAATACCAAACATGTAACAGAGAGAGGAATTTGAGATGAAAACCATTACCTCAATCCTGATTCATTCTTCACTTACACCAAATATATTGAATAATTAAATTTATTTCATTAAATACATACACAAGAACCTTATTTATAACTAAAAACATTTATTCTCCTAATTTATAATCATTATATATATATTAGTTAGTTTTTACCTATTTTCAACACTAGGTGTAAGTAATATTTTTTGCTTTGAAATGGTTTCATAAAAATAGTGTTGGTATTTATTTTCATTACAAATTTCATCATTAAAATATAATTAAATTTACTTTAATAGATTTTCCATTATATTTATAAAGGTATAATTTCATTCCATTTTAGTTTTCATTACAAACCGTCAATATGATATCAATGATGATCATGTTTCGATGATTATTATCAAATGAAATGTGTTTTCTTAATTAATGATTTAAATATTGATATAAACTTACCAAAACCAAAAAAATAAATATTTATTTCATATTATACCATTAAATAGGCTCTCATATCCATCCATGATATAAATTCAATGTTTTGTTCAAGTTGGTGGTTAGACCAACCCAAACATCTATCAACCATGATTAATGGATGATTATGTAGTGGTTTAGTTGTAACATCATTATAATAGAAGTATGATGATATTATTTATTGTTTATTTGTGTGATATATCAAAAGTGTAATGAATTAAAATAAAAAATAATGGATTTGAAAATATTTCTTAATATAAATAAGGAGATTTTTCTTTTAGTATGATTTTTAAAAATGATTGAATTAATGATTTTCATTTTTTAGTCATATCATTAATATGTTTTGTAACACCCTAATATTTTAAATAAAAAGAAAACTATTTTTGATAGTGTATACGACATACAATACCAAGTCTAAATGAATCATGAAATATTATTATTTAAATATGAATATTATAACTTAACCTTTAAATTGGAGGGTATGAATAGAATTAAATAATTTATAAAATATATATAAATTCCCTACTCAATATAAATTTATTGATAAATCCATATTAAATAATCACTTAATTTTTAGTAGTCATTTTATTCTTCAAAAATACTTTTTCTTCAAAAATGGAATTTATTGCTTTGCATGAGAAAATATTTTATTTTATTTATGCTAATTTTAGATTTTTTTTGATAAATAGTATATAATTTTTTAAATTATCATATCAAAATTATATTAGGATGAAATTTTGTATTTTTTCTAAAAAGAGTGATTTTTCAATTAATAGTGAAAAATATCACTTTTTGTAAAACTTTTCATCTCTTTTCAAGAAGTTAAGTAATTTTAAATTCTAATTATGTTATTAATTATATTTAAAACTAAAATAATTATTATTTAGTTTTATATAATCTAATAAATCACATTTTGATCATAATTACCCCATATTTTGGTATAAGTTTATTTTTGGATTTAAAAAGGCATTTCTCTAAAAACCCATTTTTTGTCGCGTCTCATGGGTCTAATTTTAACTTAAAATTTTCCACTTTTTGTGAATTGAATATTGAAAATTTTATTCCATATTTGGAATCATGAAGGCCAAATTTTTTAAACAGGTCCTGTTTATTTTTATTCAATATGAATAGTAACTACAATAAATAATTATCACCACAGTAAGAGTAAATCAGGTAATTAAAGTTAAAAATAATATCATAAGGGATAAAAATTGACACTAAAACTTGAATTTATACTATTTGATGAGTTTTTTTTGTAAATTTTCATCCATTTAGTAAATATAAGTCCACTAGGTTTCATATGACTTTGATTTTCACCTTTATAATATTTAAGTAAAAGATAAAGATAAAAATGTCACTTTCTTACATTTAATAACTACAATATTTTGTAACATTGATAAAAACAAATTATGTTCAATTATAAATAGTAATTTGAAATATAAATTTATTTTTTATCATTTTAGTTTATTTATAAATTTTATTGATGATATAATTACCTTAAATGTTTACGCAGCGCTAACACGATATTTATTCAATTAATAGAAAATAAAATAATTGATTTTAAAAACATTAAAGGTAATATAATCTGCGTTTATTATTGTGTTACCAGAATTTTTTAGATAATTATAAAATATTAGTGATGTTTTAAAGGATTATATTCTAATTCCATTGATTTCTTGTTGTTTTGAAATCCAAACTGAATGAATAGTTCGGAAAATGAAATTAATGATAATTTGTAATAAATAATATTTTATAAAATGGTTTAAAATTCATAAAAATCCTATATTTATCAAATTTATTGGTATATTTTTTAAAATAT
This sequence comes from Viscum album, assembly GCA_963277665.1. Lineage (NCBI taxonomy): Eukaryota > Viridiplantae > Streptophyta > Magnoliopsida > Santalales > Viscaceae > Viscum > Viscum album. The sequence goes on from OY728122.1 coordinate 602,678,268, forward strand.
AAAAAACCATTTATTATCCAATTTTCCTTTTATATTAACTATCTTTACCCCTAAAGAGTAAAAACTTTGTTATTATAGTAATTGTCAAAAAGGGTTAACGTAGGTTAAAACAATGAGATATGGTTAAAACATAACCTAATACTTTAAAAATATTAATTTATGGTATTATTTAAACCCATGATCATCCAACATTCAAATTACTTCATTTTGTATTTTTTTCCATGAAAATTAATTTATGTTAATTTAATATTATATAAAATTCCAAAAAGTGCCCCTCTCCTCACTTATAAAAGGGAACCTCCTATCCTCTTTTCTTAACACTTAAAAATAATTTTGAATTGTAAAATACCTTAAAAACTACCTTCCATATTTGCCCTTACATGTCCTATAGTCCTTACATTTATTAGAAAAATCCTCTTAGAAATGCTTTTGGTGTAAACCTAATGTGGTTGTCTGAAGAAGAGGTGTCATTCTTTACCGAGCATTTTTGTTTTATTTCTTCTTCCACATCCTTAAAATATTATTCATAGATGATGATATAATAATATCAGCATCTTCTATTTACTTATATTTTATTATATTAATTTAATAACCTACATTTATCTCCTCTTCCATCAAATGGGAAACGAAACCATCGTTCGTGTGTACGGAGGACTACCACCTCACGTACCAATTTAATCTGTTTTCCATCATCACCTCTCATGGTTGTTTATGGTGATCAATTTAATGTATATGTATAAAATTAATGACATATTTATCATTATTTAAAATTAATATATCATAAATTTTCTTACCTTTCCATTCATTTTAAGATAATATCTTCGTTCTTACATATGTGTGGATTACCACCTCTACGAAGCGATGTGATTCGTTTTTCATTAAAAAATCACATGGATGGTATATATGAGTGTGTTTAAAGAAATAATATGATATTTATTATGTAATTATAATTATATTAATTTAAAATAATACTAACCATTTTGCTATCATTATCTTTGAACAATTGAAATGTTACTCATGTGTTCGTACAACCTATTGTCTCCATGATTATAATGTAGTTCATTTTTCATAAACATATTTTATTTTTTATTTTTAAAGTATAATTTATGTATAAAAATTATAATTATTTCATGATTATTATTTTTTAGATGATTAAATAATTACCTTTTTTACCATATTCAACCTTCCAAAGTCATTTTGGACATATGAGCCGAATATTGTCAAAACATTTAATGTGAAATTAATTAATTGATTAATTATATATAATATGGTAATAAATAAAATAAAAGGAATCATAAAATTCAAAAATATTTTTTAATCAAGTAAATAATTAATATAATTTTATTATTCAAGAAGATAATGAATGCATGTGACAATTTAGGCTCGAGGCTAGGGGCACTTTTAATTAAAAACAATGTTTTAAATATTTTTTTTCCAAATCTTTCTCTTATAAGTACATTTTTATAAAATTATTTTTATTGATGTATTTTTATAGAAATAAATGAGTTATAAATGACATTTTATATCACATTTTAATATCTTTTAAAGGTTATCAAAATTAATCTTTTTACATATTTTTTAGGGAAAATTTTGAATTTATTTACAAAATACAAAAAGAATGTTCAATTTTAATGTATATGGAATAAATGATTTTTCCTATTGTTGTAATCATAAATTTATTCTTAGATTACTTTATAATATTCCATGTTTTCTTCAAAAAAGTACCCATTTTCCCTATGTTATAATAATTTTCCAAAAGGTTTTTAAATGGAATGGATATTTTGATATCTATAAAGGTTTTACTTATGGGTATAAGGGGTCTCTCTGAACCACCCTTTTTCTTTAGGTTATGAACTTTCTCTCTCTAACTCACTTTATCTCTGTATTTAATTTTATGAAATGATTCAAAAAAATTTATATATGTATCCCACATATATACATCACATATTATCCTATCCTTTGATGGTGTAATAAATGCCTTATATTCATTTCTCAAATGTATTATTTATGAAATCTCCTTCGATTATGATATTAGGAAAGATTATTAAACCCATATCTTTCCATAGGTAATTCTTATTTTTATTCCTTATGATTGATTTCCTTTGTCCGACACATAATAATGTACATGTTATAATGGGTGCAACTATATAGTTCTCCAATTCATTGGGTAAATTTTTTGTCTCATGAGATGTTATGTATGGGATTAGGGAGTAAACTGAATCCAATATAGGACTCTATCCACTATGTGATATTGTCTTGGTAGTTAGTACTGAATTATTATTATGTCATTTTTTTTGTTTATTCCACATTTCCTATGTTTCCATGATATTATGATACCATGTTATTTATGTTATACTCCCATGTGATTAATCATGATCTTATGTTAAAGTAAAGTATATGATTCCTCATACAGGAAAAATGTATAAATTGTTTGAAGAATTTTTCATAAGTTTTCCATGATTTCAAAGGAACCTTTATGATTTTTATTTTTCCTTTAATATTTCTTATGAAATTTTTTATGAAAATATTTGGGTTGGTCAGTTGATTTCTTGGGTAATAAAATGTTTATTTTGATCCCAATGTTAAATTTTGAAAAAGTGAAATCTTCTATAATTATTCATGAACTAACATGTTTCTTTATTTCTTTTTTTATATGTCCCTTGCTGAGATTTTTGTTCTTTTCCCATGTTTTAAAAAACAGTACAAGGTTTTAAGGATGGGTAGGGCAAGGATGATATCAAGATTAAAATTGTGAAGATATTTCATGAAATGAAAACTTTTCATATCATAAAAGTTTTATTTTGTGGGAAAATGGATATTAAGTGGAAGTTTATACTTTGTGATGTAAAATTTATTTATATAACTATGATCACCTAATTATATAAAACTCTAAACCATAAAGATCCTAAAATTTAAGAAAATTAATTCTCAACGTAAAACTCAAGATTATGTAATGTTTAAGGATAGGTAATTGTAGTTGGTATAAGAGGAATGTTTTAGATAAATTTAGAGATTATGATGTTTTCATGTGAGGTTAACTTAAGAGTTATAGATACCATAATGGGTTTATGAGTTTAAGGTTGATCATACATTCAAAGTCTTACAAACCCATTTTGAGGTTTTAAGTAATTGTATTTTAATGTGATTAATCAAATTTTGGGATATGTTTTATTAGGTTTAGGTATATTTAAATCTTAGGTTCAACATAAAGTATTATTTGAGGAAGAATGGTCTTTTCATAAGTTTAAAGGTATTGATAACCTTTGGGTTTATATGATCCTTGATGATTAAGGATATTTTCAAGTATTCTCATCATATTTATGGGGAAATTATAAAAATTATATTAATATTGTTTTAGTAAAAAGTAGAACTTATCACATCTGGAAAGGTCATGGGGCTTAACCCCATAACTGAAGGGTGAAAAGGGTTAAATGCCTACCACTAGCCTACATGATGTATCGGTTAGTATGATGTTCATTTTTTTAAATGGTGTGATATATATAGATTGATTTTTTTGGAACATATGTTTTATTGTATAGATAACCATGTTATTGAAAATTGATTTGGTGATTAGGTTATTAATGTTAATTTCGAATAAGTTCACTATTTTGATAACCTTTTGTAATTAAGGTACGCATGACATTATGGTATTTAATTTGAGGGAAAAGGTTGAATTATATTTTGAAATAATATATTATTTTATTGTTTCTTTATGTTTATTAGGTTTATTCATGGAAATTATTATCATATCATGGAGATTATATGATTAGGGAATCTTCATTTTTAGTATGCGGCATTAATAGTGATTGATTTTATTTGGATATAAATGTTAAATTTATCTTGGAAGAATATGTGATACAATCATTATAATCTTTGTGTTTAAATATTAGTCTATAAAATTTTGAATAATTTTAAGGTTAGTTACTTATCAAATGATATAACTTTAACTTTGGGTGTTATTGTTATGGATTTGGTGGTTAATGTTGTATTTCTTCATATGATGGTTTATTCATTTTGGGAATTATTTTGTGCTAACAATTCTGGTTTTTTAATGTCTAAAGAATGGATAAAGAGATTTTTATCCTTTTTTAGATTATTTGATCCATTAAAAGTTTATTTTAGTGCTTTAGGAATAAAAAATTCATCTTTAATACTCATTATTTGGATAAAAAAGATGAGATTGTGGTGGAAATTGATTAAAGGATGAAATTTTACATATCAATTATATTACCTTATGTTCGTTGTCTAGATGGTAAAGGACTTCATAGAACTCTATTAAAATGATATTTAAACAAAAAAAATTATCCTATCACATTTATTTTTGATGAATCGATGGTTTTTTCACACCTCATCATTTTATGGTTTTGTGCTCGTTAACTTTCTCATGATCATTCACATTTATGTGATCAATGATATCTATCAAACTCTCCATAATTATTTATACATTATGTTTTTATCCATGTATATATTTTAAATTATCACTAATTTTATCCTATTTGGAAACCTATTTATTTTATGACTTTCATATTTCCTTTTCCCTCTTTTCAAAAGGAAGTTTTATTAACCCTTTTTACAATGTGGTATTTTAGAAAAATAATTTTCAAGTGTCAAACACTTATTTACTGAGATCAAGTTCAAATTGTTAAGATGAATTTTATTGAAGGGGGGATAATGTAACACCCAGATAATTTTTAAAAATTAAAACTACATTTGATAGCATATATGACATGCAACACTAAACCAAAATGAACCATGAAATATTATTATTTAAATATAACCATTATAACCTAGCTATTAAATTTTCAGGTATGAATAGGATTAAATTATTAATGAAATATATATAAATTTCTTACTAAATATAAATTTACTGATAAATTATTATATAATAATCACTCAATTTTTAGTAAAGTTGTTTTACTCTTCAAAAATAGGTTTTCTTCAAAAATGGATTTTATTGTTTTTCATGAGTAAATATTGTATTTAATTTGTGGAAATTTTATAATTATAACTTAATATATAGGATATTATTTTTTAAATCAACATATAATAATTATATTAGGATTAAATTTTGGTATTTTTCTGAAAAGGGTGATTTTTTAGTGAATAGTGAAAAATGTCATTTTTTGTAAAACTATCATTTATTTTCAATAAATTAAGTAATTTAAGAGTAAGATAATGCTTTAAATTTGATTTAAAATTAAAATAATTATTATGTATTTAAATTTAATCTAATTTATTACATTTTAATCATCTTTATACCCTATTTTGGTTGAAGTTCATTTTCGGGCTTAAAAACACATTTTTCTGAAAAAATCATTTTTTGGCGCGTCTCAAGGCTCTAATTTTAAATTAAATTCTGAAAATTATGTGAATAGAATTATGAAAAATGGATTCAATATTTGTAATAAAAGGGTAAAAATTTGATAAATAATAACCTTTAATTTTTAGTCATTGTGAATAGTAACTATAGTAAATAATTATCACTGCGGTATGGGTAAATCCGATAATTAAGGTTAAAAATAATATTATAAGGACTAAAAATTGACCTTAACATTTGAATGTATCCAATTTTATGATTTTAGTTTGAAAATTTCCATAAAATTCTAAAATTTATGGCCACTTGGTTCCATATTTCTTTTATTTTGACCTATATAATATTTAAGTAAAAGATAAAGATAAAAATGTTATATTATTATATTTAAAAACTATAATATTTTCTAACATGGATAAAAAATAATATCTAATTATAAATATTAATTTTAAATATAAATGAATTTTTTATCATGGTAATTTATTTCAAATTTTTTTATTAAATAATTACCTTCAATGCTTACAAATAGAAAACAAATAATTGATTTTAAAAACATAAAAGTAAAATTATTTGAGTAAATTATTGTGTTACATGAATTTTTTATATAAATATAAAATTTTAGTGATGTTTTCAAGTATTATATTCTAATTCCATCATTTTCATGTTCTTTTAAAAGTCAAATTAAAAGAATAGATCCAAAATAAATTTAATGATATTTTATTAAGTGATTTAAAATTTCTAAAATACTATATTTGTACAAGTGACTGGGATATGGTTTAAAATTTAAAAAATCCCATTTATTATCCAATTTTCCCTTTATAGTAACTACCATTACCCCTAAATAATAAAAACTTTATTATCATGGTAATTTCTAAAAAGGGTTAACACATGTTACAACAAAGAGATAAGGGTAAAAACCTAACCAAAACTTGTAAAAAAGTTCTTTTATGATTTTATTTAGACCCATAATAATCCTATGTTTTAATTATACCATTTCATAATATTTTTTACATGAAAATTAATTTTTATTATTTTAATATTTTAAGAAATTACAAAAGTGTGTCTCCCCTAATTTATAAAAGGGAACCTACTATCCTATTTTTATCACATTTAAAAATACTTCTGGTTATTATAATACCTACCAAAATTCCTTCCTTAATTACCTTACAACGTTCTAGAGTCCTTTTTTATTATAAAATTCTCTTTGAAGGCTTTTTGTGTAAACCTAAAGAGGTTTACCAAAAGAGGTATCATTCTTAACCGATAATTTTTGTTTTATTTTTTCTTCCACCTTCTTAAAATCATATTAATCCATGATGATATTATAAAATAAGTATCTCCCATATAAGGATATAATATTTTGTTAATTTAATAACTTGAATCCATCTCATCTTCTATAAAATTGGAAATGAAACCAACGTTTATTTGTATGGATCACTACCGCATCGCTAACTGATGTAATTTGTTATCCATCATCACCTATAATGGATATTTATGATGATAGATTTAAAGTATATTTATTATATTAATGAAAAATTTATAATTATTTAAAATTAATATATCATATATTTTCTTACCTTTCCATTCATATAAATATGATAATGGCGTTTGTGCCTATGTGTGGATTACAACCTCTACAAAGTGATGTGATTTGTTTTTCATTAATGCATCACATGGATGGAATATATGAGTGTATTTAAATAAATAATATTATATTTATTATATAATTATAATTATTTAAAGATAAAATAATACTTACCTTCTTTCTATCATGATATTTTAAAAATGGAAATGTTTCTCATGTGTATGTACGACCCACCATCTCCATGATTGTAACATGGTTTATTTTTCATAACCATATTTCAGTGTTGGTTTTAAAATTATAATTTATGTATAAAAATTATAATTATTCCATTATTATTATTATATATAGGATTAAATAATGACCTCTTTGACCATAGTCAACCTATCGAAGTCATTTTGAACATACGAACTCAATATCGTTAAAACATCTCACATGAATTTAATTGATTAATTAATTGTATATAACATGGAAATAAGTGAAATAAAAGGAATAATGAACATGAAAAATATTATTAATTAAGTAAATAATTATAATATGTTTTTTATTCAAGAAAATATGAAACAAACGTGATGAGTGAGGCTCGAGCTAAGGGATGCTTTACTTTAAAAACATCATTTAAAATGTTTTAAAGATTTATTTTATAAATATTTCTCTAACATGTTCACATTCTTAAAATTATTTTATTGATCTATTTATATGGACATAAATAAATTCTAAATTAAATTTATATCTATTTTTAATTTCTTTAAATGTTCATCAAAAGGAATATTTTTACGTATTTTATATGAAACGTTTTGACTTTATTTATAAAGGACAAAAAGAATGTTCTATATTAACGTATACGGTGTAAATAGTTTTTACCACCACTATAACTATATTTTTGATGTATATATTACTTTGTAGGAATATATATTTTATTCAATGAAAAAATACCATATTTTCCTGTGTTCTAATTATTTTGAAAAAGGGTTTTAAATGGAATAGATATTTTGATATCTAGAAATGTTTTGCTTATGTGTGCAAGGGATCTCTATGAACCACCCTTATTCTTCAGATTATGACCTTAAACTATCTAAATCACTTTATATATTACTTTAATGTTATTTAATGCTTCTAAATTCTGTATATATGTCTCTCACATATATATCTTTCTTATAATTCCTTCCTTCAATAGGGTAATACATTCCTTATGTTCATTTCTCAAATGCATTCCTTATAAAATCTCTGGTGATTATGATATGATGAATGATTATGAAAACCATATCTTTATATGGGTAATTATTAAGTTTATGCCTTATTATTTATTTCCTTTGTGGCACACATAATCATGTACATGATGGGTGTTCCCAGATATCACTCTAATGCATTAGGTAAAATTTTTGTCTTATGAGACAATATGTATTGGATTATGGAGTAAACCTAATCTATGATGTGACTCTTTCCATTATGTGATATTGTATTTTATGTTATCCTTGACTTACTATTATGTAATGTTTTGTGTTTATTCCATATTTCCTATGTTTTCATGATCTTATGATACCATATTCTTTATATTATGCTTCTATGTGATTACTCATGAGTTATGTTTAAAGGAAAATACATTCTACCTCATAAGGGTAAAATGTATAAATATTTTCAATAAGTTTCCAAAATTTTTAATTATTTAAAAGGAACCTTTATAAGTTTTAATTTTTCCTTTAATATTTCTAATAAAATGGTTTATGAAAATATTAGGGTTGAAAAGTTGATTTCTTGGGTAATAAATTTTTTTGAGCCCAAATTTTAATTTTGAGAAAGAAAAATATTATATAAGTATTCATAAAATAATAGGCTTATTTATTTATTTTTTTATATGTCCCTTGATGATATTTTTTTCTCATAATTTTTTTTAAAATGTTCTTAACAGGGTTTTAATATTGAATACAGACAAGGATGAGATTAAGATGAAAATTGTGAAGACATGTCATGAAAAGATAAATTATTATATCATAAAAGTCTATTTTTTGAAAAAAAAATGGATACTAATTGGAATTTTCCACTTTTTAATGTAAATTTTTTTTTATATAAGTGTGATATAATAGTTCATTAAAACTCTAAACCGTAAATATCCTCAAATGTAAAAAAATGAATTCTTGACTTAAAACTCAAAATAATGTTATGATTAAGGCTAGGTCCTTACAGGTTCTCCAATTTATTATAATAGAACCTTAATTATATCATAAACATAATATTTATCGATTTAAATGATTATTAGGACTATTAATGAATAATGGTAATGAAAATAAAAAATGGAAATCAATTGTTCCTTGGAAGTGGTAGTCCACACGTTTGCATGGATAATGATTTTGTTTTCCACAGAACAGGGATAAGAAGTAATAGAGTTCATCATTTTATAATATAAAACATATCATAAATATTATACTTATATATAAAGTTCAATATTATTACCATCCTTGAATGTGGTCATGGGAAAGAAATGTGTTACGTCGTGGAGGCGGTAATTCGAACATTTCATGAGTAATGGTTTCATTTTTCTTAAAGGGGGGGGGGGAGAGGTGGTTGGTGTTTATTAAATAAATATAAAAAACATTTTGTATAAAATAAATACTAAATTAATCATATAATATTGGGGAAAATAAATTTGAAATGTAAATATAAAATAAAAATATGTTAGCGAAAATATTGAACTTACATTGACACTTTGGGTATTTCTTAGAGGATTCCATGGAAAAAAAGGTCTTAGGATAATATATTATAACCAAAAGTTTATGAGATTTAAATATGATTCTAGGGTAATTATATTTTTTATATTTTTTGGAGTAAACATAACTTTTATAGTGTTATTGAATTGGTGGTGTGAGGGCCCTTTTATAAGTTGTGAGAATGGCTTTTTTGTAAATATTTTAGCTTAATATAAAGGGAGTACATGTTAAACATGTCAAGTGGCCCCAAAAATACACATTAATCAAGTGTATGAAGATATTAGTTCAATATTATCTCATGAAATCAATTTTATACATGGTTTTATCATGTTTCCATCATTTTACCCCATGAATTATTACTTTTACCATTTTAGATTTTGCTGCAGTACCTAGTTTTTACCTAGGGTAAATTATCCTTTATGCCCAAAAATAAAATAGACCTTATTACATAATTTGTACCTAATGATTTAAAATTTAAAATCCATTTAATAATTTTAAATTTCTAAAAGGGATAAAAAATAATTTTAAAATCATACATGTATAAGGTATTAAAAATAATTTTCTTAAAAAATATAATTTAAGTTCTAAAATTTCAAATATGTTTTTTAATTAAAACCAATATTTTTAAATTTATAATATCACTTATAAATTACATATATGGTTTTATAAAAATCTTTCATGAATTTCCAATTAATACTTATATACTAATAATTCCATAAAATTCAAGTTCTTTGTAAAAATGATATTTTTCACTATTCACCTAAAAATCATTTTTTACAAAAATAAAAAAAACAATCTTAAGAAAATATTTCTATAATGAATAAAAAAATACTCATTTTTTTAATTTATATTCTAAATTCTAGAAGTTTTTATTTAAAATAAAAAGTGAGATATTATGAAAAAAAATGATTTTATAGGAAAAACAATTTAGAATATTAACCATTCTCATTAATATTTCCAATTATTTACTAATTAAATTTTTATTAACCTATTATTAATATCAAATATATTTTATCAAAATTAATTATAATTTTCTTGAAATATAAATGCATATTTATAAAAAAACAATTCTATGAATAAAATGATCGTATTGGTCATTTTAAATATACCAATTGAATTTCATTTAAATTAAAAGTAGAATTTATTTTATTTCTATAAATATTTCATAAATCGGTAACACCTATTCATTATCACTAATTCAATGGCTAGGTTTTAATGGTCTAAACATATCACACTTTTGTTTAGTTTGTTTTATGTGTGAATAAATCTATAAAACACATTGACTTATTTAAAGGTGGTTATATATTAAAATTTCTGGGTGATTCAGGTATTTATATGGAGGATAGTCCATATGGAAATAAAGTTCTTGTAGACTAACCTATTGAAATGGTTTCCTTGATTGTGGTTGTATGGGAATCATAAAATAATATGTATGGCACCTGGTTTTGAACTCGCACCTCCAAAAGGTCAGAAAACGACCTAAACTACTCATCCATAAACACTATTATTCATATATATGTACATAGATATATATATATATATATATTAAAGATATACACAATAAAATGGGTTTTTTTTAACCCACACCTTGGAATACTTCCACAGTCACCTCTTCCACTACTCTAGAATTCATATTTGTTATATATATATATATATTTATTTATTTATTTACAAAAGTGTCTGAAAAAAATATATGGTTTTTCATTTCAAACATGGGATTCATCAACACATTAAAATGAATTTTCCACTTCATTGTGACTAATTTTGGTTTATTAACATACAAATATATAAATATATGTACATGCACACATATATAAGAATTTTTAAATATATCCCTACATCCATAGGAAAAAACTTCTTATGGGTATAGGGTCTCCAATAAAATTTTATAGCCATATAAAATGCCACCCATGGCTATAAATTCATGGTAAAAAGTCTATAGGCACGATCATTTTTTGGTTTGTGGCTATAGGGTCTTCCTATCATAAAACCTTTTCCCTCCAAGTTCACTTGAAAAAAATACCCATGTTAACCTATATCCATGGGAATTTTGTTCCCATGGATATATATGACCTATAACCACAAGCATCCCAATTATGGATATAACCCCATGTCCATAACATACTATCACTCTATGACCCTATAGAGTTATTAACTCACTACCACTAGAGTGGACTTTTAATTATTTTCCACTTATTTATTTCTATTTGAACCCAATGGTAATTTATTTTTTAACTGATTTTATTCAAATGTAAATCCACCGATTTCTTATCCCACCCTTTAAATAATAGGCATTATTTTATGGTCTTCAGAGTCTATTTATCAATCCTTGAGAATGACTATACACTATAAATTCATAATAAATTACCAGATAAGGTAAATATCTCTTTCATATTTTTAATCAAATGTTATCTTGAAAAATAATCTATTGAATTTTCTCAAATTATATCATTATAATGAAACCTAAAAAATATAATAAGGGAGATATGATGCTTGATAACTATGGGATGTATTGGAAATGGGTAAATTTTGGGCATCAGTATGATGTAGGATGATATTGGACATCAGTATAATATGGGGTGATAATATAAGATAGTTGGAATGTGTAAATTCTAGAATGATGGATGGGTATGATATCATCATAGTATTGGTTTATTTTATTGTGATGTGTTTAGGTAGGTGATTCCTATGGTGGGGAGTGAACATGGAAGGAATCAGTCCGTTTGAGTTAGTTAGGAAGGATATTTGGGATTAGATGGATTTTTTTAGAGTTGTCTCAATTTTTTGAGAATATTGAGGGTGTGGCACTCAATTTTTGGTAAGGTTTAGTTAGTGTGTGGTCTGAGATTTGTCAAGGATGAGCTATTATATGGTGGGGAGATTATAATTCCCTGGTTATTTGAGAGTGGTAATTCGAGTTAGATCTTTGATCGAATATGTGTCTTCAAACCCTATATAGGTGTTGGTCATGTTAGTGTTGGCTATAAATTGAGTTCAATGGCTATCATAGGATTAGATATGGGTTTATATAGAAGGAAAAAAATCCCAATTTGGATGATGGAAGGAAGGTTTGAGGTGAATTTTGATCATTATTGTTACTAATTGGAAGTTTAGTGATGTTTAGAGAATGATGGAATGAAGTTGGGAAAATTTAAGAAAAAGGGATAAGTGATAATGATTAAGTATCCCCATGCAAAAGGGTACACTTACATAAGGGTAAAGTCCTCATTTTTAAGGTTACCCAACTCATTTGGGAAAATTTGTTTATTTCCCCATGCACAGAGACACATAGCTCTCAAAAAATTAAAAAAATTTGATATGTAAGGGTAACCAGAATTTACTTTAGATACATAAGGGTTACTTTAATTTGTGAGGGCTGGAAAATGGTATTTTATAATACATAAGGGTTGTTTGGGTGATGTTTAAGGGTTTCATACTTTGAAAATATTGATTTGGATTATACATAAAATTTATTTTGGGTGATACATATGAGTAATAAACTTCACAAATATTGATTTGAATGATTCATAAGACTCAAACTAGGTGATATGAAAGGTTAAAATACTTTCAAAATATTAATATTTATGATATTTAAGGTTTTATCTAGAGATTTGAAATGGTGCTATAATTTTCCAAAAAAAATAGAGTGTGGAGTTCAATAATATGGAATCATGTGATGAGCCAAGGGTTATGTTGTGATGTGAAGTTCCTAGTTTTCTTTAAAAATAACTAATTAATTGGTTAAATTAAGTATTTAAGGTGAGTTTCTCTATTTTGGAATGAAGTAAAGTGAGTACTCCCAATCTCACCTCTCTCTCATTCTTCCTTCCCTCGTGAGATATCTTCATCGATTTTTTTCCATTATTTGTGTTGTTCATTAATGGGAGTATCTATGGGTAAGGATAACTAACTTTGGGTCTCTAGTTTTGGTTTCTCTCATAGTTTCATTGCTTTCTATCAGTTTTGCCCTAAATAATGGATTTTTCAAGATTATATGATTTCATATGATCGAAACCATATCAAAAAGATTTTATTTTAAAGTTGAGTCCTATAAATTCTATATAGGTGGATCCTAGTTATTTCCTATGTTATATGCATGTTTATGCATCATGTGGTAATTAGGAATGGGTTGGGTCATGTGAGTGACTATGAAAGAACCCCATTATATACTTAGTTGTTCATAAGAGATACTTATGGGTTGTCTCATGTAAAAAATTATGGGTGTGTCTCAGTTGGTCTTGGATTTCTTGGATGTGTGGTTTGAGGGATTTATGGGGATAATGCGTGTTGTGGGTAAAGTTTCTTGATATATATTGATTGATGTCATTAATTGGGAATGTGATAGGTGTATCACATGTGAAAATGATTGATATTGATCACCAATAATTTTGTGTCATGTTTCATCAGTGAGATGTGGATGATATTGACCATTATAAAGGGTGGTAATAAAGGTTAACTAAGGGGTGACTATGGATGATATTAAAAATTGGCAATAGAGCGACATGGTTCTACAGTATTGTACGGATGGTGTTAACCACTATCATGTGTTTTAGAAGAGTTTCATATAGTTTTAATCATATAATTTTGATAAATTTATCACCCCATGGGGGCTTGAGACTATGGGGTGATTTCCACATAGGATAGGGTCCATGAAATGGTTTTGACCACTAGTTGTTAGCGGTATCCTCTATAGATTTAATAGCTTATGGGTGATGTTTTTTACCATAATTATGGAAGAGGTATGTTTCATAAGTGTCCAATGGATCTTTGGGGTTATTTAGATCGTCAGTTTTGAGAATAATGATCACCTTATATATGGGATATGTTGGGGATAATGGGTCGGACATTATAAATTAATGGTGTATTTATGCCTTCAGTTTCATTAGGTTGTTGAATGGGTGATTGGTAAAGGGTTTGGTTAACCATGGGACTTCTGATATGGTTTTTGGAAATTCTATTAAGGGGTCATGATTGAATTTGTATGGTTACTGGTTATGGCTAGCATGTGATTTCATCTGACATAAAACTAATTGGATGGTTGAAAGAACTTTTGGTTTGAAATATTATGGATGCACTATTACACTTCAGCATTAGTCAAGGTAGGTAAAGGATCACTCATGGATATTCTGGAATGAGTATATTAGGATGAATGGTATGATATTTTTTGGTTTATTTCACTTTTCATACACTTTTATACCTATAGATATTATCCTGGGAAACAATTGATATTGGGTAATTGATTTCATACTCACACCCCTCATGGTCCCTCCAAGACATGTGTAACATTTATTATATATGTCATATATAAGAGAAATGGAACATGATTATATTCCTAGTAGATATAGAGGTGTAGATGGTGCATGGGTTGAAAGTTTTGGTTTTACAGATACCCCAAGTGGTTCCTTAGTGCTGGAATGATAGCTTTTTTTGTTACCTTTTCCATGTACAGATGTGATCAGTCTATGGGTGACTCATTGATTTTTTTTATGATTATCATGATATTATAGATTTTTATTTTTATATCATGTGTATACTCTAGATTATTTTTTGTATTTTATTTAGTGTTGTTTTTTTTGTTATGTTGTTGTTATTTATATTTAGAGGGTATAATCTCCTTAATGTCCCCCCTTAGACCCTCACTGGTATTCAGTATCCTCTATAATATATGGAGGTGTTCCAGAGGTCTTGTGGTGTTATGATCCAGTTAATGGAATATGTATTCAAGATTATTAATTTAAGTCAAATCTCATATCGATCATGTGTATTTGGACCCTATCGAGGTGTCAAGATTATCAATGTTGGCTGGGAATCAAGTTCAAGAGTTTTTCATGATCTTAGAGATAGAATTATATAATAGGAATAAAATAATGATGTTGAGGTAGGATTGAATCTAGGAGGTGAATTTTTGGCATCATTTTTGTTAATTAAAAGTCTGGAGGTGTTTGGAGAACTCTGTAATAAAGTCTATAAATGTTGGTAAATTTAGCTTAGTCTTCATGTATAAGGGTATACATACATGAATGTGACTTTATCACATGTAAAGGTACTTAAATCATTCAATAAACTTAGTTAATTACTCATATTTAAGGGTGTATAATTCTTGGAAAATGGTTATGTATGATACATAAGGGTAACCAAAATTTCCATTATGATACATAAGGGTTACTCCAAGATGTGGGGGTTATGATAATTGTATTATCTAATATGTAAGGGTTATTCAGGTGATATTTAAGGGTTATATAATTTTAAAATATTGATTTGGAAGATACGTAAGAGTTAATCTGGGTAATATATAAGGGTTCTATCCTTTTCAAATATTATTCTGGATGATATATAAGAGTTGATGTGGGTGATACATAAGGGTTAAAAACTTTTCAAATGTTGATTTAGGTGATACATAAGGGATGATTTGGTGGTACATAAGGGTTCCACAATTTTCCAAAAAAATGAGTGTGAAATTATGTGTGTGGTCATCACACCATGATCAAGATGGTCATGCTATGATGTTCCATATCTAGTTCCAAAAAAAATTAATTGTTTAAATTTAATATTTAAGTAGGGTTTCTCCATTTCATCCAAAAGTAAAATGAGTACACCCTAACTCTCCACTCTCCCTTATTTTTTTCCTTATTTAAATATCTCCCTAGATTATTATCTATTATTCTTATCATTTGTTATAAGGATTATTTTTGGGTAAGGATATATGATTTTGGTTATATAATATTGGATTTTATCACATATTCTTTATTTTCTATTGGTTGTTCCCTAAATTCAAGATTTAATAGATTATTTTATTTATTCTAATTTTTTTTATTTCTTCCTAAAAACTCTAGTTGGGTGGTGAATATTTATTTTTTATGTTATATGTGTGTTTATGCATTGTGTGATAATCAAGCATGAGTAGGGTCTTGTGATAGACCAGTAATAGAACCACTTGTGGGTTTTATTATTAATAAGATATACCTAAGGGTATTCTTATGTGGAAATTATGGGTGTGGATGAGTAAGTTATAGCTTACTTGTTTGTGTGGTTTTATTTCTTGATGAGAATGATGTTGTGTATTGTGGATAAAGTTTCTTAAGATAAAGTAATTGATGTGGTTTCTTGGTAACATAATGGTTGTAATTCATGTTATTGTGGGTGATGATGATCTCCGGGAATGGTCTGATGTGTTTCATTAGTGTGATGTAGATATTTTTTACCATTGCCGTGGGTGGCGATAGAGGTTTGTTGATTTTTGACTAGGGGTGATGTTGATCATTAGGAATGGGGTTATGTGGTTTACTAGTATAGTGAAGATGGTTTTGAAGATTATTGTGTGTGGAGATGGAGTATCTATGGGTTGTAGTCATGGTATTTTGGTGATTACCTCTCAACAAAGGATTTTAGGCCATTAGGGTCATGTTCACACAAGGTAGGGACTACGATGTGCTTTTGATCTCTAGATTTTGTCAGTATCCTCCATATAAAGAGTGGATTAGGGATGGTAATGTTGACCATTATTATGGATGGGGGATATTTCATGGGTGTCCATGGGATATTAGGGTTAATTGAGATAATTGGTTGGGAGTGGGATACTTATCATCGATATAGGATATATTGGGGTAAATGGGCCAAACCATGTAAAGGATTGGTGACATAGTGCCTTGGTTTTCATTGGGTTGTTGAGATATAAGTTGGTAAAAGGTTTGAATGACTATAGTACTTATGATATGGTTTTTGGATGTGTCATTTGGGAATTATGGTTAAATTAGTGTAGTTATTGGTTATGGTTTTCGTGAAATATCATGTGACTCAAAAATGGTTGGAAGGTTGAGGGAACTTTTGGTATTATAGATTGTGGATGCATCATTCCACTTCTATAATGTACAAGTTAGGTTAAGTCTCACTCATAGTTAGTTATACATGGTTGGATCAAGTTGAAATTTATACTTTGTTTTCCAATTATTACACCTTTCATACACTTTTATATGTATAGATATTATCTATAGACGCTATTTGTGGTGGCCTAATGAGTTCACACTCACACTATGAATGATCCCTCCATGACACATTCAGACTTTATAATTCATGTAACATGTAATGGTAAGGACTCGTTATTAAGATCCTAGTGTATATGGATGTGAAGATGGCATACTAGATGAACATTATAGTTTTATAAATACTCCAGGTGGTTTCTTAGTGTTATACTAGTAGTTTATTTTGGTTACTTTGTGCATGTATGTATGTGATCATACAATGAGAAATTAGTTGGTTGTTATATGACTAACATGATATTTTGGATGTTTTATTTTCTTATCAATTGTATGTACAAGATTTTATTTTATATTATTTAGTGTTTCTTCCATTATTGTTGTTTTTTTTATTATTTATCTTTAGATGGTATAGTCTCTACATTATCACCCCTTAGACCCTTATTACTAGTCAGCAGCCTTTGGAGTACGATGAGGTGTGGCTGAGGTCTAGTGACACTTCGATATGGTCAATATAGAGTGATAAATTTTGGGATGTTATAATAAGAAATGAATCATGTATCCCGATATAATATATATGTACATTTAATTAATATTTAACCTATATGATCCACCCTAGGATCACTATAAGACCTAAAAATTAAGGTGATATTATCCCCAAATTCTCCAACATATAAGATTCTAACCAAGGTGATTCCTAAAGAAATGTTATGTTTTGCATTCCAAACACTAATAGTCAGCATCTCAGGTTTTCATATAATAACTATTTTCTTAGGTCCATGGTCAACTATATATTGATCAGATGGAATCAATTAATAGTCTCTATATCATAACTCATCCCAAAAAAAGATGATTTTCCCACCACCATCTAAAAAAGAGGTGATCAATAGGGTATACCAAAAATGGACTTAAAATATGCCATATAAATTGATTCTAATAATTATTATTATTGGTAAATTACATAAATGCCATATAACCCACCCAAAAACTATTGAAATCCAATATTCACATGTATATAATTCCCTCCAACACCCTAATAGTATTCTAAGACTTTCCATTATCCTATTAATGATAATTTATACTCAAATTTTTGGAGGGTTTAAATCACCCTATAGTATCGACCTAAAATGATAAATTAATCCAAAATATTAATTAGATAAAAAAATTCATTATGTGAAATAAGTTAATTTTATAAACATAAAAATTTCATAACTCATACAATGACTCAGTATTCAATTTCTTATAATGTGGGATATATTTATCAATTGATCAATTATAACCCATATTATATTTATTCCCTTATATAAATTAGTAGTTCAATTAAAATATTCTTCATGAAAATAACCCACTTTTATATGGGAATGATAAATGATTGTAATGTACCTATCGACCTCTAATTTTAGATGTCCACTTACTAGAAAGGGAGGTACCATAATACAAATACATCTATAATCATCTACATACCTAAACACTATTACTATATCTTATAATCATGGTACATTTTGGATATATTAAGAAGAAAAAATCCAAGAGTGAACTCCCATTTAACCTCATATCTTGTTTTCAAAGTTACCATGAGATTAACAAAAAACATATAGTACCAAATCAATTTCCTAATTCCAATCAAGATATCACCCCTTACCAATAACTCTCTTTCATAGAATGATATTTTCTAGATCTTTTTTTGTTTAAAGATCACATTTTATTAAAGGAAAAAATAACATAAGTTGGAAACATTATATTTATCGGGAATTTACACCATCATAAAATCAAGTGAATGTGGATATTAAACCATCCTTTTATAATTGAGATTAAAATAAATTCATGAAAATATATATCTCAATCCCATATTGTTAATATACCTGAATAGTCTATCTCAAAACACATGGTTTTCTCAATACTCATGTAAGTGTATCACATGTTCTAGCACAAGATCATGTTTTAGGTTGTTCCTTTTATTCATAATTTAATTTTGAGGCCCATAAACTACATACTTATCACTCTACATCAATAATCAACCTAATCCCAAACATTTGGTATAAAAAAACTGAGTATATTTTACATGGATCTGGTATTATATAGATTGGGTTAGACACCATAAACTTAGATAACACATTATCTTTTGTTTCATGGGGAAAAATGAATGGGAAACCAAATTTCATTATCATTTATATCCTAAAACAATTTTTATTATGCAAACAAATGAAAACATGTTGAAAATAACATCATGGAAGTGCCAAAAATCATGCATAACCACATTTCATCAATAAACATACCATTTTCATTAAAAATCAATGAATACATAAGGAATATGTAGATATTAAAACCGATAGGAACATAAACTTCATACATCCTCAAGGAAGATAAAATCCTTGGAGGTGAATTTTCATATCAAAAAAGGCATGAGTGATGGAAAACAAATACCTTTTCATAAGTATTATTACCTTTACTTATGAAATATTTCACCTTTAATTGGTTAATTATATCAAAAAATCATGAAGGTTTAATTATGTTCTAAATTCATCAAGTGGATTATATGACACAAATGGTCATGTAACCCCCCTTAAGTGGAAATTATTTTACTAAGGTCCTTTGCTGATTTTTTATACCTCTATCCAAGGAAAATATTTTCCATTTATTCAAAAATACTACATTGATCAATAATGTAACTCTTTGAATATGTGTTATATCTCTACACCCATATTCACAAAGGTTTCATCATATGAACATGTACCACCTAATCAATTTCATTGGTTCCTTAGAATGAAGATATTTCCCCTTATCGAAGATCATACTTTCTAGATTCCTCTTCCTAGATGAAATCAAAATACATTACATTTCATGGTTTTGGATATAATCTAATCTATTTATCTTACCTAAGGACCTATCTCTATCAATTAACATGCTACTCTTTATTGAAATATGTTATATTACATGGGTTCAATTGAACTCCTGGGCTTCTCATGCACAAGTCCAATTCTAATGTCAATATTTGATGGCCTCATACACCTAGGTTTCTTAACACATAATCTTAAAATATATAGTATCTTATCCTCCACATATGAAAATAAATTTCACTAAGTTCACATTTCTGTATAACCTCAAACTACATGGTACAGGTTCTCACCACGTGACCTTAAACTATATGGTAATCATCCCACCCGCCCACATTATATAAAACTATATGGTATACCTTTCTTGCATGGATTTAAACTATAAAATTAATCTCTAAATGGTGAGTTTTAATCCTTCTTAAATGGATTATAACTAAAAGAATCATTTATTAATAGAAAGTATTTATCCCTTATTAAATGGATTGAAACTATACACAAACCACTTTAGAATACATGGTCTTTTATTCTCATTAATCATTATATATAGGAATCCTCTTTAGGTTTCAATCACAACATCACTAGAACTATTTTCTTTACTCCCCAAAGAATCCCATAGTCACCTTATTAGATAATTTTAAACTCTAAAGTGACCTTCAAAATCATTCTAATTGATATTAATCTATATATTAAATCATATCAACATACTAGATGGATTTTAACTCTAAATTAACCATCACAATCCTCATATATATATATATATATATATATATATTAAAACATTTCACCTTCTTGTATGAATTTAAAAACCAAAGATACCTTCAAATTCTTCTTATATAACATTAAACTATTTGATAATTATTATCACCTACATGGATTACATTAAGCTCTATAGTTACCTACACTATCTACTAATATGAATTTAAATTATAGAGTAAATAATATAATCTTCTTTGATGGATTTAAACTCTACAGTGACCTTTATGGTCTATTAACATGTCAATTAACTATAAAGTAAATATTATTACACTTTTTTATAGAATTAAACTCCAAAGTGATCATCATATTTTTTTTTATTTTAGACCATAGTCTACAATTCTTATGGATTTAGATATTATGTGTGGGTTATTATAGGAAATTAAACAATAGAGTATCTTTCCAATGGCATGAAACTATTGAGTTCTTCCCTGTAGGTATTTAAATAATAGATTACCTTCCATTATAGCAATAAACTATAATGTGACTAGTCATTATTATATGAAAATCATAAGATGTCATGCTCCATAATCATAAGAAAATTTCATTACTTATAGAATTAAAGGTGCATGAAAATAATTCCACATTTCAATAAAAGGTAATAAAATTTCTTAAGTGATAAGTAATGTAAATATTTTATGTCCATTAGGATAGATTTGTGAATATTTTTCTAATTACTCTTAAATCCATATGATATTCTAAAACTAGATAAGAATTCAATTTCTAATTTGATTCATTATCATATACTCTTGACTTACATACTAAAAAAATACATCATTAAAATAGGTTATATAGGAATATTAAGGGAAAATTGATGAACTTGATGTGAAATCATTTTCTATCCAATGAAGTGACTGAGTAATATTTCACAACTCAACATTTCATATGCTACTGATGGTTTGTTATTCAATTTTCATCCTATAGAATAAAAATATCTATGATAGATTATTTTATAAGATGATAAATGGAAACCTACCATATATATTTGGTTAAATTGAAATTATTAATTACAAGAAAATAATTCTATTCTCATATGCATCATCTATGTATTTCTTTTCTATCATTATTATTACTTTCATGAATTTTTGGAACCCACGCCCTCTCTTCCAGAAACATATACTCTAATAAAGTATGGTTAAGTCTATATTCCATGAGTTTGTTCATGAAGGTGTTATATAAATGTGGAAAATATCTTAGGAAATCCTATATTCATAGATATATTATGTCTAGTTACATACCTGAATACAACCAAGGGTAGTTGCACCCTGTTAATTTTTTAAACCACTCTTATAAGTATAATAGTGATTTACTACCCAATATATATTTAGGGGTGAGGATTATTCGTTTTAGGTCATTGATGAATCCTAAGAGCTACATAGGAGGCCTCTTAGTAGTTATGGTCATCACAACCATCGGGAATATCTACCCAATAAGGAATTTCCTTAAGAAAATACTATCACAAAAATTCTTTATTAGGCCTTGATAAGACCTCACTTAGATCTAGTGTCACTCATAAACTTTAAGAATTACACCCCCTCATCTACTTATGTGTTCCTAATGTAATATTATCACATTTTGATAATTAACTAAGGATAATTCTCCATTACTTTTCGATAGAGTACTTATAAATCAACCACATTCACTTTTATGGAACCTCCAGTTAACTCTTACCTCTTATGAGAGGTCAATCAATATAAAGTTATTACTTGTAGTAATGAAACATTAAACCAACATGATGGTTATTACATGGAAATTTAATCACCTACTAGCATATATTCCTTCCTTTCCATATTTAAGAACTCTAATTGGAGTTATCACTCTTCTAGGGGAGGCCTATACACCATTGGTATAAAAGGTGGGTCACCCATGATCTCTTAATGTACGAAACAACTGATGAAAATGAGAAAAATTTCATTACTATAAAATTATTCACATAGTACTAAAACCTTTGATTTATTTTTATACTTATACATGATAAGAAAATAGATTTTTTTTTAAATTACCTTATAAGTATTTATATAAAGGTTATAGGGGTCATCTTCAATGGGAGAGGACACATTACCTTTAGAAAAAAACTATATTTTTTACTTATTTGAATCTGAGGAGTATATTATGAATCCAGTGCCACTAAGTACCCAAATATGTAAAGTAAGAGGACAACATATTCTCATCCTTGACCTAAATAAATCTATATTATATATTATTCAGAATCCTAGTATGATTTTAATGTTCCCCTTTATCAAGAGGCACTCTTAAATATGGATACAAACCATCTATATATTTTTTAATTATATATATCAATCCAAATTAAATGTCAACATGTTATCCATATACTTTTCTAACACAAATTTCATGACTATTTCCTAAATAAATGAAATATAGGGTCACATCAGACCTTTTAGCAAATTAACTAAAACTATCTTAATTTCTCTAACAACCATTTCTATTTTTGGGTTAATACAAGTCTTTACATGATGTGAAACTAGAATTATTATACGGAGATCAAATTGTAGTGATAAACTAGCCTAGTACCAACCATCAGTGCCTCATTCTCAAGTTTCATTATGGGGAATTCATACAATACTTTTTTACTTAGATATGGGAAACATTAAATTTCCTTAGATTCCAATTAATTATGTGTGCTAGATATGTAAAACATATCAAGGCACTCCTTGAACAATGTTAATAAGTTGACCTTTTGTGTTGCTATATCAAGGAACTTGAAATCTATAAATAACTATGAATTCTTAAGGTATATTTGTATATATAATATTTGATAAATGTATAAGATCATTAAGAAATATTCTCATCGGTTTCACATAATATACTAGGGAATTTTAAAAAAAACTTACACTTCTTAATTCTAACATGCCGCAAAGAAGCATAAATATTTTTGTTCTATAAATCCTTTAAAATAATTGTTAAACTCTATATACAATGTCATTGGTATTGTTAATTCCCCAAGATAGATACATGTGTATAATTTACAATTTAATCAAATATCACTCCCCACTTGTAAATATTAGAGTAGATATACCTAGAAAAATATAATAGTTGACAGGCTCTGGTAGGAGGTCACTCATATGATAACCATAACACTATCTATATTGAAAAATTATCATATTAGGATAGGGGTATTTTTATATCAACCAGTACCCCAAAATAATTCTTTTTATATTTTTAGTAACTCATGGAACCAATATGATATCATCCTAAATACAACCCTAGTCCTCTAGGAGCATTTTTATATTAATGAATACCCTAATTATCGCATGTTGAGATAGTAGTATCCCTAGTAGCCACTATATAGTCATTAATAAAATTATTGTTTTCTAGGATGGGGAAACACCCATTGATAACCATCCATATGTTATTTTCTTTAAATCAATTATTAGTAGTTACATGAGGAAATTCTCTCAAATTCACCTTCCACACAGATATAGGTTCTATGATAGTCACTTACATATACCAAAATGGGTAAAGTTTAATTGGAAAATGTATTATAATAACTAAAAGGTTCTAGGATATGCCCAATGTATAAATGTACCAATAGTCAAGGATGGTGACCTTAGTTACATCTCAAAAATAATTTATCTACTCTACTTTGAAGATGATGATGAAACGGGGCCCCCAAGAACCATATCAGTAAATATCATAACAATAGGGATAACTATTTCCTAAGGGTATAATTTTAATAATTATTTGGGTAGAGACAACTTATTATTATAGGATTATTCTTCACCTGAGACCCATAGAGAAGTTTTATATACTAGAGGTCAAAATAAAACATTAAGGTAGGGATCTCAACTATAGGAACCTATAACTCAATCTAGAAACACTATAGATAAGAAAGTAACCTTTTATATATCCACATTATCTCATTTACCAAAACCTATCAAGGTTATCTCATGGAGTAATTATATTTTCATGATAATACAAGAGATTGGGGACCTGAGGAGAATACTTTCAAGTTTACCCATAACTATGTCACAATTGATGATGATGTTTGGGTTAATGTATATCCCCATTTTTAAAAATTGTAACAAAAAGTTAAATTTAATCTATCTATAAGGGTTGATATAATTCATTCAAATGACTCAATATGTGATCAATCTGTCCCACTAATATCCTCCCCTATGTATTTTAAAAAATTTCCTTCATGGGATTACAAAAAATCGGTATGTCAAGAAAACCACCTAGTGTGGTTTCAAACATAGGGAGATGAATCATAAGATAGAATTATTGGCTCTATAACCACTTGAATAAAATTGAAAAAATACTAAAATTCATCTTTATAGATAAAGTGTAAATCCAACCTAAAGTGGGTAGATTTTAATCTTCTATTAGTAAACATTAGAATTCCTATTTTGAAATCATTTAATTATATGGTTGAACCAAATTAGTCTCTCACAAAAATTTATTCCTTATATGGACCTATAATAGGGAATGTTGAATAAAAGGAGGAATTAAATCACAAATTGATTTATCCTAAAAATATATGGTCCCATGTTTGTGGGATAAAACAACCTATAAGTTGGATAAAATACAAATTTAAGGATATTCATCTAAAGATGCACTATCAATTATATTATATTCTAAGAAAGACAAATACTTGATACCTCTACAATCAAAATAGTGGGAGATTTAATGAGTAGATAAATTCATGAACTGATTGAATGAATTAACATGCTCTATTAATATACCTCTCCCATATGAGTAGTTGTTTGAAATATATTTATGGAATATTTGGGATAATTTGGCTCTGACATTAATTATAATAAACTACCATTATATATTTCAAGGGTTTTTTGAGTTGATACAATACTTAGATAACTCTCAACATCATGCCAAGGAAATCCCCTATACTGGACCACCTCCACAAAATAGGGGACCTAAAAATTCATAGGTAGGGATAGTATCACTATCTCCCTCCCCCAACAAATCATGTATCATGTGACACTATAACCAATGCTTCAGTAGTATTGTGAATTTCCTAATAAAAATAAATTGGAAAGGCACAAGATCAAAGGTATTATTCTATTGAGGACTAGAATATATGGGTATATTATTCATAATTGGAGCTAGTTTTAAGGTTTTTTATATCTACCCTAGGAAATATATTACTAAATATTATATATTTTTAAAAAATATATCAAGAAGAGTTAAAATAATTATCCTGATTACTAATTATAACCCCATTACTAGGATATATAATATATGAATTTTTTTATTCAGTGATTGTATATAGAAAATAGTTGATGAAATTTAATTTAATTTGAATGAGATGAAGGAAAAAAAATTATGTATCATCCACTCCCATTATTCTATAATATAATATTAATGATGATTTATAGGATATTTAAAATATGTATGGACATAAATTTGACATTTAAATAACTTGAATGATATTCACTCATGCACATGATATAAGTATCCATGGATGAGAAAGTTATTCATATCTCTTATACTATAAATAATAATAAATGATGATTATAATTACATTTAAAGGAGTAACTATAACTAGTATCAATTCTATAAATAACCATATTATCCATCATGGCCTTAAATTTGGGGAAATAGAAAATTCCCAATAATGAAAGATATTATACTCCTAATGAAAAATCATGCATTTATTTTTTTCAATTATATTTTAACAAAAAGAAATATATAATAATATATAATACCACAAATATGAGGACATAGCCTTAAAACATTACATAATATGGAGTTTTTAGATAATAATTCACATTATTATATTTTGAGGATCTTTACAGTTTAGAGTTTTACAGAATTATTACATAACTCTTACATAAAAACCTATATGTTAAAAAGTGTATAATTCTACTAGATATCCATTTTTACCATAATATTAAACACTTACAATGAAACATGTTTTCTTTTCATTAAAAATATTAATGAATTTTAACTTGACTTCTTATTTGTTACAACTCATCCTTAGACCATGTGAAAAACATTTAAAAACATGGGGTGAGAACAAAAAGTAATGGATATAAAAGAAATAAATTTATTAGTCCATTGAAAAACATGAAAACCTATAAAATTATTACCTTTTCCATATTATTCTTTGAGCGTATAAAATAAATCATATCCATATGTGAAACACACTTTTTCTCAAAAAAATTATTTAAAACTCATAATATGAAAATAGAAACCCTTGTAGGAATCTTAGATATTTTTATTTATGAATCATGTTCACTCATGTTAGAAATAACTAAAACCCAATTAAATATATAGGATAAACCTACCTGGTTAACTCCCTCCTTATTTCCTTTTAAGACAAGGAACATTACCCAATGCATTGGAGGGTTATATCAGGCTCACCCATCATATAATATCAATTTAGCTCATCCATCGTCATCTATAATCATCAAGTAACATGTCATGAAAAAATAAATTTATTTTTATAATATTTCATCATAAATCCCTTGAAAAAATTATTTTGATCCCATAAGATAATCACTTTCCATTTTAATATAAAAATAGGGATAAATATCCCTTTATTTTGAAAACTCTTTAAAATAAAAATTTCCCCAAATATTATGGGAATGATTTTATTTGAAAATAACCTTGGAAAGTTGTAATGGAATATTAAAATAAATTAAAAATCATGATGACATGAAATTATATTCATGCTATAAAAGTTAAACCAATGATTCATTTCACACCTTCGATAAAAGTACCTCGTTCATAAAATGATAAGAAGATTCATTTTTTAACCTTATAAAGAAAGTAAATTTTAGTATAAAAATTATTTTGTAAACCATTTATGAGTAATTAAGATATTTTATAGAACATAATGAAAATAAAACATGTATAAGGAAGAAATAGTATCAGAAGGGAAACTTAAAAATGTTTAAAAGAGTTTTTAAAATAAAATACTTTATGACTTGATAACCTTAGAACCCATAAAACATTAAAGGAAATAACTTTGAATGTATTTTAAAAAAAATTAATTTTTAGTTAATATTGATAAAATACGTTTAAAATGAAATTTATACACCACACAAAGAAAACTTGTGGTGAAAATAGCTTAAGTTTCAAATAAATAAATTCAAGACTAGAAATCATTTAACTTAAATACCATCTAGAATTATACATTATTTAAATCCTGTATAATAAAATTATATTAGTCATTAACTTGATTAATAACGTTTTTCATGTTTATTCCATTTTCATTATCCATTTTATGTTACTTATAACCATAATTTTTTTAGTTACTTAATCAGTTGAGTTTATGTCGAATGTTTTGAAGATGTTTGGTTCATAATCCCAAAACTGCTTTGGTAGGATGAATATGGTCAAATGGGTCATTGTTTCATCATATAAAGAATCTTAATAATGTAATTATTATCAATTTTATATATTAAATAAAATTTTAGAACCATCCATGAAATGCATACATGAAAAAATGGATTACATTGTGCTATAGAGGTGGTAGTTCGCATGTGCGTATGAACAACATTATCATTTTTCAATGGATGAAATGGTAAGAAAATATTTGATATATTATTTTTCAATAATGATAATTATGTCATTAATATCATATATTATAATTAAATTGAGCATTAAAACCATCCTTGTGAGGTGGTGATGAAAAATTAAACACATCGCTTCATGGAGGTGGTAATTCACATGCACACACAAGTGATGTTTTCATTTCCCATGAGATGGAAAATGATATGAGGAAGGGTTTTAATATAATAATAATAATAAATAATTATTATATTTAAGATAATTATTTTAAAATTAAATCATGTTTAAATAATATTTTAAGAAGGTATAATAAGAAATAAACTTGAAATAGGTCTGTTAGGACTTGTACCTTCTCCTTGAATAACCTATTTTTCTTAAACCTTAAGACTTATAGGTTTGTTATTTTGGTGGTAAAAAGACCTCTAGGGAATGGGTATGGATCTTAGAGAGATATTTGGGTCATTATTGGATAAACTATAGTTCTCAAATGGTGTGAGGAAATGAGGATTTATAACTGAAGGGAGGGGCACCCTTTAAATTGCTTAAAATATTAAATTAATATAAATCAATTTTCATGTTCAAGTGGTTCCAAATTTATATATTTCAAATTTATGATTATTATTTATTTAAATACCCTAATAAATTAAATTTGGACAATTTATGTGATGTTTTAACCATTATCGCTTAGTTTTAACCCCCCCCCCCCCCCCCATTACCCCTTTTGACAATTACCTTGATATCAAAGTCCTTTACTCTTTAGGGGTCAACAAAGTTACTATAAAAGGAAAAGTGGACCATAAATGGATAATGTTATATATTATAAACCATATATCATTAAATTTTTGAAATATATTATTTTTAGTAATTTTATATAACTTAATCAAATAGTATTTTACATAAGATACCATTAAAGTTATTTTTGGGACTATTCACATGATTTTACTTTTAAAAATTTAAAGATGGTAATTTAATTTGAATATAAAATTTTAAAAAACATTTAATATGTTATATTTATCTATATAATTTTTGGGACAAAATAATTCATCCAAAATATGCTAATTTTAATGTATTTAAAATCATTTACTTGGTTTTTCTTTTACTTGAACAAACATTATATCGGTGTTGCGTGAGCATTTAAGGTAATTATTCCACCACTAAAAATTAAAAATAAATTACCATGATAAAAAATATTTATTAATAATTTAAATAAAAAAATATAACCAAACATAACTTGTTTTTATCCCTGTCACAAAATATTATAGATAATAAAAGCATGAGAGTGACATTTTGAATTTATCCTTTACTTAAAATAATATAAATTTTATAATCAAAAGAAAGAGGAAAGAAATTTCCATGTTTTAAAATATTGTATTTTTAGGGTATAAAAAAATATCCATTAAAAACAAGTTGTATGGATATTTTAAAGTCTTATCTCATAGTTTTAATCTTGTTTTACCCATTTTACCCCTACAAAGATAACAAATATTCACTACAGTTTCTATTCATAATGACCAAAAATAAAAGGGATATATTTTCTAAATTTTAACTTACTAATTAAAAATATGGAATAAATTTTTAAATATTCAATTTATATAAGTGTAAAAAATCAATTTTCATATAAATGTGTAAAACATAATGAAAGATAGTTTTTAGAAAAATGTGTTTTTAAGCCTAAAAAACTTATACCAAAATCAAGTATAATAGTGATTCCTATATAATTAAGTAGATTATGTATAATTAAATGAGACTTATGTTTCTTTAAGTTCAAATTAAAAATATAATGGGGATTTTTAATTACTTTATTTATTGAAAACAAATGATAGTTTAGAAAAATCAATATTTTTCACTATTCCCTAAAAAATCAAACTTTTCAAAAAATCCCCAAATATCACCATAAGATAATTTTAACATGTTAATTTAAAAAATTATATTCATTTAATAAAATAAAATTCCTAAAAATTGAATAAATTAATTATAATTTATGCGCACAAAATTAATTAAACCCCTTTTTTGATGAAAAAATATTTTTGAAGCATAAAATTACTTTACATAAAATTGAGTATTTATTTATTATGCATCAATAAATAAATTTGAATTATATAAAAACTTTATACATATTTTCATAATTTTTTCCTTATTCATACTTATAATTTAATATCTTGGTTATAAGGATCATATTTAAATGTTAATATTTTTATAGTATATCACAATTTTCTTAAAGATCTGTGTTGCATGCTAATCAAGCTTTTGAGCATAGTATTCTTTTAAACTAAATTTTTAAGTTTTTATAATAAATATGCATCAATGGAAATTTTTAATCCCTATGGGAGATAATAATTTAGAGGATTTACCTCTCTAGTTATAAATCATAGTAATGGTGAAATTCTATATCACATCATCCATGTTACTGGAACAAGGTGTCAAATTTTGGGAACATAGTCAGAATGATAGTCTAATACAAGGACCTATAATTATTCTTATTCCCTTATATGATTTTTTTGTCATTTTTTTCAAAGAAAACCCATCCATTATACCTTAAAATTATATTTTTATTGATCATAAAATTCTTAGAATAGTAAAAACATAAACACATTATGCCCAAAAAACATAACCTTCTTTATTATACAGGACTTTTCCACCTAAAGTGAGTGGTAGAAACCCTGGTAAGAGAGTGAATACTCAAAAATAATTATTAATTCTATGTGGGAATCAAGTTTATAATTTATATTTTTTTCTATTTCTAATCACTTACCCCTAGGGTATAGTATATGACTAGTCTGAAGTTGAACCCATTAAGAAAGGGAACACCAGTATAAAAACCCTAGTCTAAAATTCAAAATTTAATATTAATGAAAATATAAATAAATATAAACTTAGTGAAAATATTATTGAATTAGAGTGCGATGAGTTTTTATAATTACAAAATCATTAAATAAATAAGATTCTAAAATCTTTAATTGGTAGTTATTTTGTTATCATAATTAAATATAAGTAAATCCTTTGTCTTGGAATTTAATCTCTAATCAATAAATTCCTATTTTATTATAGTCAAATACTTCAATTCATTCAAGAATTTGGTGATCCAAAAAACTGTTTAAACATAATCATTCAAATAAATCTATGTCTATGAAGGAATCTAGGTAACTAGTGATTGAATTAAAAATAAATTCCAACATCAATAAGACAATTATCACACTTAAATAAAGAAGAAAGGATATAGATGAAAGTTTTAATGTAAAAACCTAATGTGAACTAATTTTAAAAATAAAATAAACTCAATATTTAATCTCCAAACATTAAAATTATTTGTATAAAGAGGTTAACCCATAATTTTCTCACAAGAACCAATGTTTTGAAAATGATAGACTAGAGAGAGTTTCATAAAATACTATATAAACAAAATATATCCATGATCCTTTTGACCTTTGGTCTATTACTCTAGAAATTTATCCGAAAAAGTTAAAAAATGATGCATTATTATAAGTAAATTACACCCTTTAATCTCCTTATCTCTTCCATAAATATTACCAATTTAATTACAACTCAAAATCCTTTAAAATAACCCTAAAACCGAGTGGTAAATCACTGATATCTACCCAAAAATATATTTTCATGATACCAAAAAGGATATAGTTAAAAAAATATTTAATTTCCATCACCATGATACAATATTCCATGTTGTGACACAATTTTTTTACTTATCATATCTCTTGTTTATTGCTTTGAATGATCACAATGCAAGGGTTATGCCTTTTAGTATAATCATTGAATCTTATCTTCTAGAAATTTGAATCCTCAAAGATCATAGAATTAAAATGTAAATTCAACCTCATCATGATAAAAAATTATGGTGCTTCTTTTTTCCCCTCTTTATCCTTCATTAAAATGCAAAGTAATAAGAAACACTATAATACTCCAACTCATAGTGAAATGCATTACCCCATGAAAATTCGGTCTTCCTATGATTTTTCTCTTTAATTGGTCATTCCATAATGCTCTACACCCCATTTCACAATCTCTAAAATTTTTATCTTATATATCTACCATGATGAAATCAATATCTTTCATACCACAATGTATTTAAACACTCATCAATCATGATATAATGTAAACATGTTATAACAATATTTCCATATTTAATCTTAAAAATTATCAAAACACCACCAAAATCATCCTTAATTCAAATAATAAAATAAAAAATATATAAACATACATAATTATTCAAGAATAATTCATTTATTAACAAAATTACTAATATAAAAAACATGTAAAATTTTGAGCAATCAATTTACCCCACACTTAAACTTTTTCATATCCTTGAGCATAGATCTTAATATAATCACAAAGATAATACATTATATCTATATTTTAAACAACATAGGAAATAAAATTAAATAAATATCAATGAATAATAAAATTCCATTCAACACATAAAAAAATATTTTCAACTCCTTATTTTTTAAGAAAACCTTTCAACTATGAATTTTATATTTCCTCTTAAATTGATGATACATATCTTCCCATCCATCCACATCTTAAACTAATTATTATTATTCATGCACACTTGTGATCCACCTTACCATAAATTTATTTAACTCATCACTAAATATATTTTATTTTTATTTTTCCTCAATATAAAATATATTAATTCTATCATGACCCCCTCCCCCAAAACTATACCCATCCTAGGCCAGCAATGAGAGAAGGGATAAGGTGTTTTCCGGAGTCCCTCCCCTAGTAGGCCCTAGTTTGGCAACTAGCACCGAGGGTATAATAAACATGCATATGGGAGGCATTACCCTCTAATAGAACATTAGGAAGAGAGATATAATATATATACACCAATAAACATGTAATCAGAAATGTATATATAAAACCATAGTGAAAACATGAAATTACATACAGTACTATAATAATTTAAAGAAAAACTATAAGTACAAAAGGGTAAAGATGGAAGTGACCATGAAGCCCAAACAGCTCCTAAAAAGCATGAGCTAGTAATATCCATCCTGATATCCAACCTTATCTAGATGAACAGAAAAATATATTATATATACGTATGTTGAGAATAATATTATACTCAGTAGGATCCTCCCCGAAGCCTATTTTTCAAAAGAAAAATAAAGCATCAGTGAACAATAGTGAAACTAACTCATCACCTAAACGGCTATAAAACATTCCAAGAATAGCCATGGATAACTCTCACTAAGTATCACATATAATAGAGAATATAATATAATAATGAAACATCAAGGTTACCCCACTCCTACTTCCATACTAGTTTGTTTCTCTGCCCCAACATTGTAGTCATGAGCCATCTCTCTCCAAAATAAGCCAGCCTAAAGAAACATGGTTAAGGCATCACAACATGAACCTCATCTATCACATCATCACATAATCTCATATCAAATCACAATATATAGTAACCAAGTAGTTTTTAGGATCCACCATAGCTCGTATGTCATGTATCATACATCTCTTATTATACCTCGTGCCATCACAGCTCATACACTGAGTAAGTACCTCAAACCATCATAGCTTATACCCATCATACCTATAATAATCCTTTGGATACTGTATCCAAATATACATGTGTGTGAAATAACCACAATCCATTACATCCCTCAACACACATATATGGGAAAACTAACCGTCATGCAATACCAGCATAAGTAACCACCAATATAAGTAAGTGGGGCCAGAGGGGGTAGTCATCCATCTATCCTCATACCAGGATGTTGGGGAAAACACCCTCCTATATTCTACTGGGTGTCAGTATCCCTAACCTACATGGGTGGGGTAGCATATAAAATAACATAATATTATTGATATAATATAGCTCACAACCACACTATGGGAATAACCTAGTCTTAGACTCAACTATATCTAATGTCACTCAAAATCCTAGCTTCCACTATTAAGACCATATATCCTATAAGAATAAAAAAATAGCTACCTTAATTACTTATTTCCATTTTATCATTTTTTATTGTTAATTAATTCATTATCCATTAAATTAATCATTAACATTATTCCACATTACATTATATTAATGATCAGAGTAAATTATATTCCCTCAAGGCATAATCCAAACCAAGTCTACGGTTTCTCAAAAGTAATATCTTTTAAAATTTCCATTACATCAACACAAACCCCATGTGTTAAAAATTATTTAATCATTATTATCATCATTACATAATCCAAGTACTCTGGGAAAACTATCTTAAGCTACCACAAAGAGTAAACATGAAACCAAGAACATACAACTACCTCAAGTAGTGGGTAAAGGAATGTAGATAAAACAAGTAAACCAATCATCAACCATTAAGCAGATTCACAAGAAAGCATCTTATCTATCAGTATCACATCAGTGGGAAATCCTAAATTCAACCCATTTCATCATCTCTGGTTCAATCCCTGACGGAAACATGTATATCCTAATGGATCTCTCCATCACAGAAGTCAACAACTTCCACATTATCTGAGCCTCCCCACCCACATCACATCAGTCATCTTAGGCTCATATCCTATCTAGGCATCCCTACCCCATTTCACATCACATAGTGAATCTCAAATCTAGAGAACATCACAAAAGAATCAGGAAAAAACAAGTACAACCAATAGGAAAATCTAGACCCTAAAATAAGGAATACAACCATCACATAGAAACGATCTCTCATGGATCTAAACTTAATGCACTCAACCTTCTCAAGAAGAAGGTAAACTTAGTCCCTATAAATTTTCTTTTTTAAAAAAACTGGTTTTTTATTCCATATTGAATTAACTAATTAATTATTTATAGGTTATAGATATGGGAAACCTAATGTATCAATCTATAACATGATATCAAAAGTTAAACATGATCTTATCATTAAAACCAGTTTCAATAAACTTAGAGAAGTTAAATTCTCATGTACATTCCTTTCCATGATTTTCAAAAATCTCAAAAAGAATTATCATGGTCCATATTCTTTATAAGTTCCATTATCATGGAAAAAATATTTAATTATTCATTCACATTTCATCAATCTGATTGTCATAAAATTATAAGAAACATTAGATTCAAACAAGCCACTTCTTTAATTATTATTACAATTAATAAATTAATTTTAGATTTATGTTATTTACTAATTTCCATTAAGAACAAAATTCTAATTCGTAGAATAATAATACATGCTAACAAGCATAACATAAATAGAACACTATCTAGAAAATAAAGAGGAAAACAATTATCATGGTAGAAAGGAACAACATGTGGTCACTTTAACCAGTTCTTTATTAATTTGGTTCAATAATTATTAGGTTAGTTACATTTCAATACAAAGGGATAAACCATACTAACTTTATGACTGAACATAAATGAATTGAAGAATCAATGAATCCCCTACATGGAATACAAAAGCTTCACGTGACTTACTACACTAAAATGAGGGGTGCCCGCAAGATGGGACCACCACTGGAGAACTTGATCCACTATAAAAAGAGTTCCAAAACTCTAAGGGAAGGATTTTATAATGGCTAGTCTCAAGTTAATTCAACTAGGAAGTAACAAAGGTAAATGACCTTTGTTTCTGAGTTAATAGACAGGATTATTGGATTTTTCATATTTTAAAAGATTTAATTCCTACTATCATGGATCTCATTAAAATCCATGTTCAAGGATGCATCTACAAAATCATATAACTCATAAAATCATGGATGCAATTATCCGTGAAGACCTAACCTTTGAATCCCCTTGATCCATGCTTCCTAAAGACCCACATGGTCATTTTTATGAAACTGGTGTAAATATCTATATAAGTTATTTCATGTAGCTGGAATCACCACAAATCCAAAATCCCTATGTTTCCATTTTCACACATAGATAAATTCCCCACATATCCAAAATTAATATGTATATGAATTCCATACATATAAAAATTCCTCACCTAGCCGTTTTCCCTATGTAGTTGAATCACATAGAAAATCACACCTGTAGCAGGCACTATAGCAGTATTGTAGCAGGAATTGTTCGGTACTGTAGCAGCCGGAACTATTCATCCATCTGGGCCTTCGGGCCACCGGTTTGGTCCTCGGGTCCTACAAGGCTTTCGGGACACCCAAGGCCATCGATCCAGTTGATTCTCAAGGCCTTCGGGCCACCTTAAGGCCTTAGGGCCACCCCAAGGCCTTCGGGCCACATGAATGCAGGCCCCAGACACACTACAAAAAAGGAGCAGCCGCAGAAGAGGATTTAGAGCAGGTTCCCCCACCAGAGCAGAGCCAAATGGATTGTCAGAATGAGAGGGTATGGCCATGCCATCGGTACCAGCTTGTGCTTGCACGGGAAGCCTATCCAGACGATCATGAAAAGGTGGATAGGTACTATCAAGATACCAATGTGGGGGAGGGGCAGTTCCTTGTAGATAGTCTAGTTGAATTCCCTAAGACCTTCAGGTCATGTAATCTTCTAAGCCTACAGGCCTTGTAATATCTGAGCCTACGGGCCTTGTAAGGGTTCCCCCTCATCCCTTGAAAGGGGGGTTATCAAAAATCAATAAAAATGAAGGCCTTCGGTCCATTCAGGCAGGTAACTAATGTATTCACATAAATAATCCAACCATGTATCCAATCCATCCATGTATTCGATTCATCCACATATCTAATCCTTTCATATTGTTGTTTCAACTAATGGTGAGTCAGGCTCTCACCCAAGCCCTGAACCGCACCTTCACAATCTGAAAAATCTTCCTACTTCCATATTTTAGCATCCAAAAACCTCCAAACCTACTCTAAGCCTCCTCCAAGCACCGCAAGCTTCAGAAACATGCTGAGGTTCGTACTAGATAAATATGGTACTTTACAAACCCTATCCATAGGTTTCTATGATATCTAAATATCCACTTAAAAATCAAACCACAATAATCAAGTGTATATATCATAAGGTTATGATTTCTTTGAGTTTTAGAGAGGGTGTTCATGATGTAAAAATTCAAATGAATTCTCAAAAAGGATTCTTGAATCTTAAGTATAATGCATGATATTTAAGAAAACTAAAATTGAAAACTATTCCTCCACTATTTAAAATTATAACACATGTCTTCTCCTTTTTCCTCATCTAAAATGGTGAAAATAGTAATAAAGAAACCAATGAAGTATTTACTCTCTTTTCAATAAATTTTTCTCTTTTTTAGAGTGTGTTCATAAAAATACAATTAAAGGAAATTTATGAACCTTTTCCCTTAAGCCAATGATAAATCCTCACATTATCCCTTTTTCAATACATAAAATCCCCATAAATCTCATGAAACATATCTTCCCCCGAATTTATTTTATTATAAATTACATAAAAAAACATATAGTATGGTAGAAAAGAAAAAATAGACTTCTAATGTGGCTTCCCTATCAAGGAAATTCATGGTTTCTATAGGATTATCAAAAGATCAAATGTATTACAAGTATCAATGGTCAAATTATTTTTCAAAGTAACCAATCATCAACCATCTTAATATGGTTAAAAATATTCATGTTTTGAAAACTATTAAAATTCAAGTTTTAGTAGTGATGCATATCCCAAGAATCTCTCAATAAAGTGAGTAAAAGAAAGAATATTTTAGATAGTTTAGAATACCTCTCAAGAATAGATATTTTAATATTTTTTAATCACTCATTCCATGAATAATAATAATAAATCAATTGATATAATTGATAGAGAATAAAACAATAAAAATATTAAGAAATTTCATTTAAATAAATTACCAATCTTCTAAAATCATGATTCGACAAATCAAAATTATCATGATTTTCTTTACCCATCCAATGATCATCTTACACATTCAATTTCATCAAAAATGTATTTTAAAACAAGGTATGAAGGTATTATTAAGAAACTATTTATATCATTAATCCAAAATATAACATGCAATCTAAGAGTGACATAAAATTTCCTAATCCTAAAAACTAAATATTTAATGTAGGGGATGAAATGATATAAATAATTTAAAATAACACTCCCATTTCCAATTAATCACTTTATCTATCTTATTATGTGCCTTACAGATTTATTTATCATTATCATGTACTGGAAAAATTAGAACACAAAAGTAAAAGTGCATTATCAATTACATTAAGGAATAAAATAATATGGTTGTTGGATTAACACTAGTGCAAAAATGTTTTTCCACATCGGTTTTTTTACATTTTGATGTCGTTTTTAACGGACGTCTGTAAAGAAGACATTAAAAATTGAAGTTTTAGTATCATATTTTATAAACCTATGTCTAAATATCAATTATAAATCTATTTATAGTCATTTTTGGATGTTTTTATTTACAAAAACCGGTGTTGAAA
The DNA here is from genome assembly GCA_963277665.1 of Viscum album. Classification (NCBI taxonomy): domain Eukaryota; kingdom Viridiplantae; phylum Streptophyta; class Magnoliopsida; order Santalales; family Viscaceae; genus Viscum; species Viscum album. The sequence goes on from OY728122.1 coordinate 602,717,249, forward strand.
CTCAACCTTCGGGGGTCTTCTGTGTTGGTTTTCATATAAACTAACATCTAAAGTCAGGATTTATTGGTCTTGGGCATCATTTTTTATTAGGATATATTGGTCTTTGACATATGTTTTTATATAAAAACTTTAAATAGTAAAATATTGACCTTTCAATATCAGTTTTTTAGAAAACCTATGTCTAAATTTTGATTCTATATGGTTTTTAACGTCATTTTTTGATAAAAACTGATGTGAAAAGTACATTTAAAAAAACTATTTTTCATGATGGTTTTGGAAAACACTGACATTAAAAAAATGAAACTTTTAACATTGTAATATAGTAGGTTTCCTAGGCTTCTATTTGAAAATTCATGGAGCTAAAATGGACTTACGGATCGGAAGTTATGGTCATCATAAGTGGTACCTCTTTAAGTTTCAATAGATACAACTTGCTTCAAACAAGAACCAAAAATTTTACACCAAATATCCAAAAATAATAATAAACCTAAAGATTCATCCTAATTTTAATTATTTTATTTTTTCCTTTGAATTTATACGTTGTTTGTCATTATTTAAATTCTTTTTAAGTAATAACTCACACGATAATGAAGACAATGACCGATAAAGAATCTTGTACCTCAGTCAATGAATCTCATGTGTATGTTTTATCTTTTTATATTGATCGAAATAACTCTTCATAATAATAATAATAATTGTCATGATTTTTAGCAATAAGAACAAATAATAATAATGAAATTAAATGATGGGAATATATACCATGTAAAAATCGTCGATTGAATAACTACAGAAATTTTGATTGTATCGAAGATGTTGAAAATGTTAAAAGAAAGAGAATAATGATGTATATATTATAGATGAAAATATTTATGGTGGTGATTCATTTAAAATTTAGGTGGGATTTTAATAATAGAAACGTTTATTGTGAAAAAATTGAAATATCAAACACGTGTATTTGAAATTTACTTTTAACGTTAGTTACTTGAAAAAATAACGCCAAAATTTTACTTTTAACGTCAGTTACTGAAAAAAACTGATGTTAAAAATCAAGTCTTGTAATTTTCAACTTCTAAAATCCATAACTTTTGACCTGTAAGTCCCTTTTAGCTCTATGACCAGTCAAATCAGAGATTTAGATATGATATAAAACTTGGATTTTATTTTTAACATTGGTTATTTGAAAAAATTATTCCAAAATTGACTTTTAACATTGGTTACTAAAAATAGCCGATGTTAAAAATCAAGTCTTATAATTTTAAACTTATGATGTCCATAAATTTTGATCCGTAAGTCCGTTTTAGCTCCATGACGTATAAAATAGAATCTTGAGAAATTATCCAAAACTTGGATTTTATCTTTAACATCAGTTATTTGAAAAATTGATGCCAAAAAAGTGACTTTTAACGTGCATTACTAAAAAAACTAACGTTAAAAAACAAGTCATATAATGGTCGACTTCCAAAATCCATAACTTTTGTTCCGTAAGTCCGTTTTAGCTCCATGAACTATCAAATGGAAGCTTGAGAAATTATATAAAACTTTAACTTAATTTTAACATTAATTATTTGAAAAAAAAACACAAAAGAGATACTTTTAACGTTTGTTTTGAAGAACTGATGTTAAAATGTCGATGTTAAACAACATTTTTCTACTAGTTTAATTATATTAAAAAACACAAAACTAAAACTAAAAAATTAATTCAAAAGTATCCTAAAAATCATTTATCCCCTTTTAAGTGGTTTTATTATAGTCTTTTAGTTATAAATTTCCTCATTAGGTCATATAAAAGAGGAATGAAAAGAATTTACCTGATCCAGATCAATAAATAGTCTAAGTTGTGATTCCTCTACATAGATGGGTCATTTTCCTTTCTATAAAACCAAATTTAAACTTCCATGGGGTATCATATTCTCCTCTTACATGGGGCCAATTCAAAAATCTTTTGTTAATACCAAAAAATTAAGGTTCAATTCATGAATTAACCAAACCTTTTGGCCCTCATTTATCTCCTCTTTCATAATAGATTTTCCAGCATCCTATATCCTTTAAATGTTTCCTATTTTCTTCTTCTACCCATCAATTTATCTTATCTCTTTCTCCCTCATAGTAACTCCTTATTTAATTTCATCAATGTAAGAAACATCCTCAACATTCAACTTGTTTTCCTTGATCAAAATCTCATATTCTTCTTCAATTTTTTTATTTACTCAATGAATATTTAACTTTACATACTCACCAAAAACTCTCAAAAAAACTCCCCACTTTTAATATCAATTAAGTCCTTTGTTTATAAAAACAATATTAAAAGTATAAGGGGTGGTTTTTATTTATTCATCTTAAGCATAATAAAATCCACTAGATAGTAAAATTTATCCACTTTAACCAAAATTACTTTAATCTAACATCTTGTATATTTCACAATTGTTTCTTCCATTTAAAGATGAACTTTTTTTGTTCCAACTCTTCCAATCCAAGATTTTGAATTTTGAGTATGATGTGATGTTCACACTCTCACTAAAATCACAAAAAATATTTTCCAAACTCATAATATCCAACATTAATATGATTTGAAAAACTAATTAGATCTTATTTATTCTTTAGTGGACTCTTATACACCATAGATATAATCTCTACCATAAATGGTATTGTACCTATCTTTTCAATCATCATATTGTTTGAAACTAACTCTTTAATAAACTTAGAATATGTGGGAATGCTCACTAAATCTTTTTTAAATGGAATGTTAATATGACTTTCTTAAAAATTTCAAAAAATATACACATTTAATATTCAATTTTTCCTTACTTCATCCTTTCCAGGAATGATAATGGTGGTTTATAAGGTGGTGGGACTTGATTACTATCTTCCCTTCCAGATCTCTATTATCTTTCCTTCCTCTTTTACTCCCCCTTTTCAGCTTGCATATCATGATGTATCCTCCATGTTTCAATACTCTTTTCTATAGTTTTTCTACACTAATGGGTGATTTCCACTATCTCTATACATTGATTTATCTCTCCTTCACTCTAAATTACTCCTCTTGGCCTCTCCTTTATTAGATTTTTAATTTTCCAAATTGAAATATAATATTTCTAATGGAATCCCTTTGATATTTTGAATATTATTTTAAATCATTAAAGGTGGATCAGGTGCTTTCCATCAAGTACCAAGGCCTCCAACAATGAACTTACTTGACTCTAAATTAATGTTCCTTATGGTTTTTGGAACCTCAATGATCTTGGTTGAAATCCTTGATTGCCTTATGACCACCATCATTAGAAATTATTTTGATAATTAAAATTTGTGTAATTTATATATTTATTATACATACCATATGTTTGATCCATGGACATCATGGTATCCACTTTATTCATCAAGGTCTCCAATTATACAGCTTTGCATACATTAGTATCTTCCATGTGCACTTCTTTTTGTTATTGACCACTTCTTTCCTTTGAAAATTATTTCCAAAAATGTCATTCAACAAGATATAACTCTCTTTGGGTTACTTTTCCATCAACTATCCTCCATCCATGGCATCAATGGTTGACCTATTACCTTGAGAAAAACCATTTAAAAAAATCATGGTTAATACTTCCATAACAATTCCACAAATCTATATTAAGAATCACAAAGTGATTCTGATTTAGATTATTTAAAATTAAAATTGTGTAATCAAAGATTCATATATTTATATAGATAAAGAATAATGTTACAAAAAATTATTTCATCTCATCTCATTTTTTGATTGAATGTGGAGTTAAGCTTTGAATCCATTCTTTGGATTTTCTTTACAAAAAAATAGCTCTGTTTTCCAGAAAACATGTCAAATTAGTCGTGTTTTGTGGAAAACGTAATTAATTAGCCATGTTTTTTAGAAAATGTTTCTATGTTTTAGGAAAAAATTTCTAATATATTTTAAAAAATTAATATAAATATAAATATATATATAATTGATAATTTAAAAAATCATAATATATTTAAATTTTAAAAAAAAATAAGATTTAATTTAAATTACATATATGTGGACTAGTGTCTAGCACTGATAAATATGAATACACACACACCTAATTAAATTAATAATTGATATTTACATTTTAATAGCCAATAAAATTTAAAAATTAGCACCTATAAAAAATAAGAATGGCTTGGATGCATATTTATTGTAAATAATTGTCTATGTGTGTGTGTTATAATAATATTATAGAATATTAAAGAAATATGTGATAAATATATATACCAATATATATTTATTTATTTATTTATTTAATTTAATTTTAGAAATTCATATTTAAAAATATAAACATACGTATATATATTTATATTTATATTTATACATATAAATATATATATCACTATAATATATATACACACAAAAATACATACATATATTATAAATTTATATTTAAATATTATTATTTAAAAATATAAATACACGTGCGTAAATATAAGTATGTATTTATATATAAATATACGTATCTATGTATGTTTGTATGTCTGTATGTGTGTGTGTATGTATGTATATGTATTTAAATATATATATTTATATCACTACAATATATAAAAATATATATATATAATTTTAAAATATGTGCAAATATAAATTCAAATATATATATATATATAACATAATTATTTGTATATTTATATATATACATACACTTAAAAATATAAATAATTATATATTAATTATATATATACACAAATATATACATATATATATTGATTATATATTATTAAAATATATATATATATATATATATTCATTTTTAAAAATATAAACATATATATATTTACATTTACATATATATATATATATCACTACAATATATATATATATATACATACATATATATATATTATAATATTTATATTTAAAAATTCATATTTAAAAATATATATATACACACACACATATATATGTATATGTATTTATATATAAATATTTATATAACTATTGTACATATTAAATATATATATATATATATATTATTTAATTATTTAATATAAATAGTAATATATAAACACACGCACAAAAATATTTATATACACACACACACTTAAAATATATGTATACAAATATGTGTTTGCGTGTGTGTCACTAAAATATATATTAAATAAATATATAGTTATATATATATATACTTTAAAACATATATACAAATATATATACACACGTGCGAGCAAGCATGCATATACATATTTATACACATGCACACGCACAGACATATATAAATATATACACACGGAATTCATGCAAAATTTAACTTTATTTATTTATTTATTTATTTATTTATTTATTTATTTACATATATATAATTATATTTCATTAAATAATATTAAATATAACATGTATTAAATATATATATACACATTAAAATATATATACATATATATACATATATATTTATCTATTTATTTATTATAATTTTATTATGTATAATATTTAAAATATTATACCTATATATCTATATGTATTTAAAACTACACCATAAATAACATAAAAATCACTCAGACAAGTTAGTATGGGCCTTCAATTTATGGAATCTCCCGACGGTTTTGATGATTTTATACAATCTGAGTTCTTATTTGCATAGTGGATCTCCTTGATGTCATGGTTGTGGTTGATGGAGGTTGGAGCTTGGAGGTGGTCATTGGATGGTGCTGGGTGTAGTGACCCATTTGGCATCATAGTTTATCTTTTGAGTTTTGTGTCTTGTAGACTTATTAAGTGTTGTTGTTGGTTGTTGCAACTTAGATTATTTTGTGCCATGTGTTCATAGTTTTTTTTTGGTTTATCATGCATCATGTTTATATTATTTCATTGAAGTGCAACTTCATTTGGGTGATTGTTGACTGACTCGCCAAGTTGGCACACTTCATTCCAATCCAAGAGAAAAATTCCATTAAGGAGTTGGAAAAGATTTATATATGGTAAGTGGTAAAGTTTCACGGGTTACCAGTTTATATTTTCTATTCCTAAAACCCTAAATTTACCTCATGGTTTTAGTGGTATTTTCAATAAGCTCTTGAAACTCAGATGACTATGATCACAAAAAATATCACGGAACAACTTTGGGACACTCCGGAACCAAGCACCTAATCCGATTTGTGACATACCTGATGGGAATTCTCAATCCCCATGGGCTATAGAAAAGCACTATGGAATCATATATAGATTCATGGGAATTATTTCACCCAATAAACATAAGTAAAACATAGTGGAATCTTTACAGAAATTACGGCATGATCACTCAATACATTGGAGGTCCATAGTCTAGTAGAAAAGAATATTTTTAAAATAAGAAGAACCAAATAGAGCACAATAAATAAATAAAAAATTCAACTATATCAGAGAAAAAAAATATAACTAAAATAAAAACCAGTATGATAATGCATGGCCCAGCTAATATAATGATAAAGTAAAAAGGAACTAAAACCCAACCCAATATCCATGTGACTCTGTAAGTTACTATCCAACCTCAAAACCACCATCACTCTAAGGATATTAATTATACCAGAACCTAAGTTTGAAACTAAATATAGATATGTGTGAGTATAAAACATAAAAGTTATGCCAAATAAAACACACCCAATGAATTACCATTAAATAAAATATTCAACTCATGCTACTTTGAAATACAATTTAGAAATATAGATTTTCCATTTTAGATTAAAAACAAATCACAATTAATTTCCCTTATTTCATTTAAAATGTTACATTTAAAACATTAATTATAAAATTTTTCCAAGAGATGTTTACTTTAAAATACTTATGTACAAGTGTTATTAAATATAGTTCTAAAACATTTTCAAAATTTCTAAGAATTTATTTAAAAGGAAACATTGGATCTTTAAAATAATACAAAAGTGGTAGCAATAATAATAATAATAGTAACAACAATATATAAAATCAAGGGCAATATAAATAGTAACTAACTATAAAAAAGTAAAAATAAAATACATATAATAAGGCCAAGTATTGTTAATCATGGGAGTACCTAGGAGATGAGAGGAAATTATATAATATATTATACATCTTGGAATAAACCAATGAAATATCATGCATAGATCAGATTTCATAATAAGCTTAGACAATTAAAAGAAGACTTGCAGTCATTGATTTCCAATATTCCCCTAAATACCAGTGATATAGATGGAATAAATAATGATATTGAAAATAATGAACCTATGATTTAACATGCATGGGATGATGATCTATTTAGAAATATCATTAATAAGAACATTCAGCTTTTGGACTTTCTTCTTGAACAAGAGAGATTCGAACATTCCAATTCTAGGGTTACTTGGCATAAAGAGGGGGACAAAAACAAATTTCTTTTTCAATATTGTATCAAATAAAGGAGGAAGGGTTTCATCATAAATTTACTCATGGATGATGGGTTATTCTCTAATTACCCAGTGTTAGTGGGATTCCTGGTAGATATGTATTTCAAATCTTTACTTGCTAATATTAATCCTTGTATATAGGGGGTACCCTAGAGGATAGAGTGAATTAATTGATTGCATTACTCATGTGGTTTACCACTCTATTAATGATTTATTCAAGAAAATTATAGATGATCAAGAAATTTGGGAAGTTTTTGTCTCCTTTAACCAAAATAATGCACCTAGGCTAGATGGATTTCCAGCCTCTTTCTATGCAGACTCTTGGGAGCTCATCAAAAATGAACTCACTTGCTCAATAAAAGACTATTTTGTGGGGGTGATCTTCCTCGAGTGGTTTTTTCAACGACCCTAATACTTATCCCCAAGATAAAGAATCATACCTCTCTCAATATATTTAGGCAGATTAGTATGTGAAATCTTTCATATAAAATCTTGGCTAGTTTCCTCAATAAGAGATTGGATACTCAACTCCATGAATGGGTGTCTGATGTTCAGCATGGCTTCATTAAAGGAATATATCCTCAAGTTGTGATACGGATTTCTCAATAAATTATAGAATCTATGAACACAAAGACTATTGGATCCAATATGGTTATTAAGATTAAAATAGAAAAAATACTATGGTGGTTTGGAGTGGGGATTCATCCTTAAAGTTATGGGTTTCATGGGATTTTCTAATTGGGTGAGGGATATTTTATTCACATGATTTAGCTCTCCATTTCACTCAGTGTCTATTATATAGAAAAGATGTGGCCTTTCTAAATCATTCTGAGGGATTAGATAGGGGATACCATTTATCTTAGTTTGTTCATCCTGATCCAATATTCTCTTAGTAGATTGATGGGTAGGAACTTGTAGAATGGAAGCATCCAACCCTTCAAATATAGAATGAACTTTAATGGTATTTATCGCCTTATATTCATGGATGGATTAATTTTCTTGATTAATGGAGGGTTTATATCTATTAGGGTCCTAAAAAAATGTTGTATAAATATTGTTCATGGATTAGAGAAAAAATTAATAGGGGGAAGATTAGTATCTATAATTTGAGATGATGTTCTGATAGGTGGGGAAATATGGAAAACCTATTGGGATTTACCAGAAAACAATTCTCTATGGAATACCTTGGGGCACTGGTCTCCCTAGGGGGATGCACATTTCTTACATTGGGGGGTGTTGAAAGAATCACCAACTGCATAAACAATTGTAAGAACCGCTTCTTGTCTTTCAGAGGAATTATTACTCTAGTCAACTATGTCCTCACCTCTATCCCAATGCATGTGGTATTGGTCCTTATGGTACCTAAGACCATAATAAAAAAGTTGAGAAGATCATGTACGGATTTATTTGGGATTCCCATGGTGAGGGGAGATGTTGATGGGCCTCATGGAAAATAATGTCCTAGAAAGTGGAGTATGGGGGGATTAACCTCCATAGGGTGGAAGAGTCTATGTATTATCTCCAAGATAAACTTTCTTGGGAAGTCATGGAGGGATTCTCTCTTTGGGAAAAATTCATAGTGGGAAAGTATGGTATTGATCTCGATACTCCAAGTGGAATGGTCCCATAGTTATGGAATATTATTCACAGCCACATCCCAATTCTTAATCAGTATTCTTAGTGGATTTTAGAGCATGGGGAGATCAGTTTCTTGTTTCATAATTGGGATGGATCCCTCCTCAGTTTCCCAGGATGTCCTACACCAAACATCTCCTTTGAACAAGAAAGGTAGCATCCCTCTTTACTGTAGGCCATCCTCAATCAACACCAGCATGAGGTCTATGAACTCATTTAGATTTCACTAGATAAGTACCATTTTATATTTATGAACTCTCCATCTGAGGAGATCTCAGCCAAATCTTATAGGGGTTTCATTCATCCCAATAATGAAAGTCACGGTGTGGGGGCTTTATGTTGTAAAGAAATCACTATAAAATATAATTTATTGATTTGGAGAATACTTAATCACATTATTTCCACAAATGAAACAATAAATAAGAAAGGGGTCTATATTGCATCGAAATACTGGTGTTTTTGGGATGCCAGAGAGGAAACATTGGACCACATTTTCTTTGAGAGTGACTAGTATATCGCGGTTTAGATGGGTTTTGGTGGTTCCTTAAGATTTGATAGACAACCTAAGTCATGTATTTATTTTTTTCAGAATGGGATTCATGGCATGACCTTGAATTTACATGAATAAAAGAAGAGTGTTGATGTACTAGTCACAGGATGTTGGGGTATGTGGAATTCTAGAATCATGGTGTGTTTGGAAGGAAAATATAGCTCAACCTTGTCCATGTAGATCTGGTCCAGGATCCTTGTGGGGGATATGGGTATCTTGGTGAAGTAATGGAATAATATTTAGTCTTTTAAAAGAGTTATTGTGGGTAGTAGTCAATTGATTTCTCCCTCCATTTCCCCTAGACAAGTTAGATGGGTCAATTAGGTTCCTTCGGAGTGTGACCTCAAGATCAATGTAGATGGCTCGTGTAGGCGGGTCTTATGCATGGATGCTGAGTTTTATGGGGTCATATAGGTTTGGTCATCATGGATTCTAGTATCTTCTATGATAATGGGGATTCTATAATGGACAAGGACAATGCTCTTCGGGATGGATTCGAGTCTTGTCTTAACCACAACATCTCAATTAAAACTATTAAAATATAATTGATGGTAATTAAAAACTCCATAAAAGGTGAAATTAAAACTCCATAGTCCATCATATACCACATTTATAGATTCCAAATCCATATATCTAATAATGGGAATCTTCTACACACTTGGAATGAAGTAAACAAGGTTGTGGATTTTCTTACTGCATGGGATGATCCAAATAACCCTCATATGATTTTCACTGATATTGGATCCCTTTCACATGATTTTTTGAATCCGGTTATAGAAGATTCCCATGACTTGAACTAATTTATACCCCCTGATCCCCCTATACCCTTCCCTACCCTATCATATCTCATATTTTTATGTTTTCTATCTTTCTCTTATATTGTTTCCTTTTCTATGTTTTATAAAATAAAAAATATTGATGTGTGAGTCATTAAATAATAAAAAAATAATGATTTAAATATAAATATGAGTACATATCCAATTACATTAAGAAGGGACCATAAACAAGCCTCACCCTCATGCATCCTTCAAGGAAATAATACATTATTTCTCAATTATAGAAATATAATATATGTGTCCCCTAACCATAATAATTTCATTCTTTTAAGACCAATAAGTAAAAGGTTTAATATCTCGAGGATTCATTTTTACTAAAGGAATATTCTTTCAAAAGTTCCAATCGGGCCTCATTAACATCATTTAAAATCTAAGTTATAATATCCCTTATTAAAGAACTAACCACAGCCTTTAAAATTCTAGAAAACATTTAAAAACCAATTTAAAGACCAAAGATTCACTTTAAATATATGAATTTATTTATAAGGTCCCTTTGGAGATTTTATGAAACATTTCGTGTATAAGGTTAAGTAAAATATATTTGAACTACATATTTAAATAGGAATCCATCATCACATTCCATGAAAATAAATTGAAAACCTAGTTACCTTATTAGAAAATCCATAATCATATTTAATACCAACCTAACACACTTAAAACATGAATTTAGAAATCAAAAAATCATGGTTCTATGATTTAATGTCTAATACAAGGGGAAACCTACCTTAGATCCATTGATTTCACTAGCCATGGAATTGAATCACTTAAAAGAGGAAAGAAGAGGCCAAAAAGACAAGTGGATCCCTGAAATTAGAATAAAATTTAAGAAAAATTGATCCAACCAAAACCATAGGTCTCTGTGACCTTTTTAGTGAAATAATAAAGGAGGAAAATCAAAAATATAAATAGAACATAAGGTTTAAAGGAGATCACCTCAATGATTCTATGGTAAAACCTAAATATATCCCATCTATAGATAAATAATGAGAGTAATATTGAAGGGGGTCCCTGGAGTTTCATGAGTTGAGTAAGGAAGGATGTGAGGGATTTGGTGTTAAAATCAATAGGGATAGATAGGTAAAATCACATTTTCAAGAATCTGAACACCTTGCACAGTTACCATATGGTTTGTAAAACCATGTACGAACCATGCTGAATGTTTTGATTAGACTACATATCACTCTTGTATGGTTTTTTCATGGTTTCTCCAAAATGTGTGCAACTCATGCACCACAAAACCCACACATAAGGGTATCCCTTTATGGTTACCCATAATCGTTCACTACCCATGCAGACTAATCATGCACATTCAAAAATGAATATAAAAGGACCTACGTAAGGGTAACTATCATGGTTTCTCATAAATCGTGTTCCCTAAACATTATGCCTCATGAGACCTACATAAGAGTAATCTTCATGGTTTTAAATACCATGTAGTGATCATGAAATCAAACCATGCATAGAATAATAACTCGCAAAACTTGAGAAACTTCAATGGGACTCGGCTCGAAACTCGGGAAAAAGATCAAACATAAATAAATAAATAAATAAAATCAAGGTTGATGGGTGAAAATTTTTCCTACAAAAATTATTTACGATCCTAGAAATCCTTGTATGAAATGTTAATTTATGAAGAAGAGTTATTTGAGTCTCATGTTAAAAACATGATCCAAAAAACATGAAGAACAACTAAAATTATTATCAATGATTGATTACACTGACCCAAATACAGAAATGGAACACACCAAAATTGTTAAATTCCATCATCTTATATAACCACAAGGGACCTCAAAGTGATCATCAAACTCAAAACTAGTGAAAGTCACCTTAATCATGGAAAAAATATTCTATAAAACATGATTTAAAAAACCATGGAACACCCTGACTAAAGGTTTTAAGATGGATAAAACTAGAAAGACTCAATCATCGGTTATAAATAACTTGATAGCCATTGGTGATCCATGATAAACATTATTAATTTAGGTGGGAGTGTTCATGGTTGAATCACAAAATAAGTCCCCAACCACACATCACAACTTAAACATTTGATGAAAATCGAACACCTGGTCAAGAATAATAGAGACCCGTGAAAGGTTCATTAATGGTTGTATACCCACCATATTAATAACTTCACTAATATAAGAACTCTCCAAAATACCCACTTACTTTTAGAAACTATAAAGATCAATATAAAATAAAGGAATATAATCCAATGTAAAAAAGAAAGATTCATATGGGAACCTGTTAAAATTCAGATGTACCCCAATATAATTTCATATCTAATGCATTTTAAATATTCTACTAAGTTCATGAAGTTAGATTAATACCACCTCAAATAAGAAAAACTAACATTGGTTGGGTAAGAAAGTATAAGTTGTGATTGAATAAACCTAAAAAATATCATACCAAAACAAGATAAAACAATACTATCAATGGGGAGTGGGAAAAAATAAGTGGCATGAGAAATCACTCTCAAAATTCCAAATCCTAGTGAACCCATCTAAATAATCAAGACATCAACTATGTAGCAACCTAAACTATTGGTAACTCTCATCCTAGTCACCCAAAAACAAACCCAAAACTTCTCATGTGCAGCCCTACAAAGAAAAAACTCATCACAGGGAAAACATAACATAAATTCCATGAATGGAACAACTAAACACTAAAGGTAGATACATTTCCTAAAACAAATAACATTTCATAAGGACTAATAAAGGGAACACCCAAGGAGATGCAGTAATCAACAACCACTCTATAAACTCCATATTCTTTAAGCTTAGTAAGAATAAGTCTCCAAAATATAATATTGTTTCTATTTTTTTAAAGGAAACTATAGGTAGATGTTGGAATAAAATTACCTTTATATCATCTTAATTGAGAGACATTCACCATTTTCAGCATAAACTTTCTGAGATAAATTAGTGAAAAAAACATAAAACATGATTCCAAACAATCCATACTTCATTGTTCAAGTCAACACATCCAAATTAAACTAACAAGCATGATCAAAATATAACACACCAAATTGAAATGATTTTGAAAAATACCCCTTTCCTTTCACACCACTAATTTCACATTAATATTATAAAACTTATTTTATAAAAACCAATACACTATAAAACATTTCCCTTTAAAAAATAAACTAACCCACATAGGTATTATTCTCATTTAGAAATACAATAAATATTTATTTCTAAAACTCCAATTATTCCTTGAAATACCATCCATGGTCACTTTAAAATGTTTTTTAAAACCATTTTTAATACAGGTAGAAATCACCTTCATAATTTAAAACACTAACCCTTTAATGACTTAAAATTTAAAAATATTTAAGAAAACACAATAGAAATCATTTTAATAATTTAAAAAAATGATTTGAAAAAATTTAACACAATTCCATATAAAATATTCAAATAATTTAGAATCTTAAAAAAGGTATTCCCCAAAACCAAACCACATTTTTTTTCTAAAGAATTTGAAAAATGATTCTATATTTTTTTTAAAATCCTTTTCATTTAAAAACACCGATAAAAATCCTCAACATAATACTCAAATCAATTTAACTCCAAATCAATAAAATGATAAAAAATTCAAGAACTTATATAAAACATCTTATTATATTCAAAAAAATCACAAGTAAAAGGGAAATCAACTCAAATCACTTAGGAAACTATAATTTCTAAATTCCATAAAATTTAACACTATGCATGGTTTAGCCGTACAGTCTGGAAAACCATGAACTAACCATGAGATTTACCCCTAGAAGTCATCCAAAAAAGTATATATAGTCTACATATAGTTTCCTAAACTATTCATAGTAATTGTTCAACCCTATATCTTTTTTAAATTTCACATTAAAAATGAAAATTTCCAAAAACAACTCATAAATTCTCAATAAAAAGGATGAATTCTCAAATAAAGACTCAACATCTTGAAAAAAATTGAAAATTGATCTTGAATTCGAGATGTGTTTATCCTAGAAAACCCTATAAGTTCAAGAATTCAATGATAAAATTATTTTCCAGACACTCAACCTCACCTAAACCTCAAGTCCCAAAAATCATATCTCATGTATATGATGACTCCCAAAATAAAAGGGGGGACTTTTCCTAGGATCTAATATGGTTTTTTCACAAACCAACTCCAAGAAACCTCTGAACCAAGAATTTATGTTGGCCCACAACATACCTGAGGGGTGTTCCCAATTCAAATAGGTTGGTGATAAGCACCTGGGCATCAGGTACAAACTCATATGATCTATTTCACCTAATAACCAAAATGAAACATAGAGGAGTCTTTACTAAAATTACAGAATAACCACTCCATACATTGTAGGTCCATGCTCTAATAGAAAAGAACAATTTTAATATAAGAAAAATCAAATAGATAACAAAAAATAAATAAATAATTCAACTATCTCAAAAAAATCATAAAATTAAACTAGAAACAAGTACAAGAATAGTCGACTTGGCTAATATGAAAATAAAAAAAAATCAAAACCCAACCTGATCTCCACATGACTCCATAATTCACCATCCAAGATTAGAACCACCATTTCTATAAGGAGATCAAGTTGTAATAGAACCTAAACCTGAAACTATAATATATAGTAGCATGAATTCAAAACTTATTAGGGTATTTCAAAAAAATCACACCTTATGCATTAACTTAAAATAAAATATTTAACTCATGATGGTTTGAAATACAGTTTAAAAATATAGATTTTTCATTTTAGATTAAAAACAAAACACAAATTTTTTCCCTTGATTTCTTTAAAAAATTCTATTTCAAACATGAAGTTTAAAATGTTTCCAAAAAAAACTTCCTTTAAAATACCCATGTACAAGTGTTAGTAGAGATATTTTTAAAATATTTTCAAAGTATTAAAGAATTTATTTAAAAGGAAACATTATATCTTTAAAATAATATAGAAGTATCACCAATAGAATAAAAATAATAATAAATAATAATAACATTAATAATGGCATAGAAAATAAAGGGAATCAGAGACAATAAACAACTATAACCAAATAAATGAAACATAATCCATATAATTAGGCTAAGTATCAGTGATCATGGGAGTATTTAGAATCTAATTTAAAATACTGGAACATACAAAACACGATCCATAATATCGATACTCTTGATGCAATCTAACCTCCCTAATTCTTGGTCATACCTTAATAGTCTTAACTGAGGGGGGAACTCTTAATGTATGTTGTATCAATACTTAGGGCCACTAGATAGAGTGTAATACTAATCCAGTGAAACATGTGTTCTAAGAAGTTCCACCAGATACTCTCAGTTTCCCATGATGTATAAAAAGGGGGTGTGGTATTAAATAATAAAAACAATGATATAAATATAAATACATGTGCATATCCAATTACATTAAGTAAGGACCATAAACAAGACTCTCCCTAAAAAATCATAATATAATTTTCCCCTACCTAGTACAATTTTATTCTTTTATGATCAAAAAATAAAAAGTGGCATGTCCTGAGGATGTGTTTTAATCGAATAAATATTCTTTCAAAAGTGCCAACCAGACCTCATTAACATCATTCAGAATCAATGTTTCAAGATCCTTCTTAATGAAATAAGAACACCCTTTAAAATACTAGAAAAATTTTAATAACCAATTTGAAGACCAAATCTCCACTTTAAATCTCATAATTTATTTAGAACGATCTTTTGGGAATTTTATCAAACATTTAGTGTGTGAGGTGAAGTAGAATGGATTTGAACTAAATATTTAAAAAAAGGAAACCACCATTGTATTCCATGGAAATCAAGTGAAATCATGTTTCCCTTCTTAATAAATTCATAATCATATTTAATACCAAAATAATATAGTTAAAAAAATAATTTATAAATAAATCAATCATGGTTCCCAAATTTAATGGTTGATACATGGGGAAACCTACCTTATATCCATGGATTCTTCTAACCATGGTATTGAATCAATTAAAATAGGAAATAAGAGTACAATAAGGACAATAATAACCCTTAAACAAGAGTAAAACCTAATAAAAATCGATCCAACAACAACCCCAGGTTTCCAAGACCTTGCTAGGGAAATAAGAAGAAAGAAAAGGGAAAAAAGAAGTGAGGGGGAGGTTTAAAGGAACTCACCTCAATTAACTAACACAAAAACCTAAATAAATCCCATCCATAGAGTATGTAGGAGAGGAGGATCAAATGGGGAGGTATCCCTATATTTTCATGAGTCTAATGATGAAGGATATGATGGATTTGGGGTTAAAATTGAGAGGGGTAAATAGGTAAAATTACATTTTTATGAAACTAGACACCTTTCATGGTTATTGTATAATTTATAAAACCATATTAAAACCATTAATAAGGTTTTTTTAAACTGTAGAACACTCTATCATGGTTTCCACACGTTTTATCTTATCCATGTGAAACTTGTGAACTACACAACCAAAATGTAAGGGTAACCCCGTACAGTTTCCCCTAGTCATGCGCTACACATGTAGACTAATCATACACGTTCAAAAATAAATTAAATAGACCCTACATAACGGTAACTCATATTCTTTCTCCTAAACCATGAACCCCAAACAGTGTTCCTTAAAATACCTATATAAAGTCCATCCATGTAGTTTGAAAAACAATGAAGTTACTGTGTAAGAAAACCATGCAAAAAAGAAACTCTTAAAAATTGAGAAAATTAAAGGGTACATAGCTTGAAACTCAAGAAAAATATCAACCATAAATAGATCAATGAAATAATAAATAAAATCAAAGTCATGGTATGAAAATTATCCCCACCATGATGCTTTTTACCCATATAAATCCTTGGATGAAAGGTTTCTTCAATAAGAAGAGGGGTTGAAGTCCCATGTTAAAGACACAATTCAAAAAATATAAATTCCAACTGAAATTACTTCCACCAATCAACTGCACTATCCAAAATATGGAAATGGAATATAATAAAAAAATTAATTCCCTTATCTTATATTACCATAAGAGACCCTAAAGAGATCATCAAACTCAAAACTAATGAATAGTGGTTCGGTCATGGAAAATCAGATTCCATAAAACATTATTCTGAAAACAAAAGAACACCCCGACTAAAAGAGGAATGATAGGAAAAACTAAAAATCCTCAATCACTAACCCCAAAGATCCAGAGAACCATCAATGATCCATGATAAACATTCTTCCTTCATGTGGTAATGGTTTGGGTAAAATCATAGAACAAGTCCCCAACCACACATCACCACTTAAACACAAGATGAAAATCACACAATTTTTCAAGAATATTAGATCACCCTGAAAGGTTCATTGATGGTGGTATCCCCACCATATTAATAACTTCACTAATATAATAACTCTCCAAAATACCCACTTACTTATAGAACCCAATAATATCAATATCATATAAAGGAAGATAATCTTTTAGAAGAAGAAAGGTCCACATGATATTCCATTAATATTTAGAGGCACCCTAATAGAATTTCATCTCCAAAAAATTTTAAACATTCCACTAAGGTAATGCAGCAGAGAAATACCCCCAAAAATATGAAAACCCAAGTTATTTTAGGTAATAAGGGACAAGTTACAATTGAATATACCTCAAATGGATCATGTCTAGATAATAGAAATCAATACTAGAAATATGGAGAGAACCAAAAAAGAAGAAAAATGGGAAAACACTCTTGAAACAATATATCCAAATGAACCCATTTGAATAATCAAGACATCATTTATGTAACACCCTAAGTTATAGGTAACACTCATCCTAGTTGCCCAAGAATGCACCCAAAACTCCCCATGTACAACCTCACAAGGCACAACCTCATCATTGGGATAAAATCACATCAAGGATAAGAATGGTTCACCCAAATATTAAGGAATATAAATTTCCTAAAATAAACAATATTCCATAAGGATCAACCAAGGGAACACCTATGAAGATGCACCAATCAAGAACACCTCTAGAAACTCTATATGCTCTAGACTCAATAAGAAAAACTGTCCAAAATATATGACCATCATAATTTTTAAAAAAGAAACTACATATTGAAATTTAAAGGTAATTTCATGTGGATCAACTTAACATAGAGTCATTCACCCTTTTTATCTCGACCTTTCTAGGATGAAAAAGAGAAACAGCATAAAACATGGTCCCAAACAAGCCATAAGTCACAATTCAAATCAATTGATCCAAGTTAAACTAACAAACATACTCAAAATACAACAATTCAAATAGAAACTCTTTTACAAAATCCCCCTTTCCTTTCAAATCACTAATTTCACATAAATATTTTAAATCTTGTTTCATAAAAACTAATACACCATAAAAAATTCCCATTTAAAAATAACAAACTTACCCTCAGAGTTCTTCTTCTCATTTATAAATCCAAGAAAATTGTATTTATAATACACCACTACCTCATAAAAATAGCATCCATATTCACTTCAAGATGTTTTCAAAAACCATTTATAATACAGGGATAAGAAACCTTAAAATTTTAAAACATCAACCCATTAAATCCCTCAAAATTTTAAAACTATTTAAGAAAATATTATAAAATTCATTATAAAACCTCACTCAAATTATTTGAAAACATTTAACACAAAACCATATAAAAATATTCAAATAATTTGGAATCCAAAATAAGGTATTCCCCATAACCAAACCTCATTTTTTTCTAAAGAAATTGAAAAGTGCTTCTTGGTCTTTATAAAAATTTCTTTTAGTTTAAATCTCACATCAAAATCCTTAACACAATACTCAAATAAATTCAAACCCAAATAAATCCAATGCTAAAAAAATAAATAACTTATAAAAAACTTCTCAATCCATTCAAAATCAATCATAAATAAAAATAAATCAACTCAAATCTAAAATCCAAAAAAATCACTCTGTGTAGTTTAGTCAAACGATCTAGGAAATTATGATCTAACTATATTATTAACCAATGGAATCTATCCAAAAAAGTATGCAGGGATTTTAAAATTTTTCACAGTATCTGTGAAAACCTCAATCTCTTCTAAATTTCACCTTAAAACAAAAAAAAATTCTTAAAAAACTCATAATTTCTCAATATAAAAAATAAAGGATAAAATAAAGACTCGAAATCTTGCAAACAATTGAGAACCAAACTTGAATTGAAGATGTATTCATCCCAGAAAACCCTAGAAGCTTGGGAGTTAATTGAGAAAAGTGTCGGTCAGACTCTCAACCTAATCTACACCTAGTGTATCAACAATCTTATCTCCTCATTACCATGACTCCCCAAATAACAAGGGTGAATCTGAAACCTAGGACCTCTTAAGATCCTAGGATTTTATACCATTTTTCATGAACTAAAATCCTAGCCACCCCTAAACTGAGCACCTGATCCAACCAGTGGTATATCTGAGGGGCCTTGTCAATCCCCATAGGCTAATGACAGGCACCAAGTCATCAGATATAGACTCATGAGAATGATTTCACCACATAAACCTAAATAAAACATAGAGGAATATTTACTAAAAATTTGACATAAAAACTCCATACATTGGAGGTCTATGCACCATCAGAAAAGAAAAATTAAAAAATAAGAAAACCCAAACATAGCACAAAAAATAAAAAAAACAATTCAATCTTCTCAAATAAAAAAATAAAAATAAAAAACTACTACAATAATGTTTGACTTGGTCAATACTATGACAAATCAAAAAGGAACTAAAACCTAACATGATCCCCATGTGAGTCCATTAGTAACCATCCCATCTTAGAAATATCATCACTCTAAAGAGATATATCTCTACTAGAACCTGAATCTAAAACCAAAATATAGATAATTGTGGGTATGAAACTCAGTAGGTATGAAAAAAGAAAAAACACCTCATGCATTACCTTTAAATAAAATATCCAAATCATGCTAGTTTTAAATATAGTTTACAAATATAGGTTTTTAATTTTATATTAAAAACCAATCACAATTTGTTCCCCTTATTTCTTTGAAAAAGTTAAATTTAAATTATTAAGTTTAAAATTTTTCCACAAGAGTTTTCCTTTAAGATACCCATGTATAAGTTCTAGTGAATATAGTTATAAAATCTTTTCTAAATGTTTGAGAATTTATTAAAAATGAAACATTAGATATTATAAAAAATAAAAAAATAATTAGCAATAATAATATCAATAATAATAATAGTAATAATGGCAGAAAAAAGCAAGGTCAATGTAGACAGTAACCAACTATAACCAAATAAAGGAAACATAATCCATATAATAAGGTCAAGTACCAGTAACCATGGGAGTATCTAGGAGTTGAGGGTAAATTTTATGATATACTAAACATGATCTATCGTATCAGTGTGTCTAATTCAATTTAACCTCTCTGATTCTTTTCCATACCCTAATTAAACTAATATAGTGGAAAACTTACAAAGTATAATGTATCCTTATAAAGGGACACTAGCTAGAGAATAATCCTAATCTACTGAAGCATGTGTTCTCAGAAGTTCCATGAGATGATCTCAGTTTCCTATGATGTGTAAAATGGGGATAAGATAATAACAATAACAAACAATGATATAAATATAAAAACTTGTACATATCTAGTTAAACAAAATAGAGACCATAAAAATCCTTTCCCCCAATCCTCCTTCAAAAAAATAGCCTCTTATTTATCAAACATAGAAATATAATATGTGTGTCCCCTACCCAGGATAATTTCATTCTTTTAATACTAATAAATAAAATGGGGAATGTCCTAAGGAAGTTTTTTAATCAAATAAATCCTATTTCAAAAGTTCTAAATGGGCCTCATAACATCAATTAAAATCCAAGTTATAATATCCCTTCTTAAAGAACAAAGAATACCCTTTAAAATTATAAATAAACATTTAAGAACCAATTTAAAGACCAAATATCTTCTTAAAGTCATAGAATTTATTTAAAAGGTTCATTCGGGAATTTTATTAAACATTTGGTGTGTGAGGTTGAGTAAAACATATTTGAGCTACATATTTAAAAAGGAAACCACCATCGTGTTCCATATAAATCAAGTGAAAAATATAGTTCCCTACTTATGAAATCCATAATCATATTTAATACCAACATAATATTCTTAAAAATTAATTTATAAAGAAATAAATCGTGGTTCCATAATTTAAAGGCTACTACAAGTGGTAACCTACCTCGGATCCATCGCTTTCACTAGCCATGGATTTTAATCACTTAAAAGGGGAAATAATATGCTAAAAAGGAAAAAAGGAACCCTAAAACAATAATAAAACCTAATAAAAAATTATCCAACCACAAATCTAGGTCACAATGACCGTGTTAGGGAAATAAGAAGAGAAGAGAGGGAAAAACAAGAAGAGAGAGAGGAAGGTTTAAAAGATCTCACCTCAAGGAATCGATGCCAAAACCTAAATAAGTCTCATCCATAGAGAAAATAAGAGAGTAATATGAATGAAGGAGGGATCCATGGAGTCACACAAACTAATTGAGTAATTTGGGGTGGGATTTGGGGTTAAAAATCAAGAGGGGTGGATAAGTAAAATCACATTTTTAAAAATTTGGACACCTTACATAGTTGTGGCATGGTTTGGAAAACCTTGATCCAACCATATAAAATGGTTATACTGAACTATTGAACAATATTTCATAGTTTTTTCATAGTTTATTCTAACCTTTAACAACCTTTGTGACACAAAAATCATATGTAGGGGTAAACCTGCATGGTTTCCCCTAGTCAAGCACTACCCATGCAGACTAACCATGAACATTCAGAAATAAACTAAAAAGGAATTACATAAGGGTAACTCTCATGGTTTCTACTAAATTTTGTTCCTTATGAGATATACATAAGGTTCATTTTCATTATTTTATAAACTGTGTGGTGACCATGTAAGAAAAAACCTTCATAAAAGAAAAAATATAAAAACTTTAGAAAATTCAAGGGCACTCTAACCGAAGATCAAGAACAAGATCAACCAAAAATAAATAAATAAAATAATAAATAAAATCAAGTTCAGGGTATGATATCATACCATCCTCAAACATATGGATATTTAGAGCATACAATCCAAACTTTAGAAGACATGCTCAGAGCATGTGTAATGGACTTTCATGGTTCATGAGAAGACTATTTTCTACTAGTGTAATTTTCATATAACAATAGTTATCTAGATATGATACATAGGGATTTGTTTAAAGAATTTTATGTATTTCTATGTTTCTCTCCACTTTTTTGGGTAAAGGTCAGGGAAACTTCACAAATTGGACCTAGTCCTGTTCATGAGACTGCTGAGAAAATCCATTTGATCAGAAAACAGGTAGAAATGGACCATAGTCATCAAAAATCCTATATAGATCATCATTATCTCCCTTTATCTTTTAAAATGGTTGATCATATATTTTTGGGAGTGTCTATGAGGTTAGGGAACCTTCATCTAGGTAAGAAAGGGAATTTATCTCTTCTATATTTGGACCATTTGAAATTCTCAAAAATATCATCAAATTTTCTTATATGATAACTTTACCATTGATATTGAGCTCTATTAAAGATTTTTTCTAAATATATATCAATTAAAGAAGTTCTAGCTAGACCCTTCTCATATGATTAGTTGGGATCATGTTACTGTTGAGTTGGATGTTTCATCTATTAACACCTTGATTCATATTCTAGATAGGGATGAAAAGGAATTGTGAGGTAGACATATCTCATTGGGATGAGTGTTATGGTGTCATGGATTAATGCATGAAGAGACTTAGAAATATGAGAATCTTATGCAAGATAAGTGGCCTGACCTTTTTCAAGACACCATCAACCTTCAAGTTTCTAAAGACAGAAATCCCAATGTTGGGGAGAATGTAACATCCCCGAGTTTAAGGTATCGTACTATTTTATTTTTTATTTTTATGTTATGAATATGTTTGGGTTAGTTTTGAGAGGTTCCATATGGTTTTAGAATTTTTTGGAGAGTATTTAAAGGGTGCACAGTTTTCATACATTTAAGGGAAACCTTGTTGGATCCCCAAGTAATTTTGGGTGTGATATGGGTTCTAGGGGTAGATTCATAATTGAGGTACATGTTTTGGTAAACTATGTGGACAAACTGTGCATCCTTGGGAGTTTTTGAGCAATTTCATCCACATGGTTGTTTGATAGTTTATAAAATAGTGCAATCCATTCTTTATTAGATTTAAAAAGGCCTAAAAATTAGATTTTTAACCCCCTCCCCCCTAAAACACTCATGTGATATGGGGTCTAGTGGGTATATGTATAGTTTAGGTACACGGTTTGGTAAACTATGTGGAAAAAATATGCATCTCTAGGAGTTTTTTAGCAGTGGAATCCACACGATTGGTTCACAGTTTACCAAGTAGTGTAATCCATTCTTTCCTGGATTTAAAGAGGCCTGAAATTGTATTTTTAACCCCTATACCCTAAAACACTAATTTGTATACCCTTATAGATAAAGATC
Source organism: Viscum album (assembly GCA_963277665.1). NCBI lineage: Eukaryota > Viridiplantae > Streptophyta > Magnoliopsida > Santalales > Viscaceae > Viscum > Viscum album. The sequence goes on from OY728122.1 coordinate 602,741,077, forward strand.
TCAAATATATAGGTTCCCTTAGGCCATTTTGGTGATTCCTTTTCTTCTGGATCTCCTTCCCTTAAATTCAAAGAGTGTTGAACTAGAGATTGAAGGTAGGGATCCTACAACCCCTTATCCTCTCTTCTAATCTCATTATATTTTAGGAGGAACCCTGGTATAGGTATTCCATGCCTAGATCTTGTTATTTGTGTATTTGTATGTATCTTTTCTTACAATTTGTTGTAATAATGTTAAGATATCCTGAATCTGCAAAATTGTGGTACAGTTCTTCAGAATTAGATTGTTTGAGGTAGATGGATTCTCTCTCACTCACATTTTCTAAGAAATTTAAGACTTAGGGATTTTAAAATGAAATGATTGCATTTATTAATGGAAAATCATTTTTAAAACCTCTTTGAATTTTTATCTTATTATTGTGTGGGTTTTGGAAATAAAGGTTATAAGAAATGTCCACAATGTGTTTGGTAAAATGAACAAGTGGTGTTTGGTTGCAAAAAAGAATTTTTTTTATTGTGTATAAACTTGACATTGGAATGGGTTGGTGTGTGTTCATGATGCATATAAAAAGGGCCATGTTGGTTCAGATTTAGTTGGGGTACCAAAATTAGTGAAAATAGGAAGGGCCTAGTTGGTTTTAACTTGTCCATAATTCCAAGATTGGGCATGCTATATTTCACTGCCATGTAACGGCTTAGGTGAGTGGGAACAGGTTTCCACTCATGAGTATGGCTCATTCAGGGAGTCCCACTTTAATGATGGATACATCGGGTTCATGAAATGGATCTCAAAAAAGGTAAATCTTTGGTAAGTTTCATGGGTGTGACATACCCTGAATGAAGACTACTAATCTGTGTCTTCGTTAGTGTCACCATGTGACATCAGGTGTGCCTTCCCATATGTCAGAGGTTATCGATGAGCAGAGATGGTCTAAGGTCATACAGTGGGGATACGATACCTTCATATCTAATTGAAATAATATATTAAAGAATAAAAATCATAAAAATCCAGATAAAGTAGTAAACAAACATCACAACAAGTGTCAATAAATGAAAATAACCCATTCTATACCAAATATGATGGAATATAATATCAAGAAGTCATACAAAAACAAGTCATATACACAATAAACCCCAAAGGAATAAAAGGTAAAAATAGGGAAACTCCCTCAAAATTGATCCTAGGTCTTAGCCTGGCCCCATCTCCCTTGTGTCATCCTAGTTTTCCAAATCAAGAATCATTCATAGGGAAATTTCCCTTGTCCTGTCATGCAACCATGAAGTCTGTCCGGGTACCAAACGGAGACCCGAGTAGAGTGTGATTATGACTCAGTAGGCCACCACCAATAGTGTATAAATCATATCCAGTCTAATTATATAGTTTATGTTGATGTGCATAATAAAAAAAGGCACAACATAAATAAATAAACCACTTTCGATCATTAGGTTACATGGTGAAACCCGGTATTAACCATACATGCTTCATCCTAAGTCGGATGTATCTGATCATAGTACTCATAGTGGTGCATCTGAATCCATGGAGCATATCCAATTCATTCCAAAATGAAATTCAAAATCTGAATCCAAGTAGTTTGTACAAGTAATTCCAAACCATTAGTAATTATCTGAATCCATGGAGTGTGTCGAAGGTGTTCTAAACCATTAGTCGTAATCTGAATCCAAGGAGCATATCCAAGGAATTCCAAACCATTAATCATAAACTAAATCAAATTATTTCATACAAGGCATTCAAAACCAATATTAAATCCTTTTATCATCTAATTTAATTCAATTAATTCAAGTCTCAACTGATAAACATGAATAATGGATCCTAGATCACTTCTTAGGCATCCCCAACACATGCACTTAATCAATTACTTAATCTATATCACCCTTAGGGTCAACCCTTTAATTTCCCATTTAATTCCAAAAGTTAACACACCTCATGGGTGGTTAAAGTCCCAGTCTAAACTCACCAATGACTACCCATAGTCCAAGGATAGGTTCAATTTCATGATTTAAGGCTACAAAATATTTAATTATATTTTAGGTCAAGTGTGTAGTATAACGGTGTGACCGCACGTCATATGTATTAAATAAATGGTGATAATTTTAAGGGATTTCCTACCTTATGCTCATATATTCCTATGCTCCAAGGATCAACCACTATTTTGAGTTATAATGGCCACAAATTCAAAAGAAAAAACCCTAAAATAGGGCACAATATCCATAAATAGCATGAGATAAAGTGATAGTGAAAGAAACATAGAAGGGTTGGAGACTGGGGGATAACCATACCCTAAGATTTCTATCTCAATGAACGTTAGTTGATCTATCAAGGAATGAGGGATAAACCCACTTAGAAGGAGAAGGTATCTAAAGGGGAGAGAAAATATGGTAATGTACTAGATAAGAGGAGAACCCCCTTCAATTTCAAACACCCCCTTAATTAATTAATTAACAAAATAAAAAAAGGTGACCATGCATGACTCATGGCATGGACATGAGGTTCATGTTGTGAATAAGTTGAGACATAGAGGCCTCCCCTTATACCCAATTATTTCATGGTGTGAAGATCAACTTCACGCCATGAAGCATATTACTCGATTCATTCACGTCTTAATGCATTGCGTCATGCCTTGAATGACTGTAGTCTACAAATTTTCAGTTGTAAACCAGCCCAATCTTCTTGAGACCTCTTCTAAGCCATTTCCAACACCCAAAACATTCATAAAAAGGAAAAATACATGTGGTTCAATAAAAATAAAATAGGTATGCACCTTGAAAAATGTTGGGGTTTTACAACCTCCCTACTATATAATAGTTCATCCTTGAGAAATTCTTTTGAACCTCACTAGGAGTCATTGGTGAATAACTCTAGCCACTGAGCCCATATGTCTGACTCTTTCTCCCATGTTTCCTCCTAAACTTGCTCGTGATTCCACTATACATGCACCGGAGGAACTGTCTTGTCATGGAGAGTCTTCTTGTTGTGATCCACAATGCAAACTAGATGCTTTTCAAAAGATGTGGTTTCCTCAAGCTCAATATTGTCAGTGTTGATCACATGAGACAAATCAAGATAGTATCATCGAAGTTGTGATATGTATAATACATCGTACTGTAGGTTCCGAGCGCAGCGGAAGCGCGTTGGTGGGTTTGCCCAACTTTAATTTTAACGTTAAACAATGTTCAATCTGAGATCTGTCACGATATAAAACGCCGAATCTTCGGAATAGAACAAAGAACGAAAAGAAAAGAAGAGTCCCGGAACCCTTGAGGAGGATCATCATATGTTGATTATAATTAATTTAATTAATGCATAAGAATTACCTTGTTGGAATTCTCTCCTCGTTGATGTGTCCGGTCATGATTCGATGATCCGTCGTTGCGTCGTAGAATCCAAGTGTAGGATTCCTCTAGCGGTGATCCACACGTGTGTCACATATCTCCGGACATCACCGAAGAGATCTTCGGGTGCTAGTGCGGAAGAACCTTTGCTTGCGATGTCCGCCTTCGACCGCCTTGATCCGGTGGAGGATCTTGCTCTTGTAACTTGAGGGCATTCTTGGTGGAAAGGGAATTCTCTCTTGGCTTGAGAGTATTTCCAAATCCGTTGTGCACAACAATGGCTCTGAAAAATGTTGGGGTTGCGAGGATATTTATAATCAGGTTTGAGGTTAATAGAGTTATGACAATAAATAAACGCGTTACGTGTTTTATTTATTTCATTAACCCTTATTGAAAACCCCCATGTTGAATTATTAATTCCTTGACATGCGCCCACACTGATTATAATAAATATCATTTAATAAAACAATATTAAATCCTCAAAATCCCAATTGGAAAAACTACACGGCGTGTAATAATTAATACACGACATGTACTTGTTTTCCATAAAACTACACAGCGTGTATATTTAATATACACGGCGTGTACTTATATTTTCCATTTTTCTCCACCACATTTATTAAACCTTGAGTAATGACTATTTATTTCTTAAATAAATGTAACTGCATTACTCACTAATAAATATATTATTTTATCCACAGTATATTCTCTCGAATAACTAGTGTCAAAATAAATGTGATCAGACATCCTTAAATAATTATTAAACCACAGTTGGGAATAATATTTATTTAACTTGTTAAATTAATATTTAACTGAGATACATGGACACACTTAGTGTGTGACCCTCTAGGCCTCTTTCTTAGTGGCATTAGGTTGAGCCTACCTAAAGTCCAAGGTTAGCATCTAGCAACACGCCAAGGCACCCATAGAGAAAGAATTTAACGCCGCAATGACGTGTCACCTCCTACGAACGCTTACCGTGTAATATAATCCATTTGTCTCGATATCTCCAATCAAGCGGGTTGCATGCTAGTGCCATCAACCCATGTGATTGATTATTCTTTCTTTGACTTCCTGGAATTGAACTTGCCCATACCTTACCATGGCCATGGATTTATTTAGGCTATATCAATTCCATCAAAGGGACTGAGATATCTACTTCCGTTATAGAACGGAAGGGAAAAATCCTTTATCGCATTATCTATTAATTTGGTATTACTCGTGATGCACACAACGTATCCTACCTCACTGCGAACAGTGTTTCATCACAGTTTTCGTCAATACATCTAAGTGCGCGAGTTGTAATACCCATTAATAATAATCTTAAATTCTAAGGATCAATACACACGTCCGTAGATAGGAACATCCAATGACACTATGAAATGTGGATTTCCTACTGGCGGGTCTCGTTCTCATAATATCCTCCTGGATATTACCAAGGGTGCACACCATGAGAAGGTGCCTCAAAGTTTTATGAGTTCTCACCCCTAATGACCTGTATTATTTGTGTCCCTCAAATAATATCATCCGGCCATAGAACATACATTCAAGAACAGTGTTATGGAACTTTCAAGTTCTCATCATAGCAGGGATCCGCTACGACCCTTTAATGCAACAGCTGTCCTTAGGACATTATCACATGACATGTCACGCAGAAGAACAATCAAGATGTGATAAGGCTTTTATTTAATGAATAAAGTACAAAGTAGTTGGTTCTAGACCACCAACTCCAACAGACTCCCACTTGGACTAGATCCAACTACTAACAACCTTTAACCCTCTAGCTCTCACATGATATTCATGCTTCTGCTGAGATAGGCCTTTAGTCATGGGGTCCACCACGTTCTCTTCCGTGGACACTCTGCTCACTGCAACTTCACCCCTTTGATAGAAATCCCTCAAGAGGTGATACTTCTGGAGTATGTTCTTTGTCCGTTGATGTGACCTTGGTTCTTTTGCAAGAGTCACCGCTGCAGTATTATCACAATACAATGTAATGGGATCTTTACTGCTAGGCACCACATCAAGCTCCTGGACAAAGTTCCGAATCAAAACGGCTTCTTTGGCTGCATCAGAAGCCGCTATATACTCGGACTCCGCTGTAGAATCGGCGACAACTGGCTGCTTTGAACTCTTCCAGCTCACAGCTCCTCCATTGAGACAGAAAACATATCCAGATTGCGACTTCAGATCATTCTGATCTGTTTGAAAACCAGCATCAGCATACCCTCAGATGAAAAGCTCCTCGTCTCCTCCATACACCAGGAACATATCCTTAGTTCTTCTCAGATACTTAAGGATAGTCTTAACAGCAGTCCAATGCTGTTCTCCTGGATCTGCTTGATATCTACCTACCATGCTCAGTGCATAGGCAATATCAAGCCTGGTATATAACATGGCATACATGATGGATCCTATAGCCGAAGCGTATGGGATCTTGCTCATCCTATCTTTCTCCTGTTGTGTCTGGGGACACATTTTCTTAGAAAGATGTAAGCCATGTGACACTGGAACCAATCCCCTCTTGGATTTTTTCATAATAAATCTCTTTAGTATTTGGTCAATGTATGTACCCTGACTTAGTCCAATCAGCCTCTTGGATCTATCACGAATGATCTTGATCCCTAGAATGTAGGCTGCTTCTCCTAAGTCCTTCATGGAGAAACACTTGTTCAACCAGTCCTTAACTGACTGTAAGGCTGGTACGTCATTTCCAATAAGCAATATGTCATCAACATATACCACTAGGATGACGATCGCATTCCCATTAAACCTCTTATAAACACATGTCTCACATTCGTTCTTAATGAAACCAAATTCCTTTATGGCTTCATCAAAACGAATTTTCCATGACCTGGATGCTTTCTTTAATCCATAAATGGATATCTGCAACTTGAAAACCCGTTTGGCTTAACCTGGTGTCACAAACCCTTCTGTTTGTGTCATATAGACATCTTCCTGAAGGTTCCCATTAAGGAATGCTGTTTTGACATCCATCTGCCAAATCTCGTAGTCATGGTAAGCTGCTATGGCAAGTATGATTCTTATGGATTTAAACATGGAAACTAGCGACAAGGTTTCATCATAGTCAATTCCTTGACGTTGTCTGAATCCTTTAGCCACTAGCCTTGCTTTATAGGTGCTAACTTGACCTTCCATGTCCAGCTTTCTTTTGAATACCCATTTTCATCCAACAATCTTTACATCAACTGGCTCATCGACCAGAACCCAAACTTGGTTCTGATACATAGAATCCATCTCAGAATTCATAGCTTCTAGCCATCTTGCAGCTTCTGATCTTTCTACTGCTTCCTTGTAGGAGAGAGGTTCATCGTTGTCCAACAATAATGATTCACCATCCTCGGTGACTAGGAAACCAAATCTCTCTAGTTCCCTTACCTCTCTTGAGCTCCTACGCAGTACTTGTGTTTCTAGAACCTCTTCCACGGGGACCTGTGGAACTTCTTCCTGTACCAACTCCTGTGTATCTTGAGCATCAACTTCGTCGAAGTCAATCTTGCTCCCACTATCCTTCTTGAGGATGTGCTCCCTCTCAAGAAAGACGGCTTGTCTGGCGACAGTCACTTTCTTGTCATGGGGGTTATATAGGTAATATCCTTTTGTTTCCTTAGGATATCCTATAAAGATACACTTCGTGCCCCGGGGTGCTAGTTTGTTGCCTGAGAAGTCCTTAACAAACTCCTCGCATCCCCATACACGTGTGTGCAAAAAAGTGGGTTTCCTTCCATTCCATAACTCGGATGGAATTCCATTTTCCGCCTTAGTTGGTACTCGGTTTAATGTGTATGCTGCAGTTTGTAATGCATATACCCAAAAGGATAATGGAAGATCCGCATGACTCATCATCGACCACACCATGTCCAACAAGGTGCGGTTCCTCCTTTCACTAACACCATTCCACTGTGGTGTATAAGGAGGAGTGAGCTGAGATAGAATCTCAGACTCCCGTAGAAGATCGATGAACTCTTGGTTCAGATATTCTCCACCTCGATCCGATCGAATCTTCTTTATCTTCTTACCAAGTTGATTCTCTACTTCATTATTGAATTCCTTAAATTTCTCTAAGGACTCTGACTTATACCTCATTAAGTAGACATAGCCATATCTACTCAAATCATCAGTAAAAGTAATAAAGTAAGAATATCCACCTCTAGCTTCTACTGGAAATGGTCCACACACATCTGTGTGTACCAATCCTAGAAGCTCTGTGGCCCTTTCACCTTGTCCAACAAAATGCGTCTTGGTCATTTTTCCTTGTAAACAAGCGTGACATCTATCAAGTGGTTTTAGCTCAGTAGTGTCTAAATAGCCATCTTGGCAGAGCTTTGTCAAGCGCTTCTCGTTCACATGACCAAGGCGGTGATGCCATAACTGGGTGATGTATGAGTCATGTGAGTTTGTTTCGTTATCATTTTCCAACACTTGGTTTTCGTAATTTAATACATACAAACCATTATTCAAATGTTCCATACCATAACATACGTTGTTCTTATAAAAGAGACAACCCTTATTTCCAAACTTGAAAATAAATCCATCCATATCCAAACAAGATACAGAAATTATGTTCTTGGTAACACTAGGCACAAAATAACAGTTTTGTAAAACCAAAATCATGCCAGTTGGCAATGAGAGGTGATAGTCACCAATAGCCAACGCATCCATCCTTGCACCATTGGCAGCTCGAAGATCCACCTCTCCTCTGGTGATCTTTCTAAATCTACTTGGTTCCTACATTTGAATACAGATGTGAGCCCCACAAGCTGTATCTAATACCCAATGTGTAGAAATAGAAAGATTGCACTCGATAACGAACTCACCTTTAGTGTCCCCACGCTTCTGAGTGCAGTTCCTCTTCCAGTGGCCCTGCTTGCCACATGGAAAACACACTGCTTCCCGTTCTTTGCCCTTCCTCTGGATCTTCCCCTTCTTGGAGGGATGGTGCTCGGGGGATTCAGACCGTTTATAAGTCTTTGTCCCCTTTTCCTTGTCCTTCCTTTTCTTGTTCACCATAAGGACCGCGGGTTTGTCACGCCCCATGTCCTTATCTACCTGGCGAATCAAGTTCAGAATCTCTGATAGACTCTTCTCATTGCTGCTCATGTTATAATTGACAATGAAGCTAGAGAAGGTCTTGGGCAATGATGATAGGATGAGATCTGTACGCAACTCATCTGGGAATTTAATCCCTAAGATGTCCAAGCGTTCAATGTAGCCAATAATCTTGACCACATGAGGCCCAGATGGCGCAGACTCTCCAAGCTTCGTGGTAAACAAAGCATTGGAGATCTCATACCTCTCCTGTCTCTCCTTCTCTTGGTAGAGATCTTTAAGGTGAGACATCATGCTATACACATCCATGTTTTCATGTTGCTTCAAGAGCTCATTAGACATGGACGATAGCATGAAACACTGGACATATGTGGCATCATCTATGTGTTTCATGTAGAGAGATAATTCCTCATCACTAGCCTCTTTCCCAGGCGCAACTGGAATAGGCTCTTCCAGCACATATAATTTCCTTTTGTGGTGAAGGACGATGCGTAAACGCCTCTGCCACTCTTGGAAATTGGTGCCGGTGAGAAGGTTTTCTTTTTCGAGTATGGTGCGCAATGATATGTTTGAATCCATTTTCTTGTCATTTCTAAAATTTAAGATGAGCAAAGGTTTGGTACTTTATTATAAAAATTGAGATAAATAAATAAATTAATACTTATTAGTCTCCCACTATTTTATCGAAATACAATAGCCCTCATCATTGACTTCGGAATATTCTATTGCGTGAATATTCAAGTGGAAAGGATCCATATTGCCCTTCTCATTACCCCAACTAGGGTTGGTCAAGCAACTTGAAGGGTTTTAGGTAGGCATTCCAAATTCCAACTGCATTAACTCGCAGTTCCTTGATCCGCTGAGTGGACTCCCCAATCCTGAAATCCTTTTTGGATTTCCTCAAACTTTGCCTCTTGGTCACACCATGTCCTGCTGTGGCAGTCAACACTTGATGTGAACCAAGTCAAGTCAACCCAAAACCTTGAATTAGAATTCCCAGATAATTGAAAGCACCCCAACTAGGGTTGGTCAAGCACTTTGAACTATGGTTCGATTCTAACCAAGATTATGGAAGGCTATGCCGACTTAATATTTATTTTGAGGGATTTTATCCTTATACGTAAATTTCCATTTTATTATCTTTGATTACATGCTTGTTAATATTAAGTGGGATATACTTAAGTGATTAACCATGTATAAGATAATATTTACGTATAAGACAATTTTATTTTAGTTCCATCTTGCATGCTCGTTTAATTCATTAATTGTGTGATCGTGACAACACACCCACAATAAATAAACCATGCAACTGACAGAAATAAAATAAATGGTATGATCATGAGATTTTCTATTTGGTTATTTTATCTAGTGGTTGATAAACTAACCCAAGACCTAGGGGAGAAACACCTTGAACCTTTCGGGTTCGTGTTTACAGCTTTCCACCTGTCCACCTTTGTATCTCCTTGGATTGGTTTCATCTTGGCTCCTGACTTGAGCCACCTCCACTAGCTTGGGAGCTCCATCAATTACATATGCATTTATCTCACACGCAGGTGAGGGGAAAAAAAGGGGTTTTTACATAAAAGAATCATTGGGCGTGCAGGCCCTACATATTAATGAGGAGATGGCTCGCAGGCCAACAAATTTAATTTAAATAAATAAATTAAAAGAAACCATTCACATACAAAGGTCTCGGTCTAGCTCATGATCATCCATACATGCAACGATATTTACGCATAAATAAAACTAGAATTCAATTCTTTAATCGTTCTTGTTTAAGATAAATCACGCTCGAATCAATTAATTATCTTTAATTAATCAATCCTTTTATCTTAAATCCCTTTTCTGAATTTCCTTGAGATTCTCATCCATCATAATTTTAAACAAATAAATTCATTTAAAATTATCCTTGTACACAACTTGTACCTTGGAGGAAACCCGGAGAATTCCCATTTATTACGCAGATGCTAAATTAAACACATGTATATAAAACACCCATCACGTGTTGTGCCTCAGCTTTACGCCTGCACCATGGTACATGTCTCAAGGGTTTGTATAATATAATAATAAATTTTAATAAATCTGCGTAATTTGGGTGAGTACACGGCATGTAGTTCCGACTACATGGCGTGTACTTTTTCTTCACCGTCCATCCGAAGTACATGCCCGGGGATAGGACGTGTTAATGTACTTCGGAAATTTTCGGAGTACACGGCGTTTATAGTGGGACACACGCCGTGTAGTTTCCGCGTTACATGGTTTCCAGCCGGGCAAGCTATGTACGGAGTATACAACCCAACCCTAACCCGAAGGGACTACACGCCTTGTTAATTGGACCACACGGCATGTATTCCGGAAACCGTGTGCCACCTATTTCTGGTCAACACACGGTGTCTTAAATTCTTAGAAAGAATCCAATACACGGACTGATTTGGCGGATCAGTCAATGCATTGAACCTAGACTACACGGTGTGTACTTCCGAATACACGCCGTGTATTCTGGTGTTATACGGCCAAAAACATTTGGCTCCTCCGGATGAGTTCCTCTATTTTATTTTAATCAAAATTAAAAGAAAAATCCATTTCTGTGAGGTGAACGAGAAACGAGAGAGGAGGAACAGATCTCGATATTCAGATTTCCAGAACGATTAAACATGAATTGAAATAACTAAATTATTAAATGCGTAAATCACCAACAAAAAACTAAATAATTATAACCAACGATATGACCCCTCTGATACCACTTGTAGGTTCCGGGCGCAGCGGAAGCGTGTTGGTGGGTTTTCCCAACTTTAATTTTAACGTTAAACAACGTTCAATCCGAGATCCGTCACGATATAAAACGCCGAATATTTGGAATATAACGAAGAACGAAAAGAAAATAAGAGTCCTGGAACCCTTGAGGAGGATCATCATATGTTGATTATAATTAATTTAATTAATGCATAAGAATTACCTTGTTGAAATTCTTTCTTCGTTGATGTGTCTGGTCACGATTCGGTGATCCGTCGTTGCGTCGTAGAATCCAAGTGTAGGATTCATCTAGCGGTGATCCACACGTGTGTCACGTATCTCCGGACATCACCGAAGAGATCTCCGGGTGCTAGCGCGGAAGAACCTTCGCTTGCGATGTCCGCTTTCGACTGCCTTGATCCGGTGGAGGATCTTGCTCTCGTAACTTGAGGGCGTTCTTGGTGGAAAGGGAATTCTCTCTTGGATTGAGAGTATTTCCAAATCTGTTGTGCACAACAATGGCTCTGAAAAAATGTTGGGGTTGCGAGGATATTTATAATCAGGTTTGAGGTTAATAGAGTTATGACAATAAATAAACGCGTTGTGTATTTTATTTATTTCATTAACTCTTATTGAAAACCCCCATGTCTAATTATTAATTCCTTTACATGCGCCCACGCTGATTATAATAAATATCATTTAATAAAACAATATTAAATTCTCAAAATCCCAATTGGAAAAACTACACGGCGTGTAATAATTAATACACAGTGTGTACTTGTTTTCCATAAAACTACACAGCGTGTATATTTAATATACACGGCGTGTACTTATATTTTCCATTTTTCTCCACTACATTTATTAGACCTTGAGTAATGACTATTTATTTCTTAAATAAATGTAACTGCATTACTCGCTAATAAATATATTATTTTATCCACAGTATATTCTCTCGAATAACTAGTTTCAAATTAAATGCGATCAGACATCCTTAAATAATTATTAAACCACAGTCGGGAATAATATTTATTTAACTTGTTAAATTAATATTTAACTGAGATACATGGACACACATAGTGTGTGACCCTCTAGGCCTCTTTCTCAGTGGCATTAGGTTGAGCCTGCCTAAAGTCCAAGGTTAGCGTCTAGAAACCCACCAAGGCACCCATAGAGAAAGAAGTTAATGCCGCAATGACGTGTCACCTCCTACGAACGTTTACCGTGTAATATAATCCCTTTGTCTCGATATCTCCAATCAAGCGGGTTGCATGCTAGTGCCATCAACCCATGTGCTTGATTATTCTTTCTTTGACTTCCCAGAATTGAACTTGCCCATACCTTACCATGGCCATGGATTTATTTAGGCTATATCAATTCCATCAAAGGGCCAGAGATATCTACTTCTGTTATGGAACGGAATGGACAAATCCTTTCTCGCATTATCTATTAATGCGGTATTACTCGTGACGCACCCAACGTATCCTACCTCGCTGCGAACAGTGTGTCATCACAGTTTTCGTCAATACATCTAAGTGCACGAGTTGTAATACCTATTAATAATAATCTTAAAGTCTAAGGATCAATACACACGTCCGTAGATAGGAACATACAATGACACTACGAAATGTGGATTTCCTACTGGCGGGTCTCGTTCTCATAATATCCTCCTGGATATTACCAAGGGCGCACACCATGAGAATGTGCCTCAAATTTTTATGAGTCTTCACCCCTAATGACCTGTATTATTTGTGTCCCTCAAATAATATCATCTGGCCATAGAACATACATTCAAGAACAGTGTTATGACACTTTCGGGTTCTCATCATAGCAGGGATCCGCTACGACCCTTTAATGCAACAGTTGTCCTTAGGACATTATCACATGACATGTCACACAGAAGAACAATCAAGATGTGATAAGGCTTTTATTTAATAAATAAAGTACAAAGTAGTTGGTTCTAGACCACCAACTCCAACACGTACATCTCACTAAAACATTGTAGGAGTTCCAATTGGTATGCCACTAGACCAATCCTCTCCACCATCTCGAATAGCCCCTCATATCTGGGCACTAACTTCCTCTGCCTCTACGCACGTCTGTGTCCCAACCTCAGCGACACCCACAAGAACACTCAGTCACCCACCTCAAACTCAAGAGGTTAGGATCATCGATCTATATATGACATCTTCCTACTTTGGATTATCTTTATCCACTTCTAGATCAACATTTCTAGCATGTTCACTACCACATATCCAGGTAAGGGATGCACCTGGTTTTATCAGCACTAAGCAGAAAGCACTGATAAAAGGGGGACCTTTATTAGTACTAGAAAAAGGTGCTAATAAATCTACCCTTTATTAGTGCTAAAAAAAGCGTTGATAAAGGTGTACCCTTTATCAGCATTATTTATAGCACTGATAAATGTTTTTAATAAAAAATATTCTTAATTTATATAAAATTATATTCAAAAATAATGTTTATTTGTATACATTAAATAAAAAATGAATTTTTGTAATTAATATATTTTTTTTAATAATTCAAATATATATATAATAAATTTCATTAAATAATAAATATATTTATTATATTTATTATATTTATTATATTTATTATATTTATTATATTTATTATATTTATTATATTTATTATATTTATATATTTATATATTTATATATTTATATATTTATATATTTATATATTTATATATTTATATATTTATATATTTATATATTTATATATTTATATATTTATATATTTATATATTTATAATTATATATTTATAATTAGATATAAATACTTTTAAAATATATATATTTATAATTATATATATATATACTTTTTAAATATGTATATTAATAATTATATATAAATAATTTTTAAATATGTATATTTGTAATTATATATAAATAATTTTTAAATATATATATTTATAATTATATATATATATATATTTAAATAAATATATGTTTCCAATAAATTTGGTCAATTGATGCGTGAATATAATTGACGATCATATGTTATGTATTCTTCATGAATGTTCATGTATACATTACACCTCATTACTATTCATGTTGTCAATATATATGATGGCTCATTTTTTATGATCTATACTTTACTTAGTGTATATGATTCATTCATGTTTTCATGAAGCTATTATGCCTGCATAAATACTTAAAATCATGATAAATATAATTATAAAAATTATAATTTTATAAATTATAATTTTATAATTATTTAAAAATAAATATTTATTTATTTAAATAATTATGAAATTATAAAATATATATATACATATATATTTATTTATAACTATAAATAAATATATATTTCTTTATAATTATAATTATAAATATAATAAATATAGTTTTTATAAATATATTTATTATATTTTTATAATTATTTAAATATAAATATATATTTATTGAAATATTTATGAAATTATAAAAAATATATTTAATTAATATATTTATTTTAATTTCATAATTATTTAAATATATATATTTATTTATTTATACTAATGACTATATATAATTAATATATTTATTTTAATTTCATAAGTATTTAAATATATATATAAATTTATTTATGTTTATAACTATAATTAAAATATATATGTATTAATTATTTATTTATTTCATAATTATTTCATAATTATTTAAATAAATAAATATTTATATTTAAATAATTATAAAATTATAATAAATATACTAATTAAATAAATATTTTAAATTGAATAAATATATTTATAAATATATACAAATATTTATAATTATAATTCTTAATAATACAGATATATTTACAATTATATTTATAAATAAATATAGATATATTTAAAAAAATTATAAAATTATAATAAAGATATTGATTATATATAATTATAAATATAATAAATATATTTGTTATAAATTTATAATTATAAATAAATATTTATTTATTATATATATAAACATAAATAAATATTTATTTATTTATAGTTATTATTATAAATAAATATATTTATTTATTTATTTATTTATTTATTTATTTATTATACATATAATTTTATAAATATATATATAAATATAAACAATTTATTATCATTATAGTTTTATCATCGCTTTTTTAGCACTGATAAAGGCATGTTTTATTAGCTCTTTCTATTTTAGCTTTGATAAAATGTATCTTTATCAGCGCTTTTTAGCTAGCGATGATAAAAGGGTTTACCCACTTTTTTAAATAAACTATAACAGTCTCCTCCTCTCAGATGCCTCAAGCTCTCACAAAAGCCAAACCCTGTCACTGACACCTCCTCCTCATCCGCTGTCGACTCCTCCTCTGTCATTTCTGCCACTGAATCCTCCTCCTCCTCCTCCACTACCGACTCCTCTTTCTCCTACTCCACTGCCGCTACCACTGACTCCTCCTCCTCCTCCTCCTCTGCTATTGACTCCTCCTCCTCCTCCTCCTCTGCTGCTGACTCCTCCTCCTCCTCCAGCACCACTATGAAGCCCTCCTCTTCCATGAACATCACCTCTGCTGTTGAACCCCATCTGTTGTCGAACCCCACCGCTACTGCGAAACCCTTCTCCTCTACGAACCCACCTCCTCCGCAAACCCATCTCCTCAGGTGCTACCATTGTGAGTATTCTTGTAATGCTTTTATTGTTTCCTTTATATTTTATCATTGTATAATTTTCCATGATCAATTCCATGTCTGTATCTATTTTATTTCTGATTAAGGATATTGATGTGCTTCTAGGGCTAGAATATGTATTTTCCAAATCATCGTGATTGATGAATTTCTAGTGTAGAGTTGTCATTGATCATCAAATTGAAGTGGGTCTTGGTGTATTAGATTCCTATTTCCCCCAATGAGATAATAATAAATGAATATTTGGGATTAGAACTGGATACCTTACAATAGGTATATAGTCAAGGATGTTTCAGGTGTGGATCTAGGATACCTAGGATTAACTCTAGATATCCTACAAATAAATTGTGTAAAATAAAAATGTTCATTTTATTAAAATTATATTGGTAATAAATATCTTTTTAGAATCTTGAGGATTCTCATTGTTGACTTCTTAAAAAAATTACATTGCATCTTTATTTCCACAATGTTATTATTTCTATCAGATAGTGAATCTCATTTGATCGATTTTTCTTTCTATTTAAAATGAACTACATAAGTAAATTTTTTATTGATATACTTTTATTAATCAAAAATTATAATAAATGGTAAATAATAAATTTGAGTGACATGAAAACTGTGAGTCTATTTGTGACTATAATTAAAACCCCCCATGTAGTGAGTATCTACTATATCAATTGTTTTCATCGATGGGTGGAATTATATTTTTTGAGTTTGATGAATTGGTCTATATTGGAGAGTTGGATATGAAAACTAGTTATGTAGAACCTATATTTCTGTAGATGGGTAGAATCATAGCCCATTTTTCTAGAGAAATTTTGGATGATAGAGAGAAACATTAGTTAGTATGTCATACTGTCATTAACAAGTTCCTATATGTATTTACCAAGGACTTATCTAGGTTACCACCCAAGGGATAGGTTGAGTTTATGATTGTGTTATTACCAGGCATGGAGAATATATATATTCCACCATATAAGATGGATCTTATAGATATATGAGAGAAGAAGTCTCAATTGAACAAATTCTAGGTGAAGGGCTTCATATGAGTGATTATGTCCCCTTGGGGTGCCTTAGTTTTTTCCATAAAAATTCAAATGGATCATTGAGAATATGTGTGGACTATTAGAGGTTATTCTAAGTTATAGAAATCAATTTATATCCACTTGTATGTATTGATGGACTATTTTATCAACTTAGAGGTTCTAAAGTGTTCTCTAAGATTTCTTTGATATAAAATTATCATCAGTTTATGGTGAGGTATTTTGATATACCACATACTATATTTAGGAGTATGTTGGTATTGTATGGGTATCTAATGATGTCATTTAGTTTGAAAAAAGACAATGGTAGTGTTCATGGATGAGATAAATTTGGTCTTCCATTCTTATTTAGATAATTTTGTAGCCATATTTTTCAATCATATAATCATGTATTCCCAGCTGAGGGAGGAACATGCTCGATATCTGGAGATCATTTTGAGAAAATTTAGGTAGCATCAACTATATTCCATGATCTCAAAGTGTATTTTTTGGATTGATAATGTACACTTATTTTGGGAAATGATATTAGTGTATAGAATATATTTATAACCTAGGAAGTTTGATGTTATAGTTTATTTAGAGAGTCTAAAGAATGTTTTTGAGATCCAAATATTTTTGGGAATTTCCAGTTTTTACCAATGGATCAACTAGGATTATTCTGGATTAGAAGTGATAAGAAGTACTTAACTAAGAATGTGGTATGGTTCCTTTTCTTAGATGTTAATGATATATCCTTATAAGATCTTAATGGTATATTGATGAAAACACTAATCTTAACCATATATGAGTTGGTAATGAGTATGGATTATATTGTGATGAAACAGGAGTCAGGATTTGAACAGTTTCAATTTATGATGGTCATGTGGTTTCTTATGGTTCTAGATAGTTAAGGAAACATAAGAGAAACTTCCCAAATCCTTTACTAGATTTGTAAATAGTGGTTCTTTCCATGAGTTGTTATTGGTATTATCTTTAGGGTGAGATATTTTTTGAATACACTAAAAAAAATATATTCACAAAGTGAAATGAACCATTGATAGTGGAGAAGTTTTGAATACCTATATCACTTTAACTTTGACCTAATGTATACCCTCAAGAAGGGGAACATTTTTTTAATGTACCATATTATAAGTATCAAGCTTAGGTAGTACATGATTCAAGCATTAAGTGGAAGATGGTTTCCCACTTTAAAGAGATGTGACTTTATGTTCAAAAGTATTGTAGCTAAGTGACACTTATGTATTTATCTATCACTTATTCAATCCTCAATAGTATTATGGGTGTAAACTATATTATTCTTACTATTTATTCATGAGAGACATAATAAACCTTTTATAGATTTATATTCTATAAAATGTTGGTTATTTTTTATTCATGTATCCTTTATAAAGTGATTATATTGGGATTTATGTCTTTATGAAAATGTATAAGTGTCTATTTTAAAATGATTCAAGTGTTTTTAAATATTTCGTAAACAATTATATGTGTTCAACATACTCTTCTGGGGTTTTAAATAGCTTTAAAATGATTTAAACACTTGGCATGGACTTAGGTTTCATGTCAAGTGTTTGTCAACTCATCTAATTGGATTTCATAAAGGGATGTGAATGTTTTGAAAGATTATTTAATGTTGGTTTCATTTTAACAAGGGGTGTGTGAATTTTTAAATGAAAATTTATAAAATATAGTGGGTTTTCACTCATTTTAAATTATTAAGATTTTTGGGTTGTATATTTTCATTGAAGTCTTTAAAAAATGAATTGGGGTTTTGTGAAAGAGTTTTTAGAACTGATTGGTTTAATTTAAAAAGGGTTTGTTATTTTAAAGAGGAATTTGTGTAAATGGTTGGTTTTTTAATGGTATTTCAATTGTTATTTTATAAATAGTTTTGAAATAACTTCTGAAATATATTTTTTCCATAATATTTTAAGTTTATATTTTTATAGAATTAGGAAAATAATTACATTATATAGGGAAGAAAATTAGATTGATAATAACACCATGGAAATGGTAAATGTATTTCAATAATTATAAGGATTAGATTTTAGTTAGATTTTCTCTCCTCTTGTAAAGCATATAATAATTCAGATGGTTCTTGGCTTGGTTTCCATTGAAGATTTATTCTAGAAAAAATGGATGTCGTGATTATATTCCTTCATGGAGATTTGGAGGAAGAGATCTACATAGATCAACTCGAAGGTTTCATTATAAGAAGAATATAAGGTTTGGTTCTAGTCTCAAATGGAGTTTTTTTGGGCTTAAGTAGGAACCAATACAGTATAACTAGAATTTCAATGCTTTCATGGTAGAATTAATGTTCATGTAGTGTAATGTAACAAATTACTACTATATGAAGGTGTATTATGATGGGAGTTTTTTCATTTTACTTATTTATGTGGATGGATTTATTTTAGTTGGACTAATGAAGGAATGAATTGAAGATAAGAATATTGATTTATCTAGAAGATCCCAAATGAAGGACCTTGGTTCTGGAAAGTGGATATTGGGGATAAATATTGAATAAGACTTAAATTCTGTAACTTTTTTTTAGCCTTGGTTAATTTTTATATAAAAGTTTTGTTTATTTATTTTTTTAAATATTAATATTACCAAATCATATAGGATGTATATGAATAAATAATGGATGGATTCCAATCGTATGATAAAATATTATGAATATTTCATGAAAGAGTTCATCAAGTTTGAAAAAGATCATGCATATGATCCTTCTCAAATCCTTTTTACATGTTTACGCTATTATTATTCAAGACAAATTAATCCATAGGAGTTGAAAGAACACTTGATCTGTCACAAAATAGATTGAAGTTAGAAATTCTGGAACAAACATGGGGGAAAAGTGAATATAGCTATTGGCTGGGATAACACTTCATTTTATTGATCATCTGATATGATTAAAAGTGTGTATAATGAAGAAGAATGTATTGAGGATGTCACTAAAGATATGAAAGTTTATGAATGTCATATTGAGTAAATGATAAGGACAGTTGAAGATAAACTTTGTGATTTCCCAAAAAAAATTGAGAAATTAAATATTTGTGCAAAGACACCATTGTATGATAGTTGCACTAAATATACAACATTGTCATCCATACTGAAGCTATATAATCTGAAAGTAGGAAACTTATGGAGTGACACCAGTTTTAGGGAATTACTTACTCTCTTGAATGACATGATCCCATAAGATAATAATCTCTCAAGTGAAATATAAAACTCAAATGAATGTTATGCTTGATGGGTATGATCATTGAAAGAATACATGTCTACCTGAATGAATGTATACTATTTTTCAAGTACCACAATTATAAGGACCCGACCTTATTACATACATAATCTTGAATTTATTCAATAAAAAAACTTCCTTTTACATTTAGGATCTTTTCAAGTTTGGGTCTTTATAGAATTAGTACAATACATTGATAACATTATACATTATTACAGAGTGGATACCATAAAAACAGTTTCCATTTTGTTTCAAAATATAAACCATTAAAACTTAAAACAAGACTCCTTGACAATTCTTAAACATTAACATGGCTTCCTTCCTTTCCTTACACATCCATTAACCAGTGGAAATCATTTAAAAACTGTGGATGAGAACAAAATATCAGTAAGGGATGGAAAATAAGGAAAGATCACATTAGTCCATGAATACTCATAACGTATGAAAACATTTTCAAAAGACATGCTTGTCAATCAAATATACATACTTTGTGTAATATGATATTTACACAAGATCCACACAAACATGAGAACATAAATATAATCATAAAGGTATCTTGGGTCATTACTTACATAATCTTGTAACCATTCTTGTCTACCTTATAATTTGTAACCCACGCGGCTACCTTACTTTGTGTAACCATCGCAGTTACACTTGGAGTAACCATACGGCCGACCTCCAACTTTCTCATACCCAATGCATTGGAGGGAGATATAGTTCCCACCCTTCATAAATAATTCCAAAGAACCAAAACATAATCATACAACATGAATAATTCCATAAAAAAATTACTTTGGAATTTTGAAAAAACGGATTTTGTTGGGACCACTTTGTGTTTGAAGATTGTATTTGTTGTCAACAGTTTTCAATGTTGGTCAAAATAAAGAAGGATATGAAGAAGAACTCCAAAGTTAATAGAGATCGGCTGAAGTGAGGTTTCCTGGAGAATTGTTATGGAATCATAGCATTGGATTTCATACTTGAGCAATTCTCTTAGACGATAAATTCAGAAGATTGTTGAGTTGATCCTAAGTTCAAAGAACTTGTGTCACAGGTGACACATTGTTTACAACAATGAAGAATGGAGAAGTATCATCCATTTGAGGATGATTGGATCAGAATGGAGAAGTATCATCCATCTGATGATGATTGAAGAAGAATGAGGATTTGAAGAAGACCGTGAAATTCTTCATGATAGAAATCCATTAAAGAGATTACTTGAAGAATAAAATCATATGATTTGCATGAAGTGTATAATGATGGTTGACGAAGAAGAAAGAATGTGGAGGGGCTTGGCATTCTGAGGTAGCCATGCATTTCGCATTATATCCAAATCAGACGATGCATTGCTGGTATGTATTTCACACATATCATGAGTTAAGAGAACTTGTGGTGCAAGCCTTATGAAGGAAAGGGGGACAAATGATGATTCCAGTCATATAAAGTTTTTATTGGAAGGAATGATGCTGCTGGGAGATAGGGAAGTTTCAGTTCCCATTACAACTCTGACAATGCTAAAGCTGGTCTATCAAAGGATAAATATCACGATATTGGGATTCATGATAAGAGTAGAAGAATGGTTATGGGAAGCAGTAAAGAGATAAAATGACAAAGCAATAAACAATCTGGGGATGGCAGAAAATCACAGTTTAAGGTGGCGTCGTTTTCTAGTGTTTTCCAAATTTTAGGGCCTGAAAATCGGGAGATGAAGAAATGTGCTTGGCAATGGATTTTGTGCGCAAGATTGAAGATGGTTTATATTTTCATGTTCAAGGATTTATTCAAGGTCAGAACATTGAAAAATGAAAAAGGAATGGAGTGCGTGGAAATTTAGGCATGTTACGTGCAAAAATAAAGTGGTGCGCGCAATATATGTGGGCTGCGTGAAATAGAAGCGGGTTGCGCGAAAAATTGGATCATTGCACGAAATATTTGTGGGATGCGCAAAATATCAGTGGGATGTGCGAAGAAGAAAGTTGTGCACGTAATATCAACGGGATGCGTGAAAAATGAAGTTTGCGCGAAATATTGGCATGGTGCGCGAAATAGAGGAATGAAGTTTTCGTACAAAATGTGTTTCAAGATCAGAAGCTTGAAAATTGGCAAAGGCATAAAATACGCGAAAGATTGGAGCAGTGTGCGAAATATGATGTCGCAGGAAAGATTGGGTTTGCACGAAATATGGAACGCGGTGCGGAATTTTTGCACGCAATTGGTGCTTTATTCTTAGAAGGATGAAAAATGGCAAAGGCGTGAGGTGTGTGAAATATTGAAGCATGGTGCGAAATATGAAGTTTCATAAAAGAGTTTTTTCACACATGGAGGAGGTTTTACGCGCGGATTAGTGTTTTTTTGCGCGGGGTCAAAAATGCCTATAAATATGAGGCAAACCCTTCTCATTTGTTAAGACTAGACACATAGAAAAATATTGAGCTCTGACACGTGGAAAAAGTTAAGTATAAAGTATTGCGCGAAAAGAAGAAGTGTTGCGTGGAAAAAAAAGTGTTGCACGAAAAAGGGAAGTTCTGCGCGAAATAGAAGGGTTACGCAAAAAGGGTTTTTCACGCCAAAAGGTGTTTTTACGCGCAAGGCTATAATTTTACGCGCAATCCACTTATAAGGTTGCGTGAAAATTTTGAGGTTCTCGTATGCCTTCGATAGGTGAATAGCACTCTCGAAGAAGCTTTGCGAAGAAGAAAGAACTGTGAACCATTCGGTTTCACAAAGAGAAGTTGAACCGCACTCACACGACTGGTGTTTAACACTATCGTTGTGCATTGTGAAGTGAGGAAGAACAAGATGTGCAACTGAATTCATATCTGCACCATGGAAGAAGGTAGTATACCAATACACTCTTATGTTGGTATTGAGAATTGAAGAAAGAGATTAGAACATTGTAATTATATTGTGTCAAAGAGAACAAAGAGAAGAAGAAGAACAGAGTATGCCCAACTGAAGGCTGACAATTATTCAGGGCAATTTAATTCTAATGATGCTAAGATGAGTTGGTCTTCATTGTTCTGATAATCACAATGGGATTTTGTGATTCCAGCAGATTGAAGCAGAAGCGATCTCAGTGTAGCTGTTTTTGCACTGAAGAAGAAGGGGAAGAAGATTGTGCAGCTTTCAGGTATGCTGCAGAGAAAGAATTGGTTGTTTACCTGCATGCTGCTAGGTAGGTAATAATTGAATAGAGGGAGAACAAAGTAGCACTGTGACATCCAATAGGTCTCAACAGGTGAAATATTCTTTTGGTGTTGCAAACTCTTTTAACAGAGAGAAGACTGTCTTCATAGGCATTATAAAGAACCAGCTAGAGGTTGTAAGAGACTGTCTTCATAGGCAGTATAAAGAACCAGCTAGAGGCTGCAAGTTCGACTAGGCTTTCACCAGTCTAGGGAAGAGGATTGTTTCCCACCCCCCCCCCCCTCCAAAGTGTAGGGACTCACACTGGCTAGAGGATTGTTTTCCTATCCACTCCATTGTAACAACATTTTACATTATAATGGAGAATCCATGAACTGGTCATCCCCATGCATGAAAAGGACATAGCTACTCTTATTGAGTGGTGAACCTTGTAAAAATATCGTGTGCATATCTTTACTACTTTCTATTATTTCATGTGACAGGGAAAAGAGAATAAGAGAATCAAGATCCTAATAGGTCTAGAGGTACAGGGATAAAAGTTGGAATTGGTTTAAAAAGTCCCCAACACTGATTCACCCCCCCTCTCAGTGTAGGTATATCCCAATCTGGTCCTCACAATTGGTATTAGAGGGAGGTTAACCTCTGTTGGATTCTCTAAAGTGAAGTTATTATCTTTTTAAAACTTGATTTCTGTTCCTGAGTCAGCAATGAAGAGCAGTGTTGGTGAAGATTTAATTACCTTTGATCAGAAGGCTATATCTACCAAGACCATGATGAACAGGAAAAAGAAAGAGAAGAGAAAGTTGAAGAAGAATTACCTCTTATCTAAAGAAGGGGAAGCATCTAGTTCTCCATATCTGGATGACGTTGAAGACACACCAAATTTGGAAAGTAATGAGAAGGTGGCTCAAGTCGCCGCCAAGAATATGGACAACCTTCCTATCTCAACTGGTCAAGAGGTATGTGTTATTACATTTGTAAATTACCCTCATGATGAAAATGCTAGCACAAGTGGTGATGAACAATCTACAACATCTCAAGAAATATCAGTTGATAGATTAAGAATGATTCTGCATGGTATTCCTGAAGAGATTGCATCCCTGGTTTGTGGGGTATTTCAATGCATGCAAGAAAATATCACTCAGCTGGAAGAAGAAACTGATGTTTTGGAGACAGGATTACAAGCAAAAATTGTTGAATGTCTAAAGCTCTCCAGACAGGTTGGAGCCTTTGAAGCAACAAAGAGGGGATTTGAAGAAAGGTCTTCAAAGTGGCTCAAATATGTTGAAGAAAAGGAGGGAGTCAACAAGACTCTGGAAGAGAAGATCCATGCACTTGAAGATGAGCTGAAAAGAGGCATTAAAGTCAATAAGTTATATTTGGAAGATAACTCCAAGAAGATCAATGAACATGACTCTTTGTTACAAAACAAAGTAAAGATGCATGAAGATGAAGTTGAAATATTGAAGAAGGATTGTGAAGATAAGATGACTATGATTGAAGACCAAAAGGTCATCCTCAATATTAGATGTCTAGAGATGGAATATCAGTTGACCAATCTTGAGAAGACATATATTGATTCTTCACAAAAGAAGGAAACAGTTGCTTCTAGTACCCAATGTTCACTGGAGTATTATACTGTCAAAAGTCCTCCAAAATGTGATAAGAAGATCATGGCTTCACTCATTGATCTGTCACAAGCAGTTGTGAAAGTAAAGGTACCATCCATACCAACTTGTACTAATGTTTCTAAAATTGTTTCTACAAAAAGTGCAGATTGGAAGAAAAATTCTAAACAAGTATGGATGAGGAAAGGTGAGAAGAAACCTACCACCATGGCTACAGTGGATAAGGGAAAGAGTGTAGAAGATAGATCCCCACAGAAATCACATCCTACCAAGAATAAGACTCGGAAACCTTATCAAGGACATGACAAGAAGTCAAGGTTTGTTGGTCAATGTAGGTGCTGTAATAGATTTGGGCATTGTGCACTGGATTGTTGGTACAACCCCTCAAATGTAAAATCACAGAGAAATGACATCTCAAGGGGGAGAAATCCAGAGAAGAAGAAGCAACATCCATAGATCCAGAAACATCTTTATACTGCAAACAAATTTGGAATGTTAGATAACATCTCTGATGTATGCAATCAGAGTGGTCATATGAATGGTGCATGTTCATATAAGAAAAAAAGACCACAGAAGCTGGGCAAGAATGAAGAAGCATCCTTGGGAAGAAATCAGACGAACAATGTGAAAGAAAATTCTCCCAAGAAGATTTCAATAAGGAAAGTTGAGAAGACCTTGGATTCTAAATCCAAGAAGTTGAAGAGTGGTGCATCCAAAAGAACTACTAAGAAAGAAGCCACTCAGAAGAATCCATGTAGAAGATCCAATCTTAATTCCTCAGTCCCTAATGATATACTGGTGGTTTGGCCAGAAGATTTGGAAAGAATGAGGAAAATAGAAGATGCACAGGCTAAGGCTAGTACTAAAACCATAAATAAGATTCTACATAAAGACAAAGAAGTTCTGTGTGTGAGGTGAAACAAGGCTGGTCATACTGTCAGAAAGTGCTTTGAATTTACTCCAGCCCAAAAAGAATTCCTCAAAAAGATGAAAGTTTCACTAGGAGATTCTAGTGATTTGAAATCTCTTGAATAAAGGAGATTCACACACAAAGAGATAGAAGAATTGTTAAGATCCACACAGCCACATTCAAAATTAAAGATCAAATGTGAAAGTTTAAGGAGTGGAGAAAATGTACCATCTTGGTTGAGGAAATCATCTCATCCATCCAGCTCACATCGAAGAAGCATGGAGGATCCACCTCATTCCCTTAAATCTTTGTGTATTGTATTTGTTCTGATTATATAGTGAATTGAAGGTGAAGAAAGATCTCAGGGGGGAACCTGAGATTCAGTGACGAGAAGTGTTCCCTTGAGGGGGATACATGTGAATAAGTTGCCAGAGTCTTTATCTCAATAAGTATCAACTTCAGTTGGTACTAAATTATACTACTCTGAAGATTGTCTGAAGATCACGTCATTGGAAATGGTATGTTATTTATAAATCTCTCATCTTTGGTTACTCAAAATAAAGATCATTCTACAAAGGGGGAGTAATGAAAATAATCAATGACATAAGAAGAGTGAAAGTGCTCCAAGGCCACTTATCCTGCCAATTGCACTTGAATGTTTTTGATCTTTTTTTTTGTAGTGAGTGCAGGAATTTTAGGTTGATTATTTCTTATAACATTAAATATATTCAGCCTGGAATTAAAGTGGATAACCATTGAAGACAAGTGTATAAGTTCTCATTTCATGAGGTGTCATATTCAGTGGATAATGGATAGCTTTGTTGTCTAAATCAAATCCTCTTATTTTCTACACCTAGCATTGCTCAAGTAGACTTAGAGTGAAATGATTGATGGCACTTTACTTGAGTATGGAATGATACCCTCTCTACCATGAACTTTGTATTTCTTTTCAATAAGGGGGAGAGAAATGAAATGAACATCTAGGGGAGAGATAGAAGTAAACGGGAGAGATAAGATTCTCATTTTAGAATTGACACATTCATTTGAAGAGACTTTAAGGTATTGACAACAAAATACAAAGGGGGAGATTGTTGGGACCAATTTGTGTTTGAATATTGTATTTGTTGTCAACAGTTGTCAATGCTGGTCAAAATAAAGAAGGATATGAAGAAGAACTCCAAAGTTAATGGAGATCGGCTGAAGTGAGGTTGCCTGGAGAATTGTTATGGAATCATAGCATTGGATTTCATACTTGAGAAATTCTATTAGACGATAAATTCAGAAGATTGTTGAGTTGATCCTAAGTTCAAAGAACTTGTGTCACAGGTGACACATTGTTTACAACAATGAAGAATGGAGAAGTATCGTCCATTTGAGGATGATTGGATCAGAATGGAGAAGTATCATCCATCTGATGATGATTAAAGAAGAATGAGGATTTGAATAAGACCATGAAATTCTTCATGATAGAAATCCATTAAAGAGATTACTTGAAGAATAAAATCATATGATTTGCATTAAGTGTAGAATTATGGTTGACGAAGAAGAAAGAATGTGGAAGGGCTTGGAATTCTGAGGTAGCCATGCATTTCGCATTATATCCAAATCAGACGATGCATTGCTGGTATGTATTTCACACATATCATG
Organism: Viscum album; assembly: GCA_963277665.1. Taxonomy (NCBI): domain Eukaryota; kingdom Viridiplantae; phylum Streptophyta; class Magnoliopsida; order Santalales; family Viscaceae; genus Viscum; species Viscum album. Next base: position 602,768,476 of record OY728122.1, read on the forward strand.
AGTTAGGAGAACTTGTGATGCAATCCTTATGAAGGAAAGGGTGAGAAATGATGATGCCAGTCATATAAAGTTTTGATTAGAATGAATGATGCTGCTGGGAGATAGGGAAATTTCAGTTCCCATTGCAACTCTGACGATGCTAAAGCCTATCTATCAAAGGATTAATATCACGATAGTGGGATTCCTGATAAGAGCAGAAGAATGGTTATGGGAAGAAGTAATGAGATAAAATGACAAATCAATAGACAATATGGGGACGGCATAAAAGCATAGTTTAAGGTGGCGCCGTTTTCCAGTGTTTGCCAAATTTTAGGGCCTGAAAATCGGAAGATGAAGAAATGTGCTTGGAAATGGATGTTGCGCGCAAGATTGAAGATGGTTTATATTTTCAGGTGCAAGGATTTATTCAAGGTCAGAAAATTGAAAAATGACAAAGGAATGGAGTGCGCGGAAATTTAGGCATGTTGCGTGCAAAAATAAAGTGGTGCACGCAATATATGCGGGCTGCGCGAAATAGCAGCGGGTTGCGCGAAAAATTGGATCATTGCGCGAAATATTTGCGGGATGCGTGAAATATCAACGGGATGCGCGAAGAAGAAAGTTGTGCGCGTAATATCAGCGGGCTGCGCGAAAAATGAAGTTTGCGCGAAATATTGGCATGGTGCGTGAAATAGAGGAATGAAGTTTTTGCGCAAAATGTGTTTCGAGATCAGAAGCTTGAAAATTGGAAAAGGCATAAAATGCGCGAAAGATTGGAGCAGTGCGCAAAATATGATGTCGCAGGAAATATTGGGTTTGCGCGCAATATGGAACATGGTGCGGAATTTTGCACGCAATTGGTTCTTCATGCTTAGAAGGATGAAAATGGCAAAGGCATGAGGTGCGCGAAATATTGAAGCATGGCGCGAAATATGAAGTTGCATAAAAGAGTTTTTTCGCGCATGGAGGAGGTTTTATGCGCGGATTAGTGTTTTTTCGTGCGGGGTCAAAAATGCCTATAAATATGAGGCTAACCCTTCTCATTTGTTAAGACTCGACACATAGAAAAATCCCGAGCTCTGACGCGCAGAAAAAGTGAAGTATAAAGTATTGCGCGAAAAGAAGAAGTGTTGCACGGAAAAAAAAGTGTTGCGCGAAAAAGGGAAGTTCTGTGCGAAATAGAAGGGTTGCACGAAAAGGGTTTTTCGCGCAAAAAGGTGTTTTTACGTGCAAGGCTAGAATTTTACGCGTAAGCCACCTAGAAGGTTGCGCAAAAATTTTGAGGTTCTCGTATTCCTTCAATAGGTTCATAGCACTCTCGAAGCAGCTTTGCGAAGAAGAAAGAACTGTGAACCATTCGGTTTCACAAAGAGAAGTTGAATCGCACTCACACGATTGGTGTTTAACACTATCGTTGTGCATTGTGAAGTGAGGAAGAACAAGATGTGCAACTGAATTCATATCTTCACCACGGAAGAAGGTAGAATACCAATACACTCTTGTGTTGGTATTGAGAATTGAAGAAAGAGATTAGAACACTGTAATTATACTGTGTCAAAGAGAACGAAGAGAAGAAGAAGAACAGAGTATGCCCAACTGAAGGCTGACAATTATTCAGGCCAATTTAATTCTGATGATGCTAAGATGAGCTGGTCTTCATTGTTCTGATAATCACAACGGGAGTTTGTGATTCCAGCAGATTGAAGCAGAAGCGATCTCAGTGTATCTTTTTTTTCACTGAAGAAGAAGGGGAAGAAGATTGTGCAGCTTTCAGGTTTGCTGCAGAGAAAGAAGTGGTTGTTTACCTGCATGCTGCTAGGAAGGTAATAATTTAATAGAGGAAGAACAAAGTAGCATTGTGACATCCAATAGGTCTCAACAGGTGAAAGATTATTTTGGTGTTGCAAACTCTTTTAACAGAGAGAAGATTGTCTTCATTGGTAGTATAAAGAACCAGCTAGAGGCTGTAAGAGACTATCTTCATAGGCAGTATAAAGAACCAGCTAGAGGCTGCAATTTGGACTAGGATTTTACCCGTCCATGGAAGAGGATTGTTTCCCACCCCCCCTCTAAAGTGTAGGGACTCACACTGGCTAGATGATTGTTTTCCTAACCGCTCCATTGTAATAGAATTTTACATTATAATGGAGAATCTGTGCACTGGTCATCCCCATGCATAGCAAGGATGTAGCTACTCTTATTGAGTGGTGAACCTTGTAAAAATATCATGTGCATATCTTTACTGCTTTCTATTATTGCATGCGACAGGGAAAATAGAATAAGAGAATCAAGATCCTAATAGGTCTAGAGGTACAAGGATAAAAGTTGAAATTGGTTTAAAAAGTCCCCAACACTGATTCACCCCCCTCTCAGTGTTAGGTATATCCCAATCTGGTTCTCAAAATTGGTATCAGAGGGAGGTTAACCTCTGTTGGATTCTCTAAAGTGAAGTTATTCTCTTTTGAATACTTGAGTTCTGTTCCTGAGTCAACAATGAAGAGAAGTGTTTGTGAAGATTTAGTTACCTTTGATCAGAAGGATATATCTACCAAGACCATGATGAACAGGAAAAAGAAAGAGAAGAGAAAGTTGAAGAAGAATTCCCTCTTATCTAAAGAAGAGGAAGCATCTGGTTCTCCATATCTGGCTGACGTTGAAGACACACAAGATTTGGAAAGTAATGAGAAGGTGGCTCAAGTCGCCACCAAGAAGATGGACAACCTTCCTATCTCAACTGATCAAGAGGTATGTGTTAGTACATTTGGAAATTACCCTCATGATGAAAATGCTAGCACAAGTGGTGATGAACAATCTACAACATCTCAAGAAATGTCAGTTGATAGATTAATAATGATTCTGCATGGTATTCCTGAATAAAGTGCATCCCTGGTTTGTGGGGTATTTCAATGCATGCAAGAAAATATCACTCAGCTGGAAGAAGAAACTGATGTTTTGGAGAAAGGCTTACAAGAAAAAATTGTTGAATGTCTAAAGCTCTCTAGACAGGTTGGAGCCTTTGAAGCAACCAAGGGGGGATTTGAAGAAAGGTCTTCAAAGTGGCTCAAAGATGTTGAAGAAAAGGAGGGAGTCAACAAGACTCTGGAAGAGAAGATCCATGCACTTGAAGATGAGCTGAAAAGAGGCATTGAAGTCAATAAGTTATATTTGGAAGATAACTCCAAGAAGATCAATGAACAAGACTCTTTGTTACAAAACAAATTAAAGATGCATGAAGATGAAGTTTAAAGATTGAATAAGGATTGTGAAGATAAGATGACTATGATTTAAGACCAAAAGGTCATCCTCAATATGAGATGTCTAGAGTTGGAATATCAGTTGACCAATATTGAGAAGACATATATTGATTCTTCACAAAAGAAGGAAACAGTTGCTTCTAGTACCCAATGTTCACTGGAGGATTCTACTGTCAAAAGTCCTCCAAAATGTGAAAAGAAGATCATGGCTTCACTCATTGATCTGTCACAAGCAGCTGTGAAAGTAAAGGTACCATCCATACCAACTTGTACTAATGTTTCTAAAATTGTTTGTACAAAAAGTACAGATTGGAAGAAAAATTCTAAACAAGTATGGATGAGGAAAGGTGAGAAGAAACCTACCACCATGGCTATGGTGGATAGGGGAAAGAGTGTAGAAGATAGATCCCCACAGAAAGCACATCCTACCAAGAATAAGACTCGGCAACCTTATCAAGGAGATGACAAGAAGTCAAGGTTTGTTGGTCAATGCAGGTGCTGTAATAGATTTGGGCATTGTGCACTGGATTGTTGGTACAACCCCTAAAATGTAAAAGCACAGAGAAATGCCATCTCAAGGGGGAGAAATCCAGAGAAGAAGAAGCAACATCCACAGATCCAAAAACATATGTATACTGCATACAGATTTGGAATGTTAGATAACATCTGTGATGTATACGATCGGAGTGGTCATATGAATGGTGCATGTTCATATAAGAAAAAAAGACCAGAGAAGCTGGGAAAGAATGAAGAAGCATTCTTGGGAAGAAATTAGACGAACAATGTGAAAGCAAATTCTCCCAAGAAGATTTCAATAAGGAAAGTTGAGAAGACCTTGGATTCTAAATCCAAGAAGTTGAAAAGTGGTTCATCCAAAAGAACTACTAAGAAAGAATCCACTCAGAAGAATCCATGTAGAAGATCCAATCTTAATTCCTCAGTCCCTAATGATATACTGGTAGTTTGGCCAGAAGATTTGGAAAGAATAATGAAAATAGAAGATGCATAGGCTAAGGATAGTACTAAAACCAAAAATAAGATTCTACATGAAGACAAAGAAGTTCTGTGTGTGAGGTGCAACAAGGCTGCTCATACTGTCATAAAGTGATTTGAATTTACTCCAGCCCAAAAAGATTTCCTCAAAAAGATGAAAGTTTCACCAGGAGATTCTAGTGCTTTGAAATCTCTTGAAGAAAGGAGATTCACACACAAAGAGATAGAAGAAGTGTTAAGATCCACACATCCACATTCAAAATTAAAGATCAAATGTGAAAGTGTAAGGAGTGGAGCAAATGTACCATCTTGGTTGAGAAAATCATCTCAGCCATCCATCTCACATTGAAGAAGCATGGAGGATCCACCTCATTCCATTAAATCTTTGTGTATTGTATTTGTTCTGATTATATAGGGAATTGAAGTTGAAGCAAGATCTAAGGGGGGAACCTGAGATTCAGTGACGAGAAGTGTTCCCTTGAGGGGGAGACATGTGAATAAGTTTCCAGAGTCTTTATCTCAGTAAGAATCAACTTCAGTTGGTACTAAATTCTACTACTCTAAAGATTGTCTGAAGATCACGTCATTGGAAATGGTATGTTATTTATAAATCTCTCATCTTTGGTTACTCAAAATAAAGATCATTCTACAAAGGGGGAGTAATGAAAATAATCAATGACATAAGAAGAGTGAAAGTGCTCCAAGGCCACTTATCCTGCCAATTTCACTTGAATGTTTTTGATCTGTTTTTTATAGTGAGTGCAGGAATTTCAGGTTGATTATTTCTTATAACATTAAATATATTCGGCCTGGAATTAAAGTGGAGAACCCTTGAAGATAAGTGTATAAGTTCTCATTTCATGAGGTGTCATATTCAGTGGATAATGGACAGCTTTGTTTTCTAAATCAAATCCTCTTGTTTTCTACACCTAGCATTGCTCAAGTAGACTTAGATTGAAATGATTTATGGCACTTTGCTTAAGTATAGAATGATACCCTATCTACCATGAACTTTGAATTTCTTGTCAATAAGGGGGAGAAAAATGAAATGAATGTCTAGGGGAGAGACAGAAGTAAAAGGGAGAGATAATATTCTCATTTTGGAATTGACACATTCATTTGAAGAGACTTTAAGGTATTGACAACAAAATACAAAGGGGGAGATTGTTGGGATCACGTTGTGTTTGAAGATTGTATTTGTTGTCAACAGTTTTCAATGCTGGTCAAAATAAAGAAGGATATGAAGAAGAACTCCAAAGTTAATGGAGATCGGCTGAAGTGAGGTTGCCTGGAGAATTGTTATGGAATCATAGCATTGGATTTCATACTTGAGCAATTCTCTTAGACGATAAATTCAGAAGATTGTTGATCTGATCCTAAGTTCAAAGAACTTGTGTCACAGGTGACACATTGTTTACAACAATGAATAATGGAGAAGTATCATCCATTTAAGGATGATTGGATTAGAATGGAGAAGTATCATCCATCTGATGATGATTGAAGAAGAATGAGTATTTGAAGAAGACCGTGAAATTATTCATGATAGAAATCCATTAAAGAGATTACTTGAAGAATAAAATCATATGATTTGCATGAAGTGTAGAATGATGGTTGGCGAAGAATAAAGAATGTGGAGGGGCTTGGCATTCTGAGGTAGCCATGCATTTCGCATTATATCCAAATCAGACGATGCATTGCTGGTATGTATTTCACACATATCATGAGTTATACGAACTTGTGATGAAAGCCTTATGAAGGAAAGGGTGAGAAATGATGATGTCAGTCATATAAAGTTTTGATTGGAAGGAATGATGCTGCTGGGAGATAGGGAAGTTTCAGTTCCCATTGCAACTCTGACGATGCTAAAGCTGATCTATCAAAGGATAAATATCACGATAGTGGGATTCGTGATAAGAGCAGAAGAATGGTTATGGGAAGTAGTAAAGAGATAAAATTACAAAGCAATAGACAATCTGGGGACGGTAGAAAAGCACAGTTTAAGGTGGCGTCGTTTTCCAGTGTTTTCCAAATTTTAGGGCCTGAAAATCGGGAGATGAAGAAATGTGCTTGGCAATGGATGTTGCACGCAAGATTGAAGATGGTTTATATTTTCACGTGCAAGGAGTTATTCAAGGTCAGAACATTGAAAAATGACAAAGGAATGGAGTGCATGTAAATTTAGCCATGTTGCGCACAAAAATAAAGTGGTGCATGCAATATATGCGGGCTACGGGAAATAGCAGCGGGTTGCGCGAAAAATTGGATCATTGCGCGTAATATTTGCGGGATGCGCAAAATATCAGCAGGATGCGCGAAGAAGAAAGTTGTGCGCGTAATATCAGTGGGCTGCGCGAAAAATGAAATTTGCGCGAAATATTGGCATGGTGCACGAAATAGAGGAATGAAGTTTTCGCGAAAAATGTGTTTCGAGATCAGAAGCTCGAAAATTGGCAAAGGCAAAAAATGCGCGAAAGATTGGAGCAGTGCGCCAAATATGATGTCGCAGGAAAGATTGGGTTTGCACGCAATATGGATTGCGCTGCGGATTTTTGCGTGCAATTGGTGCTTCATGCTTAGAAGGATGAAAAATGGCAAAGGCATGAGGTGCGTGAAATATTGAAGCATGGCGTGAAATATGAAGTTTCGTAAAAGAGTTTTTTCACGCATGGAGGAGGTTTTACGCACGGATTAGTGTTTTTTCACGCGGGGTCAAAAATGCCTATAAATATGAGGCTAACCCTTCTCATTTGTTAAGACTCAACACATAGAAAAATCCTGAGCTCTGACGCGCGGAAAAAGTGAAGTATAAAGTATTGCGCGAAAAGAAGTAGTGTTGCGCGGAAAAAAAAAGTGTTGCGCGAAATAGGGAAGTTCTGCGCGACATAGAAGGGTTGCGCGAAAAGGGTTTTTCGCTCCAAAATGTGTTTTAATGCGCAAGGCTAGAATTTTACGCGCAAGCCACCTAGAAGGTTGCGTGAAAATTTTGAGGTTCTTGTATGCCTTCGATAGGTGCATAGCACTCTCGAAGCAGCTTTGCGAAGAAGAAAGAACTGTGAACCATTCGGTTTCACAAAGAGAAGTTGAACCACACTCACACGACTGGTGTTTAACACTATCGTTGTGCATTGTGAAGTGAGGAAGAACAAGATGTGCAGCTGAATTCATATCTGCACCACGGAAGAAGGTAGTATACCAATACACTCTTGTGTTGGTATTGAGAATTGAAGAAAGATATTAGAACACTGTAATTATACTGTGTCAAAGAGAACGAAGAGAAGAAGAAGAACAGAGTATGCCCAACTGAAGGCTGACAATTATTCAGGGCAATTTAATTTTGATGATGCTAAGATGAGCTCGTCTTCATTGTTTTGATAATCACAACGGGAGTTTGTGATTCCAGCTGATTGAAGTAGAAGCGATCTCAGTGTAGCTGTTTTTGTACTGAAGAAGAAGGGGAATAAGATTGTGCAGCTTTCAGGTTTGCTGTAGAGAAAGAAGTGGTTGTTTACCTGCATGCTTCTAGGCAAGTAATAATTGAATAGAGGAAGAACAAAGTAGCACTGTAACATCCAATAGGTCTCAATAGGTGAAATATTCTTTTGGTGTTTCAAACTCTTTTAACAGAGAGAAGACTATCTCCATAGGCAGTATAAAGAACCAGCTAGAGGCTGTAAGAGACTGTCTTCATAGGCAGTATAAATAACTAGCTAGAGGCTACAAGTTGGACTAGGCTTTCACCAGTCCAGGGAAGAGGATTATTTCCCACCCACTCCAAAGTGTAGGGACTCACACTGGCTAGAGGATTGTTTTCCTAGCCACTCCATTGTAACAACATTTTACATTATAATGGAGAATCCATGCACTAGTCATCCCCATGCATAGCAAGGACGTAGCTACTCTTATTGAGTAGTGAACCTTGTAAAAATATTGTGTTCATATCTTTACTACTTTCTATTATTGCATGCGATAGGGAAAATAGAATAAGATAATCAAGATCCTAACAGGTCTAGAGGTACAGGGATAAAAGTTGTAATTGGTTTAAAAAGTCCCCAACACTGATTCACCCCCCCCCCCTCTCAGTGTTAGGTATATCCCAATCTGGTCCTCACAAATTTAAAAAGAGGATTTGAAAGAAAATCCCCTTATAAATATCATACAATTGGAGAGAGACTTAATAGAGTATATGGAGCATGTATATATACTATAAATAAACATAATAAAACATAATATAAACATAACCCACCACACAAACAATTTAAATAGCACATAAATAATGAAGTAGAAGGTTAACCCAAAGAATGGAAATCGGGTTAAGAATTCCCTTACCTCAGGTCTGTCTTACTTCAAACTTGTTTAAAATTCATGTATAATGGTTAAAATAGTGTTATTATTAGTTTATAGAAATATTTTCATATTTATAACATCTTATATTATCATTTCATAACATCATTTCAACCTTTTATTGTTAGTATTTTGCTCCTTGCACTGTTTTTGGGTGAGTTCTTAACATGATTTCCATGATTGGTTCATGGTGGATGTTCTTGTCAATTGGAAGTGAAATTACAGAATTGGAATGGAAAGGTATTTACATATTTCCAGTACCATAATTTATAACATTTATCATTTTGATTTTTAATATGAGGATGATTCATAAGTTAAAACATTAATGATGTTCGTTTAGATCATTTTAGTGGTTCTTTGATAATAACAACCTTGTTTTGTCTTATAAATTAGAACCATGAGTAAAAAAGAATTATAGAACTATGGGTGAGTCATAAAACATATATTATAACCTGGTTCAGCCATATAAATGGTTTCATGACCAGACTTGAAAGAATTAATGGAAATTGAAATCACATCATCCGCGATGTCGGTAATTCGACACATAACGGACAATGTTTTTATTCCTTAAATAAGTGGGAGAGGAGAAGAATAATGATGAGTAATTTTAAATAAACATGATAACATCCAGAATATACATTATTTCAGGAGATTTCATGCCTCTTGGTTAAGGATATATGAAGAAAGAATAAGGAATGAACTCAAGATAAAAGAATAAGTGAGAAATATCTTACAAAAATTCGGCAACCCAACGGCTATGCGATAGGGTTTTAGAAAACATTAAGAATATAGGGGACAAGGTTCACCCATCTATAAATGAATCATAATATAGAATATATCAAGAATAATAAGTAAATAAGAACATGGTATGGAAACTTTAAAGATATACCACATAAAAGAGAACTTGAATAGAAAAAAGAAAGAAATTGAGAATTTTCTTACCTTGTAGAGTAACCCTTAGAAATTGAAGGTTGGGACCTTTGGGGCTTGAGGAAAACTTAAGAGGACTAATATTAAGTTAAGGATGTCAGAGCTTCGTTGAGGGATAATTGGGAATGAATTCAATGAAGGTAAGAGTTGGTATTTATAGGAAAAGTGAGGGATTATTTTAATAATTTTCAAGGGACGCCTCATGAGTTGTATTTGCAAAACCATGGGCTTTCCCATGGTATAATCCACTTGGGACACCTCACATCTTATTTAAATATACACAAGTCTACCAGATTTATGACATCATTATTATATCATTAATGATGTCATTAACACATCGAAACTAAAAACTGTATTTTTTACTATTCACCAAAGAATAAACTGTTTCAGAAAAATTCCCAAAATTCACCCTAACCATTTATCGACATGTAGATTTCAAAAATGAAGTAAATTTTTTGTAAAGAATTTTCTAAATAATATTAATTTAATTTTTAAATAAAATCATCCTTAATTCAAAAATTAACAATTCTAATTGTGTAACTACTTCTATATCACAATGAAAAATTAACCTAGATTTTATTATCTTAAAGCCTTAATAAAATAAAATAATAATAAAATTTACTATTCATTAGGGTCATATTACTATTCATAATGGTATGTAACTATTCACCAAAAAACAATTTGGTTCCAATAGACTCTAAATAACATACTGAACACAATTGTAGATGATAGTTTCTTGAAATTCAAAACATAGAAGTGGAAAAGTTGTGTTTTAAAGGCTAGTTAAAAATATCTACTAAAAAAAAGTTCCATGAATTTCTATTTATTTTTAGAAAATCTTGGGGTGTTACAACAATTCACTTAAAGAATTCCCAAAGTGTGGTGCTTCTCGATACAAGAAAAATGAATATGGACCTATGAAATATGTATGGTACTTTCCAATAATTTCAATGTTTAGGCGCCTATATAGAAGTGAGGAGACTACATGACAATTGATATGGCATGCAGACACAAGAATTAAAGATGGGAAACTACGCCACCCATCAAAATCTCCTTAGTGTAAGAGAATTGATCATAAGTATCCTAAATTTGGAAACGAGTTGAGAAACCTTCGTCTTACGTTATCTACATATGGCGTGAATCCTTTTGGTTTTCAAAGTAGTGTTCGCAGTACATGGCCGGTTATGTTGGTAAATTATAACTTTCCAACATGGTTACAAATGAAATGAAAATACATCATGTTATCTATACTTATATTAGGACCAAAACAACTAGGTAATGATATTGATATTTATTTGGATCCATTGATCGAGGATTTTAAATTATTGTGGGATTCAGGTGTTACGTTGTATGATGCTTAAAAAAATGAAGATTTCACATTGTGATCCATGTTGTATGGGATGATAAATGACTTTAATGGTTATGGAAATTTTTCAGGATATATCAATAAAGTAATTCAAGGGTTTCCCATCTGTAAACAAGCACACAATCAATAAGGTTGAAACATTCATCAAAAATTGTGTTTCTAGGGCATCGCATATTTCTATCCTGACAACATAAGTATCGATCTTGGATGACATAATTAGATGGAAGTTCATAATAATGCACAACACCATCTCCAGTAATAAGTGATCAACTATTTGAGAAATTAAAAGATGTGGACACTGCTTTTTGTAAACTATTTTTGAAAAACCTTACAAAAATTGGTTGAAAAAACTGATCATTTTTTTTTGAATTACCATACTGGAATTGTTTGTACGTTAGACATTTTCTTGATGTTATACACATTGAAAAAAAAATTAATAGTGTCATTGGTACATTACTAAATGCACCCGGAAAAACAAAGGATAGAATTAAGGCTAGGTTGGACATGGTTGACATGGGAATATGAGAAGAGTTTGCACTAGTAAAGGGTGAAAAATGAAATTTTCTTACTCTAACTACTTACACTCTTTTCAGGTAGGAGATATATCAGTTTTTCAACTTCTTGTATAATGTAAAGTTTCCATAGGGTTTTTCATCAAATATCAAGAACATCGTGTCAATGAACAATTTAAAGTTAAAGGGTCTAAAATCACATGACTGCCATGTTTTGATACAAGATTTAATGCCTATATATTTACGTTTCATTTTTTCTAAGAATGTATATTATACATTAACCAAGCTCTATTTATTCATCAAATCTATATGTATAAAAGTTATAGGCCCATCAAAATTTCCAGCTATAGAAAGAGAAATTTCCATCATATTATGTGAATTGTAAATGTTCTTATTACCAACATTATTTGATATGATAGTTCATTTGATGGTTCACTTGGTGAGATAAATTTGACTATGTAGTCATGTACACTATATAAGGATGTACCCCATTGAACGGTATATGAATATCTAGAAAGGGTATGTCAAAAATTGAAGTCAGCTAGAGGGTTGTATTACAGAGCGATATATTGTTGAAGAAGCCATTGAATTCTATACTGAATACTTGTCCAGTGTGGAAAGCATTTTTCTACCCAAATCTTGTCACACTAGGCATCTTGAAAGTGAAGGAATTTCTAGAAGAGATATTGTCACAATCAATATTATAGATCGGGAGAAGGCCCACATTTACATTTTTCATAACATTTTAGAGGTTTCCCTATATATTGAAACCCACAAATAAATTATTAGGAATTTGAATACATCAAGGGATGAAAGATAGATATAAAATACACATAATCAACAGTTTATAGGATAGTTTTGGGAACATATTTTAAAGGATTTAGATGAAAATTCAGATTCAATTTCAGAACATCTTCGATGGATAACTGAAGGACCAAGTGTGTATGTATTTTCTTACAATGGTTATGTAATTAATGGTTATAAGTTTTATAAAAATGAGCATGATGAAGATAGTACCATGAAAAATAGTGGAGTTACACTCATGGATAAAGTGATGCATGTTTCTGGTATTAAGGATAGAAATCCAATTTACATGGATATGTCATACTTTGGCATCATCAAACAAATATGGGAGTTGGATTATACAACATTCCAAGTTCCGATTTTTCAATGAAAGTGGGTTGTTAATAGAAGTGCTATTAAAATAGATGAATTGGGATTCATGAAATTTGATTTCAGTAAGGAAGGGTGCAAATATAGACCGTTTATAATGGCATCACATGCAGTACAAGTATTTTATGTTCCATATATTTCAATTTGAAAGTGGTCAAATTATTTTGTTATCTACCAAAACCACTGAAGGGTCAGATGAAAATTTAACCGAGGATGACCTTTTCATTGGTACATTACAATCATTTCACAACAGTACCAATGTAGAAAGTGTTTTGTATATCATAGGATACCATAATGAAGGGATTTGGATCATCGATATAGGGGTCAAATCCCCTCAGAAATTAAAAAAGAAAAAATATTTCAATAATTAGGTCACTTTTTTGTAATATACATCATGTTACCTCATGTTATTATCCATTTACTACTGCATTTATGTACTCTAAATTAAATGTTAACCCACTTATGTAGATAATGACTTCTGAACATGATGGTGCTCCCAATCCTAAGGAACAACAGGTCTCTCAACCTGTTATTTCTCATAGTGCAGAGGAACGACCTTCTACACGTGATGGTGATCTAATTCTTGAGGAACAATAGGTTTCTAAACCTACTATTGCTCCTAGTGTAGAGGTATAATTACCATATTCACATTACAATGATACCGCTCTTAAGGAACATCTTTATGATATTGATTTTGGGGAAATGGTAGGCGATGAAGGATCGGCGACGCAGAAAAAAAAGGAGCTCTATAGTTTGACGGTGTTAGAAAAAATCATCAAGGTGAAAGCTAATGGCATCAAATATGAGGTCAGATGGAATGTGTGTGGCTAGAATGTTAACCCCAACAAGTTCATGTTCAGCATCTATATTGGAATCTTCACTCAGAAACACATGCTGATTGATATAGATTTATGGCACCATGTTGTTCCTAAGCTTAATACACTGATGTGGGAAGAGATTAAGATAAAATTATGAAATCATTTATTTATTTTACTTAAAAATAAAATAATGAAACATTTAATTACTCTTCATCATCCATTGCAGAGTGAATTTATATTAGATGAATCTCATAAGAAATATTTACTAATTCTTGTTGGAAGGATTCACAGAGGATTTCACACAATTCTAACAAGAGATCATCTTAAAATGATGAAGGGAAAATAAATCTGCACCCACCACTTATCTATGCACACTTGATAACCCAAGAAGCATGAGATGTGTTTACTGGACATTATGTATATGTGTCTTTTCAGGAATATCATGGATAGTGATAGGTTGTTTAACAATACATGTATTCATCACATTGATTGACAATTTTTTATTTATGAAACAAAAAATGAGTGCTGGAAATAAGAAATGAATAACAAAACTAGCATACCTCTATTGTAAATCAAGGATGGGGTACGCTTCACTTGAAAAAAAATTGGCACGTATTTTAAATCTACCGTAATACTTTTATGTGACATGAAAAAACATCATGATTATGTTCCTCTATTTATATATAGATTGATGACTCCAAATACAAATCCACTTCTATCCCACACCATGTGCTATAAAAGGAGACATGTGTAAATAAATATAGGATACTAATAGATGAAAACACACAAAAAAGTGTGGGAAACATGTGTAAGTATTATATAATAAAATTTTGTTTTTATTTAAATCGCTATTACATAAAAATGATCACTTATTTTTCTGTATTTTCTTTCTGACATAGTCACATGAATCAGCAACACATATACCAGATGAACACATACTATCAGTGGCCTTAAAGTGGCTAGAACAGTATGGTCACATTAGAGGTGCGGGATTTGGGGTGACACCTCGATCATATTTTGAGGTAAAAAAACAATAGGAGGATCAAAGTGAATTAATAAAATAGATGAGAGAAAGAATATCTACCCTTGAATAAGAATTCCAATGGCAGAGAGATGTGATGGAAACTTTAATGGGGGGAGGAAAAGAGAAGGAGAAACTCATGAATAGCCACCACATGGAGATCCCACCCCACCCCCACCAGCTATGAGGCTAGCCATTCCCCTCAAAGAGATAACTTAGTCAAGGTAATCAATGTTATCATAAATGTTTCTATGAAATGTGAATTAGATATACACGGATACCTTTCATATACTAATATTATATAAAGTGATAATGACTATGATTTATATCTAGAAACACCCACCCATCACCATGTAGTGAGGGCTACGTTGTTCAATATTAAAAAATAAATGCTACACAACAGACCACTTCCAACAGGTTATGTGCAAGTGTCAATTAGCATAGCCTATAAGCCGAGCACAAAGCTACATGTTCCAATTGATGAGGAATATTTCCATATGATTGAAAAATATGTTGGAACATTCATCGTATGACCATCACATATTATAAAAAAACATGTCGACAAGTAGGTATTCATTTCCAGTTTACTTTTCAAGATAAACCTTTTACAATTAATGAGTAAAGGTATGAACTAATGTATGTTATTAGAAATGGACAAAGATAAGGGGATGAAATGAAAGACCACCTCAAAACCATCTAAAGGATCAACCAACTGGTCGAAGAGATCTAACAAAAGCACCATTACCCACCCATTCTATATCTACATTTACTATCATTGAAGGTTCATGTGGATATAAAGTTAAAATATGGTCGTAATAACATATTTTATTTTGAATAAAATATATATGAAGTGAAATATCAATACTTAATTGGTGTTTAGAGTGTAATTGAAATCCTTGACTATGATTGGCTAGGTTCCTCGTTGTAAATGTATACATGAGGTATGTTTTCGTGATTTGATTTTCCAAAAGCTGATATACTATGTTAATTATGACTAAATACATTTCATATTTTTGGCAGATATATATTGAAAAACAATTGAAGGGTTTTTCCCATGAAAAAAAATCAGACTCGTTAATCCTCACATCACCTCTATAGAGAAAAAATAAATAGATATCAAAAAAAGATGAAATAGTGGTAGGTCTAATCACATAGTTTCAAAGAAAAATTTTAGATGACAGACTCTATTTAATACCAACGATGCAGGGTTAAAACTCTACAATTTAATCATATCAAATATATTTTCATTTCTTTCATTACTTATTCCTTTTTTTGTTTTTAAGCAGCATTGGATGCTCATTATGGTAAATTTGGATACTATAAATATTTATTTCCGGGATTTAGTGCATGGATATCCAACAAACCATCCACACATGATGAAGTTTATAAATTTGTAATATACTATATCCAACATTTTATAACTAAACATCAAGTTATATAATTTATATTATCTTTTAATGAGGATTTTGTTATGATAGGGCAGTGCATCACTATTGTGAAAAATAAGGAATGAGGCCAGGGGCTAAGCACAAGGAGGAAGAAAAGTTCTACAACTGGATAAGTACTATGGTATATATAATAATATTTCACTATCCAAACACATATCAAAACAAATTACTTATTCTACTCAATTTTTGTGCAATTTCTGAAATAAACCAATGGAAAATATTGTGGTTATTATGTTTGTAAATTTATGAGAGAGATCATATTCCATAAACAAAATAGCATCCTTCAAGAGGTATTTTTAAATATAATTACTATTTCATTTAAAAATATTTATTAATCCTTTGTGTATTTATATTTTTCTAGTACTACTTTGACTGTCGAAATAACTAATATTCATAAGACGATATATATGTGCTCAGAAATGAATGGGAAGAATACCTGATGGAATAATGTAGACACATAGCATGAAGATGTGACTTCCATAAAAGTAGTGGATTGTTTTATATTTATGTTTAATTTAGTTATTTTTAGTATTAATAATATAAGAATTTTTTTCTTATATAGGTGGATTCCTTTTTTTGAGTTTGGGTGGTTTGTTCAAAACTGATCATGATCATGAGAGATTGGACTTCGAGGCTGCAACTCAGAATTCAATGAGAAGGGAAATTTTTTTAATATACTATATTTTTTCTCATAATATTATCTATTATTTGATATATTAACATAATATAAATTAAATGTTTTACTACTCATATAAACAATATCTTCCACATACTTACTCTCCCTCAAAACCTTATCACCCCTGCATTATCGGCATTTATCACTTTCCTTCAAAGGTAGTGGAGGGAACTTGAAGGAAAGTGATAAATGTCAACAATGTAGTGTCTCCATTTCTAAAAATAAATCAAATGGAAAGAATGGTGATTCATAATGTGTCTGGTATGACTCAAAGTGTGTCTTTTTATGTAATTAATTAATATTGTAATCATTTTATCTACTATTTTTAAGTTAATTTCCTTATATGATCATTGATATCTCTCTGTTTACACTTATTGAGCATCTATGATCACCCTTTATTATGTTTCATATCCTTAGGTTATTAAGAATTTTTTTAGAAATGATATTTCTAAGAAGTTTTCTAGTAAAAAATAACTTAATGAGAGACTCTTATGAACTAGTTCTTTATGTTTCTATGTTTCCAAAAGCACTAGACCTAAACTATTATGGCATAGATCATTATGTTACGTAAGGAATATTAATATAATAAGGTTTGATATCTATGTATAAAATGTATGGGTAAATATAGTTGGTATCAAATAAACTGGCCTACTCAAAACCAATCAAAAAAGAACAAGTGACCGGTATCACTCAAAGTGTCTCTTTTTATTTAAAATTGACATTACTTTTAGTAAAAAGAACAAGTGACATACTAAAAACTGAGAAAACACATAAAATTTTT
The DNA here is from genome assembly GCA_963277665.1 of Viscum album. Classification (NCBI taxonomy): domain Eukaryota; kingdom Viridiplantae; phylum Streptophyta; class Magnoliopsida; order Santalales; family Viscaceae; genus Viscum; species Viscum album. The sequence goes on from OY728122.1 coordinate 602,785,768, forward strand.
TTCTATAATTTAGTAAAATGATCTATAAGTTATTTTGGACATGTATGAATAATCTTCACCTCAATACAATGCATGGTGTGGTCGGCATAACTCAGAGTGTCTCTTTTTATTTAAAATTGACATCAATTTAAGTAAAAACAATAAGTGACAAACTAAAAACTGAGAAAACACATTCAGATTGTTTTGATATTTTATGAAAACGATATATAAGTCATTTTTGACATGTAGGAGTAATCCTCACTTCAATACGATCCATGGTGTGGCTGGTATAACTCAAAGTGTCTCTTTTTATTTAAAATTGACATTAACTTAAGTAAAAAATAACAAGTGACAAACTGAAAACTGAGAAAACGTATACAAATTGTTTTGATACTTTAAAAAAATGATATATAATTCATTTTTGACATGTAAGAATCATCTAAACCTCAATATAATTCATAGTGTGGTCGGTATAACTCAAAGTGTCTCTTTTTATTTAGAATTGACATCAATTTAAGTAAAAACAAAAGGTGACATACTGAAAACTAATAAAACACATTCAGATTGTTTTTATATTTTATAAAAACATTATATACATAATTTGTGATATTTAGGAATTATATTCACTTAAATACAATGCACGGTGAGGATGATATCACTCAAAGTGTCTCTTTTTATTTAAAATTGATATTAATTTAAGTAAAAACAACAAGTGACATACTAAAAACTGAGAAAACACGTTTAGATTATTTTTATACTTTAGGAAAATGATCCATGAGTCATTTTTGACCTGTAGAAATCAATTAAACCCCAATATACACACAATGAGACCGGTATGACTCCAAATGCATGTTTTGAGTTTGAAATGACATTTTAGTAAAAAAACACAACTAGCATACTGAAAACCAAGTAAACGCATTCATATTATTTTTATATTTTAGTAAAACAATATATTAGTCATTTTTTGATATGTAGGAATCATCCACACCTCAATACGATGAACAATGTGGCTGGTATAACTCAAAGTGTCTCTTTTTATATCAAATTGACATTAATTTAAGTAAAAACAACAAGTAACATACTGAAAACCAAAAAAACACATTCATATTGTTTTTATATTTTAGGAAAATGATTTATTAGTCATTTTTTACATTTAGGAATCAGTATCACCACAATATGACGCACAGTGTGGCCGATATAACTCAAAGTGTATCTTTTTATTTAAAATTGACATTAATGTAAGTAAAAACAACAAGTGACATACTGAAGAATAGGAAAACACATTCGTATTATTTTTATATTTTAATAAAATGATCTATTAGTCATTTTTTATGTGTGGGAATCATACTCACCATAATATGATTCACGCTGTTTCCAGTATAACTCAAAGTGTCTCTTTTTATTTAAAATTGATATTAATTGAAGTAAAAACAACAAGTGACATACCAAAAACTGATCAAATGCATTCAGATTGTTTTTCTATTTTATGAAAACAATCTATTATTCATTTTTCACATCTAGTAATCAGTTGTACCTAAATATGATGCATGGTGTGGACGGTATAACTAAAGTGCCTTTTTTATTTAAAATTGACATTAATTTAAGTAAAAACAACAAGTAACATACTTAAAACTGGGAAAATGCATTTGTATTGTTTTTATAATTTAGGAAAATGATCCATGAATCATTTATAATGTGTATGAGTTAACCTCACTTCAATCTGATGCACATTATGACCAGTATGACTAAAATTTCCCTTCTCAATTTAAAATTGACATTTTAGTTCAAAATGTTTCACTCAATAAAAACCAATAAAACACACTCAGATTGTCTTGATAATTTTGTAAAATTATTCATAAGTCATTTTTGATGTGTATAAATAAGTCTCACATCAAACTGATTCACAATGCGACCGGTATGACTCATAATGTGTGTTTTTAGTTTGAAATGACATTTTAGTAAAAAAACACAATTAACGTACTAAAAACTGAGAAAATGCATTTATTTTGTTTTGATACTTTATAAAAATGATTAATCAGTAATTATTTATAGTTAGGAATCAGCCACACCATAATCTGATTCATGGTGTGACCAGTATAACTCCAAATGTGTCATTATTTAAAATTGACATTAATTTTAGTAAAAGAACAAGTGACATACTCAAAACCAAGAAAACACATTAATAATGTTTTTATATTTTATTACAATGATAAGTAACTCATTTGTGATGTGTAAGAGTCAACTGCACCTCAATTTGACACACAATACGACTGATATGACTCAAAATTATTGTTTCCATTTTGAAATGGCATTTTGGTAAAAAAAAACTGACATACTGAAAACCAAGAAAACACATTTGGATTGTTTTTATATTTTATTATAGAGATATATTAGTCATTTTTTGAAATGTATGGATCATTCACACCTCAATATGGTGCACAGTGTGGCTGGTATCACTCAAAGTGTCTCTTTTTATTTCAAATTGTCATTAATTTAAGTAAAAACAACAAGTGACGTACTAAAAACTAAACAAACACATTCAATTTATTTTTATATTTTAAAAAAATGATCTATTAGTCATTTTTTACATGTAGGAATCAGTCTCACCTCAATAGGACACATGGTGTGGCCGCTATAACTCAAAGTGTCTCTTTTTATTTAAAATTGACATTAATTTAAGTAAAAACAACAAGTGACATACAGAAAACCAAGAAAATGCATTCGAATTGTTTTGATATTTTAGGAAAATGATCTATTAGTAATTTTTGATGTTTAGGAATTATCTTCACCTCAATATGATGCACATTGTGGCCAGTATAAATCAAAGTGTCTCTTTTATTTAAAATTGTCATTAATTTAAGTAAAAACAAAAAGTGGCATACCAAAAACTGAGAAAACGCATTCAGATTGTTTTGATATTTTAGGAAAATGATCTATTAGTCATTTTTTACATGTAGTAATCAGACGCACCTTAATACGATGCACATTTTGGCTGGTATAACTCAAAGTATCTCTTTTTATTTAATATTGACATTAATTTAAGTAAAAAAATAAGTGACATGCTGAAAATTGATAAAATTATTTCATATTGTTTTTATACTTTAGGAAAACAATCCATGATTCATTTTTATATGTAAGATTCAACCACACCTCAATTCGATGCACAGTATGTGTAATGACCCGAAATTTTGACTAAATATTATTTCCTAATTTTGTGTGTTATTTTATTTTTATACACAACAAAACTTTTTCATTTGATAACATGAGTATAATTAAAATGAGACCATTGGGTTTCGAATGTTATATGACTGTTGGTCAGTATGACCATTGGAAACTAAACGTTTCGATTATTGTCTCTAAATACAAGTGATCTTGGTTAATTAATATAGAAAGAAGATTATATGGCCTCATCCAGTAGTCTCGGGCCAATCGAAGCCCATCTAACGGAACTTGGGAAGAAGGTAGCACCACTGGGCTTTGCTCTGGACCAAACCGAAGCTGAACATTATCGTGTAAAGCTATAATGGAATCGCCTTCGCGAGAAGTTCAAACTAATAGAAATTACGACTCGTGAAATGTTGGCCGAGCCGCCCTAAGATTCTATCACCCTAGCACACCTTACTCTTAGGTCCTATGCTGGTGTTATAAGGGGCTATGTAACGAGACCGTAACAGCCTTGTGTAATCTTTTGACTTAAATAAAAATTGTGATTTCTTCTTATAATGATGTTTGTGAATTTTCAAATGTCCGGGTCAATACAATATTCATATTTTTGATGAATTCTAGAAAAAGAATATTTGAAAATATTTATGTAAACCTAAGATAATTAATTATGTGTAATGATTTTCAAAAAATGGTCTTATATAATTATGTTCAGTACGAAATTTAGAGTCTAATAAGATCAACTTAGTTTTTGATGAATAGTAAATTATGAATAGTGATTTTATGCTTAGGATTAGTAATGTGACCAAATGGATTAGTAATCTCACTTAAATAAAGTATTAATATAATCTAGGCACCTTGATTAAGTAATGTGATTCAATAAAATAGGTAAATAACTATTTCAGAAATTATTAGACAAGTATTAGTTTTTTCAGGTGAATAGTGTTTTTTTCATTAAAAATTAAATTAAAAATATTTAGAAAATTATTTTTATAAAATGGATTTCATTTTTGAACTCAGAGCATCAATATTATGTTAAGGTAATTTTTGGGGTTTTTTCTGGAAAAAATTAATTCTCGGTGAACAGTGTTTTTATTTAAAATTAAAATTAAAATTATTTAGAAATTTTTTTTTATAAAATGGAGTTTATTTTTGAATTCATAGCATTGATATTATGTTAAGATAAATTTTTGGGAGTTTTCGGAAAAAGTTGAATTTTCAGTGAATAGTAAAAAATACAGTTTTAGGGTTTCGGTATGTTTAATGACATCATGACTGCATCATGATGATGTCATGAGATATTTTAAGGTATGGTCGACTAATGGGGATGAATTATTGTATGAGGGGTCCCATGTGGACAAAACCATGGGCAAATACCATGGGCAAGCCTATGGTTTTGCCAAAACCACAAGTGAGGTGCCCCTTGAAATTATTAAAGTATCACCTCCCTTTCCCTATAAATACCCACCCTTTCCTCCTTTAGTTTTCACTCCCAACTCTCCCCCAACAAATTTCTGGTCTCATTACCTCCCAAAGAGTCCTCCCAAGGTGCCCCCAAGCCCTCAAGGTCCCAACCTTTGAGTTTTAAGAGTTACATTTTAAGGTAAGTGATCCTACCTCTCTCTTTCTTTCCAAGTACTCTCTTTTATGTCATTTCTTTTAAGCCCCAAGTTCTTATGTTGGGGGTGTTATTTTATATTCATATAAATTTACATTTTATTTTCATATGATGAGATATCCCCTCTTTATCTCATTATTTCATTTTATGAATGTTTTAAGTGGCGTCGTTAGGCTGCCGAATTTTTAAGAGACTCTTTCACCCTTCTCGTTTTCAAGATCTATTTTCATGTCCAGTCTTTCAATTTCCTTTTTATTTTGTTGGGGTATGATATCTATATCTATCATACTGATCTTTTATGTTCATAATATGAGAGACCATATTTGATCTCATCAATTCTTTTTTTTTTTTGAAGTTTAAGTGACGCCGTTAGGCTGCCGAATTTTTAAGGGATTCTTTCACCCTTCTCATTTTCAAGTTCTATTTCCTTTTCAAGTCTTTCAAGTTCATTTTTATTATGTTGCGGTATGATCTCTATATCTATCATACTGATATTTTATTTTCATATGATCAGAGACCCTATTTGATCTCATCAATTCATTTTTTTTAGTTTAAGTTACGTCGTTAGGCTGTCGAATTTTCATAAGAGGAATCTTATTTTTGTCTTCCTTTCATGTTATTCATTTCATATGGTATATCATTCAAATTTCATTACCGAGTTCTTAAATCCTTTATATTCTGTCCCTCTACTATTTTATAGATCATTTATGAGTGGGTGACCCGTGTCCCCTCTCTTTTCAATGTTTTCTAAAACCCTGTAACATAGCCGTTATGCTGCAGAATTTTCGTCTCAAAATGTCTCTCTCTTTTTCTAAAATTATTTTATTTTATTAAGTGAAGACTCAAAGATCTTTCGTCTACAATTTTATTCACATATATATCAAGATGTTATGTTTTAAATTCCGGGATTTAAATACATGAGACCCGCTTTCATTTTTCTGTGGGTTTAAAGTGACATAAAGATCATGTCCTAAAAGCAGTTTCTAAAATGTTATGATTATGAAATGAAACCCATTTTGTTTATGTTATATGGGTTATTTATGAAATTTTGATGATGATATATGTGGATCACATGATAATAAAGACAAATTTAAGGGTACGCCCTGATAGCACTCTCATGCATTGGGTAATGATGTAACCTCTAGAGATTACAAATTTAAGGGTGCGCCCTGACAGCGCCCCATTGCATTGGGTAATGATGTAACCACTAGAGATTACAATTTTAATGATACCTTGGTGAATAACCTTGGTAATTTAAAATTACACCTTGGGGATAGACCTTTGTGATATGTTCATGATAGTCTAAGTTAAATTTTGTAGCCACATCTTCAAGTTATGAAACACGTTATTTTTATTATGATATGCCTCATGATCTATTTCTCATGCCTTAAAGTTATTTTTCATGAATTTTGATGTATCTCAAGTTCTCATGTAAAATGTTTCCCTTACTGGGCCTTTTTCTCACCCTTTCCTTTGATTTATGCTCCCAGGTTATGAGATGTTGTAATGAACTTAGGATGAACAAATGAAGAATCCTTTCAAGTGTTTAAGAAGAATTTTTTTTCTCATGTAATAAGTTCCTGGTTTTCAAGACAGTAAACCTTAGAGATCCTTGGTTTTGTATAATGTAATGAAATTTTATGTTATAAAAAGGAAATATGCTATAGTTGGTATCAAAGGATGGTTTAGTTATTTGTGGAAATTAGGATATGAAAACTCTAGGAAGAACCCTATAGAAAAGTTTAAATATAGGAAATCTTCTTGGTATTTTGGTGAGTATTGAGTAAGGGGTTTCCAAGAAAATACATCCCTGTTTGGATACGATCAGGTAGAGGTGGCTCTGGCACAGATGTACATAGGGGTAAAACCCAAAAATACCGATTTGAGCTAGACTTGAACGGGAACTGGTACACGACAACGGGCCTTGCTCCACTATTGGTTACGACACTCCTAGGGGATATTCTTTGGTAAATTCATAAGCTTAGTATGAACCATTATTAAAGGGACAAAGATAAAATAAAATAAATATTCACATAAGAATATATGATCATGGATAACCTTGATTGGAACCTAGGGGATCACAAGTTAGGGTATACTTTTCTTCTATAAGTTTATCCTTCTATGCTTTAAGTTTCCTTTTCATGATTATTGGCTAAGTATTTAAGCCCCCTAATTATACTTTATTTTCTTATATAATGGCGTGAAATGGAATAACATGTCCCAAAAACCAATGTGATAGGAAATGTGGTGATTTCCCTATTAATATGACAGAGATGATGAGAGATCAAGTTGAACATATTGTGATTATGCCAAACCAGCTATCAAAAATCACAATTAATAATTTGCACCTAGTTAAATGACCAAATTCATCAAGGAAGAAGAATATTAAGTCTCAAGGATGTTCATCTGATAAAGTTGATTAGGGGATTTAAAGATGATTATTATTTTGGAAGACGTTCACTATTTTGGGAACCCTATTTGATCAAGGTAAATAGATTACTACAGTATTTTCTTTGAGGAGTAAAGGTTGACTTATATTTTGAAGAATCGATGAATTTAAGGTGAATTTATGGTAATATAGGTTACTTATGAAAATGATTAAACTATCTTGGGGAAAATATGTTTAGGTTAGTTACTTTTGTTATAAGATGTTAGGAGTGGTTGATGTTGTTTGGAGATTAATGATAAAGTTTATTTTGGAAGACTGTGTTATCAAATCCTTCTTGCATTTGGGTTTCAATCTTAGTTTGGTTTATTTTGAGGAATTTTAAGGAAAGTTATTTATGGAATGGTCTATGATGAACTTTGGGTTGTACCGTGGAATTTTAAAGATTTAAAGAAGTTTCCCTTCCTATGGGATTCTTTCTTTTTGAAGAGTTGTTTTATCTTACCCCTTCTATTTTTGGGATAAAGTTTAAAGATAGAAGAAATAGATACTTAATATTTTGTGGATTATGTGATTATCTAGTAGATTATTCTTGCGCTTTGATGAGACCAAGTAGTTTTGAATGCTCATCGTTTGAAGAAAAGATTAGTTTTGGTATAAACTTATTAAAGGATGAAACTCTACTTGAAGGTAGGTATATTTCCTTATGTTTTTATTCTATGTAGTAAATGAATTCCTAAAAATTATGAAAAGGAACATAAAACAAAAATTTTGTTCGTTTACGTTTCCTACTGGGTAATCAAAGACCGTTTACACACATCATAAGTTTGTGATTTCCTTATGGTTAACTTTCTCCTAATCATGTTTTCTATCACTATCCCTCAGAACTTGACCCTTTGTTTTCTCTTCCATGTTCATGTTTTCCTACATGGAATCCTAGTGTGGGTTAACTCAGGTGGTCTTTGTACTTCCCTTTCTTTCTTTTAAAGTAATAGTTTTACTGACTCCTTTTACGATGTGGGACTTTCAATGAAATTTCCAAACCCAATTTTAAAAATTGCACGGACGCAATTTCTTAAGGGGGGAAAAATGTAACGACCTGAAATTTTGAATAAATCTTGTTTCCTAATTTTGTGTGTTATTTTATTTTTATACTCAACAAAAAAAATTTCATTTGATAACATGAGTATAATTAAAATGAGACCATTGGGTTTCGACTATTATATGACCGTTGGTCAATATGATTGCTGGAAACTAAACGTTTCGATTATTGTCTCTAAATACAAGTGATCTTAGTTAATTAATATAGAAAGAAGATTTGATGGCCTCATCCAGTAGTCTCAGGCCAATCGAAACCCATCTAACAGAACTTGGGAAGGAGGTAGCACCACTGGGATTTGCTATGGACCAAACCGAAGCTGAACTTTATCGTGTAAACCTAGAACGGAATCTCATTCGCGAGAAGTTCAAACTAATAGAAATTACTACTCGTGCAATGTTGGCCGAGCCGCCCCAAGATTCTATCACCCTAGCACACCTTACACTTAGGTCCTATGCTGGTGTTATAAGGGGCTATGTAACGAGACCATAACAGCCTTGTGTAATCCTTTGACTTAAATAAAAATTGTGATTTCTTCTTATAATGATGTTTGTGAATTTTCAAATGTCCGGATAAATACAGTATGCATATTTTTGATGAATTCTAAAAAAAGGATATTTTAAAATATTTATGTAAACCTAAGATAATTAATTATGTGTAAGGATTTTCAAAAAATGGTCTTCTATAATTATGTTCAGTACAAAATTTAGAGTCTAATAAGATCAACTTAATTTTTGATGAATAGTAAATTATGAATAGTGATTTTATGCTTAGGATTAGTAATGTGACCAAATGGATTAGTAATCTCACTTAAAGAAAGTATTAATATAATCTAGGCACCTTGATTAAGTAATGTCATTCAATAAAATAGGTAAATAACTGTTTCAAAAATTATTAGTCAAGTATTAGTTTTTCAGGTGAATAGTGTTTTTTCCATTCAAAATTAAATTAAAAATATTTAGAAAATTATTTTTATAAAATGGATTTTATTTTTGAACTCAAAGCATCAATATTATGTTAAGGTAATTTTTGGGGTTTTTTCTGGAAAAATGAATTTTTGGTGAATAGTGTTTTTATTTAAAAATTAAATTAAAAATATTTTGAAAATTATTTTTATAAAATGGATTTTATTTTTGAATTCAGAGCATTGATATTATGTTAAGATAAATTTTTGGGAGTTTTCAAAAAAAGTTGAATTTTCAGTGAATAGTAAAAAATACAGTTTTAGGGTTTCGGTATGTTTAATGACATCATGACTGCATCATGATGATTTCATGTGATATTTAAATGTATGGTCGACTGAAAGGGATGAATTATTGTATGAGGGGTCCCATGTGGCCAAAACCATGGGCAAATACCATGGGCAAGCCCATGGTTTTGCCAAAACCACTAGTGAGGTGTCCCTTGAAATTATTAAAGTATCACCTCCCTCTCCCTATAAATACCCACCCTTTCCTCCTTTAGTTTTCACTCCAAACTCTCCCCCAACGAAGATCTGGTCTTATTACCTCCCAAAGAGTCCTTCCAAGGTGTCCCCAAGCCTTCAAGGTCACAACCTTTGAGTTTTAAGAGTTGCATTTTAAGGTAAGGGATCCTAACTCTCTCTTTCTTTCCAAGTACTCTCTTTTATGTCATTTCTTTTAATCCCCAAGTTCTTATGTTGGGGGTGTTATTTTATATTCATATTACTTTCCATTTTATGTTCATATGATTAGAGATCCCATCTTTCTCTCATCATTTCATTTTATGAAAGTCTTAAGTGGCGTCGTTAGGCTGCCGAATTTTTAAGGGATTCTTTCACCCTTCTCGTTTTCAAGATCTATTTTCATGTCCAGTCTTTCAAGTTCCTTTTTATTTTGTTGGGGTATGATCTCTATATCTATCCTACTGATCTTTTATGTTCATACTATGAGAGACCCTATTTATCTCGTCAATTATTTTTTTTTTTTTGAAGTTTAAGTCACGTCCTTAGGCTGCCGAATTTTTAAGGGATTCTTTCACCCTTCTCATTTTCAAGTTCTATTTTCTTGTCAATTCTTTCAATTTCCTTTTTATTAGGTTGTGGTATTATCTATATATCTATCATACTTATCTTTTATGTTCATATGATTAGAGACCCTATTTGATCTCATCAATTCATTTTTTTGAAGTTTAAGTGACGTTGTTAGGCTGCCGAATTTTCATAAGATAAATCTTATTTTTATCTTCATTTCATGTTCTTCATTTCATATGGTATATCTTTAAAATTTCATTACCATTTTCTTAAATCCTTTATATTCTGTCCCTCTACTATTTTATAGATCATTTATGAGTGGGTGACCCATGTCCCCTCTCTTTTCAATGTTTTCTAAAACCCTGTAACACAGCCGTTATGCTGCAGAATTTTCGTCTCAAAATGTCTCTCTCTTTTTCTCAAATTATTTTATTTTATTAAGTGAATACTCAAAGATATTTCTTATACAGGGGTATTCACATATATATCAAGATGTTCTATTTTAAATTCTAGGATTTACATACATGAGACCTGCTTTCCTTTTTCCGTGGGTTTAAAGTGACATAAAGATCATGTCCTAAAAGAAGTTTTTAAAATGTTATGATTATGAAATGAAACCCATTTATTTTATGTTATATGGGTTATATATGAAATTTTTATGATGATATATTTGTATCACATGATAATAAAGACAAATTTAAGGGTGATCCCTGATAGCGCTCTAATGCATTGGGTAATGATGTAACCACTAGAGATTACAATTTTAAGGATGCGCCCAGATAGCGCCCCATTGCATTGGGTAATGATGTAACCACTAGAGATTACAATTTTAATGATACCTTGGTGAATAACCTTGTTAATTTCAAATGACACCTTGGGGATGGACCTTGGTGATATTTTCATGATTGTCTAAGTTAAATGTTGTAGCCACATCTTCAAGTTATGAAACACGTTATTTTTATTATGGTATGCCTCATGATCTCTTTACCATGCCTTAAAGTTATTTTTCATGACTTTTGATGTATCTCAAGTTCTCATGTAAAATGTTTCCCTTGTTTCCCTTACTGGGCCTTTTTCTCACCCTTTCCTTTGATGTATGCTCCCAGGTTATGAGATGCTGTAATGAACTTAGGATGAACAAATGAAGAATCCTTTCAAGTGTTTAAGAAGAATTTTTTTTTCTCATGTAATAAGTTCCTGGTTTCCAAGACACTAAACCTTAAAGATCCTAGATTTTGTATAATGTAATGAACTTTTATGTGATAAAAAGGTGGGATGCTATAGTTGGTATCAAAGGATGGTTTAGTTATTTGTGGAAATTAAGGTATGAAAACTCTAGGAAGAACCCTATAGAAAAGTTTAAATATAGGAAATCTTCCTGGTATTTTGGTGAGTATTGAGTAAGGTTTTTCCAAGCAAATACATCCCTATCTAGATAGGAGCAGGTAGAGGTGGCTCTGGCACAGATGTACATAGGGGTAAAACCTGAAAACATCGCTTTGATCTAGACTCGAACGGGAACTGGTACACGACAACGGGCTTTGCTGCACTCTTGGTTACGACACTCCCAGGGGATATGCTTTGGTAAATTCATAAGCTTAGTATGAACCATTATTAAAGGGATAAAGATAAAATAAAATAAATATTCACATAAGAATATATGATCATGGATAACCTAGATTGGAACCTATGGGATCACAAGTTAGGGTATACTTTTCTTCTACAAGTTTATCCTTTTATGCTTTAAGTTTCCTTTTCATGATTATTAGATAAGTATTTAATCCCCCTAATTATACTTTATTTTCTTAGTTAATGGTGGGAAATGGAAGAACATGTCCCAACAACCAATGTGATAGGAAATGTGGTGATTTCCCTATTAATATGACAGAGATGACAAGAGATCAAGTTGAACATATTGTGATTATGCCAAACCAGCTATCAAAAATCACAATTAATAATTTGCACCTAGTTGAATGACCGAATTCATCAAGGAAGAAGAAGACGAAGTCCCAAGGATGTTCATATGATAAATTTGATTAGGTTATTTAAAGATGATTATTATTTTGGAAGACGTTCACTATTTTGGGGACCCTATTTGATCGAGGTAAATAGATTACTACGGTATTTTCTTTGAGGAGTAAAGGTTGACTTATATTTTGAAGAATCGATGAATTTAAGGTGAACTTATGGTAATTTAGGTTACTTATGGAAATGATTAAACTATATTGGGTAAAATATGTTTAGGTTAGTTACTTTTGTTATAAGATGTTAGGAGTGGTTGATGTTGTTTGGAGATGAATGATAAAGTTTATTTTGGAAGACTGTGTTATCAAATCCTTCTTGCATTTGGGTTTCAATCTTAGTTTGGTTTATTTTGATGAATTTTAAGGACAGTTATTTATGGAATGGTCTATGATGAAATTTGGGTAGTACCATGGAATTTTAAAGATTTAAAGAAGTTTCCCTTCCTATGGGATTATTTCTTTTTGAAGAGTTGTTTTATCTTACCCCTTCTGTTTTTGGGATAATGTTTAAAGATAGAATAAATAGATAGTTAATCTTTTGTGGATTATGTGATTCTCTAGAATATGATTCTTGTGCTTTGCAGAGACCAAGTAGTTTTGAATGCTCATAGTTTTAAGAAAAGATTAGTTTTGGTAGAAACTTGTTAAAGGATGAAACTCTACTTGAAGGTAGGTATATTTCTTTATGTTTTTATTCTATATAGTAAATGAATTCCTCAAAATTATGAAAAGGAACGTAAAAAAAAAATGTTGTTGGTTTACGTTTCCTACTGGGTAATCAAAGACTGTTTACGCACATCATAAGTTTGTGATTTTCTTATGGTTAACTTTCTTCTAATCATGTTTTCTATTACTCTCCCGCAGAACTTGACCCTTTGTTTTCTCATCCATGTCCATGTTTTCCTACACGGAATCCTAGTGTGGGTTAACTCGGGTGGTCTTTGTACTTCCCTTTATTTCTTTTAAAGTAATAGTTTTACTGACTCATTTTCCGATGTGGGACTTTCAATGAAATTTCCAAACCCAATTTTAAAAATTGTGAGGACATAATTTCTTAAGGGGGGAAGAATGTAACGACTCGAAATTTTGAATAAATCTTGTTTCATAATTTTGTGTGTTATTTTATTTTTATACTCAACAAAACTTTTTCATTTGATAACATGAGTATAATTAAAATGAGACTGTTGGGTTTCGACTGTTATATGACCATTGGTCAATATGACCGCTGGAAACTAAACGTTTCGATTATTGTCTCTAAATACAAGTGGTCTTGGTTAATTAATATAGAAAGAAGATTTGATGGCCTCATCCAGTAGTCTCGGGCCAATCGAAGTCCATATAACGGAACTTGGGAAGGAGGTAGCACCACTGGGCTTTGCTCTGGACCAAACTGAAGCCGAACTTCATCGTGTAAAGCTAGAACGGAATCTCCTTCACGAGAAGTTGAAACTGATAGAAATTACTACTCGTGCAATGTTGGTCGAGCCGCCTCGAGATTCTATCACCCTAGCACACCTTACTATTAGGTCCTATGCTAGTGTTATAAGGGGCTATGTAATGAGACCGTAACAGCCTTGTGTAATCCTTTTACTTAAATAAAAATTGTGATTTCTTCTTATAATGATGTTTGTGAATTTTTAAATGTCCGGATGAATACAGTATGCATATTTTTGATGAATTCTAGAAAAAGGATATTTTAAAATATTTATGTAAACCTAAGATAATTAATTATGTGTAAGGATTTTCAAAAAATGGTCTTCTACAATTATGTTCAGTATGAAATTTAGAGTCTAATAAGATCAACTTAATTTTTGATGAATAGTAAATTATGAATAGTGATTTTCTGCTTAGGAATAGTAATGTGACCAAATGGATTAGTAATCTAACTTAAAGAAAGTATTAATATAATCTAGGTACCTTAATTAAGTAATGTGATTCAATAAAATAGGTAAATAACTGTTTCAGAAATTTTTAGTCAAGTATTAGTTTTTTCGGGTGAATAGTGTTTTTTTCATTAAAAATTAAATTAAAAATATTTATAAAATTATTTTTATGAAATGGATTTCATTTTTGAACTCAGAGCGTCAATATTATGTTAAGGTAATTTTGGGGGTTTTTCTGGAAAAAAATGAATTTTCGGTGAATAGTGTTTTTATTTAAAAATTAAATTAAAAATATTTAGAAAATATTTTTATAAAATGGAGTTTATTTTTGAATTCAGATCATTGATATTATGTTAATATGAATTTTTGGGAGTTTTCAGAAAAAGTTGAATTTTCAGTGTATAGTAAAAAATACAGTTTTAGGGTTTCGGTATGTTTAATGACATCATGACTGAATCATGATGATGTTATGAGATATTTTAAGGGATGTTATACTAAAGGGGGTGAATTATTGTATGAGGGGTCCCATGTGGCCAAAACTATGGGCAAATACCATGGGCAAGCCCATGGTTTTGCCAAAACCACTAGTGCGGTGTCCCTTGAAATTATTAAAGTATCACCTCCCTTTCCCTATAAATACCCACCCTTTTCTCCTTTATTTTTCACTCCCAACTCTCCCCCAACAAAGATCTGGTCTCATTACCTCCAAAAGAGTCTTCCCAAGGTGCCCCCAAGCCCTCAAGGTCCCAACCTTTGAGTTTTAAGAGTTACATTTTAAGGTAAGGGATCCTACCTCTCTCTTTCTTTCCAAGTACTCTCTTTTATGTCATTTCTTTTAAGCCCCAAGTTATTATGTTGGGGTGTTATTTTATATTCATATTACTGTCCATTTTATTTTCATATGATGAGAGATCCTCTCTTTCTCTCATCATTTCATTTTATGAAAGTTTTAAGTGGCGCCGTTAGGCTGCCGGATTTTTATAGGATTCTTTCACCCTTCTCGTTTTCAAGATCTATTTTCATGTTCAGTCTTTCAAGTTACTTTTTATTTTGTTGGGGTATGATATATATATCTATCATACTGATATTTTATGTTCATACTATGAGAGACCCTATTTGATCTCGTCAATTCTTTTTTTTTGAATTTTAAGTGACGTTGTTAGGCTGTCGAATTTTTAAGGGATTCTTTCACCCTTCTCATTTTCAAGTTCTATTTTCTTGTCAAGTATTTAAAGTTCCTTTTTATTATGTTGGGGTATGATATCTATATATATCATACTGATATTTTATGTTCATATTATGAGAGACCCTATTTGATCTCATCAATTCATTTTTTTGAAGTTTAAGTGACGCCGTTAGGCTGCCGAATTTTCATAAGAGAAATCTTATTTTTGTCTTCCTTTGATGTTCTTCATTTCATATGGTATATCTTTCAAATTTCATTACCATGTTCTTAAATCCTTTATATTCCATCCCTGTACTATTTTATAGATCATTTATTATTGGGTGACCCATGTCCCCTCTCTTTTCAATGCTTTCTAAAACCCTGTAACATAGCCATTATGCTGTAGAATTTTCGTCTCAAAATGTCTCTCTCTTTTTCTCAAATTATTTTATTTTATTAAGTGAATAATCAAAGCTCTTTCTTCTACAGGGGTATTAACATATATATCAAGATTCTCTATTTTAAATTCTGGGATTTACATATATGAGACCCGCTTTCCTTTTTCTGTGGGTTTAAAGTGACATAAAGATCATGTCCTAAAAGCAGTTTTTAAAATGTTTTGATTATGAAATGAAACCCATTTATTTTATGTTATATGGGTTATTTATGAAATTTTTATGATGATATATGTGGATCACATGATAATAAATAAAAATTTAAGGGTGCGCCCTGATAGCGCTCCAATGAATTGGGTAATGATGTAACCACTAGAGATTACAAATTTAAGGGTGCACCCTGATAGCGCCCCATTGCATTGGGTAATGATGTAACCACTAGAGATTACAATTTTAATGATACCTTGGTGAATAACCTTGGTAATTTAAAATGACACCTTGGGGATAGACCTTGGTGATATGTTCATGATTGTCTAAGTTAAATTTTGTAGTCACGTCTTCAAGTTATGAAACATGTTATTTTTATTATGATATGCCTCGTGATCTCTTTCTCATGACTTAAAGTTATTTTTCATGACTTTTGATGTATCTCAAGTTCTCATGTAAAATTTTTCCCTTGTTTCCCTTACTGGGCCTTTTTCTCACCCTTTCCTTTTATGTATGCTCCCAGGTTATGAGATGTTTCAATGAACTTAGGATGAACAAATGAAGAAGTCTTTCAAGTGTTTAAGAAGAATGCTTTTTTTCTCATGTAATAAGTTCCTGGTTTCCAAGACACTAAACCTTAAAGATCCTCAGTTTTATATAATGTAATGAAATTTTATGTGATAAAAATGTGGGATTCTATAGTATGACCGGTATGACTAAAAGTGTCTATTATCAGTTTAAAATTGACATTTTAGTTCAAAACATTTCACTTACAAAAAACCAAGAAAACGTGCTCTTATTGTATAGATAATTTAAGACAATGATTCATAAGTCATTTTTTATGTGTATGAAGCAGTCTCACATCAAACTGATGCATGATGCGACCGATATGACTCATAATTCATGTTTCCAGTTTGAAATAACATTTTAGTACCAAAACACAATAGACATACTGAAAACTGAGAAAATGAATTAATATTGTTTTGATACTTTAGAAAAATGATCTGTTAGTAATTTTTTATAGTTAGGAATCATATTCACCTCAATTCGATGCATTGTGTGACAGGTATAACTCCAAATGTTTCATTATTTAAAATTGACATTAATTTTACTAAAAGAATAAGTGACATACTTAAAATTGATAAAACACATTCAGATTGTTTTGATAGTTTAGTAAAATGATCCATAAATATTTTGTGATGTGTAAGAATCAACCCCATCTCAATAGGATGCATTATGTGACCAATATAACTCCAAATGTAACATTTTTATTAAATATTGAAATTTTATTAATGTATTCTTTCATATTAATGTTTAATTTATTTATTTGTAGTATTAATAACATAATATTTATTTTCTTATATAGGTGGAATCTTTTTCTTGTGTTGAGATGATTTTTTCAGAAGCTAGTACCATGAGTGGACATTTTTGAGAGGGGATCACGGGTGTCAAAATATGAAATATTAATTTTTTAGAATGTTTGTTAGACAATTGTAAATGTAATTATATAAAACATTTTGTTTGAAATATAAATAGAAATATTTTTTTGTATATACCATGGGTGGAAATTTTTTGTATTCATGATTTCAATTAAATTTATATAGAATTGTTTGAAATTATAGCATTGTTTGAAATTACAGGTTGTATATAGCATTTGAAATTGCAGGTTTTTACTTCTGGGTGTGCTGTTATATTATTAGCATATTGCAGGCAGTTAGGCCTTTATCAGTGCTAAAGTAATGATGATAAAGGGGTCCCTTTATCAGTGATTTTTAGTGCGTGTAAAGGACCCCCTTAATCAGCACTTTTTAGCTCTGATAAAGGGGACCCTCTCTATATCATTGTTGCAATTAATAGAGTTTTTTAAGCACTGTTAAAAGTTGATTTTCATGCTGTTAAAGGTCTTATGTGTAGTAGAGGTGGCTCAAACCAATCATAGCTAGTATGGTGAAATGGGTGGATATGGTGGGTGGGCTAAGCCCATGCTATCGTGATCTCACAAGGGATATAACCCTCAAAATACTACATACAAAATGGGTGGATTTATCTAGCCTTTACCACCTAGTAATGGATATTGGCAAGCCCACGGGCAATCCACATTCTCTATTGATTTTATATTTTTTAAATTTTCAATCCTACATGAGAATGGATCAAGATATTTGTTTTTTAATACATATGAACCGGACCTTTAGTACCCCCAATTTCTATTATGTAACCCTTACTTGATTATTTTTATGGTTATAAAATCTAATGGTGATGGATGAGAGAGTTGGAAGAACTTTGGAAGTGGTTTTGGGGGAAAATGGAAGTCACATGGGCAGCACACAGTTTTCCTGATCGTGTGGCCAAACTGTGCGCAATGGTCCTCTTGAGGTAGTAGCTCCAGAACAGTTGGATCATAGTTAGGGAGGTCATGTAAATAATTCATGTGTGGGTCTACCTAGGTAGTAGCTAACACATGGTTAGTTCATGGTTTTTCTAATCGTGTGAACTAACTGTGCGGATGTTTTAAGTGAGATCCTAAAAAAGTGGATCTCACACATTCTTGAATCTAAGTGGCTCGTTTTTTCTTCTAACCAGCCCTAACATGGTATTTTGTTTCTCTTATTTCCAATTAAGGTTCTCCCATTGGTCTGAAGGCGATCTGAAGGCTTCCCTTGGTCAATCAAAGCTGGACTATTGAGGTATGTGATCGTTCTTCTTCATTTTTCATCGATTTCTTAGATCTACTTAGATATACTTATCCTGTTATATTGATTTCTTATATTTATGCCTTTATGGTGATATCTAGGTGTTTAGATTCCAAATATGATGATATTTGGTCTTGATCTTTCTAGGAGAAGAGATTTAAGGCAGGTTCTTGGATAATCGACCCGGTTTTCTTGTACGTTCTTCATTCGTTTGGGTTTTCATCAAAACCTTTGAGGTAGGAGGCTTCTTTCTCGACTCCACTTAGTAGAAATTATTTGAATTATTTCAAATTTAATTTTTGGTGTTGAATTTATTGTTATTTATTTGTTGAAAACCTTTTGGAAACCTTCTTTAGTGATGGTTGTGAAATCTGGAAAATTGAGGATTTTGAATGAGTGTTTTGGTTCTTGGTTTTAAAATGTGGATTTTAAAAAGGTTATTTTCTATTATTGTTGGAAAATTATTGAGATTAGATTTTTTCAATAAAAGGGAAAGTTTTATTGAAATTAAATGTTGCTTTAAAATTGGTTGTGATTTGATTTTCAATAAAAGTTCAGTTTTATTGAAATAATTAATTATGTAAATGGAAGTATTTGGTATAAATGGTGTTGGTGTGATTTCATGCTTAATATACACTTAATAAGGGATGGGTACCATTGGGGTACAAGGAACGTGACCTTGGATCAGGGGTGTGTATCATTGGGACACAAGGTAATTGGACGAGAGACTGCTCATGAGTATGAAACTATCAAATGAAGCATGCATGTGTGGGTGTGTGGTGAACTATAGAATGGGTATGCCAAATGATAAGAAAAATTAGTTTTAATCATTGATTAGTTATTTTTCTAGAAAAATAACTTGCTCTGGAAATTGGTTTCATTTAGATTTTTTCACTTGGTTTCAAATGGTTTTTGGAACTTGTTTATATTTGGTTATAAACTATTTTGGTAAAAAAAATTATATAAATTGCTTTATATAAATGTGGATAACTTTTCTATCCTAGTTTCATGAGTAGGGAAGTCATTGGAGAAAAACTACTTAGTTTTATGCTCACCCTTTCTTTTTAAATTTTATGCTTTTGTAGATTGTATCTTCTGGGATAGGGGTAAAGGTAATGTTTCCCACGTTTTTAGCACCACCTCATGATAGTTGAGTTGTTCAGTGATTGTGGAGCTTGGAGCTTGAAAAGAATGGAATCGTGTGGTCTCTTGAGAGTCTTTGTTTTGTTATCCATTGTTTACTTTGACACTAGTTTGCCTTCCATCATGGAACACTTGGATGTGGTTTGTGATACATGAAGTTGTTTAGTGGTATTTCTTTTCTTCATGCATCATTTAGTGAATGGTTTGGTTATAGTTTTTTGGTTTAATGGTTTATTTATTAAAGGGTAAATCATCCACCACTTTTATGTGAAACAGTTCAACATTTATTTCTAGCCTTTGTAATCATGGGGATGTTGCTTAAGGCCAAGTAATGACTCATTGTATTCTCAATCCAATGAAAATTAGTGGGTCATTACAAATGGTATCAGTCTGGTCCTTCCTTTGTGGTACAAATGTTAGAAACTTGTTAGGCCCTTTCCTAACAAGTAGTCATCAATGTTCTTGGTCTTTGAGTTGAAATTCCTTCTTGTCTATTACTTGGGTTGAAATCTTAGATAGGAGTAGGATTTTTAGAACTTGAAATGTATAGCATAAAAGGACATAGCTAACCCTTTTATACTGAACTTCAAGTTACTAGGGAGTTGGGTACATAAGTGTTTTGGAGACACTTTTAGAATTATGAAAATCTCATTTTCATGGGTTTATCCATTGAGATGAGCATGAAATTCATTGTAGAGGAATTACTTCCCACTAGGATTGCATATTTCATTGGGAGTAATGATTTATGATTTTTTATAGGTGTAAATTTTTGAAAAATGCGGAATTTGTTTTCAAATGAAAGATTTTGAAACAAGGATATTTGGTGTATTTTGAAAATGTTTTGGTTTTCAAAAGCATGAATGAATGTTTCAAAAATGGTTGTAATAGAAAATGGTATTTTGGAAAACAATTTTGTGATATTTAATGTGGTAGAATTTGAAATTCTAAGCCATCAATTGCTAGAGAGTGATATTGATAGAGTTTGTTGTTGTTTTAGAAAATGGCACATGGTAGGCGTCATCTAAACCAACCTAAAGAAGCTACAGATAATGTGGTTTCACCTGAACCACAGGTGAAACAAGAAATGGTTTAGAGTATTTTCCATGATTTAATATGTGGACACAGGGAACCAAAGGAATGGGCCACGACATGTGGATCATACCATCCAGTTCATGAAGTAGAATCCACCAAACTTCCAGGGTGATTCTGAACCCAAGAAGGTGGAGGTGTGGCTGAGTAGGATTAATTGTATCTTCAATTTCATCGGCACACTGGTAGAGCTAAAGGTCAAGTGTGTGACATATATTCTTGAGGATCATTCACACCAGTGGTGGGATTTATCAGTGTAGGGTAAATTAGATGAAGGTCTTACATAGGAGGATTTTGAGGAATTGTTCAACAAACAATTCTATACTCACACGTTCAAGATCTAGAAAACAACGAACCTCTTCAATATGGAATAAGATATTCTCTCTATCATAGAGTATGTGGCTAAGTTCATGAATTTAGTGAGATTTGCGCTAGAATTCGCATCAAGTGCATCTTTGAAGGCACACATCTTTGAATCGGGGATACTATAGGAGATTTGATCGAAGATTATAGTGATCTGTATTATAGATTATACAGAGATGGTGAATAGAGCGAGCGTGGATGAACTTGATATCTCAGGATATATGGGAGGAGGTATGATGAGACCTATATGAAATGGTGGAAACTCAAATGTTGGGAGCAAGTGGAAAAGGGACACCTATTTCCAAGGTGGAATTGGAAATTAGAATCCGACGACTAGATCAGTGAACCTTCCTACACGACCCTAGAAAAAAGAAGGTTGCTTTCAATGTGGTTCACTTGACTACATAAAGCGAGAGTGTATGGAACAACCTATAGAATGTAATAATTAAAACAATATGGGACATCTTTAGCTCTATTTTCATAGTGCTCCAAGGTCAGGTGCTCGAGACACTTCTCAGGCGTCGCAAGCATCATATGCTTCGACAGGGCAAGGATAGCAGAATCAGTTTTGTCAGCAAAACAGAGCTAGCCATGGTGATTCTCGAAATACCATGACTCCTTAACTAGGGAAATATTAGCAATGAAATAAGGAGAATAGTGCATCAATAAAGAAATTGTATAGAGATGAGCAGATGATTGTCGATGATCAGGTTGGACCATCTATGGTGAGAGGTACAATTCTTTTGAATTTGACCCTTGTGCAAGTGCTCTTTAATACTGGTGAATTTCATTCTTTCATTGCTTCTCATTCTGTTGATTTGAAATGTTTAAAGTTGGAAATTGTGTCTTTTATTTTAAAACTCCAAACTTATTTCAGTGAAAGAGAATGTCAAGACTTTGTGTGTAGAGCCTGTGATATAACTATCGATGGAGCTGAGCTGAAATGGTACGTATTAGTGTTGGACATGGATGTCTATGATCTAATCCTGGGTATGGATTGGTTGACAATGTTCAAGGCTCATGTCGAATGTTATAGGATAATATTTAGTTTCATAACTAAGGATGTAATTGAACATCTCTTCAAAGGAGAGAGGACAGTAAAGAAAAGTGAAAAGAGCTTGTTGGCACCAATGGTGGGAATGATCCCTTACTAGTTGGCGGTGTTGACTTTGGAATCAATGGAAGAGATTGGGGAAAATAGATTTCCATCAATTATGGATCAATTTCTAGATGTATTTCCTAAAATATTATCAGGGTTACCATATATAATGGAAGTGGAGTTTACGATTGATCTCCATCCAAGGACCATTCCTATTTCCTTTCTGTCTTATAGGATGGCACCAACAGAGTTACAGGAATTGAAAGTGTAGTTAGAGGACCAAGAAAGAAAGGGTTTCATTCAACCAAGTACATCTTTGTGGGTATCACTGGTCTTGTTCGTGAAGAAATCATATGGAACTCTTCAGCTATGTGTTGATTTTCATAATCTTAATCAAGTTACAATAAAAAATAGCTATCCACGTCCACGCATTGATGATCTGTTCGATCAATTAAGGGGATCTCAATGGTTCTCTAAAATCGACTTGTGATCTGGATGTCACCAATTGTGAGTTTGGAAGGAGGATATTTCAAATATATATTTTAGAAGTAGATATGGCCACTACGAATATGTAGTCATTCCTTTTGGTCTAACAAATGCACCAGCGGTCTTCACGACTTTGATGAATCAAATATTCCAGTGATATCTAGATTCTTTTGTTGTGGTGTTTTTGGATGACATGTTGGTGTATTCAAAGACAAGGGATAACCATGTGGAGCACCTGTAAATAGTGTTACAAATATTGAGAGATCACTATTTGTATGACAAATTAGAAAAGTGTGATTTTTGGATACAAGAAGTACGATTTCTTTCCTTGTCATTTCTGAAAAAAGGTGTTTTTTTATCCTGAAAAGATAAAATCCATTATCTTATGGAAACCACTAAAGAATGTCTTCAAGATACAAAGCTTTCTTGGTCTAGCTGGTTTCCTTTGATGCTTTGTGTATGATTTCTCATGACTATATTTTCCAATGAAATCTCTAACAAAGAATAATGATCCATTCCAATGGACATAGAAATGTCAAAAGTATTTCCAAGAGCTAAATGTTTGGCTTAAATCAGCTCCTATCTTGATTTTTATAGAATAAAGACAGGTGTATGTGGTGTAATGTGATGCTTCAGTATTAGGGTTAGGTTTTGTTCTCATGCAAGGATACCATATGGTTTCTTCTGGTTCAAGGAAGTTGAGGTTAAATGAGAAGAATTACCCAACACATGATTTGGAGTTATCTACAGTCATCCATGCTTTGAAAACAAGGAGACATTATCTCTTTGGTGAGAAATTCACTATGTTCACAGACCACAAAATCTTGAAACACATTTTCTTATAGTGAGATTTGAATCTGAGGAAAAGGAGATGGATAGAATACCTCTAAATGTTTGACTTTGACTTGATGTACATGCCAGGGAAAGGAAATTGAATGGTGGATTCATTGATCTGAAAGTAATATGCTCAATTGGATAAGGAAGCCTCAGATGAATGGCAGTTGATGTCGGTCTTAGCCAACATGCATGTGGAATGTGAAGACTGAGGTGATTTTGTGGTTTTCTTTTTAGGTACGCTTGTTCCTGATTGGGTAAATATGGTCAAAGAGGCACAAACATCTGATACAGAATGTCTGGTTATGAGTTCCAAACTCAATGGTTGGGAGACCATTGAGGGTTGGAAACTTTATGGGAGTTTAGTTTTGTGCTTTAGAGATTAGATGGTTGTACTTATGTCTTGTCATGAACAACTCCTTAGTGTTTACCACCATTTGAGATGGTCTATACATCCAGGTACATAGAAGATGTATAAGGCATTGATGGTGCAGTTTTGGTGGAATGGCATGAAAAGGAAGGTGGCCAAGTTTGTCTCGCAGTGCTTAACTTGTCAGCAGGTTAAAGCATAACATCAGAGACCAACGGGAATGTTGTAGTCTTTACCAATCCTAATGTGGAAATGGAAGCAGATAACAATTGATTTTGTTACAGGTCTTCCAAGAATGGTCTGAAAACACAATTTCATTTGGGTGGTAGTGGATCGACTTACCAAGTTGGCCCATTTCATTCCAATTCGTGAAACTCATACGGTGGAGGATCTTTCCAAAATCTATATCCAAGAGGTGGGAAAGAGGCATGACATTCCAGTGTCAATAGTCTCAGACAGAGATCCAAGGTCCACGTCTCATTTCTGGAAATCCTTACAGAAAGCCCTTGGGACTCAGTTTGTAACACCCCAAGATTTTATAGTACATTATCTCTTTAAAGTATTTTAATAGCTTACATTTCACGCAACACCGACTTGGCTTGCGTTATACACAAGATTGAGTTTCGGTGAAACAACACATTAGTATTATAATTATTTAAATGATATATTTAGTTATCAGTTAAATATTGTAATATGAATAGTAAAAAAAATTTAAATTTTATTTATAATTTTTTCACATAAATAAAACATATTTATAATAAAATGTATAAGTTTTGTTAAAATAGTTATATATTTTGAAAAACTATTTTCTTAAAAGAACTAATTTTTATGTCTTTTTGTGAATAATAATAAAATTAGTTTTAGACGCTCCTAAAAATTGAATTTGGTAAAATAGACTTCATTTTTGAATTCGGAAAATAAAAATTATCTTAGGGTGATTTTTTTTATTTTTCATGAAAACATTAAATTTTTGATGAATAGTGAAAAATACTTTATAGAACATAAAAACCAACATTTTCATTTAAATAATTATTTTTAATTACAATTTATCTTAAAGTCAAAATAGAAACATAATACATATATTAGTCCAATTTAAGTCATTGGAGTCATTTTATAATAAGATTAGATATATAAAATTTTATTGAACTTTTTAACGCCTTTTACTCACCTTCTAAGTACATTTGCAAATTTGTATAAAACATAAATTTACCGCTTTTGTGAATTGAATTTCAAAAATCCAACAGACATAGTTTTCATCAGTAAGTAAAATTTGGTTCAATAGGATGAAAATAATTTTTGTTGAATATTAACTTTTTAATTTTATTTACCATGTTTAAAAGTAAATAGGGTAATTAAAGGTAAAAATAATATTATAATAATATAAAAGTACATCAACACGTGTCCTAATTCTATTGGATAAGTTTTTTTCGACTAAAATCAATATTAGGAAAAAAAATAAGATCCTTTTTGATCCATTTTTATTAGATTAGTACATTTATTATATTTTATTTAAAGAAGTGTTAAAAGTGTTAAATTCAAATATTAATAACTAAACCATTTTTAATATAGGGTTATACATAAGATAAATTCAACTATAAATATTAAATAGAAATATAAAAATCTTTTCTACATTATTTTATTTTATTTATAATTTTTATACATTAAATAAGTAAATTTATTTGTGACACAATGATGATGCAGTAATTACCTTATTAATGAAAGATTAAAATAATTTATATCATAAATATTAAAATAAATGTAAATAGAAACTTTTGATGCCATACAATAATTTTATATGTGAATATGACATGTTAGGGTTGATTCAATGTATTTTTTTCTAAGTAATCAAGTTGTTATGACTTTCAAAAAAAACCAAATACTAAATAGTTTTAAAATTGACATAAATGAGTTTTTAAAACAAATACTATTTTATTAAATGATATAATATTCCTAAAAATCTAAGATTCTGCCAAAGGAATTATATAATGTTATATATGTCATTAATTAACCACTTAAGGTTCTCTTGACATTTTATAGTAACTATATTAACCATGCAGTATAAAAATACAAGAAGACATGGTAAAAGTTAAACTATTTAACTAAGAGTTAAATCTAAAAGATAAAGTTAATATGGTCACCTAAACTTGTCTAAAACCTATTATATGAGAGTTTTTCAACACATACCCAACTTATCTTAGAAATAAATACATTTTTAGATATTACAAACGAAAAATAATTTAATAATAAAATAATATTTTATGCTTTTCCTAAAGTACCCCTCACCTCTCTTATAAAAGGATACTTCCCCTTCTCTTAACTTCACACCTCCAAAGCCTTTGGATCGGACAATAACTAATCAAATCCCCTCAAACCTTCCCTTACTTAAACCTAGAGTCCTTACTTTGATCATAAATCCAACCTAAGTATCCCTTTTGTTCAAATCAAAAGGAAGCACCCAAAGAAGCGGTAATTATTTCATCACCTCTTTCAAAGTTCTTTTCTTCTTCTACTTCCTCTTTCTTTGTTGTTTCCATACTAAAATAATAAATCTAGTACCTTATACATACTGAGATGTTATTATAAATATGTTAAAACCATATTCATTATTCTATCCATCCTATGAATGAAAAATTCACCATAAGTGTGTACGTACGGCTTACCGTCTCCACGTTGTGGTGTAGTTTGTTATTCAACACTTCATTATTTGGATGGGTATAATAATGAGTATAATTTATTTAAATAATAAATATAAAATTTTATGATTCTGTATATATAATATAACATCCAATTACATACTATTTTACCATCAATAGAATGATATTTCCACTCGTGCATACGTACGGCTTACCGTCTCCACGACGTGATGAGATTCATCTTCAACGGTCACCATTCAAGAATATTTATAAAAATATATATATTGATTAAGTATGAGATATATGAAATAATAATTCTACTAGAATAATATATATTTATTTAGTTAAATATATATAATTTACTTACTTCTATACTATACGATAAGAAAATGGAAACAACGTTCATGCGTACGTACAGACTACCATCTCCATGAACGGTGTTTCCATTTCATATATCTATATATCATACATATTTATATTCTGAATATACATGGTATATAAATAATTTTTTTATATTATAGATGTATGTAAATCATGATATAAGTGATACAATCAAGAATAAAAAGTCAAAACACATACGATAAAGAAATCGATTATTACCCGAAATGTTACTTTAACATGGAAATTATTATTAAATGAGTAGTATAAAGTCATAAATTAATCATGTATGATATCATAAATATTAATATGGTTCTGGTATAATTTAATAACATATTATGGTCATTATAAAAGAGTTTAAACGTACCTTCAACTAAATAAAAGTACAAGGTAAGGGTTAATTCATCAATCTCATTATTATCTAAGATTGTTTATGTGTAAGTATTTACTAGGAAATATTTATCATCCATGTACATGTTTCATAAAAATGTTTTCAAAAGGAATATTTTAAGGTTTTTTGGAATGGTCTCTTTATAAATATCATCTTTTAAAAGTTTTAATGATTTATTTTTCTAAATATATTTAATTAATGTCCATATTTTCAAAATTATTTTACGGATTTATTTATATGTAAATGATTGTTTTAAAAAAATAATTCCTTTCAAATGTTTCAAATTGTTATGGGACACTTTGATTCAAAAATATCTTTTAAATGAATTCCTTTTTAAATTTTGTGACTTTTAAATTATTTCATGAAAAATAGATATTTCTCTCAAAGAGTTTTACTGGTCATTTTCAACTATGTTAACATCCTTTACTGGATATCATTCTTGATTGAGGTTGATTTATTATAATACAATATTACATATTGTATTGAATTAGTTATGATATGTTTGATTGTGGATGTTTTACTTTTATACCATTCATGTTTTATGATTAAAGTATTGACATTTCGTATGTCGGTTTTAATACGAATGATTATGTTATGTTTCACCCTTTTCATATGAGGAATGCATTAGACTTAGTAAGTGACGGGTGGGGCCCACTATAGCCCCTCGATGAATCAGTAGGTCTCATGAGATAAACTAGTGTATTAGAACAAGGATTTGACAAAAGTTTTATTTAGGCTCTTGACACGAAGCCTTGAATTTGTGGTTAAGATGTCCAGAATTATGTATTCCATTATTATGAGATTAGTTATTGATGTTACATGTGATTATTTGACTATTAGAATATCCATGTGAATAAGTAAATGACATTATTTATTTTATCTTTTCCATATTATACTGAATTTTATGTTTAAAGGGCTTGTGTTTCAATTTTATACCTTAGCATAAAATTTACGATTATTTGTGATAGTTTATGCTATATTTTTTATCCTTATTGATCATCTAAGATCACCCCTTTCAAATGTTTTATTTTCCCACGATGCCAATAATTGAATTGTGATTGATATATAGGGTTAATCTAGGGGAATAATTTCATCCTCAAAGTATTATCTATTCTGTATTTTATGTTAGAAATTTTAATGTTAAGTTCTTGTATGTAATCTATTTTCCAAGACTGCTAAACTGATCGGTCCTTTGGAACTTGATTCCTTGTAATCAAACCAATGTATTAAAATAATGCAATCTCTCCAGGCTTCTAGGGTCGGGGCGTTATAGTTTCCTTCAGAGGAAGTTTAGCAATAACCTTGGAAACTAGATTTAGATAAACTCTTATTAGGGAACATTACCCTATGATAGACTTTGAGGATTAGTATAGAAGAACTTACTAGAATTTTGGTAATTTAGAGATTATGTGGGTATTCCAAGAAATACATCCCTATCCGGATACTACAAGTGAACGTGGTTCTAGCATGGATGTACCTAGGGGTGAAAACTATAATAAGGTGTTCTGAGCCTGACTCAAGGTAACCTTGTACATGACAACAGGCCTTACTGCACACCTGGTTTGACACTCCCAGGGGATATTCTTAGGATAACTTACATTTTCATTAAAAACCATTATGGAGTATTTATGATAAAAATTTTCTGCAAAGAATCCATTCTTATGATTATGATATTAGGTATGTATAAATTTTTTCAATTTATGTTAAGTATTTCACTAGTTTGGAATCATGCATTATGATTCATAATCTAATATAGTGTATAACATTGTCTAGAAATGGAACCTAGTGGAAAGAATGACAACCCCAACAATGAACATGTTCCAATGAGTAAGAAGGATCCTATATTTCATGGTCTTAAGCCAAAATTTTGAAGGGAAATAGCATCCCATGTATTCTCATCATATGAGGAAATAATATCATGTGTTGATAAGATAAGTAAAGAATTATCTCAGTCCTATGGCTTTTAAGGGAAGCTATAGAAGAAGAGAATGTAAGAGAGAAATATGGATAAAGGAAAGAAGGGAAACAAGGATTTTCCCATATATGATAAATGTGGAAAGAATCACCCTGGTAAGTGCTTGAAAGGACTGGGTGTTTGTTATAAGTGTGGAGAAAAGGTTCATTGGGAAAAATAATTCAATGGGAAGAAAGAAAATACTAATATTCAGTGTTTAAACTCCAGTGAAATGGGGCATTATGCAAATAAATTTCGTAATCATTAAGGAAATAAAGCTCATAAGAATCAAAGGGATCAAGGTCAAGAATAAGATGTTACTATAGTTGATGTGGAATGATTAATGTATTTGTGTTTCTAGATTAAAGAATTGTGTCATTTGAGTGTTGTATCAACGATGTACTGGTTATATGAATTATGGAAATAAATAAGGACTGTATTGTAGTACTATTTCATTATGGATTTTATATTGTATGGTACTAAGAAAATTTAATCAATAGAAAGTTAAATTTTTTTGGAAAATACATGGTTGAGGGAAAGATAAACCTTAATATGGTCCTGATACTGATGTAGTGATTTTGGAATAAGAGATGATGGATTTGGATAAATTATATTGGTTGTTCTTGACCACCTTGGGACTAATTAATTGTTTGTTTATTCCATAATTATTGGAGTTTACAAAAATTTTGGATTTAAGGAGTATATCCAATATTCTATAAGGAATAAGGGATCGTGAATGTATTCAATAATGTTTTATGGTAATTCAGGGTGTTACCATGTTTTATGAGAATACATGATGAAAGTAGTTACATGTTATTATGTAGAAAAAAGAGTTCTTCATTATGTTTACCCCCCATATAAATTTTTTTGGACTGTGAGTTTGGACATATGAATTTTGGATATGTCTATGAGTTGGAATGGAGTAAGTTGAGCACTTGATATTTTGTTTGAGGTTAAATTATAATTTATTGGATACTTTGACCTAACCTTTTGGTTTTTAGTAAACATATAAAGGATTAATGAAATACTTGTGGGTCGTATGATTTATAAAATATGTTTTCGGCATTAAAAAAATTATTTCTAACATTCATTTTCTAGTGTAAGGGATGAAGTGAAAATAGATCAAAGCACAACCAAATGATGATATTATTATGATTATGACAGGTAATGAAATCAAGTATGTTTTTTTGAGTTCTTATATTAATAGTAAATTAATCCATCCTCTTCAAAAAAATTGTCCAAAAAATGTGTTATCTTAATACCTTATATTTTTTTGAACCGGTGATACTTTAAATCATCATAGATTTATGGATTTAAGGCCCTCTGTTTTCCATTTATTGTTCACTTGTTTGTGATTGATGACCTCAATCACTCCCTATGAATATTTATTTTTTCCCTCCAATTATGTGTCTCTAATTTCCACCAATGTTCTCCTATCCAAAATCCTAATTTGGTGGTGAATTCTTCATCTCCCTTTCCCTCTTATTAAGACTAAATTTTATTAACTCTATTTCTGATGTGGGTTTTCCACAAAGGTATTTTCTACTTTTCAGACTTTTATTTTTAAATAACAATTTCAAATTGCGAGGATGAAATTTATTGAAGGAGGGTAGAATGTAACACCCCAATATTTCATAGTACGTTATCTCTTTAAAGTAGTTTAATAGCTTATATTTTTTGCAACACTAACTTGGCTTGCGTTATACGCAAGATTGAGTTTCTCGAAACAACACATTAGTATTATAATTATTTAAACAATATATTAATTTATCAATTAAAAATTGTAATATGAATAGTAAAAAATAAATTTTAAATGTTATTTATAATTTTATCACATAAATAAAACATATTTATAATGAAAGGTATAAGCTTTGTTAAAATAGTTATATATTTAGAAACACTATTTTCTTAAAAGAACAACTTTTATGTCTTTTTATGAACAATAATAAAATTAATTTTAAAAACTTCTAAAAATTTAATTTGGTAAAAGAGACTTCATTTTTGAATTCGTAATATTAAAATTAGCTTAGGGTTAATTTTTGGTATTTTTCTGAAAACATTCATTTTTTGATGAATAGTGAAAAATACTGCATAGTACATAAAAACCCAACTTTTTCATTTAAATAAATATTTTTAATTAAAATTTATCTTAAATTAAAAATAGAAACATAAAACATATATTAGTTCAATGTAATTCATTGGAGTCATTTTATAATAAGATTAGATATATAAAATTTTATTGAACTTTTTAACGTCTTTTACCCACCTTCTAGGCACATTTGCAAATTTGTATAAAATGTAATTTTACCGCTTCTGTTAATTGAATTTAAAAAATCCAATAGACACGGTTTTCATCGGTAAGTAAAATTTTATTCAATATGATGAAAATAATTTTTGGTGAATAGTAACTTTTGAATTTTATTTACCACGGTTAAAAGTAAATAGGGTAATTAAAGGTAAAAAAAATATTATAATAATATAAAATTACCCCAAAATATGTCCTAATTCTATTGTATAAGTGTTTTTAGACCAAAATCAACCTTGGGAAAAAAATAAGATCTTTTTTTGATCCATTTGGGTTAGATTAGGACATTTATTATATTTTATTTAAAGAAGTGTTAAAAGTGTTAAATTCAAATTTTAATAACTAAACCATTTTTAAAATAGGGTTATACATAAGATAAATTATGATATAAATATTCATTAGAAAGATAAAATTATTTCCTAAATTTTAGTATTTTATTTATAATTTTTATACATTAAATAATTAAATTTATTTATGACACAATGATTATGCAGTAATTACCTTATTAATGAAAGATTCAAATAATTGATATTATAAATATTAAAATAGATGTAAATTGAAACTTTTGATTCCATCCACGAATTTTATAGGTTAATATGACATTTTAGGGTTGATTCAATTTATTTTTTTCTAAGTAATCGAGTTTTTATGACTTTCACAAAAACCAAATACTAAATAGTGTCAAAATTGACATAAATGGGTTTTTAAAACAAATACAATTTTATTAAATGATATAATATTCCTAAAAATCTAAGATTCTTCAAAAGGAATTATATAATGTTATATATGTCATTAATGAACCACTTTAGGTTCTATTAGAATTTTATAGTAACTATATTCACCATGTAGTATAATAATACAAGAAGGTGTGGTAAAAGTTAAACTATTTAACTAAGAGTTAAATCTAAAAGATAAGGTTAATATGGTGACATAAACTTATCTAAAACCTATTGGATGAGATTATTTCGACCCATACACACCTTATCCTCGAAATAAATACATTTTTAGCTATCATAAACTGAAAATAATTTTATAATAAATTAATATTTCAAGCTTTTCCTAAAGTGCCCCTCACCTCTCTTATAAAAGGATACTTCCCCTTCTCTTAACTCCACACCTCCAAAGCCTTTTGGCTCGGCCAAACCCTGCTCAAATATTCTCCCAACTTCCCTTAATTCAACCTAGAGTTCTTATTTTTATCATAAATCCAACCTACGAAGCCCTTTTATTCAAATCAAAAGGAAGCACCCAAAGAAGAGGTGATTATTTCATCACCTCTTTCAAAGTTCTTTTTTTCTTCTATTTCCTCTTTATTTGTTGTTTTCATACTAAAATAATAACTATAGTACCTTCTACATACGGATATTTTATTATAAAAATGGTACAACTATATTCATTATTCTATCCATTCTATGAATGACAAAGTCACCATACGTGTGTACGTACGGCTTACCGTCTCCACATCGTGGAGTAGTTTGTTATTCAACACTTCATTATTTGGATGAGTATAATAATGAGTATAATTTAT
The DNA here is from genome assembly GCA_963277665.1 of Viscum album. Classification (NCBI taxonomy): domain Eukaryota; kingdom Viridiplantae; phylum Streptophyta; class Magnoliopsida; order Santalales; family Viscaceae; genus Viscum; species Viscum album. The sequence goes on from OY728122.1 coordinate 602,818,942, forward strand.
TTAAATAATAAATATAATATGTTAACGATTCTTTATATATAATATAACATCCAATTACATACTATTTGACCATCAATAGAATGATATTGCCACTCGTGCGTACGTACGGCTTATCGTCTCCACAACGCGATGAGATTCATCTTCAACGGTCACCATTCAAGAATATCTATAAAATATATATATATATATATATTGATTAAGTATGAGATATATGAAATAATAATTCTACTAGAATAATATATATTTATTTAGTTAAATATATTTCATTTAATTACTTCCATATTATACGATAAGAAAATGGAAACAATGTTCATGCGTACGTACGGACTACCGTCTCCATGAACGTTGTTTTCATTTCATATATCTATATATTATAAATATTTATATTATGAATATATATGATATATAAATCATTTTTTATATTCTGTAAGTATGTAAATCATGATATAAGTGATACAATCAATAATAACAAGACAAAACACATACGATAAAGAAAGCGATTATTACCTTAAATGTTTCTTTAACATGGAAATTATTATTAAATGAGTAGTATAAAGTTATAAATTAATCATGTATGATATCATAAATATGAATATGGTTCTGGTATAATTTAATAACATACTATGGTCATTATAAATAAGGTTAAACGTACCCTCAACTAAATGAAAGTACAAGGTAATGGTTAATTCCTCAATATCATTATTATCCAAGATTTTTTATGTGTAAGTATTTATTAGGACATATTTATCATCAATGTCCATGCTTCATAAAAATGTTTTAAAAGGAATATTTCAAGGTTTTTTGGAAGGGTCTCTTTAGCAAGATCATTATTTTAAATGTTTTAATGATTTATTTTTCTAAATCTTTTTAATTAATGTCCATGTTTTCAAAATGATTTTAAGGATTTATTTATATGGACATGATTGTTTTAAAATATTAATTCCTTTCCAAAGTTTCAAAGTGGTATGGGACACTTTGATTCAAAAATATCTTTTAAATGACTTCTTTTATAAATTTTGTGACTTTTAAATTATTTCATGAAAAAAAAATCTCTAAAAGAGTTTTATTGATTTTTTTCAACTATGTTAACATCCTTTACTGGATATTATTCTTGATTGAGGTTGATTTATTATAATACAATATTACATATTGTAATAAATTAGTTATGATATTTTTTACTATGGATGTGCTTATACCATTCATGGTTTATGGTTAAATTATTGACATTTGTAATTCTAGTTTTAATACGAATGATTATGTTATGTTTCACCCTTTTCATATGATGAATGAATTGGACTTAGTAAGTGACGGGTGGGGCCCTCTATAGCCCCTCGATGCATCGATAGGTCTCATGAGACAAACTAGTGTCTTGGCACAAGTCCTTGAAAAAAATTATATTTAGGTTCTTGGCACGAGGCCTTGACTTTGTGGTTAAGATGTTTGGAATTATGAATTCCATCATTATGGTATTAGTTATTGATGTTACATGTGATTATTTGACTAGTATAATATCTATGTGAATAAGTAAATGGAATTATTTGATTTATATTTGACATATTATACTGAATTTTATGTTTAAATGGATTGTGTTTCAATTTCATACCTTACCATAAAAGTTTATGATTATTTATAATAGTTTACGCTATATTGTTTATCCTTACTGAGCATCTGAGCTCACCCCATTCAAATGTTTTATTTTCTTATGATGCCAATAATTGAATTATGATTGATATTCAGGGTTAAGATAGGGTAATATTGTCATCCTCAAAGGATTATCTATGTTGTATTTTATGTTATAAATTTTTATGTTAAGTTCTTATATGTAATCTATTTTACAAGACTACTAAACTGATCAGTTTTTTGGAACTTGATTCCTTATAATCATGCCAATGTATTAAAATAGTACACTGGCTCTTGGATTCTGGGGTTGGGGCGTTACACAGTTGACTATAAGAAGGGCGTCCTCAAAAAGATGGCCAGTCTGAGAAGACAATACAGACGTTGGAAGACATGTTTTGGGATTGTGTAATGGATTTTGGTGTCTCATGGGAGGAGCATATACCCTTGGTGGATTTCTTATACAATAACAACTATTAGGCCTCGATACACATGGATCTGTTTGAAGCATTGTATGGGCATCCTTATCGTTCTCTACTATGCTGGGTGGAAATAGGTGAAACTTCACTAGTTGGGCTGAGCCTTGTCCAAGAAATAGTGGAGAATATCTAGTTGATCAGAAAGAGGATGGAGATGGATCATATTCATCAGAAATATTATGCAGATCACCATCAAAGGCTATTGTCCTTTTCCTTGAGTGATCATGTTTTTTTGAGGATATCTCCAAGGCTTGGACATCGTCATTTTGGGAAGCAGGTAAAGTTATATCCTAGATACATTGGCCCTTTTTAGATACTAGAATGGGTCAGAGAGGTGGAATATCATTTGGAATTACCACCATGGTTCATTTTGGTGCATAATGTGTTCCATGTATCTTAGTTGAAAAAGTATCAGTCTGACCAAGATCGTGTGATCAGATTGGATCATGTTAACCTAGAGCCAGATGATTCATTGATACATATCCCGGTATGGATTGTGGATAGTCAAGAGAAAGTATTTAAAGAAAAAATCATTGGTCTAGTGTGGGTTTTATGGTATCATGGTAAGATTTAGGAAGAAACTTGGGAATGCGAGAAGGAGATGAAAGAGAAGTGGCTGGAACTCTTTCAGATCGGTGAGGGTTTTCTACTTTCCAAGGATGGAAATACCAATGGTGGGGAGAATTTAGTACCCCCAATTTCTGTTATTTAACCCTTACTTGACGATATTTATGGTTATAAAATCTAAGGGTGGTGGATGGGAGATTTGGGAGAACTTTGGAAGTGGTTTTGGGGAAATATGGAAGTCGCACTGGCGGCACACGGTTTGCCTGACCGTGCAGCCAAACCATGCGCAATGGTTCTGTTGAGGTATTAGCTCTAGCACGGTTGGATCACATTAAGGTATACCATGTGAGTAAGTTGTTCGAGGGTTTACTTAGGCAGTATCTAATGCACGGTTAGCGCACAGTTTGTCTAACTGTGTGGATGGTTTAAGTGAGATCCTAAAAAAGTATATCTCACATATTTTTGCCTCTAAGTGGCTTGTTATTGCTCCTAACCAGTACTAAATCAGGATTTTGTTTCTACTAAGTCCAAGTAAGGTTCTCCCATCAGTCTGGAGGCGATCTGAAGGCTTCCCTTGGTGAATCAAAGCTGGATTCTTGAGGTATGTGATCATTCTTCTTCGTTATTGATCGGTTTCTTAGATCTACTTAGATATACTTCTCCTATTCTCTTGGTTTCTTATATCTTTTCCTTTTATGGTTATATCTAGTTGTGTGGATGTCAAATATGATGATATTTGATCTTGATCTTGCTAGCAGAAGAGATTTAAGGTGGGTTCATGGAGAATCGACCCAGTTTTCTTATGTGTTCTTCGTTCTTTGGAGTTTTCTTCAAAACCTTCAAGGTAGGAGGATTCTTTATCAACTCCACTTATTAAAACTAATTGGAATGCTTTCAAATTGAATGTTTTGTGTTGAATTGAATGTGATTTAGTTATTGAAAACTTTTTGTAAACCTTCTTGAGTGATGGTTGTGAAATCTGGAAAATTGGGGATTTTAAATGAGTGTTTTGGTTCTTGGTTTTATAATGTGGATTTTAAAAAGGGGATTTTTTTGGATTTTTGGTACATTATTGGGATTAAATGTTTCAATAAAAGGGAAATTTTTATTGAAATTAAATGTTTCTTTGAAATTATTTTTGCTTTGATTTTCAATAAAATTTCAATTTTATTGAAATGGTTTATTATAGAAATGGAAGTATTTAGAATAAATGGTGTTGGTGTGAGTTCATGATTATTGGGAAATTAATAAGGTATGAGTACCATTTGGGTACAAGGAATGTGACCCTGGATCGAGGGCGTGTGTTGTTGGAACACAAGGTAATTGGATGAGAGACTGCTCATGAGTATGGAACTGTCAAACAAAGCATGCATGTGTGGGTGTGTGGTGAACTATGGAATGGGTATGCCAAATAACAAGAAGAATTTTTTTAAGCTCTGATTATTTATTTTTCTAAAAATATAACTTTCTAGAAATTGGTTTCGTTTAGTTTTTTTTCACTTGGTTGCAAACGGTTTTTGGAACTTGTTTATATTTGGTTATAAACTGTTTTGGTAAATTGTTTTATATAAACCATTTTATATAAATGTGGATACTTTTTATATCCTAGTTCCATGAGTATGGAATTAATTGGGTAAAATATACTGAGTTTTATACTCACCCATTCGTTGGCACTTTGGTGCTTTTATAGATGCTATATTCCATGACGGGGGAAAAGGTAGTGTTTCCCACGTTTTTAGCACCACCTTGTGATACTTGGGTTGTTCGGTGATTGTGGTGCTTAGAGCTTGGAAATCATGGAGTATTGTGGTATCTTGAGATTATTTGGTTGGTTATCCACTATTTACTTTGATACTGGTTGGCCTTCCATTGTGGCACACTTGGATGTGGTTTTGTGATACATGAAGTTGTTTAGTGGTCTTTCTTTTGTTCATGAATCATTTAGTGAGTGGCTTGGTTATGGTTTGTCGGTTTAATAGTTTAATGGTTTATTTATTAAAGTTTAAATCATCCCCCACTTGTATGTGAAACCCTTTGGCATTTATTTATAGCCTTTGAAGTCTTGGGGATGTCTCTTAAGGCCAAGTAATGACTCATTGTATTCTCAAGCCAATGAGAATTAGCAGGTCATTACAGGACCAGAGGAAACATGTGTTGGTCGGATGAAGGCACTGATGGTGATAGTGTGGTCCACCCTCTCTGGAGATAGTTTCATGAATACTCTCCAATTTTTAGGCTCCATTCCACCATCTCCCTCCATTGCGTGCAACGATCCTAGCCACACTGGTCATCCTATGTGTGCAGGATTCCATAGATCAAGACGACGAAATCCTCCCTTATGGGAACTGACAAAATCCACTCTGTATATAACCACATGAATCCCCTCTACACTATGTGGGGAAATTTTAATATAGGTATATAGTGGGGTGACCAATAGTTCATAATTTTACAATAGTATAGGTGCCATCGATCGGTGGTGCAGGCATCGATCGGTGGTGCAGGTATCGACAACTAGTGGGTTAAGGGTTTATAGGGGTGTTGAGTTAGTGACGTCATTGGACGTACAAGAGTATTTTCATCATCATTATTATTGAATGCGCTAGTTTCAAGTATTTATGGTGATACATAGTGGGGTGAGGATGATTGGGAGTTCTGCATCGACGACGCGACCAAAGGCGGGTGGATATGAGGGGATGAATGGAATAGGAATAGGACAAGGGAAATGAGTGTGAATGAAGAGGGAATACACTGAGCAGACTAGTGTATGGAGACAATGGGGGAAGGTAGGTAGAATCAATGAAGTAGGCATGATAGGCATTTGGTTGAGAAGGAAGGTGAACATATTTTTTATGGGTTTTACAATTTTTTTTAAATGGGATAGGGTTCTGAATTTTTTTTAAAATGGGACCCAATATGTGTAAACCCCATTCATGCATCTACGATCCCAAGAATATATTTGAATGGGGTTCATGCATCTATCTCTACTACCAAATATGTGTGAACCCCGTTCATGCATCCTTCGTGAAGTGGATAAAGGAAGCATTAATGGGATTCACATATCTTTCTACAATGTTTTTATATAAGGACCCCCCCCCCTCAAATCTCTTTCTTCTCCTATGAAATTTATTGTGAATCCCTACATAATTTATTTCTCAATAAATATTTGTTGCTTTTAATAAGGTAAAATATCTATTTAAAAATTTTATTGTTTAATTGTGTTTATTTATTTGATTTTTATGCTTTATTTATTTAAATTGTGATGTGTAGAAATTTTTATTTGTTTGTAAGGTTTATTTATTTAATTTGTATTGATGCATGTATGAATGTGTAAATTACTATCTTTTGTATGATTTAATTTTTGAATGAGTTAATTTTTGTTGTATGAATTCGTATCAAATGTTTAGGAAATTTAAATATGGTATGTCTAAAATGTAATTTATATATAAGGAAATAAATTTGTTTTTAAAAATGTATATATTTTTAATATAAACGGAAACTTTAACATATTTTTATGTATATGAAATATGTTATTTTAAAAATAATATTAAATTAAATTATAATATTCTGTAGACTATATATATCATTTATTAAAAATACACTAGTTATATTAAGTAATATATTTAATTTTATTAATAAATATATAGAAAATTATTTTTGTTAATGGTATAAAAACAATTTTCTATAAATAAAAGATTTAAATTATATTAACTGTAAATAAGTATTATTTGAAGTAATGAAGTATGAAATATAATTAATTAAATATTGTAAAATATATAAATGAAAAAAAATTATATATATATAATTTTATTAATTTGAAAATAATATAATTTTATATTATTTTAATGGTTTTTATGTAAGTGTAAATTATATTACTTTTCTTTAATAGTAATAATAATTTTAATCAATAAATTTAAATAATATTAAGTATAAATAAATATTCTTTCAAGTAATAAAGTATGGAATATCTTTACTTATATTTTGGATGGTAGTTTAATAACAAAAAAAATTTATATATATATATATATATACAATTTTAAAAAATTGAAAATAACATAAGTGTTCAGTATTGTAATGATTGTTATGTAAGTGTAAATTATATTATTTTTAAATAATATTATTAAATGTTATTATTAAATATATATTTTTATATATAAAAATTGAAAAGTTAAATTTTTGGAAAACAAGTGTAGATATTTAATATATATTTCATCTAGTAATAGGTAAAGTCATATAATATATAGAACATAATAAGTATATAAAAAATATGTTAGGAGTATTGGGTGATGACTGATCTTGAGATGACCAACCAATGTATAATGAAAATTGCATGTCTTTTTTGTGTATGTGGTTATATAATTTGTAATAATTTCATTTTTGTTTTCACATTGATGACATGTGAGTCATCTCTCACTAATTTTGTAAGGACCTGTGTGTCCTCTTAAAAAATTTGTGTATTTCATACCCCTAGACCCCCTCCCATGCATGTGAGTAAATTTTTAATTAAAATTCAATCGACAAGAGGTGTCCCCGAAGAGGCGTCCCCGAAGAGACATCCTCGAAGAGGCATCCCCGAAGAGGCATCCCCAAAGAAGTATTCCTGAAGATGCATCCCCGAAAAGGTGTTCCTAAAGAGGAATTCCTGAAGAGGCGTTCAAGAACATGCGTTCGACAAGAGGTGTTGTTGTTTGAAAGGAGACCGGTGGTTTCTAAAATAGTTCATAATAGAGACACTAGGAGTCCACCCATAGATTTTGGTTAGTTTATCAGATTATGATAAACTAATCCATAGTAAGTATCAAGATCAAGCCATGGTTATTTATTCATAAGTAATTAAAATTTATGAAACATTTGATAAGTGGTATAAAAATATATAACATTATATTAAATTTTATTTGGTAATAATATCAACATCACTATACCTCAATAATGATAAACTAATACAAATAAAACGTCTCAAGATGAAATAAATTATTCAAACATAACCAATTTAAATAATTTAAAATTTTGATGTAATATATAATATTTTTTTAATTATTTTTTCTAGGTAATCATGTCAGTGAAAATTTATTGCAACAGTGAGAAAATTTATACCGAGCAGGGTTTTAGCTATAGTATTCCACCTGTAAGAGTGAAAAAATATTCATGATTTTCTAACATTGGATGAATTTCAAAATAAGATTCATAGTCGGTTAAAATTGAGGGATGATCAATCCATTTCTTCAATATCATATCGACATCTGAAACATCCTGAATGTTTCTAGCACACCGAGTACCCTCTGGTTGAGGATGAGGACTGGATGGATGCATCTTCCTTATTTAGACATCAGTGTGCTAATGGTTTGATGGAGTTGTATGTGGTGATTTCTAATATAGATGGGGTGAAACTGAATACTACAGAACCATGTTTTTTGAGCTCTGTAGAAGAAAATGGCCCCTCACTCACCAGGATCTCCGCTCTTTCCCTCCGCCCTCCTCCCTCCTCTAGGGTTTTGAGAGTCTTCTGGTGATGCTGCTTCTTACCTCTTCTTCCTACCTCTTTGGCCTTTATCATCTCTGGTTTTCTTTTAAATCTCTTATCGACAGCAGATCTTTAGTTTTTTTCCCTTCTTTGGATCGGCGGTGAATCAGCTCTTGCCAGGTTGGTGCTTACTCCCCTAGATTCTCCTTTCTTAGGTTCCTCTTAAATTCCCTCTCAACTCTTTCTTCTTCTCATCGCTTTGTCTCCTCACTTTCGTGGTTGGTCTACTCTGATGAAGGTGTTATACCATGTCCTTGGCTTCCTATCCTTGCTCTAACCTCGAGATCCTCCACTCCTCTCTAGGTCAGTTTGGGAGATTTGGATTCTTGAGGTTTGGGGCTTAGTGGCTCAATGGTTGTGGATCTTTGAGGTGTCTTCATCTCTTCTCTCTAGGGTTCCAGCCCCCAGTCTCCCCTTCCTCTTTCTTGTATTTGGCTTTTTCTTGTGTTTTATCCCTCATTCCTTTTGGTCCTCATTCTTCTTCCTCTTACGCCTCAACCTGCTCTGACCTGGAGTTTCATCACTCCTCTCCAGGTCAAAATTGGAGTGATGGATACTCAAGGGTTTTGGTCCATGTGGTTCGATATCCATGGATTTTAGGGAATTTTTTCATTTTTTGATCCTATGATGTTTTTTTATCTTGAGATGTATTTGATGTTCCTTTGTTTTTTGGTTGATTTTGAGTGATTTTTGTGTTTCGGGGTTGGTTCGGTCGAAGAAGATGTATTTTTTATAGCAATTCTGAAGGTGTTGTTAGTCCTATGGTGTTTAGTGAGTTGTTTTTTCGATGATTACATTGGTGATTTAGATATGATGATGATGGACTTGGGTGGCCTTCCTCATTGGTTTGGACGGCCAGTGTGAGGATGGTTCAGCTCCCTCGACTGGCAGTGATGATGATTATGATTGGAGTGTACGACAGCAACATGACATGAACAATGGTGATGTGTTTGGAAGAGACGACGGTGATATCGTGGGATTCACGGTATGTGTATCAGGTGACGATTACTTTCGCCTTTGATTTTGAATTTTGAATTTAATGACTGGTGTTATCGTAGGGCTGATGATATGTGCTTGTATGAATCTTTTAATTTGAATTTTGAAATCAGGTGTTGAATTTTTTTTGTAAGGTTACCACTTTTCCTTAAAGTGGATATTTCAATAAAATAAAAAATGGCTTGAGTGAGCTCTGTAGAAGTTGGTCCTTCACATTAGTCTTTTTCATTACCTCCTTCTCATATTCAACTTAAAATATCTTTTTATTTATTTAAAATCAAGAACAAGAACAAAGCATCCCAGCATCCAACATCACAGCCAAAAAGGAAAATCATGGAGGTCTGAAGAAGTGAAGACTGAGAGTGTCCCCAATAGCTATGTCCACACCACTCAGAGGAAGGGATCCAAGGGAGTTGAACATCGAAAGATTAGTGTTAAGGGTCACCCTAGAGGCTAAGAAATCAGCAAGTTGGTTACCCTCGCAAGACGTGTGAATAATCTCGATGTCATGGGAGAGGAGGGCCCTGCATTTTCAGATGAGATATGTAATCTACTAGGGAGGAGATATGTCACCCTTAATTGAGCTCCAAATGATTTTATAATCAGTCTTCACCATAGAAAATGGGAGATCCCTTAAGGATCAAAGCTCTAATCTGTTGTGCATGGCCTTGGCCTCCATCACAATAGGGTCACCAAACCTATAATAGGTGTTGAAAGCAAGTAAAACTATTCCAAAAGTGTTCTGAACATCCCCTCCTCCCCTCATGCCCCTGGCCACAAGCCCCATTAATGTTGAGTTTGAGCCCACGAGAGGTAGGGAGCCATATTACCCATGAGTCAGACATCGTAGGGGTTGGAGGGCCTGAAGAGCATACATTTCAGGAGTAACGACTAAGAGAAGGCATTGCCTCATGATGCAAATAGAGAAGGTCTAGCTCAGTGATAAGGATCCTAGTCTTGATAATCAAACCATGGAGAGAGGGTGAAACCTGTGGTGTCTTTCATATTTGCGAGCCTGCCAAATGTAGAAAAAACTGACAGCAAGGAGAATCGATAAGCCATCCTCCTCATGTTTGGTGGAGGATCCTTTGTACCATTACTAAAAGAACTCCACAAGAGAGGAAACTATCCTCGAAATAGCCATAAACTCCCCCAAAGCATTCCATAACTAGCCAGCCCAGTCACTTTGGAGGAAGAGGTGGATTGATGTCTCCTCTTTGGGAGATTAACAGTAGAGGCATCTTGAGGCAAGAGGAATGACTTTGGACTTAATGGACATCTCCATTGGGATAGCATTGGATCAGAATCTCCAGATAAGAAAATTGAACTTGGTTGTGAGGTACTTGCACCATAGAACACTACCCCATGGGTCGCTAGCCAGCTGCCTAAGCATGGCCTTCCTATAGTCCCTTTCCAAGAACCTTCCTAAAGGATAACCTTTTAAGATGAACCTTTCCATGGACTCATCCATGAAAATCTCATGGAATCGAGCCTCTTGGGAGGGGCTGAGCATGGCCTTGATAAAGGATGGATGGAGAGAGGCCTCTTTAATTGAGAGGTTGGGAGTCAAATAGCCTATAAATCTGAGGAATATACTACCCTAGTTTCACTCCCAAAATTTGGAGACTTCCTACCCGATGATCCATTGGGAGTGTTATCCGAGAGAGGACACATAGATGCAGAGAGAGATCTAGAATGAGGAGGGCTTCCTGCCATTCTCCTTGAGCCCAAATCCATAATTTTTCCTTATGAATTGGCTCTATAGATTTTGTCCCTCAATAACTTCTCAGACCAAATTACCTTACAAGAAGAATATGGACTCACTCAGTCTTCTCATGTTAATGCCTCCATGCTTCAGAGGTTTTGGAAATATTCTCCATGAAGCCCATATACATATACCTTCATCGTGATCATCCCAAAGGAAAGAATTTAAGATGTACTATAGTTAGTTTATGATTGAACTGGGAACATTAAGGATAGATAGGATGTGCATGGTGATTGAAGAAAACACACTATTAATGAGATTAATCCTCCCCCCAAAATAGAGGAATCGATTCTTCCAGTTGTTGATACGGTTTATGACCCTATTATAAAAATCCTCAAAGTGGTGAACTTGGATCCTCCCAATATAAATAGGAGACCACAAGTAGGTCATGGGGAAATACTTTTCATGAATTCTAAGGATTCTTTCAATAATTCCCCTGCACCTTCTCGAGCATTTCGAAGGAAGAAAAATACCTCTCTTTTCCCAGTTGGTCAGTTTTCCACTCCATTTATCATATTCATCCATAATATTAACAAATATCCTAATAAATGGACTCCTACCATTGATAAATAACATTATATCATCTTCAAATAAGAGGTGGGAAACACTAGGAACCTGGGACCTGCAACGGAAAGGGAAAATAGTGCCATGCTGCATAGACGAAGAGAAATATCTGCTAAAAGCATCTTGGGCCAGAATAAAAAAGTTTAGGGAGAGGCGGTCACCTTGAGGTAAGCCTCTAACATAGTTGATAAACCCACATTGTTTTCCTATAAAAATGATGTTAAACCAAGGGGAGTTGTAGCATCGAAAAAGGATGACAATGATAGACTCAAAGAAGCCTATGCATCTCATGGTGTGAATGATGAAGTTCCACTCTAGGCAGTCATACACTTTATCCATATCCATTTTAATAAACACATTTGATCCCATGAGCTTCCTATAGATATCCCAAACCATCTTCTGTGTGACCCCAACATCCCCTTGGATCAATATCCCTCGAATAAAGGCATGTTTCTCATCTAAAATCCACTGGTGGTTGAAGACGCTAATCCTACTGTTAATGATGGTGTCCAGGACCTTGTAGGTGAAGTTACACAGACTAATGGGCTAATATTGAGAGATAGAGGAGGGGGAAAAGACCTTTGGTATCAAGATCATGGTGGTAGAACCAGCCATGCATGGGAGAGAACCACCTCTGAAGAAATCCTGGATGCCTTGAAGAGATATTTTTTGATGATGTTCCAAGAAATGGTGTAGAAGGAACCCGAGAAGCCATCTAGGCTAGGCATGATGTTAGGGTTGAGATAGTTCAATGCCTCCCATATTTCCTTCTCATTAGGGGAACTGCTGGGGATATTTTTTGCATGGATGGAAACACTGCAAGGGGTCGAGTTAAAAATCTATGCATGTCCAGAGGGGTAACCATCCTGAAAATAGGGGTTAGGATTGCATAATAGGGATCTAAAATAGGAACAAATCATACCTCCAATCAGATCTGAATCACTGGAAAAGGACCCATCCTCTAGCCTAATATTGGGAGAATGAACCCACTACTTCTCCTTTAGATAGGTGTGAAATAAATATGTATTACGATCCCCCTCTCTAAGTTAGGAAATGCAAACACGTTCCCGAAGGCGCCTCTTTTGTTCAAGAATAAACTCATTCAACTATTGTTTTTTAATAAAAAAGGTGGAAAAAACCTCATCATCCCACCTATCTTCCAATTCCACTTCAGTTATCTCAATTTATTTCATAATATCATCCATGACCAGATGATCAGATTCATGGGAAGTGGACCAAACTAGGAGAGCATGTTTCAAGCACCGAAGCTTAATGTAGAGACCGACCCAACTAATTTGCTGGCAAGGAGAGTTCCATGACTATTCCACAACCTCTAGAAACCCAAGGTTTTTTTAACATAACTTGGAGAAGATGAAGTGTCCAAGATATGGGGAGATTGGTCTTAGATGAATAAGGAGGGTAGAGTGGTCAAACATAGCCTGGACCAAATGAGAGACCTTCATATTCTGAAAGGAAGAGATTGAATGGAGGTTACCCAGGTAGTGATCAAGTCTACACCAAGTTCTCCTATTACCCTACTGGTTATTACACCATGTGAAGTTGTAGCCTATAAATCCAAGGTCCATAATCCCCTCTTGTGCAGTGAATGAGGAGAAATCCAACCTTTCATTTCGAGGAAGAGACATACCACCTTTATTTTCAGAAGGGTACATGATAGTTTTGAACTTTCCACCCATGATTCAAGGGTCCTCTCCTAGATTAAAGGACCTAAGGTCCATCCAGATTTTATCTCGTAATTTATCTTCTCACACGATGCGAGAAAGTCGATCTTCAAACTATAACTCTAGAAAATCCAAACATGATGGTTCAAAAGATCGACATGCATGAAATAACACAACTTGATTCTCTTAGAAAACTCCCTAATTTTGGAAGAACACTATTTTGGCTCCAAGACCACAACAATCAAAACCTTATGATGAGGCACCTCGAACAAAAGAAAGTTTTTCTTCACCCTGACCCTGAGACCATGGGATTTACATATAATGAGTGAGATCATTGAAACAACATTCACCTGGCACTAGCCCCAGGCGATGGAGCTAGCTGGAAAAGCTCCATCAAAGCAGTGAGAGAAGCTCTAGTCTGCGATCTGGTAACCATCCTCTTCAAGGAAGATCTTTGAGAATATGGAAATCTAGAAGGACCTTCTAAGCCAAGATAGGCAGGGAACCCTCTCCTTTTGGCCGGATAACATAGGGAAGAATAGTCCTTCATAAGAGATAATTCCTCAAATGAGTTGGATGTGGGAATCGGGGACCACACCTGGATAGGGGCATTCATCCTGGATGAGGCTAGGGGGAATATCCAAGATGGAGGAGTCGAATTATAGAGGTACCAAGGCCATGTAGGTGGTAGGGGTGGGGGAGGGTAGGGGAGATAGAAGGTCTAAGGGAGCCTAGGGGAGGTGGGGGAAAGAAAAGGGGAGGAAGAGGAAACTGGAATAGGAATCAAGGCCATGCATGGGGGATATGGAGGAGAATAAAAGGGTAAGGAAGGAGAGAGGGTGGATGGAGAAGAAAGGGGAGAAGGGGGGAATAGAGGACCGGGGACGAAGGACAGTGTGGATTAGGGGCCACCACACACTTAGATGGTTGACGGGAGGTCACCGCAGACAAAGATTATCCTCCCTCAAAATGATTCAGTTTTCTTAAAGGAACACGGTGAGAGGAGTGCCTCCAACAATTAGAGGACGCATGGCCATGGATGTGACAGCTACTACAGAAATGAGGTTTTAATGGGTAGAAGAGATGTTGATCCCATTCTAGGGAATACCCAACATGAAGGAGGATCTACACCAGGGGAGGAGAAGAGAGATTCAAAGATACGCAGATCTGGGATGTAGTTGTGTCAAGCAGGCAGAGATTTCGGTCATCCATACAAAAGAACTCGCCAAGTAAGTTCCCAATATCCTCTAAAAAGACATGTTCTGGAAAGGTAAGGATATTCTAGGAAGTTTAACTCACACTATGGATTCCAAGGATTCTTAGCCTCTGTGGACGTCCAGGGACCACCATGAGAGATGAAACCACCACTGGTTGAGAGATCTGGGACTTCTATCCCAGGCTTGAACAAAGTCCTTCCACAAATCTAGGATGATAAGGAAGGTCTTCTTGCTGAGGTATGAAAACCTAGATGGATGATCCATACCCCACCCCCACAAAAACGCCTGGAAGAGACCCATTGGAGGTATATCGATCCCAAACCGGGCGACGAGGGACCAGAGGAGCATCAAAGATGACTCATTAAAGGAAAAAGGTGAAAAGAAGATGAAAGGGGTGTCATTACTCATTTCCAAACTATAAGAATCCATCCTAACCACTAGAAATTGAAATAAAGGATGAACATGATGGGATCTAATCTGAATATCTTTTGGTGAGGGCTTCAAAGGCACACAAGCCGCACCAGATGCTGTAGAGGGAGGTCGATCCATTGGCTCTAGAGGAAGCAGTGCTGCCACATTGGTCTAAAATGCAGGGGGAAGAGGAGGCGCATGTTGCACATTCACTTGAAAGGTTTCAATCATATATACCTCCTTCTCATATGACTCCTGTGATAGAACCACATTATAAAGAGGATGATCAGAATTTGGAAAGAATCATAGATGTCATTCTTATGTGTACTACTGGTATAGTGAATGAAAGTTTATCTAAGGAAGAAGAATCTTCTAAGGAATTAGGAGATGATGTGGGTGAGGGTGATGTGGGGAATTAACCTTTTGAGTTTTCTTTGAGAGACAGGTTTCCAGGGTAGGGTTATGTGGATAATGAACCTTTTAAGGTTCTAATGAGAGAAAGACATCCACGGCACCCACCAGTTAGTGGTAATCATCCTTCAGTGTTGAGTTCCTTAGTTGAAGGAATGTCGCATGGAAAACATTTTTATTTCAATGTCATTACACCAAATTCTAAATTTCTTGGCATTATAGGGAATAGATCTTCATTAAATGATAACACTGTCTATATTGGGTAGGAGTTTTAAAGTAAACTTTCCATGAAAATTTTGATAAAGAAATACCACATAGAGTGGAATTTCACATTTCTGTTTGATGTGTTAAAGAAGACAAAATATCTCATTCATTGTGAAAAATATGGGGCAGAATGTAAATTTTGATTAAGTTAAATATATGATAATTTTTTCATGTTGGAAGATAACCTAATTATAAGGATCACACACTTGTGTGCATCCAACCTTGTCGCACGATCACTCTTCCCTTAATGCAGAGTTTATATAAACTATTATTATTGAGATGATATAGACCTATCAGGATGTTCCTATTTCCCTTATTCATAAAATAATTCAATAGTTGTATAACAATAAGATATCCTACAACAAATCATGGAATTCAAAACAAAAAGCAATTGTAAAAGTGTATGGTGATTGGGATGAATCTTATGAAATGTTGACACAACTTATGGAATTGCTGTCTCTTAATAATCAAATTGTTTATGAGTTGGATAATTTTGAGTATGTGTCCCCCAATCACTAAGTAGATCAATCAAAGGTGAAGTTCAATTGGATTTTTTGGGCATTTAGACCATGAATCGCTGTTTTTCCCTATTGTAAACATTTCATTCAGGTCGATGGTGCTTTCCTTTATGGTAAGTATATAGGTTTTCTGCTCATTTCTTCCACATAGGATGGTAATCATTATCCTCTACCACTTTCATTTTATATTATTGAAAAGGATAATTTTGAATGTTAGAGCTATTTTTTGGCATGTGTACGCACTCGTGTCACACAAAACTAAGGCGTCTGTATGATGTGTGATCACCATCGAGTGATTATAGAGGTTGTAAATAGTTATAGGGTTTCATGGATCGAGTCAAATGCTTATAATAAATATCACATTATGCATATTTCAACTAATGTCCATAAGAATTTCGGAGATGAGTCAATAAATAATGCAATCCTCAAGTTAGGAATGTCTTTCTAAACTTACATTTTATTTAAATAAAATTTAATATATTTTTAAATAAATTATTTTTTTATGGTTTCAGCATATGATCCCCAACAAAAAAGGTTTTATCAACATCTTTAGGAGATTCAAATGGAAAATGAATATGTATATGAATATATGATGCAGATTTCAAAGGAAAATGGTCATTAACATATGATGGTGGCCAAAGATATGGAAATATGACCACTAATATAGTGGAGTAAATAAATGGGGTCCTCAAGGGTGTGTTCAAGCTCCCAATAATAGGGTTGGTGCAAGATACTTTTTATAGATGTGTGCACTACTTTTTTTACCAGTCCCAAAAGGCCTATCAAATGATGGAAAATGGTATGCATTTTACTTAGCATTTCCAAAGTGATATTGATCAGATGCTGAACGAGGCTTCTAGATGAAGTGTTGTAGCCTTTGATTGGAAAAATAGGAGCTTTTAGGTAAGGGATTACTTTGATCGGGCTACATGAAACAGTGGTCAAGTGCTTGTGGTGATGTTGGATAACATGTACAGTGATTGTGACAACTTTCAGGCATTGAGATATCCATGTGCAGATGTTATTGCAGCTTGTGCTTCGGTAAATATATCATGGGAGCCCTATGTTGACCTGGTGTATCACATGAGCACTTTGGTTAACTGTTATATGGAATAACGATGTGCAAATTCACCTTTTTCGATCATCATTTCATTGTTGCGCTTGTAGAGAGATAGGGGGAAATTCACATACATTCCATTTTAGAGAGGGGGTATGACTATTACCTTGCAAGATGTGTCCATTATGTTGGGTCTCCCCATCGATGGTGCATCTCTGACAGGTTGAGTTAGAGCATATCGGTTCAATCTTGTTCATTGATTACTGGGCATAGAGGTTCATGATGATAGTTGGTCCATCGTCAGTGGTAGATTATGCATTCCTTGGTTAGACCATCACTTCACACATATAGAAGATGATGTTGATGAGATCACCATGTTGTGATTTGCATGTGCATATATTTTGAGGTTGATTGGTGGTACACTTTTTGTTGATCACTCCACTACTTTTTTACATTTGATATATTTACCTCTTTTGGAGGATTTGGACTAGGAAACCCGGTATAGTTGGGGGTCATCTTGTCTAGCATATACATACAGGGTGCTATGCAGTGCATGTCACATCGATAAGATGCAGATCACAGGATGCGTTGTTCTTCTACAGATGTGGGCATGGGATAACATCCCTCGATTATCTCCACGTGCTCATGCGCCATTGCCTGTATATATTTTAGCAGAGGCTTCACATGGACGATGGTATGTTATCCCTTCCTTCTAATGTCTAACTTAGCTGTATATATTTCTATTATGAAATGTAATTATAACAATGTTATTTATAGGTGGAGTTAGGTGCATCGACATTCATATTCCTCCAGACATGACGTCCACTCCTACAGGCTTATATTAGACAGCCATCAATGATAAGATGTAAGTAAATGTTATTTATATTGTTAAATCTGTATTCTCCACTATACATATCTTCATTTATTAAGTGATTATTCATTTTTATTTTAGATTACATGGATTCCATATACAGATAATATCATCCATAGTCTCCCACCATATTGTACAGCGATTCTTGCTACCAGATCCTACATGGTTCCATTGATTCATTTTCATATAGTTGAGTGGCATCAAACCGATAGAGTTATGAGGCAGTTCGGATTTTTTTCAGACTATTCCTGACCCACCCAGTCAGTTATCTTCACTGCATTCCCTGAATATGTCAGGGAAGAGAGACTTTGATTGGAGGAGATACCATACCACATATATTGATCTATGGGATAGACGACAAGAGTTCCAGTTACATGGGGTGGGGACAATACATTTTCATTTGTGCGATCGGCCAGATTATGCATCCTGGTACTATAGGTCCCCACTTAGATTTCTGACACGACGTGGATGGGGCTTTCATAAGTTGGTATACATTCTTCCTTCCACTGTTCAATAGTTTTTTTATTAACATTACTTAATAATGGAATTTTTTTCGTAGGATACGTGTATCAGTCATTTACTTCACATTTTTGGTCTAGTAGATAGAGGTGCATTTGACCAGACTTATTTTTACAGTGCTTTTCTAGATTTGATTCCTTCGATGAATGAGATTTATCATGGAATTTTCTTTGATCTGCCACATTATGATGAGGTTGCAGGGCATGTTAAGACTCATATAGATGTACTAAGAGGTGACAACCCTATTATGGATGTTTTAATTCCATAGGAGGATTTCATTCATCATGATCAACTATATGTTGTTATTCTATAGGAGGAGGGTGTTCATCATGATTAGTCAGATGCTCCTCTATCTTCTCAGTCACATCCAGAGGTAGATATAAACATTGAATGGGTTCAGATAGATGCTTTATTACTCCCTACTATGCAGACATCTACATCACAATAGCCATCTTCTTCACATGTTGGTGAGAGTTCCAGTCAGCATTCATTATCTATAGAGGTAGGACATAGTACAGGTGTTGAGATTTTACATCCACTACCTATCACACAGAATGATGTGGAGGTGGATACCGATGCTTATATATAGGAGCACCATACGCTAGAGCAAAGACATAGATGTACACATCATGGATGCATCAAGTATATGCCTGATTTTGGGATAGAGGATTATCCACACCATAGGCATAAATTAGGTTGATATTACATTTATGATACATGTTGTATGTGTCTTACTATTCTAATTTATAGAGTTTTGTTCATTTTTTTAATAAGTGCCTTACTATTATCATATTATCTACCAAAATTAATAATTTCACATTTGATATTAATAATAATACTTAGTATTATTATCTATATATGTATAATAAATAATATTCTTAAATTCATTAATAAATATTAATAATATAGCTTATTTTTAATTCAAAAAGACTCTAGAAGAAAAGATCTGTGAACTTGAAGAAATTTTGATAAATATTATTGATATCAATGATTTTAAATTGGATGTAAAATTGTAGAAGCTCATGGAAAGTGAATCTTTGTTAACAAAAAATGTTGCATGAAGAATAAAAAAATGAATAATGGATATGAAGATTAAGTGATTATGATTGAAGATCAAAAAAACCGCAATATGAGATGTATGAAATTACAAGTTCATTTGACCAATTTTGAGAAGATATATATCTATACATTATAAAAGAAGGACACAATTCCTATTGGTTCACAATATTCACTGGAATATTTTAAGGTTAAAAAACCTCTAATAGGTGATAAAATTATGTAAGGTTGGGGAGTTTGTGTGTGTGAATGTTTCTTTGTAGCTTTTCAGTTCCCCTCTCCTGACCGTTTTAATATACACATATAGTCTTATATATTATGTGTCGTTGAAGAAAAAAACTCAAATAATAAGGTTTAAAAGATATATTATTCATTAAGTAATAGATCCTATAATATAACTAAAATAAAACCTATTTTATCAAGTTAGAATTGTGATTAGATAAAAAAAATTCAATCACATCAAAAATATGAGTTCTTGATCAACATTCCTATCAAGAATGCAATTTTATCTATATATTTATTAGTTAAATGAGATTGAATAAATAAAGAAGAAAAAAAATCATTAATTGTGCCATTGTACTATCTCTTCTATCACTCTTGGAGGTTTACCTTGGCTTCCTCTCCTCCAAACAATATTAATCCAAGAATTCCAAAATTCTTTCCCTCCATCCCCTCCCCTCCCTAATTCCCTTATCATCTGGTCTTCTATTTACCATCATCCATGATGGATAATAAGGAAAAAAAATCTCCACAAAAATCAAAGTGTAATGTGAAGAGATCCCATATGTTGATATTTTACAGATATTGATGATTTTATAATTATTATGTATTTATATTTTAATAATATTTATAAATAATGATGATTTTTTTAATTAAAAATTCTGTAGGAAGCATTAATTGGGTTCACACTTCCTTCATATAATTCTCATAGGAAGAATGAACCTCATTCACCCAACCTAGTGAGAGGACATGTGTGAATGGGGTTTACACATCTCAGGTCTCATTTTTTAAAAATTTCAAAACCCTATCCAATTTTAAAAAAAATTGTAAAACCCATAAAAAAAACCCAAGCCGAATCGGTTCATATGTTTTTCATAAAAAGGAGGAGGGTGGCAGGTCCAATTGGAATGAATTTTAAATTAATAGATACCTTATAAATATGAAGGGTTGAGACATTTTGTAGAGTGTATGTTGTGAATGAGGGATTCACAATGCATACATCATAAATTGTAGTTCCCCCACAAAAAAAATAATTTTTTAAATAAAATTTAAAATTGTGACCTGTGGGTTGACCCATATTCGTGCAGGTTTACCCACAAGGTTTGACTACCCATGCAGGATATCTATATAAGCTCATTTTAAATGTAGTTGTATTTTAATAAACTTTCCAATCCTTCTTGACTCGTGGGCCCATAGACCATTTTTCATTGTTAATCATCTCTGACTCACCAGCCTCCAACTAACATAGTGGCGAATAGAATGGTCTACCATATAGAGCCTTGTAAGGTTCCATCTATATCAATGCCTAAAAACTATCATTGTGGGTGAACTCTGCCAAGGGAAAGTGGTTCTCCCATGAACCACTAAAATCTAGGATGCATTCTCTCGGCATGTCCTCTAATATTTGAATATTCTGCTCAGATTTCTCATCTATCTATAGATGATAGATAATGCTCAGATGCACTCATGTACCCAGTGCTTTCTGAAATATCTTCCAAAAATGTGATGTGAAATTTCCATCTCAATTGTAAATGATACTCTAAGGAACCACATTTAAGCATACTATCTCCCAAACTAAGGATTATCTAGATCACCCACTGAAAAGGTCTCTCAAATCAGTAGAAAATGAGACATCATAGTCAGCTGATCCACAATCACCCAAATAGAATCACTACCTCGAGGCATCCTCAGCAAACCTAGTAAGAAATACATAGTGACATCATCACATTTCCACTTGGTAATAATTAAAAATTGTACTAGACTTATGGGTTGTTGGTGCTCAACCTTCACCCGCTAGCTGGTGGAGTACTGCATGACAAAACCCATGGCATCCTTCTTCATTCTCGACCTCAAGTACTGGTAGTACATGTAATATCCTATTACTAGTTTTCAGGTATTCCATGACCCTTATTTTGATCATTATTTGGTTAGGTCTTGTCTCCTATTGTTTCGGGAGAATTTTGTAAATTCTTGGAAGTTTCGGGTTGTGCATAGTTGGTGCACAGTTTTCCCAAACCGTTCCCCCCCAATGAAAACTATGAAACCCTAGACAGTGATTGTTTTCATGGTATAGACACAGTTTGAAAAACTATGCACCCACCTATTAGAAACAATGCACCCTAGTAGAGGGGTGCATGGTTAGTGTGCACGGTTTGTCTAACCATGTGACCCTACCCAGATAACCATGCATGCAGGATTTCTTTATTCTAAAAATTGTTTTAAAATTTTTAAGACCCTTTTTTAACCCCCGATTGACCCTAATTCGACCTAGCTCAGATTCCTAGGTCTTGGAGGCTCTCAATAACCAATTTTGGATCCTCTAAACTCATTCTTTGGAGGATCGAAGTGTGGAAGATCTCGTTTGATCCCTCTCTGGTAAGTGAATCCCCTATCATGTGTTCTATCCCTATCTCTCTTTCTATTATCCTTAGAGATTGTTATATCTTCATGTTGTTGACGAATCTAAAATATATTATAAAGGATCTTTATTATAGGTTTGTTTTCTTGATCTCTATTTCCATCGTTCTTTGTTGGAAAAACCTATTGTGAGCATTGTGTATTGTGATTCCATGATTAAATGTAGGTAATTCCATTTAAGATTAGTCATTTGATTAAACCTTGAATTTCTTGTTATTTGAAATTGATTTCAATTGATTTTTGAAAAAACCAATTTGATGTGAATTGTAATATGAATTTTAATTGGCATGGAATTTTGGGAAAACCCCTCAATTACAATAGAATTGGAATTTGGGGAATATTTTGAAATTGATGGAATTTGTGAAGTGATTTGAGAATTAGTTTTAGAAAATGGCCTAAATTTAATTTTTCAAGACCTATGATTGGTTTTGTATTGAAAAGGCATGAAATTATTAAAAAAACTTATGTTTTGATTTTGAAAGTGAATTAAAATTTTTAAAAGGAAATGTATGAAATTGAATTGTGAATGATGATTGATTTGAAATTAAATGGTTTTTCCTTTTTCTACTAATTGATTGAGCACACATGAGCTTGGGTAGTTAGTGGGTTATTTAGGAAAAGCATGCTAGGATGGTAATTCCCTATCAATGGATTAATAATGAAAACTCTAACAAAAAACTAGTTAGGCAGATCTTATCTCTGATGGAATGTTGATGATTCTTATTCACCCTGAGCCTAAGGGATGTGTGTACACATATTATCATGATCACTGATATGATATGTGTGAGGATCCCATAACTATAAACTATCGTACTGTAAGGCAGATGACCATGGTTCTTGTTGTGATTATTTTGATGTATATATATATTCCATTGATTATAAAACTATTTTATTCATGCCAGTTGATTTATATAAATGGTTTTATATAAAATATTTATTTAAGCAATGTTTGAAATGTTTTCTATCATTCTGAAATGAAATCATGTTTTGTTTTAAATATGAAATTGTATCTACATGCCTTGTTTTACTGAAATAGAAATCATGATTTTTTTTATTATTATGGAATCTTATTATGGAACACTTAGTGAGACCTTACTGGGATTTTTAGATTACACCCTACCTTTTCCTTCGGGTTTTTATAGATTTCCTTCTACTAGGTCCGAGCAAAGGTAAAGCGCCTCTTAGAGGAGGTGGATGTTCTTGATCCTTTGAGGGTTGGAGTGATGATTCCTTTAGGGATGTTTGAGTTTTATCGTTCCAATTATTGAGTAATTTATGATGTTTAGTTTTGGGTTTTGATATACATGTTTGGTTTCTAGTACTCTCTCCTTTTAGAGTGTTGAGAATACTGACTTGTTTCTTTATCTTCCATTGTTTTGTGGAAACTTAATTCCCTTTTATTATATTTTTTGATGTCAGGTGCTAGTCACCAACTGGTGGGTATTGGGAACAACCTTCATGCCATGTCAGTTCTGGATCAGGTATTAGGGTACCAGGGTATCTAGTCTGGTTCATGACAAATTGGTATCAAAGGTGCAGGCTGTACATCTTTCCTTGATGTCAGTATGCAGTTTTGAGATATTGTAGGGACTTATGAGGTAGTTATGAGTGAGTTCTTGTTGTGATCTCATTGTAACGATCCTTAAGTCACCATGGGTGGTTTGGGAAAGGAGTCTTGAGGAGTAATTTGATATAGTTCTATTCTTTTCCCTATTTTGATTTGGATACTTGAAATCCAAATATTTTTTTCTTATATGATGGGATTAACTTCCCTGTTACACTTGTATATTTGTTTATCTGAGTAACATTCTGATGTCTTCAATTTTTTATGCTGATGATGTGTAGCATCATGCCTCCAAGAAGACGTGTGAATAGGTTATAAGAGGAAGCTGCTAGTGAACCACAGTGAGCGAATCCTCTCATGGA
This sequence comes from Viscum album, assembly GCA_963277665.1. NCBI lineage: Eukaryota > Viridiplantae > Streptophyta > Magnoliopsida > Santalales > Viscaceae > Viscum > Viscum album. Next base: position 602,843,017 of record OY728122.1, read on the forward strand.
CCAGAATCTCATTGAGATTATTGTGTGTGTTGTCCAAGCTCTGGGATAAGAACCTGAACTCATTCTCATTCAGGCTCCAGCTGTGGAACCTCAGAGGGCTGAATCCCAAAATCATGATTAGGAGTTCATTTTATAAAATCCATCAGTGTTAGAAGTCTCTAATGATCCTCAAGTGGTTAAGGATTGGTTAAGAATGATAGAGATTTTATTTTAGTTCTTGGAAATGCCTGATTTGATTAAGGTGAAATGTGTCGCCTTTAATCTAGAGGGTCCTAGAAGGAGATGGTGGGACTTGATGGTGATGGTGAAGAAGCATGATGGTTTGGAGTGTAAGGACTTTAAAGTTATTTTCACCTACCAATTTTATCTAGAGTCTATGGTGCTGGCTAAGGCTATGGAGTTTTTCAAACTCAAGTAGGCTAAAAGGACCATGACAGAGTATGTAAACCACTTTGTTGATCTTGTGTATTTTTTACCTGAGATTGTGTCGAATGAGAAGATGAAGACTTGACGATTTGAGATGGTAATTTGATATAATATTCTCTCTTATATTTTATTGTTGAAGTTTTCTTCTTATGTTGATGTTCTAGATAAGGATTTGATGGTTGAACTTTATATGGCTGGTAAGTCAGGGTTAGTGGGCATCCCTTTTTTTTAGTGGCAGTTATGTGAATTCCTTTAAAGGAAATAGAAAGTGTGATGAGTCTCATGGTGGATCTCAATAGTAGGTTTCTTCAATACCTCATGTAGTTCCTGGCATATTCCCTTTGACTTTAACTACAACAAATCAGGGGTTTAGTGGAAGTTTTTTTTGCATATAGTGGCGGAAAACCACCGCTATATGCTTTGGCAGCTGTTTTAGGAAACCGCTGCTAAATTGCGCATCGAGAAACTATTAGTGGAGGTTATATCCGTTTTGCGGCGGTTTAAATTAATCATCGTATTTGACTCATTTCATGGTAGTTTAGGTTTTTTTAGTGACAGTTTTACGGCTGTTAGATCTCTTTTATTTGCGGCGGTTATAACCACTGCGAATAAAAAACACCCCCCTCACCGGAAAAATGCCACTAAAATAATCAAAACTGCCACAGAATACACGTGGATGGTGGGACACTACAGCGGTGGTTTTAACCACTGCTATGAGAAAAATATTTAAATTTAGTGGCGGTTAAAACTGCCGCTAAAAGTTGATCCAGGAAAAAAAATTGCAGCTCTGCATCCCCTGCACCAGTGCCCTGAAAAATAAACCATTCCAGGAATACGAATAGTCTAACAGAATACATACTATTCAATATGAAAAGAGATGCTTAACTAAGAACAATCAAATGCATCTTTCAGTAAAGGAATGCAGATAAACATATCACATGGCAATTAGACCTTTAAACAAAATTATAAACAAGCATGTCTCTCATATTTCATGAAAACAATGTCAAGCCTAGGTTCAACCTATTCCATCCATACCAGTTCCAACCCTGACATAAAAATTCATATCAACATACATCACACTTATAATATATGATGAATTGTGTGATATTCATAATTTATGGTGATGTGAATGACACCCTTTGGCGATAACAATCAATGTAAGCATAGTAGGGGAACAACAATTCCATCCCAAGAATGATGTCAAAACCATCATCTTTAGGAAAATGAGGTCCCATACGAGGTGACACCCACTTATATCAAGGTTCACTCCCTACACTAACATAAATTATCTAATAAAATCCCCAACAAAGTTTTGAGTGTCATCACTTCATAGGAAAACTGAATGTTGAGCCCAAGGATCTCCGCAACATGCACAAATATGATGGAATGAGAAGCACCTATATCAAAAAAATAGATACTAAAGTGGAAGCAACCAAAATATTACCTCTCACCATAGAAGTTCCAATACTATATTCCTCACATATTGGTCTCACTTTATACAATTATACTGATCTGTGGTCCTAATATATAGCCTAGATACCTTGAGCAGATCCTCTATGCTAGTGATGTAAGTCTTGTGTCTGGATGCTTTGACCATGATAACCGCTTCGGACTGATCGATTGGACAAACAATATATCCCTTCCTAACATGAATATGATTTCCCCACTCCTAAATGTGGAATTATTGCAGACACTCATTCACTGTATACTATAGGAAAATATCTACAAAAATTCTGTAGATAGATCATCCTACTGCAATCTTGACACTCAACTTGATTACTATCACACAGTCTCCCCATGTATCCCTGCCTCCTACACCAATGATAGAAAATGTAATTACCAACACCAATGCTCTAGAAATTATTCCCTTAATGATAGGTCACAAAGTGTCAATTCCTTCCACCAAACACTTTTCCATTGGGTCAACAAACTGAACTACCCTGCTTTGTGCCCAAACCTTACCTCGAGTTATGTTATGTACTAAGAACCTGATTTATTTTTGATATGGTGGACAACCAAAATACATTCACCTATGATCAAATAGAATTATTGTGCCCGAATGCGAATCATATCACCCTAGATGGATCATTCATAAGAAAAATATGCACAAAACCTAAAAGCTCGTAAAGTGAGTCAAACACTCCATAACAAACATATAACCATACTCTAAATGAATAAAATATTTGGCCCTTTCAGTCCTAAAATTATATGGAAAAAAATACTCATATAAAATGAATCATAAAAATTGAATCATCACAATAAAGAATCGACATATATGGTGAATACCACACTTGAGAAATCAAGACATGAAAGGAAACACTAGAAATAAATAAAATTCATAAAAGGAAACATGAGAAATCAAGAAAATGTTAGGTCATGAAAATGTTTGGTGGAAACTATGTGCCATGCATGATATATATACAAACCAACTATTCCCATATTTTTCCAACACATCAACAATACAACTACTCACAGTCTGATGATGAACACGTATCATCACCCTCTCCACCTCCATCTCCACTTTCTGTTGTCACCTGTAAGAATATTATATTGAAAATTAAATATTGTTGCATATTTATATTTAAACTTAAAACCAATGAAAGTTTGAAAACTAAATGATTTTGATTTTTTGTGATTTACCTGCTTACCACCAGTCAATTCACTACCACCAGGGGCATATCTTCTCATCTTATGATGTATATTAGTCATCGCTTTTTGCAAAGCGGATATCTGAGCCCCCTGGTCTTGAACTGTGGTTCGTAGAGAAGAAATCTCCCTATGATCATCTTCGAGTATGGACTGACTATAACCAGGAGTAGATTTATCTAAAATCCCTGGTGTCATGCCAAAGACCTCAAATGGTACGGGTCTGAAACCCATCATGCGCACTCTACCAGGATGCTCTTTCCCAAGGACTTTAGCAACTGGGTCATCCTGGGATACTGAGTAGAACTGCCCAAGATTGGCATCCCATAGTTCTTTAATTTTTAACTATAAATCAAATATCAATATATATTAACACAGTAAAAACTAATAATAAGTTATTATAATAAAAAATTGACTTCATACCCCAACTTTTTTTGCAGGCTCATTAACAAAACTTCCATCTTATTTTTTGTGAACATCCAACCACACTTCAGTTTGGTATGCTTCATTCCCTAAACTCTGTGACTGCATTAAGAAAAGATAAATCAACAATTTAATATATAAAACATATAATATTGTCTTATAAATATTTAAACTAATGAAAATATTACCAGAGTTGTTCAACTTCTAGAAAAGTTTTTTGACCCCATAGTGTGATGGATGACTTGCTTAGCCCGGTTTGATGCATTATGTCTTGAGACATCCTGAAATAAATAAAATTAAATTTAAAAATAATGTATTCAATGTCATCTCCTCTTCATATACATGTATAAATGTAAAATTAGTATAATATAATAATATATATTTCAATACCATCCTCTTCTCATCACGATGTCTGTCAACAAAAACTTTCCACTAGTCTTTTGGTACCCCACTGGGTAGCTTCTCATACATTTGTTGCACTGTCAACGAAGTATCATTGACATCGCACCACAATCTCCATTTGAATTCTTTCCATTTCTTACCAAGATTTTTCAAAATCCACTTTCGTGCTATCACATCAGCAACTATAAAGTGAAAGAACATCTGTATAAAAAAATTCATTTTGAACATATTAGTAACATGACATTCAATTAAACCATAATGTATTAAAATTACCTTTATTTGGGAATCAAAAACTTCATTTTTCCAACTTGAAGGCATATGTCTCAAATCATCATAATAAATAGGTAGAGAAATGGGCTCTGCTGCCAGTTGGCCTAAAATCTGGCCAAGTAACCCCACGGCGTCATCCGTAGGGACCCCAAATGAATAAAATGGCACAACTATCTTCTCTCCATTCATATTCCAAACATCTTAACTTTTTATGTTTTTCTCCATGGTTTCATTTTTTCATCTTTAATGAGCAAACAATTAGTATAAAAAAAATGCAATAAATTTATTTATATTAAAATTTGTACCTATGACAGTGACCCTCCAGTATGCCTGTGATGAACTGGAAGAGGCGTGTTGTCGCCCCACTACTGAGGCTCCCGAAGGGAGAGTAGATGACTCAGCCTCTAATGGGACACCCAAAGAGGGTGTGAGAGATGGTGCAGGGGGAGATGGTGTAGGGGTGTAGGCATCTGGTGGCTCAAATGCTGTAGGGAGGGAGACAAATGGATCATCATCTGTCGTAGTAGTAGATGAAATAGTGTACCACTTCCTCCTTGGAATTCCTGTCATTTAATCAAATAAAATTAAGTTCAGAATATATATTTAAAAAAAATATGCTGAAAAAAATTAAAAATGATAATAGATACCCAGTACTAACAAAAAATATATATATAACAATGATAATGAATGACTACACAAATGAAATAAGTGGTTGCTGAATGAATAAATAATTGTACATACAATCATTTTCCACTTCAATCATGTTGGTTTCCTTCTCCATTACTTAATCCACTTCATTCATCCTTGATAGACTAATATTTTAAATATCATGATGGAAAAATAATTCTGATTCTTGTTGTTGATGAGATTCAATTTCAGAGGTCAAATCTTCCACTTCATCACCCATATCATAAAAATCTCTTTGTATTACATGAGGAACTACACTCCACCCTTCATCCACAACATCATTCACATAATATTCCATTTTTTATTATGATGATAAGATATATGGATCATGCAATTCATGATCACCAACATCCATCAAGTGAGAGAAGTTCACAGAAGTAAATTGCAAGGAATATCTTTTAACACCCCTGATAATATCGACCTAATTGAATTTGAATAAAACAACATAAAAATGCCCGTGGTAGTTTAATTCAATAATGTAAATCATCTTTTCATAGTATCCCACTTCATCAAATGTAAATATACCACTATTTTATGTTTTCAAACCCACTTCTCGATCGACTGTACGAAATCTAAAGCCATTCACATTATAAGCGTCGAACTTTCTAACTTGTTTTATAGGACCTCTAGCAAGAAACTTCAAATCTTCTAACAACTCTACTTGAGTATCAGTATTCATGATCTAAAAAATAAAATATAATTTATTAGATTTACAAAATTTATGTGTCAAACTAATATTCATATTTATTTCAATATTTATGAACTTACACGTCGTGCAAACCATTCTATGAGCTCTTTATTCATAGATTTCATTATATCCTTCTCATTTCGTGTTTGGATTCTCATTTGTCTCTTTATTTGTATCCTCAACTCTTCAATAAATGGATCTGAAATTTCACTATTCAACAGCACATATCTATGTGCCTGTAATAATTCCAATTATGTCAGTGTCACATTTGAGGTCCTCCCAACTGATCGGCTAATAGAAGGAAATATTTTTGATTTCTGATGTATTTGAGATTGATTCGATGTGTCGTAAACACGTCCAACTTGATTAAATCTTTTCTAAATATCATCCAAGTATCTAGAACAAAAGTTAAGACACTCCTCATCCAAATAGCCTTCAGTGATAGAGCCTTCTGGTTGAGCTTTATTTCTCACGTATGCTTTCAAATGCCCAAGAAATCTATAAAATAAAATAATCATAATTATGCATATATTTAAATTCCAAAAATTGTGTACTTAACTGAAAAACATATAAATATAATACCTCTCAATTGGATACATCCATCGATAATGAACGGGGCCTCCTAATTTATCTTCCTCAACCAAATGCATAGTTAAATGCATCATGACAGTAAAAAATGATGGAGGAAAGATCATCTTCATTACACAAAGGGTCAATAAAAACCTCACTTTGAGGTTGTCAAGCAAAAATGGATGTAGAGATTTCTCACATAATTGCCTGAAAAATGTTAAGAATTGGAGTACAACAGTAGTAAATTTTTTAGGTATTAATGTACCCAATGCCAATGGTAGTAACTTTTGTAACAAAATATGTGAATCGTGACTTTTCAATCCATGTAACTTACGATTCTTCAAGTCAAAACAACTCGATATGTTGCTCGAATACCCATCAGATACCTTCACATTCTTTAAAATTAGAAGGAATGTATCTTTATCCCTATTTTTCATTGTAAAAATTGCTGGAGCATACTTTTCATTCTCATCTGGCCAGAGATCGTGTTTTATGTTCATTACTTATAAGTATTTTCAAGCATTGAGATGATACTTCGACTTTCCATGCTCATTAAGTAATGTGAAAATCAAATTTTCACAAACATTCTTCTCAATATGCATCACATAAAGATTATGCCGCAACAAATTAAATTCCCAATACATAAGTTTGAAGAATATACTTTTGTTCTTCCATTGTTGCGTTCTGATTTCACTTGATGATGCACTTCGGACCCGTTTTCTCTATCATTCAAATGATAAACCTTCCCAAATTTTGTTTCAACATTTTTCAAGTTGTGTCAATATTTCAAAACCAGTTAAAAACTTTGGAGGTGGTCTACGATCAATAAAACCATTAAATTTTGATCTGTTCAGCCGAAATCTATGAGATGCATCAAGAAATCTTCAATGGCACAAGAAGCACCATTTTCTTCTATGAGGTAGCCGTTTGGGCTCAAAATCAAAGTTACAAACGGGACAAGCCAAACCCGTGTAAGTGTTCCAACTAGATAAATTCCCAAGCCTAGGGAAGTCACTAATGGTCCACATTAAAGCATCATGAATTTTGAACATTGTTTTAGAAGAATCATCAAATGTCTCAACACCGTTGTTCCATAAATCCTATAATTTGTCAATCAAAGGCTGCAAGTATACATCAATATCATTTCCATGCATTTTTTTTTCAGTAATAATCATCAAAATGATAAAAAAATGTTTGTTACATACACATCCACGGAGGCAGATTGTAAGGGATCAAAACAACTGGCCAAATTCTATAACTGGTACTCAAAGTCCCAAATGGGTTGAATCCATCGACAGCTAATCCCAATCGAACATTCCTAGGATCAGCTGAGAAATCTGAATGTAATGAATCAAATGTCTTCCACAATTTTGAATCTCGTGGATGTCTCATTAACCCATCATTGTTATTATCTACTAAATGCCACTTCATGTGTTTGGAGGTTTTTGATGACATGAATAATCTTTGTAATCGAGACTTCAAAGGAAAGTAACACAAAACCTTTGCAGGTGTGTTCATTTTCTTCTTCTCCATGAAGTTATGTTGATTTAGACTTCCAACATCACCCTTTGACTGGCATCTAGAAGAAGAACATTTTTTCAATTCTGTCTACTTGAATCCTCTCCCCAATAAAGCATACAATCATTGGGACACGCATGTATTTTTGTATAATTCAGACCAAGCCTATTAACAACTTTTTTCATATCATAAAAAGACTCGGGAATTTTTGCTTCAGGAAATGCATCACGAATCAATTCCAATATCATGGACATTTCCTTATTTGTAATTCCACATAGAAATTTGATATGGTATAACTTCAGCAGAAAATAAAGCTTCGAATATTTCAAACACCCACTATAAAACTCTTGATTTCCATCGTCAACTAAATCATGAAACGTATTTTCCTCAGTGAATTTTTATCTCACATTTGGCTCCACAGAATCAAGAGGAGGATCCGATGATATGTTACAATCTTGATTTGGTTGTGTTATAGTCTCAAAAACATCACTTTCCTCGTTGCTATTTGTAGAACCCTCATCTGGTTGTTCTGATATTTTTTGATGTTGATGGTGGTCTCTTGCAGTGCCAAATGCATCATTTATAAGGTTTTTCATTTCATTTTCCATTTTCAATGAAGTTGGTAGGTCATTCTATGGATTGACATCAGTGCTCAACCTTTCTATAATGTTCGATTCTTCGTGCCAAATCCAACGCAAATATTGACCAAGGAATTGCTTCACTATTAAATGTTCATAAACTTCATCTCTCTTCAACCATCTTCTAAATTTACATTTAGGACATGGACATCTTATTCTCCCTTCAACAGATTGATTAGAAATTGAAAAATCTAAAAACTCATTCATACCCTTAATATACTGAGGTGCGTTCCTTAGTAATGTGATCCAGCTTTTATCCATGTATATCACAATTTTCCTACACAATATTAAAAAAATTAAAACACATAACTATTACTAAATAGGGAAAGAGATTCATATATACTAGTTGAAAAAATATATAAATAAGTTACATAAGGTTTTCCTATATTAATACATATGGTAAATCACCCCCTAGTGGTGTCATATAAAGTAGTACCACAAAAAAGGATTAGAATTAAATTGGGAGATTAGGGTGAGTGAACAAAGTCCAACCACATTACTCAACTGAAGAAAGTTGGAGGTTCCCCTCTCCCATTAAATTAAATAATTCTAACCATTGTTTGAAGTAGACCAATATTTAGGGGGAGATATGATCCATGGGGTGGTTCTTCTAATAAAGTACATGTTATTCAGCTAAAGTAAGATCTGATTAAATCTAAAAAATGCATGAAATAAGTGATGTAATAATTATTTCAAGTCTCATTTTACATAAAATATGATCAAAACATTTCATGGATGATCATGACTCAACAAGTGTTGTTAAGAAACCACTTTTTTCTTCTTAAAAACGTGATCTAGAAGTTTCATGCTGAAGTAAAGTCACTTGTTGAATCTAGAATTACATAAAAAAGGGATTATTCTAGAATAAAAATAGGTTTCCAAGCCTTAAATAATAGAATCAATGATTTCATATTGAATCTGGTTGATAACAAGGGATATCAAGCACTGGATTTAGTAGAATTAGACCACTAATAAGGAAGAGGTACCATCCATACCATCTTGTAATAATTCTTATAAATCTCTTTTAATGAAGGGAGTGGGTAGGAAAAAAATTATGTACAAGTATGAATTTTGAAATGTTTGATGGAATATTCCACCTTAGCTAAGGTGGATAAGAAAATTAAAGAAGTTGGTTTCCCTTAAAAATCTAAACAAGTTATAAAAAATACCTAATGTCATTATTCAAATGAAATAAGATGATCATGGGTTGTAGATCAATGTTGGTGTTGTGAAAAATTCATTTATTGTGAATTAGATTATTGGTATAGACCATTAAATGAAAAATTAGAAAGGAATCCAATTCTAAGGGATAGAAATCCAGATATGAATAAGAAACATCCATAGGTTAAGAGAAACATGTATACATAAAAAATAATTGGAAATTTTGAAAATGTGTCTGATGTATGAAGAATTAGTATTCATAGGATTGGTCCATGTTCATATCAACCTATATATTAATCGAATAAGAAAATAATGTCATATGAGTTAGTGAATAAATAAAAATAATCCTTAGTAAAAAGTGAAATAATATTGTAAGAAAAAAACCTCCTAAGAATATTTCACATAGGGAAGGTAAGAGGCCTTGGAATCTAAATTTGAGAAGTTTATGAAAGGTTAATCATCTAAAATAACTAATAAAAAGGATGGAAGTTATCAGTATCCATGTTGAAAGTTCAAACATTCTACCAATGAAATGATGAATAATTTCTACTGATAACCTTATTTGATTTTTCACATGATAATAAATAAAAGAGTAGGAAACACTAGTGTCAAGAAATAAATGCATTATGGTTAAATAAATACTAATAGTACCTCACACTATTAAGTGAACCCATTAGTAATTTTATATAGCTTTATTATCCCTAAATATTTATCATTCAGCCCCTCCTTGATAATTCCTGCCCCCATGCTGAGATAGGGCTTGCTGGGATGTTGGGGTTGTTCTTGGAATCACTATAAATAAATCAATTTTGTGGATGAAAAATAATTTGATGATATCATCCTAGTTGATCATGAGAGGATTTAGTTAGATTAAAACCATTGCCTCATTTTGAATTCAGAGGATAAGTATAGAAACATTTGAGATGTCATATTTGGCCATAGTTGTGAAATTTTCAAAGGACTATCATACATTCCCTTTTTAAGTTATCCAAAGAGGCATATTGGAATTAACCCAAATAATTATTTTGAAGTGGATAAAATTAAACCGACCTTGTGGATTGGTTATCTGGTGCTTTTCTGCCTTAGGGATAATTTTTCCTTCTATACTTATTTCCACTGCCAGATTTTCCACCTATGCTCATGTGGAAAAAGTTGTTCCCTCCACTAATATTCCCTATAATGTACACATTTTCTACCATCAAGTTATTCTAAATCTCAATGAAATTATCAATAAAAAACATGAAAATCTTATAGTGATTCTTAAGTAACAGAACCAACTCAAACACACATGATTTGAGAGATTAACTAGATGTCACTTCTAGTACAAAGTGAGGAAGGTAAGTAAATTGGGATCTATATTACATAACTGAGATATCTCTATGATTAAGTTATAAAAATATATTTTTATTAATAATTGAAAGGTATGTAGGTAGAATTTTTTTTTAAAAAAAAACCTCAAATCCATCCGAGGTAAGGTATTGATCAACCTTAACATAGATGACTCAGTCTCACCATTTTCATTATAGTCCTTTGAGTATGCACACTACTATATTTAATTTATTCTCATCTATAGTTCCAAGAAAATCTAAGATCCTATTTATCCAACCTATCCATGACTTTGAATCTTCAGGTCCCAAGTCACCCTATAATATTGGCATAATTTTCCTTTGAAATTTCAATGATTGATCCATATAATGTGGTTCCTCATTCCAATTTTTTCTTTTCCACTACCCAAAAATATTTCGCTATTCTTATTAATAGTTACTAATTTACTTATGGTTTAGCTGGAACCACATTCCTAGTATCACACTCCTGCTAATTTATATGTCTTTTAACCAGTGGTATTTTTTTCTATAACCATAGTCGATGTTATTAAAATCATTACTTAGTCACCACCCAACACTTTAGTTAAAGGTTTTACGGTGTGCAATAATACACAAGCAAGATCAAAATGGAAAATTTTCAAAGTAAAAACCTATGAAATATCATGTGAGTGATGAATTTATGGTGGTAAGTCTCTTTAATAATGTTGATACACAACTCTCATTGGCTAAACCCATGATGATGAGGAGAAAACACTCATAGAAGTGTTTTAAAACACTTTTAACACTCAGACCACCTAGGTAACTTGAATATTAGTATAAATAGGTTATATATACCTTTTTATAACCTATATTTCAAGTCCTAAAACATCCTATATCCATACCTAACTTCCTAACTAATAGATCATACCAAACTGATATCATTTGTAATATCACAACCCCAACCGATCACCTTAGATAATATTGGAATGCCACTAACCTTAGGTTCATCCCACAAACACTAAAGGTTGGAAATAAACACCTAGGGTTAAGAATATTATTGGGGGATGATTTACCCTTAAAATATATAACCTTCAGTGGAATAACTGTAATGGTAAAATATAAATATGATGCATGAGAAAGGAAAACCAAACTATAATAATATAAAATAATAATAATAATCATAGATACAATAAACAAAAATATCATCAAATTAGTCTATAAGACAAAAGAATTATAAAGGTAGAATAGGGAGCCAAACATGGCACTAAACCAATATACAAACCACTACTATCTCTAATATCCTACCTCTATCACCAATAACCACAAAATCAAGGTACTCCTCTATAGAATTAAGAGGTCTTCCCTTTACCTATACCATGTCAAACTTCATATGCACCAAGATGCATATGCGGGGTGTGAGTATGTAAACCCAGTAGATAGTCAACCAAAGACTTACTACACAAGATACTATAATAAAAAAAATTATCTCACGTTTTATATAAAATAAAAGTGAAGCTAAAAATTAGTGAATCGGATGCATATAACCAGTGAAAAAAACTCACACTATAGCACACATCTAGATCATGAAATCACACACCCATAAAATACACTAAAACTTACCCTCTGGGAGCTATTTAACTAACCTAGTGTATCCCAAATCTAAGTAGGACCAAATTAATAACCCAAAATCATGATTATAAACCCATCCCCTTGACCCAAGTCATCACTTGGTGGTACAATCTACGTTCCTAATTAAACAGAATTGGTATCCAAATCCAAACCAACAAAGGTGAATATATATGAATCATGAATGAACACTAAACTCTTCCAAGACATGTTTATACACACAAAAGGGTTGCATATTTCTATAACCCTATGCACTGAAAGCTCCAAAAAATATGAAAAACAATACCTATGACTATGAAAACCACCGGAGGTAGGGGAGGGGAGCCGACCTAGGGTAGGAACTTGACAGGGTTAGGGGAGAAGGTAGCGTCACGGGTGTCAGGGGGAGAAGGGGGGTCAGCAGTGACGAGTGTCGAGGTCACCGGCAGCACGGGAGGGGAGCAGAGCTAGGGTTGGGGCTCGTCGGGGGATAAGGGTCGCGGGTTTTGGGGAAGAGGTTCGGTTCAGGTGGGGGGGGGAGTGTCACCACTGTAAAAAATTAAATAGGTTTTGTGTCAGTTTTTAATAAACCGCCGCTAAACCATTTTACGAAAAGGTTTAGCGGCGGTTTTGTAAATCTCCGCTAAAGGCGATTTATGTTGTAGTGTTTCTTCTAGTGCTCCAAGATTGGGCATTTGAATCGGGTTTTCATTAAGGCACCCAAGATCTGCAGCTCTCTTGGAAATTTAGGATACTTGTAGAAATTATATTATATATTTTTTACCCATGTAGTGGCGCAGGCTCATCAGCACCAAAAATTACTATGGTTCATTCAAATGCATCAAGATCTAAGTGGTTCAATCCACAGGAATCTGGAATGATACTTCTTCATGCAATGGAAGGGTATCTAGAGGAATCTAATACAGGTCTAGTGACTGTGAGAGGTACCATCACTATAGCTTCATCTTTAGTGACTGCTTTATTTGGTACTGGTGTATCTCATTCATTTATATCAACTCTTATTTTTAACCTGCTAAATCTTCCTATGAAGATTTTATCTTATGTGATGGATATTATTACACACCTTAGAATGAAGAGAGTGCAGGGTCTTCATTATCCTTCTCGTGTTTTCTCTTTATAAGATATTGAACTTACTTAGTATTTTCTGATTCTTGACATGAAACCTCTTGATTTCATTCTCATGATGGATTGGATCATTTCTAATAAACCCCAAATTGAATGTTATCTCTGATGGGTCTCCTTTATTGTTCCTGATAGGGTGTGTTGTGTCTTTTAGGGAGAATGGGACCCCAGGTCTAGTAGTGACGAACCTTCTTATCCAGAATTGGGGAAAGTAATATCAATGTTCTATTTTGATCTGGATTGGGATTCTTTGAGTTATGATCTCCCTCCAGTTTTCATCGAGTTTACTGACATTTTTCCTTATGTATTTTCTGGTTTTCCACCAGTAAGAGAGGTGGAGTTTTCTATTGATTTAGTTCTTGGTACTTAGCTGATATCTATACCTTATTACCATAGGTGGAGCGAGGACAATTGGAGGATCTGCATCAATGACACGGGCAGAGGTGGGAGGACATGAGGGGATGAATGGAATGGGAATAGGACTACAGAAATTATTATGAATGAAGAGGGAATACACTGAGCAAGCTAGTGTTTGGAGACATGGGGGTAGGCGGGGAGAACGAGTGAAGCAGGCATGACAGGCATTTGGTCGAGAAGGAAAGTGAACTGGTTCATATGTTCTGCATAAAAAGGAGGAGAGAGGCAAGTCCAATTGGAATGAATTTTAAATTAATAGATACCTTAGAAATATTAGGGAGTAATAAATTTTGTCGATTGAAGGTTTTGAATGCAGGATTCATGATGCATGCATCATAAATTGTAGTTTTACCCATAAAATAAAATAAAATTTAAAATAGTGCCCCACGGGGTGACTCGTATTTGTGTGGGTTTACCAACAAGGTTCGAATACCCATGTAGGATATCTATATAACCTCATTTTGAATGAAATTTTTTTTAATAAACTTTCCCAATCATGCTTGACCCATGGGCCCACAACCCATTTTTCATTTCTAATCATCACTGACTCACCAGCCTCCAACTAACATAAAGGCGAGTACCATAGTCTACCATATAGATATTGGTAAGGTTCTATCTATATTGATTCCTAACAACTATTATTGTGGGTGAACTCCACCAAGGCCAAGTGGTTCTCCCATAAACCACTAAAATCCAAGATGCATGCTCTCGGAATGTCCTCTAAGATTTAAATAGTATGCTCGTATTGATCATCTCTCTGTGGATGATAGCCAATTATCATGGGACTTGGCCTTCTCCAAATCTCTCATGTGGCACATGGCTAGCTTCCTTTCAGAAATCCTAGACAAGTTCAGCCTTTCAAAACTCACAACATAAGTAAGGATCGTAAGGGAAGTGCTTGAAAAGCTCACAAGACACAAGTGAAAAGAATCTCTAAAATTCTCTCAACTTCTGTGTGTCTTTACAAATGAGGAGCCACTCCCTTTATATAGGGATTGGTGGGAAAGTATACAACATTCTAGAATATGTACACTTCCACATGATTCTAGAGTATTCTAGCCTACTCTACTAGAATATACATGGAGTATTCTAGAACCCATTGAGATCCACAACCTTCCATGGAGGCCTAGAATGTTCTGGACCCTTCAAGACCCAAGGTGTGTTCCACAACACTCCAGAGAAGTCTAGAATATTCCGGAACTTGGTGGATATGTGGAGAACTCTATAGGATTATAGAGAGCCTCACCACTGCGTCTCCTCTCCATTTGGTGGGGCATGACATCCTCCCCCACCTATTCTGGCGACGTCCTCGATGCGTCCATGATGATACTCCTCGATAGCCCTTGTGAACTACCACAAGTTGTCTACAGGTTCCCAGGTTGCCTCGCAATCTGGTAAGCCCTTCCACTTGATCAATTAATCATTGATTCATGGCACTCCACATCGTCGAACTATCCGATCATCAATTATGAGACCCACCTGCTTGTCATACGACTCGACAACCGCAGTAGGTTCCCTTGTAGACACCCCTCTGCTCGGGTCCTCCACGTCTTCATGATATGGCTTGAGAATAATCACATGGAATACTAGATGTATCTTCATCTTGGGAGGCAACTCCAAGTGGTATGATACCTCCCTAACTCAGTGCACGACCTCATATGGTCCCTCATATCACCGAATCAGGCCCTTGTTCACCCTCTTGAATGCTTTGTGCTGCTGAGGCAAGAGTTTCACCATCACCTTGTCCCCAGGCTGGAAGCTCACATCCCTTTTCCCTTTGTCGGCCCACTTCTTCATCCTCTTGGTAGCTTTGTGCAAGTGGGTTCTCGTCATGTCGGCCTGCTCATGCCACTCCTTGGCCATAGTGTAGGCGGTTGGGATGCTTCCTTAGTACTTCTCCCCAAGTACCATAGTGTGAGGAGTAAGGGGTTGTTGTCCGGTCACCACCTAAAATGGACTCTTCCCCGTCGAATCACTCCTTTGAAAGTTGTAGGAGAATTGGGCCACATCAAGAAACTTTTCCCAATCCCGTTGGTTGGCATTAACAAAGTTCCTCAAGTAGAGCTCCAACAAGGACTTCACCCTCTCTGTACGCCCATCTTTCTGGGGGTGAAAGCTCATAGATTAGTGGAGATTCGATCCCAACAATCCGAATAGCTCGGTCCATAACTTACCTGTGAAGCATGGATCCTAATCGCTGATGATGTGTCATGGTATCCCCCAATACTTCACCACATGCTTGAAGAGTAGCCTTGTGGTGAGCTCTTCCGTCACATCTGTTGGAGCGGGGATAAAAGTGGCATACTTTGAGAACTTGTCCACCACCACGATGATGCTCACATACCCTTTGGACTTCGGCAATGCAACGATGAAGTCCATGGTGACTATCTCCCATGGCCTCTCCACAATGGGAAATGGCTGCAATAATCCTCCGGGCAACTGATTGTCCACCTTTTCTTGTTGGTACACAAGACAAGTCTTCACATAGGACTCCACATCGTCCTCCATCCTTGGCCAATAGTATGCTCCCTCTAGCAAGGCCTTGGTGTGGTGCTGCCCTAGATGTCTTTCCCATATCGAGTCATGACACTCCTTGATGAGATCCCTCCGGAGGTTCCCCCACTTTGGGACATATATCCTACTCCCTAGGGTAAGAAGAGTTCCATCCTCCTCCCAAAATCTCCTTGTCTTGCCCTCCGCCATGAGATCCAAGACGTTCTTGGATATAGGATCATGTTCCATGCCTTCCTTGATCCTACCCAAGATCCTGTCATCCACACATGACAAGTGACTGAATACCATCTTCCAACTAAGTGCATCGGCCACCACATTGGTTGTCTCGGTCTTGTACTCCAAAGAATAATCAAACTCGGCCAAGAATTCTTTCCATCTTGCCTGCTTCGAAGCCAGCTTCTTCTGGGTTTGAAAGTAGATTGTGGCAATATTTTCGGTATTCACCACAAACTTGGACCCCAAGAGATAATGTCTCCATGCCCGAAGACAATGTACCATGGCTGTCATCTCCTTCTCTTGCACCGTGTACCTCCTCTCGATGTCATTCAGCTTCCGGCTCTCAAAAGCTATGGGATATCTTTCCTGCATGAGCACACCCCCAATAGAAAAGTCTGAGGCATCAGTGTGTACCTCATAATTCTTGGTCAGATTCTCCAAGCTCAAGACTGGTTCCTCCATGACTGTCTTCTTCAAGCCCTCAAATGCCTCCTCACATTTTCCATCCCACTCCCATGGCTTGTTTTTCTTTAGCAAGTCGGTGAGTGAGTCTTCCTTCTTTGAGTAGTCACAAATGAATCACCGATAATAATTAACCAACCCAAGGAAAGATCTCAACTCGAGAACCATGGTTGGCCTCTCCCATTCATCGATAGCTCAGATATTCTCATGATCCATCATAAGCTTTCCCCCTTTGATCTTGTGTCCCAATAAGAGAACTTCATCCCTCACAAAGGAACACTTCTCCTTATTCACATATAACTCTTTCTCCCTCAATACCTTGAACACAGTTTTTAAGTGTTCCATAAGGTCCTCCATTGTTTCACTATAGATGACAATGTCGTCCAAGTAGACTACCACAAACTTATCCAAGTATTGGTGGAAGACTTTGTTCATCAATGTGAAAAATTTCGCTGGGGAGATAGTCAAACCAAATGGAATAATAAGGAACTCATAGGATATGTACCTCCTCATGCATGTAGTCTTCATCACATCTTCCATGGAAATGCAGACTTGATAATACCCCAATCTCAAGTCCATCTTGGTGAACACCCGTGCCTTGCCCAACTGATCAAAGAGATCCGCTGTCAATGGGATAGGGTACTTTTTCTTCACCGTGACTTTGTTCAACACCCGATAGTCCACTCACATCCTCAAGGAGCCATCATGATTATTTTGGAATAGAACGGGAGATCCACATGGCGACTTGGATGGTTGGATTTTTCCCACATCCAATATCTCCTTAAACTGCCTCTTTTACTCCTCCAACTCGGGTGGAGCCATACGATAGGGTGCCATGAATGGTGACTTCGAACCCGAAACCAACTCAATTTAATGATCCACCTCCCTCTTGGGTGGAAGTCTCTTGGGAAACTCCAGTGGCATGATGTCGCTAAACTCCCTTAGCACACCCTTCACCTCCTTTGGCAACTCATGGTTGTCGTCCACCGGCCCATCATCTTTCAAGGAAACCAAGTAGGTCTTCTCTCCCTTCTTGAAACCCTTATTCACTTTCATGGTAGAAATTAAATACAAGTCATGATTTCCACATACCTTCGTTATCACCATGCATGGGATTCTCTCCTCCATGATCACCATTTTCTCCAAGTGAGGTGTTGGTATGGCCTTGGATTTCTTGAAGAACTCCATCCCCAACACTAGCTTGAAGTCATCCATGGGAACCACCATGATATCAATAGCACCCCTCTATTCACCAATGTAAAGGGTCACTCCACGGACAATGCCACTTGTCGGTTGAGGTGTGGCATTCACAGCTTTCATGCGACTAGTCATCTTGGCCACAACTAGCCCAAGTCTTCTTGTCTCATCTTTGGCCACAAAGTTGTGTGTGGATACCATGTCGAGCATTACATAGGTGTACCTCCCATTCAAATCCACCTTTGCATACATCAACCCATCCTTAGGTGGTTCCTTAGGTGGGTTCTTCACCTCCAATGCATTGAAGAGCCTTAGAGTCCCCATTTGCAGCTCCTTGGTAACTTCCTCCTTTTCTTTGAACATGGAGTTGAGTGCCTTTCTCTTGGGACACTCCTTCCATGTGTGAGTCCCATCACAAAAGTAGCATCCTCGGGGCTTGAATTACCTTGAGAAGTCCTTGGTGTACTCCTTGGACTTCCCCTTGTCATGGGAATCTCGGTTCCACCTCCTCTCTTGGTCTCCCCCACCTTTACCCTTGAAATACTTCTTAGGCTTAGGGGTTTAAACCTTCTTCTTGTATTCCAACAAGGACTCGGCAATGGACACGGATTCGGTGAAGGTCTTAGGCTATCGACCTCACACCTCTTATTGTGCCCATGGCTGAATACCTTTGATGAAATCATACATATGATCATAATCAGGCTTTCCATGTACCTAGAGATTTATTGAGACATACTCCCAAACATACTCATGGATTGTCCCAATATGCTTCAAAGTTTGCAGCTTGTCCCTTTCTTCCCAATCATCTTCCTCGGGGTAGAACGGAGCATAGACCCATTGCTTGAACTCTTCTCATAATGGAAGTCCCTTCCCACCATCCTTCAGCTCTTGGTGCTTCATCCTCCACCATATAGATGCATCATCACCAAAGTAAATTACCCCTACCGCCATGTTCTCTATATGTGTGGAGACTTCTTCTACCTCAGAGTGACGTCTCTTTCCTCCCCTCGTACCGCTAGGGTTTTCCATCGGATCTCCTTCCTTCCCCCTCTAGCATGTTCCGACCTAGGCAACCGCAGATTCATCTTGGATTGGCATCGATGGAGGTTGTTCTCATGAGCCCTTGCTTCGCTTTTGACCCGGTGGTGGCTTCTTCATTCCTTGCAGCGTCGGGATCTGGCTCTGGCTTCAGA
Organism: Viscum album; assembly: GCA_963277665.1. NCBI lineage: Eukaryota > Viridiplantae > Streptophyta > Magnoliopsida > Santalales > Viscaceae > Viscum > Viscum album. Next base: position 602,862,497 of record OY728122.1, read on the forward strand.
TTGTTCGTTGCTAGCTCCAGTTTGCACAGAGGAAGCTCTGACTCTCCTGGATTCGGGATTCTTGTCTGGCTTAGGTTTGCATCGCCTCTGTGTGGTCCAATTTTTGGTTTCCAGGTCAGTGTCTTCCTTTCCAGATTCAGGATCTTTATGTGGCTTCGAGTGCTTAGTGCCTTAGGTTCTCATCACGGATTTCGCGTGCTCGTCGTCGTCTCTGGGTTGATAGTTGCCGGATTCAGAAGACTCTTCTTGGACTTCGAGTTCCAGTCGTGGATGTGGTGTTCTTGGTGTCAACCCCACTTCTGGCTCTAAGATCCCAGGATCCTTCTCATCTCGACCGCAGTTCTGGTGTGCTCTGGTATGCTCGAGGTCAGCTCTAGTGGCTTGGAGGGGGAGGCCCTGTGTTCTATTTCTTCTGGTTTATTGCGCATTGAATAGTTTCTTTTGGTGATTTTCTATGGCTGTGATGGTGTTTTTCTTGGGTATTCTAGAGGTTGGTGTGTGTTTCTTTCCAGTGTTCTTGCGACGGCGCATTTTTCGGTGTATCCTCCTGCCCTTCGATTCCTCCAGCTTTCCATAGTTCACCTGTTTAGGAATCTATTGAGGGATTTTCTGGTGTCTCGATTTGTCCAGCTCTATCCCAGAGAGGCATTGCTGGGTCAGTTCTACTCGGATCCCCTCAATGGAGACCTTCCCTCGAGGTGTTGTTGGTTCTTCCAGTCCTATGCGATGAAGACCCGCCTTCATTCTCATTGGATTGTCTTCTTCTTCGGGTTTCTATGGATGAGGCTGGAAGTTTTTTTTGGATGTGGTGGGATGCAGCTAGACTCGGCTATGTGTTTGGGCTCTGTTCTGTTGTTGGATTGGAAGGATTCTTGGAATTGAATATAGTGGTAGTTTGCATTTGGAATTCTAACGGTGGATGACTTTCTTTCAGAATTGAAGTCAGTGGGTGCAGCTGGATCTGACCACATGGACCAACCCATGATATGATTTAGAGCTGGATGTTCATCTTTGTGGAGATTTTCGGATTTGGTTGTCTGAGAGGGTATGGCGTCAGCCATCGGATTGGGCCTGTGCTTTGACACAGGACACTTGCTTGCTGAACTATTATGAAAAGGTGAAGGGCTTCATCATGTTTAATTGCTGGGGTGGGGTTCCTCCATGTTTTTTGTCTGGTTTTTATCTCTTTGACCTTTAGGTTGTTGAATTTCCTATGTCTATGATGTCTGGGTTTCCCCCTTATTCATTTAAAATTGGATTTTTCAAAAATAATAAAAACTTGAAGGCCTTCGGGCCATTGGATGGATCGTAACCAAAGTAAAGAATGGCGTTCTTCACACATCTCATGTCCTCCATCAAGCCAATTGCCTCAAAGTACTGCTCAACTTTCCAAAAGAAGTTATCTACCTCATTGGAATCCCTCTTTCCATTGCAGTGTTTTGAATGAGGCACATCAATCTTTGGTGTGTCCCGCAGAATCACCCCACTAGCCAACTCGCCACGGTAATTTGACCACTCTATAACGACCCATACATTACATACATTGTTAATACTTCAAAATTGAAGCACACTTATTACAAAATATGACAAAACCACAAAGGACCGTATAGGTATAGTGTCTTTAGAAACTGGGAAACATAAACAACTGATTCATAAATCTTCTACAGTGTCTCCCATTTATTTCATCATATCTAGGGTCCCTTTTAGCATATTCTACTTAATATCCATCTTCCTGACCTGGGGAAAAGAAAACATAAAAGGGTGAGCTCAAATGCTCAGCAAGGGCAAATAAAGGAAATAAAAATCATATCATATCTTTTTGAAAATCAAAACCTGCAAAAGAGATCATAATATCTTAACATGGAATAAATCATAGAAGTGAAAATGAGATCCCCATAATCATAACATAAAACTTGAAACTTTGTGGAATGCACACATAATCATGGAAAATCATTTCTTGTTAGTCATGACTCATTGACAAGACTATCTTAGTGGACAAAGTCCCTTTCTGAACCGAGTTCACTCCTCGTTTCAGTCCTGTATCACTGAACCGAAATAACCTTCCGTTCCAGCCATGTCTATCTCATGAGATATAAAGTCCTTACCCAATGCATTGGAGGGAGATATAGGTCCCACCCATCTTATAATGAATCCTTTCTTATGTGTTCCACATAATCATAAAACATACATCATCGCATAACACAAGTAACAAAAATGGGATTCTTGAAACATCATGACATCATAAATCAATTCATATAAGATAAAGGAATTCATAAAAATAATTCCATCACAACATGATCAAATCAATGTAATAATAGGGATAAAAATATAACCCTTTATTATCTTAGATGGAAAATAATTTTGATAAAACACTTGAACTCCATTCTTGAGGAAAATATCCTTTCTTCTTCAAAAACATTTTTCCTTTCATAACATGTCATACAACTTTAAAATAAAAGAAGTTGATTAAAAATAAACTTGAAAACTTGTAAAGGAAGCTTCTTTGAAGTAATGTTTTAAAAATCCATTCATGCCGTATAAGTTAAAAAAAACATTCTTCGTACTTTTGTCGGAAAAGTCAAAAAGTACCTCGTACGGAAAAACAACAAAAGATTCATTTCATATTCTTTACTAAAAACTCACCTAAGGGTAAAATTGGATTTAAACTATTGAAAGTGGATGGAAACAATATTACATATTGAGGGAACATGGATGTGGATGATAAAATACACCCCAGTAAATACTTACGAATAAACAATCTTGGATAAAAATGAGATTGTGATATTTCCCTTACCTTAGGTCCGATTTGCTTTGTTCGTGTCTGAAGCTCCTGTATAATGGTTTAAATAATGTTATTGACTTATTCCAGAATCATACATATTGATATGAGATCATATATGGTCATATTATTAGCTTCTTGTTAGTAATATTTCATTGTTACTTGTTACTCGGGTCTTTATAACTTTTTGTTCTTATGCGTGTTTTGTCGAATAAATTCTTATTCTTATCTTTAGGTTATAGATAATTCATTTCCAGAATGGTATTAGTGTAGTATATACCATATTCATTCATTCAATTCATTTATATAATCATTATGAAATGAAGATCATGTAGAACGAGTCGCATCACATCGTGGAGACGGTATTCCGTACGTACGCACGAGTGATGATATCGTTCCTATGATCGTGGAATTGTATTGGAGTATATATATATTATTTCAGTATCAATATTACTTCATAATAATCATATATAGTTACTCATTACACCATTATACCCATCCTTGTAAGGTGATGGTGGAAAATAGATTACACCACGGCGTGGAGACGGTATTCCGTACGTACGCACGCGCGGTGATTTCTTTTTCCGTAGGATGGATAGATGGTGAAATAGGTTTGTTTCATACTTATAATAACATATCATTATATGAGTGATACTGATGTTATTACTTCATAATGAAACAACCTAAGAAGAAGAAGTGGAAGAAGAAATAAAGATGAAAGAATTGGTAACGGTAATTACCTCTTCTTTGAAGCGCCTCTTTGAGACCTCCTCTTAGGGCACTAAAATTGGTCTTTGAGGAAGACCAGAACCTCTAGGATTATTATAGGGAAGTGGAGAGGAGAAAATGTCAGGGGTTGGCCGAGCTTGAGTGCTCAAATTGGTGTGAGGAGGAGGGGGAGGAGGTGCCCTTTTATAAGGGAGGAGAGGGGCACCTTAGGAATATCTCAAAATATTATTTTATATTAAAGTCAAAATCGGTTTATAATGGTTCCAAAGGGTCTTATTTCGAAGCTAAAGTGGGGATGGGTCTAAATCCTATCAACCAATAGGATTTAGACAAGTTTAGGGTATTATTTTAACCTTATCAATTAGATTTAACTCTAAGTTAATTAATTTAACTTTTACCGTGTCTTTTTATTTTCTTTCACTATATGGTTAATACACTTACTATAACATGCCAAACGAACCCCAAATTGTTTATTATTAATATATATATCCTTATCTAAGTCATTTGGACGAACCTTAGATTTTTAGGAATAAAATAACAATTAATAATATAATATTTGATTTAAAAACTATTTTGTGTCAATTTTGACACTATTTGATATATGATTTTTGTGAAAGTCATAACAGAATTATATGTTCGAACCAAGTTGATTAAATCAACACTAATATATCATAGTAACCTATAAAATTAGTGGAATTCATAAAAAGTCTCAAATTACATTTATTTTGGTATTTATATTATCAATTTTGTCAATATTTCATTAATAAGATAATTACTGCATCATCTTTGTGTCATAAATAAATTAAATTATTTGATGTCTAAAAATTACAAATAAAATACCATCATGTAGGAAATCTTTTTAGATTTCTAATGAATATTTACAATCGAATTTATCTTATGTATAACCCCATATTAAAAATGATTTACTTATTAAACTTTGATTTTAACTATTTTAACCCTTCTTTAAATAAATTAATAATAAATGTCCTAATCTAATCCAAGTGGGCCTAAATTGTCATATTTTATTCCTAAGTTTGTTTTTGGTCGAATTACACTTGTCCAATAGAATTAGGACATGTGTTAGGGTAATATTAATATCATATTTACCCTTAGTTACCCTATTTACTATTAACCGCGGTAAAAAAAGTAAAAAGTTACTATTCGCCAAAAATTATTTTTATCTCATTGAACCACATTTTACTTACTGATATCAACCGTGTCTGTCGGATTTTCGAAATTCCATTCACAGAAGCGGTAAAATTAAGTTTTATGCAAAATTCAGTTTTTAACCTACCACTTAGTGGTTTCACTATTCATCAAAAATTGAAAGTTTTCAGAAAAATACCAAAATTTCACCCTAGGCTAATTTCGATATTCTGAGTCCAAAAATGAAGTCCATTTTGAAAAATAAAATTTATAAAATTTCAAAAAGTGGTTATTACTATTCATAACGGCTAGTTTTAATAGCATATTGTTGTTTAGTGAAACTCGGTATTGCGTACGACGCAAGCTATCGAGGAAGGTCGCGATTGCGTGTAAAGAAAGCCAAGCAAGTGTTGTGTAGAAAAATATTCCTTTGATGATTTATATAACATAAAAGTCTCGGGTGTTACATTCTACCCCCCTTAAAAAGAATTTCGCCCTCGAAATTCGTCACTTTGTAACAAACAGATGAGGATAATTCTCCCTCATCATATCCTCAAGCTCCCATGTAGATTCTTCAAGTTGGTGGTTCCTCCATAAAACTTTCACCAAGCGAGTGGTCTTGTTTCGTAGGACTTTTTCGCTACGATCCAGAATCTCTATCGGCTGTTCTTCATAAAAAAGATCTTGCTCCAGCGGTACAACTTTTGAGCTGAGTACATGTGAAGGATCTGGTATGTACTTTCTCAGGAGAGATACATGGAACACATCGTGAACTTGAGAGAGATTCGGTGGAAGCGCCAATCGGTAAGCTACCTTCCCAACACGATCCAGTATTTCGAAAGGACCGATATATCTAGGGCTCAACTTCCCCTTCTTTCCAAATCTCATAACCCTCTTCCAGGGAGATATTCGTAAGAACACTTTATCACCCACTTCAAACTCTAGGTCTTTTCTTCGGTTGTCGGCATAACTTTTCTGTCGACTCTGAGCTGCGCTTATGTGTTGTTGAATAGATCTGACCTTTTCTGCCATTTCATCAACGAGATCAGGTCCTAATAGCTTTCTTTCCCCAACTTCATCCCAGCAAGTTGGAGCCCTGCATTTCTTTCCATAGAGAGCTTCATAAGGAGCTATCTGAATACTGGAGTGAAAGCTATTATTATAAGAAAATTCCACCAAAGGTAGGTGTTGATCCCAAACTCCTTTGAAATCCATAGAGCAAGCTCTCAACATATCTTCTAGGGTTTTAATTGTTCTCTCAGACTGACCGTCTGTCTGGGGATGATAAGCAGTGCTGAAACTCAACTCTGTATCCAGAGTATGCTGAAGACTTCGCCAGAACTTCGAGGTAAATCTCGGATCCCGATCAGATATAATAGAAAGTGGTACTCCATGCAATCTTACCACTTCCTTTACATATATCCTGGCAAGCTGATCTAGAGAGAAATCCTCTCTAATAGCAATGAAGTGTGCGGACTTTGTAAGACGATCAACTATGAACCAGATAGCATTATTGCCTTTGGATGTTTTAGGAAGTCCTATGACAAAGTCCATAGTGATGTTTTCCCATTTCCATTCGGGTATGGGTAATGGTTGTAACATCCCCTTAGACTTCTGTCTCTCAGCTTTAACTTGTTGACAAACCAAGCATCGAGAGACATATTCAGCAACATCTCTTTTCATGCCATCCCACCAGAAGTACTCTTTCAGGTCCCTATACATCTTCGTGCTTCTAGGATGAATAGAGAATGATGAACTATGAGCCTCATCCAGCAGCTCATTCTTTAATTCGGGGATGGGAGGAACGCAAACCCGATTCCTGAACTTTATTATCCCATCACAATCAAGGTTGAATTCAGGAACATTTCTCACCTTCTTTTGTAACTTGACATCTTCTTTCTGTGCCTCTTTAATCTTCACATGTATAGATGGTTGAACATTCATTTGAGAAAGATAAGATTTTTCCCCTTCCATTATAATTCCAAGATCCATCCTTTGTAAATCCATAAATATTGGATCTTTTGTGATCCTCATCATGGATAAACTAGCATGGTCTTGTCGACTTAATGCATCTGCCACCTTGTTTGCTTTCCCAGGGTGGTAATGGATTGAGCAGTCATAATCCTTAATCATCTCCAACCATCTTCTTTGACGCATATTCAACTCCTTTTGTGTGAAAATATACTTTAAACTTTTATGATCAGTATAAATATCACACCTTTCACCATAAAGGTAATGCCTCCAAATCTTTAATGCAAATATTACCGCAGCCAACTCCAAATCATGTGTTGGGTAATTTTGCTCATGGATTTTCAACTGTCGTGAGGCATAAGCTATCACCATATCATTTTGCATAAGAACACACCCCAATCCCTTCTTGGATGCATCACTGTAGATCACAAACCTTTCTCCACTACAAGGCAGTGTGAGCACAGGTGCACTGAATAACCTTCTTTTCAACTCCTTGAAATTCTCTTCACATTCCTCTGTCCAGACAAACTTAACTCCTTTCCGAGTCAACTTGGTGATTGGATTAGATAATCGTGAAAAATCTTTTACAAAACGTCGATAATATCCAGCCAAACCAAGAAAACTTCGGATCTCAGTTACTGTTGTTGGTCTTGACCATCTTTCGATAACCTCTGTTTTTGCTGGATCCACAGATATCCCCTCTTTTGAGATTATATGACCCAAAAATGCAACTTTTTGAAGCCAAAATTCACACTTGGTAAATTTGGCATAAAGCTTCTCTTTTCTCAGGGTCTTCAATATAATTCTCAAGTGATCTTCATGCTCTTCCTTGCTCTTTGAATAGACAAGAATATCGTCTATAAAGACTACCACAAATTGATCAAGATAGTCTCTAAAGACTCTATTCATTAGATCCATGAAGATAGCAGGGGCATTAGTAAGACCAAATGGCATCACTATAAATTCATAGTGTCCATACCTTGTACGGAAATCCGTCTTTGGTATATCCTCCCTTTTGACCCTTAATTGATGATACCCTGAACGAAGATCAATCTTGGAAAAGTATTGAGCTCCGCGTAGTTGGTCAAATAAGTCATCAATGCGTGGGAGAGGATATTTGTTCTTGATAGTGATCTTGTTAAGTTCTCTATAATCAATGCAGAGTCTCATTGATCCATCTTTATTCTTAACAAATAGAACAGGTGCTCCCCAAGGTGACGCACTAGGGCGTATGAATCCCTTATCAAGATTCTCTTGGAGTTGCTTCTTCAATTCCTGCAACTCAATTGGGGCCATTCTATAAGGTGTCTTTGAAATAGGCAAAGCACCCGGTACAAGTTCTATTGAAAACTCAACTTCACGATTTGGTGGAAGACCCGGCAATTCCTCCGGAAAGACATCATCAAACTCCCGTACAATGGGCATATTCTTAATCGTGAGTTTCTCACCAACTATTTGAGATAAATAACCATCATTTAGTGGAATCAATACCCATAAGATGGAAGAAATTTCCACTGGAAGGTTATATTCATCCTTGCATTGGTATACGATCGTAGATTGATCTGGAATATGAAATGTGACTTCCCTTCTTTGGAAATTGATATGAGCTCCATGTAGAGAAATCTAATCCATGCCAAGAATCACATAAAATTCCACTAAAGGAAGGATCACAAGATTTGCAGGAAGAACTTTCCCACAAACTTCGATCAGAGAAGAATTATAAACTTTTGATGCGATTGATGTGCCATTAGGTGTTGTCACAGCTAACTCAACATCTAATTGTTGAGGTAATACGGTGATACCCTTAGAAAATTTTTCAGAAATAAAAGAGTGGGTGGATCCAGAATCAAATAAAACATTTGCTACTTTAGAGTGGATGGTAAGTGTACCTTTCACCACATCGTTATCGTACTCCACATCGCTGATAGAAATTGCATGTGACTTTCCTTTGTCTTTAGCCTTAAGAGTTTGTTGACGTCGACCATCATCATCAACCCTTGGATTTGGGCATTGATTGGCATAATGCCCCATCTCCTTGCACTTGAAACATTGAAGTGTAGTAGGTTCATTCTGTGTATCCCTTCCTTTGTTTGCATCATTAGACATCTTCTTCCCATTATCACGGCATTCAAATGCCTGATGACCTTCCTTTCCACATTTAAAACATTTACTTGTCCCTTTAAGACAACTCCCTCCATGTTTCTTTCCACACTTTGAGCATAAGGAAAAGCTCATATTCTTTTCCGTGTGCTCTTTAGATTTTTCTTTGAATTCCATCTTCCTCTTCTTATCAAACCCATGTGACTGATGGGTTACTCCAATCTCCATCTCGACTTTGAGAGCACATCGAACGATTTACTCGTAGCTATTGAAGTCCCTTATGGCTAACGCCCTTCGAAGACTTGGTTTTAAGCCACTAAAGAATCGATCGATCTTACTCTCAGGTTGTATAATAATACCAGAAGCGTACCTTGCAAGTCTTGTAAAATTTGCTTCATAGGTACCAACAGATTCATCATCCCTTTGCTTTAGTTCAAGAAACTCTTTCTCCATCTTTGTTCGGAGAATACGAGGGAAGTACTTATTGAAAAATAAGTTCTTGAACTCGTCCCATTCCATAGACTCAATTTCATCCCTTTGCCTCGTATTCTTAACAAGATTCCACCATTGATCAGCATCTCTTTCCAAACGATACACTGCTAGGATGACTTTATCATGTTCAGAACATTGAAGAACTGAAAATATCTTTTTAGTAGTACTAATCCATTGTTCAGTAACTAATGGATCAATAGACCCGCTGAAAGAAGGTGGACGCTGCCTCATGAAGGATTCAACAGAATGTTGCTCCCTCCTTTGCTCGTTTGGAAATCCTTCATGATTCATAGCTTGAGAAAGTTGTGTGAGCATGGCTACAAGATTTTGCATTCCATCTCCCATATCGTTTGGTTGCTCAGGGGGACAATCATTGCATTGCCCATCGCATTCCGCATTAACACGGTTCCTTCGGGTTCCAGCCATTGACTAAAACCAAGAAGAATAGTGTGAGCAACACTAATTATAATAGGAAACCACATAATTCAAGAATAAAATTTTCATGCTTATGGTCTTATCCTAGGTTATTCAAGGCCATTTCTAAAACACTAAGATTGTGTTCTATTCTTAGACTTATCCTTAGGGTTCTTACTAAGGCTTTCACATCCTAGTTTCCAAAGGTTGACTATACCTTTCCTCTGATACCAACTATAACGACCCATACATTACATACATTGTTAATACTTCAAAATTGAAGCACACTTATTACAACATATGACAAAACCACAAAGGACCATATAGGTATAGTGTCTTTAGAAACTGGGAAACATAAACAACTGATTCATAAATCTTCTACAGTGTCTCCCATTTATTTCATCATATCTAGGGTCCCTTTTAGAATATTCTACTTAATATCCATCTTCCTGACCTGGGGAAAAGAAAACATAAAAGGGTGAGCTCAAATGCTCAGCAAGGGAAAATAAAGGAAATAAAAATCATATCATATCTTTTTGAAAATCAAAACCTGCAAAAGAGATCATAATATCTTAACATGGAATAAATCATAGAAGTGAAAATGAGATCCCCATAATCATAACATAAAACTTGAAACTTTGTGGCATGCACACATAATCATGGAAAATCATTTCTTGTTAGTCATGACTCATTGCCAAGACTATCTTAGTGGACAAAGTCCCTTTCTGAACCGAGTTCACTCCTCGTTTCAGTCCTGTATCACTAAACCGAAATAACCTTCCATTCCAGCCATGTCTATCTCATGAGATATAAAGTCTTTACCCAATGCATTGGAGGGAGATATAGGTCCCACCCATCTTATAATGAATCCTTTCTTATGTGTGCCACATAATCATAAAACATACATCATCGCATAACACAAGTAACAAAAATGGGATTCTTGAAACATCATGACATCATAAATCAATTCATATAAGATAAAGGAATTCATAAAAATAATTCCATCACAACATGATCAAATCAATGTAATAATAGGGATAAAAATATAACCCTTTATTATCTTAGATGGAAAATAATTTTGATAAAACACTTGAACTCCATTCTTGAGGAAAATATCCTTTCTTCTTCAAAAACATTTTTCCTTTCATAACATGTCATACAACTTTAAAATAAAAGAAGTTGATTAAAAATAAACTTGAAAACTTGTAAAGGAAGCTTCTTTGAAGTAATGTTTTAAAAATCCATTCATGCCGTATAAGTTAAAAAAAACATTCTTCGTACTTTTGTCGGAAAAGTCAAAAAGTACCTCGTACGGAAAAACGACAAAAGATTCCTTTCATATTCTTTACTAAAAACTCACCTAAGGGTAAAATTGGATTTAAACTATTGCAAGTGGATGGAAACAATATTACATATTGAGGGAACATGGATGTGGATGATAAAATACACCCCAGTAAATACTTACGAATAAACAGTCTCGGATAAAAATGAGATTGTGATATTTCCCTTACCTTAGGTCCGATTTGCTTTGTTCGTGGCCGAAGCTCCTGTATAATGGTTTAAATAATGTTATTGACTTATTCCAGAATCATACATATTGATATGAGATCATATATGGTCATATTATTAGCTTCTTGTTAGTAATATTTCATTGTTACTTGTTACTCGGGTCTTTATAACTTTTTGTTCTTATGCGTGTTTTGTCGAATAAATTCTTATTCTTATCTTTAGGTTATAGATAATTCATTTCCAGAATGTTATTAGTGTAGTATATACCATATTTATTCATTCAATTCATTTATATAATCATTATGAAATGAAGATCATGTAGAACGAGTCGCATCACATCGTGGAGACGGTATTCCGTACGTACGCACGAGTGATGATATCGTTCCTATGATCGTGGAATTGTATTGGAGTATATATATATTATTTCAGTATCAATATTACTTCATAATAATAATATATAGTTACTCATTACACCATTATACCCATCCTTTTAAGGTGATGGTGGAAAATAGATTACACCACGGCGTGGAGACGGTATTTCGTACGTACGCACGCGCGGTGATTTCTTTTTCCGTAGGATGGATAGATGGTGAAATAGGTTTGTTTCATACTTATAATAACATATCAGTATATGAGTGATACTGATGTTATTACTTCATAATGAAACAACCTAAGAAGAAGAAGTGGAAGAAGAAATAAAGATGAAAGAATTGGTAACGGTAATTACCTCTTCTTTGAAGCGCCTCTTTGAGACCTCCTCTTAGGGCACTAAAATTGGTCTTTGAGGAAGACCAGAACCTCTAGGATTATTCTAGGGAAGTGGAGAGGAGAAAATTGCAGGGGTTGGCCGAGCTTGAGTGCTCAAATTGGTGTGAGGAGGAGGGGGAGGAGGTGCCCTTTTATAAGGGAGGAGAGGGGCACCTTAGGAATATCTCAAAATATTATTTTATATTAAAGTCAAAATCGGTTTATAATGGTTCCAAAGGGTCTTATTTCAAAGCTAAAGTGCGGATGGGTCGAAATCCTATCAACCAATAGGATTTAGACAAGTTTAGGGTATTATTTTAACCTTATCAATTAGATTTAACTCTAAGTTAATTAATTTAACTTTTACCGTGTCTTTTTGTTTTCTTTCACTATATGGTTAATACACTTACTATAACATGCCAAACGAACCCCAAATTGTTTATTATTAATATATATATCCTTATCTAAGTCATTTGGCCGAACCTTAGATTTTTAGGAATAAAATAACAATTAATAATATAATATTTGATTTAAAAACTATTTTGTGTCAATTTTGACACTATTTGATATATGATTTTTGTGAAAGTCATAACAGAATTATATGTTCGAACCAAGTTGATTAAATCAACAATAATATATCATAGTAACCTATAAAATTAGTGGAATTCATAAAAAGTCTCAAATTACATTTATTTTGGTATTTATATTATCAATTTTTTCAATATTTCATTAATAAGATAATTATTGCATCATCTTTGTGTCATAAATAAATTAAATTATTTGATGTCTAAAAATTACAAATAAAATACCATCATGTAGGAAATCTTTTTATATTTCTAATGAATATTTACAATCGAATTTATCTTATGTATAACCCCATATTAAAAATGATTTACTTATTAAACTTTGATTTTAACTATTTTAACCCTTCTTTAAATAAATTAATAATAAATGTCCTAATCTAATCCAAGTGGGCCTAAATGGTCATATTTTATTCCTAAGTTTGTTTTTGGTCGAATTACACTTGTCCAATAGAATTAGGACATGTGTTAGGGTAATATTAATATCATATTTACCCTTAGTTACCCTATTTACTATTAACCGCGGTAAAAAAAGTAAAAAGTTACTATTCACCAAAAATTATTTTTATCTCATTGAACCACATTTTACTTACTGATATCAACCGTGTCTGTCGGATTTTCGAAATTCCATTCACAGAAGCGGTAAAATTAAGTTTTATGCAAAATTCAGTTTTTAACCTACCACTTAGTGGTTTCACTATTCATCAAAAATTGAAAGTTTTCAGAAAAATACCAAAATTTCACCCTAGGCTAATTTCGATATTCTGAGTCCAAAAATGAAGTCCATTTTGAAAAATAAAATTTATAAAATTTCAAAAAGTGGTTATTACTATTCATAACGGCTAGTTTTAATAGCATATTGTTGTTTAGTGAAACTCGGTATTGCGTACGACGCAAGCTATCGAGGAAGGTCGCGATTGCGTGTAAAGCAAGCCAAGAAAGTGTTGTGTAGAAAAAGATTCCTTTGATGATTTATATAACATAAAAGTCTCGGGTGTTACACACTCCCTCTTAAGTTGATAAAGATTTTGGTCGTATCTGGCCATAGCATCCCCATGATGGGATAATATTCCCTTTTTCCAATACATAAACTCATCTTTCTCGGTAGAATTCTCCTTGGCGTACCTCTCAACTGATGCCACTCGATCTTGGAGAGTGAAGAGCGCATCACGTAGGCCCACGATGCCTAGTGCCCATTCCTCATCGTCTCCCTCAACATACTCGAGCCTTTATTTTACGTCAGCAAGGAACTCCTCCTCCCTTAGGAGACACTCCTCAAGAGTCTCCATGGTCTCACAAGACTTTCCACCCTTCTTCCTAGGAATGGACTACATGGTCTCCTTCTCATACATGATAGGATCCTCTACATTTGAGCTTTCCATCACAAACTCTTACCTTGAACACCTCTGATACCAACTGTCACAGGACTTGGTCGTCTCCCAAGCTCTCATGCGGCACCCATCTAGTTTCCTTTCACAAAGCCTAGATGAGTTCAGCCTTTCTACACTCACAACGGAATTAAGGATCATAAGGGAAGTGCTTGACAAGCTCACAAGACACAAGTGAAAAAAAGCTCTCAAATGCTCTCAAATTATTTGTGTCTTTACAAATGAGGAGACACTCCCTTTATATAGGGATTGGTGGAAAATTATACAATATTCTAGAATATGTACACTTCCACATGATTCTAGAGTATTCTAGCCTACTCTACTAGAATATACATGGAGCATTCTAGAACCCGTTGAGATCCACAACCTTCCATGGAGGCCTAGAATGTTCCAGACCCTTCAAGGCCCAAGGGGTGTTCCACAACACTTCGTAGAAGTCTGGAATATTCCATAACTTAGTGTATATGTAGATAACTCTAGAGGATTCTACAGAGCCTCACCACCGGGTCTCCTCTCCATTTGGTGGGGCGTGACACAATGCTCAGATGCACTTTTGTACCCAGTTATTTCTGTAATCCCTTCCTAAAACGTGATGTGAAATGTCTATCTCAATATGAAATGATACTTTAAGGAACCACATGTAAGTGTACTACCTCCCAAACATAAAGATTATCTAGATCATCTACTAAAAAGGTCTCTCAAATCATTATAAAATGAGACATCATAACCAGATAATCCACAATAAACAAAATTGCATCACTATATCAGGACATCCTTGTAAACATCATCACAAAATTCATGGTTACATCATCACATTTCCACTCGATAATAAGTAAAAATTATAAGAGACCAATGGTTCATTGGTGCTCAACCTTCACCCACTGGCTGGTGGAGTACTCTTTGAAAAAACCCACAACATCCTTCTTTATTCTTGACCACCAGTACTAGTACTACATGTAACATACTATTACTAGTTTTCAAGTATTACTAGACCCTTTTTTTATCATTCTTTGGTTTAGTCTTATCTCAGGTTGTTTTGGGAGAATTTTTTAAATTCTTGTAATTTTTGGGATGTGCATGGTTGGCACACAATTTTCCCAAACCTTGCCCCTCCCAATGAAAATTGTTCATCCCTATACAGTGAAGGTTTATATAGTTGGGACATGGTTTGAAAAATATGCACCCACCTAGAAGAGATTGTGCACCCTAGTAGAGGGTTTAATGGTTAGTGTGCACGGTTTTTCTAACCATGTGGCCCTATCCAGATAATCATGCGCACTAGTTTCTTTATTATAAAAGTAGTTTTAAAATTCCTCAGAACCCTATTTTAACCCCCCGATTGACCCAAATTCGACCTAGCTCAGATTCCTAGGTCTTGTAAGCTCTTAAGAACTAATTTTGGATCCTCTAAACTCATTCCTTGGTGTATCGAATGGTGGTGAATCTCGTTCGATTCCTCTCTAATAATTGAATCCCCTCCCATGTGTTCTATCCCTATCTCTCTTTCTCTCCTCCTTAGAGAGTGTTAAATATTAATATTGTTGATGGATGTAAACTCTATTGTAATGGATCTTGATTCTAGGTTTTTTTCTTGATCTTTATTGTCATCGTTCTTCATTGGTGAAACCTGTTGTGAGCATTGTATGTTGTAATTCCATGATTAAGGGTAGGTTATTCCATTTAAGATTGGTTATTTGATTAAAACTTTAATTTATTGTTGTTTGAAATTGGTTTCAATTGATTTGTGAAAAAACCAATTTGATGTGAATTGGAATTTGAATTTGAATTGGCATGGAATTTTAGGAAAACCCCCCAATTCCAATGGAATTGAAATTTGGGGTAGATTTTGAAATTTATGGAATTTGTGAAGTGATTTGAGAATTAGTTTTAGAAAATTGACAAAATTGAATTTTTCAAAACGATTGGTTTTTTATTGAAAAGGCATGAAATTATGAAAAAAAAAATTGTTTTGATTTTGAAAGTGAATTAAAATTTTGAAAAGGAAAAGTGGTAAATTTAATTTTGAATGATGATTGATTTTAAATGAAATGGTTTTCCCTTTTTCTACTGGTTGATTGAGTACATGCGAGCCTGGGTAGTTAGTGGGTTATTTGGGACAAACATGCTAGGATGGTAATTCCCTAGAAACGAATTGATGATGAAAAGTCTAACAAAAATCTAGTTAGGAAGATCTTATCCTTGATGGGATATTGATGGGTCATATTCACCCTGAGCCTAAGGGATGTGTGTACACATATTTCCAAGATAATTGATATGAGATGTGTGAGGATCCTATAACTAGGAATAATCGTACCATAGGGAAAATTATCATGGTGGTTATTGTGATTATTTTGATGTATGTATATAATCCATTGATTATGAAACTATTTTATTCATTCTAGTTGATATATATAAATTGTTTTATATAAAATTTTTATTTAATCCATGTTTGAAATGTTTTCCATCATTCTAAAATGAAATCATGTTTTGTTTTAGATATCAAATTGTATCTACATTCCCTATTTTATTGAAACTGAAATCATTATTTTTTTTATTATTATGGAATCTTATTATGGAACCCTGAGTGAGACCTTATTGGGATTTTTAGCTCACACCCTACCTTTGACTTTAGGTGTTTATAGATTTCCTTCTATCAAGTCTGAGCAAAGGTAAAGCATCTCTTGGAGGAGGTGGATGATCTTGATCCTTTGGGGATTGGAGTGATGATTCCTTTGGGGATGTTTGAGTTTTATCTTTCCAATTATTGAGTAATTTATGATGTATAGTTTTGGGTTTTGATATACCAGTTTGGTTTTTGTTACTCTCTCCTTTTGGAGTGTTGAAAATACTAACTTGTTTCTTTATCTTCTGTTGTTTTGTGGAAAATCCATTCCCTTTTTTATATTTTATGATTTCATGTGCTAGTTTCCAATCGGTGGGGATCAGGAATGCCCTTCAGGCTATGTCAGTTCTAGCTCAGGTATTAGGGTTCCAGTGTATATGGGCCAGTTCATGACAAGTTGGTATCAAAGGTGCGGGTTTTTCATATTTTCTTGATGTTAGTATGCAGTTTTGGGAACTTGTCAGGACTTATGAGGTAGTTATGAGTGAGTTAATATCCAGATCTCATCATAACGAGCCTTAAGTCACCATGGGTGGTTTGGGAAAGGTGTCTTGAGGAGTAATTTGATCTATTTTTAGTCTTTTCATTGTTTTGATATGGATAGTTGATATCCAAATCTTTTTTTCTTATCTGATGGGATTAATTTCCTTGTTAATCTTGTAGATTTGTTGATCTGAGTAACCTTATAACATCTTCAATTTTTCCGCTGATGTTGTGTAGCATCATGCCTCTGAGAATATGTGTGAATAGGTTCCAGGAGGAAGCTGCTAGTGAACCACAATGAGTGAATCCTATCATGGACCAGAACCTCTTTGAGATTATTGTGTGTCCTATCCAAGCTCTGGGATAAGAACCTGCACTCGTTCTCATTCAAGATCCAGTTGTGGAAGCTCAAAGGTATGAATCCCATAATCATGCTCAGGAGTTCCTTCACTAGAATCCACCAGTGTTCTAAGGATATAATGATCCTCAATAGTCTAAGGATTTGTTAAGAATGATAGGTATTTTATTTGAGTTCTTAGAAATTTCGGATTCAATTAAGGTGAAATGTGCTACCTTCACGCTAGAGGGGCCTAACAAGAGATAGTGGGACTCTATGGTAATAGTGAAGAAGCATGGTGGTTTGGAGTGGAAGTAATTTAAAGTTATTTTCAACTATTAGTTCTATCCATAGTATATGGTTTCGGTTAAGGATATGGAGTTTTTAAAACTCAAGCAGGCTGATAGGACCATGACGGAGTATGTAAACCACTTTGTCAAGATTGTGTAGTTTTCACCTGAGATTGTGGAAAATTAGAATTGAAGACTAAACAGTTTGATATTTTTATTCAATATGATTTTTTCTATCATGATTTCTTGATGAATATATCTTATTATATTAATGTTCTTGATAAGGCATTGATGGTTGACCTTGATCTGGCTGGTAAGTCAGGGTTGGAGGGAATTCCTTTTTCTCCCAGTGTAAGTTTTGTTAGTTCCTTTAAAGGAAAGAGAGAGTGTGACGATTCTCATGGTGGATCTTGATAGTAGGGTTCTTTAATACCTCTTGAAGTTCCTGGAATAGGTCCTTTGACTTTCTTCTAGTGTGCCAAACCTGGGCATTTGAATCGAGTTTTCACTAAGGCACCCAAGATCTGCAACTCTTATGGACATTCAGGACACTTATAGAAATTCCGTTATATCTTTTTTTCCCATATAGTGGTACAGGATCATAAACACTAGAAAATTACTATGGTGAATTCGAATGCATCAATATCTAAGGATTTCCATCCACAAGAATCCAGAACAATGTTTCTTCACGCAATGGAAGAGTCTCCAGTGGAAGCTAATACAAGTTTAGTGATTGTGAGAGGTAACATCATTATAGATTTATCTTTAGTGGATTCTTTATTTGATATTGGTTCATCTCGTTCGTTTATATCAACTCGTATTTTGAACCTACTAAATATTCCTACAAAGATTTTGTCTTATGTGATGGGTATTATTACACCCCTATGAATGAAGAGAGTGTAGGGTCTTCATTGTCCTACTTGTGTTTTATCTTTATTAAAGATTGAAATTACTTGGTATTTTCTGGTTCTCAACATGAAACCTCTTGATTTTATTCTTAGGATGGATTTAATCATTTCTAATAAGGCTCAAATTGAATGTTATCTTTGATGGTTATCCTTTATTGCGCTCGATGGGGTGTGTCATGTCTTTCAAGGAGAATAGGACCCAATGTCGAGTAGAGTTAGACCTTCTTATCCAGAGTTATGTAAAGTAATATCAGTGTTCGATTTTAATCTAGAGTGGGATTCTTTGAGTGATGATCTCACTCCAGTTTTCATCGATTTTACTGATATTTTTCCTTCTAAATTCTCTAATTTTCCACTAATAAGAGAGGTGGATTTTTCTATTTATTTATTTATCAATACTTAAATGATATATATACCTTCTTACCCTATGGAACCAGATGAAATGAATGAGTTAAAGACTCAATTGGATGATATTTTAGGGAAAGGATTTATACGCCCGAGTGTTCCACCTAGGTAGAACCTATTCACTTTTCTAAAAGAGTTGATGGAAAACTTTTCCTATGTGTTGATTACCAGAAACTCAACTAAGTTATGGTAAAGAACAAGTATATGTTGCCACAGATTGATGATTTTTTTGACCAATTGAATGGAGTGAATTGGTTCTCAATGATTGATCTTTGATCTGGTTATCACCAGTTGAGAATAAAATAATCTAACATTCATAAAATTGTCTTTCAAAGAAGGTATGACCATTATGAGTATCTTGTTATGAAATTTGGTCTAACCAATTCTCCTAAAGTCTTTATGGATCTGATAATCAGGATATTCCATGAGTATCTTGATACATTCAAGGTGATATTTGTGGATGACATATTAGTTTACTCTAAGTCTAAGGAGAATCATGTGTGTCATTTGAGATCAGTTCAATAGTTGTTGAGGAATCATTAACTTTATGATAATCTATCTAAATGTGAATTTTGGATTTAGGAAGTGAATTTCTTAGGATACATGGTCTCATAACATGGTATCTCATTTTATCCTAAGAAGTTGAAAGTTATCAAGACATGGTATAAACCACGTAATATTTTTGAGATTCAAATCTTCTTGGGTTTAGTAGGGTATTATCACCAGTTTGCAAAAGATTTCTCAAATTTTTCTTCTCTAATGATCACTCTCACTCAAAAGGGAGTGAAATGTTCTTAGGATGAGAAATTTCAGAGTTTCTTTGTTAATCTAAAACTTCTTTTGAATTTTTCACTGGTGTTGACTCTTCCAAAGATTGGGCAGGGCTATGTGGTATTCTTTGACGCATCAGGTTTGGGTTTGGGTTTTTTTCTTATGTAAGCTGATCATGTGGTAGCTTATGGATCTCAATATCTTAGTCCACACGATAATAATTATCTGACTCATGACCTTGAACTCACAGTTTTTATGCACACACTTAAGAGTTAGAGGAATTAACTTTTCAGAGAAAGTATTAATGTGTATTTTGACCACAAGATCTTAAGTTATATCTTCCCTCAAAAAGATTTAAATCTTCACCAAAGGTGTTGGATGGAGTACCTACAGTATTTTTATTTTGAAATTGCCTATACCCTGAAGAAAGGGAATGTTTTCATTGATGTTTTAAGCAGGAAACTTCTGATCCATGTCATGAAAGAATAATCAGAAGAGTGGAACTTGATGGAGCTTTTTGCATAGTTTCATATAAGAGTTTAGGAAATAAGGCTCAAGGTTGTCTTGGAAAGTGTTCAGTTGACCTCCGCTCTTATCATGATGAGTCTTCATGAACAATATATTGATAATGAATTCTGTATCACTAGAGACTCACTTCGTGGTGGGGAGATCATTGTTGAGTGGTTGTTCTCCAAGGAGGGTATTCTATGTTTTTAGAATCTATTTTTTGTTCCATTATCCAAGAGAAAATTTGTTATGTGGGATTTCCATAATTCTCAATGGGATGTGCACCCAGGAACCACAAAGATGTTCTATGACATGAAGAATCGATTTTTGTGGAAAAGTATGAGATGGGGCATTGATGATTTTTTCTCTCATTATTATACTTTCCAAAAGGTTAAGGTCGATCACTAGAGACCTTCAGGTTTGCTTCATCCAGTTCCAATGATAATTTAGAAGTGGGGTGATATTTTTATGGACTTTGTGGTTGGGTTTCCATGTAGCCTAAGAAAGAATAATTTGATATGGGTTATGATCGATAGGATGAAAAAATCAGCCCACTTCATACCCATTAATGATACAACCAAAGTTGAGGAGTAGAGGAATATTTATGTGAAATATATTGTTTTTTTCATGTAGTTTAATCTACTATAGTCTTAGATAGAGATTTTGGTTTTACTTATCGCTTTTGGAGAGGCCTTCAGGAGGCACTGGGAACTCAGGTTTATTTAATCATAGCATACCATCCACATATGGATGTCCAGATAGATAGATCTATACATATTCTTGAGGATGTGTTTCGTGTCTGTGTCCTTGATTTTGGTGGATCTTTGGATGACCATTTGGGACAGGTTGATTTTTCTTATAACAATAGTTACCGGTCCATAGTCAGAATGGATCCTTTTGAGACCTTGTATGGTCAGCCTTATAAATCTTCATTATGTTGGTCAGATATTGGTAAAAATTAATTGGTTGGATTGAGTTTGGTACAAAATATGATAGATCGTTGGAGTTTTCAGGTGGTGACCAGGTGTTATTGAAAGTTTCACCTCATTTAGGTCATCAACGCCTTGGGAGTAAAGGGAAGTTTTCTCTTCATTTTTTGGGACCTTTTTAGGTTTTTGAGAATATGGGGAAAGTGTCTTACCATGTAGAAATTCCACTATATTTGATGTTGATACATAATGTGTTTCATGTATCTTAGCTTTGAAAATATCTTTCTGATCCATCTCATGTCTTGAGCTGGGAGGATCTTAACGTTGAGCCTAATTTATCTGTTATTGAGCATCTAGTTAGGATAGTTTATTTTGAGACAAAGATACTTCATGGGAGGACAATACCTTTTTTTTGAGTGTTATGGAAGCACAGTTCTGATTCTCATGAGGCTTGGGAGAGGGAGACAATGATGAGAGAGTAGTGGACTCATCTTTTTTATATAGAATTTTCTTGAAAAGCTTTATGGGGAAAGAAATTTTCTATGGTGGAGAGGTTGTAACATATTGTTACTATTTTTTAGTTATTAATCTACCCTTATTTTGATCATTCTTTGGTTAGGGCTTGTCTCATGTTGTTTCGGGATAATTTTGGAAATTTTTGGAAGTTTCTGGGTTGTGCATGGTTGGTTCACATTTTTTCCAAACCGTACCCCCCAATGCAAATTGTGCAACTCTTTACAGTGAGGATTTGCATGGTTAGTGCACAGTTTTAAAAATTGTGTGCCCACCTAGTAGAAACAGTACACCCCAGTAGAGGGGCGCACAGTTTGTCTAACCGTACAACCCTACCCAGCTAACCATGCATGCGGGATTTCTTTATTCCAAAAATTGTTTTAAAATTTCCAAGACCCTTTTATTTAACCCTCACTCAACCCTAATTCAACATATCTCATATTCCTAGGTCTTAGAGACTCTCAAGAACCAATTTTGACTCCTCAAAACCCATTCCCTAGTGGAGCGAAGTGTGGAAGATCTCATTTGATCCCTCTCTAGTAAGTGAATCTTCTATCATTTGTTCTATCATGCTATCTCTTTCTCTCCTCCTTATAGAGTGTTTATATCATCATGTTGTTGATGGATATAAACTTTGTTTTAATGGATCTTAATTCAAGGTTTGGTTTCTTGATCTCTATTATCATTGTTCTTCATTGGCAAAACCCATTGTGGGTGTTGTGTGTTGTGATTTTGTGTTTAAAGGTAGGTGGTTCCATTTAAGATCGGCCATTTTATTAAACCTTGAATTTCATGTTGTTTGAAATTTCTTTCAAATTGATTTATGAAAAAACCAATTTTATGCTAACTGGAATATGGATTTGAATTGGCATGGAATTTTTGGAAAAATCCCCAATTCTAATGGAATTGAAATTTGGGGCATATTTTAAAATTGATATAATTTGTGAAGAAATTTGAGAATTGGTTTTAGAAAATGGCCTAAATTGAATTTTTGAAAACCTATGATTGGTTTTGTATCGAAAAGAATAAAATTGTGAAAAAACCATGTTTTGATTTTGAATGTGAATTGTAATTATGAAAAGGAAAAGTGAGAAATTGAATTTTGAATGATGATTGATTTTAAATGAAATGGTTTTCCCTTTTCTATTGATTGATTGAGAACATGTGAGCTTGGGTATTTAGTGGGTTATTTGGGAAAAGCAATCTAGGATGGTAATTCCCTAACAATGGATTGATGATGAAAACTCTAACAAAAAACTAGTTAGGCAGGTCTTTTATCCCTGATGGGATGTTTATGGGTCATATTTACCCTGATCTTGAGGGACATGTATACACATATTGCCTGGTTTTAGATGTATGAGGATCCTATAACTAGAAAATATTGTACCACAAGGAATATGACCATGATTCTTGTTGTGATTATTTTGATGTGTATATATATTCCATTGATTATGAAATTATTTTATTCATTCTAGTTGATTTATATAAATTGTTTTGTATAAAAAAATTATTGAAGTCATGTTTGAAATGTTTTCCATCATTCTAAAATGAAATAATTTTTTGTTTTAAATATGAAATTATATCTTCATGCCCTATTTTATTGAAATTTAAATCAAGATTTGGTTTATTATTATTGAATCTTATTATGGAACAATTTGTGAGACCCTATTGGGATTTTTATCTCACATCCTACCTTTTCCTATAGAATCTCTATAGATTCCCCATCCTCCTGCAAACTCAATACTCTAATGGTGGTTGGTCACACTAAAAATGATAGTGGTCAATCCTGCCACATTGATGGCATTGTAATATGTTGTCATCTTGAAAAGACGGATCGCCACCCTGATGGCCCTACTCATTGCTACCCTAGCGGTACCCATTGAAATGATGCTTCCAACCATTTGACGGCCCACTATCTGTTCCTATCACTAAATCCACCTTCCATGAACCTTTAGATTCCCTCAAATTCCTCTTAGTAATAAGGGTATGATTCACTACCTCTGAAAGATTCAGCGGGAAAAACATTCACCGGTACTCATGTTTCATACCTGAGGTCATCCTCAAAATGCCTCACCCTTTTCACCTCATCCCTTGAAATCTTGGGGGAAAATTTTTGCGAGTCCATAAAATGAGTAGCATAGTCCATCACAGACATGATTATTTACTCAAGGTTCATGAACTCCATAGCCCTGTCGGCCCTTAAGGTCTCGAGAAATAAATAATCAAATAACCTGGTCAAAAAATATTTACAAATCATCCCACATGTTAATCATCCTAGACCAAGACATCCCACCAACACTTTGCTGGCCCTCGAAGCATGTACATAGTAAGTTTTACCGTCTTTTCTAGAGGTATTTCCAGAAGCTTGAATATAGTATACATAGACTCTACCCACAACTCAGCCACCTAGGGACCACCATCTCTAGAGAAAAATAATAGATTTTGTAACTTAAACTCTCTAGTAAGGTTTGACATTATCATCACTGCTCGTGGAACTTCCCTCTCCATTAACTGTACAACACACAACAAGCTCTCTTGAAGATAAACATCCATAACTAAACCTAATACTGCAGGAGGATCTGGCCAAGCCACCTCTGGGGCATGCTCATCATCTCCCTCCCGATTCTCAACCGAATTCCATTGTGGATGAATTTATCTACAATTCCAATAACATGCCTCATAACACATAAATACATCAGTTCTTGATATCATAGTTTATGAGAAGATGGTAATAGTCATAACATCATGCTATTCTCAACATCTAATATCACTGGAATCTTATAACACGAGCACTCTCACTATCATTATCTACCTATACACAGGGTCAACACCATATACAAAAGAATTCTTCACCATACATATAGGATCCATATCATCACATTTTTTCCATTTTACTTTAACCATATTTTTCATAATTGAGTCTCAGTTAAATAAAATATCAATTACAAGTTATAGAGGAAAATGCATTATAAGTTTTAATTGGAATTTTATTTATCTATTCCATATAATAATCAAGATAAGAAATTATGTAATACACTTTTAACCATTTAGAAGATTGGTTAAGTAAGATGTCACCATAAATTTATATGGGAAAAACCATATAAATTGTTTCTAACACATCAAATAACTGACTCTAATATCGTATCCAAATATATAATAACATAAAATCATGAAAATGACATTTGAATCCTAAGCGTCTGATATGATGCATGAACACATATCCTCTTATCATTCCAACCAAGAGATAAAAATATCATAAATCATAAATTCTAAAATCATGTGTATCACTCAAGGAGAAAACGTTCAACAGTAAAAACATAAACCAAAATAGAAATCCCATCCATGACAACATATACTTTTCTCATGTGTGGGTTAGATACTCACAGGAATGAGTTTTGTACCAAGTTTTGACATCACTCTATCTCCTGACTACCTTACCCAAATATTCAGATAAAAGAAAGGGCTCTGATACAACTTTGTGGCATCCTTCAACCAGAGACCACTAATTTGTGTCTTAGCCGGTGGCACCATGTCAACTTAGGTGTGCCTCCCCATATGCCAAATGTTGTAGACTAACAGAAAATGTCTAAGTTGGTATAGTGGTGAGACTATACCCTCGTATTAGAGTGAAATAATAGCATAAATAATAAAAAACATAAACATAAAAATAAATAAGTAAACATACATCACGAAAAGTTCCAATAAATGAACATAACCAATGCTATATAAAAAATGATGGTCAAACAATGCCAGGAAGTCATATAATCAAAGTAGATTATATACACCATCAACCTGAAAGGAACAAATGGTAAAAACTGAGAAACTCCCCCAAGACTAGCCCAGAGTCTTAGCCTAGTCCCATATCACATTCTCTATCCTAGATATCCAAATCAAGCATCAGTCATCGGCTGTTTTCCGTTATCATGTGTTGCAACCATGAATTTCATTTGGGTACCAAATAGCGGCCTGAGAAGGGTGTGAGTATGAATCGGTAGCCCACTTCCAACGATGTCTAAAGCATATCCAATCTAAGTAAATAGTGAACATTGATGTTCATAATAAAATTAAGGTGAAACATAAATATATTAACCATCATCGATCCTCAGGTTCTATGGTGACACTCGGGATTGACCATACCTACTTCAGCCTAAGTCGGATGTCTCTTATCATATTTCCCATAGAGGAACATCTGAATCCAATGAGCATATTCTAGACATCCCAAAGAAATAGTCATAATCTAAATACATTGAGAATGTCCAAGGAATTTCAACTCATTATTATGATCTAAATCCAAGTCATTCTAAACAATTAGTCATAATCTTAATCAAATGAACATGTATAATGCATTTCAAACCATTAATCATAAACTGAATCCAAGTAGTGTGTCCAAGGCATTCCAAACCAATAGTCAATCAATTTATCTTCTCATTTATTTCAATTAATTCAAGGACCAAATGAAAAACATGAATACTGGATCTTAGAGAATGTTTTAATCATCCCCAACACATGTACATGATCAATTACTTAATCCATGTCACCCTTAGGGTCACCCCTTTAATTACCCACTTAATTCCCAAATTCAACACACCTCATGGGAGGCTAAAGTCTTAGTCTAAACTTTCAAATGACAACTTGAAACCTGGGGAGAGATCTAATTTCATGGTTTAGGGAAAAGAAACATTTAATTATATTTTAGGTTAAGCATGTGGTATGTTGGTGTGAACGTACATCATATGCATTAAATAAACTATGTGAATTTTAAGGGATAGATTCAAGACCATCTACCTTATTCTCACAGAAACCTACACATCTAGTATCAACCATTGTTTTGAGTTTAAATGACAGAAAATTCAAAAGCATACGAAAATCCTGAAATAGGGCATAATACCCATAAATAGCGTGAGATAAAGAGACAATAGAAGAAACAAAGAAATGTTGGATACATAGGGAAATCCTTTCCCTAAGATTCCTATCATGATGAATAGCATCCAATTTTATTAATGAACAAGGGAGAAACCCAGCTAGAAGGAGAAGGAAACCAAAGGGGTAGCATAGTGGGCCGCATATTGGACAAGAGGGGAACCCCATTTTATTTCAAACACCACCCTTAATTAATTAATAAAAAAAGGATGTCATAAATGATTCATGTCATGATCATGAGGTTCATGCCATGAATAAGTTCAGGTAGAGATGACTCCCCCTATGCTCAAGCCTTTCATGGTGTGAACCTCAAATTCACGCCGTGAAGCATGCTACCTGAGTCATTCATGTCGTGATGCCTAGCGTCATGTCGTAAATGATTGCAGTCTACAGCTTTTCAGTAGTAGACCTGCCTAATCTTCCTGAAACCTCTCCTGATCTATTTACAACACCAAAAACATTCATAACAAGGTAAAATACACAAGGTTCAGCAAAAATTAAATGGGTACACACCATGAGAAAGTTTGGGGTTTTATAATAGGTTTGTGAGGTCATGATGTGGTTTTGCATTGTGGTATGAGTTATTAACCTCACTTTATCTATATATATATTTTTCACTGGTTTTTATGCTTCTTTCATGTTTATATAAAATATGAGTTAACTTATTATTATCTTAGTGGCATGTGTGGGAAGTCTTTGGGGGTTTGCCTAATAGGTTGTATACTCACCCCCTTTTATATCTTGGTGTGTATGAAAATGTTGTTTGTCATAATATAGATAAAGGGAAGACCTCTTACTTTTCTAGTGGAGCACCTTGATGTGATGGTCATGTTCAATGGAGGCTAGATCTTGGACATGGTCATGGAATGTAGTTGGGTGTAGTGTCACATTTGGCACCATACTTTCTCTTTTGAGTTTTGAGTCTTGTAGACTTATTGGGTGTTGTTGTTGGTTGTTGTGACTCTAATTATTTTATGTCATGTATTTGGAGTTTTGGTTGATTTATCATGCATCATATTTATATTATTTCATTGTAGTTCGTCAATTTTAGGTTTTCTTCTATGCAAGGGAAAATTATCCCCCAATAATATGGTGAAGTCTTAAGCATTTATTGTTAGTCTTTGGTGTAACAACCCAAACTTTTATCAATGAAATTTTTTCCTTTTTATAATTATTTTATATGGTATAAAACACATACATAGCATAGAGAGCTCAATAAAAACATTATTTTCATAAATTAAGAATGAAATAAGTGAAATTCATAGAAATTAAGGAACTTATACCAATGGAATAGTAACTTAACCCTTGGAATAGTAACATGACCATTAGGAATAGTAATCTGGCCAATATAATAGTAACCTCACCTATAAAGGTATAAATAAAATTTAGGAATATTATAAATGATAATGTGATATAATTATATCATAGTATAAGTAAATAAATTTTTTAAAAATGATATATTAAGTGTTGGTATTTTTTTAGAAAAAACATAATTGTTTATTTACAATTTTATAAATATATTAATTTAAAAGAAAATTTATTTTCATAAAATAGATTCATAAATTAATATTTTGTTTTCTTATGATTATAAGATATTTTTTTGATACCTAAATTAATTTTTCAAAGTGTCATAAAATCAGTTATAATTTTAAAATCAGTATTTTTCGAATAAATGGTGATTTTAATTAAAAAATAAATTTATCATATTTAGAAAATTATTTTAATAAAATGAGTTCATTTTTGAATTTTACACATTAAAAAATGGTTAGGGAGAATTTTTTGTATTTTTCTAAAATAGTTGATTTTTTGGTGAATAGTGAAATACGGTAATTTACGGTATATAACATTATAAGTTAAATAAAATATATCTTCATTCATTATTGATGTAAGCACCCTAATATTTAACACTCCTTATTTATTTAATATATTTAGTTATAAGGTTGAAACTATTGGTAGTATTGAGCCAAAATAATAAAATAATGAATAAAATAATCAAAAACCACCCCTCTCATCCCCAATAAATATCACTCATCACCGCCTCTTCTCCTCACACTTTCCAATATTTGAAGCTTGACCAAATTTTGCCAAATACCCTTCCCAAGACTCTTCCCCGTGTCCAGGAGCCTTTGGTCTCAACAAAAGACAAAATTCAATTTCTCAAAGGAGGATCTCAAGGAGAATAATTTAAGAGGTAAAATCATCTTTCATTTTCTTTTAATTTCTTTTCAACTTCTTTCCTTTTCTTATTCTCTCCTCACTGCCCCTTATACAAGTGGAATGATAACTCCAATATCTTATATATACTATAATTTTATTATTTTAATGTAATAATTCATCATCAAACCTCTTCTCCTCTCCCTTTTATTCTAAAAATAAAAACATCATCCCTGAGGTGTTGATTTATCGTCTTCGAGGACAAAAAGTTTTCATTTTCCTTTACCGCCTTCAAGGATGGTCATAAAACCATTATAATGGTTGAAACATATTGTAAAATGTGTGTTATAACCTTTTTTATTTTCTGGAATTAACATATATACATAATATTAAATAATAAAATAAAACTAGTTCGTGATGAATGAAAAAATACCAAAGTAATCTAAACAATCATCATTAACATTTTATTTAATGAATCATCCTCATATTTGAAAAAAAAAATATATAAGACCATTTAAACTTTTTTAAGTTCACTAATAACATATAATTTCAATTCTGGATAATTATTCTCATTTTACATGATTTTTCATACATATATACAAGTGAACTGATCATGAAAACCAAGAAAACAAACACTCCCGAACAATGAAATCAAACTCTATAACTCATCAAAATGGTCATAAATGAACTTAATAAAATTATAATGAATCAAATACTTGTAGAATAGGTTCTGGATTTATTAATTAATGAATCTAATTTTATTATCCAGGATATTAAAGTGATGAAAGCATTTATAC
Source organism: Viscum album (assembly GCA_963277665.1). Lineage (NCBI taxonomy): Eukaryota > Viridiplantae > Streptophyta > Magnoliopsida > Santalales > Viscaceae > Viscum > Viscum album. Next base: position 602,891,990 of record OY728122.1, read on the forward strand.
ATAAGGTAAGGGGATTCTCAAACCCAATTTCCTTTCTTTGGGTTATTCATATTTCATGCCAAATTTTAGTGTGTATGTTCTTTTAATATTCATAAAATATAATTTATTTGTTCTTACCTTTTATTTTATGTGATATACATGTTTCTAATCTAGTTTTATGACAAATAAAAGGATTTTACAAAAAGAACTCTTCTTTCTAAAACACATCTTGACTCCTCTTGAGATTGTTTCTTCTTCACTCATGTGTAACGATTCTTATACCAAATATGTTTTTACCTTTTCAAAATCAAAAAGTTTTTTTATGAATGTATACTTTATGAAATGAAAATTATTCCTTTCCATGGGTTATTTTATGTCCATGAATGATATATGTTCTATTTGGAAAGCATGATTATGTAAATGTTATGATGTGAAGGGTGCACTCAGAATTATATAGCACTCCAATATATTGGGTAATGTGATGTATCTCATGAGATAATGTGCAATATGTGTGAACATGATACTATATTTGTTCACAATGATGATGTTATGATTATGCACATATGTTATGTGTGAACATGATGATATCTTTATTCACAATTATGAGTGGTATTTGACCACTAAGACATGATGTTTCATTTTTATGCATTTCCACATTCCATGACTTTATCTAATGTTTCCTATCATGATTATGATCATGGTCCCATGATTATGTTATGATGATAATTATGTTCACTCATGTTATATTGATTCATGTTCTTATTCATCCTCTTACTGGGCTTTAAGATCACCCCTTTCTTTGATATATATCCTCAGGTGATTACTTATACTAAGGAGAAAATGAGGGCCACTAAGAAGCTAGACAAGAAGGAATTATATTAATGTTTATGTTTTATTATGTAAAAGTTGTGTATGGTCTTAATTTTCTCAAGACAGTAAACCTTTGGATCCTGGTTTTATAACGTTATTATGTTGTTTATCTTTAAAATGATGTAATAGTTATATAAGAAAAATGTAGGATCACTATAGTTGTTATCATAGAATGATTTAGTTAATTTGGGAATTAGGATTAGAGAACATTAGTTAAAACCCTTAGTATGAGACTAAGTATATGTAAGAACCCAAAAATATTTATTTTAGAAAAACTCTAAACATAGGGATCCCACAAGATATGTCTTTAGAGTTAATTGAACAAAGGAATAGATTATTTATTCATGACTTGATGACTTATGTTTTGTTCAAAAAATTTCTAGACAATGGCAGGAACCAGGAGAAACTGAGCTAATAGCTTGTGCAAGGGACAATGCAGCAATTGCCTGAACGACATCCCCAATTCCTTGGGAGGTGGAGTTCAAAATTTCATAGTGATGATTACCCAGTTGTCTCGGGATATGAATAATAACCTAAACAATGTTGAATGTCTTCCTTCTCCTAAGAGGGAGAAACTGTCATGACCCGTCCTCGGGGCTCGTGCTGTGACTACCCCAAGCCCGCCTTCCATAGGCCAGGGGCTGGCGACTAGCACCAAGGCGTAAATCCCGGAAAAGGGAAGGCATTGCCTTTGTAAAGTAAACAACAAACACCATAGAGTAAGCAGGCAGAAGTAAACACTAAGTAAAAACTGGTACAACAGTAAGTGCGGAAAGTAAGTGGGCCAGAATACAAACCCAAATTGAAAGTAAAGTACAACTTCAAAGGGAAAACAGTAACTGAAAAGTAAAGCCGCAACGTCGAGTCGTCCACTGGAATTCCCACCTGAAGGGTGGGTACAGATAGCCTCCACTGCTCCTCGGGTCCAGCTGACCGCTCCGAGTACGTCCCACCCAGTGGTCCACCTTCAGGTACCGTCCTGCTCCACAAGCCTCTACCACGATCAGCGTTGTCCGTCGTCTGCAACCAACACAACGTAGTGCGGGCATAGCCCGTGCAGGGGTGAGTATAAGCTACTCAGTAGGGACCCCGAGACCCCTGAAGGTCTCCCAGAATCCACAAAGGATAAATCACAAAGGAAAGATACAATCACGAAGTAACATCCGACACGGCTTAGGTATATGCCCATACATATACCTAAGTCATCAATTCTCACTCAGCTCCAACATCCGAGCTCAAGTACAACCCAGTCCACACAGGAAAGCAAAACGTAAATCCACACAGGATAGCACAACACAATCCACAAAGGAAAGTAAAACAGGATTCAGCTCACACAGGTATACTTCTTCATATGACGATAAAGATGACCAGATATTGTCACTGATTCATCTAAGCCGTCGGACCCACAAAGGATCGATAGGTACTAACCCCCGCAATGACCCACAAAGGGTCGATAGGTAACTAACCCCCGCAATGACCCACAAAGGATCGGACTCACACAGGATCGATAGGTAACTAACCCCCGCAAAGACCCACACAGGATCGGACCCACACAGGATCGGTAGCCTGACCCACAAAGGATTGCTAAGTGCTGTAGTCGTCGTCATCGAATCCACTGAGGATCTCTGCATAGTCGTCGTCATCACAGTAGCATTCGCAACCAGCTCTAGGGTTCCCGCACACAGCAAGCTCATTCGGGAGGGTCCGCTCCACGAGCCGAGAGGCTGATACATCAACTGACACATAGTCCAGAGTTGATGTATCCAAAAGTTCCGTATCGTCAACAGGAACTCAACGTCGTAGACGGCGCATCAATCGGACGCCCGGTCTGAGAGTTATTGGCTTTTTCGTCCCAGGGGCCTGGTTGGTTTTTAAGGCAAAACCAACCCGACCATACTCCACCTGCATCCAAATCTCGGGCAGAGTATGCCAAAAGATCCTTCTCACCTAGAGGAATTCAACAAAATCGACGGCACGTCAATCGGACGTCCGAAGCTCAAGATATGAGCGTTTCCGCTCCGAGGGCCCGGTTGGTTTCGTGCACGAACCAACCCGGTCGAACCCAAAGTATTCTGAAACCTTGAGTGTGATATACTGAAACAACCATCTCGATCCAAGGATCTCATAGCCGCTGAAGGCGCATCGTTCGGAGGCCCATAGCTCAAGTTATGAGCAAAAGACCGAAAAGGTTCGGAAACGGGGGGGTCTGGGCCCGGACCGACCCGGCCCGACCCCCCCTGGGTCGGCCCGAACCGGGTCGACCCGACCCGGGTCCAGGTCCGACCCGGCCCGGCCCGGCCTGGCCCAGCCTGGGCGCGACCCGGCCGCCGGGGGTCGGCTCGGCCGTTTACGGCCGAGCGGCACGGGGGGCGTGCTGCCCCCACATGAGAACACCGCGACCCCGCGTGGGGCCGCCCTTGGTCAGCGGATGCGGCAGGGCCGCATCTCGTGTCTCGTCGGACCCGTGCGGTCGCGGGTCTGTCGGGCGCTGCCGCGCCGACGACCCGCGCCGCCAGTGGAGTCTGCAGGCCACCGGAGTTGCTCCGGTGGTCCGATTCCATTTCTGTCTGCGCCGTGGATCAACCCGAGTCCCGTTCTTCACTACAGAATCAACAAATCGTCTTTGCGGCATGTTTTGTCATCGTCCTCCATTCCGCACACCAAGAACAAAGGGCGGTGGGTTCGGACTTGTTCGTTGGTCCGCACCCACCGCATTAGCGGTTTGAAACAAGACCATAAATCCAACAATTGATAAACCACATCCCGCAATAATAATCCGCGGACCAACTTGTTAATTGGTTGGTCCGCGTTCTTTCCTTGGAGGAAAACAAACATGGATATTATCATTTTTAAAATGACCCCTACCTTCATCGTCGTCGGACGCAAGTTCGTCGCGGAATTGACCGTCGCGGTAGGAGATGATCGTCGCGTCGCGGAAGGGCGTCGCGTCGTCGCGGTATACGGCGTCGCGTCGACGAACTCTGAGGATCAAGGACATACAGATTTAATTATAACAATTAAATCCATGTTGATGTTATAATCCAAAAAGAATTAAAAGGACCGCAATCTCTTACCTCAACGGATGATCGAAGATTTGTCGCGAAAGAAGGAACGTCGCAGAAGAACGTCACAGGAGAAGAATCGTCGGCGTCGCGGTACACGGTGTCACGTCATCGATCTCCGAGGGTTCGGCGTTCTTCATCGCCTTTTGTCAAAGGCCGGCGTTCTTCGCGTTCTTCGCATTCTTCGCTTTCTTCGCGTTCTTCGCGAAGGAGGATGGAGGATTTAAGGTTTCTGTCAAATCCTCTCAACGAACAATCCTCAAGAAGTCATGTGTTAGTCTTATTTCATTACATACCAACAAACGAAAACAGGTTAAGAAACGAACAAATTAATTCATAGAATTAATTTCAACAAACTTAACCACCCAATTAATAGGGGCGTTAAGAATTTAGAAAATGCGTCAGTTGACTTTCGTTTAATAGGGGTTTTCGCGGGTGCGTTACTTAGCGGAAAAGAAACGGTGGGGCTCGTGCGGGCCCCACCTCACAAATATCCTACCAAGAGGGTAGGATATTTTGAATTGTACCCTATCCGCTTTAACTCAGCTTAAGCAGCTTTAAGTGGCTTTAAGCGACTTTAAGTGAAATAAAATAAATTTTTTCGTACCACATTATTTTATTTCTTAACTTAAAGCCCAAAAATTAAAAACCACACCCGAGCAAACGCAACTCTAGAAGAGGCATTTCTAAGCAATTACCGGCGCTATGATTCCATCGGTGCCCTCAGAATTTGATTCCGAGCACCGGTTCAAAAGTTAGAAAAACCCGCTCGTTCGTTCACTGAACGTACCCAAGCCAAACTTCTGAAAATGATTCCGGGCACACCGGGCCTCGGAATCAGGTGCCGTCAAAAACTGCGTTCTTGTAAAATTCCAAAGAAAATTAAGAAAAAAAAATTCCTTGAAATTTACGGGTCTTTACATCACTCCCACCTCAGGGATTTACATCCCCGTAAAGATACATCATAAGCTAGGGAAACAAATGTGGGTACTAAGCACGCATCTGAGCCTCACGCTCCCAAGTGCTCTCCTGGAGGTTCCTGTGCTGCCATCTGATGCGCACAAGAGGAATCGATCATCCACATAGGACCCGCTCCTGTCGAATCTCGATCTCCACTGGGACCTCCTCAAAAGTCGCCCCATCTTCAACGTTCAGCTCCCCATGGTCAATGATGTGCGTCGGTTCGTGCACGTATCTCATCAGCTGAGATACGTGGAAGATGTCGTGCACCCGGTGCAACTGAGGTGGTAGAGCCAGGCGATAAGCCACCTCTCCAATCCTGCTGAGGACCTGGAATGGTCCGATGAAGCATGGAGACAACTTGTCGTCTCGGCCAAATCTTCGTAATCCACGTCGAGGTGAGACACGCAAGAAGACGTGGTCACCATCCTCGAACTCTAGTGGCCTCCGCCTCCTGTCAGCATAAGACTTCTGCCAGCTCTGAGCTGTCCTCATCCGCTCCTAGATGACCTGGACCTTCTCTGTCGTGGCCCGGACCATCTCTGGTCCCACAAGTGCTGACTCCCCAGGGTCTGTCCAGCACAAAGGAGATCTGCAAGGTCTGCCGTACAACACCTCGTATGGTGTCATCCCTATGGTGGAGTGGTAGCTGTTGTTGTACACGAACTCTACCAAGGGTAGGTGGTCCTCCCAGCTGCGAATAAAGTCGAGGACACATGTGCGGAGCATGTCCTTGAAAGTCTGAATGGTCATCTCTGTCTGACCATCCGTCTGAGGGTGAAAGGCGGTGCTCAGATGTAGCTGCGTCCCGAACGCCTCCTGCAACCCCTTCCAAAGTTGGGAAGTAAAGCGAGCATCTCGATCGGAGACGATAGATGATGGCACACCGTGAAGCCGTACAATCTCCTGAACGTAGAGACACCCCAACCTCTCCACTGAGCCCTGCTCTCTGATGGGTAAGAAGTGAGCCGACTTGGTGAGTCGGTCGACAATCACCCAAATGGAGTCGTGACCTCTAGAAGTGCGTGGAAGTCCAGTCACGAAGTCCATCGATATCCCATCCCACTTCCAATTCGGGACCTCTAAGGGTTGTACCAAGCCTGCTGGTACCTGGTGCTCTGCCTTCACCTGCTGGCAGGTGAGGCATCGTGAAATGAACTCTGTCACAGCCTTCTTCATGCCCGGTCACCAGTGCTATCGTCTGAGATCCTGGTACATCTTCGCCACTCCAGGATGTACCGCCAAAGGAGAAGTGTGAAACTCTCTCAGCACCTCCTCTCGTAAAGCGACTGGTACTAAGGTACGTCCTCTGAAAAGGACGTCGTGTTCTGCTCCAAAGGAGAAACCATCAGGTGCCTGTCCTGAGGATATCTGTACACCCCACGTCTCACAGTCAGCGTCCCCACGCTGTGTCTCTCTAACCCGCTGTAGTAGTGGAGGGGTGACTGTGAGAGACTGAAGGAAGGCTGCTCCATCTCTATCCACGAAGGATATTTGTAAAGCGGCTAGCTACTCTGTCGTCTCCTCGAGTAGTTGAATGCCCGTCCTCCTGTTGAGAGCATCGGATACTACATTCCCCTTCCCAGGAGTATAGACTATCTCAAAGTCATAGTCCTGGAGGAACTCAAGTCATCGCCGCTGTCTCAGGTTCAGGTCCTTCTGCAAGAAGATGTACCTGAGACTCTGATGGTCAGAAAAGACTGTAAAGCGCTCGCCCATCAGATAGTGTCACCATGTCTTCAGAGCGAAGACCACTGCTGCTAACTCCAGGTCATGGGTAGTGTAGTTCTGCTCATGTGAGCTCAACTGACATGATCCATAGGTGATCACTGCCCGCTCCTGCATCAGGACACATCTGAGTCCGGTCCCTGATGCATTGCAGTAGACTACGTACCCAACTCCCTCCTCAGGCAACCTCAAGATAGGTGCGCTGGTCAATCTCTGTCTCAGCTCCTGGAAGCTCTGCTGACATCTGTCTGACCACACAAAGGGTTTCCCCTTCTTCGTCAAAGCTGAGAGTGGTGCCGCAACTCTGGAGAAGTCTGGCACAAATATCTGATAGTATCCAGCTAGTCCTAAGAAACTCTGCACCTCTGTCACGCTCTTGGGTGGCTCCCAAGCTAGCACTGCCTCGATCTTCGCAGGATCCACTGCAAATCCCGCCTCAGAGATGACGTGCCCCAAGAAGTGGACCTCACGTATCCAGAACTGACACTTCGAGAGCTTTCCATAAAGCTGGTTCTCTCGGAGTGTGTATAGTACAACCCGTAAGTGGTAGGCGTGCTCCTCCCCAGTCGTCGAGTATATCAAAATGTCGTCGATGAAGACTATGACAAATCGATCGAGGTATGGCTGAAAGATCCTGTTCATGAGGCCCATGAACACCGCTGGAGCATTGGTTATGCCGAATGGCATAACCAAGAACTCATAGTGGCCATACCGACATCTGAAGGTCGTCTTCTGCACATCCTCGTCCCGAACTCTGAGCTGATGATAGCCTGACCTGAGGTCTATCTTCGAGAACCACCGTGCTCCCTTGAGCTGATCAAAGAGGTCATCAATCCTAGGTAGAGGATACTTGTTCCTCACTGTCACCTGGTTCAGGCGACGATAGTCGACAAACAGTCGCAAGCTCCCGTCCGCCTTCTTGGCGAACAATATCGGGGAAGCCCAAGATGAAACACTGGGTCGGATGAATCCCTTGCCCTGCAAGTTGATTAGACAATCAAAACAAATTTTATAATTACATTTTATTGGGATTAAAAGTTCATTTTTGATCATATAGTCCTGAGTTAGTACATTTTAATTTTAAACATTCACTCTCATCAATTGTGCACTTCATGCCTAATGTACACCAATTTAGGCCCAATGACTCATCTGATTTTATTGAATGTAATTATTCATGTTTTAATATTATATTTTTTGGAAATGTATCTTCACTTCAAATTTAAATGTTTCTCATTCAGGGAGCAAGGAAAGATTCATAAAGGATGATGAAGATATTTGGTGATGAAAGGAGACAATTCTGGTGAAGGCAGATTGGACACCAACCCACTATTGAGGATGTGGGTCCCACAATACTGGAGCAATGAAGCCCAAATTTCTTTTGCTGATAGAAGACATACAGGGGAACAAATCATTATTCAGGCCAAAGTGCTAATTCGGTCTCCATGATGGTGATCAAGGCAGCCCAAATGGAAGATCAGAATCTGGGCCAGAATCTGCGGCCCAGAATGTCAGCCCAATGAATCTTCCATATCTCCCGAAACACAAAGTAAATTGGGCTGCTATTTTACAGGCTGTTAGAAGCCATCCGGGGATTCATTTTTTTCTTCTATGGCCCACTCCATATCGGCCATCTAGAAGGACTTTGAAGCGGATCTGTCAAGTGGATGCAAGCTGGATGCCATCTCGGGTCAATGGTGGAGAAGTCTCCTCTCCACCTACTTTCCACCACCTATGCCTACCCTCATTGATTGGGATGACTTGGACTGTTGGAGCTCGGGATAAGGATCCAAATTTTCCTATTTAAGGCAGTGGTGGTGAGGAGGAACTCATACATTCTTTCATGTAATGTTATTATTCTCAATTTTCGTTGTAATGCTTTCATTTCCCCATGTAAGTTTCTTTTTGTATTTCTAAGTTCTTAATCCAATTCCTTCTCTTCTATTCTTCAAATTTCTATACTTAAATCTCTAAAATCACAAAAGCACAGTGATAACTCTGTGTGTTGGTGATATAGTTCACACATAGGTGTGAATTCCATTCACACACACGGAGGAGTGCTCGTTATTTCCGCGGTTATAATCTCTTCAATTCAATTCTTGTAAGCCGTCTTCCGCCCACCATTGATAGCATATCATCAATGGAGGGCTAACCCTTTAATGGGTTGATCTTAGGAAGATGCAAAGGCTAGATTGAATGTTATTTAATGCACGAATTATTGTTAATTGGTTAAATAATTCAAGACTTCCATTCTTCAATTATTTTTGCTCCTCATCTTCACTGTGTTTGAAAAAGCTAATTCCAATTACTAAATTGACCATATACCTTGAAGAGATCATGAATCTGGTTCTCTAAGTGTTTTGGTGACTAGTAATTGAGTTTAGTTAGTATCTAACCAGAAAATGATGAAGGTAGTGTTATTTTGAAGAATGGTTTCATCAAGAATTAATAAAACCAAAAATTTGTCTAAAGAAATAAAATGCATTCAATCCACCCAAGCGTAACCCTAAGATCAACCCATTTCATTATAATTGAACTCAACTAAGCTTATTAGTCTTCTCCCAAAACACTTAAAAACAAATCCAAGTTGGCCACTTCATAGCCAAAAATCCATCCCTTAGGTTGTGTATCTTAGGTATCTTCTTACGTCTCTGTGGAATCGAAAACCCAAGCTACACTACAAGGACCGTTATACCCTTCTTCTCTTGGGTAAATTTGGGCATGAACCCCAAGTCCTCCAACTGTACTCGTAGATCTCGAAGCTCAGCGGGGGCCATCCGATATGCTGGAGTGGATGTCGGGGTTGTCCCGGGGTACAGATCAATATGAAAGTCTACCTCTTTGCGAGGAGGTAGCCCTGGAACGTCGTCGGGAAAGATGTCCGCATACTGATCCACCACTGCAGGAAAACTAGGACTCCGCACGTCAACTGCTCCTAGGATGAGGCTAGCCAAATGATGAGTGATGGGCTGTCCTCTCCTCTGCGGAAGTCCATCCTGTGCTACGAAGGCTCCCTTCTCACCGGTAAAGGTGAACCTGCTCCCGTCGGTGCGTACACATCGCACCTTGCGCCTAATAAAGTCAATATGTACATGGACTGTAGATAACCAATCCATGCCCAAGATGACGTCGTAAGGCCTCGATGCCGCTACAAGAAGATCTCAGCCGAAGCTCTCACCTCCTAGAGTAAGCTCACACTGCCGTCACCAGTGCGTAATCATCGAGTCTGCTCCCGTAGGAGTCTCTAGCCGTAAGGATCGATCCAACGACTCTGTCGGAATCTCCGAGCTCCGAACAAGGGCAGCAGCTATGAAAGAGTGACTCGCACCTGTGTCTATAAGAACTGCAGCAAGGGTGGAATAGACACAGATCGTACCTCAAATCATCTCGGGCGTGTCGTGGTCGTAGGCCTCCGCTGCCTGGAGTTGTGTCTATCTCTGCCTGCCAGCTCCCTGTGGTCGGGGTGGACCTCCCGGTGGTGGTGGTGGTAGAGCCTCAATGCGTCTCCCACCACCTGCTGCTCGGTCAGCTCCTCTGCCTCGTCCGCCTCCTCCCTGCGGACCGCCACGGTCGACCCTCTGCCTCTTCCTGGGTGGCCCCTCAACCGTCTGCTGCTCCTCGGCACGGTGGGTCGGGCAGTCATGAGCCATGTGACCCTGTCCGCCGCATGTGTAGCACTGCCTACCTCTCGAAAGACTGGCTTCGCGCTTTGTGCCCCGCACTGCTAGCCAGTGTCCTGAGGTCGTCTACGTGAGGGTCTGGTCTACCTGGACCCCTGAGTCATCCGTCGACTGCCTGCTGCGGAAGACTCTGCTACGTGCCGCCCCGCGGTAGGTCTCGCTGCTGGAGAAGTCTCAGCAAGAAAGCTCTCGATCAAAAGGGCTCACTCCAGTACTCCTGCCTGAGTCGGAATGCTGAGGGAGATCAGTGATGCCCTGATCTCGTGTCTCAATCCCCGCTCAAAGGTCTGGGCCCGGAAGAATGGGTCTCGTACCATGTCTGTCGAGTAGCGCGAGAGATCGGTAAATCTCGCAGAGTATTGGGCGACCGTCATGCTGCCCTACCGCAGCTGAAGAAGCTCATGAATGCGCACCGCACAGAGGGTGGCTGGGACGAACTCTGAGCGGAAGAGGCTCTCAAAGTTCGTTCAGAGAAGAGATGTCTCATCATGAACCTGGAGCATCAAGCTCCACCATCGGCCCGCTGCTGCGTGCAGTAGGCTCGCTGTGAGGATCACCATGAGGTCTGCTGGTGTCCTCACTAGCCTGAAAACTCGTACAACTGCCTCCAGCTAGTCCTCGGCTGCCTGGGGGTCCGTCTCCCTGCGGAACCTGGGCGGTCGCTGGCGCTGGAACTCATGCAGTGCACTAAGGTGACGTGCATCGTCAGCGGCTGGGGCTGGAAGCATCGGTGGCTCGGCGGGTAAAGGTACCGTCGGTGCCTCAGCTGTTAAAGGGCCTTGTACCGAGGCCTCGTCGCTCGGCGGGCTGTTGTCACGTACAACTCTCGGAACCCTAGCTGGTTGCCGTCGTGGGGCCATCCTGAAAAAGAAACAGGTGCGCCACGGTCAGAACAATATACCTGGTGAGCTGATACAAGTAATCACAAAGAAAACTTGAAACACACATGCAATCAATATTTTCGTGCATTAAGTCGGAAATCAGAAGTCAGGGTCCTGGTGTACGGATACATCGGCCGCCGCACCAACACTGGGCTCCCTGAACTGATAACCACACTCAATACGCTTAACACTATTGCTTCACATAGAAAAGATCAGAGTCCGCGGTAGAACCGAACTCCTCTGATACCAATTTTTCACGACCCGTCCTCGGGGCCCGTGCCGTGACTACCCCAAGCCCGCCTTCCATAGGCCAGGGGCTGGCGACTAGCACCAAGGGGTAAATCCCGGAAAAGGGAAGGCATTGCCTTTGTAAAGTAAACAACAAACACCACAGAGTAAGCAGGCAAAAGTAAACACTAAGTAAAAACTGGTACAACAGTAAGTGGGGAAAGTAAGTGGGCCAGAATACAAACCCAAACTGAAAGTAAAGTACAACTCGAAAGGGAAAACAGCAACAGAAAAGTAAAGTCGCAACGTCGAGCCGTCCACTGGAAGTCCCACCTGAAGGGTGGGTACAGATAGTCTCCACTGCTCCTCGGGTCCAGCCGACCGCTCCGAGTACGTCCCACCCAGTGGTCCACCTCCAGGTAACGTCCTTCTCCGCAAGCCTCCACCACAATCAGCTCTGTCCGTCGTCTGCAACCAACACAACGTAGTGCGGGCATAGCCCATGCAGGGGTGAGTATAAGCTACTCAGTAGGAACCCCGAGACCCCTGAAGGTCTCCCAGAATCCACAAAGGATAAACCACAAAGGAGAGATACAATCACGAAGTAACATCCGACACGGATTAGGTATATGCGCATACATATACCTAAGTCATCAATTCTCAGTCGGCTCCAACATCCGAGCTCAAGTACAACCCAGTCCACACAGGAAAGAAAAACGTAAATCCACACAGGATAGCAAAACACAATCCACAATGGAAAGTAAAACAGGATTCAGCTCACACAGGTATACTTCTTCATATGACGATAAAGATGACCAGATATTGCCACTGATTCATCTAAGTCATCGGACCCACAAAGGATCGATAGGTACTAACCTCCGCAATGACCCACAAAGGATCTGACCCACAAAGGATCGATAGGTAACTAACCACCGCAATGACCCCCAAAGGATCGGACCCGCACAGGATCGATAGGTAACTAACCCCCGCAAAGACTCACACAGGATCGGACCCACACATGATCTGTAGGCGCTGGCCCACACAGGACCGCTGAGCGCTGACCCACACAGGATCAGACCCACACAGGATCGGTAGCACTGACCCACAAAAGATCGCTGAGTGTTGTAGTCATCGCTGTCGAATCCACTGAGGATCTTTGCACAGTCGTCGTCGTCACAGTAGCAGTCGCAGCCAGCTCTAGGGTTCCCGCACACAGCAAGCTCGTTTGGGAGGGTCCGCTCCACGAGCCGAGAGGCTGATACATCAACTGACACATAGTCCAGATTTGATATATCCAAAAGTTCCGTATCGTCAACAGGAACTCAACGTCGCAGACGGCGCGTCAATCGGACGCCCGGTCTGAGAGTTATTGGATTTTTCGTCCCAGGGGTCTGGTTGGTTTTTAAGGAAAACCCAACCCGACCGTACTCCACCTACGTCCAAACCTCGGGCGAAGTATGACAAAAGATCCGTATCACCTAGAGGAATTCAACAAAGTTGACGGCACGTCAATCGGACGTCCGAAGCTCAAGATATGAGCATTTCCGCTCTGAGGGCCCGGTTGGTTTCGTGCACGAACCAACCCCGCCGAACCCAAAGTATTCTGAAACCTTGAGTGTGATATACTGAAACGACCGTCTCGATCCAAGGATCTCATAGCCGCTAAAGACGCGTCGTTCGGAGGCTCGTAGCTCAAGTTATGAGCAAAAGACCGAAAAGGTCCGGAAACGGGGGGGTCTGGGCCCGGACCGACCCAGCCCGACCCCCCCCCCCCCCTGGGTCGGCCCGAACCGGGTCGACCCGACCCGGGTATGGGTCCGACCCGGCCCGGCCCGGCCGGAGTAGCCCGGCCCGGCCTGGGCGCGACCCGGCCCGGCCGCCGGGGGTCGGCTCGGCCGGTTACAGCCGAGCGGCGCGGGGGGCGTGTTGCCCATGCGTGAGAACACTGCGGCCCTGCGTGGGGCCGCCCTTGGTCAGCGGACGCGGCAGGGCCGCGTCCCGTGTCTCGTCGGACCTGCGCGGTCGCGGGTCTGTCGGCCGCCGCCGCCGGGGGAGTCTGCGGGCCACCGGAGTTGCTCCGGTGGTCCGATTCCATTTCCGTCTGCGTCGTGGCTCAACCCGGGTCTCGTTCTTCACTGCGGAATCAACAAATCGTCTCTGCGGCACGTTTTGTCGTCGTCCTCCGTTCCGCACACCAAGAACAAAGGGCGGTGGGTTCGGACTTGTTCGTTGGTCCGCACCCACCGCGTTAGCAGTTTGAAACAAGACCATAAATCCAGCAATTGATAAACCACGTCCCGCAATAATAATCCGCGGACCAACTTGTTAATTGGTTGGTCCGCGTTCTTGCCTTGGAGGAAAACAAACATGGATATTATCATTTTCAAAACAACCCCTACCTTCGTCGTCGTCGGACGCGAGTTCGTCGCGGAATTGACCGTCGCGGTAGGAGATGATCGTCGCGTCGCGGAAGGGCGTCGCATCGTCGCGGTATACGGCGTCGCGTCGACAAACTCCGAGGATCAAGGACATACAGATTTAATTATAACAATTAAATCCATGTTTATGTTATAATCCACAAAGAATTAAAAGGACCGCAATCTCTTACCTCAACGGATGATCGAAGATTTGTCGCGGAAGAAGGAACGTCGCAGAAGAACGTCGCGGGAGAAGAATCGTCGGCGTCGCGGTACACGGTGTCGCGTCGTCGATCTCCGAGGGTTCGGCGTTCTTCGTCGCCTTTCGCCAAAGGCCGGCGTTCTTCACGTTCTTCGCGTTCTTCGCGTTCTTCGCGAAGGAGGATGGAGGACTTAAGGTTTCTGTCAAATCCTCTCAACGAACAATCCTCAAGAAGTCATGTGTTGGTCTTATTTCATTACATGCCAACATACGAAAACAGGTTAAGAAACGAACAAATTAATTCATAGAATTAATTTCAACGAACTTAACCGCCCAATTAATAGGGGAGTTAAGAATTTAGAAAACGTGTCAGTTGACTTTCGTTTAATAGGGGTTTTCGTGGGTGCGTTACTTAGCGGAAAAGAAGCAGTGGGGCTCGTGCGGGCCCCACCTCACAAATATCCTACCAAGAGGGTAGGATATTTTGAATTGCACCTTATCCGCTTTAACTCAGCTTAAGCAGCTTTAAGTGGCTTTAAGCGGCTTTAAGTGAAATAAAATAAAGTTTTTCGTACCACATTATTTTATTTCTTAACTTAAAGCCCAAAAATTAAAAACCACACTCGAGCAAACGCAACTCCGAAAGAGGCGTTTCTAAGCAATTACCAGCGTTGTAATTCCATCAGTGCCCTCAGAATTTGATTCCGAGCACCAGTTAAAAAGTTAGAAAAACCCGCTCGTTCGTTCACTGAACGTACCCGAGCCAAACTTCCGAAAATGATTCCGGGCACACCGGGCTTCAGAATCAGGTTCCGTCAGAAACTGCGTTCTTGTAAAATTCCAAAGAAAATTAAGAAAAAAAATTTCCTTGAAATTTACAGGTCTTTACAGAAACTATCTATCGAGTGTTTTATACTGCAACGACCACCGATGTTTAGTGGATCTTCTAATCCACTAGTCGCGGAACAGTGGATCAACTTAATGGAGAAGATCTTTTTTGTGTTTTGTTGTTCTGAGATAGAGAAGGTGACTCTATCCATTTATCATTTTGATGGGAGGTCGAACAATGGTGGGAATTGATTAAGAACACCAATAAGGATAAAGTTGAAGAGATGAGGTGGGAATACTTTAAGAAAATATTTCTTTATAAGTATTTCCCTTGAACTCTTCGAACAAAGATGGACATATAATCTATAGAGCTGAAGCAAAAAAAGAGTGTGAATCTATCATGGATTACAAAGAAAATTTCACAAGGCTTACAAGGTATGTCTTAGGTTTTATTATCAATAATGATAGAAAAATAGATAGATTCTTTAGTGGTTTAAAACCACACCTTTGAAAAGCTCTATAAATTCAAGACTTTGGGAGTTATGAAGAAGTTGTTTGATGTGCTCTCAAAGTGGAGATGGGGTTTCGAGAATGTTCCCATGGATATAGAGATAAGAAACGAAAGATAGAGTTTCAAGATGGAGGATCTAATGACAAAGGTGGAAATAAAACTCAATCACTCACATGTCAAAAATGTGGTAAGAAACATCATGGGAATTGCATCAAAGGGACCGGAAAATGCTTCAAGTATGGGAGAGAAGGCCACCAAGCAGATGAATGATGAAGAGACATGAGGAAGCTAGAAAATGTGGTGGAGGAAAGGAGAGCACCGCCCATGGTTCAATGTTTCAACTATAGGGAGAAAGGGCATTATGCAATTCAATGCACTAAACCTCGACTCATTGAGGGTAATCAAAGTCAGTAGCCACCAAAGCTAAAAGAGAAAGTGAAAGCTTATGCCATCAATACTGCTGAGGTGGAGCTTGACAACGATGTGGTGACAGGTATGCTGGTTATTCATTCAAGAATAGTGAATATACTATTTGATTCTAGTTCTATGCATTCTTTCATATCTTGCAAGTTTAGTAGAGATATTCAAGCACCACCTCAAAATATGGAGGTTGAGTTATCTGTGAAAATAGAAAATGGGGAAATTATTGCATCTAAAGTATATAACTCCTCTTCGATTAATGTTTGTGGATTAAACCTCCCAGTAAATCTTGTCTTACTTCCTTTGGTGGAGCTTGATGCTATATTGGGCATGGATTGGATATCTTTATACAAAGTCAACATCAACTGTCGAGAAAGAGATATCACTCTTCACATCCTGAGGCATCCTCCAATTTTTTACAATTGTACGGAGGGGGATGAGTATCCTTCAGATTTATCATCTCAATTGTGGATATTAGAGCCTTATGAACAAGCATATCTAGCTCAAATGTTTGATAAAAATGAGAGAATCATACTCGAAGACATGCCCATTGTGAGGAACTACACTAATGTGTTCCTCGAAGAATTATCAGGTCTTCCTCCTGACTGAGAGGTTGAGTTCTCAATTGAACTTATTCATGGATCTCTGCCTATATCAAATATACCTTATAGAATGACCACCATTGAGTTGGAGGAACTAAAGAATAAATTACAAGAGAATCTAGACAAGAGTTTTATATACCTGAGTGTTTCACCATGAGGTGTGTCAGTCCTCTTTGTCAAGAAGAAGGATGGATCGATGCACCTCTGCATTGATTATCATGAGCTCAACAAAATCATGATAACAAAAAAGTACCCCCTTCTATGGATAGATGAATTGTTCAATCAATTATGTGGGGCCAAGTATTTCTCTAAGGTGGACCTTCGGTCGGGATGTCGCCAATTAAAGGTGAGGAAGGGATATATTCCCAAGACTATCTTTTGAACAAGGTGTGGACATTATTAGTACATAGTGATGCCTTTTAGACTTACTAATGATCTCGTAATATTCATGGAATTAATGAATAGAGTCTTTAGAGATTACCTTGACAAATTTGTGGTCGTCTTTATTGATGATATTCTGATATACTCCAAGAGAAAGGAGAAACATGATGAGCATTTGAATATTGTGTTAAAGACCTTGTGAAGGGAGAAGTTATATGCAAAGTATAGTAAATATGAGTTCTGGCGGAAGTATCATTCTTAGGGCATGTTATCACCAACAAATGAATATCTGTGGACCCTTCCAAGACAAAGGAAATTGAAGAGTGGACTAGGCCAACATCTGTAATAGAGATCTATAGTTTCCTTAGTCTAGCTGGGTATTACCGACTATTTGTGAAGAACTTATCACGAAACCAAGTTGACTTGGAATGGAGAAAAGTTTGATTGAACCAGTAAATGTGATGACTGCTTCAAAGAGTTGAAAAAAGAGTCTTATCACTTCATCAGTACTCACACTTCCGACAAGTGGGGAACTCTTTGTGGTATACAAAAATGATTTAAATAAAGGATTAGGTTGTGTACTGATGAAAAATGATAAAGTGATAGCCTACACCTCAAAGAAGTTGAAAATTCATGAGAAAAACTATCCAATGTATGATCTGGAGTTAGCAGTGGTGATTTTTGCGTTGAAAATATGGTGTCATTATCTCTATGGGGAGAAGTGTGAGATATATACTGATCATAAGATCCTCAAATATATATTCACATAGGAGTTTAATATGCACCAGTGAAGATGGCTAGAGCTCATCAAGGATTAAAACTGTTCAATCTACTACTATCCTGGCAAGACAAATAAAGTGGCAGATGCTCTAAGTAGAAAGGATCCAGCAACATTATCAATGATGAGAATTGATAAAGATCCAATCTTCTTAGATTTTCAAAGGATAGACATGGGAATCATTAAGGAAGGAACATCATCAATCATTTCTCAAATGATTTCTCAACCATCCATCATGGAGAAAATAAAGGATGCTCAAAGAAATGATATGGAAATTTAGAAGAAGGCGAAAGCTATCAGAAAAGAGAAATCCTCAAAGTTCAAAATTGATGAGGAAGGAGTCGTAATATTTGATTCATGACTATGTGTATCATCCAATCTAGAGATAAAGAAAGAGTTTCTAAATGACGTACATAACTCAACTTTCTCTATTCACCTAGGAAGCACAAAGATGTATTGAGATCTATGAGAGCATAATTGGCAGGACAATATGAAGAAAGAGATCACAGAATATACATCAAAGTGTCTGGTATGTCAGCAAGTGAAGGCTAAAAGAAAAAAATTTAAGGGGATGATGCAACCATTACTCATACCAACATGGAAATGGGAAAATATCACCATGGACGTTGTTATCAGACTTCTGAAGACATCCAGAGGAAACAATACTATATGAGTTGTTATGGATCGTCTTACAGAGATAGCTCACTTTATCACAATTCGAGAGGACTTTTCACTAGATCAACTTGCATGGATATACATTAGAGAAGTTGTAAGGTTTCATGGAATACCACTATCGATTGTATCTGATCAAGATCCTAGATTCACCTCCAAGTTATGGAAAATTCTCCAACATGCTCTAAACAATAAGTTGAACTTTAGTAGTCTTATCATCCTCAAACTGATGGAAAAACAGAGCAGACTATTCAGACACTGGAATATATGTTGAGAGAATGTTCTATAGACTTCAAAAGGAGAATTGGACCAACATCTACCTCTAATTGAGTTCTCTTACAACAACAGTTTCCACTCGAGCATCCAAATGGATCCATATGAATTCCTTTATGGGAAAAGATGCAGAACACCGGCATGTTGGGATGAATTCGGTGAGCATAAGCTGATAGAACATGAAATGGTCGAAGAAATGGTAGAAAAGGTGAAAACCATTCAGCAGCACATCAAGGCAGCCAAAATTTGATAGAAGAATTATATAGATAATCATCGATGAGACCTTGAGTTTAAGGTTGGAGACATGGTATTCCTCCACAAATCTCCATGGAATAAGATCATGAGATTTGGGAAGAAAGGAATGTTGAGTCTCAGGTACATTGGCCCCTTCAAGATTCTTGATTGTGTTGGAGTTGTGGCATATCGACTAGCACTTTCACCAACCATGTCTCAAGTACACGATGTATTCCATGTATCCCTCTTGAGGAAGTACATACCAGATCTCTCACATGTAATGAATCCAGAGATGGTATAGTTGGAAAATGATCTCTCTTACGAGGAGAAGTCGGTGAAAATCTTGGATCATAGTGATAAACTTCTACACAACAAGACTACTCACCTGGTTAAAGTATTATGGCGGAACCATAAGTACGAAGAGGAAACATGGGAACTGGAGGAAGAAATGAAGGAGAAGTACCCTTACTTTTTCTCACCTTAGTATGTAAAACAAAATTTAGATATGTTATATGGTAAAACACATACATAGCATAAAGAGCTCAATAAAAATATTATTTTCATAAATTAAGAATGAAATAAGTGAAAATCATAGAAATTAAGGAACCTATACCAATGGAATAGTAACTTGACCCTTGGAATAGTAACATGACCATTAAGAATAGTAATCTGGCCAATAGAATAATAACATTACCTATGAAAGTATAAATAAAATTTAGGCATCTTATAAATGATAATATGATATAATTATATCATACTATAAGTAAATAAATATTTTAAAAATGATAAATTAAGTGTTGGTGTTTTTAAAAAAACACAAATGTTTATTTACAATTTTATAAATATAATGATTGAAAAGAAAAATTATTTTCATAAAATAGATTCATAAATTAATATTTTATTGTCTTATAATTATAAGATAATTTTATGAGACATTAATTAATTTTTCAGTGTCATAAACTCAGTTATAATTTTAAAATTGTTATTTTTCAAATAAATGATAATTTTAATTAAAAATTAAATTTCTCATATTTAGAAAATTATTTTCATAAAATGGAGTTCATTTTTGAATTTTACACATCGAAAAATTGTTAGGGAGAATTTTTGGGATTTTTCTAAAATAGTTGAATTTTTAGTGAATAGTGAAATTTGGTAATTTACAGTATATATCATTATAAGTTAAATACACTATTTATTGAGTCATTGCTGGTGTAAAAACCATAATCTCAAAATATCCTTCTTTATTTAATATATTTAGTGATAAGGTTCAAACTATTGATAGTCTTGAGCCAAAATAATAAAATAATGAATAAAATAATCAAAATACATCTTTCTCCTCCCCTATAAATATCACCTCTCACCACCTCTTTCTTCACACCTTCCAAGCTTTGAAGATTATCCAAAGTCTACTCAATCATCTTCTCAAGTCTCTTCCCCGCGTCCAGGAGCCTTTGGTCTCAACAAAAGTCCAAATCCAATTTTCCTAAGGAGGGTCTCAAGGAGAAGAGTTCAAGAGGTAAAATCTTCTTTCATTTTTTTAATTTCTTTTCAATTTCTTTCCTTTTTTTATTCTCTCCTCGTCTCCTCTTATTCAAGTGGCATGATAACTTCAGTATCTTATATATACTAGAATTTTATTGTGTTAATGGAATAATTCATCATCAAACCTTTTCTCCTCTCCCTTTTATTCTAAATGAAAACATCATCTGTGATGTGTTAATTTATCGCCTTCGAGGACGACAAGTTTTCATTTTCCTTTTAACGCCTTCATGACTGGTCATAAAACCATTATAATGGTTGAAACAGATTGTAAAATGTATTTTATAACCTTTTTTATGTTATAGAACTAACATATATACATAATATTAAATAATAAAATAATACTAGTTCGTGATGAATGAAAAACCGCCAAATTAATCTAAACAATTATCATTAACGTTTTATGTAATGAATCATCCTCATATCTGGAAACAAAATAATATATAAGACCGTTTAAACTTATGGAAGTTCATTAATAACATATAATTTCAATTCTAGATAATTATTCTCATTTTACATGATCTTCCATACATATATATAAGTGAACTGATTATGAAAACCAAGAAAATGAACTCTCGGACGATTGAAATTGAACTCTATAACTCATCAAAATGGTCATAAATGAACTTAATAAAATTAAATGAATCAAATACATTTAGAATAGGTTCAAGATTTAGTAATTAATGAATCTAATTTTATTATTCAGGATATTAAAGTGATAAAAGCATTCGAACATAAGGTATGGAGATTCTCAAACCCAATTTCCTTTCTTTGGGTTATTACTCTTTCATGTCAAATTTCAGTGTTGGTCTTCTTTTAATATTCCCCAAATATAATTTCTTTGTTCTTACCTTTTCTTTTCTGAGATATACATGTTTCTAATCTAGTTTTATGACAAATAAAAAGATTTTCCAAAAGAACTATTCTTTCAAAAACACATCTTGACTCCTCTTGAAATTGTTTCTTCTTCACTCAAGTGTGATGATTCTTATACCAAATATGTTTTCCCTTTTGGGAATCCCAAATTTTATTCATGAATGTATGTTTTATGAAATGAAACACATTCCTTTCCATAGGTTATTTTATGTCAATGATCGATATGTATTCTATGTGGCAAACATGATTATGTAAATGTTATGATTTGACGGGTGCACCCATAATTATATAAAACTCTAATGCATTGGGTAATGTGATGTATCTCATGAGATAATGTGTAATATGCATGAACATGATGTTAGCTTTGTTCACAATGATGATGTTATGATTATGCACATATGTTATGCATGAACATAATGCTAGCTTTGTTCACAACTATGTGTGGTATTTGACTACTAAGACATGATGTTTCATTTTTATGCATTATCACATTCAATGTCTTTATTTAATGTTTCCTCTCATGATTATGATCACGATCTCATGCTTATATTATGATGATGATTATGATCACCCATGTTATATTGATTCATGTTCTTATCTATCCACTTATTGGGCTTTTAGCTTGCCTCATTCGTTGATGTATATCCTCATGTGATTACTTGTAGTAAGGAGAAAATGAGGACCTCTAAGAAGCTAGAGAAGAAGGAATTAAATTAATGTTTAGGTTTTATTTTGTAAAAGTTGTGTATGGTCCTAATTTGTTCAAGACACTAAACCTTTGAATTCTGGTTTTCTAACGTTGTTATATTATTTATCTTTAAAATGATGTAATAGTTATGTAAGAAAAATGTAGGGTCGCAATATTTGGTGTCCAAGGAATGCATCTAAGATTGTTGGCATTCTAAACCTATCCAAAGCAATGGGTTGGGGTTAAGATGTTACGGTCACTTCCCTCTTCCTCTCCATCCATGTATTGCTTCGAGGAGGGTCTTCAATACTTCATGCTTTGCACCAAAAATTCAAATATGGTACTTTAATGAAATTCACCTAGGTGCTCTAGTCTTCAAATGCATGATTCAAATAATTCAATGAATGAGTTATTTTCTCATCTTTAATGAACAACCTCCCTCAAAAGCCAAATATGATCAACTCTTTGTTATGGGAGTTAATTTCATGTCTCTCCACAAATATCCACAACAATTTAAATGTTCCTTCAAAATAATTCCTTGTTAAGAGAATCAGTCTTCAATACTTTTCATCAATCTCTTTTCATTTGCAATTAATATATCAATGATATGTGCTCCTTATTTTCCCAACTCTAACAATATATATATGCATCTTCTCGAAGTCTTATACCCCTTAATAAATCATTTTTATCTTCCTATTTTGAATATTGGCATTTATGTAATATCAAGTCACGTTTTCCAATTGAATTTTTCCTGCAAATCTCCCATTTTCAAACTTCAAATTTGGAAATAGTAGTTTTCATTAAACCTTCCAAGAATTTCATTCAATGATTCCATTAAATCTCCAATAATTTTCTCCATTCATTTTTTCCACAAAAATCGATCACGAAATACTTGAATTAAATTTTGGAGATTTTATTCAACAAACACTTGGGTAGCTCCTCCGCTCTAGATCACACTTTTGCAATCTTTGAAACACTTGATTCAATCTTACGCGGCATCACTTTCATGTCAATGACGCGGCATCACATCCACATCGGGTCAATTTGAATCTCTTATTTGACAACACAAAATTGACAACAAATCCACATGCAAGAAATCAATACAATGTTGGTAACCGGAGCGTGGAATAGCGGGATTTTAAAATTTATATCACCACTCGAAGTCGGAACATCATTTCCAACATAACCACACCCGGTTCACTACCCATGGATCTCATGTGGAAGGAATCAAACACGAAAAATAAATCAAAACCATACCTCACGCAATTTCAATCAGAAACGTGTTTCGCTCGTCGTCAGCAATCATTGCTTGAAGGATCCAAACTAGGAACTCTCTAAATCATCCACAAGTGTTCCAAAAGCTTGTTCAAATGTCAATCTTCAATATCCAGGTGCAAGCACAAAGAGATGAGGGCACTTTTGACATTGAAAAAATTACGGGAGCACCGTATACTCAATCAAGGATGTCGTTCTTGAATCAGATGCTCCCAAACCTTTCTTTCGCTTTCTAGAACTTGAGGGGGGGAGTGAGCCTCTCAAATTCGAGGGAATGAATAACCCCTCAAATTTGGGCTTATTTTGGATTGTATATGGCTAGGCTTAAACTTGCTGAAATTGCACTTAAACCCTTAAATAAATTTGTACTTCCAAAAATGTCCAAAATAACAATTATAACCTCACAAACATGTCAGTAATGATCGTAAGTAATTCACCACTTGTAATAGTAAAAATATTTTACATTATAAATTCCTAGTCATTAACTCAATTTGTGTCCTCATAAATATTTATCAAAACTCGAATATTAAATATTAAATATTAAATATTCGTTTGAAAAAATATTTTCCACTATATTCATTGAATAACTTGTGAATATAATAAGTAAATAAATTCAACCGTTATTATTCTAAACTCA
Organism: Viscum album; assembly: GCA_963277665.1. Classification (NCBI taxonomy): domain Eukaryota; kingdom Viridiplantae; phylum Streptophyta; class Magnoliopsida; order Santalales; family Viscaceae; genus Viscum; species Viscum album. The sequence continues at coordinate 602,915,708 of OY728122.1, forward strand.
AATAATATTTAATTTATTTATTTCCTTTGCGATCGTATAACTCGGACATTACTCGACCTCCATTGCAGGGCCTACCATGTCCTAAGCTCCAATTCACTAGAATTGATCAATCTTCTGAATACGCTTTGTATGTGGTCCTCTATGCTCTTATTTTTATAGCAGTGAGTGATACTCACATGTCAAAAACGGGGTCTAGCAACTCATCATGACCCCTGAGGAGTCAAGGTTTAGTCATTGCAACAACCACCTCTTACGAACACAAGCCATGTAGTATAGTATTTTTGTTTTGTGATATCTCATAAATCGGACACACACTTTGTGTCATCGTCATTTCTTGTTTTATTATTTCATGACCTTACTTGACGGACATACTTTCTTCTACCATGGTCATGGACTCAATAAAAGTATTATCAACCTGGTCAACTAGACCCGATATGTCTCTTCTTTTACGGAAGTGACAGATCATGTCTTGACCATTCAATCAATGTCATATCACCAATGATATACCCTACGCAAACTACAACGTCACAACATAAATGTCACAGTTTTCATCTTGCATCAAAGCATACGATCAAATGATACACATTGATAATGATCACAAGACTAAAGATCAATACACATGCTCGTAAATAGAAATAAATATTCAATCAATGTCATACCACCAATGATATACCCTACGCAAACTACAACATCACAACATAAATGTCACAGTTTTCGTCTTGCATCACAGCATACGATCAAATGATACACATTGATAATGATCACAAGACTAAAGATCAATACACATGCTCGTAAATAGAAATAGCCAATGATGCCAACATGTGGCATTCCAATTAGTGGGTCAGTCCTCATGATTTATTCCACTTGAAATCACCAAGTACAAACTTTATGAGAAGTATCAATGTTTATGAGTCATCGGCACCTAATAGTCATGACCTTACTAGACGAACATACTTTCTTCTACCATGGTCATGGATTCAATAAAAGTAGTATCATCCTAGTCAACTAGGTCCAAGATATTCCTTTATGGAAGCGACAAATCGTGTCTTAACCATTCAGTTAGTGTCAAACCACCAATGATATACCCTACACAAGCTAAAACGCCACAACATAAATGTTACAGTTTTTATCTTGCATCAAAGTATACGATCAAATGATAAAACATTGATAACGATCACTAGACTAGAAATCAATACACATGCTCATAAAAAAAACAACCAATAACGCATGAAACATGTGGTGTTCCTATTAACGGGTCGGCATCTCTTCCACTCGAAATCACTAAGTGCAAACTTTATAAGTCTCGATGTTTATGAGTCATCACTAGTCAAACATCAACTGTGTCCAATCAGTATGACATGTCTAAACCATGAGACATATGTTTAAAATCACTGTCATAGCATCTTGAAGTTCTTATTATAGCTGAAAACTGCTATAACCAGTTGATACGACAAATAATCTATGAATATTGCCATGTAAATAGTGAACGCAAAAATATCAACACCATTATGGTAAGAATACATCATGCATAACTCACTGTGTACATGATAAGATAATCGAAAAAGTATTGCTCGAGTTGAGTTGGGGTTTGGCTTAGTGGTAATCACCCCTTAATTCTACATGAAAATGGGGGTTCAAAACCCATTGGGCGCAGGACTGTAGCAACGGAAGGCACTGTAGCACCGGCGGGCACTCTAGCAGCGGCAAGGGACTGTAGCGGCGGAAAGGTATTGTAGCAGCGGCGGTACTGCGCAGTACTGTAGCAGCACGGGTACTGTAGCAGTATTATTCACAGAATAGGTCTTGGGCCAAAAAAATGGGTCTACGGCCCATGTAATAGGCTAAATGTCCACTGGACATTCGGGCTATATAATGGGTCTCCCTCTACCCAGTTAAAGAGATCTTTGTTTTGCTTTAATAATAAATGAGGCTTCGCCCCCAACCTTTTAAAAAAAACCTAGAGAAATGACATATGGGACAACAACATCTAACAACAAATCCTAAGCGAAAAAAGAGAAATGGATGAAACAAGAGGAAGAGGTGCGCAATAACAATACGCTAATGTGCAAGGAGACACATGGAAAATATTTTATTTGACAGATACAAAAAATAAAAAATACCATACCCACTTATTTTTTATTCTCGTTATTCTATTAAATGTATATAATGTTTTATTTTGATTGTTACCTACAACAAACATTTTTTTCTAACCTTTTTTCAACCCATTTCAATTTCCAAATTTATTTTCATTTCATTAAAATTCCCTTACCTATGTCAAATAGGGGGCTTGGTATTCAAATACTTCCCTGCAAAAACTAATCCCAACATGGACAATCCAATCATATAGGCTGCAAAGACATTCTGATACTCGATAAAAGTCCCAACAAAGCTATTGAAGAAACAACAGGAGCTAAATTGAGAATGATGAGAAATCAAAAATCAATTGTTGAGCATTATTCAAAGCAGGTAAGGTAGGTTGGCTTCACCGAACAGGAGTTCCCCTTGAATGGATAGGATGAGATGAGAAGAATGTACATTTGATGAACATGAAGCGGTGCAGGATCAAGCATCTTCTGCATCATCACTTTCACTGAGCTGTTCATCGAGGCCTACCCAGTGATTGGTCCCGTACGGCCCCAAGATTTTGAACCTGATCCACAATCAAATCCAGATCTTAAACACGGGTCAAACAATTCCATGGGATCATGTTGCTACAAACTCAAATGGGATTGAGAGAGTAAAACCAGCCCACACAGGCTTTGGGGCTGGGTCCACTCTAGTCTGGTTTTTAAGTTTTTGTGTCAAAATAATAATATTTAAAAAAATATAAAAATAATAATAATTTTAAAAATCACAGGGTTGGGATCCATTTCCGGCCAGATGAAGCCACCCAGATTAGACTGTCATGCCCAATTTGGCGGACTGAGCCCTGGCCCCAACCAGGTTGGACAAGGATGAGATGAGGCCTCTAAGACATTTTCACACCCGAGTGGGATTCATGTTCATCCTATGTAAATACCCATATCAACTTACAGTTCTAGAACACATCTCCCTTCCTTGTACTTCTCATTCTTCTCGTGGACAGTCTCCTGAAAAAAACCACTCCATCAGATCATAATCTGTATTTATAATTCAATTTCACATTGCCAATGACAAAGCCAATCATATGAAGAAGGCCTAGGCTCCGTTTGACAACAATTGTGACAAGTGCTTCTGTATTAAGAGTATTCAGATTGCTTACTCAAAAACCGTTTTTTCATAAGTGACATGCCATAAACAGTTTTCAAAACTTGCTGTCAAACGGAACCTTATTTGCAGCACTTGCCACTTATGATAACTACTTTGTAAGAATGATCCTACTATTCATTTCAGACATGTACAAATTACTTTCAAATAGAGACTGTCAATCGCTAGAATGAAATGGAAAAATGAGTGATATGAAAGTAAGAATAAAAGAAATTCACTCTCATTCTCATTACCATGGGCCAAACAAGCAACGAAACTTAATAATTCCAACACTTACATATTTCCAGCCCACAATGGATCCACAGCCAACACAGAAAATGTCAGCAACGGCATGCAATCCGGTTATCATCATCCTTTCCTCAATCTCTCCGACAAAAACATTGACTCTGGGAAATTGTCAGAAATGAATATGGCATTAGCAGCAGCCCAATCCAAACCAAAACAAGCAAAAGGTATTATAAAAAGAACACGTTATTTTTAACTGGCGACACTCTCAAAGATTGACATTGCATTAATTATAAGGTTAACAGTGCCAAGAATAACTTACACATTGTTGAAGAGATAAGCTTTCCCATGCTTGCAGTAGAAATACTGAGTAAAGGAAGAAAAGTTAAAATGGCGATCAGAAGAATTGCTTCATCCTAAATCAATATGAAGCAGACGGGACCTGATATAGACCAAAACAAGAACACTAAACAAAAGAACAATAAAAGAGTGTTTGTAAGAGGAATTTCAGAAATTATGATGTTTGGCAGCGTTCAATATTCAACTTAGATACCAACATTCAACACTGGAAGCTAAAAGAGAGTGATGAAAGCGGTATCGGTTAACAAAAACACCATGTGCATGTCTAACGACGAACAGTGTCTGTTCCTCTCAAAAATCAAGATTCGAACGCCAAACAACAATTGACTCGAACAACCAACCGAACACTGAAACATAAAACTCCATTAAGGCTACCGCCCGAGAATTGCACGGCAACAACAAGCTTGCAAGGAGGACGATAAAGGATTCGGATAAGAGTTAGGTTAAAAGAACAAATCTCAGACCTTGGAAACGATTTCTTCATGGAGAGCAAGATGGATATTGCAGTGCTTGCAACTGTAGATCTTACCTTCCAGGTTCAACACAAACAGCCTCCCCATTTTTCTTCTCCTCCCTTTTCCTTATCTACCCACTTTTATCTACCGATCATAGCAAAAAAGCTTCAGAAGAACCGAAGAAAGCAAGAATACCGGAAAAGCGAAACGAGAGCTGGAAATTCAAAAAAGGGGTTCGGCCATTTCCGTTGCAGGGAGCGACCTGAGCGAATGGTTCTGTCAAATTAAACGGTAGAGACGCCGATGGGAACTCGGCCTGACGTATCGTTAACGGGTCTACCAGGGTTTAGCTAAGATGTTTCTTGATTTGGACGCTTCAACGTAACACATATTTTCTTTGAATTTCACACCTAATCGACTGCTCGGGCATTTGGTCCAAGAAGGCTACGCGACACATCGCCACATCTGTTTTAAGTTTTATGGGTGCGGGAGGATGATTACTGTTTCTAGGTAACAGTTCACCGGACCATAACTGAACCGGATAGTCCAGTTAAAAAAATAACTGAAAACGTTAATTGCGAGGCACGATTCAACATCTTATGCATAATAAACCTTTAGGTGTCATCTCTTCTTTTATATATTTATGTTATTAAAAGTTCGAGACCGTATTACACTGTCTCTATTTTTTATAAATTTATAATTTTGTTTTATTTTAATTATTTATATATGTGTGTGTTTGTGTGTGTAGAAAAACTTTTAATAGTGTATGACTGTTATAAATATGTTGTCAAGCATAGCACGATAGCAGGTTGGCTCGTTAAGTTGACATTCTCATGAAAGGTCCAACCTTCGAAGTTATGAGCTACATCACAGTGGGGCACGGGAACAACGCTCTGACACCACACCTATGCTCAATTAGGGATTGTGGCGCCCCTCCAGCGTGTCACATGGCATGCTAATGGGTTGTCGTGTGACATTTGCATCCTAGAAATTAAATTGTACATCCCTCGCATGTTGTCCACCCGAAGAACATAAATGGTTCATTTCGCTGTTTTTTTATTTATTTAACCCATTTGAGATTTTTTAAGATTTTTTTTTGACATTTTAATGATTTTGACACCATTTTGACGACGGCTCGGGCTGAGGAATTTTTTAGTGTTGTTGTGTTCATTTCCGCAAGTATAATACAATGGTATCATCCTTGGGGGCTGGGGGCATTGGGAGATTATAAGATTAAGTTTTGACTCAAAGAATATTTTGACAACAAACGTGTGCGAGTAGGGTCCAGTGACAAATTACAATGACGACGATTTACAATAAGCTCCTGATGCGACCCATGAGTTGGGGACAACTATGACAATCATTTGAGACTGAAGGAACAACTCGATGTCTACAGATTGCGCAATACTAAGCACTATCATTTATAAGCGATAGCTAAAATCACTGATAAAGGGGTAACTTGATCAACACTAGAAAAAAAACGCTAATAAATAATACTTTTATCAGCGTTAAAAAACGTTGATAAAAGACACTCTTTGTCAACGCTAACAAAAAACGCTGATAAATGTCACCTTTATTATCACTTTTGTTTTAACACTGATAAATGACACAATTTATCAGCATTTTTTAGTGTTGATAAAGGTTATATTTAATAAAAAAATTACATATCATTAAAAATCGTATATTAATATATAAATATATTTATATTGATATAGATATAATATATTTTATTAAATATGATTCATAGAAAACTAAATATGCATTTACACTTAATATATAAAATATGTAGTGAAAGTTGGCTTATAAAATAATTAAAAAATAATATCAAGTCATAATTTGTTAATTATGAAGGAGTAATAATCATTTAATAAGAATTGGACGACATAAAAATTCAATAAATTAATGAACGATCTAAGATAAGTTGAAAACATGACTTGAGTTTCAAACAGTTATAACTTCTGATATGAGTGTCCGTTTGAGCTCTACCACATATCAAATCGAACTCTTCGAAGAGATATATGCCATATTGATTTGGGGAAACCCTAATCACTATTTTTCTAATGTCAAAAAAGATCTGAAAGACATCCAAAACTGACTTTTTAGTTGGGATACCCTGATTTTTTTAATATTCGATGAGATTTCGGCTTCATTTAGGACAATCTTCTTGTCCTTTTTTGGTACAGATTGATTTTTCTTCTCAGGGCTTACATTCATATAGATATTATGATTTTAAAATTTTATCGTTTTTTATATTGTAGTTTTTTTATAATTAAATATATGCATATTTGCTTATATTTACATACAATAAATCAATTATACAAATAAATATTTAAACATATCTACATAAAAATGTATTTTTAAACATATAAAACATATGAAAATAAATATTTATTATTCATTTTATTTAAAATAAAAAATTATCCATTTTATTAACTTTATAAAAATGCATTAATTGAAGGTTTCAGGCACAGTGGAAGCACCGATGGTGGGCGATATATTTAAAATTTCTTTTAAATAAAATGTCATGAAACCCTGAGAGAGAATCTTGCACGTTAAATTTATAATTAATTTATTTAGATTTGAAAGAAACAATTACCTTAGCTTGGGATCATTTCTTCATCAATGATGTTGATCTTTCAAAAACCCTTTCAGACTACCTTCATTGTGTTGTAAGGATTCAAGTGTAGAATCTCTTTAGCGGTGATACATGTCACGACCCGACCTCGGGGCCCGTGCCGTGACTACCCCAAGCCCACCTTCCATAGGCCAGGGGCTGGCGACTAGCACCAAGGCGTAAAGTCCCGGTAAACAGGGAAGGCATTGCCTTTATAAGTAACAACCACCACAGAGTCAGCAAGCAGAAAGTAACTACCAAGTGCAGAAAAGTAAAGGGGGCCAGAATACAAGCCCAACTGAAAGTACAACTGAAAAGGTAAAGAACAGCAACTGAAGAAAAGATGGCGGCCTCGTGTCGTCCACTGGCAATCCCACCTGAAGGGTGGGTACAGATAGCCTCCAGGCTCCTCGGGTCCCACGTCCGCTCCGAGCACGTCCCGCCCAGTGGTCCACCTCCAGGTACCGTCCTGCTCCATGCCCCAACCGTGATCAGCGCTGTCCGTCGTCTGCATCCAACACAACAAGGTGCGGGCATAGCCCGTGCAGGGGTGAGTATAAGCTACTCAGTAAGGACCCCGAGACCCCCGAAGGTCTCCCGAAATCCACAAAGGATATAGCACAAAAGAAAGGTGCAATCACGAAGTAACATCTGACTCGACTTAGGTATATGCCCATACATATACCTAAGTCCCCAATTCTAGCTCTGCTCACGAGCTCAAGAACAACTCAATCCACGCAGGAAAGCAAGACTCAAATCCACAAAGGAGAGTAAACAGTAAATCCACAAAGGATAGTTCGACACAATCCACAAAGGAGAGTAACATAAGATTCAGCTCAACCAGGTATACTTTTTCAGATGACGTCAAAGATGATCACTGATCCATTTAAGTCGTCGGACCCACGAAGGATCGATAGGTACTAACCCCCGCAAAAGACCCACACAGGATCGGGCTCACACAGAACCTGTAGGCAATGGCTCACACAGAACCGGTAGTAAGGACCCACATAGGATCGGGCCCACACAGGACCTGTAGCACTGATCCACGTAGGATCGCTGAGTGCAGTAGTCGACGCAGTCCACTGAGGATCTCTGCACAGTCGTCGCCGCAGTCCACGAAGGATCTCTGCTCTGCCGTCGTCGCAGTCCACGGAGGATCTCTGCTCTGCCGTCGTCGCAGTCCACGGAGGATCTCTGCTCTGCCGTCGAAGTCACAACCAACGCTAGGGTTCCCGCACACAGCGAGCTCGTTTAGGAGGGTCCGCTCCACGAGCCGAGAGGCTGATACATCAACTGACACGTAGTCCGAAGTTGATGTATCCAAAAGTTCCGTATCGACAACAGGATCTCAACGCAACAGACGGCGCGTCAATCGGACGCCCGGTCTGAGAGTTATTGGCATTTTCGTCCCAGGGGCCCGGTTGGTTTTTAGGGCAAAACCAACCCGACCGTACTCCGCCTGTGTCCGATCCTCGGGCGGAGTATGCCAAAAGTTCTGTCTCACTTAGAGGAAACTACCACAGCTGACGGTACGTCGATCGGACGTCCGTAGCTCAAGTTATGAGCGTTTCCGCTCCGAGGGCCCGGTTGGTTTCGTGTACGAACCAACCCGGCCGAACCCAAAGTCTTCCGAAACCTTGAGTGTAATATACCGAAACGACCGTATCGATCCAAGGATCGCGTAGCCGCTGACGGTTCGTCAATCGGAGGTCCCAGGCCCAAGATATGGGCAAAAGACCGAAGAGGGCCCGAAAACGGGGGTTCTGGGCCCGGGGCGACCCGGCCCGAACCACCCCTGGGTCGGCCGAACCGGGTCGACCCGACCCGGCCCGACCCGGATAGGCCGGGTCCGGTCCGGCCTGGGCGCGGCCCGGCCGACCGGACCGGCCGGCTCGGCTTCGGCCGAGCGGCCGAAGAAAACCGCCGCGGGTTTGACCCGCGGCTTGGAGGAACGCGGCACGCGCGGGCCGCGTGCTGGGTGGCCGGACCGCGGACGCGGTCCGGCGGTTCGCCGCTGCCGCGGCCGAGCCGCGGCGGATTCCTCCGGCGGCGCGCCGGGCGCCGCCGCCTCCGGTCGCCGGCGCCGCCGCGCCGGCGACCCGCGCCGCCGCCGCCTTCCGCGGGCCGCCGGAGTTGCTCCGGTGGCCCGTTTTGCCTTCCGTCTGCGCCATTATTTCTCCCGGGACGCGTCCTTCACTGCGGAATCAACAATTGGCCCTTGCGTCGTGCTTTTGCCGTCACCCGCCAAATCCGCACAAAAAGGAAGATCGGCGGAGGGTTGCCGGGCCTTGTTTGTTAGGCCTGCACCCTCCGCGTTAGGTAAAATCAACGGGAGGAAAAGAAATAACCAACAACAATTTTAAATAAATTAAAATTGTTCCGAGATCGGGTTCTTTATTTCAAAAGAATAAACACGGGGAAATAAAATATTCCAAACAACCCCTACCTTGTCGTCGTCGGACGTGAGGTCGTCGCGGAATCGCTCGTCGCGGAAGGAGGGGATCGTCGCGTCGTCGCGGAAGAGACGTTCGTCACACCGCGGGAAAAACGTCGCGCCGACGATCTCCAGATCTAGAACAAACGGATTTAATTAATTAAATCCGTTTTCATTGAAATTAAAAGGGAGAATTAAACGACCCGTTTCTCACCTTAGTTGCCGAACGAGGATCGGCCGCGGAAGAAGAGGTGTCGCCGAAGAACGTCGCGGGTAGAGCTCGTCGACGTCGCAGATCACGGTGTGCGTCGTCGAATTCCGGTCGCCGGCGTTCTTCGCGTTCTTCGCGTTCTTTGCGTTCTTCGCGAGGAGGGTGGAGGCTCAGAGAATTTGCACAACGATAGCAATCCTCCAAAATAGACAAGTTTGTCTATTTTATTAATTCGCCAACGAACGCAAACGCGTAAGTAACGACCCATTAAATTCGTTGAATTAATTCAACGAATGAAACAGCCCATTTAATTCACGAAATAAACCGCCCAATTAAATGGTCTGTTAAGAATTAAAGAAAACGCGCCGGTTGACTTTTCAGTTACTTTGACGGGTTTTCGCGGGTGCGTTACTTAGCGAAAGAAACGGCGGGGCTCGTGCGGGCCCCAGCTCACAAATATCCTACCAAGGGGTAGGGTATTTCCGGATAGCACCCTATCCTCTTTAACTCAGTTCAAGTGGCTTCCAAGTGACTTCCAAGCGGCTTAAGTGAAATAAAATAAAGTTGTCGCACAACCTTTATTTTATTTCCGACTTAATGCCCAAAATTTTAAAAACCACGGTTGAGCAAACGCAACTCCGGAAGAGGTGTTTCTAAGCAAATACCGGCGCTGCGATTTCATCGGTGCCCTCAGAATTCGATTCCGGGCACCGGTTCAAAAGATAGAAAAACTTGCTCGTCCGTTCACTGAACGTACCCGAGCCAAACTTCGGAAATTGATTCCGGGCACATCGGGCCTCGGAATCAGGTGCCGTCTGAAGCTGCGCTCTTGCAAAATTCCAAAGAAAATTAAGAAAAAAATTTCCTTGAAATTTGCGGGTCTTTACATTACTCCCACCTCAGGGCTTTACGTCCCCGTAAAGATACATCAAAAACTAGGGGAACAAATGGGGGTACTGAGCACGCATCTGAGCCTCCCGCTCCCAAGTGCTCTCCTGGAGGTTCCCGTGCTGCCATCTGACGCGCACAAGAGGAATCGACCGCCCACGTAGGACCCGCTTCTGTCGATCCTCGATCTCCACTGGGACCTCCGCAAAAGTCGCCCCATCGTCCACGTCCAGCTCCCCAAAGTCGATGATGTGCGTCGGGTCGTGCACGTATCTCCTCAGCTGAGACACGTGGAAGACGTCGTGCACCCGGTGCAACTGAGGTGGTAGAGCCAGGCGATAAGCCACCCCTCCTATCCTGCTGAGGACCTGGAAAGGCCCGATGAAGTGAGGAGACAACTTGCCGCCTCGGCCAAATCTCCATAAACCACGCCGAGGTGAGACACGCAAAAAGACGTGGTCGCCATCCTTGAACTCTAGTGGCCTCCGCCTCCTGTCAGCATATGACTTCTGTCGGCTCTGAGCTGTCCTCATCCTCTCCTGGATGATCTGGACCTTCTCTGTCGTGGCTCGGACCATCTCTGGTCCTACGAGTGCTGACTCCCCAGGGTCTGTCCAGCACAACGGTGATCTGCAGGGTCTACCGTACAGCGCCTCGTATGGTGCCATCCCGATGGTGGAGTGGTAGCTGTTGTTGTACGCGAACTCCACCAAGGGTAGGTGGTCCTCCCAGCTGCGACCAAAGTCGAGAACACATGCACGGAGCATGTCCTCGAGTGTCTGTATGGTCCTCTCAGTCTGACCATCCGTCTGAGGGTGGAAGGCTGTGCTCAGATGGAGCCGCGTCCCGAACGCCTCCTGCAACCCCTTCCAAAGCCGGGAAGTGAAACGAGCATCTCGATCGGAGACGATAGATGATGGCACAACGTGAAGCCGTACGATCTCCTGGACGTAAAGACGTCCCAAGCTCTCCACTGAGCCCTGCTCTCTGATGGGTAAGAAGTGTGCCGACTTGGTGAGTCGGTCGACAATCACCCAAATGGAGTCGTGACCTCTGGAAGTGCGTGGAAGTCCAGTCACGAAGTCCATAGATATGCCGTCCCACTTCCACTCCGGGACCTCCAAGGGCTGTACCAAGCCTGCTGGTACCTGATGCTCTGGCTTCACCTGCTGGCAGGTGAGGCATCGTGAAACGAACTCTGCCACAACTTTCTTCATGCCCGGCCACCAGTGCTGTCGTCTGAGATCCTGGTACATCTTCGCCACTCCGGGATGCACCGCCAAGGGAGAAGTGTGAAACTCTCTCAACACCTCCTCTCGTAAAGCGACTGGTACGAAGGTACGTCCTCTGAAAAGGATGTCGTGCTCTGCTCCAAGGGAGAATCCATCAGGCGCCTGACCTGAGGATATCAGTGCACGCCGGGTCTCACAGTCAGCGTCCCCACGCTGAGCCTCTCTGACCCGCTGTAGAAGTGGAGGAGAGACTGTGAGAGACTGAAGAAAGGCTGCTCCGTCTCTATCCACGAAGGATATCTGTAAGGAGGCTAGCTGCTCCGTCGCCTCCTCAAGTAGCTGAATGCCCGTCCTCCTGCTGAGGGAATCGGCTACCACGTTCCCCTTCCCAGGAGTATAGACTATCTCAAAGTCATAGTCCTGGAGGAACTCAAGCCATCTCCGCTGTCTCAGGTTCAGGTCCTTCTGAGAGAAGATATACCTGAGACTCTGGTGGTCAGAAAAGACTGTGAAGCGCTCTCCCATCAGATAGTGCCGCCAAGTCTTCAGAGCGAAGACCACTGCTGCTAACTCCAGGTCATGAGTGGCGTAGTTCTGCTCATGCGGCCTCAACTGACATGATCCGTAGGCGATCACGGCCCGCTCCTGCATCAGGACGCACCCGAGTCCAGTCCCTGATGCATCGCAGTAAACTACGTATCCAACTCCCTCCTCAGGCAACCTCAAGATAGGTGCGCTGGTCAATCTCAGTCTCAGCTCCTGGAAGCTCTGCTGACATCTGTCTGACCATACAAATGGTTTCCCCTTCTTTGTCAAGGCTGAGAGTGGTGCCGCAACTCTGGAGAAGTCTGGCACAAATCTACGATAGTATCCGGCTAGGCCCAAGAAGCTCCGCACCTCCGTCACGCTCTTGGGTGGCTCCCAAGCTATCACTGCCTCGATCTTCGCGGGATCCACTGCAACTCCCGCCTCAGAGATGACGTGCCCCAAGAAATGGACCTCACGTAACTAGAACTGGCACTTTGAGAGCTTGCCATAAAGCTGGTGCTCTCGGAGTGTGTCTAGCACAACTCGCAGGTGGTAGGCATGCTCCTCCTCAGTCGTCGAGTATACCAAAATGTCGTCAATGAAGACCACGACAAATCGGTCGAGGTATGGCTGGAAGATCCTGTTCATGAGGCTCATGAACACTGCTGGGGCATTGGTTACGCCGAACGGCATAACCAATAACTCATAATGGCCATACCGACACCTGAAGGCCGTCTTCTGCACGTCCTCGTCTCGAACTCTGAGCTGATGATAGCCTGACCGAAGGTCTATCTTCGAGAACCATCGCGCTCCCTTGAGCTGATCGAAGAGGTCATCAATCCGTGGCAGCGGATACTTGTTCCTCACTGTCACCTGGTTCAGGCGACGATAGTCGACACACAGTCGCAAGCTCCCGTCCGCCTTCTTGGCGAACAATATCGGGGAAGCCCAGGGTGAAACACTGGGTCGGATAAACCCCTTGCTCTGCAAGTCCTCCAACTGTACCCGCAGCTCTCGAAGCTCGGCGGGGGCCATCCGATATGCTGGAGTAGATATCGGGGCTGTCCCGGGGTACAAGTCGATGTAAAAGTCTACCTCTCTACGAGGAGGTAGCCCTGGAACGTCGTCGGGAAAGACGTCCACGTACTGGTCCACCACTGCAGGAAAAACTGGACTCCGCACGTCCACTGCTCCTAGGATGAGGCTAGCCAACTGATGAGAGATGGGCTGCACTCTCCTCCGCGGAAGTCCATCCTGTGCTGCAAAGGTTCCCTTCTCGCCGGTGAAGGTAAACCTGCTCCCTTCGGTGCAAACACATCGCACCTTGCGCCTAAAACAGTCGATCTGGGCATGAACCGTGGATAGCCAATCCATGCCCAAGATGACGTCGTAAGGCCTCGACGCCGCTACAAGGAGATCCCAGCCGAAGCTCTCGCCTCCTAGAGTAAGCTCACACTGCCGGCACCAGTGCGTAATCGTCGAGTCTGCTCCCGTAGGAGTCTCTAGCCGTAAGGATCGAGCCAACGGCTCAGTCGGAATCTCCGAGCTCCGAACAAGGGCAGAGGCTATGAAAGAGTGACTCGCTCCTGTGTCTATAAGTACTGCAGCAAGGGTGGAATAGACACAGATCGTACCTCGAATCATCTCTGGCATGTCGGGGTCGTAGGCCTCCACTGCCTGGAGCTGGGCCTGTCCCTGCCCGCCAGCTCCCTGTGGTCGAGGTGGCCCTCCTGGTGGTGGTGGGGGTAGAGCCTGGAAGCGTCGCCCACCACCCGCTGCTCGGCCAGCTCCTCTGCCTCGTCCGCCTCCTCCCTGCAGACCGCCACGGTCGACCCTCTGCCTCTGCCTGGGTGGCCCCTCCACCGTATGCTGCTCCTCTGGTCGGCGAGTCGGGCAGTCACGAGCCATGTGACCCTGCCCGCCGCAGGAGTAGCACAGCCTGCCTCTCGGAAGGCTGGCACTCCGCTGTGTGCCCCGCACTGCTGAGCCGGTGTCCTGAGGCCGTCTGCGTGGGGGTCTGGTCTGCCTGGACCCGAGAGTCATCCGTCGGCTACCTGCTGCTGAAGACTCAGCTACCTGCCGCCCTGCGCTAGGTCTTGCCGCTGAAGAAGGCTCTGCCAGGAAGCTCTCGATCAAGAGGGCTCGCTCCAGCACTCCCGCCTGGGTCGGAATGCTGAGGGAGATCAGCGATGCCCGAATCTCCTACCGCAGGCCCTGCTCGAAGGTCCGGGCCCGGAAGAAGGGGTCCCGTACCATGTCGGTCGAGTAGCGAGATAGGTCAGTGAACCTCGCCGCGTACTGAGCGACCGTCATGCTGCCCTGGCGCAGCTGGAGAAGCTCCTGGATGCGCACCGCTCGGAGGGTGGTCGGGACGAACTCAGAGCGGAAGAGGCTCTCGAAGTCCGTCCAGAGCAAGGATGCCTCATCGTGAACCTGGAGCATCAAGCTCCACCATCGTCCTGCCGCCTCCTGCAGGAGGCTCGCCGCGAGAATCACCATGAGATCCGCTGGTGTCCTCACTAGCCTAAAGATCCGTACCACCGCCTCTAGCCAATCCTCGGCGGCCTGGGGGTCCGCCTCACCGCGAAACCTGGGCGGTCGCTGGCTCTGAAACTCATGCAGTGCCCTGAGGCGACGTGCATCTTCAGCGTCTGGTACTGGTAGCATCGGTGGCTCGGCGGGTAAAGCTACCGCCGGTGCCACTGCTGGCAAAGGGCCCTGCACCGAGGCCTCGTCGCTCGGTGGGCTGCCGTCGCGCCCTACACTCGGAACCCTAGCTGGCTGTCGTCGCGGGGCCATCCTGAAAAGGAGAAAAAGAGTACCACAGTCCGAACAGTATACCTGGTGAGCTGGCACAAGTAATCACAAGGAAAACATGAGACTTTCATGAAGCAGATCAGTATACCCGGTGAGAAGACACAAGTAATCTTAAAAAAAACTTGAAACACACACGCAATCAATGTTTTCATGCATTAAGTCGGAAATCAGGAGTCAGGGTCCTGGTGTACGGATACGTCGGCCGCCGCACCAACACTGGGCTCCCTGAACTGATAACCACACTCAATACACTAAACACTATTGCTTCATATAGAAAGAAAGGACGACCAGAGTCTGCGGTAGAACCGACCACCTTTGATACCAATTTGTCACGACCCGACCTCGGGGCCCGTGCCGTGACTACCCCAAGCCCGTCTTCCATAGGCCAGGGGCTGGCGACTAGCACCAAGGCGTAAAGTCCCGGTAAACAGGGAAGGCATTGCCTTTATAAGTAACAACCACCACAGAGTCAGCAAGCAGAAAGTAACTACCAAGTGCAGAAAAGTAAAGGGGGCTGGAATACAAGCCCAACTGAAAGTACAACTGAAAAGGTAAAGAACAACAACTGAAGAAAAGATGGCGGCCTCGTGTCGTCCACTGGCAATCCCACCTGAAGGGTGGGTACAGATAGCCTCCAGGCTCCTCGGGTCCCACGTCCGCTCCGAGCACGTCCCGCCCAGTGGTCCACCTCCAGGTACCGTCCTGCTCCACGCCCCAACCGTGATCAGCGCTGTCCGTCGTCTGCATCCAACACAACAAGGTGCGGGCATAGCCTGTGCAGGGGTGAGTATAAGCTACTCAGTAAGGACCCCGAGACCCCCGGAGGTCTCCCGAAATCCACAAAGGATATAGCACAAAAGAAAGGTGCAATCACGAAGTAACATCTGACTCGACTTAGGTATATGCCCATACATATACCTAAGTCCCCAATTCTAGCTCTGCTCACGAGCTCAAGAACAACTCAATCCACGCAGGAAAGCAAGACTCAAATCCACAAAGGAGAGTAAACAGTAAATCCACAAAGGATAGTTCGACACAATCCACAAAGGAGAGTAACATAAGATTCAGCTCAACCAGGTATACTTTTTCAGATGACGTCAAAGATGATCACTGATCCATCTAAGTCGTCGGACCCACGAAGGATCGATAGGTACTAACCCCCGCAAAAGACCCACACAGGATCGGGCTCACACAGAACCTGTAGGCAATGGCTCACACAGAACCGGTAGTAAGGACCCACATAGGATCGGGCCCACACAGGACCTGTAGCACTGATCCACGTAGGATCGCTGAGTGCAGTAGTCGACGCAGTCCACTGAGGATCTCTGCACAGTCGTCGCCGCAGTCCACGAAGGATCTCTGCTCTGCCGTCGTCGCAGTCCACGGAGGATCTCTGCTCTGCCGTCGTCGCAGTCCACGGAGGATCTCTGCTCTGCCGTCGAAGTCACAGCCAACGCTAGGGTTCCCGCACACAGCGAGCTCGTTTAGGAGGGTCCGCTCCGCGAGCCGAGAGGCTGATACATCAACTGACACGTAGTCCGAAGTTGATGTATCCAAAAGTTCCGTATCGACAACAGGATCTCAACGCAATAGACGGCGCGTCAATCGGACGCCCGGTCTGAGAGTTATTGGCATTTTCGTCTCAGGGGCCCGGTTGGTTTTTAGGGCAAAACCAACTCGACCGTACTCCGCCTGTGTCCGATCCTCGGGCGGAGTATGCCAAAAGTTCCGTCTCACTTAGAGGAAACTACCACAGCTGACGGTACGTCGATCGGACGTCCGTAGCTCAAGTTATGAGCGTTTCCGCTCCGAGGGCCCGGTTGGTTTCGTGTACGAACCAACCCAGCCGAACCCAAAGTCTTCCGAAACCTTGAGTGTAATATACCGAAACGACCGTATCGATCCAAGGATCGCGTAGCCACTGACGGTTCGTCAATCGGAGGTCCCAGGCCCAAGATATGGGCAAAAGACCGAAGAGGGCCCGAAAACGGGGGTTCTGGGCCCGGGGCGACCCGGCCCGAACCACCCCTGGGTCGGCCGAACCGGGTCGACCCGACCCGGATAGGCCGGGTCCGGTCCGGCCTGGGCGCGGCCCGGCCGACCAGACCGGCCGGCTCGGCTTCGGCCGAGCGGCCGAAGAAAACCGCCGCGGGTTTGACCCGCGGCTTGGAGGAACGCGGCCCACGCGGGCCGCGTGCTGGGTGGCCGGACCGCGGACGCGGTCCGGCGGTTCGCCGCCGCCGCGGCCGAGCCGCGGCGGATTCCTCCGGCGGCCGAGCCGCGGCGGATTCCTCCGGCGGCCCGCGCCGCCGCCGCCTTCCGCGGGCCGCCGGAGTTGCTCCGGTGGCCCGTTTTGCCTCCCGTCTGCACCATTATTCCTCCCGGGACGCGTCCTTCACTGCGGAATCAACAATTGGCCCTTGCGTCGTGCTTTTTCCATCGCCCGCCAAATCCGCACAAAAAGGAAGATCGGCGGAGGGTTGCCGGGCCTTGTTTGTTAGGCCCGCACCCTCCGCGTTAGGTAAAATCAACGGGAGGAAAAGAAATAACCAACAACAATTTTAAATAAATTAAAATTGTTCAGAGATCGGGTTCTTTATTTCAAAATAATAAACACGGGGAAATAAAATATTCCAAACAACCCCTACCTTGTCGTCGTCGGACGTGAGGTCGTCGCGGAATCGCTCGTCGCGGAAGGAGGGGATCGTCGCGTCGTCGCGGAAGAGACGTTCGTCGCACCGTGGGAAAAACGTCACGCCGACGATCTCCGGATCTAGAACAAACGGATTTAATTAATTAAATCCGTTGTCATTGAAATTAAAAGGGAGAATTAAACGATCCGTTTCTCACCTTAGTTGCCGAATGAGGATCGGCCGCGGAAGAAGAGGTGTCGCTGAAGAACGTCGCGGGTAGAGCTCGTCGACGTCGCAGATCACGGTGTGCGTCGTCGAATTCCGGTCGCCGGCGTTTTTCGCGTTCTTCGCGAGGAGGGTGGAGGCTCAGAGAATTTGCACAACGATAGCAATCCTCCAAAATAGACAAGTTTGTCTATTTTATTAATTCGCCAACGAACGCAAACACGTAAGTAACGACCCATTAAATTCGTTGAATTAATTCAACGAATGAAACAGCCCATTTAATTCACGAAATAAACCGCCCAATTAAATGGTCTGTTAAGAATTAAATAAAACGCGCCGGTTGACTTTTCAGTTACTTTGACGGGTTTTCGCGGGTGCGTTACTTAGCGAAAGAAACGGCGGGGCTCGTGCGGGCCCCACCTCACAAATATCCTACCAAGGGGTAGGGTATTTCCGGATAGCACCCTATCCGCTTTAACTCAGTTCAAGTGGCTTCCAGATGACTTCCAAGCGGCTTAAGTGAAATAAAATAAAGTTGTCGCACAACCTTTATTTTATTTCCGACTTAATGCCCAAAATTTTAAAAACCACGGTTGAGAAAACGCAACTCCGGAAGAGGCGTTTCTAAGAAAATACCGGCGCTGCGATTTCATCGGTGCCCTCAGAATTTGATTCCAGGCACCGGTTCAAAAGATAGAAAATCCTGCTCGTCCGTTCACTGAACGTACCCGAGCCAAACTTCGGAAATTGATTCCGGGCACACCGGGCCTCGGAATCAGGTGCCGTCTGAAGCTGCGCTCTTGCAAAATTCCAAAGAAAATTAAGAAAAAAATTTCCTTGAAATTTGCGGGTCTTTACAATACACACACGTTCTTTTGATCTTCGAACAACGCCAATTGATTTCCTGGTGCTAGCATGACAAATCAATTGTCTTGCGTTGTTTGTCTTGATCGCTTCAAGATCCTTCGGGCTTGAAGGAGTTCATCTCGTTCTTGAGAGAAAGTGAGCAGGAATTCGAAAGAGATATAAGTCCATTATGTGCAACGATTCTCTATTCTCAATTTTCAATTAAGCGGCTCACAACATACACAATAAACATAACCATCTATTTATAGAGCCAGACTTTATATTAAAATATTATTTAATTGCATGTTGACCCTTAAATAATATATCAATCTTTAATCAACTTAATGCAATAGAATAATAATAATATTATTTTTATTCTGCGACACACGCCAATGCGTGCAATGATAAATAATATTTAACAGATTGTAAATGAAATATTTATCAATAAACGCGGTCTTGGTCCGTTCATCCTCCTCTTCATTTATTGAATACCCGAATAAATATTTAATTTAAATATTTCATTCATCAATAAATATATATGATGGATAAAAATGTGAATAAAGTTATTTCTCGATCTTGAGAATAATATTTATTCTATTAATTAAATTCAAATAAAAATTAATCAAGATCAATGAAAACACTTAGTGTGTGACCCTCTAGGATTCTTTATCATTGACATTAGACATACTTTCCTAAAGTCCAATATTACTATCTAGCAACAGATCAAGACTCACAATATAAAGAACCTAATGTCGCAATAACGACAACCACATTCAAACGCTCATTGTGTAATATAATCTCTTTGTCAGAATATCTAATCACACTGGTTGCAAATTCGTGTCATCAACCTATATGCTCGATATGTATTTCTTTGACCATTTGGAATAAACACATCGTTACACCATGACCATGAAATTTAATGCGATGGTTTTATCTTAATCAAAGGGTCGAGACCTCAACTTTCATAATGATGGAAGAGACATAAATTTCCTTGACTTATCCATCAATAACATGTCAATTATGACGCACCCAACATACTCTACCTCACCGCAAACATATAGAATCACAGTTTTTATCAGCAAATCTAAATGCACGAGTCATGACATGCATTAATGATAATCTTAAAATCTAATGACCATTACACACGCTCACATATAGAAATATCTGATGACACAAAAACATGTAGAATTCTAACTAGCATGTCTATTCTCATAATCTCCTGTCTTGGAGATTACCAAGTGTAAATTTCTTGAGAAGAAGCCTCATCCGCTTATAAGTACTCGCACCTGACAATCTATATACTATATGTCCCATTATAGTACATCTGACTGCAGAACTATATTTAAGAATATCATCATAGTACTTCAAGGTTCTCATCATAGTGGAAAACGACTATAACCTTGTCAATGCGACAAATGCTCTTGGACATTATTACATCAGAGCTATGAAAAAAATGAACAATATGTAATAAGTTATTTTATTAATATTCAATACATCAAATATATATGTAATCAAAGTACAAACAGTTTGTGCTAGGACACCAACTCCAACAAACTTCCACTTGGACTAGAGCCAATTGCTTACGAATTTCAATCCTCTAGACCTCACATGATAATCATGTTTTTTCTGAGTCAAGGCTTTAGTCAAGGGGTCTTCCACATTGTCTTCCATGGAAATATTGTTCATTGCAACCTCACCTCTCTGAGAAAAATCCCTCAAGAGATGATATTTCTAAAGTACGTGCTTTATCCACTGATGTGAACTTAACTCCTTTGAGAGAGTTGCCACTGCAGTATTATTACAATAGAGTGTGATACGATATTTACTATTAGGTACCACATCAAGATCTTGAACGAAGTTTCATGTCCAAACTGCTTCTTTAGCTACCTCAGAAACTGCAATATACTGAGACATTACTATAGAATCTATTACCGCAACCTACTTTGAGCTCTTCCAGCTCACAAAACCTCCATTCAAAGTGAAGATATATCCCATTTGTGATTTCATATCATCTTGATCTATTTGGAAACTAGAATCTACATATCCTCTGATGACTAGTTTCTCATATCCTCTATAAACCAAGAACATATCCTTAGTACGCCTCCGATACATAAGTATAGTTTTGACTGCCATCCAATGGTAGTCACCTAGGTCAACTTGATATCTTCCTATTGCACTTAATGTGTAGGAAACATCTGTCCTAGTACATACTATAACATACATGACTGACCCAATCACTGGTGTATATGGAATCCTTGCCATTCTATTTCATTCCTCATGTTTCTAAGGACACACTGGAAAGACGAATGCCATGTGACACTGGCAACAATACCCTCTTGGATTGTTCCATATTGAATCTCTTCAGTGTCTTGTAAATATATGTACCTTAACTTAGGCCGAGTATCCTCTTGGATCTATCACGCTGGATCTTGATCCCAAAAATGTATGCCGACTCACCTAAGTTTTTCATGGAGAAGCATTTATTTAACCACGTCTTAACAGATTATAAGACTGGTATTTCATTTCCAATAAGTAATATGTCATCAACATATACTATTAAGTAAATGACCTCACTCTTGCTAAACTGTTTATTGGTACAAGACTCACATTCGTTCTTTATGAAACCAAATTCCGTTATGGATTCATTAAATTGAATGTTCCATGACATAGATGCTTGATTTAATCCATAAATGGATTTTTCCAATTTTCATATCTTTTTGTCAACCTTTAGATTCACAAACCCTTTGGGTTGCATCATATATACATCTTCTTAATGGTTCTCATTAAGGAAGGATGTTTTTAAATCAATTTTCTAAATATAATAGTCATGGAAGTCTGCTGTGACAAGTAGAATTCTGATGGATTTCAGCATTACAATTGGTGAAAAGGTTTCTTTATAGTCAATGCCTTAATTCTGTTTAAAATCTTTTGCAACCAGTCATGTCTTATAGGTACCAAATTGAAATTCCATGTCCAGAATCTTCTTGAATACCCATTTAAAATCAACAATATTCACATATACTAGAGGATCTACCAAAATCTAGACTTGGTTTTGGTACATGGAATCCATTTCAAAATTCATGGCTTCTTGCCACTTGGAAACATCTGTGCCACCTACTACTTTCTTGTAGGTTATGGGGTCATTATTATCAACTAATAATTAGTCAACATCCTTGGTGACTAGAAAACTATAAGTTTCTGGTTCTCTAACCTCGCGTGTACTCCTTTGTAGTACTTGTGTTTTTGGAACAACTTCTTCTTCCATAGGGCTCTGTGGAATCTATCCTCGTGCCAACTCTTGTGTATCTTGAGCTTGGACTTCATCAATGTATATCTTTCTCCCATTATATCTTTTAAAGATAAGATTTTTCTCAAGAAATGTGGGATATATGTCAACCACAACCTTTTTTAAGGATTGTATGGGCAATATCCCTTTGTTTCTTTGGGATACCCTGTAAAAATACACTTTGTGCCTCAGGGTGAAAACTTGTTACTTGAAGAGGCCTTAAAAAATGATTCACAACCCCACACATGTAAGTATGCCAACATGGGTTTCTTTCCATTCCAAAATTGGTATGGTATACCATTTGTCTCTTTAATTGGAACTCGGTTTAGTACGTATGCTATTGTTTGTGATGTGTATCCCCAAAATGATAATGAAATATTCACATGATTCATAATTGATCTCATCATGTCTAACAAGGTGTAGGTCATCCTTTCTCTTACATATTTCCAATGAGGTGTATAAGGAGGATCTAATTGAGATAGAATCCCAAACTCCAATAAATAATCAATGAAGTCTTGATTAATTTATTCTCCACCATTGTCTAAGTGAAGTTTCTTAATCTACTTACCAAGCAGGTTATTAGCTTCATTCTTGTATTCCTTAAATTTTTCAAAGGAATCCAACTTATACCTCATCAATTAGACATATCTATATATACTAAAATTATCAGTAAAAGTTATGAAGTATGAGTACCCACCCATTGATTCAATAGGAAAAGGTTCACACGCATTGGTATGAACTAATTCAAGAATATCTTTGGACCTTTCACCTTTTCCACTAAATGGGGATTTAGTCATTTTACCTTGTAAACATGAATGACATATACTAATTGGTTTTAGTTCAAAATAATCTAAATATCTATCTTATTATAATTTAGTCAAGTGATTTTTGTTTACATGACCTAGCTAGTGATGCCAAAGTTGGGTGTGGTATGAGTCATGTGAAGTAGTTTCATTATCGATTTCCATTACTTGGTTTGTGTAATCCAACACATAAAGTCCATTATTTAAATGTGATTGAATGGATAGTTCAATGTCATTATTCTTCATGGGAGTTGATCATATTTTAAATTTATATCCCAAACTACACTTAACTACAAAGGCATAGTAAAGTGGTAGTGTGAGGTCGAACGCACAGAGACAACTGGTAGGCAGGTAACCTATCGATTCAAACTCTAGGGTAGGATTCCTCGTGATCTCTCTTTAGGTTTGGATTTACTAAATCTTATGTAGCTTGGATTTAAAATCAAGAAAGAGAATATGGTTCAGGGTCAATTTCTGGGTTTAGGCAAAAAGATAGTCCTAAATCTAACTTGGGATAGACCCATGGATTAGGCTGTGAAGTGGTGAAAAGGTCACCAATTGGTTATGGCCAAACCAATTGGTTTTACCTAAGCTGTAAATATTCCTTGGTCCTGATATAGATAACAACCTAGATGCAGTACACTTAGATTTTATGGTAGAAAGTGTACATGCTAATGCTCATATCCCGTTCAACTATAATTAGGCCAGGTTCGTTCAGTTACAACCCCATGGTCAGGGTTGTGCAAAGGAATGAGATAAATAATTATTTTTAACCTAATTACTATCCATAGGGTTACCAAGGTTCAATTTATAGATTCATTAAGTTTAGAAACACCCTTACTCTTGACCCATAACCCTAAGAAAATTAGTTGTGCATGGCGGTGTTAAACGAAAGCAAGAAATTGGGCAACATGCTTTGCATAATAATAAAACAATTCAGAATTAAGCAACCCACACTTGAAAACAATTGAGATTCAATCAAAAACTCACTTAGATGAATGAACAAGAAAGAAATAACAATCATTGACAATGGGTGGTGATCAATATTGTAAACAAACGTTGAACTATGATATGGAATGAAAATGAACAATCCACCAACACAGAATGGAAAGTAACAACATCATAATTGATAAAAACGGTAAAGGAATGGATTAAAATTGAGTTTGAAAGATAAACAGAGAAGCAAAGGGAAATAAAATAAGAGAAAAATCATCTCTCTAATCTCTATATACACAGCAGAGGGCCTCACATATTTATAGACTCTAAAATCACATGACATGTAGTGTCTTCACATCATGTAATGGCTTTAAGTGGATTATGTCTTAACTTGTACACGATGTGTAAGTTGGATTCACACCGTGTACTTAATATCCACAATATTCTCTAAAAATATTATATTTTGTGAAATCTATGGCTTGTATCTTCAGTGAGATGAGATCTCAAACATTTCACATCATGTAAATTCTTCACATCGTGTATTTGATTTACATCTTGAACTTTTAGCGGGATTCTGATTTTGAAGATCTCACAATGTGTAATGTATGTACACATCGTGTAATAGATTCACATCATGTAAAGATTCATGAGATGGCCTATGCATCCATAGGTATACTATGAATGAGGAATACATGTCGTGAACTCCTTTCACGACCTATAAATCTTGTTTTTTCCATTTTTCAGCAACTTTTCCTTTGAGTCCTAAATTCCTAATTCCTATAAAAATAAACCAAAACCCAATGCATTATCGAATAAAGAGTGAATAAAACTTAAATAAATGTATCCAAAATGTATATATAAATTCATCTTATCAAATTCTCCCACACTTTAAAAATTTATTATCCTCAAGAAAAAATCATCTCAATAGGGATTTCAAATGAAACAATTTTTAAACAAGAAACATGCATTACAACCTGGAAAATAAAACTAATTGCAAGTGGAAAAAGAAATTAATCCAGAATCAATCCTACAAATAAAACTATTCATGCCTCATAATTAAGTTCTTTATTCAGATTCTTTCTTCTTTTAATTATAATTTTATAACTATTCCTTATAAACTATACACATTTTTCAATTCACCTCACAATAAATTTTCTCTCACCACTCAAGGTAAAATAAAACTAGAGTTATGCTCATACCCTGAATAAATGTTCCTAACCATAGGATTTCATTGGTTCTAAAATCTCCACTTCGTAAATAAAAATACAATATTAATTATGAGGGCTTCAACAATAAGGTAAAAATGACTCTGAGGTTGTGGGTAGGTAGGTAGATAGTAAGAATCACGTTCAATAGGGAGGGTAATCTCTATAGTATAATGCATGAAAATCATGAACAATGAAATGAAGTAAATCCTAGACAAAAATGATGTCTATGTGCTCCCAACAACTCAAAGTGGGTCCATGAATATGTAAATTAAGCATAAATAATGTACTATGTTTCTTTATATTTTTCATTTTATTTATTTTTTAAAAGTCATTTTTAGGATATATCTCATATCCATCACCTAACCACATATTATCCATCATAAGATTCATCGGTCTGGTAATGGTGATTTTTGACCTTCCTAATACACAACCCATTATATATATATATATATATATATATATATATATTCAAAGGAACAGGATGTGCATAATAAATGCTGAAGGTAATCATGAATCATTTCAAATCAATTTAGTGAAAATTACATCGTACGTCTCCTTAGTATCAACATCATGTGTATGCCAAAGATGAAAAATCTCCCACACTTGTTCAAAATAAAATCATGCATTGTACTAAGAGTAGGGTAGGAAGATAAAATAGGCTGTAAATGGATCCATCCTAATAAGGCTATTCACGGATACTATGGAAAAAATAAGGATAGATGTACAAGTGGGTCTCAGGGAAAATGGATAAAAAAATATTATGTAGAGACCCAATCTTGACATACATGGACATTACATTACTTTTGCGGAATACCTAATACATAACAAAAACAGACACCAAAGGACCGTAATAGTTTAATGTATTTGGAAACTTGGAATATAATCTTCTAATCTTGGTGAAATATCTTCAACATCTCCCATAAAGATATTCCTTTTTTTTTTCTTACCTAAAACCTTTCTTTATATCCTAGGGAAAAGAAAACATATAAAGTATAAGGCCCCAGCCTTAAACCTTACTTAATCTTGAGTTATTAAAAGAATACACATTGAGGATCTTTTCAGGTTTAGAGTTTTAGAGAATTAGATCATAAAACATGCATTACATACCACATTTAAACAAAGTGGTTACAATAAAAGATAGTATTCATATTCTTTCTTGACACTTCCTTAACACTATCATCATATCATGTACCTTTCCCTTGACCTGTGAAAAACATTTCAAAAACTTGGGATGAGCATAAAAAGCTCAGTAAGGGATATAAAAATATGGAAAGGAAACATGAGTACATGTATACATAAGAATCAATGAAATCATACTTTACTCATAAAACATAAGCACTTTAACATACCTCATCAAATCATGAATAAATCATAGAAATAATAAGACATAAAGGTAACTTGAGGCATTCATAACATTCTTACGTAGGGAGTAACCCTCTTGGTTATGTTTGGAATACCCATCACAGTATATTCCCTAAATATCTTCGGAGAAACCTCAACGTTTAACTCCTTCGCGTTACCCAATGCATTGGAGAGCTATATCGGGCTCACCCGCCTTTAGTTTATCACGGAACCACCCGTATTCATAAACAATTCCCAAGAACCATAACATAATCATATCACATAAAACATGCATAAAGGAAACATAACATTTCCACATTTCAATCACAAGATATCAATACAACACATTGATATAATAAAAACATTATGAAAACCATTTTCAATACCAAAATAAAATAAAAGTAAAATAGGGTATTTATTTTTCTTTTAAAAAAAATTTATGGCTTGTAGAGGAAGCCGAAACTCAAATAACGGTCACGACGGTGGAGAAGTCGTTGTCGCCGCATACGTACGACAAAAACATTCCCTTTTGTCGTTCAGTAAATGTTTAGTATAAAAAAGATTCCTTTTGAATAAACATAAAATTCAAAGGGATTTATACACCATATAAAAGAAGGTTGTGTATAAAACAAAATATGCCTCAATGAAAGGAGATTGAGATGAAGTCTCATACCTCGGGTCCGACTTGACTCGATCATTATTTAAAGTCCTGAATAATAAAATTGAGTTAATTTATACTTGCTTAAGAACCTTTTTCAAGTTCATTATTACTTTTATATCACTTATTACCATGTTATAAACATTATGTAATCATTTAAGTTAATAATGTTTGTTTTGTCGATATTTGGTTCTTAAGTCGAAAGTGGACTTCTTACAATTACATGTTGTTCGTGTGGTCAAAGGTTCATTATATCCAGAATAATATTCATGATTTGGGTATCATATATATCATATATATCCAGCATATACATGTATTTATAATATTACATAATCATTTAGAGGTAAGAAATGAAATGCACTGTTCATGGAGACGGTAAGCCGTACGTACGCATGAACGCTACTTTCATTTCTATGTCATATTAATGGAATTAAAAAATAAATGATAGGTATGTATATTTTAATTACAGAATTATATTCATCATTTATATATAACATAAAACATATATAATAACTTTAAATCCATCCTTTATACGTCCCACATATGGCATTAACGAATCAAATCACTTTGAGGGGGCGGTAGTCCGCACTTCCTAAAATGAAGATATCGTGTATACCCATAATGGAAACCATAAAGGTATGACATAAATGAAAAATAAAGAAGCTTAAGTAAAACATAAACATATTATATATCATATATAAGTATAGTTACATCTTAATGGCCACCTTTAAAGGTGTTATATGAGTGTTGAACAATCATCGTTTCGTGAGGCAGAAATTCGCCATCCACAGAAACAGTATATTATTTAACCATTAGATGTAGGTGTGTGTAATTGTAGCTCGAATAATTCTTATAAAAACATCCTAGTATATGGAAGATACTGGTTTTGTTACAAAATAAATGAATAAAAAGAGTTTAGAGGGTTTGAGAAGCAAAATAAAACATAAGAACACAAGAGAAAACACTACCTTTAAAACGGGTAACTCTTTTTGATTTGAGCTCAAAGGCTTCCTTGGGAAGACTTATGCCCAAAGTGAGGCTTCAAGGAGTAATATAGGGATGTGGAGAGATAAAATTAGCAGGTATTGGCCGACCCAAAGGCTTTGGAAGTGTGGGTAAGGTGGTAGAGGTGGGGGCCTTTTATAAGAGGAGAGGAGGGGCACTCTTGGAAAGTAAAGAAATGTTACTTTATTTTAAAATTAGTTTCGGATTTAAAAGGTCCCACATTGATATAATTCAAGTATAAGGTGATAAGGGTTCGAAATATACCCATCCAATAGGTCTTTGACAAGTGTAAGTTATAGTTTTAACATTATCTTTTCATTTTATTTAAATCCTTTATTAATGAGGTAATCACTATATCATCATGGTGTCATAAATAATTTAATTTATTTAAGGTATAAAAATTATAAAAAAATAATATGATGTAGGAAATATTTTTATCTTTCCAATGAATATTTATAGTAAAAAATATGACTTGTATAACCCTATGTAAAAATTGTTTTAGTAAAATAACTCATGTTTGTGACATTTTTACTTTAACATTAAATTAAAAGATATTAATGTCATTTTCCTACCAAAGTGGATCCATGGGGTCCTAAAGTTGACACATGGATTTTCTTGGTCGGTCATGACACATCCAATAAGGGTAGGACATGTTTCTAGGTCATTTCATATTATTAAAACATTATTTTTACCTTAAACTACACTAATTACCTCTAATCGCGATTAAAAACTTAAAAGTTACTATTCAACAAAAAATTATTTTAATCCCATTGAACCACATTTTACTTATTAATGAAAACCATGTATGTTAGATTTTTGAAATTCAAAACACAGAGGTGGTAAAATTTCATTTAAACGAAAAATCAGTTTTTATAAGTACCACTTAGTGGTTTCACTATTCATCAAAAATTGAAGTTTTCCAGAAAAATACCAAAACTTCACCCTAAGATATATTTGATATTACAAATTCAAAAATGATGTCTATTTTACAAAATTAAAAACATATAAGTTACATTAATTAATTTAATAATTAATTTCCGATGTCAGAGCAAATAACGTGTTTTTATGAAACAATAAGTATCAAAAGATTGACACTAGTTTAAGTCCAATTTCAAAGTGAAATTAATTCCAATGACCACTATTGGATTGAATGGTAAAAATATATTCTAATTTCACTTTAAAACCAATTCAAAATATAATCTAATCATATAAATAAATTAGATTAAAAAGTGGTTTTGAATTAAAATACAACATTTTTCACTATTCATTAAAAAAATGAACTTTATCGGAAAAATACCAAAAATTCACAAAAAGTAAATTTTTATGTCCCAATCATAAAGAATAAGTTTATTTTGACAAAAATAGCTTATAAAATTGTCAAAAGATATATTTAAAAATGGTTTGCCATCAAAATTCAGTAAAACAATCTTATAAAAATATTAGTGTATTTCATGCTTAAGATTGGATTTATTTTCATTTTAAGCCTCGAAAACACTATCTAATTCATTAATAGACATAGATAAAAATATCTATTATTCATTACTTACTTGGGATGTTACATCCTTCCCCCTTTATAAAATTGCGTCCCTACAATTTATTCACTTATCAAAATAAGTGGGGGTATTTATCCCTCATAGCATTTTCAAATTCCCATGTTGCCTCTTCAATCATATGGTTTTTCCACAAAACCTTTACCTGAATAATAACCTTATTCCGTAACACTTTCTCCCTGTGGTCAAGAATCTGGACCGGTTGTTCCTCATAAGATAGGTTCTCTTCCAGCTGAACTACCTCTGGACTCAAAACATGAGATGGATCTGGCATATACTTTCTCAACATCGAAACATGAAAAGCATTGTGTACCTGAGATAAACTCAGAGGTAAAGCCACTCGGTAAGAAAGTGATCCAAATATCTCCAAAATTTCATATGGTCCAATGAACCTTGGACTCATCTTTCCTTTCTTACCAAATCGCATCACACTTTTCCATGGTGATACTTTGAGAAAAACATGATCACCTACCTCAAAAGAGAGATCCTTCCTTCTGTTGTCCACATAACTCTTCTACCTACTCTGAGCTGTTCTCATGTGTTTCTGTATCAACTGAACTTTTTCTACCAACTCTTCTACCAATTCTGGTCCCATCAGCTTTCTTTCAACCACTTCATCCCAAAAAGTTGGAGTTCAACACTGCTTCCCATATAATGCCTCAAATGGTGCCATCTATATACTGGAATGAAAACTGTTATTATAAGAAACACTACTGGAAATGCTGTTTTTCCCAACGAGTTTTTACCAATGGTTTTCTAAAACCGTTGGGCTTGAAGGATTAAGAAAGCCTTTCCCAACAGTTCATTGAAACCGTTGGGAAAAGCCACCCCTTTGCCAACGGTTTGAAGAAACCGTTGGTAAAGGGGTGTGTTAATCACCTTTTGCCAACGGTTCAAGAGAACCATTGGGAAAGGGTCACCCCTTTGCCAACGGTTTCCTCAAACCGTTGGTAAAGGGGTCCTCAACATCTCTTTCCCAACGGTTCTTAAAAACCGTTGGGAATTATTTCCCCCAAATCCAGCCGTGGGACTGCTCTCCCCCATTCGCACAGAAACCTAATTTCATCCGCTCCACCGCTCTCCTCTCGCGAAATCCCCTATCCGAAGAGGTGAAAACCATCTGAAATCAGGTATCTTTTCATTTATACACATATACTTCCTTATTTTTATTGTTATTGCTTTAGTATTTTAGTTTTAAGTTATCAATCCACCTCCAGCTCTCTGCTACTCTCCAAATCCCCCATCCGAATAGGTGAAAACCCATTTGAATCATCTCAAATCAAGTAATTTTTTCTTTATACACATATGGTACCTTGTTTTTATTGTTATTGATCTAATATTTTAGTTTTAAGTTTGGATTTTGATGTGATTTCACCGTGTAAAATAGGGAAATGAATAAATATTTTGTTAATTAATTAGTTTCCCATGGAATATCAGTTGTGTTATAATGTCCATGCTAAATAAAGGGGTAATGTAATAAAAGACCTTGAATAAATAAATTGTGGAAGTTGGGGTATGTTGCCTCTATGAGAGGTTTTTTGTTGTGT
This sequence comes from Viscum album, assembly GCA_963277665.1. Lineage (NCBI taxonomy): Eukaryota > Viridiplantae > Streptophyta > Magnoliopsida > Santalales > Viscaceae > Viscum > Viscum album. Next base: position 602,946,756 of record OY728122.1, read on the forward strand.
TTCATTGTATGTTGTAGGCTGTTTTATGGGGATTGAGGTGACCAGTTGGGCTTTGTGATATGTGGGGTTGTAATGTGATGGTTAGTGGGCATGGATGTGTCATGTGAAGTTGTATGATAGTGATGATGTGTGGTGGTGTTGTGTCGTGTGGAGGTGTTGTGTGATGAAGTTGTGGTGTATAATGTGGTGAGGTGGTTTTGGTTGTGCGGTGGTTTGTGATGTGCAATATTTTTATTATGATATGTGGTTGTTTTGGTGAGATGGTTGGTCGATGTAACATGGTGTCGATGGTTATTGTGAGATGGTGAGTTGTTGTGTGGTGGTTTTATTAGTTTCCTGGTTATCTATGGAATAAATTATGCTGTTAAAACAAAAAAACAAGATATTAAATAAATGATATGGAATAGAAATGGATGTGTGGTAAATGGATTTAATTAATTTAACATTAAATGAATGGACAATGTAAGTGTGAATGAAGTGGCTTATAAATGAATGTGAGAAATGCTATGCGTTTTGTGTGGTGGTGGTGTGGTTTATGTGTTTTATGGTAGTAGTGAAGTGTGTGATTATGTAGTTAATGTGAACCCATAGGTTGAGTATTTTGTGCTATCTATATATCATGTATTTTTATGTTATTTCTACACATTCCAGGGGGGTGGTATGTCTAGGTGGTGGTGGTGGGGTTGCAGGGGAGGGGGTGTGGGCTGTTTGGGAGGGTGGGTGGGGCTATACAGGGGGGGTACGGGGTGTCCAGGGGGGTACGGGGGTGGGCGGGCTGTCCACAAGGGTGGACGGGCTGTCCACGGGGGTGGCCGGGCTGTCAAGGAGGGGTGGGCGGGCTGTCCAGGGGGGGTGGGTGGGCTGGCCACGGGGGGTAGGGGTGTCCAGGGGGGTGGGCGGGCTATCCAAGGGGGTGGGGGGTTGTCCATAGGGAGAAGGGGTGTCGAGGGGGGTGGGTGGGCTATCCACGGGGGTGGTTGGGCTGTCTAGGGGGTAGGGGGTGTCCACGGGGGTGGGCGGGGCTGTCCAGGGGGTGTGGGATATCCTGGGGGTCTGGGTGGGGTGTCCTGGTGGGGGAGGGGTGTGTGGGGTGTCCAGGTGGGGTGGTATGTCTAGGTAGTGGTGGTGGGGTTGTAGGGAAGGGGGGTGTGGGCTGTTTGGGAGGGTGGGAGGGGCTATCCAGGGGGGGTACGGGGTGTCCAGGGGGGTACGGGGGTGGGCGGGCTGTCCACAAGGGTGGACGGGCTGTCCACGGGGGTGGACGGGCTGTCCACAGGGGTGGCCGGGCTGTCCACGGGGGTGGTCGGGCTGTCAAGGAGGGGTGGGCGGGCTGTCCAGGGGGGGGGGGGGGGTGGGTGGGCTGGCCACAGGGGGTAGGGGTGTCCAGGGGGGTGGGCGGGCTATCCAAGGGGGTGGGGGGCTGTCCATAGGGAGAAGGGGTGTCGAGGGGGGTGGGTGGGCTGTCCACGGGGGTGGTTGGGCTGTCTAGGGGGTAGGGGGCGTCCACGGGGGTGGGTGGGTTGTCCACGGGGGTGGGCGGGGCTGTCCACGGGGGTGGGAAAGGCTGTCCACGGGGGTGGGTGGGGCTGTCCAGGGGGTGTGGGCTGTCCTGGGGGTCTGGGTGGGGTGTCCTGGTGGGGGAGGGGTGTGTGGGGTGTCCAGGGGGGGTTGGTATGTCTAGGTGGTGGTGGTGGGGTTGCAGGGGAGGGGGGTGTGGGCTGTTTGGGAGGGTGGGTGGGGCTATCCTGGGGGGGGGGGTACGGGGTGTCCAGGGGGGTATGAGGGTGGGCGGGCTGTCCACAAGGGTGGACGGGCTGTCCACGGGGGTGGCCGGGCTATCAAGGAGGGGTGGGCGGGCTGTCCAGGGGGGTGGGTGGGCTGGCCACAGGGGGTAGGGGTGTCGAGGGGGGTGGGTGGGCTATCCAAGGGGGTAGGGGGCTGTCCATAGGGAGAAGGGGTGTCGAGGGGGGTGGGTGGGCTGTCCACGGGGGTGGTTGGGCTGTCTAGGGGGTAGGGGGTGTCCACGGGGGTGGTGGGTTGTCCACGGGGGTGGGCGGGGCTGCCCATGAGGGTACCCTACTAATATGGTTATGGGATGAGGCATGCTCTGATGTGATAACAAATTAAGTTCTTGTTGGTTTTACATTTTTTCAATAACACATTAGTATGTTTTTTTCACATGTGTAGTTGATACCATGATTATTTTCTTCCTTTATCGTTTACTTAAATGTATTTTCTATTAAAGTTCAATCCTATTGAATTGTTTATGACAAAATGACTTATATGAATTTTTTTACAGAATGGACAGAATTTGTATGTATGAAACCGATCGTATCTCAAGCGATTTTCAAAACAATTTGGAGAGATTTATAGATTTTGCATTTCACAATGCTTCAGATAGTGGTCGCATACACTGCCCATGTTCCAATTGTGTTGGTAGACCTTGGTTGAGTCATGAAGAAGTCAGCTACCACATAACCAAAAATTGTTTTCAAGCAAACTACTTTGTGTGGTATCACAATGGGGAGAAAATGAAATCTCAAATTGGTGATGATCGAAATGAAAGGACTGGAATGGAGAATTTGTTAGATGATCGGTTTCCGTTTATTCGTCATCATGAAAAAGAAAGGATTTCGACTCAAGAAGACGTTGATATGAGGACAACTGATGCATCTAGTGAAAATGATGATATTGATAGGGTGAAAAAATTGAATGATGCTGCCACGACTCCAGTATATCGACAATGCGATAAAATGAAAAAGATGGAATTTTTAATCCGATTGTTTCATGGAAAAACTATGTATGGGATTCTAATACAGCAATCAATTACATTCTTACCCTCTTGAAGGATTTACTTCCAGATGATGCAGATATTCCCTCAAACCACTATATGGCATGGAAGTTAGTTGAAGAACTTGGATTTTCCAGAAACAAAATTCATGCTTGCCCAAAAGATTGCAGTTTATTCTGGGAAGAAACCGCTGAACGAAATGAATGTATAAAATGTGGCACATCCCGCTGGAAGTCAAAATCTGATGGAACACCATCCCGCGTTCCACAGAAAGTAATGTGTCACTTTCCATTGATCCCCAGACTCCAGAATCTTTTTATGTCTGATGACATATCAATAAAAATGAGATGGCATGATACCGAGAGAAAGAAGACTAATGATGAGTTGGTTCATCCTGTAGATGGATTTGCATGGAAGAGATTTGATGCTCGACATCCTGATTTTGTAGCTGACGTGCGTAATGTGAGGCTGGGTCTTTCATGCGACGGTTTTAATCCGTTTGGGCAGATGCTTACTTCGCACAACACATGGCCAGTTTTTATACACATTTATAATCTTCCCCCATGGTTGTGTATGAAAAAATCTTTCAATTTCATGAGTATACTCATATCTGGTCCTTCTGATCCCGACATTGATATTGATGTATACATGCAACCTTTAATAAAAGAGTTGAAACTTCTTTGGGATGTGGGTGTGCGCACATACGATGCATGTTCGAAAGACATATTTCAGATGCGTGCTGCGCTTATGTGGACGATCAATGATTTTCTGGATTATGCAATGATGTCTGGATGGAGCACGAAGGGAAAACTGTCATGACCAGTTTGTATGAAGAATACACGATCCAGAAGACTGAAACATCATTGTAGTTTCAGTTTTATGGGACATCGACGATTTTTGCCAAAGGATCATCCATATAGAATGAATCGTCGAAGATTTGATAATACTATAGAGACCGATGATCCACCTCAGCATATGTCTGGAACTGATGTGCTTAATGAATTGAAAGATTTCAGTTTTTCGTTCGGGAAGGGTCAAATGAAATCTGGAAAGAGAAAGAATATTTCCACAGAAACCTGTTACAATTGGAGGAAGAGGAGTATCTTTTTTGATTTGCCTTATTGGTCAACCAATTTGCTACGTCATTGCTTAGAAGTAATGCATATTGAAAAGAATATATGTGAAATGTTGCTTTCAGTTCTTCTAAATGTCAAGGGGAAGACAAAAGATGATTTACGATCTCGACGTGACTTGGTGGATTGGGGAATCAAACCAGAATTGCATCCTGTGCGTATCAGTGAAAATAAATGGCAACTTCCATGTGCTTCTTATGTGATGACACCTACTGAAAAAAAAACAATTTTTGGAAGTATTAGAGACTATTAGAGTTCCTGATGGCTATTCAAGCAACATATCTAAACGGGTCAACAGAAGAGAGTTGAAGCTAAAATCTTTGAAGACTCATGATTATCACGTTCTACTGCATGAGTTTCTTCCAATAACAATCCTTCATCTTTTGTCCAATAATGTAATGGTGAGTGTTATTCGGTTGTGCCATTTGTTTAGAGATCTTTGTGCTAAGAAGTTGTCCAAGTCTTTATTGCAAAAAAATGTTGACAGATTCCCCATTAATTTTGTGTGAGTTGGAGAAAATATTTCCCCCATCATTTTTCACATGCATGTTGCATCTGACTGTCCATATTCCAACTGAAATACTTCTCGGAGGACCTGTTTCTTTTCGTTGGATGTATCCAACTAAAATAAATATGTTCACATTAAAGTCTTATGTTCGAAACAAGAATCATCCCGAAGGTTCTATCGTGAACGGTTACTTAGCTCAAGAATGTATGGATTTCTGTTCAATGTATTTGTCTGATCTTACTACAAGAATGAACAGACCAATGAGAAATGAAGAAGAACAATATGAGAAAATTGAACCCAGTTTTCCATCAATTCCTCAAATAGGAGGAATTCCTGGATCATATACATTGAAGACATTAAGCCATGAAGAGCGGGAGATGGCCACATCGCACAGTTTTGTTCAACTGTGATTTGTTCGATGACTATATCAGGTAAAAAAATTGAATATGTATATCTTACATATATATCTGTTAAACTATTCATATTTTTTTATCTACAGGGAACATAAAACAGTGATAAATAGGAAGCATCGTTCTTTATCTTTGAGAAGGAGAGAGACTTTTCATAGCAAAGAGTTTTCTGCTTGGTTTAAAATTGAAGGTAAAAATATTACTGTTTAAATTAATTATTTCAATATTTACTTAACTTTAAACTGTCATTTATATTGAAGGTATTGAGTTTGTCTGCTGACTCTGTCTCTGAGGAAATAATAGCTTTGGCTTTTGGTCCTAATACCGTGGGTTCGTGACTGTAAATCAATTGTTATCAATGGGTACAGATTTATTGTCACTGAACGAGCCAAAAACATGAGAACACAACATGATGGTATTATGGTTACCGCCACAACAGATTGTTATGCCAGTGCATCAGATAGTAGACCGCGACTTGAAAATGTGGGTTATTATGGAGTTGTTGAGAAAATAATAATATTGGATTATTACTCTCATGGACGAGTCACAATGATGAAATGCCATTGGTTTGATTCGATGACGAGACATGGCACATTTATTTATGATTGTGGATTTCGAGTAATTAATATGACCCGCACTCTTGCAACCGAAGAACCATATGTGTTGGCATCAATGGCTAAACAAGTTTTTTATGTCGAAGATCAACTTCAACCTGAATTTGGTGTCATAGTTGAAGTAATTCCAAGACATATTTTTGATGATGCTGATGATGGAATTGACACTGTCCCCTATTGCCATTGGAACCAATCCATTTATTTCTTTTGATGACTCCAATAGCTCAATTATCAGAGTTGATTGTGAAACCTGAAGTTGTGGTTGGAAATATATAGAATCATTCATCCATGTTCTCAATTATTTTGGTTTACCTTGAGTTGGGTTGTTAAGGTTGGTAATATTCATATTTATTTAGTATTGATCACAAATATGTTTTAGCTGACTTGACCGTTATGTGAATTTTCAATGTTTATTGGTTGCTGTTTTATTTGAATTGCATTTTCTAATTTGGAATTGAACTGTATTCAAACCAAATCAAACAATATTTCTAACTTGGTGAACATTAAAACTTGTATGTTTTATTAAATTCATTCAAGATCTTATAAAACAATTGATATCTAAATTACCAATGAATCCCCTCATTCCCTCATATATTTAGTTTTTTTGGTTTACACATTAATTTTCTTTTTCTAATTAATTACATATTTGTTTTCAAATGCAGGAAATGCAGCCAATTGAAGAGAGACGAAGAAAAAAAAATGGAGGAGAAACAATCTTCGGATGGAGGAGATGGGCATTCCACCATTAGTGCCTCCAGTGAGTACTTTATTTCAAATATATATATATATATATATATATATATATATTTACAGAATATATAATGTCATGTGATTAATTTTTTTTTTGTAGGATCCACCATTACGTCGACAGTTATTCGACGAGGAGCCTAGTACTGGTCCTAGTACTCAGGCCGGTGGTACGAGGAGGGTTCGTACCAGAGGTGGACGTAGAGCTGCGCGTGCCCGACTAGACCCTTCCCCTCCCACTGACATTTCAGCCTTCCCAAATTCTGATCCCGGTGTGTCGTTAGGGACACACGGGGTATTTAGGCCTCCCATGTTTTCGCTACCTTCTGCATCTTCTGCCCCATCATTTTCACATCCCATGATGATTCCCACTCCCCAGTCAGCATCAGGTCATACAGCTGTTCCATCTTCTTTTCCTTCTACTTCTGTCTCTCCGAGATTTTATATTCCATCGTCTTCGACTCCTGTTCCACCAGAGGGTGTTCCATCAGGTTCTGTGGATCCGGCGCCACTCATTGATCAAACTAGTGCAGGTATATTTATAAAACCCTAACAAATTTTTATAGCAATATTTATTTTCATTATAACATGTTTTGATAAAATATTTGTTTTTCTTTCATGACAGATACATCTACTGACAGGAGGCGGGGGTGGGGCCGTACACACATGCGTTCGGTGTGGAACCGTCGCACACAGGTTATGGTGGAATATAATGAAAACAATCAGATGGTTGAGAAAACAGGGCAGCAATGTCGGAGTTTTCTGGCAACGCTTGCCAAATACTACGACATCATTCCCGTCAGCCCGCTGTCGTGGAGACATTTTCCACATGAGGTCAAAGATAGAGCTTGGGTAGAGATATGGGTAAAAAAATCTGTTGTATTTAATTCCATGAATTATTTTTGTATTTATATGAATTAATATTTTGATTTCAGCTTCGATTTAATTTTCCTGATGGTGAGGGTGCACGACTGGAACGTCTAAAGGATTTAGGCGAGCTTTGGAGAGCCTACAAGCATGAGCTATATATTGGCTGGCGTGCTAGAGTTGGCACTGAGTTAGAGGCAGTACCAGTCGTGGATGATTGTCCTATAGAGCAGTATCGTCAGATGATTACTCATTGGACGAGTACCCAGTTTAAGGTATGAATTACATTTGAGGTATTTAAATAATAACTTTAAAGTTTTTCATTAATATTATCCTTTGCATTATCGAATTTTATATAGGAATCATCTGGAAAAAATAAAAAAAACGTTGATGCAAAAAAATACCTCCATACACTAGGACGCACGACGATGTCAGATCATGAGAGGCAGCAGGTATGACAATTGTTTATAAGTTTTCTTTACGACTTACATTTTCTTTTGTTTCCTCAATTATTTAATCATTTGATAAAGTTTTTATATAACTTTTGTTTTCAATGTCATTGTAGAGGCAAGTACAAAATATTGAAGGACGTGTGCCTCGAGAAAAACTGTTTTGCTCGAGTAGACGAAAAAAGGATGGAAGTGCTGTCAACGAAGCGACTCAGCAGAAGATTGTAAGTTTTAATCTGTTGATTTTATATTTTAATATCTATTTCGTAAATTAATAATATATTTATATTTGTAACAGGATGATTTAGAGGCCCTCGATGCCCAAGAAGCAGACAATTTTGGGCCATCTGATCACTTACATCAGGTGTTGGGAGAGGATCATTCTGGCAGAGTACGCTGCCGACCTAGGATAGCCCCGACGAGGTATTGGCCTGCCTCAGGTACGAGTTGTAGTGCCACCGAGCTGCAGCAAGTTAGGGCACAGGCAGAACAGGCTGAGAAAAGGGCCACAGAGACAGCAGAACAGTCTGCTAGGGCAAACAATGCATTTATGAAATTTATTGAAGTTCTACGTCCAACACTTCCAGCAGAGGCCAGCCCAGCGATTGATGAATACATATCATCGATAAATTCTATATATGGTGCACCGGGTGGCAGTTCCAGTGGTGGTCAGGCCGATGTCCAGCTTGAAGATGATGATGGCGAGGAGTCTGATGCGGAAGAGGAGGGAGATGAGGAGGGTGAGGAGGAGGGCGAAGGCGAGGAGGAAGGCACTGTGGAGGGTGAGGACGATGAGGAGGACGATGACGAGGGTGATGATGATGATGATGATGGTGATGGTGATGCTGATGTGGGACATATTGATACGTTACATTTTTTACTTATATTACTGAGATTTGATGTTTAATCTATTCTAGTTGTTGGTTTTATCTAGACTCGTAGTATAGTATTGGAGTTGAGTTATTTTTATATATTGTCTGTTTTTATGGATGTTGTTGTCTTTTAGTGGTTGTGTGTTTGTGAACTCCCTGGACAACCCCCCTCATTCTTGGATCCTGGACAACCCCCCCTCCCCCTTGGACCCCGAACACCCCCCAAACACCCCCCGGACAGCCCCGCGGACAGCCCCGCGGACAGCCCCCCATACAGCCCCCAACCCTCCACCCTGGACCCCGGATAGCCCCCCGGACAGCCCCTCAGACAACCCCCACATCCTCCCCCTTGGACCCCGGACAACCCCCCAAACACCCCCCGGACAGCCCCCTGAACAACCCCGGACAACCCCCTGAACAACCCCTGAACAACCCCCTGAACAACCTCCGGACAGCCCCCTGAACAACCCCGGACAGCCCCCTGAACAACCCCCAAACACCCCCCGGACAGACCCCGCACAGCCCCCCCACCCTCCTCCTTGGTCCCCGGACAGCCCCCCCGGATAGCCCCCGCGGACAGCCCCCTGGACAGCCCCCCGTACAGCCCCCAACCCTCCACCCTGGACCCCAGATAGCCCCCCGGACAGCCCCCCAGACAGCCCCCCGGACAACCCCCACCCTCCCCCTTGGACCCCGGACAACCCCCCAAACACCCCCCGGACAGCCCCCTGAACAACCCCGGACAACCCCCTGAACAACCCCTGAACAACCCCTGAACAACCCCTAAACAAACCCTGAACAACCCTCTGAACAACCCCCGGACATCCCCCTGAACAACCCCGGACAACCCCCTGAACAACCCCCAAACACCCCCCGGACAGACCCCGCACAGCCCCCCCACCCTCCTCCTTGGTCCCCGGACAGCCCCCCAGACACCCACCGGACAGCCCCCCCGGACAGCCCCCCGGACAGCCCCCCGGACAGCCCCTCCACCTTCCTTAATTTCATTAGCTCTGAAATGTTTCATAGCACGATCAACTAAAATCTAATCCATACTAAATATGATATAAAAATATTCTATATGAATTTCCATAAGATTTTAAGTGAAAACAAAAAGTGACATATGAAAAACTGACCAAACGCATTCGAAATGTGTTGATGCTTTAGGACAACGATCCATGGGTCATATGTGACGTGTACGAATCAACCCTGCCTCAATCCGAGGCGCGGTGCGGTCGGAACAACTCAAAGTGTATGTCTTTTGTTTCAAAAGGACATCATTTTAAGTGAAAAACATCAACTGGCATATGGAAAAACGGCCAAACGCATTCGGATTGTGTTGATAATTTAAGACAACGATCCATGGGTCATTTGAGAAGTTTACGAGTCAACCCCGCCAAAATCCGAGATGCGGTGTGGCCGACACCACTCAAAGTGTCTCTATTTTGTTTAAAATGGACTTCATTTTTAGTGAAAACAAAAAATGACATACGGAAAACCGACCAAACGCATTCGGTTTCTGGTGAAACTTTAGGAGAAAGATCCCATGGGTCATATGTGACATGTACGAGTCAACTCCACCTCAATCCGAGGCGCGGTGTGGCCGACACCACTCAAAGTGTCTCTATTTTGTTTAAAATGGACAGTATTTTGGCCGTTTATGACACCAGAACTGCGTTGTCGGTCACCGCGGGCACACGGAACGTCCGATTGATGTGCCGTCTGTTCGACCACTTCAGAAATCACTGTCCCGTATTTTTTGTCTGATTTCAGGTCATTCCGACTTCGTTCGGCCCGTTTGGACCCCCCTCACGCGCGTTTACGAAGCGCGCACATCACTTAAAACACGAATATTGAGCCGTACCGCGCAAACCACACGTCCGACTGACGTTCCGTCTACGCGTACACATCACGAATAATAATTAGAATGTTTCACGGTGGTTTCAGGTCAATACGAGGTCGTCCGCTATGAATTTGACCGTTTGACGCCCGTTTTGGCCGTTTATGACACCAGAACTGCGTTGTCGGTCACCGCGGGCACACGGCATGTCCGATTGACGTGTCGTCTGCTCGAACACTTCATAAATCACTCACCCGTATTTTTTGTCTGATTTCAGGCCATTCTGAAATCGTTCGGCCCGTTTGTACCACCCTCACGCGCGTTTACGAAGCGCGCGCATCACTTAAAACACGAATATTGAGCCGTACAGCGCAAACCGAACGTCCGATTGACGTGCCGTCTGCGCGTACATGTCACGAATAATAATTAGAATGTTGCACGGTGGTTTCAGCTCAATATGAGGTCGTCCGCTATGAATTTGACCGTTGGACGCCCGTTTTGGCCGTTTATGACACCAGAACTGCGTTGTCAGTCACCGCGGGCACACGGCACGTCCGATTGACGTGCCGTCTACTCGAACACTTCAGAAATCACTGTCTCAAATTTTTTGTCTGATTTCAGGCCATTCCGACTTTGTTCGGCCCGTTTGGACCCCCCTCACGCGCGTTTACGAAGCGCGCGCATCACTTAAAACATGAATATTGAGCCGTACCACGCAAACCGCACGTCCGATTGACGTGACGTCTACGCGTACATGTCAAAAATAATAATTAGAATGTTTCACGGTGGTTTCAGGTCAATCCGAGGTTGTCCGCTATGAATTTGACCGTTGGACGCCCGTTTTGGCCGTTTATGACACCAGAACTGCGTTGTCGGTCACCGCGGGCCCACGGCATGTCCGATTGATGTGTCGTCTGCTCGAACACTTCATAAATCACTCACCCGTATTTGTCGTCTGATTTCAGGCCATTCCGAAATCGTTCGGCCCATTTGGACCACCCTCACGCGCGTTTACGAAGCGCGTGCATTACTTAAAACACGAATATTGAGCCGTACCGCGCAAACCGCACGTACGATTGATGTTCCGTCTGCGCGTACACATCACTAATAATAATTAGAATGTTGCATGGTGGTTTCAGATCAATCTGAGGTCGTCCGCTATGAATTTGACCGTTGGACGCCCGTTTTGGCCGTTTATGACACCAGAACTGCGTTGTCGGTCACCGCGGGCACACGGCACGTCCGATTGACGTTCCGTCTACTCGACCACTTCAGAAATCACTGTCCCGTATTTGTCGTCTGATTTCAGGCCATTCTGACTTCATTCGGCCCGTTTGGACCCCCCTCACGCGCGTTTACGAAGCGCGCGCATCACTTAAAACACGAATATTGAGCCGTACCGCGCAAACCGCACGTTCGATTGACGTGCCGTCTATGCGTACACGTCACGAATAATAATTAGAATGTTTCACAGTGGTTTCAGGTCAATACGAGGTCGTCCGCTATGAATTTGACCGTTGGACGCCCGTTTTGGCCGTTTATGACACCAGAACTGCGTTGTCGGTCACCGCGGGCCCATGACACGTCTGATTGATGTGAAGTCTGCTCGACCACTTCAAAAATCACTCACTCGTATTTTTCGTCTGATTTCAGGCCATTCCGACTTCGTTCGGCCCGTTTGGACCCCCCTCACGCGCGTTTACGACGCGCGCGTATCACTTAAAATACAAATATTGAGCCGTACCGCGCAAACCGCACGTCCGATTGACGTGCCATCTGCGCATACACATCACGAATAATAATTAGAATGTTTCACGGTGGTTTCAACTCAATCTGAGGTCGTCCGCTATGAATTTGACCGTTGGACGCCCTTTTGGGCCGTTTATGACACCAGAACTGCGTTGTCGGTCACCGCGGGCACACGACACGTCCGATTGACATGTCGTCTTCTCGACCACTTCAGAAATCACTCACCCGTATTTGTCATCTAATTTCAGGCCATTCCGACTTCGTTCGGCCCGTTTGGACCCCCCTCACGCGCGTTTACGAAGCGCGCGCATCACTTAAAACACGAATATTGAGCCGTACCGCGCAAACCGCACGTCCGATTGGCGTGCCGTCTGCGATTAAACGTCAAGAATAATAATTAGAATGTTGCACGGTGTTTTCAGGTCAATCTGAGGTCGTCCGCTATGAATTTGACCGTTTGACGCCCGTTTTGGCCGTTTATGACACCAGAACCGCGTTGTCGGTCACCGCGGGCACACGACACGTCCGATTGATGTGCCGTATGCTCGAACACTTCATAAATCACTCACCCGTATTTGTCGTCTGATTTCAGGCCATTCTGAAATTGTTCGGCCTGTTTGGACCACCCTCACGCGCGTTTACGAAGCGCGCGCATCACTTAAAACACGAATATTGAGCCGTACCGCGCAAACTGCACGTCCTATTGACGTGCCGTCTGCGCGTACATGTCACGAATAATAATTAGAATGTTTTACGGTGGTTTCAGCTCAATCTGAGGTCGTCCGCTATGAATTTGACCGTTGGACGCTCGTTTTGGCCGTTTATGACACCAGAACTGCGTTGTCGGTCACCGCGGGCACACGGTACGTCCGATTGACGTGCCGTCTGGTCGACCACTTCAGAAATCACTGTCCTGTATTTTTCGTCTGATTTCAGGCCATTCCGACTTCGTTCGGCCCGTTTGGACCCCCCTCACGCGCGTTTACGAAGCGCGCGCATCACTTAAAACACGAATATTGAGCCGTACCGCGCAAACCGCACGTCCGATTGATGTGCCGTCTGCGCGTACACATCACGAATAATAATTAGAATGTTGCACGGTGGCTTCAGGTCAATCTGAGGTCATCCTCTATGAATTTGACCGTTGGACGCCCGTTTTGGCCGTTTATGACACCAGAACTGCGTTGTCGGTCACCGCGGGCACAAGACACGTCCGATTGACGTGCCGTCTGCTCGACCACTTCATAAATCACTCACCCGTATTTGTCGTCTGATTTCAGGCCATTCTGAAATCGTTCGGCCCGTTTGGACCACCCTCACGCGCGTTTACGAAGCGCGCACATCACTTAAAAACACGAATATTGAGCCGTACCACGCAAACCGCACGTCCGATTGACGTTCCGTCTGCTCTTACACATCACGAATAATAATTAGAATGTTTCACGATGGTTTCAGCTCAATCTGAGGTCGTCCGCTATGAATTTGACCGTTTGAAGCCCGTTTTGGCCGTTTATGACACCAGAACTGCGTTGTCGGTCACCGCGGGCACATGGCACGTCCAACTGACATGCCGTCTGCTCGACCACTTCAGAAATCACTCACCCATATTTTTCGTCTGATTTCAGGTCATTCCGACTTCGTTCGGCCTGTTTGGACCCCCCTCACGCGCGTTTACGAAGCGCGTGCATCACTTAAAATACGAATATTGAGCCGTACCGTGCAAACCGCACGTCCGATTGACGTGTCATCTGCGCGTACATGTCACGAATAATAATTAAAATGTTACACGGTGGTTTCAGCTCAATATGAGGTTATCCGCTATGAATTTGACCGTTGGACGCCCGTTTTGGCCGTTTATGACACCAGAACTGAGTTGTCGGTCACCGCGGGCACATGACACGTCCAATTGACGTGCCGTCTGCTCGACCACTTCAGAAATCACTCACCCGTATTTGTCGTCTGATTTCAGGCCATTCCGACTTCATTCGGCCCGTTTGGACTCCCCTCACGCGCGTTTACGAAGCGCGCGTATCACTTAAAATACGAATATTGAGCCGTACCGCGCAAACCGCACGTCCGATTGATGTGCCGTCTACGCGTACATGTCACGAATAATAATTAGAATGTTTCACGGTGGTTTCAGATCAATCTGAGGTCGTCCGCTATGAATTTGACCGTTGGACGCCCTTTTGGGCCGTTTATGACACCAGAACTGCGTTGTCGGTCACCGCGGGCACACGGCACGTCCGATTGACGTGCCGTCTACTCGACCACTTCAGAAATCACTCACCTGTATTTTTCTTCTGATTTCAGGCCATTACGACTTCGTTCGGCCCGTTTGGACCCCCCTCACGCGCGTTTACGAAGCGCGCACATCACTTAAAACACGAATATTGAGCCGTATCGCGCAAACCGCACATCCGATTGGCGTGCCGTCTACGCGTACACGTCAAGAATAATAATTATAATGTTTCACGGTGTTTTCAGGTCAATCCGAGGTCATCCTCTATGAATTTGACCGTTTGATGCCCGTTTTGGCCGTTTATGACACCAGAACTGCGTTGTCGGTCACTGCGGGCACACGGCACGTCCGATTGACGTGCCGTCTGCTCGACCACTTCATAAATCACTCACCCGTATTTGTCGTCTGATTTAAGGCCATTCCGAAATCGTTCGGCCCGTTTGGACCACCCTCACGCGCGTTTACGAAGCGCGCGCATCACTTAAAACACGAATATTGAGCCGTACCGTGCAAACCGCACGTCCGATTGATGTGACGTCTGCGCGTACACGTCAAGAATAATAATGAGAATGTTTCACGGTGGTTTCAGCTCAATCCAAGGTCGTCCTCTATGAATTTGACCGTTTGACGCCCGTTTTGGCCGTTTATGACACCAGAACTGCGTTGTCGGTCACCGCGTGCACATGACACGTCCAATTGACGTGCCGTCTGCTCGACCACTTCAAAAATCACTCACCCGTATTTTTCGTCTGATTTCAGGCCATTCTGACTTCGTTCGGCCCATTTGGACCCCCCTCACGCGCGTTTACGAAGCGCGCGTATCACTTAAAATACGAATATTGAGCCGTACCGCGCAAACCGCACGTCCGATTGACGTGCCGTCTACGCGTACACGTCAAGAATAATAATTATAATGTTGCACGGTGGTTTCAGCTCAATCTGAGGTCGTCCGCTATGAATTTGACCGTTGGACGCCCGTTTTGGCCGTTTATGACACCAGAACTGCGTTGTCGGTCACCGCGGGCACACGGCACGTCCGATTGACGTGCCGTCTACTCGACCACTTCATAAATCACTCTCCCGTATTTGTCGTCTGATTTCAGGACATTCCGACTTCGTTCGGCCTGTTTGGACCCCCCTCACGCACGTTTACGAAGCGCGCGCATCACTTAAAACACGAATATTGAGTCGTACCGTGCAAACCGCACGTCCGATTGACATGCCGTCTGCGCGTACACGTCACGAATAATAATTAGAATTTTTCACGTGGGTTTCAGCTCAATCCGGAGACGTGGTGTGGCCGACACCACTCAAAGTGTCCGTCTTTTGTTTCAAAAGGACGTCATTTTAAGTGAAAAGCATCAACTGACATACGGAAAACCGACCAAATGCATTCCAAATCTGTTGATAATTTATCCCAACAATCCATGGGTCATATGTGACGTGTACGAGCCAACCTGGGATGAATCTGAGTCACGGTGTGTCCAGTATAAGTCTAAGTGACTCTCTTTTGTTTAAAATGGACACCATTTTAAGTACATACGGAAAAACGACCAAACGGATTCGGTTTCCATTGAAACTTTAGGAGAACGATCCATGGGTCATATGTGACGTTTAAGAATCATCCTCGCTTCAATCCGACATGCGGTGCGGTTGAAACCACTCAAAGTGTCCGTCTTTTGTTTCAAAAGGACGTCATTTTAAGTGAAAGGCATCAACTGACATACGGAAGAACGACCAAACGCATTCGGATTCTATTGATACTTTAGAACAACGATCCATGAGTCATATGTGATGTGTACAAGTCAACCCCATCTTAATCCGAGACGCGGTGTGGCCGACACCGCTCTAACTCTGTCTCTTTTGTTTAAAATGGACATGATTATAAATGAAAAGAACAACTGGCATACGCAAAACCGACAAAACACATTCGTAATCTTTTGATAATTTATCACAACGATCCATGGGTCATATGTGACATGTATGAGCCAACCCGGGATGAATCTGAGTCGCGGTGTGGTCAGGATTAGTCTAAGTGTCACTCTTTTGTTTAAAATGGACAACATTTTAAGTACATACGGAAAACCGACCAAACACATTCGGTTTCCATTTAAACTTTAGGAGAATGATCCATGGGTCATATGTGACGTGTAAGAATCAACCCTGCCTCAATTGGAGACGCGGTGTGGTCGGCACCACTCATAGTGTCCGTCTTTTGTTTCAAAAGGACGTCATTTTAAGTGAAAAACATCAACTGGCATACGGAAAACCGACCAAACGTATTCGGATTGTGTCGATACTTTAGAACAACGATCCATGGGTCAAATGTGATGTGTACGAGTCAACCACGCCTCAATATGAGGTGCGGTGTGGCCGGTATCACTTCAGGTGTATGTATTTTGTTTAAAATGGACATCATTTTAAATTCATACGGAAAACCAACCAAACGCATTCTGATTGTGTTTATATTTTAGCACAACAATCCATGGGTCATTTTTGATGTGTACGAGTTAACCCCGCCTCAATACGAGGCGCGGTGTGGCCGACACCATTCAAAGTGTCTCTCTTTTATTTAAAAAACACTTCATTTTAAGTGAAAATAACAACTGACATACGGAAAACCGACCAAACGATTTCAGAATATGTTGATACTTTAGGACAACGATCAATGAGTCATTTGTGACGTGTACGAGTTAACCTCGCCTCAATCCGAGGCACAGTGTGACCAGTATCATTCCAGATGTATGTATTTTGTTTAAAATGGATATCATTTCTATTAAAAATATACGGTATATGAAAAACCAATCAAATTATGAATTGAATTACGGATTCCACATATGATTGTCATCTAAATTTTAAAATGAATTCTAAATGAATTATGTATGTTTATAATTATGTTATGAATTCTACTTTAATTATGGATGTGTATATTTTCAGGATGCATTATATGTGTTGGTTGGTTGGTTTTCATTATTTGTATGTGTTGGTTTGTTCTCTATATGTATGCATTATATGTGTTACAGGTACAATAATTGGATTGAAAAATGAATTGAAAACGAGGGCATAATTGGATTGAAAATTGAATTGAAACCGAGGGTGAATGCCCAAAAACCAGACCTGCTGTGCAATTTGCACAACAAAGCCTATGCCAACGGTTTGAAAACCGTTGGAATAGGCTCTATGTAGATGTTTTTACCAACGGTTCAAGGAACCGTTGGTAAAAACACCCTATCCCAACGGTTTGAAACCGTTGGGATACCCTGTTTCATGGTTGTTTTTACCAACGGTTCATGGAACCGTTGGTAAAAACCTTTCCCAACGGTTTGTAAACCATTGGGAAAGAAATTTGTCTGTTGATTTCCCAACGGTTTGGCAGAACCGTTGGGATAGGTTGATTTTTTCTAACCTATCCCAACGGTTCTGTGTAAACCGTTGGGAAAAGCCTTTCCCAACGGCTTACTTCCCCACGGTTTACAGAACCGTTGGTATAACATATACCAATGGTTCTGCAGCCTTTCCCAACGGTTCTAAACTGTTGGGAAATGATGGATTTCCAGTAATGAAAACTCAACCAAAGAAAGATGTTGGTCCCAACTTCCCTGATAATCCATCGAATAAGCACGTAGCATATCCTCCAAAGTCTGAATTTTTCATTCTGATTGTCTATCTGACTGAGGATGAAAAGCTGTACTAAAATTTAATTCAGTACCCAACGACTTCTGAAGGCCTTTCCAAAAGTTAAAAGTGAACCTGGGATCACGGTCAGATTCAATGGAGAGAGGAACTCCATGTAACCTGACTATCTCTTTAAGATACAAACGGGAAAGTTGATCTAGGGAAAAAGTATCTCGTATAGCAAGAAAATGAGCAGATTTAGTCAAGCGATCAACAATAACCCAGATTGCATTATTACCTCGAGATGTCTTCGGTAATCCCACAACAAAGTCCATGGATATATTCTCCCATTTCCAATATGGCACTGGTAAAGGATGAAGCATCCCTTTTGGTAACTGCCGCTCTGCTTTAACCTGTTGACATGTCAAACACTTCACAGTAAAATCAACAATATCCCTTTTCATTCCATCCCACCAGTAATACTCCTGCAGATCTCTGTACATCTTAGTACTGCCAGGATGAACTAAAAACGGAGAACTATGAGCTTCACATAACAACTCTCTCTTCAACTGTGAATCACACGGCACACACAATCTCTTCCCAAATCTCAAAACACAATCATTATCAATGTTTAATTCAGACAACTTACCTTTCTGAACCAGCTCTACCTTTTTCTGCAACTCACTGTCTTGCTTCTGTGCTTTCTTGATTTTGTCTGATAGAAAATATTTCACTGATACCTGAAACAAAACAGAAGGACATCCTGCACCAAAAACTTCTATTCCAAAGTTCATCAAATCCTTAACCAAAGGATCACGTTCCAAACGCAACATTGTTAATGAAGCATTACTTTTTCAACTCAAAGCATCAACCACTTTATTTGCTTTTCCCGGATGGTAATGAATTGTACAATCATAATCCTTGATTAATTCCAGCCATCTCCTTTGTCTCATGTTCAATTATTTCTGAGTGAATATATACTTTAAACTTTTGTGATCGGTATATATTTAACACTTTACTCCATACAAATGATGCCTCCAAATTTTTAAAGCGAAAATAACAGCAGCTAATTCCAAATCATGTGTAGGGTAATTTACCTCATGAGTTTTCAACTGTCGTGAAGCATAAGAAATTACCTGATCATTCTGCATTAGGAAACAACCAAGTCCTTTCAATGAAGAATCACTGTAGATAACAAACTCACCATTCCTGGAAGGTAGTGCCAAAACTGGAGCATTCACCAATCTTCTTTTCAATTCCCGAAAACAATCATCACATTCTTTTGTCCAGATAAACTTAACACCCTTCCGAGTTAGCTTATTCATTGGACTAGATAACTGTGAAAAATTTATAACAAACCTTCAGTAATAGCCTGCCAAACCAAGGAAGCTACGAATCTTAGTTACATTTGCGGGTCTTGGCCATTCTTCAACAACCTTTGTTTTTGCAGGATCAACAGTTATCCCATCTTTAGAAACAATGTGACCAAGGAAAGAAATTTGTTGCAACCAAAACTCACACTTGCTGAATTTCCCATACAATTTATTTTCTTTCAAGGTTTGCAAAATAACCCTTAAATGTCTTTCATGATCCTCTTTACTTTTAGAAAACACCAAAATATCATCAATGAAAACAACCATAAACTTATCCAAGAACTCATGGAAAATTCTATTCATTAAGTCCATGAATACAGAAGGTGAATTGGTTAGCCCAAAAGGCATTACTAAAAATTCACAGTGGCCATATCTTGTACGAAACACAGTCTTTGGAACATCTTCTTGCTTTACCTTCAACTGATGGTACACCGATCTCAGGTCAATCTTTGAAAAATACTGAGCTCCCTGGAGCTGATAAAAAAAATCATCGATATGAGGCAAAGGATATTTGTTCTTAACAATAATGTTATTCAAGGCTCTATAATCAATGCAAAGTCTCATAGAACCATCTTTCTTTTTAACAAATAAAATAGGAGCACCCCATGGTGATGTGCTAGGTCGAATGAAACCTTTCTTTAATAAATCTTGCAATTGATCCTTCAACTCTAAAAGTTCAATTTGAGCCATTAGATAAGGGGGTTTTGAAATTGGCTTAGCATCAGGAACTAAGTCAACAGTAAATTCAACTTCCCGATCTGGTATTATTCCAGGAAACTCATCAGGAAAAACATCAGGATACTCATTTACCACTGACACATTATTAATCTGAATAGTTCCTTTGTTTTCAACAATATGTGCAAGGTAACATTCATTTCCATCTTTTACAAGTTTCTCAGCCTCTTGATAAGTTATCAACAGTAAGGGTTCATTCTTGTACACAAACTGAAATTCTTTCTGAAAAAAACTTCTTTAGATCTATAGTCAATATTAGCATGGTAAATAGAGATCTAATCCATACCCAGGATAACATCAAACTCTAATAGAGGTAGAACAATAAGGTTTTCAAGTAGGTTCTTTACACAGATAAGGATAAGAAGATTCTTATAAATTCTTTTTGCCTCAACATTTCCCCCATGTGTTTTTACCACAAGTTCAGGAGTCATTTCTTGAGATGGTATTCCCATTTTACTAGAAAAGTTTTCAGAGATGAAAGAACGTGTAGACCCCGAATCAAACAAAACACTGGCATAATTTGAAAAAACAAACAAAGTACCTGATACAACTTCATTTGATGGCCCGACATCTGCTGAAGTAGTTGCAAAGGATTTGACCACCCCTTTCTGCTTGTAGTATAACTACTTCCCATCACTCAAGCTCTTTGTCGGACACTCATTTGCATAGTGACCCATCTCATTGCACTTAAAACATTTCACTAACTGTAAATCAAATTTGGACTTACCATCACCTTGATCTTTTTCAGTGCAATCACGAGCCTTATGTCCCATATTACCACATCGGTATCACTTTCCAGAATTTAGAAGACATTCCCCAACATGCCTTTTACCACATTTATCACAAACTGGAAACTTAGATTTCTTACCATCAGACTTTTTTGAAGAATTTTTTCCTTTCTCCTGCCACCTTGGTCTCTTCTTCTACTAGTTGTTATAGAACACTTGATCATTGGAAAACTCCATTTACACCTTCTCAGCACATCGAACAAGATTTTCATAACTTTTAAACTCACGATAAGCCAATGCCCTTCGATATTTTGGCTTTAATCCTAAGTAAAAATGATTGATTTTACTATCAAGGTCTCAGATAAAATTTGGAGCATACCTTGCCAATCGAGTGAACCTCTCTTCATAGGTAGCCACTGAGTCTTCCTATTGCCTCAATTCCAAGAATTTTTTTTCCATCCTAAGTCGAACAGCCTTAGGAAAATAATTCTCTAGAAACATACCTTTGAATTCATCCCAGTCGAGAGCATCAATCTCATCAGCGTCCCTGATATTTTTAACCATCAGCCACCATTGATCTGCCTCACCCTCCAAACGGTAAATAGCAAGACTAACCTTTTGATTTTCTGAACACCCCATGACATCGAAAATCTTCTCCAGTGCTTTAATACACCCTTCAGCTAACACAGGGTCAGATGATCCTATGAATTATGGGGGATGTTTCCACATGAAATGTTCCACCACTGACATGTTCCTCTGCGGTTGATCTGGATGATCTCGTGCATAGATACCACCACCATTTATCACTTGAGTCAACTGCACCATTACTGCAACAAAATATTCAGTTCCAATTCCGACCATCTCAGGATGCTGATTCGGAAGGTTATTTCCTTCTGTAAGCCTTCCTAGCACTGCTTCCCTGTTTCCTCTACAGAAAACCATTCTGAACAAACATGTCTTAGATGAAGCAACATAGTAATCTTCAAATGCTATATCATTTCAAAAAAATATTTTTGGATAATCATTTAATAGAATTCTAACTCCTAAAGTTATCTAAACCGACCTTTGATACCAACTATAAGCCCCAGACTTAAACCTTACTTAATCTTGAGTTATTACAAGATTACACATTGAGGATCTTTTTAGGTTTAGAGTTTTAGAGAATTAGATCATAAAACATGCATTACATCCCACATTTAAACAAAGTGGTTACAATAAAAGATAGTATTCAGATTCTTTCTTGACACTTCCTTGACACTATCATTATATCATGTACCTTTCCCTTGACCTGTGAAAAACATTTCAAAAACTTGGGATGAGCATAAAAAGCTCAGTAAGGGGTATAAAAATATGGAAAGGAAACATGAGTACATGTATACATAAGAATCAATGAAATCACACTTTACTCATAAAACATAAGCACTTTAACATACCTCATCAAATCATGAATAAATCATAGAAATCATAAGATATAAAGGTAACTTGAGGCATTCATAACATTCTTACGTAGGGAGTAACCCTCTTGGTTACGTTTGGAATACCCATCATACTATATTCCCTAAATCTCTTCGGAGAAACCTCAACGTTTAACTCCATTGTGTTACCCAATACATTGGAGAACTATATCGGGCTCACCCACCCTTAGTTTATCACGGAACCACCCGTCTTCATAAACAATTCCCAAGAACCATAACATAATCGTATCACATAAAACATGCATAAAGGAAACATAACATTTCCACATTTCAATCACAAGATATCAATACAAAACATTGATATAATAAAAAAATTATGAAAACCATTTTCAATACCAAAATAAAAGAAAAGTAAAATATGGTATTTATTTTTCTTTTAAAAAAAATGTATGGCTTGTAGAGGAAGCCGAAACTCAAATAATGGTCACGGCGGCGGATAAGTCGTTGTCTCCGCAGACGTACGACAAAAATATTCCCTTTTGTCATTTAGTAAACGCTTTGTATAAAAAATATTCCTTTTGAATAAATGTAAAAGTCAAAGGGGTTTATACACCATATAAAATAAGGTTGTGTATAAAACAAAATATGCCTCAATGAAAGGAGATTGAGACAAAGTCCCATACATCGGGTCCGACTTGACTCGATCGTTCTTTAAAGTCCTGAATAATAAAATTGAGTTAATTTCTACTTGCTTAAGAACCTTTTTAAAGTTCATTATTACTTTTATATCACTTATTACCATGTTATAAACATTATGTAATCATTTAAGTTAATAATTTTTGTTTTGTCGATATTTGGTTCTTAAGTCGAAAGTGGACTTATTACAATTACATGTTGTTCGTGTGGTCAAAGGTTCATTATATCCAGAATGATATTCATGATTCGGGTATCATATATATCATATATATCCAGCATATACATGTATTTATAATATTACATAATCA
The DNA here is from genome assembly GCA_963277665.1 of Viscum album. Classification (NCBI taxonomy): domain Eukaryota; kingdom Viridiplantae; phylum Streptophyta; class Magnoliopsida; order Santalales; family Viscaceae; genus Viscum; species Viscum album. Next base: position 602,969,848 of record OY728122.1, read on the forward strand.
TTTAGAGGTAATAAATTAAATGCACCATTCATGGAGACGGTAAGCCGTACGTACGCATGAATGCTACTTTCATTTCTATGTCATATTAATGGAATTAAAAAATAAATGATAGTTATGTATATTTTAATTCCAGAATTATATTCATTATTTATATGTAACATAAATCATATATAATAACTTTAAATCCATCCTTTATACGTCCCACATATGGCATTAACGAATCAAATCACTTTGAGGGGGCGGTAGTCCGCACTTCATAAAATTAAGATATCGCGTATACCCATAATGGAAACCATAAAGGTATGCCATAAATGAAAAATAAAGAAGCTTAAGTAAAACATAAACATATTATATATCATATATAAGTATAGTGACATATTAATGGCCACCTTTAAAGGTGTTATATGAGTGTTGAACAATCATCGTTTCGTGAGGTAGAAATTCTCCATCCACAGAAATAGTATGTTCTTTAACCATTAGATGTATGTGTGTGTAAGTGTAGCTCGAATCCTTATTATAACAACATCCTAGTATATGTAAGATAATGGTGTTGGTACAAAAGAAATTAATAAAAAGAGTTTAGAGGGTTGGAGAAGCAAAATAAAACATAAGAACACAAGAGAAAACACTACCTTTAAAACGGGTAACTCTTTTTAATTTGAGCTCAAAGGATTCCTTGGGAAGACTTCTACCCAAAGTTAAGCTTCAAGGAGTAATAGAGGGATGTTTAGAGAAAAAATGAGCAGGGTTTGGCCGAGCCAAAGTCTTTGAAAGTGTGGGTAAGGTGGTAGAGACGGGGTCCTTTTATAAGAGGAGAGGAGGGGCACTCTTGGAAAGTAAAGAAACGTTACTTTATTTTAAAATGAGTTTTGGATTTAAAAGGTCCCAAATTGATATAATTAGAGGATAAGGTGATAATGGTTCGAAATATACCCATAAAATAGGTCTTTGAAAAGTTTAAGTTATAGTTTTAACATTATCTTTTCATTTTATTTAAATCCTTTATTAATGAGGTAATCGCTGCATCATCATGGTGTCATAAATAATTTCATTTATTTAAGGTCTAAAAATTATAAAAAAAATACTATGATTTATGAAATCTTTTTATATTTTCAATTAATATTTATAGTCAAAAATATGACTTGTATAATCCCATGTAAAAATTGTTTTAGCAAAATAACTCATGTTTGTGACATTTTTACTTTAACCTTAAATTAAAAGATATTAATGTCATTTTCCTACCAAAGTGGATCCATGGGGTCCCCATGTTGACCCATGGATTTTCTTGGCCGTCCATGACACATAAAATAAGGGTAGGACATGTTTCTAGGTCATTTAATATTATTAAAACATTATTTTTACCTTAAGCTACACTAATTACCTCTAATCGCGATTAAAAACTTAAAAGTTACAATTCACCAAAAAATTATTTTAATCCCATTGAACCAAATTTTACTTATTAATGACAACCATTTATTTCGGATTTTTTAAATTCAAAACACAGAGGTGGTAAAATTTCATTTAAGTGAAAAATCAGTTTTTATAAGTACCACTTAGTGGTTTCACTATTCATCAAAAATTGAAGTTTTCCAGAAAAATACCAAAACTTCACCCGAAGGTATATTTGATATTCCGAATTCAAAAATGATGTCTATTTTACAAAATTCAAAACATATAAGTTATATTAATTAATTTAATAATTAATTCCCGCTGTCAGAGCAAATAACGTGTTTTTATGAAACAATAAGTATCAAAAGATTGACACTAGTTTAAGTCCAATTTCAAAGTGAAATTAATTCCAACGACCACTATTGGATTAAATGGTAAAAATATATTATAATTTCACTTTAAAATCAATTAAAAATATAATCTAATCATATAAATAAATTAGATTAAAAAGTGGTTTTGAATTAAAATACAACATTTTTCACTATTCATTAAAAAAATGAACTTTATCAGAAAAATACCAAAAATTCACACAAAGTAAATTTTGATATCCCAATCATAAATAATAAGTTTATTTTGAAAAAAATATCTTATAGAATTGTCAAAAGATAGATTTAAAAATGGTTTGCCATCAAAAGGCAGTAAAACAATCTTTTAAAAATATTAGTATATTCCATGCTTAAGATTGGATTTATTTTCATTTTAAGCCTCTAAAACACTATCTAATTCATTAATAGACATAGATAAAAATATCTATTATTTATTACTTACTTGGGATGTTACATAAAGGGTGATCTCAAATGCTCAGTCAGGGTAAGCATGGAGAAAATAAAACAAATCATATACATTTGAACTTCAAAACATGAACATAAAGTTTACACATCAAAATCTTGAGTTGTGAAATAAATCTTGGCAGTACGTAAGACATAGGTCATAAAGAAACATCAATCATGATAAAATAGAATGGGAATAAAACATTTAATTGTGGAAAACCATTAATCACATGATATTATTTCCATAGTAGCCAAGGCATTGCTTCCAAGACCATCTTATTGGACAAAGTCCCTTTCTGAATCGAGTTCACTCCTCGTTCCAGTCCTGTATCATTGAACTGGATGAACTTACCATTCCAGCCATGTTTATCTCATGAGATATAAATCTTTAACCAATTAATTGGAGGGAGATATAGGTCCCACCCATCTTGTAATGAAATCATTCTTACGTGTGCCACAACATAAACATAAATCATTCATCATAACCCAAAGAATAAAATGGGTTTCATAAACATAATTCCATCATAAAATAATCCATATAAAACAAATGGATATCATTTAATCATAAGAAAAGTGAAACCATGTAAATAATTGAGACATTATAATTAAAACATACACATATGAAATAATGTCATCTTAGATGGAAAATGGTTTTGATAAAACACTTGAAATGAATTCTTGATGAAAATATCTTTTCTTCTTCAAAATCATTTTCTTTTCAAAAAATGCCATGAAATTTTAAAAGAAAATTATTTTGTTGAAAATATTCATGAAATATTGTAGAGTAAGCTTCATGAAAATAAGGTGTTATAAAACCGTAAAAATCCATTCATGCCGTATAAGTTAAAAAAACATTCTCCTCATACTTTTGCCGTAAAAGTCAAGGAAGTTACTCATATGGTAAAAAAAGAAATATTCCTTCCATAAAATGTGGTAAAAGTCAAAAATGGGTAAAAAGGACATTAATAATATATGAAAACATTTTTAGAAAACATGGATATGAATGATAAAAATAACCCCAGTAAATACTTACGAATAAACAATCTCGGATAAAAACGAGATTGGAAAAGTTATCCCTTACCTTAGGTTCGATATGCTTCGTATGTATCCAAACCTCCTATATAATGATTTAAATAATTTCATTGACTTATTAAAGAATCATATTCATTTTTATGATATCATATATGTTTCACTTATGGCTTTATATTACCCATTCTTTTGTAAATTCTATGTTAAAGCAGCGTTTTGGGTAAAATCGTTTTATTTATCGTACGTGTTTGGACTTGTTGTTATTGATATTATTATTAATTATATCATTATTTACATACTTAAATAATTTAAATCATTATTTATATATCATATATATTCAGAATATATATATAATAGATAGATAAATGAAATGAAATACACCGTTCATGGAGACGGTAGGTCGTACGTATGCATGAACGTTGTTTTCCTTTCCTTATTGACTTGAATGGAAGTAAGTAGATGAAATATATATATACATAAATACATTAGATTTATCATGTCATATATTTAATTATTATTCATTATATATACTTTATAATCATTCTTGAATGGTTAACATGGAGAATGAATCTTATCGCGTTGTGGAGACGGTAATCCGTACGTACGCACGAGCGATGATATCTTTCCCATAATTATTAAATTGAATTGGAGTGGATGATATAATATATAAGAATAAGTATTATTTTATAATAACTATATATAGTTATTCTTTACACCATTATACCCATCCAAGTAGGGTGGTGGTGGAAAAAAAGATTACACCACGGTGTGAAGATGGTATTCCGTACGTACGCACGCGCGGTGATTTAATTTTCTGTAGGATGGATAGGAGGTGAAATGAGGTTTTTTAATATTTATAATAACATATCATTATATTAGTGATACTTATGTTATTACTTTATAAACAAACAACTAAAGAAGAAGAAGTTGAAGAAGAAAGAAAACTTGAAAGAATCGGTTGAAGAGATTACCTCTTCTTCAACGCACCTCTTTTAAGCTTCCTCTTAAGGCACTAGAGTTGGTATTTTTAGGAGACCAGAACCTATATAATGTTTCTATGTAAGTTGATAATGTAAATGGTCAGGGATTTTCTGAGCTTTAAAGCTAAAAATTGTGTAAAGAGAATAGGGAGGAGGTGCCCTTTTATAAGGGAGGAGAGAGGCACCTTGGAAAAAACTTAAAATATTATTTTATAATAAAGTAATATTCAGTTTATAATAGCTCCAAATTTATTTATTTCTAATATAAAGTCTGTATGGGTAGAAATAATCTAAAAAAATAGGTTTTAGACAAGTTTATGTTACTATTTTAACCTTATCATTTAGATTTAACTCTAAGTTAAATAATTTAACTTTTACTGCGTCTTCTTTTTTTCTTACACTATATGGTTAATAAACTTACTATAACAAGCCAAACGAACCCCAAGTGGTTCATTATTAATATATATAACCTTATCTAAGTTATTTTTCCGAACCTTAAATTTTTAGAAATATAATAACAATTAATAATATAATATTTGTTTTAAAAACTATTTTATGTCAATTTTGACACTATTTGGTAATTGATTTTTGGGAAAATCATAACAGAATTATTAGTTCAAAAAAAATTAATTAAATCAATAAAAACATGTCATATTAACCTATAAAATTAGTTTAAGTCATAAAAAGTCTCAAATTACATTTATTTGGGTATTTATAACATCAATTATGTTAATATTTCATTAATAAGGTAATTACTGCATCATCATTGTGTCATAAATAAATTAAATTATTTAATGTTTAAAAATTATAAATAAAATACCATTATGTATTAAATCTTTTTATCTTTCTAAGGAATATTTATAGTCGAATATATCTTATATATAACCCTATATTAAAAATGTTTTATTTATTAAACTTTGATTTTAACTCTTTTAACTCTTCTTTAAATAAAATAATAATAAGTGTCCTAATCTAATCCAAGTGGACCTAAATGGTAATATTTTATTCCTAAGTCTGTTTTTGGTCGAATTAAACTTATCCAATAGAATTCGGACATGTTTTAGGGTAATAATAATATCATTTTTACCCTTAATTACCCTATTTACTTTTAACGGTGGTAAATAAAAGTAAAAAAGTTACTATTCACCAAAAATTATTTTTATCTTATTGAACCACATTTTACTCCTTGATATTAACCATGTCTCTCGGATTTTTTAAATTCAACTCAAAGAAGCAGTAAAATTAAGTTTTATGTACAATTGCAAATGCTCCTAAGAGGTGGGTAAAAGACGGTAAAAAGTTCAATAAAATTTTTATATATCTAAAATTATTATAAAATGACTCAAATGAATTACATTGAACTTATATAAGTATTATGTATCTATTTTGACCTAAAATAAATTTAAATAAAATAAATTATTATTTAAATAAAAATTCGGTTTTAACCAATAACTCAGTGTTTTCACTATTTATCAAAAATTGAAAGTTTCAGAAAAATACCAAAATTTCACCCTAGGATAATTTCGATATTCTGAATCCAAAAATGACGTCCATTTTGAAAGATAAAATTTATAAAGTTTCAAAATGTGGGTATTTCTATTCATAACGGCTAGTTTATATAATATATTAATAACATATCGTTGTTTAGTGAAACTCGGTATTGCGTACAACACACGCTATCGTGGAAGGTCACAATTGCCTGTAAAGCAAGCCAAGTCAGGGCTGCATATAGTGCAAGATTCCTTTTTTGTTGTTTATAATAAAATCCAACCATATTTCATTTATACATTGAATATATATATATATATATATATATATATATACACTCAATGTTGCATAGAATAGCTTCTATCAAACGAAATTGAAATTTTGTGCAACACGATTCAAGAATAGTGTTGCGTATACTGCAAGATAATACGGTGTTGCATATAGCGCAAGATAATCTTGGTGTATCATACAACACAAGACATAAAATAAATTAAAAAGAATACTTCTCATAAAATCTCTGGGTGTTACATATTACCTCAGTCATTTTAATAATTTATTTGTTCAGTCATAGCCTCAATAAGATTCCAATGAAAGTTATGATAGGTTTACATTCCCCAAGTATATTTCAAGAAATATGCTTAGAAAAGAATATGACAATGTAGGTCTATAATCATCTTAGGAATGAGAATAAAAAATAACTAGCAATCACTCATGATATAATATCCAATAATAAGTCGATCAAAATCAATTGAAAGAATATATAATTAGAATTAAATTACTCAACTCAACAATCATGATAAAATTATAAAAAAGAATAAAAACGGATTTCAATAATCTCCAACCAAACTTTATCTTTTATTTAAATGAGTTCAATGACATTTCATGTTAAATTATGTTTTTAATGAAAAATGACTCCTAGATTAGTGAAAATAGACAATAAACAAGTGCATCAACAATAAATATCAATAAAGACTCCCCCGCACTGAAAATGATACAGTGGCCACACTATTCTGGACAACAATGTGGGAGAGATAATAAATATAACATAGATATAAATTAAATGATAATTATGAATTGAAAATAGGGAATCAAGAGCTCCCTATAATGAAATTCATGTCATGGGGAAAAGTTTTGGATGTTGATTTGAAATTTTTATACCTACAATAATTGTTAGAAATACAATAATTGTACTAGATAAACCATTAGTATATAGGGATTAATCAATATGGAAGTAGAATAATGGGTAGGTGCACATAGTCAATAATAGGAGAAAACAACTCAGATAAATGCATTTAGTGGATACAAAGAAGTTTTAGATGACCGATGAATAGAAAGTAATATAAAATAAAAAACAATGGTCCTAATAACATGATGAAAATTAAGAAAACATAAAATATGTGTTGCCTCCCATAAATTGATAACAATGTCATTGTCATCCAGACAGATGGATAAAAGAATCAATCGATGTTATCCATCAGCTCAAATTTTCTCTAACTTCTGCATGAATTGGTGGCTATATCATCAAGATCACAAGGGATCTTGGAGATATTAACCACCTTAGAAATAGGTCACCAAAATTTTTCATGTGGAAGTAGTAAATTCCATGAAAAACATGGAGGAGGATCCTGCAGAGCATGGATTTAGAGCTGGATCTCCTCAAGATGTGTATGTATCTCAACCAGATGCTGACACATGTCATGTGAGAGGCCATATGGTGGCCTTGTAGTATCTTAAATGATCATAGATGATGCAACAGAGACATGGATAATATGAATGCATAAATGAAAAATGAGACAAAGAAATCAAGACATGCAATAAAAACTATATCCCATACATATATATGATAAATGATATATTAGTGTAAATGGAATACAAGGTTAGTAAAAAAAATAGACACCCAGAAAAACTTACAACAGGGTAGGGATAAATGGATAAGAATAAATAGTAGGGGAATTCTCACCGGTCTCTGTATCAGAAGTCCCCACTTGAATAGTGTGGGTATGAATTATCTCTTTTAAATTTATCTCATGTATGGAGGTGGGGGCTGGAGGATCAACTGCTATAATAGGTGTCATATTGATGGAAGTAGGATCAGTCAAGGAGGGAGGGGTCATGGTGTTGAACCATAATGTGGCTATACATATAAAAGATGGATCAATCAGAGATATCTCAGAGGTATCCCATAGGTAGATGGAAGGATGCGACCCTTGTCTCATTAGGACTGCTCTGATAGGAACTCTTGTCGGGTGGTAGGGTCTATGAGCTCTAGAGGTTGGTCAAACAGGGTGGAAGGTGGTATGGGGATAAATGTAGAAGCAACTTCATCTTGTGGGGGTGGGTGGGAAGATGAAAAGACTAGTGTAGGGTGAGGGGTGGTGAAGTGATATGGGTCACTGAATGGGATGTCGAGATGGTGACATATATGTATTTGATTTTCTACAAGGGATTAGATAATCAACCAGATATCAGTGGGAAGAGGTGAGGGAAGTGAATATATAGTAGGAGGTAGTGTTATGGTAGTAGTAGAAGGTGGAGATACTATAGTGGTAGTGGGAGTAGGGGTCTAGGTGGTGGTAGAGGGAGCAGTGGCTAAGTTATGGGAAGGTGAGCCTAGGGCCAGGTCTTGATGGGTGGGTACCTCATCCTCATCATCTAGGCACTTCAACACCCACCGATAGATACTCCCATCCTTCCTCAGTAGACATATATTGTGGATCATATGGGGATCAATGGGACCCATCTACCCAATATAAGAATGAGGTTGAGTAGCGTCAAAGGCCTTGAGATGGAAGGTGAGATAAGTAATGAAGCTAATGCCCATTAGAGTGACACAAGCTTGTCGTACTTGGGTCTGGTAATATAAGGAAAACTCTATGACCATGTTGATGGTAGAACCACCCATGGATGAGGCTAGAATGATAACCTAAATATGAATGATGCTCCCATGTGAATCTCCTTGGGCTATCTAGGCATATTCCAGAGTTTAATGTGTGATCTGCAAGGAAACACCCCACAGCTGGGTGATCTTCATCATGTATGGTCATAAACACTCCACGGATCCCTAGTGATCAATGCCCAATGTCATGCTATATCCACCTTGTTCTAATCGAGCTGCAAGGTCAATAAAACTAGGGAGGAAATGAAACCAACTGAATAAATGTCATGTGTAAAGACCCCAAACCTAGTAGCCCAGAGCCGATGACTTACTTAATTACATTGGTACTATGAATAAGTGTTCACATATTGAAGGAATGAATAGTTTAGTAGCTTTGAAAAACTAGATACATTCATAAGTTTTACATTACAACTTAAAAAAAAAGACATAATAACTCCATTGGAAACATCTATAAATTCTTAGATTATCCCTGCAAGTCATTCATAATATACATCTTCGTATCCTAGGGAAAAATAAAACATAAAAAGGTTTGAGATCAGATACTCAGTAAGGGTAGAAAATAAAACATAAGATATCATAAACATAAATCTTAAGGCAAGGTGAATAACTAAAAACACATGCCAATAAAACATAATCTTGAGCATAATATGGCAAGAATAAAAACCTAATAAATAATTCCATATAAATAATCTCATGAAACTTAACCATGTATATTCTACTAGTTGAATAATCACATGATTTATCAATTAACAACTTCATAATGAGGGAATTGATATACTGGACATCATAAACATATCGTTGAGGCCTCATCCAAGACACCTAAAAATAAATGGTTAAGGCCTCAACCAACATCCATTTTTGTTTTGTCTTATGAGAACTACCGATACATCGAGGAGCTATAGTAGGCCCCGACCATAAATTAATATGTCCAATTCATTATTTATATGTCTTATAAAAATATATCTTTAAATCAAATTTTCTCATACCACTTTGAAATATTTGGATCATAATCATAGATGAAAATACTCTTATAAAATAATTGATAAATTCTTGAGGAAAATAATCTTTAAACATTCCAAAGTGTCCCATACCACTTTGAAACATTTAAATCTTAATACCTATGAAGGAATAAAATTAAATGAAACATATAATATCATAAGGATAAGAATACTCATGATTTGATATATTAAAGGAAAGTACATACACCACATGCAAGGAATAAGTGGTGAACAAGTCATAAATCTCATAGAAGTAAAAGTGAGATGAGAAAATCCCTTTTACTTTGGAAAGAAGAGGTCTTTTGGAAAATCATTTTAATTTTTCATAAAATAAGATTTTAAACATATATATCATAGGAAATAAATGGGAAGGAAAATGAAATAATATTTGAGGAATAAATTATGTCCAACGGAAGTGAAAACATGTAAAAATAGTGTTTAATAATATTTAGAAATGATCCTTTTTAATGCGGTTCAAGGAAAATATTAAAGAGTATTTAAAATTTAAAATGCATAATTGTTTGTATAAAACTAGAAATAAACAAATATAGTTTTTCATGAAAAAAATAGTGATTTTAGAAAGATAATGGTGCCTTAAAACAAATTATGGATGGTACTTTAAAATGGGTAAGAAAATTGGAAGTTCCCTTTAATTGAGAATGCTTAACAAGAAGAATTGAAAAGAGAACCTTATAAAACATGTATTTCCCCATAAATTAAAGATAAAATGATATGGATACATTATTTTGGAAAATATACACATAATTTAGAATAAGTATATAAAAATAAATAAGAATTACATTGGGGGTTGTAACACCCCAAGCTTCCACGGTACGCTTCTCTTTGAATAATACAGTAGCGTGTGTTGTACGCAACTTCGAGTTCTAACACACACCACAACCAATCAAACTAGCCGTTATGAATAGTAATAACCAATTTTTGAAATTTTATAAATTTTATCTTTCAAAATGGAATTAATATTTGAGTTTAGAATATCAAAATTATCTTAGGGTGAATTTTTGGTATTTTTCTGAAATCTTTCAATTTTTGATGAATAGTGAAAAAAACACTGAGTTATAGTTTAAAACCGAATTTTTATTTAAATAATTATTTATTTTATTTAAATTTAATTAAGGTCAAAATAGACACATAATACCTATATAAGTTCATTGTAATTCATTAGAGTCAATTTATAATAATTTTAGATATATAAAAATTTTATAGAACTTTTCACCGTCTTTTACCCACATCCTAGGAGAATTTTCAAATTCACATAAAACTTTTTTTTACCGTTTCTGTGAGTGGAATTTAAAAAATATAAGAGACACGGTTAATATCAAGGAGTAAAATTTGGTTCAATAGGATAAAAATAATTTTGGTGAATAGTAACTTTTTACTTTTATTTACCACGGTTAAAAGTAAATAGGGTAATTAAGGGTAAAAATGATATTAATATTACCATAACACATGTCCTAATTCTATTGGACAAGTTTATCTCGACCAAAAACAACCTTAGGAATAAAATATTATCATTTAGGTCCACTTGGATTAGATTAGGACATTTATTATTATTTAATTCAAAGAAGAGTTAAAAGAGTTAAAATCAAAGTTTAATTACTAAAACATTTTTAATATAAGGTTATACATAAGATAAATTTGATTATAAATATTCATTAGAAATCTAAAAATATTTCCTACATAATAGTATTTTATTTATAATTTTTAGACATTAAATAATTTAATTTATTTATGACACAATGGTGATGTAGTAATTACCTAATTAATGAAATATTAAAATAATTGATATTATAAAAATCCAAATAAATGTAATTTGAAACTTTTTATGAATTAAACTAATTTTCTAGGTTAATATGACATATTAGGACTGGTTATATGAATATATTTCGAAGTAATATTTCTGTTATGAATTTATCAAAAACAAAATACCCAATAGTGTCAAAATTGACATAAAAGAGTTTTTAAAACAAATATTATATTATTAATTGATATTATATTCCTAAAAATATAAGGTTTGGCCAAAGGAATTATATAATGATAGGTGTATCATTAATGGACCACTTGGGGGTCTCTTGGAAGTTTATAGTTAGTTTATTAACCATATAATATAAAAATACAAAGAGACCTCGTAAATGTCAAACTAATTAACTAAGAGTTAAAACTAAATGATAAGGTTAATAAAGTGACCCAAACCTATATAAAACCTATTGGTTGAGTTTTTTTCGACCCATACCCACCTTAGCCTCGAAATAAATCACTTTGGAGCCATTAGAAACTGAATATGAATTTATTATAAAATAATATTTATAGCTTTTCCAAAGGTGCCCATCACCCCTCTTATAATAGGGCACTCCCCCTTCTCTCTAGTTCATACCTTCAAAGCCATTTTTCTTGGCCAAACCCTACCCAAATATCCTACCAACTTCCCTCAATTAAACTTAGAGGCATTATTTTTATCATAAATCCAACCTAAGGATCCCTTTTGATCAAATCAAAAAGAAGAACCCGAAGAAGAGGTAATGTTTTCACCACCCTCTTTCAAGTTCCTTTCTTCTTCAACTTCTTATTTCTTTGTTATTTCCATTATAAAATAATAAATCCAGTATATTATATATACTGTGATGTTATTATAAATATGGTACAACCATATTCAGTATTCTATCCATCGTTCGAATGACATGTCACCATACGTGCGTACGTACAACTTACCGTCTCCACGTCGTGGTGTAATTGTTATTCAAAACATCATTATTTGGATGGGTATGATAATGATGTGTAATTGATGTAAATAATAAATATAACATGATAATGATTTTTTATATATGATATACCATCCAATTATATATTATTTTAATATCAAAAGAATGATATAGTCGCTCGTGCGTATGTACGGACTACCGTCTCCACGAACACGATGAGATTTCATTCCCCATCGTATCTATTCAAGTCTAATTCTCATTTAATGACTAAAAATAATATTTAAGGACTTGATATCATTCTGGATATGAATAAGATACAACCTATCCATAACAATCACATCTTATGTAACAAAACATATAAAAGAAAATGAGTAAGTTAACACCTGAAACAATGATAATACTAAGATATTAATAACAAAGCAATGTTAAAAGATCATATATGATATCATATTAATTTAAATGATTATTGTATAATTTAATAATAATTATTTCACCATTATACAGGGGGTTAACCTACCCTCTACCAAGGAAAATTACAAGGTAAGGGTTAATTTCACAATCTCTTCATTATCCGAGGTTGTTTATACGTAATTATCTACTGGGACCTCTTTATCATACACATCCATGTTTCTTAAAAATGTATTTCAAATAATTATTAATATTTTATTGAATATGAGTTAAATTCATTTATACCCTTTTTTACTTTTTATAAGATTTTTATAAAGGAATCTTTCCGTCTCTTTCCAAACAAGGTCCTTTTTAACCTTTTCGACAAAATTAAGGTAAGAATGTTTTTTTAACTTATACGGAGGGTGCAACTATTTTCTACCGTTATAAAATAATCGAAGCTTCCCTTAAAAGATTATAATAATATTTTCAAAGTAAATGTTTAATTTTAGAATTATTTGGCTGTTAAATTATTTCCAAAAAAGAGATATTTCTCTCAAATAGTTTTGATTTCATCTATATCAACATCCTTTGATGGATTTTAAGCTTATTTGAAGTTGATTTATTATGATAAAAACATTCGTATAGTATTGAAGGTTTTGTGATATGTTTAACTATGGATGTGTTATTTTTATACCATTCATGGTTTGTGGAGAAAGTATTGACATTTCGTATGCTAGTTTTAATACGAATGTTTATGTTATTTTTAAATCTGCTCATATGAGGAATGCATTGGACTTAATAAGTGACGAGTGGAGCCCGCTATAGCTCCTTGATGAATCGGTAGGTCTCACGAGACAAACTAGTGTCTTAGCACAAGGCTTTGACAAATTCTTATTTGTAGTCTTGGCACAATGCCTTGACAATGCGATTATGATAGTCTGGAATTATGCATTCCATCATTATGAAAGTGGTTATTGATATTTCATGTGATTATTTGACTAGTAGAATATCCATGTGAATAAGTAAATGACATTATTTTATTTTATTTTTTCCATATTATGCTGAAGTTCAAGTTTAAAAGGCTTTTGTTTTAGTTATACATTGCCTTAAATATTTATGCTTATTTATGAAAGTTTCCACTATATTGTTATCCTTACTGAGCATCTAAGCTCACCCCTTTCTATGTTTTATTTTTCCCAGGATGTGAAGAAGTATTTTATGACTGACCTGTAGGGATAGTCTGAGGGGATATGAGTGTGGACTATGGAGACTATGTTGTAGTAGTTTTTCATTTTATAATGTAATGTAAGACTTATGCATGTATCTAATGTTTCCAAGGCTACTAAACTAATCGGTCTTTCGATACTTGATCATTTGTGATCATGAAAATGTTATGTAATAATGCACCGACTCTGGGTAACTGGGGTCGGGGTGTTACAGTTGGTATCAGAGGAAGTTTAGTACAAACCTTAGGAGCTAGATTTATATAAACTCTGATTAGAGAACATAGACCTAAGATGGAATTTGAGGATTAGTATAGAATAACTTCCTAGAATTTTGGTATTGTAGAGATTTTGTGAGTTTTCCGAGAAATATATCCCTGTTTGGATATGAGCAGGTAGAGGCGGCTCTAGTACAGATGTACCTAGGGGTAAAACTCGAAAAAACCGCTTTGAACTAGACTCGAACGAGAACTGATGCACGACAACGGGCCTTGTTGCACTCTTGGTTACGACACTCCTGAGGGATATGCTTAGGATAATTCTCATTTTCTTTACAAACCATTATTAAGGATTTATGAGTATATACTTCCTCAAAGAAAACATTTTTATGATTATGGATTATATCCATAAACTGTTCAATTCATGTTAAGTGTTTTACAAGTTTGGATTTATGTATAACGATTCATAAACTATTCTAGTGTATGCCATTGTTTAGAAATGGAACCTAGTGGAAGAAATGAAAACTTCATCAATGTACACACTCCATGTAGGGATTTCCCTCCTACTCAAGATAATTATTGTGGAGCTGGTGATACAACCGGTGCTAATAAGCTTATCACCATACTGGGACAACTCACTCAGGTTATGAATAATAACCTTACTCGTATGGAGCACCCAGATCCAAAGCGTGGTGGATCAATGTTAGATCTCTTCATGAGGAAACAACCACCGACATTCAATGGGAGTACAAATCCCTTAGTATCTGAGCAATGGATAAATTCCTTAGAGAAAATATTTCATAGCTTGAGGAGTAGTGAAAGGGAAAAAGTTATCATGGAAGTTTACCGCATCACTGGAGATGATGATCAATGATGGCCATTGATTCAAAACATGAATGAAGATGATGAAGTATCAAATATATAATGGAGGGAGTTCAAATAGATTTTCTTAGAAAAATACTTTCCTTGTGACCATCGAGCAGATATGGAAAGACAATTTCTGAGTCTAAGGCAAAAAGAGGATGAGAATGTTGCAAAGTATGAGGGTAACTTTACAAGGTTAGCGAGGTATGATGTAGATTATATACGTAACCCAAGAATTAAGATTGATCATTTCTTTTATGGGTTAAAACCATTTCTCCGTCAAGCATTAGTCTCAAAAACATTCTCGTTGTACGAAGATATTGTCTCATGTGCTATCAAGACAGAAAAATAATTCTCTAAGTCTTACGACTTTAAAGCAAAGCAAGAGAAGAAGAGATCTGCTGATCAATCTAGAAATGGAAATAAGGGGAAGAAGAGAAAAGTTGAATATCCATCCTTTAGTAAATGTGGGAAGAAACAAACTGGTACCTGCTTGAAAGTAATGGGAGTCTGTTACAAGTGTGGTGAAAAAGGCCACCAAGCTCGTGATTGCATGGGGAAGAAAGAAGCTACTGATGTTCAATGCTATAACTACAGGGAGATGGGACATTATGAAAAAGAATGTCCTATGTGTCAGAGGAACTTACCTTAGAAAAGGACAAGGGATCAAGTCCAAGCTTATGCTATCACTACTGCTGAGGTTGAAGCTCCGAAAGACGTGGTGGCAGGTAATTTAATGGTTTCCTCAAGTTTAGTCAATGCTTTATTTGATTCTAGATCATCGCATTATTTCATATCTTCCCAATTTGCTAAGAAAATTAGATATTTCCAATTTGATTTAACAAGGTAGTTGTTAGTTAAAACTCCTAAGGGAAGTATCATTGCTACAAAGTTCTGTGGATCCGTTCCCATTAGGGTATATAAATGTTCTTTATCTGCTGATCTCATTGTCATACCCATGATTGAATTTGATATAATCCTCAGTATGGATTGGATTTCATACCATGATGTGAAAATTTATTGTAAGAAGAAGGAGGTTACGATTTTTGATGATGATGATAAAGAACACCTTATCTTTAGAGCAGAATCGTCACCACCTGATTCTTACCTAGATCTACCCCCAGTAGCTCAACTAAATTCAATTATTGGGGAGGAAGAGAATGAAATAATTGTGGGTAAGGAAATGAATGTTCAAATAGAGGATGTGCCTATTGTGAAAGAATATGTATATGTGTTTCCAAAAGATTTACCTGGACATCCTCCAGAACGAGAAATTGAGTTTTCCATTAATTTAATTCCTGGTTCAAGGCCTATATCGAAGAACCCTTATAGAATGGCCACTATGGAATTAGTTGAACTAAAGAAATAACTAGATTAATTGAGTAATAAGGGATTTATTATCCCTAGTGTTTCTCCATGGGGAGCCCCTGTCCTTTTTGTTAAGAAGAAAGATGGATCTATGAGGTTATGTATCGACTATAGGGAAATCAATGATATAACAATAAAGAACAAGTATCCCCTACCTCACATTGATATTTATTTGACCAATTTCATGGAGATCAATAATTTTCAAAGATTGACCTTTGATCTGGATACCATCAGTTGTGTGTGAAGAAGGAATACATTCTAAAGACAGCATTTCGAACCAGGTACGGGCATTACGAGTTTACAGTAATGCCTTTTGGATTGACTAATGAACCCTCTGTATTCATGGATCTAATGAATAGAGATTTCAAGGAATATCTCAATGATTTTTTTGGTGGTATTTATTGATTATATCTTGGTATACTCCAAAATCTATGAAGATCATGAAAATCTCTTGCGCATTATCCTGAAGACTCTTAGAAGACATGGATTATATGGGAAGTTTAGCAAGTGTGAATTTTGGATTCAAGAGATTTATTTTATAGTCCATATTGTCTCTAAGGATGGAATATCTGTTGATCCTTATAAGACCAAGGAAATCCAAGAATAACCAGCACCAATGAGTATAACCGAGGTACGCAGTTTTATTGGTTTAGCAGGTTATTATCGATGTTTCATCCAGAATTTCGCCCGATTGGCTAACCCATTAACAAAGCTCACACGTAAAGGGGTTAAATTTGTTTGGATAAAAGAGTGTGAAGAATGTTTTGAAGAATTTAAGAGAATATTAGTCAATTCTCCTATATTGACTCTACCATCGGGGAATGATGGGTTCGTTATTTATAGTGATGCATCGAAGAAAGGACTTGGTTGTGTCCTTATGCAGAATGATAGGGTTATTTCCTATGCAGCACGACAACTAAAAATTCATGAGAAAAACTATCCTACTCATGATATTGAGTTAGCAACTGTAATCTTTACTTTGAAGATTTAGAGACATTATCTCTATGGTGAAAAATATGAGATTTATACTGATCACAAGAGTTTGAAGTATATTTTATCAGAGAAAGAACTCAACATGAGGCAAAGGAGATGGATTGAACTACTCAAGGATTATGATTGTACGATACACTACCACCCGGGGAAGGAAAATAAGGTGGAAGATGCTTTGAGCAGAAAGGATCATGGAGTTTTGAATAAGATGAGAGTTTAGAGGGATCCTATTTTCATGGATCTAGTAAAGTTGGATATGGGAATAACCATGGAAGGTAAAACATAGATACTTTTTCAATAGTTGCCAAACCATATTTACTAGAAAGGAAAAAGAGTTTTCAGACCGATGATGAAGAATTTCAAAAGAAGATTAAAGCTGTTAATGATGGGATATTGAATGAATTTGTGTATGAAGATCGAATTTTGAAATTTGGGAAGAGACTTTGTGTTCCCGATACACCTGATCTAAAAAGGGAATTTTTAGAGGATGCTCATAGTTCCAATTTCTCTTTACACCCTGGGATCACCAAAATGTATAGATATTTGAAGGAACATTTTTGGTGGGTCAACATGAAGAGGGAGATTGCTGATTTTGTGTCAAGATGTATGTTTTGTCAACAAGTGAAAGCTGGAAGGCAACAACCTGGTGGAGTATTGCAACCTCTTCCCATATATGAGTGGAAATGGATAATATCACGATAGACTTTGTCATGGGACTACCAAAGACTCCTAGAAGGAATGATGCAATATGGGTCATTGTTGATTGTCTTACCAAGTCAGCACATTTTCTTGCTATAAGGGAGGATTTACCACTCGAACATCTATCAAGAATATATATTAATAAATTTGTGAGACTTCATGGAGTACCCCTATCAATTGTTTCTGATCGTGAACCTCATTTTACTTCAATATTCTGGAAAAGTCTTCAGAATTCCCTTGATACTGAACTTCGTTTGAGAACTGCTTACCACCCCCAAACTGATGGAAAATCAGAACAGACTATTCAAACCTTAGAAGACATGTTGAGATCATGCTCACTTGACTTTTAGGGTATGTGGGATCAATATTTACCTCTGGTAGAATTTTCCTATAATAATAGCTTCCATTCAAGTATTCATATGGCACCATATGAAGCGTTATACGGAAAGAGATGTCGCACACCAACCTGTTGGGATGACGTTGGTGAAAGAAAACTTGTAGGCCCAGAACTGGTGGAGGAAATGATGGAAAAGGTGAAGGTAATCCAAAACCACATCAAAACAACTCAAAGTAGGCAGAAGATCTATGATGACAACCGAAGGAAGGATTTGGAATTTCAGGTAGGAGATCATGTTTTCTTGAAGGTATCTCCATGGAAGGGTGTTATACGTTTCAGTAAGAAGGGTAAATTGAGTCCCAGGTACATCAGACCTTTCGAAATTCTAGAACGAATGGGGCTGTAGCTTACCATTTGGCAATGCCTCCAAGTCTCTCCAATGTTCATGATGTGTTCCACGTATCACTATTGAGAAAATACATGCCTGACCCAACACATGTACTTACCTCTGAGGAATTAGAACTGGAACCCGATCTATCTTATTGCGAAGAGCCTGTCATGATTCTTGATAACAGAGAATAAGTGTTGAGAAACCGGACGACTCGTCTGGTAAAAGTTCTGTGGAGAAACCATAAGACGAAAGAAGCATCATGGGAACCCAAGGAACTTATGATGAAGAACCACCCGAGTCTTTTTATGCAGTAGTATTCTAGAAATTTCGAGGATGAAATTATTTGAAGGAGGGGAGAATGTAACACCCCAAGCTTCCGCAGTACGCTTCTCTTTGAATAATACAGTAGCGTGTGTTGTACGCAACTTCGAGTTCTAACACACACCACAACCAATCAAACTAGCTGTTATGAATAATAATAGCCAATTTTTGAAATTTTATAAATTTTATCTTTCAAAATGGACTTCATTTTTGGATTCAAAATAGCGAAATTATCTTAGGGTGAATTTTTGGTATTTTTCTGAAAACTTTCAATTTTTGATGAATAGTGAAAAAACACCGAGTTATAGTTTAAAACCGAATTTTTATTTAAATAATTATTTATTTTATTTAAATTTAATTAAGGTCAAAATAGACACATAGTACCTATATAATTTCAATGTAATTCATTAGATTCAATTTATAATAATTTTAGATATATAAAAATTTTATAGAAGTTTTCCCTGTCTTTTACCCACATCCTAGGAGAATTTGCAAATTCACATAAAACTTAATTTTACCGTTTCTGTGAGTGGAATTTCAAAAATCTGAGAGAAACGGTTAATATCAAGGAGTAAAATGTGGTTCAATAGGATAAAAATAATTTTTGGTGAATAATAACTTTTTACTTTTATTTACCATGATTAAAAGTAAATAGGGTAATTAAGGGTAAAAATGATATTAATATTACCCTAACACATGTAATAATTCTATTGGAAAAGTGTATCTTGACCAAAAACAAACTTAGGAAAAAACTATTATCATTTAGGTCCACTTGGATTAGATTAGGACATTTATTATTATTTAATTCA
Organism: Viscum album; assembly: GCA_963277665.1. Lineage (NCBI taxonomy): Eukaryota > Viridiplantae > Streptophyta > Magnoliopsida > Santalales > Viscaceae > Viscum > Viscum album. Next base: position 602,989,785 of record OY728122.1, read on the forward strand.
AAGAAGAGTTAAAAGAGTTAAAATCAAAGTTTAATTACTAAAACATTTTTAATATAAGGTTATACATAAGATAAATTTGATTATAAATATTCATTAGAAATCTAAAAATATTTCCTACATAATGGTATTTTATTTATAATTTTTAGACATTAAATAATTTAATTTATTTATGACACAATGGTGATGTAGTAATTACCTAATTAATGAAATATTAAAATAATTGATATTATAAAAATCCAAATAAATGTAATTTGAAACTTTTTATGAATTAAACTAATTTTCTAGGTTAATATGAAATATTAGGACTGGTTATATGAATATATTTCGAAGTAATATTTCTGTTATGAATTTATCAAAAACAAAATACCCAATAGTGTCAAAATTGACATAAAAGAGTTTTTAAAACAAATATTATATTATTAATTGATATTATATTCCTAAAAATCTAAGGTTTGGACAAAGGAATTATATAATGATAGGTGTATCATTAATGGACCACTTGGGTGTCTCTTGGAAGTTTATAGTTAGTTTATTAACCATATAATATAAAAATACAAAGAGACATGGTAAATGTCAAACTAATTAACTAAGAGTTAAAACTAAATGATAAGGTTAATAAAGTGACCCAAACCTATATAAAACCTATTGGTTGAGTTGTTTTCGACCCATACCCACCTTATCCTCGAAATAAATCACTTTTGAGACATTAGAAACTGAATATGAATTTATTATAAAATAATATTTATAGCTTTTCCAAAGGTCCCCATCACCCCTCTTATAATAGGGCACTCCCCCTTCTCTCTAGTTCATACCTTCAAAGCCATTTTTCTTGGCCAAAACCTACCCAAATATCCTACCAACTTCCCTCAATTAAACATAGAGGCATTATTTTTATCATAAATCCAACCTAAGGATCCCTTTTGATCAAATCAAAAAGAAGAACCCGAAGAAGAGGTAATGTTTTCACCACCCTCTTTCAAGTTCCTTTCTTCTTCAACTTCTTATTTCTTTGTTATTTCCATTATAAAATAATAAATCCAGTATATTATATATACTGTGATGTTATTATAAATATGGTACAACCATATTCAGTATTCTATCCATCGTTCGAATGACATGTCACCATACGTGCGTACGTACAACTTACTGTCTCCACGTCGTGGTGTAATTGTTATTCAAAACATCATTATTTGGATGGGTATGATAATGATGTGTAATTGATGTAAATAATAAATATAACATGATAATGATTTTTTATATATGATATACCATCCAATTATATATTATTTTAATATCAAAAGAATGATATAGTCGCTCGTGCGTATGTACGGACTACCGTCTCCACGAACACGATGAGATTTCATTCCCCATCGTATCTATTCAAGTATAATTCTCATTTAATGAATAAAAATAATATTTAAGGACTTGATATCATTCTGGATATGAATAAGATACAATCTATCCATAACAAACACATCTTATGTAACAAAACATATAAAAGAAAATGAGTAAGTTAACACCTGAAACAATGATAATACTAAGATATTAATAACAAAGCAATGTTAAAAGATCATATATGATATCATATTAATTTAAATGATTATTGTATAATTTAATAATAATTATTTCACCATTATACAGGGGGTTAACCTACCCTCTACCAAGGAAAATTACAAGGTAAGGGTTAATTTCACAATCTCTTCATTATCCGAGGTTGTTTATACGTAATTATCTACTGGGACCTCTTTATCATACACATCCATGTTTCTTAAAAATGTATTTCAAATAATTCTTAATATTTTATTGAATATGGGTTAAATTAATTTATACCCTTTTTTACTTTTTATAAGATTTTTATAAAGGAATCTTTCCGTCTCTTTCCAAACAAGGTCCTTTTTAACCTTTTCGACAAAATTAAGGTAAGAATGTTTTTTTAACTTATACGGAGGGTGCATATATTTTATGCCGTTATAAAATAATCGAAGCTTCCCTTAAAAGCTTATAATAATATTTTCAAAGTAAATGTTTAATTTTAGAATTATTTGGCTGTTAAATTATTTCCAAAAAAGAGATATTTCTCTCAAATAGTTTTGATTTCATCTATATCAACATCCTTTGATGGATTTTAAGCTTATTTGAAGTTGATTTATTATGATAAAAACATTCGTATAGTATTGAAGGTTTTGTGATATGTTTAACTATGGATGTGTTATTTTTATACCATTCATGGTTTGTGGAGAAAGTATTGACATTTCGTATGCTAGTTTTAATACGAATGTTTATGTTATTTTTAAATCTGTTCATATGAGGAATGCATTGGACTTAATAAGTGACGAGTGGAGCCCGCTATAGCTCCTCGATGAATCGGTAGGTCTCACGAGACAAACTAGTGTCTTAGCATAAGGCTTTGACAAATTCTTATTTGTAGTCTTGGCACAATGCCTTGACTATGCGATTATGATAGTCTGGAATTATGCATTCCATCATTATGAAAGTGGTTATTGATATTTCATGTGATTATTTGACTAGTAGAATATCCATGTGAATAAGTAAATGACATTATTTTATTTTATTTTTTCCATATTATGCTGAAGTTCAAGTTTAAAAGGCTTTTGTTTTAGTTATACATTGCCTTAAATATTTTTGCTTATTTATGAAAGTTTCCACTATATTGTTATCCTTACTGAGCATCTAAGCTCACCCCTTTCTATGTTTTATTTTTCCCAGGATGTGAAGAAGTATTTTATGACCGACCTGTAGGGATAGTCTAAGGGGATATGAGTGTGGACTATGGAGACTATGTTGTAGTAGTTTTTCATTTTATGATGTAATGTAAGACTTATGCATGTATCTAGTGTTTCCAAGGATACTAAACTAATCGGTCTTTCGATACTTGATCATTTGTGATCATGAAAATGTTATGTAATAATGCACCGACTCTGGGTAACTGGGGTCAGGGTGTTACAGTTGGTATCAGAGGAAGTTTAGTACAAACCTTAGGAGCTAGATTTATATAAACTCTGATTAGAGAACATAGACCTAAGATGGAATTTGAGGATTAGTATAGAATAACTTCCTAGAATTTTGGTATTGTAGAGATTTTGTGAGTTTTCCAAGAAATATATCCCTGTTTGGATATGAGCAGGTAGAGGCGGCTCTAGTACAGATGTACCTAGGGGTAAAACTCGAAAACACCGCTTTGAACTAGACTCGAACGAGAACTGATGCACGACAACGGGCCTTGTTGCACTCTTGGTTACGACACTCCTGAGGGATATGCTTAGGATAATTCTCATTTTCTTTACAAACCATTATTAAGGATTTATGAGTATATACTTCCTCAAAGAAAACATTTTTATGATTATGGATTATATCCATAAACTGTTCAATTCATGTTAAGTGTTTTACAAGTTTGGATTTATGTATAACGATTCATAAACTATTCTAGTGTATGCCATTGTTTAGAAATGGCACCTAGTGGAAGAAATGAAAACTGCATCAATGTACACACTCCATGTAGGGATTTCCCTCCTACTCAAGATAATTATTGTGGAGCTGGTGATACAACCGGTGCTAATAAGCTTATCACCATACTAGGACAACTCACTCAGGTTATGAATAATAACCTTACTCGTATGGAGCACCCAGATCCAAAGCGTGGTGGATCAATGTTAGATCTCTTCATGAGGCAACAACCACCGATATTCAATGGGAGTACAAATCCCTTAGTATCTGAGAAATGGATAAATTCCTTAGAGAAAATATTCCATAGCTTAAGGAGTAGTGAAAGAGAAAAAGTTATCATGGAAGTTTACCGCATCACTGGAGATGATGATCAATGATGGCCATTGATTCAAAACATGAATGAAGATGATGAAGTATCAAATATATAATGTAGGGAGTTCAAATAGATTTTCTTAGAAAAATACTTTCCTTGTGACCATCGAGCAAATATGGAAAGACAATTTCTAAGTCTAAGGCAAAAAGAGGATGAGAATGTTGCAAAGTATGAGGGTAACTTTACAAGGTTAGCGAGGTATGCTGTAGATTATATACATAACCCAAGAATTAAGATTGATCATTTCTTTTATGGGTTAAAACCATTTCTCCGTCAAGCATTAGTCTCAAAAACATTCTCGTTGTACGAAGATATTGTCTCATGTGCTATCAAGACAGAAAAAGAATTCTCTAAGTCTTACGACTTTAAAGCAAAGCAAGAGAAGAAGAGATCTGCTGATCAATCTAGAAATGGAAATAAGGGGAAGAAGAGAAAAGTTGAATATCCATCCTTTAGTAAATGTGGGAAGAAACAACCTGGTACCTGCTTGAAAGTAATGGGAGTCTGTTACAAGTGTGGTGAAAAAGGCCACCAAGCTCGTGATTGCATGGGGAAGAAAGAAGCTACTGATGTTCAATGCTATAACTACAGGGAGATGCGACATTATGAAAAAGAATGTCCTAAGTGTCAGAGGAACTTACCTTAGAAAAGGACAAGGGATCAAGTCCAAGCTTATGCTATCACTACTGCTGAGGTTGAAGCTCCGAAAGACGTGGTGGCAGGTAATTTAATGGTTTCCTCAAGTTTAGTCAATGCTTTATTTGATTCTAGATCATCGCATTATTTCATATCTTCCCAATTTTCTAAGAAAATTAGATATTTCCAATTTGATTTAACAAGGTAGTTGTTAGTTAAAACTCCTAAGGGAAGTATCATTGCTACAAAGTTCTGTGGATCCGTTCCCATTAGGGTATATAAATGTTCTTTATCTGCTGATCTCATTGTCATACCCATGATTGAATTTGATATAATCCTCAGTATGGATTGGATTTCATACCATGATGTGAAAATTTATTGTAAGAAGAAGGAGGTTACGATTTTTGATGATGATGATAAAGAACACCTTATCTTTAGAGCAGAATCGTCACCACCTGATTCTTACCTAGATCTACCCCCAGTAGCTCAACTAAATTCAATTATTGGGGAGGAAGAGAATGAAATAATTGTGGGTAAGGAAATGAATGTTCAAATAGAGGATGTTCCTATTGTGAAAGAATATGTATATGTGTTTCCAAAAGATTTACCTGGACATCCTCCAGAACGAGAAATTGAGTTTTCTATTAATTTAATTCCTGGTTCAAGGCCTATATCGAAGAACCCTTATAGAATGGCCACTATGGAATTAGTTGAACTAAAGAAACAACTAGATTAATTGAGTAATAAGGGATTTATTATCCCTAGTGTTTCTCCATGGGGAGCCCCTGTCCTTTTTGTGAAGAAGAAATATGGATCTATGAGGTTATGTATCGACTATAGGGAAATCAATGATATAACAATAAAGAACAAGTATCCCCTACCTCACATTGATAATTTATTTGACCAATTTCATGGAGATCAATAATTTTCAAAGATTGACCTTTGATCTGGATACCATCAGTTGTGTGTGAAGAAGGAATACATTCTAAAGACAGCATTTCGAACCAGGTACAGGCATTACGAGTTTACAGTAATGCCTTTTGGATTGACTAATGAACCCTCTGTATTCATGGATCTAATGAATAGAGTTTTCAAGGAATATCTCAATGATTTTTTTGGTGGTATTTATTGATGATATCTTGGTATACTCCAAAATCTACGAAGATCATGAAAATCTCTTGCGCATTATCCTGAAGACTCTTAGAAGACATGAATTATATGGGAAGTTTAGCAAGTGTGAATTTTGGATTCAAGAGATTTCTTTTATAGGCCATATTGTATCTAAGGATGGAATATATGTTGATCCTTCTAAGACCAAGGCAATCCAAGAATGACCAGCACCAATGAGTATAACCGAGGTACGCAGTTTTATTGGTTTAGCAGGTTATTATCGATGTTTCATCCAGAATTTCGCCCGATTGGCTAACCCATTAACAAAGCTCACATGTAAAGGGGTTAAATTTGTTTGGATAAAAGAGTGTGAAGAATGTTTTGAAGAATTTAAGAGAATATTAGTCAATTCTCCTATATTGACTCTACCATCGGGGAATGATGGGTTCGTTATTTATAGTGATGCATCGAAGAAAGGACTTGGTTGTGTCCTTATGCAGAATGATAGGGTTATTTCCTATGCAGCACGACAGCTAAAAATTCATGAGAAAAACTATCCTACTCATGATATTGAGTTAGCAACTGTAATCTTTACTTTGAAGATTTAGAGACATTATCTCTATGGTGAAAAATATGAGATTTATACTGATCACAAGAGTTTGAAGTATATTTTATCACAGAAAGAACTCAACATGAGGCAAAGGAGATGGATTGAACTACTCAAGTATTATGATTGTACGATACACTACCACCCGGGGAAGGCAAATAAGGTGGAAGATGCTTTGAGCAGAAAGGATCATGGAGTTTTGAATAAGATGAGAGTTTAGAGGGATCCTATTTTCATGGATCTAGTAAAGTTGGATATGGGAATAACCATGGAAGGTGAAACATCGATACTTTTTCAATAGTTGCCAAACCATATTTACTAGAAAGGACAAAGAGTTTTCAGACCGATGATGAAGAATTTCAAAAGAAGATTAAAGCTGTTAATTATGGGATATTGAATGAATTTGTGTATGAAGATCGAATTTTGAAATTTGGGAAGAGACTTTGTGTTCCCGATACACCTGATCTAAAAAGGGAATTTTTAGAGGATGCTCATAGTTCCAATTTCTCTATACACCCTGGGATCACCAAAATGTATAGAGATTTGAAGGAACATTTTTGGTGGGTCAACATGAAGAGGGAGATTGCTGATTTTGTGTCAAGATGTATGGTTTTTCAACAAGTGAAAGCTGGAAGGCAACAACCTGGTGGAGTATTGCAACCTCTTCCCATATCTGAGTGGAAATGGATAATATCACGATGGACTTTGTCATGGGACTACCAAAGACTCCTAGAAGGAATGATGCAATATGGGTCATTGTTGATTGTCTTACCAAGTCAGCACATTTTCTTGCTATAAGGGAGGATTTACCACTCGAACATCTATCAAGAATATATATTAATAAATTTGTGAGACTTCATGGAGTACCCCTATCAATTATTTCTGATCGTGATCCTCGTTTTACTTCAATATTCTGGAAAAGTCTTCAGAATTCCCTTGATACTGAACTTCGTTTGAGCACTGCTTACCACCCCCAAACTGATGGAAAATCAGAACAGACTATTCAAACCTTAGAAGACATGTTGAGATCATGCTCACTTGACTTTTAGGGTATGTGGGATCAATATTTACCTCTGGTAGAATTTTCCTATAATAATAGCTTCCATTCGAGTATTCATATGGCACCATATGAAGCGTTATACGGAAAGAGATGTCGCACACCAACCTGTTGGGATGACGTTGGTGAAAGAAAACTTATAGGCCCAGAACTGGTGGAGGAAACGATGGAAAAGGTGAAGGTAATCCAAAACCACATCAAAACAACTCAATGTAGGCAGAAGATCTATGATGACAACCGAAGGAAGGATTTGGAATTTCAGGTAGGAGATCATGTTTTCTTGAAGGTATCTCCATGGAAGGGTGTTATACGTTTCAGTAAGAAGGGTAAATTGAGTCCCAGGTACATCAGACCTTTCGAAATTCTAGAACGAATGGGGCTGTAGCTTACCATTTGGCAATGCCTCCAAGTCTCTCCAATGTTCATGATGTGTTCCACGTATCACTATTGAGAAAATACATGCCTGACCCAACACATGTACTCACCTCTGAGGAATTAGAACTGGAACCCGATCTATCTTATTGCGAAGAGACTGTCATGATTCTTGATAACAGAGAACAAGTGTTGAGAAACCGGACGACTCGTCTGGTAAAAGTTCTGTGGAGAAACCATAAGACGGAAGAAGCATCATGGGAACCCAAGGAACTTTTGATGAAGAACCACCCGAGTCTTTTTATGTAGTAGTATTCTAGAAATTTCGAGGATGAAATTATTTGAAGGAGGGGAGAATGTAACACCCCAAGCTTCCACAGTACGCTTCTCTTTGAATAATACAGTAGTGTGTGTTGTACGCAACTTCGAGTTCTAACACACACCACAACCAATCAAACTAGCTGTTATGAATAGTAATAGCCAATTTTTGAAATTTTATAAATTTTATATTTCAAAATGGACTTCATTTTTGGATTCAAAATATCGAAATTATCTTAGGGTGAATTTTTGGTATTTTTCTGAAAACTTTCAATTTTTGATGAATAGTGAAAAAACACTGAGTTATAGTTTAAAACCGAATTTTTATTTAAATAATTATTTATTTTATTTAAATTTAATTAAGGTCAGAATAGACACATAGTACCTATATAATTTCAATGTAATTCATTAGATTCAATTTATAATAATTTTAGATATATAAAAATTTTATAGAAGTTTTCCCTGTCTTTTACCCACATCCTAGGAGAATTTGCTAATTCACATAAAACTTAATTTTACCATTTCTGTGAGTGGAATTTCGAAAATATGAGAGAAAAGGTTAATATCAAGGAGTAAAATGTGGTTCAATAGGATAAAAATAATTTTTGGTGAATAATAACTTTTTACTTTTATTTACCATGATTAAAAGTAAATAGGGTAATTAAGGGTAAAAATGATATTAATATTACCCTAACACATGTAATAATTCTATTGGAAAATTGTATCTTGACCAAAAAAAAACTTAGGAAAAAACTATTATCATTTAGGTCCACTTGGATTAGATTAGGACATTTATTATTATTTAATTCAAAGAAGAGTTAAAAGAGATAAAATCAAATTTTAATTACTAAAACATTTTTAATATAGGGTTATACATAAGATAAATCCAATTATAAATATTCATTAGAAATATAAAAAGATTTCATACATAATGGTATTTTATTTATATTTTTTAGACATTAAATAATTTAATTTATTTATGACACAATGGTGATGCAGTAATTACCTAATTAATGAAATATTAAAATAATTGATATTATAAATATCCAAATAAATGTAATTTGAAACTTTTTATGACTTACACTAATTTTATAGGTTAATATGACATATTAGGACTGGTTATATGAATTTTTTTTGAAGTAATAATGCTGTTATGAATTTATCAAAAACAAAATACCCAATAGTGTCAAAATTGACATAAAAGAGTTTTTAAAACAAATATTATATTATTAATTGATATTCTATTCCTAAAAATCTAAGGTTCGTCCAAAAGACTTATATAATGATAGGTGTATCATTAATGGACCACTTGGAGGTCTCTTGAAAGTTTATAGTAAGTTTATTAACCATATAATATAAAAATACAAAGAGACATGGTAAATGTCAAACTAATTAACTAAGAGTTAAAAATAAAAGATAAGGTTAATAAAGTAACCCAAACCTGTATAAAACCTATTGGTTGAGTTGTTTTCGACCCATCCCCACCTTATCCTAGAAATAAATCAGTTTGGAGCCATTCTAAACTGAATATGAATTTATTATAAAATAATATTTCTAGCTTTTCCAAAGGTGCCCCTCACCCCTCTTATAAAAGGGAACTCCCCCTTCTCTCTAATTCATACCATAAAAGCCATTTGGCTAGAACAAATCCTACCCAAATATCCCCCAAACTTCCCTCAATTCAACCTAGAGGCCTTAGTTTGATCAGAAATCCAACCTAAGGATCCCTTTTAATCAAATCAAAAGGAAGAACCCGTAGAAGAGGTAATGTTTTCACCACCCACTTCAAGTTCCTTTCTTCTTAAACTTCTTCTTTCTTTGTTATTTCCATTATAAAATAATAACTACAGTATATTCTATATACTTTTATGTTATTATAAATATGGTACAACCATATTCAGTATTCTATCCATCCTTTGAATGACATGTCACCATACGTGTGTACGTACGACTTACCGTCTCCACGTCGTGGTGTAATTGTTATTCAAAACATTATTATCTGGATGGGTATGATAATGATGTGTAATTGATGTAAATAATATATATAACATTATAATTATTCTGTATATATGATATACCATCCAATTATATATTATTTTAATATCAAAAGAATGATATTGTCGCTCGTGCGTACGTACGGACTACCGTCTCCACGAACGCGATGAGATTTCATTCCCCATCGTATCCATTCAAGTATAATTCTCATTTAATGATTAAAAATAATGTTTAAGGACTTAATATAATTATGGATATGAATAATATACAACCTATCCATAACAAACATGGCTTATATAACAAAACATATAAAATAAAACGAGTAAGTTAACACCTGAAACAACGATAATACTAAGATATTATTAACAAAGCAATGTTAAAAGATCATATATGATATCATATTAATTTAAATGATTATTTTATAATTTAATAACAATTATTTCACCATTATACATGAGGTTAACCTACCATCGACCAAGTAAAAGTACAAGGTAAGGGTTAATTTCACAATCTCTTCATTATCCGAGGTTGTTTATACATAATTATCTACTAGGACCTCTTTATCATCCACATCCATGTTTCTTAAAAATGTATTTCAAATAATTATTAATATTTTATATAATATTTGTTAAAGTTATTTATACCCTTGTTGACTTTTTATAAGATGTTTATAAAGGAATCATTCCGTCGCTTTCCAAACAAGGTCCTTTTTAACCTTTTCAACAAAATTAAGGTAAGAATGTTTTTTTAACTTATACGGAGGGTGCGACTATTTTCCACCGTTATAAAATCATCAATGCTTCCCTTAGAAGCTTATAATAATATTTTCAAAGTAAATGTTTAATTTTATAATTATGTGGCTTTTAAATGATTTCAAAAAAAGAAATATTTCTCTCAAATAGTTTTGATTTCATCTATGTCAACATACTTTGATGGATTTTAAGATTATTTGAAGTTGATTTATTATGATACAAAACATTCATATAGTATTGAAGGTTTTGTGATATGTTTAACTGTGGATGTGTTATTTTTATACCATTCATGGTTTATAGAGAAAGTATTGACATTTCCTATGCTAGTTTTAATACGAATGTTTATGTTATGTTTAAACCTGTTCATATGAGGAATACATTGGACTTAATAAGTGACGGGTGGAGCCCGCTATAGCTCCTCGATGCATCGGTAGGTCTCAGGAGACAAACTAGTGTCTTGGCACAAGGCCTTGACAAAATCTTATTTATAGTATTGACACAAGGCCTTGACTACGTGGTTATGATAGTCTGGCATTATGCATTCCATCATTATGAAAGTGGTTATTAATATTTCATGTGATTATTCGACAAGTAGAATATCCATGTGAATAAGTGAATGTCATTATTTCGTTTTATTTTTTCCATATTACGCTGAAGTTCAAGTTTAAAAGGCTTTGGTTTTAGTTATACATTGCTTTAAATGTTTATGCTTATTTATGAAAGTTTCCGCTATATTGTTATCCTTACTGATCATCTGAGCTCACCCCTTTCTATGTTTTATTTTTCCCATGATGTGAAGAAGTATTTTATGACTGAACTATAGGGATAGTCTGAGGGGATATGAGTGTGGACTATGGAGACTATGTTGTAGTAGTTTCTCATTTTATGATGTAATGTAAGACTTATGATTGTATCCAGTGTTTCCAAGGCTACTAAACTAATCGGTCTTTCTAGACTTGATAATTTGTGATCATGCCAATGTTATGTAATAATGAATTGACTCTGGGTAACTGGGGTCGGGGCGTTACAGGGGTAAAGAGACAGAAAGCATAACTTGAATGAAAAAATGAAGTTTGGGAAGAAACCCTTACCACTTTGCAAACAGTTGAACCATATGCCTGAAAAAATAAATGGTAATAAAATAATTAAATAAAAGAAAGGTCATTTGAGGGTATTTTTTTAGTCTTTTTTTGAGAGGAAAGGCTCCTGAAAATAGGGGAGGTTCTTGAGAAGTGTATTGGGCATATATTTGATAAGGATTAAATCTTGGAAGGTGTGAGGATAAAGGGTGGTGATGGCTGATATTTATAATGGAGGAGAGGAGTATTTTTTGAATATTTTATTTATTTTTTAATTATTTTTCTCAAGAAAATAAATGGTGAGTATTATTATGAATAAATAAATTTAATTTTTAATTAAAATCATCATTTACTCAAAAAATACAAATTTTAAATTTATAACTGATTTTATAACACTCTGAAAAATTAACTAATGTCTCATAAAATTATCCTAAAATTGTAGACAAAAAAATATTAATTTATGAATAAATTTTATAAAAATAAATTTTCTTTTAAATAATTTTATTAATTATAAAATTGTAATTAAATATTTATGACTTATAAAAATACCAACACTTAATTAATAATTTTTAAAATATTCATTTACTTATACTATGATATAATTATTTCATGTTACAATTTATAAGATTCCTATATTTTGTTTATAATTTAATAGTTGAGGTTATTATTCTAATAGACATATTACTATTCTTAATGGTTACATTATTATTCCAACAGTCACATTACTATTCATCAAAAATGAAACTTATAAAAAAAATACCAAAAATTTAACCAAAGTAAAATTTGACATTAATAATTCAAAAATAATGTTTATTATGTCAAATATAATTTATAAATTGTCAAAATTTATATTTAAAACAAGTTTTCCATTAAAAGGAGGTAAAAATCATGTTTAGAAAAATATAACCTTCTTATATGTAAAATTGAATTTATTCTTATCTTATACCTCTAAAAATATTTTGGATGAATGTAAAAATATTTTATTGAATATATAATATATAAATTTCATTAATATATTTCACTAATAATGTTTAATTTAGTTTATTAATAGAAAAGTTTATTGTTGTCATAAGAACAATTTTTATAAAAATACATCCCTTATTTTCAATTGTTTTTCCTTTCTAATTAATTGGTTACCATTGAATTAATTTTATAAGCATGTGTAATATATATTTTCATAATTTAATTAATCTCATTCATTCCCTCCATTCCCAACATCTATGAGATAAATATAATAATTAAATAATAAAATTTAATTATTTTTCAAGCTCGTAAGCTATTGAATACGTTAAATTAAAAAAGAGGCATACCGTAAAATCATGGGATGTTACACCAAGTCCAATGCTAAAATCACCCAAGGTGAGATCCCAAGGTCTGCCTCTTAGTCTGAAGGTAACATGTGTAATGGCCATATCAAAGATAGTAAGAAAATCAAGGAAGAGCTCTCGATAGATCTCCTCACGCACCCGGGTGATGGTGGAGAGGTCCATGCGACCAATGAGGTTAAGGAATTACTAATTAACCTAGATATTTTAAAGAATAACGAGGTCTAGGGTATTTTTGATCATCATAGGCTTAGCTTGTAGATGTATCATCTTAAACTGATGCTTAGGTTCTGAGAAATATAGGCATGGGTGCAGGTGCGGGTGTTGGGAAGCACCTTGAAACCTACTGGATGAGGTCTATGAGTCCTCAGATTTTGAAGTGAAGTTAGAGGATAATATGGAAGGCTCAGTGGGTGGTGGAGGAGGAGCTGGAACCTGGTGCTTGGGTGGAGGTGGCTTATCCTGCACAGGTGCGCATTTGGAGGATCATGTACTAGTGTTTTTTATTCTGTCCATTACAGAAGATAGGAATAGTTAGGAGATGGAGAGGGGGGATGTGGCCAACCGACGACGAGGGAGGAAGGGAGGAATAACAGCGGTTCAAGAGATGGGAGGTCATGCTTGGGAAGAATAAATAGGGGGGGGGGGCAGGCCATGGATCCAAGGTTTAGAACCTTTAAAGTTGCACTGGATTTTCACATCATGTATTAATACATGATGTGTAATGTTTGGGATCTTAATTTTTCAGGCCTCAAACATTTACATGTTGTGTAAAGATTACATGGAGTGTATTTGGATTGATGAACCTCCTTTGGAACAAGACCTCCATCCTATGATTATAGTGTCACTAAACCTTTCTAAACTCTAAACTAAACTTTTTGAACTATCTTGGGTTTCCTTCCAATCAGCGCTTCATTTAACATTGAGATCTATACATGATTTGATTTAGTTGAATTTTAAGGCAATGATTCACCCCTTGTGGAATGAATCTTGATAAATATTTACGATTTTTTCATTTAATTTAAAGGGTGGTTCTTTATTTTTTTTGAATTTTGATCATCCCATAGGGGAAAACCTTGATGAATTTGAAAGGACTTGACAATCAGGATTTCAACTTTCCAGGGAATAATTTCAATTGGGAATTAAAGAGTCGGAATTTCTATCCTAGTGTGAAGATCTTTCATGAAATTAATTGTTTATTCCATTTATTTATTGTTTTATTTATAGATTCTTAAATATTCATAGGCATTATTTATAATTTATTTCAGGTCATCTATTTGTAGCATTCTAACCTCCCCATATTTTTGATCATCCATGTTAAAATTTTTTATTTCCCAATAAGAGCGATGCTCTAGTTCAACCAGTAGATGACATGGATTTCCATATATAAGTCAGAATGGAGTAGTGCCAATGGTAAATTTATACCCTATGTGATACGCCTAAAGCACATCATCCAATTTAACATTCCAGTCCTTTCTACTCGTGTTCACTGTCTTCTCTAGAATTTTTTTAATATCCCTATTATAAAATTCAACTTTTCCTCTAGTTTGTGGGTGGTAGGGATTTCTAGTGTTATATTGAATTCCATAATTTTTGAGCAATCCTTTCACAACATTACTAGAAAAGTGAGTTCCTCAATCACTAATGAGTAATCATGGGAATCCAAATTTAGAAAAGATATTTTTATTTAAAAAATTCATGACCAATTTTGTTGTATCATGAGTGGTAGCCTCATCCTTTACCCGCATTGAGACGTAGTCCAAGGTGAGCAGGATATAAAATTTACCAAGATATTTTTGGAATGGCCCCATAAAATAGATTCCACACACATCAAATATTTTGACTTCTAGGATGGGATTTTGGGGAATTTTGTTTCTTTTCCCAATGGTGATTATTCATTGGAATTGATCGTAGATTTTAATGAAGTTCCTAGCATATTAATGGAGTGTTTCAAAAAATAATACGATCTAAAGTATTTTGGACATGGTACATTTAGTTCCATGATACCCTTTAGCTGGTGAAGTGTGACACATGTTGAGTACACTTTGTATTTCATATTATGGGATGCAGCATCGCATTAGGCCATCAACATAGTGCTTGAATAGAAGCATCTCATCCTAGTAGTAATGTGAAGAATTAACTAAAAAATTATTCCTTTGTTGATAGGACAAGTGTGGGTAGAGTGATCCTGTAGAAAAATAATTTTCAATATCAAAAACCACGAGCATGCCTTCATATTTATTCTGAACAATGTTTCATCAGGGAATTCATACTCTATGCTTATATTGTCATAATATTCAATGTTGGGTAGTGGGAGTATATAAAAACGAAGTTTTCATTTCCTTTTGTGTATTTTATGACTATATCAAACTCTTTTAGTAGTAGGATCCATTGTATCAACAATAGTTTGGAATCCTTTTTACTCAGGTGACATTTTAGTACTATATGATCTGTGTAAACCACTACTTGAGACAACATGAGGTATGGAAGAAAAGTTTTAAATGTATAAAATACTTACAATGTTTTATTTTTAGTGTTCGTGTAATTTAACCAAACCTTTTTAAGTATATTAATTACATAATAAATGGTAAAAAATATGTTTCTGACCCACTATTCTAAAATATCACCTATAATAAAATCACTAGCATCACACATTAACTTAAATCCCTTATACCAATATGGTGAAATGATGACTGGAGCAACCACCTGGCTATTCTTTAAAGTGTTGAATACCCACAAAAACTATTTAGTGAAATCCAAAGGAGTGGCCTTCTATAAGAGGTGTGTCAATGGGCATTCCATTTTCTCAAAGTATTTTATGAAGTGGTGATAAAATCCTACATGGCCCAAAAAATTACTTATGCCTTTTATTGTCATGGGATCAGGTAAATCTTTAATGAAATTAATTTTCATTGGAACTTTGATATTTTTGTGTCCCAGGACTATTCATCCTTGGACCATAAAGTTTCATTTTTTCCAGTTTAATACTAGGAACTTTTTTTCACAATGTTTCTCAACCATATCCAAATTACTTAAGAAATGCTTCCAAATATTTTCTGCAAACCAAGAAATAATCCATGAAGATATCTGGGAATTCCTCCTCCATATCATGAAATATATGTGTTATGCATCATTTAAAAGTCACCGGTGCATTGCACATTCTAAATTACATTCATGTATAGGTGAAGGTTCCAAAAGGACATGTAAGAGTATTTTTATAGTAATATTCTGGGTTGACTGTGATTTGATTGTACCTGGAATATCAATCTAGGAAACAAAAGAATTTTTGCCCAGCTAGTCTTTACAACATTTTATCCATGAAAGGTAATGGTAAGTGATCCTTTCGAGTTTCTATGTTGAGGTTTTTATAGTCAATGCATACTCACCGTCCAGTAATGGTTCAAATTGAGATTAACTCCTCTTCATTGTTTTTAACAATGGTTAAGTCACATTTCTTTGGTATAACTTACAACGAGATCATCCACTCATAATAGAGATTAAAAAAATTATTCCATCATCTAGAAGCTTTATCACTTCCTTTTTGACTACTTATTTCATTTTAGGGGTGAGTCACCCCTGGGGTTGATGCTTGGGTTTATCACTTTCTTCCAATAAAATCATGTGTGTTTATATCATGGGGACAATCCTTTTAATTTTATCCACTCCCCTGAAAATTGATTTTTTATTCCTTTTCAGGACTTCAATGAGTCTTTATTCTTGTACTTGAGTTAGTTTCGAGCTAATAATGACTGGTAGTGAAGCTTCAATATCTAAGAACAATTATTTTAGGGTGCTTTATAGAGGTTTTAATTCTACCATCATTGGTTTGATGGTGGGATAGTATCCCTTATTATAGGTTCAATGTAATTTACATCCTCATAGTCACTACCTTCATCTTCATTAGGGTATAGGCTCTCTCTGTCATTGTCAATAGTCATAAAATCATCTCTCTCATTAGTAAGAAAGATGTCTTGACAGATGAATGTGTCCTTTCTTTTCTTAGCAGCCTTCAATAAGTCGAACATTACTTGTTCATATCCTACTCTAAATATTAGTATCCCTTGATTCACATCAATTAATGCATTCCTAGTGGAGAGAAATGGACATCCTAGGATAATAGAACCATATTATTCTTATTTCATGTTTAATATGATTAAATCTATAGGAAAGATGAATTTTACAACTTCGACTAAAACATCCTTGAGGAGTCCTTGAGGATACTTGATTGATTGGTCAGCCAGTTGAAGTTACACTATCATTGATTTTAGTTCTCTGAGACCTATTTTTTAGAAGATTCTCATCAGCATGAGATTGATGTTTATGCTAAGATCACACATGGATATTCTTAAGTTGCATGCCCCCATAGTACAGGGAATCGAGAAGCTGCCAGGGTCTCGCATCTTAGGTGGAAGATTTCGTTGGATGACAGTAGAGAATTATTCATTTAAGGAGATGAATCCTAGTTATTCCATTTTACTCTTATTAAAAATCAATTCTTTTAAGAATTTTTCATAGGTAGGAATTTGAGCTATGGTTTCAGTGAAGGGGATGTTGATGTGTAATTGCTTAAAAATATATAGAAACCTCTTATATTAACCCTCGATCATGCCCTATCTCATCCTTTTTAGGAAGGGAATAGGGGTTTTATAAGCTATAGATTCCACATAGATGTATTTTTTTGGTTGCTCTTGTATCAAAGCTTCTTTAGTTGGATTTGAATACAAGTTTTGTTTTTGAATGGATTTTAATGTTCTATCATTGACATCCATGCTTATGACTATTACACATTTCTTAGGTTCTTCAAGGATCTTTTCCCAACCCTTTATTGGATTTTAAAAGTCTAGAAATTTTCTACTCCTAAGAACCACCACATTCACCTCCTCTCTTGGGTGTGTCTTGGTATCACTGGGTAATGTACCTGGTAATCATTATGATAAAGTATTTGAAATTTGGATCACTTGGTACTCAATGTTTTAGAGGGAAACCCTTTTGGTTTTTCATTTCAGTCTCTTGGGTAGTAATCCTCTAATATTCTTTTTGAACAAAGGTGGTGAACAAGTTTTCAAGATTATATTGTAGAGGTGGGGATTGTTGTGGCAGTATCGATGGAGCTTGCTGGAATTTCTATTGAGATCTATGTGGAAAAGACTGTTGAGGTATTTCTTATTGTGGTCGAGGAGATAGATTATGCGGTGGGTACCCAAGTAGTCCCATATTCCTTAGCGGTGCTTGAATGATCCTCTACTACCAATACTGTTGAGTGGGTTTCTGTGGTTGTTGAGGCGACCTTTGTTGATAATACTGCTACAAGTATTACTGAGGTTGTTGAAACTATTGATTTTGTTGGTTATAATTAATGTAATTACAATCTTGACTTTGAGGCTCTTCCACACCTGCCCGATAGTCCTAGTAGGGGTATGGACCTCCACACATTTCACACGATTGGATCTCTATCATAAGGATATGAGTAGGTGATGGTGGAGTAGGTAGCTGAAATGACTCTAACTTCTTTTTAAGAGCCTCCACATGGGCTGCGAGGTGGGTATTCTCTTCCACTTGATGTATTCCATATCAAGGTGGTCCTAGACCACTCTGACACAAACTAGCATTTTGGGAGACCTTGTCTTGAAGTGCTCTATTGTCTTCTGGCATATTGATCATTAGTCTGACATCGATAGTGGTGTCCACTACAGTTCAGGCAGCAGGTTGGATTCCTTGATAAAAGGTTTTGGGCTGTAACCACACATTGAGTCTATGATGTGGGCATTTATGAGTTAGTTCATTGAAATGGTCTCATGCCTCCCAGGATGATTCTCTATCTTCCTGATTAAAATTTTAAATTTCATTCCTTAGCTTCCAGGTTTGGATTAGTGGGAAGTATTTATCTAAAAAATTATTTGCTAGGTCATCCCAAGTAGCGATGGACTTGGGCCACTACTACAAAATAGGCCTTTAACAGCACTGACCTTTACCATCACTAGAAAAAAATGACAATAAATTTTCCCTTTATCAGTGCTAATAAATGTTACCCTTTATTAGTGCTTTATTTTTAGCATTGATAAAGGATAACCTTTATCACTGCTTTATTTTTAGCACTGATAAAGGGCAACATTTATTAACGTTTTAATTTTAGCACTGATAAAAGGTATCCTTTATCAATATTTTTTAGCACTGATAAAGTTACAAAATAAAATGAAATAATTAAACAAATAAAAATAAAAAATAAGTAAATTAAAAAAATACTAAATTTTTTATTAATTAAATAATTATTGATAAAAATGAATAAATTTAATATAAATATATATAAATTATAAATATTAGTAAATAGTATATATTAAATATATAGAGATGTAAAATGAATAAAATAAAATAATTAAACAAATAAAAATTAAAAATGATTAAATTAAGAAAAATATTATATATTTTATTAATTAAATAATTATTGATAAAAAATAAATAAATTTAATATGCATATATACAGATTATAAACATTAATAAATAATATATATTAAATATAGATATATAAAATGAATAAATTTTAATAATTAAAAAAAAATTAAAAATGAATAAATTTTAATAATTAAACAAAAAAATTAAAAAAGAATAAATTAAAAATTTATTAAAACAATTATTAATGAAAAAATTATTAATAAAAATGAATAAGTTTAATATATATATATATATATATTAATTATAAATAGTAATAAATAATATATATTAAATATAAATATAGAAAATGAGTAAAATGTAATAATTAAAAACATATTAATGCCTTATTCAATTTAATAGTTTTTATACATAATTATTCATTAATACATTATAAATATATTTATTTATAAATATATTTATAAATATATATTTATAAATATATATTTATAATATTTATAAAATTTTTTATTTATAACTATAAATAAAAAAATATATTTTTAAAAAGTATTTATATAATTATAAATAAATAATTATATATTTAAATAATTATAAATAAATAATTATATATTTAAATAATTATAAAATTATAATAATAAATATATAATTATATCAATATATTTGCAATTTTTTTATTTATAATTATAATTGTAAATCCTTTATCAGCACTTATTAATTTAGTGTTGATAAAATGTATCTTTATTAATGCTTTTTAAAAAGTGATGATAAATCTCTTCTCAATCTATTTAAAAGAACCCTAACCATGCCCGATTTAGCCACGATTCTCAAGATTTTGTAGAAATCCCCTGCTTCCAGCGCTCCTCTATGTTCTCTCAAATAAATCACGTCTAGAATCTAATGTATGCTATTTTCTACTCCTCAATCATTGATTGCTTATTTGGGTTCTGCGTAATATTACTTGTGCGCTGCTTTCCCTTCTTCTTCAACAACTGCTTACTAATTTCTTCCACTCTATTTAACTCAATTTGGATCTCCTCTACACCCAATATCACATGACCAATGTAGAATATATCACTTATATCTTCCTCTATGTTTCTTCACCTATAGTGTTAATGATGTGATAGCCTTATTTCTGTGCTAATGGTGTTGTTATAGATGGGAACCCTTGGGTTGTTGATTCTACTAGTATATGTTTAATATTGTCACACCCTAGGATCTAGTGATATTCCAATGATGATTTTTTATTTGATGATATTATCTTATAGATCCCCTCTACACACATTCTTTTCATCCCTTTTTACATTTCATGGACATGTCACATCATTTTTATTTATTTATTATTATTATACATCATTGTTATAATGGATCTCATTTGATCTATATTCCATCTTTAATTTATGGTTGAGTTTTCCTTTTTTTTTATTATAAAATGTGTTTTATGATTTTTTTGAATGAATAAAATTGATTTTGATTTATTTTCATAAGATTTGAAGTTCATGTTTTTAATATTTTAATGTGTTTTCACTTTTAAATGTATGATTCCATCTATTGGTTAGTAAAAATTGGATTTGAAAGAATATTTTTAAATGATTTTTTATCTACATGAGTATAAATGTACTGATCTTAATCATGGTTGTATTTTATTTTCCAAAAAGGTTTTACCTTTGGATTTCAAAAAGGGATAAATGTATGATATTTAATTCCTTTATACTTTCCCTTTTTAAAACATTTTTTTAAATGGTCTTTAGAGTATTTTTTTGAAATGTTTTATAAATTAAATTTGATTTAGTATTTGGTGAAATATTACTTGGCTTGTTTATCTCACACCCTATATACACACCCATATGGGTATATATAGATTTTATGTTTTCATATATGTTATGAGGTTATGATCTCAATTTGGATGTCATTCATGTAGTCTATTTATGGACATTTTAGTGGAGGTAAGTAACCATGAGTCATAGAGATGTTTGAGATGTGGCTTAGTTGTTGGTTTATTTTGGGATGTTCTTTTATTGGAAAATTTGGAAATATTCTCTATTTGAATTTTATTTTCCTTTACAAAGAGACTTTATTATGTATTACTCTGATGTTTTATATTATAAGTGACTTTTAGTTATTTTTATTATGAATCCTTTGTTTTGATTATTTATTTTTAACTATTTAGTTTATATCCATGGATGTCTAATGTATAGAAACACCATACTAGATACTCAAAAACATTTATAATGCTTATTTAATGTTATTAAAGGGTAAAATCAATCCCAATTGTATATAGATTGATACCATGGTTCTTTCACTACTAGAATCAAATGTCCTATTAGTAATGTAAAATTATGATTTAGTAAAACTTTTTGAAGAATGGAAATATGGAAGGTTTAAGTTTCATGAAAACAAACTATTAATTTAATCTATCTATATAAAACCAAATCCATACATAATTTTTACGAGAATAAACACATTTGGTATAAGGCCCCAGCCTTAAACATTACTTAATCTTCAGTTATTACAAGATTACACATTGAGGATCTTTTCAGGTTTAGAGTTTTAGAGAATTAGATCATAAAACATGCATTACATTCCACATTTAAACAAAGTGGTTACATAAAAGATAGTATTCAATTTTCCCATCAACGAAAACATATTTAAAATAAAACATGGATTCTTTCTTGACACTTCCTTGACACTATCCTCATATCATGTACCTTTCCCTTGACCTGTGAAAAACATTTCAAAAACTTGGGATGAGCATAAAAAGCTCAGTAAGGGATATAAAAATATGGAAAGAAAACATGAGTACATATATACATAAGAATGAAATCATACTTTACCCATAAAACATAAGCACTTTAACATACCTCATCAAATCATGAATAAATCATAGAAATCATAAGACATAAAGGTAACTTGAGGCATTCATAACATTCTTACATATGGAGTAACCCTCTTGGTTACGTTTGGAATATCCATCACAGTATATTCCCTAAATCTCTTCCGAGAAACCTTAACGTTGAACTCCTTCATGTTACCCAATGCATTGGAGAGATATATCGGGCTCACCCTCCCTTAGTTTATCAAGGAACCACCCGTCTTCATAATAATGCCCAAGAACCATAACATAATCGTATCACATAAAACATGCATAAAGGAAACATAAAATTTCCACTTTTCAATCACAAGATATCAATAAAACACATTGATATAAAAACATTATGAAAACCATTTTCAATACCAAAATAAAATAAAAGTAAAACATGGTATTTATTTTTCATTTAAAAAAAATGTATGACTTGTAGAGGAAGTCGAAACTCAAATAATGGTCACGGCGGCGGAGAAGTCGTTGTCACCGCATACGTACGACAAAAACATTCCCTTTTTTCGTTTAGTAAAACGCTTTGTATAAAAAATATTCCTTTCAGATAAATTTAAAAGTCAAAGGGGTTTATACACCGTATAAAAGAAAATTGTGTATAAAACATAATATGCCTCAATGAAAGGAGATTGAGACGAAGTCCCATACCTCGGGTCCGACTTGACTCGATCGTTCTTTAACCTCCTGAATAATAAACTTGAGTTAATTTCTACTTTCTTAAGAACCTTTTTCAAGTTCATTATTCCTTTTATATCACTTATTACCATGTCATGAAAGCATAGGAGTTCCTAGCTAGTCTATTGAATCGAATCAAGGGTCTTTCTCTGTTGACAGTGTTTTATGACTATATAGAAGAGTACCTGTCGATAGTTCCGTCTTTTATAGCGTGAAGAGGTTAGGAACTTGTTTTGAAAAGCTATCATAGTCTTTGTTTGAATGAGACTGAGCTTTCGGCAAAGGTAAGAGTATTGGGTTTCGCCCCGGTTCACATTCAGGGTTGAGGTCGAAGAGATCGGTTCTTTAGGGATGTGGGTTCAGAGTAGGTTTCGGCTCCTGGCACAAGGCCTGGCTTTAGGTCGATTCTCTTTTCTTGTTATACGCCGGTTAGCGGGGAAAGACCAGAGTCTACGCATTAAGTTAATAACAGTCGTTTTAACGATCATTGGTACTTGAGTCAAAAAAATAAACTCTTTATAATTACACGTTGTTCATGTATCCATTATATCTAGAGTTATAATCATGATGTAGATATCATATATATCATATATATCCAGTATATACATGCATTTATAATATTACATAACGTTTAGAGGTAAGAAATGAAATGCACCGTTCATGGAGACGGTAAGCCGTACGTACGCATGAACGCTACTTTCATTTCTATTTCATATTTTATGGAATGGAATCATAATGATATAATGGTATATTATAATTCCAGTATAATATCATATATAAAATCATTAATTATATCCTTTATACGTCCCACATATGGCATTAACGAATCAAATCACTTTGAGGGGACGGTAGTCCGCATTTCCTAAAATGAAGATATCGCGTTTACCCAAAATGGAAACCATAAAGGTATGCCATAAATAAAAAATAAAGAAGATTAAGTAAAAAATAAACATATTATATATCATATATAAATATAGTTTCATCTTAATGTCCACCTTTGAAGGTGTTAAAAGAATATTGAACAATCATCGTTTTGTGAGGCAGAAATTCGCCATCCACGGAAACAGTATGTTCTTTAACCATTAGATGTAGGTGTGTGTAAGTGTAGCTTGAATACTTATTATAAAAACATCATAGTATATTTAAGATACTGGTTACAAAAGAAATTAATAAAAAGAGTTTAGGGGGTTGGAGAAGCAAAATAAAACATAAGAACACAAGAGAAGACACTACCTTTAAATCAGGTAACTCTTTTTGATTTGAGCTCAAAGGCTTATTTGGGAATACTTATTCCCAAATTGAGGATTCTAGGAGTAAGAGAGGGATGTGGAGAGACAAAATTATCAGGGTTTTTCCGAGACAAAGGCTTGAGAGGTGTGGGTAAGGTGGTAGAGTTGGGGGCCTTTTATAAGAGGAGAGGAGGGGCACTCTTGGAAAGTTATGAAAGGTTACTTTATTATAAAATTTTTTTAGGATTTAAAAGGTCAAAAAATTATATATTTAGAGTATAAGGTTCTAAGAGTTCGAAATACACCCATCCAATAGGTTTTTGACATGTTTAGGACTTAGAGTTTACATTATATTTTCATTTTATTTAAATCGTTAAATAATGAAGCAATCACTGCATCATCATGGTGTCATAAATAATTTAATTTATTTAGTGTCTAAAAATTATAAAACAAATATCATGATGTATTAAATCTTTTTATCTTTCTAATTAATATTTATAGTAAAAAATATGACTTGTATAACCCCATTTAAAAATTGTTTTAGTAAAACAACTCATGTTTGTGACATTTTTATTTTAACTTTAAATAAAAAGGTATTAATGTAATTTTCCTACCAAAGTGGCTCTATGGGGTCCCCAAGTTGACCCATGGGTTGTCTAGGTCAGACATGACACATACAATAAGGGTAAGACATGTGTATAGGTCATTTCATATTATTAAAACATTATTTTTACCTTAAACTACACTAATTACCTCTAATCGCGATTAAAAACTTAAAAGTTACTATTCACCAAAAAATTATTTTAATCCCATTGAACCAAATTTTACTTCCTAATGACAACCATGTATGTTGTATTTTTTAAATTCAAAACACTGATGTGGTAAAATTTAATTTAAACGAAAAATCAGTTTTTATAAGTACCACTTAGTGGTTTCACTATTCATCAAAAATTGATGTTTTTCAGAAAAATACCAAAACTTAACCCTAAGATATATTTAATATTCCGAATTCAAAAATGATGTCTATTTTAAAAAATTAAAAACATATAAGTTACATTAATTAATTTAATAATTAATTCCCGATGTCAGAGCAAATAACGTGTTTTTATGAAACAATAAGTATCAAAAGATTGACACTAGTTTAACTCCAATTTCAAAGTGAAATTAATTCCATCGACCAGTATTGGATTAAATGGTAAAAATATATTCTAATTGAACTTTAAAACCCATTCAAAATATAATCTAATCATATAAATAAATTATATTAAAAAGAGTTTTTGAATTAAAATACAACATTTTCACTATTCATTAAAAAATGAACTTTATCGGAAAAATACCAAAAATTCACAAAAAGTAAAATTTGATGTCCCAATTCTAAAGAATAATTTTATTTGGTCCAATAGAATGTATAAGAGTGACCAAAACTATATTTAATGACGGTTCGCCATCAAAAGGCGATAAGTGGGCCTTTAGTGAAAATTAGAGTATATATGCCTAAAATTGAATTATTTTCATATTTTAAGCCTTTATCCTTTATTGGATAAATGTAAAAACATTTAACCAACATATATAATCATATTTTAGTTATTTCCATTCATTCCCGCCAATACAACGACTACGTGTTAACTACCATTTAAAATAATATCATTTTATTACTAGTGTGCAACGTAAGATTTCAAAGAAACTCTTTATTGCGTATCGGGTACGCTATCGAACATAACAACCCCTTTAAAGTAAAATTAATATTTAATTCATAAATATTAATAAAAATGAAAATGATTTATTCTTATTCACCTGGGATGTTACATCCTTCCCCCCTTTTGGGAATTGTGTCCTCACAATTTTATTCACTTATCAAAATAAGTGGGGGTATTTATCCCTCATAGAATTTTCAGATTCTCATGTTGCCTATTCAACCATATGGTTTTTCCATAAAACCTTTACCTGGTGAATTACCTTATTCCGCAACACTTGCTCTCTATAGTCAAGTATCTTGACTGGTTGTTCTTCATAAGATAGATTCTCTTCCAGCTAAACCACCTCTGGACTCAAAACATGAGATGGATCTGGCATATACTTTCTCAACATCAAAACATTAAAAAGATTGTGTACCTAAGATAAACTTGGAGGTAAAGCCACTCGGTATGCAACTGATCCAACTTTCTCCAGAATTTCATATGGTCCAATGAACCTTGGACTCAACTTTCCTTTCTTACCAAATCGCATCACACTTTTCCATGGCGAGACTTTGAGAAAAACATGATCACCTACCTCAAAAGATAGATCCTTCCTCCAGTTATCCGCATAACTCTTCTGCCTGCTTTGAGCTGTTCTCATGTGTTTCTGAATCAACTGAAATTTTTCTGCCATCTCTTATACCAATTCTGGTCCCATCAACTTCCTTTCACCCACATCATCCTAGAAAGCTGGAGTTCGACACCGCTTCCCATATAATGCCTTAAATGGTGCCATCTGTATACTAGAATAAAAACTGTTATTATAAGAAAACTCAACCAAATAAAGATGTTGGTCCCAACTTCCCTGATAATACATCAAACAAGAATATAGAATATCCTCAAAAGTATGAATTGTTCGTTCTGACTGCCCATCTGATTGAGGATGAAAACATGTACTAAAATTTAATTCAGTACCCAATGACTTATGAAGGCCTTTCCAAAAGTTAGAAGTGAACCTCGGATCACGGTCAGATACAATGGAGTGAGGAACTCCATGTAACCTGACTATATCTTTAAGATACAGACGAGAAAGTTGATCTAGGGAAAAATTATCTCGTATAGAAAGGAAATGAGCAGATTTAGTCAAGCGATCAATAATAACCCAGATTGCATTATTACCTCGAGGTGTCTTCGACAAACCCACAACGAAGTCCATGGATATATTCTCCCATTTCTACTCTGGCACTGGTAAAGGCTGAAGCATCCCTTTTGGTAACTGCCTCTCTGCTTTAACCTATTGAAAAGTCAAACACTTCACAGTAAAATCAGCAATATCCCTTTTCATTCCGTCCCATCAGTAATACTCCCGAAGATCTCTATACATCTTAGTACTGCCAGGATGGACTGAAAACAGAGAAATATGAGCTTCACATAACAAATCTCTTTTCAACTGTGAATCACACGACACACACAATCTCTTCCCAAATCTCAAAACAAAATCATTATCAATATTGAATTCAGGAAACTTACCCTTATGAACCAGATCTACCGTTTTCTGCAACTCACTGTCTTGATTCTGTGCTTGCTTAATTCTGTCTGATAGAGAAGATTTCACTAATACCTGAAACAAAAAAGAAGGACATCCTGCCCCAACAACTTCTATGCCAAAGTTCATCAAATCCTCAACCAAAGGATCACATTCCAAACACAACATTTCTAATGAAGCATTACTTTTTCAACTCAAAGCATCAGCCACTTTATTTTCTTTTCCCAGATGGTAATGAATTGTACAATCACAATCCTTGATTAATTCTAGCCATCTCCTCTGTCTCATGTTAAATTATTTCTGAGTGAATATATACTTTAAAATTTTGTGATCGGTATATATTTCACACTTTACTCCATACAAATGATGCCTCCAAATTTTTAAAGCGAAAACAACAGAAGCTAATTCCAAATCATGTGTAGGGTAATTTACCTCATGAATTTTCATCTGACGTGAAGCATAGGCAATTACCTGATCATTATGTATAAGGACACAACCAACTCCCTTCAACGAAGCATCACTGTATATAACAAACTCACCATTCCTAGAAGGAAGTGCCAAAACTGGAGCATTCACCAATCTTCTTTTCAACTCCTGAAAACAATCATCACATTATTTTGTCCAGATAAACTTAACACCCTTCCGAATTAGCTTAGTCATTGGACTAGATAACTGTGAAAAATTTTCAACAAACCTTTGGTAGTAACCTACCAAACCAAGAAAACTACGGATCTCGGTTACATTTGTGGGTCTCAGCCATTCTTCAACAACTTTTGTCTTAGCAGGATCAATAGTTACTCTATATTTAGAAACAATATGACCAAGGAAAAAAATTTGTTGCAACCAAAACTCACACTTTTTAAATTTCCCATAAAATTTATTTTCTTTTAAGGTTTGCAAAATAACCCTTAAATGTCTTTCATGCTCCTCTTTACTTTTAAAAAACACCAAAATATCATAAATAAACACAACCACCATTTATCATCTGATTCAAATGAGTCATCACTATAGTAAACTGCTCAATTCTGATTCTGACCATCTCTGGTTGCTGATTCGAAAATTCATTCAACTCTATATGCCTTCCCAGAAAAGCTTCTCTATTTCCTTTATGAAAAATAATTCTTAACACAAACATATCTTTGTTGAAGCAACATGATAATCTGTAAATGCTATATCATTTCAATCATACCATAAACTAATTTATAATTTAACAATTTTATAACTCCTAAAGTTGTCTAAACCGACCTCTGATACCAACTATAAGGCCCCATCATTAAACCTTACTTAATCTTGAGTTATTACAAGATTACAAGTTGATGATCTTTTCAGGTTTAGAGTTTTAGATAATTAGATCATAAAACATGCATTACATTCCACATTTAAACAAAGTGGTTACATAAAAGATAGTATTCACTTTTCCCATCAATGGAAACATATTTAAAATAAAACATGGATTCTTTCTTGACACTTCCTTGACACTATCCTCATATCATGTACCTTTCCCTTGACCTGTGAAAAACATTTCAAAAACTTGGGATGAGCATTAAAATCTCAATAAGGGATATAAAAATATGGAAAGGAAACATGAGTACATATATACATAAGAATGAAATCATACTTTACCCATAAAACATAAGCACTTTAACATACATCATCAAATCATGAATAAATCATAGAAATCATAAGACATAAAGGTAACTTGAGGCATTCATAACATTCTTACGTAGGGAGTAACCCTCTTGGTTACGTTTGGAATACCCATCACAGTATATTCCCTAAATCTCTTCGGAGAAACCTTAACGTTTAACTCCTTCACGTTACCCAATGCATTAGAGATCTATATCGGGCTCACCCTCCCTTAGTTTATCACGGAACCACTCGTCTTCATAATAATTCCCAAGAACCATAACATAATCGTATCACATAAAACATGCATAAAGGAAACATAAAATTTCCACTTTTCAATCAAAAGATATCAATACACCACATTGATATAAAAACATTATGAAAAAAATTTTCAATACCAAAATAAAATAAAAGTAAAACATGGTATTTATTTTTCATTTAAAAAAAATGTATGGCTTGTAGAGGAAGCCGAAACTCAAATAATGGTCACGACGGCGGAGAAGTCGTTGTCGCCACATACGTATGACAAAAACATTCCCTTTTGTTGTTTAGTAAAACGATTTGTATAAAAAATATTCCTTTCAGATAAATGTAAAAGTCAAAGTGGTTTATAAACCGTATAAAATAAAGTTGTGTATAAAACATAATATGCCTCAATGAAAGGAGATTGAGACGAAGTCCCATACCTCGGGTCTGACTTGACTCGATCGTTCTTTAACCACCTGAATAATAAACTTGAGTTAATTTATACTTGCTTAAGAACATTTTTCAAGTTAATTATTCCTTTTATATCACTTATTACCATGTCATGAACACTATTTAATTATTTAAGTTAATAACGGTCGTTTTAACGATCATTGGTACTTGAGTCAAAAAAACAAACTCTTTATAATTACACGTTGTTCATGTATCCATTATATCCAGAGTTATAATCATGATGTAGATATCATATATATCATATATATCCAGTATATACATGCATTTATAATATTAAATAACGTTTAGAGGTAAGAAATGAAATGCACCGTTCATGGAGACGGTAAGCCATACGTACGCATGAACGCTACTTTCATTTCTATTTCGTATTTTATGGAATGGAATCATAATTATATAATGGTATATTATAATTCCAGTATAATATCATATATAAAATAATTAATTACATCCTTTATATGTCCCACATATGACATTAATGAATCAAATCACTTTGAGGGGGCGGTAGTCCGCACTTCCTAAAATGAAGATATCGCGTTTACCCATAATGGAAACCATAAAGGTATGCCATAAATGAAAAATACAGAAGCTTAAGTAAAACATAAAAATATTATATATCATATATAAATATAGTTTCATCTTAATGTCCACATTTGAATGTGTTAAAAGAATATTGAACAATCATCGTTTCGTGAGGTAGAAATTCACCATCCACAGAAACAATATGTTCTTTAACCATTAGATGTAGGTGTGTGTAAGTGTAGATCGAATACTTCTTATAAAAACATCATATTATATGGAATATACTGGTTTTGTTACAAAAGAAATGAATAAAAAGATTTTAGGGGGTTGGAGAAGCAAAATAAAACATAAGAACACAAGAGAAGACACTACCTTTAAATTGGGTAACTCTTTTTGATTTGAGATCAAAGGCTTATTCGGGAAGACTTCTTCCCAAAGTGAGTATTCTAGGAGTAATATAGGGATGTGGAGAGACAAAATGATCAGGGGTTGGCCGAGACAAAGGCTTGAGAGGTGTGAGTAAGGTGGTAGAGGTGGGGGCCTTTTATAAGAGGAGAGGAGAGGCACTCTTGGAAAGTTATAAAAGGATACTTTATTATAAAATGATTTTTGGATTTAAAAGGTTCCAAAATTATATATTTATAGGATAAGGTGCTAATAGTTCTAAATCCACACATCCAATAGGTTTTTGACATGTGTAGGACTTATATTTTACATTATCTTTTCATTTTATTTAAATCGTTAAATAATGAGGTAATCACTGCATCATCATAATGTCATATATAATTTAATTTATTTAGTGTCTAAAAATTATAAATAAAATATCATGATGTAGGAAATAGTTTTAGCTTTATAATGAATATTTATAGTAAAAAATATGACTCGTATAACCACATTTAAAAATTATTTTAGTAAAACAACTCATGTTTGTGATATTTTTATTTTAACTTTAAATAAAAAGGTATTAATGTCATTTTCCTACCAAAGTGGCTCCATGGGATCCTAAAGTTTACCCATGGGTTGTATTGGTCTTCCATGACACATCCAATAAGGGTAGGACATGTGTCTAGGTCATTTCATATTATTAAAACATTATTTTTACCTTAAACTACACTAATTACCTCTAATCACGATTAAAAACTTAAAAGTTACTATTCACCAAAAAATTATTTTAATCCCATTGAACCACATTTTACTTCCTAATGACAACCATGTATGTCATATTTTTGAAATTCAAAACACAGAGGTGGTAAAATTTAATTTAAATGAAAAATCAGTTTTTATAAGTACCACTTAGTGGTTTCACTATTCATCAAAAATTGATGTTTTTCAGAAAAATACCAAAACTTCACTCTAAGATATATTTTATATTCCGAATTCAAAAATGATGTCTATTTTAAAAAATTCAAAATATATAAGTTACATTAATTAATTTAATAATTAATTCCCGCTGTCAGAGCAAATAACGTGTTTTTATGAAACAATAAGTATCAAAAGATTGACACTAGTTTAAGTCCAATTTCAAAGTGAAATTAATTCCATCGACCACTATTGGATTAAATGGTAAAAATATATTCTAATAAAACTTTAAAACCAATTAAAAATATAATCTAATCATATAAATAAATTAGATTAAAAAGAGGTTTTGAATTAAAATACAACATTTTTCACTATTCATTAAAAAAATGAACTTTATCGGAAAAATACCAAAAATTCACACAAAGTAAAATTTGATGTCTCGATTCTAAAGAAGAATTTTATTTGGTCCAATAGAATGTATAAGAGTGACCAAAACTATATTTAATGATGGTTCGCCATCAAAAGGCGATAAGTGGACTTTTAGTGAAAATTAGAGTATATGTGCCTAAAATTTAATTCTTTTCGTATTTTAAGCCTTTATCATTTATTTGATAAATGTAAAAACATTTAAAAAACATATATAATCATATTTTAGTTATTTCCATTCATTCCTGCCAATACAACGGCTACGTGTTAACTACCATTTAAAATAATATTATTTTATTACTAGTGTGCAACGTAAGATTTCAAAGAAACTCTTTATTGCGTATCGGGTACGCTATGGAACATAGAAACCCCTTTAAATTAAAATTAATATTTAATTCATAAATATTAATAAAAATGAAAATGCTTTATTCTTTATTCACCCGGGATGTTACATTTGGTACTTAAGTTTTGTTCATTTAATTATAATTCATTTAGGTTATAGTGAAATGAAATGAATTTCTTTGTAATACAAGACAAGGTATAAAAGTGAATACTTAACTAAGTATATTCATACCATTTAAACACATGATTTAAAATTAAATTTACATTTACTAAAAGTACTCAAGATATCAGAACATAAATATGTAACAAATGATAATTTCCTTTCTTGAACAAAGGTCTAAGACATGCGAATATTCAGGTTACTTTATCAAAATAAAATAAGGTAACATAACCCAAACATACGATAGCTACATTTCTTTATGTATCCTAAAATGATTTAGAGATTTTAGAATTTATAAGAATGAAATTATATAAATGAAATAATGTAAATAATTAAATAACACAAGTCTAAAATTTAATTTCATAGAATTAATAATTTTAAAACAAGTAAACATGTTTAACAGAATTTACATAATAAACTAAGAATATATATAATGTAAACAACACACGTAATGTGATTTCCATCTCAATACACCCAATCTCATGAAGAAACATTATTCAGTCCTCCTCTAGATAAATTTTCACTGAAAATGACTATTTTAGTCATCGATGCACTATCTCATCACTCTTTCACAATTCCTAAACAACCGAATAATCCCATGATCTTCTAAACACCCACAACAGTGTAAAAACTTGAAACTTGGTGTAACTTCATGGTTGGTTCCTTGAAAAAAATAAAATAAAATCCACTATCATTATCTCACCCCTTGTACTAGAGAACCTCCAATTTGACTCACACTCAAATAAATTCAAATCAAACCTAAGCCCGATATCACATACAAACTTTGTATGACACCTCATGATCTTTTGGAAAATAGTTTTCAGTGTCCTAAATATTTGTAAAACCTTCTTGATGTTGATTCTTGAATAAATTTCATGCCATGTGAAATCTTGGATTTGTGGCTTCTTGTGTGATATTAGATAAAACTAGTTTTGATAAATGAATATTCCCTTGATTAAATTTTGAAAGAATCCCATGGAAATTTTGGTATTTAGGCAAGTAGTATCGGAAAATAATGTGAGTATTTAAATTTTTAATTTACTAATAACTTCTAAAAAATGTTTTATTCATGTTATATTTGTAAATTTTTTATGAAATTTTTAATAATCATGATTTTCTTTAAACTGGATGGTGTCCTAATTATATTTTTTATGGTCATGCCTATTTTAAATTTTAATTTTGAAAATGGAAACTTGGTTTTAAATGTTAAAGTTGTTTTTGAAATTAAAAAAATGAGGTTTCCCTTTAAATAAACAAAAATGGATTCGTTGTTTTGAAACTCATGAAGTGATTTCAAAGTGAACCTGTAAAGTTTTAAACATTTCAAAGTGTATATCTTTCCATGTAAATAGTTTTAAACTTTTAATTTATTGTTTATTATTTTTTAATATGATTTTAAAATTTTTCACTTGATGCTAACATATTTTATAGAAAAGGGTGTTTGCATCCCATTAAGTGTTTTGAAAAAAATTGGTTGATTTTCATGTAGAATTAAAAAATATATTTAAAGTAGGGTTTTAAAAAATCAAAAATAGACTTTTGAATTTTAAAATTGTTTTTGAGATGAGATTTGAAATTTCAAATTAATATGTGGTAATTTTAAAAGTTTTGGTCTCTTTTAAAGTGTTTTTAAAGTAGTTGGTTTCAGTATGGAATTTGGAAAATGTTCATAGTCATAATATTAATTTATTATTCATTAACATCTTTCCTTAAACCTATTTTTTTGGAAGTCATCCACTTATTATTTCATTCATTATAGGGAATATTAATTCTATGTTTTATTCATTTTATACCAACTAGGTGCTCTTCCATAGTGTTTTAAATAAGAAATACTAGGAAATCATGCATCTGTTTTCACTAGGAGAGCATATTGTAGTCTTGGTGAAATAATTTTTCTATTTAAGAGATAGTGGTTCTTGTATAATCGAGCCAAGAAGATCATGTATCTCAACCCATTAGGAATGGGGAAAGGGGTATAAAAGAATAAGGGCACTATGAACATGTATTGTATGCTTATATCATCTGTCAAACCATTGTGTACTTGAGAAACTTTTCATCTTTAGGCAACAAACTGAAAAATGTTGTCTGGTGCTCTGCCAACTCCCATCCCAAGAAAATTTATATTTAAGGATACAACTTTCATCCTCATTTTCGTCATCTCTCAAATAGTTATTATTGATTTTTTTACTTGAGACTTATCCCCTTCACTTATGGACATGCACCTATGTTGCTTGAACTACTATGAGAAGTAGTCATCCCATACCGAGTACCGGTGATCATTTTGGATGAATTCAGAGAATAACTCCTACCATAGTGGGGTATTTTTTTTTAAATTCAACTACCCATTTCCTTCCAAGAATACTGAAATTATTTGAAACAATCAAATGTTGGGTTCCCCTTATTAGAATTATCTATAACTTTCACCTTTGATAATGAATATCTTATATGTATTTATTTATTTTTTATATAAAATGAATATTTTATAAACCTAATAGGATGGATATTAATTGAAAATGGATTCATTATAACCATATGAAAAAATAGTATGAATATTGATTTAAATATTTCATCAAGTTTTTAATAGAGCATGCATACGACCCTTCTAAAATCCTTTTTCCATGTTTATGTTGTTGTTATTCAATACAAATTAGTCTAAAAGAGTTGGAAGAACATTTGATTTTTCAAGAAATAGATCAAAGCTATAAATTTTGGACTAAACATGGGGAAAAATTGAATGTGCACACCGATTGGGATGATACTACGGTTTATAGATCACTTGATATGAATACCAGTGTAAATAATGATGGAGATCGCATGGAAGAAATGAAAATGAAAATTTAAGATGAATTTTGAGATTGTCCAAAGTTGTTTGAGAAGTTAAATAGCTATACTAAGAGATCATTTTATATCATTTTTACTAAATACAAAACATTGTTAGCTGTATTAAAGTTATATAATTTGAAAGCTGACATCAGATGGAGTGACACCAACTTTACAGAACTACTTGGTGTCCTGGATGATATGATACCAGAAGAAAATGAACTTCCATGTTGAAAATATAATGCTAAACTAATGCTACATCTAATGGTCATGATATCTGAAAAAATACATGATTGTATAAATGATTTCATATTATTTCTCAAGGACCATGAATTACTCATACAATTCCCTAAGTGTGGTGCAGATTGATACAAGAAAAATTAATCAAGTCCTTCAAAATTTGTATGGTACTTTCCTTTGATTACATGGTTTAGAATACTATATAAATGTCAAGAAACTGTGAGAAAATTGGCATGACATGAATATACAAGAATTAAAGATGAGAACTTACATTATCCAGCAAATTCTCCTTAGTGGAATAAAATTGATTATAAGTATCTTGAATTTGGAAATGAGTTGAGAAACTTTTATCTTGGATTATATACAAATGGAATAAATCCTTTTGGTGTAGAGATTAGTACTCATAGTATATGTCTAGTCATGTTGGTAAATTATAACTTACCTCTATGGCTATGCATGAAATGAAAATACATT
This sequence comes from Viscum album, assembly GCA_963277665.1. NCBI lineage: Eukaryota > Viridiplantae > Streptophyta > Magnoliopsida > Santalales > Viscaceae > Viscum > Viscum album. The sequence goes on from OY728122.1 coordinate 603,025,882, forward strand.
ATGTTGTCTCTACTTATATCTGGACCAAAGCAACCTAGTAATGATATCAATGTCTATTTGGACCCATTGATTGAAGATCTAAAATTTATGTGGGATACAAGTGTTACAATGTATGATGCTCATAAAAGTGAATAATTCACATTGAGGGCCATGTTGTACGTGATAATAAATGACTTTATTATTTATGGAAATTTTTCAGGCTACAACATTAAAGGAATGTTGGGGTGTCCCATTGTGAAGAATGCACATACTCAGTTTTTCTAAAACATTCCTCAAACACTATGTTTTTTAGACATTGGAAATTTTTACCTTGATGACATAAATACTGATCCTGTACAACAACATTTGATGGGAATACCAAATAAGGTACAACACCATCTCCACTAATGGATGATCAAATTTTTGATAAAGTAAAAGATATCGACACTATTTTTGGTAAACCATTTTTGAAAAACCTTACAAAATCAAGTTGAAAAAATAGATCATTTTTCTTTGAATTACCGTATTGGAATTTTTTATATGTCATACATTTTCTTAATATCATGCATATAGAAAAAAATGTATTTTACAGTGTTGTTGACACATTACTAAATGTTCTTGGTAAAAAAATATGGAATCAAGGCTAGGTTGGATATGATTGACATGGGGATAAGGGAAGAGTTGGCACTGGTGAAGGGTAAAGGGCAGTATTTTCTTCCTCCAATAGCTTTTACTCTATCAAAATAGGAAAAATTGTAATTTTTTATTTTATTTAATGGTGTAAACGTTCTAGAGGGGTATTCATAAAATATCAATAATGTCATTTAAATTAATAATTTGAATTTATAGGGACTAAAATCATAAAAATGTCATATTTTGATGCAAGATTTGATGCTCATTTCTTTAAATTACATTCTGACTAAAAATGTACGGTATACATTAACCAAAAAATTCTTCTTTTTCAAATCCATATACAGTAAAGTTATAGACCCAAAAAAGTTTCTAATCATGAATAAGGAGGTTATAGTTATATTATGTGAATTATAGATGTTCTTCCAACCACTATTCTTTGATATAATGGTCCACTTGATGGTTCACTTGGTTAGATAGGTTTAACTATGCGGTACTTTCTATTGTGGATGGATGTAACCCATTTAATGATATATAAATATTTTTAAAGGGTATGTCAAGAATTGAAGTAGACTAGAAGGTTTATTAAAAAAAGATATATTTTTGAATAATTTGTTGAATTAAATATTAATTACCTATTAGATTTTTACAGCATCAATCTCCCAATGTCTCATCATAGAGGACACTTTATGGGCGAAGGTATTTTCGAAAGAGATGTTAAAATTACCATCATAGAGCGGGAGCAAGCACACCTTTACATTTTACATAATAGTGAATATGTTGATCCATATGTTTAAGACCACAAATAAATTCTTATAGATTTGAATCCATAAAGGGCTGAAAGATAGATATAAAATATCCATAATCAATAGTTTATATGCTGGTTTTGAGATCAAATTTATAAGGAGTTATTGAAAAATATGAATTCAATTTCCTAAGGACTTCGATGAATAAGCAAGGGACCAAATAAAAATGTTATATCTTACACTAGTTTTGTAATCAATGATTATATGTTCTATACAAAAGAACATGATGAGTACAATATGATGCAAAATGGTGAAGTTATTCTTATAGAAGAAGTGATGCATATATCTGATTCCAAGGATAGAAATACAATTTATGTGAATATGTCATATTTTGGAATTATTGAATAGATATATGAGTTAGATTATAGAACATTTCAAGTGACTATTTTCCATCGAAAATGGGTTGATAATAGGAGTGTAGTGAAAGTTGATGAAATGGGATTTGTGAAGGTGAATTTCAGTATGGAAGGGGAAAAGGATGAGCCATTCATAATGAAATCACAAGTAATGAAAGTATTTTATGTATCAGATACAACAAACAATAATTGGTCAAATATCCTGTTGGTGACTAAAACAACTATAATGTTAGATGAAAATTTTATCGAGGATGACCCTTTCATTGGGAGATCACAATCAGTTCATAGCAGTCTTAATATAAAAAATGTCTTATACTTTATAGGGGAACAAAAAAGGGGGATTTTGATTCTCGATAGAGGATCTAAATCCCTTCAACCTTTAAAAAATGAAATAGAGTTCAATGAGATGGTTAGAGTGTTTTTAACATTCTATTATTTTCCTCATAATATTATATGTTCTTTACTGCATTAACATAATCTAGATTAAATGTTTGACTACTCATGCAGACAATGTCTTCTACATATGATTATGTTACCAACCCAGGGAAGAATAGACTGTTGATGCTGAAATTGTAGAATTATTAGGTGGTCAAAAAAATGTTTATGAAAAAACAAGAATGACGAAACATCATATTGTTGAATAAAATTATCAAGGAAATAAGTATGGGTATAAAATTTGAGGTTGGATGGAATCAACACGACCAACCTGTTGACCCCAAAAAGTCAATGTTCATTATTTATATTGGGGTCACAGTGAGAATGAATTTGATGATTTATATAGATTCATGGAACTATATTTAGCCTGTAATAAAGGAAACCCTTTGAGAAGATATAAAGGTAACGTTACAATATAATTTCTATATTTTACTAAAAAATTATATAATGAAATATTGATTTAATTTTCATTATTTCTTATAGAGTTAGTTTATTTTTGAATATTTATATAGGAAATATATCTTAATTGTCGACACACGATGTGATTGGTATCACTCAAAGTGCATGTTTCTAGTTTAAAATGACATTTTAGTAAAAAACAAAAGTGACATAATCAAAATTAATCCAACACATTATAATTATTTTGATAATATAGTAAAATTATCCATAAGTCATTTGTGATGTGTAGGAATTATCCACACCTCAATCCGACACATGGTGTTACCGGTATGACTCCAAGTGTGTCTTTTTATTTAAAATTGACATTAATTTTAGTAAAAAAGACAAATGGCATACTCAAAACCCAAGAAAACACAGTTGAATTATTTTGATAATTTAGGAAAATGATCCATATATCATTTTTTATATGTATAAATAATCCACAACTCAATCCAATACATGATGTTCCTAGTATGACTCAAAGTGTTCGTTATCAATTTAAAATTAACGATTTAGTTCAAAATGTGTCACTCATTGAAAACCAATAAAAAACACTTGGATTTTCTTGAAAATTTATGAAAATGATTCATAATTCATTTGTGATATTTAGGAATCAGTATCACATAAAACTAACACACTATATAAGTGATATGACTCAAATTGTGTGTTTCTAGTTTAAAATGACATTTTAGTAAAAAACACAAGTTACATACAAAAAACTAAGAAAATGTGTTAGTATTGTTTTAACACATTAGTAAAAAAAAATACCTAATTAATTTGAGATGTGTAAGAATCATCTATATCTCAATCTGACACATGGTGTGACCGGTATGAATCCAAGTGTGTCTTTTTATTTAAAATTGAAATTAATTTTAGTAGAAAAGAAAAATGACATACTCAAAACTGATAAAATTCATTAGGGTTGTTTTAATACTTTAGGAAAATAATTTATAAGTTATTTTTAACATTTAAGAATTATTCTCACCTCAATATGATGCATGGTGTGACTAGTATGACTCCAAGTGTGTCTTTTTTATTTAAAATTGATATTAATTTTAGTAAAAAAGACAACTGATATACTCAAAACTGAGAAAACTCATTCATATTGTTTTTATACTTTAATAAAATGATTTTTAATTCATTTTTGATGTGTATAAATTATCCTCACATCAATATGATACATGATGTACTCAATATGACTCAAAGTGTCTGTTATCATTTTAAAAGTGACATTTTAGTTACAAAAGTTCCACTCACTAAAAACTAAGGAAACATACTCAGATTGCCTTTATAATTTAGTAAAATGATTCATAATCAATTTTTTATGTATAGTAATCAGTCACACATCAGACCGAAACACGATGTGACCTGTATGACTCCTAGTGCGTGTTTCCATTTTAAAATGACATTTTAGTAAAAAGATAAGTGGAATACTAAAAACCAATAAAATATATTCATAATTTTTTTTTATAATTTACGAAAATTATCCATAAGTCATTTTTGATGTGTAGGAATCAGCCACACTTCAATCTGACCCACGGTGTGACCGCTGTGGCTCAAAGTGTCTTTTTATTTAAAATTAACATCAATTTTAGTAAAAAAGACAACTAAAATACTCAAAACTTACAAAAAACATTATTATTGTTTTTATAATTAAGTAAAATTTTATATAAGTAATTTTTAATGTGTAGGAATCATCCTCACCTCAATCCGATACACGATGTGTCCGGTATGACTCAAAGTGTCCGTTATTAGTTTAAAATCGACATTTTAGTTCAAAAAGTGCCACTTAGTAAAAAACAATAAAACACACTTGGATTGTATTTATAATTTAATAAAATTATTCATAAGTCATTTGTGATGTTTATGAATCAATATCAATTCAAATCGACACACTATATGATTAGTATCACTCACAGTGTGTGTTTCCAATTTAAAATGACATTTTAGTAAAAAACACAAGAGACATACTCAAAATCAATAAAAACTTTCAAATTGTTTTTTAAATTTATTAAAATTATCCATAAGTCATTTTTAATGTTTAGGAATTAGCCTCACCTCAATCCGATGCATGGTGTGACCGGTATGACTCCAAGTGTGTCTTTTTATTTAAAATTGACATTAATTTTAGTAAAAAAGATAATTAACAAACTAAAAACATAAGAAAATGTATTCATATTATATTGATAATTTTTAAAAGGATTCATAAGTCATTTTTTATGTGTAGGAATCAGTCTCACCTCAATCTGATACACGATGTTCCTGTTATGACTCAAAGTGTCCGTTATCAGTTTAAAATTGACATTTTAGTTCAAAAAGTGCCACTCACTGAAAACTAAGAAAACATGATCAAATTTTCTCAATAAATTATGAAAATACTTCAGAATTCATTTTTTATATGTAGGAATCAGTCTCACATTAAACTGACACATTATGTGACCGATATCACTCAAAGTTCAAGTTTCTAGTTTAAAATTACATTTTAGTAAAAAACACAAGTGACAAAATCAAAACTAAGAAAACACATTCAGATTGTTTCTATACTTCATGAAAATTATACATATGTAATTTGAGATGTGTAATAATCATTAGAACCTCAATTCGACACACGGTGTGACCGGTATGACTCCAAGTGTGTCTTTTTATTTAAAATTAACATTAATTTTATTAAAAAAGACAACTAATATACTCAAAACTAAGAAAAAACATTCAGATTGCTTTGATACTTTAGGAAAATGATCTATAAGTTGTTTTTGACATGTAGGAATTATCCACTCCTCAATTTTATATATGATGCTCCCGGTATGACTCAAAGTTTCTGTTATTAGTTTAAAATTGACATTTTAGTTCAAAAAGTGTCACTCACTGAAAATTGAGAAAACACACTCAGGTTGTCTTTATAATTTAGGAAAATTATTTATAAGTCATTTTTGAGGTTTATGAACTAGTATCATGTCAAACTGACACATGATGTGACCAGTATGACTCAAAGTACGTGTTTCCAATTTAAAATGACATTTTAGTAAAAAACACAAGTGACATAATCAAAACTAATAAAACACATTCAAATTATTTGGATACTTTAGGAAAATTATACATAAGTCATTTTTGATGTGTAGGAACTATTATCACCTCAATATGATGTACTATGTGATAGGTATAACTCCAAGTGTTTCTTTTTATTTAAATTAACATTAATTTTAGTAAAAAAGATAGCTGACATACTCAAAACTAAGAAAATAATTTCATATAATTTTGATTATTTATGAAAATTATCCATAAGTAATTTTTGAGGTGTAGAAATCAGATGCACCTCAATTTGATACATGATGTTCCTGGCATGACTCAAAGTGTCTATTATTAGTTTAAAATTGACATTTTAGTTCAAAAAGTGTCTCTCACTAAAAACCAATCCAACACACTTGGATTGTATTAATAATTTAGGAAAACTATTCATAATTCATTTGTGACATATAAGAATTAGTCTCACATCAAATTGACACACGATTCCACCAATATGAGTCAAGGTGCATGTCTCCAGTTTAAAATTTCATTTTAGTAAAAAACACAAGTGACATAATTAAAACTGATAAAACACATTCATATTGTTTTGGTACGTTAGAAAAATGTTCCTTAATTCATTTGGGATATGCAGGAATCAACCACACCTCAATCTGATGAATGGCGTGACCAGTATGACTCCAAATATGTGCTTTCAGTATAAGTGTCATTTTAGTTTAAAATGCGCAACACATCGCCAAAACTGATAAAGTGAGCCTAGATTGTTTTCTCACTATTCTATTTGTTATTACTTAATTGATTTCTGTATCATTTTTATCTTATACTTATTTAGTTATTTTTTATAGAGATAATTCTTAAATATGAATAAGAAATGGTGTGACCTATAATAATCAACTGCAACTCAATCTGACACATAGTGTTCCTGGTATGACTCAAAGTTTAGTTTAAAATTAACACTTTCAATTTAATTTAGTTATTCATAGTATTACTAACATAATGATTTTTTTCTTATACAGGTGCATTCTTTTGTTCAAGTTGGGTTGGTTTGTTTGGGAATAACATGAGTGGGGGTCAAGGGCCAAAGATAAAGGAACATTGATATTTTTGAATGCCTATGATAATTTGTACTTACTCATGTAATTATATAAACCAATGTTTGAAATGTCTATAATATAGTGTTTATTTTATTGTATTTTTTTGTAAATTTTATTTCATTTATAATCTGTATTTGTACCTATGATCTACTATTTATGCTACTATAGTGTGCTGTAAATTTAGCAGCACACTTTAATATACCCCTTTATTAGTGCTAAATAAAAGTGCTGATGAATGTGGTCCTTTATGAGCACTTTTAAAATCATTAACAACGGAACACTTTATTATCACATTTTTTAACACTGATAAAGGACCACCTTTTCAATGATTTTTTGTCACTAATAAAAGTCTAGGGATTTTAATCTTACTCCGACAGTTAGCACTTTTTTCACTAAAAAGGAAAATTTTAGCATTGTTAAAGGGTTGTTTTGTAGTAGTGGGTGCTTGAATTTTAATCCAATCCTTGGCTCTATCATGTAAGGAGAATGGGAAGACACAAATTCTGATGGAATATGAAGATACACCTTGATTCTAAAAGGTGTTACTGACCTCTAGAATTTTTTTGATATTCTTATGGGGATCTTTACTTTGCAGTCCACTAAACTACCCCATGTTATATATCATATGGATGAGTCCATGTTTTATCTTGAAGGAGTGAACTTGAATAGTAGGTCTCACAATGTTGGGTGTAGTAACACTTATGGGTGAAAAGATATAAGGCCCCAGCCTTAAACCTTACTTAATATTGAGTTATTACAAGATTACACATTGAGGATCTTTTCGGGTTTAGAGTTTTAGAGAATTAGATCATAAAACTTGCATTACATTCCACATATAAACAAAGTGGTTACATAAAGATAGTATTCTTCATTCCCATCAATTGAAACATATTTAAAATAAAACATGGATTCTCTCTTAACACTTCCTTGACACTATCATCATATCATGTACCTTTCCCTTGACCTGTGAAAATCATTTCAAAAAAACTTGGGATGAGCATAAAAAGCTCAGTATGGGTTATAAAAAAATGGAAAGGAAACATGGGTACATATATACATAAGAGTGAAATCATACTTTACCCATAAAACATAAGCACATTAACATACCTCATCAAATCATTAGTAAATCATTGAAATCATAAGACATAAAGGTAACTTGAGGCATTCATAACATTCTTACGTTGGGAGTAACCCTCTTGGTTATGTTTGGAATACCCATCACAGTATATTCCCTAAAATCTCTTCGGAGAAACCTTAATGTTTCACTCCTTCACGTTACCCAATGCATTGGAGAGCTATATCGGGCTCACCCGCCCTTAGTTTATCACGGAACCACCCGTCTTCATAATAATGCCCAAGAACCATAACATAATCGTATCACATAAAACATGCATAAAGGAAACATAACATTTCCACATTTCAATCACAAGATATCAATACAACACAAAAAAACATTTTGAAAATCATTTTGAATACCAAAATTAAAGAAAAGTAAAACATGGTATTTATTTTTCTTTTAAAAAGAAGGTATGGCTTGTAGAGGAAGCCGAAACTCAAATAACAGTCACGACGGCGGAGAAGTCATTGTCGCCGCATACGTACGACAAAAACATTCCCTTTTGTCGTTTAGTAAACGCTTCGTATAAAAAAGATTCCTTTTGAATAAATGTAAAAGTCAAATGGGTTTATACACCGTATAAAAGAAAGTTGTGTATAAAATAAAATATGCCTCAATGAAAGGAGATTGAGACGAAGTCCCATACCTCGTATCCGACTTGACCCGACCGTCCTTTAATCTCCTGAATAATAAACTTGAGTTAATCTCTACTTTCTTATGAACCTTTTTCAAGTTCATTATTCCTTTTATACCATGTTATGAACATCATGTAATCATTTAAGTTAATAATTTTCATTTTGTCGGTATTTGGTTCTTAAGTCAAAAATAGACTTCTTACACTTACATGTTGTTAATTTGGTCAAAGGTTCATTATATACAGAATGATATTAATGATTTGGATAACATATATATCATATATATTCATCATATACATGTATTTATAATATTACATCACATTTAGAGGTAAGAAATGAAATGCACCGTTCATGGAGACGGTAAGCCGTACGTAAGCATGAACGCTACTTCCATTTCTATTTCGTATTTTCTGGAATGGAATCATAATGATATAAGAGTATATTATAATTCCAGTATAATAACATATATAATATCATTTACTTTATTCTTTACACATCCCACATATGGTATTAACTAATCAAATCACTTTCAGGGGGCGGGAGTCCGCACTTCCTAAAATGAAGATATCGTGTTTACCCATAATGGAAACCATAAAGGTATGCCCAAAATGAAAAAAACAGAAGCTTAAGGAAAACATAAACATATTATATATCATATATAAAAATTGTGACATCATAATGGCCACCTTTGAAGGTGTTAAATGAGTATTGAACAATCATCGTTTCGGGAGGCAGAATTTCGCCATCCACGGAAACCGTATGTTCTTTAACCATTTTATGTAGTTGTGTGAGAGTGTATCTCAAATAAATCTTATAACAACATCCTAGTATATTTAAGATACTGGTGTTGTTACAAAAGAAGTAAATAAAAAGAGTTTAGGGGGTTGGAGAAGCAAAATAAAACAAATGAACATGAGAGAATGGATTACCTTTAAAAGTGTAACTCCTTTTGATTTGAGCCTGAAGGCTTCCTTTGAAAAGATTCTTCCCAAAGGGAATCCTCTAGGATGAGGAGAGGGATGTGAAGAGAGTAAATGGGCAGGGGTTTGCCGAGCCAAAGGCTTGATGAGTGTGTGAAATGAGGTAGAGGTGGGGGCCTTTTATAAGAAGAGAGGAGGGGCACTTTTGGAATGTAAAGATAAGTTACTTTATTTTAAAAAGAGTTTCGGATTCAAAAGGTCCCACATTGATATAATTCTAGGATAAGGTGATAAGGCTTCGAAATCAACTCATCCAATTGGTTTTTTCCACGTGTAGATTTTAGATTTTTCATTATCTTTCCATTTTATTTAAATCGTTAAATAATGAGGTCATCGCTGCATCATCATGATGTCATAAATAATTTAATTTATTTAAAGTCTAAAAATAATAAAAAAAATACTATTATGTAGGAAATCTTTTTATCTTTCCAATGACTATTTATAATAAAAAATATGATCTTTATAACCCCATGTAAAAATTGTTTTCGTAAAACATATTATGTTTGTGTCATTTTTACTTTTACATTAAATAAAAAGTTATTTATGTCATTTCCCAACCAAAGTGTCTCCATGGGGTCCCAAAGTTGACCCATGGCTTGTCTTGGTCGGACATGACACAACCAATAAGGTTGGGACATGTGTCTAGGTCATTTCATATTATTAAAGCATTATTTATACCTTAAACTACCCTAATTACCACTAATCGCGATTAAAAACTTAATAAGTTACTATTCACCAAAAAATTATTTTAATCCCATTGAACCACATTTTACTTCATAATGACAACCATGTATGTCGGATTTTTGAAATTCAAAACACAATTATGGCAAAATTTCATTTAAACGGAAAATCAGTTTTTATAAATACCACTTAGGGGTTTCACTATTCATAAAAAATTGAAGTTTTTCAGAAAATTACCAAAAATTCACCCTAAGCTATATTTAATATTCCGAATTCAAAAATGAAGTCTATTTTAAAAAATTCAATACATATAAGTCACATTAATTAATTTAATAATTAATTCCCGCTGTCAGAGCAAATAGCGTGTTTTTATGAAACAATAAGTATCAAAAGATTGACACCAGTTTAAGTCCAATTTCAAAGTGAAATTGATTCCAATGACCACCATTGGATTAAATGGTAAAAATATATTCTAATTTCACTTCAAAACCAATTCAAAACATAATCTAATCATATAAATAAATTATATTAAAAAGTAGTTTTGATGTAAAATGCAGTATTTTTCACTATTCATTAAAAAATGAACATTGTCAGAAAAATACCAAAAATTCACACAAAGTAAATTTTGAAGTCCCAATCATAAAGAATAAGTTTATTTTGACAAACATAGTTTATAAAATTGTCAAAAGATAGATTTAAAAAGGGTTTTCCATCATAAGGCAGTAAAACAATCTTTTAAGAATATTAGTGTATTCCATGCATAAGATTGTATTTATTTTCATTTTAAGCCTCTAAAACACTATCTTAATCATTAATAGACATAGATAAAAATATCTATTATTCATTACTTACTTGGGATGTTACATCCTTCCCCCCTTTAGAAAATTGCGTCCCCGCAATTTATTTACTTATCAAATAAATGGGGGTACTTATCCCTCATTTCATTTTCAGATTCCCATGTTGCCTCTTCAATCATGTGGTTTTTCCACAAAACCTTTACCTGGTGAATCACCTTATTCCGTAACACTTGCTCCCTGTGGTCAAGAATCTGGACCGGTTGTTCCTCATAAGATAGGTTCTCTTCTAGCTGAACTACCTCTGGACTCAAAACATGAGATGGATCTGGCATATACTTTCTCAACATCGAAACGTGAAAAACATTGTGTACCTGAGATAAACTCGGAGGTAAAGCCACTCGGTATGCAACTGATCCAACTCTCTCCAGAATTTCGTATGGTCCAATGAACCTTGGACTCAACTTTCATTTCTTACCAAATCTCATCACACTTTTCCAAGGAGAAACCTTGGGAAAAACATGATCACCTACCTCGAAAGATAGATCCTTCCTCCGGTTATCCTCATAACTCTTCTGCCTGCTCTGAGCTGTTCTCATGTGTTTCTGAATCAGCTGAACTATTTCTGCCATCTCTTCTACCAATTTTGGTCCCATCAACTTCCTTTCACCCACTTCATCCCAGAAAGCTGGAGTTCGAAACCGCTTCCCATATAATGCCTGAAATGGTGCCATCTGTATACTGGAATGAAAACTGTTATTATATGAAAATTCAACCAAAGAAAGATGTTGGTCCCAACTTCCCTGATAATCCATAGAACAAGATCGTATCATATCCTCCAATGTCTGAATTGTTCATTCTGACTGCCCATCTGATTGAGGATAAAAAGCTGTACTAAAATTTAATTCAGTACCCAACGACTTCTGAAGGCCTTTCTAAAAGTTAGAAGTAAACCTGGGATCACGATCCGATACAATGGAGAGAGGAACTCCATGTAACCTGACTATCTCTTTAAGATACAAACGGGAAAGTTGATCAAGAGAGAAAGTGTCTTGTATAGCAAGGAAATGAGCAGATTTGGTCAAACGATCAACAATAACCCAGATTGCATTATTACCTCGAGATGTCTTCGGTAATCCAACAACAAAGTCCATGGATATATTCTCCCATTTCCAATATGGCACTGGTAAAGGCTGAAGCATCCCTTTCGGTAACTGTCGCTCTGCTTTAACCTGCTGACAAGTCAAATACTTCACAGTAAAATCAGCAATATCTCTTTTCATTCCATCCCACTAGTAATACTCCCGCAGATCTCTATACATCTTAGTACTGCCCGGATGAACTGAAAACGGAGAACTATGAGCTTCACATAACAACTCTCTCTTCAACTGTGAATCACAAGGCACACACAATCTATTCCAAAATCTCAAAAAACAATCATTATCAATGTTGAATTCAGGAAACTTACCTTTCTGAACCAGCTCTACCTTTTTCTGCAACTCACTATCTTGCTTCTGTGCTTGCTTGATTCTATCTGATAGAGAAGATCTCACTGATACCTGAAACAAAACAGAAGGACTTCCTGCACCAACAACTTCTATGCCAAATTTCATCAAATCCTTAACCAAAGGATCACGTTCCAAACACAACATTGTTAATGAAGCATTACTTTTTCGACTCAAATCATCAGCCACTTTATTTGCTTTTCCCGGATGGTAATGAATTGTACAATCATAATCCTTGATTAATTCTAGCCATCTCCTTTGTCTCATGTTCAATTATTTTTGAGTGAATATATAATTTAAACTTTTGTGATCGGTATATATTTCACACTTTACTCCATACAAATGATGCCTCCAAATTTTTAAAGAAAAAACAACAGCAGCTAGTTCCAAATCATGTGTATGGTAATTTACCTCATGAGTTTTCAACTGTCGTGAAGCATAAGCAATTACCTGATCATTCTGCATTAGGACGCAACCAAGTCCTTTCAATGAAGCATCACTGTATATAACAAACTCACCATTCCTGGAAGGTAGTGCCAAAAATGGAGCATTCACCAATCTTCTTTTCAATTCCTGAAAACAATCATCACATTCTTTTGTCCAGATAAACTTAACACCCTTCTGAGTTAGCTTAGTCATTGGACTAGATAACCGTGAAAAATTTCTAACAAACCTTCGTTAATAGCCCGCCAAACCAAGGAAGCTACGAATCTCGGTTACATTTTTGGGTCTTGGCCATTCTTCCACAACTTTTGTTTTTGCAGGATCAACAGTTATTCCATCTTTAGAAACAATGTGACCAAGGAAAGAAATTTGTTGCAACCAAAACTCACACTTGCTGAATTTCCCATACAGTTTCTTTTCTTTTAAGGTTTGCAAGATAACCCTTAAATGTCTTTCATGATCCTCTTTACTTTTAGAAAACACCAAAATATCATCAATGAAAACCACCAAAAAATTATCCAAGAACTCATGGAAAATTCTATTCATTAAGTCCATGAATACAGCAGGTGCATTAGTTAGACCAAAAGGCATTACTACAAATTCATAATGGCCATATCTCGTACGGAACACGGTCTTCGGAATATCTGCCTCCTTTACCTTCAGCTGATGGTACCCTGATCTCAGGTCAATCTTTGAAAAAAACTGAGCTCCTTGGAGCTGATCAAACAAATCATCGATATGAGGCAAAGGATATTTGTTCTTAACAGTGATGTTATTCAAGGCTCTATAATCAATGCAAAGTCTCATAGAACCATCTTTCTTTTTAACAAATAAAATAAGAGCACCCCATGGTGATGTGCTAGGTCTAATGAAACCTTTCTCTAATAAATCTTGCAATCTCTCCTTAAACTCTAAAAGTTCAATTTGTGCCATTCGATAAGGGGGTTTTGAAATTGGCTTAGCATCAGGAAATAAGTCAACAGTAAACTCAACTTCCCGATCTGGTATTATTCCAGGCAACTCATCAGGGAAAACATTAGGATACTCATTTACCACTGGAACATCATTAATCTGAACAGTTCCTTTATTTTCAACGACGTGTGCAAGGTAACATTCATTTCCATCTTTTACAAGTTTCTCAGCCTCTTGATATGTTATCAAAAGTAAGGGTTCATTCTTGTAAACAAACTGAAAGTCTTTCTGAAAAGAAACTTCTTTAGCTCTACAGTCAATCTTAGCATGGTAAATAGAGATCCAATCCATACCCAGGATAACATCAAACTCTACTAGAGGTAGAACAATAAGGTTTGCAAGTAGGTTCTTTCCACAGATAAGGATAGGAAGATTCTTATAAATTCTTTTTTCCTCAACATTTCCCCCAGGTGTTTTTACCAAAAGTTCAGGAGTCATTTCTTGAGATGGTATTCCCATTTTACTAGAAAAGGTTTCAGAGATGAAAGAATGTGTAGACCCCGAATCAAACAACACACTGGCATAATCTGAAAAAACAAACAAAGTACCTGATACAACTTCATTTGATGGCCCGACATCTGTTGAAGTAGTTTCAAAGGATTTCACCACCCCTTTCTGCTTGTATTCTAACTGCTTCCCATCACTCAAGCTCTTTGTCAGACACTCGTTTGCATAGTGACCCATCTCATTGCACTTATAACATTTCACTAACTGTAAATCAAATTTGTTCTTACCTTCACCTTGATCCTTTTTAGTGCAATCACGAGCCTTATGTCCCATCTTACCACATTGGTAGCACTTTCCAGAATTCAGAAGACATTCCCCAGCATGCCTTTTGCCACATTTATCACAAACTGGAAACTTAGTTCTCTTACCATCAGACTTTTTTGAATAATTCTTACCTTTCTCCTGCCACCTCGGTCTCTTCTTCTGTTGGTTGTTATAGAACACTTGGTCATCGGCAAACTCAATTTCCACCTTCTCAGCACATCGAACAATCTTTTCATAACTTTTAAACTCACGAGAAGCTAATGCCCTTCGATATTTTGGCTTTAATCCTGAGTAAAAATGATTGATTTTACTATCAAGGTATTGGATAAAATTTGGAGCATACCTTGCCAATCGAGTGAACCTTTCTTCATAGGTAGCCACTGAGTCTTCCTCTTGCCTCAATTCCAAGAATTGGTTTTCCATCCTAAGTCGAACAGCCTTAGGAAAATACTTCTCAAGAAACATACCTTTGAATTCATCCCAGTCGAGAGCATCAATCTCATCGACATCCCTGATATTTTTAACCATAGACCACCACTGATCTGCTTCACCCTCCAAACGGTAAATAGCAAGACTAAACTTTTGATTGTCTGAACACCCCATGACATCAAAAATCTTCTCCAGTGCTTTAATCCACCCTTCAACTAGCACAGGGTCAGATGATCCTCTGAATGATGGTGGATGTTGCCTCATGAAATGTTCCACCACTAACATGTTCCTCTGCGGTTGATCTGGCTGATCTCGTGCATGGATACCACCACCATTTATAGCCTGAGTCAACTGCGCCATTACTAAAACAAACTGTTCAGTTCTAATTCCGACCATCTCAGGATGCTGATTCAGAAGGTTATTTCCTTCTATATGCCTTCCTAGCACTGCTTCCCTGTTTCCTCTGCGGAAAACCATTCTAAACAAACATGTCTTAGATTAAGCAACATGGTAATCTTCAAATGCTATATGATTTCAAATTTTTTTTTGGATAATCATCTAATAAAATTATAACTCCTAAAGTTATCTAAACCGACCTCTGATACCAACTATAAGGCCCCAGCCTTAAACCTTACTTAATCTAGAGTTATTACAAGATTACACATTGAGGATCTTTTCGGGTTTAGAGTTTTAGAGAATTAGATCATAAAACTTGCATTACATTCCACATATAAACAAAGTGGTTACATAAAGATAGTATTCTTAATTCCCATCAATGGAAACATATTTAAAATAAAACATGGATTCTTTCTTAACACTTCCTTGACACTATCATCATATCATGTAACTTTCCCTTGACCTGTGAAAACCATTTCAAAAAAACTTGGGATGAGCATAAAAAGCTCAGTATGGGTTATAAAAACATGGAAAGGAAACATGGGTACATATATACATAAGAGTGAAATCATACTTTACCCATAAAACATAAGCACATTAACATACCTCATCAAATCATTAGTAAATCATTGAAATCATAAGACATAAAGGTAACTTGAGGCATTCATAACATTCTTACGTTGGGAGTAACCCTCTTGGTTACGTTTGGAATACCCATCACAGTATATTCCCTAAAATCTCTTCGGATAAACCTTAACGTTTCACTCCTTCGTGTTACCTAATGCATTGGAGAGCTATATCAGGCTCACCCGCCCTTAGTTTATCACGGAACCACCCGTCTTCATAATAATGCCCAAGAACCATAACATAATCGTATCACATAAAACATGCATAAAGGAAACATAACATTTCCACATTTCAATCACAAGATATCAATACAACACAAAAAAACATTGTGAAAATCATTTTTAATACCAAAATAAAAGAAAAGTAAAACATGGTATTTATTTTTCTTTTAAAAAGAAGGTATGGCTTGTAGAGGAAGCCGAAACTCAAATAACGGTCACGACGGCGGAGAAGTCGTTGTCGCCGCATACGTACGACAAAAACATTCCATTTTGTCGTTTAGTAAACGCTTCGTATAAAAAAGATTCCTTTTGAATAAACGTAAAAGTCAAAGGGGTTTATACACTGTATAAAATAAAGTTGTGTATAAAATAAAATATGCCTCAATGAAAGGAGATTGAGACGAAGTCCCATACCTCGTATCCGACTTGACCCGACCGTCCTTTAATCTCCTGAATAATAAACTTGAGTTAATCTCTACTTTCTTATGAACCTTTTTCAAGTTCATTATTCCTTTTATACCATGTTATGAACATCATGTAATCATTTAAGTTAATAATGTTCATTTTGTCGGTATTTGGTTCTTAAGTCAAAAATAGACTTCTTACACTTACATGTTGTTAATTTGGTCAAAGTTTCGTTATATCCAGAATGATATTAATGATTTGGATAAAATATATATCATATATATTCATCATATACATGTATTTATAATATTACATCACATTTAGAGGTAAGAAATGAAATGCACCGTTCATGGAGACGGTAAGCCGTACGTACACATGAACGCTACTTCCATTTCTATTTCGTATTTTTTGGAATGGAATCATAATGATATAAGAGTATATTATAATTCCAGTATAATAACATATATAATATCATTAACTTTATCCTTTACACATCCCACATATGGTATTAACGAATCAAATCACTTTTAGGGGGCGGTAGTCCGCACTTCCTAAAATGAAGATATCGTGTTTACCCATAATGAAAACCATAAAGGTATGCCCAAAATGAAAAAAACAGAAGCTTAAGGAAAAAATAAACATATTATATATCATATATAAAAATAGTGACATCATAATGGCCACCTTTGAAGGTGTTAAATGAGTATTGAACAATCATCGTTTCGGGAGGCAGAATTTCTCCATCCACGGAAACCGTATGTTCTTTAACCATTTGATGTAGTTGTGTGAGAGTGTAGCTCAAATAAATCTTATAACAACATACTAGTATATTGAAGATACTGGTTTTGTTACAAAATAAGTAAATAAAAATAGTTTAGGGGGTTGGAGAAGCAAAATAAAACAAATGAACATGAGAGAATGAATTACCTTTAAAAGTGTAACTCCTTTTGATTTGAGCCTAAAGGCTTACTTTGAAAGGATTCTGCCCAAAGGGAATCCTCTAGGATGAGTAGAGGGATGTGGAGAGAGTAAATGGGCAGGGTTTGGCCGTGCCAAAGGCTTGAGGAGTGTGTGAAATGAGGTAGAGGTGGGGGCCTTTTATAAGAGGAGAGGAGGGGCACTTTTGGAATGTAAAGATAAGTTACTTTATTTTAAAAAGAGTTTCGGATTCAAAAGGTCCCACATTGCTATAATTCGAGGATAAGGTGATAAGGATTAGAAATACACTCATCCAATTGGTTTTGGCCATGTGTAGGGTTTATATTTTTCATTATATTTCCATTTTATTTAAATCGTTAAATAATGAGGTCATCGCTGCATCATCATGATGTCATAAATAATTTAATTTATTTAAAGTCTAAAAATTATAAAAAAAAACTATGATGTAGGAAATCTTTTTATCTTTCCAATGACTATTTATAATAAAAAATATGATCTTTATAACCCCATGTAAAAATTGTTTTAGTAAAACATATTATGTTTGTGTCATTTTTACTTTTACATTAAATAAAAAGTTATTTATGTCATTTCCCAACCAAAGTGTCTCCATGGGGTCCCCAAGTTGAACCATGGCTTGTCTTGGTCGGCCATGACACAACCAATAAGGTTGGGACATGTGTCTAGGTCATTTCATATTATTAAAGCATTATTTATACCTTAAACTACCCTAATTACCACTAATCGCGATTAAAAACTTAATAAGTTACTATTCACCAAAAAATTATTTTAATCCCATTGAACCACATTTTAATTCTTAATGACAAACATGTATGTAGTATTTTTGAAATTCAAAACACAATGATGGAAATATTTCATTTAAACGGAAAATCAGTTTTTATAAATACCACTTAGGGGTTTCACTATTCATCAAAAATTGAAGTTTTTCAGAAAATTACCAAAAATTCACCCTAATCTATATTTGATATTACGAATTCAAAAATTAAGTCTATTTTAAAAAATTCAATACATATAAGTCACATTAATTAATTTAATAATTAATTCCCACTGTCAGAGCAAATAGCGTGTTTTTATGAAACAATAAGTATCAAAAGATTGACACCAGTTTAAGTCCAATTTCAAAGTGAAATTGATTCCAATGACCACCATTGGATTAAATGGTAAAAATATATTCTAATTTCACTTCAAAACCAATTCAAAACATAATCTAATCATATAAATAAATTAGATTAAAAAGCAGTTTTGATGTAAAATGCAGTATTTTTCACTATTCATTAAAAAATGAACATTGTCAGAAAAATACCAAAAATTCAAAAAAAGTAAATTTTGAAGTCCCAATCATAAAGAATAAGTTTATTTTGACAAACATAGTTTATAAAATTGTCAAAATATAGATTTAAAAAGGGTTTTCCATCATAAGGCAGTAAAACAATCTTTTAAGAATATTAGTGTATTCCATGCATAAGATTGTATTTATTTTCATTTTAAGCCTCTAAAACACTATCTTAATCATTAATAGACATAGATAAAAATATATATTATTCATTAATTACTTGGGATGTTACAAAAGATGTAATCCATGATGGTGTGATCCTGTAGCACTAGTTAATCTCCTTGATATTCATGGGGGTATATATTGGAGGTTTGGTTGGTGAGTCAACACAAGATATTTGCGTTTAACCATTGTTAAGTGGCGATGTTAAAAAATATATCATTTGATTTCATGATCAAAATATTCTAATTTTGGTGCATCCAGGATCCTAGAACAAGTTAGGAGGCCCTGACACATACACTAAGCTGGAGAAAAGAAGACATAGTTTCTAATCTATGAGTGAAAATTTTAAAAAGGAAAGGGTAAGGAAAAATAAGATAGGGTGGGGGAGGGTGATGTAATTCGAGGTTTTTACCATAAGTCACTGTTCATAAGAACAACTATCCCCGACAATGACACCAAAAATTTGACTGGCCCACACAACATCCTTATTCTGCACAGTAATTGATCAGATTTGAAATTTATATCCCAAACTACACTTAAATACAAAGTCATAGTAAATTGGTAATGTGGGGTCGAACCTAGAGAGATAACTGGCAGGTAGACAACCCATCAATTCAAACCCTAGGGTAGGATTCCTCATGATATCTATTTAGGTTTGGCCTTACTAAATCTTACATAGCTTGGATTTAAAACCATGAAATAGAATAGGGTTTAGGGTCAATTTTAGGGTTCAATAAAAATGATAATCCTAAATCTAACTTGGGATAAACTTATGGATTAGGCTGTGAAGTGGTGAAAAGGTCCCAAATTGGTTATGGTCAAACCAATTGAATCAACCTAAGTTGAAACTATTCCTTAGTATTGATATAAATAACAAACTAGATGCATTACTCTTAGCTTCCATGATAGAAAGTGCCATAGGATAATGGTCATAGCCTGCTCAACTCCAATTAGGTAAGGTTCGTTCAATCACACCCCCATGGTCAGGGTTGTGCAAATGAATGAGATAAACAATTTTTATCCTAATTAATAGCCACAGGGTTACCAAGGTTCAATTTATAGATTAATTATGTTTAGAAACACCCTTACTTTCGACCCCTAACCCTAAGAAGATTATCCGTGCATGAGGGTACTAAATTAAAGAGAGAAAGTGGGAAACATGATTTTCATAATAGTAAAAAAATTTAGAATTAAGAAATACATACTTGAAAAAATTGAGAATCTATAAAAAAATCACTTGGATGAATGAATTAGAAATAATCATAAATCATTTATGATGAATGAAATTCAGTATTGAAAAAAAATGTCTAAACACAATAAATAATGAAAACAAAAAAACCACCAACATAGAATGATAATTAAAAATAGTGTAATTGATAAAAAATGGTAAAGGAATGGATTATAATTGAGTTTGGAAGAGAAGTAGAAAAGAAAAATGAAATAAAATGATAGAAAAATCGACATTCCAAGCTCTCTGTACACATCAAAGGGCCTCACATATTTATAGACTCAAAAAGTACACGACATGTAATGTATTCACATTGTGTAATGGCTTTAATTCGATTATTTCTCAACTTGTACATAATGTTTAAGTTATATTGACACTGTGTACTTAAAATCCACAATATTCTTTGAAAATCTTGTATTTCATGAAATCCATGGTCTGTATCTTTGGTAGGATAAAATATAAAACATTTCATGTCATTTCAAATCTACACATCGTGTATTTGATTTACATCTTTAAATTTCAACTTGATTCTGATTTTTAAAACCTCATGATGTGTAATGCACGTACACAATGTGTAATAGATTTACATCATGTAAAGATTCATGGGATATCATGTGGTTTTGTAGGTTTACTACGAATATGGAATATACACTGTGAACTCCTTTCACGACATGTAAAGTCTATTTTTTATATTTTTTTAGAAACTTTTCCTTTGATTATTAAATTCCTAATTCATATAAAAACAAAAAAAACCTAGTGAATTATTGAAAAAATCATGAATAAACCTTAAATAAATGTTTCCAAAATGAATATTTAATTTTGGATGATCATTTTCTTACCATAACAAATATTATATTTATAAAAGAAGAACATTTATTCCTGAACTTGAAAAGAAATCCATCCATATCAAGTTTGGATACAAAAATAATATTTTTGGTAATGAATGGAACACAATAGAATACTTTGAAAACCAAGATCATTCCAGTTAGAAACATGAGGTGGTTGTCATCAATAGATACAACATCAATTTTAACTCCATTGGATGCTCTTAGATCAACCTCCCATAAGCCAATCTTTCTAAATTTTCATGTTTTCTATATTTAAATACATATGTGAGCACCACAAGCTATATATAATACCCAATTTATAGAAATAGATAAATTTCACTTGATAATAAATGAATTTGATGCTTCCCCCTTTTTTTAGCTAGGTACAATTTTTCTTATAGTGACCCTTCTTACCACATAAAAAACAGACAACACCCCTTACATATCCCTTGATCATTATATTCTTATAAATGTGTGAAGAATCTTTGGGATTAGAGTTCTTTACTTTACTCTTTCATTTTTTCACCGTAAGGATGGAAGGATTTTCTTGAATTTTCTCTTTATATACTTGGTGAAGAATAATAAGTAGATCTAGGAGAGACTTCTCTATGTTGTTCATATTAAAATTTATAATAAAGCTTGAGAAGCACTGAGGGAGTGATGTAATAATGAGATTTTTTCCTAGTTCTTTAGGGATTTTAAACCTCAGAACCTCAATATTCTCAATGTAACTAATGAGATTGACTACATGGGGCACCCTCTCCAATATTACTTTGAAAAAGAGCATTGGAGATCTCAAACCGCTCCTATCTAGATCTCTCATGATATTGGCCATATATATGCTTGAGAATGCTATAAGAATACATGTTTTCATGAGAATTCATGATTTCACTAGACATAGATGACAACATTAAACATTGAATATCGATCACATCGTTAATATATTTTTCATAGATAAGGAACTCTTCATCACTTTCCTCCTTTTCAAGCGGATAAGGCATTGAGGATTCTAGCATGTAAGATTTCCGTTCGTGGTGCAACACAACCCAAAGGTATCTGAACCACTCCTGTAAGTTACTTCCAGTGTTGATATGGCCTTTATCTAGAATATATCACAGGGATAGTGTGGATAATGAACTTTACATTTTCTATAATTATAAAAGATCATATTATTAATAATTTTCTTGGTTACAAATTATGTGAGAAATAATAATAATTAATCTTTATTAAATCTACCACTATTTTATCAAGTCCCAATATACCTCAACATTGAACTTGGAATGTATAGTCACTTGTACTTCTAGTGTCAAGGATCCATATTTCCCTTTTTTATGAGCCATAATTTTTCCACGAAAACCATAAGAATTTATTTAGGTAGGCAGTCTTGTCAACTGTGGGCTTGAAATTCTTTAATCTATTGAATGGACTCCCCAATATAGAAATCCTAACTTGGATTTACTCAAAACTTTCCTTCAAATTTATATTGAACAAACTTTGGCCATTAAATTTAATACAAGTTCAGTTAATTCTACCCAAAACCCTCATGAGAACTCCCTGATAAAATTAAGTGTTCAGACTTTGTCCATGTAAACACTTAGTTCTATGGTTATATTTCTAATCAAGTAACAGAAGGCTTAGTCTAACTTAATATTTCATTGAGGGATTTTAATTTATTATAAATAAATTTGATCTTGTTTTATCCTTTACATGTATTGTTAATATTAAGTGGATCTTACTTACTTAATTAACCATATTGGATAAAACATTTATGCATAATCCATTTATTTAAATTCTATATTTTCACATTAATTCATTTATTTATGTGATAATGGTCTTGTATCTATAAAATAAATAATTCATAAGATAGAAATAAATAAATAATAAATGACATGATCATGATCTTATCTAAACAGTTGATTTATTGAGCAGATAATAAATCAACCCATGACCACAAGGAATAACTCCTTGTTCCAGTCATGGAACAAGTGATAATATTCCACTTGTACACATGCATATCACCTGATTTGGCATCATTATGGTTCCACCTTGAACTGCCTCTAAGAAACCTAGGACAATCCATTAATTATATGTGTTTATAACTAATACAAAATTGAGGGGAACCAAAGGATTGGTTAATGGAGATTACATAAATAACAATGGACACATTAATCCTACAAAATAATGGAGGGAGAGATAACACACAATCCATCAAATTTAATTTAATATTAAATAATTTAAAACCCATGTAATAAATTAAATTAAAACACCCAAAACATATGTTGGTCTTGGTCAAGATCATGAATGACCATACATGCAACATATATTCAAAATTAAATCGGTTAACATTCATTTCTATTCAGTATTTTTTATTAAGATAATTTTTTTAATTAATTAGTTAGTTTGTTAATTAATTAATTTCATTTCATCTTAATGACAATTAAAATTCAGATGAAGATACCCATCATGATGGAATTCATGGAAAATCAATGGAAGAACTAATAATAAAAAATTTATAATAATAAATTAATTGAGCATTTAAAATTCTTTAGAACCATTATTAAATTGTCAAACATAATAGGTGTCAATCAATAAAATAAGGATTTAATGCTGCAATTTTCAATTTAATATAATTTAATTCTATCATTAATTGGGAGACTACATGGAATATACTTATGAGATACACTATGTGTACCTTAGTTATCATGTACCTGGGTTACACACCTAGGTCTTCAGTGTGTACCTCGGCCAGACTGCACGGTGTGTACATGCCATGTATATTCAATATATCTCTCTTTTTTTTGTGTTTTTGCAACCCGCCGAAGAACTTAGTGTGTCCATCGATTGAAACTAAGTGATGTACATAGACCAGCTACACACCATGTTTCTGCATATCTCACTGAATGGCTCAACGTGTATTTCAGACACAAGAAATGATGAACTACACACCATGTAAACCACATACACATCATGTATATAATTAATGCTCCAAGTTTTTAGTCTCATGTAGTTTGACCATGTATAATGACCACACAGATTGAGTGAATTTCACCGCTAACCCATCCAGACTACACTACGTGTACGCCAACTACATGTCGTGTAATTTGACAACCTGTGTTCCAAACTGGCCCGGTCTACATGTAGTGTGAAATAAATTCATTGTGTGTAGTTAGTATTTGGAATTCCATGTATCCCATGGCATGTTATCCTATAGTTTACTTAGGTACACTATGTGTACTTCACCAACATGTGGTGTAACATAGTTTTACCATCCAAAAAATTGGAACTTCCTGATGACATATTTGGTCATTCTTCATCTATTCTCAGACCTTTAAGACAATGAAACACTAAACTAAGATGATTAATATGTCAAATCATGTTAATTAAAATTGGATTAAAGAATGAATAACATGAAATGAAATATTCAACCATGATTTCACATAAAGATAAACAATAAAATAAATAATTATAAATTTAAAACGTGGCTTCTTTGATACCACTTGAAGGTTCCGAGTGTAATGAAAGAGCCAGTGGTGGGGTATATATTTAAAATTTATTTTAAATAAAATGTTCTGGAACCCTGAGATAAGATCTTTCACATTAAATTTATAATTAATTTATTCAGATATGAAAGAAATTATTACCTCAACTTAGGATCCTTTCTTCATTGATGATGTTGATCTTCCAAAAACCCTTTTGGATTACCTTTGTTTCATTATAAGGATTTGAGTGTAGAATCCCTATAGCAGTGTTCCACACGTTCTCCTTTGATCTCTGAGCAATGATAATTGATTTCAAAGTTCTAGAATGGCCAATCAATTGTCTTGCATTTTTCATCTTGATTGCTTCAAGATCCTTTAGTCTTGAAGGAGTTCTTCTCATTATTGAGAGAAATATAGAAGGAATTCATGAGATAGAGAGAAGTCCATTGTGCACAATGATTATCTATACTCAATTTTCAATTTAGAAACTCACACCCTAGACAATAGTCATGACAATCTATTTATAGGGCTAGGGTTTAGGTTAAAATATTATATAATTTCATGCCAAACCTTAAATAATATATTAATATTTAATAAAACCCATCATGTATAATAATAATAATAATATTATTATTTTGTGACATGAACAAATGTACGCAATGATAAATAATATTTACCAGCTTGTAAATAAATATTTATCAATAGATATGGTCTTGGTCCATTCATCCTCCTCAAAATTTATTGAATACCCGAATAAATATTTAATTTAAATATTTATTTCATCAATAAATATTTTCAATCAATAAAAATGTGAATAAAATTACTCCTTGTTCTTGAGAATAATATTTTTTCTATTAAATAAATTAGAATTAAATTTAATCAAGTTCAATGGAAACACTTAGTGTGTGACCCACTAGTATTCTTTATCGTTTACATTAGGTGGGCTTTCCTAAAGTCCAAAATTATTGTTTATAAATGGGTCAAATCCCCCAAGATAAAGAAAATAATTTCATAATGATGAAAACCAAATACAAACACTCACTATGTAATATAATCCCTTTATTATAATATATCATCAAGAAGGTTACATATCCATGACACCAACCTATATGCATGATATGTATTTCTTTGAATATCTAAAATAAACATGTTGTTACACCATGGACATTAAATTTAACATGATGGTTTTATTCCAATCAAAGGTACAATACATCAACTTCTATAAATATGGAAGTGACAAATCCTTTCCCAACTTATCCATTAATAACACGTCGATTGTGATGCACCCAACATACCCTATCTTGTCACAAACATATGGTATCACAGTTTTTATTAGAAAATCTAAGTGAATGAGTCATGACATGCATTAATGACAATCTTAAAGTCTAAGGACCATTATATATGCTCACATATATGAATATCTGATGACACCAAAAAAAGTGAAATTCCTACCGGTGGGTCTGTTCTCATAATATCCAATCTTGAATATTACCAAGTATGAACTTCATGAGAAGAATGCTCATCTTCTTATGAGTACTCACACCTAAAAATCTATATACTATGTGTCCCATAGTAGTAGATTATCCAACTACAGAACTATATTTAAGAACATCATCATATAACTTCAAGGTTCTCATCATAGTGGGGAAATGATATGGCCTTATCAATGTGATGAATACTCTAGGACATTATTACATCATATCCATGTAGAAAAATGAATAATATATAATAATGTATTTTATTAATATTAAATACATCAAATATACCTGCAATCAAAGTACAAATAGTTGGTCCTAGGACACTAAATCCATCATTAATATATATGTATACACATAAAAGAAATGTTTATATATAAATACATGTGTGTCAATAAAAAATATTTATTTATGTATATATTCAAATATATGTAAATAAATACATATATGTAAATATATGTGCATATATGTGTGAAATATAAATGTGTATGCATGTGTGTAAATATGCACATATGTGTGTGTTTATGAATATTGTATAAATACATCATATATAAATGTATTTTTATAAATATATCATTATCATTAAATATAATATATAAATATATTTATGGTAAATATTTATAAATAAATTATAAAAAATTTATATCTAAATATAAAATTATATATAAATATGTATAAATATATATGTAAATATATAAACATATAAATATATATGTAATGTATAAAATTTATATGTAAATATAAAAATGTATTTAAAAATAGTTATATAAATCATATGGAATTAATTATTTTCCATTTTATTTAAAATAATATCTAACTTTTTTTTTAAATTTTAAAAATATATAAATATATATATACATGCTTATACAGATGTATATATAATGCTTATATATACATATGCCTATGTATTAATAAATAGATATATATTTATATTCTAATATATGTAGATGAATATTAATATATAATACATTTAAATAAATACAATTATATATATTTATATATCACACAAATACACACACAAACATATATTTTATAAATATATTAAAAATAATTATATAAACATATATAAATATATGAATAAAAATATTTACATAAATATATATAAATAAATAGAAATATCAACAAATATACAATAAAACAAGCTTAGGAAAGTGGTAAAGGGGTTTTAATTTCATAAGGGAGGTCATGGGATTAAGTCTAGACATGCACGAGGGTTAACAAGAAGCTGGGAGAGCACTGAGAAAAGGGTAGGTGTATTGGGAGTGTAGCAACATGGGGGTGAATAGGACTTGGGTGAGAATTGAGAAAAGGGTGACCAAGCACCGAGAAAAGGGTGGGGGTAACATGTGGGTGAGTGATTCAAAAAAAATATTATTTTTCAAATTTTATAAAAGATAATAAAGGCCCCCTATATTAGCGCTAAAACAAAAGTGCTAAAAAAGACATCCTTTAATAGTGATTTTTAGTGCTGATAAAGGGGCCCTTTATCAGGTCTTTTTTTAGTATTGATAAAGGTGGCCTTTATCAGTGTTTTTAGCATTGATAAAGGACCTATTTATCAGTGATAAAAAAAGCGTTGATAAAATGTGTCTTTATCAGTGCTAAAACAAAAACATTGATAAAGGGGCCTTTATCCGTGCTTTGTTTTAGCACTAATAAAGACAAATTTTATTAGTGATTAGATTATTAGTTCTTTTAAGTATTGATAAATCCCATTTCTAGTATTGATAAAGGCAAGATCTATAGTAGTGACTAATGTAGGTGGGTAATGTGCATGAAGAGTGGTGATAACCAAGGTGGTGTCATCTCCCAGACTTCCCTCGAGACTAAGATGGCGAGAAAGACTAGTGGATAACATATGGGTCTTTGGCCATCTTATTAACCAATTATTGACCATATAAGATGTGATAATGGGCTTTACTTCCTAGAGATGATGGCTATGATGGTGGATCATTCAATGATCATCTTGATTTCAATGACCCAACCCAAAATTCCTAGACCACAATCTAAGTCAAATCATTATAATACCTAAAATTTGTCTCTTATTATCCCAGAGGTAGCTAACTAGCAGCTTTATCCTAAAACCATCATTGGGGAGACCATTCCCTCAATAAATAATAAAAGCTAGAATAAATAAAAATACAAAAAATGGTTCCCTTTGTAAAACCACTCCATAATCTCCATCAACTCTTACATACACTACACAATGAAAAAAATATACAAGTATTAAAAAATATCATGTCAATATTCATACAGTACTAATCACCCTTGGGTTGATCATAATGTAATAGTATACAAATAATAAAAATAATACCATTAGTGATCCTCTAAAACAGCTCCACACTTGATGGGATTTAAATAATTATTTTATATCCAACACAACAGAAGAAACTCAATAGAAAGCCTCATCTATCATCACCAAATAAACATTCAACAAAGAATATATATATATATAAACAAAAAAACCTCTTTTCTAGCATACTCTATCATGATAGAATATGTTTGAGGAAGATCACCAAGTGATAGTCGATAGACTCTCACCTCCACAGGTGGTGCATCAGTTAATAGAATCCCCATACACTAAGAGAGAACTCAATGAACTCAAAATGTGTGCTAGAACTTTCTTATATAAAGAAAAATGGAGAACTAAGCTGATAAAGATATTTTAATTTTGGAAATATAGTCACACGCACCCGCTAACAGGAGGATAACATACTCATATAGACCACTTCCATTCAATGAAGAATATCGAGAATCAAATACAAACATTTAGTAGTTGATATATGTTACTCAAAAATTTATACCCATTAGGGGTTTATGATCATTGAACATTTCAATAATCACAATAAGTTTATAGTTCCATAATCAATCATCCCAATGATTTATATCCAAATGAAACCATTTGGAAGACATGGTAGAATCCATGCACTCAATATCCATACACCATTGGCCTATTGTATAATATGATATATGAATATCATTACCTTAAATACGTTTCCAAATAATAGCCTATTATATTCATCATATGAATATAATGACCTACAATATAGATCAATCATAAAATATGATTGATCCATTTTAGTGCATATTCAAAAACATTGGACCCACAAAAGATTCATATCTCCATACTCCTACACATGGATACCTATCAGTATGTAAGATAAAAACCATAAGAAAATCTTGTTCACTTAATTTCACATATAGGGTGTGAGTTCAAGATTCAATAGGCACCACCACAATACACTTATAAAATGAAGTGATATCCACGTGTATGCATGTGATCATGTCACAAGTCTACTTGAAATGTGTTTTCTAATGCACCTCACCTACAACATGATAATACACATCAATTAACACATAATACTATAGTCAATGACAATATACCACATTAAAAAATAATATATATATGTCCCCATGGGTCTTTTAGGGAACCACAGTTCCTGATCATACATTCTTTGGTTATCACAAAATGATACTACCAATTTTTTTAAAAAACATCAATGGATAATCCATGAGTGGTAAAGAACATATGAAAATACTTTGGTTGATCCAAGAGGTAAAATAAATATTAATAATAAGATTCATAATGTCTCGGTACCCATCTCATTTCATCTAATACCATCACCACAAATGCATACCCATGATATATTCACCGTGAACCATTCCATATATAACAGTCCAATGCTAAATCATGTATAAAATATGTCATAAAACAACACATGGAATAACAAAATTCATAATCCTTCTCATCAACAAAAACATATAACATCAATATAAACCTACTTGGTGACATAACATAATCATAAATAAAACAACATGCTCATTAAAGAAAATTCCCAACTTTTAGTAACACATTCCATGGAAAACTATAAAAACCCTTGATAAAATATAACATAATCATAAATAGGATATCATACTCATAAAAATACAATAACTATCCAAAAAAACATAATAGGTTAAATCCCAAATAACCACTCCCAATGAGTATATATCTCTACCAAAAAAGGTAACCCCATCACTAAACGCTCAATGAGAATTTCTTTTGATTCGATGAAACCACACTAGACCCATTTACCCTAGAAATGTTTCCATAATATTTGAGATACTTGAAGTACATGTTCAATTTTCATTTTCCCTAATCATTCCCTTGTTCCTTACGATTAAATTCATATATTCTTGGACACTGGGGGTTCTCATTTAGGACCCTTGTTCCTACCCCTACACCACCCACATAATAAATATTATATAGAATAAAAACCATGGAAAAAGGTTAGGGTAACTTACATCATATGATGATCCATTAATATAAATTTTTATTGTTTTTCCTTGATACTAATGAACACCGAATGGTGTAATGATACCAAAACCATAAGCTACATGGTGTGTATGATCCATAACGGACTTTAAATACTATTATGAGAAAAAATATAAAATTATTAACCCTAAACAACCATCTATTTTACTCAAAATTGATTAAAACCTATGGAAAACTCATCGACAAATGTAATTTCAACAAAATGATGAGTAAATACATTTGTTATCCCTTATTGATCCCCCCTTATTGACTAAATCTGAAATATATATCAATTTAATTTATTTCACCATGCTCTGATGAAAATAACATACTCAAATACCTAGTTATAATAATACAAATTAGAGGAAAAGTAAAAAGTAAGAGGAAAGGTAGAGGGAGAAGGATAAATTACCTCAATTTGGTGAATAAAGACCATATGAATCACTCCCAACCCAAATAAGATCATTGGGGAACCATAGGAGAGAATAAAGGGGATGAATCTAATCAAAATAGCCTCTATTAATCACCCCTTCCACTCAAAACCCAAGTGGAGAGAAAATGAAATGACCATCATTACCCTTTTTAAAAAAATAATGTTGGGCACCACCAGGTACCCAGTGAATTTCACCAGACACCTGGTGTCTTATTGAGTACCTAATGGAATCCCATAAGCTAACCTATGACCAAAATGATGCTGCAACACCACTAGTTGACCCAAATAGTACCAAGTGGAAATAAAATAAGTATTTTATGATTATTAGTACCAATCCCATAATTATACTTCTTCTGTTAAACTACCAAATACCTAAAATTAAATTTTATATCCATATCACCACATCCAAAAAACTCACTCTAAAACATCTAAAAACATTAATAATGACATTTATCTTAATCTAAATCTAAAAATTATAACTCACATTGAATTATATCTACTAAATTTAGTCTCTTTCATGATTTAAATAACACCCAATAAAGTGAGATATTGAAAAATTTATACCACCTATATTTTAATCCTTGAGAAGCATTGTTGAGCATTACCAATGGCTTACTGGTCACCAAAAATGAAGATCCCTTAGTGACTGGGTTTATGTGTTTTTGATTTTAAGATCCATCATGAAGTGAATTGACAAAGGGGGATATATGAGTTTATCTCAATTAATACATGGTCATTAAAATATCTATATTTACACTAAGAGTTGGAAAACTCCCCAAATAATCATTCTATCTTATGGTGTGGTGTTTAGATAACATCCAAATTGGAAAATTACTATGACTTTTTTCTTGAGAAAATTCATTCATGAGTATTAAAGGTGTTTTCATATTTAATTTATTAATAAAATGATCATGAATAAGAGAGTGATTATTTATAGTTGAGTCTTAAGTAAAGGAATGAGGAGATTTTGAGGAATTAAGATATATGTCATTGTGACACCATGGACA
Organism: Viscum album; assembly: GCA_963277665.1. NCBI lineage: Eukaryota > Viridiplantae > Streptophyta > Magnoliopsida > Santalales > Viscaceae > Viscum > Viscum album. The sequence continues at coordinate 603,057,813 of OY728122.1, forward strand.
TGGAAAGGTGAGTATGAACAAAAGAACTTGTGTAGAAATCATGGGGAAATTATTGTTTTGGAAGTCATGGTATTATTTTTTCATGGAAGTAGACCACGAGGAGGCCCAAAAATGGGTGTGGTAGATCTCCCTTTATGTTGTGGATAGAAATGGGAATATCTATAGTAATAATAACCAAGGTTCAGTAAAAATCAAGAGGAGATGGAGGATAATAACCATGGGAAGTTTAGGATTAAATGAGTAGGGTATATCACATGATGAAGTGAAAAATCCCTATGAACCATGCCTAATAAGGAAACACATGCAACACTAATCACTTTTTACTAAAGATTAAGATCTCTATAGCATGTATGAAATCACTATTACATGGATTCTGATTGAAGATATACCTAGATAACTAAAATGACTTGAGGAAAGAAATAGATATAGATATATATTTGGTTGTAGATCTTAGATCCGACTGATGTTAGAAACACCACATCATAGTGGATTTTTTCGTATAAATAAATGATGTGTTTTACTTGATTGCAATGATGAGACATTGAGATATTAGGAGAAAATTTCTGGAGATATTTCTAGAGGGTATTAAGATTTATTTGAAGAGAATAATAAATGTGTGCATGTGATCCAAAATTAGAGGTACTTGAAGAGGGAAGTAAAATTTTGATCGATTTATTGAAGCTCAACTAGATCTTTATTATACATGGAGTTTAGGACCATATTAATACTTCATTCCTTGTTATTTTTGATAATAATATAAGAACATGGATAGTGGGATCACAAATATTAGGAATCAAGTATTATACACTCACTAAAAAGAGTGTATGAACCTTTTAAAAACTCTCACATCATGCTAGTTTTCTCTCTATCTATCTCACTTCATCATTTTTTTTGACTATGATACCATTACCTAACTAGTGTTGGGAAAATTATTTAGTTTTTAGTGTTTTCAACCAATTTACCCTCCACTTAGTAGTGGTTTACTATCACTTGAATATATCATTTAGTATTAGAGAACATTGTTGTTCCATAATTTTGTATCCAAGAAATCTATTCTTGTGGATATTTATTATAATGGTTCAAGGTATTGATGAGGATTTGAGTTTTATTTATTTATTTCTAACATATTTTTATCAAATTGATCTTTGGAGAGTATCAATAGGATTAACAATAAAGGTGATACCATGTTTAATGGGAAGGTATTCCATCTATGAAAGGAGGTTATGGTTTAATATCATCTATGTATTGTCTTGGATGTTCTTGAAATCTTTGAGAATAGTGTTCATATTCCCAAATTTAGGAAAACCTACACTTACTTGATAAAAATACTACTAAATCCATTGGGAGAGTGTGTAATGTCATGACCCAACCCTAACTGGTGCTCAGTCCAAAACTACGCCAAACCCGTCTCCATAGTCTAGGGGGTGGCGACCAGTTCCAAAAGGAATATGCTAAATGGATGGACTTTTCCTAATGTACATATATGAATACACCTAAAAATATCAATTTAGAAGTGTAGGGGAATAATAATAAAAATATGTAACAACTAGAATACAAACCAACCATGAAAAACCTCTATGGTGTACAAGAGTACAACCATATTAATAGAAATGTAATGGGAAAAAATACACACCCAAACAGAAAGATGTCCAACCTGAAAAAACTTGAAAGTAAAATGCTAAGATAACCCAGCTTATGATCTCTAAGCTACGATCACCATACATAGTAAAAATAACCTAGTATCCCTAAGATCCTCTAAAGTCACTATTGACCTTTCCATCATCTACATAAGACATGAAACATGTGGGAAAATATCATATAGGGGTGTGTATATACATAACTAGTAGGATGCCCCAAAATCTGAAAGGGGGACTAGTAAGAGTAACAAAAGGAATGGAATGATTGTAGATAGTAAATAGTGAAAATATCAACCCAAACCAAGAGAGTAAACTCATCCAAACACAAGGGGATAAAAACGGTGTGTAGGTGGACTACATGTCGAGTCTTTTCCACCCAAAGGAGGTGAGTAACCTCATCTAACCACAAGGAGCTCAACACAGTGAGTAGGTGGACTACCCCATGCATCTCTGTAACCCATGTAAAGAGAGTAACTAAATAAAACAACATGGATATATATATACATACACGTGATCAGTAGAATAAGACCAAATGAGAGGGAAAGGGGATATTCATCTCATAGCCCAACCTAAGAAAAGAGTCGCTAACAGTTTCAAAATTCCATCAATGATGCACAACATCTCATGTGTCTTCCCATAAGTAACCGTGTAGAGGCCCATGCCTCGCAACTGTTCCTCATAGTCAAGGGGTCACAATATTCAAGTAGAGTACCTAAACCTAGTATACTAAGGGGTTACACTCAATTAATATCCATAGAGGACCTTCTCTTTGATGTGTTGGAGGGGGGGGGGGGGGGTTATATTCTATAGGTCAAGGACCCACGACCTGATATGATAGGGGTTCCAATATAGTGTTGTGAGGCCCCAAACCCTATCTATGATAGAGGAACCTTTCCCAAGCTAATGGGGGTTTCACTCTATAGGTAGAGGATCTACGACCTGGTGTGACAGGGGGGTTCTACTATAGTGTCACAAGGACTCACACCCTATTAAATAGGGGGTTCCACTTGGTAGATAGAGGACTTGTGCCCAAAATGATTGGTGGTCGGGGGGGGGGGGGTTCCACTCTATAGGTTAAGGACCCGTGCCATAGTGAGATAAGGGGGTTCCACTCTAGTTTTATGAGGATCCATTCCTTGTCTTATAGGGTTTCCACTTGGTTGATAGAGGACATGTTCCTAAGTTTATGGGGGGTTCCACTCTATAGGTCGAGGACCCATGCCCTGGTATGAAAAGTGGGTTCCAATATAGTGTCATTAAGACCCCTGACCTATCCGATATGGAGTTCCACTCAGTAGATAGATGGTCCTCCCCCAAGTTTATAGAGGGTTCCGCTCTATAGGTCGCTGGTGATCCTCTTCCTAATCATTGTCATCATCGGGTACCACCTAAATTAGTGTAATGTTTGAAATATCTCACATCATATCCCAAAATCTATAACAAAATGAACCATTATGTTCTATGTGAAAAAAACCCAGGATAGGCTACTTTTAGGTTAAAATATGAATCCAAATGAAGGAGATATGAGAGGTTGAATATTCCTCAAAAGGAACCAAGGGGTACATGGTGTGTGAGGGGACCCACACGACATGTGGTCCTACTCTATAACATGGCCATGTCCCTGGAGGTACACGTCTCAATAACCCATGTAGCACTACATGACATGTAGGGAGACTATACAGTGTTTCCAAGCCACTTGGGGTCCCTTCCCATGCACCTTGGCCATGTCTGTGTACTTTGGTACGTGACCCTGTGCCTGGCCATGCCCATGTACTTATGTACATGGAGTGAATATGGCCATGTCCTTTCGCATGGGGTATTTCCCTTGTGTTCCAATATAAGTCTCATACACCTGGGGAAGAGGTACATGACACATAGGAGGTCTTCATATCATGCCATCCTTATAATTTTCCAAAACCCTAGTCACCACAGCACAGGGGCTACATTCCATGTGTTCGTTGTGATACACGACATATAGTCATGTTTTTCACATAACTTTAGATATACACATAGAAGTCCAGATCGAGATGTTCTACCTTCATATCTAGCCTCATCTTCTCCCAAAATCGTGGATCCAGCCATCAGTCTCTATTTTCAGCCATTTAATGGCCGAAAAACTGAATCCATTGAATCGCTCGAAGGCTACACAAACCTCCATCACCTCGCACACCTCCAATCAGTTTCTAATATAAAATACATGATAAATAGAGTCTGTTATACATGATTCAACCCCAAATATATCCTTGGTTGCTGATCCCTTTGTCGTTTTCTAAACTATTGTAAATTTGGGGTTCATATCAGGCTCGATATCACTCAAGAATGTCTAATCACGACCTTAGGGTCCAACGATGATGGATGCGAAGAAATTAAGGTGGAAAAGAAACATAAAAAAGGTTTATTGATAATTTTCAAATGTTATTTTCCAACGATCATGAACAGGGATATCCAAGGTTAGAAATGAAAGAATAATCAATTTAATTAAATACATGGGTGCATGAAAGGTTCAACAGTTGGTGAAAATCATCGAGGGGATGATCCTGATCAATAAATCTAACCAACAAGGGAATAAAACATGAATTGATGAGTCCTACCTAGATATTGGATCATTTGTCATCGAAGAACATGTTCTCCAACCATTGAAGAAATTAATTGTGTTTTTTTCTTCTTGATCTACCCTAATCCATAGTCTCATCATTGTTTGATGTGATTTTTCAACAAAAGGAGGAATAATTATCTATAATCCTCCTAGGGTTTATGTTGCTAACCCTAGGGTATTTTCCACAACGATGATTTTATGTAATTGATTTGTTTTGTTAATTTAACTAATTAATTAAATTCATAATTTAATTAATCCACTAAACATACCACCAAAAAACATATTATACGAACGCTTCATGCTCATCTATTTTAGGTCTTTCTTAGGATAAAAATAATGTTCTAGACTCAATCACGGTCTCCGATTTTTGATCTAAGCTTTCATTTAATATTTATCATATTTTATTTAAGAAAATGTTCCATTTAATATAAAATATATAAAATATTTTTATAAAATTATTTCTAGGAACATAGTTCCTCGAAATCTCACGCTGTCTCCGTAGCTAGCTTTGAAAATATATGTAGAAATATTTAAAACTCTTAAAAAGAAAAAACTAGGTCTCTACTTAATTACCTCCTTCAAGATTTTTGTCTCTAAAAAATAAAAACTAAACAAACAACTTGGGATACTGAGCCCTTATCTAGCTCTCCCGCTCCTAGTAGCTCTCCCATACATTACCATGCTACCTCAAAATATAAAACAAGGGGGTGGCCTGTCCACATTGGGCCCTATCCTATCGATCCTCGATCACCACTAGGTGTTATGAAAAAGTGGTTCCGTCCTCAATGTCCAGCTCACCCTAGTTGATGACATGTTTGGTATTATTCATGTATCATCTCAACTACGACACATGGAAGATGTTGTGAACCCACTCCAATTTTAGGGGTAGGGATAGGTGGTAATAAACCTCACCAAACCTCTGCATGATCTCGAACGACCTAATAAAATTTGGGGATAACTTGCCTCCCTGGATGAAACTCTATAATCCTCATTGTGGGGAGACTCTTACAAAAACATGGTATCCCTAATCTAACTCCAAGGGCCTACGATGATAATCTGTGCAATATTTATTCCTGTTCTGGGAAATTCTCATCCACTCATGGATAACCTAGACCTTCTCCATCATCACCTACACTAACTATGGACCCACAAGATATTTCTTACCAATCTCTATCCATCATAAGGGTGACCATCAAGGTCTCTTGTATGGGGCCTCAAAAGGTGTTATGCTTATAGTAGAGTGGTATATGTTTTTGTATGAAAACTTTACCAAGGTAAAGTAATCCTCTCAATTTTGACCAATTTCTAACACACAATCCCTTAGAATATCCTACAATACTTGGATAGTGTGGTCAGTATAACCATCTGTCTTAGGGTGAAAGGCTATACTCATCCTCATCTGGGTTTCAAATTCCTTCTAAAATCCTCTCCACAATCATTATGTAAACTATACATCATGATTAGAGACAATAGTCGAGGGAACCCCATGGATATGAACAATCTCAAGTGCATACATCTACCCCAAACACTCCATAGAAATCTACTCCCTAATTAAAAATAAGTGTGCCAACTTTTAGAGTTAGTAAAATACCACCCATATGGAATCATGGACCTTAATTGTACATATAATCCCTATCAAAAATACCATGGATATGTCACCCCACTTCCACTTTGAGATCTCAAGGGGCTACAACAACTTGTAGAAACTTGGTGCTCAACCTTCACCTGATGAAAAGTGAGGCATTGAGAGATGAACTCAACCAAGATACATCTCATTATAGACCACCAAAACTACCATTTAAGGTCTATTTACATCTTCCCCACACCGGGATGTACATACAAAGGATAAGTGTGGAACTCCCGCATCAACTCCTACCACATAGTGACTAGGACCACCATCCATTCTTGGAAAAGAATGATGTGATTACATCATTCATAATATCCATATAGTGAATAACATGTGGATATATGGTCACAAAATTCCTCACAGTTGATTTCTCTCAGTTGGGACTCTCTCAGACATTGAAGAAGCATAGGGGTCAACACCATCTACTAAATAAAAGCTGCACCCTCCTGCTCCACTAGGGTCAGCTGTAAGGAATCCAACTACTCCGAAGAATATTGCACCAAATGAGCTCAAGACTTCCTACTAAGGGAATCTTTTACCATGTTTCCCTTCTCCAAAGTATAGACTATCTCAAAGTTATATTCCAGCAAGAACTCCAACCAGTGCCACTATCTCAGGTTCAAGTCTCTCTGGATGAAGACATACCTGAGACTCTAATGGTCTAACTAAACCACAAAGTTCTCTCCAAAAAGAAAGTGCCTCCACAAACCAAGAGAAAATACTACCATTTCCAGCTCTAGATAATGAGTCACATAGTTCTACTCATAGTTCCTCAACTGATTCAACCTGTATTTGATAACTGCCTATCACTACATCAATATGCAGCTGAACCAAGCTCCCAAAGCATCATAATATAGTACGTAATCTATGACATCATCTAGTAGTATCAATAAAAGATCACTCATTATACTTATCCTAAAATCCTAAAAGGCTCTCTGAAATTTCTCAGTATAGGTAAAAGGATTACATTTCCATGCCAGGGTGGTCAAAGGGGATGTGATCCTAGAGAATTCTGCCACAAATATCCTGGAGTACCCCACCAAGATAAGAAATCTCCACACCTATGACACGATCTTGGGTGGATCCCAATCAAGAATTTCCTTGATCTTTTCTAGGTCCACGACTAAACAATGCTCATAAATGACATTACCCAGGAAGTGAACCTCGTGAATCCATAATTGGAACTTTGAGAGTTTACTAAAAATATGGTGCTCCTGAAGCAAATCTAAGATAATACTCAAGTTCTCTAAATGATCATCCTTTGATGTAGAGTAGATGATCAAGTCATCAATGAAGACAACCAAAAGTTTGTCCAAGTATAGATGGAATATATTTTTCATCAAATACATAAACACAGTAGGGGAATTTTTCACATTGAATTCATCATCAGAAATTCATAGTGTCCGTAGCAATATCAGGATTCCATATTTGGAATATTAACCTCGCAAACCCTCAAATAGTGGTATCCAGACTAAAGGGCAATATATAAGAACCATATCACGCCTCAAAACTTTTCAAAGAGTTATTAAATACTTTTCAAGGGGTACTTTTTCTTTATCATGAATTGGTTCAAGTGATGATAATCCATGAAAAGACACAATCTACCATCCACCTATTTCACAAAAAACACTGGAGCTACCTAGGGGACACACTAAGTCAGATAAATTCCTTCTATTAAAAGTCCTCCAACTACATCTATAGTTAATAGATCTCAATAGTGTCTATCAAATATTGTGTAGAAGATATCAGAGTAGCCATAGGATGCAAGTTTATATAAAACTCAATCTCCCACCATGAAGGTAGTCCCAAAACTTCCTCAGGGAAGACGTCCATATAATCCTCCATGTCTGAGGAAGTCAAGATTATTGAAGAGATTGATGAACCAAGGGACATACTCACCAAATGATGGGTGATGGGATGAAGCCTCCTGCTCACAGTACCCACTTTCCTTGCCATGATATTGCTCTTTCCCGTAATGGAGAATCTCATCCCATCAGAACAAAAACTTATGAATCATCTGTGGTGACATTCAATCTGGTATCTAACCGTGGAAAATAAATCCATATGAAAGATGATGTCATATGGTTCCATTTTTTCAACCAAAATGTCCCATGGGAACATCTATCCACTAATAAATAGATCACACTACCATTAGGTAAAAGATACAGAATAAGCATTCCTCATAGGAACCTCAAGACAAAGATGTTGGGATAAATCCTCTAATGGGAGCTCTAGATTTTTCACCAGGAATATAGAGATGGATTAATGACTCACAAATTTGTATACTAATACTTGATTAAGATTATAAAATACAAAAATCATACATCTGATCATCTCATGCATTGTGGGGTCATAAGCCTCCATAATCTGCAACTGTCCATGACCCTGATCACCAACTCCTTGAGCCTAACGTGGGCCACCTGATGGTGGCGGTGGAAGGATATCATAGCTTATTCCACCACCCACAACTCCTCCTACTCCTTTACCAACCCCACCTCTACGGGGGCCTCCCTACCCTCTCCTGGAAGATCCATGATCAAGATGCACTACTAGAATTTGGATCTATAGCCACAAATCTATATCCACAGACAATAAAAACTGTGGCTATAGATCACTTATACCCATGCCTATTTTGGTGTCCATGGCACTATCCCCCCACGTGAACCCTTCCCCCCCACCCTCGTAATTTTCCAATCCTCACTATCCCCGCAACCCTCCTCCCTCTCACGACACTTCTCCTCTCCTGACGTCTCTAACACGGCCACCCCACCTCCCCGCGACCCTCCTTATCTGACGCGGCTTCGGCACAGTTCCGACGCGGACACCTCCTCCACCCCCTGCGATTCTCCTCATCTCCCGACGTCTCGGACGTGGCCACCCCACCTCCCCGTAACCCTCCTCTGATGCGGCTCTGACACAGTTCCGATGCGGCTCCAGCATGGTTCAGACGTGGCTCTGGCACAGTTCCGACGCGACCACCCCACCTCCCGGGATTCTCCTCCTTCGACGCGGCCACCCCACCTCCTAGGATCCTCATCATACATGTGATGGATACATGAATAAGGTACATTTATCTATTTTTTATTTCATTGGTACCTTATTTAGGTTTTATCCCACACTTATAAAAGTTTCTAGGTAGGGTTGACAGTGGGGATTAAAATTTGGAATACCCAAAAATTGAAATAGACATCCTAAAATCAATTAACATTACTGTTATTAAAAAAAATTGTGGAGAGGATCCAACAATTGGTGTGTTGGTTTGCGGGTGGGGTGACATAAATTACTAGAAATAAAACTTGTTAGTTCATTTTCACTTTATCCATGGATTCCCAATCCCTCACATTTACTTTAGGAATGTGAGAATAAACCCTGGGTTTATATCAAAATCCCTCAATGAGGATCATAAGATTTTTTATGATAGGATTTATATGCTCGATGAACTGGATATGGGAACATTATCAAAGTTTATCTTTAGATAATTTAATGCTTTGGAGTTTCACTTGTTATTAAGATCCAACTAGAAGCATGATGAGCGGGTGAGAAAAGTCTTGTCTAAATAAATCCCAGTTAAGTTGAACATACATTTCTAGAGGTTATGCAACAAGGGAATACCAACTGAAATTAATATCCATAGAAAAGTAATTTAGACACCCTCACCATGTATGTGTTGTGAGAGGCTAAAATCTGAGTTAGTCTAGAACTTATTTTTTGATGTAGAATGGGTTTGCTTTTCTTGGGCCCTTATTGGGAAAATTATGGGATTTAAATTTTAGGGGGGATACATCTCTGACTTTTTGTCTACATTATTTCAAAGTGTTGAGAAACATTCATATATGGTTAATCTTCATGTAATAGTGTTTTTCAGTGGTGTGTTGGGTGATTTAGGAGACAAGGAACAAGGGTCGTGAAGGCAAGAATAGCTCCCCCTATTCATTCAAGTTCACATGCTCTCTCTCATAGATAAACTAGGTTCCCTTCTTCCTATTGAAAAGAGAATGGATACTGGTAAGGGGATCCACCCTAGGGATGTGATTACAAATGATAGAGCTCCTCTAGGGTGGTGGATCAAGTGTATACCCACCAATGTTGGATTAAAACATAATGTGAATGGGTCCTATAAATAGGGAGTTATGAGGAGGGATTGTGCATGATTCTAGGGGATCAATGGTTATCGAATATAGTTACTTTTATGGTTTAGGTAATTCTATCTGGGTGGAAAAAAGATCTTTACTTAGTGGCCTTTAAATTTGGAGGATAGATAACCTCAATATTTGTATGGTTGAAAAGAACTCCAAGATTCTTTTAATATTACTACATAATGATGTAAGTGCTCCATGGTATTTAGTTTATAATATTAGGAAGTGTAGGTCCCCCATCGATCAAGGCACAAATATCATTTATACCTATAGGGAGGGGAAATTTTCCGCATAAAATCTATATAGTAAAGATATACCTTATGAGATTCTTGTTATCTATCATATTACATGGGATCTTCCACATTACTATGAAATTATTTTTAGTGGTGAAACCCTTAGTATTCACCACTTTAGACTCCCAAAGTGCAAGAGTTTCCAATAAAAGGTTCTTCTTGAGTGACCGATAATTTCTCAACTATTACATCAATCAAGGAAGTTCTTCTAGGGATACCATTAATGGAGGCGAATGATATGAATACTCAAGAGATTTATGAATAAAACAATTTTCATCACATGTACAATGAAAATACTAAATTCAATTGGTTGGATAATCAATTACTCAATCATCTACATGGTCTAAATCCTAACCATCTGGAAAATTTTCCAACCCATGACCAATTTAAATCCCAACCATCTCAACATAGAATCCAATCTTTTCTATATAAATTATTAAAATAATTTTTTAAAAAAATATTGAAAATGAATTATCAATTTTCATCATTGAGATTAGATATATAAAACACTGAAATGGTTATGGAACCCATTCCCACTCAGGTTTACCCTTCCTCAATATCTCAGAAGAATCTTGTTACACACAAAACTCTCATGAATAACTCAAAGTTGTGAATATTCCCAATAGTGGGAAAACTATTTTAAAACCTAAAACATTGATTCTTAAACCATTATAGTCTTCAAAATCATAGGAAAAAAACCGAATAACCAACATTAGAAACTGATAAATTAGAGCTAGTTAATCAGTGAATTCGTCAGGGAATGTTGAAATTCAACCAGAGGAACATGAGGAAATTGTTGATGGGTGTTAAAATCTGGAGAAAAGTGATTTTATATATTCAAAAGAGAGAAATTTGACATCCTAGAAATATTTTACTAAATATTATTGTATTATTTATGAGTGAGTGTCAAGAAAATATATGAGATTCAAGAGTTTAGATAAAGACATAACAACCCTCAAATATAGACACATGTAACCCATCCAATGAATAATGTGATTGATATTTCTTATCAAAACTAAAATAATAGGTGGAATATGGACTTGATGTGGCTATTAGATAAATAACCTCATTCCCACTTATAAATAGATTGATCTCAAACAAAATTATAATATATCATAATGGGTTTTGATTAGTTAATTATTTTATATGGTGATGGTGTTTAGACTACTATGGTGTGGTTGAGGAGTGATTAGTCACTGAAAGTGGATAATATTCATTGTTAATATCTTAATATTAATGTGTTTAAATGTTCATAAACATAAATTTTAGTCCAATTCAGAAATTGAACTTCATTTCCCATCATTGTGCAATTCATGCTTAAAGTGTCAATTTGGGCCCACTCAATAATTTTCTTGTGGAAATTACAATATTAATCATTTTAATTTGATATTTTGGTATATGATTCATCACTTTATTTAGAAATTTTTTTTCTTTTAGGTCGGATGGATGAATCACAAGTGAAGATGGAGATTTTTTCACCTGAAGGCAGAAACTTGCTGGAAAAATCATAATGGGCCTAAGGCCCATCAAACAAATGTGGGGCCCACAAACTAATCCCAATGAAGCTAAAATTTATACAGTAGAAAGATAAAAACATTAGGATCATTTTATTCAACTTTGGCCGGAGCTAATTATGATGTTTTCATGACGATAAATGGATCTGAAGTTGAGATTTAAATGGTGGACCCGACATTAATGCACAGAAATCCATCCCACCATTTCAACCATAAATTCCAAAAGGATGATGGAAATTTCCTGAAATATTTACATCACATAGAGAACAGATGGAAGAAGATATTTATCTTATACAACCCCTCCAGATTCGGCCTTCTTCAATTACAAATTCACACGTCAATATGGTGGACGAATCTGGAAAGTTTTCCGGGTCAAATTCGAAACGTCAATTTCTTTTTGATTATTCACCCTCCTTTTGACTCTATTAATTGTTGGGGGGTGAATTAATTGTTGGGGTATGGAACTAAGGCTCATAATATTCCTATATAAGGAGATAGTGGTGAAGGAAATAGGTGTGGATATTTTTCTTATCATCTTTTGTTGCTTGTTTCATTGTAAGGTTATGCTTCCAAATTTCCTTTGTAATGTTTTCCATTTCCATGTAAGTTTATTTTTTTATCTTTATGTTCTTAATCAACTTCTTTCTCTTCTATATTTTCCATTTCATTTATTAAAACTTTATTATCACAAAGCACAGTGATATCTCTATGTTTTTGTGAATTAGTTCACACATAGGTGTGAATTTCATTCACACACACGGAGGAGTGCTCATTATTTCCGCAGTTTTAATTTCTTCAATCAAATTCTTGTTAGCCATATTCCGCCCACCATTGAGAGTATACCATCAATGGTGGGATAACCCTTTAATGGGTTGATCTTAGGAGGATTAAAAGGCTGTATTGAATGTTATTTTATGAACGAATTGTTGTTAATTGGATAATTAATTTAAGACATCCATTCTTCAGTTATTTCTACTCTTCATCTTTACTGTGTTTGAGAAAACTAAATTCAATTACTAAATGACAATATACCTCGTAGAGATCATGAATTTGGTTCTCTAAGTGTATAGGGGATTAGTAATTGTGTTTAGTAAGCACCAAACCAGAAAATGATGAAGGTAGTGTTATTTTTGAAGAATGGATTCATCAAGAATTAATAAAACCAAAATTGTCTAAAGAAGTAAAATTCATTAAATCCACCTCGAGTATAATCCTAAGATCAAACCATTTTATTTGAATTGAATTCACTTAGGTTTCTTAGTGTTCTTTAAACCATCCAAAATCAAAACCAAAGTTGGCTACTTCATAGCCCATCCTTCACCAAATCATAGCGTCTCAAGGTTACTTCTTCGGTCTTTGTGGATTCGACCCCTACATGTACTACATCGACTGCTTTTACCAGTAGGGTAAATTTGGGCGCAACCAAGGAGACATTCCCCCATCAAAATCCATGGATTTAAATGAATTTTTATTTTTATTTCTCTAGTGTGATTTTCATGAAATCAGATTGTTTCCATATGATTGGTAGATTATTATCTACGTGACTTTAAATTTTATCATGGTTTTATCTATTAATTTTCTTAACACATAATACCATCCACAATTTTCATTCATTTATAATATGATGCTGGGGAGTGAGGGTTGATAAAGGAGTGATGAAGCATTCTCAATTACCATGGGTAGGTGAAAGTATTGTATCAAAAATCATTTTTTTCACTACCTAACCTTACACACTAAAGAGAGAGTGAATGGATTGAGATCTTGGGACATTCCAAGGTATTATTTAGGTTGGTGAATTTATTTTATAATATATTATTATATAATTAATGAGAGAATTATATAATATCACCCTTCATTATATTCATCATTTTCAATTTTATTTTATTTCTTCCATCCACTTGTGGTTCCACTCCTTCATTATTTCATTATTTTAAAATTAATAGTGTTATATTAGTGTAGGTGTGAGGAGAATGAATGATTATATCCTTCCGTTCACTTATGGTTCCCTATCTATTTTCACCATAAAATGTAGTATTTTTAATTTTCTATTATATTAAATTTCTAGATTGGAGTTTCAAATTAGTGGAAATCATGTTTTGAGTTCTTAATCAGATCTACCTATTGAATTAGAAATCACTAGTGTTTTTCATTCTGCACTTTGATCATCCTTTTGGAATCATGCTTTTGTTTAAGGACATTCTTATTGAAGACTATCTGTTAACACCTATCTGTAGAATGATTTAAATTTCTATTTCATATAATCATGCTCAGTTGAATCTGAATTTGATTAACTTGGACAGAGGGATGGATAGTGCTTATTTACTTGATTTTTAGGTTGGTCCAAGAGGAATATGAAGACTTTTTGTTGATGAAGTGAAACACTTCTAATTATGGAAGAGCGGAAAACGTGGATGTTTCAACATGATTTTATGTATGGAGTTTTCCTGCACTTTCTGGCTCATACGGTGAGTCCTTTTCCTCATTATATGAAGTTTTATTATAATTCATGTTTGTATCCTCTTTCAATTATTTGATTGTGCATGCTCATTGCACCTCATGTTTTCACTGTATCCTGAACCTTCATTTTTTTCTCAGGGTATGAGTTGGAAAACCAAATCATTCATTTTTTCAGTATTTTAGTTCATTCGTTTTGCATTGAATATTTACCTATCATAAATAGTGAGCTGAAAATGGATGTTGTGTAGCCTGTGGTCTACGGTTTTCATTACTGGCTTCAAAAGGGGAATTTTGACTTCTGATTGTCTTCTTGTACAAGTTCAACTTTTTAATTGATATCATTACTATATATTCATATTTTTAATTCTTATTGTATCTGCTGGAATATTTTCAAGCTCACAATTTATTGCAAGAACAATTTTTCCAGGAGGGGGGAGGGGGAGGGGCTTTACAGAGGGAGGGGTGTCTAGGAGGGGGGTGTTATATTAGTGTAGGTTTGAGGAGAATGAATGATTATATTATTCCGTGAAATTGTGGTTCCTTATCTATTTTTACCATAAAATTTAGTATTTTTAATTTTCTATTGTATTAAATTTCTATATTGGAGTTAAAAATTAGTGGAAATCATGTTTTTAGGTCTTAATCAGATCTACCTATTGAATTAGAAATCACTAGTGTTTTGCATGCTGCACTTTGATCATCCTTTTGGAATCATGCTTTTGTTTAAGGACATTCTTATTGAAGACTACCTGTTAACGCATATCTGTAGAATGATTTAAATTTCTGTTTCATATAATCATGCTCAGTTGAATCTGCATTTGATTAACTTGGAAAAAGGGCTGGACAATGCTTATTTACTTGATTTTCAGGTTGGTCCGAGAGGAATATGAAGAATTTTTATTGATGAAGTGAAACACTTCTAATTACGGAAGATCGGAAAAAGTGGATGTTGCAACATGATTTTATTTATGGAGTTTTTCTATGCTTTCTGGCTCACACGGTGAGTCCTTTTCCTCATTATATGAAGTTTTATTATAAGTCATGTATGTATACTCTTTCAATTACTTGATGGTGCATGCTCATTGCACCTCATGTTTTCACTGTATCTTGAACCTTAAATTTTTTCCTGGGGTATGAGTTGGAAAAACAACTCATTAATTTTGTCACTATTGTAGTTCATTCATTTTGCATTGAATATTTACCTATCAGAAATAGTGAGCTGAAAATGGGTGTTGTGCAGCCTGTGGTCTATGGTTTTCATTGCTGGATTCAAAAGGGGAATTTCAACTTCTGATTGTCTTCCTGTACAAGTTAAACTTTTTAATTGATATCATTACTATTTATTCATATTTTTAATTCTTATTGTATCTGCTGGAAGATTTTCAAGATCAAGATTTATTGAAAGAACAATTTTTCTAGGAGGGGGGAGGGGGAGGGGCTTTGTAGAGGGAGGGGTGTCTAGGAGGGACTTTGTATCCTCCTTTTTCATGCTGCACTTTGATAATAATTTTAATTCTTATTGTATCTACTGAATATTATTTTTTCATTGTGATTATGGATTCATGTATCATTTATCATGTATAGTTGACACACTGATCACATGTATATAAGAAGTCGTTATATCTCATTTCTTTTCCAACTATTTTCTTATAGGTGGATTCTTATGGTGAGGCCAGTTCTATCCACCACCATCGAAGACAGTGAGTTCAACATAAAATTTGGGTATGTTTTATTCCATTTTTATTCTTTGACCCAATTTGAATTAGGGATTTTCTGATTTTTGGGTTCCTTATATTTTTGTAGTGCGTTTTTAATTTTGTTGAAGTGGATTCGAGTCACCGTTGGCGAAGACTTACATGTGTATGCATAGGTAGACATATACATATATAAGTTCCCTATTTATATATATTCACTCATGGCAGTATGAATATATATATTGGGGCTAGGTGTGCTTATATATAGATATGAAAAATGCATACATGTGTAAGTGTAAATGGGTATATGCAAGTATAAACATACATCTAAGGACTCCCTTGTGCATATTTGGCCATGAAAATATGTACATAGGGGATAGATTTCCTTATATATACGTGAATTTTCATATGCGTTCAAGAGGAAAAAAGGAAGATTCGAGTTTTTGTCTTCAAAAGAAAACACAACTTGAGGTTGAGGTAGGTTCCCTCTGCCTAAACCTTTAATTTGAATTCTATAATTGTCACATTGATTTGAAAACTTGTTTCAATAATTAATTTATTGTTTTATAAAATGGTTTTCTAATAAGCACTGGCTTTGTCAAGGAAGAATATGAATATAGACCTTGAATTTATTTATAGACCTTGTTTTTTTATGAATTAAGAGTTTAATTCAACTAATAATAATGACGGTATCATTCGTGAACATCAGTTGAGATTTTACTAGTACAAGATTCTGGAACCAAAATGAAGCTACATTTCCTTCATGGATGTTCTTATTAATATTTCTATAATGGTTATCTTGATATAGTATGAATAAGCTTAGGGATAGGTTATCTCCTTGCTCAAGTCCCAAAACATATTTGAAGAATATGAAGTTCTTCCCCAAGAAATAAATGGACATCCATGGTAAACTAAAACACCTAAAGAGTTTTAATAAATCCACTAGAAAAACCCATGCATGATAACACCTTGATGATGAAGATTGATCAATGAATGATAAATGGTGAAATTGGATTGTATGCAAGGGTTCTAATGGAGATCAATATGGAAGTGCCTCCACCAAAACGAATTTATCTGGTTGCAAATGATCACCATATGGAGGTAAGATTTGAATTCAAGAACCTTCCTCGATTCTGTATTAAATGTAAAATTTCAGGACATACTCTAAAGTAGTGTCAATTTTTCCAGAAGATGGTCCAACATTCCAACACGAACAAGGCTTGGAGAGAAGTTTCAAGAGTGAAAAATGTTGATTATGTCAATAGGATAATCAAGAATGAAAATGAAGAAAATAAAGGATTGTGATGGGAAAATACTGCTAGGGATAGTTCATCATGGGAAGCTTTGGTGGAGGAGGATGAGTTCATATAGGATGGTTATGCTGGAAATGATGTAATTGTGCAAGAGGAAACAAATATGTAACCTAATGGAAACACGGTGATTGAATAGGTTACTGATACAACAGAAACACATTGCCATGATTTTGAAGGTAGCAAGCAGCTGACTTCGGACATCCTTTCCATTTATCTTGACATGCAAGATGAGGACTTCTTGATGGAGCTTATTTCAAGGGATTTTAATGATTCCATATCCAGTGGTATGTCCATAGTTTTGAATGCAATAGAACAAAAGAAGACCACCGAAACTGGGATGGATATAAATGATCTACCTGAGAAGCTAATGAATTATCAAGCATGTATTACACCTGTCAGGGATATGGTACTTGAAGAGTTAGCTCTGGCTCACAAGAAACCTGAGAAAATTCAAAAATCAGTTAAATCTATCCACAAGACTATGGAATCAAACACATCACAAAAGTCAAAAGGAGTTCAACAATTGGTGAAAAATGCATGTTCAATAACACGTGGTATTCTCTATCACAGTTCTCAAAGATTATCCAAGACACATGGGGTACAAACAACTCTAATATTAACCCTCTTAGTTGCATCTTGAAACTAAAAATGCCGAATATCAGATTGAATTACTAGAGAAAAAGGAAATTCAGTCTACTGGATGAAGAAATAAATGCTCTTGAATTCTCCTTGCATGAAGTTCAGGAGGAAATCACCAGGACTGATTTCTCGGGTGATATTTTCCAATAGGATGAGACTCTAAAGTTTCTCAGATCATGGTTTCTTGATAAAATGATCATAGGGAACTCGAAGTACATGGAATCTTCTATATGGATTGGATTGACAGAAATCTCCCTAAGGATTATGGGGTCTTCGTGCTAGTTGGTCAACATGAAATCACCGCTCAAATTCTGGCATGACAACTGGTTGGGCACCCCATTGGTTGAGTAGATTAGCTCAACTGTCTAGTCCATAGAACATGGAATCACTATCAAGGATCATATGGAAAACTTGGAAACTCTCCCTGATAATATTACAAATATTATCTCTAATTATGAATTTCTAATGCAGGAAGACATGCTCATCTGGGAACCTACTCCCAATGGAATACTTGATTCCAAGATCTTATATCAACACCTGATTCAACAAAGCACCCATCATATTGGAAAGTATAAAAGATGGATTCTCCCCTCAAGGTATACACTACTATGGAGGCTTTCCTGGAATAAGGTTCCTGTAGATGAAAACATACAACATGTGGGCAGGGGGCAGGGGGAGGGGGGAGGGGGGAGGGTGGAGGGGGTAGGGGGTAGGGGGAAGGGGGGAGGTCTACAGGGGAGGGGGGAGGGGGAAGGGGGCACATGGCAGGGGGCAGGGGGATGGGGGTGGGTGGAGGGGGCATGGGACATGGGAGAGGTCTGCAGGGCAGGGGTAGGGGGGAGGTTTGCAGGGCAGGGGGAGGGGGGATGAGGGTGGGTGGAGGGGATAGGGGGCATGGGGGAGGTCTGCAGGGCAGGGGGTAGGGGGGAGGTCTATAGGGAAGGGGTAGGGGGTGTGTGGAGGGGGCAGGGGGGAGGGTGAAGGTCTGTAGGGTAGGGGGAAGGGGGTGGTCTACAGGGGAGGGGGGAGGGTGGTGGTCTGCAGGGCAGGGGGTGCAAGGGGGGTGGGGAAGAGGGTGTAAGGGGGTAGTGAGGGGAGGGAAAACTGGCAGAGGGGAGGGGGCAGGGGAGGGGGGGGGGGTGCAAGGGGGTAGGGTAGTGGGTGCAAGGGGGTAGTGAGGGGAGGGAAAACTGGCAGAGGGGAGGGGGTAGGGGAAGAGGGGTGCAAGGGGGTGGGGCAGTGGGGCAGGGGGTGCAAGAGGAGTGGGGCAGCGTGGCAGGGGGGGATTTTTTTAGAGATGTGATTAACAAGAATGTATTTTTGTATTTTCTCCATGTTTATTTTTTCAATGGAATAACACTACTATATAAAGGATTCATTTTGAAAAATTATTTTCCTTCAAAAAAAATATTTATGTGAAGTGCGTGTTATGTGACATTTCCATTCGAGTGTTGTTTTATATCAATAAGTATGGTAATAAGGTGGGTTTATTAACTTCTAAGTTATTAGGCTTTTTTCTCAACACTGGAGCACTTTTCTTTGTAGCTCAAAAGTGTTTGATTTTATTTGTGATTTATTATTTCTCACATTCTAAACATTTATGTTGAGGAAACATGGCTTTCTCTTCTTTCACATGTTTATTATTGTTTGAAAATTGCATATTCACTTGAGCAATTAGAGAACTCTCAATGTTTTTCGTGTTTTTGGTTTATCCTTTTATAACTCATCAGACTATATGATCAAACATTCTTTCATATCATGTTCAACCTTCTTCATAGGTGTGGATCCATTTTTTGTTATGATATATTCTATTTGATTAGAAATTGTGTCCTCTAGTAAACTTTTATTATCGGGTGGGATACAAACTTATATCAAACAAAACCAAATTATGCTGAAACTCAATCCAAACTAATTATATACCATTAACAGGAATAATAATTGTTAATTAATAGGAATTTACTATTTGATAGTATCACTTTGAAACATGGATCTATTTCCTCCTTGCTTGCAAGAACATGATTTGACCCATGGGGCATTGTGGTTCTTATATGTTGGGCGGTGACGTGTATAGTCACAGGATACGGGTATGTTTTAGTTTAGTTTTTATTTTATTTTCTTTATCACATTGTTCACTTAGGTCTTTTACTTATTTATGTGGACAAAGGGTAATTATATTATGCGAAGGGGGGAAAATGAGGTTTAGATTGATTCAGTCCATCAGCTTTGATCTGAGGTAAGATTATATGGTTACTACTTGTCTCTCACCTCATTTATTTAGGGATTTCAGTGTTTTTGACTCCATATTATGTTTTCAGTAGGGCGTTGGATCATTTCATGTTGGTTCAGGTGGATTTGGTTCTCCTAATCGAGGTAAGGCTTTAATGCTATTGGTTGGTTTCTTTCTAGTTATGTAGCATCCTTTATGTGTTTTAATGTTCCTAATATCCTTTATGTAGTGCGTTGATCCCTACTCGTTGGTTTCGAGTAGCCAAGTTAAGGGTGAATCGCCTGCATGTTCATAGGTAAGAAAGTATATGTATATGGGTTCCCCCGTTACGTGTATAGTCAACCATGGCAGTGATTATGCACGTATGGGGCTATGTGTGCCCATGTATATATATATAAATGCATATGCAGGTGAGTGGAGACTGGTATATGCATATAAGCATACGTGTAAGGATCCCCTTGAACATGCTCATGGCCATGTGGGTGTGTGAATAGGGGCTAGGTGTCCTTGCATGTGTGTGAAGGTGCGTATACCCAGTAGGGGAGCAACAACTTTTAATTAGAAAGCTCCAAGAGCTGAAGTGGATGGTTTGGTTCCTCCTTGAGGTAGGACCCCTCTTCTAGCCTCTTTAATTCAAGAATTCTTTAAATTGAATTTAGATTCTTTCTTAATTATGCATAATTATATTGAATTGCATATATTGAGGAAGTTTTATTTAATATAATTGTTTCATTTCATAAATAAACTCATGTTTTTATAATAAAACCCCTCCAACGGAGGTGCGCTGTCTGCGAAAACTCACAGTGATAGTTATGTTGATCTAGTTGCTTAAATTATTGCATTTGATTTGTGCTGAATGAGTTTTAGAATAAATGTTAAATATAATTAAATGAATTGTGTGATAAAGCAATTCCATGATTTTATAATAAAACCCCTCCAACGGAGGTGCACTGTCTTCTAAACCAAAGTGTAGTGATAGTTATTTGTATCATGTTTAGATTTGGTTTGAGTCTTTCATATGCCTCTTGTTGGTGCTTGTTTTGTGGCTAGTTAGTTTTTGTTTTCTTTGAATAATATAAATTGGCTTATCATACTCGTTTAACTCAAATGACATTGCCCGAGTAGGCATATGCCTGGACCATGACACTTTCCTTTTCACTCTTTGAATATTATAAATAAAATTTCCATGTTTAGGCAAAGAGAATGAATTTGTAAAAGTTTTGTATATGGTGTATGATTATTTTCCATCATTTTGTTTCCCTTTATATGTTGCGTCATTGTGCCGCTCAATACAACCTTCTCTTGAGATCCCTTGTTATAGCATATTAAATAGTTGATCTGTTCTATCATCTGCCAGTGGGGCGATGGTCGGAATGTTGCCCCGCCTCCTCCCGCTCCCTTCACTCCTGGACGGAAGATGCTGCCCCATGGATGTTGCTGGACCGGGCCAACACACCGCGGTCATGTCGCGGTCAAGCCATAGTCACGCCGCAGTCACGCCGCGTTCACGCCACGGTCACGCCGCTGTCACACCGCGGTCACGCCGTGGTCACGCCGCGGTCACGCCGTGGTCACGCCACAGTCACGCCATAGTCAAGCTGCAGTCATGCTGTAGTAATGCCGTGATTTGGCCCTAATTTAGGATGGCACCCCGCGGCGGTTCGTAGTGATAGTATTCCATGAGTTTTGTGATCAATGTTGAGACTGAATAATCATAATTTCTGTTGGAGGGTCAACAACTGGAATGATTCCCCGCCTCATACCACTCCCTTCGCTCCTGGTTGGAAGATGCTGCCCGACGAATGTCGCTGGACCGGGCCAACACAACGCGGTCACGCCGCAGTCACACTGCGGTCACACCGCGGTCACGCCGCAGTCACGTCGTGATTTGGCCCTGCTCCAGGACGACACCCCGCGATAGTTCGCAGTGATAGTATTCCATGAGTCTTGTGATCAATGTTGAGACTGGCTAATCACAATTTCTGCCGGCGGGGCGACGACTGGAATGTTACCCCGCCTCCTCCCACTCCCTTCGCTCCTGGCCAGAAGATGCTGCCCCATAGATGTTGCTGGACCAGGCCAACACACCATAGTCACGCCGTGGTAATGCTGTGATTTGGACCTACTCTAGGATGACTCCCCACGGTGGTTCTCAGTGATAGTATTCCATGAGTATTGTGATCAATTTTGAGACTGACTAATCACAATTTTTGTTGGCGGGGCGACGACCGAAATGTTGCCCCTCCTCCTCCTGCTCCCTTTACTCCTGGCCGGAAGATGCTTCCCTACGAATGTCACTAGACCGGACCAACACGCCGCAGTCACACCACGGTCACGCTGCGATCATGCCACGGTCACGCCGCGGTCACACCGCGGTCACGCTACGGTCAATTCACAGTCATGCCGTGGTCAAGCCGTGGTCACGCCGCAGTCACGCCACGGTAATGTCGTGATTTGGTCATGCTCTAGCCACACCCAGACCATACCAGCCCCCTTCCACCTTCATTTCAGGCCACTGCCACCAGCATTCTAGCCCACAACATCCCCCCTTCCACCTTCAAATCAGCCCGCACCATCCCCCCAGCACCTGCAACCAACCCCATTCCACCAGCATTCCATCCCCCTTCCACCTGCATTCGAGCCCACACTAGCCCCCAGCCACCTGCAATCCAGCCCGCACCAGCCACCACACCAGCCACCACCCCCCAGCCTCTTGCAAAACACTTATGCCAGCCCTCTACCACCTGAAAAATAGCCCCATCCACAAGTTCTAGCCCTCACCAGCCCCCAGCCTCCTACATCCCAGCCCGCACCAGCCTCTGCCACATGCCCAATAGCCCCCAACCACCTGCAATCCAACCCACACCAGCCCCCTTCCACCTATTCCAGCCCGTACCAGCCCCTGCCATCCCCATGCCGCCTGCCTTTCCGCCTGCACCAGCCACTCCAGCCCGCACCAGCTACCACACCAGCCCCCATCCTCCAACATTCCAGGATGCGTGAGAAAAAGTCCATGCAAATCACAAAAAGGAAAGGCGAAATCGGATCCCCTTTCCTGAGCCCTCTTTTCCCCGAAAAGTATCCATGTAAACTTCCATTAATGTTCACTAAGAACATTGGGGTAGAGACACATCTTTTAAACCAAGACAAGAACCTAGCCAGAAAGCCGAGAAGATCCAAATAATCCCATAAGAAGTCCCACTTGACCGAATCAAAATCCTTGAATAAATCGATCTTGAAGGCACACCTAGGAACCCTAGAATCAAAATGGTATCCCCACAATAATTCCTGGGTTACAAGATTCTTAGGATGAATTGGTTTTGGTACTGAATGTTGAGGATATTTTTATCCAGATTTTGATTTATGAGTCTCTTAAGGTTATTTTTGTAACTATCCTACTAGAGGGTCCGAGTTATAAGTGGTGGAATTCTATTATTCAGACTAATCCAGACAAAGACTATTCTTGGAAAAGTTTCAAGGCATTGTTCATTTAGCATTATTTCATAATGAAGTGAAGGTACTAATGGATATAGAATTTTCTAGGAGGGGCTGTCCAGGTGGGGTGTCCAAGGGCTGCCCGGGGGGGGGGGGGGTCTATAGGGCAGGGGGGAGGGTGCAGGTGGGGTGTCTAGAAGGGGATGTCCAGGGGGTGTCTAAGGGCTGTCTGGGGGGGGGGGGTCTGCAGAGCAGGGTGTAGGTGGGGTGTCCAAGGGATATCCAGGGGGGTGCCAGGGGGTCTGCAGGGCAGGGGGAGGGTGCAGGTGTGGTGTATAGGAGGGGATGTCCAGGGGAGTGTCCAAGGTCTGTCTGGGGGGGGGGGGTTCGGGAGAGTCTGTAGGGAAGGGGGTAGGGTGCAGGTGGGGTGTCTAGGGGGGCTGTCTAGGGGGGTGTCCAAAGGCTATCCGGGGGGTTGATTTGAAGAGATAAACCCACGAGCAATGAGACGTAACCTCATAGCAATAACTTTGCTAATGATTTTTGGAAAGGTATTCCCAATAGCAATAGGTCTGAAATCCTTTACATCCACAAAATTTTCCTTATTTGGGATCAGGGAAATAAAATTGGAGTTGATTCCATAGGGCATTGAGGCATGGTTAAATAACTCCCTCATAGCGTTAAGGAGCTCATCACGAACTATGTCCCAGTAGAACATAAAGAATTAATTTGTGAACCCATCAGGACCAGCTACACTCTCAAGATTTAGAGAAAAAAAGGCACTCTTAACCTCCTTATCATTAAGGGATGCAATAAGGGATATTGTTGGATTGGTGTAGCCTGATCCGGTTGGGCCGAATGCTTGTGGCCCGCAACTGTGACCACTGTAGCAGTGCAGACTTTGGAGTCCACTTTACTGTTGCACTTTTGACTTCTATCCGACAGCCACTAGAGTATTGGATACATATAAGAAAGGATTTATAAGATTGAAAAAGTATATAATAATATTTTCTCATCTCTCCATACTAATAAAGAAATATTCTCCTCCATGAATAGCTTGAGTAGAGTTATCATCACTTTCAACTGGTCAACCTATTCCTTAAAAACCCATTCTTCAGAATGTGCCTCAATTAATCCTGATGAGATGAATGCACATCACCTATAACAACATAGAGATACTATTTGACTATAGAATAGATCGAATCAGCATCAACTAAAGCCGAGGGAGGTGGATCACTAGATGTAGATGCAACAATAGGAGGTTCCTGATAACTCAAAATTCCACTGAAATCTAAAATAAGTATTTCTCTGAAATATTATAAATATACTATGGATACAAAATCTAAAGGCATTGTGGAAACAACTCTCTCAACACTAGGTAAAGAAACCTATGTAGGTTATGATTTGGTAGGTACATCTAAGGGAAAAGCCCGAAGATCACCTGCTTGGTCAATCTGATTAACTAAGGATCCCTTAGGATATGTGCAAGGGATGTGTAGGGGGGGCTGTCCAGTAGGGGGGCTGTCCAGGGGGTCCAGCAGGGGGGGATTCTGTCCAGGGGGCTGCTGTCCAGGGGGTCCAGTAGGGGGGGGGCTGTCCAGGGGGGATGCTATCCAGGGGGGTTGGGGCTGCTGTCCAGGGGGGTCCAGCAGGGGGGTGGGGGGGCTGCTGTCCAGGGGGGTCTAGTAGGTGGGGTAAGGGGTGTGCAAGGGTGTGTGTGCAAGGGGTGAAAGAGATGTGTTTGTGTGTGTGTGTGTGTGGGGGGGGGGGGGTGGCTGCTATTTAGGGGGGTGAAGGGGGTGTACAGTAGGGGTGAAAGGTGGGGGGGGGTGTCCAGTAGGGGTGGTGCAAGGGGGTCCAGCAGTGGGGGGGGGGGGGTTCTATCCAGGGGTCCAGCAGGGGGGCTGCTGTCCATGGGGGTCCAACAGTGGGGGGGGGGGGGGCTTCTCTCCAGGGGGTCCAGAAGGGGGGACTGCTGTCCAGGGGGTCCAGCAGGGGGCTACTGCTATCCAGAGGGGTTCAGCAGGGGGGCTGTTGTCCAGGGGGGTTCGACAGGGGGCTGCTGCTATCCAAGGGGGTCCAGTAGGGGGCTGCTGCTATCAGGGGGGGGTCCAGTAGTGGGGTGGGGGGTGGAGGGGCTGCTGTCCAAGGGGGTCCAACAGGGGGGGGGAGGGGTGAAAGGGATCTGTGTGTGTGTGTGTGGGGGGGGGTGTCCAGGAGGGGGGGGGGTCTGTCCAGGGGGTGGAGGGGGGGATGCTATCCGGGGGGGGGGGGGTTCTCTCTGGTTGGGGTTGTCTAGTGGAGGTTTTTAGGAGGGAGGGGGGTTCAGGAGGGGGGGGGGGTGGTGCAAGGGTTGTCTAGCAGGGGGGGTGCTGTCCAGGTGGGGTTGTTCTGGGGGGGGGGGGTCTGTCCAGGTGGGTTTCCAGGAGGGGGGGGGGGGTTGTCCAGGGGGTGTAGGGGGGGGGGGGTGCTGTCCAGGGGGGATGCTATCTAGGTGGGGTTGTCCAGGGGGGTTTCCAGGAGGGAGGGTGTCCAGGAGGTGGGGGGGGGGGGGGGGGGGGTCCAGCGAGGGCTACTATTTGGGGGGGGGGGCTGCTGTCTGAGTGGGGTTGTCTAGGGGGGTCTGTCCAGGAGGGAGGGGGTGTGCAGAGGGGGGGGGGGTCTGTCTAGGGGGTTTTCCAGGAGGGAAGGGGGGGGGTCTGTCTAGGAGGGGGGGTTCTGTCCAGGGGTGAGTGGGGTCTTTACAGGGTGGGAAGGGGGGATGTAGGGGGATAGGTGCATGTGGGGATTTAAGGTGTAGGTGGGGTGAAAGGGGGAGAGTGGGGGTGGGATTTGCAGGGGGTGGTGGGGAGTATGAAAGGGGCCAACACCGGCTAAACGATGTTGGTTTTTTTTATGAAATATGTAGGCCTATATCCATGGTTTTAAACCGTAGCTATAGTTTTATTGCCATGGTTCCTAACCATGGCTATATGTCTATAGCCACGGTTGAAATTGTGGCTATAAGCGATGAGTGATTTTAGCCCATGCCACAGGTTGAAAACCGTGACTTTAGGGTTTTTTCCACTATTGGAACCATGGCTATAGGGATATAGCCACGGTTGGGAACCGTGGCTATAGGTTTTACCCTATATCCATGCCAATACCAACCACAGTTGTGTGAACCATGGATATAACCTATAACCATGGTTTTTGGGCCTATAGCCACGGTTTAAAACCATGGCTATAGACTAATTTTGTAGTAGTAATTCTATCTCTACCATGTAGGTTCGTTAGCTACCTATCTGTACTACTCAACATGTCTAGTTGGAAAATCACACACCATGTGACATCTCCCATCACAAGTATAGAACCACCCCTCTTTGGGCTCCCCTATTCCCCTATCTTTCCCCTAACCATGTTCCTGAGTCAGATCATGGGGAGGTCTCCGACACCAAGATCATGTCGACTGGAACCTACTAGTTATTGTAGATGACTCATCTTTATAATTCCTAGTGCCTTTGGTTACTTGGTATCCCTTTGTTAGGAAAATATCTATCAATAGTTCCTTTTATAACACCTCGTCATAGGTGGGGATGCACAAGGGCACCATTCTGGTAAAAATCTCTCTGTAGAGTCCCTGCTCAAACTTCCATGCTCGAAAGTACCCATCTCAGATCATATCAAGGGAGTACTGTGTAAGGTATGTGAACCTCGTTGCATACTCATCCACTATAATCCCTCCATGCTATATCTCAAAAATCACCTGAATCTGAATTAATCATAAGAAGGAGGGGTAGCAATCCTCATAGAATAACTACTGTAAGTTGGGCCATGAGAGTGTCGAATGATCATGCATATGTGTAACAAGAATCCACCAGTGCCCAACCAATCCATGAAAAAGGCTACCTGCCAATGTAACCACTCGATCCACTGGTGTCAGGATAATCCTGAATATATAGACCATCAAATCCATCAAATCCTCCATTTCCTAGGGATTTGGATCACCATGTAACCTCAGTTTCCTCTAGCATGGGAACTCGTAGAGTGCTCTAAGTCTGTGAACATCCTTATCCTGCTCAGCTGGCATGATATACAACTCGATAGGTGGTGGAGCTATTATCTATCCACTTGGAGGAAGGATCTCATGGGATGGAACCTGAACTAAGACCTCATCTCTCATCGGATCGTCATCATGATACAGAACTGGTATCCTGGATGGCTGTCATCACATAGGCACCCTAAAATTTATCAAGACGTACTACAATTAGTTGATCATATATATATATATATATATATATATATAAGGGGAGTTGACTAAAGAAGGATAATAAAAGACTAAATCCTATATTATGCATATACCATTGATCCCTACAACCAATGTCTTAGTATATGAAGTCAAAAAGTAGGTTTTCAAGGTTATGGTGAGTGGATACATCGTCCTCCCATACCATCACTAGGTTCCTTGACCCGAGAGGCATACTCTAGACACTTTGATATTGTTTCCCTAATCCCAAAAAAATCCTCATAAGGGGACTACTTCAAACACCATACTAAGGATCAAAGCACCTATGATACCAATCTTTCATGAATCAACCCTAATCAGGGCTCAATCCAAAACTATTACAATCCCACCTCCATAGGCTAGGGGTGGCGACTAGTGCCGAAAGGCATATCCTAAATGGGATTCCTTTTCCTAATGAACCTGTGCACAAACACCCAACCATCTAAATGTACAAGTGAAGAGGAATAATAATAAAAAGATTCAGCATCTATAATATAAACCAAGCATGTAAAACCTCTAAGATGCACAAGAGTACAATAATTACAATTGAAAAGTAAAGGGAAAAAATATACGCCCAACCAGAAAGATGTCCCAAACTGAAAAAACTGGAAATTAAAATTCTAAGAGACCGTAGCTCCCAATCTCCAAGATATGACAAAAATATGCGGTCCAAAGCACCTCATATCCCTAAGATCCTGTGAAGTCACCGCTAACCTATCTGTCATCTTCATAAGACATGAAACATGTAGGAAAAAATGATACATGGGTGATTATATACATACCTACTAGGATACCCCAAAAGATAAAAGGGGGATTAGCAAGAGACATAAACGGAATAGAAAGATAGTAGATAGTAAATAGTGAGTATCTCAACCCAAAACAATATAGTAAACTCATCCAAACATAAGGGAATCAATGTAGTGTGTAATTAGACTACACATTGAGTCTTTACTACCCATAAAAGGAGAGTAAACTCATCCAAAAACAAGGAGCTCAACAAGGTGAGTAGGTGGACTACCCTATGCATCTCTACAACCAACGACAAGAGAGTAACTAAATCCAACAACATGGAAACACACACACACACACACATTCTCAGTAAAATAATCCAAAATGAGAGAGAAATTGGATCTTTATCTCATATACTATCCTAGGAAAAGAGTCTCTAATAGTTCTAAAAGTCCATAAATGATGCCAAACATCTCACATGTCTTCCCATAAGTAATCATGTAGAGAACCATGACTCACCACTATGAGTTAAAATCGAGGGGGAATAATATATAAGTAGAGGACCTATTCCCTAGTACGTCAGGGGGTTCAACTCAATAAGTATCTGTAGAGGACCTATGCCTTGATGCAACGGGAGGGTTCCACTCTATAGGTCGAGGACCTGCACTCTGATGTGATAGGGGGTTCCAATCTGGTGTAACAAGGTCCTGCTCCCTATCTTATATGAGGTTCCAATCGGTAGATAGAGGACTCATTCTGAATTTGATGTTGGGTTCCACTCTATAGGTCGAGGAACTGTGCCCTGGTGCGATAGGGGGGTTCTACTCTAGTGTCATGAGGACCCGCGCCCTATCCGATAGGGGGTTCCACTCGGTAGATAGAGGACCCATGACCAAGATTATGGGGGGGGGGGGTCTACTCTATAGATCTAGGACCTGCACCCTAGTGTGATGGGGGGGGGGGGGTTCTACTCTGGTGTCAAGATGACCCAATCCCTATCCGATAGGGGGTTCTACTCGATAGGTAGAGGAACCACACCCAAAATGATAGGGGTTCCACTCTATAGGTCGAGGAACCATGCCCTGTTGCAATAGGGGGTTTCAATATCATGTCACAAGGACCTGTGCCCTATTCTATAGGGGGTTACACTTAGTATATAGAGGACCCGCACCCAAGATGATGGGGGTTCCACTCTATAGTTCACTGATGATCCTCTACCTGATCACTACTTCCGTCGGGTGCCGCCTAAATAAGTTTCACACCCATAAAGTCTCACATTTTATCCTAAAATACACAATAGAGGGATCCATCATATTCTACATGAAAAAATAATCAGTATAGTCTAGTCACATGCCAAAATATGAGTCCAAATGAAAGAGATATGAGAGGTTGAAGTTTATTCAAAAGGAACCAAGGGGTACACAACATGTGAGGGGACCCACATGACGTGCGATACCACTTGATCACCTAGATGTGTCCCTGGAGGTAAAAATATCCCCAAACCATATAGCACTACATGGTGTATACAAGACACTCAATATCCCTATCAATGCACCTTGTCTGTATCCGTGTACTTTGGTACATGACCATGTGCCTGGCCATGCCCATGTACTTATGTACACAACATGCAACTGGCCATGTCCTTCTACATGGGCTCTTTCCTATGTGTTCCAACACATGTATCATCTACTTGGGGAATAGGTACATGGTTTGTTGGAGTTATACATTCCATGTAATCTTTATAAGTTTCCTAAACCCTAGCCTTCACAACATAGGGGCTACACACAGTGTGTTAATCGTGATACCCGGCGTGTAGTCATTTTTTTTACAGAACTTCAGATCTACACTTTGTAATTTATATATAGTTATTCCATATTCATATTTGACCTCTTATTAACCCAAAATTGGTGGATCAATCCATCATTTGTAGTTTTCAACTATCCGGTGGCTGGAAAACCGATTACATTGAATCGCTAGAAGGTCACACGAACCTCCGTCGTCCCACACTCCTCCCATCAATCTCAAATATCAAATACAAGAGAAATAGTGAATATTATAAATTATTCAACCCCAAATTCATCCTTTATATTCTATCACATTTTTACTTGCGAATGTTTGTGAATATGGGGGTCTTATTAGGCTCGGTCTTGCTCGACAATGTCGAATCGTGACCACAGTGTCTAATGATGATGAAAATTGAGGGGGAAAAGGCACAATTTTTTTTATAAATATTTTCCAAGAATTATTTTCCAATGATAATTAAAGGGGATATCTAGGGTTATAAATGAAATAATAATCAATTTAATTCAATATATGGGTGCATGTAAGGTTCAACAATTGGAGAAGATCATAGAAGGGATGATCCTGTTCAATCAATTTAATCAACAAGGGAATAAAACACAAATTGATTAGTCTTAAATGGACACTGGACAATTTTTCATCTAAAAACATGGTTACCAATGATTTATTTAAGTTATTGTGTTTACTAATTATTGATCTACCCCGATCTGGAGTCTCATCGTCATATGATGCGATTTTACAAATGGAGGAGGAATAACATTCTAGAATCATCCTAGGGTTTATTTGGATAACTATGGAGGATTATACATAGCTATGATTTTATAGAATTAATATATTATGTTAATTTATTTAATTAATAAAATTAATAATTTAATTGATCCACTAAATGTACTACCAATAGCCAGCTTATCTGAACGCCCTCTGCTGACCAATTTTAGGTTGCTCCTAGGGTAAACATAATGCTCCAGACTCAACCGCGGTCTTGGATTTATAATATAAGATTCTATTTAAGATTTATCCCATTTTATTTAAGAAACCATGAATGTTTAATATAAAATATATTTAATATCTATTTAAAATTAATTTCGGGCACACCGGGCCTCAGAATCACTCGTCGTCTCAACGCATGACTCTAAAAATATATGCATAAATATTTTAAAGTATTAAAATGGAAAAAATGGGTCTCTATAGGTAATTTATTACTCTCACACCTCTAATAGAAAGAGTTAACATGAGTTATGGGTTTGAGAATAGTGAATGGAATTTGGGGAAAAATATGTGATATCCATGAGTAGATAAGAAAGTCAAGGAGTCATGAATTCAAAAATGTCATAATTAATTTGAGGTTATTAGAATATAATAATATGGGCTGATGGATGAGTTATTCATTTGGGTAAAAAAAATTGTGATCTTGATTCTAAGTCATAGAGAAGTTCTTGAGGATTCCACGATGGTTAAGAAATTTATGAGAAATCTACTAGATAAATTTGATGTAAAAAATTATTCCCTTTTGGATAAATACATAGATGGGTTGATAATTTATAATATCAATTGTTTCTTGATAACCTATGAGATAATAATAGGTCCAACCTTAAATAAGGAAGTAAAATATAAAAATAAGACTACATTCAATGCTTTTAAGTGTTCGAAACATCTTGAACCTAAGAGGTCTCATGAGGATGAAACCAATGCCAGGAATGATGCCATGGATTTCAATGAATTTATTTCACTATTTTATAAAGGAATGAAGATAGGAAAAGGTAAATATAAAGGTAGAATTATTTTTAAGTGTTTAAATTTTGGAATGATTGGATATTTTCAACTAGTTTCTTTGATATGGAATAAGAAAATAGATAGTATGATCAACCCAAAATATTATAAAGGAAAAATAATATGGGGGGTGATTATTATGGAGAAACTTATTTTAAAGGAAAAACTAAAGTCCAAAAAAGCAAATAAGAATAACTTTATCTTAAAACACGATTCCACATCTTGAGATAAGTAAAGTTAAATGGATGGTGAGGACTAAAATAATGAATTACCCATAGTTTTATGGATAAATAAAATTAGTTTAATAATCTATATAGTAAAGAATAATGTATCAGTGAAGATGAAATAAATGATAAGGAGGCACAAAAATGAGTTTAAATGGATCTCTTTGTGTATTTAAAATAAAACTCGAAGGGTTTATTCTTAGTGATGATGGTTCTCGAGCTTGTAAGTTGAAGAAACCACTATATGGGATTAAGAAATTTCCTCAAGAATTGTACTCTAAACTAGATTGTATCATAAAGAATATGGATTAAAAAAAAGGAAAAGTGGATTGAAATATATATTTCAAGGTAGATGACACAATTAACTACCATGATTTTATAAAAATATGACTTTATTTTTGCTGGAAACAAAAAAGAAAAGTGTGAGTAATTTTCCACCCAAATTATAAAACACATTGAGATGTTAATGATTGTTGATATAACATTATTTTTGGGATTTTAAATCATTAACATAACAAAATATATTTTTCTATCATAGGAAAATTATACTCATATGTTGTTAAATAAGTTCAAAGTGGAAGAATTGAGAGAGGTATCCACTCCTATACCCTTAGGGCCATGTTTTCCTTAGATGAAGAATTAAGGAGTGTTGTTATAAGAATTTTTAGATACTTATTATAATTATACTCTATTTGAATTAAAAAAATAGATATCATGTTTGAAATTACTCTTTGTGAAAGAAAGCGATCTTAAGGAGTCACATCTTATAGAAGTGAAACAAATATTTCACCACTTCAATGAAACTCTTGATTATGGATTTAGGAATGATAAATATTTATACTTACATATTCATGGCTATTATAATGCATATTGGGTAGGTGAAATTCTCGATCTAAAGTAAATATCTGGTGAAATATTCTTTATTAGAGGAATTTGTGCTTCTTGGAACTACAATAAGAAAAAATCAATCACTTTAAGTAAAAAAATAAGATAAGTATTCTATGAATTATAATAAAAATCACAAATTATATAGATAAATTAACATTTTAAATACACTAGGGTGGAAAGTTCATACCCATTTATGGTTGGGTTTGGTAATCAAAGTGAAATCAACTTCTTACAGAATTTTGTATAATATTTACCATCGAAACATATTGATATAGAGTTCCAATTCATCTAGGAGAAGGTGAAATTTAGAGATATTTCATTGGAATATGTTTCAATAAATCATAAAGTGGTGGATATAATGATGAATCCCCTAATTAAGGATTACTTCTAGCACCTGAGAGTGTTGTTGGGAATGTATACTCTCCCAAAATCCCTATAAGTTCATTATTTTATTTTCCCTCTTTTATTTATTTTCATTTGTTGTTAAAGAGGGAGAATATAAAAGGATATATTCTTGTAAAGTAGGATATGATATATTTATTTTTTTATGTGATGATCATGGGGGAGAAAATAAATATAGTTTTCCTTGTAGGGGGAGACATGATGTATTGAAATCTAAAGTATGAGGAGGTTCCCATATGTTTTTCACATGTTGCAACAAATATAAAGGGTAATATTAAAGAGACCTTGTTATTAGGTTGCTGATTTTTAGAGTTTAAGATCCCACTTGAAGTGAATTAATAAATGGGGAGTTGTTAATTGATCGTAATTGAGACATGGTCAATATAATATTAATCTTTACATTGAGAGTTTAAGAAATCTAAAAAACATCATTCTATCCTATGTTGTGGAGTTTAGATAACTTTAAAATTGGAATATTTTTATGAATTGTTTCTTGATATAATTTATTAATGAATATTGAAGGTGTTTTCATGTTTTATTTATTGAAAAAATTATCATAAATAAGAGAGAGGATTTTTGGAGTTGAGTTGGAAGCAAATAAATGTAGAAATTTTAAAGAAGAAAAGTCTGTTGTGTTGACACAAAATACATGGAATGGTGAGCTTGACTAAAACATATTGTGAAGAAATCAAGGGTAAATGGATATTTTAGAAGTCATGGTATCATTATTGACTTGTAGTAGACCTCAGGTAGGATGAAATGAGCAAGAGGGATCCTGTAGTGAAATGAAAAATCCCTATGAACCATGGCCAAGGAAGAAATGTCTATAGTGATATTCATTTTGGGTTAAATATGAAGGGATATATAGTGTGGATGAATACACAATTTCATGGTGTATGATTAAAGACAAATCTTTAGAATTATAATGAATTGAGGAAGCAACTAGATATAGAGATATATCTATCCATGGATCTCGAATCTGGTTGGCGTTATCTATACTATGATGTGGTGGATACCTACATATCATGGTGGATTTATGATTATAAATAAATGTTGTTTTTTAACCAGTTATGCTGAAAAATAGAGATATTTTGATAAATATTCTAGAGAGTGTTTTATAGAGGATTAGGATAGATTTAAAGAGAATAATGATAATGTACACATGATCCAAATATTGAGGAACTTGAAAAGGGAAGAAAAAGACGGATTAACTTGTTGAAACTCATCTTGATCCTTATTTTAATTTGTGGTCAAGACTATTTTCCTGCTCCATTCCTTGTTCTTGTTGATAACAAGGTAAAAAAATGGAAAATTAGATCACAATCATTGGAAAAATATGATTATCTACTTAATAAAAAGAGTGTGTGAACCTTTCCGAACTCTTTTTTCATACTCTTTCTCTCTCTAAACCACATCATCACATTATTTAATCTTTGATCCTACACCCTAACTAGTGATGTAAAATTATCTTAGGTTTGGTGTTTTTATAATGACCGATTCACCCCACTCTAAGTGGTGGTGAACTCTCACATGGTCCTATACAAAAAATCCATGTTTACTTATTATATCAACTTACTACATCCAAATAACCACTGATGTATTTAACATGTAATTATTGACCATTCCATCAATCCTAAACCCAAACACATGTACATCACTATCTGGTAAATTGATGTCAAATTCTTAAACTTGGGATTATTATTCCCATAATTAATTGGAATGAACTTTACACATACAAACCATTCCCCTATTCATATTTTAAAAATTTCCCTTTAAACTCAACCACCATGAACTATTAAGTGATATAAATGAATAAAATAATTTTCACAACACCAAAATCTATTTCTCAAAGTCTTAACCATAATTCCTCACTCAATTCCATCCCCTTTCACTCTTACTGAGTGTTATATAAAAACTCCCATACTCATTAGTAGTTCCAACTTCCATACCCGGTTTAGCTATAAAGTTGCATAATGAAATCGATCCTTCTAATTATTTTAATACCACAAAATTATCCCACACAAATGGTTTAACCACCATAGTGATTCCAATTATGATTCCCACTACCAAACTTTCCATATATCCCACAAAACCCATTAATATTATGTGAAATTCGTAATATATAAGATCTATTTTACTATAAACAAGAAAATAACTCTAGTTAACTACTCACTTTACCCTTTTATTATTGACATTAAATTCCCATAATAACACTCAGTGACTCTCAACTATTAAGATATTACTCCCTAGCACCCTTTCCCATTCACATCATTATATCCTATTGAACCCCCTGACCAAGATGCATCATTGCATGACATTATTACTATTCTATTATGTTTATTCCATAGATGCCCACCAATTATAACACCAAACAATTATATCCAATCCTGATTTTTTTCACATACCCATACTAAGTAACTTGTTTCCCATGAACATTGTTAGTCAAATACACACACCATATTGCATATGACAACACATAATACATCACATTTCCTAAAACCCAATTTATATGATCTAATAAATCCTTAATTCTTTCCAAATATAAAAAATTTAAATATCTTATCAATGATAATAAACATAGAGTTACACCCCATATAACTATTCTCCCCAATCTATAGAGTTACATCATACTTCCCATTAATGATGATCAGTTCACATGATAACCAAATATAAAAATCCTATATTTTATTCCCCTGTTATTCCATACTAACACTAGTGATGAAATCAAATTCATTTATCCAATAATAAACCCCACCTCTTATTACATGTGATGTATTTACCACTTGATTTATGACAAAGTAAAATTCCATATATCAGGGATACTTCACATCCAACTATAATACCCATGAGAATCATTCAATACCTATACCCCCTTAGTACCCCTACCAAAAAAACTAGCCTTGATGATAATAGTGTAACATCTATGGACCAAATACTATATACAAGACCCAAATAGGATTGATACGTACCTTGAGGATACCTTACTCTATAATTTAGATTATTGAGTTATGGTGAGGGTCTTTCAATGTCATGTGGAGATGATACCATATATTAGATAACTATAAATAAATAGGAAATAATAAACAACCATCATACATGATATCAAAACATAATATATAATTTTCATAAATGGGATAACCATAATTAAATATATAACATTCTCTAATAAAAAATGAGACCCATAAAATTTCATAATAATCATACATTAAAAGAAAGATTTCCTAATGGGTCGATCATATACATGATATAATGCAAAAATATAAAATAAAGGTGTCACTTATAAAAAGTAGGTCTAAGGCCATTCCCAAATGCATCTCTCAACCCCACTACCTAGCTCCAGCTAATCCATCAAATAAAGAACAATTTCCCTTCCCTACACCATAAATAATTAATTTTTCACTACCATCAGAGTGCGTGTGTAGGGAATAAGTAATATACTCAACTAGTACTTCTCCCATGCAAATGCATAGGTCTGTTCACCATTACATATCATAAAATAAGAAAATTTAAAGTTTTTTAGAGAACATAATAGGTTAGATAACATTAAAATGAAAATAAATATAAATATAAAAATAGGTAATTGGTTTTGATATTCACTAAGTACATAGATAAAAGAGGAAACTAGAGAGAAAGATGTTAAAATGTCAAAAAAAAATTCAGCCTTATTTTGTAAGTTTATCTTTGTAGATGGATGTGGTCCGTTGTTATAGTCAATTGAAACCTAAGATTACCCACATATTACAATGTCATGTTACACTGAATCCTCACCATCAAAATCATTTAATAGGTTTTTATGAAAAGACAATCATGTTTTAATAATAAATATAAAATATTAATGCAACTAAAATCTCAGGATAAAAAATCTAAATATTAACAAAGAATTGAAAAATTGAAAATAAAAAGTGTACTATTTGTTTTAAATGTAGTAAATTTGTAAATGACCACAAAAAATTCATTTTTATCATATAATTTTAAATTAAATACCTTTATCGCTGGATCAAGACGTTTGAAAAAATATACTGGTAAAAATTGAAAGAATCAAGACTAATGATGTAGAGAATTTATAACATAATATTAAAGAAAACACTAATAGTTTAGTTTTTAACATAATATTCAATGTATACATAAGTTTAGAGATGAAATAATTTAAAAAATTATTTCATCATAATGTACATAAAGGTAAATGAAAGTAGTTAATATTAGATCTATCCTTACATATTAAAAATATATTAATAATTTTTGATCCTTCTAAAATGTTTATGGGATATAGGAATTTATCTAAATTATTTTGAGAGTTTAACATGTTGAATATAAATAATTCTATAATTACACCCACACACTCCATTAGTGTCAGTGTAGTCAATGTTGGATGTGCATATGGTGTTGAAGTAGTAAGAAATGTTATGATTTCCTTCCCTAGTATACATTTGGGTGTGTGCATACCCTACATTGGTGGATCACACCTTGTTAATTCTAGTGGTACCTTAAGTTTTGATACATCGGCATTGGGTGGGACTCATTTTCCTAAGTGCTTGAATTTTAAAATTTCAAAAGAACATATCATCACGATGAATATTATATACTCAGATTTATAATTCCACATTATAAGTGAATTTTAAATAAAAAATTTAAAAGGTATGCATCACCCTATATACATAGGGGTAATTACTTAGTAATAATTGAGGAAGTGAAAATAGTTGAAGTGATACATAGGGGTAATCATGTGTGCATGTGCAAGGGTAACCACTGCTATGTAAGTGGTGCCAAAAAATAGAAAAGTGAAAACTTTTAGAGGTTAGGAAGATGACACACAAAGGACAAAAATATGATATTTAAAGGTTACTGAGATACACTCTTGATGAAATGTAAAAAGATATCATGTCATAAAAATATTGGTTCATGTTGTGATGAGTATATATAAGATCCTTTTCTTTATATATAATAAATGAAATATTTAAGGGCTACTATCATGGGATGGATGGACACACCATAAATCAAAAAAATAATAAAACTAAATTATAAAGATATAAATACTAAAATATGAACATTTTATAAGAAGAGAAGCATATATATCACAATTTTAACATGCCTGAACTAGATGTACAAGCTTGTTTATGAAGAACCTAAATTGTAATGTTATAATAACCACATTTTTTTTCTAATTTCATAAAAATACCTAATTTCTTTGTAAAATAATTTATGGGTAAAAAAAAGTAACCACACATTTAGTTCCCCCTTCATCATAAAAACTATCCTCATAGGTAAGCACAAAATTAGTGTCCTACCTCACAGATGAGTATCCCTCAAGATATCCTCACAGAAAAGGTAGTCCCTCACAATCATTGGTTTCCATGACCTTTAGCTAATTTCAAAAAAATTATTCATATACAACATCCCATAATTCAACTCATAACTTTCATTTTCATGATTCAACTCATTATCTCTTTATGAGCCAACTCATGTCAATCTTAACATTACATCGCAACCCATAACATTTCACAATATGCATTGACTATGGATGAACGAAAAAAATATTTCCTTATATTATTATCAATACATTTGAAAAAACAACAATACATAAAATGATAACTGAATATGACCATATCGATCCAACATAATTCATTGACCAGGTCACACAGGTAACCAAAACGTTGTTTTGAAATTCAAACTTCCTAATAATTTGTGAATATAACCCCTCAAGTAATTCATTTCTTGTGAAGTTATTTAGAATATATGGGATATCCTATGGATTTCTATATCCCTTTCATGAGTTAAAACTTAAATTGTATATGAATTAATAACATAAATTTTTTTTAATGTTAGAAAAATACCTAATGTCTCATTTTAATACTTCATGTGTAAAAAAAGTGAAAGAGGGATCTCATATGTGTTTAATCAAAGGTTACGACTACTATTAATGAATAAAAAATATGTAAAATCTTGTTTATAAGGAATGTATGCTCATATGGAATGGTTTTAGCATTACAAGCCTACATATTCTGAGTTTCATAAAATATATTTCTAAGATAAATAGATAAATTAATAGTACTATATTATAGGAATGGATAAAAATTATAAATATAATTTTTTATTTAAAAAGTTACAATAAAAATATTAGTCAATTAATAGTAAAAATATATACCTAAGTAGATGAAATATTCATGGTTTATTTAACAAATTCAACCTTAGTGATACTAATTCATGAAGATCCATTACTTTGACACTCCTATACACTAATAATAAAAATAATATTGTAATGCACATATTGTTATTTTTATATATATGAAATTTAAGAAATTTAACACAGTAGTACTTGGTTATATTCAAAAGTGTTATAAAAATTGTTGATGTAATTTTTATTTTCTAAGAGGAAGAGAACTTTATAAGTTCATAAGAATAGTGATGGTTCTGAATTTTGTAAATTTTTATGCCAATTGACAGCAAAACCCTTTTTGATTTGAAAATATTTAACTTTAGAGGAAACCTGAAGTCATCATTGTACTACATTGAAAATGAATAGAAATGATTGTCAAATTAAACTATAAATGTATTGACATAATGTATACATTTATTTATTTGTACCTATGTCAAATTATCTCTTAACTATGAATCTATTATAGTTATAAATTGCATAATTTTCTTATTAAATGGAATAATTGAAATTAATTCCTTGCAACCAATCACCATTAGTTGCACTTTGAATCTATTGTATTTTAAAATCATATTAGACAATGATTTATGTCAAATAATAACATTCCAAAAAATAATCAATTAATAGATAAATTAATTAGTAAATTAAAAAACTAAAAACCTTGGAGTAGTTCAATTAGGAGAGGATTTTCAGTTCTGAAATGAAATATTTCCATCAGAAATGTCAACTTTCTTCATGTATGAATTACATGATTCATAATAACAACTATAGGTGATTTGAATTTTCTATATTATAGAAATATTTAAACACCATTTAGGCTATAAAATAGCGTGATCAATTTTTTTTTTCATATAATAGAAAATAATAGAACATTATATAATATAGAATATTATAATTTAAAAGTTAAGGAAATGTTACTAACTTATTGATAGTTTTTGATATCATGAATTGTTTTTCTGTTGTTCCGGTACAACATAGGTGTAAAAAAAATGTTCCATGGTGTTGTTCCTAGACTAAGAATCTATGCGCACATGAGCAACATAGACCCGATAGTTGAAAAATAAGTAACATTATCAATTAGAAATCATGGATAATACACATATAATGTAAAAAATATTAATAAAAAATTAATGAAATGTATTTTTATTTGAAATGAAACATAGTTATTAAGTTTTTGAATATTGGAATATCAGGTTTTAAAATTCATTTCATTGCATTAAAGCAAGTTGTCATGATAACAGAAGGTGCATGGAATTCAAAAATAGAAGATAATATAATTTTTTAAGACATTTACAAAATAAAAAATATATATAAAGAGTAAAAAGGTAATGAATAGAAAGAAAGATTACCACTCAATCTATTTTCCATGAAAAGTTGAATTACCAAAACAGTAGATGACTCAATGATGTTTTCCAAATAATTTGACATTTGTATTTAAAAATCACCCCATAAACTGTAATTAACCTGTAACACTCTAAAAACCATATAAAGAAAAAAAATTAATTGTAATTCATTAGACATATATAGTAAAGTGAAAAAATGGATAACCTTTGATCCTTTAAAAAATTTACATCTTTTTGTTAGAATTCTCTATAAATTTCATTAGATGGAAATAATGTAAATTCCCAATAATGTATTAAACATTAAAGAAAAAAAATAATAGATAGTTAATGAACATTGCGACTATATCAAAGCCAATTTTATTTTTTAATGAATATATATAAATACATGTAAAAGTAATGAGTATAAAGTGACCATATTTTTTCTTCATATAAGAGTAATTATTTTTGTATTGATTAAACATGTGTGTTAAAAATAAATAGAAACACATTAAGTGAAATAGAAATAACATTTACCTATTAGATTCTCTTTTAGAACCCTTTTTTGTATAATATTATAAAAATAAATAAAATTGAAGCTAAATAGTGTAAAATTAACATCACATGGATGAACATGGGTGGTTGACGAAAACATAACTTTACACCCATGATGAGTTGACAAGAAGCTTCCATGATTTGATGTAATTTGGAAATTTTGTATAATACAACACAAACCTTCAGAAACTAATTGTTTAAACCTTGAGATTAATTGAATTCCACTGATTTTATATGGAATATTTGTTCCCCTCATAAGGTATTTTTATATGTAGAATATATTATGAAAACATATTATTGTTTCTTATCTTGATAACATAATATAATCTTTTAACTATATATATTAATTGAATAATCAGTAATTAAAATATAAGTTTTTCATTCTTATTTTCATTACTCAAATTTTCATCACTAAGAATTATTTCTATAATGACAACATCGTAAGAGTAATTGGAAGATGAAATATAAAATATATTTAAAATTATATCTTATATTTTTAGAGTTTAACCATATTCAAGGGTAATTTTATTAAATGGAGTAAATGATCATGAAATTTTTGTAACTCTACAAATAATAATTCAGTGAACATATAAAATAATGTCATTAATAATAAAAATCATGTATGTCTACCAATTTGAAGTGGAAAAAAATATAACAAATTAATTTAACATAATGGATACCTAATACATGTTATAAAAAATTTCTTTATAGACAATATTATGTATCGAATTAGAGGAAGTGTTATCTTTATCATCAACCCCTATTTTCAAAAATTTTCTAGATGTGACTCTAGATATGGAAACATATAGTTTTCCATGATAGAAATAGGCTTTAAAAGTTATAAACCAACACAATAAAATGATCGTCAGTGAATTTTTTTAATATTCATTATATAAGAAACAATCAAAGGATACTATATTTTTTTTGTAGTTTGAATGGTCAATAGAATTCTAGTGTATCATATTAATTCTTGGTATGAATACAAGATGCCCATAATGAAATATAACTATAATTTCTACTCTAATGACATGGTCACCCATGTTCCCAATGGTCAAACAAGTACCATTATATAAACGCACATATTGATCTATATTTCTAAGAAAGATAACAGGGACTCCAATATTCAATGTAATTTAATGGGGATGAAACTTAGAGATATTGATACCATTTAAAATTTCATCCATGTATATGTTCTATGTATTATCAGTATAAAAAATTCACCTACATAAAAAATTTTAATTGAGGTAATCTTTGGTTTCATGAGAAGTCAAAGATAATATAGTCATTTACTTTATGTAAATATCACGAGTTGGTGATAATACTACATGATCTTTCAAGTAATTTACATTAAAATAATAGTCAATAAAATTATGTAATGTTTAGTCAATAATTTCATACATTAGGATTTCAAATTATGTAATGGGTTGTGTTGATGGAATTTGAATGACTTCTTCACCATCATTCAGGTCACCAATTTTAATATCCACTGAGTAAATTCTTTTACTTCAACTAAATCATCATTACAGGCATTTGAATTCAT
Organism: Viscum album; assembly: GCA_963277665.1. Lineage (NCBI taxonomy): Eukaryota > Viridiplantae > Streptophyta > Magnoliopsida > Santalales > Viscaceae > Viscum > Viscum album. The sequence goes on from OY728122.1 coordinate 603,101,023, forward strand.
TCTCATGTTTTTTTCAATGTTAAATCCTGAAAATATCACCATATATATGAAGAATTTATAATTTAAAACACAATTTAATTTATATTTACACTTATTATTAGAGGTAATATTTGCTTGAAATCACTCCATAAGACAATAGTAAGGACACCAAAAGGTAAATTTGAAGCATTTTAATTTTTTACAGAAATTTTATCTCTCAAAAATGATCAAGATATTAAAAAAAATGTTTATGAATAATTAGAAACTCATCCCAAATAATGTGGTTTTTTAATAGAATAAGTTCTATAAGATCACTACCTTACTGAATATTGCAAACTGAATGTTCATTAATGGATACTAAAATATGAAATTTAGAGTGTCTGATCTTCTGTATGGAAGGAGTAATGATGCTATTCCACCTGGAGAAATTACAATAACAATATTACCTTATGACCATAGCATACATGTTAAATATCTATAAATTAAAGTCTTACTCATTTCCCCATATTCATTAATGAAAAAAATCCAGAAGTAGGATATAAAGAAGACATAATGACAACCATAATATGTTTCTGTTCAATAGTAAGCCTAATTTGTAGAATTTCATACTCATTTTTAAGTTATTAATTGTTATAATTAAGTTACTATACAACTAAATCATTTCCTTTAATATCATTTAATAAATTTAGAACCAGTATAATAGGATAACAATGAAAAGATCTACCATTGGTGCGCAGAATGTTGTCTATTTCAAGTAAAACATATATTTTCCTTTGATAATTAGCGAGTGTTAAATATAATAAATAGAAAACTATTTTATAAAATATTGTAATAATAGTGTTATAAAATCATTATCATATTCAATTTAGATAATATGATAGAGAGTAAGTTATAAAAATGTTGATGATTTTTTAAAGAAGTAAATAAAACATAAGTGAATAATCATTTGAGCATTAACTCTATAAAAAAATGGACCAAATATATAGAAATTCTACAATCGTATTGTGTGTAAGTTGGAACACTTCATGTCCATAATTTTATAAAAAAAATTAAATTAAAATATATGAAAACATGGTTTTCTTATTTAATTAGTAAACATTTAAGACATCCAATATTTATAAAAAGACTATATTAGCTATTATATAATAAAATATATATTTCAAAAATATATTTAATGGAATAAAAATAATATAAAATTTAAAAATTATGGAGTTTTTATACACCTTTTTAATAGTAATTATAGTAATATGGAAAATTCCATTTATATAGACAATAATATAATAATTTAAGAAAACACAACTATATTTTCAGCCTTTTTTATATTCAATATAAACATGAAATTGTAATAATTTTGAATAATAAGAATACAAATTAAATCACAAATAATTATTAAAGTAAATAAAAATTGAAATATTACACAGGTCAAAAATCACATATTTAAAGAATATATATATTTTAAAGTGGACCAAACAGTTAGAATTTAATGTTCATACTCTATTAGTGTTGGACGATTTCATGTCTATAATTTGAGGAATAAAATTCTATAAATAATACATATGAAAACATAATTTTATAATTAATTTATTAAAGTAAATGATATTAAAGATATAGTAAATATGTATACCATGTTTTTAATTCTACCTCTACCCCAAAAAATATAAGCATATATATTTCATGTAATGCACAATTTTTTCAATAATATCTAGCGAGTGTTTATTGAAAGAAATAAAATTTTCTATTAATTCTTTTTTATAATAGTTTAACATTGTTGTTCATATAGATAACCAATATAGTATAACAAATTTAACTTGAAATAATTATTCTTAAGTAAATTTATAAGAAATAATTTTAAAAATATTATTGATTTTATTTTATTTTATAAAAAATCATAGATATTCATAACATATATTTAACATATTGTATGAATCACAAGGAGTGTGTTAGGAAATTATTCTGAAGAAATGGAAAAGTAAAATTACACTAAACACTTTCAATAATCTTCATACATATTAAATTAGATCATTTCAAACCTATAATTAAAAGAAACAAAATTATAGTTTATTGATTCATATAAATTTATAACTTACATTAAAGAAAATTTAAACATTATAAATCATTTACATATACAAAATTTAGACAATATATAAATATAATATAACAAAAAAATTTATATCAACCAGTTATTAGTAGTTATAAAATTCCAAATATAGTGAAATTGTATACCTTTTATTTTTAAATTATGGCATTGGGAATAAAGAATATCTTCATTTAGAATAATCTAGGTTTCATTCCAAAAAATACGAGGTTGAGTAATATTATTTGAGAATAACTTACTGGAAAATAATATGTTCAAGGACTATCCCATACCCCAATGTGAAACCTCATTAATATCTTCAATAAACCCTGTATCATCAGTTAATAATCCCAAACTATAATAGGTCTCCCTGAATGTATAATGAATAACGATGGTCACTATCAATATACATTGATAATAATTTACATCATTAATATTTGTAAAAAGTATAATAAATTAATATAGCTCTTCATTTATGGGTAACACATAATACAATCTACCAATATAGAATCCCTGCTTCCGGGGGATCCATTTTCTTTCATATGAGTTAAAGAAAAATCTTATTGGGAATTTTGTATAAGTTAGATTTCTTCCTTTGGTATATATTTTATTTTCATAAAATCAAGAAGAAAAAATTATTTTAGAAATTTTTATTTTACTCAATATATCTTCGATATTATCACCATTAATATAGGTGACATTGTGTTTTCCTGGTAAATTAAAATGAAATCTCTCTACTAGAAGATATACATAATGGATATCATAATACAAAATTCTCTAGGAATCTTTGTAACGTAATTTCTATTAACTATCATAATACATTTTAATCTCATTTATATTTTTTCTTCTTCAGAAAAGTGATTTCTATTGGGCTCATAAAGTTCCACTATTATATGATTATGACCATTCCCAATATATTTAAAATGGTATTTGATATAGGGTTATTGGTTGAAAAACTCAATATTTATATGATCTTGATTCTTTAATATTAAAACAGGATTGTAAGGGAGAAAACAATATTATCTAAATGAACAGCATTCTTGAGAACTATACTTCCAATATTCCTTCTTTGATAAATTACACAACCATCATCATCAACTATTTTATTCTATACTAATTTATTTGGGTAAAAATTAGAATTTTTTCCATTTTTCATATAAGGGGATTGATGGTTAGCATCTCCACATGTCCCATGGATTATAAAAATTTTAACATATTCATGTAGTCTTGGGAAGACACCTTTATTTGGAATTTCAGCACTACCAATTATATTTATATTTTTTTGGATTAGTTACTTTGTTCTCATGATAAAGAAACATGAGAATTTTCACATGAGGACAACCTTGTTTTTTTAATTACACTATATAAACAACTATATATAAAATATTAGGATTAGTTAAATAACATATATTATGATACATAAATAGTATATTTTCAAGATTTTAAGAATAGAACCTTTGAAGTACATTACCTGCTCAAGAATTTCCAGAGAAACATCTTTGTCACAAATCTTTCATTAGATGGTCAACCTTCATATTGAATACTCTTAATAGTATTTTTGGATAGTATGAAAGTCAAATATTTTTATTTGTAAAAAATTTAGAAATTTTAGTCCACATTGGATTACATGTAAGTATTAAAAAAAATCTATATATCCTTCCCAATTATATATTGACATCACATCTTAGTAATTTTGAATCATATACCTTGGACCACAAGTAAATCTTGAAGGTAAAATAATAAACTTTCCATAGGAAGAGTCATCATGATCACCATTAAGATATATATCTTACAAGTAATTGTAAATTTAAACTCTCAATTTCATTTAATTAAAGTGAATAAATGAAAGTCTTTGAGATTCAATCATTGTATAAGAATCTAAAATAAATTTTTGAAATATCTACCAAGAATGGATAAGAGTTGATACATCAATGGAAAAAAATTACAAGTGATAAGAAAATCATTCTCTCATAGTCACTTTCCAGAATAATGATATATATTATCAACATATCCATCCTAAAAACCTCAAAAAATAAGTGGATATTGAAATGTAAGGTACAATTGGTGAAGCTTATATATGCATTGTAGGTTACCACTCTTTATTTGTATGATTATATACATTTCTTGATTAAGATTATCAATGTCACTGACTATAAACATTGAAATTTTAGAATTAGTTGGTAAGTTATATGTCAATTCATTTGTTCCTCATCATTTAAGAATTCATAGCTTTAAATTTGTAATTTCATGTGACCAAAGAATATACCTTATAGTTTTGAAATAATGAGTTAAATAATTGTTAAAATCAATATTTTCTTATAGTGTCCCCACAATATTAGAATTAATTGATGATTTAAAAATACTTTCATCAAATTTACTTGAAACGAAATCGACACTTGAAACTAAAAAAATGTTTTATCAATGAATTTCATAATGAATTTTAAAATTAATTAACTGCTCATATTCTGTTATGAGCCTCATTTGCAGTGTCATATATTTAAACTTGTAACAACTTTGGCGGATTTCAATCATGTGGAATTAAAATACCTAAATGATTTTAGTTTTGACCATTCAATCTAAATATGTTCGGACACCCACCATTGTTAATAATTCTATCAACTTTTCTACCCACTGACATGAATGAAAAAATTTCATTATAAATGTGGATATCCTCTTGGAATGTTTTTTCCTCGATATAATTAAACTTTAAAACCAATGGTTTTATATATTTTGGACATGAATTTAGTTATCCCAACATAATCTTTCTTATAAAGAAACATAAAGAGAAATGTGGGTTTTTTTGGTTCCACATTTTTTATTTCTCTCGTCAAACCAAAATTTTGAACCATAATATTCGAAGATGTGAAAAGGATCTCTAATATCTAAGTATAATAAAATAATAATAAAATATATTATAAAATATTAATTGAAAAGTAATAATAATATCATAAACACAGATATCATTTTTTTTATTATTGAGATAAAGGAAATTATTAAACTAAGTTGTCCATTCTCCAGTTTTGAGTAATAGTAAATTTTTTGTAGCATAAAATGTTATTGGAATTTAATGTATTGTATATTTGGTATTATTATAAATATGGTTAATAATTGAAACTTATAAAAACAAAATTATGTGGAAATACCTGTATAATGTGGCATAACCTATAACATACCATTAGTTATTATATGTGTTCCTGATGGTATATTGTTCATTAAATATTGAACATGTGAAAATTGGATAGAAAATATATATGTAGTATAAGTTCATCTTGAAGAAATAATAAATTATAGTATACGTTACATATATGTATAAGTAAAATATGTTATTTTATTTAGAATTTGTAACATACCTGATGCAGAAAATGAATATAAATTTACAGTAATGTTATCAGTAAAATGATTCTTATCAAAAGAGGAATGGGTAAGCAATATTAATGAATATAAAGTACATACATAGTTTATTGCAATGATTTGTACTTACCGTGTCTTTGAAGGAAGTTTTGATTCACTAAAAACATCCATAACATTCATTGAAGCAAGTGTGACTAAGGAAACACTCAATGAATGTATATAAGTAAGTCTAATATATACAAAAAATTGTTCATCATAATATAATAACAACATACTCATAATAGGAAGGACCATGTTGTAACATGGTATCTATTATTTGTTTTCACTTGTTTGATCCAATAGATAATGTGGAAAAATTATCATGTTGTTTACTCACTTCTAATTAAAGGAAAGTATAATTTTATCTTTTTTATGTAAATTAAGATTACTTTAAAAATGAAAAAAATTGTAATAGTAAACATAAAATAAAAAAACCATTTCATGATATAGTTTATAATGGATAACGTGTTCCTATTTCCATACCTTCATTGGGTGACATTATTTCATGTATTAAAGTAGGTGACATTACATTATATATAATCAAAGAATTTGTAAGAGAGTTTGAGCCTGTATTTATAGAAATAAAATAAATCCTCAAAATTTACCAAAAAATTTCAAGTAAAGATAAATACTTATTTAAAACCCAATTTTTTATTGTTTCCTTAGTAATATATATGGAAAATTTCTTCTCTATAACTTCATGGGGATTATATGTTTATGAATAACATATCTGTAATGTATTTTCAATAAGTTAAATAAAATCAGGGTATTCAGATTTATGTGAATAAAACATTTAGTATAATTTTTAATGAAAAATATAAATTACAATATGTATGTATTACAAAACCTTAATAAAAAACATTAATCAATTGTATATACAATTTTCCAAAGATAAATAAATTATAGTGATATCAATAAGTCAAGTAAATAAACATTTTTTGGTTAACCAGGTGAAGACTAAATGGATGAACTTAAATAAAAAACAAAATTTTAATATATGAATTTTTAAATAATTATGTTTATCATTACCTAAACAATAATATGTTTTGGTGGAATAGAATAATGAATCATAAACTATGAAAAAATTAATAGGTAAATAAACCTATGACTGACTGATTGCAATAGTTATTGTAATTGATGAATAAGAAAAAGAGAAGTACCTTTTTAATATAATAAAATATAAAAAATATCAGAACATGGGTGAAATTAGTATTGAAGGAATAAGGGAGAATGAACTATCAAGAAATTTATCAAGGTTTCCTGAAATTTCCTGGATACAAACTAAAAAAATTGAGGGTTACAGAATTCACCAACCAAGGAAGTAAGAGGTTCGATGAATATTTCATAGTTAGATAAGGGGAAATGATGAAAAAACCATAAGATAATTGGTTAAGGTGTCATGGAGTTTCATTAAGGAATAAAAATATATATTCCTACTGAGTGAGATAAAGAATATATGAATTGTGTCGATGAATATATAAATTGATGAGAAATTATGGTAAAAAGTTTGTGCAGTTATGAGGAGAAGGGTATAAAGGAGAAATAGAATTGAAGAGTTAGATAGCCAAAAAGAATATCAGTGGAGACATTAATTATAGGAACCCTAGCAAATAACTTGGGATATAAGGAATACATGTGAGCAGTAGGTCAGGTAGGGAAGAAATAAATTATGGAAAAAATTTTAGAGGGAAAATAGTGAATAATGTGGGGACATGTGTACAAAGGATCTACCAAATGTAGTAGAATTAATAGATAATCCACCACCAATAGTGTTTATAAAATAATCAAGTATATATGAAGTGTAAGAAAAATATGATATTTAAGGAATAACATAATAATATTATACTTATCACATTATTGAGTGCTAAATAATCCAATTATATGAACGATCATACCTATTTCATCCTGTGGTGGTATATGGGATAGTGTTTCCTGACATAAATATCATAGGTTTTAATTTTTTTTAATAACATATGGTTATAATATCATATAATAGAGACCCAAGGTTGTCTCAAATGATGTGTGAAAAATCATGTTGTCGCAATTAGTTAAAGGGGGTTTGATTTTTTTTTAATTTGAGAGAACTAAAATCAATTTGAAATAAATTTGATTATCTAGAAATTGATTTAGTGATTAGTTTAGGTGTTGGATTACCAATTTATATGATATCATAGTCTTAAAATTATTGATACTTCTTATTTTTCTCTTGATCAATGAGAGAATACACCATCACTTTCCTATCACTAATGGTTGATAATGAATGTGAGTTTCAAATAAAAAATAACCACTACTGATTGATCCTCCTTCTTAAGCTTGTGGGAAGATATCAAACAATTCGTTTAATATTTCAATAATGATATCTCCTAAAAATCACTCAAGTAACTACCAATTAGGAAAATTCACACTTAATAAATCCAAGGAGATCCACTCCCTTTTACACACATATAAAAAACATCTAGATACTTCACCAAAAAACTATTCCCATTTCATTGTATATAGAAAAGATCAAGTGGTGGTTGGACATAATTTATCAAACCAAGTAGAAAAAAATTCCCAAAAATATAAATCAAATACAAATTTATCTAATTAGATATCCCAACACTAAAAATCAAGATAAAAAATAGAGGAATAATTTATTATTGATATTCAGACTCAAGAATGGACAATAGGTTCTCATCCCAACTGTCCCAATCACTAAATTGGATTTATCCCTTTGTGTAAAGGGTTATAACCATAGAATAATGAAAAACATAGTAATTATAATCCAGTAACCCTCACTACTCACCCTTAAAACATTTTAGCCTTAATATACTTAAATAATTTCTTCATTCCTTCCCTAGTTTCAGAAATGATTTCATGTGTAAAAAACTTTGTGAGATCTCCCCAACATGGATTTTAATTTTTTTTTAATATTTTGGATTCCCTACATAGCTTTAATTAAATATTCCCTTAATTAGATTGGATGAAACATGTCTTGTGTGCTTCATTGATTCACTTTTTAGTAAAATATTCACATATGAAGATCCTATTTGGTTCCCCTCAGCATGCTCGAGCACTATATATAAAATATATGATCTCAAAAATAATAGTTTTACTTGAGTATATATTCTCACATGATAACACATTCTACTTATTTATAAAAGGTAATGATCTCACATATCCTGGGATTCTTCTATATGTAGTTGATCTAAATTTATCCAAGTATAAAATATACGTGACATTCAATTCTTGGTCACAATTCAATTTTACAATGGAAAAACTCATATGCAAGTTTAAAAAAATATTAAATATGATACTTCAAATATAAGTTGATCTTATGTATATCCAATTGAGTATTCAGTATGAAACCACACATCTTATATATCACTGAATATATGTTACGTATCTCAGGGAGTTCTGAAGTGCATATTACTTATCACATGAAGCTAAACTCCTTCCATATCAGCTCTAAAAGAAAATTTCTCATATATTAGGGAACATTAATTATGTACCCAATATAATTCCTTATGTATGATTCATGAAATATTATGTATCTATTTAAATATCTTATGTGTCACTAAGTAATTGTTATGCATAAAAATGTGATTTTTCTGATACATTTAAAATCCCGCTCGATATTTTCTCTACTTCATCCACCCTTATCCTTCAAATAAAAAATAAAAAATAAAAGGATTATAAATAGTTGTAAATTAATTTTATTTTATAAATTAATAATATAAATTAAATTCACAATTTCAACTATTTTTATAATTATTCATAAAACCAAATAAAATGATCATTTAATTCCAAAACCCTAAAAAACTCAATTAATTAATAACTGTCTGGGAATAAAATTAACTAAATATAAAAAAAAACTTAAATAATTTATTCTATCATTTACCAAATATAAAACTCATCATATTATGGATGGGTCATATACTCATCCCCCATATACTCATATCCCCCTCAAGGTGCTAGGATTTCATAGAATTGTTAGCAAAAGTACAAGTGTGTATTTATAATAACATAACCCAATCCTTTAATAAAAAAAATAGATTATAACTAACCCCAAGAGTGTTACTTTATATCAAGGGGCTAGTTTCTAGAATCATGAGTCTATTTTTATCATTGGGGAATCATTTACTTAGAATATTAAAATGGGCCAGTGGTGGACTATATTAAAAATTTGATATGACCCATCCACATGTCAAGCATTTTTGAAATTTAAAGTATGGAATGTATGTAGAATGGGGGTACCTATTATATCTTTTTTTATATGAATAACTTTGTATAAAACATTAATCAAAACAACTATCCAATCAAAAAACCATATTATAGGATAAATATTAAAATAAAGACCAATAAAATCTAAACCAATAACTAAATAAAGTGGTGATGTTTTGAAACAAATCCATCAAAACATAGTATACAATGATCTAACATACCTCATGGAGACTAAAATCACACATGAAATATTAATTATAACTAGTTCATAAGTATCTAATAGCTAACAATGTATGTTTTGTACCTAAAATGAAATAATTTAAGCTCCATGTCCACTAAAGTGAACATGTTGCTTGTGAGTACAAAGTCTCAATAGGCACCACCAAAAACCTCAACTATCACATAAAATAACTTGGTCTATGTGTCATATTGTGCCTACACATTTACATGTATATAATAAATTTGTTTCCATAGACAACAGTCAATGTGTTCTATAAATTAGCAATAAATTAAATCACTGATCAATAGTAGAATTAATAGATAAATCCTCACACTATGAGGGTCCAAACTAGTGGACAACTACTTAGAGCATAGCTCAAAATCTAGAATAGGAACTACATTCACTTGGTCAAACCAAAGAGGGAATGTGGACATGTATTCACTCTACATCCTCTCATAAGGGTGAGAAAGAGCTTGTAAAGGGGACTTCATCCTCTTGGAAAAAATATAATAGGGAAATAAATTGTAAAAAAAGGATACACCCTCTCAAAAGAGGGAAAATAGAGTACCCAAGCACCCATGTAAATAAAAATCTAGTTCCCATCCAACCTTGTATATCCATGTATATCTATTGTACACATATCAACCCACTGATGTAGCCCAAAACCTATTACCCATGTAATTTTAGAAAACACATATATAAATATATATGGAATCCCTCATTTTAATAAAATATAACATAATTCATAGTTCCATCCCCTGAAAACATAACTAGTAGGATAAACCATATATAAAATCTAGCATGAAATATTCAAAGATGTGCTTCTATAAAAGTATATATTACTAAAATAATATGAGTATAACATATTTCAATATTTCATGTTTACTAGACACATATAATATACTAATCCAAATATAATTTATGAAATGGTAATAATCATTGAATAATATTAGTGACCCAAATAATGAATAAGGAAGGGTATAAGAAATACCCTATACATACTAAAGTATACTAGTGGAAATCCAAACAAGGCATAATGTATGAAATGAACAAAAAATGACGCATACAAGTTGTAAGATATGAATTTTTTATTTAAATAAATGTTCCCATTTTAAAATTTAACTTAGGGAAAAATTAATTAAAGAGTGCAGATCGTATAGAGTCAAATTTTTTAAGACACTCATATTTTAAGAAAGAAGGTCTACCTATTAAACCTTTTTCAATTTAAAACAAAATTAATTGGGGTTGTGGTAATATTTTTTTTAAAATTTACTAAATAATAAGAACAGAAGTGTTGATTTCATGAATACCCATTTACCCAATCAAACATATTTAATAATCAACATTTTATTAAAACCAAAACAATCAGTATTTATGAAATTTATGTTTGGTCTAAAAATTGATTTTTTACCTGGAATTTTTCCAATTAAATAAAATTACTTATGATGAAACTAAAGTTTGGTTTTTTTAAAAAAATTTATACTTGACACTTGTAAATTAATTATAACTCATGTTTGAAAACTTAAAGTTTGGTTTTATAAATAAATTCATATTAAATACCTTTTTAATAAATATAAAAACAATTCTTATATCATTAAATATTGATTTATGAGCCAATTCATACACACTATGTATACACACTATCGTATTATATTAGTTAAATAAAACAACTCTCTTTCTCAACCAAAATCTTAAAACATAAAGAACATGTTTAATGCTTTATCAACAGAGAAAAGTTTCATAAAAATTTTCATAAGGCCAAAATTATTCTATATATATCACATAATTAGAATATGCATTCCATTAATATTTCTAATCTTATATCATATCAATTTATGTTTATTAATAAATTAAAACCCATTTGGAACCTTACAAATTTTAGTGAATGAAAATATTAACATAATTTAATGCACTGAATGTTATTTTTTAAAAATTCATTAATGTAATAAAAAAACATGTAATTTATCCAAGATTATCCAAGATTTAAAATAAATACCATTCACATGAAAATAGATTAATGGGTAAATCATGGAAGTGATAAACCCAAAACAATAATCTAATTCATATAATATTTTCATGAAAAACCATTTTATATAAAAGTTTATAAAAATTCCATGAAAAATCCCATTTAACGTTTCTAAAAACATCTCCAAATCTATTAAAGTTATAGAAATTAGTGTTAGAAACACTCTGGGAATAAAATAATTATAGAAAAAAAATGTGGGTTAGGACCATACACCTATTTATTTCACCATTGAGATCACCCAACCTTGATGATCCCAAAAAACATCCTAAACATAAATAAAACCTTGATAATGGACTATTTAATCTATAAAATTAAATTTAAAAAATTTAATTAACATAAAAATTAGTTAAAATCGTCACTAACACTCCAAATAAGACTTAGACACCCAAGAAAATAAAAAATTTGAAAATTCATAACCTAGATATCTCAAATTTTAACAAAAATTCATAGGAATATTTATTAAAGATCATTTAATTGAAGAAAAATCATCTAAAAATAAATTAATGGAATGTAATAGACCCTTTAAATTCTTTGCAGATTGATAATGAATAATCTATATGCATCTATTTGATTTCTCCATGTTTTGATAAAATTAGAATCCTAAATACCAAGTTAGAAAAAAATTTTAGGACAAGGGATAATACCTATACACAGTGGTTCTTAATACACCCAAGCATCATAGAATTGATAAGGGAATAAGAGTTAGAGGAAAAAATAGAGGAGAGGAATTTTATTGGTCTGACTCTCCTTGGTGTGACACACAATTGGCCAAAACCCTCCTCCTTAGGGTATTTTTCCTCATATTTTTTCCTTATAACTCTCCTCTCTCCCACTTATATCTTAATAATAATAATAATAATAATAATATTAGTAGTAGTATTAGTGGTATTAATAATAATAATTATAAAATATGTGGGTCTTAAGCTAATATGGTCCTAAATATTTATTTAATAATTAGTAGAGTGACGTTATAGGGAAAAATTATAGACACAAGTATAAAGGGTACCCAAAATACCAAAATAAACCAAGAAATTAAAAAATTAAGGAATAAAACAGGCCAATATTTAACTACCATTCGTAATAGACTTCTTCAAAAATTTATTAGCTACCTGATTCACCTCCTGATATATGTGATTGACAAATATCTACATCTATTTAAAAAATTAAAGATATATAACCCATTTTTTAAGTATCCTATATGGTACATGTCATGAAATACTCTTTATGATGTCCACTATTGATGTTGAGTCAATATAAATCCATATCATGTTCTATCCAAATTTCTTGAAATAATTTATTGTATAAATGAAATCCCACAATAATACTTCAAGTGCTGAGAATATACCCAATAAATGATAAAAAATACCTTTATGAAACTTTTATTAGTGAAGAAATCACCTCAATAGCCTACATTACTTGGTGTTACAAATGTTTCACCATCACCCTTAAGATTAATCTATATTGGGATAGATGATATCCACTTAAAAAACTTGAAATAAAGAGGTTTATTACACCTTAAAGAAATACCAAACAATTTTTAAATGGTGATATCAAACATGTCATTATTTCTATGACCCTTTTTAACACTAGTTACATCCTCGATCTCACTATGTAAGAATAATATGCTAGCTCTGATAGATGGATTTCCTTGATCAAACATAGTTATATTTCTAATATTCTATATAATGGAAATAATAGAAGCACAAAAAACTAGAAGAAAATTCAGAAGTTATACACTAAGAAAATCCCCATCCAAATAATTCATGAAGGATGTTATATCATTTTGCAAGTAGTTATTAATATGAATGGTTCTATGTATATAGATCCCAAGAGTATTAACAAAACCACATTTTAAAAGGATGTTCTCAACAAACATAGAGGGATTATTATACAAGAAAAAAATTGGAAAAAGAGGAATACAAGGATTTTAAAAATGGTTATCCATAAGTATTCAATTATTACATATTTCCCATAATAAAAAATACCTACTTAGGGAAATGATTTTTTTAAACTTCAATAACCATTGTGGAACTTACTAGACAATGAAATATTTAGTTATATATAAATATTTGGTATTTATAATCCTAGTATTTATAAACTTCTATATTTAGTTTTCCCTATCAATTAATATATAGTTTTTAATTACAATCATAATACCATCAAGGAAAAGTATAGATAATTCACTGATATTTTCCACAATATCCTGAATTTTTATATTCTTTATATGATATAAAACCAGAACCAATTACTGAAGGGCCTTGTTAATCTAGGGTGTTGTCTATAAATTAAAGTTTGATTCCCTACTAAGAAATAACTTTGAACATGACACAAAATCATAATAAGTATGATTTAAAGAATGAGAGATAGTAAATGACACATAAAATGAGAAACCATTATGAAATTTTCTTAAGTAACTATTTTTTAAGAAATATAGATAAATATAATCACTGGTTACAAGAGTTTAGGTAAATTTGGATATGGGGGCATCATTGAATTTATGAAGGCCGTTTACACGAATTCCTCCTAGGTTAAAGGGTTTAGTGTATTATTTTCAAGAAATATTGATAAATTTTTTATCATAATTACAACCAGCCTAAATGAAATTTCTAATTTGGACATGAAAATATTTAATCAGAATACTAGGAAATCTATAAATTGAAAATAAATATGAAAAAATGGAAGATATTATATATTTGAAAAGATAAACTCTCATTTACCAAGTCATTAAATCACCTTTATATCTTTCCAATTTCCCATATATTATAGAAAAAATTCCCTCAAGATAACAAGATTTCACCTTACCCCAAAATAGAGGAATTCCAAAGTATGTAAATGGGAGATCCACTTAAAAAACCTCAAGGTTTATCACAATTATATTTTACCTAGATATAGATACCCCTTTCCTAAAGATAATAAAATATTTTCTCTAACTAATACACTACCATGAGACATAATCATAATGTTGAAAAACTATCTTAATGACTCTTGATGTTTTCTTCAAAACCCTCCTCAAATAAGAGACAAAAATCTTCATAAAAAAATGTGATGGAGGGAAAATGTTTATTCCAACAGTAATTTGTTTAATATAGTTATTATAAATGATTTCATAAATACACACACTTAAGTAATCCTCATAAATTTCAAATAAAACCCCTGAGAGAGGGTTACCTTTATAAACCCCTATAATGCAACTAAAGAAATATATAGGTGATCCATTGATAAAGATTATTAGTTTTTCACTCTTAATAGTGAAAATGATCAACTTTACAAATTCATTGGATAATCAATACCTTTTAATAAAAATAATAATTAACTTTTATTTTATAATGTTAAAGGATTTATAAATATCCCTATTTAAAGTAATGTTTCCATAATTTTATTTTTTCTTAATAGAATTGACTCATTGAAAATTAGTATAGTGACATTTCTGAATATTTCTTCCAGGGGAAAAAATTAAATTGATTAGTATTGATGACCCTAGCATAAATATTACCAATCCAAATCATAATAATTCTTTTAAGGATATTTGGAATAGCATTCCCATTGGAAATGAGTCTGAAATCCTTAATATCAAGGCCATTATACTTATTAGAAAAAAATCCATCACCTTGAACTATTGTGGAATAATACTCTAAAATTAAGCTCTATATATACTCCAAATAGAATGAACAAGAGTTATATAATCACAATCAATCTACAACTGATTCCATTGATTCTACTTCTCTATCCTCAGAGTAGCGAAAGTAGCCTTTATCTCAACTTCAATACCAATTACCTCACCATAAACCTTAAAAAAGAATCCAATGACTATCCTATACGAGTCTTTTAAGACACTTCCATATCTTGAGACTCTTAGATTACCTCTAGATACTCTATCCACATTTATATTAATTTAATTACTCAAAGGTTTCTTTCAAAAAACATCAATGGATCCCTTAGATGGATTAAAAATATATAATGCCTAATATATACAAACTAGAATGATTGTGAATGGAATTAATAGTAAATCATGTTGCATACTATTTAATTCATTTAAAGTAACAAAAAATATTAATAGAGAGTTTATTATATGGATAAAACCATGTTATCATACTTAATAACATTTTTATTCCACTAAATAATGTAAAAAATACATAATAGTAGTGATGAATATGTTATAAAACTTGGAAGAAAGAGGGATTTTCAAATATATTTTAATCAAATACACAATATTGTAAGAAGGTGATAGAGGAATCTCAATCATGCCAAATAAAAAAAATCCACAAATTCCTTATAAAATTTAAATATAGGGATTCATGATCAATCCACTCTTTATTAGACCTATAAAATATACACATGGAATCCATAGAGGTACCAATTCCTTTCAAGAATGAATTAATATCCATATTTCCATGTGCAATTTTCTAGAGAGAAATTGATGTAGTAAGAGGAATCTATGGCTTAAGGAAATATTTGATCCATCCAATAGATAAATTATGTCTTTTATTAATACACTGATAGAAAGTATTTAAATTGAGAACACAATTAAGAGTAGGATCCAAAGAAGCATATATGAGTAAGTGAAGTGATAATTTTTGGCAATATACTTATTTTCAAGATTCAGACTAGAGAGAGAACTAGATATATTATAAGAAATGAAAATTATAGGATCATAAATACCCTTAGTATCATTCATGTAACGTGTCAGTTCCGGGTTCTGCCTAGAGGTTCCCAGTAACCAGTTGGTCACATGGCCTTAAGCACATTTCCCCAAATGCTAGAGGCTACTAACTAGTAGTGAGGTCCTTGGGTGTGATAGTGGGGAAACTATTCCCTCATTGGAAGAGTAATTTAGTGGAAATAAACAGATAACAATAGCGAAAGAAATAATAATACCATATAACAGTAAATAGAAGAAGACTGAAGAAATAAACAGGGGCACATATATAATGATACATGATACATATGTCTAGGAAAGAAGCCAAACATGTCACAATGCTGAAATACCGTACTAAACCAAAGTACATGAAAAATAAGTAAACAACTCCTTAGCATCGCAAGCCTCATCTTGGTCCCATGCTCTCCATCTCCAAAGGAGTCAAGTACCTGAAGTAGAAGGGAACTTGCACTTATCTAGACTTGCATCAATATAATCTATTGGGGCCCAAAAGCATGACCCAAACAGGGTGTGAGATGAATCCCAGTAGGAAACCACCCAAAGATCTATGCCTAATAGTCAGTGAATACATATGGAAGTCAATATGAAAAAAGAAGCAGTAAACAAGGAAGTACTCAAAAGAAAAAAATCCTAAAATTTCAATTGCATTCATTTTCATATATAAAGCAAGAAGATAATCAAATAATAGTAACCCTTTTGGAATTAATCACGACCTATTTCCTCTGGTTCAACCAAACAACATAAGTAACCCTCTGGAAAGTACTCACAGTCTAACCCCTCTGGTTCAGCTTAAACAAAGAATCTATGAGGAAGCACTCACCGTCAATTCCCTCTATGGTCTTGAATTGGTAACTATAGACACTCTAGGGAAGCACTCAAAATCCAATTCCCCCTGTATTCTCGTAATGAGGAAACTATAGACACTCTGAGGGAGCACTAAGTCCATCCCCGCATATAGTCTCACAACATAAAGTAAACAAACACTTTAGAGAAGCCCTCAATGTCCATTCTCCCTATAGTCTACTATACCGGGTTCTCACAGCCATGTGTAAGTCAATCGTGCACAAACGGTATGTGGTAACCAAAGTAAACCTCAAGAACCACTTGGATAAAAAGTCTACAACATATCACAATATGTCAGATAAAATCACTCCATCCTAACAATACTAGGCATGGAAAACAAAATATCCTAATAGGCAAAGCTAGACCAAACGGTCAGAAATAAGAAAACATGGGCAACACATCCATAACAAGGTAAATAATCCTATTTACAAAAAACTAACCTCTATCCAAACAAACAAGGCATAGTAGGCAATAAAAGGGCTAAAAACCATAAACATACAATACCCCAAACAAGGGTATTGGGAACTTTTGCACATAAAATTCAAAGACTATATACGGAAAGGAACAAACCACCTACCTAGAAATTATACGGATGATATACGTGAACCTTAGGCCTTGAATCACCCTATAACTCTGTAGATCATGGTGATTCCAATGCAACTGATGGAGGTCGATTCAGAGAATAGATGATGAGTTGGGTGCTCGGCGGAGATTCACTCTGTATGGTTTCTCCCAAATGAGTTAGGTTGAGAAGAAGATGGTTATGTCCATCAGACATGACCCAGGTCCATTTAATGAAATAAAATGAAAGTACATGACATGTATTTTAAAAGTACACAGTGTGTACTTGGATTTATCAGGCCCCAATTTAGGTGGCCTCCAGGTCACCCCAGACAGCCATGTACCCGGCCGTTACACGGCCAGTACATGGGAACCTGCAGTAATTGAGTACACGACATGTATATATAAGTACACGACGTGTACTTATAATTACATGACATGTACTCTTGAAATTTCCTGAAATTTATGTTTTTCTAAAAAATAACCAGAAATGAAAGACATACCTAAAAAAGAAGATCCAGGTTCTTAAAAACTTCCCCCCTTAAATAAATTTGTCCTCGAATTTCCCTAGCAAGGCGGCGTAGAAGGAGAATCCTCAAATAGCTCTGGCCACTGTGATTGAACATCGAACTCCCTCTCCCAAGTCTCATCCTGTACTTCCCCATGCTGCCATAGCACTCATACCAGAGGAGAAGACCGGCTATGGAGAAGCTTCGCACCACGATCAACAATTCGGATAGGATTCTCCTTAAATGAGGTTCCCACCTCTAGCTCAACCTCCTTGAGTTGAAAGTCATGAGACAGGTCTGAGAAGTAACATCTAAGATGAGAAATGTGAAAGACATCATGCATAGCTCGATACCTCTAAGGTAACTGCAACTGATGGGAAACTGGCCTGAATCTCTCCAAAAACTTAAATGGCCCGACGTATCTCGATGAACACTTAACCTATCTCTTAATACTCATATTCCCCAACCTCAGTGTGAAACATAGGAAAACCTGATCTCCAACCTCGAACTCTAGAGGTCATCTCCATCGATCAACATAAGACTTCTATCTTGACTGTGCAGTAGCCATCCTTTTTCGAATCAACTCTATCTACTCTGTGGTATCTTGGACAAGATGATGTCCTAGCATAGCTGCCTCTCCTAGATCTAGCCAGCATAAAGGTGATCAACATGGCCTCCCATACAAATCCTCATAAGGTTCCATCTAAATAGTTCCTTAAAAACTATTATTGTAGGAAAACTCCACAAGAGGTATGTTCTTCTCCCAAGAACCTCCAAAATCCAGGATGCATGCCCGAATCATGTCCTCAAGCATTTGTATCGTATGATTAGACTGACCATCAGTTTGGGGATGGTAAGCTTTACTCAAAAGTACCTATGTACCCAAAGCGTTCTGTAGCCCCTGCTAGACCCGAGAAGTAAAACTTGTGTCCCTGTCTAAAACAATGGAGTGTGGAACCCCATGTAATCATACAATCTCTTGGATGTACAACTTTCCCATCTCATCAACACTGAAGGTATCCTTGATCGGAAAGATGTGAGAAACCTTCTTGAGTCTTTCAATGACAACCCAAACTGCATCATTCTTTTGAGGCAACCTCAGTAACCTTGTCATGAAATCCATCACGACATTATTCCAATTCCACTCGGGAATAGGTAACTGTTGAAAAATCCATACTGGTCTCTAATGCTTCTTCTTCACCTACTGACAGGTGGAAAGCCTCATGATAAAACTAGAAACATCTCTCTTCATAACTGACCACCAATACTGATGGTGTAGATCATGATACATCTTGGTGACACCAGGATGAACTACCCAAACCGAGGAATGAAAGTCCCACATCATCTCCTCACTTATGTCTACTGAAACGCACATGCGCCCATGAAAATGCAAGATCTCATCCTTGCCTATGGTTCATCCAGGAATAGGGTCCTCTCATGAATCACTCTCCCATAGGACTAGGAATTCGGAATATGATAGCTTCCTCATTCTCACTCGATCAAGTAGAGTATAGGTAACATATATAGAAGAAAGAAATGTCTACCCCTGTCTGTTGTGAACCTCCAAATGCATCTCAGAGAATATATCCATAAGCTACCACTCACTGCTGGCCTCCTAAACTGCCTGTATCTAAGTCCTCTTTCTCAGCACACCATCCGCTGCATTGACTTTCCCAAGCTTGTAGGCAAGCTCAAAGTCAAAGGAATGAAGTTACTCAAACCACCTTTGCTGTCTCAAATTCAGGTCACATTGAGTGATGTTGTACTTGAGACTCTTGTGGTTAGTGAAAACCAAAAAATTCTATCCCAGAAGATAGTGTCTTTAACAGCGTAAAGCATGAACAACTGTAACCAACTCAAGATCGTGCATCGGGTAATTCCTCTCATGTGGCTTCAACTGCCGAGACCTGTATGCAACGACTCCTTCCCCTTGCATAAGAAAAACTCCCAGTTTGATACTTAAATCCTCATAGTAAATAGTATACCTCTTTCCCAGCTCTGGAAAAAATACCATCTATGCTGAAGTCAACCTCCCTTTTAGCTCCTAAAAGGTTGACTCATAAGAATCTGACCATAAGTACTTCGCACCCTTCTTAGTCAGACCCATCAGTGGTGCTGCTAAGCATGAAAATTCCTGTATGAAACATTTGTTGTATCCAACCAACCCTAGAAAACACCATACCTCAAAATGTTCTTCAGATGCTCCCAGGAAACTACTTCTCTCACTTTATCTGGATCTACTGATACTCCGGTATCTGAGATAACATGACCCAAGAAGTGAATTTGGTCCATCCAAAAGTGTAATTTTGAGAGCTTATCATATGAATGATTCTATCTCAGTGTACTCAAGAAGATCTCAATATGGGTGGCATGGTCATGTCAAGTGTGATATTACACCAATATATCATCCATAAAGACTACCATGAATGAATCCAAGTATGGATGGAACACTCGGTTCATCAGTTCCATGAAGACTGCAGGCACATTCGTGAGTCCGAACGGCATAACCACATACTCGTATAGACCATACCTGCTCCGAAAGGATTTAAGAGGTATATCATATGGTCTAAAATGCAACTAATGGTAAACATATCTCAAGTCAATCTTTAAGAACACTCGGGATCCTCAAATATGAGCAAAGAGATCATCAATCCTCAGAAAAGGATATCGATTATTGACTGTCAACTGATTCAACTTCTGATAATCCACACAAAGTCTGAGGGTACCATCCGCCTTCTTTACAAACAGGATAGGAGGACCCCAAGGAGAAGTACTGGGTCAGATGAAACCCTTTTCCTACAACTCTTCCAACTACCTCTTGAGATCTTGTAACTCTGGTGTAGCCATCCTATAAGGAGGAATGGAAACCGGTACCGCTCCTGGAACAAGATCAATAGAAAAGTCCACCTCTCTCTCTAGAGGCAAACCTGAAAATTCCTATGGAAAGACATCCCTGAAATGATCGACTACTGGAGGAAAATATATCTGTTAAGTCCCCTGATCATCCAGATATAGACTAGCGATCTAGGCTGTAACACCTCCCAACCCATGATGCTCGGGTCCTACTCTACTCACCTGGACATCCCATTTTATCTTATGCAGAAACATACCGCCCTCTAGTGACATAAAAATCACACTATGATGATAGAAATCGACCATAGACTGAAAGGGAACTAACCAGTCCATTCCGAGAATGAAATAATAACCTGTCATCTCTAGGACATAGAGGTCCCATAAGAAGTGACACCCACCAACCTCAATAGGGCACTCCTTGCACTAACATAAACCATCCATTCTAGTTCCCAACAGAGTTTCTAGCATCAAGATATCAGAAGAGGTAACAATACAGAGCCCAAGTCTCTCCACAATATAGACATATATAAAGATATGGGAATCCACTGTATTGAACAAAGCAGAAGCTAAAAATGAGGCAACAAGAATCATACCTTGAACTGTAGAGGGTCTGGGATCCTTCTCCTGCCGGGTCTGCTCCACTACAAAAGTCTGGCCTGTACTGTGGTCTTGTGACCCTGCCTGTCCACCCTGAGCTGATCCACCATGTTGTCACTGAAAGCCTACCAACAGGCTACCACGGTCGCGACCTCCACCTCATCTTGAATGGCTGTAAGAACTCCAGT
Source organism: Viscum album (assembly GCA_963277665.1). Taxonomy (NCBI): domain Eukaryota; kingdom Viridiplantae; phylum Streptophyta; class Magnoliopsida; order Santalales; family Viscaceae; genus Viscum; species Viscum album. The sequence goes on from OY728122.1 coordinate 603,123,123, forward strand.
TCCCAAACTGGTGAGAAACTAGTGGTGCTTCTCCTAAACAAGTAGTCATAGAAGAACCCCTGTCACCAGCTGCTGGTGAGAAGATCAGACAGAAGCATAGAAGATGACCCATCTTGCCGTAAGATCGACACTCCACTGGGTCTCTTAGGTAATGTGGCCTCGTATGTCTGACCTTTCGACACTATTAGCATACCACCTAGCTACCAGAATATGTCTCTCGCCTCCTTGGATCGCCGCACGTAGACTCCTTGCGGCACTTCCTGCTGTCAGTCTAAGGGGTACCAACTCTGGAAGCCGAACCACCCTAGATCACAGCTCCAAAATCCCTCATATTTCACTCCATGATCAGTGCCTGGTTGACTATAGAGGTGATGGAAGTCAACCTGAAGATGTTCACATGAGATTTGATGTCATGCCTGAGACCATCCTCAAACTTCCTTACCAGGAATAACTCATCACCTCCTGGAATAGGCGTGAAGTGATGAAACTATATGAATCTAGAAGAATAATTCATGACTGAAAGGGTACCCTGTTTCTGACTCATGAACTCTCGGGATTGATCAGACCTCAAGGTATCTGTGTAAAAGTAGTCATAGAAAGCTCATTGTAATTTATCCCAATCCATAACTTGCTGGCGTCCCGCCTGTGAGATCATATCCCACCATCTCTTGGAGGAGTACCAAATCACATACGCAGAAAGCATGGCCCTCCTCTCTAGAGGAGTCTACAGATTCTCGAAGATAGATAGAATGGATTCTAACTCTGACTCTGTAGCCTGAGGTCCTCCTTACCCTGTGAAGGTGGGAGGATGCTGCTGCTGGAAAACCCGTGTCAGCTTTGCCATAGAAGGGGAAGGATGTGGTAATCCTTGTAAGGTCTGCATGAACCTCATGAATCCCTCTAAGAACTATGAATCAACACCTATATTCAGAATAATAGTGGGTTCCAAGACTGGAACTAATGGAGGATCTGCTGGTAGTCTCTAATCAGTAATTTCTGATGTCTAATCACTTCCCTGAATCTGGCATACAACTGGAGGACGTCTTGGTGGCCTGACTCTGTAAGGTCAAGCACACACCTTAGATCAAGATTAAGAAGGATTGAAAACTTTTAAGTGAAATAAGGGAACATGAAAAGGAAAGCATTAAAGTTTTTTCAAAACATGGATACATGGCGTGTATAACACCTACCCGACATATTTCCATAAGCCTTCACAGAGGTTTGTACTTTTCCATAACTAGTCATGTAACACTCCACACACATGGTGTGTTCTACTAATACATGACTTATACTTGAATCGTGTTCCCCTACCTGAGTTCCCTTACACGGGTAAGCCACACTGTTATCCTATAATAAGACTACACGACGTGTTAGTGCCAGACACAACGTGTACTAGACGAACCTCACCAACCCATGTTGTTAGTCACACAACCGGTTACAAGACACACTCTACATGACATGTTCCAAATGGAAATGGCGTGTTCTTCCTGATTTTTCATCCACCTGTGTCGTTAGTCACATAACTAGATACATAGTCTCTATAACACAGTGTGTACAACCGATACACGGCATGTCCGCTCAAATATTTTCTCAACCTTGTGTCTCTGCCCATATGGCCAGTGACACAGTTAGAGACTACACAACATGTACATAATTACACGGCATGTACTTAATAAAAATAGTTCCTTCATGAACAGAAGGACACATGGTGTGTATTCATCATTACACGACGTGTATTCAGGGTTTTTTCTAGACAATAAGCCTCAGAAACTACCCCAGAACCCATAGAAACATTGAAACAACATTAACGTGTCAAATTCCAATATGTGAGGTCCCATAATCCTCATGAATCAAATATTGGAATCTTATACATGTCATATACAAGCATAACAGATTAATGGTCCACCAAATTCCGATCCATGAGGGACCATAACACCTCAAGAACCAAAGTTTGGCGTTCATTCTAACAAAAACTTATACAATCTAATATTCTATCCAATATTAGGTATTTTATCAAGGTCTATATCACAACAACATACATATCTATCACAATATCTATCATAACAACATGAAATCGGTAATACACCCTAAATGGCATGGAAAGAATGCATGACATGTGATCTCTAGAAAGTTACTATATGATGCATGTGATAGAATAACCTCATCTCATCGGGTTGCAACAGAAATAGAACCTCAATAACATCAATGATAACAACACAGTACATGTGAATCACCCAATGGTGAAATAAAACCAACTGTAATAATTGAAAAACCAAAAAAATTGTAATATATGAGGTAAATTGGATTTTCCCTGTACATGGGTTAGATACTCCTGGGAATAGATTATTACCAAGTACCTATTCCTTCCTATCCTGGGATATAGGCTCTAAAAATTAAGTCAAGAAGAAAAGAATTCCCTCTGACACCACTTTGCAACATCCCGGTTCCGGGTGCCGCCTAGAGGTGCCTCGTACCCGGTTGGTCACATGGACTCAAGTGCATTTCCACAAATGCCAGAGGATATCGACTAGCAGTGAGGGCCTTGGGTGTGATAGTGGGGAAGCTATAACATCATTGGAAGATTAATGCAGCAGAAATAAACAGATAACAATAGCAGAAGAAATAATAATACCATACAACAGTAAACAACAGAAGACTGAAGAAATAAAAAGGAGAACATATATAATGATGCATGATACATATGTCTAGGAAAGCAGCCAAACATGTCACAATGCTGAAATACAGTACTAAAACAAATTACAAGAAAAATAAGTAAACAAATCCTCAGTATCGCAAGCCTCAACTTGGTCCCATTCTCTACAGATCCAAAGCAGTCAAGTACCTAAAGTAGAAGGGAAATTTCCCTTATCTAGACCTGAAACAATATAATATGTTTGGGCACAAAAGCATGATCCAAACAGGGTGTGAGACGAGTCTCAGTTGGCAACCACCCAAAGATCTGTGCCTAATAGTTAGTGAATATATATGGTAGGAAATATTAAAAAAGAACCAGTAAATAAGGAAGTACTCAAAAGTAAACAATCCTATAGTTTCAATTTCATTAATTTTCATATATCAAGTAAACAGATAATCAAATACTAGTAACCATCTGGGAAGTACTCACAACCTATCCCCTCTGGTTGAACCAAACAACACAAGAAACCCTCTAGGAAGTACTCACAGTATAACCCCTCTCGTTCTGCTTTAGAAAAGACTCTCTAAGGAAGCTCTCACCATCAATTCCCCCTGTGGTCTCACATCGGTAACTATAGACACTCTGGAGAAGCACTGAATGTCAAATTCCCCCTATGGTCTTGTAATGAGGTAACTACAGAAACTCTGATGGAGCACAAATTCCATCCCCCCTATGGTCTCACAATGTAATGTAAACAGACACTCTAGAGAAGCCCTCAATGTCCATTCTCACTATGGTCTTCTACACCAGGTTATCTCGGACCTATGTAAGTCAATCGTGCAAAAACGGTATGTGTAAGATAAAGTAATCCTCAAGAAATACTTGGCTAAATAGTCTACAACATATCACAACATGTCAGATAAAATCACTTCATCCTAATAATACTAGGCATGGAAAACAAAACAGCCTAATAGGAAAAGGTAGACCAAATGGTCAGAAATAAGAAAACATGGGCAACACATACATAGAAAGGTAAATAAACCTATTTAGAAATAATTTACCTCTATCCAAACAAACAAGGTATAACAGACAATAACAGGGATAAAACCATAAACACACAATACCCTGAACAAGGGTATTGAGAACTTTTGCACATAAAATTCAAATACTATCTATGGAAAGGAACAAAACACATACCTCTGTGTTGTATGAATGATATACGTGAAACTAAGGCCTTGAATCACCCCAAAACTCCATAGATAATGGTGATTTCAACGCAACCGATGAAGGAAGACTCGAAGAACAGATGGCGAGTCAGGGGCTTGGTGAAGATTCGTACCGTACGGTTGCTCCCATATGAGTTAAGTCGAGAAGAAAATGGTTATGTCTATCAGACACAACCCCAATACATTTAATGAAATAAAAAGAATGTACACGGCGTGTATTTTAAAAGTAAACGGCGTGTACTTGCCTTTACCAGGCTCTGCTTTAGGAAACCTCTAGGTCACCCCACACAACCATGTACCCGACTATTACACGACCAGTACATGGGGCCTACGACAACTAAGTACACATCATGTACTTATAACTACACGACATGTACTCCTAAAATTTACATAAATTCCTATTTTCTCAAAAACAACCAGAAATGAAATACATACCTGAAAAGAAGATCCGGGTTCTTACAATTCCAGAGTTGTATGAGTGTGACAATAATTTAATTTTCTTCTCATAACCTGTGATTGTAAATAAAATAAACCATTTATATATAATTCAGTATATTATAGTAAAATAAATTTCTTTAGTTAGGAATAATAAAATAATTTAAATAATATAAGTGGACCAATTTAATCCTCTTTAAAAATCCATCTTCAAAAAATAATTGGAATCCGATTTATCCTTCATGATTTTCCACATGAAATCAGACTAAATAGAATATTTAAAATGTATAATATTTTTTATACCAAGCCTATCAGATTCAACACTTTGAAAATAAAAATTATAAGAATAACACTATGTCTATTTTCAAAAATATTTACAGTCTATGAAAAATTATTAATAAAATTATTAATAAATTTAATAAAATAAATAATTAATTTATAAACCACGAATGAGTAAATTGGTTTAGAATTAGTCATAATATTAATGAAACATATCAAACTAAGAAATATATTCTACCTTCCAAGAATAAATTTAGTTAAAAACTTGATTAATAATCCCCAAAAAATAAATAACCTTAGTCTCCCCTAAAATAAGGGCACATGAATATATTTTAATGGAAGAAATCCCCCTATAACTCCTAAATAAGTAAGCAAATCATGCTTCCAAGACTGACTAAATCCTTTTAAAAAATACAAAAAAATATTATAACTATTTTTTTGATCAAAAATCAATTAATAATAATGAAATATGCGTTTAAGATATTAATTTATTCTATTCGAACACTAATAAAAAATAATGAGATCAACCATGTAAAAAATATGTGATGGAGTAGCCAGTCCTCTACCAACCTAAATAGTTTTAAAATAACCCTCATTCACCATTTTAATAATGTAATTGAAAATTTAATCCTTAGATATACTAAATTAAATAGTATGGATAAGATCCCCTTGTCTAACCCCATGATTGAAAGAAAAATAACCTGTAGGTTCTCCATTAATAACTGCATAAATCATAATATATTTAAATAAAATTGAAAACCAATTGATAAATATTTCATTAAAAACATACTATATTAAAAAATGAAAAATGAAGCTCCATTTTATGGTATTTAAATTATTGGAAAAATCAATACTAATGGAAACATTACCACTTCTGGCCTTTTTATCAAGTAGATCAATAGATTTTAAAAAATATATCAGATAGTCTTATATACTTCTTATATGTAAAAACCCAAACTAGTTAAGAGAAACCTCTCTACTAACCCCCCTTGTAAGTTGATAATAAAGGATTTTGAAAATGAATTTATATAGAGTTTTTGAAAAATAAATAATTTTTAATTGAAAAATATCATTAATATTTGATACTTTAGGGATAAACACCTATAATTTAAAATTGATACATTCTGGGAGATAAACCCACCTAAAAAAATTCTTAAACAATTTTATTAAAATTTTAATGAATAACATACCAATATTAATAAAAAAACTTATTAAGGAATCCATCATGTCCAACAATACAATTTTAATTCAAGCTAAATATGTAGTCTTTAATCTCCACATTAACTAGAATACTAGTAAGAAAATTATTATCTTTAGAGGTGATAATAATTGGAATGATTCATGAATGTAGTAACTAATCATTATGAGAGAAAAGAATGTTAACTCACTTATCACTGTGTTATCATCCAGCTCAATAGGAACCCCTACATGATAGAAAATATCACTTAGAATTTTAGGGTGTTAGAATATCCAATTCAATGCATGTAAGAATATCCATATTTGAGTAGTACAATGCCTCTATGTGAATGGATTGAAATATAGGTCCATCTTTAAGAGATGAAACATTCATAGTTTCAAATTGACATTCCAAATTTTTTAAAATTTTGGAAAATATTAATATGAAGAAAATATTAGATAAAAATACCCCTTTCTAATCATAATTTTATTCTAATAATTCATGTCCCAAATATATGAAATCTTTATCTTTAACATATTAAATAACCATGTATTGTCACCTTTGTTAAGATTTTTTTCTCAATAATTGGATTTTTACACTCCTCTATTAATTTTTTTAATGACTTTAGATTCACCACCACTAAAAAATTTCTATTTTTAGACTTTAGAAAATTATTCTCATGAGACACACCTAAATAAGAATCACTTTGAAATTCTCTATCTCATTTTTTCAAGATTTTTTAAAAATAGATAGATATTAGATGATTGTTTTCTTATAGATACCCAACATGTTGAATATTTCACATCATTATTTGATTGGATAACAAAAAAATTACCATCCTAAGATTTTCTATCATTATTGAAAATTTTATTTGGATTGAATTAGAAATCCACACGGAATGAATCCGTTGTAATAAAAAAAACCTAATCACTTATGAGACTCCATGAATTGCTGCTCTCAAAATCCCACATCATCCCCTAATAATAATAAAAAAATTTAAATTATAGCCTAATAATAATAATAATAATAATAATAATAATAATAATAAAGTTTATATTTATTATAGATTAAGTTAACATTAACAAAAACACTAATGATAGATATACATGGTATATGCATTTAATATCATTTTAATATTATTTCCCTTAACAATAATACATATGTATATTTTAATAATAACGATAATCATAAAAAAATAACATAGTACATCTACATATAAATAGACACTAGTATAAAATTATATGTAATATACATAAGAATAATAATCACAACACAGTTACATGTTATGACATAATTATCATAATAAAAATAACAGAAATAACACACACACATATATATATATATGTGTGTGTGTGTGTGCACCTGTATGCATATCGTGACATAATATAAAAAATTCTCATAATATTTATAACACATATATTTCACCTAATCCAATGTTTTATTTAAATAATATTAGAAGATTTCATTATTATTAAATTATTTCATCAATATAAATGTTAAATATTTGACACACCTCATTTATAATATAATTATTCAAAAAATTTAATATTTATTTTATGTATTATACTAAAACCTATTATAATTTCAATATCGAATCACCACAATATTATAAAATAAACTTATTTTCCAATAAATGTTTCATTTAAACTTTTTTATATAAACTTCGAATCTAATGATATTTCATTTATATTTTTATTAATTATAATTAATAATAATAAATAATAATAATAATCTTATTTTTAAAAAAATAATTCTAGGACCTATTGGGTACCTGTTACCCCACTACTAGGTACTTGGGGGTCTCCCTATATAACCATCACCACTATGCACCTCACCAATCACCTAGTGTCCTCTATATTTTAATAATGCTTGCCACTAGTCTCCAAAAATTCACTTGAGCCTATTATTTCCCATAAATACCTCCAACCATATATAAAACCATCTAAAAATTAATCTCACAAATTTAAAATTAATTTCTAAAACTCAACATAAAAAACCAAAATGTATTAAAACCACAACGTAAAGTACCAAATTATAGTGTGATTTATATTTTCCTATCAAAATTCAAACAAAAGACCTTAAAATTTTCTCTATGATTAAAAATAATTTATATTATGAGTATTTAATAATAATTTAAGTCTTTTAAAGGAATCCCACCATTTTTTCAACAAACACAACCCAACAATAAACACTTGTATTTTTTCTAACAATCTCCCCCTTTTTGTTTCTTGAAAATATTTTCTCAAAAAAATCCTATACCAACTCAAACACATTTTGATAGAAATTTTTATTAATGATAATATTCTAAATAATGTGTTTTTTGACTGAATAAAAATTTACACCAATCTCATGTAGCCCAATCTTGTTATGATAAATAAGAATTAAACAAAAAGTTCACCAATGAAACACATCACTACCCTCATTCTCCTAAATATTCACTACACTATAACCTTAAAAACTTTAAATTCCTAGTAACATTTTTATTCCTATGATAAAATATTTTCTAACTCTCCCTTTTATCTTTTATAAATATCATTCTCCTCATTGAATTATTTATTGGGTAATTTCCCTCCATTTATATCTCTGATGAAAAAATTGAGCATCTCACCCTCATATGAATTTGAGTACACCATATCAATGAACCAAAAGAGAAATTCATTCATGTATGTGATAGGAATTTAATATCATAATAAATTGATTAATTATAGATACATATCTATAAACCAATTTTTTATAACAACATCACCCACTAAATTTTTTATTTTATGATACCACTTGTTAGAAACCATGATATGAAAAAATATTTAGAGGAGTGGGGGTCCTTTCTCAAAACGATCAAAGATATGGATATGGTTGAACTCTAAGAACCAATCAATGCCTCTTAATTTTTTTTTGTAGAGTTCCTTCATCATGATATCAAAAATTTTATCTTGATTAGACACACACTTCAATTTCTCTATCCCTTGCACAACTTTCTCTATGATAAAGTGATACTTTATCTCAACGTGTTTTCTACTCAAATGTTATACTTTATTGTTTCTATGATTTATCACATCTGAGTTATCATATTTTATGATCATGGTTTTTTATGATATTTTATAAAACCCATAGATGTGTTAAGGCATTAAATACACAATGTTTATTGTCGTGGTTCATGTGAACGACATGGAGGAGATCATGGTTATAGTAATTGAGTTAAGTGTTTTACTTGGAGAATCTACCATGAAAAAAACATCATGGTTGACTAGATATTATATCATAATTTATTAAAAATATATTTTTTAAAATATGGAAATGGTTTTATTTTTTGGTATAATTATATATTTTCAACATGTTTTTAGATTCAAATTTACGACTGAAGAAACATGACATGATTGAAATTTCCATGTCATAATTTAGTTCAGTTCTCTAAAATTTATAAATTAAAAAACTAATCCAAAATTTAAAAGATTTTTAAATTTATATAAAGATATCATCTTATATTTTTTAGGGTAATTATTCAATAATTAATGAAGTGAGTGAATAATTATCCTTGGGGAATATGTGGAAATTCTCATGAGCTAGATAAGGAAGATTAAACATGAAAAAGAAAGAGTTATTTCTATTTTGATAAAAAATTATTAATAAAGAGAGTTGAATTTTATATCATTGATAAATCTAGATAATTTTTGATAATAAAGAAGAAGATACCATAAAACTTGATTAAGATGGACCGTATTTATACACCAAAGAAGGTGTATTATTTTTGTTTTTGATATTTTTGATAAAAAACTTATACTCTTGAGGTCTAGTGAGTCTTTTTTGTATAAGACAGTTGTGATTTCTCAAGTGTTTGTAGTTATAAACCATGATCTATAGTGATTTTGATCAAAATACAATATACACAATGAGATTTAGTGTATTTTGGTACATCAACACATTTCTAATGCATTATTTTGGATGTAACCTAGTGTGGATTAACCATGTAAAATCATTTTTGTTTTTTTATTGCTTTCATATCTAGTGAAAAAATAAGAGTGTTTTGACTAATCATGAAACAAGATCATTGAAGGATGTTATTTTAAATTTTTTACCTGGATTAATCCTACCCTCACCTGGGGTATCATGACATTATTGGACCAATAAATTACTAACTAGTTTATAGTTATAAATATCAATATACTGGGTTGGAACTGCAACAAACCCTCTCACCAATATCATATTTTTTATATTTAAACTACACCAAACCATTAATTTCCATATGTTAGGTTGGAACCATGACCAAACCACTCAATAATATTAGAAATATAAGTTTTAACCACACCCAACACACTTATAACATAAGAAATTAAAGTTGGAACCATACCCCACCCACTTATAAGTAATAGGCCAAAAGTTCCCACTTTTAAATAACTAGTCACAAGTTTGGAACCACTATCAACTCACTCAAGAATTTAAAAAAACTATGTTTTCACCTCACCAAACCCACTATTTCTTTCAATACTTTAATGGGTATAACTTATATGTGTCCTCACCTCTGGTGGTGAATAAAATATCACCCATCCTATAGATCACAAAATTTCATCATTACTCATATTTTTAATACTAATCCATTATGATATCAATTAATATTTTCCCACATTAAAGTGTGTGATAACCACCGACCTATCATAATAAATACTTACCCCTTTATAAAGGAATGTTCAAAATGACCCCTCCTGGTATCTCAGTTCATTTCACAAGGAGGGATATCCTTTATGAGTTTCCATTTCATGGATACCCAACACTTATAAAATTCAACATATCCATTGGAAACTTTGTGACTAAGTAATGTTTCTTAGAGGGTCCATTACCAGTCAAATAACCCCCACACATCACTTAACATACAATTAAACAAAATTTAGCTCCTTTCCAAGTCATTTCCACCCACTCACCATCACTTTCATATTATAATATATAAGAAATGTGTATAAAATTATGGGAAAATATAGATAACACATACCTCATAATCATGGTTTCTTTCAAATTTAAAATTATTTTAGGAATCATTATAAATTTATGGAAATCAAGAAACTAGAAAAAAATATTCCAAAATAAGGATTTAGAGTAAAGAAAAAAATAAGTGGAGAGATAAACTACAAATTATAGGTCACAAAAGGTTAGACTTAATAAAATAGATTCAAAATAATGAATGATAATAAGTTTCAATCTTAAAGAATGGATGAAGATATAAATTTTATTGAGAAAATAAGGGAATCTTAAGCTAAATTTTGTAAAGAGAGGGAGAGAAAGAATATTTATCACGTGTTTAAGGAGGAGGAGAAAATAGAGGATTAAAATGGGTTTTTGAATAAAAAATATCTAAAATACTACCATTAAAATGTGAGTTTGGGGTCCTATCAAGACTTTGGTGGCCTACATTAGAGTTTTAGTGTTCTATTGGGTCCCCGGTTCCCACCACCAGGAACCTGGTGGTTCGTGTGTGACCCGTTATCAAGGCTATTAAAACTACGATTGCCTACCACTAGGGTTCCATTAATAATCTCCTATTGTGGGTAAATTTTATCACTTAAAATATTTTATTAAATTGTAGTTCCTAGTTTCTACCAAATACTCCCATAGTAGTAACATATGAAAATGTACATGAAGTGATAAAAATTAAATCAAATTTGTACTTTGATATTTATTAATCATCAAAAACTACATACTGTATTTTTTCTCACCCTTAAGATGTATCAATGAGATTTTTTGAAAAAAATATTCCACAACTAAGATCTCATATCATCTATCTATTCTTAAGTCTCCTATTGGGCATGTTTTCACATTTCTATAATTTTACCAGTGTTACTCTCTTCTCATGTTGTATCTTATCACCCTGATCAACTATACACAAAGGACACTACTCAAATGATGGGCTGGACTATAACTCTACATCGTTAATGCCTATCTCATGAGAGTAGTCTAGCTCATATCTATAAATATGAGATACACGGAATATCTCATGAATCAAAATATTCCTTTAATAAATCTATAATCAAAATACCACTATATAGATCCTCCCTAAGATCTTAATAAAGCCTATGTAACAAGGTGTTAGTTTACCATACCACCTCAAATTCTTATTTACAAAACAAGGATAAACTCTCATGAAAATTGAACTACCAGCCTAAAACACCAAAGTTTTGCAATTACAATATAAATAATATCACTACTTACTTTGAGAAGTCACTAACCACCTCTTTATAATTTTAATGCTTTGAAGTATCCTACATGATACTTAGTTCAATCACTGATGACTCCCATGCCTCTAACTAACATAGAGGATACCATCATTAACTCTTGTAAAATGACCCAAAATGTTTCATATAAATTGAAACATGATTGATATTATTATATAAATATTTTAATAGTTCTAGATGATCCTTCTAGGAATTGACAAAATCCAAAACACACACTTGAATTATATCCTCAAGACCCTATATATTACTCTTAAACTATCTACTAGTATAAGGATGGAATTCTATAATAATATTAATCTTATTTACTAATACCAATTTTAAACTATTCCAAAAATAATAAGCAAACCTTATATATCAGTCTTTCATGAATCTCATAGGTTCCCCATGGAGTTTTACTATATTTCACACATACAATTTACCAAACATTTCAACTGATTAGAAAGAAGTGTAGAATATTGGTCAACCAATCAACTATGAACCAAACTAAATCTAAGACTTAGAGTGACCTTAGTAACATCATTAAAAAATATATTTTAATGGTAGGGTTGTACCCAAACCATTTGTGATTTCTAGGCTCTAGAGTTGTCCATATAAAGTTTGGTGGTGTTTCAAAAGTCTAGAATGGAGTTTTGGAACTACAGGTTCCAAAGATACCATGGTTTAAACCATGTTAGAGGTCATTATAGACATGTGTATATGGTATCTATCCATTTTTTTCCTAGTTAACTTGAGTTATGAACTTCCAATTTGATGGGAAACATGTTCAGAGGATTTCCCTATGTAACACGAAAAGGGGAATTGCACATGTTTTAAAGGGATTGGTGTCATGGAGAGCTTGGTAATGGTTTTCCTAGCTACATAATGATCACTAAAATGGACTGAAATTTATGTTTCATCGGTGTGGTGCTTATAGAGTTTCCCTATAGGTAAAAGGAGTAAAAAATGATCATGTGGTTAAGATGGGGTGGTACTCTGTCAAAGATTAGTCAAGTTGTGCATGCATTCTATAAATAGTGAGGATAATCTCCCCACACCATGGAGGTAGCTATGGTATCTTCTTAGGTAATAATAATAGTGTTTACCATGTTTCGATGATCGATGGGTGGTTGTTTTTTCCTTGAAATATTAAAGAATGGGGAGACTAGATCGCAGTTCTAGGAATTTTAGTGTGCGGTGTTTAATGGATTTGCCTATAGGAAATGAGGAAGGATGAAGTGGTAAGTAGGTGTATATGGTGGTTCTCTATGTAAGAGATGCCATATTTTTTAGGATAGATAGAAATAGAGATATATTATTCACCACTCCATGGTCTAAGCTATGATGGGTTATAAATAGTAAGGAGAAACCCATCACACCATGGTGGGATTCTGAGGGAAATAATAGTCAAGGGAACTATTGCTATGTTGGATTCCAACAAACTATGGCAGTGGTTGAATCAGTCTAATTTGAGGAATTTTGGTTTCATTATTTTATTTCATAACCCATGTCAGTAGGTTCCATACCTACCAAGGATTAATGTTGTGGGATGAATCATTAAATCACAATTACCTTTCCGTTTTTTATAATGATGATAGATGTGAATTGATGAGTTTTTATAAAATATATATTTTTATATTCAACACACACCCTTTTTACTCTATTTCTTTTTCTTATTCCCTCTCTACCTCATACAAGTAGAGAATCACCCTGAAGTTTTTGAGTATTTTTAGAGTGGACCAGGAACCCAACTTTAGTGGTTACTTTTAATTTTCTAGCTGCGCAAACTCTCCCTTTCCTCATTTCTATGAAAAATGAGTATTCTCATCATCACACCAGGTAGGGGATTTATAGACTTTATATAATCCTATGAGATATTATATGATTTATATGCAGTTAAATTTTCTAATCCCCTATTGATCTTTAATAATTTTTTTATTATCCCCTTTCAAACCGAGGATTGGATTTATCATCATATTAATTTTTGATTAATAACCCATGAAAATGAATGGAGAGAGTCATCACCATTAATATTAGTTAAATAACTTACATTAAATTACATGATACTTATTTTATTTAACCACTCTAACATTTTATAATCTTCATATTCCAGTAATTCCTTAAAAAACAACAAGTCTTTACTCTCTCTCCTTAGGCTCGGTGGAGATGATTTGGTCTAGGGGTGTTGGATTTAGTTCCCCAAAACCAACTTATATGTAATTTATGATTACCTATATTCATAGTTATAGAATATTAATAATTTTATTATTACATAATGATTTTTATTCTGTGTAAAATTTAATGTGATAATGTCCTAAGGGTGCCTTATGAAGTGATTGGTCAGAGAAATTCCCTATAATGATAAGAACCTAGAAGTCCCATGAAAATATTCTTAAAAATAAATTTTATAAATAGATGATATCATTTTATGGGACTCAAATGACATAGTATATTAGGGGTGGTGACTCATAGGACTTTGATACACTATCTCATGGATTACACCCTTGGTAAACTTAATAAAAGAGGTTATTAGAACTTGTAAAGTCAGCAGGAAATACAAATTCATATGTGTAATTTGATGTTACTATATATGAACATTTGTATTGGTCCTTATAATTTAATATTGTTATTAATTCATATTTTGAGTTGTATACTTTGAGGTATTGATGAAAACCATGATGACATATGCTAATGATGAGGTAGAATACATTAGGTGAGTCACAAGTGATATTAAATTAATGAACAAGTCAAGAAAGGATTTGTCCTTTCCTAGTTTAGTGGAAGTTAATATCTTAGGACCTTTGATGGGAATGGAATGACCTACATAATAATATAGCCATAATATTTTTTTGGTAATTTCATTTTCATAAAATCAACGAAAAGAAAATCTGAGCACATAGGCTGATGGCACCAACATGAAATCTAATTGATAATATATTTCATTATAAAGAGATTATATTACACAATGATCATTCATATGAGGTTGTATGTCATTAAAACATTTAATTATTTTTTAATGGGTGTCGTGGGGTGATGTTAGATTCTAATCTTATACTATAAGTGATATTTCCTAATTCCACCAAGAAAGGGGTATAGAGGGCCATAAACTAATTGTATCCGTAATATCAATTAAATTATATATGAATTTAACATTTTGAATAAATATTATTCCCATAAATAGTTTAATAATTATTCATTATTAGATTAATCACCAATATTTATTCACTAGTTATTCGAGATAATGATTGTCATTTGAATATTCAATAATTATTTATTCTATTTTTAGAGAATATAATATTTATTTCTTTATTGATGAGTAATGTAGTGATATATATTTATTTAAATAAATAGTAATTAATCAAGGTTTAATAAATATTGAGGAGGATTGAAAAACCAAGTTTAATGGTCTAATGGGAATTAATATATTAAATATAATTTTAATAAATGATAATTTATTTATTTAGGAAATAATATTTATTTATCCATGAGTCTAGCCCATGTCAAGTAAATAATAATAATAATATTTTTTAGATATGGGGTTCACTGGGTATTAAGAGAATAATAAGGGCCCATATGAAATTATTATTCTCTAACCTTATCCCTATTTAAAATTGATTATAACATTCATAACCCTAATCATCATTTTTCATAACAGAAGTCTAGAGACAATCCTCCCATGACCTAGAGAGTTCTTACTCAAGAAATATCTTGAGAATATAGAAAGATTCTCCCCCTAGACCCTCTTGACTATATAGAGAACAATAATAATACTTATGTACTCAAAGAAATTATTGTTGTGATCATCAGTAAATTATGCAAGTTACAAAATAAACTGACCCAGCACCCAAATATTTTTATAGTAATGTTTAGGGTTTCATGGTGCATGTGTGGATAACCACTAGAGAGATTCTATCCTTTAATACTACTACCACAATGATGATATGATAATAAATTGTTTTCTAAATCCTTAATGAAGAAATAATTCTAATGTAACGTAATTCTTAACCCATATAAATTGATTATAAATTATACGTGATTATCCTTTTTCTTGGTTTCGAAATTTTATGTCAATTAATCTTTGAATTAATTTCATTGGTCATGAATTTATTCATCATGTACATCTTGTATTATTATTTTATTATGAAAAAATATGAGATGGTAATAGCCTAATAGGTTCTTTCATTATGTCCAGAACCTTCAAGTGATATTAGAGTGGTTTCATAATAATTTATAATTATTTATTGATCATTGAATCATTTACACATTTATTGTTAGTTTTTCATTTAGAGTTTGATTATTATTTAAATTTGAATGTCAATATAATCACTTATTCTTCTTTATTATCACTTATATAATCAAAATGGATTAATTATAAATGAATAAAATTTGAATAATCTATTCGTAGGTGAAAAGGATTTAGGTAGGATAATACTAGAGTACACGACGTGTAACCTAAAGGTACACAATGTGTACCCATGTTCATGGTAGAATAATAAACTTTGATTCAACTTGTTAGTAAGGAAGTAAATGCATGTGATATGTATTAATGTATGCCACCTATTCACTAGGATATCTTGGCACACAGTTAGCAAGACTATACACCATGTAAACTACTTACATGTCATGTAGTCCAAGAATCAAAATACGTCATGTATTTATTACATGATGTGGATAACTAGAAACTATATAACTCAGAGGTAAAAAAATTTGTAAACCCCATACACATCATATACCCCATTAATATATCTGATTTTATCACATGCCCAGTATCTGGGCGTATTTCATGGATATACCCCAAAGAGACATACACTTCATATAGCTGGACTATACATACCGGGTAATCTACCTATTTACATAGAAATTAAAATTAATTAATTATTCCATTTAAAACCGATTAATATGTTTTCACATTTAATTTATTTGTAGTACATACCAGGTGATGGGTTATATATATATTAAATGATTAATTAATTTCTATGTAATATTCAGAACTACATACTATGTATAATTGTAATACATCAACTACTCCATGCACATTAAAAGCATTATATTATATATAAATAACACATTTATGTATTTTTTTTATTAATATCAGACTCTATGTAATTATGTGACAATATGTGCATGATAAATTTTGTATGAGTAGATAGTATACGACTATAGTGTACACCAGGTAGTTCGGACGGGTACTCACCATATCACCTCTATGTATATACTTTATACTTAATTAATTTAATATTAAATTATTTTATTTTATATTTAAAATTATAATAGATGATCATATCAAAGAAAATTTGAATGAAAATTAAGACAAATGAATTTATTAATTAATAAAGATAATTAATTAATCCAACTATGTTTTATCTTAATTAAGAATGATTGATATGAATCCCAGTTTATTAAATGCATAGGAATTACCAATGTGTGGATGATCATGAGCATATAGAGACCTATGTATGTGATTTATTTCTTTTAATTTATTATTATTTAATGTTTTTTTTGTAATAATTTATTAAATTAAATTGATGGAATGTATGTCATCTCTCCTCATTATGTAAGGGCCTACATGCTTGTAGTTTATTTTTTGTAAACCTTGTAACCAATACTTTGGTTCCATTTACCTATGTATGAGTAATGCTTATATAATGAATGGATATCCTAGATTATAATAGGTCATTAAAGTTTGGAACTATGGTGAAACCAATCTAAGAGATACATAGGAGCATAGGGTAAATCCCGTAACTCGAACTAGGTGTGGTTCTAGGAGTTTATTCCCCAAGTTAGAGGATTAGTTTATCATACACTAGATAATGTTGAGTCAATAAGGTTTCGTTATGAATTTTCCATTCCTCTATGTTTTGAAAATCAAAAACACTTTATCTTAAGGAAAATTATCTTTCCATAAGGATCATTTTCTTAAGGAAAATTTCCCTTCTCTAAGGAAATTTTTATCCTTAACTTGTTTTTCATTGCCTCATTTCATGTTCTCTCAAAAAATAGTTGTTTTTCTTAGAAAGTCAAATATTAATATCCTTATCTAAAACCTAAGAATATTATAGTTCCTTGTATATTGAGTCTTTTATTTTTAGACTCTGAATTCTCTAAAATTTAGATTCTGAATTCTATGAAATCTAGATTCCGAATTCCTTGAAATTTAGATTCTGAATTCTCTGAAATTCAGAATCTGAATTATTTATAATTCAGACTCCAAATTCCTCAGAATTCAGACTCTCAATTCCTCAGAATTCAGACTTCGAATTCTTGAGAATTCAAACTCCAAATTAATCAAAATTAAGAATCTTAATTCCTCAGAATTCAGACTCAGAATTCCTCAAAATTCAGACTCTGAATTCCTCAGAATTCCGACTCTAAATTTATTTTAATTTAGACTCCAAAATCTATAGAATTAAGATTCCAAATTCTTTGAAAAATAGAATTAGAATATCCATGTTTTCCAAAATTCGATTGTTTATTTGTTTAGATTCTAAATTCTATTTTCCTTAGATTCTAGATATTCAGAATTGATTAAGCTAATTAATTTTTCCTTACACAAGTTTTAATTAGTATGAAAATATGTCGTACAATCTATTTCTAACTAACCATTGGTTGAGTGACACGTGTACAGGTCCCTTCGAGATTCAAGGAAAAATATGAACATTTGAGGAGGGAGTCGACTATTGGAGTTTTTCCTATAAATAGAATCTCATTTGAATGATCTCTTTATCAATCTATGAATCAATAAGTTGATCACCCTAGATATTACAAGTTGTGATGCTGTGAAATGATTTCTAGAGAGTTAAATACTCATATTATTTGTGAATTTCATGAACATATTGTTCAGTCATGAAAATCTTGTTCATATTGATTCATGCAACTCTAATTGTTGATAAGCATAATAAAGGGATTTTAGTGACATGAAGATATAGGTGATGACTACCTTAATGTTCAAGGGCTTGTAGGGATAGCAAGACAGAGTTCGATATTCTTATCAAGGGCTTACCCTGGTGTGGGTAAGATAGAATTTCTTGAAAGTATAAATCAAGGGAGCTTTATCCAAAGTTGTTGGATACCCTACTCTTTGGGTTGAAATATTTCCTACTTGTTACTTGTTTTTGTTTCATGTTTTTATTTCTGCTATATTTTGATAAAGGAAGAAAGTATAAATTTCTTATATTTTCTTTTAATTTACTTACTCTGATAAATAAGATTCTATACACTTTAAGGTAGAATTTTCCTTTAAGAAAAGTGTTCTTAAGTTTCATTTCCAGATTCATATTTCTGGAACCTAAGCAAGTTTTTTTTTGTAGAACTAAAAGATGCTTTTTGAATTTACCTTGTTTAAATTTGTTAAACATAGTTTTCCTTAAGGTTAAAAATGAAAGTTTTTTTACTTACAATTCAATCCCTCTTGTAATTGAGCATCTACAAACACTATTTTGATCCTACAATTGGTATCATAGGAGGTATCTAAAATACTTATACTCATATATAAGTTTTCTTGCTCAAATTTTCTTTCTTAACTTTTCTTGTTCAAGTTTTTCTTAAATATTTTTATCTTTTTTTTATAAATTTTTTCTACTTATAAGTTTTGTGGAAAAGATATTTTTCTTATAGAATGATAGGTACAAATGTTGGTTCCATTGAAAACCTTAATCCAACCAGACCCCCAATTTTTTATGGTAATGATTATGAGTACTAGAGAGATAGAATAAAGAATTTTTTATTAGAACTGGAGTAGAAAACTTTTTCATGCTTATTTGTGATTACAAAATTCCATACAAAGAAGTTATAACCTTCACCAACCAAGAAAAATCAGAATATTAACTAAATTATAGGGTACAAAATACTTTGTTGTGTTCTATTACTATGAATATATACAGTCAAATATCTTCTTGTGAAGTTGTCAACTACATATGGAAGAAACTTAAAGTTACTCACTTTGGAACTTCAAAAGTGATAGAGACTATAAGAGAAATGTTAAGAGTACAATATCATGGATTTTTTTCCTTATGGAGAACCAGTTTACAATGTTCAACAAAGATTTATGACCATTATAAAAAATCTTCAATATATGGGAGAAAAATGTTTAGATGATGGAATTATTGTGTATAATATTATAGATATTATGCTCAATGAGTGGGAGTCCAAAAGAACAACCATTTATGAGAACCAGAAAGTTTATGAAAGACACTATTCTATCAGAGTCTAGTGAAAGTGAACATTCTGAAAATGAGTTAGCTAATCTTGATCGAAGGATTAACAAGATAGTGGGAAAGAAATATTTTCAGTATATATATATATAAGAATAAAGAAATAAAATAAAATAAATACTTGTAAGTCACTTGCTATAAATGAAAAAGACCCAGACACATCAGGCCAGATTGTCCCATGCTTAAAAGAAAAGATAGAAAAGAAAAGCATTCTGAGATGAATAGAAAGAAGTATTACAAATCTAAAGTCATGAAATTCTTTAAGGCTAATGATACATGCAGTGCCAGTTGCAGTGACTCATCTAATGAATCCTTAGAGTATGAATCTTCTAGTTAGAAAAATCTTGGTCTAATAGCCAAATTACCCATTAAAAATCATTGTCTAATGGACAAGGTACACAATGCCAAATCTATCCCTAATATATCTTTGAATGAAAATTATACTGATGATGAATATTATAAGTATTTAGATGATGAATCTTCTTCTGATGAAGATAACTCTTTACCTTCTTATGAAGAAGTGTCTAGGTTTGTCAAACTTCTTGAAAATGTGAATTCTAAACTCAAGAAAAATATTGAGAAGGAAAATTCCAGAATGTTTATAAAATAAGTATCATATATTTCTAAAGATATTGATGAGAAAAATATAGACCTAGATAAATTTTCTAAAAATATTAATAAAGTAAATTCTGAGAAGGATAAACTTTATAAGAATCTTGAAATACTTACTGTTGAGAAAAAACTTTCTAAAAATGTTAATATTGAGGATAATAACTTGGTTATTAAACTAAATTCAGAAATATTTTCTTTAAGGAAGTTACTGTGAAACTTTTCCTCTGGTAAGGAAAACTTTGACAAGATATGTTCCCAAATTCATCCTTTAAGGAATAGATCTAGATTTCGTTACACTCATTTGAAACCTATTTTTTGTACTAATTATTTTGTTCTCTAAAGTGCTCCATTTTGTACTAAATGTCAATGTGGTGGACATTGGGAGAAAAAATGTTCTCTAAATAAAACCCAATCATTTGGTTTATATAAATCTTATTTTTCCAAAAATATGTGGGTGCCTAAAATTTTACTTTCTAAAATTTTCAGATCCAAGAATGTTTGGATTCCAAAATTCCAAATATTTTATTTTCAAGAAAATAAAGAAAATAACAACAACAATACATGGTACATGGATTTTGGATGTTCCTAGAATATGACTGGTAACAAAAAATTCTTTGAAAATATTATCAAGAAGAAATGAGGAAAAGTAACTTTTGGAGATAATTCTTAGGGAGAAATTATTGGTATAGGTAACATTGTTCTTATTGGAAAAAAGTTAATTTCAAATGTTTTATTTGTTAATATTCTTAATCAAAACCTTATAAGCATATGTAAATTATGTGATGAAGGTTACCTTGTGAATTTTAGGAATGATAAATTCTTAGCACACAATTCCAAGGAAGAGTTTATTATTTCTTCCCATAGGCACGAGAATGTATATACATTAAACTTAGAAAACCTTAGGATCCAATATTTACCTTGACTTAGTGCAACTAAAGATCAATCTTGGTTGTTTCATAGAAGGTTAGGACACTGTAACCTTAGGAACCTATGAAAAATCTCAATTAAAAGACTTGTTAAGGATATACATAAGCTTAGATTTGATTAGTAAAAAGTTTTTGATCCTTGTTAATATGGAAAGAAACACAAATCAAGTTTTAAATCAATTGGTGAAGTCTCAACTTCTGATGCATTATAGTTAGTGCATATGGATCTTTTTGGTCCAACACAAACTGGAAGTATTGGAGGCAAATATTATGTATTTTTTTTAGTTGATGATTACACTAGATTTATGTGGGTCTATTTTCTAGAAAAAAAATCAGAATCTTTTTCATATTTAAAAACTTTTAGAGCCCAAGTTAAAAATGAGAAAAACCTTTCATTGGTAACTATTTATAGTGATCATGGAGGAGAATTTCAAAATTCAGATTTTGAAACTTTTTGTAGCAAGAAAGACATTACTCATAACTTCTCATCCCCAAGAACTTCTCAACAAAATGGTGTTATTGAATGAAGAAATAAAATTATTAAAGAGATAACTAGAACCATGTTGAGTGAATATTCTATTGCTAAAAAATTTTGGGCCGAAGCAGTTAGTACTACTTGTTATACTATAAATCGATTTTTAATAAGACCTTTTCTTAATAAAACACCTTATGAATTGTGGACTGACAAAAAACATAGACTTTCTTACTTCAAAGTATTTGGTTGCAAAGTATTCAGCCTGAATACTATAGATAACTTACATAAATTTGCTCCCAAATCTGATGAAGGAATTTTCTTAGGCTACTTCACTACTTCTATGGTTTATAGAGTTTGTTATAAAAATACTTATACTGTTGAAGAAACAAAACATGTTAAATTCGATGAAACTGATCCTTTTGTTTTTAAACAACCCCAACCTACATCCTTAGATGTGTTTTCAAAAATGGATTATCAACCCTTGATATAAGATTCTTCTAATAAGGAAATTGTTCAATAAAACATTTCTGAAGCATTTACCCCAGAAGATTTTCTACCATATGTTGATGAACAGGTTTTACGAAACCCAAATCAGTTGTTTCTTAAGAATCATCCCAGTGATAGTATCGTTGGGGATGTAAATAAACTTGTAAGGACTAGAAGTTACTTAAGAAATAAAGTAGAAAATATAGCATTACTTTACCAATTAGAACAAAAAATAACTGATAAATCTTTAGGTGATGATGATTGGATTAAAGACATGCAAGATGAGCTAAATGAATTTGAAAGGAACAAAGTCTGGACCTTGGTTGAAAGACCTAAGTAAACCGCTGTAATTGGAGTAAAATGGATCTTCAGAAATAAGTGTGATGAAAATGTAATCATAGTAAGAAACAAAGATAGATTAGTTTCTAAAGGCTATAATCAACAAGAAGTAATAGACTATGAAGAAACCTATGCTTCAATATCTATACTTGAATCTATTCACATTTTACTTTCATTTGAAGTATTCTTTAATTTCAAAGTTATCCAAATGGATGTGAAGTGTGATTTCCTTAATGGATATGTTCAAGAGGAAGTTTATGTTGAACAACCTCCTAGATTTGAGGACACAAAACATCCTGAAAATGTTTTCAAAATTACCAAAGATTTATATGGACTTAAACAAGCCCCTAGAGCCTGGTATGATATACTTACATGATTTTTGTTACAAAATAATTAAGTTAAGGTAATTACTTATCCAACTCTTTTTATAAAGAAAGATAAGATTTTTTTTGATTATTCAAATTTATGTTGATGAAATTATAATTGGTTCAACTTAGTAATCTTTAATTGATTAATTTTTGAATCTAATGAAATCTGAGTTTGAAATTAGTATGATGGGTGAGTTATCTTTTTTCCTAGGTTTTCATGTTTCTCAAAAACTAGAAGGAAATTATATATCACAACATAAGTATAATAAATATCTTCTTAAAAAGAATGAATATGATAACACTAAAAGTATAAACACTCCAATTGGTACCTCAAATTCTCTTGATATTGATGAAGTTGAGAAACCATTAGATCAAACATCATTTAGAGGTATGATAAAAAGATTATTATACTTGACAGCTAGTCGACTAGACTTAATGTTTTTAGTATGATTATGTGCAAGATATCAATCTAATCCAAAGGAATCTCATTTAAAAGTATCAAAAAGATTTTTTTTTCTATTTAAAGTGAACCATAGATTTAGGAATTTTCTACACTTATAGAAATAATTTTTTTTAAAAGGTTTTCAGATGCTGATTTTGGTGGATGTAGAATGGATAGAAAAAATTCATCTGGAACTTGTCATTTTTTAGGAGATTTGTAAGTTTCTTGGTCATGTAAGAAGCAACACTCAGTAGAACTTTCCACTACTGAAGCTGAATATGTATCAGTTATAAGTTGTTGTGCCCAGGTGTTTTGGATGAAACACACACTCATAGACTATGACATAAGTTTTACCAAAACACATATATTGTGTGATAACACTAGTGCCATTTCCCTAAGAAAAACCCTATAAATCACTTCTATGAAAAACACATAGATATTAGGCATCGATTTATTAGGGATCACACACTTAAAGGAGATATAATTATCAATTTTTCAGAATGCAATATCAACTTGCTGATATTTTTACAAAATCTTCACCCTCTGATAAATTTTAATAAATTGAACAGAATTTAGGAATGATAATCGTAAGGTAATCTTCCATATTAACTTTTTCTTGAAACCTATATTCTTACATTAAGTAACTCTACCCCATAGGGGGAGTATATTTTCTTGTTAATTTTTCCCTTAATCAAATCTTTCGTAATCAAATTTTTTTTCTTAATCATATTTTTCGTAATCAATTTTTTTTCCATAATAAAATTTTTCGAAATCAATTTTTTTTCCTTAATCAAAATTTTCATGATCAATTTTTTTTTCTTAATCAAAATTTTCATAATCAATTTTTATTTTAAATCAGAAATTTTTTTCATAACCAAATTTTCTTCAGAACCCAAAATTTTGGAATAAAAAATTTCCTTTCCTTAATTAAATTTTCTGGGATCTAAAGTTCTTAAAGAAGAATATTTTTCATTACTGACATTTTTTTTGGCAATCTGAAAGGTATGTTTCCTTAAATTTTCTTAATTGAATTTTTTACTTGTTGGTATTTAAGAAATTTTTTATTACATTAACTTTTCCTAAATCCGAATTTTTCCCCAAACCTCAAAAGATCGGAACCTACCAAATCCTCCTTCAACTTTCATATCAATCTTCAGATCAGTTTGTGCTCTTTCTAACCGTTATATCAAATCGAGAATTCGAACCGTTGCCTCGACGCCTATATAAAGGCCCCCTATTCCTCGTCCCACATCGGTTTTCAAAGTTTTCTGTTCCAAAGGTCTACCTCTCTTCAAAAATCTAGTTTCGCTTTTCCATGTTTGATTAGACTATGGTTGTCGTTGGAAGCCTCCCTAGAGAAACAAATGCATTCAACCAAGGAAGTCAAGGAATGTAAAATATATAGGGAAAGGTTAGTTGATCCAAGATTTTTCTCTAGGTATAATTCTTTGATTATGAAAAACATTAAACTTAATGGATGAGAAAGCTTTTTCGTAGAAAATACCAAAATTTAGGATCTGGTTTACCCAAAGTTGATTATAGAATTCTACGATATAATAAGATTTTATAAATAAGGTGTAAGAGAAAAAATTTCATTCAAGAGATATGGGAAAAACTATTCCCTATCCTTCAACATGGCATTAAATATTCTTGGAGTTCTGTATAAAGGTGAAGTAATTTTCTACACTCACAAGCTTCCAGATCAGTCAAGATGTTTTGAGAAGGAAAAGGAAATAGAGTGCCTTATACTCAAAGGAGTAAAATCACTGAAGATCAACCACCTTTAAACAAACTTCATATTTTTAGAATTATGGTTACAAGGGTTTTTCATTCCGAGAAAAGGAGACAAGGACTCCTTAAGGAAAAGTGATATCTTTATCTTAGATTTTTTGGTTAACCTGAGGAAGATAAATCTTGTGAAGTACATCCTTCTGACAATCACCAACATCAAGAATGGAAATCTCAAATCCCAAATCATCATGTATCCAGAAATTTTGTCTAAGATCATAGTGCTATGATTATAATCATTCAAAATTCCCTACATCTCTAAACCAAGAAATTTCAAGATCTTACTACTAAGTGATGAAACTTTTGAGGAGAATGAAAGTCGGTTTCAATACCATGTACGAAGAATTTTATGATCATTTAGAAATCAAGGTTGTAGCTCTAGCTAAGAAAGTGGAAGTAGGAGAGACTTCCAAGAAATATCAGAAGAAGAGAAAGGAAAAAGAACCGGAAACCAAAGAGAATCCTATAGTTCCAAAAACATAGTCATCACCACCAAAACCGAAAAAGAAAAAGACTTTTCCTGGTGGAGTGGAAGTGAAGTGGAGGTAATAGAAGAAAAATAAAAAAGAAGGAGATCCTAGTTTTTTCCTAGATCCTACTGAGGTAAAGGCCTTAAAAATTCAAGCCGATAAAGAATATAAAAGGAAAGAAAAATAGAAGAAGAAAAAGAAGAAAATGTCTAAAGATAATATCATTCAAGAACTTCTCTAGGATACTGAGAAATCTTCTGAACAAATTCAGGTAACAAAATATTTTCTCCAAGAATCAATACCAGTAGAGACTTTGAGAAAGAATATGTTTATTCTGGAACCTTTTGTGGAAGAAGAAATAGTTCAGGATGAAGAAGTAGAAGAAGAATAAGAGGAAGAATAAGATGAGAGTGATGATGTTATAAATCATGTTTAAGAATATCATGGGAAATAAAGTCCTTCTGAAAATATTTCAATCCGGACTTCTCAGGTTGAATCAACTAAAATTGTTTCTCAAGGAAAAGAGGATGAGGGTTAGGAAGAGGTTAACAAACATTTTAATGATGAAAGTAGCAATCATGACTTCATCCAACCAGATGATCTTAAGGAAGATGCTGAGAACGAAGAGGTTAATGAAGATAAAATTGTAAAACTTTTAGATAGTGAGAATGAATCTCTGAAGGCTATGGAGATTATTTACAAAGTAGATAAAGGAAAACCGGTGATTTATGATACACCTGAAAAGCTTGTGGTGGTTAAGAAAAATGTTGGTGGATCATCCAAGAGGAAGGATGTAGAGATAGAAAAATAATCTTCACCTGCAAGGGAATCATATTCCGAATCATCTTCCATGGGTTAGGATTTTGTGGTATTGTATCTGAAGAAGTTAGTAGACACCATACCCTTTTTTATGAGTATTGATTTGAGGTGTCAACTACTTAAACAATCCTTTAATTAGAAGTTATATTCTGTAAGAATGCTCATGAAAAAATTCATCATGATTTAGGAAGAATTCAAAATATTTTATATCAATTATGATTCTCAGAGGAGATCATGTAAGGAAATTCCAAAGTGGTCCAACAAAACAATTGAAGACTTTAGAATTTTTGATGACTTCCAAGATTCAGTGAAAGATGCTTTTGAAAACTCAAATGACAGAATAAAAAATCTTACAATGAGTTTTATAGAGAAGCTAAACCATGAAAAAGTATCCTGAAAGTAAGAAGATAGAGATCTGAATGGGAAGTTAAATTTAGTTGATCAAAATTTAAAGAGAGAAAGGGAACTCAAGATAGAGTTCGAAAAAAAGTTCAACTGGTAAGAAGATGTAGTCAAGTCTTAGGAAGAAATCCCTAAGTCTTAGGATGAAAAAATCAAGAATCTGGAAAATAAAAATTAGTATAAGGAACAGTTGATCAAAAGGTTTGAGGAAGATCATAAGGAGATCAAGAATTTGAAGGCTACCTTGAGGAATATCATGCTAAAGGAAAAGAAGGATGAGTGATTTGCATTCCATTATGATCTTTTGTTGTATTTTTTCCCTGTATCAATTTTTCCAATCATAATGAAAAATTTTTTCTCCTTCATTTTTATTTTTTTTATAGTTATAATATTTCATGTACCATTTTTTTCATTCTCTCTATTTATTTTTAAAAATCACAAAGGGGTGAATAGAATGATTAAAATATTACTAAGTATAAAGAAGGTAATTCTTTATGTAAAGGGGAGTATACTTAAAGAATAATTTATTATGCAAGAAAAAGAAAAATATCTATACAAGGAAGTCAAGAATATGATCCTTAGAGATTTAAAAACCTAAGGGGGAGTTATTCATATTCATCATGATTCATAAGTAAATGGAGATCATCTTTCCTTTAAAATTTCATAAAGAAAATTCTTATTTCTTATATTCTTCTTCAAAATATTGTTTATGCTTTCCAAAAAGGGGGAGATTGTTGAGTAAATAAGGTTTACTTTTGACTTTTCTTTTCCTCTATGTTTTTAAAATCACAAACACTTTATCTTATGGAAAATTATCTTTCCCTAAGGATTATTTTATTAAGGAAAATTTCCTTTATCTAAGGAAATTTGTATCCTTACCTTGGTTTTCATTGCATCATTTTATGTTCTCTCAAAACCAAGTTATTTTTATCACTAAGTCAAATATTCAGATACTTATCTAAAACCTCATAATATTATAGTTCCTTTAATATTTATTGTTCTATTTTTAGGCTCCAAATTATCTAAAATTCTGATTCTGAATTCTCTGAAATTAAAATTCTGTATTCCCTAAAATTTAGATTCCAAATTCTCTAAAATTCAGACTCCAAATTATTCATAACTATGACTCCGAATTCCTTTGAATTTAGACTCATAATTCTTTATAATTTAGACTCTGAATTCCTCATAATTTAGAATCTGAATTCCTCAGAATTCAGGCTCTGAATTCTTTAGAATTTAGACTTTGAATTATTCAGAATACAGACTCTAAATTCCTCCAAATTAAGACTATGAATTCCTCAGAATCTAGACTCCAAATTCATCAGAATTCTGACCCCATATTCCATAGAATTCAGACTCTGAATTCCTTATAATTCAGACTCTCAATTCTTCCGAATTTAGGCTCCGAATTCTTCAGAATTAAGACTCCTAATTCCATAGAATTCAGAATCTGAATTCCTTGAAATTCAAACTCTATAATCTATAGAATTTAGATTCCAAATTCTTTGAAAAACAAAATCCTAATATCCATGTTTTCCAGAATTTGATTTTTTATTTGTTTAGATTCTGAAATCTATTTTCCTTAGATTATGGATATTCAAAATTGGTTATGATAATTTAATTTTCCTTACACATGTTTTCATAAGTATGAAATGATTTCATACAATCTGTTTCTAACTAACCATTGGTTGAGTGACACTTGTACAAGTCCCTTCGAGATTCAAGGAAAAATATGACCGTTGGAGGAGGGAGCCAGCTGTTAGAGTTTTGCCTATAAATTGGAGCTCCTTTTAATGATCTCATTATAAATATATGAATCAATAAGTTGATCACCCTAGAGATTACATGCTGTGATGATGTGAAGTGATTTCTAGAGAGAGAAAGACTCTCATGCTTTGTACGTTTCATGAACATATTTTTCATATGTGAACATCTCGTTCATCTTGCTTCGTACGACTCCGATTGTTGTTGAGTACAATCGAGGGCTTCCGGGTATAGGAATAAAGAGGTTCCGAATACCTTAAAGTTCAGGGGCTTGCAGGGATAACAAGATAGAGTTTGATATTCCTATCGAGGTCTTACCCTAGTGTGGGTAAGATAGAATTTCTTGAAATTATAAATCAAGGGACCTTTATCTATGGTTTTTGAATAACCTACTCTTTGGGTTAAAAGATTTCCAACTTGTTACTTGTTTTTGTTTCAAGTTTTTATTTCTGCTGTATTTTGATAAATAAAGAAATTATAACTTTATTATACTTTCTTTCACTTTACATACTATGAAAAATAAGATTCTATACACTTTAAGGTAGAATGTTACTTTAAGAAAATTTTTCTTAAGTTTCATTTCCGGATTCATATTTTCAGTACCTAAGAAGTTTGTTTCGTAGAACTAAAAGAGGATTTGTGAATATACCTTATTTAACTTTATTAAAAATAGTTTTCCTAAAGGTTAAAAATGAACGTTTTTTAACTTACAATTTACCCCCTCTTGTAATTGATCATCTACATACACTATTTAGATCTTACAGATAAACCAAACATTATAAAATCTCATTATCATACCACTTTATTATTATTTTTTATTAGTTTCCTGGTTAATTATTTATGAATGTTTTATTATAGCCACTTAATAAATGAATTAACAAACACACATGATATAATTAAAATAAATTAGACTATATAGATTTTTTTTCTAATATATGTATAATCAATTTTTAAAAATACAATTAATATTAATAAGGAATATAATAAGATAAAATGAGAAAGTTATACATAATGATGAAAATACCTCAATTAAAATATTGGGTTGGTATATATTTCCATTAAATGATTTAGAATGGAACCACTAGATTGTTGTGTTTAATCCAGCCCTCACTTGGACACTACCATATGATGAGGAGTTATAAATAAGTTTTTGGGATGAATTAAAAAAATCAAAATAAGAGAAGTATACCTCACCAGACTTGGTGTAAATTTTGTGGTAATAATTGAGGAAATACAAAATCATGATTTTAGGAATGGGGATTCCACTCAAGAGATCTAGGAGTTGTGAGTTAATACTGTTGGGAAAGACCTACCTACCTAAATACCTATGAGTAATTGACTAGTATCTCACTTGGGTTATGAAAAGGTAAATAGAGATCCTTTCCACTAGAAAATCCACATGACAAGATATTTCAAAATCAATGGTGAGGGATATTGGGTTTTGATAAAATAGTGGGAGAATAATAAATTAATATTTATTATCTATTTTATAATCTAGATAAAGTACTAAAATAATATCATCTTATTAAAGAAATTGAAATCCACATGACTTTGACTATATCACTACAATCCATTTTAGGAAAGGACAACCTTCTCACCATCTTGAATTTCTAGAAATGGTATAGATTCTTGTGAATTATACTACAACATGAGCATAAATTGTATGTACAGGAAACCCCTATTCCCAAAGCACCTAAAAAATAGGATAGTAAGGAAGAAAATTCTATCTATATAAAAATTTTAGATGATTCCAATGATGTCCAATTTTTTGTGCCATCATCCATATCCAGTGATATTTGAAAGCAACATGGGGATATGGATTTATATAATATCACGTCTCACCATCATGATCTTTATCAAGAGAAGTATATACAAGAGAGATATGATATCTCCAATACACTATTCACATTTAATCTTAGATATTCAGTGATGGATGTGGCTCATGTATTCAAGTAGATTGACCACATTGAGAAATTGAACATCTTGAGAATTAAGAACCCTGATGAGTTGTGCATAGATCTAATTTTATTCTTACTACCTAGGATATTATCTAGTTTCATTATTAATTATAATATGATCAATTATGATAAGTCTCTATCGAAAATACTTTCCCAAATTCTACAAGTTTATAATAATATGAGGTGTGAAAAACCTATCATCCATATGGTGAATAAAAAGATTAACATGGAAAAGGGACCTAAGAATCACTCAATGTATAAGGATCCTAAGCACCATCCTTCCAAGAAAAGGAAGATACAAAGATAGGAAAAGGAAAAGTACATAATATTTTTTGCATGTGGTAAGTTGGGACACTGTAAGAAGAACTACATCTAGTTAAAGAAGAAATTGGAAGCTTCAAGTGAATTCACTATTGAGTACAATATTTCCTTATCTACAAATTGGTTATTAGATGTAACTTTTGATACTCACATATATATTCAAATGTAGGAACTAACTGGATTCCATAATATTTATAGAGAAGAGTTAGATCTCCGAACAACCAATAGAGCATATCTTGCTTCATAAACTATAGGTGATTACCATCTTATGTTTCCAAAATAGATGATCTTTGTTTTGAAATAATATTATTATATACCCATTATTACCAAAAACATAATTTATACATCCTTATATAACATTCTAACCTAGTTACCACACATCAGTTCCTCGAGCTGATTCAGTACGTGACTTTAGAAACACCTCCCCATGTTCCAAATGTTTCCTACTACTAGTTAGGATCTAATGTCGATCATGGGGTGACGATACCCTCCTTATAAAATTAGCACTACAACGGAAATGAAAATTAATAACCAAAATAAATAACCATAACTAGAATAATACCAGTATCACATGATGACAAAAGTTGGAATACAATAACCAAAACTAAACTATAGATATTCCATGATAAATACATGCCATGTTTCAATTGTAAAACCAAAAGGGAGACATAGAAAAATTCCAAGCAGGTCCTGACATGAAGTTCAGTTCCCTTATCCATGCTCAATACCAAATAAGACATCTAACATGGTTCCCTTGTCTTTAACATATCCTATAACCATGAAATCTATTTGGGTACCAATCAGGCAACCCAAGTAGAGTGTGATTACAACTCAGTAGGCCACCACCAATGATTTCTAAAACAATATCAAGTCAATAACAATGTATGCAGCTGTATAAAGAATAAAATACAATAAATAAAGTAAAAAAGATTACATTTATTCAATTATGATTTATTTAACCACATAAACCCCCCAAGTTCCTAAGGACACCTGAATCCCCAATACCTACTTTAGCTCATGCCAAAGTCTGAACCATGTCACAATACTATGGTTATCATTTATCATTTAATTTCACATTATATCATGACCAATTGAAACCATAGTCCAATGAAAACTCTTGGGCATAGAACATAATGTATAACACCCCATGGGTATTTAGAGTCTCAGGCTCTATCCTGCACCTCAACAATAACTATGGGATTTTGAAGCATCAGTCCTTATCCCACACTCATTTATCACTATAGGATTTGGAAGTAACATTCCATGTCCCACAAACATTTATCACTATGGGATTTTGAAGCAGTAGAACATGTCCCACACACATATATCACATATATCACAATATCACATATATCCCAATATACCATTTATCACAATATCACATGTATCACGATTTCATAATATCAAGGTTAAGCATCATTAACAATATTTTCAAACATTCACATAAGTGTACCATTTCTATTATTAATTTAAACAAACAAGTTTTCACACTTAAATTCACATGGAATAATATAAAAATCACCATTAAACAATTCATCATAATTTAATCATATAACCCATTAACCCATTAATGTTAAACCAATAGTCTCACAGTCATCATTGTAAATTAATTCACATCACATTGATTGAATAATTACACATAGATTAATTAACCAAATCAACATTTAATTAATTAATCAATTTCACAATCACAACATTCCATTAATTAATTCACCAATTAATTAATTCAATTCCAAGACACCAATATTCCATTAATTAATTCATCAATTAATCAATTAAATTAAATAATCCCAATATCCCATTAATTTATTCACAAATTAATTAATCAAATTCCACAATTTAATTTCCCCAATTTAACCCAAATCATTAGCACATGTAAATTAAATTAAATCAATTCAATTTCCAAATCAATTTTCCAAATAATGGAAATAGAAATTTAAAAATTAAACACATTTTAATTAAAATAAAGACTTTTATTTTCAATTTATACAACTACCTTAAGATTTTTTATGAATACTAGCCAATATAAAACACCAATTTGAAGCGAAACAACCGAGATCATGAAGAAGAACAAGATCAAGATCTGAAACCTAGATCCAAGATAAAAAAATATAGATAAAAAAATCCTAGATCTAGATCCACCCCAAATAGGGGAAAATATTCTCTCAAAGGGTGAGAGAAAGATTGAATAGATTGAGGAAACCGTGCGAGATGATATTCTCTTATTGGGAGGGTTGAATATCTTCAATCCAACATTATATTCATGGATAATTAAGGTTAGAAGGCCTTAGAATCCCTCTATAAGCCTCAAAAAATGAGATAAATCATTTAGGTCTGAGTTAGGTCGATTTATGGTGAAGCATGGGGAGATAGGGGTTCTAAAAACCAATTTTTGGATTAATTAAAATTTCATGTACGGTTTCCTTGTCAAGGTCCCATGGTTTTCCAAACCATGTGCCTAAACTATATACATATTCTAGGGGGTGCACTATTACTCCCAATAGGGTGAACCGTTTGACAAATCATGTGCCAGCCATGCGAATCCCCTTTGTTTGGGTTCACAGGGTTTAATAGGATGGGCACACGGTTTTGGAAAACTGTGTACCAACCATACACAATCCCTCTTCCTTCCAATTTTATCTAATTTTCACCCAAACACACCCAAGGTAAAACCAAAATAGATATACTCAAAACAAGGAAAAATAATACCTATAAATGAGCTCAATACATCTCCCAAAAAAGTTGGGATCTTACAATCTCCTCACCTTATAACAACTCATCCTTGAGAAGTACTGCCCAGGATCTCTAAGATTCCGAGTCAAAAAGATCAGGACACTGATCCCACATATCATATTCTCTTTCTCAAGTTTCCTCCTAAACACAACCATGTTTCCAAAATACATGAACTATCACCACGGTCTTCCCCCACAACACTTTCTCACAGAAATTCAATACATGTATCATATTCCTCTCAAAGGACACATCAGTATCAATATCAACATATTCTATGTAGATCATATAAAAAGGATTAGTGTGATACCATCGAAGTTGTGACACATGAAAAACATCCTACATAGAATTGTACCTCTATGGAAGATCCAATCAGTACACCACAAACTCGATTCTCTCCAAAACCTCAAATGGTCCAACATACCTGGGCGCCAATGTGCCCTATCTCCGTATCCTATGGTGACCCAATCTAGGAGACACCTGAATGAGTACATGATCACCCTCTGCAAACTCTAGGGGTCATCGACATCTATCAACATAAAAATTCTACCTACTCTGAGCCATATCTTTACATTTCTAAATCAACTAAACTTTATCTAACATATCCTACATGAGACTCAATCCCAAAAACTATAACTCACCTTTCTACATCTAATATAGAGGTGATCTGCACGAACTACCATAAAGTGCCTCATATGGTGCCATCTGAATAGTTTCCTGATAACTGTTGTTATAGGAAAACTCCACCAAAGCTAGGTGCTTCTCCCAAGACCCACCAAATTCAATAAAAAATGATTGTAACATATCCCCAAGAACCTAAATAGTATGTTCGGATTTCCCATATATATATGGGTGGAAAGATGTACTCAATAATAAATTTGTACCAAGTTACCTCTATAATCCCTACTAGAAGCATAGAGTAAAGTGTGATCTATAGTATGAAACAATAGTTCATGGAACCCCATGTAGATGAACTATTTTATAAACATATAATTCTACCAACTACTACACTAAGAAAGTCTATTGTATAGGTAATAAATGCACTACCTTTTTCAAAGGGTCCATAATCACACAAATAACATCATTATTTTGAGGCATCCCCAGAAGACCCACCACAAAGTCAAAAGTAACATCACCCCACTTCCATTCCAAAATGGGAAATGGCTATACCAAACTACATGGTCATTGATGCTTGACCATCACCTATTTATAGGTGTAGCATCATGTCAGAAACTCTGATATCTCCTTTTTCATGCCTGAATACCAAAAGTGTCATCGTAGGTCACAGTACATTTTGGTCACACCTGGATACACCGCCTAATTCGAGGCATGAAATTCATGCACCAGATCCTCCTGCATTATTGTAGGCACAAAAAATTGATTCCCAACATAAATTATCTCATTCTCATATATTGTTCAATATTAAGGTGAATCCCCACCTTTAAGGATTTCCATCAAGGCCAAACACTCCAAATCCTCATAATTTCTTTCTCTAATATACCTCAAAATATTTGAATCCTCTAAAAATGATATGATATTCATCTACTCCTAACTCTCCTGAACCACAATATGAATCTCATCTAGTAAAATAATCATCTTACACTTAGTACTAGACTCCTAAACTACTTGATTATAATTTTTTTCTTAAAGTGTTTGAAAAACTGTTACCCTTCATGGGAATTTATTCTAGCTCAAAATCAAATTAATTCTTATAATCAATATACCTTCACTATTGGAGATTCAAATATCATTGTGAAAAGATATAATTTAATCTATTGTGATCTGTATACATAGTAAACTTCTCACCAAAATGATAATGTCACCAACACTTCCAAGCATAAACCACTACTTCTAGCTTGAGGTCATGCATGGGGTAATTTCATTCCTGAGGCCTCAACTACCATGACCCATAAACCACAACTCAATCTCCCTACATCAACACTGCTCCAATACTGATCCTAAAAGTATTATATAATACTATATAATCCTCACCTATCTTAGTTAAGATCAAGATTGGCACTGATGTCAAATTCTTATTCAACTCCTAGAAGGCATTCTCACATTCTACATACCATTTTGAACTTAACCCTTTTCTTGGTCAAGCATAAAAGAGGTGTTTCTAGATTGGAAAAGTCTTAAATTAACCTCTAATAATATCTAGCCAATCCTAGAAATCTATGGATATCAAAAACATTATTGGGATTCTCCCAAGAAATAACTTCATTCAATTTCTATGGTTCCATAAACACACCTTCCTCTGAGATGATGTGTCCCAAAAAGTGTACTTGGTCGATCCAAAACTGACACTTAGATAGCTTGGAGTATATCCATTTCTCTATTAGTGTACTCAGGATGATGTCAAGATGTTTTTCATGATCGTCATTAGTCTTGGAGTACACCATGATGTCATCTAAAAACACAACCACAAGCTGATCTAGCTACAGATGGAAGATTCTATTCATCAAGTCCATAAACACTGTCAGTATGTTTGTTAACCTAAATGACATCAGAAAAGACTCATAAAGGCCATAACTACTTCTGAAAGTAGTTTGAGGTATATCAAAAGGTCAGACTATCAAATTATGATACCCTTATCTCAATTTGATCATGGATAAAACAAAATATACACTCAACTGGTCAAATAGGTCATTGATATATGGAATTGGATATTGGTTCCTCACAGTCATAAATTAAACTTTCAATAGTCAACACACAAGCGTAGAGTCCCATCAACCTTCTTAGAAAACAAGACTATAGAACCCCAAGGTGGAATACTCAAACAAATAAACCCCTTATATGTCAACTCATCCAGATGATTCTTAAGCTCCAAAAGCTCCATTGGTACCATTATTTATGGTGGAATAGAAACTGGATCAGCCCCCGACATGAGCTTAATATTAAATTCCACATCTCTCTCAGGTGGAAAACTTGAGAAGTTTTCAGGAAATACATCCTAAAATATCTCCACTACAGGTGGAAAGACACAGTGATAAGTACCTCTATAATCCAAAAAAAGACTAAAAACATGGGTGGTAATCTCCCCTAGCTACTGATGAATTGTCCCTACTCGGCCTGCTTGGATATCCCACTCTCTATAGTAAATATATTATTCACCCTTAGGATACATAAACGTCACTCTTCTATGATAAAAAATCTATGTGGTATCGGTATGATACTAACCAATCCATACCCATAATTAGGTAAAAGCCTAGTATGTAAAGGATTTAAATATCCCAAAGAAAACAATACTCCCCAACCTCAAGAGAACATCCCTTTCACAAGAAGATGTCTCTCGACTGTACTACCAAATGTGTGTCTATCATCCTAAACCCACTCACAAACTCCATCGTCAAACTCAACCCACACAAAAAATTTGAAGATATAAAATAATTATATACTCCAATATCAAATAAGGCACTAGATAATATAGAATCTACATGAATAGTACCTCTAACCATCGATGGTCCAGCCTCACTATCCACCAGTGTAGGCTTAACTGCATGTAACTATTTTTCCCCTCTTACCTATGATGTATTTTGAGCTCCCTAAGTTAGACCATTATACTGATATGGGTCCTCTTTCCCAGAATCACCTCATCCATTATATCTAACTCCATGGATATTAGAACTATAATTTCTATATTGATATGGGGTTGAAGACCCCCATCCATAAATTTGATTTTGCATAGATTCTCCATTATTACCAGTCTATCAAAGGTTCTTGCAGAACCTCTATAGATATCCAATCCTGCTGTAAGATCTATATTCTACTGGTGGTTAGGTAAAATGCCTAAAAAGTGGACTGACCTATCACACTGGTGAAAGGTCACTCGGTCCTATGTTACTAATCGTTCCCCTATCCACTCTTATTTTATCACCCTAACTAGAATTATCATAATGACACTTCCTACTCTAGGAAAATGTACTCCCTGGTCATATAGTAGAAACCACCTATCCTCCACTAGAATATTCCTTTAGGTTCCCCTCAAATATGAGAGCCTGATCCACCACTTCAGAATAAAATTCAGCCAAAAGATATTAACTTGGGACTTAATCTCACATTTATGTTTGTCCTGAAAACACCTTTCCATAGATTTCTCATCCCCTAACATCACTGTATAAAAGTACTGTAGTTCAGCTTAGTGACCATCATCGTCCATCACAAACATACTCCCCTAATCCAATCGCATGAACTCAACTGTTCTCTCCTATCTCAAGGTCTTTGGATAAAAGTGATCCAGAAACATCTCCAAAAATTCCTTACATACCATACCATCAACCTATCCTGTTCAATTCTAAACATCCCACTGATACTTCACCAATACTCATAACATGTAATAAACTGAATTTACCCTCTTCTCATATGGAGTTTCCAAATGTTCAAGTATAGTCTAGATGGACTCAATCCAGAACTATGCTGCCTCAGGTCCACCCTCTCCAGAGCAAGTCGGAGGGTTTTGCAACTAGAACTCCCATGTCATGTCATACATACTCTTTACAACCTGTTCTTAGACTCTATACATAATTTTCATGAAGTGAGAAAAGTTCTCACAAAATTTCTCTCCAACTCCTTCAATTGGCACTATCGGTGCCTTAGGTTCCACTATTGGAGGATCATTTCCATCCATGTCCTCCTATCATATTATAAGAAAATGTCATCATGGATAAATCTCTATAAAATTCCAAACACATGTCTTAGGACACATTACATAACAGAAACACAGTTAACAAGAGGGATTCACACAAATCTATAACAAGTTATTCTGCCTTTTTCTACCACCCCGTCAAAACCAAGGCATTATTACTTCCCTTAACTATCATACATCCAGGTCATAGTTAACATGGGAGAACACATTGTAATTATTCATGTTTCACATTAGGAATCCATTTTTTCACATCTTACATCATTTTAACATTTTTAATTTCACATTAGGTACATTTTTCATTTCAATTATATGAGCAAGGAAAACATTTCAATTTCAACAACTTACCCAAAACCAGTTTTCTCAAGCATTCCTAAAATGATGCATGTAAAAAAATAATCTTGAGTGCCTAAAATGATGCATGAATACTAAACTCTCTTTCCACACCAGACCATAAGTCAAATCTCATTAAATATTAGAAACAATAATAACATCACATAAAAAGTGCATCACTCAAGGTGAAATAACATTCAACTATAACAACACACATTAATAATAGCAATCCAACCCTG
This sequence comes from Viscum album, assembly GCA_963277665.1. Taxonomy (NCBI): domain Eukaryota; kingdom Viridiplantae; phylum Streptophyta; class Magnoliopsida; order Santalales; family Viscaceae; genus Viscum; species Viscum album. The sequence goes on from OY728122.1 coordinate 603,162,393, forward strand.
GGTGCATATATTTTACCCTTATACATGGGTTAGATACTCCCATGTATAATCTATTAACTAATTCCCAACTCATTATATTGTCCTTTCTACCTTTCCCAAGTAGTAATACAAAATAAAAGAAAAGAAAGAAAAACACCTCTGATTCCACTTTGTAATGTCCTGATTCGGGTGACACACATCAGTTCCCCAATCCAGTTCTCTATGAAACCTTAGGTGTTCTTCCCTATATGATAGATGCTCCAACTAGTAGAAAGGGTTTAATGTTGATCATGGAAAGACTAAACCCTCTTTATCAAAGTAGCACTATAGGGGAAATAAACAAGAATAACAAAAAGAAATAACCATAACCAAAATAATACTAGTATCAAATGATAACCAAAGTAGGAATAAAATAACCAAAACTAAATTAAAGATATTTCATTAAAACACACTGTCATGGGTTCTCTCATATGATGTTCAGTTTGGGGTTATTTAGGTGCAGTAGGGTGGCTGACCTAGGTTGACTCTAAAAGAGGGAGTAATTAAAAAACTTAATAAAGGTACTTTGAAAATAAAGTAAAATAATATAAACAAACTACATGAAATGATGGGGATTTTTCTATCATTTATAAAACTAGAAGAAGTTTTTTGGAAGAATATTGCATTTTTTTGGAAATGAAGTTCGATTATAAATACACAACAAGAAATTGTTTTTTAGAAGATATTTTAAAAGGCGTAATCGATATAACTATACCTCTTCACTTATTAATAATTATAATTTAAATTAATCTCCAATTAATTATTATCCTCTAATTTTATAACCCTTTAACCCTACAAGAGTTAACTTAACCACAAAGATGAAAGGAGTTAAACCCTAAACTAGCTTTGAAATATGAAATCGTAGCACCCTGTTTTGATTGTCGTTCTCAGGATAAATTATGTTCAGTGGGGTATTAGGGAACATAACCAGTTTAGAAATGAGGATAAATTGAGCTTATATATTTTATTTGAACTCTATAAATTTATCCGATGTGGTCTTGTTTTACCGATTAGGTTTTCACTCTCACAATTTACAAAAATTCTCGACCTCATGTGTTTTTGTGTTAATTGTTCAATTTATGAATTAATTTATTATAATTTAAATACTCAATTCATGGATCATATTAATTTAATTACAATATATCATATATTTTAAAAAAATTAATCAAGAAGGTAAGTGGTAGATCGATTACTAAGAAAACTAATCTTCTATGGGCGATGTTGTCATTGTAGAAGCGAATTGCATTTGCAACATTTCGGAATGGGTATAGCCCAATCACGCTTCTACTCTTGAGTTCCAAACTAAAGAGGAAGATCAAATAAGAATAAAAACATAAGAAAATACAATAAAAAATAATAAATATAATAGGAACTAAGAATTATATTATGAAAACACAAACATTACAACGTGAAGAAGTAGAATGCAGCTTCGACAAAGGGATACTTGCATCAAGATCTACCCTTACTGAAATTCTTGGAGAATTGGTGTGGAACCACTTCTCCACTACCCTAAACTTCATAATTCACGTACCAAACCCTCCAAATGAGAAAAATACATATAAATAGAGTGGAGGGGAGGCTAGGTTAAAAGTGGTTTCAAGTGTGAATGTGGAGATTCTTCCAAATATTTTAATCCCACTTAAACCACCTTATTGATTACCAAAACGTGTGAATTAGCTTTCATTATAAAAGGATAATTTTTGAAAAATTGGGGTTTCGATATCCTCTTAAAATTTGGGCCCAATCCATGCACGAATGAAGACGACATGTCCCAAACACTGTAGAGATGTCCAATCTAGTGGGTCATGTACATCTTTGATTTCATGGTCCATTTAGTACAATCAAATGCATGATTTATCTCCAATGTTCTAAACAAAAGTTTTATCCCATTAAGTTAGGAACACAGTCACAAAATCTTAAATTCAAATAATTCATATTAAAATATTTATGTCTTAATTACTATAGTTCACTTTAAAGGGTAAAACTAGAATTTTCATCAAATTTTCAAAAGAATGATCTAATCCCAAATATTTTATAAATAAACATATTTAACATAATGTGAGGAAATTTTTTCATTTATTATAAATAAAAAATTCAACAAAATTATGTTTTATCAAATTCCCCACACTTACCCTTTTACAGTCTTGGGAAAAACATCATATCAAGTATTCCAAAAGAATTTGACAAGTAAACATCAATATAAAATCAAAACAAATTTTAAAACAAATATCTTTGAGATCAAACAATTTGAAAATAAGAAACAAAAGATATCATGCCTGATCAAAAAACTATTATTCCAAATTCTTAATTCACATCATTCAAAATATTTCGAATTCATTTATCCTCTCATGCACACAAAACACTTACCTCACTTTCATTTTCTCTTATCACACAAATCTCAATTTTTCAGAAATGTATTTCTCATCCAAACTCATAAAAGGGTCACTATAGGATTGATAAATTCCTTCATTTCCACCCGATTTGATTCAAGGACATATGTTTATCATGGGGAATTTTTAGGGTTTTTCTTTGGCTTTCAGTTGGTAGGACTTATATGTAAAAAATTATGAGGCTGATTGAGAAGGGTTTGACTCATTTTGAAGAAAAATTGAATTATTCTAATTTTCACTCAAGTATGGTCTCCTCCTCACTCCCCTTAGTATCAATTCAGTGCCATAATCATGAAAAATCATGGAAAGTTTACACCATTCATCATTTCAGCAACAAAAATTTCAATATTCTCAAATATAGTTTTTCGTTAAAGCTCCACATATGCACAACTTTCTTTCTTCATTAAAAGCTCTAGAAAGACACAACTTCATTTATCATGAAAACTACAGAAAGAAAAATATTTCAATAGAATGATTTTTTAGAAGTAAACACATCTCTTCATAATTTAATTTTCCACCCAAAGTATCACAAAATGTGGTAGCACAATACAAGACAACTTCCCCCACATTTAAGTTCAAATAGATTATGCAATTTCACTTCAAGAGTTGGTTGGATAGGGAAAATTGGCTTGTAATTTGAAAAAAAAATAGGTTGTTTAAGGATTATAAGGGCTAAAAGGATTAAATGTTCAAGGTAGGCCATTATAAAAAGGATTCTTATGAAATAGGGTATTTAATACCAAAGAAATGCCTCAATATTTTAAAACAAAAGTACCTCAAACCCTCAAGTTTTGATAGGAATAAATCAAATTCTGGTTAAATAAAGAATGGTTTGGTTCTCTCAAGAAGTGAGGTAAATGTAAAGAATATGAAAAGAATGGTCCAGAAGCCTCACAAGAAAGTGATTTCAAATACAAAGACAGTGAGATGTGGCATGAGATTCAAAATTCAGAGTACTTTTCATGAAATTACTAAAGATTTGAACTTGAAACAAAGTCATTTTTCGCATTCATTTAAGCTCAGTTTCATAGGGTAAATTGTTTCACTTATTGATATGGATTTCAAAATGGTTATGAGAATCATTTCAGCTCAAAATTTCTAGAAACACAAAAAAAACTTTCTTTTGAAAAAAAATTGAAATTACTAAACTAAAAGGTTCCCTACCCCACACTTAAAATATTGAATTGTCCTTAATTTGAACCCATGAGATTATATGTTCACATGAAATGCATAATTTTAAATAGGATAAATAATATAAAAGTGAAAGGGTTAGAAACAACCTGATATTCTTAAGTGATGATGGGGTCATGTAGTGTGATGAAATCCACTACATCAATAGAAATTACCTCAATGTATTGCTTTAAATGTTTCCCATTGACTATAAAGCTTATTATAGTGTCCTCTTCTGTGATCTAAATTGAACCATAAAGAAAAACATTAGATACAATATAAGGACCTGACCATGTGGAATGCAACTTATTAGGCATCAACTTTAGTTGTGAACTATAGAGTAGAAATTTATTTCCAACACAGAACTACCTTTATTGGATCATTATATCATGACATACTTTTAATATTTCTTTATAGATCCTTGAGTTCTCATATGATGACAATCAAATCTCCTCAAGATCTTAAAATTGCAGCTTCCTTTGAATTCCATCGTGGACCAAATCCATGTTTAATTTATTTATATCCCAATATGCCTGATACTCGACTTCCACTGGGAGATGACATGCGTTCCCAAAAACAATTTGAAATGGTGCATTCCGATGGGTGTCTTATATACTATCCTATAATCCCATAACACATAATCCAATCACTTTCTCTAATCCTTCATATTCAGCTACATGATTTTCTCTAAAATTTGTTTCAACTCACGATTTGAAACATTAACTTGACCATTTTTTTGGGGGTGGTATGGTATTGATGTTTTGTGTGTCACCCCATACTTCTGAAGGAGGGAAGCCGAATTCTAATTGCAAAAGTTTATACCTTGGTCACTGATGATGGATTTTGGTACTCTAAACCTACAAAACATATGTGTCTCGACAAATTCCACTACAACATGAGAATCATCAGTACTGGTGGACTTGGCCTCCACCCATTTACTCACATAACCAACAGCAACAAAAATATATTAAAAAAACAAATGAACTAGGAAAAGGAACCATAAAATCTATTCCCCATACATAAAAAATATCACAGAATAATATGGGTTTTGGGGCATCTCATGTATCCTAGAAATGATCACAGTGTGTTGGCAATGTGAAAAGGACTTGCAAAACACATGAGAATCATGGAATAATCTAGGACAATATAATCCATAGTCTAATAATTTCTTAGCTATTTTTTGGGGTCCAAAGTGTCCTCTACATGAAAGTGTATTGTAGAAATGTAGAATAGACTCAAACTCATGATCAGGAACACACCTTCTAATAAATTGATCACTAAACATGTTCTATAGGTATAGATCATCCCAAACATAAAATCTCAACTCACTCTTTAACTTTTGGAATTTATGATTCTTTAAATTTTCCGAAATTTTGGATGCAACAAGGTAGTTCACTAAATCAGCATACCAAGGACGCATACCTGAGATTGAATAAATATGCTCATCAGGGAAAGTGTTCCGAAGGGGTACCTGGTCCAATGTGTCAGCCTCTAGTGTGTATTTAATCCTACTCATGTGGTCCTCCACCAAGTTATCTGAACCCTTCTTATCCTTTATCTCAATATCAAATCCCTAAAGAAGGAGAATCCATCGGATAAGCCTAGGCTTTGCATATGGATTCTTTAAGAGGTACCTCAGAGCTGCATGGTCATAAAAAAAATACTTTAGAGACCAATAAATATGAAAGGAATTTATCTAAAGAAAATATGATGGAAATAAAATCCCATTCTGTGGTTGTGTAGTTTTATTGGGCTGAATCCAATGTCCCCTATGCATTGGCAATCACATGTGAGTGTCCCTCCACCCTCTGAGATAAGACAGCCCCGACAATGAAGATGGAGGTGTCACACATAAGCTCAAAAGGAATCTCCCACCATGGGGGATGTATGATTGGTGGAGTGGTCAAACACTTATTTATCTCATCAAAGGATTTCATGCAAGAATCATCAAAAACCAAATCAGAATCCTTTTGAAGTAATCATGACATAGGAAGAGAAATCTTACTAAAATATTTGATGAAGCGTCGATAAAATCCTGCATTCCCTAGGAAAGATCTAACATCACGCACACATGAAGGATAAGGTAAGGATTAAATAATATCTACCTTAGATTTATCAACCTCTATCCCATGTTTTGACATTAAATTTATTAATACAATTCCATGCTCTACCATAAAATTACACTTTTTAAAGGTTAAGACCATATTCTTCTCAATAAAATGACTCAAAATATTTTCCAAACTATAGATATAGTCATAAAATGAAGAACCATACACTATAAAATCATCCATAAATACCTCAATGTAGGTATCAATGAAATCTAAGAAAATAATCACCATGCATCTCTGAAAGGAACCTGGGGTGTTGCAAAGTCCAAAAGGCATCCTCCGGTAGGAAAATGTGCTGAATGGAAAAGTGAATGTTGTCTTATCCTGATCCTCCAGAGCTATAGGAACCTAAAAATATCCAGAAAATCCATCCAAGAAACAATAATGTGTCTTCCCAGCTAGTCTCTCAAACATTTGGTCAATAAATGGGAGGGGGAAATGGTCCTTGTGAGTGGATTTATTTACTTTCCTATAATCAATACACACACACCAACTATTTTGAACTCTCATTAGAATTAACTAATCTTTCTCATTTCTAAAAAAAGTAACACCACTTTTCTTAGGCACAACCTGAATATGACTCACCCACTGGGAATTTTAAATGGGATAGATTATACCTACCTTGAGAAAATTTTCCACATATTTTTTAACAACCTCAAAAAGTGTTGTATTCAGTATCCTTTATGGCTTCCTAACCGGTTTAGCCCCATCCTCCAAAAGAATCCTATACATGAAAATGGAGGGGATAATACCTGATATGTCAGCCAAGGTCCACATGACTGCCTTAATGTTCTCCCTAAAAATATTCAAAACTTTTTCTTCATGTTCAAAAGGAAGATTATTAGCAATTATAATATGTAATCTCTCACCACTTAACAAGTATGAGTATTTGAGATTTGGTGGAAATGGATTGCACTCCAATGAGGGGGGGGGGGTGATGTATGGATGGAATCATTGAAGGAACTGAAACATGTGCACAAATAACATCTTTATCAAAATAAACATCATCAAAATCATAGAATAATTCATCAAATCCATCAGCATACTAATCATCCATGTCACAATCAGATTGAACATGATCAAAATAATAATATGAATCCATTTCCAAATCAAATCTAAGAGAGTCTTGTGCATTAGAAATAAGTGTGGAAGTACTATTAGACATCAAACTAGAACCAATTCTCATAATACCCCTAATCAAAGGACAATCAAAAATCCATGGGGTTTTTACTTGGTGGTTGAAAATGGGAGATAACCAAAGAAGAATGGTCCTTTGAGGGGTACTTCATGGAGTCAATAACATTAAATATGACAACTTCATCTCCAAACTTCATGGAAAGTGTACCCTCATGGACATTTATGACCATTTTTGAAGTTTTGAGGAAGGGACTACCTAAGATAATGGGATCACCTGAACTTACCTGATAATACTACATTTTAAGCACATAAAAATCTACTGGAAAGATCATGTATCTTAACTAGAAAAGTACATCCTCAAGGACTCTAGATGGATATACTTTAGCTCTATTTTCTAACTGCACTACTACTCTTGTCATATTCAACTCACCAACCTGTAAAGAAGAGAATAAAGAGTGAGGAATCACATTTATAGAAGCTCCTAAATCACATAAAGCATCAGAAAAGTGTAACTACCCTATGGTGCATGGTATGGTGAATGTCCCTAGATCCTTTCACTTTGTTGGAATTGATTGAGTTTGTGTAATGAGTGCTGAAAGATTCTTTCCAAGATTGATCCTCTCATTTCCCTTAACCCCTCTTCTATTGGTACAAATATATTTTAAGAATTTGGCATACATCGGTATTTTCTTAATGGCCTCAATAAGAGGGATGTTTATCTCTACATGATTGAATGTATCCAAAACCTCATTTTTCATTTCCTCTTTAGCAATATTCTTGGTTTGAACAACCCTATTTGTAAATGGAAGGGGTTTAGGAGGAACATCCTCAATATTTTTATTACCTTTGTCATTCTCCTTGGGCTGCTCATCAGTTGGTTTTTAATGGGACTTCTCCAAAGTTGAGGTGAATCCTAGTAGAATGGTAGGTGTAGAAGTATCAGTTGTTTGCTTCCCACTTCTTAATGTTATGGAATTGACATTCCCCTAGGGATTTAGCATAGGTTGGGAAGGTAGATTTCTGGAATTCTTACTTACAAGTTCATGGAGGGCAGTGGGAATCTGGATCATTTGAGTCTTCAACTCCCTCAGCTCTGAACCTTGACTCTTCAGCTCATTATGTTGATTAAGAAAAATTTGTTTCAAAATATCATCAGTATTATAAACTATCTTTGGTTTAGAAGTCCCTTGTTGATGACTTGTTGATGCTTGGGATTCAAATATCTTTTGGGGTTGTTGGAAACCCTACTGGTAAGGTAGAGGCTGCTGTAAGTTTTGTTGAAAAGGGGGCCTTTGTTATTGTCTAGAGCCATACCTCATATCTAATTAATCCTTACACCCATGGTTGTATGTTGGTGCAAAGGAATAATACTTCTTTTAGGGATGTGGTTTTTGTTGCTGCTGATATGGTCTCCTAGGGAATACTGCTACACAATCCTCTATCTCTTGTAATTGGGGGAAATAGTTAGTTGGGTGGCCTATTTCAGTGAAAATGCCACATGGACTCATAGGAGTGTGTTGGTATGTCTTTTGATCCAAATAAATATGTCTCACCATAGTGGTAAATTCTTCCAAATTAGTATCAATAAAATGATTTTCAAGAGAGGAAGGACTTAACTGATGTACTCCTCTAACATATGGTGTACTTCAATCACCAAATTGTTGGGAGTTTTGTGCCATATTTTTAATCAACATAAGTGCATCTACTGGTGTTTTTTTAACTAATTCCCCTCCAGCTGTGACATCCACCATGCTTCTCTCCATAGGTGTGATTCCTTTATAGAAGTAATAGATGAGTAGTTTCTCACTGATTTGGTGATGTGGGAATCTAGTATACAACTTCTTTAATCACTCTCAGTACTCATACATTGACTCCCCTTGTGCTTTCTTGATACACAAGATCTCATTAAAAATGGAAGTGGTCCTTGATGCTAGAAAAAATATATGCAAGAAAAGACATTTCAAATCGTTTGAAGATGTTACATCTTCAGGTTGTAAATAATATATCCAATCTTTTTTAGTTAAATCAAGTGAGAATGGGAATGATCTTAGTCTGATTTGATATTCAGATACATTTATTGGTTTTAGGGTTGAGAAAACCACATTAAATTCTATAAGGTTTTTGTTTGGTTCCTCACCAGATAAGCCATGAAACATTGGAAGAAGGTTAATTAACCCAGATTTCAGTTAAAAGTACTATTAGAGATTTGGGTACGCAATACAATTTGGTTGATAATTAATGTCTAGTGTATCCAATTATTGAATGGTTATATTAAGTTCATTTTTATTGTTTTCAGACATCGGTTCTTATTTTAAGTTTTATTTAGAAGTATTTTCAATTTCAATGTTCTTAGAGTGGAGAAATTCTCCAACTGGTTGAATGTTGAAAATTCTCGTAGAATGAGAATGTCTGATTCGAGCCCTAAGGATGCGTTAAATATTTGGGTCAAGATCTAAGAGATATTCAGTATTAGTTCATGTTATAAATCAAATAAAAATAAAAAGAAGAAAATTGGACCATAATAAAATAAAAACGAGAAGTTTGAGTTGGTGGTACAAAAATAATAATAAGAAGAAAACAAAAGAAGAAGAAAAATTCAGATTGGGTAAAAAAGGGAGAAAGAAGAGAAGAATAAAAAATAAAAAAATAAAAGGATTACCTATAATTGGTTGAAATAATTACTTTCTTCCCTGGAAACAATTCCAATTTTAAAGGCACTATTGTGGGTGCTCTCAAATGATGTTCAGTTTGGCGTTATTTAGGTGCAGCAAGGTGGCTGACCTAGGTCGTCTCTCAAAGAGGCAGTAATTAAAACAAATTAATAAAGGTACTTTGAAAATAAAGTAAAATAATATAAACACACTAAATGAAAGGATGGGGAGTTTCTTATCATTTATAAAACTAGAAGAAGTTTTTTGGAAGAATATTTCATTTTTTTGTTTTTTTTGAAATGATGTTTGATTAAAAAGACACAATAAGAAAATGTTTTTAGAAGACATTTAAAAAGGTGTAATTAATATAATTCTACCTATTCAATTAATTATTAACAATTATCATTTAAATTAATCTATAATTAATTATTATCCCATAATTTTCTAACCCTTTAACCCTACTAGAGTTAACTTAACCACAAAGATGAAAGGAGTTAATCCCTAGGCTAGCTTAGAAATATACAATCGCAACACACTGCTTTGATTGTTGTTCTATGGATAACTTATGGTTAGTGGTAAATTAGTGAAGATACCCACTCTATAAATGAATATGAATTGATATTAGTGATTTAATTTTAACACTACAAATTTATCCTGTGTGATTTTGTTTTACCGATTAAGTTTGCGCTCTCACAATTTACACAAATTCTCGACCTCACATGTTTTTATGTTAATTGTTAGATTACTTACTTATTTTCTTATAATTTAAAAATTCAATTCAAGTATCATATTAATTGAATTAAATTATATCATCTATTAAAAATAAATTAATAAATAAGGTAATAGGTAGATCTTTTACTAAGAAAACCACTCTTCTATGGGAAGTGTAGTCATCGTAAAAGAGAATTGCATTTGCAAATGTTTAGAATGGGTATAGCCCAATTACGCTTATAATCTTGAGTTCCAGCCCAAATAAGAAGATAAAATAAGAATAAAAACATAAGAAAATAGAATAAAACATAATAAATAGAAGATGAACTAAGAAGTATATTATACAAACAAAAACATTACAACCCGAAGAAGAAAAAGAAGGCTTTGACGAAGAGATACTTGCTTCAAGAGATACCCTTATTGAAATTCTTGGAGAATTGGTCATATTCCCTTAACTTCCTAATGAACATCCCAACCCCTTCAAATGAGAAAAATACATATTTTTAGAGTGCGGGGGGGGGGGGGCTATATTAAAAGTGGTTTCAAGTTTGAATGGGGAGATTCTGCCAAATATTTTAATCCCACTTTGACTACATTCTTGACCACCAACTGAGTTAATTAGCTGTACTTATAGTAGGATAATTTGTGAAAAAATGGGTTTTAGATCTCCTCTAAAAATTTGGGCCCAATCCATGCACAGATGAATAAGATATGGTCTAAACACTGTAGTGATGTCCAATCTGGAGGGTCCAGTCCATCTTTGATTTCACGTGTCATTTAGTCCAATCAAATGCATGATTTAGCTCAAATGCCCTGAACAAAAGTTTTATACCATTAATTTAATAACATATTTACAAAATTTTAAATTCAAATAATTCATATTAAAATATTTATTTCTTAATTACTACACTTCACTTTAAAGGGTAAAAATGAAATTTTCATCAACTTTTTAAAAGAATGATCTAATCCCAAATATTTTATAAATAAACATATTTAACACAATGTGGGAATTTTTTTTCATTTATTATAAATAAAATATTCAAAAAAATTTGTTTTATCAATCATTCCAAATACGTGTCAAGTGTTAAATGTAAAACCAAAATAAAGATATAGAAAATTCCCAAGTGGGTCCTAACATAAAGTTTGGTTCTCTCATCCTTGCTCTATCCCAACTAAGACATCTAACATGGGTTTGTTTCCCTTAACCTGTCCTGTAATCTGATTTGGCATCTTGAGTAGGGTATGAGTACAACTCAGTAGACCACCACCAATGGTGTCTAAAAAAATATCCAGTAAATAACAGTGTATGCAGTTGTATAAAGAATAAAATACAAGAAATAAAGTAAACAAATTACATTTATTCAATAACTCTTTATTTAACTAAATAAACTCCCAAGTTCCTAGGGACACACTACGGCAAAAAGGCAATTAGCGGCGGTTCAAACCGCCGCTAAATCGATTGGCGGCGGTTTTGAAAAACCGCCGCTAAATCGTGCGTTGGGAAACTATTTTGCGGTGATTTTCAAAACCGTCGTAGAACGTTTCACGACGGTTTTTTTTATTTTTTTATTTTTTTTATTTTTGTTATTTTTTTTAATTTTTTTTAATTTTTTTTAATTTTTATTTTATATATTTATTTATATATATATTTATTTATATATTGATTTATATATTTATTTCGTATTTATTTTATTTATTTATTTATCCATGCATGCACATCCCATGCACATGCCCATGCACATGCACATGCACATGCATGTGCCCATGCACATGCCCATGCACATGCCCATGCCCAAGCCCATGCTCATGCCCATGCCCATGCCCATGCCCATGCCCATGCACATGCATACCCATGCAATATAAATAAATTCTGCGTTTGGTGAGATTTGAACCCCTAACCTCTTGCATATTTTCCAAAGATTTTACCACTCCAGCAAGCTCGCCATGTGTTTAATAAATAGAATTTAATATACTTATATATATTAATTGAAAAAACAAATAATACATAAATAATAAATATAAACTCAATAATAATAAATAAATAATAAATAATAAATAATAAATAATAAATAATAAATATTAACTAATAAATAATAACTAATAAATAAATATAAATAATAAATAATAAATAATAAATAATAAATAATAAATAAATATAAATAATAAATAATAAATAGAAAATAATAAATAAATAATAAATAAAAATTAAAAATTAAAAATAATAAATAAATGTAAATAATAAATAATAAATAAATATAAATAATAAATAATAAATAAATATAAATAAATATAAATAATAAATAAATATAAATAATAAATAAATATAAATAATAAATAAATATAAATAATAAATAATTAATAATAAATAAATATAAATAAAAAATAAAAATAAATAATAAATAAATATAAATAATATATAATAAATAATAAATAATAAATAATAAATAAATAATAAATAATAAATAATAAATAATAAATAATAAATAATAAATAATAAATAATAAATAATAAATAATAAATAATAAATAATAAATAATAAATAATAAATAATAAATAAATATAAATAATAAATACACTACTAGAAAAACAGATATTTGCGACGGGCTAGTTGCGACGGGATCCCGTCGCAAATGGCTTTTTGCGACGGGACCCCGTCGCAAATAGCCCGTTGCTGAAAACGCCGTCGCAACTACACTTATTTGCGACGGGCCCGTCGCTATAGCGGTTTATTGCGACGGGCATTCACCCCGTCGCAAATAGTATTCCGTATTTTTGTAAAAACTTTTAAAAACGTTTTTGCGACGGGACCCGTCGCAAATACCTTTTGCGACGGTACCGTCGCAAATACTATTTGCGACGGTACCGTCGCAAAAACGTTTTTAAAAAAATAAAAAAATATTAATAATACTAGTATTTGCGACGGGCATCGCATCCCGTCGCAAATAATATTGATAGTATTTGCGACGGGTCCCGTCGCAAAAACGTTTTTTAAAAAAAATAAAAAACTATTAATAATATTAGTATTTGCGACGGGTATAGTATCCCGTCGCAAATACTATAAAAAAAATAAAAAAAATAAATTTTTAATAAATTATTTTAATGAATATAATAATAGAATTATAATTTACAAATGAAAATAATAAATTATTTTAATTACTATAATAATAGTAAAATTATAATTCAAAAATAAAAAATAATAGAATATTAATAAATGATTTAATTAATATAATAATATTACAATTATAATTCATAAATACAAAAATATTAATAAGTTATTTTAATTAATATAAAAATAATAGAATTATTTTACATTCAAATATTAAAATAATTCAAGTATTACAAAAAAAATAATTAAATTATAATATTATAAAATTTTAATATATATATAAAATTTAATATTATAAAATATAAATAATATTATTATTCATATTAATATTGTTATTTAAAAATATAATATTATTAATATTTTATAATGAGACAGAAACTACGAATAGAAAAAAAAAATTTGATTTCTCAAATTTTATAACTGAAATACAAAATCTAATCTGAAGGAGGGGGGGGAGGTGGGGGATCTGCAGATGGTGGTGGAGGAAACTCCACCCCTAAAGCATGAGTGAGTCGGCGCATGTACTCCATCTGCTCCTGATGCTGCTGCTGCCACCGCCTCGTCTGCTCCTCGTACAGCTGCTGCTGGCGTCGACGCTCCTCCTCATGCTGCTGACGAATCTGCTCCTGCTCCTGTCGGAGACTCTCTATCTGTGCAGTCTGAGATCGCAACTGATCCTCATACTGTGTAGAAAAAGATGCACGAGCTCCTCTCGAGCTGGACGCCGACATCGCAGCACTGCCATAATAATCTCCGGGAGTCAGTCGAGAGCCGATACCAACTACCCGGCCCTTCTCGAAAGCATACTGGGTGGCCTGCATCCATGCCGCCTCATCAAACTGACGGGCAGTGGTCTGATCTGATGACTCGGCCTGACTCTCAGGCCGGGTCTGTGACGCTGCGGCCTCATATGACTCCTATAGTTGCAATTTAAAATTAAAATTGTGAATATATTATATGCAGTTAATTTTTAAACTTGAAAACAAATTATACTGACCACGATGTGATGCTGACGATCACCTCTGAGCTCCCCAGTAGCAGGATCACTATACATCCTCCGATATACGTCGTACTCTGTAATATCGGGGTGCTCGACAGCCTATAAGAATAAAAAATAAACTGTTAATATTTATAGTTATATAAAATATTTATAAATAATGTACGTACCAGATGCTGTCTATGAGTACTGAAAGAACGACTCCCAGCTCGATGAGTCACCTCCTATCTCCCCCGATTCTGCCTCCCCAGCGATGATCTCCTCTGAAAGGCACCACTCAACCAGTGCGCACATAATCCATCCCATACATGGGATGAAATATACTCTGGTCGGTGTGCTCTACATGACTCCTCAAAATCTGACACTCCTGCTTTCTTCATCGCAGCTTTTCTTAAATTGTGCAAAAACTGACGAAGGCGATCACGCATGGCCACCTCCCATGCCTCGTGGATGGCGTCACGCATGGTATCCTCGATCGGATACCATAAACCCTACAAAAAAAATCAAAATATCAAGTTAGAAATGAAATAATTTTCAAAATAAAAATTATTTATTTACGTACGTACCAGCCAATGGTCGAACATGGCCTGCTGCACATCAATGGGAATCTGCTCCCATGTGGTCCACGGCTGAGAGAAATAGTTGCGCAAAATAGCGCTGCCCTGTCCGACTGCTATATGCGGAAAACTGAAAAAAAATAATAAACATTTATTATGTGAATAGATTATTGAAATCTTAGTCAAATCCACGGGTTATCACACAGGTTATCACACCTCCGGGTGCGCGGATCAAACCCAAGGCGTGGACGTCGCTCGGGGACGGGGTCAGGAATCATCAATCGTGCAAGACCGCGCCCCCTCCGCGTACTCCCTGAAGCGCCTGCAGGCTGAGGGTCATCTGCCAGCAACTCATCCGCATCGAAAGGCAGGTCAGCATCCGTCAACTCACGAAATGTGGCCTCGTCCATCTGAAACAGAAAATGTTAATGTTAGCAAATAATTGATAATTACTATTATATATACATATATACATATTATGATTGTATATAAATACCATGGAATTCTATAAGTGTTCATCTTCATCATCATCTTCATATATGTCAATGTCATCTTCATATTCCTCCTCAACATCATCGATATCCATTCGAGTTGCAGTTGCTTCATCTCTTACCATTTCAAATTCATGTGTGACATCATTAACATCATCGTCATCACCGACTCTTAAATGTGGGGTGTCGTCATCGATACTCATGTCTCTTTGTAAAAAAGATTGATTTTGAGTACTCTCTTGAAAAACTTCAATTCTTTGCACATCAGTGAAAGCACATTCACTTTGACTAAACTGATTGTCTCGAATTTTGATTTTTATTACACTCCACCAATCAGTCAAGTCTCTTGATGTTGCACAGTACTTTGCATAATAAACTTGATATGCCTGTTGAGCCAATAAGAATGGTTCATTTACTGCGAGAACACTTTTACATTTAATATCGATGATTCCATGAGTCGGATGAACACGCACGGCTCTCTCTGTATCCAACCAACGACATTTGAACATGGTTATGTAATGTTGTCCAAGATAACAGAGTTCAATGATTTCATCAAGTATGCCATAAAAGTCAACTTCATTTTCTCGATGATGAGATCCTCTCAAGCTAACTCCACTGTTCATTGTTTTTTTTGATTCCCCATATGCATGTGTGTGGAATCGAAATCCATTCACCACATATGCATTATAAGTTTTAACAAGTTTGGAAGGTGGGTTACTCAATACACACAGCCGTTTGTCAATTTTATCAGCATGTCGAGACACCTGAAAATTTGTGAAATAATTATCAATATAGTAAACTATACATTGAATGAGTTGCTAAAAGATAAAGAATTTATGTTACCAGTTTTTGAAACCACTGAGAGAAATTTTTCAGTCGACGTTCTTCGAGAGCAGCTGCTGTAATTTGTGGAATTTGTTTCTTGATATGATTATCATACAACCTATAAAAACCAAAGTTATTTACTGTAACATAAATGATAGAATAAGTGATATAAACACTTACAGTACAACTGATGTCATCTCTTCACAGTTGAGCAGAACATACGTATGAGCTCTATGATGTTCATCATCTGAAAGCCAGCGTTCAGAAACTCCACCAAAACCAAGCTCTGACTGGTTGAAAACAGATAATTGATTGTCGATTTCATCAATATTCCTCTCATTCCGTCCCATTCGGTTGTGTTTTGAAGGATACTCAGATTCAAAATAATGGGAGCAGAAAAAGATATTTCCTCTTGCAAATAAGCTTCTGCAATAGATCCTTCAACAGATGCTTTGTTGCGTACTTTTCTTTTCAATTTTTGCATGCATCTTTCAAATGGGTACATCCATCGAAACTGTACTGGACCTCCACATTTGGCTTCATATGGCAAATGTAACATCAAATGTTCCATTGAGTCGAAGAAAGACGGCGGGAATATTTTTTCCAATTTACATATAATTACAACAACATCTTTTTCAAGTTTGCCTAGAGCATCATAATCTGCCGTAGCCGCACAAATTTCCCGAAAAAATGAGACATGTCTGTTATGGAATCCCAAATCACAGAATTCAACAGACCTCTTAATCCAATTGGTAGAAGTCTCTCCATTATAACATGACAATCATGACTTTTCAATCCAGTAATATGACCATTCTTTACACATCTACCCAAATTGGAAGCACAGCCATCTGGAAGTCTCAAATCTGCAATCCACTGACAAAATAATAAACGGTTTTCTTTAGACAGTGTATAAGCTGCTTTTGGTTTCAGTAACCTTTCTGTTCTGACATTCTCAAATAGTTCCAATTCTGGACGTCTGCAAATTTGGGCAAGATCTAAACGTGCATTTACATTGTCTTTGCTCTTTCCTGGCGTATCCAAAACTGTATGAAACAAATTATCAAAACAGTTCTTCTCAATATGCATGACATCTAACATGTGTCGGACCAACAAATCAGACCAATATGGCAAATCCCAAAATATGCTACGTTTAATCCAATTGTGTTCTTTCCCAAAACCAGAAATTTTCTGTTGGTTTATTGTGGGACCAAAAGTGATGGGAGGTAATGAAAATACAACCGATTTTAACTCCGAACCTGATAGCATTTTTGGAGGTCCATCCCTTTCAACTGTTCCTTTTCTGAAATGAGATCTGTTTCTGCGAAAAGGATGATCAGCTGGAAGAAATCTGCGATGACAGTCAAAATAACAAGGTTTCTTTCCATGAATGAGCATAAATGCTTTGTTCTCTCCCATACAGTAAGGACATGATTTCTGACCATGTGTACTCCAGCCAGATAACATCCCATAAGCCGGGAAGTCACTTATTGTCCACATCAATGCTGCTCTCAGTATGAAATTCTGTTTCGTTGCAACATCATATGTACTGACACCAGTACTCCACAATAAATTTAATTCATCAATCAATGGCTTCAAATAAACATCAATATTTTTCTTCGGATGTCCTGGAATTAGTAAAGTCAAAAAGATATATGGCTCCTTCATCAACATCCATGGATGCACTCTATCAAAAATGTTTCCATGAATCACCATCGGCTGGATGATTCAAGCTTTTATCGGTTGAAATATTCTCTTTATGCCATGACATCATTGTCGCTGTATTCTTAGACATGAATAAACGCTGAAGTCTGGATGTAAGCGGAAAATATCTCAGCTGTTTTACAGGAATCAAACCAGACTTCCTGTGTTGTCCTTCTTTATATCTCTGTTGCCCACATGTGGGACAACTATCCAACGACTCATTTTCCCCTGAATATAAAATGCAGTCATTTGAACATGCATGAATCTTCTGACAAGTAAGTCCCAAATTTCGAACCAACCTCTTACTTTCATAGTAATTTGCAGGTAAAACATTTCCTTCGGGTAACAGTGTTTTCAGCAAAGAAAATATCTGGTCAAAACATGTGTTTGACATTCCGTTATCTGATTTGATAGCCATAAATTTTGCAACTGCTTCTAATTTGCTCATCTTGCAGCCAGGATATAATGCATCCTCAGCAGACTTCAACAACTCATAAAATTCAGACGGTCCCAACTCAGGATTTGAAGCTATATCAGCCGGAGTTTCTGTATGTTGAACAGATGAACCTGCAACATCATGTACTAAATCTTGAAACTGGGATGGATCCGGAATCAAGTTGGTATCACCTGCTCTGGAACTGCGTTCACCGTGTTGATACCAAAAAACATAATCTGCTTGAAAACCAAAACGCAAGAGATGTTCCCCCACTTTGTCAAACGTGTCAAACGTTCTCAATGCACATTTTCTGCAAGGGCATTTTATCTTTCCTTCTGAAACAAATTCTGAATTTGATGCCGCAAATGATAAAAAAATCTCCACACCCTCTATATATACTGGATTTAAACCAGAACCATTTGGATTTCTACGTTGATTTATCCATATGCGGTCATCTAATAATGACTGTTGACGACCTCGCTGTTCCATATTTTTATATAAAATATAAAAGCATTACTGGTTTTGAATAATTTGTTAGAAAAAACACTCAAGCAAGGATTACTAATTATTACAATTTATTACTAATTATTACAATTTATTGCTAATTATTACTATTTATTACTAATTTAGCAATACTTAGCAATACTTAGCAAAAGGAAAACTGCTTGAATAATGAAAGGAAATTTGATAATCATCGTTGTGGAGATGGTTATAAATTTTCCCTTCATTATCCAAGCAGATTTCGTTTACTAATTATTAGTAATAAAAAAAATATTATCAATATTTACGAAAAAACAATATTAATATTATTAAAATAATAAAAAAAATTAAAAAATATTAAAATTATCAATATTCAGAACAAACTTTGTTCTATTATTAACATGTTCAAATCTTAAAGGGTCGTCAATTGTCAGGTCATGCGCAATAAAAAGTTTGTGTCAGCCATGTCTAATGTAAACTCTATAATTGTCCTTGCATGGTTGATCACTTCGCAAGTAATGTTGCAATCAGACAAACCAAGTCATTCCCTTCTTAACTATAAGAATTATCTCACATGAACCTCTACATAGATCATTCTTCCTTAAAAATTTGAGGGGATATCATTATTTTTCCCTTAAATTTTCAAGGAAGAATGGTCTATGTAAAGGTTCATGTGAGATGATTCTTATAGATAAGAAGGGAATGACTTGGTTTGTCTGATTGCAACATTACTTTTGAAGTGATCGACCATGCAAGGACAATTATAGAGTTTACATTGGACATGGCTGACAGAAACTTTTTATTGCGCATGACCTGACAATTAGCGACCCTTTAAGATTTGAACATGTTAAGAATAGAGCAAAATCTGTTGTAAATATTGATAATTTTAATATTTTATAAATTTTTATTATTTTAATAATATTAATATTTTTTTCATAAATATTGATAATATAATTTTTTTTGCTAAGTGTTCTTGAGTATTCCTGAGTATTCCTGAGTATTCCTGATTATTTGTGAGTATTCGTGAGTATTCGTGATTATTCGTGAGTATTCGTGATTATTCGTGAGTATTCGTGAGTATTCCTGAGTATTCCTGATTATTCCTAATTATTCCTAATTATTTGCAATTATTCCTAATTATTTGCAATTATTGGTAATTATTGGCAATTATTGGTCATTATTGGCAATTATTACTAATTATTCCTAATTAATCCTAATTATTCCTAATTAATCCTATTTAATCCTAATTAATCCTAATTATTCCTAATTATTCCTAATTATTACTAATTATTCCTAATTATTGCTAATTATTACTAATTATTGCTAATTATTTCTAATTATTGCTAATTATTTCTAATTATTGCTAATTATTTCTAATTATTGCTAATTATTGCTAATTATTGGTAATTATTTCTAATTATTTCTAATTATTCGTAATTATTACTAATTATTGGTAATTAATACTAATTATTGGTAATTATTGCTAATTATTGGTAATTATTGCTAATTATTGGTAATTATTGCTAATTATTGGTAATTATTGCTAATTATTGGTAATTAATACTAATTATTGGTAATTATTACTAATTATTGGTAATTATTACTAATTATTGGTAATTATTACTAATTATTGGTAATTATTACTAATTATTCGTAATTAATACTAATTATTCCTAATTAGTACTAATTATTCCTAATTATTGTTAATTATTCCTAATTATTACTAATTATTGTTAATTATTCCTAATTATTACTAATTATTGTTAATTATTCCTAATTATTACTAATTATTGGTAATTAATACTAATTATTGGTAATTAATACTAATTATTGGTAATTAATACTAATTATTGGTAATTATTACTAATTATTCCTAATTAATACTAATTATTGGTAATTATTACTAATTATTCCTAATTAATACTAATTATTACTAATTATTGTTAATTATTCCTAATTATTACTAATTATTGTTAATTATTCCTAATTATTACGAATTATTGTTAATTATTCCTAATTAATACTAATTATTGGTAATTAATACTAATTATTGGTAATTAATACTAATTATTCCTAATTAATACTAATTATTCCTAATTAATACTAATTATTCCTAATTAATACTAATTCTTCCTAATTAATACTAATTATTCCTAATTATTACTAATTATTGTTAATTATTCCTAATTATTACTAATTATCGTTAATTATTCCTAATTAATACTAATTATTGGTAATTAATACTAATTATTGGTAATTAATACTAATTATTGGTAATTAATACTAATTATTGGTAATTAATACTAATTATTGGTAATTAATACTAATTATTCCTAATTAATACTAATTATTGGTAATTATTACTAATTATTCCTAATTAATACTAATTATTCGTAATTATTCCTACTTATTGTTAATTATTCCTAATTATTACTAATTATTGTTAATTATTCCTAATTATTACTAATTATTGTTAATTATTCCTAATTATTACTAATTATTGGTAATTAATACTAATTATTGGTAATTAATACTAATTATTGGTAATTAATACTAATTATTGGTAATTAATACTAATTATTCCTAATTAATACTAATTATTCCTAATTAATACTAATTATTGGTAATTATTACTAATTATTCCTAATTAATACTAATTATTCCTAATTATTACTAATTATTGTTAATTATTCCTAATTATTACTAATTATTGTTAATTATTCCTAATTAATACTAATTATTGGTAATTAATACTAATTATTGGTAATTAATACTAATTATTGGTAATTAAGACTAATTATTGGTAATTAAGACTAATTATTGGTAATTAATACTAATTATTTGTAATTAATACTAATTATTCCTAATTAATACTAATTATTGGTAATTAATACTAATTATTCCTAATTAATACAAATTAATCCTAATTATTCCGAATTATTACTAATTATTCCTAATTATTACTAATTATTCCTAATTATTCCTAATTATTGTTAATTATTCCTAATTATTCCTAATTATTGTTAATTATTCCTAATTATTACTAATTATTGTTAATTATTCCTAATTATTACGAATTATTGGTAATTAATACTAATTATTACGAATTATTGGTAATTAATACTAATTATTGGTAATTAAGACTAATTATTGGTAATTAAGACTAATTATTGGTAATTAATACTAATTATTGGTAATTAATACTAATTATTTGTAATTAATACTAATTATTTGTAATTAATACTAATTATTCCTAATTAATACTAATTATTTGTAATTAATACTAATTATTCCTAATTATTCCTAATTATTGGTAATTATTACTAATTATTCCTAATTAATACTAATTATTCCTAATTATTCCTAATTATTACTAATTATTCCTAATTATTCCTAATTATTACTAATTATTGTTAATTATTCGTAATTATTGTTAATTATTCCTAATTATTACTAATTATTGTTAATTATTCCTAATTATTACGAATTATTGGTAATTAATACTAATTATTGGTAATTAATACTAATTATTGGTAATTAATACTAATTAGAGGTAATTAATACTAATTATTGTTAATTATTGGTAATTATTACTAATTATTCTTAATTATTGATAATTATTAGTAATTAAATGAATAATTATCAATAATTAGAAATAATTACCAATAATTACAAATAATAACATTATTAATATATTTTATTATTAATATTAAAATAATATAATTTTCTAATTTATATACAGTTCTTTTTTCATCTGTGCGTTTTCTATCTCCACATACAAATAATACATGTGAAGACAGCAAACACACAGATGAAAAAAGAACTGTATATATATAAAAAATTATATTATTTTAATATTAATAATAAAATAAACTAATAATGTAATAATGTTCTTATTCTTAATTATTGGTATTTATTACTAGTTATTAATATTTATTCTTAATTACTAAAAATTATTACTAATTATTCCTAATTACCATATAAACAATTAAAAATAATTAAATTACAACTAATTAATAATAATAAAAACTAATAAAAAATTAAAAATAAATAAAAAATTAAAATAAAGATAAATACCTTGAAAATTGATCTGTTCTGATCGTTCTTCAAAACTTTAATATCGGCTCCGGAGAAAAAACTTAAACTAGAGAAAAACTCAACTCTAGAAATATGATTCTGAGAGAGAGAGAAGATAAGGAATGAGAATGAAATGAAAAAAACGGATGGGGGTATTTATAGGTTAGATTAGTTGCGACGGGCTCATTTGCGACGGGATTCCCGTCGCAACTAGTATTATTTGCGACGGGACCCGTCGCAAATACCTTAGCCAACATTTATTACGGTCAACCGGTAAATAGTTATTTGCGACGGGTCCCGTCGCAAATAACCCTCTGCCGACATAGTATTTGCGACGGGGGAATATTCCCGTCGCAAATACCATTTACCGCCGCCGGTTATTTGCGACGGGAATATTTCCCCGTCGCAAATACGTTTCCCGCGATTTGTTATTTGCGACGGGAATATTTCCCCGTCGCAAATACGTTTCCCGCGATTTGGCGCGCATCGCGGGAAAACTATTTGCGACGGGTCCCCGTCGCAAATACGTTTCCCGCGATTTGGCGCGCATCGCGGGAAAACTATTTGCGACGGGGAAAAAAATCCCGTCGCAAAAGCCTCCTTATTTGCGACGGGAAAATACCCCCGTCGCAAATAATTTTTTAACATGACTATTTGCGACGGGATTTATTCCCGTCGCAAATAACCCGTCGCAATTGCTCATTTTTCCCGTAGTGATAATAAATAGAAAATAATAAATAATAAATAAATATAAATATAAATAATAAATAATAAATAAATATAAATAATAAATAATAAATAGAAAATAGTAAATAATAAATAAATATAAATAATAAATAATAAATAAAAATAAATAATAAATAAAAATAAATAATAAATAAAAATAAATAATAAATAAAAATAAAAATAAAAATAAATATAAATAATAAATAAATATAAATAATAAATAATAAATAATAAATAATAAATAAATATAAATAATAATTAAAAATAAATAATAAATAAATATAAATAATAAATAATAAATAATAAATAATAAATAAATATAAATAATAAATAATAAATAATAAATAAATATAAATATAAATAATAAATAAATATAAATAATAAATAATAAATAATAAATAATAAATAAATATAAATAATAAATAAAAAATAAAAAATAAAAAATAATAACTAATAAATAATAACTAATAAATAAATATAAATAATAAATAATAAATAATAAATAATAAATAATAAATAATAAATAATAAATAATAAATAAATATAAATAATAAATAATAAATAGAAAATAATAAATAATAAATAAATATAAATAATAAATAATAAATAATAAATAAATATAAATAATAAATAATAAATAAATAATAAATAATAAATAATAAATATAAATAGTAAATAAATATAAATAATAAATAATAAATAAATATAAATAATAAATAATAAATAATAAATAATAAATAAATATAAATAATAAATAAATAATAAATAATAAATAATAAATAAATATAAATAATAAATAAATATAAATAATAAATAATAAATAAATAAAAATAAAAATAAATAATAAATAAATATAAATAATAAATAATAAATAATAAATAAATATAAATATAAATAATAAATAAATATAAATAATAAATAATAAATAATAAATAAATATAAATACTAAATAATAAATAATAAATAATAAATAATAAATAATAAATAATAAATAAATATAAATAAAAAAAATAATAAAAAAATATAAATAATAAATAATAAATAATAAATAAATATAAATAATAAATAATAAATAATAAATAACCAGTTACAAATAATAGATAATAAATAAATTAATGTATATTATAAATAATAAATAATAAATAATAAAGGAAACACATGAAAAAGTATGAAAAGATGTGATAAGGGATGAAAAATCATGAAAACGCATGAAAAAGGATGGAGAAACATATGAAGAATGAGGCATTAGAAAAAATGAGAACGCATGAAAACTCGTGACAACTCTGGAAAACTCCTTAATAATTCAACATAATCATCATAATAACCCATAAAAAACCATTGATAAAGATAAAAAGTCATGGAAACCCAAATAAACAGTAATAAATGGAGCTACTGTTAAAACCCGTCAAAACGGTCATAAAGAGACAAAAACATTGGTCTCACATTAACGGAGATAACTTATGATCCGAGAGTCCGTTTTAGATCCGCAACCTGTCAAATCAAAGATCCTAAAACGCTCTTCAACCTGAAAGGTGAAAGAGTCTGAATGGACAGACGGATCAAAAGTTATGACCATTTAAAAAAAGATGACGGAGAACGGGTGCTAGAAACGAGACACTGAAAAACATAACAAACCCAATACCCACTAAAAAGGCCATAACATATGATCTAGGAGTGCATGTGGGCGCCGCGACCAGTCAAAATGAAGCTCATGGAACGAGCTATGATCTGGCAGGTGGAGGAGGCCAAACTGACACGCAGATCGAAAGTTAGGTCTGTTTGAAGAAGAGTTTGACGGGACACCGGTGACGGAAACTGGGTTTTGAAGGCCTTTGGAGGGGTTTTTGGGGTTGAAAAACACGACAGAAGCTTTCTTGTGTCGAACTAGTGCGTATCTCTCTTCACTGGCTTCGGTTTGATATGTGGTAGAGCCCAAACGGGCACCCGGAGCGAAAGTTATGGTCATTTGAAGTTGGAGAACTTTTTTCAACTTTTTTATAACTCTAATATCTTCCACACCTTAGACCGTTTCACGGTTTTGATTATATGTGCCTCTAGATCTCTTCATGAGCTTCAATTTTACTAGTTTTGGCGCTTCAACGGATTCCCGGATCAAAAGTTATGGTCGTTTTAGTGATTTCGGGGTTTCTCACATTTTTTTTATTTTTTTCATTTCATTTAGCGGCGGTTTTACCGAAACCGCCGCTATTTCGCGGCGGTTTTTTAAAAAACCGCCGCTAATCCTCGAATAAAATTAAAATAAAAATAAAAAAAAATTAAAAAATAATATTTTTTTTTGCCGTTTAGCGGCGGTTTTTTCGCGGCGGTTCTTAAAACCGCCGTGAAATGACGGCCTGAAAACGCGTTTCGCGTCAGTTTTCTTGTAGTGACACCTGAAACCTCAATACCTACTATGGCCCATTCTATAGTCCAAACGAATTGATAATACTATGGTTATCATTTATCATTTCATTTCACATTATATAGAAGCCAATTAGAACTATAGTCCAATGCCAGCTCATGGGTGTAGAACATCTTGTATAACACCCCATGGGTATTTGAAGCCTCAGTCCCTGAAACACACCTCAATAATCACTATTTTATTTTTAATAATTAGTCTATTCCCCACCCTCAATCATCACTATAGGATTTTTAAGCAACAATCCATGTCCCACAAACGTTTATCACTATGGGATTTTGAAGCAGCAGTTCATGTCCCACACATGCATATCAAGTATGTAAGAATATCACATATATCCTAATATCACATGTATCACAATATCACCTATATCAAAATTTCATAATATCATGGTTAAGCATCATTAACCTTCTTTTAAAACATTCACATTAAAGTATACCATTTCAATTATCAATTTAAACAAACAATAGTCAACACTTTAATTCACATGGAATAATATGTCAATCACCATTAAACCATTCATTATAATTTAATCATATAACCCATTAACCAATTTATGTTAAACCAAAAATCTCACAATCCTCATTGTCAATTAATTCATATCACATTAATTGACCAATTACACAACCATCAATTAACCAAATCAACATTCAATTAACCAATAAATTTCAAAATCAAAACATTACATTGATTAATTCACTAATTAATTAATTAAATTCTACAATCCAAATATCCCATTAATTAATTAATCAATTAATCAATCCAATTACCCAATCCCAATATCCCATTAATTAATTCACAAATTAATTAATCCAATTCCAAAATTCAATTGTGCTAATTTAACCCAAATCATTAGCACATGGACATAAAATTAAATCAATTCAATTTCCAAAGAAATTACCCAAATCATGGAAATTGAAATTTGAAAATCACACACACATAATTAAAATGAATACTATAGTATTTACAATTTAGACCACCTACCTCAAGATTGTTGACGAACGCTCTCCAACGGAAAACCCTAATTTTAAGCGGAATGACTGAGATCATGATGAAGACCAAGATCTAGATCTGAAACATATATCCAAGATCAAAATAATCAAGATTCAAAAAACCTAGATCTATATCCATAAAAAATATAGGTAAAAATCCCCTCAAAGTATGAGATAAAGATGGAAGATATCAAGGAAACCACACGGTATTAGATTCTCTTACTGAGAGGGGTATAGATATTCAATCTAGGATTCTATTTGCAAAGAAAGAAGGTTAGATATCCTTAGAATCCATTCAGAAGCCTCAAAAAACAAGATAAATCATTTATCGATAAGTTAGGTTTATTTAGGGTGAAGTTTGACGGGTTCAGTATTTTAAAAACCAATTTTAGATTAATTAAAACTATGCACATGGTTTTCTAGGTAGGGGCACATGGAATTCCAAACCGTGCACCTAAATTATGAGCCTCTTATAGGGGGTTTATGGTTACTCCCAAAAGGGAACACGGTTTGGGAAAACTGTTCTCCATCCATACACAACCCCTCTTCATTCCAATTTTCTCTAATTTTCACCCAAACACACCCATGGTAAAACCAGAACAAGATATAATCAAAACAAGGAAAAATAATACATGTAAATGACCTCAAGGAATCTCCAAAAAAGGTCAGTATCTTCCACCTTCCTAGATGTAGATGGTTTTATTTTCAAATTTATAAATAAAAGTTGTTTATTTTCTAAATGAAATATATGTATTGGTATATCACTTTTAAATAACTATATTTATTTATTGGATTATGAAAACCATGTATTAGTAATTGATAAGGGATAAAATTCACATGAATCATATCACACCCAGTTATGGAATCATTGGATTGGTCATGTAAATGAGAAGCTCTTGAAAAAACTATATCAAGATGGTTACTTATTCTTCTTTGAGTTAAAACCACTTCTTAGATTCCACACTTGTTTACAAGGAAAGATAACTAAACCACCTTTTGGTAGGCATGGTGAAAGGTCCCCAGAGCTTCTAAGATTTGAATATAATGATGTGTATACACCTTTTACAATAGAAGAAATATTTGGGTATTCTTACTTCATTAATTTTACTGATAACATATATTAAAATTTCTACTTAATGAGGTATAAGTCAGATTAATTTGAGAAATTCAAAGACTTCAAGAATGAATTAGTGAATCAACTTGGTAAGAAGATAAAGAATCTTTGACCTGATTGAGGTGGTGAGTATATTAACCAATAATTCATTGAATATTTATAGGAGTTTGGGATTATATAATAATTCACTCATCCTTATACACTATAGTTAAATGGTGTTAATTAAAGGATTAATTGTACCTTTCTTATCATGGTATGGTTGATGATGAGTCATGATGATATTCCATTTTTGTTTTGGATACATGTACTACATATTGTAGGATACATACTAAACGAACTGAAAAATAAAGTGTAAAATGGAATAAAATATGAATAAATGTATGAAATAAAATCCATGTTGTCAAACTGACATATATATATATATATGGATGTGATGAATTTTTCAAGTATTTTTTAGGAAAAAAACTAGAACCTCAGGGCACAAAGTGTATCTTTATAGTGTATCCTAAGGATACAAGGGGATATTTTCTATACAACCCCTCATATAAGAATGTAACTATGATAAGACATTCCATATTTCTTGAGAGGGAACACATTATCAACAAGGATAGTGGGAAAATATTTAATTCAATAAAGTTGATGCTCAAGATATATAAGAGTCGGTATAAGAACATATTCAATAGGTTCCCATGAAATATGTGGTTCTTATTACATAATTACTATATAGGACCACCAGAGAGATTAAATAAATATAAAGATATAGTTTTCCAGTCATTGAAGATGGTGTCTCATTGTTGATCAATAAAAATGATCCACTTTACTCAAGGATGAAGTAGAGAGATTGAAAGTTGTACGATTGAAATAATATGTGAATTATAAGATGGATTCTAGGTATTAGAAACAATTATAGATTCTGGTTGATCCAATAGTAGATGTAAATCCAATTGGGTGAAAATGGATTTTAAAGAGAAAATAGGACATGGAAGGTAAAGTGAGTACCTATAAAACATGATTAGTGGATGAAGGGTTTAAATAGAATCAATGAATTGACTATGAAGAAATATTTTCTCTAGTTTTCGTGTTTAAATGCATTAGAATATTACTTGCTATAACATATTTCCATGACTATGATATTTGAAATATTCTTATTAAAATAGTTTTCCTTAACAAGAACCTTTAGAAATATGTCTATATGAAAAAACCAAAAGGGTTTGTGACTCCAAGTAATTTAAATTAGGTATGAAAGTCATAAAGATCTATTTATGGATTGAATCAAAAATTTCGATCATGTAAATTTTAGTTCTATGAATCCATAAAAGATTTTGGTTCCATGAGGAATGAATGTGATCCAGGTGTTTAATAGTGGTTTATTGGAAATGAATTTATTTTATTAGTAGTATATGTTGATGAAATATTACTTATTGGAAATGACATAATGGTCTTACAGTCAATTAAGGAACGGTTAAAAAAGTGTTTCTCTATAAAGGACTTAGGTGAAGAAGCCTACATTCTCAGGATCAAGATCATCTGTGGCAGATCCAAATAGTTTCTTAGACTAATTCAAGGTATAAAAATTGAATATATACTAAAAATATTTAGTATAGAATAATCCAAGATAGGATTGGTTCCAATGTCACATGGTATACATCCTTCCAAGAAAATCTATCCTTAAAACCAACATGAGAAAGAGAGGATGAGTAAGATCCCATATGAATATGCAAAAGGATTGATCATGTGTTCCATGTTATATACTAGTATTTGTGTTTCCTTTTCCTTGATAATGGTAGAAAGACAATAAGATGACCTAGGATAACATCATTGGTCTATTGTTAAATATATCCTTAAGTATCTGAGGCGTACTAAGGATATATTCCTAGTATGTGAAGGATATGATGAATTTGTCATTAGGGGATATATTGATGCTAATTTTCAAATATATAGAAATGATCTAAAGTCATATTCACGAAATTAATTCAATCTCAAAATAAGATATAAGATCTAGAAAATTTAAAAACATCCAGTTTTACCCAATTCTATAATCCAATCTGAGTATATTTCAACCTTTGATGCAATAAAATAAGTAGTGTGGATATAAAAATTAACCCAATATCTTTATGTGGTTCCCAATAGTAAATACTATATCACATTATATTGTGATAATACTATAGTGGTGGCTCTCTCAAAGTATCCAAGGTCACATTAATGGATGAAACATATACTCCATAAGTATCACATATTGGGGGATTTTTTTTTAAAAGGTGAGGTCATGGTAAACATCGTTTCCATAGAGGAGAACATAGAATACGCTTTTAATAAATCCTTATATCAATAGAATCTTGAATATCATGTGTGTGCGAGCAGACTAAAGGTTGTTGGTTGTTTTCTCCAGTGCAAGTAGGATTCTATTGGAGTTATTTTCCTAGAACCAACCTATATGTACTTTATAATTACATTTATTCATAGTTATATAATATTAATAAAGTTATTATCACGTCATGATTGTTCTTCTACATTAAATTGAATGTGATAATGTTTTAAGAGTACCTGTTGCACTAAAAGGTCCTAGTATTTCACCACTATGATGAGAACTAATAAATTCCATGATAGTGTTCTTAAACATAAGTTATATGATTAGAGGATAACATTTTATGTGGCACAAATGATATTGGATATCAAGGGTGGATACTCATAGGGATTTGAGACACTATATCATGGTGTATGCCCTTATTAATATCAATAAAGGAGGTTATGAGAACTTGGACTGATACTAAGAAATCCACATTCATACGTGTGATTGGATTTTACTATCTATTAACATGTGTAATAGTCCTTAGACTTTAATATTATTATTAATTCATATCATGATCCATGTAATTTGATGAATTGATTAAAACCACAATGAAACATGATCATGATGAGGTAGGATATGTTGGTTGTGTTATGAGTGATATCACATTTATAAATAATGTGATAAAGGATTTATCCCTTCCTAGTTTAGTGGAAGTTGATATCTTATTCACTTTGATGGGAATGAAAATTACTAATTAATTCCATGGACATTGCGTTTGTTTGGAAAGTTCAATTCCATAAATTTAAATAAATAAATGTTGAGTGAAGATGTTGATGACACCAATATGCAACCTGCTTGATTAAAGATATAATGATAAAGGGATTATATTACAAAGGTAGCATTCATAGGATGTTTTATATTATTTCATAATTTTCTTATTTTTCTATGGGTGCCTTGGTGTGTTTCCAGATAGTGACCTTGTATTTTAGGAAATGTTTTCTAATACCACATGAGAAGGGTCCTAGAGGGTCACACACTAAGTGTATCTATAACCTTAGTTAAATTATATATAAATTTATTATGTGGAATACATATTATTTATGTGGTTTAATAATTATTCATGTTTGGATTGTTTTTAAATATTCAGTCACTAGTTATTCGATAGAATAAACGTGATTTTAATATTCAATAAATATTTATTCTCTTTAATTAGTAAATATAATATTTATTAATTTATTGATGAGTAATGCAGTGACATTTTTAAATTTAAATAAATAGTCATTATTCAATATTTAATAAATATTGATGATGATTGATCCCCCGAGTTTAATGGTCTCGTGAGAATTAATATATTAAATATTATTTGACTAATTTTTAATTTTTTTATTCAATAAATAATATTTATTTATCTATAAATCTAGTTCATGTTAAGTAAATAGTAATAATATTATTATTATTTGGACATGGGTTTACTAGGGATTAAGAGAATAATAAAGGCACATGTGTAATTATTATTCTCTAACCCTAGCCTTATTTAAACTCTATTATAAAATTCTCAACCCTAATCCTCATTGAGCATAATAAAAGTCTAGAAAGAATGATCCCAAAATCTTGAGAGATATTCCTCTAGAATGATCTCAATAATGAAGATAAATTCTTCTCCTCCACCCTCTTGACTCTAGAGAGGATAAGAATAATCATTCCAACCTTGCATAAATTCTTTTTTTGATCATTAATTAACAAATTAAGAAACAAAATATTATTCTATAGAACCCATATATTTCTAGGGTGACATTATAAGGTTTTTAGTGATTGTATGAATCAACTTCTTAGGTATTCTTCCCTTGAATCCCCTCACCACAATAATGATATAAAAATAATTGGTTTACCGAATCTTTTACAAAGTAATAATTCAAAGGTGAGTTAATTATTAATTCATATAAATTAATTATAAATTATATTTAATGACCCTTTCTTCTTATTTTTGATGTTTTATGTCAATTAATCTTAAAATTAATTTCATTGGTTATGAAATTATTCATAATGTACTTCTAATATTATTCATTGATTGAATTAAAAATACAAGTTGGAAACTTCCCAATTGGCACTTCTGTTATATCTATAACCTTTATGGGTAGGAGGTATATTTTACTCATAAATTTTACCATCGTAGTTTTCTATCAGATCCTAGTTTGGTCTAGAGTAAGGGGTTGTCAAATATTTTACATTACATTTAGTTTTTTCATTGTTGGTTTTATCTTTCCATTCTTATTATAATCATTTTCTTCCTTATTTTGATACTGTTTTAGAAATTTGTTATCATTTTTAAATATAGTTAATATTATTAGGAAATATTTGGAAATTTATACACTATAAAAAATATCTAATATTAGGTTACTAATATGGACTAGGTTATAGAGTTTCCCTAGTCTATTTGGGTGTGTCTGGAAGATGGAGATAAGACTCTCAGAACATAGGAGGTAATAGAAATAAGAGTTTCATGAGATCTTATCAATTATAAACCTTGATTCACCATGGGAAGTTGGGTTTTTATAATTTTTTTATGTGTTTTTCTATTTTTAAATTATATTTATGGATTAAATTATTTTTTGGATGAAATAAGAGCAAAGATTGTGGTACACGATGAGCTCACATCGCTTGGTAACCCAAGTAGAGCCTATATACATAGTTCTCTATTACTCTAAGTTCTGGTTATATTATTGGAATATTTCCCATCAAGTCATGAATCCAATTCACGCATGGTCACTAGTCTTGTTTATGTGGACTTATGTTGTATGATGTTAAGTAGTATAGTTTGGTTGATGTTTGATCAATTTTTTTAGATGTTTTGAAAATTTCTTTCAAGTGTAATTTAAAGATTTCAAAAAGGAGATGTGAGTTTAAAATTGTTTTAATGGTGTTTTAATGTTTTAAAATTGAAACATGAATTTTTAAATAGGTTTTGAAAAGGGGGAATGAAAATAATGTTTTCTTTAAAATGGTGAAAGATTGTTTTAAATTTAATAATGGAGTGAGTTGATATTAAACTTTTTAAATGAGACTTTATGTTTGGAATATGTTTTAAGGGAGGTAATGTGTTTTCCTGTTGTATTTTAAGACTTGGATTTTAAATAAATATTTTTTTTGAATAAAGAAAATTGGTTTTGAATCTATTAAAGTGGTTTTATAAATAAATTAAACATAAAATCAGAGTTTTGTAAAATTAAAAACATTTTTAATGAGGAGGTATGGAGTTAATTTTTTTTCAAATGAGTATTCAATATTTTAAAATTTTAATTTGTGTTTTTTAAAAGGGATAAACCAACTTTTTATTTTCTTGATGTTTGCATATTTTTTATTTTGTTTTTGGTTGATTTATTTAAAGTGTTTATTTTTAAATGAAATGTGATTTTGGATGCGGGTGATTATTATTTTATATATGATTGTATTGGGTCTTGTGTATATATTTTTTATTGAATGTTTTCCTCCTAGAAAGTCATGAGAATTTTCATGTTGGAATGATAATATATTTTATTGGTTTTTAGAATTTGAGTCCCTTTGGTAACTAATTTTTTGGTTTTCTAAGGTCTCATTGAAGTGGGTGATTCCTTTTGAGTTTGAGTTTGCCTTTGGGGTAGTGAGGTTTGGTTTCAGTTCCTTGATTATGGGGGAGGGCCTTAGGTGTAATGTCCCATATTTTTCTATGTATTATTTTAATATTATATGGGAATTAATTCGAGACTAGGATTTGAGATGGCCTGCAGTTCCGAGGCCCGGTGAGCCCGGAAAAAATGTTTGAATTTAATTTAATAATTAAATGAGGCATACATGCGGTTTTCCTGAAAAAGTGGAATAACTCCCGAATGGGTGCTTGGATCAGAAATCCAAGGGCACCGTTGCGTTCAGAACAATGATTTTACCTTAGGAGAGGCCTAACATCGGTCGGCACAGGTCGGTGTGGAATCCAGTTTTTGGGACGTAAGAGTAATAAAATATTTAAATAAAAATATTTTATTCTGCAGCGAAATCTTTTAAATATTCTACAACAGATATCCATTACCTTTTTAATTAAAGGTTGGCGCAAGGTTCCAGGGTTACAAACCTCATAACCCTAAAAACCTTGGCGGCTTTGGAGGCTCTGGAGAAAACCTCCCAATGTGGCGACGACGATGCAGCGACCGGATCATCGCCGACGAACGCTGCATAATCCAGGTAGGATGTTTTAATTATGATTTATTTCCTGTTATTGATTTCTACGATGAATGTGGGCTAATCCATGAACAAATTAGTCTGCAGATCGATCATTCTTGCAGGATGGGCTTTTTTTGGGGATTTATGGGAGATTGAATCCATGTTAATCCATTGTTGTTGATTTTTTTATACTCCATTTAATCCCATTAACGGGAGCGGATCAAAGCTGTAATGAATGATAGTGGAGGTTCGTTCCTCAATTTCGTTTCATTGGATTTCTACCCTTTATTTTCTTCGCGTTCTTCATGGGGCGATGAAGGACGGATCGTTGCACATCCGTTCTGTGATGCAATGATCCCAAACTATGGATCCAACCCCGAATCGGTGTCACGGAGGTGCGACGACAATATCAGTGGACGATTTGGAGCGGATCGAGAGTTATGAGTTTGGTGGCATTTTTCTTCGGATGGATCGTTCGAGGTTTATGATCCATTTTAAAGGCCTAAAACACCCGTCGCGGTGTTTGTATGATGAACGGAACCAATCCCTGGAGTATCGGGACGAACAGACGAGAGATCGTGGATTCAGAAGATCGGCCGAAGCGCGAGGAAGAAGACGACGTTCTGGAAATTTCCCGACTACACGACATGTAGTATGGGCTACACGGTGTGTGTTCGTCAGCGTCCCACATGGCGTGTACTCTGGGAGTACACAGACACGGGCTGGGTACACGGACAAGGAAACAGTGTGTATACCCCTCCCCAGCCAGACCCAGACAGATACGCGGGATACCCTGTGTACTGCTACACGGGAAGGCGACACGGACATGGGCAGAGACCGTGTACGGGCACATGGCTAGCGTACACGGAGTGAGCCCCAGGTGCTCGGAAACGGAGTGTTAATCATATACACACCATGTAGTTTCTTTCTATCCGACAAGCCGAATGACATGGGCCAGTTACACGGGCAGTACCCAGGGTCAAGGAACACAATGTGTACTTTTTTCTACATGCCATGTAGTTTGGTTTTACATGACCTAAACGAATGACATGGCCCTTTTACATGGGAAGTACCCAGGGTCAAGGAACAAGGCGTGTAACTATACTAGACGCTGTGTAAACTGTCTTAAATTACTTGATCCACTTGTCTTCTGTGACTTGGACTAGTTTTCTTAGGGTTCATACTCTTGTTCTTTTCCCTGAAGGTTCTGGTATCATTTCCTTTACACAGGAGTATGATCCCTTTAGCATAAGTTCCTGAATAGAGTTTTTGGAATCCCCTCTGTGAAACTTAGAGATGGATCCTCTATTCATTCCTAGAACCCTAGGTGGAGTTCTTGGTATCGATGTGAAAAACTTTACACGGGCGCCGATCCTCTGCTTAGTGGATTAGCTGAGGCTGAGTTGTCGGAATCACCCCATGACTTGGTTGTGATCCTCATCTGAGCATCATGTTCTCAAAGTACTTGTGGAGTGTGTTCTCCCGGAATGAGTACTTCATATCTCTCTCTCTTCATACCTAGGAGTGTGTTCTCCCAGTTTCATGCTTAGGGGAATCTTTGAGCTAGATCTTAGTGGTGGTATTCGCGATAGATGGTTGTGCAGGAGTATATCTGGATATTCTTATTATATGATCAGCAAACATATACTGTGTAGAGCTGACTGTATATTCCTTTATGGTATTTTCCCTTGTTGTATTTCCTTTGTGGTTTCGGGGTGTCCTACTGGGTATTGTTATACTCACCCCTGCACAGGCTTTGACCGCACGTGTCGTGTCTTGTGCAGACGAGCGAGCTTTTGACAGGATTCTAGGTGGACCAGGGCCGGACGGTGCTCAGGGAGATCAGGAGGGCCAAGGTGTGTTCCTATGGATATATATTGCAGTCCCAGTACCTTTCCTTATAGGTTGGACTTTGTTACAAACTTTCTTTTTGGTGGGCTTGTACTTTTGGCCCAGGGTTTTACTTTCTTGCACTTTACTTTCCTGTCATACTCTGTGGTTGGGTTTTAGTGTATGCATGCATCTTTTCCTTTATTAGTTTTTACTTTTTTCAGTTTTGTGGTCTTGGAGATGTGTGTGTGTGTGTGTACAGGTGTATAGACAATGCCTACCATGTTAGTAGCATGCCTACTCGGTGCTAGTCACCAGCCCCTGGCCTATTGGAGGCGGGCTTGGGGAGTTGCGACTCGGGCTCCACTGGGACGAGTCGTGACATTAGGTGTGCTTAGGATTCCTAGGATGTATGCTAAAATAGTTGAGATTATCCACTTACTAGTATCTATTTTATTTAATGATATCACCATGATTAGTGTTCCAATTATGAGGTCCTAGGTTACCACTTCGTTATTCTTGACCCAATGTTTGAATCCTTATTGTTTAAAGAGGCATGTTCAGGGGTTATGCCTTATTTAGTTTTTCTTGGTTAGAGTATAACGATGAGTGACTTGATGGTTTTTTTATAGAATCATTGGAATGGTTCATAAGGCCATGGTCTCCTTTGAGAGTGGTTAATTGTAACTTTTGAGGGATCATGACCAAACTTTCCTTTTCCTATTGATGAACCATTGCCTGTTTTTGGATTGCCTACGTTGGGTGGTTTGTATTTGTTCCTATTTGGAGAATTGGATGTATTGGGGTATCTTGGATTGTTTTTTGATTAGGTAATTCATTTGAGTTATCTTGGTTGGAAACTATCACCATGTTAGGTAGTGAGATTTTAAATTTCCTTATCTCAACGAACCACCGTGCTAACCGATTCTTAAATGGTGGGGAGACCCACTAAAAGTTTCATTTTCTTTATTTCATCCATGAGACATTGGGTGTGATTTGTACCTTGAGTATTTATATATTTTTGAAAATTTTATATTTTCTTTTGTGTTTTGGTGTAAATGTGGTTCTAGGTAGCTTGGAGATTATGTTGTAGCTTGTCCCTTCTTTTTTATTGAGCTTCCTCATTGATTTTTCTTCTCAAGTTCACTAGATTTATAGGGATAGAAAGTATTATGGTGGGGAGGATTGATACACCTTGATTATTATCACATTAATTATATTATTTATTGGTTATTATTTATACTATGGAGTTTCAGGGGACATTCCTTTACTTTTTTTTAGAAATTTTAAGAAAATTTGGCCCATCACATGGTTAGTGCATGATCAGTGCTAACCATTTGGAAACCGAGCAATTTGAGTCTATCATGTGATAGTTACATTTTTCAAAGTTGGTTCATAGTTATTCTAACTATGTGATTTAGTTTTGAAAATGAATTTGTGTGCCCCATGAAGGGTACACAGTTTGGGTAAAGCATGTGACAAAAATGTGAAATGCGCAAGAACTTAATTTTTTTGAAAATTATGTAACTTACCTCTCCCTTATTTTACCCTCACTCAAGTCTCACCCCTGCCCCTCTCCCTCTCACATCACACATAGTCAAATCCCCCTCCCATATGTGTGCTTCCAAACATGGCCTCCTCTAGTTATAGATTCTTTATGATATTTCCATAATATCTCCATCAAGCTGAGTGTCCTTTTTTATCCTCTGTCTTTCTCCCCTCCCTCTTTGTTTTTTATTTTCTCCCTCATCATGAATCATCATATTCTGAACCCTAAGTTAGTTTTTTTGTTTTTATTTCATGTTTATTATGTTCATAAGGTGTGTTATTGGTATTCCAAGTCCTACTTTCATCATGTTCGAGGATTTTCATCACTTATGCATGTCCTAGGTAGGTGTTTCCATGATTTTGGTGTTTCTTTAATTTTACACATATGCTTGGATATTTAAATTGATTTCTTTAAAATTATAAATCTCATTTGGTTTCAATTTAATTTAAATATACATGTTTCTAAATGTTTTTAAGTAATTTTAATTTATCTACAAATGAGTTTTTAGGGATTTGGCCAACAGTTTCCATCTACCTTCAAAGAATAAAATATATTTTTGACCAAAAAGATATTTGAGAAGGTTTTTGGAAAAGATTTGCATGTTTTAAAATTATAGGAAATTGTTTATCAAACTTAATTAATAAATACATAAGTTTTTTGGATTGATTAATTGAGGATCTCTTATTTGAGGAATTTTATTATGTTTAACTAATTCTTCTTATTTTATTTATTTGTGCTCGATGTTATGGATTCCCCTTATCATGTTTAGTGACTATAAACATTAGAAATGATACATATATTTATATATAAATGTGTGAATATTCACTTGATAATATTTGAATATTCCCATTGAGAAATGTTTTTAAGTATATATGCAATAGTATATGTGTACAAGGTTTTAGAAAGGGAAAACTTGAAAATTTAATCTTATTTTTGAATATAGTTTTCCAAAATATTTCAGAGATTATTTTTTGAAAGGTTTTTTATTTAAAATAACAAGTTTGATCTTGAAAATTTCTATGAAATGACTTGCAGAAAATGTCTGATCTTAAAATGAACATTAAAAAGGGATTTAAAATGGAGTCCTGGTTCTCTAATGTAATTGTTGATTGTGGTCCATGATTGATTTTGGATGGAATTATTTCTATGTGATATATTATATGGCTAGAAAATTAGATACCTTAAGTTTGTGGGTGAGTGAAAAAGTGTTTCCCTATATTTATGCATGGTGCTAACTAGTGTAAGAACCCAGTTCTTAGTTTTGAGGTACATGTTTCTTCTTTTCTCTTTTCCTTAAGTGTTTTTGAGAAAATAAGGAAAATGGGGAAAAAATCCTAAATTTTGGGACTACATGCCATGTACTATTCCACACACCGTGTACTTTGGCCGTGTGGGATGAGAACATAGGGTGTGTAGCCATGTCGGCGGCGAAGGGTGTACAAACTGACTACACTCCGTGTAGTGGAAATTTACATGTTGTGTAGTCATTCAGTAGGAGAATAGTAAGGCGGTGGAAGCAGCCGCTAGAAGAGTAGCAGTACACACCATGTAATCAGAAATGCACGCCGTGTACTCATGTTGACGGATGAACAATGCGATGGTGCCGCCAGAGGAACAATTAAATAAGAAAAGTACACGTCATGTAGTCAATAGTACACACCGTGTAGTTTGTTTTTCTCACTTAAAATGGGCAGTAGCCAACCTTTTTCACAAGAATGGATTAGAACCGGAGGAAGGAGTCGGGAGAGGAGGCCTGACATTCGAGGATCTCCAGATCGAGTGTCAGGAATCCGTTTTTGCCACTGATGATCTCGTTGGAACCGCACGGGTAATCCCTCCACTCTTCTTAAGAAATTATTTCCAATTCTTCCTATAAGGGAAGTTATTTGTGTTTGAACGGGGATTCTTTCACCTTAGATCTATGTCGTTCTTGGATGATTCGAGGATCGTCGTTCGCGTATACCGTTCAGGGGCATCTAAGGTAGGTGGCTTGGTGTTTAATTTCCAACTGTTGTGAGTTTGTGTGAATCGTTGTGCCACGAACCCATGTTGTGCTGTCGTGTGGCTGAGGCCTTAGCTATTTTAAATACCTAGAATTGTATAGGTAATTAATTGTGATAATAAACTGCTTTTTGGGATTGTTTCTTGGATCCAGAACCACCCCGGGGGTGTGTTCCTCTGTTTAGCTGTTTGTCCAGGATACTCGAGGGTATGCCCTGTTTATATTATGCATTACCTTTTTCTTAAGAGGAATTGTATGTAAATTTCATGTTTATATGTTGGGAATGGCCCGATTACTTGTTTATCCTGAGGGCAGTGATATATTAGCCTGAGGGTATTGTTGATTATCCTGAGGGCATAGTTCTATTATCCTGAGGGCAATGCCTAAGGACAAGATTCTGATTACCTGAGGGTTTCGTTTTAGTTTGGCATGAGGGAAAGATTCTATTTCGCCTGTGGGAAATGCCTAAGGGCAAGGTACTGTATGGCCTGATGGCAAGCCTAAGGGCATGGTTTTACTATATTAGCCTGAGGGAAAGATTCTGGTTGGCCTGAGGGCTTGGTTCTGTTGAGCACAAAATGTTATTAAAAATTAAATGGTTAAAATGAATAATAAGATGGCAATATAACTGGTAGAGTTATTTACTTTTGAGTACTTCTTAGTTTATTGCATTTTACTACTGCACACTGTTGTTGCATATTTTCACACAGTTGGGCACAGGCCTTTGGTGGGTGCCTACTGGGATTTATTTCTCACACCCTGTTGGGGTCATGTATTCATCCCAAACAAATTACATTTCTACAGGTGTGGATAAGGTCAAGGGTCCCTATACAGGTACTTGATTGCTGCTGAGGAGTAGGGGAGCATGGGACCGGGCTTAGTCTCGCAATGCTACCGACTATTTTGTTTTGTTTTGCTGTAATCTGTATTTTACTGTACTGTATTGTTGTGTAACATGTTTGGCTATTTTATTCGAACTTGAGACATGTTGCATCATTATCTATATAATTTTTGGTTATCTTTTACTGCAGTTGTTTATTTTCCAAGTGTATGGTTTATTGCTTCCGTTGTTGATGAATATTTTTATTATTCCGCCGTGCTACACTTTAATAAATGAGGGCATAGTTTCCCCACTATCAGACCTAGGCCCTCGCTACTAGTCAGCAGCCTCTGGCATTTGGGGAAATGCACTTGAGGTCATGTGGTGAACCAGGTTCAGGGATCCCGTTGAGTGGCACCCGGATCCGGGATGTTACAAAGTGGTATCAGAGGAGTTATTTTCTTTTAATTACTATTTGGAGCCTTAGTCAGGGATAGGATGGGAACGGTAGTTGGTAATAAGCTGTGCCAGGGCGTAGCTAACCCATGTACAGGGAAAAGCCAGTCTACCTTGTATTTTTTTCAATTCTTCTGATTTTTCAAATTTTACAGTTGATTTTATTTCACCGTTGGGTGACACACTTGTGATTGTGCTATTTATATCATATATATGGGTTCTATTTAGTTTAAAACCAATGATATGAGGGTATATCATCTCATGCATCATTTAGGCACATGCTAGTAATCACATGCCATGAATAGTTCCATGCCATGTTGGTGCATTATAAATTTCATGTTGTTGTAATAGTTGTTGTGCTAGAAAAGCATGCTGTTGTGATAGCTGCTTTGATAAATACCTTCTATGTTATAGAATATTTTCGTGTGAGGCCTTGAAATAATGAACTCCAAACTTTGGTTACTGAGGAGTATGGGCCCTCATTGACCTAAATTTGGTGGATCATTGGATGTTTACCGTATTTATAACTTAGATAAGATGCCAAACTTTGATTCGCGGGGAGTATGGGCCCTCACGGGTCGGAATTTGGCACTTAGGAGTTGTTTTAGTAGTTTTTCTAGGTTTCGGAGTAGTATCTGAGGCTTACTATCCAGAAAACCCAGGATACACGCCATGTAGTTCCTTGGACACACGTCGTGTGTTATTCTGTTCGAGAAGAAAAGAAAACTTTTTAAGTACACGCCGTGTACCCTAAGTACACGCCGTGTAGTATCTTCCCATGTCATAGACCGTGTGGGCAGGGACACGGGGAAGGGAAATGCTTGGGGATAACATGTCGTGTACCGGATGTACATGCCTTGTAGTGTTGACCCAGAGTCCGCTCGTGTAACCAACAAACACAGACGAAGGAGAACTTAAGACATACACGCTGTGTCCACTGTGGAACACGCCGTGTAGTCTGACATGGGGACCCGACCGTGTAACTAACAACACAGGTCAGTGTAATCCTTTCGTGTACACGCCGTGTGTATATGGTACATGTCGTGAGGTGTGATCCGTGTATCCGAACGTGTAACTAACAACACGGGTCGACGGAGCTCGTCCAGTACACACCGTGTGCCTGTGGGACACTCTGTGTAGTCTTGTCCGAGGACAGACCTTGTGGACTTAGCCATGTGGCTAGGAAACGGGGTGGTGTACACGCCGTGTGCGGGTGTAACACACCATGTAGTATCAAGTTGAGTAGTCGGCCGTGTCGTGAACGACACGGGCAGGTGGAAAATTTCACCATACATTCCGTGTAGTGTATATACACGCTGTGTAGTTTTGTTCAACGGGATCCGTGTGGCTTAGCCGTGTAGAAGGACTCGGGTAGGGAAGAGAAGTCACTCACACACCGTGTAGTCAGTATAAACGCTGTGTAGTCTTGTTTTTCAAATCTTGAATTCCTTCTTCATCCTGTTCCCTTTTTGGTCCCTTCATTTCCAGCCTTCGATAATCTGGATCTAAGTTGTGCGTTTGATCTTGTAGAGTCATGCCGCCGAGACGACCACACGTTGTTCACCAGAAGAGTGGCAACGATTATACTCCAGAGATGGTGGGCCATGGGCTACCAGTGGATCCTCCAGCAGAGCCAGATGCGGCGCCAGCCGTTATACCAGACACATGCGCAGAGGTGTAGTTCCGTGAAGGATTTATGCGGTTCATGCAGACCTTTCATGGAGCACCGATGGCTGCCACATCTATGGATGAGCTGACTCGTATATTCAGGCAGCAGCATCTGCCGACGTTCTCAGGGGATGGAGGACCACAGGATGCATAGTCTTGACTGGGGTCTATGCATACTATCTTTAAGCATCTTGAGATGCCTCCAGGGAAGAGGGTCAAGCTCGCAACTTATATGCTGCGTGATTCCGCCAAGAGGTGGTGGGATGTTACCACCCAGTCAGAGCATCACAGAGACATGGAATGGCAAGATTTTCAGACATCCTTATATGAATTCTTCTTTCTAGAGATGCCGAGGGAAGATAGAGCTCGAGAGTTCATGAACCTGCAGCAGTGCGCTATGTCAGTGATGGATTATTCTGCTCGTTTCACCGAGCATCAGTGTTT
Organism: Viscum album; assembly: GCA_963277665.1. NCBI lineage: Eukaryota > Viridiplantae > Streptophyta > Magnoliopsida > Santalales > Viscaceae > Viscum > Viscum album. The sequence goes on from OY728122.1 coordinate 603,205,749, forward strand.
TTCACCCGTTCTGGCGGGTGATGAGACGTTGAGAGGAAGATGCTTTTGAGGATGGTCTTTGATATGACATTCAAGCACTGGTGATTGTTTTCAGGTTTCCTTCAGTACATGCTATTGTGAACCAGGTGCTGATTACAGAGAGGAACCTGCAGGAAGCTAGTGGTGTGGGCCAGGGTGGTTTAGCACCAGTTTCTGGTACTATTTATACTGGTAAGAGGAAGAGATAGATGAAATTCTCTTAGGGTGGCAGTACCAGCCAGAAGAATGCTTGAGGTGGCCCGGTCAGTTGTTACTAGAGTGGTAAATATGGGAACAAGAGACCATAGTGTCCACATGATCCAGTGGAGTGCCGAGCTTGGGGCAAGATGGGTCATCTTCAGCGCTTTTGCAGGGCGTTTATACTAGTGGCTAGTGAGAGGGGTTCTGTGCAGACTCCGCATGCGAGAGCATGACCAGTAGCTTCTCACCATTCAGGAAACTAGAATACTTCAGGGAGTGCAGGAAGGGATAGTGGTCATGGCCATGGTAGCCAGACACCAAGATCTCAGAGGCAGTAGGGTGGGACAGCTCAGTGTAGCTAGGCTGTGTCGTAGGGCCATGACACTGGGCAAGCATATGTAGTGCAACAGACCCAGTTAGAGAAGGATCCCAGATCTTATACTGTTAGAGGTACTATTCTAGTATCTTTTGTCTTATCTTCAGTACTTTTTGATACGAGTGCTACACATATCTTTGTATCTGTGCCTGTTGTGGAGAGCCTTGGGCTCTGTGTTTCTTCTTCTTCTGCTATTATGGCGCTAGAAACTCCGTTGGGGATGAGAATGACATGTGTGCGTTAGTGCAAGGAGTTCCCCATTTAGGTTCGTGGGTGTCACTTTCTATGGGACCTCTATGTCTTAGAGATGATAACTTATGACGTCATTATCGGGATGGACTTGTTGGTTCCCTTTTGAGCCTTTGTAGACTGCTATCGTCGCAGGGTGCGTTTCACGTCACCAGAGGGTGGAGAGTTTCTATACAAGGGAGAATGAGATGTTCAGGCGAGTCGAGCTGGAACAGAGCATCATGGGCGAGGCGGAGTCACAACCCGGATTGCGAGTTTATATCTGGATGATCAGGGGACTTGTCAGACATATTTCCCTCCAGTGGTTGATCGTTTCAGGGATGTCTTCCCAGATGACTTTTCAGGCCTACCTCCAGAGCATGAGGTGGATTTATCTATTGATCTTGTGCTAGGAGCGGAACCTATATCCATTCCTCCTTATAAGATGGATACACCTGAGTTGCAGGAGCTCAAGAGGCAGTTAGAGGAGTTACAAGAAAAGGGTTTTATCTGACCCAGTACTTCTCCTTGGGGTTCTCCGGTCTTTTTTTCGACAAAGGCGGATGATACCCTCATACTCTGTGTGGATTATCGGAATTTGAACCATTTTACAGTTAAGAACCAATATCCCTTTCCACGGATTGATGATCTTTTTGATCAACTTCGTGGATCACGAGTGTTCTTGAAGATTTACTTGAGATCCAGATATCATCAGCTGTGCGTGAGACCATCGGATATACCGCTTACATCGTTTCGGAGCAGATATGGTATGTACGAGTACTTGGTTATGCCGTTCGGACTCACGAACACGCCATCATTTTTTATGGCTCTAATGAATTGTGTGTTCCATCCTTATCTGGATTCTTTTGTGGTAGTATTCATGGATGACATATTTGTGTACTCTCACACTCAACATGACCATGCCACCCATCTTGATATCATATAGAGTACACTGAGAGAGCATCAGCTATATGCTAAGCTATCAAAGTGCAACTTTTGGATGGACCAGATTCACTTCTTGGGTCATGTCATCTCAGAGGCATGAGTTGTAGTAGACCTAGAGAAGGTGAGATCAGTAGTTTCCTAGGAGCAGCCTAAGAACATGTTTGAGATACAAAGTTTCTTGGGGCTGGTTGGTTATTACAGACACTTTATACATGACTTCTCCCGCTTAGCAGTGCCGTTGACAGGTTTGAGAAAGAAGGGTGTGAAGTTCTTTTGGTCGGAAGCTTGCGAGACAGCCTTTCAGGACCTGAAAGGAAGGTTGACATCAACACCAGTCCTGATACTTCCAGATCAGGGGAAGATCTATACAGTTTACTGTGATGCATCAGGTATTGGGCTAGGAGCAGTGTTGATGTAGGGCGATCGAGTTATTGCATACGGTTCTCGGCAGTTGAGGCCACATGAGAGTAATTATCCAACACATGATCTCGAGTTGGATACAGTTGTTTATGAGTTGTGTTGTTGGATACATTATCTCTTGGGAGATCATTTTGTGGATTTCACAGACCACAAACGTCTCAAGTATATCTTTACTCAGCGTGACCTGAATATGAGACAACAGAGGTGGGTCGAATACCTTCAGTCCTTCAATTTTGAGCTTTCCTATACACCTGGTAAGGGTAACACAGTTGCTGATGCACTAAGCCGAAAGAATCAAATGCAGGTGGTTCATGAGGCCAGTGGTGAATGGCAGCTGATGGCTTTGTTCTCTGAGATGCATTTGGAGGTGCATGCCAGTCAGGGGAAAACCTATTTTTCATCTTTAGCTGTGACTTCTACCCTCCTGGATAGAGTGAGGATGAGACATATATCTGATTCAGAAGGCCTAGTTCTACAGGAGTCGGTGGCAAGTGAGGACCCTCCTCCTGGGTGGATGATTTGTGATGGTGAGGTACTGCGTCTCCATGGATGAGTATGGGTTCCAGGGGATATACGTGAGGAGCTAATGCGGGAGTTTCATACTTCATCTTGGGAAGTTCATCCCAGAGTTACCAAGATGTATCGTGACTTGAAACATCAATACTGGTGGCCGGGAATAAAGAGAGAGGTAGCTAGTTTTGTTACAAGATGTTCCACCTATCAGCAGGTGAAGGTGGAGCATTATAGGCCAGCCGGGCTATTATAGCAATTACCCATCCCAGAGTAGAAATGGGATGATTTCGTGATGGAATTTTTGACTGGGTTTCTGAGGTCACCTTGAGGCAATGATGTTGTGTGAGTTGTTGTGGACAGAATCACAAAGGTAGATCACTTTTTTCCGATCAAGGAGGCCTTCGGTGTTGACGAGATCGGGAAGTTGTATATATGAGAGGTCGTATGTCTTTATGGGGTCCCTCAATATATCATTTCAGATAGGGACGCCCATTTTACGTCTCGTTTCTGGAAGAGTTTTCAGAGGGAACTGGGTACACAGGTGCTTCTGAGCATAACTTACCACCCTTAGACCGATGTCCAGTCAGAGCGTACGATACAGGTTCTTGAGGACTTGCTGCGTGAATGCTTCCTAGACTTTGGGGGCTCTTGGGAGAAACATATACCCCTAGTCGAGTTTTCCTATAATAACAGTTTTCAGGAGACTATTGAGATGACACCTTACGAGGCTTTGTATGGTAGGCCATGCCGATCACCCTTGTGCTGGTTAGAGGCGGGTGAGGCAGCTTTACTGGGACCACGTCTCGTACAGGATACTTATGATCAGGTCTAGTTGATTCAGAAGCAGATGGCTACAATGTAGTCTCGTCAGAAATCTTATGTTGATCAATGCAGATGAACCTTGGAGTTCGTTGTCAGGGATCAGGTCTTCTTACGTGTTTTGCCGAGGTTGGGACACAGACGTATCAGGAGACGGGGTAAAATTTCACCGAGGTATGTGGGGTCATTTTAGATTCTGGAGAGAGTCAGGCTGGTTGCCTATCGGTTGCAGTTACCACAGAGGTACCGATCTATGCATGACATCTTCCGTGTATCTCAGTTGCGTCGCTATCATTCAGACCTATCTCACGTCTTTCAGCCCGAGGAGGTTTAGCTCGAGGTAGATGCATCCTTTGAGGAGAATCCGATTTGTATCGTTGGTAGGAGCACGAAGGTTCTCCGAGGATGGTCAGTTCCTCTCGTACAGGTGCTATGGTAGTATGGCTGAGTGTAGGATGAAACCTGGGAGCGGGAGACCGACGTACGTGCTTAGTGGCCAGAGTTGTTATGAGCTTTATCTTCGCCACCCTTGGAAGGGAAATTCGGGGATGAATTTCTTTAAGGGGGGAAGTTTGTAAGAACCCGGTTCTTAGTTTTGAGGTACGTGTTTCTTCTTTTCTCTTTTCCTTAAGTGTTTTTGAGAAAATAAAGAAAATGGGAAAAAAACACTAAATTTTGGGACTACAGACCGTGTACTATTCCACACGCCATGTACTTTGTCCGTGCGGGATGAGTACACAGGGTGTGTAGCCATGTCGGTGGTGAAGGGTGTAAAAACATACTACACACTGTGTAGTGGAAATTTCCACGCTGTGTAGTCAGTCGGCGGGCGAATAGTAATGCGGTGGAAGCAGCCACTAGCGGAGTAGTATTACACGTCATGTAATCAGAAATTCATGTCGTGTGCTCATGTCGACAGATGAACAGTGCGGTGGTGCCGCTAAAGGAACAGTTAAATGAGAAAAGTACATGCCGTGTAGTTTGTTTTTTCACTTAAAATGGGCAGTAGACAACCCTATTCATAGGATTCTCTTAGAACCAGAGGAAGAGTAGGGAGAGGAGTCCGGACCTTCGAGTATCTCCAGATCAAGCATCAGGAATCCGTTTTCTCCTCTGACGATCTCGTTGGAACCGCACGGGTAATCCCTCCACTCTCCTTAAGTCGTTCTTTCCAATTATTACTCTAAGGGAAGTTATTTGTGTTTGAATGGGGATTATTTCACCTCATATCTATGTCATTCTTGGACAATTCGAGGATCTTCGTTCACGTATACCATTCAGGTGTGTTTAAGGTAGGTGTCTTGGTGTTTAATTTCCAACTGTTGTGCATTTGTATGAATCATTGTGCCACGAAACCATGTTGGGGTGTCGTGTGGCTGAGGACTTAGCTGTTTTAAATACCTATAATTATATAGTTAATTAAATGTGATAATAAACTGCTGTTTTGGATCATTTCTTGGATCCAGGACCACCCTGGGGGTGTGTTCCTCTGTTTAGCCATTTGGCCAGGATACTTGAGGGTATTCCATGTTTATATTATGCATTACTTTTTCCTTGAGAGTAATTGTATGTAAATTTCATGTTTATATGTTGGGCATGGACCAGTTACTTGTTTAGCCTGAGGGCAGTGATATATTATCCTGAGGGAATTATTGATTAGCCTGAGGGTGTAGTTCTATTAGCCTGAGGGCATTGCCTAAGGGAAAGATTCTAATTACCTGAGGGTTTTGTTTTAGTTTGGCCTGAGGGAAATATTCTATCTCACCTGAGAGCAATTCCTGAGGGAAAGGTACTGTATAGCCTGATGGAAAGCCTGAGGGCATGGTTTTACTATATTAGCCTGAGGGAAAGATTATGGTTGGCCTGAGGTCTTGGTTCTATTGAGCACAAAATGTTATTAAAAATTAAATGGTTAAAATTAATAATAAAATGGAAATATAACTAGTAAAGTTAGTTACTTTTGAGTACTGCTTAGTTTATTGCATTTTAATACTGCACACTGTTGTTGCATATTTTCACACAGTTGGGTACGGGCCTTTGGTGGGTGCCTACGGGGATTTATTTCTCATACCCTGTTGGGGTCATGTCTTCGGCCCAAATATATTACATTTCTGTAGGTGTGGATAAGGGAAAGGGTCCCTATACAGGTACTTGATTACTACTGAGGAGTAGGGGAGCATGGGACCAGGCTTAGGCTCATGATTCTACCAACTGTTTTGTTTTGTTTTGCTGTACTCTATATTGTAATGTATTGTATTATTGTGTAACATGTTCTGGCTGTTTTCTTAGAACTTGAGACATGTTGCATCATTATATATATAACTGTTGGTTATCTTTTAGTGCAGTTGTTTATTTTCCATGTGTATGGTTTATTGCTTCCGCTGTTTTTGAATGTTTTTATTATTCTACTGTGCTAAATTTTGACAAATGAAGGCATAGTTTCCCCACTATCAGACCTGGGCCCTCGCTGCTAGTCGGCAGCCTCTAGCGTTTGGGGAAATGCGCTTGAGGTCACGTGGTGAACCGGGTTCGGGGAACCCATTGAGTGGCACCTGGATATGGGAAATTACAACTAGGGACTTTTATGGGTGTTTACTTGAGAGGCCTCAGTTGTTTAAGACACATATCTAGTTAGTGTGTTCTATGAACAAGTCCTAGTTTCTTTGTAAGCTAGAGGTCAAAGATCTTCTCATTTTCCATATATTATGATTTGTATTGTTGCATGTGATTTAGTTCCCACTCTCACTTTATAGTTGATTTTGTGATTATAGTTTACTACCTTTTTTCATCCTTGTTGGTTACTTCTTCCACACTTTAGTTATATTTTTCTTTGTTTATTATTACTTCTATTATTTATTTATTTTATTATCCCGAGTTGTTCTTTTAGTATCATTTTTAAAGTATTCTAAACCAAGGGATTTCAATAGCCATATTTTACATGGGAATGGTTTAATGGAAAATTGATTTATAAATAAATGTTTCTAATAAATGAGTCTTAGGTTGAGAAAATTATTCCAACTGATTATTTTTATTTAAATAAAATGGAAATGGAAGTTTATAAAGTGGTTGGTTGTGATGTTTTGTTTTTCTTAAAATATAAAAGGCTATTTTAAAAATATATTTTAAACTAGAATACTTTTGGTTTATTTTCGAAAATAAACATAAGTAATTTTTTGTGTTTGCATACTGGGATGTTGAGCTCACACCCTACTCACACCACTCATTGTTTCTAAACCGATTGGCCTTTTTTAGGTTCTTCCTTGATCTCCCATATGTGATTTTAAATTTGGATAGAGAATGACTATGGGTCACATGGGATGTTTTTTATGTATTTCCATGTTTAATTTTAGTATTTTAGTAGCTTTGGAAATGTAATATTTTTTATTGCTTTCAGTTATGGTTAATTAGTGGAACATTATATCTATAGAGGTCAAAACAAGACTCAGAGCTAGACAGGTGAGGGAGTTTTGAGGGTGATCAGAGGGATTTTTTTCTAGCATATGTGATGTCTAATTCTTTGTTTAAATTGTTTATTATAATTATTTAATTTTGGCATGGATTTATAATGTATGTATGATCCATGTTGAAATTCCATTAGAATCATGATATTGTTTAAATTATGTTTATCTAGGAAAAATAATTTTCATTTACTGTATTCATATTCCTTGTAACTTATCACCATAACATGGGGATCAAGAACAATAAGGTCATTGGTGAGATAGGTTAGGTTTTGGTTCACTTAGAAGCCTAGGATGGGTCATTGCAACCCCATAGTTTATGAGTATTCTAGAGCTAATCGGGCACCCAAATTTAGTGGCTCCTTGGAATTTCTAAGATTCAAAAACTCTCCCTTCCCCCCTTGTCATGAAAAATGAGTTTTACCATCTTCACTCAAGGTAGAGTATTTAAAGAATTTATCTTATCTTATAATATATTATGTTCTTGATATGTTGTGAAATATTCTAAGCCATTATTAAGACTTAATCCTTAGTTTGTTGGCCGCTTTGAAACTAATGATTGGATTTATCATCACACTACTTTTTGATTGATAACACTTCAAAATGAATGATGAGATTCATCATCAGTCATATTGGTCGAAACCCTATAATTAAATTTTGTGACCCATATTTCCTTGGACCACTTATACCATTGATAATATTCCTATATAAAAAATACATTTAGAAATGATAATTCATTACTCTCTATCCTCTAGATACATAGATATGATTTGGTCTAGGGGAATTTTTGTAATTAAAAATTGTATTTTACCATAATAATCTTCCATAGATCCCTAGTTCAGTTTAAGGAATGGAGTTATTGTATGTTTCCACTTACATTCAGTTTCTTCATTTTTCATTTTATCTTTCCATTCTTATTGTAATAATTTTATTCATTCTTTAGTTATTTCTTTAAAAATGTGTTTTCATTTTTTAATATAATTAAAATGATTAATAAACACTTGGGTATTTTTAAACTCCTATCAATATCTGATTCCAAATGTGAAATGGGAAGTGTTTTGAAGGTGAAATTAAAAATGGAATCTAGAATGATAAAGAACATTATAAAAAATGAACATGATCAACTATTTCCTTTATAATGTTGTTGTTTATTGATTATGAATCAACTATATTCTACTATATTGAAAGGATTCCATTATGTTATATTATATTTTCATGTGATGTTTTAAATTTTTGATAAAGTTATGATGAAGTTACATATGGGAATTATAAATAAGGCAAAGATAATGAAAGATGAATATGGAATGAAAATGGAAATATGAAAATTATATATGATTCTATATTATTCCACCAGTTATTAAGTGTGTGGTGAATATAAATTATTATGTTAAATTGATATTGTTATGTTGAAGTAATTGAGAATATGTTTCCTCATTATATTTCAAAAATAATATATGTATGTGGGAGTTAAGAATAAGGTAGTAAATACATGGAAACCTAAAATTATAAAACGATAGTAAGTACCTTAGGAATGAGTTTGAATAAGAAGGCAATATAAAGTTAATATTGTTAATATGATTAAGGTATATATTAAAGTAATTTTAGGGATTATATAATATGAATTATCGCTTTATCAAAGAGGGATTATGATATTATTATTATGGGTTTATTAGGATATATTTGTAAGTTAGTCTTTATGATTGAGGGTTAGGGTTGATTTATAATTAGATAGAGGCTAGTTATTTATTTTATAGGGAAGATGTATAAGTCTTTTTTTATGGAAATCTTTGGTGACAATGGTTATATTCTAGGTGTTAGGGTTGTGGTGATGAGTAAATATTAATAATTAGTTCAGGTTTTCTTTGGGAGGCTTTGTGAGTGATTAAAATATTAGGTTTTATTCTAGAGGTCTAGCTTAATTAACTAAAAAATTGGGTAAAGTAGGGTAACCATATAATTAATGATAGATAAATGTAAATATGACCCTCTTAATATAATTAATAGTGATTTCCAACATAAAGGATATTATTAAGGATTGTTAATTTTCAAGTTATTACATTATTATTTCTTTTTATTATGTGTTGTGGTGTTGTTTTTACTTATGTTATATGTTTTGGTTGTTTGAATATTTTCATGTATGATTGTTTGTTTATCACAATATTATTATGGTGGCTTGATAGTATACATTATTTGATTATAATGGATCAAGGGATTATATGTACACATATTATCATATTTTGATGGATTAAGAATTATATCATATAGAAATGGGTGAATTATGGGATTTTTGTGTGATGATGAGATGATGATGGGATGATTAAAACTGGTTGAGAGTTATGATTTCATGTTTTCCTACTAGTAATGATGATTTTATGATGTTGGAATGATTCACATAGGTTTATATATGGATGTTGGGACTTGAGTGTAGTGTATGGGGAGTTCCTGACCAGTTATTCCTTGTGATGAACCTTGTGTTACGATGGGTAGTTTGAGTTTTAAGATTATATTGCACATTTTCCTACTAGTATTGATGATGTGATGATATTGGTATGATTGAAATATGTTGATATAGGAATGTTGGGACATGAGTGGAGTATATGAGGGAGTGTATGACTGACTCTTCCTATTGATGAACCTTGATTTACCTTGAGTATTTCATGTTTAAGTCTTCTATTTTGATTTATTTTTTGTTTGGTATGATTATTTTTAACATAGGAAAGTGTTTTTTAAATCCCTTTTGAGTTATGAAAGTGATTTTTAGGGTTCTCTTGAGTTTTGGGGTGAAAATATAAGCAGAACTAGGGCTACATGGTTATCACTCATGTCATTTCAAGCCATGTGAATCCCATTCATATGGTTCTATAAGATTCATAGATCCCATCACATGGTTGGAACATACCTTGAAAACTATGTATCTAAACTATGCACAACTCAACATCCTTCATAGTTTTGTTTATTTGACTACATTTGGTTATATATTTATATAAAAGTAGCATATTCTTATTAGACATGGATCAAATGGGATTTAATGATATTTTAATTTATTTTTAATGGGTTTTTTACTTGATGTGTAGTGTTATGATTTGTTTATTTTGGATGATTTAAAGGGTTTTTAATAAGGAAAAGGGTGGATTTTATAAATTGTTTGATTTCAAAATTGGTTTTGGTGGGAAAATTGAAAGGAAAGTGGATTTATAATAAAAAATATTTAAATTGTAAATGAATGCCATGAAAAATTTTGGGTCTTTATAGAAGGATTTTATGATCCTTAATTATAGAATTGGAATTTAAATTTTCTATGGTGTCACAAAATTGTATTGAATTGTAATAATATTAGGATATAGTTTTTCATAGTTTCAAAGTGAAGTGATGTGTTTTACCAAGGTTTATTTTTTTTAAATTAGTGGTTATTTTTTTCAAGTTTATTACTTGGTGATATAAATTTTTAAATTTTAAATATAATTTTATGCTTTTGAAATAAAGAAATATTTTATGGCATGTGAATAATGTGTTTTTTTGATAGATTTATATTTTTGGTTAGTACAATAAATGTTAATGGGATGTTTGGTTTAAATTGAGAGGAATATATTGATTATTTTCATGTATTGTGTCATTTATATTATGCTTCCTAGAATTTATAAAAAAGAAACTATAAAGTGTGTCTTTATAGAAGATTCTCCTGGTGAATCCTCTCACTATGTTGAGAAAATATCTTCAATTTTGGACTCTAATCAAACTCTAAATAGAGTGGTGGACTGAAAATGTTCTCTGATCTTGAACCCTATTTAATACTTCATGAATCAACATCCACCATATTTTGGTGGTGATAATGGTTTGGATGGGTATTTAGAGTGGCTTTATGGGATTAAAGAAATCCTAAATTATCTCATGACTCTAGAATATTCAAAGGTGAGAGCTACTATCATTTTTTTGAGTGTGTCGAGTGTGGTGGGAATCCAAGATCCCTTTTAAGTTTGATAAGTATACATCTTAGGATATCTTCATGAAAATTTTCTTTCAGTGGTTCTACCATGAGTATTTAAATGGGATAAATCTCTAGAGCTTGTGAACCTTTACTAGGGTAATTGAATAGTGAGCGAGTTTGTTGATTGTTTCTCATTTTTGGTGTTTATATATCTTGAATTAGTCATCAATTATTTAAATAATATTCATTTATTTTGAGGTGGTATTCACCTATATCTTAGATCAACTGTTGTTGGATTCATCCTAAAAACTTTTGAGGAGGTGGTTAAGAGTTCATGCATATAGAAATTGATCAGTCTAGGAAACCTGAGTGGGTGATACCTCAATTCAAACCATTGTGACACAAGGTAAACCATTATATGTGAAGTAAGAACTAGGTGATCCCCTTTCATAAGTTTAATTTAGTAAGGGTTAGTCTCCTTGAGATTATAATCCCCCCATTTGAAGAAAATACCTCTTGTGTGATTCTAGTGTGCTGCTTTGGGGAACTCAAACTCCTATTTCTTTAAAGTTCCTAGGAACTACCTTTTTTTTGGTTTTTTGGACATATTTATATGTTTTGTAAGTTATTTTATCAAAATAAGTATTGGGTGTTGTCTATTTGGTATGATTCCCTTTTATAGATTTGGGATTCAATTGTGGTTTGAGATGGTTCTTGATGGATGTTATTTTGGGTTATTCTTTTTTTGCTACATGGAATTTTAGTTGATTGTGGTCATACTCATTTTTGGTTGATGGGATCTTGTTTCTTGAGTTTTTTATGTATTATTTTGGTTTTTTTGAGTATGTTATGTTTATATAATCATGTGGGAATCCTCTGGGTATATTCTTAGATAAATAGGATGAGTATTTATTTGGTTGGTAGAGAAAATTTGGGTGCTTGGTTCATTTTATGGGTTTTTTGTGAGATTTTTTCCCATATTTATGGTCCTATTTTATCCATATGTTCTGAAATGAACCAAGGTAGAATCCCCTACTTATTATTATTGTGGTTGGCTATGGTTTGGGGTCTCATATATTTTTTTGATGTATTTCATTGATTAATTTAATGAGATAATTTTTTGGATGTTTGGTTGATCTTGTAGGATGTGTTTTCTTTGTGGATTTAATCAGTTCCTTTTTGGTTGGACATTTGAGGTTGGTTGAGTATTATGTTTTCCTTGGGTGTTTTATAGAGATATTTCCATTTTTCTATCGGTTTTATTGTAGGAAACTTTCCCTTTATTTCACCATTAAGAGGAATTTTTAATGGTGTGGAGACCTATAATAGGTATATGTTCTTTATATCGGGGTTTTTTGGAATCATTTGAGAATATAGTTTCTATTATTTTGAGTATTTTGGATGGATGGTTTTGGGATGGTCTATGTTTAATATTTTTTTATTCATTATAAATTTCCAACCTTTTAACTGACCCACCCACCTATAGTTTTGGGTGGTGAGGTTTGATCATTTCATTGCCTTCTACTTTGAAAAAAAGGAATTTTTGAGGGAATAAAGTGGAATGGTAGGGAGAATTAAAGCACCCCTATATCACTATTGTTGGTAATTTTATATTATCTTTTACTATTTTAGGTTAACTTGAGTTTTGGAGAATTTTCAGGATTTGAATTTCAAAATTTATAAAGTTTTGGTGTGTCACTCAATTAATTCATAGTTAGTAGAAACCATGAGGTTACCATGTTATGGGTGTTATAGTGGATACAAAGGCATTAATAATGGTTGGAACATGGTTTGGTAAACTATTTGGCCATACTGTGTGGGTGCCAGGTCTTATCCAGTTCAAGCCACATGGATAACGCAAAGTTTACCAAACCGTGAAACCTAATAGTGTATGCTACCAAAATTTTAAAATTTAGGAAATTCCCATTATTCCCTCATTTACTTAAACCCATTACACCTCTCTTCACCTCTCATTCATTTTGTTGATTCCCAAGTGATCTTGAGGGAGATACCCTGCCCCTCCTTCTATTTTGGTTTCCTTCCTTCTGATTTCAAGAAAATATCAAGGTAATTCATCTCTTTTATTCTTATTTCTCTCCTTATACCTTCCTCTACCTATTTATCCTAGTTTTATATCCCATATAAGAACCCTAATTCACAACTTATGGGGATTTAAGGTTTTGGGTTGGTTCTAACCTAGGATTTCCATTATTTAGTGTTTGTAGAAAGGGATTCCTTGCTTAGCTTGGACTTCTCTATAGAAGGTGATTGATTTCCATACAATTAAAGGTAAATGTTTCTATGAACTTCCTTTATTTGTAAAATCATGAGGTGATTGATTTTTTAAATTTTTTTTTAAAATAGTGTATGGCCATGTATGATACCCTTGATGAAGTTATAAAATGTTTTCATGAATTTATTAGATTGGAATGAAGGGTTTATTAAATAATTTAAATTGCCTTTTGGAAATAAATGTTTTGGTATTCCAATAGCCTATGAGAAATTCCTATTAAATTTATTTAAAATTTTATGATTGAAAATATAGGCCTTGGGCCTTGTTTTGTATTTTCAAGGGAAGTTTACAAGTTTAAAAAGAATAATTTTAGATTAAATATGGGTGTGCATTCTAGTATTTGCTAAATATTTTAAAATAATGATATTTTAAAGAAATATAAATGCATTGTTATCACAAGTTAGTTTTTATGATAAAGCCCATTTTGAACTTTATAAACAAATGGATGATGTTGTGAGACCCTCCTTGGTCTACCAGTATATTTGTTATCCTGTTATGGGTTGTCTATTTATGTTATGGATGTATGATGTGAAAAAGGGGTTGTTTTGTGAAAGGTTTTTAGAGGTGTGGTGTGAGGTATTTTTAGGATTTTTTAGTAATTATATTTATTTATTTCTCACCTCCACATTTTCTTGGTCATGGGAACTCGGGTGTCTAGGTGGGAGACCTTGATTCATGCTACACTAGTTATCTAACACACTAGTTATTTCCCCCTAGTGTATTCTTGTCAAGGATAAGGGGAGTTACCCTGAGGAGGAATGTGTGGTAAAATTAGGTGTATTGTGATTTGGTATAGATATAATGTAGATTATAAGTTGGTTCACGTTATCATATTGTTGTTTGGTTCATCTCACTTTAGAACCTAGGGTGTGGCCCATGGAATTCCTCACTTGATTTGCAGTTTTATAAAGGGGATTTATATTTTCTATTTATTACATACCATTGTATTTTTATAGCTAGAAGAACCATTAATATTGTTTTCTATACTCATATTTTTTATTGATCATATGGTTACCTCTTTATTATTATTTTATTCTTTATGGCTATGTGTGTTTTGAAATGGAATTAAATGTGGTTTTTGGAAAGTTGTTTCTAAATGAAAGTATAATATTTATTTTATGAGTGATATTTATTAAAATGTTTTAAAGGGACTCTGTCTTGTTTTCATAAAATGAAAAAGGTTAGCACCCTAGATTTAAAGTTCTTTCATCAGCTTTGTTTTTGAAGGAAATGGGTTTGATTTCTTATAATAAAAACATGTGTTCTATTTTCATGATTTACTAGTAAAATGGGAAACCTTATTTTTATACAACATTTAAAACTATTATTATTGACTATTTCATTAAAATTATTACATAGAATCATTTTTGAGATCCTACTGATCTTTTTTACTCACACCTTGAATACACACTATTATTTGTGTCAACCATTTTATTTGTTCATAGGCCAAACGTTTCATTTTATAATGACTATAGTACTTGGGCCATTAATGTTGAGTAGAGATGCGGTGATAAACCATGGGTTTCATGATGATTGTATCATGGTATGGTCTGGTTGGGAGTTGTTTTTATTTTGGCATATCGATGTATCTTCCAAAGTTACTTTTCTTTAATTTTTATTCAATTTTTTATTATATCATATTGTGGATTATTTTGGATGATGTATGTTTATAAAACTTGGTTGAATTATTATTATTATTTTTGAGTTGTTTGGTTTACATATTTATTTTGTTTATGCTCATTGATATTTCATGTATTCCCAATGCATAGAAAATCCATGAAAGAACTTTGGAAAAATATCCAATGTCTTTTACTCTGGTTTAATGGAAAAACCATTCCCAATGTGCTTCACCTTAATTCCCAAGAACTAGTTTCTTGCCCATGGGGATCATAAATACCCTTCAGGCCCAGTGATAAATTGTTCTAGGTGATGTTTTAGGTTAGACCATGCTAGTTTATTATAGGTTGATATTTGGTACTTCTTATTGGCCTACTAATTATGGTGACATGATGTTGTTAGAATGATTGGCACAACTTGAAATATCATCTTTCCAGTTTCCTTCTTATCTTAATGGTTGTGGTAATGTGATGGTATTTATGACAAGATCATTATGAAAACCATAATATGTGATTATTTTAATTACAATGTTAAAATTATAGGTTTACTTTTATCATTATAATCCCCATGAATCTGAATTTCAATTTCATACTTTTTTTATTATCTTAACCCATAATATTTCATTGCTTAGTTATTTCATGAGTGTCTATATTGACACATCTTTTACACATTGATATAGAACTAATTATAAATTTAATCACACTAAGTGCTCCCAAGTATTAACCTCTTTGTAGTTTTGTTGAGTTATTTGCAGGACAGACTGATGATAATAGAAGATGCTTCTATTCAGGCAGCTAAAGTGGATTCTAGGAGGTATTCATGCATTGCCTCTTATTTTATTGTAAATATTCCATGCAGTTATAATTTGGGATTGGGAAATTCTAGTAGTTTAATTTATTTATATGAAGTATATTGGTGTATGTTATATCTTTATTAGGAATTTATAAAGGTAATGAATCCTATTTGAGTAATAGATACCCTCAGTGTTGGTCTTCAACCTGTAGCCTATTAGAGGTTGGATTCATGGGCCAGTCCTATCTTATCTACTGATCTAGGAGGGGTTTTAGTGGGGGAGGTTCATGAAATCCATGTTGAACTCACCCTATTTTAATGTACTAATGTGAAATTTATGTATAAGATCAAGAAGCCTTCATTTCCTGACCTTTACCAATAGACAGGTGAGCCAATATGTGAGAAATCCCATTATATCCGTCTTTATCCTAGGATACCAAAACCATCATTGAATTATATGATATATCTTGGAAAGCCCAGGGTGTACCACCTATCTAGAGGCATATTTGTATTTTATTACCTCCTCCCACTTTCTCATCAGAATCACCACTCTGTCATGAATATAGAGAATGGAATCCACCTCTTGATTCTACCCTAAAAGATTCTCTCCTCCATATATTATCTCCATTATTACCTAACATTCTAATTCGATCTATTAACTTTATTTCATCATATCTAATATTGATAAATTTATTCTCAAATAAGTTAGTGTTTCCATCCCAAGGTACTCTTAAACTTAAAAATACATTTTTGGAAAAGAGGATCATTGACTTCCACTAATTACTAGTTTCACACACCACCCAGGCTTGTGTTTTTTGATTAAGAGAACCTTCCATTAAATTAACAATTCCAATGTTGTATACCATCCTAAAATAAAAGTAAATTAGATACTTGAACCATCTACTCTTCTAGAGATTAAATTCTGACTGAGACAATATGCAATTAAGAATTTTTTTCATTGGTATAAACTATAAAACTATCAATAAAGAGATAATGATATCAACACTTTCATATATAGAATACTGTATCTAAATAAATATCATGAGTTAGATAGATCCACTCATGAAGAATAAACTTATCTAACCTATAATCAATAACATGACCATCTTGCATCAAGACATTACCAAGCCTCACACCTGACACATCAAAATAATCCATATAATCTTTAATCAAATAAAGATCAATAATAGAGAAAAATTAAATCTAAATTTTAACTTATAAAAATCCATCACACACTAATTAGTATACTCAAACTTCACCCCATTCTTAATCAGGGCTATTATATGCACTTCCAATTGGGATAAGTCTAAAATAAACCTCTAACAATAACCCACCAACCTTTAAAAGTTCATAATGTTGAATACATTCTTGAATCACACCAAAGAAATCAAAACATTGACTTTATTATAGTTTATTTATATGACTTAGATTTAATATTCCCTAAGAAGAACACTTCCATATCTAAAATTTAAACTTCAAGATCTTGAGATAAACTTTATTCTCTCTCAGTGTACCTAATAAAATTTCCATATTCCTTCCATGATCTTCATGCATATAGAAATATAACAGGATGTAATCAGAAAATACTACCATGAATTAATCATGATACAAATGAAATATCCTATCCATCTGGTCCATGAACATAACATACAAATTTTTCAGACAGAATGATATCACTAGAAACTTATGCAATTCATATCATTTCCTAAACATAGTACATTTAACATCCTCCATTATCACCCTAATATAGTTATAACTAGATCTCAAATCAATATTGGAAAACCATTTGGATCCAATAAACTAATCAAACAGTCCATTAATACAAGGAATTGGAAAATTATTATCAACTTCCACCTTGTTTAGACTCCAATAATGTATACACAAACATATACTACCATTTCTCATATCAGTGAATAAAATAGTTGATCCTCATGGATAAGTGCATGGTTAAATAAAACCATTTTTCATCAGGTACTCCAATTATACCTTCATCTCCAAAAAATTAGATTATTCCATCCTATATAGTAATAATGATAAAGGATTTGTATGTTTCACTGAGTTGATTATAAATTAACCATCCTCTTAGGATATAATCCTAATAATTCCTCATGAAATATGTCATAATATTGATATAAGATATGAGGATATACCAATTGACCAGTCTCCTATTTATCCTAAGAAACATTTATTTTGATCAAATATTTAATCATGCCTAGATACTAATGATTAGGATAAGTTAAGGACACCCATATCCTATTGAAACTGATGTGAGATTTTTAGGGAGTAAACCTATCTATTTTGAAGATCACTTCAAATATATACATATCCAATATAATGAAATACCATAATTTCTAAAAAATTTGATCCTAGCCATCTTTAAATTCCCATTAATCTTTTCCCTAGAGGTGTGTCTATGGTCAATATACCCCTCAAACACCATAACATTAATAAAAAATTATCCACCATCCCTTCAGAAATAAAGATGTGTGTCACACCTAAATAAAATAAAAATAAATATATTTTATATTCCAAAAGGATCATACCTCATACCATTGATGGTACCTCACTTCCATAATTTAGAGTATGGTAAATTGAATAAGGATATCTTAAACTTGTCCATCATTCCTAGTCGTTGAACATCTAACTACATAGTAGGGTCCCACTCTTTTGTTTAACCTAATTATGAGTACTAGGTTTACCACCATGCCTTGATCATTCCAAATAGATATAGCTACCACTATGAATTAATCCCTTAAACCACACTCCTATGCCCTAAGAAATCCCAAATCATTTCCCACTACTAGGATAAGGTGTGATCTTATAGAATTGTTATATTTTTTCCATAAATCTAAAGAAGATACACTTTTAAATAGCCTCTGACACTAGAGTCAATCATATTTTCTCCTACCACACTAAAGAGGTTTTTTATTAAGGGGGAAGAGACAAACCCCTAACCTATCTACTTTTCCCACCACCACCCTTGAATAAACCATCAAATATCTGCATATGGATAATATATTATCTTCTCTATGACCCATAAAAAGGTGTAGATAAACCTATTATACCACCCTTCACCATGTTAACATGATAAATAATCACCTAGTTTAACTTATCAAAAAATAATTTTAGATAAAAAAATATTACCTAAACCTATATTAGAAGACTAATACTGATATAAAAAAATATATAATTCAATGTTATATCACTTTCTAACTTTAAAGAAAATTAGGGAAAATCCCTAAAGTACATAACACACACCTCTATAAAAGATCACCCTAAATGAGTTACTTTAACTCCTATGTATACTCAATTATCACTATCTTGAGGTAAAACTACTCAAAAAAGTAATTCTATAATTTCTTCAAGAGAAATCCCTCATGTTGGAATGTTTGAACTTAAACATTCCACCAATTCATGGCAAGTACATGAAATAAATAGGTTATGATATTTACACTCATATCATCTAAGATCTCAATATTATTGAAGATGCAATATGTTGACTCAAACATACCCTCTACAGCCTATTGTCCACCCACACCCTAGAAGATCAGTGGGTGATATGTATGAAACTTTTGTGAAAGTCCTGATATAGATGGGACACCCCTAGGAGGACCATGGTTGATTGATTGGATCTCCTGATGTATGCTCACTTTGAGCTTCTAATCTATTAAAGGACCCTATGCCATAATATATATATTATGATCATATCTTCCCTCCAAATTTTTAATTAAAGTATATTGTAGAGGAATATCACTGAAATGTAAAACACACGACTTATAACATTTATATCACATTTCTTAATATCACTATTTAGGAAAATAAGTAACATGAAACACATCCCACTACACTATTATCACACTCAACAATTCCTATATGGATCATATCTATCTATAATTTCCTTACACACCCCACTGGCATAAATATTTTCCTATACACCATAGGGAATCCCCATTCCCAACATCCCACTCTCTCGGTTCATTTTACAACACTCATATAATTCACATCATTAGTAATCAAGTTGTAATCAAAAATGAAAATTGTCACAATATTTTTAGTTAGTTAATGCACCTCCAATAAATTATAGTTGAAAATAATAGATAATTTATTATTGACCCTTTAATTAACCAAGCCTTTTTAAAACAATTTATCAGGCACAAAAAATCATATATATTACGGATAAACTTATGTGATGAATACGATGCATGTATGAACATCCTATCACCACCTCATCTTATGAGTAAAATAATAAACAATAACTCACTCATAATATACCTTGAAATAAATAAAACATAATACTCAAAAACATAGAATCACAATGCCATAACCTTGGTAACATGGACTTCCACCTTTTAAGTGTTATCTAAGAAAAAGAACAGTTCCCATACTATGTTTCAACCAACCTATAAAATTATACCTTGACCTAAATAAATAATAATAATAATTGATATGACACAATTTTTTAACCACCCTGGACTGGTTATTGAGTATACAAATAGAACTAGAGTGCTAAATACATCAGGTATGGATCTCCATATACCAGAGGCTTATAAATATTAATAAGTGTCTTTTAATACTGTAGAGATTCTACATCCTCTATTAGATAGCCATAAATAAAAAATATAAAATGAACAACCTTAGAAAATATCACTACATAATATGGAATTTATTGGGATAAAAGAAGAATAATTAAATATATCTTATGCTATAATAAAATATGTTTCCCAAGTATGTCATACAAAGAATACATTAAACTCAAGATCGCTCATGGGGTGGATCACATACATGATATAATACAAAAATTCAAAATAATTAAGATACTACAAAAAAGTGTGCCTATGACCTCAAATGGACCTATCTCCTATTCTGCACCGCCTTACTCTTACTCATCAATCAAAAATTGTCCCCTTTCCCTTATCATTATTGTAGATCATGGTATTTTCATGTTCATAAAGGCGCCCTTATAGGGTGTGAGTAATATACATAGTAGGATACCACAAATTTTACCCTAAAATAAAACAATATATATGATTTTCATAAAAAAAATTATATATAAACAATAAATCAACATTATAATACCTTTTATATAATTAAGAGCTAAAAAATCCACACAAATGAGTGACACTACTTACTTTAGGCAGTGTCGATATATGCCAGATATTCTCAATGCCTAAAATCATCATATTAGGGATGGTTTGGATAATCGACTACCCATAATCTCATTAGCCACTCAAGGTATTAGGTTGGTATAATTCCCAACAAGTATATGTTAAGAAATATTAACATACTAGGTTGTAACCATGCCCAACCCACTAAATAATATTAAATTTATAGGTTCACAACATGACCATCCACTCATTAATGTCAAGATTTTGGGTTATAACCATGACAAAAATGCCCATGAATATCATAATTATAGGTTGTAACCATAACCAATCCATTTATAATATAATAAATCATGGTTATCATTATAACTAACCCAGTCATAAGTATTTGGTCACTTGGATGGAACCATACTTCTCTTGATCATAAATATTGGTATTTGAGGATGACACCATATCTAAATAACTTATAATAATTGAAAAATAGGTTATAACCTCTCATAACCAACTAGTGATCACAATCCTCTAAGGGGTATAAACTACATATGTTCTCCCCATTGTTAGTGAATGAAATATCACCCATCATATAAGTCAAAAAATATTATCATCCTCCCATATGAAGACTAATACATATTGGATAATAATTCTTATTTTCTCACTATAACAAATATGATCACTAAAATCATATTAAAATAGAGACTTCCCCCTTCATGGAGGAATTTCCTCAAAGACCCATCATAGTCTGTCAATTTATTTCACAAATAGGAACACCCTCCATAGGTACTAATTTCAAGGATAATATACACTTTCCAAATGTAACATAGCCATCAGTGGCTATGTGACCAAATAATATAACAATAATAGGGTCTATTATAAGTAACACATCCCTCACTCACTGATTAACATATAAATAAACCTAATTGTGTTATATTTTGGGTCATTTACACATACTAACTATCACACACATATCATATGGTGTAAGCAACACATGTAAAATGAAGGGGAAATCTACGGACCACCTACCTCTTTCTCATATGTGGTTTCTCATAAGAAACCATAGTATGAATCATCCTCACTCAAAACTAATTAATAAACAAAAAAAAAATATAAAATAATGATATAGAGTGAATAATAAAAATAGAATAGGTGAAACTATAAATTAAAGGTCATGTGAGATATTACTTACCAAAATAGATCCAATATAATGTATGAGGTGAAATTACACTCTCAAATAAGGTAGTATAAGACAAATTTTATGGATAGGATAGGGGAGAATGGATTTTTATCATGTGACTAAGGTGGAGGTGGAAGGAGGGGATTAAAATGGTTTTTGGAACTCAAAATAATCAACCCCTCATACACACACACACACACACATTTAAATTGGGGTTGGGATTACATTGGGACTCTGGTGGACTCCACTAGAGTTTTGATAGGCCACCCAATCCTGGGTTGTAATAATAGACTTTCTTATGGTGGCTGGGTGACCCATTGTCAAGGCCATAGAAACACTAGTGGACAACCATTAGGGTTTGGGCGTTAATATTATTTTTTTGGAAGATTTTTGTACTTATATGTTTCCTCAAATTCAAGTTCTTGGCTTCCTCCAACAACTCCCCTAATCCAAATATGTCAAAATATACATGAAATTATAAAAATTAAATCAAATTCATAACTTTATATCGAAAATTCATTTTAAGAAGTTCCTAAATTATAGGTTTATTGATGATTGACCTATGAATCAATATGTAACCCATTAGCTCAATCCATGTACCTTTAGCATGGAATATATACTCACTCTATAGGTTTATATATAAATAAAAATAAAAAATTCTATATTCCAGATAATACAAAAGAATAATAAATCCCTGATCCATTATAATAAAAATATTTTAGGTCTTCATCAAATAAATAATTACCTATCAACTTCTTAATTCTATATTAAATTCTCAAGGGTGGTTTCTAACTAGATAAGAAAGATCTTAGTTTATAATGTCTCTAAAATATATATATATAAATAATATAATCATCACACATAAAAAAAATCACACCATTATAAAATAAAGAATTGAAATATTGTCCAATATATTGTATCATATCACTATAATAACACCCTATTAGAATTTTGACTCAAAAAAAATTTCACCATAAGAATCATGTTCAAAAAATCATTTGTGTTTCCCCAAAACACATGATCACAAAATCACATGGCCAAAATCCAAAAATTCTTTGACCTAATAATTTTCGAAATATTTCATTAAAACATCCCTTTCTTAAATAATTAATTTTTAAAACCACTTCACATTTT
The DNA here is from genome assembly GCA_963277665.1 of Viscum album. Lineage (NCBI taxonomy): Eukaryota > Viridiplantae > Streptophyta > Magnoliopsida > Santalales > Viscaceae > Viscum > Viscum album. Next base: position 603,228,761 of record OY728122.1, read on the forward strand.
AAAATTCATGCATACTCATTTAAAAACTACTCATGAAATATAAGTTTCAATTTTAAAATAACTCACACCACATGATATTAAATAAATATACATAAAAAAATATTTTTAAAGTGGGAAACATACTTTTTCAGTATATAGGAACTCATATCATATATAATCATGAAATCATACATTAATAAAATAATCATGTATAACATTTATTTTGAGTAATACTAAATATAAAACCAAGGAATATATTTATTTTTTAGTATGTTATATTTCCACCCTTAAATAATTTATAAAGTATCAATTGTTTATTAGTGAACATTTAATTAACATGAAAAATTGTCCCTTTTCAATATATATATCCATATATGTGTGTGTGTGTTGTGGTATCATGTTATATCATTCCATAACATATCATTCAATAAGTTTTTATATTTAAATAGAAGTCTAGAGACTATATTCAAATTTTCTTGAAAACCAAACATAAGACCAAGTACCTTTACCCAAAAATTATAAGAACTTATAATTTTATAAAATAATCTATTATAAAATGACTTTAAAACATGATTCAATTTTTTTTCCACCATTTGAGAATTTCATTTTCTTTCTAAAACTAACACCTCATTTTTCAAAATCACTTTCACCAAATTAATTTTAATTCCAAACCAACTCACATCTCATAACATAAATATCTCATAAATATAATCATAAAATAGAAAACATGATTTGAAAAATATATAAAAACTAAAACCATATGTAAATCATGGTAGTAAAATCATAACATTGATTAAATAATAAATTTTTTTTCTCTGAGATGAAAAAAATTAGACACACACACACACACACATCATATGTTCTAGTTATTTAAAGTGGTTCCAATTTATAATTGGAAAAATATTAATTATATATTGTTATCATTTAGTTAACGTAGTCTCTAATCATATTAAATTCATAATAAGATGAATGTCATAATACATTATCTCAATCACATCTATATACATATTCCATGATATATACATGCATATCATATTTCATAAGACTCAACAAAACTCTCACTATTGGGGGTCAAGATCTGAATCAACTAATGTCAAATAAAATTCATTTTGTAATAATATAGAGACCCTCATATTTCATATGTGATTATTAAATCATTTTTAAGATAACAAACATAATAATAACAATAGATTCTTGAATAGAAAAGTTTAGTGTCTTGGTAAATTAGGTTCATACAATATAAATACATATGAAATTTTAAACATGATTTAAATCCTTCTTTATCGTACTCCTAAAATATTCCATATCCTCCTTAGTAAATATAATCACCCACGGACATAAATCAAAGAAATGGTGAGCTTGAATCCCAACAAGGGGCATATTAATATGAAATAACATGATACATGAATCAATGTGAGTATATGGGTGTGCATAACCATCATCACCATATCATAGGAATAATATAATCATTATAAGATATAAAAATCATTTTAAGTAGACATGGAATGTGGTATAAACATAATAATGAAACATCATAACATTTTTGATAACTTCTATGCATATAATTTTAAAAAACTAGCATCATTCCCACACATATCATATTGGTACACAACTTTACTACATAGAATTTAAACATAGATAACATCATGTTCATGTATATCATATATAATCTCAAAAAATATATCAATTTACCCAATTAATTAGAAGGATATATATTTATAAGCCCACCCATCACATCATTATATGCTTATAATCATGAATGATACATAAAAAAGGGAACATATATCAACCATAACATTAAAGAAACCCCTGAAAAAAATAATGGGTTCTGTAATAGTTCCATGAATCATATAATGATGTGTAAACTTAGGTATTCCCAAAAAAAGATGGCAATCCATTATTTTTGAGAAAAAATCATGATCAAAATCATTAAGGTGGCTATGAATTCATCCCAATGTAATGAAGACATACATATCCTTAGGAAATAAAAAGGTAATTATAATTAGAATACATTTTAGAATGTATTTTATAAGAAACATAGTTATAATATAGTGGAAAATAAGGTAAACCCAAAAGAGGATTTGATTTAGAGAGTCCCCTTACTTGAGGTCCCATTTCATTTCATCATTTCTACACTTCTTGTACATTAAACTTGTGTTTATTAAATTATTAATCTACAAGTATATTAAATAGTACTAAAAGTATTTATAATGTCAATATATTAAAATGTTTTATTAAAAAATGACTTTAAAACTACCAAGTGGCTATTTTTAACCCTGGTTATTTCAATAAATGGTGTTAAAATTACCCTAGAAAATATTTTTAGCAATGGTTATTTCACTAACTAACATTAAAAATAATATTTTTAATATATGGTATTATAAAAACTTATGTTAAAAATATAACTTTTATATGAAGATTTTTTAAATACCCTAATGGTATTTAACTATTACGCTAATAAATTCATGCCACCTAACATGGAAATTTAAATTTTTCAAATCATGCTAATAACATTTGAATTCCCACTTAAAAATATATCACTCTGAATAATATTTCTCCCATTTCACTCTCTAGCTTTCATTTGTACCTCTTTGAATTTTATTTATCTCTATAAAACATTGATTTCCCAATCCATTATTCATTTTTATATTTGAAATCAAGACTGATTATACATTTTGGATATGGAGACCATGTCGTTAGTGAGAGAGACAATAAATATTTTTTTCCAACATTTAAATTTATTAAGGAACATTGTATAGAGGTAAAATCCCTAGAACGATTTCATTTATTCTTTTTTAGTTTTTTAAGATATTTCAATAAATATTTTTTGTTTACTATCATATTATGTTTGAATGTGTCACGACCCGACAAAACGGGTCTAGAGCCGCGACACCCCAAGCCCGCCTCCAATAGGCCAGGGGCTGGCATCTAGCGCCGAGTAGGCTATCACACACATGGGAGGCATTAGCCCAAGGTACCTGTACACACACACCCACACACACCTCCATATAACAGTGCAGAGATAAATAAAACTGAAAAGTAAATGCATGCATACAACTATCCCACAACTAGAGTACAACAGAAGTACAAAAGGGAAAAACAGGGCCCACCAAAAGAAAACTGAAAAGTGTCCAACCTGTTCAGAAGGAGGTTAAACACTGCCAAAACACCTGCCGATAAGCTCCTCGGCACAGCTCCAGTAAACACCCCGGTAAAACCCTCTCACTAAGATCTTCCTACTCGGGGTCCTCCTAGGACTCCGTCAAAAGGCATGTGGTCTGCACAAGACACAGAAATGTGCGGGAAAAGCCTGTGCAGGGGTGAGTATAACAATACTCAGTAGGCACCCCAAAAACCCAAAACAAAAGAGAGCAACTGAAAGGAAATAGTCCGCTCATCCCAGCTAGAGGGAACCCAGATGAGAGAGAAACTCCATCTCATGACCATCCTCAGCTAAACAAGACTAGTCAGCTCAGCTCAGGTGTATGACCATACATACACCATGAACAATCTAGATATACTCAGCTCTCACAACAAGCCACATGAGGTACTGACCTCATCACCAGAAACTTTCCGTAACCAGGAGAACACGCTCCACAATCACTGTCATCCCAGATGACACTCGTTCGAGAGATACACTTCATCGGATCCCACACAAACAACTCAGATGCTCACTCGAGAGATCACGCTCGTCGGATATCGTCACTGAGGAAACCTCGCTGAAACAACATAAACACCAAACTCCTCAGATAGGGGATCGCTCCTAGGGTCCACTAGGAGATACCAGAACCAACATCGGTAGAAAAAGATCTCACAGATTAGGGATCACTCTCAGGGTCTGCTGTGGGATACCACAACCCGATCTGGAGTTCGTAGAGCTCACAGATAGGGGATCACACCCAGGATCTGCTGGGGGATACCACAACCCGATCTAGCGCTTGAAAGAAGCATGTCACTTAGATAGAGGATCATCGTCCAAATAAAGGTGGTCATGACGATACTAGAACCCTATTCGGTATAACTCATGATGCAGGGGATCGAACTGACGATGCCGCAACCCTACAGAAACCACGCGCTGAGTAGATGATCACATAACCAATGATACTGCAACCCTACTATAATCCTCATGCTGAGCAGGGGATCATATACCCAATGATGCCACAACCCTACTGAAAACCTCATATTGAGAAGGGGATCGTATACCAAATGATGCCACAACCCTACTGAGCACGTCTCACTGCATAGGGGATCATATTCCCAATGATGCCACAAACCCTACGGGGTTAGCCTGCTAGATAGGGGATCACCGCCCGTGGATAAGCGGTCACAGCGATACCAAGAACCTGATCTAGGGTAACGATGCTAGAGGATCCCGTTCTGGGTCCACTAGAGGGATACAACAACTCTAACAGATTAAACATCCCATTGAGAAGATCACAAGCCTATACCAGGGTTGTGATGTCACGCGAACCCTCGTAGGAACGAACCAAGGGAGTAACCTCAACCACTGCAGGTCCAAAACGTCGCTAACCAGAGCGACCTGCTACAACACCACACCGTGCACCTCCAAGGCCGATACTGAGGCCACCATCATGATCCACACAGAAAAACACGTAGGATAGGCTATTTACTCGCCCAAAACAGACGTTCGGTGAAAAAAAAAACTATTCACCGTAGCTAGCCCATACGGGGCCCACAAAATGATCCCGAAACCCATCAAACTGATCATACCACGACGATCCCCTCAGAAAAACACACAGGATCCACTTATCGTTCATCCGAAAAGGACACCCGGTGAAATATTCACTATTCACCAAAGCCATCTCAGGCGGGGCCCACACCTTGATCCCAAAACTCATCGAAGGGATCGCACCATTGTGATCCTCTTGAAAAAACACATAGGATCGACTATTCATCTGTCAAAATCGGACTCCTAGTGCGAATGTTGTGTTTCTTAGCAAACACCAAAACCCGACCTCGTGGTGCCTACACCCCAAACTCGGTCCCAACACCCGGAAGCCCTCAATAAAAGTCCTCTGTATCATCAGGATCTCAATGCCATTGACGACACGTCAATCAGACGCTCCGGGTAGAAGATACAACAGCCCGAAGTCGAATAATAATAAAATATCGTTATTTTATTCGACGTTTCAAGCTCTCAGGCCACGATCCCGAACCTTTAAACTCCCAAACCCAGACCAAAAGGTTTTCCTCGTCGCCAGGGTCGCGTCGCCGCATACGGCACGCGATTCAGACTCCTGGTTTGCAAACCACGGGGGTTTAAAGAACCCCCGGACAAAAACTGGTCGGACCGGCCCAGCCTGGCCGGTCCGGCGGGCCTGAACCGGCCCGCGGCTCAGCCGTGCCGACCGGCCCATGTGGTCAGTCACTGTTCACATGGAGACCTAGAGAAGGCGGGTCTTTGTCTCCACCGGGGTCGCGCGCCGCGACTCCCGTCGCTCGCTCCAGTGACCTCTGCCCGGCCGGCCGGACGACCGACCTCCTCCGCCGCCGCCTGCGCAGTGTTCCGCCGCCTGCGCGGTGTTCCGCCGCCAGGCCATCGTGCCGCCACCAGCCCCTCACCGGACCATCACAGACCCCCGCCGCCCTAGCCAGAATCCAACCTTGCCGACAGGGATCTTCCGCGGACCACCGGAAATGACCCGGTGGTTTAAAATTCGATCCGAAGAGGGTTTCGGGAACCCCGAGACCGGATCTATACATCCTCAGTCTCCAAAGTATGATCCAATGGCACAATTGAACAAAAACAATGGTTAAAGCGGGGAATAGGCTGAAAACATAAACTGCCTACCTACAGGTGGAATGCCGACGCTTCTATGCTCGAACCGAGCTCCGCCGCCATCGATTCCGCCTTCGATCCGCCGTTTCCACCTCAGAGGAGAAGAGGGAGATGGAGAGGGGGAGGATGCCTCTCCACATCCAGGTGAAGAATAAATGGGGGGGGGATGAGAAAGAGAGATACTAATATCTGCTCAACTCCCCGACCCGACCCGACACGCCCCCGACTCCGCGCCCAATGCAGACAAAGTTAAGGTCGCCCCTAGGGTAAAAACAACGTTATGAACGCAACATAAGACTCAGATTTGTGATTAGAGACTCTGATCAGAAGTTATTCGATCCAACGCTCGTAAATAAACTTTTCATTTATTTATCAAAATACCCCTAGTGGCGTTTTCCACAGCAGGCCCGTTCCCGCAAAGTTTACACCTCGCCTAGGGTAAACGACACGTTCCAGACGCAACCGTGCCCTCAGATTCCCATTCTAAGCTACCATTTAGGAAATATAACACCCCCTCCATGTGCATAGTATAAAAATACTTAATATTTTTATAAAATTAATTCTGGGCACACCGAGCCTCGGAATCGCACGTCGTCTTCGCGCCTAGCTCTGGAATTATTCGTATAAATATTCCAAAGTCTGACAGGACCAACACCCGAGTCGCTACATCCTCTCCCCCTTAGAACTTTTCATCCCCAAAAATCCATAAGCACAAGGAAAGAGACTGGACTATCAACTGGGTCCCTCACGCCAGCGAGTTCGCCAACAAACACCCATGTTCGAACACATAATTCAGAGGGACTCATCCACCACACTTCAACACTATCCACTTTGGGAGGTACTGACTTGCCCACATAGTTTTCATCACGTCACAAGAATGTGTCTCAGTGGGGGAAGGATCCCTCTTCCTCACGCATTCGAAGCACGTCGAACAACACCCACACAGGGTCTTACAAACGCCGTGAACAAAACTTGATCCAGAAACAAAAAGGAAAGAGTACCACTAAACAGTGTCTATCAAACTACTGCAGTAATTAGAAAGGACACAAGGCATACCTCTATCCATCCGTGGAGCCTCTGGGTCAACAGCCTCTAGGGCATGCAGCTGTCCTCTCCCTCAGCCACTATCTCCCTGATCTTGGTGTGGACCTCTTGAGGGTGGGGGTGGTGGTAACTAATACCGCCTACCAGCTCCTGTTGCTGCACCAGCTCCGTCGCCACATCCACCGCCCAATGGACCTCCTTGCTTGAGATGTTGCCTCTGCCAAGGCGGTCCATCGATCGACTCCCTCTCAGCAACACGTCGGGTCAGAACATCTCTAGCAAGGTGTCCCCGACCGTCGCAAGAGTAACACCGTCTCTCCTACGGATGACCAAAACTGGCCTGCGAGCCCTGTGAGCTCTGAGCCTCATATCCTCCATCCTGGAATCGCCTCCTGAAACGTCACCCATGACCGGGCCCCTGAGTCTGTCGTCTGCTACCAAATGCTGATCCGACTGACTAAGTATCAGCTCTCGTGTGCCCCGCAATACTAGGGGGAATCGACTCAGCCAGAAAGCTCTCCACCACCAACGCTCACTTCCGCACACCATCATAGGTGGGTAGGCACAAGGAAACCACACCTTCTAGGATGTACCTGCGTAGGTCCTACTCGAAGGTCCGAGCCCTAAAGAACGGGTCTCGAACCATATCCAGGGTCTAGCACGATAGGTCTGTAAACCTCGCTAAGTACTCCGACACAGTCATGCCCTCCTGTCGAAGCTGTAGAAGCTCCTGAATCCGCAGTGACCTCAGCGTTACCGAATAGAACTCTTCCCTGAAGATCCATTCAAACTCGGCCCACATGAGCATCTCCTCGGCATGGGACTGCATCACCAAACTCCACCATCGCTCGGCCGAACCATGTAGAAAGCTCGCTGCTAGGACCACCATCTGATCTGGAGGTGTCCTCACTAGGCAGAAAACTCAGGTGACTACTTCGAGCTAGTCATCATCTGCCTGGGGGTCTGGATCACCCCGGAACCTCAGAGGTCACTGCCTCTGGAACTCGTACAGTGTACTCAGCCTGTGCGCAACCTCATCCTGCACTGCTGGCACAACCAGCTTCTCGACAGGCAGTGGCTCAACTGGCGGACCACCTAGAGGTCCATCCTCAGAACCTGCGCCCTGGTCCACAACCTCTACATGGGGAGGATCGTCAGAAAAACCCTGTTGCGGAACCCTCACTAGCTGTCATCGTAGAGGAATCTTGAAATACAATCATGAAACTCCATATTCAAAGCGTATATCTAGAGATCTGACTCAATAAGAACAAGGGAAAACCCAAAAACTTGTCCTATATGATGCATGTACCGTTTTCCCCTGCGACCAGTGTACGAATGTCCCGAGTCGAAAGGCAGGCTATCAGAGTCCTGGTGTATGGATATGTCGGCTGCCGCACCAACACTGGAGTCCCTGGCCTGAAAGCTGAACTCAAAAAATCCTAACAATTCTTCTATGAAACCCATCCAAACTATTAGTGTCACGACCCATCCTCGGGGCCCGTGCTGTGACTACCCCAAGCTCGCCTTCCATAGGTCAGGGGCTGGCGACTAGCACCAAGGCGTAAATCCCAACAAAAAGGGAAGGAATTGCCTTTGAAAAGTAAACAAGCACCACAGAGTAAACAAGCGGAAAAGTAAACAATAAGTAAAAACTGTACAAGGTGTGCTGAAAGTAAAAGGGGCCGGAAATACAAGCCCAACTGTAAAGTACAACTGAAAGGAAAAATAGCAACTGGAAGGGAAAACTGCAGCGTCGAGCCGTCCTCTGGAAGTCCCACCTGAAGGGTGGGTACAAATAGCCTCCACTGCTCCTCGGGTCCACCTGACCGCTCCAAGTACGTCCCGCCCAGTGGTCCACCTCCAGGTACCATCCTGCTCCACACGCCTCCACCACGATCAGCGCTTTCCGTCGTCTGCAACCAACACAACGTAGTGCGGGCAAAGCCCGTGCAGGGGTGAGTATAAGCTACTTAGTAGGGACCCCGAGACCCCCGAAGGTCTCCCGAAATCCACAAAGGATAATCCACAAAGGAAAGGTACAATCACGAAGTAACATCTGACACGGCTTAGGTATATGCCCATACATATACCTAAGTCATCAATTCCCGTTCGGCTCCAATGTCCGAGCCCAAGCACAACCCAGTCCACACAGGAAAGCAACGTATACCCACACAGGATAGCTCAACACAAACCACAAAGGAGAGTAAACAGTAAATCCACACAGGATGGCTCAAGACAATCCACAAAGCAGAGTAACACAAGATTCAGCTCACACATGTATACTTCTTCGGATGACGATAAAGATGATCACTGAACCATCTAAGTCGTCGGACCCACGAAGGATCGATAGGTACTAACCCCACAGTGACCCACACAGGATCGGACACACACAGGATCGGGCCCACGCAGGACCTGTAGGCGCTGGCTCACACAGAACCGCTGAGCGCTGACCCACACAGGATCGGACCCACACAGGATCGGTAGCACTGATCCACGTAGGATCGCTGAGTGCAGTAGTCGTCGTAGTCCACTGAGGATCTCTGCACAGTCGTAGCCACAGTCCACTGAGGATCTCTGCACGGTCGTCGTCGGAGTCCACTGAGGATCTCTGCACGGTCGTCGTCGGAGTCCACGGAGGATCTCTGCACAGTCATCGCTGTCGAAGAAGCAGTCGCAGCCAGCACTAGGGTTCCCGCACACAACGAGCTCGTTCGGGAGGGTCCGCTCCACGAGCCGAGAGGCTGATACAGCAACTGACACAAAGTCCGAAGTTGATGTATCCAAAAGTTCCGTATCGTCAATAGGAACTCAACGTCGCAGACGGCGCGTCAATCGGACGCCCGGTCTGAGAGTTATTGGCCTTTTCGTCCCAGGGGCCCGATTGGTTTTTAAGGCAAAAACAACCCGACTGTACTCCACCTGCATCCAAACCTCGGGCGGAGTATGCCAAAAGATCCGTCTCACTTAGAGGAATTCAACGAAGCTGACGGCACGTCAATCGGACGTCCGTGGCTCATGATATGAGCGTTTCCGCTCCGAGGGCCCGGTTGGTTTCGTGTACGAACCAACCCGACCGAACTCAAAGTATTATGAAACCTTGAGTGCGATATACCGAAACGACCGTCTCGATCCGAGGATCACGTTACCGCTGACGACGAGTCGTTTGGAGGCCCGTACCTCAAGTTACGGGTGTTTGAACGAAAACCGTCCGAAGACGGGGGGTACGGGCCCTGGCCGACCCGACCCGACCCCCCCTGGGTCGGCCAAACCCGGCCCGACCCCCCCTGGGTCGGACGAACCCGGACCGACCCCCCCTGGGTCGGCCGAACCCGGTCTGAACCGGTCCGACCCGGTCGGACCGGTCTGGCTCTGCCAGCCCGGCCCGGCTCGGCCGCGCGGCCGAATGGCCGAGTGGCCGACGCGGGGGGAGCCACTGCCCCGTGTGACACCCCCGCGACATCCACGGGGTGTCGGCCAGACAACGTGGACGTGGCTGAAGCCGCGTCCCGGGTGACGCGGGGGGTGCCGCTGCCCCCGCGTGACAGCCGCGGGGTGTCTCCTGGCGCCGGACGCGGCTTCAGCCGCGTCCCGCGAGCGCCGCCGCCGCGGCCGGTGCCGCAGCGGTCTCGTCCGGCGGCGCGCCGTGCGCCGCCGCCTCCGGGTGCCGGCACCGCCGTGCCGGCAACCCACGCCGCCGCCGGCTTCCGCGGGTCGCCGGAGTCGCTCTGGTGGCCCGATTTTCTTCCCGTATGTGCCATTGCTCCTCCCGGGACTCGTTCTTCACTGCGGGATCGTTAAACATCCGTTGCATCACGTTCCATCATCGCCCGTCAAATCCGCACAAAACGAAGAACGACAGAGGGTCGTCGGGCCGGGTTTGTTTGGCCCGCACCCTCCGCGTTAGAGATAAACAAACGGGAGAATTTTTATTCCACATAGGAAACAACAATTTTAATAAAATTAAAATTGTTCTCAATCCGGTTCTTTAACTTTTTAAAGAAACATTGATGGGAATATAAAACGGAAAGGGTAATTCCCAAAATAAATCCCTACCTCGTTGGTAGTCGCGCGTGAGCATTCTTCGCGGAAATGCTCGTCGCGGAAGAGGGGGATCGTCGCGTCGTCGCGGGAAGGCGTCGCGTCGTCGCGGAATCCGGCGTTGAGTCGGCGATCTCAACGGACCAAGAACAACAGATTTAAATTATAAATAATTAAATCTGTGTTTCGTTTAAAACCAAAAAGAACCTTTAGAGGAAACCTGAAATCACTCACCTCAAATGGTTGGTGATCGGAGATCGGGCCGGGGAAGAACGTCTCGGACGGGAGCGTCGTCGATTTCCGGGTTCGGCGTTCTTCGGGTTCTTCGCGTTCTTCGCGTTCTTCGCAAGGGAGAAGAAGATACAAGGGTCCTCTCAAATCTTCTCAACGCGCAAATAACCAGAGGTCGTGCGTTGGACTTATCTTATTATTACGCCAACGAATTTGAAAACTGGTTAAGAAACGATCCATCAATTCATTGAATTAATTCAACAAAAGAAATAGCTCATTTAATTCACGAAATAAACCGCCCAATTAAATGGTCTGTTAAGATTTTAAGAAACGCGTCAGTTGACTTTCATAAAGACGGGTTTTCGCGGGTGCGTTTCTTAGCGGAATGAAACGGAGGGGCTCGTGCGGGCCCCACCTCACAAATATCCTACCAAGGGGGTAGGATATTTCTGGATATCATCCTATCCGGTTTAACTCAGTTCAAGCCACCTTTAAGTGGCTCCAAGTGGCTTCCAGGTGGCTTAAGTGAAATAAAATAAAGTTGTCGCAAAATTATTTTATTTCTTAACTTTAAGCCCGAAAATTAAAAACCACACCCGAGCAAACGCAACTCCGGAAGAGGCGTTTCTAAGCGAATACCGGCGCTGCGATTTAATCGGTGCCCTCAGAATTCGATTCCGGGCACCGGTTCAAAAGTTAGAAAAACCCGCTCGTCCGTTCACTGAACGTACCCGAGCCAAACTTCGGAAAATGATTCCGGGCACACCGGGCCTCAGAATCAGGTGCCGTCAGAGACTGCGTTCTTGTAAAATTCCAAAGAAAATTAAGAAAAAAATTTCCTTGAAATTTTACGGGTCTTTACATTACTCCCACCTCAGGGCTTTACGTCCCCATAAAGATACATCAAAAACTAGGGAAACAAATGTGGGTACTGTGCACGCATCTGAGCCTCCCGCTCCCAAGTGCTCTCCTGGAGGTTCCCATGCTACCATCTGATGCGCACAAGAGGAATCGATCACCCACGTAGGACCCTCTCCTGTCGATCCTCTATCTCCACTGGGACCTCCGCAAAAGTCGCCCCATCATCCACGTCTAGCTCCCCATAGTCAATGATGTGCATCGGGTCGTGCACGTATCTCCTCAGCTGGGATACGTGGAAGACGTCGTGCACCCGGTGCAACTGAGGTGGTAGAGCCAGGTGATAAGCCACCTCGCCAATCCTGCTGAGGACCTGGAAAGGCCCGATGAAGCGTGGAGACAACTTGCCGCCTCAGCCAAATCTCCGCAAACCACGTCGAGGTGAGACACGCAAGAAGACGTGGTCGCCATCCTCGAACTCTAGTGGCCTCCACCTCCTGTCAGCATATGACTTCTGCCGGCTCTGTGCTGTCCTCATCCGCTCCTGGATGACCTAGACCTTCTCTGTCGTGGCCCGGACCATCTCTGGTCCCACAAGTGCTGACTCCCCAGGGTCTGTCCAGCACAAAGGAGATCTGCAAGGCCTGTCGTACAACGCCTCTTAGGGTGCCATCCCGATGGTGGAGTGGTAGCTGTTGTTGTACGCGAACTCCACCAAGGGTAGGTGGTCCTCCCAGCTGCGACCAAAGTCGAGGACACATGCACGGAGCATGTCCTCGAGGGTCTGAATGGTCCTCTCCGTCTGACCATCCGTCTGAGGGTGAAAGGCGGTGCTCAGACGTAGCCGCATCCCGAACGCCTCCTAAAACCCCTTCCAAAGCTGGGAAGTAAAGAGAGCGTCCCGATCGGAGACGATAGTCGATGACACACCATGAAGCCGTACAATCTCCTGAACGTAGAGATGCCCCAAGCTCTCCACTGAGCCTTGCTCTCGAATGGGTAAGAAGTGTGCCGACTTGGTGAGTTGGTCAACAATCACCCAAATGGAGTCGTGACCTCTGGAAGTGCGTGGAAGTCCAGTCACGAAGTCCATAGATATCCCATCCCACTTCCACTCCAGGACCTCCAAGGGCTGTACCAAGCCTGCTGGTACCTGGTGCTCTGCCTTCACCTGCTGGCAGGTGAGGCATTGTGAAACGAACTCTACCACAACCTTATTCATGCCCGGCCACCAGTGCTGTCGTCTGAGATCCTGGTACATCTTCGCCACTCCAGGATGTACCGCCAAAGGAGAAGTGTGAAACTCTCTCAGCACATCCTCTCGTAAAGCGACTGGTACCAAGGTACGTCCTCTGAAAAGGACGTCGTGCTCTGCTCCAAGGGAGAAACCATCAGATGCCTGTCCTGAGGATATCTGTACATGTCGTGTCTCACAGTCAGCATCCCCACGCTGTGCCTCTCCGACCCGCTGTAGAAGTGGAGTAGAGACTGTGAGAGACTGAAGGAAGGCCGCTCCGTCTCTATCCACGAAGGATATCTGCAAGGCGGCTAGCTGCTCTGTCGCCTCCTCAAGTAGCTGGATGCCCGTCCTCCTGCTGATGGCATCAGCTACCACGTTCCCCTTCCCAGGAGTATAGACTATCTCAAAGTCATAGTCCTGGAGGAACTCAAGCCATCGCCGTTGTCTCAGGTTCATGTCCTTCTGAGATAAGATGTACCTGAGACTCTGGTGGTCAGAAAAGACTGTAAAGCGCTCACCCATCAGATAGTGCCGCCATGTCTTCAGGGCGAAGACCACTGCTGCTAACTCCAGGTCATGGGTAGCGTAGTTCTGCTCATGCGGCCTCAACTGACGTGATCCATTGGCAATCACGGCCCGCTCCTGCATCAGGACACACCCAAGTCCGGTCCCTGATGCATCGTAGTAGAATACGTATCCAACTCCCTCCTCAGGAAACCTCAAGATAGGTGCACTGGTCAACCTCTGCCTCAGCTCCTGGAAGCTCTGCTGACATCTGTATGACCACACGAAGGGTTTCCACTTCTTCGTCAACACTGAGAGTGGGGCCGCAACTTTGGAGAAGTCCGGCACAAATCTCCGATAGTATCCGGCTAGGCCCAAGAAACTCCGCACCTCTGTCACGCTCTTGGGTGGCTCCCAAGCAAGCACTACCTTGATCTTCGTGGGATCCACTGCAACTCCCGCCTCAGAAATGACGTGCCCCAAGAAGTGGACCTCACGTAACCAGAACTGACACTTCAAGAGATTTCCATAAAGCTGGTGCTCTCGGAGTGTGTCTAGTACAACACGCAAGTGGCAGGCGTGCTCCTCCTCCGTCGTCGAGTACACCAAAATGTCGTCGATGAAGACCACGACAAATCGATCGAGGTATGGCTGGAAGATCCTATTCATGAGGCTCATGAACACTGATGGAGAATTGGTCACGCCGAAAGGCATAACCAAGAACTCATAGTGGCCATACCAACACCTGAAGGCCGTCTTCTGCACATCATCATCTCGAACTCTGAGCTGATGATAGCCTGAACTGAGGTCTATCTTCGAGAACCACCGTGATCCCTTGAGCTGATCGAAGAGGTCATCAATCCTGGGTAGCGGATACTTGTTCCTCACTGTCACCTCGTTCAGGCGATGATAATCGACACACAGTCGCAAGCTCCCGTCCACCTTCTTGGCGAACAATATCGGGGAAGCCCAGGGTGAAACACTGGGTCGGATGAACCCCTTGCCCTGCAAGTCTTCCAACTGTACCCGCAGCTCTCGAAGCTCAGCGGGGGCCATCCGATATGCTGGAGTGGATATCGGGGCTGTCCCGGGGTACAGGTCAATATAAAAGTCTGCCTCTCTGCGAGGAGGTAGCCCTGGAACGTCGTCGGGGAAGACGTCCGCATACTGATCCACCACTGTAGGAAAACTAGGACTCTGCACGTCAACTGCTCCAAGGATGAGGCTAGCCAACTGATGAGTGATGGGCTACCCTCTCCTCTGCGTGAGTCCATCCCGTGATGCTAAGGCTCCCTTCTCGCCGGTGAAGGTGAACCTGCTCCCGTTGGTGCGCACACATCGCACCTTGCGCCTAATGCAGTCAATCTGAGCATGGACCATAGATAACCAATCCATGCCCAAGATGACGTCGTAAGGCCTCGACGCCGCTACAAGAAGATCCCAGCCGAAGCTCTCGCCTTCTAGAGTAAGCTCAAACTACCGGAACCAGTGTGAAATCGTCGAGTCTGCTCCCGTAGGAGTCTCTAGCCGTAAGGATCGAGCCAATGGCTCTGTCAGAATCTCTGAGCTCCGAACAAGGGCAGTGGCTATGAAAGAGTGACTCACACCTGTGTCTATCAGAATTGCAGCAAGGGTGGAATAGACACAGATCGTACCTCGAATCATCTATGGCGCGCCGTGGTCGTAGGCCTCCGCTGCCTGGAGCTGAGCCTGTCTCTGCCCGCCAGCTCCCTGCGGTCAGGGCGGGCCTCCCGGTGGTGGTGGTGGCAGAGCCTCAAAGCGTCGCCCACCACCAGCTGCTCGGCCAGCTCCTCTGCCTCGTCCGCCTCCCCCCTGTGGACCGCCACGGTCGACCCTCTGCCTCTGCCTGGGTGGCCCCTCCACCATCTGTTGCCCCTCGGTACGGCGGGTCGGGCAGTCACGAGCCATGTGGCCCTGCCCGCCGCAATCGTAGCACTGCCTGCCTCTCGGAAGACTGGCTCCGCACTGAGTGCCCTGCACTGCTGAGCCAGTGTCCCGAGGTCGTCTGCCGGAAGGTCTGGTCCTCCTGGAACCCTGAGTCATCCGTCGGCTACCTGCTGACGAAGACTCCGCCACCTGCCGCCCTGCGGTAGGTCTCGCTGTGGACTCAGCCAGGAAGCTCTCGATCAGGAGGGATCGCTCCAGTACTCCTGCCTGGGTCGGGATGCTGAGGGAGATCAGCGATGCCCTGATCTCGTGTCTCAATCCATGCTCGAAGGTCCAGGCCCAGAAGAAGTGGTCCCGTACCATGTCTGTCGAGTAGCGAGAAAGATCGGTGAACCTCGCTGCGTACTGAGCGACCGTCAAGCTGCCCTGCCGCAGCTGAAGAAGCTCCGGAATGCGCACCGCACGAAGGGTGGCCGAGACGAACTCTGAGCGGAAGAGGCCCTCGAAGTCCGTACAGATGAGGGTGGTCTCATCGTGTACCTGGAGCATCAGGCTCCACCATCGCCCTGCTGCTGCGTGCAGTAGGCTCGCCGCGAGGATCACCATGAGGTCTGCTGGTGTCCTCACTAGCCTGAAAACTCGGACGACCGCCTCCAGCCAGTCCTCGGCTGCCTGGGGGTCCGACTCCCCACGGAACCTGGGTGGTCGCTGGCGCTGGAACTCGTGCAGAGCTTTGAGGAGTCGTGCGTCGTCAGCTGCCAGTGCTGGAAGCATCAGGGGCTCAGCAGGTAAAGGTACCGCCGGTGCCTCTGCTGTCAACGAGCCCTATACCGAGGCCTCGTCGCTCGGCGGGCTGTCGTCGCGCTCTACTCTCGGAACCCTAGCTGGCTACTGTCGTCTAGCCATCCAGAAAAGGAAACAAGTGCACCATGGTCAGAACAGTATACCTGGTGAGCTGACACAAGTAATCACAAAGAAAACTTGAAACACACATGCAATCAATGTTTTCATGCATTAAGTCAGAAATCAGAAGTCAGGGTCCTGGTGTATGGATACGTCGGCCGCCGCACCAACACTGGACTCCCTGGACTGATAACCACACTCAATATGCTAAACACTATTGCTTCACATAGAAGAAAGATCAGAGTCTGCGGTAGAACCGACCACCTCTGATACCAATTTGTCACGACCCGTCCTCGGGCCCGTGCCGTGACTACCCCAAGCCCGCCTTCCATAGGCCAGGGGCTGGCGACTAGTACCAAAGCGTAAATCCCAACAAAAGGGAAGGCATTGTCTTTGAAAAGTAAACAAGCACCACAGAGTAAGCAAGCGGAAAATTAAACACTAAGTAAAAACTGTACAAGGTGTGCTGAAAGTAAAAGGGGCCGGAAATACAAGCCCAACTGTAAAGTACAACTGAAAGGAAAAACAACAACTGAAAGGGAAAACTGCAGCGTCGAGCCATCCTCTGGAAGTCCCACCTGAAGGGTGGGTACAGATAGCTTCCACTGCTCCTCGGGTCCACCTGACCACTCCGAGTACGTCCCGCCCAGTGGTCCACCTCCAGGTACCGTCCTGCTCCGCACGCCTCCACCACGATCAGCGTTGTCCGTCGTCTGCAACCAACACAACGTAGTGCGGGCAAAGCCCGTGCAGGGGTGAGTATAAGCTACTCAGTAGGGACCCCGAGACCCTCGAAGGTCTCCCGAAATCCACAAAGGATAATCCACAAAGGAAAGCTACAATCACGAAGTAACATATGACACGGCTTAGGTATATGCCCATACATATACCTAAGTCATCAATTCCCGTTCGGCTCCAACGTCCGAGCCCAAGCACAACCCAGTCCACACAGGAAAGCAACGTATACCCACACAGGATAGTTTAACACAAACCACAAAGGAGAGTAAACAGTAAATCCACACAGGATGGCTCAACACAATCCACAAAGCAGAGTAACACAAGATTTAGCTCACACAGGTATACTTCTTCGGATGACGATAAAGATGATCACTGAACCATCTAAGTCATAGGACCCACGAAGGATCGATAGGTACTAACCCCGCAGTGACCCACACAGGATCAGACCCACACAGGATCGGGCCCACGCAGGACCTGTAGGCGCTGGCTCACACAGAACCGCTGAGCGCTGACCCACACAGGATCGGACCCACACAGGATCAGTAGCACTGATCCAGGTAGAATCGCTGAGTGCAGTAGTCATCGTAGTCCACTGAGGATCTCTGCACAGTCGTCGCCGCAGTCCATTGAGGATCTCTGAACGGTCGTCGTCGGAGTCCAATGAGGATCTCTGCACGGTCGTCGTCGGAGTCCACGGAGGATCTCTGCACAGTCATCGCTGTCGAAGTAGCAGTCGCAACCAACACTAGGGTTCCCGCACACAACGAGCTTGTTCGGGAGGGTCCGCTCCACGAGCCGAGAGGCTGATACATAAACTAACACAAAGTCCGAAGTTGATGTATCCAAAAGTTCCGTATCGTCAACAGGAACTCAACTTCGCAGACGGCGCGTCAATCGGACACCCGGTCTGAGAGTTATTAGCTTTTTCGTCCCAGGGGCCCGGTTGGTTTTTAAGGAAAAACCAACCCGACCGTACACCACCTGCGTCCAAACCTCAGGTGGAGTATGCCAAAATATCCGTCTCACTTAGATGAATTCAACGAAGCAGACGACACATCAATCAAACGTCCGTGGCTCAAGATATGAGCGTTTCCGCTCCGAGGGCCCAGTTGGTTTCGTGTACGAACCAACCCGGACGAACTCAAAGAATTCTGAAACCTTGAGTGCGATATACCAAAACGACCGTCTCGATCTGAGGATCGCGTTGCCACTGACGGCTAGTCGTTTGGAGGCCCATAGCTCAAGTTACAGGCGTTTGAATGAAAACCGTCCGAAGACGGGGGGGGGGGGGGTGGGGGGGGGGGTACGGGCCCGAGCCGACCCGGCCCGACCCCCCTGGGTCGGCCGAACCCGGTCCGACCCCCCTGGGTCGGCCGAACCCGGTCCGACCCCCCTGGGTCGGCCGAACCCGGTCCGACCCCCCTGGGTCGGCCGAACCCGGTCCGACCCCCCTGGGTCGGCCGAACCCGGTCCAAACCAGTCCGACCCGGTCCGAACCGGTCGGACCGGTCTGGCTCGGCCAGCCCGGCCCGGCTCGGCCGAGCGGTCGAATGGCCGAGTGGCCGACGCAGGGGGAGTTGCCGCCCCGCGTGACACCCCCGCGGCATCCGCGGGGTGTCGGCCAAACAACCCGGACGCGGCTGAAGTCGCGTCCCGGGTGACGCGGGGGGTGCCGCCGCCCCCGCGTGACACCCGCGGGACACCCGCGGGGTGTCTCCTGGCACCGGACACAGCTTCAGCCGCGTCCCGTGAGCACCGCCGCCGGTGCCGCGGCGGTCTCGTCCGGCGGCGCGCTGGGCGCCGCCGCCTCCGGGTGCCGGCGCCGCCGTGCCGGCGACCCGCGCCGCCGCCGGCTTCCGCGGGTCGCTGGAGTCGCTCTGGTGGCCCGATTTTCTTCTCGTCTGCGCCATTGCTCCTCTCGGGACTCGTTCTTCACTGCGGGATCATTAAACATCCGTTGCGGCATGTTCCATCGTCGCCCGTCAAATACGCACAAAACGAAGAACGATGGAGGGTCGTCGGGCCGTGTTCGTTTGGCCCGCACCCTCCGCGTTAGAGATAAAAAAACGGGAGAATTTTTATTCCACATAGGAAACAACAATTTTAATAAAATTAAAATTGTTCGCAATCCGGTTCTTTAACTTTTTAAATAAACATTGACGGGAATATAAAAAGGAAAGGAGTAATTCCCAAAATAAATCCCTACCTCGTTGGTCGTCGCGCGTGAGCGTTCTTCGCGGAAATGCTCGTCGCGGAAGAGGGGGATCATCGCGTCGTCGCGGGAAGGCGTCGCGTCGTCGCAGAATCCGGCATTGAGTCGGCGAGCTCAACGGACCAAGAACAACAGATTTAAATTATAAATAATTAAATATGTGTTTCGTTTAAAACCAAAAAGAACCTTTAGAGGAAACCCGAAATCACTCACCTCAAATGGTTGGTGATCGGAGATCGGGGCAGGGAAGAACGTCTCGGACGGGAGCATCGTCGATTTCCGGGTTCGGCGTTCTTCGCGTTCTTTGCGTTCTTCGCGTTCTTCGCGTTCTTCGTAAGGGAGAAGAAGATACAAGGGTCCTCTCAAATCTTCTCAACGCGCAAATAACTAGAGGTCGTGCGTTAGCCTTATCTTATTATTACACCAACGAATTTGAAAACTGGTTAAGAAACGATCCATCAATTCGTTGAATTAATTCAACGAAAGAAACAGCTCATTTAATTCATGAAATAAACCGCCCAATTAAATGGACTGTTAAGATTTTAAGAAACGCGTCAGTTGACTTTCATAAAGACGAGTTTTCGCGGGTGCGTTTCTTAGCGGAAGGAAACGGCGGGGCTCGTGCGGGCCCCACCTCACAAATATCCTACCAAGGGGGTAGGATATTTCTGGATAGCATCCTATCCGGTTTAACTCAGTTCAACCCGCCTTTAAGTGGCTTCAAGTGGCTTCCAAGTGGCTTAAGTGAGATAAAATAAAGTTGTCGCAAAATTATTTTATTTCTTAACTTTAAGCCCGAAAATTAAAAACCACACCCGAGCAAACGCAACTCCGGAAGAGGCGTTTCTAAGCGAATACCGGCGCTGCGATTTCATCGGTGCCCTCAGAATTCGATTCCGGGCACCAGTTCAAAAGTTAGAAAAACCCGCTCGTCCGTTCACTGAACGTACCCGAGCCAAACTTCGGAAAATGATTCCGGGCACACTAGGCCTCAGAATCAGGTGCCGTCAGAGACTGCGTTCTTGTAAAATTCCAAAGAAAATTAAGAAAAAAATTTCCTTGAAATTTTACGGGTCTTTACAATTAGCTAGACCGACTACGTTCTGAGATCCCAAAGGTGGAACCTCCTCTAATACCACTCTATCATGACCCGAACCAATGGGGCTTGAGCAGCGACACCCCAAGCCCGCATCCAATGGTCCAGGGGCTGGCGTCTAATGCTGAGTAGGCTATCACACACATGGGAGGCATTAGCCCAAGGTACCTGTACACACACACACCCACATACACCGCCATGAAACAGTGCATAGATAAATAAAACTAAAAAGTAAATGAATGAATACAACTATCCCACAACCAGAGTACAACAGAAGTAAAAAGGGAAAAACAGGGCCCACCAAAAGAAAACTGTAAAGTCTCCAACCTGTTCAGAATGAGGGTAAACAATTCCAAAACACATGCCAGTAAGCTCCTTGACACAGCTCCGGTAAACACACCGGTCAACCCTGCTCACTAAGCTCCGCCTGATCTGGGTCCTCCTAGGACTCCTTCAAAAGGCCTGTGGTCTGCACAAGACACAAACAAGTGCAGGAAAATCCCGTGCAGTGGTGAGTATAACAATACTAAGTAGGTACCCCAAAAACCCAAAACAAAAGAGAGCAACTGAAAGGCAACAATCCGCTCATCTGCGCTAGATGGAACCCAGATGAGAGAGAAAATCCATCTTATGACCATCCTTGGATAAGCACGAATAGTCAGCTCAGGCCAGGTGTATTCCCATATATACACCTTGAACAATCCAGATATAATCAGCTAACACAACAAGCCACATGAGGTACCGACCTCATCACTAGAAACTTTCCGCAACTAGGAGAACACGCTACATGATCACTGTCATCCTAGATGACACTCGTCCGAGAGATACACTCCATCAGATCTTACACAAACAGCTCAGACGCTCACCTGAGAGATCACGCTCGTCGGATATCGTCACTGAGGAAACCTCTTGAAAAAACATAAACACCAAACTCCTCAGATAGGGGATCTCTTCTAGGGTCCTCTAGGGGATACCAGAACCCACACTGGTAGACGAAGATCTCACAGATTGGGGATCACTCTAAGGGTCTGCTGGAGGATACCATAACCCGATCTGGCATTCGTAGAGCTCACATATAGGGGATCACACCCAGGATCCACTGGCAGATACCACAACCTAATATGGTGCTTGATAGAAGCACATCACTCAGATAGAGGATCGTCACCCATATAAAGGTGTTCATGACGATACCAGAACCCTATCTGGTATAACTCACGATGTAGGGGATCGAACTGATGATGATGCAACCCTACAGAAACCATGCACTGAGTAGGGGATCACATAACCAATGATACCACAACCCTACTATAATACTCATGCTGAGTAGGGTATCGTATACCCAACGATGCCACAAAATTACTGAAAACCTCATGCTGAGCAGGGGATCGTATACCCAATGATGCCACAACCCTATTGAGCATGGCTCACTGCGTAGGGGATCATATTAATGATGATGCCACAAACCATACAGGGTTAACTTGCTAGATTGGGGATCGCCGCCCGTGGATAAGCAGTCACAGCGATACCAAGAACCTGATCTAGGGTAACGATGCTATAGGATCTTGCTCCAATCCCACCGGAGGGATGCCACAACTCTAAAAGATTAAACATCCTATCGAGAGGATCACAATCCTATACCAGGGTTGTGATGCTGCGTGAACCCTTATAGGAACGAACCAAGGGAGTACCCTCAACCACTACTAGTCCAAAACGTCACTGACCTAAGCAACCCACAACAACTCCACACCGCGCACCTCCAAGGCTGATACCGAGGCCACCATCATGATCTACGTGAAAAAACACACAAGATAGGCTATTTACTCGCCTGAAATGGACTTCCGGTAAAAAAATCACTATTCACCATAGCTAGCCCATGTGGGGCCCATACAACGATCCTGAAACCCATCAAGCGGATCATAACATGACGATCCCCTCATAAAAACACACAGGATCCACTAATCATTCGTTCGAAACGGACACCCAGTGAAAAAGAAATTATTCACCGAAGCCAGCTCAGGAGGGGCCCACACCTCGATCCCAAAACTCATCGAACGGATTGCACCATTGTGATCCTCTTGGAAAAACACACAGGTTTGACTATTCATCTGCCAAAATTAGACTCCTGGTACGAAAGTTGCATTTATCCGCAAACACCAAAACCCGACCTCATGGGGCCTGCACCCCAAACTCGGTTCCAACACCCGAAAACCCTCAAGAAAAGTCCTTCGTATCATCAGGGTCTCAACGCCACTGATGGCACGTCAATCGGATGCTCCGGGTAGATGATACAACGACCCGAAGTCGACTAATAATAAAATATAATTATTTTATTCGACGTTTCAAGATTCTGAGCCACGATCCTGAACCTTTAAACTCGCAAACCCACTTCGAAGGGTTCGCCTTGTCTCCAGGGTCGCGTCGTCGCTGACGACACACGATTCGAACTCCTGGTTTGCAAACCGCAGGGGTTTAAAGAACCCCCGGATGAAAAATGGCCAGACCGGCCCAGCCTGGCCGGTCCGGCCGGTCTGAACCGGCCTGCGGCTCAGCCGCGCCGACTAGCCCATATGGCCGGTCGCTGTTCACGCGGAGACCCTTCGAAGGCGGGTCTTTGTCTCCACCGGGGTCGCGCGCTGCGACCCCCGTCGCCCGCTCCGGTGACCTCCGTCCGGCCTGCCGGACGGTTGGCCTCCTCTGCTGCTAGGCCATTGCACCGCCACCAGCCCCTCTCCAGATCACCGCAGACCGCCTCCACCCTAGCCGGAATTCGGCCTTGCCGACAGGGATCTTCTGCGGACCACCGGAAACGATCCGGTGGTCGAAAATTCGATCCGGAGAGGGTTTCGGGAACCCTGAGACAGGATCTATACATCCTTAGTCTCCAAATGACGATCCAACGACACAATTGAACAAAAACAAAGGTTAAAGTGAGAAACGGGCTGAAAAATTAAACCGCCTACCTGCAGGCAGAATGCCGACGCTTCTACGCTCGAACCAAGATGCGCCGCCGTCGATTCCGCCTTCGATCCGTCGTTGCTACCTCGATGGAGAAGAGGGAGATGGAGAGGGGGAGGTTGCCTCTACGCATCTCTAAACGAATATTTGACTACACAATTGAACACAAAAAAAGGTTAAAGCGGGAAATGGGCTGAAAACTTAAACCGCCTACCTGTGGGCGGAACGCCGACTCTTCTACGCTCGAACCGAGCACCGCCGCCGTCAATTTCGCCTTCGATCTGCCATTTAGGCCTCAGAAGAGAAGAGGGAGATGGAGATGAGGAGGTTGCCGCAACGCGTCCAGGTGAAGAAGGAAAGGGGGGGGGGAGAGATATTAATATCTGCTCAACTCCCCGGCCCGACATGCCCCCGACTCCGTGCCCGACGCGGACAAAGTTAGGGCCGCCCCTAGGGTAAAAAATCATTCTGAACGCAACGACAGACTCTGATTTGTGATCTGAGACTTCGTTCAGAAGTTATTCGATCCAACGCTCGTAAATAAACTTTTCCATTTATTTATGAAAACGCCCCTGGTGGCGTTTTCCACAGCAGGCCCGCGCCCGCAAAGTTTACACCTTGCCTAGGGTAAACGGCACGTTTCAGACGCAACCGTGCCCTAATATTCCTGTTCTGAGCTACCGTTTAGGAAATATCACACCCCCACCATGTGCATAGTATAAAAATAATTAATATTTTTAAAAAATTGGTTCCGGGCACACCCGGCCTTGGAATCACACACCGTCTTCACGCCTAACTCTGGAATTATTCGTAGAAATATTCCAAAGTCTAATAGGGCCAAAACCCAAGTCTCTACATAATGATCATTATTTTTTTTACTATTATAATTGTAAACTACTTATTTTATCATGCGAAACTGTAACTATCCTTGTTGATTCTCTAAAAAAGTTTCATGTCGGAATCTACGGTCTCAAATATTTTTCACATTTTTTTTTTAAAAACCAATGTGAAAAATGATATTAAACATGAGTTTTTTAAAAGATGACGTTAAATATAGGTTTTTATATCATTTAAAAAAATATGAAATAAAGATCATTTTCGACATCATTTAAAAAAAAAACCAATATAAAATATCATAAAAATTTCACTTCAATAATAAATAGCATTGAAAATATCTTTAATTATAATTTTAAAAACCGATGTTATAAATATATTTACTACATCACTTTGAAATATGTAACCTCAAAAACTGATGTTAGAAACATAAAAAACCAATATAAAAAAACCTGGGTTTTCACTAGTATTTTTTTTATTATTGATCAGTTATAACCATTAGAATTTATTTATTATTATTTCATTAAAGAGATAATGGCTTGATGTCATGTTTATTTTAAGTTTACCATTTATGTGTTAATTTCATGCTTTAATTTTTTTGTTAATTATAAATGAGTAAAATTAACTCTAGAAGAATAAAAATACATAAATTCACATTATATATATATATATATATTATTATCTATGCTCACTAGCCACGAAGTTAGTAATAATTAAAGAATTAACAACATCCTTATAGGGAGTTAAAATTGATCATTAATGGGGCATGTCAAAAAAAGTGGGAGAGAGACTATACATATTATAAATGGTTTAGTTATATCATATCATAATAACATAAATATTTTTTATACTAATGAAATTAATTTATTTAAAAAATATAAAAAGATAGAAGGTTGGGAGTGTAGAAAGGAAAAAAATAAAAAGAAGAGGATTGTAGGGTTACCTCTTTGTTGATTCCCAGTCCCTTCCTATGGAAGTAAAGTTTTGAGGTCATGGAGTTGGATGACACACGAACATATCTAAGGATACTGAGAGGCTTAGTATAAGGTAATTGAGTAGATATTAGGCTAATAGAAGTAACTGATAAGTGATTTTCCAAGGTAAGGGAGAGGGGGTATCTATATTTGAGGGGAGAGCTATTTTTGGCTTAAAATATTAAATAAATTATTATTTAAAAATTAAAACATTAAATGGTAAAATATTGAAATTATGAATTATATTTCATATAAATTACAAATTTAAATGAATTTATAATCCCAATAACAGAAAATTTATTATTTTATATAATTTAAATGAAGGGAGAAAATGAAAAATTGATTTTTAATGATATACTTCATATTTTTAGATTTTGGAAATTACTTTTATGTTTGAAAATTAAGTTTATTATTTTTAAATGATTAATTTAAATTATTAAATTGATTTTGGGTTGATATAACCAATTTATAATTTATTATTTTACTATTACATCATTAATATCTTATAAAATATGCAGTATAAGAAAAAACTATATTTTTACTATTGACCTAAAAATTCAAGTTTTTTTTAAAATTATCAAAATTTCACCCTTATATAATTTTGATGTACTGATTCTAAAAATGAGATTCATTCTATCAATATAATTTTATTAATTATATAATGTTAATATTTAATATAAAATTAAGGTTTTGTAAAGTAAGATAAAATATAATTTATTATAATTCACTTATACTTTTGATTTTTGTATTTTATATAATTCTAACATTTATATTTTCTTATTTTATTAATGTTAAATATTTTTTACAAGTTATTTTACTATTGTAATAGTCAAGTTACTATTCTTGTGGTCTGATTACTATTTATAAATGGAAAAATACTATTCTTAACGGTCATATTTACTATTTAAATGATTATATTATATTTATAATTCTTATGAATACCTTTTATTACCTTAATTCATCATTCACTTAAATTCCCATAATTGTTTTATATTCATCATTTTCAAAAATTATGCTTATTTTAGTAATATTTTGTTATATTTTTATAGTTTTGTTCATAGGTTGGATAATTCTAGGGGACCACAATGATCTAAAAAATCAAATTCTTGTTATGTTATTTTTTATATTTTTTATCCCATTATAGAACTTTCAATTTTATAGAGTACATTTATTCTGCATATGTTATGTTCTAAATTAATGAAATAATGTTGTGTTGGTGCATTCTTTTTTATACTATATCATATTACTAAATATGACACATACATATTTTTAAGAGGTCATTTCTATATATAGAATTTCTTGTCATTATATTCTACCCCCTCTAAAAATTTCAACTCATATCCTCAGTTGAGAATAGATGAAGGCAATTTTGTTTCATTGCAACTTGAGGTTCTCATGTTTCCAATTCATACTTGTGGTTTCTCAAATATAATTTGACACAATGAGTTGTCTTATTACATAGAACTTTGTCTCCATGGTCCAAAAACTTCACTGATTTATCCTCATAAGTGGGGTTGTGCTCCTGTTGTACCACCTCAAGATTCAGTAAATGTGAGAGATAGCGTATGTACCTCATGATGAGGGATCACTACTGGAATTCTAAGTATTTGCAACGGCGTATTTGTGACGGGATCCCGTCGCAAATAAGCTTTAGCGATGGGTCCCCGTCGTGAATATCCCATTGTAAAAAACGCCGTTGCAAATACCATTATTTGCGACGAGCCTGTCGCAAATAATCTCTGATTATATGAATTATATATACATAAACTTTTTCGCGATGGGCCAGTCGCAACTAGTTTTTGCGACAGACCCGCCATCCCGTCGCAAAAAAATATATATAAAACGTTCTGTGACGGGCCCGTCGCAACAAAGTATTTGCGACAGGTAAGTAGTCCCGTCACAAATATGTTTTTAAAAATATTTATTTAGACTATTTGCAACGGTATCTCGTCGCAAAAGGTCCCGTCAAAATAAAAAATTAATTTTTAAAAAATAAATTTAATAAAATTACGATTAATGAAAAAATAATATTACTATTATTAAAAAAATAAAAAATATTAAAATTCTCAATATTCACAAAAAATAAATAAGAAAAATCATAAAATATTATTATTATTATTAGTATTAGTAAATAAAAAAACATTAAAAAATATAATACTAAAAAAATATATTTAATAAATTAGTATTAATATTAATTAAATAATAAAAAAATAAAAAAATTAAAATTCTCAATATTCACAAAATAATATAAAAAAATATTAAAATATTAAAAATTAAATTATGTAATATTTTCACCGATATAAAAGACAGAAAATGTAAATAATTCATATTACAATTTTAAATTCAAATGTTTTTAACATAAAAAAATCACTGGGGGGTCGTCTTCTGGAGGAGGTGGAGGAGCTGAAGGAGGTGGTGGAGAAAACTCCATCCCTAAACTACGAGTCAGACGGCGCATGTACTCAATCTTCTCGTGATGCTGCTACTGCCATCGATGCGTCTACTCCTCATGCTACTGCTACTGCTACTGCTACCATTGACGCATCTACTCCTCGTGATACTGCTCCTGCTGCTGCTGCCGCCGACTCATATCTTCATGCTGCTTCTGCAAAGTCTTTATAAGCTCATCCTGAGTTCGCAACTGCTCCTGATACTGTGAGCCAGAAGATGATGTCTCTCCACGAGATCCTCTCGAGCTGGACACCGACATTGCATTAGTACCATAATAAGTGCCAGGAATCAAATGAGAGCTGATACCAACTACTTGGCCCTTCTCAAAGCCATACTGAGTCGCCTGCATCCATACCGCCTCATCAAAATGGTGAGCACCGGTCTGCTCTGTCGTCTCGTCCTGACCCTCAGCCTGTGTTTGAGAGGTCGCAGCCTCATATGACTACTTCAATTCCAATTTAAAATTAAAATTGTGAAAATATTATATGCCATTAATTTTCAAACTAAAAAAATAATACTAACCACAATCTGACGCTGGTGATCACCTCTAATCTCTCTAGTGGTTGGATCACTGTACATCCTCCGATAAACATCGAACTCCATAATATTGGGATGCTCGACTGCCTACAGAAATATAAAATAAACTGTTTATATTTAAAGTTATATAAAATATTTAAAAAATATACTTACCGGATTCTCTCTATGCGAACTGAATGTACGACTACCAGATCGATGCGTCACCTCCTGTGTCCCCTGGTTCTGCGGTCCCACTGAATATCTCCTTTGAAATCCACCACCCAACCAGTGTAAACATAATCCATCCCAAATTTGAGATGAAATGTACTCTAGTCGGTGAGCTCTACAAAACTCATCAAATTCTGTCACTCCTGCTTTCTTAATGGTTATCCTTCTCAAATTGTGCAAAAACTGACAGAAATGGTCGTGCATAGACACCCGCCATGCCGCGTGGATAGCGTCGCGCATGCTATCATTGATAGGATACCATAAACCCTAAAAATAATTTATAATATCAAGTTATTAATAAGATAAATTTCAAAATAAATATTATTTATTTACGTACCATCCAATGATGGAACATGTCGCATCTCACATCAATATGAATCTGTTCCCATGTGATGCATGGTTGAGAAAAATAATTGTGCAAGATAGCACTCCCCTGTCCAATAGATACATGCCCAAAACTATGAAAATGGAATAAATAATCAAACAATTAATATATATATAAATAAATTAATGAAAGCTAACTAAAATATACATGTTACCATACCTCAGTGTGGGTGGATCGAAACAAAGATGTGGACGTCGCTCATGGATAGGGTCAGGAATCATCAGTCGTGCAAGACTGCACCCCCTCCACGTACCCCCTGAACTACCAGTAGGCTAAGGGTCAGATGATCCAAAATATCCCTCATCCAATGGTAGGTTAGCCTCCTGCAATTCGTGGAATATATCGGAGTCCATATGAAACACAAAATTATTGTTGTTAGCATATAGTTGAAAATAAATATTTTATATAGATATATATATTAGTTATGATTATAACCAGCATTTAACTGTATCAATGTTCATCTTCATCATCTTCTCCATAGATGTCAATGTCAATGTCTCCATCTTCCTCCTCATCATCAGCAATATCCATATGAGTTTCAGTTTCGCATCTCTTGTCATTTCAAATTCATTTGTAACATCATTAATATCTTTATTACCATCGATCCTTAATTGTGGGGTGTCATCATCAATATTCACGTCTCTTTGTGAATCAGATGGATTTTGAGAAGTCTCTTGAAATTTTTTAATTCCTTCCACTTCATCAGAACCACATTCATTTTGAGTAAACTGATTTTCCCAAGATTTCATTTTTATTATGCTCCACCAATCACTCAAGTCTCTTGAAGTAGAACAGTACTTTGCATAATAAATTTGATATTCATGTTGAGCTGGTAAAAATGGTTCATTTACTGCAAGAAGACTTTTATATTTAATATCAACGATTCCATGAGTCGGATGAACATGCAAGCCTCTCTCAGTATCCAACCACCGGCATTTAAACATTTCTATGTAACTCTGTCCTAGATAACACAGCTCAATAATTTCATCCAAAATGCCATAAAAGTAAACTTCAGTTTATTTGTGATGTGATCCTCTTAAGCAAACTCCACTGTTCATTGTTTTTTTTGATTCTCCATATGCGTGTGTATAAAATCAAAAACCATTCACCACATATGCATTATAATATTTAACCATTTTGGATTGTGGGTTACTCAATATACACAGTCGTTTATCAATTTTATCAGCATAATGAGACACATGAAATTTTTTAAAAAAATTATCAATACAATAAATAATAAATGGAATTGATATTAAACCATCAATAATTTATGTTACCAGTTTTTGAAACCATTGAGAATTTTTTTTGTCTGCGTTCTTCAAGAGCAGCTGCTGTAATTTGTGGAAGTTGTTTCTTGATATGATTATCATATAACCCAAAAGTAAAATTAGTAAAAATAATATAACATAAATTATGGAATAAGTGATAGAAGAACTCACAAGAAAAATGATGTCATTTTTTCACAGTTGAGCAGAATATATGTATGAGCTCTGTAATGTTCATCATCTGAAAGCCATCATTCATGAACTCCACTGAAACCAAGATTTAGATGATTAAAAACTATTAATTTATTGTCCATTTCATCATTAACATTCCCCTCATTTCGTCCCATGCGATTGTGTTTTGAGGGATATTGAGATTCAAAATAATGAGAGCAGAAAAAAGAAATTTCCTCTTGCAAATAAGATTCAGCAATTGAGCCTTCAACTGATGCTTTGTTACATACTTTTTTCTTCAATTTCTGCATGCATCTTTCTAATGGGTACATCCATCGAAACTGTATTGGACCTCCAAATTTAGCTTCATGTGGAAAATGTAATATCAGATGTTCCATTGAGTTAAAGAACTCCGGTGGGAAGATTTTTTCATGTTTACATATAATTACAGAAACATATTCTTCCAGTTTTCTTAGCGCATCATAGTCTGTTGTCACTGCACAAATATCTTGAAAAAAATATGATATGTCTGTTATCGAATCCCAAATCATAGAATTCAAAAAACCTCTGAATCTAATCAGCATTAGTCTTTCCATTATAACATGAAAATCATGACTTTTTAATCCAGTAATATAACTATTCTTAACACATATTCCCAAATTGGAAGCATATCCATCTGGAAGTCTCAAATCTACAATCCACTGACAAAATAATAAGTGAATCTCTTTGGACAGTGTATAATATTCTTTTGGCTTTATTAACCTCTCTTATCTAACATTTTCAAATAGTTCATGTTCTGGTCGCCTGTAAATTTGGGCAAGATCTAATAGTGCCTTTATAGTATCTTTGGTCTTACCTGGTGTATCCAAAACTGTATGAAATAAATTATCAAAATAGTTCTTATCAATATGCATAACATCCAACATGCGGCAGACCAACAAATCAGACCAATATGGAAGATCCCAAAAAATTCTCCGTTTTATCCAATTATGTTCTTTCCCAAAGCCATGAAATTTCTTGTTGGTTTACTATTGGTCCAAATGTGATGGGAGGTAATGAAAATACAACTGATTTTAACTCTATACCTGAGATCGTCTTTTGAGGTTCATCCCTTTAAATTGTACCTTTTTTGAAATGAGATTTGTTCCTTTGAAAAGGATGATCGATTGGAAGAAATCTATGGTGAAAATAAAAATAGCAAGGTTTTTTTCCATTGACGAGCATAAAGGTTTTGTTGCCTTTCATACAGTAAGGACATGATTTTGGACCATGTGTACTCCAACCAGATAACATGCCATATGCTGGAAAGTCACTAATCGTCCAGATCAATGCAGCTTTTAATATGATTTTTTTTCGCAGCAACATCATATTTTATTAACACCATCACTCCACAATGCATTTAAATCGTCAATCAATGGTTTAAAATAAACATCAATATTCTTTTTCGGATATCCTAGGATTAATAGAGTCAAAAATATATAAGGCTCTTTCATCAACATCCATGGAGGAAAATCGTACGGAGTTATAAAGACAGGACAACATGAATATTGACTACCATAAGAACCAAATGGACAGAAACCGTCAGTAGAAAGACCCAATTGCACGTTTCGGGCTTCTATAGCAAAAGACGAATGCAGACGGTTAAAATGTTTCCATGAATCACCATCATATGGATGATTCAAGCTTCTATCAGTTTAAATCTGGGTTTTTTTTCATGACATCATTGATGTTGTATTATGAGACATAAATAAATGCTGTAACCTGGGTGTAAGGGGGAAATATCTCAATTGTTTTACTAGAATCGATCTAGATTTCCCTGGCTGAACTTCTTTATACCTAGATTTTCAACATGTGGGACAACTATCCAAGGACTCATTTTCTCCAGAATATATAATGAAATCATTTGGACATGCATGAATCTTCCAATAACTAAGGCCCAGATTACGAATCATCCTCTTGCTCTCATAGTAATTTGCAGGCAAAACATTTCCTTTTAGGTAAAAGTGTTTTAACCAAAGAAAATATCTGATCAAAACAGCTGTTTGACATTGAGTTATCTGATTTAATAGCCACAAATTTTTCAACTGCTTCTAAGTTTCTTTATCTTGCAACTAAGATATAATGCATCCTCAACAGACTTCAACAACTCATAAAATTCGAATGGTGCCAACTTAGGAGTTAAATCAATATCATCGTGAGATTCAGTTTGTTGCAATGATGGACCTGCAACATCATGTACTAAATTTTGAAACCGTGATGGATCCAGAATCAATTTATAATGATCTTCTCTGGAACTGTGTTCACCGTGTTGATAACAAAAAACATAATCTGGTTGAAAACCAAACCGCAAGAGATGTCCCCCAACGTTTTCAACGGTGTCAAACGTTCTTAGAGCACATTTTTTACAAGGATACTTAATTGTTCCTTTTTAAACATATTTTGGTTTTGATGATGTAAATTCTAAGAAAGCTTCAACACCCTCAATATATATAGGATTTAAACCAGAACCATTTTGATTTCTGCGATGATTTATCCAAGCACAATCATCTAAAAATATGATCCTACGAATGCATATCCAATCTCGTGCATAAAAGATTGAATATGTCTATATAACAGCTCATTTTTCATAATGTTTTGAGTCAGTGAGATTTGAAAGTAGAAAAGTCATCGAGCAAAAGGAGTGTCGTCAATCCATTGGAAATTGTGCCAAGTTCTTAAAATTTATTAAAATTTATTAAAATTTCTTTCTAACTATTCCAAACTAATTATTACTAATTATTACTAATTATTCCTATTTATTTCTATTTATTCTTATATATTCCTATTTATTCCTATATATTTCTAATTATTACAATTTATTGCTAATTATTACAATTTATTGCTAATTATTACTAATTATTACTAATTATTACTAATTTTTAATAATTATTACTATTTATTACTAATTATTAAAATTTATTACTTATTATTACAATTTGTTACTAATTATTACTAATTATTACAATTTATTACTAATTTAGCAATACTTAGCAGTACTTAGAAAAATGAAAACTGCTTGAATAATGAAAGGAAATTTGGTAATCATCGTTGTGGAGATGATTAAAAAATTTCCCTTCATTATCCAAGAAGATTTTGTTTACTAATTATTACTAATAAATAAAATTATATTATCAATATTTATGAAAAAACAATATTAATATTATTAAAATAATAAAAAATTTATAAAATATTAAAATTATCAATATTTGCAATAGGATTTTCTCTATTCTTAACATGTTCAAATCTCAAAGGGCCGCCAATTGTTAGGTCATGCGCAATAAAACGTTTTTGTCAGTCATGTCCAATGTAAACTCTATAATTGTCCTTGCATGGTTGATCACCTTGTAAGTAGTGTTGCAATAAGATGACCAAAGTAATGTGAAAGACATGACTTGGGTTGTCCTATTGCAACTCTACTTGTGAGGTTATCAACCAAACAAGGACAATTATAGAGTTTACATTGAACATGGCTGACACAAACTTTTTATTGCGCATGACCTGACAATTAGAAACACTTTGAGATTTAAACATGTTAAGAATAGAGAAAATCCTGTTATGAATATTGATAATTTTAATATTTTATAAATTTTTTATTATTTTAATAATATTACTATTTTTTCCATAAATTTTGATAATATAATTTTTTTATTAGTAATAATTCTTCTTAATTATTACTAATTATTTATAATTATAGCTAATTATTGCTAATTATTACTATTTATTGCTATTTATTGCTATTTATTGCTAATTATTCTAAATTATTCTAAATTATTCCTAATTATTCCTAATTATTCATAATTATTCCTAATTATTCCTAATTATTCCTAATTATTCCTAATTATTCCTAATTATTCCTAATTATTCCTAATTATTACTAATTATTACTAATTATTACTAATTATTACTAATTATTACTAATTATTTGTAATTATTGGTAATTATTAGTAATTATTGGTAATTATTACTATTTAATGGCAATTATTACTAATTAATGGTAATTATTGGTAATTATTACTAATTATTGGTAATTATTACCAATTATTACTAATTATTGTTAATTATATCTAATTATTACTAATTATTGTTAATTATTACTAATTATTACTAATAATTGGTAATTATTACTAATTATTACTAATTATTGGTAATTATATCTAATTATTACTAATTATTGGTAATTATATCTAATTATTACTAATTATTGTTAATTATATCTAATTATTACTAATTATTGGTAATTATTACTAATTATTACTAATTATTGGTAATTATTACTAATTATTACTAATTATTGATAATTATTACTAATTATTACTAAGTATTGGTAATTATTACTAATTATTACTAATTATTGGTAATTATTACTAATGATTACTAATTATTGGTAATTATTACTAATAATTACTTGTTATTGGTAATTATTACTAATCATTACTAGTTATTGGTAATTATTACTAATTATTACTAATTATTGGTAGTTATTACAAATTATTACTAATTATTGGTAATTATTACTAATTATGACTAATTATTGGTAATTATTACTAATTATTACTAATTATTGGTAATTATTACTAATTATTACTAATTATTGGTAATTATTACTAATTATATCTAATTATTGGTAATTATATCTAATTATATCTAATTATTGGAAATTATATCTAATTATATCTAATTATTGGTAATTATATCTAATTATATCTAATTATTGGTAATTATATCTAATTATATCTAATTATTGGTAATTATTACTAATTATTCCTAAGTATTATGACTAATTACATCTAATTACTACTAATTATATCTAATTACTACTAATTGTATCTTAATACTACTAATTGTATCTAATTACTAATAATTATATCTAATTATTACTAATTATATCTCATTATTACTAATTATTACTAATTATTAATAATTATTACTAATTATATCTAATTTTTACTAATTATATCTAATTATTACAAATTATATCTAATTATTACAAATTATATCTAATTATTACTAATTATATCTAATTATTACTAATTATATCTAATTATTACTAATTATTACTAATGATATATAATTATTACTAATTATATCTAATTATGACTAAATTCTGCTAATTATCTGTAATAATCTCTAATTATTGCAAATTAACAATAAATATTTATAATTATCTCTAACAATATCAATTTCTTACTAAAAATAAATATAATTAAAAATCTATTTAATTAGAACTAATAAACAACAATTAAAATTAACATAAAAAAAATAAAATAAATATAAACAAAAATAAAATATAAATACCTTAAACTTTGATATTCTGAAGATATTCATTCCTTCCAATTGGTCTCGTATAAAAAACTTCAACTAAAAGAAATTTCTCCCTTAAAACTAGAGAATGAAGAGAGATAGAGAGAAAGATCAGAGTGATTTGAAAAAAAAACGGATGGGGGTATATATAGGTTAGATTAGTGGCGACGGAGTTATTTGCGACGAGACCCATCGCAAATACCCTCGCCCGCATTAATTACGGTCCGCGGTTAAAAGGGTATTTGCGACGGGCAGCTTGTCCCATCACAAATGGTATTTACCGCCGCCGGGATTTTGCGACGGGCCCATCACAAATACCCTCACCCGCATTAATTGTCGTCAGCGGTTAAAAGGGTATTGCGACGGGGCCCATCGCAAATAGTTTCTACCGACACTCTTTTTGCGACGGGATGACATCCCGTCACAAAAATCTATTTACCACCGCCGGGTATTTGCGACGGTACCCGTCGCAAATACCGTTGCACGTTTTGGCGTGCAAATCGCGCGGTTTGGCGTGCAAGTCGCACCAAACTATTTGCGACGGAAGACATCTCCCCGTCGCAAATACTATTTGTGCGGTTTGGCGCGCAAGTTACACCAAACTATTTGTGACTGGAGACGAAATCCTGTCACAAATAACCAATTAGTTGCGACTGAGAAATTTCCCCATCGCAACTAACTTCCTAGATGGGTTGTTTTTGACGAGATTTATTCCCATCGCAAATAACCCGTCGCAAATATTGATTTTTCCCGTAGTGGATACATAGAACACATCATGCACTTGGTCTAGATTTGGTGTAACTTTTAGTTGAAAGGGTAGATCTCCTATATAATGAAAGATCACAAGGGGGCCAATGTACCTTGGGATAACCTTTCCCTTCTTTAAAAAACTAAGGACTCTCTTCCAGGGTAATATCTGAAAGAAAACGTTGTCTCCAACATCAAACTCCAAGTCTCTTTAACGATTTTCAACATAATTATTTTGAAAAATACGAGTTGATTTAATGTGTTTCTAAATGGAATGAACTTTCCCAAAAATCTATTACATTGGTTTAGGTCCCAATAGATTCCATTTAAGAACTTCATCCCAAAATATTGTAGTTCTGAATCTCCTCCTATATATAGATTCATATAGGGCTATCTAAATACTTGAGTGAAAATTGTTATTGTATAAGAACTCATTGTTAGCTCGGAATGGGGATGATATATGGTCTAGATGTGAAGTGAACCAACCAAAATAAAATATTAAATTGATGGATTAATTATGATTGTTAATTAATAGAGTTAATTTATAGTGAAAAATAAAAGAATAAATACAGGGAGCTTTTATAGTAGTTTGGTCTAAAGTGTGACAACTATACTCTTATACCTCTCCACTACGTGAGAGACACATTGTATACTATACCGATTTTAAGGGGAGTCATAACTTGATTATAAACTACTTGTTTTTATGGAATTATAACCAAGATGCCTTTCTTTTGTATGGGGAGTCAAAACAAAATGGAAACACTGAATTTAGAATATGAAAGTTACAACCTAAATAGTCTTGAATTTAGAATCTAGGAGTCACAACCTAAAGATAGAGAATGGTTTTTTATATAAAATAATATATAAAAAGCATGAGTACAAGTGTGAGAGAGAGGAAGTGGTATTGTAGACAGAAGAAACCGGGATGAAATAGACAGAAGATGAAAAATAAAAGCACAACTATTAGTTCTTAAGTAATAGATGAGTTCATCTTCTCAAGGCTATAGTAGTTGAAGAATATGCAGTTCAACACTTGAGATATTGTCCATCATATAAAAAACCAATCGTACTGGACTTCATAGATTTGTACAACACTCTAAAATATGAAGGGTTTAAGCTGAAGCAATGGTGTAGCAGTAAAGAAGTATGTTCATATCACTATTTCTATCAAAGAAATGATTGATAACCTTTAAATAAAAACAAATCAATATATCCAAGTATTTTTTCAGGCAATTCAAATTCAAAATAATAATATCTATACCATGATTACAGCTGGAATTATCGAGGAGAAATGAAGTCTCAATAGAAAAATTTTCTTTTGAATTTAAAAACACCTGAACAATTCAAACCAATTTGAAATCATCATTAGAAAATTTTGAGAATATCTCCCAAAATATTATGCAATGAAATCATGAAAACTCACATATATTTTCCATCCTAAACTTAAAAAATTTAAAATAATTGAAGTTTAAATGCATTTAGATACGTAGAATTTCAAAAAATTAATATCACCACATTAAAAACTATAAAAATGTTTAAATAAATTCATTATACATAAACATAAATTTATAAAAATTAAAATTATAGAAATTAACTTAAGAAAATAAATAAAAAAATTTAAGTTTCATGCTATATAAATATATGAGTAAATGAATAACAAAATTTACCTATATTTAAATATTGTTAAAACAATATAAAAATAATTCACATAGTTTCTATATAATTTATATGATTTTATAGGATTAATAAACCAAATTAAACACTTTTTTTTAAAGGTTGGGGGCCAAAGCCTCATTTTTATTATTAAATCAAAGCAAAGATATCTTTTTAACTGGGTAGAGGGAAACCCATTACATATCCTGAAGGCCCAGTGGGCTTGTATCCCATTACATAGCCCGTAGACCCAAATTTTTGGCCCAATTCACATTCTGTGAATAGTAACCCGCCTGCTACGGTACCGCACAGTACCGCCGTCGGTACAGTGCCCTGCTGTCGCTACAATACCTTCTGATGAACAGTGCCGCCGCTGCTACAGTGCCACTACAGTACTGCTACAGTACCTGCGCCCAATGGGTTTTGAACCCCCATTTTTCATGTAGGATCACATGGTGCTTACCACTAAGACAAACCCCAACTACAAATTAAACACTTTTTATAAACATGAATTAATTCAAAAAATTATGAAAACGTGTAAATAGAGAAAGAAAATATTGTATAGAGAATTTTGTGTGAAGATCAGTTCATAAGTAAGAGTAAAATCAGATTTAAACATATTATGTAAAGTTGATATATAAATTTAACTAGAAACATGAAGGTAAGATGCATCTTCTAAAGGTTTTGTAAAGGTAATTAATATTTTATTAACACCGTGTAAGGTTATGTTATATGATCATGTAAAGGTAAAAGTTGAAAAAAATCATGTTTCATAATGGTAATTTAAGGACATATGTATAGGTAAAAAATATTTTACATAGCCCGTGTAAAGGTAACATTTAATTTCCAATGGCTATTTATAAACAGAACCAAGTTTCATAATGGTATAAAAGAATTTACATAAGTTGATTAAGGGTAAAAATTAATACTCTGTATGGGTAACTTTGATTCTCAACAATCTATATAAAGGTAAGGAGAAAGTCATATATAGGTAAATAATTACATCAAAGTGCTATGTAAGGGTAATAATTTTTTTAAAGGTGAAATAAATTTATTCATGCTCATATATGTGTAAAAATAGTTTTTAAAACATAGAAAAGGGTGGTTATAAATAAAATAAAAACTAAAAAAGGGTAATTTCTTTTATACAAAATAAAACTGGAATAATATAATTGAAGAATAAATATTAATAATTAAAAAAAATATTAAATAAAAAATTCAAGAATAATCAATAATTAATAACTAATTTAAAAACTAATTAAAGACTAAATAAAAACATTAATATATATATTCAATTAAAGATTCAAATAAAATAAATAACACTTTTTATGGTATTTGTAATATTCCAAAACAAAACAAATAAACAAAACTAGAGATCATAAGAACTTATAACACTCAACTAGGGGGAAATATTTATCCTAGATTCCTTTGAATTCCATTGAGAAATATCTCATCATGTCTTCAAGAGTTTGAATGGTTATTTTAGATTAACCATGAATTTAGTAGTTAAAGGATATACTGAAGTTCAAATCAATATTCAGATCATATTAAAGACTCCTCAAAAACATACAGTTCAATCTTGGATCTTGATTACATACGATCAAAGGTGGTTCCCTATTTATCCTCACCACTTTCTTAACACATATCTTGTAAAGTTAGTAGAGTGATAAGTCTTTTTGAATGGTAATGAAGTGACCCATCTTGGTAAGATTATCCACCACAACCCATATGGAATTTTTTCCTTTATATGTCTTCGGATAAACCATGAAAGATTCCATGGTAATGTTCTCCCATTTACATATTAGTATGGGTAATGTTTGATTTATACCCTTAGAATTTTAATGTTCTTCCTTAACTTACTGACATACTATATACATTGAGGTTTACTCCATAATCTTCTTCATGATATCCCACTATAAATCTTCTCAAAGATATTGGTACATCTTGGTACATCCAGGGTGGATATAGAATGATGAACTTTGTTCATCATCCAATATCTCTTTATTTATCTTTGGTGATGATTCCATATATATTCTATTTCATAATCTAATGACACTATCCCTTTCAATATTGAATTTATGAAGCTTCCCTTCCTTCATTACTTTTGCTTCTTTGGAATCTCTGAATCATCACTTTATACCTCCCTGATTTTCTATTGGATAGATGGTTAAGAAATAATTTTAGTAAGATAGGATGTCTTCTCTAACTTTATGATTTCTAGATACATTCTTTACATATATAAGAAAATGGGGTCTTTATGAATTCTTATCATGGATAGGGTAGCATGTTCCTTTCTACTAAGAGTATTAGCTACCTTATTCATTTTTATAGTATAGTAGTGAATTGAGAAATAAAATTCCTTGATTAACTCTAAGCAACTTTATTTATGCTTATTCAACTCCTTCTATGTGAATATATACTTTAAAATATTTTAATCAGTATATATTTTACATTTATATATAAGGAGGAAATGTCTCCAATTCCTCAATGTAAAGATTACATCTTCTAACTACAAATCATGTGAAAGATAGTCCTTCTCATGGATCTTTAGTTATCATGAGGCATAGTATATCAATTTATCATTTTTCATGAGTCATAAACCAGTTACTTTCTTTGAAGCATCACTTTATAACAAAAATCATTCTCCACTTGAGGGTTGTGGGATTATAGGTGTAGTAATTACCCTATTATTTATATTATTAATTATATCATCATATTATTTCATCTATAAATACTTAACCACTTATGTGTTAACATAGTTAATGGGATAAATAATCATGAGAAGTATCTCAAAAAGCCTTGGTACTACCCCATAAACCCAAGAAAACTACAGATCTCTATGACACTTATGGGTATGTGCCTTTCTTCAATCAACTTTGTCTTGAAGGCCCCAAAAAATACGATCACTTTTAATCAATTTCCCTATGAATGTAACTTAATACATACAAAAGTGACAATTACTAAACATAGTGAACAACTTTTTCTTCCTTAAATATCACCAATATAATCATTTGGTGCTGCTCAAGTTCTTTCTTGCATTGGTAGTATATGTTAATATAGTCAATAAAGGAGACAAAAAATTTATCTAGGTAGTATCTAAAGACTCTATTCATCACTCCCATAAATATTTTAGAGGTTTTTGTAAGTCTAAATGGAATTATTATGAATTTATAATGTCCATTTCTTGTATAGAAAGCTATATCTTGAATATGTTCCCTCTTCATATTCTACTTATGATATCCCGAATGAAAGTATACTTTTGAGAAGTTTTGAGATCCTAAAAGTGGATACAAAGTCATGAATCATTTGTAGTGGTTATTTTTTTTATAGTGATAATGTTGAGATCTTGTTAATCAATGCACAACCACATTGATCCACCCTTCTCCTTGATAGAGACCAGTGGTGCATGCTAAGGTGATGCACTAGGGTGTATGAACCATTTTTCCAAATTCTCTTACAGTTGAATCTTTAACTCCTACAGTTCTATCAAGGCCATACTATATGGGATATTAGACATTTGTATCACATCAGGTGTGAGTTATATTTAAAACTCTACCTAATGATCTAGGAAAGGCTAGGAAATTCTTAAGGGAATACATTAGTAAATTACTTTATAATGGGAATTTCTTCAAGGTTTATGCTTTCCATTGTCTCAACCATTTGAGAAAGTTATTATTCTTCATTGGGTATCAACACCCATAACATTAAAGTATTTTATAAAGGAGATTCATAATCTCCCTTTCCTTTATATAGGATAATGGGATAGATTAGGATATAGAAAGTGATTTCTTTTTCTTGGTAGTTGATGTGAGCTCTGTATAGTGAGATTTAATCCATGCCTATTATAGTGTCAAATTACACCAAAAGAATAATTATGGGATTTACATGGAGAATCATCCCACATATAGTAACAGGGAATGAGTTCAACATTTGGGTTAAAAAAATTGAACCACTATTTTTTTCATAGATATCTATACTTATAGGTATCAAGGAAGTGATTCAATAGATCTAGAAAACTTACAGGATATAGAGGAATGAATTGAACTAAAAATCAATAAAACCTTCATGGTTATTGAGTGAATAGTAAATTTACCTTTCAAAATTTTATTTTATTGATTTTGGTTCCCATATTTTGTTAAAATATAAAATGTTTGAAAAAAACACAAGTCAATAAAGCATGGGTAAATACCTTTTTCAAATCCACAAATCAACTCTAAAATTCTAACTTATAAGGTGTCTAAGTTTAACCAAGGTAATATTTTACTAATATAATTCCCAAATTAAATAAGCCTTGATCTTATACCAACTATTATGACCCATATTTTTCATGAATGATTATCACATCATTTTTAAGATATATAAAATAATAATAATAATAAATTATATAATAGAAAGGTTTAGTTTCTTGAGGAAATTAGGTTCATACAACATGAATACATA
This sequence comes from Viscum album, assembly GCA_963277665.1. Classification (NCBI taxonomy): domain Eukaryota; kingdom Viridiplantae; phylum Streptophyta; class Magnoliopsida; order Santalales; family Viscaceae; genus Viscum; species Viscum album. The sequence goes on from OY728122.1 coordinate 603,271,271, forward strand.
TGAAATTTGAAATATTATTTAAATATTTATTTATAGTCCTCATAAAATATTTCATATAATCTTTAGTATATGTAATCACTTGAGAAAATACATTAAATAAAGGGTAAGATAAAAAGCTTAGGAAGGGGAGGAATAATTTAAAAGAACATGATACATGAATTAATGTGAGCATAATCATCATCGTCATATAATAGGCATATTATAATCATCATAAGAATAAGGAAATAATTTTAAAGAGACATAGAATGTGGAATATTCATAATAATTAAACATCCTAACACCGTGGAAAAAGTCCACACATAGAATGTGAACAAAGCTTGCATCATGTTCATGTATATCATATGTGTAAAAATATTTTCTACATAGAATTGGAACAAATATAGAATCATGTTCATGAATAACATACATAATATCATGATATATAACAATTTACCCAATTAATTGGAGGGATATATAATTTTGGTCTCACCCATCACATAAAAATATAATCATAATATTGTATGCCACATAGAATAGGAACATATATCAATCATAAATATGAAATAAATCCACGGTAAAGTAATGGGGTTTGTAATATTACCATGAATCATATAATAGTGAGTGAACTTAGGTATTCCAAAAATAATAATGGGATTAATTATTTTAGATATTCAAGGGTAGAAATAACAAATAAAATAATATATTCCATGGAGAGGATAAGAATAAACATAAAAAGAATCAATATGATATTTTAAGAAAAAGACTTGATCAAAATCATGAAGGTGGATATGAATTCAACATAACATAATGACTAAATAAATATCCATAGAAATGAAAAATGGAAAGTTAACTAGAATTAATTTTAAAAGAAACATAGTGACAAGATAGAGGAAGAGAAGATAAACACAAAAGAAGAGTTGTGTTTGAGAGTCCCCTTACTTGATGTCTTGTTTTGCTTCGTCATGTTTACACCTCCTGTATAATATTTTTTTCATTAAAAAATTAATAAAAAATATATTTTATTAATTTATATCATTATTGATCAATTATAATCATTGTGATTTATTTATTACTATTTCATTAAAGAGATAATGGCTCGATGGCATGTTTATTTTAATTTTCCTATTTACATTTAAATTTATTAGTTTTAATTTGTTTTTGTTAATTATAGATTAGTAAAATTAACTCTATAAGAATAGAAATACATAAATTTATATGTTTATGTATTATATATTATCTACTCTAAATAGTCATTAATATGGTGATAATTAATGTGTTGACAACATCCTTATAGAAAAATAAAATAGACCATTAACAAAACATGCTGGGGGAGAGAGAGTATATATATTATATATAGTTTAGTTATAACATATAATAATTCCATAAATATTTTCTCTTTGAAAGATAAAAAAATGATATTAGGATAGAATAAATAAAAAAATGAAAATATGATGATTGTGGGGTTACCTTTTCATTGATGCTTACTCCATTACTATGGGACTAAAGCCCCGAAGGCTTTATCATTGGATAATACCAGAACATGCCTAAAAATAATATTAGGATTAAGAGAAGGTAATTGGTTATGTATTAGGAGAAGATAAGTTATTTTATAGGGGAAGGGAATGAGAGTAATTATGATTGAGGGGAGGAGTATTTTTGTTATAAAATATTGAATAAATCATTATTTTCAAAGTAAATTTTTTTTAATAGTGGTGTTTTTGACATTATGAATTATATTTGATTTAAATTAATTTTTTATTAATTTTTAACCACTTTAACACTAAATTTATTAGTTTCTAAAAAATAAAGAAATAAAAAATAAAAAATTTCTTCTTAGTGATATATTTTATCTTTTTAAATTTTTAGTTTTTTTATGTTTTTAGATTTATTTAATTGTTTTTAAATGATTAATTTATCTTATTAAATAAATTTTGAGACAATATAACCATTTTATAATTTATTAGGTCCTCATCACTTCACTATTATGTTATAAAATATGTGGTATTGAAAAATTATTTTTTTACTATTCACCTAAAAATTCACATTTTTCCATAAAATTATAAAACATTAACCCTTATAAAATTTCAATGTACTGATTCTAAAAATTCCCTTCATTTTATTAGAATAATTGTTCAACTTAGGTAATTTAAATATTTGATATAAAATTAAGGTTTCAAAAAGTACATTAAAATATTATTTATTTTAATTAACTTATAGTTTTTTTTTAGTTTTTTTTATTTTATATCATTAAAATATTTATATTTACTTTTTTCATTTTAAGTATTATTTATATGTCATTTTACTATATTAATATTCAATTTATTATTTTAATGGTCAGGTTACTATTCCTAATAGTTAGGTTACTATTACCAAGGGTCATATTGGATTTATACTTCCAATAGATACCTCATATTTCCTTAATTCACCATTCACTTCAATTCCTCACAAGTTTATATTTTCATAAATTTAAAAAATTATGATTATATTACTAAATTTTTGTTTCTTTTTTACAATATTGTTATTATGTTTGATAATTCTTAGGGGTCGTGATGTTCTAGAGTATCAAATTCTAGTTATGTTATATATTTTTTGTTTATTTTCCCATTGTACTACTTTCAATTTTATGGATTATATTTACTCTTTGTATGAAATTTTATAAATTAATGAAATAAAGCTATGTTGGGGCATGACATTTATATTATACCATATTTCTAAATATGAAACACATATATATTCAAAAGGAAAATTTCATATAAAAATATCATGTTATTATAAATAATCCAAAACATCCTAACTCATCCTAGAAATTCCCTAGTAAATTTTTATTTCTCTATAAAAATATTTATCAATTTTATTTTTAAGTTACCTATCATGTCCCAAACAATTCTATCTCATTTCTAGAAATCCTATAATACTATAAAATGATCAAATGCATTTTTTTAGCGACTCAACCTTAATTTCCTAGACTTAAACCTAAGTTATATTATCACAATACCTTTATTATTCCACCTCATATGCGAGAGTCTATTGACTAATGAAGAGTTATTGAAACCATTGTTGGGGAGATAATTTTCTCAATAAATAATAAAAACTAGAATAAATAAAATAATTAAAAATTATATCCATAAGTGGTGAAACTCTTTGAAATTTACATTACATGTTACAAACACTTCAGAATGGAAATAAAAATATAAATGTAATGAAACATTTCATGTCATACTATATATATTAAAAATCACCCTTTATCTTATCATAATTCAAAAATAACAAAATAATAGATAAAACCATCGATAATCATCTAAAATAGTATCACACATTTCCTATAAACCTTATATATCTATATATTTCTATCCTATGATACTTGTTAGTATTTTTGATGAAAACCAGAATAACTGCATGTGTGTCAAGGTGCACATGTGATTACAAGACTATTTAGAACTACCCCAATACCAAAAACAAATGATACATTATTTATGTGTATGTATATTCTCATGTAATGAGTCTATATAAAATGAGTAATCCAATGCACCCCACATGTAGTATAAAAAAATATATTAATGAAAACAAAATAAAATAGACAACAACAATATATAGTAGTATACAATATCACCTATTAGTATCCATGGGTCTACTAGGCCACCATGGTTCTTGATCATAATTGCTTTAGTTATCATTAGATTATACTACCATAAATATTTTGAACATCCTTAATGGTTGATCAATGTTAAAAAAAATTCTAAACATTCTCTAATTGAGACAAAATGGAAAATAACTAGTAATCACAAGAGCCAGGGTACCTTGATACCCTTCCCATTACATCATATAACATCATCACATTTTCATACCTATAATATCTTCACTATGATCTATGACATATATAATAATTAAATTCCAAATAATGTATACATTATTTTATAAAACAATTCATTACATAACAATATACATCAACATGCTCATTATCGTAAAAATTTATATTCAATATCATTATATAAGGTGTCATGAAATAATCATAAATAGAACAACATGGTCATCAAAGTAATTTTAAACTTTAACTATCACATAGAATAAACAACTATAACAACCCTATAGGTAATATAAAATAATCATAAATATGATATTGTGATTATATAAATAGAAAAATAATCTAAAAAAATATAATAGGTTCAATAAAAAATAATCACTCCCAAGGGATGAAGGTTCCCACCTGAAAAATCAACCTTGTTTCTGAACACTCAACTGCAATTTCACCATATATGATGAGACCTCACTATCCCTATTAGACCCTATGAATATTTGCATAATATTTAGAATACCTGAAGTACATGTTCAAGTTTTATTTTCTCCTAATGTTAATTTTTCCCCTATGACTAAATTATTCAATTCTTGGACACCTAGAGAACCCATTTGGATCCCTTGGGTCATTTACATACCACTCTGGTACATGATAAAATCCATAATAAAAAACCATTAAACGTTTAGGTCTAAACACATCATATTATTTATAATTAATATATATTTTTAGTGGACATCCTAAACAGTAATGAACAATGTTCAATGTAATGATGTCGAAACCATAATCCACTTAGTGCATGTGATCTATATTAGACTATCTATTTTCATATGAAATTAATCCCAAAGGTCATAATCCTACTCAATTATAGTTTTAATAAAAATTGATGAAATTACATGGAAAACTAATTTATAAACATACTTTTTTCATAATGTAAATAAATAACATGTATTCAACCTTCTTATTCCTCCTATAATCACCGAACCCAAAATCTTTATCAATCCAAGTGATTAATTAATTATTCTAAGAGATAAAATACCCATATACCTTTCAGAAACATAAAAAATTAAATTATAATGAACAATAATAGGATATAGAGTGTAAGAATGATAAATTACCTCAATTTGATGAACAAAGACCATTTGAATCACTCTCGGGCTGAAGAAGATTGAAGGATAACCATTGGGAAGAAGAGAGTGGGAGAGGCTAGCTGAAATAACCCCCTTTGAGCACCCCATACCTATCAAATACTAAGGGTACCTATAATAAATGTACAATATTCATCTTATAATTAATTGTGATCATATTAAATTAGAAAAGACTTTATTTTCAATTTAGTTAGTTAATTTAAGGGTGAAAATTTTGGTTTTGTTTGATTTTTTTGGATTTTTATTAAGAGTGTTCTATTTTTAGATGTTTTAAAAATTTTATAATGAGTTCTTAGAGATAGTGAGATTATTATAAAATATTAAAAGTGATACTTAATATTTTTCAGATTTTAATTATTTAGAAAGGTGGATGCAGGAGGCCAATGGGTACATCATGTAGTGTCACTATGTACCTGATGAACATATCAGTATGGGCACACCTATTAGAATATAACTTAAAATTAGTGGGTTTTTTCACTATTTTTAATTGGAAATTGGGTGGTTGGTGGAGGTCCACTAGGTATCAAATGGTATCTAGGATGGTTTTTTAATAATGGATTAAAATCTTCATTTTCCTCTTCCTATTTTATTACCCATTTGGGCATTCATAGCATGGCTACTCAGACATGTGAGGGGAGGGAAGGCACCTTTTTTTCACCACCCCCTTACATATTATACCTTTAATCTATATAATCCTAAGGAGTTTTGGATAGAAAAATCAAGTTGATTCTGTATTTTTTATCTTATCTTTCCTCTTCCTCTCTTATTCCCAAATTTTTGGTTGAATGTGTTAGGGATTTGGGAATTTTATTTCAGTAAAGCATAGTGGAATAACTCCAAATGAAAGGAATTATGGGTATCTTATAATTCAAAACCTTGTTAAGAGGGAACACATTCCATTAATTATTATTTTTGATGAAGGTAATTTATTATTTTTATTTATTTGGGAATTTATCTAAATTTTTATTTAAATTATGAAGTTTTAAGTTAAGAAATTTAGGGATTTTATTATTAGGGAATCAAGTGAGAACCTAGAGTTGTTTATGGTTCTTTTAGATTGTTTTTTGGGTTTAATATTTTTTGAAACTTTGTTTATATGTTATAGGGATCTTCATTAAGCTCATAAGATTACGACTAGATCACAAATGGGGAATAAGGGTAGGTGGTCTCAACCCCCTTTTGTTTAATTTTTTCACTATTGTGTTGTTTCTACCACTTAATTTTTTGAAATATTTTAAAAATAAAATTATTTTTTTGGAATTTTAAATAAGGGATTTTCATAAGTAAATTAATCTGCTAAATTGTATTTTTAATTGAAGAAAAATACCTAATATTTATTATTATTATTATTTATTTTATTTTTTTATATACTCATGAAGTGTTTCTATATAACTTGTTACTTATTTAGTGTTGGTTAGAGTGAGTAACTCAAGATGGGGTGAATTGAATTTCCACTAAAAATTTCTGTTAAAACAAGTTTGAATAAAATCCTCCAATTAAAGATAAATATGCTTACATAGTCAAAATAGTAGTTTAGTATAATTTTTACCTTTTTAATGATTTCTTAAATCTTTATTAGTGATTATTTAAAATAATATGAATATTATTTTAACTTTTGGAACCAATTTACTCAATCAAATAATTATATAAACACTAGTTAAGAATAACTATCAAAGTATATGTTTTGTTTACAGTTTAATGCATTGTAAATAATGAAACAAATCAAATCATATAGTGGAATATAACAAGGGGTTTAGTCTCAAGATGAGACCTAATCCACTCCACTTGGAAATCAACCACTACCATGTAGATTATGTAAAAATAATATGATCCACAACCTAGATCAGGTATAAAGACAATAGCTAAAAATATGTATAGGCCATCCGAGGACCTCTTCCACAAAAATTGTGGCAAGAAAAAAACAAAAGTTCACACAAGGACCTATTCCAAAAACACCATTGGTATAAAGATGAAAATAGGGTTGAAAGAATATATTGTATTATCCAGTTATTGTTTAGGATACAATTCATATTGATAAACATAACAAACAAAACACTACTTAAAAATTAAATGAAACAAACATAAAGATAAAGTATTAAGATATATAAAATGTTAATGTCACTTGGTATAAAGGGCTCATATGTTTGAGTCTCTTCAGATATATATTGGATAGTATATCGATCCATTTTTTTTGAAAGTAGCAGTAAAATAGAGCATGACAAGGATCTCTTTGTTTCGATGGTAGAAAAGGATTTGAATGTGTTGGTTGGAGTAGGACACTCAAGAGGGGGGTGAATTGGGTTCCTATAATTTTTTTTTGTTAAAGGGTATTATTTGAAGTTCCCCCAATTTAAAATAAAATTGGTCAATTAACCAAGGTAGTAAAATTATAATACTCCAACTATTCAAATAGTTTCTTTGAAGATTTATTAATTCTATGTTATAAAAATATTATACATTGATATAACTTTTGAAACAACTCTAATAAGACAAAATAGTTATAACTACTATCTAAGACTAACTATCAAAGTAAAATTTATTTTTCTAAAATATAAGCTAAAACAGAGAAAGAATAAATTGAAAAACACAGTAGATAAAACAAGTGGTTCAGTCTCAAGTTGAGACCGAATCCACTCCACTTGGTGATCACCTACAACCATGAAATTTAAATTAATAAACAATTTAATCCACACCCTGGATTAGGGTTCACAATAGCACACATGATATCTAGGTCACAAGACCTCTACCATAGTTCTTCGTGGGTACAAACTACCTGGTCACAGAAGGACCTCTTCCACTCTTATTCATGAGAGTAAAAGGTATAAGAAGGTATGAGTGGAAAGATATCTTGTATCCTTCAGTTTGATATAGGAGACAGTGTGTGTTTTACAGATAGATACACACATTGCTCAAAAGTATGTAAAAATACACACAATAGAGAAAATAAATATGATAAAGGATTTTGAAGGCTCTGTGTGTGTTTAGATGTAGATCTAGACTCTTTAGATTTATATGAGATGAGGTTTGATTCCTCTTCTAGAAGTTGACACTAAAATAGAGTGTTGTATTCTAGCTTCTAGGTACAAGTATGGTTTTGTAGGTATATTATTCTCCTTCTTTGACATGCTGAAGTAGTTGGTCAATTAAATGTACATCATGATTGAGATTTCCCTATGTGTTCTTCCTTTATGCTTGAGTTCACTATGGGTGTATATGAATCATGGATGTTATTTTGTGTGTCTCACATGCAAACATGCTCCCATATTTTTTATTTATCTCTTCAAAATTATTTTTATTTTTGAGGGCCGACAGAGAGAATGACCTTTACACATGTGTAGGTTCATCGTACCTCGTATTGTCTGCTAAAAGTCCAATAAAAGATTATTAAATATGTCAGTATCATTAAATGACTCAAATATTACCATTAGAAATAATTTTAATAAATGAAAATTTAAACAGTCTATCAGTGACTTGTCTATTTTTACCTCCTTCTATCAGTGTTTCATCCCATTAATATGTCATTCTGTCAGTATTTCCATACATCAGTGACTCATTCCATTGGTAACTCATTTTAACTGTCGATGAGTCCTTGCATCGGTAGCACCATCCATCAGTAGGTCATCTGTTTCAGTGAGTCATATGAATCAGTAGGTTGTTTGCGTCAGTAAGTCATATGCATCGATTTGTTTTCTACGTCGAAAAGTCATATTCATCGGTAGGTTATCTGCATCGATAAGTCATATGCATCGGTAGGTTGTCTTCATCGGTAAGTCATCTCTTTTCTCGGTGTCAGTCTGCTATACTTGGAAACTAGTTTTGTCCAGACTATTTTACAATATAAATGTAAATAGAATGTACCAAATCTATGTGAGATCATAGATACACATAATTTCATATATTGAAACTCAAATAATTATGATTGAAATGTTTAGACTTGATTAATACGAATTTATATGATTAATATGAATTTACATGATTTGTGAATTGACATGATTTTTGATTATTAAAACTACTAATACAAATATAGAAGAACCCACATTCCCCTATGGGCCAAAAATCTCCCCCATTTTTATGATCACAATTCATGGCATTATGAAGTACAAAAAGGTAAAGTATAGAAGGATAATGCCAATTGGTTCTCCCCCTTTTGGGATTATAAAAAATATAACAGGTATCACATAAGGAAAAGTATAATAAATTAATAGATAAAATTGAAATGGCGGAAAGGAAAGAACAAAAAAATTCCATTAATCAAGAAAGTACAATGGAAGAAAAGTATCCAAAAAAAGAGAAAAATAAAGCAAGAATCCCCATCAGAGAGTTATCCATACTATAGTTGAGGGTTAATAAAATCCTTTTATTTTTCATAAGGATCAATATAGGGTCTAGGAGGTGATGGTTGAGAAGCTAGAGGGTCTGAAGAAATTCTCAGAGGAGGTAGGATCACCCCTTCTGGAACATTAGGTACAAGACTGGGTTGGTGTTGGGACAACACAAGAGGTTAAACCTATTCTAGGATAACTGAGAGAATCTGAGTCAAGTCATGAGAAACTGACATTCGGGTTATAGGCACTGATCCATGAGGTCCAAGAGGTAGATAAACATATAATAAAATTACTTCACTTCATACATGGAGGAATGGATTTAATAGTTTGATGAAATCCTCAATAATCTCACCACCATACTTCATTTATTTCTCAAATTCATCCTTATTCTCCATGATTTTTTCCAATAGAGGAGTGAAGTCCTTCAATTGTTTGACATGTTCTTTGAATTATTTTTGTAACTAGGGGTAAAGTCAAATTTTCTACCATATACTTAAAATCACTTTTCAACTGGTTCTTGGAGTAAATCTTGGATAAATATGAATTAAACCTCTTTGTAAGCTCTTCCTCAGTGGAAGATTCTTCCTTGGAATAGAATATGACCATATCATGCACACGATCACTATTCTTCACAATCTTTTCTAGGTTTCTCAGACCAGAGGTATCAAAAAGAGGTTTAAGTTTCTCTTTTACAATAGTTCTGATTGCCTCAATATCCAGAGACTAAGAGGTCTAACCATATGTGGAAGTAATATTAGTAGGAGTTGAGGTTGAATTATATCGCACAATTCACTTTACTTCCTTTTTCAGATTGAAAAAGTCATGAACTTTAAGATGAGAAAAAATATCTTCAAGTCCTTTCATGACACTCTCCATTGTAGTACTGTACTCAGTGTCTAAATCATTGATTCTAGTAGTTAGCTTCTTCATCTCAATCCCAAGATTGGTGTTATTTTCCAAAATGATTTTGGCAGTTGTAATCAAATTTGGATTAATTTCCCTTATCACTATATGTGAAAATGAACCAACATCAGCTTGAGATGCATTGGTTGAGATAGGAGTAGAACTAGAAGTCCAAGTTTCCCTGATACCTTCAACCATAGATTAAATAGATTTCAATTTATTATTAAGATTTATGTTTTCTCTTCTATCTTTATCAATATCATATCTCATATGAGATTTTACTGAATGTCTTACTAATGAAAATATGTCTTCCTTGAATTTTTACAAGTCTGAGTTAGTGATATAGTCACTAGAAAGGGTCTATCCATTGGTTCCTCATAACAGGTACAAATACTTTGTATTCTGAATCTTCATAATCTAATCCTAGTGCTACCTAACCAGGATTTATTTCCTATTCAACTATTATATCATCATGTAGAGGATTGAGAGTATCAGGACTTACTCCACCAAGTTTATTCTCTTATTTAGATTGATTCTCTCTTTCTTGAGGATCCCCCTCAATCTGGGCTTTCTTTATAGAGTTCTCATCTTCAGTATGTGGTTTTCTTCTTTCATAAACCAAATGAGGTACAAGAATTTCTTGAGCTTCCATTTCAGCAACAACTTCCACATTTTCTCCCACTTCAACAACAACTTTAGGAGGTTATTCCAACCAAGTCTAATCTATAGATTTAATAATTTCAATATCTTCACCTTGATCATCCTTATGATGGTCACTATCACTTCAATTTATTTCATCATCATCATGTCTAGAGACATGTTGTTCATTTGTATTTTTATCACCATCTTCTTCACCTTCTTCCTCTTCACTACCACTACCACTTTCACCATATTCAATTTATTCTTCTTCCTCTTCAGATCCACTGGATCCACTTACATATTCCACACTGTCTGAGAGTTCTATCTCTTCATCCCCATTATCTTCAAGAGTGATCTCATCATAGGGTAAGGCATGTGGAGGATTAGGATGTCTAAAGGAAAAACTTTTGCAAGGTTCAATGGTGTCAGGATCACTCCTATAATCAGCAGGCGATCCCTGATATCTAACTAGAGTGACATGCTCTTCTTCTTCTTCTAAGGAGTAAACAACTTCTTCAGTTGGTCCCAAACTAGGATCGACCATATTCTAAGTCCTAGTTGCATAATACACTAGATTGAACTTTTCATAGATATTATCTTCATCTCTAACCCATTATCTCTTCCATGGGTTCTAGTTTATTTTCATCCTCTTACAAATATCTTTGTTGAGGAAGATCCCACTGCACTTAAAAAAAATTCTTCTTCTTCATTTACACAACCTTTTTCTTTCAGCATATATGATATCATCCTTGGATAGGACATGGAACTAGTTTTTATAGAAGGTTTTATCATCTCACTCATGTGTACAGTAAGGTATCTACACAAATTTATGTCGATCCCTTTTCTCAGAAGATAAACTAAGTATACATCTTGATATTTCAGATAATAAAATTCCCCTTTCCTGGGATAGATTTAATACTTGATAAAATTAAAAAATATTTTGTATTCTACACTAAACTCAGTAGAAATGGGTCTTATATGGTCATCATTATTAGTGAGTTTCTTTAATGCTGTCTCAAAACAAAACATATCACTCTCAGGTGGAGAGGTACCTTTATAATCATCAAATACACCTTCATGAGGAACTTTAAGACATTCATCCAAATTTATTGAAGAGAAAGAGATTATCTCCCCTTTTATTATGGATTTTATCCAGGCAACATTACTTCTGTCCAATGGAAACTCCATATTCATGTAAAATTCATGAACTAGCTTCAGGTAAAATGGTTGTTCATTATTTGAGAACCACTCAATACATCCTTGACTTTAAGTACATTGAGTATCATAGAATTTCTTTCTAAAAACCATTTCACGAGAACTTCTTTTTCTATAGTTACAACACGATTTTCCAGAGCAGCATTTATCGGTGATGAATATTTTCTCGATTCACCTTTTTGTTTCTTAGAAGCACGAAACATTCCATCATCAAGAGCTCACTTAATACAAACCATTCCAATACATTCAGTCTGAATGTTATAAGGTGAAAGGTCAGGGGTATAGAGAGAGATAAATAACCAAGAGAGTGTAGAGGTAGAGTAGTAGAGTGGATCAATTCAAATTTATATCATTTAGGGATTTTGGAATTATGAAATCGTGGAATCATGAACCAAGTTTAACAAAATTAATGAAACAATTTCATTTTTATAAAAACATAAAATGTATAAAAACAATGAGTCATATGTGTCCGCATGAAAGATTTTGAATAACACTAACGGTGCCAGCAGGACAAGGCATTAGTGTCGGCATGACATAGCGTTGGTTTCGGTATGAAAACTATGTCATCATGACATAGAATCAGTGTCAACATGACAAAATATCTTAAAAAGATAAAAGGAATAGCAACATGAGGTCTTTTAGATTGATTTTTCCTAACTCATGTCTGATGTAATTGATTCTTTTAGAGTTCAATTGATTAGTGAATATGTCAGAAAACTAATATTCAATGACAATAAATTCAAAAGTGATATTACCCTTTTGATAATGATCTCTCAAAAAGTGATGTCTTACATCAATATGTTTTGTTCTAAAATGAGAAACCAGGTTCTTAGAAATGTTAATAGCACTTGTATTGTCACAATTTATAGGCACATATCTAAATTGATATCCATAGTATAGAAAAGTGAGTTTCATCCACAAAATATGATCACAATAGCTACCAGTAGCTATGTATTTAGCTTTGGCAGTAGATAATGCAACATAATTTTGTTTCTTACTAAACCATGAAACCAAATAAGTTCCCAAAAAGTGACATGTTCTTGATGTTCTCTTTCTATGTAACTTTCATCCACCAAAATCATCATCAAAATAACTCACTATATCAAATGATTGTCCTTTACAGTAAAACAAACCTAAATTGATAGTATGTTTGAGGTATTTGAAAATTCTTTTAACATTATTTAAGTGATACTCTTTAGGATTAACTTGAAAACAGGCACACATACACACACTAAACATTATATCTAGCCTAATAGAAGACCATTATAGAAAACTTCAATCATTTCTATGTAAGTGGTTTGATTAACAAATTTACCATCTTCATCAAGGTATAACTTACAAGTAGTACTCATTGGAGTGTCGCTACTTTTAATTCTATCAAATTCAAATTGTTTTAAAATGTCTCTTGTGTATTTACTTTGATTCAAAATGATACTTTATTTATTTTGAGAAATCTGAAATCCAAGAAATAATTTGAGTTCACCCATCAAAATCATTTTAAACTCAGTTTGCATAATTTTAGAAAAATCAATACATAAATAATTTCTTGAATATACAAAAAAATCATCAACATAAATTTTAACTACTAAAACATCTTTATATTTTTTTATAAAAAAGTAGGATCAACAATTCCTTTTGAAAAACCTTTTTAATGAGAAAAATACTTAGTTTATCATACCGGGATCTTGGAGATTATTTTAAACTATATAAAGTTTTTGTTAATTTGAAAACATGATTTTGAAAATGAGGGTTTGTAAAACCAGGGGGTTGTTCAACAAAAAAATCCTCAACTATATAACCATTTAAGAATTCACTATTGACATCCATTTGATAAAGTTTGAAATTTAGACGTGTTTCATATGCAAGAAAAATTTTAATGGCTTCAAGTATATATACTAGGGAAAAGGTTTCTTTATAGTCAATTACTTATTCTTGACTATAACCTTTTTCTACCAATCAATCTATGTTTCTAACTATGTTACCAGCTTCATCTAATTTGTTCCTAAACACCCACTTAGTGCCTATGGTCAAGGTGTCTTTGGGTCTAACGACAAGTTTCCAAACTTTATTTCTTTAAAATTAATTATGTTCTTCTTGCATAGCCATCACCCAAAATTCATATTTAATTACATTATTGATATTTTTAGGTTCATGTTATGGAAAGAAGGCTTGATGATTAACTTGGTTTCTAAGAGAAGCTCTAGTTTGTGTCCATTTATCTAAGTCTCCAACAACAACATCTAAAGGTTGATTCTTGAGGGTTCTAGTTGGTTTAGAAAAAGAGGGGCATTAAATTTAAGGTTCATCTATAGGTTAATGTTCATCATGTTTAGAGTTTGAAGAATTTATAGAACTGTTAGATTTAACATATTTCTTGACAAGAGGATTATATGATTTTTTATTTATTTCCGGATTTGACATATCATCTTAAAGGTTGTCTAGGGAGGTCTAAGGTTCACATGGATCTGTTTTATCAAATTTGACATGCACAGATTCTTCTACACACTTTGTACTTTTATTAAAGACTATATATTATAGGTTGAGTAACCTAGGAAGATTCCTTCATCACTCTTGAATGCAAATTTTTCAATATTTTCCTTTTTATCAAGGATGTAGACTTTGCAACCAATTTTTTTGAAGTAACTAACTTTGGGTTTTCTATTATTCCAAAACTCATAAAGAGTCATTTTAAGAATAGGTCTGATTAGGACTCTATTAATAATATAGCATGCTGTATCAACAACTTCAGCCAAAAATTAAATAGGTAGGTCATATTCATTAAGCATTGTTTGAGATATCTATAGTGAAGTTATATTTCTTTTTTCCGCAACTCCATTTTTTGAGGTGTCCTAGGGTAAGAGAATTTATGACTATATCTATTGTGTGAGAAAAAAGATTCAAAGTCTTGATTTTCAAACTCATGTCCATTATCACTTTTTAAGTATTTTATTCTAATTACACTTAGATTTCCACTTTTTTATCATATTATTGAAGTAAGTTCATGCTTCACTTTTGTGAGCTAAGAAATAAGTCCAAATATATCTAGAAAAGTCATATATAAGAACATAGACATAGTGTTTCCCATTAAGACTAGAAAATCGAGAGGGTTCAAACAAGTCCATGTGAACCAACTATAAAGGTTGAGAAGTTGAAACTTATTTCTTTGATTTGAAAGATAACTTGTGATGTTTACTCTTTTGATAAGGATTACAGACTTTGAAATTTGGAAACTCAAGTTTGGGTAGGTCCTTGACTAGTCATTTTATTGTAATATTTATAAGGGAGTGTATATTACAGTGTCCTAGTATTCTATTCCAAATACAAAGCTCTTTTTGAAATACACTTAAGCATGAGACATTTTGAGAAACTAAAGAATCTAAGTTAACAACATAAAAATTTTCACTTTTGAGAGAAAAAAATATTAGTTCATTTTTAGAGTTAAAAAAATTATAATAATCCTATTCAAATTTAACATGAAATCCATCATCGCATAATTATGAAATACTAAGAAAATTATATTTCAATACATCAACAAAAAGTACTTTAGAAATTAAAATCGAGTTAGAGTTACTAATCTGGCTTAAGCTAATTATTTTCCTATTAGAATTATCCCCAAAAGTGACATATCCACCATAAATATTGATTAGTTTATTGAGGCTTGAATAGTATACTATCATATGTCTTGAACATCCACTGTCTAATTACCACTGACTCTTATAGGATCTCTTCAAACATCTTTCCTATAGAATAATCAAACGAAAATAGATTTTGGTACCCATACTTTTTTGGGTCCAGTAAAATTTTTAATCCATGATTTTGGTACTCAAATTTGCTTCATGGATTTTCTATAATAATTATATAACCTATTTGAAAAATAGACTCTATTTGGTCAAGAAAACTTAGAGGTAGTAAAATATTTTCCAGAACTTGAACTAGCTGCAGAATTCACTACAGGAAAACTGCCTATTAGAGGCGGTTTAAACCGCCGCTATATGGTTTGGCGGCGGTTTATAGAAACCGCCGCTAAACTGAGCGTCGACAATCTATTAGTGGAAGTTTTATTCATTTCGCGGCGGTCAAAGAAAAGCGTCGTAGAACCTCATTTCGCGGTAGTTTTTGGTAAATTTAGCGGCGGTTTTAAGGGATATTTAATTAGCAGCAGCTATAATCGCCGCGAAATTCAGGCATGTCATGCGCCTGCTTAGCGGTGGTTAAAACCACCACTAATTCTGACGTGATTTCGCAGCAGTTTTAACCACCGCTAAATGTATTGCCGATTACATTTAGCGGCGGTTTAAACCGCCACTAAATGTATAAGTGGTAAAACATTAGCAGCGGTTAAAACCGCCGCGAAAAGATGACCCGAAAAAAAAATAGCATTTCTACTTATACTGCACCACTGCCCTGAAAAACAAACCAAACAAGAAACCATTTATCATGCCAAACATTCTCAACGGGAAGGAATTCATCATATGTTTTCACTAATAGAAGTATTCCCCCAAGCTTAAAAATATTTCATAGGCCAATTTCTACCTCACCATGGGCTAGATAAATAGTTTTGGTTCCTAGAAACCATCAACTAATCAACTCACTATGGAATTATGGTTTATGGTACATTATAAACTAAAAAATATATGTCTCCTCATAATGATGAATAGCATGCACAACTATCAAAGAAGAGAAGGTTTGGTGTTACACCCAACATGGTTAACATCACTAACAACACATGTACTAAAAACATTCATGGTTTTAATCACACCCAACACAACTATCAAAGAAGAGAAGGTTTGGTGTTACACCGAACATATATACATGAAGATAAAAATGGTTAACATTACACCCAACCCATATAATAAATAATAACAATAGTTGGAATTACATTCAACCCATGTAACTAACAAGAACACTAGTTTTAATTGCACCCAACCCATATAAGAAGTCATAGGAATATTTGGAATTAATCCCAATCTATGTAAAAATCAAGATAAATTGTCAGAATCATGTATAACCTACATAACCACAAAAATTTGGTTGGAATCACACCCAACCCATATACCAATAAGAATAATAGTTGGAATCTTATACAACTTATTATAAAGTGTTCAACATGGTTAAAAAATAGCCAACCTATATAGCATGCCAAAGAAATGGTTAGCATTATGACAAACCTAATTAACAATATAGAAACATCATTGGAATGAAACCCAACTAAAGCACCAAGTAAAAACAAGAATTTAATTACACCCAACCAAAAATATACATCATTTTTCTAAAGTCACTCTTACTTGGATAAGATCTCCACTATCAATTATGTTGTATATAATTCACCATCATTGAGGAATTTCTTTAAATAACTTTTAAGATATTATCATTTCACATTAATACATACCCCTCTTGGTTATAATTCCAAGTTCTACCACCAATTTAAATTTAATTCATGGATGTACATGATTAATAATTATAAACTAGAGGACCTTACACAGCCCTAAAAAACGTTTCCTAAATCTCATCTATGAGGAAATATAATTTTGTTCCATCCTGATCCATTGTTACCTTCCCTTCTACACTTGTGCATAAAACAACACATACAACATATATATAATAAGGATAAAATTTATGCACCACCTCCAAAATATTCATAAACACACTTTCATTTAATTTTGATGAAAAAGTTGATCCAATTCAATAAGAATACCTAAAGCATACAAAATACCTAAAATTGTGGATTTAGAATGAAACACAAGATAACATCAAATGAAACAAGAGATTGGGGGTCACATGGATTTATACTTATAGTTTAGAGATGATCAAAATTGAAAATATTTGATTCCATAAAGGATTAAAGTGTATGGATCAAAATGTGCCAAAGAAGAGAGGGGAGGGATCACTACTAGTCATTTGTCCTATAAGGAGGAGGAACGAGGATTAAATGGGTTGATGTTCAGTCAGAATAAGAACCTTTAAAACATCATTGTTATAAAATACTTTGTATAGATGATTGACATTATGGTTCCAGGAAATAAGGTCTCTCCAGTCTACCACATAAGAATACATTTGATAAATAGAGGACATATTTAAAGATAATAGATAATATATTAGAAGATATGTAACCATTAAGAGAGAATCAGTTGTGCTAATCAAACAAAATAAGTGCATAACATGGAAAACATTACGTGGACCACATGATCCATTCTAGGTCACGAAAATCACATAACCCACAAAAAATATTTTGATCACATGATTTTTCTTAATAAATATAATCATGTTACCATGTGAAGGTCACATGAATAACATAAAGATTAGTAGATCATGAAAAAATCCTCAAGAGACAACTGAATCACATAAGATAGACTAATGGCCAAGGGTGTGCATCAAAGTTCAAATAAATTACCATTGATTAGTTCATGGATCAATTAAGTAAAATATTTAGAAAAGGTGATCACACAAAGAGGTCAAGTGACATGATCACATGATTAGGTCTGTTTTATGGTTCTTGTGATGAGGTCATGCAATGTTGTCTTGCAAAACAATCGTACGAGAGAGGAGGTTTTGAGAGCTATGGAGCTTCATGTCACTGGTGAAATGACCAGCCTCTCACCCCCTATTTATAGGGAACCTCAAGGAATATGAATGGAATTATAGAAGACCAAAATATGTTTTGAATTCCAACCATAGAAATCATAAGAGACTCATGAAGTCATTTCCTACCTCATAACTGAGTCCTTGTTCCTTCAAACATCACTTTTGTGGGGGGGGGGGGGTATTTTTTGACGCTAGCCAAATGAGCATTTTATATTTTAGGAACAAAGAAATACCCAAAGCATAGGTATTAATATATACCCAAAGGAAATAAAATTCTATCATTTATACATATAGATTCATCACCTAGGTCACAAGGACCATGTGAACTTCAATGAGGCTCATGATCACATGACCCTAGGAACATCATGCAAAGGGGTTATGCAATTCATGTGATCTGTTCCTGATCATGTGAAGCCCCATCAAATAGCCCAATTAATCATGTAAAACCCCTCTGATTATTCTTTTTTATCATATGACATGTCATCTAACAATCTCCCAATATGTTCATAAAATAAAAGTTAGAAAAGAGGGAAGCTTCATGGGAAGGGAGTTGCATTGGTTTTCATGTGATGTGGTTACGTGCCTCATAAAAACTATTAATGATCATGAAAATCACCTCAGAAAACCATATTGATCTAGTGATATCCATTCAACATGGCTATTTGGACATGCAACACCCTAATGAGTCCAATTCCCATTGCTGAATTTACAACATAAACATCAAAGAGCCTATTACCATAGATCATCTAACCAATGAAACAAACACATCATTCTCTTTACCACCTGAGGTTATTGTGATCATTCAAGGTTATCCACTGAAGCTCCTCCAAGACCAATGGTTTTTTAAAGGTTCCATACACCACACATGTTATATATACAAACCAAGATTTCCCATATTTTTTCAACACATCAACAATACTACTCATGGTCCGATGATGCATCGTCAACCTCTCCACCTCCATCTCCTACTACCATCTGTAAGAAAATTATATTGAAAATTAAATATTGTTTCATATTTATAATTAATCTTAAAACCAATAAAAGTTTTCAAACTAAATGTTTTTTATTTTTTGTGATTTACCTTCTCACCACCACTCGGTGCACTACCACTGGGGGAATATCTGCTCATCTGCTGATATAAATCCGTCAACGCTTTCTGCATAGCGGATATCTGAGCCCCTTGTTCTTGAACTGTGGATCGTAGAGAAGAAATCTCCCTCTGAGAATCTTCAGGTTTGGGCTGACTATAACCAAGAGTAGATGCGGCTGGAATCCCTGATGGCTTGCTAAAGACCTCAGATGGTACGGGTCCCAAACCCATCCCGCACACTCTACTAGGATGCTCCTTCCCAAGGACTTGAGCAACCGGGTCATCCTGGGAGACTGAGTAGGACTGCCCAGGATTGGCATCCCATAGTTCTTTAATTTTTACCTATAAATCAAATATCAATACATATTAACATAGTAAAAACTGATAATAAGTTATTATA
Source organism: Viscum album (assembly GCA_963277665.1). Lineage (NCBI taxonomy): Eukaryota > Viridiplantae > Streptophyta > Magnoliopsida > Santalales > Viscaceae > Viscum > Viscum album. The sequence goes on from OY728122.1 coordinate 603,291,342, forward strand.
ATAAAAATTTGACTTCATACCCCAACTTCTTTGGTAGGCTCATTAACAAAAGAGTCATCTGATTTTCTGTGAACATCCAACCACAATTCAGTCCGGGAGGCTTCGTGCCCTAAATTCTGTGACTGCATTAAGAAAATATAAATAAAAAATTCAATATATTAAATAGATAATATTTTATTATAAATATTTAAACTATTTAAAATATTACCAATGACATTCGGCTTCTAGAAAAGCTTTTTGAGCCCGCCGTGTGAGGGATGACTTGCTTCACCCTGTTTGATGCATTCTGTTGTGAGAGATCCTTAAGGAAATAAAATTAAATTTAACAGTAATGTATCCAATGTCATCTCCTCTTCATATACATGTATTAATGTAAAATTAGGATAATATAATAATATATATTGCAATACCATCCGCTTCTCATCACGATGCCTGTCAACAAAAACTTTCCACTACTCTTTCGGTACCCCACTGGGTAGCTTGTCATACATTTGTTCCAAGGTCAACGAAGTATCATTGACATCACACCACAATCTCCATTTTAAATCTTTCCATTTTTTACCAAGATTTTTCAAATTCCACTTCCGTGCTATCACATCAGCAACTGTGAAGTGGAAGAACATCTGTATACAGAAATTCATTTTGAACATATTAGTAACATGAAATTCAATTAAACCATAATGTAATAACATTACCTTTATTTGAGAATCGAAAACTTCATTTTTCCAGTTTGGAGGCATATGTCTCCAATCATCATATGAAATGGGAATGGAAATGGGCTCTGTTGCCAACTGACCTATAATCTGGCCAAGTAACCCCGCAACATCATCTGTAGGGACCCCATAAGAATCAAATGGCACGACTATCTTTTCTCCATTCAAGTTCCAAACATATGATCTTTTTAAGTGTTTCTCCACGGTTTATTTTTTTCATCTTCAATGATCAAACAATTAGTATAAAAAAATTGCAATAAATTTATTTAATTAAAATTTATACCTATAACTGTGACCCTCCAGTGTGTCCGGGATGAACTGGAAGGGGTCTGTCACCACCCAACTGATGAGGCACCTGTAGGGGCAGTCGACAACTCAGCCTCTAATGGGAGGCCCTCTGATGGTGTGAGAGATGGTGCAGGGGGAGATGGTGCGGGGGTGTAGGCAGCTGGTGCCTCAGATGTCGTGGGGAGTGACCCAGATGGATCGACATCTGTCGCAGAACTAAAAGAAATAGTATACCGCTTCCTCCTTGGCATTCATGTCATTTAATAAAATAAAATTAAGTTCAGAATATATATTTCAAAAAAATTATGTAGAAAAAAAAAATTAAAAATGATAATAGATGCCCAGTACTAACAAACAAAATATATATAACAATGATAATGAATGACTACAGAAATGAAACAAGTGGTTGCTTCATGAATGAATAATTGTACATACAATCATTTTCCCCTTCAATCATGTCGGTTTCCTTATCCATTGCTTCATCCACTTCATTCATCCTTGCAAGACTAATATTTTCAATATCATGATGGACAAATAATTCTGCTTCCTGTTGTTGATGACATTCAATTTCAGAGGTCAAATCTTCCACTTCATCACCCATATCATACAAATATCTTTGTATTACGTGAGTAACTACAGTCCACCCTTCATCCAAAACATCATTCACATAATATGCCATTTTTTCTTGTGATACTAAGATATATGGATCATGCATTTCACGATCACCAACATCCATCAAGCGAGAGAAGTTCACAGAAGTAAATTGCAATGAATCTCTTTTAACACCTCTGATAATATCGACCCATTTGTATTTGAATAAAACAATAGAAAAATGTCCATGGTAGTTTAATTCAATAATATCATGCAGCTTTCCATAGTATCCCACTTCAGAAAATGTAAATATACCACTATTCTGTGTTTTCAAACCCACTTCTCGATCAACTATATGAAATCTAAAGCCATTCACATTATAATCGTCGAACTTTCTAACTTGCTTTATAGGACCTCCAGCAAGAAACTTCAAATCTTCTGACAAGTCTGCTCGAGTATCAGTATTCATGATCTGAAAAAAGAAATATAATTTAATAGATTTACAAATTGTATGTGTCAAACTGATATTCTTATTTATTGCAATATTTATGAACTTACACGCCGTGCAAACCATTCTACAAGCTCTTTATACACAGCTTTCGTTATATCTTTCTCATTTCATGTTCAGCCTCTCATTAGTCTCTTTTTTTGTATCCTCAACTCCTCAATAAATGGATCTGAAATTTCACTATTCAGCAGCACATATCTATGTGCCTATAATAATTCTAATTCTGTCAGTGTCACATTTGAGGTCCTCCCAACTGATCGGCCAATAGCAGGAAATATTTTTGATTTCTGATGCATTTGAGATTGAGTTGATGTGTCGTCAACACGTCCAAATCGATTAAATCTTGTCTCAATATCATCTAAATACCTGGAACAAAAGGTAATATATTCCTCGGCCAAATAGCCTTCAGCAATAGAGCCTTCTGGTTGAGCATTATTTCTCATGTATGATTTCAAATGACCAAGATATCTGTGAAATAAAATAATAATATTATGCATTTATTTAAATGTCAATTTTTTTTAATTAACTGGAAAACATATAAATAAAATACCTCTCAATTGGATACATCCATCGATAATGAACGGGGCCTCCTAATTTAGCTTCTTTAACCAAATGCACAGTTAAATGCATCATGATAGTAAAAAACGATGGAGGAAACATCATCTCCATTGCACAAAGAGTCAATAAAAACCTCTCCTGGAGGTTGTAAAGATGAAATGGATGTACAACTTTCTCACATAATTTCCTGAAAAATGTGCAGAATTGGAGTACAAAAGCAGTAAATTTTTCAGGTAATAATGTACGCAATGCCAATGGTAGTAACTGCTGTAACAAAATATGTGAATCGTGACTTTTCAATCCATGTAATTTACGATTCTTCAAGTCAACACACCTTGAGATGTTACTCGAATACCCATCATATACCTTCACATTCTTTAAAATTAAAAGGAACGTATCTTTATCCCTATTTTTCATTGCAAAAATGGCCGGAGCATACTTTTCATTCTCATCTGGCCAGAGATTGCGTTTTATGTTCATTACTTGTAAGTCTTTGTGAGCATTAAGATGATACTTCAACTTTCCATGCTCATTAAGTAATGTGAAAATCAAATTATCACAGACATTCTTCTCAATATGCATCACATCAAGATTGTGGTGCAACAAATTAAATTCCCAATACAAAAGTTTAAAGAATATACTTTTTTTCTTCCATTGTTGCGTTCTGATTTCACTTGACGATGCACTTTGGACCCGTTTTCTGCTATCATTCAAATGAAGAACCTTCCAAAATTCTGTTTCAACATTTTCAAGCTGTGTCAATATTTCAGAACCGGTTAACAACTTTGGAGGTGGTCTACGATCAATGAAACCATTAAATTTTGATTTGTTCAGCTGAAATCTATGAGATGCATCGAGAAATATTCAATGGCATAAGAAGCACCATTTTCTACTATGAGGTAGCCGTTTGGGATCAAAATCAAAGTTAAAAACGGGAAAAGCCAAACCCGTATAAGTGTTCCAACCAGATAAATTCCCAAGACTAGGGAGGTCACTAATGGTCCACAGTAAAGCAGCATGCATTTTGAGCATTGTTTTAGAAGAAACATCAAATGTCTCAACACTGTTACTCCATAACTCCTGCAATTCTTCAATCAAAGGCTGCAAGTATACATCAATATCATTTACAGGCATTTGTTTTCCAGGAATAATAATTGAAATGATAAAAGATGATTGTTTCATACACATCCACGGAGGCAGATTATAAGGGATCAAAACGATTGGACAAATGCTATAACTTGTACTCAAAGTCCCAAATGGGTTGAATCCATCGGCAACCAATCCCAATCAAACATTCCTAGGATCAGCTGAGAAATCTAGATGTAATGAATCAAATGTCTTCCATGATTGGGAATCTCGTGGATGTCTCATTAACCCATCATTGTTATTATCTACAGAATACCACTTCATGTGTTCAGCAGTTTTTGATGACATGAATAATCTTTTCAATCGTGGTTTCAAAGGAAAGCAACGCAAAACCTTTATAGGTGTGTTCATTTTCTTCTTCTTCATAAAATTATGTTCAGTCAGACTTCCAACAACACCCTTTGACTGCCATCTAGAAGAAGAACATTTCTTGCAATTCTGTCTACTTGAATCCTCTCCCCAATAAAGCATACAATCATTGGGACACGCATGTATTTTTATATAATTCAGATCAAGCTTGTTAACAACTTTTTTCAAATCATAAAAAGATTCTGGGATTTTTGCTTCAGGAAATGCATCACGAATTAATTCCAATATCATGGACATTGCCTTATTTGTAATTCCACATAGACATTTGATATGGTACAACTTCAGCAGAAATGAAAGCTTTGAATATTTCAAACACCCACTATACAACTCTTGATTTCCATCGTCAACTAAATCCTGAAACACATTTTTCTTAGTGAAGTTTTCCGTTACATTTGGCTCTACAGAATCAAGAGGAGGATCCAATGATATGTTCAAATCTTGATCTACTTGTGTTACAGTCTCAAAAACATCACTTGTCACGTTGCAATTTGTAGAACCCTCTTCTGGTTATTCTGATATGTTTTGATGTTGATAGTGGTGTCTTGCAGTGCCGAATGCATCATTTATGAGGTTTTGCATTTCATTTTCCAATGTCGATGAACTTGGGACCTCATTCTGTGTATTAACATTAGTGCTCAATCTTTCTGTATTGTTCGATTCTCCATGCCAATTCCAACACAAATATTGACCAGGGAATTGCTTCAGTATTAGATGTTCATAAACTTCATCTCTCTTCAACCATGTTATAAATTTACATTTAGGACATGGAAATCTTATTCTCCCTTCAACGGATCGATTAGAAATCGCAAAATCTAAAAACTCATTCAAACCCTTAACATACTGAGGTGTGTTCCTAAGTAATGTGATCCAGCTTTTATCTTTGTATATCACAATGTTCCTACACAAAATATACGATAGTGTAAGATTTCAGAATCATAATATAATAAAGATGACCCATTGATCATAAAGAATGTATAATATAATAAAGATGATTCATTGATCACATTTACCACTTACTTAGCATGACCAGACAAACCAAACAAGTCTGGTCCTTAGGAGACAGCGTGAACACCTCATTGAGGAGCAATAAGAATATTGGGTTACACAATTATCATAACACTGTCAATCATGCATTTATGTTGCCTCAAACAATTTATATCCCCACTACATTAATGAGATACATTGGTCCACTCAGATTACTTCCACACCCTCACAAAAAATACTACAAATTTCCTGAACATATCATATACTCACATGCTTGGTCATCTCAATTAAATGTTTTATTTTATTTTCCATATCTAGAAATGGGATACTAGTCGGTATTTCTAACATCCATCCAAAATCACTAATATATAATAACAATGCATGGGTTCCCATTTCTAGAGTTTCCCCTCATTGGATTATGTTTAATAATCATTACCTTCACTTATCAATATTATAGATCAATAAAAATAATATGGAATATTTTTTTACCATATTTAGTTTCATAATTTGAACAATGTTGTTGATACTTGTTTATACGCCAATGAATATTATTCTCACTAGATCCAACATAGTGATAACACATTATGATAATTCCCCCACTTAATTTCAATGTTTTTTCATCTATTAACCATTTATTTAGTAAGATACCTAAAACGGTGAAGTCAGATATTTGTTGTACTTTCATCTTTAACCATCTTTTTCTAAATGATTCAAAAGTCTTTCACACTGTATAACTAGGTTACACATCGTGTAAATATTACTAGATACAAGTCATGAAAGGGTATTCATGCTGTGAAAGTTTACACCTTAGGAAGAGTGGTTTCACATTATAAATTTTAAAATAATGGATTTTTAATTCAAGGTGAAGGATTTTTCAACATAATAGAACACCATGGATTTCACAGTAGGTAATAGTATTACACACCATCAAATGGCCCTCGTGTAGTTTTTAAAATAGGCGAGTGGCTATTTTGGTTTCAGTTCTTTTCTCCAGGCCCTTGGATCCCTACCTAGAGATCTTCTCGGGTTTTTTTTGGGAGACTATGCTCCATCTAGATTGATCCATTCAACATTGGATCTTTTATTATAGTTGTGGAACATCTCTCTGGGTAATAAATATTTCTGATTCTTCGTTTCTCTTGATAACGGTGGCACCCTAGGGTAACATTATCAGATCTCGTGGCCTAAATTTCTAAATCATTGTGTATTCTTCTAGATCCTTTGGGAGATCTCATTATGGAGGCCATTCCTTGGTTAGTTGTGGTGCGGCGGATGTCTTTTCTTGAGGTATTTGTTGTTTTCCCTTTCCACCAACCCCTTATTTTCTAATTTATATCAATATTAATGTTTTTATTATATTCTAGGGCCTTCGTTTTCATCATTGGGTTTTCATTGTTGGTGGATCCCATTACGAGAATGTGTGACTTGAGCTTTGAGGTAGGTGGTTCCATCTCTAGCCTATGATAATTAGCTTAATTTCTCTTAATTTATAAGTTGATATATCAAATTGGAATGACTATTTTCATTTGTTTAAGAAGGGGTTTTTGAGAGAAATGTTTTTCCATGATTTTTGATAAATGAAAATGAAATGGGTACTTTTAAAATGAAATGTTTTTCCATCTATTTGATGTTGTTATGTCACATTGAGCATCAACAGTATTCCCATTTCCTTTTTATGTTCATTCAAAAAATGGAGGTAAAACAGTTGTCCCCATATGACATGTTACTTGATTGAACCCCATATAGTCTCACAATATCTGGAATGTTCAAGCTTCTTAATTATTTCACCATAGTCGAATACTTTATCATGATAAAATGGGTGGATTTAAATAGTTAATAAGTTAAAATCCAATGGTGTAAATTCACTAAGGTAAAAGAAGAAACCTAATAATGAAATAAATAGTGACATAATCCTACATTTAGGTAGGAATAGGGAGTGAAAAAAGAATAATTGGGGGTCTCTAGTGATCATCCTAAATTTACAGACACATATTACATCTAGATACAATTTTAGCTACATCATGACTTAAAATTAGCCATCAAAACTAGTGAAAAATATCATAAAACATATTTCTGGACCAAGGATAAACAAACCATGGATACTGGTGGTTATCCTATATAAAAACATTTTGTAGAGACAACTAAATCATGAAATAACCCTTGATGAATAGAATTTCATCATATGACATTGAACACCTATCAAGAACATACACAAAATATAGATTTTATTTTTAACATTTTCTTAATTCATCCTTAGGATGTTCATAAAAAATTAGTTCTAGAAAATGTGGTGTTAACTGAATACTAACTATGAATATAGCTCCACTATTCTCCTTGGATTCTTAGTGAATTTCAGAAAAGGACTCATCAGATTCCAATCATCACTATAATAATTTAATGAATGGGTTGTATTTTTTATCCTTAAGGTATTTTCCACCATCTTTCTCTTACATAGGATATAGAAAATTAAAAAAGTCAAATCCCTAATTGTAATCGATCAATGAGAAATACCTTATACATAGATCATTTTTAAGGAAAATACATTCCATGATTATTCGTTCATAGTAGAATAATAATTTCTCACTGAATTGATATTGACCCCATGATTTTAAAGAATGCATCACCACCAATTCCTCTAGTATATAGGTTGGATAATCCCATTAATTTTGTAATAGGTAGGATGATCTATGGGCCACTAAATGGTCAACTTACACAACACGCTTCCTGAACCTATACCTAAAGTGTAAAGACCCATAAAATTCAAGGGAAATTTTTTCTTAATTTTCTTTGGGATTTTACAAGAATGCAGTTTCTGACAGCACTTGATTCCGAGGCCCGGTGTGCCCGGAATTTCTATCCGAAGTTTAGCTCGGGTACGTTCAGTGAACGAACGAGCGGGGATTTATATCTTTTGAACCAGTGCTCGGAATCGAATTCCGAGGGCACCGATGGAACCGTAGCGCCGATAATTTCTTTGGAACGCCATTTCCGGAGTTGCGTTTTCACGTGAGAAGATGATAAAAATTGTGGAAGTTTAATTTATAAATTAACTACAATTTTTATTTTCTTTTAGTTGTTTAAGGCTTTGGGTGGAAGTTGGGTAACTACCCAACTTCCCAAGAGAGGTTATGAGGGTGGTGGGGCCCACACGAACCCCACCCCTTCATATTCTTCAACCCCCTCAACTCACCTTTAACTTTTGATAACTTAAACATTAATAACTTATGTTATTAATTAAGTGAGTTAAGTGTGGTTATTTGAATTTTAAACTCCTGAAATTAAAATGTTATGTTATGTTAATAAAATAAGAGGTAAGCTTATTTTATTTTGGGGTTGGAACCTTTGTTGCTTGAGAGGTTTGGGGAGAAAATCTAAGGAAAGTTATAGTTCTTCATCTTCTTCCTCTTCGATGAAGAATGTGAAGAACACATCGGTCTCCGACAAAGAACGCCGAGTTCTTAGAAACCGACTACGCGACGCCGTTTACCACGACGTCTTCTTTCGCGATGTCTCCTTCCGCGGCATATCTTTCCGTGACGAATCCTCGTTCGACGAACCTCCGTTCAAGCTCGCACGAGGTAGGGGTTTAATTAATTATTTTTGTTCGTGTTTACTACTTTGTCGTTCTTCGTGAATATAAGACCAAATTCTTTCGATTAACGAGAGGGGGCCGGACCACACAAACACGGCCGACCCTCCTCCCTTATCCTTGTTTTGTTTCTAATGTGTTGGAATGGGAATGGCGCGGTGCCATCACACCGCGCAGGATGGTGCGGCAAGTAATGCGCGGCGCTGTCGCGTCGCGCCGTGAAGTTGAACCAAGTCGCGGTGCCGTCGCGCCGCATCGGAGATAACCGAAGACACCGCAAATGAAGTGGGGCCGCGGCGCTGTCGCGCCGTGCCGGACGAACCAAAATTGCAGCCGGTTTTATGACGCGGCAGAGCAGGGTGATCGGAGGCCGGTTCCGGGCCGCCGGTGTCGGAGCAGGGAGGGGACCGGCCGTCGCCGGTCCCGTGGTGGCAGAAACCGGCCGGCTGGGACGGATCGGCAGGACAAGAAGACATACCGTAGTTCAAACCCCCGGACGGCCAAGAAAAATGGCCCCCATTAATGGGGGGCCACGGTTACAACCAGGGGGAAAGGCGCCCCCCCCCACGGCAACGACTCGACCGTTTGGCCGAGCGCCTGGCCAGCGCGCTGTGCCCAGGATAGGCCAGCTGCCTGGCCGCGCCCAGGCCGGACTGGGCCGTGCCGAAGCCGGGCTGGGCCGCGCCCAAGTGGGCTGGACCCGGACCTGGTTCGGGTCGACCCGATTCGGGTCGACCCCGGGGGTATCGGGCCGGGTCGGACTGGGCCCGAACCCCTTAATACCGAATCTTTTCCAGTCGGATACCCATAACTTGTGTTACGGGCCTCTGATCGACGCACCGTCAGTTGCAATGCGATCCTTGGATTGAGACAGTCGTTTCGGTATATCGCATTTAAGGTTTCAGAATACTTTGGGTTTGGCCGGGTTGGTTCGTACACGAAACCAACCGGGCCCTCGGAGCGGAAACGCTCATATCTTAAGCTCTAGACGTCCGATTGACGTGCTGTCGACTTTGTTGGATTCCTCTAAGTGAGACGAATCTTTTGGATTACTCCGCCTGAGGTTTGGATGCAGGTGGAGTACGGTCGGGTTGGTTTTGCCTTAAAAACCAACCGGGCCCCTGAGACGAAAAAACCAATAACTCTCAGACCGGGCGTCCGATTGACGTGCCGTCTACGACGTTGAGTTCCTGTTGACGATATGGAACTTTTGGATACATCAACTCTAGACTATGTGTCAGTTGATGTATCAGCCTCTCGGCTCATGGAGTGGACCCTTCCGAGGGAGCTTGCTGTGTGCGGGAACCCTAGAGCTGGCTGCGTTTGCTACTGCTACTATGACGACTGTACAGAGATCATCAGTGGATTCGACGACGATGACTACAGCACTCAGCGATCCTATGTGGATAAGTGCTACCGATCCTGTGTGGGTCCGATCCTGTGTGGGTCAGCGCTCAGCGGTTCTGTGTGAGCCAGCACCTATAGATCCTGTGTGGGTCCGACCTGTGTGAGTCTTTGTGGGGGTTAGTTACCTATCAATCCTTTGTGGGTCAGATCCTATGTGGGTCATTGCGGGGGTTAGTACCTATCGATCCTTTGTGGGTCTGATGGCTTAGATGAATCAGTGGATATATCTGATCATCTCTATCATCATACGAAGAAGTATACCTGTGTGAGATGAATCCTGTTTGATTTCATTTGTGGATTGTGTTGTGCTATCCTATGTGGATTTACGTTTTGCTTTCCTATGTGGACTGGGTTGTACTTGGGTTCGGATGTTGGAGCCGAATGAGAATTGATGACTTAGGTATATGTATGGTCATATACCTAAGAAGTGTCGGATGTTACTTCATGATTGCATCTTTCCTTTGTGGATTATCCTTTGTGGATTTGGGAGACCTTCGGGGGTCTCGGGGTCCCTACTGAGTAGCTTATACTCACCCCTGCACGGGCTATGCCCGCACTACACTGTGTTGGTTGCAGACGATGGATAACGCTAATCGTGGTTGAGGCTTGCGGAACAGGATGGTGCCTGGAGGTGGACCACTGGACGGGACGTACTCGGAGCGGTCGACTGGACCCGAGGAGCAGAAGAGGCTATCTGTACTCACCTTCCAGGTGGGATTTCCAGTGGACAGCTCGGCGTTGCGGCTTTACTTTTCAGTTTCTGTTTTCCCTTTCCAGTTTTACTTTACTTTCAGTTTGGGTTTGTATACTGGCCCACTTACTTTCCGCACTTACTATTGTACTCTGTTTTTACTTAGTGTATACTTCTACTGCTTGCTTACTCTGTGGTGTTTGTTTACTTTACAAAGGCAATGCCTTCCTTTTTTATAGGGAATTTACGCCTTGGTACTAGTCGCCAGCCCCTGGCCTATGGAAGGTGAGCTTGGGGTAGTCACGGCACCGGCCCCGAGGACGGGTCTTGACATAAAGCATCGCAATAAACCACATACAACATTCTAGTCTACGTTAACATAAATATGGGTTAGTGTTCCACCACTGATTGTGATCATAAATGTAGGAATAAAATTATGTATTCTTTTTTGAACCTTACCCATTTTTGGTAAATCTTTTTTATTAGTTATGTAAATAGAGGTAAATTTATAAAAAAATCCATATAATATCTATTATGTTTTAATAAGATCCTGATATCAAATTCATGACTCAAATATTACCATAAATTCACTACCCTAATTTCCATTGGATCAACTGACACCCAATGATTCTATGCCAGATACAATATGAATTTGACCTCTCTAATCCAAAATCTATTCTTGGAGTACATGGAGTTAATATGGACATCCAAAAGTGTGCCCAAAACAATTCTTTGATGATAATCATGCTCCACCTCAATGCAAAAGTTTACTAGGATTCCATGCATATACACCACCATAATGTATTCAATTTACTTAGGAAACACACAGTTCATAAGGGCTATAAAAATCATAGGATCATTTTTCATCCTTAATGGCACAAATTTAGACTTGAAGTGGTTGTACCTTATTCATAAATCATTCTTGTGAATTCCAAATCCACTCACACTAAAATGAGGATTCCAAAAGTGAATGTTGATATTATTGAACCACATTTCCCCCATAATCTGATCAACTTGGTCACTGATGTTTGGAAAGAGCTATTTTTTTTATAGAAAACCTTTCCAACTTTAAATACTTGATACAAAATCAGAGTGATATATCATGCTTTATGTAATTCAACCTTGGTTGGACTACGATGAGATTCTTGGGTGAAAAAATACTTTGGATTCTAATTCATCGAACCAAATAATTAATTCCCCTAACTCAATGGGGTCCATATTGAATGAGGGAAGAGATGTAGTATATGATTAATGTACCAAATCAATGATTAATTTTAAATCCCATTACTAATGTATACCTAAAAATTCCTCTAGAAACACCTTTAGGAACTCATATAAAATGAAAGGAAACCCATTTTCAGAACCATTGTCATCGTATTCTAGTATAAGGGAAAATACAAGGGTTTCATGGCTGCCTAAATCTCTCCAGCATATCCCCTTGGTTGAGTTGGATGTCTTTATAGATGAATAACACAAACAATATCTAATAAAAGAAACCATAAATACAATATACCATAGAGAACCAAAAAATACCATAATTAAAAAACTGTTGAAAAATAAAAATTAAAACCACCACAATCACAATTATGAATTTATAGCACTCCACCCTTACTCAATGTCCATTCACAGTCTACAGACTATGTAGTTTACCTAAAATATGAGTAAATACAAAATACAAACATATTATGGTGACTTTTGGTCCATTATGTGTTGTGTTGGCAAGACATCCCACTCACACCTAGATTCTTAAGCCCAAATAGTTGATGCTCTTGTCTATTGGAAATTACCAAATAAAAGTACCCAAAAGCAGGAAAAAATTTACTCCAATTCCATTTTTTCACATACTAGCCAAGGTTCCTTTGCAACCCAACACCTAGAACATCCCATGGAATAGCTCGAAGTTAATTCCAGATCCACATGGTCTTATAACCAGTGAATTGGATTTGAGGAACTCCATTGGGAATAATTTTCCTAATAGAAGAATATCAAAAGTAATTATTAGATTCACAATAATGAAAACCAATAACCATTAACCATAAAATTCATATATGCATTTCAAGATACACATATAATATATATAGGTAAGACATTATTTCCTCAGATGTGTAATAAAGGTTGGTAGGTACATGGTGTCCACTATGATAATATCAGAGTATATGTATCCCAAAACAAGGAGGTAGAAGGTGACTTCATCAACAAATAATCCAAAAAATTCCAAGTTAATTAAAATCTCCCCGATGATAGTACGACCCAACTTATTCACAAAAAATATCCTAGGAATCTGGGATTTTATATATATATAGGGTTTATCATAATATGTATCCTTAGTATGATTATACACAATACCTCTAATGAAAAATTTATAGGAGTATAATAACACATCATTGAACAAAAAACATAACTAGTAAGCACCTAGAAAGTAGGTCGCCGGAGATGGAGGTTGCGGGGTCGCTGGAGACGGAGGTCGCGGGGTCACCGGAGGTCGCGGGTCGCCGGAGGTCGGGGGTCGCCGGATGGTTGGGGGTCATGGTTGCGGGTCTCCAGGGGGTTAGGGGAAGAAGGGAGGGCATGGGGGTTTGTGGGAACGATCAGGATGGGGGAAGAAGGGTCGAGATTATTAAAATGAATTTTGGGTTTTGTGGAGGTTTATTAAAAACCGCCTTGAAACCTTTCGGCGAAAACGTTTAGCAGCAGTTTTGTGAACCGCTGCCACAAAACCGCCGCTAAACCCAGTTTTTGTTGTAGTGATTTAATTTTTAAGGTAGAAGATAATATTTTATATATTTAGTTACAAAATTTGTTTTAGATAGGTTTCTCTATCTAGGATGATATCCAATACCATACGTGTACTTAGGAGCTATCTATTTACCAAGAATTTAAGTGAGATTATTTTTCCCATTGGTAAAATTTTCTAGATCTTTTTTCAGTTTCTCATTAGACATATTTAGTTAATTTTTTTCTTTGAGTAGTTGAGCATTGTTTTCCTTTTCTGTAGTAAGTTCAGACTTAATATTTATAGTGAGAGAATGCTGTTTCTTTAAAGATTTATATTTATATTTCAATTCATTTCATGTATCTTCTAGCATGTTATAATGTTCAGAGTAATCACTGGTCATATTTTTAGAATCACTTTCATTTCCAGAATAGTAAGAATTATGTATAGAAGAATATAGGGTTACCTCAGATGTGTTTGTCATAAAAGACATATTTTCCATGTCATCTCTTTCATTAGGAGATGATGCTAATTCACTGGAGCTATCCTTAGAGGAACTCCAAGTGACCCTTATACCTTTCTTATATTTCTTGTCTTTGATTTCATACTTCCTTTTGTATTTTAATTTTGGATAGTCAGCTTTGACATGTCCTATCCTCTTACATTCATAACAGACAATCTCCTATAATTTTTCATTTCTTTTATAATCATTTTTCAAGTTTCCCTTATTATCATATCTTCCTTTATAATTGGGACTAATAAATAATCACTTATTTATATAAAATTTCTGGAATATTCTGGAAATCTAAGCCATTTCCTCATAACTCTTTGATGACGATTCATCATTACTGGAGCTTTCAACAAGGGGTAGCACCTTCTTCTTTTCCTTATTATTAGATGTAGTGGGTTTTAAAGCCACCGACTTTCTCTTGGGTTTATCTTACTCTTCCTTATTGACTTTTAATTTTTCCCCATACATCATCAACTTTCCTATTAGCTCCTTGACTGGAATCTTTCTAATATCAAAAGATTCTCCAATTGAGACAGAGGTCCCTCTCTATCTATCTAGTAAACATATGAGTATTCTTATGATTTTCTCCTTGGTTGTAACATATCTTCCTAGTGAGATCATAGTGATCACAATTTCATTAAACCTAAGATACATGTTATAAATAGGTTCATTAGGATCCATCTTAAAGTTATCATATTTAATATTATATGTATTAAGTCTCATTTCCTTAACACTAGAGGTTCCTTCATGTGAAACAAAGTATCCCAAATTTCATGGGTTATTTTACATACATAAAATCTATTAAATTCTTAATCTCCTAAAGAATAGTATAAGGAATCCATGTATTTGAAATTATTATTATAAGCAGCTTTAGTTGAGTTATCCCAAGTAGTTCTAGTAGTATAAGGAATCTTATATTCATCTATAATTGAAGACCAAATTTCAAAACCCATACTTTCTAAGTGCATTTTAATTGTAATTTTCCATTGTGCATAATTTATTCCATTGATAAACGGATGTCTATTGGTAGAATCACCTTCTATCCTACTTTCCATAATAAAATTTTATAAAAAAAATAAAGAGATAAAAATTTAGTATTAACTGAAATTTTAAGATCTTGGAAATAAAACTAAAATCATAGTTGAAAAAGTTTTAAAAAGCTTTGAAAATTGAAAATTACAAATCCCACTAATACCAAATGTTGGTCGGAGTAGTACAATCAAGAGGGGGTGAAATGAGTACCTATAAAAAATTCTAATAAATGGTATTATTTGATGTTCCCCCAATTTAAAAAAATTGTCCAGTTAACCAAGGTAGTAAAGTTATAATAGTCCAAATATTCAAATAGTTTCTCATAAGATTGACTAATTCTCAGCTACAACAATATTAGATATTGATACAACTTTTTAAACTACTCTAATAAGACAAAACAAATATAAATACTATCCAAGACTAACTATCAAAGTAAAATTTAGTTTTTTAAAATATAAGTTAATAGAGAGAAAGACTAAATTAAAAAACGCAGTGGATAAAAAAAGTGGTTCAGTATCAAGCTGAGACATAATCCATTCCCCTTGGTGATCACCTACCACCAAACAATTTAAATTAATAAACAGTTTGATCCACACCCTGGATCAGGGTTCAAAACAGCAGACATGCTGTCCAGGTCATAAGACCTCTACCACAGTTCTTCATGGGTACAAACTACCAGGTCACATAAGGACCTATTCCACTCTTATCCTTGGTAGTAAAAGGTAAAATAAGATATGAGTGGAAAGATATCTTGTATCCTTCAGTTTGATACAGGAGACAGTGTGTACTTTATAGACAGATACACACACTTCTCAAAAGTATGTAAAAATGCAGAAAATAGAGAAAATAAATATGAGAAAGTATTTGGAAGGCTCTTTGTGTCTTGATATGTATATCTAGACTCTTCAGATGTAGCTTAGATGAGGTTTGAGTCCTCTTCTGGAATTTGACACTAAAAAAGAGTGTCATATTCTAGCTTCTTGGTATAAGTATGGTTCTGTAGGTAAATTCTTCTCCTTCTTTGATATGCTGAAGTAGTTGGTCAATTCGATGTACAACATGATTGATATTTTTCCATGTGTTCTTACTTTGTTCTTGAGTTCACAGTGGCTGTATGAGAATCCTAGATGTTCTTCTGTGTGTCTCACATGCAGGCACACTCCCTTCTTTTTTTCTTCTCTCATCAAAATGATTTTTATTCTTAAGGACTAATAGAGAGAATGATCTTTCCACATGCATAGGTTCATCATACCTCACACTGTCTGCTAAAAGTCCTATAAAATATTATTAAATATGTTAGTATCATTAAATTACTCAAACATGACCATTAGAAATAATTTTAATAAATAAAAATTTAAACAGTCTATCGATGAATCATCTATCGGTATCTCCTTCTGTTGGTGTATCATCCCATTGGTACGTAATTATATTGGTATTTATATACATCAATGACTCATTCCATTAGTAACTCATTTAACTATTGGTGAGTCCTTGCGTCAGTAACACCATGCATCGGTAGGTCATTTGCGTCGGTGAGTCATATGCATCGGTAGGTCGTCTGCATCAGTAATTCATATGCATCGGTAGGTCATCTGCATCGGTAATTCATATGCATTATTAGGTCATCTGCATTGGTAAGTCATAGGCATCAATAGGTCATCTGTGTCAGTAAGTCATATGTTCTGTCAGTGTCAGTGTACTATACTTGGAATATAGTTTTTTCCAAACTGTCTTACAATATAAATGTTAACAGAATGTACCAAATCTATATGAGATCATAGATATACATAATTTCTCATATTCAAACATAAATAATTATGACTGAAATATATAGACATGATTAAGACAAATTGATATGATTAATATTAATTTATATGATTTGTGAATTGACATGATTTGTGATTATTAAAACTACTAATACTTAGTGAGGAGTACCAACGGTCCCTTATAGTGGAACATAATGTTTTGTAAGATCCACTCATTCACAGTCGAAATAAAGTAAGGATACAATGTGTAAGCTCTAGTAAAAGTATTTTTCATGTATCAATCTTGATCATATGATTTCTCATAACTAGATCTATGAACATTAGGGACACTTCTTTGAATATATAATGCTGTATTATAGAGAGTTCCTTTGAAGAAAAACAATCAAGATCTTATACATCCTCGTACTGAGATCTGAAATAGAATTTAATTTTTAGCTGAAATAATTAATAATAATCAATAAAATAATCCTTATAATTAAATTTAATAATATATCTTTTGGGATCATTTAATTTAAATTTTCTAGAATAGTAATGGTGGGTGAGCCAGGCAGTGTCTCATGTATGGAGGTGAGATGGTCCAATGGTGGGTTAGGCTGATGGTAAGTCATCTTTTGATAGGTCATCTGGTGGTGACTCATGTTTAGTGGTAGGCCATCTAGTGGAATTTTAAGTCTAGAGGTGACTCATTTCTATTGGTTACTCATACTCAGTGGTGACTCTTTTCATCCAATGAGTCTTTATTTGATGTTGGACTTTTTTAGTGGTGAGTAATTTTTAACGGTTATTAATTTTCAGCAGTGAGTCCTTCCTAACGGCGAGTCATTATCAATGGTGATTCACTCTCAATGGTGAATCATTCTCTATGGTGACTCATTCTCAATGGTGACTTATTCTCAATGGTGCCTCATTCTCAATGGTGACTCATTCTGAATGGTGATTCATTTTCAATGTTGACTCATTCCTAGCGGTGACTTAACTTTGGCATTGAGTCTTGTCTGGTAGTGGATATTTTCAACACTTATCCAATGTTTCTTAAAACTACCTTATATTATAAAATACTATCATGAAATATTAAATCCATTAAAAACATAATTAACATGTTTTTTGATCCTTAAAATAAAGAGGTTCAAACAATCTCCCCCATTTTTATGATCACAAATCATGGAATTTTAGAAACCATATATAGAAAGAACTTTGTCATAAAATGGATATGCTTAATAATTTAAAAAGACAACGTAAAGTTCCTAAAATAACATTTAAAACTTAAAATAGAAGATAAAAAATAAATATTGTATCAGTTATATTGTAACAACCCAAAGTTTCATTAATGGAAAATCCCTCTTGATCCAGTTAAATGTCTCTTTATGAAAAATGTTTTTATAAGATGTAAACTTCTTTGGTTTTATGATAAGAGTTGTGACTGTTACTTTTATAGACATTGAACAATGATCACATGATTAGTATAAATATAAGGCTTTAACGAACCCAATTTCACTCAGACAAAGGAAGCGATGGGCTCATCCAGTAGAATTTCCCCATACGAAGCCCATTTGTCAGAGCTCGGAAAAGAGGTGTCATCCTTGGGATTTTCCCTTGACCAAGGCCAAGCTGAGCTTCATTATGTCAAGCTCGAACGTGACTGTCTACGGGAAAAGTGGAAGTTGATAGAGATTACCACTCGAGCGATGTTATCCGAGCCGCCCCAAGAGTCTGTCACCATCGCACACCTTACCCTTAAGTTTTATGTGGCTATTTTAAGGGGTTATGTAACAAATAAGTAGTACTATGTTCATGTACATTATTTTTTTACATAATAATGAATATAATTTCTAGTCATTTTTGGATACATTGTAAATAGTTTTTAAAAGTACAAATGGTGTTTTTTAGTTATTATTTAATTAAGAAATCTATTTTATTAAATTAAGGGATTTTTTAATTAAATAATATTTTAATAAAATATTATTATTATTATTAAATTAATTTTTTATTAAATATAAATGATCTTATAATTTTATGAATGCAATTAAAATTTTTTATTAAGGTTTGAAATCCATTTTTGTCAAAACCCGCGAATTTTCGATAAATGTCGGTTTTTATTTGAAAATTGAAAACTAACATATTTAGAAATTTTTTTAGATAAAATAAATGTCATTTCTGGAATCAGGACGTCGAAATTATCCAACGGTGAATTTTTCATAATTTTCTGAGACAGTCAAATTTTTGGGTAAAAATAAAATACCGTTTAAATATATAATGTGTTTTATGACATCATAATGACCCAATGGTGATGTAATAAAATACCATAATCCTTATGTTCATCCAATATATGTTTTATCATTAAAATAATGTGATTTTTGTTTTGTTTGACTTACTTTTCAAAGCATTAATGGACCCCTCAAGACATATTCAACACTTTGCCTTTTTAAATTAATTTCCACGGGAGTGTGACTCAACTCCACATAAGCAACCTTATTATTTTAAGAAGTCGGACTTATGACTTATAAAATAGTGTTTTATTATTCCCTTTTCCAAAAACCATGGGAAAAAACCATGGGATGGTTTGTGGTTTGGATTAATTTAATGTAATGGGACCCAAACCTAAATAATAAAGAATTCCCTCACCTTCCCTATATAAACCCACCCATGCTCCCACTTACTCCTCACTAAAATCCCTTGGAGTTCGTCCAAACTCTGCCATACTCTCTCTATAATCCTCCCAAGGTGCCCCAAGCTCCCAATAAGCCTCTCACAAGCCTCTCTATAGCCTTTGGAAGCACACTTCCAAGTAAGGGTTTTTTTCTTCCTTTCCCATTTTTTGTCAATTTTCTTTAAGTTGTATTGCCCTTTTAATTTCAATTATGAATGTTGTGGTATGGTTTCACACCTCCCCCATACTACCCTCTTATTGTTTGAATGATGGGAGACCCCTTTCTCTCTCATTAAATGCCTCCCATGTACACCCATTACTATGCCGAAATTCCGAAAGGAACTTCTCTCCCTTATTTTATATTCAAGCAATACTTTTGTATCATGAATCTAAATTCCATTAAAATTGTTGGAACATGTATCTATATGACCTCATTACTGTCCATTACATGTAAATATGACTAGGAACCCCTTTCTCTCTCATAAACCCTTTTTATGAATTCTTATGTCACGTCGTTACGCTGCCGAAATCGCACTAATTTTCTAAGCCAATGTCCTTGTGTAGTGAATACCATGACCATTTCTCCATCAAGGGTATTCACCTTTATACACATTTACTTATTGATTGTAAAGCTTCATGTATGAATTCAACATTCCTTTATCATGGAATAAATGATTATGTTTTATGAATCCATGTTTTATGATTCATGTGGCACACTTATGCATGAAATGAAATGTTTAAGAAGGGTGCGCCCTTATAGCACTCCAATGCATTGGGTAAAGTATAGTATCATGATACTTCATGTGCAATGAGTGTTGACTCATGCTAATTCAAGTGCAACGAGGGTTTAATCGTGCTTCATGTGCAATGAGGGTTTACTCATGCTCTATGTGCAATGAGCCTTGGCTCATGCTAATTCAATGTTAAGTGTTGTTGCCACATTTCCATGTTATGATTATCATGCTTTATCATGGCTTTGTGTTCATGTTTATATTATGATCTATTGACATGCCTATTGCCTAAAATGTATTTTACTCCTCATGTTATTCCATGTGTACTCCCTTACTGGGCTGTATAGCTCACCCTTTTCTTATGCATATCCTCAGGTTATCCCATGCAATGCTAAGTACGAGGGAATGTAGTGGTCATGTAAAGGAAGTTTTCAATAAAGATGTTGTATTTCATGTTTCATGTTTTTATGTAATGATCCTAAGCCCCAAAGACACTAAACCTCTCTATCTTCTTTGTTGTATCAAGTAAAGTTTTATGTAATAAATTATGTTTAAGTTGTAATAAAAAGCAGGGTTGTCATAGTTGGTATCTGAGGATAGGTTTAGTTATTTTTGGGATTAGGAAACCCTAGTAAAACCTTAGATACAAGACTAAGTATAATAAAAACATCCCTAAGTTTTGGTAAATACTAATTAAGTGGTTTATCAAAAAAATACATCCCTGTCTGGATACGAGCAGGTAGAGGCGGCTCTGGCACATATGTATCCTAGGGGTAAAACCCGAAAACACCGCTTTGAGCTAGACTCGAATGGGAACTGGTGCACGAAAATGGGCATTACTGCACTCTTGTTTACAACACTCCCGGGGGGTATGTTTTGATAAATTCACAAGCTTAGTATGAACCCTTATTAAGGGAATTTAAAAAAAATGCCCTACGAATATTTGTTAGAAAGTAGATCATGAAAATCCAAGATTGAAGCCTATAGACTCATGAGTTAAGGAATGAAAGTTTATTTATAATTCATCAAATTTTGTCTTTGGATTACCCTTTATGTGTTACCCTTAACTTTCCTTTTATTCCATCCAATGACCGGTAATAGGAGGACTCAGGCTAACAACCATTGTGAAGATCAGTGTGATGACTGTACTAATGAGATGCCCAATCCAATGGGAGCGGGAATCGTGAACTTTGTCATGCTTATCTCTCAGATAACTCAAGTTTTTAATAGAAACATGGGTCAAGAGGAACGTACAAACCCCCCTAAGAAGGAAAAAGTCGCTATTGAGAGATTCATGAGGTAAAGGCCTCCTACTTTTAGTGGATCATCCGATCCCACGATCGCTGAACAATGGATCAACTCCATTGAAAAGATCTTCTCCATCCTTCAATGTTATGAACAAGAGAAGGTTCTCCTGGCTACTTATCGTATGGAGGGTGAAGCTGATCAATGGTGGACGTTGATAAAAAATACGAAGCCTGAGGAGGAGATCGAGGCTTTAGAATGGAAGGAATTACGGAAGATGTTTTTCGATAAATATTTTCCGCGCACCCTCCTTAATTAAGATGGAAATGGACTTCCTTTCCCTCAAGAAAAAATATGAGGAATCTGTTGGAGCGTACGAGGAAAAATTCACAAGGCTTGTACGATACGCTTCCGGCTTTGTCGTTACCCCCGAATGCAAGGTTGAACGCTTCTTTGGTGGTCTGAAGCCTAGCTTGCGGAAAGCATTAGCGATCCGTGACTTCAGCAGCTATGTGGAAATTGTCTGATGTGCCCTCAAGGTTGAAATGGAGATCAGGGAATCACAGGGGTATAATGGGGACAAGAAGCGTAAGGGGGACTTCAATGCTTGTGGCCTGATGGATAAATCCAACGGTTCTAAGAAGTTCCAGCACCCCACTTGCCAAAATTGCGGAAAGAAGCACCCTAGAAATTTCCTTAAGGGGACGAGAAAATGCTTCAGGTGTGGAAGAGAAGGGCACCTAGCTGTTAACTGTCGGCAAGAAGGACCCGCAGCTGCGACAGAGGAGAGGAACGCTCCGTTCGAACCTCAATGCGTTGTTCAATGCTATAAATGCAAAGAACCCGGTCATTTTTCAAATCAGTGCCCTAATCCAAGGGTTATCAGAGGCAACCAACAACCTCCAAGACAGCAAAGAAGAGATTTTTCCATCACTTCTGTTGAAGTGAACCCTGAGAACGAAGTGGTGACAGGTATGCTAGTTATTCATTCAAGAATAGCGAATGTACTTTTTGATTCAGGTTCTACGCATTCTTTTATATCTCAAAAGTTTAGTAGAACAATCCTAGCATCACCACAAATCTTGGAAGTAAAGATGTCGGTGAGTGCGGAAAATGGGGCAATCATTGCATCCCATGAATATAATTCCTCCCCTGTTATAATCTGTGGATTGAATTTCCCGGTGAACCTTGTCATACTCCCTCTGGTGGAATTTGATGCAATTCTTGGCATGGATTGACTTTCCTTATATAGAGCCAATATAAATTGTCGGGAGAGGGAAATCAAACTCCATATGGAGAATCGACCCCTGATTCATTACAAGTGTCAGGATGAAGATGAATCTCCTTTAGCTCCATCATCTCAAGAATGAATATTAATTCCTTATGAGCACGCATATCTGGCTCAGATTATTGAGTCCAAGGAAGAAACAGTCCTTGATGAAATTCCTATTGTGAGGGAATTCGCTGAAGTGTTTCCCGAGGAACTTCCTGGTCTTCCTCCAAGAAGAGATGTTGAGTTCTCAATTGAACTTATACCTGTGGCACTACCAATATCCAA
Organism: Viscum album; assembly: GCA_963277665.1. Taxonomy (NCBI): domain Eukaryota; kingdom Viridiplantae; phylum Streptophyta; class Magnoliopsida; order Santalales; family Viscaceae; genus Viscum; species Viscum album. Next base: position 603,314,389 of record OY728122.1, read on the forward strand.
GACTCCATATAGAATGAATGTTGTAGAGCTTGAAGATCTGAAGAAACAACTACAGGAGAATCTGAATAAAGGGTTTATACGCCCAAGTGCTTCACCATGGGGTGCACCAGTCCTCTTCATCAAGAAGAAGGATGGGTCAATGTGGCTTTTCATCGATTATCGTGATCTTAACAAAATCACGATAAAGAACAAGTATCCTCTCCCATGAATTGATGACTTGTTCGATCAGTTGCGTGGAGCACAATAATTCTCCAAGGTGGACTTGCGGTTGGGATATTATCAAGTAAGGGTGAAGAAGGAAGATATCCCCAAGACTTCTTTTCGTACAATGTACGAGCACTATGAATTCATAGTAACGCCTTTAGGACTCACCAATGCTCCAGAAATATTCATGGACTTGATGAATAGAGTCTTTAGAGATTACCTTGACAACTTTTTGGTAGTCTTTATCGATGATATTCTAATATACTCCAAAACCAAGGAGGATCATGAGGAGAATTTAAGAACTATACTAGAGACTTTGTGCAAGGAGAAGCTCTATGAAAAGTACAACAAGTGTGAGTTCTGGTTGAAGGAGGTCTCATTCTTGGGCCATATCATCACAAGAAATGAGATATATGTGGATCCCTCCAAAACAGATGCAATTGAGGGATGGCCGAGGCCAACATCTGTAACGGATATCCGTAGCTTCTTGGGGTTAGCTGGATATTATCGACGATTTGTGAGGAATTTCTCACGATTGTCCAACCCTCTTACCAAACTAACTCGAAAGGGAGTAAAGTTTGCTTGGAGTGATGAATGCAAATAAAGCTTCAAGGAGTTGAAAAGGAGGCTTATCACTGCACCCATGATCACTTTACCCACAAGTGGGGAGATTTTTGTGGTATTCAGTGATGCTTCGAAGAAGGGCTTAGGATGTGTGCTGATGCAGAATGATAAAGTGATATCCTATGCCTCAAGTCAGTTGAAAATCCATGAGAAAAACTATCCAATGCATGATCTAGAGTTGGCGGCGGTGATCTTTGCCTTGAAAATCTGGAGGCATTATCTCTATGGAGAGAAATGTGAGATATATACTGACCACAAGAGTCTTAAATATATATTCACACAGAAAGAGCTTAATATGCGCCAGAGAAGATGGATAGAGCTCATCAAGGATTATGACTGTTCAATACATTACCACCCTGGAAAAGCGAACAAGGTGGCGAATGCCCTAAGTAGAAAGGATCCAACGATTCTATCAATGATGATAATTGAGAAGGATCCAATCTTCTTAGACTTGATGAAGATGGATGTGGGAATCATAAAGAAGAAAACATCATCAATCCTTTCACAAATTATTGTTCAACCATCTCTTTTGGAAAGGTTAAAGGATGCTTAAAAGGATGATGTGGGAATTCAAAGAAAAGTGGAAGATATCAAAAGGGGAAAATCCTCGGAGTTTAATGTTAATGAGGAAGGAATTGTGCGGTTTGGGAAAAGACTATGTGTTCCATCACGTCTGGAACTGAAGAAGGAACTTTTGGATGATGCACATAGTTCAAATTTCTCTATTCACCCAGGGAGCACAAAGATGTATCAAGATCTCCAAGAAAACTTTTGGTGGAATAATATGAAGAAGGAGATAGCCAAATATACATCAAAGTGCCTGGTGTGTCAGCAAGTGAAGCCAGAGAGGCATAAGTCTAAGGGGATGATGCAACCATTTACCATATCAGAATGGAAATGGGAGAACATCACCATGGACTTTGTCACCAGACTTCCAAGGACATCCAAAGGCAACAATGCAATTTGGGTTGTTGTGGATCGTCTTACAAAGACTGCACACTTCATTTATATTCGGTAGGATTTCTCTTTAGATCAACTGGCACAGATATATATCAGGGAAGTGGTAAGGTTGCATGGATTACCACTATGTATTGTGTTCGACCGAGATCCAAGATTCATCTCTATGTTTTGGAAGAGTCTTCAACATGTTCTGAATACTGAACTGAGCTTTAGTACGATCTATCATCCTCAAATTGATGGACAGTCAGAGAGGAATATCCAAACACTTGAGGATATGTTGAGAGCGTGCTCAATGGACTTTAAAGGAGGATGGGATCAATAACTTCCTCTAGCTGAGTTCTCTTATAATAACAGTTTCCACTTGAGCATCCAAATGGAACCATATGAAGCCCTTTATGGGAAAAGGTGTAGAATACCAGCATGTTGGGATGAGGTCGGTGAACGTAAGCTGGTTGGACCAGAAATGGTCAAAGAAATGGTGGAGAAGGTGAAATCATTCAGCAACATATCAAAGCATCCTAGAGTCGATAGAAGAGTTATGTAGATAATCGTCGATGAGACCTTGAGTTTAAAGTTGGAGATATGGCGTTTTTACGCATATCTCCGTGGAAGAAGGTCATGAGGTTTGGAAAGAAAGGGAAGTTAAGTCCAAGGTACGTCGGCCCCTTCAAGATTCTTGATCGTGTTGGGGCTGTGGCCTATCGACTAGCACTTCCACCTACTATGGCCAAGGTGCATGATGTCTTTCATGTATCCCTCTTAAGGAAGTACATACCATACCTTTCACATGTACTCTCTTCCGAGGTGGTACAATTGGAAGACGATCTTTTTTATGAGGAGAAACCAGTGAATATCTTAGATTGTAGAGAAAACGTTCTACGAAATAAGACAATTCCCCTCATCAAGGTGTTGTGGAGAAACCACAAGTTTGAAGAAGCAGCTTGGGAATCGGAGGATATGATGAAGCTGAGTTACCCACATTTGTTTTAGTGTGGGAAAAGGAAAATTTCGAGGGTGAAATTTCTTAAGGGGGGAATATTGTAACGACCCAAAGTTTCATTAATGGAAAATCCCTCTTGATCCAGTTAAATGTCTCTTTATGAAAAATGTTTTTATAAGATGTCAAATTCTTTGGTTTTATGATAAGAGTTGTGACCGTTAATTTTATAGCCGTTGAACAGTGATCACATGATTAGTATAAATATAAGGCTTTAACGAACCTAATTTCACTCAGACAAAGGAAGCGATGGCCTCATCCAGTAGAATTGCCCCATATGAAGCCCATTTTTCGGAGCTCGGAAAAGAGGTGGCATCCTTGGGATTCTCCCTTGACCAAGCCCAAGCATAGCTTCATTATTTCAAGCTCGAACGTGACCGTCTACGGGAAAAGTGGAAGTTGATAGAGATTACCACTCGAGCGATGTTATCCGAGACGCCCCAAGAGTCTGTCACCATCACACACCTTACCCTTAGGTCTTATGCGGCTATTTTAAGGGGTTATGTAACAAATAAGTAGTACTATTTTCATGTACATTATTTTTTTATATAATAATGAATATAATTTCTAGTCATTTTTGGATACATTGTAAATAGTTTTTAAAAGTACAAATGGTGTTTTTTAGTTATTATTTAATTAAGAAATCTATTTTATTAAATTAAGGGATTTTTGAATTAAATAATATTTTAATAAAATAATAAAATTATTATTAAATTAATTTTTTATTAAATATAAATGATCTTATAATTTTATGAATGCAATTAAATTTTTTTATTAAGGTTTGAAAGCCATTTTTGTCAAAAGCCGCGAATTTTCGATAAATGTCGGTTTTTATTTTAAAAGTGAAAATTAACATAATTAGAAATTTTTTTAGATAAAATAAATGTCATTTCTAGAATCAGGACGTCGAAATTATCCAACGGTGAATTTTTCATAATTTTCTGAGACAGTCAAATTTTTGGGTAAAAATTAAATACCGTTTAAATATATAATGTGTTTTATGACATCATAATGACCCAATGGTGATGTAATAAAATACCATAATCCTTATGTTCGGACAATATATGTTTTATCGTTAAAATAATGTGATTTTGGGTTTGTTTGACTTACTTTTCAAAGCATTAATGGACCCCTCAAGACATATTCAACACTTTTCCTTTTTAAATTAATTTCCATGGGAGTGTGACTCACCTCCACATAAGCAACCTTATTATTTTAAGAAGTCGGACTTTTTCCTTATAAAATATTTTTTTCTTCTTCCCTTTTCCGAAAACCATTGGCAAAAACCATGGTATGGTTTGTGGTTTGGATTAATTTAATGTAAGGGGACCCAAACCTAAATAATAAAGAATTCCCTCACCTTTCCTATATAAACCCACCCAAGATCCCACTTCCTCCTCACTAAAATCCCTTGGAGTTCGTCCAACCTCTACCCTACTCTCTCTATAATCCTCCCAAGGTGCTCCAAGCTCCCAATAAGCCTCTCACAAGCCTCTCTCTAGCCTTTGGAAGCACACTTCCAAGTAAGGGTTTTTTTCTTCCTTTCTCATTTTTTGTCAATTTTCTTTAAGTTGTATTGCCCTTCTAATTTCAATTATGAATGTTGGGGTATGGTTTTGCACCTCCCCCATTATGCCCTCTTATTTTTTGAATGATGTGATACCCCTTTCTCTCTCATTAAACGCCTCCCATGTACACCCGTTACTATGACGAAATTCCGAAAGGAACTTCTCTCTCCTCTTTTATTTTCAAGCAATACTTTTGTATCATGAATCTAAATTCCATTACAATTGTTGGGACATGTATCTATATGACCGACTTACTGTCCATTACATGTAAATATGATGAGAAACCCCTTTCTCTCTCATCAACCCTTTTTATGAATTCTTATGTCATGCCGTTACGCTACCGAAATCGCACAGATTTTCTAAGCCAATATCATTGTGTAGTGAATACCATGCCCATTTCTCCATCAAGGGTATTCACCTTTATACACATTTACTTATCTATTTTAAAGTTTCATGTATGAATTCAACATTCATTTATCGTGGAATAAATGATTATGTTTTATGAATCCATGTTTTATGATCCATGTGGCACACTTATGCATGAAATGAAATGTTTAAGAAGGGTGCGCCCTTATAGTGCTCCAATGCATTGGGTAAAGTATAGTATCATGATACGTAATGTGCAATGAGTGTTGAGTCATTCTAATTCAAGTGCAACGAGGGTTTACTCGTGCTTCATGTGAAATGAGGGTTTACTCATGCTCCATGTGCAATGAGCCCTGGATCATGCTAATTCAATGTTAAGTGTTGTTGCCACATTTCCATCTTATTATTATCATGCTTTATCATGCCTTTATGTTCATGTTTATCTTATGCTCTATTTACATTCCTATTGCCTAACATGTATTGTACTCCTCATGTTATTCCATGTGTACTCCCTTACTGGGCTTTATAGCTCACCCTTTTCTTATGCATATCCTCAGGTTATCCTATGTAATGCTAAGTACAAGGGAATATAGTGGTCATGTAAAGGAAGTTTTCAATAAAGATGTTGTATTTCATGTTTCATGCTCTTATGTAATGATCCTAATCCCCAAATAAACTAAACCTCTCGATCTTATTTGTTGTATCAAGTGAAGTTTTATGTAATAAATCATGTTTAAGTTGTAATAAAAAGCAGGGTTGTCACATATATGGTATCAAATAATAACATAAATGTAAAAGAAAAGGCTCATAATTAGTCTTCACAAATAAATGACATATTTATTCTCCCCCTCTTGGGATTATCAAAAAGTGGAAATAGAAAAGTAAATGAAAAATGGAAAAATATGAATAATAAGGTAATTTTCATTAATTTTAAAAAGATATTTAATTACATCCATACAAAAAAAAACGAATAAATTTATGTACCTATAAAAAAAGACTAATCTCCATAAATTCTCATCTAGGATACTAGGATTATAAGGTTCCTTGACCTTGTCAATGGTTGAGGGCATAAAAGTAGATGTTGAGGCTGAGGTAGTGGCTGTAGGGATAAAGGTAGAAGGTGGTAGCTCTCAGATGATAACTGGATGAAGATGATAAATTTATTCCCTGGGGGAAAATTGAGAAGATGAAACTAATAAGGAAAATGATAATTTGGATCTAAGGTAATAGATGGTCTAAAATAGTCCGGGATAGTGGCTGGAGCAGTTGGATGAATAGTCGCTGGAATGACCTCATGATAAATGACTGTTGTACTAGAAACATTCAATAAAGGATTCATTAGATTGATGAAATCCATGATGATGTTTCCTCCTAACTCTATGGCACTGAAAAACTATTTTTTCCTCTATAAGAAACTTAATCACATGAGTCATCACTTTCAAATGATTTACTTTCTCCTTAAAGGATTGTGTAACTAGAGTCATCCAAAGGTTCCCAACAAGAAACAAGAAGTGGGAGTTCAGATCATTCTTGGTGTAGATCCTAGAAAGTCAATACTTAATGGATTTGGTAATTGTATCCTAATCATCTCTAACTTAATTACATAACTCCCTTATCATCTTATACACATGATCACTATTGTGCCTGATGTACCTCAGACTCTCCTGAGGGGTAGCGGGAACATCTTCTAAATTGGAATGAATCTCCTCTCTAGAAACCGATCTGATAAAATCTATATCAAAGGAAGGTGGGGGATCACTCAAAGTAGAAGAAACTTAATAAAAATTCTCTACCCTCTCTGACAAAGTATACAAACTCTTAAAAAAAGAGGCTCTCATCTCCTCTATCGTAGTCCTCATGGACTCCATCTCACAAGGTAACCTCCTATTATCTATCTCATCCTCTTTAATATGATGGATCATCTTTGTATGTATATGTAATACCACTAGCTCGAAAATATTTCTAGTATCTCTCTCATTGAGATGGATGACAGGAGGTGCCTGGAACCGTAAAATCCTTCCAAAGTAAAAAATAACCCTCTCTCTAAAATACTATAGGTCAGATCTAGATACATCATCTATAGGCACTGAAGGATAAAGAGAAAAATAAGTAGGCATGGGTGCATAAAATCTCTCAAAAGGTGGCATAATAGCCTCTGTTTTCTTATATCTGGATAGCACATCTGAATAAAATGTATAAATCTCTCTTAGAACATCTATCTGGCAACGATGGATCCCTTAGGATCTATCTCATCAGAACTAGGTATACAGTTCCATTATGATCTAGTGGAATTATCTCATTAACATTGAAATCAAAATACTCTAAACCAAGTCTCACATATCCTAGGAATCTTTCCCACTCATAAAAAATAGACACATCCAACCTGGCAGAATAAACAACTATATTCTCAACATCAGAAGAATCAACTTGGTAAATAAAAAAACTAGGAGTTTCATCCCCCTCAAAATATTATTTCAACTCATATCCATCAACTTCATCAACCTCTAAAATAAATATTGGTCTCTCCTTATACCTATAAGCAATAGAATAATATGAGGAAGAAACATGTGCCTGAGTTATTTCATTATCGGTAAGACCATAATGGTAAGGACCATCATGAATTCCTTCTCCATCACCATATCCGACATCTTCATCAATTCCAATACTTCCTCCACATTTATCATTTTAGTACTCTTTATCACCATCACATTCATCAATCCCATTTTCGTGACCATTTTCATCATAAGATAAAGAAACAACATCTTCAAAATATTTTAAAGAACTCTAAAACTTTTCTTCTCCTAATTCTTCTATTTCCTTATCATCATCACCTTCAATTATAAGTATCTCTATAATAAGAAGTGATATGAGAGGAATATATGGACTAAAATAAACCACATGTCTCTTTGGAAAGTCAGGGCCACTTCCCTCCACAACTAATAGTTACACCTCTTCAACAACTTCTTCTTGATCATCATAAAAATATTCTACCACCTCATCTAGCTCCAATCTAGGATTAATGAGGTTATTAGATCTATAAAGGTGGTCAATAGGATTAAAATCCTCATATAACTTATCAAACCCACCTACCCATTTCATCAACCATGGGTTCCGATTTATCTTTATTCTCTTACATATAATTTTGGTAAAGAAAAAACCTCCACACTTCACCTCAGATTATTCATCCTCTATAACTAGTTCTTCTTCATCAATCATAGATGAAATGAACTTGGGATAAATAAGAGAGTTTTCATAGTGACCCTTGCTTTTCATACATTAACATTAGATGAAATTAACAAAATACATAAAACATTATACAAAAATATGATCAAAGACCGTACTAGTCTAGTGCCTTTAGAAACATGGAAACATAAAAAATGATACATAAGTGTGGTACATTATCTCCCACTGGGTTATTCTTGACTAGTATCCTTCTTATAAATATCAAACATAATACATATCTTCATAAAATAAGGAAGGAAACATAAAAAGTGGTGATCTCAAATGCTTAGTGAGGGTAAAAAAGGGAGATATGTAAGCCTAATCTTGATAATAAGGGTTTGAGAACATGATCATGAAAATAGAATATAATACCATGCATATCAAAGATCATATACATGAATCATGGAATAAATATTGGTAGTTAATAATATATGAATCATAAGGAGATAAATAACATAAGCCATGAAAGAATAACATAGGAATAAAACATAGAATTGTGGTAGACACATAATCATATAATATGATTTCCATAGTAGAGAAGGAATCACTGCCAAGACCATCTTGGTAGTATGGGTTCACTCCCCATACCATCTTGGCAGTCATGGTTCACTCCCATGGCTATCTTAGTAGCATTAGTTCACTCCTCATACCATCTTAGTAGTCATGGTTGACTCACATGGCCATCTTAGTAGTCAAGTTTCATTCCCAAGACCAGCTTAGTCTATCTCATGAGATATAAATCTTTACCCAATGCATTGGAGGTAGATATAGGTCCCAACCATCTCATAATGAAACCATACATACATGTTCCACAAGATCATGAATAATTATATCATAACCCATGAAATTAAATGGGTATTCTAAATATGTAATCAAATTATAACTTGTGTAAAAAACCAGGTTTCATAATCATTTCATCATACACATAACCCATGAAAAGAAAAGGGTTTCAAAAGCATATAACCTGTGAAAGAGAAATGGATTTCATAAACATCATTCCATCAAAAAATAATCCATTTAGAGAGATAATATGAATGGAAATATTGAATAATTTACCCAAAATGGCATGAGTAACACCAACATATGTTATCTTATATGGGAAATAATTTTGAAATTACTTTTAAAAACATTTTTTAAGGAAAATATCCTTTATGTATTGAAAATGGTGTTTAAAACATAAAACCCTTTTAAAATAATTTTTATTTGAAAATATATTTGAAAAAAATAAAAACAAATCATTTAAAACCATAAAAAAATTTTGAAATCATTTTTCTTTGAAAATGGGCTTCAAATATCTTTTGAAAACATGATTTTTGAATATAATAGATTTCCGACCAAAGAGAGAGACAATCAGATTTAACTTAAAACATTTTATTCAGAACCAAATAGTATAAAAATGGTACTAATACTTGATTTTATCTTGAATAACTAGAGGATAAGAAAATTCATGAGTGTTCTTGAGATATGTATCATAATATTTCATCAAATAATCATAATAATTAATAATCTAAAAAAATGATGAGATTGTTTCAATTAACTCTTACCACTTAGTTCCTTGGGATCATACTCTACATGTAAGAAAAAGAAATTATATTAAGCTTAAAAAATAATAAAATCTAGTATATTCATGATATAACATGTAAAATGGAAGTATATACACCTCAAAAATAATTTAGGTTTATAACAAAATACGACTCTCAAAGAAGGAAAATTGAGATAAAACTATTTTACCGATTTGGTAACTTTTGAAGCATAAAACCTATGAAATAAAGATCATAAAATGGATATGTGAATACCAATAAGTTTATGTATATGAGACATAGAATATATTCTAGGGTAGTACATACACCATAAGAATGGAATGGGTGGTGAATAAAGCATGCATCTCAAGGAAATAAAAAGTGAGACAAAATCCCCTTACCTTGTATCTTGACTCTCAGAATACTCAATAGAAACAACTATATAATAAATATAAATTTATTATAAATATTTTAAAGAACCATATTCTTATATATAATACCATATATATTTTTATCATGACTATATATTACCCACTTGTTAAAAATCCAATGTTAAGGTTTCACTTCGGGTAATATTCACTTTGTTCTTCGCATGTGTCTTAATTCACTATATATTTGGTCATTATACTTATATCATGATTCAATAATGTAAAAAAATATATAAATATAATTTATATTAAATATATTTTTATTATAATAATATATATAATATATAAGTATTAAATGGAATACAACGTTCATGGAGACAATAAGTCGTATATACGCATGAATATTGTTTCCATTTTTATTATTGTATTGAAAGAAATAAAGAAAAATAAATATATTTATATATGTATATAATATCCTTAATTTATCATTATAATGTTATATATATCATATAATTTATCTAAACCCATAATTTATAAATTTCATGTAGTGTATGAAAGAATCACAACACTTTGAGGGGGCAGTAGTCCACTCTTCCTCAAATGAAATTATCGTATTAACACAAATGGAAAGTAAAAAAGATGTGTGTTGTAAATGTAATTTATAAGATTAAACACATAATAAATATAATATATAACTATAAGGCCCTATCCTTAAACCTTACTTAATATTGAATTAAATGAATAATTCACATTGATGATCTTTTTAGGTTTAGAGTTTTAGAGAATTAGATCATAAATCATGAATTACATTCCACATTTAAACAAACTGGTTACATAAAAGATAGTATTCATTTTTTCCCATCAACGGAAATATATTTAAAATAAAACATGGATTCTTTCTTGACACTTCCTTGACACTATCATCATATCATGCACCTTTCCCTTGACCTGTGAAAAACATTTCCAAAACTTGGGATGAGCATAAAAAGATCAGTAAGGGATATAAAAGTATGAAAAGAAAACATTAGTCCATGTATGAAATCAGACCTTACTCATAAAACATAATCATTTTAACATAACTCATCAAATAATGAATAAATCATCGAAATCATAAGGCATAAAGGTAACTTGAGGAATTCATAACATTCTTACGTAGGGAGTAACCCTCTTGGTTACATTTGGAATACCCATCACAGTATATTCCCTAAATCTCTTCGGAGAAACCTCAACGTTTAACCCCTTCACATTACCCAATGCATTGGAGAGCTATATCGGGCTCACCCACCCTTAGTTTATCAGGGAACCACCATTCTTCATAACAATTCCCAAGAACCATAACATAATCGTATCACATAAAACATGTATAAAGGAAACATAACATTTCCACTTTTCAATCACATGATATCAATAAAACACATTGATATAAAAACATTATGAAAACCATTTTCAATACCAAAATAAAATAAGATTAAAATATGGTATTTATTTTTCATTCAAAAAAAGTTATGGCTTGTAGAGGAATCTGAAACTCAAATAATGGTCACAACGGCAGAGAAGTCGTTGTCGCCGCATACGTACGACAAGAAAAACATTCCCTTTTTTCGTTTAGTAAAATGATTTGTATAAAAATATTCCTTCTGAATAAAAGAAAATTAAAAGGGGTTTATACACCATATAAAAGAAATTTGTGTATAAAAAAAATATGCCTCAATGAAAGGAGATTGAGATGATGTCCCTTACAAAGACGGTATCCTTGGATTAAGGATAAATCAATTACATAATTATGCATGACAAACGAATACACCAAATATAAGTGGATATTAAGTGTAAAACAATCAGAGGACATTCACACATATTCATAGAATGACATATACAAGGAGTACAATTTTATCCCCAAGAATGAAAATTGGGTTAAGAAGTTCCCTTGCAAAAATTCGACAGCCTAACGACATCACCTCAAAATTCAGAAAAAGAGTTGATGAGAGATAAAAATGATATTTCATCACTTGGACATAAAATTTACATCAATAAGGATATAGAAGAACATATCCCAATATAATAGTATGTGAATTAAAAGACATAACAAAATAAGTCTTTTAAAAATAGGAGGGTGAAAGGTTCCCTTACCGACTTGGGTAACTTTCGAAACGTACACCCCATTGAAGAAGGGTCATACAATGAATATGTAAATAACCATAAATGAAATTATATTACACAAATAGTATAATAATGGGAAGTACATACACCACTCAAAGGAAATGGTGGAAAATGTAGCATAAATATCATGGGACTAAAAGTGAGATGAAAAATCCCTTACGAAAACTCGACAGCCTAACGACGCCACTTAAAACTTCCAAAAATGGATTGATGAGATAAAATATGGTCTCTCATCATATTACAATAAAATTTAAAGAAATAGGAATATAAAATAACATCCCCCATCATAACAAAGAGGATCTTAAAAGAAGTGACATAAAGGAGAGTACTTAAAAAGAAAGAGAGAGGTTAGATCTCTTACGAAAATTCGGCAGCCTAACGGCGCCACTCAAAACTTCCAAATGGATTGATGAGAGAAAATAGGGTCTCTCATCAAATGAACATAAAAAGTACATTAGGAGTAATATAAAATAACATCCCAATCATAATAAATATGAGATTAAAAGTAATGACATAAAAGAGTGTACTTAAAAAGAAAGAGTGGGGTAGGATCCCTTACCTCGTGTCCGACATGACTCGATCATTCTTTAATCTCATGAATAATAAAATTTGGTCAATTTATAATTTCTTAAGGAAATACTTTAAATATTATTATTATGTTAATATCACATATTATAATTTCATAATAATTGGTTAATAAAGTGAGTTCATATCAGACGTTTTTGTCGATGTTCGGTACATGAGTAAAAATCGAACTTGTTGGAAAACAATTTTCCATGTAGTTATAGGTACATAATATCAAGAATAGTATTGATGTTTTAAATATCATATATATCCAGTATATATTCATTTTATACTATTCCATATCATTTGGAGATAAAAAAAATTAAAAGCACCGTTCATGGAGACGGTAGGCCGTACGTACGCATGAATGTTACTTTCATTTTTTGTCATATTAATGGAATTAAAACAAAATGAGAGATATATATTACAATTACATAATTATATACATAATTTATATTTAATATATTACATATATATCCATTATATATATGTACTAATAATAGTACATAACATTTGGAGATAAAAAATGAAATGTACCGTTCATGGAGACGGTAAGCCGTACGTATGCATGAACGCTACTTTCATTTATTTTTTTTGTATTAAATGAAATTAAATAATAATTATATAAAGGTATATTATAATTAAAGTAGGATATCATATGTAATACCATTAATTACATCCTTTATACGTCCCACATATGGCATTAACGAATCAAATCACTTTGAGGGGGCGGTAGTCCGCAGTTCCTAAAATGAAGATATCGCGTTTACCCATAATGGAAACCATAAAGGTATGACATAAATGAAAAATACAGAATATTAAGGAAAAAATAAACATATTATATATCATATATAAATATAGTGACATATTAATGGCCACCTTTGAAGGTGTTAAAATAATATTGAACAATCATCGTTTTGTGAGGCAGTAATTCGCCATCCACAGAAACAATATGTTATTTAATCATTAGACGAAGGTGTGTAAAATTGTAGCTCGAATCCTTATTATAAAAACATCCTAGTATATTTAAGATACTATTTTTGTTACAAAAAAAAGTAATAAAAAGAGTTTAGGGGTTTGGAGAAGAAAAATAAAACAAAAGAACACAAGGGAAGACATTACATTTAAATCGGGTAACTCTCTTTGATTTGAGCTCAAAGGCTTCCTTGGAAAGGATTATGCCCAAAGTGATGATTCAATGATGAAGAGAGGGATGTGGAGAGATGAAATGGGCAGGGGTTGGCCGAGCCAAAGGCTTGACAGGTGTGTGTAAGGTGGTAGAGGTGGTGGCCTTTTATAAGAGGAGAGGAGGGGCACTCTTGGAAAGTTATAAAATATTACTTTATTATAAAATTATTTTCGGATTTAAAAGGTCCCAAAAGGATATATTTCTAGGATAAGGTGATTAGGTTTATAAATACACCCATAAAATAGGTTTTTGACAAGTTTAAGACTTATATTTCACCCTATCTTCTCATTTTATTTAAATCGTTCATTTATGAGGTAATCACTGCATCATCACGGTGTCATAAATAAATTAATTTATTTAATATCTAAAAATTATAAAAAAAATATCATGGTTTAGTAAATCTTTTTAGATTTTTAATGAATATTTATAGTAAAAAATATGACTTGTATAACCCCATCTAAATTGCTTTTCAGTAAAACAACACATGTTTGTGACATTTTAATTTTAACTTTAAATAAAAAGGTATTTATGTAATTTTCCAAACAAAGTGGCTCCATGGGGTACCAAAGTTGACCCATGGATTTTCTTGGTCGGACATGACTCATAAAATGAGGTTAGGACATGTGTCTAGGTCATTTAATATTATTAAAACATTATTTTTACCTTAAACTACACTAATTACCTCTAATCGCGATTAAAACTTAAAAGTTACTATTCCCCACAAAAATTATTTTAATTCCATTGAACCACATTTTACTTATTAATTACAACCATGAATGTTTTATTTTTGAAATTCAAAACACAGAGGTGGTAAAATTTCATTTAAACGAAAAATCAGTTTTTTTAAGTACCACTTAGTGGTTTCACTATTCATCAAAAATTGAGGTTTTCCAGAAAAATACCAAAAAATCACCCTAAGCTAAATTTGATATTCCGAATTAAAAAATGATATCTATTTTAAAAAAATCAAAACATATAAGTTAAATTAATTAATTTAATAATTAGTTCCCGTTGTCAGAGAAAATAGCGTGTTTTTATGAAACAATAAGTATCAAAAGATTGACACTAGTTTAAGCTCAATTTCAAGATGAAATTAATTCCAACGACCACTATTGGATTAAATGGTAAAAATATATTCTAATTTAACTTTAAAACCAATTCAAAATATAATATAATCATATAAATAAATTAGATTAAAAAGAGGTTTTGAATTAAAATACAACTTTTTTCACTATTCATTAAAAAATGAACTTTATCGGAAAAATACCAAAAAATTACACAAAGTAAATTTTGATGTCACGATTATAAAGAAGAATTTTATTTTTTCAAATATAACACATAAAATTGTCAAAAAGGGGATTTAAAATAGGTTCTTCATCAAAAGGCGGTTAATCGACCTTTTAAAGAATATTAGAATGTTTACGCTTAAAATTGGATTCATTCGCATTTTTAATCCACTAACATTTATTGTAAAAAGTAAAATTTTTTGAAAAACATATATAATCATTTTATAGTTAGTTATGTTCTTTCCCTCCATTACAACAGCTAGGCGTTAACTACAATTTAATGTAATATTATTTTATTATTAGAGTAAAACGTAGGATTCCCAAGAAACTCGTTGTTGCGTATTGGGTACGCCATCGAGCATAGTGTCCCCTTTAAAGTTATATTAATATTTTATTCACAAATATGGATAAATGTGAAAATTTAATATTATTTATTTACCTGGGGTGTTACAATAACATATATAAATATAGTTTTAATCATAATGTACATCATGATAGGTGGTAAATGAAAAATGAACAATCATCGTTTAGTGAGGTGGCAGTTCGTTGTACACATAAATAGTTTGTTCGTTTCCCATTAGTAGAAGGTGTATGTAAGTGTAAGTTCAACCCGTATCATAAAAAAATAATATTATGTTTAATATACTGGTGTTTTTATAAAATCATGTAATAAATATATTTTAGGGTGTGGAGAAGGAAAATAAATGAAAGGATCTTGAGAGAAGGCCTTACCTCTTAATCAGGTAACTTCTTTTGGTTTGTACCAAAAGGATTCCTTGGAAGACTTTATGACAAAATTTAAGCTTCAAGTAGGAATTAATGTATTTTTGGGAGTGTATTGGGTAGATATTTTTCAAACAAAATTGGTTTTAGAGGTGTGAAGAATAGGGAGAGGTGGTGGCCTTTTATAGGGAAGGGAAATGAATCACTTGGTATTTTTGAAAAGAAGTTAAGTGTTCCCATGTTTTTACCTAAAACAAGTCATAAAAAAACAACAAAATTCAATAATGTAAGATTAATTGCCTAATAATTTCCATAAAATGGGTGTTGGACAAGTTTATAGGTCATTTTGGGTCTTAATGTTAAGGTTTAGTGCTTGGTTATGCTTAATTTTACATTGACCGATGTAATTAACTTTAATTAATTCCACTTGTAATTTCGATAAAAAAACTAAGTTTAACTTATTAGAAATTATAAATTATTATTAAGAAAAATATTTTAATCTATTTTTTTAAATTCCAATCATATAATTGGTATACATTAATTTAGAATTAATCCCGCTGACAGGACGACACTGTAGGGTTTTAAAGTAAAAATGATCAAAAGTTTACTATGTTTTAATATACAATTTAAATTTGAAATTGGTTACAATTAAATAAATTTGATTAGTTGATAAAAATTTAATCTAATTAAAATTTTAAACCAAATTAAAATATAATCTAACCTTGTAGATAAATTATATGAAAAAGTAGTTTTGAATTAAAATCAAGTATTTTTCACTATTCATCCAAAAATGAATTTTCTCAAACAAATCCCAAAAATTATCCCTAAGATACTTTTGAAATTATAAATTAAAAAATAAAGTTTATTTTATCAAATTAAATTTCTAAATTTGTCTAAAATTAATTTTATTATTTTTCACAGAATGACATTAAAAGTAGTTCATTCGAGAAAATAATATTTTTAAACATAAAAGGAATTTACCAAAAATCATCTCTTTCATTATAAATATGTTCATTTATATAAGTAATTTATAAAAAAATATTTGAAAATAGTTATTACTATTCATATAACTAAGTTTAATATCTAGGTTATAATTATCTCATTTAAATAATTATAACAATAAGATGATGTTTTGTAGAAACACCAGTGTTGCATGTAACATACGCCAAGTCAGAGTTGCATTTAAAATACACCATGTCGGTGTTGAATGTAACATAATAAAATTTAGTGTAATATGAAATTAATTTTTTTACTTAGTGAATTACAAGATAGAAATAGAAATTTAATTTATTCAGAAAAAAGGTCCACAAAAACTCAGGGTGTCACATTCTACCCCCTTAAAATGAATTTATCCCTAGAAATTCATTAGTTAGGTAAAAATTGAAGATACTTATGCTTTATCATATCCTAAATTTCCCACATAGCTTTCTCTAACTAGTGATCTCTCCATAAAACTTTGACTAAGTGATTGATCTTTTTTCTTAGAACTTTCCCTAATCAGTCTAGAATTTCAAATGGTTATTCTTTGTAAGACAGATCCTTCTCTAGCAATATGACCTCTGAGTTCAGTATATGCAATGGGTCATGTATATACTTCTTTAAGAGAGATACATGAAACACATCATGTACTTGAGAGATATTTTTATGAATTTATAAGCGATAGGCTACCATCCTAATATGATCAAGAATCTCAAAGGGAACGATATACCTAGGGCTTAGTTTCCATTTCTTCCTGAATATCATAACCTTCTTCCAGGATAAGATTAATAGAAACACCTTTTCACAAACCTCAAATTCCGAATCATGCCGACAGTTATCAGTGTAAATTTTATACCAACTTTGAGATTCCTAGATATGCTACTGAATAGTACTAACCATCTCAACCATTTCTTCACCAATCTCAGGTACCAATAGCTTTCTTTCTCCAACATTATCCCAACACGTTGGAGTACTAAATTTATTACATAAGGGGATTCATAAGGTTCCATCTGAATTCTTGAGTGAAAGATATTGTTGTAAGAAAACTCAACTAGAGGAAGGTGTTGATCCCAACCACCTTTTAAATCCAGAGAAAAAGATCTCAACATATCCTATAGGTTTTGAATTGTTCTTTGAGACTGGCCATCTATTTTAGGGTGAAAAGAAGTTCCAAAACTCAATTCTGTATCAAGTTCTTGTTGAATAATTCACAATAACTTTGAGGTAAACCTCATATCCCTATATAATATAATATAATGTGGCAATCCATGTAACCTTTCCACTTCTTTAATGTATATCTTGAAAAGATGATCCAGAGAGAATTCTTCTCTGATAGTGATGAAGTGTGCTAACTTAGTAGTGCGATCGACTACTACCCATATATAATTAAAACCTTTAGAGATTTTGGGTATAACAATGACAAAATCCATATTTATTTTCTCCCATTTCCATTATAGTATGGGTAGTTGATGCAATATCCCCTTTGAATTTTTTTTTTCAGCCTTAACTTGTTTGCATACCAAGCACCGAGATTCAAATGCTATGATACCCCTCTTCATGACATCTTACAAAAAGTATTATTTCAATTCCCTATACATCTTCATACATCTAGGATTTATATATAATGAATAACTACGAGTTTCATCTAATAGCTCATTCTTTAAATCTAGTATAGAAGGAACACATACATGGTTCCTGAACCTTATCATTCCATTAGGATATAGGGTTGAACATTCATTTGAGAAAGACAATATTTTACCCATTCCTTAAGGATTTCTATATTCATACTTTGCAAATATAGAAATATTTGAACTTTTGTGATCCTCATCATGGATAATCTAGCATTATCCTTCCGACTCAAAGCATCGATCACCTTGTTCGCTTTCCCAGGGTGGTAATGTATTGAGAAATCATAATACTTTATCAAATCTAATCATATTCTATGGTGCATGTTCATCTACTTCTATAAGATTATATATTTTATACTTTGATGATCAATATATATATCACACTTTCTCCATAAAGATAATGTGTCCATATCTTTAATGAAAAAATTACCGCTACTAACTCAAAATCATGAGTTGGGTAATTTTGATCATGAATCTTCAAATGCCAGGATGCATAAGCAACAACCATGTTATTTTTCATAAGATCACATCCCAATCCATTATTTGATGCATCTATGTAGATTAAAAACCCTTCACCACAATAGGGTAATGTAGGAACATGTTCACTAACTAACCTTCCCTACAATTCCTTGAAATTTTACTCACATTCATCTGTCCAAAAGAACTTGACACCCTTCAGAGTTAAATTAGTCACAGGATTAGATAGTCATGATAAATTCTCCACAAACCATTGATAATATCCAACTAAACCAAGAAAGCTACGGATCTTAGTCACCGTGGTTGGTCTAGGTCGACATTACCTTTCCTTCATCTTTTATGGATCTAATTTTATACCATCTCTTGATATTATGTGACCCAAAATGAAACCTTTTACAGCCAAAATTCACAATTTGTAAATTTTTCATATAGGTTATCTTTCCTTAGGTTCTTTAGTAAAATTATCAAGTTATATTAATGCTCTTAATTTCTTTTTGAATAGATTATAATATTATCTATAAAGACTACCACAAACTGATTGAGTTAATCTCTAAAGACTCTATTCATTAAATACATGAAGATATTAGGGGAGTAAGTAAAACCAAAAGGAATCACTATATATTCCTAGTGTCCATAATTTGTATGTAATTTCATCTTAGGTATATACTCTTTATTAAAACTCAATTGATGATATCCAAAATGAAGGTCAATCTTGTAAAAGTATTGAGCTCTAGACAGTTGATCAAACAAGTCATCAATACAGTGTAGAAAATACCTATTCTTGATTTTGGACTTATTCAACTCATGATAATCAATTAAGAGCCACATCGATCCATATTTATTTAAAAAAAAAAGAATTGGTGCACCCCAAGGTGACACACTTGGATGAATGAATCCCTTAACAATGTTTTCTTGGAGTTTCTTATTCAATTCTTGCAACTCAATCAAAGACATTCTATAAGGAGACTTTGAAATTGGTGTGGAACTAGGTATGATTTATATTAAGAAATCAACTTTGTGATTTGTTGGAAGGCTAGGAAACTCTTTTGAAAATAAATCTGAAAAATCCCAAATAATATTCATATCATCGATGTCAATTTCATCCCTAACCAGTTGAGATAAAAAACACTTTTGAATGTGAATTAAGACCCAGACACTAGATGTAATCTATATTGGAAGTTCATACTTATCATCACATGGATGGATGATCATAGGAGGGTTTGAAATATCCAAATTAAATTCCCTTCCTTGAAAATTGATGTGGTATTTATTTAGATAAATCCAATCCATGCCTAATATGACATCAAATTAAACTAAAGGATGAATGAAAAGATTTATAGGAAGAACATTCCCACAAACCTCAACTAGAGAAGAATCATAGACTTGAGATGAAATCATTGTACCATTAGGGGTTTTCAATGATAATTACACATATAATTGTTTTGGTGAAGAATTAACACCCTTATAAAATTATTTATATATTAAAGAGTCAATATATCCAGAATAAAATATGACATTAACAGTTCTAGAGTGGATGAAAAGTGTACCTTTCATCACATCATTATCTCACCCCTAATCAGAAATAGAGATTGCATGAAATTTCCCCTTGTCCCTTATCTTAAGAGGTTGCTGATGTTTATCATCATCTTCATCCTTTGGGTTTGGGAAGTGGTTAACATAATTCTCATTCTCTGTACACTTATTGCACTGAATCATGGGAGGTGCATTTTGTTCTGGTATTTACCTATTCACAACATTAGCCAACTTCTCCCCATCACTTTGGAAATAAAATGCATGATGGCCTTCCCTTACATACTTAAATCATTTATTACACCCCTTATGAAAATTTACTCCACGCTTCTTCCTACACTTAGATCATAAAGGGAATATCATCTCATTCTCTTCTTGATTTTTAGAATTTCCTTTTGAACTCCATGTTCCTCTTATTGTCAAAACAATGAGATTGATACATAACTCCAACCTTAATTTCAACCTTTATTGCACAATTAAAAATCTATTAATTACTAAGGTCTCTTATGAACATCACCCTTCAGAGACTCAGCTTTAAGCCACTGAAGTACCTATCAACTTTACTATTAGGTTGGATGATAATTCCCAAAGTGTACCTCAGAAGTCTTGTGAAATTAGCCTTGTATGTACCAACAGATTCATCATACATTTTCTTCAACTTAATAAACTATTTATCTATCACAGTATGGATAATATGAGGAAATTACCTTTTGAAAAATAAGTTCTTTAACTCATTGCAATCCATGGATTAAATATCTATTACAAAACACTCCTTTAACAGCCTTAGCATTTATCAGCGCTAGAAAAATTCACTGATAAAGTCTATATTTATCAATGCTTTATTTTTAGTGTTGATAAAAGCTTCCCTTTATCAGTGTGCTTATAGCGCGGATAAAGTTTCCCTTTATGAGTGCCTTTTAGCACTGATAAAGGTGTTAAATAAAATGAAAAACTAAAAAATAAAAATAAAATGAGTAAATTGCGAAAAATACTAAAAAATTTATTAATTAAATAATTATTGACAAAAATGGATAAATTTAATATAAATATATATACATTATATATATTAATAAATAATATATATTAAATATAGATATATAAAATTAATAAGTATAATATACATAAAATGTTAATTAAAAACATATTAATGTCTTATTCATTTTTAATGTTGTTTGATTTTTCAATTTAACCTTTATCAAACATCGTGTGTTCATTTATTTCATGTATATATATATATGTGTGTGTGTTATAATTCATTTTTATACAAAAACTCGCCCAAAAATATATTCACGCAATATATAGAAACACATACATATAATATTTATGTAATTTACTCAAATTTTAGTATATTTTATAATTTCATTATAACATAATACATTTAATATATATTATATTTTTATTAAGTAAATTTTATTTGTTTGTTTTTAATATATACTATAGTTAGGGTATTCATTTTTAATATTTTTTATT
Organism: Viscum album; assembly: GCA_963277665.1. Taxonomy (NCBI): domain Eukaryota; kingdom Viridiplantae; phylum Streptophyta; class Magnoliopsida; order Santalales; family Viscaceae; genus Viscum; species Viscum album. The sequence continues at coordinate 603,336,220 of OY728122.1, forward strand.
TTTTATTTTATTTTTGAAATTGATCATTTTCTATTATTTATTTATATATATTTATTTAAGATGTTTTAGTATTTTTCAATATGTATTCATCCACTTAAATATGTATATATATATATATATCCATATTTTTTAATTACATATATTTAATTAATAAAACATATAAATTTTTTCAATATTTTTAAAGTGTACTCATTTGAATTGTTCAATTTCACTTATTTTTAAAATTCATGTATTTAAGATTATATATCCACTAATAATGATAAAAATATATTTTTAAATAAATATATCTATAAATTTATATTTACTATATTTATAAATTTATAAATTTATAATTATTATAAATAAATAATAATTATTTTTTAAATAAGTCTTTATATAATTATAAATAAATAATTATATTTATTTAAATAATTATAAAATTATAATAAATTTATTTAAATAATTATAATATAATTATAATTTTGTTTAAATAATTATAATATTAAAACTTTTATCAGCTATAAAAAAGCATTGTTAAAATAGATATTTATCAGTGCTAAAATGTTCGCACTGATAAATATGTTTTTATTAGCGCTTTTTTAGTGTTGATAAAGATCATGATTTATTAGTACTAAAAAGAGATGATAAATATTCTTTTTATCAGTGCTTATAAATTTATAACTGATAAAAGAGATCATTATCAATGCTTTTCTGAAAGCATTGTTAAAAGTGTCCGTGATCTATTTAAAAAAACCCTAACCACGACTTAGTTGCTCGTGATTATCAAGATCTTGTGGAACTCCATTATTGTCAATGCGACCCCTCCATGGTCCCTCAGATTAATCTGGGCTAGAATTCAATGTATGTTATTTTCTAATTTTCCTCTATCATTGTTTGATGTTTTGGGTTCCACATTTTTCATTTTTGCCCTATTCTTAACCATGACGACCTTTACATCTCTTCTCCTTGCTAGTGAAATACAATGAGTGGTTCTATTTCATTCTTTTCCTCCATAGATAATGGTTTCGAAGAAGGAGAAGGATATTTTCATATGGTAATGTTAGTCAACATATATGTACGAGATTGTATGGATAAATAAAATATATTTTTCACCACACACTACTGAAAATGTAATGATGGATTTATAACATTATCAAATTGAGTTCAGTTAAATATTTAAGAGGTTAACCCATTTCTCAAACATGGTATCTATATCCCTTAGCATTGACACAAGACTTTAGTGATCGAGAAGTGTGTCTGAGGTGATGTATTGACCTGAATTGGGAACTATTTGGGTATACTAGGTTAAAAATGTTGCAAAATGGAATCAGAGTGAAGATAGGTATATTGGTATTGATTATATCCAAAAAATAAAAAACTTTCCAGACATAAGTATTAATCCATAAATATGTCTAGATAGCATAATTACATTGGATAATTGTTTTACCATACGAAACTTAGTTTGTTTTTTTGTTTCTTTTTTCCATGACCTATCTTCTCAAGTACCATGCCTCTATTTAGGAGTTGATAGGGAGGAATCAGTAAGAATATATAAAATGTCATGTTCTTATGTGTGTTTGTTTATTTTTTTCTAGAATCAATTATATATTTATATTAATAGATACATGAATAGTACATAAATAATACATTCTTATTTACTTATTAGTGATTATTAGGTTTATATAACTTATTAATTGACTGAGTTTATTTAATAATTCCCTTTATTGATACTATTAGTTAGTTTTTTCTTACTTATATTTAAAATAATGCTTCTAATTTTTTTTAAATTATATATAAAGTATTAAAATACTTTTTAAAAGGAAATAAATGAGGGAGAGGGGCTGGGGGTTCACATTTAATATAGATTATTTTGTGCTTATTTCTGAAAGATTATTGTTTTTTGGAAGGGGAAAATTATGTAAATATCTAAATTAATATAGAATATGTCACAACTCTGACCTCTAGATCTCCATAAGAAGGACTCAATGAATATCCTCTGTATGATAGAACTTATATTGACCCAAATATCCTAGAGTTAATTGTATATCAAATTAAAGATATGTGTTATAATTTTCAATGACAGGAAGTATCTATAGTTCCTATAAGATTATATAGTAATATATCATAATAATAAATTTAGGATTTCATTGAATAGATTCATTTCATTTATAAGAGTAAAAAAATCTAGATCAATAATGAGAATAAGTTGAAAAATTCACCCTTTAAAGGGATGTATGTTATTGGAGGGATCTTATGGAGGATTAAACAAATATCCAAAATTGTAAGGTGAGAAATCCTTGAGTAGAAAAAAGTAATGCTCAATGTAGGTAGAGTGAGATTCATTTATTCAAGACCATTAGAGTGTAGGTATTATAATTCCTCTTCCACTGAGGAGTATTTTTAAGTGATTACATTAGTGTAGGTTACTGTGACACTTTAATCCTTAGACGCTTGATTTTCTTCCATCTCTTGATGATGGATTGGACTCCCTCTTTCAAACTAGGCTTGCTACCATCATTGTGGTTCCAAATTTCATTGATGAAATACCTCCCGAATAGTGATGGGTGGAAGGCTAGTTTAAAATAGGGAATGAGTAGCCTCAAATCCATCATCCAGATATGGAAGGCAATCAAGCATCTGAGGATAGATTATATAAATGTAGTGAATTTTAGTTGTACTATAGTATTGAAGTATTATATCTCTATCTAAGAAAATAACAATTTCCATGCAATATGCATGCAATTGTGGACTTTTATGCAAGGAGTGTATTGCATTATTGTTATCCAAGACAAATTAAATATTTGACTACTCATGAAAATAATGTCTTCTAAACATGATGATGTTACCAATCCTGAGGAAGAATAGACTATTGATGATGAAACTGTGGAATTATTAGGTGATCAACAAAATGTTGATGAAAAAAACCAACAATGACGCAACATCATAGTTTTGAATAAAATTATCAAGGTAAGAAATTAGGGTATAAAATTTGAGGTTGGTTAGAATCAACACAGACAACCTAATGACCCCAACAATTCAACATTCATTAGTTATCTTGGGGTAATAATGAGGATGAATGTGCTGATTGATATTGACTTATGGCGCTGTGTCCAACCTATAACAAAGAAAATCCTTTGGAAGGATATTATGGTAATGTTAAAATATACACTATCTATTTTACTGAAATTTTTTATAATAAAAAAATAATTTATTTTTCATTATTCATTGCAGAATTAATTTATTTTAGAATATTTCCAAAATAAATTTGTCTTAACGGACACTAGAAAATACAATAGAGGCTTCCAAACTCTTCTAAAAAAGTTACATCTTAGGGATTTTGATGGGAAAATAATGCCCCACCCACTACTTAGTTATGAACACATTATAATGTAGGAATCATGGACTTATTTAAGTAATCATCATAATGATAAATCATTTTAGGTGCATTGCGGTCGATAATATATTATTTTACATTATTTATTTTATCCAACATGATTCAAAATTGTTTCTTTATGAAACAAAAAAAGAGTATTGAAAATAAATAACATGCATCAAAACCAACATACCCCAATCATAAAGGAAGGATGGGGTACACTTCATTAGAGAAGAAATTGGTATGTATTCTAACTCAACAATAAAAATTTAATTTTGTAATATGAAACAACATATGTTCTATTATTTATATTCATATTGATGAATGAAAATTTGAAGCCACTTCCATCCCACGTCATATGCTATGGAAGGAGGATCATGTAAATAAGGAGGGTAAATTAGTTGATGAAAACACAAAAGAAGTACGGGAAGCATGTGTAAGTATGAAATAATTGTAATTAGTTATGATTTATAAAAATATTACATAAAAATAAATATTTTAATATTTTTTTATATGGTTTTGACACAAGAATTGAAAATGGACTTACCAGAAGAAAAGTGACTTTTAGTATCTTTGAAGCGGTCTGAACAATATGGTCGCATTATAGGATTAGGTTTTGGAGTCTCTCCTTGAACATATTTTGAGAAGATAAAATCACATCAAGATACATATAATATGATTAGACGATTACAGGCACAAATAGACTCATAACAAGATATTATTTTGTGTTCTGGTTTGGCAGGCCAATGTATAAGAAAGGATTAAAGTGAACCGGTTATAGAGAAAAGATCTACACATGAACCAAATGATCACACTATCTTTGGGGCTATTCATTCCCCCAAACGTATACCTTACACAAGGTAATAAATTTTTTCATTACTCTTTCTCTTAAATGTGACTAAAAAAACATCTAATAAATTTATATTACTAAAATTATGTAGGGTACAGTTTTATGTGATTTTTATCAGTCAACCCCCACGTACCACTGTGTTGTGATGGGTACAATTTATAATATCCTTGGATACCATCTACACAATCAAACACTCCCAAAAAAAATAACATGATATTGGGGATTGAGGTAGTGTATGATCTAACTGATGAGTTTCTTGTTCCACTTTATGGTATGAATATTATAAGGGTTGAAGCTACTAATTGAGATTTCATAAAATGGTCATCTAATCTTATAAAGATACATGAGGTACGTCTTTAACAAAAAAATCATATGAAAAACATGTAACAATTTATGATAAAAGTTCTGAAGTGAGGTATGATATTACATATGGATAAAGAAAAGGAGAAATGAGAGGTTGAATCTAGAAAATCTAGTGAATCGACTAAGAAAACAAAACACCCTTCCAAGAGTACCTTCTCCCATCCAATTCCATATAAACATTTATTATCATTACAACTTCATATAGAGACCAAATTTAAAGACAAAACTATGTATTATATTTAATATGAAGAAAACATATATGGATATTCCTTCATAGATGTAATTGGTCTCGTGACTCTAACTGAGATTCTAAAGCATGATTGGTTGTGTATCTCAGTTTTAAATACACACATATGGTACATTTTCATAACACGTCTTTCCAAATAGTGAGATAAATATGTTTTTTAAATTTAATAACTATTCATATTATGTATAGAAGTTTATATTATAACTATATAAAGGAAAGATCTTACGAATCATGATTTAGATTCATTAATACTAGTATCATTTCTATACTAGAAATTACTTTGAATGAGGAACCAATTAAGGATAAAAAAGATGATTTACTTAAAGCGTTTAATAAAAAATCAAAATACAACAAACTCTTTTTGAATTGTAAGGTTAAAAATCTATGATCTAATCACATAAAATATATTTTTATTTTTAGCATTAATTAACTATTTTTGTTTTTTATGAGACACTAGATGCTGATAACAGTCAATATGGACACCCTAAATATTTATTTTTGGATTCAATGCATGGATATGAAACCAAAAAACCACTAATGATGCGAATTTTGAATATGTAATACACTAAAATCAACCTTTTATAGATAAAATTAAAATTAAATGTTTAGTTTGGGTTTTAATGAGATTTTTTATGATAGTGAAATCTCTCAATATAGGCTAGATCATGGCATGAAGTTGGTGTCTAAAAAGATAAAGCCTATGGATTAATGAAAATGAAAACAAATTAAGGTATATATAGAAATATTTAATGATCAAAAAATTTCAAAAAAAAAAATACATATTTTGGTCAATGTTTCTATAGTGTCTAAAAAAAGATAATGAAATCGATTGTTGATTTTATTTTTTCAAATTTATGAGATAAATCATAAATAAAGAAGAGAACATCATCCCCTAATAGGTAATTTCAAAAGGTGAATATAATTTCATTAAATATATTTCATAATCATTTGTTTGTCTATTTTTTCTTAGTACTATCAAGATCAATGACAACAAAGTTACTCAAAAGAAGAAATCAATTTGTTTAGAGATGAGTAGGCCACATACTTTTTGTCAGAATGTATGCCGATGAAAAATTTAGGGGATAACCTGTTATGTTTGTGATCTAGTATGAGTTGTGACAATTGAAATATATGTCGGGTGTGAATCGTTAGTGTCATCATGCCTGTATATTATTTTTGATCTCTTTCTGAATGAGAAGAATAATGGAGGAAATCAATTTTCTTAGAAGAGATAAATTTCAAACAATAATTTTTTTGGGAAATCATGGAGGCATAGGTGGAGGTGAAGGTGATGGCGGAGACAGAGTCGGAGTCGGAGACTGATGTGGAGGAGGATGCAGAGGTGAAGAATGAGGTGGAGACTGAGGAAAAGGAGGATAAGAAGAATTGTCTTGTGAACAATAAAATTTTTAGGAAATGAAGTAGAATAAGGATCATACCATGATTGTGTTTGAGAATAATTGTTTAAAAGTTCACACAACACTTGTTACTTAAGAGAAGATCCATTGTGTGTGTTTTCGGTTTTAAATGACGTTTTAGTAAAAAACACAGGCAACATACTCAAAACTGAGGAAAAACATCACAAATTTTTGATACTTTAGTAAAATTGTCCATGAGTCATTTGGGATGTTTAGAAACCAACCACACTTCAATCTGATGCATGATGTGATTGGTACGACTCTAAGTGTTCCATTTTATTTAAAATTGACATTAATTTTAGTGAAAAAACAATTAACATACACAAAAATTAGAGAACATATTTTGATTGTTTTGGTACATTAGGAAAACTATACATACATATTTTTTGACATGTAGGGATATGCCTCACCTTAATCCAAAGTATGGTGTGACTGATATGAGTCAAAGTATGTATTTTTATTCAAAATTGACATTAATTTTAGTGATAAAAACAACAGACATACTTATAATCGATCAAATGAATTTAGATTGTTTTGGTACTTTAGGAAAATGATACATACATAATTTGTAACGTGTAGGGATCATCCTAACCTAAATATGACATATGGTGTGATTGGTATGACTCTAAGTGTACGGTATCAATTTTAAATTGTCATTTTCATAAAAAAGTGTCTCTCACTAAAAACCGATCAAACATGATGGTATTGTCTGCATAATTTGAAAAAATGATTCATAATTAATTTTTGATTTGTATGAATCAGTGTCATGTCAAACCCACATACGATGCCACATTTATGGATCAATGTGCGTGTTTCAAGTTTAAAATGACATTTTAGTAAAAAAAAACACATGTGGTGTACTCAAAACCAAGGAAATGAATTCTGATTATTTTGATACTTTAGGAAAATGATCCATGAGTCCTTTGGGACGTGTATAATATATATTAACCTCAGTAAGATGCATTGTGTGACCTGTATGACTCCAAGTGCATCTTCTTTTATTGAAAATTGACATTAATTTTAGTGAAAAAACAACTGATATACTCAAAAATGAGTAAACGCATTCGTATTGTTTTGGTACTTTAGGAAAATGATCCATACATCATTTTTGATGTGTAGGGATTATCCTAACATCAATCTAATGTATGGTGTGACCGGTATGACTCCAAGTGTCCGTTATCAGTTTAAAATTGACATTTTAAAACAAAAAGTGTCACTCACTGAAAACTGAGAAAACACGTTCAGATTGTGTTGATAATTTGGGACAACAATTAATAATTCATTTGTGACGTCTATGAATCAATATCATGTCAAACCCACACATGATTCAACCTGTATGGCTCATATTTCTTGTTTTAAGTTTAAAATGACATTTTAGTAAAAAACACACGTGGCATACTCAAAACAGAGGAAATACATTACAATTATTTTGATTATTTAGGAAAATGATCCATGAGTTATTTGGGATGTGGAGTATTCATATTCACCTAAATCCGATGTACGATGTGACTGGTATGACTCCAAGTGCATCTTTTTTTTCAAAATTGACATTATTTTTTTGTGTAAAAAATAACTGACATACTCAAAACCAAGAAAATGTATTCGGATTATTTTGATACTTTAGGAAAATTATCCATACATCATTTTTGATGTGTAGGGATCATACACACCTCAGTATGACACATGGTGTGACCAATATGTCTTTCCATTCACTACAAGAATTTAAGGTAATTGTGACGGGGTATTCGCGATGGACTCCCATCACCAAAATTCATTTACGATGGGATTTCATTGCAAATACCCCATTGCTGATGGTGGCAAAAAAAAATGTTTTTATTTGTGATGATTCACCACAAACAATATTTATTTTTGATGATCTTCTGTAAATAATATTTTTTTGTGATAAATACTTAAGTCATCACAAAAGACTCCCCTAAGGGTTTATAAATAACATTTTGTGACGAATCATCACAAAAGGATCGAAAATATATTTTTGACGGTTGAATTCATCCAATACAAAAAAAAATTCCCATAAAAAACAAAATAAAGAATAAAAAAATAATTTTATTTATTTAAAAAAAATAGATTAAAATTAATAAAAATTTAAAAAATATATATATATTTAACAAAAATGTAAACATTTAAAAAAATAAAATTAATTTACAAAATAAATATACTAAAAAATAATTAAAATAATTTAAATTATTGGATTTAATTAGCATATTAAATATATAGAAAAATAATTATATATATATATAAGAATAATTAAAATATGTTAACGAAATTAAAAAGTTAGTAAATTTACAAAAATTTAAAAATCATTACATAAAATTAAACAGATTAAAATAGTCATAAAATTAATACATCAATTAAAAACTAACATGTTTGATATAACAAATTACAAAAAATGTTATAAAACCTGTATAAATCATCAACTATAATCTGGTGGAGGAGGATCCCTTGAAGGAACAGGGGGAGGAAACTCTATACTAAAACCACAAGCAAGTTGCTGCCTATGTTCCATCATCTCCTCATCTCTTAGATGCTGCTGCCCACACTCCTCCTCCCTCTTCTTCTGTATCTGCTTTATCATCTCATCCTAAGCTCTCAACCTCTCCTTATACTATGCAGTGAATGACGATATCAATGATGAATCTCCATGAGCTTCCTTTGCGCTCACCAATGTCATTACAAAAGTACCATAATAACTCATAGGTGTCATTCGAGAACCAATACCAACCACTCAACATTTATCGACACCCTATGAAGTCGTTTGTATATAAGCCCCCTCATCGATACACGAATCAGCAGTGGCATCTTGTTTGGTCTCAGATTGAATCTCCTGTGAATGAGAAGTCATATCCTCATATGTTTCCTTTAAATATAATGAAAAATTAAAATAACAATAAAATTAAAATTCATGATATTTTTAAACAAAAATCACTAACCATAATATGGCGTTGTCATTTTCCTATAAATTATCCTGTATGGGGATAAGTATAAATCTTCTTATAAACTTAAAAATCTATAATAGATGGGTCAGTAGTAGCCTATATAATATAACAAAAATGTTATAGTTAAAATAAATATACATTAATAAATAATATCACTTACCATATGTCATCGATGTATGCAAAATGTATGACTCCTGTCCTTATGGGTGACCTCTTTCCTCCCCTGGGTCTGACATCTAACTGATTATCTCCTCATAAAAATCTCTCTTATATAGAAGGAGAACAACCCATCCCATACCTAAGCTGATATATAGTCAGGACGATGGGATATACAAGACTGATCGAAAATGGAAGCACAAGATTTATCCATAGATCATTTTCTGATGTTGTGTAGAAATTGACTAAAGTGCTCATGTATGCAATTATCCCATGCCTTTCGGTTATGACCTCTCTATATATTAGAAATCAGAGAAAATAAATTTTGTAAGAAAATTAAAAAAATATTTTAGTAATTAAATAAATTTTAAAAAATTATATATTATTTAATGATGTACAATACAATGGTCAAACATCTAGTTATGAATGGTGATGGGTACCAAGTCCCATCAGACTCATTGCTCAGAAAAATAATTTCTTTGAATCGCACTAGCCTTCCCAATGGTTAAATACAGAAAAACATGAAAATTGAAACAAATATATAATCATAAAATTATTATCAAAATTAATACAATTAGTTAGTATAAAATAAATATCTTAAACAATTAAACATACCTTTATAAACAAGTATAAAAATAAACAGATGGTCATCATTCTAGAATAGGATATGGAATTAGTAATCAAGGAAGACTAGGCCCCCTCCTAGTAGGTTCCCCATCCTAAGGAGGTGGAGGTGAATCAGGCACATCATCAGGAAGTACGACATCAATGAGAGAATGTAATAGATCATTGAGATCATATCCAACCATAAAAAAAATATTCTCACTAGTAAGAGATTTTTAATGAAGATATGAAATATAAGAAACTAATGAATGTAAAAATAAAATAATGTTACCTATAGTAGATTGTTAACAAAAATATGAAATTTTAAAGACTAATAAATATCAGAATGTAATAATTACATGTAACTAAAGACCTGAATATAATCAATAATCATCTTCATCATCATCATTATCGACATCAATGTCTTCAGCCTCATCTTCAGAATTGTTAACTTCCATATGAATTTTAGTTTCATCATTCCTTATTGCTTCATCAAAATTATCTATATCATCAGCCCTTAACTAGGGGGTTTCATTATCGATATTTATATCCCACTGGGAAAGAGATATATTTTGGGATGTTTCTTGAAAATTTTCATTATGTTTCACTTCCACAGGGGAATTTTCATTTACAATAACCTAATTTTCACATGATTTTATTTTTATCACGCTCTACCAGTCCTTCAAATCTCTCAAAACATCACAGTAATTTTCATAGTAAAATTGATGTGCTTGATGTGCCAACATAAATGGTTCATTTGATTCAAGAATACATCTATATTTAATGTCAATGACTCCATGTTTTGGATGAACTCACAACCCCCGATTAGTATCCAACAAATGACATTTAAACATTGTAACATAATTTAGTCCCAGATAAAATAACATTATTATTTCATCTAGTAAACCATAAAAGTAAACTTCACTTTCCTTATTATGGTGTCCTTTCAAATGAACACCACTATTAATTGATTTTTTTGAGTCACCATATATTCATGTATGGAATTGAAATCAATTAACCATATACCCATTATATGATTTTAACAATTTCGATGGAGGGTTTTTTAGCACACATAATCAATTTTCAATTTTATTTTCATGTTGTATTACCTATAAACAAAGAAATTATTAATAATAGATATCATTAAAAAAATTATTTAATATTACATAAAAAGAAACTTATTTTACCAGTCTTTGAAACCAAGATGAATTTTTTTTTCTGACGTTCTTCAGGAGAAAAGGATGTAATTTTTATAAATTGTTTTTTGACATGGTAATCATATAGTCTATAAAAAATTCAATGTAAATAAAGAGATATTTTGTAAATATTTTAGGAAATAATAAAAAATTAGTACTTACTGCACAAATTGTGTCATTTCTTCACAATTCAGTAGAACATAAGTATGAGCTTTGTGCAGTTCTTTATCTGTAATTCATCGATCCTGATAACCACAAAAACTAAGCTCAGGATAATTAAAAACTGACAACTAATGGTTTGTGACATCATCAACATTTGTCTCATTATGACCCATGAGATTATGTTTTGAAGGATATTCTGACTTAAAATAATAGGAGCATAAATTTGAAATTTCCCCCAAAAAATACGCTTTTGTAATCGACCTGTCAACTGATGATTTATTATATACTTTATTATTTAATTTTTTCATACATTTCTCAAATGGATACATCCATAGGAATTATACCATCCCTCCACATTTAGCTTCATATGGAAAATGAAATATTAAATGTTATATGGAATCAAAGAATCCCGGTGGGAGTATTTTCTCCAATTTACTTAAAAGTAAAACAAAATCATTTTCTTGAAAAATCAATGCATCAAAATATTATGTTTATATAAAAATATATCAGAAAAAATATTATATTTTGGTCAAATCATTCCATATTGAAGAATTCAAGATCCCTCTAATACCAACAAGTAGTAATATTTCAATTATGACATGAAAATCAAGACTCTTTAACCTTGTAATATGCCCATTTTTGATGTAATGAGACAAATTAGAAGCATAAGTATCTGATAACCTCAAATATATAATCCATTTATAGAATAATAAATGTTTTTATTTACAATGTAAGTAAGATACTTTTGGATTCATTAATTTGTGTAATATTTCATCTTCAAATAATTGAAGTTCAGAACGTCTATAAATCTGTGCAAGATCTAACCGTGCCTTTACATTATATTTGGTCTTACTAGGTGTGTCAAACATGGTATAAAACATGTTATCAAAAAAAATATTCTCAATATGAATTACATCTAACATGTGACAAACCAACAAATCAGGCCAATATGGACGGTCCAAAAAAATACTCTCCTTTATCCAATTATAATCTCTCCAAAAACCATTTATCAATTTCTCATTTATGATTAGTTAAAAAGTAACATGAGGTAATGAAAGTACAATATATTTTACCTGATTACCTGAGAGCACTATTGGAGGTGTGTTTGTTTCAATTCAACCTTTTGTAAAATTAATTTTTTTTCTTTTTAAAAGGGTGATCCATAGGAAGAAATCTCTGATGATAGTCAAAATAACTAACCTTTCTCCCATTACCAAGCATAAACACTTTGTTATCAGCCATGCAGTATAGAAATGATATTAGACCATGTGTGCTCCATCCAGATAACATACCATACATAGGAATGTTACTGATCGTCCATATTAATGCAACCTTCAATAGAAAATTTTGATATGCAGTTATATCAAATGTAGTCACACTGTTGTTCGGTAATGAAATTAACTCATGAATTTATGGTTTCGAATAAACATCAATATTCTTATTTGGATGTCCTGGAATTATCAACATTAAATATTTATATGGTTTCTTCATCAACATCCAAGGAGGTAAGTTGTAAGGATTAATGAAAATAGGACAACAAGAATATTGATTATCGTAAGCACAAAATGGACAAAAACCATCTGCATAAAGGTTCAGCCATATGTTAAGATTTTATAAAGAAAAAGAAGGATTAATATGATCAAAAAATTTCCATGAATCACCATCACATAGATGATTTAATTTTTTTTTGAAAAAAATATTTGATTTATTCCATGTCATCAACTGAGCTATGTTGTGAGGCCTAAATAAATTCTATAAATGAGTTGTAATTGGACAGCATCTCAACTGTTTCACAGGGACTCTGGACATTCCTTATTGTGCTTCTTTATACCTCGATTCTCCACATGTTGGATAATTAACCAATGATTATTAATCACCATAATATAAGATGTAGTCATTTTAACATGCATGGATCTTCTGATAACTTAGACCTAAATTATCAACCACCCTTTTACTTTTATAGAAACTTACAGTAATGTATTTCCGTCAAAAAACAATGAATTAAATAAAGGAAAAATATGATCGAAACAACTATTATACATTTAAAAATATGATTTAATATCTATAAATTTTCTAACAACTTCATGTTTTCTCCTCTGGATTCTTGGGTATAAGGTCTCCTCATAAGATTTCAAAAAATTGTAAAAATGAGAAGGTTCTGATTCATGATTTGGAATATCAATCTGAGTTGTTGCTTCAGGAATAGATGGACCAACTACCTCATGTATTAAATTCTGAAATGATGGATATAGAACAATTTTTTTTTATTTTCTACTGAACTCTTTTCACCATGTTGATACCAAAAAATATAATCTTTCAAAAAACCAAAATGAAATAGATGAACTCCAACATTGTCAAATGTTTTCAATGTCCTATGACCACATTTATGACATGGAAATTTAATTGTTCCTTCAAAAAAAAATATGAATTTGAAAATGCAAATGACAAAAAGGCTTCAACACCTTCAATGTAGACAAGATTCAAACAAGATCCATTTGTATTTTTGTGATTATTTATCCAATCACAATCACATAATAGATACCGGTGTCTACTTACTGATCCCATAGTTATCTAAAAAACAACAAGAATAAGAATAATTATTATTGATCATTTTGACTAGTTAAAAAATATTATTATATTTTATAATATTGAAATATTCTATGAAATATGAGCAGAGTGAGGCACTGAGTTAGCACTAGTTTGTGAGGCCCATAGAGCCTCAGTGCAGATAAAAATAAAAGTATTATATATATTATAAAAGACACATGCTATTTTTTGAAAATAATAAAATATCTCTTCAATGGTGTCTCATATGATAAATTAGAGATCACCATAGGGTATGGGATGTGTGGTTTACCTTAAGCGCGACATAACATTTTTTAGCGTCGAGTGTTTCGTTAGATTGCACGCGAGGGTAATTCATTTAATATTTGTATTATAATTTCTTATTAAGATTTAAAGTATCTCCCAAACTATTCAACATATGGAAAATTAGAGTCCACCATTAGGTCTGGGATGTGGGGTTTACCCTTGGTGTGACATAACATTTGTTAGCATTGAGTGTTTTATTACATCGCATGCATGAGTGTCATTTTTAATATTTTATTAATATTATTTATATAATTATTTATTTTTATATATAAATATACATTACAATATTTATAAAAATTATTAATATGGATTATTTTAATTAATTAAAAATTTATATGAAAAGATTATTAATTAATTAATAATTGTTATATATATATATCAAAATTTATTATAGATTATGTAATGAATTTTGTTAATTATGTAATGGTTATTATTATAAATTATGTAATTATTTTTATTAATTATTATAAATTATTATAAATTATGTAATTATTATTCTGTAATGATTATTACTCATTATTTAAATTATTATAAATTATGTATTAATTATATATATATATATATATCATAATTTCATAAATTATTATTGTAATTTTATTATTACAATTTTATTATGTAATGATTATTATTATTACTATTTTTTAAGTTATTTAAATTATTATAAATCATGTAATTATTATTATTAATTTATTTAAATTATTATTACAATTTTAAAAATTACTATATATATATATATATATATTTCAATTTCCTAATTAATATAAATGCATAAAATATATTCTAACTCATTTTAAAACAAATATACAAATATAAAATCTATATAAACACACACACACACATATTATAAATTTTTTTACTTATGGTTAATTTTGATTATAAATAAATTTGATTACCTTGAATTTATAATTTATATAAATAATTTATAAATAAAATTGATTTCATATTTTTGAATGGATAATTAATTTGAATTCATAATTATTTTGAATTAATAATTTTTGAATTAATATTTTTTACCCAAGATGTATTATAATAGTTGTGTGAGTTGGGTGTTTTTACAAAATTTATATGAAATATTAATACTAATTATTTTAAATAATACAACATTTTATTCGAATTATTATGAATTTCTAAACATTGTTATATTTTATTATAATTTTTTTACAATTTATTATTATATTATAATTGTCAAAAATATTTATAATTTATTAATAATAAATAATAATTAATTATCACATATTATATATTATTTATTTATTTATACTAATTATTTAAATTAATACTACATTTTTAGTAATTAATATTTTTTACGAATTTATAATAATTATAATAATTATTTATATTTTTTACAAACTAGTAAAATAATCTATCCTATTTATTATCAAATAATTTTTTAATAAATATTAAATACTTTAAATTTTCATTATTTTTCATTAAAACAATCATTTAATGTTTTTTTATAAAACAATTCTTATAAATAACGTTTTGTTAAAATATTTTCTTTAAATTAATTTTCTCATCATTATTAAAAACCAATCAATTATATTGAGACATACAAATATTTAGTCATACATACATACATGCACATGTGTAAAAAAAATATTGTAAATAAATATTATAGTAAATAAATATTATGTGCACGCACAAATATAATTATAAAAAAATATTACTTGTGCATGAAAATATTATTATTATGTGTGCACGAGTAAAACAATTAACATAACGAATATTAATACATACAAATATTTAAATATACATACATACATGTACGTGTGCCAAAAAAAGAGATTATAAAAAAATTATTATAAACAAATATTATTTTAAATAAATATTATGATCACACACAAACATTATTATAAATAAATATTATGCACATGTGCATCTATTATAATTATAATCAAATTAACATAATAAATATTTAGACATGCATACACGCACACACAAAAAAATGGAACCAGGAAACAAATAAAAAAATAAAAAAACAAAAATAATAATAAACCACAAAAAATGGGAAAAAATATAACAAATTTACAGAAACCCTAAAACACCAAGAAATTAAAATAAATCTAAGTGTTGAAAAAACCAACATATTTTTAAACAGGTACAAACTTCCAAAAAATTTCAATAATAATCATATTTCAAATAATAATATAAAATAATAACCTTTCAGCAACCCTAAACACCCAAAAAAATATATAAAATATAAAGATCAAATATTGTGCAAAATACTGTAAATCAAGTTAAGATGACTTGTGCGTAATCAAGGCACTCAAATCTGCAATAATAAATTTAGACTAACCCTACTTGTCAAATAAATCATCAAAATATGGTAAATTTATAAACCTAGTTTTTTTCCAATTTATCAATATAACCAAAATACACAAAAAACTAATGAAGGATAGAAACAAAGTCCATAACTTACAGATCTGGTGTGAAATCAATCAAAAATCGAAAGAGATGGAGTTTTTTGGGGATTCACAGAGCGGGGCAGTAGGTAGGGTTTCATTACATTTGGGAGAGGGGAGGAAGAAGAGATGATGAAGAAGAAAGAAGTGGCGCACTCTGTTAAATCCTAATAATTTTTGTGACAGAGTAATTGCGATGGAATTAATTCTGTCACAAAAATATTTTTGGCTAGAATAATTTATGAAAGGCATTGAATTCCATCACAAATAATCATGACTCCAATGGCAATAGTGATGGACTAAGAAATTCATCGCAAATACCCGTCGTGAATGATTTTTGTGTTGGGCGAAGGGAAACCCTGCCAAAACTATTTGCGATAGAATTATACCTCTCTCTTGAATAGGTATTACATGCAAAATATTTGAAATGGGAAATTTGTCTATTGCAAATTTCCCATTGCAAATACTTGAAATTATAGTAGTGGTTCTCAGTTTAAAATTGTCATTTTAATACAAAAAGTGTCACTCACTAAAAACTGAGAAAACACGCTTGAATTGTCTTGATAATTTGGGACAATGATTCATAATTCATTTGTGACATCTATGAATTAGTATCATGTTAAACACACACATGATTCCACATGTATGGCTCAAAGTGCATGTTTCCAGTTTAAATTGATATTTTAGTAAAAAACACATGTGGCGTACTCAAAATTGAGGGAACACGTTCTGATTGTTTTGGTACTTTAGAAAAATTATCCATGAGTCATTTGGGATGTGTATCATTTAGCTGCACCCCAATATGAAGGATGGTTTGATTGGAATGACTCTAAGTGAGTCTTTTTATTAGAAATTGACATTAATTTTAGTGAAAAAACAACTGACATACTCAAAACTGAGAAAACACATTTGGATTGTTTTGATACTTTAGGTAAATGGTCTATACATTATTTGTGACATTTAGGGATAATCCACACCTCAATGTGATGCACAATGTGACCGATATGACTCTAATTGCATCTTTTTATTCAAAATTGGCTTTAATTTTAATAAAAAACAACTGACATACTCAAAATTGAGCAAACACATTCCAATGGTTTTGGTACTTTACTAAAACAATCCATAAGTCATTTTTGATGTGTAAGAATTAATCACACCTCAATTAGACTCATGGTATGACCGATATGAATCAAAGTGTGCATTTTTATCAATATTTACATTTATTTTAATAAAAAAACAACGGACATAATCTATAATAGTGTTTTATTTTTCTTGTATTTTTGTTAAAAAATTTATTTCATTAAAATTAAGTATTTATATTTTATTTTAGTAATTTTTTTAACTGTTTATGGTGATTTAGTGTGTTGTTATAGCACACTACACCTATTTATAGTGATGTAGTGTGCTGGAACATCACACTGTAGTTTTTTCCTTTATCAGCATTACTAAATGTACTGATAAATGTATGATTTATCAGCACTTTTAAAGGTTCTTAAAAATATACCCTTTATTAGTTCTTATACAAAATCTGATAAATCCTATCTTTAGTAGCGCATTTACAAGCACTGAAAAATCATACTTTTATCAGTGAATTTAAAAGTGGTGATAAAAGACCCCATTTATCAGCACTTTTGAAAGAACTGATAAAGGGTATATTTATCAATTCTGAATAAAATCACTGAAAAAGTATGATTTATCAGCACATTTGATTTCCTTGATAAAATTTATGGACTTTTAACCATGCTAAGGTAGTCAGTGCATTTATAGCACTGATAAAATCCAATTCTAGCACTGTTAAAGGTGTGTTTTGGGGTAGCGTCTCATCTTGCTATCTCATATTCATGATTAGAGTCCACCACTATTCAGCTTCACCTTATAACTGATAAATAGCATGAATGAATTTCTAAGGATTCGAACACTGAATAATAGAGAATATCTTTTCAGTAGTATTGAATCATTCTTTTGAAAAAAGTGGATTAGAAGACCCTCTGAAAGAAGGTGGATGTTGCCTCATGAAAGACTCAATAGAATATTGTTCCCTCCTTTACTCGTTTAAAAGTCCACTATGATTCATAGCTTTAGAAATTTGTGTGTGCATAGAAACAAGGTGTTTCATTCTATCTCCCATAGAATTCGGTTTCTCAGGAGGATAATTGTTTTATTGTCCATTGCAATCACCATTAACATGGTTCCTTTAGGTTCCATCCATTGATTAAAACCAAAAGAATAGAGTAAGAAAAAATTATCATATTGAGGAACCACATAATAATGAAAAGTATCTTATAGGATATCTAAATTAAGAAACCTTAATTAATATATGACACCTTATGTTTATCCTAGGTTATTAATCAGAAAATTCTATTAAAATCATTTATAATGGTTTATGAAGAGTTTGTGAATTCCCAAAGAATATCCCCTAGGAGTGTCAAACAAGGTGTGCATCAAGAACCATTGTTGTGTACCAGATTACCCCAAGTCAAGCCTGAGACATCATTTCATAGTTTTTACCCCTAGGTACATATGTTCTAGAGCCACATCCACTTGTAGTATCTAGACATGGATTTATTTCTAGGAAACCACTCACTCTATCCTTTACCAAAATTCTAGGACATTTTCTTATACTTTTCCTTATCCTTATACTTATCCCTAGACATGTCCTTAGGGTTCTCACTAAGTTTTTATCATCCTGGATTCCAAAGGATAACTAAACATTTTCTCTTATACCAACTATATAGACCCTATTTTTTATACATTAACATTACATAAAATTTGTGAAATACTTAAAAAATTCTACAAACAGACGCCTAAGACAATACTAGTCTAGTTCCTTTGGAAACATGGAAACATAAACATTTGTACATAAGTGAGAAAGATTATCTCCCACTAGGTTATTTTTTACTAGACCCCTTCTTATAAACATCAAACATAATTTATATCTTCATAACTTTGGGAAGGAAACATAAAAAGGGGTGATCTCAAATGCTCGGTAAGGGTAAACAAGGGAGATATGTAAGCATAATATTGAGAATAAGGGTATGAGAGAATGATCATGAAAATATAAGATCATACCCTACATATCAAAGATCATATACATGAATCATGGAATAAATCATGGATGTTTATAAGACATGAATCATTAGGAAATAAATAACATAAGACATGAAAGCATAACATAGGATTAAAACGTGGAATTTAGGCAGACAAATAAGCATATAATATGATTTCCATAATATCTAAGGCATCACTGCCAAGACCATATTGGTATTATGGGTTCACTCTCCATAACATCTTGTTATTCATATTTCACTACCATACCATCTTGGTATTATGGGTTCACTCCCCATACCAACTCAGTCTATTTCATGAGATATAAATCTTTACCCAGTGCATTGGAGGGAGATATAGGTCCCACCCATCTCATAATGAAATCATAAATGCAAGTTCCAAAAGATCATAAATAATCATATAATAACCCATGAAATGAAATTGGTATTATAAACATGTAATCACATCATAAACTATGTAAAAATATAGGTTTCACAATCACTTTATCATAAACATAAACCATGAAAATAATCGGGTTTCAAAATCATATAACCCATGAAAGAGAAATGGTTTTCATAAAAATCATTCCACCAAATCATAATCCATTCATAGAAATAATATGAATGGAAACATTTAATAATTTTCCCATAAAGGAATAAGTAACACCAATGGATGTTTTCTTAGATAGTAAATAATTTTGGAAGATCTTTTAAAATTGTTTTTAGGAAAATATCCTTTCTGGATTGAAAATGATTTTTAAAACATAAAACATTTTTTAAATAATTTTTCTTTTAAAATATATTTGAAAAATTATAAAGTAAGCATTGAAAACTATAATTTTTCATTGAAAATTGAATCCAAATATCATTTGAAAACATTTTTGAAAACATGGTTTTTGAATACAATAGATTTCCAACCTAATAGAGAGATGGTCATATTTTACTTAAAAACATTATATTAAGTACGAAAGAGTGGAGAAATGGTACTAATACATAAGGATATCTTTAATAAATAGTGTATAATAAAATTAATGAGTTTTCTTGAGAG
Source organism: Viscum album (assembly GCA_963277665.1). NCBI lineage: Eukaryota > Viridiplantae > Streptophyta > Magnoliopsida > Santalales > Viscaceae > Viscum > Viscum album. Next base: position 603,356,886 of record OY728122.1, read on the forward strand.
ATATATCATAATATTTCATCAAATAATCACAATCATTAATAAAATCAAAAAAATGATGATATTGTTTCAATGAACTCTTGCCACTTGGTTACTTGGGATCAAACTATCCATGTAAGGAAAATAAATTAAATGAAGCTTAAAATATCATTAAAATAATTATATTCAATATATAACATGTAAAATGGAAATATATACACATCAAAAAGAATTTAGGTGCATAACTAAATAAGAGTCTCAAAGAATGAAAATAGAGACAAAACTATTTTACCAATTTTGTAACTTTTGAAACTTAAACCCCATGTAATAAAGATAATAAAATGGATATGATAATACCCATATGTTTAATTATAATATAAATAGAATAAATTCATGGGTAGTAAATACATCATACAAAATGAATGGGTGGTGAATAAAGCATGCATCTCACAGAAATAAAAAGTGAGATGAAATCCACTTACCATGTATCTTGACTCTCATAATACTCTTTAAAAAAACCAAGAAAATAAATATAAATTTATTATAAATATTTTACTGAACCATATTATTATATATAATATATATATGGTTTTATAATAACTTTATATTACCTTCTTTTTAACAATCCTATGTTAAGTTTTCACTTTGGGTAATATTCACTTTGTTTTTGGCATGTGTCTTAATTGGTTATATCTTTGGTCCTTATACTTATATCATTATTCCATAATTTAAAAAATTATATAAATATAATTTATATTCATTATTTTTTATTATAATAATATATATAATATATAATTACGAAATGAAATACACCATTCATGGAGACGGTAAGTCGTACGTATGCAGGAACACTATTTCTATTTTTATTATCGTATTGAAAGAAATTTTTTTACTATATGTATATACGTATATAATATAATTATATTTGAATTATAATTTTATATATATCATATTATTTCATTAAATCCATCCTTAATACATTCTATGTAGTGTATGAATGAATCACATCACTTTGAGGGGGCGGTAATCCACATTTCCTCAAACGTAATTATCGTATCAACACAAATGGAAAGTAAAAAATATATGTTTTGTAAAAGGAATAAATAAGATTAAATACATAATAAATATAATATAATATATATAAATATAAACATATTTTACATCCTAATTTCCACCATGATAGGTGGTAATGGAAAAATAAACAATCATTGTTTAGTGAGGCGGTAGTTCTTTGTACACATAAGCAATATGTTAGTTACCCATTAGATGAAGGTTTGTGTAAGTGAAGGTTTAAACCTTATCATAAAAACATACTAGTATATTTAATATAATGGTGTTTTTATACAATCATGGAATAATGATATATGAGGGATGAATAAAGAAAATAAAATAAATGATCTTGAGAGAAGGTGTTGCCTCTTAACCGTGTAACACCTTTTGGTTTGTGCCAAAAGGATTCCATGGAAGACTTCATAACCAAAGTGAGAATTAAAGGCATAAGGGAGGTATATTGAGATGTTTATTTGGAATATATGGTCTGAACCAAATTGGTTTGAGAGGTGTGAAGAAGAGGTATATTTGGTGGCCTTTTATATGGAAGGGAAATTACTCACTTGGTAATTTTGAAAATAAGATAGGTGTACCCATGTTTTAACCTAAAAAAATTCATAAAAAACCAAACAAAAACTCAATAATGGAAGATTTATGGCCGAATAAGGTCTATAAAATGGGATTTTTACAAGATTTTAGGTCATTTGGGTCCCAAAGTTAAGGTTTAGTTCTTAGTTAAGCTTAATTTTACCTTAACCGATGTAATTAATTTTATTTAAATTCACTAATAATTTTTCATCAAAAACTAATTTTAGACAGTTAAATATTATAAATTATTTTTATTCCAAATATGGAATCCATTTTTCCAAATTACAGTTACATAATTTTTTTAAATTAATTTAAAATCAATCCCATTGACGGGACAACATTGAGGGTTTTTAAAGTACAAATAATCAAAAGTTTTCTAAGTTTTTATATCCAATTTCAATGTGAAATTGGTTCCAATTAAATAAATTGAATTAATTGATAAAAATTTAATCTTATTAAACTTTTAAATTAAATTAAAATATAATTTTACTTTATAAATAAATTATATGGAAAATAAGATTTGAATTAAAATATGGTATTTTTACTAATCATCAAAAAATGAGGTTTCTCAAAAAAATCCGAAAAAAATCCCTAATATAATTTTAAAATTTAATTTAAAAAATTGTGTTTATTTTATCAGATTCAATTTCTATATGTTTCTAAAATTTATTTTATTTTTTTCATAGAAGGACATTAAAAGTAGTTCATTCGAGAGACATATATTTTTAAACATAAAAGGACTTTACCAAAAATCATATCTTTCATTTTCAATATGTTTTATTTATATACAAATATTATGAAAAATATTTGGAAAGTATTTATTACTATTCATATAACAATTTTTAATGTCTAGGTTATAATTATCTCATTTAAATAATTATAACAATAAAATGATGTTTTGTAGAAACATCGGTGTTGCGTGTAATATACACCAAGTCGATGTTGCGTTTAACATATTCCAAGGTGGTGTTGTGTGTAATGTACACCAAGTTGGTGTTGCGTGAAAGTAATTTTTCACTTAGTGAATTGTAATATATAAATGAAAATTTTATTTATTTTAAAATAAAGGTATATAAAAACGTAGGGTGTTACAGTTTGACCTGGAAGACATCTTGCACATATCCATCATATACACCATCAAATACATTCATAGGTTGAATTTATCTCATATTTTCATAATGTATAGTAGATATAAATCCTGATATATCATCATTTTGAAGTATCCTTTTCTTGGACACAACATGTTCTATATAAAATTAAAGAGATATCAGTACTCACAATCTCACTCAATTTCAGCAGGTCTCTTTAAGGTTTCATCTCTCATCTGCTCTGGCAAGGCATTATTACATACAAATGAATCACTGTCACTAGGAATCATCCCTTGATATTCATTAAAAATTCCTTCATGATATAATTTAATAAACCACCTTCTATTGGTATATATATCTTCAAATTCAATCATTATCTTCCCCAAAGCTAATCTCGAAATTCAGATAAAAAAGTACACTAACCTAGGATAGAATGGCCTCTCATTACTCAATAACCACTCTACCCATACCTATTACAAGATTACTTTATGAACCATTAATCATATTAACAAAAACCACTCAAAAATTAACTCTTTATTAGGTACCACTATATGATTCATGAGATGTGGGTTTCACGGCTCGACTATAGGTTTGCTCAAATATCCTCTAGGAATCTTTTAAGGTCATGAATCTTCATGAGTTGAATCAGTGGATCTATTCACTCTAACCAATACCATATAGATGCAAGGTTCAGGTAATAATTAAGGAAGAAAAATGGTTGAGAGAGAAAGGTTAGCGTATAAAATCAAAGGTCAAGAGGTGCCAGGGAGAGAGTACATTAAAATTAGTCGAAGGGCCTAATTTATATCATTTAGGGATTTAAAAAATCAAAAGTCAAAAATTAAATATTTAAATTAAAAAATAAATTATCCTAAAAATAAAATAAAAAAAATCAATGGAATCCAATGGAGGTTAATTTACAGCAATGGATAACTTCCAATGGTGGGTAATTTACAAAGGTGGGTAATTTCCAACGGTGGGTAATTTCCAATGGCGGGTACCAAAAATTTAAATCTAACCAAAATTTATCATTCCTAATTCAGGTTTTATTTAGTTGAATATCTTATAATTCAATGTCTTTGTAAATATACCAGAAATATTTTGTTTAGTTCTAATAAATTCTAGAGTAATATCACCCATTTGAAAATGATCTCTCAAAAAGTGATGTCTTACAAAAATGTGTTTTGTTTTAGAGTGAGATAAAGGATTATTAGATATATTTATTGAAATTTTGATTTCATAATTTATAGGGACATGTATGAATTGATATCCATATTCTATTAGAGTTTGTTCTATCTGCAAAATATGAGCATAAAAACTACCTGCAGCTATGTACTTATCTTTATTAGTAGACAATATAGTATAATTTTCTTCTTACTATACCAAGAAACTGGAGACTTTTCAAAAATATGACATGTTTCATAAGTTCTTTTTCTGTCTAACTTGTAACCACAAAAATAAGCATATAAATAACACACTAGTTCAAATTATTTTCCTCTAGGGTAGAAAAATTCTAAATTGGTTGTATATTTTAGGTATTTGAAAATCATTTTAACATACAGTAAGTGTGAATATTTAGGTTTTTCTAGAAAATGATCACACGTACACACACTAAACATAATTTCAGGCCATATAGAAGTCATGTAGAGAATACATCCAATCATACCACTATAAATGGTTTGATCCCCTAGTTTCACAGCTTCATCAAGGTCCAACTTACAGGTCATACTCATGGAAGTATCAATAATCTTAGTTCTATCCAAACCAAAACATTTTATAATATACTTAGTGTACTTAATTTGATTAAAAAATTCCTTATTTATTTTTGAAAAATATAAAAATAAAGAAATAATTTCATCTCACCCACTAAACTCATTTTAAATTAATTTTCCATCATCTTTGAAAAACCAGCGCACAAAGAATTTTTAGAGGATTCAAAAATAATATATCTACATATATTTGAATAACAAAAACTTTTTTTAGGTTTTTTTATAAAAATAGTTGTATTAGATATACCTTTTGAAAAACTCTTTGAAATTAGAAAAGAGTGGAGCCTATCATAGCTTGCTCTAGGATCTTATTTTAAACCATATAAATATTGTGTCAATTTAAAAACATGATTTGGAAAATAAAGGTTTTAAAAATAGTGGGGTTGTTTAAAAAAACATCCTCAACTATATAAACATTTAAGAATGCACTTTTTACATCCATTTGATATAGTTTGATAACCAAATGTGCCACATAGGCAAGTAGTATTATAATGGCATCAAGTCTAGCTATAAGTGGGAAGGTTTCTTTGTAGTCTACACCCTCTTCCTGATCATACCATTATGCAACTAATCTGGCCTTATTCCATATTATAGTACCAGATTCATTAACTATGTTTCTAAATACCCATTTAGTTCCAATAGTTAAGGTGTATTTTGGTGTATCAAAAAGTTCTCAAACATTATTTCTTTCAAATTGTTTTAGTTCCTATGGAATTTCCATCACCCAAAATTCACCATTAATTGTATCATTGATGTTCTTAGGTTCAATCTGTGACAAGAATTCTTGATGTTCAACCTAATTCCTAAGAGAATCTCTATTTTGTGTAACTCTATCTAAGTATCCATATATAACATCTAAAGTATGGTATCTATGATTCATAATAGATATTTGAAAGGAAGGTCTAGTAATCTCATGGTAATCTATAAGTTTAGGTTCAAGTTGAGAAAGTTCCCCAGAACTGGATGATTTTTCTTTTGGTTTCATAGAAGTTTCATATTTTTTTCATTGATATCTATATTTGGTAAATAAACATCAATATTTTCTAAAGGGGGTTTTGGTTCATGTGGATTTGTATCATAAAATTTGACATGAACAAACTCTTCCACATTATTGGTTATTTTATTAAATACTCTATACAATTTACTAGATATTGAATAACGAAGGAAAATTCTTTCATAACTCTTGGAATAAAAGTTTTCAAGATTATCCTTAGTGTTATGAGTAAAGAATTTTCAACCAATAAAATTTGAAGTAATTATCCTTAGGATTTCTACTATTCCAAAGTTCATATAGGGTTTTCATTAATAGAGGTTTGATTAAAACTCTATTAATTAAATAGTAGGTTGTATTTATAAACTATACCCAAAAGTAAATAGGAATGTCAAATTCATTAAGAATAGTCCTAAAAATAAATTAGAGTGTCCTATTTCGTCTCTTTATAACTCCATTTTTGGGGGTCCTAGGAGAAGAAAAGTTATGAGTATTGACATTATGTGATCAAAATGATTCAAAGTATTTATTTTCAAACTCACGACTACAATAACTTCTTGAGAACCTAATCCTATGTCCACTAATATTTTCTATAGATTTAGCATGCATGGTAAAGAAAAAGAAGGATTCACTCTTGTGAGCTAAAAATAATACCCAACTATACCTATAAAATTATTCTAAAAAACATGGTGATAGTGCTTCCCATTTAAAATACAAACTTTAGATGGTCCAAAAAAATCAATGTGAACCAATTATAGGGGTTGAGAAGTTGAAAATTATTTCTCTTATTTGAATGATATTTTGTTCCATCTACCTTTTTTACATGGGTTATAGAATTTATCATTTGGGAATTAAAGTTTAAGTAGATCTTTGACTAAAAAATTCCTAGTTATCTTTCTAAGTGAGTGAATATTATAATGTATTGGTCTCCTATTCCAAATAAAATATTCCTTATAAAGGCACTCAGACAAGAAGCATTTTGGGATAATAATGCGTCTAAATTAACTTCATACACATTTTCATTTCTCAAAATCAGTAAAAACTATATCATTTTTAGAATAAAAAATTACAATTTTTTTTTAAATTTTACATGAAAACCATCATCACATGGATATGATATTAAAAGATTTTTTTTAAAAAATTAAACAAATAATACTTTATAAATTAAAATTGACTTAGAATTACCAATTTAGGAAAGTCCAATTATTTTCCCTTTAGCATTGTCACCAAAGGGGACATATCCACCATCAACCTTTATCAAATTCTTTAAACTTGAGTAATCTCCAGTCATATTTCTAGAACATCTATTTTCCATGTACCATAGACTTTTACTGGATATCTTCAATCAATTTCCCTACAAAATAATTTTATACAAAAATTTATTTTGGAACCCAAAACCTATTGGGTCTAGAAATGTTAGTCATTAGAGATTAAGGAACCCATGTTTAATTAACATGTTTCCTATAAAATTTTGTAAACTTTTATATATTAACATTTTTTAGGTACACATGAATAATAACCAGTATCATAATTTATAGAACTATATTTAGGAATAAAAGTGCTTTTGATAATTCTTCTCTGTCCAGGTTGATAACCTGGGCCAGTGATTTACTTAGGTGAAATATAGTTTCCCAATATTTCTGTGCGATTATATATACCATTAGTCAATCTCACTAATTATTTATTTAATTTATCTTTCTATAGTTTCAATTCAGTATTTTCTTTGAGTGCTTGAGCATTTTTCTCTTTTTCCGTTGCAAAATATGATTTAATATTAACAGTTAAAGCATGATGTCTCTTTAGAATTTTAAACTTATATTTCATATCATTGAAAGTGTATTATATCTTGTTAAAATATTAAAACATATCATCATTTAAAATATTTTAATTATTATTCCACTATTCAAAATTATTATAATTATTTTAAGGACAAGCAGTAAAGATATTTGATACCTTAGATGTGTTTATCATGAAACACATGTGTTCTCTAATATATTTTTTTCTCATCGGTTGAGTCTATGTCACCAAAGATGTCTTAGGAATAACTCATGGTTGATTTCATAGATTTATTTTACTTACTATCCTTTTAATCATACATATTTTTATACTTTAATTTAGGATAGTCAGCCTTGACATGTCATTTTCTCTTACATTCAAAGCAAATGATCTCATTTTGAGTATCATCCCACTTCTAGTCCCTTTTAAAATTTTCTTTATTATCATATTTTTCTTTATAGCTTGGTTTCCTAAATAATTTCTTTATCTTATAAAATATTTTAAACCTTTTTTCCAAATGGTCCATCTATACATCGTTATCAACTGAATATTCCTTGTCACTGGAACTTTCAACTTGAAATTTTTATTTTTTTTTTGAAGTAGAAGACTTGAATGCTACAGACTTCATTTTAGGTCTATCTTCCTATTCTATGTTCACTTTATGTTCCTACTCATACATCATTAACTTACCAATAAACTCCTTTACAAGTAGCTTACTAATATCACAATATTCTATAATCGAGACTAAGGTTCCTATTTATATCTCTGGTAAAAATCTTAATAATCGCATGATTTGATCCTTATCTGAAACTGGATTCCCCAAATAATGCTTCATATTCAATATTTCATTGAACCTGAGATACATATCAGAAATAATCTCATTATTTTTCTTCTTAAATGTATCGTCTATTATTTTATAATTATTTTATCTCATTTCTTTCACATTAGTTTTTCCCTCATGATAAATAGTTAATGTGTCCCAAATTTCATATGCAGTTTTACAAATAGATATCACATTAAACTCTTCATCTCATAAAGCAAAATAAATAGTATTCATGGATTTATAGTGATTGTTATAGATAGTTTTAGTAGCATCATCCCATGTAGCTCTAGCATTTTCTAGTAATTCATGTTTATCCTCCATAGAATTCCATATTTCAAAGACCATGCTTTAAATATGAATTTTCATCTTTATTTTCCATTGAGAATAATAATTTCCATTAAATAAAGGAATTATGTTGGCTGAATAACCTTCTTGTCTATTATCTATTTAAATAAATAAATTTAGAACTAACAAAAATTTAGGATTTTTAAAACACAACTAAAATATATTGAAAAACCTTTGATACCCAATATTGGTTAGAGTGAGTAACTCAAGAGGGGGGTGAATTGAGTTCCCACTAAAAATTTATATTAAAATAAGTTTGAATAAAATACCTAATTTAAAATAAATATGCCTAGTTAATCCAAAGAGTAATTTAGTATAATTTTGACCCATTAAAATATTTATTAAAGCTTTATTACTTCTAATATAAAGTAATATAAATATTATTTTAACTTTTGAAACCAATTTACTCAATAAAATACTTATATAAACACTAGTTAATATTAACTATCAAATTATAAGTTTTGTTTATAGTTTAAATAAAAAATGTTTAAATCTTCGTAAATAATGAAACAAAAAAATCACATGGAGGAATAAAACAAGGGTTTCGGTATCAAGATGACACCTAATCCCCTACACTTATAAATCACCCACTTCCAAGTAGTTTATTTAAATATAATATGATCCAAAATCTAGATTAGGTATACAAAAAATAGTTAATAATATTTCTAGTCCACTTAGGGAATGCTTCCACAAAATCCATGGGATGAAAACAAAAACATGTCACACAAGGACCTCTTCCACAAACATCATGGGTATACAGATGAAAATAGGGTTAAGAGAATATCTGGAATTCTCTAGTTATATAGTAGGATGCAATGTGTGTTGATAAACAAGAAAAGAAACACACTGATTAATAATTAAATGTAATAAATAAAAAGAGAAATCATTAAGATATAGAAAATGGTAGCGTTGCTTGGTCTGAAGTTATCATATTCTTGAGTTTCCCAAGACGTGACTTGGAGAGAAGCTCAATACATTTTTTTGAATGTAATAGTAAAATGGAGCTTCATAAGGATCTCTTTGTTCATACTGTAGGAAAGTATTATAATGTTCTATATGCTTCACTATTTCATAGTCAAAATAAATTAAGTATGTAACATATAAGATTTCCAAAAATTATTCATAAGGTAACACTATTTATCATAATGTTTCTCACATCTGGTCTATTCACATGAGGGAGAATTCTTTGAATATATGTAACTGTATGATAGGGAGTCCATTTGAAGAAAAATAATCTTGATCTTCTACATACTCATATATATCTCTCACATAAACTTTATTGTTTCCCAGAAATAGTTAAGAATAATCATTAAAATAATTTTTGGCATTAACTTAAATAATATAAATACTGGGAGAATTTAATTCAAATGTCCCAATATAGTAATGGTGGGTCAGCCTAGTGGCTACTCATATTTGAGGGTGAGATAGTCTAATGGTTAGTCAAGCCAATGACGGGTCATCTGGTAATGAATCATGTTCAATCGTGACTAATGTTTAATGGTGAATCATGTTTATTAGTAAGTCATCTGGTGGTAGGTTAAGTCAGACAATGACTTGTTTATGGTGGTGAATCATACTCCACAGTGACTCTTTTTTTTGCGGTGATTATTTCTTAGTAGTAGGTATTTTTTAGTGGTGATTAATTCTTGATGGAGAGTACTTATCATTGGTTAGTCAATCTTGACGGTGATTCATTATTAGCGGAGATTCATTCTCAATGGAAAAACATTCTTAATGGTGACTCATTATCAATGGTGACTAATTCTCAATGGTGATTCATAACTGGTGGTGACTTAACTCTATATTTGAGTCAATTCAGGTGAGGGGTCTTTTCAACACTTAGCCAAAATTTCTTTAATCTTCCTTATATTAAAAAATTGCTATCATAAAATAGTAAATCCATTAAAAACATAATTTACATGATTTTCAGCATTAAAACAAGGAGGATCCAACATTTTTAAAATACTTTATTATTCTTATTATTATTATTATTTATTCTATAATTTCATTAGAATCATATAATGGATTATTTTATGAATAATGATTGATTTATTTTTTTGGTTTTATCACCCTATGTACACTTGGTTATTTTTTTTATTCCTTATATGTATTATAATAGGTTCTTGAACCAATTTTTATTAAAATTTTTACAATTTATTTCAAATAATTTTTTCATGAATTATTACTTTAAATTAAGAAAGGGAAAATTATTCCATTTAGTTAAATACATGAATGGAAATTAAGTTAACAAACTCTACTTTACCTTTCGTTAATATGTTAAATCATTGGAGATATAATGGCCTAGTTTAGTGGATATGTGAGGAATGATTTAGCCTTTAGTTATTAAATGAAATTATTTTATATAATTAATTATTAAAATGTATATTTCATATATTTGAAACCACTTCCATTTATTTTTATATAGTTGGGATAAAAAATAATGCATGAAAGGTTAGCCTAAGTAATTATACTATAGGATGATTCAGGATAATCCATCTAGAGAACAATTCCTTTGATGTAGGGTTAATTCCAAAAATTTATTCCTTTATAATCATATTTATTTTCCCTAAATTTCTAATATACTTTATGTAATTAAATCAACCTAATAGCTATTATTAATTATTCTTGAGTTAGATATTGGTGTTAATTGGGGTCATTATTTTGTATCCATTATTTGGGTTTAAGTTTGGGTTTATATTTTTTATCTGTTTGGTTTCATTATAATTTTTGGAGTCAGTTCCAATAACATTGGGTGATTTAATTAGGGACATTGAAAATTCTAGAGTGTGTGGGAATTTATATTATTTCAAGTTAGAGGTAAAAACCATGGTGATTTTTTAGGTTGTTTAAAGTGTTTAGGTTTGTATTGTATTTTTATTTAGTGAGTTAATCAGGGGTATATTTCTAGTTCTATTTATGGGTTAGTGATATAGTTTATGGGAAAATTGAGAAAATACAATTTTAAAATGGGATATATCTTGATGAAGTTTTTAGTATAAATTTTTAGTAGGTAGTGGGTTTTTAGTTTTGTTTTTCGAGATGGACTAAGATATGCTAAAGGGATATTAAGTGGATTCGAATCTATAATATTATATCTGAAAATGGTTTTATTCTAATTTTTTTTTTCTTAAATTGTTTATTTTGAAAGGAAATTGATCAATCTACTCATTATACCCTATTATGAATTATATATTATTTTGATATGATTCTTTGAGTAATCACATGAGGTTATTTCTAGTCATTCTATATGGGTTTCTCATATTTTTATATGACTATGTATGATTTTTTCACTATTAATTGTTGTCTTTATACCTGTGGTGGGTGTGGAATCCCTCCTTGAGATTTGTACATTTTCTAGTATTTTTCCAACGGCTTACATTTGTTCCATGATTCAGAGAGGCAGAGGAATCATTTGTATATGTATGTATGTATTTGTGTGTGCATGCATGTGTTTGTGTGGCCTCCTATAGTGGATGATTATATACATGGATATTCTATACTATATGATAATTTATTTTTTTGTCCAATATTGGATGTGTTATATGAAATAATTTTCCTCTTTAGAGAGGATGCATTATGTTCATGTATTTTCCCTCCTGGGTAATTTAATATGGGTGTAGACATATTTTCAAGGATTTTGAGATTTTTATTAAAGTTTGTATAAATCATCTTAGTGGTTATTGATTTATCCCCTTCTATTAAACAATACATGATTGAAGACCTTTGGAACACTAGTATGGTTTATTATTTATTTGAGTCACAAACATACACGTGTATACTGTAAATAATGTAGACATATTCACATGTACACACATGATTATTATCATATGGGTGTTGAGTTCTATTGGTAGTTCCCACTGATTCTTCTTACTCACACCATTAATTTACACCTAAGTGGAATTATAGTTTCAAATGTGGCATTTTAGGTAAATAGATAGTTTCTTGGACTATTTATAGGCTACCTAGGAATTTGTATCAAATTAGTTGAATAGGTGTGAACCTAGTTATTGTGACACCTTAGTGTTTATTTTTTTGTTTAATTTATATTATTTTGTATTATTTTAATTTTATATGAGTTTTGGATTTAAAATTTAAAATATTAAGAGTTTTCCTTATATTACACAGATACTACATGGTTAGGGGAAACCATGAGAGTAAACCGTGTAGGGTGGTAAAATTTTTAACAATGGGATATGTGAAAAAACCATGAAAGGTATGTGGATTCCATATAGTGGATCCCATATGATTGGAATATAGTTTTCCTAACAGTGTGACCTACCCATATTATTAAAAAAAGTGAAATTATGGTTTTTACCATACTTAAATTTAAGGATTTTATATTCTCTTTTTCACAAATTCTTACTCGTCCGACCCTTGGGAATGAATATGGAGATCCTTTCCACTCTTTCCTTTTGATTTCAATCCCTTTTCATTTTATTTCAAGAAAATTTTTATGTTATTAGCATTATTTTCTCCTATTTTCTCTTCCTCCCCTATCCTATCATCCTTTCCCCTGTCATTTATTTTCCCCTCAATCCATAACCACTGTGTGGGTTGGGATTAGGGTATGTAATGTGTTAATAATGGGGGTTTGGATTTTTAAGAGTTTCAAAGGGTGTCACCTTACTTGGTTAGGCCCTCTCCATTGAAGGAGACACATTGTGACTTGCTTCCACATAAATGAGGTAGTCGTTTTAATGTCCTTCCTTTATAATAATTCCATGATATTCTTGGATGATTTAAATGCCTTTTGTTTCAAATTATACATAGATATTTTACTAAGGAGGGGTTAGCAAATGGTTTTCATTGTATTTTGACATAGGAATGGTGGAATTTTTAAATAAGATTCAACTATTCATTTTTTATTGTTTGTTTATTCATTACAAATGTTTTTTAAGTTTACAAGTGAGTTTTCAAATAAAAAATGTTTTTTAAAGGGGGTTTTGGAATAATTTTTTATTTTAAATATATGATTTATTTCTGTTTCTTATGATTTCACCTGGTCCATATGTGGTGTGCATTTTTGCCCCATCATTTTAACTTTCCAAAGGTGGGAAGATTTCATAACTTTCATCAATGATGTAAACTTGGTAGGATAGAAACCTTTAGTTAGGGAAGTATTCATGTTGGGTATCTTTAGGCATTCTTAGAAATTAGGTACATTGGTCACCTATAAATCTTCCTCTTTGGAGGTCATCTAATATGAGGAATCTTAGGCATAAAACCTAAAGAATCCCATGTCAATCATGAGGAAATTGATTCTAGTGGAATAAGTATTCGAAGTCTTTTTTTACCTTAGGCATGAAATCTTTATTTCACAGGGTAGGTATTTTGGGCCATTTCATAGGTTCTATAACCTGTGGAGATAGATCAGAATGTTCTGTTGAGATAGATCAGAGCATGAGTTTAACTTCTTGTGGAGATAGGATGGTTGATCAAAATGCCCTATTTGAGTCAGATCATGGAGGTGAATCCTTAGGATGGAATATGTTACAACTAGGTTTACCAATAGATCAAAACACCCCATGGAGATAGATCTAGGATTTGTGTCCCTAAAAGGGAACACCTAGATAGTTTACCAATGGATCAGAATGCCCCATGTGGAGGCAGATTCGAGAGGTGTGTCCCTAGGAGGGAACACTTGGATAGTTTACTAATAGATCAGAATTCCCCATAGAGGTAGATCCAGGATGTGTGTCCCTATGAGGGAACAATAGGATAGTTTACTAATGGATCAAAATGCCCTATGGAGGTGAATTCGAGAGGTGTTCTCCTAGGATGGAAGATGTCAGAATTGAGTTTACCAATGAATATATCAAAACGCCCTATAGAGGAGGATATAGGAGGTGTTTCCCTAGGAGGGAATATGTCACACATATGTTTTCCATTGAATGGATCAGAGTGACCTATAGAGGTAGATCTGGGAGGTGTGTCCCTAGGAGGGAATATGTCACACCTGAGTTTACTATTGTTGGGATTGAACCTCAGGAAGCCATTCTACAAACCTTGTTTAGAAGACAAGGATCAAAACCCATATAGTTCGATGATGTAGTTAATGGTTGTGTGATAGGACTGGTCCATTTTGTTTAACTTCATATGGTAATGTTGATTGTGTTGCTAAAGGATTTTCTAAGAGGGATAGTGTGGGGCTTACTCATAAAAGCTTCCCTATAAGGGTTTCTCATCCGATGGTGGGAGGGAATGTGGACTCCCATGATGATCAAACATGGGGAATCCTATTCTCATCACATAAGGTTGGATTATAGTTTTACATCATGTGTTGAGGATGTTTTCCTATAGTTTAATGCCATACAACCAAGATGTGGAACTATGGAATTTTATGCTATAAAACTCGGATGTGGAGGGAGTCATTCCTTATCCCTAAGGATTACGTGACCATTGCTCATGTGACTCTGGTTGAGGAATAGATTTGGATCTACCATGGAGGATTGGTTAATCCAGAGGCTGATGTTAGGGTCCCTATTATTAGAATAAAAAGGGGTTAGGGTACCTATTATTAGAAGCAACAGGTAGGAAAAAGGATCAGGATGTACTTGGAGTGAAGTGGGAGGATATAGGAGTGTGTGGAACATGTCACATAGGTACTCAGGGTGTAGCTGAACTGATCCTTGATTGGTATGGGGGTCCTAGGCACTAGACTTTCACAAATGGGTGTCAGAAGAAGGTATGATCCATGTAGAATCCTAGGAGAGGTTCTTTGAAAATCTTGGGGCCTGATAGTGGGACAGATCAGGAGGATTAGGGTCCTCTTAGAGGTCATAGGCTTTGTAAAGGAGTATGCTTCATGAAATAGTGTTACCCTACTATAATGTGATGTCTTGGTTTCCCTAGGGTTATCTTTGAAAATGATAGTTTCCTTGTGAATCCCCAAGTGACACATAGGGATTTCTTCTTCAATGAAGGGCATAAGACTTCATAAAAAGAATCTATACATTAAGTGGGGGATATCATAGAAACTAGAGAGGTGGTTTCATAATGATTGGATACCTTAGGTGATCCATTTTTTCTTTCCTTCAAGAAGCATAGGTGGTTCATAAATAAGGAGATATTTTTTGAAGTTAAAAGGTCTTATTCCACTAAAAATTTGACTAAAGGGGGTATTTATAGAAATGGGGGTTTCATAATGATTGGAGGTTATCACAAATATTTATGAGCTTCATGAATGGATGGACCCTGTGAGTCTGAATGTCATTGTGTAGAGATTACCATCAAGTATTTGGGTAGTTTAAAAGATCTCTAAAAATTGATATTGATTCTTTTCTAAGTCTACCATCATGACTCCACACTTACATTTCCTTTGCAAGCTTCACCCATTCATAAAGGCATGGAGCTTCATGAAATAGACTCCTTTGAGGGAATTTTTTTTCCATTTTGGATCTTATTCACCCCAAACCGGTATAACCTTCCACAACCATTATTGTGACATTTTTATTTCATAATCATCAAATGAAACCCCTTTTAATTGGATCTGATGAGGAAAAAGAGGTTCAGATTCTGAGGGAGAATCGATGAAAATTGGAAATCAACTCCCTTTCTAAATGCTCATTCATGATGCCCGTTCCTGATGACCACTTCATGAAGACCATCTTGAACTTTTGGATGGTCATATTCCTATAAATAGAGGAGGGTCCCCTTAGATAGACCACCTAAATTTTGAAAAGTTAAAATCTTGTAATCTCATTTCATGAAGCTCACGCCCTTCATGAGTGATTTTCGATTTTTAACTCCATAACCTGCAATGCTCACCTTCTCCACAATCAAAGCTTCTAAGATAGTTCTTTGTGGATAGTACTCTATAAACCCAATTTTCATGAAGAAACCTTCACATACCTAAACATTTAGAAATTATCTTAGCGAGAAGAGATTCACAAACCATACCAATAAAAAATCATAAGTCTTGATAAAAATGATCACTCAAGGAGCCAATGCTAATGTTTCTCATCGGGAAGAAATGTCTAGGAATATAATGATCACGGAGAGAGTTAAGAGAATCTCAGATCATGGATCACTCATTGTGATACTAATAAAATCATAGAATAAGTATTAATTGTGAAAAAGGCTTCTACATTTTGGAACTGGGATGAGGGATGATGTATTCATCCTTGAGGCAAGAAAAGATGAGCCTGTCTACTAGTTTAGAATCATGACTGGATAGAACTAGTGGTGTAGGGATACTGAGGGCCACATCCAGAAGGATAATGCACCAATCATAGTATATAATCTCTAGAACCACAACAACAACATTGATGGGGCGAAGCTGGAGGATGAGACATACCCCACAGTATGAGGTGATTCTCAAAGTGGGTTTGGGGGATATTCTCAAAGGATGGATGAAAAATTTGGATGTACACAAGGGTAGTAATTTTACAAATGAATGAGTCTGGGTCTATTGGGAATGAACATTGTGCCATGAATTTGAGCCTGATATGATGCTAGTGGGGCTCTATGGGGAAGTATGGGCCTCACAGTTTCATATCTACCACCACATGGGCATTACACCTGAGTTACTGAGAAAGTTGTCACCAGGGACCAAAACATTCCATATACCTCATAGGGTGTCAGAATAAGAATATGAGAATTCACTAGATTTATAAGATACCCATCCAAAAGGTGATTCATGATGAGTTTCTCCTCATATATAATGTGTGGGAGGACTAGTATCATCTATAAGCTATAGTGAAGGCACTGGGGGACTTGGTGTAGGTGGCTAGTTAGAAAAATATAGGGATAAAGGACATTCTATTAAAGAAGTGGTTTCTCAAATTCCTAAATGATCCATACAAAAAAATTCCTGGAAGGAATTGTACATGCCTTTGGGAATTCCAGTGGAGAACAGAGAACTCCTACTGGACGATTTTGGAAGTGATTTAGTGGAAGATGCGTGGATACAACATAAATCCTAAAGCTCATGTAGTCAGGATGGTGGGGTTCATTACCACCTCAATCTATCGATGAATGCTCCCTATGAGGGATGTACATATAGTGGTGAAACCAAGAACCTTTATCACGGTGGCGATGCTGGAGAAGGGAATACACATTATCTTAGATATCCTGATATTGATGAAGCTATATAAGATACTCTTCCATATCAGTCAAGGGAATACTTCTCTCTATGTTTGAGGACCCCTCCACTTTTTTTATAGCTAGTTGGTTGTACACATGAGGGATATGAATACCCAAACCCAATATCACTTCCAACTATGAACTTACAACCAGTGATTATGAACATCACCAAGATTCACCCTCTCAATTTGGGCTTGGTGGATGTACCAGAAAGGGTCGGTCTAGAAGGGTGCTTCATGATTCACCCATTCCCCTTTTCAATGGGGATAGCGACGAATGATGGAACATGAACCATGAAGCAGTGATCATACCTCCTAGATTTTTAATTTGGGGTACTAGTGGAAAAATTTAGCTGCAATGTGATCTTTGTGCCACGTAACCAACATTAGTTCGCAATTAAGTTCAAATTCCTTCAACGGTTGAACCCAAGGTATACACAGGGGTGAGTCATGAACACCATCCTTTAGTTTTGAGGTAGATATGGTGCATTTTTAAACATGATGATAGTAAAGGGTGGTATAAGCTTCCACTTAACACTATTTTATATGGACTCAATCATGATTACACATTGATATTGTAGAGTATGTATCATGGGAGATAATGAGGCACCAAACCACCTATGTTGATGAATAAGAGGTCCCACAACCATGCAGTTGAGAG
This sequence comes from Viscum album, assembly GCA_963277665.1. Lineage (NCBI taxonomy): Eukaryota > Viridiplantae > Streptophyta > Magnoliopsida > Santalales > Viscaceae > Viscum > Viscum album. The sequence goes on from OY728122.1 coordinate 603,375,036, forward strand.
AGAATGGTGCTGAAGGTGTACTGTTGAGGCATGGTTAGTCCATTGGGTAGAGTTGTAGTTACATGGCTTAAAATTCTTGTCCTGGAATAGCTAGAGGCTAGAGGGAGAGGAGTAGTGACATCAGGTTCAACTCTCTTTGGGAAAGAAATCATAAGAGGAAGGAGAGTCTTATGGAGTGATCTTGAGGGTGTATGTCCAAGGCCTAGGGAACAGAATATGTCTCCCAAACATTCACAATGGTGCTATTTTTTCTAATGATTGGGAGAGTGGGGTACTTCACAAGCAGATCACCACCCCTCGAGGGGTGTGTTAGTATCTCATGATCAATGGGATATTCCTCACTAAGTGGGGTCATTCAAGGGCTGGCTTCCAAGTTTCTCATGTCAAGAAAATGTGATACATTCCAAAAATAGAGTATTTAGTGTAATATTGTGGTATCATGACTCCCTTGACTAAATGAATAAAGGAGATACTAGGTATGTATTCCCATATGGATGTCTCTATGGGTCACATGGATACTAGAACAACATAAGATGAAGGATCAGGAGATTCATAGGGGAAGTGATGATTACCGAGTCTTGTTTGGAGATAGAAATCCTACTACGGATTAGGTAAACACTTTGATCATTTCACACTTTCTGGAAATCACCCAACCCTAAATATTTTTTTCCTAATTCCTTCTTTTTGTTTTGTAGGAATCAGTGAACATGGAATATTGGGTGGTCCATTACAATATACAGGATGAGGGTAAGGGAACCTCTACCCTTGAAGGGTCTAGTGTGGGGTCCCTCCTTGATGTTATGGCTTTTTGTGGTCAACCATCAGCTGAAAAAATGCCTTCAATTAGAGTAGTGTCTATATAGGGAATTCCCTTTCTTAAGGGATTACCTATGAACATACCTGAGATCCTCACTAGATTATATTACTAACCTGAGCTATTCTCCCTTTTTTCATTTCCTCTTCCACTTTTTCATTTTTGTGTTTGGATGAAACATTTTTAAATGGTACTTCAAACGGTGTTCGGATCTCATTTTCCTACATCAACGCCTGTATTTATATCACCTAGGGATGAGGTGGTGATAGAGAGTGATATTATCTTGGTAGAAATCACTAGGGAGGCTGTTATGGTTGGGCCAACCATGGATATTCCATTGGAAGGGACCACTGTGAATATTCCCTCAATAGAGGGGGTCAAGATAATGACTACAATGGGTATAGATTAGAGAGTTTTGGTGGAGGTTCATATCAAAGAGGTGCCGATAGAGGCGGTTGTTAAATATGATTACATGATGGAGGAGGAAGAAATTGTGATAGTAGTTTAGGTGAATAGGGAGGTGACATTGGGGGTTCTTGCCTTGAAATTACCACTGGTGGTAGCTGGGGGATATGAAGCTTATATCACCCTAATAGTAGGGGTATATGAGGATGTGGGGATGGTTTCATCCAGCATAGAGGTGCTACAAGGGGAAATAAAGGAATAATTTGTAGGTGGAGGGACCAATGAGGATCTATTACTGGGCATGGGAATAAATTTTCATCTACTCACACTCAAGGACATGCCTACAGATGATCTGAACACTAATTTATTGGTAGTCATCCCTCTAAATGAGCTTGTACTAATCAAAAAAATTGAGGATTCAAGCTTGGATTCCACTGAAGAGAACCTGGTTGTTCATCAAAAATCATGAAGGTATGTGCATAACTTCCTCACACGTACCTAGATAAATGACCTTCCCATCTGGGTGGGATCTCTTCGTCAAAGGCTAATTAGCCTAAAGACCAATGGGGTGGACTCCAAAATCCTTCATGCACTATATCGGTACTTCCTCATCAAGCCAGTACATGATAAATGGAAGGTTCTTGACATTTCCTCGAAGAAAAAAAGGCTGTGGTCACTAAGGCACCTGAGGAAGCTGAAGGGTAGATTTCTTTCTTATAAGAGAAAGAATAGAATCATGCATCCATCATTGCTTCTCAAGACAAGATTTTCAATAATTTGAAGGCACAAATAGAGGTGGATGAAGCCAAGGTGGGGGAGGTGACATCCTTGGTATCTGTGTGCTAGGCCTAGAAGAATAAGAAGAGGATCCAGGTTGAAGAAATTCTCCCTAAAGTTGACGAAGAGAAAGAAGACATGGAAAAATGACAATGGACCATGGAGGCCACTCAGTAGAGGATGGATGAGTTTGAGTGCTTGATCACTGGTGTTAACCTTTAATTTTTTTTTAAAAGATAGGGTCCAATATATGCATGACCCTATAAAACTTTGGTTTGTTTGTTTTAAACTCTTATATGCTTTAACATGTTTCTTTTTATTTATCATTTAACTCCAATCATATTCAGGAGACAACCAACACCAATCCCTAAGATCATGTGATTCATGATCAGTGTGAGAAACAAGGTATGACCATGTGATAACTCATTCACATGAGAGTGTTATATAATAATTAATAACTTGGGGTCTACATTGGATGACTAACAACCAATAGTGTTCGGGAAAATAAGGGATATGGCTGGAGAATGGGGTTATTTGTATAGCCAAATTGATTTTCCAATGTGAGTAGTGTATGAATAAGGTAATGTCAGAGGTGTTTAATTCTACTCGAATAGAGGAGATTGAAGGGAATGAAACACGATGCCCAAAATATGGAACACAAGGGGAGTGGTGTGGTGACATAGGATAATTGGTGACTATGTTTGAAACACACCATTTGTACCATTTTGCTAGGAATGGGGATATAAAAATGAGGTTCAACTGCAGACAATGTTTGAAACATGGGACCTATCTTAGAATGTCATCTAAATTTATTTGGGGCATTGGACTAAGATGGTAGGTGAGCCATTTTGGCTAGGAACCATTTCCTTTAGGGGTTCCATTCAAATTTGGAAGAGGATTAGGATCTTGATAAGGGGCATGTGAAGTGTGGATACGAAGTGATTGAATGTTCAAATGAATTTCATCACTCCAAAAATTATTCCACAATGGATTAGAGAACATTTGTTTGGAATATAAGCCTAAAAAATGTCAAAATATTCTTCTAGGTTGAGAATCATCTCAGATTCTAAGAAAAAGTTGATGGATATGAATGATGTGGTAGGTGACCGACACCAAAGGAAAGGGATTCACATGCAAGATCTGATGATGAATCATAGTTTTATGTCATGAAATGGAGATAATAGAAATTTAGTTTAATGTTATATGGTGAGGATATTGGACATGTATTTCAACATCATAGGGTGAGGATGATATATTGAATAGTTTAATGTCATGTGATTTGGATGTAAAGATAGGAATTTTTACATCTTGAAGCTCAGATGTGTGAACCGATATAAATAATACCCAGTCAAACATAGTTATAGAGAGTGAAGGAGGGTAGTACGATGGGGGTGTTACTTGTAAAGGCCTATAAGGAAAAAGAATCTTGGAAGACCCTTTAATATGAAACAGCATCTAGGGTGAGTCGCATATAATTTTTATGTTCGCGATGGCTTGGACCAACAAATCATAGTTTAAGTTCAAAAATTATAGACCAATAGAAAATAGTTTATTGTCGTAAATATTGGACCATAGGGTATCTCAAAAGGGTATGCGTGGTGTGGTTGAGTGAAAAAACTGATGTGAATTATGGGACTAGAAGGCCTTTACATAGAAAAATTCATCTCCAAAGAAAATCATCACATAGTTTATGTTTATAATAATTGGACCTGGGCTCCTAGTTTAGGTTCATAGAGTTTGGATCATGGCGTGAATACCTCAGAAGGACATGTGTAGCACAAAAGAGTGACAATTAGAAGTGAATGGATCCAAGGAAGGCCTACTATATGAAATATATCCCTAGATCCATGGAAAATAGTTTAAGGTCATAATTCTTTGACTATAGGGGATATAAAATTGATATGTGTAGTGAAGTGAGGTGACAAACCTAACATGAATTAAAGACCAAAGAGGCCCAATTCCAGACAATACATTCCTAAAGAGACTTTTACATAGTTTAGAGTCACGATTCTTAGACTTGGGATCCTATTTTAAGGTCATAGATTTTAGACCATGGGTGATCGTGTGTCTCAACCTTTATTGGGGGTGGTGCCATCCCAATTCCATTACCCATATGAGCCATGCCTGGTGTGAGAAACAAGTAGCAGTACAGAGTTCCCACTGTCTATAGGGGAGAACAAAATGAGGGGAGAAAGTGGTTAAAAAATCTCATGAGGGTGGTTGTTACTTCCTAGACATGAACAATGAATGAGGGAAATAAACGATGTGTGGGGAATAACTACTGACCACAATCAAAACATAGGTTTTGTACCCATATTGGTTAGAGATAAGATATACACATGTAATATCTACTGTTGAATGAGTTCAAAACATAGGATCTACTTTTGTCTACTGAAGAACCTTTTAGAAATAATCCCAAGAAGGTAGGTTAACTAGTGTGGCCAGACACCATTTCCATTAGGGAGCTCATTCAGATCAATAAGATAAGGTTATCCAAATCGAATAAAGTGAAAAGTGTAAAAGAATAAGTGTTGAATGTCTTGAAAATAAGTCTACGCTAGGGATGGGACCCTGATGGAATATATTGGCATCAATACATAACTCAGAAGTATAGGAATCATTCCATACATAGTTTTGAGATACGGAATGGAAGTATACGAACAGTAGAAGGGGGAATTCCACTTTAGAAAGGATATTAGATCATCTCCCATGAGGAGGAATATTGGTTTTATGTGGGGTAAGGTGTGATTCGTACCATAATTGTCATAAGTAGCAACCCGATTATGTATAAGGTATTTCCTAAAATCCTTTACTCATTATATGAGGAATCTTGATTTCAAATGGGGTAAATCTATATTTTAACATCATACACTGATGATGTTGGAATTTCCTATTTAATTTTTTTCAAATTTGACTAGAATTGTTACAAGAATAAATTTATAGAACTCATACTATAGGGGTCATCGGTGTCTATAAGAGGCTCATGTGGCATGAAAGAGGAAAAACCCAACATCAATAGAGGTCTAAAAAGTCCCTCTACCAAAGAAAAGTATGAAAAATAATACCCCATGTCAAAAGCATGTCATTAGGGGAATAGAGGATCCCAAAATGAGTTGATGAAAGGGATGAACCCATGATGAGATATCTATGAATCAGTACATATCCCATAAGGATGGGAATCAAGCTCTATGTAGTTCTGGAAAACAACATGGCAAAATACCAATACTGGTAGGGGCTACCCTCTCGAATGAGAATAAAAAATATTACCATACGAGGGTATGTGGAATCCCAAATCTTTACAGAATAATACATAGTAAACAAATGATTTTTAACGTCAATTTTTTCTAATCTTGACATCGATTTTTAACTGACGTTGAAGATTCTGATATAAAAAATATGAATTTCGATGTCTGTTTTTTCAAACCAATGCCAAAGGGATTTAAATTTGTTTTTGGGCATCAATTTTTTACAAAACCGATGCCAAAAATTCCTATCGGGATCATTTTTGGTGTTTCTTTCTTTAAAAATGAGCCACAAAAATTTAACAAAAAATATTTTGACGTTGGTTTTAAAAAAAAGTATGCTAGAAATAAAAAATGTATATTTTGGGAATCATTTTTAAAGAACTGATGCCAATAATTAATTTTTTTTCTTCAAACTTTTAGATCATTTCCTAAGCTTCGATTTGAATGGTCATGGAGCTAAAATGGAGTTACATATAAAAAGTTATGGCCGTTGAAATATGAACTTCTAAAAGTTTTGATAGATAAAACATGTTTCAAAGAAAACATGATAAACATGAATGAAGATTATATACACAAAATGAAATAAAATAAACTAAAGAATTAAAAAATATTTCAATTCTTTTAGGAGTTTCCATCAAAATGGTATGTTTTTTATTATCATATCTCTTAAATTTTGGGTAGAACTCATGCAAAAAAGAAAAAAACTATCGATAATGAGTTTTTCACCTCGATGAGTTGGTAAATCTCATTAGGATGTTTTATATTTGTAACTAGATTATAAGAATAAATCATCATTATATGAAATATTGTCAAGTTTTTTAGATATGAAGGAAAATAATAATAAATAAACGAAATGATTCGAATAAATATCTTTTTCAAATCATTGATTGAATCAACGTTAAAAATTTGATTGAATCGAAGAGGTTGAAAATGATAAATGAAAGGGAAAATAGATTTATATATAGTAAAAAAATATTTTCAATATTTTTGTGTTAATATTTATATGGTATTTTAAAAAGTGAAACACGTATTGTGAAAAAATTTAAAATACCGATCCTTCATATTTGTCAAAAAAATTTACATTGGTTTTTTTTAAATTGATGCAAAATAGGATTTACATTGGTTTTTTTCCATGAGTTTTTTTACCAAACCAATTCCAAAAAGTAAAAAAAAATAACCTGTTTTTAAAAAAATTGACACAAAAAATACTTTTTTTTCAATGTTTTAGTGCATTTCTTAAACTTCTATTAGAAGAGTCCTAGAGACAAAATGGAGTTACAGATTAAATGTTATGGCCTTAGAAAGTTGGTCTTATTTAATACATATCTTATAGAAGTTCAACTTCTGACATCTTTAAGTTTTAATATGAATCTCTGTTTTAGTTCCATGATTATTCAAATCGAATATTAGAAAATGATCTAAAAAATAGAAAAAAATTTAATTATTGGCATTAGATTTTTGTAAATTGGCACCAAAATTAAGATTTTTTTACCGCATTGGTTTGTTTAAAAACTGATGCTAAAAATGATACCGATGGGTAGTTTTTGTGTTGGTTTTGAAAAAATACAATGCCAAAAGTTCTCCGTAAACATATTTTTCATCAATTTATAAGTAAATGACATCATATTCTCGACATTAAAGACCATTTTTCTAATATTGAAGGCTAAAATTTAACATATTATGCTGATGATGTTTGTTTTTTCGTCCAATATTTGTTATATAGAGCATCCTAGTTTGATGCAGGGTAAAATAATATCTCATTAAGTGGAATCTCGAATTTATATAGGGTAAGATAGTAGTTTAGCATCATACACTGAGGATGAAAATGGGGATTGTGCATTGAACTTCCCATTCATTCCTTCCTCATATTGGGCTATGAGGGAATATCAAACCATTAATGGGTCTAGGAAAATGAAAGATTCTTATACCTAAAAGGAGGCCCATGGAACATTTTGGGGTTATAGAACCTTAGGTAATAGAGGGTTTTGCAGTGAATATATAGCTGAGACTGAAGAACAAACGTCTAGGTGTCACTACGTACATCATAAGGATGGGAATCAAGACACATATAGTTCTGGAATGAGGTGGAGGCATGGGTTCACTGAAACTCCAGGGATGAAGTAAACCATGAAAAATAGGGTTGAATGCACATAGTTTTGGGTCATAGTTTTTAGACCAATTGTAAATAGTTTAAGGTCATAATGCATGGACAATGGAAAACTGTTTAAAGACATATTTCTTGAATTATGGGAAAACAATTTGAAGTCGTGATTATTGGACCATAGTCAATTAGTTTAATGTCACAATACATGAAATATGGAAGGGAATGTTTATCCCAAATGTATATATGGGGTATGAAATAAGTAAAACCTGACATGAATGGATCCAAGGAGGATCACATACCACACAACTACCAAGAAAATAATAGAACACAGTTTAAGGTCGTAATGCTTGGAATGGAGGAAAGGTAACAGGGAAATCATTATAAATTCACGATTCTTGTACTAAAATGGTGCCAGAATCAATGGTATCTATGTGGCATGATAAGTATAAAACCTAATATGAAAGGATCCAAGGTGTCTTGTGTACCACATCTATAACTTGAGATGAAATTATTACAATTTAAGGCTATAATTCATGGATTGTGAATGGGTCCAAGGGAATGAAGGGTTAATAAAATTTTGTCTGGGCCTATAGACAGAAAGTCTAGGCATCAATATATATCCCATAAGGATGGGAATCAAAAACACATAGTTCAAGAAAATAGTTTTGTATAAGACCAACACCGGTGGTGGAAATCCTCTTTAGAGAGGGAATTGAGGCATCCCATGTTTGTCATGAGAAATCCCATGTTCAGAGCATGGGGTAAGGCTATAGTTTAACATCGTGTGTAGAGGGATCTTTTTTATTTCATCTCATATATAATGAGGAATTCCAATTTAAAATGGGATAGGAATTCCTAGATCATCCCATACTTATCTTATAAGGCATCTAAAATTTATATGGGGAAATATCATCTCTCCTTAAGAGGAATCCTGATATTATACAGGGTAAAATTATAGTTTAACATCATGAAATAAGGATGTTAGGCTTTACAATTTAATGTTTCATAACTTGGACTAATGGGCTCTTTATGTAAGGTCCTAGAGTTTATACCATGTGGAGAGTATCCAAAATGATAATGTGTAGTACTGTGGGGTAACAAAACCAATGTGAATCGAGGTACAAGGAGTCCCCACACCATGAAACACATTCTGGGGGGAATCCACACACAGTTTAAAGTCAGGATTATTGGACTTGGAATACTCATGAAAAGTACTAATTGAGAAACATGGCATTGGTGGTGGTGGGGGGGGGGGGGGTGGTGATATGATCTCTATAAATGGTGATCAAAGAATATAATCCATTATAATAGACCTTATAAACGATGTAAGTTCTTTACAAATTGAGCTCCAACTTTTGTGGATTCTTATTAGTTATCATTGACGTTCTAAGAGCCAACACCATGCCACTCTTGAGGAAGGAGTGGATGTGAACCTTCTTGTTGAATGATCTTGCTATCCTATTATGGTGCATCTTTATTTTGTGTAAGTCCTATATCCTATTCTCTTCTAGGGTATCCATATCAACTAGACAGAATTCTACCATTTTTTTGGTATCCTATAGTCATAGATAACTATTCAGAGTGATGAAAACTGAACCTCAATGGGTAGGACTACTTTTGTTACATTCACCAAGGAGTAGGGGGTAACCTAATTGTAATTCAGATTCATCATCTTATAGGCCCATAGGGTGTTGGAGATATTTTCTGGCCAAGTATTCTTGTTATGTCTCACCATATTCTGTAAAATGTTAGAGAGGGTCTTGTTGAATGACTCAATCTACCCATTTTCCTACACATGGTAGTGAGAAGTATGGTTGGAATGAATATTTTACTTGGTGTATAATTTCTTCAGATCAAAAGGCTTTAAGTTAATTTTGTTGTTGGTGAGAATAGCATAAGGAACTCTAAATAGATATATGATGGGGGAGCTCATGAAATCGATCACAGATCGGGCCTTGACATATTTGAGTGGAATATCCTTTACACACTTAGAGAAGGAGTCCATCACAGTCAGAATGAACCCATAATGACAATATGTCGCTGGTGGGTATGTCCCCACAATACCATTCCACCATACTGAAAAGGGCCAAGAATACATAATTTTTTTGAGGAGATTTAGTGATTGATGCACAACGTTGGCATGAATCTTACAATCATGACACCTCTTAGAAAACTATATAGAGTCCTGGACTATAGTGGGCCATAAGTAGCCCAACCTCCATATCTAGTAGGGGAGTTTCAATCCAACCAGATGGGAACCATAAGACCTGAACTGAGATTCTTGTTTAACCTTGGGAATCTCATCTCCTTAGATGTAACAGAGGAGAATTCCATAAAACCCACATCTATAGAGGAATTATTGAAGGTTAGGTCTACTCTAGAGTATAAATTGAACTGAATGCTAATGAATTCACTAATTCTTGGCATGGTCTAGTGGGAGAATTCCACACTAGAGGTACTCAACAAAGAGAGTTATCCAATTGATATTTTCCTCTACTGTGGGGGAACCTGAGGGTCCTGGAAAAGAAGCACTAGAAGCTAGTTGTTTTACCAATTTCTAATCATCATCATCATCTAAAATAGCAGGGGAAATGACACTCTAATATGCCATGTGGATGATCAGGTCATCCTGGTCAGTCTTTTTGAGAGATGCATCTAGGATTTATAAGGTGTCAGTGTGGCAATTCTACGACTGAGGGACATGAGTCACTTTTGGATGAGTAAGAAAATAGTCCATTAGTTAAAGGGTGAACTCTAGAAGGGGAATGATCTCCTGATTTCTGATGATGTAGTCACTATTAATCTTCTTGATGAATAATTTAGAGTCTCCCTTCATATGAAAGCGGGGGACATCAATCTCAATTTCCAACTTGAGACCAGTAATAAGGTACCGATACTCTGCCTCATTTTTAGTGCATCCTTCAGAAAATAGGAATAAGTATGGAAGGATGAACTATGAAGGAGTGATGAAGATGATCCCTAGGCCCACTCTATTGAGCTTGGGATTGTTGATCCTTCTACCAATCCGTCTCTGGGAGGCACCATCAAAATGAATCTACCAACGTGGAATAGTATGATCTCTTGAAAGGATAACCTCATCTAGAAAATCTACATCCAAGGGCCAGATGGGTGGCCAGGAAGTCTCGCAATGCTTCGCCCTTGAAGGAATTATATAGCACAAACCTGATATAAAACTACTAGAGTATCGCTACCCAACATGCCAAATGTCCCATCAGTATGGGGATATTGAGAATATACTTTAGTGGGTATACTGGGGACACCAACTGTATGTCATGACATTGCAGATAATTCCACAACTTCTGAAATGTGAAAACTATCATGAGGTAGCTCTTCTCTATAGGTAATTATCTAGTTTACGTTTCAAGGAGAATACAACTGAGATAGTAAAAAATGATTTCTCTACCCTCATTGTTTTTATGGGTGATAAGGGAACCGATAAACCATTCTAGAGCATTCACATAGAGGACTAAAGGCTTCCCTAATATGTGTGGAATTAGAACTGGAGGTTATTTTAGATACTTCTCAATGTCCTCAAGGGAATTCTGGAACTCCTCGTCCCACTGGTAAATGATTCCTTTATTTATAATCCTTGAGAATGGATTACACTTTTTGAAAAAAGTTAGGATAAATCAATTTTTGTAGGATAAGTGGCCTTGGAAGCCTCACAGATCCTAGGGATTGCTCGGGGGAGGCATTTTTATGATGGCCTTGATCTTATCTAGGTCTATCTCAATGCCTATGAATCTTACAACTAAGTCATGGAACTTCCCAGAAGTAACCACAAATCAACACTTAAAGGGGTTGATCTTAAAATTCTAGGACCTGAGAAAGCAGAAAAATTTCTCAAGATCATTGAGATAGTATTGATGTTGGCGAGAGTTGAACACCAGGTCTTCCACATAGAATTCCAACAACATCTTTAGGATAAAATTAAATATGTGGTGCATGTCCCTCTAATAGGTGTATCTTTCATTTTTCATGCCAAATGGAATCACCTTAGAGAAGAAGGTCCCTTGTGGTGCCCTAAAGGTAGTGGAATACTCATACTTGGAGGTCATCTAGATATTTTGGTACCCAGAGTATCCATCTATATAGGAGAGGGATTGGAACCTAACCATTGAATCAATCAACATATTTATCACTGAAAGAGAAATCCATACTTCGGACAGTGGTAGTTAAGGTCTCGAAAGTCGATACATACTATGATCTACCCATTATTCTTCCTAGATGGGATGATGTTGGGTAGCCATATGGGGTAATGGACCTCCATGATAACGTTGGATTTGATAATATTTTCATCCTTAGCCTTGACCACAGAATCATGGGATGGGTGCATATTTCTAGGAGTCTTCTTGAACCCATGATGACACATTGGGAGGTTGATATAGTGAACAAAGAACTGAGGATCTAGTCATGGTATCTCATCATAGCTCCAAGAGAATACATCATGGTGCCCTTTCGATAAAGACTCATACTACTATTTCCCCTATGGGGACATTGTTTCACTATTGAGTTTCTGCCTCAGATCTTCTTTAGCACTAAGGTTAACCAGAACTAACTCATAAATGATGGGGGATAGACCCTCTTCAAATGTAGGAGGGGTTTATTCAAAGACTTCTTCATCATATGAGATAAGAGAATAAGAGTAAGGAGGCATTTCTTTAAATATATCTAACTTAGGGGTAGCATTGGTGACTGTATGAGAGGACACATAATCCTTTTCAAGGGGTTAGTTCTCTACTAAAACCATGTCCATATAATCTATTGATCCAATTTCATATAACCTTCAATTATTGTTTCCATTCTTGATATTAAAGCAATGGTGGTGAGTAAGATTCTATAAATTCATCCCTGATTTGTGGAATGTATAGGTGTTTCATGAAATGGTGTCCATATTGAGAAATTATTAGTACTCCATGGGGTTAGGGGCATCTGGTATCACTTGGGATTATTCGATGTAGGAGTACAAGGTAATCTGCATGTGATCCTTTTTCCAAGGTATGATGAAACCTTTTTCTCGGAGATAAAAAAGTAACCTCTCAGGTCTAGAATTGTGACCTCCAACCAATGAATTTGGAGAATGAAGATGTCATTCAAGTCTACCCACATATTCACTAAGGTGGATGTCAGATCACTATGAGCATTGATACACTCCGTCCAACTAGACTAAACCTACTTCCCCTCTATCTTATAGTAGCTGACATCTGGGTAGTGGGAATCATAAGAGTCAAAGGGGGGTGCATCACCCTAGAGTACTCCTACTCAATCGTTGAGGGAGTACTTGATGAACTAGTGATATGAGGAGGGGATCTCCACATGTAAATAAAACCAAGGACTACCTATAAGCACATTGTAAGCGGTATCCTATGAGACTACCATAAATTTAGTGATCGATGTCAAAACACCAAAATGGGTCTTCAATATTATCATTACACACATATTCTAATTTCTCTTATCATCACCCTAAATTTTTAGGTTGGAGGGAGTCATATCTTATTTAGTTTTTCCTAGTTTGTGGAGCATTCTGGTTGGGATGTGGTTGATCCCAAAACCTATGTCCACCACGTAGTAGCAGATGTCCATTCTATTTAACTAACCTATAATGCATAATGGGTATATGTTCACTTGAATGAGGATGAACTCATCTTCCCCATATAATGATATGATGTCCTAACATTCCTTTTTCTTGACCTCCTCTACATAGTAGGCCTCTATGGTAGTTACCTAATCTTCAAATTGGTGGAGGATTTTCAGAGCTTCTGTAAGGGAATCCCAAATTTCTTTTGATAATAATAAGGACTCAGGGATAGAAATAATTTTATTTATACTAGTGAGGTGCTTCAACATGTTATAATTTCAAGCTAAAGACTTGATTTTTTCCATAGGGGGTCACTCTTTGGCAAGGGAACAATGGATGCTTCTGGTTGTACCACTGTGTTCTAGATGGTGATGTAAACATTCTACTGCTGACTAGATGACCTACTCTGAACCACTACTAATTTAATAATATTTGGCTGAGGATTGTCCCTAGTTGAATATAGTTGATCATGATGTGGTCTCAGATGAGCTTCTTGGTCGACTAACATATTCAGTTGTGGAGGTGTTCCCGAAAGAGCGGGATGGGAGGAAAATGCTTATTATGATTTGTAGGAAAACTATTATATGGTATTAACAACATGTACTACCAAGTTTAAGGCACTATCTTGAGAATTCTAGTAGCCCACATGTCCTCATAATTTCCTTCTATGGCATCATCTTAAGTCATACATGGGTCTTACATGGTATTTCTCATTGTTGGGCATCATGAAGTGGTCTGCCTACATGATGAAATTCAAATAGGCACACTCCTACTACTCATCAGTGAGTACATACAGTGATGAGTGGACTCAAAGTGCATCTCCAAACTCAGGAGGCATGAAATTGATGTGGGTACGATATGTATTTTTCACTGGCGTGGGACTTTGGCTTCCATTATTTCATTAACATCTATTCTTTTGAGACTTAGAAGGTTTCGAAATAGATGTGGAGGCAATATCTAGAGGGGGTGTGGAATCTATAGGAGGTTTAGGTTTTATAAATTGGTCAAAAATGCGACCATGAGAATGAGTGACTACCTTATGAGATAACTAGTCATCATATTTCTACATTCCACTATTAAAAGCATGTTATAATTCTCTAAATCCTTCACTGTGGCTCTTGAGGTTGGTAGAGACATGTGTCACCTACACTGAGACATAACCCAACTTTACCAAACCATGATACACATGTTCCTAGATCTAATATTTTAACACATATCATTCTTTTATGGTGTTTCCAAGGATTATGTGGTATGGAAAATGGTCGAGATGGTCAGTTCATTTGGAATCCTGGGGCTTCTTGCACTCTAATAGCATTAGAGTTCCCTTCACCAAGGAACATATGAAAAAGAACAATACTTATTAATCCCTAAAGGAATATTTATGGTTTATCATATATGGTAACGACACTATGAAATCCTAGAATTGGTGATGGGATAGATTTGAATTCTCTCATACAGGTGCCTATGCTTGTTGATGTGAAGTCAGACGATTTTGTGCTAGGTGAGCCTATTCATAATAGGGATGCTACACTTGGTAAATATTTTTTGGAAATGGAGCCAACAACTATATTATCTATGGGGAATCTACATGCATGAAAGTGACAATATCTTCTTTGTAAGGCCTTCTCATGGGAGTTGGAAAAGGCAATATGCATACTTGTCTAGTCTTCTGCATGGATTCTTCCAAATGCCAGGCCTTATCAAAAAACTACCAGAATCAACTTGAAAAGTTTTGGGTGATGAGGGTAGGGAAAAACTAAATCTTGAAATTCCCCACACACATCATTAGTAGATTCTCTTGAGTTAACGAAATTCCTAGTGAGTACGTGAGGCCCTTTTATCAGGAATCAAAGTCTCTGACTCTCTCATCGATCCTCTTTTTTCACTTGAAGTGGTCACCAATACTTTTCTTCCATATGGTGGAGTTGAACTGGTGAAGGAATTGTCTTTTAAGGTCCTCCTAAATAGTAATGGACCCTATGGGAAACTAGTTGTACCAAGAAAATGTGATCCCTTTAAGAATCTGAATAGAGCACTGAAGCATGGTGGCCTACTACTGCTCTAGGGTCCCCAACATAGGTCCACAACTTTAAATAAAGTGATTTAGGTACTGCATAAAGTCACCCATCCTATTTAACATTGTGAAGCTAGGATTTTCAAACTTAAGGGGTGCTCAAATGTTGTCCACCCATGCTGGGTATGACTTTCTATCAGGTAGAATCACCACCATCCAGGTCTCCAATGCCTCAAGGTAAGTAGTGAGAGTGGATATAAAGTCATCTTAGTGAGTGTCCCTAGCCAACAATTTATTTATAGGATCATCAGATCAGGGAGTGGGCTCATCACTTGGAGGGCGACATGATCTGGATCCTGAGGTGGGTAATTATGTTGGTTTGGAAGGTTCAAAAACTCATACCTCATTTACTTTTCCATATCCTCTAGCTTCTACTTTTATTGGATGGGTTGGGCCACCATGCTCGACTGGGGGCATCTGAAAAAGGAGGACTTCTTTCCCCATTGGAGGAGATATGGGATCTATTGGGGCATAATTCAGGCATATCACAAAAATGAGTTCAGTGGTAAGAATTTTATATTCCTCAACTTGTTAGATAAAGGTTTCCACTGTATGATATTCCTCTATTTTCGACATAAACTTCGACAGATCAGAGGGATCAGAATTCCCCTTCCCCTTGTTGATATGCTGACAGGTGGGTAGAAATTACTCATTGGAGGTATCCCCAAGTCCAAGTACCTTCCTTTTCTAATGGGTGAGGATTCCCACATGGAATTATATCTGGTACTTCACCTCCCCTTGAGGAATATTTTTCCTATCAGGTCCTGTATTGATTACATCATCCGTATGATCATCTAGAAGGTTGGGTATGACCATGTGTGATAGTAAATGGAAGGGAACTCTCATCAATGATACATAGGTTGAGATTTAATAAGATAAAGATGAAATAAAGAGAAACATAGCGTCCCTATACTAAGATTTTTATATGTAGATATGCTTCTTCCATAACTTAGAGGAGCATTATGAGGATATTAAATAAAGTTTATTAAATGGCCTGGCAGTAGACCAATGAAGTGGAGTGCTGAGCCAATGGGGGTGTCATAATCTCAACCCTTCGACATTGATGGTCTATGGTATCATAGTTCTCTTAAATTCTTGGGTAATCTAAATTAATATCATGGAGGCGTTGAAATTTCTCCCATATTATTTGGCAGAAACACACATCCTGACCCTTGGTAAAGAACTCCGAGAGTTTAATGTTTGGAGTTGCAGGTGGAAAAAACACCATTGACAATTGGTTAGAGGATAGAACCTCCCAAAAGCTCTATTGCTCAGAGGAAGGGTCCTTTTCTTGATTGGATCAAGCTCTGATCAGTGATGACCAAGACATGGGTGGAATCACTGATGTAGAATGACTCTACTGCTAGATTACCGAGGGGGGAGTCACTGCATGAGTAAAATATTCACTGCACACAGGTATGTCTCTTGGGGCAGTGGAAACTATATCATCACATCCATGTATAATGGGATGTGCACCATTTCCTTGTTTTTTATAGAGGCGATATTCATTTGTGGATCAACATAAGGCTCACCATATGATGGTGTCAACCCTGTCCCTAATAGATCTTCAACTTCTCCAGTAGAGGTGGATATGATGGAATCTAGTGGTGACAAAGGTGGATACATTGTGTGCCCCCCGAAGAGAGCCAGAACATCCTCCACCTGCAAGTACTTTCATATGTATATGGGGATCCTATGGACCTCAGCTTCTAGGATTATAGATCTCAGCTTTTAGGCTTCTACCCCAGACTCTAGCAGTTGGGGTGGAGATTCCATTATCGAGTCTTATGTCCCTTAAGAATCTAAGAGATCAACAAGGTCAATGATGACTTGGAATTTCCTAGGACATCACATTTGATGGAGAGTGTTTTCCCTTATGCTCCAGGATGGTTCTTCTTAGAAAGGTACCTATTTGTCATGGGTAGGACCTCTATGTGGGTTGGTTGGAATGGAAGGAGGATTTTTAATTTGGTAGTTTGGGATACAGGGAGATCCTTTGTTCCAACTATCAATGGATCAAGGAGGACCTCTATTCTGATTAGTTTCAATGAGGAGAGGACATCCTCTTTCATTGGTGAAGGAGTGGGGAGGAACTCCACTTTTGATGTTAGCAACACAGGTATGACCTCTATGTTATAAAATGGGAGTATGGGATGACCACTGTGCTAGTTTTTGAAAGAGAAAAGAGGGAAACCTTTTTGGTTGGTGATAATGCAAGAGGACCTCTCTACTGAGTCTCCCCATCACAAGTTGGACCATAATTACTATCAATGGTTCCATTGATTGAAAGAGTCAACCCAGCCATCCTATGAGGTGGCGGGGGTCTCGATCCCAATCAAGAAAAGAAGGATCCCCATTCTCTTGTTGTGGGGATCTGTCTGGATGTACCGGTGGTGGTAGGGTCCACTGTAATTGTGTAATATTCCCCTTTTCATGAAACCTCTTGGTCATGCCCCCAACATTGGTGTTGGGTACTTCAGACTGGGGATAACAAAGTAAGCATGAAGTCCACCTTCTCTTCAGCCTGTGGGTCTGGTTGGTGCGGGTGTTGATGAGGCATAGTGGGAGTCTTCCTTGGAATCTCCCAGGTGGTAGTCATGGTCAGCACAACTTGACCATCACCTACCTCCATAGCGTAGGGGAGTGAGTCATTAGTGCACTCTAGGGCGAGAATCCTGAAGTAGTTCATCATCAGAACATGTGGTGGTTTCCCACTATGTGTCCCATGGGGGTTACAATGTTGAGGAGGCACTGACACATCCAGGTCTTGGAGAGCCATGTCCCAGGTGGGAATGACCCCTTCCTTCTCATATTGGATAATGATGGCATTGATCACCTCCTATAAATGATCTATATAAATGTTTTTCTGGTGTAGAGACCCTCGTTTTCCCTGTAAGACATTGGAATATTTATAGGAATATTTTTAGAGTCAAGCGTTGAGATAGAACATGATTTTGAGACCCGGTGTGCCCAAAATTAATTTTATAAAAATATTAAATATATTTTTATTGTGTGCACGTGTTTTTTTAGAAATAATGAAATATCTCCTAAAAGGAACCTTAGATTATAAATCTAAGCATGCAGTTGAGTCTAAAACTTGGAGTTTACCCTTAGTGCAATATAACTTTTTTTAGCACAAGTCATCTATATAAAAAGTCACCGAAGACATAACCGTAAATAAAATAATTAAATAAAATTATTTTAATTTTATTGCTAATCCAAATAAATCATGAACAGGGACTCAGATTTGAAATCTGAGACCATTTAAAATTTCATAATATAGTGTTTTTTCTATGGGTGACATAAAGTTGGTTGGCATGGAATGTTTAGATGAAACATCTATTGGTGGGTGAATTTAGTTAAAATAAAAAAAAAATTAAATTTTAAATTTAATGACCTAAACCGCTTTCTTCTATAAATAATTTGGTATGAAAAATCACCAGGGTTAGCTGCATAAACCTAGGATCATTGAGAGGATCTTACACCCCTTCTCCATTATCGGATGGAGACCAAAAGATGATGGGGGGTTAGATCGAGGTGAATCGACTTGCGGAGGATGTAACAAATCATATTCATCACTAGTGGATGTGTTATTCACCAATGATCGATCCATAATCAATATATGACTTTTTATATTTGGTTCTTCTCCCTTATAATTAAAATATTGAGCATAATCAATTACTTTTATTTGATCTGTGTTAATTTGAACACCCTTCGCAAGTGCCCATGTTTGGTGTTTTAATTATTTTCTGATTTTCCCATCTAACATCGGTACCCCGTTTTTTTACCAATCAACAATTCTTGTTTGATGATGTTTAAAACTTATTTACTGGTGTTTTTACCCCTCCTTTATTTTCATTCTTCATCGTTATACTATGGGGTCACAATTTGACACTATCGAGGTAGGTTTGAGTGCTATCGAATCCACAGATTCATTGTGGTGGCATGAAAGACACATTAATAAATGATTTGGGGAAATATTGATAAATGAGTGGTATGGTATTTGGTGAACAGATCAGATCGGCACCACGAGTGTGTATTTGTGATGGGATATGGTTTGGGATCGGGTTGATAACCCCCGTTTTCTTTATTGGCGCGCAAAGAAAATGTGCAGTGTGACATTTTCAATTTCAAGAGGAGGTCGTGCACACACTACTGGAAAATAGGATATTTTCAATGGGCTATTTGCGATGGGGCCCTGTCGTAAATAGCCCGTTGCAGAAAACAGCGTCACAAATATTATTTTTTTCGAGGGGCCCATTGCAAAAAAATAGTATTTGTGATGGGAAAGGGTCTCATCACAAATAATCCTCTGATTATGTACATTATATATAAATAAAACTTTAGTGATGGACCTTCGTAAATACTATTTGCGATGGGGCTATTTCCCATCGCAAATAATCCTTCGATTATATACATTATATATATAGAATAACCTTTTGTGACGGCCCCGTCACAAATAGTATTTGTGACAGGTCCTTCCTCCCATCACAAATACTTTTAATAAAAAATTATATTTAGATTATCTGCGATGGGAGACCGTCGCAAAAGGTCCCGTCGCAAATACTAAAATTAATATAAAAAATTATGATTAATGAAAAAAATTAAATTAATATTATTAAAATAAAAAAAATAAAAAATTATTATTAGTAAAATAAATAGATATTAAAAAATATAATACTAAAAAATATATTTAATAAAATTATGATTAATAAAAAATTAATATTAATTTTATTAAAATATTAAAAAAATAAAAAAATTATTACAGTTCACAATATTTACAAAAAAATATTAAAAAATCATAAAATGTTATTATTATTAGTAAAATAAACAGATATTAACAAATATATTACTAATAATAAATAATAAAATATTAAAAATAAAAAAAATTAAATTATGCAATATTTGTACCAATATAAAAGACAGAAACTGTAAATAGTTCATATTAAAATAAATTTAAAATTCAATTTTTTTTAACATAAAAAATAAGTCACTGGGAGGGCTGTCTTATAGAGGAGGTGGAGGAGGTGGAGGAGGTGGAGGAGATGGTGGAGGAAACTCCATCCCTAAAATATGAGTCAGACTGCACATCTACTCCTTCGGCTCGTGATACAGTTGCTGCCGCTGCTGCTCCCATCGACGCATCTCCTCCTCGTGCTACTATTGTTGTTTCCGCCAACACATCTCTTCATGTTGCTTATGGAAACTCTCTATAAGCTCAGTCTGAGTTCGCAACTGCTCCTGATATTGTGAGGCAGAAGATGATGCCTCTCCACAATCTCCTCTCGAGCTGGACGCCGACATCGCAGCAGTACCATAATCTGTACCAGGAGTCAAATGAGAGTCGATACCAACTACTTGACCCTTCTCAAATCCATAATGAGTCGCCTGCATCCATGCCGCCTCATCGAAATAGTGGGCACTGGTCTAATTATTCATATTTATTTCTAATTATTCCTATATATTACTAATTATTCCTATTTATTCCTATTTATTTCTAATTATTCATATTTAATCCTATTTATTCCTATTTATTACTAATTATTACTAATTATTCCTAATTATTCTTAATTATTCCTAATTATTACTATTTATTACTAATTATTCCTAATTATTCCTATTTATTACAAATTATTCCTATTTATTCCTAATTATTATTTATTACTAATTATTCCTATATATTACTAATTATTCATAATTATTGCTAATTATTCCTATTTATTACTAATTATTCCTATTTATTCCTATTTATTATTATTTATTTCAATTTATTAGTATTTATTATTATTTATTCCTATTTATTATTAATTACTCCTATTTATTATAATTATTCGTATTTATTACTAATTATTCCTATTTATTACTATTTATTTCTAATCATTCCTATTTATTACAATTTATTTCTAATTATTCCTATTTATTACTATTTATTTCTAATTATTCCTATTTATTACCATTTATTTTTTAATTATTCCTAATTAGTAGTAATTATTCCTAATTAGTACTAATTATTAATAATTATTACTAATTACTACAAATTAGTATTAATAATTACTAATTATTACTAATTATTCTTAATTATTACTAATTATTCCTAATTATTATTATTTATTACTATTTATTCCAAATTATTCCAAATTATTACTATTTATTTCTAATTATTCCTAATTATTCCTAATTATTACTAATTATTCTTATTTATTACTAATTATTCCTAATTATTGTTAATTATTCCTAATTATTTCTAGTTATTGCTAATTATTTCTAATTATTAATAATAATAATAATAATAATTATTATTTATTCCTATTTGTTTCTATTTATTAGTATTTATTATTATTTATTATTATTTATTCCTATTTATTGTTATTTATTCCTATTTATTCCTATTTATTATTAATTATTCCTATTTATTATTAATTATTCCTATTTATTCCTATTTATTCCTATTTATTTCTAATTATTCCTATTTATTTCTAATTATTCATATTTATTACTAATTATTCCTAATTATTTCTAATTATTCCTATTTATTACCATTTATTCCTATTTATTACTAATTATTTCTAATTATTCCCATTTATTACTAATTATTCCTATTTATTACAAATTATTCCTATTTATTACTAATTATTTCTATTTATTACTATTTATTTCTAATTATTCCTATTTATTACTAATTATTACTAATTATTACTAATTATTACTAATTATTACTAATTATTACTAATTATTCCTAATTATTACAAACTATTACTAATTATTACTAATTATTACTAATTATTCCTCTGAATTACTAATTATTCCTATTTATTACAAATTATTTGTATTGATTACTAATTATTCCTATTAATTACTAATTATTCCTATTTATTTCTAATTATTCCGATTTATTACTATATTATTCCTATTTATTACTAATTATTCCTATTTATTAATATTTATTCATATTTATTACTAATTATTCCTATTTATTAAAAATTAGTACTAATAATTTCAATTTATTATTACAAATAAATAATGTTAACAAAACAATTTAAATCCAATTAAATTCAAAATAATCAGAAATAATTAAAATTAACATAAAAAAATAAAATAAATATTAAATTAAATAAAATATAAATACCTTTAAACTTGATCTTCTATTGATGTAGACAGCTTCAAAACTTTTTCGTCAAAAAAAACTAACTTAAACAAATTTTCACTCTGAAAATAGATTTGAGAGAAAGAGAAAAAGTGAGAATAGAGATGAGGATTTGAAAAAACTGATAGGGGGTATATATAGGTTAGATTAGTTGCGACATGACCTTTTGCGATGGTATTCCCATCGCAAAAGGTCTTTGTTACGACGGGTCGCGTCGCAAATACATTTGCCCGCATTAATTGTTGTCGGTGGTTAAAAGGGTATTTGCGACGGGGCCCATCGCAAAATGTACCTGCCAACACACATTTTGCGACGGGGCAACATCCCGTCGCAATAACCCATTTACCACCGTCGGGTATTTGTGACGGGTGCCATCACAAATACCCTCCGAGCGACGAAATATTTGCAGCGGGGGAATTCCCCCGTCGCAAATAATCCTCCCGTTCCAAAAAACCCATTTATCGCCGCAGGATATTTGCGATGGGTCCCGTCGCAAATACCTCTGAGCGACCAACTATTTGCGACGAGAATATTCCTCCCATCGCAAATAACCTTTCTCGCGGTTTGGCGCGCAAACCGCACAGATGTTTTGCGATGGGCCGCCAAAACCCATCGCAAATAACAAGTTATTTGTGACGAGATGACACCCCCATTGCAAATAATCTCTAAACTAGACTATTTGCGACGGGCAATAATCCCGTCACAAAAAAACCATCACAAAAGGTCCTTTTTCCAATAGTGACAGGGTCTCATGGCAGAGCTTGTTTGGTGTGGACATAATGATGGTCGGCCTCAGATCCCCAGTGAGGTGGTTAGATGCGTTCATTGCAATGTGCGTCAATAATAACTGATAATAATAATAATAATAATAATTAATAATAATAATGACAACGAGTTGATAAAAATAAAAAGTGAATATAATTGAGAGGAGGCGTGAACACCCTTGGTGCGTTGCACATATGAAATGGGGGACATGTTAATAACAATATTATAACATAATAATAATATTATTGATTATAATAAAATTAAAAATGAAAAAAACAAAAGAAGGTGTCTCTAAGGAGGGGTGGAGCATGCTGTAGTGTGATAAAGGACATAGTGGAGGATACTTTTATTTTATCATTATTATGAAAATAATAATATTAAAATAAATTAAATAATTAACTAGGATTAAAGTGGTGATAAGAGAGAGGCATGGTGTGCATGGAGTAAATGAGAAGTGCTGAGTTTTGGCATATACTCCCCCTTGGAATAATGTTTTTATAAAATATTAAAAATTTAAAATATTATTATTATTAGTTTTGTTGTCAAAACTATGTTTTAGCCATAACTTCTCCGTGCGACATCAGGTTTATGAACCGTCACTATAAGTGTGGCCCTAGAATTGAGACGATCATTTTAAGTTCGATGTTGGATATCTTTTTTGGACTTGTGCCTCGGGTCATCGAAACACCCAATAATAATAAAATTATTATTATTGTGATATATTGTATCCAACATATCTCCCTTATACGGTTTTAGAATGACAAACTGTCTACGATGCTATGAACCTAAAATTAAGGAAGATCTTTTAAGACCAATTTTAGGTATTTAATTTGGAATTGTGGTTAGGACTAATGAAGTACCATTCGAGCGTGATGCGGTGAAATGCGACTTTTTCACCGGGTGTCCGATTGAGGCAAGTGAATAGTATATCTTTGGTGTTTTCCCATGAAGATTGCAACGATGTGACCCATTTGGCCATCTAGGGCTGTTTAAAGAGGAATATTAGTGAAATAACGTTTTTACCCTTCAGACTAATGATGAGTCTCATGAATTTATTGTACTTTTTGCTGATACACGTCGTGTAGTACCACTACATGCCATAAAGTACTACATATCAAGAAAGCCACGTGCTAGCGAGTACACGACCAGAGAGTAGAGTGGGACCACACAACATGTGGTTCCTCGACATGTCATGTACCTCTTTTTGAAGAAACATAAAAGTTCTATATTGCCTTTGTTTGAACTTTTATTTTGGTCCGTGAGTAGCATATCCTGAGTGTTTTTACATATAGTATGAAATTATGCCCTCAGAAGTGGATTTTGAGATATAACGAGAAATGTTTCGGGTTTGACATGATTCAGATGACACCCAATGATGGAAACGATCATAAAAAATCACCAGAGAAGTACCAGGCTTACCCTCCAACTGGGTTGGGTAGTGGGATTCCCTGATTGTAGTTCCAGGCTTACCCTTCAGTAGGATTGGGTAGTGGAGTTCCTTAATGTTATGAACATACCCTCTAGCTGGGTTGGGCAGTGACATTCCCCGATGACATCTTCTAAGAGTAACCCTCTAGCTGGGATGGGCAATGGCATTTCCCTGACAACTCACTTGGATTACCCTCTAACAAGACTGGGTAGTAGCGTTCCCCAGTGGAATTCCTGAGTGGTACTCTCTAGTAGGACTGGGTAGTAGTGTTCCTTAGTGACTACTAGAGTAGGAAACTCCTGTCGTACGAGGGAACAAGATCCTTTCCTAAAACTGGTGACCCATTGACTATGAGGAATGGTGATGAGGCATGGTTTGATTAACCTTTGGCCTCACGAGAAAGATGAAAGATTTACCCACTGAGACACATCCTTGTGATGTGATTTAAAACCATGCAGGTGAGTCATTTCCACCCAAAGAATATATTATCAAGTTGCAGTGATTGAATACTTTTGACTTGTGTTCCCTGGGAAGAGGCATGAGGTGTTGGTCATCACAGATGGACTTTACCTTGGAACTATTGGCTACTCATCTTCTTGGGTTGAGTAGTGAGATGGAGATCCCCTTACTCTCTCATTTAGGTTTCTTTGACTGAGCATATATATATCCAACTTCAGTACCCACTCCTTAGGTATATTTACCCTCATTCCAAGAGAGGAGAAGACACGCATGGTATGCCACGTGATTTCCATGTTTTTCTTCTTATGGTTGGATGAGTCTAATCTCCTACTATTGGTAGAGAAGACTTGATGATAAGTTCATCTTCTCACCGAGTTCACTTTCACTCTCTTGTTGGGTAGAGTTTTACTCTCTTATTGTACCTTGTTCAATCTACAGCTTTTCTCTTCAGTTGTATCTCTTTCTGCTCCCCCTACACCCTTTTTGAGGAATTCTATTAGGTTTGTATATACTCCCTCCTACACGGGCTTCGTAAAAAACGTGTCATGTCTTTTGCAGATGAAATACATGTTGATCATGACTTCAGAAGGAGCTTAGGGATATGAGGTGCTTGGATTGTGTACGGTGGCTGTAACTTGAAATACATGAGGTGGAATCTCTCAGCAATTTAATATTTCCCATTTTTGTCAAGTTGAGACATATTTCTAGTTTGAGTGTGTATTTTTTCCCTTTTCTTTTCAATATACACTATGGTACCTCATTCAGTTTAGTGGTTTATGAATATTTGGTATATTTATAGCAATATTTCATTATTTATTTCTTTCCCTCTGCACTTTTTCATTGAGTTGGATGTGTGTGCGTGTACTTTTTTTATAGGTACAAGACTCTCCGATTTTAGTGTTCCTTCAGCACTTGTCGCTACCTCTTGGCTTATGGAGGGGGGCTTGGCGTAGTTGCGTCTTGAGTCACAACTTGTGTCGGGTCATGAAAGATTTGGTAACAATGGAGGCTTGACACTTGGGACATTGTTTATACATTCTCCTAAAAAGGTTTTTGGTTGGGTTTAGGTTAATATTTTCAAAATGTCTTGAGTGTGTCTCTCAGGCTAGGGAGTTCAGTTATGGTGCGACGACCGACGTATCCATTCACTAGGACCTTGACTACCAGCTTGTAAACTTAGCATGCCGAGCCATTTTTTATAGGGATCAACGGTACGTGAATCATTTGGGATTGAGTCTTTAACAATATTTCTTGATTCATATCCCCATTCTTATGAATATATATATATATATATATATTCTCAAATTACTATGGTACATCTCAGACACTTTCAAGATACCTCCATGAGGAGAACCAATTAGGATACTATCTCTAGTTCGTGATGATGATTCGATGAGAGACAAGGCCCTAGTTCAAGGTCCATCTTAGAACCCCATTCCTCTAGGTTTCTAGGTTGAAACACCTCCACCTGTTGAGAAAGAGATCATGCTAGTAGATCATGATAGAGATACATGAAGGCTTATCTCACTTCGTGAGTTCCAACACCATAGTCTACTGAGGTTATGAGGCAATCCAGATACTCATGAAGTAGAGGATTGGTTAGAGTCGGTGCTTTCAGTCTCATCTGGACACTAACAGATCATTTGGTTGCATTGATAGCTAGCCTTTTCCTCATAGAAGTTGGGCATTGGGGGATCCTTGTTACACAAATGTCATGATGAGTCGACAATCTCATGGGACAACTTAAATCAGTTGTTCCGTGAGGAGTAATACCCCTCTTGCTTTCACTCAGTTAATATCTAGGAGCTTATAGAGTTGGAGAGGGGAGGGATGATAGTGTCTAAGTATGCGGCTAGGTTCAAATACCTTATGCACTACTCTCTCGACATTATCTGAGATGGATACTTTCAAGCACATAAGTTAGAGTTGGGACTCCGCAGAGAGATCTGAGCTAGCCGTAGTGCCCTTGTGCATCCCCACCTATGTCGAGTGTTCAAGTAGGCACTGGTGAAAAAGAAATTTTTTTCAAAGGGATTCTTGGTAGTTGGATCTAGCAGTGGTCATCCCAGTGATTAGTCATCTAAAACAGCTAGTAAGATCCAATATATGGGATCTCAAAACATGATACCATTTTGCAAGAAGGCTCATGCACATATTTTTATGAGGCCGAGGTAGTGCTGAGCACCAGGGAATCCCAGGGAGGACTGGTTCTATGCTTGGGATGGGTGGGTTCACATGGAGCGAGACTGTCTGACCCAACATGTTGATCGACACAGATAGATAGCTGATGGACCGCCATATTAGCGACAATTTCATGATCATGGATCTCTCCAACATGGACATGGTGATCCCCAGAGCGGAGAAGATGGAAGAGGAGAAAGAGGAGAAATGGGTGTTGGACATCGCTATGAGATCCTTCCACCCCCACCAGATAGCCCACATCAGGCAAAGAGAGCTGGCGGTCGGGGTTGCAGGATTTGGATGTCTATGATTCCGCAACACATGAGATGATAAGAGGTACACTATGGGTCTCTTTTACTTTCTGAAGTGGTAATTATTAGACATTGTGTGGGGTACTCTTTTCTCCCTACTTATTTCTCGAGGTTTAAACTAGGGTGACACAGGGTGTTAGTGTAATGTTGTGTCAATTTTGTTTGATGTGGCTTCGAATGTACAAGGAATATGGGTTCGTCCGCAACCGTGTAGCATTTTTGTAATGCGAGAAAACCCGCGAGGGAAAGTCAGTGCTACCCAAAATGGATAGTATCAAGGTGTGGTGGATGAGTCCCTCTGAATTGTGCATTCATGGAAATGTTCCACAATAGAGTGTCGAAGCAGGTTATGTCATTTCTAGTGGAGTTTTTATGCTTGAACCTTTTTTCTTGGTATTCCACTAGTGGGTTTGGTGAAGTTTATAGGTTGAGGTTACTCTTCTTCCAAGAGTGGTGAATATTCACAAGGTATGTCACATACTTTCCATGTCTAGATTCTCATGGTTGGATGAGTTTACTTACATACCTTTTTCATTGTTACTCTTGCATGCTTGACATCAACCTTGATGTTGTGAAAGACAATTATCACATATGGGTTGAGGTAGTGGAGACCCAATGTACAGAACTATGTGACTCACTACATAGATCTGACAGTGGTAGAATTTTTCTTGAGGATGTAGAGGAACTAACTTCTGGGAGATATTGACTGTGAGATCTTGCATGACCAGATATCCTCATGAGTTTCACCTAATGATTTTTTTGAAGAAGAAGGGAATAATGTAATATTTTTCTAGGGGAAGATGGTGGTCCTGGTCATATTACAAGAGGAGGAGATGTGGGATTTTCAAACTCCTCCTTTGGTTGTACATCCATGAGAGAAAATGGGAGGAGGAGATCTAGGGGTGGTCTTAACATATTAAACCTTTTTATTCGTTTGTGATTTCTGAGGATGATATTTTTTAAAGAAGGGAATAATGTAAAGATCCTCATTTTGTCCTATAAAACTTTGGAATATTTCAAGGAATATTTTTGAAGTTAGACGCTGAGCAGAGTGCGATTCTAAGGCCCGGTGTGCCCATAATTAATTTTATAAAAATATTAAATATATATTTATTACACACGTGTGATTTTTCAGAAATAATGAATTATCATATAAACAAAATATTGGATCAGAAATCCAAGGGCACAATTAAGCCCAGAATGTGGCATTTATCCTAGGTGTGACATAACATTTTTCGGTGTAGGTCATCTCTAGAAAAAGTCACCAAGGATGTATCCATAAATAAAATAATTAAATAAAATTATAACACTAATCCAAATAAATCATGAAAGAGGATTCCGATTGTAAATCTGAGACCACTGTTGAGTTTGTAATGTGGTGTTTTCACTAAGAGCAACCTAAAGTTGGTCGGTGTGGGACATTTCAATGAAATAGATGTTGGTGGGTGCGTTTAGTTAAAATAAATAATTTATTTATTTATTTTAAATTAAATGACCTAAACCAGACTAATATATAAATAAGTTGATATGAAAAATCACTAGATTTATCCATTTAACCCTATCATTGAGAGGATCTTCCACCCCTTATCCATTGGAGGATTGAGACCAGGCGATGACCAGTGATCGGATCGAGGTGAATCAATAGGTGGTGGATGCATTAGATCATCTTCCTCGCTAGCAGATGCGTTCTTCTCCAACGATCAAACCATAATCAAGGTAGGACTCATTATATGTGGTTTTATGCTCTTATAATTAAAATATTGATAATGACCAATTCCTTATTTTTGATCTTCATTAATTTTAACACCCTTCACATGTGACAATGTTTAGAGTTTTAATTATTTTTCTGATTTGTTCATCTAACCCTGGTGCCCCATTCTTGATCACCGACCAAGAACGCTTTGACGGTAATGTTTAAAACTTTGTTATTGGTGATTTTTCCTCACTATTTTCTTGTTATTCATCATTATACCATAGGGTCTGTGATTCTTCATTGTTGGGGCAGGTTTGAGTGTGATTGAATCCCTGAATTCATTGAGGTGTCACGAACGAAATGAAAATAAATTATTTGGGGACAGATTGATAAACGAGCGTTATGGTGTTTGGTGAACATATCAGATCAGCTCTGTGGGTGTGTGTTTGTGATCAGAGGTGGTTTGAGATCGGGTTGATAAACCCTGTTTTCCTGATTAGCATGTCACGATGATGTACGGTGTGATGGGGTCAATTTTGAGTGGAGGTCATGCGCAGATTTCCTGGAAGACGCTATTTGGAATAGACGTGATGATGGTCAGACTCAGATCCACAATGAGGTGTTAATACATTCTTAATGTGACATTCTTTAATAATAATTAATAATAATAACAATAAAGGAATCAATTTGATAAAAATAAAAATATAGGAGAATTGGGAGTAGTCGTGAACCCCCTTGGTGCGCAGCATAAGTGAAATGGGGGACATGTGAATAATAATATTATAATATAATAATAATATTATTGATAATAATATAATTAAAATGGATAAAAATAAGTCTCCTATAAGGAGGGGGTGGCGCACGCTGTAGCGTGATAAAGGATATGGTGGAAGTCACTTTGATTTTATCATTATTATGAAAATAATAATATTAAAATAAACTAAAGAATTAAATCACTTAGAGGTGATAAGAGAGGGGCATGGTGGGCATGGAGTAAATGAGAAGGGGGGTGGTTGGGTGTATTTTCCCGCTTAGAATAATGTTTTTATAAATTAATAATAACATAAAATATTATTATTTTTTACTTTTGTTTTCAAGACTCTATTTTGTCAAAAACAATTCGGGCGACATCGGATTGATGAACCATCAGTGGCAGTGTGACCCTAGAATTGAGATGGTCATTTTAAGACTGATATTGAATATATATTTTTGAAATCATGCCTCAGGTCAAAGAAACATCCAATAATAATAAAAGTATTATTATTGTGGGATATTGTATCTGGAATATCTCCCTCATACGGTATCAAAATGACACACTAAAAACCTAAAATTAAGGTTTAAGTTTCAAGACTAATATCATATATTTAATTTGTAATCATTGTTTGGGCCCATGAAGCACTGTTCGACCATGATTCGGTTAAATATGAATTTTTCACTGGGTGCCCGATTGAGACAAGTGAATAGTCTATATCAGGCATTTTTTCATGATGGTTGTAATGGTAGGATTGCAACTGTGTGATCCGTTTTCCTATAAAGGGAAGTTTGAAGAGGTATATTAGTGAAATAACATTTTTAAGCTTCATAATAACGATGTGTCATGTCCAATTTTTAGAATTTTGGCTGATACACATCCTATAGTACCCCTACATGCCGTGTTGTACAACATAGCTAGCAAGACATGTGCTGGCGATGAAATGACCAGGAAGCAGAGCAGGACCACACAACATGTGGGTCCCTGACATGTCATGTACCACTTTTTTAAGAAGCTTCAAAGTTTTGTATCTCCATCATTTGAACTTGGATTTTTCCCTGTGAGTAACCTATCCTGAGTGTTTTTCTATGTATAACATGATTATTCCCTCAGAAGTGGATTTCAAGATATGATGGAAAATGTTTTGGATTTGAAATGAACTGTTATGACACTCGAGGACAACGATGATCATAAAAAATCACCAGAGCAGTACTGGGATTACCCTCCAGTTGGGTTGGATAATGGCATTCCTCAATGACAGTTCCAGGATTACCCTCTAGTATGAATGGAGAGTGGAGTTACTCGATGTTATGGTGTTACCCTCTAGCTGGGCTGGGCAGTGGCATTCCCTAATGACATATTCTAGGCGTAACCCTATAGTTGGGATAGGTAGTGGTGTTTCCCTGAAAACTCACTGGGATTACCCTCAAGTAGGACTATGTAGTGGCTTTCCTTAGTGACCATCACAAGTGGTACCCTCCAGTAGGAATGGGCAGTGGAGTTCCTTAGTGACTACCAGAGTGGGACCCACCTATCATACCAGGTCACAAGATCCATTCCTAAAACTGGAGGCCCTCAACTGTGTGGTACAATGACAAGATGTATTTTGAAGATCCTTTGGACTCATGAGAATGAGAGACACTTTACCCACTAAGATTCATCCTTGTGACGTGACTTAAAACCATTCGGATGAGTCAGTTCCACCCAAAATGGATAGTATCCAAGTGTGATGATTGAGTCCCTCGGACTTGTGTGCCCTGGGAAGACGTATGAGGTGCTGGGCATCACAGATGGACTTTACCTTAGAACAGTTGGCTACTTATCTTCTTGGGATGATCTGTGATATGGAGATCCCCTTACTCTATCATTTGGGTTTGTTTGAGTGAGTATATATATATATATATATATCCTACTTCAATATCCACTGCTTGGGTATAGTTACTCTCCTTCCAAGAGCGGTGAAGATGCGTGGTATATGTCACATACTTTCCATGTTTAGTTCCTTATGGTTATATGAGTCCACTCTCTTTCTATAGGTAGTGAATACTCAATGAGAAGTTCATATTCTCACCATTTTGAGCTCCTTGTGTTTTTATGAGTTCACTTTCACTCTCTTGTTGGGTTGAGATGTACTCTCTTACTTTACCTTGTTCTATCTATTTCTTTGATCTTTAGTTGTATCTATTACTACTCCCCCTTCTCCCTTTTTGGGTCATTTTACTAGGTATGTATATACTCACCCCTACATGGGATTCTCCCAAGATGTTTTGTGTCTTTTACAGATGAAAGAAAGGTCGATTGTGACTTCAAAGAATCCTAGGGATACAAGGTGCTTGGACCACATATGGTTGTCATAGCTTGAGATACATAAGATATTATCTCTCAATTGTTTACTCTTTTCTAGTTTTTTCAGGTTGGGACAGATTTTTGGTTTGGGTGTGTTTTCCCCCTTTTTCATTTCAGTGCACACTATTGTACTTCTTTCTGTTTAGTGTTTCATGCATATTTGGTATATTTATAGTAGTGTTGCATTCTTCATTTCTCTTCCCCTATGATTTTTCAATGAGATTGCTGTGTGTGTGTGTGTATAGGTTTTTTAGGCAAATTCCTCCCCAAGTTTATTGTACCTTCAGTGCTTTTCGCCACCCCTAGCCTATAGAGGAGGGATTGGGGTAGTTATGGCTCGAACCCCAGCTTGGGTAGGGTTGTGATAGCTGGTTTACCATAAATTTTGTCTTGTAAGGAATGTGGATTCAGGAATTTGTATAGGTATGAGAAAATAGATGTCCAATTCCCTAACATCATCCAATATTCTGATGCGTAGAAGGATCCATGCCGATGAAGTCGCAGACCGAGGATGGCCAATGCTAACTACCCCAATATGTAGGTGAGTTTCATGCTGGGCCCAACATTTTCTTTGGGGGACCTAGAACCGAATGTTTAAATTTTATGACATGATAATTGATGATTACCTAAATGATTTAAGTCCCCATAGTTAGAGTAGAAGAGTTTCACATTGGGTTCAACTTTTTTGTTCCTATTTCTTTGGCTGGGGCCATGCGCAGTGCACATTTTCATTGTCCCACATTCCCACTTTTCAAATGTGGGCAGCTTTCATTACTTTCATTGGTGATTTCCACTCCTTGATCAAAAAGGGATAATGGGATGTTAGTTCCTCCTTCCATGGATCCCTCCTTAGATCTCTTTTCCTAGTCTAGGTCTCCATCATAGATTTATGCCATGTTTGTGGAAGTAATTCCTGTTTCCATCTCTATTTGGACACCGGTTAATTACATTGCTTCTGTCTTGGAAGGGAAGAAACCTTTAGTTAGGAGAGTAGTCATGTTGGGAATATTTGGGCATGTTTGGACATTGGGTACATTGGTCACCTATAAATATTCATCTTGGGAGGGAATCTCATATGAGGCATCTTAGGCATGGAATCCAAAGAATACCACATTGATCACGAGGTAATTGACTATAGGGGTGAAAGTCTTACATGAATTTTTACCATAAGTATCCCATTATTATTGAATGGGGTAGGTATTCTAGGTCAGGTCACAAGTTGTACGTCCTGTGGAGATGGATCATAACGTCATGTTGAGACGGATCAGGGAACAAGTTTAATATCTTGTGGAGATAGGATGGTTGTTCAGATCTTCCTATTTGAGGTGGATCAAGGAGGTTCATCCCTATGATGGAATATGTCACACCTATGTTTACCATTAGATCATAACTCCCCTTATATGTGGATCCTAGAGGTTTTTCCCTTGGTTGGAACACCTGGATAGTTTACCAATGGATTAGAATGCCTAGTGGAGGTAGATTTGAGAGGTGTATCCCTTGGAGGGAACAAATGAATAGTTTACCAAGGGATTAAAATGCCCCATGGAGGTGGATCCAAAAGGTTTGTTCCTATAAGGGAACACCATGATAGTTTAATAATGGATCAGGATGCCAAGTGGAGGTGGATTTGAGAGGCGTGTCCCTAGGAGGGAAGATTTCACACATGAGTTTACCAATGAATGGACCATAACTCCCTGTGCAGGTGTGTACATAGGAGGGAATATGTCACACCTGCATTTAACATTGAATGGATCAGAATTCCCTTTGGAGATGAATTCAGGATATGTGTCCCTAAGAGGGAAGATGTCATAACTAAGTTTACCATTGTTGGGATTGAACCTCATGGAGGCATCCTACATACCCTATTTAAAATACAGGGATAAAAACCCACATAGTTTGATTTCATAGTTTAAGGTTGTGTGACAAGACTAATATATATAGTTTAACATCATGTGGTAAGGATGCTCATGCTGCGAAAGGAGTGTTTATGAGCAATTGTGTGGGGATTACACATAGAAGCTTCCCTCTATTGGTTTATCATTCCATGGTGGGGGGGGGGGGGGGGGGAGGTGGAATCCCATGATGATCATACATGGGAAAAACTATTCTCACCACACAGGGTAAGGCTATAGTTTTACATCATGTTTTGAGGATATTATCATGTAGTTTAACATTTTATAACTAGGATATGGAACCTGTAAGTTTTATGTCATACAACTCATATGTGGAGGGATTAATTCTTCAACCATAGTGATTATGGGGACAAAAATCATATAACTCAAGGTGGGGCATGGGTTTGGAACTAATGTGGATAATTTTTCAACAATGAGGCCAATTTTAGGGTCCCTTTTCTTAGATGTAAAAGGGGTTAGGGTACCTATGATTAGAAGAAATAGATAGGTTTGGGGATTATTCCTCACTTCGAGTGACATGGGAGGACACTGGAGTGGGTGGAACTACTCACGTAGGGACTCATGGTGTTGCGGAACTGGTCTTAGATTTTTATGGGGGTCCTGGGAACTCGACCTTTGCGAAGGGGTGTCATAAAAAGGGAGACACCATAAATAAGTTTAGGAGAGGTGATTTGCAAAGATTGGGGCCTCGCAGAGGGATGGATTGTGAATCTTATGGTCCCTATAGAGGTCATTGGATTCATAAAGGATTATTCTTCATGAAACAAGGTGACCCTAACTCAAAGTGAAATCCTGGTCACCATAGGTTTGGCTCCGCAAAGGATAGATGCCTCGTGAATCCCCAAGTGACACAAAGGGATTTCTTCTTCCACAAAGGACATAGGAATTTGCGAAAGGCATATCCACTTTAGGTAGTGAATCTGAAGAACATAATGGATGTGGTATCATGATGAATTTATACCTTTGGTGATCCATTTTCTCTTTCATTCATGAAGCTCAGGTGGTTTCTGAATAGGGAGAGATTTTGGGAAGTTGAAAGGTTGTTGTCCGCTAAAAAGTCATATTGATGGGGGTATTTATAGAGTTGGGTTTTTTATAATGATTAGAGTCCATCAAAAATATTTATGAACTTTGAAAATGAATGGGCTCTATGTGTACAAATTTTAATTCATGGATATCACCTTCAATTCCTTCACACGGTTCTTAAGAGCTCCAAAACTCAGAAAGACACGGTGAAAAGATTACCACCAGGTCTCCATGAAGGCGTGAAGTGTTCCATGAATTTGGATTAACACTTCCGGGGGATTACCATTGAGTATCTAAATGGGTGGGGCCTTTGTGAGATTTATCCATTTGAGAAGGTGGGGAGATTAATGAAACAAACTACTTATAGGGTTTTCTGGTCCGTTTTGGATCATGTTCTCCCCAAACCAGTCATGCCTTCTTCAACCATTTCCCTGCAATATGTATTTTAGTGTCAATAAATTTTTAAAGTGATCATTCATAGAATTGGTTTCCCTTTGAACATGTGATTTTTTTAAATACTTGATAGACTAATTGTATTTTTAAGAGAAATTTTGATTTAAAAATGGAATTAATCGTATGTTTTAATGATTTATCTTGAAAAGGTGTTTTAAAGTGAGATTTAAAATGGGGTAAAAAGGATTGGAATTATGATATTTTTTTTCAATGGGCCATTTTGAACTTTATGAAAGATGTTTTTAAAGTAATGTGTGATCCTCAATTATGCCCCTTATTTTGTTATACATGTTTTGGAATGTGGCCTCGAGGGGGAACATTGTATATTATTTGCGATATGAATGATGTGAAAGGTATTATTGCTTTCAAGTGAATTGGTGGTGAGATGTGATTTATGTTTATGAAATTATTTTTTATTTATATATTGATCATGTGATGAATTTTTTCTCATATTCAATTGTTTTCTTTCATGGGAACCCTAGGAACTAAAATAGAGCTCCATATTTTTGATACACTAATCATCTCACACACTAGATAGTGTCCCCAGGTTTTATGTTGCCTGCCTAAATGGCCATAAGGCCTTATTTTTATATTGATTTTTTTATAACCCCATTTCAAGGGATAAGGGGGAACCCTTACAAGGCCCGTAGGCTTAGATATTACATTTCCTGTAGGATTGGAGACATTACATGACCCGTAGGTATTAAAGAAATCATACAGACTATGACTACTTGAAATCACCCCTCCCCAACATCTGCATTGTGACCAGCTCTCCAAGTTTGCATAGATGTTTGGATACCTATCATGTGCAGTGATGCATAGGCCCCATGCCGATGGAAATTCCATGCCCTCTCATTCTTCCAAATTTATTAGCCCTGCTCTCGTGAATGCGTCCTGCTCTGGAATCCTCCTATGGAGCTAGTTACCTGTAAAATATATTTGGGAATCTGCATATCAGGTGGCCCTAAAGGCCTTGAGGTAGCCCGAAGTCCTTGAGGTGGCCAGAAGTCATTAAATGTGGCCTGAAAGCCTTACTGACTCAAAGGCATGGGTGGCCTGGAGGCCTTAAGGACTCCAAGCCCAAACATGTGGCCCAAGTTGAGTAGTTATTACTACTAATGTACCGAACAATACTTGATACAATACCCACATAGTACCGCTACAATACCCACACAGTACTACTACAATACCTTCTGTAGTACTACTATAGTACCTGAATTATGCCTCCACCTAGTTTTGAACCTGGGTCTCATGGATACACTTAGAGAGCCCTAACCAACTGGACTGAGCCTCATGTGTTTTTATATAGCACTGTATCTATGAGAGTGACCTCAAGGAGTCCTATGTGGGTAACTCAGGTGGCTTATGTCATTTTTGAAAAAAATATATACTCGAAGTTGGTTTTGTATTCTTTATTATTCAGGACCATATCAACTTAGGATCTAGTGAGTTTCACATCATACCTAATGATTATTGATGACAATATAGGGGATTTTTATCTTTTGTTTTATTATATTCACTAGTTTTATTGTCTTATATAGATGAATTGTATGGTTATTGTTATTGATTAATTTTGTTTCATTTATCAAATGATTTCATCTTGAGGTATTTTTTATTATTACTATTTTTCTTGTGTATATATAGCGATATTAAAAGTGTATTTGAAAAGGGTATTTTGAAAAAAGAAAAGGGTTTGTTTTATTTGTGAGACTTGAGAAAAGTTTTTAAAATGAAAACAAAGTTTATTCTATTTGTAGTTTTTGAATAAAAATTTACCTTTATAGTAAAGTAAATAAAAAAGAGATTATTTTTTTTGAAAAGTTTAAATAACACTTTTTCATGTTTTAATGTGGTGATTTCTACATGGTTTATGAAACCCATATTTTACTTAAAAGTGACGTAAGTTTTATGAAATGAATCATGGAATGTTACCAATTATGTTATAATTACATTTAAAAAATAAATTTTCTTAATGTACCTCAAAATAGAATTTATGGAATGTATTATGAAGGGAACTACATTGAATATGTGGTGGAATAATATTTTTCACATTTCGCTCACACCTTGAATACACCAATGGGTTTATATAAATCTCATGTTTCATCTTAGGTTCCTAGGCATTGATTCCATTTGAATTGGTTCATTTGGATTTGTTGATGGATGTGTTAGGATATAGTGAGTGATAGAAGGATCACTTTGAAATTATGCTAAGACTATTTTAGTTGCTGTTTTATTTTAAGTTAGGGATTTATTAGCCACTTCAGCTAGGTTTATTTTTTGTTTTCTAATTCCATTGTATATTTATTTAGCCAGGTGATTTTTTGTTATTGTGTTTATCAATGATTTTCATTACTTAGATCATGAATTAAAATAGTTACTTTTATTGATTTTTTATTAATTTGGATGTTTATTTTTTTATTTCACGTTTGGAATACTTTTTATTGGGTAACTATTTATTTATATACATGGTAATATAATGTATAGATGGGTCAGGCTAGATTATTTGTAGTTTACAATGCTCTAATACACCCTTTTTAAGAGGGTGAAATCATTCCCAAGTGAGTATTCTTAATACTCAATCACTAGTTTCTATTCTGTGGGGATCAGGAATACCCTTCAGGTCTAGGGGTGGGTCGAGTTGAGAGTTATTGTGTGGTTCATAGTATTGGCTTCCAATAGTTAAACCAACTTCATCTAATGGATTGAGATACACCATGTCAATAGGCTCACCTCATGAAATTTCATTACAAATGGTATTAAAGCCTAGGTTCTAAATAAGGGATAGGTTCTTGAAGGACTCTCTTGTTAATTATAAATTCTAGTAAAATTGAGATAGAATTACCAGAACCTGAGAGGTAGGTGTGATAAGATTATAGTAAGCTATTTATTACTATAAACCTTGACTTAACATGGGTAGTTATATTAATAATAATAATTATTGTATTATGGGTTGATATGGTGTAATTTTGATCCTTGTTGGAATGGTATGAGTTTCCTTGGGGGCCATCCTAGTATTTTTGGAATTAAAATAGAAAAAGGATCATATGCGTGAGGTTGAATTTCACAACCTCAAAAAACAATGTAGTGAACAATTGATTAATTTTGAAAACATTTTAGAAAATATTTCATTATTGGTGCACATACCACAAAACCATGTGACTAAGTCAACCATATTTCTATATCCCATTTGGTTTTTTATTTATACCTTTTGATTTGTGGATTTCCTTGACTAGTTTTGGAAACGGTAAAAAGATCAAGGATGGTCTTGTGATATGATATTTATGTGGGTGTATTGAATTTTGGTTGGAGTTGTGGTGTTTCCTTATTTATGTGGGTATTGTGAAACATGTTTTTTGTGTGAAAAGTGGATTTGATAATTTTTTTTGATTTTAAGTGAATCCTTCAGTATTCTTTATATAACTAATTATATTATTATATAATTTTTTCCGAATTGGTTATTTTTATCATGAAATAAAAGAAGTGTTTTGATTTTAAATTTAGTTTGGTGGTTTAAGTGCATGAAATTTTGACTCTATTGGGAGGTATTTTCAATAGGGGACAATTTTAAAATGAAATTAGGAACTGTTTCAAAGTTTTATAAAGGGTGTTTTTTGGAAATAAATAAGATATTTATAATGTTTTAGTATGTTACTTATTTTGATGGAAGTATAGGTTTTTCAAAACTAGGTGTTCTGATTTTTTTGGTTCTCAACCCTTGATGGGAATTTAAATGGTGGAAATTTTTGATTTTTTTACAATATGAAGTGTTTCGAGACATAAAGTAATTTTTTTTTGTGTTTTGAATTAATAAAGTGGGGATTTTACCTTTTAATTGAAATTGTGATAATGGATTTCCTTTGGTTTTATAAAATAAGGTGGAATGTTTAGTTTTTTTTATTTCTCAAAGATATTTTTCCCTTAAACTATGTTTTTATACTATTTACCAAGGGGTCCATGGTTTAAAATATAGCAGTATTTAAATTGTTTTTCATGGTTTAATGAAATGTGAATTAGGATTTTCCCTTGATTGAAATGGGATGGTTTGATGTAATTTAGGAGACATGGTTAGGTTGGGTTCATGTTTTGTGTTATTTAAAGTAAGACTACCAAAAAGTACTTGAGTAAATATAGGATGATTATCTTTATAAGTGGTTCCTTTCATATTCTTGAAAATACATAGACTCTAAATAGAGTGGAAAGAATTTTATTCCACTCTCAATAGTGTAGTGGTGCATAATATATTTATTGAAGGAAGTGTATTTCTAATGACATTATTTAGTAACCATATAAGTTGAGTTGAGTAGACTATTCTATTGAGTCTTGGATGAATAATTAAATTTGTGAAGATTAATATTCTTTAAGTTATAGGTTTTGGTAAGGATGATGGTCTCTTTTTGGATTTTTTTTCTTGATGAGTGTAGTTTGGTTGTGGTTTTGAAGTCACCTTCATTTAATGTGTCCTATGGTTTCCTTTATGGTTTCTATTTTGTGGGAAATAGTTATTATTCCAACCAAATATTTTTACACATGATATTACATTATTTTTAAACATTAATATACAATAATACAACATAAGGATCATAAAGTCCTTGTTTCTTTGGAAGATCATGTTCTGAAAACATAAAACATGGAATCCTTATTTTATTATCCATAGTGATATCCAAAAATCCATTTGAGGTCCTAAATGTGCATTGGATATCCTAGGTAATACATAAATAAAGGAGTGAGATAAAAATCCCAATAAGGGAATAAACATTATAAGGAACCATAACATGTGAGTCAAAGTTATAACATGATATCATAAAATATAAGGAACATGAGTAATCACATGGAAACATAACACATACAACATGGTATCATAAGATCATGGAATCATATGAAATGTGGTAGAAACATAAATTATGACATAAGAATAAGTCAAGGATAACTTCCCATACAATATCATATGGTGCACAAAGTCCCATAATGGATTAGGTTCACTCCCTAATCCCATACATGATGTCTCATTAGATCAAAACATTAACCAAATCATTGGAGGGAAATATGATTCTGGGACCACCCATCACATTCATTTAATGTACAGGAATATGTATTCCACATAAATACATCAATCATAAGAAATAAATATAATAAATTCCAATTAAAGGAAATGAGTTTCATAATATTCTCTCATAACATGATCCAAATAGTTTTTCATAATGAAGGAATTTTAGAGACAATATAAAGAATGTATTACCCCATCAAAGGAAGAGTGGACAAGCTAGGTATATATGTGAGATATATATACACAATTCATAAGAAATACATAACATCAAAGGATGTTTCCATTAATGAAAATTATTTTAAAAATATTAAAAACATTCTTGAGGAAAATAACCCTTACATTTTTATTTACATCAAAGGATGTCATCTTAGATGGGAAATGATTTGAAATATCATTTTTAACATTTCTCAAGGAAAATATCCTTTCCATTTTGAAAATAATTATTTAAAATCTAAATATTTCTCAAAAATTTAATAAAAAATTTCTATAAAATGACCTTTGAAAATTAAAAAGGAATATTTAAAACATTGAGTGGTCCTGATGGTGGTTGAGTTTTGTTCATACTGAATTCATTAAAAACAAAGGTTCCTTTTACATTTTTTTAAGAAAAGTTAAGAAGTAACTAGTTAAGAAAATTACCGGAATATTTCTTTTAAAATATATTTTTAAAATCAAATTAAGGATTAAAAATATTTTAAACAATCTC
Organism: Viscum album; assembly: GCA_963277665.1. Classification (NCBI taxonomy): domain Eukaryota; kingdom Viridiplantae; phylum Streptophyta; class Magnoliopsida; order Santalales; family Viscaceae; genus Viscum; species Viscum album. The sequence continues at coordinate 603,416,275 of OY728122.1, forward strand.
AGTAAAACATTTTTGAAAACATTTTTAGAAAACAAGGATCTTGAAGAAATATGATTTTTGACTGAAGAGAGAAATAAAATGATATTTTCTTAAAAACATTTTATTAATAATTTTAAGTACCAAATAGAGGAAAATGGTACTTTTACTTGAAAGATACATGAATAAAAATAGTATAATAATATTAAATTGGTTTATTAGATAATTATCAAATAATTTACATCAATGAAAATTCATGTATAAGCAATCCTGGTTAAAATGTTATTGAAACATAAACCCTTACCGATTTGGTGACTTTTGAATCATAACTTCTAATGAATGAAGTAGATAAATTGTAACATAAAATATAATTAAGTCTAAAGTATTCATGATATAGTATGTAAAGGGGAAGTATATATACCATTTAAAATAACTTAGGTGCATAAAAGAACATTTGTATAAAATAAAGAAGTTTGAGATGAAACCCTTACAATGTTTGGGTCATTGAGGTGAGAGTAAATAAGTGGGGTTATTATGTGTAAGAAATTCAGATCCATAAAAATAAAAGTGGAAATATAAAATAAATAAATCAAAATTCATTTCACACATAATCTTGGAATAATATAATCAACTAAGTAGACATATAACCCAATGAGTGGAAATTGAGTTAAGAAAACCCCTTATTGTATGATTATTTTTAGTTTAAATCTATTTAATATCCTATATAGTTGTTTTAAACATGTTATTAACTTATAACAGAATCATATTATTATTTATAATATAATACATTATCCATTTATAACATCTTATCACTTACTCATTAACAATCTTTCATTATCACTATTATTTTGGGGGTTAATTGCCTTGTTTTCTCATGTATATTTTATTGTGAAAATTATATATATCAAACATAGGATATAATTATATCATATATAGAATAATATTAATTTTATAAATATAATATTTTATTAGATAAATCTTTATAATCATTATTGAATTTTTAACATGGAGAATGAATCACATCGCTTCGTGGAGATGGCAGGTCACACGTATGGACAAGTGACATTATAATTTCTTTAAAGGGTGAAAGGGTAAGGAATTGGATTGTATATTAATTTTATTTTATAAATATCATGTTATATATATCACATATATTAATTAAATTTATTATTTTTTACCTTTCATGTAAAGCATTAGGAAAAAATGAATCACATCGCTTTGTGAGGCAATAATCTTCCATACACACAAATGACATTAACATTTATTAAAAGGATGATAAAGTAAGAAATTATATGATATATAATGATTAATATGTGATGAATATCACATATAAACCTCAAGTTAATCCTTATTACCTTCCATGTAAAGTGTAAGTGAAAAAATAATTCACATCGCTTCGTGAAGAGATAGTCCACCGTACACACGAGCGACACTATCATAATTTTTATGAAACTGAAAGTTAGAAGGTATATGAAATATTATAATTATATAAGTATAATTATATCATAAATATCATATATAATCATTATATAAATCATTTTATCCATCCTTGATAAGCGGTTACGGAAAATGAATTAAGTTGGTTCATGAGGTGGTAGTCCACCGTACACCCAATCAACATTTTTGTTTACCTTTTGAGGGATGAGGAAATGGTTATTGGTAATGAAATTAACATAAATAAATATAATTATATTTAATATATTGAGGTTATTATATCATAATGTTTTAATAATATTTTAATAATGTGAAAGAGTAAATAAAATAATATTCTCAGTTAATGTTGTTACCTCTTCTACAGAAAACTTCTTTTGGTTTGATACAAGAGCCTTCCAAGGTTGGATTTATGATTAATAAAAGGATTATAGGTTTAGGGGATGGTATTAAAGTATTTATTTGGGAATTTATTTGTGGAAATGCTTAGTTTCGAAAGTGTGGAGAGGAGAAAAGAGGGGGTGGCGTTTTATAAATGGGGGAGAGGACACACATAGACTATTTAAAAAGATAACGCGATACCCATGTTTTTCTCATTAAAAAAGCCAAAAAATGGGTCAGTATCAAAACTTATAGGTAATAAGGTCTAATTATGACAATACAATGGGTTTTGTACAAATTTTAATTCATTTTAACCCTTATTTTATTAGTTTAACCCTTGGTAAAGTCATTTTTATCTCAACCGTGATAATTAATTTTTACTATTTTTACTTTTCATTATAGCAAAAAAATTAATTTGAACTTATAAGATAACATTAATTATTCTGATTAAAAAATTTGAATCTATTTTTCCAACTTCAATTCACAAAATTGACAAAATTCAATTTAAAATTAAACCCATAGGCATGTCGAAAAATGGTTTTTCAAGAAATGTATTTTTTATGAAAAAAATGATATCATGTTAACTATATATAAGGTAATAATAATTATATGAATTTAATTTTTTTCATAGATATAATTTATATAAATTTAATTTAAACAATTCCTAATTAGGGGTTATTATAATTATTTAAAGTGGATAAACATTTTATATTTTAAAACAGTTTTCAGAAAAGAAGGTGTTTTAAAGCATAATAATAAACATACACTAAAATATAGTATAAAGAATATTTAAATGTAATTAATTTGATTTAATATAACTAAATAATAATTATTTTAATTTCAAATCAAATTAAAATAATAATGGGATTTAATTTTTTAAAAAGAAATGACAATTTTATAAAAATTTATATTTTCACTATTCATTGAAAAAGTTATATTTTTTGAAAAATCCCAAAAAAATCACCATAAGTTAATATAAATATTATTATTTAAAATATAATTTTTTTTTTAAAAAAATAAATTTTCTAAAATTGTTAAAAATTAATTTTAAATTATGTGCGCAAAGCATGACTAAACCGCCTTTAGAAAAATATAGTTTTTCAGAAAACATTTCATTTTCTTTAAAATCTTTCTTATTTTATTTCTAATAAATATATAACCATTGATTTTATTTTATAAATATATAAACCATATAATTTTAAATATTTATTTAGACTTATTCATACACACTAACTTAATAGCTTGGTTATAATGGTCATATTTAAATAATAATATTTTAATACAGTATCATGTTTCATTTGAACCTAGTGTTGCATGCACCAAAATCTATTAGAGAGATTAAATTTATTTTTAAATATATATGTCATAATGTCTTAGGGTGTTATATTATCTTATAATATTAGTGTTTCATTCCATATATTCTACAAAACATGATATTCCTCTTTTTAAATCGTAAGGTGTTACATTAGACCCCATTAAATAAATTGCGTCCTTACAATTTAATATTGATCTCGGTAATCAAGGGTTTGAAATTTAAAAATTCATTTGTGGAAAAACCACATTTCAAAAAGGTTTAATAAAATTTACACTTAAAAATAGGTAAAGGGAAATAGGAAGGTCATCTGGAATAACACATATCTAGGGTTCTAAGTTAGAGAACGCTAGTGGGAAGTGAAAACATGGATATAGAAGAAAATAATAAATAATTATAGATGGTGGTAGGGATCATTGATCACAAGAAATTGAATTATTATTTGAAATTAAACACTAAACCATAAATCTGTGATGAATTAAAAGATCATTTATTCATCAAAAAATAAGGTAATAGGATAACATTTTTGATTCAAGATCCTTTACATATAGTTGAGGGATTATTTTTCTATCATGATTGAGAACCCCAAGAAATTAACTTACATGATATATTTTAATTTCGTAGATATAATTTCATCATTTTATTGTACTTTTATCAATTTAAACTTTACTACTTACTCTATGGAAATGAATATATATTATTATTATTTTCTTGAAGAACAAAAATTAACTTTTAACAGATCATAAGATCCATAAAAGAGTAATAATATATTACTTTTATCTTTATTAAAACCAAAATGGTTAGAATAAGGTAAGATAATAACCAAAATTAATGTGAATATATTAGTCTCCAAAATTAAACAATGAAAACAATGGTTTAACATATATCATTCCTTAAATAATAACACTATATCCCAAATAACCATAACAACTTTAATATGAAATAAGGTTCTAACCTAAATGGCTATCTCTTACCCTTCAACTAACATCTATAAAAAATTAATAACATTTTCCCCAAATAATCCTTTATGTTACACCTAAAGTTTATATATAGTTCAAATTAATAAATATTCTTCTGAAATATCATTAGTCACCTTGAAATATTATCACTTAAAATATCAAAAAGGATTTATAATAATGTGAAATTTTGATCAACCTTGAACTTATAAACCCATGATGGTATCCATAAATCTTAAGTTAATATAACATGGAGACTTATATTATTCCAAAATTAAATCAATCATTAGATGTTTCATGATTCTTATTAACAAAATACAATCATTAAAAATACTTCTATAGAATAATTATTAAATCCCAAATAATAAATACTTCAACCATTTTACATCAATGATTTGGTATAACATAGGTCCTTCCTTGTTCTAGGTGATAACCCTTAGTTTATGTCATTGAATCAAATAATTCCCAAGTTCCCCACATATAAGACATCAAATCCATTATACATTCATTTCCCTATGACCTCTATTTCTATACCAGGAAAGCGTAGCTAGAGGCAGAACCCCTAACCATTTATTAAAAGAAAAGAAAAGAACTAGAAACAAGCATTACAGGCCCAACACAGTCACTGAAAATCCTCAAAATCACACCCCTCACCAGCTCCATGATAAATAGACTCTTCCATAGTTGCTGATTCCCACACCTAACTTTCATAGTGCTTCAGAACCATAGTATAATTCCTCCTCAGATTCAACTGCTCCAGCTCAAGAAACTCATTGGGAGATTGCATACTTATGAAAGTAGATATGGTAGGCATCGGCTTTGCCAAATGGGAGTAGTCCTTCCTCATCCTTCCTCGCGGAGAGGCAATCACCTTGTCCTGGATCACCGACAGCACCTTGTTCCCCACTTGGAAAATCTCACTACATGATGGCCTAATCGTGTCCCCATGATTTTACTTATCACTGTCAGCAAGATCCCCCCATTTCCCATGGTACTGCATCTCTTAATACTTCACTAACTGGTTTTGCTGAAACTGGATATTTGTATCAATCATATCCAAACAGTGAGGTTGTTCCACCACTGCATTTTCAACATCTATCCCACCTTTACACATTACTGCATCCTCCTTTGACTCATTCTTCATGCTGAAACTGCCACATAAAGGAGGCATCTCATCCCCAGTTGCCATGCCTAACTCTTGAAAATGATTCCCCATGGGTACTATGATCATCACAACACTAGCAGCATTACCCTGACCACTGCATCTACCAACAAGATCCACAATTCTATTATCCTTACATCCAACAGACTCCATCTTCTTCACAACAGGAGCAAACCCCTGCATGTGATCCATTTCAGAATTCGAAGCAGACTCATGCTTTCCCTTACACACAACACCACTGCTACTCTCCTTACTCTAATTAGCCACACCTGCATCAGACCGACTGATTTGAACACATACATCCTTCTTCGACACAGAAGAGGCCTCAGACTCCTGCTAAAGATCTGCAGCCGTGGGTTCATCTGAAGGGCCTGCCACACCACCACCACCAGCACCCTTGGGATCAAATTCTTTCAGGTCATTACCCCTATTAATATGCTATCTAAGCCGCGTGAACACAACAGACACCAACAGGTTTGGAGGAGCACCCATGGATGTGTCAACAGACAATGTTCCCTAAGGTCCCAGATTGCTTTTCGCAGTATAAACCACAGCGCGTCTCCTGTTCTCTGTGAAAGAGCTCGGTTCCGGTGAACTCATGCTCTGGATTCCAGCAGGACATCTCGAACAGGAATGGCCTAATATTTTACAGCTTGAACAATAATCACCCCAGGATTTGTAGATAACAGATTTCTTCCACCGAAATTCCTCCTCGACTAAGATCCAAACCCATTCCACTGGTGGTCTAGAAATGTCCACCTCAACACAGCACCAGGGATTAATCGGGTGGCTCAGGGTAGACGTACACACATTGAAGCATAAGAAATGACCTATCATGTTACCAAGCATACAAAAAATCCCTGTATTTTGAAAGGGTAAAGGAATATTGGGGAGAATTACCCAAATAGGAAAGAAAGTAGGATCCCGGTTCATACAGAAGTCAATCATCCACCGAAATAGAAAAAATTTACAACCGTTGCAACGTCGGGGAGCGCTGGACCAAGCATGAACCAGGTATTCATCAGAGGAAAATCAGATCATTAAATGACGATTATCAAGGAGACCAACCACTTCTTGATCCCGCAAGTCTCATTTGGCAAAGACAAACCGATCAAAGTCATCAACAGATGGCTTTCGCAAGTTGAAACGAGCCACCAGGGCCAGATCAAGGTGTTTCGTCGTTTCAGAGAACTCCGACACTGAGATCGGAAGATGAGGATTTCCAAGATGAAGATCAGGCACATTCAGATTTAAATTAATCGATGGAAAATCTGGAAGATATTTAGGGTTAATAAAAGGCACAAAGGGAATCCGAGGCTTCAAAGGCAGTAGAACTGGATCAACCTCCCCTCCTCTATTTTAGATATTTCACTAGATGCTTCTTCCCAACTTCTTAACATGAAGTAAGATGAATATTTTTCCTCTATGTTCATTAACATATGATATTTCATAAAATTATATCCTCTAATTTTACCTGTTAGGAATCTCACTGAAGTTCATATTGTTAATCATATATCGTGATAACTGATAAGGAATAAACATAATATTTTTATATCTAGTCATCATCCAATTTGGTTTCTCATAATCACTAAAGTTTCCATCATATTTATTGTTAACACGATTCCTCCTTATTCCAACCATAGACTAAAACTACAAAGCCTAGCATGAGAAATAATAATAATTGTGAGAAACCAAATTATCCTGAAAAACTAGTTATAGTTTGTCTAAATCATCACACCTTATTTTCAATCCAAGACACCTTAGGTTTATCCTAGTTCATTCATGGTCATCATCTATTCAAATACTTCATGATCTTTTGTAAACACTATTTTAATTTTCAAAGCATATCCCTTGGCGTGTCAAACCAGGTGTGTAATTATCCCCACTTTTGTGTACCAAGTAATGATTGTGTCAATCCCGAAGTTACTTTTTTAGAGTTATTACCCCAAGGTATATCTATGCAAAAACCACACCCACTTATAGTATCTAGACAGGACTATAATTTCTTAGAATCCACCCACTCTAAAATTCACCAAAAATCCAGGATATTTTCCTACACAAAGATTTATCCTTATACATATCCCTAGGGTTCTCACTAAAATTTTCTCAATCTAGTTACCAAGGTTAAATAAATCTTTACTTTGACACCATCTATAAATACCTAATCCTTTTAAATATAATATTACATGATTCTTAAACATAAATATCCAATAATAAAATATTAGGATTATAATGGACTAGTGTATTTGGAATAAGAGGTTCTTAATATATTCAACATGGCATCCTTATTTTATTATCCATAGTGAGGTCCTAAAATCAATCCTATATCTTAAATCTGCATGAGATAACTTAGGAATACATAAATAAAATGGTGATAGAAAAATCCTAGTAAGGGAATAAATAAGATAAGGAATCATAACATTTGAGTCAATGGTATAACATGATATCATAAAAGAGAAGTAACTTTATTAATCATATGGAATCAAAACATAAATAACATGGTATTATAATATCATGGCATCATAGGAAATGTGGAAGTAAATTAAAATATGACATAAGCATAAGTCTAGGCTAACTACAAAGATAATATCACATGGTGGATAGATTCCCATAATGGATTAGGTTTACTCCCTACTCCTATACATGACATCTTATGAGATTAAAACATTACCCAATACATTAGATGACTATATAATTTCAGTCCCACCAATCACATTCATGTCATGTACATGCATATGTGTGCCACATAAGGATATCAATAATAAGTTATAAAAATAATAAATACACATGGAAATAAATGGGTTTCATAATCTTTTATCATAAAATTATCCAAATATATTTTCATAATGAAGGAATTTAAGATATGAACAATAGGAAAGTATTACCCAACCAAAGGAAGAGAGTATAAGGTAGGTTTATATGTGAGATACATATATACATAATTTAGAATAAATAAATAATATCAATGGTTGAAATAATTTATTAAAATACATTTAAAAATAATAAAAACATTATTGAAGAAAAAAAACTTTTTATTTGGAGTAGCATTAAAGGATTTCATCTTATATAGAAAATTATTTTTAAAGATAACTTTGAACATTTATTGATAAAACTATATTTTCCATTTTAAAAATACTTATTTAAAATATAAAACTTTTTCAAATATTAATGAAAATATTTTTTTAAAATAACCTTTGAAACTTAAAAAGGAATATTTAAAACATTGAGTGGTCATAATAGAAGAACAATTCAGTTCACATCAAATATGTTAAAAAAATATTCCTTTAAATTTTTTTGTAAGAAATGTAAAACATTTTCTTATTTAGAAAATGATATGAAGATTCGTTTCAATTTTTTTAAAAAATACAATTAAGGTTAAAAATAAATTTAAATAATCATAATTTTTTTGAAAGCATTTTTAGAAAACATGGATTTAGAAGAAAAATGATTTTCTACTGAGGAGAGAAATGAAGTTGGATTTTATTAAAAAACGTTTCTCAGTAATTTTGAGTAACAATTTAAAAAATGGTACTCTTAATTGAAAACTTATTTAATAAACATATAATAATAAAATTAATGGAATTTATTATACAATTATCAAATAATTTTCTTCCATGAAAATTCAAGCATAAGAAATTATTATTAAAATTGGATTAAAACATAAAAAAATAGCACTTTGGTATCTTTTCAATAATAACTTACTAAGAATTAAGTTGATTAATTTTAGCTTAAAATATCATGAAGTATAAATGATTTGGGATATATAATGTAAAGTGGAAGTATATATACCATTTAAAATAAATTAGGTGCATGAAATAACATGTGTCTCAAAGAAATTAGATGAAACCCTTACAAAGTTCATATCATTGAGTTGAGAGTTAATAAATGGGGTAAAGAATGTATATACAAACAAATAAAAGTTTATATACAACATAAATCAATCAAAATTCATTTCACGCATAATATTAGAATAATATAATCAATGAATTCGACATATAACCCAATAAATGGAAATTGAGTAAAGAAAACCCTGGACCTCACACTTCCTTTTAGTTGAGTTCTCTTTAACCTCTTATATAGTGAGTTTAAACTAGATATTAACCTAAAAAAAATTTATATTATAATTTATAATATCATATATTATCCCTTTTATAACATATTATCACTCATTTGTTAATAATCATTCCTTATCATTGTTGTTTCAGGTGTTAATTGCCATGTTTTCTCATGCGTATTTTATCGTGAAAGTTTTGGATCTCAAACATAGAATAAAATCATATCATATAAAAATGATATTAATTTTATAAATATCACTTTTTTTGTATAAATATTTATCATCATTATTTAATTTTTAACATGGAGAATAAATTTCATCACTTCGTGGAGATGATAGCTGCACGTATGCACGAGCGACACTATCATTTACTTAACGAGTGAAAGGGTAAGGAAGTGGATTGTATATTAATTTAATTTAATAAATATAATTTCATATATATCACATATGCTCATTATATTTATCCTTCTTTTCCTTCCATTTAAATCATTAGTAAAAAATGAATCGGCGATAGTCTTCCTTACACATAAATGGCGTTATCATTTATTAAATAGAGGGTAAGGTAAAAAATTATATTATATATTTATTTCATATAATTATTGGTATTTAATTAATTTTACATATAAATATATAATTAATTTTTATTACCTTTCATATATTGTGTAAGTGAAAAAATGAATCACATCACTTCGTGAGGCGGTAGTCTGCTGTACACACAAGAAACATTATCATATTTCCTATGGAACAGAAAGTAAGAATGTTTATGTGATATTATAACTAAATAAGTTTAATTATATAATAAAAATAATATATAATCAATACATACATCATTATATCCATCCGTGAGAATTGGTGATGGAAAATGAATTGTGTCGATTCGCGAGGCGATAGTCCGCTGTAGACATGATCAATGATTTCATTTCCAATTTGAAGGAGGAGGATATGGTTGAAGGTAATTATATTGACTTAAAAAAAACTAAGTACATGTAATTTATTAATGTTATTTTATCATCATGGTTTAATAATATTGGAAGTAGGTGTAAGAATAAATAAAATAAAATGCTTGGTTAAGGACATTACCTCTTCTTTGAACAACTTCTTTTGGTTGGTATGAAAAACCTTCCTAGGTGGGAATTATGATTAAAAATGGATTATTAAATGAGTTTAGGGTATTAAGGGATTTATTTTTTCAGGTATTGTCCAAAACAGTGGGTTTTGGAAGTGTGGAGATGAGAGGAGAAGGGTGGTCTTTTATAAGTGGGGGAGAGGACATATATTGAATTTTTGAATAGATAAAATGATACCCATGTTTTTATCATGAAAAAATAATAAACAATGAGTTATTATAGACCCTTATAGGTTATAAGGTAGCAATATTTCTGAAAATGGGGTTTTGATGAGTTTTAAGTCATTTTCCCCTTATCTTCTTAGTTTAACCACCCTAATAAACCTATTTTTACATTAACCATGATAATTAATTATTATTGTTTTTACTTTTAATTATGGAAAATAATTTAGTTTAACTTAATAAAGAATATAAATTATTATTATTATAAATATTGAATCCATTTTTATAAATTTATTTCACAAAATTAGAATAATTCAATTTAAAATTAATCCCATAGACGTGTTGGAAAAACAATTTTTTAAGAAATGTATTTTTTTAAAGAAACTATGATATCATATTAACTATATTTCATATAATAATAAGAATATGAATTTAAATTAATATTATATATATATATATAATATATACATTTAATTTAAATCATTCCTGACTAGGGGTTATTTAAATCATTTAAAATGGATAAACATTATACACTTTAAAACAGTTTTCAGAAAAAGTCATTTTAAAGTATAAAAATAAACATATAATAAAATCTAGTATAAAGATTTTTATATGTTTTTAATTGGATATAATTTAAATAAATAATATATTTTTTAAATTTAAATCAAATTTAAATAATAATGGGACTTTATTTATTAATAATAAATGAAAATTTTATAAAAACTAGTATTTTCACTATTCATTGAAAAAGTAATATTTTCTAAAAAACCTAAAATTTAACCATATGTTAATATTAATATACTGATTTCAAAAATTATTTTTGTTTTTTCAAATAAATATTCTAAAAGTGGTAAAATTAATTTTAAATTATGTGTGAAAAGTATGACTAAACCGCATTTTAGAAAAATATATTTTTTCAAAAAATATTAATTTTTCTTTCAAATGGTTCTTATTTTATTGATAATAAATAGATAAACATTGAATTTATTTTATTTATGTGTCGAATATATAATTTTCATAATTTGTTTATCCTTATTAATACCTATTAGCTTAACTGCTAGGTTATAATGGTCATGCTTAAATAATAATAATTTAATAGAGTATCATGTTTCATTTAAACCTCATGTTGCGTGCATAATAAGATATAGAAGAGATTGAATTTATTTAAAAATAAATATATCATAATGTATCAAGGTGTTATATTATCTTTTAATCATGGAGTCTCATGTTTTAAATTCTATTGAACATGATGTTTTTCTTTTAAAATATCGGGGTGTTATAGTTATTTCAGGATGTTCACGCCTCATTGATTTTTTGGGCTTCAGGTGGTTTTCTTGTGAGGATATATTTGTGGTGGAAGATATGCCTATTTTTTAGTTAGATTGTATGAAAATGTAGATCCCTGGGTGTGTGCATGTGTAATAGGATTGTGTGGTTGTTTTTGGTTAGAATGTGGGATATATCATGTTGGGACTTTCAGTCAGGACCACTGTGAGCTGGTGTTCTATGAGATTGACCCTCAGTTAATTTATAATGTATTTTCATAACCTAAGGTTAAAACTATGTTGTTACATGTTATGTAATGTTTCTTGTTTATTCATTCCTTATTTATTTTGGGAAGTGATGGATTTGTTTGTGACACCCCGAAATACCACTTCCTTGTTTATTTTTGTACGATTAATTTATCCATTGAGTTCTAGGTGTCTTAGTGTGTAATTTTTAAGTGTATAGAGATTTTCTCAGTAAACATGGTTTAGGTTATTGGTTTAAAAATATTTTAGTGTAATGTTTTTACCTTATATAGTTTTGGGGTAGTGGCTATCACACTACTTTCTAAAATGTGTAAGTAAAAAGTGTGACCTACTCAGGTTTTGGAATTTTGGCCTTTACCACTTTTTTAATTTGGGGATTCTCCACCAAGACACCTCATTAATACTCCTTTTACCTAAGAGCCTCCCAAGGGACTATATCATCTTTAAAAGCCCCTTCATGGTGGATTTATAGTTATTTTTTGGTGGGATTTTATCCATATTGAAGGGTAAGAGATCCTAAATCCTTATCTTGAAAGTTTATTTATTTTTATTCAATGATATTAAACCCTAGTGTCCATGGGTAGACAATTTTTTTTGTCTAGGGTTCTTATAATTAGGGTACTCACATTTTAATGGTTTTAATCCACCTCTTGTGGGGCATTTCAATGGATTCTATTATTGGCAACATAGTTACGCCGTTTTAGGATGGTGTAACTATTAACACACATTTTTTTAAATGTTATATGGTTTTTTGGTTCTTTAAAATTAATTTTGGATCAAGATATATATTTTATTATATATATATATTATATTCATCAAAAGTTTTCCATAATTTTTGGGTTTTCCATTTGGTATAATGGGTGGATTTTTATAATTAAATTTTACTTTTATGTAAATTAGTGTTTTATTCATTCAACATTTTTTTGAGAAAATTCCAATAAGGGTTTTATTAGAGAAAAATGATTGTTTATCATGTTTTGGATCAAATATTATTTATAAAGTGGAGTGATATTTTTTAAATGTTTTTTATATTTAAAAATCGTATTATTGACTTAAGGAATTGTTTAGTGATTTTGTTAATTTTTTTGAAAATTGGTATTTGATGTTAAATGTGATTTCCCTAGTTTTTTAATTGGATTACAAATGGGTTTTAAAAGGGATTTCCAAAATGCATAGTTCATAAATGCTAAGTAAGAGGCCAAGTTGTCACCTTATGAAATAATGTTAGATTGATTTTTTGGTTATGACCTTATTGATCCTAGATTAATTTATTCATGATGTTTATATATATACATGTTATAGATGTTTTAATGTGATTCATTCTCTTGATTATAGTTTAGGGATCATGTTAAGGTGGATGTTGTAGGTGTAAAGGACATGATTTTGATGCTATCCATTAGGATTTGTTGTTTTTATATTATTGACATTGATTGATGGATACCACCTCCTTTATTTGTTTCATGAGTAACCATAGGATAATAATTTTAATATCTATGGATTATGATTTTATAGTTTAGTGTTTTTTCTTTCTAGAAACCCTTAGTTGAGATTCATTTAGCTAAGGGATATGTCCCTGGTAAGTCTAGATGAGATCGATTAGGGTGATGAGTTTTGGACTATAAGGCATAAATTTTGGGGGTTCTTCCTATGTACATTGTGTATCATATCACTAGTCCACAATGTGTTTCCTAATGATATGTATCATATGTTTTTCTTTATTTATTTTTTATTTTCCATGTGATTTTATTACCTTCTAATTTTTGTGTATTTGATGCATTGGTTATTTATAGTTGAGATTTTTGTTATATGGTTTCCATTGATTCTTATTTGTACATGTCATGTGTAACATGGTTTTAAAGTAAGGGAAATTTTTTGTTTTAAATGGTGTATTTCAAAGGGTAAAATAAAGGCTTAGTTTTTAGTTTTCAATTGTAGGAATTTGAAATGGGTTTGTTTATATGTTTTTTATTTTCAAATCATGAAAATGAAATGAAACCCTATTTGTATGTATTTATTTTCAAATTAGTTAACTTGGAGTCTTTTATAAAAGGAATGGAATATAATCTTAGTGATATCTTGATGGAATTTATCTTACACACTATATACTCACATTAGTGGATATATAGTATTCACATCTTATACAGGGTTCTCAGGTCTTAGAATAATAGTTTGTCTTGGCACTACTCTCTTGTGGAAATCGGTTGGACGATGATTCATGATGTTCCATGAGAGTCACATGGATTTGGTGGTTTTTTTTGGTGTTTCCCCATCCACAATTTAGATTCTATTTTAGTTTTGGTTTGTAGATTCTTTTAAAGTATTTGTATAAACATGATTTGATCAAGTGTATTTTTTTCCTTTTTTAGTTATTCCATGTTTGTAAGTATTTTTGTGGTATTGTATTTGGTTAAAACCATCCCCAATAGTTATGTTGATACCCTTGATTCTTTCCATCAACCCGAGGGGATTTGGGATGCCCCTCAGGTCAATAGTTGGCCAGTTTAGGTTCTGATTCATGTGGATGCTCATGACGGGTCATTAAAAATCATATGAGACCTTTTTTTATTTCGGGGTATATGGTATAAAGTATCTGCAACCATTAGGGCTCATGTGGTGGGTGCATATGAGTTATTGGCCAGCTCTTCCTCATGTTAAACCTGAAGTTTCCATGGGTGGTTGGGGGTTTTATTTTTAATTCATGTTTTATAGTTAGTGATTTTTGAGATATATTTATGTGTATTGAGGCGACTAAGAGTTGTAGGAAGACCCTGAAAGATGTATAAAAAATTATTCATTTTAGAGAGAAATTAGAAGAAACACATGGGGTTCATTGATAATTTGTATAGTCTATCAAATTGTGCAGAGGCCTTAAAAACCATTCTAGAAAACTTCCATTGGTACTCACATGGTTTATGCATGGTATGAAAAACCATGTAGTAAAACCATGTATAATAGATATTTTTTTAATTTTGGGTTTCTTTCACTCCTTTAATTTTTTAGCTTCTCATTTATTTTTTTGTAGTTTTTTGAGAATTTGAGTGAAATTTTATGGATTCTGATGTGGTGTAATCAAGATTTAGAGTAATGTTTCATGAATTGGTGTTTAAGTTAGTATTAAAACATTGTTTGGGATGTTTTAAATTACCTTGTGAATAGTTTTGAACCTATTTAGAAATTATTTGAGTAAAATGAATTTAGGGTTGTATTAGTTTCCCAAGGATAAATGATTTTGGATTCTGTTATTTGAAAGTTGAAATTCTGTTTTATGAAGGATATTTTTGTTTTATTTATTAGCTTCAAATGATTTAAGAATTTTGAAATTAAAACTGGAAGATGGATTTTTTAGAACCAGTATGGTGTTTGAAATGGAAAGAAGACCTTGTTAAGTGTTTGAGGAATGAGATTTTGAAAAGGTGTGTTATAATATTATTTCATTTATCTTGTGACTATGTGTTCCTTGTAATGGGATTTAAAAATGTTTATTGAATTTTTTGTTTTGTTATATTTTATATTTTTACCCCTATAAAGGAGTTGACAAGTCAAGAAGGGAATGCATCAGGTAGTCATCATAGTGATCTAAGAGCTACATTTCAAGTCTTGAACTCTACCTAGACTCTTAGCAGATTGGAAGATCCATGTTCTTATTGAATCATGGATCATGTGTAAGAGTTTTTGGTTTTGTATCTTCCAATATTTTATGGTTATCAAGGTTCCCATGAGGTGATAGAGTGTTTATATAATATTTATGGGACCTTCAATTCAAAACAAACTTCAAAATCCTATAGGGTATGGGGAATCATATCATTGTTTAAAGTATTTTATTTATAATGGTGTAATCTCACTATTAATACCCAAAAATTTGAGGTCTTTTCCTAGGTATATTTTAATGCTGCCTTTATCCATTGGTTTTATCCAGAGGAGGTTAGATATGAGAATGCAATAGTGTTTTTGGGTGTTCATCATGGTGATTAGTCAGTGAAGTATTATATTGAATGTTTCACTATCCTGGTACCTTTCTCTCCATAGTTGGATACTAAATAATTTAGGAAGGAATGGTTCCTTACTAGAGGCCTTAATCTAAATATTAATTTGTTGATGTTTTAGTTTTTCCTCACTACCTTTATAGAACAGGTCTATAAGGTTATCGTCACTAAGGAAATGTTAACAAGGAAACCAATAAAAAGTGATTTTTTGACCATGTCTGGTGTTAGTGAGGGTGATCTAGCTAATGAGAAAGGAAATAAGGAAAGATAGTATGTTGGAAAGTAATCGCCTCAAAATTTTTCTCCTATTATAGGAAAGAGAAATCCTTTGGTGTGTTTTTAGCATTGGAAATTTATTAATTGTAATCCCTCTTGTTCAATTTCTCTAAGAACCTATCATCTTTGTGGTAGTATAGATAACTTTTAGAGTTGTTTTAAGGTAAATAAGCATTAGAATAATTCACATACCTAGTTTAAATTAGGGTTGTGGTATGAAGTGCTACCTCTATGGGTGATTCTAAGGTTGAGTGTTATTTTTGTGGATTCCACTTTTATAATTTTAATTTTTCCTTAGAGACTTATCCCATATTTTTTAAATCTAATTTCATTTGTGTCTAATGGATGAGATATTTTTTCCCTATCCCTGTATCTTATAACATGGTTGTGCCTTGTTAATTAATGATTCTCTCTATATTTTATAAATGGTGTGAACCATGAGTTTAAGTTTTTTTGATGGATGTACTAGGTATGGGATTTGGTAACATGGATGAGTTGTTTGTTTCTTGTTAGACTAAGAGGGTTACAAGGTTGGGTTTTTTCTTTTTGGACCATCGTGATTTAGTTTTCCATGAGTTTGAACCTGAGTTACCATTTATACAGTTTCATGACCTAGATTCCAAAACATGTCATTCCATATTGACGCATGCTCATGTTTGGGGTGAATATCCAATTTTTGGGAGTGTGTTGTCTTGGTGATCAAGTCAAGCGACCTTTCAGTTGTTATAGAGGATGTTCTCTCTTATGTTGTTTTGAGTAGGATTTTTCTGGTTAGTAGAGTAGTATCTATTTAGATATCATCATTATTTATGGAGTGAATATATGATTTATCATTATTTTAGATAAATTATAAATAGTGGGGAGACCTGTTGCATGTCTACCTCTATTCTCCTCATTCTAGTGGTGTATCTTATAGCGTGCTTTTTGGTTAGGATGTTCTTTTTATTTTTGGATCATGTAACATTAGGTGTTCTGAAGGTGGTGATCATGATTTTTCTTTCAGTATATCTTGGTATTCAGGAGAATCATCTGAGTGTTGTTATGCATTTTGATAATTCTAAATTAAAATTAGATTAAAGTAGTAGTGATCCTAAAATTTTTCTTCGTTTTCTCTTTTATTTTGATTAGGAGTGGTTTTCTAGAGGAGTGGGTTGTTCGGGTCCTATGATGTTGGTTTTAGGTTTGGAAGTGGACTTCTAGGTTAGGTCCCTAAAATCGGCGATTTGGTCTTAAATTTTCCCTTGAATTAATCTATTAATGAATTACTAAGGGTTGAAAGTGTCATGGTGTCATGAATTGTGACACCTTGAAATTTCACATGTTTATTTCTGTATAGTTAATTTCTCCCTTGAGTTCTCAGTGTTTCAGTTTAATTTTTTTTAAGTTTTTGGATATTTTATATGGTTTCATGGTTTAGGTTCATGTTTTTGAAACCTTAAAGTGGAAACCATTTTAATTTTTTAGTTTGGGGTTTTGGAAATCCAATGGTCACAGAATAGTTTGGTAAAATGTGTAGGTAAATGGTGAAGCCTTCTCATATTTGATAATTTTGGTCTTTTTATCTTTTTTTTTATATTTGGTAAATTTCCCCCAAGGCACATAATTTGAACTCTTTTGATATAAGTTCCTCCCAAGTGATCCTCTCCTCTTACCAAACCCCTAAAATGTAGATTTGGAGTGATTTCTTGGTGGAATTTCATGTCAATCGAAGGGTAAGGGCACCTCATTCCTTCTCTTATAGGTTTCTTATATTTTTTTCAATAATATTACACCCTAGTGGCCATGGGTGGATTATTTTATTTTCTAGGGTTGTTCTTATTGGGGGTTTTAGTTTCTAAGGGTTGAAATCCACCTTTTAAGGCCTATTCTGGTGGATACTATTGATGGAAACATGTTTGGACTTTTTTAGGTAGGTATTTCCATTACCTCACTTTTATTTGAGAGTTACAGGGTTAGTTGGTGTTTTAATATTCATTTTTGATCTTTATAAATATGTTATAGGTTATATATATTCTATTAATAAAATTTTTTATATTCTTGTTGGGTTTTCCATTTGGCCAAATGGGTGGGGTTTTATAATTAATTGGTACTTTGATATAAATTGGTGTTTTATGCATTTTACATGTTTGATAAATTTAAAATGATGCTTTTCATGGTGAAATATGATTGTTTAATATTTTTTCTATCAAATTAAATTTATAGGGTGGATATACCTTCTAGTTTAAAAGGATTTTTATATTTAAAAAGGGTGTGATTAACTTATGGGATTGTTTAGTGATTTCCTTGAATTAATAGTAAATTGGGATTTGATGTTAAATGTGTTTTACCTTGGTTTGAGTTTGGATTCCAAGTGTTTTTTTGAAGGGATTACCAAAATATATAGATTATAAATGCTAAGTAAAAGACTAATTTGTAACTTTGTTAAGTGATGTTTGAATGATTGGTTGGTTGTGGTCTTGTTGAGCCTAGTTTCATTTTTTTGATGAAGTTTATGCATATCCATGTGATGAATATTGTATTGTGATTAATTCTTTTTCTTATAGGTTGGTGATCATGTTAATAGGTATGTTTTAGGTGTGAAGGATATGATTTTGAGGTTATAATTTGGGATTTTTTCTTGTCATGTGATGAAATTGATTGAAAGTGGCCCTTCTTATTTATTTATTCCATGAGTATCCTTAGGCAAATAAGTAGGAGATCGAGGGATGGTGCATTCCTTATTGAGTATTTTCCAAGGATAGAAACCTTTATATGAGATTTATATAGCTAAGTGATACTTCCCAGATGATTCAATTTGAGAGTGATTCGAGTGAAAAATTTTGGATCATAAAACCTACAAGCTACGGGTTCTTCCTATATACATCATGTATTATATAACTAGTCCCTAATGTGTTATTTCATGATATGTATCATATTTTATGATTTATTTATTGATTATTTATCTTGTTAGTTTCTTACCTTATGACTTTTTAGTATTTTATACATTGGTAATTTTTGGTTGAGATTTGTGTTATATGGTTTTCCTTGATTCTTATTTTCACTTTGCATGTATACCCTGGTTTTAAATTAAGTGAAAGGGTTTGTTTTCCATGGTGTATTTCAATGGTTAAAATTAATTTTTAGTTTTGTGTTTTCAAAGGAAACCCTTTAAAATGGGTGTGTTTACCTGTTGTTTATTTTCAATCTATGAAAATTAAATTAAAAACTTTTTGTATTTATTTATTTTGAAACTAGTGAACTTGGATTAATTTATAAAATAAATTGAATGGACTCAGTGTAGTATCCTACTTGAATTTGTCTCACATCTTATATAGTCACATTGGGGGGTATGTAGTCTTCATGTCTTAAGTTGGGTCCTTAGGTTTTGGTTTCATGATTTGGCTTGGATTTTATCTATTGTGGAAAGAGGTTAGATGTTGATTCAAGGTAGTGACTTGAGAGTCGCATGGATTTGGTGGTTTTTATTGGATGTTAACCTTCGTGGCCCTCACCTTTTGTTTTAGATTCATTTTTAAGATTATTTTAAAGGCTTTATATAAGCATGTTTAGATCTAGTGTAATTATTTTTTTCCTTTTTTCTATTATTCCATGTTTTTATGTATTTGTTTGGGTTCTTGAGGGTGAAACCATCCCTGAAAGTTATTATTGACATATTTAAAGCTTACTTTTAGATCCGGGGGATTTAGGATACCCCTTAGGTTAGTAGCAGGTTGGTTCAAGTGTTGGTTCAGGTGGTAGCTTGGGTTGGGTCATTACTTTGGTGATACAATCTTGTGATCATTGGATATTCCTTGGATTTTTGCTTCCTTTATTGAAGTTGAGCTAGTTTATTAGTGGTTGGTTGTGGCTAGTATAATTTTTTTGGCCCCCTTTGATGATTTGGGGAACCAAGGTTATTTCTATGATGCTTTATTTATAGAAGATGTTGTCAATTTATTTACCATTCTAGTTGAATTATAAATGGAGGGGAGACCTACAATAGGTTCCCATTTTCTTATATATTCATGATTAATGGTAGTGGATTGGATCTTTCTTATGGTTGTTTGATGTTTGACAAATCATCCTCTTGTTTAAGGAATATTGTTTTTATTCTAGCGGTCCTCCTTTCCTTGGGATCAATTCTAGCTAGCCTGAAAATCCCAAACAATATGAATGGGTGTTGAAGTTCATTTTTCTATTATATATCTTATACTATGAACTAATAATTTTTGAGGTAGGAAAGTGGCATGGTGGGGATAATTTTCACACCACCGTGTCATTGTTTTTTTTAATTTATATTATTTTGGAATATTTCATATTTGTAAAGTTTTAGATATATAATTTGAAAATTTGAAGTGTTTACAAATATTTAATGGTTATTCCATGGTTAGGGGAAAATATGTATGTAAACTATATAGGATACTACAATTTTTAATAGTGGTTTTTTCATGGTTGTTACATAGTTCATCAAATTTCATGAGGACTCCAAGTAATCATGCAGCTCATTTTGGTGTGAAGTAGTGATCAGAATATTTGGATCATGGTTTGGGGAAACCATGATTCCAAAATATGTATGTTATGGGGATTTAATCAAGTGTACCTTTAATATTGAGTGAATGTTTTTAAAAACATGTGTCCTAACCGTTCGAACTACCTAGATTACTAAAAAGCAAAATTATGGTTTTTCTCATCCACAAATTTAAGATTTTTGACCTTTATTTTTTCTCCCCTCTCGTTTAGGGTATGCTTGGGGAGATCCTTCCCTCTCTTTCCCTTTGATTTCAATACCTTCTCCTTTGACTTAAAGTGGATTTCTAGGTTATTCTCCTTCTTTACTCCATTTTCTCTTCTTCTACTCCCCCTTCATCCTTTTCTATAAATTTTCATTCCTCCAAAAATCCTAACCATCGTATGGGTTAGTTTAGGGTATATAATGGGTTTAATGATTAGGTTTTGGGTGTTTAAGGGTTGTAAAGGGTGTCTCCATACTTTTTTGGGTTCTCTTCAACAAATACTATAAGTTGCGACTTGTTTATTATTGAAAGAGGTAGGTGTTTATATGTCATTTTTTCATATTATATTACATGAGATTATTATATGCTTTAAATGATTTCATTTAAAAATTATAAATATATGTGTTACCTAGTAGGTGTTAAAAATATTTTTAATGGATTTTCACAATTGTTATAGTGGGGGTTTTTAATATAACTCATACTATTCATTTTTAATTGTATGTTTATACATTCCATGTGTTTGAAAAAATATAAGTAAATTTTTAAAGATAAAATTTTTATTTCAAAGGGGTTTATAGAAATAGTTTTTATTTTAAATGGATGTTTACTATCTTAAATGTATTTTCTCTAAAATGGTGTGTGATTTGGCCACATGAAATTTTTTTAAAGACTTGATAGTATTGTTTTGGTTTTAAAGTTGTTTTTAAGATATAGATTGATTTCTAAATGGAATTCAAAGAATGTTTTCAAGGATTAGATTCAAAGGTTGTTTTAATGTGAGATTTAAAAATGTTGTAAAAATGATTGGTATTATGATCTTGTTATGATGGATGATTTTTCACTTTATGAAAGAATGCTTCAATGTAATGTGAGACCCTCAGTTGTTCCCTTTTTTTGTTATAAGTGTTGTGGAATATAGACTTGTGGGGGAATGTTGTATATTATTTATGACATGGATGATGTGAAATGGGGTTTTTATTGTTTAGGCATTATAAGCGATATATGATTTATTTTTACATGATTTTCACTGATTTATATATTTACCATGTGATGTATAATTTTCACAACTCTAGTTGATTTCTTTATTTGGAATCACATGAAAAAAGTGATGTATATATTTGTGCCACACTAGTTAGTTCAAACAGTAGCTAGTGTCCCTAGTTGTATGATTTTCCATGAATAATGGATTTACCTAGAGGTGGTCTATGTGGGTAAGATGAGTGGCTTGTGTTAGTTTTGTATAGAGCATACGTTGATAGTTGGTCACATATTTGGTATTGTCTAGGAATCATCTTAGAATCCAATGAGTTTTCAATGATAACTATTTAATATTGATGATGTTATAGGTGATTCAAATCCTTTATTTTATTGTATCCCCTAGTTTTATTGGATTATGTGGAACCATTGTATTGTAATGGTTATTGCTTTCTTTTGTTACATTTATCACATGGTTCCTTCTTGAGATATGTTTTATTATTATTATTTGGATCATGTATAAAAAGTGATTTAAAAAGTGGATTTGAAAAGGGTGTATCAAATAAAAATGGGTCTTAAGAGTGATATTTAATAAAAGATTGATAAATATTAAATTAGTTGATTTTGTTTTGAAAAGTTTAAAGAATCATTTCTTCATGTTTTAATGAAGTGATTTCTTAGTGGTTGATTCTAACCATGATTTTGTTAAAAGGGGATGCAATATTTATGAAATATAGCATGGAAAATTAATTGTGTTTTATATTTATTTATAAAAAACAAATTTTCTAAATATATTTC
Organism: Viscum album; assembly: GCA_963277665.1. Taxonomy (NCBI): domain Eukaryota; kingdom Viridiplantae; phylum Streptophyta; class Magnoliopsida; order Santalales; family Viscaceae; genus Viscum; species Viscum album. Next base: position 603,439,111 of record OY728122.1, read on the forward strand.
AAACTTTAAATTATGGAATGCATTATTAAAGGAACTACATAGACTCTGTGGAGGAATTTTACTAGGAAAGTTTTTCTTACACACTATATACACCAATGGGGGCATGCAAATCTCATGTTTCGTCTTAGGATCCAAAGTATCAATCTCATTTTATGTAGTTTATTTTGGCATGTTTGTGTAAATATCAAGATGTGGTGAGTGATTGGGGTTATCTTGGAGATTATGTTGAGGTAATTTAGTTTTTTTCTTATTTCAGGTAAAGTAATTACCATCCACTACGGTTAGGTTTATTTATTTTTATTTCATTGTATATTTATTGAACATAATATTTATTTATTTTTGTGATGATAAACTATTTACATTGATCAGATTATAAATTATAATTGTCACATTTATTGATTATTTATCACTGTGGATGTTTATTTAGTTTACTCCATATTTGGATTTCTTTTTATTTGGAAACAGTTTATTTATATGCATGGGTATCCATTGTATCGATGTGTCATATTAGATTATTATTAATTTCTACTACTTGATTAAGTTGTATTTATAAGGGTGAAATCATTCCCAACTGTGTCACCTTGATACTAGAATCAATTTTCTTGTCCATGGAGATCTGGAATTCCCATTAGGCTTAACAGGGGATGAGCCTAGTGACATTTCAAGTAATATTGGGTTAGTTTATTACGTTGATGGATCAAGGGAGGAAAAAATTGGAAATATTCATATTTAGAATGTTTCATTTTCTATTTAGTTTTACTATTTTTGAAGTTTTCTATAATTATATTATGTATATGAACTATTGTATGCTATTATTTTTAAAATTTTGAGTTATGTTTTTTATATTCATATATATTATTCATTTTTTATCATTTTACAAGTACAACATATATCCCCTAACATATAGGGTTTTTATTTTTATAAAATCTAATATATTGATGAGTGATGCTAGATTTTCTATAGAATCCAATAATGTCCTAAATTGTTTATAAAAGATGGTCAATTGATCCCTATTGAATTCTATAGACCATTTACACTAGTCAAAAACCACTAGTGACTAGGGAATGTTCGTGGGGTATGTTGAAATCTGATTCAGGTCAATTAAATATTTGTGTAGGGTTGTTATAAGTGGTATAAGGTGATTCTTGTGGTTTTAGGATTTTATAAATAAGAGATAAGATGGTTTGGGACATGATAATAAAACCATAAATATATTTAACTGACCTATTTTTGGTGGAAGCTCAAGTTACTAGGGATTATTAGGGGTTTAGTCTACACACTATAAGAGTAATTGATCTTTTTTGTTTTAGTGTATTGAGTACAGAGAGATGAAACTTAAGAAAAGTCACTAGTATCATCTAGGAGACAATTTTTGTCTTTAATAATGTATCATTTGTATAGTGGATTGTACAAAATGTTCATTTCATTTATAGTGATTATTTTATTTGAATGAATTATATTAATTAAAATTAATGATTAATGGAGTCAATGTTTTTTTTTCTGAATTCGAAAATTAGGGTTGAATTAATTAATGTATGTTACACACATGTATTTGTTATTAACGTTGATTGTATTTGATCCAATTTTTGATGTGTTTTTAATATTATTTTATAAATTTAATTTTTATTAAATTTTAATTAAATGTTTTGGAATTTCAAAAGTAAAAAACTAGGTTTTACTCACCATATGAAATAGTATTTTGAAATATAATTACATTTTAAAGATTTTTTTTTTGATGTAAAACTAAGAAACATTTTACTAAAATTGGATCAATAAAGTTTTTTATTTCAATAAAATAAAATGTTTTAAAAATTAAACAATATATGTATTTTAAGAAAATAATGTTCAATGGTTGTTGTAGGAATAATTTTTTGATTTTATGTATATGTATTTAAATTTATTTGGTTAAGTTTCTAGTAATGATTTTAGTATGTTTTTGTGAAATTACGTGATTAAAAAATGAAATTTAATTATTATTTTTTAAATAAAGATAATATCTTTATAAAATACATTTGGTTGATTCCTTCATGTTCATCTGGATTATTTTTTATGAAATTATGTATATTTTCCCTATTTATATTAGGTATGTTTTGAAATATTGTGGTTAGGAATGGAATAGGAAAATATATTTTATTTTTATAGTAGGGAGTTCTGTAAGGATTGGATTATGTTTATTTTTCGGTATTTTGGGAATTGTATGTGTGTTAGAATGACTTTTTCATATTAGGATCTATGGTTTTTATTAGTTTGTTTTAATGTTTGATGTTTCTCATTATATGTGTTGATACCATCTTGAGATAAGGTAATGAATTGGTGATCCAGAGAGGTGTAAAATTTTGGGATGAGAGAATAATTTCTAATTTTGGGGATAAAAAGTGCAATAGTGAGGATTTATTAGTGGATCACGATGATATTAAATTAATAAAGTTATTTTTTGATTTAATTTAGTAATTAAAGGGTATTTTTTTGGATTGTTGTGATTTTTAAACTTTTATCAAGAGAGTAATAATTTGTGAATTTTTTAAAAGTTTATAATTAGTTTTTTAAGCTGGTGGTATTATTAGAAAATACTAGAAGGTAGTTTTTAGGTGTTTTTTATTTTAATGTTTAAAAAAGGTGGCAACAAAAGGATAAATTGTACTCAGTCGAGTGACATTAGGTACATGATGAGAATATTATTTGTGGGGGGGGGGGTGGGTATACCCATTGGAGTATCATTGGAAGCTTTATATACTTCCACTAAATTTTTGGTGGTCCATCAGGTGACTGTTGGTGGGACACCATGTACTCAGTGATCCCCAATAAGGTTTTTTAGACCAAGGGTAAAATTCATGTTTTCCTCTACCTATGTTATTACCCCTTCTATATATTCTTAGATAGGATAATTAGTTGAATTTGGTATAGATCATTTTTGTCTCCTTTACCATTATTTTCCCTCTCTTTAATCTATAACAATATAAGGATTTTTGTCTCACAAAATTAAGGTAATCTCATATATTTCTTCTTTTAGTCCCTCTTCCCCAGTTCAACTTTGATTTTGGGCATGATTGTTTAGGTATTTTATCATGTGATTCAAATATAGGATTTTAGAATCACTCTAAATAAAAGGTATTTTATTTATCATAGTTAAAGGAATCTTTGGGATAAGGAGCACATTCGATTAATTATTTTTTTATAAAGGTGTGTTATTTAGTGGGTTTCTTTAAGGATTTCTCTCATTATGTGTTTAAATTGTATATTTTTTAGGTTTGTAAATTTTAGATTTTGGTTGTTAGAGTATTGAGTAACTTATTTTTTTTTATAGTTTTTCCATGTTTTTGTTAATTTTTAATCATTTATGGAACTTGATTTATCATTTATAAGAAACTTCTTCATGGTTATCAAATTATGACCAGCTCACTAATGGACTATAAATATTGGTTTTCTAAAACCCCATTAAATTTAATTAAGATATGCCTATTTTGTGTCTACCAATTTATTTTCAAGGAATTAATAAAATATAAAAGTTTATTTAAAAATTTAAAATATTGTATTTTCACCAAAAAATTAACATGTTAAATTGATTTTTAAATTGAAGTAATTTTTCCCAACATTTTTAATTGTTCTTGTTTCATTTACTATTTTCAATAGTGTTTTAATGGATCCATGTGACTTAGTTATTCTATTATAAATCCTCAATTATTATTATTTATGTTTTAATTTCATGGGATGTGTATTATGGAATATTCTAGGAAAAATGATTGATTGATTTTTTTGTCAACTTGTAAACACTTGGTTATTTTTGTTAATCCTACCATAGATTATAATGATTTCTTGAGTCAATATTTAATGTAATTTATCCTATTTATTTCAAATGTTGTTTCCTTGAATTCATTTTTTATATTTAGAAAGGGTAAATCAATCATTTACATTAAATACTTGAATTAATTATAAGAGAATGAACTATACTTAATCATTGGTCAAGAGGTTGCATTGATGTTGATGTAATGAAAAAGTTTGGTGGATGGGAGAGGAATAATTTAGCCTCTTGATATTAAAATAAATTCATTTAAATAAGTAATAATTAAACTATATATTCATTATATTCAAACCACTTCCATTTAGGTTTAGGTAGTTTGAGTAACAACTTATGTTTGAAAGGTTAGTTGATATAGTTATCCAACTATATGATTTAGGATAATCCATTTAGGGAATAATTCCTCTGAGGTGAGGTTATTAATTTATAATCTTCTTCCTTTTCCTTAATTTTAAAGGTTCCTAGTGTCCTAGAATATTATTTCTAGATATTATTGATTTTTCTTAGGTCAAAGGCTTGTTTTAATTGATACTATTATTTCTTATACCATTGGTATGTTTTGGTTTGAATTTATTTATTTACACAATTGTTTTCTTTATTATTTTAAAATGTGTTGTATATTGGAGTGGGTGTCCTTAAGGTTTGATGATTTTACTAGTGTATTATAAAAATATAGAGAGTTTGGGAAGCTGTAGAAGTTGTGAGGTGGATGAAAATACCCTGGTGATTTCCTAAGTTTCTTGATGTGTGTGGGTTTGTGTTTCATTTATAGTTATAAAATTAATTATGGGTAGATTTTTTGTTCTATTTGTGGGTTATGTGATAAAATTCATAGTAAAATAAATCAAATACTATTTTAATATAGGAACTATCTTTATAGATGTTTTATTAAAAAGGTTTAATGAGAATAGGGAACTTAGTTGTGTCTTATGGGATCATTTAAGAGTTTTTATGAAGATATCAACTATATTTAAAAGTATAATCATATAATTAAATAGCAGTTTATACTAAAAATACATTATTAAACTATTTATTTTCATATAAAAATATTCTATCCACTCATTCTAATATTTTTTGGATTATATATTATTTTGATATAATTCTTTGAGTTATTTTAGGTTGTTACTTATAGTCCCTCTATATGGGTTTCTCTTGTTTCTATATAACTATGTGTGTTTTTTTACTATACATTATTATTGTTATACCCATAATAGGTATAGTAACCCTTAATGATATTGGAATATTTTATTATTATTATTAGTAATGTATCATGAAAGTTCTATAATTTTGGGAGGAGTTTAAAAACCATTGTGTGTGTGTGTTTGTGGCCTCCTATTGATGATTTTATATACTTGGATATACCAAGGTATATAAGTTGTTAATTTTACAACTTATATAATATGTAGTGTACAAAATATTTTCTCTCTTAAAAGAGTATGTAGTCTGAACATGAATTTTCCTTCTTGGTTTATCTAATGAGGATATAGACATTTCTTCTTGTATTACGAGCTTATGCTCAAAGTAGGTATAGTTATTCCTTGAGGTGAAAAATTTATCCACTATTATTCAAGGATCCATAATTGATGAACTTTGGAATTATAATATAGTGTATTATATAATTTTAAGTTTGTAAATATTGACAATGTTTTAGTCACATGTATATTCATACACTTAATTATTCCCTTATGAGATTTTAGATCTCTTAGTTATGATTACTGAGTCTTCACACTCATATTTTTTATGTGAAAATCAGTGAGAATTCAATTCCACATGTTTAATTTAAGATACATGGATAAATACATGGATGATTAATGAAATTTATAGGAATTAGTTCCAAATTATAAGGCCAAGTATCCACTAGGTGATGGAGAAAGGGGGAAATCATTTTCAGGTGTTATATTCGGTGCATTATCATGTTAATATAGTATTATTGTTTTAGAGTTTTTTTTCATTTTATTATATCTATTGACTATTTTATGATTTTATATTCATAATATTATAGTATGTTATCTTCATTTATATTGACCAACTGTGTTATATCAATATATATGTAAAACATGTACCATTTACATGAAGTTTTTGATATTTATAATGTTTGATATATATATATATATGGGTCATGTTGAATTTTTAGTAAAATATAATGTTTACCCAAAATATTTAATAAATATAATAAATCATTCTAAGTAGAATTCATCAATTAATTGGTTCTAGTTTCAAACCTTTGGTGATTCAAGAACACACTTTGGGTATGTGGTGATTTTATTTGGGTTTATAAAACACTCGGGTTAGGTTGTTACATCTCTTGTAAAAAAAGTTTGGTCTCCACTCGGTGGTAAAAGATTACACAATTGGATAGGTGCTTCATTGGGTACCTATAAGAATTACACCAACCAACCAGTGACCAAACCAGTAGTGTAACACCATTGGTTGATCCATTAGTTATCTATTGGAACCAAATAAGGAACCTTGTGTCTAAAAAAAACATACTCATTATTCTATTTTTTGTTAAACTCCAAAAAAATCTCCTTGTATTTTCTACCAATTTCACCATATATAAACACTCACTCTAAAAATCAACAGAAATTATAATGACCTCATTCTCAATCCAAATCTAAAAACTTAAATTCACCGAGAACTTATTCTAATTAATTTAATCTCTTTTCTTATTCTACCGATGTCTAATAACCTGGGAAATTACATCGATGACCTTGAGATACATGGATCATTGAATAACTTCCCAGAGATGGTTATATTGAAAAATATTTCTTATAATATATATTTTGAGATGTTAGATATGATAATAAAAACTTGTTCTTTTATATATGACAATGTGGATGGGTTTTTATGTAATTATCATGATAGTTTCTATTTATTTCAATGATTTTTCTGTAATGAAACATCACATTAAGTTCTTATTGATGATACTGCAACACTAGGAAACTATCCATTTTTATTTATAAACACTTTATTATCATAATGTTTTTTAATTCCTCCATTAATAATCAAATCAACAAAACACTATATTCTATAGATTGGTATATGGTGTTTGGTAATTAATCTGTCAACACTATGCTCAACACTAATTTATCAACCATTGACTAATAGATGGATTAAAGGGTTTTTATAGTATTATGGTTGGAACAATGTAATCATCCATCATACAGTTGTGGAATTCATTTATCAAAATATTTTTTTCAATATTAAATGATCCCTTAAGTTTTAGTGAAAATATTTATGGGATAAGGGTGTGGTCAGTTGGGCCTTCTTTTATAATGAGTATCTCTATGTGATTTGTTACTTTATGGAGTATTATTTTTAGAGATCTTGGGTATGGGTTACTCTATTGAGATATAATTATAGATAAAAATATTCTATATTCTAAAATTATATGGTGTCTTAGTTAATAGTTAATCCAAGACAACTCTTATAGTGTTATTGAGTTATGATGTCTTGAATATATATATAATGATTTAATATTCTTTTATTAGTATCCATAAATGAGCTTGAATTTTGTGTTGTTTATCACTTGGTATATCCCTCTATATTTTGTTATACTCACCGATGCAGGATTACTTATGTATTGATGTACTCATGGTTGTTCAATTTTTTTAATTTGTCTCGAGATCACAAATGTAACAAAGTATAAGTTGGTAGTTTATAGATGAGATTAGGAAAATACTATTGGGTTATCGTTATCCAAGAGTTCATGTACAATGGTTTATATATTCACTTTTATTTTTTTTAATTTGTCGGTATGTTTTATTTTTTTATCTAGGATATATCATTGTAGGATCCATTTTCTTTGGTTATATATATATATATAATATTATTTTTAGGATTTATGTTATATCATATAATCCCTCATTTATTTTTATACATTGGGTATGTTGGTTGTGTATGTATCTTTCTAGTTTATTATTAGCGATGAAATGTTATTATAGCTTCCTAGACCCAGGTCACTCATATGTAACCAAACTTGAGGGCCATATAGCCTCAATCATGCCTCCCTATAAACTAGAGGATTTTGACTAGAAACAAGGGTATAAAGGTGGTATGGTGGGATGAATATACCCTCAAGATCAGCAGTAAATATAGTATAGGATTAAATAAAATGATGTAACTACAGATGGATAATAATCAACTGATAACCAAAAAGTAAATAATACATATCCATACAACCTATTATGAGACCGAACTATTAATGAAAATTATATACAACATGTAACAAAAGTACAATGATATAATAAAATATATAAATAAATAAAATTATTAACTAATAAAGTTAGTCCAAGTACATTCTTGGTCGATATCTCCAATTCCAATTCTTATCCTCACACAAGGAACAATAAAATTCTCTAGCCAAGTCCTAACCTGCAGACCTGAGATCTTCTTAGGTACCAAGAGGTGTCTTGAATAGGGTGTGAGTAAAACTCAGTAGGCCACCATCAATAGTATCTAATTCCATATAGTATGTGAGTATAAGCAATAAGAATGTAAAATATACAAATAATCAAATTAGTAATGTGGATGTGAATTGAGGAATACCACCTGCATCATCCTAAGACAAACTATCTCTGATCCTAATAATAATAAATTCGTCATAGGATCCATGTCTATTGTAACATGTGTCCTAGAATAAGTATCAAGGTGAATCTACATAATGGGTTCAAGTATTCCAACATATAAAAACTAATAAAATCCATGAAAGACTCCAACGAATACTATGAATGAAATTACAGAGCCAACCCATGATGATCAATCCATGATGTTTGGCTATGGAGAAGAATACTAGGGATAAAACCTCAATATTCTACTTTGTTAAAGGGATCTAAATGATCCCAAGTAAGATGTCCATGGTAATGTTGGTAAAGGCTAGATTATAATCCAAGGAGACAATCCAAGGTGTTATATGTAAATGGAAATAAATCTTAATCTTGGAGCTTATCCTTAGTAATCTAATTTTTCTAGTGTTTCTAGGAAAATCATCATTTCTAGGCCAAGGAATTAATGAATGTAATTAATTCACTTGATCCATTGAGAGATTACCCATTGTAATTCAAATTAATGAATCGCGTGACATCCATTGAGTTGTATTTGGAATTCTAACCTATAATCCAAGGCATACCCATGGCATGTACCACTTATAACCATACCCCATACCAAATATTATAACCAAGTCATTGACCATTATTTATAGAATACGAATAATGTAAACAAATAATAAAAAAAATAATGATTTAGGTTCAAGGAAATTTAATTAAAACATACCCAAAGACTTTCATTAATTGTAAAACCATTTAATTACATAATCCCATTCTCATGATATCATAGTTAATTTAGTTATCTCAACATACCAAAACCATTTCCTTACTTTATATACTCCAAGGTTCCCATAGTAATAGATCATAAATTTGAAGGAATTATATAAATGGAATCCAAGGTATTTATGGTATAATTTATAGGCACAAGTAAAATAATCATATCAAGGATTTTAATAAAATTAAACCAAAACCTTGGAGGTGTCTAAATGGTTTCCCATTAGGTAATTATCTAATTTGGAGATTAAATTATTCTATTTCTTTTTATATGTAGATAACAATAAATGAACTTGAGATCTATAATTTATTCAAGACACACTAAGTTATTAAATATGTTTAAGTAACCAATGAAATTCCCATAGTCTATCTAAGAGTTCCATTATTTAAATGACATTCCAAACACACCATATGGGATGGTTTTCTCAAAATAGATTTTTTTGGGTTTTCTTAATTTCAAAACCATACAAAGTCTAAGGCATGTTTTGGTTATACCTTTGGAATGGTATTAAAATAATTCAAATATAAACACACCCTAAGGGTTGGTTTCATTACATAGGGGAATAATAAATTGAGGATTGAGTTAGTGTTAATCAAAAAGCAACTTATGAGGTGTTTTGGTTTAATAAAAAATATTTTTTATGGTATTTAAGCCAAAATCAAATTAAGGGGTGGTCTAGGTTGAGATTTTAAACCTCCAATTGGGTAAGGTATAATTGTGCTACCTCTAGGTCTATATTTAGGTAAACAATTAATATAATTAGAAATTTTAGTGTCAATGATGTGTATTAATAACATTAAAAATAATGAAACATTTTATAAATGGAAAAAGTTTAGGTAAAGGAATATATGAAACCTACCTTAGGCTTATGAAGATTTACTCGACAGATATTGACCCTATATTTAGGTTAGAAATAAAGAAAAATAAGATCTAGACAAAAATTGAAAATAAGAAACAACCCACATAAATAAAATGATGAATCCAGATAGGAAAATAATATATGGAAGGAATATAGTGAATTACAGAGAGCTCTTAATCATAAGATACGATGTTCGATTCTTCTTAGAAATAGAGGAAACCCACCAAAAGGAATAGGATTAGTGAGAGGTGTGTGTAGGAGAGGGATCTGGATGAATATGGAAGGAAAAGAGTGGTGGAAAAAAATATTTTCCCCCTTTTTAATAAAGATCATGTTTTGGATGAATGTTTTGACAAACTGTTATCCAATCATGAAGACTCACAATCTAAACACACCCCATATCACATAGTTATAGAGTAGGATTTTTATAACCACACACTAACTATATGGATCCCTCTATAATTCTATATAAAACTACATGGTTTTACAAGACCCTGATATTTTTTTAATAAATTGTTCTCCTTAACAAAATAGGACACATTATTGGGGTGAACAATTAGTAATAACTGTGTGCCAACTATATATCTCAAGTAGTTTCTACAAAAACATATGTTATAAAGACTGAATATCCCGATACATATCAAGAAACCCATTGATCCTATCAAGTCCCAAAACATATCCAAAAACAATAATTCTAGAAACATAAACTCTTATAATTGTATTACTAAACCCAATTTGAAATTCATTCCATCCACTAAATGAAAACTAAAATTTACTTGGAATTATCTACCCATAGAAACACATGATCTTATAACCTCCCCAAATTAGTACTTCTCATCCCTAATAATCCACAGTGGACATCCAAAAACTTCATCAGACATACGTTTTTCATCAAATACCATTAAAATTAAACCATTCAATTTCTAACCACCCAAAGTGCATCCAAATGAATCTATAAGCATAATACATGAGGTCTCTCGAATACAAGCTGACACATATATTACTTATCAAACACCAAGATCATTACCAATAGCTCCCATATAACCTGAGACACCTAATTCATTATCTCATTGAAATTTTCCATCCTAAGATGCTTTCCACCATAGGTTGTAGCTCACAAGTCCAATTTCAAACGTCAATGCCTCTCACCGTTGTACATAATTGCCTATCAAAACATAGTGGTCCACTAACCCACTTTTCATGGTTCCCAGAATACCTTACCTGAAAAAATATGAAACTTCCATCAACCAAATACCATATCTAGGTTTCTTACTTTGAATACAAACAAACATGCCTTCATTACCCAAGAAAAAACTGTACATGATGAATCTTCCTAGAAAATCCCGACCAACCAATAAACAAGGTCCACTACATTTCCAATGACAAACATGATGTGGTTCTAAACCCACCACATTGAATTTCAAGAACAATATGTGTTTAGAATTACTCTAGTTTACCTGGTATTATAATGATTATATTAAGCTGATGATGTGCCACTAACTCACTCAATCACAATTTCAAAACCCCAAAGCCTCTTGTGATTGTTTTCACATACTCAACAGAGTCTATACCTTAATTTTGATTACTTTTTAAGATTGGTACAAAAACCATCCATTTTACCACACTGTACAATGAGTACCATCCAAAATGTTTTGAAACTACTTGAAGCAAGAATCACATGATTTTTTAGTAAATGGTGGCTCCTAACAATAAGTATTCCTTGTTAGAGACCCACGATCACTATACTACCAGAAATCGTTGTCATTTAGACATCATCATTCCAGATATCTTTTCATTTCATTTCATGGTTCTCTTACTCGAGCCTTCTCAAGAATTCCTTATACAGGGTTGCCGCATGTCACCTAATACCTACCTTTACAATCTATCTGTTACCATCCACTTGGTACCACCAATTAAAAGTTTTGGGTTATGCCCTAAAATGAACCCAGCACACTTAATACCATATGCCCAAATAATATCAACTCACCATAAGTGTTTTCAAACTAGAACATCAGTCAAACCACTTCAAGTTAAACTATTTAAAGGAAATCCATCTCGACAACCTAGACCACATTTGAGCACTTGATCTCATTACCTTAAATCCAAAGGGTATCCTGATCATTCAAATATACCCAATGAAGTCCATGTGTGATTAATGGTGTGCTTAAATAGTTTTTAATTCAACCAACCACCCCTATGTTATTCTATATTGTATGAAATGACACACTATTGACCCTTCACATACCCTGGGTTGATTACACATCCTAATTTAGAATCTAAATTATAGTATTAATCCAAAATCATACCTAATTATTAAAATAAATGTCTCCTTTAAGTATAAAAAACACTAACTCACTATCCCTCTAGCTTTTAAATGTCATTTAGAACTTTTAAGACCAATATTTGTATAACTGCATTTTATCTATTTTAAAGGACAAAATTTTCTCAACTGATGTGACTCTGCCAACCAAAGGAGTTTCCTAGTCATAATTTCATTGAAAATAGAATCTCATCCCATGGAAAATGCTCTATCCACCACTAAACATAGTTTCTGTAAATGGACCAGATGCTTATACCAAGTGATAAAATGAATCTTTATCTTTGTATCTTGTTGGAACCTCATTTTTAATAGAGATTCCTTCCTTGAAAAACTTATGGTGTACCTACCACCAAATGAAATTACTCCATCCAATTACAAGAATAACTAGAATAGGTCTAGTTATAAACATATGCATGAAACTCTTCCCAATACATACTCACACACATCATCAACATAGAACACTAAATCTAGGACTCTAACATAGATCAGAGGTGTTACAACACCTAATCCTTTTACATGATCATCCTCAACACTAGGATAATTCATATTTTCTATTAACTAGTAATGGTTATGATAATTTTTAAGACACCTTAATGCCATGGTCATTCTACTCTAGGAGTGAAATGTTAAAGAAACCTAATAAGTGATCCCATAACCCTTTTACAAGTAGTCATTAACTAACACATCTCAACATGTTTCCTGGATTGCATCACTCTAAGAATAAAAAAATGAATGAAATCCACCAAACAACACTTGAATCATAACACCAAACCTTAACTCAATTGGCACTGCGTATGGAAATTAACACTACCTCATTATTACTTGAGTGCAAGAAGAACACCCATTTCATTCACACGACCAATGAAAACAAAAATAAATTTATTTGATTAATTTTACGAAACATCAGACCCAAAATTCATGGTGTTTCACCTGAATAATATTTGAACTGATGAATTTCTAAGTTGTACCCCATTCAAATGAAGGAAAAGTCACATGAATAATGAAGTGGCCAACCACAACCTTGGAATGTTAGTACCTTTTTAAAACAAAACATCCATGATGATCACATTAGTTATAAGATCCAACTTACCACATGACCACTAGCCAACCTGGGGTATCATTGACAAAAAATAGTATTAATCAACCCCTAGTGGTAAAGAAACAATACTTATCATGCCTGAAAAATAAGCCCAATAATATACTGATGTTTCTTATCTATGAGGGATCTACTAAAACTACTATACCCCTTTACTAACAAGAGACATGGACTATAAGTCTAGGGTCTCACTTAATTATGACTAGGCTATTCCTTCTAACCTCTCTAGAAAACGTAATAGAAGAAGTCAGCTAAGACCCATGGGAAATGTCCACATTCCCATCCACAACAATTTAAAGGAAACCCTTGATCTAACCATCACACTAGGGTCTTTGGTATCAATATAGCTAAATTTTTTATTTAATCTATTAAATTAATTAAAATTTTACATAGACATTATATAGGTTGAGAGAAAATAAAATTTAAGTACTATATATAGAGGAAAATGTTTTATAAATTGTAATTAGAACTTTTTTTAGCTGATGCTGTAAATATTTATAGGAAAAGTATCTCATTAATTTTTTTTCAACAATTTAATTATTCATAAGTTCTCACAACTGGGATCAATTGAAGAAAATATCAATCATAATCTATAGAGTAAAATTATCTTTATGCTATAATTGACATTTTAATTAATTAACGTATCATAAAAATAAGTCCCAAAAACAAATAATAGGTCCCTTATCATTTTAAGGGAATCAATTAAGTAAGATACAACCCTAAATTTATATGAAGCATTCTATGAGTTTATAAATACAATTTAAATAACCATACCATTTTACCTGAATATACCCCTAAGGGGTTAAGTACCAAGGCTTGTAAATATGTTTTTGACCTACAAGGGTCAATTCATACCAAACTACGTTCAATTATGTGTGTAGACACTCCTAATCTAGAGAGGTGATAATCAATAAATTAAAATTGATATCCCATTTAACTGAAATCCATTTATAGTTAAATCATTAATGATTTTTATTACACACCCTTATTGGGTTTATTTCACAAAAATATAATTCTAAGATCGAACAACAAGGGTTGATTAAAGAATAATGATTTAGTTATAAAGGTTTTGATTCTCTTATTTTAAGGGAACATGCCTTTATAAATTGTAATTATAACACTATTTAACTGACATCCACCACCAATCACTTAGATAAATAAAAAATTAAATAAAATTCATTTAACATTGAAGTTTATCATTATAGTTATTTCACTAAATATTTTAATGTTATTTTATTACTTATCTTCAGGTTAGTTAGATATAATTCCATCATCAAATTATATGGGAACAAACCATTTAGGTTGATGCATAGATTTTATTTACCCAGTCTTAAACCATAACTATAATAAAAAAAATCTATCACATAAAAAAATAATATAGGTATACAAGGCAGGAAATCACACAATAAAGGTATGTAAGATTTCATGATAATGGCATATGCATCCTATATTCCTAAAATTATGCATGAAAAAATTCCCCAATTCCATAATGGACCATGAGTAAAATCCCATAAATTAGTAACCTCAATAAGGAAGATAAATCAATCAATGTGAAATAATAATCATCGGTAACAATATAATTCAATAACAACAAGTCCCATCCCTGGAAACAAGGTCTCTCCCGTGCATGGGTTTGACATTTTGAGACACTATCTATTTACCAAGCTCTAACATATTCCTAGTTTGTTATATACCATTAAAACATTGATATAAAAGTGGAAAAAGCCTATGATACCAATTTGTGATGTCTTGAGCCTAATTCACCCATAAGTAACTGAAATTGAGTGCGACATGGCCTCAAGTGTGCCTCCTCATATGCCATAGGCTACCAACTTGCAATGAGGGTCTAAAGGTGGTATAATGGGTTGAATCTAAACTCTATATCAATACTAAATATAGTGGAGAATTAAATAAAAAGAAATAAATGTAGATGGATAATAATCAACTGATAACTATATAACTAAATAATCTGTATCCATATAACCTTTTATAATATTGAATAATCAAACAAAAGTACATACAGTGGGTAGTAAAAGTATAAAGATAGAAATAGATAAATAAATAAATAAACGGCCCAAATATTGAAGGAAATCTGAGTACAAGATTGGTTTATAGCTCCCATAATAATTCCTAGCCCAAGAAAAGTAACGACAATAATCACCATCCAAGTCCTAACCAAAAACCCTAAGATCTCCTCAGGTACCAAGTGGAGGCCCAAATATGGTTTGAGTAAAACTTAGACGACTGCCACTAATGATGTCTAATTCCTTCTAGTTTGTGAGTACAAAATATAACAATGTGATATATATAAATAAGGAAATCAGTAATGTGGAGGTAAATTAAGTAATACTACCTACTTCAGTTGAATCAAGGATGATTCTGATCATAGTATTTGTAAGAACCCGGGTTTTTAGAACGGGTCAAAATCTCGACCTTGTTTGAATTTTTACTTGTCCTTGAGAAAACTGGATAAATTGGGCAGTTTCTGGAAATTTTCAGACTACACGCCGTTTACTATAGAGTACACACTGTGTATGGGTTGGGCGAGCATCGACCGTGTGCCGCTGAGTACATGCCCTGTGATGACCGTTTATGAATTTATTACTACATGACATGTAGTTTTCGACACAACATGTACCTGTGATCATGTGGAGTCCATACATGGCGTGTAGGCCTGTTGGCCGAGTAGAATCATATAAACGAAGTACACACCGTGTCCTCCTTGGACACGCCGTGTAGTCTGGCCGTGTATGAGGGATATACATGGCATATGGGTAATTCGGAGAGGAAGATAATAAAAAAAAGTACACACCATGTACCCCTAGGTACATGTCGTGTACTCATGTCGGTAGGTTCTGGAAAGTAAGTCGGTGGAATTTCAACCATCATATGAACAGTAAAATGATACACAGCGTGTAGTACTAATGTACACGCCGTGTAGTTTTTTTTCCTACTAAAACGGGCAGTGGCCTCATATTGTGGCAGAACCTCAATACTTTCGTTGGCTTGAGTAGGGAGAGCCGGCCGGGACTTCAATCCCCTTCTGCTCCTTTGTCTGAGACTCGATTCGAACACCAGTTGATCCATTGGAACCCCCTCAGTAAGGCCTTGATTCCTCTTGAGCCATTTTTCTTGTTTTTTGTTTTGGAATGATTTATTGGGGTTTGATTGGTTTGGATTCTTTTGTAGATATACCACATTTTAGACTTAATTAGAGGCTGTTATCGGAGGAGTAACATCGTATGAGTCTCGGGTAGGTGGTGCATACCACTTTTGGTGTTTTCATGTTCATTTGGGTGATGCAGCCTTCAGTGGATTTTTAGGTATTTTGAGCAGGACCCAGCTTTATCTGATATTGCATATTACATTGTTTATTGACCTATGGGATACCTTTGGGTATGCCCTGTTACCTATGTTTCTTGAGCCGCACCAGGTGAGTCGACATTTCCCATCAGGGCATTTTTTTGGGGGTTCCAAAATGGTATTAATTGAATTTTGTTATTTTAAACTATTGATTTTAGTTTAGTGAAACTTGATATGACTTGTTATAGGCTTTAAGGACCTCAGTGCTGCTGTTAGATAACTACCGGGCTAGTGCAATTCAACTGTTTAGATTGTTTTCCTTGTTATTTTGTTTTATTTAAATGTGTTTATATGTAATTTATGGATTGCATATGCTGGAACCCTTTTGGTTGTGTTGGGAATGGACCAGATATTCTTGAGTGATGCTGATCAGGTTGGGCTTGGCCTGGGTTACGTTGGGTGGTTCTGACCATGGGATTGGGCATCATGGGCGTCAGTTTGAGGTAGGATGACTGTCAGGTTAGGCATGGCCCGAGTTACTAGGATGGAAAGATAATCAGACTTGAGCGGCATGGTCGTAGGGTTATGAGGTATCAGAGGTGTTGTGTCTTGGGTACTATTTTGGTGATTACCACTCACTCTGAAACTTTGAGTAGTGTGCACACAGAGAGACTCTGTGATGAGGTGATTTTGACCACTCATGTGGGTAGAGGCCCCTGTTAGTTGCGGTTTAGTTACTAATGGTTTGGGGGTTCTTGCTGTCGGAAGCCACATGGAAGGTGAGGAGCCTTCAGGGGATAACATTGAGGCTATTGGGTTGGGGGAAGAGATTCACTGTTAGTTGAGGACAGATATCGCTGTCCCTCCGAATACTTTATTTTGAGGGTAGACATGACTGTCCCTCCAGCTACTTATTTTGAGGGCATACATCATTGTCCCTCCGGTTACTTATTTAGGACAAGAATTATTGTTCCTCCGGGTTATTGTTTCTCATGCATGCTTTCGGGACGTCGGTACTTGAGACACGTGGTGTCCGGGGGCACATGGTGCCAGGTTACATGACAGAGATTCCGGCATTGACCGAAGCAGGTGACACTCCATGGTGGCTGCTGACTAGTAGTAGAGTTTGTGTTTATTTGTGTATAGTACTATTTACTAATTTCCTTACACATGAATTCCTTCATGAACACTTATATTAGCTACGCACCGTTGGGTGGTATCCTATCGATATTCATCTCACACCCTACACAGGCCCTTTGGGACGCGTGCAGACTTTATTGATTTACGTGCAAGAAAGAGGTCAGCTACAGGAGATGGGCTATGTTAGATGTTTCATGGAGATGGTATAGACCTTAAGGCCTTGCCTAGTTGGATTTTACTATGTTTTTCATACTTTCTTGTATTAGAATGCTTGTTTGTAGCTATAGTTGGTTAGCCATGAGCGCCTTTTATATTTAGGTATGTATGACCTGCTTTGGATGCATGTTTTATTGTTCAGTCGTAGTTACAAGTGATCAGGATGTTGTTAGGTTTATTTCCGCTGTTGTGGTTCCTATTTATTACTTATGTTGTTTATTGATATTGAATGTGCTTCTTCTCTGTGGGTCTTGTTCGAGTCTGCTGAGTCATTTATTCTGCTGCATCTTTATTATGATACTTGGACCAGTACCATTTTTATTATCCACTAAGAGGGTATATCCTCCCCACTATACCTATATGACCCTCACTGCTAGTCATCAGCCTTTAGCGTTTTGGGAGGTGCGACTAAGGTAGTAGCACCCGACCCGTTTATCACTATTCAAGTGGCTGTTCGGGTCTGGGTCATTACAAAGTAGTATCATAGGAGTTCTTGACATGGATTTAGTAGAAGCGTTTTACTGGATACTAATGAGATTGAGGCTTCAATTTTATTTTTGCTGGTTTTAAAATTTGGGATATGGTAGACTGAAGATAGGTTGTTCCTGGAACTGGGTTTCTAGCTTGTTCTTGGGGGCCTGCAGCCCCATGTATGAGGGATGGATCAAGTTTCCATGGGTCGGAATTGCGGTTTTTTTTTTCAGATTACATTTTTCATGATTTTCACCTTAGTGGATCACTTGGAATGTGATGTAATTGATTGTGATATAGACCGTTGACTCGGTGGGGTAAGGGAGAATTGGACATTGGCCCGGTATGGCAAGGCTTGTTTTCTTGTATTTTGATAGGCACATTGTAGGGTACTTCAATTTCATAACTACACATATGGTTTGTGAAGCGATAATACCATGTGGGGAATGTCAAATTGCCATGATTTATAACTTGAAATGTGAATAGGTGAAATTCCTCATAGAATTTCTTATTTGTTGCAATGTGTATTTCATGCATTATATATTTGTAGAATTGCATGTGACCGGGTATTTGGGTATGGATCTTGTACGATCATGCATGTACTATTAGTTGATGTGATTTTGATCACCAGGATTGGGTTACTCGGTCGTTGGTTTGAGGCAACATTGGTTTTCAGGACGGGCATGGCCTGAGGTAATTTTGATGCTTGGCTCTGTTAAGGGAGGGTAAGGAGGTCACGAGGCCAGGATGTTGTGGAGAATGGTTGTGGTGGGGGAGAGTAAGGGTATTAGTTATGCACTACCTTTTACTACTTTCCTTATCTACATTATATATGTATAAATTTCTATGTATGTGGGTTGTCTGTCCATTTATGGTATTCAGCGGGTTCCTCTTAGATGTCTCGATAGAGCATCAGTCAGGTTATGAAACAGTGCTGCAGGTGTAGGATCAGGTTCAGGATCCAGTGTAGGAAGAGTAAGAGACGCATGTGCAGGCTTAAAGACAGGATAAGGACCATGATCTAGTGCAGGCAGGACAGTATCCAAGTTTGGCAGTGTTTGGACCATGGCTCGATGAGCAGCTCTGAGCTAGCCTGGAGCATGTCTTGCAGGGGATCGACAGGGGCATGTAGGGTAGATAGCTATCTATGGCATAATTGACATGGGAGTTCCAGTCGCAGCACCCGCAACCTTTTTAGGGTGAGGGTGGCCCGCAGGCAGCTGAAAACTAGATAGAGAGCATGAAGATGATTTTTGAGAAGCTCGAGATGCCTCCAGGGTGAAGGGTCAAGCTGATGACGTACATGCTGTGAGGACCGACAAAGAGTTGGTGGGATTTGCAGGTTCAGGCTCACAGGAATGAGGGACTGGCATGGAAGGACTTCGAGGACAGGTTCTTTGAGCACTTTGACCCAGAGAAACAGATAGTAGAGAGAGCTCGAGAGTTCTTGAGTCTTCAGCAGGGAGACATGTCTGTCATGGACTATTCATCTACTTTCACTGAGCTTTCACACTTTGCACCTAGAATGGAAAGTAATGACACAGCTAGGGTGAGGCACTTCGAGGATGGATTACGACACGCCATTCATATCCAGGTGAATATTTTCGGGCTGGGTTCATTTTCAGTCATGGTGAATTAGGCACTCATATCAAAGGGCAACCAGAGGGATAAGACTCAGGTTGGCCGGACGACTGCTTCAGGTGAGGGTTCGAACATGAGGAAGTGAGGATGGGATGAGTTCCAGTAGGGAAGTCAGGCCAAGGACTCAGCTAGACCACCTCATAGTAGTTCTTCGGAGGTTTTCTTTTAGTGTGGAAAACCAGGACATGTTTAGACTCAGTGTGATAGGCCTCCAAAGGATTGTCGGGCATGTGGACAGGTTGGGCACCTTGAGAGGTTTTACAGGAAGCCTTCACAGACTGCTAGTAGGCAGGGACCAGGACATATGGTGGCATATGGAGTTGGTTCAGGTTCGGTACCCAGAGAGGGTAGCCAAGGTTCAACTGCACTTAGAGGATGTTACAGAGGCAGCGTGATCTAGTTGAGGGGCCAGTGGACGGTGGCTGGAGCAGCACCGTAAGGAGGTCAGGCATCAGGCGGCCATAATTCAGGCCAGGTTCATACTGTGGAGCTTCCAGAGGCTGAGCGGACTAGTGAGCTGATGACGGTTAGAGGTACACCACATGTTTGGCCGTGATTTCCAAGTTTATTTTGGCATGACCGGTAGAGGCATATCCATTTTGAGTGAACATGGCACACAAGATCTATGTGGAATAACTAGATTCTAGTTAGTGGGATTGGAACCATATCAGGTGTGTGATATATATATATATATGTATGAGATGTGTCGCATCATGGGCATCGAGGACATGGGTTTCTTGAGGTGCCTTGGGCATTGGGGAATCGAGGATGCATGTTACTTGAGGTACTGGGCACTAGGTTTTTTTAGCGTCCATGGGCGGTAGGACCTCTTAGAGGCAGACACCAATGCGGTTCGGGATACGTTGGGTTTCAGGAATGAAACAAGAGCACCAATGTGGTGCAGGGGTGACGATGCGTCATGGAAGGACTATGTGTCTGGAAAATAGGTTGGTGGAGCTTTGATTGTTTTGAGTTTTGTCGTGTTGAGACTGAGTTAGGTGATTTTTAAGGTGGGGAGACCCTTGATGAATTTAGCCAGAACCTTTGAGACTAGGGAAGTTCGGGTTACTTTGATCAGGGTGGTATGTTCGACGCCATCTACAGGTTTTGTTTGATATCTCAGAGATGAGCTTTATTAAGGTATGGAGATTGTAAGAACCCAGGTTTTTAGAATGCGTCAAAATCCAGACCCTGTTTGAATTTTGACTTGTCCTTGAGAAAATGGGAGAAATTGGGCAGTTTATAAAAATTTCCAAACTACACACTGTGTACTATAGATTACACGCCGTGTATGGGTTGGGCGAGCACCGGTCGTGTGTCGCTGAGTACATGTCGTGTAATGAATGTGTAGGAATTTTTTGGTACACAGTGTGTAGTTTTCAACACGCCGTGTACCTGTGACTGTGTGGAGGCCATACATGGTGTGTAGGCCTTTTGGCTGGGTAGAATCATTTAAAATAATTACACTCCGTGTAGTCTGGGTGTGTATGAGGGATATACATACCGTGTGGGTATGTTAGCGAAGAAGAGAAGAAAAACAAGTACATTCCATGTACCCCTAGGTACACGCCGTGTACTCATGTCAGCAAGTTCTGGAAAGTAAGACGGCAGAATTTCAGACATCATATGAACAGTAAAATGATACAAGGCATGTAGTCCTAAAGTACATGCCATGTAGTTTCTTTTTTTCACTAAAACAGGCAGTAGACTCGTATTGAGGCAGAACCTCAATAATTTCGTCGGGTTGAGCCTGGAGAGCCGGTCGGGACTTTAATCCCCCACATTCCATCGTCCGAGACCTTATTCGAATATCGGTTGATCCGTTGGAACTCCCTCGGTAAGCCCTTGATTCCCCTTTAGCTGTTTTTCTTGATTTTTGTTATAGACAGAGTTATTGGGGTTTGATTGGTTTTGATACTTTTTTATATCTACCGCATTTTAGACTTAATTGAAGGCTGTTATCAGAGGAGTAGAATCATACGATTCTCAGTTAGGTGGTGCATACCTATTTTGGGTTTTTCGTGGTCATTTGGGTGATGTGGCCTTCAGCGCGTTTTTGAGTATTTTGTACGGGACTCAGTTTTATCTGATATTGCATATTAAATTGTTCATTGACCTATGGGATACCTTTGGGTATGCCCTGTTACTTGTGTTTCTTGAATGGGACCGTGTGAGTGGCCGTTTCTCATCGGGGAATTTTGTTCGGGGGTGCCAAAATGGTATTTATTGTATTGTATTGTTATAAACTATTGAGTTTACTTTAGTGAACCTTGATATGACTTTTTAGAGGATTTAAAGACCTCAGTTCTATTGTTAGATAACTGCTGGGATAGTGCATTTCAACTGTTCAGATTGTTTTTCCTATTATTGTGTTTTGTTTAAATGTGTATATATGTAATTGCTGAATAACATATGTTGGAACCCTTTTGGTTGTGTGGGTAATAACCCATATATTCTTGAGTGATGATGATCAGGTTGGGCTTGGCCCGGGTTACGTTGGGTGGTTTTGACCATGGGATTGGGCATCACGGGCGTCAGTTTGAGGCAGGATGACTTTCAAGTTGGGCATGGCCTAGGTTACTGGGATGGTGAGACCATCAGACTTGAGTGGCATGGTCGCAGGGACACGAGGTGTCAAAGGTGTTGTGGCTTGGGTACTATTTTGGTGATTACCGCTCACATGAAAACTTTGAGTAGTGTGCACACAGAGAGACACCGTGATGAGGTGGTTTTGACCACTCGTGTGGGTAGAGGCCCCCTATAGTTGCAGTTTAGGTACTAAGGGTTTGGGGGTGATTTTCTTAGGAAGCCATGTGGAATGTGAGGAGCCTTCAGAGGATAGCATTGAGGATATCAAGTTGGGGGTGGAGGCTCGCTGTTAGTTGAGGGAAGATCTCTCTGTCCTTCCAGATACTTTATTTTGAGGGCGGACATCGCTGTCCCTCCAACTACTTATTTTGAGGGCATACATCGCTGTCCCTCCAGTTACTTATTGAGGACATACATCACTGTTCCTTTTGGTTATTGTTTCTTGGGCATGACTTCGGGACGTCGGTACTTGAGACACATGGTGTCAGGGGGCACATGGTGCCGGGTTACATGATAGAGATTCCAGCATTGGCCGAAGCAGGTGACACTCAGTGGTGGCTACTGATCACCAGTGGAGTTTGTGTTTATTTGTGCATTGTACTGTTTAATGCTTTCCTTACACATGCATGCCTTACTAAACACTTATATTAGGCATGCACCATTGGGTGGTATCCTATTGAGATTCATCTCACACCCTACACGGGACCTTCAGGACGCGTGCAGACTTTATGGATTTACGTGTAGGAAAGAGGCCAGCTACAGGAGCTGGGCTGTATTAGTTATTGCATGGAGATGGTATGGACCTTGATTCCTTGCCTAGTTGGAGTTTACTATGTTTTGCGTACTTTCCTGTATCAGCATAATTGTTTGTAGATACATTTGGTTAGCCATTGGCGATCTTTATATTTAGATATGTATGACCTGCTTTGGATGCATGTTTTATTATTCAGTAGTAGTTACAAGTGATCAGCATGCTGTTGGGTTTATTTTCGCTGCTGTTTTTCATATTTATTGCTTCTTCTATTTATTAATATTGAATGTGCTTCCGCTCTACGGGTCTGGTTTGAGTCTACTGAGTCATTTATTCCGTTGCATCTTTATTGTGATACTTGGACCAGTACCATTATTATTATTATCCTCCGAGATGTTATAGCCTCCCCACTATACCTATAAGACCCTCACTACTAGTTGGCAACCATTGGAATTTGGTGAGGTGCGCCTAAGGTAGTAGCACCCGACCTATTTAGCACTATTCGGGCTCGGGTCATTACAAAGTGGTATCATAGTAGTTCTTGATAGGGATTTAGTAGCAACGTTTTACTGTCTACTAATGAGATTGAGGCTTCTATTTTATTTTTTCCAGTTTTACTATTTGGGATATGGTAGACTAGAGATAGGTTGTTACTGGAACTAGGTTTCTAGATTGTTCTTGGGTGCCTGCAGCCCCAGGTAAGAGGGATGAACCAAGTTGTCATGGGTGAGAATTGTTGTTTTTCTTTTTCTCAGATTATGGTTTGCATGATTTCCACCTTGGTGGCTCACTTGGTGTGTGATATTATTGATTGTAATATGAGACCCTTGGCTCGATGTAGTAAGGGAGAATTGGACCTTTTCCTGGTATGGAAAGGCTTGTTTTCTTGGATTTTGATAGGCACATTGTAGGGTACTTCAATTTCATAACTACACGTATGCTTTGTGAAGTAATAACTCCATGTGAGGAATGTCAAATTGAAATGATTTGTATGCTTTGAAATGCGAATAGGTGAAATTCTTGATATAATTGATTGTTTGTTTCAATGTGTATTCCATAATTTATATATTTGTAAAGTTGCATGTGACATGGTATTTGTGCCTGTCTCTTGTACAAGCATGCATGTACTATCGGTTGAGGTGATTTTGATCACCAGGATTGGGCGACTCAGTCGTCGGTTTGAGGCAAAGTTGGTTTTTGGGATAGGCATGGCCCAAGGTACTTTTGATACTTGGATTTGTTTAGGGCAGGTAAGGAGGCCACGAGGCCAGAATTCCATAGAGCATGGTTGCGGTGTGGGAGAGTAAGGGTAGTAGTTTTGCACTACTTTTACTGCTTTCCTTATCTTCGTTATATATGTATAAATTGTTATGTATGTAGGATGTATGGCCATTTATGGTATTCAGTGGGTTCCTCTTAGATGTCTCGATGGAGCTTCAAGCGGGTGATGACATAGTGCCGCAGGTGCTGGATCAGGTTCAGGATCCGGTGCAGGCTGAGCAGGAGCTGCAGGTACAGGCTCATGGACAAGATCAAGTCCACGATCTAGTGCTGACAGGATATCAGCCAGGTTTGGCAGTGTTTGGATGATGGCTCGACGAGCAGCTCCGATCTAGCCTAGTGCTTGTCTTGTAGGGGATCGACAGAGGCATGAAGGGTACAGATCCATATATGGAATTTCTGACGCGGGAGTTCCAGTCACAGCACCCGCCACTTTTTCAGGGTGAGGGTGGCCCATAGGCGTCTGAAAACTATATAGATAGCATGCAGATGATCTTATAGCAACTCGAGACTCCTCCAGGGTAGAGGGTCAAGATGGTGACATACATGCTGCGAGGACTAGAAAAGAATTGTTGGGATGTGCAGGTTCAGGCTCATAGGCACTAGGGAGTGACATGAAAGGACTTTGAGGGAAGGTTCATTGAGCACTTTGACCTAGAGAAATTGAGAGCAGAGAGAGATCGAGAGTTCTTGAGTCTTCAAGAGGGAGACATATTCGCCATGGAATATGCAGCTACTTTCACTGAGCTATCTCGCTTTTCACCTATAATGGTAAGCGATGACATGGCTAGGGTGAGGCGCTTCAAGGATGGATTACGACACGCCATTCAGATCCCAGTGAATATTTTTAGGCTGGGTTCTTTTTTAGATGTGGTGAGTCAGGCACTTATAATGGAGGGAAACCAAAGGGATATGCCTCAGGTTGGCCAGATGATAGCTTCATGTGAGAGTTCAGACAGCAGGAAGCGAGGGAGAGATGAGTTCTTATTGGGCTGTCAGGCCAAGGACTCAGCTAGACCACCTCGTAGTAGTTCCTCAGTGGTTTTCTTTCAGTTTGGACATCCAGGACATGTTTAGACTCAGTGAAATAGGCCTCCAAAGGAGTAACCGGCATGTGGGGAGGTTGGGCACCTTGAGAGGTTTTGACGACAACCTTCTCATACATTCAGCAGGAAGGGACTAGGACATATAGTGGCATATGGAGTTGGTTCAGATTCAATAACAAGAGAGGGTAGCTGAGTTTCAGCTGTACGTGGAGTACATGACAGAGACAACATGATCCAGCTGAGGGGTCCATGGCCGGTAGCTGGAGCTTCACCACAGGGAGGTCAGACATCAGGCAGTCGTACTTCAGGCTAGGTGCATGCTGTGGAGCTTCTAGAAGCTGAGCAGGCTGGTGAGCTGATGACGGTTAGAGGTACACCATGGGTGTGGCTGTGATTTCCATGTTTCCTTTTGGCATGACCTATAGAGTCATGTCTGTTTTGAGTGCACATGATGCACATGATCTATGTGGACTGACTAGATTCTAGTCAGTGGGATTGGCACCATATCATATGTGTGATATATTTATATATATGTATGAGATGTGTAGCATCAGGGGCATCGAGGATGCATGTTACATGAGGTTCCATGGGAATCAGGGCATCGAGGATGAAGGTTACTTGAGGTTCTAGGCACCAGGTTCTTTTTTTGAGCATCCATGGGATACAAGACCTTGTGTAGGTGGACATCGATGTAGTGCGGGATATGTTGGGTGTTGGGAATGAAATAGGATCACCAATGCGGAGTAGGGGTGACGATGCGTCATAGAAGGAATATGCGTCTGGAAAATAGGTTAGTGAACCTTTAGTTGTTTTATTTTTTGTCATGTTGAGACTGAGTTAGGTGATTCCTAAGGTGGGGATCCCCTTGAGAAATTTAGCCAGGACCTTTATAAACAGGGAAGTCCAGGTTACTTTGATTGGGGTGGTATGTTCGGTGCCATCTTTGGGTTTCCTTTGATAGCTTGGGGATGAGCTATATTATGGTGGGGAGATTGTAAGAACCCAAGTTTTTAGAACGAGTCCAAATCCTGACCCAGTTTTAATTTTGACTTGTCCCTGAGAAAACTGGAGAAATTGGGCAGTTTCTAGAAATTTCTAGACTACACACCATGTACTATTAAGTTCACGCCATGTATGGGTTGGGTGAGTACCGACAGTGTGCTGCCGATTACATGTCGTGTGATGAATGTATATGAATTTCTTACTACACGGTGTGTAGTTTTCGACACTCCGTGTACCCATGACCGTGTGGAGACCATACATGGCGTGTAGGCCTATTGGCCAGGTAGAATCATTTAAACTAAGTACACATCATGTCCTCCTTGGACACACCATGTAGTCTGACCATGTATGAGGGATATACATGGCGTGTGGGTAAGTCAGTGAGGATGAGAAGAAAAAAAGTACACACAATGTAACCCCAGGTACACGTCGTGTACTCATGTTGACAGGTTCTGGAAAGTAAGACGGTGGAATTTCAGCCATCATATGAACAGTAAAATGATACATGGTGTGTAGTCCTAAAGTACATGCAGTGTAGTTTATTTTTTTCACTAAAATAGGAAGTAGCCTCGTATTGAGGCAGAACCTCAATACTTTCATCGGGTTGAGTGGGGAGAGCTGACCGGGACTTTAATCCCCTCCCGTTACTTCGTTCGAAACCCGATTCGAACACCAGTTGATCCATTGGAACCGGCTTGGTAAGGCCTTGATTCCCCTTGATCCATTTTTGTTGATTTCTGTTCTAGAACAAGTTATTGGGGTTTGAGTGATTTTGATTATTTTGTAGATCTACCACATTTTAGACGTAATTGGAGGCTGTTATCGGAGGAGTAGCATCGTATGAGTCTCAGGTAGGTGGTGAATACCTCTTTTGGTGTTTTCGTGGTCCTTTGGGTGATGCGGCTTTCAGCGCATTTTCAGGTATTTTGAGCAGGACCCAATTTTATCTGATATATCATATTACATTGTTCATTGACCTATGGGATACCTTTGGGTATGCCCTGTTTCCTATGTTGCTTGAGCGAGGCTGGGTGAGTGGTTGTTGCTCATTGGGGTATTTTTTCCGGGGGCACCAAAATGGTATTAATTGAATTGTATTGTTCTAAACTGTTGAGTTTAGTTTAGTGAAACTTGATATGACTTGTTAGAGGCTTTAAAGACCTCAGTGCTATTGTTAGATAACTGATGGGCTAGTGCAATTCAACTGTTTAGATTTTTTTGCCTGTTATTATGTTTTGCTTAAATGTGTATATATGTAATTGATGAATTTTATATTCTAGAACCCTTTTGGTTTTGTTGAGAATGGCCCAGATATTCTTGAGTGATGCTAATGAAGTTGGGCTTGGCCCGAGTTGCGTTGGGTGGTTCTGACCACGGGATTGGGAATCATGGGTGTCAGTTTGAGGCAGGATGACTATCAGGTTGGGCAAGGACCGGGTTACTGGGATGGCGAGACCATCAGACATGAGTGACATGGTCGTAGGGACACGAGGTGTCAGAGGTGTTTTGGCTTGGGTACTATTTTGGTGATTACCGCTCACCCGAAAACTGTGAGTAGTGTGCACACAGAGAGACTCCGTGATGAGGTTTTTTTGACCACTTGTGTGGGTAGAGGCCTCTGTTAGTTTCAGTTTAGGTATTAATGTTTTGGGTATTCTTGCTGTAGTAAGCCACGTGGAAGGTGAGGAGCCTTCATGGGATAATATTGAGGCTATCGGGTTGGGGGCAGAGGCTCGCCGTTAGTTGAGGGAAGATATCACTGTCCCTCCGGATACTTTATTTTGAGGGTGGACATCATTGTCCCTCCAACTATTTATTTTGAGGGAAGACATAACTACCCCTCTGGTTACTTATTTAGGGTAGGCATTGCTGTTCCTCTGGGTTACTGTTTATTGTGCCTGCGTTCGGGACGTCGATACTTGATACACGTGGAGTCAGGGGGCTCATGGTGCTGGGTTACATGATAGATATTCCAGTGTTTACCGAAGCAAGTGACACTCCATGGTGGCTGCTGAGCACCAGTGGAGTTTGTGTTTATTTTTTCATCATAATGTTTACTGTTTTCCTTACACATGAATGCCTGCCTAAATAGTTATATTAGGTACGCACCGTTGGGTGGTATCCTATTGAGATTTGTCTCACACCCTGCATGGGCCCTTTGGGACTCATGCAGACTTTATTGATTTACGTGCAGGAAAGAGGCCAGCTAAAGGATATGGGTTGTATTAGCTGTTACATGGAGATGGTATGGACCTTGAGGCCTTGCCTAGTTGGAGTTTACTATGTTTTGCGTACTTTCTTGAATTAGCATGCTTGTTTGTAGCTACATTTGGTTTTCCATTGGCGCACTTTATATTTAGATATGTATGACCTGCTTTGGATGCATGTTTTATTGTTCAGTAGTAGTTACAAGTGATAAGAATGATTTTGTGTTTATTTCAGCTGTTGTTGTTCATATTTATTTCTTTCTCTGTTTATTGATATTGAATGTTCTTCCACTCTAAAGGTTTGGTTCGAGTTTTCTGAGTCATTTATTCCACTTCATCTTTATTATGATACTTGGACTAGTACCATTATTTTTATCCTCCAAGAGGGCATAGCATCCCCACTATACCTATAAGACACTCGCTTCTAGTCGGAAGCCTTTGGCATTTGGGGAGGTGCATCTAAGGTAGTATCACCCAACCTGTTTAGCACTGTTCGGGTGGCTGTTCAGGTCTGGGTCGTTACAATAATAATAAATTATTAATAATACCCATGGATATAATCTATGGAATCTAAGAACAAGTATCATGGTGAATCCATGGAAGGGGTTCGAGTATTCCCACGTATCATAACCAAGTTAATCCAAGGAATACTCTATGGCATTATATATATGACACTAAAGATCCAATCCATGGAGATCAACCCACAATTTTTAGCTTTGATGTAGAATATGGGGGATGAACCTTAAAAATTAAACCTTCTAAAATCTCTCTTACGAAGCCTAAGGAACAACTCCATGGTAATCTCAAGAAATGAAGGATTTGAATCCAAGGAGATAATATAAGGCATTATATGTCTTATTACATCAAGCTAAATCTGTGTGCTTATCCATGGAATTCTAATTTTTATAGAGTTTTTAGGTGAATCATTAGTCCCAGATCGATGCATTAAAAAACACATGAAATTGAATAGAAATGAGTTGGTATTACCACTTTGAATTAACAATAATGAATCATGTGACGTCCACTAGGTCATACTTAGCATTCAAACCCAGAATCTGATTCACACCCATGGATTTTCCCACTTATAACCATACTCCATACCTAGTGTTATATCCTAGGAATTGATCTTTATTTATAGAATATGAATCATGTAAAGGAACTATAGATAAATCTGGATTTTGGCACAAGGATATTTAATTAAAACATAACTAAATACTTTTATTAGTTTTAAAACCATTTAATTTCATAATCTTATTCTCAAGGTATCATATTCTATTAAGGTATCATAATATACCAACACCATTGAATTAATTTATATACTCCAAGGTGTTCATATCAATAATACAAAAATGAAAAGGAATTCCATAAAGGTAATCCAAGGAATTTAGTGTATAAGTTATAGGTGCAAGAAAAGTAATCATTTAATTTTTTTATTAAAATTAATCCATAAACATGGTGGCATCTCCCAGGGTTTCCCATGAGGTACTTATCTCATTTTTTAATTAAATTAGTATATTTTTTTTATGTATACATAACTAGAAATTAACTTGGGCTCTAGAATTTATTTATGAAACCCTATGTTCTTAAATATGTTTAAGTAACCCAATACATTCCCATGGTCCATATAAGAGTTCCATTATTTAAGTGACATGCCAAACAATATCTAAGGGATGCTTTGATCAAAACATATTTTAAGATTTTTCTTAATTTTCAAACCAAACACACCACAATGAGTGTTTTGGTTACTCCTTAGGTATAGTATTCAAGTAATTCAAATCCAAACACACCCTAAGGGGTGGTTTCATTACTTAGGGGAAGAATAAATTGGGGATTTACTATGTTTCAAGATAAACACACCTTATGAAGTGTTTTGGTATCATAAAAATGTAATGTTTCCATGGGAGTTAAGACAAAATCAATCTAAGGTATGTTCCTAGTTGAGGTTGTTAACCTATAATGGTGTAAGGGGGGAATATACTACATATAGGTTGGGATTTAGGTTAAAAACTAGGGTAATAATATATATTAGGGGAATCACTCAGAATTACTGACATGTGGAAAAATGAAACATTTTATTAATGGAAATAATTTAAGGGAAAATCATATATACTACGAACCTTAGGCTTAGGAAGATTTACTTTTCTGGTATTGACCCTTGATTTTATCTAGAATGCAAAAAGAGACAAAAATAATAAAAATTGGGAATAACCCACATATGTAGAGTGAGGAAGCTTGATAGTAAAACAATACAAGAAAGTAATCTATAGGAGGGAAAACATTACTGAGAGCTCTTGATCATAAGGTATGGTGTTTGATTCAGCGAAGAAAATAAGGAAAACCTCCCAATGGAAGAGAAAGAGGGATAAGTACACGTTGGATAGGCCTTTGGATGAATGAGGGTGGAAAAGATGGGTGGAAACTTAAAAGGTTGGAGGGGAAAAATTTACATTTTCCTCTTTTTAATGAGATGTGCATTTTGGATACTTGATTTAGAAAAATGCATGCAAACCATACATACTCACTGTTCTAACACACCCCATCTCACATTGTTATAGTGCACGGTTTGCAAACCATGCACTAACCAAGTGGATCCATATAATTATATATACAACCACATAGTTTTCTGATATCAGCACATGATTTTAATAAATGGTTTTCCTTAATAAAATATGCCACATGCTTGGGGTGAATGCTTAACACTAACTGTGTACTAACCATACGCCATAATCAATTTATCCCGAAACTAATGTTCTAAAGCTCAATGATTCCAAGAATTATTCTATTACATGAGGAACTTATTTATCCACAAACCTTATCCAAAATTAGAACATTAAGAAATAAAAAAGCTCATAATTATATTCTAAAACCAAAACTGAGATTTGTTCCATCTACCAAATGAAAACTCAAATTCCTTTTGAATTCTCAAACTCTATGGAAATGGGATATTACAGTTACATGTTTCATGGTCAAATAGATCTAATTTTTTATATATTTCCTCATAGTGTTAGTCATTTTTACCTAACATGTTAGAGGAGGTCATGGGGAGGAACACTCCTCCATTTCACCAATCCGAACAGAGTCTTGAAAGGATAGAGTCATGTTACCCATATTTAATAATTGAGGTTTTAATTGGTGTTTACTTTATAATCTATATAAAAAATACTATTTTGAGTGGCTTTTAAAGATCTCTCAATTTACTTTTATACATTGGGTATGTTGTTTGTGAAAGTATATTTACACTCTCATATTAGTGATGCAATGTTGTACGTTTTATGGTTGAATAACTCTAATTTCATTATTGAGTACCTCTATTTCCTATTATTTATTTGGTATGTTGGTAATGTATGTATTTTTACAACGGCATTTTATTAATTCAATTCTATAGGTTTCAGGTTTGGAAACCTATAATTTTTTATTTATTACTTCTTGATGTTAATCACTATCCCCTAACATATTAGAGGATGTAATGGGGAGGCACACTATGCCATGTCGCTTACTCAAACGAGGTCTTGACAGGTTTGGGTCGGGTCACCAATATTTAATGATCAAGGTCTTTATGA
The DNA here is from genome assembly GCA_963277665.1 of Viscum album. Lineage (NCBI taxonomy): Eukaryota > Viridiplantae > Streptophyta > Magnoliopsida > Santalales > Viscaceae > Viscum > Viscum album. The sequence goes on from OY728122.1 coordinate 603,471,708, forward strand.
GTGTTTACTTTATAAGGTATACAACACATGGTATTTTTTGGGTTTTAAATATTTCACCATTTTCTATATGAATGCATGAATTCCATATATATATGCATGCTTATGATAATTTAACTTACATATCTCATGAGATTAATAAAATTAAAAAAATTCAGTCATGTTAATGTATAACTCTCATATAATTTTTTTAGTAAAAATTTATATTATATTATAATATCCAACACATGTCTATATACATCACTTGAATAAGGTACCTGAAACTATTTTCATGTAATAAAATAAAATCATATGAAACTAAAATCTTATTCAATAGCACATATAATTCAATAGTTATCCAACCCACACTTTTCTATAATATAGTATAATCTCCCAGGTTATTGGGAAGTCCCACCAAAACTACCAATATCCATAGATCATTAATCAAAAGTGATTTTAAATTATAATGAAATTTTAACGCTAAATATATATGAATAATTATAATAAATTCTTAATTTATAATCATAGGAAATAGATCATCAATTTATGTTTTGATAAAGTAAATATTATATTTATACCTAATATAAAACTCCTTAGACTCATAGAATTAATTTTATAAGAAAATATTAAATATTTTAAATTAAAATTATATGTATTCAAAAACGAAAAATTCATATTCTCTAGTGTTTAAATAGAGAAGTAAATAAATACATAAATAAATCATAAATTTATCATAGGATATTTTAATGAAATTTTTTCTATAACTATATATTATATATATATATTATATTCTATGATATAGTGTGATACTATATCGTAGGGTTAGGAACATTGGTACCACATATCACTACCCCTCTATAACATATAGTTGTTTAACAATCAGTATTTGAGATAAACTATATAAATTGATATCATTGCATCATAAGAGTATCCCAATGCTTTGTTTTGAGACTTTGTAATTCTTTGATTACAATTATAAGTAGAAGTGATATAATATATCTTATTATACTAGAATGTTAAAACCAAATAAACTAAACACATCACACACCGTGATATCACATGCCGTGATATGTGAAATATAATTCAAACACCCTTAAAACATATAACTATATGAAATATATAATATTACCTATAATATCCTATATTTCTAGATACTATAAAGGAATTAAAAAACAAACTTTCAACTACATCATATCAGAGATAGTGATATTCACATATCTTTATATATGATATACTATTCTTAAAAAAATAATAATTTAAAATATTCTTTAATCATTCAATGAACATGGATATGATATTTAAAAAATATTTTAATGACATCCAAAATATCTAAATCAGAAATAAACAAAACTCAAATCCACAAGATCATCCAAAAATAGAAAAAAATTAATAAATCACATAAATAAATCATACATCACTGTTAGTTTCTCTTTATCCTATGAATTTGATAGAGATCACATATAAATATAAAAAAAACTCATTACTCTATAGGTAATCCATTGGTAATGGAATATTTTTACTCTTTGGAAGTAACTTCTTTGACTTTGTAAGTTTTTTCAATACCTCTCTTGGTTAAGGAGGAATGAATGATAAATAAATTTGACAAGTGTAACTCATACAAATATGTTGTGAAATAAGTAATTAATACATGAAGCCTATTTTATAAATATAATTCATTAAAGAAGAAAATTATTGTGTTCAAGTATTTTATATATTATTTTTCATTAAAAAATTAAAAAAAATTACATTAAAAATGATAATTTTATTATTCCAAAGATCATTGAATACTATATGATTCAAAACATACGTTAAATGTAGAGACCAAGTTTTTTCTCCATCGAGAAATTTCCTAATTTTGATTTTAAGAGTCCCAATAAATCATCACGGGTAAAATGGTAAATTTACCCTACTATATGACCATGGAAAAATTTTCTGATGTTTTTTTGATCTTAGGGTTCAGTTTTTATACCCAGGATGAGATTTGGTGAATTTCAAAGCCCATTTGGTTTTATTGGATTTTTAATTATTATTTTTTAAATAAATAATTATCCTATAAGTGTGAGTGGTGATATCTCCAAAATGTAGGTAAAATTTAAATTCCAAAAAATAATTTGTCTCTAGAATGAGGTGTTTCCCCTATACGTGGTGTAAATTTTGTGCTCGGGCGTCGAGCCATGGACCATCTTATTTCATATCATTTAATTAAAAATCATGGTTGGCCTAATTCACAACTATAAATCCCTCCTTATGATTTCTCTATAGTGTTAGCCACATTTTCATTAAATTAAAACCTTCGTTGAGAGAGATTTGAGGGACTAGATATCAATGTAACCTATATCAAATCATTGGAATGAGGCTTGATTCATGACAAAATCGATGATCAGATTGCATGAAGACAATGAATGAAACCGATGACATCATTTAATAGATAGAATTTTTGAAACTTTAATTATTTACCATTGTTTTCAATTTTCTTTTGATTTATTCCATGTTCTCATATTATGCTCATGTAGTTCATGATTTTGTATTGTTCACCAAGATGAATAATTTATCAAAAGACTGAATTCATTCACCCAAAGATTCTATCATGGAATTTTTTCTTCCAATGATGGTTATGATTGGTGATTCATACCATAAAATAGAATTTATAGAGTCCTTAACATCATTTAATTTAATATTATTGAGTTCTTGATTTTTCCCTTAGAGTTCGTCAATGGTCACTTCCTTAAAGAGAAATTTTATTGGTTTGGTTCGCATCAGCCATGATTATACCACCTTCTTAATTTTTCTTACTTCCTCACAATGGAACATATTTCTATAAAATGTCATGGCTAATATATTTAGGTCTAGGTTTGTATCATGAATAAATAATATTGGATCATAGATGATAACTAGAGGACATGGAAATTATTTATGCGCACAGGGAGATCATCGCATGAGATGTCGGGATCACATTACGATGATGTAGAGATGATGAGTGGATCAACAAGAATGATACTTGGTGAAAATAGATGGTGGTGGTTGGTGAAAATGGTGTGATCAAGGGTTGAAATAGTTCCTATAGTTATAGAATTAGATATATCTAGAATTAGGGTTATGAATATAACTACACACCATGTAGTTTAGAGGAATGCATATCAAATACCTTACAATATGTGGTGATAGGGTTTTGTATAATTATAAATATCACATGATGTGTATAATGAAAATATTATCCATGTAGGTTTATCTAACATGACTCAAGGAGTTTCATAGTACACACTAAACACAACATTTAGTTTATATGGCACATGGTTAGGATAGACACCATGTACTAGTACAAGACACAAGAAAAACTAGAGTACACACACAATGTAATATTTTTGGATCACATTCCATGTGTTTATTAAGATAGATAATGTAGTCTATGACTACATGACCCAACCTACGAGAGGTTCATGCTGAGTACTCACATTGAAATCATATTCCATGTACCACCTTGGACACATCATGTACAGTGAGGCGACGTTGACCCATATATTAGAGATACATGCCAAGTTACTCCCTTACTGATCCCACATCCCATGTACACTATAGTACTTGTATTTTATATTAAATTCATACATCATGTTAAGGGAATTACATGAAGAGAATTATCTTTAGGGGTTACATGTGGTTCACCCCTAGAACACATGTTGTGTACATTTCAAACCATAGTATATTTTCATATCTCCTTTCCTAGGAATCAAATTTAAGAACATGAGTAGCATATATTATGTATTTTTTCTTTTAAAACATGATGGTATGCCACTATTTATCATTATAGGTGAAAAGTATATAATTTTTGGATTTAGATTTATATGGTTGATGAGTGGGATTGAGAATGAATTTCAGAGAAGACACTAGGTTAGGAAATCATATGGTGTTATGATAATGATAAGTCACAGTTATCCTACATTATTTATAGATTTCATCACTAACCCACATTATTAGGGAATTGGTTTTATAGATTATTCATTTGTTTGGTACTAACTTTTCCATAACAAGGTGTGAGTCCCCTGCATGACTGATAGAGTTGGTAACTCCTCCACTTATAAAGATTCCTCTATCTATGAAGTTTTTATTTACTTAATTGATATGAATCACTTTATGAGACAGGGTTCCTCCACTATATATTTTTTAAGGCATGTGAGTTTCCATGTCTTAGTCTCTTTGTTAATAGGTCTTAAAACAACCATAACAAAAAACTATTCTTAAAGAAAGTTTTGATTTCCATTGTATGTTTCTAAAATTACAATGTTGTAATTATGGATATTAAGGTGTGGTATTATGGAATGGATCACACCTTCCTAGCCCATTAATTTTACTATTTTTTGTGTTGGAGGTGTTTCAAATGAATCTTGAGGAGGTTTCATGTCAGTTGGAGGTGTACCCGAGCCACTTTAGGAAATTCAAATCATAAAAAAGGTACAAAATGTGAATTGGTGGTTCTTGTCTAGTGAAGTTTTCTAGTTTAATGGATTGTATGTCAATGTGAGGAATCTATGAAATAAATTAATTTCATGAAATTAAATCATGATGTATAATTAATTAAAGGTTGTAGAACTATGAATTTTGGCTGAAGTTGGAATTTTTGGGAAACCCATGGATTTTACATCATGAATAGGGTATAAAATGTGAATGTGTTGGGTTCCAAGTTATTTATTAACTTTTTTGGTCTATTTTATTTCATTTGAACATACCCCTATCTCTTTGTCTCCCATCCTGAATGAACCCTAGTCATCTCAAGGAGATAGTCTATCGATATTCTTACTTCTTTAATCTGTTGGATTTGGTGGATTCCCACTAAAGATATGTGGTGGGTTATCCTCTTTTTCTTGTTTGATAACACCCCTTAAATATAGTTAAATGTGGTAAAATCCCCTTTTTTAAATCTATAAAATGGTCTTTGATGTGTGGCCATTCTTGTGTGGTGGAGATTTTTCATTGTTATGCAGTGCGGGGTGATGCATGGTTTGTTTGACCATGATTTTAGGGTGGTGAGGTGATGGTTTGTTTTTTCGTTATTTTAGGGAATCAAGGCAATGGTTTTTTTGGACGTGTTTTTTAGGAAGAGTGGTGATGGTTTTTATCGATGTGCTTTTGAGGTGGTGAGTTGATGATACGATGAGGATGATGAGCTTCTTGTGATTTATGGTTTTTTGTTCTAGATTCCTGGTTATTGAAAAAATAATTATTTAATAATGATTGAAATGGATAGGGTTTGTTTTGGTTAGTGGGATGTAACTAATTAATGTTTGAATACATGATGTGCTATGTGATTAAATGTAGTTATTGGTAAATAATGAAACATATGGTAAGGATAATGGAATTGGTTAGAAAAAAGAAATATGCTTTATAACTTATGTGGTGTTGTGAATTTAAAATTGGTAGTGAATGTGGGTATTCATGAGTTGGTTAGTTTTTTGTTGTGAACCCATAGGTTGATATTTTGTGTGGATATATGTATGTACTAGTATATTCCTTCATATTTCTATACTCACCCCACCCATGTAGAGAACTATGTGCTGGCACCCTTATTTTAACATGGGGTGTTTTTTCCAACATCCCAGTGATGAGGATGGATGGATGGATACCCACTCTTTATTACTCTCTCTTCAAGTTGAGTATATATGAACAGGTTGTGATGGTCATAGGTTTGTTAGTTCACTAGGTGATGGATCAGATGTCTTCAGGTAGGAAGGGATGTGATTGTGCTATGGGGTGGTGGCCCAAGTGTATTTGGGAGATATGTGATACATCTATATTTTGGGGCATCTTATAGAGGGGTTCATGCATGGTAGGAGGACGGAATGAGGTTTATGTCCATCATGTTCACGATACCCTACTAATCTGGTTATGGTTGTGATGTGATGGGCCAAGTGTCTACATGCAAGATAATACGTGACCGTGTTGTGGCGCGGTAACCCAAGTGTCTCCAAGCCTAATGGGATGTGACCATTCTATGATGTGGTGGTATATGTTTTTCAAAAAATATGGGAGTTCTAAGACGATTGATTTTTAGGCATGAGAGTATAAATTTAGAGGGAAAGTGGTGTGGGGTACCCTTTATCGATTTTCATATTATTATTTTAATATAATTGGCTTGTTTATTTAGTGAGCGTTCCTTGGTGATGTTTGGGATGGATAGTTTATCTATTCAGGTTTTGTTGGTTCTTCTGTTTTCTCATGGATGAATTAGTATGATTCTTTCAAATGTGAATGAGAGACTTTGGTTTTTCCAACTGAGTATAATTGTATAATCACCCTATGTATATATAAATATTTATAGGTTTCTAGGGGGATTTCATAGATCATGTTGGAACATACTATCTTAGACCTTTTTGGATAGTTAATATGTCTCTAATTTATCTTTTATTTTAGGTATTTAATTTTGGATGATTTTATCTGAACTTGTTTTATTTATACATTCATTGTGGGATTGTTTTGGTTTCTTTTTAAATTATTTCATGGAGTTGATTGTGTATGATTCATTTTATCCCCCAATAATTTATTATTATAGGTAGTAATGTATTTCATTTCATGAGATTTTAATACACTCTGTGCTAGTTTCTAACCTGGGGCCTACTGGAGGTGGGACTGAGGGGTTATTGTCTCTCTATCATAATTTTAGTATCTTTATAGGGAGGGGGTCATGACAGAGTGGTATTAGCGGTGATGGATATGAGATATAATAGATTATGGAGTTCGGAACAATGATAATATAATGATATGGTATGGAAACAGTGCTAATTAACTTTATTGAATTACATAGTCCAGAGATACCGTATAGGAAATGTGATTTTAGGGGCCCCATGATCGAGTGAATAAACTCTTAGATTATTTATCAACCAAGTGAGGTGGACCTGTTTGTAGGGTAGAGAATTAAGAGAGGTACATGAAATATAATTAATTGTGTTCTTATTTGAGTTGGGTTGTTTTAGGAAGGTTAAATTGAATAAAGATAATTAAAATTAATATAAATATAAATCCATACTACCAAGCTTAGGAAATTATAATTTTATTTTCAGTTATGGATCCTAGACATCATCAGTGTGGGGATCAAGTAGTTAAGGTTCAATATGCTAATCTGATTGATCCCCATAGGGATGATTCAAAATAGGATGATGAGGCTTTGTAGGGCATTTCACTCTTTCAAGAAGGATTCTTTGGGAATGTATGAGGGAAGTGTTTCTAATGTGGAGACAAATATATGATTAAATAAGATCGAGATTGATTTTTGTTTGATCTGAGACCTGGTGGGATACTCATACTCTAAAAGTTAGTCAGTTGTGGGGGGATACATGTCAATTGTGGACGCTACATATGAGTGAGCAGAAGGAGACATATGTTGTGTTGGTTGAATTTTAGAAATATTTTTAGTAATAGTACCTTTTGTAGACCATGAAGGCAGTGAAGAGTCAGGAGATTATTTCTCTTCAACAGGGTAGTATTTCAATGAAATATTTGGTAATAAAGTTCAAATAACTTCTATATTTTACTTGGATATCTTATGAGATTAGGAGTCTCCTATGATATTTCATGAGGAGTCACTTGTACTTATATCCAATATGAAATTACACCTTTTACATTTCAAATGTATTTAGAGGTTTAGAAGAAAGAAGATGTGATTGAGTGGATGCAATCATAAGGAGTTTTATTGTGAGAGGGGAATATGAAAGGTTCCTAGAGGAGTAGGGTTGTCAGTGACATATCTTAGGTGCCAGGGCCATCAAGGTTTCAGCTAACAAAGTGTAATAATTATCATATTCCTTTATTTCCTTATGGGGTCGATGGTTTCCATGCTATTCTTGGATATATAAGGCTAGTGTGTTTTCCTTATGGGATTTTTGCCCATATCCAGAATCAGTGCCTAGTGGTTCATTATTCTATGTTTGGTGGAGGCAGCCAGGTTTTGCGCCAACATCAGTAGCCATTTCTAGTGAGACCATTTCAGTAGTAGGATCAATAGGCTTATGCTCTGATGAGAAGATATGGATTAGGTAGAATCTAATCTCATGATGTTACTCTGGTTTAGGGACCTTAGCTCAATCATGGTCATGGAGGTGGTTTCCAGTAGAGTGGTAGAGGAGCAAGGCATGGTCAGTTTCATGTAGTAGTGGCAGCAAGGATAGAGGGTCCAAAAATCATTCAAGGTTTTCTCAGTTTTTCATCTACCCTTTTTAGTTCCTTATTTTATTTAGAATCATTGCACTCCTCTATTTCACTTACTCTAGACCATGATCTGGGACTAGATGTAGAGAGGATATACATTCCCCTAGTGTTGACTACGCTATTTGGAGACCAAAATGGCTTGGTTGATTTGGGTTGGGGGTGTATATTGATAATGGAGACACCTAAATCCTATGGGGATGTTTTATTTCTATATATGAAACCATACAATTTCATCCTTGGCATTGATTGGTGGTATTTTATATGTTATGTTATAAAAGGATTTTATAGGGGAGTCATGTTCTCAAATGTGGACATCCAGCATGTTGTCTTCATTTCTAAGTGGGGTTATTATGTGGGAAGTAAGTATGTGTATCCCATTATTTCATGGATGGATGTGTTTTCCTTGGAATCAATGGATATTGGGATAGTGTGGGCCCCCAGGGTTGTTAGGGAGTTTCTAGATATTTTCCCCTAAGAGGTTGTGACACTACCCCTTGATGTGATGTTGAGTTCAAGTTATAATTGCATCATGGTGCTTCTCTAATTTTTGTGGATCGTTATTGAATGAAACTTTTTGTGTTATGGGAGTTGAAGATTCAGCTAGATGATCTAATGAATATGGGTTTTATCTGGACTAGTGTGTCATCGTGGGAGTTCTCTGGGGTTGTTCACCAAGAATAAAAATGGTAGTATGAGGATGTTTATAGACTACTTGATGTTCAATAAAGTGATGATCAAGAACCATTACCCTCTTACGAGGATAGATGATATTTTTGACTACCTAAGAGGGTAAATTTTGGTTTCTATGATCAATCAATAGTATGGATATCACCAGTTGAGGGTGAAGGAGGGTGATATCCCAAAGACTTCCTTCATATGAATATATGGGTACTTTAAGTTTGTATTCATGTCATTTTGTGTCACGAACACACTAGTTTTTTTCCTAGGACTCATGAAATCCATATTCCATGAATTCCTAGACTACTTCATAGTCTTGTTCATCAATGACATATTGATCTAGTTGATGTCAGAGGAGGAGCATTACGATCATCTTAGAGCTATCTTATAGGTTCTTCGATGCCACCGGCTCTATGAAAAGTTGTCCAAGTGTAGGTTTTGGACATGAGAGTGGAATTTCCTTAGTCATGTGGTGTCTTAGAAGGTGTATTACTGGACCCATAAAAAGTTGAGGTAGTTTTTTTGGGCAGAACCCAAGAACATGGTAGAGGTTCATAGTTTTCTTGGTCTTGTAGGATATTATTGGAGGTTTGTGCCTGATTTATCCAACTTTATTGACCCATTAACAACATTGACCAGTAAGGGCCAAGATTTGGTGTAGAGTGGTCAGTTCCAAGAATCATTTAGTTACCATTAGGGTAAGTTGTTCAATTCCTTAGTGCTTCAGTTTCCAGGGTAGGGTGTGATGTTTGAGGTGATTTGTGAAGCTTCCTATCTTGGATTGGGATTTCTAATGATTAAGTAGATGGTAGATATCTGTTATGGGTCTAGGAATTTATATCCCCATGAGTGTAACTATTCCACCCATGATCTGGATCTAACATCCGTTGTGTTTTCACTAAATTTGAGTTTACATTACCATATTGAGGATTGTTTTTTGGACCTTGAAAATCAAAAGAGATCAAGTTATATATTTTCCCAGTATGTTTTGAATATATGGTAATGGATTTGTATGGATTTTATTTAGGATTATTATTTAGAGATATACAAAACCTCTATAAAATGGATTTTTTTATGATAGTTTGAGTAGGATGTCATAGAAGTATGTTGTTCAGGAGACCGAGGATGTTTGGAAAGCGATGGAGGAGTTGGAAGTCTTGTACTTAGATGAAAGGTTGGTTGATTGTAGAATATTATTATTTCATTTTATGGTATAATATTTTATGATGCTTCAGGTGGAGGAGTCTTAGTGGGGAGACATAGAGGGAGAGGAGATTCATGATTGTGTTTTCCATAGAGATGCTTCAGAGGGATGATTAGAGGATAGTTGGAGAAAAATGTTGTTTCATGGTAGAATATTTGTTCTAGTAGCGATGAAAAATAGTTTACTTCATGAGTTTCATAGCTCACCTTTTGTGGTAAAACCATGATTTTTCATGATGTACTATGGATTGAGATTTTAGTTTTGGTGGCCTGGGATATAACATGTAGTGGTAGAGTTTGTAGATAAGTGTTTAATTTTACAACAGGTAAAAGCCAAGAATCATGTTATTGGTAGTTTGTTGCATCATTTGGATGTTCTAATGTGTAAATGAGATGATATATCGATGAATTTAATCATAGGTTTACCCTGAGATTAGGATGGTTTTTATGTTATATGGGTGATCATGGATTGGTTAACGAAATCAGCCAACTTCTTAGAGATCAAAGAGTCGGGATTAGTGGATAATTTGGTTAAGAGGTATTTGGATGAGTTTGTATGTTTTCATGGAGTCATGTGGTCCATTTTCTTGGATCAGGACACACATTTTACCTCATGAGTCTAGAGGGGATTATAACATGCCTTTAGCACTCAATTATGGATCATCACTACTTTCCACCCTTAGAAATATGGGTAGAAAGAGAATACCATCTAAAATTGGAGGATATATTTAGGGAATACATCATAGACTTTGGAATATTGTGGAAATGATAGTTTCCCTTGGTTGATATTTCTTGTAATAAATGTTATCACTCATCCACCAATATGTAACCATTTGAGGACTTATATGGGAGGTTGTGTCATTATCTATTATACTGGACAAAGGATGGGGATATAGTAGTTATTAGTCCGAATGTGGTTCAGAGTGTGATATAAATGGTTCAGTTGGTTTGAGAGAGGATAAAATCAACACAAGATTGATATAAGTCTTATTCTGATTATATAAGGAGTCCCTTGGAGTTTTAGGTTGGGTACCATGTGTTCTTAAAGGTTTCCCATCGATATGGAGATCATACGTTTTGTAGGGGGAGTAAGATTTATCCTATGTTTGTTGGGAACTTTGATGTCCCGGTGAAAGTTGTAAAGGTGGAATATTAGTTGGCATTTCCATGGATGATGGAGATGATACATGAAATATTCCACATCTCTCAACTTCATCAATATTTTCATGATGAATCCCATTTCAATGATTGGGAAGTGTTGGATATCAAGGATGATATGACATTCATGGATTGACAAGTAGAGATCTTGGATCATCATGAAAAAGTGTTGTAAAAATGAACGATCCCTTTATTTCTCATATTGTGGAGGCATGGTGGTATGGATGAGAGTACTTCAAATGCAAGGTGTATATGTCTGAACAATACGCAAAACTATTTTTGGGTTTTCCATACTCTTTTTATCTTATAATGTGATTCTTTGATCTTGTTTTATTATGAGATGTGATATTTCCATTTATGGGTGGTGTGTGATAAGGTTACGAAATATAAAAATGGGAGGACAAAATTCCTTATTGAGATGCATTATACTATGATACAATTAGACTTGTGTCAGTGAGTTAGTTCCACCCAGAGTAGATTATATATTGACATAGAGGATGAAATTCATAGATTAGTGTGTTTGGGGTGGTTTGTTTTTTTGGTTCTAGTGGTTGTTGGTTTGGGATGTGTGGAGGTTGAGATAGTTGTGAAGTGGATGTGTAGTGATGAGGCTGTGTGAGATGTTTTGTGGATATTTGGTTTGACATGCTTGGATATTGGTATAATTTAGGGGTAATGATATACTTGAGAGGTATTTCATTGGGTGGTTGTGTGGACCCCTTTTATTCTAGGATTGGTTATGTATTCTTGAGGGTAATAATCATTTGTTTGGTATCTGATGTAATAGACTATTCCTTCTCGACCTATTACATTTCCGATTTTTTGTGTTAGAGGTGTTTTAGAGGTGTCTTGCAGATGTTTCATGGTGGATTGAGGTTAAAAATTTATACAATAATAAATTCACATTATAAATTAGGTACATGACATGAATTGGTGGTTCACAGCTTGTGTAGTTGGCCAGTTTCATAGCTTGTATGCAGCTAAGGGAGAACCTGTAAAATAGATTCAAATTATGAATGTAATTCACAATGTGTAATTAAATAAAGTTTGAGTTGACTTGAATTTTGGATAAATTTTAAATTTTTAAGAAACCCATGGATTTCAAATTGTGATTGGGTTACATGACGTGAAAGTGTTTGGTTTTGGTTATTTTATTACCCTTTTGGATAATTTAATTTTATTTATCCATACCCTCACTATCTCTCATTCTGGATGAACCCTATGCTCCCTAAAGAGATCTTCAATCCAACTTTCTCCTTCATTGATATGTTGGTTCTGATAGAGGACCATTTTCAATCTATGGTGAGTTATGCACTCTTTATGATGAGTTTTATCCCATTATTCTTCAAGGATCCACAATAGTGGTGTAGTTTTTGATTGGGATGCGAGTATGGGCTATGTTTTTTATAAACCTTGATACAGTGTAGGTTAATCCATGGGTTTCACATGTGGTTATGATTTATGGGAATTTATTATTGACCCTGCCTTGTGCAATGATATCAGAGTGCTATTTTTGAGGTACAGAATCCCTTATTTCATACTTTTTTGTATCAAGCAGGAAGGATTTAATATTTTTTATCTATGAGGGATGGTTTTCACTAGAATAGTCAAGATAAATTAATCATTTAACAAAAATTTAAGTGGTGGGTGGAAGAGGAATGATTTTCCTGATTTTATAGCACTGATATTATGATGTGGTGTTTGTTCAAAATGAATACCCTATTTAAAATCATGGATGTTGGGTGAATTTTCTTACACTGTAGTTTCTATGATATGAAAACCATATTGCATGTTGTTGTGATATCAACCCAAAATTGAAATATACTAACCAATTATATTTGGATAATGAAATGGTTTCCCTTATATTTATGGATTATGTGATAATGTCCCTAAAATAAATTGAAATGGGATAAATGAACCTTTTTTAAATATGTAAAATGGTATTTTATGTGTTTTTATGTGTGTTTGTGATTGTGAGGAGGTGATGTGTGGTTGAGATGATGTATGGGGTGGTTTATGTTTTTTAGTCGTGATTTTGGGGTGCCAAGATGATGGTTTATTTGGAAGTCCTTTTGGGGTGATGAGGTAATGATTTTTTTGGTGGTGCTTTTTAGGTGGAGAGAAAATGGTTTGTTTGGACATGATTTTGGGTTAGTGAGTTGATGATTTGTCAGGGATGATGAGATGTTTTTGATTTGTGGTTGTATTATGCTATATCCATAGGTATTTATAGAATAATTATTTAATAATTATTAAAATGGATGGGGTTTTGTTAGGTTAATGGGATGAAACTAATTAATGAAAATATAAATTATGGGATGTGTGGCTAAATGTGATTGTTGGTGAATAATGAAATGAATGCACTGAATAATGAAATTGGTTGGAAATGAAAAATGAGGCTTTTGGATTTTATGTTTTATGTATTTATAGGTTGCAGAGAAATTGGGCATGTTTTCAGTTGGTTGGTTTTTTTTGTGAACCCATAGTTTGGGCTTCTCTGTGGATATATGTATATAATTTTATATTACTTGTGATTTATATACTCACCCCACCCTCATCGAGCACTATGTGATGACACCTGTATTTTCACACAGTGGTGTTTTCCCAACATCCTGATGATTAGGATAGTGGGCTGGATACCCACTCTTTTCCACTCTCTCTTCTAGGCGAGTAGATATGCATAGGCTATGATGGTCAGATTTCTATTATTTCACTAGGTGGTGACCTAGGTGTCTTTGGGTGGGATGTGATGTGACTTTGCTATGGGGAGATGGACCAGGTGTTTTCAGACTAGAAGTAATATATCCATACTATGGTTCATCTAATGGTGGGGGTTGCGCATGGTATGAGGGGGGAAATGTTGATGTCCTTAATGTTAATGATACACTACTACCCTAGTTATAGTTGTGATGTGATGGTGCAGGTGTATGTGGTCAATATGAGATGTGATTGTGTTCTGGGGTGGTGGCCCCAATGTCTCTGGGTGTGATGTATGTGACTATGTTGTAGGGTAGTGGTATATGTTTTTCAGAAGATTTGGGAGTGGCATGACATAGGAATTTGGGGTGTGAGAGTGGAAAATCCTTGGGAAAGTGGTTTAGGGTTCCCTTTGTTGATATGCTTCTTATTTGTTTTATTATACTTGGATTGTGTATTTTGTGAGTGTTCCTTGGTAAGGTTGTGATGGATAGTTAACCTATTTAGGTGTTATTGGTAGTACTATTTACTCACGGATTCATTAGTATACTTCTTTCACATATGCATGAGAGACTTTGGGTTTCCTACTGAGTATAATTATATTCTCATCCTACGTATATAAACTAATTTTCATGTTTCTTGGAGGATTATGTGGATCATTATAGAAAACACTTGTTCAGACCTGTTTGGATAGTTCATGTGTCATTGATTTAGCTTTTTATTTTCAGTATTTACTTTTGGATACTTTTATCAGTACTATTTTTATTTATACATGCATTGTGGGATGGTTTTTGTTTATTTTAATTTTATGTCATGGAGTTTCTTGTGGATGATCCATCTTATATCCTAATCCAACATTACTATAGAGGGTAATTTCTCCCATTTCCTGAAATTTTTATACCCTCAGTGGTAGTCACCAACCTAGGGCCTACTAGAGGTGGGACTTGGGGGTTCATTATCTGTATCTACTCATTGTGGTATATTTGGCTAGAGGGGGTCCTGAAATTGACTGACATGAATAAATTAACAATTAGTGGTTTCATTCTTTTGGTTTTTAATGGTAACATGAAAGCCTTCTAGAGTCCCCATTGGAGGAAATACACCTTCAATGATCCATATATCAATGAAACCCAAAAATTTATATCCTTCCTTCATACCGTACCTTTAATTTTTTAAGGACACTATAAAATCTTGGTGGGGGTATACTTTTATATGTTCATTAGGACTTCTATCCTATTTCTTATTTTTTAACATTTTTTCCTATTGTATGATATTTTTATGTTTTTTTATTTTCTTTTTCAGAATACTCATATTTCATTCATATCTCATCATGTAATTTATTTAAGATTCATGAAAAATTTCCATTTTTCACATTACTAACATTTCTTTTCACTGATTGAATGTGAGTTTGAAAAATAATTTAACATTAAGGAGTGATTTTAGTATAATTGGATATTTTTTAATAATATGATTTGTTGTATACCTATAAAACCATTGAGATGTTAATACTTTTTGTGAAATTATATATAGAAAAATTATGTCATTTAATATCTCCACAATGCATTGTACATAATCAAGAAATGTGAAAAATTTCAACTTAATTTAATGTATATATAAGTTAGGATAATATTAGTAAGATTTCCAAAATAATTTTAATAGAATTTATTTCTTTATCCAATTAGTTTCATTACTATACCAGATTTTTCTATGTGTCTGTACCTATTATTCATATATTTTATTCCCTAAAAAACAAAAAACTAAAAAAATAAAAAATAAAAATAGATAAATAATAAATAATAAGGGGAGTGGTGAAATTTAGAACACAAGGTGACAACTAGGCCTGGAGCTTAAAGTTTGAATTTTTGGAAGGATAAATTAGCTGGTTTTGAAATTTGATTATAAGGGGAATATAAAAGGTTTTATGGAAATAATATGTATTCCAATAAATTTTAAAATCACCTATATTTATGAGATAAAATGGGGAAAGTTAACCATGAAATGGTTTTCACACACATGCATGTGGATTTAGTGGAATGGTCAACTAGATTTTCTTGCAATGATTACTATTATATATCACCTTGAATTTTTTTCGAATATAATTTATAAGGCACAAATTCATTGCTTATTAAGATTGACTCTTTGGAGTGGTTATTTATTTAATCAAATTTCTATAATGATTTAAATTTTCTGAAAATTTTAAATCTTCATGAACTAGGGAATATTTTCTTGTATCATATTTTGAAATATGACTTTTCCCAAAAGTGAAAATGTTCGGGTGTAGGGGTGTGATCATGTAATTATTAACTATTTATTTCCAACCTAATACCACTATGTTGAACTATTTTTTATATATATTTTTTAAATATAACAATCAATTTAATTTATCATTTTATTAAATTTCTAAATTCTAAATATTATTAAAATGGAAAGTTTACTTATTTTGATTATTAAATTATAGATGTAGATGTTATGAAGATCCCAAGATTATGTTGAAGTGAAAAGGGAAAAATGTGTGAGATCCCAAGAAAACATGTTGACTAAAAAATTCATTACACCTAATATATGAATAAATTTGGTTAAAATCATTGTGTAAATTTACAACCATGTGGGATATAGTTCTATAGAATATCCTGGAGCCCAATTTTTCTATTTTGTGATCAGAAATATTCAATCATTGAAGGGAATCATGATAGTTCATAGTCATAGGGTCAATTATATAATTTGGTCATATCAAAACAACAATCTGTTTATTTTATGTCAAAATTTTCATGGAAGTATTGAAGAGGTTAGGAATAAACTTTTTAGTTTCTTCAAAAGAGAGAGAAGTCTTTCTGGTTAGTCCAATCCTTAGTCTAAGTGGTTTTAGAAATTCTATATTCCCAAAACTACCTTTACCTCTATTTATAAATTGGTACCATGGGTACCTAATTTTTAAGTTCATCCATGGGGTTGAAATGATACCATTTTGGAGGGATAGATGGTTCCTATGATCATTGTAGAAGTTATAGAGCTCCCTATCATCATAAGGAGATCAAGTATGAATACAAAGTTCCACTCAAGACTCATAATCCTCTCAATAGAAATATAAATGGTGGGAAATCACTCTGAGATTATAACAAACCAAGATAATCATATCAATATTTTACATCATTTCCATAAGTAATTATTACATCTGACAATAATCACACTAATATTAGAATGAAAGGTTTAGTGTCTTTGTGTATCAACCATATAATCAATTTATATTATGATAATGTGAACATTCATCCATAATTAAGGCATACTAGAATACCTTCTCGGTTTATTATAGGTTATATACATCTTCATAACACAGGGAATAGAAACATTGGAAAAGGGTGAGCTCAAATGATCAGTAAGGGGATAATTAGAGTAATTCATGATGGTGATACAACCCATATAAGTTTGAAGGAATAACATGATATTATATGATCATGGAATAAAAAATATGTGGCAATAACACAAGACATGACATCATAATCATAAGTCAAGACTCACTACCAAGATTATCATATCCTAAGGACTAAATTCCCATGGTGGCTTTAGTAAAATCCCCACTTCTATAAACTTAGTTGATAAATTCCCATGGTGGATTGGTTTCACTTCATATTCCCATAAACATAGTGGATAAAGTCCATTGGTGTATTGGGTTAACTCCCCGTTATATTTCATATTATATATAGAGAAGTAAATCTTTACATAATGAATTTGAGGGATATATTACTATTGAAACATCCATAGCATAATTAAAATAATAATATGTACATGAATATGTGTTGCACATAAGAAAAAACCTATACATAAAGCATAGGCATGATAAAATCGATGGAAAATAAGTGATCTTTATAATCTTGTCTAAAATTATAACCAAGACAATATCATGAAGAATCCCTAGATAAGAAAGAATTAAAAATATTAGATTTTAATGTCTGAATAAAGAAAATGTATTGAACATGAAGTTTTAATAAATAAAAATCCATGATAATTATTGTAAAATTACGGAAAAAAATGAACCACTTGGTGATACTTTATAAAATGATAAAAAGATATTTTAAAGAAGGAGTTAATTATTTTTTTGACCAAAATTGAAACAAGAGGGTTTTATTTAATATAATTTCATTTTTCAAAATATATTCATGGTTAAAAAAAATTATGGGGTGTTAAGTGATATGAAATAAGAAATTGGAAAGCTCTATTAAATAATATTTACTTAAAAGAGAGAATCATAAAGGGAACTGAAAAAAGAATAATCTATTTTCCACTATAAAGAATGTTAAACTGAATTGATATATATATATGAGGTATATATAAAAAAATAGATGAAATAATTAATAATAATATATTGTAAAATAGAAATAAATAATTATAATTCATAACCCAAAAGTAATGAGGGTGGTTTGGAAGATCCCTTTTTATGTTTCAAAATAATAATTTTGAAATAAAAACTTGTAAAAAGTGATAACAAAAAAATATTTTGAAACTATTTGAAGGTAAATATAAAGGAAACATGCGAAAAAACATGATTAGGTTTCCAAATATAAAGGAGAACATTGGTGGTAATATAAAAATATTAACAATGAGTGGAAATCATCATTAAAGAGGATGAAAAATATTTTCAACAATGATATAATTTTTTAAGAAGAAATTCATCGAGGTAAAATCTCTAAATTTTAAAAATTTATTTTTCACAGAGAGTAAAATAAAATAACCTGAAATAAAATCTTAGTAAGTAATTAACCAATCATATTAGTAAAAAGTTCAAGATGAAACATACTAATTCAATGAAATGGGGTTTGAGTTAAACAAACCTTTATAGTGTTGTAATTTTTTGAATTGAAAATCCATGGAAGTTGGAAAATGGGATTTATTTTTCAACACCCGACATTCCATTAAATTTATGAAAAATAAATCCTTTACCAATAAATACACAAAAAATTGAGATAATTGGTTAATATGATTCATATCTCAATGAAACAAAATTAAATAAAAAACTCTTACCATAGGTCCTGATTCATTATGAGTGTGCTCCTAAAATCCTGAAAAATTAGATTAATTTTATGTAAAACTTTATTAATGTTTTTTAACTATATTTCATTTTTATAATCTATTTATTAAGATATGTTATTTATTTTTCAAATAGTTTTCACTAATGGTAGTGACTTGGGGTGGTTCGATCGATTTTTCTGAATATTTGTCGATGTATTGACCACAATCAAATGGTTTGTAAAATAGATTCATAATATCCATAATTTTTTAGTTTTATTTATTTTATTTTCAAATAAAAAAATTATACAATTCTATAGGTTCTCCAAAAATGGTCTAAAATTAAAAAAGGTTCCTCGACATGTTCATTTAAGGCATTTAACTATACTATGACATTTTATTGTTAATATTAGTTATATAATGTCAAATATTATATTTATATTATATTAATATTATAATAAATATAATTATTATACATTAATTTTTTCTAAAGTAATCATTGTTCAGATTTAATAGAAAAATGAAATATGTCATTCTTTAGAGGTGGTAGTCCGCACGCACATATATGACACTCTTATTTTTCATAGAATGAGATGGGATATAGAAAATAAAATCATAATCATTTAAAAATGTTAATAATGTTATATTTATTATATTTATTCTTTAAATAAATATTATTTTACCATCCATGTAAGGTGGTTGTGAAAAATAGAACATATCATTCATGGAGGTGGTGGTCCACCAAAATACATGACAATGTCTCCATTTTTTGAATGATTGTTGTGGGAGTTAGAAAAGTGATAATTCATTAGTGTAATAAAATTAAGAATATTAATAATAATCATTTTATCATATTTTCATGGATATATTGTACTTTTAATATGAATAATAAGAAGAAACATTTAAAGAGTAAGTATTACTCACATGGAGAGCTTGAAAATTATTTTGAGAGTTTTCATTGAAATTAAGGGATTATGATAACTTCTAGAGATTAGAGGATTATGAATGTGAAAGGTAATTCTAGTAGATTTATATTTTTAATAATTTAAATAAAATTTATAAGGTAATGTTTTTTCTTGAAAGGATATAAGTGATCAATTTTTATAAGTGTAAAAAATAGAATTTTTTTAAATACACATTATATGTCAATGATGTCATGACACTATAGAGGGGTCAATGTTTACAAAAAATGTTTATAATTGAATATATAGGGGAGTGGGTCTAAAAATATTCAACTATTCATTTGAAAATATATTTTAAAAATATTATGAATCTTTTACTATTAGATTTTTACACTTTTTTATTTTGATTTTTTACATTGGTAACTAGTTTTATTTAACTAACCAATTAATGTTTTATTAAATATATAAGATAAAAATTATCAAAAAATTTGGGTGTTTTGAAAATAAATTTATTCTATAGTTAATCAAATCAATTTTATAAAAAATATAAAATAATCTTTTAAATCAAAACTATAATATATAGAAAAATTGTTTTTCTAGAAAAATGATGTTTTAACCATTAATTGTTATAAATATTATATAAAATTAATTACCAATTAAATGGGTGATAATATGCATATGTAATATTTTAATAAATTATATTATATTCATTTTTAATATAGATTAATTTATTTTATTATTTAAAAATTATACATTTTTAACCAAATAAATCTTTGAAAATAATTTTTTTCCATTATAGTATTAATTGAATTTAATCCTATTAATATTATTTTAATGCCTAAAAATGAAAATTTTCTTATTAAATAATATGAAAATATTTATATGAAATAAAAAATAAATTTTCTTAGTTTTAATTTCTACAAGCGATGACAACTGATTTTTAATATTAGAGAATGAAAATAGTTTCTAGAGTAAAATTTTACTTTGGCTTACAAAACATTAAACATTGAGTTTATAAATTCAACATAGAATTTTTAAAGTATTTTTTTAAAACTTAAATTTATTTTTGGTCTAATAAATTTATTTAATATGTTTTTAAGTAATAATTACTTTATGATAAACTTATAAACATTACAATATTAGTAGAAAAATATTTTTTACCATTCACCTAAAAATAAATTATTTTAATAAAATATAAAAAAATAAGCCTAAGATAATTTTCACATTTTGAATAAAAAATGGAATTTTTTATGAAATTAATATTATATAATTAATAAATTTATCCTTTGAATGAAAATATTAAATATAAATACAACGCATTTTTTTAAAAAAATGACCCTTTTAAACATTAAGTATTATTAGTACTATTTCATACAAATTCCTAACATAAATAATGTAAATATATTAGTTCATATATTGAAATATTATATATTATCGAAATAATATTTTAAATGTTATTGATTTAATATATTAGGATTAAGTACACAATACTTTAAAAAAATCGTCTTTTGAGAAGATAAATTATTATTATTAAATCATATTAATTTGTTTATCCTCTAAATGTAAAAATTATTAGTTTATTAATATATATTTATTTACTATATTTTTTATTATTATTATAATTTTCATAATAATATTTTATCTAAAATTTTGTTCCTTGTTTTTTTTCATAGTTGTGTGTGAAGCAGGCTATCGAACATATTGTTTATTTAAAGGAATGTTATATAGTAGAATCAGAGGGTATTATATTCTAACCCATTAAATAAATTTTGTTCTCTCAATTTTAATTATTACCTAATAATGAAGATATCTATGGTTATCTAAAATATTAATGTGACTCATTTTATAATTTATAGAGATATATCAACCTTATAAAGTTAGGAAGTAAATCTTTTTCCCTTAGAATAGATCATTCCTAAATAAAGAATAATATGACTTGTATGAATAATATTAACACAAACCTTGGTTCATATAACTTGGATAAAATAATGATACCACCAAGTGTTTTTATTTATAACTTAGTCACAAATAGCTGGTGAAAACTTACACAATATAAGACATCTATAATTATAGAGTGAAAAAAACCTAGAATAAATTAATTATAACTATCCACTTCAATATTAGTCTCTACAAAGGATTTTCTTTATTATCATAGTATAGGAGGTTATTGGTGTTTATTTTCAGCTCAATCCATTGGATTGGTTCACTAGTTTTCATAGTTCTCAAATTCCTCACATATAAAAAATCAAATTACTAGTGTTTCCTTAGGAATAACATTACATTTCTCCATCATGTTAACTGAACACTTTTTTCCCCATCATTTTGATGAAAAATTCCCCCTTTACCATTTATAAAACATTTTTTTAGTTCCTTTGATACATTACTTGAGGTGACCTAAGAATAAAATATATATATTTCATCTTTTTTGATGAATATTCAATATATTTCACAATAATAGACACTGAAGGACCGTAAAGGTTTAGCGTCTTTGGATACTAGAAATATAATCAATTTATTTCATAAAATTTCTTCAACATATCCTGAAAAGTCCTTTATATTATTACCCTTATAGATATATAATTCTTAGATCCTTCCATCAAAATCCATGAAATGGAAGTATAAGAAATAGTGAGCTCAAATTCTTGTAATGTTAAACATGTGAGATATGAATCATAAGAGAGTATAAGATGATCATAAGCTAATGGTAAAATAATCAAGTTCACATTATCAATTTAAAGGATTCATACCCATAAAATATTAGATTATAATTTCTAAAATCATCACATATCCAAAATCATGATTAATAAGGGTGTCAAATCAACAATCATCATTTAAGAGTCATAATAAAGTAATTTGGCATATTAATCATAGGAAACCATTATCCAATAAACATAAATACTCAAAATCATTCCCTTGTATATTATTTTGAGAATAGCTATAAAAAATTATAATCACACAAAAAAATGTAAAAATATCCAATCAAAATATTGTACAGGCATAATCTTGTGAGAATTACTATAAGTAATCATACACGCACATCAAAATGTGAACATATCTATTTGCAATCATGAACACACTTATCAACATCTTCTCATGAGATATCTATAACAAATTTAATGATGTATTAGAGGGTAATAGTTGACTCAACCATTATATAATAAAAACCATACATATATGAACCATAATTTTATAAAAAACTCATCAATTCATTATAGCATATGTTTTGGTAATGAAACACTTTTCATAAAAATTCAGCAATTTCATCATAACATAACCCATAGGAAAGAAATGAGTTTCATAAAATCAACCTTAAATCATCATCACGATAATCCATATAAAGAATGAAGGGGATGTAATAATAGTATTATATACCCAGTGAAGCACAATAATCCTTAATTTATGTTGATATAGACGATAAATATATTTATAAGTGCATTTGGACATTTCATAAAAAACAAGGAAAATTCCCTTTTCTTTTGATATCATTAAAAACTAAAAATTACCAGAATATTGTGAAAAATATTTTATTTTAAAATTACCATGTAAAATTATAAATTAACCCTAAAATCAATGATTATTCATGAATTCAAAAAAATATGTTTATGCGGTATACATTAAAAGGAATAGTCCTTTTACACTTTTTTTTTGTAAAAGCTCATAAATAACTAGTTTAGAAAAAATTGTAAAAATTAATTTTAAAACCTTTTAAAAGAAATTAAAATATTGTTTAAAATTAAATAAAAAATAATTGGATCATAAAAAATAACATTCTTTAAAAAAAATTAAAGAACATAAACTTTGAAGAAAAAGTTTGTCGACCAAAGAGGAAAAAAGGATGGTTTTTATTATAATCATTTTAGCAGTAATTTTAAGTACCAAAGAGGGGAATATGATAATATTACTTGAAAATTATGATAATAAATAGAGGAGAAGTAAATATATTGGGTTTAAATTATAATATCTATATAATTTCCCTCAATGTAAATTTAGTATAGACAATCCTGAAAAGAAATGTGATTGTAACATAAATCCATTATCTTAAGTCCCTTCTTACTTAATACATGTTCAAAATTACTATATAATAAATATTTATTTATTATAAATCTATTAAAAAACCATATTAATCTATAAAATACTATTTACCATTCCTTTCTAGTCTCCAATTAACCTTTTATTAACAATTTTTCCATATAATAGACAATTTGGTGAAAACTATCTGTTTTTCAGTCATGTTTCTGTTCGATGGTTTTGGTACTTACACCTTGGACATGGTTTCAACATATAAAAAATATTTATAGTAAAATAATAATAATATTTATTCATTATATACACTTTCATAACCATTCATATAAAGTGGTTATGAAAAATGAATTACATCACTTCGTGGAGACGGTAGTCCATACATATGCGTGAGTGATGTTTCATGTTTTTTATGGATGGAACAAAATAAAGGTAAATAATAATTAAACTTTAAAAAATAATTATTATATCATAAATATAATATATATCAATTAAATATATCCTTATTACTATCTATATTAAACATAAATAAAAAATTGATCAGATTGCTTTGTGGAGGTGGTGGTCCACACGTACGCACGAGCGACGTTATCATTTTCCAATGAATGAGAAGGTAAAGAGTTTGATAAGATATTATTATTATAGAAGAATAATTATGTAATAAATATAATATATAAATATTAAATCCATCATAATAAAAAAATTAATGATTATGAGGGAAAATGAGTCATATTGTTGCGTGGTAGTGGTAGTCCACACATTCGCACGAGCAATACTTTCATTTCCAATTTGATGGAAAGGAGGTAGAAAATGGTTGTACCATAATCATAAAAACATATAAGTATATTTATGATACTATATTAATTATGTTAGTATGGATTCAATAGATTTATAGTAACTAGAATAAGAATGAAACTTGATAAAGATCGGTAAGATTATATACCTCTTCTTTGAGAAACATCCTTTGAATATCTTCTTAAAGACCTTTAGGTTGCTCTTTTAAGAATACA
Organism: Viscum album; assembly: GCA_963277665.1. Classification (NCBI taxonomy): domain Eukaryota; kingdom Viridiplantae; phylum Streptophyta; class Magnoliopsida; order Santalales; family Viscaceae; genus Viscum; species Viscum album. Next base: position 603,496,546 of record OY728122.1, read on the forward strand.
ATAACTTCAATAATATTTATTGAGAAGTTAAAAAGAGATTTTTTAGGGTTTAATAGATATAAAGAGATCAATTGGTGTGGATAAGAGAGGATAGGGGTGCCCTTTTATAAGTATGGGGAGTGGAACATTTCTAATTATTTTGAATATTTAAAAATAATAAAGTCACTATCAAGGGAAAATGGGTCACAATTGGGTCAAGTTAAAATATAGAATGAGATATAATCAAGATATATTCATCAAATAGGAATAATATATGTTTTTATTCCATTTTATCCATTATCTACTTAGTTTAGCATCTCGTTAACCCCTTTTAATATTATTCGTAGTAATGAAATTTTAACTTGGTAACTTTTCATAATGATAGATAATTAAGTTAGAAATATTAAATAATATTAATTATTATTATTCTAAATATATAATTCATTTTATAATATTCTATTTATATAAGTGAAAAAATTCTTTTTAAAATAAGTGCACAAAATGTAATAAAACCGTTTTTAGAGAAATGCATTTTAATCATAAAACAGAGTTTTCTTTCATTACATTTTATGTAAAAACAATTTGAGAAATGTTAACATATTTGAATTAATATATTATATAAAAATATATTTAAAATAATTCATAAATTTATATTAATTTAATTTATTAACATAAAAACATATTGTGCACAAAAAAATATTTTTTATAATGAAAACATATATTTTTACCTTAAAATGGGTTTGTTTTAATTTATATCCACTTTAAAACCAATGAATTAATTTTATAAATGAGTAATTAATATTTTTTTATAATTTATTTTTCGCCATTAATATACTCCAATATAATAGTTGGGAGATATCTATCACATTAAAAAATTTTAATTCAATAATATATTGTGGTTCGTTTAAACACTATGTTATGTGTAAAGCATGGTATAAAAGAAGTTAAATTCTTATAAAGATAAATATATCATAAAATATTATAGTGTTACATTATACCCCCTTATAAGAATTTATCCCTTAAAATTATATCACTTTGATAAACACAACTATGTATAATTATTCTTCTTCACATCTTCAGGTTCCCACATATCTTCCATAAATTTATGTTTTCACCAAAAATCATTGACCAAGTGAGTGGTATTATTCCACCGCACTTTCTATATATAATAAAAAATCACCACAAATTGTTCCTCATAGGAGAGATCATTCTCTAGTTGTTTGTCCTCTGATTTCAGTACATGTGAATGATATGATATATGCTTCCTCAAGATAGATACGTGAAACACATTGTGAACTTGAGAAAGATTTGATGGAAGCACTAAGTGATAAGAAACTATCCCTATATAATCAATAATTTCAAAGGGAATGTTATATATAGGGATCAAATTCCCATTCTTTAAAAATATCATAAATTTCTTCCAAGGAGATATTCATAGGAATAAATTTTCACTAACTTCAAACTCTATATCTCACTAACGGTGTTCAACATAACTTTTCTATCAATTCTGAGCTGCCTTGATGTATTTTTGAATATCTACAACCATGTCTTCCATTTATAGAACCTTCTAAGCTCCCAATATATTTTTTAATGTACCATATTTTAATAAAAGTACAAATAGATTTTTTTTCAATATAAAACCTCATTTTAATCTTAGCAAATGTAAAATATGGCTTATGGAAGGTCCCAAAAGTGTTCAAGGATTTTTTGGAGCCTAGAGTTCCATAAAGTGGGAGAAATTACTAGGACACATGGTTAGTAGAAACCATACCATCTAGGTCAAACAATTAATTATAACTATATGGGGCAAGACAAAAGTGTAGTATGAGTCACACAATTTGTGTGAAGATATGCGACTCAAGGTGCGTAGTCTTGTGAGATACCTTAAATTTTTTGACAATGGGATTTCCACATAATTTGTGCACTATTTGGGAAACCATGGGCTTTAACCATGTGGCTCCATTCCTTAAGAAGTGGCTGTAGCACTATTTTAACACGTTTTTTACAAACCGTTCGGCAAAACCATGCTCCCCTATTTGAGGGTGAAAAGTTCATTTTCCCTTAATGAGTTCTATTGACCCTATCTATTTGTCTTCTTCTATTGTCCAATATATTAATTGTTCTATTTTCATCCCATAGCTTTCCTCCTCCATCAATCTAGGCTTTGAGATAACTCTCACATCTGATGTCAATTCAAGAATCATCAGAAGAATTTGATCCATTTTGATATGTTATTCAATCCTATCTCTTCCTATCTAAGTTTATCTTGAATATATTTATCTATTTAGGTGGAAAAACATTTTCTCTATTTTCAGTGTGTAGGACTATTTCTTAGATTTCTTCCAACATATGTTGAATCTGATGCTGATATTGAGTGAGGATTCATATACAACCTTGAGTTAGTTGGTATTACAAGTTTCCCCATGAGTTTCAATGTCTCATAGCTAAGACATTGTTCCACACACTAAATTTTTCCGAGCATCTCCTTTTAATTGAGTTCTTCATATTAAATTGATCCTTACACCTTGATACATTCATTTTGATCCTTGTTTAGTAGACTAGAGTTTTTTGATTTCATTTATGGACACCCCCTTGGGTGTGCCAAGATGAATTAACACTTATGGTTAAAATTGTATACACCTAGATCACCTCATAAGTGTTCAAATTAACTTTAAATTGAATTTCCCTTATACTGTGATTTCTTAATTGAACCGAGGGTACCTCCTATGTTCTTAGACAACCTATTCTTGGAATTTAATATGTATGAAATTCCCTTAATGACCATGACATGTTCTAATTTTCCCATTGAGCCTTATTAATTGACTTTCCTTGATTTACTAAATTGAATGGGTTGGAATTATATGGAATAAATTTTACTTAGAAGATTTCTATTAATTTAATAAATAAAATGAAATAAAATATTAAAGGTGACAAGGCTACACTATATATTTCTTGTTATATTAAATGCTCCTTGTAAACTTTCCTGCCTTCAAGGAAGGTCAAATTTACTAATGGGACACATGATAGGCATTGCATCATGCATTATATTTTAAACATGAATATGAATTATTTATATATTTGGGCTTGGTGAACATAACACATGATAGGAATTTACTCATGACCATTGTTATCATTATGATTTAGACTTTATAGAGGTTGTGGTATAATGGTAAGGTATATGTTGAGAATGAAGAAATCAAGAACCCTTACATCAGGTGTTGAACAAGACATCTCACACCATTGACACCCGTTGGACGATACACTTGACACACCACATCCCTTGTTTGAGTGTTGAAAAGATGACACGCTCACCATCTCAAGTGACAATGATGACGTCTCGCACTCATTATGAGACGTGGGAAAAGTACCCTATTGTTTGATTTTATAGGCTCATTATACTAGTTATAGATGTCTAAGGTACGACCCAGTCCAGCCAACACAAGTATTCAAGGTATGTGGCCACTTACATCCACATGTAATTGGTTCATATAGGTGGATGAAATATATATAATTATACTATATATATATATATTAATACTATATATAAATATATTGAGGGATAAAACATACATTATAGCCATGAGATGAAGTAGGTAGATCCACCAGCTGTCTTTTTGGAACTTGAATGTGCGGTTATTTATTTATTCATCATTGTTAATTAATTACTTAGGCCCACACAATGTTTAGTTCCGAGCACTACTTGGATCGTGTGTAGAAACCGTTGGTGGTTTCCTACTGATATTTTTATCTCAAACCCTACTAAGGATGCCTTTAGTGCCTGAGATGGTTATGTGTCTATAGGTACTTATAAGGGAAAGAACCATGCTACTAGTCTTTGATATGCTTGACTTATAGATGAAGTATTGGAGTAGAAGACTAAGCTTAGACTTGAGATATTAGTGGAGAAGTTTTTTTCCTTCTTTTAGTTTTTATATATCATGACTTTATATGTCTATCCCATGTTCCCCTTTTGCATATTAGCATACAATAAATCCATGTATATGACTCTAAATAGTGTATTTTGATATTATTCAGTTTTTGAGTTATTTATACTTCTATTTTTTATTTATTCATTCTGTTTATATTATGATTTTATTGTTGTTTTTTATCTATTTTATCCGTTATTCCACTATGATAAGTGTTTATAACCTCCACACCAGATTACCTTTACACCCTTACTCCTAGTCTACACCCTCTAGAAAATGGGGAGACACACTTTATGCCATGAAACCCACCATCATGGGGCATGAGTTTAGTGGATCCCCATTTGGGATGTTAAAAAGTGGATTTTGAGGTTTTATTCTTTTGTATTACAGTACTATAAAACTTCTCTATACCCATAGAGTCTATACCCATAGATTTGAGAAACAATGGCTATATAATGTCTACCCAAGCCTATACCCATGGTTTTAAAAAACCATTGGTATATGTTGATCTATACCAATGTTTTTTTAAAAACTGTGGGTATAGATATTTAGTTAGGAATCCTCAATCCGTATCCCTCCCCTCCTCATTTGAACCCTGGCTCTCCTCTCCCCTCCTTAGGAGAGCTTTGAAATCACCCTCCTTTTCACTGGTGATCTTCAGTGTCCTCTCCTCCCCTCAGGAAATCTTTTCTGTCCCCCCTCCCCTACCCTAATTTCCCTCTCATCTAAGTGAGTAACGACCTCCCATACCCTTTGATGATCTCCTCTATTTGAATCATTTTTTGATTCAAATATTCTTCAACATCACATAAGTGAGTTCTGAGTCGTTTTGGTGTTTTTCTTAGTATTTTTTTTTATTTTTATCTATTTTACCATGTGATTGATTTAAGACAATCGTTGTTTTTATAATGGATAAATATAGATTTATTTATTTTTGGTTAATTTTTTTTACATTCTAGACTTTATGAGTTTTCGTTCATCCTAAGAAGTAAACCACTCTAACGCTTTTAATTTTTTATGGATGTGGTTTGATGTTCCTTTTTCAATCATAAATTTTGTTGGTTTCCCTACTTTTTTATTGAATTTTGGATTTTTTTAGCACCATGCCTTAGTGTGGTAGTGTGTGTAGAAATTTGAGTATATTTATGCTACTTGTGCTATTTTATATTTTTTTTGGAGTTTGGTTGGAGGTTGTTTTTCCTTTATTACTACGCGGGTTCCCACTAATCCCCAAAAAAGTGGTGTATTACGTTCTTAATTTCCTAAATATAGTAGACCTCTATATTTTTTGGTGTCTTTGATGTATATCTATATTAAAAATAATATAAAAATATGTGCAAGATATATTGTTTATTATAAATTATATTTTAAGTAAAAGTCATATACTATGTGTTTTATGAAATGTTAATATCAGGTTATCATCAAAGAATTAATATTTTATTTATCGAATGATTTAATAATAATTATAAAAATGTAATAAAAATGTTTAATAAATGTTTTTCAATTGCATGTGGTTGTTTTTCTTGCTTATAGGGAGTTTTAATTTCTTGATTCACTTCCTTTACATTGTTTCCAATTTTATGATACGTTTTATCATGCTAAAAAAATTTGTTATACAAACTAACTATTGTTGGATTTAAATATGAAAATGGGGTATTTAATTGAAGGTTTATTAGAGATGAGGTGAGTGGATTTTAATAGTTTTTAATATATTTATTGTTGACTCTATTTAGAAAACTTCATTTAAGATACTACTATACTCAAGGGGGTTCTATAAATAATTAAACTTTCTTGTTTATGTTACAGATTACCTATATTTTACATTGTTTTAATTACAATCATTCTAGGATAGACTAGTTTAGGATTTTTATTTGGATAATTATTTTTGGGATACTATCACTAGTTTAGATTATGCTCTAGATAGTTACTTTACCACTTGTTTAGGATCAATCTTTAGTTAGAGGACTACATTTTGTTTATGTATTAACTAAAAGGATCATGGAAATCATTTCATTAGGCCCATGGTTAATCTTTGATGATGTGAGGGAATAAATTATGTAATATATTTGTTTTATTTATAAATTTATTTATGTGAATGTGAATTTTGAGTAAACATTATTTATATGTGATTTTATTTTTTTACTTTTATTGTATATAATTAAATGGTTTATTTTCTTATCTAAATTTTAAAATAGAATGTTAACTTTTTTCCTAATGTTTGTGCATAGAGAATTTTGTGGAATCTAAAAGGGAACCAATTCTGAAAACTGTTATACACAATTTGTGTGTATATAGACTTGGTATCATTTAATGAAAGTAATGAAAAATATTTTCCTTGAGATAATGGGTATTTGAAGTATTTTTCATGATTGGATGAGATAATAGATGGGATATGCATACTTTCCACATGGATATGGGTAGATGTAGTTTGTTTTCAATTCTACTTACATTTTTAGGTTTATAGCCTCTTGGCCTTCAAACCCCATATTCCATTGTTTTTTTATATTTTATATGACATTTGGATATATATAAAAGATAGTGATTAGGTTTAAATTTTATTTCCTTATGTTTTATAATATATTTAATATTTCATTATGTTATTATTCCATGTCTGAATGTTATTTATTTCCAAAAAACTTTATTTTATATGTATTAATGAAAAATATATTGATTTTACATCCTAGGTTCCCTGATGTATTTTTTTGTTTTATTTTTATTCAGGAGAAATAATTTTCATTATGTAAGTTGATATCCTTGGAACTTATTACTAGCCCCTATTGATCAGGAATAAAATTTATGCCTTGTAGTAGACCAGATCATGTATAGGGATAGATATATAAGGTTGGGTTATTAAAACAAAAGTGAGTAAAAGGGATTAATATCGATTGTAGTGTCAAATTTATTCCATTTATCTAGCATGATAGTAAATTATTAAATATTAGGGATTCCCACCTTGGTTTTTTATTTTTAGTCATCACTTATAACATATGTCATTTCTCTTATTCTTTTTTTTCTAGCTACAAGTATGATATGATGACATTTATATTAAAATAGTTTTTAATCATTTTTTTAATTATTTTTTACATTTTTTATTGGAACATAAGAGAAATGATAGAAGCTGGATGTATTATATGTCATTTTTTTCTTCCCTTTAACAGAATGGATAGAAGCTGGATGTATCATAATCATTAGATTACAACTGAATTTAAAAATATTTCTTGTTATATTTTTCATTTAACACTGCTTCAGTTGAAGGGTGTATAAATTATTGATGCTATAATTATGTTGGAAGACCTTAGTTAATTAGGGAAGAAATTAGCTACCATATAATGATAGTTTGATTTCAAACAAACTATTATGTTTTGTATCACAATGGAGAGTTGATACACTATTCTACTATTCACGAATGAAAAGAAAGAAGTGGTTTGGGGAGTTTGATATTAAACCGTTTTCTATTTGTGTATAATCACAAGAGAGATATAATACCAATGTAAGAAGATAATGATATCAGTACACATGAGGAGAAAACTAAATATGACGATGCTTAAAGAGTGATAAATTTAATGGATGATGCTAGAACTCCAGTATATAATGAATTTCTTAAAATGACCATGTTCAAATTGTTAATGGTTTTATATAATGAAAAATAAATGGATAGAATTTCTTATACTTCTATTTATTATATTCTTAATTTTTCTGGGGGAATTTCTTCCTAATGGTGCAAATATTCTCTCAAATGATTATAAGGAATGGAAGCTAATTAAGAAGCTTGAAAATTTATTAATAAAGTTCATGATTAATAGAAATATTTCATTTTATTTTAGGATGAAACATATGACATTAATAACTATAAAGAATTTGTTACATCTTTATGGAAGGAAAATGCAGATGGAACACCATCTCGTGTTCCATAGAATGTATTGTGGCACTTTCCATTGATTCACAAGATTCAAAATATATTCATTTCTATATAAATATCATCTTATATGAGATTACAAAATTCTAATAGAAAGAAACATAATTATGAGTTAGTTAATCCCGTAGATGGATTATCATTTTAGTAATTTTATACCAAACATCTTGATTTTTTATCTGAGGTTCATAACATTAGATTGGGTCTATCCTATGATGGTTTTAATCTGTTTGGTCAGATTCTTATTACTCATAACATGTGGCCTATTTTTATTCACATTTATAATTTGATTCTATAGATGTGTAAGAAAACCCCTTTCAATTTCTTAAGTATACTAATATATATACTTCCTAATCTTGGAAATTATATATACATATAATTTAAATATTTTATGTGATATTTGAAGCATCTTTGGGATATGGGTGTGTGCACATTCAATGCTTCTTCAAAAAATATATTTTAGATGCGTGTTCCCCTTATATGGACTATAAATAATTTCCTTGCTTATGCAATGATTTATGGTTGGAGCATAAAGGGAAAACAATCATTTCCAATTTTTATGACGAATACATGATCAAGAAGGATTAAATATTTTCATAGTTTTAGTTTCATGGGGCTTTTATTATTCTTTATAATGGATCATCAATAAATGATGAATCACTGGAGGTTTGATAATACTGTTGACACTGAATGACCACATCAATTTACTTTAGGAACATATTTGATTAATGAATTAAAAGATTTTAGTATTTTATTAGGGAAAGCTTAGATGAAATATAAAAAGAGTAAGACTGTTGACACAAAATTCATTTATAATTGGAAAAAGAGAATTGTTTTTTTGAGTTACCATATTGGTCAATCAATTTGTTAAGTCATTGTTTAGACATAATGAATATTAAAAAAAATATATGTGAAATATATCTTTAAATTATTCTAAATATCAAGGGGAAGACCAAAGATGACTTCCGATCTCATCGGGACTTGATGGATTGTGGTATTCGACTAGAACTACATCCCGTGTTCATTAGTGAAAACAAAAGAAAAGTTCCTTGTGCTTATTATGTGATGACATCATTATAGAAAAATAAATTTCAAGATGTATTATAGAATATCAAGGTTCTTAATGTCTATTCCAGTAACATATCTATACTTTTAAATTGAAGGGATTTAATAATAAAATCCCCAAAAACTCATTATTATCACATCCTTCTTCATGAATTGACTCCAATAGCAATTCATCATTTACAATCCAACAATTTAAGGGTCAAAATTATTCACTTGTTCCATTTTTTGATACTTTTTTTATAAAATGTTATCCAAGTCATTCATGGTAAAAATGTAGCAAGAGGCTCCATTAATTTTGTTTGAATTGGAAATAAACTTCTTCCATTTTTCTCTTGCATACTGCATTTAACAGTTCATATTCCAACTAAAACACTTCTTGGGAGAGCCATTTATTCTTGGGGGATGTATCCTACTGAAAAAATATGTTCACAATTAAATAATATTCTTGAAATAATAATTATCCTAAAGGTTCAATTGTTAGAGGTTATCTGGTTCAAGAATGTATAGATTTTTGTTATGTGTATTTGTCTCATATGAGAACAAGACCTAAGTGACCAATGAGAAATAAATATGAGAAGTATAGGGAAATTTACCCCTCATTTCCATCTTTTCCCAAAATAGGAGGAATTCCTAGGTCATATACATTGGATATAATGTGGCTTGAAGAGTAGGATATGGCACATCGCAAAATCTTGTTTAACTGCAGTTTATTCAATGACTATATCAAGTATGTAATTTGGATATTTATATATTATCTCATATTATTACATTTCATATATAACTTCTAATTTTATTAAAATTTTATATATGAACATATAAAAATTTTAAGTAGAGTTCATAAATGTTTTCCTTTGAGAAAAAGAGAGGATTTTCATAACTAAGAGTTTATTGTTTGGTTGAAATCAAAGGTATGACCATTACTTTAATTAACTTAATTTATTTATATCCATTTAGTTATATTATTCATATATATTTCAGGTATTGAGTTTAACTATTGACTCCATTTATAAAGAATTAAAATCTTTGGAATTTGGTCTCAATTATTTTGTTCGTTAATGAAAATATTTAATAATCAATTGGTATAAATTTTTAACAACTGATCAAGTAGTGAACATCAGAACACAACAAGATGGAGTTATGTTAATTGTTAAAATTGACCATTATGCCAGTGCATCATATAGTTAACCCTAATATAAATATGTTTATTATTATAGACTTGTTGATAAAATATTTCTATTGGATTACTACCCTCAATGTAGATTCATTATGATGAAATGAAAATGGTTAGACTCAATGACGTGATATGGTAAATTTATTGATGATTTTGGACTCATAGTTATTAACATGAGTCAATTACTGGATATCGATGAACCAAAAATTTTGGAACCAATTGAGAAACAAGTGATTTATGTGAAAGATCATATAATACCTGATTATGATATCATTAATGAAGTAATCCCAAGACATATTTTTCATGATACTGGGGAAGAAATTGACACCATTGACACCCCATTGGTGTTTACAAATTTTTTTATTTGATGACTCAAATATTCCCATTATGAGAGTTGATTTTGAAACTGAAGTAGTGGTGGGTAATATATATAAGCAACCATATATGTTCACAGTTCATTAAGTTAACCTTGAAATTAGTTTCTCATGTTGGTATTACAATAATTAATTTAATTTAGTTTTGGTTTGGGATGATATGTATGTTTTAGTATTTTTTGGTTTCGTTCCATTTAATTAGACTTATTTTAATTTAGAAAACCGGGTTTAAAATGGGTTTCTATAAATGTATAAATTGGTTTTAATTTTTTTTATTAAAACATGTTATGAAATTTTTTAGTAATTCAGTGACTTCTAAGTTTCATGCATGAATTTTAAAAACTATTTCTAAAAATCGTACATTTCCTTCTTTTCTAGATCATAAAAGAAGTTCAAAGTAACCTATTATTTTATATTGATCAATAGATTCATGAGTGGAGGTAGGATACTTTTCTTCCCTTAGTGAGTATAATATTTTTAATAATTTTCTTCTTCATTAGATATAATTTCATGTTCATATTCTATATCATTTTTTTGGGATATTTCGTTGCACCGGATTTGACTCATCATACCAACATGGGTCTAAGTGGGGATGCTTTTAGACCTATAAGGAGCACTCATCTTACATGTTCCCACACTAACCCACCAACTAACACCCAATATACCACAAAATTCCATCCTACTCTTGAGCCTCTAGGGATGTTCCCACAAATTTATCATCTCATTTAGCCTCTTATTCTCATACCATGTCTACACTACCTTTAGGGATGTTCCTACCCATGCCTCCATCATTATCTCATTTATAATATTCTTCCCATACCATGTCTACATATTTTATAGGGATGTTCCTAACCATGCGTCCATCATCATCTCATTTATCCTCTTCTTCCCATACCATGTGTACACTGCCTATAGGGATGGTTCCGCCTATAACATTTCCATATCCATTGATGTATCCCTAAACCTAATACTCATATTCTATAATATATACATCACCTACATTTCATTATATCCATCCATGATCTTATGATTATTTTCCTTTATCTCTCACTCACGTGCATGAAGATCACCCAAATCATGCACTGGAAAAGACACATCCTTTAGAGGTTACTGATCCATGATATCCCATGGATCCATCAGAGCATATTGAGAAAACATCATCAGTTTTTTATTATTACTATGTCAAAATATATAACTTCATTTTTTTCCTATTTTATCATGACTTAATTCTTCTTCTTCCTTTTCTACCTTTTATCTTATTTAGTGGTATCTTATAGTAGGTGATGTGGGCACACCTGTATGCGGGAATAATGGAATCTCCAAACAGAAATAATGGTGGATTGCAATAAAGAAAATTAGATGATAAGTAAAAATTCAGGGCAATATTGAAGTTTCATGATCACTTTATCCAAGTACCATAGTATTATTCCGGTGGAACCAGTCTCATGGTGAAATCTGGGTAATGACACCAAGGACAAATCATGGGATATGGGTAAGAAAATTTTAAAAATTTATATCTCTAATTTTTTGTAACTATATGAATTAAAATGTTTGTTATAGATCCTGTTTAACTTTCCAAAATGTAAAGATAATAATGTTGAAAGGTTGATGGATCATGGGGAGTTATGAAGATCATACAAACACAAGTTATATGTTTTTTAGAGGAGTAATGTTGGTTCTGATTTAGAGTGTGTACCCATATTCCCTAACTTTCCAAAAACACAATATCAAAAAATGATCTCATATTGGAAGACTGATGAGTTTAAGGCATTCCAAATCTTTAATAGTTTTCCTATATATTTTAATTCTTATTACTTGTATTGATTTTTTTGTTTTTAGTAAGCATCAAAAAAAGAACAAAGAGTCAATGATGTTTCTACACACAATGGGGAACAGTACAATGCCCGAGCATGAGAAGCACCAGGTACTTTAATATAAATATAAATTATATCTACATTTATATTGTTACTTAGTTAGATATTTATATTTTCATGTCTTAATTTTATTCAATATTAATTTCTTATATTGGAAATATAAGAATTATTTCATATTATTCTATTAAATAATTATGATATACCATAAAAAAGTCAATTTTAAAGATGATACAATGTATCTTTACATAAAGAACTGAACAATACGATAACTATTTTTTTAAAACATGATACATAATAATATTTTAACATGAAAAAATCCCATTGGAAATGTGACATAGTGTCCATATCATAGATTACTCGGGATACACCTTCCTTCATCTAATTAAAATGCTTACATTAATTATTAGAACCCTTTTCAACATCATTGGTTCTAATATTTATATTTAACTCTATGAGTTAGATATTTTATATAATATTATTATATTAATTTTAATAATTAAATGAAATTATGAACATATTTTATGTATTATATTATGATTTCTTCTTCTTTAAATCACCATAATTCCTCTTCTAGGAAACTTTCTTTCCTCATGTTATTTATAAAGCCTCTTGCTTATTTTTATACTATGGTAATATTCATTTTCAATGAATGTTTGTAGTGTTCACTTGGAATTTATTTCTATTTTCACCACTAAATAATAGATTATATTTACAAAAATTTCATTATGAGTAGCTAAAATTATATAGTTTTTATCATCAGCTTTTATTTATGATTTTTTCATCAATTTTTATCACATTTTCAAATTTATGAATTTTTAATTCATTTAAAATTTATTCATCTTTATTATTATTTGAGATTATAAAATGTTTATTTTATTAATATATGTATACTAATCAATTTCATTTGCAGTAAGCAATATTGGCCATCAAATGCTGCATGCCTCATGAAAAATTATTTTCCTTGAGTAGGGAGAAAAAGGACCGAAATGTAGTAAATGCACAAACACAAAAAATTGAAAGTATAATAATTTATAATTCAAATTTTTATATGAAATTAAAAATTAAATACCGTTTTTATATTATCTACAGTCTTCCCTAGAGTAAATTGATGATAAAGAAGATGAAAACTTCAGGCCAAAAGATCATTTGAGTTAGGTACTAGGTGAGGAGAACCCAGGGAGAGTCTGATGTAAACCAGAGAAAAACATCACCCCGTATAGTTATTAGTCCTCTTCAGGATCCTATCAAACAAATCAGACCCCTGTATCTAGAAAGTGATCATACAAAAGCAATAAAGGCAAACAAAAAATCTCTACAGGATCTTGAAAGAAGTAAACATGAGAGTGAAAGAAGTAAGATGATCACCAAACACTTCCAAAAAGCTATGTCATTTATAATTCAATCACTTACATTAGATCCTTATAATACCATTGATTCATATTTGGAATAAATTCACTCTTTAAATGATTCCCCAAGTGATTACATTGAGGTTCCTAGTGTCGGTGGAGCTGATGGTGGTTGAGATGATGATGTTGATGATGTTGTTGATGATTTTGCTACTCGAGATGATACAATTTCTACTCTATTTGGTGTTGTTGGTGATGAGGATGTTGCTTATAATGATGGTGTTGTTTTTGATGTTGATGAAGATAAGGATATTGGTTATGGGGGAGATATTTAACCCCTCCATTTTTGACTTAGTAGGAAGGAGACTTGTGAATGTTTTTTAATGACTTGAATTGATTGCTTGAATGGATGTATATGTTTGATTTATTATTTTATATGGTAGGAAAATTATTACAAGAAATTGTTTAAATTATAAAAATAAAATATTTGTACTACATTGAATGTATACTAAGTGTTTTATTTGATTTAACGGTTCATGAGTGGGAGGGAGAGGTGTTGCTGCTGCCAAATGAAGGCAGCTACCTATACCCATAGTTTGGATAACTGTGTGTATAGGTTCTACAATGGGATAATCTATACCCATAGTTTCTAAAACCTTGGGTATAGATATATACCAATGATTTAATTTAATATATGGGTATGGTATAATATATAGGCCCTATACCCATGATTTTTATAGAAACTGTGGGTATAGGTCTATACCCACACCTCCATCAACCACAGTTCCTAAAACCATGGGTATAACCTATTCCCATGTTTTTTGGGGATATAACCACAATTTAAAACTATGGGTATCGAGTGATATTACAGTAATATTACTGTTTGGATATTATATCGGATATAAGTATTTAAAAATGGATTTGGAATTAACCATATTCCTGGATATAGCTAACACATGTATAGGGGAAACCTAAATTTCCTGGGAAGGGAAATTGTAATTATTGATTATAATTTTTATGGTTTATAAAATTTAACCATTGGGAGAAAAACTTATTTTATAGTGTCACTATTATTTATATAATTTAAATGATGATTTATTTACCATGGCCTAATGAAATTAGGTATTTTTATTAGACCATGCATCATTATTAGGCACACTAGGAATAATATGCCATGTATTTTTCCATGTCACATATATTTTCAGCATGCATTTTCTTTTTTCATATTGTTAGTGCCTTGAATATTTATTGAGTTATGATAACACTTCTTACAGGAATTGGAAGACATAATTGATACTTAAATTTCATGCCTTAACATAACAAGGTTTTCCTAAATAGGTTAAAGAAGAAACCATAAGCAGTCAATTACATCACATTGAGCCATGGACCTTTGGTCACATTGGATGGAATGTGTTATGGTGTGGGTTAAGTGGATGACATATTTTTGGTCATAAGGAGTATTGGACATTAAGGATCAGAAATGGTAATACACATAATTCATCTATTTAATGTAATTTGATTTTTTGAATAATCAGAAATTCAAAATGAATATGACTTATAATGTGAATGTAGTTATCCTATACATATGAAATCTATAATCATATCTGGACCTAGACATAGTAGTGGGTAGTGGAGTATCTATTATGTTCTTATTAAATTTTAATCTCTTATATTGTCTATACCTAGATTTGGGAGCAGGAATAGAGGTGTTATTGTTATTATAAGAAGGATTTATACCCAACCAAATTTTATATCTACAAACTTCTCAATTAATTCAATATCTTCCAAGGTGTACGTTTGGAATTGTAGTGTTATGACACCACGACGTCCTCTGGTCATGTGCCCTAAAGGTGGTGACGACCATGCACTTGAGATGGAGGGCCTTGAGTCGACAGTGATTCCTTATTGAGTGCCACCTATGGAACCTATTCCACTTCAATAAATGGGCACTGATGCCCAGTTCTGAGAGGGATTTCTCTATATGCTACAAAATATGAATGGTTTTATTCAACCTACCCCAAGTGTGGCAGTCTTGACATAGGAATTCCCTATGTTTCATCCTCCCACCTTCTTAAGGGATGGTGTACCACATGGTGCAAATTCATGGTTAGAAGCTATCCTTTCTATATTTGATCATCTTGAGATGAATCTAAAGCAGGGGGTCATGCTTGAAATATTTAAGCTATGAAATTCTTCCAAGATGTGGTGGGATGTTATCACCGAGGAAGATCGACATCATAATATGTTCTATGAATATTTATAGAAAATTTTCTATAAATAATTCTTTTTCCAAAATCTGATCACTAAAAAATATAGAGAAATCATGAACCTGTAGTAGGAGAGTATGTTAGTTATGAAATACTCTTCCCATTTCATTAAGAAACACCAGTTTACTCCTTCTCTAGTGGGTGATGATCTTATGAACTCCAGATGACTCAAGGATGCTCTGGTTTATGTCATCTAGTCAAAGGTCAATGTTTTCTAGCAGACTAATATTTCTGAAATCATTAACTAGACCCTTATTACAGAGAGAAACCTGAGAGAAGATGATGGTGCGAATCAGGGTGGTTCGGTACCAAGAGATACTAGTGGTTCTTCTTTTGGGAGAAAGATACATTTTAAGGATACTCATGGAGGTATTTGCAGTAAATATCTTTAAGATGATTGCTTTCTGATATGTCACCAGTGTGGGATGTTATAACACATGAAACCATAGTACTTAAGTGATCCAATGGAATGTAGTGGGTACGGAAGGATGGGGAATATATAGTGATTCTGCCGAACATTCCCATCAGTTCATAGTGAGTAGGGATATAATATTACTCAATGATCATGAGAAGGACCAATAATATAATGCTATAATGGAAGTTGGAATACTACTGACCGATCAGGTTGAGGTGGAAGGTGAGGCAAAGGATGTTAAACTTATTATTCTCATTTCCAAAAGGGTGAGCTTTATTAGGGAATTTAGGCAGTGGCTTAGGGTCGTGGTACCAACCAGTTTCATATAGTTCACCCTACACTAGAGAATCAGTGCTCTTGAAATTCTACAATATAAGGTACCATTCTAGTAGTCTCCACTTTAGTGTCTACTTTATTTGACATGGGGTCATCTCACTCTTCTATATCTGAGGAGACCATGGGACGTTTAGGCCTTGATATAAAACACTTCTATAGAATTATGATCTATATACTCCACTATGAATCCAATCAAAGGGAATTATCTATTTTAAGGATTTCCCCTTAAGATAAGAGGATATATTTGTATGTGGAACATTTTCATCCTTGACATGACGAGATTTGACATAATCCTTAGGATAGACTGGCTAGTTCCCTATCGAGACCATATTGATTTCTATCATCAGAGGGTGATGTTTACATTACTATAGAGAGATAGGTGCATACATAAGTGATAATGGAATATTGGTGCACCATGATAAGGACCTGAGAAGAAAAGTCTAGGCTGCATGACAACTCAGATTTCCTGTCTTTTCCATGATGACTAGGGGTTATGACCCACTATTTTTTCTACTATAGTATAGAATTTCAATGAAATCAATCCTAATGAATTATGTGGAATACCATTAGTGCAATAGGCAGAATTTACCATTGATATTGTGCCAAGAGTAGCGTCAGTGACCATTCCTCCTTATAGGATGGACCCTATAGAGCTTTTAGAGTTCAAGAAGCAATCGGGGGATCTAGAGGCCAAAGGATTCATATGCCCCAACATTCCTACTTGGGGCTTATTGATCCTTTTTTCCAAGGAGGATGGTACCCTCATACCTTTTGTTTATTACCATCGATTTAACTATCTTACAATAAGAATCAGTATCCCGAACTAGAATAGATGACTTCTTGATCAGATCTATGGAGAAAAAGTGTTTTCAGAAAGAGATTTTAGGTTTGGCTATCACCAGGTTCATGTCAGGTCCTTAGACATTCCTTACACAAATTTTTGGAGAAGGTATAGTCTTTATGAGTACCTTGTCATGTAATTTAGTCTAAAAAATGCACATACTATTTTCATCGATCTTACGAATCAGGTTTTCCACCCATATCTAGATTCATTTATCGTAGTATTTTTTGAAGATATCTTAGTGTATTCATGCTCCAGACACGACCATGAAACCCATTTTGAGATCATTCGTAATACACTGAGAGAGAATCATCTCTATGCTATGCTTGGTAAATACCACTTCCGGATCAACAAAATAGACATATTGGGTGACATTATATTGAAGCAAAGAGTTTTTGTAGACCTAGATAAAGTGAGATCTATAGTTTCTTTGGAGAATCCCAAGAATGAATTAGATATTCAATGTTTTTTGGGGGATTTAAGGATATTATATATGCTTCATCTTGGATTTCTTACATATTGTAGCATGAATTATAGGCTTGAAAAAGAAAGGTGTGAAATTCATATGGTCAGAATCTTATGAAGAAGCCTTTCAGGAGTTAAAGTGTCATTTGACTTCGTCATCAATACTGATTTTTTTGGATCTAGGTATGAAATATATTGTATATTGAGACACATCAGGTATTAGGATTGAATATATTCTAATAAAGGATGAGTGAGTTGTTGCATAAGGTTTTCATTAGTTGAAGACTCACAAGCGGAATTACCCGACACACAACATCGAGCTTGCAACTGTTGTTCATGAATTACACTGTTGGAGGCACTATATACTTGTAGAGAGTTTTATGCTATATATTAATCAAAAAAATCCTCAAGTACATATTTAAATAGTGGGATCTAATTATTAGATAGTGTAGATGTGTTGAGTACCTATAGTCATTGGATTTTGAGATTGACTACATTCTTGGTAAAGACAACATAGTATCCAATGATCTAAGCTAGAAGAATTGAGTTATGATAGATTGGGAATATAGTGGATAATGGAATCTCACGTCCTTATTATTAAAGATACACATTTAGGTTTAGGAGGACCATGGTTAGACTATCCTCTCGACCTTAGTAGTGACCTCTACTCTTCTGGAATGGGTAATAATGAGACAACTATCTGATACCAAGGGTCTTGTCCTAAGGTAAAGTCTCTCAGATAATAATACATATTCAGGTTGGAACATATATGGGGATAATAATTTACTATTCCATGGGAGTGTACGGGTCCTAGAAGACATTAGAGAGGAGATGGTGTAGGAATTTTATGCCTCAGTAAGGGCAGTTCACTATAGTGTCACCAAAATGTATCGAGATCTAACGTTCTGGTATTGGTGAATTGGTATGAAATGTGAGATTGACAACTTCATCACTCAGTGTTCCACCTATTAGTAGGTAAAGGTTGAATATCAGCATTTGTAAGGTCTTTTATAGTCGTTGTCATTTCAAGAGTGGAAATGGGATGATGTATCTATGGAATTTGTGATAGGTTTACCCAAAGCTCCCCCTGTAAAATATATAGTGTGGGTTTTCATTGATCACTTAATAAAGGCTTCACACTTCATACCTATGTGAGATACCTTCTCAATAGATGAGATATGATGACTATACATGAGGTTGGTTGTATGTCTTTACAGATCTCATTATTCTATCCTTTGTGATAGAGACACTCCCTTTATGTCACAGTTCTAGAAGGGGTTGTATAAGACCTTGGGTATATAGGTTATTTGGATAATTACCTATCACCCTCAGACCTATGGAAATTTAGAGCCTACTATTTAGGTGATGGGGGAAATTCTCCATGCATGGTTCCATAACATTGGGGGTTCCTTGGAGAAACAGATTCTCCTCATATAATTTTCTTATAATAATAGTTATTAGGATACCATAGAGATGGATATTTATGAATCATTATATGGTAGACCTTTCCAATCTCCTTTGTCATTGATAGAAGCAGGGGAGGTAGTTATTCTTGAACCATGTCTCATATAAGAGAATATATAGTAGGTTCAACTGATCAGAAAGCGCATGATGAAAGCTCAGTCTAGATATTAGTTGTATGCCAACATACGTTAGTGGCTTCTCGAGTTCGAGGTTAGAGACCGGGTTTTCTTGCCAATCTCTACTAGGTTGTTCTATATAAGTATTCATAAGTTGGATAATCTATCACTAAGATTCATTGGATGCTTTGAGTTTTCGAAATGGATCAGACCAATGGCCTACCAATTAGCACTACCTCAGAGATAGCGGTCTATGTATGATGTCTTTTAGGCATCCCAGCTTCTCTGATACTATCCAGACCTGTCACATGTATTTCATCCTGATGAGGTTGAGTAAGATATAGATACTTCCTTATAGGAGTATCCAGTGCATGTTGAGGATTAGAGTGTGAAGGCACTCTTGGGAAGTTTAGTTTCTTTGGTACATGTGCTATGGAAGCATGACCGAGTACATGAAAAGATTTGGGAATGAGAAGATGATATATGAACTAAGTGGGAATATATTTTCTCTTACGATACCTCTATTCACTCAAAATTTCAATTGAGGGATGAGTTTATTTAAAGAGTGGAGGTTATAATGAATATTATTTTCATTAAGGTATGGATAATTTATTTATTAATTTAAAACCTTGGTTTAATATTGGTAAGTGTGCACTATGTACTAAGAAAGGTACTAGGATCATCTGAGGATTCTTTAGAGATTAGAGTTTCAAAAAGTGGGTGAAATGACTAGGCCACATGGTTATTAGAAACCATTACACCTAGGATACACGATTACTTCTGACCATGTGGGGTGAGACAAAATTTTAGCTACAGCCACACGATTTGTCTAATACCATGCAACTCGAGGTGCATGACCATGAAAACCACCTAAAATTTTTGACATTGGGATTACACATAGTTTTTGATTGGTTTGGGAAACCATGAACCTTAATCATGAATGTAAATTCCTTATGCAGTGGTTATAGCATGGTTTGTGAAAGGTTTGGCCAAACTGTTCACCACTTATTTTTATGTCGTAAAGTCCATTTTTCCTTAACAAGTTAAATTAACCCTATTTATTTTCCATATTTTCTTGTCCAGTGGATAAATTGATCTCATTTCCTCCTATATATTTTCTCCTACATCAATCTAGGGTTTGAGAAAACTCTCACATCTAATTCTAGATTCAAGAACCATTGGAAGCATTGGAACTATCTTGTTACATTCTATAATCCACTCCCTTCCTATCTAAGTTAATCTATGAATCATTTGTTCTATTTAAGTGAAATCTCATTTTCCCTATTTTTAGGGAAATGAACCATTTCTTAGATTTCTTCCAACCCACTCTTAATCTGAGGCTGATATCAAGTGAGGGGTCATCAACAAACTTGGGTTAGGTTGTCTAGTCAATTTACCCATGAGTTTTGATGTCTCATTGCTAAGTAATTGTTCCTCATACTTGCTTTTCTAGAGAATCTCCTTTTAATTGAGTTATTCATATTAAATTGATCCTTTTAACTTGATACATGCCTATTGATCCCTGTTTAGTGGATTAGAGGTTTTTGATTAAAATTATGTACACCCCCTTGGGCGTGACAAGTTGATTTTTCCCTAATGGTTAAATGTGTATACACCTGGATCACCTCCTAAGCATTTGAATTTTCTTTTAAATTGAATTTCACTTATAATGTGAATGATTAATTTAAATAAGGGTACCTACCATGTGCCTAGCCACCCTATGATTGGAATTTACCATATAGGTTATTCCCTTAATGGTCACGTCACCTTATAAAAGACCCATTGAGCATTATAAATTGACATTTCTTTCTTATGTAAATTGAATGGGTTGGAATTATATGGAATGGATATTTCATGTTGGGATGATTTTAATTGAATTAATTCAATGAATGAAATGAAATTAACTATAAATGGTGTCATGGTCATTCTATCTTGTGTCTGTTATATTAAATTATCCTTGTAAGTTTTACTTCCTTGAATGATGTTGAACTTGAAAAATGGGACACATGAGAGGTATTTCCCCATGTGTTATATTATAGACTTGAATATGCATTATTTATATATATGGGCTTGGTGAACATGAAACATGACAGGTATTGCCTCATGATAAATGTTATGAATATGATTACACCTTTATAAAGGATGTGGTATGATGGTAAGGGATCTATTGAAAATGATAGTATCATGCTCCCTTACATTGAGTATTGAGAATGACATCTCACAACATTGGCACTAGTTGGATGTTGGTATGGACTCACCACGTCCCTTGTTCGAGTGTTGACATGACAGAACACTCACTATATCAAGTGATGAGAATGAAATCTCCCACTCATTATGAGATGTAGGGCATGTAACTTATTGCTTGATCTTATAGGCTCATTAGACTAGTTATGGATGTCTGAGTTATGCCTTAGTCTAGCGAATATAAGTATTCCAACAATATGGCCACTTATATCCACAAATACTTGGTTCATATAGGTGGATGGAATATATATAACACTACAGGAAAACTTTCGTTTCGCGACGGTTTTAAAAACCACCGCAAAATTCGTAATTTTTTTATTATAATTTTTTGAGGATTAGGGGCAGTTTTTTGAAAACCTGCCGCGAAATAGCGGCAGTTTGGGTAAAACCGCCGTGAAATAAAAAGAAAAAACTAAAAAAACATAGGAAACCCCAAAATCACTAAAACGACCATAACTTTTGATCCGGGCGTCTGTTGGAGCACCACAACCAGTTAAATCGAAGCTCATGAAGAGATCTAGAGGTACGTATAATCAAAACTGTGATACGGTCTAAGGTACGAAAGATATAGGAGTTATAAAAAAGTTGGAAAAAGTTCTCCAACTTCAAACGACCAAAACATTCGCTCCGGGTGTCCGTTTGGGCTCTACCACATATCAAATCGAAGCCAGCGAAGAGAGATACGCATCAATTGAACAAAAGAAAGCTTTTATCTTGTTTTTTGACCCCAAAAACCCCTCTTATGGCCTTCAAAACCCCATTTTTTTCACTAGTGTCCCGTCAAAATTGTCTTCCAACGGACCTAACTTTCGATCCACCTGTCAGTTCGGAATCCTACACCTTCCAGATCGTAGTTCATTCCATGAGCTTCAGTTTAACTGGTCGCGGTGCCCATATGGACTCCTGGATCATAAGTTATGTCCTTTTAGTGGCTATCAGGTTTGTTATGTTTTTCGATGCCTCGTTTCTAGCACCCGTTCCCCGTCAGTTTTTTTAAATGGTTGTAACTTCCGATCTGCCGGTCCATTCGGCCTCTTTCACCTATCTGATCGAAGATCGTTTTAGGATATTTGAATTGATTGGTCATGGATCTAGAACGGACTCTTGGATCATGAGTTATCTCCGTTATTGCGAGTCCAATGTTTTGTCACTTTATGACGGTTTTGACGGGTTTTAACAGTTGCTCCATTTATTACTAATTATTTGGTTTTCCATGACTTGTTATCTTTATCAATGGTTTTTGTGGGTTATTATGATGATTATGTTGAATTCTTAAGTGGTTTTCTAGAGTTTTCATGAGTTTTCACGCGTTCTCATGCTTTATAATGCTTCCTTCTACATGCTTCTCCATCTATTTTCACGCGTTTTTATAATTTTTCATCCCTTATCACGGTTTTTCGTACTTTTTCATGTGTTTCATTTATTATTTATAATATAATTTAATTTATTTATTATCTATTATTTGTTACTGGTTATTTATTATTTATATTTATTTATTATTTAGATTTATTTATTATTTTTTATTTTTTATTTTTTATTTTTTGTTTTTTATTTGTTATTTATTATTTATTATTTATTATTTATTATTCATTTATTTATAATTATTAATTATGTGATATTTATTATTATTATTATTTAATATTTAACATTTATTGTTTATTATTATTATTTTTTATTATTATTTTTTATTATTATTATTTATTATTATTATTTATTATTATTATTTATTAGTTATTAGTTATTAGTTATTAGTTATTATTTATTATTTATTATTTATTATTTATTATATATGTATTATTATCTATTATTAATTGTTGTTTATTATTTATTATTTATTACTATTTATTATTTATTATTTATTATTTATTATTTATTATTTATTATTTATTATTTATTATTTATTATTTATTATTTATTATTTGTTTATTATTATTTATTATTTAATATTTACTATTTTTTTATTATTTGTTATTTATTATTTATTATTTATTATTTATTATTTGTTATTTGTTATTTAATAATTAATATTTATTAATATTTATTATTTTTTATTATTAATTATAAATTATAAATTATTAATTATTAATTATTTATTATTTATTATTTATTATTTATTATTTATTATTTATTATTTATTATTTATTATTTATTATTTATTATTTGTTTATTATTTTTTATTATTTGTTATTTATTATTTATTATTTATTATTTATTATTTATTATTTGTTTATTATTATTTATTATTTATTATTATTTGTTAGTTGTTATTTATTATTTTATATTTGTTATTTATTATTTATTATTTATTATTTATTATTTATTATTATTTATTATTGTTTATTATTGTTTATTATTGTTTATCATTTATTATTTATTATTTATTATTTATTATTATTTGTCATTTATTATTTATTATTATTTATTATTTATTATTTGTTATTATTTATTATTTATTATTATTATTAATTATTAATTATTATTAATTATTAATTATTATTTATTAGTGTTTATTGTTTCTTATTTATTACTATTTATTATTTATTATTTATTATTTATTATTTATTATTTATTATTTTAATTTCGTAATTTTATTATTTTATTATTTTATTTTCATAATTTTATAATTTATGTAAATATTATTATAATTTATTTGTTATTTATTATAATAAACCAGAAATAATTATAAATAATTCAATAAATAACTAATAAATCAATAATTATTAATTATTAATTATTGGTTATTAATTATTGATTATTGCTTATTGTTTAATTATTTTTGAGTTTATATCTATTAGTTATGTATTATTTGTTTTTTCAATTAGTATATACATGTATATTAAATTCTATTTATTAACCACATGACGAGTTTGCGGGAGTGGTAATGTCTTTGGAAAATATGCAAGAGGTTAGGGGTTCAAATCTCACCAAATGCAGTATTTCTTTATATTGCATGGGCATGTGCATGTGGATGAGCATGCATGCTTGGATAAAGTAAATAAAGTAATGTGAATTAAATGAAATAAATAAAATAAATACGAAATAAATAAATAAAATATGAAATAAATAAATAAAATACGAAATAAATAAAATAAATAAATATGAACAAATAAATAAAATAAATAAAATAAATAAAATAAATAAATATGAATAAATAAATTAAATAAATAAAAAAAATAAAAAAAACAAATAAAGAAATAAAAAAATAAAAAATTAAAGAAGTAAAGAAGTAAAGAAGTAAAGAAGTAAAGAAGTAAAGAAGTAAAGAAGTAAAGAAGTAAAGAAGTAAAGAAGTAAAGAAGTAAAGAAGTAAAGAAGTAAAGAAGTAAAGAAGTAAAGAAGTAAAGAAGTAAAGAAGTAAAGAAGTAAAGTCGCGAGGTGTCTTTTCAGAACCTGAATGAGTGATTATTTATCTATTTAGCATTGTTAATTAATTACTTATGCTTTCACACTGTTTAGTTACGAGAACTTCTTGGCTCATGTGTAGACACTGTTGGTGGTGACCTAGTGATATTTTTATCTTACACCATACTCAGGATGCCTTTGGTACCTTAGAAGATTATGTGTCTATAGTTACTGATAAGGGTAAGTGCCTTTGTACCAGTCTTTGATATTATTGAATCATAGATGGAGCATAGAATCAGAGGACTATAATTAGGATCAAGATACTAGTGGAGAATGTTTTTGTTCTTTTTTTAGTTTTTCTATAGCATGAATGTATCTTCCTATCCCCTGTCCTAATTTTGTATATCAGCATGCCATGCATCCATGTATAAGACTCCGCCTAGTGGATTTTGATTATTATTCAATTTTTAGTTATTTATTCTTTAACTACTTATTTATTATGGCTGTTTATATTATTATTCTTATGTTGTATGATATCTTATATATCCGTTGTGCCACTCTGATAAGAGGGTATAGTCTCCCCATCATACCACCTTTACACCCTCGCTATTAGTCAGTATCCTTTGATGTACGAGGAGGCATGCTTGAGGCCATGTGACCCACCAACTTCATTCATGGATTTACTAGATCTTAGGTTGGGATGATACCCTTTTTTATCCAACATCATCTTGATATATTGGAGTTTTGTACTTCCTTCCATAGAGGGATTCATAAGGATCCATCTGAATGCTTGATCAAAGGTTATTATTGAAAAATACTTGACTGAAGAAAGGAGTTGATCCCAATCACCTTTAAAATCCATATAATATGATCTCAACATATATTTAATTAGTGTGAGGCATAAGATATCACCATTTATTTATACACGAGGAAAAATCCTAGTACCTTATTTGATTAATCGCTATAGATCAAAAATCCTTCTCCATTATAGGGTAGTCTGAACATATCTTCATTGACCAACCATATTTTCCACTCATTCAAATTTTACTCACATTCATTTGTCCATAGGAACTTGTATCCCTTATATGTCAACCTGGTTAGTGGATTATATTTCCATGATAAATCCTTCATAAGGTGTTGATAGTATTAATCCAACCCAAGAAAATTATGGATATCTGTTCTCATGGTTGGGTTGGGATATTGTTCATGAAATTACTACTTTTAAGGATTTAATGATATACACTTAGATGTGATTATATGAACTAAGAAGTAAACCTTATATAGAAAAAATTCACACTTGGTAAATTTTATATATAACTTATACTTCCTCAGGGTCTTCAACATAATCTTCAAATAATATTAATGCTCTTCGTTTATTTTTAAATATATAAAAATACCATCTATAAAGACTACCAAAAACTAATCAAGGTAATCTATAAATACTCTATTCATTATATCTATGAATATAGTGGGGGAATTGGTTAGTTTAAATGTAATTACTATAAATTAATAATGACCATGACTCATATGGAAGGCTATCTTTGATATATCCTACTTCTTGACCATTAATTGATGATATCTAGAATGTAGGTCAATATTTGAAAAGCATTTATGTGCATTATGTTTATCAAATAATTCGTCAATATGGGTTAAAGGATACTTATTCTTGATAATGATATTTTCAAGTTCTCAATAATTAATGCAAAGATGAATTTACGCATTTTTTATTAATGAAAAGAATATGTACACCCCTTAGTGATATTATTGGGTGTATGAATCGCTTTTCTAGATTCTACTAAACTTGATTCTTCAATTCCTACAACTCAATTGGTACATTCAACAAAGATTCTTTGAAATATTCACGACAATAGGTATTAGTTGTTTTGAAAACTCAATTTCATGATTTAGGTGAAGACTAAAAAATTCTTCCTAAAATAAATGAATATATTCCCAAAAAAATGAGTATATCATTAATGTTGAGTTTCTACCCAACCATTTGTTATAAATTTCCCTCATGAATAGGTAGTAAGAAAAATAAAATGGAAGAAATTACCATTGTAAGTTCATGTTAATCCTCACATTGATAGACAAACATATGTTGATTCAGAATATAAAACATGACTTCCCTATATGGGATTTATTTAGATAAAGTGAATCCATTGAAAAAATCACATTAAACTCAACTTTATGGAGAATCAAAGGATTTTTAGGAAGCATATTTCTATCATAGGGGAGATATAGACTTAATATGTGATCATACCACCATTAGGGGATTTTACTACCATCTCAACATCTAATCACTGAGGTGGTGATGTGATATAGTCAACAAATTCTTTAGATATAAATTAGTGGATAAGGCTAGAACAAATAAACCATTTTCAGTTCAGGAGTGGATGGTAAGTGTATCATTCATCACATTTTTATCCTGAACTACTTCAATTGTGATAGAAAAGGCCTTCTCTTTTTCCTTTTTCTTAAGGGGTTATTAAGGCCTACCATACTCATTAGCTCTTGGATTAGGGAATCCATTTTCATAATTCAAAATCTACCAACATCTAAAAAGTTGAACTTGATTAGTTGAATCCTTCTTCTATGATATCTCATTTGCTAACCTTTTAATACCCTATTGACAATCACCAACTTGACAGCTATCCTTTCCCTAATTTAATTATATCCTAGTTCCTTTAAGATAATTTAATAAGTTATTTACCCCTCATTTTTAGCATGTATGTGGTTATAATTTCATTCCTCCATGGGTTTTAGCATTCTATTTTCGATAAATATAATTTTTTTTCTATTCTTCTCATTAAAAAAAGATGAATAATTTGAGTTACCACACTCCATTTCTACCTTCAGATTACACTGAATGATTTCTTCATTTTTTCCGAAGTCCCTTATGGATAACTCATTTCAAAAACTTGGTTTTAAGACACTAAATAATAGATCAGTTTTTCTTATAGGGTTGATTATAAATCCATAAGTATGCCTTTAAAGTCTTATAAAGGTTTATTCTTAGGTATAAGTGGATTCATAATTCTTCTTTTTCAACTCCAAAAAGTCCCTTTCCATCTTAGTATGAAGATTTTTACTACTATATTTATTGAGAAATACCCTCTTAAACTCCTCTCATTCTATGGAGTTTATTTCTTCCTCTTTCTTCATATTCTTGATAAGAGTCCACCATTGAGCATATTCACCTTCCAAATGATAGAATTATAAGACAAATTTCTCATGGTACAATCATATATGAATATAAAATATCTTTTCCATTACATTGATCTATTATTCATAAACTATTGAATCAAAAGACCCTTACAAGGAAGGTGGTTGTTATCATATAAAAGTATCAATGGTAGCTTTATCTCTCCTTAGTTCATTGGAAGATCAACATAGTTCACATTCTTTCTCATATATTGAGATATCTCAATGATCATAACCACAAGATATTACATCCTAGATACAAATCCACTTGGTTTTTCACAAGGACAATCATTTCCTTGAAAGTCACATTCATTGTTAGCATGATTCCCTGTGGTTACATCCATAAAATAAAAACATAAATAGCTAACAAAAGTATTGAGCAATAATAAATAGAGTAACAAATCATAATAAAACCATTCCTGGGATATTCTAATTTATTACATCTTCTTATCAACCAATGAAACTTCAAGTTCACCCTATAACTTATTTGGTTCCCCATAAGGTTTCTTAGGTTCTATCCTCGTATTTCCCACAACCTAATATAAAAAAATAACTAAAATATCCTTCAATAATAATTAACCAGAGAAAATTATAACATAAATAAATATTTCATTATTTTAGTTGAATATTCAATTCATTTAACCATAATACACACCTGAGGATTGAAAAGGTTTAAGGTATTTTGATACTAGATATATAATCAACTTATTTCTAAAAATATATTCAATATATCCTACAATGCTCTTCATATAATCACCCTTATAGAAATATAATATTAAAAAACTTACATTAAAAAAAATATGAATAAAAACACAATAAAGGGTGAGATCAGATGATCAATAAGGGTAAAGATAAGAGATATCAGTCATAAGAGAGCATCAAATGATCATAACGGCCTGGTAACATAATTAAGTTCATGTTCTCAATGTAAAAGATTCATACACAAAAAATAATAGATCAAAAATTCCAAAATCATTTCATATCCATAAGAATGATTAAAAAATTTGTTAAATAAGTATTTATTTTTCAAGATTCATAACATAAGAATGTAACATCTTAAGAATATAGAATCATAATATTGTGAAAATAGTTATTCAAAATTATGTTGTTACATAATATTATGATAATAACTACAATAATTCAAACTCATGAATCAAAATGTGAACATAGACATTCAAAATCATGTCTATGTATAATATTGCGAGCATAGCTAGCAGCAATCATTCTCAAGCATCAAAAATTAAACACAACTATTTATATTTGTTCCCATACTTATCATCGTCATCTCATGAGATATCTATATAAAATTTATCAATTCATTGGAGGGATGTAATGGAACCACCTATCAAAAAATTAAAATCATACCTATTTCTGACATAGGATCATAAAAACAATCATCAATTCTTCATAGAATATCCCATGGTAAGAGAAAATGTTTCATTAACATCTCATCATTTAATTATAGTATAACCCATGGAAATGAAAAAAGTTTCATTAAATAATCCTTAAATCATAATAATCATAATCTATATAGATAATTAAAGTGTATGGTATCATAATATAATATCTCTAGTGAACCATAAAAAGCCTTAAAGTATATTAAAATAGATGAAAAATACCTTTAGATGATTATTTGAACATTTCTTAAAAAATGGGAAAATATCATTTTGGTTTAGAATATTTAAAACCTAAAAAGTCACATAATATTGAGGAAACTATTTTCTTTCAAAATATCCTTGTAAACTTGTAAAATAAGATTCAAATCAGAGGGTAATAATGATAGTGGGAAAATCCATTCATGGGGAAATAAGGTCGGTTTTTCTTAAAAACATTTTATTGGTCATTTTAAATACCAAAGAGTGGAAAATGGTACTGTTAATTGAAACTTATAGGATTAACTATAGAAGATTAAAATAGATGGGTTTAATGTATAAGATCCATATAATTTCCCCCAATGGAAATTCAGCATTGAAAAACAAGAAAAAAAATTAGATTGTAACATAAATCCCTTACCTCAAGTCTCATCTTGCTTCATACACAATCAAAAATCCTAAAAAAATAATATACATTGATTATAAATCTATTATATAACCATATTTGTAATGGCCCAGACCTCTCTGGTCTATTACATTGCTAAAATATGGTGTTTGATGTGTTTTTGGAGGTCATGGGTACTTATCCCAAACACTTTTCTAAATTTCCCAAATGTTTCATGAAATAGTGTCACAAAACGGTGTCACTTCCTTTTCAAAATTTCCAAACTATTTCATGAAACTATTTCATGAAATTGTTTCAAAAAACTATTTCACAACACATTGTGAAATTTCCAAATTTTTTCATGAAACTGTTTCACAAAAATGTGTCACAACACTTTGAAAAATTTCCAAACTATTACAAGAAACGGTGTCATGAAATGGTAGCACAAAAACTAATTCACAGAAAGAGTAGCAAAAAAAAGGTTTCACAGAATTTTCAGCAAATAAATTCTTTCATAGAAACAGTAGCACAGAAATGGTAGCACATCATCTGTTTTACAAAAATGGTAGCACATAAACATTGGAAAATAAACGGCGGCATGTAAACGGTGGCAAAAAAATTGTGGCATCGAAACTGTAAAGACCTGGAAATTTCAAGGGAATTTTTTTCTTAATTTTCTTTGTAATTTTACAAGAACGCAGTTCCTGAAAGCGCCTGATTCCGAGCCCCGGTGTACCCAGAATCAATTTCCAAAGTTTGGCTCGGGTACGTTCAGTGAATAAACAAGCAGGAATTTCTAACTTTTGAACCGGTGCCCGAAATCAAATTCTGAGGGCACAAATGGAACCGCAGTGCCGGTAATTGCTTAGGAACTCCTGTTCCGGAGATGCGCTTACACGAGTGTTGATGATAAAAATTGTGGAAGTTTATTTTATAATTACTCTACAATTTTTATTATTTTTACTCTAAGTGTTTAGTTCTTGATGGAATTTGGGTAACCACCCAACCTCCCTTGGGAGGTTATGAAGGTGTTGGGGCCCACATGAACCCCACCCCTTCATATTCTCTAAACCCCCCCTCAACTTCCACTTTAATTTTGTTAACTTAAGTTATAACTTATGACTTTAATGTAATAAGTTTATTGAGGTGAGTTGTATGTGGTTATTGAATTTCAGACTCTTGAAATTCAAAAGAGTTGTTGTGTTAATAAAATAAGAAAGGAACTTATTTTATTTGGGTTGTTAGAGTTTGTCGTTGAGAGGTTTTGGGAAGAACATCTTCTTCTTCAACGAAGAACATCTCCGCCGAAGAACGCGGAGAACTTCTTCCGCGATGTTTCCTCTTCGGACGCACCTCGAAGACAACGGAATCGACGTTCGTTCTCCACGACATCGACCCGAGACACGACGTCGCTTTCCGCAACGGTTCTTCCATGACGCCGTATCCATGACACGACGTTCTTCTTCCGCGTCGTCTCTTTCGCGACGGTTTTCCACGACGAAATCTCCGTCAACGACTTCAAATCCTCACTTCGCGACGTCGACGTTCTTTTTCCGCGATGCTCACCTTCCGCGTCTCGTTGACGTACACTGTTCTTGAAACCGAGGTAGGCGTTTTATTTATTTAATTGTTCGTGAATACCAACTTGATGATCTTCGTGGATTAAAACCAATTGTTATCGAATAACGCGAGGGGTTCAGACCACACAAACACAGCCGACCCTCCTCCTTATTTTCATGTTGGTTTCTTTGTGGATGGTATGAGAAAGCGTGGTGCCGTCGCACCACGAGGTTTCAGGCGGAAGGATAAGCGCGGAGCCGTCGCGCCGCGCCGTGGAAAGAAAGTCAATGACGCGACGCCGTCGTGCCGCGTCGAAGAAAACTGAAGACGCCGCGGCCGGAGCGGGGCCACGGCGGAGGGGCGCGGTGCCGTCGCACCGCGCCGGACGTCAAGGGCCACGGCGGAGCATGGTGACCGGCGGCCGAGCCGAGCCGCCGGTGTCGGAGCTGGAAGGGGACCGGCCACCGCCGGTCCCGTTGAGCAGGTACCGGCCGACCGGAAAGGGGAGGAGCCGGGGGAAATAAATTCCCCCGGCTGGATCAATGCGGCCCCAATTAAGGGGCCACAGTTTCATGAAACGGGAGGGGTTGCGCCCCCCCGTGCGAGCCAACAAACGGCTCGACCGTTTTGGCCGAGCACCGACCGCGCGCCCAGCGCGCGGGTCGCCGAACCACGCCGGCCGGGCCGGGCCGCACCCAGCAGGGCCGGGCCGCGCCCCGCCGGGCCGGGACGACCCGGACCCGAGGCGGGTCGACCCAGTTCGGGCCGACCGGGGGGTCTCGGGCCGGGTCGGTCCGGGCCCGAAACCCCCGTTATCGGACTATTTGGGTTCAAATGCCCATAACGTGGGCTTTGGACCTTCAAACGACGCGCTGTCAGTGGCGATGCGATCCTTGGATTGAGACGGTCATTTCGGTATATCGCACTCAAGGATTCGGAATACTTTGAGTTCGTCCGGGTTAGTTCGTACACGAAACCAACCGGGCCCTCGGAGCGGAAACACTCATATCTTGAGCTACGGACGTCCGATTGACGTGCCGTCGACTTTGTTGAGTTCCTCTTAGTGAGACGGATCTTTTGGCATACTACGACCGAGGTTTGGACACAGTTGGAGAATGGTCGGGTTGGTTTTTCCTTAAAAACCAACTGGGCCCCTAGGACTAACAAGCCAATAACTCTCAGACCTGGCGTCCGATTGACGCGCTGTCTGTTGCGTTGAGTTCCTGTTGATGATATGGAACTTTTGGATACATAAACTTCAGACTATGTGACAGTTGATGTATCAGCCTCTTGGCACGTGGAGCGGACCCTCCCGAATGAGCTTGCTGTGTGCGGGAACCCTAGTGCTGGCTGCGACTGCGACTTTGACGACGACTGTGCAGAGATCCTCAGTGGATTCGACGGCGAAGACTACAGCACTCAGCAATCCTACGGGGATCATTGCTACAGATCCTATGTAGGTCCCAGCTTAGATGATTCAATACTGGTCTTGTATCCTATGTGGGTCCCAGTATAGATGAATCAATGAAGACAGCTCATCTTGTATCCTATGTGGGTCCCAGCTTAGATGATTCAATTCTGGTCTTGTATCCTATGTGGGTCCCAGTATAGATGTATCAATGAAGACATCTAGTCTTGTATCCTATGTGGGTCCCATCTTAGATGATTCAATACTGGTCTTGTATCCTATGTGGGTCGCAGTATAGATGAATCAATGAAGACAGCTGGTCTTGTATTCTATGTGGGTCCTAGCTGTGCTGGTCTTGTATCCTGTATGGGTCCCATCTTAGATGATTTAATACTGGTCTTGTATCCTATGTGGGTCCCAGTATAGATGAATCAATGAAGACAGCTGGTCTTGTATCCTATGTGGGTCCTAGCTGTGCTGGTCTTGTATCCTATGTGGGTCCCATCTTTGATGATTCAGTGCTGGTCTTGTATCCTATGTGGGTCCCAGCATAGATGAAACAATGAAGACAGCTGGTCTTGTATCCTATGTGGGTCCCAGCTTAGATTATTCAATATCTATGTCTGATAATCTCTTTCACCTTTTCGATGATGTATACCTGTGTGAGCTGAATCCT
The DNA here is from genome assembly GCA_963277665.1 of Viscum album. Taxonomy (NCBI): domain Eukaryota; kingdom Viridiplantae; phylum Streptophyta; class Magnoliopsida; order Santalales; family Viscaceae; genus Viscum; species Viscum album. The sequence continues at coordinate 603,530,506 of OY728122.1, forward strand.
ATTTTCTTTCCTGTGTGGATTGTGTTGTGCTATTCTGTGTGGATTACGTTTTTCTTTCCTGTGCGGAATACGCATACTTTCCTGTGTGGACTGAGTTGTACTTGGGCTCGGAGGTTGGAGCGTATTGGAATTGTTGAATTAGGTATATGTATGGGCATATACCTAAGCAGCGTCGGTTGTTACTTCGTGATTGTATCTTTCCTTTGTGGTTCATCCTTTGTGGATTTTGGGAGACCTTCAGGGGTCTCGGGGTCCCTACTGAGTAGCTTATACTCACCCCTGCAGGGGCTATTCCCGCGCTACGTTGTGTTGGTTGCAAACGTCGGACAACGTTGATCGTGGTTGAGGCTTGCAGAGCAGGAAGGTACCTGGAGGAGGACCACTGGGCGGGACGTACTCGGAACGGACGACGGGACCCGAGGAGCAATGGAGCTATCTGTACCCTCCCTTCAGGTGGGATTTCCAGTGGAAAGCTCGGCGTAGCGGCTTTTACTTTTCAGTTGTTGTTTTCCCTTTCGAGTTGTACTTTACTTTCAGTTTGGGATTGTATTCTGGCCCACATACTTTCCGCACTTACAGTTGTACTCTGTTTTTACTTAGTGTTTACTTTTTCCGCTTTCTTACTCTGAGGTTCATGTTTACTTTACAAAGGAAATGCCTTCCCTTTTACCAGGATTTACGCCTTGGTGCTAGTCGCCAGCCCCTGGCCTATGGAAGGCGGGCTTGGGGTAGTCACGGCACGGGCCCCGAGGATGGGTCGTGAAAAATTGGTATCAAAGGAGTTCGGTTCTACCGTGGACTCTGATCTTTTCTATGTGAAGCAATAGTGTTTACTATATTGAGTGTGGTTATCAGTCTAGGGAGTCCAGTGTTGGTGCGGCAGCCGACGTATCCGTACACCAGGACCCTGACTTCTGATTTCCGACTTAATGCATGAAAACATTGATTGCATGTGTGATTAAATGTTTTCGTTGTGATTACTTTATATCAGCTCACCAGTTATACTGTTTGACCGTGGCTCACCTGTTTCCTTTTCAGGATGGCCCCACGACGACAGTCAGCTAGGGTTCCGAGAGTTGAGTGTGACGACAGCCCACCGAGTGATGAGGCCTCGGTGCAGGGCCCTTTGTCAGCAGGGGCACCGGCGGTAGCTCTAACCTCCGAGCCACCGATGCTTCCAGCACTAGCCGCTGACGATGCACGTCGCCTCAGTGCACTTTATGAGTTTCAGTGCTAGCGACCGCCCAGGTTCCGCGGGGAGACAGACCCACAGGCAGTCGAGGACTGACTGGAGGCAGTGGTGAGAATTTTCAGGTTAGTGAGGACACCAGCAGACCTCATGGTGATCCTCGCAGTGAGCATCCTGCACGCGGCAGCAGGCAGATGGTGGAGGTTGATGCTCCAGGTGCACGACGAGACATCTCTTCTCTGGACGGACTTTGAGAGCATCTTCCACTCCGATTTCATCCCAGCCACCCTCCGTGCGGTGCGCATTCAGGAGATTCTTCAGCTGCGGCAGGGCAGCTTGACAGTGGCCCAGTACTCGGTGAGATTTACTGATCTCTCGCGCTACTCCACAAATATGGTACGGGACCCGTTCTTCCGGGCCCGGACCTTCGAGTAGGGACTGAGGCATGAGATCAGGGCTTCGATGATCTCCCTCAACATTCCGACGTAGGCAGAGGTGTTGGAGAGATCCCTTCTAGTGGAGAGTTTTCTCGCCGAACAGGCTCTAGTGACAGGGCCCTCCGCAGGACGACCCGTAGCAGGGTCTTCTGCAGTTGGCAGTAGACAGGTGACTCAGAGGTCCAAACGGGCCATACCATCAGATGGGCAGTCACTGGATGATGATTCGGTTGTGCGGGGAACACGAAGGAGAGCCAGCTACACGAGGGGCAAGCATTGCTACACATGCGGAGGGCAAGGTCACATGGATCGAGACTGCCCAACTCGTCTTACATATGAGTAGAAGGTGGTAGAGGGACCTACCAGACAGAGGTTCGGCCACGGTGGTCCACAGGGTGCAGGAAGACGAGGCAGAGGAGCTGGCCGAGTAGCAGATGGTGGGCGACACTTCGAGGTGTTGCCACCACCACCACCAGGAGGTCCACCCCAACCGCTGGGAGTTGGTGGTCATGCGAGAGCTAAGCTTCAGGCAGTTGAGGCCTTCGATCATGGAGCTCTGAGAGCAGATGGACAAGAACAGAACTAGTGGATACGTCATTTGTACTTCTAGTTCCTGGTTTCTATTGTGTAGTGTCTTTGTATTATGAGATGCAATAATAAAAGACGTATACCATTGTGATGTTTCCATTCCTGTCCTCTATTGTGTTGTTACTAAGAGGTTCCAGTTTTGATTGTTGACTTGACCCTCACTTGTGAGACATCTACTGGAGGAGACCCAGTTACCACACACTGATGCCGACATTGTGACTCAACCCTTGGAGGCGAGAGTAATGGTTGGATCTCTTGGTAGTAGCGTCGAGGCCTTACGACGTCATCCTTGGTATGAATTAGTATCATCCATGTCGGGATTGACTGTATTAGGCAAAGAACATGGTTCATCCAAGGGATGAGACCAGATTTCTCTTATCGGAAAAGAAGAAATCATAGCAGCTCTTGTGGGACCATAGGTGGTCCAGGCCACGATAGAGAAGGTCCAGGTCATCTAGGAGCGGATGAAGACAACTCAGAGCCGACAAAAGTCTTTCGCTGATAGGAGGCGGAGGCCACTAGAGTTTGAGGATGGTGACCACATCTTCATGAGGGTCTCACCTCCACTTGGATTACGGAGATTTGGCCAAGGTGGAAAGTTGTCTCCATGCTTCATTGGACCCTTCCAAGTCCTCAGCAGGATTGGAAAGGTGGCTTACCGTCTAGCTCTACCGCCTTTGTATCCCTAGTTTGTGTTGAAGCTTTACGGGGACGTAAATCCCTGTGGTGGGAGTAATGTAATGACCCGGAAATTTCAAGGGAATTTTTTTCTTAATTTTCTTTGAAATTTTACAAGAACGCAGTTTCTGACGGCGCCTGATTCCGAGGCCCGGTGTGCCCGAAATCAATTTCCGAAGTTTGGATCGGGTACGTTCAGTGAACGAACGAGCGGGAATTTCTAACTTTTGAACTGGTTCCCGGAATCGAATTCCGAGGGCACCAATGGAACCGCAACACCGGTAATTGCTTAGGAACTCCTGTTCCGGAGATGCGTTTACATGAGTGTTGATGATAAAAATTGTGGAAGTTTATTTTATAATTACTCTACACTTTTTATTATTTTTACTCTAAGTGTTTAGTTCTTGATGGAAGTTGGGTAACCACCCAACCTCCCTTGGGAGGTTATGAGGGTGGTGGGTCCCACACGAACCCCACCCCTTCATATTCTCTAAAACCCCCCTCAACTCCCACTTTAATTTTGTTAACTTAAGTTATAACTTATGACTTTAATGTAATAAGTTTAATAAGGTGAGTTGTGTGTGGTTATTGAATTTCAAACTCTTGAAATTAAAAAGAGTTGTTGTGTTAATAAAATAAGAAAGGAAATTATTTTATTTGGGTTGTTAGAGTTTGTCGTTGAGAGGTTTTGGGTAGAACATCTTCTTCTTCAACGAAGAACATCTCCGCCGAAGAACGCGGAGAACTTCTTCCGCGATGTTTCCTCTTCGGACGCACCTCAACGACAACGGAATCAACGTTAATTTTCCGCGACATCGACCCGTGACACGACGTCTCTTTCCGCAACGGTTCTTCCGTGACGCCGTATCCGCGACACGACATTATTCTTCCGCATCGACTCTTCCACGACGGTTTTCCGCGACGAAATCTCCGTCAACGACTTCGAATCCTCGCTTCGCGACGTCGACGTTCTTTTTCCGTGACGCCCGACCTACATGACGCTCGCCTTCCGCGGCTCGTTGACGTACACCGTTCTTGAAACTGAGGATGGGGTTTTATTTATTTAATTGTTCGTGAATACCAACTTGATGATCTTCATGGATTAAAACCAATTGTTATCGAATAACGCGAGGGGGTCAGACCGCACAAACACGGCCGACCCTCCTCCTTATTTTCGTGTTGGTTTCTTTGTGGTTGGTACGAGAAAGCGTGGTGCCGTCGCACCACGCGGTTTCATGCGGAAGGATAAGCGCGGAGCCATCGCGCCACGCCATGGAAAGAAATTCAAGGACGCGATGCCGTCACGCCGCGTCGAAGAAAACCGAAGATGCCACGGCCGGAGCGGGGCCATGGCGGAGGGGTGCGGTGTCATCGCACCGCGCCAGACGTCAAGGGTCGCGGCCGGATCCGGGCCGTGATGGAGCATGGTGACCGGCGGCCGAGCCGGGCCGCCGGTGTCGGAGCTGGAAGGGGACTGGCCACCGCCGGTCCCGTTGAGCAGGTACCGGCTAGCCAGGTCGGGCCGGCCGGAAAGGGGAGGAGCCGGGGGAAATAAATTCTCCCGGCCGGATCAAAGCGGCCCCAATTAAGGGGCCGCGGTTTCATGAAACGGGAGGGAGAGCGCCCCCCCATGCGAGCTGAAAAACGGCTCGGTCGTTTTGGCCAAGCACCGACCGCGCGCCCAGCGCGCGGGTCACCGAACCGCGCCGGCCGGGCCTGGCCGACCGGGGGGTCTCGGGCCGGGTCGGTCCGGGCCCGAAACCCCCGTTATCGGACTGTTTGGGTTCAAATGCCCATAACTCGGGCTACAGACCTCCAAACGACGCGCCGTCAGCGGCGATTCGATCCTTGGATCGAGACGGTCGTTTCAGTATATCGAACTCAAGTTTTCAGAATACTTTGAGTTCGGTCGGGTTGGATCGTACACGAAACCAACCGGGCCCTCGGAGCGGAAACGCTCATATCTTGAGCTACGGACGTCCGATTGACGTGCCGCCAACATTGTTGAGTTCCTCTTAGTGAGACGGATCTTTTGGCATACTCCGCCCGAGGTTTGGACGCTGGTGGAGAACGGTCGGGTAGGTTTTTCCTTAAAAACCAACCGGGCCCCAGGGATGAAAAAGCCAATAACTCTCAGACCGGGCGTCCGATTGACGCGCCGTCTGTTGCGTTGAGTTCCTGTTGACGATACGGAACTTTTGGATACATCAAATTCGGACTATGTGACTGTTGATGTATCAACCTCTCGGCTCGTGGAGTGGACCCTCCAGAACGAGCTTGCTGTGTGCGGGAACCCTAGTGCTGGCTACGACTGCGACTTCGACGATGACTGTGCAGAGATCCTCAGTGGATTCGACGACGACTGTGCAGAGATCCTCAGTGGATTCGACGACGACGACTACAACACTCAGTGATCCTACGAGGATCAGTGCTACAGATCCTATGTGGGTCCCAGCTTAGATGATTCAATACTGGTCTTGTATCCTATGTGGGTCCCAGTATAGATGAATCAATGAAGACAGCTGGTCTTGTATCCTATGTGGGTCCCAGCTTAGATGATTCAATATTGGTCTTGTATCCTATGTGGGTCCCAGTATAGATTAATCAATGAAGAGAGCTGGTCTTGTATCCTATGTGGGTCCTAGCTGTGCTGGTCTTGTATCCTATGTGGGTCCCAGCTTAGATGATTCAGTACTGGTCTTGTATCCTATGTGGGTCCCAATATAGATGAATCAATGAAGACAACTGGTCTTGTATCCTATGTGGGTCCTAGCTGTGCTGGTCTTGTATCCTATGTGGGTCCCAGCTTAGATGATTCAATACTGGTCTTGTATCCTATGTGGGTCCCAGTATAGATGAATCAATTAAGACAGCTGGTCTTGTATCCTATGTGGGTCCTAGCTGTGCTGGTCTTGTATCCTATGTGGGTCCCAGCTTTGATGATTCAGTGCTAGTCTTGTATCCTATGTGGGTCCCAGCTTAGATTATTCAATATCTATGTCTGATCATCTCTTTCACCTTTTCGATGATGTATACCTGTGTGAGATGAATCCTGTTTGCTTTCCTGTGTGGATTGTGTTGTGCTATCCTGTGTGGATTATGTATTTCTTTCCTGTGTGGAATACGTATACTTTTCTGTGTGGACTGAGTTGTACTTGGGCTCGGAGGTTGGAGCGTATTGGAATTGTTGACTTAGGTATATGTATGGGCATATACCTAAGCAGTGTCGGTTGTTACTTTGTGATTGTATCTTTCCTTTGTGGTTCATCCTTTGTGGATTTTGAGGGACCTTTGGGGGTCTCAGGGTCCCTACTGAGTAGCTTATACTCACCCATGCACGGGCGATGCCCGCGCTACATTGTGTTGGTTGCAGACGTCAGACAACGTTGATCGTGGTTGAGGCTTGCAGAGCAAGACGGTACCTGGAGGAGGACCACTGGGCGGCATGTACTCGGAACGGACGACGGGACCCGAGGAGTAGTGGAGCTATCTATACCCACCCTTCAGGTGGGATTTCCAGTGGATAGCTCGGCGTAGCGGCTTTTACTTATCCGTTTCTATTTTCTCTTTCGAGTTGTACTTTACTTTCAGTTTGGGTTTGTATTCTGGCCCACTTACTTTCCACACTTATAGCTGTACTCTGTTTTTACTTAGTGTTTACTTTTTCCGCTTGCTTACTCTGAGGTGCATGTTTACTTTACAAAGGCAATGCCTTCCCTTTTACCGGGATTTATCCCTTGGTTCTAGTCGCCAGCCCCTGGCCTATGGAAGGCGGGCTTGGGGTAGTCACGGCACGGGCCCCGAGGACGGGTTGTGACAGAAACTATGACACCAAAACTGTGTCATGAACAATGTTTCAATAAATGTTCCATTTTAATTGTCAAATTTCTAGATCATTCCAGATTTCCCAATTATTCACATTTAACATTTTTTTTGATGAAAATGCATTCAACTCTTCATTTTAATGGATTTAAGGATGATTAAAATCCATAAATCTTATAATAATTTTACTATGGTTTGGGATACCTTAACTTGGTCAAACAGTGTTATTTAATGCGATCCAATTTAATGGAAAATCCAGTTTATCTTAAACCAACACTCCATTAAATCTTCTAAAGGGATGAAATATCTTCCTCTCTTATTTTTCCTCCTTATTCCCTGGTGTGAGACGCACAAACCTTTGCTTCCTTCCTGTAGGATTCACACAAAGGGTTGTATCCTTGGATCGTGTATTCCTTGGAGTTTCTTCCTTCTGTATGAACACCCCCTATTTTAGTGCAAAAAAGGAGTTTCGATAAATCTTCAATATAAGGTACGATCTATTGTTGTTCTTCTAGGTTCCCCTCCTTCTATTTATCCTTTACCTATTTTTTCATTCTATATCCGGGTTCCTAATGTACTTTTCTTTGGTGTTGGCTAGTGTGGTGGTGTATCTTCATCCTCGAGTGGATGCAGTCCTCCAAGAGAGGTGATTGTGATATGTTTTGTTGGACTGTTCTCATGCAAAGAGCATCAAATACCTTTTGATATAGGGGATTCATGGATTCTCAATTACTTTACATGAAACAGTAGTGTTATCATGTTTTAGCCCTCTAGATCACAATCTAATTGACATAATAATTTTTTTAACCTGCTAAATAAATTGGAATTGATCATATGTTATTACCTTTTAATTTTCTAGATAGTGTTATATCTATGATTGATTTGTTTGACATGCCATTCTTGATGGGAATTGGTAAAGAATGTAAAGCTGGGATTAAATGTAAATTAATTGGATAATGACTAAGATGCAAGTTTTTAATCCATTTATTGCTGTGGTAATATGTTGATAATCGAATGGATGTAGTTATGAATATTTAAGAAAACCTTCTAATTCAAGATTGATTAAATAACCAGTTGGTGGATAAAAGAGTATTCCTGGAAAGGTTCTGAGTTACCTTATTTTTTTTAAAGGCCAAGATCCTTATTCTTGGAGCTGTTAGAGCTCATTCTGTGTGAAGGCAGAATGCCTTTTTTAGGGCTAAGAAACTAGTTTCTTTGTTATTTATTACTACTTGTGATGTGTTATGATCCTGGATGTATTTTTGTGATATGTGGGGGTAGGGAGGCCCATTAGTTTTGGTAGTAGTTAACACCTAGAGTGGTGAGATGCATAGGTTTATGTATGTGGGTGTCAGGGAGGACACTAGTGATGATGAAATGGGTGGGATGTGAATGATTGGATGCATGATGAATCTTGTTGGTTTTTTTATCTTCTTTACTTTCCACACAACTCAAGGAAACTGGTCTTTCTTACCCTGCTTCCAAAAAATAGGAAAATACGCGTGTGGCATGACACCTTCTTTCCATGTTTAGATTATCAACGATGGATGGGTCTTCTCTCTTGCTATAGGTGGCCTGGACTCGATGGGTAGTTCACATACTCACCTTGTTGAGCCCCTTGTGATTGGTAGTTTAGAATGTTTTTCTATAATTCCTTGGAATATGGGAAAGTAATATTGATGTTAACAAATGATTGAATAAATGATGTTAACACATGGGGTTGGAGCCTACTGGGGCACAATGCTAAGGTTGCAATTTAAAGGAACAATGGACTTTGGGTGTGATTCTAATGAAATATAATGTGTAATTGATAATTTTAAATTAATGGTTACAGAATTAATTAATATAAAGTGAAACTAATAAAAAGGGATAAAGTAAAATAGTGTAGCTCTTTAAATGGTTGTGTGCTTATAGGATACCTAGTCTTAACAGTGGCAGTTGGGAGTCCGAGAGACATTATCTATAGTTTAGTCTAAAACTAGGTTATTCCTATATTGTGTTTGTGAGCCATTGTATATTCTGTACGTTTTGTGTTTCTATATTCCACTCCACCCCGTCAGTTAGGGAAACTGACACACTAGGGATTTTGAGCCCTAGGGGGTGTTTTCCCCAAAATTCTGGTCAGAGGATGGATGGATGACTACCCCCTTTGGTCTCATTCTCTCCTCTTGGTAGTTACTTGTGCAAGTAGGCACATTGGTTATTTTTCCCCTTATTTGTGTGTATAGGAATGTAAGGGATTGTAGTTATTCATAATCATATATTCTAGATATAGTTTCCTATGGACTACAATAGGTGTAACATGTAAAGTCTGTGATGAGTTGAGGATACTTACTTAGTGTATGGGATTTAATGGCTTGAGGATTAATACCCGACATATGATACAAATTATCTAAGCTGTGTTGGCTCCCAAAAACTACCTAGTTACTTTGTTTACGTGGACATGGTGGTTTTTTTCACGAGTTGCATGTTGTGGTGCTACACCCAAGTGTCTACGGGCAAGCCTTTTTGGAGAGAGATTCTTAGGACATGTAACATTGGGGAAAAGCGGAAAACCAGTTGGGGAAGTGTTACCGGGGTACCCCTAATATTATTTATTATATTATGTACTCTTTTGTGCAATACTTAGTGATTGTAGCCATGGTGAGTCTATGAACTTAGTATACATGTGTAGGTGATGAGTTAGTTTCACTTGTTGTTCACTATGATTTAGAACACATTCTTTAATTTTTCATGGGAGGATCTGGGGAGGATCTTACTAAGTATAATGTTATACTAACCCTACATATATATAAACTATATTTCAGATCACTTGGAGAAGGTTGCAGATCAGGTTGGTTACTACTAGCATGGGGTTGCATGAGCAGTTTGGGCTTTGTGGTTGCTGCCATTTTTACTTTCTTTTGGTACTTAAAAGTTTTTTGTTTCCTTTATATTAGTTCTTGAATGAAATTACATATGTGTACTTGGGTTTTCTTTTATATTGTAGTCTGAGATGGAGGTGGTTGGTGTCTGTCTTATCTCTCTCTTTCACATGTGTTCTCTTAGAGAGTAATGCCTCCCATTTTTTGTGTTTACTATGACTTCGCACCTATGCCACTATCTTGGGGATTTTCAAGACACAACCACTTCTATATTCGATGGATCCACAACTACTCCCTCTTGGGACACCAAATTCCCCAAGAAAAAAACTTCTCGATCCCAAAACTCACTCTTTATATACATCCCAAAAAGATGATATTAACAAAGAACTCCCAAAACTGCATGCAGATGCTCTTCACGATCCTCTTCAGATGCAGAGTACACAAGGATTTCATCGATAAAAACCACCACAAACTTATCCAGGAACTCACAGAACACAACATCCATCAACTCCATGAACACAACTTGATCATTCATTACAATGAACGAAATTATAAAGAACTTGTAATTCCCATGACGACAATGAAAAGAAGTCTTTGGGATATCCTCATCCTGCACACACATCTGATGATATCCCGACCACAAATCGATCTTTGAGAATCAACTTTCACCCTTCAGTTGATAAAATAAATCATCAATCCGTGGAAGAGGATAGATATTCCTCACTATCACTTTGTTTAAGCGACTATAATTGGTACACATCCGAAAACAAACGTAAGCCTTCTTCATGAAAAAAACTGGTGCACCCCATCGTGACACACTCAGCTGAACAAAACCACACTGTAATGGACTATCGAGATATATACGCAGCTCTCATAACTCAGAAGGGTCCATCCTATACAAATACATAGAGATAGGAGACTCTCCTGGCTATAGCTCGATCCCAAACTCGATCTCTCATCAAGGGGATAATGCAAAAAACTCTTCTAGAAAGACATCAAGTTAATCTTCTACGAACCTGGGAAATGCCAACTCCTAAATCTCCAAAGAACTTATAATCAGCTCATCCATCAAGGATGATAAGGAAGAAACATGACTCTGAGCCATTCAAGGGTCTCACTCGCCAACAAAACCCGTTTCCTCTCTTTCAGTTGTGAATAACACCACGTGGCTTTTGAATCAATCCCAATTAGCCTGCACCAAATACAAATAATCCATGCTGAGGATGACATCATATGGTTGTATCTATAAACATAGGAAATCTCCCCAAGAGTGGTTCTACCCCAACACTAGCTCACAGTCACTACATATTTCCATCATGTCAGCTCAGCCTTTTACTAGCATAGTCAACTCTAGAGACAATGGAATCCTCTCTACCTCATGTCCCAAAGAATGGAAAAGGAGAGGTGATATGAAGGGTTGTGTCTCTCATGCGTCAAATAAGAAATACATCCAAGTAGAAAACCAGCAAAGGGTACCTCAAATAATGTTTGGCACGCCTGGCGCTGACAACGCTAAAGCATGAAGCTGACCACAACCTACTCCATGACCTCTTTGACCCTAATGATGACCACCACCATGGACATTCTCTGCTCTTTGAGGAAAGGGAGAATCATAGGGATGTCCTCTTCCTGCCCCATTAGCTCTCTACTGATCCAAAGCTAGTGAAACCTACTATTTCTCCCTCGGCTAGAACGACCTCAACGGAGAAACATGGAGTGGAACACCTAGTGCACACTGACCACTCTAAAAGGCTAGGAGCTATTTTTTCTGATGACCAATTCCTCCATAATAAAAACAAGCACCTGATCCCTTGGCATAGGCCTAATAGCCACCTTCTCTGGAGAAATGAGATGCTGAGGGCTGGGACCTACCCCCTACCAAACAGAAACTCTTTTGCCCTGAAGTTCTGGAGACATTACCTCATTGGTGAGTGATTTTTGGTTTTCACTGATCATAAGTGTTGTAGGTAAGTTTTCTACCAGTGTGATTTGAACTTAAGACAGTGTTAGTGGATGGATTTCTTACAATAATACAACTTCGATATCTTGTATACACCTAGAAAGGGTAATATTGTAGACGATGCGCTAAGTAGGAAGTCATGTAGTGATGTAGTGTGTGAATATGGTGATTCCTAGAGATTAATGGAAGATATTTTAGCATTTTATCTAGTTATGGGAGAAGCTGGGGGCATAGGTTTTATTTTTCAGATGACAGAGCAGTAATCTCTAGTACAACTGGAGGAAGAGTCCCAGTTGGGAGATCTAGTGATAGAGGTTTGGAGAGACTTAGTTTTTTGTGGTGAGGCCCTTGATGGTTGGCCTGAGGATGAATAACATTGAGTGTTGTATTAGGTAAGGCTTTTCGTTACTTTGGAAATGCGTGGGATAGTTCTCAGAGAGTCCCATAATTCACCTTTTGAGGTACATACTAGCATGAAAAAGATATACTCAGCCTTGAAGAGTTAGTTTTGGAGGCCTGGGTTGAAACACACAGTTGTGGAGTTTGTGTCTTGATGATTGGTTTGAAAAAAGGTGAAGTCTGAACCTCGTGTCCCTAGTGATTTTCTCCTTCTATTAGATGTTCCTCAATAGAAGTGGTAGTACATCTCAATTGAATTTTTTATTGGTTTACCTTGAGATGAGGGAGGCCATGATGTTATATAGGTTTTAGGGGATCATTTAACAAAATCATCACAATTCATAGTGATCAAAGAGTTGAGATAAGTGGAGGTTTTTTCAAGGTAGTATCTGGAGGAGGTGGTAAGACTCCATGGAGTCCCGAGGATGATCATTTCCGATTGAGATCCTTGCTTCACTTCCATGGTGTAAAGAGATCTCCATAATGATTTTAGTTATCATCTATGCCTTAGCACTACTTTTCATCCATAGAAGGATGGTCAGATAGAAGGGACTATCCATACTCTTGATGAAATGTTTCTCTCTTGTGTCATGAATTTTGGATGTTTGCGGATGAGGTATTTACCGTTGGTGGAGTTATCTTACGACAATATTTTTCACTCCACCATTGATAGGGTGCCGTCTGAATCCTTTTATGGACAAACTTTAAATTATCAATTGTAATGGACTGGGGATGGAGAGTCAGAAATTTTTGAACCAAAACTAGTGAAGAATATGCTAGAGATGGTTCTGTTGATTCATGAAAGGATGAAGGCAGCGCAGGATTAGCAGAAATCATAGAAAAATCATAGGACGAGACCTTTGGAGTTTGATTTTTGGGATCACGTGTTTTTTAAGGAAACTCCCCATTATGGGCAGTGAAGGTTTGGCCATGGGAGAAATCTGTCTTTCCAGTTTGTTGGGACATTCGAGGTATTAGCTTGTGTTGGAGCTGTGGCATATTGGGTAGCACTTCCCTCATAGATAAGCTGAGCACACAATGTTTTTCGTGGGTCGCAACTCTGTCATTATCTCCATGAAGACTCTCTCATCATTGATTGGGGAGAGATAAATGTTGATGATGATGTAATGTTCAAGGAGTGGCCTATAAAGATCTAGGACCGCAAGGATAAGGTATTTCGTGGGCGTGCTATCCCCTCGGTTCATGTGTTATGATTCCATAGTGGGATGGAAGAGAGTACATGGGAACTTTATTCACATATATGTTCTTAGTACCCAGAGTTGTTTTTTGTTTAACTATTTTCATGTAATGATGTTTGTTTGTGATTGGAGACCTTTTGTGTTTATGAGATGGAATTATTTTTTTTCTTTTTGTGGCATGATCTCTTTAAGAGGTATCTTGAAGGGTGGTTTTTTGGACCCCATTTTCTAGTTCTTATTTGGGTTGGTTTTGGATTATCGAGGATGATAATGTTTTGAGAGGTATCTAATGTAATGGCCCAGACATCTCTGATCTATTCCTATGCTGAAATCTGGTGTTTGAGGTGTTTTGGCAGGTCAAGGTGACCTATCCACAACACATTTCCAAATTTCCAAACTGTTTTATGAAATGGTGTCATGAAATAGGGTAACTTTCCTTGAAAAATTTTCAAACTATTTCATGAAATGGTATCACGAAATGGTGTCACTTTCTTTTCCAAAATTTCAAACTCTTTCATGAAAATTTTTCATGAAACTGTGTCACAACACATTTATAAATTTCCAAACTGTTTCATGAAACTATTTCAAAAAAATATGTCACAACACTTTGTCAAATTTCCCAACTATTTCAAGAAATGGTGTCACAAAACAGTAGCATAGAAACTATTTCATAAAAACAGTATCTGAAAAACTATTTCACAGAAACGGTAGCACATGAACTGTTTTACAGAAACGGTAGTATAGAAATTGTTTCATAGAAAAAGTAGCATAGAAACTATACCACCGAAACGGTAGCACCCAAACAATGGAACAGAAATGGTGGCACATAATTGATGGCACATAAATGGTGGTAGAAAAATGGTGGCACAGAAATGGTGTCTTGAATAGTGTTTCCAGAATGGTTTCATTTCCTTTGTCAAATTTCCATATTTTTCCAGACTTCCCAGTTTAACCCATTTAACATTTTCATTGACTAAAAATGCATTAAAGGCCTCGTTTTAATGGATTTAAGGCCAATTAAAAGACCATAACTCATATAATAATATTACTAAGGTTTGAGATGCCTTTACATGGTCAAACCATGTGATTTAATGGGATCCTCTTTTAATGGAAAATCTAGCGTATCATAAACCACTGCTCCATTAAATCTTTTGAAGGGAAGAGATATCTTCCTACCTTGTTCTTCCAACTTTTTCACTAGTGTGATATGCTCAATACTTTTCTTATTTCCTATATTAGTCATGCATAGTGTTGCAGACTTGGATTGTGTCTTCTATGGAGTTTCTTCCTACTACATGCACACCCCTTGTTTTGGTGCAACAAAGTTGTATCGATCAATATTTGTTATAATGTATGATCTATTGTCATTCTATTGGGTTCCTCTCCTTATATTTCTTCTTGACCTATTATATCATGCTATCTCCATATTACTAATGAATTTTTCTTGGGTGTTGGCTTGTGTGGTGGTGTCTCTTCATCCTTGGGTGGATGCAGTCCTCTAGGAGAGGTGACCGTGATCTATTTTCTTTGACTATTCTCATGATAATAGAATCATAAACCTTTTGAGGTAGGGGATTCATGGCTTCTTAATTATTTAATGTGCAACAATAGTGTTATCATGTTTTAGCCTGCTGGATCACAATGTAATTGACATAATAAATATTTTGATCCGATAAATAAATTGATATAAATCATATGTTATTGCCTCTTGTTTTTCTAGATAGTTTAATATTTTTTCTTGATTTGATTAACATGTCGTTCTTGATGGAAATTGGTAAAGAATGTAAAGTAAGGATTAATTGTAAATTAATTGGATAATGATAAAGATGCATGTTTTTAATGTGGTTGTTGTTGTGGTAATATGATTATAAACTAATGGATGCAGTTATGAATATTTAAATGAACTGGCTAATTCAATATGGAATAAATAACTAGTTTGTGGATAAAAGATAATTCCTAGAAGGATTCTGATTCACCCTCTTTTTTGTTAAAGGCCAAGATCTTTATGCTTGGAGCTATAAGAGCTTGTTGTGTGTGAAGGAAAAATGCCTTGTTTATGGCCAAGAGACCAGTTTATTTTTTATTTCCTACTACTTGTGATGTGTTATGATCCTGGATGGATGTTGTGAGATGTTGGGGTTGGGAGGTCCATTGGTTGTGGCAGTAGTTGATTCCTAGAGTGGTAAAATTCATCGGTTTATGCATGGGGGTGTTGAGGAGGACCCCAGGGATGATGAAATGTTTAAAGACATGTAAATTTCAAGGAAATTTTTTTCTTAAATTCTTTGGGATTTTACGAGTACACAGTTTCTGACAGCACTTGATTCCAAGACATGGTGTGCCCGGAATCAATTTTTGAAGTTTAGCTCGGGTATGTTCAGTGAACGAATGAGCGGTTTTTTTAAATTTTGAACCGGTGCTCGGAATCGAAAACCGAGGGCACCGATGAAACCGCAGCACCGATATTTTCTTAAGAAGACTTATTCTGGAGTTTCTTTTGTGCGAGAAGATTTGTTAAAAAAAGGGGATTAAGTGTAAAGTGAAATATAATTATGTTACAATTTTATTTCACTTCTAAGTGGTTTGATCCCATGTGTGGTAGTTGGGTTGGGACCCACTTGATCCTAAACTCCTATTGATAGGATATTAGTGAGGTGGGGTATGACGACCCATACTTTACATACATTATTATTGCTTCAAAATTTAATCACACTTATTACAACATATAAATAAACCATGAAAGGACCGTATAGGTATAGTGTCTTTAGAAACTAGGAAACATAAACAACTAGTTCATAAAGAATCTACATTGTCTCCCATTTATTTCATCATATCTAGAGTCCCTTTTGGCATATCCTACTTAATAACCTTCTTCCTGACCTGGGGAAAGAAAACATACAAAAGGGTGAGCTCAAATGCTCAGTAAGGGTAAACAAAAGAAATATCAATCACATCATATTCATAAGAACATATCATTTTAAAAATCTTATCCTGCAAAAGAGATCATAATTTCATAACATGGGATAAATCATAGTAGTGAAATGTAATCCCAATAATCATAACGTAAAACATGAAACTTTTTGGCATACACACATAATCATAGAGAATCATTTCTTAGTAGTCAAGACTCATTTCCAAGACTGTCTTAGTGGACAAAGTCCATTTCTGAACCGAGTTCACTCCTCGTTTAAGTCCTGTATCACTGAACCAGATTAACCTGTCATTCCAGCCATGTCTACCTCATGAGATATAAATCTTTACCCAATGCATTGGAGGGAGATATAGGTCCCACCCATCTCATAATGAAACCATTCTTATGTGTGCCCCAAAATTATAAATCATAGCGTAACCTATGTATTAAAAATGGGATTCTTAAACATCATGCCATCATAAAATAATCCACATAAGATAAAAGGACAAAATAAAATATATTCCATCATAACATAATCAAATCAATGTAAAAATAAGGATAGAAATAGAACCATATAGTATCTTAGATGGAAAATAATTTTGATAAAACACCTGAACTCAATTCTTGAGGAAAATATCCTTTCTACTTCAAAAACATTTTCCTTTCTTAACATGTCATATAATTTTAAACTAAAAGAAGTTGATTAAAAATAAACTTGAAAAATTGTAAAGGAATATTCATGGAAATAATTTTCTAAAAAATCCATTCATTCCATATAAGTTAAAAAAACATTCTTCTCATATTTTGGCCGGAAAAGTAAAAAAGTACCTCGTACGAAAAACGACAAAATATTCCTTTCATATCTTTTAATAAAAACTAACCGAAGGGTAAAATTTGATTTAAAAAATTGTAGAAGTATATAAATAATATTACATATTGAGGAAATAGGGATATGGATGATAAATATTCCCCAGTAAATTTTGAAGTATAAACAATCTCAGATAAAAATTGAGATTGCGTGATTTTCCCGTACCTTAGGTCCAATTTGCTTCGTACGTGTCCGAACCTCCTATATAATGATTTAAATAATGTTATTTACTTTTTCAAGAATTTTACTCATTGTTATGATATCATTATGTGGTCATATTATTAGCTTCTTATTACTAATATTTCATTGTTACTTGTTATTCGGGTGTTTATTGCTTTTTGTTCTTATGCGTGTTTTGTCGAATAATTTCTTATTCATATTATAGGTTATAGATACCTCATTTAAAGAATAGTATTAGTGTAATATATATCATATTTATTCATTAAATTCATTTATATAATCATTATGCAATGAAGATCATGTAGATTGAGTCACATCACATCATGGAGACGGTAGGCCGTACGTACGCACGAGTGATGATATCTTTCCCATGATCGTGGGATTGTATTGAAGTGTATGTATACTATTTCAGAATAAATATCACTTTAAAAGAATGATATATAGTTATTCTTTACACCATTATACCCATCCAAGTAAGGTGGTGGTGGAAAATAGATTACACGACGGCGTGGACATGGTATTCCATACGTACTCACGTGCAGTGATTTCGTTTTCCGTAGGATAGATAGAAGGTTAAATAGGGTTGTTTCATATTTATAATAACATATTAGTATATGAGTGATACTGATGTTATTACTTCACAATGAAACAACTAAAGTAGAAGAAGTTGAAGAAGAAATAAAGTTTAATGAATCAGTAACAGACATTACCTCTTATTTGAAGCGCCTCTTCTTAACCTCCTCTAAGGGCAATAAAGATGGTATTTGAAGAATACCAGGACCTCTAGGATGTTTCTAGTGAATTGGAGAAGAGAAATTGGAAGGGGTTTACCAAGCATAAATGCTCAAAGTGGTGTGAGGAAGAGAGGGAGGAGGTGCCCTTTTATAATGGAGGAGAGGGGCACCTTTGGAAAAAATAAAAATATTATTTTATTATAAAGTCATATTCAGTTTTTAATAGCTCCAAATTGATTTATTTCGAAGCTAATGTGGGGATGGGTCGAAATTCTCTCATCCAATAGAATTCAGATAAGTTTAGGTTTCTATTTTAACCTTATCATTTAGATTTAACTTTAAGTTAAATAATTTTACTTTTACCGTGTCTTCTTGTTTTCTTACACTATAAGGTTAATAAATTTACTATAACAAGTCAAACGAACCCCAAGTTGTTTATTATTAATATATATAACTTTATCTAAGTCATTTTTCCGATCCTCAGATTTTTAGGAATAAAATTACAATTTATAATATAATAATTGTTTTAAAAACTATTTTATGTCAATTTTGACACTATTTGGTAATTGATTTTTGTGAAAATCATAACAGCATGATTAGTTCGAAAAATGTTAATTAAATCAATAATAACATGTCATATTAACCTATAAAATTACTGTAATTCATAAAAAGTCTAAAATTATATTTATTTGGGTATTTATAACATCAATTACGTTAATATTTCCTTAATAAAGTAATTACTTCATCATCATCGTGTCATAAATAAATTAAAATATTTAAAATCTAAAAATTATAAATAAAATACCATCATGTCTGAAATCTTTTTAGCTTTATAATGAATATTTATATTCGAATTTATCTTATTTATAACCCTATATTAAAAATGATTTATTTATTAATCTTTGATTTTAACTATTTTAACCCTTCTTTAAATAAATTAATAATAAATGTCCTAATCTAATCCAAGTGGACCTAAATGGTCATATTTTATTACTAAGGTTTTTTTGGTCGAATTAAACTTATCCAATAGAATTAAGACATGTGTTAGGGAAATAATATGTCACGAACCATCCTCGGTGCCCGTGCTGTGACTACCCCAAGCCCGCCTTCCACAGGCCAGGGGCTGGCGACTAACACAAAGGCGTAAATCCCAGTAAAAGGGAAGGCATTGCCTTTGTAAAGTAAACAAACACCATAGATCAAGCAAGAAGTAGAAGTAATCACTAAGTAAAAACTGGGTACAACAGTAAGTGCGGAAAAGTAAGTGGGCCAGTATACAAACCCAAACTGAAAGTAAAGTACAACTGGAAAGGGAAAAATAGCAACTGAAAAGTAAAGCCGCATCTTCGAGCCATCCACTAGAAATCTCACCTGAAGGGTGAGTACAGATGGCCTCCACAGCTCCAAGGGTCCAGCCGTCCGCTCCGAGTACGTCCCGCCCAGTGGCCCACCTCTAGGTACCATCCTGCTCTGCAAGCCTCCACCACAATCAGCGCTGTCCGTCGTCTGCAACCAACACAACGTAGTGCTGGCATAGCCCGTGCAGGGGTGAGTATAAGCTACTCAGTAGGGAACCCGAGACCCCCGAAGTTCTCCCAGAATCCAAAAGGTTAATCCACACAGGAAAGATACAATCACGAAGTAACATTTGACACTGCTTAGGTATATGCCCATACATATACCTAAGTCATCAAATCTCGTTCGGCTCCAACATCCGAGCCCAAGTACAACCCAGTCCACACAGGAAAACAAAACGTGAATCCACATAGGATAGCACAACACAATCCACATAGAAAATCAAAACAGGATTCAGCTCACACAGGTATACATCTTCGTATGACGATAGAGATGATCAGATATATCCACTGATTTATCTGAGCCATCGGAACCACAAAGGATCGATAGGTACTAACCCCCGCAATGACCCACAAAGGATCTGACCCACACAGGATCGATAGGTAACTAACCTCTGCAATGACCCACAAAGGATCTGACCCACACAAGATCGATAGGTAACTAACCCCCGCAAAGACCCACACAGGATCGGACCCACACAGGATCTGTAGGCACTGGCCCACACAGGACCGCTGAGCACTGACCCACACAGGAACGGACCCACACAGGATCTGTAGCACTTATCCATGCAGGATCGCTCAGTGTTGAAGTCGTCGCCGTTGAATCCACTGAGGATATCTGTACAGTCGTCGTCGTCGCAGTCACAGCCAGCTCTAGGGTTCCCGCACACAACAAACTCGTTCGGGAGGGTCCGCTCCACGAGCCAAGAAGATGATACATCAACTGAAACATATTTCAGAGTTGATGTATCCAAAAGTTCTGTATTGTCAATAGGAACTCAACATCGCAGACGGCGCGTCAATCAGACGCTTGGTCTGAGTGTTATTAGTTTTTTTGTTCTAGGGGCTCGGTTGATTTTTAAGGCAAAACCAACCCGACCGTACTCCACCTGCGTCCAAACCTCAGGCGGAGTAAGCCAAAAGATCCATCTCACTTAGAGGAATCCAACAAAGTCGCCCACATGTGTTGGTCTTATTTTGTTCATATGCCAACAACCGAAAAACAAAGTTAAGAAACGAACCATTAATTCGATGAATTAATGGTAACGACTTAACTACCCAATTAATAGGGGCGTTAATAATTTAAGAAAACGCACCGGTTGAATTTCATTTAAAAAAGGTTTTTGCGGGTGTGTTACTTAGAGGAAAAGAAATGGTGGGTCTCGTGTAGGACCCACCTCACAAATGTCCTACCAAGTGGGTAGGATATTTTGGGTTCCACCCTATTCGCTTCAACTCATATTAGGTGGTTTTAAGTGGCTTAAGTGAAATAAAATAAAGTTGTCGCATGACTTTATTTTATTTCATAACTTAACCCCAAAAATTAAAAACCACACCCGAGAAAACGCAACTCTGAAAAATGTGTTCCTAAGAAAATACTGGCGCTACAATTCCATCGGTGACCTCGAAATTAGATTCCGAGCACCGGTTCAAAAGTTATAAAAACCCACTCGTTCGTTCACTGAACGTACCTGATCCAAACTTCGGAAAATGATTCCAGGCACACCGGGCCTCGGAATCAGGTGCCGTCAGAAACTGCGTTCTTGTAAAATTCCAAAGAAAATTAAAAAAAACTTTTCCTTGAATTTTACGGGTCTTTACATGACTCCCACCTCAGGGCTTTACGTCCCCGTAAAGATACATCATAATCTAGGGAAACCAAAGTGGGTACTAAGCACACATCTGAGCCTCCCGCTCCCAAGTGTTCTCCTGGAGATTCCTGTGCTGCCATCTGATGCGCACTAGAGGAATCAACCATCCACGTATGACCCACTCCTATCAATCCTCGATCTCCACTGGTACCTCCATAAAAGTCGCCCCATCATCAATGTCTAGCTCCCCATGGTCAATGATATGCATCGAATTGTGCACGTATCTCCTCAGCTGAGACACATGGAAGATGTCATGCACCCGATGCAACTGAGGTGGTAGAGCCAGGCGATAAGCCACCTCGCCAATCCCACTGAGGACCTGGAATGGTCCAATGAAGCATGGAGATAACTTTCCGCCTCGTCCAAATCTCCATAATCCACGTCGAGGTGAGACATGCAAGAAGATGTGGTCGCCATCCTCAAACTTTAGTGGCCTCCACCTCCTATCAGGATAAGACTTCTGCCGGCTATGAGCTGTAATCATCCGCTCCTGGATGACCTGGACCTTCTCTGTCATGGCCTGGACCATCTCCGGTCCCACAAGTGTTGACTCCCCATGGTCTGTCCAACACAAAGGAGATATGGAAGATCGTATGTACAACGCCTTGTATGGTGCCATCTCGATGGTGGAGTGGTAGATGTTGTTGTACGCAAACTCCACCAAAGGTAGGTGGTCCTCCCAGCTGCGACCAAAGTCGAGAACACATGCGCAGAGCATGTCCTCGAGAGTCTGAATGGTCCTCTCCATCTGACCATCTTTCTGAGGGTAAAAGGCGGTGCTCAGACGTAGTTGCGTCCCGAATGCCTCCTGCAACCCCTTCTAAAGCTGGGAAGTAAATAGAGCATCTCGATCGGAGACGATAGAGGATGGAACACCGTGAAGCCGTAAAATCTCCTGAACATAGTGACGTCCCAATCTCTCCACTATGCCCTGCTCTCTAATGGGTAAGAAGTGAGTTGACTTGGTGAGTCGGTCGACAATCACCCAAATAGAGTCGTGACCTCGGGAAGTGCTTGGAAGTCCAGTCACGAAGTCCATAGATATCCCGTCCCACTTCCACTTCGGGACCTCCAAGGGATGTACCAAGCCTGCTAGTACCAGATGCTCTACCTTCACCTGCTGGCAGGGGAGGCATTGAGAAACGAACTCTGCCACAACCTTCTTCATGCCCGGCCACCAGTGCTGTTGTCTTAGGTCCTGGTACATCTTTGCCACTCCAGGATGTACCGCCAAGGGAGAAGTGTGAAACTCTCTCAGCACCTCCTCCCATAAAGCAACTGGTACCAAGGTACGTCCTCTGAAAAGGACGTCGTGCTCTACTCCAAAGGAGAAACCATCAGGTGCCTATCCTGAGGATATATGCGCACGCCGTGTCTCACAGTCAGCGTCCCCACGCTGTGCCTCTCTTAACCGCTGCACTAGTGGAGGGGTGACTATGAGAGACTGAAGGAAGGCTGCTCCATCTCTATCCACGAAGGATATCTGAAATGTGGCTAGCTGCTCTGTCGCCTCCTCAAGTAGTTGAATGCCTGTCCTCCTGCTGAGAGCATCGACTACCACATTCCCCTTTCCAAGAGTATTGACTATCTCAAAGTCATAGTCATGGAGGAACTTGATCCATCACCACTGTCTCAAGTTCAGGTCCTTTTGAGAGAAGGTGTACCTGAGACTCTGATGGATAGAAAAGACTGTAAAGTGCTCGCCCATCAGATAGTGCCGCCATGTATTCAGAGCGAAGACCACTGCTGCTAACTCCAAGTCATGGGTAGCGTAGTTCTGCTCATGCAGCCTCAACTTATGTGATCCATAGGCGATCATCGCCTGCTCTTGCATCAGGAAACATCCGATTCCGGTCCCTGATGCATCGCAGTAGACTACGTACCCTACTCCCTCCTCTAGAAACCTCAGGATAGGGGCGTTGGTTAATCTCTCTCTCAGCTCCTGGAAGCTCTGTTGACATCTGTCTGACAACACAAAGGGTTTCCACTTCTTCGTAAGAGCTGAGAGTGGTTCCGAAACTCTGGAGAAGATTGGCACAAATCTCTGATAGTATCCATCTAGTCCCAAGAAACTCCGCACCTCAGTCACGCTCCTGGATGGCTCCCAAGCTAGAACTGCCTTGATCTTCGCAGGATCCACCGCAACTCCCACCTCAGAGATGACGTGTCCCAAGAAGTGGACCTCGCATAACCAGAACTAACACTTCGAGAGCTTTCCATAAAGCTGGTGCTCTCGGAGTGTGTCTAGTACAACCCTCAAGTGGCAGGCGTGCTCCTCCTCAGTCGTCGAGTATATCAAAATGTCATCGAAGAAGACCACGACAAATTGATCGAGGTATGGCTGAAAGATCCTATTCATGAGGCCCATGAACACTGCTGGAGCATTTCTTACGCCGAATGGAATAAAAAAGAACTCATAGTGGCCATACCGACATCTAAAGGCCATCTTCTTCACGTCCTTGTCCCGAACTCTGAGCTGATGATAGCCTAACCTGAGGTCTATCTTTGAGAACCACCATTATCCCTTGAGCTGATCGAAGAGGTCATCAATACTCAGTAGAAAATACTTGTTCCTCACTGTCACCTAGTTCAGGCGATGATAGTCGACACAAAGTCGCAAGCTCCCGTCCTCCTTCTTGGAGAACAATATCAGGGAAGCCCAGGCTGAAACACTGGGTCAGATGAATCCCTTGCCCTGAAAGTCCTCCAACTATACCCGTAGCTCTCGAAGCTCAGAGGGGGCCATCTAATACGCTGGACTCGATATCGGGGCTGTCCCGGGGTACAAGTCAATATAAAAGTCTACCTCTCTGCGAGGAGGTAGCCCTGGGACGCCGTCGGGGAAAACGTCTGCATACTGATCCACCACTACAAGAAAACCAGGACTCCGCACGTCAACTGCTCCTAGGATGAGGCTAGACAACTGATGAGTGATGGGATGTCCTCTCTTCTGTAGAAGTCCATCTTATGCTGCGAAGGCCCCCTTCTCGCCGGTGAAGGTGACCCTGCTCCCGTCGGTGCGTACACATCGCACCTTGCACCTAATACAGTCAATCTGTGCATGGACGGTAGATAACCAATCCATTCCCAAGATGATGTTGTAAGGCCTCGACGCCGCTACAAGAATATCCCAGCCGAAGCTCTCACCTCCTAGAGTAAGCTCACACTACCGGCACCAGTGCGTAATCGTTAAGTCTACTCCCGTAGGAGTCTCTAGCTGTAAGGATCGAGCCAACGACTCTGTCAGAATCTCCGATCTCCGAACAAGGGCAGCGGCTATGAAAGAATGACTCGCTCCTGTGTCTATAAGAACTGCAGAAAGGGTGGAATAGACACAGATAGTACCTCGAATCATCTTGGGTGCACCATGGTCATAGGCCTCCGCTGCCTGGAGCTATGCCTGTCTCTGCCCACCAGCTCCCTATGGTCGGGGTGGACCTCCTGGTGGTGGTGGTGGTAGAGCCTCAAAGCGTTTCCCACCACCTGCCGCTCGGCCAGCTCCTATGCCTTGTCCGCCTACTCCCTGTGGACTGCCACGGTCGACCCTCTGCCTCTTACTGGGAGGCCCCTAAACCATCTACTGCTCCTTGGAACGGTGGGTCGGGCAGTCACGAGCCATGTGGCCCTGCACGCCGCATGTGTAGCACTACCTGCCTCTCAAAAGACTGGCTCTGCTTTGTGTCCCCCGCACTGCTGAGCCAGTGTCCTGAGGTCGTCTACCTGAGGGTCTGTTCTTCCTGGACCCATGAGTCATCCGTCGACTGCCTGCTGCAGAAGACTCTGTTACATGCCGCCCCGCGGTAGGTCTCGCTGCTGAAGAAGGCTCAACAAGAAAGCTCTCAATCAAAAGGGCTCACTCAGGTACTCCTGCCTGAGTCGGAATGCTGAGAGAGATCAGCGATGCCCTGATCTCATGTCTCAGTCCCTGCTCAAAGGTCCGGGCTTGGAAGAATGGGTCCCGTACCATGTCGGTTGAGTAGCGCGATAGATCGGTAAATCTCGCCGAGTACTGGGCGACCGTCAAGCTGCCCTACTGCAGCTGAAGAAGCTCCTGGATACACACCGCATGGAGGGTGGCTAGGATGAACTCCGAGTGGAAGAGGCTCTAAAAGTCCATCCAGAGGAGAGATGCCTCATCGTGCACCTAGAGAATTAAGCTCCACCATCTGCCTGCTGCTGCATGTAGTAGCCACGCTGCGAGGATCACCATGAGGTCTGCTGGTGTCCTCACTAACCTAAAAACTCGTACCACTGCCTCCAGCCAGTCCTCGGCATCCTGAGGGTCCGTCTCCCGGCGGAACCTGGGCGGTCGCTGGCGCTGAAACTCGTGTAGTGCACTAAGGCGACGTGCATTGTCAGTGGTTGGGGCTGGAAGCATCGGTGGCTTGGCGGGTAAAGGTACCGTCGGGGTCTCAGCTGTCAAAGGGCCCTGTACCGAGGCCTCGTTGCTCGGTGGGCTGTCGTCACGCTCAACTCTCGGAACCATAGCTGGCTACCATCGTGGGTCTATCCTAAAAAGGAAACAGGTGCGCCACGGTCAGAATAGTATACCTGGTGAGCTGAAACAAAGTAATCACAAAGAAAACTTGAAACACTCAAGCAATCAATGTTTTCATGCATTAAGTCGGAAATCAGAATTCAGGGTCCTGGTGTACGGATACGTCGGCCACTGCACCAACACTGGACTCCCTGGACTGATAACCACACCCAATACTCTTAACACCATTGCTTCACATAGAAAAAGATCATAGTCCTAAGTTATGCCGTAGAACCGAACTCCTCTGATACCAATTTGTCACGACCCTTCCTCAGGGCCCGTGCTGTGACTACCCCAAGCCCGCCTTCCATCGGCTAGGGGATGGCGACTAGCACCAAGGCGTAAATCCTGGTAAAAGGGAAGACATTGCCTTTGTAAAGTAAACAAACACCACAGATCAAGAAAGCAGTAGAAGTAATCACTAAGTAAAAACTGGGTACAACAGTAAGTGCAGAAATGTAAGTGGGCCAGTATACAAACCCAAACTGAAAGTAAAGTACAACTGGAAAGGGAAAAACAACAACTGAAAAGTAAAGCCGCATCTTCGAGCCGTACACTGGAAATCCCACTTGAAGGGTGAGTACATATGGCCTCCACAACTCCTAGGGTCCAGCCGTCCGCTCCGAGTACGTCCCGCCCAGTGGCCCACCTCCAGGTACCGTCCTGCTCCGCAAGCCTCAACCACGATCAGCGTTGTCCGTCATCTGTAACCAACACAACGTAGTGCGGGCATAGCCCATGCAGGGGTGAGTATAAGCTACTTAGTAGGGACCCCGAGACCCCCTAAGGTCTCCTAGAATCCAAAAGTGTAATCCACAAAGGAAAGATACAATCACGAAGTAACATTCAACACTGCTTATGTATATGCCCTTACATATACCTAAGTCATCAATTCTCGTTCGGCTCCAACATCTGAGCCCAAGTACAACCCAGTCCACATAGGAAAGCAAAACTTAAATCCACACAGGATAGCACAAAACAATCCACATAGGATATCAAAACAAGATTCAGCTCACACATGTATACTTCTTCGTATGACGATAGAGATGATTAGATATAGCCACTGATTCATCTAAGCCGTCAGACCCACAAAGGATCGATAGGTACTAACACCCGCAATGACCCACAAAGTATCTGACCCACACAGGATCGATAGGTAACTAACCCCCGCAATGACCCACAAAGGATCTGACCCACACAGGATCGATAGGTAACTAACCCCCGCAAAGACCCACACAGGATCAGACCCACACATGATCTGTAGGCGTTGGCCCACACAGGACCGCTAAGCGCTTACCCACACAGGATCGGACCCACACATGATCTGTAGCACTGATCCACACAGGATCGCTGAGTACTGAAGTCATCACCATCGAATCCACTGAGGATCTCCGTACAGTCGTCGTCATCGCAGTCGCAGCCAGCTCTAGGGTTCCCGCACACAACAATCTCGTTCGGGAGGGTCTGATCCACGATCCGAGAGGCTGATACATCAACTGACACATAGTCCAGAGTTGATTTATCCAAAAGTTCCGTATCGTGAACATGAACTCAACGTCGCAGACGGCGTGTCAATCAGACGCCCGGTCTGAGAGTTATTGGCTTTTTTCGTTCCAGGGGCCCGGTTGATTTTTAAGGCAAAACCAACCCGACCATACTCCACCTGCATCCAAACCTTGGGCGGAGTAAGCCAAAAGATCTGTCTCACTTAGAGGAATCCAACAATGTCGGCGGTACGTCAATCGGACGTCCGAGGCTCAAGATATAAGCATTTTCGCTCCAAGGGCCCGGTTGGTTTCGTGTACGAACCAACCCGGGAAAACCTAATGTACTCCAAAACCATGAGTGCGATATACCAAAATGACCATATCTATCCAAGGATCACATCGAAATGGACGGTGCGTCGATCGGAGGCCCGTAGCTCAAGTTATGAGCAAAAGACTGAAAAGGTCCGAAAACGGGGGGTCTGGGCCCAGACCGACCCGGCCTGACCCCCCTGGGTCGGCCCGAACCAGGTTGACCCGACCCAGGTCCGGGTCCGACCCAGATGGCGTGACCCGGCCCAGCCTGGGTGCGACCCGGCCCGACAGGCGGGTTGGCTCGACCGGTTACGACCGAGCAGAGCGGGGGGCGTGCTGCCCCCGTGTGATGGAGCTGCGACCCCGTGTGGGGCCGCCCTTTCCAGTGGACGCGGCTGGCTGCAGCGTCCCGTCCTTTGCCAGTCCCGCGCAGTCGCGGGACGACCGGCCTGCCGCTGCGGCTTCAGCTGTGGCGGTTCTTTCCAGCGGCGCACCGGGCGCCGCCGCCTTCTGCCGTCGGCGCCGCCGGGCCGGCGAGGCGCGCCGGCGGGTTGCTCCGTGGACCACCGGATGAGTTCTGGTGGTCGAAAAAATGCGCCGTCTTCACCAATGGCCCTCCCGGGGCCCGTCCATCACTATGAGGACCTCACCTCGCCCGTGCGGCTTGTTTTGTTGTCGAACGCCGTTCCGCACACCAAGAACGAAAAGGGCGGTGGGTTCGGACTTGTTCGTTGGTCCGCACCCACTGCGTTAGTGGTTTTAAATGTCTCACAACAAATATTTAATCAAACGCCGCAGGTATAAATTACAAAGATTTAAATGAATCAAACCCCTACCTCGTCATAGTCGTCGAACGTGAGTTCTTTGCGGAATTGACCATCGTGGAAGAAGAGGATCGTCGCGTCGCGGAAGGGGCATCACATCGTCGTGGTACATGGCGTCGCGATGATGATCTCCGAGGGTTAAAGAAAACACACAGATTTAATTTCACCAATTAAACCCATGTTGAGGGTAAAATCCACAAAGGAAATTAAAAGGTCCGTAATCCCCTACCTCAATCGGTTGATGATCGAAGATTGTCGCGGGGAAGGATCGTCGCGGAAGAAACGTCGCGGAAGGAGGATCGTTGGCGTCCTGGTACACGACGTCGCGTCGTCGATCTCCAAGGGTTCGATGTTCTTCACGTTCTTTGCGTTATTCGCGTTCTTCGCGTTCTTCATGGAGGAGGATGAAGAACTTATAGTTTCTCCAAATCCTCTCAACAAGCCACCCACATGTGTTGGTCTTATTTTGTTCTTATGCCAACAAACGAAAAACAAAGTTATGAAACGAACCATTAATTCGATGAATTAATGGTAACGACTTAACTGCCCAATTAATAGGGGCGTTAAGAATTTAAGAAAATGCACCAGTTGACTTTCATTTAAAAGAGGTTTTTGCAGGTGCGTTACTTAGAGAAAAAGAAATAGTGGGGCTCGTGCGGGCCCCACCTCACAAATATCCTACCATGTGGGTAGGATATTTTGGGTTCCACCCTATTCGCTTCAACTCAGCTTAAGTGGCTTTAATTGGCTTAAGTGAAATAAAATAAAGTTGTCGCACCACTTTATTTTATTTCTTAACTTAACCCCAAAAATTAAAAACCACACCCGAGCAAACGCAACTCTGAAAAAGGTGTTCCTAAAAAAATATCGGCACTGCGATTCCATCGGTGCCCTCGGAATTCGATTCCGAGCACCGGTTCAAAAGTTAGAAAAACCCGCTCGTTCGTTCACTGAACGTATCCGAGCCAAACTTCGGAAAATGATTCCGGGCACACCGGGACTCGGAATCAGGTGCCGTCAGAAACCGAGTTCTTGTAAAATTCCAAATAAAATTAAGAAAAAAATTTTCTTCAATTTTATGTGTCTTTACAGAATAATATCATTTTTACCCTTAATTACACTATTTACTTTTAACCGCTGTAAATAAAAGTAAAAAGTTACTATTCACCCAAAATTATTTTCTTCTCATTGAACAACATTTTAGTCCTTGATATTAATCGTGTCTCTTGGATTTTCTAAATACCACTCACCGAAGCGGTAAAATTATGTTTTATGTGAATTTCCAAATTTTCCTAGGAGGTGGGTAAAAGACGGTGAAAAATTTTTATATATCGAAAATTATTATAAAATGACTCTAATGAATTAAATTGAACTTATATAGGTATTATGTATAAATTTTGACCTAAAAAAAATTAAAATAAAATAAATAATTATTTAAATAAAAATTCGGTTTTTAAATAGTAACCTAGTGTTTTCACTATTCATCAAAAATTGAAAGTTTTCAGAAAAATACCAAAAATTCACCCTAGGATAATTTCGATATTCTGAATCCAAAAATGAAGTCCATTTTGAAAAATAAAATTTCAAAAAGTGGGTATTACTATTCATAACGGCTAGTTTTAATAATATTTTAATAGCATATCGTTGTTTAGTGAAACTCGGTATTGCGTACAACGCAAGCTATTGAGGAAGGTCTTGATTGCGTGTAAAGCAGGCCATGCTAGTGTTGTGTGTAGTAAAAGATTCCTTTGATGATGTATATAACATAAAAACAAAATATTTCTCATCAAAGGCTTGGGTGTTACATGGGGCCCACACGAGCCCCACCCCTTCAAATTCCCCTTAAACTTCTTTTAAACCTCCATTGTTGTTTTTAATGATGTGGCTCCCCCTCTTCCACATTATTAATGTTAACAACTTAACACACCATTAATTTTGACAACTCAAGATTAATTAAGTGAATTCAACTTTTGTAAATTTGAAAAGCTTGGCATGTGTTAATAAAATAAGGAAGGCCTTATTTTATTTGGGGTTGTTTGGTTGTGTGAGGATATTTGGAGAGAATTATCTACGTCTTGGAGAAATCCATCAACTTTGTTGAAAAATTTCAAGACTGCGACAAAGAACGTCGTCACCGCAAGGAGTGATCGACGTGTCGTTCTTCTCCTCTCCACAGCCGGTGTGAGACGTCATTCCCTCCTTGGACGAATGCCGACACCGTCAACCACGACGCCGAATTTTGTCATCACTGTTGAGGTAGGGGTTGTTTCATCGTTCCGGTATTATTTTGACGTTCTTAGTTATTTTATTGGACACTTGTTATCAATATAACGGGAGGAGGTCAGACCGCACAAAAACGGCCGACCCTCCTCCCCTTTTGTGGTTGATCTTCGTTGTGGTAGGGAACGGAGGCGACGCGGTGCTGTTGCACCGTGCGGGAACGAGAGAAGCACAGACGGAGCGGGCCATGGTGAAGGAGTACCCGGTGAAGCCGAAGGAGGCCACGGCCAAGAGCGGGCCGCGACAGAGGGGCGTGGCACCGTCGCGCCGCGCTGGAGCACCAAGGAGGGCCGCGACCGGGCCGGGCCATGGTTGAGGGGCACAGCGCCGCCGCGCCACATCGGACTGGCAAGAGCCGCGACCCTTTGGCCAAGACAGTTGAGCAAGGGGGAGGCCATACTCCGCCGGACGCCAGTGCATCAGGAGGCGGGACCAGTGGGGGTCCCGCGGCAGCTCACTGGCCGACCAAAATGGCCGGCCGTTACCATGAAGACCGGGGGTTTGAAACCCCCGGTGGTCAGCTAGGGCGGAATCCACATGGGTCCGCCATTTCTGAAATCAGGGGGGCGGTGCTCCCCCCCTTTCCACATCCACCCGCGCTGGGTCAGCCACCCGCACTGGGTTGGACCGCCCGCGCCGGGCCGGACCCCCGTGACGGGCCAAGCCCCGCCAGCCGGGTCCGGCCATGCCCAACTGGGCTGGATCCGGAGCCGGGTCGGGTCAACCTGGTTCAGGCCGACCTGGGGGGGGGGGGGGGGTATTGGGCCGGGCTGGGCCCAAACCCCTTGTTTACGGACAGATCCGTTCTAACACCCATAATATGGGCTACGGACCTCCGATCGATGCACCGTTAGTTTAATTGGGATCCTTGGACCGAGACGGTCGTTTCGGTATATTAAACTCAAGGTTTCATATAACTTTGGGTATGGCCCGGTGGGTTTGAACCCAAAACCAACCGGGCCCTCAGAGCGGAAACACTTATAATTTGAGCTCTGGATGTCCGATTGAGGTGTCGTCAACTTTGTTGAATTACTATTAGTGTGAAGGTTGTTTTGGATTACTCCACTCGAGTTTTGGATGTAGCTGGGGTACGTTCGGGTTGGTTTTATCTTAAAAACCAACCGGGCCCCTGAGATGAAAAAGCCAATAACTCTTAGATCCGGGATCCGATTGACGCACCGTTTGTCGCGATGAGTTCCTATTAATGAGATGGAACTTTGTGATACATCAAATATGAACTTCGTGACAGTTGATGTATCGACCCCTTGGCTCGTGGAGCGGACCCTCCCGGAATCGAGCGTGCTGTGTGCGGGAACCCTAGAGCTGGATGCGACTGCGAAGAAGATGACGACTTCCGTACAAGGATCCTCAGTGGGTTCGACGTGGACGACTTCCGTACGAGGATCCTCAGTGGGTTCGACGTGGATGACTACCATACTAGTATCCTCCATAGGTTCGATGGGGACGACTCCCGTACTAGGATCCTCCGTGGTTTCGACGACGACGACTACCGTACTGGGATCCTCCGTGGGTTCGACGATGACGTTTACCGTGCTGGGATCCTCCGTGGGTTCGACAACGATGAATTTTGTGCTGGGATCCTCCGTGGGTTCGACGATGATGACTTCTATACTTGGATCCTCCATGGGTTCGGCGGCGACGACATCTGTACTTGGAACCTACCTGGGTTCGGCAGAGGAGTTGATTCAGAGGCTACATCAATCATCTCCACCCCTCTTCGTGAATAGTATACATGTGTGGGCTGCGTCTTGACTTTCAATAATTATCTTCGATATGATTGAATTGATTTCCTGTGTGGATTTAGACGTACATTCTTGTGTGTATTGAGTTATACTTTCCTGTGTGGAATGGTTGAACTTGAGCACGTGAGTTGGAGCAGAACTAGAATTGATGACTTAGGTATATTTATGGGTATATACATAAGTAGTGTTTTTTAATACTTGTATTCATATCTTTCCTTTGTGGTTTATCCTTTGTGGATTCTGGGAGACTTTTGGGAGTCTCAGGGTCCCTACTGAGTATTGTATACTCACCCCTGCACGGGATATGCCCGCACTACGTTGTGTTGAATGCAGACGACGAACAATGCTGATCGTAGTTGAGGCTTGAGGAGCAGAATGGTACCCGGAGGTGGTCTATCTGGTGGACTTACACGGCGAAGACGACCGAACTCAAGGAGCCTATGAGACTGACGGTACTTACCCTTCAGGTGGGAGTTCCTAGAGAACGTCCTGGTGGTTGTTGCTTTGTCTTTCAGTTGTTTTACTTTACTTTTCAGTTGTACTGCACTTCTTTTGGGTTTGTATACTGGCCCATTTACTTTATAACACTTACTTGTGTTTTCAGTTTAGTTATTGTTTACTTCAGTATGTGTACTCTGTGGTGTTTGTTCTCTTTATAAAGGTAATGCCTTCCCTATTATCGGGATTTACGCCTTTGGTGCTAGTCGCCAGCCCCTGGCCTATGGGAGGCGGGCTTGGGGTAGTCACGACATGGGCCCCGAGGACGGGTCATGAAAAAACGGGTTGGATGGGAATGATTAGATGCTTATTTAATCTTATGGGCTGTTTATCTACTTTACTTTCCCCACTACTCTAGGTAGTTGATTTTTCCTGACCTCCTTCCATAAAGAGGTGAAGACTCATCGGGTTTTCCACGTGCTTTCCATGTTTAGCTTCTTGAGGATGGATGGGTCTTTGCTCTTGCTATAGGTGGTAAATACTCTAAGGGTAGTTCACCTACTCACCTTGTTGATCCCCATATAATTGGTAGCTTAGAATGTTTTCTATAATTCCTTGGAATATGGGAATGTAATAATGATGTTAAGAAATTATGGAATAAATGATGGTAACCCATGGGGTTAGAGCTTGCTGGGTTGCAATGATGAGGATGAAATTTAAAGGAACAGTGGAATTTGGGTGTGATGCTAATGATATATAATATGTAATTGATAATGGTTAATGAATTAATTAACACAAAGTACAACTGATAAAAATGGATAATGTAATCAAATGTAGCTCTTTCAATGTTTGTGTGCTTATAGAATACCTAGTCTTAGTAGTGGAATATGGGAGTTCAAGAGACAATAGCTATCATTGAGCCTAAGACTAGGTTATGCCCATACTGTAGTTCTGATCAATTGTATAATCTCTAATTTTTTTGTTTCTTTACGCTACTCCACCTTATCAGTTAGGGTAATTGAAACCTCAGTGATTATAAGCCCTGGGGGGGGGGGGTGTTTTACCCAACATTCCGGTGGGAGGATTGATTGCTCACTACCCCCTTTGGCCCTGCTCTCTTCTCTTGGTAGTTACTTGTGATGGTAGGCACAATGGTTTGTTTTCCCCATATATGTGTGTATAGGGATATAATGGCTTGTGGTTATTCACACACATATATTCTAGATATATTTTTCTATGGACTAATCGAGGTGTAATGTGTATAGGCTATGATGGCTTGAGGATCCTTACTTGGTGTATGGGCTATAATGGATTGAGGAATGATACATGACATATGATAAATGTTATGCGAGCTATGGTGGTTCCTGGAAACTATCTGGTTACGATGGTTACATGGATGTGGTGTTTTTTTTACGAGGAGTATGTTGTGGTGCAATGCCTAGGTGTCTGCAGGAAATCCTTTTTGGAGAGAGATGATTAGGACGCGCGACATTGGGGCCAGGCGGAAAACTAGTGGGGAAGTGGTAGAGGGGTACCCTTGATATTATTTATTATATTATATACTATTTTATGTGATACTAGGTGAGAGTTTCCATGGTGAGGCTGAGAACTTAGTATTCCTATTAGGGGATGAGTTAGTTTCACTTTTTGTTCACTGTGCTTTAGCATGATTTCATTACTTTTTCATGAGAGGATCCTTAGATAATCCTAATGAGTATACTATTAAACTCAACCTACATATATATAAATTGTTTCTTAGGTTACTTGGATAAGGTTTAATATTAGGCTGGTTACTACTAGCTGAGGATTGTAGGATCTATTTGGGATTTTGTGGTTGCAACTATTTTTTTACTTTCTTTTGGAACTTGCAGTTTTCTGTTTCAATTGTATTAGTTCTTGTATAAAATTATATATGTGTAGTTGGGTTTTGTTTTATATTTAAGTCTGAGTTGGAGTTGGTTAGTGTATAACTTATTTATCTCTTTCTAATGTGTTCTCTTAGTGGGTAATTTCGCCCATTTTGTGTGTTTACTATACCCTTGATGCTAGTCACCAACCCGGGGCCTACTGGAGGCGGGACTCGGGGGTCACTATCTCTCTTGTCACATTGCTAGCATAGGATGGGCACACCTTGGGGGAAGGGGTTTGTTACAATATTAATACATAAAATACTATCTATAATTCCTTTCTAATTTCTAATTTTCTTTTTATTAACAATTTTTCTTTAAAATGAACATTTAGATGAAAACTATTCTATTTTCAATTCGTGCTTCAATCTGATGGTTATGGTACTTGAGAAATGGTCATGTTTTAATCATATAATGAATAATAATAATTAAATAAGGATAATTCTTATTCATTATATTCAATTTTATAACCATTAATAGAATTGGTGATGAAAAATGAATTACATCACTTTGTGGAGATGGTGGTACATACTTACATACGAGTGATGTTTTCAGTTTTCTGTGGATAAAAAAAGAAAGGTAAATAATAATTAAAGTTTAATGAATCATTATTATATCATAAATATTATATATATTTATTAAATTTATCATTATTACCATCCATTTAAAGAAAAAGGAAAAAAAAATCGCATCCATTCATGGAGTCGGCAGTTCACACATACACAAAAGCGACATTATCGTTTTACAACAGATGAGAAAGTAAGAATGTGGATAATGTATTATTATTATTAGAGAATAACTATGACATAAATATCATATATAAACATTAAATACATTATAATAACCAACCATTAATGTTTGTAGTGAAAAATGAATCATATCGCTCTGTGGAGATAATAGTCCTCACATACACATGAATAATACTTTCATTTCCCATTTGATGGAAATGATGTGGAAAATGGTCATACCATAATAAAAATAACATATATGTATATTTATTATAAGTATTTCATTATTTTATGGTGGATAAAATATATTTATAGGAATTATAATAAGAATGAAACTTGAAAAGCATCAGTAAGAACATATACCTCTTCTTTGAGAAACCTCCTTTGAATCTCTTCTTAACAACCCATGGGTTGATATTTTAAGAAGGAAAAAACCTATAGAATTTGTATAGGAAAGTTTAGAACATATTTTTATGTACTTTTTTCATTATAAATGGTTCATGTTGTGTGGATAATATACGAGAGGGTGTTCCCTTTTATAAATGAGGGTAGTGACACACTTTTAATTATTAAGAATACTAAAATATAATAAAGTAACTATCATGAAAAATGTTCTCCAAATTGGATCAAGTTTGAATATAGAATCATATATATTGAAAATATATTCATTAAATAGGATTTAGTCATGTTTTAATTCTTTTTTAATCCTTATATCCTTATATTAATTACTCATTAACCCCTTTTAACCTTTATCATAGTAATGAAAATTTACCTTGATTACTATTCATAATGTATAAAAATTAATTTGAAATTAATAAGTAATATTAATTATTATGATTAAAATTTTAAATCTATTTTATAATATTTAATTTATATAAGTGGCATAAATTCATTATAAAAAAATGTGAAAAACACAACGAAACTATTTTTAGAAAAATGCAATTTTGGAATAAAACTCAGTTTACCTTCATTCCTTACCAATAAAAAATATTAGATGTATGTTAAAATATATTATATAATATATTATATGTATATTTATTTGAAACCATTCATAAATATTGATTTATTTAATTTATTAAGATAAAACAATATTGTGTGGATAAAAAACAATTTTTTTAGAAAAACATCACTTTTTACAATAAAATACTATTATTTTTATTTTTCATAACATAAAAACCACTGAATTAAGTTTATGCATATGTAGAAAATAATTTTTCATAATTTAGTTAGTTATATTAATACCCTCCAATAAAAAAACAACGCAATACTTTTCATATTAAATAATAACAATTCAATAGTATATCATAGATCATATAAACTTCATACTACAAGTAAAGAAAGATATCAAAAAAATTAATTTATATAAAGATAAATATATTATAAAATTTTGGGGTGTTACATTACTCTGGGTGCCTCTTAAAATTTTTTTAACATGAATTAAATTGAATCTTATTTCCTTCATCCTATTAATCATCGGATGTTCCATGAGACTTTATCATTGTCTTTTATGGTGTGTTTGGAAACACAACTATGTTTGAGTTTTTAGTCATAATTATTAATTTATGGTTTAGAATAATCTCAAAATTTCACACACTGGATCTTATCCCATTAGGTTTCACATTGGTATAATCTCTAAATTTACCATTGAATCCATTGTTAACTTTGTTCCTTCGAGATTCAACCATTACTAAAACCCAAATGGGTTAACATGAGTGATAAACAAGTGAAATCATAATAGAATTGTCATAAATAATATCATGAAAAACAAAAATTAATTTTTTTATATCATTTTAATCCATCACATTAGCTTTCAGTTAAACTTTAAATACTCCAGGTTCAATTTAGTTTTCTTTAGTTAGGGTTCTCGCATACTCGATAAACTAGTTCTTAAATATAAAAAATCCTTTGTAATGTCTCATAAAGATAATGTTATTAACCAAATATTATCCCCAAGAAGTGTCTATCAAGGTGTGTTTTATTATTCCTACTCATTATGCACCGCGTGAAGATTGATTTGATACTCAACAACCTTTTTTAGGGTGATTACCCTTAGGTACAATTTTTCCACAACCGCATCCACTTTACAGTATCCAAATAGGGATTTAATTTCCAAGAAGGTGATATACTCAAAACATCACCAAAATTTCAAGATGTTATCATAAACTTAGACTTATACCTTGTATTTTCACTAAATTAATCGTATAATAATCTCTAAAAATCACAAAACATGTCCCTAATACCAACTATAATTACTCAATGTAATAATACCATTATTTTACATCATTTCCATAAGTTAAACATTACATATTAAAATAATCACACAATCCCAAGAAGGAATGGTTTAGTGACTTTGTGTATCGGCAACATTAGTAACTTATTTTATGATAATTGTGAAAATTTCTCCATAATTGAGCCACACTAATCACTCTTCTAGAATTATCATAAGTTATAATCATATAACCTAGGGAATGAAGACATAATAAAAGTGTTAGATCAAATTATTTGTAAGGGAATAATCAGAGTAAATCATGTTGGTGAGACAACACATATAAGTTAGGAGGAATAAAATGATATTAAAATGACAATTATCATAAGCATGGAAACATTCCATAATAAAATTATTTCATTTGATCATGGAATCATAAATATGTGGAAAAAATCTAATACATGGCATCATAAGAATAAGTCATGGATCACTAACAAGAATATATTGGATAGAGTCCCATAGTGGATTAGGTTCACTTCTTATTCCCATAAACACAATGAACATAGTCCCATGGTGGATTTATTTCACTCCCATTTCCCATAAACAAAGTCGACAGATTCTCATAGTGGATTGGGTTCACTCCCCATTCCATGTAAAATTGTATCATGAGATGTAGAAGTTTTCCCAATGCATTTTAGGGATCTATAATTATATGAACACCCATAAAATAAATAAAATCAAAATATGTACATGAATACATGTTCCACTTGCCACATAAAACTATACATAAAGCACAAGCATGATAAAACCGAGGGGAAAGAAGTGGGTTTCATAATTTTATCTCAAAGCATAAACAAAGTCTATATCATTAAGATTCAAAAGAGAGGAAGGAATTAAATAATTTTATAAATGAATATTTTAAATAATAAAAGGTCTTAAATTTGGATTTACAATTTATAAAAATCCACGATAAGGATTGGAAATGTAAGGATAAAAATAAAGCCCTTGGTGATACTTTATGAAATGAGTAAAGTATTTTTTAAAGGAGGGAGATTATAATTTCTAATTTTAACCATAATTTAATAAAGATTATTTTAAATAAAATAATGAGGGTTTCAAAAATCTATTCATGGTTAAAAATTTATGGGATTGTTACTAAACATGAAATAAGAAATTGGTAATCTCCCTTAAATTGAGTTTACTTAAAAGAGAGTATCATGAAGGGAACTCAAAAAAAGAATGTATTATACACAAAAAATAAATTTAAATTAAAATAGGTATATTTTTAAGGAAAATATATACATAGTATTTATGAAATACATTATAAGAATATCGGAAAAGGGATAGAAAAAGAGAATTTGTAACTCAAATGTAATGAGTGTGGTTTAAAAGATCCATTTTTATATTTAAAAAAAACTATATTTAAACCCCACATCATAAAAAGGGATAATAAAAAATTATTTTTAAAATAATTTAACATGAATAAGAAGTAAAAATATGATAAAAAATAATTTTATTTTTAAATATAAAGGATAAAATTGGATAGCATTAAAAAATATGGACAAGGAGGGGAAACTGTCATTAAATAGGATGTAAAATATTCTCATCAATGATATAAATTTTTAGGAATAAATTCATAGAGGAACAATATTTAAATTTTATAAATTCATTTACCCCATAGATTAAGATAAATTACCCTGATATAAAATATTAGTGTGTAATAAACCAATTATAGAAGAACGAAGTTAGAGATAAAACACAATAACTAAAATAAAGGGAGTTTATGCTAAAACAAACCCGTACAACATCACAATCCATCAATTTGAAAATACATATAATATAAAAAATGTGATATATTTTTAAATTCAATAAATTTCCAGAAACTTATGACAAAAATAAATCCATTTATAATATATTCAGTACAAAAATAGACAAGTGGTGTGTATAATTCATATCTAAATGAAACAATATTGATATCCAAAAACCATTACCTTGGGTTATGATTCATTATCTTCATGAAAAAAAGTTCCTATAAAATTAAAATAAGTTATTAAAAAACAATATTAATAATTTATTTCATCTATATTTTATTTACTATCGTCAATTTATTATCATATATTATTTTTTTATTAAATATTCTTCCCAAATGGTCTTTACTTGAGGTTGTTCGGTCAATTTCTAGGATTTTTTCTAATATATTGACCATGGTAAAATGTGTTGTAAAATAGATTCTTAATCTACATAATTGTATAGGTGTATGTCTTTTATTATTCCATTAGAAAAAAATTTACCCATTTCTGTAGGTTTTCAAAAAAAGGGATCAAATTAAGAAAGGTACCTCACTACGTTCATTTAAGGCGGTTAATTTTACTATAACTATTTATTGTTAATATCACTTATATAATATTAAATATTATCTAGCCAGAATACTAACAGTTTCCTAAATAAGATTCTTTCACATTAAAAATATTTTTAAAGTGATCCATGTTTTGTGGTAATGTAAAAATGAAATATGTCTTTCTATGGTGGTGGTAGCCCACATGTATATAGGTGATTCTCTCATTTCTCATATAATGGTAGGGGCTCGAAACAAATAAAATCACCGTCATTTAAAAATATGCATCTTGTTATAGTTATTATATCTATTTATTAAATTACTATTTTGGACCATCCATGTGACTAATTGGGTAATTTTAATAATAAATAAAATTCATGTATTATTAATTTTCCTAAATATATTTTATAGATTCATATATAATATGATAGTTTTATGATATTTTTCA
The DNA here is from genome assembly GCA_963277665.1 of Viscum album. Classification (NCBI taxonomy): domain Eukaryota; kingdom Viridiplantae; phylum Streptophyta; class Magnoliopsida; order Santalales; family Viscaceae; genus Viscum; species Viscum album. Next base: position 603,570,826 of record OY728122.1, read on the forward strand.
ATCATAAAAGAAATGGTTTTATTCTAGCTGAATTTTTTCCACGAAATATATGGTTTTATATTAATATTAATTTAATAAATTTTAACGTATTAAATTGATAAAAATAAATTCATTTTTATAATCTACATATTGAAATTATGTTATGGTGAATCTTTGGTATATTTTTTAAAGGATTTATTTTTTAGTGAATGGTGGAAAATATTGATTTTTTAAAACCTGCCATTTATTTTAAAGTAATTTCAATGTACCATTTGGTATTAGAAATATTTTAAATTTAAATAATCCACCGTTGATTAAAAAATGATCCAAATATTTCAATATGAATCCTTATTATATTTTATTTTGGTATAAAATCATTTGTATACTTAAAAATAATATTTTTTGATATTTTTTTTATTTTAAACACATATATTGAAAATAATTTTTGAAAATTATTAAAAATTTAATATTTAGAATCAATATTTTTATATTTTTTAATGTGTTTAATTTCATTTTTAGTAATATTGAATAGTTATCACAGTAAAATGTTATTACCACGGTAAAGTTAAAAAGGGTTAACGGGGGTTAAACTAAGATATAAAGTATAAAATAACTTTAGGACTTGTATAAATATAGTTTTTTGTGTTTATTTAAACATTAAAAAATCTTGTATTTGATAATTTTCCATTTGGTTTCACTTGACATTAATAAAGGCATTTATTATATTTAAGAGTTTAAAGTCTATACAAGATTTTCACTCCCATCACTTATTAAAGGGAACATACCCCCTCACTTATTTGAAAATTTTAATCCACTTATATCATCAAATACCTATTCAAAACCCTTACAATCTATATCACCCTCATTTAAGGGATCCTTTCCGTCTCAAAATACCAATCCTAGAAGGATTAAGGTGTATGCTAAAGAGAAATATTTGAGGAGGAGGTATAAGTCGTACCTAGAATATTTCAAATATTTTTGTTCTTATAGATACTTAAAATATATTATAACCACTAAAAAATATTTAAATAATTATATTATATATACTTAAATTTTATTTTTTAGGTAATAACACTTTCTTATCACTTTTCCATCCTAAGGGAAATGAAAATGTCCATTGTGCATACATGTGGACTACCACCTCCATGGAATGACGTGTTTGATTTTATATCACCGCCTTAAAAGGATGGTTATGTATATATAGTTAATTAATATATAATTTTTTATGAAATTATTATTATTATTATTAAAATGTAATATATTACTACTTTCTTACAATTTTCCATCTATTGGAAAATCATAACATAGGTTGTGCTTATGTGTATATAACCACCTCCACAAAGCAATGTGATTTTTTTAATTATTTCCTCACAAGGTTTATAATAAGTATTTAAATAATTAATAAACATTATATTTATAAAATAATTATGATTTTATAAATGTAAAATATCATATACAATATTTCTTTTCCATCTAGTATAAAAATAGAAACTTCGCTTGTGTGTTTTTGCGAACTATCACCTGTATGATATGAAATATTTCATTTTTCATGTCTACATTACATGTATGGTTATAAAAAATATTTTAATGAATAAACATAATAATTTTTTCATGGTTAAAATTCTAGTGATGTTGTAACCAGGATCCCTTTGACCATAATTAACCTACCAAAGTCATTTTGGACTTATAAACTGAATGTCCACAAAATTCCACCTTAAACTTAACCATTATAGTAACCAATTAAAACATGGTAAAAAAATGAAATAATGGGAATAATGATAATGAATTGAACCTTAAAATTTTTATTAAGAAATTAGAAAACAAAAATAATTTTATTACTCAAGAGGGTAGACATAAGAATAAAATGAGTCGAGACTTGATGTAAGGATATTTCTTTTAAAAATATTATTTTAATGATTTCCTTATAGATATTTTTTTTTTCAATTTTTAGGTTCTTTTAAATTTTGTCAATAATTTTATTATTTATTCTCAAAAAAGTTATAAAGCTTTTTTACAGTTTTTTTACTTTCTCTATAAAGGATTAAAAATAAATCCTTTCAATATTTTCTGTATGAATAATTTTGACTATCTTTACCAACGTGTAAAAAGAATATTTGTTTTAACGATAATCAAATGAATGGTTTTTTATCATTCTCATGACCATTATTTTCTTTGACACTTCCATTATAATTTTCCATGCTTATTTTCAATGAAAATATTTTACCCAATATTCTGGATGTTTTTATTTTTAAAAATATTTCTTAAGGAAATAATGAATTAAAATTATTTTTATGAGATAAATTAAAGTGTTATTTATTATAGTGTCTAATTAAAATTCAAATGGTTTTTACGGTTAAAGTGAAATATATATATATTTTATTCATTATTTGGATCTTGAAAACATTATATGAATTATGGGTGATCCCATTATATCTCTAATGATGTGTGAGATCGATATAGATCTCCATTTCTTTGGATAAAGTGATGGAGTTTACCGACGAAAGGTTGCTCCTAGTAGAAGTGGGAACTATCGGGTTAGTTGATTCTAATTTAAGGGTTATTGAAAGGGTGAATGTAAGGAAATTTTCCCAAGATACCTATATGATATGCTTGTAATTTTTTTTTGAATGAAATATTTTTATTTCAAAAGTTATGTAAATGAGATTATGTTTTTAAGGAAAGTATATGACCTTTTAGAAATAATGGTGAAAGGAATATTTTTCAAGAAAAGGTATTCAGGAGTTTCCAAATTTTACAAGAAACCCTTAGGATTATGATTCCAAATTTATGAATTATTATGAAATGTTTTATAAAAATTTATTTATCACTTATGTTATTTACATGAAAAAGTAAATGGATATTTGAGATTTAATTTTTACTATGAAAAAGGAAAACAATATTATAGACTTTTTAGGTTTAGAAATGGCATATTAGGTTTATTTTATTTCATGTTCCTTAATGACCTTTCTTTTTTCTCATACCAAATTTTAAATTTTTTTATAGGGATTAAGGATGAGTGGGAATGTTAGTAAATTCAAAGTTATAGTTATGAGTGTTACCTTAAATGAAGAAGGTGTGTATTAATGAAAAGCATGTTTTGTGAGAAAAAATATACACTATGTAGAAATTTATACTTTGTAATATAATATATTTCCTAATTATATTAAACTATAAAAAATATATATTTGGGATGTAAGTGATGAAATATATTCCACAAATTATGTAATTTATAATATGGATATGCGTGGGTTGTTATAATATATATAAGTTTGATGTGAAAAATAAAACACATCATTCATAGAAGTGGTTGTCCGCACAAATTCATGACATCATCTTCATTTTTCAATTGGTTTTAGAGGGAGGTAGAAAAGTGATATTAAATTAGTATAGTAAAATTAAGAATATTAAGAATATTTATTTTATCAAACTTTCATTGAAAGATTAATTTTTTTTAGGACCCATTCTCTGGGGTCCATGTCGTGACTACCCCAATCCCATATTCCATAGGCTAGGGGCTGGTGACTTGCACCAGAATGGATAAACCCAAAAAAGGAAGGAATTTCCTTTAAACCTATTCACACAATGATAGGGAACACTGCACACAAACAAGACACAACGGAAAAGGAAAATTACAACCACCACTAAAAATCAAAACTGAGAGTAAAATTAATTACTAATGGTAAAGGTGCCAGTATACAAGACCAAACTTAAAGATTAATATGAAAAATGGTAAAAAAACTCAAGATATTGTCTACCAAGGATCTTACCTGAAGGGCAGGTACAACTAGTCACTACGGATCACCACGTGAATCAGTCACCTCTGTTTACCATCTAGACCTAGATCTCCAAAGTCTTAGTCAATATGTCCGTTGTCTACACAAGACACAACAAGGTGTTGGAAAAGACCATGCATGGGTGAGTATAACAACCCTCAGTTTGGAACCCTATACCCCCGAAGGTCTCTCGAAATTCCACAAGGAAAAACTGAAAAGAATGATCTCAATCATAGGGCACAAAGTAAAAAGAAACTCCCACCAGGTATACAACTTAGAGAACATGAATAAATATGATTTGTCTTAAGCTAGATCATTTTATTATTTTATGTGGCTCTGATACTAATCCGATAAGGTTTTCTCTGCTGCTGATCCACAAAGGGTTGATCTACCATTGATCCTTGACAGGTCGATCTACAGCTAGCCCACATTAGGTTGTGCTACTACTAATCCACAAAGGGTCACACTACTATCGATCCACAGAGGGTCGCACTACTGTTGATCCTTAGAGGGCTGCTCTCATTCCGATCCATGGAGGGTTGCGCCATTACTGATCCACAGAGGGTTACACTTCTTCAGATCTGGGTCACTCTCATGCCGATCCATGGAGGGTATCTCTTCACTTGATAGCCAACCATAGGATTCTCTCACTTGGTGCACTTGAGTTATGGAGATTTTTTCCTCATACCATTAGTAATAACTAAACTTATATGAAGTCGCACAAATTATTAACCCAAAGGAATATCTTTTCATAAGGATTACAACACGACATTTGGCGTTTCAATCAGATGTGTAATCTGTAAGATATAGGCAAAAGGTTAAATAGTTCTTGGTTTGGTTTGTATCCCATCCAACACGGCCATACTCCAAAATTTTCCAAAACTCAAGTTAAGTATCTCAAAATGACTACCTCATTGAAAAGGTCCTCATGTCGTAGAGTTCATGTAAATCATATGCTTGGTTTGATAGTGACGTTAGTTTTTGTTAAACGGGGCCATCGAGTCTTGGTCCGGTAGGGGTTTGGCCAAACTGGCGGGTCTAGCCCGACTAGATAACCTGGCCTTTGTGATGCGGCCTGATTGAGATAGATCGGACATGAGGGATTTGGTTTCTATAGCTGGAGGTGCCAGCGGGGTGTTGCCCCATTTCCCGAAACAGTCTACACGAGCCGACCGTTGCGCGAACAGCCGAGCGGCCCGAGGAGGTCGCTCCGTCTCCACTTGGCATGTCAGCACCATGTTCTCTACCAACCATGGCTATCTCACTGCGACTCTTTCCTCCATTGATCTTTCCTCCACGGTGCCTGTGGGTTCCACCATCTTTACGCGGCCGACATTGGCCAGCCGCCGTCACACCATTTGTGTCGCAATGAGGTCACGTTCCACAGGCCACCTGAGATGCTCTAGTGGTCCGTTTTCCTTCCTGTCTGCACCTACAGGATTATCGGGTCACCACCTTCACTAGGAAGCCGAAAAATATTTCATTTCTACCATGTTTCTCAGTCACCCATGGAGGACGAACAACATCCAAGATCATCAGAGCGTCTAGGCCTTGTTCGGATTGGCCCGCGCCCTCCGTGTTAGTGTTTTATCAAGGGGTGATGACAATAATCATATAGATTAAGTAAAAACCAAAATTAAGATCCCAATACATCCACACACAAGAACTAAAGAGTCATAGATAAACCTATTTTTTAGTTGATCCATATTCATTGTATTTTTTAGGAATGGGAAAAAGATGAATCATGGAACTCTTAGAATAATTAAATCCCCTACTTGGATTCAGTTGAATCTTCTAGTGATGAAGGAAAGAATTCCGTGTTTGTTTTCATTCGACATTCATTACCACTCGTCGATCTCCGGATCGATTCATCCTGTGGTCTTTATTTATTCTCTGTTCTTCGTTGTAGGGTGACATCGACAACACTTCGTCAGAGTATTCCCATGATTTCCAATCCGTTTCCAAAGGATTGATTAATTAAAATGAAACTAAATCCATGTTGTGTTCATTAATATGGTTTATTAATGAACCTTAACTAATGAAACATTAATTACATGAGTGTTGTAGTTTAAGAAAAAAAGTAATAGGTCATTAAATGCCTCTCATTTAATGATCTTTGTTAGCCTGTGGTTTCACCAAAAGTCGCTCAATGGTTGAAATAAAATAATGAAATAACTCAAATATTTATTTTACTTTTTTCCAAAAATTAAAAAATTTAACTTTTCCGTATGAACCATTGCAGCCAAACTTAATATTTTTCTAAGAGAATAACATCACTACAAATTCAATAGTTCCCTATAATTTTTAATTCAAGCCCTTGTTCAAAATATAGAAAATCCTTCTCGCATGTTTATAGAACACACCTTAGAAAATGTTCAAAAATCTATTCCAAGCTCTCCGGGCCTTGGAATCACATGCCGTCAAATTTCACAGTTTTGTAATAATTTCATATATATATATATAATTTATACAGAATTTCTGGGTCTTTATATTCTCTCCACCTTATGGATTTATATCCCCAAAATCCACAAAAAAATAAAATAAAAGAAATGGGGGTACTAAAAATGAATCTAAGCCTCACACTCCCATGTGCTCTCCGGAAGATTCCCATGAAGCCACCGAACATGCACCATAGGAATAGACCACCCCTATAGGACCTGCTTCTGTTGATCCTCTATCTCCACCGGGAACACTGCGAACATCACTCCATCATCAATGTCCAGCTCACCCCAATCGATGATGTACGATGGATCATGCGCGTATCTCTTCAGTTGCGACACATGGAAAATGTTAGGCACTCGGTGCATCTGTGGGGGAAGGGCTAGGAGGTATTCCACCTCGCCAAATCTATAGAAAATCTAGAATGTTCTAATGAACCACATAGATATATTGTTGTCCCTGCCGAATCTCCACAATCCTCATTGGGGGAGACTCATTAGAAGAGATGGTATCCCTCCTTGAACTCCAAGGGTCTCAGTCTCCTGTCAGAATAATAATTTTACCTCCCCGGTGCAGTCTTCATCCACTCTTGGATGATCTGCTCCTTCTCAATGGTATCCCATACCAACTATGGACCCAAAAGTACTGACTCCCTTGGGTCTGTCTAACATAGAGGTGATCTGCATGGTCAGCTGCACAAGGCCTAAAACAATGCCATGCCGATGGTGGAGTGATAGATGTTGTTTTATGAGAACTCCACTAGTGTCAGCTGGTCCTCCCAACAGTATCCAAAATATAGGATTCAAGCATGAAACATGTCCTCATGTGTCTTATGGTCTGCTTGCTCTGACCATCTGTCTGAGGGTGAAAGGCAATGCTCAAGCGTAGCTGAGTCCTGAATGCCTCCTCTAATCCCTTAACCAACCAGGATGTAAAACAAGAATCACAATCTAAAACTATCATCAATAGTACCCCATGAAGATGTACTATCTCCTGGATATAGAGGCATCTCAATCCCTCTACTGATCCTTTCTCTTAGATGGGTAGAAAATGGGCCAAATTGGTTAGTTGGTCAACAATCACCGAGATATAGTTGTGGCCCCTGAACGTGCGTGGTAACCCAGTCACAAAGTCCATAGAGATACCATCCAAATTCTATTTCATTACCTCTAGTGGCTGTGTTATGCCTTCTAGAATCTGATGTGCAGACTTAACTTTTTATCAAGTGAGGCATCATGAAATGAACTCCACCTCTACTTTATTCATCCCTGGCCACCAGTACTGACATCGGAGGTCCTAGTACATCTTCGCCACTCTAAGATGTACCGCTAAAGGGGATGTATGGAACTCCCTCAACACCTCTTCCCGAAACGTCAGTGGTACCATGGTGTATCCTCTAAAAAATATGAAGTGCTCTCCACCTATAAAAAATCCATAAGGAGCATGTCCTTAGAATATCTGAGCACATCGGGCCTCACATTAAACATACCCAAGCTGTGCCTCCTGAACTGGATGAAGGAGTGGGGGAGTGACAGTCACAGATTGGAGGTAAGCTGCTCCATCACTATCCATGAAGGATATATGCAACACGACTAGCTGCTTTTTCACATCAATCAGCATCTGTAGACCCAACCTCATTCTGAGTGCATCTGCTAATACGTTTCCCTTCCCATGAGTTTAGACTATCTCAAAGTGGGAGTCCTGTAGAAACTCAAGCCATCGCCACTATCTCTGCTTCAGGTCCTTCTATGAGAATATATACCTGAGACTCTTGTGATCAGAGTTGATAGTAAACCATTCACCCATCAAGTAGTGCCACCACATCTTCAAATACTACTACTGCTAACTCTAGGTCATGGGTTACATTGCTTTGAGCATGTTGCCTCAGATATCGTGAGCTTTAGGCGATCAACAATTGCTCCAGCATTAGGACACATCCTAGTCCGGTCCCTAAAGCACCACAATATACTACATACCAAATTCCCTATTCTGGTAGCCTTAATATGGGGGAACTCATCAGTCTCTATTTTAGATCCTGGAATCTCTGATGGCATCTCTTTGTCCATATGAAGGGTTTCCGTTTCTTTTTCAAAGATGACAAGTTTGTTGCTAATCTGGAAAAGTCTAGTTCAAATCTTCGGTAGTACCCAACCAAACCTAGGAAAATCTGCACCTCATTCATTCTCTTGGGTGGCTCCCAAGGAAGCACTGCATCTATCATCACCATATCCTCTAAAATTCTAGCCTTCGAGATAACATGTAATAGAAAGTGGACTTCCCTTATACAGAAATGACACTTCAAGATATTTCCATAAAGCTGCTGCTCTCAAAGTGTATCAAGGAGTATATTCATATGTGTGGTGTGATCCTCCTCCAATGCAGATTACACCAAGATTTCATCAATGGAGACCACCAAAAAGCGATCGAGGTAAGGCTAGAGTATCCTATTCATGAGTCCCATGAACACTACTGGAGCATTGGTGACACTGAAAGTCATCACCAAGAACTCAGCGTTTCAATACCAGCATCTGAAGGCTGTCTTCGGTACGACCTCATCCCATACCCTGAGCTCATGATTGCTTGATCTGGGGTCTATCTTAAAAAACCACCATGCTCCCTTCTGCTGGTTGAAGAGGTCATTAATCCTTGGCAGAGGATACTTATTCTTCAGGATCACCTGGTTCAGGAACCCATAGTTCATGTAAAGCCTCAAACTCCCATGTTCCTTCTTAGAGAACAAAATTAGGGCTACCCATGGAGAAATATTTGGCCTTATGAACCCCTTTATCTTCAAGTCCTCAAACTATACCCTCATCTCAAGAAGCTCCACAGGAGCCATCCGATATACTAGTGTAGATCTTAGTGTCTTCCTGGGGTATAGGTCGATGTAGAAGTCTACCTCTCCACGAGGAACTAGTCTTTAAAAATCCTCAGAAAAGACATACGCATACTGGTCCACCAAAAAAGGATAGCTCAGACTCCTCTCATCCACTACCCTGAGGGTGAGGCTAGCCAACTGATGATTGATTGGCGGAACCCTCCTCTATGAAAGTTCATATGGTTCTGCAAAGGTTCTCTTCTCACCAATGAAGAAAACCTAGTCCCATCCACGTGAACACACAAAACTATGCACCTAAACTAGTCGATCTGATCATGGACCATGGATAACAAGTCCATACCCAAGATGATGTCGTAAGGTCTCGACGCTGCTACTAGAAGATCCCAGTCTAAGATCACACCACAAAGAGTAAGCTCATATTTCCAGTACCAGTGTGTAATCATTTAATTTTCTCCCATAGGAGTCTCTAATAGTATCGATCAAGCCAACGGCTCCACCAGAATTTCCATGCTTTGAATGAGAGCCATGGAAATGAATGAGTTACTGGCACCAGTGTCTATATGAACTACAGCTAGGGTGGTGTAGACACATATCATACCTCGAATCATCTCTAGAGAACCTTGTTCATAGGACTTGGCTTCCTGAATCTGATCTCGTCCCTATCCACCTGCTCCTGGAGGTCGGGGTGGAACACCTGGGGGTGGTGGTGGTAGTACCTCAAACCTTCACCCACTACCTGCTACACGACCTAATCCTCTTCCATATATTCCACCCTATGGACCTCCTCGCTCGAACCTTTTTCACTATCTCAGCGGTCCTTCGACTGTTTTCTGATCCTCATTACAGTGGGGTCAGGTAGTTGCGATCCATACGACCCTTCCCACCACATGAGTAACACAGTCTTCTCATCTACTAACCTCCTCTGCCTCATGAGCTCCGCACCTTCGACCCTACATCTTGGGGTCGCCCTCTGGATGTTCTGGCCCGCTTGGGCCTCTGCGTCATTTTCCTACCACATGCTACAAATGACTCGACTTCCTGTTATCCAGTGGTGGCTCTCACTATTGGTGCCTGCCCAGCTAGGAATCTCTCCAACAATAGTGATCGCTCTATAACTCCAGCCTATGTCTGTATGTTGAGAAAAATCATCGATGCTCTTATCTCTTGTCGGAGTCCATGCTCAAATGTCTAGGCCCCAAATAAAGGGTCTCATACCTTGTCAGGGGAGTTGTGAGAGAGGTCAGCGAATCTTGCTGAGTATTGGGCCACTGTCAGGTTGCCCTACTATAAGTGCAGTAGTTCTTGAATACGAAGAGAGCATAGAGATGCTGCTAAGAACTCTGCCCTGAAGAGGATCTCCAAGTCCAACTAGGAAATAGTCATATCCTCGTGTGGCTGGAGGGTTAGGATCCACAATCTCCTTGCTATGCCCAGAAGGATACTAGTAGATATGATCAACATCTGGTCTGTTGGTGTCTCAACTAAGCGGAAAAATCATGCCATAGCCTCCAGCCAGTCCTCAGCTACCTATGGATCTATCTCAACTTTAAACATCAAAGGATTAAGTCTCTATAACTCATGAAACACACTCAGTTGGTGTTCACTGTCCGCTAGTGGGGTTGGTGGAAATTGCTGCCCTATGGATGGTGGTGCAGCTGGTACACCACCCGAAGGTGCTACTGTCATACGTGGTCCTTACACTGACACCTCATCACTCGGTGGACCATCATTGTGACCTCTCACTAGAATCCTAGACAAGTATCTTTGTGGAGGAATCCTGTAGAAAAATAGTTGTGCCACGATCAATAAGTTATACCTGGTGAATTTACTCAAAATATATCAAAAGAAAAACATTTCCAAAACGCACACAAATATTGTTTTCATGTATCGAGTCAGAAATTAGAACTCAGGGTCCTAGTGTATGGATACATCAGCCTCCACACCAAAACTGGACTCCTCAAACTATAATCTAAACTGAAGACACTTAACATTGTTTCAACATTGAAAACAGATACTCTTAGTTCTTCTGGTAGAGCCGACCTCCCTCTGATACCACTTTTTCAGAACCCGTCCCCCGGAGCCCATGCTGTTGTTACCCCCAAGCCTGCCTTCCAAAGGCTTGGGGATGGTGACCAGCACTGGAAAGGATAAACCCAAAAAAGGAAGGCATTTCGTTTAAATCCATATACAGAAAGATAGGGAACACTACGCAAAAATAAGACACAGTGGAAAAGGAAAAGTATAACCACCACTAAAAACCACCACTGAGAGTAAAAGTAATTACTAATGATAAAGGGGCCAGTATACAAGCCCAAAAAGTAAGAGTAGTACAAAAAAAATGGAAAAAAATCTCTAGAGATTACTTTCCAAGGATCCTACCTTAAGGGTAGGTAAAGCTCTTCACTACAGCTCACCATGTCAATCGGTCACCTCCATGTACTGTTGAGCCCTGGCTCACCAAAGTCTTAGTCAAGCTGTCCGTCATCTGCAAAAGACACAATATGGTGCTGGAAAATTCCATGCAGGGGTGAGTATAACAATACTTAGTAGGCACCATGAGACCCTCAAAGGTCACTTAGAATTCCACAAGGAATAAACACAAATCTTGATCTCAATCACAGGGCACAAAGTAAATGAAAGATCACACCAAGTATACAACTTAGAGAATAACAATAAAGATGATTAGTCTTAATCAAGATAATTTTATTCTGCTAAGTGGCTCACATACTTATCTAATAAGGGTTGCTCTATAGCCAATGCACAAATGGTTTCTCAACCACTGATCCTCGACATGTCACTTTATGGTTGGACCATGTCAGGTCTCTCTACTACTGATCTAGAGAGGGTTCCACTACTATTGATCCATAGAGGGTCGCACTACTACCGATCCATATAGGGATCCCTCATTCCAATCCATGTAGGGTTGTTCCATTACTGATCCATAGAGGGTCGCACTACTGCTGAACCACGAAGGGTCACTCTCATGCCGATCCAAGAAGGGTCTCTCCTCACTTGACAACCATCCACATGATTCTCGCACTTGATGTGCTTGAGTTCTAGAGATTATGATCCTCATACCATCGATCATACATCAACTGACACAAAGTCCCACGAAGAAGTAACCCAAAGCAACATCAATTTGTAAGGGTTCCAATGTGAGAGACAATGCATAAATTAGATGCCTGATCTATAATATATACGCAAAAAATGAAAATTTGGCCTAGTTGGATTCGTGTCCCTTCCAACCTTTCCTCACTCCAACTTCTTCCAAAACTCTAGTGTAGTATCTCAAAATGTTCTCCTCATCGCAAGGGTCCTCACGCCATAGAAAACGCATCAATCGGATGCCTGGTTTGTGAGTTACGTCTGTTTTTGTGAAACGAGGCTGGTCGGGTCAAGGTCTTATAGGGGTCTGGCCCGAATAGTAGGTCCAACCCGAATGGAAGGTCCCAACTAGATGGTGGGTCCCTCCCGGCTGGTGGGTCCTACCCAGCTAGTGGGTCTAGCCTAGTTAGCGAGTTCATCCCACCTGGAGAACCCGGACTGCGCGGTGCAGGTCTGTTGAGCTGGATCGGATGCGAGGCATCCAATTTTTATAGTTGGCGGTGCAAGTGGGGCGCAGCCCCGTCTCCAAAAATAGCCGGCACGAGAAAACCACTGTATGTCCTATGGAGTAGACTGAGTGGGCCGCTCCATCACCATGCAGCGCATCGGCGCCGTGTTCTCCACCTACCTTGGTCGTCCAGCCACGGATCTTTCCACCATGGCCACTGCGGGCACTGCCATCTTGACATGGGTGGAACGGTCCGATTGCCATCGCTGGTCACTGGAACCGCCACACAATTGGTGCCATGTGGGGACATCTTTAGTGGGCCACCGGAGATGCTTTGGTGGTTTGTTTTTCTTCCCATCTATGCCTACGGGCCTCTCAGGTCACCACCTTCATTGTGAAGCCCACAAAATCTCCTTGCCGCCTCATTGCTCAGTTACCCATGAAGAATGGACAACAATCAAGATCAGTGGAGGGTCTGAGCCTTGTTTAGATTGTCCTACACCCACTGCATTAGCGTTTTATCAAGGGGTGATAAAAATCATCATATAGATTAAGTAAAACCCCAAATTAAGATCCCACAACATCCACCCAAAAGAATGAAAGATTCATAGATAAAACCATTTTTTGGTTGATCCACATTTGTTTATTTTTCAAGAATGGGAAAAAGAGTAATCATTGAACACTTAGAATAATAAAATCCCCTAATTGGATTCTGTGGAATCCCCTGTGGATGAAGGAAATAATTTTGCGTTCATTGTCATTCGACGTTTGTCGCCGCTCGTCGATCTCTGGATCAATTCCTCCAATGGTCGTCATTCATTATAGATTCTTCATTGGAGGGTTATGTCACTGGTGCTTCATCAGAGGTTTCCAATGATTCCCATCTATTTTCCAATGGATTGACTAAATAAAAAGAAACAAATTCCATGTTGTGTTCATTAATATGGTTTATTAATGAACCTTAATTAATGCACCATTAATTAAGAAAGTGTTGTGGTTTCATAAAAAAGTAACAGGTCATAAAATATCTCTCATTTAATGATCTTAGTTACACCATGGTTTCACCAACCGTCGCTCAATGTTTTGAAAAAATAATAAAATAACTCAAAGAGTTATTTTATTATTATTTTTTCTTAAAATTACAAAATTTATCTTTTCTGTCCGACCATTTCCGGCCGACGTTAATCTTTGAATAAGTGAATCTCGATGCTGCGAATTCAATGGTGCCATTAGATTTTCAATCCAAGCACTGGTTCAAAAGATAGAAAATCCTGCTCACACGTTTACTAAACGTACATTAAAAAAAGTTCAGAAATCTATTCTGAGCTCTCAAAGGCTCGTATTCACGTGCCGTAAAATTTCTCAATATCGTAATAATTACGTATGTAAAAATAATTTATATAGAATTTTTGTGTCTTTACAATTTTGAATAAGAATATTATGAAGAAAATTTTAATGAGTATGTATTAGTCATGTGGAGAGCCTGAACTTTCTCTATAATGACTTCTTAGAAATTAATGTCTTAGGATAACATCTAGAGACTGGGGGATTATGGGAATGCAATGTAATTCTAAGAGATTTAAGTTAGGAATATTTCTTAGTGAATTTATAAGGGTGAGTTTAGCATTTATACAAGGGAATTTATCTCCTTTTTTAATTGGAGGGAAATGAATTTTTTTTGTAAATACCCATTACATCTCAATGATGTCATGACATCATTCAAGGGCCAATGGATCTAAAAGTGGTTTATAATTGAGTGGAGATGTGTGTGGAAATATAAAGACCCAACAAATATTCATTTTAGCACATTCTTTAAATAGGTTTTGTGTATTTTTTCTATTATATTTTCACACTTGACCATTGGAGTTTTTATCTTAGTAACTAGTTTTATTAAACAATGTAATTAATGTTTTACTAAAAATATAAGATAAACAATTTTTCAAAAATATTTGTGTTCTAAACCTAAATATAGACTCTATTTAATAAAATTAAATTTCAATATAATATCAAATTAACTTTTAAATTAAAACATATAATATATAGAAAACCCATTTGTGTAGAAAAAAATTGTTTTAACGATTAAGAATTATAAATATAAAATGAAATTAACTAAAAATTAAATAGTAAATAATATATTTATATAGTGTTTAAAAATTATATTAGACTTATTATTTATAATAGAGTAATCTATTTAATTAGGTAAAAATTAAATAATGTTAACAAAACAATTCTTTGAAAATAAAATTTTTACTATTATCATAGAAAATAACTTTAATCTCTTTCATCTAATTTTTATTCCAAAAAATAAAATGGTAATTATTAAATAAAATAAAAATTATGTTATAAAATATAAAATTCATTTTCTTATTTTTAATTTCTAGAAGTGATGAGAACAAAATTTTAATATAAGAGAATAAAATAGCTTTTAGAGTAAAATATTACTTAAAATTTAAAAACAATAAACATTGGTTTTATAAATTCAACATAGTATTTATAAATTATTTATTCTACTAATTAAATATATTTATGTTTTAATAAAAATATTTATAATTTTTAAGTAATACATACTTAATGATAAAATTATAATCATTACAATGTTAATAAAAAAGACATTTTTTTAACAATTCACCTAAAAATCAATTTTTTTAGAAACATATAAACAATTCACTCTAATATAAATTTGACATGTAGAATAAAAACATGGACTTAATTTTATAAAATTAAAATTCCGAAATTAATAAATTTATCTTTTAAATAAAAATAAAAAATATAAAGAAAACCCATTTTATTGATTACTGACATTTTAAAACATTATGTGTTCATAGTACTATTTCATAGTACTATTTCATATAAACTCATAACATAAATAATGTTAATATATTAGTTTATATATTTATATATTATATATTATCAATATAATCTTTTAAAATTGGTTGATATAATATATTTGTATAAAATATACAACACATTAAAATACCCAGTTATTTGAGAAAGAAAAATATTTATTATTAAATCACATTTAGTTGTTTATCATCTAAATATAATTTTTCTAGTTTATAAATATATTTTTATTTAACAAATGTTTTCTTATTATTATAATTTTCTTAATGATATTCATATAATATGTCATAAACCATTTTATTCTGGTCTTTCATATGAAATAATATAGCAAACATTGTGTTTATTTAAAGGAAAGTTATATAATAAAATAAGTGGGTATTACATACAGAGACATAAACTTTTAAAGGGACTTCAGGAACATATATTAGCTATTGGTTTGGTGAAACTTGGGTTTTATAACAACTCATTTGGTGTATATTATATTGTTTCAGATGTGAATTGTTCGTTTTGATCAATTTCAATCAAAGATTCTATGTTTCTAATCAATCAATGTCTAATTTTTAATTAGTGATTTATATTGTTCCGATTTTTCAACACAAGAATTATTTTCTTTTCCTTATATAATTTTATTAAATTCTATTTTTAATCTCTTATTAAATTAATTATGGATAGAAATTTTCTACATTATTGTTATGTCAAGGTTTGATTTTACTTTCATTAATATCATGGTTTAGAGTGGAATTTGGATTTTGATTAACCTTAACCAAAGTCTTATTACACATCTAAATGAGATTATAAGAACTATAAAATTGAATTGTTGTGTAGTAAACTTTTAATGATCACATTATTTTATATATCTTTTTTTTTGTTTTTCAACTATTAAACTCCTTAAATTGAGTAGTTTTATTTGGAAACATCATTTAAACCCCCTATTTTATGTTTTCATTTTAAAAAACTTATTGATAATTCAGACATTAAACATCTAATGCTCCTTAGAAAATGAACATGAGTATAATCTAGACTACATTCAATCATTAAAACCAAATTAATTTTATGTTTCATGATACTACTGTCAAATATTGACTTCAATAGTTTAAAAATCCTAGTTTCAACATGGATCACAATTTATTTTGAGTGATAATTATGCTTGTTTAATTGAAAGATCAATATATTATCATCTGATTTAGTATTTAGAACTCATCTTCAAGAACTTATTCATGTTCATCACGTTTTCAACTGATGAACTTTATATAAGAGTTTGTTACTTTAACATATAATACCAAGGATTTTAACTTTTCAACATTCTTGAGTTATTCCATCTTTATATAAAATATTACAAACTTCTTCAAGGATTGGCTGGAGGATTCTTCTATTAGATACACATAGTATATATCTGTTACTCATATTCTAATATTTTATCTTCCATGAGTACATATACCAGCTAATATATATTTTAGAATTATATCTATCATGATATCATATTCTTGATAACTCATCTTCTATATGCGCTTCATATTTTCATCCACTAATCATATTATAAAATTTCACCATATAGTTTCTAGAAAACCATTATCCTTTAGGAAATGTTTTACTTTTGAAAATAGTTCTTTCTTCATGAGTGTACTTTATGTGATTATAACATCCAAAAAATAACATTTCAATATCTGAGGATGGATTATTTTGATAACATTATCCAAGTTTAATTTCTCCATATCAAATTTTCAATATTAGTAAACAAAAGGATGGATTCTCTCATTATTCAATAAGAAAATATGGTTGACCATACATTCCCCAGTCTTCATTAATTATCATCTATTCACACTTATGATCATCTCAACAATCATTAGATATTATTTCTAATTCCAATTAATCAACATCAATGCTTACACATTATTAAGGAAAATATAATATTCATCCACATTTCCAATATATTAATGGGTCTTCCTTAGAATATCAAATGTAAATTATCTTAATTGTAAGGGATCCAAGATAACATAAAGCTACATATCAATATTAAACCTCTTCATGCATTGGGCTCTTCCTCCATCACCCAATATATATTGAAAACTAGCTTACTCATTGAAAAAAATATAATCATCAAAATATATTGGGTTATTTATCTAGGACTCTGAAAACATGTTAATTGGATTGGAACTCAAATAAAACAATTAAAGGTTATAAGAAAAGTTGGTACCTTCATCATATAGTTCTCAGTTATGATCTTTATTTCCCATCCTTTTTCAGATAATCTAGATATGCTCTAGTCATTATGGGTTCATCATAATGAATTTAGGATTCCACCTATATAAAAATTGGTTGTATTTATATGTAAAATCATAATGAGAACACGCATAGTTAATAGGTCATAATTGTGAAGGGATATCAAATCATAATTTAAAATCCCCTATATAAATTAAAAAAAATACCAAGGGTTTGTCTCCCATGGAGCTAGGCATAGATATTCACTCTTCTTGCACTTATGTTTTACTATTTTTTTTCGTGGTGAATGAAGAAAATTAATGGATACAAATGAATTCATACAGGAAAGTAAAATTAAAATTAAAATCCCAATTGATGCATGAAATGATACACCCATGGATTCAACCTTAGCAATCCTTCATCATCTCATTACTTTGATTCCCTAATCCTACATTCTTCATGATTCCAACCAATTACACAAACCCCCAATACATAGACAATGTGAATGGATATTACACTCACGAGACCTCTTAAATGGTCATCCCAACAATCTCTCAAATAGACCACAATCATGATTCCATCCACCACTCAAACCATAAATTGTACAATAAACCAGTAATTCAAATAGTGAGAGAGAAATAAATTTTAGAAAAGTGATATGTGGTTATCGAGGACCCATCCAGAAATACATTAATAATTCCTTAGATATTGTATGATGGATAACACAGTGTTTGTATCAAGGAGGTAGTTTATTTATCTACACGAAACATCTAATTTTTTTTGGAATTTTTTTTTTAATTTTTAAAGAAGTTAAAGAAACATCAAAACATGGATGATAGAATGAAATTAAAATAAGAAAAAATAATGAAACAAAAATAATAAAAAATGAGAATAATATTAAAAAGAAAAAAACCAATCCTAGGTTGATTCCACTTTCTACTTCCTATCATGGATCTAAGGAAGTAATTAACCATAAACACGCAACCTCACTCAGTGTATGATTGTTGACTCGATACAAAAACCACTCTAACCCAAAACTATGAAATCTAATATATACAATGTATCCCTATCCATGATCATATCTCCCTATAGTAAAAAGAAAAACTCATTCCAAACACCTCATTAAATAATGTATCATATAAATAAGGGTTTATCAAGAGATCATAAAAATCCCACAACGTCTTCTTTACAATTTGTTGTGTAAAATAATTGAATAAGGGGGATATATTATAGAAACAAGAGTCAAAAACACTTCCTATGAGTGAATGTGTTGTCACATATCTTATCACCACCATCACTATTGGATATTAATGATCAAAAGGCAATGATCATATTGATATTTAAATCTCTAAGAATATTCAATATTCATTTCCTAGAACTGAACTCGTGAGTTATCCCTCCATGTATGGAGGTCTGAGAACACAAAACATAGGAATACAAATAGATAGATTTGTATTCAAAAAATATTATTCATATTTATAGGATTTGATTCCTAGAATAAGGAATCCCCCTATTACAGAATGAGGAATTATCCAATTATTTGAAAATGAAAAATAAAATCCATGACAAACTAACTTTGAACTGGTAACATCCATGTCTCATGCTCCCAACTAAATATTCAGATTCACCTGGTTCTACTCCAGTGATTTTTTCTAAACTCATCTAACTAAATACACATACCCCATATGGGATTGTTTTTTTAATCTAGTTGATAATACAAGTTTTATTCACTCTACATCAACTTTCTCAATAATCTTCAAAGAGATCCCAATATATATATATATATTCATTAAACTAAGATCCTCATTTTCTTTGATTTAATTACAAAATTTAGGAATCATGTGAATTATGTCCTTCACATCACACTTATATACTCTTAGGTCACATTGAAATAGTATATCCCACCCTTCTATAGTGATATAGTTGATCATTAAACAACTCAAGAACCATAGGGTTTTCCTTACGTAGCTTTAGTCACATGACTTTACCTTTAAATTAACTCCCATATACTTTTACATCAGCTTTGTAATTCTTGGGTTACCCTTTTTTGTTTCAATACTTACCTTTGTGTAGTGCTTAAAGAAACATGTTTTAAATTTCTATGGTTCTAAACTAAGGAATACCCTTACATGAGAGGAATTATGAATTGACAAAGCCTTTGAAAAGTGAAAATCACCTTTATATAGTGCTATGTCACCCTTATGCAGCCTCATCTAGATACCTTTATGCAACTTATCCTCAACATTTACATTGGATCATATGTGTGTCACTACCTTTCTATAGGTGCTCAAATGACCTTTACATAAACTGACTATGGGAACTTGACCTTTACATAGGTCTTATTTGGGGTAGGATGACTATTATGTGAGTCATTACTTAAAATAATAATTTTAAAAAAATTGTCCAAAAAATTGAATTTCAATATGAAAATATAGAACATTGAAATATATAAAACCCACAAAATCAAATCAGAATAGTGAATTCAAAATATGGTTTCATTTTATACTCCATCAATTAACAAAAATAAGGTTCTTAAAATATATAAAAAAATCAAATAATATTTTAATAAATTAAGATAAAAAATTATCATTTTCATAAAATTATTAAAGAAATTAAAATTTCATAACATATTAACCAAAAATAAATAATTATCCATTATCAGTATATTTCAGCATGAAAAACATAATAAAATACAAAAATGTATGTGTAAAAAACATATCAAAATAAAGCCAAATGATAATGTTAAAAGAAAAGGGAGAAATATAATATTAAGATGGTGTCATTCACTTATAAACCACAATCACTAAAATACCCAATATAAAACATAAAAAATAGGGTTAGGTTGTAGAGCACTAGAATAACTAGTTTTCATCCATTAGGTGATCCTTGAGTTATCCTCTAACCAAAGAAAATAGATTGAGAATCATTGATAAAAAATAATAAGAGAAAAGAGAAACTAATAACATCAGAATACATAGAACACAATGAGTTTTAGTAATTAAAAAAATATAAAATACAGAAATTATATAAAAAATAAAGATAATGCCAAATCTAAGGTCTCAAATCTACATTATATGTTTAAAAATGGGCATGGAAAATATTTATTGGCAGAAAGTTATTCTTCTACATCCTCCTAGTTTTGAAAGTAGTATGTATAAACTAATTCATACATTGGATGGCCTCTACATGTCTCAGCCACATGTATATATTTATTCTGTTAGGTATCTTTCAAATATTCTCTTTGGATCAAGAATTCTTCCATTACTTCTACCTCTATTTGAGTTTGGATGGTTCCCACATGGAACACTTAGAGGGGTAATTCCCAATATGGATAGACCAGATGAATGAGAATCTATTTTAAGTCATTCCCTATTTATTTTAGTCAATTTGAATTTTGATCTCCCTTATCTAGATGTCATAAAATATTAATATCTTATTCTTTGGGGAAGTCATATGAAGTGTCTAACATGACTTATGAAAATGATGGGGTCTTATATATTTTTAAAATCATATTCTCAATTTATTACATGACAATAAGAGTCTTAGAAAATTTATCAAAGTTTTAAGGGATATCTTGGAAAATGTATTTAAAAAATGATCAAAAAAGTATTACAAAGGAACTCATAAAAAGTGTTATTGGTTATGAAAAATTTATAATCAGTAGTTAAAGTCTTACACAGCTCAAGGAAAACTTACATGTAGATAAAGTCATATGAAATCCATGGAATGTATTACATACTCTATATAATATTAGTAAATCCTTATACATTTTTCAACTTCATCCTTTGGACTACAACCCATGAATATAAAAAATTACAGTATGTTTTTTTAGTTTATTCTGGATCTTAATTAAAGCAATAAAAATCATAATTAAAATCTTATTTATAATTTAATTATAGAATCATTGAAGTGTAAAAAATGAGATAATTAATCATGTTCTAACTAAATAGTGGGGTTAATTATCATTAAAGAATGGATAAAATTTATGAAAATTTTTCCTTTCGTTTCATCCCCACACTTACACTATTTTATTCCCAGACAATAAAATGATTTTTTCTAACAAAAATATTATCTTTCCTAGTTTCAAACACTAATACCATAAAAGAAAAAAATATTCATCTGTTATTGAAAATATCATTCCTCCTCCATGAATATAAATTATTATCTTATATTAATTTATGTAAATTTTCTTATTCTTGGATTGTAAATAGAATGGAATTTAGTGGAATTAATATTTTAACAAGAAGAACTTTCTGAAATATCTCTTTCACAAGCTCTATGCACCAAAGCTACATTTTTTTGACATCAACCAAAATAGAATTATTATAAGTCAATTTCCCCTAATTCATCTAGGTTAAATATACCCCTAACCTAAATCCATTAATTTTTAACAATTAGGATCTTATTGATGTTTTCAAATCCTTTTTTGTGAAAATATCTTATTAGATGTTTTAATGGACTTCTTTATCACTCACACACACTGTAAAGACCTGGAAATTTCCATGTAAATTTAATTTTACTAAATGGGAGTGTAAGAGTCTGCGAAACTTGATGGCCTGTTATTTTGAGTCTTGGAGTTCCCGAAATCAATTTCTGAATTTTTGTTCAGGTATGTTCAATAAACGTACGAGTGAGTTTCTATAACTTTTGAACCGGTGCTCGAAATTGAAATCCAAGGGCACCGTCGAACTCGCAGCACCAATATTCGCTTAAGAAGACTTTCACCTCGACGACAGTGGGTCGAGAATAAAAGACAGTTTTTGGGTTTTTCATGGAAAATAATAAAATAAAATGAACTACACATTATTTTATTTTTGATCCACCATGTGGAAATTGGAGGTGGGGTCCATAAGAACTAAGCCTCCTTGTGGGAGTTGAAGTGTGGGGACCACCCGACCATTACCTACCATGAGAGGTTATAGTGGTGGGGACCACCTGAACCTAACCTCCCGCGAGAGGTTACAGTGGTGGGGACCACCTGGGACTAAACCCCCATTTTAATTGTAGAAAACCTCTCAACTCCCCTAATTAATGAGGGGGAGCCTCTTGAACTCCTCTACCCAACTAATTATGCCTATGAACATGCCATTAATGTGAAAAATACTCCCCATTAATTTATTGAGCACATCAATTAATTAATTTAACTCTTTTTGAATGTTGTGCCAACAACTAAATAATAGATAACTTAAATCTATTATTTTTTCTTGGCTCACATTAATTTTGGTGGAACTTGGGAGAGGGCTTGGGATAAGGCTTCCAATAAAGAACTTCATCTCCTGACGAAGAACACTCCACCGATGAAGAATGACTTCAACTTTCTTCCTTGGAACCTCGTTCGACGAAGGACGTTCTCGTCTATAACGAATTGACATCCACTTTCTCACACCAACGTCGATAAACAACGAACAAGGTAGGGAATTTATTTGAATATGATTTTATTATTTAAATTCTTCCCTTCTAAAGCAAAGAATCATTGTGGATGTTTCTCCTTGCGGGTTGGAAATTGTTTTATGCGGGATGATGTAGGGTGTTGGATTGATTTGTATTCTATCTTATTTTCTTAATAATTCTTTGAAATTAAAATAAAGAATTGATCCGCTTGCTACCGCCCTAAATTTGGAGGGCACGTGCCAAACCAACATGGCCTGAACCCTCTGCCATTCTTATTTGTGATGTTCTTCAGATTGGTGAAGAGGTGATGAATGCGACGAAGGCAACGACCGCACTACCCGCGGTTTCCATGACCCGAGCCCCCTGCCGGCTGCGCCACCTGCTAGCCAAACTGGCCCGAGCCACACCACGCTTCGTCAGAACCAGCCTCGGCTGTGCCACACCCCAGCCGAACTGGTCCGAGCCGTGCCGTGCCCTGGCAGAACTGGCCTCAGCCGTACCGCACCCCAGTCGTGCCGCCCTAGCCGTGCTCTCCGCCCGACCGAACCGGCCCAGACCGCCCGCGCCTTCCGGCTGACTGCACCTCCCGGCTGCTAGAGCCTCCTAGCCACTGCGCCTCCCAGCTGCCCAAGCTCTCCCAACTGCCTGTGCCTCCTGGAAGAACCGTCTCTCGGCCAAGCCGACCTCTGAGCTTCCGGGACGTACCGCGCCCTCACGACGCCCTGGCCGAGCCGGCCTCCCATGAACCTCACAACGCCCCAGCCGAGCCGGCCTCCTGCAACACTCACGGTGCCCTCCGGGCCGCACTGCGCCCTCGCACTAATCTCCGGGATGAGCCACCCTCGCGGTGCCCTCTAGGCCAAACCACCCTCGCACCGACCCGTGGCCAGTCCGCGCCCTCATGACCGGTCCGCGCTCTTGTGGCCTACTGGGATGGGCCTAGTGGGCCGGGCCGAACCTAATAGGATGGCCCACCTAATAGGTCTGGCCAGACCCAATGGTTCAGGCTGGGTTGACCCAGACCGGGTTGGTCCGACCGGGTCAAACTGGACCCGGGCCCACTACGACCCTTTACTTTCTTTTGGCCATATCATTGGCATCGGACGTCCGTTTGATGAACCATCAGCAACGCTGGTAATCTTGGAGTATGAAGTTACCTTTGAGTATACCCCACTAGAGTTTGGGGTAGAGTTGAGATATGTTCAGGTTGGATCACCTATGAATCCAACTAGGCCGCTAGGACTAAAAGGGTAACAACTCACAGACCGAGCATTCGATTGACACACCGTTTTTTGCGTTGAGACCTCTATGATGTGACAGACCTTTGAAATACATCTTCGTAGGACTTCATGGCTGTTGGAGTATCGACTAGTAGATTGTGAAGGGGATCCTCCTTGAGATGAGAGGACAGAGTATAGAGACCTAGTATCTGGCTGAGACTTGATGACTACGGACCGATTGACTCAGAGCTACATGACTAGCTTAGTGGGGAGCGCCTGGTTGTGGCGGTAGACCCACGCCAGAGGAGCGCCTGGTTGTGGAAGCAGACCCGCAGTACTCGACAGGAGGAGTACCCTTGAAGGCTATTAGGGATAACGTCTGGTTGTGGTGGCAGACCCACAGTGGGGAGCACCTTGGTAATGCAGCTAGCCCACGATACTCGACAGGAGGAGTACCTTAGCAGTCCAAGATTAGTGGGAAGCGCATTGGTGTCATGTCAGGCCCACTGAACTCGAAAGAGGATGAGTTTTCCAGTAGCCGTGGTTTCGATAATGTGAATAAAAATCCTCGTTGAGCTGAGTCAGTAACTTTTCTGTTTTCTCACGATTGAGATGGATTACTTGATAACTTAGGTATATGTATGGCCATATACCTAAGTGGGGTTATCTATTTATTTAATACTTTTTGGTTTATCCTTGTTGGATTTTGTGAGATCTTGAGGGTCTCGGGGTCCCTACTGAGTATCGTTATACTCACCCCTATATGGGTTATGCCCGCACCTTGTTGTGTTGGATGCAGATGGAGGATAGCGCTGATCGAGGCTAAGAGTACCAGGACTGGATGGTACCTAGGGTGTACCTTATGGCATGATAGTACATGGAGGAGACAGACGGACTTGGAGTGATGAGGAGGTGATCTGTACCTACCCTTCAGGTAGGAACCTCGGAGGACAACCCAGTGACAATTTTTTCTTTCCTTCAGTTGTACTTTCAGTTTCTTGTACTTTAATATTGGGATTGTATTTCCGGACCCTTTTACTTTCAGCACACTTTTGTTATACAGTTTTACTTAGTGTTTTGTTTCCAGTTTGTGCTCTATTGTGTGTGTTTACAGGTTATAAAGGCAATGCCTTCCCAGTTTTTGGGAATTACGCCTTTGGTGCTAGTCGCCAACCACTGGATTATGGAAGGATGGCTTGGGGTAGTCACGACACGGGCCCCGAGGGACGGGTCATGACACACCCAATTCCTAATTATCTCAGAACTTTATATGGGATCTTTTTGTCCATTTATTCCAATTACAAAAGACTTATATGAATACCTTTTGACTTGGATCCTTGTGTTGTTACTTTTCACAAAGGAAAGTTTTCCCAAGATAAATTTCAAAATTATTGTTTCCTCATGTTATGATTTTTTATCCACATAAATAACTTCTATTACTCTCCTTTCCCCAGTTATAAAAAATAATTTTCTATGAATTTTTTTTAAAACTAACTCAAAAATCATATAAATTATATAACCTAAAAATCAATGGAATCCCTTAAAACAAGTATAGTATTTTTCAATAGGTAGGATAACTTTGAAACTCAAATTTCCTAACCTATAAACACAATAAAAATATACAAAAGTAACAAAACAACAATAAAAAATTACTAAATAGATCCTAAAAATATTCTAAAAAGATCCTAGACAGGCTGAACTTTACTCCCCCACACAAATTCAACATCGATCACTTAAATCCAATAACATTTACAAAATATAGTCTTTATTAAATAGATGTAAAAGAGTTGAAACCACTTGGTTGTTATTCACAATAGGTTTGAGTAAATCTATTTATCCTAGTGCTCTTTGGAAATAATTTATATCATTCATATTAGGTGATATGCACCTGAAAACCTATAATAAAAAAATTGAGAAATTTATTAAAATCTAAATAAAATAGAAAAGGAAAGTGAAAATAGGAAATGGTATTGGGTTATTCCTCTAAATAGAGGATATATTTTGATTTTCATTGGATGAAAATCATTTTTTTCATACCCAGTTTGAAGGAGAATTATGATTTATTAATTAAAACCACCACATCCTAATGTTTCCCTTGTGCTTAAATACTTAATTCTTTTCTTAGAGGACTCCTTTTTCAAAGTAGGACTTTCTTAGTCCACACTCAATGTTTAATATGTAGTGTGGTGAGGCTAATAGTATAAAATATAATTCCTAAAATTTTTCTTACTTACATCCCTTTTTATATTATTCTAGGTATTTTTGGGAGGGACCTTCATTGGGAAACCCCATAAGGGATCCCTATTTTACCATAGTAAAATCATTGGATTATTCTTTTTCTTTCTATACCAGGTTGTCTACATATTCTCCCACCTCATTTGTATATAGAATAAACTCCTCTCTTGTTTTTCATACTTATTCATCTCTCAAATGAAATATTATTCCCACTAATCATTAACATATTTAAGAAAATCATCAAAATAGCCTTCATCAATATCCTCTTAATTTGTTGACACCCTTGAAAAAATCACTAGATATGAATAGTTTTTTCTAAAGATAAGTTTAACATATTTTTTTCTTAAAAGTATTTTTAATTATTTAGGTTCATGTCTATGAAAACCACCTCTTCAGCCTCAGTAGTTAACCAAAGTAATTCTTCCTGTCACTTTTCCAAAGAATCCCTATTTTATACTAGTGAAAGTATTAATTATGTTGGTTATTTTATTTGAAAACTAGGCGTATCATGATATATTTTATGATCAATATAATATGGAAAAAATATTTAAAGTAAATAATTCACCTTAATTTATTTCACTGTGTTTTTCCTACTCTTCATGAAACACCATTTGGATATCATTTTAAATTCTTAGAGTATAGGGGTTTTAAATTTTATCCTTAAATAATAACCCTCCCGTGTGTCTTAATAATCATCTGAGATACAAATAATTTGAGATAAATCATCTATTACAATATAATGAAGGCTATATTTCAATGCATTGTGAATAAAATGATTTTATTTTAAGTTTATCTTCCACTTTATTATAGAATACAGTTATCTCTATGAGTGAAACTCCACATGTAAGTCTTGTGGTATGGATTTTAGTAATAGTGGTTTTTCTAGATTTTATATAAAATAGAACTCATCCATTATATATTTTTCTTAATTATTAAAGGCCTAAAAAATGTGTTAAATCAATAGTATAAAAATTATAAAAGTTTGATTTCAATTCAGTTTTAATAAGATTATAATAAAATTAGTTCAATATAATAGAATCATCCCCATATGAATCAACTTCTAATTATTCTTCAAAATGAAATGACACTAGGAAAATATATAAAAGGTTGAGGAGTGGTGGGTTTTACTCTTTTTTCTCTTCTACAAATTTCAAATTTGAGATAATTAATGGATTTACTTCAGGTTCATCATCTTCTACCATCTCATGATCTTATTCATCTTATTTTTCCATTAAGTTTTTAAATCTTATTGTGACTTGATTAAGAAGGTCCCCCAATTCATGAATATTTATTACTTGTTCATCATTATCTTTTTTCACTTATGGGTGATAATTTTGTTTAGTATATATGTTAAAGTGTGATTGTTTGACCATAAAAATAACTTTTTTGTCCCTTTATAACTAGGTCTAATAATAGTCGTCCATTATGAGATAAATGGAAAAATCTCTTTTTATCAACATAATAAATAGAAAAAGAAAGAATAAAAGAAAAAGGAAAATAATGTAAATAAACTAATTATAAATGAATGGAAATGGTGTGTTCTTATATTATCTCCCCAATACTGATACCAATTTTGATAGGTTTTCTTATGAAGGGTTTTCAATGAATAATTTTAAAAACTATTGGTAAAATAAAATCATGAACATGAGTTTGTCTCTCAAGGAGATTGGATTGGAGAACCATTATTCTTGAACCACTATTTTTTTAATCTTTTCAATGTTAAAAGAAAAAATGTAATGGACATAGATGAATGAAATAGGAAATAAAAATAAAAAAATGAAATGAAATAA
This sequence comes from Viscum album, assembly GCA_963277665.1. Taxonomy (NCBI): domain Eukaryota; kingdom Viridiplantae; phylum Streptophyta; class Magnoliopsida; order Santalales; family Viscaceae; genus Viscum; species Viscum album. The sequence goes on from OY728122.1 coordinate 603,599,085, forward strand.
AATAAAGGAGACACCCCTACTTTTAACCTTAGTGATTGTTAATTGTCTCATTGCCTTGATTCTCTAATTATGCTCCTTATATACTTCCAAATAGTTATACACACCTTCATGACATAATTTTTTTAATCATAATTGAAGTCATGAAACATTTTAAATGATCACCACACCAATCTCTCAAATATACAACAACGATGAGTTTATCCACCAATCAAACCATTGATCCCATTGTACACTAGCGGTTTAAATGTTGTGATGAAAACTGATTTAATAATTGTAAAAGGAAAAGGGTGAAATAGAATATTGCGGTACTATCATTCACCTCTACTCTTAAATCATCAAAATCCCCATAATTAAACTAAAAACACATAGACTAGTGAATGATATATGCTATAACTAATTTTCATCTAGTGTATTATCCTTAGGTAATCCTTTTACAATAGTTGATATTTTGAGAATCAAAAGTACCCAAAAAATATAAAATAAGATCACATGAAATAATGAAACAAAATGAGTTTTAGTAATGGAAAATATACAAGATATATAAATATTATCTAAATCAAGATGAGACCAAATCAAAGGTCTCAAATATACTCTCTATGATTACAAATGGGGAGGAGGAAATATTTATAGTCAACGAGTTCTTATCCATACTCCTATTTTTCAATGAATTAGGCAAAGAACTCCTTCTTCGAGATGGATTATAAATGTCTCATCCAAGGGTAAATATTTATTCAGCTATTCATCTCTCAAATATTCTGCTTGTCTCACAATTCCATGTCATGATTATTGAATTCCATTTTTTATGGTTTCCATGTATAACACTTGGAGGGGTACTTCTAAATTTAGGAAGTCCAAAGTAATGAGAATTTATTTTAACTCATTCCCCACTTATTTTAGGAAATTAATATTTTGAACTCCCTTATCTAGATTTTGGTATAGTCAAAAGTATTATTATCTAGGGAAGTCTTACAAAGTGGCTAGTTATTTGAGGTATTTCATTTCCCCCTTTGTGTTTAGTGTGGATTTTTCTATAGAAGACAAAAAAACTCTAATTTAGCTATATATAATAACACATATACTATGTGCTCTGCATGAGTTTGGTAGTTGTGGCCTTTTATATTTTTATGTTACTATAATCCTCATGTGACTTCAGATTGGTTAGATTCAACAAATCACAAAATTAATCTAATTGGGACATACTTAAACTAGTTTATGATCTCTATATAGAGATATACATTGAATAAAGAGTTGTCAGCAGATGTTTTTCACAAACTCATAATAGAAATGCTCTACCATGGTTAAATTTTTATCTATTATTTAGGATGGTGTTTTATCCAATGATGTTAGACTCTCCAAAGGGTAGAATTATTGTGTATGAGTATGTGTCATGGCCCAAGACCTCACAAGGTATTCCTTATACATGATTTGGGATGAAATTTTTTAAGGTCAATAGTTTGGGTGGAGCCTCTGGAGAGATAATTTATAATGGAGCTTCACTCTCATTAAACTACACCATCAATAGGGACCTTGAGTGGGTTATAACGGTTAAGTATTCTTTACAGAGATATAACATTGAAGTGGGGTCTATTTATCATTTTTCCTATATATAGTAAGATTAGTGTCATGGATTGAACTCCATACTGAAGATATCATCAATATTAGAGACCTCTCTATTGTAGGAACTATTTCTTAATGTGGAGGTATTTAGTAGAAGAATTGATGGCATGAGAGTGGTCAGTGATTGATGATGCATTGAACCAATCTGAATCACCACCTTAAGTTATTTGTTGTTAATAATTGATTGATAATAATAGGATTTGAATATGAAACACAAAATAAATGGGACTAATTAGGTGACATACAATACAATTCAAGCTAAAATCTGTGTCCCCTCTTCACAGACCCTCATATTGGTCGATATAAGCATGAGTTATTCTTATTGCACCATTTTTTAGAAGTTTGAATTTTCATTTGTACCTCTACTCCATCCTTTTTCAGCTTGATAATATCTATTTATGGTGATCATATTTATTTTACCCATTTTGGTGATGTGAGTTTATCCTCAGTGGAGAAATATACCTTTTATAGGATTCCTTCACGATAGAGATGAGACCCGGTGGTAACAATATTGGTAAGAATTGGATACCCATTTCCCATAATACACGATGACACACAATTGAGTATAGTATATAGGTACCACCTTTAGTGGTTAGTGGGATCCCCTCAGGTGTGATGAGTAGTGCTAACCCTCAAGAAGTTATATTCAACTACCCATCGGATAATAAGTATAGATGTATTCATTTTAGGTGTGGGTGATAATTTATTTCCAGTGAAACCATAAAAATACATGACGTCTTCTAGATGGATACCCCCAGTTATTCAATAATTAGAAGCTAACATATGAATTGGTGTATTTTATGAAGATGTATTTTAGGTGTTTTTGTGAAGGATAATGAAAGACCTAATTGTTTTCTTAAGACACCATGACTGGACCTGTTCTTGTGTTAGTTCATGTGTGTTAGTATCGAAGTTTAAGATTCATAGAGATTTTTCTATGAGATAAATCAATGCAGTGGATAGAGTAGAAATTGGGCTTTATAAAGAGAAAGGTCATGGAAGATAATGAGATCAGAGTGGCGTATTTGTGTCATTTTAAATGACGTCTTTAGAAGAAAATTTTGTGATTAGTTGATGGATGAGGTGATTGAATGGATAACCTCGAGGGTTTTTATTATTGTTTGAAGACGGATATATATCTCACCTATGGTAGATGGTGGCGTCACACACTCTTATTTTTTGTGGTAGAATACCATGATGGTGATTTTCATTCAGGGTTCACACAAAATCAGTTTTTTAGTGATAAACCTATAGGCTTTTTATAAAGGTGGGGATCGTGTCATCCACTCCCGAGGTGTATTTTCATGAACCAACTCAAGCCTTCCAATCCTAAGATGTCTGATCTAGCCAATTAAAATGATCTAATTACATTCTTAATCCCCATGGGTTGGCATAAATTCATGGGAATTAGAAAAACACTATTTGGGGATGATTTTTCTTGACTAAAACAATATTTTACAAGTAGTGGAAAGCTAAAAAACTTTTATAATGGTGCATATATATATTGGAAACCAATTCCAAATAATATATATATAAAACAATAAAATAATAATATATAAACGCAAAATAAATTAACTTAAATTTCCTCTAAATATCACTATATAGAAAGAACCCTAGAGATCCATTACCTAGTCTCAACAAATATTCTGAACCACCGCTTAAAGAAATGGGAAAGAAAAGATGACTAATTTGGATGAATTACTAAAGCAGAAAAAATAAAAACTAACATACCTAATAAAGCTATCCCATGTTCCCCAACACCAATCTCTATCTAATAATGTAAATTCCATCTTCCGGAGTGGTTTGAATAAATATACCAAGAGGTAAAAATCTTAATAAATGAAACCTAAAAATATAAGATCCACTCGGTCTACAAACATCGAGTGGGGTAAATAGGGCATGAAAGATAAATATCAGTATGGTTTCACTAATTTTACAAAAAAATAATCCATAAATTATAGTTTGAAAATACATTAGTTTAAAGAAAGGGTTTACATTAACTTTTTTAAGGAAAGAAATACATGAATTTATTTTAAATCTTAATTTTATAAATTAAACATTTTAAACACATTATTTATTTCTAAAAAAACTATTTCTGACACATTAATTGATTTATTCTTGAAAACAATTTCAATGAAACTCATCCCACCCCAATAAATCATCAACAACATAAATATAACTTTATATCAAAAAAATGTAAGCTACCAAAAAATAGTCCTTGTTTATAAAAAAATTCAAATTAATACTAAAAGGGTTAGTTTAGAAAAACAATATATAAATATAATCAGTATAAAGTAAATTGATAGAATAATTAAAACCAATAACAAGTGATTTAAAATAGAAATCATGGGAGAAATAACCTAAGTTCACTCTAGCTAGGGGAACATAAAATTAAATCCCTAACTAGGGACTTAACATTAATTATTGGAAAGTGGTAATATAGGAATACATAGTGGAGATATCGAATATAATTCACTATCATAGTTAGTGTGAAGGGGACTTATCTCATTTAATTTAAACTACTCAAGTACCCTGGGTTTCTTATGAGGTTTAATAAAAAATAAAATTTGAAAGTAGAAGATATTTAATTTATTAGTGGATAAAAAAGTTTCATATTAAAACATACCTCAGTCCCACATATTTAAAAAATAGGGTTTACACTATAGGAGTAAAACTGTTTTTAAAATAAATCATTAGATGAACTCCAACTGGGTCATTAAATTTTACATTAGAAACTAATAATATAAACACTGTTTGAAAATATTTTGAAAGCTAAATTCAAACATTAATAATAAAATTAAAAGAAATCCATTATCATAATACAAATATAAATACATCAATATATATATATATGTTCCTTGATGCATATATTCATATATTCTCATGTGAATATGTTCACATATATATGTACACACACATATAAACATGTGAATAACATAAGAACAAAACAAGTGATTTACTAAAAATTTTCAGACAAGGAAATTAAAAACTATTTAATCTCTTAAACTCATAATCCAATAAATATGATCATATAAACAGTCTAAAATAATTTTAAAACACTCAAATTGTATATAATAATTATCATAAATATTTTATAGGTATACAAAATGTAGCTATTTTTTAGTGGAGACGCAAAATATGGGAAAATCTATAAGAAACTATTTATAAATCAACTTCAATTTCTTAAAAACATTAATAAATAAATATATTTAAGTTCACTAAACTTAAAATACATGAGAAATTGGAATGAAAACTAGTTCTTAATACCCAAAAAAACAAGGAATGTCAGTAAAAAGAGAAATCTTGGAAATACCTACCTAGGCCAAGTATAGACAATGAAAAACCCTTAGATATATTGAAAGTAGAGTCCTAAGAACAACCCACACAACCTATGGATGAAAAACATAAGAAATTAGATCCCAATCTAACCTAGTGTTTGACCCAATCACATGAATGTAAAGGGGAGAATGAAATAATAATATATGGAGTAGAGGAAGGAGGAGAAAGAAGAGGAATATGCCCTTTCTTAGATAATATCACATTAAATTAGAGGAAATAACACCAAAATTGGAAGGGAGAAAAGAGAGAGTTTGTACACCTAGGGCTACCCAATGACATTTTGTATGATAGGGGAGAGGGAGTAACACTAAATGAATTTAAATTAGGTTAGGTAAATTTTTGTAAATTCTAATTGTTAATTATATTTAGAATTTATTGTTTTTCATGGTCAGTCTGAACAATTCACCAATTATGTGTCTCATATTGGGCACATTGGGAACTTTACATAGTTGGTTTTTACATTTTAAGAAACCACACACTGACCAAGAGGAATGGATCTATAATTTTTATATCCAAAATTCATGGTTTCCTCATGGATTTCACTTCTTGGGTGCTAACCATGCATTAAATAATTTTTTTAAATAATTCCAAAAATAAAAATACAAAAAAAGAGAAAAAATAAATAATAATAATTTAATTAATGAATTATGATAACGAGGGTCAGGGCATGAAATTAATCTCTACACTAATGATTTATTCCCCAAGAAATACTTAGTAGAATTAGTCGGCCAATGGGAAGGGTTTAATTCAACATTTCCGAACATGAAACACTTCTAAACCAAGGAACACCATGGCATGAATAGATAAAAATGAAAAACCAAACTAATTTCATCTCTTAAAGGACTTATAAATCTATAAAGAACAAGAAAAAAATTCTCATAAACCTGGGTGATCAAGTGGGTTTAATCTAGGTCACAATGTGAATTAATGTTAGATTAAATATAGTTAACTTCCCATCATACTCAGATTAATCTAAGACAAAAATTATCTTAAAATAGATAATATATATCAAAAAACAACCAGAGATAATAAATAAAAAAAATAATGAAAGAGTTAAAATAGATTTTTATGACCGAGTCTCCGTATTATCTAGATGAATATTCCTCAATTGCCAAATCAATGAAAAACACCACCATCAATAACCTGAAGATACCCAAAAAGAACAACACTCGATAAACCTTAGATGTCCCACGAGAATGAAAGACATGGAAGTGATACTCCCTCAATAAATAAAAACCAACCCATATCAATCAAGAGAACAATAGATAATAATAAAAAATGTTTGGAAATGATTAAAGTGGTATCATACCTAAAAAACTACATATTCTAGCCTTAGGTATAGTGAGTGTAAATTAAGACCATGTTCTAAGGACACCAAGTCAAAGTGAATCCACAAAATATTTGAATGAAATGCCTATCCTATTCAACTGGAATACTAACATGAGCATTCCAATATCCAATATGTCAAAAGAAAAGGATCACTAAAAATATAACATCACATCATGGAATTAGAATTACAAAGCATTTATGAATGATAATTTCCAAAACATCTAACACACCATAGGGAATAGTATTGAATTCATGCCAAATAATAAATCAAAATTCGATCACATTATGTTTTGACTACTCAAGACTCCAAAAAATCATTAACTTAAATAAATAATACCAATACCAAGAAAGACTCACACTATGGGTCCCTTCTAGGAATGCACTTCCATCATTTAATTGAGCCCTTCCCATGAGAATAATCAAAATAATGTAGTACATAAACCCAATGTTTTTAGTTTCTTAAACATAAAAAATAACCCCCGACATGACCCCAAGAAAAAATCATAATACACAAAACCATTTTTGAAAAAAATTTCAAATTCTATAAGAAACCCAATCATTTTAGAAAACACATCATGGGATACAAATCAACTTTTCCAATTACTCTTAGAAAAACTTTTTTCAAGTCTCAAAGATTTTCCTTAAACTAATTCCAATTCATAAAACCCATTTATAAATTTAAAAACAAAAAATCATTTCCCTTTTTTAAAACCAACCCATGTATTATAAAAATACAATTTAAACCCCAAAATGAATTATAAAATCTTAAAACATAATTTAAAATCAAGTTAAAAACTATACACCTAAATATTAAGGTCTCACATATCTATTTAAAATAATTTTAAAAAATTACATGTTCTTTTGAAAATCATCATTTAATGAGTCTTAAAACAAAAAATCCATTTTAATTCATTTTTATAAAAATCCTTTTTATTCATATTAATGATTAATTTTATAATTAAAAACCAAATTTCCTCATAAAAACAAACTATATCATATCAAAATGTCCTTAAAAATAATTTAAAATCCAAATAAACTCTAGAATAAAAATTCGTGAGGTTCTAGTGGTCATGCATAGTTGGACCACACAGTTTTATGGTCTATGGGCCTATCATGAATCCACCACTGATAGTTTCATATAACCATGGGTGTGGTGACAACATGGGTTTTCAGGATAGGTGAGCTCACCATGTGCCTCTGGTTAAACTCACATTTGTACCCTAAAGATTAAAAGTCCCAAAAAAAAGAACAAAAAAGATTATGGAAACACGTATTTAAATAAAAAACCATTGAAAGATTAAAAAATAAAGATCATAACCAAAATTAAATTCCCATAATCCCATAGTAAATTAGATTTTTTCATAAGTGGCGGTGATGAGGAACCAAACCATGAACTACCTCCCAATATCGAACAATATTATCTCCATACACCATACATACCAAATAACGTTGGTGTCTTAAGAACTAAGACCCTCTTTAGAACCTAGGATCTGATACACTTTTTTGATGAACAAACACAAGTATTATATCTATCAGATTCCTGATCTAAACCATGGTATGGCCTGAAGGGAATTCATGATCCCTATGAGTTGGTATAAACTCTCAGGACTTTAAGGATCCCCATTTGGGAATGATTTCACCCAAATAAAAAATATTTAACAACCAGAATTTTGGCATGACATGTACATATGTTGGACACCCATGACAAATTAGATATATAGAAAATTATAAAACAATGAAATATAAAAGAAAAAAAAACTCCCTCAACTCACCTCAAACTCTTGATACATAAATATCCTCTGATATCCAATACATATTCTCCAAATATATTGTGCACCACTCATTAAAGAAAAAGTAAAGAAGATATGACAAATTTGGTCATACTACTAAAGAACAAAAAATAAAAAACAACATACCTGGTCAAGATTTTCCCATGTGACCCAAGGCTACTCTCCATCATATATCATAAAATACAACTCAAGGAGAATTATTTTTAAATATCCCAAGAGTTGTACCTCTTCATAAATGGAACCTAACCCTATAAGAGTTAATTAGTCCATAGAAAATAAGTCATGTATGTAGGGTGTGATAAAAAATCCTAGAAGTGTTTCACCAATGACTCTATGCATCAACTTTTATAAAAAATTACAAAAATTATATTTTGAAAAAAGATTAGTTTTTTAATTAATATTTAATAAAACTTTTTAATGAAAAAAATCCATTGATTTTTTTAAAACACTTTTTTATAAACTAAACCTTTCGATCACATGTTTTCCTTAAAAACAAATCGTTTCTACCCCATTAATTGATTTATTATTGAATTTTTTTAAGGAAACCCTATCCTCCCTAGTAAATCATCAACCACATAAATATCAATATGTTTAAAAATAAATAAATGAAAGATAATAACATAAATCAAAAGAAATTTTAAACGTATTCAAATAATTTCTAAAAATTATAGTGTAAACAAAATAATATATATACCTAGTTAGTATAAAGTAAATAAAGTATAAAATAAAATAAAAAAAATTTATTAAATTAAAATCTAAATCATTGGAGAAAGGAGATCTGGTTAATAAGGATAGGTGAACTTATAAATACATCACTAACTAGGGTCATACCCCAAATTAGTGGAAAGTGGTTACATATAAATCTCTAGTGGAAATATCATGTATACTTCCTTATTATATCTAGTGAACAATGTACTCATTCATTATAATCTCACCTATCCAAGTACCAAAGGATTCCCATATAGTTTAGAAAACAATAAAATTTGACAGTATAAGATATTAATTTAGCATTAGATGAAAATTTCCATTTTAAAACATACCTCAATCTCACTTATATAATAAAGAACTAGGGATTCAACTATAAGAGTAGCATGAATTTACAAATAAATTATTTTAAGAATTCTAGTTGGGCATATAAATTGTTCTTTAGAAACTAATGGTATAAATCACTTTTGAAATTAATTTGAAAGCGAAATTAAAAAATCAATAATAAATTTCAAAGCTCCCCAATATTATATATATATATATATATAAATTATTCAATGCACATATTCATATGTTATCATGTTAATATGTGTTCATATATATATATATACACCCATAAATATGCGAATAACATAAGAACAAAACATGTAACTTAATAAAATTTCTCAAATAAGGAAATTAAAACTGATTTAACCTATTAAACCCATACTCCAATACATATAATCACATAAAAAATATCAAATATTTTTTCCAAGCCAAAATTTTATATAACAATTATTATAAATATTTTATAGGTAAAAAATGTAACTATTTCTTATGTGAAAAACCATAATAATGAAAAATATATAATAACCTACTTATAAATAAACTTTAATTTAACAATTATTTTGATAAATAAAAATATTTATGTTTATTTAACTAAAATTTTATGCCAAGTTTGAATAAAAACTAATTCTCAACACCCAAGAACACATGGCATTTCAATCAAAAGGCAATTCAGGGAAGAACATACCTAGGCCAAGAACATATAATGAAAAATCCTCAATTATAAAGAAATGATAGTGAAAGAAAATTAGTATTCTCTATGGATCAAAACCATAAGAAATAAGAGAATGAACCTAGCTACGGGTTGACCTAATAAGATATGTAACATGGGAAAAATTATGAATGAAGAGGGAGAAGAGGAAGGAGGGAAAAGAGTGTGAGAGGCCCTTACCCAGATGAAAATACATAAAAACAGAGGGAAGAATTATTTAATTGTAAGGGAGAAAATTGTAAGAACATATGACATGGGCTACTCATGGGTGGCTCAGTCGACATGGGAGGGGGAGTAACCCAAAATGGGTTTAAATTAGGTTAGGTACATTTTTTAATTGTAGGTGAAACACAAGATTTTTACATGGTTAGTCATAACTATGAACAAACTATGCACCTCATACTAGGGACACGTATTTTAAAAAACCATGGGCCAACCATGAAAAATGGCTCTGTAATTTGCAGACCCAAAATGCATGGTTGTAGCATGGTTTTCACTAACCACATGAAAACCCAAACTTTTAAAATTATAAAAAATTACAAAATAAAAATACGAAAAGGTCAATAGAAAAATTAAAGGGAAATAAATTATTTAATTATATAATTAAGGATAGAGTGTATCATGGATAATGGTTTTCTTATGTGTTCGTGTTGTGTACCATGATGGACATCTCATGTAAAGACCAACTTTGTGAAGCATAAGCCTTATTATGGTGTATCCAGTGGATCTTTGTGGTAATTATCATCACATGGAAACTATTTTTATATGGTAGATGAGGATTTGTTCTATAGAAGTTGGGTTTTTTTTCACTTGAGTTTTGGAAGGTTTTATCTTTGGGGTCTAGAGCCAATAGAGAAGGTTCATCTGAGTTTTCATGACTATCTACTTAAAATTATGGAGGATTGGGATAATCAATGGGTATTGGTATGATACTATGTAGATTGAGGACAATAGTTATTATTATCATTGTTTTTATGGGTATATTTTATGAAGGATAAATAACAACACAACTAGGTTGTTTTTATTGGTTGATATGCCCCTGATGGAGATCGAGGTGCAGGGAGATAATTCCCATGAATTCGTTCGATGTGATGAGGAAGAAGGAATGTGTTGCCTTTGTGCCTTGAGATAGTGACATTTCTATAAGTTCCTAGTTAGTAGGAGGTTTATGTTAAGATATTTAAAACCATTATTAGTATTATACCTTATACACTTTCTAGAGTGGGTATGGAACCTTCATGTTATTCTCAACATTGGATTGCAATGTAGATAAATTTTTCCTATGCAATAGTCAATGGGAATGATCCTAAAAGGAATGAAGTGTAGAATTTCCATGAGTGGTAACATAATTAACTGATATTTTAGTCTATATTTACTTTTAATTAAATATTATGATTAATATCTTTCTCCACATGGAACACTAAACTAAAACGAAACTCTAATATATTTCAATAAAAGAAAATCAAAATTAGTAAAATTTGACCGGTATAATGTAGTCATATAATTGGAATATATAAATAAACATAACCACATTTTGAAATATATGTAAACATAAAAATGAGGGCCATCTTAAATATCAATTAATTTATAAATTTCAATTACTGTCACTCAATAACTAACAAGATCATTTTTTTATAAAATTTTATTTTCCAAAATTTGACCTTTTTAGGCGCAATGATATTTTATTTTAAGAAACTGAATATATTATGGTTAAATGATTATAAAATATATTTTTATTGTAATAATAAATTCTCACTAATTTAATTATAAATTTATGTGAAATAAGATTAAAAAAACTTTTTATTTTTCACTATAAAAATAGTTTTCATTATATTTTATATTTCCAGTTAAAAGATAAATTCCTCAAGTTTATAATTTTTTTTTGATAAAAGGAAATTAATAATTTAATTTTTAATAACAATATTATCTTATTATGAATTTTTAGGATTTTTTTTGAAAACATGATTTTTATTTGAAGAGTGAAAAATACAATTTTAAAAATACTATGACTTTTATGACATCCTTAAGATATAAGAATAACATAAAAATGAAGAAATATTTTTGTTAATCAAATATTTATTTTATAATTAAAACTATACATATAAAAATTTTAATTTTAATTTAAAAACCTATATTTTCTATTCTAAAACTTAATTTATATTTTTCAAAACCTATTTTTATGCATTATAGATTAACTAAAATTAATTTTTATAATTATTATAAATTAATTATTACAAAATTGATTTGAAATTTTGGATCCTAATATCCAAATTTTATAATAATATTAATTTTATTAATAGTTATAAAAATAATTTTGAAGACTCAAAAAAGAGTTAATGCAGTAAAACTAAATTATGGTAAAATCTAAAAATAAGGATGATAAGGATAAAAATACTCAAACCTTATCTAAAAAACTATTTTAATTGTTTTCTTGATCAAAACATAACACCAATCCATTATTTTTCACATTTCGATCCAGATTACTTGAATAGTGCACCTCTTATTACCAAAATTTCACACCTATCAGTTATAAAAGAAGACTTCCACCACCCGTTTACCTATAATCTAAAAATTAATATTTTCCTTAAACCTATACCCATTTTTTACTTCCCCTAGAACCCTATCCCTTATTTACCATTCCCTTTATCCATGTAAAATCATTAAATCATATTTTTCAAATAGGTTCTATAAATAATGTTCAAATACCTAATGTGAGTATTAATCACTACTTAATACTTCATTCTCTATCCTTATTGTAAGATCCCAAACAATGTGAAGGTATTTAATAGTTAAAATTATAAATTTAATCCTTTATTTTTTGCCAAAATGTTTTTGACTGGGTGTGTGAGGAGGGTTGGTGTGTTCTGAGGGTTCAAGAAAAAAAATAAATGGGAATCAATCCATTCTATATAAGTCTCATAGTTTTCATACAGTTAGGGAATTCTGTGCGAGGAGGGAACCCAAACATGCAGTTTGATACAATTGAATTCTACATGGTTGGATAAAGGTTTTTGAAACTGTGAAGTCCTTCGCATTGAATTGTGTGACCTCAAACCCTATTGGACTATGGTTGGTTCATGGTTTTCACATGGTTTTGAAAACCATGCGGCCAAATTGTGATTCCCATTAAAAATTTAAAATATACAAATTTCCCCTCTAGATATTTAGACCCTCAGCTGATTTCTTGCTCGTTTATTTTCCTATCAACAATAGGGATGAACCAAATCAACCCAAGATTCCCAAGGGTGGTTATCCTTATATTTCTTCCCATTTATAGAACCATTGGTTGCATATCGATGCTCTGGGTAAGTCTAATCCCCATATTGATTCTCTTTTCAGGATTAGGTATTTTAGATTTACTCATCTTTATCTGAATCCCTTAAACCATTTTTTTCCTGGTAGATCTTATAATGGGGGTTTAATGGGATCTTAAATATGGATCTAAGGAAAATTTTAAAGGTTCATTTATCATTGCATTCAAGGTTGGTGGTCTATAAATTATATACCATGGTTTTGTAATAGATTTATGCATGTATGGTTGTGTTCTTGGTTTTTGTCTTATTGTATTTTTGGTTCCTTTGATAGGATTTGGTAAAATGGTTGGATAAATGAATAAATGGAAACCTCATGATCCTAGTTGGATGTGTTGAGGATTATTTGACCAATTTTGGGCCACCCATGGGGGGCATCAACATTCTAAAACATCGAACATGGTAGTGTTAAGCACAAAATTGAATTATTTTGAAATAGAGCCATAAAAGAAATGCTGGCATGTTAGTTTGAATTATGATTCAAACCAATAGTGGTTTTTTCTTGTGGTTTATATTGGTATAAGGTATTGTTTGGATAAACATTAATTTAGTGGGAAATAATAAATAAATTATTCTATGTGATTTATGAAATGTACATGAAAAGCAGGAGTGGGTAAATGCATGAAAAATGGTGAATATTTTAACTGTGAAAATGATTGTGAGTTGATAAATGTTCTTAATAGGTTAACATAAGATAATTGATTAATATGTTAAGGGTTTAATGTGTAGGTATTTTTAAACATTCCAAATATTTTAATGTGTGGAAATTATTAAACATGATGGATGAGTTAATTTGTGGAAGCTGTTAAATGTTCCAAATGGGTTAATGTATGGAAATTGTTGAGTATGTAAAATGAGTTAACATATGGAAAGTGTTGAATATACTAAATGGGTTAAGGAATGACAAGGGAACAGTGTTGAATGAGTTATTCTAAGTAAGTGTTAACCATTTTAATGGGTTAAATAATAAGGATGATTTAGGTATTAAATGACATGTGAAATGTTTATGTTTTGAATATTTATTTTTTAAGTTTTCTGATATGGTATATGTGGTAAATGGATAAATAATAATGTGAACATGGATTGGTAGTTGGGGGGTATTTGATTTGAGGATATATGACCATGGGTTTGGTTAAATCGAGTGTCTAAAACCCAGCTCATAATACAAGCGTTAGAGAAGGGTTTCGAGGATCTATACCTCTAATGGATGCATTTGATGAAACTATCTAGACCATGGCTCTATGGTATGTGTGATGTGAATTATATGACATGATCGTCCCTAGATATATAGGTAACTTGATTTATACCCTTCTACTTAATAATTTATTGGAATATTCCATTGTGTAATTAATTTAAATTCCTAACCCATGAAGAACGTAACAGAAATGATTCAGACGGTGAAGATGAACTAAATTAGAAACATGGAACTAATGTGGAAAATTGTTAAATTAAACATTGTTACCTACGGAAACACAAGTTTTATTATTACTTTATTATTTATTGAGTTCTTCCATAGACTATCTACTTAGACTGGATATTTGTTTAAGACACCATTGGTGGTGGCATACTGAGTTGTATTCAGACCACGCTTGGGCTATCGTTGGGTACCTGAGTAGATTTCATGGTTTTAGTTTAGGACAAGATAAAAGGATCTATGCAAGGAGGTTCAGTTAGGATTATGAATTTCATGGATGAGGATCCATATTTGGTGTTAGGACCCATTTTGGGGATTCAACTATTGGTCATTATTTTTGGTTTTCTTTTCAACTTTAGCACTTTTAGTATGACAAGACATATTTACTCATTTGGTTGTGATTTGTACCGTGTTGGGAAACTAGTTGGAATGCATGTTTTGGGTTTATTATTTTTTTTATTTAACATTTTATCTACTGTGGATTGCTCTGGTATAGTGGTTATAGTCTACCCACATGACTTATTAGACCATCACTGCTAGTTGGAAGCATTTGTAATACGAGGAGGCGCACTTGATGTCATGTGGTGACCCGAATCGGAGCACCGGTTTAGTGGCTCCCAGATCAGGGACATTACTCTTATCCTACAAATATATTTTTCCTATTAAAATATAATTAAATAAGTATTTTTAGTATTCTAATAATTTATTATGTTAATGGAATAACAGTTATATACCCTCCCCCTTTATAAAAATGAGAAAATTATTTGTGTGTATGTGCTGACTACCTCCTCCACGAAGTAGCATATTTCATTATTATAACAAAATTACAAGGATGGTTATAAATGTATATTTAATGAATAAATATATTATTTAAAACTTTTTTAATATTCTTAATGGATAAAAAAATTTATACTTTTCCTCTATTATATGGATAATGAAAATGTCTTATGTTTGTACATGTCGACTACCACATCCATAGAACAACATATTTCATTTTTCAACACCACCCCAAATTAGATGATTATAATTATTTATATAATTAATTAAAATTATATTTATTAAATGAGAATGTTTTTGTATTATTTATGTTAATATTTATCTTTTTATTAATATATAAACTTTTTTGTCAGAAATTACAGAAATAACCTCCCCAATGATTCCATCTTCATAAATAATGACTAAAAATTTCATGGGATGAACCAAAATATTTGTATAGTAATATGAATAATATATTATATTATCCTATATAATTTATAAATAATGAAATTTGTATCAAATAAAAAAAATCAACATGGACATTTTAAATCACGTGTGAAACAATCTAAATCGCTAACATCTGATTAAAAAATAAACTATAACAAACTAATAAAATTATAATAAATCATTATAATTGAATATTATATAGGGTAATGGATATAAATTTGTTTCTAAAATTAGTTATAAATATATTTATGTTTATTACACTAGAGGATAAAGTTATTTAGTTGAATCCAAGAGTTAAGGTAAGGGTTTCATCTCAAATTTCCTTCTTTGCTACATGTTTTATATTATGCCCCATTTTTTAATTATATACTCTATATTTTGAATATTTGAAATATTATATTACTATTAAATAATTTTTCATAGTATTTAATGTTTCATTTCAATTTTTCTCTTTCAAAGAGGTTTTGGATCAAATTTTATGAAATTTTAAAGGGGTTTACATCTCAAATTTCTTCTTTTGATACATATGTTATATTCACCGCTTGTTTATTTTTTTGTGTGGTTTATATAATACACTGTGGATAAATATTATCTAATTTTTTTTTAAATTCATGTGATTCAAAAATACATCTTATGTTATCTTTCTTATGTTCTTTCAATTAAAGTGTTACTAAAGCTATAAGGGTTTCTTTCTAATCTCATGTTCAAGTCGAGATTGTTGTTAATGAATTTCTATCTAGGGAAAGTTGTGTGAAATGTATCTCTAAAACCTTAACCATTTTATTATCCTCTAGTTATTATTTTGGTTTTATATGTTCCCTCTCGTTTTATTTTATCTTCGTAAATAATTACATGATGTAACACTTATAAGTGAAACCGACCCTAGTATTTCTTTTTGATCGGGAATATTCCTCCTCTCAACCCATATTCATTGGATGATTTTATTGATGTCCTTATCTATGAATAAATAATTTAGTAAGGTAATTTTTTACTATTATAAATTTCTTTAAACATGTTTTAATGAATCATTTTAAAATTTTCACCATATATTGTTTTGTCAAAAGTGTGAAAAGAACCTATTTTTACCATTTTCTAGATGAACATATTCTTATACCGCAATTTTTATTTTGGAAGATTCCTTTTAATGTTTTAATTTTTTTTGAATTTTTTTTTTAATTCATAATAATTTTTAAATGAAAATTAAATGTTGTAATATTTTTCAAATTGTAAATTTTTTATTTAAAAAAAATGAATTCTTGATTTTAAAAGAGATTTAAAAAAGCTTTGGTATTTTATAAAGTAGTATTCTTTGTTTTTATGTCAACTCAAAGATTTTTTTTGAATGTGCCTTAAATTATATATTTTTTTCAAATACCATTTTTGGGTTTAAAGGGAAAATTTTAAAATATTTTTCAATATCGAAGTATTTTTTTAAATAAAATTGTTTTAAGGTCATTTCAATCTTTTCATAAAGGGGATATTTCTTCTTAATTTTAAAAGTGATTTATCCAAAAATATTAAATGGGTATTTTTTTTATCTATTTCATAATCTTTTTGATATTTATTATATTACAATTGGTATGTGTTATTATTACACCATCCACCTTATTTCTCTATAAGGATTATGATGATGATGTTTTAAAGAAGTTTTCATGAGACTCATTTCTTTCCCATGGGTTAATTAGACCATGATAAAAAGATTAATGTTTTTATGATATTTTTGAAAAATTATGTATTATTTTCATTATGTTATGGATGGGACAAAAAGTATATTATACTCTAATTAATTGTGTAATGTTTTATTTCCCATTTGATAACTATATAAATGAAGCATTAATGCTCACTCAACTATAGGAATTAGGAAGTGATGTATATTCCCATATGTTATGGAAATCAAGAAGTGATGTGTGATCCATTATTTTATGGGAATCAGGTTATGGTTTTTTCTCTACAATGTTATAGGAAATCGGTAGTGATGACTGCTCCATAAATTTAAGTTTCCTACACTTAGGTTTGTGCCACATCCATGTGTTTTGCATCAAAGAGATGTTATGATTTCCTACGTATTATTTTATTCTCTGATCCTCATGCGTTAATTTTATATTGATGATCCTTGTTTATTTGGGTATTATTTACTAATTCCATGTTTATGGACCTTGACTATTCCCTCACACTGACATTTTTTCTTATGATCACTTATGATTATTAATTATTATCTCTTACATTTCCCCTTACTGAGCATTTGAGGTCACCCCATTTTTTTTATTTTATAGGATATTGAGATTACTATAACTTATAATAATTATATAATGGGGGTATAGAGGTGTATGATTATGAAGGAATATTTAAAATCATTGTAAAATTATTTTTTTATGATCTTGTCACAAAATAGACTAAACTTAATGGTTCTTTAAATTTTGTGAGATTATTGTAAGATTTAATGTTTAAATTATTGAAATATATATAGGTTTGGATTGTTCATCTCTATTTTTATATGTTCTCATATATAAATTATATGTTTTAACACAAAATTATGGAATAAGAATATGGGGCATCTAATTTGGTATTTCATTTTGGGGATTATGATGAGATTACATTATTGAAATCCCAAGGGACAAGTCTAAGTATAAGATAACATACTTCAATTTTAGTAAAGTATATATTTTTGGAGATATATAATAATGAAATACTTATACAGATATAAAATATCTCATGTGGGCTTTGTCATAGATTCTCCTAGAATAATAACCCTAAAAGTTTGGTTGGGTATTCACTCTATCTTCACCCAGTGCCTGGAAAAGTGGCCTAACTACACACTTGTTTTGAAACTCTTTGGGAATATAATTTTGTTAATTTATATTATATTTAAAAACCATTAAGATGAATTCAAATGGATCTTGAAAATTTAATATATAACTATCAAGGTTAGAGACGCTAATATGAATATGACCACAGACAACCTAGGTTAAACTGAAGGAGTTGTTGGTTGATTCGATTATATCATTATTCAAAGAAAAGTATCACAGGTTGAAATAAAGGTATCGAAGGATAAGTAATAATTAGAATGATTTTTTTATTAATATGAAAATTTACTTAGATTTTATTAGATATCATCATCACATTTTTGGTTTTAGTATTTGGTTAAGTACAAGATCATGAAAATGAAGATAAAAAAAGTTTGTCTCTAGAAAATCCTTAATTTTATAAAAAATAAGGATGTATACTTGGAATAAATGGTTATGAAAAATGAAAATCTATTAATATTACTAATATGAAAGGATATATAAGTTTCCAAGTCTTACCTAGGATAGTGAGTTTGATATTCCATTAGAAATTAAATCTTTAGTCATGTCTATCTTATAGATACCCTTAGCTACTTTCACTAGTGAGTGATAATTAAAATTCATAGGTTTAATGGGTTATAATGTAAATACCCAATATTTTATTATATAATACCCTTTAATTAATAAATTTTTTTAATATGTCTCTCTACCTGACACACTGAACTAAAACAAAATTGTGATACATTTTATAAAGTGAAAATTGCAAGTATTAAAATGTGATTGTTGAAATATAGCCTTATAATTTTTTAGGAATAAATTGAATTAACTAAATATTTAAATATATATATAAACAAAAATAAAGTGAATGTTTAATCTCAATTCATTAAGAAAATTCAAATAGTATAGCTAAATAACTAATAAGATTATTTTATTCTTAGAAATTTATTTTCCTAAAAAATACCATTTTAGGTACCAAGAATTTTTATTTTAAGAAACTAAATATATTGTGGTTAAATGATAATAAAATATATTATTGATAGTAATAATATATTGTCAATAATTTAATTAAAAATTAATAAGAAATAAAAAAAGAATAGTTAATATTTATTTCACTAGAATTTTTTAATATTTTATACTTCCATTTAAATGTTAAATTCATAAATTTTAGAATTTGAATTTGAAAAAAAGAAATAATTTTTGGATTAATCATAAAAATACTATATTATATTAAATTTATTATATTTTTTCTAAAAAGATTGATTTTTATACTGGTAGTGTAAAATAAAATTTTTACAAATTTTGTGACATTTAAGACAACATTAGGATATGAGCATAAAATAAAAATTAATGAAACATTTTTATCGAAAAATGTGTATTTTATAAATAAAATTATACTTTGAAAAATATTATATTTAATTTAAAATTTTATATTTTACATTTTAAAAATTGAGTTATATTTTTCAAAAATTGTTTTTATGCGTTATACTTTTAATAAAATTAATTTTATCACATTTAGAAATTAAATATTATGGAGTTGTTTTAAAATTTTTAATCATAATATCCAAATTCTCTAATAAGGGTAATTTTATTTTTGGTCATAAAAATAAGTTAGGATGGTTAAAAAAATAGTTGTCATGGTAAAAGTAAATTATAGTAAAAGTTCAAAATAATAAGAAAATGAATAAAAATCATCTAAATTTATATTCAAAATGCATGGTGAATAATTTTTAAAAGTAACACTCATAAACTCTCAATTATTTCCCACTTGTGGATCCACTTTCCTTGAATATTTCACCTCTTACTACCACAATGTCACTCCCCACCATTATGAATGGAGACTTTCACCATTCCTTTACATAAACTCTAAAAATTTAAAATCCTCTTGAAAATATAAAAAATTTACATCCCATATTTACCTCTAATGTGTTTGGAAGCCCCTTGATCCATGAAAAATCCCTAAATCCTCCACTACCAATAGGTTCTACAAAACAAGGTTTAAATACTCAATGTAATTACTAATCACTTATTAACATTTTTTATTCTCTATCCTTCACCCCAAAATATATTTTTCCAATTATAATATAATAATTTTTTTATCATTATTATACTTAAATTTTAATATGTTAATGGTATAACCATTATCTACCCTCTCCCCTTCCTAAGATAAATGAGAATATCATTTGTGCGTATGTGTGGACAGTTGCCTCCATGAAGTAACATATTTCAGTCTTCATAACCACCTTATATAGATGGTTATAAAATGGTATTTAAAGAATAAATATGACATTTAAAGCATACATAATATTCTTAAAGGATAAATCATTTTAATATTTTCTCCCATTCTATGGAAAATGAAAATTTCATCTTTGTATGTGCAGACTACTGCCTCCCGGGAATGATGTATTTATTTTTTCAACACTAAAACAATTATACAATTATAAGTATTATATATAATAAATTAAAATTAGTTTTATGATAATATATTTTTTTTGTAAATTTTAGGTTAATATTTAAATCATTATTAATATATAAAAATTTGTTCATAATAAATTACCAAAATAATCTCTTCACCAATCTTATCTTCACGAACCATGACTAAAAAAATCATGGGATAAAAATATATTTTTATAGACCATTATAAATAATATATTCTAGTACCATGGATAATATAGGAATAATTAACTTGGTATCAAATAATGGGAATCAATATTGTAATTTTAAATCATGCATGAAACAATCAAAGCCACAAACATCTGATGAAAAAAATAAACTATAACTAACTAATAAATGTATAATAAATTATTATAATTAAATATTATACAGGTTTATGTATATGAATAATATTTTTAAATAATTAATTATGATAGTTATGTTTATTATATAGATGGTTAATGTGTTTTCATGTAATATAAGAGTTAATGTAAGGTTTTATCTCAAATTTCCTTCTTTAAGACATGATTTCTTTTGTGCATATATTTTTTATATGGCATATATGATGACTCAATGAAATATTATATCATTATTCTCTCCATATCCTTGAAATTTAAAGTCTCATTTCATGTTTTATCTTTAAAATAGTTTTTGTATCAAATGATATGAAGGATTTAAGGGTTTACCATCTCAACTTTATTACTTTGATACATATTCCATATTCACCACTTATTTCTTTTTGTGTGATGTATATATTTACTTGTGGAATAATTTTCTCACACCATTCATGAAATTAAAGGTATTTAAAAATTTATATTAATTTATATTTTTAATTCCTTTCGATTCAAGTCTTGTTAAAGCTGTAAGGGTTTCCTTCCAATATCATTTTCAAATTGAGATTATTACAAATGAATTTTCATAAAGGGAAAAATTATATGAAATTTTTCTCTAAAACCTTAACATTTGCTTATCAAATATTTATTATTTGGGTTTTAAATATCCTATCTCAATTTATTTTACCCTGTTAAATAAATACCCAATGTACTTATTATAATTGAAACTAGTCCCACCTTTTCATTTTAGTCAAGAATCTTCCCCATATATGTACATATTAATTATATTATTTTATGGTTGCCATTATCTATGTTTAATAAATTTTTTAAGATCACATTATAATATTCTTAATTTATTTGGAAAAGTTTTAGAGAAATATTTTATCATTTTCCACATGGTTTGTTTATGTCAAAAGTGTGAAAATAAACTCTTTTAAATGGTTTCCATATGAGCACATTATTTTAAGACCATTATTCATTAAAAATATTATTTTTCATCTTTTAAAATGGTTTTAAATTTTTTTTTATTCTTAATGATTTTGAAAATAAAATTGAATATATTTATATTTTTTAGAAGTAGAAGTTTTATTTTAAAATAGAATTATGGATTTTAAAAGGTATTTTAAAGGATTTTGATTTTAAGAAATAAGTATTCGATGTTTTCATGTCTTCTCAAGAAATTTTTTTGAAAGAATATTTCATTGATAAAATTTATTTTATGAAAATATTTTTTGGTTGTAAATAATAATTTTGAAATTTTTTACCAACCTTAAGTTATTTTTTTAAAGAAAACACTTTTAAAGAGATTTCCAGAATTAAAAAAAATGAATATTTCATCTTTTTTTTCAAATTTATTTATCCAAAAATCTTAAATAATTGATTTTAATCTATATTAACATCCTTTGAAATTCATTATGTTACACTTGGTATATTTTCTTATTGCACTATCTACCTTATTTCTCTAGATGACTTCTGATGATGTTTTTATGAATATTCTCACGAAACACATTTATTTCACATGGGTTAATTAAGCTATGAAGAAATGATGAATTTTTTTATAATATTATAGAACACTTATGTATGATTTTCATTATGTGATGGGTGGTACTATAATTATATATCCCTCTAATTCATTGGGTAAATTTTTATATCTCTTGATATAATTATGGGAGTCATGTTTTGAGGCTTGATTGATAATGGGAATCAAGAAGTGATACATAGGCCACTATGTTATGGGAATCCAGAAGTGATTACTACTCAATTATATTATGGGTATTAGTAATTAATTATTGGTCCCCTATGTTATATAAATCGAGTAGTGATTATTTCTCCACCATGTTATGGGAAAAAGGTCGTGATTCATACTCCATTAACTCTTGATTTCTATACTAATGCTTGTGCCACATCCATGTTCTTTTCATTATATCCATGGTATAATTTCCTTTATCTTATGCTATGATCATATCCTTATGAATGGATAAAGTATATATGATCCATATTTATTTGGGTTTGATTTCTCATTTTTATGTTAATAAACCTTGACTATTCCACCATACCCATATCATAATTTTATGATCACTTAAAATCCTTGATTTGTATATATTATGTTTCCAATTATTGAGAATATAAGATCACCCCTTATTTTATTTTCAATTCCCCAGGTTATGAATAGGAATATAACATACAATAACTCTAGAATAGGGTCCATAGGGTTATGATTGTGGATGAATGTTTACAAGTGTTATAAAATAAATTTTTATATATCTAGTCTCAAAAGACACTAAACCAAAATGTTCCTAGGATTGTGTGAGATTATTGAGAGATATAATGTTTAAATTATTAAAATATATATAATTTTACCTTAGTTCATCAAAATTGATATTAGATATCATATGTAAATTTTGAATTGCTGGAATTGGATAAGGGAGTGTGAGTTTGGGCATCTTAGGTAAGCACTTCAACAAACCATTCCACGAGGGATGTATGAGGTTTGTGGTTATTATTCATCCAATGGGGTAGGATTAAATTTGGATGAGAAAAGGTTTTTGGGGTAAAGACTTAAAAAAAACTCACATAGAGTAGGCGTATGTTTCATTTAAGGTTTTACTTCAAAATAAGGTAGATCAAGAAAATTAGTTAAAAAAAAGATGTTCATTTTTGGGTTTGTAGTTTATTGGGTTTTATAAAAGTTTACACCTCTAAAGATCAATGAAGTTCAAAAGAGGATTTATTGTTTTTTACATAAGATTATCTTTTCAGTGTCTTTATTTAATAGCTTCAGCTATTTTCTTTTTAGAGATGAAAAGGGATTAATGGTGAAAAAGATTTAATGAACCTAATTTTTCCCGATCGAGACTTAACAAAATTTTGAATTTTAGACTCCCAGGAACTCCCTTATTTATAAATGATAGATATACCCTAGTAAATGAACTTTAAAATTTTTTATGGGTTTTTATTTTGGGTTGTAATGTTTACCCCCAAACTAAGCTTTAGTTAATTTTTGATCCCACTGGTTTTCAAGATATTTTTAATATTTATTATTTAAATAAATAACTACATAAAGAGTTTCATGGTTAAAGAACCTATATAGGAGCACATGTGTAAATTATTAAACTGAATTTATGTCCAAAATATGTGATTCCCCCTAGATGTTGGGTATGTATTTTACTCAGGTGTCAAGACCCGAACCATCCCATTTTGATTCTATTAATTAAAAAAGATGGATAAACTAAATAATATATATATATATATATCCTTACTTTTAATTTATCTATAGTATTGTCTACATTTAATTTTTCTAAAAACTTTAGACCTAGTGAGTGAGATAGAGTAGAGTGATCAAATATCGATGGAACCAATCTCGAATCAAAAGAACGAGGTATGATTTGTGATGGAATCAATAACTGGAGTGTGCGGAAACAATGAAAAAAAACTAAAACATCATTTGATAGATATTTTTTTTAAATAAGTAGTGATTTTACATCAAATTATGGATTTTATTTTAATTTATACCTAATTATCTTAGTATAACCAAGAGGTTCATGAATTTATATTGTCCATCATGATTAATACTTTATCACATAGCCATATTCATTCCCCAAACTATTTTATCACGGTCTTGATTCATACAATGGAAATTATGATAGTGATTCAACCCTTTCAAGATAACTTATAGAGTCTCCAACCTTTTTTCATAGAATATTCTTTATTTAATGTTTTTTCCTTAGTGTTCATCCACAAAAACTTCCTTGATGATAATTTTGAGTGATCTGGTTCACATAGACCATGATTCCACCTCCTCTATTTTTTATATTTCTTTCTCATGATGGATTATATTTATTCCCTTTTCATGAAAAATAAATTTAGGTTTGTGTGAATATGGGTAATGAACGGTGTTAGATCAATTTGTGTGCACCTGGAGATCTTTGTGAAACATGGTGGGATGACTTCGTGGTGATGTGATGGATATAATAGGATTTATAGAAAGGAATACATATGGTTTTAGATGGTGGTGTTTGGAATTGTGGGAATTATTGGGGTGTGGTTACAGTGGCTATAGTGAAAAAACTAAAGAAATATGGAATTTGGCTGAAGAATATGACAACATGATGTATAACTAGTTTAGAAAATGGGTTTTTAAATTTAGTTTTTTTTATTTTTAAATTTATTAATAATGAGATTTCAAAGTAAGATATGTTATTGATATATATTTTCTAAATTAGTTATTTTAAATAGTGAAAAAACTATATTCTATATTTTTTATTATTATAATTTTTTTGGAAAATTCTCCCAAAATAAAAATTATAGACCCTTTCCATAGGGGTTATTTTATAACCAACATGGAAGATGGTTTTGATATTGGTTATAAAAAAACATACGAAAAAAATAATATATTTTTGCTAAAAAATATTTAAAACTACTATAGAAAAATCTATAATACAAGAAAATAATAAACCACATAACAAAAGAATCCTGTAGTAAAACATGAAGTACAATTATTTAACACAATTCATATCAAAACATGGTTACAACTACATTTTTTTTTTGAATTTTATAGTCAAAATAAAAAATAAAAAATACAAATATAAAGAGATTAATTAATGTTGAATGTTTTTTTTGAAATAATCATCTCATAGTCCCCATAAATGATTCAACCCATTCCACTCCTATAGGCAAGGATCATTAAAAAAATAAAAAAGATTATTCATTATTCAGTCTCAATATAAATAAATAATAAAAAATAAAAGGTAATAATAAAACCCAACTATGTCAAAATATATAATTATCCCCAATGTAATTATTTCATACATAAATATCATCACATAATACTAACATTTGACTCCTTCATATTGACGATAGAAATTAACTTTCAAAATAAATTATCAAAAGTAACATTTTAAGTATCGGCTTAATTATAGCACTTAAAAAATTTGTTACCATTATGAAAACATAATATATTTTTTCTTACACTCTTCTTACTAACCAGTGACAGTGATTCCATTACATCTATAAAAATTATAATAATAATGAAATAAAAAAAATATTTTTAATATAATATAAAATAATTAAGATAATAAAACCTACTTCTCTAATACTACTTTAATTTTTTCTGGTATGTCACCATGTATAGTGCATAAATAGACATATATTTTTTCTTATGTACAAATAATACATAACATCCAATGACCAATATAATATAAGTGGTTACTTAATTAATATAAATTATAAACTATAATGAAATATATTTTTCATACCTGTAATGATAAGGAAGTATCCAACACATAATTTCTTCATTATTAAATAATTGATAAATATATTTTGTTTTTACTCTATCACACATTGTCTTCATTACTAAATGATTAAAATATGGGTCCATGAATCTATACACTAACATTTTACCATAGTAAATACAAAGTGTATTAATATAACTAATAAAAAAACACATAGGTAGTAAGTTACATCAAATTGTGGTAATTTAAGTAAATATGATAATCAAATTAGATGGAAAGGACTTGCATCATTGTAAGGCCTAACATATTTTCAAATTCACTATATAATATTTTTTTCTTATAAATTATTAACAGATAATCATTCCCATTAATTCCGAAATTCATTTTTATCTTATAAACAAACAATACATTATATTTATAGGAAAATAATTTATAAATTCCTTCAAAACAAATATTATATGAAGTCAAAGGGGCCTTAACAGGTTGGTTCTTTCTATAGAACATGTATTTACATTTGAGGTATTATTTGATATATATATATATATATATTAAATTATTAAAATAAATTTAAATGAAATATAAAATAAAGGTTATAATCTATAAATATATGTATCGTATGTTTTCATACAAGTTTTTATAGTCAATGTAAAAAATGTCTAATACTATATCCCACTGTAGAAACGTCATTATAAAGAATGATACTCTAACTGATGCAAATAAAATAACTAGCATTGTTACTATAAGATGATAAATATATATATGTATATTAATGATGTAATGTATACCAAATATAATTAATAATTTAATATTTTATAATATTATATTGAATATCCTCAACATATAACTCACAGTAGGTGGGAAACTACAGATGATGTGGTAGAGAAGTGGGATATCTAGGTTGAAATTATCTCTACATATCTGCAAATAAAAATTATATTAATGTTCTAATACTATCCTCTATTGTCTTTTCTATCTCATAATCTTTATATACTAAAGAATATATTTCACATAATATAGTTTTTTCCTCATAAAATTTCTTGGACAACCAGATAGTTTTTAATAGATACACTCTCCTCATATCCCCATGTTCCACCCATGTATTCTTTATTTTCTAATATAGTGGCCAAAATATCTTACCTTCCCCATAGTTTAAAGGTTCCATATGTTCTATACAAATAAAGGTATTCCAATAAATAATATTTTAAAAATTATTAGTTTTCCAAAATATAAATAGTTTAGATTTAACTTACATTTATTCTTATAATCTATTCAGCTATAACCTTCAATTATTCTGTACGGTATCTTCAATTTTCATCATCCAAACCCATTTCAATTTTTCATGTCTATATGGGGGTAATTATGGGTATTATCTATTGATATTAAAGATAAAGGACTAAAATTTTCAAGCTTCTCCACCATCATTTGTTGATTGAGTAAAAAATTCACTCCATAAGATAAATTAGGATGGTATACATTCTTTGTCTAGATATTTTGAGGGGATCTCCTCAATCATTATTGATTAGGACAGAAAAATCATTAATATGATTTTTTTATTGATTATAAGAAAATAACTTAAAATATTTGAAATTGCACATATAAAAAATTATTCATGTTGTATACTTTGAAAAAACTTCCCACGTGTATCTTCATCTAAAAAATCTTAAAGTTGAAATGGATTTTCATTTATACTTTTAACAAAAATGAAATATGAATTTAGTTTTAACTTAAAAAAAATTACATCTCCTTACAATATAAGATAATAATCTCGTAGTTAATTCTTTAGTGATAGGTAAATCCTATTTCATTGACCACATACCAAAACTGGTGTGAAATTGTTGTTTGTTTCCTTAGGTTAAGGATGTAGTTTTAATGGAAACCCAAGGTTGTATCTAAAGAGGGGTTCTTAAAATGTAGTTGTCACTTTAAATATCGAAAACAAGTTTTTTTGAGTTTTTTGATGAAAGTAAAAGAAAGTGTTGATATTAAAAAAGGATTGAAAATAAAATTATAAGAGAGTGATGGTTTGTGGATGAAGGTTTAATTATATTTATAATATGATTTTAAATTATTTTCTCCTTATTCTTATCAACTAGATTGTTAGGGGTTCTATAATCATTTTAACTATTACCCAAGTTATAATGGATATGGTGATTAGTGATTAAATTGAAATCTCATCTTGGTTTATACTGTAACCATATGTGTGAATTATTATAGAAAACCATTCTTAGTTTACTCTAGAAAACCCAATTAGGGTTTATATTTCCCAAGTCACCCAAGAATATTCTACTACCCCTACTACATGAGTCAGAAATTTCCAATATATTTACCAAAGTTCCTTGTATATTCCATTATATATAGATTAATTTGAGTGGAGGGAGATAATGATCATCGACCAATGGTTTCATATAATAAATAGAATTAAATTATACACAATTACATATGATATTACTAATTGACACTGAACACTACAACCAGTTAACATAAAAGAGAGTTTTATTCATGATGTTCAATACTCAAGAATTACAATTGAAACCCTTACTTTCCATGATAACCATATCTATTTACCCCCCATGTAGGATGTAACACCCCAAGCTTCTACGGTACGCTTCTCTTTGAATAATGTGATAGCGTGTGTTGTACGCAACACCGAGTTCTAACACACCATAACCAATCAAACTAGCCGTTATGAATAGTAATACCTACCTTTTGAAATTATATATATTTTATATTTCAAAATGGACTTCATTTTTGGATTCATAATATCGAATTTAGCCTAAGGTGAAATTTTGGTACTTTTCGGATAACTTTAATATTTTGATGAATAGTGAAAATTACTAAATTTTAATTAAAAAAAACTTTTTTTAATCAAAATAATTAATAGTGATAAATTATGAATTTGAGTGGTTTTAAAGTATATTTAGAATATATTTTTACCATTTAATATAATGTTGGTCATTGTACATAATTTTACAATTAAACCGAATATAAACAAGTGTCAATCTTTTGATAGTTATTATCTCTTAAAAACACGCTTTTTGTTTTGACAACGGGAATTAATTTAAAATTAATTTCTTCCACTTATGTGTTTTGAATTTAAAAAAATGGATTCCATATTTGCAATCAGGATGTTCAAATTGTGTAAATAGGTAACTTTTATTTTTATACATTTTGAATAATTACTGCGGTAAATATTTTATTTACCATGGTTAAGGGTAAATCCGGTAAATAAGGGTTAAAAAATAATATTATAATAATACTAAATTACCCTAAAACGTGTCCTAACCTTATTGGTTGATACAGTTTAGACCATGGGAATCTTTGGGTCAATTTTGGGACCTCATGGAGCCACTTGTAGGTGATAGGGACACTTTATTTTAATTAAGTTAAAATGAATACAAAAATGACACAAGCATATATCTTTCAGTAAAACAATTTTTACATAGGGTTA
Source organism: Viscum album (assembly GCA_963277665.1). Lineage (NCBI taxonomy): Eukaryota > Viridiplantae > Streptophyta > Magnoliopsida > Santalales > Viscaceae > Viscum > Viscum album. The sequence goes on from OY728122.1 coordinate 603,629,053, forward strand.
TATATGTTCGAATTTAGATTATAAATATTCATTAGAAAGATACAACGATTTCCTACATAATGATAATTTATTTATAATTTTTATACATTAAATAATTTCATTTATTTATGACACAATGATGATGCACTAATTACTATAATAGAGAACAATTAAAATAATTGATATTATAAATACCCAAATAAATATAATATGAAACTTTTAATGAATTAAACTAATTTTATAGGATAATATGATATATTATAATATATTCAATTGACTTTTTTCGAAGTAATAAATCTGTTATGAGTTTCACAAAAATCAACTATTGAATAGTGTCAAAATTGACATAAAAGAGTTCTTAAAAGAAATATTATATTATTAATTTATATTAAATTCATAAAAATATAAGGTTCGGACAAGAGACTTATATCATGATAGGTTCATCATTAATGTACCTCTTGGGGGTCTCTTGGATGTATATAGTATGTTTATTAACCATATTATATAAAAATACAAAGAGACATTGTAAAAGTGAAACTAATTTACTTAGAGTTAATACTTAAAGATAAGGTTAATATAAGTACCCAAACCTGTCTAAATTCTTTTGGTTGAGTTTTTTTCGACCCATACCCATCTTAAAATATAAATAATCAACTTTGGAGCCATTATAAACCGAGTATGAATTTATTATAAACTAATATTTCTAGCTTTTCCAAAGGTGCCCCTCACCCCTCTTATAAAAGGGCACTCCTCCTTCTCATTTCATCAAAACACAAAAGCCTTTTTTTTCGGCCAAAATATGACCAAATACTCTCCCAAACTCCCTCACTACAACCTAGAGGCCTTAGTTTGATCAGAATGCCAACCTATGGAGCCATTTTGATCAAATCAAAAGGAAGAAACCGAAGAAGATGTAATGATTTCACCACCCTTTTCCAAGTTCCTTTCTTCTTACACTTCTTCTTCATTTGTTGTTACCATTATAAAATAATAACTCCAGTATCATATATATACTGTGATGTTATTATAAATATGGTACAACCATATTCAGTATTCTATCCACCCTTTGAATAACATGTCACCATACGTGCGTACGTACGGCTTACCGTCTCCACATCTTTGTGTAATTATTATTCAATATATTATTATTTGGATGGGTATAATAATGATGTGTAACTCATGTAAATAATAAATATAACATGTTAATTATTCTTTATATATGATATACCATCAATTTATATATTATTTTAATATCAAAAGAATGATATTTTCGCTCGTGCGTACGTACGGACTACCGTCTCCACGAATGCGATGGGATTCATTCTCCATCGTATCCATTCAAGTATAATTATCATATGATGATTTAAAAATGAGGTTTAAGGACTTGATATAATTCTGGATATGAATAATATACAACCTATCCTTTACAAACATGTCTTACGTAACAAAACATATAAAAGAAAACGAGTAAGTTAACACCCGAAACAACGATAATACTAAGATATTATTAACAAAGCAATGTTAAAAGATCATATATGATATCATATGAATGAATATGATTCTTGTATAACTTGATAACAATTATTTCACTATTATATAGGAGGTTAACTTACCCCAACCAAGGAAAAGTACAAGGTAAGGGTTATTTCACAATCTCTTCATTATCCGAGGTTGTTTATACGTAATAATCTACTGGGATCCCATTATCATCCACATCCATGTTTCTTAAAAATGTATTTCAAAACATTTTTACTATTTACAAGAATATGGGTTAAAGTCATTTATACCCTTGTTTGACTTTCTATAAGAGTTTTATAAAGGAATCTTTCCGTCGTTTTCCAAACAAGGTGCTTTTTATCCTTTTCGACAAAATTAAGGTAAGAATGTTTTTTTTAACTTATACGGCGGGTGCGGCTATTTTCCGCCGTTATAAAATCGTCGAAGCTTCCCTTACAAGATTATAAGAATATTTTCAAAGAAAATGTTTTATTTTATAAATATATGACTCTTAAATGATTTCAAAAATAGAAAGAGATATTTCTCTAAAAAGAGTTTTGATTTCATCTATATCAACATCCTTTGATGGATTTTACGCTTATTTGAAGTTGATTTATTGTGATACAAAACTTCTATATTGTATTGAAGGTTCTGTGATATGTTTGACTATGGATGTTATATTTTTATACCATTCATAGTTTATGGTGAAAGTATTGACATTTCGTATGCTAGTTTTAATACAAATGTTTATGTTATGTTTAAACCTTTTCATATGGGAATGCATTGGACTTAATATGTAACGGGTGGAGCCCGCTATAGATCCTCGATGCATCAGTAGGTCTCATGAGACAAACTAGTGTCTTGGCACAAGGCCTTGGAAAAATCTTCTTTGTAGTCTTGGCATGAGGCCTTGCCTATGTGGTTATGATAGTCTGACATTATGCATTCCAACATTATGAAAGTGGTTATTGATATTCCATGTGATTATTCAATTAGTATAATATCCATGTGAATAAGTAAATGGAATTATTTCATTTTACATTTGCCATAATATGTTGAAGTTCAAGTTTAAAAGGATTTTGTTTTAGTAATGCATTGCCTTAAGTGTTTATGCTTATTTTTGAAAGTTCCGCTATATTGTTATCCTTACTGGGCATTTGAGCTCACCCCTTTTCTATGTTTTATTTTTCCTAGGATGTGAAGAAGTAAGTTATGAATGACCTACAGGGATTTTATGTGGGGATATGAGTGTGGAATATGGATACTATGTTGTTGTAGTAGTTTTTCACTTTATGATGTAATGTAAAACTTTATGAATATATCTAGTGTTTCGAAGGATACTAAACCAATCAGTATTTTGAGATTTTATCTTTCTTGTGATCATGCCAATGTTATGTAATAATGCACCGACTCTGGGTAACTAGGGTCGGGGCGTTACAGTTGGTATCAGAGGAATTTTAGAAAAAACCTTAGAAGCTAGATTTAGATAAACTCTGATTAGAGCACGTAGACCTAAGATGAACTTTGAGGATTAGTATAGAAGAACTTCCTATAATTTTGGAATTATAGAGATTTTGTGAGTTTTCTGAGCAATACATCCCTATCTGGATACGAGCAGGTAGAGGCGGCTCTGGCACAGATGTACCTAGGGGTAAAACCCGAAAACACCGCTTTGAGCTAGACTCGAACGGGAACTGGTGCACGACAACGGGCCTTTCTGCACTCTTGGTTACGACACTCCCGGGGGATATGCTTAGGATAACTCTCATTTTCTTTACAAATCATTATGAAGGGTTTATGATTATATACTTCCTCAAAGAAAACATTCTTATGATTATGGATTATATCCAAAAATAGTTCAATTTATGTTAAGTGCTTTATAAGTATGGGATTATGTATTTTGATTTATAAACTGATCTAGTTTATGCCATTGTTTAGGAATGGTGCCTAGTGGAAGAAATGGAAACCGTATCAATGCATGCACTCCATGTAGGGATTTCCCTCCTGCTCAAGATAATTATAGTGGAGCTGGTGATGCAACTGGTGCCGATCAGCTAATCACCATACTGGGACAACTCACTCATGTTATGAATAATAACCTTACCCGTATGGAGCACCCTGATCTGCAGCATGGAGGATCAATGTTGGATCGATTTATGTGGCAACAACCACCAACGTGCAATGGGAGTACAAATCCCTTAGTAGTTGAGCAATGGATAAATTCCCTGGAGAAAATATTTCAGGCTTTGGGGAGTAGTGAAAGGGAAAAAGTTATCATGGCAGTTTACCGCCTCACTGGAATGCTGATCAATGGTGGTCATTGATTCAAAAAACGAAGGAAGATGATGAAGTATCAAATATGGAATGGAGGGAGTTCAAAGATCTGTTTTTAGAAAAATACTTTCCTCGCGACCATCGAACAGATATGGAAAGGCAATTTCTGAGTTTGAGACAGAAGGAGGATGAGAATGTCGCAAAGTATGAGGCTAACTTTACAAGGTTAGCAAGGTATGCTGGAGATTATATACCTAACCCAAGAAGTAATATTGATCGTTTCTTTGATGGGTTAAAACCATTTCTCTGTCGAGCATTAGTCTCACAATATTTCTCGTCGTACAAAGACATTGTCTCATGTGCTATCAAGACCGAAAAGAAATTCTCTAAGTCTTATGACTTTAAAGAAAAGAAAGAGAAGAAGAGACCTGCTGATCAATCTGGGAATGGAAATAAGGGGAATAAGGGAAATATTGAATACCCATCCTGTGGTAAATGCGGGAAGAAACACCCTGGTACTTGCTTGAAGGGAATGGGAGTCTGTTACAAGTGTGGTGAAGAAGGCCACCAAGCTCGTGATTACAAGGGAAGAAAGAAGCTACCAATGTTCAGTGATACAATTTCAGGGAGATGGGACATTATGAAAATGAATGTCCTAAACATCAGGAGAAATTACCTAAGAAAAGGCCAAGGGATCAAGGCAAAGCTTATGTTATCACTACTGCTGAGGTAGAAGCTCCGAAAGATGTGGTGGTGGGTAATTTAATGGTTTCCTCAAGGTTAGAAAATGCATTATTTGATTCTGGATCATCGCATTGTTTCATATATTCCCAGTTTGCTAAGAAAATTAGATATTTACAATTTGATTTAACAAGGGAGTTGTCAGTTAAAACTCCTAAGGGAAGTATCATTGCAACAATGTTTTGTGAATCAGTCCCCATTAGAGCACATAAATGTTCTTTATCTGCTGATCTCATCGTCATACCTATGATTGAGTTTGATATAATCCTCGGTATGGACTGGCTTTCGGACTATGATGTGAAGATTTATTGTAAGAAGAAAGAGGTTACGATTCTTGATGATAATGATAAGGAACAACTTATCTTTAGAGCAGAATCGTCACCACCTAATTCTTATTTAGATCCACCCCCAGTAGCTCCACTAAATTCAATTATTGGGGAGGAAGAGAATGAAATAACTATGGGTGAGGAAAGGAATGTTCAAATAGAGGATGTAACTATTGTGAAAGAATTTGTAGATGTATTTCCGGAAGATTTACCTGGACATCCTCCAGAATGAGAAGTTGAGTTTTCCATTGACTTAATTCCTGGATCAAGGCCTATATCAAAGACCCTTTATAGAATGGCCACTGTAGAATTAGTTGAACTAAACAAACAACTAGAGGAATTGATTAATAAGGGATTTATTCGCCCTAGTGTTTCTCCATGGGGAGCCCCTGTTCTTTTTGTTAAAAAGAAAGATGGATCTATGAGGTTATGTATCGACTACAGGGAGATCAATGCTATAACGATAAAGAACAAGTATCCCCTACCTCGCATTGATGATTTATTTGACCAACTGCATAGAGCTCAATAATTTTCAAAGATTGACCTTTGATCTGGATACCATCAGTTGTGTGTAAAGAAGGAAGAAATTCCGAAGACAACATTTCCAACCAGGTACGGGAATTACGATTTTACTGTAATTCCTTTTGGATTGACTAATTCACCCTCTGTATTCATGGATCTGATGAATAGAGTTTTCAAGGAGTATCTCGATGAATTTTTGGTGGTATTTATTGATGATATCTTGGTATACTCCAAAACCTACGAAATTATATATATTCTATATTTCAAAATGGACTTCATTTTTGGATTCGGAATATCGAATTTAGCCTCAGGTGAAATTTTGGTACTTTTCGGATAACTTTAATATTTTGATGAATAGTGAAAATTACTAAATTTTAATTAAAAACAACTTTTTAATCAAAATAATTAATAGTGATAAATTATGAATTTGAGTGGTTTTAATGTATATTTAGAATATATTTTTACCATTTAATATAATGTTGGTCATTGGACGTAATTTTACAATTAAACCGAATATAAACAAGTGTCAATCTTTTGATAGTTATTATCTCTTAAAAACACGCTTTTTGTTTTGACAGCGGGAATTAATTTTAAATTAATTTCTGCCACTTCTGTGTTTTGAATTTAGAAAAAATGGATTCCATATTTGGAATCAGGATGTTCAAATTGGGTAAATAGGTAACTTTTATTTTTAGACATTTTGAATAATTACTGCGGTAAATATTTTATTTACCATGGTTAAGGGTAATTCCGGTAAATAAGGGTTAAAAAATAATATTATAATAATACTAAATTACCCTAAAACGTGTCCTAACCTTATTGGTTGATACAGGTTCGACCATGTGCATCTTTGGGTCAATTTTGGGACCTCATGTAGCCACTTGTAGGTGATAGGGACACTTTATTTTAATTAAGTTAAAATGAATACAAAAATGACACAAGCATATATCTTTTAGAAAAACAATTTTTAAATAGGGTTATATATGTTGGATTTTAGATTATAAATATTCATTAGAAATATAAAAAGATTTTCTACATAATGATATTTTATTTATAATTTTTAGACATTAAATAATTTAATTAATTTATGACACAATGATGATGCAGTAATTACTATAATAGTGAAAAATTAAAATAATTGATATTATAAATACCAAAATAAATATAATATGAAACTTTTAATGAATTATACTAATTTTATAGGATAATATGATATATTAGTATTGATTAAATTGAATGTTTTCTAAGTAATCAATCTGTTATGAGTTTTACAAAAATAAACTATTGAATAGTGTCAAAATTGACATAAAAGAGTTCTTAAACAAAATATTATATTATTAATTGATATTAAATTCCTAAAAATCTAAGGTTCAGCCAAGAGACTTATATAATGATAGGCGCATCATTAATGGACCTCTTGGGGGTCTCTTTGATGTATATAGTAAGTATATTAACCATATTTTATAAAAATACAAAGAGACATTGTGAAAGTGAAACTAATTAACTTAGAGTTAATACTTAAAGATAAGGTTAATATAAGTACCCAAACCTGTCTAAATTCTATTGGTTGAGTTGTTTTCTACCCATCCACACCTTAAAATTTAAATAATAAACTTTGGAGCCATTAGAAACCGAATATGAATCTATTATAAACTAATATTTCTAGCTTTTCGAAAGGTTCCCCTCACCCCTCTTAAAAAAGGGAACTCCTACTTCTCATTTATTCGCACCTTCAAAGCCTTTTGGTTCAGCCAAACTCTGCCCAAATACTCTCCCAACTTCCCTCAATACAACCTAGAGGAATTATTTTGATCATAAAGCCAACCTAAGGAGCCCTTTTGATCAAATCAAAAGGAAGAAACCGAAGAAGAGGTAATGATTTCACCACCCTTTTCCATGTTCCTTTCTTCTTCCACTTCTTCTTCATTTGTTGTTACCATTCTAAAATAATAACTACAGTATCATATATATACTGTGATTTTATTATAAATATGGTACAACCATATTCAGTATTCTATCCACCCTTTGAATAATATGTCACAATACGTGCGTACGTACGACTTACCCTCTCCACGTCATGGTGCAATTGTTATTCAATATATTATTATTTGGATGGGTATAATAATGATGTGTAACTCATGTAAATAATAAATATAACATGTTAATTATTCTGTATATATGATATACCATCCATTTATATATTAATTTAATATCAAAATAATGATATTGTTGCTCGTGCGTACGTACGGACTACCGTCTCCACGAATGCGATGAGATTCATTCTCCATCGTATCCATTCAAGTATAATTATCATTTGATGATTTTAAAATGAGGTTTAAAGACTTGATATCATTCTGGATATGAATAATATACAACCTATCCTTTACAAACATGGCTTACGTAACAAAACATATAAAAGAAAACGAGTAAGTTAACACCCGAAACAACGATAATACTAAGATATTACTAACAAAGCAATGTTAAAAGATCATATATGATATCATATGAATGAATATTATTATTGTATAATTTAATAACAATTATTTCACTATTATACAGGAGGTTAACCTACCCCTACCAAGGAAAAGTACAAGGTAAGGGTTATTTCACAATCTCTTCATTATCCGAGGTTGTTTATACGTAATAATCTACAGGGATCTCTTTATCATCCACATCCATGGTTCTTAAAAATGTATTTCAAAACATTTTTACTATTTACAAGAATATGGGTTAAAGTCATTTATACCCTTTTTTGACTTTTTATAAGAGGTTTATAATGGAATATTTCTGTTGTTTTCCAAACAAGGTGCTTTTTAACCTTTTCGACAAAATTAAGGTAAGAATGTTTTTTTAACTTATACGGCGGGTGCGGCTATTTTCCGCTGTTATAAAATCGTCGAAGCTTACCTTAAAAGCTTATAACAATATTTTCAAAGAAAATGTTTTATTTTATAAATATATGACTCTTAAATGATTTCAAAAATAGAAAGAGATATTTCTCTAAAAAGAGTTTTGATTTCATCTATGTCAACATCCTTTGATGGATTTTACGCTTATTTGAAGTTGATTTATTATGATACAAAACTTCTATATTGTATTGAAGGTTTTGTGATATGTTTGACTATGGATGTGATATTTTTATACCATTCATAGTTTATAGTGAAGGTATTGACATTTCGTATGCTAGTTTTAATACGAATGTTTATGTTATGTTTAAACCTTTTCATTTGGGAATGCATTGGACTTAATATGTGACGGGTGGAGCCCGCTATAGATCCTCGATGCATCGGTAGGTCTCATGAGACAAACTAGTGTCTTGGCACAAAGCCTTGGAAAAATCTTATTTGTAGTCTTGGCACGAGGCCTTGACTATGTGGTTATGATAGTCTAGCATTATGCATTCCAACATTATGAAAGTGGTTATTGATATGGCATGTGATTATTCGATTAGTAGAATATACATGTGAATAAGTAAATGGAATTATTTCATTTTACTTTTTCCATAATATGTTGAAGTTCAAGTTTAAAAGGCTTTTGTTTTAGTAATGCATTGCCTTAAGTGTTTATGCTTATTTTTGAAAGTTCCGCTATATTATTATCCTTACTGGGCATTTGTGCTCAGCCCTTTTCTCTGTTTTATTTTTCACAGGATGTGAAGAAGTAAGTTATGAATGACCTGCAGGGATTTTATGTGGGGATATGAGTGTGGAATATGAAGACTATGTTGTTGTAGTAGTTTTTCACTTTTTGATGTAATGTAAAACTTTATGAATATATCTAGTGTTTCCAAGGATACTAAAACAATCGGTATTTCGAGATTTTATCTTTCTTGTGATCATGCCAATGTTATGTAATAATTCACCGACTCTGGGTAACTAGGGTCGGGGCATTACAGTTGGTATCAGAGGAATTTTAGTAAAAACCTTGGAAGCTAGATTTAGATAAACTCTGATTAGAGCACGTAGACCTAAGATGAACTTTGAGGATTAGTATAGAAGAACTTCCTAGAATTTTGGTATTGTAGAGATTTTGTGAGTTTTCCGAGCAATACATCCCTGTCTGGATACGAGCAGGTAGAGGCGGCTCTGGCACAGATATACCTAGGGGTAAAACCCGAAAACACCGCTTTGAGCTAGACTCGAACGAGAACTGGTGCATGATAACGGGCCATGCTGCACTCTTGGTTACGACACTCCTGAGGGATATGCTTAGTATAACTCTCATTTCCATTACAAATCATTATGAAGGGTTTATGAGTATATACTTCCTCAAAGAAAACATTCTTATGATTATGGATTATATCCAAAAATAGTTCAATTTATGTTAAGTGTTTTATAAGTATGGGATTATGTATTTTGATTTATAAACTAATCTAGTTTATGCCATTGTTTAGAAATGGTGCCTAGTGGAAGAAATGGAAACCGTATCAATGCACGCACTCCATGTAGGGACTGACCTCCTGCTCAAGATAATTATAGTGGAGTAGGTGATGCAACTGGTGCCGATCAGTTAATCACCATACTGGGACAACTCACTCAGGTTATGAATAATAACCTTACCCGTATGGAGCACCCTGATCCGCAGCGTGGAGGATCAATGTTGGATCGATTTATCAGGCAACAACCACCAACATTCAATGGGAGTACAAATCCCTTAGTAGCTGAGAAATGGATAAATTCCCTAGAGAAAATATTTTAGGCTTTGGGGAGTAGTGAAAGGGAAAAAGTTATCATGGAAGTTTACCGCCTCACTAGAGATGCTGATCAATGGTGGTCATTGATTCAAAAAATGAAGGAAGATGATGAAGTATCAAATATGGAATGGAGGGAGTTCAAAGATCTGTTTTTAGAAAAATACTTTCCTCGCGACCATCGAGTAGATATGGAAAGGAAATTTCTGAGTTTGAGACAGAAGGAGGATGAGAATGTCGCAAAGTATGAGGATAACTTTACAAGGTTAGTAAGGTATGCTGAAGATTGTATACATAACCCACTAAGTAAGATTGATTGTTTCTTTGATGGGTTAAAACCATTTATCCGTCGAGCATTAGTCTCACAATCCTTCTCGTCGTACGAAGACATTGTCTCATTTGCTATCAAGACCGAAAAGGAATTCTCTAAGTCTGATGACTTTAAAGTAAAGCAAGAGAAGAAGAGACCTGATGATCAATCTGGGAATGGAAATAAGGAGAAGAAGGGAAAGGTTTAATATCCATACTGTGGTAAATGCTGGAAGAAACACCCTGGTACTTGCTTGAAGGGAATGGGAGTCTGTTACAAGTGTGGTGAAAAAGGCCACCAAGCTCGTGATTGCAAGGGGAAGAAAGAAGCTACCAATGTTCAGTGCTACAATTGCAGGGAGATGGGACATTATGCAAATAAATGTCCTAAATGTCAGGAGAACTTACCTCAGAAAAGGCCTGGGGATGAAGGCCAAGCTTATACTATCACTACTGCTGAGGTGGAAGCTCTGAAAGACGTGGTGGCAGGTAATTTAATGGTTTCCTCAAGTTTAGAAAATGCATTATTTGATTCTGGATCATCGCATTGTTTCATATCTTCCCAGTTTTCTATGAAAATTAGATATTTCCAATTTGATTTAATAAGGGAGTTTTCAGTTAAAACTCCTAAGGGAAGTATCATTTCAATAATGTTTTGTGAATCAGTCCCCATTATAGCACATAAATGTTCTTTATCGCTTGATCTCATCGTCATACCTATGATTGAGTTTGATATAATCCTCGATATGGACTGGCTTTCGGACTATGATGCGAAGATTTATTGTAAGAAGAAAGGGGTTACGATTCTTGATGATAATGATAAGGAACACCTTATCTTTAGAGCAGAATCATCACCACCTAATTCTTATTTAGATCCACCCCCAGTAGCTCAACTAAATTCAATTATTGGGGAGGAAGAGAATGAAATAACTATGGGTGAGGAATGTAATGTTCAAATAGAGGATGTACCTGTTGTGAAAGAATTTGTAGATGTATTTTCGGAAGATTTACCTGGACATCCTCCAGAATGAGAAGTTGAGTTTTCGATTGATTTAATTCCTGGATCAAAGCCTATATCAAAGACCCCTTATAGAATGTCCACTGTAGAATTAGTTGAACTAAAGAAACAACTAGAGGAATTGAGTAATAAGGGATTTATTCGCCCTAGTGTTTCTCCATGGGGAGCCCCTGTTCTTTTTGTTAAAACGAAAGACAGATCTATGAGGTTATGTATCGACTACAGGGAAATCAATGCTATAACGATAAAGAACAAGTATCCCCTACCTCGCATTGATGATTTATTTGACCAACTGCATGGAGCTCAATACTTTTCAAAGATTGACCTTCGATCTGGATACCATCTGTTGTGTGTAAAGAAGGAAGACATTCCGAAGACAACATTTCGAACCAGGTATGGGCATTATGAGTTTACTGTAATGCCTTTTGGATTGACTAATGCACCCTCTGTATTCATGGATCTGATGAATAGAGTTTTCAAGGAGTATCTCGATGAATTTGTGGTGGTATTTATTGATGATATCTTGGTATACTCCCAAACCTACGAAGATCATGAAAATCACTTGCACATTATCTTGAAGACTCTGAGGAGGCATGAATTATATGGGAAGTTTAGCAAGTGTGAATTCTAGCTTCAGGAGATTTCTTTTCTTGTCCATATTGTCACTAAAGATGGAATCTCTGTTGATCCTTCTAAGACCAAGGCAATCCAAGAATGGCCAGCACCTACAAGTATAACTGAGGTACGCAGTTTTATTGGTTTGGCAGGTTATTATCGATCTTTCATCCAGAATTTTGCCCGATTGGCTAACCCATTAACGAAGCTCACACGTAAAGGGGTTAAATTTGTTTGGAAAAAAGAGTGTGAATAATGTTTCGAAGAACTGAAGAGAAGATTAGTCAATGCTCCTATATTGACTCTACCATCGGGGAATGATGGGTTCGTTATTTATAATGATGCATCAAAGAAAGGACTTGGTTGTGTCCTTATGTAGAATGATAGAGTTATTGCCTATGCATCACGACAGTTGAAAATTCATGAACAAAACTATCCTACTCATGATCTCGAGTTATCATCTGTGATCTTTGCTTTGAAGATATGGAGGCACTACCTCTATGGTGAAAAATGTGAGATTTATACTGATCACAAGAGTTTGAAGTATATTTTCTCACAAAAAGAACTCAACCCGAGGCAAAGGAGATGACTTGAATTACTCAAGGATTATGATTGCACGATACACTACCACCCGAGGAAAGCAAACAAGGTGGAAGATGCTTTGAGTAGAAAAGACCATGGAGTTTTGAACAATATGAGAATTGAAAGGGATCCAATTTTCATGGATCTAGTGAATATGGACATATGAATAACCAAGGAAGGTGAAACATCAATGCTTTTTCAAATGGATGCCAAACCATCTTTACTAGAAAGGATTAAGTGTTCTCAAACCGATGATGTAGAATTTCAAAAGCAGATTAAAGCTGTGAATGATGGGAGATTGAGAGACTTTTTGTATGAAGATGGAATTTTGAAATTCGGGAAGAGACTTTGTGTTCCCAATATACCTGATCTAAAAAGGGAATTGATGGATGATGCTCATATTTCCAATTTCTCTATACACCCTGGGAGCACCAAAATGTATAGAGATTTGAAGGAAAATTTTTGGTGGGACAACATGAAGAGGGAGATTGCTGATTTTGTGTCAAGATGTATGGTTTGTCAGCAAGTGAAAGCTGGAAGGCAACAGCCTGGGGGAGTCATGCAACCTCTTCCGATACCAGAGTGGAAATGGGACAATATTACGATGGAATTTGTCATGGGGCTACCAAAGACTCCTAGAAGGAACGATGCAATATGGGTTATTGTTGATCGTCTTACCAAGTTAGCACATTTTCTTGCTATAAGAGAAGATCTACCCCTGGAACATCTAGCAAGAATATATATTAATGAAGTTGTGAGACTTCATGGAGTACCCCTATCGATTGTTTCTGATCGTGATCCCCGTTTTACTTCAAGATTTTGGAAAAGTCTTCGGAAATCCTAGGATACTGAACTTCATTTGAGCACTTCTTACCCCCCTCAGACAGATGGAAAATCAGAACGGACTATTCAAACCTTAGAAGACATGTTGAGATCTTTCTCACTTGACTTTCAGGGTATGTGGGATCAATATTTACCTCTCGTAGAATTTTCCTATAACAATAGATTAGATTAGAGTATTCCGATGGCACCATATGAAGCGTTATACGGAAAGAGATTTCGTACAACAACCTGTTGGGATGACGTTGGTGAAATAAAACTTGTAGGCCCAGAACTGGTGGAGGAAACGATGGAAAAGGTGAAGGTAATCCAAAATCACATAAAAGTAGCTCAAAGTAGGCAGAAGAGGTATGCCGACAATCGAAGGAAGGATTTGGAATTTCAAGTCGGTGTTCATGTTTTCCTGAAGGTATCTCCATGGAAGGGAGTCATAAGTTTTGGTAAGAAAGGTAAATTGAGTCCCAGGTACATCGGACCTTTCGAAATTCTAGAACGAATTGGGGCTGTAGCTTACCGATTGGCAATGCCGCCAAGTCTCTCCAAAGTTCACGATGTGTTCCACGTATCTCTGTTGAGGAAATACATGCCTGACCCAACGCATGTACTCACCTATGAAGAATTAGAACTGGAACCCGATCTGTCTTATTGTGAAGAGTCTTTCAGGATTCTTGATAAAAGAGAACAAGTACTGAGAAACTGGACGACGCGTCTGGTAAAAGTCTTGTGGAGAAACCATAAGATGGAAGAGGCAACGTGGGAACCCGAGGAACTTATAATGAAGAACCACCCGAGTCTTTTCATGTGATAAGTATTCTAGAAATTTCGAGGATGAAATTATTTGAAGGGGGGGAGAATTTAACACCCTAAGCTTCTACGGTACGCTTCTCTTTGAATAATGTGATAGCGTGTGTTGTACGCAACATCGAGTTCTAACACACCATAACCAATCAAAAAGCCGTTATGAATAGTAATACCTACTTTTTGAAATTATATATATTTTATATTTCAAAATGGACTTCATTTTTAGATTCGAAATATTGAATTTAGCCTAAGGTGAAATTTTGGTACATTTCAGATAACTTTAATATTTTGATGAATAGTGAAAATTACTAAATTTTAATTAAAAACAACTTTTTTAATCAAAATAATAAATAGTGATAAATTAAGAATTTGAGTGGGTTTAAAGTATATTTAGAATATATTTTTACTATTTAATATAATGTTGGTCATTGGACATAATTTTACAATTAAACCGAATATAAACAAGTGTCAATCTTTTGATAGTTATTATCTCTTAAAAACACGCTTTTTGTTTTGACAGCGGGAGTTAATTTTAAATTAATTTCTGCCACTTCTGTGTTTTGAATTGAGAAAAATGGATTCCATATTTGGAATCAGGATGTTCAAATTGTGTAAATAGATAACTTTTATTTTTAGACATTTTGAATAATTACTGCAGTAAATATTTTATTTATCATGGTTAAGGGTAAATCCGGTAAATAAGGGTTAAAAAATAATATTATAATAATACTAAATTACCCTAAAACGTGTCCTAACCTTATTGGTTGATACATGTTAGACCATGGGCATCTTTGGGTCAATTTGGGGACCTCAGGGATCCACTTGTAGGTGATAGGGACACTTTATTTTAATTAAGTTAAAATGAATACAAAAATGACACAAGCATATATCTTTTAGCAAAACAATTTTTACATAGGGTTATATATGTTTGATTTTAGATTATAAATATTAATTAGAAAGATACGAAGATTTACTACATAATTATATTTTATTTATAATTTTTAGACCTTAAATATGTTAATTAATTTATGACACAATGATGATGAAGTAATTACTATAATAGTGAAAAATTAAAATAATTGATATTATAAATACCCAAATAAATATAATATGAAACTTTTAATGAATTAAACTAATTTTATAGGATAATATGATATATTAGGATTGATTAAATTTACTGTTTTAGAAGTAATCAATCTGTTATGAGTTTCACAAAAATCAACTATTGAATAGTGTCAAAATTGACATAAAAGAGTTCTTAAAACAAATATTATATTATTAATTGATATTAAATTCCTAAAAATCTAAGGTTCGGCCAAGAGACTTATATCATGATAGTTTAATCATTAATGGACCTCTTGGGGGTCTCTTGGATGTATATATTATGTTTATTAACCATATTATATAAATATACAAAGAGACATTGTAAAAGTGAAACTAATTAACTTAGAGTTAATACTTAAAGATAAGGTTAATATAAGTACCCAAAACTGTCTAAATTATATTTGTTGAGTTTTTTTCGACCCATCCCCACCTTAAAATTTAAATAATAAACTTTGGAGCCATTATAAACCGAATATGAATTGATTATAAACTAATATTTCTAGCTTTTCCAAAGGTTCCCCTCAACCCTCTTATAAAAGGGAACTCCTCCTTCTCATTTCTTCACACCTTAAAAGCCTTTTGGTTTGGCCAAACTCGGCCCAAATACTCTACCAACTTCCATCACTACAACCTAGAGGCTTTAGTTTGATCAGAAAGCCAACCTAAGGAGCCCTTTTGATCAAATCAAAAGGAAGAAACCGAAGAAGAGGTAATGATTTCACCACCTTTTTCCAAGTTCCTTTCTTCTTCCACTTCGTCTTCCTTTGTTGTTACCATTATAAAATAATAAATCCAGTATCATATATATAATGTGATGTTATTATAAATATGGTAAAACCATATTCATTATTCTATCAACCCTTTTAATAACATGTCACCATACGTGCGTACGTACGGCTTACCGTCTCCACGTCGTGGTGTAATTGTTATTCAATATATTATTATTTGGATGAGTATAATAATGTTGTGTAACTCATGTAAATAATAAATATAACATGTTAATGATTCTGTATATATGATATACCATCCATTTATATATTATTTTAATATCAAAAGAATGATATTGTCGCTCGTGCGTACGTACAGACTACCATCTCCACGAATGCGATGAGATTCATTATCCATCTTATCCATTCAAGTATAATTCTCATTTGATGATTTAAAAATGAGGTTTAAGGACTTGATATCATTCTGGATATGAATAATATACAACCTATCCATTAAAAACATGGCTTACTTAAAAAAACATATAAAAGAAAACGAGTAAGTTAACACCCGAAACAACGATAATACTAAGATATTATTAACAAAGCAATGTTAAAAGATCATATATGATATCATATGAATGAATATGATTCTTGTATAATTTAATAACAATTATTTCACTATTATACAGGAGGTTAACCTACCCCAACCAATGAAAATTACAAGGTAAGGGTTATTTCACAATCTCTTCATTATCCGAGGTTGTTTATACGTAATAATCTACTGGGATCTCTTTATCATCCATATCCATGTTTCTTAAAAATGTATTTCAAAACATTTTTACTATTTACAAGAATATGTGTTAAAGTCATTTATACCCTTGTTTGACTTTTTATAAGAGGTTTATAAAGGAATATTTCTGTTGTTTTCCAAACAAGGTGCTTTTTAACCTTTTCGAGAAAATTATGGTAAGAATGTTTTTTTAACTTATACGGTGGGTGTGGCTATTTTCCGCCATTATAAAATCGTCGAAGCTTCCCTTACAAGCTTATAAGAATATTTTCAAAGAAAATGTTTTATTTTATAAATATATGACTCTTAAATGATTTCAAAAATAGAAAGAGATATTTCTCTAAAAAGAGTTTTGATTTCATCTATGTCAACATCCTTTGATGGATTTTACGCTTATTTGAAGTTGATTTATTATGATACAAAACTTCTATATTGTATTGAAGGTTTTGTGATATTATTGACTGTGGATGTGCTATTTTTATACCATTCATAGTTTATGGTGAAGGTATTGACAATTATTATGCTAGTTTTAATACGAATGTTTATGTGATGTTTAAAACTTTTCATATGGGAATGCATTGGACTTAATATGTGACGGGTGGAGCCCGCTATAGCTCCTCGATGAATCGGTAGGTCTCATGAGATAAACTAGTGTCTTGGAACATGACCTTGGAAAAATCTTATTTGTAGTCTTGGCACGAGGCCTTGTCTATGTGGTTATGATAGTCTGGCATTATGCATTCCAACATTATGAAAGTGGTTATTGATATTGCATGTGATTATTCGATTAGTAGAATATCCATGTGAATAATTAAATGGAATTATTTCATTTTAATTTTTCCATAATATGTTGAAGTTAAAGTTTAAAAGTATTTTGTTTTATTAATGCATTGCCTTAAGTGTTTATGCTTATTTTTGAAAGTTCCGCTATATTGTTATCCTTACTGGGCATTTGAGATCACCCCTTTTCTATGTTTTATTTTTCCCAGGATGTGAAGAAGTAAGTTATGAATGACCTGTAGGGATTTTATATGGGGATATGAGTGTGGAATATGGAGACTATGTTGTTTTAGTAGTTTTTCACTTTATGATGTAATGTAAAACTTTATGAATATATCTAGTGTTTCCAAGGATACTAAACCAATCGGTCTTTCGAGATTTTATCTTTCTTGTGATCATGCCAATGTTATGTAATAATGCACCGACTCTGGGTAACTAGGGTCGGAGCGTTACATTGGAGGTTGCAGTGGTTCATAGGGAAGAAGAAAACATTACAATGGAATGAATAATATAAATAACAGAATGAAAAAATTAGAATATCAAAAATATTATTATTGTGAGTCCATATCCCCTCTTAATCCTTTTTTAATCTTATAGATACTTTTTTTCCTCCTTATTCTAGTTAAACCATTCCAAGATCCTGGTTTACTTTAAATTTAAATTCTTTCCTTCATTCTCACAGTTCTCCTTCACATCTACGATTTACTTCTCCCTCAAAATCTGCATCTTCTATTTTATTTAATTTAAAAATTTTAATCAGTCATGTATTTTTATTATAATCTACATGGTTTTCTATTTTTTCTTACATACATGCCTACATGTCACTTTATGGAATTATATTGTAGTGCCTATGATCATTTCTCAAAGTCGTATGTGTATCCAAACATCCTATATAGTAATGAATTTCCAAAAAATCAGTATGTTGGTTTTTAAATATCATACATAGGTTAAAACATCATATGTGATCACCTAAAAAATTCATATTAATATGATGTCTGAGAATCCCATAAGATACGTGAATCAATGAAATTATTATGATTGATCAAATATTGTTCACATCAAGAAATATCATCCACATGACTCTAAATATCATACTCCAATGAAATTTCATACACAATTCTTAAATTATCATATGCATATAACAAAATTTTTTATACCCCAGTTTGAAAATCTTAAATGGCCTCAAATTTTCTTACATGTATGATATCATACTTATCTATTTTTATTGATTAATCTCAATAATTCAAAAGTTTGCTCAAAAAAATTTGAACCTCTTTGACCCCTGTTTCAACCTTCTTAATCACTCCAAATCATATTCAAGACAACATCCAAAGGTTATAATTCACCTGATAAAATATAGTACATGAATAAAACTCCTTATATGGTTCTATTCATCTTATTCGAGCCATATAATCTCATTTATAAAGTCCTCTTTTAGATAGTATACAAAATTATGAGTAATTTCATGAACCTCCACAACTACAACCAAATAACCAAAACATTAAAATAAAATGGGATTGAAAAAAGTACATCAATTAAATTAAAAAATCAAAATAAATAAATTCAATTCATAATTTGACCACATAATTTTTTTTTAAAAAAAATATAACAGAAATGAAATTTAATTCCAAAACTCCCTAAAACACATTGAATTAATAAATATGGGGGAATGAAATGAAACAAAAATTAAAATAATATCATGAATCTATAAACTATTTCAATTATCCGACACTAAATATATGGATACTCAAACACGTGAACTTCAAAAATATTAATAAAGAAAAATCAAACCTCTAGACAAGTATGTGTTTACTTTTTTAAAACCATGTTCATCAATCTTATCAAGACTCCATAATGTTATCAATTTAATTTTTTATGAATTTAATTAATTTAATTTCCACTTCCTTCATTCTTTCATGATCTCTTATACTTACCTTCCAGTAAATATTTCCTTCAACTCTCAAGTATGAATTTAAAAAAGAAATTTTTTTCTTATCCCAAGTCCATGCATGGTTCACTATAGAATTAATGAATTTATTCATCTAAAATCAATATATCAAGTAATTTTACATATCATGAGGGATTTTGAAGGTTGTTTTATGGATTAAGGGTTGGTGGTTTCTATTTAGAAATTTTTTGAGGTGGATTAGAAGGTCTGGATCTATTTTAAAGCATAATGTAAGACTTATAATTTTTGTAAAGAATGGAATCCTTCATTTTAATCTTATTTAATATTGGAGATCCACTTATTAGGATTTAAAAAGTAGAAATCATGCCTTAATCGCTTTAATAGTGGTAAAAATCACATCCCCATGTTTCCTTCGTCAGATTTCTTTTCATGTTGCACTATCAAAACAATGAACGAACAATAGATTATAATGTCCTTAAAAATTCAGTAGGAACAAATCAACTACTTCATATATAATTTTTAATTTAATTACTTATTGAAAAGTAAAGAAAAATATTTTGTACCTGTTCAATTTTCCTTTCCCTCATTTATACATTAATACAATCTAGTTTTAATAGATCTAAAATTCTGGTGTAGTTTTGAATTTTTTAGGGAACGAGAGACCACATTTAGTCGTAAAAAAGTGATGTGAATCCTATCCCAATTGGAGTTACTATTTTAATATTTTTCTATCATAATTTCCATTTAAAATTAGTATCATGGATTATGTGGCACTTATTTACTTCAAATCAAGTTGAGTTTTCAAAATAGTATGTTTGAGCTCACATTTTCCTTCTCTCACACATGAATTTCACCAAGATAATCCATCTAATTATAGAGTATGGTAGATAAGGATTTTGAGATTATAATGTGTCTTAATAATAATAAAATTCGTCGATACTAACAGAAAATGGGTTAAATAACATAGTAGGTAATAATAGAGGTTCAACGTTAGAGGGAATTTTATTCAAAAAATGCTTCAATCATGTATAGAATAAAGTAATCGATGATCATAGGTTATATCTTGATCACTATTTATTTTATTCAAACATGATTTGGTTCTCTCAAGAAATGGGACAATTTGAGAAGATTTCATAAGTTTTTATATTCATATCAGGTAAGTTCTTCAAATTTTAGATAGTATTTCATGGAATAAACTTTTCAAATCAATAGTATTTTTCTGAAGTTACCTAAATTTTAATTTGAGAAACAGATAATTTACATAATCATATAAGTTTATAAAATAGGTCAAATTAGTTTCACAACGTTGGAATAAATTTCACACTTTCATAGGAAATACAATTGATCTCAGAAGGTTTCAAAATATAGTAAAATTGAAACAAATATAATTTTATTGAAAAAGACGCAAAAAATTGATATTGATTTTCTTAAATAACTAAACTAAAAAGGTCCCCCAAACTTATATAATTTGGTTTCATCAATGTGTGATAAAATATTTATCAATTAAAATAAACTTAAATGTAATCAAAATAATCAACTATGTATCATGGATAGGTACAACCCAGTCATCCTCATTGATAGATAGGTTGGGGGAGTGTATCCTCCTCTACTTGTCCTTAGGGTTTATTTCCATATATTTTATTTATTTCATTCCCTTTAATAGTAAATGGGTTATCTTATCCTTATTTCACCACCTACACAACACCCAAAAGCTATAAATTAGTGAATATAAATAGAACCTCATATTTGGAATGAAGTATACCTAACATCAAATTAAGTCTTGAGTTGCATTGAAACAATTGGTCCCCTATTAATTTTACTATATTATTTTTTCATGATCCACCCTAGTTGTTTAATTATAAATTATTTAGTTCTTATAAGTGTCTATTTTTATTTCCTCCAACTCCTACAACTATAATTTTCTCTCTTTTATTACTTTTCTCAGATCCAAATTCATCTCTATCACTATCTAGTTTTACTTGTGCTATAATTCTATAGGTATGTGGCATATCATATCAGAAAACTACCCCTACGTTTTATTACAATGATGGTTTTATAAGAAATCAAGTATGCTTATAAGGTTTCTTCTAGATTGGTTCTCTAATCTTTCCCATTTTCCTTGTAATTTTCTATAGGATTCCTTTTATTTATCTATTTGAAACTTCAGTTTAGTCATTTGTTTGTGGGTGTTAGGGTACTTATGTATTGTGATTCACTATATAATTCCCCAATAATTCTCCCATATTATTATTATATAAATGAGTCCCTTCATCACTGACGATGGATATTGGAACTGAAAAACAATAAAAAATTAGTTTTAACAAAATTAAAAATAATTTTAGTATAATTAGTTTTAGGGGCGTTAGATTCAGCCCATTTTGAGTTATAATGTACTGATATCAAGATGTATGTGTTATTAAATGACTTGGGAAAGGTTATAATTATTTATATTCCCAAAACATCAAAGATCTCAAAAATATCTTATAGGTTTCTACGGAATCTATTATATTTTGGAAATGTAACCAGTGAATTGGTATTGCTCACACCTTTTAAAAAAATCAAGTGTATCTTTAAAAAATTATGTCTAGTAAATTCCTAATTCTATCACATTCATATTAATAATTTTATGTCCAATGTGACCTCTACAAGATAGAGTGTGAAACAAATCAGAAAAATTTGTCTCTCTCTTTTAGGAAAACATATTCCTATCATTTTATCATTATAGATTTTAAAAATATATAGATCCTCACAAATATAAAATTTTAATTCATATTTGAGACTAAAAATCTATTGGGGGTTCAAGTGATATGGGACATGATAAGTTACCAAAATTTTGACCATATTAGTATACCAAGGCAGTTTTCCTTCAACAAAATACATTTTTTCTCCTAGAATGTGGTCATTTAGTGGGTATTTGGATTTTATATCTACTTATATTGTGTTGGTAAGCCTACGTAGATGATAAAACACTTGGTTATCAGATCCCTTCTTATGTTCGATCTTTAGATTGAACTCTATAAGTAATGTCATGCACCTAACTAGCCTTGATTTAGCCTCTGTATTCATCATTAAATATACAAGGGTTACATGGTCAATGAAAACAAAAACATTAGTTCCCAATTAATATGATATGAACATCTCCAAAGAAAAAATGACTGACAAAAAATAATATTCAATGGTTTTTTAGTGAGACTAGAGGTAACCAATGTTCTTGAGGCATCATCAATGTATTTATATTTTCCTTTAATTTTTTGGGAATGAACATCCGCCAAAAATTGTTATAAGAATCAAAAATAAACTCAAAAAGGTTTTACTAGTTGGGTGGTCCATCACTGGTGGTATGATCTATGTACTCTTTAATTCATTAAAAGAATTCCTGAACTCATTATAAAAATTAAATTCATCATATTTCAAAAGTAACCTTGAAGGGGTAAGATTAATCTTACTAAGGATATTGATGAGCCTCCTAAAAATCCTGAATTTCATACAAAATATCTAACATGATTCACCCATGTTTTATAACACAATGAATTTATCACTTCAATTTTAGACTTATCCCAAATAATTCATTTATTTGAAATCACATGTCTAATCGCTATTCTTCTCTCCACCCTGAAATGAAACTTTTAAAAATTTAAAACAAGGTTATTTTAAATTCTTGTTTTAAAAAATCATTACCAAGATTCTTTAAGCAATGATCAAAAGAATCACTAAAAATAGTGAATCCATCTAAAAATATCTATAGGGAATCTGCAATATGATTTGAATATATACTAAATGAACACCTTTGAAAATTTTAGTGGGTATTACATAATACAGATAGAATCTTATTTTATAAAAAAGTATTATTGAGAGATTTAAAGGTGGTTTTCTTTTTATCCTTGGGAGAAATGGGCGCTTTAAAGTAACCTAATAATCCATCTGAAAACAATAATGAGTTCTTCATTCTAACCATTATAACATATTTTAAATAAATGGAATGGGGAAATAATCCTTCTCAGTGACCAAATATAACTTCCCGCAATCTATACACTCTCTCTATCAATTATTAATTCTAATAGGTATCAACTCATTGTATTTATTCCTTACTATGGTCAGTCCAATTTTTAAGAAATATATGGAAGTGACCTACCCATTGTGATTCAGAGATGGGGTATATTATTTATTCTCTATCAATATACATATCAACTTTTGACTACCTCCATCACGGTGGGATTAATCCTCCATTGTGGTTTCCTCATATGTTTATAGTTCTCTTAAAAAATAATATTTTACATACATATTTTCAATTGATTCCTTATAGATCCCCCCAGAACTTATTATTATTCATATAAAGTTTTGTTACTAGAAATTATTACTGGGTATTTCTTACATTCCATTAAGTATACATACTCTAGATCAGTGGGTATAAGATTTAATTTCTTATTATGGGGTTGTTCCGAAGATAAAATCAAATTTGGGATATTTTCTTTAAAAGTTTTTATTTTATATACAAATGAAATAAAACTAGCTTATTCACCATGAAACAAGAAGTAAAACCCATCAAAATATTCAAAAATTACTTCTTCAAAACTATAAAATATATTATATATTTGTTAACATCTAAATTTTATAGAGATTTTTTAATTATTAAATGTTTCCCTATAGCTAAAATTTCATGTAATATGTCTAGATCTTCACTGGGTTCAACCTAATCAATGTTTTATAGTGTAGAGAGATATTTATCCTCATGGGGATGCCTCATAACATCAAATATGTTGAAATTTATTATTCCACCTCCAAATTATATGGTTAAAGTTCCCTCATGCACATTAATGAAAGAATTTAATGTCTTCAAAAATTTAATACCCAAAATGATGGGTAATTGGGATGGGATTTTATTTTCCTCCATGTTGAGAACAAAAAAGTCATCTCTAAAGATCATGTTTTTCACTCTAATCAGGTCATCCTTCAAGAATCATATTATAATAGAAGTAGATTTATTTTCAATTTAAACAACCACTCATGTGTATTTTAAGTCTCCCATAATAAAATAAGTAAATAATAAGTGAGGAATTAAATTTATAGATACACCTAAATCACATAAAGTATTTGAAAAATAAATGAAAGGTAAATTATGGGGTAATAAGGGAAAATGTGAAAGGGATAGAAAATGTCCCTGGATATTGAAATTTTATGGGAAATTGTGGGGTAATATGGGATAATAAAATTCTTCCCAAATTAATCCTATAATTCCATTAAAACCTTATTCTAATTATGTATAGTTTTATAAATAACTTGATATAATTAGTTATATTCCTAAGAGAATATAGGAACTGAATTTTTATATCAGCTTTCTAGAAAGTTTCATAGATTTATATTTGATTTTATTCTTCTTGAATATTCTTGGATTGGATCATCCTGGAGGGAAATGAGAGTTGAATATCATTCTTCTCAATTTTATAACTCTATGAGTATATTTATTTTCACTACCAACTTAGTCTAGATATCTCTTCTTCCCATTTCTTTTCTTCTTCCTTGGACTATTTTTGGGGGTTTGTCCAAATTTATTGGTTTCTTCAATTCATAGTTGACGATTATTTGATTCAAGTGGGGTTGGGTGATGTTAATTTATTTTTAACTTATTATGGTTACCATAATCACATTTACCTTGGTATTTGGGATTGATATGAATGAAAATTTTATTGGGTTTTGGTTAAGATTTTTACTAGACTCTTTAGTTGGACCTTTAAATAATTTACTTTAGTCTTCATTACCTCATCTTTAGATCCATTTTGATGCTATACTAGATATTTCAAACTGGATGATATTTTTTTAAAAGAATAATTT
This sequence comes from Viscum album, assembly GCA_963277665.1. Taxonomy (NCBI): domain Eukaryota; kingdom Viridiplantae; phylum Streptophyta; class Magnoliopsida; order Santalales; family Viscaceae; genus Viscum; species Viscum album. The sequence continues at coordinate 603,654,366 of OY728122.1, forward strand.
TTGTTAAAATTGGTATTTGTTTGGTAATATTATTATGTATATGAATGTTTGAATGAATGTTGAAAGGGTAGAGGTTGTTGGAATTATTTCTAAAATAGTGCTTTTTGTAGGTATTGGTTTTGATAGGGTTTTCTACCCTAATTGTTTTGGCCTCCAAATCCATATAGAACATGGGATTGCTCTTCCTATATTGAAATTTTCTATTGAATTTTTTTTACTAGTATTTTATTGAAAAACATTCAGTACCCTACACTTCGACACATTGATCAATGTAATGGTTAAGAGATGAACATTATCCATATACCTTAACTAGTAACTGTTGCTACATGGTTTTCTTCAAATTTTTTTAAATACTAGTAAGTTTCTCAATTTTATATTATAAAAAATGGGATATGTTAGGATACCATAACACATCTAAACTTCTAATAATTTTACCTTTTGTACCAAACTGTTGGGTGTTCTAGGAAACAGTCTCAATGATTACCATGGACTCTAATGGAAACTTTTTAAATAAGGATCCTCCTAAATATGTATCAAGTAGGTTCATATAACTATAAATTAATCCTTAATATAATAATATAAGTAAATGGTACTCAACAATAGATGGTTGTGGTAAATTGGTTCAAATATTGGTGGTCCACTCCCAATACTCAGAGAGACTTTCTCCAGATTCCTATCTGATGGAATAAATATCTTTATATTTTTTTCTTCTCCTTGAAGTGGTAAAGAATATTTTCAGGAATATTATAAGTAGATCATCCAAATAATTTAATTCCTCTAGATTTAAACTATACAACCACCCTTTTACTGCTCCTTCCAGTGAGAATGGGAAAGATATTCATTTGAATTTCACCGATGCCACTCTTATTAGATTTAATGTTTTTAAAACCAATGTGAATTGCTTTATTTTATTATTAGGGTCATCTACATGAAATTTATGTTTGAATTAAATTATGTAAATTTCAATTTAGAGTCATTTTTTAAAAAATCATGGAAATTTGGTTATTTTTTTGATGAAATGTGGTGCACATAAATATATCAAGGTTTGATTAATATTTACTACCAAAGTGGTTGGTTTAAAATGAATAATGGAAGTTTAACTTGAGTTTATGAAGGAATAATCCTTATGTTCATATTATATGTATAATTTTATAATCTTGGTTGGTAAGGTTCTATCTATCATTGGCTCAATAGAAATGAGTTCATCAATATGATAATTTTTTCTAAAATTAATAAGTCATAATTTTTATTGTTTTGGGACTACCTCTTTATAAATGGAATCAATTTTTGATATAATCTATCCCATAGTGTGTAAAATATCTTTATTTCACTATGTTAAGGATGTAGTATTAGTGGGAACCTAGGGTTGTCTCCAATGAGGGGGGCTCAAAAAATAGTTTTCTCTTTAAATTCAGAAAAGGGTGTCTTGAATTTTTTAATTCAAATTAAAAGATAATAAATATATTAAAATAATGGTTTGAAAATCCAGTGATGATAGGGTGATGGTTTTGGGATGAATGTTTAATTATAATGCTATTATAGTTTCAAATTATTTTTTCTCTTATTCTTATTAACTGACTAGTAAGGGGTTCCAAAATTATTTTAACTCTCACTTGAGGTGGAATGGATATGGTGGATATTGATATATCTATGATTTGGACTTGGTCTACCATCCTTCCTTGTGTAAAAAAGTAATTTATCACACCACTCTTAATTTACTCAAGAAAATCCAATCGGGGTTTGTGTTTTCCATGTCACCCAAGAATGTCTAATTCCATTACCATATGAGCCAGTAATTACTAATATATTTACCAAAATACCTTTAATATTATATAATATATAGATTTATATGATTGTTGGGATATTTTTATCATTTACCAATGGAATCATACAATAAATAGAATTAAATCTCACCCAATCTCATATAATATTTCGAAATTATATTGAATATTGAAACTAGTTAATAGAAGAGAGAGTTTTATTCATTATGTTTCATAATATATAATTATAATTGACACCCATCCCTTCCTTAATCAGGAAAGGTATCACTCCTCCATGTGATAGGTTGCAATGGTGCATGAGGAAAATAAAAAATTTAAGGAGAATGAAAAGTATAAAATAAAATAATAAAAACCTATGAAAAGAACAAACAACAGTTGTGTGAGTCCATATGATCTCTTTTAACCTTGTCTTATTCTTATAGATCCTTGTTTTCCTCCTTTTTTAGCTGGTCAAATAATTCTTATATCGTTTCTTACTTCAACTTTATAATCCTTCCTTATTTCTCATGGTTTTCCTTCACAACTGCGATTTGGTCCTCCCCTAAAATCGATAACTAAGGTTTCTTATTTTTCTAATGGAGTATAAATTACTTATTATTGTTATAATACATTTTAATGACTATTTGTTTCTTTAATACATGTTGATGTTTCACTTTAATGCTTTGGGTTGTAGTGTTGATGATCCACACTCCACGTTATATTCCCAACTAAACATCCTACACGGTAATGCCTTTTCCAAAAATTAGTGTTATAGTTTCCATGTATAATACATGGTTTCAAAACATCATATAGGCTCACATATAAAATTAATACATGTATGATTTTTTATAATCTTATAAGATACATGAATTAGTGACATTTTTGTGGGATAAAATATTATACACAGAGAAATATTGAATGCGGGTCGCCAAATATCGTACTCTAGTGCAATGTTGTACGTAAGTATTGAAATATCATACATAAAGAAAAAAAAGTTATACAACCCATTGTGAAAGTCTTATGTGACCTATAAATTTCATACTTGTAAGATATTATACATAGGAATATTTTTAGCTTAAGATCTGCAATTCCATACATTGTTGAAATAAATTCAGACCCTTTTTAACTCAGATTAGGACCTTCTAAACCAATCTAAATCATCTCTAAGAAAACATTCAAAGGATATAAATCACTTTATATAACATCTTACATGGGAATATCCTGTTGGATTATTTTATTCATCTTATTCAAGCCAAGTAATCTCACTTCTAATGTATTCTTGTAGTGTGTATTATAAATTTTGAGTGTTTTCCGGAACCCTGCTAGCATGACTAAATTCTTAAAACATTAATGCAAAATGGGAATTAAAATAAATCCATCCATAAAATTCTGGAATCTAAATGTGATTCATTATTTGAAAATTTTAAATAAAAATAAAAAAATCTAAAAGACAATCATTTTAATTCTAAAACCCTCTAAAAATCATTGAATTAATAAATAAAGGGGAATTAAATTAATTAAATATTTACCAAATAGCATTAATATATGGACTATGTCAGTCATCTGAATGTGGGAAGAATTTTTTTTTACCTAAATTACAAAAAAAATGTTACAATAAATAAAACACTAATAAATGAGAATACTAAAATGGTCTCCCATAGCTGTGCTATAGTCTTATTCCCTATACTTCTCTAATCACAAATCAAAATTCTTATTTTATCTCAAGCTTTCATACCCCAAAACAAATAAATTTCTTTGCAGTTTGATACGTAGGATTATCATTTTTATCAAACTCAATAAGTATCCTCTACTCATTTCAATGAGAAAGTGATAATTTAGGTAAAATTGTTCTACCACGTTTACAACCCATAATGCCTTATATTTCACTATAGAAGTGGGAGGCTCCTATGAAAAGGAATATAGAGGATCATTAGAAGAATTATTTGAATGGTACTCCCTAGAAGACAAAGGCGTCACAACAATTTGATCTGATATAGACCTACAAATAAAATCAATAATTTTTTTAGAATATGATATTAATCCCAATGTAGATGTATAAAATTGAATTAAAATTAGAAAATGTTATAAAAACCCTTAAGTAAAAATTTTATTATAATATTTTTTTTAATTTTGTTAACTAAAATTCTGAAAATGAAGAAAAATTTATGATACATGAAATCATATAGAAAGAATAATATAAATTAATATTTAAAATCATAAAAATATCATTAATCATTAATATTTATATGTAATTAATTTTCAAGTACGAAAAAAACAATTTATCATATTTGATAAAATATATGACTTAAATAAAACATAAAATTATAAATAATATATCTATAATTTTTTAAAAATTTAAAATAAAAATAAAAAATAAATATATATTACTTGTAATATTTGGAGATTACAAAAGGATTGTTTCCCCATATTCCATCTCCATGATCATTCTCTATGGTATGAACAATATCTATATCATCATCATCATCATCAATATCCCCTAATAATATTTCTAAAGAAGTGAGGACCCCATAGAATTCATCATCATCATCATCATCTTTTTCAGCACCAAAATTATATTTGTTCCTTGTAAAATGATATAACACTAAATATTTGATGGATTGAGAGCATATAATTTTTTTTCATGTGTTTCCATAATAAAGGGGTTATTTTTGCATCCCAATATGTTCAGATCTTCTATTTTCATTCCAAAAACATACTGTTTAACACTACTATTTCTGATAAACCATTTATAGTTGAACAGAAGAACTCATAATCTAATTCAATCAATCACCTATTTATCTTGTATAACTATTTAATATTCAATTGATGCACTGAATGTGTTTTTTTATTTTTCACTAAAAAAAATTCATTTCTTTAGTGAACACTGACACACCAGTATTCTGAAATGCACTTTTTTTATCCCATTCTTTTGAATAAAATTTATAGCCATTAATTTTATACCCAAACCATGTTATCACATTTAATCCTAGGCCATTAGATAACTATATCTATCTTTATAATGCATTGGGTATATCATGAATAATCTCTTTAATCCATGGACACAAAGTTTTGTTATACTCATTTAGCACCCACTTATTATTAGGATAATTTTTTTAAACACATTAATACGAGATTTTATAAATGACTAAGCATAATTTGTGTTATTCATGATTTATAAATTATCTTATATTATTTAATCACCTAAAACTGACTTTGTTTTCAATACAAGGATACCTTTTCCCCCAAAACTAATGCATTTATAGTGAGACGTTGACAAACCAACATTCTCTACTAAAGAAAAGTAGTCTATAAAATCTCTTCCACCTCCTTATAAATATACTTCTCAATAATGGAGGCTTATGGAAGATATGGATTCTTAATATACTCCTTCAATATCTTCATATAACATTAAAAATTATTCATCCAATGTAAATTTATGGGACATAAATATGCATTTCTCACAACAAATAAAGTGCTAAATATAACATGATAACAAAAAATAACCGCGGAAAGTAAATTTCCAATCGGAAATGTATATCAACTACTATGTTCACCAAATTATATGTTTATTTGAAAACCGTAAATTTATTATAAATGGAATTATTTTTGATGATAGTAAATCTAAAAAATATGGACAATATTCCATGTAATGTAACTGTTACAGATTTTTTATAACATATCGTGACAATTATTATATCTCATTCATATAGATTCAAATATTATTGTGATATAATGTTTTTTATATATTTTAAGAATAACCCTAAGGCACCTTGATACAATGTACTCACTAATAAAAACTTATTTATCCCTATTATATAATGTATTACAAGATGGATACAAGCCAGTTCATTTTCATTTAGGAGTGGGTTCTAACTCCAAACATATTTTCATTGTTAGTACACCAAATCTTATAGTAAAACCATCGTTAGTATTTCCATTAGTATCTTACAATGTTCGAATCAAACTACCAAAATATTCTTCTCAACATGTATCAAATTAATGTTATGTTTTACATAAGGATATCTAGAATATGGAATGTCAATAAATATTGATAATTTATTCTATATATTTAAATAATTAAAAGGTCATTGTGTCTTTCCAATTGCAATATAAATGTTTTCTACCCTCTTGAAATACTAATCAGTTGAAAAAGTATTTAAAGCAATATAAATTTCTCATTTGTAATTGAATTCCATTCTTAATATTTGATAAGATTGATTTAATAATATCCTGGACTTCCATGGTCTATGAATTTTTCAAATCTTGTCTTCGGAGTGTTCTAGGAGGAAATAATATCTCATTTCCCGAGTTTTCCAAATTTCTAGTTTTTTTGATCTGGGAGTCTGGACATCGGTGAGTTAGGGCCTCAATGAGTCAGAAAATCAATGAGTCAGGGAATCAGTGATTCATGGAATCGGTGAGTCCAGGCATTAGTGAGTTAGTGAGTCATTGAGTCAGGTGTTGGTAGGTCACGTCAGTGGATCAGCATAGGTGGCTTAGTGTTAGTGGCTTTTTATCGGTGACTCACCCATCCGTGACTAATTCCAGTTTTTCCCAGTTTTCTAGTTTCACCCCTTTTACATTTTATTTTACATAAATCACGTCTAAATCCTTTTTTGGGTGTTAATAAAGTTGTTTTAAAGAATATTAATTATATATTTAATATCATAACATTTTTAGGACTCTGAAATAGTCAAACCGCATAATCTTGTCTATGATCTGACTTTAATGGCATTTGACACTATTTCCCCCTCTGTTGATATAGGATCTGGCCTTCCTAAACTAAGACCTTATCTTACCAGTGTGTCTCCATTTTCTCTTGGTGTTATGAGACCCTTCTTACCAAGATGAGCCATACGCCTGTGTTGTATCCCCCCTTCAGTTTTTCTTGAAATCTCCTCATCGTACAGTCCCTCTGTTTTGGTGCAAGGAGTAGTTTTGGTCACCTATTATACTAAGTAAATATTCTAATATCTCTATTTTATTATGTATTATATGGGATGGGCATAGTAAGTTTCTTCTATGAAAAACTACGGAATCCAAATTTTAACAAAGATAAATGAAAAATAATGAAATAAGGACATAATAATGGACTGGGAGTGGATTGATGTTGATTACTTTTTTTATTTATTAACTTTGTTTATAGTATTATCTATTGTGGCCATGTGGCCTCTATAAATAATGGTCATTGGTGGTCTTTTCCTAGGAATGGGTGATGGTTTATAACTATTGTCGTTTCCCTGTGAATAATTGCTATAAATGTCAATATGATTAATCATGAACACTTGATTAAATAAATGGATCCCCTAGGATGAAAACCCTTGTGTGATCACACCAACTCATCATAGTGGAATTTAAATAATAGTGTTGTCCAAATATGAATACACCCCATTTGATAGGCGTGGATGTCTGTTGTGTTATTTTGTGTTTTTTCCTTGTGTGGGTTTTGGTGGTGGTATCTCTACGATTGTGTATATGAGGTGGTGTGATGGTATCTCAGGCTTAGATATTGACTAATTGTGGAATAGATGGACTTGTTATGCAGTGGGACAACATCTGGGAAATGGTTTGGAAGCGGGACTACAGGATATGGTTGTTTCAGGATTTCATGTTTATGAGTGTGCTGGGTGTGGTGTTGTTGTGAAGTGGGGATGCTGGGTTTAGTTGTTAGAGGATGATTGAGTGGGATAATATTGAACAATGATAGTTGTAAATGGTTTAATTGGTGTTCAAGAAAGGGGAGTGTGTAACATGTTATTTTACCTTGGTCCTTCTTCCTAGTGTGTTATGGATAACTGTGTGGCTATTTCTTGTGCTATGTTTGGTAGTTCCATGGATTGGGATGGAAATAAATTAATTAATTTAATTATAACGCAGAATGAAAAATGGTTAAATGAAAGGGTTGGGTTGAATTTTTGGTTGTGGATATTATGAGGTTGTTCATATAGGGTTAGTAGTAAGGAAAATTTTTATGTTTGGGCTGGTTGTATGTTTGGAATCCCATAGGATGGGCTTAGTGTTTGTTACCTATATGTATAAACTTTTAGTTACTTAGGTTTTCATTATGAACCCCACCCATATTGAGTACTATGTTCCAAACACCCCCATTATTACGGGGAAGGGTGTCTTTCCCAACATCCTGGTGGGAGGATGGGTGGCTTGTTATCAACTTTACCCTACTCATTAATCTAGGGAATTATCACTCATGAATTTTTGGGTAGGATATAATGTCTTTATTTTTATTACCACATTCATGGTATTGGTTGTGTGAGAGGTGTTTTGTTTCCCAGGTGTCATCGGGATGAGGCCCATGTGTTTTCGGGCATGAGATGTAGTGGTTGTGGCTCAGGTGTTTGTGGATGGGATGTACGTGGTTTGTTGCCAAGGTGTGTGCTAGTGGGTTGTGACAGTGGGATTTTTGGAAGAGTACGGTAGCGTCAGGATGTTTGCTATTATGGATGAGCAGTTAACTAGTGGAAATTGGTGTGGGGTACCCAAATATCAATGTTCTTATTATATTACATTACTTTATTTGCATTATTTGGTGAGAGTTCCTTGGTAAGGTTGGGATTGATAGTATACATTGTTAGATGCTTTTGAGTTTTTTTTGTTTATCATTGGGGAAATAGTATGCTTCCCCCAATTTTTTATGAGCGACTTCGGTTTTTCCTATTGAGTATACTTGTATTTTCACCCTTCATATATTAAATTGTTTTTAGGTTCCCATGGTTATTACACGGGCCATGTTATACCATACTAGCTCAAACATTGAAGATGGTTGCTGCGTCCATGCTTAGTTTTTTTTGGTACTTACCATGGACTTTTCTTTGTATTTCTAGTAGTTTTACTTAAACATTCATGTGGGATGGTTTTTGGTTTCTTATTATATATCTATCTTATAGTTTTTTGAGGTTGATAAATCTTATCTCTTGATCTTAATTACTATAAAAATATGAATGGCTCTATTTTTTTAGATTTCTATACCCTTGGTTCTTGTTGCCACCCTGAGGCTTATTGGATGTGGGACTCAGGGGTCATTATCTCTCCTTAATCTTGAGGAATGACGGTTTCTATATCTTGTTATCCCTTCCCTCATCTTTAATAAATCATTTCATGACAGAATGGTATTATAGGTAATGGTTGAGTGATAGGATGTAGTTTGGAGTAAGGAACAATGAGGATTTCATGGGTTGTTAGGGAAACGATGTTAGGTGATCTTGGTGTGTGACATAGGCCATAGAAGACCAGCTAAGAAATAGGATTTTAGGGGCCCCCATGATAAGATGCAAGGACTTCGAGCTTACTGAATGACCACGTGAGGCAACATCGATTGCGAGGTATAGACCCTAGGAAAGGTACAAGAATAATGATGACTTATGTTATTATTTTTTATGTGTTTCTGGAAATTAAAATAAAAAATGAGTTAAAATGAATCATAAATAAGTTCCATACAACCGAGCTTAGGAGTTCCATGTTTTCCTTTCATCTATGGATCCTGTATGTCGCCCAAATTTGGAACAAGTAGTGGACGGTTAGTAGGCTGACCTGATTGACCGATAGAGGGTCAATCCATCAGAAGAGGATGATCTGTGGGAGAATATGCTTCATGCTTTCCAGTGGTAGACTCTAGGAAAGTACGATGGAAGTGAATTGGACGTAGAGACAGAGAGTTGGCTCGAGGAGATGGTGATTAATTTTAGCTTGATCTGGGCTCGGAAAGAGTATTGGGTGCTTATGGAAGTTAGATATATGAGGGTAGAATCACATTAGTGGTGGACGCTTTACTTTAGGGAGAGGAAAGAGGTTGATGTTTCATGGGATGACTTTGAGAATCAGTTCTGGGCAGAATTACTTTCATCCACAATGAAAACCAAGAAGAGGTAGGAGGTAATCTCCCTCTAGTAAGGGAGTATGTATTTGAGAGAATTGGGGATCAAGTTCAAGGATCTCATATTTTTTTTTTCTAGATCTCTTTCCAGATGAGGAGTCTTGGGTGAGGCAGTTAGAGGAGGCACTCTGTCCTTTTCGTCAGTATGCAGTTACTCACTTCACCCTACCTGCATACTTTGTGGTTCAGATGATGGTTGAGGTAGTGGAATGGATGAACTCACGAGGACGTATATCATAGGAGGGAATTCACTTAGCTCTTCAAATGTATAAAATGTCAGTATCAAGTCTCCAGCATCCGGGTCTTCCAGGTTTCGGCCAACAGGGAGATCACCCCAACAGTTTCAGTTCCAACCCTCTTGTCCCTTCCCTTTTCTCATCATCTTGGGGATGATGTGTTTTTCTTATGGAGGATGTGGGCACATCCAAGGATAGTTCCCAACTCGATCTTATTATGGTGGAGGTGGCCAGGTTCTATTCCTTCCTTAGTAGTATTTTCTTTCTAGGCCTTTCCAGCAGTAGGGACAACACACCCCTACTCCACCAAGGGAGGAGGGTGTAGTAGGAGGCAAACCACAAGATTCTCCTTAGGGACCTCAGCTAGGGCTGGGTTGGGGAGGCATCTAACAGTTGTGGGGAAGAGGATTTATGCATGGGTAATTACACATCATAGAGGTAGTAGTTCCAACAGGTCCAGAGATCGTTCGAGGTATGATCAGTTTGTGTAGTACGTTTGCTTGCGCTTGGTTTGATTCGAGAGCTTCAAACTCCTATGTTTCTCCTAGTATGAACCATTCATTAGTAATAGTCATGGAGAGAATTTCCATTCCCTTTGTGTTGAGTACACTAGTCGGAGGTCAGACCATTTTTTTATGTTTTTCAGGGATGTAGACTGATGTTGGGTCTATATCTGTCTCATGGGGATATATTTAGGTTACAAATGCAGTTGTAGGATTTCATCCTTATCATCGACTGTTTTTTTAGTGCATGTTTTTATTGACTGTTTTAAGATAAGATTCATGTTCTCAAATGTGGAAGGCCTACGTGTAGCTTTCATTGGGGAGCGTAGTAGTCAGGTGGGCGACTGATGTATGGTGTCACTTCTTTCCTTGTTATCCAAGAAGTCATTGGTATTGATGGATGATAAGATAGTGGAGGTTCTATGATTCATCTGAGATTTTATTGATGTTTTCTGTGAGGAGGTTGTGACTCTACCCCCTCTACGTGACGTTGAGTTTGGGATAGACTAAAAACTGAGTGCTAGTCTAATTTTGATGGCTCCTTATCGGATGGTTCCCTCTGAGTTGTGGGAGTTTCATATCCAAATTGATGTCTTGATGAGGAAGGATTTCATATGACCCAGTGTGTCACTGTGGGGTGCTCTGGTCTTGTTTATGATAATGAAGATGGTGGTTGGGGGCTGTGCATAGACTACAGAATACTGAATCTGGTAAAATTCGAGAACTGTTACGCTCTACCGTGGATATATGATCTTTTTGAATAACTGAGGGGAGTGAGTCAGTTTTCCAAGATCGATATGTGGTTTGGATATCACCATTTGATGGTGAAGGAGGGTGACAATCTGTATATTTCTTTCAGGTGCAAGTATTGGAACTTAGAGTTTGTGGTTATGGTATTTAGTATAAAAAATTCACTGATTGTGTTCATTGGGATTTTGAACCCCGTTCATGAGATCCTAGACCGATTCATCATTATATTCATCGATGACATACTAACCTACTCGAAGTTAGATAAGGTGCATACCAAGCATCCCAGGATAGTCCTAGAGGTCCTTCGGCACCACCATCTCTACAAAAATATATCCAAGTGAAAGTTTTTGACACAAGAGTTCCACTTCCTTGGACATGTGGTGTCTTCAAAGGGTGTAACAGTTGAACCATTGAAGGTAAAGGTAGTAATTTCTTGGGTAGAACCCAATAATATGGTAGAGGTTCACTGTTTTCTTAGTCTGGTAGGATACTACTAGAGATTTTTAAATAATTTCTCTCATGTACCATCTCTGTTGATGGCTTGGACCAGAAAAGGTCATGCCTTTTCTGGGGAGAGCAGTGCCAGGTAGCATTCGACTATCTGAAGGGGAAGTTGTTCAGTGCTCCGATTCTCAGGCTACCAAATGAAGGGGTGATGTTCGAGATGTTTCTAAATTATTCCCATATAAGCTTGGGTTGTGTTTTCATGCAAAAATTGGGAGTGATATGTTATGGTTCTAGTAAGTTATTCCCCTATGAACGTATCTATTCTACCCATGATCTGGAACTAGTAGTGTTCATGGTTTTACTAAAGTTGTGGAGACATTATCTCATTGGGGAGTGCTTTGTGGTCTTCACGAATCATAAGAGTTTCAGGTACATTTTTTTTCAGTGATACCAAAACTTTCTACATGGGAGGTGGATAGATTTTCTCTTGGATTAGGATTTTGATATCTCCTACACATCCGGAAAGGGGAATTTTGTGGCTGATGCTTTGAATAGGAAGTCATAGAATGAGGTAGTTTGGGAATCTGTGGATGATTGGAGAGAAATCGAGGAGTTAGAAACCTTACACATAGATACAAGATTTAATGGTGGTAGAGGCTATCTATTTAGGATGACGATAGAGTCGTCTCTGGTTCATAAGGTTTAGGAGTCTAGGTTGGGAGACATAGATGTAGAGGTGATGCGTGATCACTTTGACCAGGGTGATGCTCCGAAGGGATGGTCAGAGGATGGTCAGAATCAGATGTTGTTCCTTGGGAAGCTATTTGATCTAGTGGAAATTCACAAGTATGTTCTCTATGAGTTTCATATATCACCCCAAGTAGTACACCCAGTATTTTCAAACATGCATCAGGGCTTGAGGGAACAGTTTTGGTTTCTTGAGATTAAGTGGGAAAATTTAGAGTTTGTGGCAAGGTGCATAGTGCTTGAGCATGTGAAGGCTGAGCACCATGTTCTCAGGGGTGTGTTGTAGCCAATATATGTCCTTGAGTGTAAGTGGGATGAAATATGGATTTATTCACTGTATTACCAAGGGATTGGGGAGGATGCAATGATATTTGGGTAGTATTGGTTTAGTTGATGAAATCGGCTCACTTCATAGCGATCAAGGAGTTGAGAAAACTAGATTCCTTAGCAGAGAGGTATGTGGATGAGGTGGTGTGGCTATATGGAGTCCCAAAATAAATTGTCTCATATTAGGGTAAACATATTACATCACGAGTATAGAGGGTATTGAAACATTCCTTTGGAACTCAGTTACGCCTCAGTACTACTGTCCACCCTCTGACAGATGAACAAATAGAGAGGACAATCCAGACATTGGAGGACATGTTAAGGGCATGTGTTCTAGATTTTAGCGGGTTTTAGGTGTGACATTTTCCCTTGGTAGAGTTTTCTTATAATAAAATATATCACTTTTCCATTGTCATGGATCTATTCAAGGCCCTGTACAAGAAGTTGTTTTGTTCACCCTAATGCTGGAAAGAAGTTGGGGAGGCATTTGTTCGTAGTCTGGACATTGTGTAGAGTATGACAGAGAAGGTGAATATTTTCCATGATAGGATAAAGGTAGCACAAGACCGTCACACACCATATGTTTATCGCAAGATATGGCCTTTGGAGTTCAAGGTTGGGGACCAAGTATTCTTGAAGGCCTCCTTTCGAAGTGGGCAGTGGAGGTTCGGTAGAAGAAGTAATCTTTCTCCAAGGTTCATCGGACCATTCAAGATGTTGGGATGAGTTGGAGAGGTCTCGTATTTGCTTCCATTTCCACTATAGTGGGGGGGGGGGGGGGTCCAAAACATGTTTCATGTCTCCCAGATTTTTTGATATCTTCACGATGACTACCATGTCACTGATTCGAGAGAGTTTGATATCAAGGATGATGTAACGTACGTGAAGTGACCATTGGAGATCCAATATTTTTAAGAGAAGGTGTTGCGGCAAAGAACCATTCCCTTGGTTTGCAAGTTGTGGAGGCATGGTGTCCTGGAGGAGATTACTTGGGGGCGAGTGATGCAGATGCGTGCCCAGTACCTGGAGTTGTTTTGAATTTTTCTCACGTATTTTCATTGTGATGTAATGCATGAACCTTGTTTTATATGATATGATTTGTTTCCTTGTTATATGGAATACAATAAATTCCTGACATATGAGGAGGGGAGGACCTGATCCCTATTCAAGACGCATTAATATGGATGTGACTAAACCTGTGTGGGCGAGTCAGTGCATCCCAAAGAGGATACTATATTGACATGGGTGAAGGAATCCCCAGATTCATATGTTCAGGCGGTGTGAATTTTGGTTATTTTTTGGTATATATTTCCGTTTTTGGGTTATAAAATCTTAGAGGAGGTGTTCTTGGATGTTGAGGTTTCATTCCAAATTTCGAACAACGTAGGTGGGTTATCCTTGAGAGGTATATTATGGGGTGGTTGTTCAAACCCCACATTCTTCAGGGTTTGGTTTTGAATTATCGAGGGAGAGAATACATTTAGAGGTATCTAATGTAATGTAACTTACCTCCATGGTCCATTAATTTGTCAAATCTAGTGTTTTGGGTGTTCTGGGAGGTAATGGTTTCTCATTTCCAGAGTTCTCTAAATTTACAATTTTTCCATCGGTGAGTTGGGGCATTGGTGAGTCGGAGAATCTATGAGATAGGGTGTTGAGGATTCCAAGGACCAGTGATTAAGGGTGTTAATGATTCAGGGAATCAGTGAGTTAGGGCATTGGTGAGTCAGGGTGTCAATGAGTCGGGGAGTTAGTGAGTCAGGGCGTCGGTGAGTCCGGGCATCTGTGAAGTAGGACGCAGGTCAGTTAGGGAATCAGTGAGCCAGGTGTTAGTAAGTTGTGTTAGTGGCTACACATTAGTGGCTAAATGTCTATTTCTCAGCATCGACCACTCAATGTCAGTGGCTTGATTTTAGTGACTCACCCAATGGTGACTCCTTCCAGTTTTTCCCAATTTTTTCAGTTTCCCCCCTTTTCATTTTATTTTATATAAATCAAGTTTAAATCCTTGTTTGGGTGTTTATAAAGGAATTTTAAAGGAAATTAATTATATATTTAATATCCTATTTCTCTAGGGACTTTGAAATAGTAAAACCACATAATCCTAGCCACAATCTGACTTTAATGGCATTTGAAACTATTTCCCCTTCTATTAATATAAGATATGACCTTCCTAAATGAAGACCTTATCTTCTTAGCATGTCTCTAGTTTCTATTGTTTCACTGATACACTTCTACCCAGACGAGTCATGCGCCTAGGATATATCCCACCCTCTCTTCTGTTTTCCTTGGAATCTCCTGCTCACACAACCCCTCTGTTTTGGTGCAAGGATGAGTTTTGGTTGCCTGTTGTTAGAGGTATGGATTCTAATATATCCCATTGATTATGTATCATGCAAGATGGGAATATTAAGGTTATTTAGTGAAATACCGCATAATCCATTTTTAACAAAGATAAATTCTAATGATGAAATACAGACTTGATAATGGGATGGGAGTGGATTGATATTAATCGATTGTTTTCTTTATTATATGTGTTTATGATGTGATCTATTGTGTCCATGTGGAATCTGAAAATAATGGTTTTTGGTGGTATTTTCCTATTTATGGGTGATTCTTTACAACTATTGTTGTTTCCCTGTGAATAATTTCTATAAATATCAATCTGATTAATCACATATGCTCGGTTAAATAAACAGACTCCCTTGGATGAAGACCATTGTGTTATCACCTATGCTTATAAAAAGTGGAATTTAACGAATAGTTTTGGCCAAATATTAATACACCCTATTTTATTTGTGTGGATGTGTGCTATGTTATTTTGGGTTTTGTTCCTTTTGTGGGTTTTGGTGGTGGTAGCTATGTGATTGTGTTTATGGGGATGCGTGATGGTATCAATGGCTGAGAGATTTATTGATCGTGGAATGGATGGACTCATTATGTAAGGGGACTACATCTGGGAATTATTTGGGAAGTGGGGTTTTAGGACAAGGATGAGTCATGATTTCGTGTTTATGGGTGTGCTGGGTGTGTTGTTTTTGTGCAGTGGGGCTGCCGATTTTAGTTGCGAGAGGATGATTGAGCGGGATAACTTTGAAGAATGATAGTTGACAGTGGTTGAATAGGTGTTCAAGAAAGGGGAGTGTACAGTGGGCTGTTTTACCTTGGTCCTTCTTTCTGGTGTGTTATGGTGGGTTGTGGGGCTGTTACTAGTGACGTGTTTGGTAGTTTCCTAGGTAGGGATGGAAATAAATAAATAAATGAAATTATAATTCAAAATGAAAACTGGTTAAATGAAATTGGTGGGTTGATGTTTTGGTTGTGAATGTTGTGAGGCTATGCATATAGGGTTAGTAAAAAGGGTAGTTTTTATGTGTGGTCTTGTTGTATGATTGTAATAACTTAGTATGGGATATGTGTTTGTTACCTAAATGTATGAACTTGTAGTTCCTTATGTTTTCTATATGCACCTCACATGTGTTGAGAACTATGTGCCGAACACCCCCATTATTATAGGGGAGGGTGGCTTTCCCAATATCCTGATGGGAGGATGGATGGACGGTTACTGACTCTACCCTGTTCCCACTTCTATGGGTTTATCTCTCAAGACTTTTCAGCCAGGCAATAGTGGATTGAGTTTTATAACCTAATTCATGGTATTGGCAATGTGAGAGGTGGTTTGTATCTTGAGTTTCTTCAGGATGAGGCCTATGTGTTTTCGGGTGAGATGTGTGCTGGTTGTGGACCAGGTGTTTGTGGGTGGGATGTGTGTGGTTTGTGGCCCAGGTGTGTGCAGGTGAGTTTTGATAGTGGGGCTTGTTGAAGAGAGTGGTAGCGTTAGGATGTTCACCATTAGGGATGAATAGTTAACTAGTGGGAAGTGGTACAGGGTACCCAAATATCGATGTGATTATTATATTTCATTACTTGATTTGTGTTATTTTGTAAGCGTGCATTGGTGAGGTTAGGATGGATAGTATACAATATTAGGTGATTTTGAGTTTCTAATATTTTCTCACAGGGTTATTAGTATGCTTCTCCAACCTATTCACAGGTGACTTTGGGTTTCTTTACTGAGTATACATGTATGTTCACCCTACATATATAAAACTATTTTCAGTTTTACCGGGAGATTATGTGGACTGTGCTGGACCTTACTAGCTCGGATGTTGGGGATGGACGTTGCATCACTTTTTAGTTTTGTTTTAGTACTTACATTGGTGTTTTCTTTGTATTCCTATCATTTTTACTTAATCATGCATGTAAGATGGTTTTTGGTTTCTAAATATATATATGTATTGGAGTTGTTTGACATTGATACATCTTATATGATCTTGGTTACTATAAAAAGGGTAATGTCGCCCTTTTTCTGATATTTCTATACCCTTGGTGCTACTCTCCACCCCATGGCCTATTGGAGGTAGGACTCTAGGTTCATTATTGCTCTTTTATCTTGAGAAAGTAAGGTCTCAAACTCTTGATATCCCTTCCCTCATCTTTAAGAAGGAGGGTCATGATAGATCCAAAGAAAAAAAACTACTAGTGACCCCGGAACATTATTTTTCTCCCATATTGTATTTGTTAACAAGAAGTCCATTCTTTGAAAATTAGACAAGATTTATTACCCATAATATTATATCCAAACAAATTTCCATATATTGGGAAGTGGATTATAGTGAATAGAATCATTAAATGGAAATAAAAATATTCCTTTTTATAAGAATTGTACAACCTAATACCTTCCTCTCATAATAGTTTCAAATTATTTATTAATGATGAAAATTATCCATGGATATCATTTATTGAATGCTTTGGTCTATAAATCATTAAACAAAAAAAATATATATTTCCTCTTTATATAAAATTCAAGATATACATCGAAAATTGCCAACAAAATAGTTCATGAACTATGTGTTCTACTAATAAATTTTTATGGATTAATTCTATCTATGTACTATCCAAGTCTACGATTTCTCATTTCATTTCCTAACATAGGAAATTATTGATCAATTTTCCTCTATTTTGGAAAATAAGTTGGTTAATGTAATTTTCCATCAGATATTCACTCATATACAATTTATCATAACCTTTTTTCTTCATTTGAATTTGAAATTAAATGGTTCAAATGAGGAATTATTAAAAGATACCAAATTTCCATATTTTGATTCACGGTAAATGAGATAATATACAATTAATCCTTTTATTTTTATTTTAACTTATACCATGATGTCCCATTTTTATAACACTATGACAAACCGTTGTATTCCTTCTAATATAACACACATTCATTTGGGAAATCATGTATCTTTATGTACCTCATTACCATCAAGAATAATGTTTTTTGTAGTATAATTAGAATTTGGAAGATCATTGGCTTCAAGATGTATTCCCTTGAATATCTATATAAATTATGTAAAACCCTTATCACTCCATCCATTCATGGATTTCATGTTAAATAATAAAAACATTATCAATAAAACCATAAATTTCATACAACCTAGATACAAGGTTTTTTTCTAGATCACCATATAGGAATTCGATCATCAATTTTTTCTCACCTGATTTAAATTAAATATCATGAATGATTTCTTTCATTTGATCAGAATTATCTTATTTCAAATTTACATCATCATTAGATCTTAAATTGTACCCAATTTCACTATGCCAAATCCATGGATTATAACTCATGTTAAAACAATTTTAAATTAAATTATATTTCATTTTTATTCATTGAAACTTTAGAATATTTAAACACATCATGTGTGGACATAAAAGCATGTCATTTTAGTGCATTTTTTGGAAAATTCCAAAAAATAATAAATCCCCCTCCCATAATTATCACATGTCCATCGTACAATAATCCAAATATAATTCATTATAACCTACTAGATATTATGTAAAAAATATATATTAGTGTATTTTGAAATTGTAAATTCAAATTTACTGTTTTAAAAATGAAAAAGAAAATAATAATTTTAAAAAATAAATAATAGAAATAATTTTCTAGAACGAATATGCATAAAACATAGATTCATAAGCTCTTATAATTTTATTAAATAATGTAAAAAAATAATTATAAATAGAATTAATATTACATGACCAAAAGTAGTCATACAAAATATTAAAAAAAGTATAAGAATGGAACCTAATAAAGAAAGGTAGAAACTAAACATTCAAATAAAATAGTTCCTAAGAAAGAATCTTTAATGCCTCCACCACATCAATCAAAATCTTCATCAACTTGGAATATGCCAATGAAAACAAGAATCCACATGATTGAATGATAAATCAACAAGTTTATCAAAAAAAAAAAGTTTTAAAGAGCCATATCAATCTAAATCCCCATTGAAATAGATAGATAATATCCTGGTCATATACCAAACAACAATAATAATAACACGACATTTGTTTGCATTTAAATGATGTATCTAAAAATATATAAATCCAGTCCAAAACTAATTTCCCAGAATTCCTTCAACCATGAAAATCAATAATTGATGGAAATAAAAGACAATGCTCACCACCATACATTCTGTTTGTAGACTCATGATTATAATAAATGACAATGCACCAACAGTGGTTCCTGATCCAGACAAATGGTAAAAAAAATTGAGCAATAGAAAATTTCTACATTAAAAATTAAAATCACAAATCCCATTTAAAAATGAATAATTATATCCAATAAAACAAGCTACCGAAATTATGATTACTAATAGATGAAAATTTAGATATTGTACACATACTATGAGATGGGATATGTCCAATTAAGTGCCTACCACTTGTATAACAACCAAATATAAAATTGATAGTTATCTATGAATTAAGATTATCATCATCTATGGGTTTTTATGAATTTATAATATATGGATGATCATCCATAGCTCAAACCTAAATATTAACCACCCTAATATCAATAATAAATGAATAAACCACATTCTGAACAACTCTAGATGCAACAAAATTTGGATTTTCCTTCTCTATAACCTATTTTATTATCCATTATTGAGTTAATTATCAGTATAGAATATCTTACTAAGAGTAACCCCAATGTTATAAACTTGATTAACTTACTTTATAACCTCATAAAATATCACATTCTGATGAGTAAAAATCATTGGATTATCCCTCATGGAATTACACCCCATTAGAGATTCAAAATCCAATTAATTTTTCCTTTTGTGAGCCCTTGAGGATATCATATTTTTCTCCTTACATAGTTAATGATTATAAACCTATTATACAGCTAGTTTCCAATCATATTTAACATCAATATATTCATACCCATTAACCTACACCCATAAAATACTTCTCAAATCCTCCTCACATGGATCCACTTTAATAGAAAACAAACCCTCTTTATCAATATCAACCCATGGCCCTTCAGTTCTATATAATAAAATATTTAGATAAGAATAATGTTATCCATACTACAATATCTCATATTTTTCCTCCATAATATAGTCTTTCCCTTGATTCTACCCATGATCAATAGAAAAATCTCCATTTCTAATTCATGGTTGTTCCAAAACTAAAGAATCATTAATTCCTTTCATCTTCACAAGGCATAATATGTTTAGACATTGTCACAACTACTGAGAGGTAGAAACTTTCTTCCACCCTTTCTAATCAAATACTAGCATTTATTTATCCACCTCAATTAAGATATTAAGATTACATGATTCTAATAAGTACCTTTACCTTTTGGGCCTCAATAGTCCCAAATCTAAAATGAATTTCTGACTTCCCTTACTATGAGAGTAACACATACCTATATTATGACCAATTGGTCTAATAAGACCCTACCCAAACTCAACACTACTATCCACTGGAACAACCTTTCAAGAAAATTTTTTCTCAATAACATCTTCCCCTTCATATGAAAATTTTGTAAATCATGTCCTTTCAAAGATAAAAAGTAGCAAACACGTTCCATTATTTATTTCTCATCAGAGTGACCAATGATTATACCATAAGAATAAAAATAATGCTGCAATTCATAAACATTTTTTAAATTTATTTTATCTTCATTTATATATAGAAAAAATCAATCAATAAGAGTGGTGTTAAGATCACCTCAATAAGAACTTTAGAAAAATATCTATATAAAGTATAATAAGTTTCTTTATCAATTTTTATAAGCATTATTATTGAAGATTAAATATAAAATAAAATTATAAGGTGTCATAGGATCCGTTTTAGCCCAAAAATTCTCACCCACACTTGCATACATGTTTTTGTGATAGAAAATGGATTAAATATAGGGTCTCATTATTGAACACCTAACACACCTGATTTAAGAATGAATTAGTTAAAGCACTATTCTCTCCTTTTAAGAATATATAATGAAAACAAGATTTGATAATATTCATGATAAATTAGAATATGATTCTAATCATTGAATCCACCTACCTTTGAGTGATGACACACAAGATCCTTTATCCTTCATACCTTACCTCCCATCTAGTAAATCCATTTATCAAATTATCGAGTGTTGAAAAAGATTATATCGGTTCAAAATTTCCCCATTATTTATAACCATATATGAAATCAAACCCTTATTGATGATCCTTTCTGAAGAAAAATTCTTTAAAGATGATAAATTCATGTTATTGGGGTCACCTAGGGCTAAACATCCTTCAATAAAGGGAGAAGAATATTTTGAAGAAACCATCAAAGGATGAATGGGTGACATTGAGCCAGATAGAGGACCTCTAGTCTGGGGCTGTAAATGAGATCGAGTACTCATGATCTACTCATGATCAGATTGACAAATGCTTGAACTAAACTTAGTTTTTAGTCAAACTCAAGCTCGAGCTACTCGAGTACTAAATCGAGTTGAGTTTTAGTATTATAAAAACATAATTGAGTATCTCGTGAGCCTAATCAAGCATATAATTTTATAATATATTTTTTTATTCAATATATATGTATTTAATTTCGATCTTGATCTATCGTTCTTGAGTACCAATTAATGCTATATTTTGTAATTAGAATTTTGAAAAAGTATCAAAATTTAACCGAATCGAGCCTAATCAAGTGCATAATCAAGCCTGAGTTGAGATAGAACTCAATATGGAGCCAGGAAATCAATACGTGGTTGAGCACCAAGCTAACCTAAAGAATTGAGTTCAAGTACCATGACCGAGCTTGAGTACTGAGATACATGGGTTGAATCGACTCGATTACTCCCATAATCCAACCAACAATTTTATTTCATTGTCTCAAGGGAAATCTATAATAATATTAATAATATTGAAACTAATAATTACAATATTAATAATATTAACACTAATATTAAAAATATTAACTTTAACATTAATAATAATAAATTAATAATAAAAATAATATTAATAAAATTAACACTGATATTAATATTAATAATAATAAAACTAATGTTAATAATAAAATTATTCACACTAATATTAATAGTAATAATATCAATACTAATATAAATAACATTAACATTAATATTAATATTAATAATATTATTAGTAATATTAATATTAATAATATTAACAATAATATTGGTATTAATAATATTAACACAAATATTAATATTAATTATATTGAGACAATTATTATTAAATATTAATAATATCATCATTTATATATAATAATATTAATACTAATAATAATTGAGTAATTGGGGTGCTCAATGGTAGCCTCCCTTATAGGTCTTGGTGAGGCCATGAGTTCAATCCTCAATAAGTTCTTACCAGCATGAGTGTGTTGTATGATTTTACTTTAAATTTCTCCCCTTTCCCCCATATTGATGTAAATATAATTAAAAATACCAATATTAATAATAGTAACGCTAATACAAAGAATATTTTCACCACTATTAACAATATTAACATAAATAGTGATATCAGCAATAATGGTAGTAATAGTTACACTAATTTATTATGCACATATATTTGTTAAAAGGTGCATAAACTAATTAAATGATCATATATTTATATAAATGTATATAGTAATATTATATAAAAATAAAAAATTTGAGTTCAAATATAATTTATAAAATATTACAAATATATATATATATATATATTTCTATATATGATATTATTGACGCCCAAGAAATAAAAAAAGAAAAATCGCCAAGGAAGAAATACCTAAACATGGGTATTACTTCCCATATAATGTAAAGTAAGGAGAAGGTGGATTATACCTACAAATCACGTGATCCTCTAAGGTACTCGTGATTGTGTGACCTTCATAAGGTCATGCGAAGTCCCCATAATCAGTGTGTAACCTATAGAAGATCCTATGGAACCCCCTTTTAAAATGTCTTCCTGCTATTGTGAAGGCTCCATGGACAACCAGTGGACATGTGGTGATGATCAAACAAGTTCCCCCAGGTCACATAGTTTGTTATAGGAAAACAACATACAAACCATTCGAAAAAACATTGAAAATTGGAGAAAGATATCCAAAAAGTAGAAACCCCAGTGTTCATAAAACTCCTGCACTATATCATTATTGGGAAGGATAAATTTCCTTGATGAAAATCAATAAAATTCACATGAATCTCAAAAATCTATAAAATAAAACAAAGGATATGAAAAGGGAGGAGGTGGGAGGTACTCATGGTCGTAAAAGACAGACAACATGCCTCAAGTGATTCGCAAGATACCGTGAGACCTCGACAGCATGTGTGCCTCATCACACAAAAGCCCTTTGGATTGTTAGCATCACCACTCAAGAGTCCTTCGGTATATATATAAAACTATGTGCTTCCCCTTTAGCACTTTAAGTACAAACAGATAGATTTTTCCATGACATACGTTCACATCCCCATATGACCCATATTTGTCTTGTAAGGCATCACAAAAAACTAGTGTAATATCCTTTAAATTACTCATGAAATTGAAAATGACCCTTGAACTTTGGAAAATAAAACAAAGGGAATAAAAAGGGTAGGAGTTGGAAGCCTCTCGTGGTCATAAAACTATTGTGATGCACTAAGTAAGTCCGCATCATAGTCCCACTAGACTCATGGATAAGCCAACCTACTCTCATGGATACCCCGAGACAAACCACCCTTACCTCACAAAATGTATCATGTAAGGCATCGAGATCTCGTAATGGACCTTGGGAGTGTCCATTTGATAAAATGAAATTCATTTGACAAGACCACATGATCAAATAATTATTCATTAATCAAAAATAATTCGATAAAGGAAGCTTTAACCAAAGAGACTTGCGATAGCTGAAAATTAGGCAACATACTTGTAACGACCCACAACAAAGACTCACGAAGCCTTGTGGATCCACCCCCTTCACCGAATGTTTCTGGGATCTGTACTAGATAAGATCCACAAATCAGTGAACAATCATGTTGGCGAGGCATATAAATTACCCACCCTGACAACAAAGAAAAAATTAGAATCCTTCCCTCTGAACCGAACACAACTACGCATGGAAGTATCGTTCTGGAACAATAGTGGATTTCACTATGAAATTGGGTCTCATGACTAGAAATTTATACCTCAAGTAATATACCGGTGTGGATTCGGGATGATCATGCACCATGTATAAAATCACTGCATGTGACCATTCATTGATCACGTAGAGGACTTATGGTAGGGCATATGAAGGATATATTTTATGTATACTAGATCATGCGAAATTCAAAATATGTTTACATTGAATAGATATAAGGAATTTATAGTATAAGGGTTGTAACAAAGAATAAATGTCTGAAACTTAATTGAAAACATGTTCACTAACCCTCATGTGCTTCGTATGACTCCCCCAAGGACACACGACCACACCATAACATGTCAATAAAATTTCATGATTCTCTTTTATCATTCTATCTAGTTCATGTGAGTTCATATGGATTCACTAAAGATACCCTAGTATTTCTAAAAAAATGTAATTAACCCATGGATCATTTTGTTAGGGTAACCTGTCCTCTATCAAGATTAGGAAGAGATTTATGGACATATCTTAAATCTATAAGAGTCGTGGATTGGTCAATTGTTCCCCCCAATAGGATGTGGTGAACCCAACCTCCCATCCTCTGAATAAATGTGAGTCCCCATGAGTCACTGGGCATAAAATCCTAGATGAACGTCAATGGGAGTGATTGAGCGAGTGATTGAGCGAGTCTTCAGAACCCCTCTCATAATCAAATCGTCATGTGAAACCCATTACGTTCATTATATCCGAACACAAAAATGGTTAAACAAATGTGAATATCTAAAATAACCAATGATTGGTTATTATCCATTGGGAAATTTTATTTTCCCCCATGCATAAACAAAAATGTAGCCTGATGTGAATTCTCAAATAAAAGAAATATTGGATAATCATGTGTCATGATAGTTTTTTTGGAAAACCCGTTGAAAAAAGAAGTCTTGCTTGATCTTACAAATGTTCCTCTCTATCCAGGGTTATCATAAGTCCATCTTCATTTGGACAATTCTAAATGAGAAAAATGGCTGAATTGGAAATAAAAGAATAATTATTTTGGCCATGAATATCTAATTAATAATACTATGACTACGATATTGAACTAATCAGAAACATTGTTCTTTGTTTCATGTATAACTATAGATATTTCTCCTTATAACCAGATTCGAGATAAATTCTTCATCATCCGGTGACCACTCGATTAAATCACCTACAACTACAACCCCTGTAGGTTGCAAAGTGATATCACCTTATAGATAACTACAATGACAATTAGCGAACACCATGGTTTGAAAATACCATCGAAACAATACAATCTTGTCTCTGAAAGATGCTCATGAGTTTCTCCAAACATGGAAATTAGCATGTCTGCACCGTTTGGGAAAATATGCTGCTAAGCTTGAGGCTCTCATCACTAGAAGCAATAGTTTCAGGGGATTATCCCCAGAGAGTGACAACCACCACCATCAATATATCATGTTGGTGGACTAGAATGATAAATAAGGCTCCATTATGGTTCAAGATTCACCCAGGAGGGATCCTGCTAATAGTTGTCTCCAGCACTATCCTACTTGTACCCACCAGTTTCCTAGTGAGGTGCCAACCTACACATGACCACCTCTAATTCCTAGCCGCATGAAATAAATAAAGATCATCGGGGGAGTAATGTGATAGATATATAGTATATGGATCACACCGCCAATCTGACTAATGATTCCCGCCAGCATATTCTAGTAGGAACCTGTAAGAAGGCTCATATCCCAACTTTCTCGGAACAAGTCTATAGACATATTCCCACATCAGGAATGAGGGAGACTCATATTATTACCCCCTGCATGAATCCCATAAGCTTATTCTAGTGGAACAAGGAAGATAGAAGTGGGAACATAATACCACTATAATGGAAGACATCTACAAGTGCATAATGGAGACGGAGAATGTGTAGGATTATATACCTGTACAGACTTTGATAAAATTCCAATGTAATTTAGCAAAAACATAACAACTCCACTGGCATATTTCAAAACTATTAGAGATAAAGGTATTAGCGCATACTTCTACCCATATATACAGGACAAATCAACACAATGATAATTCAGAACAAGTGGTTGTACTAGGGAAAGCACACATTCTTTCTCCCTCCTAAGATGATTTTCAGTATATTCTGATAATGTGGGAGGTGTCAGATCGGGCTCACATTACCGTTCCAAATGGGGTTCACCAAGTGAGATTAGAACATGCCTTAGGATAGGGTTACATGCTTATCAATGAAGTATTATGACATATTCTGAAGGCCCAATATCACTTTCATACCCCCATTTTGGATGGCTCTCACCACGTGAGAGGGGAACGTGCCTCAGGACAAGCTCATATTCCTATTGAAGATGTCCGATGATATACTCTAAAGGCCCAGGATCTGACATATATACATGTTATGGCTGGGTATAACCATGTGAGAATAGAAAAAGCATTGGGATAGTTTCATATTATTATTAGTGAAACTATAAGGAATATTTAGCAAATCATGGAATCTTGGCCCATATTCCAACTTCCACTGATGAACAACTACACCAACATCATTCTATGGAAATACATGAGGAGGCTCATAACCATTATACCATTCTAGAGGTGCCTTTTCATATTCCAATGAGGAATGCACATTTTGAATTGGATCATATTCATTATCCAACCACATATCACCAGGTAAGAGAATAACATGCCTCGGTACTGCCTCATATTCCTTCCATGAAAAACTAGTGGCATATCCCAAAGGCTTGAGATTGGGATCATATTATAGTCTTGACATAGGTCATCAAGTGAGATTGGAACATGCCTCCAAACATGATGATATTCCTTTCTATAATGATAAAACTTATTGGAATATCCCAACATCTTCTCAGTAGTGAGCTCATACTCCCATAGAACCATATAGTTATATACAAGTTCTGGAAACCATCATGTAGTAGGATCATATCCCGGCACAATCCTAAAAGGTTGGTCAACATATCCTAACCATGATGAAGAACATAGACCATATTCCAAATATTCTCAATGCTAGTGTCCTTGAGGTAGTTTGAGAAAAATTCTCAGCACCACAATGGTCCAACAAATATTCTATCAAAAAAAAGTAGAATATGTTCACTACCATGATAGTCCTCCTCATGTTAGTGTGGATATAAATCATAGGGACTCTACTCCAAACATCCAATGTGGTCAACCTCCCCATGAAAATATCTACCATGGATAAGGGAATACTTTCCTTTCTAACTACAAATAGATAAATGATCCAAACTCTAAAACATTCTTTTAAAGAGGTGATCAAAATATTGGGGTCAACAATATATAGTTCCACATCAACTTCCACTAGCACTCCACTCCTATCAGCAGGTGACCATCCGAGACATCTCCTGTGGTATAACTGGATAAAGGCATGTATGCCTGAGGAAGAGGAGGTTGATATTGACATATTGAGAGAGTTATCTAGAAACAAACTCCCCATAATGTTTTGGACCCTTTCAACTTTAGGCTATGAGATCCTAGATGAGATAGAAAAAGAGTGAATGCCTTATCTGCGCTAAAATATGTGTTTCAATAATCAGTGGATGAAGGCTAGACACCTCTCATATCTTGGATATGAGGTCCACCTTTATACCATCATGATACTCTATTTTCAGATATATCTGGCTGCTATCTTCAAATCCTGAGATCCAAAACTGGAAAATCACGATGAAAACCCACAACACGCTTGCCTGCATTACATCAAAACACTTTAGTAGATGATCTCTGAAGCCATGTTATGAATCTGTATTTGAGTATGGGGACAATATGGAGTGTTACAATTTGATGTACCCCTTGAATATAAGAATCCATTAGATATGAAATCCTGTAATGTTATATCCTATGGTGAGATCAGGGGACGGGGTAATGCTCAGACCACATGGTCACTACAACAGAATTGCTCTGCTTCAATAGGGCACAAAAATCATGAATGGAGATAGATGATAGATAATAGGATTTTAAATTGGGCCCCTAATATAAATAAGAATGAATTATATACAAGAATATTGAGGTTAAGATCATTCGAATAACTTTCTGAAAGAAATGGTTCTAATCATGTGATACAATAACACCCATCTCCTATGCGAGCACAAATATGCCACATCAAATGGGGTGTATTAGTAGCTGCCATATCAGTAGTCTAGGATCAGTCCCAACACACCAGGATAAGGGAATATCTTCCACTACGTCCACTGCTCGGGTCATCAATAATCGAGAGGATTTGGGATACATTAACAGCAGTTGTGAATGAACCACAATACGCTAGGTTGGGGAAATTTATATCTCAATCACCATCACCAGGATCATCATCCCCTAAGATGGACCTAAATATATCAAAGATGATTCTAGATCAACCCTACCACTTTTGGATGAGGTCATTTATATCTTCATTTCCATCTCAAGAATTATCATATCCCCAACTAGATGCATTGGGCTCCCAACAACAGGACTAATAAATTCCAAATGTTGCCCCAAATAACTCCCATCCTTCAAAGATGAGGTAATTTTTATCATCATCCTCACCATATAGGGAATCAGTCTTCTCCATGTCGGAAAAGAATACACAATGATCAACATCCCACTAGTTTTTCCCACCACAAGAAAAACCTATGCTGCTCAGGGCCTGCTCGACAACCCCAACCAAAAAAACCCTCAGAGTCATTATTCATTGAACAGAATGGGAGGAATGTACAGTGATGTAAATAAGACCCCAATGGGGTCACAAGACAAAACGACCCAATATGGAAAAGGGTTTGAATATCGAACCTAAGCTAGATAGTGAAGAATCATCCTATTGTGTTGAAAGTAATGGTACAACCACTATTGACCAATATGCCTATATAAACATTGTCAGTGCTAACATGGTGGACATTGTGGATTAAGGAAATAATGTAGAGGGACACAACATGGAAAAGCTACCCTGGGAAGAGGGTGATTTGGATGCACCAAATGAGGATTCATGTACCGGGAACCAAAGGCGTATCCAAAATATGGAGCCTCCCAATATAGATTTTCCAACTCCATTATGAAACATTGCTAAGGGAAAAGGTATGAATACATCCCAATAACCACCTAGAAGAAAACAAGTTCCATCCTTAGAGGAACAATTTTCACAATATGAGAGTGAGATATATGCTTTTTGATGAATCAATAGGAAGATACTTAGGGAAATATTCCCTCTTGGTATTATCTTTAAACAAAGATGAATATTCACTTTTTTATGGTCTATCTTCCAACCAGAGTGACATTTGAGTATCAGATCAGCTCAAGATCTAAACATCTAATCAAAAAATATGAGGAAGTCAAAAATCATCATGAAATCCCTCCATTTTGGTGAAAACCTCCCCCTCACCAGAACAACTGTTCATTCTTGGGATGAATTGAAAATCAATGGGAGATAAAGATGATTCCACCTCATAAACTCCCATATGCTCACTATAGATGGGAGATAGATCAAGCAATATTCCCCCTGTAGTTACTTAATGTCATCACATCCCTAGATAATTGAATAGAATCCATTGAATGGTAATGCACACCTATGCAGCCTAAAGAAATCCAAATCCCAATTGAGTGGAAGATACCTTGCCTCCAACCAATTTTGGAAACACTACCTTCTATTCCTTTGATTTTTTTGGTGTCCTTGAAAGATATATCACATGCTTCATGTCTTGATGTGGCTTGATGATGGTCCCTTGAGACCAACCATAGGAAACAAAGTTGTGGTGTTTCATAAAAACTCTGATAGGGCCAAATTTTTCCTAGTATAATAACCTACTAGCATGATCCATTATAGGATGAGAAGACCTTCATCATCAGTTCATTTATTAGTTCAGTTCCACATTGAAGAAAACAAAGATTGTCAACCTAACAGAATTCAATCAATATAATAACGATAAGGTTTTTGATTTCATAAAAAGGTATAATGGTTTAAACTATTCACTCAGTATCCCTCTCTAATAGAAACAACTTATAAAACTCTATTCTAAAAATCCCAAAGATGAGTTGTAGACACCTATGATCTCTATGAAGTAAATAGGAAAGTTTGGTGAGTTTGATAAAATAGCACAACATCTTTACGAGTCTATTCAATGAAACCAATCCAAAAATCAACTCATTCCCTCATCACATGGGAAAAGTATAGTCAAAGAAGAAGATACAACTATATATCTCAAGCTAACATTAGTTCCCATCCAATCACATAGGAAGGATCCAAACCACTCATTACCTCCTGTCAAGTGGTGACATCCATAGAATCTCCCTCAACCAAAATTAATGAGAAAATAGGGTCGCTCGAGGTTTGAGGAATAGATGAACAAGGAATACTCATTTTAAAATGAACAAGTCCTCATTTATTTCTCAGTATCCATGTACAAGATTATACTCAAGCTTACACTACCCAATAATTCCGATGAGGTTAGCCTCACCGATCATCTCGACTACATCCCTTACCAGAGAATGCTGGGTAAAAAAATCTAGGATTTATTTGTCTTCAAAGACGTCCTTCAGGCCATGTTCAATTTTGGAAAGGTAGAGATAGATAAATCCCCAGAGCAAGTGTTATGTAAAAACATTGTTCAATCAGAAAAGAATGATGGTTAACAAAAGGATCCAACCAATAATGTGAAAAAGTTTGATAATTAGATGACTCAAAAACAATAGTTGACAGAGCTCATGCCACCCTGAAAGCATAGTTGTGCAGATCCAAAATAGATCCACCACATAAGAAAGAGACATTAGAAGTTCCTCCCAATGGTGGGTGTGACCATTAGAAATAAGAAGAAAAAAATTAAGAAGAATCAAACTCTGCCCCAATGTGAGCCCTAACTCTCTCCAATTACTTCCTGGTACTATCGTAATCATGGGAACCACCCCACCAAATAGAATCATCATCAGACCAAGATCTCACTTTTGGAACTGTCAACATGATACACTTGAAAGAACCCTTATACAATGAAGAAAAAGCCCCAAAATATGAATTTACCACACATAACCGAGGAACAGGAGGCCACATTCCCATGAACCGAGGGTACAAAGGATATAACGGGTGTGGTCATAACCAATATTATGTCCTTTTCCCCATAGAGAATGAATATGTAGCTAAGACTCATGGGAAAGAACTCTAGTGAGCCTAGGAAGGGCAAAGAGGTGTCTCAGAACCCTCTAGGAGTCATCTGCACCCAATTGTCTTACATGAATTCCTAGATAGGGTTCAACCCGATCAACCTTGGAACACAGAAGGCTGACACAACCTAAAACACTGGAAAAAGATATTCCCTAAACTTATGCACAAGCACCAGGCTTTCCCACTTAAAATTACTCAACTCATAAACCATTTGTCTAGGAGAAACCCCATAATAAGAAGCTCTGACCTCTAGAACAAAAGTATGACGTTATGAAAGAGATAGTGGTTGTCCCATCCAAGATCTTGGTCCTCAATGTGATCCATATTTCAAAATAACTCAGGTAGGAACTTGTTTAATCGCTCAAAAAACCATTAGAATTCATGATAGAAGTTGTTGCAGGTGAGGTCTATAGAGTGGAGACCATGCCCTTAGAATTGCATATCACCATCTTGCGTAATGATCATGACCAGGAATAAGTCCTTTATGGGAACATTAGAACACTATATTTCTTAGGAAGAATTAATAATTTCAATATCCAAAGGGTTCTAATTGATAATGGTTCTAGGATCAAAATTATCCCAGTCCAAACCCTATAATTTTAAGGAAATGTAATGAGGATTTGTATCCAACTATGCTAACCATTCAAGGGTATGATAAGAATGAACAAAGACCTCTTAGAAAGATCAATCTTGAAACACTATTTGGGTATCTTATATTAGATGTAAATTTTATGGTAATACTTCAAGAGAGCTCATAAAATGTCCCGTTTGAAAGGCCCTAGCTTCATATCCACCTTGAGATACCTTCGACATTCCATAAGTTTTTGAAGTACCCCATCGATAGGAAATTTGGAATACTAAATGGAAACAACACCCCTTTTGATACATGAATATCCACATATGCTAAAGGATATTTATATAAAAGGGAGGCAATAAACCAATGTTGGATGATTATATATTGGTTTTAACTCCCAATGGCTTGGGGATCACCCCTAAGAATCCTTATAGTTTGATCAACATCAATTATGTACTCCCCATAAATCTTGTCGAGGTCATAGACTTAGTCATGTATTTCTAAGATCCTTCTATCCATAGTGAAATCATAAAAAACATTCACCTCTGTAATCTATCTGCAATGACTCTATCAACATGGGTTGATAATGTCACCTCTCATGACCCTCCCACCCTGAAAAAAAATAGAGAAGCACCTGAATTTTCATATTCATCTGAAAATGTCTCCATAGACATAGAGATGGAAGAAGATGCATATAACCTCATAAACTCTCCTCAAACATTTGTGGAAGGTGTCTCCACAACCATCGATTAAATCTAACAGAAAAATTTGGAAACATAGGAAGACCCATGACCTACACTAATTAGTGCTGCCATTCCCCTCAAAGAGAAATATTTTTATAACTCATTTCTGATGTAGGACCGATATTTCTTCACCTAGAAATACACATAAATTCTTGGAATAAATCCTAATGTGGCAACAAACCATCTTGGACTACTCGATGAGCATCGAGGTTTCATGTTGGCATCTAAGAAAATGAACCCCTCTCATGCTACCAATGTGGAGTTAGAATTTGACATGTTGATAAACCCAACGTTTTCTGAGAAATGAAATACCAGAACTATTTTGAGAATATATTCCCTATCAAGAAAAATAATGAGAATATTATGGTCTTTATTGAATTCAGACACCATAATGGGAATTTCCCAAAGGATTATTTCCCATTGATGATCACATAACTCTTGATCGATGCAATTGATAGATTCCAGGACCTTTCCTTCATTGATGGGTACTCAAGATACAATAAGATAAATATGAACCCAAGTGATGAGGAATCCACTACCTTCAAATCACCTCAAGGGATCCTTTTCTATCACGTTATGCCCTTTTTCTTGAGGAATGTTAGAGTGAAATATCAAAATTCCATGAATCATATCTTTAATCCATTCATTGGAAAGATATACAAATGTTATGTCAATGATCTGGTGGTCAAATACCAACTATGATGTGATCACTTCATGGAACTTTAGACAGTCTTCGACAAGCCGTGATAGCACAATATGAAGATGAATCCACTATAATGTTTCTAAAGGGTAACATTAGGGAAGTTCCGGGTGTTAACGGTACATCACCGTAACATTGAGGTCGACCTAGAAAATACTAGTTCTATTTTAGTAATGTCACCCATAGGAATACTAAATAATTGAGGGGTCTCCAAGGACACTTCTCCTACATTTGGAGATTCATTTCCAACCTTGCCGGAAAATCTCCCTCGTTCACCAGGCTAATGAAGAGTGGAATCACATATCAACGGGATGATGATTATCAGTTGTCCTTCCAAAATATTAAGATTTATCTCTTGCACCCACCAGTATTGATGCCACCATCTGATAGGACTCCCCTCATATTATATATGGATTCCATGAAATTATCACTGGGAACCCTCCTCACACAGAATAATGACATGTGGAGTGAGAATAGTCATTACTACCTTAGCCGGGGGATGCTAGGTACTGAGACCCAACACTCTGATGTCGACAAGAACTACCTTTCACTCATATTCATAGTGAAAAAGATGAGGCATTACTTGTATCACCATGAATTCAAAATGGTCTCTCATATTTATCCACTCAAGTAAATCCTTATCCATCCAATACTTATTGGGTCCTTGGCCCAATGGGAGGTCATTATTTAGAAATACGACAACTATTTTGTGTTTTTGAAGTCAGTGAAAGGACAATACCTAACTGATTTCTTTGCAGCACATCCTACCCGGGAAAATACATTGGAAAATAGCATGCTTCTAGAGGTAGATGTATTCTATGCCCATGACACTCCCCAAACATGGGATAGGTATTTTCAGGGTGCGTCACAAATACCTATCGACACAAAGATGGAAAATACAAATCTCAATCATGTTGGTATAGGGATTGTTTTTTTTCTCTTTAAGAAAAATGTTTTTTCAATACTCTTTCTCACTATCTGAAGGCTACCCAGATAATGACACAAAATATCATTCCCTCTTCACATGGTTGGAACTATCCCTACAGGTCTACAAAGCCTAACTAAACATCAAAGGGGACTTGGAGTTAGTGTTAAATAATATCAATGATGAATATGCCACAAAAAAGGAGTAATTGGCCCTCCTCACAGGCCTGTCATGGGAATTATGGAAGAGTTATCTTTTTATCTGACATTTCATCATGTTCTCGGATCACTGAATGCTAACGCCAATGCATTGGCTAATGAAGTTACCATCCTAGATGACCCTGATCAAGAGGAAGATATCTTCTATATCACGCATCAAATAATTGTCTCATCAATAATGCTATGTGATATGGAAGAAATCAACCTAGTCAGCACTTCCCCAGAGCATGATGAACCAATAACCACCCCTTGATGGATGGAGCCCATAATCAGTTATCTCTAAAATGGGATTTTCCGAGCAAACTGAGATGGAAGGGAATAGATTTGGGGCTGAGAAAAACATTTCACACTGTAGGATGGCCCAAATGAACAGAATTCCCTCTACAAATGAGAATTTGATGGAATCATACTCAGACGCATAATAGAAGGAGATACTCTCACTAACATGTATGAAGTCCAAGTAGGATCTTTTGGAGCCCACCAATATGGGACTAGTCACTCCCACCAAATCAGTAGGTTGGAATATTACTAGAAAATCATGATACATGACTATGTGGAATTCCAAAATAAATGTCAAGTATACAAGATTCATGAAAACTTTATCCATAGACCCTTATAATTTCTACATACAGCTAAATATTCATTTCCATTTTCTCTTTGGGGAATTCATATTGTAGGGTCATATCACACATACATAGCTAAACAATTCCAATATATCCTTACTGCTACTAAATTCATTTCCAAATACTCTGAGGTAATACCCCTCAAAGAATTCAGGAAGAAGAGCATCATAAACTTCATAAAAACCCATATCATCATCCTATTTGGTGTCCCTCACCCAATATTGACAAACAACAACACTAAATTATGTTCTACAGATTTAAAGAAAATCTACCAATAATACAAAATCAAGTCCAATATCTCATCTCGCAATCATGTTGAAAAGATGGACACATGGAGGCCTTCAATGATACACTATTGAATATATTCTAGAATATTGTGAATAAGTATACCAATTATTGTCCATAAGAGCTACACCATGATTTATGGTCTTATCCTACCACCATGTGTACTACCACCTAAGAAACACCATCTTCAATGGTGTACTAGACCAAGACAGTATTACCCATACAAGTACAAGTGCCTTCACTCTAAACAGCCATTTGAATATTGCTCTTAGATGATGAACAATCACAAAACCATATGTGAGAATTTTAACTGATATAGGAGAATAGATTGCACACAATAGAAAACTAGTATGTTCATTAGAATATGATAGTATATACCTTTAATAAAAAGGTTTCCCTTCATTTATTCCTTCAAGCAGAATTGGTACTAGCTCTCAGAATCCTAATGATACTGGGAAATAATCCCATGAAACTAGAAGCCAAGTTGGAAGGTCCTTATTTAATACATAGGTTATATCATAATGGACCCTACATATTTTCCACCATGGATGGGGTGTGTGTCACACCACCCAAAAATTATAGATTTACCAAGAAATACATCGTGTGAAAATCACCCAAAGAGCATCCACCTCAGATTAATCTTCATCATCATCCTAACCACATGATGTTAAAAATATAGAGTTCATCATAACCACATAAAATTTAACTGTATGGAGTTCATCCTAACCACATGACATTAAACTGTATGGAGTTATTCCTAACCACATGATATTAAACTATATAGATTTTGTCCATGTCGAATCATGATAAACTACACGATTCCTCAAGAACTATTTTTGGATTTATTTCTATCACCACCGGATATTTAGTTACTCCTAAACCTCTATTTTCAAGCCCATCCATGAGATTACGTTTTTTTCACCCTGAGTGATCCATTTTCATTACTACATGACATTAATCTGCAAGGAAAATGTCCTTATTGTATGACATAAAACTGCACGGATCCATAACATCCATCTTCATTTTTTTCACATGAATCACATTTTAAACACATGATGTTAAAATATCTGGATCCACGAGAACTACATAAGGGTTTATTCTCATTTTTAGTGGGATATTTTTGGATTCTTTGGTCCTATATCTTTTTCCAGCCACTACATGATACATAAATCCCTTACTATACCTCCGACTGCCTCTACATCATGAGGGAAACCCTTTTTATTCATTATTTCTCAACCTCAGAATGGATTCTATGAGCTAAAAAACTACAGAAAGGGCCTTCCCCTCAAAATCAAGGAATGGATGTACATGACGAGTGCATAACAGTTAGGAATGTAAGACCATAAAAGGTGTACCATGAGTCTTTTTCATATGACATTAAACTACATGGTCAATGCCCTCACCTCATGACATAAACTGTATGGTTCTCAAGATCTACGTGTGGATTGATTATCATTTTCAATAGATATATAGTGACACCTAGAGTTCCATACTTGGGTCCAAACACAACATCACCAATTTTTCATGTTGGCCCATCCTTGTCCTTGTCGCATAAAATTAAATTTCATGTTCCCTTAATAATTACATGTGACCTGATTTCTATCATCACAGGATATGTAGTGATGCCTAGATCTTTAATCATAATCCCAGCTAGAAAAATCAATAGAAACAATTCCATCGTCCTCATATGTGTCATACCTATAAAGAGAGATTTTATCATTCAATAACTACGTACGACTGGATTCTTTTCCTCATAGGATACATAGTGGCAACCAGATTCCAAACTCTGGGCCTATTCATAAAAAATAAATATAATGATCCCCCATATTTGCATATGGGTTAGGCCTATGGAGGGAAATCTCTTCAGATCTATGAGATACATAGTGATACCCAAAATTCCATTCATGGGCTCTGCTGTAAGATGACCATTTTACGTCGGGGGACCCATGCCCTCGTCATACAACACTAAATAGCACGACTCTTCAGAAGTACATCTTGTTTGATTCTCATTATCATGATATATGTAGTGACACTCGGAATTCCTCCCTCAGTTCCAACCACAAAATTTCCATCCATTCATGTTAGTTCCCGTGTAATTACCATATGTTGTTTAACTTCATGGGATCATGTCCTTACCACAAGAAATTAAATAGAAAAGTGAATGACTTGGTCACATGACATTAAAACTACACAACAAATATGTCCTTAACACATGAAAATTAACCTCACAGAAAACAACCCCACTACATGATGATAATGTTGGCAGTCCAAAACTCATTTTCATCCCCTTTCATTATACCACAAGAGCCCTACCTCAGTTTACTAGAGTACATAGTTCTTCTACCGTATTTTAAAAGAACCCCAATATATATACCACACTTTGTGTCATTAGAATCTAAAGTTTGAAAAAACCATTTATTTCCCTTGAAAAGAAACAAATAGATCTCTAGGTTGGCCATGTTATTGACGTAAAAGGGCTTTAGACCCACCAACTGGTGACATATTGGTTCGATATAAAGGGTATTCTAATTCTTATGAGACTGACATCAATAAGGCAGAACTAAACATCTTAGGGTGTTTTGGGATATACCGAGTATGAATATCTCATATCATTACTCATTATGTGAGGACCTTGATCCATGATTTACAACATTTCCATCCCCCACTCAGAAGGATGTTGGAGTAATCTAGACCCCAGGTATCCTTATCAGGATCTTGTGTAATATTTCCCACATTAGGTCTAAAGTAATCAAGACCCCAAACTACCAGAATTTTGGTCAAAACTGTACAACCCTAAAATCTGTCAAATAATTATCCAAATATCAAGACCTTAAACAACTAGTGAAATAGTTTCAAAAATTATCATGTTGAAAACCCACAAAGTGCGGAAAGATAAAAATTCGCGTCTTAGCTCACTAAAATCTTTATCATTAGAGTTTAGAAAAAAATTATGGAACAAATAAATAAGGCATAAAGTACACAGGTTTCACTTTGTGGCTTTACTAAAATCTGATATTTGATCGTTGGAACCCTCATTCCTAAAACAAATTAGAGTAATGATTTTTCATGGGAATATGTTCTCTAGGAAGTGACACATATTTTTGGGTTCTCAAAGCCTTATTGGATATTAGACATTTCACAAACCACCTTCATGCCTTTGAAATCGTAGCTAACATAAACTATCCATAACAAACTGTTAATAAGGACTCAATCAACTGAATGAACTATCATATCCTAGGAAGGCCCCCCTTAAATATTGGAATTATTGACATGACCTCATGGAATAGTAGAGGATTGATTGACTTGTACCCACCAGTTTTATTTCTCTCCATTTAACACATATATTCATGGGAACTGATTTACAACTCCTGTAACCAAACTATTCAAGTGGATTTGATGTCCTTGATGTTATGACTCCACGTTTTTCACCCCTTTTCAAGGATGGAATGAGACAATCCATTCCCAAACCTTTTGATGGCCCATTCTCATGATTTAAAACCACAAGATGTAGACCACGAGTTTCACATTAAGAGAAAAAATTCACTAGGGTAAAAGATCTATTCCTATATATCCTTGTTTCCATACCCAACTTCATCATCTAGACAGTTGATTGTTCATAAATCTTTCATAACCCTTGGAGAGAAGTAAAGATCTTCTTTTCTTGTCCGTGATATCGATTTATAAGGGATTGGACCCACCAATTAATGGCATCAATTCCATGAAAGAGAGGATATTCTAATCCTTGTGATCCCTGACGACACTGAGGCAGAACTGAACATCACATAATGTTATGGGACATACCCGAAATGTCTTCCCCTTCCCATATCCACAGAATTAATATTTTGGGTTATGATTTATATCATTCACATTCCAACAATCCATGTTGACTTAGTATCACAAGAATTTCTCCCTCAACCCATATTTCCTTCGATAAATCTTCCAAATCCCTTGGAAGGGATTCGAGATAATATTTTGTTGTCTATGCTATCAATATATATGGGATTAAACCCACAATATAAAGGCATCCCATCCTTGCAAAAATGGATCTCCAATCCTCATGGTCCAAGACAACACCACGGCAGAACTCCGTATCCCTTAGTGTTTTAGTTATCACAGGGCTTCAAACCCCATATTATAAAAGTTACAAACTAAATGACCGTAAATTTCAGTGAAAATGACCCTAAAATTCAACGTTGAAAGGACCAAGCTAAATGAAACAAAACTGTAGTGATGAAAGGTCCAAGATAAAAAACCCTAAATGGCAGCAATGAAAGGTCCATGATAAATGACCCTAAACTATAGCGATGAAAAGGTATAAGCTAAATGACCCTAAACCACAGTGATGAAAAAGTATTAAATTGAAGACCATAAACTACAATATATATTCAATTTAGTCTGAAAAATATTAAAACACCCATTATGTGGCCTTTACATAATCTTACTGATCCATCAATGCCTATCAGATTTAGAAAAGAAGATCATTATCCCTCCAAGGCATGCATTCTCCCTCCATCTATCTTTGATGAAGATGATGGTGGGACGAAGATACTGTCAAGGGCAATGATGATGAAAGGAAACTAGACGTGATGTAGGAAATTGTGGGTACTCATGACTCGAGGTCTTTTGGATTCTGTGTATTTTTAATTTCGAATTTTTAATTTTGAACTCTATTTTTGGGTTCTTTGAATCTATAACCCACACTTGTTGTTCTGGTTACTGCTCACCCATAAAGCGGAATATTTGAAAATCAAAAAAGAAATTGTCATTCAATCCTGGGAATTCATGTTTATTTGATATAACAAAAAGTATGGGTATCACTAGAGACTCACATAATGTCAAAGAAAAGGTGTTATGCATTTCATGAATGAAAAGAAACTATATAGATAAGTGAAAAGTTTTGAAAATCCATTTATATTATGAAAAATGGTGGGATGAATATCCATATTTTTAAGTCTCTATAAATCCTTGAAAAAACCTGATACATTACAATGGTCAAACTATGAAAGATCGGATGCACTAGTATGGTCAGTAAGAGTCTGAAGATAATCATAGATAGAACGTTGGAGTTACGCTCTCCCTGCCTCTTCTATATTAACTTTGGGAAGAAGTGTATTGACCAAAGTAGTGTAATCTTAGACCCTTTTTTAGAATCATATAATGAGGATGGGGATGTTGAAATATTAGACTTCAAAAGAGAAATGATCTCATCGCATATCCATATTTTCAAGGCCCAATCATCCATTTGATCTTGCATTTCAGATATTAGTTGATGAACATACTCCTGTGTCTCTGGTGTCTCCCTTATCTACCTAGAAAGGGTCGACTCATTCAAAATGTCATTTAGATCTCATTCACTTGCATCCATATCTCACTAAGTCAAACCAATTTTCTTCAATATTTCATATAGAGGATGTCAATCAAAACTGTCTACCCCTAAATCATGAAATAATTGGTGAAGACGTTCCCCTTGGTCAAGGAATACTTCCAAAGGGGTCTTAGTAATCCAAGCATGAATCTATTTCTAAATCATAAAACTTTACACTTAAGCCTCTGTAACCGTTGGAGTAGGCATGACTAAAGGAGGAATAACTAGTTGAACCAATGAAAAAGTAGGAGAAGAATCCCTATGAGACCTTCCCTCAAAAGGTGTTTTCTATGTAGCCTATGTTGTAGAGTTAATTTAACCCACAAAATTTGATCCACTATCAGGATAATCATCACTGGAGAGAGGCCTCTTCTGTGTCATCTCACTAAATTATTTAATCAGTTCCATCACCTCCATAGAAAAAGGAATTAGAAATGTTGTAGGCCTATCCACATGACAGACTAACTGGCCTAGCACACCACCCATATTAGCTGCTACCCAAGCCGGGACATAATCTTGGGTAAGGAAAATGGAAGCATTAGCAGGTGGAAGTATGATATTAGCTTCAGTATATTCATGGGACATTATCTTCCATAATTGGTGAATGACTCAAGGATGTTGGTCCACTTGAATGCTGAAAAAAGGATTAGGGGAGACTCTTTGAATATAAACAACTGAAGTGAAAATTGATAAGGTGTATAAGGTTCCCAGATAACTAGCACATCCACCCTACCTCCAAGAACCCCATCCTAGAGAGAGATTAGATATGACCTTTCTTGAAGGGACCCACTTCCATTGTCAATAATCGGCCCTACAAGTGCATGAATGGTGGTAATGTCGAAACTATTAGTTTATTGAAGCTCATATTTATACTCATTATAGATCAGAGACATGGACCTGACCCCAAAGATGTTTAGAAATCTTGGATGCAATAAGGTGTTTGGGATCTTGGAAGCAATGTAGTATTCATGAAAATATAAATACTCCACTATCCATCCAAAACAGAACAAGAGAGGGCCAATGATCTGATAAGGTGTGTTAACTTGCTGAATATGTCCCAGTATTTTTTATAAGTGTGCAAGGACTATTACTTCAATGTTGAGGTGTCGTCCTTCTGCAGGTTGTGCTACCATCACCTAAGTGCAAACTTGGATCCCTGAGCACGCATCCCCGACAAGGAAAACCCACCCATTCGGAAACATGGATACAAATCCTACCATATTATGTTCTGGAGAGACTTCATAGTTCACCTCATAACCCCATACAGTGTAATACCTAGCGTTTAAAAGGGACCAATATAATCCAGCACCATCACATATCTACTGAGAGGGACATCGATGAGGGAGTATGGTAGTCATACAGACACCACCTATAAGGACCTGATCATAGTTTCCTAGATTCAGTGCCTTGTTTTATTAAATTGGAATTTAAAAAAAAAATATGCATCCCGAAGGATGGATTATTTTAGT
The DNA here is from genome assembly GCA_963277665.1 of Viscum album. Lineage (NCBI taxonomy): Eukaryota > Viridiplantae > Streptophyta > Magnoliopsida > Santalales > Viscaceae > Viscum > Viscum album. The sequence continues at coordinate 603,696,527 of OY728122.1, forward strand.
AGCATTGGAAACAATATACATACATAAGTTCAACATTACAACTTGAAATGAAATACAACATATAAGTTTTATTGAGAACATCCACAACTATAAGTTTATCCCTACATTTCATTCATAATAAACATCTTTATGTCTTTAGAAAATGAAACATAAGAAAGGGGTGAGCTCAAATGATCAGTAAGGGTATGAAATACAGATGAATATATCATAAACATAAACATTGGTCGTGGTGAATAACTAAAAACACATGCCTTTAAAAATAAACTCAAACACATTATGGAAGGAATAAGAGATAAATAATAATGTCCTAATAAAACATAATCATGGGTATTCTACTATTTGAATAACCACATGAACTATCAATACTATTTTTGTTATGATGGAACTCATAATGCGGGACCTCATAACCATACCATTAAGGCCTTGTTCCATTACAATAATTATCCATTTTTTCAAGGCCTTTTGCCAAGACCATAATTTGTTTCATCAGAACTACCAATGCACTGAGAGGATATAGACGTTCCCACCTGAAACATACTATGTCTAATGAAGTCCTTATATCAATGGTAATATACATAAACAACATATACATTCATATTGAAAATAATATATGAAATGTAAATAACTTTCCCCAAACATTAAGCATAAAAACTAACCATTCAGAGTAAATTTGTGAATGATTTTAAGATATAACATCCATAATAGAAATAATCACAAACAATTCAATTAAATATGGTATATTATATCATAAAATATTAATCCAAATAATATGTAGTAACAAATAGTAGTGTTTTAATAGATGAACATACTCTTATAAAATCATCGAGTAATTCTTGAGATAAATATTCTTTTACTTGGAAAAGAAGAGTTCTTTTTGAAAAATATTTGTATAATAACAGAAGTAAATTATGATAGTATTTTTATTATAAAATTAGTGATTTTATAATTATAATGTTGTCAAAAAATAGAATATAGAGTTTCTTTAAAAATAGGTAAGAATTTGAGAAATTTCCTAGATTCTTGCTCATATTTTGTGAAGAAGTTTTGAAATATTCTATTAAAAAATATAACTATCCATAAATTAAAGTCGGATTTTGGATTTTAAACATATATAAAACATTAAAAAAATTATGAGTGGTAAATAAGAATAAATAATAATTTTATTGAGGTGTGTAGAGAATAAAAGAAACCCAACTAAAAATGGAGGTTTAGGTAGAAAACCCTTACCTTAAGTTCGAAGGTGTTCCTCACATTATCATAATGACCAAAATATTAAAATTTAGGTTCATAAATTAATTATTAAACAACTTACTATACCTTTGGTTTATTTATTAAAACCTTGTTCGGTTCATTAATGGCCTTTTGATGGGTTAAGAGATTCAATTTTGACTGTTTGGGAGTGTTTTCTTCCTCGGTTTCTAGGATCGGTTTACATATATTCATTTATGGATAAACATGTAGAATTAGAATGGTTGTAGAGAATAGAAGTCTTATGTTATTAGTGAACAAAAAATTGATTAAATAGTCATAAAATTAATTTGGTTATTGGGATTTAATATGAATCATTATATAAAACATTAATGATAATTGTTTTGGTTAATTGGTGGTTCTTTATCACAATGAACTTATTTTGATTTATAAACTAATATCATGTATAAAAAAATATTATAGAACCTTAAATAATTTATAATGAATATATTATAGTTTTTTTCAACCATAAAAATGGTTTCATGACCATAATTGAAGATGGTAATAAAAATTGAAAACTCGTTGCCCTTGAATGTGATAAATTTACACATCTTGGATAGTGTTTTAATTTGTAGTATAAAAGAACGAGAAAGGGGAGATGATGATGAATTATTCCTTTATAAAAAAAATTAAATTACATGTAAGGTAATGTATTCAAAACAATATTTTGATTAAAGGAGGTAAGGAAAGAAAAAGAAAAGAAGTAACTTGAAATAAAATAAATGAAAAGAGGAATCTTCCTCTTGAAGTAATCATCCTTGAGAGCCTCTTTAGGGGAGAGGTTTTGGTGTTTTTATGAGACCAAGGGATGATAGATGTGGAGGAGGAGCGTGGGAGGATATATCAGTAGAATTTAGACAAGATATAAGTCTTGATATGATTGAAGAGATGAGGGAGTGAGGGGGGGGGGGGGGTTATAGTGATAGAGAGGGATGATTTGTGAATGTCTTAATCATTATTTTATTATTTCTCTCAAGAAAACCAATAGTATTGATTATTGTGACCAAGAATAGTAATATGTGTATGTGAGTTCTAAACAAGTGTACTTACATCAATAATTATGCTATTAATAGTAAATTTAACAGATAATGTATATATATAGTAAATTACCGTATTTTACTATTCCTAAAAATTTCAAGTATTTCAAAAAATTCCCAAAAAATCACCATAACCATTTTTCAATGTGTAGAATTAAAAATTGGACTTCATTTTTTGAAAATAATTTTATATATATTATTAATGTAATTTTTAAATAAAATCACAATTTATTCAAAATATAACAATTTTAAAACTATAATTTGTTTTATATCACCTTTAAAAATTAATCATGTTCACATTATTTTCTATCCTTAAGAAAATAAAATAAAAATATGATTTAAAATTCATAAGGGTCATATTACTATTAATTTTACTGTTCATAAGGGTATGTTACTATTCATAAAAAATTATGTTTTTCTTATCAAACTCTAAATATCTTACTGAATACAACCGTGTATGTCAGTTTTTCGAAATTAAAATCACAGATGTGGAAAAATTATGATTACTAGCTAGGTTATAAAAAAGTTGTGTTATTCAGAGACTCACTATTTCGTCAATTTATTTAAAAATACTTTGGGTGTTACATTCTTCCCTCCTTACAAAAATTTCTTTCTCGAAATTACTAGAATGTTACCTCACAAAAATATTTGGGTAGTTCTTAATCATAAGATCCTTTGGCTCACTTGTTGCCTCTTTGGTTTTATGATTTTTCAACAGTATCATTACCTGTCAAGTCATCTGATTCCTAAACACTTGTTCTTTAGTGTCAAGAATTTGGATAGGCTCTTCATAGTAAGATAGGTCAGGTTTCAATTCTATACCTTTAGAAGTGAGGACATGTGTTGGGTCTGACATGTACTTTCTTAGTAACGAGACATGGATCACATTGTGTACTTTAGACAAGCTAGGTGGCATAAACAAAAGATATTCATCAAATTTAATTCTATCTAGAATTTCAAATGGTCAAATGTACATGGGGATCATTCTCCCTTTCTTCCCAAATCGTATAACGCCCTTCCATGGTGATCCAATCAAGAAAATGTGATCTACCACTTGAAATTTCAAATCCTTTGATTATTGGCACAAATATTTTTCATGTTTGAGATTCTTTGATATAGGGTTCTAATAGTATTTACCTTTTCTTTTGTTTCCTTGACAATCTCTGGGTCCACTGGTTTCCTTTCACCAACTTTATCCCAACATGTTGGTGTATGACCTCTCTTTCCATACAGTGCTTCATATAGTTCCATTTGAATATTGGAATGGAAACTATTATTGTAGGAAAACTCTACCAAGGGTAAATACTTATCCCATATACCTTGAAAGTTAAGCGAGTATAATCCAAAAATTTCTTCTAAAGTTTGGATTGTCCTCTATGTTTTCCCATTAATTTGAGGGTGATAAGCAGTACTCAATCCAAGATCTATATCTAGGTATTTCTAAATAATTTTCCATAATTTTGAGGTAAACCATGGATCACGGTCAATCAAAATTGATAGAGGTGATCCATGAAGTCTCATAAAAACATTAATATAGTGTTGTGCTAGGAGATCCAGTGTCAAGTCATCCCTTATAGTGGTAAAATGTGCAGATTTTGTAAGTTGATCCCCAATTACCCATATTGCATCATTCATTCTTGGAGTTTTGGGTAATCCAGTGACACAATCCATGGTGATGTCATCCCATTTCTAAGTAGGAATAGGCAGAGGTTTCATGACTCCTCTAGGATGTTGACATTAGACCTTTACTTTTTGACAGACTAAACATCTTGATACATAATTATAAATTTACTGCTTAATTTTTTCCTACCAAAATTGTTATATCAAATATACAAACATTTTAGTGCTACCAGAGTGTATAGGGAAATTCGAGTTATGTGCATCATCCAATAACTCCCATTTGAGATCGGGTATAGAGGGAACACATAGCCACTTCCCATATTTCATAATTCCATCTTCGCATATGGATTCATCCAACTTCCCATCTTTCACAACATTAACTTTATTTTGAAGGTTCTCTTCATCATACTGAGTGCTTTTAATCCTTTCTAATAATGATGGTTTGGAAACCAATTGAAAAATTAATGATGTTTCACCTTCTTTGTTAATTCTCATGTCTATCCTTATTAAATACATGAACACATGATCCCTTTCAATCATCATTTTGGTTAAAACTCCATGATCCTTATTACTTAATGTATAAGCTTCCTTATTTTCCTTTCCAGGGTGGCAGTGTATGGAACAATCATAATCCTTGAGTAGTTCAGGGAATCAAATTTTCCTCATATTGAGTACTTTCTATGAGAATGTATACATCAAACTCTTGTGATCCATATATATCTCAGATCTTTCACCATAGAGAATGTATTACTATTTTTAGAGAAAATATCACAATAACTAACTCAAGATCATGAGGATTATAGTTTTGGTCATGAATTTTTAACTACCTTGATTCATAAGAAATAACTCTATCATTATTTATAAGGACACAACCAAGTCCTTTCTTTGATGCATCACTGTAGATCACAAACCTATCATTCCTTGATGGTAGAGTTAGGATTAGATCATTCACTAATATCCTCTTCAATTATTCAATAAAGTCCTCACATTTTTTCTATATGAACTTAACCCCATTAAGTGTAAGTTTGGTCATTGGGATGGCTAAATGGACGATGTTCTGAATGAAACTCCAATAATAACCGGCTAAACCAATAAAACTACGTACCTTGATTCTGTTTGTTGGAGTAGGCCATTCTTTCACAAGCTTTGTATTCTGAAGATCAATAAATATTACATCCTTAAAGAAAATGTGTCCAAGAATAGAAACTAATTTAATCCCGAATTCCAACATGCTAAACTTCCCATATAATTCATTTCTTCTAAGAGTCTTCAGAATATTGTGCAAGTGATTTTCATGATCTTTTTAGCTTTTGGAGTACACCATGATATCATCAATAAATACCACCACAAAGACTTCAAGATATTCTATGAAAACTCTATTCATTAGAACCATGAAAACAGAGGGTTCATTAGTCAGACCAAAAGGAATTACTATAAACATGTAATGCTCAAACCTAGTTTGAAATGCTGTTTTTGGAATGTCTTATTTCCTTACAAGAAAAAAATGATATCCAGATCAAAGGCCTGTCTTCAAAAATAATGAGCTCCATGAAGTTGATCAAATAAATCATCAATGTGAGGTAGGGGATACTTGTTATTTATTGTTATAACATTGATCTCCTTGTAGTCAATTCAAAACCTCATAGATCCATCTTTCTTATTAACTATAAGGAGAGGGGATCCCTATAGAGAAACACTAGGATGAATTAATCCTTTATCAACCAATTAATATTTTTTTTTCAATTATAATAATTCCAATGTGGCCATTCTATAAGGGTTCTTTAATATGGGCCTTTATCTTGGAATTAAATCAATAGAGAACTCAACATCCCGCTCTAGAGGATGTCCATGTGAATCCTATGGAAACACATCAAAATATTCTTACACAATAGGTATGTCCTCTATTTGAACATTATTTTACCCAACCATAGATATTTCATTCCCTTATTCCTCAATAATTGAATTATATAGAGATATTGGGGGTGGATCTAGACAAGAATCTGTTGGCAAGGATTCTGCTATAAAGATAAGGGATTCCACACCTTTCTCAAAAATCATAACTTCCATCTTCTTGAAATAGATATTTGAATCATAACATGACAGCCTACTCATACCAAGAATTATATCAAACTCAATCACGAGTATGATGATAAGTTTAGGAAAAAAATCATGTTTATGGGTTATAAGTGGAACTGATCGACACATCTTTTTTGCAATGAAACATACCCTAGGAGTTTGTACTGACAACTCTATTGTTAAATATAGTTTGACATGTCTAATTTTCTTTGAAAACTAGGAAGATATAAAAGAATGTGATGATCCAGAATCATGTAAATCAATGGCTAAGTTCGAGGAAACAATTAATGTAGCTACCACCACATCTTTAGTAGATTCTGCCTCATCAGTTTTGACCACATAATCTTAGCCTTACTCCCTTGTAATTTTTTAGGGATGGTTTCCCTAATGCTTAGGAAATTCATGTGCATAATTTCCCATATATTTATAACTATAACATTGAAAAATGGTTGTTTCTTTCTTTCCCTTGCAATCATGAGATTGGTGACCTTTTTCTATGCACTTGTAACAAACTCCCATTCCCTTCAAGAATGTTCTAGAGTGTTTCTTCCCACAATTACTTTAGGGTTTAAGGACAAAACATCCCTTCTTCCCAATTTCCTTATTTCCTTTTCCAGATTTTTTACAATCCATATTCTTCTCTTTCCTTCCATTAAATTCATAATACATAGAAAATTATTTTTCTATCTCTATAACGCATGAGACTATATATTCATATGATGTGAAATTCTATGAGACTAGTGAGCTTCGGAGGAGTGGTTTTAAACCACCAAAAAATTGATCAATATTTCTCCTTGGATTATGTATGTAGTTCACAGCATGTATTCCCACCTTGTAAGGTTGTATTCATAGTTGGAAACATTTTCATCCTATTTCTGCCTTAGATTCAAGAATTTTCTTTCAATTTCCTCTTGTTGTTTGTAGGGAAAATATTTTTCTAGGAATATTTCCTTCAAATCCTTGAATTACATATCTTCTATTTCTTCCTCATCCTTAGTTTTTTTGATTAATGACCTCCAATAATCTGTATCTCCTAATTGACGATAAACATTCATGACAAACTTCTTTCTTTCATTACATCCCAATGTGAGAAATATTTTCTATAGGGAACTAATCCACTGCTCGACTATAAATGGGTTTTTAGTCCCATTGAATGATGGAGGCTGTTGTCGCATAACGAAATCCAGCATAGCTCCTCCATGTTGTGGATTAGGATGCTACAAATGGGTAAGGTTATTGTTCATAACCTGAGTCAGTTGTCCTAGTATAGTTAAAAGTTTCTCAGCACCAGTCACAACTCCACAAAAAACACCATTATCTTTCATTAGAGGGAAATCCCTACATTAGATACACATGTTAATGAAGTTTCCATTTCTTCCACTAGGCACAATTTCTAAATAATGGCATAGACTTGATTAAGTTATGAATCATAATGTATAATCTCAATTTAGCAAAATATGTAGCATAAATTGAAATCTTATGCATGTCTAACACAACAATCACAAACTTGGTATCTTTGATGAAAATTTTAAATTTAAATTCTTTATAATGGCTTATAAAGAAGACATGAATTATCTAAAGCATATCCCCCAGGAGTGTCAAACCAGGTGCATAGTAAGGCCCATTGTCATGTACCGGGATACCTTAGGTCAAGCTCGAAACACATTTCAATTATTTTCACTCCAAGGTACATCTGTTCCAGAACTGCATCCACTTGTAGTATCTAAACATTGATGTATTGTATAGATAGATCCACATAATATATTCCTTACCAAAAATTATAGGATGTTCTTGTATGTTTATCCTCAGAGACTATCTTAGGGTTTTCCCCTAATCTACATTTTCTAAATATAGTTTCCACATTTTCTATTAAACTTCCAATAAAACCAACTGTAAGGACCTGACCGTAGTTTCCTAGAGCTAGTGCCTTATTATATTACAATAGATCATAAACAAGGAGTATTAATCCCAAAGGAAATAATAGTTTAGTAGCTTTGGAAACAATATACTTACATAACATCAACATTAAAAATTGGAATGGAATACAAAATATATGTTTTATTGGGAACATCAAAAACTATAAGTTTATCCCTGAAGGTTATTCATAATAAACATCTTCATGTCCTAATAAAATTATACAAAAGAAAGGGGTGAGATCAAGTGATCAAGAAAGGGTAAACAGTATAGAGGAAGATATCATAATAATTAACATTAGGCATGGTGAATAACTAAAAACGAATGACTTTAAAAATTAACATGAACACATTATGAAAGGAATAAGAGTTGAATAAATAATTCCATAATAAAACATAATCATGAGTATTCTACTAGTAAAATAACCACATGAACTACCAATATTATTTTTATAATGAGTGAATTAATAATGCGGGACAACATAACCATATCGTCAAGGCCTCGTTCTAAAACCATAAATATCCATTTTGTCAAGGCCTCATGGAAAGACCCTAGTTTGTCTCATGAGACCTACCAATGCACTGAGGAGATATAGTGGGACCCACCACCAAATTACTAAGTCCAATGAATTCCTAATATTAATGGGGATAAACATAAACAATATATGCATTCATATTTAAGCTAATATATGAAATGTAAATATCTTTCCCCGAACATTAAGCATAAACACTAACCATTCAGAGTAAATTGGTGAATGGTTTTAAGATAGCACATCCACTGTAAAATTAATAAAAACCCATTAAATTATACATAGTAGATGATATAATAAAATATTAATCCCAATAATACATAAGAATCAACAAGATTATTGAAATAGATGAAGATACTCTTATAAAATCATCTAGTAATTCATGAGATAAATACTCTTTTACTTTTAACATAAGAGTTATTTTGAAAAAATCATTATATGAAACTAGAATTAAAAAAAATATAACATTTTAATAAAAAGTTAATGATTTTAGAATGATAATGGCTTCCAAAAATAGATTATAGAGTGTCCCAAAAAATTGGTAAGAATTTGAGAAATTCTCTGTATTCTGGCTCATATTTCGGGAAGAATTTTTGAATGAGCCTTTTAAAACATATAAATACCCATAAATGGAAGTAGGATTATGATTGGTAAACATATATATAACATTAAAACCAAATTTATGGGGGGTGAATAAGAATAAATAATAATTTTATTGAGGTAAGTATAGAATAAGAGTATTTCGAATGAAGATGGTGGTTTGGGTAGAAAACCATTACCTTATGTATGAAGGTGTTCCTCATTTGATCTTAATAAACATAATTTAAGTTCATAAAATAATTATTCCAGAACCACCTATCTATGTAATTGAAATATTATAACAATATTAGGTTCATTAATGGTCTTTTTATGGGTTATGAGATTCAATTTCATTTTTTGAGAGTGTTTTCTTCCTTGGTTTTCATGATCGGTTTACTTATATTCATGTATGGATAAACTTTTAGAAAGAAAATGGTTGTCCATAATAGAAGTTTCAGTTTATTATTGAACAACCAGAATATTACATGGCCATAAAATTTATTCAGTTATTGGGAGTGAAGAAGAATCAGTATATAAAACTTTAATGTCAATTTTTGGGTTAGTTGGAGGTTCTTGATCATAACAAACTTATTTGGATTTATAAATTAATATAATTCATTAAAAGGATTAAAAAACCTTAAATAAGTGATAATACATATATTATAATCTATTTTAACCATAAAAATTATTTCATGAATATAATTGAATATGGTAATAGAAATTGAAAACCCATCGTCCTTGATTGTGATAAATTAACACATCTCAGATGGTGTTTTCATTTCTAGTATAAAAGTATGAGAAATGGTAGATTAGGAATAATTATTCCTTTATCGTAAAACAATTATAGTACATGTATGGTAATGGAGTCATCACAACATTTAGATAAAGGAGGTGAGGAAAGAAAATGAAAAGAAGGAACTTGAAATAAAAGAAATGAAAAGAGTAATTTACCTCTTGATGTAGTCTTCCTTGAGAGCCTCTTTAGTGGAGAGGTTTTGGTATTTTAATGAGACCAAGGGCTTCTAAAAATGAGGAGGATATTGGGAGGATATTTGAGTAGAATTTAGATAAGTCTCAAGGCTTGATAGAAGAGAAGAAAAGAGGGAGTGAGGTGGGGTTTTATAGTGGAAGATGGGTGATTTATGAATATCTTAATAATTATTTTATTATTTACATCAATAAAACCAATAGTATTGATTCTTGTGAGATAGAATAGTAATATGTAAATGTGTGTTAAAACCAAGTTTATATATATGGTAAAATATAATATTTTACAATTCGTTAAAAAATTGAGTATTTACGAAAAATAAAAAAAATTCACCCTAACCATTTTTTGACATGTAGAATTCAAAATTGAAAATCATTTATTGAAAATAGTTTTCTAATTATTATTTATTAAATATTTAAATAAAATCATAATTTATTTAAAAAATAAAAATTTTAATACTATAATTCATTTTATATCAGCTTGAAAAGTTAATCAAGATCTCATTATTTCATAAACTTGAGAAAATAAAAGAATAATATGATTTACTATTCAAAATGTTCATATTACTATTCATATTACTATTCAAAAGGGTATGTTACTATTTATCAAAAATTATTTTTGTCTTATTAGACTTTAAATATCTTACTGAACGCAAATGTGTATGTCATTTTTTCAAAATTCAAATCATAGAGGGGGAAAATTTTTATTTACTAGGTTATAACAAAGTGGTGTTTTTTAGAGACTCATTGTTTCATGAATTTATTTTAAATTCCTATTGGTGTTACACCACAGCGGTATAAAAAAACCGCGATCCATTCCGTGAAATAAATGATTGAGTTCATCACAAACTCTTTCTTCAATTAACCTTTCACAATAACAAGCATCTCCCTCACAAAAACTAGGGTTTGTAGGGGATTGTTGCAGATGTCTATTGTAGGAAGTAATTCAACATAAATCTCTCCAAGAGGGAGGATACTACCCAGTTTATGGATATCACATAATCTGATACGTACGTCACCATGGGGGAGATGGAATGTGTTGGTCCCCGAAGACCAACAACTAATCATTTCCCAATGAATATCAGGGTTATGGAAAACAATAAATTGAGATATCCATACGACTTTGTAGAGAATAACCCTATATATATCATCATCAAACTAAAAATAGCTTTTCCTCACCTATAATGGTCATTTCCATTCATCTAAAAAGTTTCAACCAAGACAGATATCCCATTTTGAGTACCATCATACCTCCATATTATTCATAGTGGAATAAAATATATTTGAATTTCTCTAATCAATAGGTTACTGAGTGAAGTCACGAATATCTGGCCCCAAAGTAGAGTTTTCCAATAGATAGGAAAAATCTTGTGGTCGAGAGGTAACTAGTCGACCATCTCTAGCAATTGTTGTTTTCTGGTAGTGAAGAGTAGATGATACCCATAAAGATGAAAGATTGAAGTCTTAAGGGGGAATTATAACATCCTATAATAAACCAAGCCCTTAAAAATGTAGTCTATACATTAGGGGATAATGTTGGAGCTCAGATGTGAGTTACTTCTTCAAAACTTCATTATAAAAATCTACAAAACATCAGGGGTCATAATTACAATTTATAGTGATAATTTCCCTTTGATTGCATGTGGAAGGATTGTGAGGAGAACCAGAATCCATCTAAACAAGAGAATGCAGTATATGATAGAATGGTATAATAAAAAATTATCAGGCACCATTATATAATGGTTCTAGAGGCACCATGCATGTCCCATAAATCAGTAAAGGGTTCTCAGATCACATAAGGAGTTTTCAAATCACCTAATCTTAAAAGGAATCGTGGGTTGAATAAACCCATAGCAGATTTCTGGAATAGCGCGAACCCTTGGAGACTCATGATCACATGACCTGAACATGGTCTTGTGAGTGACATAAATCATATGATCAAGATGGAAAGTCCCATGAAACCCTCAAATATAACCAGAACCCTCTTAGCGGAAGTTAGAGAAATTACCAAAGTATAATTCTTTTTTGGATCAGAAAAGTTCCTGATTAAAATGGTCTTGTGGAAGAGATCTATAATAATAAACTCATAGTGAATACTTGAAAACAAGGCTTGTAATAAGGGTTCACAAAATGGTCTTGAGATGGAGGTACAAAACAACGAAAAAGGTGATAATGGTCTCCAGATAGGGGTGACTAGTGGAATGAATTTATATCTACCCACCCATATATATATAGAGAGAATTTCTTGGAATACCCAACGTCGCCCAAGAGACCAAATATCATCGAAAACACTAATTTGTGACACCTCCAATTAATCAATTGCGCATTTACGTTCCCCAGAACTGAGCCCTTTTCCTCGAGAATTCACTCACCAGGGTGGGGGGGGCATTTGTTAATACCCACCAAATAAATATCAGAAAAATTAAAAAGAAAAAAATACATAAACATGGGTTTTAATTTCCTTGAGAAGAAAAGGAAGGAGAATGTGGTTGATCCCTATAAATTATATGAGCCTACATGTGACTCGTGATCTTGGATCCATCATAAGGTCACACAAAGTCCTATAAAGTAGTGCATAACCTAGAACATGTCCCATAGAACCCCCTTTCGACATGTATTCCAACTCTTTCAATGGCTCCCCTAATAACCAGTGGCTACGTGGAGACCATCTAATGAGTTCCCCAGACCACATATTTTTTCCTTGGAAAGATCCCGAAAAACCATCCAAAAATCCTTTAAAAATTGGAGAAACATATCCAAAAGGTGGAAAACCCAGTGGTTATAAAACTCATGCGCCACATCATTGTTGGTACGGATACATTTCCTTGATTAAATTCATGAAAATTCTCATAAATCCTGAAACACTGTAAAATATAACACATAAGGTGGAAAGGAAGGTAGTGTGTGGTACTTGTGGTCATAAAAGAAATGAGATATGCCTCAAGTGGTCATGAAGACACCAGAAGACCTCAAAGACATGTCCACATCATCTTATGAAATCCCTTAGGCTTTCCATCCTTGCCATGTGAGAGTCCATAGGTATGTTTAGGAAACTTCATGCATCTACTTTGGTTGTTTATAAAAAAATGTATAGTTTTTTCTAGGAAATGATCGCACACCTCAATATGACCCATATTAGTCACATGGGGGATCAAAAAAATTAGAGTAATTTCCTTTTACATTACTTGTGAAATTGTGAATGACCAATGATCATTGAAAAATAAAACAAAGGGGATAAAAAGGGCAGTATGAAGAAGCATCTTGCTATCATAAAATTCTTGCGACATGTTAAGGTAGTCTTTATAATGGTTTCACAAGACTCCTGGACAAGCCTATCTGATCTTTTGAAGACACCAAGACAAGCCACCCATGCCTCAAAAAATGTCTCAAGCAAGGCATCAAGCTCTCGTGAATTCCATTTAGAATTTCCATGTGAAAAAATAAAATTTCTTTCACATCCCACATGATCAAATAAGTCTCAAATAATTTTAAATAATATGATAAAGTGAGAATTAATGAAAGAGACTCGCAACCACTAAAAATCATGAAACACACTCATAATTACCCATTGTAAAGACTCATGAATCTGCATGGTGGCAACCCCCTTCATCGACTCCATCCTGGATCCAAGCTAGATACACCACAAAAAACAGTGAACAATAGAGGTGGAAAGGCCTATAAATTACCCACCCCAACCTCAAACAATGGGTTGGACTCATTCCATCTAAATCTACCATGACTACGCATAGAAGAACTCTTAGACTCTCACGCTAGTACTAGAGAGGATTTATTTAATCAAGTGGATATCACGACCAATAAGTTCTCTATTAGAAAATATGATGGCGTGCAACTAGGATGATCATGTGCCATTCATAAAATCACTTTTTGTGATCATTCATATATCATTCCGTGGACTTCTAGTAGGGAATGTGAAGGATAGACTGCATGTCTACTAGATCAAGTGATATTCAAAATAAGTTGACACTAAATAGATCTAAGGAATTAACTATACAAGGGATAGAACAATGACTAAATGTGGAGAACTTAAACCAAAACTTTTTCATTGAACCTCATGCGGTTCACATGACCCCTCATGTATGTGTGAATACTACTAGACAGATCATCCAAATCTTGTAATGCTATTTCACCATTCTATATGGTCATGAGAGTTTATATAGACATGTCAGTAAAAGTTTTCACGGTCCTCATAGGTGTGTCACCTTAGTCAGAAAAAGTCCCTGTGGACTTATCACCTAAGCCTCACAAAGGCCTTCAGATTCAGCACCCAACTCACTTAATGGAACCCAATTATGTCATCCATGTCTCAGAGACGCATACAGGCATGATAAAACATCACTCATGAAACCCTACAGTTATGTCAGTCAAGATATGTGACACTATTTGGACATGTCATCCAAGATATACAATTTCCCCCTAGGAAAACCATCTAGATCATGCAATGTCCTCTATACAAGTCAACTATGTCATGGGACACCCTGTAGATAAGAAGACCAAGATCGAATGTAATCCTAGGATTTGAATTTCTTGTTCATCCTCAGTGTGTAATCCCCGAAAAATAGGGAATCCTCAGATTGTAATCCCCAATAAAAGGGAACTATGACAACTTAGATTCCATCCATATTCAGGATATATAAGAAACCTCTTTCTGAGATTCGTGCTCCATATTTATTATCCAGGGTGATCTGGATATGTAATACATATCCTTAAATAAATTACATTAATCAATTTTCATCCCTTTCTTCTCACAAATATCATAGCTCACTTCACCTTATGGATTTTTATTGTCTTTGTCATCTGTTCCATAAACCCCTAGGTAACAAAGGTAACCTCATGGTGTAAACTCTAATGAATTGAACTATGAGAACTTTGATTCCTGCAATAACTAGGATACATAGGAAACCTTCCAATGAACCAATATCAAATAAAAATATTCTTGTATGTAAAACCTATGGAAATAATATTCTAACCATGAGGACCCAATCATTCCCACAGGCCGATCACTTTTTCTCATCCATCTGCAGACTGAGTAATAAACTGAACTATGATGCCTCTGATTCCTATAATGACCAGGATATTTAGGACTCCATTCTGAGACCCGAGATTTTCAATAACTCCTCTTGGTATTGTCCCAGTACATAACCCCCATTCTAGGATAAATGATATTTATCTTCTTCCATCCCTTTTATCTCACACCAAGCATACCCATGTGGGCTTAGCAAATTACAATAGTCATATCATATGCATCATAAGTCTTTATAATGACAAGGGAAACCTAAGAGTGTAAGCCCTAAACATGTGAACAATGACAACTATGATTCTCTCTATAATCAGGATATGTAGGACATATCTCCATTACTCGATCTTGAACAACTAGTGTCCTACATCCCTCATATAATCCTTTCCACATGACATTAAACTGCATGATTGCAACAAACTATGTGGGGTTTGATTCATACCATAACCCGAATATGCAGGATGCCTCATGATGGATCAATACCCTCTCTGGAATATTAACCTCCTCATTTTATATAAGCTAATTCCAAGGCATTTGGTTATACAGTTTTAGCATATAAGAGACCGACCATTACTAGAGAGTGACAGAGAACCTCAGATACACAGATATGGATTCAATAAAGAGACCCCCATATTTTCCATAAAAAAGGGAATTAACCCAAGAATCATTTTGTAAGGGGTAACTAGTTCTATATCAAGATTATGAATAGATTCATGGACATATATTAAATATATAAGTGACTCCTAGAGTAGGAAATAGTTCCACCCAATAGGGTGTGATGAGCCTGACCTCCCATCCTCTCGAACAATGTGAGTCCCCAAGAGTTTCTATCCTTGAAAAGCTAGATGAAAATTAACCTTTGGAAAGTAGGTTTTTATGCAGCTATGGATGGGAGAACCATTGGGAGTTTTTGGGATAGATGAAAAAATGGTGAACCCGATGCGCGCGATTGAGCAAGGCATTATAACCCCTCCCACAATCAAACCATCAAGTGAAACCCATTCCATGCCTTAAATCCCACAAAAATATATATATTACTATATATATATATATAATTGGAGAAATAATATATTTTTAATAAATATAAAAACAATGTTTCTAGTAAAAATTATTATTCATTATTTATATATATTAATTGAGACATAGATAAATTATATCATTTAGAATTAAAAAATTTGAAAATTAAACGATAAAAAATTGAAAAATATATGCAGAAATAACAATTTATTTTGATGAAAATAAATAATAAAACATCATGAAGATTATCGAGTTACTTATAAATAAACAACTTAGATCTAAAATTTCAAAAATCAACAAACAACTTGATAAAAATATTAAATCATATCTATAACCAATAAAAAACAACAGTTTTAAATTTAGTATCGCATTAACACTTATATAAATTAATTTTATAAATAATATACATTTCAAAATAAGTTATTAAAATAAATAAATATATCACATACAATAGTAATAATAGAAAATTTGTAATTGATTCATATGTAACGACATGAAAATGAAATAATCTTCAAATGTGGGAAATCAAAAATGGTGGTTGAATAATAATGACGATGATAGGATATGACTGATCATAATGAAGAATGATGAATGACCATGAAGGATGAAGAACATGGAGTGATATCTAAATGGTTTGGTCACATAACGAGAGAGTTAGGGTTTCAGAGAGAAGTTATTGACCCCATTGACTAGGGATGGAGAATAAGGAGTGATCATTGTAAGGTATGGTCACATAAATATAGGGCTAGAGTTTATGTTAAAAAAATGTGGAGAAGCATAGGTTATATCGAGGGAATAAAAAGAATTCTTGGATGGGTGCATTTTTTTAAATCTTTTTTAAACAGGTTTTTAAAACAATTATTTATATAACCAAAATTGATAAATTTTTTTTCATATTTTTTATAAATTAAATGACATGAAAAACCATGGCCAATAATATTATACATCAGTTATAAAATAAACAAATATCAAAAACGATTTTAAAAATGGATTTACACACCATATAGGTATAGTTCACACAAACTAAGGACCAATATATTACATTATATCCACCCGTTTAATTTAAAGTGTGTAGTTAGAATACATTCCATATGTGGTTACATGACATGGACATAATTGGAGTACATACCCGGAGTGATCTCCTAGGATCCCACCTCATGCCGAGTGGGACCAGATGACCTGAGTGACTGGTAGTACATGTAACACCATGATATTTTTATGAAATATTTTTATTTAAATAATTTGATAGCTTTCATTTCATGCACCAATATCTTTAAATGAACTACATAACATTATTAAAATATTATGTGTCAGTTATATCATAACCATTAGATTAGTGAGAATGAATAGTAATAACTAAATTATGAAATATAAAATAAAATGATTAGAATAAAATGATTATGAATAATAATGATTAAAATATTATGTGCCGATAAATTTATAAAATAAATTCATTATTTATCAAATAATTATAATTAAAAACAAAAAAATAATTTAAAAATAAAATTAATGTTTTTCAGAATTTTTTTTTGATTACCATGAATTTTATATCAATATATTAAATAAATCTATATTGGTGAATAATTTTATTAAAATTTATATATAAATAATAGATCAAAATTTTTAAACATACAAAAAATATTTTTCTAAGAAGAGGATAATATTTAATCTAGTTTTATGCTTAAAATTTATTTTTTTAAAAAAAATAGTTTTTACCACATATTTAGTAGTTACATTAAAATGAATTTCTTCCCTTTATAAATATTCAATTACATAAAATTAATTGAATAATTATAATCAAGAGGATAAATTTTTTTAATTATGAATCTTTAATATTTAGAAAATATAAATAGTAATTGTGTTAAAATTTATCACCTTGATAAAGGGTAAATCAGGTTAATATGGATTAAAAATAAGTGATAAGGATCAAAATTTTCATCCTAATTATTATTAGATGATTTAAATTTTCCTATTAACACCTATGGTTTTAAATTGAGTTATTTAATGGATAACATTCCATTAAAATTAATTATATATTATTGAAACCAAACGATGTGATAAAATTTCACTCTCTTAGTTTTAAATATCATCTATGCATTCACATAAAGAAAACAATACTTATGAATTAATATTAATTGTAATTTTATGACTAATGGAATTATATTCATGATTTTAATTTATATATATTTTTTGGAATTAATTAATTGTAATGAACCGACCCAAATACCCTCTCAAACTGGTATACGACCTGACCTGTCAGATACCCAAAGGGAATTCTTGATCCCCACAGGATGACGACTAGCACCCTTGAATCAAACAAAAACTAGAGGGAAGGATTTCTCCAAACATGATGAAACAACATGTCACATATGTAAAAAAGGAAATAATAGAAAAAAGATAAATATATTCCATTAGAGAAAGTAGAGATCCAAAACCAAATAACTCAAGAGAAGAAACAATCTATTCGAACAAGTCCAATCACAAAGGACTACCAAAATAGGAAAACCAGCTACTCCATGTTATAGCATGGGAAACATACCAACTTATCACCATGAGCTACTCAACTCTGTTAATAGAAAACCTCACCACCTTACTGTGGCACATTACAATTCCAAGCATCAAAAGACATTACATGGTCCACACACCACCGAAGGGGTACATAGGGTGTGAGAAAACAAGCTCAATAGCATCCCACCTAGGAGTTCCATAACAAGTATCTATACAAATAACTCAAGTATGTTCATTAAAAATAAAACATGGAATGATAATTAGTAAAGTAGTTTTATCAAAGCATTGTAAATACTTAACTTTCTCAAACAATTTAAAAACAAAGGAAGGTATATCAATTTCAACCATAATTTACATTATCATTTATCAAAATACAATCACACATATGAAAGAAAAAATAGCACAAATCCAATAATAGGTAATCATGCCAAGAACTTAAAAAGTAATTCTAGAAGACTACTCCTACCATAACAAATGACTAGTTCACAAGAAGTCCTTATAACACAAGACTAAGGAGAAGAGGAACACCCAATGAGTGACCCCCAATGATTTCAAGAAAATGTCTTTAGAACAACATTCCTATGGAGTACAGAAAATCCCCATGAGAAAACCACTCAATGATAATATGGACGATAACCATAAGATAATCCTTCCACCTGTGTACTAAAGGATTCTCATGTGTTTCATTTCATAAATCATTTCAATTATTTGAAAATACCCCCTTTTCCATTTACAAAAAACTAGAGAAAACCACATTTTATCAAAAATACAATTAAAAATAGAAAAAAATCACGCCAAATTAATTTATAAATAAATTTATAAAAATATAATCAAAATAGTTCACCCAAAAAAGGATAGTGAGGGAAACACCTACCTCAAATTTGGGGCTGCACACACCCACAAAGGTTCATCCAAAAAAAATATCACAAAAAAGAAAAAAAGGCCCTAGAACCAATATACACTTCTTAGAAATGATTAAATTTAAAAAATGGTAAGAAAAGAAGAGGAAACAAAACAATATTTATGAATGCATTGCCGCCACACCACAACCAATAAAATAAATGACATTTGAAATAATATCGCACGACTGATCTAGTGATAAATGAAAGGAATCATCAATATAGATCAATAAATATGATAACACAACATGATGGCTCTACCATGATCAAATAAATAAGAAAAAAATGACTTACTCACACAAATAGATGAAAACCAACTGAAACAACGATCAATCGTTGGACAAATCAATCTTGATCAAACAAAGACTCCCAAAATCACTGTAGAATGGCTTTAGGAATATATATAAAGTATATATAGAAAAATGAAATAAAATTTAAGCTAAGAATAACCCTAAAAGACAAAATCATGACATTTACATGGCCTGCAATCCTTGAGAATCAACTATTCCAAAAAAAACCCATCATATTTTTATAAAAAATAATCCTTTTAACATTACATAGAATGTTATCTTTACGTGGTGTGTAATCCATTTATTTTGTGTACTAGGTTCACAGAATATACCCTGTTGAACTTATGCATCATGTAATCCCATTACAAAAAATTTATTTATCCTACAGTATACAAAATACAGATTCTTACACCAAAATCCCAAATAAACACAGGCATTTTCTGAACATGGGGAAAACCCTGTAGTGCCATTAATACCAATACACCCAGACTCCATTAAATTCAAACAAACATACATCCCTATACTTTAAGTCATTTCCCCAAAAAATGCTCTCCATCATTGGAAGTCCCAAGACACACCCAATTAAAGACTAAAACAAGTAATGAGATAGGAATTACATGAAATCATGTAAAATTTTGTTACAATAATTACCCTAGAAACTTATAGAGTGCTGATGTAGTAATTATTCAATTAATAGAAAAAATAAAATTAAAAATATAAAAAGTATAAAAAGTATTATTATTTGACATAATTAAGGTGATCCACAAATTTTATATATTAATATGAAATGTTAGGTATGTTATAAAATACATTTTTTGAATTATAAGTGTTTTCATGATGTTATTAAAGTCAATGTAATGAATAGTGTAAAAATTGGTAATAATAATATTTTATGAAAATAATAATTTATTAAATTATTTAAAAATAAGGAAAAAATTAAATAAGGATAAAGGGGGTAATTTATGCTGTAAAATATTATCAATTATCCATTTATGAGTATATAGTTACCTTATATATATAAAATTGAAACCTTTTAAGAATGAAAAATATGTTACCATAGTTAATGTTATAATAGACCAGAAAGTTAGATTTTTATTTGATTTTCCAAAAGCCGCATTCATGGATTAGAGGTAACCTACAGATAGACCAAGAGGGAACCCCAAAAAAACAACTGCATCGAAGTTCAAAATTCAAAATTCAAAAAGCACACCACCACCGAGAATCACACTTGAAGATCGATCAAATCACCTTACCACCAGCCATCATCATTCACCATCGACATCTATCACTGTGTCAACATCATCTTCCAACCACCACGAAAACCGGTCACCGGAGATAAGGTTAATTAAATAATTAAACCAAAAGATAAGGTTTAAAATAGAAATTAAACCGCTCCAAATTTTATTGGTTGTTGATATTTCTACAATATCATACCCTATGTTTTATTTCATGTCCATTTGGAATTATTTCACTTTATAATAGTCTTAGTATATTTTTATAAAAGAAATTATAATAGTGCCTCTCACGGCTATTATAAAAGGACACCTCCTCGCTCACTTCATTACACCAATTTTTTCCATATATCTTGAACATAATCTAAAAAAATTATCTTATAAACTTCTCTATACATATTATAGAGGTTATTATCTTACAATAAGAACAACCTTAGGGAACTTTATTGGAGATCTAAAGAATTCATTTTGAATAAGAGGTGATCGCTCTAACTGATCACTTTTTTTCTACTATTCTTTAACTCATATAAATCATATATGTTAATAATAAAATAAAAAATTAAGTATCCTAAATATGGATATATTATATTATAATTATTATTATTAAAAAAAAAATAGATAACCTCCTTCCCATAAAATATAAGGAGAAAGTATCACCCATGAATACATATGACTTACCCTCTCTATATAGTGATACAATTCATTTTTCATCACAGTATTCTATTTATGGTAATTATGATAGATTAAATATTTATATATGATATTTATAACAGTACTATACTTATATAAGGATAATATCATGTTTATATTCTTACCTTCTAATCTTTTTGGAAACAATAATGTCACTCGTGCGTATATAAGTACCATAATCTCCATGATATAATCTAATTCATTTTTAATTTATATTCTAAATGGATGGTAATAAGGATTAATTTTCGGAATATATTTTAGGTAATAATAATTCATGAAATTTTAATTGTCATTTACCTTTCTTTTATTTCACTAGTGAAAAAACAAAAGCATCATTCATGCGTACACATGACCTACTGTATCCACGAACGATGTAATTCATTTTTCTATCTCTAGTTTTTATGAATGATTATAAATATGTATATAAATATATAGATTATTTTTATACATGATTAATGTTTTTTAAATGATGGTATTATTATCAATTAATAAGTACAAGGACTTTTGAACCCAAAAATGATTGGAAAACGAAGCAGTTATCACTCAGAACAGTGGTTTTAATTAAATATTATGGGTAAAAGATGTTATGAATAAATAATATATGGTGTGATAGATATATAGTTATTTAATAAATGTATAATAAATCCCTATTCACAATACATGATTTTTTAATGTGAATAAGGAAAATCAAGACATGAGGTAAGGGTTTATTTCACAGTCTTATCATTATTATTGAATATTTATGTTTATGTCCTCACTTTCAGATATATATTTTTCATATCCATGACTTATAAAAATGTTTTTAAAAAGGAATTTAGTATTATTTTAAATTTTTTTAAAATAATTTTTACACATGATTGAATTTTTAAAAAATGGTTTGAAAGGAATATTTTTGTCATTTTCTAAATAGGTTTCTTTGTGACGCTTTTGGAAACAAAATATGGAAGGAATGTTTTTTTACTTATGAGGAATGTGAATATTTTACCCCATAATGAATAACCAATGCTTTTAAGGTTCCTTTTAAAGTTAATTTACAAATAAAATGTTTTCTTTTAAAAGGGTGTGGTTTTTAAGGAGAAGTGATTTTAAAATAGAAAAGTTCTATTCATCAATACTTTTTTTCAAACTGATATTTCAAAATATTTTTACAAATAAGATTACATATATTGATGTTACATATAATTTAATGGGGATATTATTCAAGGATACCACCCATATTATTTATATGGACAATTAATGTTTATAATGGAAAGAAGAAATGTTTTTGAAACCCATTTTCCATGGGTTGGACTATGATGCAATGTTTATAAAACCCATTTACATTCATGGGTCATGATTCAATGAATGATTTATGAAATTTTGGAACACATATGTATGATTTTCATAATATTATATGTGGGAACTATATCTCCCTTTAATGAATTGGGTAAAGTATTATATCTCATGAGATAGATATAGAAGACAAGTCGACATGCTTAATTAGTTTTGGGAAACATGTCAATGTGCTTGATCTGTTATGGAAAAAAGTTGATGTATTTGATCCATTTTGGGAAAAAAAATTCAATGTTATTGATCAGTTATGGGAAATAAGTCAATGTTCTTAATCTGTTATGGGAAACATATTTTGATCTTTGATCCGATGGTATTGGAAGTTATCCTTGACATATGAAATTGTTTCTATACTTATGATGACCCCATATACATTTATGACATGATCTTATAGTTCATGATTGAGTTATGATTAATTATCAATATTATTATTTTTGTATATTTTTAAATGTTAATATTTTATTTCATAACTCCTATTTATTATTTTTTTATGTTATGGTAAAGATCTCATAATCATATGCTTATCTTATGCTTTCATATGATCATAAAATTATATGCCCCATTCTTACTCTTACTAAGAATATTAAATTACCATTTTCTTATGTTTCCTTTCCCTAGGATATGAAGAAATTTTTTGTTAGGGTTTGCCTATGAAGAGTTCTATATGGGAAGATATTTTTGAGAGATATTGAACATATTTTATAAAATAATAAGATTGAATATATAATCTCCAAAGACTCTAAAATGTATGGTTCTAGAGTGGATTGTATTATATAATATTTAATTTAATATATTAATATGTGATATTTAGGTATAAAAATCATGGTCTATTATAGTAAACATGAATTCCATTCATGGATATCATAAAACACACAAGACCATATACAAGTCGTGTAAATCAAGTTGACATTGTATTGTGGATCATATATGTGTACCAAGTTCTTACCCATTTGGTATTTCATGTCTTGTACAATACAATACATTTTTAGGTTGAAATCACATACTATATGTAGTTAAGTACTCATCGAGACATCTCCCAAGGGGTTACACACTAGGAACCCCTAGAGTACATGTCATATACTTTTATATACATGGTGGATTTTTGAATCTCCTTTTTGAGGCCTCAAATTTGGGCACATGATTAGGCCATAATTATATTTTTTCTATATAGAACATGATGGTATACCCATATTTTGAATAAATGGTGATATGTTAGGTGATTTGGGCATTTTTTCTCTATAGGGATAATGGCTAGGATTGTCTTGTTGTTCGGAGTAAAAATGGGGTTACAAACTCCCCTGATGACATTATAATGATTGGTTCCGGGTCCCTATATTATTCATTGTTTTTGGTACTCCACCACATGATTAGGGTGTGGGTCCTCCAGATCGGGCATGGAGTTGGTACTCCCTAGGATCTGACAAGGTTCCGGTCCTCCACATGGCTGATAGAGTTTGGAATTCTCCCACTAATGTGATGTGTGGGTCCCCTATCTATGGATTTTGGTACTCCATCAATTAATGTGCATCACTCGATGAAGCACAGGTCCTCCAATATGGATTCTATGAGATTTGTGGGTTTCTATGTCTCATTAGTTGTGGTGATAGGGTTTATAACACTTTTTATTGAAATATATTATTAGCCAAGGTGCGAGTTTTTCTAATATCTTTCTAGAATGATGACATAATAATTGTGGACAATAAGGTGTAGTCGTCTCTTAACTAACAAGTATACTTCAACAAGGAGAGGGTTATCATTTTTATTTTTAAATAAAAATTTGGAATTCATAAAATTGATCATTTTAGATACTTTGGACCTTGTGACTCATTATGAACCCTTTGGTGTTCTTTAGGATTTGACTTGTAGATGAGATATTTCATTTCTGGTGAGATATAATCTTGTATGTATTTTTATTGAGATGACTGAGACTTCTTAGTGTCCTTGATACTTTTAGTGGTAGAGCATACATATATTCTTTCTGTATTATTATTTCCACTTTTTTATGAGGTTTTGAGCTGACAGATTGTTTTTTTTCCTTTGAGGATTTGAGGCACCTTGTTGAGTATGTTTCTACACACCCAGACTTAGGCATTCTAACTAAATGAGTTGTGTATATGCATATGATACATAGTTTAGAGATGGTATTAGTGGATGTAGAGCTATTATGGTTTGATCATAGTTAATCCTTGATGATAGTAGATTGATCTTGGTGGTTCATGGTGGTGGTGTTGTTTATTATAGGGGGAGATAAATTGAGGAGTAGATTCGACAAGTAGAAGATTTCTAGAGTCTCATGTTTATCAAATTTAGAGACTTTAAAGGATGGATAGTTCCAATGGTGTGTTTCCAGTGTGGTGATCTATTTATCAAGTGATGTATTATGAATGTTTTTTATATAGTATACTTTTGGCGTTGGTGGTTAACAACCACCAAATAATTTCATGGTATTTTTCCAAAACCGGTGGAAAATGCGGTGTCACAAAACATTTTGTGATAGTTTTTAGAGCTGTAAAAGATTGTTTAGCGGAAGTTTTTAAAATTGTTTTATTTTTAAAAATTTTATTTACATATTTAAATAATTTAATAATTTAATAATTAAATAATTAATTAAATAATTAAATAATTAATTTTCATACAATGCATGAATATGTAATGATTTCCTAGCATAAATTGACCAGATATACGTGCTAGGTGAGATTTGAACCCCTTGGGTCTTAGTTATTTTGCAATGACATTACCATTCTAGTAGGCTCATCATGTTTTGTGTAAACAAGTTTTAATATACTGATATACATACAGGTAAATTCATATAAATATGTATACATTAATAATAATATTAAATAATAAGAATAAATAAGAATAAACAAAAAACAAATTATATATTACAAATAATTATTAAATAAATAATAAATAATAAATAATAAATAATAAAAAAATTAAATAAATAATGAATAGAAAATAATAAATAAATAAATAAATAATAAATAAATAAATAATTAATTAATAATTAATTAATTAATTAATTAATAATATTAATTAATTAATAACAAATTGATAATAATTAATCAATCAATATATAATAAATAAGTAAATAATAATTATTACTTAAGAATAAATAATAAATAATAAAAACTTAATTAATATATAATAAATTGGTAATATGTAAATAATAAATAATAAATAATATGTAAAAATCTATTATATACATTGAATGATAAAATAATAAATATTAAATCAATATAAAATAAATAAGTAATAAATAATTATTTAATAATAAATATTTAATAATAAGTGTCAATGGGGCATAGCTGGTAACTTGTGCTTGGCTGCAACATCACATGGGAAAGCGGTCTTCTGCTTGACACCTACTTTCAGTATTTGGCCCCTAATTTATTTGGGGGTAGTGGATTTATTTCCTACACACGTTGTGTGTGGGTGGTTTTTGAGTGGTGGTATCACCATTGGGCAGCAATACAACACAATATTAGTGGTCTATGATGGGCAATTGGCAGTATGAGTAGTGCGGACGACCAAGCCCATTCGTGGTGGGGATGATTGTCGGTGGGTGCTCAACGATGGTTTTGGCTGGCCATAGAATTTATGATGTCATGGGACGAAATATTCACGATGATGACAACCTGAGGTAGGAATGTGCGATTCCTTAGGCAACAAGGGTGTCAGATGTCCTTTTGTGTGGATGAACTTCCATAGAGGCAGGTGCCGACAATGGACCAAAGGCGGGTGAAGATGAAGAACTAAAGGTGGATGGACCTCATCTGAAGAAGGAGTTGGACAGACGTGCAATAGATGGGCATTGGGGGATCTGGTCAAGTAAACTATAAGGATTAGGTAGGCACAT
Source organism: Viscum album (assembly GCA_963277665.1). Taxonomy (NCBI): domain Eukaryota; kingdom Viridiplantae; phylum Streptophyta; class Magnoliopsida; order Santalales; family Viscaceae; genus Viscum; species Viscum album. Next base: position 603,723,376 of record OY728122.1, read on the forward strand.
AGTTGAGCCATCAGGCCATGTCTTTATTAGGTTTAATACCCACTGGGCCAACATGTCATGTAATGGGATTTTTCTGTCCCGTAAATGAGAGGATATGTTTGGTTTCAATAAAAATGAGGGACCAACCTCTTGCATATTAATAAATAATAAATAATGAATAGTAAATAAATATATACAATTACATATAAATTTATTTAAATACTTTTATAGTTATATTATAAAAATATAAAAATGTAAATAAATTTATATAAATGTATATAAATACAAGCATGGAGACACACACACACGATACGAAAAAATACATATATATATATATATATACAAACATTAGATATATAAATATACATTAATGTATATTAATATAACTAAATAGATATAAATATCCTTAAATATATATACGTATAATGAAATTTACATAAATGTATATAAATTCACATTTATATTACAGAAATATATAAAAACACACACACACAAACAATTTTATATTAATATATATATATATAAACACATGTAAATATATATATATACCCACATTACATATAAAAATATGTACACATAAATATGAATAAGTATTTACAAATGTCTATAAATGAAGAAAAATATGAATAAATACATATAAATATCAAGGAATAAATACAATTATATATAATTTTAAATAAATATTGATAAATATATATAATTTATAAATAAATATACATAAATGTACAGAAATATAAAAAATACATATATCTAATAGATAATAAATAACCAAAAGAGGAAAACCAACATAAATTTCAACCATAAAAAGTCAATATAAATATAAATCCATGGAATAAAATCATATATTTCCCAACAATCATATAAAGAGACAGTTAAATTAAGTTTAAATCACATCAAATGTTCAAAAATAATCACATCTAAACAAAAAAATTAGGTTTAGAGAACCTATATGCATTTTTAACCTAAAAAAAATAGTCTCTCAGGACCCCCCTAGTTAAAATAATTTAGAAATTTTCAAAGGATTAAATTTAACATCTCATTGATCACAAAAAAACACTCAAATCAAATGTTATGGTCATTTGAAGTTGAAGTTCTATTTTTTGACTTCACCTAAAATAAATTTTACTCTATTAATTATTTCCAAATTATTATCTAATTTTATTATATTTTATTTCCTGATATTTAATTTCACTGGTTGTGGAGCTAAAACAGACACCTAGATCAACGGTTATGGTCATTTGATGCTGAATTCCGAATTTTAACTTATCCTATAATTGATTTATGTTTAAAATATTTTCTAACTAATAATTAAAAATAATTAATAATTAACACAAAATAATTCATTAAAATTAAAAATAATAATAAATTATTATCAATAATAATTTACAATTATTGATAATAAATAATAACCCCATATTAAATATTTAAATTTTTTTTGATTATTTAATCTATAATTTAACGAAACATCACTAATTAAAATTAGTTTTTAAAAACCACCACTAAAAATAAAAAATCTAATTTAGTGACCAATTTGGAAATATTTCTGCTAAAAAATAAAGAAATAAAAATTTAAATACATATTTAGCGGTGACTTTTAAAAATAAACAATATTTTTTTCATGAATTATTTAGCAATGATTTTGAAAACCATCATAAAATTCATTTTTCCCTGTAGTGAATGGATATATGTGAATATTATATGTTGTTTTAGGTTGAGGCCTCCCATATTATATCATTTTCTCACTTGATGTTAGTTTCCTATATCTTTCCTAATGAATGTGGGCTTGATTCAGCATACTCAATTTTCTATTTCCCAAATAGGGCTTTTGTGGGTTGGGTCATGTAATTACATCCCAAAAAATATATCATCACATAATATTTACACAAATAAAAATAACAAATCTAGTGAAATAAATCTAAAAAAACACACATGATATCCTATATCAAAATTATTTGTTTTCTTACTATGCATATCATAGAAAAAAATTTAGATGATATGATAACCCCTAATATAAGATTTAATAAATTTAAAATTTGATGATAAATTAGTAATAATTCCTCCCATTAAAAGATGGAAACATTTAGAAAATATAGTTTATGAGTTAATGAAGCTTGAATTAACAATGGTAATATTCACTTGAAATTGAAAATGACAAGTTGAAAATGAATCTATAAAAATATAAAAAAATATAAAATGATAAAAAAGTGAAAAGGTAAATGATTTTTATATGATTGAGTCAATAAACATATGATAATTTAGTTGGACTATGTAATTTTTTGCCTGTATAAGTGGAAGTTAGAGGGAGTAATCGAGTTATAGGATGAAGATGAGGGAGTAAACCTTGGGAAATAATCTAGGGTATTAAGTCCATAAGATGGGGAGGTCATAAGAGTGTTGAGTAATAAGCTAATGAATTAAAACCTAAGGTGGAAGATGTTGAGGGTGAAAGTATGTGATATTAGGCCAACTGAGTAATCCCATTGGTGGATGGGACACATTGAGTAACAAAAATGGAATAGCCTGATGAATTATGATCTTAGGGGAGCTAGAGAGAGTAAACATTGGGAAAGAACCATATGTAATAAGCCCTTATTATTTCTTTGAGAACTATGAAGTTTCCATGAATAGTTATAGATTCCAAACTAGGGGTGGATCAAATTTAACTAATATTTAACATTTAATCAAATTAACCTCTATTATATGCATGTTAAAGTATACATCCACTCTCAATTTTAATTCACAATGTTACCCATGTACAAAAATATATACAAGAGAACTTAATAAGAACACATGATTTATATGGTTTTCTCTTAGTGTGTGTGACTAGGTATTTACAGTGAATGGTATCATCCTAGATACAAATTAATGATTTAGTATCCTAAAGTATATTACAAAGTTATATATTAAAATATAATCCTTAACCAACATGTGAACTTCCTCCTGATAGTATACTAGAATCCATCCTGAGAACAAAATAATGAAAATTCTAGTAATGTAAAAGATATTCACTTTTCATTAACATGTTTATGAATCATTTGATTGATATTATTTTGGATGTTTGTAGTGTTATAATCATCTTCAATGGTATTTATACTTGTTATAGAAAAGATATATTATAATGGAATACTCATTAGAAGATGATCTCAATGCTTAATACTTTCAATTCACTCATATATTTTTGGGTTCTAATTATTCTTGTTCTTTATTTTTGTCAAATAATTGTAAAATATATCAACATCAATGATTCCAATATTTAAATAAATAAATTCCCTGTAAAACTATTTTTAAAAGTTCCATTTGAATAAGCTTTATTTATCTTAATAATTTTTTCCTTGACTATAAATAATAACATTCAAATATTCACGGTAACCGATTCTCAATGATTAAATCATATCATTGACTAAATTAAGTGTAATAAGTATGTTTACATTTTAAACATTCATATATATGAGTCAATATACCCATTTAATATTTTATTCTAATTCATCAAATATATTGGATAGGTTTTAACCAAAAATCTTTTGTTTAGAATATTAAAATATCTTACAAAGAATAGTCACTTCATTAACCCAAAGATCAAAAATAATATATCTCCATTTAAAAAAAAATTATTTTAGTAAAATATAATAATATAAACCCTTAATATAAACGTCATGGTATTAAATTCAAATTAAAGATTAAAATATTAAATTAATATTAAATTAATTTTAGTCACTATTAAAATAAAGTATTTTTTCATTAATGTGATTTTAACATGAAGGTTTTTTATAACCTAAAAAAATTTAGTATAAATGCTCATTTTCGTGAATAGATTCTTATCAATACACATATGAATAATTTAAATTAAAAAATCTCTAGAATATCACTTCACAATGTTTTTATTTTATAGTTTTGGCCCATCCCATTATATATAATTCCATTTCTTTCTTTGGTTATTCTTTACAAAGTTAGTAGTTTGTCGATATCTTATCTTAAATTGGTAAAATTTTATAACATTTACTTCAACTTATTATTTTTAATTATCATGTTATCAAACATGGTTAGTTCAACTAACTAGCTAGATGAAAAAATTATTCCTCTTCTTCTTATTTGGACCGAATAATTATTTATTTGATTTAAAATAGTTTTGTGAATTTAATTAAGTTCCTTCTGAAAAGAAGAAACATTCACACCTTACTTTGGATGTTTATCACATATCTTATTTAGTTCATCAATATAAATGTTTTTTATTTTTGAAGGAGATTAAGAAAAACTATCATTATAAACTCTACACATTAGGCACATATTTTCATACAACTTATTATTTTAGTAATCTTTATACGGGGAATTTACTCACCCCTACTATCAGACTCCCTCATTACTATCATTTCTTTATTCTTGAAATTATTCAATTTACAATCATTATATGATATGGAAAAAATATATTGATACAACCATTATTTTTTACATTCTCGGAAACATCCTTGATAAAAAATTTAAAAGAAATGAAATCACATTTCTTATCCTTTTTATTACCCTTTATTATTTATTTCTTAATAATTTACTTTCTATTTATAAACATTTGGTTCCAACTAATTGAAATGTAAGTAAAATCATAATCCATATATTTTAAATCTACATTATCAAAGGAGTTAGTGGATATTGAATTCGATGTTTTATAGGAAAATACATTTTTTCTTAGAGTTTAAATTATATTTCAATGTTTTTTATCTCCAATTAAAACTATATTAAGGATCCAATCAATTCATACATTGAGTAAATAATTTTTTTATTTAATTAATAAAATTATTCTTGAAGTTACACTTATTTATTATATCATTCAATAATATTTCAATCAGGAGTGATTTATCAATTGTTTCAGTAAGGACAACAATTTTGTTTACTATCTTAGTAAAGTTGTTTCACATATCATCCACTACCATAGTATATCCCATTATAAAATTTTTATACTCATTCTAATGTATTCCTAAATTGGTTTATCAAATATAATCCGTGATTTGGTTAGTAACCTTCAATATTATTCATATATCATATTCAATACTACAAATAGAAACACGGATGAAGATATTTCATCTTATATAGAAAAATATAATACTCATTACATGACAGATCTATTCATATCATATAGATTTTGAATCTTTTAATCAATCAATTTCCCAATAAAGAAGTTCATTAGGATATATCAAGATATAACACTTTAGGATACCATGATTAATTAAGTAATATTCTATAGAAATTTTCTCATAGGAATAATCTAATCTATCAATGAATTGTGGTCTCAAGGATGTACATCCATCGAATGTCCCTTGAAAGTCATTTTGTATTGATATTTTATTAATATTATTTAATTTTTATGAAAACTCACATATCCATAGCTCTGATACCAATCTTTTTCTTAGAATGTGTGTGATAACTAGTTAGGGAGGGGAGGTGAATATAAAATATAATATTTAAACATGTATGAAATAGTTTAATAATAAGAATTAAAAATAAAATGTATTTTTATATCATTTTGGATCTAAAAATTCTAAAATTACAATATTTCCACCCTTTAACATAGTGAGGGTGTAGTTACTATATGGAAAATTACAATTATAGGTATTTAATACCCTTTAAAATTGACCCTTCCATTTTCAACCATGATGGAATACCAAATAAAATTTTTGTAGTACCCCATGTTTGAGGTAAGTAACCCTATTTTATGTTTTTTTATGTATGTAAATTGGTTGGGTAAAGTTTGGGAGAGTTCAGAATGGTTTTGGGAAGGTTTTGAGGTTTTTCTAAGGGTGAACGGGTTGAGCAAGGTTAGTGGAAACCGTGCAACAAGCCGAGAAAACTATGCATAATGAGGTAGAGGAAAAGGGGTGTGCACACAGTTAAGGTGCACAGTTTCCAAACCATTTCAGAAACCCAAGAAATCTATTCTACTTGAGGTAGTGTTCATTCACACAGTCGGTGCACAGTTTGTCTAACCAAGTGAGGTATCCATGTGGGGCTCCCTTGGGGATAGTAGATATCACACAGATAATGCATAATTTGTCTAACTGTGTGAGCTAACCATGCATGGATTTTATAAAATGGGATTTTATAAACAGGTTGGGTCAGGATTTACCCTGAAACACTCATTCCTTCTCCCATGCGATCCTCACTCAGGATTTCCTCTCATCAAGGGTTTCAACACCTCTCCCACTCATCTTGGTGGCGTTTTGAAGGGTTTTATTGGCCCTTTGAAGGAAAATATCCCTAGTTAAGTCTCTCTCCATGGGTTTTTTGTGTTTTTTCATAGATCTATATCTCTCTCATTCAGTTTTCTAGATATACATACATCACATGTAGATCTAGGATTTTGGTGGCCTAAAATGATTAGTTTGGGGCTTGTCGATGCCAGGAAAAGGATTATAAGGCAATTTTGTTGACGTTTTACTCTGTTTTGTGGTGCGTTGGTGTGTTGGTCGATTTCAAAAAAAACACTAAGGTATGTGGCATATATCACGACTCCTTTTTTCATATAATTTTATGGCCTTAATTTAAAATTAATGGGATTTTCTTGAAAATAATTGCGATATTGATGGGAAAGGATTTTTTGGAACCCATTTTGTTATAATTTATGGATTTGGGAAAAAATGGGTTATTATAGTGAAAGTTGCATGTTGTTTGATTTTAAAATAATAATTTTAAAATAATTAGAATGGTTGATTTATGAAAAATGTTTTGTGAAAATGGTTTCCTATAAAAATGGTTGTTTATTGAAATGTGGGTGGGCATGGATGTATCCTAATGATGTTTTCAATAAATGTTTGATTTTATTGAAAGGGGGTATTTCTTTTTTTTGGAATTGCATGTGCTTAAATGGTGGTTTGGATTGGAAAATTTTGTGTTGTATGGTTTCTTGGGCATGTGTTAGTGGATGTGATTTTTGGAATTTTTATTGGCATGGTTTCTTGATTGATTAAGTGGTTAATAAAGAGTTGGATGGGATGGATCGTGGTCATGAAGTACCACCATCAAGTGGTTGTGAATTACCACTATAAAAAGGGGATGGATTATGGACGTGATGTTCCACCATTAATGAACATAGATATCATGTGGTTGGTTTATGGGCATGGTTTTGTTATGTGTGCATCCACATAAGATGAATTGGGATGTACTAAAATGTTTAATGACATTTTTGGTTGCTTTCATTGGAATTGTATTAATTTGGGTGAATTTATTTGGGTAATAATGTGTTTCTATTGTTGTTAATTGTTTAACTATTTTAATGAATTTATAAAAATTGTTTTATATAATTGTGCTAACTTTTTCTATCCTAGTGGCATAAAAAGTGAAGTCATTTGGGGAAAACGTACGGAGTATTATTACTCACCCCTACATTGGAAAATTTTTACTGTTGCATATGTTGTATTTTGGGACATGGGAAAAGATTAGGAATCACATAAATTTTGTGGTGCATCATGATTATTGGGAAGTATTGTGGTGCTTGGAGCATGGGGCTTGGGTGTAGTTATGGAATGATGTCATAGAATCTTGGGATTTTTTGTTTAGACACCCTCTTGGTGCACTGCTTATGGACTATTGTGGTTTTTATGTTTGTTTTATGGTTTTTTAAATATGGTGAATTTTATGGAGATGCATCATGTAGTTGGTAAGTGGTTTTTGATAAAGGCCCATTTGGTTGGTTATTTTAATTCTAAGGGGAAATCATTCCCCAACTGTTCTTGAAACACTTAACATTTATTTCTAGCTTTTGGAGCCTTGGTAATATCTTTTAAGGCCATGTATCACTTCCACCTCAACTCAAGACAATGGGGAGTGGTGGGATGTTATATGTTGTATTAGTTCATTCGGTCCTTGAATTTCACGTGAAAGTAGTTTGTTCGGTCCTTTGGCATCAGTGTCGGTCTTGCAGTTGGAATTTGTTTTAGGTTTATTGCTCGAGTTGTGATGGTAGAAAGGTGTTGGATTTTTGGAAGTTAAAATTTAAAGCATAAAAGAACATATCCAACCCTTTTGTTCTAAAATTCAAGTTACCATGGTGTTGGGTACATAAGTGTTTTAGAGACACTTATAAGAGTGTGATCCCATTGTCATGGGTGAAGCCAATGAGATGAGCATGACATACATGGTAGAAATGAATTTCCACTAGGATTTAATATTTCATTAGGAAAAATAATTTATGTTTTGATATGAATGCGAGGATTTTTTTGGAAAATATGGAAATGGTTTTCAAAATTACATATTTGAAAGGTGAATGGTTGTTTTATTTTGAAAATGGATCAATTTCCAAAACATAGTAAATTTTTCAAAAGTGATTGACCATGGGAAGTGTAAAATTATAGAAGTCATGGTTGTGATATTTTAAATGTAATTAAATTTTAAATTTTAAGCCATAATTTTCAAGGTAGTGAAACAAATGGTGATTATTGTGTCGATAGGTATGTCACTGGGTGGACATCGTAGAGACCAACCAGTGGAAGCTGCTGAAAAATTGGTTCCACCACGGCCCTAGTTGAACTAGAAGCTAGTCTATAACATCATGAAAGCTTTCCAAGATATGGAGTGAGGGAATATAATGGATGATCTAAAGAATATTGATCATTCAATTCAGTTTCAAAAGAAGAATTCACCCATTTTTCAAGGCGATTCAGAACCAAAAAGGGCAAAATCATGGCCAAGAAAGATGAATCGAATATTAAATTTCCTAGACACACTAGAAGAGTAAAAAGTGAATTTTTGTACATACATGTTGGAAGACCTTGCACATCAGTGGTGGGAGTTGGCAGTCCAGGTTGGAATAGATCAAAGTATAACATGGGAGGGATTTTGAGGAATTTTTTAACAAAAAATCCCCCCTCAAACATTCAAGATTCAATGGTCACCAGATTTATTTTCCCTAATCCAATAGAACATTTTTTAATGGAATATGATAATAAATTCATAAATTTATTCTAGTTTTCACTTGAGATTACAAATAGTGTGTCCTTGAGGTGATCATATTTGAATCTTTCTTGAGGCAAGAAATTCATTCAAAAACAGCGGTGCTATGTATAAGTGATTATACAGAAATGGTAAATAAAATAATATTGGATTAAAGGAACATCTTGGGGCCTATGAGTTGGGGAAGCATGTTGATACCCATGGGAAAAGGATGCAACTATTACATGGGGAGAAAGAAGAACAGGGACACTTATTTCCATGGTTGGAGTGTGGATAAGAATCTAATTGCAGGATCAGCGAACTTTTCTCTGAAGACTCTGACAAAGGCAGGATACTTCCTGCATGGATATTTCACCAACATGAATTTGGATGATATTAAACAACCTTGATAATTTCACAATTGCAAGAAGATTGGGCATCTGTTTCACTATTATCGTAGTGATATGTGGTTGGGAGTTCATGACACTCTTGATGGGTTATATGTGTCGTAGGTCTCGACAAGATGTGGGTAGTAGAACACCCCTCTTCAGTAGAGCTAAATTAGCCACAATTATTATAGGAACATCATGAATCCTTTGATAAAAAAGTTTCTGCATGGGAACATTGAGTAGAGTGTGTCCAATAAGTAGGTGTTCAGAGCTGAGCAGGTTGTGGTTGATGATCTGTCGGGACCATCCACTGTTAGAGGTATGATTATGTTGAATTATGAATTTATTCAAGTGTTTTTTGATATGGGTATATATAATTATTTTATTTGTTTTTGTGCCATTGATTTATTGGGTTTATGTGTGGAAATGATGCCTTAAGTTTTAAAACATCAAACACCTCTGGGTGAAAAAGAGTGTCGAGCATTCCTGTGTAGGGAATTTTGTTTATTTGTGGATAGGGTTGAGATGATGTGGGACTTCTTAGTGATTTAGATGTATGTGTATGATGTAATACTAGGTATGTATTGGTTGATTATGTTTAGGGTGCAAATTTATTGTTATGTGGGAATGGTGAGTTTCCTGGTGGATGATGGGGTCAAGCATCTCTTTAGAGGAGAAAAGAGTGAAAGGGTGCGTGAAATGGATTTTTTTGGAACAATGGTTGGGACGATCTCATATGAGTAGGTATATTTGTTATTGGAATCAATCATATAGGTTGAGAAATTAGTTTTCTACCAGTGGTTGATCAGTTTATGGATATATTTCCAAAAGAATTCTCCAGGTTTCCACCCATGTGAGAAGTGGAGTTTATGATTGATCTCTTTCCAGGGATCAGTCTTATCTCACTTCCATCTTACCCAATAGAACCAATATAATTGAGGTAATTGAAAGTGTATTTGGAGGAGAAATAAAACAAAGGGTTCATCTTTCCTATCATGTCTTTGTGGTAATTTTCTGTTTTGTTTGTTTAAAAGGTGGATGGAACTCTTGGGATGTGTGCTAACAATCATAATCTTAACCAAAATATGGTAAAGAACCAATATACACTCCCACACATTGATGTAATGTTCGATCAGTTGAGGGGTGCTCAGTGGTTCTCGAAGATTCACTTGAGATTAGGATATCATTAGTTGTGTGTATAGAAGGAGGAAATTCCCAAAACATCCTTCAGAAGTAGATATGTCCATTATGAGTATGTGGTTATGACTATTGGTCATAAAAATAAACCAATGATGTTCATGGAATTGATTAATTGGATATTTGAATGATATATGGATTCATTCATGGTGGCATTTTTGGATGATATACTGGTGTATTCAATGAAAAGGGTGGAACATGAGAAACACTTGGCAATAGTGTTGGTAATCTTGATAGACCATCGACAGTATGCCAAATTGTCAAAGTCTAAATTTTGGATACAACCGGTACATTTTCTAGGCCATGTTATTTCCAAAAAGCGTGTTTGTGTGGATCTAGGGAAAATAAAGGTTGTTATCTCTAGGAAAAAGCTGACGAATTATTTTGAGATATAGATCCTCCTTGGTCTAGTTGGGTATTATCGATGCTTTGTTCATGAATTATCATGAATAGATTCATTGATGACATATTTGAAAAGGAATAATTTTCCATTTCAATGGAATGAGAATTTCCATAAATCTTTTTAAGAGCTTAAGTGTTCCCTTACATCAGTACCAATCTTGTTTTTTAAAGAACCAGGGAAAGGGTACATGGTTTATTGTGACACATTGAGATTAGTTTTGGGGTGCGTTCTCATGAAATGGGATCTTGTGGTTTCATATGGCTCACAAAATTTTAGGTTTCATGATAAGAACTACCAAACACAGGATTTGGAGTTGGTGGTGGAGGTTCATGCTTTCAAAACATGGCTTCTTTATCTATTCGATGAGAAAATCATGGTGTATACTGACCAAAAGATCTTGAAGAATATTTTCTCATAAAGATATTTGGAGCTAATGCAAAAGTGATGGATGGAGTATCGCTGGATGTTTGACTTTGACATGACGTACACACCAGGTAAAGGTAATTCAGTGGAAGATTAATTAATTATAAAGTCATAAAATCAGGTTTAAAAAAATAATTAGTTCTGTGTAAGTTGATGTAGGTCATATCTAACATGTAGTTGTAATGTGAATACCAAGTTATATAGTGGGTTTCTTAATAGTTTTGTTGGTTCTTGACTTGGATAGGTTGGTTAATGATGTGTAGATGTATGATTTAGAGTGTGTGTCTTAGAGGTCAAAACTCAATAGTGGGGAGACCATTGAGGGCTAAAAATTTGATGGGAATTCAATGTTGTTATTTTGGAATCAGATGGTTATATCAATTTATTTTTAGGAGAAACTCTTTAAAGATTACCATTATTCGAGATGGGATATTCATCCTAGAATCTAGAAAATGTATAAGGCATTGAATGTGATGTTTTGGTGTTTGGGTATGAAACAAATTTGGCTGGGTTTTTTTCAAGATGCCAGACTTTCCAAAAAGTCAAGGTAGATCATTAGCGACCAGTGAGTATGTTGTAGTCTTTACCTATCACATTGTGGAAGTGAGAATAGATAATGATTTATTTTTTAACAATTCTCCCAAGAATGGTCCGGAAGCACGATGCCATATGAGTGATATTGGGTAAACTCACAAATTTGGATAATTTCATTCTTATTCATGAATCACATACAATGGAGGATTTTTCCAATATCAACATATGGGTGGTGGTAAAGAGGAATGGTGTTCCAGTTTAGATTGTATCAGATAGAGATTTGAGTTTCACATATTGTTTCTAGATATCCTTGTAGAAATCCCTTGAGAATAAATTTATGATATTTATGGAATATCATCCTTATATGGATGGTAAATATAAGAGGATTATAAAAACATTGGAAAACATGTTGAGGGATTGTGTCATAAATTCTAGTGGCTCATGTGAGGAGAAAATTCCATTGGTGGAGTTATCCTACAATAACTGTAATCAGGCCTCCATACACATTACTCTATTTGAGGAATTATATGGGAATCCATGTTGTCATCCAATTTGTTTGGTGGAAACAAGAGAAACTTCATTGGATAAGATGAGCGTTATCCAAGAGACAATGAAGAAGATTAAGTTGATCAAGAAAAGAATGAAGACATCTCAGAGTTTTCATAAATCATATACAGACCACCGTCGATGGTCATTGTCATTCGAGGTGGGTGACCATGTGTTCGTGAGAATATTTCCAAGGTTGGGACATCATCACTTTGGAAATAAGGGTATGTTATCTACAAGGTATATTAGTAATTTTTAGATAATCGAGATGGTTGGAGAGGTGGCATATCAGTTTTCTTTTCTACCATAGTTCATTTCGGTGCATAATGTATTTCATGTTTCTCAGTTGAAAAAGTATCAGTCGGATTATGACCATGTGATTCATTGGAATCATGCTGATCTAGATCTGGATGCTTCATTGATGCACATGCTAGTATAGACTGTGGATAGGAAAGAGACGTTATTGTAGGGTAAAATCATTGGTTTAGTTTAGGTGCTGTGAAAAAATGTTTAGATTCTGGAGGAGAATTGGGAATCATAATATAGATGGTCAAACAATGGCCCAAGCCCTTTCAAAAAAATGATACTCATCCACTTTCTGTGTTTAGAAAGTCCAATGGTAGGGAGTATCTGAATTTTGAGGTATGTCACCCTTTTTATATCTTTTTATATATTTAAAGTGGTTGGGTAATGTTTGGGGGAGTTTTTAATAGTTTTGGGATGGTTTGGAGGTTTTTCTAAGGGTATATGGTTTGGGAATGGTTAGTGGAAACTGTGAAACAAGCCTAGGTAACCATACATAGTGAGGTAGAGGAAAAGGGGTAGGCACAAAGTTAAGGTGCATAGTTTAAAAACCATGCAGCCATACGAGGTAATCTGTGAAACTTGAGGGAATGAGATTTCACACGGTCTACTTAATTTTTTTCTAAATGTGTGAGACAACTGTGCGGGGCACCCTTTGGGATAGTACTAGTCCCATAATTACCACATAGTTTTTCTAACCGTGTGATCTAACAATGAGTGGATTAAAAAAGAGGTTTTTGAAAAATGGTTTTGGTTGTTATTTATCCTAAAACACCCATTTCTCCACCCATATGAACCTCACTCAGTATTTCCTCCCTTCAAGTGTTAGGATACCTCTCCTAGTCATCATGGTGGTGTTTTAAAAGGGTTTATAGGAACTTTGAAAAATAATAACCCTTGTTAAGTCTATCTACTTGGTTTTTATGGATTTTTTTGATCTACATATCTCTATCTCTCTCTCGGATATCTAGATCTACATTTTTTTCATGTATATCTAGGGATCTGGTTGCCTAAAATGATGATTTTGTGGGGTTTTTTATGCTAGGAAAAGGATTCTAAGGCTGTTTTGTGGAATTTTAAACCAGTTTTGAGTTGAAGTTAGGCATTGGTTGATTAATCCAAAACCCTATGGTAGATGGATTCTCTCTCAACTACATTTTCAAAGAACCTGAAAGATATAACTTAATATTAATGGTTGTATCGTGAAATTGATTGTGATATTGATGTAAAAATCTTACTTGTAACCCATTTTGTTATAATTTATGGATTTGTTAGAAAATGGGTTATTTTTGTGAAAGGTTCTTATTTTGGGATTTTAAAATGATAATTTTAGATTCATTGGCACTGTAAATTTATGGAAAATGGTTTGAAAAAATGGTTTCTAATAAAAAGGGTTGTTTATCGAAATGTGGGATTTCATTGATGTAGCCTAATGATGTTTTCAATAAATATTTGATTTTATTGAAAGGGTTTTTTGCTTGTTGTTGGAATTTTGTGGGATTAATGGGTGGTTTGGATTGGCACATGTTGTGTTTTATGGTTTCTTTGACCTTGTGTTGGTTGATGTGATTTTTGAATTTTGATAGGCATGGTTTACTGCTTAAGTGGTTAAGAAAGAGTTGGATGGTATGGATCATGGTCAAAAAGTACCCCCATCAAGTGGTCGTGAAGTACTACTATAAAAAGGAGATGGACTATGGAAGTGAAGTTACACCATCAATGAACATCGAGCTCACATGGTTGGTTTGTGGACATGGTTTTGTTATGCGTGTAGCCAAGAAAGATGAATTGGGATGTGCTAATATGTGATTAGAAAGTGGTTAATGATATTTTTGGTTTCTTACCATGCAATTGTTTTGAATTGGGTTAATTTCAGTGGTTAAGGATGTGTTTGAATTGTTGTTAGTTGCTGAAATATTTAATGTATTTATATAAATTATTTTATATAATTGTGCTATCTTATTCTATCCCATTGGTGTTAAGAGCAAAGTCATTTGGGAAAAAATTACTGAGTATTATTACACACACCCTACATTGGAACGTTGGTGCTTTTGCATAATTTGTATTCCGAGACATGGGAGAATGTAAGACATCACATTACTTTAGTTGTGCATCATGATTCTTAGGTGATATTGTGTTGCTTGGCGATGGATATTGGGCGTAGTTGTGGAGTGGTGTTATCGATTCTTGGTTTTTGTTGTTTATACATCTACATTGTACTCTGATTATGAATTACTGTGGTTTGGTTATGTTGTTATTATGGTATTTTTGTGTTGTGGTAAATTTTTTGGACATGAATTATGTAGTTGGTTAGTGGGTTTTGGTAAAAGAATGTATGGTTAGTTGTTTTCATTGTAAGGTAAAGTCATTCCCCAACTATTCTTGAAGCCCAAAGCATTTCTTTCTATCCTTTTGCACCTTATAAACGTCTCTTAAGCCCATGTAGCACCTCCACCTAAAAAAATACAATTAAGAGGTGAAGTATTTTATATTTTTTTTTTTGATATGGACATGTAAATAATTTTTACTAATAAATGTAAATTGTCTGGATATTCAGATTAATTTCATTCTATTAGAATAATAAATTATTGGGTATTCATAGTGTAGGGTATAATATAAAAATAATATTTATAAACATTGTTATTATAGGGATAATAAAAAACTATTTTCAAGATATCAATAAAATAAATCACCATAGAAGGAGAATAAATGGTTACGAAACTAGAAGAGGCTTTGATCGAGAATGCACAAGACATGTGATCTATCCATGTAAATTCACAAAGGGTGAGTGTCTTCACACAGCACTAAAATTTCCTTTTCAAAAAGAGTCATCAACGTTCTTATATAATGAGATTCATATAGAGTGATGGAAACAACAATTCTTAAGAAAAAAAGGAAGTATATTGATAAACTACAAATTGAGACACATATATAACAAACGAGAACTTATATATGGGCACGTATGGTTTTTCCTATATGGACATTGGATATGCGCACTGAAAACCATATTAATTTGGTGCATGTATCTTCTCACAGTGTTTTATTAATTATAAATGGTTTAAATAGATTCCATATTCATTTTAATAAGATAAAAAACAATAAATGAAAATGAGAGTAAATGTATACTGATACAATGAATATGTTTGACACGTTTTATTAAATAAAATGTGTCATGAATGAAAATATAATGGGATATGATCCATCATGTTGTATATAATGATTTCTTTAAAACCTCATAATACATTCTTCTTCCTAATCATCATCCATCTCTCCAAAAGAAGGTTCTCACATCCCTTTGTGAGTTTTGGGAAACCTCTGATAAGTATTAGGATCCATGTACAGTGTAATCACTTGGGGGGAAGAAGACTTTATTTTATGATTTGGTGATCATCATCAAGATCAATCCATCAGGGATTATAGATTAAGTCTACGACATCGACTATCAAGGTATACATATTTTATGTTCTTTATTCATATTACATGTGGGAACTATTGAGAATAGATCATACATTTGGGTTTTTCTTACACTTATAAGGTTCATATGATGAACCATAAAACCCCAATAGTGGTATCAAAGCATAAGTAAACTCTCATGCTTGAATGTGTAAAATAATGTGGCTCAATGCTCAGGGGATACATTGTGATGTAAATAATTTCATGCCCCAAATAATGGAGTGCTTTGATAGGTTCATATGAATTTCCCATTGGATGTCTTCACAAGAGGGGATGTGATTCATTTCCATCAATCATATCAATGTGTGGCTTCTTCAATGGATCAACATGTATCTTTTAATGACGAACACATTTTTGAAATTGTAAAATTGGATATTTCAAGTATAAATTTTAAATATGAAGAGTGAAAATTTATTTATCATGATTAAAAAAGTATTTATGTATCATAATTTAGAATTTAATTATTTATAAAAACGAAATATTTTTTTTTGAATATTTCTCAATTTTATCAAATATTTTTTTGTAAATTTATTAAATATAAAATGCTTATTGTTGATTGATTAAATGTTTTTGAAATATTTTTTAAATATTCCATAATATTGCTGGCTTAATATTTTTATTGTTTATAAAAGGTTTTATAAATCACATTAATATATATTTTCTTCAATTATTTTAATTTTTAAAGTGTTTATAAATTAAATAATTATAGAAGTGTTTATGATTAATTAAATAAATTTTTATAAAACATTTATTAATGAGAATACTCATAAATATTAAATGTTAATATTTAAATATACCTTTTATATATTATATGGAATGACTTGGGATAATTTAAATAAAGTTTTTATTTATAATTCATTGGGATAATTTGTAAAGAGTTGATATTTTAAAAAATAAGGTGAAAATATAAATTTTTTATCATTAAATTATGAAATATTCATAATTATTAATTTGAATTGTTTGAATTTAGAAGGGGCCTTATATGGTAAATTATTTAAACCCATCAAGAGAGTTTTGATGTTTGATATGATCATGGATTAAATAGTTTTTATATATATGATATATAGATTTTGTAAAATGTTTACAAAATTAAATTTGGGTTATAAATTATTTATAATTCATAAGATTCTTTTCCATATAATGTATAATATGAAAATTTAAAATTTTGGAATGAATATAATTCATTTCATTTATAATTTGATTATAAATTACTACTAGGATTTCTAAAATTTTCTCTCAAACCTATATAAAAAATGAAATTGCATATATTTCTTAATGAGGTATTTATTTATTTCAATCCCGATTTTTTTAGATTATTTATAAATTGTTTATGAGTAATGAAAAAGTATTTTGGTCGATTTATGAAACTTATAAATGGAATTATATATATATATTAACTAAAAAATGTTTGTGATTAATGGATTAAATTATTTTGGAACATTTATTAAAAATATTAATTTAATATTAAAGAGTTAATATTATGATTATCCTTTTAAAATTAATATGGTTTATAAAAGGTTTTTAAATCATTATTAATAGTTATTAAATTATATGAAATGTTTTGTAATCTTTAAATAAATTGATTATTTAAAATTATAAGTGACTTATAAAAGAGTTTATAAATCACATAAATATGGATTTATTATAAAAGTGTTTATTTTTAAAATTATGAATTTTTCAAGATTAATTAATTTGAAAATTTTCAAATTATAAAGAAGGTATTATTTAAAAATATTATTTGGACCACCTCAAAAATATTTTGATGATTAATATGATTAAGGATTAAATAATATTATATATAATATATATAGATTATGTAAAACTGGTTTTCATAATTGAAAACAAATTGTAAATTAATTCATGAAATATCATATATATTTAGATTCCATATAGTGTAAAATATGAAAGAGTTTAAATTTTAACTGGATATTAAAGTGTTAATATCTAATATAATGGAATAACAATAATGTTTAACTTAATTATAAAATGTTTGTAAGAATATTTTAACTTATGAAATGTTCATAAATTGTTCTCATGTTTGAATTTAAGAATTTTTTATTGGTTTAAGTTATTACTTTAGTTATTCATGTATATAAGATTATTTATATTGTGAATATTTTGAATGAAAATTTTATATGATAAAATGATTCTAGTAGATAGATCCCTTCATTATATTCTAGGTAAAACTCTATAAAATTTAGTTTTCATATACCTTAATTGAAGTTATAGTTTAAAATTAGTTGTTGGGAATAGTTTGAGCATATTAGGTATTAGAGATATAATGAATTGAATTCTCTCTTGAGTAACGTGTCTATGGGGAGAGGGACATGTGGTCGGACCACCTACCAGCCTAGAGGATTATTCATTATTTTATAAAGGTGAATGTAATGACCTGAACCAGGAGCCACTAAGACGTGCCCCATGACTTTTGGTCACATAGCCTCTAGCAGAAAACCACTATGGTAGGTGTCAATGACTAGAAATGAGGGCATTGAGGTGGTACGGTGGGGGGACTATACCCTCATGATCAGTAATAAATATTGTGGGAGAAATCATAAATAAAGGTAGTAAAATATAATAACTAACAATCAATAATAAATGAATAAATGACCATCCATGAACATGATACAATGTAAAAGAATTGTACATACAGTAGGCAATACAATAAGAAAGGTTAGTCTACAAAAGGAAAATAAATAAATAAATAAATACTCAATATATGAAATGAAGACCAAGTACATTCTGGGCCACTTCTCCCAATCTCCTATGCCCAGTCCTAGTCTAAAATGAAAACATCACATTGTATGATCCATGATCCAATTCTTGAAACCAATAGGTCTATTTGGGTACAAAAATATGACTCAAATAGGGTATGAGATAAAATTAGTAGGCCAACACCAATGGTGTATAATGAAATCCAGTCCATGAGTATAAAATAAATTATTGTGCAGATATAATAAATAAGTATTTGATAAATAATATTTCCATTTTGGGATTATGTTTCTCAAGGAGACCCCACCGACCATATCAGCTTCTGCCTATGTTAGAATGTATCTGAGTACATATCACCATGTGTATGTGTATATATATGTAGGTATTTATGTATATATATATGTACTAAATATATAATAACTTGTATAGTTATATATATATATATATATATACGTAGTACTATCTTGGACCCAAGGTGTAACTTAGGCATCCATGTACAATAGTAATCATGCAAAACCTGAGGAGAACTCAAAAAATCGCTATATAATAATGATCATAAAATTCACTACATGTTTCATAACAATAAAGGTTTAGAAGTCCAAGGTAAACTAATTATCTATCATTAATGATGTAAGATAATAAAACCTAGGATCATGTCCAAGGTATTCGGCATCAGAATCCAAGTGTCACCAATGGAATAACATAATCTCATTTAACCTATGAGCCTATGTATTATATTTTGTATCAAGCTTCCATGCATCTATCAAGAAGCATATCATGTCATGCAACCTATGAGTCTATCCAGGGAATTATATATCAACAATCCAGTATCACTCATGGTGTGTCATAAATCTTTTATCCACTAAACCCATCCAATGAATATCATATAAGCATCAATGTATCACTCATTGTGAATATATGATTTCAAATATTCTATGAGATCATGAAATCAATTCGGTAATAGGGATCCTTTATTGACTCAAGGTGTATTCATTTTAATTCAACCTATGATCCCATCCAATTCATTCCATATATAAAACCCAAGTATTGTTCAAGGTGTAGTATAAATAATAAGAAGTTCTATTTTTTATATTAAAAACTGACTATGGGATCATCCATGCCACTAATAATTTGAACTATACAATTAGACCATTAATTACAGAGGATAACCGAAGAATAAAGTGATTATTAATAAAGTGATAAGTGAAGTGTCTATATGAATTTATCACCATACATGTAAAGTGGTATATGATAGGCCATGAGAATTACTCATTTCTGAATAGATATAATTCACCCTGATCATCCAATTATAAAATTAAAATTTTAAGGAATAAACAAGGCCATGAAAGCATACATGGAACTATAAATTTATCATGTGAGACGAGTCAAGAATTTTGTTAATTAATTAATATGGTCCAATTATAGATCATATCCATTAACATTTCATTACATTTTAATTGGGTTTTTTTATTTACAAATGTTGGTTCTAGTGTAATGTAAATAATTATATTAAGCTAAGGGTAAACACCCACATATCATATAATTAATTGAATTTCATCTAATATCTTATCCAAGGTGAGGAAATTCAACTCAACTCAAAATTTTGTTTTAATTCCATGCCAAATAACAAAGGTCAAAGTACATGAGTGACACACCCAAAGGGGTGTTTTGAGCGAAATCAATAGAAATAATCAAAAACCCTACAAGTAGGGAATATAATATCAGATGAAAATAATATTCCATATGACAAAATAAATTTAAAAAATAAGAAAAAGGAGGTTTAGACTTACCAACAGTCTCCCGATGCATCTAACGATGATTAAATTTGACAAAGAACTGTGAAGATCCAACCATGGAAGGGGGTGGAAGAGGAGAGAGTGTGTGGGGGACTTATTTTTTGATATAAGGTGGAAATGGGGTGGAAAATTTTTAAGTACTAGATTTAAAATTGTTCATTTTCCCCTTTCAATGATATGCATTTTTGGCCACATTGTTTGGATAACTATGTGGTACAACTATACCAAGGGAAACCACCCTCGAACAGCTAGACACATGGTTTATCGAACTGTATGCAGCCCATATGAACACCTATGAAACTTTCTATAGACTATTTATATATACATGTGGCCTTTGATAGACACTTTAAAAAATGGTGTGGCACTTATTATAGGGCCACATGGTTGGGGTTCATAGTATTCACTAACTGTTTGGAAATCATGCACCTCTCCTCATCTTTAAAAAAATATGGGTTTTTAGAGCTTGATGATCCCGAAAATTAACCAAATACACGATTATTATATCCAGACTTAAAACCCATATAAAACACCCCATTTAATTTCTAAAACACTCAAATTTACATTTTTTGGCTCAATTTATGATTCATACCATCCATTAAATAAAAATTTCAACTTCTCTTAGAATTTTTCAACCCAATCCAAAACACAAGATCTTAAAATACCACAACCTTATAACTTGTCATCCCAGAAAAGATTTGGGGGAAAATGAAACATTAACCAACCTAATTAAATCATGAATTTATGCTCAAATAGTAATGTTTCATTTTACAAACCGAACACACCTACATGTGATAATTTAAAAATGTGGTATATAAGCCTCTAAAACTCAATCAAACACTCAAATTCAAAACTGAAACCTCAACATGATGCTTACACGATACCTAGTAACTCGAGACATGATCTTTTCATAATCATTCCTATGGAACTCTCCACCATAGGTTATATATTTTCAATTTCCAATTCATATTTATAGTGATCCCACTATTGGGATTGACTATTTAAGAATTTCATTGGTGTCATAGTGACACCCTTGGAATGTTTATCCATTTTAAAGAGAGGTCAAGTCCCAATCAACCAAACCTATCCTAGTAATGTCGAATTTTCTTTGAAAATACCTAGGAAAACCATTATGTTTCACCCATATTATCATTATTGAATTCCCAATGTGATTACATACTAGATGCATCCAACCATTTGAGAGAAATATAGTTGAACCACCTTTGGTCAACTATTTTGAAAATGCTTGGCTCCTATAACTGACACATCACTAAAACTATATTTTGATTCCTTATCCAAAGGAATACCAAGATTGCTCTGATAATGTAAACTGATTCTTGTACCTGAATTCCAGTGATGTCTATTGGATGAACCATATCCCAAACAAAATCCTCATTGTGTTATAGGACCAACATCAACACTATTGTGGTCCATCATACATGGATTATTATAAGATACTCCAGGAGTAATTGACACATATATATTTCACCCAAATCTATAATCAGAATCATACATAGAATTTACCAAGGATTCCATCAATACATTAGTTTATTTATTAAATGGTATTTTAGATCTAAAATGATCATCCAATGACTGGCCCCAAGATCCCATGACCCTTCTTGAAAGATAATCTCCCACTAGCAACTAATGTCCCTATCCCTACCTTTGGAGCATACTTATCCTCACCCCACCACTATTATTTCTTAGATACCATAGACCATGCCTAGATATAATGGCTAGAATGGCTATGAACCCACTAATCTAAAGATCTAATGTCTATGTCACTCATCACCCGTTCCTACACCCTAAGAATAGTTTCATTGATGTTTACCGATATCAAGTTACAATGAGGGTCACAACCCTTAATGGTAAACTTTCATACTGTGCACCGTATGTATTATTTTAAACTAAACATTAGAGAAACTCCCATGTATTTATTCTATAAACCCTTAAAATATATTTGATTAGGTCGCTCAGTGTATAGATTAAGCTCCCTTATCATACTCAGGATGATGTCAAGATAAGGAGCATGATTTCCCCTAAGATAGAAGTACACTGAGATTTTATTGATAGGTGTGTATAGATCTATATAATCCATAATCACATCAAACAGGGATACACTTTCCTTTAGAAACACCTAATACCACATATCCTAATAATGCATTTCACAGTCCTCCTATGGGTCAATCATCTCACATCACCCAATTTATTTCTAAATTATTCCTTCTCACATAGAACTTTATTTAATTTACCCCAAAGCTTCAAGTCACCATGACATCAAGAATCTATTCATTGAAACCATCAATCCTTACATTTCTCCCAACCATTCATCGATGTTAAATTTTAAACAACTACCAAACTCAATCAGTGAAAATTAAATTATTATTTTCAGTGGGTATACTAACCCATACCACCCAATTTGAGACACGAATCACACTTTCCATGGGTCACCCATCGACAAGGTTCATATGCGAATACTACATGGAACATTAGAAATAGATCCCTTGTAACTCCTATTCAAAATAAACAACATACCTAATCCATGACTTATCAAACAATTTCCCACTTCAAGGAGTCATTTTATGAATGAAAGTGTTAATAACAGAAACACTATTCAATTTTGCTAAGAACCCAAACGATCCTGAAAAATGAATCCATTTTCGATATCCAAGTACTCTAGGAAATTCATTTAAAGCCTAGGTATTACTGTGATTATAATGAAAAACCTAATATCCTTTTGAGAATCATTATCAATATGAGTGTAAAACAAATCTCATTCCTTTTAAGGAAAATGAAAAACCTGGACAAACCTCTCTACGAGGTTTCCCTAGAAAAAAATCGAATGATAACCTACTTTGGTTGAGTCAAAAGTGATGGAATCAAGATCTTTACACCTAGACCTAAGGTCTGTATCATGATAACCACTTTAGAAATAAGGGATTTTATCATATGACATATATCATTCTTGTAACTCACATTAATATATTTAAAACGAAAGGTTGGTAAAAATAATATCATCATAAGAGGGTTATAACCTATCAACATAGGTGTAAAAATACTACCAACCAAAAATTGTCCCATTAGTCCCTTATCCCTTCTGATCATCCTCATAAAGAACTACTCCTTGGGGGTGTCTTTGTTAATGTAAAAGAAAAATAACATGACACTCACTAGGCTTCAACATATGGTAATACCCCCATAAGGTCCAACTAGACAGACTACCAACTACCAACTTGGGGTGTTGTTTAATTAACTAAGAGTCATACCCTTCTCACTTATCAAATGAATAATACTTACGATGCCTATAAACATAGCTCAAAAGTATTCCAATTTCATGTTTCAAAGGTAATTACCATAACGATGTAACCCATCTCTTTAAAAGAAGGAATTAAAAAATAAAACTACATTCAATCCTATAAGGTCATTAGGACTTACCTCTTATCATCTAATCTTAATGTAAAATAAAAATGGACAACTAAGACCTATGGAAAAAATAAATATTCCAATATTAATCAACTCTTGAGGTAAAGTAGAGCTTACCCTTACACCTAGTTTCATGATATAAACACCAATACATGGTCTCTTTCTCATGAATTTTAATGATTCTCATTTATCACTGCATAAAAGTATCTCATATATAAAGTATATCAAGTACTAATTATAAAGTAAAACTGCAGTAAGAACTTTATTGATCTGATTACATGTTACATAATAAGAAAAAAATATCATAATTTCATTTGAATCATTTAATCACTATTTATATAAACATGAAATTATCACAAGTTAAATAAAATTTCAATTCCAAGATTTATAAGAAAACACCATCTAGGTTTTAATTGAAATTTTAATTAATGAAGGCCTCATTATAATAAATCATAAAGTAGAAAAAAAATCTTACTAATTATGGGGACTTGTTCAGTTAGATAACACCATAAATTTGTATGTAACCTATATAAGTACCTAATGACACATTAAATAATAATACCATATATCATGATTATAACTATATGGGGTGGAGAACTAAATAATTAAAGATAAATTAATCCTACTAGGGTCTATCATACCAACATGGGTTCATTTATGTGCAAACTATAATAGTAAAATTGATAATTTTTTTAAAAAACCCTTTAGTGGGTTTATCTCATAAGCAATATGCCCCAACTAACATTCATGGGTGTAGTTGTAGAATTATGAATTTATTCATATAGGCCACCACTCCCATGTAATAGAGATAGAATAAATTATATGTATATATATAAATTTATACCATGGTTTAGTTAGACACATCACTATCCCATGCTTTAAAGGTACATACCATTATAAGTTACAATATGCATTCATGTAACAAAAAACCAGAATTTACCTTCAGTTTCCGAATAGGATAAGTTCATATTTAATGGTTTGATTATATAGGTTACCCTTCCCAATTTATAAATGCCCATACAATTCATAAATTGTTATAGTAACCCATTTAATCATAACCATATATGTTTTATCCCATTCAACCAATGGTCCATGGATCCACATGTCATAATTGGATAATTATGGTTAAACCAGCAAGGTATATGGGAATACACAATTTAGTTTGATGTAGACACATTAATAACAAATAATTAATAATAATTTTAAAAAAGAATGATATCACAAAGAAACAATACCAAGAAACATTGAAAAAATCATGGAAAACTACTACATAATAAGTAAAAACTATAAACTTGGTAAAAATATCCCTATAAGGGTGTAAAAATAAACATGCTAGAAATCACACTAAAATTTTACGGAAATAATCATGCATCAGGAAAATATACAATAATGTGTTCATAGAATATCATATGAATGACATGTGAAATTGTACATACCTATAATAATGCATGTAACAATACTTAATTACCATTTCTGGACAAAGGTAAATAATATAAATCAATAAATCAATGACCATTAGAAGTAAAAAACTCACCTAAGGTGTAAGAATAATCAACTATTATAGAAAATGCTAAATAATTCGATCCCTAGAAATTGGATCTTTTCCGCATGCGAGGGTTGGCCGGACCCTAAAACAATCTATCTACCAAGTTTCATCACATTCCAAGTCTCCTTCATACCATCCCAAAATAGTATGACAAAAAAATTAAGATATTACACCACTTTGTAATGTACTGACCTGGGAGACACTAAGCGGGGCCCCAAGTCGGTTGGTCACATAGCCTCAAGTAATCCTCCCATATGCCAGAGCATTTCAACTAGTAGTGAGGGTATAAAGGTGGTACAGTGGAGAGACTATACCCTCTATATTGGTAATAAATAAAATATAAGCAATCATAAATAAAGGAAATATAATGTAATAACTTAAAATCAACAATAAATGAATAAATTATTATGCATGAACATGATACAATACATAATATATTCACATATAGTAGGTGATACAATAAATAAGGATTGACTAAAAAAAGAACCAAAATAAATAAATAAACACTCTGTAAATGAAAGTAAAACCAAGTAATAGCTTGTATGCTACTTCGAATATCTCATATATTGTCTTAGTCAAAAATGAATTCAACACATAGTATGATCCCTGATCTATGTCTAGCAACCAAGTGGTCCATTTGGGTACCAAACGGTGACCCAAACAGGGTGTGAGATAAATCTCGTAGGTCACCACCAAGAGTGACTAATGTAATCCAGCCCGTGAGTATAAAATAATGTATTGTGTAGGTCAAATAAATAAGTAGTGGATAAATAATGTAATCAAGTCTGGATCAGGATCCTTAAGATACCCATACCACCATAACAGCTTCTGCCTAATCTAGAATGTCTCTAAATACACATCTCCATTTATATAGGTATGTATGTATATATATACTATATATTTAAAAACATATTTAGTCATATATATAGATACATTTTACTATTCAGGACACAAGGAATAACTCATGCGTCTATGTACAACACATGTCATATGACTCCCAAGGAGAACCCAAGGCATCCCTGTATAATGATGATCATAAATGTCTCTACAGATTTCATATCATTAAAGGTTTAGTAGTTGATTGTAAACTAATTTTCACTCAATAAAGATATAATATAATATGACCTATGTGTCTCCCATGGAATTACATAATCCCATTTAACCTATAAGCCCTCCCCTAACAGTTTGTATTGGGAGTACAAGTTACACTCACACAATATATCCTATCATGAAACCTATGATTAAATCTAGGGAATTCCATATCAGGAAAAAAATATCACTCAAGGCGCATCACAAATCATTCAAACACTGATCCCAACCAAGGAATCCTATATCGGAATCCATGTATCTATCTTGGTTCATATATAATAACCAACAACCTATGGTACTATCCAAGAATTATATAATATGGATTGCAGTATTTTTCAATGAATATTCTTGTTCATTCAACCTATGAGCTCATCCATGGCATTCCACATAAGGAACCCATTTATTACTCAAGGTAAAATATATTCTATAGAAATTTTCATTTTAATATTTAAAAATAGGCCAAGGGTTCATCTATGACACGAACAAATTGAACTACACAATTAGACCATTAATTGAAAATGAGAGACCAATAATAAAATCAGGAGTAACAAGGGGCCAAGTGAATAGTCTATAACTAATTAGTACCATACATATAAATAGATATAGGATAGGACATGATTGTTAACCATGCCATAATGGATATGATTCACCATGGTTATCCAATTTTCAAATTCAATTTGTAAAGAATAAAGAAGGCAATGCCATCATAAATTCCACTATCTACTTATCATGTGAGGCAAGTCAAGCATTATGTTTATTAGTTTCTATGATCCAAGTTTAGATACTTTCCATTAATATATCATTATATTTAAATTATTTTATTTATATAAAAAGTATGTTTTAATAATAATATAAATAATTCTCCTATTCTAAGGGGGAAACACCCACACCACTTATCATTAATTTATTTTCATATACATCACATTCTAGAAGAGGAAAGTCAAATCATCTAAAAAATTGTATTTAATTCCAATCCGAAGCATAAAGATAAAATCACAAGAGAAACACACCAAAATGGGTGGTTCAATTCATGGTAGAATTCCTCTTACAGAAAGATTTTATTTTATAATGATAAAATTAATTAGGAATAATCATTTACATGTTAAATTTCATATTTATGTGGCATCATAGAAAATGTTTGGCATGTGGTACAATTATTTTTTAAACAACTAGAATTTAATTGAAAATAATTAGATCATATACCTCATGCTTAGGACACTTCACTAATCTATTATCAAGCTTTGATTGGAAACAGATCAAAAGATATCAAATAGAAACAATCAAATATTCTATAAATTGGGCTTATAAGAAAACATGAAAATATAATTCCATAAAACATGATAAACAAAAAATAGTATCCTTAAAATTATCAATAGGCTTCCAATTCATCTAAAAATAATGAAATCAAACCAAAAACTGTGAATAAACCACCATGGAAGTGGGAGGAAGAGGAGAGCATGCGCGGAGGACCTCATGGTGAAATGGGGGTGAAAATGGGTTAGAAAGCCTTTAAGGAATAGAGGGGGTAAATACTAATTTTTTCATTTTAGTTTGAATCATAATTTTTCTTCATGTTTTGGATTACCTTTCACCATTTGTGTGGAGCTACTATCCAAAGGGACATGGCCCTCACACAACTAGGTGCATAGTTTGTCAACCTGTGCACAACTCGTGCAACTAGCTTTGAAACTATATGTAGACTGTCTATATAACTGTGTATCCTCATGTACATGGTTTAAAAAACTATATGAAACCCCTTATAGAGACACATAGTTGGGGTTCATGATTTTCACTAACCATTTTTAAACCATGCACATCCCCTTACTTTTCCAAAATATAGGTTTTTGTATCCTGACACTCCTAAAACTCAACTGACTACCCGAGTCATATCTAGGGACTTAAAACCAATATAAAACATCGAATTTAATTTCTATAATTATTGGAATTGCATTTTTAGTCTTAGTTTAGGATTTATTCAATCCACCAAATTAAAGGTTAAAATTATATGGGAATTTTTTAACTTGGTTCAAATCATGATATCTTCCTGTGAATGGGGTCGGTTATCTATTAGTTTGAGCTTACTAATGTGGATATTCTCAATATCCTATAAATATAAAACTTTACAAGAATAGTTTATATACATTATACATATGACGCATTCAGATATGAATGAATATAATTGGACTCTTTTTTTGGGTGAATAACACTAACTTGTGAGTTGTGTAAAAGTTTCAGATTAATGTTGCGTGAACACGTCAAATTTTTTGTTGGAATAAGGATTCTGAAAACTAAATCATTATATCCCTACAAAAAAAAAAGATATTAAAATATAAGAAGTTAAATATTACATAATATTTAATGGTTATGAATTTAATATGCAAATCATGTGTATTCAATTGGCGAGACATTAAAAAATATATAAATCCCTCCAAATACTAAGTCTTTGATTTCTTCTAAATGGATAATATTCAAGATCAAGATTATACAACCACGTAGTTTTGATCCATATCAGAGTTCCTATGTATTATCTTGTGTTTGGAAAGAAAGTAATAAGTAACTCAACATTTTTTGGTTACGTAATTTTGTTCCATAGTTGGGTTCCTCTAGATTAATTCATTGTTAGATTGTTTTTTTGTACAATTTTTTAGACTATCTAGGTAAACAAAATGATTTGGATATAAAAGGAATATAGTTGAGTTTATCCATATGATTGAATTTGATAAAGAGTTCTTCATTAAAACTTCCATAAATCACAACTGTTGTGATTTGGATGATTCTATGTCTAAATAAAAAATAATGGGATGAATTCTAGTCATGCACCTAGATTTTAGTATTAATTTCCCTTGAAATAAATTTTATTCTGAATTTATTGTGACAAAAATTACACAAAACTAAAATAAATCACAACTTACCATATTAAAATAATGTACAATGATATGAAACATATATAATAAGATAACAATAATAGAACTGCCTCAAGTAAATAAATAGATAATAAAATTATTTATTATAAAAACATATATTTAAATTACTTAAACATTATTATTTTGTTAAAAGGTATTATTTATTTATATTCATACAAATTAATTTATTAAATTTAATGGCTAGAAGATAAATCATTAATGATATATGATTAAAACAAATAAACATTAAAAGGAGATATTTTTCAAATAATTATTTTAAAAGTGATGTGATTTTTTCTAATAAATTAAATTAATCACATTTAATAGAATATTATAATATTATATAATATTTATAATTCATATAGTAACACTTATTTAATTAAAATTTTATTTTAAATAATATTAAAAAAATCTAATGTTTAAAAGTTTATTTTTCTATAAAATAATTTCGTTAGATTTTGTATTTTAATATAAAAGATAAAAATATTAATCTTATAATTTAAATATTATGAAATTAAATTATTATTTTAATTCATTATATTAAAAATAATCTTAAGGTGATTTTTTGGATTTTTCTAAAATAACTGATTTTTAGGTGAATAGTGAAAAATATAGTTTATACCTATATTGTAGCATTTATGACAATATCATAAACTAAGTATGACATTACAAATTATAAACCATTTTTAATAACAAAAAATTGTATAAATTGAGTAAAATTATTCCTTTAAAAATACAATTTTGATTTTAGAAAACCCATGTTTAATATTTAATGCTAATAAAAACTATTTTTGGTCTCTTCCTTTTAAATATGTATTGAAAATACAGAATTGGTTTTCAGATTTCTTTGAATGAAATAAGACTCTTAGATCGTTAATAAAAAAAAAATTAATTTCATGTAAGTATAAAACATTGATAATTTGATCATAAATATAATTTTATGCTAAAATATACACATTTTCTATAATTGTTTTTTACTTTTCACGTGTTTCAAAATTAAAATTAATTTTTATCACACAAATAAATTTTATTTGATAGAATTTTTTTATATTTTTAATAATTAGGTCCCAAAATTATAATTATTTCCATTTTATTTTGAGTCATAAAAAGTTAATTAAGTAAAAATTAGTTACCACAGTAAAAACCATAAATGGAAAAAGTGTAAAATCTATGGGTAAATGGATTAAAAAATGGTTAAAATGTGTCTTCTAATTAATTTTTGAGGTTTGTCAAGAAAAAACATATTTATTGTCCATTATTTTATAATTTCAATTCAACTTTCCATGTGAAACATATAACAACCCAACTTTTTTTACATGTCTATATATTACATCAATTTAACGATAAATAACATGATGGTAATAAATTCAAGAATCAAACAAAGATATAATCATGTTCTTTCATAACATCTATGCATAATTTGTAACACCATAATTTTGAAAAAATATTGCACCTTGTCTTAAGATAATAAACATAATCTCATGAGATATATTGTGATCACCCAACCCAGGTTGACCCCAAATCGGTCACCTGAGTGGGCCTACGACAAGGACCAAAAGGAATTCTCAATCCTCTTCTGGTAGAGAGAATCTCCATGGGAATCAATGAGAAACCAATGGAATAGTTTAAAATAAATAAATAAATAAAATAAGTAGGATAAATAAATAGTGAAACCCAACTATAAGTACATTTTTCGAACTGATTATCATTTTTACATAAACTAAAAGTACAAAAAAACTAAATGAAAAAACAAATAAAAACATGAAAACCAAATAACTACATGTGGCCCCGAGGTAACTATATTACCCAAAAACCCAACATCGCCCATGGAAATTGGAACCAAGTTGGTACCTCCACCAGAATCTAAAAAAAGAAGAAACTGTAGGCATTAGTATTAGAACTCAGTAGGCTTGCCTAGAAAATATATTCCAAGTTCATTTTCATTTAAAAAATAATAATCAATCTCATATTTGAAATAAAATATATAAAACAATGTTTTGCCGACATTTTCATCTTTAAAAGAAAACATGGTCCATTTTCCTTTTTCTATTGAACAACTGGTTACATTTCCAAGAATGTGACATTATTATTTTCAGGTAGAAAGATGATGTTTTTACATTAAAACAGGAGGATGGAAGTGATTGTTTTTAAGAATATTCCATAAACACTTAAAATCAGTTTTAACCCCTTTTGTAAAAAAAATATACACTACAGAAGGAATAAGGAACAAAAAACATACAACAAGGGAAATGAAAAATATCACACAAGAGTAACTATAAAACAATGCATCTCAATCATCCACCGAAAATAACTAAGTTTCAAAGTAAATGGGAGAAACTAAGATCTCAGTGGATAATCTAGAACATACTATACATCTGACATATCCATAGCAATGCGTCCCCAGATAACATCAATTTCTCCCACATGCTCATTTCTCGCCCTACCTAGCCTAACCGAGGTGTACTATCCCAAAGGAGAGAAAGGTATATACTTAGTGAAACTTTCCAAATAAGAATCTTAAGTTAGTGCCAAAAACATTCCTCAAAAATATGCTAGCTATTTTAGGTACCCATGTTAAGACTATAGTGGGGTGATCCAATAAAACTAAACAAGCAACCAACTATGTATACATATATCACATCCACAAGAATTATACTCAATATTCACCCTGAACTACCCCAAGGAACAATATCTTTCCTTATAATAAATATATCTCATTAAGGATTATACACTAAGAACCTACTATCCATTCAATATATCTAAGGAAAGAGGATTATCCTTAGGGTGTTTTCAAGAGTACCAGATTTATACAACTTCCAAATAGGCCTTTCATAACCTTCACATGTCAAATTTTTTTTAAAGAACAAAACACAAAAAACATTAAAAAGTATAAATCTACTTGAGATCCCATTGGTGAGATCCAAACCACCATTTAAAAAAAATTAAACGTAGCACATATAAATCCACAACCATTTAGAAATACATTTAAGAACCCAAACACTTTTCCCAGATGAAAACACATTAAAAATATGTTCAAGGAATTAAAACCACCCTTTTAGAATCCAAATATATTTACAAGGCCAAACCATGCCTTTAGAGAATGTCTTAAAGGCCTTCTTTTTATTTGATTTTTGGATAATCCCCCTTTTAAGGGTTGAAGGGGAATCCTTACCTAACCCGTTGCACCATGGAACAAGGCCCATACATGACACAGTACATGACCCGAAAGGCCTAAGAATTGACACTATTGAAGTAGTCCCTCCCCATCATCTGAATCTTGAAGGCGCCTTGCCCCCCACCTCACATGGCTGATGGGATAACAATTACCCATGAAGAGAGGCACGATGCATGGTCCTGATGGAAGTTTCCATAGTATCTCATTATTCCAATCAGGTTAGCTCTGCATTGGTGGTTTTCATTTTGTATCTGAATCCTCATCTGGGCCTACTTCTATGTGGTCTTCCCTTATTGTTTTACTTTTCTTGGGATTGAATGCCTTATGTCCTGAAGAACATTGGTGCCCCTAATGACCTACATCCCAAAGGCCTAGTAGCCTAATTTCCTTTGGTGGCTCGAAGGCCCTGAGACCTGTAGGCCCAAACCAGTGTCCTGAAGGCCCAAACTAGATGAATTGTTCCAGCTTCTATAGTACCAAACATTAA
Source organism: Viscum album (assembly GCA_963277665.1). Classification (NCBI taxonomy): domain Eukaryota; kingdom Viridiplantae; phylum Streptophyta; class Magnoliopsida; order Santalales; family Viscaceae; genus Viscum; species Viscum album. Next base: position 603,756,644 of record OY728122.1, read on the forward strand.
CTAATACTGTACTTCTACTGTATCTGGAAATTCACCCACACCCGGATTTGATCATTGGTATCTAAGAAGCTATGTAGGATCCTCTACCACTTGGTTATAGGATCGATGGCACCGAATCCATACCTTTGAAATCATAAATCACTTGAAAAAGATAATTGTGATCCCCATACTCTATGAAATGGGAACCCGCATGGTTTGGATTCATGGTTTGGTAAACCATTCACAAACCATGTGACATGGTTATGTCCAAAATGGAAGAACCATGTGCATGACTTCCATATGGTTTGTAAAACCATTCTTGATCCATGCATCCTTGACCATAGACACCCAAAGACCCACAAGGTTTGTCCTAGTGTTTTTCATGATTTGGACCCAACCATGTCAATACTGTGAGATTCAAATGGTGAATGTTAAAAATGAATAGAAAAGAGGCTCATCATGAGGAGGCCACACAATTACCCATTAACTATGCACGTAAATTGTGAAACTAAATAAAAATATATCAAAAATTAAAATTCAAATCTATAATACTTGAATCCTCATGGAGAAATCAAGAAAAAAATAACAAGTCTAAATAAAATGGGAAGATAAAAAAACAGGGCATGAAAATTCTACCCACCATTATGCTTTCTACACCCTAAAGACACAATGCCTCTAGTTAATCAATCAAAGAAATACATTCACACACTTTCATGACCTGATTCCTCAATCCAAAAATCACCTCAACCACCACTAAAAGGATACTCACACCACCCACCAAAACCCAACCAAAAAATGAAAACCACATTTTAAAGGCATCAAAAAACAAAAAATACAACCTCAACAACATTTCCCTAAAAAAAATCATTGTACATACTCCAAAAGACCAATATTTACCTAGATGGAGAAGACCTATTATAAGACATATCCAATAGAAACTACCTTCTGTTAATCCAACACTGGGGACCAAACCAGACTACCAACACAGAAGGCCAGAACAGACTCCCCAACATTTTAGATCTTTATCCAGGTTCTCAATCACCACCAACCATCAAAAAATCAAAACTCATATTGAAACAACCATACAAACACCCCAAAAAGGTTTATGCGAACATAACACACCCTGAGGCTCTCTCCACCCAAATAAATAACTTCCACCAAAATAGGGATTCAAAAATACACACACATCATACTCTTTAATTTCAATTGAGAAACTATAGAAACAAGGAACTCAACGGGACAAAAATACACATGATTAGTCACTGAAAGTGGATAATATTCATTTTTAATATTTTATTATTAATGTGTTTCAAAGTTCATAAACATCAAATTTATTCCAATTCATAAATTGAACTTCAGTTCCCATAATTGTGCAATTCATGCTTAAAGTGTCAATTTGGGACCATTCACTAAATTGCTTGTGCAAAATAAATTGTTAATCATTTTAATTTGATATTTTGGTAAATTATTCATCACTTTATTTGAAACATTTTATCTTATATGTCCGATAGATGAATCCCAAGGTAAGATGGAGATTTTTGTTCCTGAATGCAGATATTGTGTGGAAAAAGAATAATGGGACAAAGTCCCATCAAACAAATGTGGGCCACCGAAATCAAGCCCAATGAAGCTCAAAGATTTAACTTAGAAATAAAAATATATCAGGATCATTTTATTCAACTATGGAAGGAGCTAATTTGTAATTTTTAATGATTCTAACAGGATCTGAAGTTGAGATTTAAATGGTGGGCCTGGCATTAATGCACATAAAGTTGTCCAACCATTTCGACCATAACATCCAAACGGCTACGCCAAATGTCCAGAAATTTTTACAGATAATAGAGGAAATATAGAAGAGAATATATCTCTTATACGACTCCTCTGGATTCGGTCTTCTTCAATTACAAATTGACATGTCAAAACTGTGGACGAATCTGGCTGGTTTTGTGGTCAACTTCGTAACATCAATTTCCTTTTGATTATTCACCCTCCTTTTGACTATATTAATTGTTGGGGGGGTAAATTGATTGTTGGGGGTAGAAATAAGGATCCAAATATGCCTATATAAGGAACTGGTTCTAAAGGGAATAGGAATTTCATATTTTTCTTGTCATCTTGTGTTGGTTGTTTCATTATATGGTTATGCTTCAAAATTTCCTTTGTAATGTTTTCCATTTCCATGTAAGTTTCTTTTTTGTATCTTTATGTTCTTAATCAACTTATTTCCATTCTATATTATCCATTTATTTTATAGAAACTTTATTATCACAAAACACAGTGATGTATCAGTGTTTTTGTGAAATAGTTCACACATAGATGTGGATTTCATTCACACACACGGAGGAGTGCTTGTTATTTCCGCGGTTTTAATTTCATCAATGCAATTATTGTTAGCCATATTCCACCCACCATTGAGAGTATACAATCAATGGAGGGATAAAACTTTAATGGGTTTATCTTAGGAGGATGAAAAGGCTGGATTGAATGTTTTTTTGTGAACGAATTGTTGTTAATTGGCTAATTAATTTAAGACTTCTATTCTTTAGTAATTTCTGCCCTTCATCTTCACTATGTCTGATCAAGCTAAATTCAAGTACTAAATGACAATATACCTTGGAGACATCATGAATTTGTCTCTCTAAGGGTATAGATGATTTGTAATTGTGTTTAGTAAGAAACAAAACATAAAATGATGAAGGTAGAGTTATTTTTGAAGAATGGATTCATCAATAACTAATAAAACAAAAATTGTCAAAAGAAGTAAAATTCATTCAATCCACCCCGAGCATAATCCTAAGGTCAAATCATTTTCTCTGATTTGAATACACTTGGGTTTCTTAGTGTTGTTTAAAACAATCCAAAATCAAAACTAATGTTGGCCACTTCACAACACATCCTCAATAAAATCATAGCATCTCAAGGTTACTTCTTCGGTCCCTGTGTATTCGACCCCTACATGTACTACATCGAACGCTTTTACCAGTAGGGTAAATTTGGGCGAAATTTTTTTTTTGCGCCATTTCTGGGGACCTTAGTAAGTTAACTTAGACACACACATATTTTTCTCACCCCGAATATCACTTTCTTGGAAGGACATTTTGAACAAACCCAAACATGGGGAACCTCTCCCTACATTGAATACCCCACACCAATTGTGATGTACAATGAAGATTCTAGTTTAAATTGGTGGGAAAATAAACAACAAATTGAGGAAGACTATTTTAAATCTTATCCTCCACAAAACATTCAAACCTATAACGAGTTTCAATCCCAACAAGGCCAATCTGAATACCCTCTTGTGGAATTCCATCAAATTAATTATCCTCCGGGATTAGACCATCTTCCTCAATCCCTTGTCCAACTCAATCAAAAAATTCTTGAACAATTGTGTCAAAAAATGGAGATAATGACTTCAGAGGTTTCATACATGAGATTAGAACTACAAATCATTGAATCATTTTTGGAACCCACTGCAACTCAGGTTGTCCCTTCCACATAACATATAGAATAATCTTGTTACTCACATAACGCATTTAAATTTAGTGAAGAACCCACTTTAAAATGATGGAAAAAAGAGTTGGATAATGAAGAGAATTTGTCAGGTAATGTTGAAAATCAAGCTAAATAACATGAGGGAATTGTTAATGAGTGTTTAAATCATGAAGAAATTGATTTCATGAATTCACAAGAGGGAAATTTTTCTTCATGTATTGAATGTCCGGAATATTTCTCCAATGATGATTTTTTAGAAAAACCAATCACTGAACCATTAGGATAAATCACAAACATCAAATTCATACCCATTCATGAAACTCATCTAGAAAATTTTGGGGTTGAATGATCAATTCAAAGGGAACCAACTATGTTGGTATATTTTGAAAATGAAATTGATTTTGATTCTAATTCATTATCTGTGTTTGAATGTCATATCCAACCTGAACTCAAAACCAATTTCCTTACTTCCCCACTCAGGAATCCCTTTATAGGTGATAACCATGACATTGAATTAGTCATTCATTCATCTAATGAAACCCATAAAGGGGGGATAACCCTTGAAATATTAGGAAAGACTGTAGATGAAACCAGATCAACCACTACTAAAATTCCTTGGATTTTCACACTCCTTGTCGAACATAGATATTTACATGACAAAAAATCAAAGAAAACAATAAATCTCAATCTTATTGAAGTGGAGAAATATGGGTTTGTTAAAATTTTTATATTTGGTATTGGATAAGTTGGGGGGTTCAAGTCGAGCTAAAGACTTTAAATTAAACGCTTTCCAGGAGGCAACCTGACTTCTGCCTTTTTTATTTCATTTTATGTGTTTTTGTGTCTTTTCATGTCTCTAATCCTTATGAATAATCTTTATTTTTCAAATAGGATTTATAAATCATTTTGATATATAAAACAAATAAAAAAATATCAATCTCTGAATATTATAGTACCTTAAACTGTTGACATGTTCTTCGTTTATCAGTAAGGATGGGTATGAAAGGGGAGCACCGTATTCATCCATGTCACGCGGTGTGATACCTGAGTAATACCTTACCAAGAAAATATAAATAAGACAATGTATCATTAGTTTTATTTTGAAAATTAAAAAAAATAAAAAACAGGGAAAAACATAAAAATGATGATACTTGAAATTAAAAAAATCATTATGTTGTTTGTTTTGTCTTATTTGTTCTTGTTTGTATGGTTCAAGAACTATTTTGGGTGATACATGTTCAATCAAAGAGGTTACTACATCCCCCAAGAGATCAAAGGAGTAATCTAGAGCATTATGAACTTCAAAAACCGGGTGAATTTTTTCCATGTTTATCATTTTCAATTTCCTCTTTGAACTCCTCTCCTACCCCTCTTCTAACATTTCCTTTCTTTAAACACTGGGGAAAATGTTATTCTATATTGGGGGGGTGATGAAATAAAAAATGATTTTTTTAATAAGAACATGCATGGAAAGAAAAATTTCATTAACCTTGAACATGATAACACACATTGCAAACTCTGAAATTGGATATCAAATAATTTTTCATGCCTTGATTCTGATTTTAATGAAAGTTTAAGTTCATGAGAATAGTTTTTGGAAAGTGTGGTTGTTCAATGTGATTTTTCAAAGCTTACATTTTCATCATCTTAATAAAAATTACACAATGCATGTCTACAGGATATTGGGTGTAAATTTGAGTTCTTGGGTCCCTTTCATTATAGCATAGGGTTCTGGGGTTACTTTTAGTTTAATTTGAGTATTCAAAAAAAAAATTGAAAAAAATAATGACCACATAGAGAAATGTTTTGTCCAAATACATGGAATACGGAACTTGGGGATCGTGACCCCATAGTAATCTTTCCCAATGTTAGGATTTATATCTCTATTTTATAGCATGGAATTGACAATATGTGTGGTGTCCAACACTTGAGGATCGTGACTCCATAGTTTTGTTGCCCAGAGTTAGTCTTTTCATATCTATTGTGGTTAAAAAAACAACAAAAAAATCAAAAAAAAATTGGATACTCATATTAAGGTTTAATGTGATTCCCACCTAACACTTCCATTTTTTCCCCTTGAACAATAAAATGTGCCCCATATCTTTTGTGATGCACAACACTTTATCATGCATAATTGAAATTGGATGAAATGTGGCGATAACTTTGAACAAAATAATGGGCTTGGCATTGGTATATACTTATGGACATAGCTTTTTTTAAATGATTTTAAAGGATTTAATAGTTTTTTTGGTATGAGGTCTTTGGGCGAGCAATGTGTATTAAAATGTTTTTGGAAAAGGGAATTCGATTTTCATATTTGTAATATATTTTACTCGGGACTAGGAAAATTCAAGTTGGTGGCTGTGATTAGTCACTGAAAGTGGATAATATTAATTTTTAATATCTTAATATTAATATGTTTCAAAGATTATAAACATCAATTTTATTCCATTTCAGAAATTGAACTTCAGTTCCCATCATTGTGAAATTAATGCTTAAAGTGTCAATTTGGGCCCAATCAATAAATTGATTGTGAAAAATACATTGTTCATAATTTTAATTTGATATTTTGGTAAATGATTAATACCTTTATGTTTAAAATTTTGTCTTTTAGGTCCGATGGATGAATCCCAAGGGAAGATGAATATTTTTGTGCCTGAATGTATAAATTTTCTGGAAAAATCGTAATGGGCCTAAGTCCCATAAAACAAATGTAGGGCCCACAAACCAAGGCCAATGAAGCTCAAATTTTCATATTAGAAATATATACATATTAGGATCATTTCATTCAACTGTGGATGGAGAAATTATGAAGTTTTCATGATGATAAAGGGATCTGAAGTTGAGATTTAAATGGTGGTCCCGACATTAATGCACATGAAGTCGTCCCAACATTTCGACCATAACATCCAAATGGCTGCACCAAATTTCCAAAAAGTTTTACATATCATAGAGGACAGATGGAAGAGAATATATCTCTTCTAAGAACCCTACGGACTCGGCTTTCTTCAATTACAAATTCACACGTCAAAACGGTGGACGAATCTAGCTTGTTTTGTGGTCAACATTGTAACGTCGATTTCCTTTGGATTATTCACCCTTATTTTGACTATCTTAATTGTTGGGGGGTAAATTGATTATTGAAGGGGTGGAAATAAGGCTTCTAATATGCCTATATAAGGAGCTGGTGGTGAATGGAATAGGAATCTCATATTTTTCTTGTCATCTTGGGTTTCTTGTTTCATTGTATGGTTATACTTCCAAATTTCATTTGTAATGTTTTCTATTTCCATGTAAGTTTCTTTTTTGTATCTTTATGTTCTTAATAAACGTATTTGTCTTATATATTTTCCATTTATTTTATTAAAACTTTATTATAACTAAGCATAGTGATATCTCTGTGTTTTTGTGAATTAGTTCACACATAGTTGTGAATTTCATTCACACACACGGAGGAGTGCTCTTTATTTCCACGATTTTAATTTATTCAATCCAATTATTGTTAGCCATCTTCCTCACACCATTGAGAGTTTACCATGAATGGAGGGATAAACCATTAATGGGTTTATCTTAGTAGGATTTAAAGGCTGGATTGAATGTTTTTTTATGAATGAATTGTTGTTAATTGGCTAATTAATTTAAGACTTCTATTCTTTAGTTATTTATACTCTTCATCTTCACTGTGTTTGAGTAAGTTAATTCAAGTACTAAATGACCATATACCTTGGATAAATCATGAATTTGGTTCTCTAAGTGTATATGGATTAGTAATTGTGTTTAATAAGCACCAAACCATAAAATGATGATGGTAGTGTTATTTTTGAATAATGCATTCATCAAGAATTAATAAAACCAAAATTGTCTAAAGAAGTAAAATTCATTCAATCCACCCCGAGCATAATCCTAAGATCAACCCATTTTAATTGATTTGAATTCACTTAGGTTTCTTAGTGTTCTTTAAAACCATCCAAAATCAAAAGAAATGTTGGCCACTTCACATCCCATCCTCTATAAAATCATAGCGTCTCAAGGTTACTTCTTCGGTCCCTATGGATTCGACCCCTACATATACTACATCGACCGCTTTTACCAGTAGGGTAAATTTGGGCGCAACCACCACACAATAAAAAAAGTTTATAAATTAAATGAGATGCTTCCATTAAAATAGAGGTTATCAGAATATTCAGAATACAACTTTTACATTTCTACAAAAAGGTAACACCCAAAAACACCATCACTATAAGGAATGGAAGACACTATAAAACACAACCACTACTAAGTAAGTAACCCTCATACAAAAGGGGAATTAAAATTAAACCCATTACATCCCCTCAATCATTCAAATAGGCTAGGGTTTCCTTTGAAGGGGAGAAACTGGATCCATATCACTTCCTAGATACACACTAAAAACACCGTTGCATGTTACCTAATAATACACAGTTATGATGGGTCTTTTTAGAAATTGAACATGATGGATTATTATGACTAGTATTGACACAATAATGACATAGTAGGATCCTTTTTTCAAAATAAATGATGAAACATCTGAAGGCCTCTTAATTCAATGACCAGTCTCACCAACTTCCAGAAACTTTTCGATCTCCTCATTGCCATTCCATTCATTTCATCCAGAGACTAGAGGAAGTTTTGATTCCTAAATAACGCTTTTTAACACTTCTTTAACTTGGAAAACATTCCATACCACATAATTAATGGAGATCAGACCAAATTCTTACACTTTTGACTAGAAATCAGGATGAATCCCATTCTCAAAATTTCAATCCCTTATAAAATCATCCTTAGTACATTTCAGAAGAAAAGGAATTAGAGCCATGAAATTATGGATGAAATCCAACACCAAACTCTCACATTTCTAAAGACAATAAATTTACATTGTCTTCCCCACCTTCACAACCTCATAGAAATATCTTTGAATGAACAAATCTTTGATGAATTTTGAGGTAAGATCTTATCGAGGCTTGGTCCTCATGAATGACTTCCATCACTTGCAACCTGGACCATTGAGAAAAAGGTTGTGAACATAAACCTTAGAGACTTGGGCAAATCAAGGAAACTAAGTATCCTTTCGATTTTCTTCATCCACTCTTCATCTTAAAGAGAATTATATTGACCATAAAAGATAGGAGGGTTCAACTTCTGAAACTCAAGAAAGAAGTCCTTAGATAGATCAACTAGAGGGTCCGCTAATGGTGGACTACCCATTGAAACACCTTGAGTATTCATTGAATATTTATTGGGGGGAACACACAAAGAAAATAGAAAACCTAAAACTCAATTAAAACCAACTCACTGACAAAAACCAAATTCTAAACTCCACTTAAGAAAATCCAAATCATAAGAAAATTCACTACACAACCATCATTTCTTAAAACATTTCAAAATTTTCCCCTTAAAAACACTTTAGAAAGGAAAACAAACTCAATTGGTTGCACACTCACCCATGGTATTTTATAGTTCCTCACACATGCATATTCTCAGGACAATCTGAGCACCCATCCACTCATGCCATTAATCACCCACTTGAATACACACATCCATGAATATGATAACCCATGAGGATACAAATAATCAAACAAAACAATTTCCATTTTAAAAACAAAATTTTCAACCCAAGTATAAAATTCTAGATCTAATATCCATTTTTAATTTCCTAAAAAGTTTTAAAAGTTCCCCAAAAAATCTTCCGTAACCAATTCATGACAAAGTTCAAGTACATTTTTAAAAAAACCAATTTTTACGAACTCTTAGTTTTAATTATAGAAATCCAATTTTTAATGAACCAATCACCTTTTTACCAAAGGCCTAACTATTAAAAATCTATTTTCTAAGAATTTAATTAAAATAAATCTAAAAAACCATTTTCCATCTTTCATGAACCAAAATATCATTTTATTAAAACAAATTTTCACCACTTTTAAGAAAGGTTTTCACTATTTTAAAACAACTATTCCAATATGAAATCTCAACCAAGACGATCCCAAAAACACACAAATTGGGAAACTAGTATTGATGGGAGACATGGCCATATGGTTGGTGTCCTGGTGTAAATCCCATCATCATCACAGAATCTATCTTAGAGCCTTGTCTGTAAAGACCTAGAATTTAACATATAATTTTATTAAATTTATCTAGGATTATTAAGATTCTGTGAAAATTGATGGCATGTGATTCCCAGGCCCGGAGAGCCCCGAAAAGAGTTTTGAACCTTTTTAAGGTATATTGATTAAATTTGGGAATAGAGATTTCTATCTTTTTAAACAGTGCTCAAATTAAAAATTTGAGGGCACCATTGAATTTGAAACACTTGGATTCGCTTAGATGAAGCTTAACTTCGACAGGAAAGTGTCGAAAAAAGAGTTAATTTTTTGAATTTACAAAAATAATAATAAAATAACTCAATGAGTTATTTTATTTTATTTCAACTGTTGAGAAATGGTGGGAGGGCCATAATGTAATTTCAGGCATAAATAGGAGTCAGTTAATGACATGACCATTGGTAGTGTAACCATGGCACTCGTAGGTTTTAATGGAACATTCAATATAGTTCATTAATGAATAGCATTAATGAAACAAAATGAGGGAGGTTCCTTACACCTTATTTAAACAAATATTTGGTGTGGGTTTTGGATACCCACGGGAGAAACCACTGACGAAACACTGACAACGTCTTCATCAAATAATTAATAAAGATTCAATGACGCCATTGAGGATTCAATTCGGAAATCAACAAATGCCGACGAACACCCTTCGAATGTGGGTTATATTTCCCTCATCTGTAGTGAATTCCAATGATTTCTAGGTAGGGGTTGGTTTCTATTCTAAGATTTTTATGAATTCATCTTCTCTTGATGATGTTTGAAATCTCCCCTTGTTATAATGCTAATGCGGAGGGTGTGAGAAGAACCGATCAGGGCCTGAACCCTACACTAATTTTTCTTTGGTTGGGTTCTTCATGGGAGACTGAGAAACATGGCGGAAAGGAAAAACCAAGGGCCTCACAGTTTAAGGGACATCTCGGGTGGCCCATAGGCTAGGACGAGAATGAAATCAGACCTCCAGAGCTCCACCAATGGCCCGCGGAAGCTCCACTAGTGTGGCGGTGTCGACGACCAGAGGAGGAAGAGACTGACTATATACGGCTACAAGGGAATGGTGTTGCCCAAAGGAACCGCAAGATATTGGGGATACTAGACTTTAATGGCTGCATTGACGGCGGGTGGCGCGCCGCGGAGGAGGGTCGCGGCTCTGAGGCATGGAAAATGGTGAACCAATGTTCGCGGGTCCTACTGTTGACCGGTCCACATGGACCGGTCTGGTAGAGAAGCTCTACCATAGAATCTCTAGTTAGGGATCCCAAACAGACATAGTCTTTTTGCGAAGGCAGGCCACGCCCAGCTGGCGGGCCACGCCTAGCCAGTGGGTCATGAAGGTTCTACAGCCTAGTAGGCCGCACCCAGTCGGGTGGGCTGGGCAGAGCTTGCAGCCCACCTGGAAAGACCGAACCCTTCTGAATTGGGCTGAGCCTAGCTAGTTCCAGCTAGCCTCAGTGGACCGCGTTGGGTTGGTCAAACCGGGTCAGACCAGACTTAGACCCTTTTTTGCACAATTTCACTTAAAAGGGGATTATCATTTAAACCAAACTTCTATTTGAAAAACTGTCTCAAGCACTGAAACCATTAGGACGAGGAGGTCATTTTGAGATATTCCAATTGGGGTTTTGAAGAATGATGGAGTATGGCTGGGTCCGATTGGACTCAAATCCAACTGGGCCCTCTGCACTAAAATTCCTATAACTTACAGACCATGCATCTGATTGATGCATTGTATGTTGCATTTGAACCCTTATGTCAAGACGGTCCTTAAAGTTAAATTTTCATTGGACTTCATAGATTTTGAGGTATGACCGATATCTTGAAGAGGAATTTCTTGGAAGCTCAAGCACACCCAGTGCAGGAATCCTGTGGCTGGTTGTAAAAAATCCTAACAAACCTTTGTGGATCAACATGAGAACAACCCTTTGTGGATCGGCTCTTGAGAAACCTGACATTGACTAGCCTTAGAGAGGCCCGTCAGGGATTTGTGACCTATGGTCCTATGTGGATCAGTGACTTACGACCCTGTTTGGATTAGTGACTTATGACCCTATGTGAATCGACGACTTACGACCATGTGTGGATCATCCGTAGAGAGACCCGATGAGGATCATCCTTAGAGTGGTCCGTCGTGGATCAATGACTTACAACTCTATACGGATCGAAGACTTATGACCCCATGTGGATCAGTGACTTACGACCTCATGTGTATCAGTGACAGAGTGATTTCTTTGTGGTTCAGTAGTAGAACTTCTCAATGGAAGAAGATGAATTAGCTTTACTAATCATCATTATTCATGTTCTCTAAGTTATATACCTTGTTTGAGATGATTATTTTACTTGTTCTTTGTGATTGGGGTCAATATTTGTTTTTTTTCATTATTGAACTTTGGGAGAACTTCAGGGAGTCTTGGGGTCACTATTGGGTATTGTTATACTCACTCCTGCATGGGATTTGACCGCACCTTGTTGTGCCTTTGCAGAAGATGGATAACTGTGACTGAGGTTAGGAATATAGGACTAGATAGTTCATGGAGGTGACCCATTTTTGTGGAGAGTTGCAGTGACAAATTTTACCTACCCTTCAGGTCGGATCATTGGCAAATGACTTCAGGAGCTGTTTTCCTTTTTTTCTATATTTTCTTTTAGTTGGGTTTGTATTCTAGCCCATTCTGCTTCGATTCACACTTTTACTTTCAGTAGTTTTAATATGTGGGTTGTTGTTATTCTGTACCTGGTCTGTGTGTATGTAGGTTTAAAGGTAATGCCTTCCTATTTTAAGGATATGCCTTTCTGGTTCTAGTTGGTAACCCAAGGCTTATGGAAGGCGAGCTTGGGGTTGTCATGGCACGGGCCCTGGGGGACAGGTTGTGACAAAGTGGTATCAGAGGAGTCAGTTCTACCAAAGAACTAAGATTCTGATATTTTCAATGGGGTAATAGTGTTAAGTGTTTAGAGTACGGTTTTCAGTTTGGGGAGTCCATTGTCGGTGCAGTGGCCAACGTATCCATATGCCAGGACCCTGTGTTCTGATTTCCTACTCGATACATGAAAACAAAGATTGTGCGTGTCTTTGAATTTTTTTTTCTCTTTGGTCTATTTTCGAGCATCCTCACCAGATATAATGTTTTTTATTATGGAACATCTATTTCATTATAGGATGCCGCTGAACAGACAACCCACCAGGATTCTAGATAGAGTTCATGATGATGTCCCACCAAGCGATGAGGCTTCGGTGCAGTTCCATCTTACAGTGATGGTACCTTCGAGTGGTTTTCCAGCAACACCACTACCTATTGGGAAACAATTTTCACTAGCCCCACTAGGTGAGGGTGCACGTTAACTTAGCATGATTCATGTGTTCCAGTGGCAGAGGCCCCTGAGCTTTCATGGCTAGATGGATCCATAGGCTACTGAGGTCTGGCTGGAGTTGTGGCTAGTGTGTTTTTCCTAGTTGGGATAGTAGAAGATCAAACGGTGATCCTAGCTACAATTCTCTTCCAAGGAACGATAGGGAGATGGTGGAGCCTGAAGATGTAGAATCACGATGAGGAGAACCTCACATGGTTGGAATTCAAGAGCCTATTTTGGGTGGAGTTCGTTCTAGTGACTGTACACTCTAGGCGTATTCATGAGCTCCTGCACTTACAGTAGGGTAGACTGATAGTAGCCCAGTACTCAGCGAGATTTATTAAACTCTCCTGCTACTCCACCGACATTATACGAGACCATTTTTTAGGTACCATACATTTGAGAAGTGTCTTCGATTTAGGATTAGAGCATCAATGATATCACTCAACATATCGATGAAGGCTAGAGTACAAGAGAGAGAACTTCTGGTGGAGAGATTCCTAGAGGAGCCGACACTGACTGTGAGAGCCACCACAAGACGACACATGGCTAAGTCATATGTAGTAGGAAGTAGGCGGATGAAATAGTGGCCCAAGAGGGCCATACCTTCAAGTTCATGACCCCATGATATAGGGTCGGAGGTGCAGAGAACATGGTACTAAAGAGGTCTGTAGAGGAGCATATTTTTCTACCCGTGCAGCGGGTAGGGTCACATGGCTCGCAACTTCCTGACCTTCCATACTAACAATCAGAAAATGGTTGAGGTACCACCGAGGTGGAGTCAGTGTTTTGAGTGGGGAGGTCCACAAGGTGGCAGATGTGGAGGAGGAGTATGCTGTGCAGTAGGCTGTGAGCAGCAGTTTGAGGTTCTACTGCTATCGCGTCTAGGTGGTCCACGTCGACCTTAGGGAGCAAGTGGTAATGGACGAGCTCAGCTACAGGCAGCTATGGCCTATGAACACGGAACTCCAGAGATGGTTTGAGGTACGATATGTGGCTATTCCATATTATATACAATTCTTATAGATACCGGTTCTAGTCACCTTTTTATTGCCATAACTCTCATTCGGAGATCAAAGATTCTAGTAGATCCATTGGCTTGATCCATATGATTATAGACTCCTAGGTGAGTGGATTCGACAATTACGCATTCGTGCCGACAGTGTAAGCTTACTCTAGTAGGCAAGAGCTTGGATGGGGATCTTCTAGTAGCAGCATCTAGGACTTAAAAAGACATCTTGGGTATGGACTGGATATCCCAAGTCCATGCTCAGATCGACTATTTGAGGAACAATGTGGGGTGTGACCGTCAGGATGGGACCAGGTTTTCCTTCACTAGTGAGAAGGCAAACTTTTGTAGCTCAGGATGGACTTTCTCGGAAGAGGGTGTAACCGATCACTCATCAGTTGGATAGCCTCACCATTGGTATAGTGGATGAGGGGAGCCTAATATATCCTGTTGTGGTGGACCAGTATGATGAGGCCTTTCCTGATGATATTCTAGGACTAACTCCTCATAGAGAGGTAGAATTCAATATTGACCTCTACCCCCTGATGACACCGATATCTACACTATCAAATCGGATGGATCCCGCATAGGCTCGTGAGTTGAGGGTACAATTGGAGGACTTGTAGGGGAAGGGGTTTATAAGTCCCATTTTTTCTCCATGGCAAGCTCTTATTTTTCACACCAAGAAGGATGAAAGGATATTGAGGATTTTTGTGGACTATCGGTGCCTGAATCAGGTGATTGTGAAGAACAAGTATCCACTACCGAGGATTGATGATCTATTCGATCAACTGATGGGAGCACATTAGTTTTTGAATATATACCTCAGACCAGGCTATCATCATCTCATGTCACAATATGAGGATGTACGGAAAATGTCCTTTAGATATCGGTATGGCCACTATGAGTTCTTGGTGATGCCTTTCGACTTGACCAACGCCCATCCATATTCACGGGACTCATTAATAAGATCTTACATCCTTTTCATGAACACTTTGTGGTGGTATTTGTTGATGACTAAAAGGCACTTTTGTGGGTGCCCTCAAATGAATAATGGTTTTTGGGGTACTAAGGTGCAGAAGAGTGGCTAACCAAGGTCATCTCTCAAAGGAGGAAGTAAATTTAACAACATATGAAAGGTATTTTGAAAATAAAATAAAAGGAATTAATAACACTAATTAAAAGGATGAAGGTTTTTTTATCCATTATAAATATAGAAGAAGGTTTCTATAAAAATATAGTATATTTTTTTGGGTTTTCAGTTTGGAAATGAAGTTCGATTAAAATGACACAACAAGAAGATTTTTTTGTGAAAATATTTAAAAGGAATAATCGATATTACTCAACCTCTTCCACCAATAATTTATCACTATTATTTAAATTAACATCCACTTAATTATAACCTATAATTTTTTAACCCTCGAACTCTATGCGAGTTAACTCAACCAAAAAGATGAAATTACTTAAAACCTAGACTAGCTTCAGAACATGAAATTGTAGCACACTGCTTAAATCACTACTGGAATTTAGCTTTTTCCCAACGGCAGTATACCAACGGTTTACTTAAACCGTTGGGATAGTGAGTCTTTTCCAACGGTTTAAGAAAACCGTTGGCAAAGAGAATTTCAACAGACCTTTCCCCAACGGTTCCACGGTTCACTGGAACCGTTGGGAAAAGGCTTAAAACTCAGACCTTTCCCAACGGTTCAATGGAACCGTTGGGAAAAGACACATTCCCAACGGTTCCAGTAAACCGTTGGGAAATGTGTGCCTTTTCCAACAGTTTTTATAAACCGTTGGCAAAGGTTCCCCCAAATTGCAGGCCGCGATCTCCTCTCCCCATTCGGACAGAGCCCTAATCTATTCACTCCGCTGCTATCGCGAACCCCATCTCACTCCACTGCTCTCACGAATCCGAACACCAGTACCCCCATCCCAATAGGTACACCCCATACGAATAGGTGAAATTTGATCTCAACCATATTGTTGTAGTTTTTTTAATGAATAGATTTTTTCCAGGTGTTGGCAGTTTAATTGATTATCCAGGTGTTGGTGATTTTTAATGTTTTTGTATTCTATGTTTGGAAGGAGAGTGTTCAAAACATGTAAATCAGACCAATTTGATATTACTCATGAAATCAATTTGATAATGGATTGTGAGATTTTTTAATGTTTTTGTATTCTGTTAATGTTTTTTGTATTCTATGTTTGGAAGGAGGTGTTGGTGATTTTTAATTATTTTCCAATGGTCGAGCATCATGTGAGATTTTTTCTATGTTTGGATAATGGATTGTGGGAATTATGGATTGTGTTCAAACCAATTTGATATGTTTTGGATAATTGATTGTGGGGGTAGGGGCTGTCCACGGGGGTTGGTGGGTGTCCACGGGGGTGGGCGGGGGTGTCCACGGGGGTGGGGAAGGCTGTCCACGGGGTGGGCGGTGCTGTCTAGGGGGTGTGGGCTGTCCTGGGGGTCTGGGTGGGGTGTCATGGTGGGGGAGGGGTGTGTGGGGTGTCCACGGGGGGTGGTATGTCTAGGTGGTGGTGGTGGGGTTGCAGGGGAGGGGGTGTGGGCTATTTGGGAGGGTGGGCGGGGCTATCCAGGGGGGTACGGTGGTGGGCGGGCTGTCCACAAGGGTGGACGGGCTGTCCACGGGGGTGGTCGGGCTGTCAAGGAGGCGTGGGCGGGCTGTCCAGGGGGGTGGGTGGGCTGACAACAGGGGGTAGGGGTGTCCAGAGGGTGGGAGGGCTATCCAAGGGGGTGGGGGGCTGTCCATAGGGAGAAGGGGTGTCGAGGGGGGTGGGTGGGATGTCCACGGGGGTGGTTGGGCTGTCTAGGGGGTAGGGGGCGTCCACGGGGGTGGGTGGGTTGTCCACGGGGGTGGGCGGGGCTGTCCACGGGGGTGGGAAAGGCTGTCCACGGGGGTGGGCGAGGCTGTCCAGGGGGTGTGGGCTGTCCTGGGGGTCTGAGTGGGGTGTCCTGGTGGGGGATGGGTGTGTGGGGTGTCCAGGGGGGTTGGTATGTCTAGGTGGTGTTGGTGGGGTTGCAGGGGAGGGGGGTGTGGGTTGTTTGGGAGGGTGGGCGGGGCTATCCCGGGGGCGTACGGGGTGTCTAGGGGGGTATGGGGGTGGGCGGACTGTCCACAAGGGTGGACGCACTGTCCACGGGGGTGGCCGGGCTGTCAAGGAGGGGTGGGCGGGCTGTCCAGGGGGGGTGGGTGGGCTGTCCACAGGGGGTAGGGGTGTCCAGGGGGGTAGGCGGGCTATCCAAGGGGGTGGGGGGCTGTCCATAGGGAGAAGGGGTGTCGAGGGGGGTGGGTGGGCTGTCCACGGGGGTGGTTGGGCTGTCTAGGGGGTAGGGGGTGTCCACGGGGGTGGGTTGTCCATGGGGGTGGGCGGGGCTGTCCACGAGGGTGGGAAAGGCTGTCCACGGGGGTGGGCGGGGCTGTTCAGGGGGCTGTCCAGGGGGTGTGGGATGATCATACATAATGAAGCCTTACAGGATGTGAGATGATTATATCTATGAAATCTACTCAGGTACCTAGTGAGGAAGTGCATATTAATTCAAAAAGGTAAATCGCATATGTGGATACCCTACTAATATGGTTATGGGATGAGGCATGCTCTGATGTGATAACACATTAAGTTCTTGTTGGTTTTACATTTTTTCAATAACACATTAGTATGTTTTTTTCACATGTGTAGTTGATACCATGATTATTTTCTTCCTTTGTCATTTACTTAAATGTATTTTCTATTAAAGTTCAATCCTATTGAATTGTTTATGACAAAATGACTTATATGAATACTTTTTACAGGAAATGCTGCCAATTGAAGAAAGACGAAGTAAAAAAATGGCGGAGAACAATCGTCGGATGGAGGAGATGGGCATTCCACCATTAGTGCCTACAGTGAGTACTTTATTTCATATATATATATATATATATATATATATATATATATTTACAGAATATATAATGTCATGTGATTAATTTTTTTTGTAAACGTTTTTGTAGGATCCACCATTACGTCGACAGTTATTCGACGAGGAGCCTAGTATTGCTCCTAGTACTCAGGCCGGTGGTACGAGGAGGGTTCGTACTAGACGTGGACGTAGAGCTGCGCGTGCCCGACTAGACCCTGCCCCTCCCACTGACATTTCAGCCTTCCCACATTCTGATCCCGGTGTGTCGTTAGGGACACACGGGGTATTTAGGCCTCCCATGTTTTCGCTACCTTCTGCATCTTGTGCCCCATCATTTTCACATCCCATGATGATTCCCACTCCCCAGTCATCATCAGGTCATACAGTTGTTCCATCTTCTTTTCCTTCTAATTCTGTCTCTCCGAGCTTTTATATTCCATCGTCTTCGACTCCTGTTCCACCAGAGGGTGTTCCATCAGGTTCTGTGGATCCGGCTCCACTCATTGATCAGACTAGAGCAGGTATATTTATAAAACCCTAACAAATTTTTATAGAAATATTTATTTTCATTATAACATGTTTTGATAAAATATTTGTTTTTCTTTCATGACAGATACATCTACTGACAGGAGGCGGGGGCGGGGGTGTACAAGCATGTGTTCGGTGTGGAACCGTCGCACACAGGTTATGGTGGAATATAATGAAGACAATCAGATGGTTGAGAAAACAGGGCAGCAATGTCGGAGTTTTCTGGCGATGCTTTCCAAATACTCCGACATCATTCCCGTCAGCCCGCTGTCGTGGAGACATTTGCCACATGAGGTCAAAGATAGAGCTTGGGCAGAGATATGGGTAAAAAAATCTGTTGTATTTAAAGCCATGAATTTTTTTTGTATTTATATGAATTAATATTTTGATTTTAGCTTCGATTCAATTTTCCTGATGGTGAGGGTGCACGACTGGAACGTCTAAAGGATTTAGGCGAGCTTTGGAGAGCCTACAAGCATGAGCTGTATATTGGCTGGCGTGCTAGAGTTGGCACTGAGTTAGAGGCGGTACCAGTCGTGGATGATTGTCCTATAGAGCAGTATCGTCAGATGATTACTCATTGGAAGAGTACCCAGTTTAAGGTATGAATTACATTTGAGGTATTTAAATAATAACTTTCAAGTTTTGCATTAATATTAACCTTTGCATTATCTAATTTTATTTAGGAATCATCTGGAAAAAATAAAAAAAACATTGATGCAAAAAAATACCTGCATACACTAGGACGCACGACGATGCCGGATCATGAGAGGCAGCAGGTATGACAATTGTTTATAAGTTTTCTTTACGACATACATTTTCTTTTGTTTCCTCAATTATTTAATCATTTGATAAAGTTTTTATATAACTTTTGTTTTCAATGTCATTATAGAGGCAAGTACAAAATATTGAAGGACGTGTGCCTCGAGCAAACTGTTTTGCTCGAGTAGACGAAAAAAGGATGGAAGTGCTGTCAACGAAGCGACTCAGCAGCAGATTGTAAGTTTTAATCTGTTGATTTTATATTTTAATATCTATTTCGTAACTTAATAATATATTTATATTTGTAACAGGATGCTTTAGAGGCCCTCGATGCCCAAGAAGCAGACAATTTTGGGCCATCTGATCACTTACATCAGGTGTTGGGAGATGATCATTCTGGCAGAGTACGCTGCCGACCTAGGATAGCCTCGACGAGGTATTGGCCTTCCTCAGGTACGAGTTGTAGTGCCACCGAGCTGCAGCAAGTTAGGGCACATGCAGAACAGGCTGAGAAAAGGGCCATAGAGACGGCAGAACAGTCTGCTAGGGAAAACATTGCATTTATGAAATTTATTGAAGTTCTACGTCCAACACTTCCAGCAGAGGCCAGACCAGCGATTGATGAATACATGTCATCGATACATTCTATATATGGTGCACCAGGTGTCAGTTCCAGTGGTGGTCAGGCCGATGTCCAGCTTGAAGATGATGATGGCGAGGAGTCTGATGCGGAAGAGGAGGGAGATGAGGAGGGCGAGGAGGAGGGCGAAGGCGAGGAGGAAGGCGCTGTGGAGGGTGAGGACGATGAGGAGGACGATGACGAGGGTGATGATGATGATGATGATGATGATGGTGATGCTGATGTGTGACATATTGATCCGTTACATTTTTGACTTATATTACTGAGATTTGATGTTTAATCTATTCTAGTTGATGGTTTTATCTAGACTCGTAGTATAGTATTGGAGTTGAGTTATTTTTATATATTGCCAGTTTTTGTGGATGTTGTTGTCTTTTAGTGGTTGTGTGTTTGAGAACTCCCTGGACAACCCCCCTCATTCTTGGACCCTAGAAAACCCCCCCCCTCCCCCTTGGACCCCGAACACCCCGCAAACACCCCCCAGACAGCCCCGCGGACAGCCCCCTGGACAGCCCCCCGTACAGCCCCCAACCCCCACCCTGGACCCCGGATAGCCCCCCGGACAGCCCCCGGACAGCCCCCCCACCCTTCCCCTTGGACCCCGGACAACCCCCTGAACAAACCTTGAACAACCCCTGAACAACCCCTGAACTGCGTTTTCGGTCACCGCGGGCACACGACACGTCCGATTGACATGCCGTCTGCGCGTACACGTCACGAATAATAATTAGAATGTTCCACGGTGGTTTCAGCTCAATCTGTGGCTGTCCGCCATGAATTTGACCGTTGGACGCCCGTTCTGGCCGTTTATGACACCAGAACTGCGTTGTCAGTCACCGCGGGCACACGGCACGTCCGATTGACGTGCCGTCTGCTCGACCACTTCAGAAATCATTCACCCATATTTTTGGTCTGATTTCAGGCCATTCTGAAATCGTTTGGCTGGTTTGGATCCCCCTTACGCGCGTTTACGAAGCGCGCACATCACTTAAAGCACGAATATTGAGCCGTACCACGCAAACCGCATGTCCGATTGACGTGCCGTCTACGCGTACACATCACGAATAATAATTAGAATGTTTCACGGCGGTTTCAGCTCAATCTGAGGTCGTCCGCTATAAATTTGACTGTTTGACGCCCCTTGTGGCCGTTTATGACACCAGAACTGCGTTGTCGGTCAGCGCGGGCAGACGGCACATCCGATTGACGTGCCGTCTGCTCAACCACTTCAGAAATCACTCACCCGTATTTGTCGTCTGATTTCATGCCATTCCGACATCGGTTGGCCGGTTTGGACCCCCCTCACGCGCGTTTACGAAGCGCGCACATCACTTAAAACACGAATATTGAGTCGTACCGCGCAAACCGCACGTCCGATTGACGTGCCGTCTGCGCGTACACGTCACGAATAATAATTAGAATGTTCCACGGTGGTTTCAGATCAATCCGAGGCCGTCCGCTATGAATTTGACCGTTGGACGCCCGTTCTGGCCGTTTTTGACACCAGAACTGCGTTGTCGGTCACCGCAGGCACAGGGCACGTCCGATTGACGTGCCGTCTGCTCGACCACTTCATAAATCACTCACCCGTATTTTTCGTCTGATTTCAGGCCATTCCGACATCGTTTGGCCCATTGGGACCCCCCTCACGCGCATTTACGAAGCGCGCGCATCACTTAAAACACGAATATTGAGCCGTACCGCGCAAACCGCACGTCCGATTGATGTGCCGTCTGCGCGTACACGTCAAGAATAATAATTAGAATATTCCACGATGGTTTCAGCTCAATCCGAGGCCGTCCGCTATGAATTTGACCGATGGACGCCCGTTCTGGCCGTTTATGACACCCGAACTGCGTTCTCGGTCACCGCGGGCACAGGGCACGTCCGATTGACGTGACGTCTGCTCGACCACTTCAGAAATCACTCACCCGTATTTTTCGTCTGATTTCAGGCCATTCCGACATCGTTCGGCCCGTTTGGACCCCCCTCACGCGCGTTTACGAAGCGCGCGCATCACTTAAAACACGAATATTGAGCCGTACCGCGCAAACCGCACGTCCGATTGACGTGCCGTCTGCGCGTACACATTAAGAATAATAATTAGAATGTTTCACGGTGGTTTCAGCTCAATCCGAGGCCGTCCGCTATGAATTTGACCGTTTGACGCCCGTTCTGGCCGTTTATGACACCCGAACTGCGTTGTCGGTCACCGCGGGCACAGGGCACGTCCGATTGACGTGCCGTCTGCTCGACCACTTCAGAAATAACTCACCCGTATTTGTCGTCTGATTTCAGGCCATTCCGACATCGTTCGGCCCGTTTGGACCCCCCTCACGCGCGTTTACGAAGCGCGCACATCACTTAAAACACTAATATTGAGCCGTACCGCGCAAACCGCACGTCCGATTGACGTGCCGTCTGCGCGTAAACGTCACGAATAATAATTAGAATGTTCCAAAGTGGTTTCAGCTCAATCCGAGGCCGTCCGCTATGAATTTGACCGTTGGACGCCCGTTCTGGCCGTTTATGACACCCGAACTGCGTTGTCGGTCACCGCGGGCACAGGGCACGTCCGATTGACGTGCCGTCTGCTCGACCACTACAGAAATCACTCACCCGTATTTTTCGTCTGATTTCAGGCCATTCCGACATCGTTCGGCCCGTTTGGAGCCCCCTCACACGCGTTTACGAAACGCGCACATCACTTAAAACACGAATATTGAGCCGTACCGCGCAAACCGCACGTCCGATTGACGTGCCGTCTTTGCCTACACGTCACGAATAATAATTAGAATGTTCCACGGTGGTTTCAGCTCAATCCGAGGCCGTCCGCTATGAATTTGACCGTTGGACGCCCGTTCTGGCCGTTTATGACACCAGAACTGCGTTGTCGGTCACCGCGGGCACACGACACGTCCGATTTACGTTCCGTCTACTCGAACACTTCAGAAATCACTCACCCGTATTTTTCTTCTGATTTCAGGCCATTCCAACATCGTTCGGCCCGTTTGGACCCCCCTCACGCGCGTTTACGAAGTGCGCGCATCACTTAAAACACGAATATTGAGCCGTACCGCGCAAACCGCACGTCCGATTGAGGTTCCGTCTGCGCGTACACGTCACGAATAATAATTAGAATGTTCCACGGTGGTTTCAGCTCAATCTGAGGCCGTCTGCTATGAATTTGACCGTTGGACGCCTGTTCTGGCCGTTTATGACACCAGAACTGCGTTGTCGGTCACCGCGGGCACACGGCACGTCCGATTGACATGCCATCTACTCGACCACTTCAGAAATCAGTCACCCGTATTTGTCGTCTGATTTCAGGCCATTCCGACATCGTTCGGCCCGTTTGGACCCCCCTCACGCGTGTTTACGAAGCGCGCGCATCACTTAAAACACGAATATTGAGCCGTACCGCGCACACCGCACGTCCGATTAACGTGCCCTCTGCGCGTACACGTCAGGAATAATAATTAGAATGTTCCACAGTGGTTTCAGCTCAATCCGAGGCCGTCCGCTATGAATTTGACCGTTGGACGCCCGTTCTGGCCGTTTATGACACCAGAACTGAGTTGTCTGTCACCGCGGGCACACATCACGTCCGATTGACGTGCCGTCTGCTCGACCACTTCAGAAATCACTCACCCGTATTTTTCTTCTGATTTCAGGCCATTCCAACATCATTCGGCCCATTTGGACCCCCCTCACGCGCGTTTACGAAGCGCGCACATCACTTAAAACACGAATATTGAGCCGTACCGCGCAAACCGCACGTCCGATTGACGTGCCGTCTGCGTGTACACGTCACGAATAATAATTAGAATGTTCCACGGTGGTTTCGGCTCAATCCGAGGTAGTTCGCTATGAATTTGACCGTTAGACGCCCGTTATGGTCGTTTATGACACCAGAACTGCGTTGTCGGTCACCGCGGGCACACGGCACGTCCGATTGACGTGCCGTCTACTCGAACACTTTAAAAATCATTCACCCGTATTTGTCTTCTGATTTCAGGTCATTCCGACATCGTTCGGCCCGTTTGGACCCCCCTCACGCGCGTTTACGAAGCGCGCGCATCACTTAAAACCCGAATATTGAGCCGTACCGCGCAAACCGCACGTCCGATTGAGGTGCCGTCTGCGCGTACACATCACGAATAAAAATTAGAATGTTCCACGGTGGTTTCAGCTCAATCTGAGGCCGTCCGCTATGAATTTGACCATTGGACGCCTGTTCTGGCCGTTTATGACACCAGAACTGCGTTGTCGGTCACCGCGGGCACACGGCACGTCCGATTGACGTGCCGTCTACTCGACCACTTCAGAAATCATTCACCCGTATTTTTCGTCTGATTTCAGGCCATTCTGACATCGTTCGGCCCGTTTGGACCCCCCTCACGCGCGTTTACGAAGCGCGCGCATCACATAAAACACGAATATTGAGCCGTACCGCGCACACCGCACGTTCGATTAACGTGCCGTCTGCGCGTACACGTCACGAATAATAATTAGAATGTTCCAAGGTGGTTTCAGCTCAATCCGAGGCCGTCCGCTATGAATTTGACCGTTGGACGCCTGTTCTGGCCGTTTATGACACCAGAACTGCATTGTCTGTCACCGCGGGCACACGGCACGTCCGATTGATGTGCCGTCTGCTCGACCACTTCAGAAATCACTCACCCGTATTTGTCGTCTGATTTCAG
The DNA here is from genome assembly GCA_963277665.1 of Viscum album. Lineage (NCBI taxonomy): Eukaryota > Viridiplantae > Streptophyta > Magnoliopsida > Santalales > Viscaceae > Viscum > Viscum album. The sequence goes on from OY728122.1 coordinate 603,781,149, forward strand.
GCCATTCCGACATCGTTCGGCCTGTTTGGACCCCCCTCACGCGCGTTTACGAAGCGCGCACATCACTTAAAACACGAATATTGAGTCGTACCGCGCAAACCGCAGGTCCGATTGACGTGCCGTCTGTGCGTACACGTCACAAATAATAATTAGAATGTTCCACGGTGGTTTCAGCTCAATCCGAGGCCGTCCGCTATGAATTTGACTGTTGGACGCCCGTTCTGGCCGTTTATGACACCCGAACTGCGTTCTCGGTCACCGCGGGCACAGGGCACGTCCGATTGACGTGCCGTCTGCTCGACCACTTCAGAAATCACTCACTAGTATTTGTCGTCTGATTTCAGGCCATTCCGACATCGTTCGGCCCATTTGGACCCCCCCTCACGCGCGTTTACGAAGCGCGCACATCACTTAAAACACGAATATTGAGCCGTACCGCGCAAACCGCACGTCCGATTGACATGACGTCTGCGCGTACACGTCACGAATAATAATTAGAATGTTCCACGGTGGTTTCAGCTCAATCCGAGGTAGTCCGCTATGAATTTGACCGTTGGACGCCCGTTCTGGCCGTTTATGACACCCGAACTGCGTTCTCGGTCACCGCGGGAACAGGGCACGTCCGATTGACGTGCCGTCTACTCGACCACTTCAGAAATCACTCACCCGTATTTTTCGTCTGATTTCAGGCCATTCCGACATCGTTCATCCCGTTTGGACCCCCCTCACGCGCGTTTACGAAGAGCGCGCATCACTTAAAACACGAATATTGAGCCGTACCGCGCAAACCGCACATCCGATTGACGTGTCGTCTGCGCGTACACGTCACGAATAATAATTAGAATGTCGCACGGTGGTTTCAAGTCAAAAGGACGTCATTTTAAGTGAAAAGTATCAACTGGCATACGGAAAACCGACCAAACACATTCCGAATCTGTTGATAATTTATCTCAACAATCCATGGGTCATATGTGACGTGTACGAGCCAACCCGGGATGAATCCGAGTCGTGGTGTGGCCGGGATAAGTCTAAATGGCTCTCTTTTGTTTAAAATGGACACCATTTTATGTACATACGGAAAAACGACCAAACGGATTCGGTTTCCGTTGAAACTTTAGGAGAACGATCCATGGGTCATATGTGACGTGTACGAATCAACCCCGCCACAATCGGAGACGCGGTGTGGCCGACACCACTCAAAGTGTCGGTCTTTTGTTTCAAAAAGACGTCATTTTAAGTGAAAAGAATCAAGTGACATACGAAAAACCGACCAAAGGCATTCGGACTGTGTCGATACTTTATCACAAGGATCCATGGGTCGTATGTGATGTGTACGAGTCAATCCCGCCTCAATCCGAGGAGCGGTGTGGCCGGCACCGTTCTAACTGTGTCTCTTTTGTTTAAAATGGACAGGATTATAAGTGAAAAGAACAACTGGCATACGGAAAACCGACCAAACGCATTCCGAATTTGTTGATAATTTATCCCAACGATCCATGGGTCATATGTGACATGTACGAGCTGACCCGGGATGAATCCAAGTCATGGTGTGGCCGAGATCAGTCTAAGTGGCTCTCTTTTGTTTAAAACGGACACCATTTTAAGTACATACGGAAAACCGACGAAACGGATTCGGTTTCTGTTGAAACTTTAGGAGAACGATCCATGGGTCATATGTGACGTGTACGAATCAACCCCGCCTCAATTGGAGACGCGGTGTGTCCGACACCACTCAAAGTGTCAGTCTTTTGTTTCAAAGGGACATCATTTTAAGTGGAAAGCATCAAGTGACATACGGAAAACGGAGCAAATGCATTCGGATTGTGTCCATACTTTAGGAAAAGGATCCACGGGTCGTATGTGACGTGTACGAGTCAATCCCACCTCAATCTGAGGAGCGGTGTGGCCGACACCGCTCCAACTGTGTCTCTTTTGCTTAAAATGGACAACAATTTAAGTACATACGGAAAACCGACCAAACGCATTCGGTTTCCATTGAAACTTTAGGAGAAAGATCCATAGGTCATATGTGACGTGTACGAGTCAACACCGCCTCAATCTGAGGCGCGGTGTGGCTGGAACCACTCAGAGTGTCTGCCTTTTGTTTCAAAATTACGTCATTTTAATTGAAAAACATCAACTGGCATACGGAAAACCGACCAAACGCATTCGGATTGTGTCTATACATTAGCACAACGATCCATGGGTCATATGTGACGGGTATGAGTCAACCCCGCCTCAATCTGAGGCACGTTGTGGACGGTAGCACTCCAGGTGTTTGTATTATGTTTAAAACGGACATTACTTTAGGTAAGAATATATGGTATACAAAAAATAGATGAAATTATGAATTGACTTCCAGATTCCACATATAATTGTCATCTACATTTTAAATTGAAATTCAAATGAATTATGTATGTTTATAATTACGTTATCAATTCTAATTTAATTATGGATGTGTATAGTTCTACCATTATATGTTAAACGTGTATGAATTTGTTCTCTATATGTAAGTGTTAGTTGGTTACTGCAGGTACAATAATTATATATGTATGTGTTAGTTTATTGCAGGTACAATAATTGGATTGAAAAATGAGAGGGAACCCACAAAACCAGATGTGGTGCTGGTCAAAATTGGAGACCTGGTTGGGAGCTGCTGGGCAAATTGGGGAGCTGCTGGGTGATTTGCCCAGCAGAGGCTATGCCAACGGTTCAAAACCGTTGGCATAGAAATTGTAGATTAGTTTTACCAATGGTTCATCAAACCGTTGGTAAAACACTTTTCCCAACGGTTTAGAACCGTTGGGAAAGAGTAGATGTGGGGTTTTTGCCAACGGTTTACCAAACCGTTGGGAAAAACATGATAATTTTAAGCCCCTGTGCCAACGGTTTAAAACCGTTGGCAAACCTTTTTCCCAACGGTTTTGAAGAACCGTTGGGATAGAGTAACCTATCTCCACCCTATGCCAACGGTTTACTTACCTATGGTTGGCAGAACTGTTGGTATATGTTATACCAACGGTTTTCCAACCTTTCCCAACATTTCTCAACCGTTGGTAAATGTATTATTTCCAGTAGTGAATTAATGTTCATAGAATAGAATATGGTTAGTGGTTAATTAGAGAACTTATCTCCTCTAGAAATGATTATTAAATGAGATTAGGGAATATATTTGAACTCTAAAAATTTATCCCATGTGGTCTTGTATTACTGATTAAGGCCACACTCTCACAATTTAGACAAACCTCAACCTCGTATAATTCTGTATCATTTGTTCAATTGTTTTCTTAGATTCATTTATCTTGAAAAGTCAATTAATTGATCATATTATGTTAATTTCAGTATCTCATTGATTCAAAATAAATTAATGAAGAAGGTATGAGATATGACGATTACTAAAAAGACTACTCTTACACGGGTGGTGTAATCATCGTTGAAGCGAATTGCATTTGCAAAGGTTTATAATGGGTATAACCTAAAAACGCTTCTTCTAAAAAATTCTAGGCCAAAGAGGAAGATAAAATAAGAATAAAATTGAAAAAAATAAAATAAAAGGAAGATAAAAAAGTAGTTTATTGAAAGAATGAAATATTACAACAATGAAGAGGAAGAGAAGAGCATTTTGGAGGAGATCCTTGACTGAAAGCTTCCCTCCTCCAATGGTTTATATAAGTGTAAAGGAATAAATTCAACTCTTCTATCAATGATCTATGGCATTTCCAACCCCCTCCAAATGAGAAAAATACCAATTTATAGATTTGAGGGGATTCTAGGTTATTAGTGGTTTGAAGTGTGAATAGGGAAATTAATCCAAATACATTAAACCAACTTGCACCGCCAATGTGACCTTCAAAAAACGTGAAATAGATCTGCACCTATAATAATTATTTGTGAATTTTTTTTCCTGAGCTCCCCTAAAAATTTGTGCCTAATCTATGCACGGATGTAGGAGTTATGGACAAAATACAGAACCTTTGTCTAATCTAGCGAGTCCAGCCCAACTTTGACTTCATGACCCATTTACAGCAACCAAAAGCATGATTTATCTCCAATGTACTAAATGAAAGTTGGATCCCATTAATTCAGGAACATATTTAAGGACTTTTAAGTTCAAATAATTCATATCAAAATATTTATGTTTTAAATACTACAGTGAATTTTAATGGGAAAATTGTAATTTTCATCAAATTTTCAAATGAATAATCCAATCCCAAATATTTAATAAATGAACACATTTACCATAATGTGAGGAAATTATTTCATTTATTATCAATAAAATATTCAATAAAAAAGTGTTTTATAAATTACATCTTGGTGTAATCAACATCATAAGAGGATCACACCTCTCATTTGTAGATACTTCTGGATACACTCTGAAGGAACTAGATTTATGGTAAGCTCTTGATGTTCCAGTTCTGGATACGGGAGGTCCACGTTATGGGACATGTGATCACAAAGGCTGGAGTTGTAGTGGATCCAAAAATGATAGGGGCATGTGCTTTCTTGGGAGCCACCTAGGAGTGTGGCTGGTGTGTGGAGTTTCCTAGGGTTAGATGGGTACTATCATAGCATTGTAATAGACATTCCCAGAATAGCAGTACCCTTGTTAGCATTAACAAAAAAAGGACGACCTTTATTATGGGTAGGGAGATGCTAGTATATTTTTGAGGAGATGAGGTTGAGACTGACCAGTTCCCCCCATTTTGAGGCTACCAAAAGATGGTGTTGGGTATGTAGTCTACTACCGGGCATCATGGACCGGACATGGATGTGTCTTGATGAAAAATAATATGGTGATCACCTATGGATCATGGAATCTGATACAACAATAGAAGAACTATGATACGCATGACCTAGAGTTAGCAGCAGTGGTCTTTGCATTGAAGGTGTGGTGGAACTACTTGATGGGAGAATGGATTACTGTCTACTATGATCATAAGAGTCTTAGGTATATCATCACACAGAAGGACCTGAATCTAAGACAATGGAGATGACTGGAGTTCTACTAGGACAATGAATTTGAGATAGTCTATACTCATGGGAAGGAGAATGGGGTGGAAGATGCACTCAACATGAGGTCTGGGTTACTGTTACTGAGTGAGGAAACAGAGTAGCTAGCTGAATTGTAGTTATCCATCATGGATAGTGATGGAACAACATACCTCCATTCCATGAATGTCACTCTCCCACTCCTTTTGTGAGTTTGTGAGGCACAACTTTGGGATGTTGACTGCGAGACCCGATGCGCTTAGATATCACCAGGATGGGCTCCTAAAATATTTTATGAAGTTGGGGAGCATGTCATAATTTTTAGAGTATGCACCATGGTACTAGTGAAGATATGAGAGGAGGTATTGAGGGTGTTCCACACACCACCTTTGGTTGTACATCCTGGTGTGGTGAAGATGTACCAGAACCTCCAGCATCCATACTGTTGGCCAAGGATGAAGAAAACAGAGGCAGAGTTCATTTTACAGTGCCCCACTTGTTAGAAATTGAAGGTCATGAACCAGGTTTCAGCAGGCTTGACTCAGCCACTTGAGGTGCCATAGTGGAAGTGGGATGTCATCTCCATGGAATTCATGATAGGGCTACCATGTACGTCAAGGGGCCACGATTCCCTATGGGTGATCATTGACCGAATAACCAAGTAGGCCAACTTCCTACCCATCCAAGAGTAGGGAAAAATAGAGGGCTTGGGATGCCTCTACATACAAGATATAATATAGCTTCATGGGGTGCCATCGATGGTAGTCTCTGATCATGACACTTGTTTTACATACCTGTTGTGGAAGGGATTACAGGAGGTGTTTGGGACTCATCTACACTTGAGCACCGTCTTTCATCGTCAGACAGATGGTCAGATGGAGCAGACCATACATACGCTTGAGGACATGATTTGTGCTTGAGTCCTTGATTTTGGAAATAGTTAGGAGGACCAAAATCCCCAGGTAGAGTTCTCATACATCAATAGCTATCCCTCCAACATCGGCATGGCACCGTTTGAGGCCTTTTACAGGAAACCAAGAAAATCACCACTATGCTGGACGGACCCATGGGATTTAACACTTATGGGTCCAGTGTTGGTATGGGCTACCATGGAGAAGGTGAAGACCACCTAGATGTGGATAAAGACTGCACAGAGTAGGCAGAAGTCTTATGTCTACTAGAGACGAGGACCCTTGGTGTTTGAGGAGGGAAGTCATGTTTTCCTTTGGGTATTATCCTGGCATGATTTTCAGAGACTTGTTCAGGGTGGCAATCTATCTCTATGGTTAATGAGACCTTTTCATATTATTATCAGTATGAGAGAGGTGGTGTACCACTTATCTCTTCCCCCAGAGATACACCGGGTGCATAATGTTTTCCATTTGTCACAGCTGAGGAGGTATAGGCCTGATCCATCTCACGTTATCAACTGGGGCGAGCTAGACATTGATGATGATGTGATGTTCATGGAATTCTCAGTGGAGATAGTGGATTGACAGTAGTGGGTCCTTTTTTGACGGTCGATTCCTCTGGTGTGTGTTTGGTGGTAGCAAAGGAACCTATATGAGAACACATGGGAGCAGGAGGATCAAATACGTGAACATTACCCCCACTAGTTTCCCTAGTTTGGTTATGGATTTCAGGGACATAAATATCTAAGGTGGGGAGGATGCAAAGACCCTGAATTTTCTATATAATTTTTTTAAATTATCAGGGATTATTATGAGTCTTCAAAAATTGACGACACATGATTCCAAGGCATAGAGATCCCTAAATGGAATATTGAACTTTTTTTAAGGTATGTTCAATAAACGTGTGAGTGGTTATTTCTATCTTTTAAACCAATAATCTGATTAAAAATCTAAGGGAACCATTGAATTCACAGAATCGTGATTCACTTAGGTGAAACTTACCATCGACCGGTAAGGGTTAGACAAAAATGTTAATTTTTGAACATTACAAAAAGATAATAAAATAACTCACTGAGTTATTTTATTTTCTCTCAACCACTGAGAAATGGTGGCGGGGCCATAGTGTAATGTCAGGATTGAATGGGAGTCATTTAATGACATGGCCATTAGTTGCATAACCATGATGTTCATAAGTTTTAATGGATCATTTAATGAGGTTCACTAAAGAAAAACATTAATGAAACACAATGAGTGAGGCTCCTTTCCCCTTATTCTAACTAAGATTTGGCATGGGTTTTGGATACCCACAAGAAGAACCTTTGAAAAAATGCCAACAATGTCTTTCTCCAATGAAGAGAAGAGATTCGACGACACTATTGAGGATTCGATTCGGAGATTGATGAACATCAATGAACACCCTTCGAATGTGGGTTCTCTTTCCCTCATCTGCATCACCATTCAATGAGATTTAGGTGGGGGTTTGTTTCTATTCTAAGAGTTTTATGAATTCATCTTTTCTTGATGATGTTGGAACTCTCCCCTTGTTATCATGTTAACGTAGAGGGAATGGGGCAATCCAAAAAATTCCAGAACCCTCCACCAATTTTGATTTGGTTGCGTTCTTTGTGGGTTATAGAGAAACATGGAGGTAAGGAGAAAATGAGGGCCCCGTAGTGTAGACAGCATCCAGGGTGGCCTGTAGGCATAGAAAGGAATGAAATTAGACCTCCAGAGCTCCATCAGTGGCCTATGGAAGATCCTTCGGCGTGGTGTCGCTAGCAAACGGAGGAGGCGGTGACCGAATCTCACCAACTATGAGGGGAAGGTGACACCCAAAGGTACTGTAACAGACAGGGGTGGCTAGCCATTGCTGGCCACATTAACAACCGGTAGAACACTGCGAAAGAGGGTTGCAACTCCGAGCTGCGGGAGAAGGAAGACTCATGCCTGCGGGTCCCGCTATTTACCGGTCCACGCGGACTAGTCAGGTATAGCGGTGCCACCCTATCGGTGATAACGGGGGAGCCCGAATAGACTTAGTCCGTTTGGGGAGGAGGATCATGCCCAACTAGTGGGCCGAGCCAGTTCTGCGGCCTAGAGGGCTATGCCCAGCCGGGTAGGATGATCTGAGCCCACGACCCAGTAGACCAGACCAAGACCAACCGAATAAGGCCAAACCCACTCGGATAGGGCCGAGGCCAACTGATTCGGGTCGAGCCCAATAGACCAGGATGCATCTGACCTAGATCCTTTATAGCCTAGTTTTACTTAAAGTGTCTTATCTTTTAAACCAGACGTCTGTTTGACAATCCATATATGAAAATAGATCCCTTAGGACGAGGATGACCTTTTTAGATACTCCAATTGAGTTTTGGAGAATGTTGGATTACAACCGGGTTGGATCAGACTCGAATCCAACAGGGACCTCAGAACTAAGATGCCTGTAACTTATCGACCGGGTGTCTGATTTACACATCGTCTATTGCATTTTAACCCCTATGAGAAGACAATATTGGGTTAAATTTTAGTGGTAACTAGAGTTAGTTGAGGTAAAACTGATATATTGATGTTCGGTTTCTCAGAAACTCAAGTGCACCAAGTATGGGTATCTTGTGGCTGACTGTCAAGCATCAGAATGACCCTTTGTGGATCAGTATCAGAACGACCCTGTGTGGATCAACAATAGTGTGAATCGATGTGGACCAGCATTAGAGAGGCCCGTTGTGGATCAGTGACCTACGAACCTATGTGGATCGGTGAATTATGACCCTCTGTGGATTAGATACTTACGGCCTTATGTGGATCGATGACATATGACCCTATGTGGATCAGCAGTACGATGACCCGATTAAGACCCACCTTAGAGTGGCCCATCATGAATCAACGACTTACAAACCTATGTGGATTGATGACCTATGACCCTGTGTGTATCAGTGACTTATGAACCTGTGTGGATCGGTGATTGAAAGAATTTTTCATGGTTTATTAGTGGAACTTCTCAATGGAATAAGATGAATTATCTTTACGACTAATAATCACAATTCATGTTCTTTATGTTATATACCTAGTTTGAGTTGAATCTTCTACTTGTGCATTGGATTGGGTTCATGATTTTTGGTTTTTCATTTGTGGAATTCTGGGAGACCAATGGGGGGTCTAGGGGTCCCTACTAGGTAATTTTATACTCACCCCTATAAAGGCTTCATCGACACCTTGTTGTGTCTTGTGCAGATGGAAGACAACTTTGATCAAGGTTAGGGAGGCAAGACTAGATGGTGCACGAAGGTGACTCGTTGATGTAGAGATACTCAGTGCAAACTATACCTACCCTTCAGGTAGGATCCTTGGAAAATGGCTTCAAGAGTTATTTTTCCTTTTTTTACTATATTTTCATTTAGTTGGGTTTTTATTCTGGCCCATTCTGCTTCAGTTCACACTTTTACTTTCAGAATTTATACAACATGGTTTGTTCTTGTTGTGTATATGTTCTCTGTGTTTGTAGGTTTAAAGGAAATGACTTCCCATTTTATAGATCTTCCTCTTTGGTGCTAGTCGCTAACTCTTGGTCTATGGAAGAAAATTTTGGGGTATTCACAACACGGGCCCCAGGGGACGGGTCCTGACATTGTCTTTGTGTCCACATGACTTTCTAGGCCCTATGAGTTCCCCAAGACCATTAACATGACTTTAGTTTCATTTCCCAAGAACAACAAAATTCATAAGAAACAAAAAATCTAAAGCAATCCTGACTTCCCATGGAAACTTATGGTTAAACCCAGAAGGTGGAGGACATACACTCCCCCAGACCTCCACCCCAACCTCTCATATTCATATTCCATCTTCCTTGACAACCCCAAATTACAAAGGGAAATATGAAAGCTAGGTAATCTAAAGAACACAGGCTTTGATTCTATTTTGTCACAAACCCACTTGGGTCAACCATGAACTGGTTACTTGTGTTGGCCCATGATAGGGAATGAGAGGCACTTCTAATCCTCATGGTAAATTGAATAGAACCAAGGTAATCAATGAAAAACCATGGGATCAATTTCTCCTAAAATTAAAAAATAAACAGAGTGTCATAAATTAATAGATATACCCAAATATTAATACAATTTTCAAGATGATTATCATTTATACATAAACTAAAAATACAAAAAAAACTGAAAAATAAAACCACGCTAAACCTGATGACCACTAAATCTACATGTGGCCCTGAGGTCAATCTATAATCCCAAAACCAAACATCGCCCATGATGATCGAAACCAACATAGAACATGTACCAAATGCTAAAAATAAGAATAAAAAATATTTTTAATTATTAAAGATCAATAGGCATGCCCTAAAAAATCTATTCCCAATGAATTTTCTTTTAACAAAATAATAATGAATCAAATGTTTGAAATAAAATATATAAAACTAGGTTTTCACACATTTTCCTCTTTAAAAAAGTATTTTTCTTCTCCCTTTTTCTATTAAAATAATAGTTTCATTTATAATAAATTGAAATCATTATTTTAAGGGAGAAAGATGCTCTTTTTACATAAAAATGGGAGTAAGGAAGTGTAAAACATTTTCAATGAAATTTCTATAAACACTTGAAACCATTTTTTAATCACTTTTGTAAGAAAAACTACACTACATGAGGAAGAAAGAACAACAAACATACAACAAGGGAAATGGAAAATATCACACTAGAGTAGAAAACCAATAATGAATCTCAATCATCCATCATAGAAAACTCAATGTTGATGTACATGGGATAACCTAAGAGCCCAGTGGATAATCTTGAACATACTATACATCTAACTCATACAGTGAAAATGCCTCACCCAATGACAACATTTTTTACCACATTCTTAGATCTCACCCTACCAAGCCTAAATGGGGGGAATTATCCCAAATCAGAGAAAGGTCCATACATATGGCCACTAGTAAGATAATATAGTGCATCGACCATTCACTAAAAATCCACAAGCTATTCTAAGTTCCCATGTCATGAATAAAGTGGGGTGAGCCAATAAAACCATAATAACAACTGACCACATATACATATATAACATAAAAAATAATCACCCTAGAAAACACCAAGGAACAATCTATTTACCTTAAAAAAATATATATCATGAAGGTTTACACACCAAGGACCACCCATACATTCAATATCCCCAAAGAAAGGGGATTATCCAAAGACAATTTCAATGAGGACAAATTTTATACAGGTCCCAAACATGCCATTTATAATCTTCACATATCAAATCATTTCTTTAAATAACCATACACACACCGTTTTCAAAATAGTAAATCAACATGAAAATTCATTCAATAGATCCAAACCACCATTTTAAATACGATGATAACACACCACTTATAAATCCATAACTGTTTAGAAATCCATTTAAGATACCAAACTATTTATCAAGATAAAACAACATTAAAAATCCATTCAAAGAACCGAAACCAAAATTTGAGAATCCAAATACATTTAAAAGGCCAAATACATGCCTTATAAATCATAAATCACTTAAAAAAAACCTAACCGGTCATTTTATCATGCACTTGGCATGCATTACATAACAAAAAAATGCTATATACATTAAAATAAGAAGGACACAACATCATTTCACATAAAAATATTATTTTAAAAATCATATGTAACTAATTAACATCAATGTGTGGTTTGAAAAGAAAGAAACCAATAATTGTTAAATTTTAAGGAAAAGTGAAAAGGGTGACTTATCTCAAATCACAAGTGCTATAACAACAACAACAACTTGAAACAACACCCTGTGGGTTCTAAAAAGGAAGAACATCAAAGAAAAACCCTAAGAAGAAAGAACCCATATTAAAAACAAATTAACATTAAACATAAATCCACAAGACTAATAAAGAAGAATAACTTAATAGAAAATGGAAAGAGGATGTGGAAGAATATATGATTAGATTACCTGAAATATATAGCCCCAAAACGTGAATAAACCACTTTATTCCACCCTAGGAAGATGAGGGACTCTTGGGGTTAAAATATGAAGAGGGTATAAGATTAATTTCACAATTTTAATGACCTAAACACTATGCAAGGTTTGGCCACATGATTTCCCAAACCATGCCCCTACCATGTGACCCTTTCTATACAAACTGGGAACCCACATGTTTTGGAAACATGATTTGGTAAACCGTATACGAACCATGTGACATGGTTCTATCACAAATGTTATAACCATGTCAACTCCTTCCACATGGTTTTCGTAATTGTTCTTGGGTCACATATCCTCAATCAGAGACACCCAAAGACTCACACAATTTCCCTTTTAGAGTAGCACAGTTTTGACCAAACCATTCCCATATCATTATAATGAAATTGTGTTCAAGATGAACTAAAAAAAGGCTCAATATCAAGAGGCCACACAATTACCCCTTAACTATGCACTTAAACTGTGAATATGAAGTAAAGTATCCTAAAAATCAAAATTTAAATCTAGAATACCCAAAACCTGAGGGAGAAACCAAGAACAAAATTATAGGATGAAATAAAAGGGGAAGTTAAAAATTCAGGTGTAACCAATATCATATTATCAAATGTATTCAATGTATATATAATGGTGGGCCCACCTGTCAGATCATAATATTCTAATAATCTTTCATTCCAAAAGGAAAGATAAAAATCATAGTTATCAAATAATCCTATAGAATGGAATGTGTTTTATAAATGTTTTATGAAGAATATTTTCATGAATAACCTTTGTGGTTCCCAAATGAATATGATACATCATATTTTTCAATAAATTATCATCATTATTTAGTAGATAAGAAACAAATCAAGTAGGGTAAATTTGATGTTTTCGAAATTAAATTATATTTTAGAATGAATTGTAAGTGGATTAGAAAATATTTTTGGATGGAGAAAAAAAGTATATCAACAAAAAATAAAAAATTCAGAATATTGGAAGGAAATTTTAAGGATATTAAAATAAAACCGATTTTGAAAATAATAGGAAATAGTAGATAACCCCCAAAAATAAGGATTTTGAGTTTGAGAATTCCTATACCTTAAATCGGGTTATATTTCATTGCTTTTCTACTTCCTGAATAATAGAATTAGGTTTATTAAAACATAGAAAAAATTCATATTATGTTAATTTGTTTTAAATATTTACCAATTATAATTATTGTAAATTTTTTTCTTAATTTCCATCATTTAAGGTGAACTATTTTGATATGACTTTTTCCTTAAAAGTGTCCATCTTTTTTTTATTTAATCATCTAGCTTAATTCTAATTTATTCATTTTAAGATTAAATAAATAATATTTTAAATTCATATATTTATGAATTTATATGTCATAAATAATTTATTATGACCACCCATAATGGTTTTGATAAGAAAATAATTTGAAACATCCTCATTGGCGGTTAACCAATCATTAATGGGATATTTTCAAAAGGAGAAGGAAGAGAAATATGAAGTATAAATACAATATAATTATATTTATTACCATAGTTTATAGTAAAAAATATGATTTTAACATACTAATGAATTAATATTATAATATTTGGGTTTGAATGGAATAGATAAAAAAGTGGATGAGAAGAGAAAAATGATATGTGATGTAGATGAAAAATTACTGTTTTATCAATGTTATTTCTTTTTTTTCATCACTAAAATTCTGGAGTTCATGTATTGTAGTGGCCCTAGCACATACATAAGGATTGTAAAGGGATTTATAGAGGGTATTTTTGTATAAATATTTCTTTGGTATGTGAGGGAGGAGTGATTTTCCAATAGAGGAGTGAGATGTTATTTATACTTGAGGAGAGGGGTATTTTTAGGATAAAATATTGAATAAAAAAATAATATCCAAGGTAAACATTTTAATAGTAATATTTTTTATATTAAGAAATATATTTGTATTATATAACTTTATTTTAAGACTTTAATACACTTTATTATCTGAATTTATTAGTTTCATCAAAATTAAAGGTCAAAAAATTACAAAATTTTATTTTAGTGGAATAATTTAGATTTTAGACTTTTAAAAATAATTTTTTTGGTTATAAATTTAAATTTAATGGATTATTTAACTTATCAAACATATTTTTGATTATAACTAAAGTTTTATAATTTAATATTTCATTATTAAATCATGAATTATGTAATTTAAGACACACTGGTCATAAAAATTACTATATTTTTACTATTTACCAAAAAAATTGAACCATTTCATAAAATTATCATAAAATCACCTATTGAAATTTTTGACATGTTGATTATAAAAATTAAATTTAGTTTATTAAACTTATTTTATAACATAGTTATTTTTTTAATATAAAAATTATCATTTTTAGGAAATAAATTAGAATATAATTTATTAAAATCGTGCTTATAATTTCTTTGATTTTTTAATCTTGATATTATTTTTATGGAAATTTAATATTTATATTTTATTAAATTAATCCTGATTCTACATTGTATTATTTTTAGGTCAAACTAGTATTGCAATGGTCAGGTTTATATTCTCAATAATCATGTTTGTAATCCAAAAGTCACATTTCTATTCCAATGATCATAGTAACTCCAATAAACCGCACTTCATTCTTCTATTAAAAATTCACTAGAATTATCCCCAAGGTTTTATATTTTTCTCATAAATTATTTTAATTGATTTATTAATATTTTATTTATTTTACATAGTGCTTTTCATGGAAGCGATGGTTATAGAAAATTAGGGTGATACAAAGTTTCCCACCTTACTTTTCTTATTTTATATTTTTTAACCCATTGAAAAATATAACATTTTAATAGGATTATTAGTTTACTAGGGTAACAATTTTCAATAATGAAATATATTATTGTCAATTTCTATATGTTTTTTATGTGTATAATAATATATAATATAACATAAATTTATTTAGGAAATAAGAGTCACTGAAAAAGTCTAGGTAATTAGAAAACATGTGTTCCTTTTATATTATGAGGTTATATTTACAAATAAAATTATTAAATACTCTTTTAAAAAGGTGTCTTCCAAAACCCAATTAAATACACTCGAATTATATAATATGTTTAATATCATCCCATTTTACTTAAATTTTAACCCAGTTCCATTTCCCTAAACCTATGGTCATAATAAGTTGTCCTTAGTCCTCAATTTTCATGAAGTACTTCAAGAGAAAGTTTAAATTATCAATGTATGTACCAATCAATCTATAATCCGTCTCCTTATCTATATTTTTCCTCCAAATATATATTACTCATTAAAACATGGTTAAATCAATATTTTTTATATAATGCTATTTTTTATTTTTATTGAATATATAGTACCTACCTTTAACCATTTTTCCTTAGAAAAATGGAAACAACGTCATGCGTACGTGCATACTACTACCTCGATGAACAGGATGTTTTATTTTTTATTGCCAACATACATGTATGGTTAGAAAATTGTACTTAATAAACTAATATTATATTTTTCTCAGGATTATTATTTTGTAAAATGCAAACAATTTCTCACCATTCTTTGTTTTTATGGAAAATTAAAATATCATTTGTGTGTATGTACAGACTGCCACCTCGATGAAGTGTTGTATTTGTTTTCCAACTATGTAGTATTATAAAATTTAGGAAACTATATTATAAATGGAATATACACCTTAGAAATAAAATTAAAATAATTATTTATCTATAATAATTATATTATTTCCAAATAATCACTTTTTTAACCATACTCACCCATCGAATATAACATATTCTTGTTTAGGTCGGTTTAATGACAACCTACATGAATAATTTTGTAATCTTATATAATGGAAAAATATTCAAACATAACTTCCAGTATTATTATAAATTAATTATAAAATATTTTTTAGGGTTCTAGAAGTGTTATATTAATATTTTACTTGTTATTAATATAACATCTTTTGCTCATTAAAAATTTCCAAAATAAGATTGTAACTAATATCATATTAACAAATCATAAATAAAACATTTATGGAATGATTTTAGAACATTAAAAATTATTATGAACTTCTGTTTTATGTACCAATAATGTTCATGTAATAATGAACATACATATAAGATAATAAGGACTGACATCATCATTATTAAACTCGTTTGATGTAAAAAAATTTACCAACATTCGATGATGAAAATAGAATATAAATAGATAACGAGTTTACCATAAATTATTATAATTGAAGAGTATAAAAATTAATAGATATGAATATGTTTCATAAATGGGTTAGTAAGATATTCTTGTTCCTTATAAAGGAGGTTAAAGAACTTTTAGGAAATCCAATAATTACGGTAATGAGATCGTTATCTCAATTTTTTTTCATTGAGACTTATATCATACCCAAAACTTGTTTATTTTTTTGTGTTGTATATACTACCCATGGATTTATTCTTATCTTGTTTCTCTTTAATTTTAATATATTTATAGATCCATATCATGTTCTATATTTCATAGGTTTTGATTTAATGGTCACCAAACCTAAACGGGTCCTATTTCAAATCTCATTCTAAAATTGAGATTGATTATTAGTGATAATCCATTTGGGAATTTTTTTATGTTCTTTATATATGAAAAAACCATTATCTTATATTCTCTAGTTATTCATGAATTAGTACATTTTCTCTCTATAATTTTTGAGATATTTGTTATTGGTATTGTATCAATTTTTTTTATTATTTTTATAAATTTTAAATAACTTCAATAAAAAATAATTATTGAGAGAAAATTAATTGATAATAATTTATTATATTATATTTTATTAACTTTAATCATATTTTATTTTTTATTATTCTTAAAATATTTTATTTTTTTATTGAACATATTTCATGTATTTATAATCTTTCTAAGATTTTATTTTCCCTTATATAACTATTATTTACCCTTAAAAATGTTTCTTAAAAATTATATCACCTTACATAACTATTAATATACCATTACATTGCCTTCATTCTACCATCATGTATGATTAATAACATGTGAGTTTACCTTATGTGAGTTTTGAACCACCTGTACATATACCTCACAAATATGAAGTTACCTTTACTCAAGTATTAAGTCACCCGTTCAAAAGTATTGGAAAAATAATTCTACCTTTACATAAGTATTAGTTCACCCTTACATAAGTATTAGAATAACAATTATACCCTTATATATATATTAGGATACCTTTATTCAGGCTTAATAAATTTCACTTTACCATTGGGCATGATATTTATTTTTCCTGTTACCTTTACACGATCTTCTAAATACCTTTACACAACACATATAAATTTCATCCCACCTTTACTAGAATTTTCAAGTTTCCCTTAAAATATTATATCAGCTTAATATCATTCTAATTTTAGAAACACCTTATATTATAGTTGTATGAGCACCAATCCTTCATTGGTAGTAGGAAAAGTAATAGTAACACCACATATTATTTTGTACAATATTCTTCTAGTGGTAACACTTTGATCTAGTAGGGAAAAAACCTGTTACCGTTAGTTAAAAATTTTAATTTTCTATTTTCAGATTTAAAATTAATATTTTTTATTGCTGAATATTATAAAAAATATTTTAAATATTATTTCAATTTTTTAATTGATTATATTTTTTTAAAATAAAATTATATGTTTGTTTAAATATTTCTAGTCATAAAATTTATTATACAAACACATATTCAATATTTGTGTTATGATACTCAGTTGCAATTTTTTTTGATATTTTAATAAATTATACGTTTATTAAATATATTCGTAATTGTTTTATTAATATTTAAATATATTTTTTTTCTAAGAAATTACATTGGAAAGAATTAGAATTAATTTAATGCCTGAATTAAAGAGTGTGAGAATTCATTAATAATGAGCATGATATTTCATATAAATTATAATAAGTATATTTTCATGTTTATTATTTTATAACATGGAATTATGTCATTAGATTTCCAGATGCTCCTTCATAGTAAATACAATCATGGATTTAATGATACAAAATCAATCTGTTGGAATGATATCAGTGTGGATTGTGATAAAATAAAATCAATGCCATTTATTCAATGCTCATATTCAAGATAGATAATTAGCATGCAGAAATATAAAATAGTGATAAACTAATTTTTAAGTACTAAAACCCTACTATTACTTATATTATGTTGGTGTGATCATGACTATTCAACGTTTTATCATCATCTAAAAAAATGATTGAAGTTCTCAAGCTGTAATGAAATTCATCTTTTTTTGATGAACTGTTATTCTGTATTTTTTGGGGTTTCCCTATTATATCATTCTATAATCTATTTGTGCTTCTAGATTATGTTTAATATTTTCCAATAAAAATATTTCTTTCTATGTTATTTCTCCCTTTAAAATGGAAGGTCAAGTTGTGACTCTCGGAAAACATTTAGGTGGGTTTTGACTCTTACAAAATTTAGTTACAATTTCAGTTACGATTATACTACCCAGTGAGCAAAAGGAATGTCTATAATTGGGTTAAAATACTAGGTGAGAAAAAGGTATTTCTGTAATAGGTTTATCACTTTGTAAAAAATTTAATCTCTTAGTGAATATTGGTTTTCTTATTATGTAGAGAGTATTGAAGAGTGGGATAAGATATTGGTGATCTACACCACCACAAAAATATTATGTTCTCTTAATTTTATTTAATTCTTCATGTTTTGTATTAATTTTTGTATTGTTTATTAATATAATAATTTTAATTGTTTTTAGTTTTTTTAAAAAAAGAACAATTCATCCCCCCTCTAGTCAATATTTTCATCGCACTAAGACCTAATAATTTATATTAGAGGGGTTTCCTTTTATGTAACTGGTTGGTGATTAATGTTTTATTATCTTTTTTTAGTAATTATTATCCTAGACCTAAAAATCTTAGAAAAAATACTCTTCTTTATTATGGAATATTGGGAATTGAATTTTTTAATCTCATAAAACCACCTCATTTCAATGGAAGAGATTTTTTATACTTGGAGTGTCTGATTGATTGATTTTTTAAAAATATAGGTCTTTAATTTTTGGTTAACATTTTAAAACCTTATAAAATTCATGAGGAATATTTAATAACTCGAAAAAAATGATGCCACAATTTTTTTATAAACTAATTTTTTTTGAATTAACTCGATTTTTTTAAGTATAAATATGTATAGAAATATTAAGGACATTAAAATTCACTCATCAAGGAACTTATAAGTTATAGAGAACCATGTTTGGAATTTATAAGGATAAATTTCGAGAATGTAGGATGAATGGTCAAGAGAGAAATAGAATGATTTACAAAATATTCACTAGAATTGTAAACAATATATTTGTACTGAGGGAAACCTAGAAAAATTATGTTGGTATCGAAATAATAATATAAGCCCTACATAAAATGGGGCACTCAAAAAAGGTTATGATTTAAGAAAGTAAGGATTTCACTAAGTATTCAATGGATGAACTGATGGGATCATTTCTTCAATAAGTGTTGGAGTTGTAGAATGATAATGGTGAATAAAATGAAAAATATTAATTGTATATAATTAAAATATAATATTTTTTCATTATTTTGATTTTTAGTAGTATGAAAGAAGGAAATTTGAAATAGATGTTTTTTCTAAAGGGGGTTATAACTTCATAAAAGGGAAGATAGGTTCAGAGAGGCATCCTAGGTTATATCTTAAAAAGGATAATAGAAAGGAAATTAAGAAATTAAATAGTGTCAAATATAATGATTTATAATTAATAAACAAAGAGTGATGTTAAAAAAGGACATATCAAATAAGATTTTCCATAATTAAAACAGGATATAAAATAGAAGAAATACAAGGAGTTAAAATATGCATATCATGATGGAGGGAGTTGTAAATAGGAGTCGTACTCGAGAAGTGATGATTCGGAGAATGGAACAAAATTGGTAAATATACTCTTGATGACAATAAATGTGAATTATGTAATCACTAATTTTGATTATAGTTTAGGATGTGCGTTTGATATTGAAACTAAATGTTAAATAATTAATTAAATAAAATGAAAAGTTTCAAAAGGATATTTTGAGAATGGATGAACTATATATAGAATTTATATTAAAAAATAATACAATTAAAAAATAAAAATAAAAACTAAATGTTTGATATTTAATAAATATAGTAGAGAAAAGGGTTATATATTCTATACTGATAAAGAATAAAGAAGAAAAATGAAAGAATAAAATATTTCCTATCCAAAGTTGATAAAGATCAAGAGTGGAGATTTATTTTAGTCTGTGATTATTTGAATAAAATTTAAAATTAATGTACAAAACTGAAACATTTAAATAAGAAAATAATAAATATAAAATCATTTTCAAATGTTATAATCAATGATGACCTAGAATTTATTCATAAACAGAATGAAAATGCTTAAAGGGAAATTACTGTATTAAAAGACACCTAATCTATTTTATTGAATATGTTTCTTTTTGGAAAAAATGATGGCCATAAAAAATCATTATAATGGTAAAACTATAATTGGTTATAATATTAAAATTCCTATGTTGTACATAACTACATTTATTAAACGTATTAAATGGAATGGCTTAAGTTTTATATTCTTTTGATGTAATTTGAAAGGAAATTATGATAATGAATGTTTATTAAAATTTCCTCATTCATTAGGCCATTCAAAGACTATTACATCTAAGAATCAATGTTCATGATTAATATATAATAAATTTCTTAAATTAGTATGGGTCTCTAAATTTTTTTATCACTAATCCAGATGGACCCAAAAAAGGTTGGGTTCTAAAACAATTATCTATTTTATATGTTTTATTGAAAATATTCCTATAGTGTTCTAAGGATATATGGTATATGTATATCATCTGTTATAGGATTACAACCAGTGATATTTAGAAAATTTTATCTTTTTAATTCATGTGATGGAGGCCCTTTCACTTTGGGTGATAACTCTAAATCCAAAGTCATAGGTTTTAGTGATGTAAAAATATTCAAATATGTTATAATTTATGAAGTACTATATGTATAGGGATTTAAAAAATAATTATTATATCATATATTTATTATGATTTAATGAGTTTAATGTTTGAAGATAATAGTTGTATTATTTATAAAGATAAAAATATTTTATTTTATGCAAATAGAAAATAAAATATTTACTCTTAATGTTTTTGAAAAATAATTAAATAAAATTTAATGTATTTAACTACTATATAAATGGACCAAAATATTTTTAATATAAGGTTTGTACATGTTCATATTCAACAATTTTACATGTTTAAAAAACATAGATAGGTTTCAGAATGTCCAATGATCAAAGAAAGCATGTATTTTTTATGTGATTCTTCTCTAAAAGGAAAACAACACAAAGATATATTTACTTCTATTAACTGTGTTAATACAACTATATTTTTACAATTAGTTCATCATTATTATTTATATTCTTGATAATTACTTACTTAATAAGTAATAAATACATGTTTTTAATTGAAGATAATTTTAGTAGATTCACATTATATTCCCTATCTTAAAAAAGTGAAACCCTAAACAAGTTTATTGTTTTTTTTGATCAGATTCAAAATCAAAAAGTTCGTTTGATTAATTAAATTAGAAGTGATAATAAAAAAGTTAACTAATAAATTAAGAAATTTTTTAAAGATAATGGAAACATCCATGACTTTTCTACCCCAAGAACACCATAACAAAATGGTGTCGTGGAGAGGGAAAATATAATTATTCAAGAAATGTAAAGGACTATACCAAATGAATTCAATTTACCAAATTATATTTGGGATAAATTAGTTAATACTACTTGGTATATCTTAAATATAGTTTACATTAGAACCATGTTAAAAAAACTTTTTATCAACCATTTAACAAAAAGATACCCATTATTAGTAACTTTAATTTTTTTGTTGCATATTTTATAAATTAATTACTAAAGATAATTTTGAAAAGTTTGATTATGAAATTGGGGAATGAATTTTTTAAGGATATTCAAATAATAGATAATCTTATAGATTATATAAAAATAAAATAATGTCAATGGATGTATCTATAAATGTAAATTTCATTTAAAGTAATGAAAAATAGATTACAGATTCTGATAATCTTGATGAAGAATTTAAAGAGATAAATTTTGGTAAAGATAAACCTAAAAATGATAATGTATCAGTTGACGGGAGTATATATCTTGTAAATACAAACCAATTAATTTTAAAACTCACAGATATAATTATTTACAAAATTTAATTGGAAATATTAAATCTAGAATAATATCTAGAAAACTATTTTTGAATTTTTATTCCAGTTCTTCAATTTTTGTTGATTTTGTGCCTATTAATGTTAAAGAAGATTTGAATGATTAAAACTGGATAAATTATATGCCTCATGAAATTAATAAATTTTAATGAGATAAATTATGGAATTTGATTGAGTTTCATTTAGATAAATTTTTCATTGAAATTAAATGGATTTTTCAAAATAAAATGAATGATTCTAGTAATATAGTAAAAAATAAGAAAATATTAGTTTCCCAAGGATACATAAAAGATTAAGGTATTTATTTTTAAGATTAATTTTCACTATATTCTAGAATATAATTCATTCGAATTCTGTTATCCATTTCTTTTTATCAAAATTTTAAATTTTTTCAAATGGTTGTAAAAATTTCATTTTTAAATTTTGTAATTTCTAAAGAATTTTATGTTAATAAACCTCAATGTTTTAAAAATGAAGAATTTAAATATCATGTTTTAAAAATTTATTAAGCTTTGTTTTTTCTAAAGAAATCTTCATGATCGTGGTATGATATACTAACTATATTTCTATGGAAAAATTATATTTAAAAAGGAATGGTTAATCCAATATTATTTATAAGGTTTCTAATGATATTTGAATTTACAAAATATATGTTAAGGATATTGTATTTGGATTTTAAAAAATGATATTATTAGTAATGAATTCTTGAAATTGAAAAAAATGAAAATGATATGTGCTTAATGGTTGAATTAAACATTTCCATTGGATTTCAAATTTTACAAAGAAAATATGGTATATTTCTAAATCAAAGAAAATATGATAAATATTTTGTTAAAATTTTCATCTTGATTCATGTAAAACTATGAGAAACCTAATGAGAACCAATTCTATATGATATGTGGGTGAATTTGGAAAATATATGAATGAAAAAAAATATTTATTATTTATTAAAATCCCACTTTATTTGACTTTATCAAATCTTGAAATTATGTTTTCAATCTGAATGTGTAGAAGATATAAATATAATAAAAAATAAATCCATTTAATGTCTATTAAAAGAATAACCAGATATGTTAAAGGAACCATTAACATTGGTATGTTTTATGCCAATTATAATTTTTTCAATTAGTTATCATTTTCTAACATTGATTTTGGAGAATGTAGACTTGATAGGAAAATAACATCATATATGCATCACTTACTCGATAAATGTTTAATATCATGGAGTTTTAAAAATCAAATTTCAGTTGTATTATCCTGAAATGAGGCTGAGTACATTTATACTATAAATTATCATTCTCAAAGTCTTCAGATAAAACAATACTATCTAATTTCAATGTTTTTTTGAAAAATTCATTTGTATCGTGACAATACATATGTTATTTAAAAATCTAAATTTTCATTACATAATTATATATTAAAACATATTGATGTTAGATTTTATTTTTTTAATTGATCAAGTTATTAAAGAGGATAGATTTCCTTAATTTATTTAACTACCAAATCAACATGAAAATATATTTACTAAACCATCAGATTCTATGAGGTTTAAGAAATTGATGTTTGAAAAGGGGATGATGGAGACTTAACTTATATGAGTATTATTATCTTTCTTTTATTATTATTATATCTATGTAATAAAATCAGGAATTTTGTGATACATAACCCTTTTTTTAAATTGTATAAGAATATTCAATTTTTCGATTATCAATTAGGGGTTTTTTTTAAATTAATAATTTTTTTTATTTTTTAAAAACATCAAAAGGGGGAGAAAATTTAAAGTTTTTATATTAATTTTGTAGGTTTTTCAATTTACAAAAGGGGGATATTGTTTCTTTTGTGTGTTTTTCTGGTATTGTTTATTATTATTTTTATTGTTTTGTTAAATGTAGAATCCCTTAATTTAAAAATATTTATTGAAAATATTTTATTTGTTAATCATTAATTATATTATATTTTATTAATTTTATTAATCAATCTTTATTATTATTAAATTATATTATTTTTGTAAAAATAATATTTCACATTCTCAAAATTTTTCTAAGTTTTTATTTACCATTTCATAACTATTATTTACCCCTATGTATGTTTATTAAACTTTATATCACATTTACATAGGTGTTCATATACCCTTATGTAGCCTTTTTTATACCCTTATGTAATCTTTAGAACATTTTTGTTACCATTACATGAGTTATGAACTTAATTTAAATGATAATTACAAATATAGGGTTACCTTTACACAAGAATTAGGCTACCCTTACACAAATATTTGAAAAACCATTCTACCTTTACGCAAGTATTAGGTTACCCATACAAAGGTACTGGAAAAATATTTTCTACCCTGATGTAAGTATTATTTTACCTTTATGTAGGACTAATAAAGTTCACTCTACCTTTACACATAATTCTTATTTTTCATGATACATTTATCTGAGGCTCTAAGTACCTTTACGCAGTGCATATGAACTACCTGGTACCTTTTTGAGAGATATCAAGTTACCCATATGTAGGTATATTTCATAGTCATCCTTATAATGGAATCATCCCCTCTTATTCTAGTGGTAGTGGAACCCATCCTTCAATGATAACATGATTAGTAGTGGTAGAACATCATAACTAGTGGTATAATCTTCTTCTATAAGAAGTACTTTATTCTCACAGTTGAAAGAATCTAATACCGTCAGTAAAAAAGTTAAATCTTATACCATTAAATAAAAAATTATTATTATATTTTATCCCTTTTTATTATAGAATATATTTTAACAACTATTTCAATTTATGATTCATTATATTTCTTTAAAATATAATTATATTTTTGATTAAATATATTTGGGCAGAAAATTATTTATACAAACACACATACAATATTTATATTACAATACTCCATTAAAGTAATTTTTTGATATTTTAATATACATTAAGTTTATTAAATATATTATAATTTTTTTTGTTAATTGTAAAATAAATATTTTTCATAACAATTATTTGTAAGGATTTCAAATTCATTTCATCCAGGAAATAAAGAGGATAAGAATTATTTTATAATGATTGTTATATTTCCAAAAAAGGTAACACATATATTTTCATGTCTATAATTTTATAATGTCTAATTATGTGATTAGTAATTTAAATTATCCTTTGTACCCAATAATATGTTGGAGTTAATTATATAGGATTGATGTGTTAGAATGCGATCAATGGGGATTGTGATAAAATAAAGTTGAAAAGGTTTATTTGTAGAACATGTTCAAGAGAGAGAAGTAGCATACATAAAAATACAAAATTGATAAAAGAATTATAATGTACTAAAACCCTACTAGAATAATATTTAATTATTGATATCATGAATAAATTTATGATTTGATCATCTAATACTAAAGCGATTGACGTTCTAGACTAGCATCTACAATCATCATCATCTACTTAACTGTTGTTCTGGATTTGTTTTGGTTTTCATTGTTGTATTTTTCTATATTCTATTTGTGATTCTAGAGTTGATTTAATATTTTCCCATTCAATATCTATCTAACCAGGTTATTTCTCATATTCGAAAATAATTCTATGTTGTGAATCTCAAAAAAATGTAAAGTGGGTTGTAAATTTGGTAAAAGTCAACTAGGTTTATACCACCAGGTTATCAAAAGTATTGTCTCTAATTGGATTATACTATTAGGTGAGAAAAAGTTACATTAGTAATAGGGTTATCAATCCATAAAAAAAGTGATTCTCTAAATGAATACCAGTATTCTTATAGTGTAGATAATATTGAAAAATGGACTATGATTTTGGGGATTTGAACCACTATACAAATCTCATGTTCTCTTAATTTTATTTTCCAACGCACTATTGGTTTTTATTTTTTCATTTTTTATTAATATGATAATTTTAATTCATTTAATTTTTTTTAAAAAATTACTATTATCCCCCTCTAGTTAATATTACTATCTTAATAGGTTATAACACTCTCATATTTCCATTTCCCCTTAATTTGTAATTTACCAAAGACAGTGTGTGTAATTAAAACGGATCCCGCCTCTTCTTTACAATCATGAATATTACTCATCTATGTTCTCATTAATTTTATTGATGACTTTATACATGCTTCAATAATTTATTGAGGACATTTTCAACTATTTTATTTTATTAAAACATATGAAAAATAAATTTTAAACATTTTCCGAAAAACTATATTTGAAAACAAAAATCCCTTTGTAATGTTTTTAGCATGAATTCATTATTTCACCATCATGGGAATTATTATTTACAAATATTAATTTTTATGTTATATAATGGTTTCCCAATTTATTTTAATTATTAATTAATTTTAAATTAAACAGATATATTGTCAAATTTGTTGAAAATAAAAAATTTTATTTTAAAAATGAATTCTTTATTTTAAGAAGGGATCTTAAAGGATTGTGTTTTCTTAAGAAATAATAATTATTTATTTTTATGTATTCTAAATGAAATATTTAGAAACAATATTTATTTTATAAATTTTTTTCTAGAAAATATTTTTCATTTTAATGTTAATTTTAAAAACTGTTAATCAATCTAGAATTATTTCATTTTAAATAAAACATTGTTGTTGGATTTTTTAGCATTTCAAAAAAGGGGATAATTATTCCTATTTTTCAAAGTGAACTATCCAATAATCAAAAAAAAGGTTTTCTATATCTATGTTAATGTCATTTGAAACTAATTATGTTACACATCGATATATTCTTATAGAAACATCCAACTTATTTATTTATATGACTTATAAAATGTTATGTTGATGTTTTTAAGAAATTTGTCTCTTTCTAAAGAGTTAACTAAGTGATGTTTGGAATATGAATTTTTCTAGGTAATGTTAACGTACATATATATGGTTTATATTTATATTATAGGTGATACCTATATATAATTACAATGAATTAGGTTATGTTTTATATCTCATGAGATAATTATAGGAAGCGTGTACTGATGCTCGCTCCACTATGGGAATTTGAAAGTGGTCCCTCCACTATGTTAGAGTAATTGAGTAGTGGTCCATTTTAAAATGCATTAATTTGAATCTAGAAGTGATTCCAAATCCACTATGTTATGTAAATAAGGTATTGATGCTTAGTTTACTATGTTCATTTGAATCACGAAGTGATACTTTGTCCATTATGTTGTGGGAATCTGGTACTGATGTATGATCCACTATGTTGTGGGAAACAATTAGTGATTATTACTCCACTATTTTATGATATCTATGCCAATGGTTGTGACACATTCATATGTTTTTCATTTCAATCATGTTATATTGTCATATTTATTATTTTATAATCATATTGTTGATTTATTTCTTATTATCAATGTTTAATTTGGTATAATCACCCAATTTTATGTTCTTGGACATTGATTATGTTCTCTTACTCACATGCTTATGTTATACTCACTTATTATCTTCAATTATTATCTATTATGTTTACTATAATGAGCATATGATCTCACCATTTTATTATGTTTCCATTCCCTGGGATATGAAGATGATTGTATGTTATGAGGAGTTTAAAAATAAGTCTTGTGTGGTTCGATAATGGAGAAATGTACCCAAGTATTGTAAAATAAATTTCTTATGTAGCCTACTGTCAAAGACAATAAAACTTACATTCTTGGTGTTTTGTTATTATTAGGAGATGTAATGTTTAAATTATTGAAATATATGTATGTTTAGTTTGGGAAATCGTAATTGGTATCAAATCTATGTTTCTTTAGCATGGTACCCATGAGTACAGGTCTGGAGTACCTTAGTTTGTACCCAAGTAGGGTTTAGTTAATTTTTAGAATTATTTTAGTTATATTTTGGGATTATGATGTGTGATCTTTTGTAAGAGACCTAGAGATAGGTCTAAGTAAGAGATAAAATTAAGAAACTTTAGTAAAGTAGACACTTTGTGGCTGTCTAAAATTACATAACAATCTAGATACTATAAATAGATGCAATATTTGGAATAGATATACCTAGGGGTAATAACATTGAAATGGAAAGTTGGATATCAACTTTATCTTTACATAGTGCGTGAAAAATATATCTTACTGCACACCTTGTTTGACACTCCTAGGGAATATAATTTGGTAATTCACATGTTGTTGGCACTCCCTTTTTATTAACGCATGGCATTACATACAAAACAGGTGGAATAAAAATGTAATGCACTTCTCTTCCTTAGAGTGCAACCAACCAACACCCGTGAAAATCACCAGTGTAGTCAAGTATATATAACAAGTCCAGCAAATGCGAGCCACTTTCATAATAATCCATCTCATATAGGTTTAGGATGAATAGGTCCAACAAGAACAAAACACCTACATGAGGTACTTGCACAGATAAATTTCTTCTCCCAAGGTCCCAAGTTTTCTTATAAATAGGAACCTTGAGCTCCTATTTTGAGAAGAATAGAAGATAGAGAGTCCTCTCAAAGTTCTTCTCATCCAAGTACCATGCTCATGTCCTCTAAAATCTCAGGAAACTTCCAATACCTAAAAAATAAGAGAAAATTTAAAAATATTAAAGGTATTATAGTTCCTCCAAGTTATAAAACACCAATTACTTACATGGGTCACCATTTCATCATAGTACTAACACTATAGGGTTAAGGGACTATCCTTAGCACAAAACATCAATTCCAATCTTCTCAGATCACCCAAGGACAGCCTTGGAGAATAGATCAAGGTATCTACTATGTGTGGTTGTTTTTTTTATCTACAAAGTCTCCCCCAACTTACCCAAGTAGCACATAGGAAAGGTACCTTCTTAGATTTCCCAATTATCTTCTGGTAAAAGAAATATTTATATCACCATGTTATCACTTGGGAAAAGAACCCTCTATGCACCAATTCATCTCTTATAACACTGATAACGGGGCAACATATAACCAAGGCCTCCAATTTGAATGATAAAAAATAAAATCCTCCATTGAGGCCTCCAAACATGCATAATCAAGGCATAAGATACACAATTGTTCCCCACGTTTTATTTTTCACTCCCTTGGTAAATAATTGCCAACAATTTTCCAACCTAATAGGTTGTGTCCTCATGATTTTTACAATTTTTAATCTCCTTGGTAATAAGGAACCAACCTTAGTGGTAATTATAGGGACCTCCTCATTTTGAATAGTGAGGGAACCACTTAATTTTCCCTTCTAGGAGGGATGGTGTTGTATCCTTCTACCCTCCTCCCTAAAATATGTAACTGGGAATCGCTACTAGATTATGCCCATATCCTTTCATATAGGACATCTTCTACCTTCCATACCTTCACCCACATCCACTAGTGGATGAAGGAGATTATGTGAAGTGACAGATCCTGAAGTTCCTCTTATTTATCACACAAATAATGACTCGTGTGTGCTTATAGGTTAGTGGTGATTATTTTTATAGCACAATAGAACATCCTTGTTCATCCTATCTTGAAGGTGTAAGCCACAATAATTCCCAACAATGTGGTATTTATTCATGTACTTATGAGATATATATGATTCCTTTCTGAGATTCAAATTCTATAGCTTTAATCCACCATCATCATTACTAGGATATATTCCAAGTATGATCATTCCCCCACCTAGGAGGCTATATTTCATCAAGGTACTCTTCAAATATTATTCATTATTCTATTTTCTTAGTGAGAGATATCATTAGAAGGACACATTACTTATAATATAAATCTATTTTTATCGGGACATATTGCCTATAGGGGGAACAATCAAGGTCCACTCTTGCATAAGTCTCACACCACTTTATTCTAGGAACCTGATTCCAAGATTTCGTAGCTACATTAAAATAACACACATGGTATAGACCTTTTTATATGACCATAAAATGTATGACGTGTCCTATTAATTGGAACCAGAAAATATGAATTATGATCTCTATCACAAGGATACGTAGAAAGACCATCTCATAATACTAATATAAATATCCAAACTATAATTTCCTCCCTATATGGTAATAAAATCTATATATCACAATCATGAATATTGAAAACCATGTAACATTAAAATAAATACTGAATAAGTAAACAAAAAAAACTGATATTGAGAACCACCAATATATACAGATAAATCTCTCAATAGAGAACCTCAAATAAACATAGATGGTTTCAATGATAGAGAACCCTTTATACATATAGATTATTAGAAAAATATGTATATGTGATTAATTATAAATGTGAAAGATGACTAGTTTTATTTTTATCATTATAAAGGATTATCAAATTTGGCTTAAATATATAATAGAGTCCCAAAGTGGGAAAAAATTCCCCATAAAAGAGCGTGATGAGCCTGACCTCCCATCTAATTGGCCTATGTGAGTCTATGTAATGTCCCGATTCAGCACACCACTAAACCAGAGGTCGGACCAGTCACCACATGACCTCAAGCGTGCCTCCCCATACGCCAGAGGCTACCGACTAACAGCAAGGGTCTAAGGATAGTCAGTGGGGAGACTATACCCTCATTTTAGTGGTCAAAAATAGACAAAGGAAATAAATAGCGGAAACAGTATAATAAATGAATAAGCGGAGGAAAAAATCTTTTATAAATCTTGTACAAAACAAATGTCCAACGCCAAAGTATACAATGGATGCATGCATGACATGCTAATGATAAAAAAGTAGAAAACAGTAAACAAAACAGCATGACTTACATTTCAATGAATAAATAAATAAATAATGACTCAAATCCCCACATGAGATCTCCTCGAACATCCCGAGCCTCCGCTCAGTCCTATTCTCCTAACTCCCAAGTAAATGCAAACAACATAGTCCTGCATCCAAATAGAATCTACTCAGGTACCCAGTGCAATGGCGGCCCGAGTAGGGTGTGAGATATAAATCTCAGTAGGCTGGGAAAACCGTGTCTACCCCAAACCAAAAATTTAATAAATAACTTATAACATGAGAAAGCATGCATAAATTAAGTAAAAAAACAATGTAACTATATAACCAATTACCTGCTTACACCCTTAGTTGGTGTCTGAACCTGAATTAAACATTTTTCATACATACTCAATATTCATTAAATAATCATTCATCGATTATTAATTATTCCAATATTAATAAATTATGAAGGTCTGGAGATTCAGCCTGCGCCCATCATCTCCCATATAAATCACTCACCACAGATGTCTCTAAAGACCATCTCTGTAATCAAGGTAAAGAATAATTCCAAGCTTGTGCTTTGGTTTGGATAACACATCATAAGTTATTCAATTCAACCATTCATATACTAAGTTTGATCCCACCCACTAAATGTGGTTCACCTAATTTGTAAATAAGTCTGAAACCTTCCTCATAAACAATTCACAAATCATCATGCCTCAATAGTCTTCATTGACCATTAACTCATTTCATGCACGAACAATTGGACCCATAGTCCAATGTCAATTAATGGGTGTAGAAAATCATGTCTAGCACCCTCGTGAGTATTTGGAGCATCAGTACTTGTATCAGAACCCATGGGTATTTGCAGCATTAGTCCCTGACCCATAAAAGAATATTATCTTGCAAGCTGGGTGTAGAACGCCATGTCTAGCACCCTTTGAGTATTTTGAGCTTCAGTCCTTGTCTCTCAACCCATTTATCAATCATACATATATATTTATCATTGGTGTAGAACACCATGTCTATCACCCCGTGAGTATTTGGAGCTTCAGTCCTTGTATCACAACCCGTTTATCAATCATACATATATATTTATCGTTGGTGTAGAACACCATGTATAACACCCCAAAACCATCCATTAATTAATTCATAAATTAATTAATCCAATCCATTAATTAATTCAAAAAGTAATTAGCAACATAAATCACCCGTCAAAAGTCAACCCTTAATTAACCATTCAACATCTCAATAGTAAATAAATAATTAACAATTTATTGTTCTTAGCAAGCCAAATAAACAATTAAATCAACATTTAATTATCCAAATTCGATAACAAGTCTGAACCCGTCCACTCAAACAGTGATTCGTCCAGGAATTTATCAATTTATATACATGCCATAATCATCACAAAACATGCTGAACAAGCCCATATATTTAGCAACCATCTCACGCATCATCTCATAATATAGAACAACTCTATACAAGACAACTTAATGCATGGAAATATAACAAGTATCAAAAAGTACCCTTCTCCAATAGACGTAACAAACAATCAATTCATAATCTTAATTTAATATTTGAAAATTAATTAATTCAAAAATTAATTAATTAAATATTATATTTTAAACCAATCATATATTAATTAACCATTTAACATTTAATATGT
This sequence comes from Viscum album, assembly GCA_963277665.1. NCBI lineage: Eukaryota > Viridiplantae > Streptophyta > Magnoliopsida > Santalales > Viscaceae > Viscum > Viscum album. The sequence continues at coordinate 603,813,589 of OY728122.1, forward strand.
AATAATTAATCCATCCATTAATTATTAACAATTTCCTATTTATACTTTTGAACATGTCAAATATTCAATATTCCCAATCATCATTAAAAGCCACACATATTATTCGAACTCATGACATGATAATTAATTCTACAATTAATCACCCTATAATACATTCTACCCATTAAAATCATTTAGCTATTTAATCATATCACATTAAAAAAATTAGGAAAACATGCTTAAAAACAACACAAGTTCAAGCCCTCATTTATCTCACGTGGTTAAAATCATTTAATAACTTCAAAAGTGTCATGAATCTACATATCATAATCAAGGAAAATTATATTCTCAATTTATTTAAATAAGATATAATTCTTAAAATAAAGTGTTAATGATTTGAGACCCTACCTTGGGGTGGCACCAATTTAAATCTTAAGCACTTCAATGTACTTGGTAGCAACCAGTCCACAACTGGTCTGTAATCGCACATGCGCACACCTTTATATATAAATATATATGTGTGTGTGTGTGTGTGGGTGTTGTCTACATTGATAAAAAAAATTACATATATTAAACCGGTAACCAGAATCAAAGCTTAAATGAACAACGCACCTCTAACTTGGTACTAGGAACTCATAAAAAAAATTTATCAGGACTTGATATAAATGGTGCAAAGTCAAACCGCGAGTTTAGAAACTAACCCGAACCAACGACGATAAGACAATTCGAGACCATCCAACTCGCCCTTGGTGGCGGATGTTGGATTATGGACCAATGGGTCATGAGTCAACATTCGCATATTCTAAAAAATAGAGGAACACAATGATTGGATTAAACCTGAAGTTTTGGGGTTTAGCTGATAAAACAAGGCGAGAGAGAGGAGTAAAATGATCGATGCGAATCACCAGTTATACGCAGAAATGATCACCTTGATGAGGCAAACAAGATTCGTGAAGATTTAGAGGGGAATCGTCACGTGAAAAGTGGAGTCCGGGAGAGGGGTGGTGCACCTCTAGGTATTTCCCGGTGGGGGGTTGCACCACGGAGGTTCCGTGCTGCAGGAGCTCCGCCCGGGTGTCGCGATGCTGTAGGGAGGGTCGCTCAGGGGTTTGCATGACTCTTGGTCACACCGCGGGAAGGATCTCACACCAAGGGAGCTCGAAGGAGGGAGGAAGGGGCCGCGTCATGGGGTGCGCTGCTGCGTGCGTGTTGCACCTTGTGCATAGGGAGGAAGAAGGGGGGAATTCAGTTCCCTTTATTTTCTTTTTCAAACCCCTAAATTAATTTCAATTAATAATAGTTATTATTAAACTCTTAAAACCAAATAATACTACCACCATTAATGCTATAATAATAATAATAATAATAATAATAATAAAAGATAATAATAATAGTCATTTTATTAATATTATTATACACATTAAACGCTTATCTAAAAAGAAAAAAACTCCCCAAATCATTACTATTATTATGTATAATAATAATACCCATGATGATCAATAATTATGACACCCATAAAACTATAATAATAAAAATATAATTATTATTACTCAAACCTTTTATATAACCCAACAACTCTAATAAAAAACCATACTCCTTCTTTAAATTCAAAACTGCTTATTTAATTAAGCGTTTCATTGAGATACCCAACAACATCATTAAATTCAACTAAATATTACACCCCATTAATTAAAAACATAACTTTGAGAAACCCCATAATTAAATTGAATTAAAATAAATAAAAAAATTCCCATTTTAATTATGTCCAACCTCCCTATTTAAATCCACATTAATTATCCAATTCGTTTTTAACCTTAATTTATTATTTGTGTAATAAATGTTTCGTAATCAATTATAAAAATCCATATTGATCATTAATTTATTTTAACATATATTTAACTGATTAACCACAAAAATAATAATAACATCATTATTATTATTATTCAAACATTAATTTATTTAAAAACCCAAACCCCCAATTTATTATAATATCATTAATATGATAAAAACTCCAACCCATAACCCCTCATTTAATTAAAAGTTTATTTGAGATGCTCAAAAGTCACATTTAATTCTCATAAATGATACACTCCTTTAACATGAAATTAAAATATCAAAGTATCAAAATAATTTATTACTCCATAATAATAACAATGACATTATTATTATTGTCACATTCCTCCATTTAATAAAAAATGGTCCTTTAATAATTCTGAAACACTTCATTTAAGGAAAATGGTTCTTTGATAAACCCAAAATCCACTTCAATACCTTCAACTTCCATTTAATTAATTCTTTAACATTAAATAAATTTTACAACCATAATAATAGAAATAATAACTTCATTATTATTATTATTATTAAAAAATTGTTTTAATTAATCCAAAACTCTCATATAATCATATTTAATTAAAAAAATAATAATAATTTTTTAAATAAGATAAACTTCATAGGTTGTACCGCAACCATGCGCTGCCCATGCAGATCCATTAAAGTGGATTTTTCTGGATCCGGTGCACCAGAGACTCATCGGGACACCTGCTAAAATTTATTGGGTAATTACGCAATTCTAGAAATGACACCATTAGGTGATTCAACACTTGGAATCAAATTCTAGAGCTCGGTTTAAAAAAAATATACCATTGATAAATCGAAAAAAGTTCCAAAACATTCGTATTTTAACCCGGTTCAAAAACACGAGACTTTACAATATACCCACTATAAAAAATTCTCATCCCCGAGAAGCCATCAGGAACCACTACTAAATCAACCGACCTACCAAGGTCATCTAAGAAGATCAGTCAAAATATTACCAGACAACTCTGTTCTAAAAGCTCGACATCACCTGCTGACATGTTTATAAAAAATGATGCATCAATACCGACCATAGGATTTTCCTTGACGTCTCAAGAGAAGATTATCCACTCACCATCCCATGTTTTTAGAATACATTAATGCATGTGTGTGACATTCCTCGAACCATGTTCACCACGTCAAACATTGATCATAAAAATATGTAACTTAAACCTATCGGCGTGCCAAAACAACTGAGTCCGAAGACATCCTCCTGAGTAGTGGGACGAACTTACTTTAATATCATAGAACATTATATGGGTACTACCTTCCAAGGGTTATCCCCTTAAGAACCATAACAATTGAACCTCTCTCTTGGTCACGAAAAACATAAATCACAAGGTTCAAAAACGCCTTTTTCTTTTACGAATTTTAATTAATTATTTCAACCTTTTAACATTTGAATGAATTTCAGAATACACAAAAATACATATTCACAACAAGTAACTTGATTTTCAAAACAAAAAACTAGGGAAAAAATAGGCATGTTATAATAAACATCCTCTTTAATCATCATTCAATGTTATTCAAATATAAATAGGAAATTTAGCATCTATATTCCTTTTATAGAAAAGGCGACTTCCAAAGTTCTCATTTATTCAATCTGGGTTCTTCAAAAAAGAAACCCAAAAATAGTTCATTATAATCAAAACTCAGTAGTTTTAAATTTGTAACCATTTTGAAACATATTATGGTTGTATAAGGTTCGAACACATGGGTGGCCATCTACCAATCGATAAGGTACCCATACACCTTATCGCTGGAATTTGGATCCCATTTATCACAATCAAAATTTATTTAACATTTTATCTTTAGAACCCCCTTCACATATCCAAAACATCTCTAACATGTTATCATTAGCAGTAACACAACAACATGCTATAACACAGAAGCATGGAACAACTACAAAACATGATAATAACTGAAATAGTATGGAATATAATCACTTAAGCATGTTAAATCTATTACTGGAACAAGCTATCTTGAGAGGCATGCTAAAGCAGATCAAAATATGGAATTGCACCCAAGGAACACAATCCAAATTAGTAGGCATCCTACTAATTCAACTACATGGCTTGTTATATGCATGACATGTGAGTCTCTAAGTGACTAAGATGATGCATGTACGAAACTTCCTTACCATATCAGGCCAAAACAATTATTTTTCAAAATTCTAAAAATCAATAAACAACAGAAAATACTCCAGTCACTCAAGGTGAAATCATATCAACTATAACCTCTAATAGTAGAAACATCAATTCCCATACCTGGACACTTGGTCATTTCCCGTACATGAGGTGATCAGTCCCAAGCACGACTATTCACCAAAGTGCCGACACATTCCTGGTCTCCTATCAAGAAACCCCAAAACAGAATGACAAAGGAAAAGAAAGAAAACCAAAACCTCTGATACCAATTTGTAACATCCCGACACATCTCACCACTAAGCCGAAGGCCAGACCAGTCGCCACATGACCTCAAGTGCGCCTCCCCGTAAGCCAGAGGCTGCCGATTAGCAGCGAGGGTCTAAGGATAGTCAGTGGGGAGACTACCCCCTCATTTTAGTGTTCAAAAATAGAAAAAGGAAATAAATAGAGGAAACGGTATAATAAACGAATAAGCAGAAGAAATCATATTTTATAAATCTTGTACAAAACAAATGGACAACACCAAAGTATACAACGGATTCATGCATGACATGCTAATGATACAAAAGTAGAAAACAGTGAACAAAACATTATGCTTTACATTTCAATGCATAAATAAATAAATAATGACTCAAAGCCCCACGTGCGATCTCCTCGAGCATCTCGAGTCTCCGCTCGGTCCTGTGCTCCTAACTCCCAAGTAAATGCAAACAGCATAGTCCTGTAACCAAATAGAATCTACTTGGATACCCAGGGCAATGGCGTCCATAGTAGGGTGTGAGATATAAATCTCAGTAGGTCGGGACCACCGGTGTCTACCCCAAACCAGACCTTTAATAAATAACTTATAACATGTGAAAGCATGCACAAATTAAGTAAACAGTACAATGTAACTACATAACCAAGTATCTGCTTCATCCATCAGTTGGTGTATGAACCTGCATTATACATTTGTCATACATACTCAATATTCATTACATAATCATTCATCGGTTATTAATTATTCTAATATTAATAAATTATGAACGTCTTGAGATTTGGTCGACGCCCAACATATCCCGTATAAATCACTCACCACAGATGTCTCTAAAGACCATCTATGTAATCAATGTAAAGAATAATTCCATGCTTGTGATTTGTCTTGGATTACACATCATAAGGTATTCAATTCAACCTTTCATATACTATGTCTGAGCCCACACACTAAAAGTGGTTCACCCAATTCATAAATAAGTCTGAAACCTTCCTCATAAACAATTCTCAAATCATCATGTCTTAACAACCTTCATTAACCATTAACTAATTTCATGCACGAACAATTGGACCCACCATCCAATGTTAATTAATGGGAGTAGAACATCATGTCAAGCACCCTCGTGAGTATTTGGAGCATCAGTCCTTGTCTTACAACCAATGGCTATTTGGAGCATCAGTCCCTGACCCATAAAAGAATATTTTCATGAAAGCTGGGTGTAGAACGCCATGTCTAGCACCCCATGATCATTTGGAGCTTCAGTCCTTGTCTGACAACCCATTTATCAATCATACATATATATTTATCATTGGTGTAGAACACCATGTCTATCACCCCATGAGTATTTGGAGCTTCAGTCCTAATATCACAACCCATTTATCAATCATACATATATATTTATCGTTGGTGTATACCACCATTTCTAACACCCCAAAACCATCCATTATTTAATTCATAAATTAATTAATCCAATCATTTAATTAATTCAACAAGTAATTAGCAACAAAAATCACCCGTCAAAAGTCAAACCTTAATTAACCATTCAACATCTCAATAGTAAATAATTAATTAACAATTAACTGTTCTTAGCAATCCAATTAAATAATTAACTCAAAATTTAATTATCCAAATTTGTTAACAAGTATGAACCCGTCCACTCAAATAGTGATTCGTCCAGGACTTTAACAATTTACATGCACATCATAATCATCACAAAACATGCTTAACAAGCCCATATATTTAGCAACCATCTCACGCATCATCTCATAATATAGAACAACTCCATCCAAGACAACTTAATGCATGAAAATCTAAGAAGTATCAAAAAGTACCCTTGGCCAACAGTCGTAACAAACAATCAATTCACAATCTTAATTTAATGAATGAAAATTAATTAATTAATTATTATATCTTAAACCAATCATAAATTAATTAACCATTTATCATTTAACATGTAATAATTAATCCATCCATTAATTATTACCAATTTCCAATTTATACTTTTGAACATGTCAAATGTTCAATATTCCCAATCATCATTAAAAGCCACACATTTTATTCCAACTCATGACTTGATAATTAGTTCTGCAATTAATTACCCTATTATACATTATACCCATTCTAATAATTTAACTGTTTAATCATATAACTTTAACCAAATTAGGAAAACATGCTAAAAAACAACAAAAGTTCAAGCCCTCATTTATCTCATGTGGGCGACATCATTTAATAACTTCAAAAGTGTCATGCATCGAAATATCATAATCAAGGAAACTTATATTCTCAATTAATATAAAGAAGCTATAATTCATAAAATAAAGTGTTAAGGATTTGAGACCCCACCTTGGGGTGGAACCATATTAAATCTGGAGCGCTTTAATGTACTTGGCAGCAACCAGTCCACAACTGGTCCGTAATCGCACGTGTGCACACCTTTATATATATATATATATATATATATATATATATATATATATATATATTTGTGCACATTTTCTATATTGATCAACCAAAATTACATATATTAAACGGGTAATTATAATCAAAGTTGTAATGAACAACACACCTCTAACTTGTTACCAGGAAGTCATAAAAAAAATTTAACAGGACTTAATATAATCGGTGCAAAGCCAAACCGTGGGTTTAGAAACTAACACGAACCAAAGGCGGCAAGAAAATTCGAGACCATACGCCTCTCCCTTGGTGGTGGATGTCGGATTATGTACCAATGGGTCCTAAGTCAACATTCACATATCCTAAAAAATAGAGGAACACAACGATTGGATTAAACCCGTACCTTTGGGTTTTAGCTGAGAAAACAAGGAGAGAGAGAGAGGAGTCAAATGATCCATGTGAATCGCCAGTTATACGCAGAAATAATCACCTTGACGATGTAGACAAGATTCGTGGAGAGTTTGAGGGGAATCTTCACGTGAAAAGTGGAGTCCAGGAGAGGGGTGGTGGGCCTCTAGGTATTTCCCGGAGGGGGGTTGCGCCATGGAGGTCGCGTGCTGCAGGAGCTCCGCCCGGGTGTAGCGCTGCTGCAGGGAGGGTTAGTCGGGGGTTCGCGTGCCTCTTGGTTGCACCACGGGAAGGAACTCACACTGAGGAGGGAGCTCGAAGGAGGGAGGAAGGGGCCACGTCATGTGGTGCCCTGCTGTGTGCGTGTTTCACCTTTTGAATAGGGAGGAAGAAGAGGGGAATTAGATTCCCTTTATTTTCGTTTTCAAATGCCTGAATTAATTGCCGTTAATAATAGTTATTATTAAACTCTTAAAACAAAATAATAATACTACCATTAATGTGATAATAATAATAATAAAAGATAATAATAATACTCATTTTATTATTATTATTATACACATTAAACACTTATCTAAAAAGTAAAAAAACTCCCCAATTCATTACTATAATTATTTATAATAATAATACCCATAATGATAAATAATTATGACACTCGTAAAGCCATAATAATAAAAATATAATTATTATTACTCGAACCTTTGATATAACCAACAACTCTATTAAATAACCCCACTCCTTCATTAAATTCAAAACTCCTTATTTAATTATGCCTTTCATCGAGATACCCAACAGTCTCATTAAATTCACCTAAATATTACACCCCATTAAATAAAAGCAGAACATTGAAAAACCCCATAATTAAATTTTATTAAAAGAAATAATAAAATGCCCATTTTAATTATGTCCAACCACCCCATTTAAATTCATATTAATTATCCAATTCGTTTTTAACCTTCATTTATTATTTTTGTAATAAATGTTTCATAATTAATTATAAAACTCCATAATGATCATTAAATTATTTTTACATTTATATAACTAAGTAACCAAAGATAATAATAATAACATAATAATTATTATTATTCAAACATTCATTTTCTTAAAAAACCAAACCACCAATTCATTACAATATCATTAATATGATAAAAAATCTAACCCATAAACCCTCATTTAATTAAAAGTTTCTTTGAGAAGTTCAAAAGCAACATTTAATTCTCATAAATGATACACTCATTTAATATGAATTTAAAATCTCAAAGTATAAAAATAATTTACGACTTAATAATAATAACAATGAAATTATTATTATTATCACATTCCTCCATTTAATAAAAAATGGTCCTTTAATAATTATAAAACTCTTCATTTAAATAAAATAGTTCATTGATAAACCCAAAATCCATGTCAATACCTTCAACTGCCATTTAATTAATTCTTTAACATTCCATAAATTTAAAAACCACAATAATAGTAATAATAACTTTATTATTATTATTATTATTAAAACTTTATTTTAATTAATCCAAAATGCTCATATAATCATATTTAATTAAAATAATAATAATAATTTATTAAATAAGATAAACTGCATAGGTTGGACCGTAACCATGCACTGCCCATGAAAATCCATTAAAGTGGATTTTTCTGGATCTGGTGCACCCGAGACTCATCGGGACACCTGTTAAAATTTATCGGGTAATTATGCAATTCCAGAAACGATACCGTTAGGTGTTTCAACACTCAGAATAAAATTCTAGAGCTCGGTTTAAAAAAAATGAACCCTTGATAAATAGAAAAAAAATTCGAAAAAATTTGTATTTTAACCCGGTTCAAAAACATGGGACTTTACAGTCTATAAGTTTTATTAAATAAATGTTCAATGATCTATTAAACTTGAAATGTAGGTCCATAAAATGGGTTTGAGATACATTTGGTGTTTCTGGTACCAAAAATAAACCCCATTGGATACCACCTGAAAGGGGATGTAGAACAAAAGTGGAGGCTTTATGTGAAAGATTATGAAATCATACTCACCCCCAATAATGTTTCAGGCTCATGGTTTCCATTAGAAACAAAAAATAATGAGCCCAACATGAATCCTTTCATTAACCAAAATAATTTTGATCTTTAGGACATTGTTTTTTTGGTTGTATTTATTGTCAATAGATAATGTATGTATGAAGTTAAGAAAAAATATTTTTTTTTGTTTTCATAACCAGTCCATCAGGATGAAGAACCAAACTTAAATCATTAAAAATTCATTGAATATGATCTTTCACATTGAGATTAATATAGAAATAAAAAAGATGCAAGAAATCATATCATGTCTGGATTGAAATTGGTGATCATAATGAGGAAGTGTTCTAGAGTATGAATAGATCTGATGTTAAACCTAATGAATATATATTGTTTTGTATTTAAAAAAATTCATATGTTTTCTAAGAAACTTGTGATGAAATCCTTTTGAAATAAAGGGTATTTGGAATGAAATAAGATTTCAGAAATGATAAGACATTACGATAAATCCCATTAAAATTCCTAAGATGGTATACCAAACTTGAAAATTCTCAAATTCATGTGGAATTCATAATACAAGATAATGTGTTTGGAAGGAGAATATGATGAGAAGTATTATGGCTGAAAATAATAGGTATGAGAATCATCAGTGCGACAATAATATAATGATAGAAGATTGATCTTGATAAAGTAAAATAAGTGACTGTCAACATAAATTCATTGTAATTAATTCAAATATTGATATGATTGATGAAACATATGATATCAATGACTAATAAACCAAATAGAAATAAAAATTTTATTCAATAATAGTCATCTAGTCGAATAGTATTTCAAATGGGTCAAGAAAACAAGAAGTCATACTTTGTTCTCTTATAATAAGGTTAGATGAAAAATAAAAAAAGTGTAAATTTTTTCTCAAGAAGAGGTGAAGACTCATTGGAATCATTCTAACCGTGTTCAGCAGAGTGAATTAGAGACTAATCCATCAGGTGTATGATGAAAATGATAAAGTCATCGAACATGTGATCATTGGTATGAGGAATAAAATAAAAGGTGAAAGGATTTGAAGATATTTTAGATGTGTTGATGAAGAGTTGATTTAAATCATATGAATGAGAAGAATTATAGTTTTTATAAGAGGTCATCATAATTTGACATATTCATTATTGGGTATCTTTTCATCATATTGATAAGTCATCTGGTTTTCATATATGATCATTTTTTATGGCGAAAAAATAATGAATAATCTGTTATATTCCTTAAAAAATGAACAATATGAAGGATGCCTTTTATTGAAGAATTATATTGAAGAAATGTTTTGTAAACTTATAGAAATCTAAATATTTTAGTAGATTTTTGAAGCTCCCAAAAGTAATGAGAAGTTTTGAAGATCTCTATAATAGAGACTTAAAAGAATAATAAATTAAGTATTTAAAATTTATTTTGAGAGGGAAGTGAATTTGGGTTTTCTACCTTTACCATTTTGGGGTGATTATAAATGGATAACACAATACATTTATAAAGGGTGAAAAATATGAATTTTTAATGTGTGATGAGATATCTAACATTTGTTTTTTAGGTATTTATTTTCAATGTAGAGTTTGTTTTTTTAGTTTTATATGGAGGATGCTACATCATAATGAATCTATAGGAGTGAAGTTCAATCTGATCATTGGAGAAAGTTCAAATGGACGATTCATCATCCGATAAAGTTTATCAAAATGATCATGTCGAAGAGAAATACATCAGAGTAAGGTTTATCTGATCAAGTTCCATCATGCAGAGGAATTTTTAGCTACTAATTGAGATCCTACTCAGTTAGAGTAGGAAGTACCGAAGGAGAATCTGACTGAGGACCATCTAATAGAGTCTATCAAGCATAGCTTACTAGACTAAGGTATATCAGTGTGACTCTAGCTGAAGAAGATTTCCAAAAAGAGTTTCTGGAAGAAGTTTCAAGACCAAAAATATAGTTATAGAATTGTTGAATTTCTTGAAAATTGTATTCAGGTGAAGTTTGATTAATATTAATTTTGGAGGAAGTGAAGAACTTCTTATGTGGAAAAATAATAATAAGGAAAGTAAAGCTTATTACAATAGATCATTATTAGTTTCTGAAAAGGATTGATTTTTTTCTAGGTTGTATTACCGGCCATGGGAATGTGGATAATGAAAAGGATGGATGGGGGTATAAAAAACTATTAAATTAAATTTTCTAATAGGATAGTAGAATTGTTCACTTCTTGGGACATTGTATTCTGGAAAGAAGATAGTGAAATAATTCATGTTGGTGGGACTATCAAACATGTAAAGGAGTATGAATTTTTAATGAACCTTGTAAATATCATGTTCTTCCATCTATTTATATTTTTTACATAAGACATTTAATGTTGAGAAGTTTTATTTGAATTTATCAAAACTATAAAACGTTTCATAAATTAAGAATGTTCATTAAATAAGTTAAGAAACATTATTACAAAAGAAAAAGTAACCACTAATTCACCCAAAATCAGTGATCTCAAATCTATTTTGGAACAAAAATTGGTAACATAGGGAGGTTCCCTATAAAATATCCATCTTTGCATATTGATAATTTCAATCCTGTGAACTATAAGGGGATTCCAATTTTCAATGATAAAAACCATCATATATGGAATGATATAATGCTGACATATCATATGTCTCTTGGGTATGATGCATTTCAAGCTACTATATATGGATTTTCTCCTCATATTGATAATTATCCTTTTACTATAGCTGATAATAAAATTCTAGATAATGATGGAAGACCTCAAAAATATTTATTCTCATCACCAAATAAAAGTGAGTTTCTTAGAGTAAAGGTTGTTTGAACTACCTAATGTATTTGGGATATGTTGAAAAACATTTATGAATTCAATACCAAGTTAAAAATGTAAAAGATAAAACTCTAGAGGCTGATGTATAAAGATCTGAAAATATATGAGTATGAATCTATTGGTGAATTCATTACAAGGGTGAATGATATTGTTAGAACCATTAGATTTCTTTGTGACAAATTGGAAGAATAAAATGTTGTTGAAAAGATCTTGATAATTATTCTTGATAAGTTTGATGGAAATGTTTCATCATTAGAAGAGATAGATCATGAAACCCTATCTTCAGATTATCTTCATAGTTCTCTTGATACTAATGAAATGAGAATAGAGAAGTTTATGAAATGTTTAGAAAAGTTTGATCATGAAATTTCCTATTAATATTACTTTAATGGGAAAAAATAAAAGGAAATTAAAAAATAATCAAGTGATTCGAAAGTGGAGGCTGAATCTGAATATTTTAATATAATCATTTCCCTCCTCTCTATGAAATAAAATAATAGAAAATGGAAAATAAAACCCCTCAAATGTTGGAATTGTGAAGGGAGAGAAAATTTTTCATATAATATTCCTAGGAATAATGTTAAAGAATATGAGTCTAAGGAAAATTTTGGGAAACCTCATAAAAAAGTGTAATAAACGTTAGGAAATACTGCCTTATGAAAATAAAAAGAAAAGTATTATGAGAAGAAGAAATAATAATGATTCATCATCTATTGATAAATCATATCATCAACTCAACTTCATTTATCATATAAGAAACGAAATTAATTCTTCAGACATTGATGATAGTTATGAAGAAATTATAGAAATTGAATGGATTATGAAAAAAAAATTGTAAAAGAAATTGATAAGAATAATCAACTTAATAAAGAAATAAAGAAGATGAGGAAATATTTTGAAAGAATAAAATATGTGAATAATGTCCAGATAAATAAAGAATATAATGATATTATTGTTATTAGATCTCAAAATGTGAATATTGATGAACATGAAAGAAAAATGAAAAGGTATAAAGAAATATCAGTTGATAATGAGAAGATCAACAATAAAGAATCTATACTTTTTGAAGAAAATAAGAAAAAAAATTAAAGATAGATAAATACTTAAATAATATAGATGTTATGAAAGATATTCTAGTGGATAAAGCAGATGGTTTTCTAAAATCAAAATAAAATATTTTTTCAAGGAAAAGTGAGATAATAAAGATGAGAAAAAATTCATAAAGGTAATTAATGTTATAGGTCAAAATTCTAAAAAAGGTGGAAAGAAATGTCTGTGAAGGAATGCATGTGAGAAAAAATCTTTCAACAAGAAATAACACAATTATTTAGTAAATAATGTCCTTGAGAAAAGTGGTCCATGATTTGAGAAGAAAAATCACTAATAGAGTTCTAAACAAGTTCACTAATAGTCTAAAAAATCATGATTCTGAGGTCACTGTTGGTGTGGTAGAGTTTTCAGACATAGATCTTTTTCATACTAGTATCAAATGTATCTTCCAAAAAATAGGTATGAATCAAGGAGGAGCTATAAAGAGAATATAAGATAAAACGTTCCTAAAAAATTATGTTGAATTAAAAATGGAAACTTAGAATGTGAATAAAGACAGGTATGTTAAAAAAGTGTATAAAAAAGACATGTTGAGCCCGAAAAGAAGAAATTTGTAACTATTTGTCCAGAACATGTTTACATGGATAAGAAGTTAAAAGAGGAAAAAAATAAGATAAAGTAAAGAGAAAGGATTTTTTTTTGAATTTGTGAACAAATATGATACAAAATTTTCAATATATTGTGATTTTATAATTATTAAAACGTTTAAAAATGTGAGAAATAAGGGAATGTTACAAAAAGTTATTTGACTATACTGCTAGAATAAGTGAAGGTCATGGAAATTTTTTTACAAACTCACTATGATATAATGTTCAAAAAGAGGACAAGAATTTGACATCCATAACTGATGAGTCTACAGATGAATAGAAACTTGATATGAAATTTGAGAAGGATGAATCGATAGAATAAAGTACATAAAATGAAAAATCTAACAAGAAGAATAAAAATACAATGTTGAGAGAGGAATCTCATTCCATTTGTTTAATCTAAGTAACAATCAAGGTTTCTCCTTTTCACTAAAAATTTTATTTATATTTTTTCTAACTTATAGGGAATTGAATGAGATTTAGTAATAAATATGATGATGTAATGTCTCTTAATATTATTTCAAAAGAATGAATTGAGGTTTCAAATATGTGATTTTGGAAGCAGAATTAATATACCTCAAATTTCTGATATGTGTGTTAATATGGGTGTAGTCTATTCCTTTTTTAAGAATTATTCTCACGAATTTCCCCATAAATGAGAGTGCTAAAAGGAAAATGTTAACGTATTACCTAACTGAAAATTAAAATTTTTATTTTCAAAACACTTTTGAGGAAAATTTTAATGTATTACCTGGAATTTGTGTTATGGACAATATTGAAAACCTAGATTATACACTATTTTTTTCTATACATGGTTCTACCACATAAACATAGATTACTTTAGTTGAAGGCTCATTATTATGAAGCTCATGTGATACATATGTTCTCTCAAAAAATTGTTTCAATATTTTGAGGTAAAAGTTCATACCCATGGAAATGGGATCATTTTTCAATAAAGAAAAAACTTGTAATGATGGCCTATTTGAATTTTATTATCAATAAGGGTGGGAGATAAGAGAATGGGGGGGGGAGAGAAATATGGGTTGAAAAACTATCATGGGATAAGAAAAAATTGAGAAAATAAAAACAAAAGGTGGTATTATTTTAGAAGGTTGAATATGGTATTGATAATATACACAAAGGGGAGATTGTTAGGCCCAAATTGTGTTTCAGTTGTATTTTTTTCTATAGATGACGTATGTGTGATGTTAAGAAAATAAGAAGTTTTTGGTATTCCAAAACAGGACCTCAGTATGAAGAGTCAGACTTAGATCATCAAGGAGTCATTGAATACAATCTATCAGATTGGGATTTTTATATCAAGATAGAAGATCTTGTAAATTTTATTAATTCTGGAATTAATGTTGTGATTATAATGAAGAGGTGTCATATAGTCTAAATGGATCTGATGTTAAAACTGATAATTCTTTGTTGTTTTGTATATCACAAAATTCATATGTTGTTTGAGAAACTTGTGATGAAATACCTATGAAAGAAATAGGATCTATAAATAAAGATGATACCAGAGAGGATGGGAAATTATGATACATCATAATGAATGTTAGACTAAGTTATGAAAAAAATTCAAGGTTCTAAAATTCCCGAGGATGTAATGATTCTTTCTTATGCATGTGGAAGTGATGGGGACAATATGAGAAGTATTGTGGTTTCTAATCATTGGTGTGAGATTCATCGGCCTACAATAATAGAAGTATGGAAGATTGATCTCGCCGAAGTAAAATAAGTTATAGTCAACACCAATTCATCATAATGAATTCTGAAATTATTGAAATTGATGAAACAAAAGAGATCTGAGACTGATCAACTAATGGAAACAAAAAATATATATAACCATGTCCATCAGGATGAATTGTTTTTCAAATGGGTCAAGAAAAAAAGAATTTGTACTTTGTTATCTACTACACTATTAGGCCGTGCAAGGCGATCATGGGGAACAACGTAAGGGTAACTCATACCTGGCGGGAAGGGAATAAAGTTGTGGACTACTTTGATTCGACTGTAGTTCCTGGGGACACTATGGTTTGGGTGGATAATGTGCTACCCATTAGACCTGAGGAAGTCAATCTGATTAGGGGAGACGCACTTATGTTGCACTATTTTCGTCCACCGTAGGGGGGACTGCGTTTGTGTTTATTTTTTAGTGGGGTGTTTTATGAAATAAAAATCGTAATGTTGGTGGTTATCTTCTAAATGGGGCAAGAGAAAAAGAATAAAAGTATTGATTTTTTTCTCAATAATATGTGAAGACTCATCGGACTAGCACTGACAATGTTCGTCAGATTGAATCAAATATCGATACATCAGGTGCAAGTTGACATTGATAATGTCATTAGGTATGGTTTCATCGGTATGAGGAATAGAAGAAAGGTAGAAAGTCATTAATGATATTTTAGATGTAATGATTAAGATTTTATTTAGATTATATACATGATATTACTTTTAGTGTTTAAAATAGGTCATCATAATGGGCCATCTTCAATATTGCATATGTTTTCATCTTAATGAGAATTAATTTTGTTTTTATATATGATCATTTGATTTATGGAATATGTAATGAATAATCTATTTCATGACTTCACTGTAAATGAATCAGAATGAAAAATCATAATGATGAATCATATTAAATAAATGTTTTATAAACTTAAATAAGTTTGAGGATTTTAATATATTTGAGAGGTGACCATTAGGAATGAGAATAGTTGAAGAAGTCAAATATGAAGACTTAAATGAAAGAGAAATTCAGTATTTATGAATTTCATTGAGTAGGAATTAAAATGGGTTTTCTTGTATTTACCATTCTAGGGTTTCTATAAAAGGAGAGAAAAATACATTTGTAAATGGTGCGAAACATGATGGTTAATGTGTATCAAGATCTCGGAATTTTTTTTGTCAGGTATTGGGTTTCGTACCAGAGTTTTTTTAGATTTATGTTTATGAGGTTCCCTCAGAATTAGTCCTTTAGAGTGAGGTTAAATATGACCATCAAAGAAAGTTCCAATGGATGATTCTTCATCAAATCAATTCCATCATAGTGAGCCCATCAGAGCGATATCCAAGGGAGTAAGGTTCAATGGATCGATTTCCATCAGATTGAGGAATTTTGAGCTACCGATTGATTTCCTAATCAGTTGGATAAGGAAGAGTAAAAGGAGAATCATACCATGGAAAATTAGTTGGAGACCATTATAAAGAGGTTACTAGACTAAGGCAGATTGAACTGACTCTTGTGGAGTAATATCTCTAGATAGATTTTCTATAATAAGTTTCAAATTTAAAAAATTATTTGGGGAATATTTAAATTTATCGAAGATTTTAAGCAGGTAAGGTTTGATTCAACTTACTTGTGGAGGATGTGAATAATTTCTAATGTGGATCAAAAAATAAGAAGGAAAGTGAAGCTTTTATTTTTGGATACCTACCAGTTTCTGAAAAGGGTTGATTGTTTTGATGGGGTTTATAACCATCTATTGAAAAGTGGATAATAAATATTATAGTTTGGGGGTATAACCAACTATATAAATAATCTTTATACTTAGATTCTAGAATTTTTCACGGCTTGTGACTTTTTATTCTGAAATGAATATAGTGAAAGAATCCATGTTGGTGGTACTCTCCAATAAGGAAAGAAGTGGGTATTTATATGGAACCTTGTATATATTGTGGGTTTCCTTCTATTTATATTGGTTACATATGAAAGGTGAGGATGAGAAGATTTATTTGAGTAAATCTTATTATTAAAAAGTTCTCGGGGTTAAGAATCTTTACTAAAGAAGTTATGAAAAATTATTATAGAAGAATAAAGAACCAATAATTCACCACCACAGTGGTATCAATCCTAATTATTAAAGTGGATAAGCATGGAACCTTTAAAGAAATAAATTGAATATGTGTTTATTAATTGTGATACTAATTTTATTGGATTTAATTGTGTGTGTTTTCTTTTTTAAACCCTAAAAAATTTCAAAAAAAAAAAAACAACTCTTAAATCCAAATGGTTTCTTACCAACTCAAAAACATATGCATTGGCTTTCGCATAGGCCAAATCCTTATCTAGACAAATGATAATTTTGTCGACCCACCTTCTCCCACACTGTGTATCATAAAAATTGGTTCAATAGTACCACCTTAATGGTACCATTCTGAACTTGGAGGCTGCACAAGAAGCACTCGAAGATATGAATCCCTACCATCCATCCACCAAGTGTTGGCTCATGAAAAAAGAAGAAGATGGTACCCATAGCCATATTAAACTATTTTAGGAGACATTACCTAGAATGAGATAGTATATTTCTACCTTATATCAATGAGGAAGATCAAGAGGTTGTGAGATTCCTTATTTTAGAATCACTTGATTCATTATGAAGGGATCCTACTAAAAATCACCACAGAAAATTATGCATGATATCAACCCTCATCTTGCGGAAAGTGCCTACCAACATTCCTTTGCTCAGGTCATGCAAAACCAAGTTCCCAAGACAACCTAACAAGGGTAGAGTTTGACATAAAATAGGGAGTTTTCCCATACTCGTATTCACTCTAAAAAAGAATCCCATTAACATTATATAGAGGAAACCTGCGAGCATGCACATATAACTACCTACATTCACCCAGACAATCAAAATAGTCAGGCAGCATTCAGAAAAACCAACTGACAAACCTCGATAGAAAATGGGGAGAAGACTCATATCTCTACCCATACACATTATGGTTGTTGGTATATCCATGTAAGAAACATAGGGATGGTTTATGGATACATATCATATCCAACCACAGACTATGAAAATATCCCCTTTCTAGTTGAAAAATTTACCCAACACATCTTAGAAATAATGGAAGGAAAATCATCTGTCCCTTCCCACATTATACATACCTTTCAATATATAATAACTATAGTGAAAGTGGTTAGTAGTTAGGAATTCAACCCCACAATTGTATTGGGAGTGACCAATCAACATAATATGAAGGTCACAAAGGATTAGAAGCATATTCCTTCTCCCATCTAGGATGTTCAACAAAAATATCCCATGATAAATAGACAATGGGGTAGGGCATAAGCCCCCATTCCAATTATAGGTCACTTGTCCATTAAAATTGGCACTATAGGTTAGGAATATATACTTATAAATACCCTAATAACTTTTTGGAAAATCATAGAAATGAAACCGGAGTCACTCAAGAGGGCTTCAGTGTATGGAATTCAATTTCCACAACATGAAACCCTAGTCACCCAGAGGAGACAATATAAAAATAAGTGTCTCCAAAGGAAACTCAAAATTTAGGAGTAGGGAACAATCCTACTTTACTCAAGAATAGTGTTCATGAGTCCATCAAGTATCTATCAATGGTGGCCAAAAATCTTTTTTATTTGTTACCAAATGATGAAAGTAGCAATCACAGTTGAGAAGGTCCTCCTCATAAAATTTCTACCAGTAACTCTAGAGATCCTCCATGAAATATTTTCCATGAATACATCCTTATTTTTCATGAAATTATTAGTCATAAGAAACCATCTCTACATGATTACTATGAAATCTATCCCGACAATCAGAATATAAAAGGGAAATAATGTCCTCCCCTTAACATCATTAACCCTAAATGTCCTCCCTTTGGTATACAATGTAGATTTTATCCCTACAGTCATATGTTAAGCCATAATGGTATTCCTCTTGATGATGTAATTTGATTTGAAGTTCCTCCTTGTAGTGATACTTCATTTTGAAAGGAAGGTCCTCCCCTTATTGAATCAATTGTGATAAATCCCTTATATCATGAAACACTTGGGAAGATAAGGTTAAGAATGCCTGATTACTTATCATTGAAAAGAGATTTTATTTCTCTACTAGAAGATAGCCTGAGGCAATAGTCATCAAATAAACCACCCTTGGTTTTCTCACATTCTAGAATGATTGAGGATACTCCACCCAATAACACCGTCTATAAAAAAGAATCTACAAAATTCCCACTTTGGTCAAATATAGTAGAGGATTATCCCATATAAGACTAAGATAATACATTATTGATTAGGAGATAATTGGATACTGATAACATACCGTCCATGTTTTGGCCATTAGACACCCATCAATATATCATTCTAGAGATATTATTAGAATAATTAATGCATGACTTTAGCCTAAATATCTGGACAATTTTGAATCTACTAAAAGATAAATTCATGACATATGATGGATATGTAAATCATATCATGGAAATTGAAGACAATTGTCATCAAATTATCTATGCAGCCCTTCAATCTGCATGACACCTAGAATTGGGAAGAAAACAGAAGGGTCTTTAATGTTAATTCCATAATGCTTTTTCTAAGATATGTTAGTTGATTTCTGTAACCTTATCTGATATTAATATTAGGGGATGTGGAGATCACAATGCTTTTCATTTCACCTCACTCTCTAACCAAAAAATCCCTACAAAAGTGAAATCTTGTAATTTCATTATTCTAAGAAAAAACTTTAAAGTAAATTATACTCTTGAAAGATGGTACACACAACAAGAATTTTCCATGAAAACATATCATAAGTATTAATTTTTATGATAGAGATCCATAGAAAAACTCTTGTGTGAGGCATCTGAAAAATTATAGGACACTTCATACTTAAGGAAGGCCAATAATTAGAGAAATTACAGGCCATCAAAAAGAGTATCTCAAATGTATGTACTAGAATGAACCCAAAGAAATTTCAAAAAAAATATTCGTAAGATCAAGAGATCAACTGCTGTAGATGTAGCCATGATGATATAGGAATAGCCCCAGCCCGTAGGGATGGGGGAATTTTGAACACATTTAGCTCCTTCAAGGATAAAAAATTCGGATTGAAACAATACAAGAGTGGAATGGGAACAACTCCATCCTATTGGGCTGGTTTAATTTTTATCTGAACCTCCTCCCAAATAAAATTCGGCCTTTTCCCATTCAGGGGGAGTTCCATAAAGTGAATCCTCTCAGTTTATCACATCTCATGACCCTAATTCTTCATTGGGGATGTGTATAATGAAACTTTCAAAGGATACCCCGTTTTTCATGTGGATATAATAATCTCATTGAAGGGAAGGATGATACCCCATAGTGTTCATAAGAAAAAGTAATCTATCAAGGGTACAAATTCTCCTAAAGATAACAACTCTTTATGAAAAAAATCCCATGGGAAACCAACTCTCCCTTCATTATGGTACCAACAAGACATCCAAAATTCACTGTGAACTAATGAACATCATTAGAACCACCCTTAGAGATGATAAAAAAATGAATTCCGTGCATAGGAATTAGAAGAGAATGTTTCTATTCTGAATATAGTCTACACGAAAGTAACTTATGAGGGTGTGGGAACCAGAAATTAGAATCTCACCAAGAATTTGGGGGTTCCTTTGAATGCTCAAACATCACTCCCCTAACAATCTTAAACCATGGAAAATGGTAAATGAATGGATGCATCCCATCCCATATCTAAAAAATTTAAACCCCTAACATTAGAGGATAGGTTAATTCAATATGATATGTAAATAGAGAAGATATAGAAACTAAACATGGAATTACTAGTTGTTAATATCCCAACAGGATATGTTCTTCAAGAAGATCCCCATCTCACTATTTTAGTTGATGTACCTTAATAAGAAAGGACTATAATGATGAAGAGAATAGAGCTAAAATATCCACTCAAATTAAGATACAAACAACTAGTTTAATTTGATCTCGTGATGGTGATATAACAATAGTTACATCCAATAGGGACAAAACTAGAACCATGTCAGAAATATTCCAATGGTTCAGCCTATGCTGGCCATTAACTATGAGTATAGGAAAAGCTGACAAAAATGTCTCAACCTATTATTCCCCCTGTTCAGGCTCCTAATCATCTGTCCATTCCCCTATAACATGTCACTACTATTGAGTTATTTTAATACTAATTAGGTACCATGGAAGGATGGTGTACACCAATATAGCTGGAGATGAATCCATACCCTGAATGCGTATATTCCACTCTTCTCCTACAAAACTATAAGAATGTAATGTTTCCAACATTCAATGGATTGGGGGTTTTGGAACAACATGTGATGAAATTTTTGTCATAGTGTGGTCCCATTATGAGAAATATTAAGAGAAACTAAGAAACTAAGCTAAAATGATTCATACTGATATTGGAAGGACTAACCTTTGTCTAGTATACCATTCTACTATCTAGGTCAATCAAAGGATGAGAATATCTTCATTGATAGTTTCTCTGTCAATTTATCTCCATGATGTGAATGATAACAATCCCTAACCTCTCAAATTGCAAATAATGAGATAATAAGAGAGTATAAAATTTCATTGTTAGGTGGAAGGGTCTTACATACTCCACAGACTTTCAACTTCCTCAAGAAGACATCATGGGTATCTATATAGGTAACTTCCATTAATAATTACAAAAACATATAATTCTTATAAAATATAGAGGTGTGGTTTGATGCCTTTTAATAGTTTCTTATATATTGAGATATTCCATTTTACAAACCAAGGATAAGTCTCAACCAATTCCAACAACTTTAGGAAACATAGAGGGTAATGTGGAAACTTCCACTATAACCTTAAAGCCAGATCTTACACTTATTATAGCTCCAAAGTATATATTGATCCATGTGGCATATGTTTACACATCCACCATAGAAGAAGAAAGAGAATTGAAAGATGTTATGAGTAAGGGAACAAAAAATTAATGTGATTCGTTGACTTGGAAAATAATCAATCAAAAACAAGATATCCTCAGGGCCTAGTAAAATAAACCAATGTCACCCCTAGTTTCTCCTTCCATGATGTTACCAAATTGTTTGACACTGTAGTCCTCTAAGGACTGGTCCTCCATGTAAGGACACAATAAGAGAAGAAAAAAATCAATTACAGGTTGATAAGTCTATATAGATTCTAAAGATCGTCTTGAACCTTAGATTTCATGCCTTCAATCTAGAGAGTACATGCATTGTCCCACCAAATGGTACCACAGAAATTGTCTCACCATAAAATATCCTCATCAGATGAAGATTTATTATTAATTTTCATTAATTTCAATCACTTAAGGGATTAATTCTTTAATAATTACCAATATTATGTACCTGAGTTACTTTTTCCAAATTTTGAAACCATTGGTAGAGGTAGCTTGAGTCAAAGAGGTAGGGGAAGATAGATTCATGGCTAGATTTGATCTTCCAGTCACCTCCGTGACAGAGATATTTTGGCTGCCTACTCTTATGGAAAATCCCTTCAGTGCGTATTTGATGAGAAGGAAAACATACCCACACTTATTAAGATTCATCCTAACTGGATTATTTTGGAAGATCGACTAGATGGGCTACATCAGTATCATTATCCCAGATGGGTAGGTAGGCAATGATGCTCTCATCCAATAGTAGTAAAAGCACCCTCAATATCTATTTTACCATCTAATCCATCTACATAAAATACTTCAGACTCTAAAGTACCAGTAAGGTAGAATCTCTTTATAGTGATGAGTAGTCATTTATTTCAAAAATACGATATCTTAAAATAATCAACCATAGATCAAAAAAAAATCAGAATCATAGATGCTCTTAATTTATAAAATGATCTCCAGGAAGAACTTGTAGAGGCCCAACGAAGCCCTAAAGAGTTGGTAGAGGAATTCATCACTGATGAGGTATATCATGAAGAGAGTGGCCCTAAAGAGTGTCATGATGTTATCTATTTAATAGAAGAAGACATGGATCCTATTATACAAGGAAACAACACACCATTGTACTTGTTTGGAAAATTGATGACATTTATATTCAATGATAATTCATTGATAATGTCTTAGGAGTCAATATCATTCCAATCTAAATGGTTCATTGGTTGTGATATAATGTGCTCAACTTGTCCTCATATCATTTTATGCACCAAGGGTATAGAATGATAAAACAAAAACCCCACATCCAGATCATGTTCAAGATGAAATTTGGGGACATAAATTATAATTCTATTTTTTTGTTCATCTGGTAGGATAAAAACTTCAATTTCCTACTACAATGGCCTTTATTTCACCAATATATGGTAATCCCTTCATCATATCACCAATATCACAAGTACTATGTCAATGGGAAATGTGGAAAATTTGATAGTGATTAATCTCTATTTGAATATTTTGAATCTCAATACATGAATTAAATACTTTACCGAAGGGAAGGAAAACACATGACTGATGATTTTTCTTGAGTTACAAACCCTAATAGATTGGAAATAACCTTGGACAACCTATTCAAAGAGCTCAGGTATGGATATATACTTCCCATCAACTATATTTAAAATAAGGGTTCGTAATTAGGCATGAACCCATCAACCCTTAGGATATCAGTCATGTCATATAAACAGTGGAGACTTTTTTACCTTGTAAGACCTTTGAATATAATAATAAATATTTCTCAAACCATTCTCTAAGACAACACATTATTCTCAGGCCCAATGGTCCAGAAATTAATTTTATAAAAATATTAAATATTTTTCATATCACACACACATTATTTTTCATAAATAATGGAATACCTATTTAATGGAGTCCCAAATAAAAAATGATACCACTATTGAATCTATAATGTGGGTTTTACCTTTGGTGAAACCAAAATTTGGTCGACACTGGATGTTCGAATGTGGAAATTGTTGGAGAGTATGTTAAGTGAATTAATTGATTAATTTAATTAATTAATTAATTTAATATCCATAAACTATTTCTTTCTATAAATATGTGGTTTCATAGAATCAATAGTATTATCCCCATAACCTATAGATCATTGAGAGTTGGTTCCACTATTCATTATTTTTAGATCAGGATCAGATGGCGACCAGTTACATGAACGTGGTGGTTTGACTGATAGTGAACACAATGAATCTTCCCCACTATTGGTGAACATGTTATTCACCAATGACCAATCCAATTTATAAGCAGGGCATGATATATTTTTATTTCATCCCTTTTGAATCAATCATACATGGATTAAATTATCTTTTTTTTATTTCTGGCATTTTTCAACATTCACATGAGTCTTTCCATAATTTGAATTGTTATATCAGGTTATTCCTATTATGAAATATTTCTCACCCTAAATATCACTAATGAATTAACTTTTTCCAAGAAGAATTGGACAATGATTGATGCACCTTTTTTTGTCCCTGCCCCCACCCATTCTTTTCATCAATCATCATTGGGCTGTGGGGCCATGTTTCAATATTACTAGGAGAATTCAAGTGTGACCAAACCCCCATATTTGTGGTGGATGCGTGTACAATTATTATGATAGTGATTTTAATAACAGATTGAGATCATTTTCAGTATATGAGTGATTATTCCTATGGATATGTAATCTAGGATTGATCAGTATACTATAACAGATGGCTTGAGGTGCTCTAGCCTCATACGAGTGGTTTAGATTCATGATTTTTAGCCACTAGTAACCAAAAAATGGTGGTCAATGATAGTTCCTTTGTTATCAAAGGATTAAGAGTATTTAAATCATAGGATTTTCTGTGGAGATACTGGATTTGTAAGTCATGTGATGGAATTTTCCATTCTACAAAAATCTCTACTACATGATGTGTTCTAGATTGAGGACATTCCATGTAGTCCCCTAGATACAGATGCTAGGGTTTCTAGAAGAGTTAAATATAACATGACTTGTGGGACCTCCACATGTTGTGTGACTCAGTGATGGAAGCCTGGCATGTACTGTATGAGTACATGGACATGGGGACGACCAGGTACATGGAAACAGACTGAAGAACATAGGATATACCTGGGTGGTTGAGACACACCATGTAGTACCCTTCCACATAATGTAGTACTACATAGATAGAAATATTTGTGATGGGGAGGAAACAACTAGGAAGAGGAGTGGGTCCAAACACCATGTGGGCCTCTTACATTCCATGTACTTTTTAAGAATCTTCTACCACTCATATATCCTTTGTTTTGACATGTATTTTGGCATGTGAGTATACTATCCTAAGTATTTTTCCTCATATAATGTGATGGTGTCCCTCATATGGGATTTTGAGATATGATGTGAGTTGTTCCAATTATTACACTTATATATGTGATGCTCAATGATGGTTGGGATCATGTAGGATTATCATAGAAATATTAAGGTTGGAAATCCCCCATAATCATCATACTAGTTTGATTGGAACCCTCCTTTCATACTAGGGAATGTGTACTCAAACTATTGAGTGGAACCATACTATCATATCGGGGAATGGGTCCTCTACCTATTTAGTGGAACCCTACTATCATACCATGGAATGGGTCCTCTACCTATTACGTGGAACCCTCCTCTCATATTAGTTCATAGGTTATTTACTTATTGATGGGAACCCTCTAGTTTTACTAGGGCATGAGTCCTTTAACTACTAAGTGGAAACCCCATATAATATCAAGGCATGGGTCCTATGCCTATTGAGTGGAACCCTCCTGTCATACCAGGTCATGGGTCCTCTACCAATTGAGTGGAACCATCCTATTATATCAGGGTGTGGGTCCTTTACCTATTGTGTGGAACCCTCATATCATATTTGGGTATGGTTCCTCTACCTAGTGAGTGGTAACCTCCCTTCATATGAGGTAATGAGTCCTTTACAGGATATTATGACCCATAGGGATGTGGATAAGTTGTGAGGTGTAGAACCTCATCATGTTTTATTCAGACAGACATGCGAGATACTTGGAATCATTAATAGACTTTGGAACTTTAGGAAGACTTATCATCTTCTGATGGGATGTGATATGGATATCCCCTTTCACTCTCATAGGGATTTATTTTATTATGACACACATGAATATATATATATATATATATATATATATATATATATGGGGTTTTCCCTCTTGATTTTGGTTGAGATGACTACTTCTATCATGTCTCCAATTTCCCCTCTTCATTTTTGGGACATCCTACTAGGTATGTATATACTCACTTATGCATGGGATTTGACCACATATTTCATATCTTATGTAGATAACAGATAGGTTGGTGATGATTAAAAAGTATCAAAGGGATGAACAAGTGTGTTTTACTATGTACGGTGCTCTGGCATTGGATTTCTAGATTCAAAATCTCATAGAATTTCTTTTCCAGTTGTTTTCATGTTGGTATATCCTTTCAAGTCAGGTCTATAGTTTTTCCATTACTTTTCATATTACACTATCACACTCATTTATACTCCCTAGATGTTATTATATTCATGTTTTTTATTCTAAATTTTATAGTCTTTTATTATTATTATTCCTTTACACTTATCCATAGAGATGGATGGGTGTGTGAATATAGGTGCATTAGGAAAAGGTCTCTAATATTAGTTATTCCTTCTTATAACATTACATCAGCCCCTGTAATATGGATATGGAATTGGGTTAGCTTTATCTTGAACATCATTAAATGAAGAAGGCCCTAGAGGGTCAAGTCTAGAAATAATGGTATTAGAGATGGTTCGACCTTAGGACAGTGATTAGAGATTTCCCCTTATAAGGTTTAGTTGGGAACTTAGGGAAACCATTCCAAAGAGTATGAAGTATGGATATTTGGATAGGGAACAAAGTATTTGTCCATTAACCAATGTATCCATTCACCATAACTCGATATACCTTCTTATTGACATTGAATACTGAGACATTGGTTGCAGGGAACATTGGTACATGCATCATATAAGATTGAGTCCATTGACTATCCTTCTTGATTCATCTCACCATATATATATGATCATCTAACTATGGTACATTTTGATTAAATTTTACAGGATGCCTCTATGATGAAATCTATATAGGTTTCTGATTTACGATCTTGAAAATGATCCAATGAGTGACGAGGTCATAATTCATGGGCTATCTCGCTAAATATTTCCTCGAGGAAGGTAGGTAGTATCACCTCTACCTATTGAGTAACACATTATACTAGAAGAGTAGGAAGAGTATCTACATGGTCATATAAAACTCCATGTGTTCCATTTATAGATCATTATAGGGTTCTGTGGTGAGGTAAATCCCCATCCATTGGAGTATTTGATTGAGTTGGTTATCGAAGTTTCCAGATTAGTGTGAACTCCAACTAATCAGATGGTTGCACTAGAGGCCAGCGTTTTATACATAGTAGTTGGGATTCGGTTTATTTTAATCATGCAGATGCATGATGAGTCAAAACTATCATGGCATGAATTCAAGTAGTTTTTTATGATAAGTAATACACCTCATGCTTATGTTCCATTCATATTCTAGAGCTTTTAGAGTTTCATCACGGAGGTATGATTGTTTTTAAGTATGTCGTGATGTTCACTAAACTTACATGGAACTCCCTCAACATGTTTCGGGATCGTTACTTCTGGTTTTGGAATTCTGAGAAGGGTCTCCATAGAGACTTTCTTTCTATTGTGGTTCCCTTATACATTCCCACATATTATAGAGTGTTATATTGGGTGATAGTGATTAATTTTTTCTTATCTGAGGGATTCCACACAACTAATGTTGGTAGTGGGAATCATAGGGTTGAGTAATATGTAGTGGCTAGTAGTCTTTAGTTGGTAAGGTCTTAGCTCATGATATCATCCCATGGAATGACTCATGCATGTGGTCATGTAGCTCAAGGACCACACAAAGGACTAGGAAGTCCCATAAAAGGGTGATTCTTAAATTGAATGTTTCATTGATATCATTCATCTTCCAATATTTCAAGCTATTATTTGGTGGAGAGAGTTTATTATGGGACTTATTAGTCATCATGATGAGACCATATGATGTCATATTGGGTATGGACTTGTTTCTCGTGGTCTAAGCTCATATTAACATTCACCACAGATGAAGAGAATTCCTTTGAACTAATGGGATGAAATTATCCTTTATGGGTGAGATAGATATCATAGAAGAGTGAGTGGGACATGAAATAATGAAGTTTCAACACATCACCCATCATTTTGTGAGTTTATCAATTGGTTCATTGGAATCTTCAAGCATCTGGATTCTTTTATCCACGGAGGATTGTTTGGATGTCTTCTCTAAGGATGTTTTTGGGCTACCTAAAAGTTTGGGGATATAGTTTTTCATTAACATGCAACATGGGACCACTTTTATTTTTTATGAGGTGTATTGGATGGACCCTATAGAGCTCTGAGAGATGAGGGTGCACTTGGAAGTCCTTAAAGAGAATGTTTTCACTACACCAAAAAATGTATTTCGCGGCGGTTTTTTTTTTCGTTTCGCGGCGGTTTAAACCGCCGCTAAATGGTTTGGCGGCGGTTTTGAAAAACCGCCGCTAAATGTGGCGTCGGGAAACTATTGGCGGCGGTTTTAAGAACCGCCGGAGAACGTTTCGCGGCGGTTTTTTAGCGGCGGTTTAAACCGCCGCTAAATGTTTTAGCGGCGGTTTAAATTTTTTTTTAAATATTTATTTATTTATTTATTTATTTTGCGGCGGTTGTTTAGCGGCGGTTTAAACCGCCGCTAAATGAATTTTTTTTTATTTTTTTTATTTTTAATTTTCGTATTTATTTATTTTTAATTTTCGTATTTATTTATTTTTAATTTTCGTATTTATTTATTTTTATTTATTTTTATTTATTTTTATTTATTTTTATTTATTTTTATTTATTTTTATTTATTTTTATTTATTTTTATTTATTTTTATTTATTTTTATTTATTTTTATTTATTTTTATTTATTTTTATTTATTTTTATTTATTTTTATTTATTTTTATTTATTTTTATTTATTTTTATTTATTTTTATTTATTTTTATTTATTTTTATTTATTTTTATTTATTTTTATTTATTTTTATTTATTTTTATTTATTTTTATTTATTTTTATTTATTTTTATTTATTTTTATTTATTTTTATTTATTTTTATTTATTTTTATTTATTTTTATTTATTTTTATTTATTTTTATTTATTTTTATTTATTTTTATTTATTTTTATTTATTTTTATTTATTTTTATTTATTTTTATTTATTTTTATTTATTTTTATTTATTTTTATTTATTTTTATTTATTTTTATTTATTTTTATTTATTTTTATTTATTTTTATTTATTTTTATTTATTTTTATTTATTTTTATTTATTTTTATTTATTTTTATTTATTTTTATTTATTTTTATTTATTTTTATTTATTTTTATTTATTTTTATTTATTTTTATTTATTTTTATTTATTTTTATTTATTTTTATTTATTTTTATTTATTTTTATTTATTTTTATTTATTTTTATTTATTTTTATTTATTTTTATTTATTTATTTTCGTATTTATTTATTTTCGTATTTATTTATTTTCGTATTTATTTATTTTCGTATTTATTTATTTTCGTATTTATTATATTATTATATTATTATATTATTATATTATTATATTACTCCCCATGCCATGCACATGCCCCATGCCCATGCCCCATGCAATATATATAAATTCTGCGTTGGGTGAGATTTGAACCCTCAACCTCATGGATATCACTCAACACACTTTACCACTACACCAATCTCACTATATAGTTAATAAACAGAATATTATATACTTATATATATATTAATTGAAAAGACAAATAATACATAACTAATTGATATAAATAATAAAAATAAATAATAAATAATAAATAATAAATAACAAAGAATAAATAATATATAACAAATATTAAATAATAATAAATAATAAACAATAAATAATAAACAATAAATAATAACCAATAAATAATAAAGAATAAATAATAAATAGCAAAAATAAATAAATAATAATAAATAATAAACAATAAATAACAAATAATTAATAATAAATAACAAATAGTAAATAATAATAATAAATAATAAACAAGAAATAATAAATAAATAATAATAAATAACAAATAGTAAATAATAATAATAAATAATAAACAATAAATAATAAATAATAACCAATAAATAATAAATAATAAATAATAAATAATAAATAATAAAGAATAAAGAATAAAGAATAAAGAATAAATAATAAATAATAAATAATAAATAACAAATAACAAATAATAAATAAATAATACTAAAGAATAAACAATAAAGAATAAACAATAAATAATAACCAATAAATAATAAATAGAAAACAATAAATAATAAATAATAAATAATAAATAATAAATAATAAATAATAAATAATAAATAATAAATAATAAATAATAAATAATAAATAATAAATAATAAATAATAAATAATAAATAATAAATAATAAATAATAAATAATAAATAATAACCAATAAATAATAAAGAATAAATAATAAATAATAAACAATAAATAATAAATAATAACCGATTAATAATAAATAGCAAATAATAAATAATAAATAATAAATAATAAATAATAAATAATAAATAATAAATAATAAATAATAAATAATAAATAATAAATAATAAATAATAATAAATAATAAATAATAAATAATAAATAATAATAAATACATAATATTAATGAATAATGATAAATAATAAATAAATTATAATTAAAAATGAGTAATAAACAATAAATAATAAAAAATAAATAATAAAAAATAAATAAAAAAGAATAAACAATAAACAATAAATAGTAAATAATAAATAATAAATAATCAATAATAAATAATCAATAATAAATAATGAATAATAAATAATAAATAACAAATAATAAATAAGAAACAATGTATTATAATAAATAAATAATAATAATAAATAATTAATAATAATAAATAACAAATAATAAATAAATTATAATAAATAATAAATAAGAAATAAGAAATAATAAACAATAAAGAATAAACAATAAAGAATAAAAAATAAAGAATAAACAATAAACAATAAATAATAAACAATAAATAATAATAATAATAAATAATAATAAATAATAATAAATAATAAATAATAATTAATAATCAATAAATAATAATAATTAATAAAAAATAAATAATAATAATAAATAAACAATAATAATAAATAATGATAAATAATAAATAAACTATAATTAAAAATATATAATAAGTTATAATAAATTATAAAAAATAATAAATAATAAATAATAAATAATAAATAACAAATAACAAAATAATAAATAAATTATAACAAATAAATTGTAATAAATAAACAATAAACAATAAATACATAATAATAATGAATAATGATAAATAATGATAAATAATAAGTAATAAATAATAAACAATAAATAATAAATAATAATAAAAAATAAATAATATTTAATATTTAATAAACAATAAACAATAAAAAATATATAAGAAACAATAAACAATAAACAACAAACAATAAACAATAAACTATAAACTATAAATAATAAACAATAAATAATCAATAATAACAATAAATAATAAATAACAAATAAAAAAATAAAAAATAATAATAAATAAGAAACAATGAATTATAATAAATAAATAATAACAATAAATAAATAATAATAAATAAGATATAATATATAAAACGCATGAAAAAACATGAACAGACATGACAATGGAGGAAAATAATGAAAACACATGAAAACGGATGGGGAAGCACTGATAAGCATGAGAAAACATGACAACTCTGAAAAACCTATTAAAAATTCAACATAATCATCATAACCCCCCCCCCAAACCCATTGATAATGATAATAATCCATGGAGTCATGGAGTCAATAATAGATAGTAATAAATGGAGCAACCGTTAAAACCCGTTAAAACAGTCATAAAGTGACAAAAATATTGAACTCACAGTAACAGAGATAACTTATGATCCGAGAGTCCGTTCCAGATCTGCGACCAATCAAATCAAAGATCCGGAAATGTTCTTCGACCTGATATGTGAAATAGACTGAATGGATGGGTGGATCAGAAGTTACGACCATTTAAAAAAAAGCTGACGGGGAACGGGTGCTAGAAACGAGGCATCGAAAAACATAACAAACCCGGTACCCACTAAAATGGGCATAACATATGATCCAGGAGTCCATGTGGGCACCGCGACCAGTCAAACTGAAGCTCATGGAACGAGCTATGATCTGGCAGGCGGAGGAGTCCGAATGGACACGCGGATAAAAAGTTAGGTCCGTTTGAAGGCAAGTTCGAAGGGGCACCGGTGACGGAAAGAGGGTTTTGGAGGCCTTCGGAGGGGTTTTTGGGGTCGAAAACCTTGACAGAAGCTTGCTTATGTCAAACCGGTGCGTAGCTCTCTTCGCTGGCTTCGATTTGATATGTGGTGGAGCCAAAACGGACACCCGGAGCGAAAGTTATGGCCGTTTGAAGTTGGAAAACTTTTTTCAACTTTCTTATAACTCTTATATCTTCCCGGCCTTAAATCGGCTCTGGGTTTTCATCATATGTGCCTCTAGATCTCTTCAATGTCTTCGATTTGACTGGTCGCGGCGCTCCAGCGGACTCCCGGGTCAAAAGTTACGACCGTTTTAGTGATTTTAGAGTTTCTTAGGTTTTTTTTAGGTTTTATTATTTTTTTCCCGCGCTTGCATTTCGCGGCGGTTTTTTCGCGGCGGTTTAAAACCGCCGCTAAATGACCCATAAAATTATTTTTAATTTTTTTTTTTTTTTTTAAAAAAAAAAAATTACGCGCGTGTCGCGGCGGTTTTTTGGCGGCGGTTTTCAAAACCGCCGCGAAATAGCTGCCCCGATTTTTTTTGGCGGCGGTTTTCAAAACCGCCGCTAAAAAACCGCCGGGAAATGGGCAGTTTGTTGTAGTGTTTCATCAGACATAGTGTGTCAGCTTGGACAGATCCAAATTTTTTTATAAAAAATGTGGATGGGAGGATGTGAATTTTTATGATTATCATATCCTAAAACCAAAAATTATAAATAAAAAGTAACACTTACCAAGGGTTGATTACATCTTTGATTAGTTGCGAGGAGCGTGATAGTTCATGAAGATCGATTTCATTTATGGAATCCACCAATTGAGATTTCATGAGTCTGATATTCCAAATTTTATATTCTAATGTCTCTACAAACTCTAGCAGTTTTTTCTGATTCCTCTTTTCACTAAAAAACCTTATGTTTCTAAGTATTTTATGAAATGGATCTTCTATCCATACTTGGACTGATTTTTTGTTTTATTCCTTATGTGCATACTCAACAACTATGCGTCAAAGGAGGAGTATGTAGAGAACATGAGGATATTATTAAACATTCTTTATGTGATCCATATTTATGCTAAGATATTGAAGTGAAGCTTTTATATCAATGAGGTTAACTTTTTAGGGTATTTCATTTTGGATCATGGAATAGTTGTGGACCCAATGAAGATTAATGTAGTGATTTCATGGGATCCACCAAAGAGAAAGCTATAGGCTTGATTTTTTCTAGGATTTATATGATACTATATGATTTTCATGGAGGATTATCCAATATTGAATTTTTGTTGACTACCTTAATGTGGAAACATAATTTGGTTACTTAAAATTAGTAGTGTCAGAGATACTTTTAAGAGTTGTGTCTGAGGTTGACTAGTTATCCACTTTTAAGGATACCATAGGAGGTCATGGATTATGTAGTATATTATAATGACTCTTGATATGGGATATAATACATTTTCCTGCAGATGTAGGAAATGATCACATATAGGTCGAGGTTGTTGAGACCCCATGAATTGAACTATGTGAGTCATGACCTAGAGTTGGTAGCTATTGTCTTCAGTATGAGTATGTGGATGCAATATCATATGGGACAATTCTTTATTGTTTACTAAGACCATCAGGTTTATAAGTATATATTTATGTAGAGTGACCTAAACCAATGATAGAGGATCTGGTCAGTGTTCCTACAAGACTATGAATTTGAGATAGTCTATACTTATATGAACGGAAATGATATTGCAGTTTAGCTTAGAAGAAACTCCCATTCCCATCTGGTGTAGGAGGTGTTTGAGAAGTTGTATTTGTTCCGGATGATCCTATTAAATGAGGAGGGTAGACCTTATCAATAATAAATTATGTTTAATCCTCTACTTCTATAGTGTGTGAGAGGGGATTTGTTGAGATACATTGACTACGAGGTCATAGGTGACCAGATATCCTCAGGAGATTCACCAGATGGATTCTATGAATAAGGGAATCATGTAATCCTTTTCCAGGTATGTATGATGATTCTGGTCATAATGTTTGAGGATTTGATGAGGGAGTTATTACACGTCTCAATTATTTTCACATTCTAGTATAGTGAAGATATAAAAAGACCATTAATTGTAGTTATGGGGGGCTGGAGTGAGATAGAGCACTATTGAGTTCTTCTCTAGGTGTCTCACATGTCAATTGGTGAAGGCCAAACACAAGGTTATAATAGGTTTGTTACAGTATCATGAGATACTGGAGTGGAAATGGGATAAAATTTCAATGGACTACATGATAGAGATTCTATAAATTATGAGAGGCCATGACATCATCTGGATGATTATTGATTTACTTACTATGCCGGATCACATCCTTGCTATCAATGAGCAGAGTTCAATTGATATTTTGTGGTCGTTGTACATAAAAGAGATCATAATCCTTCATGGGTTTCCCTTAAATATTGTCTATAATCATGATGCATAGTTCACATCATGGTTATAGAAATTCTTGTAAGATACATTCAAGGACTGATTAGAGATGAGTGATGTTTTTCACCCTTAGACGGATGGGTAGACCGAGAACACTCTCTAGGGGCTAGAGGATATGTTGAGGTCTTGTGTTCTATAATTCGGTAGTAGCTGGGAGGATTGTGAGATAGCATGTGAGTATGATATACTATACAATAACAAATGTAGGATCAAATATGTAATGAGATGCTCAAATACAATAGGGGTTGGGAGTGAATTGTATAATTTAAAAATTCTTTTGGAACTTTTTCGTAAACAAAATTGAAAACACCTCTAAGATCTATTATCTTTCTTGATTCTGAAAAAGTGAGTCCGGAAATGAAACTTAACACAAGTTTACAAGAAATAAGATTATAACTTAAAGCATATATATTCTAACTAAATTAGAGTAAAAATGTAAGGAAGTATAAGAAAGTTATACTTTCCTCAATAAATAAAATAAACAGCAGAAAACAAAGTATTAAAAGTAACAAGTAATAACTCTTTTAACCCAAAAAGGAGGGTATCTAACAACCCTAGGTAAAAGGTCCCTTGATTTATTCTTTCAAGAAAGTCTGTCTTACCCAATCCCTGGTAAGACCTCAATATGAAAATCAGTATCTGTCTTGATATCCCTACAAGGCCTCGATTTTTAAGAAAATCAGAACCTCTGACTTCACAACCCGAAGTCTCTGATTTCAAGGAAATCGAACCCCTGCACTAAGAAAATCTGCATGAAGCAAAGTTTGAACAATCAGTTCAAAACTTTCTGCATGAGGCCTGAGAGTTTATTAGAGCCTCTCTCTCTAGAAATCACATCAACATCATGTAAGCAAAGTTGTCAAAGTTCATTGTTCTGAAAAGTCTTGAGCATGTTCAAATGAGCTCCTATTTATAGGCACAACTCCAACGGTCGACTCCCTCCTCTAACAGTCATATTCTTCATTGAATTTTAGAGGGACCTGAACATGTATCACTCAAACAATGGCTAGTTGATAACTGAAAGCATGCCATCATTTTATAACTAAACAAGTGTAAGTATAACTGAAATACAATATTCGGAATGTAATGAAATGAATGTTCAGAGTCTAACCAAAAATGAATTCGGAGTCTACAGTACAATGATATTTAGATTCTGTTTTGTAGGAATACAGAACCTGAATTATATAGAATTCCAGAGTCTAAATTTCAAGGAAATTTGGAATCTGGATTCATAATAATTTGGAACCTGAAATAAAAATGTTCGGATTCAGAGTTCATGAGAATTCAGAGTCAGAACTCATAGGAGTTCAGAGTCTGAATTCAGAGTACATAGAGTTATAACTTAGATAAGTTCGTAATCAGAATTCATATTTAGGATTCAGAGTCAGAACATAGAGAAGTTCGTATCCAGAATTCATATTCAGAATTCGGAGTTAGAACTCTGAAAGTTCATAACCAGAATTCTGATTCAGAATTTTGAGTCCGAACTCTGAATGTTTGTATCCATAATTCTGATTCAGAATTTGGAGTCATAACTCAGAAGATTTCATAACCATAATTCTAAGAATTTGGTTCCTAAAAAAGAATGATTCATATCTATGCAATTATATGATTCCGAGGTTTTGGTTTTAATCCTAATTTTACACTTAGATAAAATTCTGATTTGAGCAATGAAAACATCGTAAGGATAAATTTTCTTGTGGAAGGAAATTTTTCCAAATAGGGGTAAAATATAGGGTAAAATGAAATTTGCCTTAAGATATGGTGTTTTTGATTTTCAAAAAAAGAGGAATGGTAAAGTCATAAGGAAACATTAACGACTCAACAATCTCCCCCTTAATGGAAAAGTCATAAGGAAAACCTTATTGACTCAACAATCTCCCCCTTTTTGGAAAGAAAAAACATCCTTACGAAAAAGAATATAAGAACTTGGAATAAATTTATAGACTTTTAAATTAAAGCTTATCTCCCTTTTTTCATGGTCAATGGTGAATATTACTAACTCCCCCTTAGGCTTTGGAACACTAAGGATCATATTCTAGATTATCAGAATGATAATTTTCATTTTAATGTGGAAATCTTCATAATGAAAACTCCCCCTTAAATAAACTCCCCCTTACATAGAATCCTTTTTCCTTCTCCCCTTCAGAATTATTTTCCCTTCTCCCCCTTTGTGATTTTCAAAAAGATTTTGTGGGAATGGAAAATAATATGGTACCCGAAATATTAGTATATACAACCAAACAAAACAAGCATCCACAAGAGTTTTAGGGAATGGAAAAAAATATGGTTCCTGAGCTTTCATTTCCTCTTCCTTAGCCTTTAGCAATTCGTCTTTCTTCCCTAGATTTTCTTGGATCTCAATCCAAAGATCATTTTCTGTTTTCCAGCTTTGAACAATATAACTAAGCTTCCCATTCATATCTTTGACATATTGAATCCGAGAATTTTGTTCAAGAGTTAGATTTTCCGGAAAGATGATTGTATGATTCTTGATTTCAGTGTCTTCGATGTCAAAAGATTTTTTGACATCTTCATGAAATTGATCAAGATCTTCCATATCTTCACCAATTTTCTTAGACCATCTGGTCATTTTCTTGCACGATTTTATGTGAGATCCATTGTTGATCAGGAAGTTTTTGTGATCATCCTCAATATTAACACACCTATCCATCACCATAGATACAGAATCTAACTTTTGATTAATGTTGTGCTGAAGCATCTGGCATATAGAATCAATTTCTGGAAAGATCGGAATTGTGTCCACCAGCTTCTTCAGGGACTGAACAAAAAAATTATTTTCTAAGGAAGATGACTCGGAATTAGATATTTTTCTTTGAGATGGTTCCTCCTATAGCTCTACCAACTTCCTTTTAGAGGTTCGTACAACCTCTTTCTTCCTCAAAATATCTTTGGTTGGAGTATCAGCAACCACTTGTTTCCCCTTACTGATTCTTGGAATAGCTTCTTCATCAGTAGATTCATGCTCACTTCTGGATAACTGTATAATCTTATCTTCATCAAATTTTTCTTTCTTGGCACCAGCCTCAACATCTTTAGGAATAATGAAGTCATGATTATGACTCTCTTCCTCTGAAAACTTATTAAATTTCTCATCATCACCCTTTTCTTCAGCTCCAGGAGTAACACGTTTTGAGGATCCGGCTTGAGAAGTCTGGATTCATAACTTTTCAGAAGCACTTTTATTTCATTATATTCTTCAACTTGCTTGATCACCTCATCAGAGCCACCACTATTCTCATCTTCTTGTACTACTTCTACATCTTTCTTCTCTTTCACAATCTTCTGTTTTTGATTTTCTTGAGTCATAAACCTTTTACGAGGATTCTCAGGTAATTTTTCTACTAGAAATTTTTCCGGTACAAAAATTAGTTCGGATGCAATTTCAGTAGTCTTCAAAAGAGATTCAAAAATCTCTACCTCAAACATTTTCTTCTTCAGCTTCTTTTCCTTGACTCGCTTTTCTATTTCTTCAGTAGTTGATTCTTCCAAGGCCTTAGCCTTAGCAGGATCCAAACTGTATTGTGGCACCCTTGCTTTTCTATTCTTCTTATCCTCCCCCAATTTTTCTACCACCTCATCTGGGTAGGCTTTATGATTCTTTAGTTTAGGAGGTTCGGATTGGAATTCCTTAGACTTAGGGGTTTTTTATTTTAATTCTACTTCCTTCAACTTTCTTTTCTTGCCTGCTTTCTTTGATGGTTCATCTTTTTCAACATTTTCTTGAACAACTTATGCCTCTTCCTCAAGTAGATCATAAAATTCACCTGACTCCTTAGAGAAACCAACCTTCAACCTCAGGAGGGTTCCATCATTGATCAGTATAAATTTAAAATTCCTTTCCTTTGTACTATAAGGAATCTTGAAGGATTCAAGACACCGAACTATCATCTTGGAAAGTAAGGCATGATACATAATAATCTGAGCTCTCAAATTCCCATTTTTGATATTCTCTACCGTAATGAGAATGTGCCTCATGAGATTGAACTTCATTAGGATTGCAAAACATTCCAAGATATACCTGTCACTTCTCTTAAGGGTGTCCTTATCACCTTTCCTTAATACGATAAATCCTTGAACCCATAACTATAGGATCCGATTGTTAGTAGATAAATGAGAAATTTTTGTGGTCTTGACATCAGTAAGCCCAATGCATTCAATAGCCATTGCCTTAACGAAACTTCCTTGAACCTCTGGAAATTTGTGAGAGCAAAATTTAGATTCCCCTTCATAGGACAGCCCCACCAAGATGGTCGCCTTGGTATAAGAAAGTTCATATTTCTTTCCATAACTTTTGAAGGAGAATTTATCTCTGCCATCTTCCGTAAAGAAAGAAACTGACTCATAAAATTCTATAAGAATATCTAAAAAGACTACATCCTGACCTCGTGTCCAAGAAATGGCCACACTCTCCCATCCATTGATCTTAATGTTCTTAGAGATAATTTAGACGTATTTATTGAAGAAGTTCAGATCCACGAACCTCTCCTTGTATATTTTCCACTCCAGAATCAGCTTTACTGTTTAAATATCTTGAGAAGGATCTTCTGCAGACATTCAGACTGGAGTACTTCTGACAAATTTGGAACGGGCTTTTGTAGAGGGGTAGAACTTCGACATGCAAATACATTGAAAAACTAATGTGGGACAACCATCAGGGGTCCCCTTTATATAGGTGATGGAAGTGCCCATTCAAATTCTAAATCCAATCTAATGGTTGGGAAACCTTCTGATCTTATCTAACAGTTGAAATGATAGCCACAAGGAAAAATTGTGTTGGATATGATCTTTTGAGGTTTTAAAAAGAATTCTGATTTAGGAAAACATGAATCCGAGATGTTTTAAAAACAAAAGAAACTACAAGCACATAAAAGGAAATTATTAAAACTCAAGAAAAAATCATACCTTTCGGATTTATAGGAAGATTGTTCATACTGATAAATATTTTTCATGAAGAACTTTGGGTCCCAAGAAATATTGAATACGAAAAAAAACAGCACTACGAAAATTTTCAAATCTGAGAGTCTCTATTATGAAAATTTCAGGTCCAAATATTTTCATTATGAAAATTTCAGGTCCGAAGATATTCATTACGAAAACATCAGGACCAAATATTTTTATTACGCAAATCTCAAGTCTGAATATTTTCATTACAAAAATTTCAGGTCCAAAGATTGTCATTACGAAAACTTCGGGTCCGAAGATTTCCACTATGAGAATTTTAGGTTCAATGATTTTCATTGCGAAAACTTCAGGTCCGAATATTTTCATTACAAAAACCTCAAATTCGAAAATTTTCATTTCGAAAACTTCTAAGTATTACGAAAAATTTTGAAAAACCAACTATGAAAATTTTCATTACGAAAATTTTGAAAAACCAACTACGAAAACTTTCATTACGAAAATTTTGAAATACCTTCAATAACAGATGTACCCCCCCCCCCTATGAAAAAAAGTTTATTACTTTAAGAAGATTGATTTAATAGGAATATAATTAAGGGGGATTACCTTATACTTATCATTCCTAACTTTTATTAAATGTATTAAAATCTATTAGAAGGTAATTATTTTGTGAAAATATCAGCAAGTTGATCTTGCGTTTTGATAAACTAAAGAATGATATCTCCT
Organism: Viscum album; assembly: GCA_963277665.1. Classification (NCBI taxonomy): domain Eukaryota; kingdom Viridiplantae; phylum Streptophyta; class Magnoliopsida; order Santalales; family Viscaceae; genus Viscum; species Viscum album. Next base: position 603,854,421 of record OY728122.1, read on the forward strand.
TTTTGTGTGTGATCCCTAAGAAAGTGATGTATAATATCTATGTGTTTTGCATGAGAGTTATGTGCAGGGTTTTTTCCAAGGGAAATTTCACATTTATTATCCCAAAAAATTTGTGTTTTGGTAAAACTCAAGCCATAATCTGTGAGTGTGTGTTGCATCCACAACACTTGAGCACAACAACTTCCAGCTGTTTCATATTCATCTTCAGCAGTTGAAAGTGCTACTGAGTGTTGCTTCTTACAACACCAAGAAACTAATGAATCTCCTATGAAATGAAAATTTCAAGATGCACTCTTTCTATCCATTCTACATCCACCAAAGTTAGCATCTGAAAAGATTTTTAAAACAAAATCATTTCTAGAAGTATAAAATAGTCCTAAATCCATGGTTCCCTTTAAGTAGAAAAAAATTATTTTCACTTCCATTAAATTAGATTACATAGTATTGGATTGATATCTTGCACATAAGAATACTGAAAACATTATGTCTGGATGACTAACTGTCAAGTAAAGTAGACTTCCTGTCATACCTCTAAAAGTTGTTTTATCTACTGGTTTCACAACTTCATTAAGATCAAGTGTGTTTGAGGCACTGATGGGAGTAATTATACTTTTAGTGTTGTCATATACATACTTTTTAAGAAGATGTTTAATATACTTATGTTGGGATATATAGATTCCTTCTGGTTTTTGAGAAATTTGAAAACCAAGGAAAAATGTTAACTCACCCATCATACTCATTTAAAACTCATATTTCATTAGATCCGGAAAGAAATCAGTTAAGGATTGCTAAGTTGAACCAAATATAATGTCATCAAAATAAATTTGAACAATCAAAACATTTTTCTTATATTTCTTTATAAAAAGGGGTGGATCTGCATTTCCCTTAACATAGTTATTTTGAAGTAAAAATCTTGTAAGTATATCATACCAAGCTCGAGGGGCTTGTTTAAGTCCATAAAGAGCATTGGTAAGCCTAAAAACATGATCAGGATGTTTTGTATCTTCAAATCTAGGAGGTTATTAAACAAAAACTTCCTCTTGAACATAACCATTAATGAAAGCACATTTTATATCTATTTGAAAAAGTTTAAAGTTGAAGAATACTACAAAGGCAAGTAAAATACGGATAGATTCAAGTCTAGCTACATGAGTATAAGTTTCTTCATAGTCCATTCCTTCTTGTTGGTTATAGCATTTAACAAATAATCTAGATTTATTTCTTACTATGATTCCATTTTCATCACACTTATTTTTGAAGAACTATTTTACTCCAATAATAGAAGTTTCCTTTGGGCTTTCAACCAAGGTCCATACATTATTCCTTTAGAATTAATTCAGTTTATCTTGCATAGATTTTATCCAATCATCATCACCTAAATATTCATAATTGCGTTTTGGTTCTAATTGGGAAAGGAAGGCTAGATGTTCTACTTCATTTCTTAAGGAACTTATAGTCCTTACAGGTTGATTCAAATCACCAATAATGCTATCCATGGGATGATTTTTAAGAAATGGATGATTTGTGTTTTGTAAAACCTGTTCATCAACATAGGGTAGGAAATCTTCTAGGGTAAATGTTTCAAAATTATCTTTTGGAATATTTTCCTTATCAAAAGGATCTTCTATCAAAGGTTGACAATCAGTTTTTGAAAACACATCTGAGGATGTAGGTTGGGGTTGTTAAAAAACAAAAGGATCAGTTTCATCAAATTTAACAGGTACTGTCTCTTCAACAGTACAAGTGTTTTTGTTGAAGACACTATATTCCTAAGAAGTTGTGGAGTAGCCTAAGAAAATTCCTTCATCAGATTTTGGTGTGAATTTATGATGATTATCTTTAGTATTCAGAATGAATACCTTGCAACCAAAAACATTAAAATAGGAATTTCTAGGTTATATACCATTCCATAAATCATAAGGAGTTTTATATAGAAAATGACTAATCAAAACAAGATTTATAGTATAACAAGTAGTACTTACAGATTCAGCACAAAAATGTTTGGCTATAGAATTCTCACTCAACATGGTTCTAGTTATCTCTTGAGGAATTCAATTTCTTCTTTCAACAACACCATTTTGTTGAGGTGTTCTGGGTGATGAAAAGTTTTGAGTAATACAATTTCTACTACAAAAAGGTTCAAAATCAGAATTTTGACATTCTCCTCCATGATCACTACGAATAGTTTTCAATGGAAGGTTTTTCTCATTTTTCACATGGGCTCTAAAAATATTGAAATAATAAAAAACATCAAACTTTTTTGCTAGAAAGTAGACCCACATAAATCTAGTGTAATCATCAACCAAGAAAAATACATAATACTTTCCCCCAATGCTTCCAGTTTGTGTAGGACAAAAAAGATCCATATGCACTAACTGTAATACATCAGTAGTTGGGACTTCACTGACTGATTTAAAACTTGATTTGTGTGTCTTTCCATATTGACAAGGGTCAGAAACTTTTGAATAATCAAATCTAAGCTTTGGTAAATCCTTAACTAGTCCTTTCTTATAATTTTTTCATAAGTTCCTATGGTTACAATGTCCTAACCTTCTATTCCATAACCACGAATGATCTTCCATTTCACTAAGGCAAGGTTGATCTTCGATCTTAAGGAGTTCTATGTTTAGTGTGTAAACATTCTCTTGCCTACGGGCAGAAAGAATAAATTCTTCCTTAGAATTGTGTACTAAGCACTTATCATTCCTAAAATTCACAAGGTCACATAACTGACTTATCCTAATGAGGTTTTTCTTAAGACCTTTAACAAATAAAACATTTGAAATCAAATATTTTCCAAGAGGAACGATGTTACATATACCAATAATTTCTCCCTAAGAATTATCTCTGAAAGTTACTTTTCCTCCTTTCGTCTTGATAATCGTTTCAAAATAATTTTTGTTACCAGTCATATTCCTGGAACATCTACTATCCATGTTCCACATATTTCTGTTTGTACCTTCTCTATTTTCCTGAAAACAAAAGAGTTAGACTTTCGGAATCCAAACATTCTTGGATCCAGAATTATTAGACAACAAAATTTTGGGTATCTGCATTTTATTAGAAAAACAAGCTTTATGAAACCCAAAAGATTGAACTTTACTCAATGAGAAATTTTTCTTCCAATTCCCACCACTTTGACTTTTAGTGCAAAAAGGGGCTCTAGAAGGAACGAAATAGTTGTTTTCTAAAACCTGTTTTTGGTGAGTATAACCTACCCCAATAGTATTTATTTAAGGTTTAATTTGAGAATAAATTTTTTCAAAATTCTCCTTCCCAGAGGCAATGTTTTCAAGAAGCTTCTTAAGAGAATATATTTCAGATTTCAGTCTGATGACTAAATTCCTATCCTCAGGAATCATTTCCTTAGAGTTATATTTTTCCTCAAAAACATTTATCTTTAAAATAGAATTGTTAAGATCAATATAAAGTTCTTCCTTAAAATAATTTTCTTTTTCAAGGTCTTTAGAATGTTTTTCTAAAATCTCATATTTATCTCTATGATCTCTAGAAACATTTGAAATCTCTTTTGTATGAATTTCTTCCCTAGTATTTTCCTTGTCTAATTTCTTAGAAATTTTACAATTTCTTGCTTCAAGTAACATGGAAAATATATAAGCTTCTTCATATGATGGCATTTTTCCTTTTCTGAGGATGAAGTATCTTCATTAGAAGTACTATTTTTGGAATAATAATTCATATCAAGAGATAAAATTGTTAAAGCCTCAGCAGAGCATACCTTGGCCATAAGACATGTATTAGGGAAAGAATAAGTAGCAATGAATCAGATTTTCTTCTATGCTGATGAATCATATTCATAAGATTCACTTTCTGAAGAGTATCCACAGCTAGCACTCCAAGTATCATTATCTTTAAGGCTTTTCTTGTGCTTTGATCGATATAATTTCTTCTTGTTCCTTTCCAATTCCTTTCTTTATTTTCCTTATTTTCCAAAAAAGGACAATAGGGTCTGATATGACCTGTTAGTCTACATACATAACATGTAACGTCTCCATCATTGTTATCTCTAAATTCTTTCTTCTTGTACTTATTCTGATGGTTATTTTGAGCTACAATCTTGTTCATTCACTGAGCAAGATTAGCTAATTCATTCTCAGACTTTTTGTGTCACTAGATTCTAACTGAATAATTAATTTCTTTATCATTGATCTAGTTACTCTTTCTGGGGTCTTGGATTTCATTTGTTTATAATTGGTTGTAAAAGAAACACCTCCATTCAAATTCTTCTTCATAACATTTTCAACATCTCTTTTCATTCTGGTTTCATGCTGAAGAAGAGTTCCAAACAACTCATATAAGGTAATCTGAGTAACTTTCCTATTCTCATCAATAGTTGTCCTCTTGGACTCCCATTCATTTGGCACGATATCTATGATCTTGTCTACAAGTGCCTCTCCATCCAAACCTTTTTCTCCTATAGATTGTAAGCTATTCACGATAGTTATAAAACTTTATTGTACTTTTCTTATAGGTTCTCCACAAGGAAAGTTAAAGCCATGGTATTCAGCTCTCAACATAGCTCTTCTAGTCTCTATGACTTTAGATGTACCAAAATGTGTAACTTCAAGTTTCTTCTAGATAATTTTTTCAAGTTCACACGATGATATTTGACTATAGATGTTCCTAGTCATGGAACATAACAAAGTATTTCTGACTCTGATGTTTGATTAATATTCTGATTTATCCTGATTTCTAAAGGTTATCAATTCCTTATCTGGAATCTTATAATCCCCAGTCAGAGTTAGATAGTTATCAACTCCAGTATTGAAAACAAAATTCTTCATACTATCTCCCGAGTACACATAATCATTTACATCTAAAAGAGGAGTTCTGGTGGGATTTAGATTATCAATAGAACTAACATTTAAACCTGCCATTCTTAAGAAAATATTTGGCACACAAACTTGTTAGTAGTATGAGTTTGTGAAAAAGAGAAATTATCTTAAGAAAGGAAATAAATATTGTATCTCTAAGAAAAAATGAATCTGAACTATGTGATTCCAAAAAATAGTTTCCAAAATGTTGTGAATCCGGAAGTTCTATTCTGAGAATTCTCTTCTGAATCTAATCGCGAGATTAATTCAGATTGAACCAACACTCTGATACCGATTGTGAGGCGGTATGTGAGTATGATATACTCAACAATACAAAATTTAGGATCGAAAATGTAATGAGACACTCAAATACAATAGGGGGTGAATTTTATACTTTAAAAATTCCTTTGGAACTTTTGCATAACCAAAATTCACAACACCTCTAGGATCTATTATCTTGCTTGATTCCAGAAAAGTGATTTCAGAAATGAAACTTACATATGTTTACAAAAAATATGATTCTACCTTACAGTGTATAGAATCTTACTGAATCAGAGTACAAATGTAAGGAAGTATAAGAAAGTTATACTTTCCTCAACAACTAAAATACACAGCGGAAAACAAAATATTACAAGTAACAAGTAATAAATATTTTAACCCAAAAAGGAGGGTATCCAACAAACCTGGATAAAAAGCCCCTTGATTTATAATTTCAAGAAAGTTTGTCTTACCCAGACCCAGGTATTCCCTCAATCTGAAGATCGGTATCTATCTTGCTATCCTCGCAAGCCCTCGATTTGTAAGGAAATCAACACCTCTAACTTCTCAAACCGAAGTCCCTGATTTCAAGGAAATCGAACCTCTGCAATAAGCAAATATGCACGAAGCAAAGTTTGAAAAAGCAGTTCAAAACTTTATGCACGAAGCCTGAGAGTTTATAAGAGCCTCTATCTCTATAAATCACTTAAAAAACATGTATGCACTGTTGTCAAAGTTCAGTGTTCTGAAAAATCTTATGCACGTTCAAATGAGATACTATTTATAGGCACAACTCCAACGGTCGAATCCCTCCTCCAATGGCCATATTCTTCATTGAATTTCGGTGGGACCTGTACACATGTCACTAAAACAATGGTTAGTTGATAATTCATAGAACGAAATTGTTTTTTAACTGAAAAAGTGTAAGTATAACTAAAATACAATATTCAGAATGTAAGGAATTGAAAGTTCATAGTCTATCCAAAAATCTATTCAGAGTCTACAATACAAGAATATTCAGATTATGTTTTGTAGGAATTAGGAACCTGAATTATATAGAATTAAAGAGTCTGAATTTCAAGGAAAATATGAATCTAGATTCATAAAAATTCAGAACCTGAACTTAAAAAGTTTGGATTCAGAGTTCATGAGAATTCGGAGTCCGAACTCATAGGAGTTCAGAGTCAGAATTTAGAGAACTCATAGTTAGAACTTAGACAAGTTCGTAACCAGAATTCATATTTAGAATTCGGAGTTAGAACTTAGAGATGTTCGTATCTAGAATTCATATTCAGAATTCTGAGTTAGAACTCTGAAAGTTCGTATCCAGAATTCTGATTCAGAATTTGGTGTCAGAACTCTGAAAGTTCGTATCCAGAATTTTGATTCAGAATTCAGAGTCAGAACTCAGAAGAGTTCATAACCAGAATTCTGAGAATTCGGATCCAAAAACAGAATGCTTCATATATATGTAATTATATTCAAAGGTTTTGGTTTCAATCCGAATTTTACAGTTAGTATTTTTTTTTGATTTGAGCAATGAAAACATTGTAAGGATAAATTTCCTTGGGGAAGGAAATTTTTCCTTATAGGGGTAAAATATAGGGTAAAATGAAGTTTTCCTTCAGATAAGGTGTTTGTGATTTTCAAAACTAGAGGAATGGTAAAGTCATAAGGAAACCTTAATGACTCAAAAATCTCCCCTTTACATGAAATAATGGAAAATTCATAAGGAAAACCGTATTTACTTAACAAGGATCACTTAACATTGGTATAAGTATGGAACCTTTTATGGCCAAGTATGGGATACCTTTCAATTCACCCTTATGATGGACTGAGTTATGTGAGACATCTTGTTTGTACAGATATGGAGTAGAGGATAATGGATATGGTTCAGGTGATCTGTGAGTGGATGCAGATAGCCTAGAGCAGGAAAAAATATTTTTCATATCAATGTAATAGGCCCTAGGAGTTTGAGAAGGGAGACCACATTTTACTAAGAGTATCCCAATGATGAGGATTGTGGAGATTTGATCAATGAGGTTTGTTATCCCTGTGGATCAGTGGATATTTTTATATCCTACAGTGGGTTGGAGAGGTTTCTTACCACCTTTCCATACCCCCATGGTTGGATTGGGTGAATGAAATCATCTATGTATCGTAGCTGAGGTGGTACGTGAATGAACCAACCGATGATATTTACTAGGGTGATCTACACATAGAGGATGGATCTAGCTTCCTGAAGTATTAGGTGGAAATCAAGGATCGGTAGGAGAGGATCCCATGTTGATAGAACATTCCATTGGTTTGTGTAATGCAGAAACATGGGATCATGTAAGATAGATCTATGGAGCAGGAGAGATAGATGTTGGCTAAGAATCCCATCCTATTTTCTTTGTAAGATATTTTTTAGGATGGAAATCTTGAAGGATGAAGTAATATAGAGAGTATGTTTTTTTTTCTTATCAGACATTGAAATATACTAAAAAATATTTCTGGAGACAGGTGATGAGAAAATACATGATTCCAAGGCCTAGTGAGCTCAAGATTAATTTTATAAAAATATTAAATAAATATTTTATCATGTATGGACAATTTTTTAGAAAAATGAATTATCTCATGAATGGAGTCCCAAATATAAAAATATAAGGCCACATTTGATTCTAGAATGTGGGTATTACCCTAGATGCAACCTAATGTTAGTTGGAATCAGACCATCGAATGAGGTATCCATTCGTAGGTATGTTAAGTGAATAAAGAAATTTATTTATTTAATTAATTCATTTAATATTTGTAACCCATTTACCTCAATAAATATGTTTTTAAGGTTATTCAGAAGAGTTAGTCACATAACCCTAGGATTGTTGATTGGATGATCCACCATTCTTCAGTAGTAGATCGGGATTGGATGATGACCAATGACCGAATCAAGGTGGTTTGATAGAATTTGAATGTAACATATCTTAAAAATCAATTTATAACACGTTATTCGCCAACAAACTATCCAATGTTGAGTTAGGAAACATTATTTATTGGATTTACACCCTTTTGAGTTAATCAAGAAAGTATTAAATTATTTTCTTTGATTTCTAGAATTTTTCAAACTTTTTATGAGATGTTCCATAATTTGAGTTGTTGAACAAGGTTATCTTGGTTATTCCATATTTCTCAACATGGATATCCAAAATCTATTTTTTTTTCAAGAACAATTTTTTAAAAATTGATGCACCTTTTTTTTTGGGAATTTCCCCCAATAATTCTTACCATATTTCACTGTCGATTTATTGGACCACAATTCAACATTATTGGGTGGCCCAAGCACGAACTAATCACCTGATTCATGGTGGATGTGTGAACAATTATTGGTATGGTGATTTATAGATGAGTTTCGATCAGTTGTTTGATAGGGTTGATGATTCCTATGGATCTGGGATCCATGATTGATCAGGGGACTATGAGAGATGGAGGGAGGTGCTATGACCTCATATGGGAAGTTCAGATTCTTTATTTCTAACCATTAGATCTTTGTAATCGATGGTTGATGATATATCCCTCAATTTTAGTGGATTACGAGTAGTCAAATGTTGGGATATATGATAGAGAGACTATATATGGATGTTGTGGGAGGGAACTGTTCATTATATGAAAATATTGACTACACATCATGTAGTTGGATGAACATTCACCGTGTAGTCTACTAGATATGGAGACTTGGGTTTATGGGATATATATGTATCAAATATCATGTGGGACCCCCAAACTCCATGTGAACCTATGATGGTGGCCCAACTTGAACTCTAGGAGTACACTAACAGAGCCTAAAACACATGAACTAACCTCAGGTGGCCAAATAACATTGTGTAGTACCCTTACACATCATATAGTACTATATGGACAACAATACATGTGTTAGAGATGACATTTCTAGGTAGATGAGCTATACCACATTCTATTTTGACCCCTCACATGTCGTTTACTTTTTAGAATCTTATAAATGTCATATATCCTTATTTTTTAATTGTATTTTTTCCCACATGTGTTTTACCCAATAGAATGAAATGGTTTCCTTCATAGTGTATTTTTAGACATTATGTAATTTTTTTAAGCATGATGATTCTTTAGGCGGTGCTCGATGATGATAGTTATTGTGTAGGATAATCAAAAGAAATTATGGCTTCGAAATTCCGTATACTCCTTATACTAGTTAGTGTGGAACCCTCCAACCAAACCAAGGAATGGGTACTATACCTATTGAGTGGAACTTTTTTATCAGATTTGGGAATTGGACCTCTAATTTTTGAGTGGAAATATCTTATAGAACCCTGGCATCATTCCTATACCTATTGAGTGGAACCCTCTTGTAGTATCTGGGAATAAGTCCACCACCTATTGAGTGGAACCCTCATGTCATACCAGGTCATGCATCCTCTACCCATTGATTAGAAGCCTCCGATAATGTACAGACATGGGTCCCATACCTATTGGGTGAAACCCTTCAGCCATACCAAGGTATGGGTCCTCTACCTATTGAGTGGAACCCTCCTATAATTATAGGGCATGTGTTCTCTACCTTTTGAGTGAAACCCTCCTACCATATCAGGGTATGAGTCCTCTACCTATTGAGTGGAACCCTCCTACCATATCAAGGCATGGATCCTATACATAATGAGTGGAACCCTCCTAGCATATATAGTCAGGAATATTATACTTGAATATTATTCCCCAATGGGTTGTGGAGAAGTGGTGAGGTGCTGACCATCCTCATGTTTTCTATAGAAGGGAACACAAGATGTTGGGCATCATTGATGAACATTACAACTGTAGGAATAATTATCATCTTGGTCTGGTTGATGAGATTGAGATCCCATTTCTCTCTTATCAAGGTTTGTTTTATGAGAATATATATATATATATATATATATTGATGGGTTTTACCTCCTTCCTTAGGTTGATCTGACTACTTACTTTGTGTCTTCCATTGATCCCCCTTACATTTTCAGGATTTCTTATTGGATATGTATATACTCAACCCAACATGGGATTTTACCCTGTATGTCTTGTCTTATGAAGATGATAGATATTTTGGCAGTTATTTCAGATGTGAATAGGGATACCTAAGTCCATTTGACCATGTAAGGTGGTCAGGGCTTGAATATATAGATCTGGTCTCTCTCATCACTTCTTCTCCAATTGTTTTTAGGTTGGGACAAATTTTCTTTTTCGGTGATTATTTTTTCCTTTAATATTAATATTACACTATCACATAATTTTTTATTCCCTAGAGGTTATTAAAAGTATGGTATTTTAATCTAGATGTTACATTATTTTATTATTATTCCTCTACATGTTTTCATGGAGATTGTTGGGTGTGTTTGTAGGTATATTAGGAAAACAAATCCTATATTATTTATTCTTCTTGGAACTTTTTTCCATCCTATATCCTATGGATGCATGCTTGGGGTAGTTTCATCTTGGACTTCCACTTGCCAGGCGGGCCTCAGTGAGTTAGGTTTTAAAATAAACCCTCATGTATTGAATAAAAATTCAATCCTACAATCGGTGGTGACTCCTTAGGTGAAAATTCCCTCTCTCAATCCCTATAACTACATCATAGCCAACATCATTAGCTGTATTTGACGAAATTTTCAGGTCACTACTAAAAAATAGAAATACCTATGCCTAGATATCTCAGAATATTAATCTCTCCTCTTACTATAAGGATTCCCCTTCATCACCAACCAATCCTGACATTGTAATGGAGGAAGATGAAGAGGAAGAGGAAGAAGAATATGTTCTCAAATATGTTCCTCCATCCATTTGAGGATGATTTATCTACTACTATTGATGAAATATGAAAGATAAATCTTGGTACACAAATTTGTATGGTTGAAATTAATCATCATTTCCATATACCCAATAAAAAAGAGGTATATGCCTATTTATTAAAATATCACTGAGACATGTTCCCTAAGAATTACATTAAAATTTCTATCCTTGATCCTAATGTGTCCACCCACCACCAAGTTCAGTCATAAGATCATCATGGTTACAAGCATGATTCCAAAATATACATTCAAATCATTCTTCCATTGTTGAAGTTGGAGTTGATAAAATGATCAAGGAAAACATATTTTAGGAAGTATAGTTCCTAAACTAGCTCCCCAATATTTTCCCATTCACGAATAAAAATGGGAATATCAAATTATATATTGACTTATGAGATCTAAACAAGAACTACCTAACAGAGGATATCATGGTTCCAATTATAGAAATAGTGATTGATACAATAAATGGATATCAATCTCTATACTTTAATAATGATTTTTTAGGATATAACCAGATCAGATTGGATCTTGAAGATAAATAATTCACTTCTTTCAAAGAACCCCAAAGGGTATACTGCTACCGAGTAATTCCTTTTGTTATAAATAATTACAATTTTACAGACTAATGGTCCATGAAGAAAATATTTAATATTTTCTTAGGAACGTTTAAAAACTACTTCATTGATGATTTTGTGGTGAAATATCAATAATTTTCTAATCATTTTACTGATTTGAAGATCATTTTCAATAAGTTGTTGCAGCATAGCTTGAAAATGGACCCCTTAAAATGTGGTTTTGGTGTTTTCTCAATAATTTTTCTTGAATTTTTGGTACATAATAATGGAATAGAAGTTGATATTGAGAAGAAAATAGTTATCATAGACATGTGACCTCCTTGGAAACTCAAGGGTTTGAGAAGGATTTAAGGATTCAATTCCCATATTCAACACTTTATGGAAAATCTTGTGGTAAAGTGATTCCTTTAATAAATTTGATGAAAAGGGGGTCATGTATTGATGGAATGATGAATTCCATGAATCCTTTGATAATGTCAAGAAATATCTCTTGATTCCGCCAGTATAGATGCCTTTTATTGGAGGAAATCAACTCATTTTATATGTGATATATTCAAGTGATCTTTATGTGCTTTCCTTGCAAATGAGAATGACACTATGAATGAGAAAAATCATTTTTATCTCATTTGATCCATGATTTATTTTGAGAATATTTATTTATATATTGAGAATAATTTTCAATCATTAATCATCTTGGTTGAGAAATTGAGGCACTTCCCGCCACACCATGAGGTCCATTTGGTATCTCGAAATAAACCAATCAAATGTATCCTAAACTATCCCTTGTTGGTTGGTTATTTATCATAGTTGGTGGTTATTCTATGAAATCTCTATATTCAGTTCATACCTCAAATAAAAATGATAGGGTGGGCTTTATCATATTATACGATATAGAATAAATGTTTATAAGAAATTATAGTGAATACTGAATTAGTGGAAGAAGAAATCGTCTCTTTGAAAAACATTCCCATTAAATTAGAGAATTATTTTTATGGAACATAAAAAAGAACAATAGGAAAGTTGATGGAAGGACCTTGGTTCAATTTCATCAATTTGGGAGTCATTCTTGTCACCCATGAAAAGGTATTCATGGATTTTTCATTCTTGTTGTCTCAATTTTGCACCAATAATTATCTAAAACATCATACCCTCATTGTAGGTCTCAAACTCACGTTGAAAATACCAATGACCTTCCTAAAGGTGAAAAGTTATTCAAATTTGGTAATAAAATAATTAAACATTGATTTTATTATCCTAAAATAAGATTTGATTCCCTTTCTTGACAATGTTTGAGGGTTTGAGGGTTGATGGTAGAATTCCCCTCAGAACCAATATTAACTCATATCCTACACTCATATAATGCTCATAAAAATGAATAGGAAAATAAAGCTACAACCTTAGAAAACCCAGATAGGTATGAAATAGTCATCAGCATTGTGCACCAAATAATGGTGTCTCCATTCATTTGTAATAGTAAAGAAGAGATCAATGAGGTCAATTCCATCCCTCGACTAGACAATTCCATTAATAGTTTGGTGACATCAATACAAGACTACCTTCAAAGTGGGTCTATTATATCGAACAGATCTGGGAAAGATAAGATCGATGTTGGCTAGTCAAATTCATCATTTACGATGGGCCGAATAATTAGAATATCCCCTATAAATAAGGCTTTAATAGATTCTTCTTCAAGTGTATTGATGGAGAAGAAACTGTCATATTCATGAAAGTAGTATATGTCGATTCTTATAGTATCCACCAGTCAATAAAAAAGATCTCTCACCAAATCAAGAGTCATGGTAATTTATAGCCTTCAATTACCCAATATTTCACATAATTCACCAAAACGTTTCATTCATGTCAAGTGCATTCCAACATCATCCATAAAACCATATAATTATTGCAAACTAGAAAATATTGTTGGTAATTTTTTGTATTAGGGATGGATATCATGTTTTCATACCCTTCCACTATAGCCAAGAAATTTAAGTATACCATAACTTCTAATATATTGTTTTATAAATTATTTGAGCTGATACCTATAAGATAAGTCAAAATCAATAAAATAATAAATTTTGTGAAGTCTAAAATCATTACCAAATTTAGTGTCCCTCAAAAAATGGTTATGGAAAATGGAATTAATTTATGTTCTTTTGAGTTTAAAGGGTTGTACCAGGAGTATAACATTGAATCCAACAATTCTTCCTACTATCATGCATTGGGAAATAGATAGATATAGGCTTTTAATAAGACTCGATCAAATATTATCCATATAATGGTTGATGGAGATAATAATTCTTTTACTGATAGAATTCTATATGAATTTTGTGCCTAATTTATTATAACTCATAATACCACACAATTCATTCCATATTCACTCATATATGGCACATAAGCAGTCTTTTGCATCATGGTATAATCTCTATGACTTTGTATTTCTGTTTGTGATCAACTATCCATAGAAGTGAAATCATAAAAGTGATTAGATAAATTGGAATGACTAGATAAGAAAATATTTTATACCACAAATCATTTATAGGTCAATCAAAATCAAATATCTTAATATTTTAACAATAAATTTTTCCTCTTCTTGTTCCTCCAATGATAATTGTTACAAGTCCGTAGAACAAAGATGATATTAGGGAAGAAACCTATACTGCTAGAACCAAAATGGGATGGTCCTTTTTTCATCCATAATATCTCCTCCAGTAGTTCATATTTTTTTTTACTAATATAGATTGTGAGTGTACTATTACCCCACTAATGTAAGTTTTATCAAGAAATATTTCATTTGATCAATGACTATATTTCTATCGTAATTACATTAAACTGGATTGAGGTCCTTATTGAATGCACTTAAAAGGAATGACCAATGGTCCTAGATGCATGAACTAAATGTCACATCATATATCCTCATTGTAAGATGTTAAAATACATAGTTGTGGTCTAATATTTCCTAACCAGAAACTATATTTTGACCTATCCCTTGAGTTATAGGACCTACACATCTGATGTTAGTCTTTTACCACACAAGTCTACTTTTACTCGATTCTATGTGATAGAGGAATCTGTCATGACTCATTGTTTCTCACATTGAACATGAAAAAAGTGGGCTTAGGAATCCTGGTGGGGGCCTCCCTGCATGAACAAGATTCTTTAGGTCACCTTGTAGTCCACACACCATAACCTTGATCTATGTGTATCTCATTTTGAAAAAAACTAGCACAATGTGAGACCTCTTCTCTTTTATTCATGTCAGGTAACCAGCATCCAAGTTTCATGATGCTAAAATATGTGTCTCACATCTTTACCACATGATGTTAAACATCATGGTTAACATAACTTTTAAACAATGTTAAAATATGCATTTTTGTGGCCCTCTCCTAAGAATACCATCGAACATGGTGTTAGTCTCCTATCATAACCTTTATCTTAAGACTACGTGTGTCTTGATTCTTGTGGCAATGAGATATGTAGTGATTCTTCGATCCCTTTTTTCTACCCCAAACATGAAAATATTACCCCACTATCCTTTTTATTAACTAAATTTTCATGGGATATTCCATCTTGGGTTTTCCTTTCATTCATAAGCCCATATAAAAAAATGGAACTCTACCTATAGAGGAACTTCATCAGTGTGGGGAACTTTTTCTATTATATTTACATGTGGATTTATTCTCTCTCTAAGTGGATACATAGTGATTTCCAGATTCTAAATCCTAGTTTAGATAAAACATGATAAAAAATAACATATCCACTTACAAATAACTTGATTGTTGTAAGGAGCCTCTATATTAAACTATGTACATCATGGATCTTGTCTAACAAGGATGCGTGTGATGCCTATACCATATGTATTAGTCCTAGTCACAAGTTTTAAACCTGGTTATGATTTTATTCAGTAGTTATTGACACCATTACAATCATTAATATTGGATTCCTACGTACAAGATGGTGAAGTAACTTCATCCAAACATTATGGTCTTGGATGCAAGAACCCAAAAGGCACAACATTGGTCAAAGATGTGTGACCTTAAACCCTATCCATCAATTTTTTTGAGAACTAAGGCATTAAAATAATTGTACATATCTATGATATCTCTTATACCATTATTTGAACTACCTATTTTCATCAGTTTTTCTTCTTTCCCTTTCTTTATATAATTCCTCACCAACCAGTTTTTTTCAATGTTTCTCAACCTTAATTTTCAGTGGACTAATGTTCTTGTTGCATGATGTTAAACTATATGAAAATATCCACCATGTAAGATATTAAAACTCATGTTTCACATTTTCATTATAATATGTTCATCTAAATGGTTCAAATCCATATCGTATTACATTAAAATATGAATTATTGTTGCCCTCATTTTAGAGGACCACAATTTTTGGTGTTGGGCTCCACCACACATATATATTATAACTATGTGTATTTTTATTCTCATCCCAAATAGATACATAGTGTTGTACGAATTCTCTACCCTATACCTAGTCAGAAAAAAACACCAATCATTTTATCCCACATATAAGCTAGGTTTATGCAAGATATTTTCTAAATAGATATGGCCAACATCAATAAAAATGTCTCCATAATATTCAAACAACATTTTTAGAACATTGACACAAATTTCATGCAAACTATGCTCCAGTATAGCTTTACATTAGACCTTAGGCATGCCTCCCCATATTCCAAAGGCTACCAAATAGCAGTGAGGGTATGATTAGATGATACTGGGGAGACTATACCATCTGGTGATGATGATAATAATGGTCCATTTATTTTTAACACAATAGATGAAAGACCATATCTCAATTGAATAATTAAATAAATACAATGGAAACAAAAAACATGTATAATTTACAACAATCACAAATAATAATACCATTTATAGAAGATAAAATGAATTCAATGACTCGTCATACAAAATATTGAAATGTATGGATGCATGTGGCCATCCATATAAGTTCATATAGATAGAGACCCAAAATAAGGTCCATCTTGAAATAGAGTAACCACCAGGTCCACTTCTAACCATCTCATAAAAAATTAGTACATAGCTAATCACTAAGTTCCATATCTCGAGCTTGAATCCTTACTTGATTTCAAAACCATAAAGTCTACATGTGTCCGGAGGGGCCCATGTAGGGTGTTAGTATGAACTCAATAGGCCACCACCAATGTGTTCCTATATTACATCCATAATTTTACAATGTAGGAAAAATAAAACTATAAAGGAAACACACACATTTAATAATTAAACCACTCCACTATTTCTCAACAACCACATATGAGCATTTACCTTCTTCGACCAACACCATAATATATCTGATCATTTGACCCAAAATATATATTTGGAATATAATAAATTTATGAAAATATATATATTTGTAGTGGTGTGGAACCATGGAATAGTGAACAAGTGTCCCCTGAAGAATATCCTACCAGGTGAACCCTCAGTTTCCACCCATAAAAATATGATCGGTACCTCATTCCATCCAACACTTCATGTCCCATAAATTAAGTATATGTCATCCAAATAGTAGAGCCATCAATATCTCTTAGGTCCCTCGGACATCCAATTGAAATTTCACCATTGGTTTAGCAATTCGACATCCTAAGGTATGATAATATCCATCCTCCCATATATAATAAATCACCACCAGCTCAACATCTAGAAATTTCAAGGAAAGTTGGTATCCATACTCCAATTATCTCATCCCATCGAACTCAACTATAATGGTGTTACTCATCCCCCAACTGTTGTTCTCAACACCATATCTAAATTTTCTATCACTATCAACGGATGATTTCTATTATGATAACCTCTTCCTCAACTGATGGTCCACACCATCCCCTAAGACACAATATATATGAAGGAATCCACCAATAATAAGAATTCCACACCACCTCAGCTGAGTCCTATCCATGAGCACAAGACTCCAATGATGAATTGCCCAAAAATGTTGAGAAATAATAAAGAACATATCCTAAACCACACCATCTGGCACCTTGATCCCCTACAACTTCATCTCTCAAACCCCAATGGTCAACACCATCCAAAGATCCATGGGCCATGACCTCATCCGAAAGACCTCATCACTTTAATCCTACCAACTATGTTACCTCAAAATAATGATCCAAATTACCTCATGTATCTTGGGAAACACCCTCATCTCGATGGACTAATCATTTCATTCTTTGTGATGAACATCACCTGAATACTTTACGTCATACCCTTGATGTTACTGTGGAACCATATCAGTCATATCACATTTAATTAATTAAAATAAAGAAACTAGCCTAATATAGATAGTTGGTCAAAAGCCCATTACCTAGATTTTCATAATGATATAGACTAGGTAATACTCAATAGTATCCCATAACATCAATTAATCAATTAAAATTAAATAAATAAATAATTGAGGGTCTCACTCCACCAACCCACATGTGCGTATTTAATGATACATGCTATAACACTTGTAAATTTAAGGATAAATCTAGGAACCACCTATATTATACTCGTAGGCACACTATCATTGAATATAGGACTCAAACCTCAGATGAAATATGGGAAATAATAATTTTAGAAAAATTCCATAGAAATATGTAAAAATGTCTTTCACAGATTTAGCATTATGCATGGAAAGATAAATGAGAAAAGGAAGGACGGGGATTGAAGGACTTCTCATTAGCCAGCCAAAGTTATGAATGACAAGAAAAATAGAAACAAGAAGGGGGAGATCTCAATAATCCATAGAGAGGGGAAGGAGGTTATATTAGACCCTAGGTGCCTTCTGTTGTGCCTGAAGAAAAAAAAGAAAGGAGGGGGTCGATGCCCCTATAGATCTATTAAAAACAATGGCCCCTAGGTTTAATGTCTTTTATTTAGTAAAATATATGAACAATATTCATGATGTTTATTTGTTACACGTCATGATTTCCTTAGTTAATCACCATAAGCTTACATGCCATGATTCATGCTATGTAAATCACTTTCATGTTTGTTATTAATCACACAATGTGTATTTTTGGATAGATCTATTTTCAACAACCTAGACCATCCATCCTTTGTTCAAACCCCCAAGAATTCCACCAAAACATAATCCCCATGTAGAAACAAGGTCATGGATCTATCAAACTTTCGAAATTAGGTTCCAAAGCCTAAAAATTATGTTGTATGACCACCAAACTCAGAAGTACATTATTACCCAAAAAATGACCAGTTCAAAAACATGAGATGTTATAGTCTCCCCACCATACAATAGATCTTCCCTGAGAAATGAGGTATTACTCTAAGATAGTACTAGATATACCCATCTCATAATAATCAACCCAGTATACCTTGATTATTAATAACGGTCAATTCCACTTATGGTACTCTCCACCTTTGAAATTACCTACCCAGTCACTTCCCGACCCCCAAATATAAATATTTTGAGGGTTATACAAACCATACCTTGATATACACATCATCTCATGACATATCAACATATCATAAACTCATCATAATTTTAATCAATACCTATGTCATACACATAACCCATCAGGTCCCGCATCTTATCCGATGCTCATCATTACATGTGTCATACTAGACACTCAAGAGTCTCGCATCTCATTATCTTCCCATTAGTTCAATATCTCAAAATATGATCAGAAAGTTCTATAATTACATATGATGATCAAAGTAAAATGACATCAAATTTTTATATTCATTCCACCATCATCCTGATGACTATTCACCACATACATACCATGCATCATAACTAATGCCAATAAAATAACCACCACCTAGTTAGTCCAAAAACAACACATGCACCTCATGCATGAAAAATTGCCATGACAAAACAAAATAGAAAGTCATACCATGATCAAGAAATAAATATTCACATCATAAATTCCCCAGTCTACTCTGATCCACGAATATGAACAAAATGCACTTAACTAAAAGCTTAACTACCCAAGGCCCAACCTCCCTATAGAGCTGCACCAACTACCAGCTGCTAACCCCACTATTGGATCTCTCTCTACCTACGATGACCTACACGTGCAACTAAATCATGGATAACCAATCTCGGTACTACTCATAGTCCAACCTCATATCCCTAAGTCATACCTGGTCCCTGGCACCCAACTATCCATGAAGGGTTCCTAAAAACCTCTCCAAATTCCCTATCTGGACACATGATTGAAACTCCTTAGGATTCCAATCACACCGAGTCCAAACATTCCCTAGATACCCACAATGGAATCAGATTTTCTATGAACTTCTCCTTGGTGTCCTGACCATGTCTCTGGCTGAATTTCCCTACTGATACTCCTCACGGTCCAACTTTCAGATACTCAAAACAACACTACTAAACTCACATGATGTCACCACCCAACTCGAATATGAATATTCCATGAAGATTACATTGTTTATCAGTGCAAGATTTATTATCTCAGAGAATGATATCATCCTAAAGGTGTTTACCCAAGCCATGATGGGATATCACTTTCAATACTCAAAACATCTCACCCTTACAATGTCATCTCCAACCATAAGACTGTAACTCTTGAGTCACGTAATTGAAGGATGGATAATCTCCTTGAGTTCCGCTATCTATACAATGTATGACTCATACCATACTCTCTCTAATATTATTATCTAACCATGGATCAAAATTTTCATTTTTGTGGTTAGAATTCCTACCTCATAGCATATACCAATGGACCATGATCATCCCAACCCTTAGGGACCTTATCCAGACCCTCAAGGGCCTCAGACCATGCATTCTCATACAACACCACATCTCTACACTCCTAATGTTCCATTTGAGTTCATTTAGGTGGAATCATGATGAAGACTAAAAACAATGTTAAAACATCCAAAACAGTTAAATATATATATATATATATTCTAAATTGGAAAAGTTGTAATAGGAATCACATCTCACAACCCTTACATTCCTTATCGCACCCATGTCACATGACATGTGGACTCAAGTTCACCTTAACTACAAATAATATATTCTATTAACATATATATTATATAGCCTCATGGACCCCTTACTAACCTTAATAGAGTTATAAATCAAATATCATCTACATCAGATATCTTCAATCATGGGTAGCTGGGAAGAATGACACCAAAAGGCTATACATGAAAACACTATTTAGATTTTGTTGAAATTTTAACAAAATCACCTCTTTCCTTATCCCTGCCTATTGATAGTATAGTTAGAACCAAACATACTATAAATATAGCCTCACATACTGGTCTCATCAAGGACCCCATGTGAAGCATGGCTTAGTAGAATTCCATCAAAAAGGCTATGATGGAAAACATTATATACCTTCTTGTTAAAAAATTTAAATATCCAAAATCCTATTAGAAAATATCAGGTTACCAATGACAATCAAAAATAAAGAAGACATCAAATGAGCCTATGTACCAATCATGATACATAAATAATCCTCTCTTTTCATACAGGACCAAGGGTAAAAATATCATAATATAATAAAATCACACACTAGTGTTCCACTAAAGGTGGAAATCAATCAATTATAAAATTGGAAAGCATAAAATCAATTTCCCACCCCTAGAAACATCTTATGTACCATGTGCATTGGGATGCAGGCACCCAAACATGATGTCTTCACCCAATTCCGACCATATCTTGGTCTTTGGACTACCATAGCCCAAATAATTATACCAAAAAGGAAAAGAAACTCTTTTGATACCATTTGTAGTAACTTAACCCAGTTTTACACTCAAAATATTCTCTAGGACGGTTAGTTATTGGACATTATGTGAAACTCCTAATATGCCAAATACTACTGACTAGCATCGAGGGTCTGATTTGATGATACTGGGGAAACTATATGTAGTGACCCAATTTTTTTTAATAATATTTATTGCCTAAAAATGTTTGTTATATAATTTTGTACTCAACATAAATATATCTCTTTAAGAATGGACTAAGTATAATTTGAAATATTACCATTGGGTTTTGACCCCTATACCACCATTGGTCACTTACAACCATTTGAAACTATACTATTAATAAAGATTTTAACAGTATAATTATAAGTAGAAATGAAAAAGTAATATTAATTCATAAAGGATCTGATGGCCTATTATAATAGAGTCATGCCATTCAAAGCCTATTTTTTGGATCTTGTGAAGGAGGTAGCATCACTGGGATTCACTCTTGACCAAGCCCAGTTTGGGATTCAACATGTTTAGATTGAATGAAATATCTTATGGGAGAAGTTTAAGTAAGTGGAAATTACCACTTGGGAGATGTTATCTATAGCATCCCACCTTTTTATCACATAAACTTTCATTACATTTTACAAAACCGAGGATCTTTAAGGAATAGTGTCTTGGAAACCAGGAACATAAAACATGAAAACATAAAAAATTATTTTTAAACACTTGAAATGCTTCTCCTCATGTTCATCCCAGGTTCATTACTGCATCTCATAACCTGGGGACATACATCAAAAGAAAGGGTGAGAAGAATACCCAGTAAGGTAATAAGAGAAACATTTAACATGTGAACTTGAGATACATCAACTATGTCATGGAAAAGAACTTGAAGGCATGAGAAAGAAATTATGTAGAATATCATAATAAAAATAACATTTTTCATAAATTTAAGATGCAGCTAAATCATTTAATATAGACAATAATGAACATATCACCAAGGTCCATCCCCAAGGAGTCATTTGAAAATTACCAAGGTTATTTACCAAGATATCGTGAAAATTGTAATCTCTAGTGGTTACATCATTACCCAATGCATTGGAGAGCTATCAGGGAGCACCCTTAAATTTGCCTTTATTATCATGTGAGACACATATATCATCATAAAAAATTTCATAAATAACCCATATAGCATAAAATAAATGGGTTTCATTTCATAATCATAACGTTTTAAAAACTACATTAAAGACATGATCTTTATGTCACTTTAAACCCACGGAAGGGGAGAGTGGGTCTCATGTATGTAAATACCAGAATTTAAAATAGAACATTTTGATATATATTTGAATAATCCTGTAGAAATAGGAGCATTGAGTATTCAATTTATAACATAAAATAATTTTGAGAAAAGAGGGAGGCATTTTGAGACGAAAATTCTGCAGCATAACAGATACGTTTCGGGGTTTTAGAAAACATTGAAAAGAGAGGGGACATGGGTAAAACATTAATAAATGAAACATAAAACAGTAGAGGGACAGAATATGAAGGATATATGAATATGGTAATGAAATTTGAAAGATGTTCCATATGAAATGAAGAACATGAAAGGAAGACAAAAATAATATTTCTCTTATGAAAATTCGGCAGCCTAACGGCGTCACATAAACGTCAACCAAAAAATGAATTGATGAGATCAAATAGGGTCTCTCGTCATATGAACATAAAAGATCAGTATGATAGATATATAGATCATACCCCAACATAATAAAAATGGAACCTGAAATACTTGACATGAATGTAGATCTTTGAAAAATGAGAAAGGCGAATGAATCCCTTAAAAATTCGGCAGCCTAACGGCGTCACTTAAACTTCAACAAAAAATGAATTGACAAGATCAAAATAGGGTCTCTCATCATATGAACATAAAGATAATTATGATAGTTATAGATATCATACCCCAAAATAATAAAAATGAACTTGCAAGATTTGATGTGGAATTAAAACTTTGAAAAAGGAGAAAGGGGAAAGAACCACTTAAAATTCGGCAGCCTAACGACGCCACTTAGAACTTCAAAATACTGAATTGAAGAGATCAAATGGGGTATCTCATAATATGATCATAAAAGATCAGTATGATAGATATAGAGATCATACCCAAACATAATAAAAAGGAACTTGAAAGACTTGACAAGAAAATAGAACTTGTAAATGAGAAGGGTGAAAGAACCCGTTACAAAAATTTTGGCGGCCTAACGGCGCCACTTAAACTTTCATAAAATGAAACGATGAGAGTAAGAGGGGGTATCTCATCATATGAACATAAAAAGGACAGTATAATGAATATTAAATAACATCCTCCAACATAATAACATGGAGCCTAAAATAATTGACCTAAAAGAGAGCACTTGAAAAGAAAGAGAGGGGTTGGATCCCTTACCTTAAAACGTAACTCTTAAAACTCAAAGGTTGGGACCTTGAGGGCTTGGGGGAACCTTGGGAGGACTCTTTGGGAGGTAATGAGACCATAAATTCATTGGGGGAGAGTGGGGAGTCTAAATGGATGAGAGGATGGCTTGGTATTTATAGGGAAAGTGAGGGGACAAGGCATTAATGGCCAAGGGACACCTCAAAAGTGGTTTTCTCAAAACCAAGTGCTCTCCCATGGTATTTCCCATGGAGTTCGGCCAGATGGGGCCCCACATACAATAATTCATCACCTTTGGTCGGCCATACCCTAAAATATAACATGAAATCATCATGACACAGCTATGATGTCATTAAACATGCCGAAACCCTAAAAATGTATTTTTATTATTCACTGAAAATTAAGCTTTCTCAGAAAAGACCCAAAATTTCACCTTAACCAAATATCGATGCTCTAATTACAAATATCAAATCCATTTTATAAAAATAATTTTCTAAATATTTTTAATTCAATTTTTAAATAAAAACACTATTCACCAAAAATTGATTTTTTCAGAAAAAAACCCAAAAAATTACCATAACATAATATCGGTGCTCTGAGTTCAAAAATGAATTCAATTTTATAAAAATAATTTTCTAAATATTTTTAATTTAATTTTTAATTTAAAAACACTATTCACTCGAAAAAACTAATACTTGAATAATAATATATGAAACCATTATTTAACCATATTATTGAATCACATTATTTAATCAAGGTGCTTAGATTATATTAATACTTTTTTTAAGTGAGATTACTAATCCATTTGGTCACATTACTAATCCTAAGCATAAAATCACTATTCATAATTTACTATTCATCAAAAATTAAGTTGAACTTATTAGACTCTAAATTTCGTACTGAACAATATTGTAGAAGACCATTTTTTGAAAATAATTACACATTTTAAATTATATAAGGTTTACATAAATTTTTTTAAAATAACCTTTTTCTAAAATTAATAAAAAATATGCAGACTATATTTATCCGGTCATTTGAAAATTCATATAATTCATCATAAGAAGAAACCCCAATTTTTATTTAAAACAAAGGATTACACAAGGCAGTTACGGTCTCCTTACATAGCCCCTTATCACACCAGCATAGGACCTAAGTGTAAGGCGTGCTAAGGTGAGAGAATCTGAGGGAGGCTCGACTAACATTGCATGAGTAGTAATTTCTATTAGTTTGAACTTCTCGCAAAGGAGATTCCATTCTAGATTCAAACGATGAAGTTCGGCTTGGGTTTGGCCCAGAGCAAAGCCTAGTGGTGCTACCTCCTTCCCAAGTTCTGTTATATGGGCTTCAATTGGTCCAAGACTACTGGGTGAGGCCATCGAATCTTCTTTCTATATTAATAAACCAAGATTACTTGTATTTAGAGACAATAATAAAAATGTTTAGTTTCCAGTGGTCATATTGACCAATGGTCATATAACAGTAAAAAACCCCACGGTCTCATTTTAATTATGCTCATGTTATCAAATGAAACATTTTTGTTGAGTATAAAAAAAATAAAATAACACCCAAAATTAGGAAAGAAGATTTATTCAAAATTTTGGGTCGTTACAATCTTCCCCCCTTAAGAAATTGTGTCCTCACAATTTTTAAAATTGGTTTTTGAAATTTCCTTGAAAGTCCCACATCGGAAAAGGAGTCAGTAAAACTATTACTTTAAAATAAAGAAAGGGAAGTACAAAGGTCACCCGAGTTAACCCACACTAGGATTCCATGTAGGAAAACATGGACATGGAGGAGAAAACAAAAGGTCATGTTCTGAGGGAGAGTGATAGAGAAAATGATTAGGAGAATGTTAACCATAAGAAAATACCAAACTTATTATTTGTGTAAATGGTCTTTGATTACCTAGTAGGAAACGTAAACCAACAACGTTTTTGTTTTACGTTTCTTTTCATAATTTTGAGGAATTTATTTACTACATAGAACAAAATTATAAGGAAATATACTTACCTTCATGTAGAGTTTCATCCTTTAATAAGTTTCTACCAAAACTAATCTTTTCTCCAAATGATGAGGATTCAAAACTACTTGGTCTCATCAAAACACAAGAATCTTCTTCTAGAGAATCACATAATCCACAAAATATTAACTATCTATTTCTTCTCTCTTTAAACATTATCCCAAAAACATAAAGGGTAAGATAAAACAACTCTTCAAAAATAAAGAATCCCATAGGAATGGAAACTACTTTTAAATCTTCAAAGTTCCATGGTACTACTCAAAGTTCATCATAGACCATTCTCTAAATAATAGTCCCTAAAATTCCTCAAAATAAACTAAACTAATATTGAAACCCAAATAAAAGAAGGATTTGATAACATAGTCTTCCAAAATAAACTTCATTGTTCATATCCAAACAACATCAACCACTCCTAACATCTTATAACAAAAGTAGCTAACCTAAACATATTTTACCCAAGATAGGTTAATCATTCCCATAAGTAACCTAAATTACTATAAGCCCACCTTAAATTCATCGATTCTTCACAATATAAGTCAACCTTACTCCTCAATGAAAATACCGTAGTAATACATTTACCTTGATCATATAGGGTCCCCAAAATAGTGAACGTCTTCCAAAATAATAATCATATTTTGATCCCCTAATCATCTTATATCATATTAATATGGAAATAATCACATTTCCTATCACATCGGTTGTTGGGACATGTTCTTCCATTTCCCGCCATTAACTAAGAAAATAAAGTACAATTAGGGGATTAAATACTTAGTCAATAATCAAGAAAGGGAACTTAAAGCATATAAAGATAAATTTTAGAAGAAAAGTATATCCTAACTTGTGATCCCCTAGGTTTCAAACTAGGTTACCCACGATCATATATTCTTATGTGAATCTTTATTTTATTTTATCATTGTTCCTTTAATAATGGTTCATACTAAGGTTATGAATTTACCAAATCATATCCCCCGGGAGTGTCGTAACCAAGAGTTCATCAAGGCCCGTTGTCTTGTACCAGTTTCGATTTGAGTCTAGCTCAAAGCGGTGTTTTCGGGTTTTACCCCTATGTATATCTGTGCCAGAGACACCTCTACCTACTCGTATCCAGACATGGATGTATTTGCTTGGCGACCCCTTACTCAATACTAACCAAAATACCAGGAAGATTTCCTATATTTAAACTTTTCTATAGGGTTATTCCTAAAGTTTTAATATCCAAATTTCAACAAATAACTAAACCATCCTTTGACACCAACTATTGCATCCCACCTTTTTATCACATAAACTTTCATTACATTTTACAAAACCAAGGATCTTTAAGGTTTAGTGTCTTGGAAACCAGGAACATAAAACATGAAAACATAAAACATTCTTCTTAAACACTTGAAAGGATTCTCCTCATGTTCATCCTAGGTTCATTACAGCATATCATAACTTGGGGACATACATCAAAAGAAAGGGTGAGCAGAAGGCCCAGTAAGGGAACAAGAGAAACATTTAACATGTGAACTTGAGATACATCAACTATGTCATGAAAAAGAACATTAAGGCATGAGAAAGAAATTATGTGGAATATCATAATAAAAATAACATTTTTCATAACTTTAAGATGTGGCTACATCATTTAATATAGACAATAATGAACATATCACCAAGGTCCATCCCCAAGGCGTCATTTGAAAATTACCAAGGTTATTCACCAAGATATCGTGAAAATTGTA
Organism: Viscum album; assembly: GCA_963277665.1. Lineage (NCBI taxonomy): Eukaryota > Viridiplantae > Streptophyta > Magnoliopsida > Santalales > Viscaceae > Viscum > Viscum album. The sequence goes on from OY728122.1 coordinate 603,881,769, forward strand.
ATCTCTAGTGGTTACATCATTACCCAATGCATTGGAGCGCTATCAGGGCGTACCCTTAAATTTGCCTTTATTATCATGTGAGCCACATATATAATCATCAAAAATTTCATAAATAACCCATATAGCATAAAATAAATTGGTTTCATTTCATAATCATAATGTTTTAAAAACTACTTTAAAGACATGATCTTTACGTCACTTTAAACCCACGGAAGGGGAGAGTGGGTCTCATGTATGTAAATCCCGGAATTTAAAATAGAAAATTTTGATATATATGTGAATACACCTGTAGAAATAAGTCCTTTGAGTATTCACTTTATAAAATAAAATAATTTTGAGAAAAGAGGGAGGCATTTTGAGACGAAAATTCTGCAGCATAACAGATACGTTTCGGGGTTTTAGAAAACATTGAAAAGAGAGGGGACATGGGTAAAACATTCATAAATGACCCATAAAACAGTAGAGGGATATAATATGAAGGATATATGAATATGGTAATGAAATTTGAAAGATGTTCCATATGAAATGAAGAACATGAAAGGAAGACAAAAATAAGATTTCTCTTATGAAAATTCGACAGCCTAACGACGTCACATAAACTTCAACCAAAAAATGAATTGATGAGATCAAATAGGGTCTCTCATCATATGAACATAAAAGATCAGTATGATAGATATAGATATCATACCCCAAAATAATAAAAAAGGAACTTGAAATACTTGACATGAATTTAGATCTTTGAAAAATGATAAAGGCGAACGAATCCCTTAAAAATTCGGCAGCCTAACGACGTCACTTAAACATCAACCAAAAATGAATTGACAAGATCAAAATAGGGTCTCTCATCATATGAAAATAGGAGATCAGTACGATAGTTATAGAGATCATACCCCAACATAATAAAAATGAACTTACAAGACTTGACATGGAATTAGAACTTTGAAAAAGGAGAGAGGGGAAAGAACCACTTAAAATTCGGCAGCCTAACAGCGCCACTTAAAACATGAAAATGCTGAATTGAAGAGATCAAATGGGGTCTCTCATCATATGATCATAAAAGATCAGTATGATAGATATATATATCATACCCAAACATAATAAAAAGGAACCTGAAATACTTGACAAGAAAATAGAACTTGAAAATGAGAAGGGTGAAAGAACCCGTTACAAAAATTTTGGCAGCCTTACGGCGCCACCTAAACTTTCATAAAATGAAACGATTAGAGTAAGAGGGGGTCTCCCATCATACGAACATAAAAAGGAAAGTATAATGAATATAAAAGAACATCCTCCAACATAAGAAAAAGGAGCCTAAAATAATTGACATAAAAGAGATCACTTAAAAAGAAAGAGAGGGGTTGGATCCCTTACCTTAAAACGTAACTCTTAAAACTCAAAGGTTGAGACCTTGAGGGCTTGGGGGATCCTTGGGAGGAATCCTTGGGAGGTAATGAGACTAGAAATTCATTGGGGGAGAGTGGGGACTCGAAATGGATGAGAGTATGGCTTGGTATTTATAGGGAAAGTGAGGGTACAAGGCATTAATGGCCAAGGGACACCTCAAAAGTGGTTTTCAAAAAACCATGTGCTCTCCCATGGTATTTCCCATGGAGTTCGGCCACATGGGGCCCCACATACAATAATTAATCAACTTTGGTCGACCATCCCTTAAAATATCTCATGACATCATCATGATACAACTATGATGTCATTAAACATACCGAAACCCTAAAACTGTATTTTTATTATTTACTGAAAATTCAACTTTCTCAGAAAAATCAAAAAATTTCACCTTAACCAAATATCGATTCTCTAATTAAAAATATCAACTCCATCTTATAAAAATAATTTTCTAAATATTTTTAATTCAATTTTTAAATAAAAACACTGTTCACTGAATATTGATTTTTTCAGAAAAAACCTTAAAAATTACCATAACATAATATCGGTGCTATGAGTTCAAAAATGAATTCAATTTTATAAAAATAATTTTCAAAATTTTTTTAATTTAATTTCTAATTTAAAAACACTATTTACTCGAAAAACTAATACTTGAATAATAATTTATGAAACCGTTATTTAACCATTTTATTGAATCACATTACTTAATCAAGGTGCCTAGATTATTTTAATACTTTCTTTAAGTGAGGTTACTAATCCATTTGGTCACATTACTAATCCTAAGCATAAATCACTATTCATAATTTACTATTCATCAAAAATTAAGTTGATCTTATTAGACTCTAAATTTCGTACTGAACATTATTGTAGAAGACCATTTTTTGAAAATCATTACACATTTTTAATTATTTAAGGTTTACATAAAATTTTTTAAAATATCCTTTTTCTAAAATTCATCAAAAATATGAATTCTATATTTATCCGGTCATTTGAAAATTCATAAACTTAATCATAAGAAGAAACCCCAATTTTTATTTAAAAAAAAGGATTATACAAGGTAGTTACGGTCTCCTTACATAGCCCCTTATCACACCAGCATAGGACCTAAGTGTAAGGTGTGCTAAGGTGAGAGAATCTGAGGGAGGCTCGTCTAACATTGCACGAGTAGTAATTTCTGTTAGTTTGAACTTCTCGCAAGGGCGATTCTGTTCTAGCTTCAAACGATGAAGTTCGGCTTGGGTTTGGTCCAGAGCAAAGCCTAGTGGTGCTACCTCCTTCCCAAGTTCTATTATACGGGATTCGATTGGTCCAAGACTACTGGGTGAGGCCATCGAATCTTATTTCTATATTAATAAACCATGATTACTTGTATTTAGAGACAATAATCAAAACATTTAGTTTCCAGTGGTCATATTGACCAATGGTCATATAACAGTAAAAAACCCAACGATCTCATTTTAATTATGCTCATGTTATCAAATTAAACATTTTTGTTGAGTATAAAAAAAATAAAATAACACACAAAATTAGGAAACAAGATTTATTCAAAATTTTTGGTCGTTACATTATCCAAGCCGCACCCAGAATCTATAACCATTTCACACCTCACCAATTATTCATAAGAGGGTGTTATAAGTGGTTATGTTTTGAGGCCTTAGTTACATAATGTGTAATCCCATTTTTTAAATAAATTTTTTTAATCCATTAACTTTGATTTCAGAATAGTTGTTCATAAAAATATGATGAATATCATAAATTTGTTTTTTGGATAGAAATTTTACTTTTTAGAAAAGATCTAAACGTTTACAATAAAATAATATATTATGAATAATAATTATTTTAGTGAAATAGAATGAATAAAACACTCTTATTTAAATTTAAATGATATAACAATTTAACTATTTATCAAATGTCAAAAATTTTAGTCTACATTTTATATCTGCTATTATTTTTAATAAATAAGGATTTATATATTTTAAAGTTAAATTTATCATAGTGAATCATTATGAAAAATAGACATCATTTTTTAAATCATCATGTCGAAATTAGGTTTTGGCGAATTTATGGAATTTTTCTAAAATATTTTGTTTTTCGTTGAGTAATAAAATTACAGTTTGAGTTTTTCAACATGTTTAATGATATAAAAATGATGTAATATGTAGTATAAACTTCTTAACAACTCTTTCGGATTATAATAACATAACAGGTTCCCCATTTTTCTAATACCATGGTTTTGAATTTTATACTACCTTGGTGTCAAAAGAAGTTATTAAACAAATCCACCACTTTTGTAATGAATACCCATTCATTTCTCCATTAGATTTCATTACCAATTCATAATTAATGAATATATAATATTTTTACCATCCTAGGTGTCCTTAATCCCCCTAGGTCGCAAAATTATATTTTTATGTGTTACAATTCAAGGTAAGGGAAAAATCTTCTTCTCTTTTTTCTTTCATGTTATGTTTTTATGTGGTACGTATTTAAAAATTTGATACAATGTTATTATGTCCATTTTATTCTATACCATTAATTTATTAAGATTATTTTATGAATGAGTGTCCCTTTTCTCATCTTTTTTTAATGTTTTTAAACTATATTTCATACATGTCATGATGGTTGATTATATTATCAAAATTTCTCCCCTTTTCTCAAGAAATACTATTAATTTCTTTTGTGAATTCCAAAAACTATTTATTCTCTAGGGTTGTTCACCTATATTTCAAAATAATATATTTTTATTTCGTGATTAACATACATGAATCCCAACTTCCTTTTTATTGGGTTAATAATGACATAAATATCTTGTCTTCAATAACTTTTCTTTTAAAATCCTTGATTTTGATATAAAATCCCTTTCTTTTATTCTACACAGGCTATTTAGGAAATGTTTTCTTATGATACATATGGTTCAAATTAATTAATACATGTGAAGGTTTCACCTCGATATCTCTCCAATGCATTGGGTAATAAATTTAATATCTACAGATGACATGTTTTACGATACATTGGCGAATAACCTTAGTAATTTTTATAACACCTCAGTTAAAAACCATGGTGATTTTCTTATGAATGTATAAAATAAATATTTTATCCACACGTCTAAGTTATGGTTCATGTTACTATTTAATTTCATCAATATCACATGTAAACTGTTTCCCTTTCATTCCCTTACTGGGCCTTATGCTCACCCTTTCCTTCGATGTATGTCTCCATGTTATGAGATGAAATAAATGTTATTAGGATGTACCTTGAATAAGACATTAAATGGGAATAGAAGAATGTTTTACATTTTCATGTATTATGTACCTTCTTTATAAGAAATTAAACATTAAAATATCTTATGTTTGTTAAATGTAATGTAAAGTTACGTAATAAAAAAGGAAGGATTCCATAGTTTTTACTAAAGGACTATTAAGTTATTTATTGAAATTAGGATTTAAAAACATTACGAAGAACCATATTGAAAATTTTAAATATAGTAAAAATAGCATGGTATTTTGGTTAAATATTATGTGGTTTATAAGAAAGGAAATCCCTATCTGGATACAAAGAATTTCATGTGGATTTGGAACAGATGTAACTAGGGGTAACAACTCTAAAAAGGTGCATTAGGCCTGACTCGGTGTAACATATTACAAGACAAGAATCCCTACTGCACTCCTATTTTGACACTCCTAGGGGATATTTTTGGTTTATTACCATCTTTTTATGTACCATTACGAATTATTTATATAAAATTAGATTGATATTATAGAATAACAAATTTAAGCATGATGTTTCAATACATGTAATTTATTTAGAATTATATGATTATTAAATGAAACATGTTTCTCACTAAGGATTTATTATTTTTGAAAATATTGCGAAATAATATAAACCAAATAAATGGTGAGCACAATGGACTAGGAACTGAAGTCCTTTTGATAGAATTCAGAATGGAAAAATTCATGAGAGTTATGTATCAACTGACATGAGTTTTGAACAGTAAAATGAATCAAGTCAAGAGACTGGATTCATCTCAAAGGGAACAACATTCCATTGAGTCCTTTATGTTCATTGGATCTACTGAACCATTGATTTATTAATAATGGATAATCACAATATATAATATCTTTTCTATACTCTGTTGTTCAGAACAAGATAATTTCACCTAGGTTGTATGTCTCTTAGAGGTATAAGTTGATTAGTGGTGGAAACTAGTTAGAAAAATGAATCCAAAAGGAGATATTGAATCTATGGAGTGGGAAGAGTTCAAAGAATCCCCTTTTAAAAAATATTTCCCTCATTCAGTGTGAATGAAAATGGTGAAGGAATTCCTAGAGCTGAATTAGAAGGAAAATGAATATTTGGGAAGCTATGAGATGACCTTTAAAATACATTACCGTTACACCTCTACTTGTGTCATAGATACTAATGGTAAGGTTAATATATTCTTCGGTGGACTAAGACCTCATCTACGGAAGAATCTAGCCACCCGAGACTATGAAACAATGAAAATGCCGTGAGGAGTTCTATGAACAATGATATAGAGTATAGAGATGCACATTGGTTGCATAAATGCAATGAAAATAAGAGATCTTTGGATCCAATCTTGGGGTGTATCTTTGATCAAGGATGAGGAGAAAAGAATGTTCAACATTCCACATGCACCAAATGTGAGAATAATCATTCAGGGTACTTCTTGATTAGGAATGAGAAATGTTACAAGTTTAGAAGAAAATGTCATATTGCTCAGAACTATTATGGTGAATTGAAGACTCAACTTTTCAACACCAATGATAAAGGGAATATGGTTTAGGCCCTACCTAATGTCCAATTCTTAGTGTGTGGACAGCTTGGCCACTTTTCAAATCTCAATCTAAATCTAAATATAATGGATGGGAAAAAATCAACCTTAGCATAGGCAAAGGGGGAATAATTAATATTTTCTATCATGATGGATGAATTTGATGCGCTAAATGACATGGTGGTAAGTAATCTTTTTGTTCTTCCGAATCTAAAAATAATTTGTTTGATTCTAGTTATACACATTCCTTTACTACCTCCATGTTTTCAAAGAATATTGAATCAATCCCTAAAATACTAGAAGTAGATTTATCTATCATGAATCATGGAGGGATTATCCAAGATTGAATAGTGTATAGAAACTATAGTATTCATTTTGGCGAGCACAATCTCATCAAAATTCTAGTACACTTTCCCATGTTGTAATTTAACATTAAACTAGGGATAGACTATCCCTCATAGTATATTGTTAAGATAATATTCAGAAGAAAGTAAATATCAATAATCTCAAATGGACACTCTCTAGTTGTTTTCAAAGGATATATATCTCAAAATAATCTTTGTATGGAAGAACCACTCCAAGAATGGTTTAATGATATGATTGGTGAATATAAAGAAGGAAATGAAATTATACAAATAGAGAATGTCCCCATAATTCAGGAATAAATTGATGTATTTCCCAAGGAGTTACATGTACCTACCATAGAAAGATAAATATATTTCTCCATAGAACTCATAACTAGATCCAATCCGAAATCAAAGAATCCATATATAAAGGACAATTTAGAGTTGGAGTAATTAATGAAACATCTCAACGATATTTTTGAGATGGGTTTTATCCAACCAGGTGTGTCTCATTGAGGATCATATGTTATCTTTGTGAAGAATAATTATGGATAAATGCAGTTATACATTGATTATAGAAAAAATAATGGGATCACAATGAATAATAAGTACCCTTTTCCAAGGATTGATGATTTATTTTACCAGATTTATGGGTCTCAATTATTCATCAAGATTGGTCTTTGATATGGTTATCATCAATTGAGGGTGAAAAAGAAGATATTCAAATGACTTTCTTCTGATCAGTATTTGGGAATTATGAGATTAATTTTATTCCATTTTCATTGACTAATTATCCTGGTATTTTTATGGATGTGATGAATAGAGTCTTTAACTACTAAATTGATAACTTTGAGGTAGTTTTCATTTATTATATTCTAATATATTCCAAAATTTTTAAGGATAATGACGATCATATAAGGGTTATGTTGAAAACAATAAGGATGGATTTGGTATTTTTATTGTTCATAGAATGTGAATTTTTATTTCAAGTTTTTTTTGTCGGGAACGTTGTAACCAATGATGGAATTTTAGTTGACCCTACCAGGATAATGGTTGGCGAGGAGTGGCCTCATACAATAACTTTAACTCATATTCATTGTTTCCTTGTTTTAGAAACATATTATTGGAGGATTTTGTAAATATTTTCCGGGATTTCTAATAAAATAACCTAGTTAACTCAAAATGGGTCATGTTTATCTGGATAGTGGAGTGCGAAGAAAGTTTCCAATAGCCGAAGAAGAAATTTTTTACTTCACCAGTGTTAACTGTACCTTCTATCAGAGAAGGATTCATTGTTTTTAGTAAATAATCTCTAAAAGGGATTGAGTGAGTCCTCATGAAAAATGAAAAACTAATTGATTATGCATCTTGATAGTTGATGTCTCATCATCAGATCTATCTTATACATGAACTAGATCTAGTAGTAGTTGTTTTTTCTCTAACGATATGAAGTTACTATCATTATAAGGATAAATTAGATATATACACAAACCATCAAAGATTAAAGTATATTTTCATGAAAAATAAATTTAACATGAGATAGAGGAGATGGTTGGAACTTCATTAATATTATGATTGTTTTATTCATTATCATCCCTAAAGAGAAAATAATGTCACTGATGCATTAATTAGGAAAGACATTGGTGTGATAGAAACGATGAGGATTCAAAGACATAAATTGATCAAAGGCCTTGTAGAACAGAACATGGAAATTGTAATGGTAGGGACATCATCAACCCTATCCCAAAGGGTTTATCAACCATAATTACTATATAATATCATTAAATCTCAAAGAAATTAGCCTTTTTTGAAAAATAAGTTATATGATATAAAGAATGGGGAGTTTCCGGATTTCAATATTGATTTAGATGGTGTATTGAAATTTAATACCAGTCTATGTGTTCTATATATTCAAGAAATAAAGAAGGAGCTGATAGATGAAGATATTATCTCTACATACACTATACATCATATAAGCACAAAAATATATAGGGAACTTCATGGTCATTATTGGTGGGATAACATGAAATCATAGGTTTTTTACTACACTATAAGGTTCCTGGTGTGTCAACATGTGAAGGCAGAGAGACAACATCCAAAAGGGTTATTACGACCACCACCCATACCATCACGGAAGTGGCACAAAATCACTATTTAAATATTTACTGGTCTCCAAAAAACATCCAATGTTAACAATGCGACATGTGTTATAGTGGAGTGTCTCACCAAGACTGCTGATTTTATCTATATTCTAGAAGATTTATCTCTTGATCAACATTCCAAGATATACATAATGGATGTTGGATGGCTATATCGAGTTCCAATTTCTATCATTTTTTATGATGATCAAAGGATTATGTCAAAATTCTGGGGAATTCTCCAACATACTCTGAATACTGAAATGAATTTCAGTATGAACTATCACCCTCAATCCGATTTCCAATATAAAAGTTATATTCAGAAACATGAGGATATTATGAGAACAATATCAACGTAATTTATAGGTGAATGGGATATAAATCTCCAAATAGATGACTTCTCATACAATAACACCATCCATTCAAGTATTCAAATGGTGGCCTATGAATATCTATATGGTAGGTGTTGTGGAACTTTTACTTGTTGGTTTGAGTATGGTTAGTGAAAGCTTATGGGACCTGATCTTGTGAAAGAGATGAAAAAAGGATCATTACATCCAACAACACATAATGGTTTTTTGGATTTAGAAGAAGACATATGATGACAACCATTGAAGGGACTTGAAGTTTGATGTTGGTGAAAATGTCTTCCTTTGAATTTCACCTTTGAAGAGTGTCGTATAGTTTGGGAAAAAAGGGAAGCTTATCCCTAGGTACATTGGCCTATAGTAAATCCTTGACCACATAAGAGTATTGGACTATCATATTATACTTTCACCAAACCTAAATCATGTTCATGATGTACTCAATGTATCTCTCTAGAGGGAGTATATACCTAACACTTTACATGTAATTAATTTGGAAGTGGTTCAACTAGAACATGAACTCTCTTTTGAGGACCAGTAGGTAGTGATCTTGGACAATAGATACATGTTTCTATGAAACAATACTACCCAAATCACTAAAGTGTTGTGGAGGAACCACAAATATGAAGTAGCCACATGGGAAAAAGAGGTGATAATGAGGAAAAAGTACCCACTCATTTTTTTAACTGAGGGAACAAGTTGAAATTTTGAGGAAAAAATTTCTTAAGTGGGGAAGAATGTAATGACCTGGAATTTTTAAATAATATTTTTTTCAAGAAAATGTGTATTATATTTTTTTATGATAAACATAAATATATCTATTTAATAATAAAGTGAGTATAATTTAAAATTTTTCAATGGGTTTTTAATAGTTATATGATTGTTTATCAATTGTGAATCTTAGTCAATTTTGACCACTATTCAATATGGAAATTGGAAACTATTCTATTAATAATGATTTTAATTTTATAATTATAAGTAGAAATGAAAAAGGAAAATTAATGAAGAAAGGAGAGTCGATGTCCTCATCCAGTAGAGTCGTGTCTTACGAAGTCTATTTTTTAGAACATGGGAAGGAGGTAGAATCACTGGTACTCACTCATAACCAATCCCAAGATGATAGTTGACATTTTAATCTTGAATGATGTCATATATGGGAGAAGTTCAAGTTTGTGGAAATTACCACTCTAGCGATGTTATCCGATTCTCCCCAAAAATATATCACCATCACAAACCTCACCCTTAGGTCATATGTGGGTGTCATAAGGGGTTATGGGTTGATCTATTCATTACATAATATTTAATACATTGGTATAAATAAATTTTCTACTCCATTTATTCATATTTTGAGAATATTTTTTCATAAAAAGATGAAAAATTAGATAAATTTAATTTTCAGACTAAAATATACTTTTTAGAGAAGATATAAATTTTCATAATAAACTAAAATATTATGAATAATTATTATTTTAATGAAATATTATTATTAAAATTCTATTATTTAAATTTAATTGATAAAATAATTTTAATTTTTTTCAAGTGTCAAAAATTTTACTATGCATTTTCAATCCACTATTATTAATAATAAATAAGGTTTTTTATCTTTAAAAGTTAAATTTATCACACATAGAGATTTTATGATGAAATAAAAATTATATTCTAAATCATCATATTGAAATTAAGTTAGGGTGAATTTATGGGAATATATACAATATTTTTTTTCAGTGAATATTAAAAATGTATTTGCAGTTTTTTGGTATGTTAATGACATTATAATGATGTAATATGTAATATAAAATTAAAGTGAACTCTATTAGGTTATTATAATATAATTTTTGTCCCATGTTTCCAATACCATGGGAATCCCAGGGTTTTGAATTTACCACTACTTAGGTGTCCATGTAATTTATTAAACAAATATTCCTCTTTTTATATAATTACCCACCCATTTATCCATTATCTTTCATTAACAATTCATAATATGTTAATATTTGATAGTTTTACCTTTAAAGGATTCCTCAAAAGGTTTCCTCAATCCCCCAAGGTCTCAATATTCTATTTTTATGAGTTACTCTTTATGGTAGGGGGAATTTAAACTTCTCTTTTTTCCTCTCAAGTTCCCTTTTTATGTGGTATGTCTTTCAAATTTCCATAATATTTTATTATATCCATTTTATTATACTTTATTATTTAATTAAATGTATTTCATTAATGTAATACCATTTTCCCCACTTTATTAATATTTTCTAAATCCATTTTTCATACCTGTTATGATGCTATATTTTCTTCTCAAAATTGATCTCTTTTTCAGAAGAAATTATCTTATTTTATTTTTTGAATACCGAAACCTATTTATTCTCTAGGGGTATTCACATATATTTCAAAATGATATATTTTTATACTGGTATTAACATTTATGAAACCCACATTCTTTTTTTTGGGTTAATAATGACATAATGATTTTGTCTTTAAGCAATTTTCTTTTAAAATCCATGATTTTGATATGAAACCCATATATTTTATTCTCTACAGGTTATTTATGAAAGGGGTTTTATGATATATGTGAATAAAATTAATTAATACATATGATGGGTGTTTCTTGATAGTGATCCAATGCATTGGTTAATGAAGTTAATCTCTAAAGATGACATCTTTTACAATACCATGGTGAATAACCTTGGTAATTTTATGACACCTCGGTGACAAAACTTGGTGATATTTTTATGAGTGTATAAAATATATGTTGTAGACAAATTTCCAAGTTATTATTCACTTTATTTTATTTTTTAAATTACTCATGTTATATTTTTCATGTCATAATTATATTCTTGAAGTTCTTATATAATTTCCTCAAGATCACAAATACATGATTTTCCTTACTTTCCCTAACTGGGCCTTATTCTCAACCTTTCCTTCGATGTATGTCCCAAGTTTATGAGATGAAATAAATTTACTTACGATCAAACTTTAATAATTCATTAAAGTGGAATAAGATAATGTTTTATATTTTCATGTACTATTCACCTCTTTTCCAATAAACTAAACTTTAAAATATCCTCTATTTGTTCATTGTAATGTAATGTTATTTAATAAAAAAGGTAGGATTCCATACAATAGCCTCTTGTGATGATAATAATAATGTCCCATATATATATAACAATGTGTATGAAAACAATAACTCTATTAAAGTAATAGATAAATACAATATAATCATATAAAACAATAGTAGTAATAAAAATAACTATGCATAATACCATTTATAGATGATAAAACACATTCCATGACAGGTCATACAAAAGATATAAAAGACGGGTCACTCATAGCTGACCATATAAATATATTTAGAAAAAACCCAAAATAAGGTCCAGCATGATGAAAAGGAACTACCTTGTCCATTACCATCCATCCCATGAAAAAGCAATGAACCCCTATTAACTATGGTCTACATCCCGAGCCCGAATCCTTACCTAATCTCAAAACCATAAAGTCTACATACATCCTGAGGGTAATGTGTATGGTTTGAGTATGAACACAATATACCACCACCAATGTGTCCCTATCTTACATCCATAAATATTTAGTGTATAAAAAATATAATTTTAAAGTCAACACACACAAATTTTTAATAATTGACCTACTACACTTGTTCTCAACAACCACAAGTGAGCATCTACCTTCTTAGACCAATACCAGGATATCTCTGAACATGTTCCCTCAAATATATATTTGGCATAAAATACATATATTCAAATATATATTTACAGTGAAGAGGACCCACGATTTAGTGTACAAGCATCCCTTAAAGAATATCATACAAGGTGAACTCTTAAGTTCCACCCTTAAATATATCACCCGCACCTCGTACCATCTAAAACCTCACATTAAATCAATAAAGTAACTGACCTCCAAATGAAATTCCCATCATTATTTCTCAGGTCCCTCAAATCTCTATTCTAAATTTCACCATCATATTAGCATCCCAATGTCCTGAGGTACAACAATATCCATCCTCCCATATATAATAAATCACCATTGGATCAATGGACCGGTGTTCTGAGGCATGAAGATATCTATCATCTAATAATCATAGACCATTATCCTCGTGTATAATAACATGCTTCATCCCCCAAATGATTGTATAAAAAACATATTTTACATCATCGTAAACCATTGATTCATATGGTGAGCAACTCGTCTATAACTGATGTTCAATACCATCCCCTAAGATGCAAATATCTATGGTGGCCTCCACCCACAATGAGAGGTCAAAATCACATCAAATTAGTCATATATATGTGCCCATGACTTCAATGGTTCATCGATCAACAAAAGTGAGCCAAAATCACTAACATATCCTAATCCACATCATTTATCACCTTTTCCCCTATGACCACATTGACCATATCTTAATGGTCAACACCATCCAATGTACCAAGATCCATGTCCTCATCATGATGACCTCATCACCTCAATCATAATGACCATGTTGCCTCTACCGAGTGATCCTCATCACATCATATATCCTAAGAAATTCCCTCATCCTGAAGACCTTGTCATGTCAGTCCAAGTGATCAAAATTACCTCAATACTTCGAACCAATCCCATCACATTCCTGTTGAACTATAGTTGCCATATCAAATTTAATTAATTTAAATAAAAAAAGCCTAATCTTCCCAATTGGTCAAAATACCCTTACTCATATTAACATAATTATATAGACTAGTTCATACTCAATGGGATCCCATAACATCAAATAATAAATTAAAAAGTAATAATTAATTAATTATGTGTCTCACTCAGTCAACCGATATGTGCGTATTTAAAGATTCACCCCATAACACCCATAAAATTAAGGTGAAATCTAGGCACCACCTACCTTATACTATTATTTTTCTTTCATTGACTATCAACCTCTAACACATGCCAAAAAAGGGAAATTTACTTAAAAAAACATCCAAAAAATAAGGAAAAAGATCTTATGCAGATTTAGAATTTTTTATGCGAAGATAAATGAGAAAATGAATCCATAGGAATGAAGGACATACCATTACATAATCAATGATTCCAATGACCAAAAAAACCTAAACTATAAGGGGTAGATCTCAAGAACCCTTGGAAAAGATAAGGACATGATTGAAGACCCTAGGAACCCTCTATTATGTGTATATAAGAAATAAGAAAGGAGGGGGCCAAGACTTCCTATGGATATTCTAAAAAACCATGTACCACATGTTTTTTGTCATGTATTCAATATATTATGTGTACCAAATTCATGGAAGATATGGGATACATGTTGTGAACTCATTGGGTAATCCCCCCAACATTACACACCCTGCTGCATGTTGTGTAAACCACTTTCATGTTGTGTAACAATTTCAAAATTCTTATTTCTATATGGAAATGTTTTCAACAGCGCAGACCATCCATCCATCCATTAGTGCTCACTAAAACCCCCAGGAAATCCACCAAAACCTAATACCCACCTAAAAACAAGGGCCTTGGATGAGTAAAACTTTCATAATTATGATATGAAGCTTATAATTTATGTATTCCTACCACCAAACTGAAAATTTTAAAACTACCCAAAATGAAAAAATAACCAGTTCAAAAACTAAGCATTTTACTTCTTTATTCCACAAATCATACTTCATGTCCTAAGAATATCATATCCCCATAAGCTTCCTTTGGATATCAGTAATATGAGAATCCAACCCTGAAGTAAACCTTTGTTCTGTCTATGCATAATATACCCAAATTTATCTCTATATAATACATCTATATTGGGCTTATAAATCAGAGGCATTTTCACCCACAAGATAAATCCCTCTTTTTTTTTTACTCCCTTAAAAAATTATAATGGAATCCACCATTTGAACATGGTCTATGGAAATTACTTTCATACTTATCATATATCATTTATTTAGATCAAATAATCTCAAGGTACTAATTTATAACTTATGTCACTTACCTACACTCATGTCTATATTATGAAAGAATTTTTTTGGTCATTTACCCAAAATTGTGTGGTCTATGTGATAGTGTCTTTACGACGAGTTAATAAGTCATTTGATGCCCATCAGAAACAATCCTTGACCAAAAATTTTCTAATAACTCGGATAGTCCTCTGATCCAATATTGTTTCTCAGACCAAGAATGGATCAATTGATCATATATAATTTGGGTGATTGTTCTAGTTTACTTGATCAAACAATACCACAACCAAATCTAGATAATAGTTGGTCCATCTTATATGACTTTAAATAATGCATAGTGGATTTTTATGTGTATTATTTCCTTACATATGAATCATATTTGTGTTATGAACCTCAAATCTATAACTATATGTGTCTTGATTCACATTTCATTGAGATATGTAGCGACAACTAGATTCTCTATTATAGGATCCTTTGTATTAATAATAATTGTGTGTTCCATCATTCATAGACACAACCTTCATCCGAGTAGGTGGTTCTATTTTTTTTTTGAGTTACCAAATTTTTGAAATCATGATTGAAATAAAAAATCCCCATTACATGCAAATAAAATATAATTAGGGAATTTTCCATCCATGGTCAATGCTGATCAAAATTATTCCTTCATTCTCGGAAACATTAATATCAAAAAATAAACTTTGTGGTCCCTTGAAATTTGGATCCTTTCAAACCTCCCTTGTCTATTAGGGATAATTGAATCCATCTTTTGAGGAGTAATTTTTATACTATGAAAAACATTCCAAAATGTGGTTCATGATAATACACCCCAATGTGGCATGTCAACCAGAGGCACCTTTATCGTTAGAAAAAAAATACTATTATCTATTTATGCTTGGACAATATCGTAAGGGAAGCCACTTATCAAACATGGTCAATAGTACTCTTTACATTCTTGTACCATTAAATTTCTTCAACTCCAAAAATCCCAAGATCATTACCTAAAAACATTTCTCCACATATCCAGAAGATATTGGAGCATTGTTGGCCTACAATCCTAACTTCGTTTATTAGTCCTATAACTCATGGTTAAATCTGTTTCACCAAAAACATCAGTTGCATTGTTCAATCTTGAAATCCTTTAAATAACCAATGAAACTATACATAATTCTCAAAAATATGAAAACCCATAAAGGGAAACCGGGTCAATATTAAATTCTCAACTCATTAAATATGTACTTCTTATGATTTTGGAAAAATTGAGCAATAGAAATTGAAAATATGAAAGATTTATTGGGTAGAAAACCTATAAAAGGAGGACTAATAAAAATCTAGTCTCAACCACTATGTCGTATTTATGATATACTTAGAAAATATTAGGTCAGTGACATAAAATACACAAAATTTTCAAGATCCATTGTGTGACTCTAGCAACAATAGAACTATGCTCGCTCGGTCCCATGCACTAGGAAAAATTAAAGCATTACCTCATTTTGATCATTGTTATTTGAACATAATTACACAAGAGAATTTATTTAAATGATCAAATTTAATTTTTATGTTCTATTTTAAATAATAGGGATAATAAAGGAAATTATGATCAATAAAAAATTTACGTTCATTTATAGATAAAAAATTAGTGGATCATCAACAAATGAGATTCTCTCTTCATTATAGTCATGGGTTACAATATTATATCAACATAAATATTGAGCTATTGAAGTGTTTTTAATACCTCACAAATAATTTTTTGAAGATAAGTTAGCTAAGTCGCCTCAGCCTCCTCAGCACTGTGGAGCTCATTTTACCTATTAGCAATGGAAGTATTTCCCCATGCATGGACCACTTCCAACAATAGGTAAATATGTATGCGAGATCCCATTTTGTGGTATCTTTATATTCTTAGAGATGTATTATTTGAATATATTTATCTTCAACATAGTTTTATCATCCCTAAAGCTCCCTGGAATGAGGGAGTTCTTCTGGGATAGTGCAGCTCAAAGATCATTAGTAATCACAAGCATTTTTACTTTAATTATGAATTTTTGTGACCTATTCTCTTTCTCCCACTAGTGGACAATTTACTTCATATTATAGTGGACTATGTGGTAGGAAAATGTACCATACCCTTACATGTTGACATTCTATGTATCTAATGAAGTTGTGAAGGTATATCTTCTTGAGGTTTTTCCAAGACCTTCTCCCAGATGTACTTTCAAATGAATTGTTGACATACCCAAAAATCATTTTGAGCCTCCTACTTTTCCATAGAGTTATCCCCAGGATGATATTCGTACAACGGAAATAATTCACTTATTGAATCATCTAGTTTTTTCATTTCTAGAGTGACATCACCCTAAACTTGCACCATTGGTTGAGTTGGGATAGAGGATTCCACTTTAGGTTTGACTGCTAAAGTCGATGGTACTAAAAGAAAAATAGAGTTTTCCATCAACATTAATAATATAGTAAATATAAATGAAATAAATAAAATAAAAGTGGCTAACGATAATCACTTATTGATAGGTCAACAACTTGTTTTTGGTCTTCCCCAAAATCCCCAATCTCATCAACTAAAATGGGGATCTTCTAAGAAGGAGAAAATTCTTGAACATTCTCAGAGCTCTGGATTAGAGGATCATAGGAATCCACTACTATGGATCTAGATATTAAATTTCCTTTACTACAGAAGTATGATAATTCTTAGTTCCCTAATCATGGATTTCATTGGAAATATTTTATACAAATAAATCTATACAAGTGGGATTCCTAATTAATATATTAGATATAAGAGTGTCAACCATGTGTGAATAAATAAGAAACTCCCATTAATCCAACTCCCTATCAAATTCCCCAAACTCCTCTAGGGAGTGAAGAATATAAATATGTTGGAAAATATCTTCTATTTCATTTATTTCATTATTTCATGGTTCTTGCCTTGCAACATCCCCATCATTGGGGATATATGAGATTCTAGAATCCGGATCCAAATTGGCCTTTACATTAACTCTTTCAACCATATTTGTTTGAAGAAATGTCCTTTTCAGGCCCTATTGAATCATGATCAGCATCAACACCTTCATTGGATCATCCAAGATCCCTATCATCCCCTTTTGGATAGTGATAGGGAAAGTGGTGATTTTAATTGGTTTCTCCAGTGTATGTGGTGGATCTGAAATATCATAATGGGAAGATTCATTGATTTCTAGACAATATCCTATTATACCTAATTAACAATACCAAGATCATGTTCTCCTTACATGATTACTAATGAAATTGGGGTTAATACCCTCAAAATATATCTCATGGAAGGTGAAAAATCATCAGCAATAGTCTACACTTCACCTATAGAATTAGCTCTAATCCCATTTTGATAAGAGTGGGGAGTAGATTAAATAACCCGCATGCATGATCATATGCATATTTTGGACAACTAAAGAAAAAAGGAAATTGTGAAACTTACCCCATATAATGACACTTCTAAATAATGTTTTTCCATAAAACTGTGTTTCACCTTGGATGGTTAAGGACTGGAACTTTACTCCTCATACACAGTCCCTGGGGGAGGCATGTGAGGATTTTCTATAGCTATTACCTCCTCTATAAGACTCTAGCTTAGGGACTGTTACCCTAACACAAGAGTAGACTCTTTATCCCTAATGGGGTTTCCCACCAGAGAATACCTTGGTAATTCCATTTCTAATGACTCTCCCTCTTCTCACTGCAAATAAAAGTCATGGGTCTTCTTAGTGAAAATTTATTACTCAAAAAAATAAGGAAATGGAGGGGGATTACATCATCAATATTGGAAAACTATGCCCATTAATCAATGGTTTTATCACCCAGCCCCTTGACAGTGCTTCGATCAATCATATCAGTTACCCACTTTATAGTTGTAATTTTGTCATCGATGGAATATATACGCATCTTTAGTTCATAGATATAATTTTTCACCTCACCAAGGTTGGTATTGAAATAAATATTGGAGGGTGCTCGAATATTTCCAAGCTATGGGATATGAATACTAACATGAAGAAATATCAACATGTCCTAGATCATAGAATTATTTTTCCCCAAAAGTGAACCACTTCAGGCTACACACAATATAATTCTACCATAGTCAGCTATAAAAATGTCCTGACATATATCGACATTATAGACATTCCAAGTTTCTTCACCCCAATAGGGGTGTAGATAAGTTTAACTATAGTTTCCTCCTAATGATGGAGACCAGATCACCTTGACTATACCTTAGATGGTATATAATTTTTCACATTCTCTCACCTAGTATCCCATGATCATTGTCATGGGGGGAGATTGTGGAGCTTTATCACAACCACTCGTAGAATGACTATTCTTTCCCTGTTGGAATCATTTAGAAATATTTTTATAATATTAAACTTGAGGGATACAATTTTCAAAAACACATTAAGGATATGAGGAGATCCAGGTACTAGTATACTTGGGCATCAACCTAATGGGTTTATCTAGTGAAGGAAACTAGATTAACGCATGAGATACTTCCTGATCCATGATTACCCAATGTTTCATGGCCTCCATTAGATGATTATTTTTTTGAAAATCTATAGTGGGATATGGTTTGTTATTTAAGACACATGATCTAGTGTGAATATATATATAGAGTGTAGGATTCAAAAATGATTTCTCCATCTATTAATATTTCCGAAACATAATCCTATAATTCCATCATGTATGACCTCAATTCATAATCACTAAGGCCATTGTTTTGGATTTTTCTGGTGGTAGATCCCCATTTATTAATAAATTGAAATTTTCAAACACAATGAAAATATTCATAGCTGCCTCATACATCAAATTCAATGGACCGATTCTTGAGATATCAGGAACAAAGGGCTGGAATGGACACCTAGAATATAATCCTCACTTAGTACCTCATAGGAGATAAAATTCACTATTATCCATTCTCATAACACTTGTAATTGTATTTAAATTCATAAAAGTTCCTTTCATGTATAAACATACAGAAAGATCCAATAGATATTTACTAAAGTAGGGGATACCAACCCTAAATTATCTTCATCTACAAGCTTGTCTACCATAAAAAATATCACTAGTCTCAAACCAACATTATATTCATGAACTCATAACATATAAATACTTATCCACATATCTTGAATCCAATGAGGTGGGTCTTGGTATAAATTTCAAAGATTTTGGAATACCTCTATGTATTATACTTGCATTGCTACAAAATGGGCCAATACTTTCCTGGGATGCCTCTCTTACCAATCATAGGATGTACATTTTGGTATTGATATATTGGTCCCAACCTCTTGAGATCAAATAAAAACCCCATCCACATCTCAATATTTACATCACCAATTATGTGAGGGTCTTCCTCTCGGACCTTCTGGGTTATTTCAATAATTCATGGACTAGTGTAGGTGTTCGGTTGGATGAATTCATCATACATCTCTCTAAGGATGGGTACTCCTGAAATATTATAGACATCCTAAAAACTTATTTAAACCTATTTGGTTATAAAATAGAATGTATTAGTATATATGTTATAATGGATAAAAATATTTTAGAATATATCCAGATTCTTATACACATATGTCTATGAAATCCACATAGCTTTATAAATGCGGAATTTCTTCAACTCAGCTTCAAACATATCACAAATATTACACCCCCAATAATCACTCATTATTTATATATTGAACCCTAATCCTTCATAGAATTCCTTGTATTCCGTACACTCTTTTTATTTGTTTGTCTCCTATTGATGGAAAATGGATGATTAGAAAATGCATCTTTCACTCAGTAGTATGAGGTTTCTAATCTAGAATGCTCACATTGTGGTTTATCAAACACAGTGAGGGAATAATTCCTTAATTTATGTATCATCCCTAGGATTATATTTGGTGGTTGGTATGGTTTGTTTAATCCAAGAACTAGGATTGTGACATTTATTCATTCAGCCTCAGGATAAGCCCAACCTCCTAAACTCTACATCTGTACAAAGATAATCATTCTCTCTCAATATAATAATGATGATTCTTATTAAAATAATTAAATAGATTTATAAGGGTGGGTTTATAAAATATTTAGTTCCTTAAACCACAAATATCAAACATATCCTCTATCTTAGAAAAAAAATTCATCCGATACAAAAACCATTTTCCTATCCTTTTAAAATCTATATGGAATCAAAAAAAGTATTTTAGCTCAAAGGTTTTATTTTGGAATAATCTAGAAGGTAGTTTAGTAAAGGGATGACCTCACATAATTCACTCACCCTAGTGACCTCACGTGGGTCACCTACCCAAATTACCATATGTGAAACATCCACTTAATTGATTTGGAGGAAGAGCCTCACTAAAGTTACTTCATGGAAAATACTCACATAAGTAAATTCATACTGTATGAAAGGAGAACATTTGTGTATGACTAGAATAATGAAATAACACATGTGAGTGAAAAAATTTATGTGTAGGGAGACTACTAGGAAGGTGAATTTTTTTATAAACATGTGGTCACCTACAAAGCCGACCTACTTGGAAGACCTCTGCGACCATACCTGCATGGTCATCATTCCAGACGACCTATATAAACAATCATGTTTGACTGAACTATGTGGCTAGACCTATGTGGTCATCATGCATGACAGGTATGTTCAATTCCCCCTATCACCAGATGAAATATTCCATGTTTTCCTGAACTAAAGATGAATGATGCACCAACTTGTGATGCCTTATGAATGATATGTCAATCAATTATAATATTTACTCATTCCTTGATATTAAATCCTCATTATTCTAATTAGATCCAATCATAAGTGGGGAATTTGTTTGTAATTCCTTTTTATTTAATCATGAAATTTTATTCATAATAAGTGTAATACAAAGAAAATGAACTTATCCACCTTTGAATTCACCCATCCAATACCTATGTTTAGCATCTACATGATCATGTTTCCCGTGCTAGTCCAAGAAGCATGAGAAACATTCATAGCCATCCATCTTAGGTAGGTTTATACATTGAATGTCCAACATGAACAAACATCCTTTATGATTCACCTATGAGAGGGACTTGAATACGATACCTCTTTTTCTCAGGGTCCAATGTTTTCATTTAAATAAGACCCCAAAGCTCCACATTTTAGACGATTAGAATATAAAGAGTCGGCTCAAAGCTATGAATACCCATGTACCTCTCTCAAGTCATCTAAACCCTCAGGTAGCTTCAAAGGACTAAAACAAAAGAGGTAATTTATTGATAGTCATGGTATTAGAGTTTCTCCAAGGTCCAAACCACCAAGGACTTACATAAGGAACCATTTCCCCTTGTCCAAACACACAAGGGAGAAGGGCCCATCCATCGATCTAAACACGAGCTCAAATATTCTAGGAGAAACTGAGGATTCCCATAGAGATGAATGTAAGGTCACATCCAAGTGTGATTTGTAGGTTTTTTTCATATAAGAATTCAACCCCTACCCCCCCATGTATAATCTGGGTGAGGTTCCTCCTATCTCGCCCAAGAATCACATGGAAAAGAATTATCTTGCCCACCAAGGTATCTATTGAGTGACATCCAATATTTATCACCAATGTAATACCTGGGTGATATCCATCCTAGATCGCATAGGTATTATCTAGGAGAATCACCCTCCAAGCCAAAATTAATATCTCATGCCATCAATGAAAGTTCACTATTTCACCTAGGCCTCATAACTAAAGGATAAAAAATCAAAACATCAACCAAGGCCTCCAGACTTATATAATCATAGTATAGGATGCTCCAGAACATCCCCCATATAATTTTACATTACATCAAAAAAATAACTTCCTATAATTATCCATCCTAATAGGTCGGTTCCTGATCATATTTTCAATATTTCAACCACTCGGTAATGAGGACCCCAACCTTATATTCATTTTAAGGGACCTCCCCATTTTAGACTATGAGGGGAACTACTTGTTTTTACTTTAATGAGGGATAGTGTTGTATCCTTACCTCCTCCTCCATGAAACATTAATCTTGGCATACCTACAAGAGTAAGCCCCTATCCTTTCTTGCAAGACATATCCTACCTTCTATACCCTTACCCATATCCCCTAGTGGAATAAGAAGATTATGTGAAGTGTGAAAACATCAACTTCTTGTAGTTTTCCACCCCATGCATGACTCACTTGTCTTAGAATTAAATGGTGATCATAACACTAACACAATAAAATATTCTCATTTGGCCTCTCTTGTAAGTGTAATACTAAAAAATTGTGAACTTGGTGGGATTGATTCTGTACTCAAATGACATATCAAAATCCTCCCTATGGTTCAAAACCGACACATTCAATCCACCATCAACCTTACTAGCCTATATTCCTTATATTATCATTACCACATATAGGACGATATATTAATTCTAGGTCCTCTTAAGCTCTTCCTCATTAGTCTGTATTCCTAATGAGAGTTATATCTAAAAGGCCACATTTATTATGATATAAATCCAATGTAATGAGGCCATATTTTCCATGGGGTCAACCTTTAAGGGATGATAATTCATAAGTCCTACACCCTGACACTAAAATTCATATTATTGTTTTTTTCACATGACCTTATAATGTATGACATGTTCGGTTAAGTGGCATTGAACTATGTGGGTTCTGATCTCTCTAAAGAGGATACATATAAAGCTCATCTCATGGGCCCGATCCGAAAATCAAAACTCAAACCACCTCCCCAGAAGACAACAAACTCCAACGCACTCAATCATGAGTTTTTAAAACCACGACCCTTTAAAATAAACCTAGAACTAGTAAAAAACCTACCAAGATGTTTAAACATTGATATTTAAATATGGATCTCTCATTAGAGAACATTAGATACATATATATGGTTTCATTTATGGAGAACTTATGATACATATAGATGGTTACTATTGAATGTATATGTGGTCAATTGAAAATACGAAAGATGTACAATTTTACATTATGGTTTATAAATGATTCATGAATAAGACATAAATCTATAAGAACGACTTAGGGTAGGAACAAAATTCCCCCAAAATGTGTGTCATGAGCCCAAAATCCAATCCTCTTAACCAAGGTGAGTCCCTAAGCATCAGAGTTGGAATGTCTAGTGATCACTTACCATTAGAAAGAAGGTAAATATCATAAAAAATTTAATTTTTTGGTGGTTCTAATTCTATGAATAAATCTCATTTGAAATCAATAGAAAGGGGATGTGAAATTAAAGTAGTGTATCATTGTGAAAGATTGTACAACCATACTCAACACCCCACAATCAATAATTAGGCCTATAGATTCCACTAGAAACATAAGCTCTTTAATTTATGAATTACCATACCTCAAATTTTATTTATATAATGAAATGGTTGAATCCTAGAGTAATGGAGTTAACAATTATTGAAATGGAAAATGTGTTGATTATTCCAATGAGATCCAAATGGGATAAAGTTTTTTGTTAAAAATCCATTGGTTAGGTTTACCTATATAGCAGTGGATATGAATAACAATCAGAACCATAAAAGCTACCTAGACTAACTAAAGAATAGAGGGATGATGATTAATAGCTGTTCAATGGATAAGGACCATAGTGTAATTGAGATTTGACATCCTATATTTCAAGATTTTGGGAATAAGTACCCAAGGGCATGCCTCAAAGGAGTTAATAAATATTTCAAATGTGAGGGGATTATACATTAAATTTTTGATTTTTTAAGTGATATAAATCTATAAACCAATATAATGGATGGTAAAAAGGTCCAACCTAATTCTCCACACAAACATAATTGTTCCAAAAACTTGAGTTTTAGTATCATGAAAATTTATTCAATAATCCAAGGGTTAAAAAGGATAATAGGCATCAGAAATCTCTAAAACTATAGGAATAAGGAAAGGGTGATTAAATTACTATAGTTAAAGTAAAATTTGTTAAGAAAATGATAATTTATAATTAATTTATGCTTATCCTCCACATAAAATTTGTGTATGTATCATTGTATTATGATTCTATACACCATAGAATATCTATGATGTTTTCTAAAAACATTCAGTCACTACCGTGATGATATGATTATAAAAGAACAATTTTAGTTAAATCACTATTGTATCCTAAATTGTAGTTTATGGGAATATAAATCAATTAAATAATATAATAATTCATTGAAATTTTGTAAATTTAATGGCTATCTCCATATATAAACTATATTAATTACAAGAATAAGGATATTTAGATCAAATGATTAAAAAAAATTCAATTTTGGGGATAATATTATTATGAGGGAAAATATGTGTTTTCTTGTGTTTTTAAGATAGAAATAATGATATCTCAAAAGAAAATTATTATTGAGTCATGGATATCATATCAATACCCTTAACTATTTTTCATTTGTATGTGATAATTAGAATTGCATGGATACTATTTATTTAAGTTCAGTATAATATAATGCATCGATATTTTTTTATTAATTTTCATTAAAATATATTTTTTAATTCTTGTGATGAACGCAAAACAAAACCAAAATGAATCATGAAATAACTTATTAAAAAAACACCATATGATAGGAAACATCATTAAGAAACATTCAATAACAATAAAGCCTCAATTAAATTAAAATATAATAAGATGCTTTATTATATAACCATATATTTAAATTCCTTAGATTTTTTTCTTTTAAAAGTATTATTTATGTATTTTAATACCATTTAATTGATTAAATTTAATTTTTAGAAGATACATAATTAATTACATGTGTTTAAAACAATAAAATGTTAAAAATGAATATTTTTCAAAGAACCATTTCTAAATTGAGGTGTATTTTAACTAAACATGTAAATTGATGACTTTTTAAATAATATTATGATAATATGTAATATTTAAAACTAATCTATTAACATTTATTTAATTATAATTTGATATGAAAAAAGATTAAGAGAATTTAATAAAATTTCTTATTGAAGATATATAATCCATGATACTCATTTAATAAAAAAATTAATTGTAGATAATAAAATTATCATCATCAAATGTTTATTATCAATCATAGAAAAATAAAACCATAATTTAAGTAACATAAAATAATGGTAACTAAAGAACATTTCTTATGTAAAATAAATTTAACATGTTAGAGTAACACCTTTTTCAGTATAAAATTGTATGAGTGATTAAACAAGTGAACCTAGAAGCCTGTGAAGAAAAGAAATATTAATTTGGAGTTTTAGAGTCATTTAATGAAAAATGAATAAAATATTTTTTTTTTATTTTGTTATAAAATTAATATAATTTAGTTTTCTAATGACTTTGTGTGACTATAAGTTTGTTTATGATTTTTTTCTATTTAAGGATTTCATCTTATTTTCATTAATAGAAATGTTTAGATAATATGAATGAGTTCAAAAAATTTTTATCCAATATTCTCAAAATATTAATAATAAATGAACAAGGAATACTATTTCTTTGTTTTGGTATAGTATAGATAGTACAAGGATGTAAATGTAAAAATATAAAGACAAAAATTTTTAAATTCCACCAATATTTCATCAAGAATAAAATTAAGGTTATTTTAAACTTGAGGGTATTATCCATGAAGAGTAATTATTCCATATTAATTGATTTTATAGAATACTTTAAGGGTTTTGGGAACTACATTGAGAATAAATGTTAGGTATAAGTGTTATAGAAATTGATTCTTTGATTTTTAAGGGTATGTGATATCGACTTTATAATATACATGTTTTGAAAATATATAGGGGTTCAAAATCATTGGAATAATTTATAACGCCTTTTGTTTTTATTCAAATTATTTGGGATTTGAATTTAATATAATTTATAAAGCAGGTAAGAATCTAAGTAAAGGATGTGTATCTTTATCACGTTTCTCTTATATGATAATAAATATGATTCATTAATTAATATTTTTTAGAAACAGAATGAGAAGATAAATTAAGATACATTAGATTCTATAACATGTTTTAATAAGATGTTATGGACAAAATTGTCTTATCCTAGATAAAGTTTTTATCAAATTATTTTTTAAAATATGATAGAATATGATACCAACCTAGTGGTGGTTTATTTTAATGAATAAAATTTTATTTTTCAAGAAAATACCCTAAAAACATAGAATAGAATACAATATGTGGAAATAATATTTTATGTGTTAGATATTCATAATATAAGAAAATTAATGTTATCTCCTAACACAAAGATGATTCTGTTGAATCCCAGTAAGAGATTTTGAGAAGAATATAATGTCTTAGAACCTAGTGAGAGTATGTTTGGAATTAGATAAGTTCTAAGTTAATTAATAAAAGATTATACCAATCTAAGATTAATTTATTATTCAATTAATATCATAATGAGTTATGATATATGGCAGTAAATAAAAATTTAAATAGTCACAATTAGTTTCTATAATAAAGATATTATTAATATTTTCAAGCATATTTACCTAGTTAAATTCAATTTATTTCATAAAATATTATAGGGTATAATGGTAAAGTGAATTGTAAATGGTTTCATATGATTAGCATAATAAAGTGAATATCACTTTATCATAAAATAGTTTAGGATATGAAAATTAGTAGAAATGTAAATAGTTACATGATATCAAGGATAATGTTTTATGGAAAGGGATACAAGGAAAATAATGATGTAATTATAAACATTTCTAAGCAGAGAAAAAAAGTTGACATCAAAAAATATGATATTGTGAAGTAAAGGATTTTGAATATATATTTCAATAGTTGAAATTTAAGAATATAATTCATTATCACCATTTTAAATCTAGATTAATTTATATATGTTACTCACCAAAGAGTTTGGTGGGAATATTTTATTATGTGGTCACATATATATGTGATAAAAATAAAATTTAGATGTCATGAATTAATAGAACATAGAAAATGTAGAAAATATAATGATAAATTGGTAGTTTATCATTTATTATGTGACACATGGGTCATAATGTATGGTTTTGTTAAAAATTATGTAAATGAGGTTTAAGAATATTATATATATAATGGTTTATAAAGAAAATCTACATTTATCATTCATTCTTGTGAGTTGTAGTTTATTTTACATTAATGATTGAATTATAAATATCCCGTTGAGGACTTTAGTTTTCCCTAATTGATGATAATCATAGAGTATTATGAGTTGTGATGATATGTTAGGGTTCAATTTAAACAATTATTTCACTCTTATCAAAAGGTTTTATACATGTTAAGAATAAGATATTCATGAGGTAATAAGTAGAGACTTATTACTTTATCTAAATATCTGAAATATATCTCATGGAATTTCATATAGTCATCAATATACATAGGGATGAATTCTTATTATCAATCCTCCTTAACTAATTTTGGCGATATATATAAAATAATAATCTCTATACATTGATACCCTACTTATGCAAGTCAAAATGTGAACTTATGATGAGATCCAATTTGTCACAAATTATCTACTAAATTTCAATAAAAATTAATCCACAAATATAGATAAAACCATTTAAAATAATTGAATTTTTTTTCTTTTGGGAACTATAGAACTTATTGATAAATATCTTGAATATTGGATTTTAATTATTCTTATTTATGTTGGAATTAATTGAGAATCCATTATTTTTTTGTGAATTGGAATTTACTGATTTAAAATTTATTTAGTTCTAATTTCCATTAATTTAAGTTATTTTAATTATAATTAATCAATTCAAATACTAAACTATAAATTTCAATATATAGGTCAAATATGTAAAAATAGAGTGTCTTGATCGACCATGAGGCTCAATTGGTTGCATGATGAATTTGATCAACCTTGTGAGGATCAACCATGTGTGGAAATTTTGTACTGTTCTTAATCGAACACACATTGGTCATAGATAAACATAATGTTCATGTTTCTACAATGGAATCAATAAATCATGTGTCTGAAGTGAAAATAATAAGAAGTCATGGATCATTCATAATAACCCAATCGACTATATGATCATTTCTATCAATCACAGTTCTAAGCTCCCCAAGAGTTGAAGAAACCACAAGTGAAGATTTGTTTAGCTATTCCACTCAACTAGTAAATCATTGAATGAAACCACATGACTGAATATACCAATGTATTGAACACATGTTCAAGCCCATCAATCATGAATGTCCTTTATATAGACAATCCAAGACTTATATAATTTTTTTGGGTAGAATAGATTTAAAACTGAAATTCCAAGAATATAAATAATTCATCCAAATATCAAAATAAAAACTAATTCCCACTATTCATTAAAATTGAAGAATAATATATCAAGTGATCGACACATCATGAATTCAACAATGATTATGGATCAATTTATATTGGGAATAATTAAGAAGGAGGGAGAAGATTCTCAAGATGCGATCACCAGGATAAATCATGAACCTTGATCTGGAAATATGATAATCTAATGGAGAAGAACTCAAGCTCAAGGAATGCAATTTACCGAAAATGTTGATGGTTTAAGAATTATTGGAGGATAATGAGGATTCAGGTTTCACTCACATGGGATTAGGAGCTAATAAATTTAGAATGAGGGTTCTAATTTTTTATTAAGAGCTTGATTGTTCATTGGAAGAAGGGTTTTACAACCAAGAATTCTTGATTGAGATGAGTTTGTGAAAATTCTTATTTTATTTTTATTTTTCTTTATTGTATTCTATGATTTTACACTATTCAATTAGTGGTAAATCCAATGATAATCCCATTAACTTATTGATGAATTTTGATTATAACTAATTATTATCTTTTATTCATCTCTTTAGAAGTTCTAATTTTCATTAGACAATATTATATTTTAATTTTCTTTTCCATTCACTTTCTTCTTCTCTCATACTCATATTTTATACAAAATCCACTTAGATTCTTTTAATAGCTTGTGATCTAGAGCTGTGGATCGATCTGAGGGCCATTTGAGTTTTTATCACCAGAATATGGAATAAAAATGGATACAATGATGATTGTGTTTACTTATTCAATATTAAATAATTTGGTGATGCTAGTTAATTGAGGTTTCATGTGATTTGATAGATAATAGGATATTGAAATGGAATAATAATAATTTAGCAGTTAAGGAATGGGAAAATATGAATCCATACTACTATCTTTAAAACCGATTCTATAACTTATACAATTTCATATACAACCCAATTCAATCTCAATTTTTACATACACTGAACCCATGAACAATATAAAAACACACTTATAAAAATCCCCTATCCAGATACAAATTGAACCTCACTACTGATTAACAAAACACGGGTTTATAAATTTGTTGTTTGAGAAACATGTGACATGATTCTCATCTACCTAGAACTATTGATAAAGAGTCTTAGTATGGTGTCTTTTCATTTATTTTATTTTAAAAAATTTCAACACATGACCATATCTAGTTCATTTCACCTCTTTTTTTTATGAAGATATTTAAATAACTATACTAGAAATACTCATGACTATAAAAATTAATAAATAATTGGAAATGGATTTTTTCACATTACCATTGAAAAATTCTATATCAACCAATACTTCTTTAACTTTAGTTACTACATGAAGTTAAAGCAAGGATGAAAACCTGGATGAATTTAATGGGACCTTTAGGGATCTATATTCAAAAAATTTCAGTAGTAATAATCAGAATAAAAAACCCAATAACTATTATGATTTTTAGTTAGAACTGTACTGATCGCACTCCTTCCAATGATTCATGTCTCAGTAGGAGGACCCAAATCAAATCCTGAGTGAATTTTATGATGTTTTCATAAATTGTAAACCAATATGATTCCCTAAATATCCTGTTATCTATAAGGTTTTGACCTTATCCCTTAAAAGTTATATCCAAGGAGTGGCTCTACAACCTATAACATGGAGAAGTAACTGCTTAGGATAAACATCATAAGGTATTACTCCACATATTTTCCACACCGTAAGGGTCAAACTGCTATGTAAGGGGATATATAGAATCAAAACATCAGGTCAAGAATCAATTTATGAGTTTAGGAATATATTCAAGTGGTTAAAAACATATTCTCCGCACCAAAAATTTAAATACAACTACACCCTTGAATTATTTAACGAAGGAATCATAAAAAATGACAATAATATAGTGTATGATTCATTTGAAGGGGAACTGATAGAAATACCACATATTGTAGTTAGACAACTTTTTGAGAGAATCTCCAAAAAATACTATAAATTTGTTATAATAACTTCCATAAGAGGAGTGCATGTGGAAAAAATTTACATCTCACTTTTACTTTAACATAAAATTGAAGAATTTCCCTCTCTTGGGATAATTTTATTAATAAACAAGGTACATGAGAAATCACAAACCACACCTCTGAGAGTATTCAAAATTTTCCACTCCACAAATGACTACATTAATGGTTGTCCTTATGTTCATGGAATTTAAATTTTTAATTCTATATTCTAAAATAAATACTAGTAGTAACAATCCTATAATCAAGGATTTAATGAGTTTTCCAATACTCAGTTTGGAACTAGAACCCAACATCCCTCAAGACAACCAATCCAGTATGATTTTTAACAAATGTTCTTTACACCACCATTTTGGGGACCCAGTTTTCAACCAATTATGAGATACAAACTATGAAAATATCAAGAACCAGTAATAGAGGAACTACTAAAAAATATTATGGGGTCTCAATCCACTCAACAATCTACCTTTATCCCACATACATCGGAATTGATGAATATTAAGGGAAATTTTAGCTAGATTATGACTATCCTCAGTAATGTAGAAATATAAGGTCTAGGTAAATTTTCATCTCACTGAATTCCTAACCCCAATAGAAAATTTTAGTTCCATTTCTATAAAGGGTGGAAAGGATATGAAGAACAGTGAATAATCACTTTCTCAAGACAATAATGGAAGTGTAAAGGCATATGAACCCATAGAATCTATCCCTGAGAATAAATATGAAGAGTAATTTCCTATGTATATATAATATATGAAAAAGGGAAAGGAAAAATCTAATATGTAAGACCTACAATAACCTCAACCATCCTTTTCTATAATAATAAAACCACCTGTGAGAATCGGTAAAGTAGAATTATAACAAGAGAACTTAGAGATATTTGAAAGAGTATAAATCAACATTCCTTTACTATAATTCATTCACCTAATCCCAAGGTAGGAAAAGTTTCTTAAATAAATTTAATAAAAAATATAGAAATGTAAGGATATGAAGTGGTATTATTAGAAATAAACATGTTTTCCCTTATTACTGCATAATTACAAAGGAAATATCAAGACCCTAATACATTAACTATCCCTTGTTATATAGGGGAAATTAATTTTTCAAATGAATTGTGTGATTTGGGAGAATCAATTAATGTAATTTCTTATTAAATTTATTATTCCTTATAGATAGAAGATCATAAACCCACATGAGTGGTTATAAAACTTGTAAACTGTGCCACTTCTTATCCATTTGTTGTTCTAGTGGATGTTCTAACAATGATGAAGGGATTGTTGTTACATGCTGAATTCTACATTCAAAACATAGAATAAGAGAGAGGTAAATCTCATTCCACCATTATTCTATGAAGCCCATTTCTGTAGACTACCAAAATAATAATAAATGTAAATGAATTAACAATGTCAATTTATTTTTGGGAGAAAAAAAAGAAATTTATTATTTTAGACTTGATATAACCCCAAGATGAAAAATCAATTTTTTAAATTAAAACATTTTGAATTTCTTTATTATTTTAATGAAAAAATGAAATGTTTGAGATATAATCTTATAATAAGAATACCTACAGAAACATGATTTTTTGGATGAATATGTTTTTGAAAATGATTTATATATGAAAATAATTCAACATACTGTTGAAAGTTATTTTGATGAAATTTATTTTAATGATTTTCTTGAAACTATCCAAAATACCATTACCTTATATTTGAAGGCTAAAAATATGGACTGTTCTAAGTTGAAAACAACATTTTAGAATCTACTTAATTTGAATTGACGTTGCTTCCATCCAACTTAAAATATGTATTTATAAGGGAACATGAAAAATTGTCGATTATGATTTCAAACAATTTGGTACCATCATAGGAGTACCAACATCTTGAAATTCTAAAACAAAATACTCTCTCCATATTCTAGTCTTTAGGATGCATTCTAGGGATTATCCTCACCAACATTATGCACCATATTTTATTATAACATCAATCTAAATCTATAAGGAATCCAAAAGGAGGCATAATCCAAATTTGATGGAGGTTATAAAAAATGATTTCAAAGATATTTTATTCATAGGAATCATTTACCCCATCTCAGATTCCCAATGGGTGAGTCCCATTCAAATTGTTCCCCAAAATTCAACTTTTAAAATTTTATTGAATGAAAATAATGAGTCAGTGACCATAATAATTGAAAACAATTGGAGGGTTTGGAAAGATTATAGGAGACTAAATCATGTGACCTGAACAACCCAGTTACCCATACCCGTTATAGACCAAATTTTTTAGAGTCTATTTTGGAGGGTTTAATAATATTTAGAGGATTATTTTATGACTATTTTCACATTATAATAGATTTAAAGGACCAGGACAAGACCAAATTCACTTATCCATTCGGTATGTTTATTTAATGGTGGATTCCCTTTGTATTTTGTAATACCCTGGGTACTTTTCAATACTGCATGGTATGTAACTTTTCAGATGTAATTGAAAGCTATTTTTAGGTAATTCTAAATGATTTTAATATCTATAGAGCACACTTTGAATCCTTTTTGGAAATATTAGAAAAATTTTTAAAAATGAATTGAGAATAATTTGGTTTTAAAATTCATCAAAAGATATTTCATGGTGAGTAAATGAAATTTATTGGGACATATAATTTATAAACATTAGATTAGAGTAGATAAGTCCAAATTTTACATTATTTTTAAACAACCTTACAACACAAAATTGATATGGGTTAAATATTTTTTGTTCCATGTTGTAGTTTATAGAAGATTCATTAAATATTTTTTAAAAATTGATTTTCACTTGATTAACTTAATAAAAAAGGAATCAGTTTTTGTGTTTGATGATTCATGCAGGGAGGTATTTCATAATCTTAAGGAATGTATAACTATAGACCATATTATCTACCCACCTAACATGATCCACCCATTTGATATACTAAGTTATGCCTTAAATAAGGATGTGGGAGTTGTGATATACCAAAAAATTGATGGGAACCCTCAAGTGATATCCTACACTTATCATAACCTATACATATCTAAAATAAATTACACAAAAATAGTTTTTATCAATAGTTGTTACATTAAAAAAGGATTAATATTATTTATCAAGAATTAAGGTGGATAATTTTTCTGACCATCCCACATTTAGATATTTGACCAATAAAGATTAATAAATGTACATTTTAGTGATATTGGTGTTGCCACTATAAGAATTTCACTCTGATATCAAGTATAAGAAGAGATGTAAAAATAATTTTGTAGACCACATGAGCGTAATTCATCACTCTTCTAATGTAAATCAATCAACCAATACAATATTTTATCAATATTTCCATGATAAGAGGTTATAAATTGTGACCCAAGATTCCTAGTATGATGATTTGTTCAATTATCTAGTCACATCAAAGGTAACTCCCCTCATTACTACACATGATGCACTTAAATTGAAATTTGAGATAAATTTTTATGCTTGGGTGTATTATAATTTATAGAAAATTCAAAACAAAAAAGTAATTGAGAGATGAATCCCTAAATGAGAGGTTAATTTAATGATTTAATTTTTCCATACACATACATATAGGGGAAATTATTGACCTCAAATAATAGCCATGAATATTTTAAAAGGTTTTTTATTTGGGTCCTTGATTTTTATGGACTGTAATAAATTTTTTAAATCATGTCGAAATTGTCAGCTTATTAGTTTAATTATAAAAATCCATAAAATTATCCAATTAAAATTAATTTTTTTTGTGAAATATATTATGTATGGTGATTATATTTAATGTTCCCATTTCCTATATAATTTGTAGTTTTCTGTATTATTTTAGCAGTGGACTCTAAATCCAAATTGGTTGAAGCAAAGGCTACCCAAATTGTTGATTCCAATTTTGTGATTGAGTTTCAAAAATCAATTTTTTTTAGGTTTGGAATGAATCGATCTATAATAAATGATCAAGGAACAAAACTCTATAATAAAAACATGGAATCCCTTATAAAGAGGTATGGAGTCCACCAAAATAACTCAATTGTATATGACCCCTAAAAATGGGTAGGTTGATCTCTCAAAAAGAAAAAATTGAGAGGATTATTAAAAATATAGTACAACCCACATAGATATACTAGATTAGGAATATGGAAGATTCATCATGGTAATACAAGACTAATTTAAAAACCTCCATTGGTATATATCCATACATAACTGTTTAAGGAAGAAATAATCACTAGTTGTTCAACAGTGTCCCAAATCCAGATAGACTATGAAGATATTTATCCTTGATTTTTTCATGGAAGGAGAGAAGAGAAAGATATATATAATGTGAATTGAGGAGTTGAAGAGGGATACATATGAGAACACCCTTCTCTACAAGGAGAATGCTAGATCTCTCCATAACAGACACATATAGATAATATAATTTCCTGTTGGATATAATGTGATGTTGTTCTGCTCAAGGATAAATCTCATTCCTAGTACACATCATTGCATGTATCCTAGACCATACATAGTAACTAATAACATTCCATTTCACATATTTTAGATAAAATAAGATAAATCAAAGAAACCATAAAGGTGAATAGATAAGAGTTACATGAGTAATTTTGGAATGAACCAACGGGGGAGTCCATGCTCCTCTATTTTTTTTGTTGAATAAAGTAACCTTATGTTGTCTCATTCCTTCATACTAATCTAAATACATTTTTATTTTAAATCTATTTTTCTTGAAAATACTTGTTGGGATTGATTTGTATTATGGTTTAGATAAGTGTGGGGTGGAGGAAAAATCAACTTTGGATGTAAATACCTTTGCCTATTTTATTTTGTGTCATTGTGTTTTTGTCTTCAAATAAAATAAATCACATTATTTAAGACCTATTTTTTGAATTTTTACATAAATTTTATATGGTATAGATTCTAATTTTTAACTTTTGGAGTGTTTTTTGGTAGTTAAACTTCAACTCCAATTATGACTTTCTTAGAAAAAATTCAATGCTAATGTGTATGGATTTTACTGGTTTTGAAACAATCTAACATAGATGAAAATTGAGTGAATTTTATTACCATTATAATGGAATTTTGGTTTTTGAATAAATAAATGTAATTAAATTGAAAATATATTTATCGAATTTAAATTATAACATTTGGAATTTTTAATTTTAAACTTAATTCAAGGAGACTTATACTTTGTGAAAAAATGTCCTCTAAGAGAAAACAAAAATATGTCTAAATAATTTATTTTAAACTATAATAAAATGGATAATTAGGATCCCACAATTAATCATTGAGATATTAGGAACTAAATGTTGTTGATTTCAATGTTTATAATTTTTAATTTTACTTTCCATAGTTTTAAAAATCAACAACACTTTTTTAAAACCTTATTTTACTAACATTAAATATCACAATTATGTTATATTTTTGTTGTGGAAAACATCTTTTCCACTGAATGTTTAAATAATCCTTGACTAAAAAAATATAAATTTTTTATATTTCAGTCTGATCCATCGGACTGACCAAGGAAAATTTTATCAGATTGATCAATATCCTTTCCATCAGACTAGAAATAATATATCCCATTGGGATAACTATAGTTCATTTGAATGAATTGATGATATTATAGTCCATCATATTGACATGATTTATTCTATTGGGGTGATAATATATAGTCTATTGATGTGATAATTTATAGTTTATTGGTAAGATGGGTTTAGTCCATCAGTATATCTTTTTTTCCATTAGAATTAGAAGTTTAAAATCATATTTACAAATATTACTACTTTTCAGAATACACTGTAACAACATTGTAATGGTGCTATCAAAATGACATTGGATGGAGATATTTTGTTGAGCAGTCTAGTGATGATCATCCAAGACCATTGAAACCAACTTTGATATTCTTGGGATATATAACCATTACAGGGATTTCAATAAATATGAGTGCATTATAGGAGATGTAGATGATTCATTTTCAAATAAATAAATATGATATTCTTAGTGCCTTAACATCTCATTATTATTCATATTAAATCTTCAGAGAGTTTTTGTTCTATGGAATCCATATACGGGTTGTAAATTCCTTTGAATATTTTTTGTTGTATTCTCTAATTATGATATGGGATTAGATTGGGGGTTTTCGGGGATACAATGACAGGTGATACTGATTAGGTTGATCAAGGTATTCCTTGGTATTGGAAAAAAGAGTTATTACCAATATTTATATTGAGGTCCCTCCTTCTGCGGAAAGATAGGCATTGCAGTTAGGTTAAAAACTATGGATATATTAGGTTAGGATTTCAAACATATTTAACTGTTATGGTTAAATGGTGGAATATATTTAATAAATCCTTTAATTCATTCTCACTTTTCTATAATCATTAAAACTACTTGATTTAACAATTTTTATATTCCATTGTATAATTAATATTAGGTTTTTTAATAAATCTTTCTAATGTCACATTAATTAGACTATTGGTAAGTATATTTAGTAACTCTGATTAATTGAATGAATTTTGAGTCTGATACAAATACTTTTATCATTATATAATTTCATATTTTGATCACTTTAACAAAAGATATTTTGGTATTTATGCTAGTTTAAATTATTAACCTACAATTCACTCCCATATTTTAGCCATCCTATACTCTTATGATCCAACAGTTTTTTGAGTGATAAATTCTATTTTAAATCCAATAATTTATTTGAAAATAAATATCTATGTAGAATTCAATAACTTCCTAATCATCAAAAAATATTCCATTTTGAAAGGTGGAATATTGAACCCAAATAAAGAATTGAAAATTGACTTATAAAAATAACATTTGAGTTGTATAGGTGAACCAGAAAGTAGAG
Source organism: Viscum album (assembly GCA_963277665.1). Classification (NCBI taxonomy): domain Eukaryota; kingdom Viridiplantae; phylum Streptophyta; class Magnoliopsida; order Santalales; family Viscaceae; genus Viscum; species Viscum album. The sequence goes on from OY728122.1 coordinate 603,919,835, forward strand.
ATTTGGTCTAAGAAACTTAGTAGATATGGATAAATTGAAGTGTCAGTTATTAAAATTTAAATTCCACATGGATATATTGGTTTCACTTAGGAACTTGGAAATTTCTCATAAATTTAAGTGATGTATTATAATAAATATATATAGGATTAATGACAAATAAAACAATGAATGAATTAGTTATTTTCTTATTTTATTCTATGAATGTTTGAGTCTAGGTAATACCATAATTTTTTATACTTGACCATCTGGTATTGTCTTGTATTGTATTGTTTATGTGTTGGGGAGTGAAGAAATCCAATTTTTCTCAAATTTCAAACTTTATTTCAATAGAAATTAACCCTTAATATAGTTAATACCCAGGTTAATGATTGATTTTTTTTTCATTTGGGAAAATTATAACTTAATTGATAAATGGATTATGTTAAATATTTTTATTATTTATATTCATATTGGAATAAATTTATAAATCATTCTTCAATTATAAATTGTAATCTACTCATTTAAAATCTATTTAATTTTGATTTTATATTTCATTAAGGTATTTTGATACTAATTTGAAAAAACCTATATGAAATTATAACCTTCATTTTTAAGGTAAATGGTGGTAAAATGGAAAATTATCAATCTACCTTGAGGATCAATAGACTACATGATGTATCTGATCAATTGTGATAGGATCAAAAATGTGTGGAATTTTCTAAATTCCCCAATCGACCACATAATGATCATTTATTGACCACATGTTGAAGCTAATATAAAGGAATCAAGTGACCATGCCCTCTAAGGGTCCGTAATAAGATTTCATGGATCAACCACAATAACAAAATTCATAATAAAATCATTTTCGTCGATCATGGATCCATGTTTCCACAAGAGTATAAGTGATTATAAGTGAAACTAAAATGGGTCGTTCCACTCTAGTGACCATGCTTATCAAGAAAAAACATTACCATCCATACCCATGAATCAATTTTACATTCAATCTAATAATCCAGGACATTTATTCATGCATTCAATCTTGGATAAAATCAAATTTGGATCAACATGTATTAAGATCTAAAATTCCTAGAAGGATAATAATTTTTCCTAAAATAAAAATAAAAACTAATTCCCACTGTTTTATTAAATTATGAAAGAAATATATGATTTGTACAGAAATAATCAAATAATTAATAAGGATAAAGAGATAAAGAGACAGATTAAGAAGGTGGGAGAATATTCTCAAGATGTGCTCATATAGAGAATTCATGACCCTCGATCTTGACATATATCGATCATCCCAATAATAGGAAATACAGATTATGGAACATAATTTTTGGGTATTCTCGAAGGTTTAAAATTAAATTATGGAGAATGAGGAGGCCCATGAAATTCATGTGGGTTTGGGAGCCGCTAAAATGAGCATGGGAATTTTAATCATTCTATTTGAGAATGAATGTTCACTGGATGAATGTGGTTTCTACCGCAACATCTCTATTTGGATGAGATGGTACAATTTCTAGTTCTGTTTTTCATTTGTTGTAATATATCCAGTGATAGAATTCAATTTTATTATTGGTGAAGTCTAGAAGAATCCCCTTACTATTTTGATGAATTTTAATTCTATGTAATTATTCTATTTTGGTCATATCTCTATAATTTTTCCCTTTATACAATAAGATTTTTTTGTTATTTGAATTCTATTTCTTCTTATATCATTATTGGATCACACACAAAAACAACATAGGTTCTCTTCACTTCTTGGGAATATGATCAATTGAATTATCTGAGGGTGATGAGAGTTTTCTAATTTCTAGGCAGGCCAATAAGAATGGATGTAGTAATGATTGTATTTCCTTATTCAAGATAAAGAACTAGGTGAGTATATTAAACTATGATTTCATATTATTAGTTATAGAAAAGGAGAGTGAAATGGAAGAATGTAATAATGGTTTAATAGGTAACAAAGGGGATAATCTTACACTGGAACTCTATCTTTAAAACTAATTCTATAACTAATCCAATTTAATATTGAACCTAATTCAATAATTTTTTCCACAAAACAAATCTATGAAAAAGATAAAAAAATACCCATAAAACTATACTCTATGAAGAAAACCTAAGTCCCAACACTACATAATTAATCTTGGGTCCATTTATTCATTTTTTTGTGGTCCTCATGACATGCTCCTCATCAACTTAGCTGATCAGGGGGTGGTTTGGTACATTTTTAATTATGTCATCGGTTAGAGTAAAATCAATATGATACTTTTTGAATTTTATGATAATAAAAGACAAATGGACCTTGATTGAATTATACTAAATAAATTAATTTCTATGATTAATTAGAACACTTTTGGTGAGAGGGGTATGAAATTTGATTATCCATAAGATGAATTCCATGTAGTGTATTAATCAATTTGGATAGTCTATTTTAGAGAAACAAAAAATGATGAGTTGTCCTATACTTTATTGAAAAGTTCCATTTATATTAGTCACATTATTTAATGGGTAAAAGAATTATATAGGTATACATATGATGTATATGACACATTGGGTGGTGGACATATTTATATAGAGATATGAGTATATTTGATAGAGAAAAAAATGGACCCCTAAGTAGATTGATTAGAAATGGTGCATTGCTAAAGGATTCTTTTTTTCATACATTTTTGAAATATGGATTTCATATTTGTTTTGAAAGATTCTATGTAGCATAGAGTCACATAGTTTAGACCTTGGAAGAGGATACTATTTTGGAAAAAATATTTTTTTACAAAATGAATAAATTTTGATGAAACTGATCCAAAAATGTTTTGAATGAATTCATAAATGGTTTTGAGGATTGGAAAAAAGTACTTATAGATTTTAGTTTACGTGAGATACTTTTGTATATATTAACTAAAACCATATTAATTAGGTTCATGTATCTTACCATGTGGTTTTATCAACTATGAATAGTTTAAATATATTTAATATTCATTTCTATTAGATTTAATTAATTAAAGAAAATTTGAATAAATATATACAGATACATTGAATATGGTTGACACATTTCCTTAAATGAAACTTGTCAAGAATGGCTATATAAAATCGATATCCACCCCTGTTGTAGATAAATATTTATTGCATAGCTTGGGATAATTTCATCCTCCTAATACTTGTTCATATCCACCAGATAAGGCATCAACACCCTTTCAAGGGATTTAGGTATCCTCTAATAGAGATTGGGATCCAAGGCTGGTGTAATCCCTTAGAGGTAGGAAGCCTCTATTTTCTACGTTGGTGATCATCATCAAGAATACTCAATCAAGGATTATAGATTGAGGATACTACATTGGATATCCTCGAAATCATATTATGTGTTCTTCATTTTATTACATCTTAATTTTATCGAGGATAGATCATACATTCGTGCTTTATTTCTACAATAAAGGTTTGTATGATGACCCTAATACCAAACATGAGTTCCTACCACATACCAATAATTATCATTTAAAAAATAATTATTAAAATCACTCTATAATAAGATACATATTTAGTGATGGAAAAACATTATTCTTAAGGAAAAATTATTGTTAGATGATCTATTATTATGAATGTTTGATTATTTCAAATGTATTATAATAAGGAAAGAAAAAAAGAAAATATGGATAAATCCACTCTAAAAGATGGAGTATGTAAACCATAAACCTAATTCACTTTGGGGATATGAAGCCCTTAAAAAAACTCCCAGTTCTAGAGGCATTTATAAAAAATGTTCACATAAAAAAAATAATCTTGCTTATGTACTTAAAAATTATAAACTAGAAATATCTTATCCTAACATAAATAGAGTCCAATGTTGTATTTGGTTCCCCGAAACCATTTTTTATGTAATTTATGATTACAATTATTTTTTTGAATATTAATAAATATCTTATCACATTATGATTATTGTTTTATGAGACATAGTTTGTGACAATGTCTTAAGAGTAATTTTCACACTAACAATTCATAGATGTTTCTGACTATGATGATAACTTATAAGTGCCACAACAGTATTCATAAATAAATATTCCATAGATGGATGATATTATTTAATGGGAAAAATGATATAGACTATTATGGGTGGAGACTCATTGAATTTTGAGTTAGTTTATCATAGTGTACACCCTTGGTAGTTTCCATTATAAGAGATTAAGAGAACACGGTCCACCAATAGGAAATCCCCATTTATATGCATTATTGGATATTACTGTATGAGAATGTTTCTATTTATCCATAGAATTTACGATTACTATTAATTGATATTATTAGTCACATAATTTGATGTATTGATGAAATCCATGATGACATATGTTTGTGATGAAGTAGGATATGTTGGGTTTATCACAAGTAATATTGCATTAATGTATAATGAATGGAAGGATTTCCCCTTTTATTATTTAAAGGATATTTATATCTCAAGACATTTAAATGGAATGGAATATCCTAAATAAATCTATGTCCATGGTGATCTGTGGGTAGGTTCATTTTTTGGAAATTCGAAGAAATATTCATTGAGCACATAGTTTGATGACACCATCATGCAAGCTTCTTGATTAGATATATTGCGATAAATGGATTATATTACACTGTAAGCATCCACATGAGGTTTTATTTAATTAAGACATTAACTACTTTCTATATGAGTGTATTGGTGTTACATTAGATTTTAACCATTTAATTTGGGAGGCACCGGCTAATGCCACTAAGGGAGCAGCCTAGATGGTTACACACTAAGTGTATCTAGAACCTCAGTTAAATATTAAATATTAAATATTATTTAGAAATTTGGAAAAAATGTTATTCTTCTTTGTGGTTTAACAATTATTCATGATTGTTTGAACAAATATATTCAGTCACTCGTCATTCAAGAAAATATTTTTTGCACAAAACATTTAATTCATATTTATTTTCAATTTAGTAAAAATAATATTTATTTAATTATTTATTACTGAATAATGAAGTGATATTTATTTGTTAAATAAACAGTCACTATTATTGTTCTTCTAAATATTTTGGAGGAATTAATTACCAACATTAATGTCTTGGTTAGAAGTAATATATATGAAATAATATTTGAATAAATTTTAAACAATTTTTTCAAGAAATGATATTTATTTAATTCATTGGTATTGAGCATGTCAAGAAATAATAATAATAATATTATAGATATGGGGTTCTACCAGGATTAATAAAATAATAATGGAATGTGTGTATTTATTATTTTCTAACCTTATCACTTTTTTAAACTAATTAAATGATTTCAAACCCCAATGATGGCCATTTTTTTGTTTGTGCACAATTACTATAGAGAATCTTCTCAATCCCTAGAGATATCCTCTCTAAGAATGTTCTAAATAATGTAGAGATATCCTTCTCCACCCAACTCTATTTTAGAGATATCAAAGAAAGTCCCAATTTGATGTTATTTTCCTAAAAATCATTGATGAATAGTGCAAGCATTAGGATCTTACATTCTAGGACTCAAAGATTCATATAGCATCACTACAGGGTACATGGGGAACTTGTGGATCAACACTTGAGGGAATATACACATGTATAATGTATTTAAATGATGGTAACATGTAAAAATGTGTTCTTATTCATCAATGAATAAAGAATTCATCACAAGTTAATTCTTTAAGAGCTTAAATTAATTATAAATCATTATGTGATGATACTACCATTGGTTATGGTTTTCTCATTTCAATTAATTTGATTCATTTCCACTGGTCCCAAAATACATCATTGTTTACATCATGAATTAATCATGGAGAGCAACAAAAAGAAGAGTTAGCCATGGCCATATGGTGTTTCCATTGTTCCTGAAACCTTCAAGTTGTATAAAAGGGATCACATAATAATATATAATTATTTGAATATCATTTATTTATATACACATTTATCATTTGTTTTCATTTTATGTTTTATCATTCATTAAATATGAATCATTAGATCTTATATTCCTATTATTTGTTATCAAAAATGTAATTAAAAATCAATTAATAATGAATAAAGAACATCGGAAGAACTCATCCATATGTGTTATGGATTCTATCCTAACAACAAAAGAATACCAGGACTTCTCATGAATTAATTAAGAACATTGTATTTTTATTTTACACAGTGTGTAATTAATTCAAATCATGTGTTGAAAATTTCATCATATAACATAGTTAGCTAGACTAAATTTCATGTAACTTGCACACAAGCCATGTATTTTCTTAGTCAAAGAAAATTCAGGTGTTTTATTACAGGACACATGTGACTAGTAACTGTGTAACCCAAAGACCACATGACATGTATCCCAGGTACACACCAAATAATATATTAATATCCATGTATGTAATAATTTCTTATTCCCATATGCATTTTTTATGGATAGACAATGAAAAACTATACATGACGTGTAGTTGGATAGTACACATCATGTATATTACTTGAATAAGAATAATTTCAAATAAATTTATTATACTACTTAAACTTTATTAGTATGTATTCAATGTTTCATATATTTTACACATACACTCAATGTTATGGGTTATATATATATATATATATATTAAATATCTAATTAATTTCTATGTAATATTATAATTTTGTATAATTTATAATACAATGATTACTCTACATTAATTAAGATATAAAATCTAACGTAAATAACATGATTCTTTGTGTTATTTATTTGATAGTAAATTCCTTGAAATCAAATTATAAGGAATGTATTCTACATTGCGAAATAGTTTATAGTATACAAATATCATATATTTATGTTCGTTTGGATAGGTACTCACCATGTTTCCTCCACAATGCATGTTTTTTATGTATCCAAATTTAAATAAATTATTTAATTTATTTAAAATAATGATTTAAGTGAATCCAGAGAAATTTTAGATGAGAATTAAGTTAAGATAATTTATTTGTTTGAGAGGATAATTTATCGATTTTAGTGTGATTTACCTTAAATAATAACAATTGGGATTGAATTCTAGTTTATTACAACCATAATTTTTTCCATGTATGTGGAGGATCATGATCATAGACCAGAACATTTTATAGGATTGGTTTTATTTTAATTTTTTAATAAATTAAATTTAGGGGAAATACATAATCCCTCTTCTCATTATGTAAGGGTCTGTGTGATCATGATTTACTTTAATATAATCCCCTTAAACTAATCATTTAGTTCCTATTACCTGCATGTGAGAAAAAAATATGTAATTGATAGACCTCTAAGGCGAGTGGGGGTTGTTCATATTTGGACTTGTGTAAATTCCAATCCAAGAGACACATTTGATGAAAGATGGAAAGACTTAACACAAACTAAGTCATGGATTAAGGTGTTTTCCCCCTAGGTCAATGACTAGTTTATCATCCGCTAGATAAACCTACCATTAGAAAAATCTCATGATCATATCACTCTTAGTATTTTTTTATTTCATGTTTCATGGTTAATTTCATTACGGATGTTTTTTCATGATCACATGAATTAATTAATTAAGAAGAATTCAATATAGAACTAAAATAAATTGGATTATTGTAAAATTTATCAAGGAAATGGTTAATCAATTATGTAAATCAACTTAATATTAAAAAGATTGTAAAAAAGATAAAATGGAAAATTTATTCATTAAGATAAAATTTTCTGAATGAAATATATTAATTATTTATAGTCTTCCACTAATTAAGTTATAGTCTAACTATAGATCAAATTTCTTGATCAACCAATGTTTGGGTTCTTTCAAGTATCGAGGAATTCAAACTAGATTTTTGGGTCGACAGAACTAAGTTCAAATCTAGAGTTGACTAAAAACTGTTTCTTAGTGTTACTGAGTGGAATTGGTTTAGGAAATCCAAATTGAGGAATCCAATATTATTTAGTCCACCCAACATATCATGGAATTGTGAGTTAATATTGTTGGAAAAATTATACCTACAAAAAACTTTTCAAATAATTTTTCAGGCCAGTGTTTGGGTTATCAGAAGGGTTATATGGGTCCTTTACACTAGAATATCCACATAATGATATATTATGAAACCATTAGTGATTTATATTAGGTTTATATAAAAAATTTGTAAATTAATAAATTTAATATTCAAAATTTAATATTATAAATTATATAAAGTACAAAAATTATTCTCTTATTAATTATAAAAATGAAAATACATGTTACTTAAAAAATATAATTTGGGTCCATGCTTTAGAAGGATAATATTCTCACTCATAATAAATTCAACGAATGGAAAAAACTCTCATACATTATTCTACATCCTGAAAGTAAATTATATGTTATATAAAATTCCATTCCTAAATATCTTGGACAAGAGGCTATTGAAGAATAATTATCTATATATGAGAAGCATCTGTATCATAACAAAAATGACCAATATATAATGATATCATACACGTTAAATGACATTATAAATAAATAATAGGATATGGATGTGTATATCATAATGTCTCACCTCAATGGTCTCTATTAAGAGAATCGAGACAAGAGAGATGGGAGATCTACAATGCACTGTTCACATGCAATCTTGGAGAGTCGGTTCCTACCAGGCCTTGTGTAGTCAAGATGATTCGCTACATATAGTGATTAGATATCATAGGAATTCAATTAAATGATTATTTGAACATAGATATCATCCATTACTCACTTCCTAAATCATCTCCATTTCATTTCGAATTACAACATGATAAATAGTGACATTTATCTTTCATAACTTCTTTCCCTAATCAACAAAGTTGACAATGAAATGCGGTGTGAAAATAACATAGTCCTTATGGTGAATAAAAAAATGTTTAATGGGGAAAAGGGGATTAAGAAATATACATAGTCTAAATATCGCAATCACTATCCTTTAAGAAGAAGAAGATCTAAAGTCATGTGAAGGAAAATGATTTAATATGTTTTTAATGTGGAAAGATAGGCCAATGGAAGAAGAACTACTCCTAGAAGAAAGGGTAATCTAATGATATTTTTTTATTGAGCATAATTTTTCTATATCTACACATTTTATATTAGATACAACTTATGGTGCTGACATATATATCTAACTTCCTAAACTATATATATTGAATTAAATTTCTATAGGATATTTGTATATTCAAGAATATAATGAATCATGGATCTCTTTTTTGGATGTAGGATACTACCACCATTCAATGCCAACTAGAATGATTTTGGTTTTAAAGAACTATTATTTTGTGCCATGTGTCACAAATAACATTATATTTATTTCTTTCCTTAATAAGGATGGATTTATATTCAAATTTGTTGATACAAAATTACTCCATTAAAAAGACAAACATTTTTATGGTATAAAAAATAAATAATGGTATTTATGTATTTAATTATGAAAACCAAGTATTAGAAATAGATAACGAATCATGTTCTCATGACTAATATAACACCCATTTGTGGTATCACTATCTTGGTTATGTAAATGTGAATTTTTTAGTAAATATTTTATAAGATGGTTATTTAGACTATTTTAATCTAAGACAACTTGAATGATGTAATTATTTTTTGAAAGATAAATTGACAAATCCTCTATTCAGTGGATAGGGTGAAACGGACACAAATATTCAAGTATTGGGATGCAATAATACAGGTATACATTTTCCAATAGAATCGAGAGGGGGATATTCATACTTAATTAATTTTAATAATGACTTGAGTAGATATGGTAGTGTGTACATGATGAGTTATAAGTATGGGACCTTTGATAAATTATTGGAGATCACGAATATAGTAGAGAATCAACTTCAAAATATGATAAAAAAGATTTGGTATGATAAAAGTGGTTAATATCTTAAATAATAGTTTATCGACTTCCTATGGGAGTTCGGTATTCTAGCTCAACTCACTCCACCTTATACACCACAATGGAATGGTGTTAGTAAAAGTAGGAATCATACCTTTCTAGACATTATAAGGTCGATGATGATCCATATATATCTTACATTTTATTTTGGGGATATGAATTACAAACTATGTTAAACACACTAAATTGAGAACCAACTAAATTAGAAAATGAAATCACCTTATAATTATAGAGTGGAAACCCCTATTTTTTCACATACACATGTATAGGGAAGTGAGGTTAATGATAAGGCCACCATTGTAAACAAACTACCACCCTGAGGAATGAAGTTTATATTTATAGAATATCCTAAGGAAATCATGGTATATTTTCTATATAACCCATCAGGAAAAAATGTGATTGTCTCAAGATGGGACATCTTTAATGGGATAGAGAATATCCTCTAGAAGTATAATGAGATAAAAATTATCTTTGATAAATTTAATGCTTATGATATAGAAGATTTGGTATAGGAATAGATTCTATAAGTTCCCATGGAAGAATTTATTCCTAAAACATATGTACTTCATCGAAGTAACATAGAGGTAAGAAAACAAGTAATGTATTTCTTTATAATCACTGATGATGTTGGATAATTATTTATTGACAATAAAGAACCACTCTCCTATAAAGAGGTAATGGATATATATGAGTCTGCAATATAGAATGAATCCAGGAATTTGGATATGGATTCAATGTATAAAAAAACCTGGATTTTGTTTGATCATGAAGTAGATGTAAATATTGTTGGATGTAAATGGGTAATCAAGAAAAAATGGACATGTAAGGTAAATTAAATATCTATAAAGCATGGATAAGGGATAAATGGTTTAAAAGGTGTCAAAGGATTGACTAATATGAAACCTTTTATCAAATTTCAAGGTTTAAATCCCTCTAAATTCTACTCACAATAGCATCTTACTTGGACTCTAAAATTTGGGAGATAGATTTCATAAAAGAATTACATAACATAAAACTTGAAGATGATGTTAACATGACACATCCAGAAGGTTTTGTGAATCCAAGAAATGAAAAAAAGTTTTTCAAGTTGTAGAGATACATATATGGATTGAATAAAGTATACAGGTCATTGAACAATCAGTTCGATGAAACTATTAAATAATTTGTCTTCATTAATGGAATATATGATTCATGTGTTTACAAGTGGGTTAGTGAGAGTGTAGTTGTCATCATAGTATCATATATCGATGAAATATTATATATTTGAAATAAAACCCTAGTATTATAGTTATTTAAGGACTGTTTAAACAAGTACTTCTCCATAAAGGACATAGATAAATAAGTCAACATTACAGGGATCCAAAACATTCATGATATATCCAAGAGGATTCTTGGACCAATTTAAGGTACACACATTGAAATGATACTAATTATATTGTGTATGTGACAATCTAAATGTGGATTGGTTCTGGTGTCACATGGTATATATATTTTTAATAAAATGTGTATTCTGATACAAGAGGAGAAAGAGAGAATGAGTAAGATCCAATATTTTTCGGTAATATGATCAATCATTTATTCCATGTTATATAAAAGAATTTATTTTGTCTATTCCTTGAGAAAGATAGGAAGATGTCAGGTTAATCCATGTGAAAAACATTGGTCTATTGTTAAGCCAATCCTTAAGTATCTGAGAAGAAAAAAGGATATGTTCCTAGTGTACATATGAGATGAGGAGCTAATAATTTGGGGTTATACTGATGCTATATTTCAAATAGATTAGAATGATCTAAAGTTGTAGTTCATATATGTATTCAGTTTTAATGGGGGATCGATGAGATAGAAGAGTTCGAAGTAGCCAATTGCCATCAATTTTAAACTGTATACCAATTATATAGTATCTTTTAATGTATCCCAACATTATATTTAGATAAAAACATTTATCTAAGATCATGATGTGATACCAAACAGTAAGACCCTATTACATAATTTTTGTGATAAAATTTTGAAAGTGGTTATCATAAATGAGCCAAGGGCACACCAACAGACCAATTAATACTCTAGAAGAATCACATCTTGAGGAATTTTTCTCATAAGGTTAATGTTGAAGTGGACATAGTTTCCATGGATGAAAAGGTGGATTAACCATTTAATAAATCATTATCTTAGGGGAATCATGAGTATCATGTGAGATATAGTGGACTAAAGGTTGTTAGAAGTTGGATCCAATGTAAGTGGGAATCTTTTGGAGTTAGTTACCTTTAATAAACTACTGTGTAAATTATGTTTACATGTATTCATTATTTTAAATATTAATAGATATATTATTACATCATGATAGTTCTTTTATGTAAAATGGTATATTATAATGTCTTAAGACAATCTGTCAGAATGGAAATTCATATCAGTTATCCACTATAATGAGAACCCAGAAGTGACATGATATTATTATTAAATATATTTTATATAGCTGGACGATATCCTTTTATGGGACACAAATGATATAGTCTATTAGGAGCGTAGATTCATAATTTGTGGATGCATTTTCCCATGTCATGCACCCTTGGTAATTTCTAGTGCACAGTATTATGAGGACATGAACCACTAGATGGAAATATACATTTATATATATCATTGGATTTCCTATATGTGCACATGTGTATTGATCATTATAATTTAACATTTTTATTAATGGATATTATTTATGACAACCCATATATTTAATATAATTTATATCATTATTTATTACCTAAAAGAACACTTATCACAAGATAGAAGATTGTGAATCCTGATGTATTTGAGATATTAGGTTCACAATGCATCATCATGATACATGGATACAACAAAATTATATTAAACAACCTTAAAATTCTTCTAAAATTATATATCTTTTAAAATTTCACAGGATAACTTAGGTATATACATAAGAATTGGGTTAGCTATAAATCCCAGTAAGGGAATAAAAAAGTTATAATAAGATGAAAGTATTTCATTTTAGGAAATAGGAAATTCAATGGGACATAAAAGGGGTAAAAATCATAAAAAATGACATCAAAGAATGATATATGATAATAACATAAAGGCAATATGGGAGTGTGGAAAAAAATTAAACATTATATCATAAAAATAGGTTAAGGATAAACACCAAGGTATCATAACATGGTGTAAAATGTTCCATAATATATTAATTCTACTCCCAAATATTATAAATTACATCTCATAAGAATAAAACATTAACCAATGCATTAGAGTGCTATATAATTCTGGTCACACCCATAACATTCATATCATGTGCATGTATAAATGTGACACAAATTTCATTGAAGATAGGATCATATTTCATCACATTCAATTCCATGATTATGGATATTGGAATATATACATGGAAGTGTCTAATCAAATAAGTATATATACGTATAGTTCAATACCCTTGAGTGGAAATAGTGATGGTATTCACAATACAAAGGTTTGACAAAAAAAAGTAGCGGGATAACTTCAGCAGCATAATAGGGGTACATAATGAATCATGTGTGTAACATCCCCAAATGATAAAGGGTTAAATGACTAAATGATATGACTCATGTCGACAAGGTGCACCTTCCTTTTCAGGAGTATACCTGATTAGAACTCCACAGTTAAGTGTGCTTGGCCTGGAGTAGTGATTAGGATGGGTGACCTTATGGGAAGTTTCTCAGGGTGTGTGTGAGTGAGCACAAAGTACACTGGAAAGGATATGTGTTCAGCTGTGGGGTCAATCATTAGTCAGATGACCCGTTCGGGCATGTGGGTGGACCCTGGGGTGGGCCCCACGTGTCTGCGGGGGCAACTGGGGGTACCTGGTAGGCTTGGACCCGAAGACCTTGTTAAGGCGGGGTGTCTGTGCTGTGACCGGCACCCGGTTGTCACATTTGGTATCAGAGGTGGTACCCAGCCTTAAGTGCGGTGCACTGCTTGAGTTGAGATGTAGGGCCCACAACGAGGGCGTTGTGCTCTAAAGGGGTGGGGGGGGTTATTGTAACATCCCCAAATGATAAAGGGTTAAATGACTAAATGATATGACTCATGTCAACAAGGTGCACCTTCTTTTTCAGGAGGCTACCTGATTAGAACTCCATAGTTAATCGTGCTTGGCCTGGAGTAGTGATCAGGATGGGTGACCTTGTGGGATGTTTCTCAGGGAGTGTGTGAGTGAGGACAAAGCACACTGGAAAGGACATGTGTTGGCATGTGGGGACAATCATTAGTCAGATGACCCGTTCGGGCATGTGGGTGGACCCTGGGGTGGGCCCCACGTCTCTACGGGGGCAACTGGGGGTACCTGGTAGGCCAGGACACGACGACCTTGTTACGGCGGGGTGTTTGTACTATCACTGGGACCCGATTGTCACAATGTGACTGATTAATGAGAGTTAATGGGGCATCTGATCACTAGGAAATAATAAGGGAAGTATGATGGATGTGTAATAACATAATTCAACATGAAGAATTTGGAATTAAAAGGAATAAGACAAACGGGTTCCTGAATAAAATTTTGTCATAAAAAATCATAGGATAATGTTGACATCATAATGGTGGTACATAATGTATCATGGGAGGTGTTAATTAGAGAGAAAGTGGTATATAATCACATTGAAATCAAGGAGGGGTGTCTGTGCTGTCACCGGGACCCTTTTGTCACAATATGACTGATTAATGAGTGTTAATGGGGCATCTGATCACTAATAAATAATATGGGAAGTATGATGGATGTGTAATAACATAATTCAACATGAACAATTTGGAATTAAAAGGAATAAGAAAAACGGGTTCTTGAATAAAATTTTGCCATAAAAAATCATAGGATAATTTTGACAACATAATGGTGGTACATAATGTATCATGGGAGGTGTTAATTAGAGAGAAAGTGGTATATAATCACATTGAAATCATAAGGGTGTAAATGGTTATGTAAAATCATATCCCATCAATAGTAGTTGGAATACATAAGCCACTATATCAATATGGTACTTGAATAACGAGAAGAAGGAGAAGATTCCTTATATTCAGAGGGTGTTTCCAAAATATTATGAGGAATATAGAGAGGAAAGGGTTGAGTATATTAGTGCTCCAATGGTTTTTATTTATGATTAATGGGATATTGGGAGAGCATATAGAGTAAAATAGTGGGGTGTTCTTTATTATTTTCCAAATTTAGGTTCTGGACACTATATAATAAAGTAATCAAAACCAAAAACATTCCCATTGTTTTTGAAATAGAGAAGTTGTTTTAATTATTTTATAATGTTGTGAGTGGAAAAAATTAAAACAATACCCTTGGTGATGTGGTAGTGAGCTATGTTTATAAAAATTTTATTTAAAAATCCTAAAATAAAATACATGGTTTTGAGAATTCTTTAACAGTTTATAAAATTAATAAAATAAATGAAAAAATATTATTTTAAATTTAAAATGTAGATTTTATAATTTATATCTTTTTTGGCACATATTACATCACTTTTGGGTCATTATGATTTCAAAATACTTCCTTTATATATATAATGTTTCTAATTTTTACCCAAAAATTCGAGAGTCACAATTTTTTTTGAAAAATTCACTTTAGGATAATTTATTGTTTTTTATTCCAAAAATAATATTTATATTATTAAAATAATACTATAAATATGTAAAATTTTATATTTAAAGTAAAATACATTTTTATTGAAAAATACTGGGATTTTATTATAAAACTTTTATGACCCTTATAAAAATTACATTTTCACTTCATAAAATTATATTATCTTTTATATAATATTTAATAAAAATAATTTTTAAATATCATTTATTTAAAAAATTCATGAATTTATCAAAAGGAATGTCTTAATTG
The DNA here is from genome assembly GCA_963277665.1 of Viscum album. Taxonomy (NCBI): domain Eukaryota; kingdom Viridiplantae; phylum Streptophyta; class Magnoliopsida; order Santalales; family Viscaceae; genus Viscum; species Viscum album. The sequence continues at coordinate 603,935,532 of OY728122.1, forward strand.
AAATTGTTTATTACCCAATAATACAATTTTTATTTCGTCATATTAAAATATAATTTTTATAACACTTGTTACTTAAAAGTTTATTAAATAAAAATATTAATGAATAAAAATAATAATTATTTTATTGAAAATAAAATTTACATATTCGTATAATTAGGGTTGAGATACACAACCCCTTATAAACCCAACGAACCCCCTAAGGGTAAGGTGTGAGATGGTGAGATTTTCAAGGGATGGTTCAGTGAACATGGTTCGGTTTGTGATCTCAATGAGCTTGACTATATTCTGTAAATGGTTTCTATAATGATATAGTTATTTGATCTTAGCTTGAGATTAGTCTATAGAAAATTTTCGAAATTCTAACTCCCTTATAAGCTTAAATAAATGAGATTCATAGGGTACGATCCTACTGTTAAAGGGAATCAATTCTTTCATCGGTATCAATTAAATTTATTATAACCCTTATTATATAATAACACTATGATAATTGTTCAATAGATATATTATTAATTATTATGATGTTTAATGTCCCATTGAATCAGATGATATATAACCAAAGAAGTGAATGCATTTTCTATAAACATATTAAATAATAGGGTTAAATTAGAAAGGGAATTTGATTTATAAAATTTCAGGTCATTACCTTATTCCCCCCATCAAAATTATTTCCCTCAAAATATTCATTTCACAAATTAAAACAGTTGAGGGTACTTATATTTTATCACCCCTTCTGGTTCTCATGTCGCTTCCTCAAACATACGGTTCTGCCACAACACATTTACCTAGTGAGTTGTCTTACTTTGTAGAACTTTTTCTCCACAATATATGCTCTTTAACGATTATTCCGCCTATGGAAGATCATTCTCAAATGTTACCACCTTTGGATTCAGTAAATGTGAGGGATCTGATGTGTACATTCTGAAGAGAGTTACATAGAACATATAATGTACTTGAGATAGGTTAGGTGGAAGTTCTAATTGATAGGACACAACTTGGATGCGATCAAGGATCTCAAAGGGGCTGATGTATCTAGGACTAAGCTTTATCGTCTTCCCAAACCTCATTAATTTATTCCATAGTGATATAAAAAATAAAACTTTATCACTAATCTCAAACTACATGTCTTATCGATGATTGTCTATATATCTTTTTTTTTTAAATTTTATAGAATTCATGCGATGATGAATTTTTTGAACCCTTTATTTCCCCTCTTGGATAAGATTTGATCCTATCAGGTTCGCCTTCCCAACATCATCCCAGCATATTGGAGTTGAAACCTCTTCTCATATAGATCCTTATAAGGATCTATTTTGAATGCTATAATGCATCTTTTGTTATATGGTAACTTAAATAGGAGAGGTTATGATCCCAAAATCATTGTCAATACATTAAACTTGATCTTAGTATATCATATAGGGTTTAAATAGTCCTTTGAGACTAAACATCTATATGATGTTGAATAGTTGTGTGTGGAAGCATAGTTTTATATCCAATGGTTAATGAAGGCTTCCCCAAAACGTCTGGGTATACATTGGATCTCAATAAGATACAATAGAGGTTTGAACTCCTTGCAGTCTTATCACATCTCTTATGTATATCATGGTTAGTTGGTCAAGAGAGAAATATTCCTTGATATAAATGAAATGTACTGACTTGGTAAGGTGATCGACTTCCACCCAGATAGAATTATTATTTTTTAGGTGTCCTGTGGATTCCTTTAATGAAATAAATGGTTATGTTTTCCTATTTCCATACTGGTATGGGTAATGTTTTCATAAAACCATTTGAATTCTATCATTCTACATTGACATGTTGGCATACTATGCATTGAGATACTAACTCTCTAATTTCTCTCTTCATGTTATCTCACCATAAATTTTACTTCAAATATTTATACATTATATTGATTCCTAAATTAATTGAGATGTACGAGCTATGTGAATTATGAAGATTATCCCTCATTAGTTATAATTTTTATGGGACACAAATCTAGGTTCCAAATATTATAACTCCATGTTCATCAAAATTGAACTTAAGTATATTCTCTACCTTCTTCTATAACAACTCATCATATTTAAAAGCCTTATCGATAATTTCATGAATGGATGATTGATATTTTATTTGAGATTTGTAATATTAAGATACTTTTATTGTTCCCATATGCATATTTTTTATTCCAAATAATATTTGATCCCATGATATTATCATTATAGGAAGAGTTATGGGATCATTTCTACTAAGAGAGTCTTCCACTTTGATTGATTTTCTATGATGTAGATGGATTGAACAATCATAATACATGATCAGATCTGACCACCTCTATTAGTGAATATTAAGATCCTTTTGTGTGAATATATACCTTATAATTTTATGGTATTTATATATATCACACTTCTCCCTGTAGAGATGATGTCACATATATTTAATGTGTAGATCATTGCAGCCAATTATAAATCATGAGTTGTGTAGTTATACTATAGAATATTTAGTTGGTGTAGGACATAGGCTATCACTTTTTCATTTTTCATGAGTATAAAACCCAATACCTTTTTTGATATATCATTATATATCAAAAATCACTCCCCTCATATTGGTAGTGTGAACAAAGGTTCTTTGATTAGATACTTATTGATATAATAAAAACATTATTCAAATTCCTTATTATAGACAATATTGATTGCTTTATGGGTTATCTTGATTATGGGTCTTGAAAATCATGATAATTTTCTCAAAATTCGATGATGGTGCCCATAGAATCTAAGGAAAAAATGGATATCCATCACATAGGTTGGTCTAGGACATCCATCAATTTAATATGTTTTTGAAGGGTTAAAAAATATACATTTTTTGGTGATAATATTCCCCATTAATTTTACTTGGTCCTAGTATAAGTTTTATTGAGAACTTAGACTCTCATTTAGGAGGATGGCATGACAATTTTTTTGGTAAACACAATAGTGAATTACCTAACAATGTGAATGACATCATGTATGATCTTTTATTTTTTCTCAATCATTTGAGATTGATATGATTGATCATAAGTTAATAATATTCTTTCTTGGGATGATAACACAAAATTATATTAATTATTTTCCTTGCACCTGTATAGAATCAAAGGGAGATTCGTGGTACAAAGGTTCAATTCCTTCACCCTTCAATTTATATTGGCTTTATAAAAGGAAAAACTATTTTATAACTAGGATAAAATCAAAATCCACTAAAGGGGTATGGATAATATTTTCAATAATAACACTTCCACAAACATAAATTCATGATATCGTAATCATAAATGTTTTCTCCCGATGATATTAAATCATTTTGAGTGGTTGGTCAATGTTCATGTAAAGCTTACACGATATGCTAATATGGAATGAATTTAAATCCAATATGACATAAAAAACTATGGAGTGGGGGTTACATGTATCTCAATAATCTTGATCCATATTAGTACAAGAATGTACTTGTTCAATTGGATGTGGAGATTGTTGGTTCTCATCATGTTTTCTATCCCTTGGAATAGAGAATTAGAATATATAAATCCAAACTTCTCCAAAGTTATAAGATAGAACTTTAAATGGTACCTTTAATTAAACTTTATCTCCATCCATCATGTTATTTATTTTTTCATGGAAATTTTATACCTTATGTTCTATTTTTCCACACATAAAACATCTCATACTTCCTTTTTGAAATTTCCCTTAGTGCCTTTTTCTATATTTTTTACAAAATAGAAATCGGATCTTCATTCCTTAACCATTAGATGAAATTCTTTGAATTTTTATCCTCTAATTAAATGTTTTTGGACATTAAACTATGTTCTATTTGTTAATCATTATTTTTGGAAACTGGTTTGGAACGATCACAAGATATCATACATAGGCTACCATCATGTTAAGTATCTCTTTTGGGTAGTTATCACATTTTTCATCACAAATTTTGTTGAATAAGTTAATCTTATTTATAGCCATTGACTAGAATAAAGGAAAAATTAAGGAGGATAATATTTAAATTATTAAACACATAATAGTAAAACAATGAACATTAAAGGGATAACTCATAAATAATGTATATTTCTTAACATATGAATTTCTAGGCTTCAATCAAAGTTATCTATGATCTACTTCCTAATATAAAATCTAATAAGAATTTTTTTCCCTTAATAGTTGTTCGTATTGATATTTTTAATTCACCAATGATTAAACGTCAGAAGTGTCAAACTAGTTGAGATGAAAGGCCTATCTTTTTTCACTAGTTGAAAATCATGTATTTCTCAATATCCTCTTTTGGGTGTCTTTACCCCTAGGTATATTTGTTCTAGAACCATATCCACTTGTAGTATCCAAGCATGTATGTATTTTCTTGGAAACCACTTACACTAAAAGTTACCAATATTTGGGGATATTTTTTTATTTTTAGTCTTATCCTTTTGTATTTTATTGGAGTTATATAATCCTTATCCCAAAAATTTACTAGAATTTTCTTTGATACCAACTATGAAACCCATATATTTAATACAATTTATTTCATAATTAATAATATAAAATCACACTTATTATAACACATAACATTGGGGAGCCTAATGTGTTTAGTAGATTAGGTACATAGAACATGAACTTGTCACATGGATACAACAACATTATTGAAAAATTCCTTAATTTTTTTTTAAATTCCACATCTTTTAAAACTGCACAGGATAACTAGGGGACATACATAAGAACGAGGTGAGCTATACAGCCTAGTAAGGGAATAAACAAGGCATAAAATTATGAAATAATTGCATGTTATTCCATATAAATTTAAATGGTTCATAAAATGGGTTATAATTATATAAATTAACATAAAATCATTATATATGATGATAACATGAAGGTGACATGGGAATGTGGAAACAACATTAAACATGACATCATAAACATCAGTCAAGGCTAACCGCGATGAAATTATAAAATGGTGGAAAAAGTCCCATAATAAATTAGGTTTAATCCCTAATCCAATACATTATGTCTCATTACACTAAAACATTACCCAATTAATTGAATAATATATTATTCTAGGATTCACCCATCAACTTCATATCATGTACATGCATAAGTGTGCCACATAAATTATTCAACATCGGATCTTTTTTCATCACATGTAATGCCATGATTAAGGAATGTGATATACATACATGTAAGTACAAAATAATGTAGGGGTAGTTATATCTAGGTGAATAACCTTGAGTGGAAATGCAAATGGTATTTACAATACAAATTTTGGCATGGAAAAGTCGCTAGATAATTTCAACGACATAACGGGGGTATAAAATGAATAATAGGAGTGACTAATGATACTAAAAGGGGAATATAATCACACATAAATGATATAGTCAATTATAGGGATATTTAATAACATAATCCAACATGAAAAATTTGTGAATTAAAAGGCATAAGACAAAAAGGGTGCTTGAATAAAAGTTTGGCCTGGGAAAATCACAGGATACTTTCAGCAGGACAATTAGGGAAGATTATCAATCATGAGAAGGAATAATAAAAGTGTAAAGGGTATTTAATAACATAGAAATAATAATTTCAGAAAGGGGGGTGTGTAAAATAATATCCCATCCATAGGAATTGTATGGATTAAGGAATTACATAAAGAAGGTGCTTGAATAAAGAGGAGAAGGATAAGATCCCTTACCTTGAGAGGGTCCTTCCAAAATCGTGGTAGAAGATTATTTATAGATTTGGGGAACATGGGAGGACTCTAGAGATGAAAGGGAATAGTATATTCATTCGAAAATGGTTTTGAGTGATGATCATTGGGTGTTTGGGAGGTTTTATATTGGAAAATTGTGGGTAGTTCTTTATTATTTTCAAAATTTAGGTTTTAGACTCTATACAATAATGTAATAAAACCCACAAACCTAATAATGGGTTTTGTCCCTAGTTTCTACCCAATTGGAGTGGTTTTCATTATTTTATAAATATATGAATAAAGAACATTAAAATTACACCCTGTATAATTTGGAAGTGAGTCAGGTTTACAAATAATTGATTTCAAAATAATAAAATTTAATATAGGTTTTAGATGATTCATAAATGGGTTATAAAATTAATAAAATCGACTAAAAACACATTATTTTAAAAAAGAAATATATATTTTATTATTTATAACATTTATGGAACATATTTCATTACATTTGTGTTATTAGGATTAAATAATACATAACTTATATAAAATATTTAAATTTTTCCAAAAATTCAGTTGTCTTAGAAAATTATGAAAAATTATCCATTGGATAATTTAAATTTATGTACTAAAAAATAGTTATTCTATCAAAATAATTCTCTATATAGAATAATTTAATTGTTAATTGAAACCCATATTTATGGTAAAATACTATTTATTTTACAATAACAGTTTTCTAACACTTATAAAAATTACATTTTAACTTCATAAAATTAAATTAACATTTATATACCATTTGATAATAATATATATTTTTTAAAATATTATTTATTTAAAAAATTCATGAATTCATCAAAATAATTTTCTTGATTGATGTTTCATATTATCCAAAAATACAATTCGAGTTTCGACGTATTAAAATCTAATTTATGTCAAACTCATTACATGTCCATTTTTAAAGTAAAAAGAATAAGTAATATATATAGTAATTATTTTTTTTAAAATAAAATATACATATTTATAATATTAGGGTTTAGATACATAACCCATTATTTCACTAGTGAATTACTTAAGTGTAAGGTGTGTGATGGTGCAATTTTTTGGAGTGGTTCTGTGAACATAGTTTGGGCCTTGATCTCGATGAGTTTGAACATCTACCATAAATGATTACGCTCATTCATTAGTTATTGGTTATCATCTTGGGCTTGTTCAAGGGAAAATATTATAGATTGTATCTCTATCACAATCTCCGATAAATAGGATTCATAGGGTATAATCCTATAGGTCGTGTCCATCGCTTCTTTCATTTATGTCAATTAGTTTTATCGTAACCCTTAATTTATAATAATCACATAATCACTGTTCGATGACTATATTATAAAATTTTAACTCTTAATATTCATTTTAATCTGAGGGGATATAACCAAAAAATTTACTGAGTATTCTATAACCATATTACATAATAGAGTATTTAATTCAATCACAAAAGTTATTTAATTTATAAATTATTTGGTTGTTGCATTGGTAGTCTCGTACTTTGATGTATTGATGAAAGAAATGACGACATATGTTCACAAATATGTAAAATATGATGGATGTATCAGGAGTAATATTGAATTAATGAATAATGTGAGAAAGGATTTCTGTCTTATATTCTTTAATGGATGTTCATATCTAAAGCCCTTTGATCAGAATGAAACAGGCTAACTAAATTCATGGTCATAGATGTTCTATGGGAAGGTTCATTTCCAGAATGTCAAAGAATAAAACATCAAGCACATGGGTTGATGACACCAACGTGCAACCTACTTGATTAGAGGTATCATGATGAAAGGATTATATTAAACTATAAATGTTTTTATGAGGTTTTATGTCATTGTGACATTAACTTATTTCTCTACAAGTCATTGAAAAATTACTAGATGTTAATATTAGACATGAGGTGGCTTATCCTAATTCCACTAAGAGAGACGCCTAGAGGCTAACATACTAAGTATATCCAGAATCTCAATTGACAATGAAAAGTTTTTTATTCATTAATATGTGAAATAAATATTATTATCATATGTGATTTAATAGTTATTCATGGTTTTTTGATCGCATATATTCATTCACTAGTTAGTTGATATAATATTTGTGACTTGAATATTTAATAAATATTTATTTTTTATTTAGTGAATATAATATTTATTTACTTATTTTTTGAAAAATAATGTATTGATATTTATTTATTAAATAAATATTCATTATTCAAGACCTGATAAATATTGTGAATGAATGATGAATCGAGTTTAAAGGTCCAATGATAAGTATTATAGAATAAATTATATCTTAATATATATTAAATAATTTAGTCCAGATATAATATTTAGTTAATTGAATGGTTTTTCATAGGTCAAGAAATAATATTATTATTATTATAGAAATGAGGTTCTACTAGGATTATCAAAATAATAAATGTCCAAATGCAATTATTATTTTATAACCCAAACTCTATTTAAAACCAATTTTATTATTTCCAAACCCAATGCATTTCATTTGTTTTTGGTTGTGCACAATGATTTTTAGAATCCTATCAAGCTCTAGAGAGATCCTCTTAAAGAAATGTCTTAGGAAAGAGATCCTTCTCAACTACCCCTCTTGATTTTAAAGAGATCAAAGAGTGTCCTTTGAAGTTATTCTCATGATGGTTATAAACGACTGAAAAAAATTAGTATCTTCTGCACTAGAACTCAGATATTTCTGCAATGTGACTCAGAGGTTCAAGATGCATGTATAGATCACCTATAGAGGGAATCTACACACAATTCTTGTAAAAAAATGATTGTATGAAATAGAGACATTTTCAGATTCGTAAAAGAAGAATTAATTCATCCCAATGTAATTTTTTAATTACCTAAATTAATTAAAAATCATTATGTGGTGATGACATGTTCAGTTCTAGCATTTTCTAGTTAATTAATATTTAGTTCAATTATTTTGGTCACAATATTCTTCATCGTGTACATCTCATACTAATTATCAATTATGAAAAAATCCATGTTGGGCATGGCCCTACTAATACTTCTGTTATGCTCGGAACCTTCATCCCCATCTTGGAGATTTTATATCCACAACACCACATATACATGAAATATAATTAGTGATTATATAATTGAACTATTACATTATTTATTAATTGAAATATTTTGATCCCTGTGTTTTGATAACTACAATATACATAGATTTTATTCTAATTGTTTACCTTAGGTTATTTTAGTTATGTTTGATCCATACTCAGTGTGTATATATATATTGATCCATAGAAAACCAATATTCAAAATATAATATCTAGATAAAATAATTAATGGAAAAAACACTACTAGAGTTCTATAAAGACGTGTTTTAGTAATAAGAGAAATAAAGATGAAAATATTTTGACTTAATATCAATTGAATGGAAATACTATTTCCATAATATCTCAGAAATATTCTCATAGAGTTTTCAGAAATAAAAAATGTGTTTATTTATGAGATTTGGGTAGAAGAGTATCCATAATTATCAATAAATATTTGACAAAAAACTAGAGTAAAGTCTCATCTATACACTTATTTTTCAAACAACTGATACTATATTAAAGATGCTTATATAATGCTTTAATGCCCACATCTTCCAATAGTCAGATCTATACACCTATAAAATTAATTTAAGAATGAAATTCCATTTAAACAATTTAATTTGATGAAACAAAATTTCAATATGGAATAAACAATCCATATATGTCATTCAAGATTCATAATATTTATACCTACTATAAAAATAAAACATTCTTTTTTTACATCATGATTTTCTTTTTTCCCTCACTTTTTCCTTATTTCATTGAATTTAAATTGAACTTAAATGAGGCATATGAAGTGTCCATTATGAACCATTATCCAGCAACACTCCATTATCATTAAAAAACATTCCCTTATTATGGAATTTACCCTCCATTTTACCAAAAGTGAGAACTATTTATTGTAATTGTTTTAACCTACCATATCCTATCATAAGAACTTCTTGCTGATTAATGTCAAAAGTGAATAAGTTACCTTGTTATGAACTGAATATAATTTATATATAAATTTACTGAAGTCAAATATTTTCTTATCCGGAAACCCTATATTAAAATATTTTTTAGGTATACTTTTAATTTTCATAATTTTTTATCTATTGTTTATAATAATCTTATTATCTATGTTCCATTGAAGAACTTAATACGAACTGTCCAAACAATGAAATTTGTTTATATTATTATTTTTCTGGGGATTTAATCTTAAAAATATTTGAAATTTTAAATTCATCCCCTCTTGATGTTTCTTTAGACAAGACAACATTTGATATCAGTGTTAGTCTCTAATTTTTCCTTATAGAATATATTAGTGATAATGTTCTATGTTATCTATTATTTACGCTTGATGATCTGGATCATAACAGTCGCATTGTTTTCATGGAATGGTTTAGAAGTTTTGGATGAAAAAATGGTGTATTTTATCTTAAATTCTTGAATGGATTAATAAATCATTCTCAATAAGAATTGCATAAATTGAGAAAAGAGATAATATTTGTTTTTGTGGAAACTTTGTATGAAATTTATTAAGAATAATTACACAAATTTTAATATTTAAATAATGATAAATGCACATTTTTCATTTTTCTTAATGTTTTACGTTCCATTTTTGTAAATAAATAAAAATTTCATCATTCTGAACGTGAATAACGAAAATGATGATGTAATTAAATTTTTCATTTAAGAATTTATTTGATTTTAAATTATAAAAATGTGTGTGTGTTTTTGTAAAATTATTTTTTTAGGATTTTTTCTAAAAAATTAATCTATTTGAGTAGAATTTAAATTATTATTAAAAAACATTTTTTCAATGAAAGGATGGAATTGAATACATAATTTTAAGTAATTTGGTGGTATGGTGAGAGTGCAGTCCAGGTAAGAATTATTTTTTTAAAATGAACATATATGTTTTTTTGTTTGAATTAAATTATAAAATTGCATGTAAAATCTGGAAATACATTTGAAATATCCAAAAATTCATATATTTGGATTTAAAATATTATGGTTCAATTTATTGATTTATTTTATTTTTTGATCAATTTTAATATTCCAACCTTGGTAAAATTTTCAATGCCTTACTTCCTTTTTATTATATGCCATTTTGGTTGGTTTTTTATGGCTTAGACCAGGCCACTAAATTTCCACCGACTGATTACCTCCAAGGGCTGTCCAGTCCTAATGTAGCAAGGTGATTGGAAGAAGGAGGTGTTTTAGAGAATCCCAATTATGAGCTGAAAATTACTGAAAAAAATTCATGAGAAACCCATCGAAATGTGGAATTGATATAAGAAGAATAAATAAATCAACTTGCAAGATTTTTTAACATGGAAAAAATCTCCTTGTATTGGATTAAAAAAAATAATGGGGCAATTACTAAAAATATACACTATAAATCAGACAATACAAAGTATACAAGTAATGCCTATACATGAATAAAAAATGAGAGAGAATAGAAAACCAGTGTGAAAACCCCACCCTGATACACCTCTGACTTCTATTTTATAAACATTCCCCTGACTCCACATATCATAAGATCAATGTGTGAAAAATGTTACCCGTCTATTGAGGAAATGTCACTACCTCAGAGATCTTCACCCAAATATGCATCTGCCTCGCACCAAATTGCGACACCTGAATGAGCTCTCCATCATGATGTACCACCGATCTTTAATTGGTACATGACACCTAATCACTACTATCAGGAAGACTTTCGATATGTGGCCTTGATCATCAATTGTGTTGCTGTTGCTCCACAACTATTAAACCTCGATGTGTCGTACATGATACCACTAACATGACAACCCCCTTCTTGATTTATGTGGACTATATCATGAATAACTTTCCAAGAACATTTCTAAACATAAAAGATAACTTTGTTGTCACCGTCATGTCACACGGGCCACCACAAACCCAGTAACCCCTTTCTGGGTCTCCCTTTCTAGCTATATATTTCATTCACACACTCCCTATGATTTCCACGAACCACTTCCCCTTTTATAGGCTCCCATAATCCACATATCATGATTGAAATGGAAATCTGAAAATATATCTCAAAAAAGATATAATGAGATCTCTTTTATCTCATGCTAGAAGATTCAAAATGGAATGATCTTAAATTTCCAAAAAATATATATCTTATCTTAAAAATGGAAACACCCATGTGAGGGCTAAATCCTAGAAGGGGTTTTTTGTTCTCCATTGTTTATGGCTTTTCATGTGGTAATTCTTTTGCAATGCTGATCTAATTGTTGATTTGAGCATGGGTCAGGATCGCTGGTAAGATCACCTATAAGCTGGTGGGTTGAGGTGGAATTGTGTGTGCTAAGAAAAACCAACTATTTCACTACTATCAATTTTGAATCTTGTGATAGGATTCCATTATGGGGCGGTGTCTCGTTCTTTGTAGGGGTTGTCATAGAAACTGTGGACTTCCATGGATTCACACACACAGAACCTATTTTGGTGGAGTAGCTGCACATGGAGAAGTTTTGGGGGATCCGGTCCAAAATAATAAGCCTAGAACTTAGATTCTGAATTTTAATATGATTTTGGTGTCTAGAACTAGTAATTCGAGGCATCCCAATCAAAATATCAAGTCTTACATTCATTCGGTTCCTACCCTCCCAGTATCTTCATTCTGAGCAATAAATAAACACATTCCAAATAGGTGTGCAACCAAAAAGTATAGAACATTGAAAATAATTACATGATTCAATATTTTATTCCACATCAACACATCAATTTCATTAAAAACAGAATAAACATTTATGAAATATGATTTTCCATATTTATAAACTCTACCTAAATCAAAAATTGATGTGTCACCAATTCCATTTAATCATCATATCTTCTAACTCCCTCTTTTGGGTATCCTCCATTGTAGGTTGAGACCTCCTCATTTGGCTATGGTGCATTCGACTCCTTGAGTGCACCTAGGTTGGCTTCCATAGAAGGGGTGCCACCTCCACCTTTGTCGGACCAAGTTTTTTCTTGTCAATTACACATAAAATTTCAATGCATCCATTCATATATTCATCTAGTCTAAATCTCTAATAAAACCAATCAACAATAATTTTTTCATCCATTAATTTTAATATTTAACCTTTTATTAATGATTGGATAAACTTTTATATTAATACTAAGAAAAAATCACTTCACAAATGAAATTTTCTCTCCAATAAATGGGTTGTACCCAAATCAATTCTAACTGGAAAATTGTATTTGCAGGTTGAGTCCAACAATATCTGACTTTAAGACTATTCTCATGCTCACACAAATATTGAAACACTTCAAGCTTCCATTAATTGTTCTTCTACAGCGTCTACATGGTTCATCACTCCATGATGCTTTAATTATCTAGGATTCTACTGAATTAGTTCCTCCTTAGTCTTCTAGAACGATGATCTAATTGTTTCACTGACTATGTGAAACTTATCTAAATTTCTTCATGGGAAATTTATCCAAAACCATCAGTAATGAGATATCAATACTCCAATATTTTTGAAATTATCATCAAGCTACACAATGAATTTTATCCAAGGACTCACTCTACAAGACATGCATGCGTTTATGAAGTCTCCAGTACCAAGATTCAGCACCACCCAAGAGATTTTTCGGTACTCGAACTCCAACAAAACCATCAGAATCGACCTTCTTTTGGTAACTGTAGCACCCGAAATTCTGATTTCATTAGCATGAAAAACTCCCATTGAAACATCCTTCACTGAAACAATGGAAAAAATTCCTTTGCTTACATTTCTTCCAGCCTGGTTTGAGCTATTTGAGACCACACCTTCATCACGGAGGTCTATATGTTTCTCTACTGATCCTCAAAGAGTTTTATGTCATAGAGTCAAAAGATGTAATCTCTATTTTCCATTAGAAATGTCATGAAGAGTAGGGGAAACAACCGAATCTTCCATCAACTTGAACTGAAAATGAACAACTTCATCTAATATATCCTCCCAAGAACCTGAGTCATATGTCACCTGACATCAACTTCTGGAACATTCCCCGAGTGCCTTCTATCGTTGTCTATCATTTCTCTTTCCTTCCATAATTTCAATAGCCTTCCACCAATAACCAAATGCCACCCAATGAACCAAACACACTACATCACACCTGAAGACAAGAATAATATCAATATTATAGAAACACAAATGATAGTTCCACCATCTTCAAGTGAAATCCTTGCAGATGCCTGGAAAACCACCTAACCTGAGGAACTCAAGTAGTCTTTCACCAAGCTATAAACAACACCAACAAAGAAACATGCATCATGAATCCTGCAAGTCAATCAGAATTTCTATATCCCAAAACACCTCTGGTACCACCAATGTATTCTAGTAACGACACAACAAGTACTTGAAAAACTACTCCACCAGATGCCTACTACAATATTTTGTAACCAAACACTTCAACCAAGATTCAATACCACATGTTGTGGATCAATTTCCTCTAGCCCTAGGTTATCTGGCCCCAAAACGTAAGCCCTTCTAGGGTTCTATACTAATACCCACTGGTGATAAATGGAATTTCCCATCTTATCTCATCCTTTTTGGAATACGATGTTGATCTTGCGGTTTAAACCCAACACAAGGCCAATAATTTATTCTTTTATTTGTTGATTCTATTCCATTCTAACAGTTTTGGAAGAGCTACATACTGACATTAATCTCACCAAGGAGAACAGCTTTGCATTATGGGGATCCATAATTTATTCTTGGGGGTATCCTCACAATTTTTTTTGAGTATCGGGGGTGGTTGTTTCCAATAATGGGAGGTCAAAGTGGGTTGAGGAGGATGAATCTTATAAAGACCCACATTTCCCTAGATACTGATTTTGAGTAAAATTTTGAATTTTTGGTACTGAATTCTTACGAGGGGTAAAATTATCATTTTCCTCTAGTATATTATCTCAATTTTATTGGGAACTCCATTGGTCCCAATATTGGACAATTACCCTAAGAAAAAAGTTTGGTGTAATTACGAATCATTCGAGTTTTGGAAGAATATTTAATATTTAATTATTAAATATTAAATTATTCATATGAGTTTTGGTGGTTATATCTTTTAAATAGAGTATTGGATTTAGATTCTAACTCTCTGGTTGAGTCCAGAATTGGGGTTTTTTCTAAGGTAAGTTGTAATCCAACTTCTGGCTCCAAGACCAAGGATGAGTATTAAAATAGGATATTAATTAATTAATTAATTACATTAATTAAATGTCCCCCACTATTTTGGATTTCCATGCATTGTATATAAGGGTTAGAGGGGTCTCTCACATGTGACCACTAGATCGAGAGGGGATGAGGAAGAAATGTCACAAAACTATGTCAATGGTAGAGATTGAGATTGGATCTTGGTGTAGTGTATTTTGAGAGTACATTGAATCCCAATTTTTTTGGAGTCTACGCCATGTGGGTGGATTTTTATTGATTTCTATATCATGATCACCATATATTAATTATCTTAAAGTTTTATAACCCCATTATGACTGCTAAGGAACCCAAGGGGTTCGATCGGTGCTTATTTAGGGGGGTTGGTTGGTAGGGGTTTCACATTTGGAAACCCCATCTACATGACCTGTGGTCTTAAGAACACATGCTATGTGTTCTTCATATTCTGGGAAGATGGACTTTATATAATTCAACAACATGTATTTGTACATGTCTATGTTATTAAGTACATGAGAATACAATGTTTTAAAAAGTACACATCGTGTACTTTAGGTACACAACATGTAGATGGACATGGCCATGTATATGAGAAGACACCTCGTGTGAGGGGTACATATCCATGTAATAGTACATGGACATACACCATGTATTCCCTGAGAATGTAGTGGTACCTTAGAAGACCCCATCTTGCTCTATCCATGTAGAAATACATGAATGGGTGTAGAGTTGAGAGTACACATCAAGTACTCTTAAGTACATGTTGAGTAATTTTTCAAACATTGGGGTTTTGGTGTGTTTTGTGCCCTGGAGATGGAATTGTACTTGTAACTAGTCCATTATGAACATTTTTCTACATAGATCACAATTGTTGAATCCTTTGAGAATATATAGGTTTTATGGATGGTGTTTTGGACCACTTTTTTTATATAGGAGGAATTACTCAAGGGTTGGATTCAGATTCCTCCGTTGAGTTTTTTGTGAGCTACAAGGATCAAGTGAGGGTTTGAAATCAATGATTTTACGAGCCTGAGAATGTTGTGGATATCTTTTTGAGGTTCCTTGGATGGATCTCGAAAGGTGGGATTGAATAGAATCTCTATGGATATCTTGGTTGTTCCCTATGCATCGAGACCAATTTCATGCGTTTAGAGAAGTTTTGTTTTAGATCCTATATTTGGGGGTCAAAGTTGTTGGTTCCTTCAGGATGGATTGACACTGTTGGATTTTAGTTTCAATCAGGTGCCATTGTGGTATTGATTTGAGTTTGAGGGATTATTTAGGATGCCCCAAGTGGGATGGTTACTGATCAAGTGACCATTTGATATCATAATTGGATACTGAGAATAACTATGTGGAATGATCATTATTTTGTATGTCCTTGTTAATGAATTTTTTATTAATGATTATTTGGTGGCCACTAAGGGCCATTGGAGGATATTTGTTGTGTCAAGTTTGGCCTGAGTTCTTGGATGAGAGAGAGAAACCCCTCATAGAGTTTCATGATCTTGTTCTATGTTATGGTCCATTTGAGGATCTTTTGATGAGCATGGGTGCTCAACCATCCCTTGTTTTGTTTTCCATTGGTTGAGAATGTTTAATCTCGGTTTATAATTATGAATCTATGGTGATTTTGGTGGTTTTCGAAGTTTTGAAAGCCAGTATACTAGTAAATGATATGGTTTCTAAGAGAGAACATGACAAACAATCTATATGTATGGTTCCAGATATCCATAATTAATAATGTTTAACAAGATGATTTGTACCAGTAAAGATATTTTTTATGGTTTTATTTTGGGACTAATGTTTTGGGAATGTTGTTTTATATTATTGTGTATAGTGGAAGTGATGTTCCATGTATATGTTTAGTTGTGGGACTGATGCTCCAATAAAGGAAAATATACTATCTGTATTAAGTGGTAGATTGAGGCTCTAGAAACATATAGTATACTATGGGATTTTTGTTCTAAATAGATGATGTAGGAAATGATCGTATACCAGCTAGAATGGATGGTGGATTGAGGCTCTAAATTCATGTTTTATATACTAGACTGATGCTCTATGTAATAATGTCAATCAATGGTTTAGGTGATGAAAAGATTCTCCCAACATGATTGTTTTGATATATTGTTTAGGTGCAAGAATGCTGCTCCAGGAAATATTGTTTATGATAAATGTGTTAGATGTTGAAATGATGGTTTGGGATTGGTAGTTATTTTATGTGTTAATAGGAAATATGTGTCTAAGAACCACGTATGAGATAATGTTTTGGGTTTTGAGGAAATGGTATGGGTTTGACTTAGATCAATTCCCTAGATGATAGAAATATCTTTGTATCGGTCCTCAGAATCATCAGCTTTGGTAGAGGGTTCCATGGATATAGAGACTCCATCTTATTTGGGATGAACAATCATTGAGATGTGCTCAGAGGAACCCTGGTATTAGAAAAAGAAGGTATGTTTTATCAAGGTCTTAAAAATAGGGATCAATGGTGGTTTTTTAGTATTTATTTTTAGTTACGTTTCGGCTAGGCTGAGCATATTGCATGAACATTTACATATGGAAGTAGATTATAGGATCACTATTAGGGGTGGACTATTGAGATTTATTTATCCCCCCTATAAATTCAGATCAATTTGCATGAAACCATTATTATTGATTTGAGGTTGATCATGGCTCCATGATGGATTGGGATGAGGCCCATGATTTCTTGGTTGAGAGGGATGCTCGTGTGGAGTAGTCTGGTTGGGCTGGAGCATCATGATAGGCTAATAGCGACCATGTATGTGATATGGTCTGGAGTTAGCATTAGGGCCTACTTAATTTATTTTTTAGTTGTTTATTTTGTATATGTGATCGAATTAGTGGGCGGTTGATTTTTTATTTATGGAATGACTAATTGGGCCTTTAATATATTTTATTTTTTTACAACATGATTTTGTTTAATCTTTTTACTCATTTCACTTACTCTGATTCATATGATGTTGGGTTATTTACTTCTGGTTTTTCATTCTCATATGGGGATATAGTCTCCTCATGATTTCACCTTAGACACCTTAAACTAGTTCGAAGCCTATGACATATTTAGAGAAAAACTATAGGTCTTGTGGAAAACTAGCTCGGGCATCAGATTAGTGGAATCTAGTTCGAGATGTTATAGTGCTTGAGTGTTTGGTGGGTGATCAGATCCTTTTTGACCAATTTCCAAGAATACCAAGTCCCTGCTACCATGAAGCATTAATGGATTCCCCTGTAGTGTCACTTGCAAACCAAGTTCCATGGGTACCTCCATATCTATTACCCTTGTCACCAACTGTGACCTAATCCCAAGGCCACTTCTGATCATAGCCACTTTTTTACTTCATGATCCAATCTATTGCCAATCCACATTTTTCCAAGACTCTCCACTCTAACCCAGATCAACCTAGTAGACTACCCTCATCAACCTCACAATCCCCATGTCTTCCTTCACCATATTATCCAAGTCCAAATTATCAATGCCCCAAAAAAATCTAAGAAACTCTCCAAACCCATAAAAGGAATATCCATCCCCTAATTCAAAGCTAAATAGCTCAACATCCATCATCCTCCACTTTTTACAATTAAACCTTCAAATTGGATCATGCCTTATGTCCTCCATTCCATACCCTTTACCAATCATCTCTCAACCGAAAACCAACTCTTTCACCTCACTTTCCTGAAAATCCTGACTACCCACCTCCACTCTTGGAAATATAAAAATTTACAGAATTCTCCATTATTTCATATTTTTCTTATTCTTATTAAATACCAAACTCCCATATAATACCCAATCAATACCATCCCACATCCCATTAAAAGTCAGGCCAAGTATTAAGGATTTTAAATCCCTATGGTGGGACTACCTTACTTTATAACCATAGAGGATATCTCTTAGAGAGTACCAGTGTAAAAACCCATGCATTTTTAATAAGATATTACCTTTTGGTTACTTAATATTTAGGATTATTCATATATATATATATATGTGTGTGTGTGTGTTTTAAAAAATTATATATTTTTATACCATGTATTTGAAGATATTATATAATCAATTTGATATTCATAATATTTTTTGTATTATTTTATTTAATCACTCTCACAAGGGATGTTTTGTATAAAGGTTAAGTAAGTTTTCTTGAAATAATTTGTTATTTTGAAATATTAAAATAATTATTTATTATTTAAATATGTTATAAATGGATATTAATGTTAATTATATAAATTCATATTCATATTTATTATGATAAATAATTTTATTAATATATGAAACAATTATATGATTTTTAATTTGAATATTAAAATATTTTATTTTAAATAAATTGTTTTCAAAGTATTATATGGTTTCATTTAAATGTTAATTTTCTAAATTTTAGAGTTATAATTTGATAGATTGAATTTTATTTTTGAATTTATCGTACTAAAATTAGTTTTTAGAAATTATTTTAATGAAAATATGGGGCCCAAAATTGATTGTGAGGGGTTTGAGTATGGATTCATAATCTTTCATGTTAGGTTTTCCATTTTCTGTTTCACATACCTTTATGGGTAGTTTCAGACATGGTTAATTCATTAAACTGGAAAAACCCAATGAATATTATATCCATGATGGATCATGTAACAACTTTACAATGGTAGGTGTTAATTGGGAAGAATAAACATAAACACTTAACTACTCACATTGTTCAATTGGATGGGTGGTTAGGCTCATAACACCCATCTTGGGAGAAATTATAGACTACTCCAGGACTATCTTGTAGATTTAAGAAATATATATGAATCCCTATTCCAATTTAAAATATGGAATTGGTAACCTATATATATTAAAATTCAATCATAGACATGAATTTATGGGAAACCAAATGTATATATAAGGTTCTCCCTAAATGAAACCATCTTCGCATATTAGAGGTCCTCCATCTTTGTTACGTTTGTTGTTTTGTGATGCTGGTTTTAAGCCACACAGTTAGGAACTCTAGAATATATCATCATTTAGGGAGACACTAGTTGTTTCAATGTTGGTATTAATCCAAACATAGGGGATTACTACATATCCTCATGTGAGAAATAAGAACCCATGTAGTCCAGTTCTGTTTAATTGGACACATCATACATTTTAGGGTCATGTGAAAATGACCAAACCATGATTTTTAATGTAATGAGGTAAGGATCTCTTGGAAGAAGATGAATAGTAAGGATATTGTAGGAAATATTCCAAAATAACCCAAATATGTTTTGTCTTGTTGGGGGATATGGGCCTATGATAATATCTCTCATTGTTAATATGGACTGATGGTGATGGGATGAAAGGGTCCTTTAAGGGATGTGGCCTCCCAGGCGGGGGAATGACCTTATTAGGAATGTAACCAAATAAGTACAGTGATGGAAAATTCCTAGAGAGAATATGGACCTCCTCATTGTATTGGTCTATACTAGGATTATGGCCCTGATAATATTAATGTTGACTATAGTATTGGGTTTGAACATCAGAGTGGCTTACAACATATCCCTTTTTGATAAGAATCAAATAGCATGTAGTATAGAAGGTTTGGGGTTTACGCCAAATGTGGAGGACCATTTATACATCACTGGGACTTTGACCTCTA
Source organism: Viscum album (assembly GCA_963277665.1). Taxonomy (NCBI): domain Eukaryota; kingdom Viridiplantae; phylum Streptophyta; class Magnoliopsida; order Santalales; family Viscaceae; genus Viscum; species Viscum album. Next base: position 603,956,090 of record OY728122.1, read on the forward strand.
ATGATTTTTATTATAGGGAATATGTCCCTTTATGTGGATTATAACAATGTTATGGGGCTTAAACTTAACAGGAGGCCCAAGTGGTGAATATTTTATCGTAATAATGACACGATCACCACTAAACTGTAATCCCATGTGAATCATGATCAATGTGAGAAATAAAAGAATGTGTAATATATGACAATTCACACAATTTTTTTCATCCACTAGTGGATGAGGGAAAGGTTATGGAAGGTGGGTAATGCATTTCATGAAATACTAGGGGCATATTCTAGAAGGGATTCCCTTGGTTTACCCCTTTTTACTAGTGGAAGAGGAAAAGAGGATACAACACTAGCTCTCATCAAATGGAAAAGACAGTGATCTATCACACCATCCAAATGGGAAAGGCCCCTCACAGTACTTCCAAATTCATGGACCTCATTACAAGTAGAATAAAAAATTATAATCATCCTGAGGGTCCCACATACTATGGAGGTTAAATGAGGGACTTATTTTAATGTCCCCACCTTAAACATTACTTAATCTTGAATTAAGTTAATAATTAAGATTGAGGATCTTTTCAAGTTTAGATCTTTACATAAATAAGTCATAACTTATAAAAAACATATTGATTATTACATGTAGACACTTCTACTCAGTATCCATTTTTTTAATAAATTGAAATGTCTTAAATGAAAAGAAACATGTTTAGTTCCATGTTTTAAACATCATGAATTGTCCATCATCAAATCCTTGATATTATTCCACCTTAACCCCTGTGATTTTTTTTCAAAAACATTGGATGATGATAAAGAGCTTAGTAAGAGATACACAATGAAAGAAAGATATTAGTTTTCACAACAACATTTAAACCGTGAATACAAAATAATAAACAAATACATTTCACCTCAAAGAAGTAGTGAAAAAACATCACTAAATATAAACTCATTGCTGACCATTTTTGTAACGAAAATATTATTATAATGCCCATATAAAATAGCATATAGCATATAAAAGTAACTTGGGACATAAACATACTTAAATGGAATAACCATACGGTCGACTTCCACACATATCACTCAATGGAATATCCATATTCCTGATTTCCATACCCAATGCATTGGAGGTTATAACGTAACCAACCATCCTTGGTTTATCACAGAACCACCCGTCATTTGGTTTATCACGATACGACCCGACAAATGTCCAAGTACCATTATATAATCATCACGCATATAATATTTAAAATATCAACATTTCAATCAAAAAAATTCATTTTCAATCACAAGAAATAATTTAAAGATATTGAAATAGTAAATCCACATTCATAACCATTTTCAATTTTAAGATATGTAAACAGTGTATATAGTATTTAATTTCCATTTATAAACACCACAGCTTGTTAAGAAATCCAGATATAAAATAATGCTTGTCGTAGTGGAAAGGTTGTTTTCACCGCATAAGTTAAAAATAAACAATCAATTTATTGTTTAGTAAAACACTATATAGAAAAAAATATTACCTTTTAATTAAATTAAATCTAAATGGGGTTTATTCACCTTATAAAATCACATCGTGTATAAATAAAAATATGTCTCAAAGTAAGGATATTGAAACAATGTCCCCTACCTCATGTCCGACTTGACTAGTTCATTATTTAATTTCTTGAATAATAAACATAACATAATTTATACTTTATTAAAAACAAATTTCATGTTTATTATTCCTTTTATATCACTTATTACCTTGCTATAATAATTTGTTATTTATTTGAGTTTATATAAGAAATTTTGTTGATGTTTGGAACTTGAGTCAAAATGAACATTTTATAATTATAAATTGTCCATGTGGTCGAAATTCCATTATCTAAACAATGGTATTCATGATTTAGATATCATATATATCATATATAAAAGAATATATTTATTTATAATTGTATATAGAATTTGGATAAAAGAAATGAAATGCATAGTTCATGGAGACGGTAAGTTGTACGTATATATGAATGATACTTTCATTTATTTTTCATATTTCAAGGAATGAAAAATAAATGATACATAGATATATTAAAATTTTAATATAATATCTATGTTATATATGTTACATAAGTTCATTAATTACATCCTTTATATATTCCATATATAGAATGAATGAGTCATATCACTTTGAGGGAGCAGTAGTCTGTACTTCCTCAAAATAAATTATCATATTTATACAACAGGAAAAGAATAATGGTATGTTAAAAATTTCAATTAAATAAGCATAGAGCTAAAATAAATATCATAAATATCATATATAATTATATCTCCACCATAATGGCCACCATGAGAGGTGGTAGAGGAAAATCGAATAATCATCATTTCGGGAGGCAGCAGTTCACCATACAAAGAAACAATATATTCGTATCCATTATATGGAGCTGTGTGTAAGTATAGTTAGAATAAATATCATAAAAACAATCCAATATATTGAGGATAATTGTTTTTTATGTAAAAAAATAATTAGATGAACATCTAGAGTGTAGAAGGAAAATAATGGAATGATACTAGAGAGAAGATGTTACCTAAAATCAGGTAACTTCTTTTAACTTGATGCAAAGGGCTCTCTTGAATTGCCTTATTCCTAGGGGATGGTTTTTTTTGAGGAATAGAGTGATGTTGGGTGATTATTTGGGAATAGGGTTGGTGAGCCAAGGATATTGATAGGTGTGAGCAAGGGGTTTGAGGTTGTTCCCTTTTATAAGAGGGAGGAGGGGAACTTAAAGAATATCTTGAATTATAATTTTATTATAAATTCAAATTTGAGTATAAATGAGTCCCAATTCAGCTAGTTTGATTATAAGATTAATATAAGTCTAAATAAAATCATCCAATAACAATTAGACAGGTTTTGGATATTTTGTAATCCTTAACTTTTTTATTTATCCCTTTTTTAGTCTTACCATTTATCAATCATTTAACACTTTGAGAATCAAAATAGTTACCAAAATTCGAAAAATATCTAATTACAGAGTCAATAATAAAATTTTAGACTTACGATAACTATTTGGGTGAATCTTAGATTTTATGGAATTTTATAATATTGAATCAAATATTTTATTTTTTAAAAAAATTAATTATGTGAATTTTGACACTATTCTTATCATTACTTTTTAAAAAAACCATAACAACTTTATTGATTCCATAAAACAACATTAACACAAATATAAAATGTAACTATCATCCATAAATTTCGTGTATGACATGAAAATAACCAAATTACTTTTATTTTACCATTTATAATATCATCTATTTGAATCCTTTATTAATGAAGCAATAACTATATCATCATTGTGTCCTAATTAAATTTATTTATCTAATCTCCAAAAATTATAAATAAAATACCATGATTTAGGAAATCATTTTAGATTTCTAATGACTATTTATAGTGGAAAATATAACTAATATAAACCCATATAAAAATTGTTTTACCGAAATATACATGTTTAGGTTTTATTTTCCTTAACTTTAAATTAAACGTAATTAAAAGTCATTTTCATACACAAGTGGCTCCATGGGGTCCTAAAATAGACCTATTGATGCCCATAGTTGGATATATATCATCCAATAGAATTAGGATACATGTTTGGGTTATTTAATATTATTATAATATTATTTTTTACCCTTACTTACCAAATCTACCCCTTAATCATGGTAAATAAAATATTTACTGTTGTTACTATTCATAATGTCTAAAAATAAGTTACCTATTTACATAATTTGGACCTCATGATTCCAAATAAGGAATTCATTTTTCCCAATTTGAAACACAGAAGTTTCAGATATTAATTTATAAATAATATTCGTTGTCAAAACCAAAATTCATGTTTATACATTAAAACCAATTAAAAAGACAATATAATCATATAAGTAAACTAGATGAAAAGACAGTTTTGAATTAAAATGCATTATTTTTCACTATTCATTCAAAATTAACTTCTTTAGAAAAACACAAAAAAAATACCCGAATTAAATTTTGATGTCCACTTCTAAATAAGAAGTTTATTTAGTCAAATGGAACATATAAAAGTGACAAAAACTAGATTTAAAAAGGGTTCACTATTAAAAAAGGAGGTAAAACTACATTTTAAAAATATTAGAGAATTTATTCTTAAAATTTGATTCATTCTCATTTTAAGCCTCTAAATTTTGTAGGATAAATGAAAAAACATTTATAAACATGTTTAATCATAATATGGTTTGTTATGCTCTTTCTTGCCAATACAAAGACTAGGCATTAACTACCATTATAAATAATATTATATTAGTTTTTTAACTATGAATCAGCCTTTTGTGCAACATGAAATTTAAGAGAATCCCATTATTTTGTGTCAAGTATGCCATCAATCATAGCATCCTCATTAAAGTAAAATTAATATTTAATTCACAAATATTAATAAATATAAAAATATCATATTCTGTATCTACCTAGGATGTAACATTCTTCCCCCTTTTGGGATTTGCATCCCTGTAATCCTATTAACTTATCAAATAAGTGGGGGGTATTTATCCCACACAAAAGTTTCAGATTCCCATGTTCCCTCTTCAACCATGAGGGTTTTCCATAGAACCTTTACCTGATGAATTACCTTAATCCGAAATTTTTTCTCTCTTCGGTCATGAATCTAGACTAGTTCTTCCACATAATAAAGATTATCTTCCACATGAACTACCTATGGAATAAAAACATGAGATGGATTCAGAATATACTTTCTCAACAATGAAACATGAAAAACATTGTGAACCTGGGATAAAATTAGAGGTAAATCCACTCTATAAGCATCAGATCAAACTTTATCTAGGATTTCATAAGGTCCAATGAACCTTGGACTTATCTTACCCTTATCACCAAAACACATCACACATTTTCATGGAGAATCATTGAGAAAGGCATGATCACTAACCTCGAAAGAAATATCCTTCTTTTGGTTATCCATATAACATTTATAGCTTCTCTGAGCTGTCCTCATGTGTTTCTGTATCAACTCAACTTTCTCTTACATCTCATCTCCCAATTCTTGTCCCGTCAGTTTCCTTTCACCTACTTCATCTAAAAAGTTGGAGTTCGACATCACTTCCCACATAATGCCTCAAATGGTTCCATCTATATACTGGAATGAAAATTGTAATTATAAGAAAACTAAAACAAAGAAACATGTTGGTCCCAACATCCCTGGTAATCCATTGAAGAAGTTCATAGAATATCTTCAAAATTTGGAACTGTTCATTATGGATTCCCATCTAATTGATGATGAAAAGTTGTAATAAAATTTAATTCTATACCCAATGACTTCTGAATTCCTTTCCAAAAGTTAGAAGTAAACTTGGGATTATGATCAGATAAAACAGAGAGCGGAACTCTATTCAACCTCACTATCTCTTTAACATACAACCAACAAAGTTGATCTAGAGACTAAATATCTAGAATAGGAAGGAAATTAGAAGATTTAGTCAATCGATCTATAATAACCGAGGTTTCATTATTACCTTGAGATGTCTTTGGTAATCCCACAACGATGTCCATGGATATGTTTTACCATTTCCACTTTGGAACAGGTAAAGGTTGAAGCATCACATTCGGTAACTGTCGCTCTGCTTTAACTTGTTCACAAGTCAAACACTTTCCAGTAAAGTAAGCAATATCTCTTTTCATTCCATCCCACCTATAATACTACTAAATGTTTCTATACATTTTAGTACATCCATGATGAACATAAAACAAAGAACTATGATCTTCACATAATAGATCTTTCTTCAACTGTGAATCACAATACATACATAAACTCTTCCCAAACTTCAAGAAACAATATATATCAATGTAAAATTCAGGAAACTTACCCTTCTGAACCAATTATACCAATTTTAGGAACTCACTGTCCTCCTTATGTTCTTTCTTAATTCTATCTAAGAGAGATGCTTTCACGGACACCTTAAACAAAACTGAGGAATCTCTTATTCCAACAAATTCTATGCCAAATTTCATCAAATAATTAATCAAAGGATATTGTTCCAATAATAACATGGTTAATGTAGCAATACTTTTTCAAATCAAAGAATCAGCCGCTTAATATAATTTTCCTGGATGATAATGAATCGTGTAATCATAATCCTTGATTAATTCTAGAAGCATCCTCTATCTCATGTTCTGTTCTTTCATAGTGAATATATAATTCAATATTTTGTGTTTAGTATATATTTCACATTTTACTCTATACAGACGATGCATCCAAATTTTTAATGGAAAAAAAATGTAGCTACTTCCAAATCATGTTGAGGGAAATTAATACCATGAGGTTTCAACTGACGTAAAACATAAGAAATTACCTAATCATTCTGCATTAGGACACAACCAAGTCCTTTCAACGAAGAATCACTGTAGATAACAAATTCACCATCTCTGGAAGGTAATTCCAAAACTGAAGAATTCACCTATATTCTTTTCAATTCCAGAAACCACTTCTTTTGATGGTCCCACATCAATCATAGAAGTAGAAACTGAATTTTCCCCACCATTCTTCTTTTGATCTGTTTGGTTTCCACCCTAGGTAATCATCTTTTGACACACGTTGGAATAATTCTAAAACTCATTGCAACTAAAACATCTTACCACTGGCTTTTCATTTCCTTTTGGATCATCATTATTATAGTTACGAGCAATATGACCAGTCTTACCACACTGGAATCACATTCCAGATTTTTAGAGACATTCTACAAGGTAATTTTTACCACACTTCTCAAAAGATAGAAATTTAATTTTCTTACCTCCATGATTCTATGTTGAATACATTCCCTTTTCATGCAAACTGGACCTCTTTTTTTCGAACTCTCTTGGAACACATCATCATCAGAACAATCCATTTCTACCTTCTCAGCCCATCTGAAAAGATTCTCAACGATTCTGAATTCATAAGAGTATAATTCCCTTCGATATTTGACTTCTGTACTGAGTAAAATCTATTTATCCTACTATCAATATCTTGGATGAAATTTGGAGCATACCTTTCTGGTCGTGTGAAATTTTCTTCATAAGCATCCACTGAGCCATCATCCTACCTCAATTCCAATAATTGTTGTTCCATCATATATAGAGATACCTTAAGAAGATATTTACCAAAAAACATACCATTGAATTCATCCCAACCAAGAGCATCAATATCCTCACTGTCCCTGATATTTTACACCATTGGGCACCACTGATCTTCTTCTCCTTCGAAATGATAAACTACAAGACTAACCTTATGATTTCAATACATCCCATGATAATGAAATTCTTTTCTAGTTCTTTGATCCACCCTTCACATTGAATAGGGTCATTTGATCCTATGAATGATGGGGGATGTTTCCTAATGAAATGATCCACTATTGAAATCTTCCTCTGGTGTTGATTTATTTGATCTCGTGCATGTATACCACTGCCATTTGTAGCCTGAGTCAACTATACCATTACTACAACAAACTGTTCAGTTCCAATTTGAACCATCTTGGGATGCTGATTTGGAAGGTTATTCTCCTCTATATGCCTTCCCAACTCTACTTCCATATTTCCTCTAAGAAAAAGAATTCTGAACAAACATATCTTAGATGAATCAACATGATAATCTTAAAATGATATATTATTTCAATTTGACCATAATGTTAAAATCATTTGTGGATATTAATTTACAAATATCCTAACTCCTAATTTTTTCTAAACCAACCTCTGATACCAGCTATAAGGGCCCATCCTTAAAACTTACATAATCTTAAATTAAGTAAATAATTCACATTAATGATCTTTTTAGGTTTATAGATTTAAATAATTAGTTCATAACTTATACAAAACATCTTTAATATAACATTTGGACACTTCTAATTAGCATATAAATATTTTTTCATAAAATAAAATCTCTTAAAACAAAAGAAACATGTTTAGTTGCATGTTTTAAACAGAATGAATTTTACGTGATCCCATCCTTGACCCTATTACACCTTATGTCCTATGAAATGTTTTTCAAAAACATGGGATGTGCATACAAATCTTTGTATGGGATAGATAAATAAGAAAGCTGTTAGTTTTAAAAAAACCACGTAAACCATGAATACATAATAATAAATTATCATTTTTAACCATTATGTGGAAGAAAAAAAAAACTTCACTGAATATAATCTCATTGTATACATTTTTAACCAAAATATTACCATAAATCCCATAGAAAACAACGTATAGCATATAAAGTTAACATGGGATAAAAACATACTTAAATAGTATAACCATACGGTCTACTTCCATACATATCACTAAATGGAATACCCATACTGCTGAATTCCATACCCAATACATTAGAGGTTATAATGTAACCACAAATCCTTTGTTTATCACGGAACCACACATCATTTGGATTGTCATGCAACCACCCGTCAAATATCTATCTTCCATTATATAACCATCACACATAAAAGATTGCAAATACCAACATTTCAATAATAAATTTTTATTTGAAATAATTAGAAATAATTTCATGATATTGAATAAGTAAATCCACAATCAAAACAATTTTCAATACCAAATTTTTTAAAAATCATATATGGTATTTATTTTCTATTTAAAAACATCACGACTTGTTAAGGAATCTAAATATCAAATAATGCTCATGGAGGCAGAAAGAAACATTCCCTTTTTCATTAAGTAAAACAATACATAGAATAAAAATATTCCCTTTGAATGAAACTATAATTAAATGTGGCTTATACACTATATAAAATCTAGTCGTGTATAAATCAAAATATGCCTCAAAGAAAGGAGATTGAGAAAAAGTACCTTACCTCATGGCTGACATGACTCGATTGTTCTATAATTTCTAGGAAAATAAATTTAAGTTAATTTATAATTTCTTCAGAACCATTTTCAATTTTATTTCTCCTTTTATATGACTTATTATGTTTCGATAATAATTAGTTAATTATTTTAGTTCATATCGTACATTTTGTCGATGTTCGGAACTTGGGTAAATAATGAGCTTGTTATAATTATAAATTGTCCATGCGGTCAAATTTTCATTATCTCAAGAATGATATTCCAGATTTAGATATCATATATATCATATATATCCATTATATATGTATTTTTAATAGTCCATATCATTTGGATAAAATAAATGAAATGCACCCTTCACGAAGATGGTAAGCCGTACGTACGCATGAACACTTGTTTCAATTTTTTTTCATATTTAAAAGAATGAAATCTAAATGAGAAATATGTATATTATAATTACAATATATTATCTATGTTATATAGGTTACATAATTTCATTATTTTGATACTTTATATGTTTTATGTATTGCATGAACGAGTCATATCACTTAGAGGGGGCGGTAGTTCTCACTTCTGTAAATGAAATTATCATGTTTATAAAACATGAAAAGAATAAAAGAATGTTATAAATGAGAATTAAAGAAGAATAGGGATAAAATAAACATCATAAAACATCATATATAATTATAGTTTCATCATAATTTCTACCATGAGAGGCAGTAGGGGAAAATCAAACAATCATTGTTTTGTGAGGTTGCAGTTTGTCGTACACAGAAACAATATGTTCATATCTCTTAGATGGAGGCATGTGTAAGTGTAGTTAGAATAATAATCATAAAAAAACATAGTATAATTAGTATACTGGTGTTGTTATATAAAAAAATAGTAATAATATTATAGGTATTGGTGAAGGAAAAATAATGGAATGAAACATGGGAAAAGACGTTACCTCAAATCTAGTAACATTATTTGATTTGAGCGAAAGGACTCCCTTGAATTTCCTTCTACCAAGGGGAAGGATTCAAGAAGGAAGAGAGGGATGTTGGGAGATTATTTAGTCAGATTTTGGATGATACAAGGGGCATGATATGCATGGGTAATGGGTTAGAGGTGGTACCCTTTTATTAGAGGGATGATGGGCACTTAAGGAATATCTTAAATTATTATTTTATTATAAATTTTCATTCAAATATAAACGATTCCAAATAAATTGGTTATAAGATAAGTTTAATATAAGTCGAAATAAAATCATCTAATAAGAATTAGACCTATTTGGGATATTTTTTAATCCTTATATTTTTTATTGAACCATTTTTACTCTTAACATTTTATCAAGAATTTAACACTTTGCGAATAAAAATAGTTACCAAATAATCAAAAATTTCCAATTAAAGAGTAAATAATAACATTTATGACTTATAATAACAATTTGGCTGAATATTATATTTTTTTATATTTAGAATATTTAATAAAATAATTTATATTTTGAAATTTGAATTATGTAAGTTTGGACACTATTCATATCATGACTTTTTAAAAAATCCATAACAACTTGATTGATTTGAAAAAACTTCCTTAATAAAAATATAACATGTTATTATCATCCATAAATTTTTTGGATGACATCAAAATAACCAAATTATATTTATTTTAACATTTATAGTATCATTTATTTGAATCCTTTATTAATGAAGTAATCCCTTCATCATCATTGTGTCATATTTATATTTATTTATTTAATCTATAAAAATTATAAATTAACAACCATGATTTAGAAAATATTTTTATCATTCTAATCAGTATTTATAGTCAAACGTTTATCTTATATAACCCTGTATAAAAATTGTTTTACCAATGGAAACATGTTAAGGATATATTTTCCTTAACTTTAAATTAAAAGTAATTTAATGTTATTTTCACACACAAGTGGTTCCATGGGATCATAAAATTGATACAGGGAATCCCATAGTCAGATATATCTCATTCACTAGGATTAGGACAAGTGTTATGGTAATTCAATATTATTATAATATTATTTTTAACCATTATTTATCAGATTTATCCTTTAACCATGGTTTATAAATTATTTCCTAAAGATACTATTCATAATGTATAAAAATAAAAGTTACCTATTTACACAATGTGGATCTCCTGATTTGAAAAAAATATTCTATTTTTTTAAATTCAATAAACATAATCTATAGAAATAAATTTAAAATTAATTCATGTTGTCCAAAACAAAAAGCGTGTTTTTAAGAAATAATAACTGTCAAAAGATTGACATTTTTTATGTCCAAATTGAAAGTGAAATTACTTCAAATGACCAAAATTGGATTAAATTGTAAAAATATAATCTAATTGTACATAACACCCAATTAAACGGAAAATCTATTCATATAAATAATCTATATGAATATACAATTTTGAATTAAAATGCAGTATTTTATACTATTCATTAAAAAATGAATATTACCACAAAATACCAAAAATTTACCCAAAGTAAATTTTTATCTCCCATTTCTAAATTAGAAATTTCTTTTTTCAAAAGGAACATATAAAACCGACCAAAATTATATTTAAAAAGGGTTTGTCATCAAATGGTGGTAAAACTACATTTTAAAAATATTAGAGTATTTGTGCTTAAAATTGGAATTATTATCATTTTTAACCTCTAAATATTATTGGATAAATGTAAAAACATCTAGAGAACATGTTTAATCATAATATGGTTAGTTCTGTTCATTCCCTCCAATATAACATCTAGGTGTTAACAGCCATTTAAAGTAATATTATATTATTATTTTTCAGTATGACTCAGCCTTGTGTGCGTCATGTGATTTTAGAGATACCCATTATTGCGTTTCAGGTATGCATCAAACCTAGAATCCCCTTTAAAGTAAAATTAATAATTAAATAAAAAATATTAATAAGTATGAAAATATCATATTTTTATTTACTTGTGATATTACACTTTTCTTACTGAGAGAATACACAATTGAATAAGGGACACACCTGTGTTCCCTATACCTTGATTGTGTAAATATGGAGGCATCATTGAAGGATTTTACTTATTATCCCTTTAGTGGGAGTCCTAGGAAGAGGTGTTTCCTATCATTGGTGACATGAGAGAGGGATCATATGGTGGCTCTCCAAGGTGAGACTTGGGAGAGAAAAAGATTATTTTACCCAATTAATACTTAAGCATGATGAAATTTACTTCACCCAGGTAATACCTAGGTGAGCTAGTCAGGACTTCTATTTGTAGATACCTGGGTAAATGGCCTTTAAATCACCTAGGTGGTACATGGTTGAGATGGTTTTGGATTTTTCCAGGTGGTACATGAAAAAATGGTGGTACCCCTACCAAGTAGGACCTAAGCTAACTATAAGTACCACACACAAGTCGGACTTGGGTGAGATAGATATGCATCCTGGTCTATGGAAAAACTATGATAAATCTCCTAATAGAGGAATTTCTTAGAGACTGAATGGTTTCCTAGGGTGTCTTTGGATTGAGCTCATGCAAGTCCTATGTTTGCGGAAAGATCTTCACCATAATAGTTGTAGACTTGGGGGACAATGTGTAGAAATGGTGTTTTTTAGGCAATAGAAGAAATATAGTCCTTGTTTTATCATTAATTACATATTATTTTAATGCATGGATAGCTAACTAGAGGGTGTGGATGACTTGGTTGAAGGACTAGTGTGACAAGAGCTTTGATCCATCTTTTCGTCTTACCATCTTATATAAGGAGCCCAATGTTCCTATTTATTGAAAAACTCGAGACCTTAGGAAGGGTACGTTGTACTCAATATTCCACCACACTAGTAGAAAAATCTTGTCTTCCTTATAGGTGAGTCTTGTGTGGGTGTGCCACACAGTTTGGACATACATGAGTAAGGACTTCCATGCATATGGTTCATGCTTCTAATACTTGTGAAAAATTATCCATTGTATAACTATATCATGTTGCTCTACTTGGGAGACTTAGGGGATCCTCAATAAGGTATACTTGTTTTAATTGGAACCTTTAATTGATTTTCATTCCTTGTATACATGAGGGAATTTTACTTCAGACTTTAAAACCACATGTAATGAAGGGAGTGTCAATAAATTCCCCACTCAAGATTGGATCTATCTAAAAGAGGAGGGTCTAATCCCAAGATTGAGAGAAATATGGGCATTGATTGACGCTTTCCTTTTTGGCCTTTATGTATTTTTGTATCTACATGTTCTGTTATTTTGAACATCATTAATTTCTTCTCAAATGAAAAGGGATCATGCAGATGGGGTGCTCATGTTCACCTCTTAGGTTGGTCGAGCAGGCCGTTCACATAGGTTAACCAAGAAAGTCATTTGTGCAGGTCAACCATGCATGTAAAACATGTAGGTAAATCACATATGTCCACGGCGCTTTTCACTTCATGACTAAAAATTGTGGGTTTTGATTAGCGATTTCTTCTCTGTATTACGATTGCATGCTCTCTGACATTATTCTTGTCATCCGCATTGTTCTTCTTATGATACTCCTTCAAACTGTTCGTTTCATATAAATATTGTATGCATGAATTGAGAAATATATTTCATCTAATTCATTGGAGTTGGTGACCTGCACGTGGTCACTTGGGTGAGAGACCTATGTGAGGACACTTGGGAGAGTGACCTTCTTTTGTCTAATTGGGTGAGTGACCTGAACTTGGGATATTGGGTGAGTGACCTGTGTGTGGGAACATGGGAGAGTGACCTACATGGGGGTACATAGGTGAGTGAAATTTATGAGCTCACTTGGATGAGTGACCTATTTTAGGTCACTTGGCTTAGTGACATATGTGAGGTCACTCCTTTGTTAAAATTTACCATTTTTATATGTAAAATCATAATGTTTAATGAATTTTCTCGTACCTTCATTTTGGTATCCCTATGGATTCTCAAGTAGTTCATGCTTCTAATTCTCATGTTTCTATATAGGTGATAATGGATATCTTTGGGCCAATGTACGTGACACAATATGAACCCATACTTCAGAACCATGCATATAATTTAGAGAAAAATTATTTGGAATACCCTAAAAGTGACTTCCTACCATTGTATTGTTGTAGAATTTTGAGAGAAGTGATCATCCCAAGACCAATAGACTTTATTCCAAGGTATTGGTTCATGGAATATATGAATGTTACTATTGCCAACATTTCTAGTCATGGTTCATACATCAATTAATGGACGATGAACAAGTGTATTGGATGTTCCAAAATTTGAATACTCATTACATACATCTTCACAGTCCTAAATCAAGACCACACTATTATGAATCCATTCCCCATGAATCATTGATTGTCTGAATAAATGTTTGGAAGGTGTAATGATACATCCACACTAGAGGAGGGGTCAATCTTGAATGGATGGGGGATTACTGGGTGTAAAAAAACTATACTGAATATTAGAACGAATTAGAGGTTATTACAATTTATGAGGCCATTTGGGTGGATAGGCGTACATGTACATGTACTCTAATGGAGTACCAGATTTTTTAATCTTTTAAAGACCATAGAATACTATATTACATCTAAAACATAAAGAATTTGAAATTAGTTTGTGGGAAATTTATAATATATCATGATCTAAAATCATTGGGGAAATGTATGATTAATTTATCCCACCGAAGGAAATGTGGGATGATCTTGAATTAATGGTTATGATGGCCCATGAGTTATTGAAAATAGTTAAGGAGATCAAGCAGAAATAATTTCCCTTTATGGGAGATGCTCATCCTGAGGCATCGATGAATGTTTTCCTGGAGCCATGGGGGTGGGCCCTTGATATAAATGTCTGAAAAAATTCCCTAAAATTTAAAAGTGAGGAATTCCAGGAAAATACCATCCTATGATGTAGGAAGGTGAATACACCAAATGGGGGTATTTCATAAGGTATTATATCTCTTCCAAGACCCAACATTCTAGATATATGGCCATTTGGATGAGTATCTATATGCTACCAGTCTGTGAATCCAATGGAAATGAGAGGATGGAGAAAATTTTCATGGAAACCATGTTCATAGAAGAAGAGTATATAGGGTTAAAATCCCCAAATTTGTTGAAATCCACCAGCCCATTCTACACATGTACCTAGGAGATGGACCCCATTTGAATTTTGGGGTCTTTTCAAGTACAATAGTGATGGATAGTGGTTGAATTTAACTCCCATGAGGTTTTCAGAAGTGTAAAAATTATGGAGTGTCAATTCCAGCCCTTTATCCAAGCTGTATATGCTTTTAGTCTTCTGTCCATGAAGCATGAGGTGGCCTCAAAGACTCTAAGAATGTATAATTATTTCAAATTCATTCTCTATGTTTACCCACATATCGATATAATTAATGATTATGGACACAAAACATTATTATCTTAGATCATATATGATGGACTTTAGGGAATGTGTATTGGAAAGAAGAACATATGGTAAAATTTTATGTGAGGATTAAGTCCTTTACAAGTTTTCACATCAGTTCAAATGTCTATAAAAACCCACTGTCTCCCCTTCTACAAATTTTTGATTTGAGAAATATTACATGGTGGCATGATATCTTTGGGTGATCATGGATCAGAAGTCATATGAGGGGGTAATTGAATTACCTCCCATGGACACCCCTACAGGGATAACACAAAAATATGTCCACTCCTGGATATCCTAATACCCAAAGGGGGTGTTGGTAAAAGAAGTCCCTTGAGTTTAGGCTACTCAAACCGCTTTTAAAAAAAATACCAAAATGGAATGTATTCTCACTTTGAAAGTGAAAGAGATGAGGATCCTCTATTACCCTGTTCCTGGGGAACTTGGTGAGCTAAAACTAGGAGTATTACTTCAACTATAACTGATTTAATGTGACCCTGTCATATTCATATGGATAGGAATTGGGATTTGGATAACCAAACCACCATTGAGGTGGAGAAAAAAAAGAAAGCTATCAAATTTAAATGATTTTGGGTCCTCTTCATAACCAACTTTGATAACACCTGATTATGTGTGGGCTGATTTTGAATAGGAATAACCAATGGAATTAAGGATTTATGGATATTCCAACAAGACCATATGTATCCCAAAACCTAGGGATATTCGAGCACCCCCTAATATTTAATTTGAAACCTATATTTATGAGGTGTGGTAGTATGTCCATGATTTAGAGATATTGATATATATATATATTCAAAGACGAGATCTCAACAACAAAGAGGGTTACTGGTATGCTAGATCTGAGTTCTACACAGGGGGTGTATAATAAATCTAATGATGAATGGGATAATTTCATAGATACTAATGATGAAATACTCTTTAACTTTTCTTTTCATCCATCAGGACTTTTATGAGTAGAGGAACTACTATTAAGGGACCAGATTGTGTTTAAGAAGGGGGAGTCATCCCCAGAACTATGCTCCCCAACATATACTTCAACAGCCACCCAATCGGGGTTGAATGTCTTATCCCTGAGCCCGAGGAGTTATCTATTGGTTGAATATTAATAGAAAAAGAGATGGTGGGGGACCCATGGAACCACCAGTACCTGTGTTTGATAAGATAGACACTACCCCCTCACCATCTCAGGTGAAAAAATGATAGAGGAAAAATACATTGGCCATTCATATTCATCATAGTAAGTCTTCACAATATCATTTAGTATTATACCTTTCGTGACATATCCATTTGACAACGATTTCCATTTTTAGGATGTACTTCACTTTTCTCCCTCATGGGGTCTAGTGCTGTTTCCACAATAGTTGAAGAAACTCTCTAGATGGAGAATAAACTCTTATGGACAATTTCACATACTAGAAATAAGATGTTTTAGGGCACCAGAATTCATCTTTTGTTTTCACTATAGCTGGAGAAGAATGACATGGTAATTTTTATTATGTATAATAAGACATCATATGGAAACTTATGACTCTCCTCTTTATGATTTTCTAGATATTACACACATGCTGGAGGGGGGCATACAGTGACCATTTATGGCCCTATTATTACCTTTAAAAGAGCTAATCAAGACTATATTCCATATGATAAATGTGGGGACAATGGTTTTTAATTGATAGGGCTCAAAAAGGGGTTGACGGTAAAAACAATGATTTCCAGTGGCGATGGAGGAACAAGTTTGGGTCCTGACCAAGATGTGTTAGATATCCCTACTAGGGAGGATGCCATAGGGCTCAAGGAATTAAGTCATAAAATGAAAACATGTGATATGAAAATTTATGTAATGATTGTACATATTAATATCCTAATATATCTAGAGGATTTTTAGGATTTAAGTAAATATTTATACAAATAGAAGTATTTAATTATGAACAACTAATACTTCATGTATGATGTTTTAATACAGAATTCTCAATTTGTAAAACATTGTCCCTATAGAATATTTCCAAATCAATTGGGCAGCTGGGTATAGGAATTCTTCATCCTTCTCAGGAGAAAGATGAACTGGTCTTGGAACTGGGTGTGGAGACATCCCGGGAGACTTCTATCTTGGGCTCTATGACAATTTAAGGAAGTTTCTATTATATGGAGGTCCTTTCCTAGGCTTCCAAAACTATGGAAGCAAGGGACACCTATAATAAAGTGGTTGACCCATCAATAGGTGAATAATATTAACTATTTCAATTTTCATATTTTCCTCTCCATTTATTATTACCACAATTAATGACAACTTCCATCTATCTTTCACTTCTATTGAGTTTGGTAGCCAGTTTAGAGTGGGAGTTCTCTGTGTTCATTCAATAAACAGTAATTGGTGTGGCTGTTGTTACTCAAGGGAGAGAAAAATAGGATTCCACATTGAGTGAATTTGTTATGGAGTATATCTATCATTTTTAAAGTGTCTCCATGATGGATTTATAGGCCCAATATTCCTTCCTCTCCTCACATCATTTTGTTTGGAGAGATATTTGGAGGTTAATTTTAAGGATGCCTCTTGAAGGCCAATCTTAATGGATCCACCGGCTCCCAACCATGTTCAACATTCTATTGTATAGTGGATGTGACTGTTGCATGATCCATAAAGATGTGAAATTGACCATCCTAAAATAAGAATAAGAGAAAATATCATGACAGACTAAGGTGCAATTTCCAATCCAAATTGACAGTCTTAAATCCACCATATCCTAGGTGGATATTTATCATGATAAAGATGTGAAAGATAATAAACAACCCATTTATGAGTAATATATTTAGATTCCATGCCTTCAATATGAATTAGATGATATCATGGTAATGAGTTTTCAACTCCACCAATCCTTGAGGAAGGCCCTAGCCAATGGTGGGATTTTGATACTATAAAGAAGGATAAGCTTCATTATTCTACAGATTATATCACCACATAGTGGAATGGACTTTTTCAAATTTTTTATAATGACCAAGTTTCATTTTGATAGATCAATATTTTTTATGGAATTCTATAATAATTGAAAGAGAGTCTCCATCATGTGGTAACTCCTCTGAATTTGTTTTTGATAAATGAAAATAATTTTTTTTCTTAATCATTTATTTATATGTTCCTATACCCTTTGTAATTATATCATAACACTAATGCTATATCATTTGGATAAATTTCATTTGGTCAAAGTGTTATCATTACCACACAAGAAATAATAAGGTTCTATAATTTTTTCATAGGTCTTTGGCCTTAGTTAGTATGGTTCAACTATTTCTCGAATCACATAATGGATCCTATGAACTTTTTGATATTTTATATTTTTACCCTAATGTTTTCTTAAGTCGTATATGAATAAGAATTAGTGACCAAGACTCAAATTTTTCTTAGGTCTCCATTATTGGGTTTTAACCCAATATGTTTTATGCCTCTTTTTTAGTTTCCATTTCTCAATTTTGCCTAAATAATTTTGAGTACATATCTAGTGGGATGAAAGTAAAATTTTTCCAAGGATTTCCTTGTTGGGATTTCATCATGGTGAGAATTATGTTTCTTTCCTTTGATAGTTTTGGGTCTTGCAAGATGGACCATTGCAATTGATGTTTTATGTCAAATAACATTAATAATGAGATATAGGAACAACGAATGAAGTTGGGATTATAAGAAAAGAATTATTTGACATATTAAAGATATGAGAAGGGAATTTTTCATTATGTCATGATCCGGGGCTTCTCAGATCTAAAGAGATGAATGAGAAAAGTACTTAAGGGATGACCATGTACCATTTTCGAAAAGGGGCTTCCATTATGATGTTATCAAAGTACACATGGGAAAGATAATTTTCTCCTTAGGATAAACATGATTCTTATTGAAAATCCATATTTAGAGGGTATTATGAAAATCCATGTTAGGGGTGTATTATGAATAACTAAAACTAAGGTTTCATACGGAGTAATGTTATCTTATTACCGATAACCATTGATTGTTTGGGACAATCTGAGTTTTATGGAAACCGTGGAGTGTGGTTGGAGGAAGGAGTGTGTAAGGGGATTAATGAAACATTTAGATTATAATTGGACATGTATTATAAGTTTCTTGTATAAATTTAATTTATTCAGAGGGAAAGGGGAATTTTTATCCAATTATGTGTTCATCAATGAGGGAACTCGTGATGGAGTTATCGATACAAATTATGACCATATGCAATATAAGAGGACACACACACACACACACAGTTTCTTATAGAGGTTGGTCATAAAATTAGGGTTCCTAACATCACTACATATATCATTCAGATGAGAATCAATCCACAAATAGTTCTAAAAATAATGGTTCCATATGAAAATATAAACCATATTCTAGGAAAGTCCATCTAAATGAGACTAATCTGATAAATTTAAGGTCACATGGGGTGGACAGAACCTATGATGGATACATGATTTTTTAGATCCAAATGAGTTTGGGTACATTGTACAAATATATCCTAGAAAAATGTAGACATTAGGGGTGCAGAGGATGTTATAAATTGAATCCTAATGGTTATTAGATCTGATAGAGTGGGATGGGATAAGAATGTTAGGGAAAGTCGTTGACCATGTTTGAAAAGAAGTTTCCACTACAGTGTCATAAAAGCATACAAAAATTGAAGGGATTCCCCTTGGTGATGAACATGCCTCTAATTAAAAATCCATATTTGGTGGCATATTTTTAAAATCCATGTTTGAGGTGTACTATGAATAGTCATAAGAAATTTTTCCTATAGAGTTTTGTCCACATATTTTGGATAACTCATAGAATACTATGGGGATATGAGTATCCCATGACATGAAGTTATATTTATACATGGAAAAATGCCCGAATATGATTGGGGGTATTTTTATTTGTACAAAATGTGTCCTATAGAGTTATGTGCTCATATTTTGGATAACACATGGAATCCTATGGGGATATGAGTTTCCCAAGACATGAAGTTAAATTTATACAAGAAAAAATGCCTAAATAGGATTTGGGGTATTTGGACTTGTACAAATAATTAATTAAAAGAAAATATCCTCCATGGATCTAATTCAAGTGTAGAATAAATAGATTTGAATTTTTTATTCTAAGGGATGTGGACCATGTAGTTTAACGTCTTACGACGAGGATGTTCAATGTTCCTTTTAATTTCCTATGTCCAGGACCATCCCATGTTGAAATCTCCTGCATGGATTGAGGTCATATACAAGAGGTGGGAGTCTTTTTCTATAGAATATAAGCCTATAATGAGGACTATATGTGTCAATAAATATCTCATTATGATGAGAATCAAGCCACACTAAGTTCTAATATGAGAAATTCCCAATGTAGGTATGGCCCACACACACAGAGTGTGTATTTTCTCCTTTTATGTTGTGGTTGGGCTCAAGATTGAAGATATGGGCATCACTACATATCCTATGGTGATACTAATAAAGATACCTATAGTTCTAGGATATGGGTATGGATGAAACTTGACACTGATAATAGTTTTCCTCTCATTCCAGGGCTACAAAAATCAATGTTTTACATCATACAAATGGGACACGAACCGTGTAGTTTAACATCTAACAACAAGAAAATTGATTGTGCCATTTATGCTGTTTCATCCAGGGCAATAATAACCATAAGATGAATTGATTCCTATTGTTCATACAAGGAGTACCTTACCAACATTCCCACTCCCACATGAGCTATGATTATTGTGAGAAATAATGAATGAAAAGGGTTATTTCTAATTCTTGGATTTTATTAAAAAAATTAAATGGGAATTTTTAGTATGTGGTGGATGGCCCATGATATAAGATCTTATAATGAATATATATCTAATTGAGATGAGAATCAAGTCACATATAGTTATGGTAGATTTTTAATGTCGTGTGATAGGTATGTCAGCCTTGCAGTTTAAAGTCCTGTTGTAAAGACATGGGTTACCTGATGTGAATAGAAGTTATGAGGTATTTTTCTATAAAAACATATTTGAAATAAAATACACAGAATTTAAGGTCATGGTTCTTAGACCATGAAGTAGACCAACCAAAGGAGGAAGCCCTTACCATGATTCTTAATTCTATGTGAGCAATGATCTCTGTCAGAAACAAGGAATAATAAGGGCTTATTGGGTTTTATTGAGGAAATTCAAAGGTGAAGTAGAAAACCCACACCAAAACTAGAGGTCCTCTATGGAAAGGAAAAAGTTGTTTGTGATTTTTCCAGATACAAAATGGGAACATAATTTTATGGCTTAATGTCTTACAGTGAGGAATGTTGTCTCATTGAAGGAGTGAAACAAAGGATTTTGTGGAGGTTATGAATTAAATATACGACAATATTTGGGAAATCATATCATTTAAAATATTATTCAGGTTCACAAGAAATCATCTCATTTGAGGCATCCCATTCTTATCACATTAGGCTTCTTAGTATTGTCACCCCGGGCAACCCATACCTGGTGAATTGGTTAAGGCTTCATTTTAACATCATGTACCGAATAAGTTATTGTACAATTTAATGTCTTATGACTAGGAAAACATGAGTTCTATATTTTAGGGTTGTTCAATAAGGATAAAATCGTATAGTTTATCATAATTCAATGAGGATGATGGTGTCTTTTATTTTTTAGTCATTAGAGTAAGACCAAACCATAATTAATAACATGAAATATTTCTTGATTCATCTAGGATTTTTAGGGGGATTAGTACACTCTCCATCCATAGTGATAAAAAAATATGCAACATTGGAATAGAACTTATGAATGACCAAATGACCTTCCAATTTTGGTTCAAGATTTAGAGGCTACTTTCTTGGTATCATTGGGGTTCTAAGAACCAAAAATAGTTCTCCTTAGAGTAATGAAAAAATTCAAACATTCTTATTAAAGGATCATGCTATCCCATTTTATGGATCTCTAGATAATTTAAGGTATGTAGTATTCTTTCATCAATCTATTCCAATTCTTATAGTCTCTTGTAATACTATTTATATGTAGATAACTAATCAGAAACTATAATGTAGAGTGAGGGAAATTTAAATCCAATTGGAAAAAATTCTTATATACCATATACTAGTGAGTATGGGGTTTCTTGTATGGCATTATGGGTCATTGTATGGAAGGACCACAAGAAATTTAGAATCTTTTCGGGCTAGTATTTATTTTCTTTTCCCACTATTTTCTAGATTATGTTTGATAGGGTTTTATTGAAATATGTTATCTATCTATTTTATGTTGTATTATAGAGGGATGAATTATTGGACTCAATGTTTTATTCTTGGTACAAACATCTCAATTTAGAAGAAAATAGTAGATACCATTATCTATCAATATTGTTTGAGGGACACCAAATATTGTGATAATACTAGAATTCAGAAAATTGATGCTGCTTTAGGCCACAACATCCTTGAGTTGTATTTACTTATCCCATTTGGAGAATACACTGGTAGTTGTAATGATATACTTAAATTGTATGGATGTGGTAAGAGGTTATAACTCTATGACATCCATTCCTCACAAGAATAATGGGCATGATTATTTGACTATCTATATCAAATTCGAGGCTTGACGGATAAAATTAGTATTCACTGGACATGAATGAATTTTTTTTGGGTGAATTGCATGAAATACAATGTAACTAATGGATATAAATATCCAATCCTTCTAATTTTGTGCAAAATAACGGTTCTTGACTGATTGGTCCCATATACATAAGAATGGACTTCTTTCAGGAGGATGATAATTTCATCCCCATCAATGCTTCTGAGGATAAACCTATAAAATCCCCATTTTAAAGGATATTTTAGTGATTCATGACGACTTAAATGGTAAAATTTACATCAGATCATTAGATTTGATATTTTTTAATCCTTTTGATAAAAGAGTTCCACTTTGGAGGAAGTACGTGATATGTTTCATCCAACCATTTTTTGGATTACTTGGTTGAGTTCTGGAATTTATCTCATCGATCTCTTTCATTCTAGTCCAAAAAATAGGGATACCATTATGCGATATGAAATGTTGATGAATGTTTCATATCTATCAAGATCTTCCAATCCTATAGCTACATTTTCCCATAAATATAATTTGGAATTCTATTGTGATTGTATGTGAGTCAATTTTGGATTTGAGGGGAATTCTGATAACAAACACTAGACATAGTCAAGCCGAGGAATCAATTATTCAATCCTAGTGGTGTAAAAACCATTAACTTGTTTGATTAATAACTTTGAATCACCTTTAACTTTCAATTTGGTCGTTGGTATTTTCAATTCCAGTTATAATCCTATAATGAGATCTTGGTATTCCTATTTCTTATTGGTGCTACCTTTTGATAATACACAGGTGTAAGGAAGAAGAACCATAGCTAGAAAAATAAGAATGACTCCCAAACCAACTCTATTGACTATAGGACATTGCATCATTTTTACTCTTAGGATCCTAGACACATCATCAAAATTAATTTCCCATGTGCGGGGGATTCCTTTAACAGATAGTATTTCTTCATTTAGAATCTCAATATTTAATGTTGTAGAATCTTTAGAAGGATGATTCAAATGAGAATATGCCAATTCCTAACCTTTCATTGATTTTTGAGGTATGAACTGAATTTTCAATTTTTGGAGTATGAACTACTACTATACCAAATGTCTGTTAAAATGGGATGTTTGAGGATATACTTGAGTGGGTCATTGTAAGAAATGTGATTGATCTATCATGGTGTTGTAATTAGTGCCTTAATTTCTAAACTATAAATATCTATTGCAAATAATTCTTCTATAAATCCTAATAATGAGTCTCAATATCATTCCTTGTCCTACTGAGATAATAGGGGATATTTTATTTTCCAGAATCATTATTTTATGTGATAAAAGGACCCATCGGTCAATCTAAAGCTACCACATATTGAATGTGCAGTTTTCCTTCAACTGAAAGCATGAAAACTACAGGGATCATAAGATACTTATTGAGAAAATCGACTGTTTCCTGAAAGTCATCATTCCAATGATACATGACCCCCTTTTCATTATCCTAGTGTTTGTAAAGAAGTTTCCATTATTTTTTTAAATAATTAAATATAAAATTGGTTTCCTTATAACCCAGGAACCACATTGAGGTTTCGAGGAGGTGAAATATTATGGATATAATTTTTATTCTTGGGGTTAACTTCTATTCCATGATGTAATTCTAAGAAGTTTATAAAAGTTTATGAGGAAAAACTAAAGTCATGTTTTAGGGAGTTCATTTTCTGGTTGTGTGGTCATAACATGTTGAAGACTGTCTTAATATTTTTAAGTTGATCAATTTTTTTTGAGATTTTACAACCAATCCATCAATTTAACACTCAATGAATCTTCCTAAAAAGGGAATGAAGATTCAATGCCTGGTACACTGGTATGTGGTTCTATGATTCTTCAGGATGAAAGGAATGAACTGATAACAATATAATCATTGGGGTTCCCTGAAGGTAGTGACTTCTTCTTATTTAGGGGACATTCCAATTTGGTTATATCCTAAATATCCGTCCATTAAGGGAGTTATTGGTAGAAAAATGTCACATAAATCAAGATTTTGTGATTGGGAATGAGATTTCATTTTTGGATAGTACTAGTAGAGAACTCCAAAGTTAATGAAAAATATGTTATATCCATTTTTATTCATGATTGGGACTATATTGGAGATCCGTTTTAGGTACCGGACTCTCAAATGATGTTTTCTTTGAGGAGATTATCAACCTCAACTTTAACCATGGAAGCTTGATTTTCATGTGTTCTTCTGGTTCCTCCCTTGTAATCACAATGATATCCTGTTAGGCCCAGGTGATGAGAGACTACATTGGTATTGAGGCCCAAAATTTCTATGTAATTTTAAGAGAACACATCCTGATGTTGATTTAAGAAGGAACAATATAGTTTTTAATATTTAATGGGAATATCTACATTTATAAACTTAGGACTTATATCTTCTTTTATTCCAAACTTTACCGATCGTAGTTCATCGACAATGTTAATGAAACCTTCTTCGAATACTGGAGGAGTATCCCTAAAGTAGGATTCTTATTCCACATCTACTTCCTATTACTCTTCCTATTCCTTCATACATATGCTTGAATGGATGGGAGATGAAGGGGAATCTCCAGAGATTACATGAATATTAATATTATTAGATATCATATGAGGTTTGGAGGTATGTATATCCTCATTCTCAAGTAGCGGAAAGAAACTTCCTTCACTTTTAGTCGATAAATTCGGGTATGATGAATTTTTGGAAATATAGAAAGAGAATTTAAACCTAAATAATCACCAATGGTAGGAGGATCATAGGCCATTTTAGAGATGCTGGGATCCACTAATATGACTGATATCATCCAAATTGATGAGAATATGCCCATTTCCAAACTGAAGTTCTCGACTTGGTTTTCGGGTTGTACATATTCATTTATAAGACCCTTTAATGAATTGGGAGGGGTAACATCCAAGCCATTTGGGCTGGTAACTGGAGAAAATTTATCAATCATGGGTTTCTTTCCTTCTCTTTGATAAAATATTGCGTTAATAAATTGAGTTTCACAAGATTCGAATGAGGATTTTCCAGTGCACAATGCTCCACACTTTTCATTGACATAATATTTGAGGCATTGGTGATATGATGATGGGATATCTACATGATGATGAAACCAAGGTCTTATTTGTAGCACATTGAAGGTCGTATCCAATTGAAAGACCCAAAATTCAATGTTAAATACTGGGTCAGTAAATTGTGTTCTGTGCTTTATTTGGATGAGGGGTTCTTTCACATTCTTATCAAACCCATGAAGCATTAGAAGATAAGAGGAAATGTCTTTCTCCATTTATCAAAAATTACTAAGTGTTTAGATAGGGATTATGTTTACTCCAGAACCATTTTCAACAAAATATTGGTGTATGTCAGTGTCATCTATCCTTCTAGACACATACAAGGGTGTAATGTCTCTTAGTATGACATCATAAATGTCTTGTTCCATAAAAAAAATAAGCACCAGAATTTCCATAGAGTTGGACTATTTATGTTTTATCATTATGGTAGTGACCTCAGCTTCAAAATCTTGAGGGCTCAGAAATACTTCTATAAGTGCATTCTAAAGATCGTTTGACAAATTGAAAGCATCATGAATTGAATGATATGCTGGTACTATGCCTAAATACTATAGGATTCTACATCTATAGGTCAAATGACTATAATTCTTAATGGATGTTTTTCCCTTAGGTACTTATTTAGGTACTAAAGTGTCTAGAGTAGATGATTCGGGTGGTTGCACAAATGTTAAAGGCATATTTATTATTGGTTTGGACCATTTCGTCCTGCCTACCTGTCTCGGATGATGATACATACACACACATTCTAGTCAATCTTCTAGAATGATTAGGCCTGGAAGACTCATTATTAAGGTGGGGTCATTTTCCCTTTCTTCCTGTGCTCACTGAAGGGGTCTTCAATGAGTCTTTATAGTATAAATAGCCCTAGTAGGGATGTGGATGGGATACTGGTTTCAACCACAATAGTGTCCTCCCTTTCCTCCTTGTATTTTATGATCTCTACCTATTGTTTCCAAATATATAATGGGGAAATCATGCTCATATTCCAACTCATAATCAATGAATGAATCCATTTAGTGAATGAATTTAGTGGAATTTAAAATTAAATCTTCTTCTAATGAGGATTCTGTTTGGTGGGGAAGTACCTAAGGTACCATTTCATGGGATGGTTCCCATGCCCTCAAGAAAAGAGGCCTAAAGTCGGATAGGTTTAGGATTTTATTTTTCCTCTATATAAGATAATCCTCCTATACCCATATTTTTCTCTTCTAACAAATACATTTCTTGGAGGACAATCATTTAGAGGGTTGTGGTGTTGACAACATCGACTATATTATGGAATAAGAATTTTAGGGTAAAATTTGTTGGTTTAAATGATTCATTAGGATAGAATGATTTTGGTTGATTTATTTTCTATAAACCCTATCATTGAAATTATTTTCACACTTACTTGTAACTTATTTTCATTATCGTTCTTCATTTGGGGTGATGATAGGGACACCACCCACTATGTAGGTAGTTTACCCAACTTTATCTACCTGAAATCACCCATATTTTTGGAATATATTTAAAGATAATGTGTATCTTAATGACATTTCCTAGTGTCCAATGAGAGGGGATGTAATTTGGGTGGTCATCTAGAGTAATTTTATCAAGTCTCTGGGGTTCAGGAAATTTCAGTAAGTTCTTTTCTATAGCTGCTAAAAAGTAACCAAGAAAATACCTCTCCCTAAAAGAGAGAACATTATTATTTTTATCCTCAAATTAAAAACATGTCTGTACTTTCTATCTCCCAACATGGATGCTGTAGTTTCAATTATAGTTTAGGTAGAGGTATCACATAAGGATGTGCGGGATATGGTATGGAGCTGGAATAGAAGATGGTCTTAAGGTAAATTTTGTAGTATCAAATTTATCTATTTTCCTTCCCAATGATATTGATACTAGTAAATAATTGGCTTCAGTTCTCAAAATGGAATCTTACAAACTTTGTGAATGTTTTGAAAGATCCCAAAATCCACCTGGATACTTTATCAAGATAAGCTGCTATCGTAGTTCATTATTAAATTTTTAATGCAATGACCTAGTAGATCATCATAATGATGCTGCTTGTTCATGGTATAGGACATGCGTTCCATCATAGCGATAAAAATATGAGACCCTTTTATTTTATCATTTTTTTCAATTTGAGAGGTTGATATCCATTATCATTTATAGTGTTGATATAAATTGTTAGAGAAAGTTTTAGTGAAGATCTTCCCACACTTTGACTGCTTTAACTAAAAAACCAGTATACCAAACAAATATTAGACTTTCTTGGGTCTAAACGAAAAATTTAAGTTTGGATTCCTCTTATATATTTATGGTTAGCCTCATGAGAGAATAAAGAGATAAAAAGTTCACATGATGCCGGTATGGATACCCTAAACTATTTAATATTAAGAACACATGATTCATGATGTTTGGTAGGAGAAGATTTTCATCTACCCATTCATGGTATGTATTTATCTCTAGTTTTACTAGTCCATGCTTCCCCTATTTATATTCCAATAAGGACACCAATGAATCTACAATGTTAATGTGTTATGTAGGGATAATCAGTTGAGTGGGAGCTCAGAAGGGGTAAGCAACGAGTTGGACCACCAATGGTGGCTCTACATGTACCTTTTTCTGATAACCTTCTTAGGCTGGCTTGTGAGTATTTTTCTAGCATGATCTTCCTTGTTTCTCTAAAGGAGTTAATTCTATATATCATACTTCTTTCAGATCAAGTATATTGGTTGTCAGTACTCCATGATAAGTTAGAATTCTTGTTATATTTCGTTATTGTGATAAGCCATCACTGCTGAGGAATTAGCTAGGGGAAAAAGAAGAGGATATTATTGAAGAACATATCTTGAAGGGATGTTTCAATGGAGAAATTTTTTGTTGAGATTTATAAACTCCAACATCTCTTCCTCATACCAAAAAACTAATTCCTTAAATTTTATAGGCTCTAAATATTGAGTTTCTGGGAGAGATATGGTTGCAAATTAACCCTTTTTCTTTGATAGGTTCTAGTTACAGAGGTGGTAGTGATGCATTTGAGGGAGTCTCCAAATTCTTATTGAATATTCGGTTCCTCGTATGCACACCTACTTCAATAATTTCAGGGAAAATGAATTTCGTATGGAATCATATCCCTCACATCCCTTTGTATCTACTTCATATTCGGTAGCATCTGTAGGTGTGGTGCTAATTAAATTCACTAATACATAATACATTGTGGGTGTCAAGTTATTAACAGAATGATTGGAAGGCTGATGGTATCAGGAATTCCTACTAAGTGAAATGTGATTTTTAGAATAATTTTCACCCACGATTGATCAACATTTCTTATTACTGTCAGAGGATTTCATCCTTTCTTTAATGGAACCTCTTGGAGTTTTTTAGGGAAGGATGATTTAAAGGGAAACTCCTTCCAGTTTCATTGTATGTGTTCCCTTTAAGGAAATTGTGTCAAGATATGGGATGAACTAGGAGGATTCACATTGTGATGTTCCCCCTAAACATGAAAATACTAATTTATACTGGGGAGGAGGATTAGTTAAAAATTCCCATAGCCCTATGGGCTTGAGATTCTCCTGTATTTCTATGGCGGTAATTGCTGTAGTTGTTCTCATGATATTGTAAATATTCGTTCAAACAAGAGCTAGGTGCATTGTATATTCTCCACACTGTTTACTTTATTTGTAAGGAAATTCAAAGATTTGATGAATGTAATTTCTTAACTGAGAGATATTATTAAACATCTCAGAGGACACATGAAAGTGTCTTCCTATAACTCTCTCACATCAAGCCAAATATTTCTAGGATTGGTTTTCGGATTTTTCTCATTAAGCATGCCATATTTCATGAGATAATTTCACTTTAGAGAGATGGATATAGGGGATGACATGTTATGACGTTACTTATGGTGTCCCATAATGATTGTGAAGTGGGGTTAAATACAACACACCGAGCATAAACCATCCCCCGATTTGAATATTTGGTAGTGCCTTAGAGATCAAGAGGAAAAACTTCTCTAATTCATTGATACATGTGAATTGATGAACTTCCTACAGTTTCCCTCTTTTAGATTCCATGAAACTAGAAATGAAGCTAATTCAATTAGACAATGCATCTCCTTTATTATCATGAAATAGTTTTTATATCCATCATAGGAGAAGTTTTTAGGTTTTAGGTGATGAATATTCACCAATAAGTTCATTATAATTTCATGCACACACTTTTCTGACAACATTTACTAGACTTCATATTGAGGATTAGTGAAGGGATAAAACTTGATGGGTATGTTATCTTCATCCAACCATTTCCACAGAATTAATACATCCACTTCATCTTCTACAGTGGATTCCTCCACCTGATCTGACCAAAGTAGATGTTTGTCAGTCCCCTTTTTAGAAATGGTATAATTTTTGGGGCTCTCCTTTGTTATGTTGGAAGGAATAAAATTCAAGGGTAGTTTGAAGAATGTCCATTTCCTTTGGCTATCTTCTACTTGAGAAATAATATCACTTTTTCATGATAAGAAATCAGGTATGAAATGAATCATCTTACCAACTACCTATTGTTATGAAGGGATTATCATAATAGATTCAATAATTATAGGAACTTATTATCAAATTGAAATGTTACTGTGGTAAGGACCATTGAAGAGAATTCCATCATGGTGAGGAATACTATTATGTCTTAATTTATAACCATAAGAACAAATTATCTGGTGTATTCCCTTGTGAGGACCTTCAAGGTGGATTTTGGTAATGGGAAGACATTATTTTCAACTAGATTTCAATCCAAAATAAGGATTTCTAGGGTGCTCATAAAAATAAGTGTTCTTATGATGGATCATTTCATGACTATGAATGAGAACATCATAGAATTTTTTTTGTTGAAGTTCTCCAAATCTATTGTCGGAATATTTGTGGGGAGTAAATTCATGATTAAAACTAATATTTTCAAAAACTTTTAATATATCGGCAGGGTCTTGAGTCACAATTGATAAATGTTTGAGGGCCCGAAGAATACTACCATTGAGTCGAGAATGTTTTTTTTGATCAATTCTAGATTTTAAAATCACATTTGGTGAGTCTATTTTTTTTGGGAGATATCCTTCAAAATCTAGAGTCGCATGTTGTTGATATCAATGTTCATTCATAGGAGTCTGCTTAAGAAAATCTTATTCTATTGTCCAAATTTTTTGACATATTTCTGGTGTTTGGACATGGATATATTCCTATCTTGGAGAAACCACTAGAAGGGACCGACAAACTCCAGAAGGAATGGGGATTTATTCCTGATCTAGTTTTCTATTTATCATGGTATTTTACCGATGAACCTCCTAGATGAGAGCAAGGATATGTTCATGATCCAAAGTGACTATCATATTAAGAAAATGAGTCACCACACTTGAGGATGAGGGGTAGAATACCAAAACCTTGGAAACTTTTATTGATATAGATGTATCTTGGAAGGTTTTTAGAATGTGGTAAATGATTATTTCATTCCCTTCCATCATTATTAGAATGTGCTAAATTAATTTTTTAGTTGGGACAAGAATATACACCCATTCCTATATTGGATTAGGGATATATTCCTAATATTGTCCTCCATCTCCTACCAAATGATACTAGAATTCCTTTTTTGTTGGGGTAGAGATATGGGTCTACCCCATGATTTTTACTAGGATTGGCCAACTGGTTTCTCTGGTTACTACAAGACCATGATGTTAAGGCTAATATACACAAGTAGGAATTTGAATCTACTTATTGTATTAATTGGAATTTTATTGGAGGGATTATCTGATGGTAACATGGATATGTGCCTTTCAATGGTTGTTTGGTCACTTCCTTTAGAAATATTTCATGGGCACTCAGGTCTTAGTGAATTGAGCTAGAGCCTGTAGGGTGACATTTCCATCATGCTTTGAACTTAATTCCTCTCAACATTGGTAGTGCTGGCCATTGGAACGAACCCTTTTGTATGTAACCAATTTTAATGAGAGGGTTTCATTGATGAACTCTTGTTCTGCATCCCTAAGATAAGGGAGGAACCTATTTCTTCCCTCTAGGGAAAGGTTCTTGAAATATATTGAGATAGAAATGGGTACCGTTTGATTCTTGGACACTAAAAATAATTGAGGTGATGGCTGTAAGGGTTTCATTTCATATAGAGATTCATAAAATACCTCCATGTTCAAGATAGTACAATTAATTTGGCACTCTTGAATTAGTGTGTTTGAAACATAGTGTTAAATTCTCTAGTTTGGTGATGGTTTCATTTATTTTAAAGAGGACCTATTTTTTTCATTTGTTGATGCATATGTTCTTTATCAAAGATAAGAATCAATTTGTATTAATGGAAGTTCTGTCAAAAGTTGATAGAGAGAATATATAACAAAAAATATAACTCATCAATGAATTATCATAATAAATGAATTCAAGTGTAATTGAATTTTTTAACATAACCATGTTTAGACCACATTTATTTTATTAAGGAAAAAATGGATCCTAACTAGTGAGAAACACAATCATTAAAGGATTAATGAAGAGATTCACATCATGTTCACTATTTTTTCCCAATGAAAATCCTGGGCTTGATGATTGATTTTGGGGGTTTGAGTTGATGTTATTAGGTAAGATAGATACCATTGAGGGGCGGGGGGGGGGGGTGAAACACTTGTAAACGTTTTATTTTTAGAAGAAAGTTTCTTAACTTCTTTAGTAAAATTTCATAACCTCTAAAAATTGTTAGAGTTATGATCGACTCAAATATAAATTATCAAAATTGCCTTTCATGTGCAATAAATTTAATGAAATGAAACAAATGTTATTTACATGGTTTAGTAAAAAGGCTTACTCATTTTCATGTTGGATACCCCCACCAACATGGATTAATTTACTATATTTATTTAAAATTTACAAAGTCACATGAATCAATCTTTTCTACAACATAGTAGAAAATTTTATGCTATAGTTAGCTATACCCCCAACTATCCTTTTTTAGTACACATTTTTTAAATATAGTTATAAACCCAAGAAAACAAAAATCCTTTTTAGTAACTAGTAAGGATTTATAGGTACAAGCTTCACTTTATTCTTATTTTCTATCATACTTGATAATGTTATTATAATCCTCTATATGTAATTTTAATCATTCTTTACCCAAGTGTAATCTTCCTGAACTTCCACAATTATATGAAAAAATTATTTGTCTTCCAAATTCTTCTAGAATATCTATCCAAAAAACATCCTCAGAAAAAGTCATTCTGATGGGCTTCCACCTATTTTTCACTATCCTATGGACTCCATCCTATATGCTCTATCTGATATTTGTTTTTTTTTACTTCATTTGAGTAGAAAATCAATTGGAAACTCAAAAATTATTTGTCTAATGGAACTCAATCCGATGGGACTTTATGTTATGGATCTAGATCTATTAGAACCTACTCTGATCATCTCATTCTGATGGTTCTCACATGAGTAGATCTTACTCTAGCGAATATCTCTTCAATGCTTCTTTCTCCAATGGAACTTACATTGATATACTCATTCCAATGGAACTAACTATGATGAACATAATATGATTACATAACAAAAAAATGGATCTTCCTTAGCTTCAATCTAAAAACAATACTTGGTTTGGGATCTAAAAACGTATCCCACAAATGTAATATTTTTAATTTTTGATCATATGTGAATAGTTTCAAGTACGATTGTACTATGCTTGCAATTTATATACTTTCCAAAATAGTAAATGTTGGAAAACCTAATCCATTTCTTCTCAATATAATTCAAATATCTCCAAATTTCATGTTGATGCACAATTCGTATTTGACTAAGTCAATTATTCTCAATAATTCTGGGAGATTCTCAAATCTTCTTGATTCTTCTAAAAAAATCAGACTTCTTCAAATGTATAAACTATTATTTAGTCTGATTTTATGAGTCTTCTCATCATTTTTTATGACTTTTGTTGATTTTTATGCTTTAGACTTCGTCTTATTGTATTTATTATAGAAATACATCTGATTTAATTTCTTATAATAATTTTTTCCGATGTACTTTCTTATTGAGAATGAATTTGATTAACAAAAACTTCAATACTCTGCATTATTTCTTCTCGAACCAATAATGAAACATCCTCCAAAAAATTTCGATTGACCCACTGAGAAATTAAACAAAAAACAAATTATTTTTTCCATGAATTCTTCGAATTAATTGAAATTGTTGATTATATTGTTGAATAACATACTTTCATCTTCTGAAAACTTATATAACTTTCGACCACTATAGAGTATCTCAATAATTTTTCAAAATTTTAATAAATTTTTCATTATGATCGAACTCTTCATAAATTTTATCAGTTTTATTGAATGATTAATATTACAAAAAATAACCCATCCTCTGATTATAATCAGGTAGATGAATAGGTGTCATCAAATCTAGTCAATATGATGTCTGACACCAAATGTTTTATGGGTGTTACGCACTATTTGATAAAATATTGATTTCTTCATGTCCGATGTATTCAATGAAAATTCATACAGATGGATTTATACCTATTAATACTTTGATGTATCAGTGTTTGGAGATCAATTGATTCATTATTCTCAACAACTTAACAACCTGCCTCCATTAGTGCTCTGGATCTGACCCCTTAATGATACCAATGAATTTAGTAAACTAAATCTGTGTTAGAATCCCCTGATATTGATTGGTGGCATACCATGTTTAATAGACCAGTGTCATATTATTGTTTGATAGATTGGTATCTATGTAATACCAATGAATTGGTCTTTGAAGATTATCCCAGTTATCATATTTCCCAACAGATCAGCATATGAATCACATCAATGTATCAGTCCGGTCAAGATTTTTTTAAAATCATTATATTCATAAACATAAACCTTCCTTAATTTTGTATTTTTAATAGAGAATGATAATGATGGATTTATTTCTGTACTTTTCCCAAGATCTATTTGTTGTGGATTATTTGTATGACAATAAAACGAACATCGTCATCTTCTCATGTTTTTCAATCACCAAAACATCCTCCATTATTCAAAATATTTTATCAAGTGAACTATCAGTCACTTCAAAAAAGTCTTATACCAATATAAATTTATTAACAGATAATATATATGTTGGTAAAAATGACCAATTCCAAGAGATATTTAATTTTATTGGTATAGATTTTATGTACCAACACTTGTTTTACAAAAAATTATATATGTTGATATTGATCCTTTAACACAAACAAATATTTTACCAATAGTTAAATCTATTGCTTTATCATATCAATAATAACATTTTTTATCAACAAATGGTTCTATTGTTATTAATTGTTATTACTAAAAATTTTTTTATCCTTATAAAAATATGTTTCCATGAATTACCCAATAACAAAAAATAATTCACCAAAAAAAGAATATATATATATATATAGATTATTTTCAATAAATGTTATAAATTGTAAATATTTTAATAAAGTCATATAATCATATATTTTCATTGATACATTATAAATTATAAATATTTTAACAAAATCATATAGTCATTGTTTTAACTAATACATTATTTGTTTTTGATAATATATATATATATTATATGAATATTATCATATACATAATATGATTGTGATGGTAAATGATTATAATTTTTGGAAGATCGAACATAGTAAAAACTAAAAAAAATAAAGTCACTTAAATATATTTTCATTATATGTATATAATATAATTTTTTTATTGAGAATATATATAAATATTTAACATTTTTTATTGTATATAAATTATATATAACTTATATATATATCATGTTGATAAATTATTTGTTCCATTATTCCGTCGAGGAGAAGCCTTCACTGCACATTGTGCATATCTACCGCCGCCTGGCCTTTGCCGCCGTGTAACTCCACCGCCAACCCATCTGCGGTGCGTCACCGTCCGCCGTAGCCTCCACCTACAGTCCCACCCACCATCACCGAAGCTAGGACCACCATGCACCACAGTTTTCTCCGATCCTGACCACTGCATATCCCCTTAATGTCTATGTTGCACGCCCCGACCAGGAAGAACCTCAGCCGCGCGCTGCTCTCCTCCTCCGGCCATGAAATCTGGCCGTCTGTCCTTCTGATTTCCCATGCGGTCTCCTCCGGTAAGCAATCCCTCTCTTCTAATTTTCCCTCCCTTCCTTACGTTTCAAGTGACCCATCTAAGCCATAACCCTATTTTGGGTGTTTTATTTGTGGATTCTTGATGATTAAGGTTTGTGAGCATAGATTGTGGTATGGTTTAGCTTTGGTTGTGTAAGGCATTTTAGGGAAGTGGATAATTCTTGGCCATTTTGAGAATAAATCTTGATCATTTTTGTTTCAGGTAAACTTTAATTTGTTTATATGGTGTATATAATGCCTCAATGTTGTGTTTTTTCATGAATAATGATTGATTCTCATTCCATTTGGTGACTTAATTTTTGTGTCCAGGTTCATGTGTATGCATGGTTTTATATACTGGTTATTGTATAATGGTCTTAGATGATTATTTCATGGTTGTTTATTGATTTTGGATGAAAAGGTTCAAGTATAATTTGGTGTGTATTTTCTGTTGAGTTTCTAATGGCTGCGGATGGGTGGTGTTCTTGATTGAGAAACACAGATGACCTGCTTGGCTTGGATATCTCTGCCTTGCATCCAGTAAGTTTGTTTTTACAATCTCCTCCTATTTCCAGTATTTTATCATCAATTTCTAAATCTAATGAAACTTAGTGATATATGATGTCCTAGATTGATAAATTGATGGTAATGTTTGTTTTAAGACCCAACCCCATTCCATGTGGTTTGTAAATTAATTATATTCATTTTATTACATTAATCAACAATTGTGCCATTGAATTTGATATTGAGAGTCTGTATTTCTAAGAGTTTTTACAATTCATGCCTTGTGGTTAAAGATTTAATTATATGAACTATAGAAAAGAGTCGATCTCTATATTGAATTTTATTCATATTTTGAACATAATTTTATTTTTATGTGATTATAAATTTGCAGTGTTTCATGTTCATGAATTATAGTTTATTTTTTATTTAAAATTAATTATTTTATGCATTATTTGTATGTTTGTTTCCCTGTTAATACATGGTTAATATTTCTTTTATTAATTATTAATCAGTAGTTTTAGTTTCCATATTAATTAAACTTATCACATTAATTTTAATTATTTGTTGAGAAATATTATGTTACAGACTTTTAATCAGTATATTAATGGAGTACTCGTTGGTAGTTGGTGTTGAATTTGGAAGTAATGTTGGACTTCTCATTAGGGCGTGTTTAAACAAGGTACATGTGATTCACTTCTTTGTTTTTTATGGTATGTTTGAGTAGTGTGCATTTGATGACTGTTATATTGTTGTAGCTATAAAGAATCACTTCCAAATTCATTTGATCAAGTGAATAGGTAGATTCTTCTAAATTGTATCATCTTTTCCCCCATCCTCATTAGTTTCAATACGCCATCTTTTGCATAATATGCATTCATTATTCATTTTAATGTAATGTGTCAGGTCTAATTTTTAACATGATGTCAGCTTATGTATAATATATAGTCTCAATATGAAATTTATATTCAATTTGAATACATTTTATCAGTTGATGAAATTTATATTTAACATACATTCAATTATAACCTATGTAATGTATGCAGTTTTTTGAGCCTGAGTTCTTGTTTTCCTTACATCTATGTTTTCCTATGCTAGTTTGGCGGGGATCATGGGAGTTAGTGGAGTTGTGTCATGATTTCTGGTTGCTACTTTTCTGGCATTTTGATGACTCCCATTTCAACTTGGGCCTTTCTATTTTTGGATCAACACTTGTTGAATTCTGATTTTCTGTCGTCTAAATGATTTCATCTTGGAAATTACTAGCCTAATGTCCCGTTTGGGGATTATTTATTTTTATTTATTTAGACACTTTGATTTGGATCTGGACATTGGTCAGTAAAACAGTGTATGTTTACTCAACAGGTGAAGCATGGACTCTTCTAAAGGGGGTTGGGTCTCCTGCTGACTCATAATATGGGGCTCTTGCTGCACAAAAATTACATCTTGTCTACTATCTGAAGGATTTAGCACTAACTTTTAGGATATCCCATGATTTTCATTATAGGGATGGGATAGTGCATGGAGAGTATGATATCATTAACAAGATTTTTCTTTTTTGGTTTTCTTATTTGAAGACTCATCATGTCTCTCTTGATTACTGCACACTACCTAGTTGATGTGTCTCTTGGAGGATATATTTTCATTCTTCCATAAGGTAATGTGTTCTCCTTTGGATTTTTTGATATTTTTTCATGTATCTCCCTCAATTCACAATGGTGCAATCTTGTTAGACATCACGTATCTATTGTATCATTGATCTTTTTTAATAAATTCCTTTGAGCATGACATGGGGAACCAAGTTATGTCTCATATTACTTTAAAAAACTTATATGGCCCATGTTTCTATAATGGTGATATTATATTTTAGGGAGAACTATGAATTGTATAGTATTTCTTGTGCTGAAATCACCCATGCCAATGTGGAAGCCATGTGTCAAATTCTTCAAAAATTATACACATGGCACGTACACTAGTGGAAATACGGGCTTTAACGTTGTCGTAATAACGTCGGTTTTTTAAAAACCGACGCGAATAGTATATGCTGGGAATTTTTGCCGTCGGTTTTACACAAAACCGACGCCAAAAATAATTATGTGTTTATTTTCCGCGTCGGTTTTCCTGAGAACCGACGCGGAAAATCCTGTTATAATGGGTTTTCCGCGTCGGTTTTTAGAAAAACCGACGCGGAAAACCTATTCGACTATATTTTCCGCGTCGGTTTTTAGAAAAACCGACGCGGAAAATCCTGTTATAATCGGTTTTCCGCGTCGGTTTTTAGAAAAACCGATGCGGAAAATCCGGTTGAAAGAGATTTTCCGCGTCGGTTTTTAGAAAAACCGACGCGGAAAACCTATTCGACTATATTTTTCCGCGTCGGTTTTCCTGAGAACCGACGTGGAAAATAAATTTTTAAAATGTTTCGGCGTCGGTTTTCATGAAAACCGACGCCGAAACTCATAAAAAAAATATATTTCGCATCGGTTTTAATGAAAACCAACGCGAAAAGTCTTTTAAAATTATTCACGGTCAGAAACCCTCATTTTGTTCGTCCGTCGAAATCGAGTTCCGCTGTGGCGCTTCGGACTCCCGACGACCTTCGAACTTGATTTGCGATCTTGAACGGCCATTGTTGAAGGTTTTTTGTCGTCTGCACGATTTTGGGTATGTGTTCTTCCTATTTATCTCTTGTTTCATATCCCATTGTTTATTTCTTTATCAATAACCCTATTTTGCGTGATTTTGATTATTGGTTAGATTTTAGTTGTAATTTATCATTATTTTTTGTTTGTATTATCATTGTTGGTGTAGATTTGATATTGTTTGTTTTTGGAAGTAATTATACCGGTCGCAGTTTGGATTTAACATCTCAATTCGGGTTGAACTTCAAATTTTTTGTTTATATTATCATTATTTCTGTTTAAAATGATCTTTCATTACATTATGAAGTACTATATTTTTAATTCCATTTCCATTTTAATAAATTATTCTTCAAAAAAATAATTTTATTGTGTTAAATGAATTCACTCACATTTTTGCATGTAGTTTGTTTTTATTTCATTACTTCTTGAGATTTACCATGCCAAATTCCTCAATTCTTTTTGGTTCTCATCATTTAACTAAGACATGAATAATTACCACTATCTATTATGTTAAAAAAATTTGAATAATTATTTTCATGCCATTATATAATAAATAATTTTTCTTGCAATGTCCATAATACGACTAGAATCATAATGTATTGTAATCTTCGTAGATAATAATATAATCATTATCCCTCTATTAATGTTCAAAAATACCTTTCCACTTTCATATGTGGGGTTAGATTCATGCATTTTTAATAAATGTCCTCTTAAACTAATCTCATTCCTTTGATTATATTTATTCATCTTTCTCTCCCTCTAAATAATAGTCATGAAATGATTTACTTCTCCCTCAAAGTCATAGGCTGCAAATAAAACATTCTCATGATCTAATCTTTCATGGATGGATAATATATTTCTCTTCATGTTGATCCATTCCTTGATATGTTTTGCTGCAATAGACCCATGGATGGGGGTGTAAGTTGTCACCTACAATATGCAATGGAATTTTTATCCCTCCATAATGAATTTATATGTTCATAGTTCCCTATTATAAAACTCATAGATTGAGGGAGTTGAGTTATCATAGTCACCAAAAATTGTATCATGTCTCTTAATACACATTGTTTTAAATAAGGATATTTATTGCACTATTTTTCACATTAATTTTTCCATGATTCATTCATGTTACATCAAATGAATAAAAAAATAAATATAATGTGATCAATAGTAGTCATAGTGAGAAATCATATTATCTTGTATGTCATTCATATAATATTTATATCATGAAACTTTATTTTCAAAAAATGAAACCTTTGATTTAACCATTTTGTCCTTGTATTTCAATATAACACACATGTATATAATATTAAAATTAACTGTTTACTATATTTGTAAACGTGTTTCATATTTGATGTCTTTTATCTGATTATCAATAGTTTTTATGGAATATGTTTTTGTTTACAATTTATCTGATAGATATTTAAATGTTTTTATGTTTTAATATATTCATCAATTAAATTGTGATATCAGGTATTAATGGATCATAATTGGATTTATCTACGAAGAACTACTAGTGAATATGAAAGAGGAGTTGACAATTTTTTGGAATTTTCTAAACGGCATAATCAAAATATTGATTTGATTTTCTGTCCATGTGTGAAGTGTGTAAATATGAGAAAGTTAAACTTCAGAGAAATCAAAGATCATCTCATTTGTTATGGTTTTAGCCTTAATTATACACGTTGGATCTTGCATGGTGAAAGAACTGAAAATTCAACATCCAATGTTGATGACGATATTCATAATGAGGCAGAGGATCGTATTGAAGAATTAATTCATGATTTAGGTGTTGAAACCATCGAAAAAACACCAACTGTTGAACGATTGTATGGAGATTCTGAGAAACCATTATTCCCAGGTTGCAGTAAATATACAGTGTTATCAGCAGTTTTGAGATTAGTTAACTTAAAAGCAAAAAATGGGTGGAGTGATAAAAGTTTCTCCAGTTTACTTGAGCTTTTAAAAGAGCTTCTTCCAGAAGGCAATGGGCTTCCAGATTCCAATTATGAGGCGAAGAAAATATTATGCCCAATGGGATTGGGGTATAAAAAGATACATGCTTGCCCCAATGATTGTGTACTATATAGGAAAGAAAATGAACATTTATCAAGTTGTCCTACATGTGGAACATCGCGCTATAAGATGGATGAGAAAGTCAACTCAGATTCATTTTCAGGTGATGTCATGTAACGTTATGAAAAATCAATTTTTTTACTTTCCAATGATATCATCCAATATTTTTTTCAAACAATTCTGATAATTCAATTCTGGTTTATTTTTAGGTACCAAAATCAAAACTCCATCTAAAGTATTTTGTTACCTTCCAATTATTCCTCGTTTGAAGCGTCTATTTGCAAATTCAAATGAT
Source organism: Viscum album (assembly GCA_963277665.1). Taxonomy (NCBI): domain Eukaryota; kingdom Viridiplantae; phylum Streptophyta; class Magnoliopsida; order Santalales; family Viscaceae; genus Viscum; species Viscum album. The sequence continues at coordinate 603,997,603 of OY728122.1, forward strand.
GCAAAAAGGTTAAGATGACATTCAGATGAGCGCATTTCTGATGGTAACTTACGTCACCCTGCCGATTCACCAAAGTGGAAGAGTTTTGATAAAAAATTTCATGATTTTGGAAGTGAAGTTAGAAATCTCAGAATGGGATTGTGTACTGATGGAATGAATCCATATCGGAGCCTCAGTAGCCAACATAGTTCATGGCCTGTTTTGCTGGTACTTTACAACTTGTCCCCACATCTATGTATGAAGAAAAAATATGTTATGATGAGCTTGATGATTTCTGGACCAAAACAACCAGGAAATGATATTGATGTGTATCTTACACCATTGATTGAGTATTTAAAACTGCTATGGGAGAAAGGTGTTACAGTTTTCGATGCATACAAGAAAGAGTATTTTCTTTTGCGTGCTATGATAATGTTCACTATAAACGACTTTCCTGCGTATGGAAACTTATCTGGATATAGTGTTAAGGGACATAAAGCATGTCCAATTTGTGAAGAACAAACTTCATATTATCAATTGCAGAATTGAAGAAAGACAGTGTACATGGGACATCGAAGATTTTTGCGAATTGATCATCCTTATCGTAGATTGAGAAAAGCATTTAACGGTTTACAAGAATACAACCTCCCCCCTCAACCATTGTCAGCTGAAGAATATTATGACAGAGTGAAAGATATTGATTCAACATTTGGAAAGAGAAAAAGTTCTGGTTTACAAAAACATATCTGGAAGAAGCAGTCTATTTTTTTCAAACTACCTTATTGGAGATTTTTAGAGATAAAACATAACATTGATGTTATGCATGTTGAGAAAAACATATGTGATAGTTTGATTGGAACTTTGTTAGACATAAAAGGAAAGACAAAAGATGGATTAAATGCTAGATTGGACTTGATATTAATGCGAATACGTTTGGAGTTAGCTCCCGCTGTGAAAGGAAAAAGAACATATTTACCTCCGGCTTGTCACACATTAAGCAAGATTGAAAAGATGAATTTTTGTCAGTGTCTTCATGGTATTAAAGTACCCAGCGGTTTTTCTTCAAATGTGAATAATTTTGTGTCATTGAAGGATTGTAAATTAATAGGTATGAAATCACATGATTGTCATGTGTTAATGCAACAAATTCTACCAGTAGCAGTGCGTGGTATATTACCGAAAGCTGTCAGGAAGACAATCATCAGGTTATGTAATTTCTTTAAATCCATTTGTAGCAAAGTCGTTGATCCAAATTTGTTAGATTTGTTGGAGAATGAAGCAACTCTTATTCTTTGTCAACTAGAAATGTATTTCCCACCCACATTTTTTGATATAATGGTTCATCTATTGGTTCATTTGGTGCGTGAGATAAGAATGTGTGGGCCTGTTTATTTAAGATGGATGTATCCTTTTGAAAGATATATGAAAATTTTGAAAGGATATGTTAAAAATCCTTATCGACCAGAGGCCTCTATTGTTCAAAAATATGTATCAGAAGAGGTGATTGAGTTCTGTACTGATTATTTGAATGAAGTGGAGCATATTGGTCTCCCTCTATCTCGATATATGACAGTTGACAGAGAAGGTAGAGGGGTTCGAGGCTTAAAGGTAAATTTCATTCCATGTGATGAAGTGATGCAAGCACATTTATACATTTTGAACAACACAGATGAGGTTCAACCATATATATCCTCACATATTGCTGAATTAAAGTTACGATATCAGAAAAGAAATGAAAAGTGGTTGCTGATTGAGCATAAGAAGACATTTGTTTCATGGTTTAAAGAGAAAGTCACCTCAGATATATCTGTATCAGAAACATTGAAGTGGTTATCAGGGGGACCATCTTTTAATGTGATAACTTGGTCTGGTTTTGATATCAATGGCTACACATTTTACACAAAAAACATGGATGACAAGAGTACCGTTCAGAATAGTGGTGTGATGGTATTCGCTGAAGCAGTGCATTTTTCGAGTGCCAAAGATAAAAACCCAATTTCTGCATCAACATCATATTTTGGAGTTATTGAAGACATATGGGAAATTGATTATATTAAATTTCGTGTCACTATTTTTAAGTGCAATTGGGTTGATAGTAATAGTGGCGTGAAACATGATGAATATGGGTTTAAACTGGTTGATTTGAAAAGATTTAATCACAATGAGGAACCATTTATCTTGGCGACACATGCAAAACAAGTATTTTATGTCATTGATCCGTCGAATGATCAGTGGTCAGTTGTTTTGCAAGGGAAAAGATATCATTTGGGTGATGATGATGATTCTGATGATGCTAGTGATTTACATGAGCGTTATTCATCTATTATGCAATTTTCAGAGGATTACAATGAATATAAGACAGACATAGTGCATGCAGTACGTACCGATCATGATGAAGGGATGTGGGAAAACACTAAATTAGTCTCCTAATTTTTCTGGTAAATATTTATATTTTGTGTCTATTTTTAAAACTTACAAATGCATGCCTCTATTTTTACATATTTATTTTTCATTTCCTTGTTTCTAATTATTCAGTTTTCTAATGATATGCAGGTACCCAAAATTTCATTACACTTTCTAGTAGCAATGTCAAATATAGATAGAGATGAGCAGTTACCGAGGTATATCTATTTTGACATATTATTAAATATTCAGTAATATACATATTTAATGAAATAAAACTGTTAATTTATTAAAAAAAATTGCAGGACTACTGATGCGTCCTCGGCGGAGGAGACTTCTCCAGTTACTACTGAAAAATCAAGTTCTCTAGTTGGTAAACGTGGTATTACACGTTTACCAAAACTATAACTCGCTCGTGATGATAACAAATTACACATCCGTTTTGATGATAATAATAATGCAGTTGGCCCAAATGCAGTTCAGTTTGTCAGTTATATAGCGATGCAGAGCCGTTGCAGGATTAGTATTTTATATCCTGATTGGAAGTCAGTGGACAGGACGGCGAAGCAACAGCTTTGGGAGGCCGTGACGGTAAAATATCTTTATTTATTTATTTTATCTCATTTTTTTAATATTATATAGTTTAAATGACATATTTTATTTTTTCAATTACAGATGACATTCAATTTTGAGGAAACCAAAGAAATTAGGAAAAGAAATCTCTCTTTAGCGGCGGTTCGATGGAGAGATTTTAAAAACAAACTGACGAAAGATTATGTTTTTGGAAAGAGAAGGTTTGAAAGCCCATGTCTTAAGTATCCATATATAGATGAAGAAACATGGAAGCGATTTGTTGACAGTCGTCAGGAAGAGAAATTTCAGGTATTGTAATTGTTTTATATTTTAAAATTTATGCTATATTTTCCTTATTACTTATGTGTTTATTTTTATGTAACAAGCCTCCAGAAGATCTCATCAGGAGATCCAGTTGAAAAACGTATACCCTCATACTTTATCACGTGGAGGATACTCGTATTTGGAGCAGAAAATTATTGAAGAAAAATTTGAAGCATTAAGAGCTCGATCAAGTAGTGGTTCAGAAGAGGTCCAATATGGTCCTCCATCTCCTCCCACTCGCCATGAGAAATGGAAACGAGCAAGAAGAAAAAAAAATGAATAATATCTTACAGACGAAGCTCATCAAGTGGCTGATAGAATTGTAAGTAAATATTAATTCTTTGTTAACAATTTTCTTTTTTTATAATTTATAAACACTAATATAAATTTTTTATTTTTCATTTCACGATGAACTTCAGGAGAAAGAGACACAGGGCTCTTTTATCCCTGAGGGTAGGATGGATATCCTAGCCACTGCTTTGGGAAAGACTGAACACCCCGGCCGTGTTAGAGGATATCAGGCGGGTGTTAGTATTCGGAAGGTTTTTGGTAAGAGTAAGCAACCAAGAGACCCGGAAATTGAATCCTTAAAAGAAGAGCTGCAGGATATGAAACGGTCTATGGGTGATCAAATTCAAGCAGCAGTACAGAAGGCTTTATTAGAACACTTGGAAAGACAGTCACAGTCTGCTCATCCTTCCAAGGTATATTATTTACTGTTAACAATTTTTCTTTTCTATAAATTATAAACACTGATATAACTTTTTCATTTTTCAACATTCTCAGCCTACTCACTCAGACTATCATGCCTCATATGCTTACCCAACACCGTCTGGGCAGCCTTCTGAGGTATATTATTTAATGTCATCAATTTGTCTATTTTATAAATTATAAACACTGATATAACTTTTTCATTTTTCAACATTCTCAGCCAACACACCCGAACTACCCTGCCTCATCTGCTTACCCTGCCCCGTCTGCGCAACCATTTGAGGTATATTATTTTATTTAATTTTTAATCAATTTTTCTATGTTATAAATTTTAAACACTAATATACCCTTTTCATTTTTCTGACTTCTCAGCCTGCTCACCCTGACTACCCTGCCCCACCTGCTAACTTTGAGCCTCCACCTCCTCCATCGGATCAAACCTTATATTGTGAGTTGTTTGCGGGAGATCCTCATGTACATATTGTTGCGTTAGGACAAGTGTATTTTTTGGGGGACTCGGTACATCATCAGCCTATGCAGATGGGTCAGGTTAGAGTATCAGTACTTGTTATTATAGATCCTACTGCTCTACTACCATTTCCTACTGCGGAGATCACCAGTGTTGGGGAATGCATGGGCCAATTTTTACTTTGGCCAACTGCACTTCTTCGTTATATTTCACATGAGGTATGAGTTTTTTTAACTAGTAATTAGAAATGATTCCAAATTACTTATAATGTTTTCTGACATTTAACTTATATAGGAATATCTGAAAGCAAAAGAAACTGTACAAATGCAGCAAAATGTTTAGAAACAGTCGGCTGTAGATTCTTCTGATATTTCTTCTGGGTTGAAAAGATTATCTCAGTGCTCTTCTTCCTTGAATTTTATCTATGAGTTTCGGATGACGTCCGATATATGTGGAAGAAATTATAAATTGAGAATATTGAAAGAAGATATCACGAATTTAGTTAATTTTGAAGAGATCGGGCTGAATGTGGTGCAATTGTTTTCCATGTAAGTAAATTGACGTCTGAATTGCTATTTCTTTACTAAAATATTGTTATGTCATTGACTAACTATGTTTTCTTTTTAAATTAGGTATCTATACAGGATTCTTTTACAAAATGAAACTACAAGCATTTATAGCTTTATAGATCCAGAGTACATTTCCTTGGAAGTCAAACATGTGAAAAATGATGAAAGAGTTCAATATATATCCGAGAGATTATCACAAACAGAGATTCAGTGCTGGTTTTTGCCATTTGTTGATAAGTAAGAATATCAACATAATTTTGAACTCATGATCATTATAATGTCATTAATTATGAACTTTTTGTATTATAGGGGGCATTGGATGTTAGGTGTATTTTGCCCAAATGAATGCACCTTATATTGGTTTTGCTCTTTATTAGGAAAAGTGCGTAAACCGTTTTCCAACTTATTAAATAGGTAAGATGTTTTTTTATTTTTAGAAGTTTGTTATGTTTAATTTTAATTGTTTACACAAGTTTTATTAGTTCTTATATAAAAAAATGCAGTTCATGGAAACATTTTACAAATGAAAAGAAACCAACGAAAATCAAATATGTGGAAGTACAGGTAATTAGTTTTTATATTTTTGTTATATATTGGGTTTCATTATTAGTTAAATGTTTTATAACTGCAGTGTCATCATCAAAATGGAAGCTATGAATGTGGTTATTATATTCTACGATTTATGTACGAGATAATCACAACTGGGGAAACTACTGATTTTCATAAGGTTAGTTGTATTAACTTTTTTATATATTTTCATCCACTTTCTTCTATTTATTAATTTCATATCATTCAATATTATTGTAGGTATTCAATGATTCACAGTCATATTCTCAATCTGATATGATTCATATTCAATCTACTTTTGCGGACTATTTGTTATGTCTGATTAAGATTTGAGGTATGTATACTAATATTTATAAATAATATTATATATGGGTTTAAAAAACTAACTCTTATGATATATTAGGTGTTTGAACCTACTAATAATCAAATGAATGCTTCAACAATAACAAACAATGAGCATGTCATATATTTCAGGTACGTGTATTTTAATTCTGGTTTACTGAGTTTTCTCAAGTGCCTCTGCAAAAACTGGTTTATTGAATCTACTAATAATCAAATGAATCCTTCAACAATAACCAACAATAAGCATGTCGTATATTTCAGGTACGTGTATTTTAATTCAGAATTAGTTATTATATTTCTTTTCATTGTTATTTCTTAAAATCATTTGTCTGTACAGTGACAAATCTGTAGGGTGGTACTTGGATCATGAACATAGAGATTCGTATAGCGAAATAACATTCACAAACACTAAAAATTGTCTCCCTTGAATGCACAACAATATCTTCTAGGCCTTTTTATTTTTTATGCAAATAAATATCGAAAAATGATTGCCGAGAAGCATATCACATAATACCTGAAACAGCGCTTAGTGGGTTTGCACAAAGATAAAATAGAAGGCGTCAATTTTTAAGGTATGTTTCTTTATGTCTCTTCAATCTGCATTTGATTTCAATTTTCTAACCTATTTTTTGCACTCAAACTTATTTCTCTGTTATTCCATAACTTAAACAAATAACAATAGTGAATGGGTAATTCACGTCTATACGGAGCAAATATAAAAACCTGAGGTTGGGGGTGGTAGGGATCCTATGGTGAAAAGACACCCCCAACATCTTCAGTGGGGGAGGTGAGGAAGAGGTTGCATCGGCTGAGTGTTCCTGGAATTTTGATCAGGAGTCGTAACATTTCATTTTGGTAATTTACTTTGTGAAAAAATGAATGATTCAAATAAATTACACATTTTCATTTAATGTTTATTCATTGCACTAATAACTTGGATTGATTTTTTCACTCACATCTCCTTAGTTTCATTACTGTTTTGACAGGATTGGTGCTATCTATGGGAGGAAACTTACAATGATTGATACTGAGTATGGTTAGATTAAGAAAATGCACCATGTAGGTACGTGTATTTTAATTCTTCTTTACTTTGAGTTTTCTGAAGTACTTCTGTTAAAGCTTTTTAATTGTTTTTGTATACTTCGTTATTTTTTTTCAGGGTTCCGATTTGTTTGGAGGAGAAAATATATGTATTTTATTTAAAAAAAAAAAATTACGGCGTCGGTTATTTGAAAAACCGACGCCGAATATTTTTAAAAAAAAATTATTTACGGCGTCAGTTTTTTTAAAAACCGACGCAGAAAGGGTTTTCCGCGTCGGTTTTTAGAAAAACCGACGCGGAAAATCCTGTTATAAGCGGTTTTCCGCGTTGGTTTTTCTAAAAACCGACGCGGAAAACCTATTCGACTATATTTTCCGCGTCGGTTTTTTAATGAACCGACGCGGAAAATAATGTCTAAATGTAGCTTCGGCGTCGGTTTTATTAAAAACCGACGCCGAAGCTCATAAGCGAAGTATTTTTCGCGTCGGTTTCTATGAACCGACGCGAAAACTCTATTTTTAACGTCGCCTATAAAGACGTCGGTTTATAACCGACGTTAAAAATTAAAAAAAACCGACGCGAAAAAGTGTTTTTGCACTAGTGGTACAATCATGTACATCATGGTACATTACCCATGACACATGGCTTGTCATATAGCCATGAACTGTACATACATGTAAAATTTTTCACATTACTCATGGTCATGTGTTGAATTCTGCATAGGCCATGTGTTCAAGTAATCATGTTTTGAACACATGGCATGTGTAATTCTAATCATTTCTGTAAAATTCTACACATGCCTATACATCATGGCATGTACAGGCCATGTGTTCAAGCTAAGTGTATAATTCTTCACTCATCCATGTTTTTTAGTAGTCATATTTTATTTTTACCAGAACAGATTTACTCACAATTAATATAGCATGTGTTGAATTCTGTATAGGCCATGTGTTCATGTAATCAATGTTTGAACACATGGATTGTACAATTCTGTACAATTCTGCACATTCCTAAACATCATGGCATGTACAGGACATGTGTTCAAGCTTAGTGTATAATTCATCAGTCATCCATGTTTCATAGTACTCATCTTTTAATTTTACTAGAACTGATTTACTCATAATTAATATACCATATGTTGAATTCTATACAGGCCATGTGTTCATGTAATCAAGGCATGAACACATGGATTGTACAATTTTGTATAATTCTGCACATGCATATACATCATTGAGTGTACATTCCATGTGTTCAAGAATATTTTATAATTCATCAGTTATCCATGTTTCATATTACTAATCTTATAATTTTACTAGAACTAATTTACTCACAAGTAATCTACCATGATTTCAATGCATTGAACAAATTTGTGAATGAGGAATTCAAACCAAAGATCTCTAATTTTAGTCTTTCCAAGAAAGGTCCAACAATGGAAAAGACCCTTGTTTCTACAATTGTGATGGGCACCATTGGATGTTGTGCTCCTGAGTATTTACGGGCTGGCCATTGACATCCAAATCATATGTGTAAATTTTGTTTCATGGTCTTATAGATGATTTCTTGAAGGCGTGTTATTGATACTGTTAGGGCCACTGACTAGAAAAATATGTTATCATGAATACCATGCAAGTTATTCTTTCAAAAAAAACACCAAGTCTAAATTTTTGGTAAATAAAATATTGTATTTGAATGTTTATTTCCTTATCGTGTGGATACTACCTTTGTTTAAAGTCAAAAGGAAGTTAGACGCAAATGCAGGTTATTTTATATTTTTATTTTTTATACTTTTATTTATTTCTATTTTGGTTTCAATTAATGTATATATTTTCCACATATTTGTGGGTATGCTCTTTGGTTGAATGGTTTAGAGTTTGGAGGTGAAGGGTGTGACATAGAATCGACATGAGGTTCCTCACTAGTTTTAGAGATGATTTGATTTCTTGAGATGTCAACATAGATTATGAATGAAAAATGTCCATTCTATGAATATCATTTTTTATATTTTCATTTATTTCTATTTTGGTTTCAATTCATGAAGATATTTTGCACTGATTTTTTGGTTTGTTCTTTGGTTGCTTGTGATGTAGATCTTGGAGCTAAAGGGTGTGGCATAACAGAAACATGAGGTTCCTCACTAGTACTGAAGATGACTTATTTTTTCATTCTAATGGACCACTTGGTGGGTGATGAAACATCTTTGGAGATGTGTTGGATGATTGGAGTCAAGAGAAGACATTCTCTTTCATTTTTAGGGGGGTTTGGAGGGGGTTCGGCAACAGCGACATAGGTGGATCTTGAGTTTTTTGTGTTTTTATGATATTTTTATGAATCAATTAATTTATGTATGTATTGATTCATTTTTTTATTAAATTTAATTATTAATATGATTAATATTTTTGAAATATTGAACATGTGTAAAAAATTTCTTCGATATTATAATTAAAACAGGTTTATTATATATGATAAATTAATAATTATAATATAAAATTTTAACATGAAACATTAAAATAACAAAATGAATATTAATTGTTGGTATTGGTTATGAAAGTTGATAATAATGTTACTAGTAGATAAATTTGTCATAAAAATATGTTTTTAAACATTTTGACCAAACTATATATTATCTATTGGTATTTTTATAATTTCAACAGAACTACTTTATCTGTCGCAATAAAATTTAGTGATAGAGTTTTTACCAATAGTTTTGTAACATGACAATTTGTGTTGGTAAAACGTTTTACCAATAGATAATACACTTTTACCAACAAATATACCCATGTTAGAAAAAGGTGATTATTTTTTAGTGATGATTTATGATAACTCCATGTTCTTAAAAACATAAAAAGATTCCCTTGGACCAGAAATTATATTTGATCATCTGTTTTCAAAAGTGTCCAGAATCGTGTTTCCTTCAAATTATGCATTTGATTCCCCGTATTAGGTGCATCTTCATGGTCAGTTCGATAGGGTGTTTCTCGAAACAAAGACTTATATTTTTTCTCAACATCAATCCTATATCATGTATTGATAATAAATACAACCAAACCATATCTTAATCCCAAAAATATTTTAAATGGTGTTTGTTGTTAATACTCATGTCTTTTACATATATTCTCCACGTATTTATCCCCTTAATCTCATACTCATCCTATATTTCTCTATTATCAAGTATTCTCCCCCTAATCTTATCTTCTCACACTTATTTAATATCAAATTTGAAGGGTCCAAAATGAATAGTTTCCCCTTTTTTGAAAAATTGTCTCATTTCCAATGGTAGGAAGTTTCCCTCAAGAGAGAATTATTTTAACATGAGTTTGTTAACAAAATACATTTACTAAAAAAATCTATGTCAATATGGGATAACCTAATATAGAAAACCAGAGTGTATAGTCAATTTTATAAATGTTTTAAATAAAAAAACTTTCATGTAATATAATTTAATGTTTATTTCAATATTTTCTTATATGGGAAAATTATTAAAGAGATTTGAAAAAATAAAAGTAATCTACACCCATCACAAAAAATCTATCAGAAATTTCAGGTATATAAAAAAAAATTTCCCAAAAACTTATTTTTGTAACCTCATTAATTTATTTTTCAATAATATTAAGAGAATCTACACTCAGATTCTTTACTTGAACTCCTTAAATTACATACATGTTAGTAAAAATGCACAAATATTTTTGGAATAAGAAGAACCTCATTTTTTCTTATAAGGAACATTAGGACCGAGAGTCTTTTCATAGTCTTAAATTTTTATTGTTATTTTTGCGTTTTCCATTTGATGTTTTTTCTTACTTCTATTCATCCATATCATATTTTTTAAAACATTTAATTCTCATCCGTGGAATAATTAGATGTACTTATCAACTCCTCTTCAACATTAGTAGCCTTTTTGTTATAATGAGTTTGTAACAACTTTTTCATGCCTTCCTCTTGTTCATGAAAGATATTCAAAAAACATTTAGTAACTTTCCCATCTTGTTAAAAACTTTTTCATATTTGTTAATGTTTTATATCACAATCTATTGATACCTTTTAATCGTGTTTTTTCTCATATTTTGAAATATTTTTCATCCAATTTTCATATTATGATTTTGTTCTTCTTATAACTTTCTATTCATATCAATTTTTTTCTAGAAAAATTTCTAACCATTAATTCTTTTCAGACTCAACATGTTTGTTATTATCAACTTTGTTAAAATAATCAACTATCTTTAGCTTCTCAATTTTCTATGTTGAGGTTTCATCATTATTCAACTTATTAGTTTTTTATGGTTCTATAAGCCTTTTAGAAATAATTGAGCTTCTTGGCTCATTATAACTCCCCATGGACTCAAACCCATTAACTAGTAGAAACATGTTGTACCATCATGAGTAAAATCTATGTTCGAAACTTCCACAACACCAACAATGTCCTCTGAATCCTAATATTTTGGAATGATAGTAAAATTGTTCAATGATTTATTATTATTTTTTTATCATAAATATTAGGCCACATTTTTTAGAGATCTACCTTAAATAAGAATTCTTATCTTTATTGATGAAATATTTCTTCTGACAAACCAAATTTTTTAAGCCATTATTTTCACCCACTTTAGATGTTTCACATGTTTCACAAATTTCTTTATTGATGTTTTCACTTATATTTTATTTTGTAACCTTCCAGTTTAAGAAATATTTATTGTGTTTCCAAAAATTATTCTTATTTATTAGACAACATATTTTTCAGAACATCTATGGTTTTTTCATATTTAGATAACTTAAACTTACTTTGCTTACTTTCTTCATTAATTATAGATTGCATCATATTCAGATTCTCATATAGATTTGATTTTTCTTCACAAATATTCAGTTTTCGTTCAATCTCAACAATGATAATTTTCTATTCTCTAATAAAATTGATATTTTTTCTCTTTCTTCATTCAAAAACCATTCTCAAAAGCTATTTCCTCAACCTCTTTCTTGGTCATCATTCTTTCTTTCTTGATTTGTGTATTCTTCTCAATTTCTTTTTCCATATATATTTTAATAATCCACTCCATCTCAGTAATCTCTTCACCATCTTTATCACTATATGAATAATTACTTATATTTTTAACTTGAGTAATGATGTTGAGTTGATGATTAGATTCATCATTGGATTATATATCATCTCTTTTTCCTCTACTCATATAACTATTTTTCTTTATATATTAATGAAAATTTTATCTTATGTTTCTTTCACTTTGGTTTTTTCTATTTCTTATCATCTTATTCATACACATACACTTACACAATCTTCCTTGGAATTATTTTTAGAAAATGTTATTTAACTTCACAATTCCATCATTTTATATTTTTACCATTCCATTTTCCATTATTGTATTTCATAGAATGGATAGAGAAAATTGTGTTAAAATATAAATCTTCTTCCCATGCCTTTGAATCACTTGATTATTATTAAACTTATTTATCTTTATTTTTACCTTATTAAAATTCTTTGATAACCATTTATCATTTAATTTTTTTCTTGAAAGTATGATATTTTCTCATATAATATTCCAGATTAATTTTTTGAGGTTCATCTATGGATAATTGTTCATGATCTTCTAATACTGAAACTTAGGCAACAAATCTATCTGGAAAGTTTCATATAAATTTAGTAAAAATTGTAGAATCTTCTATCTTCTCACCAAAAAATTGGATGTTATTAAAAATTTCATTTACTCTTATAATGTAACTGTCCATACTTTCATCACACTCTATTTTAATATCCTCAAATCTAATTCTCAAGATCATTAACAAGGAAAACTTAACAATCTAATTTCCCACATAACTATTTCATAACATATCCCACATTTGTTTAGTTGCTGAAAACCGCATAATATACACTTAAAAAAATCAGTAAGGGAAATCAACAAATAATTATGTGATTCTTCATGAGCTTCTAAATTCACTTTATCAGTATGTGCCATAAAAAATCATTAATGGGAGGGAATCACACAGTTGTTGTATCTCTAACTTCATGTTTAAGATAATGAATATAAGGTAACATCCTATTATTCCAACAGTGATAGTTTATTCCGTCAAAAATATGAACGCCCCTATTATTCACTAAATAGAAATCCACTATTCCTAGAGATGTATATTTCAAAGGACACATTCTTTGATGTCAATTGATGTTCCCATGTACTACTAAAAAACTGCCCATTAACAACACAAGTATTTATCTGCTCTATAAAAAACACTATTAAATGAAATATTTATCAACAATAAGAAAAGAGATGATAAAGTTGTAATTTTATACGTGTTTTTTTGTGTTGATAAATGGAACCACTATCGGGGCTTTACTTTTATCCCTGAAAAAAAGTATCCTTTTCCAATGCTTTATTTTTAGCACTGAAAAGGGTAACATTTATCAGTGCTTTATTTTTAGCACTGATAAATATTTATTTCATCAGTGATTTTTTAGTTCTATTGAATGAATGAATAAATAAAATGAAACAATTAATTAAATAAAAAATTAAAAATGAGTTTATTAAAAAAATTATTACGAATTATATTAATTTAATAATTATTTATAAAATTTGATAAAATTATTATACATTATTAATTATTAAAATTTTATTAATTATATAATTATGATAATTAATTCTTTTTAATTTTATATATTAAATATGTAGATATATATTATTGTATATAAATATGATTTATTTATTACAAAATACTTATGTGCTTTACATTAAATATTTGTATATTTATTGAATAATGGTTTATAATTAAAAACTAATATGAATTTAAAATATTTACTATTTTCATTGTACTCGACAAATAATTGATTGTCATTTTATTTTTCAATTTAATATAGATCAAATATATGTTCCATTGATTTCATATATATTTAATTAATACATTTTTATATATAATGCACACACATAAGACATGTATTTATTTGACGTTGTTAAAATGTACTTATTCTTAATTTATTCAATTTCACTCATTTTTACCATATATGCATGCACTTAAAATTATAAATTAATTAATAATGTTAAAAATATATTTGTAAAATAATATTTATAAATAAATATATTTATAAATGTACATTTACCATATTTATACTATTATATATTTATTATTATTTATAAATAAATATTTTTAATGTATTTATATAATTATAAAAATATTATATATACTTAAAAAATTATTAAATTTATAATAAATTTAATTAAATAATGAATATATTTACTATATTTATATATAGATATATTTTAATTATATATGAATAACTACATAAATATATATAATGATATAAATATTATTTTTCAAAAATATTTCTATAATTATAAATAAATAATTATAAAACTGTAATAAGTATGTTTAAAAAGGAATATATCTACTACATTTATATTTATATTTATCTACTAAGAATAGATAAATATTTACAATGTTTTATTAATAACTGTAAATATAAATCCTTTAACAACTCTTAAGAAATAAGCACTTATAAAAGAATCCTTATTAATAATTTTTTCATGCTGATAAAAATAAAGCTTTATCACAGTGAAACAAAGTGCTGATAAAATGAAAATTTATTTGTGTTATATGTTTAGTGCTAATATGAGTGTCCCAGTATAATTAAAAAACCTGTACCATTTGTGAATCTGTTTCGATATAAGAAGCATTATGTGGAAGCCACCCACTACTGGTGCTCCTCCTCACTGGATCGAAGCTCGAATCACATGACTTGACTGCCTCCTGTTGCTCAAACATCTCATCTGATATTCAGTGTTCGATTGAAATTATGGATTCCGAAGAGGGTCTAAAATTTTCTTCAACCTAATGAGGAATTCATTTTGATTTTCATTGTGTATTTTGGGTTTTGTTTTTCATTTCTTCTTCGATGATCTCATTGTTTGTGGTCCGGTGATTGCATACTAGTGAGGTAGGCCTTCTAATTTTATCAGTTTTCCATTTTGATTCAACAATTGATCTTTCATTTATAGTTTATGGTTTTTAGAATCAATGGTGACACATGGGGTAACATGGAGTTAATTTGTTGTTTTATTTTGATTAAATTTACCAATTTGATCGCCCAAAGTTATCATATATATTTTTCATTATTTATTTTATCAATGTATTCCATACATGTGAAATTTTAGAAATTGAAACTAGTGCTTTTCTATGTGAGGTAGTTGAAGGTAGTTTAAGTGGTTTATTTTAAATTATAATTCTTCATATATTATTTTTTATACTTATCTAGGTTGGTGTGATAATCCAATGTATTTATGCATCATTGAAATTTTTATTTAAATTTTCTTTCTGCTAATTTTATTTTTTTGGGGTCAAATTATTCCCACTATGTTTTTCTTCATGCATTAATACTTATTACCAGCCTCAGGTGGATCAAGAATGTCCCTTGGACAGTATCATGATATATATTAACATTCCAATATCAGAATTTGAAAATTTTATTAAATTTTCAATGGGTGTCAACATGGATTTTAAATGTTCCTTTTAGAGTCTATAAAACCCTTCCATAGTTATATGGACTTGGAAATAAATATCCCATGAATTCTATAAGTAACTTATAAATGAAGGAAAATAACATCTTACTAATCAAAAAAATCTAAACAATGGTCATTTTTAATGTTGAACATTATTATTATCATTCATCTCTTGAACCTTTAAATATTATTTTATCTACTTTGATAAAAAAATTCAATCTATCTTGAAAAATATTTTTTATGTAATGATTATGATCGATTCCTCATTTTTTATATTATTCTTTCGTTAATAACTCATCTATCCTTCAATACCATGAATTTAGTTCTTGTTTAAATTCATACATTACCTTTTTCAATTTAAAAACATTATTCTCATATTAAATAATAACAAAACTATCTGTTTGTTTGATGTAATCCCTATTCATGAAATCCATTAGTAAATAATAATTTTACATCCAGTGGGAGTAACTTTAATTTCATTTGGATGGGTAGGTGTGGTGATATGAAATCCCAAAAGTCCTTAGTTCTTTTCAAATATTAATATACCATTAGTTTTAAATGTAACAGTCCCTTAGGTTTCTACATCACTTGTTCCAATAATTTTTTATAACTTCTTGTTGATTGAATGAGAGTTTATTGTTCTTATTTATCATATTTGAGTCTTACATTACTCCTTAATTTCCTATATTATATTATCATTTTATTAGGGGATTCAAGAAATATTTTATGTGGATTAAATTTTTTGTTTAATTAAATTAGCCATTTTCATCAACATACTAAAATTCATTAAAACAATAAAATGATGAGTTTCCCTTATTAAAATTTTCTATAACATTCACTTTTGATAATTAATATCTTATTTGTATTTATTTATATGCCATATAAAATTAATCTTTTATAAACCCAATAGGATGGATATGAACCGAAAATAGATGCACACTAATTGTTTGAAAAATTAATATGAAGATGGATTTAATGAGTTCATCAAGTTTGCAAGAGAGCTTGAAAACGACCCTTTTAAAATCCAATGTGTGTGTTTATATTGTTGTTATTCAAGGCAAATTATTCCAAAAGAGTAGGAAGAATATTAGTTTTTATTTTTATCCATTAATCAATGGATCAAAAAAAATTATTTTTTGTGCATCACTCACAAAGCTAATACCAAAATTAAAGATTTTTTATGCACTTTAATAATGTTTGGTAACTATTTCTTAACATAGCATCTGACCTGAAATTCTTGCCCGATTTACCCATAATTCTCTCACCCCACACATAGGGATAAAAAAATAATTAGATTATTGAACATAGATACACAGTTTTATAGAATTATCTAATTCATTGGGTAAAGGTTTTGTGGAAAAAAGATATTATTAAAGAAGCTACATGAGAATTAGAAAATGCTATAAAGGAATAATATTCCCGCTTGTTTAAATAATGAATAAAATTTCAAGGAAAATAAGGAAAAGTGAATGATAAATGGTGATATGATAGAGATGGTGGGGATCATGTGTGGGATAAGTGAATCATAAGGATTTTGGACATGAAGTTCAGGTTAGATGTTATGCTAAGCAGTAGTTAACCAATAGTAGTGAAGTACAAAAGGGATCATTAGTTTTTTATTAACATCGCGAGTGATGAAAAACCAATCCTTGTTTTTGTATCCATTTATCAATGGAGCCCAATGGATATCAATAGCATTAATTATCTCATGGTTTCTTGATCTGTACATTGTCTTCAAAATCATAATGATCTAGATAGAGAATCCTTAGTTTTGTTATTAGATTATATTTGGCCCAAAGAAACTCTTTAGAAATATGTAATGATAATTTTATTATATCCTTTATCAATTTTACAAAAAAATTATATAATGAAACATTGATTTAATTTTCATTATTCCTTGTAGATTTCATTTATTTTTTTTAAGATTTCTATCTATGCATCATCCCTTTTTATGAATATAAATGATGTTATCTCTGCTCAGTCATAGAGGTAATATTGATGTTTGAATAGTAAAATCATTTTCGATAGAATTAATATATTATTTAATTTTTATATTTAAATTATTTATTTTTAGTATTACTCACATAATAATATTTTTCTTATAAAAGTGGATTCATTTCCTCATGGTGGGGTTCTATATACAACATTCATTCATATTCTCCCTTTAAACCTTTTTATCCATATAGTGGTTCATTTATAATATTCATTCAAATTACCTCTACTGCCTTTGTAGGAAGAGAAATTAAGTCTCCTATACTCAATCATAGAGGTAATCATGATTTTTTCATAGTAAAATAATTACCCATATAATTAATGTATTGTTTCATATTTATGTTTAATTTATTTTTTATTTGTATTACTCACATAAGAATTGTTTTCTTATATAGATGGATTATTTTGTCAAGTTGGGTTGTGATCTATCGAACATTCATGATTATTCTCCCTTAAAACATTTTCACCCCTACAGTGCATCATTTATAACCTTTTTTTTAAAAAAACACCCACTTTCATTGTAGGAAGAAAAACAATGCCACCTCTGCTCAATCACGAATGTAATATTGATGTTTTCACAATAAAATCATTTTCCATAGACATAATTTATTATTAAATATTTTTGTTTCAATTATTTATTTGTAGTATTACTCACATAATAATTGTTTCTTTATATAGGTGGATTCTTTTGTTCTAGTTGGGGTGCTCTGTTAAAACTTCATGCCTCTTCTCCTATGAAAATGTTTCACCCATTATGTGGTTCATTTATCACTTTCTATAAAATTACCTCAACTGCCTTTGGATGAAGATAAACACCATTACCTCTGCTCAATTACTGAGTTAATCATGTTATTTTCATAGTAAAATCATTGTCTATAGAATTAATTTATTATTTCATATTTCTGATTAATTTATTTTGTTTTAGTACCACATATATAATTATTGTTATAGGTGGATTCTTTTGTTCTATTTGGGGTGCTCTTCCCATATTTCTTCCATTTCTTCACCAAAACATCCATAGACCTCTGCTCCGTTAGAAACATTTGTAACTCCCATAACACTATAGACATGAGCCAGTGCATTACTTTCTTACACTGGAATTATTATAAGTAATCATATTACTAAGGACTGATCTATTTAGTATTATTGGAGAAACTAGATACATACTTGGAATATATTTTATATTGGGAAAGGAAACAAAATATGATACACAACAAAAGCGAATAAACTGCATCCTTGAAAAATTAATAAATGATATCTTCAGCATAACCTGGGGAAAGAGAAGAAATGAAAGGGTTGAGATCAGATGGTCAGTAATGGTTACATATAGTGTAAGCATGAAACAAGAATAAATGTATCCTAATCAATTAGATATAATCAATATGACATGACGAGTAATTGAAAAACCCATACCATCAATGAACTAATAATGGAAGTGCATCCATAGAATTTTCATTAGTGAAAACTTCATGGATAGTGATAATTGAGAATGAATAAAGGTAATTATTATTATTTGGATACTTTGTATCCCTCATATGATCTATTATACCATTGAGATGGTTTATGTCTGTGGGTAAAAACCTGTCTGATTTTTGGAAACAAACTCGTTGGGTTTGTTGCAAACGTATCTGTATCATGAGACCTGTTGATGTACCGAGCATATATAGACGTCCCCACACATAACTCCTATTCCAAATAATTCTTTACACAATTATTTAATACATGAAAAATATTCCTTTTCAATATCCATATTGGGTAGAGGATACAGATTCATCAATATTTAAACTGTTAAAGAAACATTCCACCCTATGTAAAATGGTATAAAACTAAGATAATAATCATATCCTTGATACAATAAGATGGATATATAATTTATTTATAATTTCAAATGAAAAATGATCTCTAAGGGGAAGTAGTAACACTACATAAGAATTTTTAGGTTCATAATACCGAGTAAATCACAATGAAATGGAAACCAAAACAAAGTCTCTTATAAAAATGTAATCAAATGAGTTAATAATCATCAAGTGAATCACTGAATACCATTAATATAAATATTTCCATTATATTATATAAAAAATGGATGTAAACATACATCACATACATGAAATAAGTGGAAAACAATGGAAATATAATGGAAATTAATGTGAGATGAGAATCCCATTAAAATGATCGTATCATTCGAGTGGGGAAGAATCAATGACATAATTATGTGTGAAGAATATAAATCCACACATTAAAAGTGTATATATAGTATAAAACAATCACATTCCATTCACACATATCCATGAAAAAACATAACCAATGGCAAAGATGTTTTTCTCAATGAATGGAAATTGCGTTAAGATATCCTTTACCTCAGGTTTGACATCCATAATGTTTGATAAATACTCTTCTATAATGGTTTGAATAGTGTTATTAATTTATAAAATAACTAAAATAATTTTTAAAATACCTTACATAATCTTATTATAATATTTTCTACACATTTATTAACAATATATTTTTTATTTACATAGTTTCGGGTGCGTTCTTTTCATGGTTTCCACAGTCAATTTATTATGTTTTTACTTTTCAAAATAAAACAACAAACCAGAATTAATAACATATATTAATTTATTTAATTCTTAAAAAATTACATGTGAATTATAACATCACGTAATTGAGATAAAGTGAAATTAAAAGTCATCATCTATAAAGGTGGTGACTTGACCCAACACTGATGACGATTTCATTATTTATGAACAGAAGAAGAAAATGTGATATTTATTGAAGGATATACCATAAAAAACATTAATTTATATATATGATACTTGTTTTTTCATGAATAATTGGATAAAATGTAGGGATGAGGTATAAGTGAAAATGAATTTGGAAGAGAAGAAGAAGGAATCTTACCTCTTGAATATTTCTCTTTTGAAACCACCTTAAGGCTCTTGGAAGTGGAATTTTTGTGATTCCAGAAGTACAATAATGTATCAAGGGATGAGGAGGAAGGAATTTGGAAGAGGTTATATAAATAATAGGGCTTTTTTGTCAAATTTTTGACGGAAGGTGCTTACTTTTATAAGGGAGGTGAGGGGTAACTTTGGAATTACAAAAAATATTAAAATATAATAAATCTATTATGGGGTTTAAGATATAAAAAATCATAAAAATAAAGTGGGATTAAATTTTAGAAGTAATATTATCTTTTGTGGATTTTTTCTATAACTTTTCAGAATTTTAAATAATTTAATAACATATTTTTTTCATGGAAAATTATTTTTCAAGATAAAAACTATTCATAACTATAATATTTAACATATCAAAACAAGGTTGAAAATAAGAATAGAATTTGTTATTTTATCTTAGACATATCATATAAATCATGGTAAATACTGAATTAGATAAAAAATAACAAATTAAATTTATTTTATTTTTTTAATACCATTAATTTCATTTATAGATCATTTAAATTAATACAGCATCATCTTTGTTAAAGCCATTATGAAATTTATTTATTGTCTAAAAATTAACTATAAAATTATGTGAGAAATAAAATTTTATTATATTTCCAAATAATATTCTTTTTTAAATAAACTGACCATAAAACAATAATTTAAAAATGTTATACAATGTAATGTTTAAAGTGCGAACAACTTGTGTTACTTTTAAATAAAATTTTTTGAGGCTCTTAAATTGAATCTTGTGGGTCTAAAGTGTTGCCAAATTGAATAAAAAATAGATATTTTTCTAAAATTACATATATAAAATATTTTATCCAAAATATGGGTCATTTAATAATTCATATAATTTTAATTAAAAAATTTTATTTACTTTTCTTATTTTTTCACAAGCACTGCATCAACATTTCATAAGAATTAATGTTAATTATTTCATATATAAAAATTAAAAATAAATTAATATCATAAAAATAAATAAATTAGGTTCAGAATAAAATTATAAATTAAATCAATGTATATATTCAATCTCATACATGAAGATACATCTTCTTAAATTTATTATTTTTGTCTTTTATTGCCCTGCACAAGCATTGCATAGATATTTGGATAATACTCATGTTATATGACACTAAAATTAGAAAGTAATAATAAAATAAATAATTAATACATAATAATTAATAAATAATTAATGAAAATAATATTTAACCCTCAATTATTATATATAAATTACCAATTTTGGCTTTTTTAGTGTTGCACAGGCACATCGTTGACATTAACAATGATTTTATATACTCACCATGAACAAATATACTTTTCATGTTCTAAATTAATTCTATACAATATCCGACATGTAATATAATTATTTATTTATTACATATTTTAAATAAATTTTTATCATAATAATTTCACAATGATGTCATGAAAAAATCCGTATTTTATAAAAAATAGAATTTATTTACTATTAAAAAAAACTAAACTATTTAATAAAAAACCAAAATTTCCTCCAATTTATTTAACAATGTTAAAATTCCAAAGTGGAAAAACATTTTATGAAAATAATTATTCTAAATATTATAAATTTAATTTTTAATTAAAAACTTCATTTACTTGAAACATACCAATTTTAATAATATAACAGATTTTATGACACATCAAAAATTAACTAGGTTCTCATAAAATTATCTTAACATCATAGGAAAACAAAATATTGATTCATTAATACATTTTATGAAAATTATTTATCTTTTAAATTAATCTATTAATTATAAAATTATAAATCATTATTTTTTACTCATAAAAATACCATCAGTTAATAATTAATTTTTAAAATATTCACTCCCATTTATAAGGTGCCTAATTTTTGTTGTATATACATGGGTGAGATTACTTTTCATAAGGGTAAATTACTATACATAAGGGCAAAGTTACTATCCAAAAGATTATATTACCATTCAGGTTACTATTCAAAAGGGTACATTATTATTCCAAAAGGTCATATTACTATTCATAACGGTGCATAACTATTCACAAAAATATAAGTTTATCTTATCAGACTCTAAATATCTTACTGAACACAACCATGTTTTTTATTTTATAAAATTCAAATCAGAGAGGTGGAAAAATTATATTCAACATCTAGGTTATAACTATCTCCTATAACAATGTTTTTTTTTCACAGAGACTCAGTGTTTTGAGAACAATATGTTATATAATAAAATATTAAATTATTCATACTATAAAATAATGGGGTTTTATACCTTTCACCCTTGCTGTGTAGACATTTATCACTTTCCTTCATGTTCCCTCCATTGCTCAATCAACGAGGTAATCTCGATATTTGTACCGTATAATCATTATCCACAGAATTAATATACTATTTCAAATTTATATTTAATTTATTTATTTTTAGTATTACTCATAATAATTTTTTTCTTATATAGGTGGTTTTATTTTTTTATATTGATGTTGTTTTTTTGAACCAGCTTATGAAGTGTTGGTAGTTCGACAAAAAAGTCTATGGAAATCATGGTAAAATTGAAAATTATGATTTTTTTTGAGTTTTTGGGATGTGTAAGATTCAAATAAAACTCAATATAAAAAAATATGTGACTAGCATGACTCTATATAATTCTTTCTATTTTTAATTGACATTAATTTTAGTAAAAAATAAAATTGACTCAATTAGTCTATTATATGTTTAAAATTGACCTTTGAATTTAAAAAGTTTCACTCTTTGAAAACTAAGAAAAAATGCACAGATTCTATTTATAATTTATGGAATTTATTCATAAATTATTATTAATGTATAGGAAATGATATCACATCAAAAGAATGCACAATGTGATCCGTATGAGTTAAAGAGCACATTTTACGTTTAAAATAAAATTTTATGAAAAAAGAAATGTTACACACTCAAAACCCAAAAAACACATTTATATTGTTTTTATACATTAGGAAAATAATTCTTATGTGATTTGTAATGTGTAGGAATCAACTTTACCTAAATCTGATGCATGGTGTGACCGGTATGACTGTAACTACATATTTTTTTAAAATTGACGTCAAATTTATTAAAAAACATAATGAACTACTCAAAACCCAACAAACACATTCATATTGTTATAATACAATAGAAAAATATTCCATATGTGATTTGAGATATGAACGAATCAGCCACACCTCAATTTGATGCATGATGTGACTGATATGACTCCGAGTGTGCGTTTTTATTTAAAATTGACAACAATTTTAGTAAAAAGTCCAACTAACATGCTCAAAACTGAGAAAACCCACCAAATTTATTTTAAATAATTTAGTAAAATGATCCATAATTAATTTGTGATGTGTAGGAATCATCTTCACCTCAATATGATACAAAATGTGATTGGTATGATTCAAAGAGAATGTCTTAATTTTTAAATGTCATTTTATTAAAAAAAGACAATTGACGTACTCAAAACTAAGAAATCACATTTAGATTGTTTCAATAATTTAGTAAAAAAATCCATAATCCATTTGGGATGTGTAATAATCATATCCATCTCAATACGATGCGTGGTCTAACAGGAATGACTCAAAGTACATCTTTTTATTGAAAATTAGCATCAATTTTAGTAAAATGGACAACTGTCCTAATCAAAACTATGAAAACACATTTTGATTATTTTGATACTTTACAATAATGATAAAAAAGTCATTTGGGTCATGTAGGAATAACTCCAACCTCAATCAAATACATGATGTGCCCAGTAGGACTCAAATTGTCCATTATCTTTTTAAAATCAATATTTTTAGTTCAAAAAGTATTACTCATTGATAGTTGATCAAACACACATGGATTTTATTAATAATTTAGGATAATGATTCATAAGTAATTTTTGAAATTTAGGATCACATTTCATGTCAATATAATACAAGATGTGATCCAAATGAGTCAAAAGTGCCTGTTTCCATTTTAGAATGACATTTTAGTAAACAAAACAACAGACATACTCAAAACTGAGAAAACACTTTCATATTGTTTTGATACTTTAGGAAGACGGTCCAAAAGTAATTTGAGATGTTTTAGAATTAGTCACACCTCAATATGATCATGGTGTGACTGATATAAATCCATGTGCATCTTTTTATTTAAATTTGACATCAATTTTATTAAAATAAACACTTTTTGTTAATTTATTTCATTATATTAATACTAACATAATAAATGATTTCTTATATACGTGTATTGTTTTCTCAAGATGGGGTGGTTTGTTCGGAAATAGCATGATCTGGGTCATGATTAAAAGATAAAGTAACATTGATGTTTTTGAATGTATGTAATATTTTTCATTTATGTAATTGAAAGAACCATTGTTTGAAATGTCTATAATATAGTGTTTTGTTCATGTGTTAGTGTTGTAAATTTCATGTAATTTAATTCCTTTATTGGGACTACTATTTTTTGATATATGGTGTGTTTATATTGCTAAATTGTTTTGTAACAGCACACTATATTGGTGCTGCAATGTGTACTTGCATCATGATGTAGCGTGTCCCTTTATCAATGATCATAGAAACACTAATAAATGTCCATTTTTTCATCTCTTAAAAATACATGATAAAAGATCTGGTTTTTTAAACTCTCTCATGTATTCAAGGATTTTCTAATGCTGATAAAGGCCATTAAAAGCGCTATTGAAGCTCTGTTTTGAATTATTGGGGTAGCATCAAGAACACTGATAGGCAAGGGGGATGGGGGACTCACAAGTATCTTTTTTATTTTTAATTGAATGTTTCTTAACTTCTTGTGTAAAACTTATTAACCTATAAAACTTGTTAGAGCTACAATCCATTCAAATATAATTTATCAACCATACCTTTATATGAAACAAATGTAAAGGGAATGAAGTAAATGTTATTTATATGATTTCTTATAAAGAAATACTCCATTCCATGTGGTAAAGACCCACCAACACGGATTATTTTACTATCTTTCTTTCCAGAATACAAATACACAAGCCACAAACAGTTTTACAACCATGTAGAAACCTTTCTTCTATATTTGGGTATACCCCCAAACTATCCTTTTTGTATCCACTTTCCCAAGACCAAATCATACAACATATAAGGAAAAAATACTTTTCATTAACTGGTAATTATCCACAGTTACAAGATCCCATTTATTTTTTGATACACTTCAAAGGGTTATCCATGTCCTCCATAGGTAACTTAATCATAATTTACCTTTATACAATCATCATTAACTTCAAAAATTATCGGAATAAATTTTCAGTCTTGCAAAATCATCCATAATATCTTTCCAAAATACATCCTCTACAAATGTTAGTCTAATTAGATTCTATTCATTTTCCTCTATCTGATGGAAACTATTCGATATGCTCTTTCTAAAACTACTTCTGTGCTTTCTAATTCGTTTGAGATGAAACTCAATTGGAAACTCACAACTTCTTTGTCTGGTGGAACTCAATCCTATGGGACTTACTCCGATGTTTCTAGCTCCATTGGAACATACTATAAATGAATCTTTCTGATGGATATCACCCTAATAGATCTTACTCTGGTAAATCTCACTCTAATAGTGCTTTCCCTAATATAACATTCTTTGGTAGAGCCATTCTAATGGAACTTACTCTAATGAAATTTCACCAATTAGATAACACACTAATGGATATTCATTATATTTAACAAGAAAAAAAAACTATTTGGGATATCAATTCCTATCTCATAAATTTTACAGTTTAAGATTTAAGCACATTTGAATATTTAAAATTATGAATGTACAATACATTCAATTTATCTGAATCCTATAATGGTAAAGGTAGGAAAAATAATTTCTTTCCCCTCAAAATTAAAATAACATATATCTAGATTTCATGTTGATTTGAGCTTCATATTACATAAAATCCTCTCAATTATTCTAGGAGCATTTTAAATCTTCTTGGTCCTTTTATGAAAATCAGACCTCTTCGAATGTTAAAACTATTCTTCAGTATAATTTTTTGAGTCTGATCATCATTTTTTATGACTCTGACTAATTTTTATGCCTTAGACATAGCCTGATAGTTATTCTTATAAAAATGAACCTTATTAACATTCTTATAGAGAATGTGTCCAATGTAAATTATAATAGGGAATGCATATTATTGATCACAACTTCAATACTCTACATTCTTTCCCCTTTACCCAATAATGATACTTCCTGAAAACGTTTTATCTAGAACTAATGAGAAATAAAATAAAAATTATATAAATTTTTTCTTTGATACATTGATTCAATTTATTATATTTGACTACATTTTTGAATACCATATGCATAACTTTTAAATACATCAATCTCTTTCAAAAACTCCAGAGAATCTCAACCATGTTCACATTTTCGATTATTTCTTCATTACGGTTGAAGTATTCATACTTTTTATCATAATAATTGAATGATTCATTTTGCCAAAATGAAATCCTCCTCTAATCATGCTTATATAGATGAATCGATTTCATGAAATCTTGTCAATATAGTATTTTTTACTCAATGTTTTATTGGGGTTGCACAACTTGTGATGGACCAATTCCTACTTCAGGTTCGATGGATCGACATCAATGTAATACCGATGGATTATTTTGTTTTACCAATACAATTAATCTATTTTAGGATCTCATTTAATTCATAATTCTATAAAACTTAACAATTGTTCTCTACCTTTGCTAGTACTCTTCATCCAACATCTTAATGATACCAATAAATTTTGAAAACTGAATCAATGTTAGAATCCCATTAGATTGATTAATGGTATACCTTGTCTAATGGAAATGTTTTACCTTCATGTTTGATATATTGGTATATCTATCTTACTAATGAATCAGTATTTGGAACTCATCCCATTTTTTGGGCCGTCTGATGGATTGGTATATGACTCACACAGATGTACTAGTTCAATAAAGACATTCACAAAATCAATGATTTCACTAAGATCATTCTTCCAACCATTTTTTATTTTTGAAATACAATTAATTCTATGGATTGATGTATGAAATTGTCCTATGATCTATTTTCTATGGATTATTGGTCTAAATGAAAACCATAATCTTTATCTTCTCATGTTTTTCAAACTCTGAAATATCTATTTCAACATACTCCATTTTTCAAAATCTTTTTCCTTGACAAATATCATTATTTATGAGAATACCAAGATTGGTAAAGTATCATTACATTTAATTGTATCAGAAACTCTATCCAATCATCTGGGTCTAAAAGTCTCCAGAACTATGTTTCCCTCTAATTATGAATCTGATTCTCTACATACCGTGTATCATTCTAGTCAGTCTGATAGGGTGCATCCAAAAACATAGACTTATCCCTTTCTCAACATCAATCATATACTATCTATTAAAAACAAATACAACCAAACCATAACTTCATAATAAAATGATTATGGTTGAATAATATTTCATGTTTGGTTCCCCAATTTTTTGCATCCCTTTTAAGGTGGTTTTCAGTATGTTTAATCATGAAAAAAACCAATGACTCTAATAATCATGATGGATCATGAAACCTATTTATAAAGGAAAATGGTTATTGGGAAGAAAACCCACAAAACATAAGAAATAATAATGTTTTAGATAATTGGAGTTTTGGCTCATCACCCCACTTTTAAGGGGAATTGTTGCCTACTCTAGTACCCTCTTATAGATTTAAGACATATTCATGGATCCCTATTTAAATTCCAAATATGTAATTGGTCACCCATATTTATTTACAATAAATAATATAAAGGAATTTATGGGAAACCATTTATATTTATCTGATGTTATCCATTAATAAAACCACCTATACATATAATAAGTCATACATATTGGTTACATTTATTGTTTTGTGGTTATTGTTTTAAGCTGCACAATTTTGTGCTCTAGAATTTATCATAATCACGAGAGATAATAGTTGTTTATATATTGGGATTAGACCCATCATAGGGGATTCTTATATATCCTCATGAGAGGAATCAGAACCCACATAATTTTGTTCCACTTAAGGGGACACATCCTACCTTTAAGGGTTATGCGACAAGGACCAAACCACACAGTTTAAAATAATGTGATAAGGATTTCTGGAAGGAAGTTTCCTTGTAATGGATAGTGTAAGACTTATTCCAAAAGGAACCTAATGTGGTTTTATTCGCAAGGGGATATGACATAGTGATATTGTCCATCAATAGTAATATTCACTGATGAGGATGGGATGAAAGGGAAATATAATGGATGTCGCCTCCCAGGTGGGGGAATGATCTTGTTGGTAATATAGACCAATAATGATGGTGATAGAAAATTCCCTGAAGGAATATGAACCTCATGGTTGTATTTGATCATTCTGAGGATATGTAAGAGAGAAGACAAATGTTGATTGAGGTGCTTTTATTGAAAATTAGAGAGGCCTACAACATATCCTATTTGGATAAAAATCAAAGACCACGTAGTTTAAAAGGGTTTGGGATTTCCATTAAAGAGGAAGCCCATTTCAACTTAATTGTGAATATGGACATCTGAAGGTTGGTCTCATAGGAAATATAGACCTTTAAGAAGATTATGACATGGTTATAGGGATTAAACCTAATATGTGGCCCATGTGGTGAATATTTGATCTTGATGATTACATTATATCCTCTATCCTATAGGTACATGTGAGTCATTATAATTGTGAGAAATAAGAGAATGTTGAAGATTTGTAAATTCTTGCAATCTTCTTCATCTGCCAGTGGATGAGGGTGTGGGTATAGACGGTTTGAGAATTTCCCATAATAAATACTAGGGGATTAATCCATGAGGGATTCCCAGGGGTGACACTTAGATATGTGTGAGATCAAAGTAGGATACAATAATATCCCTCAACATTGGTAAAATCAACTGATCCATCTCACCATCCAAAGGGGAATGCCTCAAAAACTACTTCAAATGTATCAATCCTCATTATCAGGATAATAAAAAATTATAATCATCTCAAGGGTTATACCTACTAGGGAGGTTAAATTAGAGACTTCTCTTAACATGGGAATACAAAATGGAATGAGGGATAGACTTGTGTTCCCTATACCATGATTTTGTAAATTCAGACTTCTCGATTGAGGTTTTGAGTTGGTATCCCTTTGGTGGGAGTCCCAGGGAGAGGTATACCCTATTATCAGTGACATGAGAGGGAGATCATAGGAAGTCTCACCTAAGAGAAGGTTGGAAGAGCTAATGAGTACTTCACCCAGGTAATACCTGGGGAAGATGGCTTTAACCATTCCTAGGTTAATCATGGGTGAGCTATTATTGGCTTTTATCAGTTAATTCATAAGTGAGCTATCTTTGACATCACATACGTGGTACCTAGATGAGCTGTTTCTGGATTCTCTCAGGTTGTACTTGGGTGAGCTAGTGAGACCTCACCAAAGTAGGACGTAGTGGAGATGGAGGTACCTTACAGATGTAAGACCTGGGTGTGATGGATGTGCCTCTTAGGTGATGGAAATATCAAGAAAAAAAATGCTTTAGTGATGCATTTCTCAAAGTCACAGGGGTTTCTTCAAGTGTTTTTAGACGAACCATGCACAAGTCCCAAGATTGTTATAGGATCTTTGGGCTAGTGGATTTGGGCTAGGGGGAGGGTGATCCCTGTGTAGGTATAGTGTTTTTTAGACCCTGAAGGAACTCTAGTACATGGTTTCTCATTAATTACCTATTATTTTGATGTTTTTAGAGATAACTAGAGGGTTTTCAGGATGTGGGTGAAGGACTAGGGAAATTAGAGCTTCGATCTAACGTTTTTTTCTTCCCATCCTCTAAAATGGGGATCCCAATGGTCCTATTTATAGGCAGACTCAGAACCTTGGGTGAAGGATGTCTTCCTGACAAATCTATTTTTCATGAATATTGCAATAGTCTTCTATACAGGTGATATGTTCATGGGTGTTCTTTTGGAGGTTGGACATTGCAAAATCCAGGCATCTACGCATATGGTTCGCGCTGCCGATACCTACATGAAATTCTACAATGCAAAGGTGGAATGTGTTTCATTACTTGGGCGACTTAGGGGAGCCTCAAACTGGTGTTGTTTAGTTAATTGGATCCTTTCACACCTTTTATTTTCTGTTATACATGAGGTAATTTACTTTTATACTTTGCATCCTCTTGTAAAAAAGGTAGTGTAAATAGGTGAACCATTGATATTTTTCTAAAAAAGTTGATTTTTATGTAAATTGTGAAAATATAGTTTATATAAATTCCACAAATTTTATGGCATCTTTATAATATCATCATGAACTAGAAAAATGTGAAACCATTTTCTTAATCAAAAATTCATTTCAGATGTCAAAATAATGCATTTAAAATGAATATGTTGAATTTTGAAATCATTTTTTGACATTTTGGAACCTAAGTGACATTTGATTTAGTTAAAAAATAATTTTTGATCATTTTTCTTTAATTAAGAATTCAAAAGATTTCATTTATTTTTGATTTCATTTAATTGCAGATTAATCTTTTTTTTATCCTTGAACCAATAACTATGAGGATAATCAGTACAAACATGATTTTGATGTGAATTCATTTTCATGTATAAAGGCTATTTTTTTTATTTTTTTGTTGTGAAAAAAAACTTTTATTAAAATTAATATTTACCACTTTTAAAAATTGAATATTAAAAAATGTTTTTTATAATTAAAATTATTATGTTAAATTTTTTTATTATGTTTATTTTATTTTTAGATATACATAATATGTTATCATGTTTAAAATTGAGTTATCTTGGTAAATGTAAAATAAGGTAAACATTTTTACAACTAAGTGATAATTGATCAAATATCATTAAACCCTATTTCTAAATTAATGGTTGAGGAATTTCTCATCCAGGAAATATTCTACCTAAATTATTTTCCACTTTGAACCCATTTTTATTTTAATGTGACATGCATTCAATAGAAAGTAATGAATATTTACAAAAATATCATTTCTATCAATAGTAAAGGGATACCTTAACCACATAACATTTATTCACACCTTGAGCCCATTAGTTTGACCAAGACCAATAAAAATAATTCCCCGACACTATTTATCAGGACTTAGAGGTTTTGTTCTTACCAAAATAGCAATATAAGATTCTTTAAGGAGATTAATACTAGAGAATATCTACAAAAGATGTAATTGATTTAACCAAGTATTCCATTTTTTCATCTTCTTAAAAATCTTATAAATAATTTGTTACTATTCTAATATTGTTAAGTTAGTATCATTATTATTGTAAAATTTTATTATGTTTATAAAAGGACAATTATCCACCTTTTTCCCATTCATTTTTTGAACTATTTGAAGGTATATCCCCCATTATTTTTAAGAAAAGAACCCCTTTTAACTATGTTGAGAGGAACCCATTACATAAGTCATATGCCCAAGTAACACATTCCTATGGAATATATTACCTAAAAGATCTTACATTGTTCAAAAGACCCATGGCCTATCGACCTAGTAATTGGCATGTAAGCCCATCTGTACCCATCCTATGCGTTCGTCAACCATCCATCCCGCCCACATCCCCTTCCCTTATTACACATGTAATACCTCCTCTATGAATGATGTATTTAATTTTTATAACTTCATTATTGACTGGTTATAAAAATAAATTTGACGAATGAATATGATATTTATAATTTGATTATGTTTCAATAAATATAAATTATTCATTCTATTAATAATATTAATAGTAAACCCACATAAATATCATAATAAGACACTTCATAATTAATAAATTCTTAATATTACATTAAATTTATATTTTTCATATAATTATTTTAAATTTTTTATCACATTGAAAACTTGTTTTTGAAACCATTATGCTTTTGTTAATGTTATATCATCATTATAAAACAACATGTTTTCACGCAGTCGACCATTATAACATGTTATTATTTTTGTCTATTTTGTCACACCCAATGTTTTATATATTAATTTAATTAATATTAATTAATATTATTTTTTTCATCAGGAGTTTTTGGGTTCTTTAGTCATGAAAATTTAAAATTTTAATGTTTTTTAAATGGCCCACGGTTAGCCAGCACGACTGGGAAAACCATGTGGAAACCAAGATACTAGTTTTATCTCGAGACATTGACATTTGGAATGGGAAAAACATGGGTTTTTAAACCATATGAGAATATATTTTTAATAATTCATAGTAATTTTATGGTCCTGGTGAAAATCCCAATATTTTTTCTTGATTTTCTAACCCATTTATCTTAACCATGCATGTTTGCTGATTTATATTTGTTCTTTTTTATATCATTTTTTCTTTTATAATATTAATTAATTAATTAATTATTTCCCTATTATACCTTCCCTATGTTTATCCTCTTAATAATGTGAGATTCCCACTATGAAAATATCTCCCTTATGCAGGATCTCACACTCTCAACTCCCCCTCTCATTCTCATCTCCCACACGTCATACCCCCAATGCATCCTCAAGCCCTCTCTCATTCACTTCTATCATGCATGATTCTCAAACAACGAAACACCCATATTTGTCACACAATGTTACATCATATTCACTTTGTTCTTGGTGTTACATAGTACGATATTCATGTTTTAGGGCCAGACCTTCTAGGTGGGGGATTTGCGGCCCTCTTCACCTCATTTTATTATGTTTTCCATTTCCCCATCATTGCAATTGGTTCATTTGAACCCTATTTAGAAGAGTTAACCTTATTTTTATTGGGTATTTAGTGAATATGGTTTTTGGTGATATCTTCTTCAACAATTAGGTGACTTTCATTGAAGGTAGAATGTTCTGGATTCGTACGGCTTGGTTCCACTTGATTTGAGGTAGGTTTCCATATGTTTAAGCTTTAAATTTTAGAAACCCTTACAGCTTGGTGTTTTAAATTTTTGATTTAATTATTTAATCCTATTGATGAGTGTTAGTTTTTGTTTTATAAAGGTTTCAATTCATTATTCCTCTATCATAATGCATTCACATGGAATTTCAAGTTTAAAATGAAACACAATTTTTAAAAAAAAAATTTAAATAAATTTTTTAAATTAAATTGAGATATTATAATTTTTTTAACCCAATTTGGGTCTGAAAATCAATGAAATATTATATTTGGGCCTTTTTAGGTTTTAATTGAAAATAGAATTGATTATTCAAATAGTTTTTCAAATGGTCTTGTTTGTAATTTTTTTATAAAATATATTGAAATAGTTTTTTGAATGTCTATTTGATATGTCCAGTATTGAAGTTGTATTTCAACATTTTGTTTTGAAGAAAAATAATAGTTTTATTAAATGAATCTTAATTGATATATATATATATATATATTTGACAGTTCTAAATATTTTCATGGGTATACAAAAATACATATACATATACATATACACAGATATATATATATATATCCTTGTGTAAAACTTTACATGGGAATATGTGGATTTGTGTAATGATATATATATATATATATGTATAATTATATATAACTAAAACAAGATAAAATGGGTTTTCAATTTTAATTTATAAAATATATTTGAAAGGACCATTTGGAAGTTTTAAGATATTTCTAAATGTGTGAATGTGTTGGAGATCCTATTAAACCCCCTATGTCTTTGTTTGACTTGGACTATGGACCTTGTTGCATAATTTTTACATTATATTGGGTGATGAATATGCAGTTTGTGGGTCTGATATTGGATATAAAATAGAAATAGGGGGGTTGAATTTCAATTTAGAAAATAAATGAAAAAAGGAAAATTAAAAAAATTATTTATTAAAGAATTAAAGAAACTAAATGTTTTGAATAAAATAAAATAATCAATGTAATGAAAGAAAAATAGTAAAATTAAAAGTGGAACAAATAAAAAATGATAAATTTAAGAATAAATCGATTAAAAACATTAGATGGATTACAAAAATTATATAAATTTAAAATTTAAATCATCCTATAAATGGAATTGTAGATATTAAAAAGGATATAATATTTGATAAGGAAGTCCAAAAATAGTAACTGAAGGTAACCCTATGTCTATAACCTCAATCTCTTGGGGATTTAAGGTTTTAATCCATTAGATTTAATTGTATCCAAGATACCAAAACTATCTCCTTATTTTTAGGTTACATTTATAAACTAGATTTAAATATAATAGCACTTTAATCAAAAATTTATAAATCAAAACAATAATAGTCTCTTGTCTTTTGAAAGTAAAACATACAAGTAATCTTTAGTCCCTTACAATAATAGTAGTAAACACCAAAGGATTAAAGAAAGATGTGGAAGTATATTGTTTATCTTAGTCTCAATTATACTAAGAAATTTGATAAAAAAATCTGCCAATGAGTGAAACATCCTGATATTTTATAAGAAAAACTTATTTGATAAAATATACAAAACACAACACTGAGCCAAAATGAACCAAAAAATATTATTATATGGTATTTATAACCTAGAAGTAAAATTGGTGGATATGAATAAGTTTAATTAAATTATAAAAAATATAAAAATTTCCAATTCAATAAAAACGTAATGAACAATGATTAAGAAATAAGCACTCAATATTTAGTAGCAATTTTATTATTCCAAAATTTCTTTTCTTAAAAAATGATTTTTATTTCTTTTTGTGAAAAATTTTATAATTATTTTTAAAAACATTTAGAAAATAAATTTTATAAATAAAAATTATTTTTTAAAATTATTATAGTATTTGGATATAATTTTATACCTTAATTTGGTATAATTATATATAATTAAAAGGAAATTTAAATAAAAATCATTTTGGTTGAATTTTTTAAGTTTAATTGAAAATTAAATAAAATAAATTATATGTTTTGATTATTGAAAAATAGATTCCATATTTTCAATAATAATTTTAAAATTTTGTAAATACTTCCTTTTTAATTTTTTATTTATGAATAATAACCATTGTAAAATTTTGTCACATCGGTACCGGTAAATCATGCAAGTGAAGCTAAATATTATATGATAAGAACAAAAAATGAACCTAAAACATGGATTTATTTTATTTAATGACTATATATCATCAATAATAATTAAAAAATTGAATATATGTCATTTTTTAACATGATTTTTACCTTTATGATATTTTATTTAAATAAATGAAAAAATATCATTCTTTTTGTTTTATTATCATTAATTTTTTTTAAAAGGGATAAATAGAAGGTATGTTAAATTATAAGTATTAATTTGAAATACAAATACCTTTTATTCATCAGGGTTATTTATTTATATTTTTTTGTTATGATATAATGACCTCAAATTCTTAAACAATATCAATAAAATATTTATTCAATTAATAGAAAAATAAAATAAATTATTTTAAAAATATAAAAAGTGATATAATTTGAAATAAATAATGTTTCCAATGATTTTATAATTTAGAAATGACATATTATAGAGTTATTAATGTAATATTTTCAAATTAAATTGTTTTATTGTAGTTTTTAATTTCAAATTAAATGAATAGTTTTAAAATTGAAATGAATGATATTTATAAAAAATAATATTTTATTAAATGATTTGAGATTAATAAAAATACTATATTTTGAAAAATAATTTTGATAAGGATGAATATATAAAACGTGGATTATATATGGGATAATTTTCATTTTATAATAATTATATTTAATTCAAAATAGTAAATAATTTATGATTGTGGCAATCATCTAAAAGGGTAAACTTGTGTTAAAAAATAGATACGGGTAACAAAAATATATAAAATTTTAAAAAAAATTATCTTATGAGATTATGTCAACTAATAATCATATTATCTTAAAATATTATAAATTTAGAGGCTTTTAAACTTGAAAATTAATTTATATTTATTTAACATTTAATGAAATTCCATTATTTCCCCTCCTATCTCTTATAAAAGGGAACATTCTCTCCTTTTTTCCTTCAAACATCAAAAGCCATTTCGTTCATCCAACATTTGACCATGTACCTTAATAAATTACCTCCACACATTTTCAAGGTCTTAGTTTGGGAAGAATAACAACCTTATAGGGGTTAAGATATAACACAAAGGAGGTTGTCTGAAGAAGTTATATAATTCTTAACCACTGTTTTCATTTTTTTTTCTGACACCTAATTAAAATATATTACAAAAATGATAAAATAATAACAACATTATATCATATATACTAGTATGTAATTAAGTTATTTCATTAACCTATATCCATATCCAACCTCCATAAAATGATAAAGGAATTCATATTTCACATTTTTGGTGGACTTCCACCTCACAGAATGATGTAATTTGTTTTCCATAACCACCTATAATAGAAGGTTATAGTGATTTATTTAATAAATATATGATATTAATGCAAAATTAATAATTTTATAGATGTAATATACCTTTTATTTTCTTAACTTTCCATATAGTGGAAACTCATAAAATCGTCCACGCATACATGTGGACTACCGGCTCCACGAAGCGATATGATTATTTTTTCATCACCACATCACATGGATGATATATAGAAGGGTATTTGAAAAAATAATGTGGTATTTATTATATTATTATAATTATATATGTATAAAATAATAATCACCTTCTCTTCATAATGATAATTGAAAAATGGAAACATTACACATTTGTATGCATGACCTACCATCTCTTTGATTGTAACATAATATATTTTTCATAACCATCATTCATGATTGGATTTAAAAGAATAATTTATGTATTAAAATTATAATTATTTCATGATTATTATTATGGATATGATGTAATAATGACCCATTTGACCATGTTCAAGGCACTGAAATTGCTTTGAAATTATGGACAAAATGTTCTCAAAGTACATGACATGGACTTAACTGATTAAGTAATTGACTATGTAATTAATATAAATAAAATAAATCATTTAAAAATAAGATATTATACATATAAACTGTTCTTAGTAAATAAAAAAATTTATATGTGTTTATTATTCTATTATTAAAGGAAATATATAGAATGTTTGGACTTAAGGTAATATATTTAGTCTCAATATAATTTCATTAAGGCATTTTTATTATTATACACTTAATCTATTTTATATGGTTTATATACTACCAATTTTAATGTTATATCCTTAAAAATTAATAAATTATGGTGTTCTAATTTACAATTTTAATTATTACATCCATGGGGATTTGACTTGAAAGTATCAATGTTCTAAAGGGTTTCTTAACTCAATTTACATTTTTGGGTTATTACTCTTTCTTCATTGAGTTTTTATACCATAAATATCTATGAATTAATATATAAATTTATTAATTTTGTATTTACACTTTTTTATATTTATATTTGTTAAACATAATTTATCAAATTTTTAATTCCCAATAAAATGATACGATCATTGAAAGTGTTATTTGTCTCAAATTATCTTTCTTTAGGACATCATCATATTATATACACCAATATTATTTTATGAGGGGTATATACTACAAATTTGACATGTTATATTATGAATCTAATTATGTTAAAGAAATATAATTTTTTATCACATGTTATTATTTCCTAGGAATTAGGAGTGAGATGTTACTAAAGAAGTAAAGTCTTTATGTTATAATCTCCTTTATTTTTAGGATTGATTATATTCACATTTATTTGGAAGAAATAATATGATATTGTTGAGTAGAATGTTATACATTACACAATTTATAATATTTTTTGGAAAAACACACGAATCATTCTTAAGTGCCTTGTTTTACTAACTTTCTACCTTCTTATTGTATTTAGAATGTTTTTATAGAAAACATATATTTCTAATGATACAATGAAAGTATTTCTAATCGGATGGTGAAAATATTTCTAATATGAGGATGAAAATATTTAAAGTAATATGATTGAAATATTTCTAGTTATGTGATGATTTTTTTATCGAACGATGGAAATCACTGTAATCATAAATTTTTTTACTCTACTAGATGGAAGATTTTACAACATTGTGATGATGCATAGAAACAAACATTGGATTATGTTTGTATAGATAATGTTTTGTCAATATGGATCTCAAACAAGGACATTGAAAACCCCCCCAGAATCATGGATTTTAATCATTAGAGGTGTGAAAATAAGTAGAGTTTCATTAATGGAGCTGGGTTATGATGCTTTTTGAAACTTAACCCATCTAAAGTATACTCAGTTGTAGCATCTTGTTACATGATCATTATAATTATTTTTTGAGTTTCTGTTGTATAGAATCCAAGTGATGATTATAAATTCCATAGAACATTTTTTTAATCATTGATTCCTTTCTGGTTTGATCAAGGGATTATGGTGATAAGAACATTTTTCAATACAACTTTTTTGATTAAGGGATTTATGGGATAAGAATAAAAATATTATTTCCATCTTTATGATCACAGGTTTTCTTCATAAAGAAATACATACTATACAAATTTGTTAAAACTGTGGATACCTTAAGTCATGGTTTTTGAATTCATTTACACTGATGGTTAGTGTGTCATTATTTATTTTATAACCTTTCTGTTAGTTTTACTTTAAAAATTTGTAAAGTTATATTTTTCTTGTTTTTAATGTTGTTATTTACACTGTGAATTTTATATGTAATTTTTAGTTTTTTAATTAAATTATTTTATAAAATAAGATTATATAAATTTAATTGGTTTGGAGTGAATGCAATTATAAATTTGATATCACGAACATAATTTCTGTTCGATAGATAAAAAGGAAAAGTTTTTTGTTAGTTCAAATTTTAATAAACTTCAATAAACTCCCAACTTATAGCCATTATTATACTCTTTGACCCCATAGATCATATTTTCTTGAATCACATCTCTTTTACTGAACTTTCATTATGAATGTGGTTTACATGTTTAATTTAAATTTCTTCCATTCTTAATTAATGAAACATCAAAAATGTCATTTGTAAGTGATGGGGATATTGTATCTTGTTTTATATTAAGAATTTTTCTCTTCCATATCCTGGTTTTCTAAAATGTTTTCTAAAATGTTATTTTTTAAACAAAAATTATTTACTAAAATATATTTGATATAGTCTTTAACATTATTTTAAAAGGTATTAATAATTAAATCTCATATCATTTTCCAAATGGTTCACTTTAGACTCCATTTAAAAAATGTTTGAAAAGAAGGTTTATTTTTAACATTTACACATTGAATAGATTTTACCACCATTATAACAATTATTTTATTTGAATATTCCTTTTTAAGTTTTAAATATTAGTTCCAATGAAAATTATTTTCAAAATTTTATATGAATTTTAGTTATAATAATGATTTTCAATGTGAAAGGGGTATTTTCCTCAAAAATGTTTCTCAAGATATTTTAATGGTATTTCCATTAATCAACACCAACAACCCTTGATGTTAGTTTTGATTCACTTGGTATATTTTAATTATTAAATCCTTTTCATTTTATTGGATGTATAATGATTATTTCAAAGAGATTGTCATGGAACCCATTACATTTCTATAGGTTAGTCACGTTATGAAAGGAATAATGAATGTTTCTATAAGTTTTATGATGAAATGAAATCTTTATGTACTTTATTCATGTTATGGTTCTGGGAAATTGTTTATAAGGATAGGTGGTTTTATTATACACCATGTATGCATAGTTCTTTTAAAAACCAAATACTGGTGGTTACATTATTAACTAAATACGTTTTGTTTTATAATTAATCATGGATTTGTGGGTCCATGATATCCCTCCAATTCATTGGTTATAAAAGTTAATTCTATTATTATACATATGAAAGTGTGATACATAAAATTATTTCCCAAGTCACAAACATCATTTTTCTATACTTTATATGGTATTTTATGAAAATATTATTTCTTTTCCTGGATAACTAATGAGTTTATTTTTAACAAAATGTATTTTCTACATATTATGGGTGAAAAGATATGGAATGTTAATTATTAAGGTGATCAAAATTGAAATCACATAGCTCAAGATTATTCATTATTATAACTCTTGAATTTTTTAAATATTTATTCCATGTTTCATGATTTATGATAAAATTATTGATGTGTTTGAATTATCTAATTTTATTCTCATGAAGTTTTTTCTGTCTAAATAACCTTATACCCATCTTATTATCACTAAATAATTTGAATTGTAAATTCTTCTATTTACCCATATTGAGCATATGAGATCAGCCATCTTATGTTTACATTTACCTAGGATATAAATACTAATGTTAAATCATTTGAGTAAAGAAATACCTCATATGAAAATAATTTTATTATAGATATTAAATACTTAATATGAAAATAGAAATTTGGGTATAGTATAAAAGAAACTCTCTGGAATTCACGAGTGTATTTTTTGTAAAAATTTGTCCAAATTTGATGAAAATCTAAAACAAAATTTTCCTTAGGTATGTAAATGATTAAATATTTATTTTTTATGATTGTATGATTTATAGGTAAAAAATTGGGTCACATTTATCAGTATTAAAGATAGAAATTTAATGCTAATATTTTTATCACTAGATCTAAGGGTGTGTGTTCACAGGATTATAGTTTGTATCAAATTAAGGATTATTAAACTTTTGAGATATGTATGTATTCATGTGAGGTTAGATTAAGAGTTATGGATACAATTATGAGTTTATAAGTATGATTTTGATAATAATTAAAAATTTTTAAACATCCCATTGAAGTTTTTTTGTGATGGAATTGTGAAGTGATTAATGATATTTTTGGAGAATTATTTTTTGGTTTGAGGTATATGTAAACCTTAGGATTAACATGAAATATTTTTTTAGGAAGTACGTATTTAAATTTTGTGAACATAAGTTTTAATTTTATTTATAACTTTTAGGGTTTATATGATTTATTTACTATAAAAATTAATGTTCATTATAATTTTTATAAAAAATGTTTTTCATATTTAAAACTACGGGGCTGAAAAGTAATTTTTTATTAAGTGGTAAATATTATTTTGAAAAAAGATCACTAAATATTTAAGGAAAATTATATGGTTAATGTAAATAAAATATTAGGGGATTTTATTTAAGGATAAATGGTTGAATTATATTTTGGAGTCATATATGATTTTAATGTGGCTTTATGGGGACTCGGGTCATTTAGGGAAATGGTAAACATAACTTGGAAACTATATGACTACGTTATAAATGGTTTTGGGGATATGAATTTATGAGAAACTAATGCCATTTACAGATAAATTTTAAATTTATCTAGGAAGAATATGGGATTAAATCCACTTATTTTTGTGTTTATAGGTAGTTTGAGAATATATTGAATAATTTTTAGAATTTTTATTTATGAGAAGATTTAGTTTTTAATTTATGTAAAACTATTTAATTTTGAAGATGAAAATATAATTTTTTCCTATGAATTTTTAATCATTTGTAGAACTATCTTACCTTGAGTTAACCATTTTGGTTTTGGTTAATGTATAAATATAAGAGAAATATATTTTTACCTTTTTTGTAACTATATGATATGATGGATGTTTATTTTAGTTCTTCAAGAAAACAAATTCATCTAGAATACTCATCTTTTGGGAAAAAAGATGATATTTTGGTAGAAATATATTAAAGAATGAAATTATACTTATAATGTTAGTGTGTTTCCTTAAGTTATTCTTTTAGATGGTAAAATAATTCCTTAACTCTATGAAGAGGATATTGAAACAAAATATTTACCCTATTATCTTCATTTATGATGAATCAATGGCCTTTATCACACCTCATAGATTAATGGTTTTTGGTTGTAGACTTTAACATGATCAATAAAATTATTGTGATCAATGATCTCGGGAACTCTATATAATTTTTTTGATATTAAGATTTCTTCTATGTACATATTTTCACCACTCACTAATGTAGTCATATTTGTAACCATATCATGTGTTATTTTCAGAATACCTTCACTCATTCGTTTCTCTCTTTTAATGTGAAAGTTTTATTTACACTTTTAATTTGGAATGAATTCAAATATGGTAATTTCAAATTTTAGACATTTGATTACTAAGTTTGAGATCCAATTTTGAGTATTAAATTTATTAAAATGGTCTATAATGCAATATTATGATATTTTAAACGAAAACTATGTTCGATAGTCTACAAAACATGCAACATCAAACCTAAATAAACCATCAAGTATAAGTATATGACCACTAAAACCTATCCAATAAAATTATGGATGTGAATAAGTCAGAAAAATTTATTGAATAGATATAATGTTTTGAATAAATATAAATATTTTGAT
Source organism: Viscum album (assembly GCA_963277665.1). Classification (NCBI taxonomy): domain Eukaryota; kingdom Viridiplantae; phylum Streptophyta; class Magnoliopsida; order Santalales; family Viscaceae; genus Viscum; species Viscum album. Next base: position 604,040,249 of record OY728122.1, read on the forward strand.
TAATTATTAGGAAATAAGAACTCATTTTTTAGCAATGTCATTTTATTCATAATAAATATATTTTCATAAGAAATTATTTTTATTTTTATTTGTAAGAAAATATTATAATTAATTTATATTAGTTTTTGAAAATGTATTGTATAAAATCAAATTCTTTTTTAAAATGATAATATTCAAATTATCTTAGGATGAAATTTTTATTATATTCTGAAGAGTTTTATTTTTTCAATGAATGTTGAAAAATATTGTTTTTTATTAAAATCTATAATTTCTTTTAATGTATTTAAAATTTAATATTCTATTTTGAATTATATTTAAATATTAATTAGTTAATTTTGAATAGAACTTATTCTATTATTTTATTTTAATTAATTTTATACTTTAATTTAGTATAAATATATTTTTTATACTTAAAAGGCAATTTTTTTAACAAAAACCCCAGTTTTTCATCATGTTTTTTCGATTTAATTTTAAATTAAATTCTACCAAATACGTATTTTTAATCTTGAAATATGGATTCCCTATTTTTAATTTGGACCTCAATATTTGGTATATTGGTCCATATCAGTTTTATTCATTATGAATAGCAATCTTAGTAAAATTTGGACTCCATGGTAAGGGTAAATCGACTAATTAAGGTTAATAATAATATAATAAGGAAAATAATAAAAACTATAACACTTTATATTAGTTTTATTGGATGATTATATATCATACATAACAATCCAAAGTTCAAATATAAGACCATTTTCCAATATTCCACATTTTTTAATTTTATTATATTTATGTAATGAAAAGTAAAAAATGTTATTCTTCTTATTTTATTATCATCAATTTTTTTACAAATGGTTAAAAAAAGATAGGTTCAATTTTATGTATTCACGTAAAATATATATTTTTATTTGTTATAGTAATTTATTTCTAAATTTCAGTAATGAAATAATTACATTAAATTCCAATGCAACTATGACACAATATGTATTCCAATAATTGGAAAATAAACTAAATGTGTTTAAAATCTAAAAAAGTGATATAATTCAATTTATTAAATGTTTAAAAAGAATTTTTAGCTAAAATGGAACGTTATTTATTTTTTTAAATCATTATATTCAAATTCCATTATTTTATTGCAGTTTTTAAAATCAAATTTGGTGAATTGTTCAAAAATTGGCATTAATAATATTTTATAAAAAAAATATATTTTATTTAATGATTTATGATTACTAAAAATTATATATTTGGGGAATTTATTATTATATGGTTTAAAATAAAAACCATGTTTCGTTTATTGTCAAATTTGTTTTATACTAACTATATTGACCAGTAATGAGTAAAAAATTTATTATTGTGGTAATTATCAAAAAAGGATAATGATGGTTAAAAAATGATAATGGTAAAAAAATTATCAAAACTTATTTAATTTTTATTGTATTGTATTATTTATAATAATAATTATATTACATCATAATTTTATTAATTAGGATATAGTTTAATAAGAAAATTAATATTTATTAATTTAATATTTAATGAAATCCCAAAAAGTGCCCTCCCCTCTATTATAAAAGAGAATCCCCTCTACAATTTTTAACACCTAAAAGTAAAATATTTGGAAAATATATGCACAATTAAATTTATTGCATCCCCAAAACACATTATAGTGGTCTTATTTTGTGAAGAATACCAACCTCATAGGGCTTAATGTGTAATGAAAATGGGGTTGTCTGAAGAAGAGAAATAGTTCATAACTTAGAATTTTCATTTATTTCTTATTCCATATATTTAAAATATTCTCAATTCATGATTAAGTAATAAAAAAGATATATTATATACACTTATATGATATTATGTTAGTGGCATAAAATATATCTATCTCTAACCTCTATCAAATAGGAAAGGAATGCATAGCTCGAGTGTTTGGCAGACTACCACCTCGTAGACTGATATAATTCATTTTCCATCCCTACATATCATGGATGGTTATAATGATACATTAAATATATATATATTATAATAATAAAATATTTATCATTATGTATAAGAAATATATCATCTATTTTATAAATATTCTATATGTGGAAAAATGACAACGTTATTCCTGCATACCTGTGGACTACTACCTCCGAGATGTGGTGTGATTAGGTTTTCACCACCACATCATATTTTATATATATAAGTGTATGTAAATAAATAATATTATATTTAATATATTATGCTACAATTTTAGAGATAATATAATACTAATGTTCTTTCTATAAGGATAATTGAAAATAGAAACGTTACTCCGGGAAAGGCAAGACCTACTGTCATCAAGATTGTAACCTAGATAATTTTTAACAACATAATTATTTAAAGGTTTCAAAATTATAATTTATTTTTAAATATTTTAATTATGTCATTATGGTTATTCTAGAGATTATGGAACTATTATTCATTTGACCATAGTCGACACAACAAAGTAGTTTTGAAATTGTGGACCAAACATTATCAATGTTCCAACTATTGACTTAACTATTTATGTAATTAAGAATATCATTAAGTTGGATGGAATAAATGGTTCAGGGATTATATATTATATATTTATAAAATTTTCATAAGAATTAAAATAATCTATATGAGTTTACAATATATGTTTAAAAGGACATATATAAAAATCATGGACTCAAGGTAAAGTATTTCATCTCAATTTTAATTCATTTTGGGATTATTTTACTGATATGAACATATTTTTATTTTATATGGTCTATATAATATCAATTTTCATGTTATATAATAAATAAATTATATTTTATGGATTTTTATGTTTCAATTTGAATTTTTTCATCTAAGGTCAGTTTACTTGAAGGTTACCAAGTTGTAAAGGGTTTCTTAACTCATTCTCTTATCATTGGGTTATAAAACATCTTCATTGATTTTTTAGGCCATGGTTTTGTGGGATTTGATAAATAAATAGGTTTATTATATATTTAAATTTTTTTGTGAGGATTTATATTTATTAAACATGATATTTTCAATATTTAATTCTTCATTCAATGATATGATCTTTGAAAGGGTAATTTGTTTAAAATTTTCTATCTTCAACAAATATGTTTATGATATACTCTTATATTATTTTAAGGGGTGTTTATAATACCTATTTTTCATGTTATATCAGAAATATAAATATTTTAATGATATTTAATGTTTTATATGATGTTATTCGTTCACTGTGATTGCGATTGGAAAGTTATCGAAGTGGAAAAAGATTTATGTTACAATCACCATTCTTTTTGAGATTGTTTATATTAAATGTTACCTAAAAGGAAATAAATTTATATTATTTTATTGAAAAAATAATATTTTTTCAACCATTGTTTATTAATGTTATGTAGACATTTAATTTCAATTTTCTCTCTTATTTATTAATGAAACATCTAGAATGTCTTTTATAAGTGATACTGATCTTCTATCTTCTTTTAGATCATGAATTTTTCACTAACATATGCTTGCTTTTGAAAAAAGTTTTAAAAAATTTTCTTTTTTAAACATAAATTATATTATAATATATATTTCACATGGTCTTTTACCTTCTTTTAATCAGTTTTTAAATGTATATTTCTTAACATTTTCTAAATGGGAAACATTATATTCCCGTTACAAAATTTTTGAAAAAATGTTTGTTTTTATTATTTATAACATGGTTATATTTTCCTTCCATCATAAAAATTATTATCATTGAATACTACTTTATAAATTTACATTTTTATTTTGAAATAAAATTATTATCACATTATTTTTTTTAATTTTTTTTTAAAAATTTATTTTAAAAATTAAATTGTTAATTTCATGAAGAATGTTTTAATTCTCTATTAAATCTATTTCCATTAATCAATGATAATAACTCTTGATGATACATTTTAATCAATAGGTTTGTTTTTAATTTATTCTATCATTACTTTTTCTATTTATAGATTATTATTATTTTAATGAGATTGTCATGGAACCCATTTCATTTACATGGGTTAATCAAGTTCTGAATGGAATAATAGATGTTTATATAAGTTTTATGATAATAAAAACAATATGTACTTGATTTTTATTATAATTCATGAAAAATATTTATAATTTTGTGTGGTTCTATTATAGAATAATTATTTGTGGTTCTGTTATAAATTGAGAATGGGTGGGTCCATGATAGTCCTCTGATTCATTAGGTATGGAAGTTAACTATATAGTTATTACATTTGTAAGAGTGGTACAAAAAACGATTTCCCAATATACATAAATGATTTATCTATTAATGATAAGGGGTTTTATAGAAATATTATGATTTCACAAGGATATTTAATGAGTTCATATTTAAATTAAATTATTTTCTACTTCTTATGGGTGAAAAGTTATGGGTTTTTGATGATTCCTTTAATAAATATTGACAGCACATGACTCATTATTATTTATTATAATTTATCTTTTCTTTAGTAAATATTATTTCCAAAATTCATTATTGATGATCCAGTTATAGTAGAGAATTAATTAACTAATATGATACTCATTAACTCTGATTATGTCATCATACCCTTATAATTATCTTATTCTCACCAATGTATTTCAATTGTAAATGATTTTATTTACGCTCACTAAAAATTTTAGCTCACCATTCTTATGATTACTTTTCCTTATAAATAATGATGGTAAAATATTTTATTCTATAAAGGTTTCATATGTGAATAATTTTATGGGAGTTTTTGAAGGAAAAAATGGAATATGAAAAATAGGTATAGTGGGAAATAAACTCTCTTGAAGTCTTGAGTTTTTTATGTATGTTTTTTTTTATAATCATATTAAAATATAAAAAATTAAGATCCTTGGGTGTTTATTTGATTCCACATTGAATTTTGATCATTATATGTTTTGGATGGAAAACAATTTTTTAGGTTTATCGGTTTCATAGATAGAAATGTAATTTTTTTTGTTTTTGAAACTCAATCTCAGAGTGTGGGTTCGGTTATGTTAAAATGAGAATATAGTGGGAGTAAGAAATATATTACCAATTTTAGAACACACTCATTTAAGGGATAATGGGGTTAACAAATAGATATCATTGAGAGCATGGAGGAGAAATTAAAATGTTGGTAGAAAGGAAGGAGCAAGATACTATAGATGTGAATTGATTTTTCATTCAATCAAAGGTCCCTATTTATATCCTTAAATTCAATTATAAATGTACTATACTAATTCAATTTATTAATTCCATAGAGTTCACATTCTAAGAATATTTACCACAATTAATTTTATGCTTTTCTTGACCCCTTTAAAGATGAATAAAATCAACAATACCAATGTAATCATTAGATAATTAAGAATCAAAATAAAATAGATGAAATTTAAAAACAATCCTAGAGAGAGGAATATTATCGATAAAAACTACATTTGAATTTAAATTTTTTTGATAAATTCAAATTAATTTTAAAAAACTATTTAGAAATTAAAGAAAATATTTCATGATCTGTCAAAGAAATCACAGGAATCTTGTATCATTAAAATAAAAAAATAAACATTCCACTTATAAGCATGAAATAATATAAATTTTAAAGCTTCTTCATCAACAAAAAAAAAAATATTTGAAGTAATTTTTTTAGATAAAATATAAATTTATAAATAATAAATTCAAACCAAACAACTCAAAATAAAAAATTCCAAATATTTAAGTTACATGTAGAAATAAATATTTGAGAATGAAGAAAAAATTTAATATTCATATGTAAAGGGATTATAACACTATAAAGATACTCAAAATTTTCTATATAACATTAATATGAATTTATATAAAATTTAAAATAATTTAAACACTAGAAAATAACATACAAAAACTCAAAATATCAAGAATATCATCAAAATAGAGTAAATTGGATAAACCAATATTCCATACCTATGCAAGGGTTGTTTTTTCATGCATTCAAAATAGGTATAAAAATGAATAAGGGTAAAAAAAATTTATAATCTTTCATAAAGATAAAAAAAATTCAATATACTATGTAAGGTTAAGAATGAAAATACAGAGTATACATAAGGGTAAAGAGAAACACTGTTAAAAGGTAGCTTAGAGATTGTACAATTCATGTAAGGGTAAAAAATAACATTCATAAGCGGTATATGGGTACATGGAAAGTTTCATAAGGGTAACAAAAACTTTCTATAGGCTATGTAAGGGTACATGTAACATCACATGAGGGTAATCCAAAGATAACACAACATGAATAAAGGTAATATTAACTTATGTAATGGTAAAAAATATAGAATATATTACGTAAGGGTAAAGGAAATGATATGTAAACTTAAGAAGAATTTAGTAAGGGTAACCGAGAGACCTATGAAATGTAAGATTGTAATAAAAATGATATGTAATGTTAACCATATAGTTTTGTAAGGGTAAACATAAGGGTTTATGAATTGTTTAAATGGTAATGTTGATCACATAATGGTAAAATCCAACTAACCATAAAAAATATATTTGAGATGTGTGAAGGTAAAAAAAATATAAAAATTAATTATCATAAGAATGAATTAAAATTTATTATTAGAATAATAAAAATAAAATAAAATAAAATAAAATAAAATAGATATTTTTAGAATGTTTGTGAACATTAAAATAAAATAATGATGAGAATCAAATAAATCACAAATGAGGTTACATTTTGAGAGATACATGGAGGTGATGCTGAATTATTTGATATGATTTGTGATTCTTATATTAATCATTATTTACTATTTGTGCATATCATTAGTTGTTCTCATTTCTTAGTTACACACCATTTCTTTAATTTGGTCACAGGAACCTGAGTAGCTTAGTGGGAGTTTAGACTTATTCTACAATATATATCTACACAATACTAGTGTCCTATTTATTTAGTGATTGGGATAGATAGGGTGTTTAATTTGTATGAGGCTGGGTGTAGGACTGTTGGATAGCTAGTGATTAGTACATAATATATGCTAATATATTGGTCAATGGTTAGTAAATTATATGACTCTCTAACATAATGACCTAGGGTAGATCCCATAAAACCTATTCTTTCATTGGTAAATTGTCATAGGGGAATTTCCTCTAGCTTAATTATATTCCCTAGTGTACATGATATGTGTGGAACTTTATTTGATTATCCTTTAATCCTTGTATTTGTTTCTTTGATGATATGATTAACTTTGAGTGTTTCCATTATTTTTTGTGAGTGTGGTTTACTATATAATTGCAGTATCTTTTTAAAAAGCATTTTATTATCTTGAAATAGTGTTTTTTAATAAATTATTTTAAATTAATGTTTTTATTTAAATAAAATACAATGAATATTTTAAAAATGGTTTTAGAAATATTCCATTTTATATGTTTTAATGTAAATTTATATATTTAAATAATATAGATAAAACTAGAACTAAATGGATATTTCTTTTAAATTTTATACATAAGTTTTGTTTTTTTATTGGCATGTCGACTAATCTTTTTCTCACATACATCTATAATTTCAGTGGCATGATCCTGTCTCTATTTTGGGTACTCTTGAGAGTATTGATTGTTTTGGTGTTATTATTTATTATATTGAATTCGGCCTCTGGTTCCTTATAATTTATTTTATAGGAACTCATTTTAATTTTATATATTGTACAGAGTGTGGCCATTTACATCATAACCTTTTCCAATTAGGCCTTTTATTACTTAATATAGGTGGTGGGTAGCTATATTTGTGGGATGCCCAGAGGGCACTAGAGGAAGCTTCAATTTTCATTGTGGAGAGGGCAAATGGTTTGAGTGGAGGGGTTATTTTTTTACTATTATTTATTTACGTTCTCATTTATTTATGTATATATTATTTTCAAAGGATGTTTCATATACTGTTGGTTCATTCCAATTTTTCATTAGAATTCATGTTATTCTTTTACTCCAGTTTGAGGGAGAAACCATTCCCAAGTGGTGATACCTGGATTCCTAGTCAGTTGTACCAGCCCATGGGGATTGGGAATGCCCTTTGGTCCCTTTCACCAACCATATCAACCATTCTATGGATGAAAAAATAGAATTAGTTTAATAAAAAATGGTATCAGATCACTTGTTCTCTTTTATACATAGGATCCTTAGATCTTTCATGAGTATCCCTTCGGTTATTTGTGGATTCGTGGTGGGATGAAGTTAGAATGGGTCTTTTATACTCAAAATGATGGTCATGAAAAAGTACCTGATCCCCACAAACCACGATGATGTTTGAGTCACCAAGGGTAGTTGTGATTTGAATTTTTAGTTTGAAATTTTATTTGATTATTATTGACCATTTATTGGTCATTATTATCCTAATTGAGTTTCCTTGGTGTTATGTTATTAATTTTTGTGGTGAAAATGGAAATGGAATTGAGGCATGAGGTTACCAATCATGACTTGATGAACTATGTACCCATTTAGAACATGAATCTAGATATATCCATGTAAATCATATATGAATGAAGCTTTTCCCTTTAATAATTATTCCCAGTGAATTATTGTTGCATATCCCATTTATCATTGATATTTAGATTGGCAATGTCAATGCCAATAGATAGGGGTAAACTCAACAAATTTTTGTGATATGTCAACATGTGGTTTGGAATTTTTAAGTGCTTTTGGATTGTGTGCATTTTGGGAAATGTTTATTGAAATTGAAAATTTTTTTGCGGTGAAAAAAAAATGTTTTAATATTTCATGGTTTTATAAATATGAGATGGATTTTATGAAGTCTTTTTAAAATTGAATTTTTGAAAAAGGTTTTTAAAATGATCGATTTCATTTGTAATATTTGTAAATGTTTTAATTTTGAAATACGATTTTTAATTTTTATGTAATGAGAATGAATTTTAAATTGTTTAAAAAGTGTATTATTTTAAAATGGGGATTTGAAAAAAAAATTAAAAATGGAATTTGAGATTCTATTTTAAAATTGAGTGTTTGAAATTTTTGATAAAAATAATGTTATAGAAAATAGATCATTTTGAAACGGATTTTTTTAGAAGCATCATGTTTAATTGGGTTTTCATTTTTTATTTATCACTTTGTTGTATGGGAATTCTAGGTTAATTTCTTGAGACAAGAATTGGAGAGGTTCATGTTTCATGTTATTTAGATTATTCCTCCTAGATAAATCATGAAAAATATAGATATTTTACTTACTGAGAGGAAAATTGTGGTTATTTACTCTATATATTAGGTGTATTACCTCTAGTTGGTGTCCCTAAATATACATGAAATCCAGTAGTGTGGCCAGATTCTTTATTTCAATAGGATTTGGGTCTAGATTTATATAATAGTATTCTCCACCATTCTGCAGTGGCCCAGGATCATTATGAGTGCATTTTAAAAATAAATATGAGTGTTGTAGGTGATAGTAGATCATATGATCTTGGGATTATTTTTGGTGTTAGTTGTTTCATTTTTAGTGTTTGTGAATTAGTGAGATCCTTTAATATTTCATGGATTCAGTTATGGTTGGGGTGATTCTGTGAAATCTCCTATAGGATGTTGGATGTTCTTATGGTTATTACGAAGTGGTGTTAATCAAGTTTGTTCTGGTAGGTATTTTGGGGTTGGTGTATTGGGAGTTTGTTTTTGGATGGTTTCAATATGAGTTATTTTAGGTTGGTTCTTGAGTAAACGGGAAGAATTGATATCATTTAGTAGAGAAACTTGGAGTACTGATTCTTTTTTGGTTTGTTGTGAGATAGTATTCCAAATATGTGATCCATGTTTACCCATTTGAGTATAGAAACCTGGGTCTAAGGCCCATTTTGTTTTTTAAATCGTGAGATCTTAGAGATTTTATTCCATTAGTTTAGTATACTTGATAGTGTTTTGACGTTTTTAGGTGTTTTCTAAATGTTTTTTTGGGTGTGTTATCTCTTGGAGAATGGGTGTTGTTTTACCACCTATTTTGATTAATTCAAAATGTCGCGAAGACCTTGATTGGTCTTTGTATTTGTTATAACTTGTATGAAACCATGATGGCTGGGATTCACCTAGAGATGTTTTGTTGTTGCAATTTTTTTTGAAGATAGTGCTTCCTTGGTAAAAATACCAAAGTAAAATTTATTATATAAAAAAGTGGTTATATTAGTCTAAAATATGAGATCATATTACAATATTTCCCATAATGAGGGAGTAAGTCACCATTTATATCACCCAGCTAGGTAATATCCTTATTTACACCATTATTGGCAACGTCCTCCGCAGCCATATTCACTTACCGATAGATATGAGTGGTAATATGATTGATCTTACAGAGAGAACAGAGATAATCCATCAAACATGTAGTAGTTGACCAATCCATATGAATCAAACCATTCCAAATCAATTGAACTATGGTAGTCGAATCACTTTAAATCCATATGTTGGTCTAACCATGGTGATTAGTGAAAGAAATAGTATGAATCACACTAATAATTTCATCCTCCAATGATGAGCCAATCCCACATCTTCCAAAGAATCACCCTAAGTTCTAGTTGAGATGATCCTTGTAGATGCCATCACATCCTGTGGGGCCCAAATTTCATTTAAGTGTGCCATCCACATTCACTTTGATCCATCTAGAGCATGGAGATTTTCAGAAAATCTCAATGGTGTGTCGTGGCTTGTGATATATACCATCAACCTAATGTTGCCGCAGTAGCATAAATACTTTCACTGTATTGTTGCAGAATCCCTTCTGAATAAATGTAGCTTCATGAATATCAATGAGCATATACATATGAACTGCATTAATGTTAAGTGAGAAATTATTTTGAATAATTTTATTTCTATCATACGAGTTCACATGATAATGCTTCGTAACTACAGAAATAAATAATTTATTGATTTTTTGGTAGTTATCCATATAAACACTAAGAATTAGCTGAGCAATGGAATAGTAAAGAATCGACCATATTCAATATAAAATGTTAAAAATATAGTTCCATGGTGCAGTTTCAGTGGAACAAGATAGAAATGAATGGTTAGAATCTTCACTATATTTATTATATAGATGAAATTTTGAGAAAGTGTGGATCCCAAAAGATTGTTGAAAAGTATCAATGGGGATCCTGTTATAAATAATATTCCATATAAGAGTAAGTATTTATGGATTTATCCATATCTTATAGATGTTTTTAGTCTAACTAAAATACTTTCTCGAGATATGAAAATGGTGGGTATAATTTGTTTTTGAATTAAGCACCCCCTTTTGTGAAGGATCCCAGACTAGAATGTAAATTGTTCTAAAAATGTATTATTATCGATTATATGCGAAACATTTTCTTGGGAACTATCAATATGACAGTTAATAAAATCCCTGATAGTGTTATTATTTCTTTTAGGAGATTGTTCAGTGGGGTTCATTGAAATTAGAGGAGCGCCAGTCCAGTTATCCAACCAGATGTTCAAGGAGGAGTTCCTTGAAACCATACATCTAGAGTTGGTCATAGTATTGGTATACAATTTTTTATGGAGGGATATATTGAATATTTCATAAATTTCATGTTACCTTTATTTATCTTATCACGAAAAATATTTTTGATGAAAGAAACATAAGGAGAGTCATTGTTGATTGGGTTCCAAGTATGTCTAGATTGAAGGGCCTCATTAAAACGATTTATATTTTTAATTCCAAGGCCAACATTGGCCAAAGGATTGAAACATATAGATAAATTTGTAGTAAAAAATTTCTTATCTAGAGTGTCGTGAGACCAAAAAATATTTTTGATGGAAACATTCAATTTTTTAGTGATACCGACAATACATTTAAAAACCATCATATGTTAAACCATTTTAGAGACAATGAAATATTTTACAATACAGATTCTACCCACCATAGATAGAGTTTCCCCATTATAATTAGAGATTTTATTAAGGACATGATCAACAATTTTGATTAAATAGTTAGATTTGGGTCTACCCCAAAAAATGGGTACACCAAGGCATGTAAAAAAGAAAAGATCCTACTTGAATGCTTAATTCATTGGTAATACTGTATTTTCTGTTAGTTAAAATATTTCTCCCAAAAATGATAGAGTATTTTTTCCCACTAGTGATCTAACATAAGACCTCATTGTAGTGAGAGAGAGAATTTTTGAGGTTTCAAATGTTTCTTTTATCACCTTGTAAGATAAGAATGATGTCATTCTCATATAAATGAAGCGTGGGGGCCTTCACATTCTTAGAAGCACAAATGGGTTTATGTTTAATTTTTTCCACAAGTTCAGCAATCAATCAACTTGTGTAGTCCTCCACAATGGAGAGGAAAATAGTATAAATGGGATCACCTTGTCTATCACATTAGGTTCATTTGAAACAACCTCTAGTAGAGCTAATGATAAGGATAGAAATGGAGGTCGAGTTGAATAGGGTTTTTATTCTAGTTATATTGGAATTATTGAACCCAAATCCTTGGATATTTTTAAATATGAAATTCCAGTACAGGGTATCAAAAGATTTTATAATTTCATGTTTTATAGAAATATTACCACCTATTTTGGTGTTGTTAAACATGTTAGTGCATTCATACGAAAACAAATATTGTTATGAATGGATCCTCCCTTAACCAAACCAAATTTATCCCATGAGGTAATTTTTTCAGTTATGGTAGTAAGCCTATTTGTATGAATTTTAGTGATGATTTTTTATAGAGGGTTAACAAGAGCTATGGGCTATATAAGATGAATCTCAGAGGCATTATCAACCTTGGGGATCAAAGAGTGGAATTGTTCATTCAACGCATAGGGTAAATAACCCCTAGAAAAGAATAATTTGATGAGTTTTCAAAAATAATATTGAATAACATCCCAATATCTCTGTTATAATCCATTATTAAATCCATTAGGAACTGTGTCAATATTAGGGTTCAAGATAAAAACAATTTCTTTGATTTTATTCTAAAGAGTAGTTCTTGAAAGAAAAGAGTTAACTTCCTCACCGAAAACAATAGGAATGACATCATATAAGAGATCCTTATTGATGTTAGGGACATTAAAAATGGATTCAAAATAGGATACAACATGTCTAGAAATATCGTCCTCATTATCCAAAAGGTTTTCCCCAAAATTTAGAAAATGTAATGACCTATATGTTTTTCTTATTATTGTAAGAGAGTTATAGAACTTAGTGTTTCTGTTACCATTATTTTAACACTTGATTTTGAAATCCTGTTAACACACGTTATCCTTAAAGGCGAGAAGCAAGATATGCTTGAAAAAAATGTTAATTACGTAATTCTAATTTGTTGAGAAATTAGAGTTAGTGTTTTTGTTTTGATGTTGATTAAGTTCATTCTCAAGAAGTAGGATGTCATTGTCAATTTGTTTTGGATTTTGTGATGCACCAACCCTGAAGACTTTTTTAATATTTTTTTATTTAAATGAATAGGAAAATACATCATTTTAATGATTCATAGAAGACCAAATGAATTTAATGAGATTATGAAATTCAGGTTCTGAGAACAAATATTTTTTTGAATCTAAATGTTAAAGAGAGTTTCAAAGTTTTGAAAGAAATAGTGACAATAATAGGATGATGGATAATCTAAATCATAGAGAGAGTGGGGATGGAAATGGTGTCCCATTTATCAAGAGAATTATCATTTTTGAATGATTTATCCAATTTTCTGGCTACCACCATATTGTAATGTCCTCTGTTCAAGGTGTATTTGGATCTATTAAGGGTAATTTCAATAAGGTTTCTATTCTCAGTTATAGAAATAAATTCTCTAATAGAGATAATAGAGTGGGAAGGTCTAATTTTCCCACATTAATCAAGGATAACATCAATGTCCCCAATAAAAAACTAGGGGTTAGGTATGTTGGAAATTAGATTACAGAGGTCAGCCTAGAGAGACCTCATATATTGATATCTATTCTTTACATAAATAATGGATAAAAATATATTTGTACTATCTATATTAAAATCATATGTAAATATTTTCTCAGAGGCATAAAAAATATTAACATTTTTTAATGATGGTTGCACGAAAATCCAATGATTTTAGATAGTGGAGATATTTTGACTCACACCTATAAAAGTATATTCAAACCAACTGAGATGTATGAAATAAGAAGAGAAATTTATTTGGGGTTTAGAAAGAGAAAAAATAAAAGGAAGATAAATGTTTATCATTTTTTAATACAGAAAATGTTTTAGGTTAATCAATACCCTGACAATTCCAGAAAAGGATCTTCATTTATAACTAAGTTTGGATTAAGAACTCCCACTTTTCCTACACTTTAATCCCCTTTTCTAGATGATCTTCTCACAATTTTGGACATGTTTGGCCTAGAGTTTTTCTCATTATTACTCTTAATAGTAGTAAATGTAATAATATAAGTACTTATATTCATGGTTTCTTTTGAAGGTTCATGCATATCATATTTAATCGGTGTGATCATAGAACCACTAATAAAGAGATTCTCATTATTCAAAACATTTAGATTTTCATATTTTGCGTGAAAAAGAGTGAAATCCTTATTGCAGGTACCAACTGCATTGTGCATTTTATGAGATATAGGAGTTGAGTTACCTGAATTTTTTTGTGGCGAGTTTTCTTACTGTTCGTCCTTGTCCAATCCTAGAAAGGGATTAGTTTCATTCTGTATATCCACTCCCATATTATTGTGATCATCAACAAAAAGACCAGATTCCATGTTGTTATCCTGCTAAATTCCACTACTCAAACTGATATAAGTATGCGCAGGATGTCTAAGAACAATTCCCTTGTTAAACTTCATATTATATGTACACCTAGGGGTGAGAGTAGTAGTATCAAACCTGCAATTGATGTCATCATTACCTACCTCAGAAATGTTTACCATAGTAGTAAAAGATATATGATTGGAATGATTAAAAGTGGTATTACAGGCCACTCGTACCACATAAACTAATTCCTATGAATATTTTATGGAATCCATCACATGACCATCTAATTATTTTTTGAGATCAAGATTAGTCTTCTCCTCTACTACAAGATTATGGGGAAAAGGAAAATGTGGTTTACACTCTATTTCCATAAATGGAATCCATTTAGGAACAATAGATTGTACTGGGATGTTAGGTTGTCTCAGAATTGAACCTGAAATTAAAATTTATGTTTCAGATTGGGACAGATTTAAGACATCCATGATAATAGTTTCAATTTCCTCAATTATAGTTTTTTCTTCATCTTCATTTTCATGGTCTTACACTAGTCTAGCATAATATTTTTCTAATTAAAACCATATTAGGTTCATGTTTTTGGATTTGAAAATCCATTTTTCATTTTTAATCCTAGTGGGTTCAGGTTTATCTAAAGCCATACCCTTACCTTTTTTTATGCTTTTTAGCTCTAGTCTATTTAATGGAATTCTATTGGGAGACCTGTTTCTGGACCACTCTAATGGTTAGAATTTAATGTCCTATTATTTTTCAGTAGTCACAAAATAGGGTTATTATCTAATACTTTACCCTCAATTTTGTATTATAAGTGTTATAATTAAAATAAATGGTTTATGGTAGTTTAGATTCCTGATTGATTTCAACCATAACTCCAATAAATAGACCTAATTCTCCATTTAGAGTTCCCTGGTCGATCTTTAGAGGAGTTCCCAAACAAGATGATATATAATTTAAAATTTTGGGATTTGTAAAACTAGTTAAGGTTTTTCAATATTACCCAATTATGGGCCATATTGTTCTTAGGGGTGTTTAGGTTAAAGGAATGATCACATTTAGAAAGACACAACAGGCTAGTTTTGAGTCTAAAATTACCAAGGTTCTATACCCTCTCTAGATTTTACTGAGAGGTGAACAAGATATAAAAATAACCTTTTTCTAAAGAGAGGATTTTCCAATTTTTAAAACCACAAAAGTGAGAAATACAAGGTTTAAGATGTAAATATGAAGAGGGTTTATTGCCTTTTATGTAACCAATGCAACCCAAAATAGAAAATTTGCACATTTAGGTCTACTTCCGAAGTACATAGGGATCTACCTTAGTTAAGAATCTTCTATCCTCTAGTTTCGTGAACAATGGAGTCTTTGAAGATGATGAATTGGGTAGATATGATCCCTTAATAGCTTTAAATAATGAAATCCTCTTAGCTTAAACATTCGGTGCTTGTTTATTAAAATCATCTCCAAGGGACATTTCATCCATTATTTCCAAAGAGCTTGAGACAAAGTAACACTCCCATTCTGGATCGAAGGATTGCATATCTCAGTCAAACTTGATGGTTGAGATCGATACATCTCTAATGTCATAAATATGTTCTCTATTGATTTTGAGGAATCATTCAAGTTTGTGTGTTCTAGTCTACTTTCATATTTTGTTAATTTATTTTTGGTAGTAAAAAATCTTAATGATATGGATGATCATTACACACAATGTTATATTTATTAATTGATTAAATAATTTAAAACATTGTTTTTATTTCATTATGTTTTTCAAGGAGTATCAGGTAATAAAATTTTAATTTTTAATGGTTTTAAAGGGGTACATGGTTAGCCAAAACAATTTGAAAGACCATTGGTCAATCATGCGACTAGTTCTATCTTAGGGAGGAGCCATTTGGAATTATAACAACCCTACTTTTTATTACACACTTAAACATAATTTATTACATAAAATTACCACTTGATAAAACATATCAGATCGAGAGGTATAGTTTCATTGGGGCTTTGGAACATTACATAACAACATAAAACATATAACACTACATCATATTGAAAACATCCTTTAAATGACCACTACAATCCCTTATACATAGAATTGCATAAGATAACCCGAGGAAATGCATAAGAAAAGGGTGAGATATAAAGCCTTATAAGGGAATAAACATGGAATAATTTGAGGAATACATTACATGTTAGGCAATTGGAATATCATTGGAGCACAAGAGAAACATAAACATATATGCCTGCTAAATCATGATAATCATAACATGGAAATCTGGCAAAACACTTATCATGGAATTAGCATTCTCAAAGGAAAATTTCACAGAGAGCATGAGTAAACCCTAATTGAACATGAAGCTTGAGTAAAATCTAATTTCACATGAATTATCATGAGTCAACACACATTTCACATGACATATCCTAAAACTATACTTTACCCAATGTATTGGAGTTCTATTTGGGCGCACCATTCCTAAACGTTTCATTTTATGCAGAAGTGTCCCATATGGATCATAAAACATGGATTCATTAAACATAATAATTTATTCCCGGATAATGGAGTGTGGAATTAATATATTAAACTCTTTAATAAATAATTAAATGTGTGTATTGGTGAATAACCTTGTTTGAGAAGTGGGTATGGTATTTAGTACACAGTGACTTTGGCTTGGAAAATCATGGTGAAATTTTGGTAGCATAACTGAGTGATATAAGAACTCATAAAAATGGAGAATGAGAGATAAAGGGGTGTCTCATCATATGTACATTAAATGGACAGTAAGGGAGTCATTTAGAAACTTGAACCACCAATTTTAATGTAATTTATATTCATTATACAAAAAAATTACTTGAAAGTAAATGAGGAGAGAAAGTTCCTTATGAAATTTAGGTATGGTAATGCATATACAGGGAAGGAATTAATGAGAGAGAAAAAGGATATCTCATTATTCAAACATGAATAAGGAAGTATGGGGGAGGTGCAAAATCATACCCCAAAATTTATAACTGAAAATAAAAGGGCCTAACAATATAAGCAAACTTGAACAAAGATATGGAAAGTGAGAATCCCATACTAGGATGTGTGAAACCAAAAGTATGGGAGAGGATTGAGGGAGTATTGTTGGGTGATAAAGGCACCCTTGTAAAATTTTATAAATAGTGGGTAGGTGTTGGTTGAAATAAAAAGACTTTGAGTGAAGAGGAAGTGGGAGCTCAGGTGGGTTTATATAGGACATGAGAAGGAATTCTTCATTTTTTATCTCTGGGACACCTCACATTAAACTAATCAAAACCAAAAACAAGCCCATGGTTTTTTCCAAAGGGGAGTGGAAAACAGAGTTTTATAATTCCAATTTCCAAACTTCTTAAAATAATAGGGTTTTTTATGAGGAGGTGATTCAAACTTTCAAGGAAAACAATTTAAAATGACAAAGTGTTTTATATGTTTTAGAGGGTCCGCAAATGCTTTGTAAAATAAATAAAAAAAACCCAAAATAACATTATTTTAGTATTAATACATATATTGTCTGAAAATAATGTTTATAGTGTTTTATTAGAACACTATTGGGTCACTATGATGTCATAAAACACATTAAATATTGAATCAGTATTTAATTGTTACCCAAAAATTCATCTGTCTCAGAAAATTATGACAAATTTACCATTGGATAATTTCGACATCTTGATTCAAAAAATAATATTCATTTTATGTAAATAATTTTTTAAATATGTTAATTTTTTTACTTTTAAAATAAGAACCAACATTTATAAAAAAATCATGGGTTTAGAAAAAAAATAGTTTTCAAACCTTAATAAAAATTATAATTGCTTTCATAAAATTATACGATCATTTATATTTAATAAAATTTAATTTAATAATAATAATAATAATAATATTTTATTAAAATATTATTTAATTCAAAAATCCCATAATTCATCAAAATGGAATTCTTAGTAGAATATTAAATAAAAATATTATTTTTGTTTTAAAAACAATTTACAAAGAAACAATAATAAAAAGAATGTATATTCTCTATACAAGAATAATGTACATAATCATAGTAATAGGGTCTTGTTACATAACCCCTTAAAACGATCGCATAAGAACTTATAGTAAGGTGTATGATGGTGACAGACTCTTGGGGTGGCTCAGATAACATTGCCCTAGTGGTAATCTCTATTAACTTCCACTTCTCCTATAATTGGTTCTGCTTAAGGTTAATGTGTTAATGACCAGCCTAGGCTTGGTACAAAGTTAACCCCAATGACTCTACCTCATTTCCATGCTCTGATAAATGGGCTTCGTATAGGCTAAGTCAACTGGATGATGCAATATCTTCCTTTGGTTGTGTAAATTGGATTTGTTAAAGACGTATATTTATACTAATAATGATTAACTGTGCAATGACTATATTAGCAACAGTAACAATTCTTAATGGTATTTTAAAATAAAAAACATAGAACCAAATATGTGCATACATTTTACATAACCATAATAATGAATTTAAATATACCAATAGAAATTTTCATTAATGAATTTTTGGGTCGTTACAATCTTCCCCCCTTAAGAAATTTCTCCGTTGAAAATTCCTCTTCCCACACTAAAATAGATGTTTGTAACTCCGCTTTATCACTTGTTTCGATTCCCATGTCACTTCTTCAAACATATATTTTTTCTAGAACACCTTGATGAGGTTCATCATCTTATTTCATAGAACTTTTTCTTTAGGATCTAAGATCTTTACTGGTTTCCACTCGTAAGAAAGATCATCCTCTAACTGTACTACCTATGAAGAGAGTACATGTGAAGGGTTGAGTATGTACTTCCTTAAGAGGGACACATTAAATACATCATTTACTTTTGACATAGTAGGTTGAAGTGCTAGTCAACAGGCCACATCCTCAAGATGATCAATAATTTCAAAGGGGAAAAAGTACCTAGGAATCAATGTCCCTTTCTAACCAATCCTAAAGGAATTCTTCCACAAAGATATGTGTAGAAATACCATGTATCCATCATTGAACTCAAGGTCTCACCAAAAATTATCCACATAACTCTTCTGTTGACTTTGGGCTTCCTTGATATGCTGATGAATGGTTATTCACCTCCTCCACCATTTATTTGCCCATTTCTAGTCCTAGCAGCTTACACTCACCAACTTCATCCCAATATGCATGTGTTCTGCACATCTTCCCATACATGGCTTCATAAGGTTTCATTCTAATGCTCGAGTGGAAACTATTATTATAACAGAACTCAACCTGAGTACGATATTGATCCCATTCTAATTGTAAGCCCATTGATCACACTCTCCACATGTCCTCAAGTGATTGGATTGTCCGATCGGATTGGAAATCAGTTTGAGGATGATAAGCCGTACTGAAGTTAAGCTCAGTATATAGAGAATGTTGAAGACTCTTCCAAAACATAGAGGAGAATCTTGGATCTCTATCGGATACAATAGACAGTGGTACTCCTTTCATCCTTTCCACTTCTATAATGTATATCTGTGATAGTTGATCCAATGAGAAATCCCCATAAATTTCAATTAATTGTGGAGACTTTGTAAGATGATCCACAACAACCTAGATTGCATTGATTCCTTTGGATGTCTTCAGGAGTCTGGTGACAAAGTCCATGGTTGTGTTCTCCCATTTCCATGCAGGTATGGGAAATGGTTGCATCATCCCCTTGGACTTCAGCCCCTAAGCCACCACTTGCTGACACACTAGGAACATTGATGAATACCGATCGATCACCTTCTTCATGTTATCCCGCTATTAATTCTCTCGGATATCTCTATACATATTTGGGTATCCTGGGTGAATTGAGAAATTTCAACAATGTGCATCATACAAAAGTTCATTTTTCCACACTGGACGTGATGGATCACATAGTCTTTTCTTAAATCTCACAATTCCTTCTTCATTATCATTAAATTCTAAGGATTTTCCTTTTCTGATAAATTTTACTTTATTTTAGATTCCCACATCATCCTTTTGATCATTATTCATCCTTTCCAAAAGATATGGTTGAGAAATAATTTGTGAAAGGATTGATGATGATCCCTTCTTTATGAATCCCATGTATGTCTTTATCAAATATAAAAATATTGTATCCTTCTCAATTCTCATCAATGATAGAATCGCTGGATACATTCTACATAGAGAATCCACCACCTTTTTCTATTACCCAGGTTGGTAATGGATTAAGAAGTCATAGTCTTTCATCAGCTCTAGCCATCTACATTGGAGCACATTAAAATCATTCTGTTTGAATATATACTTGATGCTTTTGTTTTCCGTATATATTTCATACTTCTCCCCAAAGAGGTAATGTCGCCAAATTTTCAACGCAAAGATCACACCACTAACTCTATATCATGCGCTGGATTTCCTTGAGGCACAGACACTGAATTTGTCCTTTTTTGACTCAAATTCGATCAAAGGGAGCCTTATAAAATTTTCAAGAATAACATTCTCACAAACTTCAACATGTGATACAACAGAAATATAATTTCCCCCCTAATGATTTGATATTATTTTTAATGGGACTCAATGTTTTTATTATATGTAAAACACAAACTAATAGGACATGAATTGAAATATATTATGACATACACTACGTTGAAGTCGTGGTTACATGTAATTCATTCATTATTATCCATCTTAGAATAAGACTTCTCGTGATCCCTTGATCAAGGAGATTGTTGATGCTCATAATGTTTCTCAGCACTTGTAATGGAGAATTTTCTTGGATAGTATCTGAATTCTTCACATTTATGACATAGTACTATGTAAGATTCCATTTAAGGATATTTGTTTCCATCCATTACATTATACATTATTTCATGGAAATTGGTTACTTTTTTACCTTCCTTTCCATAGATAAGTCATCTCTTAGTCCCTTTGTGACCTTTCCCTTGGTTCCTCTTTCCACATTTGTGGAACAAAAGAAATGTGTCCTTTTTCCCTTATCACCATTATCAGATGGAAATTCATGAGATTTCATCTTCCTCTTCCTTTATTTCCTTGGGAATTTTAAAAAAGTACCAATTTTTAATCGTGATTTTTGATAGGTGGTTTGTCATAATCATGATATGTTCTACTAGAGCTCTCATTTGATTGGGAATATCACTGGGACATTCATCACATTGATATTCGGATCGGTTGTTAGCCTGAGTCCTCCTATTACCGACCATTGGATGGAATAAAAGGATAGTTTGGGGTGACACATAATGGGTAATCCTAGGACAAAATGGATGTCTTATAAATATCTTTTATTTCCTTCACTTATAAATCTATTGGCTTCAATCTATGTTATCCCTGATCACCTTTCTAACATATAATCTTAGGGGCATTTTTTTTAATTTCCTTAATAAGGATTCATACTATGATTTTGAATTTACCAATGCATATCTCCCAGGAGTTTCGTAACCAAGAGTGCAGCAAGTCCCATTGATGTGTACCAAGATACCCCTGGAAAATCCGGAAACTCCGAGTCAGGGTTTTCACCCCTAGGTATATCTGTTCCAGAGCCGCCTATACCTGCTCGTATCCAGACAAGGATGTATTTTCTTGATAAAACAATTAATAAATACCCACCAAAACATAAGGATGTTTTTATTATACATAGTATTTTCTCTAAGGATTTAATAGGGTTTTCTAATCCTAATCACAAAAATAACTAAACCTGTCATCTGATACCAACTATAACAACCGTGATTTTTATTAAACACTAAAACCTGATTTATTACAGAAAACCTTCACTTGATTCAACATTGAAGATAGATTGGTTTAATGTATATAGGGCTTTGAAGCATTACATAACAAATTAAAACATATGATGCTTCATCTTATTGAAAATATCCATTAAATGACCACGACATTCCCTCGTACTTAGCACTGCATAGGATAACCTGAGGACATGCATAATAAAAGGGTGAGCTTTAAAGCCCAATAAAAGAATAAACATGGAATAACATGAGGAATAAAGTACGTGTTAGACAATAAGCTTATCAATGGATCACAATACAAACATGAACATAATTTCATGATAAATTATGGCAATCATAACATGGAAATGCGACAACAACAATAAACATGGAATTAGCATGAGCCAAGGCTCAATTCACATGGAGCATGAGTAAACCGTCATTTCACATTAAGAAAAAGTAATCCCTCATTGAAATTAAATTATCAAGAGTCATCACCCATTACAAATGACATATAATGATACTATAATTTACCCAATGCATTGGAGGGCTATTAGGGCACAACTTTTTTAAACATTTCATTTAATGCATAAGTGTGAGACAAGGATCCTAAAACATGGATTTAAGAAACATCATCATTTATTCCATGATAAAGGAGTGTGGAATTAATACATGAAACTCTTTAAACAATATTTAAATGTGCATAAAGTTGAATACCATTGATAGAGAAGTAGACATGGTTTTCACTACACAATAACTTTGGCTTGGAATATCGCGGTGCAATTTTGGCAGTGTAAAGACATGACATAAGAACGAATAAAAATTGTTGATGAGAGAGAAGGGGAAATCTCATAATATGTACATGAAATGGACAACAAAGTGTTCATATTTATACATGTCCCAACAATTTTAATGTAATTTAAATTCGTGAAACATAATAATTAATTGAATGTAAATGTGGTGAGATAAATTTCATTCGGAATTTCGGCATGGTAATGGGCATACATGAAAGAAACTAATGAGAGAGAAACGGGATGTATCATTATTTAAACATGAATATGTAAGTACATGGGATGTTAAAATAATACCCTAACATTTATAATTGAAAATAAAAGGGTATAACAATATAAGAAAACTTGGACATAAATAAGTAAATTGAGAATCCCTTACATGGATGTGTGATCCCAAAAGCCTGGGAGAGGCTTGAAAGAGGCTTCATGGGATCTTTGGGAACCTTGAGAGGATTAGAGATAGATTAGGGCAGGGGTTGGTCTAACTCTAAAGGATTTGAGTGAAGATTAAGTGGGAGATTTGGTGGGTTTATATAGGAAAGGAGAAGGAATTCTTTATTATTTAGGTTAGGGATACCTCTTATTAAACTAATCAAAAACACAAACCAGCCCTTGGTTTTTGTCCATGGTTTTTTCAAAAGGGGAGTGGAAAATAAAATTTTAAATGTCCAATGTCTGAAATTCTTAAAATAATAGGGTTTCTTATATATATGTGAGTCACACTCTCAAAGAAAAACAATTTAAAGAGACAAAATGTTTTATAAGTCTTGGAGGGTCCACTAAAGCTTTGTAAAATAAATAAAACAAACCAAAAATCACATTATTTAAATGGTAAAACATATTTTGGTAGAAAATAATTTTTATAGTATTTTATTACATCACTATTGGGTAATTATGATGTCATAAAACACATTATATATTTATACTGTATTTAATTATTACCCAAAATTTTGACAGTCTCAAAAAATTATGAAAAAATCACCATTGGAAAATTTCAATATCCTAATTTCAGAAAATATTCATTTTATCAAAATAATTTTAAAAATATGTGATTTTTTTAATTTTAAAATAAAAACTTACATTTATCGAAACTTCATGGGATTGGAAAAATACTGGTTTCAAACAATAATAAAAATTACAATTTCCTTCATAAAATTATAAGATCAATTATATTTAATAAAAAGTAATTTAATAATAATATTAATAATTTATTAAAATATTAATTAATTTAAAAATTCATTAATTCATCAAAATATATTTCTTAGTTTAATATTAACTAAAAATACTATTTGGGCTTTAAAAACTATTTAGAAAGTAACAATAATAAAAAGAATGTCTATTCTCTATACAAGAATAATGTACATAATTGTCGTACTAGGGTCTTGTTAAATAACAATTTAAAAACCTGAATAAGACTTTAGGGTAAGGTGTGCGATGGTGACAGAATTTTGGGTTGGCACGGATAATATTTCTCGAATGGTAATCTCTATTAACTTCCTCTTCTCCTATAGTCGGTTCCACTCAAGATTAACTTGTTCGTCCTCATCTTGGTCTTGATACAAAGTGAATCCCAATTACTCTACCTTCTTTCTGGGCTCCGAAAAATGGTCTTTGTATGAAGAAAGTCTATTGAATGAGGCTATCGCTTCCTTTGTATAAGTAAATTGGATTTATTAAATCCCTATATTTATACTAATCTTGTGATCACTATTAAATGGCTATATCATCTATGGTAACAATTCATAATAGTATTTTAAAATCCAAATACATATAACCAAATAAGTGCATACATTTTACCTAACCATAAGAAGAAATTTCAATAGACCACGAGGAATTTTCATTAATGAATTTTTGGGTCGTTACAGGATTGATATTAACATGGGTTTTCAAACTATTTAAGTGAATAATATTAACCATGAATAATGATTTTAATGGTCTAGTGTGTATCAAATAGTTTGGGCATGGTTTTCTAAACCATGTTTCTTAACCATGCAGGATGACATATTTTTATTTCATTATTATTTATTTACATTTTTATGTTCAACATTTATTATTTCATTCCTCCCATTTTCTGTTCCCTACATCAATCTTCTCCCTCCCCTGATCATCCCCCTATGTCACCCTCTCCCCCTATGTGGCTACCCTCACTATCATCTCCCCTCACCATATTAGATTCCTCGAGTAACACATCCATTTGTGGTTTCCTCTACTCTCCCATTCTATCTCATAATGCATGAGTCCCCTAGGATGAACCCCCCTTGTGTGAGAATCATTATCATGGATTTTTTATATTATTTGATATACACATTTTGATCTTCATGGTTTTATCTCACCCATACTATATATTGTATACATGTCCCTCTTAACTTCCCTTTCATTCATTTTCCCTTTCCCCAACGCTATGGTTGGATCAAAATATCCTTAGGTATAATATTTTACCCAATTTTTGTGGTTTATTCTATGATTATGGTTCGTGGTGGTCTCTTTATCCTTGATTGAGTTTCCTCTATTGAAGGTGACATCCACCAGCTCATCATGATTTTTTTGCTTGATTTTATGTAGGTTGCCTCAGGTTTAAGCATTAAATTTTAGAACCCTTTACTACTTGGTGTTCCAAATATATGATTATATTATTTATTCTTATTAGTGAGTTTAATATCAAGTTTTTATATGGGTTATAAGGCATTTATCCTTTTGTATAGTTCCTTTACCTCGAATTTCAATTTAAACATGAAATGCCCAGAGTTTTTATTTTTTTTAAATAATTATTTTTAATTAAATAGTGATATTTAAAAAATGGGTTAACCTTTTTTGTGTCTAAAAATATTTGAAAAACATTGTTTAGGCCATTTTAGTCATTAAGGGAAAATTTTACTGATTCTTCAAAGGGATTTTCAAATGGCCTTGTTTGTAATTTGTTTTATAAAATAGTTTTAAATAAATTCTTTAATGTCTCTTTTCAAATGTTAAGTATTGTAAAGTTACTTCAAAATTCAGTTTTGAATAAGAATTCAAATTTTAAAAAAATTATGTTGATTTATATATTTATATATTTATTTGAAGGTTCTACATATATACATGGGTTTACATATACATACATACATACATACAAACATATATATATATATATATATATATACAAATTCACATGGGGATATGTGAATTTGTATAAGGGAATATATATATATATATACACACATAAGTGTATAGGAGTACATCTAGTGAAATATGTTTTCTATTTTGGGTTTTAAAATGTATATGAAAGGATCATTTTGATATTTTAAGAGTTTTCTAAATGTTTTCATGTGTGACAGATCTTGTTAAACCCTATTGGGATTTGATTGACTCAAACTTTGGCACTTAGGGAATACATTGTACTTTTTTTGGGTGATGAAAATGAAACTGAGGTTGCTTCTAGAGAGAGATCTGGAGGCGAGGGTGAGTTATTTGATATGTTACATGATTCTAGTATTTCTCATTGTTTATTCTTTTTTATCATAATCAATGGTCCTAATCTCTAATTTATTCACCCACTTGTTACATTGGTCATGGGAACCAAGGCAGTTATATGGGAGTTTAGACTTATACTATACTAGATATTCACACAATTTTAGTGTCTTATATAGTTAGTGATTGGTCAAGATTGGGTGTGCTATTTTGACGAGATTGGGTGCTGGCTAGTTAGTTGGAAGATGATAAGGATAAAAAATATACTAGTATGTTGGTCTATGGTTAGTAAAATCTGGGACTATCTCACTTACTTACATTAGGAATTTCGCATGACACATATTATTTGACTGGTAGATTAACATAATGGGATTTCATCTTTCTTATTTATATTCCACTATGTACATGATATGTGTGGCACCTTGGATGATTATAATTTACTCTTTTTATTTTTACCCTTGATTATATGGTGCCCTTCGATTATTCCCTTTATCTTTTTCTGAGTGGGTTTTACTATATAGTTATGTTATTTTTTGAAACAGACTTATTTTACATAAAATGGATGTTTTATAAATAAATTCTCTCACATGAATGATTTCATTTAAATAAAATAAAATTAATTTTTATTAAAACTTTCTAGAAATGTTTCATTTTATATGTTTTAATCTAAGAACATATCATTAAATAACGTAGTTTAAACTAGCACTAAATGGATATTTCTTGAAATGTTTATACTTGGGGTGTGGTTTGTCATTTGTATGCCTACCAAGCTTTAGCTCACACCTATCTGTATTTTTACTTTCAGACACCTATATTTCTTTTCGAAACTATTGAGAGTATTGATTGGTTTGATAATAGAATTTATTATATTGAATTAGTAATATGGTGAGTTTTACGTAACTGTATATAAAATTGTCTTACTTTTATAGAATGTAGAGTATGTGGACCTTCATTTAATTTAGCATGCCTAATTAGGCCTTTTATTACTTTTTATGGATGGAGGGTAACTATATATATTAGAGGCCAGGAGGGAACTACTGTATGATTTAGTATTATTTGCTGGCGAGAGATACTGGGGTGAGTAGAGGGATTCTTTGTTTACTTTTATTTATCTTCTTTATTTTTTATTTCTACATATCTGATTTCGCATAGATTTTAGATATATAGAAAGATCATGCTGGGTTTTCGTAAGATTCTATATTATTATTTTACTTTGATTAGAGGTATAAATCATTCCTAAGTGATGTTTCATTGAATCCCAAGAACTCATGCGAGCTCAGGGGGATCCAAAATTCTATTTTATTCCTTATTACGGGTTGGGTGGGGTGTCCAATAGATGGATAGATTGGGATTGTTCGTGACAGGTTTTACAACCAACACGGACACTATAATAATATTTATCACTTGAATGACTAAGAAAACATAAATATTTGAAATGTTTTCTTAATAATGATAAATTTAAGATGTTTTCATAATTATGGATCTGTAATACTCAAATGTATATTTACCTATAAATTCCATTCTTTTGTTAATTCAGTAATCACCAAAAAATAGAAATTTTAAATTATTTCACTTAATCATCACCATAAGTTATATGTAATGACTATGAGACTATAGAACTATATCAAACACAAGAATTACCATTCCATGAACATTATGTAGGTGATGAATCTATGAACAAAAGTTGAGGATCAAAATTGCCAAACCAGATCTTGTAAGGGAAATAGAATGACTAAAACCTAAATGCCAATTTTGGGAAAAAAATAAAATTATGGGTAAAAAGGTATGATAAATAAATAATATAATGTAAAATAAATATGAATAAGTTTCTAATTCAAAGGAATAATAAACCTAAATTTATTATAGTGGGATGTCTGAGTGTTTCCAAGCAATTGAAAGTCCGAGGTAAGGGTTTCTTGGGCTCAATTGAATTTTATTGAGTCTTGATTGATATTATACACCATGATTTATTTTTCTAAAGTGTTATTTTGAGTCACCGTCCAATAAATATATAATATTATATTTTTATGTAATTCATGTGATTTAAAAATCTAAATCACATTCACTCTTTAAATGAATTTTCATTGAAGTGTTATGAAATTTGTAAGGGTTCTTTTGTCATAATTTACATCTCTATAGAAATATTTCAAGTTATTCACCAGTTTTCCTTATACGGTGCATATACCACCTATTTTAAATATTATATCATGATTCTACCCTTATTCATGCACTATGAAAAAAATTGGTATTTGCGATGGGGAGATGCCCCCCCCTGCAGTAGGTTTGCCTTGAGTAATTTGTCAAATTGTGGGAAAGGTATTTATGATGGGTATATAAGCCCGTTACAAATACGTGATGATGTTTTTTAGTATTTGCGACGATATTTATCTCCCATCGCAAATAGTATGTCAGAAATTTTCTATTTTTGACGAGTCCCATTGGAAATCTCTTTTTAACCACCGCCCCTAATTAATAGGCGGGTTAACATTTGTGACGGGAATCTCGTCCGTAGTAGTACAGTTGAAAATAATCTAGCCTATATATATCTCTATCTGTTTTTTCCCATTCCACTCCTTTCTCCACCCCCTCTCTCCACTTACATTTTTCTCTCAAACTTTTTTAATGTTATAAATTCTAAACCGAAGTAATAATCACAGCTTAAATCCTATGAAAGATTCAGTTTAAATGTATTTATCTATTTCTTTTCTTATTTAGTCAATTCATATTATTTTATATTAGTTATAATTATTGTTAAATAGTTGCAATTATATTAAATTAGAATTAGATTTTTTATTTATCATTAATTAATTTTACCAATAATTACATGTGATTAGTTTTAATTACTATTAATTACTAGTTATTATATTAATTATTATTAAATAGTAGTAATTAGTATTAATTAGAAAAATTATTAATATGTAGTTATAATTAGAAAAAATTAGTAATAAAATGAAATTAATATGTTTAAATAGTAGTAAATAGTAATTACTATTGATAATTTGAAATAATTCGCAGTAACTAGTAGAAATTAGTAATAATTTGGAGGAATAAGTAATAATTAGAGATAATTAGTAATAAATTGTAATAATTAGAACATTATTTTAATAATTAGTAATAATTAGTAATAAATTGTAATAAATTTTAATAATTAGTAATATGTAGTAATAAATTTTAAAAAATGATGATAATTAGAACATTATTTTAATAATTAGTAATAATTAGTAATAATTATGAATAATTAGTAATAATTAGTAATAATCAGTAATAATTCATAATAAATTATAATAATTAGTAATAAATTGTAATAATTTGTAATAAATTGTAATAATTAGAAATAAATTGTAATTATTAGTAATAAATTGCTCTAATTAGTTAAAAATGTAAATAATAACTAATAAATTGTAATGATTAGTAACAATTAGTTATATTTAATAATAAATTGTAATAAATAGTAATATATTGTAATAATTTATAATAAATTGCAATAATTATTAAAAAGTTTGTACCACTAGAAATAAATTGTGATAAATTGTAATAATTGGTAGTTATTTATAATAATGACCAATAATTAGTAATAATTGTTAATAATTAGTAGTTAATTGTAATAAATAGAAATAAATAGAAATAAATTGAAATAAACAGTAATAATTAGAAATAAATTGCAATAAATAGTAATAATTAGAAATAAATAGTAATAATTATAAATAATTACTAATAAATTGTTATAAATAGTAATATTTACTTACAAATTGTAATAAATAGTAATAATTACTAAAAAATTGTATTAATTAGTAAACATTAACAAATTGTAACAATTAGTAATTAGTAATAAATTGTAATAATTAGTAATTAGTAATAAATTGTAATAATTAGTAATTAGTAGTAAATTGTAATAAATAGTAATTAGTAATAAATTGTAAAAATTAACAATAATTAATATTAAGTTGTTATAATCTCTAATAAATTTTTATAATTAGTAATAAATTGTAATAATTAGTAATAAATAGAAATAGGTAGTAATAAATTGTAATTAATTTTAATAAATTGTAATAATGAGTAATAATTAGAAATAAATAGAAATAATTAGAAATAATCGATAATATATTGTAATAAAAAGTAATAATTATTAATAATATTAAAAATTAGTAATTAGTAGTGATTTTTAATCCTTAGAAATTAGTAATAAATTGTAACAATTAGTAATTAGTAATAAATTCTATAATTAATAATTAGAGATAAATTATTATAATTAGTAATAAATTGTAATAATTACTAATAAATTGTAATAATCAATAATAAATTCTAATAATTAGTAATAAATTGCAATAATTAGTAATTAGTAATAAATTTTATAATTTTTAATTAGTGATAAATTGTAGTAATTAGTAATAATTAGTAACAAATTTTAATAATTAATAATAAAATGTAAAAATTAGCAATAAATTGTAATAATTAGTAATAAATTGTTATAATTAATAATAAATTGAATTAATTTGTTATAATTTGTAATAAATTGTAATAATTAATACTAAATTTTAACAGTTAAAAATAAATTGTAATAATTAGTAATAAATTGTAATAATTAGTTATGAATTGTAATAATTAGTAATAAGACATAATAATTAGTAATAAATTGTGATACTTAGTAATAAATTGTACTAATTTGTAATAAATTGTAATAATTAGTAATAATTAGTAAGAATTAGATGTAATTAGTAATAAATTTTTATAATTAGTGGTAATTAGTAATAAATTGTAATAACAAGAAATAAATTTTAATAATTAGTAATAATTACCTGTAATTAGTAATAAATTGTAATAATTAGTAATAAATTGTAATAAATAGCAATAATTAGTCTCAATTAGAAGTAAATTTTAATTATTGGTAATAAATTTTAATAATTAGTAATAAATTTTATTAATTAGTAAAAATTAGTAATAAATTGGTATAATTTGTACAAAAATTTAATAATTTGTAATAATTAGTAATAATTTGAAACAATTAGTATTAATTAGAACTAATTAGAAATATTTAGTAATTATTAACAATAAGTAGAAATAATTTGGAATAAATATCAATAATTAGAAATGAATATCAATAACTAGTAATAAATAGTACTAATTAGTAATAATTAGTAATAATTGGGAATAATTAGAAATAATTGGTAATAATTAGAAATAATTAGTAAGAATTTGTAATAATTCGTAATAATTAGAAATATTTACTAATAATTATCCACAATAATTAATAATTAGCAATAATTACTAATATTTTTCAATAATTTGTAATAAATATCAATAATTAGGAATAAATACAAATATATAGTTATAATTAAGAAAAATTATTAATAATTTGTAATAATTAGTAATAAATATCATTAATTAAAAATAAATAGAAATAATTATGAACAAATAGAAATAAATATGAATAATTAGCAATAAATAAAATAATTAGAAATAATTAGAATAATTATAATAAATTGACATAATTACCTATGGAGTAATAATTAGTAATAAATTGGCATAATTTCCAGTGGATTGTTGATATCTCTTTTTCCTCACAGTACAATTACTCTCAACTTTCCCTCACTGAATTCAATATGAAAAATCTCCTCCAACATATAAATATCCATTTTTTTATGAAAGAGAATGGAGAGAAACAAGACAAGGCCTCCCTTATCTCCATTGTTGTGCATACAGAAATGTATATGAATATGTTGGAGTAGATTTTTCATACTGATTGTAGTCAGAGAAATTTATAAGGAGATGGCCTATCAGGCAAAGGAGGCTTTATTTCCCAAAATCTCATCTCCTTATAACATTATCCCACTAAAATCACTATGAAAAATGTACTTCGATGTATGGATATCAATTTTCGAATGCATGAGAAGAGGACATGGAGAGTAATAATAATCTATTACACAGTATCATGAGACTCTATGAGATCATGGGGAGATTATAGAGTGTATGCATAGGGTGAATGAAGAGATGCGTCAATGGTAGTTACTGCAGTAGTAAGTGTTTCATTGATAGTAGTAGTAATAGGACAAGAAGAATCAATGGAAATAGTAGCACAACAAGTAGATAAAGTAAATGCGACATCAAACTCATGGTGTAGGGATGGATTTACCTCCACTATCTCCTCCATCTCCTATAGAATACCCTCCCTTCAGTGATGTATTTATTTTTTATGATAAAACATTTGAATGTAATTTTTTTGTAATATTAAATATTTTTATTTCTATATACTGTGTTTTTATATTGTTGTAAATATTTAATTTTTTATTATTTTATTACTTTATTTATTTATTTAATTTTATATTAATTTATTATTTGTTATTTATTATTATTTTGTAATTATTAATATTTTTACATTTTTGTGAATATTGATGTTTTTATTATTTTATAATTTGTGTTATCATTTTACTAATATTAATTTTATTATTTCATTAATAATAATAATTATTATATAATTATATTATTAACAATATTTTATTTTTATTATTATATTAATAATATTATATAATAATTTATATATTTTACTAATATTAATATTAATATTTCATTAATATTAATGTTATTCTATTATTATTATTATATCAATATTATTTATATTATTAGTATTACTAGTATTATTTTTATTTTATATTATTATTATATTATTATTATTTTATGTTTTAATCTATTTGCAAGAAGCCCTTTTGTGATAGGTCCTCTCAACAGGGTTTTTAAAAAACCTCTGCAAAACTATTTACGACACCCATTTCCATTGTAGGGTCCTGTCACAAATGGCCCATTGCAAATATGCCAATTTCCAGTAGTGATGGTATTTAATAATATATTTCAAGTGGTATTCTTATAGGGGATTCTATTTAAAGGCTACCAAATTTGGTTCTTCA
Organism: Viscum album; assembly: GCA_963277665.1. Lineage (NCBI taxonomy): Eukaryota > Viridiplantae > Streptophyta > Magnoliopsida > Santalales > Viscaceae > Viscum > Viscum album. The sequence goes on from OY728122.1 coordinate 604,073,760, forward strand.
TCTCAATTTTCTTTCATTGAGATATGTTTGGATTTGGCATCTATATTCATTAATACAGTGAAAATAATTCATATTTTATATAGTAGATCACTTATATATTTTATTTATGGTATTTAATGTTTCTTTTCTTATTTATTCATTCAATAGATTTATATTTAAAAACTAATAAGTTTTTTTGATTTAAAATATTTATTTAATTGTTTTGATGTCTTTCACATAACTCATTCTCCTCCATATACCTAATATATATATTTTTTCTAGAATATTCCTCTCTATAAATCAGTTATTATTTGAGCTCATTTTGGAATATATTTTTCTATCTTTATAAAATTTTAAAAAAATTTCATTTAATGTTTTCAATACGTGTTATTTTTTAGTTTCTTTACTAAAGTGTGAAAAGAATGTTTTTACATCTTTGGTATAAACACATTTTCCCACTATGATGACTGTTATTTATAAATAATTTTCCTTTACAAGATTCCATATTTTTTTACAGAAAATAGTATTCTCCATTATTTTTTTAATTTTTAATTTTGAATATAATTTATTAATGAAATGAGATGTTTTCATTGTAAACCATTACATATGTTGTTTTTAAGTGTATCTCCCAGAAATATCTATAATATTTTCTAGTAATGTTTTTATTAACCTATATAATTTAAAAAAAATTATACATTACACATTCATTTATCTCTCAATGGGTAATTGGTAAACCCATTTATGATGTCATATTGTTTTTAATGGGATAACTAATGAAATATTATGTTTATGTGTTAAACGGTATGTTTTTATACATAAAATTGAAAAAGGAAATCCTTTATTTATTGTATTTGGGGTATAATTATTGGATATTATATTTTATGATCATTAAACCCTTGATATAGCTCTTTAAAGTAGTGGGTAATGATTTATTTTCTTGATAATTTATGTTGGAATTAACCAGTAATGTTATTCCATTATATGTAATGATTTTAATGGGGATTTTAGGAGCGATTATGATTATGTTGTCTCTGTTAACCATTATGATTTGTATTTTTCTTTTATTATTATTTACAAGATTAATTTACAGAATTTTTGAGATATGAATTTAAAATGTATCTATGTTATGTTTTGATGGATCATGAATATTAACCCATGTATTGAAACCCCTTTTGGTCATGTCATATGCCATGCTTCAAACAAGGCATCATGATTTATGGTCCATGTTTTATTAGTTATGTTTTTCTTTATGATGTGTTAATTAACTTGATTATGATCTTATACCCACAGGTTTATATTATACTCACTTATAATAATTTATTGATAAAGATTATTGTAACCCTTACTGAACATTTGAGCTCACCACTCCTTATATTTCAATTTCCTTAGATTATAAATAATATTGTTATATAAGATATTTCTAGAAGGGTAACATATTTAGAGAATTTTATGGGAGATTTTAAAGACAGTTGTTAAAATATGATGTTTTTTATATATTTAAATAATGTTCCCTTGGTGAAAAATATATGAGTATTTTTTGTTAAACAATTTTAGTAATTTTTTTTAATTTCTAAACCAGAAAGGTTTTTGGGCATATAAGTGACTGGATGTTTTATTTATATTTTAATTATGATTGGTTAAATTTAAGTTTTTTCAGTTGGTATCAAATCCTATATGTAAAGAATATATTTTTAGCACAATATTTGGGTATACTGACCTAGGTAGACATTAATGGTATTTTAGAATGGTTTAGATAATTTTAGATGATATTGTTTTATAAATTAAATATATTTATGAGTTTTGGATACCATTATTGGTTGATACGACTATGGTTAATCATAAGTTTTAAGACAAGAATCCCAATTTAGGGGTATTGTTTTAAGGTGATTAATATTATCTTGAGATATTTTTTGGGTCTTGAGAAGAATATTTTATTGATGTTTAGTTAAACTATTGGGTGGGTATATTATTTGATGTTCATAAAAAAATTATTAATTTAGACAATGAGTTAATTATTTTTAGCAATATATTTCTATATATTTGGAGAAAAATTGATTAGGGTATATAAATTTTTGATATTTTACATTATGAGTGACATTTAATATTTAGGAATAAAATGTAAGTTGATTTTTAAGGAATATGTTATAAATTTTTTCTGATTTTTGGCTTTCTAATATAGTCAATCAAATGTGGAGGAGTATTAGGGTTTAGTTATATATGGAATGATTTATGTTAAACATGAGTTTTCATTATTATATCTAGGTTTTGGAGATTGAAGTATTACTAGTTAATATGATGTTTATATATATTTCTTTAGGTATTACCATTACTCAATCTCACTATTTTTTCTGTAATTAACTAGAACCAAGTGGAATAGATTGTTATAAAAAAATCATTCATTCGACAAGGAAAATTATATTTTATTGGATCTCAGGATCCATTGATATATGATTTTTTATTTATTAATGAAAAATTTATCTCGCATATTTATCATTTGGAATATAAGAATAAATAAAAGTGATACCTGATAAAAAAAAACAAAGAATGACATTGTTCTTATATATATTGAATGAAATCAAGAAATTATATTTTCTCATATTCTTTACATTGATTGAATAATAATCCAACAAACTGATGAAAAAGGATGATAAATATATCATGTCATATATGGAAACATCATTCTATTATCAAGGAACACATACTAAACTCATTGAAATTTATTTTTAAAAATAAAAACATAGTTTAACAGAATAAAATTTATATTATAAGTTTCCTAGCATCAATTTATAAATTCAATTTACTAATATTTGGGCCTTATTATCTAGATATCTATTATTTTCGTCAAATAACTGATCTTGAATGGAATACAATTCATTAATCTATGGTGGAATAATTATCTATTATTCTATCTTATGAATTTGAAATGAACAGACCATGTTGTTTGAAAGGGATTTTCTTGACTTAATATCTTTTTGTTAAATTGAAATCATTATTCTTTTTCCATGTTCCTCTATTATTTATATATTTTAAAATTTTATCTCCTAAATGTTATTTTTTCCCACTAGAAAAATTTTATTTTCATGTCATGTTATTCTTCATTGAATAAATTTTATGATGTTATTAAATAATAATTTCCTTATTTTATTTTTACCATTTTTATCCTCAATGTCCATGTTATTTAATACCTCAAATGTTTTCCTATTTTTAACGATAAATACGTATTTTCTTATAAATAACTCATAGTTCATATCATCTATATTTTGAATGAAAATTTATACATTTTTTTGTTAGTGATTTGTTAACAACCATTAAAAAACCCATAGGGTATTTATTATCACTTATACATACTCATTTTATCTTATAATATAATTTTATTATCATTACATTTACTTCCTTTAAAGTTACTATTATTAGTGATTAAATTGAAAATTATGGTTTTTGATGTCCTATTTTTCCCATTGAAATAGTTTTTAAAAATAGATTTTAATTTATTTTTCCGAAATTCCATTCTATTTAGACTCATGATAAAATTGTGACGATGTAATTTCTCTATGTTATGGAGAATGTGGTAACCCAAATATTTTTAATATGATATAACTTTAATGATTCATTAATATTCATGATAAATAATTTATATATATTATTTAAACACATATATGTATTTATATCTTGTAAAAGTTATGTTATATTATCAATTATATACTCATAATAAATTTAATATCATTATGTTTACTTTATCTAACAAGGTATCCCTTATTTATAGGTTATGTAAATTTCCTTAACATAATTTATTAATTTCAAATCTTAAAAAATATATTTAATTATTAAATTTTTTATAATTGGATACTCATGTTAATTATATAATTTTATATTCTTATTTATTATGATAAATAATTTTTTCAGGCTATAAAATATTGATTTATTTTTTCATTGGAAAAGGAGTAGGTTTTATTCAAATTAAATTTTTTTCTTCGTATCATATAGATTTATTTAAAACTCAACAACATAAAAATTAGAATATCAATTTTATAAAATTGAATTAATTTTTAGATTCATTATGTCAAAACTTTCTAAGGGAAATTTTTTGATATTTTTCTAAAATGGTTTTTTAAAATAATAGTAAAAATATAGTTTTTACAAATATATTATCGATTATTACATAATTATAATATAACCATGACATAACATTACAAGAAATATTTTTCCCATCAGAAAATTAATTTGAAGAGTTAAATAATGCATTTAAAATTAATTTTTTTAATTTAAAAATCTATGATTGAGTCTTTTTGTAACATAAGTGATATTTTATTTTAATAAAAAACCATATTTGATATTTTTTACTTTAATTATGTATTCATAAGGTTTCATTTTTTTTGGATTACATTTAATGTAATATATATATATATATATATTGTTTAATAAAAAACAAATAAATTCCGTGATAATCTTTATAATACAAGAATTTTGTATAAAATTAATATTATGCTAAAAAGTAATTTTTTCTAGAAATTATTTTTTGTTGTGTTAAGTAAATTTTTATTAAATTTGTTTTAAAACATATAAAAATTGAATCATAAAAAATGGATTTTAAATTTAAAATTATAAGGTTTAAATTATTCTTTAATTTTAACATAATTCTTATTTAATAATGATACTGATGTAAAAATTGAGTAATCATAGTAATGATAAAATGTAGTAAAAGTGGATAAAACTGAGAAATTAAATCTCAAAATATCATGAAAAAATATATCTAAATGTTTTATTGGGTGATTTAACACCCAAAAATTATTCCCCCTACTTTATTTTCCACTTTGGATCCACTTTTCTTTGAAAGTGACATATCATTAATATAATGTATTGAGTATTTACAAAAAATGTCACCCCTCAATTATAAAAGGGTCTCTTCACCTCACCACTTATCCTCAAAACATGATCAGATTATTGCAATCAATCCTGAAAAAATAATTTCATAACTCTCTTTGCAACACCCCATTGGTTTTTTATCTCTAAAAGTAAAAATGTATAAGGTTTAGGGAGAGTCATAAAATTAAAATATCAAAAAAAGTGGTAATTTTCTTAACCGTGTTTGTTGAAGTTTATTTCTTCTTCAACATCCTCCAAATCAACTATAACAAAACTAATATAATTAAATCAGTATAATTATTATACTAAAATATTATTATGTTTATTTAAAAATCATCATCTACCTTTCTCCTATCCATTGGTGGATAAAAACGTCATTTGTGTTATGTGGGGACTACTTCCTCCATGAACAATGTATTTTATATTTCCACATAACATTATGTATATGTTTCTAAAAATTAATTTAATGAATTTATATGATATGTATGACATTATTAAGGTTTTTTGAAGAAACATTGGCCATTTTATTATTAAAAATAATAATAAATGACCATCATAAAATTTAACAGCATAAAATGAGTATACCAAGAAACTTAATAAGTAATAAATTAATACCATTCTATTTAATTTTTATTATTCAACTATCACTTCGAGAATTTATATTTTTCTCATTAAATTTTTTTAAAACCATTAATTTTCTATAAATTTTATATTATCTTTATATAATAGCATGTTCTCACTCATTCAACCGTTATGACATGTTTTTTTGGTTGGTTTTACGACATACATAGATATTGTTATAATTCTCATTTCCTGAATTAATAAGGAAGATTAAATAATAGTTATAATATCTAATAATGTTTAATTAATGATTATTTCATAATTGTAGAGTTGTAATATTCTAAATTATATTTACTAATAATTTTTATTCTTTTTCTAATTCATTAAATTTCAAAAAGGTAAATTATAAATCATCTCATGGGAACTATCACCATAAGTTTAATGAATTGACTATGGTAATATCTAAATATATTAAAAAAATTAATTAACATACCATTAACATTATATAGGTGATGAATCCATTTAATAAACTCAAGGATGGGAACTTCCAAATGAGATCATGTAAGGGAAATGTAACGACTAACAACCGAATGTTAATTTTAACAATAACAAATTAAATTATAAGTAAAAACGAAAGATAAATGGATTATAAAGAGTAAAATAAATATTAATAATTTTTATATTAATATGGAAAATAAATTTAAATTTATTACATAGTGATGTTAGAGCACATTTGACAATGAAAAAGTATGAGGTAAGAGTTTCTTGGTCTCCGTTTCAATTCCTTGAGACATGTTTTTTATCGTGAACCACGTTTCATTTTATACCATTTTATTTTTATTAAAATCTTAATGAATATATTATATAATATTTTTCATTAAATTCTTAATATTTAATAATCCACACAAAGTTATTTCATTAAATGTATTTTGATTCGCGGTTTTTGAATGGAACAAGGGTTCGTTATCTCAATTTCCATTTCTAGATGAATATTTCAGGTTATAAACCAATATATTTTATATGGTGTATAAAATTTTACCTTTTCATATTATTACATGATTATATAATTATTCATGGTATTTAATATTCTATTTTAATTTATTTTCTTCATGGAGTTTTCATTGAAAGGTTGCTAATGCTGTAAATGTTATTCGTCAGAATTTTAATTCTTTGAGACATGTTTTTTATAATGAATCTATATTAATTTATATGTTATATATAATTTTGTTTTAATATATTGGTTCATTTTTATATTTTTATCGTTCTATTTAAATTTAATTGTCAATTTCCTTCTTTACGGTGATTTTTATTTTACAATTTGTAAGAGGTTTACTTTAAAAACATTGTTTTAATGGTTTTGAAGTATTTTAGATAAATCTTCCATATGTGAATATTATTTATATTATTTCAAGAATGATTTTCTTTATATTTCAGTGATTGTGTAATGTTACTTTCAAATATTTTTTACTTTTTTAAAAAGTTTTAAAAAATAATAATTTTAATATTTTTTATGGATTATTCTTTACTATTTTTACTAATGTTTGAAAAGAATGTTTTTTGTCATAATCCATGTAAACTATTATTCCAACCATTTTTAACCTTATGTATAAATAAGTTTCATTTCCATGTTTCCAGATTTTTGTAAATAAATCATATTCTCATTTTTTTGTAATTTTATATTTTGAATAAAATTTGTTAATGATATAATGGGTTTTATATTAAACAATTATTTATGACGTTTTTAATTTTTCACCTCAAACATATCATTAATGTTGTCTAGAAACATTATTTTTAAATTTCTTATTTAATTTCCTCAGCGGTATATGTTTTCTTTTCATTTTCATCTCAATAGGGATACGTTTAACCCATTTTAATGTCATATTGTTTTTAATTGGTTAACTAAAAATTATTATATTTTCATGTTGAATAATATATCTCTAATCATGAAATGGTAAAAGGAAATCCTTTATGTGGTGTATTCATGGTACGATTCTTGGAGATTATATGTAATGATGGGTGAACCTGGGATATATCTCTCCAATTCCTTGATTAATGATGGGTGAACGTAGGATATATCTCTCCAATTCCTTGAGTAATGATTTATTCTCTATATAAATTAAGATGAAATTATTTTTTGAAGTTATTCCACTATATGTGTGATTATAAGGGTAATTATAAGAGTGATTATGGTTATGATTTCCAATGTAACCTTCATAATTATTCTTTTTCTTTATTTATTTATTAAAGAATTAATTTATAGAATTATTAATCTAATAAGTTAAAACAAATTTATGTTCTGTTTTAATGACTCATGGTTATTGATTCAAGATTTCACACTCCATTTACTCATGAAATATTCAAAGATTTATCCTATAACTCATGATTTTTGTTCAGAATTTTATTAAGTACAATATCATTATAATGTGTTCACATAACTTGATTATGATCTGGTATCCATATGGTTTTCTTATTATCACTTGTCATATTATATTGATATCTATTATCTTCACCCTTAACGAGAATTTGAATTCACCCCCTCTTATTATACCATTTTCCCATGTTATTTAAAATGATGTTATTTATGATATTTTTAGAACGTTATTATGTGTGGATTATTTTTTGGGAGATGTTTTAGAAAATTATTGAAATAAAAAGATATTGGTACAATTAAAAAAATGTCCATTTTGTGGGAAAGATATGATTTTTTTATTTAATGGGTTTTCCTAGATCTCTAAAAACTTAACAAAAAATGGCTTAGGTATATAAGTGAATCAATTTTGTTTGTTGATATTTTAATTATGGTTGAATAAATTTGGTTCATATTAGTTGGTATCAAAGTTGGTATGTATAGAATATGTTTTTAGCACTCGATATGGGTGTATTATTCTAAGGATTCATAGGATGTTCTTGAATAAATCTATTACAGAGTTATGGAGTTTTTAAAAGCCAAAAAAAAATCTTGAGGAACCCTTGATCTTTTCTACTATGAGTTGTTTAAAAAATTAATATTTAATTTTTTTATTTTCTTTACTTTATATTGGGATCATACTATTTTTTAATTAAGGGGAAGTGGGTGGATAGAATCTATCATTCCCCTATATTGTTTGAGTGTTTGAGGAATGTTTTTTTTATTCTTATTGGTATTCTATAATTTTATAGAATACTTATTGATGTTCATCATATTTTTATCCTTTCTTATTCACTTTTCCATTCTTAAATTTTATTTATACTTTCTTTATTTATTCCACTATATTTAGTGTTATATTCCAAAAACTATTCTTCCTCCCCTCATAAATTTTTGTTTTTAGAAAATTTTTTATCATTATTGTTTATGTGTTTCTAAGATTTATTGGGAGTTTTAGACTTTTTATTTAAGACATTATTTTTTGGCTTGTTGACATATGTTAAAGTGCCAATTATTCTTCTATTAGTTGGTTTTCCTCCTTATTCTTTTTTGGGAGATTATAAAATTTTCATCATGTTTCTTCCAATTTCTTGTCTCACCTTATTCCATTATCATTCCATAACCTTGAACATATATATATTAAGAGATAAATATCACTTTACAGTTGAGGGACCATGTTGATATTATGGTCTGGATTTTGAAATTTTATTTTTTCATTTCACATGCATAATCATTCTATTTTTTAGGTTTATGATTCATTAGTATAGTTGAAATTCTATGGATAAACTATTAAATGAACACTTTATATTCATTATAGATTCCTCCCTTACTTTAATGTTTTGTTTATATTATCAGGGATAATTAATATTTCATAAGTATCTTGGAGTTTCATCGAGACATTGAGAAGTCTCAATGACACTTATTTTAATATTCTTATATTATAAATCACTTTATTATGTGGTTTTTAATTATCAAAAACACCAAAATTTTGTTTCTATAAATTTAATTTTGTGAATTTCATCATATATATTTTAGAATTTTCCCAAAATTTTTTGGACCAAACAGTTTGTTCTAGAGGAGTGTGAGGGACCCTGTTGAAGTAATCAACCTAAAGGTCCCAACGACTGGTTGGTAGGTCACAGTGAAAGCTGGTGGAGGTTTTATATAACTAAAATTATATATAAGTGCCACTAGCTAGATGATAAAACCAATTGGATATCTAGTGGTGTCTAGAAAGAGTAAAAACTAGTCGTTGGGAGTGGTCCCTATTAACCTATTCTCCCTCTAACAACTTTTTTCAACCCCCAATTCCTCATGGATAATTCTAGGAACTTTAGAGGTTATAATTACAACCAAAGGGTGATTTTATGTAAATAGTTACATTAAATATAATTTTATATCTTTGTTGCCCATTTTTTTATTCTCACGCTCTCTTGTAATCTTATTTCTATTCATCCCACTCATTAATGTTGTATTCTTACAAGAGGATTGAGAGTTTTCATTAAAGGGATTATGCTAATTAATTTTATTCTTATTTTTTTTCTTGGATGATAAAAACTATTTAGTGAGAGGGGTATATGTGATCACTATCATAAAATTGAGGGATATTGGGTCTCTATCCACAGACAGTAAATGGCTAGCAATTTTTTTAACTAAAATCACTTAAAAGGAGGGGTTTTAATTATTTTAATGGGTTTCCTTCTAAAACCACAAAAAATAATAGTTTTAAACCAAAACCTATTTAGAATATTGATAGGAGGAGATGAAGTTATCCCTTTTTGTATTATTTATAAACTCCTTTATCAAAATAATGTGTCCTAATTTATATATTTCCATTTCTACTTCACATAACTATTTGATTTTTATTTTTTCACTCTAATGGATTTTAAATAAATCTAGCTGATTTTAAATTTCCAAAATTTTTTTAAAAGTAAATTCACACCTTCATAGAATATTCAATTTGACCAAAAATTTTCATTTGGGAAAACCTTCAATTAAAATACATGATCAGTATCCATTAATGATATATTAAATATGGCCACTTACTCAAAAGACAGAAGTGCTCGAAAAGAACACTCATTGGGTGGAGCTATATACTTTAATAGATCAACGCACTGTTATTATAAAAATATAATGTATAATTTTGTTATAAGAATAATATGTATTTTTTGTATGATAGTTCTGCATCAATATAAACCAACACAAGAAAATTAAGAAAAATAAACCCCAAATGATTTCAATACTTTTGGGATTAATATAAAATCCTTGAATTCTCTATATTGTGGGTAAGATAGAAATTAATTTAATAGAATTTATATGCTTAAAAATAATCACAAAATATGAAAATTATTATATTATATACATAATGGTATAAATAATGTTAGAGATACTATTATTGATATGTATAAGATATATTTTGAAAGTTTTCATGTGAATCATAATGAGTTAATTACTAAATCTTTTACAAGATTGAATGATTATTTATGGAATTAAACCTATTGGATATGAACTTATCATGAATAAAACAATGAAAAAGATCTTGGGGGTCTTTCCATATTCTTATACACCCAAAAGGATGGTGATTCAAAAAGATAAGGGAATTAAAAATATGACAGTTAAAGATATCATTGGGTCACTCATGACCTATGGTATTTTAATGAAAAGGTAATCCATGTATAATGAAGAAGATGTAAACGATAAAAATAAATACATTTCTTTCAAGGTAATTTATGATGATTCTCTATAAGTGATTCCAATCTTGAACACTTGGAAAAGATGCAATGAAAGTTCATGAAAAGAAATATATCCTCTTATCATCCAAACAGAGAGAGGAAAAAGGTGAACCATATTTATAGAACAGTGATTAAAATAAAATGGGTTACATCAATACAAAGTTCCACTTATAAAAAAACAATGAAAAATAGAAATAAATTAAGAGGGAATTAAAAGTGTCAAATTTGAGTGATAAAAATGATTCACTATATTAATCCTCCCCAACCGATGGAAGCCCCCAATTATTTACATCCCATTATTATGAAAAATATCATAATTCCACTTGTTTTTATTCAAATTATTCATATTACTCTATCCTACATGATTATGAAGATCTAAAATATACTTGAGAACAATTTAAAAAATTATTTTACGAACTCACTACAAAATACATGGAAGTTAGAAATAAATATAATCCTACTATGAGTGAGAAGGAAAAAATCTCCAAAGAAAAAGACGAGCTATACGAGAAATTAATAGAGAATCTGGAAGTTAAAAAAATGTTAATCAATAATTCAAGAACATAAAAATTACCTTTCAATGTAAAAAATCTAATTTTCATTGACCCATTTTTTCAAATAAATTAAAATTTTCATTTATATTTGGCAATGCACTAAGTCTAACATTTCTTTAACACTAAACTGACTTGTCATATGTTACAAAAAACACCGAGTTGGCGTATGAAAAATAAAACACTAAATATATATATTTTTTAATTTGTAATAGAATAATGTTTGGATTATGTTATACACAACACCAAAAGAAAATTTCACTAAAAGAAACACTATCTTGGCTTGAAGTACACAAAAGAGAGACCTTCCTTAATAGTTTGCGATGTATGTAATACATAGTTTCACTAAACAATTTTTTATTATTAAAATATTATTATTTAATGGTATATAAACTAGTATTTAGGAATATTATTGACCAAAATTTTAATTTTATCTAACATAAAAATTCATATTATGTATTTTCAAGACATGATATGAGAAGAAATTCAATTTTTTCGGATAAAAGAAGTATTTAAAAAAATGCTATTTTGTCGCCTTTTAATGGAGCACCAATATTAAATCGAGTTTTTAACACTTTTATAAATTATATTTTACAAAATAAAATTATTATTTTAAAGCAGTTCATCAAAATTTACTTGGGTTTAATTTTTGGCATTTATATGAAAAAATTCATATTTTAATAAATAGTAAAAAATACTGTATTTTAATTCAGAACATCATTTTTTTCTAATTTATTTATATAGTTAGATTATATTTTTAATTAGTTTCATAGAATAATTGGATTATGTTTTTCTCATTTAATAAAATTTTTTAATTGAAAATAATTTCACATTTAAATTAGATATAAACACATGTCAATCATTTGATAGTTTTTATCTCTTAAAAACCAGTTTTCTGGATGTGACAACGAGAAATAATTTTAAATTAATTTCCCCCAATTATGAGTTTTGAATTTAGAAAAATGTATTAAATATTTGGGATCATAATTTCTATTTTTTGTAAATATATACCTTTCATTTTTTGGTTATTATGAATTGTAACTTCACTAATATTTTTATTTACCATAGTTAAAGGGTAAATCAGGTAAATAGGGGTAAGAAACAACAAAATAAAAACATAAAACTACCCTAACTTGTTTATTAATCCTATGTTATGAGTCATGATTGACAAAAACAATCAATAATCCAAAATGTTGGCATTTGAGATCCACTTCGGTATGAAAATGACATGTTATATTAATTAATTTTAAGTAAAGGGAAATATAACATAAACATATATATTTTTACTAAAACAATATTTTTTGGGTTTATATAAATGATATATTAGACTATAAATAATCACTACAATGATAAAATTATTTCCTACACCAGTTTACTTTATTTATAATTTTTATACTTTAAATAAATTTATTTATTTATGACACAACGATGATGCAATGCATACCCTATTAATAAATTGTTCAAATAAATGATATTATAAATAATAAAATAAATGTAATTTGAAAATTATGAAGCCATACATGATTTTTTTGGATGAAATGGACATGATAGGGATGATTTAATTCCATTTTTTTAAAAGAATGATGTTTTTATTATTTTAAGAAAAATCAATTATGAAATAGTATCAGAATTGACAGAAACCTGTTTTTAAAAAAAATACCATTTTATTAAATGACACAATATTCATAAAAATATAATACTCATAAAAATGAATTTTATAATGTTAAAAATGTTATTAATTACTCACTTAGGGTTATAATTTCATTTTATATTAACAATAGTAACTATTTGTTATGAAACTTCAAGAAGACATGGCAAGAGTTAAGCTTTTTAACTATGGGTTAAAAAAAAGATAAAGTTAATTTTGTGACCTAAAATTCTATAAACCCAATTTTTTGTTAGGATTTAGACCCATAATTATCTTATCATTGAAATCAACGTATTTTGGACCATTATAAAATGAAGATAAATTTATAATAGATTAATATTTAAATACATTCTTAAAGTGACCCTCACCTCTCTTATAAAAGGGAACTCATCGATCCCTTTTATTCACATCTACAAAGTCCTTTGGCTCAATAAAACCCTCAAAAATATGATCCCGAAATACCTAAATTACTTTTAGTGGAAACACATTGGGAATAAATCTATCATAGGGGTATATTTGTGGAAAATCAAAAAGAGATACTCGAAAAGGTGGTAATTATTTTATCACCTCTTTTAAAATTATTTTCTTCTTCTACTCCTTCTACTTATGTTGTTCCCATACTAAATTAATAAGTCCAATATCTTATAAATCCTTAGATTTAAAAATAATTATGGGTAAAACTTATACATTCTTTTCTACATCCCATGAATAACAAAATCACCATGCGAGCATACAAATAGCTTACCATCTCCACACCATGGTATAATTTGTTATTCAACAATTCTTAATTTGGATATGATTAATGATGAGTATTATAAATGTAAATAATTAATATATTATGATAATTATTGTTTAAAATTAATATACCATCCGATTACATACCATTTAACTATTAAGTGAATGATATAATCCCTCATGCATACGTACAACCTACGGTATCCACGACATGATGAGATTAATTATCCATGCTAACCATTCAAGAATGATTATAATATATATATATAATAAATAATGATGAAATATATCAAATAATAATTCTACTATATTTATGTATATATATGTCATTTACTTTCTTCCATTCAATTCAATAAGGAAACCGAAACAACGTTCATGCGTATGTAAGACCAATTATCTCCATGAATGGTGTATTTCATTTCATTTATATATCTAATATATATTTTTAAATATGGAATATTTATGATATATAAATAATTTTTTACAATATTAATTTAAGAAATTCAAAATATAAGTAATAAGATAAAGAATAAAAATTCAAAAAACGTGTGATAAATAAAACGATTATTACATAAAACACTGCTTTAACATTGAATTGATAAATAAACAGGAAATATAATCCGACCAAAGGAATGGGATATTATTGCAATGTCAATATTATCCAAGATTATTTATTCGAAAGTATTTATTGGGGTATATTTTACATTCACAGAAATGTTTTTTAAATATATAACATTGTTTCTATTATTATACTATCTTTTAAATTCCATTTTACACATTGTTGATGTTTAATTAAAGGACATGTAATGAATTCTTCTTTCATTTTCTATATGGGGAACTTTTTGACATTTCTAGTAAGAGTATGAGAAGAATGTTTTTTTAACTTATATAGAATTAAAAAAAATTTACATCTTAATAGAAAATTATTTCCATGAATATTACTCTACCTTATTTTATGTTTATTTTCACATATTTTTTTAAATTTGACATTATATTGAGAAAAGAAAACGTTTTGGAAGAACCATGGATATTTTCATCGAAAATTAAGATCAAATATTTATCAAAATAATTTTCTATCTAATGTGAAACTCTTTAAACAGGGTTATGTTTCTATACATATTATTAATAGAATTTAATTTTGTTAATGATGGAATGATATTTTATATAGATTATGTTATGATGAAATGATGTTTGAGATCCCGTTTTATTTATTGGGTTATTCTATAATAAATGATTTATGTTTTTTGGCACATGTAATAATTATTTAATTATGATATGGGTGGTGCCTATATCTCCCTACAATTAATTGGGTAATGATTTATATCTCATGAGATAGACTTGAATGGAATGAAAAGTAAATTCAGATTAGTAATATTGGGCTAGAACTATAAGTAAATCTGTTTCATTAAATACATGACTGGAATGAAATGTGAACCTGGTTCAGTAACGGATTTTTCTCCAAAGAACAACTTATTTAAAATGAATTAGATACTATAGAAATCATATTATGTGCATATTTTTTTCCATCAATAGCATGTTTTATTAAAATTCTATTTTCTCATGTTTCCTGATTCCATTATAATTTTTGCCTTTTGAACTACAAATATTTATTTCCCGAATCCTGATTTTCATATATGTTTAATGTGGTATAATATTTTTAAAAAGTTATGTTCATTTTTTTTCATTATTATGTTTATGTTTTGTAAGATATTTTCCATGCTTACCCTTACTAAGAATTTGATCTCACCCCTTTCTTGTTTATTTTCCCCCATGATTTGAAGAAGAGTATTGTGTAAGATGTGTAAAAAATTGGTTATAATTATGAAGGATAAAGCATGATATGATGTAGGTGTTTATGAATGAATTGATTATATTTTCCAATTTCCAAAGGCACTAAACTAATACGGTATTTGGGAGTGAATTTGTGTCATGTATTAAATATTCTACAGAATTAAGGAAATGTCCATGTATGTCAAGCGTGGGTTGTTAGAGTTTGTATCAGAGTAAAGGTTTAGTCAGCCTTTGGATAATATTATGTGAATTATTTAGTGATATCCCTGGAGATATTTCTAAGGATATGTCTACCGTTGTGCTAAGAATATTCCATGTAAAGGTTACAATGCTATAGTTTTTGTGATAATCATGAATAATCTAGGATTAAAACCAAGAAATCATATATTGAAATATTATAAGTAATTTAGCTTACTTATGTGATTTTAATATTGGATATGTATTTCTCACACTTTTATTTGTGGTATTAGTCAATAGACAGAACTATATAGAACATGGTTTACCATTAAATGTTTCAAATGTGGAAATTATGGGAATAATAAAGATTGATTTATTAAGTGGAAATATCATGATGAAAATCAGAAATATGGTATGATTACTGGTCAAATTGTTGATTATAAATAGATTGTAAAAATCATGTAACCTAAGAGGAATCAGTTCGATAATATTTAAGATATTATTCATATTTTACGAAAGACGAAGATGATAGATCCTGAATAATGGTTTAAGAATAATGTTGGATGACTGAGTTGTATATGTTTATGATTTAAAAGATTATTTAATATGACTAATGAAATATATAACTATTTTCAATATATTTATTTAATAAAGGATTGGTGAGGATGGTTTGAATAGTTCTATAATGACCAAAAATTTATTTAAGGGTAAGGTGATATATTTGGAAAACATAAGATTTAGGGGATGATAACCCTTAATCTTTCCCTTATGTTTAGATATTGATCTTTGGATAAAGATATGATGGATTTGAATAAGTAAATTGGAAGATTATATTTTCTTGGGAACTAATTATGGAGTTATTGACAGGTGGGTTATGCTATCATGGACCAGCTATAAATCTTTTTATGACTTATGGAATATATCTAATAAATTTTGGAATTAGGAAACATGAATGTTTTCAATAAGGGTATATAGTAATTAGGTTATTACCATGAGTTAATAAAATGAATGATTAATTCATTCAAATGCATGAAATGCGAACAAAAAGATATATGTTATTATATATAGGGGATAAATGAATGTATTCACATGCTTGTTATATAAACTTTCTTGTAATTGTTTTTTGTACAGTGAGTTTGGATAGAAGTATTTTGGTTAATACTAATGGTTGGAATGGATTAATATGGAAATAATATATTTTTGTTTAAGGATAAAACATTTTTTTAATATTATTTATGGATTGTTATAATAATATAGTTTTAGAAGAAGGAAAACCCACAGGATGGGCGACAACCCACCGTTTTGGACATGGTTACGGGAATTGAACACAAAACCGATGTGCTAAATGCCTTTATCACCTTAACTGGCCTACGTGAAGTCCCGTGTCAGTATAAATAAGTATTATTTTATTTAATCTGTATGATTGATGAAGTATAAGTACATTTTTGGAACCATATACGATTAATCTCCCAATAGATCGAATTATGTATATTTGATAACTAGTTTTAACCTTTTTGTGATAAAGACTGATGGAATGACCTGTCAATATATTTATAGATTACATGATCTTCTAACACTTTAGGAATGAAAAATTCAACTTCATTTTATTGAATAAGAGATGAGGTGAAAATTGTTCAATGCACGACCAATGATGAGATTGTATTAAATTCATGTAACTATATATTATCATGTTAATGAACATTAGGAAGTGGATCATGAAAACCAAATATGTTTTTCTAGTACCTTATTATCCGATGAATCATAGGGACATTAAATCATCAAAAATTTATGCCTATCTGGTTGTTAACTTTCTCTAAACCTTATACTCTATCACTATCCATCAGAACATGATGGTTAGATTTTTCTTCCATATCCATGTTTTCACATCCCAACTATGTTCATCTATATAGAATCCCAATGATCAGTTACTTTTGGTAACCTTTATGTTACTAATATTATTTTTTAAATGAATTTTTTGTATTCCTTTTTAGTATGTGAGTTTTCATGAAAGAAAACTTCAAGTAGTAAAACATTTTAAATCCTGAATAATTTCAAGGAAGAAATTCATTTTAAGGGGGTTATAATTTTTCACCCTGAGTTTTTATAGTCCATTTTTTTGAATAAATAAAAATTTTCATTTTTATCTTGCAATGAACAATGTGAAATATTTCTTTCAAACTAAACTGACAAACCGTATGATACACACAACACTGAGTTGTCGTACAATAAATGCAAAAATAATATAGATTTTGATTAATGTATAAAACAAATATGGTTGGATTATGTTATACCAAACTCCAATTTATGCTTTAACAAAATTCAACACTGACTTGGATTGCATTATATGCAATAGTGACCTTCCGTGATAGCTTTCATAGTATGAAATTCCGAGTGTCACTAAGCAATGATATATTATTAAAATATTATTATTTAATGGGATATAAACTAGTTTTATGAATAGTATTAACCATAATATGAATTTGATATAACATTAAAATTAATATTATTTATTTTCTGGTCATTATATAAGAACAAATTCAATTTCATGGAAAAAAAGTATTATTCAAAAAATGCAGTTTTCCTCCTTTTGATGGCACACCCATTTTAAATCTATTTTTTAACATTTTTATATATTATATTTTAAAAAATAAACATTTTATTTGGAATATGGAGATTAAAATTTACTTTGTTTTATTTTTAGTATTTTTATGATAAAATTCCTATTTCAATGAATAATGAAAAATAGGGCATTTTAATTCAAAACAACATTTTTTTCTAATTTATTTATATAGATAGATTATATTTTTAATTGGTTTTAAAATTCAATTGGATTTGTTTAATCATTTAACACAATTATTTCCATTGAATGTAATTTCAAATTTAAATTATATATAAAGAAATGTCAATCTATTGATAGTTTTTACTTCTTAAAAACCCACTTTCTTGTTTTGACAATGGGAAATAATTTTAAATTAATTTAATATTATTATATGTTTTGAATTTAGAAAAATGGATTCAATATTTTGAATTAGCAGGTCCATGTTGCGTAAATAGATACCTTTTATTTTTGGATATTATAAATAGTAACTTCAGTAATTATTTTTATTTACCATGGTTAAAGGATAAATTAGGTAAATGGGGGTAATATATAATATTATAATAATATAAAACTACCCTATCACATGTCCTAATCTTATTGTAAGAGTCGTGGTTGACCATGAAAATCCATAGGATGAAATTTTGGCATTTGAGAACCACTTGGTTGTGAAAATGACTTGTTATAAAAATTAATTTAATGTAATGGAATATATAACATAAAAATTTATCTTTTTAGTCAAAAAATATTATTTTAGTTTATACAAATGTCCAATTAGACAATAAATAGTAATTAAAAAGATAAAAATATTTCCTACATCATATTATTTTATTTATAATTTCTATACATTAAATAAATAAATTTACTAATGACACTATAATGATGCATTGATTACTTCATTAATTAAATATTAAAATAAATGATATTATAAATATTTAAAAAATGTAATTTAAAAATATTAATACCGTAAAAGAGTTTTTTGGATTTCATTGACATGTTAAGGATTATATAATACCTTTGTTTCAAAGGAATCATGTTTTTATGATTTTAAATAAATAAATTACTAAATAGTACCAAAATTGACATAAATGTGTTTTTAAAACAAATACTACTTTATTAAATGACATAGCAGTCCTAAAAATATAATATTCTTCAAACTGACATATATAATCTATAAAATTTCATTATATATTTACTTTTGGTTCAATTTAAATTTTATAGTAACTATATTAACCATATATTATGTAAATGAAAGAAGACATGGTAAGAGTTATGGTTTTTTACTAAGTGTTAAAGGTAAAAGATAAGGTTAGGTTTGTGTATTAAACTTGTCAAAAACCTATTTGAGGAGAGGCTTTATACCCATAATCATATTATATTCGAAATAAATGAGTTTGAGGCCATTATAAATAGAAAATAAATTTATAATAAATTAATATTTTTATACTTTTCTAAGGTGTCCCTCACCCTTCCAATAAAAGGGAACTCCCCAACTTTTATTCACATATCCAAAGCCCTTTTTTCTGAGACAAAACCTACCCAAATCTAATTAATACATCCCTAACTTACTCTTAAAGGACACACATTTTGTATAATTCTATCATAGGGATACCTTTTGTGCAAATCAAAAAGAGATACACAAAAAAGAGGTAATTGTTTTATCACGTCTTTCAAAATTATTTTCTTATTCTACTAACTCATCTTATGATGTTCACATACTAAAGTAATAAATCAATTATCTTATACATTATCATATTTCATTATAATTATGGGAAAATCCTATAACTCATTTTATCTATTTGAAAAATAACAATATCACTATGTGTGTGTATGTACAGCTTACCGTCTCCAAGCCACGATGACATTTTTTATTAATAAATACTTAATTTGGAAGGGTATAATTATGGGTATAATGGATTTAAATAATTAATATAAGATGATAAATATTTTGTATAATTAATATACCTTCTAATTCAATACCTTTTACCATTAAGTGAATGATATCATAGCTCGTGCATACGTACGACCTACTGTCTCCACCACGCGATGTGATTTAAACTCCATGTAAAAGATTCAAGAATGATTACTATGTATATATAATAAATAATCATGAAATATATGGAATAATAATTCTAAATGATATATATGTATATATATATCATTTACATTCTTCTATTCAATTTAATAAGGAAACAGAAACAACGTTCATGCGTACGTCTGACCTACTATCTCTATGAACGGTGCATTCATTTCATTTATCTATCTGTTATATATATTTAAACACTATATATTTAGAATATTAAAACTATTTTTTACATTATATAAGTAATTAAATCACTATATAATTAATAATATCAATAATAACAAGTCAAAACACGTATGATAAATAAAATGATTATTACCCAAAATGTTGCTTTAACATTGAATTCATAAATAAAATGGAAATATAAAGTCATAAATGAATCATATATGATATCATTAACATTTTTATGGTTCTGTTACAAGTTTATAAAATTTTTAAACCCACTAAACAAGAGTTTCCTACACATATATAACAAATCCAATGTAAGGTTATGGATAATTTTTCAATCTCATTATTATTTGAGATTGATTATTCGTAAGTATTTAATGTGGTATATTTATCATCCATATACATGTTTCTTAAATACATAATATTATTTCTATTCATATAATTTTTTTAATGTAAATTTTTCCAATTGGTGGAGTTTTATTAAATTGCCTGGAAGGAATATTTCATTCATTTGTCAATTAAGGTACTTTTTGACATTTCTAGTAAGCGTATGAGAAGAATATTCATTTAGCTTATACAACATGAATGGATTTTTATGTCTTTATAACACCATATTTCCTTAATGTTTCCGCTATAAAATTTCGAGTTCATTTTCACATAGATTCATATATTTTAAAATTTCGTGGCATTTTGGGAAAATAAAATGTTTTTGAAGTGGAAATCAGATTTTCCTCAATATTTAAGTTCAAGTGTTTTATCAAAATTATATTCCATCTATGATGACCCTATTTAAATATGTTTATGTTTATATCCCTATTATTACTATGTTTTTATTGTGTTAATGATAGAATTATATTTAATATAGATTATGTTATAATGGAATGATGTTTAAGGTCCCATTTAATTTCTTGGGTTGTGATATGATGAATGTTTTTTGTTTTGGTGGTACATGTAGTAATGATTTAATTATGAGATGGGTGGGACCTATTTCTCCCTCCTCTTCATTGGTTGAAGATTTATATCTCATGAGGTAGACTTGAGTAGAACTAAAATTAAATTTACTTAATTGGTACAGGGATGGAATGTCACATAATTCATATTTAGTAAATTCATGGATGGAAAGACAAGTGAACCCTATTCAGATAATAAATTTTTCCACTATGATGGATTTAACAGTAATGCATTGGCTACTATAAAAATCATATTATGTGATTATTTCTTTTCCACAATTCCATGTTTTATTCTAATGCTATTTTCTCATGGTTCATGATTCAATTATAATTTACGCCTTATGAACTACCAAGATTTATTTCTTGAATCGTGGTTTTCATACATGTTAAATGTGGTATGTTTTTTTTTCAAATTTTATATTCATATTTTTACATTTTTATGTTTATTTTTGTTATGATTTTTTCCGTCCTTAACATTTCTGAGTATTTGAGATCACCCCTTTTTGTTTTTCTTTTACCCTAGGATTTTGAGATTGGTATTAAGTAAGATGTGTCAAAAAGGGGATATAGTTATAAAGGATAACGGAAAAGTAGATTTAGATGTTTTATGAACCATTTTTTATGTTTTCTAGTTTTCAAACGCACTAAACTACTACTCTCTTTGGGAATTTGTTTGTGTCATTTATTAAATATTCTGTAGATGTAAGGAAATTTTCAGGTACATCAAGCTCGGGTCATTATATTCCATGTTCACACAAGGTGATAAAAAATTTAATTTACTTTTGGAGTCATGAAATAATGATAATAATACTTATGGGCATAGTTGTTTCATAAGGTCCGCTAAAATATTAGGAATATAGTTTTTATAACATGTAGGATTTAATATATATTTTTTAATTATTATTTAAAAACTGAGCAATTGATTTATGAATGAATTTATAAAAAATTATTTTTAAGTTATACCTAAACTGGTCAGCCGCAATTCAAATATATTTTCTAAAATATATCATATATCTTATGATAATTCATATCCTTAGAAAATGTGAGTTCTGAATCCATTATTTTATATATTTTTTTTAAAACATTTGGTATCCCAAATCTATTGTTTCTTACCTATTTTATATGAATAATGTCTCAAGGGAAATTCCCATGAAGAATCAATGTACATGAATAGCATGTGATCAAGAAACATACGTGATGGCTTATTAATTATTTTTTATTGTTTTAATCTTTTTAGAATTCAACTATTTAAATATGTTATTTTCAACTTTGTTAAACATCATTACATAATTTTTTTTTATTAAGATGTATTTTATCTTATTTTTCCTTGAATTTTTGTAGCGTATTTTTTTAAAAAAATAAATTTTAATCATTTTGAAAACTACACTTCACGAAATATTTGTGAGTATTCTTGAAATTTACTTTATGTTCACTTTATTTGATTCATTATTTTTAAAAATATTAATATAATTATTCTGGTATTAAAAATCAATTTTATTTCTCATTTTAAATAGAGTTCGAAAGATCTATTATTAAGTATTTTTCTTATAGATAACCCATTACTTGAGAATTATTTTACTTTTTAAAGGGGAAGTAAAAATTATTTTTTCATATGATTATTTTGATTAAATTTGGAAAACATGACTATTTTCCTCTATTTTTAGACATTAACACATGAAATTTATTAAAATACGTGCTTTGTTAGATTTAATTATATTAAAAGCATTAACTTATTAATCTATCCTTAAATATTGAGGTTATTGTTCCATTTACCTATTTTTATTTAAATATTAAAATGGTTGAACTATTTATTTAACCATAATAGGGGGATTTTTTGTTCTTTTTTTAAGCTCTGGGTTTACATATCTCGTTCACCCTTAATACCTTGAATGTATGCATCAATTAATGGGGATCTAAACATTTTGAATCTATAATGTTCTGAAAGAGAGATACCTATTTTTAAAAGAACTATATAATGATAAAATATATCTTATACTATACTAGTTTATAAAATTAAATTTCCATATTTTATATTAAAATTAATATCCATGGGTGTGTGGTTTTCATTTTTGAAATATTTTTTGAATGTTGAAATATTTTTTCAGTTGAAATTTTATTATAAAATATTCTTTTGTTAGAATATTTAGTCCATTTATTTTTAAATATTTTTTTCTCTCTTGAACTTGATTTGACATATTTTATGTCTTATAGTTTTAATTATATAATTTATGGGTATCCTATAATGACCTATACCATAGTATCCCATAGTGTGTGATTAATATATTAAATTGGTAATACATACTTGTGATCATATCCTAATGGACTGAATAGTTTAGTAGTCCTGAAAAACTGGAAACATACATTAATTTTAGATTTCATTTGGATGCTTAAAATACAACATTGTATTTTCTTTCTGAACACCATTAATCCCTTTAATATATCACTACATATAAATCATAATACAATTCCTATCATCCTTGGAAAAGGAAACATAATAATGGGGTGATCTGAGATGCTCATCAGGTTTATGCATACAATATAAGATAATGAAGAATGGGTAATTTGAAAATAATAAATTATGATCAAATAAGCCCTTATAAAAAATAAAATGAGATATAAAATAATTAATGAATATCATAACTATTCAAATAATCATATTGAAATCAGTAAATAATTTCATAATTATGGAATATATAATACGAGACAACTAAAGCATACTATCAAGGCCTCATGCCAAGTCATATTACATAAATGGGTAAGGCCTCACCCAATTACCCAATGTTGTCTATTTCATAAGACCAACTAATTTCATAAAGGGACATGTAATTATAGTACACACCTATCACTTAATAATTATTATGACTTCCTCATATGAATAATGAAACAACTTATTCAACATTCTCTAAAAATAATTCACAGTTCGTATTGGAAAAAAAGAATATAGAATATCAATAAATTCCCCAGAAAATATTATAATAAAACATACAAATAAATATAGTGGATGAAATCATTATATAATATCATATTAATAATATTCAATAAAAATATTTACATAGATGAAAATACATTCAAAAGATCACAATAAAATTTCTTGAGGAAAATACTCTATTCCCTCTGAAATCACTTATTAAAAGAACAAAATATTTCTAAAATATTAATTAAAATTTTTTATTTGGAATTAACCTTGTAATACTATAAATTAGTTATCAAATTAATCAGTGTTCTATATATAGGGAAATTCCATTATTTCAAAACTAGTTAAAAAACATTCCTTTCACACATTTGAAAAAATGTAAAAAATTATATCATCAAGAAAATTATAAGAAGATTCAATTTAAAACATATTTTAAAAAGTAAAACATGTAATTTTTTTTAACAAATCATTGGATAATTTTAAAAACATTATTTTATACATTTTAAGGAAAATATGGACATGGAATATAAAGATTCCCGATTGAGTAGAAAATAAAAGGACAATTTCCCTTAAAAACATCATTGCAATATCTTGTTTACTTGAAGAGGGGATAATAAAAGCAAAACATGATATTTATGTAAATAACCAGATTATAATAAAATAAATTGAGTTTAATATATAAATATCATATAATACTCCCATTGGATACTTAAACAGAAACAATCCTGAATAATGATGGGATTGTGAAATAAACACTTACCTCCAATTAGAATTCATTTTTATGTGTTCAAAACAAATATACAATAAATAAATATCTATTATAAATATATTATATAACCATAAAATATATATCATACCATATAATATTTAATTTTATTCAATTATTACTTTTTTGTTAACAAGTATTTGTTAAAATCAATTTTCCAGGTAATCATTAGTTTATTTTCCATGTATGTTTTGGTTCGGTAGTTTCTATCCTTGCACTTTTATCATATTATAATCGCCTAATTAAATTTAGTCATGATATAAAATCATATATATTCATTATATACATATTTATAGTCACCTGTATACTTTAGATGTAGAAAAATTAATTACATCATTAATAGAGATTGTAGGTTATATGTACGCATGAACATTACTTTTATTTTTCTAAGGTTTGAAAAAAAGTTAACTATTAATTAGAATTACTAAAATAATTATTATATCCTATATATCATATATATTCGTTAAATATATATTTATTACTATCAATGTAAAAATAAAATCAAAAACAAATCAGATCACATTGTGGCTGTGAAAGTCCACATGTACGCATGAGTAACGTTATCATTTTCCAACAGATTTGAAGGTAAGAAGGTAAATGTGATATTATATATTATGAATTATAATTATGAAATAAATATTATATATATAAACATTAAATACATCTTTATATCCATCCTTGAGAGTCGGTGATGGAAAATAAATTACATTGGTTCACGAGGCGACATCCCACCTTTCACACCATCGACAACTTTATTTCTTATTTGATAGAAGAGTGTATGGATATAGGTTATATAATTTAAATAATATAATATAAGTATTTGGAAGAAAAATTTGTTAATATTTCATAATATTTAAAGAATATTTTAGTGAGATAGAATAAGAGGGGATGTCCATTTTTATGTGGGGGAGAGGACACAATTCAAATTATTTTTAAAAATAAAATATATTAATATCTTATTGACACTAAATAGATCAAACAATGTAACATTAACAAATAATAAAATATATAAGGTATAAATATGTCTATGAAATATAATTCATACATGTTTTAATGTTATTTTAACCCTTATCTCTTTATATTAACTCTTGGTAAACTTGGTTTAAAATTAACTCCAGTAACAAATTTTTACTATTTTTACAATTCATTATGGTCCAAAATTATTTTGACCTTATTAAATAATATTAATTATACTAATTAAAAATATGTAATCCATTTTATAAAATTTAATTCAGATATGTAAAAAAATTTAATTTAAAATTAAACCCACAAACACGACGAAAATCAGTTTTTAAAAAAAACTATCTTAATTATAAAAAGGTAATTTATAAAAAAAGACATAAAATTGATTTAAATGAAATAAGATAGACTAAGAATTATATAGTTTACATAATTTTACTTTTAAATCGAGTTTAAAACCTAATGGATCTTTTTAAATGGTTTAAAGGAAAAGTAAACGTTTAATAAAAATCATTATTTTTTATTATTCATTGAGAAATTATTATTTTCATAAAAATATAAAATATTAAATCTATGATACTATTGAAATTATGATTTCAAAAATGATTTCTATTTTTTAAAATTATTTTTCTCAACCTGGAATAAAATATTTATATTATTTTCTCAGAAAAAAATATAAACTACTTTATAGAAAATTTATTTTTTTGAACCATATAAAATTTTTACTACAAATATTATTAATTTAGATAAAAATATTTTATATATTTTTTTAACATATGTTTATTCTAATTCATACATAAAATTTAACATCTATGATATTGTGGTATATTATATTTTGGTTAATTTAGACTCATGGCTTCGTGTATCATAAGCTATGAAGTATAATAATATATGTAAAAATAAATAAATCATAAAATCCCAGGTTGTTATATTATACTCCCATTAAAATAAAAATTTACCTTAAAATTATATCTCTCTAATATTAAAAGTAAAGATATATCAATTTCATAACATCCTTGGGATCCCAAGTAGTTTCATTGAATTTTTTATTTCTTTAGATAACTTGGACCTAGTTAGTAGTCTTGTTCGGAAATAGTTTATCACTATAACACATGATTTCAACTAGTTATTATTCATATAAAAGTTCACTATCTATTGGTATGTCCTCTAATTTTTGTAAAGTTAAAGGACCATGTATGTACTTCCTTATTAGTGATACATGGAAAACATTATGAACTTGTGAGAGGTTTGGTGGAAGTGAGAAGAGATAAGTTATCTTCATTATATGATAAAGAATCTCAAAGAGGCCATTATAACGTGGGGTTAAGTTTCCTTTATTACTCGATCTCATAACCTTATTCCATAGAGAAATTTATAGAAACTCCTTGTCAATAACTTCATAATATAGATCTCATCTATCATTACTAGGATAAACTTTATATCGAATCTCAGAGGCCTTGATGTGGGGTTGAATGTTTATGATATTATTCACCATTTCTTCAACTATATCTGGTGCCAATAGATTTCTTTCTCCATATTCATCCCAAAAAGTTTGAGTCTTCACTTATTTTCATAGAAAAATTTATTAGATTCCATCTAAATGATCGAGTGAATGATATTGTTGTAATAAAACTCGACTATAGAATAGTGTTGATCCCAACCATATCTGAAATCCATAGAACATGATCTCAATATATCCTCTTTTATTTGAGTGGTTTACTCAGATTTACCATATAATTGAAGATGATACATCCCACATGAATCAAACTCTATATCTAGAGCCTACTAAAAACATTTCCAAAAGATTAAGGTAGACCATGGATTCTAATTAGATTCAATATAATGTGGTACCCAATAAAAAATCACCACTTAATTTATATTATAGAAATATAATCAAAATAAAAATATTATCTGATAAAAATGAAGTGTGATGTCTTTGTAATTCAATCGAATACAATCTAAATAACTTTATATCCTTTATATGGTTTGGGGAGTCTAATCGAAAAATCCATGGTGATGTTTTCCCATTTTCATTCTAGTTTGGGTAATGGTTGTAACATACCATTAGAATTATGTATCGTAACCCTAACATAAAAACATACCCTGAAATGATATTCATAAATTTAAATATCTCTATTTATTTTATGACACCAGAAATACACTTTCAGATATCTATATATCTTTATATTTCCAAGATGAATTGAGAATGTTGAACTATGAGCCTCATCTAATAGATCCCTATTTAAATATGGTATATATAGAACACCCACTCAGTTCTGGAACTATAATATTCTAACATGATAAATATTTGACTATAGAACATTCTAACCTTCTTTTTTAATTCCCCATCTTCGTTATGCACCTTTTGAATACTCTCAATGATGGATGGTTAATCATATATCTGAGAAATATAAGATCTATATCCCTTACTCATTATTTAAAGATCCATATTCAATAAATCCATAAATATTGGTTCTCTTTAAATTCTCATCATAGGAAAACTAGCATCGTATGTTTGACTCAGAGCATCATCCACCTTTTTACCTTCCTAGGGTGGTAATGAACTGAGTAATCATAATCTTTGATTAGATACAACCACCTTCCCTGGCACATATTTAATAATTTATATGTTAAAATATATTTTAAAACTAATACGATTAGTATTTATATTTCACATTTCTCCATAAATATAATGACTCAATATATATAACAGAAAAATTACTAAAACCCAATCCAAAAACTGAGTTGGCTAATTTTTCACATGAACCTTAAATTTTTTTCGGGTTTAATCTATCACCATATAACTCTACTTATTGAAACATCTCATTAAAGTCTTCAATAAATATCTATAGATTATAAACCCTTATCCACTATATGATAGATTATTTACAAGTGTACTAAATAACATCATCTTTATTACATTAAAAATCAATTTACATTCATCTATCCAAAATAAATTAACCCCATTTTGAGTCAACATGTTGAGTAGATTATATAGTCATGAAAAATATATCCAAAAGTGATGGTAGTATCAATACAACCCATGAAAACTATAGATTCTAGTTACTATTGTTGGTATAGTCTATTTCTCGATAACTTTCATCTTTTAGGATCCACTGATATACACTCACTTGAGATTATATGACCCAATAATGAAACTCTCTAAATCCAAAATTTACACATGGTAATTTTATTATAAAATTTATATTTACTCATGGTCTTAATAACAATTCTCGCTTATCTTTCATGTTTTTACTTCCTCTTTAAATAAATAAGAATATTTTTTATTAAGAAAACTAAACATTGATCAAGGTATTATCTAAATACTCAATTTAGTAAATCCATGAGGATAGTATGATCATTGTTAAGTCTAAATTGAATTAATATAAATTCATAATGATCATACCTCATATAAAAGGATATCTTGGGTATATCCACTTTTTTGATCCTTAGTTGATGATACCCACGATGAAGATAATTCTTTTAAAAATAATGATCTCATTGTATTTTTTCAAAACGATCATCAATATTTTGTAGAAGGAACTTTTTATGTATAGTGATCTTTTTAATTTCCCAATAATAAATGAAAATATGCATTGAATAATATATTTTCTTAATAAAAAGAATATGTGAGTCCCATGAAGAAGCAATAAGAAGAATTATTCCCTTATCCAGATTCTCCAGGAGTTTCTTCATCAATTCTTATAACACAATTGGATCCATTATATATGTATTATTTGAAATTGGTATACAAGTATGTATTATTTATATTGAAAACTCATCTTCACAATTTTTGGGATGACTAAGAAACTCTTCACAAAACATATTATCATATTCTCAAACTATATAAAATCATTCAATATTGAGTTTCTCCCTAACAATTTGTTATAAATATCCCCCATGAATATGTCAAAAACCCATATAATGGAAGTAATTTCTATTTGTTTTTCAAGATTATCATTTCATTAAAATAATATTAAAGGTTTATTTGGAATATGGAATATAAATTACCTTCTATGACTACTGATATGGTATCTATACTAGGTGATCCAACATATACCAAAATATATTTTAAATTTATCTTAATGAAGAAAAACATTATTTTTAGTAATAATCGTATCACAAAATTCTATCATAGAGGAGTTATAGACTTGAGTTGTGGCTATTCTAGCATTAAGTGTTTTCACCACCAACATAACATCTATTCATTTAGGTGATGAAATGACACCCATAAGAAATTATTTAGATATAAATGATTGGGTAAAATCATAATCAAATAAAAAAAATTCAATCCAGAAGTGTCTTATAAGTATACATTTCACCACATCATTCAGAAATTCCTTGTAATATATAGAAATT
This sequence comes from Viscum album, assembly GCA_963277665.1. Lineage (NCBI taxonomy): Eukaryota > Viridiplantae > Streptophyta > Magnoliopsida > Santalales > Viscaceae > Viscum > Viscum album. The sequence goes on from OY728122.1 coordinate 604,104,498, forward strand.
TTATATTCCTAGCCTTCTCCCATTGGTTTCTTTTATTGTAATTTCGATTTTTGTTTAAGTAATTTAGTAAAATAGTTCTCCATTTCCTTAAATATAAATTATTGCACATTGACAGATTCTCCCTTACATTTTCATTCATAACAATGATGGCCTTTTTATCTACACTTGAAGAAAATACCTTTTCCTTTTAGGCATGTACCAAGGGGTTTCTTTCCACAAGTATAACATGTTAGAAATTTTCCCATTCTCTATTCATCATAATCCATTTTTTTCTCTACCTTCCTCATCTTATCTTTCTTTCTTTATAAGCCAAAATAATTGAATAATTCTTTCCCTATATTCATGATAGTACATGATACTATATCCTCATATGATGATAATGTTGGGAAGAATAGTTCCATTCAAAGGATTGGATTAATCCAATTTATGAAATGATTAATCGTTCACTTTAGATTAAATATATAGTCTACAATATGTCTTTCTAACCTTGTAAAATTATCTTGATAGGTAGAAACATTTTCCTTTTCATTTTGTCTCAAAATCAAGAATTGCCTCTCCATATCAATTAACAACTCATGAGGAAAAACTTTTTCCCAGAAAATTTCCTTATAATCATTTCATTTCATTCCCACTAATTCCTTATCACCCTTCATGTTTTGAATTAATGAACTCAATTTATCTATGTACCCTGAGAGATGATAAAATTCATTGAAAACCTTCCCCGTTTTATTACTTACCAACGTGAGAAATATCTTCTCTATGGAAATTATCCATTGACTAGATTCATATGTATGGGTAGTCCCACTATATGATCCCGGTTTCTAATGCATGAAGCTATCTAACATTGTTACACCTATGGATCGACAAGATGATCAATATGGGGAATGTAATCTAAATAGACTTTGGTTTTTTGTGTAATACTTTAGAACATTCCATGGAATATTTTCGAAACCATGCACTAAGACGACTCATGATTTTGTGGCTTGGGGTGTCCAAAATTAATTTAATAAAAATATTAAATATATTTTTATAATGCATCCACATGGTTAACTAATGAAAATGGTTTAACTCAAAATTGGTTTATTAGAACAGAAATCTATGACCATGGTAGGGTCCAAAATGTGGTGTTTACACTAGGAATGACAAAAAATGAATTGGCATGGGATATTCAGAACCCTTTCTCATTAGCTATACAATTAAGTGAATTAGTTAGTTAATTAATTAATTAATTAATCCATTAAATCCCTTTAAACTAATTCAAGGTTATAAATTTATTTCTAGGGGATTTTGAAATGGTTACCTCATTAGTTATTAATTTTTTAGTTAATCTCTTATTCCTCATCCATTGGTGAACTAGCGATAAAACATTGATGGATCTCAATGACATTGCATATTTGAAAAAATCAGAGGATGGAAAACACAATGATCACTACCGGGACTATTAATCAATTATGAACAGATCAAAATCCATGTAGTAATCCACTCTAAAGATTCATTAACCCAGATTGAAATTCTTATAAAGTAAAATATAGTCATTTATCAATTTAATCATTATTGAACCTCATCATCGATGGGTAAAATTACATGACCATCAATCGATATATGCTGGATTCCATATCTCTTCTCTTCCATTGTTATTCACATAATTTCCAATTTCAATTTTTACTAGTCGGAATGACATCAAACACAAAGAAGAGAATGTATCGTTATAGATATGGGTCCAAGGATCTATAATATATGGTTGTCTCACTATTTTGAGTTGGATTGGATGTGTGAAAAAGCGAAAAAATGGTGACAGTTCTATGTGTTATGTCCAAGATAGTCCACAAGGCCGCTGCAGTAGAGTAGTGGTGAACTAGAACGACAGAGAAGCTCTAATGAGGTGGTTTGTGGTTGAAAGGTGGCTCATCTAGGCGTACAATGGATCATCATGCGATGGTGGAAAGAAAGGCATGGTTTTGGAGGTGTCCCGATGGGGCACGGTCTAGCGGGGTATGGTCGAGAAGGGCGCGATCGAGATGAGGTGCTAGGCAGCCAGAGTTAGAGAATGCGGACCTGGTGGACATAGCCGGTGTGGGGGACCTAGTGTTTTGGGTTAATATAGGTGGGTGGGGAATCCTAATGGTAAAAAAGGGAAAAAATTAAAATAATGATATTATTACTATTAACTTATCGAAACCCCCATAACTCCCTCTTCGGGAGTCAAATTCATGAACCACCTATGGTGGTGTGACCCCATTTACGATATGGTCATTTCAAGATCAGTTAAAATAGTGTTCCCCCACCTGATACATGGGACCAAAAAATTCCTATGAAGTATTAGATTTAATAATATTATGAAGTCTTTGAACCATCATAAATCCCCCACAAAGCGTCTGATTAATGTGCCATATGTGGCGGTGTCACCATGGATGTCATACCATCATTTTAAGACCAATGATCAAGACTTAATTCATTCTTGTGGATTGGATACCTGAAATTAATAAGAATAATAATAATAATTATTATTATATTATTATTATTTTTGTTGACATTGTTTTTAAATGTTCTATCTGCCATTGCTTCTTGGTATGATGTTCGATTTATGAAAAATCGGTCGTGTCATGAACCTGATTTAAAGGTGGATATTTTTATACGAATTTATAATATTTAAATATAGATCAATATATGGGCCTCATGGATCCTGTTTTAGTAATGATGTTGTGAAATTTGACTTTTTCATGAGGTGTCCAATTTCGATAAATGAATAGTCAATCCGGTTTTCTTTCCCACAAAGATTTTAATGGTGTGATCTGTTTGTTTATCCGGGGCCATTTGAGTTGGAATTTCAAGGAAATTATGTTTATTCATTCATACCAATGATGAAAATCATCTGGTCTTCAGCCTCTTGTCCAAATATTCCATGAATTCTTGGAGTAAACTAGCATGCTTAGGGGAATAAGTTCACTGTTAGTACCCGAATACGGCTAGGTTCACACCCAGGTGATTAGGCAGTGTCACCCGTCATGTGGTCCCCATACACAATGTGTATCTCATTATGAATCATTACCCTCTTGTATATCATTCATTAAGATTCGTATTTTGGCCCATAATTAGACTATCTATAGTGTGTTTTCAAAAATAATGTGATGGTGCTATCCATATTGAATTTTGAGATATGATTATTGGTGTTATGATCTTGATTCATATTCAGGTGATGTTTGGAGACAATTTTTATCTAGTTGGAATATATTATATTTCAATGATGACCCTCCAAAGGGGCTGGGTAACAATATTCCTCAATGCTTTCTGAGAGGTACCATCCAGTAGTGATGGAAAGAGAAGTTCATTGATTCCCTAGAGTGGAACCTCACATTGAAATGGGTGGGGTCCTCTACCTTCAAAGTGGAACTCCCTACCGGTAGGGCATGATTCCTGGATGACCTAGAGTGGAACCCCTAGAAATACCTAGGCATGGGTCCTCGACCTTCAGAGTAGATCCCCTTGCCGAGTAGGCCCTGAGTTCTTGAAAACCGTAAGTGGAACCCCCTTGCGGTACCAAGGCGTGGGTCCTTGGCCTTCAGAGTGTAACCCCCCATCATCTGGGGCATAAGTCCTCTACTACTACTATTAGAGTGGAACCACCATTGACATGGGCATGGTCCTCTATGACTATTATCATAGTGGAACCCCCCATCAGCATGGGAATGGTTCCTCTAAGTATAATATCTTAATGTAATCCACCTAATGCACTAGTACCCATGTCCTCTCCTTCATGTTTTTTCCCACACTACTACATGGCATAGAAAAGAGACATGGGTTGGAGTATCTTCATACTCATGAGAAATAGGGACTCTTTCTCCATTGATACATGCCCTTGGGATAGAAACTAATACCATGTGGCCAAGTTAGTTATGGCCAAAAGTGGATAGTATTAATGTATGGTGACTGATTCACATAGACCTGGGAGTTCTAGGAAGATGAATGAGGTGTTGGGAATTATAAATAGACATTATTTTTGGAATTTATGGTGACACATTACTTTGTTTGAGTTGTGATGTAGAGATCCCTTTACTCTCACATTTTTTATTCCTTGACTGAGCACAAACAGACACACACTCACAAAAAAACACACACACACACACACATATCATATTTCAGTACATAGTCATTGGGTTTTGATTACTCTCCTTCTAGGAGAGGTGAAGATGTGTGTGGTATGCCATGTTCTTTCCATGTCTAGATTTTTAGGGATGGACGAGTCCAATCTTCTACTATAGGTAGTGAAGAATTGATGAGAAGTCCATCATATCACCGCTTCGATATCCTTGTGTTTAGATGAGTTTAATTACAATCTCTCGTTGGGTTGAGCTATACTATTTTCTCATATCTTGTTCAATAAATTACTTCCCTCTTCAATTGTATCTCCTACCACTCCACCTAAAACATTTTAGGCCATTCTATAATGTATGTATATACTAACCCCTCTATGGTATTTTCCAATCACGTGTCATGTCTTTTGAAGATAGTGGATAGGTTGATCGTGACTTTAGAGGATCTTAGGGACACTGACTACTTGTACTGTGTACGGTGGTTGTAGCTCAAGAAACAAGAGCTAGGCTCTCAGTTGATTACACGTTTCAAATTTTTTCAAGATAGGACATATTTTTGGGTGGTCATGTATTTTTTCTTCTTCAATTTAGCTTACACTACCGTTGTTCATTCATTTTAGTGGTCCATGAATATTTGGGTTTATTTATAGTAGTGTTACATATGTTATTTCCTTCCCTCTAAAATATTTCATTTTGTTGGTTGTGTGTGTGTGCATATAGGTACATAGGAAAATGCCTCCTCATGTTTAGTTGTGACTTCGGCTCTTGTTTCCACTCCTTGGCATATGGAGGTGGGGTTGGGGTAGCTGCTGATTGATCCCTAGCTTCGATCAAGTCATGATAGATTGGTATATGACAAATTTCAATCCTTGGGATATTGTTATGGAATTTACCCATAGGAGGATTTGTTCGGTTTAGGGAAACAATGTTAAATTGTCTATAGTGATGCTCTCAGGTTAGGGAGTCCAATGATGGTGTGATCGGCCAATGTATCCTTTAACTTGTATAGTAATTAACTCCTCGTCGACTCAGAAACCGAGGACATTTATTTAAGGGAACAATGATAAATGAATCATATCGGACTGAGTCATTGACTATCCTTCTTGAGTAAGCTCCCCCTTGTTATTATCAATATATATATATATATATATTCTCATCAGAACGTGGTACTCCATGATAACTTTTAGGATGCCTCCTCTAGGAAAACCAACCAGGATACCAACTCTGATTCATGACGGTGACCATATGAACAATGAGGCCTTGATTTAGGGTCCATCATATGATCCCCTTCCTCCAGGTGGGTAGGTAGAAGCACCTCCACCCATTGAGAAGCAGATCATCCCTACAAATTAGTATAAGGACATGAGCTGGCTAAGCACACTACGTGAGTTCCTAAATCAAGGACCTCTATGGTTCCATGGTGTAATGACCCGGACCCAACCAGCCACCCAAACAGTGCCGAACGGGTCGGGTGTCACTACCTTAGGTGCACCTCCCCTGAACGCTAAAGGCTGTCGACGAGTAGCGAGGGTCTGAATAGGTAGAGTGGGGAGGCTATACCCTCTAGGAGGATCATAGGAAGGGTACTGGTCCATGTATAATAGTAAAGATGCAGTGGAAAGAAAGACTCAGCAGACTCGAACCAGACCCGCATAGTAGAAGAACATTCAAAAACAATAAACAGCGGAAAAAATATAGAAAACAACTGCAGCGGAAAGTAAATAGAACAACATGCCAGTAGTCAACTACAACAACTACTGTAAACAACCATGAATGAATCCAAATCAAGTCATACATAATTGAGTATAAAAAGGTGCGCCAATGGATAACCAACAGAAGCTACAACAAGTAAGCATACTGATACATAAAAGTAAATAGAACGAAGTAAAACCCTCCTAGGCATGACCTCAAGGTCCTTACCATCACCATGCAATAACTAACATCACCCAGCTCCTGATTCTGGCCTCTTTCCTGCACGTAAATCCATAAAGTCTGCACGCGTCCCGAAGGGCCCGTGCAGGGTGTGAGACAAATCTCAGTAGGATTCCACCCAATGGTGCGTACCAAATATATGTGTTTAAGCAGTCATGCATTTACAAGGAAAGAAGTAAATAGTACGGTGCAAAAATAAACACACAACTCAACTTGTGCTCAACAGCCACCATGGAGTATCACCTGCTTCGGCCAATGCTAGAATATCTATCGTGTAACCTGGAACCATGTGCCAGCTGACACCTCGTGTCTCAAGTACCGATGTCCCGAAGGAACGCCCAAAATAGTAACCTGACACCATGTGCCTCCTGACACCTAGTGTGTCAAGTACCGACGTCCCAAAGGCACGCCCAAAATAGTAACCTGACACCATGTGCCTCCGGACACCTAGTGTCTCAAGTACCAACATCCCTAAGGCACACCCATCATCTAAAGTCTCCTCACCTCCCACGTGGCTTTCTACGGTAAGCACCCCCAACCAAAATACCTAACCGCAACTATGGGGGCCTCTACCCACACGAGTGATCAAAACCACCTCATCACAAAGTATCACTATGTGCACACTACTCAAAGTCTCGGGTGAGCAGTAATCAATAAAATATTCCTAAGCCACCAACACGCCTAACACCTCGTGTCCCTGCGACCATGTCGCTCAATTCGGATGGCATCTTCATCCTAGTATCCCGGGCCATGCCCAACCTGACAGTCGTACTACCTCAAGCCGATGTCCATGACGCCCAATCCTGTGATCAAAACCACCCAACGTAACCCGGGCAATGCCCCAACCTATGATCAGCATCACTCTAGCATAACCGGGCCAAGACCAACCCAACCCAAAGGGTCCAGCAGGTGCAATTCAACAATCGGATATATAACATAGTTAAACAGAAAACATAACCAGGAAAAACCGACTAAACAGTCTAATTGCACTATACCAGGTGTTGTCCCATACCAGCACAGTGGTCTTAAATGCCTCTAACAATTTATAACAGGCTATAACAAAATAAACTAAACAGTTAATAACAATCATTTATAAATTAAAACCATTTTGGCGTTCCCCGACCAAAATTTTCCGACGAGCAATGACCCCTCACCCGGCCCTGCTAACACAAACTCGTATCCGGGCACACCCAATGGCATCCCAGAGGTCCCATAAACAATACAGTATGAAAAGGAAGATAGAACTGGACCCGCTCAAAATACCAAAAAACATGCCGAAGGGAACGTCACCCAAACAACTACGAAAACACAAAATGATGTATGAACCACCTACCTAAGACTCGCACGATGCTACTCCTCTGGTAACACCCGCCAATTCGGTCTAAAATGCGGAAAATCTACAAATGATTCAAAACTTCTCAAAGGGATATAAATTGTTCTAGAACTAAAATCAGACAAAACGGCCAAAGTGGAATTGAGGCCTTACCGAGGGGGTTCCAACACACTAATCAGAGCTCGAGTCAGGTATCGGACGGACGATCGGGAAGAGAAAAGGGGTTCGGTCGACTCTCCCCACTCAACCCGATGAAGGTGATGAGTTCTTCCTAAAAAACCAGGCTACTTCCCATTTTATATAAAAAAAAGTACATTGTGTGTACTTTAGGACTACACACCATGTATGTTTCATTTAACTATTTAAAAGACGGCTGATTCCACCGACTTACTTTCCGAACCACCCGACATGAGTACATGACATGTACCTCTGGGTACAAGGCATGTACCGAGTTCCTCTTCTCTTCCTTGCCGACATACCCACATGCCATGTATATCACCCATACATAGCTAGACTACACGGAATGTCCAAAGGGAACACGGCGTGTCCCTGGTTCTTACCCGGCCAATGACCTACACGCCCTATATGGCCTCACATGGTCGGGGGTCTACACAGCGTGTTCAAAACTACACACCGTGTAGTAAGAAACTACTACATGGTCATCACACGACATGTACTCATCGAGTACACGGCATGTCACTCAGTTAACACATACCTGGTGTGTACTTGAAAGTACATGGAGTGTAGTCTGTAAATTTCCAGAAACATAGCATTTTCTCCAGTTTCCTCAAAAACTAGTCAAAAATTCAAACAAGCTCGGGATTTTGACCCATTCTGAAAACCCGAGTTCTTACAAACTCACCACCTTAACGTAGCTCATCCCCGAGCTACCAAACCAAACCAGGAGATGACACCGAACATGCCTATCCCAATTAAACAACCCAAACTACCCCGGTCTCGAAGGTTCCAGTTAAATTCTTCAAGGGGGATCCCGACCTTAGAAATCATCTTACCCGGTCTCATCCCAACAAAACATAGAGCAAACGAGGTTTACTACCATTTTTTCCAGAAGAAAAATCCTCATGTGATGCATCTTCACCCCTGAACCTCATTGGTGCTCCTTGTGTCGCTCCCGACACCCAAATTATCCCACACCGCATCGGTGTCCGCCTCCACGAGGTCCTGGTCCCTAGAACCTCATGTAGCCCGCATACATGATGCCCCAATGCCCACGAAACCTCATGTAAACTGCATCCATGATTCCCTGATGCCACACATCTCATACACACACTCACACACACACACACACATATATATATATATATATATCCCGCACCCGAGATGGTGCCATCCCACTGACTAGCATCTAGTCAGTCCACAATGATCATGTGCACCTCATGCACTCAAAACAGACATACCTCAATAGGTCATGAAAAAAAGGAAACATGGAGATCCCAGTCACACTGCGGTGTACCTCTAACTATCATTGGCTCACCGACCTACTCAGCCTCTGGCAGCTCCATGACATACACCTTGCCTAAAACACGGCTGACTGACGCCTGACCTCCCTGCGATGTTGCTCTAGTCACCAGCCAGTGACCCCTCAGCTGGGTCCCACCGTCTCTATCATGACCTTCGTGCACAACTGAGCCTCGACTACCCTCTCCAGGTACCGAAACTGAACCAACTCTAGACGCTGCAGTCTGTATTGGTCCCTACCTGCCGACTATCTAAGAAGGCTGCCTGCAAAACCTCTTCAGATGTCCATCCTGTCCACATGCCCGACACTCTTTCAGAGGCCTAGCGCACCGCGCCCAAACATGTCATGGCTGTCTAAACTGGAAGCGAATCACCGAAGAACTCCCACGAGGTGGTCTAGCTGAATCCCTGGCATGATTTCCCTGCAGAGACTCATCCCATCCATGCTTCCTACTGTCTGAACCATTACCCAAAGCTGTCGTCCTACCCAAGCTATATTTCCCCCTTTAGTTTCCCTCAGCTATGAGTGCCTAATTCAACGCTTTGGAGAAAGAACCCAACTTGAAGATGTTCACCTTCACCCGAATGGTGTGCCGTAAGCCATCCTTGAAGCACCTCACCCTAGCTGCGTCATCGCTCACCATACCTGGTGAAAAACGAGACAACACTGTGAAGGTATCTACGTAGTCCGTAACGGACATGTCTCCCTGCTGAAGACTCAAGAACTCATGAGCTCTCTCTTCCCTCAGTGTCTCTGGATAGAAGTTCTCGAAGAACCTGTCCTCGAAGTATTTCCATGATAGTCCCTCCTGCCTACGAGCATGTACCTGTACATCCCACCAACACTTTGCCGGTCCTCTCAGCATGTGCGTCGCCAGCTTGACCCTCTGCCCTGGAGGAGCCTCGTGCTACTCGAAAATCATCTGCATACTCTTTATCCAGTTCTCGCCCACCTGTGGACCACCCTCGCCCTGAAAAGGCGGTGGGTGCTGCGAATGGAACTCCCGCGTCAGATACGCCATAGAAGGCTCTGTACTCTGTGTGCCTCTGCCAATCCCTTGCAAGACGTGTACCAGGCTCGCTTGGAGCTGCTTGTCGTGCCACGGCCCGAACGATGCCAAACCCGACTGCTGTCCTACCTGCACTGGATCCTGAACCAGATCTTATCCCTGAGCCTGTACCTGCAGCTCATGCTCTGCCTGTACCGAATTCTAACCCTGATCCTACAGCACTGTATCATCCCCTTCCTGATGCGCCATCAAGTCGTGAAGTAGTAACCCACCGAATACCATAAATGGTCAAACATCCCATACATATATATAAATATATATTCTATGCAGATAAGGAAAATAGTAAAAGGCAGTGCATAACAACTACCCTTACTCCCCCTCACCGCAACCCATGCCCCATGGCATCCCGACCTCATGGCCTCCTTACCTGCTCAACAGAGACAAGTATCAAAAGTATCTCGGGCCATGATCGTCCTGACAACTCACATTGCCGCAAACCGATGACCGAGTCACCCAATCCTGACAGTTACACTGCCTCAGTCATAGTACCTGCCTTCTCTCATTAGATTTAGACCCAAATATCCTGTAACATGCAATTCCACAAAATATAAAGCATGGAATACACATTACACAACTAGAAATTCTATCAGGAATTTCACCGTTTCACATTTCAAAGAAAATAAAGCATGGAAATTGATTTGTTTTATTCACATGGTATTATCACTTCACAAATAATACATGCAATTATGAAATTGAAATACCCTAAAAATGTGCCTATCAAAGCCAAGCAAGGTTGCCTTGCCATATCGGACCAAGGTCTTATTCTCCCTTACCTTACCGGGTCAAGCGTCTCATATCACAATCCACAACATCACACATCAAGTGAGCCACCGAGGTGGAAATCATATCAACTATAATCTCAGCAAAAAGCAAACAACAATTCCCACTCATGGAAACTTGGTCCATCCCTCGTACTTGGGGCTGCAGGCACCCATGCCCAAGATAGAAACCCAGTTCCAGTAACAACAACCTATCTCCAGTCTACCATATCCCAAGTACTAAAACTAGTAGAAATAAATGAGAAGACTCAAACTCATTAGTAGCTGGAAAACACTGCTACTTAATCCCTGTCAAGAATTCCTCTGATACCACTTTGTAACGACCCGGACACGACCAGCCACCAGAACAGTGCCGAACTGGTCAGGTGTCACTACCTTAGGCTCACCTTTCCTGAACGCCAAAGGTTGCCGAATAGCAACGAGGGTCTGAATAGGTATTCTGGGGATGCTATAACCTCTCGGAGGATCATATTAACGGTACTGGTCCATGTATAACAGTAAAGATGCAGTAGAAAGAAAGACTCAGCAGACTCGAACCAGACCCGCATAGTGGAAGCACATTCAATAACAATAATCAATGGAAGAAATATAGAAAACAACTACAGTGGAAAGTAAACAGAACAACATGCCAGCAGTAAACTGCAACAAGTACTGTAAACAACCAAGCATGCATCCAAAGCAAGTCATACACAACTGAGTATAAAAAGGGCACCAATGTAAAACCAACATAAGCTACAATAAGTAAGCATGCTGATACAAAAAAGTAAACATAATGAAGAAAACCCCAGCTAGGCATGACCTCAAGGTTCATACCGTCTCCATGCAAAAACTAACGTGACCCAGCTCCTGAAGCTGGCCTCTTTCCTGCATGTAAATCCATAAAGTCTGCAGACGTCTAGAAGGGCTCATGTAGGGTGTGAGAAAAATCTCTATAGGATACCTCCCAATGGTGCGTACCAAATATATGTGTTTAAGCAGTCATTCATTTACAAGGAAAGCAGTAAATAGTACAATGCACAAATAAACACACAACTCCACTGGTGCTCAACAGCCACCTTGGAGTATCACCTGCTTCCGCCAACACCGGAATCTCTGTCGTGTAACCCGGCACCATTTTCCACCTAAAACCTCGTGTCTCAAGTACCGACTTCCTGAAGGAACGCCCAAAATAGTAACCTGACACCATGTGCCTTCTGACACCTAGTGTCTCATGTACCAACGTCCCGAAGGCACACCCAAAATAGTAAACTGGAACCATGTGCCTTCTGACACCTAGTGTCTCAAGTACGGACGTACCGAAGGCACGCCCATCATCTGGAGGCTCCTCACCTCCCACATGTCTTTCTACGACAAGCAACCCCAACCAAAATACCTAACCGCAACTACGGGGGCATCTACCCACACGAGTGGTCAAAACCACCTCATCACGGAGTATCTCCTTGTGCACACTACTCAATGTACCGGGTGAGTGGGAATCACCAAAATAGTCCTATGAAACCAAAACGTCTGACACCTCGTGTCCCTGTGACCATGTCGCTCAAGTCGAATGGCATCGCCATCCTAGTATCTGGGGCCATGACCAACCTGACAGTCATACTGCCTCAAGCCGAAATCCATGACGCCAAACCCCATGGTCAAAACCACCCAAAGTAACCCAGGCAAAGCCCCAACATGTGATCAACATCACTCTAGAATAACCGGGCCAAGCAAACACAACCCCAAGTGTCGATTAGATGCAATTCAACAATCGCATATACTACATAGTTAAACAGAAAACATAACCAGGCAAAAGCAACTAAATAGTCGAATTGCACTATACCAGGTGTTGTCCCATACCAGCACAGAGGTCATAAATGCCTCTAACAATTTATAAAAGGCTTTAACAAATTAAAATAAATAGTTTATGCCAATCATTTATCATTTAAAACCATTTTGGCGTTCCCTGGCCAAAATGCCCCGACGAGCAACGACCCCTCACCAGGCCCTGCTCTTGCAAACTTGTAACCGGGCATACCCAAAGGCATCCCAGAGTTCCCACAAACAATATAGAATGAAAAAGCAGATAAAACGTGCCCTGCTCAAAATTCACAAAAACACGCCGAAGGACGCTTCACCCAAATAACTATGAAAACAAAAAATGAGGTATGCACCACCTACCTGAGACTCGCACGATGCTACTCCTCTAGTAACAACAACAAATTCGATCTAAAACGCAGTAAATCTACAAAATATTCCAAACCGCTCAAAGGGATATAACTCGTTCTAGAACGAAAATAAAAAATGGCTAAAGAGGAATCGAGGCCTTACCGAGGGGGTTCCAACGCACTAATCAGAGCTCGAATCGGGTCTCAGATGGATGATCGGGAGGAGAAAAGGGGTTCGGCCGGCTCTCCCTGCTCAACCCGACGAAGGGGATGAGTTCTGCCTCAAAAACGAGGCTACTTCCCATTTTAACTAATAAAAAGAAATTACACGGCATGTACTTTAGGACTACACACCGTGTATATTTGATTTAACTATTCAAAAGACAGCTGATTCTGCCGACTTACTTTCCGAACCTACTGACATGAGTACACGGCGTGTACCTCTGGGTACATAGTGTGTACTGAGTTCCACTTCTCTTCCTTGCCGACATACCCACACTCCATGTATATCCCCCATACACGGCTAGACTACATGGTGTGTCCAAAAGGAACACGACATGTCCCTAGTTATTACCAGGCCAATAACCTACATGCCATGTATGGCCTCACACGGTCGGGGGTCTACACTGCGTGTTCAAAACTACATGCCGTGTAGTAAGAAACTACTACATGGTCATCCCACGACATGTACTCAGCAAGCACACATACTGTCACTCGGTTAACACATACACGGTGTGTACTAGAATGTACCTGGCGAGTAGTCTAAATATTTCCAGAAACTTAGCATTTTCACCAGTTTCCTCAGAAACCAATCAAAAATTCAAACAGGGTCAGGATTTTGACCCGTTCTGGAAACCCGGGTTCTTACACATGGTGAGACATATCCCTAGGCATCAGAGGATTGGATAGAGTCGGTGTTTCACAATTTCATGATTGTTTAGACCACAGTAGATTAGATGGTGGCTATGGAATCCAGTATTTTACAAAGAGAAGTTGGGCGTTGGTGGAGCTCGGTTATCTAGATGCATAATGGGTTGACACTATCATGGGATGACATACAATAGCTGACCTATGAGAAGTACTATCTCTCATACTTACATTCAGTTTGGATATAAGAGATTTTGGAGCTTCAGTAGGGAGGGATGATAACAGAAGAGTGTACAGAGGGGTTCACAAACCTTACGTGATACTCTCTTGACAAGATCCACAATGAATACTTCTGAGCACGAACGTTTGAGCAGGGACTACATAGAGAGATCGGTTCCAGAATATTACCCCTATGCATTCCCACATATTCTTGGGTGGTAGAGTGGGAACTTGTGACCAATATATTTCCTTCAGAGGGGTACTAGATAGTTGGAGTAGGCTTTGTGAACAATAGAGATGAGATGTCTACATTAGGTAGAAGAAATCAGTTGACAATATCTCAATGCAAGAGGCCTCCCCATGACCAGACTCACGTACATTTTCAAGGACAACACAGAGGAATATGGTAGACTAGAGAGGGGAAGTTCTACACATGTGATGGGGGAGTTCACATAGAATATGACTACCCAACTTGATATTATGAGGAGAATAGGAAGATAGGTGACATACCTCCATGATAGTGGAAACCCAATGATAATGGATATAATAGGGGAGATCAGAGTGGTCCCCAGGGAGGTGGGTATAGAAGAGGAGCAAGAGGGATTTATGGGTGGTGGATGATACTGTTAGATCATTCCACTACCACCACCGGGCGTCCCATGTCAGGATCAGGGAGCTGGTGGTTAGGGCTGTAACACCCCGACTCCAAATGCGCAGATTCGGTGAATTATTACATATCATTGGCTTGATCAAAAAAGATTAAGTCCTGAAATACTAATTAGTTTAGTAGCCTTGAAGTACTAGATACATTCATTAGGTTTACATGACATCGTAAAATGGAAAACTACAAAAACATTGTTTCCATAGATAACACTGAGATCCCATAGACAATCCCTGCAGGTCAGTGATAATATACTTCTTCGCATCCTGGAAAAAATAAAATATAGAAAGGGGTGAGCTCAGAAGCTTAGTAAGGATAACGATATAATGGAAACATTCATAAATAAGTATAAACATTTAAGGAAATGTATAAGACTAAAACAAAAGAACTTTAAATATGAACTTCAACATAATATGGAAAAGTTAAAATCAAATAATTTCATTTAATTATTCACATGGATATTCTACTAGCTAAATAATCACATGCAATATCAAAATCTACTTTCATAATGATGGAATGCATAATGCCAGACATTCATAACCACAAATTCAAGGCCTTATGCCAAAAATAAAACTAAGATCTTGTCAAGGCCTTGTTCCAAAACACTAGTTTGTCTCATGAGACCTACCGATGTGTCAAGGAGATATAGATGGATCCACCCATCACATACTATGTCCAATTCATTCCTCATATGAAAAGGTTTAAACATAACATAAAAATTCATATTAAAACTATCATACGAAATGTCAATACACTATCCACAAACCATGAATGGTGTAAAAATAACACATCCATTGTGAAACATATCCCAAAAAACTTTCATACAATATAGAAGATTTGTATCATAATATATCATCTTCAAACAAGTTTAAAATCCGTAAAAGGATGTTGACATAGATGAAAATTATTTGTATAACTCTTTGAGAGAAATATCCCCTTTATAGGAAATCATTTAAAAGTTACTCAATTTAAAAAGGAATACATTTAAAGACATTTTTTTTCATCAATTTTTCACATACCACTTTGAAAAATTTGAAAGGAATTGGCATTTTAAAAACATTAATGTCCATATAAATAAATCCCTACAAACCATATTCAAAACAGGGACATTAATGGGAATGATTTAGAAGAATAATTATTTAAAACATTTGGAATGATGTTTTAGTAAAAAAGTACCTTAAAAGAATCCCTTTGAAAACTCTTTCATTAAACATGGACATGGATAATAAATATTTCCCAGTTGATACTTATGTAAAAACAACCTTGTATAATAAAGAGATTGTGAAATTAACCCTTACCTTGCACTTTCCTTTTGGTCGAGGTTACATTTAACCTCCTGTATAATGACCATTGTATGTTATTAGATTATACCAGAACCATATTAATATTTATTATATCACACATGATTCATTTATGACTTCTTATTAGTCATTTTATATAGATTTCCATGTTAAATTAACATTTCAGGTAATAATCTCTTTCTTTATCATACATATTTTAACTTTTTATTCTTGATCACATCATTTAGATCATGATTTAAATACATCCAGAATATGACCCTTTATTTATAAATAATACATATTTAGAATATAAATATTTATAATTGATAGATATATGAAATATAAAATACCATTTATGGAGATGGTAAGCCGTACGTACGCATAAACATTGTTTCTGTTTTCATATCGTATCAAAAAGAAGTAAGTGAATAAAATATTTGTAAGTAAATTCATATATATATATATATATATCTAGTAGCATTATTATGTCATATATTACATACATATTAGTAATATATATTTTTATAATCATTAATGAATGGTGAACTTGGAAATGAATCTCATCTCGTTGTGGTGACGGTAATCTGTACGTACACACGAGCGACAATATCATTTCCATAAATGAGTGGAATTGGATGGTATATTAGTTTTACAAATACATTATCATGTTATTTACATTATTTATATGCATATTACTCATCATTATATCCTTCCAAATAAGATAGTGTTGGATAAAAAATTACACCATGATGTGGAGATGGTAAGCTGTATGTACGCACGCATGGTGACATTATCATTCATAGGATGGATAAAATAATCAATAGAGTTTTTCCATTCCGTAAAAACATCACATTATATATAAGGTCCTAGAGTTGTTATTTTGTTCTAGTAATAAGAAATAAATAGTAAGTGGAAGATGAAAAGAACTTGAAAGAGGGTGGTGAAATCATTACCTCTTCTTCGGGTTCTTCCTTTTGATTAGATCAAAATAACTTCATAGCTTGGATTTCTGATCTAACTAATGCCTATAGGATTAAGGGAGGATAGTTGGAAGTATATTTGGGTGGGGTTTGGCCAAGCCAAATGGCTTTGGACGTGTGAATTTGAGGGAAGGGGAAGTGTCTTTTATAAGAGGGGTGAGGGGAACCTTAGGAAAATCATAAAATAATATTTCATAATAAAATCATTTTCAGTTTCAAATGGCTAAAAAATGTATTATTTAATTTATATGGTGGATATGGGTCGAAAAACATCAACCAATAGTTTTTATACAGGTTTGGGTCCTTATATTAACCTTATCTTTTATATTTAACTCTTAGTTAAATAGTTTGACATTTACCAGGTCTCTTTGTATTTTTAAATTATATCATTAATAAACTTACTACAAACATCAAAGAGAACCCCAAGATGTTCATTATTGAAAAATATAATAATATTTATTCCCTTTGGAAGAACCTTATATTTTTAGTAATTTAATACCACATTATAATATAATAGTTTTTTAAAACTCTTTCTTGTCAATTTTTCCACTATTTGGTATTTTTTTTCTAAATTCATAACATCATTATTACTTAGAAACCAATTCATCTATCCAACCATAACATGTAATATTATCCTATAAAATTAGTGGAATTCAAATAATGTCTCAAATTACATTTATTTAGATATTTATAATATCAAATAGTAAAAAATTTCACTAATTAGGTAATTACTACATCATCATTGTGTCAAAAATAAATTAAATTATTTAATGAATAAAAAATATAAATAAAATAAAATTTTTTATGAAATAATTTTAGATTTATAATGAATATTTATTGTTGAACTTATCTTATGTGTAACCCTATTTTAAAAATGGTTTAGTTATTAAACATTGAATTTAACAGTTTAAACTCTTCTATGAATTAAATAATAATAAATTTCCTAATATAATAAAAGTATACCTAAAGGATCATATTTTATTCCTATGGTTGTTTTTTGTAAAATTACACTTATCCAATAGAATTAGGACATGTTTTAGGGTAATAGTAATATCATTTTTACCTTTAATTACCCTATTTACTTTTAACCGTGGTAAATAAAAGTCAAAAGTTACTATTCACCAAAAAATATTTTCATCTCATTGAACTACATTTTTATAAATGATATCAACTGAGTCTCTCATATTTTCAAAATTCAACTCACAGAAGTGATAAAATTAAGTTTTATTTAAATTTTCAAATGCTCCTATGAGGTGGGTAAAAGACGGTAAAAAGTTCAATAATATTTTTATATATCTAAAAATATTATAAACTGAATCCAATGAATTAAATTGAACATATATAGGTATTATGTTTCTATTTTTACCTAAAATATATTTAAATAAAACAAATAATTATTTAAATAATAGTCGGCTTTAAACAATAACTCATTGTTTTTCACTATACGTCAAAAATTGAAAGTTTTCAGAAAAATACGAAAATTTCACACTAAGATAATTTTGTAATTATGAATTAAAAAAATATGTCTATTATAAAAAATTTAAAACATAGAAGTTTTATTTATTAATTTAATATTAATTCTCATTGTCAAAACCAAAAACCATTTTTTAAGAAATAATAACTCACAAAAGATTGATACTTGTTTATGTTCTATTTCAAAGTGAAATTATTAATAATGAATAAAATATGATTAAATGGTAAAGATATAATATATTTATACTTCCAAACCATTAAAATTTATAATTTAACACTACAATTTATTTTGATTAAAAAAGTTGTTTTCAGTTAAAATATAGTATTTTTCACTATTCACCTAAATATGAAAGTTATCAGAAAAAAACCAAAAATTTATTGAATCTAAATTCTTATGTCCTAGTTCTAGAGAAGATGTTTATTTGTTCAAATTGAATATATAATAGTTTAAAATATTGGATTTAAAAATGGTTCTCCATTAAAAGGCGGTAAAATTTCATTAAAAAAACTTCATTTAACTAAAAAAATGTATTTGTTTTTTCATTATATCTAAGAAACTCATAATATGGATTATAAAAGTATAAGGATTATATAAAGTTGAAAATTTAGTTAATAATATTCATAAAATTGTTTGAATGTCTAGTTTGGTAAGTCGTGGTGTGCTTAAACTCAGTGTTGCGTGTAGTGCATGTTATTGAATTACTTTGATGAAATAACGTACATTGAAATCATGGGGTGTTATATTCTTCCCTCCTTCAATAAATTTCATCCTCCCAATTTGAAATTGTTCTTCAAAAATAAAAGGATAAAAATAGAAAATACCTTTGTGGGAAGACCCACATCGGAAATTGGGTTAATAAAATTTAGTCTTAATAAGAGGAAATGGGGAATGAAAAATTCACCACCAAATTATGATCTAGATTAGGAAAACATTGGTGGAAATTAGAGAGACATAATTGGAGAAAAAATGTATATATTAATAGGGAGTGATTGAGGTCATCATTACCAAACAACTGTACAATTGAGGGCCTCAAATCCATCAATCTACGATGATTTAAAATATCATTGGTTTAACAGAAACATAAGTTACTAGGATAATGAATTTTTAGTTTTAAGACCCCTTACCTAAATTTTGAGAATTAATTTCTTCATAGAATAAGAGAACAAGAAATATATACTTGACAAGTAGAGTTTTATCCTTTAACTAATTTCTACCACAAACTCATCTTTCACTCTAAAAGATAATAGAACTTAAAAAATATTATATTTATCCTATTCGTATAGGGTTAAAAAATGTACTTATAATTCATATACCAAAACATTAAAAAAATTACATTATTAAACCTAGGACATCACGTTGGCCAGAGGTTGGGGATACACCCATGTCTCCCTTCGGTTGTGGGTTCAAGTCTCGTGGCCTTGCCAGACATGAAGAGGTACCGCCCGACCCCCAGGTTGTCCTTTTTATGGTAATCCAAAAATAATCTCAAACTAAACATATCCAAAATACTTCTGTCCAAATACATAGTCCATAATTCATAAAGAAGGTAAACAAAATAAAGATCCTTTTTTCCATGTAATAACTTGTGAACACCATCATCATGTATTCTTTTAAAACCCTACCACATCCTGAATTACCATAAAAACATATTGATTACAGTCATGCTGCCTTATTCCTTATAGAATAATGGATATTCTTCTTCTATACAAAAATGTTTTAAACTCAAACAATTATGGAATATACAAATCATTAATTAGTTTTAGGGTACTCAAGATTATCCAATATAATTAATCCAAATCAATAATATATTATTCCAAAATCACTACCTCAGAATCAGAACCATATTATGGTTTATCTTTCTCTAAACCATATATTTTCCAAACATTTAACTTGTTATTGAGTCACTTTTCATGGCTACACACAATCTCAAGTCCTTAATGAAATAGTACTGCATTACAATCCTTATATAATCTATAATTCTTATAACATTTACATAATTAATACAATACTCAAATGACACAATACATTAATAAAAATGTAAGAAATATAATCATTCCTCTTCATCTTCGGTAGTATCATAACTTTATTATTATCCAATAGTAGCATTTGGGGTATTCTCTGATTATTTGGACATTGATTCACGAATTTTCCCAACTCCCTTCAGATGAAGAATTTTACATTTGAATCTTTTTTCTTACCCTTTATGTCATGTACTTGGTGTCCTTTTTCTCCACACATATAACAAACTCTCATTCCCTTCATGTATTTACCAAGTTGATTCTTTCCATAGTTATCACATATGAGAAAGTCCTTCTTTTCTCTCTTCCCTTTATCCTTCCTTATATCTTCCAACCTTTTCTTCTCTTACTTCTCTTCAAAGCCATAGGACATAGAGAATTATTTACTTATCTTGTTAACACATGATACTATTTCATCATATATTGAGAAAAAATGGGAGTCTATTTCCCTTATAAATGTTGTCTTAATACCGTGAAATATATGATTCTTCTTACTCTTTGGATCATACGTATTGCTGGAGTTCACATTCCTTCTACTGGGTGCAATTTCGATACAATAACATACACTAGGTCAGTTTAGGAATTACAATGAATAATTCCAAACATGTAAAATACCTAACATAAAATGAAAATTTTATGGATATAATCCATAATCATAAAAAATGTTTTCCTTGAGGTAGTATATACTCATAAACCCTTCATAATGGTTTCTAAATAATATGAGAATTATCCTAAGCATATCCCCCAGGAGTGTCGTAACAAAGAGTGCAGCAAGACCCGTTGTTGTGCACCAGTTCCCATTCTGACTCTAGCACAAAACAGTGTTTTTGAGTTTTACCCCTAGGTACATTTGTGCCAGAAATGCCTCTACCTGCTCATATCCAAACAGGTATGTACTGCTTGGAAAACTCACAAAATCTCTACCAAACCAAAATTTTAGGATGTTCTTCTATACTAATCCTCAAAGTCTATATTAGGGCTATGTTCTCTAATCATAGTTTACCTAAATCTAGTTTCTGAGGATTGTATTAAACTTTCTCTGATACCAACTGTAATGCCCTGACCCCAGAAGCACAAAGTCTATTCATTATTACATATCATTGGCATGATCACAAAAGATCAAGTGTCGAAATACCGATTAGTTTAGTATCCTTGAAAGTACTAGATACATTCATAAGGTGTACCTTACATTGTAAAATGAAAAAATACAACAATATTGTTTCCATAGACAACACTAAGACCCCATATACTATCCCTGCAGGTCAGTCATAATATTCTTATTCACATCCTAGGAAAAATAAAACACAGAAAGGGGTGAGCTCAGATGCGTAGTAAGGAAAATGATTTTGTAGAAAATTTCATAAATAAACATAAACATTTAAGTCAATGTACATGACTATAACAAAATCCTTTTTAAACTTGATTATCAGCATCATATGGAAATGATAAAATAAAATAATTCCATTTAGTAATTCACATGGATATTCTACTAGTCGAATAATCACATGAAATATCAATAGCCACTTTTATAATGATGGAATTAATAATATCATACTTACATAACCACAGATTCAAGGCCGTGTGCCAAGACTACAAATAATATTTTGTCAAGGCCTTCTACTATCCAAGACACTAGTTTGTCCAGTGAGACCTACTAATGCATCAAAGAGCTATAGTGGGCTCCACCCATCACTTACTAAGTCCAATGCATTCCTTATCTGAAAAGGTTTAAACATAACATAATCATTCATATTAAATCTAGCATATGAAATGTCAATACTTTATCCACAAACCATGAATGGCGTAAAAATAACACTTCCACATTCAAACATTTCACAAAAACCTTCAATATAATATGTAAGATTTGTATCATAATAAATCAACTTCAAATAAGTTTAAAATCCATCAAAAAATGTTGACATAGATGAAAATGATTTGTAAAACTCATTGAGAGAAATATCCCTTTGTTATAAAAATATTTAAAAGTCACACAATTTAAAAAGGATGAAATTTAAAGACATTTTTTGAATCAAGGGGCCCCATACACTTTGAAACTTTTTAAATGAATTAACATTTTAAAAATATTCATTTCCATATAAATATATTCTTAAAAACTATTTTGAAACATCATCATTAATGAGAATGATTTATAGGAATAAATATTTAAAAAATTTGGAATGATATTTTTGTAAAAAACCCCTTACAAGAATCCATTTGAAAACTCTTTCATGAAACATGGACATGGATAATAAATATGTCTCATTCGATACCTATGTAAGAACAACCTCGGATAATAAAGATATTGTGAAATTAACACTTAACTTGCACATTCCCTAGGTCGATGGTACGTTTAACCTCCTGTATAATGACCATTGTATGTTTTCAACTCATACCAGAACCATATTCATATTTATTATATCATACATGATTCATTTATGACATTATACTACCCATTTTATAATTATTTTCATTTTAAATTAACATTTCGGGTAATAATGTCTTTCTTTATCGTACATATTTTAACTATTTATTATTGATCGTATCATTTAGATCATGATTTAAATACATCCAGAACATAAAATTTGATTAATAAATCATAAATATTTATAATATAAATATTTATAATAGATAGATATACGAAATGGAAAACACCATTTATGGTGACGGTAGGCCTTATGAATGCATAAATGTTGTTTCTGTTTTTATATCGTATTGAACAAAAGTAAGTGAATAAGATATATGTAAGTAAATAAATAAATAAATAAATATATATATATATCTTCGGTAGCATTATTATGTCATATATTACATACATATTAGTAATATATATTTTTGTAAGCGCCGATGAATGGTGAACTTGGAAATGAATCTCATCGCGTCGTGGAGACGGTAATCCGTACATACGCACGAGTGACAATATCATTTCTTTAAAGGTGTGGAATTGGACGGTATATTAGTCTTATAGAGACATTATAATGTTATTTTCATTATTTATATACATATTACTCATCATTATATCCATCCAAATAAGATAGTGTTGAATAACAAATCACACCACAACGTGGAGACGGTAAGCTGTACGCACGCACGCATGGTGACATTATCATTCATAGGATGGATAAAATAATGAATTTGGTTGTGCCATATTATTATAACATAAAATTATATATATGGTACTGGAGTTTTTATTTTTCTATGGTAATAACAAACAAAGAGTATTTGTAAGAAGAAAATAACTTGGAAAAGGGTGGTGAAATCATTACCTCTTCTTCGCGTTCTTCCTTTTTATTTGATCAAAAGACCACCTTAGGTTGGAATTATGATCTAAATAAGGCCTCTAGTATTAAGGGAGGATAGTTGGAAGTATATTTGGGCATGGTTTGTCCGAGAAAAATGTCTTTGGAGGTGTGAATTTGAGGGAAGGGGAAGTGTCCTTTTATAAGAGGGGTGAGGGGCACCTTAAGAAAAAACATAAAATATTATTTTATAATAAAATTATTTTTTGTTTCAAATGGATAAAAAATGTATTACTTAGAGGTTAAGGGAGGTATGGGTCGAAAACCAATCAACCAATTGGTTTTATATAGGTTTGTGTCACTATATTAACCTTATCAATTATATTTAACACTTAGTTAAATACTTTGACACTTACCATGTCTCTTTGTATTTTTATATTATATCATAATAAACATACTATAAACTTCCAAGTGACCCCAAGTGGTTCATTAATGACATATATAATAGTATTTAATACCTTTGGCCTAACCATATATATTTAGGAAAATAATACCAATTAATAATATAATATTTGTTTAAAAAACTATTTTTTGTCAATTTTGACAGTGTTTGGTATTTTGTTTTTTCTAAATTCAAAACAGCATTATTACTTTGAAAAAAATTCATCTAACCTATCCTAACATGTCACATTAAGCAATAAAATTAGTTTAATTCAGAAAACTTCTCAATTTACATTTATTTGGATATTTATAATATCAAATAGTTTAATATTTCATTAATTTGGTAATTACTGCATCATCATTGTATCATAAATAAATTAAATTATTTAATTATTAAAAATTATAATTAAAATACCATTATGTAGGAAATAATTTTATCATTCTAATAAATATTTATAGTCTAATTTATCTTATGTTTAACCTTATATTAAAAATTGTTTAGTTATTAAACATTGAATTTAACAATTTTAACTCTTCTTTGAATTAAAAAATAATAAATGTCCTAATCTAATCCATGTAGACCTAAAGGATCATATTTTATTTTTAAGGTTGTTTTGGTTGAATTAAACTTATCCATTAGAATTAGGACATGTGTTTGGGTAATAATAATTTCATTTTTACCTTTAATTACCCTATTTATTTTAACCGTGGTAAACAAAGTCAAAAGTTACTATTCCCCAAAAAATATTTTCATCTCATCGAACCACATTTTACTTAATGATATCATTTGTGTCTCGAGGATTTTTGAAATTCAACTCACAGAAGCAGTAAAATTATGTTTTATGTAAAATTGCAAATGCTCCAAGCAGGCGGGTAAAAACGGTAAAATGTTTAAAAAAATTGTTATATATCTAAAATTATTATAAACTGACACCAATGAATTAAATTGAACATATATAGCTATTATTTATCTATTTTGTCCTAATATAAATTTAAATAAAATAAATTATTATTTAAATAAAAATTCAGTTTTAAACAATAACTCAGTGTTTTTACTATTCATCAAAAATTGAAAGTTTTCAGAAAAATACAAAAATTTCACCCTGAGCTAATTTTGATATTATGAATTCAAAAATTATGTCCATTTTACCAAATTAAAAACATAGAAGTTTCATTTATTAATTTAAAATTAATTCTCGTTGTCAAAACCAAAAAGCTTGTATTTAAGAAATAATAATTAACAAAAGATTGATACTTTTTTATGTTCAATTTAAAATTAAAATTATTTATAATGAATAAAATTGGATTAAATGGTAAAAATATAATCTATTTATACTTCCAAACCATTAAAATGTATAATTTAACACTACAAATTATTTTGATTAAAAATGTTGTTTTCAGTTAAAATATAGTATTTTTCACTATTCACCCAAATATGAAAGTTTTCAGAAAAACACCAAAAAATTATTGAAACATAATTCTTATGTACCTATTCTAAAGAAGAATTTTGTTTTTTCAAAATTGAATATATAAAAGTTTCAAATATTTTATTTAAAAAGGGTTCTCCATTAAAAGGCGGTAAAATTGCATTTTTTTTAAAAATACTTCTTTTATCTGAAAAAATTGAATTTGTTTTCTCATTATGTCTAACAAACTCATAATATAGATTCTAAAATTATAAGAATTATATAATGTTCACAATTTAGTTATTACTATTCGTAACCTCTTTTGAACGGCTAGTTTGGTATGTCGTGGTGCGCTTGAACTCGTTGTTGTGTGTAGTGCAACTTATTGAATTACATTGAAAAAATAACGTACTAGGAAATCTTGGGGTGTTTCAAGGGATGTGGATTTCTATAGGATTTATAAGCTTATGACCCTGCAACGAAAAATATGATAAGAGTTATGCTTTGCTTCCCTTCTAAATTCTACAGTAGAAATATGTATACACTATTATGAAGTAGTTTGATGGAGTTTCAGATATGATCCTAGAATTTCCAATGGAGTTTTTTAATAACCCTTTTTTCATTGGAATGAACTAGTATGTGTGACAATGTTTTAGGTTTGGGGTTACACTCCTTCCAATATAGGTGCATACAAATTGGGTACGCCACATGTTTTTTGTGTCTAGATTATCATGGATGGATGAGTCTACTCAGCAACCTTGATCGTTGGTGCTCTTGAATGCTCAAGATCAACCTTGATGAAATGGCAGATAGTTATCACATATAGGTCGGGGTAGTTGAGACCCCATGAACAGAATTATAAGACTCAATATCTAGAGTTTACAGTTGTAGTATTTTCCATGTGAATGTGGAAAGCCTATATACTAGGAGAGAACTTGGTTGATTACTCCGACCACTAGGGTCTCAGGTATGTCTTCACTCTGAGAGATCTGCAACTGGGATATCAAAATTTGTTGGAATTTCTATAGTGTTATATAATTGAGATATTTTATACTCTAGGTAAGGTCTATATTTTAGATGATTCCCTTGGATGGTAGTCCCAAACTCACTTAGTGCAGGAAGATACCGAGTAATTAGCTTCCCTCCAACTCACCTTGGTGGATCATTAAGGTATAATTTTTTTTATAAGATGGGGTTGACTCCTTATTATCTCAATCATATTAAAGATTCTCGTCTAAGAGACATCGACTATGAGATCTTGTGTTACCAAATATTCTTCTGATTTTCACCTGATGAATTTTCTGAGGAAGGGAGTCACGTCATCCATTTGTAAGAAAAACAGTAATTCTATTCACGATGCAAGAAGAGGGGATGAGGGAGTTTCACACTTCTCCATTGGCTATATATATTAGTGTATGGAAAATCTAGGTGTAGGCTTAGTGTCCCCACATCTATTCTTAGAATGTTCCCTTTGGGGAAAAAAGAATTGAATAAGGGAATAATGTGGAGACTCTTTTTTTGTTGTGTAAGACTTTGGAATATTCCTATGAATATTTTTGAAGTCAAATGATGAGATGACATGTGATTATGAGGCCCAGTGTTCTCAGAAATTATTTTATAAAATAATAATTATATTTTTTGATTGAACGCATGCCTTTATTTAATGAAAGTCTGATAAATATGAAATGGTAAATCAAATCAGAATTGTTAGACCAAAGTTGGGTCCAAAATGTTGTTTTTACCCTAGATGAAACATAATACGAGACATCATGTGTTGTTTGGACCCTCACTCACTATTAGTATGATTAATTGAATAAATTAATTAATTAGTTAATTAATTCCTTTAATAACTTTAGCCAATTTCATAGTTATAAATTGATCGCTATGTTATTTTGGAAAGGGATAACACATTATTCCATTAATATACTTGAGAATATATCATTCCTCCTCCATTGTAAAACCAACATTAAACCTTCGACAGATCACGATGACGTTCTAGAAATTAATGGATCAGAGTGCGGGAAACACAATGATTATTTCTAGGTGTGTTCATTGATGAAGAATGGATCAAAATCTAGGTAAGAATCTTCCCTTTGGATCCCTTAACCTTGATTGAAATTCTTGGACTATAAAATATATATTTTTTTGTCAATTTTTTTCATTCTAGAACATCAACATCTATGGCCAATCTAACACGAGTGTCGATCAATCTAGGCAGGATTCTAGGTTTCTTCTCTTCCTCCATTCTACACGCAATCGACAACTTCCTTTTTTCAATGCATCAAAACAACAACAAATCGTCAATCGAGGCATGGAAATGTGTAGATCTGGGTCCATGGATTCGATATCTATGATTTTTTCCTTATTTTGAGTTGGATTGGAGGTGTAACAACATGCAAAAGAGGAACATAGTCCATCTGGTGTGTGCAAGGCAGTCATGAGATGATGCGCCAGCAGAGCTGCGATGGCCTAGCATAGTGGATCGACTCTAGGTGAGGCAGACGATGGTGATGAGGTGGTTGGTCTATGTGGTTAGGGGAGCAGTGGTGGCTAGTAGGGCACGGTATGGTAGGTGTTCTAGTGGTGTACGGTCCAACGGGGTGTAGTCAAGGTGGCATGGCAGGCGGCAGCAGCAGACCATGTAGGTGTGGTGGGTGTAACAGACCTGGCAGATAGGGTTCATACGTGAGGGGTGGGGGGATAAAACCAAAGGAGAGAAAAAAATATAAATAAAATTAATAATGATGATGATGATGATGATGATGATAATAATAACTTAATTAATCCCCCAAAACTACAACTTATGGAGTCTTATTCATTCATTGTCTATGGTGGTGTGACCTTGTTTATTATAAAATCATTTTAAGACTATATCTAATAATACCCTTTTCCATAAGGATCGCAACTGTGTGATACATTTGGTTATATGAGGCCATTTGAGGAGGCATAACAATGAATTTATGTTTTTTACCTTCAGACCAACAATGAGCATCATGAACTCACCAACCTATTGGCCGGATATTCCATAGACTCAGGGGGTACACTGGAATGACTAGGGATATATGTTCCCAGTTATTACTCCAATATGTTAAGGTTCATGACTATTGGACGAGGCAAAATCACCCATCGTGTGGGCCCCATATGCACTATGTTTACCATTATTACTCTTATAAATCTCATATATAATTAATTTAGATTTGGATTTTGGACTATGAGTAGCCAATCCTGAGTGTTTTTTCACATAGAATACGATGGTTCCCTCCATTATGGATTTTGAGATATGATGCATGGTGTTTCAATCATGAAGAAAATTCAGGTGATGTTCGATGATAACAGTGATCAGGTGATCATATTAGGGATTTCTGACCCTACCCTCCAATTAGGCTGGGTAGAGGCATTCTTAGATTCCTTCCAAGATGTACCATCCAAAAAGGATGGAAAGAGTAGTTTTTTCAATGACGTAGAGTTTAACCCCCCCCCCCCCATCAAAATTGGCACGAGTCCTCTTCCTTCATGTCGAACCTCCAATCGGGTAGGGTGCAGCTCCTTGATGACCTAGAGTGGAACCCCCTTATGATACCAAGGCATTGGTCCTCGACATTTATAGTGGTACCCCCACCAGATAGGGGACATGTCCTAGATGACCTAGAGTGGAACCCCTTGTGATACCAAGGCATGAGTCCTCGACCATTAGAGTGGACCCCCATTGACATAGGCCCATGTCCTCTACAATTACTATTAGTGTGGAACCCCCATCCGTATGGGTGTATGTCATATATTACTACAATTAGACTGGTTCCCGTTATAGACACGTGTGTAGGTCCTCTACAACTACTATCAGAGTAGAACCCCCTAACTCACTAGGGCATAGATCCTATAATTTGAGTTTTTTCCTACTCGACTGTGCGACATAGTGATGAGATGTGGTTTGATGTACCTTTGGACTCACAGGAAAGATAGATGTTTTACCCATTGGAACATGTCCTTGTGATGAGACCTAAAACCATGCATGATGTTTCTTCCACCTAAAGAGGACAGTGTCAAAGTGTGGTGATAGAATCTCTTAGACTTATGTGTCAAGGAAAGACACATAATTTATTGTGCATCATAGATTAAATTTATTTTCGAACATATGATGACTAATTTCTTGGGCTGAGTTGTGAGATGGAGATCCACTAACACTATTGTTCGGGTTATTTGATTAAGGACAGGCACATACACGCACAAACATATATCCTGTTTCAGTACCCACTCCTTGAGTTTTTGTTATTCTACTTCCAGGTGAGGCCAAGAATCATGGGATATTCAATGTGATTTTCAATTCATGATTCTCGTGGTTGGACGAGTCCACTCTCCTACTAAAATTAGCGATGAATTGATGAGATGTTCATCTTCTAACCATTTCAAGCTCCTTATGTTTAGATGAGTTTACTTCCACTCTCTTGTTGGGTTGAGATACAATATTTTACCGTACCTTATTCTATCAATTATTTACCTCTTCAGATGTGCCTCTTACTGCTACCCCTTCATCTTTTAAGGGTGTTCTACTGGTTATATATATACTCACCCATGCATGGGATTTTCCCAACACATTTCATGAATTTTTCAGAAGGTGTATAGGTCGGTCACGAATTAAGAGGATCTTATGGATAAGGACTGCTTGGACCTCATATAGTGGTCGTATCTTAGGGTACAAGAACTGGGCTCTTAGTTTTTTTTTAAATTTTTCTATTTTTCAGATTAGGACATACTTCGGGGTGGGTGTGTATTTTCCCTTTTTATTTTTAGTTTACACTACCATACATCATTCTATTTAGGGGTCCATGCATCATTCTTTTTATTTATAGAAATGTTGCATCTTTTATTTCTATCCCTCCACACTTTTCCATTGGGTTGGATATGTGTATATAAAGGTAGATAGGAAAAGGATTCCCAAATTTGTGTTTAGCCTTTGGCACATTTCACCACACCTATTGTGTATAGGGGGACTGGGGTTGTTGTGGCTCGAGCCCCATCTTGGGTCAGATCATTACATTAATGGTCATGACATGAGTTATCTACCCTAATATAGTTATAATTTGTTCATCTTGGGCTATATCTCCATCTCAAGAATTAATATCATAGCCAAGAGGGAAACCTATACATGGATTACATGCATTGATACATTGTACATTTCATCATATAGGAACAATTTATAAATATAACATACACTTGATTAGTTTAGAACATTATAAATCATAATGTGCAATTTTAAAACTAGTGAAACATTTAACACAAATTAAAAAATTTATACATATTTTATCTTAGAATCAAAAACCATGATGCTTTAGGAATATTCCCAAATCACAAAAATATTTTAAAATTATTCATAATGGTTTATAAATAAAATAAAATTAACCAACGAATATCCCCTGAGAGTTTCAAACCTAGTGCGTAGTAAGGGACAAGTCGTCATGCACCAAAATTATGGACGAGATATAATTGAACCATCTCTTGTCAGAGTTATTACCCCTTAAGGCATCTATGAAAAAATCAAATCCACTTATATTATTTAGACATGGATGTATTTGTAGAAAAAAAACATTATCGTTACCTAAAGAAAACATTAGGATGTTATCCTATACATAGTGTGATCCTCAAAGTTAGTCATAGGGTTTTGTTACCTAATATATGTTTTCCTAAATATAGTTCTCATGGTTTCTACTAACGTTTTTCTAATACCAACTTTAATGAACCCGAACAATATATCCTATATTTTTTGGTTACTTTATTACATTGGTACTAAATTTAGAGATCACATCCAAATGAACTAAATAATTTTTTAGTCTTGGAATACTAGTTACATACTTAAATTTAAATTTACATTTGGGAATTTAAAATATAACATAGTATTTTATTTGGGAACACCATTATTACCTTTATTATGTCCCTGTATATTAAATAAAAATAAACTTCCTAGTATCCAAGGGGAAGGAAACATGATAAAGGTGTGAGATCAGATGATTAGTAAGTGCATGCTTACAAAGGAAAATAATAAGTCAATAATAATATGGTAAGTATAAATGATGATCAAATAATTATATATATATAACCACATGAAATATAAACTTATCCATCAATATCATAACTATTCAAATAATCACATATAAAACAATTATAATATCATAATAATGGAATGCATAGTATTGGACCTATGAAACTCAATATTGATGGCTCATGCTAAGAGATCATACATAAATGTGTAATGACTTAGAAAAATACCTTGTATTGTTTGTTTTGTGAGACCTACTAACATGTTTAGAAGATATATAATTATATTCCCCACACTTCAGTAAATAATTCAAATTCATTCCTCAAATTTATAAACCATACAACATATTCAACATGCCTTAAAAATAAATAACTATCAGTATTGGAAAAACTATCATAAAAAATATCGATACATTCCCTAATAAAAATTATCATAAATCATCTAGATAAATACAGCTATCGAATGAAAATATTATATCCTATGTATAATATTCAATAAAATATGTTAACATAGATTAAAATACTTAAAAAATATAACTAGAAAATATCATGTGGAAAATAACCTTTTCACTTTGAAATCACTTATCTAATGTATACAATATTTCCCAAATATTAATGATAGAATTTTAATTTAAAGTAACTATATAAAGATATTTAAAATAAATTATTGATCATGATTCTGGAAAATTTTATTCATTTTATATATGTTTAAAAACATTCCTCTCACAATTTTTTAAAAAAGTTAAAAAAGATCCTCATTCAGAAAATGATAAAAAGATAAATTTTTTTAAAATTATAAAATGTTCAGATATTTTTTTTAAAATTATTATATAATTTTAAAAGAACTCTTTTATAAATTTTAGGTAATATATGTACATTGTAGAGAAATATTCCAAACCGACTACAAAATACAAGGCCGATTATCAATAAAAATATTATTTCAGTATCGTGAGTACTTAAAGAAAGGAAAATGAAATGAAAAAATTTAATTTTCATAAATAACCATATATAAAGAATATAAATTGGGTTTAATATATAAATTTTTAATAATACTCCCATCATAGACTTAAACATAAACCATCCTTAATAATGATGATATTGTGAAATAAACAATTACATCAGTTTTGGATTCCCTATTATTTGTCTAATCCTCCTATATAGTAAATATATATTTATTAGAAATTTATTATAAAAAATAATTATATATATTATACCTTATATTATTTACATATACTCTTTTATAACCGGTTTCTCAATAGTTAATTTTTAAAATCATTGTTCTGGGTAATAACTACTCCATTTTTTGTTGTATATTTTGCTTTAGTAGTATCAGTCCTTATAATTTGATCATGGTTTCATCATCTTCATAAATTTATATGGATATAAATATAATATAAATTCAATATAAATATATTTATAGTAATTCATAAAGTATAGAGAAAGAAAAATTAATTACACCATTGATGGAGATGGTAGGTCATACGTATGCATTACCCCTATTTTCATTTTTTGAAGGATAAAAAAATGAAATTTAAAAAGTAATTAACCATTATAAAATAATTATTATATCATATATATCATATATATTAATTAAATATATCCTTATTACCATCAATTTCAAAGTAAACTGAAAAAAAATCATGTTTCTTCATAGAGGTGGTAGTCCACCTGAATGGATGGGCGATATTACCATTTTCGAATAGATTGGAAGGTAAAAAAGAAGATGTGATTTTATAATTCCCAATTTATACTTTTTAATAAATATAATATATATAAATTAAATTAATAAATATATCTATCCATGATATGTGGGGATGGGAAATGGATTACATAGGATTGTGAGGCGGTAGTCCACCATACACAAGATCGACAATTTCATTTATAATTTGATGGAATATGAGATCGATAATGGTTATTAAATAAAAAATATAATATTTAGTATATATAAGAAAATATTTTAATTATTTAATAACATTTAGCATCATTTTATGGAGTTGGAAGACAAAATAAAATAAAAACACATGGGTAGGAACTATAACTCTTCTTTAGACAACCTCATATGATTTATACCTAAAGCCTTAAATGTATGGTTTTATTATAAAAACAGTGTCTCTAGGTAATGGTGAGGTTTTTAAGGAAGTTATTTGGGTGTTTATTATGTGAAAAAATGATCTTCATATTTATTTAGGAGAGAATATGGGGTGTCCTAGAATAAGGGGGGGGGAGGTCACACTTGTAAATTTTGAAAAGAATTAAAGTACATTAATGTGTTATTCACACAAAATGGATACCAAAATGGTATTTTTAAAAATATTAGAATATATAGGGTTTAAATATGTTCATAAAATATAATCTAGAAAAGGTTTTAGGTCAGTTTCATAATAATCTCTTTAGTTCAAACCCGATTAAACCGTTTTACCCTTAACCATGATCCCACATTTTTACTGTTTTTCTTTTCATTATAAAAAAATGTATTTAAACTTATTAACTAATATTAAATTTTAGGGTTGAAAATATAGAATCTATTTTATTAAATTTAATTCACATTAGTGTCAAAATTTACTATAAAATTAATCCAACAAATGTGTCAAAAAGCGATTTTTTGAAGGAAAAGTATTATTAATTAAAAATATTTCAAAAAAAAATTAAAAATAGAATATTTTATAGTGCCTAATTGTATTTATAATAATATATTTTAACTAACTTTACATTTGAAACAATTTTAAAACAAAACCTATCTTTTTAAATTCTATAAATAAAACGATACTTTTTAATAAAAAATATGTAACTTTCATTTTTCATAGGAAAATAAGTATATTAAGAAAATTATCCAATAATAAATATAAGATTATTTTGAAATGTTTATTTAAAAAATTATGTTATATTTTTTCAAATTAATTTTCAAATAATTTAAAAAATTAATTATATTATATTTTACGAAAAAAACTATTTTGATGAATTTTTTTTGATGTTTATAAAAACATTACAAGAAATATATTTACTTTTATATAAAAACATTATTCAATATTTTTAAAAAAATATGTTTATTTATATTTATAAAAACAATTTAATTACTAGGTTCTAATTAGATACTATATAATGGTTCATTTAGATATGGGGTTTCTGGTAATTTGTGTTATCAATGTGATTAAATTTATTTAAAAATAAATATATCGGATTATTTTGGGGGTGTTAGCAAGAAAAACTTATTTTATATATAAAAATATTCTTACTGAGACTCCTCCTATCAGTATTTTTAAAATTAAATGTTATATTTTGTTCTAAAACATTCCAATATTTTTATTCTCTCTCAAAAATTAAGGATGGGTTTTGAATGTTTTATCTTATGGAATGTACTGTTTTTAGTTTTTTTATATCTTTCCGAAACATTAATGTTTTTAAGTATTGAAATTAATTTTCAATTTTGAACACTCTTCATGTAACATCATGTGTTTTGAAATTTTGATTTCTATTTTTTCTCTTTGATTCTTTCTCCTCATCTTTTTAAGCATGCGTTTACTTTACTTCTATAACCTTTTTTATCAGGATTATGATAATTAATGTGGGGCTGAAGGATATGATATTAAAGGTTTGATTTCTAAAATAAAATGTTCAAAATTATTTTGAGAGAATAATATTATGAAATATAAGGTATGTTTATATTCTAGTATATTAATGAACATATTCAAATGGTTTTAAAATATTTTTTCAAATTGTATTAATTTCAATAATTTCCATAGTTGTGGATTTATATCTCAAAAGTTGAAATATTTTTGACATCAATTGAAACTTTGGTTTTATGGGGGAAAATGTTATAGTTTATGATGGATCTTTAATTGGTTCTACTATTTTTATTGTTGGATGGTTTAAAAATTAAAATATTATTGAATTTTCAAATTTTTATGATTTTGAATTTTTTCTAATCACAAACGTAGAGAAGTTATGAAACTGAATTATTGAAGAAATCATTTCAGAAATAATTATTTATTTTCATTATTAAAATTAATTTTTGAATTATTGATTTTTTTCGTTGAATTTCAATATGATATACTGAAATTTATATTGGGAACATTCATGAACAATACATTATGGCTATCTTTGAATTGGTTAGTTTATTATACTTTTGATTATAAAAGGGGGAGAATTTATTACCTCACTATATTATGTGGTTTTAATGATTATAAAAACCATTTTTTTATATTAATTTTTTTCATGAATTTTATAATTTCTATTGTAAATTTTTTTCCTGAAAATTTATACACTATATGACGGATAATGTGGGGAATGGATGAAATTTTTTACGTCTTCTATATATATATTCCCATGATTACCTAGTGGAACACATTGTATGGAAAGCAGGTCAAACTGATAAGCCAATGGGAGATGGATATAACTAAAGTTCTCTCTAGGTTCCACCAGATAACCCGTGAAAACCACTAACAATCTAGTGGTGTTAAAATAGAGAAAAAAAATAACCATAAGGAGTGGCCCCCGCCTATATATTTTCACATATAATGAATCTATTAATTGCAGTATTATTATAGAATCAACATATAACCTCAAAAGGCTATAAATACCCTGATAAGTGTTCGTGCATAGAAGTGGTTACCTTAAAGATGATTTTAGAGCTTTATTGTGCCACTTTTCTTCAATTTCAATATCTCTTATAATGTATTCTCTTTACTCGCCACTATTTCATATTATATTCATTATAGAGTTTCTATTGT
Source organism: Viscum album (assembly GCA_963277665.1). NCBI lineage: Eukaryota > Viridiplantae > Streptophyta > Magnoliopsida > Santalales > Viscaceae > Viscum > Viscum album. The sequence goes on from OY728122.1 coordinate 604,140,665, forward strand.
GTTCATCAAAGTGATTATTTTTTTAATGCATTTTATTTTTTACTTTCATTGGCTCTCACAACCACTATGTTTGAGGGGGATAGGTGATCACAACCTTAAAAGTGAGGGAGATTGGGTTTCTATCCCAAAAAAGTTAATGTATTATTGGTTTCCTGAAATAATCACTAAAAATCATTTTTTGTACTTATTATAATGGTTATCTTACTACAACTACTTAAAAACAACAGTCTTGCTTCTTTTAATATATTTCATTCTATAAGAACTAAAAAGAATAGGTTTAAAACAAAACCTCTCATGAATCTGACGGGGAGTATACATCTTGATCCCTTTATTAATTTTTTGATGTCCTTTAACAAACTCTTATTCCCTACAATTTAAATTTATAATCCCACTGAAACAAACCCTTTTAATTTTAGTTTATCACACTAATTGATTTTGTATACATATACCGTAGTTTATATTTTTATAATGTTTTTAAAATATAGTTCACCCACCACATAACATTGATGAGTGGTTACTATTTTATATAATGAATTTGGTCACATGTTGATATGTATCATAGATAGAAATAGAGAGAGTGAAAAAAATGTGTTTATTGATTTATAGAGCATTGATAACAACAAAGTGTTGAACTAGACACACAATTGTAGAAGAAGAGGAAGAAAAGGAATTGGAGAAGGTGTAATATAAGAACAGGTTACTACCTTGGGAGCCACTACTCTACAATGGCTATGATTCTTCCTCTATTCAAACTAATTAAAAGAATCATAATATTATATGTTTTCCATCCCATCAGTTAGAAACAGTATTTAATGAGTACCTTAGACCCCAGGATTATACAACCCCAACCTACTAGGTAACCAAACAATATCTATCTACTATTTATTAGAATACAACCCCTAAAAATAATTAGACCCCAAAAATCACATGAAGAAAACCTACCCCTACGTTCCTATCATTTCCCCATCCTTGAAAATTTAACTTGTCCTCAATATAAATACATTGGAATGTGTCCTCATTATCTTGTTTGGATATATCATTTACCTAATCATCACTAATACCATGGTTCCTTTTAACCATGTAATATTACATCACACCTAAAAGAACTTCAACCCATTCTAGAACTAAATTTCCACAACCATCACCCTGAGAGAATTCACTAGAAATTATTTCACCACTAAAATCATTTCCATGTAAATTCTCCATATTTATGAAATGACAAGTAAAGTGTAGATTAAATTTTATATGAGTCCCTCAAAACTATAACATATTTCATGAAAACACATGAAACACAATGATACTTCCAAATTCCCGACAATATATTCCAACAAATACATCACTCAAACCTTTGTGTGAAAAGAAATATATACCGATAATGATAATTCCACCCCAGGATGATTGAATATTATATATTTAACTTCTATATAGAAAAACAGTTCACAAAGGTAATTGGATGTAACCAATATTTCATTCAAATATCGATAAACAAATATAAACACAAAATTTGTCTAGGATTCCACTAAATAAATATATTGGTCACATACATAAGAATATGTGATAACCAATACCACCAAAACATATATAAAACATTAAAAATTCTCATATATATAGATACATACCTTACTATATGATTAATTTTATCAATAATTCATGTAGTTACTCTAATATATAATTCATAACTTTGAACATGAAGAAAACTTATTTATATAAAATATAATACCTTGGGAAGAAGTGGAGCCAAATAATTGGAATGAAATTGGTTTTCTTATGTCAGAGCACAAAAAATTATTTCTGAGACAGTATCCTTCTATATGTTTTTTGAAATAAAAATATACTTTAACATTATCTGAAACACTATAATCCATGAAATTAGTGAGACATGTGTAGTAGGAATATCATGAAAAATTGTTGTGGGTAGTTGACATACTATAATCCCAATTTTGTCGGCCCTTATACTTACAGATTTCATAATTTTTGTATAAATAAATGTACAATGTCTATAAATTTGTTCATTATCTTAATTAACATGTTTTTTTATAAAATTATAGTTAGAATAAAGCATCTTATCTAAAATATTATTCTTTATATAATTATTATAAATGGAGATAATGATCAATGTAATTATAGTAGCAATTTCATAATCATCATCCAATGTAAAATACTTCATCTCTAAAACTTATCTCATCCAAACATGATTTATATTCTTGAGGGATCATGAATTACTCCATAAGGTTCTTGAAAAAATGTATAGTAGGTAGTAAAACATAAAATTGATGATAGAGGTAATGAAAATCCTTTTTTAATAAGTACAACCAGGGACTAGAAATCGGTATGATAAATTGATATCCACTTGGTATAATATCCATCAATTATTCCAAATGATTAGTAAACCACAAACATAAAACCCTTGAGTTCAGTAAAATACATAGCAGGAATATTAATCACTAGTATCATAGTTGAATAGTTATCAAATTTCTTCTCCTCTTGTAGGGATACTTAAGAATCCTTTTTTAAACAATGTTTATTCAGTATAACTTGTGGGTTATTTTCAATAAAAAACCATATTTTTCAATAAAAAATGATGTGCATGAATCAGATTGGGTACTAATTGTAGTGACATCACTATTATAATAGATTTTGAGGTCTCATGAGAAGAAATAATCAAACGAATAGGTGATATTAGGTGGTTATTGGACATTCCAAACATATATTAAAAGTCATATGATAGTTCCTTGGGAAGAAATGATTAATTAATGTCATGTAAATATAAATAATAAAGGTAAATATAAATTAAACACCATGTTTCTTCCATGTCGATGAATACATTTTATAATTCATCATTGGAGATAGTTTATCGAATCACTACTAGTAACTAGGACTGGTAAGACTCTATGAACAATCGATATATTTCACCAAAAAATAAAAGAGATTTGAAGTGTAAACCCATTGGTATTATGGGAATGGACCATTAGTTGACCATGTAAGGAAACTAATATGCCATTGAATATTAAAACCCAAATGGAAAAATTAACTGATCATAAAAAATACCATCTTCCAACTTGGGACTCTTAATAAACTCTGAAATATTATTTGTAATTGAAGATCAACCAATTGATAGGACAACTATAGGTTCAAGAGTTATAATTAGTTTATTAACATAGATGAATAAATATCATGTGTAAAACAAAAGTAAATCATGGAGAACAAAACTACATGATTATGAAATTATTTTAATAATTCAACTACAACAGTTTGAGAATAAAAAACAATTAAAAAACATAATGAAATTCAATATTTTTTATGTTTCATCTTATTTGATTTATCCCCCTCAAAAAATTACTTCTAATTCTTATAAATTGAATTATATATAAAATTATCAAACATATCAAGTGATAATTAATTTTATTTCACATTAATATATTTTATAATATCCTTAATTGGTTTATCATTCCTTACTAGTGGAAGTTTAATTTTATTATGCTTCTCTAGAACATAAACCATTTTTACATATGGCTAAATTGATACATCATTTACTTCTCCCACAATATTTTTAATGATCCCATATAGAGTGGGTAAATCCTCACAAATCATTGTAATATAAGTAAAATCATAAATAATTCGTGAAAACATGTTTGTGGTAAATTTTACAAATGGAATGAAATCTAGAAAAAGTGATGGTGAAAACACCATATACGATTAAAGAATGATCTATTAAAATATATGATAATAGTCATCACCCACAATTATGACCACTCATTGATTCTTCTTACAAATAGGTAACTTCATTATTGGTTAACTTCTGAATATTCTTGAAATCTTCTCAAATTTTGAAGATGATTTGTTTCTTTTTCATTATTCACATTTATCACATTATTTTTATTCATTTTCAACAATTTTATTCATAAAACATCACATGTTAAAACAATTTTTAAATCTAAAAACATTATTTATATTTGGGTTTAGGTTATTTTGTTTTTTTGTTGGCAGATCATTGACATGAATCGTTCTTCTTCATTGGTGATCCCTCCATTGGTTTTGTAAGAGGATAAAATTGTATAATCCTCATATCTTCTCAATTAAAAGGAGAATAAATAACAGTTGACTATATTGATAGATGTTTGGAATTGATGAAATAATGAGAAAACTGTAGAACACATGGTAAACAGAGATACCATTTATTAAAGTTAGCTAAAAGTACGGATAAAGGGAAGCCTTTATCAATATTAAAAAAAGCACACACAATGGTTCCCTATTATCATTGTTAAAAAATATATGATATATAACATTAAAAACAATATATAAATATATTTATATATTTATATCAATAAAAATATAATATATTTTGTTAAATATGATTTATATACAACTAAATATAAATTTACACTTGATATATAAGATATTTAATTAACAATGGCATATAAAATAAAAACATTATGTCATTAAAAATTCTATTTCATATAGAAATATATTTATATTGATATGTATATATATATATAATTTTCTTAAATATTATTTATATAATACAAAATATGTATTATATATTATATTAATATGTTATATATTTATAGAAAAATGGTTTATAATTTAATTAAAAAATAATATTAATTAAAAATGATTACTAATTAATGTTAATTGACATTTATAAACATTTTATATCAACTTAGTTAGTTTTTTATAGTTTTACATATATATCAAATAGTAAATATTTAAATATTAATTAAAAAATTAAGAAAATTTGTTACATTTAATATGTCATACTATAATTTTACATGTACATATACGAAATTAATTCAATTTTATTGATACAATCATACACTAATAATAAATTGTTAATACCATCATTTTATATTATTATTTATTAATATTTAAAATATAATATCTTATTTTTTCAATTATTAAATGATATTAAATTTTATATTTAAATTTAATATATAAAATTTATTAATTTTAATTTAATATATATATATATATTTATATTTATTACATGTATTTTTTTTATTTTATTAATAAAGTGTAAAAATATTTTTTTAATTTATTTATTTTTATTTTTTATTTTATTAAATTTTTTGCAATTTATTTCATTTTTATTATTTTTTTAAATTTATTGATTAACATTTAATTTTTTAATATATTTATAATTTACACAATTAATATATGTAATCAGTTTCATTCTAAAATATATTCATTATTTAATTTATATAATTAATAACTCTTATTTAATGATTTAATATTTTTTCAATATATTCTTATTTATATTAAATTTCCCACACTTTTAACATTCATCAACTTAATATTATTTATTCACCAATAATGTTTTCTGTTTTTAGGAAAATTTATAATTTATTCATTATATATATTTTTTCATAGTGTATTTCAGAAATTTATTCTTTTTTAATGTTTTTTATACATAATTATTCATTAATATATTTAATATTTTTAATATAAAAATATTTCGATATATATATATATATATATTATCCTTAAATATGATTTATATAACACAAAATATGTATTTACATTAAATAAGTCATGTATATAGTTAAAAATGGTTTAAATAATATTAATTAAAATATTTACTAATTATAAAAGAGTAATGGATGTTTAATAAAATGTCATTTGTTTTTTCAATTTATCACATATCAAACTTATGTTACATTATTTCCGCAGACACTCATATATAATAAATGTAATTTTACATAGAAACACACAAACAAACACATAATATGTCTGTAATTAATTTAATTTTAAATATTATTTTATAATTCAATGTAATAGCATAATATATTTAACGTATATATTAATTTTAATTAGTAAATTTTAATCATTTTTTATTTTTCCTCAATATGTATTATTTATTACTTTTTAATATTTTCTCCAAATTTATTCCTTTTTTATATTATATATTCATTAATAATATTAATTATTTTTTAGTATTTTTGTAATTTATTCCTTTTCTATTTGTCTTTGTTTATTATTTTTTAATTTTATTCATTTTTAAAATTTATTTATGCATTCATTGTTTCGTAACATTTAATGTTGTTAGTATGATTATAATATATATAATTAATATTAATTTATTTTCATTTCAATATATATTCAGTTTTAGACTCATTAATAATCTACATAATTAATAAAAATTATTCATTTTTAATAGTTTTATCAATCTATTGATTTTTTAATTATAAAATTTTAATATTTTTAGCATTGTTTTATTTATTATTTTTTATTCACTAATAATGTTAATTTTGTTTTACTCTTCATTATATTTTATTCATTTAATAATTTTTTATTTATTCATTTTTAATATTTATTTATCAGATCTTATTTTTTAATTGTTAATATTTTTAGGATCGTTGCACCGTACATATTTAATATGTATTCACCATCATTTTAATAAATATTAAATTTTAATTTTTTTTAATAATTTATATAATTAATAATCCTTAATCATTTTTAGTGTATATGCAGTCTCATTATTTTTAGTTATTAAACTTCATTCATTTATAACTTTCATGCATATAAGATTATTTATTCATTAATAAAGTTAAATAATGAATAATTTTTATTTATTTATTCATTTTTAATATATATTCGTATAATATTATTTTAAAATGTATTTTATACTATTTTTATTCAAATTTTACAAAAAGCGATGATAAAGATATGTTTTATTAATGCTTCCTATTTTAGTGTTGATAAAACCTATACTCATCAGCGTTTGTTTGGAAAAACTTATAAAATCGTTCTAATCTTTTAAATACAACCCTAAAAACCAACCCCATCGGTCACACCATTAAATCTCTTATGGAACTAAACCTTTTTCACTTCCCCCTAAAGCTTCAGGGATGAATAAACACTGTGAAAACTATGGAATGTGATTCCTTCTACTTCGTTTTAGTCTATCTTACATTATTTCAACTTTTTTAGTTCTTCTATTTCCATACATGTACCATATGACCGTTATTCTTCTTGTTGTACCATAGTGGCTTGCCCGTGTACCATACGACCACGCATTTTAATTTACAAAGGGTTTAGATACTCTATTTTTGGTGTTTTTAAATTTTCAATCTGGACTATAGATCTTAACATATCATTGGTAGAGTTTCGTATGAATGTTTACAGTTACCAATGGGAAATTTTATACAAAAAATATAATGCCACAACAAAGTTAAATTTTTTATTAAAAAATAATAAGTAATAATTCCCATAATTAAATAACATATATATACTGTATATATATATATATATATTTGACACTATATGAATGTATAAAATATATATGGCCACACATATGCTCATATCCACACATGCCCATATAAAATATAAAATTCTTTTTATATGATTATATATATATCTTTATACACATAGACACACACACACATCTATATTTATATATATATTTGGTGTAATTGTAGACAGGGTTTTGGAATAAATTTGTATTTTGGGCTTGGGTTTGTTCATTCTGATTACATGTTTATTTGGAGTCTATGAAGATCAACAAAGGTTAATGGTATTCTTATAACTAATTGTGCGTTGAAATTAATTATCCAACCCTATACCTAATTTTCTCACATATGTGGATTCCATGTTCCATTAATTTCGACTACTTTACATGGTATTATTGTCTGAAAATACTATATTGTTAACATTTTACTCAGAAAACACATACACACACATATTATTATCATGTGATTTCATTACAATATTTCATCATTTTGTTAAAATGATTACCAAGGGTTTGGATACATAAAATATTTCTTTCATAAGAATGAAATATAGTTTTATTACGATATCACCGAAGGAGGTTTCTAATTGAGTACTTTGTCACATAAAATATTAATTGATTCAAAATGAATAGAATTAGATTTATTGAAAATAGATTTAAGATATAATTCAAAATGGTGATTTTTATTGGAATATGTGTCTGAAAAAATGGGGTTTAAGAATAAAAAACAAATGAAAAAGTGGTAGAGGGTTGAAAAGGGAAGAATTTACCTTTTTAGGAAAGTAATAACTATATTTAGAATAGTGACCATAAACATGCCCAATCCATGTAAAAATTCCAAAAATAGAGTATGTGTACAAAAAAATTCTAATACATTGTTACATATAAATTCATATATACATTATGTGTATACTTTAATTGAATTTATTTATTTACATAATAAAAATAACATTATTCGAACTTATAAGTTGGATATAAATTTAAAATAGATTGATGGTAATTGTATGTAAAATGTGTTTGAGAATAGAGTTAATATTTTCATCTTGTTTGTAATAGAGAATTCCTATAACCCTTAGGAAATCCAGTGTTCATGTCTATTTTTTTATTCAATATTAATTCATCTAGAAGAGTTGGAAGAAAATTAAATTTGTTAGATAATAGATTATTGCAATAAATGTTGAACTAAACATGGTAAAAAATCAATGTACAAACTAATTGGGACGATACTTCAATTTATATATTATTTTATATGAATAACAGTGTAAATTACTATAGAGACTGTATGGGAGAAATGAAAATGAATATTGAAGATGGAGTTCATGATTTGCTATAGTTTTCTGAGAAGTACAATAAATGTGAAAAGATACCATTGTATATCAGTTATTCTAGTCATATAACTTGTTTAGTGGTATTGAAGTTATATAATTTAAATTTTCATTGAAGATGAAGTGACACCTATTTTACAGAAAAAATTTTTCTGCTAAATTATGTGCTACAATAAGAAAATGAGATTCCTTTTTTAAACATACGATGCTAAGAAAATTAAATGTTTAATATTTATCATATTTAGAAATAATACATGTCCATCAAAAATATTTTATATTTTTTCACAAGAATTATGAATCACTCAGAAACTTCCTTATGTGTGGAAAAAATCAATACATGAAAAATGAATCAAGTACGTTAAAAAATTTAAGGTATTTTCCTATTATTATAATGTTTAGGATACTATATGAATGATATGAAACCATTATAAAATTTACATGGCATGAAGATACAAGAAATAATGATAATACATTAACGTACACAATAAACTCTCCTTAGTTGAAGAAAATTCAATATGAGTATCATGAATTTTTAAACGAGATGAGAAACCTTCATCGTGGTTTATCTACCAATCAAATTAATCCGTTAGGTGAACAAAATGTTACACAGAACACATGAATTGTTATGATGGTAAATTATAACTTTCCACTTTGGTTTTTCATGAAGAGAAAATAAATTATGTTGTCTTTACTATATATGGAACAAAATAACATGATAATGATATTGATGACTATTTGGATCCATTGATTGAAGATATGAAATTGATGTGGGATACATGTGTTGTATTGTATAATTATCATAGAAGTGAAGAGTGCACATAGAAATCCATTTTATAAGGGAAGATAAATGTATTTATTGCTTATGGAAGTTTTTCCTGATATAAAATTAAAGGAATATTGGGGTGTCCCATTTGTGGATAAGGTACACACTCGGTTTTTTTGAAACATTCATTGAATACTATGTTTTTAAGATATAATTTTTTTACCATAATGACATAAATACCAATCCTAGAGGACACCATTTGATAGAAATAAAAAAATGCTACAATACTACCTATACTAACTATGGATTAAATATTTGACAAAGTAAAATATTTTAACACTGATATTAGAAAAAAAATTTTTTGACAAACCATACAATATTAGTTTGAAAAAAGAGATCAATTTTTTTTAAAACTTCTTTAATAAAATTGGTTTCATGTTCAAATTTTTTTTAATATCATGCATGTATAAAAAATTTATATGATGGTTTTATTTCCACATTACTAAATGTACTAGATATAATCAAATATAAAATTACGCCTAGTCTGGACATGATTGAAATGTGGACAATGGAAGAGTTATCATCAGGGAAGGGTGAAAGATGATTTTTATTCCTCCTGTATCTTACACTATCTAGAAAATAATTTTTTAAAAATTTCAACATATTTAATGTTGTTAATGTTAAAAATACAAATTCATAAAATATAAATAATGTCATGTAAATGAATAATTTTTTGTTATAAGGTGTAATGTCACAAGACTATATTGTTTTTATGCAAGATTTATTTCCTATAACTTCACATCACATCCTATATAAAAATTTATGACATATATTTAACTGATTTTTTTTTAATTTTCAAATCCATATGTTGTTGTTTTGTAGACCTGATGATCATTCCAATAATAAATATTTAATGTGCAGCCATATTAAGTTAATTGGAGATGTTATCCCCACTATAATTATTTGATATAATGGTCCAAAAACTGGTTCACTTTTTTATATTGATTCGGCTATGTGGGAAGATGAATTTTAGGTTGATATACACTATTGGAAAATAGTTGAATTTTTTAAAAGGGTTTGTTATAAATTATAGTCATCCAGAGGGTTGTATTGAATAATGTTATATTTTTGAAGAAGATATCGAATTTTGTACCTATTAACTATTACATGGTGATAGAAATGTTCTCCAAAAATATCATCACAATGGATTCAATCTAGGTTAAGGGATTTCTAGAAGATGTGTTGTTACAATTACCATTAAGATTTAAGAGAAAGAACACATTTACATTTTACACAGTAGTGTAGAGGTTGTTCGATACATTAAATCCCACAAAGTAATTCATAGACATTTTAATCCCTCAATAACTGCGGTATGGATATCAAATACACATAATAAAAAGTTTATAAGATGTTAATGAGATAATATTTATAAGGAGTTATATAATATTTTTATACTATAATCGAATTAATTTGATGGCTAGATTAGGTACCAAATGTAAATATTATATATTTCAATAGTGTTATAAAAAATGGTTATGTATTCTATATAAGAAAACAAGCTAAAATTAGTATGATGAAAAACAATAGAGTTACACTTGTGGGGGAAGTGATGAATGTATCTAGTTCCAAGGATATAAATACAATTTTTTTCAATATTTTTTATTTTAGGATCATCTAAATAATATATGAGTTGTAATATACAACATTTTTAGTGATTATTTTCCATTTAAAATCAGTTGAAAACCTGAGTGTTGTGAATGTTGATGAATTGGGCTTCATGAAAGTGGATTGTTGTGTGGAAGGGTTTAATGAAAAAAATTACCTAATTAAATCACACGAAGTGAAATTATTTTATGTCTCAAGTACAACATAAAATAACTTGTTAATTATTCTGTGGTGACAAAAAAATAGCAGGGTCTGATAAAAATTTAATTGATGATGACCCTTTAATTATGAGATCATACCAATTTCATGTCATTAGTAATGTAGAAAATGTTTTTTATGTTATTGTGGATCATAATGAGGGGATTTGGATACTCGATATATAATCTAAAATAATTCAACATTTAAAGAAAGACTGAAAATTCAACGAGTAGTTTCATTTGTTTTCATATACTATTATTTTCCACATAATATTTTTTATAATTGAAATAAATTACAAAATCTAAAATCAATGTTATACTACTCATGTTGATAATGATTTTTTTGTATAATAATGTAACAAATCTTGGGGAATAATACACAATTTATTCTAAAATTGTGGAATTATTAGGGGCACAATGAAATGATGATTAAAAAATAAGAATTGTTTCGATTCACCATGTTAAATTAATTATCAAACAGTGAATAAAAGTTATAATTTTTTTTTGCAAAGATGGAATCAATGAGGCCAACCAACCCACACCAAAAAGTTAATATTCATTATTTACATTATGGACATAATCAGAATGAATCTTAAAATTGATATAGATATATCAAACAAGGTCATATATGCATTAATAGAACCCATTTGAGAATATATTAGGGCAATTTTATGCTAAAATTTCTCTATTGTATAGAAAAAATATATGACAAAACATCTATTTAGTTTTAATTATCCAAAATATAGTTTATTTATTTAGATTATTTTCATAAGTAATGTTTCTTAATGGCCATTGTACAAGATCATTGAGGCTTCTAGAAATATATTAAAAATAATAATCTCTAAGATGCCGGGGGGATAGTGAACCCAAACCACAAACTATACATAAACACATTATAAATAATGAAACATTAATATATTTAATTAGTCACTAAGATAAAGAATTATTTAGGCGCATTATAGTTGATAATATTTTATTTAATAATATTTATTATATTAAAATTGATTCAAATTTAGTAATTTATAAAATATAAACGGATTGAAAAATAATCAATGTCCATCAAAACCAATGTACCGTTATGACAAGTCAAGCATGGGGTATGTTTCAGTTTAAAATAAAATGGTATTTATTTTAAATCTATAGTGAATGTTTAATGTGATACAAAACAATATATGTTCATTTTTTATATTCAAATTTATTAATTAGAATCCAAATCCACTTTTATTGCAAATCATGTGATATAGAAGGATTCCCCTAAATATAAATAGGGAAAACTATTATATATAATCACACTGGATGTATTTGATTCAAATATACATAGGAAATAATGGTATTTTTTATAATTTATAATGATTTTATATAAAAATATCTATTTTTTATGTTTTTAAATTGATTATTAATAAGAATTGACTTGCATAGTACCTAAAAATTACAACATTCGGTAGCTCAGATGTGGCCAGAATTATAAGGCCATGTTAGAGGTGTGTGTTTTGGAGTTTTACATCAGACACATTTTGATAAGAAACATCTATAATGAGATATATATAAGATGAATAAAGGAATTCAAAAAAATATTATTTAAATGATATTATTTTCTTTTCTGGTTTTGTAAACATATATTTATGAAAGAATCTATGATAATTAATAGTAGAATAATGATCAGTTCATGGAGAGACACATGGTCCCACTGGCATAGGGGCTATCCATTTCCCCCAATTATTTTCCTAACTCGAGGTAAATTTTTACATAAATATTTCTTTTCAAAGAGAAAAAACAACTTCCAATAAATTTTTATTACTAAAAATATACAGGTTGTAATTATTTATGATTTATATATATCAACACCCACACATTACCTTGTTACTGGGGGTGTGATGTACAATATTTTAGATGATATGATACATAATAAAAAACACCCAAAAATACATTTTGAAATGAAGTAGATCTTAACCCAATCATATAGTTTCCTATTCCAGTTGAAGATATAGATGTTTCCATGGTTGATAATGTAGTTGATGATTTTATATAATAGTTATTTGATATTATAATGATATATGGGTTATCTCATTAATAATTTTTTTAATTGAGAAAACATTAACAGTTAATGATAAATGTTTTGAAATGATGAATGATATTATATAAGGAAATGTAAAAAAAGGTCGAATCTAGATAATCCACCCGATCAACCAAGAAGTCAATAGGACATTATGAGAGTACCTTAACCCCACTAGTTCCACTTCCGCAAATATTAACATTAAATGTAAATGAAAATAAAATATTCAAGGATTAAAATATACAGTGTATTGAATATGAATAAGAAATACTTAGAGAGGGAATTAGAAGTGGTTGTTCAAGAGAGTATAAATGAGATTATGAAGTTTTAATGGATGGGAGTCTTAAGTATTAATATATACAAGAGGTACATATTTATAATATTTTTATCGCAAAAAATGATATTTTATGCTCATTAAAGTTAAAAACTATTCATATTCTGAATAGGCATGTATATTACTACTAGATAAAGGTAAAAACCTATGAAGAAATATTTGAATCATTAATCCCTTCATAATTTCTATGAAAACTGTTACCTTGGAATTGTTATAGGATGAAAATAAAAAAGATATCTAAAGAACGACATTTTAAAATAAAATAATAGTTTATAGACACCTCTTGCTTCTAACAATGTAGTGGTAAAACCCTAATGTATTTTAATAGAAACTATATTTTTCTTTTTTCATAACTTATTAATTTTTTATTAAGAACTATATGATAATCAAAATCAATTTAGATACCATGATTTTTTATTTTTTTCAATACAAATCATGGATTTCTAATAAATTGACCCCACATGATGTACATTATGAATTTTAAATGCACTAGAATGAAAATTTTATATATAAACATTGAAATTATAATTTTTATTTTGTGTTTTAACAATGTTTTTTATGATTGGGTGATCTAAAAATTTCAGATAAATCTTGTTTTCAGGTGGGTGTCTATATAGAAAAAGAATATGGATTTATTAAAATGGAAACAAATTAAGGTATATATAGTAATATTTAATAATGGAAACATATTTCAAAACCATATAGTTATTTTGGTAAATTATTATGTAGTGTTAAAAATAAAATAATGTAATCTATTATGGATATTAATATTGTAAATTTTTGAAGGATATCATAAACCATCGAAAAACTAGTATCCTCGAAAAGAAAATTTTCGATGGAAATTACAATTTAATTTAAATTAATTTTTAATTTCCTGTTTATCATTATTTTTTAAATACTATAGGAACTTAAAATAATTTTCCTACTCAAAAGAAGATGAATTTTTTTCTAGAGATATAGATACCCCAAATCCAAACTTATGAATCTGGTGCAAAACATATATAAATTTTATTAAATCATATGAATTAAAAAAACACGGATTGAATATTGAGTGCCTTTGGGAAATAGTAACATTTAAAACTAAACAAATTATAAAATACACATTTATTCCTCAAGGATTATACTCACATGAAAAATCCATATACATAACCCTTTCATTTATATTCTTGACTAAATGTGAATCCAATGAAAAGGGCGATCTGAAAATCCCGGTAAGGAAAAAAAATAAAAAAGCATGATTTAACTTCATGGGTAAGATAGGAAGCCTGATAAAAGGGAACAAACATAAGTAAAAGAGGAATAATATGATCATAATTAATTTATGAATAACATGATAATAAGTTTATGAGGTACAAAAAAGATATTTGGTTACAAAATAATCATGAGACATTCATAATCGCGTCACCATAGCACATCACTAGGGTGTCATAAAACATATTATCTAGCCTTTTGGCCAAGGCATCATTAGCCATTGCATTAGAGTGTTATTAGGTAACACCCCTGATATTCATTAATTTATGTAGTCCACTTAATAAAACATACATAAATCCATCAATATTAATACCAGGATAAGTTTGTGGGAAATTAAAACCATATCCAATGAAATTGGTTATCATTATAGGTATGTACTGATAATCTGATATAATAAATTCTATGGTATTAACACTATATAAATAGAGGGTAGATAGTTTTTTCAATACATTCCCCATTAAATAAATTTATGCATATCTAGTTGAATATACATGAACTAGATGGGGCATGCAAGGTTATTCATATGGAATGGAATGATTAAGTATAGCTGAGAATAAGGTAAGACAAAGGATGTATTGGTTGATTTTAAATAGAGATCATATTTCCATAATAAAATATGTATATCGGGATGTGGATATATAGAGAAAAGGTAAAATCAATGAGAAATATAGAGAGGTAAATAAAACATGATCATTTCTTACAAATTTTGTGGGAGATAATACCTATAAATGGATTTATGATGTTATATTTTCGAATATTCAACAATTGGTTTTGGAAATTATAGGATGTGAACAATGTTAGGTGTAGTGAACTAATCAAAAGAATGATACAAATATGTTTTGAAGGTTCAATTCATGGAATAGTGATGTTAATTTAATTTCAATATAAATCCATACATTTTAATCCTTTACTATGAATCATAAAATGTATGTTAATTATCCAAATAAAATCCCCTTGGAGTGTCATACTAGGTGCAGATTAAGGGTCCACTAACCATGCACCAGAATGATGAATGGGATATACCTGACCAACTTTTTCTAGGGTCTTCATCCCTAGATACATCTTATGCAAAAACATATCCACTTATAGTGTTTTGATAGGGATGTTGTTGAATGGAAAACCACACAGACTTTTATTTAACAAATATAGAATGGTTTTATTTATATAGGTAAGACTGATAATTATAATGAATTATGAAGGTAGAAAATTAAGAGGGAATAGTGGAATCTCATTGATGAAATAGTGAGTAAATTATAACTGTGACACATAAACACATTTCATATTAAAATGTCTAGGAATTTAAGAAGTCTTGCAAATGTAGTCCCAAAAGAGGGGTGATGAACCCTTATTTCAATAGAGTAACAACTTAAGAAAATGCTATAATGGGAGGGAAATTATGTATATCATTAATAATACATCATATTCATAGTAATATGGGTATTAAATATTATATGAAAATATAATTAATTGAGAATAAATGGCTTATACAAAATAAGAACTTGAATCAAAAGAAGTGGAGGAAAAGATCACTTACCTTGGGAGGATACTTATTAAACATAAAGAAGGAATTATTAGAATATTCGAACCAAAATGGAGATATTATTGAGAGGGAAATTAAGAGATAAATCATTATTAAAGGCTATGGAGTGAATACTGTGTCGGGTGGGGGTATTTATACGTTATTTTGGGAGGTTTAAATGGTTAAAATATTGGTTATTTTGTTATATAATCCAACCACTTGGGGTTGAAATGAATTTCAACCAATTTTATGAATTATTAAAGAGTTAGAGAGAGTGTTTGGGCATCAAAAATATCTAAAAATTTAAATACAACTTCCATTAAACCCAATCATTGCACAAAAACCAAATATAATTTTTATCTCAACAATACAGTTTTTTGATCCAAAATATAAATTATAAATTTCTAAATAAAAATTAAAAATTAAAAATTTTATTTTATTCTTATTAAACTAAATTTTGGTTCAATAAAATTATTCATAATTTTTTTAATCTTGTTAACATAAAAATGATGTGATAAAATCATTTTGCTCATAAAGCATTGATTTTCACTATTTTTTTTAAAAAAATAAACATTCTCAAAAAAATTTAAAAAATTTAACGAAAGTTAATTTTTCTTTGAGGATTCTAAAAATGAAATATAATTTTCATAATAATTATATAAATATGATAATTTTATCTATTAAATAATATCTATACTTATAAATTGTTTTTATAGAATACTAAACATCCCATCCTTTATAAAAATTACTTAGTGAATCATTAAAATATATTATCATTCAGAATGTTTTTTTGTAAATTTATTTCATGAAAATAAATTTTAATTAAAACTTATATATTTACTAATAAACTCATTTTTAATAGAATATCTTTATTGTCTCAAAAAATAATACAATTTTACTTATATCCTTAAATAATTTCTTTACTATTCATAGTTTTCATTGTCCATCAAGTGTAAAGTTATTATAAAATGTAAAAATATTTATATGTTATCATAATTAATCATTAATTATAAAATAATAGTTCTACTAATAACAAAATGGAATTTTTGAGGTGTTACTTTCTACCCCTCAATGAAATTGCATCATCAAAATTTTACTCATTGAATGACACTTACTAAGCCCAAATGTTCACTTAAAAATTATCGATAAAAAGGAAACTATATGTATACTTAAGAGATATTAATCTTATGTGGTCATACTAGCTATAAATAACATAATATTTTAGATTTTTTATATCTATCTGAGGTACTATACCCAAATATTTCAAATAAAAATTCCAAATAATTTCCAAACTCTACTCTGATTCCAATTGAGAAACCTCAAACCATTATATATGAGTCTAGCGCCAAAAATAAAAATTTTTAATACATAATATGATTTGAAAAAAAACTACCTGGATCAAAATTTTGGTGTCTTTTGGAATTAGGTACATTTACAACTAAACACTTGGTACAACACATATTTCTTCTACAAGGATTCACGATACACATAATTTTTTATACACATACCTTTCATTGAAATTACTAGGGAAAAGGGGAAACATAAGAAAAAGGTGAGCAATAACTTTAAGAAATGTATTATCCATGAAACCATAGCATGGTGGATATCATGGGTAAGATATGAGAAATGATAAAAAAAATTAAAATCAGGAAAAGAGAAATAATATTATCATAATTAAATTATGCATAACACGATCATAAGTACATGAGGCATAACATGGAAATGTGGGTCAATCATAATCATGAGACATTATTAAACACATCCCCATAACTCATCACTAGATTTTTTTTAAAATACTACTATAAATTTATGACACATTATCTTTTCCAAATGAACTGGAGTGAAATTTCGGTTAAACGTTAATATTAATTTATTTATGTGTTCCACATAAGGAAAAAATAAATAATTAAATAAATACTAATTTCATGATAAACATGTTGGAAATTAAATATATTTCCAATTAAATTCAGTAAATTTTGAGGTAAATGCCCATCAATCGACATAATGAATTCTATGTCATTTATACCATATAGAAAAAGGGTATATATATTAGTTAATATTTTTCCTATCTAATTGAAGTATATGTATCTATGTTAGAAATATATAATTGTAATGGGAATGCAAAGTTATTTACATAGAAAATAATGATTATGTATATCAGATGATAAGAAAAGACAAAGGTTGGGGTGGATCATTTTCTATAGAGATCATATTTCTATCATATCACATCTACGTAAGAACTTGTACAAGTATATAAAAGGTAAAACCCAAGATAAATCTAGATATTTCAAGATAATATGAACCTTGGATACAAATTGGGTGGGGGGGAACCATTTTAGTTGTTTAATGCATTTATCTTTGTGAAAATCCAAGAATTAGATTCAAAAGCAATAGGATGTCCACAATGTAAAGGGTAGTGAATCATTTTATGTAATGATTAAAATAAGTGGTAATGGGTATATTAATGGCATAGGTAAATAAATTAAATGTAAATATAAACCCACATATTCCAATCTATTATTATAGATCATAGAGGCTATGTGAATTATCCAAAGAAAACCCCCTCGAGAGTGTTAAACTAGGTGTGATGTAAGGGACCAATCACCATGCAATATAATGATGGATGGGATATACCCAAAAATCTGCCTTTTTAGTTTCAATCTATAGAGTCATTCAATTCAAAACCGAATCCACTTCCATTATCCTGATAGTTATTCCATTTCTAAGAAAACCACACACAAGTTTATTTTCAAAATGTATGATGTTTTTTAGATATGGGAAAAAATGAGAATTATAATGCGTAATGGAAGTATAATATTGAGAGTTAATTGTGGTATCTATATTATAAAATAGTAATTAAATTATAATATGGAAACATAATAAAATTTCGTATTGAAACAATAATGAATTTAAAAATTCATTAAAAGGCAGTCATAAAGAGGGGTGGAGAACCCATATTTTAGCAGAGTAACAACTTAGGAAGATGATATAATGAGAGGTAAATGATATATCATAATAAAAATAGAACATATTTATAGAAATGGGCATATATAAAATCACTTTACAAAATAATAAACTGAGAAACGATGAATTATACAAAATAAGAATATGAATCGAAAGAAGTAGAGAAAAAGCTCCCTTACATTGGGAGGATGCTTATTAAAGATATATTGGACCTTATTAAAACAATAAAAAATATTTTAAGAGAATATTGATAGGGGTATTGATATATAAATTATTGTTCAATGATTTAATGTGGAAATTGAGGAGGGAATGTGGGGTATTTATGCTTGAGGAGGGGTTGTTTAAAGGGTTAAAATATAGGATATTTTATTATATTACCCAACCAGTTGCGGGAAAAATTAAATTAGGCCAATTTTATTAAATATTAATTAGTTTGAGAGAGTGTTTTGATGTTCAATGACCCCATAATTTAGAACTTACCTTTCATCCATCCCAATTAAATGTAAACAAATGAAAAGAAATTTATATCTCAAAAATACAATTTGTGGTTCCCAAATGTAAAGTATAAATTTATATAAAAAAATTAATTTATTTTTATATTTCTTAAATGGTATTTTTATCGAATAAATTGTTTCATATTTTTTTAAACGTGATTAAATAATAATGATATCCTAAAATTGTTGAGCTTATAAAGCAATGATTTTAACTTATTCACAAAAAATTAAACTTTGTAAGAAAATTTAGAAAAAACACCCAAGGATAATTTTAATATTATTGGTCAAATAATTAATTTTATTTTATAATAATCATTCTCTAAAAATAAATTTTTTAATTTTAATAAAAAATCTTTTTTGAAAATTAATAGTTTTTATAAAAAAGTAAACATTCCGACCATTATAAAAAATAAATATGTCTTTATTAAAATATATTATCATTGTAAATGTATTTTATAAGCTTATTTAAAGAAAATATATTTTAATTAAAAAGTATACATATACCATGAAACAAATTTTTAATAGAATAAATTTATAATGCCCAATAATCGTTCAATTTTGATTATACACATAAATAATTACTTTAATGTTCATAGTTTTTGCTGTCCAT
The DNA here is from genome assembly GCA_963277665.1 of Viscum album. Lineage (NCBI taxonomy): Eukaryota > Viridiplantae > Streptophyta > Magnoliopsida > Santalales > Viscaceae > Viscum > Viscum album. The sequence goes on from OY728122.1 coordinate 604,161,065, forward strand.
GACATGTAAATTTACTATGTAATGTAAAATGATATATATATGATTATAATAAAATATTAATTAAATATAATAGTTTTTTAATAACATTAATTAATTTTTGGTGCATTACATTCTACCCCCTAAATGAAATTGGGCCTTCCCAAGTTTACTCATTGAATGAAACATAATGAACCCAAATGTTCCCTTAAATGTTATATACTGAAAAAGAAAAATTATTTAATCCTAAGAGATATTCATAATATCTGGTTATATTGGTTATAAATAACATAATATTTTAGAGAAAATTATTATCTATAAATGGATTTGTACCCAAATAATCTAAATCCTAATTCCCCAAAAAACTAATCTCTACAATGATACCAAAATGGATTCACCAAACCCCCACATATGAATCTGGTTTGAAACATATATAATTTTTTTATATCATATGATTAAAAAAACTCATAGGATCAAAAGTTCAATGTTTTTATGAATTAGGTACATTTAAAACTAGACACATTATATAATACCCATTTCTTTTATAATGATTCTCCACATATGTATCATTATTATACATATACCATTCATTATTATTCCTAGAGAAAGGGGGAAACATAATAAAATTGTGATATATAAATCCCAGTAAGGGAGAAATAATGAAAATAGATTATTAATAAACATAAATGGTAGGACATGAGGCATGATAAAAGAACATGAACATGAGTATAAGAAGAATTGCATGATCATAAGTACATGAGGCATAACATGGAAATCTGTCTAGAAGAAAATCATGATAATTTCAAAAAAATATCACCTTCAACCATCACTAGGGTATACTGAAAAATATTACATAGTATTTTTTCAAATGAATCTTTACCCAAAAAATTAGAGTGATATTAGGGTGCATCCTTCAAATTCATTAAATTATTTTTTCCATATAAGGAAACAATACATAAATCCATTAATACTAATATAATAATAAAATCGTTCTAAATTAATTGGGTATCTAAAAAATTCCATAACATTCTAGGTAAATACTCATCAATTGAAAAGATAAATTCTATGGAATTTGCATCATATAGATAAAGGGTATACAATTTAGTCAAAATTTTCAATATCTAATTGCTGCATGTGAATATAAGTGAATGACCTTCAATCAGAAGAGTCATGCTATGGTATTCCCAAGGAAATTAATGATTTTTTAAGGATAATGATATGAATATATAAATTATGTAAATGATCAATATCTAGAGAGATAATATTTCCACCATATCACATTTACATAGAAACATGTACATGTAGAACAATGGTATAATCCATGATAAATATATAGAGGCAAACAGAACAAAAATATTGGTTACAAATTTTTTAGGAGAGAAAACCTTTCAATGGATTAATGTTGCTATGTTGATGAATATCCAACAATCAACATTGGAAACTATAAGATGTTCACAGTGCGAAGGGTAGTGATCCAATTTAATTAATGATAAAAACAATTGGGGAAGGGTACATTCTTTTAAATGGGATATCAATTTCATGTAAATATAAATCCCTATATTTTGATCCTCAATTGAGGGTCATAAATTGTTTGTGAATTTTCTAAAGAAAATCCCCCGGGAGTGTCAAACTAGGTGTGCAGTAATGCACCAATAAATATGAACCAAAATGATGGATGAGATATATCTGACCAAATATTATTATGTTTGTAATCCCGGGATTCCTTTGATCCGAAATAATTTCCACTATTAGAGTCCAGAGAGAGATTTCATTGCTAGGAAATCCCCACACAATTTCCTTTACCATGTTTAGGATTGGTTTATGGCTATAGGAAATCTTGACTATTATAATGGATTATGAATGAAGAAAATTGAGATATAATAATTATATATAATTGGTAAAACTTTAGGTAAATTATGAAAATGGCACATAATAAAATTTAATATTGAATTGAGAAAAAATTTAAAATTTTAGCAAATGTAGCTGTGAAATAGGGGTGAGGAACCCTTATTTCCACAAAGTAATGAATCAATAGAAAGATATATTGAGAAGAAAATTAGTTCCCTCATTAATAATAAATAATATTCATATTAATGGGGTATTTAAAGTCACTTTATTTCATAATATATTGAGAAATGATGTCCTATAAAATATACAAACTTGAATCGAATGAAGTGGAGGAGAAGTCCCTTAACTTGGGAAGATGCTTATTAAATCTTATGGGGGACTTTTTAGAAACTTTAAATCTCCTTGTAGAGGCTCTTTAGATGGATAGTGAGAGATAAATTAGGCTCAAAGTATTTTTTTGGAAATTGAATAGGTAATGTGGTGTATTTATACTTTAGGAGGGGTGGTTTAAAGGGTTAAAATATTGGTTATTTTATTATATAATCCATCCAATTATATGTACAATGAATTATTACCATTTTTATGACTTATTAATTAATTTGAGATAGTATTTTTATATTATAAGGATCCCTAATTCAAAACATACCTTCCATCCTTCAAAATAAGGCACACAAATAAAAATTATTGTTTATATCAAAACAACTTTTTTGGATCTAAAATATAATGCACATATTTATAAATAAAAATTTATATTTTTGAATTAATTTTTTATACATATTAAATTAAATTTCTACTGAATATAATTTCTCATGAATTTTTTAAATAATGCTAAAATTATAATGATGCCATAAAAACGAAGTGCTGGGGTAATGTCAATTTTCACTATTTTACTAACAAATTACTTTGTTAAAAAATTTGTAAAAATTCACACTAGACTAAGATTAATGTGATAATTAAAAAATTTAAATTTATTTTATCTTAATAATTATACATATAGAGGAATTTTAACTTTTAAATGAACACCATTATTGAAAATAAATATTTTTTATAGCATTGTAAACATTCCAGTTATTATAACAATTACTTAGGGTTTGATTAAAATATATTATCTTCTAGAGTGTATTTTAAAAGATTATTTCATGAAAATAACCTTTAATTAAGACTTATACATTTACCATGAATCATATTTTTAAGATAATATATTTATAGACCCCAAAAAGAAAACAATTTTGATCATATCAATTAAAAATCCCTTTACTATTCATAGTTTTTTTGTCTATGAGGTGTAATGTTATTATGAAATGTAAAAGTATGTCTATGTGATCATAATTAAACATTTATTATAAGATAATAATTATTTTAATAATATAAATTAATTTTAGGGTAGTTACATTTTACCCCTATAGGGAATTAAGCCCTTAGAATTTTACTCATTGAATGACACATACAGAACCCAAATGTTCACTTAAACATTATCTATAGAAATGACTATTTATTAAAAACTAGATGATATTAATCCTATATAGTAATAATGGTTATAATTATACTAATATTTTTGAGAAAATAATTATATTTAAAAGTCTCTATATCCAAATTTTCTGAATCCTATTTTCCCAAAAAAAACAAACTCTTCTCTGATAACAAATGAGATACCACAAACCCACACATATCAATCAAGTGCTAAACATACATAATTTTTATTACATCATGTTAATTAAAACATACTACTCATATTGAATGTTTTTTGTTTTTTTGGAATCAGATACATTTAAAACTAAACACATTCTACAATACAAATTTACTCCATAAGGATTCTCCACACATGTAACTTTTCTATACATATCCCTTTAATTAATATTCATTGGTAAAAGGGGAAACCTAAGAAAAGGGTGAGATATAATGACCAGTAAGGGATAAACAATCAATAAAATAGCATGAATTAACATCATAGTTAAGACACTATTAGTGATAAAAGAACACAAACATGAGGACAAGAGGCATAACATGATCATTAGTATATGAGCAATAATATAATAATAACTATATGAGGCATACTTGGAAGTGAATATATGACATAATAATGATACATTAAAAACAATATCACCATATCTTGTCAATATGGTGTCTTAAAACATATTACTATTGATTTTGGCCAGGTATCTTTATCTAATGCATTGGAGTGCTACCAGGGTTCACCCTTCATATTCATTAATTTATGTGTTCCTCATAAGGAAAACATACATAAATCCATAATTAATCGTATAATGATAACCCCATTTGAAAAGAAAAAGGTATGTAATGAAATTCGATAAATTTCTATGTAAATAGCAATAAATCGACTTAATTAAGTATAAATAATTAACATCATAAAAATAATGGGTATAGGGTTTAGTCAATAATTTTCATAGTCAATCGAAGTATGATTATCTACCTGAATAAAAATTATAACAAGTTTAATTTATGTGTATTCATAGGGAAATAATGATTATATATTTATGATGATAATGAAAGAAAAAGGTAGTGATGTATTATTCTATAGAGATATCATATTTCTACCATACCACATGTACATATGAACATTAACATATAGAAGAATTCTAAAACCCATGAGAAACATGTACAATTAAAGTGAACATGAACATTGGGAAAAACATTTGTGGGAGAGAAACCCATTTAATGGATTAATGTGGCTATCATTATGAATATAAAAAAACAACCTTTGAAACTATAGGATGTTCACAATAAAAAGGGTAGTTACCAAATAGAAGGAATGATAACAAGAAGTGGTCAACTGTACATTCATGGCATAGGGATATCAATTGGATATAAATATCAATTCAAATATTTTTATCCTTTATTATGTATCATAATGTGTATGTGAATTATTGGAAACCAATCTACCAGGATTGTTAATATAGGTGTCTAGTAAGAGACCAATCATCATGAAATTGAATGATATCCCATATACAAGTGACCAATTTTTTGGGGATTTTAATCCTTAGATTCATATTACCCAAAACAATGTATACCTATAGAATCCTTAGAGGGATGTCAATTCTTGGAAAACTAGACACACTATTCTTTACAATATTTAGGATGGATTTATGACTATAAGAAACATTGAGGATTATAACATCTTGTAATGGTTGAAAAGTGAGAAGGAATAATGGTCTATCATTAACTAAATAATAAATAAATTATTGAAATGACACATAATAACATTTCACATTGAAATGCGAAGGAATTTAAAAAGTCTTCTAATGCTAGTTGTAAAATAAGGGTGAGAAAACCTTATTTTGATAGTCTAACGACATTAGAAAAAGCTATAATGAGAGGGTAATGATGTCTATAACAAAAAATATATCAAAATAAATAAAGTGTGACTTATTAGTACATTAGAACAAAATTTTCGATACTAATGAAAGGTATATTAATAGTGAAATCATGATCAATGATTTTTTTGTGGAAATTTAGTAGCGAATTGTGGGTATTTATAAATGAGGATTGGTCATTTAAAAGATTAAAATATATGTTATTTTATTATAAAAACTAACCACTTGTGGGTTTAAGGAATTAAAACCAATTTTATTAATTATTAATGATTTAGAAAGTGTTTATTGATTTTAAAAGTCTTTCTAATTAAAAACTTACCTTCCATCCAACCTAATTAATACAGACAGAACAAAAACAATTTTTATATCAAAAATACAACTGTTATCTCCAAAATGTAAATTATATAATTATAAATAAAAATTAATATTTATAAATTAAAATTTATACTTATTAAATTTATTTTTTGAATAAAATGTTTCATAATTTTTTTAAATCATGCTGACATAAAAATGACATCATAAAACTACAGTGCTCGTAAAGCGACACTTTTAATTTTTCCACAAAAAAAACTATTTTCTTAGAAAATTGAAGAAATAAAATAAAGATAATTTTGATTTTTTTATTACAAAAATTCTATTTAATTTATCATAATAATTCTATAAATATTTGATTTTTTTAATTTTATGTAAAAATGATTACTTATTAATTATCAACTATTTTTATACCACAATAAAACTTTTGACCATTAAAAAAATTACATAGGGATTAATTAAAATAAATTATTATTTAGAATGTTTTTTATATGAATATTTAATGAAAATAAATTTTATTTAAAATTTATAAATTTACCATGAAACACATTTTTAACAGAATCTTGTAATAGTTTCAAAATATATTAGAATTTTGATTATATAATTAAACAATCCATTCACCATCCCTTATTATTATCTTCTATGATGTGTAAAGTTATAATTAAATTTTAAATTATTTAAATATGATCAAAATAAAACATTCGTCATAAAGTATGATATATATTAATAAAATATTGATTTTTTTGGTTATATAGAGATTAGCGGGAAACACACATGATGTTAGAATATTTACCGGCATGAAGATGAGGCTATTACCAATTATATAAATTATTTATTATATTATATATCATTATATATTAATTTTGGATGTGAATAATTTGTATTTTAATGCTTATATATTAAATTTCTTAAACTTAAATTAAACATTTCACTAATTTCCTTCATTTTGGGGTTAGGATGAGTTGGTAGAAAATTATAAATGTTTTAGTGAAAAACCTGTCATGAAAGGTTGATTTGAGATTCCCAAGGAGATGTATTATGTAGGGTATGATCAAGGGATTCTGGAATATCTATTATCATGTTTGAAACTTCTTGTGGTCATGAGATATTGTAATTCGAGGTTGCATTTGAGATAATTAGGAGAGGAAAATGTGTTAAAGATCCTTATACACCTAAATTTGAATAAATATTAACATTTTATATGGTAGGTACTTCTATGATACTATCCTCATCATTTACCATTTTTATTTCATTATTTTAAGGTGTTTGTAATAATATTCTTGGCCCTGTTACATTCACTTCCACCTACAAGATGAAGAAGCATGATGAATTCATTTAATTTAATATTTGATTCAACCAAAGACATGACAATGAATGATATTGTAAATACTAATAGATACTGCTCACCCATACCATGATCTAATGATAATAGTTAAAATGAGGAATTAACAGTGAAGTAAGTTGAATCAAGGTGTGATGTTGAAAATGTTGAGATGTTGGTTGATTTTTATAAGGTAATTTTATCTAAAACACATGCCACATTGTAAAAAAAATTAAAAAAAGATAAAATTGTTTTCAAAATATAATATAATAATTTAAAACTAATTTTTTATCTGTATGAATTTATTACATGTGAATCATAGATATTATGTTTCTAAAATGGATCTATGTCCATGTTTTCATTATAAAAGTTTCATTTTACTTTAAAATGTGAATCAAATTATCAAAACCTAGTAAATCAGACTTTATTGTTTGAAAAAAATTAGGAAAATGATAAATATTTATTTTTCATGTCTAGGAATAAACCACATGTCATGTTGATACACGATGTGGTCTGTGTGACTCATAATGGAGGTTTTCAAAATTAATGTGTCTTTTTAGTTTAAAAAATAGGCCACATTGTCAAAAATGAGTAAACAAGAATGGATCAATTCAAAAAAAATTAAACCAATATTTAGTTCATTTGGGACATGTAGGAATAAACCACACATCAATATTCACATAATGTGGTGAGTATGACTCAATGTTTATGATATCAATATAAAATTTTCATTTAACATTAAAATGAGCATCAAATTATAAAAAACAATAAATAAGATTATATTGTATTCAAAATTTTGTAAAATACTCCATAATTAATGCGTGATTTGTAGGAATAAACTGCACATCAATCTAAAAAATGATGTGGATGGTATGAATCATAGTTTGTTCTTTCACATTAAATGTGTTATTTTACCCTAAAACATGCATCACAGTGTGAAAATTGAGTAAATGAGCTCAAATTACCTTTATAATTTAGTTAAATGATCTATAATAGATTTTTGTCTTATAGGAATCAAAATCACATTAATACAACACATGATATGGCTGGTACGACTCTAAGTGATGTTTTAAATAAAAATCTTTCATTTCAGTTTAACACACACATCACAATTTCAAAACAAATAAAACATGATCATATTGTTTTAGATATTTAGGGTAGTGAACCATAAATAATTTTTACATGTAGGAATAAACCTCACATAAATCTATTATGAAATTCATGACAAAAATTGAATTTTTGCATTAAAAACATGTAATTATAGTTTAAAACACACGTTATATATCCCAAAATAATTAAATAAGGACAAGTTATTTTCAAACATTTTGAAAATTATCCATAGTTCAATTTAAATGTATCGTAATTGAATAAATATTAATTTAATGCTTGATGCAGTAATTATGACACAAAATTTAAGCTTATTTTAGTTTAAAACATGTTTCATATAGCCAAAATTTAGAAAATGAGCTTGAATTATTTTAAAAATTTAGGAAAATGGGCCATAATTTATTTTTGATGTGTAAGAATTGACAAAATGTATATTTTAACCACAGTGTGTCTATTATGACTCAAGGTGCTTTTTTCAATGTAAATGTGTATTTTTAGTTTAAAATGTTCTTCACCTTTTTAAAAGTAAGTAAATGAGTTTTAAATATTTTAAAACCTTAGTAAAATGAAAAAAAATAATTTTTGATGTGTAGGAGTTGACCACGTAATAATTTTACAAATGATGTGGCCGATATGACTGTAAGAACATGTTTTCAATATAAAATCATGATTTTATTGTAAAATGCATACCACATTGAAAAAAATGAGTAAACGTTCTCATATTGTCCTGAAACATTACAAAAATCGTCCATACATCATTTATAGAGTCTAGTAATCAACCACACATCAATCAAACACATGATGTGGATGATATGATTTCGAGACTATATTTTCATATTAAAAGTGTCATTTTAATCTATAATAAGATCTAGTTATCAAAAAATGGGTAAAAGTGACTATATTTTCATAGTACTTTATAAAAATGGCCAATAATACATTTTGATGTAAATGATTTTACCATAAATCAATGCGATAGATGATATAGTTAGTATGACTTAAATTGTATGTTTTCAAATTAAAATTTTCATTTTACTCCCAAACAAACATCATATATAAAAAATTGATTAAATGAGATTAGGTTTACTTGATAATTTAGAACAATGATCCATAATTAATTTTTTGGTTTGTAAGAATCGACCACACATCAATCCAATATATGATGTGGCTGAATTGACTCAATGTGTGTGTTTTCAGTATAGAAATTTAATTTTTGTTTAATACACATTGCATAATGTCCAAACAAATTAAATAAGATCAAATTATTTTTGAACCTTATGAAAATTACCCATAACTCATTTGTGACATGTCGTAATTGACTTTGCATCATTCTATCACAGGATGTGCCTAATATTTCTTAAAGTGAATGTTTTTAGTATAAAAATTTCATCTTAGTTTCATGATATAATTATTAAAATCCATTTAATTAATTAATATAATTAATAATTGATAATATCATTAATATATTCAGTAATCAAAAATATAATTTATATATATTGTTAATTAAAATTTTGATCAATAATTCATAAAATAATTATTAATTAATAGTATAATAATCAATTAACAATTAATATAAAATTAACAATATAATAATTAATAATATAATTAGTATTATAATTAATAAACTCATTAATATGATTAGTAATCAATAATATAATTTATAATATTCTGATTATAGAAAATTAGAAATAAAATTTGTTTATTTATTATTTATTATTACTAAAATAAACATTGGTTTTATTGGAAGCAAAACGTTTTTACAGAGGATTATCAATAGAGAAAAACTTCTATGAGGGTCATTATTGTTTTATATTGGGTAGTAAACTTTTTATTAATTTTAAATATGACATCAATGTAAATATTTAGTTTGTAAATTTTGAATGAAAATCATTTTGTAATGTAATATATGTATGTGGGTCATATTTTTGGTATTTTTTTTTCTAATTTGATTATATTTACCTATTCTAGTTCTATTGTAGGGCTACAATAAATATTTATATTTTTCACCATCAACTATGTGCTTTTTTAACACCCACAAAATCATCGATAAAGGAACCAACGGATTGTTAAAGGACCCCTTTATCAGTGCTAAAAATGAATTTATAAAGGCCCTCTTTATCAATGTTAAATGAAAGTACTCATAAAATTCATTTTTATCAATGTTAAAAAAGAAATGATTATGGTTTTTTTATCAATGATATTAAAAAACTAATAATGGACTTCATTATTAGTGCCAAAAATAATGTTTTGATAAAGGGTGCCTTTATCAAGGCTTAATTTTTAGCACTTATAATGGGGAACTTAATCAATGTTTTGTTAATGCTAGTAAAGGCCGATAATTTTTAAGGGTACTCTATATTTCCACACTTTTTTTGTTCCAAAAATCCAATTTCTAGCAAAGTTATAGTTAGTTTCTATAGTAGTCCATTTTTATATAAACTTTTAAAATTACTTGAGTTAATTTTTCGAATTATCCATCTTGGCTGAAGAAGATTCTATTCAATTTATTTTGCTCTATCTTTTATATATGAAGTAATAAATGTCAATGATTGGAAAATACATATGTGATTTTACCTTGAACTATTTAATATCCTAGTTATGTGATACTTTTACTTCAAATATCATCATATAAATGAATTCCATCATGTTTAATCCTTTTTCACTTTTGTTTCTTTGTTTTTATTATCACATTATTATTCACCAATAATTGAAGATGTTGAATCATTGATGACCACTTCTGCTTTACCATGAGGTAACTACAGCATTAACTCTCGGTTATTAGTGTATCTGGGTGATATTTTGAATTTAATTCTCTGAATATACAAGAATGGTTATCAATATAGTCCTTTGTTAATGGATCCCATGAGATATGAATCATTATAAGGTGGCCTTCAGCTATACAATTCTCATCTTTAATGATCATTCTTTCTTCTTAACAACCAGGATATAGAATTTGTATAATAATTTATAGATTAATCTTCTATATACCAATTCATGATTGTATCTCTTTTTCTAGATATGACTTCATTGATCACTCAAAAAAATTAATTAATTCCTAAGGCTTCTTCAATAGAATAAACATTTATTGATATACGTCCTACATATCCACATTACTATAATATCTCAATCATTGCACAATTTTCAATTGATATTTTTTATGAATTCATGTTGGTAATTTATTATGAACATAACTTTGTGAATCTTATTTATACAATCAACATTTTTTAAATTTATACATGAAAAAATTCACTTTCATGTGGAAAAACACTTAAAAAGATATATAATTTCATATATGTTTTATTTTGAACATATCTACAATCTCAATTGATGTCATATTGATTTTGTCTCAATTTACTCTTGATGTTATTATGTCCTCAACTCCTTTATCATTCATTTTATAATTAGAATAAACTTCTCATATATCTCAATTAATGAAAAAAATTTCCTCAATAAATACGGAAATCTATGTCCAATTGTTATAATATCATATCATTGTACATTAATGTTTTTATTCTACCACAAAGTAATCTTTAAGCATATGACTAATCGTAATCTCCCCCTTTCCCAATTTATTATCATTTTATTCTCTTTGAATAAATTCTTTAAAAGACTTTTATGGGGTTAATGACTGAATACTAGCTAATCTCATATTCCTAGAAAAAGTAATATATTTCCTTTCTTTTATATTTACCTTTATTACAGAAGTGAACCCTATCTCTAGAGTTCTTTCTGAGTCATGAATCAAAATACCATTTTAAATTAGTAGATCCATTGAAATAAAATGTGTATAAATTTAAAAAAATTGAGAAAATCTTACCTTTTATTATTTTGATGCATTAAATAATTTTTGAAGATCAAATAGAAAATAAAAATAAATATCCTAATTAAAAGTAAAATAACAAGGTCATATCAGAAAATATTTACATGGGTTTGGAAATCAAAATATAAATGACACAGGGAAATTCATTATTGAATAAATTTGATGATATAATGTTTTACACGTACTATTTTGAGGCTATGAAAGAATGATAATGAATTATGTTTTAGAAAAAAGTAAAAACTAAAGGTGTATCCCAATGTTTCCATTCTGATTATATCCGTGTTCTTTTCTTATATAGATTACTTTATTCAAGATCATACATCTTCTTCAGTTAATTAAGAATATAGAATTTGAGACAATCACTTGTTTCATAATTCGTTGAAGATAGTGACCAGAAACGGGATAATTATTGTGGTGGATAGAAATATGAATTTAATTAAAATAGAGGACCTTTGAAGTTATTTTCATTGATTTATTTAAAACAATGGAGGTCCTTTATTGGAATAAATTCCATCTTTTAGTCCACTATTGTCATTCTACCATACAAAAATAAATCATTCCCATGGTCTAATGCATCCTACATTCTTTGATTATTTAGACAGTGATATTTGATGTATTTAATTCTATCACAATGGGTAGATGAATATAATACTTATATAATTAATTTTTCATCATATCTATTACATAAAATTATCTTTAAATTGAGACCCAACACCATAAATTCAGATGTATCCCTGAACATGGTTTCCTATGGTGATGTATGAATTTAATATCAATTTCTTTTAAAAAATAAGGGGTTAAATGAATTTGAAATTTCTAAAAAATAATCAAACTTAATGGAAATATTTACAATGAATTATTTAGTGTCACTCAATGTCTATATAATCAAAAAAAAATTATAATAGATAATAGTAGTAGCATAAACCAATTTTCCAAATAAAAATATTTAGTGTGTTGTATATTTTCACACCATGAAACCATGATTTTTTCCAAAATTTAGAACATACCACTAGTGCCCATTCTACAATATTTTCATCTCATAATTTATAAGTGATAATAATAAAAAAACTTAAACAAGATTATGCAAGGATATACTAATTTTAGTTATATAGTTATATTAACATACATTACAATACTATTTACTGAATTCATGTTTGGAACCTTCTAGTTATCATGAAATATATAAAAAATTTATTCACTAAAAATTAAAACTACTACGGAAGGCATGATATTAATCTTTACCCTCATTAGTTCTAAAAAAGAACAGATAAAAAGGCCTATGTCTCAATTTTTTTTAGAATTGATAAATGGGAATCTTATCGACATTTTTAGCACTGATAAATGGTGACCTTTATTAATTCTATTTTAGCACATATAAAATGTAAATTTTATTAAAAAACTGTATGTTTAATTAAGAATCATATATTATTATACAAACATATTTATATTTACATAAATATAATATATTTCATAATTTGTTTTATTAATGACTAAATATGAATTTACATTTAATATATAATATAAGTATTGAAAAACTGGTTATAAAAAAAGTTAAAATAATAATAATTAAACAAAAATATTTATATAATAAAAATTGGATGACATAAAAATTCAATAAATTAATGAATTATTTAAGATAATTTGAAAACCTGGTTTTAACTTTAAATGGTCCTAACTATTGATCTGATTTTCCATTACGACTCTAAAACTTTTTAAATAAATGCTTTTGAAAAACCCTACATCATAATGATCTATGAAAAATTGGTTAAAATTTTTTATGGTCAAAATAACATGAAATCCATTTAATGTTGTGTTTTTTGGGGTACCAATTTTTTTTAACATTTAATATAACATCAACCTCATTTTAGGGGGTCTTCTTATCTTTTTACAATAGAGAATAAATTTATTTTGAGGTCTTACACTCATATGGATATTATTGTTTTCATATTTTAATGGTTTTCATATTGAATTGTTATTTATAGACAAATATATACATTTTTGAATATATTTACAAATAATAAATAAATTGTACAAATAAATATTTAAACATATTTACATAAAAATTTATTTTTTAATTTATATTCCATATGAAAATAAATATTTATCATTCATTTTATTTAAAATATAAATTATCCAATTATTAACCAAAATTATAAAACTGAATTATATATATATACATATAAGTAATTTTTATATATAAATATCTGTGTGTCAATAAATAATTAAATAATCATTGGTATATTCTAAAATTTGTAAATAAACATACCCTTATAAAAGGTACCTTGCATATATATTTTATATATACATAATTATATATTCTTAAATATGATTTATATAATAATAAATATATATTTATATAAATAAAATATATATTTATATTAAATATTCATTTATAAATAATTATATTTATATATTTACTTATAATTACATCTCTATATTATAAAATATAGTGATATGAACTAAAAACAATTATAAATATATATGTCACTGTATATAGTATATAAATATAAATATATATATTTGTGCATGCATGTGAAAAATATAAATATATGTAAATAGGTGAGTGTTTACCTGCGTATGTGTGGGTCAATATTGTGTAAATACATCAAGTAATTGTTTTTTTTAAAGTATCATCAGCATTAAATATATGTTAAAAATGTATATAAATGTACATATGATTAATGAATTTAAATATATTATAGAAATATATTATATAAATATATTATATAAATGTACTAATAATAAATATTTATGAATAAATAATAATTTTTATATAATTATACAATTATATGTAAATATTTATGAACATATTTTAAAAATCAATTAATAAATAATTTTCTAAATGTATATAATTATATGAATAAATGTATAAATAAAAATAGTTATATATATATATATAATAGGTATATATTAAAATATTAATTAAATATTCATAGATTAGTTGTAAAGGTGTTAGAAAATGATGACAGAGGTTCTGAGTTCGAATCTAGGTTAGAGAATAGATGAATATGGTGTCAAAGCACTATAAATGGGTAGAGAGCCCTTGGTGGGTGATTATAAGAGGGTGTGAGGGGTACATTGTTTTGACAATGGTGGATTAGTAGTGTGGATAAATGGGGATTTTGAGGAACCCCTTGTTAAATATATCAATTTAAAAACATTTATGGCTGTTATCATCGCCAAAAAAAGCATTGATAAATGCCACAATCTTTTAAGGGCACTTTGTCTATAACTTTTTTTCTGATGAAAAACCCATTTTTTTGTAATAACTATTTGTGTTTATGTTTTAGTGTAAGTATTGAATGCTTGAAATTAGAATGAGTATTCTTCCAATCATGTCTTAATAATAATTAGGATCAACTAATTTTCCTATCAAGTCATGATCTAACATTCTACTAGTACTCATAGGTTTTCCCACGCTTTTAATTTTAGACTTACTAGATCTATTAACTGGATCCTTTGAGTGATTTAAATTATTCAGAAAGATTCCATCATCCATTTGAAATAACCTAAAACCTAAAAAGAATTTGAGTTCACCCATGAGGCTCATCTCAAATTATTTAGCCATCAATTTAAAATATTCATTATAGATGGAATAACGTTATGATCAAATGATCATATCAACCATATATATATATGGATAATCCAACTGGATTATAAAAAAATGTTAATGAACAAATTCAAATCACCATATCATTCACAATATTTATCTATAATATAAATAGATAATATCCACTATAAAAAGGCCATGAGTTTTTCTTTTTCCCCTAAAAATACTTTTATAATCTTAAAAACATAATGAGGCTTCCACTCATGATTTTAACTAGGTTAAATTTTCACATTTTTATTCTATGAAATGGAACCATTCATGATTTCACTATTCAAAAAAATATAATAAATCATGAAACCCATGTGATCTGTATATGGAAATGGGATACAAATTTACTCCAATATGCATACTAGAGTAAAATTCCTACCATAATTGATTCATTCTTCTTTGTTGTAGCCTTTATAAACAATAAATTTCATGTTTTAGAAAATGTTATCAGACTACCTATATTGTTCATCAAAATTCCATTAGTTTCAATAGAACTAAGATCATAAGGATGGATCAATAGTTCACAAAACTTTTTTCTTTCTAACTAATTCAATTCATATTATATTTTTTAGAATCAATTGAGGTTCTTTTAATTTATTAATTACATTAATAGGTACATTTTGAGAAATAAAATTATAATTCCCTGGTAAATGTATTACTCCACTTTTTTTGAACAAGAGAATACAAATCTCTAATAACATTCTCCATTGGATGAACTCTAAGAGTATTCCATTATTTTAGTTTAGAAGCCTTAGGATTCTTCTCTATTATAATATGAACTCTTTAAATTATCCTTCAAATTGATTTAAAGTCTTCTATATTCAGTTATACCATGTCATCATCTACCTATTCCCAAAATATATAATTAAACAATATTTCATTTTCACTGATTTTATAAACACAATATCTAGAAAGAAAATTCCTTTTTTACAATAAATAACCATTTTTATTTGTGGAGTATAAAAAACAAACCTTTTTCTAAATTTTCCACCAAAACTATTCTATAGTGACAAGGATTCACAGTTTGAAAACAACAGTCAAATGTAACCAACCATATGATTTTTCCATTTTATAACTCTTATGGTGATATTTAAGAATTGGTCATGGTAATACTCTATCTATCATACAGATAGAAATGTTCACTACTTCCTCCCATATGTATATTTGAAGATTTTACTCATTGATCATTTTACCTTCCATAACACGAATCACCTTGTTTCATATTTTAACTACTCCAATTTCAAATAGAGCTTTTATAAATATGAAATCGACAAACTAAGTAGTATCATTGAAAAAATAATAAAATTTATAATTATGGAATTCTCCTCACCATGGAAACTAAATAATCAAACAATCATCACACCCATATCATTTTAACCAAATTATAATAATTTGAAAATTTAGAGATGGCCTATAATTTATGAGATAAGAAATTGACCCATATATATATATATTCTTTTAAGAAAGGAATTCTAATGGGTGGAATCTTAGAACCCTCCACACATGGTAACCCCCCTCCCCCACAAAGAGGTCACAACCCAGAGGTAAAGCCGCAACCGGGGAAGGAGCCATTGCCAGCTGAGATGGAAGAGCATCCCAGAGGGTGACATCCCGATCATCGATGGTTTGTCAAAGCAATCTGTCAGCTCATTGGGTCGCACCTCATTTAGCCCGCCCAGTTGAGATCGAGCATCCAGGAAAGACTGGTGGATCCCAAGGGAGAGGCTCACCTCGAAAGTGGACTCCCAGGATTCGAACCTTGAACCTCCCAAAGAACGGTGTTGTTGTACCACTCTCTTTCACCACCACGCCACCACCGAAGATGCATTGACACACACACACACAAACACACACACAAACCCACACACACATATATATTTTTGGTTTAGTTTTCCATTATCCAAAATGTATACCTTTAACAACCTAAACTAGATACATTAATAAGTCCAATAATTCCAACTTTATAAGTTATAATGGGTTTTTTGTTTCAAGTAATTAATATGCTCGAATGGTTCCTTGTGTTTCTTTTATTTAAAATAAAGAGAACAAAATAGGGTTCTATCCATTTTTTGATAAATAAATTGTAAAAAATTATTTTAATCCTCTATCTTATAGAGAAATATGTAATTATAGTTACATAAGAATATAATATCCAAAGATAAATATGAATTCAACATAATCATCCTTGCTGATAATAGTTAAATCAATGAATCTAACCCCACCAAATCCATTTATCTTACCTTTGTAATCATGTTAAATTGTGACATGGTATGAATTAAATTTCCATAAATTTAAAGGATCTCCTACCATGTGTTTACAACACCCACTATTCATGTACCACAATTCCTTATGATATTTCAATGTCATTTTTTCAAAGGCAATCAAATACTATAAATTTTTTAAAAACTTTATAATTTGGGTCTAATTGTATTTTTAATCATTAATTTGAGAGCCCTAATTGATTTATGAGAAGTATTATAAGGGGAATTACATTAAAAATAACTAGAAATAGAAAAATTGGTGCGCCCCAAATATTGATGATATTTAGTTTACATTTCTTTTCATAGTAACACCTCATGAAATATTTAAAGAAAGTAATATAATAAACACAAAGAATAAATATCTTAAAAAGGAAAATAATGCATATCTTTCAAAATTAATAAAGGAAAAAAAATACGATCTCTTTATTAATGATTCTTATTAATTTTCCTTTTAAAAATGGATTGCATGAAATGGTTATCATATTTGATTTAAAGAACATGGTGCTTCTTAATGATTTTCAATGGTAATCAACTCATGATTTCTAGATTATGGGTTTCCGGTTTATATATTGGTCTATATTCATTCCCACTATCCAAATTTATTATTTTATTATACATCAGATGTTTTATTGATACAAAAAATAGATCATTATAATATATAACTCTCAATTCTAGAACCTAACTAAATTAATAATATTTTCTGTTGTATTGTTTTTTATAACAATGCATTCACATTCCATTGATATCAGCATTGGGTAGTCAAATGACATTACTATTTAATCATTTTCCACATTATTGATGTCAAAAAATCATTCAAATTTCAACACAACATTGTGTTGGTTCCCAATATCAAGTTTTCTCATTAATTTTATTTTATTTGAATAAACAGTAAGGTATTGAAATATGTTCACAGTGTTTTCCTACTAGTATGGATATCTCTAAATACTATACAAGTTTAATTATAGTTCTATATTATAACATTGAATCTATATTTACTAAAAAATGAAATGAAATTTGAATCAAATAATTATTTATTGAGCTAAAACTATCTTTGAATAAATGTGAATGATGCAAAACATAGATGATATCATTATACAATGATTTCTCAACTTCTCATTGGATCTAAAACCAAAATCAATCATATAGGTTTTCCATGAATCTTTTTCCATTAAAAAGACACTAAATAAATAATGAGAAAGGTTATATGAATTAAATTATGGTATAAAAAAACAAATTTAATTCCATGGCTTGATGGAATAAAATAGAGTACCACAATAAAAGTAGAAATAACATGTGATGTTGTCTCATTCACTCACAATGTTTCTACTAAAATCAATACTTCTTTGTGGTGAAACACATAAGAAATTATGTATTAAATAAAATACCTACCCAGAATAAATTTAATAAAAAACTAAAATAAACAAATATAAATTAACATTAAATTTATTTTAAAAAAATAAGATTATTGGATTATGAATCCAAGAATATAAAACACCCTATTAATTACCCCATTAATATAACATAATTAAATATAATGTAATTCTATTATCATAGAAAATAAATTCCTATCCTTTTTCATATTTTATTTACAATACTTAAAAAAATTTCCTCAAAAATTAAAAATACTAAAATATAAATTCATTTTATATTCTTATATTGATTATATAGTTAATTAACATCAATGAATTTGATTTTTAATACTTATCGCAATATAATTCATTCATATTCAAATTATGAACACACCACTAAATAATTATCTAAAATTATTATGAATTATCTACCCATAATAAAAAGAATAATAATTATAGATTCATATTTAAAAACAAATATATTGGAAATCTACTCTCCTGCCTTGATTACATGATAAAAATTAATTCTCAACCATTCAATAATCAATTTTCATTATTTAATTCATCACTTTATTCCTTCTATAATCTGACACTCCACACATCTCCAAGGATACTAAATTAATAAGGGAAAATGGAAACTTTCTATTGGTTGTGAGATAGGTAAAATGATATATAATACTCTAAAAAATCATAATATCTATAATATCCCATTGTTGATGTTTTCTCTCACATTCTCAATCAAATCATCCATTAACTTGTTAAATGGAACCTAAGTAATAACATTGTCTAAATAAAAATAACCATCCACAAATTCCCTTTAATATTAAATTTAATCTCCTTCACATAAGATGAAATATCTCACATGCATTACATTATTTATTTTTTAAAAATTTCATTAAAAATGAATTACTTATATATATAATTAACTAACACAATTTATATCCTCACCCAATATTTATGAAATACAAAAATATATTAGGAAAATTACCAAAATTGAATATAATGTTATGCCTTGCATCCTAAATCCAATAATGTGTACAAAAATTCACCTCAATACTATTAAAATAACATGTAACCTTACAAATCCAAAAATCCTCATTATTTCAATAAGTTTTTAATATTAAAATTATTGATCATGATATTATAAACCCATTTACAAATAATTCACCCTTGAAAATAATTAACTATAATCATATAGGATAAAAAATTTCATAAAAATCATAATATTTTAACTTTATTTATTATATGAAAATTTCGTATCGAACAAAACAAGAAAATTTTTATGTAATTAAGGATATTGAACATATATATGTGATTCCCTCGACCATGTACCTTATTCTAATCTAAAATAATTCTAAATAAATTTTATTAAGGGAATAATATTTTACCATAAAACGTTCTATCAGTGATTATAAATTTTAATTTCATACTAATGAAAAGTTATATCCATCGTAATATCAATATCACCCTTATCACTCACATATAAATGGTCACAATAATACTTTTAAAGCTAAGAATCATGGAAATGTTGACGAATATTTTCTATTTGTAAATATAGGTCTAACTAATAAGATACCCATATATGTTTCTCCAATACTTAAAGAGGATCAACAGACCTAGGTGACACCAATCTTCCCCATCCAAACCTTCGCAATCTATGCCAATAGTAAACATCGTCCTATAATTCATATTGGATTTTTATTTACTTTATATAGTTCCGAATAAATCCCAAATACCATACACATATTATGTATTATCCCTCACCACCTCATGCCCGAATACAAAAAAAACATTAATATATTTGTAACCAAAGACACCCCAGGGGTAAATTTTGGTGTTATAAGATTTCAAAATTTATACGCTAAAATTTAATTTAAATCATATTAACTCATTATAAAGAAAACTGTTCAACATTTAATTAAATTATATTTACCATTTTCATCCACATCACATTCCATTCATATTCAAAAAACATAAATCATGAAATGACATATAAATTTTACCTGGTTCACCTATATTTAGCAATATTCTAGGAGAATACATAGATTATTGTTCTCTAAAGTGGAATTTGGAATGGTTAAAGGATTTTATTTTCTTTCAACCATGTTTTTGAATAATTGGGGGATTTTATGTGGTTTTAAAATATATTTATAATGTTTTTATGAAGATTTGTGAAGGCCTGAAGTGAATTTGAGTAGATTGGAACGAATTATTAAATTTTATATAGAAAAAAAATCGAATAGTTATACTTTCAAAATATTCATTAATTCTCTATTTTTTCTTACAAATATAAATAAAGTATGGAAGTAAAATGAAATAATATTATTTCCACTTATTATGGATGATTATTTTGTTTTTTGTGAGATAATTGAGTTCATAAGTGTGATTATAGATGTTGTTAGGATGATACCTATATTTTTAGGGACAAATCTTATGTTTATAAGCATGATAACCAAATTCATAAAGATAAAAATTTTATTATAATTTGACAAAGATTATCTCAATAATATTCATTTTAATTGTCATTTTTTGAAAAGGATTGTAAATTTATATTACTTCATATGTATCATTGTGATAGCCTAAGGATCAACACTTTGTGAAATTTTAGGATTTAAGTAGTATTAAATAGAAGATAAAATATATGTCAAAACATTCTAAAATAAATTCAAATATGTTGATGTATGTGCTAATATCATGTAATTTAAACATAAAAAATCTAGTTATGATCCTAACTGGTCATTGTGGGAAGTTAAAAATATACCACTACTCTAATTTTGAGAGGTTTTTAAATACGATCATCTTAAAAATATGAAGTATTATAAAAGGAAAATATTCTAAGAAAATTTAAATTGATTGATGTTTCACTAATCATAATTTCACAAAAAAATGAAAATAATTATTCTTGTATTCTAGTGAACCTTTCATGTGTCCTAGTCATAATGTGTTTGTGTGTCATAAAAGGATTCTTCACTCCATGAGTTGGATGAAGAAGATTTCAAATGATGATTATCTAGTGGAATGAAAAGTACATCACTACATGAAAAATATATAATTTGAAAATTCATTTATATATGGATTATTTTAAATTTGATTTTCCTTTGTACAAATCCATGAATATTTTATTTATCTGCATAAAAGAAAAAAATTGGTAAAACTGTATTTATGGAATAACACCTTAGGCAATGCTTAAATGAATATTTGAATATTTAGAGAGAATAAGAGAACACCCATTTGGTCATTTGATTATGGAAACACACATAATATCTCATCGTACCATTCAGTTATAATAATGATATAGAATTTATGTTAGAAAATTAAATCATATCATAAAATTTGAGAATTCAAAACTAAAAAAATAATTTCAAGAGTACTATAGGATTTCTAGGACTAAGAGAAAAATTTGGCCTTAATATGGGATTCTGAGAGATATCATAAAAATTGAAGAGAAAGATAATTCCTCGATACATTATTGAGAAGAATATTGAGAAATAGATCATCAAATTTATTTAATATCTTGTATGTATGAATGTCCAATATGATATTGCCATATGATATTATAGGATGAAGATCCTATATAATTAATAAAATGTTATTCTGATATTTTAAAAAGATTAAATTGGAATATTATTAATGGTATTATAAGAATCCTAAATTCTCAAGTGATCTTACCCAATGTGCTCAGATAACATTTTATACAATATGATGTTGTAACTCCTACGAGATGATATGTATGTGTTGCAGAACACAAGAATACAGGATGATACATGGACAAACCACTTCTAATTGATCATAAAAATATTTTAGAAAATTTATATATCGAGATAGAAACCCGTCACAAAAGGAGAAGGTACCCACAAGGGGAACACATAATTCAAAAAATATGTTGTTCCTTATACTATTTCATATTTCATTTCATTCATATATAAATAAGTTAACAATTTGTGTGAATTTTTTCAAAACTAAAAATAATAATTTTTTTGCAAAGAGATTTAAATTGTAAAATATTTATAAAACTAATTCATATAGAAGTTCTCCATGGTGTAGACATTTCTAGGGAATATGGTGTATAAAAAACATTATAAATATTTTATTTTTTGAATGAATATTTACAGGTTACAACCACTCCATGCTAAGGCACATTTCCCTTATAAAGTCATAAAAGGGATAATTGATGTTTCAAGGTCCACTCCTCCACCTCCACAAATAACTTCGGTGAAAGTATCAATTTATATAATTTTAGGCCTCTTCATATTATTTTGACTTGAAGGTTAATTATTGAATTTTATAAGTAAGTAATATTCATTTCATTCCAATTACTATATTGAATAACTAATATAAACCATTTTGTTTCTCCAAATACACATCTAAATATAATCTACTCCTTATTAGAAGTGTAAATTCCTTAGACATCAATTAATCTTAACACTTGAGAAAATACTCTAGATATTACTATTATTTCATTGGAATTATTCTTAAATATTTTCTGCCTAACAAACTATAACGGAATTTATATATCCATGATGTTTCCATATCCCTGAGTCTTCACCTCTATAATAATTAAGATATGATCAAGGGAACTAATGGTTCTCCCTTAACTTCTACTAAAATATTTCATAACACTCTTCCTCCTCAAAACGAATATGTAGTCTATTCATAATCCACGATAACATAATCTTATTAAATTCATATTTTTAACAAATACCATGTTTCTATCTTCTATATTATACTATTTTAAAAAAGGTTCTTCTTTTTCTATATTATATCCACCATTCTCTCTATTCCATTCTATATAGAGGATCCCTAATATATCTAAGGAATTTGAAATTAAAAATTCCAAAAATAGCTACCAACCAACTTCAATCTTACTCTATTTAAAATACCTCATTTGGATTATATTAAAATATTTTACATCTATTTAAATTCAAATAGATAGTTGAAATCTACTACATAATTAGAATGTTTTTACTGAGAAAGGAATGTCTTCCAATCTACTCAAAATATCTCAATTATAGTAATCATGGTGTGACATCCTACCTCTTGACAAGAAATGTCAGTTTCTCCATTAAATTCTTTCAAGTACTAGAATATTTACGATGTGACAAGTATATTCATAACATAAACTTGAAAAGCGATATTAAATATAAAAAATGATATCATTCACCACTCCTTTTATTTTTTAGAGTCTAGATGTATGTTGTGGTTCCCATTTGAGTAAAATCTATCATTGAGTGTTTTAAAAAAAGGTGATATTAAACATTAAACTTGTTTTTGTTGAAAATCCCTTTCATGATACAAAAATCCATTAATTTATAGTTTCTCTTAAATAAAAAAACCATTTTATGGTGTGGGTCATGTGTTATGTTATTGACTTATTTTATACCAAAAATAAATTAAGGGCTTTACATAAAAGTATTCTCATCAAGATACATTTAAATACGATTTTTATGACATTATGAATCACAGTGTAAAAATACACTTAGAAGAATTGGAAATTTTTACTTCTTAGCATGACCATGAGTTTTCCGATTTGACTGACTCATTTCTTCTCAAAGGAATCATAATCACCAAATAAAAACATAACACATACGAATACTTTATCACATTTTATTACTAGATATATCTATAGGAATTTATCAAATTATCAATCAATTTTCAAATATCTTACACATGTTGGATGTTGGCCATTTTTTCAAATAATAAACCTAGAACCAAGTACCCTTAGATATATAGGGAATAGTTCAACAATTATCCAATTTTCAGATATCTACAACTTTGAACTACGATTATATTTTGTCAAGTTACTATTATATATTCGATACTTTTCCACATTTCACATATTCATCAATGTTGGTTACTATTATATATCCATGTACTTTACTATATCATATTTTTCGTGAAATCATAAATTCCAAACATCACCATAATTCTTCACCTAACTCAAAACATCTCCATAATATATATTCATCCACTTAAATCCATCTCATAATATCATAGAGATATCAAAAACTCTACCTCTATATAAAATTTTTATAATGCATGAATTTGTTTCAATAATCAAGGTTTTGCAACAACTCCAACCTATAACCTCTTTGTTGTGACAATATTACTCTATTGAATTTTTTGAAAATGAATCAATACAATCCACGAACCCTTAAGAAATGGATACAATATCCCGCCCTTTTATTTAAATATAAAAACATCTAAAAATATATTTTATTGAATTTTTTCCTCCCCTTTGTCAATAAAATAAAAAGGGTTAATATTTACTTTAATATATCATTTTTTATTCCCATTTAATTCTAAAAGAAAATTGTATATAATCACTAGTTTTACATCCATTTTTCAATATACTCATGTACAAAATTTACATGAGAAATAAATATCTTTTCACACCTCAAATAATTAGAGATTTTGAGAGACTATACCCCCTTCATATACACATCAAATAACCTTTTGAATATAAATCTAGGAAAATCCATATTCCAAAAGAATATATTTTGAAATTGACTATGAAATTAATATATATAAATTCATAACTATACTCATTAATATTAAATACATTTACAAATTTTATTTAATTTATATAACCTCAAAAAATATAATGTTTATTCAATCACTTGTTTAAAATCATTATATCCGTGATATTCTTTCAATAGATCCTAAATTTTTACTTAAATTTTGACACACTTTAATATTTCAACAGAACTCTTCTTAATGTAATCTAGGGAGTGAATTTTACACTTTGGAATATTTCAAAAAAAATCCTATATTCATACAAATATGGAACATATATTATGAAACAATTATCTATGTTAATAAATTTTAGTTCTTCCACATAACTTGTTAATTTTCACAAAATTATTAAACATGTGAAATTAAGTTCCTTAAACATAAAAACTCATGTGTCATCAATATCACACCCAAAAAATAGTATTTGTGTAATAAATATTGTACAATATTTTGTGAGACATACCATATATCAATTAAATTGATATAATTTATTTATGAAAAATTATTGTTACAACATAATATCCATGAGCACCATTTCTTCACTTGATTTATCTATTGTTATATAAGGATAATAACCTTTGAATAATCATCATTTATTCCATTTAATTTAATATATTATTGGAAAAATAAAATTATAATATTCAATATATAGAAATAATTTTTTGGTCACAATAATTTCTTCTTAGTAACTTTAAGTATCTTGTTTCACTCTAAATTGGGAACTACAACACCTATATCACATCATCTCAGTATATAATACTAGATTCAATATTGAGTCCCCTAGATGGTTTTCCAAAATCAATTTATAATCAAGGTCACACTTTAAGGAACTTAAATTTTTTCAATATTGTATGTATCTATAGATATAACAACATTCTTTATTCAATATATCAATCCACTTTTTTCTAAACCTTTGACTCTTAAATTACCAGTGATAAAACGTGTTATAATACATTTAAACTTTTACATCCAAAATTGTTACTTCAAACACATATTATTTGATTTAATATAATCTCAATGAAATCTACTCAACTTAATTAATATTCCAACTTTATTCTATATTAATATCCTTTTACTGAATATAAACACCCAATGGATTGTTTCTCCTTATTAATCCTAAATCAATCTAGTATTTAAATATAAAAAACTAAGTTCATAGGGTGAGGGGAACAATAAACTTCCAAAAGTAGAGGAATGTGGTTGGAGATATTGAACTAACCATTTAATTATATTCTTCTTCTTATATTTTCTCTAGGTAACACCACTAGTGAAAACTTCACTTTGAATGTTTTGATATATTTATTTATTCATACATATATTGGTATTCATTTTCGTTGTGAAAATAATTTCACTTGTTAAAATTCCATCCATCAATGCATCATTTTTTCGATACTTTTCATGCTTCTTTAATTATGTAATATTAAATCCATTGGTCTTACACAGAATTTTTTTAGTGTCATAGATGAAACCACTTTATCATGTATCTTTCTTCTTTTCCATGACTACTATTAAACCCAATTCAAAATTTCCAATACATGATGATGTTTTACTTGTACATCTATATATGAGAATATAATTATCTATTTAAACAACGATGGTCCTTATTTCACAGCCTCTCTGATACCAATTAGAACAACCTACTATTTATTTTTTTACTCTACATGTTTGATTCTTCACAATCTAAGTAGATTTATATGAGTAAAAAATTTTAGTTATTTATGAGCCCCCTTTTATTCACTTTATGTTTAATGCTATGCATAATTGATTAATTATTCTTAATGGATTATCTTTTTTCTTTCCAACTTTATAACGAAACAACTCCATGATTCTATTCTTGAATGGGGAAATTTTTTCATTCTTCCATACATGTCTCTATATTTTCTTATGTGTGAGGTGTCCCATATTGGAACATACATTTCTTTTATTAATATTGTACCATTTTATTTGACTATGGTCAGCATAAATATAACATCTCATAAGGAAATCATACATTCTATAATGTTTCCTTTTTTAATATGGTTGTAAACAATATTCCCCCTCTCTTAAACATTCTAGATTCCCTACATACACTCATAGTGTATCATTGTCTTCCATAAAAATATCAATATAATTACATTTTAGGTTGAGATCTATTTCACTAGTTTTATAAATCTTTTTATCTTCTTTCCTAGATCCAATATTTCTATAATTATTGTTATAAACTAATTTCTCTATGTGATAATCTTTTTTGTTTACCTTTATTTAACATCCTAATTCTCTCCCACATGATTAACAATCGTTAAATCCTTAAATTTTAATTTACCTTCTAAATTATTAATCTGATAATTATTTTTAGTATTTAAAAAATCTATATTATTTTTTACTTAGCTACCGTAAGATATAGATTCCTCATAGAGTTTATCCTTTTAAATGTTTAACCTAATATAATTAAATAGTTCTTCATATACATCACTTTTTTGATTTACATTAATTTTCATTATTATAATGGAATCGTATAATGTAATCTCTTCCCACATTAACTTTATTATTATTCTTTCTTAAATTACTTTATATATTTACATTTCTTTTCACATTCATCCTTCATGAATTTACCTTAACATCTCATGGATTGTAAATTATCTTATTTGTTACATAAATAATCTCTAAATTTACCACATTAGGTGATTTACTATTTCTAACATCATTATCAAATAATTAATGTGATTTATAATCTACATCGTTAAATTCAAAATAAACGACCCCTATAGAATCATATTCCGATATATACATGAAATTAATTTTATTCACCTCACTGGGAATACCCGGTTTCTTATTTTCCTTGTTTTTATTATTATTTTCTTACTTATGATCATAATACATTCATATTTAATATAATTAATATTCATATTTTCAATAAGTTCATATTTTACTCTTACAGAAGCAGTATAGTCTACTTTTTTCAACATAAAATTATTAGCATGAAAATCATAAAACTTCATTCACATTTCTTAAGAATACTTGTAGTGAGATATATTATTGAATACACCATTTTACAAAGAATCATTTATATGCTTCTTATAATAAGAATAAATATCCATATTTATTTGGTCTAAATCAAATAAAATTGCATGATGCCTTAGAAAAAATCCAAATAACAAAAAATTTCAAGGAATTCCAACATGTACATCAAAATATAATATGATATAATTTTTAAAATTATAAAAACTATTTACACCAGTTAAATGAAAATTCACTATTAGATCCATATCTTTTAGAATTTTTAAATATTTATAATCTAGTTATAGCAGGTTGAATATACAGTAGAATCTATTAGATCTAATACCACTTATTTTAACCTATGAAAACCTTAAGGGGTGTGGGAGGTGAGTCAGTGTGTAAGAAGATAGATATTTTTTACCCAATGATATTTCATTCAGATGTTGTTACCTTAGTATAAGGAACACCATTCATCCTTTTATTTCATTCTCATTATAAATTACATCAATATATATATCATGTATTTGTTCATGATGTAATGTATGTAGGGACAAACAAAATATAGATGGTTCACCTAGATTGGGAAACATCCCAGGAGTATACACTTAACATTATGATGGTTTACCAAAATAAAATACAACTCCTATTTTTTGGATACATAATTTTAGATCAAGATCACTCCATGATATTTTGAATTTAGCCTATAATATTTTTGATAAACTCACTTCCAATCAATTGGTGACTCTCATATTCTCTCATACTAGTGTTGATATAGTTATGGAATGAATTTATAAACTTATAGGTTTCTTATAAATTTATTAACATGAATTTATATTTATGAACAATATAAGAAGATTATAGGAATTTCATCCTTATCAAAAAATATATTCTTTAATGGAAACCAATGTGATTATACCAATCCATTACCATATATAATCAACACCTTATTAGTTGAATTGAAACTCTAAACATCAATAAATATTCACACTATAGTAAATACTATATATATAAAAATTCTAACAGTGGAATTATTTGTAAATATGTCATGTCCACTTTACATTAATAGTATTGATGTATTCATGATGTTTATTAATCCTTGAATCTCCCTCTCTACTAAAATTTTAATATCATCAATCAAAATACTAATATCCTCTATATTTCCTCATAATTATGGGAAAAAACTCTTCCACCTCATAAATATATCTTTAATATATAATTAACTAGAGTTAATGTAATCATATTTAATTGATATCATTAAAAAATCCCACGTTTCTGTATTCCTTCTACTCCTCTAGAAACACATAGTTCCTCTTCTTATTTATTCATTCTTCCCTTCTATCTATTTAATTATGAATACCCAATTCCAAATACATCTAATGATTTTGAAATTTAAAATAAAAAATTTTCTTCCCATTAACATCCATATTATTTTGATTCAAATCCATCCTTTATGTCATTTTAAAATAGATCATGACCATTTATATTAAAATAGGCCACTGAAATTGTTTTTATAAATATAAAACAATTATACTGAAATAATAGTCCTTCAATATTCTTGAATTGTCCATATTATAGTAATCACAAAATGATATATTATGTCACTAAATTATTGGTTGGTTTCTCCTTTAAATATCTTGAAATTACAGTATATTCATGACATAGGGAGGTGATCCAGGGTGAAAACATGATTAATGATTCTAAATATCTCAAACCATAACATTAATAACTCGTGATTTTTTAATAGTCTAGACATCATGATGTTTTTCCCCTTTGAGTAAAATATATCACTATGTGTATTGTAAACCATGATTTGATTATTTATAAATAACGTTGAACATTAAATATATTGTGTCCTAAAACCCTTTCGTGACGCTGTAATCCTCAAATATTCAAATTCACTAAAATATACTAAACACTTTTCATAGTGAAAATTTTATGTCATATTGTGTCCATTGTTTCTCCTAAAAATTGATAAATTTTTGGTCCTTACTTATAGGTCTTAAAATATGAGAACTGTTACATATGGCTTTTATAACCTTGTAAATAATATAAGAAAATAACATTTATCTAAATTATAGAATTTCACTTTACAACATGACTATTTGTTTCACAACGTGACTGGAACCTTTATTCTCCAAAAAAATTGAACTAAATAAAAAATTATTTATTCAATTTATTTTTTATATTTATGGGTCAAATAAGTAATTATGAATTTATCAAATTCCTAGTTGCTTATACAAAATATTATGCATGTTGGGTATTTTCCCTTTTTCGAACAGTCTTCTCTATGCTTGGAAACTATATGTATACAATGTGTAGTCCAATAGTTAGATAATTTGGATATATATATAACTCCAAACTACCTTAAAATATAAACAAAAGATAATTATATATTCGATATTTTACCATATTTTCCAAATTTATCATCCTTTTTTACTTTTATGCATCTATGGACATTGCTATTTTACCAATTTTATTAAAATATAAAAATACAATGTTTTATATAATTGCTCAACCAAATACAAACACCTTATAATTATTTCTTCATACACTTAAACCATATGAAAATATCTTAAAAACATACAAAATCAAATTCCATATCAATCATTTTCAATCTTCAGTGTCTGCTGCCTTCAATGATCACAAAAAATCCATCATAGAACCAATTGATATGTAATAACCCCCTTTGGTTTTTATTAGAAATGATACCATAAAATCCGTGAATAGTAAATATATTAAGATTATATCACCCATTTTAAATACATTATCCTCTAAATTAATGGATATTATGGTCATACCCTCCAATTAGTAAAATACAAAGGGTTTTTATTTTCTAAAATATTTCATTATTTGTTCTCCTTTGGTATATAAAATAATTAGGTGTATCATTACTAGTTTCAAAACCAATTTTTATATATACTTATTTATCTAAATATTCAAGAGAAATTAATATCTTATGATATATTTAATTTTTCCAAAATTAGAGAGACTTCTATCAACCATTATAATCATTTAAAAGAACAATTTGAATCAATATTAATTAAGATCCAAATGACCAAAATAATTAGATTTAGTAATTTACTAGAAAATCAATATTTAGAATATTATAATTTAAACTTTTGATAACACATACCTTAACATATTTAATCAACTTTCCTTCACCTCTAAAAAAACAGAATATTCTATCAACCACTTATTGGATATAATAAGAACCTTGAGATTTATTCAAACCTACTTAAATTTTATCTTTAATTTTATCCCACATTATATTTCTATTTTATTCTCCTAAATATATTATAGTGAGTGAATTTTACACATTTGAATTAGTCCTCACAAAATCCTCTAAACCCACTATGTCAAAAATCAATTTAGGAAATCTGTGTCCAATTTAATAACATAAAAAAATTCAATTATGATCAATAGATTAAAAATATATATTAAAAGAAATGAATTAAGTTACTTCAATATAAAACTTTTTATGATATCAATAACACACCCACAAAACAATTAGAATATAAGAAATAAATCAATGGAGTGTGTGATACATACCATATGTTGAATCAATTGTTATATAATGTTTATGATAAAATAGTGATATCAATTTATTTATATGATCTCTATTTATTCACATGATTTATCCATCCTAAAATAATGAAAATTAGTCTTTACAACGCATTCATTAATTACACCTAATTTCATCTTCTCGTGACAGCAACAAAAGTATACACTTGAACACATAGAAATCAATCTTTTCATAACATTTTCTTCATAGAAACTTTAATAATCTAATTAATTGAATATTAAGATAATCACCCCTATAATACTTAATATCAATATATAAAACTTGATTTAATATTATTTATTATTGGTGGCCGATTGATTCCACTTATTGATCATTTTTGGTCCTTGACACCACTTGAATTTATTCAACATTTTATATATCTCCAAATTTAACAAATTTTTCATTTCAATCACTCATCCCACTTGTTGTCTATAAATTTTTTTCTTTTACTAATGATGATTACATTTTTTGTATTAGGTACATACTTTAAGATATATAATATCTACTTTTAAACCCTATTATTCCATTTTATATACTCTTAATTAACTAAAATAATATTAATGAAAATTCAACCATATATTCAACATTCATCTCCTTTTAATTCATATAAACACCCCACATATCGTTTTCCCCCTTAATCCAACATCACTCTAATAATGAGATATAAAATATTATGTTTATACAGAGAGGGGTACCATCAATATCCTCAAGTTGTGGAATGTGATTGGCCATCCTGAATGAAACCTTGACTTTTGATCAGCTTTTAATATTTTATCCTTGAAATACCACTAATAAAAAGTACTCTTTCAATGTCTATATATTAATATTTCCTTTTCTATGATGGTTTTTATAAGTAATCAACCTTTTTTTATTAATGAAATATAGCACCCCTAGAAAAGTGAGTTTTAAAAAACAATATTTTTCTGCACGAGTCAAAAATTTCAAATTTAATTTTAGGATTTTTTCTAATAATAACTCTATAGTTAAACATGATTGGACTTGAGTATTATCTAGATGGGTGACTTCCTAGGATGTTTCTAAAGGTGTGTGTGAGTGAGGACAAGGCACAATTGACTAACATGCGCTGGCCTGTGGTGATATTCATTAGTTTGATAAGTGAACATGATGAGTAATAGATTGTATTACACTAGGAAGGTAATTATGAAATTATAGTAGACCCATGGGATTAGATGACCTGATTCACATACCATAGAAATCATGTGGTGTAAAATGAAATTAAATAATGAGTGGGGTATTGGGTCAATGGTAGGTGGTGGTGGGATCATCTAATTTTGGGAAGTAAACTACAAATAGGACGTTCCACCCACTTTGTAGTCGAATCTCATGTCACTATAGATTTATGATATTGAGTGAAACTTTTCAACCCTTTCTTGAGTTGAATTATATATTTTTTCTTGTAATGGTGTCTTGAAAATTTAAATTCATGTCTATAAATGTTACTTCTAAACTATATACATGAATTTTCACTTCAATTATATTACCTTAATGATTATTAGGTTCTATCAAAAATTTAATTGGTGGTAACATAATTTATCATGTATTTATGAACTTGTTTTGATATGTTAGGATGTTCACTCTTAAATTACTCAGTGATAACAGTTTACTGATTGTTTTATTAACTGTAATATAATGAATTTATTTTTTTGATATTAATTTATAAGTAATGAATGTTTTTGGGATTTGAAAGGATAAATTATTAAAATTTACATAAAAGTATTTTTAAATAGTTTAAAATAAAAAGGGGGTTTAAAATAAGGTTTAAAATGTCTTAAAATTTTAATTATTTTTTATTTGATAAAATAAATTTACGATATAATTAAGGATTGAAATATTTTTCCTTGATAAGAAGAGGTTTAAGCTATTGTATTTTTGTATATAATAACTCTAAAGGGTTTGAGTCGAAATGTATAAAGGTATTTTAGACACATTTTGTTTTATGTTAAATTAAATGTCCATATTTTGGTAATGATTATTTATGATTTTAAGAATCATGTAATCATTGTTGAATTATAGAACGAGTTTTATTTATGCCTTATATTTTTTTTACAATAATGGAATTGTGTGAATATGTGATTTGAATTTATGTTATGAGAAACATGTATATAATATAAAATGTTTATTGGATAATACTAGATTCACATAAAAAGGATTAGAACCTAATTAAATTTTAATTTCATAGGTATAATCACAAAAAAAATATTTAAATGGTTACTTTTATAATGTATTAATTAAAGAGAGGTTAATATTTTATTATATAGGTCAGTGTACTTTATATAAAATAATATTGAATTAAACGAGTTTAGATTATTGAATTCATGATACAGTATAATGTTCATCAATATTTTATTCTAATTGGTGAATTTTTTTGTAATTCATTTTTTATCTAAAGTAATCTTGAATAGATTAAAAGTGTGACTAATTGCGTTTTTAAATCGATCCATTAAAAAAAACATAGAACATTGGAAGATTATTATCTTGTATGAATTTAAAAATAAATATTTTTAAACTTTAAGGGATTTTTATTTTTAAATTCCACGTTGAATAAAATCATAATTTAAAGGATATGATGACCAAATCAAGGATCAATTGATGTTTCTGGTTTTTGTTATTATTTTTAAATATGTTTGGATTTCATTAATTAAATGTTATAAACAATGAACCATTGAAATTTATTTTTTAGTTGTTCTTGATAAGATGTTAAAATAACATGATTATATAAAGAGTAATTATAAAATCAAAATATTTTTAGATGTTCAAGGTGATATTAAAGCCAATTTTTCTATTTTAATTTAAAAATATACTTGTTTGGATGTTTAACTTGTATAAATATTAAATTTTTTATATGATTTTGATACATTTTTTGAATACATTTTTTATGTGGATGTTTATTAAATTAAATATTTTCAATTGGGGGAGGGGGTTGAAAAAATAATTCCACTTAAAATGCGTCAGTTGTTATCAATAATTGTTGGATTCTAGATTTAAGTTGAATGGATAGATTTATATTCTTAATGGGTTCATTTTTTAAAACTACTTCATGGAACAATAAATGATATTTTATAATAAATAGATAGTGCCCTTTAAAATTAATTGTATCATTTTAATTATAGAGTCTAGGTTATTTGTTGAATGAGTTATTTTATCAAATGATTTTTAAGGCAATGTATCATATTTTCCCAATTTAAAGAATTTGTTGTGACTTGTTAAACAATATTAATAGTTAATAGGTGTATGTTTTTTCATATTAAATTCTTAAAATGATTGTTATGGACTTATAAATATTATTATATGATTGATATTACTTATTAATTTATGTTTCAGAAGTTATGTATGGAATGAAAAGGGTATAAATAGATCTAAAATAATTTTAAAACTATGGTTCCATTTGAATTGTTTTTACAACAAAATGTAATTTTTATGTGTATGATCTAGTTTGGTATATGTGTTTTCATTAATGTACATCTGAATTTATATAAAAACTTAGGCTCAATATACCACTTGTCAATTCTTATATTTTTAGGGAAACTATATAATAGATATATGATATTTGAATCATCAATATATAGAAATACATTTTGAATTGGAGTGCCAACATGTTAAAGGATATTAATTTTCAAAGTCTGATATTATATTAAAATATTCTATGAGGTAAAACATGTTTTTTTTATTTCGTGGATGATATTTGAAAATATATTTTATTTTTGATTATTAACCAAATAAGTCCAGAATAAGTTAATATCAAGGGGACTTTATAGGGGTAGAAAGTGTTGTGGTTGGGAAAACACTAACATCCCACCATTATTTTCTGTATATTTATTATTTAATTTTCATATAGATAATTCAAAACATTTAATGGTCTTTAGGTTATATATTATTATATGAGTATGTTTAAAATGAAATTTTAATGAAAAAACATATCTTTAAATGTATGGTTGACATAACAAAACAATTATATTAGATAATTGACATCATATGTAAAACTAATATTATGTTAATGAATATTTGTACTATTAATTATTAAAATGTTATGTAAGGTTATTTTGGTTATTATTTGTGTTTGAGTAAATTTAAATCATAATGGTTAAATTTTAATATTATTTGGAAATGATATTTTCATGTGATAGATACATTTGTGTTGTGTATAGTGATATTTTTATTTTTTCTTGCACGTAAATGTATATGCTGGTGTGTTTGTGTTTTTAATTTGTAAACCCTTTACCTAATAATAAATAAATAAGTAAATAAATAATAAGATTATTATTAATATTGTTAGGTTATGGGATATATATGTGTTTAATGAACATTAATGTGGTGTTTCATTATTTTTTTTATATTTATAAATATAATATTAGTGTTGTGAGATTTGAGTTATAACATTAAAATGAAATCATTATTATCATATAATAAAAATTAAATGGATTTCTTAAATGAGAGGAAAAGAAAAAGAGGAAATAAAGGGGTAGGGGGCTAGGTGACACATCTATGGAAGCTGAGCAAGGGGAATTAGAACTCACCTCACCTTCTTGTATGACTTAATCTTCTATATTATGCTAATTCTTTGTGCCCCAATGCTATGAGAATCATTGGTG
Organism: Viscum album; assembly: GCA_963277665.1. Lineage (NCBI taxonomy): Eukaryota > Viridiplantae > Streptophyta > Magnoliopsida > Santalales > Viscaceae > Viscum > Viscum album. The sequence continues at coordinate 604,197,644 of OY728122.1, forward strand.
CATTGTACTCATCTGTTTGGATTCACTATTGTTTTTATATTTGGGATTTGGGTTATATTTATTCAAAATAATGATAAAATTATGTCATGACAAAGGGATTATTCCATATTTGTATTAGATTTACCTAATGGATTATATAAAGCCCCTTATTTTTTTATTGGTGTTAGATTCCTCTTTTTCTGGTGTTCCCTAAATATTCTGATGAGTTTAGTATTAATTTTGAAAATATTTATATATGGGGTCACATTTGAGTTTGTTTGAGTTTTATAAATTGGATATTTCATTTATAAGGGACTCATGGGATCAGTTAATGTTCACACACCTCATTAGAAGTAGATTAGTCACTTCTCTCTTACCCGATAAGGGTTCTGATGATATTTTCGTGCTTTTACTTCCCCAATGGACTTATTTTTCAACATTTTTGATATTATAATACATAAATATGTATCAAGGAATATTTATATGGTTTTTATTTAAGGAATTAATGTGGAACTGATAAGTTGAGTCAAATAATTCTATAATTTCCTTATTTTGAAAAACAATTTATGATTTCTTATTTTAAATTAATTTAATATCTACGAAATGAATATTTAAACTCTCAATGGTTGAATAATAATTTTATTCTAGGGGTGAATAATTTTTTTATCAATTTGGTTAAAATTTCATTTTTATAGAAATGATGTGTGAAATTATGAACTTTTATTTGTATTCCATTAAGGAGTTTGAAAAACATCTAACATGGGGTTTTCTTAAATAAATTGTGTGGGATTTTTTAAAGTTATTTTTTGGGAATTAAAATGTATTAATATCAATTTTTCAATGTTTTAAAGGATTAAGGGTTATTTTAATTACCTTATAGTGTACCTTTTCTATAAGGCCAAATTTTTTCAATTTTACCTAATTTTATTGTTTCCAATGGATAAATTAAACTCAGAAATGGTGGATCTATATTATCTGTTTGTTAATTCATTCTTGGGTGGTTGTAATTTTGAAATTTATTTTCTACGATGCTATAATAGTGTAATATTTCTGATTTTTGGACTTATTTATATGAACATAATTTTATTATTATTAATGAGATGTTTGAAATATAAAGGGAATGTTTTACATAAAAATTTAAACTATTTACTAATTGTTTGATGGAATAACATGATAAATATTAACTGACTACATTAGTTAAACAACATGGGAAACCCATGGTACTTGAGTATGATTACCTAGAATGTACGAGTCACATTATAATAATTATGTGTGTTTCCATAAATAGTGAAGTAACATATGGTGTACCCCCCATTGGCTAGTGGTGTCAGTTTAGATCCACCACACTAGTTTAGGGTATTACACTAACTAGTGAATTTATTTTATTAAGAAAAGTATTCTTATTATGCTTGTGGTGTAGTCCAATGATTTATGTTAACAGTTGTTTTATAAATTATTCTTTAGTTATTCATTATTTACAATTATTGTTCATATACTATTATTTATATTTTTTCATTTTGAAAGAAGAATTTAAAATTTAATGAAACCGATGTCACTTATTTTCATTAAATCTAAAGTGAGTGTTAATTTTATTTTTTTATCTTAAAAAATAGTGAAACTTTTTCAATGAAATAGAATTTATTGAATACATGGTGGGATCATATTGATCATTATATCACACCCTATAGACACATCTTCGTGTGTATATAGCTTTGTATCTTATTGGATAATTTTATAGTTATGATTGATTTCCAAAGATTATAGGTGTGTACCATTTATGGGATTAGATCTTGGGAGGGGGTGGAATGTGGGTTTGTCTCATGAAATGTGGTGACAGTGGGGTTTTTTATTTCTATTTATCATGTCCTAGTTATGTATACTATGTTTTGTTTTTATAAGTTTGATGTTATAAAATAAATATTCATTTTAACAAGATAAATTTTCATGTTATTGTGACATTTTTTTATTTCTGTAATAAATGGTAAATACATTTATCTATGTGTGATACCCTTGGAGTTATTTTATAAACCATGTAGATCACGATCATGCTTTGGGATTTATTAAATTCTTTCTTGGGTATAATTTCCAGGTACTCAAGATGGTATGTGAAAAGATGGTATCGGAACACGAGTGGTGTATTGGGTCAGTGGTATGCGTATGTAGGATCATCAAAACATGATTAGTAAAAAACAAATAGGTATGATCACCCTATTTGATGTGGAAGGTCATTTTACAAAGAATATATGAGAATAAAAATAATCTATCAACCCTTTCACTGGTTGACTTATTTTTTTGTTCCACGTTGTAATGGAATTAATATATAAGTTCAAGGTTATAAATTTTATTTATAAAATATATAGCATGAATTATTTTGATAAATTTAATGAACCTAGTGATCATTTTGTACACTCAAAATGGGTTTTAGTGGAAATTTTATTTATCATATATTTACTATCCTATTCGGAAATATTTTAATGTTACCTCTTTGATTGATTTATGATATGAGTCCAATTATAGGTTGATAGAATGAAATATAAATAAGTTATATTTATAGATGAATTTATTTGAAATAAATGTTTTTTGTATTTTAAAATCTTAAAATTTGAACATTACATGATTTTTTTCCAAAATTTAAATTGAAATACGAATTTCAATGAAGTTTTGTTATTTTTAACCCATAAATGAATTTTATACATGATATGAACAATTTCTGATAAAATTAAGGATTAAAGTGATGTTATATTAAATGAATAGGGTTATTCTATTGTTTTTTCATTTGTAATAACTCTAATGGGTTTGGGTTGATATTTATAAAGTTATTTTAGAGGCATTTTGTTTTTAGTTAAATCAATTGAACATATTTTTGTACTGATTCATTATGAATTTTACGAAGCCTTTTATATTTAATGATTTACAAAATGGGATTTATTTATGTTTTTTATTAATTTTGAAGCATGTAATTGTGTGAATATTTGATCCATATTTCTTTTCATAAAGTGTAATTAATTTAGTAAGTTTATTAGTAGATACATGGATTCTATATTATGGTTTGTAACATATTTTAATTTAAATTTCATTAGGATAATCACAAAAACTTTCTTAAATGGTGTTTAAATGGAGAACAAATTAGAGGGAGGTTAATATTTTTTTTGGTTAGCGAAATTTATGTAAAATAATATTCAATGTTAAAAGTTTATATTATTGATTTCATGATGTTAGTAGAATTTTCATTGATATCTTTTTTGATTGGTGAATTTTTTCAGTAATTGTGCATTTTTTTCATAAGTAACATTGAATAAATTTAATTTCGATACGATTATGTTCTTAAATTAGGTTATGGAAAATGGTATTATTGCTAATACCTAGTCAAATGTGTAGTTTAAATTCCTATTTTTGATGCATGTGGTCTAAAATGAGGGTCATGTAATTTAGGGGGGGTTATGGTAACACCCCTAAAAATGTTATCCTTAAAAGACTAAATGATTAAACATGTCAACAAGGTGGACATTTCTTTTAGAGATTCCATATAATAAGAACTCAATATTTAGGTGGGATTTTATTGGAGTGGTTTTAATATGGGTGACCTCCTGGTATATTTCCAAGGGTTTGTGAGATTGAGAAAAAATAACAATAAGAGAACATTTGTTGGTATCTGGGGACAATCATTAGTTAGCTAAGTGACCCCAATGGGTAATATTGTCTTGTGTGATGGGAAGGAAACGAAGGTATTATATAAGATCAATGGGGTCATATGATTAAGTTTAATGTCTTAGGGAGTTCCTCTCATGGCAGTCACTCTCTTCTATTCTCTACATAATTTCTACTTTGAATAATCCCTTAGTGATACTTTGAAACATTTTCATCTTCCATCCCACTTAATAATCATCAAACTCCATGAATATGTTCTAGAGTGGAATAAATAATTATTTCTTTCATAGATGTATTCATCATAAATTTGATGTGCTTCATATCATCATGGAAACTCTTTTTCATTTGCTAATGAACTACCCTTCAATATGACTAGGGTTATCACAAAAATAACACACCCAATGAAACCATACCATATATAGTGTTTCTTTGAGATGAGATGTGGTTGCAACAAATTTTACTTCTATATTAAAATTCTTGATTATATAAATAAACTCATAGTGTATTGTCATATTCCATAAAAATATAATTTTAATTTTATCATACATTGAGAACCATTTCCCCCATTTTTAACTATACTGTTATGTATTTTACATAATTCCATATTATTAATTTTATTACTACCACCTAAATTCCCCATGTGAGAATATTCAGTTTTGGACCTTTTCATTATAACATGAATATATCCCACAATATTATTAATAACTTAATCATTTATCATTAATTTAAATTATAAAATATCAATGATATAAATCTTTTTATTAGGCAGAATCATTATTTTCTCTTTATAATACTCTATATGAGAATACATCAATGGTTTATGAAGTTTATCTTTTCCAATGTTTAACATCATTTTATGAAATATTTCATCAAGTACACAAATTTTTCCCATCGTTTTATTTTTCATTATTTTAATATAGTTCTATGAATTCATCTATTATTTTTTCACCATTATTTTTGATTTCTCTAAATCTGTTATATAGGAACAATTTTTTCTCTTTCTGGCATTACAAATTTCACTTCACTTCTCAAGGCCTGAAACTTCTCTTGGTTGTTGCACAAATATGTTGTAGAATTATTCCCTTATGTGGCTACCTATTTTATTCATACATTTTCCTACATTTTATGTTATGTAAAATATCTATCTTTTAATTGTCAAGAAATAGTTATCATAGAATCACATTCAATTTTGTATAAGGAATTTATTTTATTCCCCTCATTATGAGTACCCAATTTCTTATTTTCCGTATTTTCGTTGATCTTATTCATAGTTATAGACATATGAAATTATTATTGAAAAAAATTAATATTCAAATGTTTACATTTTTCATATTTTATATTGTATATGAAACGCAACATTCTTTTTTGAACACAGATTCATTACGATAAAAAATTATAACATCATCCACATATCATTAGAATACATACAATGAGATTTCCTCTTATATACAACATCTTATAAAGAATTCATCATGGGATATTAAAATATGTATCAATATCCTAAATTTTTTGATCGATATCAATTAAAATTTAAAGACAAATATTAAAAAAAATTTAATAAACAAAACATTTCAATGGATTCCAGTATGTACTTTCAAATATAACATTAAATCATTTTTCAAATTATAATTTTTTTTTGAAAAATAAATGAACATTAACCTTTAGAGATATATCTTGAATAAGATTAAAATTTTCACATAAAAAATCTATCAAATTGATCCATAGAAGAACAAATAGGCTCTAATTCCACATGATCAAACTAACGACACCCTGGGAGGTCAAATAAATTACGGTCAATAGATTTGAAAATTTCCCAAATCAACTCCTTAATATTTCATTCCCTTGTAATAATGAACATTATTGAACCATTAATTACCATATCTTTATCAAATTTATCGTAATAAAATGTCATTCAATTGTGTACAACCCTAAAAGGATCCATCCTGGAATAATACACTGAACATTATACCAATGTTTAAAAATCCATTTTAACTAAATAAATGTTGGATACATGGTTTTAAGTAATTGTTTATATGTGGAAAGCCAAATTTACCAGAAAAAGATCTATAATAGAGTATTGATGATCCAAGGTTCACTCCCTCTTCTTCAACATTGTGAAATACTATGGTAAAATCCTTAGTTTATGGACTTGTAGATTTCTACTCAATTTATTTACATGAAGGTCACTTCATAACCAGTATAATGAATTTTAAATATTTTTATCCTCATTAATAAATAGATTCTCAAATGTAAACCAATGTGCTTCTCTAAATTCACTACCAAATATAATCATTTTCATAATAGAATAGTAGAGTCTTTAAATATTATTTAATCACCACCAAGTAGAAAATAATCTAGATAAAAATATTATTTTATTATAAATATAATTCAACAAGTTTTTCTTCCATACATTAACATACCTGATGTATCCAGGAAGTTTCATAATCCTTGAGTCATCCTCTATTATCAAATCTAGATATTATTAGTTAAAATAATGATATCCATTTTAATTCCTCTTCATTAGTTCACAAAACTATCCCTCCTCAAAAAAGATCTTCAATATATTATTAATCACCAATAGTAGAAAATTATTTAATTAATATCTTCAATGAATCACATTTTATTTCCTTCCATATTCACCTCTTAGAACACAAAATTCCAATTCTTATATATTCTATCAAAATTTATCTCTATTTCCATCTACATAAATGATCAATAAAATATCTCAGGTATTTAAACTTTTAAAATTAAAAAAATAACTACCTCTAATCTTATAAATTCTTTTAAATAAAAAATCTCATTTAGATACTTGCTAAATATATTATTACCATAAATATTAAAATATGTAGTTAAAATATTTTTAATAACATTAAAATAGATCTTGAGGAAGCCATGTCCTCAAATAATCATGATTTATCTAAATTATAGTAGTTAATATATGTAATAATTCTTTATATAATGGTTGGCCAATTTCTCCTTTGAGTTTCATAAAATTCCAATTGAGTCATGATTCGATGAATAGATTCATGGTAAGAAATTTTTTAATGATTCTAAATTGGATGAACAATAACAATCATAGATCCTGGCATTTTCACATTCTAGAAACTGTGTTGTAGTTCCCCATTGAGTTAAAAAGATAATGATGTGTTTTAAATACAATTTTGTGACCCTTTCCTAATAAATTATTACTAAAACTTATTTTATAACAAACCCATTTTAAGACACATTCATCCTACAATTCCTATATAGATTAAAATATTCCATTCAAATTTAATGGTTTGAACTATATGTCATTGTGTGGATCTTTTTTGTCACAAAAACAAAAATATTAATGGACAATACTTAGCTACATAAAAATTAGTATAATTTTTTGTATGATCTTTATAACCTTATATATCATAGTGTAAAATAAAACAAAGCTTAATATCATACTTTTACTTCATGAAATGGACTTTAGTTTCATAGTGGAAATTATTCTTCTCTTCTAAAATATGCATATCTACCAAATAAAAACATTTCGTATCCAAATGAATTTCCAAATATTAGGATCATTTAAGTCGCTATTGTAATGAACCATTTTGGGATCCTACCTAAATCGTCCCCAAACCCAGCTCTCCATTAAACTAAGGCATGTTCCTGGTCCCCATAGATGGGATAAAATCATCAATAAATTACATGGTAAGGATCTATCCATTAAATTAGAGTTAAATAATAATTATATTCTCATTATAAAATATGTCATGACATATCTGTATTTCAAAAATCCATTCCAAAATCCGATATAAAAAAATAAGTTTGGTAGATATTGTAACATAACAATTTAAAATTAAAGAAACCCATCTTCTCACCCTCAAATCCATCTATAGAAACAACAACTAAAAATATCACAAAATCTCTAAATATGCAATCCACATTCACTAATAATCATAAATAAAAAAACTAAATGCCTATATTTCTGGAGTACCATGGAAAACTAAATAAAATAAAATAATTTTTTAACATCCCCATGATATTAGGTCACTATCCACCCCCCCCCCCACACACAATAAAATATTGAAGGGCAGCCAATATCAGAACCAGGTTCTTAAAACTAAATTGTAATAGTTGTAGGAGTATAAACAATCTTTGTAAGAAAACACCCACCTTTTCACAATATATCCTTTTAATTATATAACTATATTCAAGATATTTAGAAATATTAATTGAAAATGTAGTTTTCAAGAATAATTTTTATTAAAAATATCAACATTGTTTCTATTTATAAAATTACCTCATAATTTTCCATAAATGAAAATAATAACATTAATTTCTTTCCCCATACTATTCCATTTTTGAAAAAAATATCCATTTTAAAATCCACTTTAAAATCTTGTTAAATAGATTTAACATAAAGATTTTATAACGTCTCTTTAAAAACAATTTTAAAATAACCAACCGAACACCATTGTTACATAATACTATTATTAGGAAATAAAATTCAAGAAAAAATAATGAAAGTAAGTGGAATAAAGGTTCCTCAGATGATACAATTAATGAGATTAGTAATAATGTAAAAAATAGAAATCCCCTATATTACCCATGAAAAAATGAACAAGTGTCACATTATTCTAATATAGACAATCAAATAATACAACCCCGAAATAGATATAATCACCATAGGTAGACCTATAATAACATATCTATCTAGATAGTCCCATTTTTTGAGCCCTATCCCATCAAACTAGGAGTGTGAAACTTTTATGGGGAACCATCCGAGCACACACAACAAACCAGTACCTATATAGATAGACAAAAGTTAAACAATAGTTTTTACTTATCCCAGACACTATTTGTGACCTTTCATTACCATGAAAAATAATAAAGTGAAGGTGAGTAGGTAATAAAAATAATAATAATAAGGGAGTAATAAAAATAACCTTCTCTCACATAAGATTCCCACACATAAAAACATCCCTAATCCATTCATCAACAATAATCAAACAATCCTTAAAGGGAATGTTGTATAAGGTAATAAATAGGGTATCACATTCTCACACAATTAAAAAACAACTTGAATGTGCCAAAAATACCTTCTAAAATTCAATTTTTGAAACCACATCCCATTTTATAAAAATCTTTCAGGGATTAAAACATGATATCATTTACATATAATGTAAACCAAACAATGTTAGGCTCATGTTTTGATTTAGTTATTCTTTTTTCAATTGATCAGTATGTTGAAGGAAAGAATGTATGTTGAGAAATATTATGTGTGTAAATCGTATTTAACATTGTCTTCAAAACAATAAGACTCTCGATATTAAAAGAATTGGACTCACATTGTCTATCCTAACAAGAAAAATCTATTTTGATGAAATTTTTTTCTTCAGACTTACCTTGGGTTGAAAATGGGATAAGATTATAATGAAGATTTTTTGTCATCATATTCATTATGGATTTGGTATGAAAGAAGATATTATTTTGATAATTTATCAGAGTCTGCAAGAGTACGATAAAATTAAATGTGATGATGCATTGCAGATTTTTATTTCATAAATCATAAGTTAATTTTTGGTCATATGATGCAATATTGGTTAAGGAAATTAGGAGTGTAAATTATTCAGGCCGATTTGTTTCTAATAATAAAAGGTTGTTTGGAATCATTCATAAGATATCATAACTAGGATAATCATATATTGGATAATCATACTCATGGAAATCAGATTTGGGTGGACGTGGAATTAAAAAAAGTCCTGGGTATTATAATCAGAATGATCATTCCAATATTATCATATCTAGGTGGAAGTAAAGAAAGTGATGATGTCGATTCACTATAGAATTTTATTATCCATCAGAAGCAGAAAACACTTTTCGTACTTAGGATGATCATAGTCAATATTAGGAAGAAAATGATCATATTTAGAAATTAAATTGTTAAAAAATGATCACATTCATAAATGATATTATTTTGAAATTATGGTTCCCAGACCAATCATACTCTGAATTATTGTAATTGGTACAATTGTTCTTAGGTTGAGTTAAATGTTTTATTTCCTTACTAAATGAAGTTTGAATTTTTTTCATTTGGATCAAGAGAAGAGAAAAATATAATGTTTTTTTATCTCAAGTGGGTCAAGATAAAAGGAGAAGTAGTTTACTGAATGTACTATCATGGGGTAGATCGATATTCAAAATAATTATCATACCTATAATTAAGAAGTGGTATCCATTTCATCATACATTTTTTTCAATTGATATAGAGATTTCTATTTAATATATCAGTTTCAAAAAATCAGACTCATGTATTTAAATCTTACTCACAATTGAAATGAATGTTCGAATAAGATGTAAAGATAGTAGAATAACGAAGATGTTTCAAGAAGAGTTGATGAAGTCAAAACTGACCCAAGATTTCTAGGGACATTTAATTTTTGGGTGAATTTGTGTGACCAGGAATGATTTCTTGGATTCCTACCAAAGCCATTTGAGGGTCACCTATAAATGGATAAGTACTTAATAATTTTTGTATAGTACTAATCAAAATAGTAGAGAGAGAAGATTCAGGTTTTTAGTTAGAGAAATATGATACTGTAGTGATCATTATTGAATAATTTCCAATGGGAATATGAAATAACAGAAGAGACCAGAGTGAATCGTTTAATTAATATGGTAATCATACACCTTGATTATTATATTCACTTGATTAATGTATTTGGATGATCAATTGTATTTGAATGATCCTCATTTTATGCTAGATTAATCAGCTTTGGGATTTTTTTATTCAGGTTCATGAACCGGGGAAGAATCATATTGAGTTTATTAGCCTTAGTAATTTATGTTGTACTGATTCAATACAATTGTATTCTGAAATAAATCAGACTATAAGAATTTTATTTGGAATGAATCGTTCTCAATGGAATCAAAATTTGAAAATTGTACATAGGAAATTCAGATAGAGTTTTTCATAACGGTTTCCCGGAAATTCTTATCCTATTTTGGGTAAGAAATTGAATAATTGAATTTCAATTAAATACATTTATGTAATTGAAAATAAACACAAGTAACATGGGTTGTCATGTAAACATTGTATTAACATATTTGTGCTAAGAGGGTGCACAAACAATATTGGAATTGTTTGCATAGTGATACATGAGTTTATAGGTATATCATACTCATTGTAATCCATGGATTGATTTATAGTGGATGTTTTGGTATTGGATCGTTTTGAAACCATGTCAAGGGTGTATGTATTCTTATTGAATAGTGAACCTTGTAAATAATTTTGTTCCATTGGAGGTGTGGTTGAATTATTTTTAGTGGGTAATTGAACATTAATAGTAGGTGAAGGTTTTTCCTAGGAAAATTAAATGATAAAGTATTACTGATTCACCCCCATATCAGTGGTACAATCATCCTGATTAGACACCTTTAAGTGGTTTCAAGGGATAGGTTCCCTTGATTTATTTTTTCATGAGGTATTTATAGATGAATATCTGATCGAAGATCTGATTTGTGTGAACATTATGGTCATTCAAATCCTAAATGAGAATAATTATTATATCTATAATGTATGAATGCTTCCACATCATATATATCTTGGGTAAAAAATTTTAAGAGCCATCATTGATGGTTTCTGTTATCACATTTAGACTGATCCACTCACAATGAATGATAAATAAATTGTGGAGAATGATGGAAGATAAATGAATAATTTACTCTCATCATTTTTTGAAAGTGAGTTTCTGAGAGTAAAATATGATTCCATTGCCAATGGAATTTGGGATAAGCTGAACAACATTTATCTACGAAATTCAAAATAGAATAAGGAAAAGTTACAAACATGGAAATTAATGTTCGAAGATCTCAAAATTAGAGATCATGAATCTATTATTGACTTCCTTACTAGGGTAAATGACATTGTGAGAACTTTTAGATGTCTTTGTGAAAAGCTTGAAGATTCTACATTTTTGAATATATCTTTAGAATTATTCCCCATAAGTTTGATTCTGAGGTTTCCTTTTTGGAAGATAGAGATAAAAACACATTTTATTATGATGATTTTCAATGTACTCTCCTTACTTATAAATTATATGGGATAATGATATGAAAGGAAAAATAAATGCTGATAGAGAAATGTATTTAAAGAATTAAAATAATGAAAATTCAAACAAGATTTTAATTTAAGATTAATATGGTGAATAACATTTTAAAAAAATGGTTTGTAAAATTATTGATAGTATTTTATCATTTTTTTCTAAAAATGATATAAACGGTATATGATGGTATGATATGAAAATTCCCTTAAAATGTTTTGGATATGGAGCTGTTGGTCATTTTATTTCCAATTGTCCCCAAAAGAGGTAATAAATAAGAAAGTGATGAAGAAGAAAGTAAAAAGGAATAAATAAGATCAAGAAGTTCTTTGAAAAAAATAGTGATAAAGAAAAATTGTATTCCAAGAGGGTAGAAAAGAAGTTCTCCAAATCCAAGAGTAGAATATTTTTATCTAAGAATGATGATTTTTATTAGGGTATAAATGATGCTTAAAATAATATTTTTATTGCAATAGATAATTTATAAAGTGAAGATGAATATGAAAATTCGGTTGAACGTGGTGTTGAGAACACATTGGTATAAATTTTGAATAATGAAAAGTTAATTATAAGTACTTCTGAAGATGAAGAAATTCAATTTGAAATACAAGTGAAATTAGAGTTAAAATAATGCACGAGAAAGATTAGTAGACCGGAAAAGAAAAAAAAAGAATTTTGAAGTTGAGTATACCTTAACATTTAAATAATTCTATTCAGAAGATAAGAATATGATTCTTCTAGATACCAATTATTTATATAAATATATTAATGATGAAAATAATAGTAATGAGAATATGGAGATAATGATGAATGAAAAAGAAGAAGAGTTGAGACTTGTCCAATAAAAACTCTCTAATAATGAATTTAGAAATACATGTTTCCAAATATCTATTACATAAGTTGATGAATTATTTTATAATGAGAAACATGTGACGGTTCAGTGAATGTTACCATAAAAGATTGAGAAGAAAGCCGGAAAAGTCATATTTGTAGCCAAAAAAATTAGATGTCTCAATCAATCTTGATTATGAAAATGAAATAAATCATTCTGAATCAAGAAACTATTCCAAAACATCCAGTTCTAATAAAGTGTAAAATAAAAGGATAAATCTAATTGACAATAGATAGGTTGGTGGCTCAGAAAAGAAAGAGAATAAAGTGTCTGAAAAATGTTTTCATAATTAAGCCTAGTATGGAAGTTTCAAAGGTAAATACTCATTTAATGGGTATTTTTGGAATTTTGGTGGATTTAGAAAAATAAAAAACATGACTTTTTTAACCAAAAAAATTTCATATATTCCACAGATCATGAAAGGAATTTTTTTTGGGGGAGACAATTTCATCAAAAGAAGATCTCTAGGAATATTGTTTTGAAGTAACCTGAAAAGGATGAAGAAAAAAATGAAAAGCGGTTCCAACCTCAGGAAAATATTTGGGAAATATGTGAACAACCTATGAATCTTGAAAAATTATTCCTTTTTTTGTTATCATCACAATAAATGTTTCATTAAAATTCTTAAATTTTGGATGTTTTGGATGTAATGAAAAATAAACCTTTTGAGTCTAGAAAGAAAGAGTGATTAGTTATCTGGCAAGAAAACATTGACTTGGCTAATATATTATAGGAAGCAAAAATATCAATGATAAAAGATAGTAAGAAACATCCATTTGAAGGTATATCAAATTTTGAAAAACAATTTATCAATAGATTGTGGATATTAGAATGTGAGTCATGATATCAAATGTTATTCCACCATCTTACCAGAATAAAAGAAAATCATGAGGAAAATGTTACAGACTCCTTATAACAAAGATGTTTCTATAGATGATGCAAATTCAATATCCTTATCTGATGATTATACAAATAAAAATCATGTTTTCGAAAAATACAATAAGGATGAAAAAAGGAATAATGCACGTCAAAAAAAATCCAACAAAAAAAATAAGAATTCAAGACAGAGAGAGGACCCCCAATCCGATTGTTGTTTTTAAGGAATGATTGAGGTACCCCCTTATTCCCCAATACATTGTATACTTATTCTATATTTTAGGGAATTTAAGGTGTAGAAATAAAGAATCTATAATTAATGAATCCCTTAGAATTATTTCAAAAGAAAGTAGTTAGGTTATGAAAATCATGAGGTTTTGTGATGTTGTGTTTTTGAACAACGGAACCTTATAATATGTTTTTAGGATAGGTGTAGGTTATTTTTATCATAAGAATATTATTTTATTGATTTCCCCAATAATGATAATTTTGAATGAAATTGGAAAAATTTATTACATGAATGTTATACTATAGATAACATCGATTTCCTTTATTATACACTATTTTTTTCTACATTGGGTTCGTCCATGTAGACATAGAGTTGTCTTGTTAAAGGTTCACTTTTAAAAAACTCATATTATACCCATGTTAAATAAATCTTTCAAAATTATAAAATGAAATTATATAACCACTGAAAATGATATCATTTGGGATAAAACAAATCTTGAGGGACACATTGATTTTTTTCTTCAACAAAGTGGAGATATAAGAGAAAGGGGGTGATAAAAAAATTGAGGGGACAATTAAAAAATAGAGAGAATAAAATGTGAGAAATGAAAAACAATATCCCTTGTAATTTTCATGCGGTTGATGTGGGGTTCGAAAAAAATAAAAAGGGGGAGATTGTTAGGACCAAGTGGTGGTTTGGTTGTATTTTTTGTGAATTGATCATTATGTTGAAGAAAAAAAATTATCTTGTGAAAGATAATTGGTGGAAATCTTATAGAAATTTATTTTAAAAAAAATCGTACTCATGATTACAAATGAAATAGTATAACTTTTCCCATCATGATTAGAAGAAGTTATTTTGATGAAATGGGTTTGTTTGGAATTACATTGGGTCTGAAATTAGGGAATATTGTAATGATTATTTATTTTTCATCAAAAAAAATGGAATTGATATGAAATAATATAGTGTTTTAATGAAGTATCTAAGTCTTCATGAGTATGTTAAAATTAAATGTAATGTGGTATGGGGATTTTTATTTCATAAAATATTAGTTAATTCAAGAACATATGATTCTAGATTAGTGAATGAAAGGAGGAGTGAAAATGATTGTAGATTATTTGTTTCAAATAAGAAATGGTTAATGATAATCATACATAAGAGATAATACCAAGGATAATCAGATCAAGGATAATCATACTCATGGAAAACATATACGAGATGAGAAGGAAAAAAAGAAGGTGTTCTCGATCATAATTAGAATGATCATACCCATATTATCATATATCCCTGGAAGTAAAGAACGATCTGATGCTAATTAATTGTATCATACTGTCATCCATATGAAGAAAAAAACATTTGTTACTCAGGATGATAATACATAGGCTTAAAGGGAAATGATTTTACTCAGAAATGATATTATTTAGAAATGATCGTATTCAGAAATGATTATCACTAGGCCAATGGTACATAGAAAGATCGTACTCTGCACAATAGTACTCTCGTTGAGTGGAATGGTTGAATTAATTTTTGAAGGAAGTGTAATTTTTTCAAGTGGGTCAATAGAAGAGGAGAATATCATGTTTTTTATCTCAATTTGGTCAAAAGAAACATAGAAAACATTTTTTAAAAGTACTATCAATGGGGATCTCTGAATTTAAAAAAATGGTCATACTCAGATTTTATAAGTGGTATCCATTCCTTCGTATATTTCTTTTTTCTATTTATACAGATCTTTGTATTAAAGAAATCCGTTTCTAAACATTAGAATCTTTTATTGAAATCATACTAAAAGTTGAAATTAATGTTTGAAACAGAAGTTATGATTGTAAATGAATTAATACGTTTTGAGAAGAGTTTAGGAAGTAATAATTCACCTGAGATTTCAGGGGAAATTGAAATTTTTGTGAATTTGTATTAGCTAGAATGATTTGTGGGATTCTTGCCAAATCCATTTAAGGGTCACCTATAATCGGATAAGTACGTTTTTCTTTTGGATTTTTGGTACTGTTCACAGAAGAAGAGAGAGAAGCTTTATGTTTTGAGTGTGGGAATGAATATACCATATTGATCATTGTTGATGATGTTCTGATATGGAGAATACATAAGAGAAGATATTATTTATCAACACCATATTCGACTGATAATCTTACTCAATAATTAACGTATGTGGTTTCTTACTGTATTCAACATGTAGATTCTATTTGGCTGGTCATCATATCGGCATAGATTAATCAGATTTATGAATTCTGTATTCATGAAATTATAATGAGGAGGAAATGTAATGAGTTTATCTAGCTCAAGAATTAAAGTAGTAGAAATTAAATTCTATTGTATTATAATTAAAAATTTGACAGGAATAATCATACTTTGAAAGAATTGCACTTAGATAAATTGGACTGGGAAAATCATACCCAAGAAAATAAGACTATGTTTTTCATAACAGAGTCCATGAAGTTCATTACTTCTTCTGGGTAAGAATGTGAATAATTTTATATCAATTTATTATGTTTTTGGAATTGAAAATAATATCATGTAACATGAGTTGTTAAACAAATATTTTATTACCCTATTTGTGCTAAGAGGGTGCACACTCACTATTGTAATTTTTTACATTGTGCTACACGAGTGTAAGGGTTTATCCTACTAGTTGTAATCCAAGGATTGATTTCACGTGTATGGTGTGGTGTTGGAACATTTCCAAACCATACTAAGGAAATAAATATTCATATTTAATAGTCAACCTTATAATTATTTGTCTTTATTTGGATGTGTGGTTGAATTGTTTTCAACATGTAATCGAATATTTAACACGAGTAGAAGGTTTTTCAAGGAACCATAAAAGAAAAAGTGTCACTGATTCACCCCTTCTTCTCTTAGTGATACAATAATCTTGATTTGGAATATTCAAATAGGGTCATATATTTTTCATCGATAGATTTTTATAGAAATAAATATTTATATAATTCAATATTTCTTGTAATGTTTTGTACCAAATGAAATTAAAATTAAAATTTTAGAGGAATAAATTTGTAACTCAAAAAATATTTAGAAACCACCATTTAATTTTCATATGTCCATTTATCAAATTTAATATACATGTGTTGTGAATGTTCGTTAAAAATATACATTAATCTCTTTTTTAAAATACAGAAACACATCTATTTCTATGAAAAAAAACTAGAAAAATAATTAAAACATTAATTTTAAATTTTTGCAGTCAATAGTTCAAAAATTAAACATTTATATATGATAAAACCTACATTGAAGTAAGGATATAAGGTTCAAGACTTTGATTGTGTGATGAAGGAGACCTAAAGATGTCATTAAAAATCCTAGGAATAAAGAGACCAAAAAGTATGGTCAAAGAAAATCCATAGGGTCCAGTTGAAATTGATGAAATGATGGGGAAGTAATAAAACAAACAGAGAAGTGAAAAGAGTGAAGAGGATACTTACCTTGAAATATAAGAATGAATAATAAAAAACATTATAAAATGATGAAGGGAGAGGATGAAGAAGGAGGGATGAACATTCATGGGAGGGGGATTTTTCTGGGTGGGGTTTTTCATGATTAAGGGGAGAGAATATAGATAAGATCCATATAATAATGTATGTTAAAAATCATAATTTATAAAATTCAGAATTGGGATCGATGCATTGTCATCCCACAGGGTTTAAAAAACCACATAGTAACCTTAAATCCCACACTAGACACCTTCCAAAATCTTCTTATCATTTTCTATTAAGACCCTGCATAGTTTTGCTAATAGTGTGAAAACTATGCCCAATGGAACTTCCAAGAGACACACTCTAACACATAGTTTTTATAAGATTTTCAAAACTATGTTGATAAACCGTGTGACCCTTAAATTATTTTTAAGATTTTAATATTCGATCAAAAAGTCACTAAGAACTCTTGAAGACTTAAAATAAGATAAAATAATATAACAATAACCTACTATAGTAACACTAGGTGTTACAACCTCCACACCATAACAAATTATAGCCTTATAAAAACATTAAAAATGTATAGAATATTACAGACCTAAAAAATAATCCCTCGAAGAAAGAAATGATAAGAACAAGGGTCTAGAATATATCCAAATAGGAGAGACCACCATCCAAAACTATTCATCATGACCAACAAAGCACAACCTCATAGAATGTTTTACATCCTCATGTGGAATTCCTTCAACTTATATGGGATTGAAGACTTTATTATCACTAAGGCCTATTAGTGTCTCGCCACTAATTAGTATTAATAGAAAATGTAGTATCACAAACATAAACACTCTATAAATAGAAAACACCATGAAAAAGACAATTCCACCATTAACTCAAATAAATCACAATTACACTATCAAGTATACCAACCATTCAATAAGTTAGATCCAACACTAATTAAAAAATGGGAAACGCTAAGAACCTTCAAATAAAAGGTACTATGAATAATTGGGGATTTTGATGGTCTCCCCACCATTTAGAACATAAATAAACAGGGAGACAGGGAATTAATAACAAATTAAATGGTGAAATAACACCAAAAAAATAACTAACTCCATGAAACAACTGTGACTAATTATTCCAATGAAACCAATCAATCACTATGAGCAAAACAAACAAAAGTAAATCCTAGTAACAAACAATTAAAATTATATAAGACTATAAATATCATATCCAAACATAAAGAACAACATGAGATTTAACCTCGATATTCTATACTTAATGGGTAAACTAGAACCTTAATACAAGACACCATCTCATGGAAAATCCATTACTAGAAAACCAACACCCTCAAGATACAAACTACCTGAAAAAAGGTCTCATACTAGTTACCCAAGAACCAACCCTTAGGTTTCCCATGATCATCCCATCATAACTAGAAATTACCAACTCTCAAAATCCAATACAAAAACCCTTGGGGAATATATCCCCACCGAGGAATATGTACAAAAAATAGCCAACATCTCATAAATACCCACATAAAATTCCTCCATGATTTTTTTATCAAAGATATATATCAATATATGACAATAAATCTATTGTTATTTGCAAGAAACCTATAAATAACCTAGATCCCCCACCATGTGGTAGTCTAAAATATTTATAATCCTTGATCCATATTCCAGAGAAAGAAAGTTTATGACCTTGTAGATCGATTGTGATTATAGGAAGGGAAATAGACTAGAGGAACTACACCCAAGTAAAATTGATAATCATTTCATGGTTCATTAATAAAAATAGATTATTTTTCCATTTTCATGATCATTCTTTGAAGGGGGTGGGGTAAAATGTAAATATCATTAGACAAGAACTCAACAAGTTTTTTCCCCATGAATAAACCCAAATAGACCTTCCATAACTGAGGGAAAAATTGAAAAATAGTAAATCCATCAAATCAAAAAACACCATCCACATATCATATAATATATTTTCCTTCTAAATACTCATTTTTACAAAATTTTTAATTCTAGTATTAAAATTGAAACTAAACTTCAATTTCTGAAATTTTATTCAAATATTTTCATTTGAAAAGAATTTTTTTATAGAAAAAACATCACCACCATTTGAAAACATTTAACATGACATGAAATTTGGAATGGAAAACAAAAATGATTCCCTTTTTATTTAGAAGCCAATTTTTAAAAAATGGACGTAAGAAAAGTCATTCAAAAAATATAAACCAAGTCTTCTATATATCACAGGAATCCCGTGATTTCACCAACACTATTGATTTATGGTCAAGAGTAGTCTAAATATCAAAACCAATATGGTTTTAGAATCTTGGACAACTTGACCACAATGTTTGATGGGCCATGAGAAGTAATTAAATTGACCATAAAGTGTTTTAAATATTGATTGCATGGTAATTTCCTAGTTTATCTGTCCATGAAATATAATGTTTTTTCCACTGAACTATCTTCCATTTTCACACCCATACCCAATGGAACCCTTAAGGAAATTTAATAATGAAAATGAATAAAAACCCCCCAGATTTTATAATCAAAAGAATTTCCAAATATAAAAATAAAATCCCACTTCTCCAAGAATTCCTATTCTCAAGGCATGCAAGTTGAATATAGACCCTCCAAACACTAACCAATTGAGTTTCTACCACCATATAACCTAACTAATAATAAATAAACACAAAAAAATATGGTATTTTAAAGAACCTAATAACCTACTAATGAACCATGGGTTGTTATACAACCAGTAATAAAAAAGCATAGTATGCTACTAGAATTATCTCCCATGATGACATTCCACTAACAGAAGGGGAATTATCGATCCATACAGACTAGAGAAAGGTCCAAAAAACATAAATAAAATGGTAATAAATTCACCATTAAATAATATTAAAATCCCAATGGGATTCTCACAAAAAAACTAACATGAAATTCTATTAAGGGTGACTTACATTCCAAAATGAGATTTGAAATAAATAAAGAATATATAAAATAATAATAATTTAAAGTAAAATAAATCTATCTTCCCCCCCCCCAATTCCATATATGGATATAATAACCACTAGTATAACCCACTATATACATATATAATCCATATCCAATGATAACCATAACTGACAGTAATGAATTCCTACATGACTAGTGAAATAATGAAAACAAAATAAAAAAATAACGGACTAATCTCTATGTGACCATATTCTATCAACCAGAGAGTCTGAAGCTAGCATGAGGAACCATTTGAGTAAACCCATAAACCTAGTACCTCTATATCTAAACACAAGTTAAACTAGATTTCGCAGTTATATAGTACTCAAATTAGTGACCTATCATTCTAATGACAAATAATAAAGTGAATGCGAGGAATTAAAAATAAATTATATCAATAATCAGGGTATAATATTAATTCTATCTCATTTTTAATACCTCACATAGAATCAACCACTGGACTATCCTTCACCGATCATCAAACCACCCAAAAACGGAATCAAGCACAAGAGGCAAAAAAATGGTCATATATAATCACACATTTGAAGATACACTTGAGAAGGCCAAACATTCCTTCTAGAAATCAATTTAAGAAATAAAAATAAATTTTTTTAAAAATACATTATGGATTAGAAAATCATTTGTTTGATTGAGTCCCTGAACCAAATGTGGTAAAAGATTTTTTATCCCCATATTTTATTCAATATAAATCTTTGAATCATTTAACAATACATATAATTTTAAGAACCACTTTAAATTCCAAGTAAAAAATTTGAGAAATCTTTTTAAAAAACAAAAAAAAATCAAGAGTAACCTCAAATTAATTTTTAAATAGCCATTCATGAAATTTTAGAAACACATGGTGTTTGTAGTCAAGAAAAACCAATTTTAATCCTTTCATTAAAATTGGGAAACTCATCAGTTTCTTTAGAAACCAAAAAACCCACATTTATATTTATAAATATAATAAACAAAATAAAATAAAAATTTTGAATAGTTGAATTAATAATTTAATCCTCAAGAAATCAAGTGTTTAAAAAATTAAATTTTTTAATATATGAAAACGTACATGGAATCAATTTTAAAATATATAAGACATTGATAATTGGATGAGTGAGAATATAAGAAGACATCATACACCCCAAAATAATGAAAACCAATTTTTTTTTAATGAAACCAAAACTCTAGTGTTTAGCCAAAATGGGAACAGTGATAGAGAAGGATGATAATGCTATAAGAGGGAAAAGAGAGGGAAGATGAACCATACCGAGGATGATCCAACCATGAATCAAAATTAAACCATAATAAAAGGCCGAAGACATATGATGATGGAGGAGGGAGGTGCATGTGAGGGAGAGTTATGAACTGGGGGGTCACATGACTGAGGGGGATATGGGGGAAAAGAACACCAAAAAAACTGGGAAAAAATTCGAATTTCAATACCATAAGACTTGGATCATTATATGGTTTACCTATACAGTTTACCAAACTATGGTAATACCATGAAACCATTTCTATACACCTAAAATAAAATCGAAAAAATTAACTCATGTATCTTATATAATTTTCCTAGCCATGCGTAGGATGTTCCAACTAACACTTCCAAGTGACAAACCCAAATAACTAGTTTCCACATGTTTTCCTAATCATGTTGGAAAACCGTGTGACCCTTAATCACTTTAAAACTTTAAAACATTGAGACTGAAATCCCTATAAATTCATGATTTAACAAAAATATATACAATAATATAATAGTGACCTAATATAATAACATGGGGTGTTACATATATTATTTTTTTCAAATTTATTGTCATTTCTATAAAATCATATGAATTCAGGGAGTTTTCAATTTTTCGAATATTTTTCTCAATACTAGGTAACCTTCTGTAATATGGGAATAGTTCAAAAGTTATAAAATTTCATGATATATTTAACATTGAACTACCATTATGTATCAAAAATTGACTGATATGTATTATATATTTTTCCACATTTTTCATATTCATCAACCCCAGTTACTTTTACCTATCCAGGGAATTTTCTATACTAAATTATTTCTTGAAAAATGAAAATACACAAATTTCCATTATTCTAAATAAAACTTCAAAAATCCTCAAAATATATCTCTAGAAACATAAATATAACTAATAATCTCTTATTGGGATACAAAATCGACTTATATATACCTAAATATCAATTTTGATAAATTATAAACCTCCAATAATTGTTAAAAAATCAAACATATAACCTATTGGTGATAAAAAAATCAACCAAACATAGTTTTTAACAACATTATCAAAAATATAGGGGAAAAATATCCTTACCTAAAAAAGGAATTAAAACCATTAATATAGAAAATTTATATGAATATTAAATTATTTACCCATGAATCTATTAAATCATGGACACATGACCTCAAAATATCATCCAAATTCTAGATTATTTGCTCAGTTTGACCATTTTTTCATGAGAAAAATAAGTTTTTATGAAAAATATAGGTATAAAAACATGCTAAAATTATTTTTTATTTATAATGTAAATTGAAAATTATTGAAAAATATGAATTATCTCCGATTTACTAGAATACATACCACCTTAGTCATATAATGATTAGTTAAACTATCTATTGATTAAAATTCCATAATTTGTAAAAATATAGATGAATTTAATAATTTATATATTATTACCAAAATAATAGTAAATACTCTAAATTAATGAACAAAAACCAAAAAAATTACCTCAAAATTCCAGTATGGAATTTATAAGGGTTACACTAGTGCGGTCAAAACCATGTATTCAACTTTCACCCACTTGAATACAAGACAATGAGATAAAAACATAGCCAATAATTTTTCCCATGCTACTAACAGTAAACCATCAATGCATAATTCATATTTTTTTTGTATGTACCTCTAAATATGTATTTTAAGGAAAAACATGGTGGATTTTATTATACTCTCAGAAAAAAATAAACTCCCTGGAAGAAAACATTATGTTTGTTATCTTCAATACAACCATAAAATACTTCACTATTCACTATGTTATTACTCTACAGATCCCCCGAAAAATATCACAGCATTGATTCGTCTAGATGCCAAACTAATGAATATTTCACTTTCAAATGATAAAGAAATACCCCCTCATAAATATTATTATATAAAAGGTAACAAGATTCCAATAATTCCACATCATTCCATTCTTAGACTACCAATGAAGAAACATCACCATAAGCCTTCTGAGAAAAGGTTTCTTCCACCACATTATCCAATCCATGGGAATATTAGATCTAAAATATATAATCAGGGAATGATTCATGCCATATTTTATAGAATAAATTATAATCCTATTTCGAAAATATATAAATCAATCTCGTATGTGTTTTATAAACCAAAATGTATTCAATAAAAAATGACTTAAAAGATTAAGTGAAAACAATATATCCAAAAGCCCTAAATCATGAGTTACCAAATAATTTTTATGAGGATGAAAATTTATAGACCCATAGTCATCAAATACCCTAACCATTATCAATAAATATCGAATTATCAAATGGGTTGTGTTACAATATACTATATAAATAATTCTTTCCTCATGTAATCAATTCACTCGAGAACTAATCAATTTATCCTCTTATATTTAGAAAGTAACTTGACCCACATTCATTTTAGGAAAATTATTTCCCTTTCATAAGAACATGGTGTCTGAATCTTGGAAATACCTAATATGAACCCTTAATATTTAAAATCTAGAACTAAGAAACATTCCAATTTAGAAACATTTTATGACCACATCCATCTGAAAACCACCCAGATCATTATTTCGTATTCTATTACATCGTGCTATATAATAGCATAACCATTGAAATTCACCTCACAAGTCTAACTTTGACACATAAATATCCCCCATGGAATATATATTTCATGAGAAAATCCAACTCCATACTCCAATTATATGCACGGTCATACTGAATCTTTTAATAAAATTAGATATCATCAAGTAATTCTTCAAATAAACCATAAATTTTAGGTTAAAACAAAATATTTATAATCCCAATAAATTGAATCATTGTTTTGGTATTCCAAAATGTATTATTAAATACTGAAAATTCATTTACTGGAACTAAAAATGTGTCTTATGGATGTATTCAACCACAACCACAATTAATAATCATAAATATTTCATAGAAAACCTAATTTCCCCTGTAAAATAATAGAAAATCATCTATTTTAAGAAGGGGATAACCGTTCTGAACTATAACATCGTTCAAACACCAATAATATAAATAATAATCCAGGCTCCCATCATCATTATTTATATAAAATACCAATGAAACCAATGTTTATAAGTCTTGTAAAATAAATTCTCATTGAAAAATATTATTTAAAAAATCCTAAATCCAAAAAGATATTTGATTTTTATACGATAATATTTCATAATATAAAGAGAAAAACCATGATATAACTCAATATCTCATTTTATAGGTGAAATCATAACCTATCATAGGAAGACATCAATATACTCCATTACTACATTGAAAATCTCCTCCAACTTAAAATTGAATTCATAAATACATTATCTTTCCCACTATGATTTAACACCTAACAACTTAAAATATCCTTAAAATAAATGAAAATATCATTATATAATAGATAGAACATGATCGCCCCAAAATTAGTAAAAATCACTCTCTATTGGTAATAATCAACGTACCCCTGGATAGAGTGAAACTAATGCATACAAATGGTATATCCATATAGTTTAATTTATAAAAATACTAGGTTATAAAAGAATTTGTTTCTCCACAAAACTATATTACAACCACATACCCTTATCAAACTCATCTATCCTCTTCTAAGAATAGTCAAATATAATAATCTCTGAATATTACTATAAATTCTAACCCATAATATGAATATGGGGTTATAACTGAATGTAATGAATCAATAATATTAAATATATAATCAAGAGAAGAGTAAATGAGAATCGTACCTCCAACCACCTCTATTTCCTCCACCTATTTACCTCCTACAAAATAGAGATTCCCTATACAAACTCTTACTGCTAATTTCAATCATTTTAGACACACATTACCTTTTATTTGATTAGATATCTATCCTTGGGGATTATGAACACATATATAAATTTCCCTTATACCACCACTATATATTGGTGGTCCCAATGGTTTTTTATCCTATTCATTTATTGAAACTATTTATATATATGTTTATTAAATTGATGGGGGTGGTATGACAATAGTCATACATTACGCATTAATCCTCTGTATACTGAAAAAATATGGGAATATAGTATAGATATGGCCCATAATGCAACAAGAGAAACATTTATGATCTTGGGTCCCACTAGATGGTTCCACACTCCCCATAATATATAAATGAGATGTAATTAGTATCAAACTCATAGGATGTTACCTAAGACACAATTTCATCAAAAAATGAAAACTTATATATCCACATTATAATAAATTCCATGACAAGAATGATTTTGGAAATATAACATTTTCATTAAGAAACTATTGACATCCCAAACTCTTCCAAAATGTTTTAGAAGTAACATGAAGAAAAAATAAAATATTTCTTATGTATCTCAGGCCTCTATTCTCTCATAAATTATAAATATCCCATCTTATCATTAAAAATAACATATTGAAAATAATTCTTTTACACCATTTACCTCATATGAAAATTACAAACAGAATTACATCACTAAAAAAATTGATCATAATACCTATTGAATCTATGAGTTTATGATATGAACTATTTCCTAAAAAAATATCATAGGTGAGTCAATATGATTTAATAAAACATCAAAATACCCCAAACATAGAGTACTCTGTGTACATGTCAAACATCACAAAAAACTCATTGTAGAATGAAAACTTTTCCCATATATTATCTTCAATGTAATATCCATAACCCAACCTTTAGTGACTTGGATTTTTTAGGTATTATTTTATGATTTACTGTGGATTATTTTTTATACAAATCACATAGATAGAGCATGATTTCGAGTATAGGATTGTCCTAAATAAATGTTTCAAATATATTGTATATATTTAACAAATTCATGTTCAATTTTATAAAAAAGTATAATTACATCTAAATCGATTCTGTAATTGGAAATCTAAAGCCTCCATTAGGTTTATAGCATTGGGTTTACTATAGGAGAAGAATAATCTTGGAATGTGTAGGGCATTTGGGTTTATGCGTGATCATAGACTGATGATTAAAATAAATAAATTTAACAAATAAACTTATTTAAATTTCCCATGACCTAATATAATTATATAGGTATACTATTATGGAAGAGTATTATGGTGATCTATATAAACATAGATATTTAGAAGATCTATTGGAGGATATTTTATTGACCAATAAAAACTAGTTCAAAGATCAACAAGTGGTGTGGAACAAAAATAACGGATATATCCAATGATAATGATTACGATTAGTTATACATTAGTGATCAATACATATCAAGGTAGTATGTTGATTTAATTATATTTATAAATAATTTTTTATTCCTAGGATGAACATGAATCAATCAACTAATGAATTGATACATATATAGTGCATATTTTACGTAAATATTAGATTTATCTAGGAATTTTGCCATTGAATTGTGATTATCTTATTGTATCTTCGTTATTCATTTCAATATAAATGAATTGATGCCAAAATAAACATTTTAGGGGAAATTTATTGTTTTTTTCTTTTACTTTCTTCCCCATTTCTTTTTCCATCACAGGAAAATCCCCCAGACCGTGGTTCGAAAAACATCGACAGATCAACCATTTTGCATATGTTCCTTTGTAAAACGATTTGAAATATTAGATCCAGCCTCAGTTCGTCATCGGGATTGTATAGAAATGGAAGCTTATATGGATCAGAAAAATTTAGGGATACTCGATTTTGTGTTATTTGGAACACGTTGATAGATAATTCATTATTACATTTTAAAAAGGTTTTGATGGCTGGATTCTAGTGTTAGATGATAGAAGGGATCATATGATGGTGTACCATCATTTTCGTCAAGGGGATTATTCATATTGGTTGCTAAAGTAGTAGATGAAGACCCACATTTGAGATATAGGATGATGGAAAATCCTGATGTACCCAGTGTATATTGCAAATCTACACACCCAATAGGACCCCCTGGTACGACGTTAGGGTTTCATGGATGAGATAAGTATCACAGAAAGTGTGAACTTGTTACATTATGTGTGAACCTTCCCAATTGGATCGACATGTACCTGGGATTTTATGCGGGAATGAGCATGGACACAACCAACCATCTACGGATACAGCCATCCGTATTATTACACGTTCATGATTACAAAAAATAAGTCATGTTATGCACATTGATAGTAATACAGTCACTAGATGTCATATATTGGTAGGAATCGATGGGAAACTGACACATCATGTACTATTATAGATTTTTTTGAACACTTTCTAGGTTTATTTAGAGACCTTATCCTCCTCAACATGGAAAATGTTTATAATGATTCTTTCCCTTGATCCATTTCCTAATGGTTCGTATGGAATCACTTAAAGCACTTATAATAGTGACCCCTTTAATGATATTTCGTGGATAGAGTTTTTGGAATCTTTCCATGAGGACCAGAGTGAGATCATATATCATTTATTACCCTTAGTGGAGTTCTGGTAAGAATTTTGTCTAAAACTATGTGGGCATTGATCCTCTAAATAGAAAGTTATTCTATATTGAGTTATTGGGATACCCCTTGTCCTTGGGTGTGATTCTCTTCTGTGCATCATTATCTTCAAAATTTTAGTGTGTACATTTTATATAAAGACCTGTTGATAATGAATTATTATATAGATTCTATCTATGCTATGTGACTCACTGAGTGTGTTCTTCTAGATGAGTCCAATGTGGATCCTTTTATCATGATTTTTAGACTGGCATTGTGCTTATGAATTTTATTTGATATTGTGAGTCTTTCTTATGTCTATTTGGATACTCATATTATATGGGTTATAGAAATAAATTTGTATTGAGTCGGCTATTATTCTTGTTGTTATATGTTTATTGTTTTTTTAATTGGTATTCTTATACTCAACCCTACATGGTATTTTCCCACACATGTCATGTCTAATCAAGACGATCAAAACTTTGATATAGGTCAAGAGGGACTAAGAATAGGTTTTCATAGTGAGTTAGATAGAACAAAGAGTGTTACTATGGTTATCTTGAAAATCTTCCACATATATAATTTTAGGTTATACTTGATTTCAGACTCTTTGTAGTGGGATTTAATTTTACCCTTTTTTATATTGGTGCTTATTGTACTTTGGTAGCGGGATTTAGAAATATTATTTCATGTTCACCCATTGTTTTACATTTTATAATTGTATGGTATTGGATATGTGTTCATGTGTACTAGAAATTTGGGATAATGCCTACCATATGAGTGATATTCCATCTTGGTGATATTATCTATCCCCTTCCCAATTGTAGGTAGGCATGGGGTAGTCACAAAACTATCCCCATTGGGATGGGTCTTAATAGAGTGGTATTAGAGCTGTCAGTTCTACCATAAATTCAGAGTCTATGATATCGATTTGGGGAAATAGTGTGAAGAGTTTCAAGTTCATATTTCTGGCTACGGACTCCAGTCTTGGTGTGATGACAGACATATCCATACACTATTACTATAATCACATACACTATAACTCGGTAAATGTAGAAATTTTCTTCATAAAGAAATTGGTACATGAATTATATATGAATGGGTTATGGTTTCAATTTTCTTATTGTGTCATCTTTATAACTATACTGATTTATTGTGGAACATGTTATCTATTTGAGGAATCCACCATGATGTATGCCGACTAGGATTAAACATCATGATCACATGGAAGATCCCCTGAGTGATGGTGAATTTATATAAGGGCCTATTCTAAAGGAATGACCTCCAAGTGGTGCACTAGTGATACCACATATTGAGCATAAGATGGAATCCAAAGTACGGAAAAATGGTTGATAATGTTAATAATTCTTCATGAATTTTAGGGAATGTGACCCATTAGGTTCAAAGGTGAGTCTTACCCATAGGTTAATGAGGACTGGTTTAAGGCGATGACACGATTATTCCATCGTGTTAGGACACAAAAATATTTGATGATAATTATCACAAGAAGCGTTATCCATGGATTTGCAGGATGATGGTGGGGTTTAGTGACCGTGTCTTTTGATGAGGAATCTATAGCATGGTCAAAATTCTAGAAACTCTTCATAGAGTATTTATATCCAGCTATGTTGATATATCTATGCATCTTGTAATTTCCACAGCATTATTAGTGAAGTATGATAGTGGATGAGTATTCATTAAGGTTCACCAACCACTGTAGTTACTCAATGAATATGGTTTGTGATTAGTTTTTTAAGGTTGAGACCTTCAAGAGAGGACCAAATAGAATACTATGATCCACCATTATACCTAAGTTTGTTCCAACATATGTTGGGGTGGTAGAGCAAGTGTTGGTGGTTGAGCATTTCCTGGTCAATAAAACACAGACAATTGTTGTTGGTAATGAGAACTCAGAAGAAGAGACTTCAATAGTAGTGTGCTGAAATCAGTCTTAGGGACATGGAAGTGTGATCCATTTTTGGTGGTGATCTTGGGAGATAGGGTGTATGATTTAGTGTTCACAGGATGGGTATAGTCAACCTAGGGTGATTTGGAGCTACTCACAAGACAACATGGGACATACCATGAGGGATTATATGACCCACCATTTGGTTAACATGGAAGAAATGAATGTGTCACATAGAAATTGGAAATAGAATGATAATATAGGTATATAGGGTGGAATACGTGGTAGATGATCTAGGGTAGTAGTTGGTGGTAAATACACTATAACTAGATGCCTCCACCATGCCTAGGTGGTCCACACCATGTTCAAGGAGTTGGAGGGCCTGGGCAAGGATAGCTGCAGGTGGTCTAGTCTTATTACCTAGAAGCTACATGGATGAACTGAGGTATGAACTATTGATTTTATACCATATATGAAGTACAAAAATTATCATTTCCTAGCCATTCCTTTATTTCTAATTATCTAGATTGAGACTTAGAGATTTCGGTAGAGACCTTGGCTCGACCCTTGCACTTAGAGACTCCTATTAAAGATTAATCAATGATCAAACACATGCGACAATAGTGTGAATTGAATCTTGGAGGTGAGAGTTTGTATTTTGATTTATCTGTATCATCCATGAGGCCTTATGAAATTTTCTTAGGTATGGACTGGTTATCTATAGTTCATGCCTAGATAGTCTGTTTTAGGAGGAAAATGTTTTGAGTCCACATCGATGGGACTTGTTTTTTCATTTTTTGGTGAAAGGAAAACCCAGATAGGATAGGTTGGAATCATATATAAGTGGGTACAAATTATTACTCATCTGTTGGATAGAATATACCTTGGTGTAGTGGAAGTGATGAGTTTTCAGTATCCTGCTGTGCTAGAAGATTATGAGAACATCTCTCTAGAGGATGTTCCAAGATTACCTCGACACCAAGAGATATAATTTTCCATTTATATTTACCACAAGACAACCCCAATATTTCTTCTAGAATATCTGATGGATCTTGTAGAGAATCACGAGCTAAGGTTGCAGTTGGGGGACTTGAAGAGGAAGGAATTTGTTAGACCTAGTGTTTCACATTTTGCACCACTAATTTTTTCCTAGACAGAATACATGAGATTTTTATAAGGTGTCGATTATTTTCACTAAAACCAGGTGACCATAAATAAAAATTATCCACTAAAAATGATTTATGAACACTTGAATCAATTGATATGGGAAATTGTTTTGTAAAGATTGAACTTAGATTAGGTTTTCACTAGTTGTGAGTAAAGGAAAAGAATAGACCAAAAGAAAAATTCAAATGTCAATACAGTCACTATGTGTACTTGGTTATTACTTTTGGTATGACAAACACACCAACAGTGTTCATGACACTCATTTGCAAGATCGTTCATCTTTTATTAAACTGGTTTATTGTTGTCTTCATATATAATATCATATTGTACTCAGCATCCAAGGGAGAGCAGATGAGACAAATGAACATTTTTATGGATGAAATCTACGATCACCAGTTTTATGGGAACCTCTATAAGTTCCAGTTATATATTTATAAGATCTATTTTCATGGACATGTTATCTCAGCAGATGGTGTGGCAGTGGACCCAATGAATATCGAGATAGTGTTACCTTGGGAACCACCCAAGAGCAAGATAAAAGTGTAGAGATTCCATGGGTTTGAAGGATAATATTGGAGATCCATACCAGAATTCACCAAGATAACATCTCACATGAAATCGTTGACCCAAAAAGGAATCATTTTGTGTGAATAGGTAGTTTCCATCTAGATTTCCAAGAGTTGAGAATTTTTTTGATGATCACTCCCTTATTGAGAACTCTGAAGGAGGGTGTCGAGTAATTAGTGTTATGTGATGCATCAAGAAAAAGTTTTTTTAGTGTTATGATGGAGTGGAATATGGTGATTGATTATGGTGTACATCAGTTGAAACTATGTTAGTAGAACCCTAGAACCCATGATCTTGAGTTACCAGCGATGGGTTTCTCTTTAAATATATGGTGACACTACCTAGTGGGAGATCATTTTCTTACTTATTCTAACCACAAGAGTATCATGTATATTTTCTCTTAGAATGATCTTAACTGGAGGTACTAGAGATGCCAAAACATCCTCCAATATTATAAATTTTAGATTTTTTAATCTCTTAGAAAGGGTAATGTGGAAGCCTATTATCTCAGCATAAGTTCTTGTTCAAAAATAATGAGTGAGGCATCCGAGATGATGGCCTCATTATATTTATTCTTTGTGGATAGGGGAAATGTATCTTACCTCAAATAAATGGTTGTTAAAACTATAATAATATAGTGAGTTAAGGAGGAACAACATTGGGATGACAACTATAAGAACCTATTTTCAAAGATATCTACTAGACATTATTCTGATATATTTTATGAAGGTGGGGAGCATGTCATTTTTTTATGAGAATACATGAAGGTACCATTGACATTGAGGGGGGAGGTTATAAGGGAGTTTCATAAATATATTTTTTCCATATCAACAGGTGTGTAGAAGATGTATTAGGACCTCTGATATCAGTTTTTGTGGTCCATGATGAAGACGGGAGAAGTATTGTTTTTTTTCAATGCCTTACATGTTAATAAGTGAAGTCTGAGCACTAGGATCCAACAGGTTTATCACAATACCTTGACATATCATAGTGTCAGTGGGATGAGATATCCATGAACTTCATGAAATTGTTTCCATGTATGTATAGGGACACAATACCATTTGGGTGATCCAAGATCAACTCACCATGTCAATTGAATTCATAGCTATCTGAGAGCAGATTTCAGTAGAGATCCTAGGATTCCTCTGTATGAAAGAGGTAGTAAGAATACAAGAAGTTTTGTAGAAAATTGTTTCTTCCCATGATGATCGATTCACAACACTTTTATGGAATGGATTACCATTGTCTTCTATGACTCAACTACTTTTTTGCATTACTTTTCTCCCCTAAACTGACTTCCAGACTGATGAGACCACTCATGTTTTAGAGTAAATTCTACGAGGTTCCATTTTGGAATTTGTCCACAGTTGGGAGGATCACCTTCCACTAGTGGAGTTTTCAGAATAAAAAAACTACAATTCCAATATTGATATGAAACCATTCGAGGCCTTGTATGAGCTATCAAATAGGTTATTACCATGCTAGACTATCCCAAGAGTGTTAGCGCTTATGGGAACAAAGTTGTAGTGAGCCACTATAGTGAAGCTTTGGATCATCCATCAATAGATGAGGAAAGTACTAATGCATCACAAGTCTTATATTGACCAACTATATAGGTCTCTAGATTTTGGGGAGGGAGACTATGTGTTCGTATGTGTTTCACCTCAATGTGAATTGTAGTGATTTGGATGCTACAACCAGTTATATTTTTTATTCATTTTCACATTCAAAATACTATATAGAGTGGGTGAAGTGACATATCACTTTTCTGTACAACCATATTAAAAATGAATACACAATGTATTTCACATGTCATATCATATGAGGTACGTTCATTATCTATCACATGTTATCGACATGGTTTAGTTGTACATCGAGGATGAAGATACCTTTTCTATGTACTTTATAGAGATTGAAGATCAGTAGGAGATGATCCTTCATGGGATATAGATTCCCCTAATGTAGGAATAGATGCCACAAATGAATTTTCTAGAGAAAACATGGGACAGAGAGAGACCCATATACAAGATTAGTGCCAAAATCCATTTTTGCATCACTTTTTTTTTAGGATTTTCAGGATGAAAATATCAGAGGATGAGAGAATTTAGAGACTCAAATTTTCCATGTATTATTTTTTTATATTTAATTATTCATATTTAAAACCAGGAATAGAGACGACCCGTGATTCCGGGGCATGGTGTGCCTATAATTAATATTTGAAATATATTATATATATTAAATGAACACATATGAAATTTTTATGAAAAAGTTGAATAACAAATAATAGGAATTTCATATTAGGAATTTAAGGCTATCTTTTTATTTAGAGAGTGGGTATTATACTAGTTATTCCATAACATTGGAACAGATCATTCATTTGAGTTATGGTGTGGTCATGGGAGGATGTTTAATATAAATAAATTTAATAAATTAATCTAATTAATTAAACCCCAAAAAATTAAATTGTATAAGTATATAGTTATGGAAGAATCTCATGGTTATCTGCATAACCCTCAATATTTATTTGATCTTTTGGAGATCTATTGAAGGAGCTTCCATTATCCAACAACAACTATATCAAATATATAAAACTAGTGCACAATGGAAATCAAGGATCGCAAAAATGAAAATAAACTGTATTCGTTATTCATGAATTATATATCCAAATTGTGGTTAGATGTATAATTGTACAGATTTATCCTAGTTTTTTATTCTTACACGGAAAAAAAAATTAGTGAACTAGCTAATAGAGTCATGGATCATGCATATTGTAGGTAAAAGTTAGATTTATATAATAATATGGAAATTTATTTGTGATTATATTATTATATGTTCATTCATAATTATAACAAAAAAATAAGAACAACACAAACATTGGATGAGGTTTTTTCTGTATTTTTGTGGTTTGTCCTATCCTTACACATTTTTTTGTTCATCATAGGAAAATACCATGGACCATGGTTTGACTAATATTGAGAAATCAACCACTATGTACACATTTCATGGTGAAATAGTTAGATATCATAGATACAGTATTATTCTACCATGGGGATTATATAATGATGGAAGTGGAAGAGTATTATATAGATGTTTGTGTACCAGATGTTTTGTTCTATGGCGTGTGATGATAGATGATGCACTAGGGTGTTTTACGAATTGTTTTGATGAACAGATTCAAATGTTCGATGAAAGAAGGGATAATCTGATGATGTTCCTTTGTTTCTGGAATGGGAAATATTTGGATTAATGGTTGAATTATTTGATGAAAAAATGAAATCTGGATGAGTGATTCTCGAAAATCCTACAGTATATGACATGTATAACAGATCTACATGTTTTGTGGGACCCCATGGTTCAATGATATGGATCTGGGGGGGAGTTAAGTACCAAAACAACATGTGACCCTATCAAATGGATTGTGAACCTTCATAGTTGGCTAGGTCTTGAACCAAGGATTATACATCCGAACATGAATAGACCTATCCAATCATACATGGAGAAGACCAGCGAAACATAGACACAGTCGAGAGTATTTAAGCTCTAACATGCCATGTACTCTGAAACATAAACGGGCATGGGTTGTAATTTATGGGAAGGAACATGGCCAATTGAACAAGCCATATAATAAAAGTACGGAACTTTTAATCCTTAAATGTTTTCCTAGATCCCCTATCATATTCGAATTAGAAACGTATCATTAGACTGCATTCCATTGATCCATTACCTATGTGTTTGTATTGATCACATCTTACACTTAAGATAGAGATCCCATCAACAGAAATTCAGGGATTGAGTTATTGGATTCCTTACATGAGGCCCATAATGATTTTTTCTATCATATTCTTTCCCTAGGTGTATTTCATAGAATCATTGTGACTAACACTATGCATGGACTGATCCACTACTTAGTTTGTTATTTCAGATTGATTTTTTTGGTATACCCCATGTCCTTGAGTGTTATCCACATTCATGTGTCATTATCTTGATACTTATAGTGTGTACTTCTTTGGAAATATTTGACAATCATGACACCTTAAATAAATTCTATTAGTGTTGTGTGACTTATAGAGTGTGTACTCCTAGATGAATTCCATGTGGATCCTTCAAGTATGATTCCATGTATTTCATTACAATTGTGGATTTACCTTGAGAATGTGTTAATTTGGGAAGTATTTATGGATATTATTATCATATATGTTGTAGAAATAATCCTATGTTGACATGATTTTTATTGTGGTTGTTATATGATTAGTCATTTCAGGATGTGAAAATTAATGTTTTTTTGCTCACACCTGAATGTGATTTGACAAAAATTGTCGTGTATTTTCTAGATGAAAAACATTTTGATTAATTCTTTGAGGGATTGAGATGATGAAGTGCTTACTGATCTAGATATAATGAGGTTTGTTATTGTGGTTATCTTGATAGCATTCCCCATCTTTAATGTCATTATGTAACTGTTTTCGTTCCCTTTTTAGAGGCTCGGTATTTGGACCTCTATTTCTATCAGAACGTTTTGTTGAACTATAGTTGTTGGATTTTGATAGATAAATTCATGTTAACTAATTGTTTTACATTTTATAATTTTATTGTTTTGGAGATGTGTGTGTGTGTGTATGTACTTTAGACTAAGGCCTCACATGTGGGTGTTATGTCTTCCTAGTGCTATTTTTGTACCATAGAAAATTGGTGGTTGGGTTTTGGAAATCACAACATGGGTCCTTTTTTGATGGGTCATGACCCAAATCCCTAAATGGTATACATATCACAACATCAAAAACCAAACATGGACATACCAATTTCCAATGTTTCAAATAAAAGGAGAGGTTGAGAAAAATAAGCATTGGAGAAAACTTTAAACCTTTTAAGGACAATATTATTCAAACAAAAGTCCTTGAATAAATTTAGTTTGACCAAAAAAATTATTATTTTTTTCTATGTGTTGAATGAATCATCTATATATGTAGGTGAAAAATATGTTGATACAAATTGTATAAAATGAATGTTTTATAAATTTACCAACATAAACATTCTAAAACACCCATAACATACACAATGTGTCTGAGATAATATAAAAACCACATATACATAAGTGTCATTGGATCAACATGGCCAACAGATCCATAACAGTGCCTCTATGTATGTGTTCTCTTAGAATTGAAATAGGAAGGATACTTCACATTCCATTAGTTGGTCCACATAAAAAAGTCCAAAAAAATGAGCACACATGCACCAAGATGTAGGTCTGAAACATTCTATTATAGTTGGGAACTTTTCCTTTACAAGGATCATGTATAACAGAGTCTAAAATGTCCCAAATTGGGCCTATGTAGTGTGTGAGTAGAGAAACTCAGTAATACATCCCCACCCACACCCAACAACCATCCATAATTTTTATTGTATTATTCAAACAAAACTAAGATAGACAAATGAAAATTTAACAAGAAATATAGCCTAATATATAATATAGACAATATCAATGGAATTCAATGTAAAGATACCTTTTTGAAGAGGATCACTACCTACATACCTATTTTGAGACTTATCATTTGATATGAGATGACATGTTAATTCCATCCCCCTTGCGGAGGTAGTAATCATACCTATAAATCTTACACACATGTATATATATACACCCACAAATATATATATTTGTATGTAATAATGTTAGGGCCATATCATTATATCCCAGTGGGACAAAGAAAATCAAGCATACCAATTCATGGAAATATTTAAATATACCCCTTAAAAATAGGGTAATTAGAATAAAATTATAGGCATTGTGATCCCATACCATATCTATAACATGTTCAACAACAAGTGGGTACTTTCTTAATACCACATAAAATAATATACATAGATTTCAATATTCTAGATATCAAAAACAAAGATACCCAACAGTAGAAACAATTCTAACGATAAGAAAATCATGAATTATATGTTGAAATTAGCATAACTATTGAAGGAATGTGGTATATAAGGAAAGTATAGTCCCATAAAATGTTTTTTCTGAAATAAACATTTTTTAGGCTTGACATGAAAAAAATAATTGAATACAAGTCATATAATATATTCACATTGTATGCTAAATATTTATTCCACAACATAGATAAATATAGATCAATCACATTACATATTTTACTTTAAGTAAACACCTTATAAGTTTTAAACACAAAATTTTAATCAGTTTCACCCGACCCCATAATGATACACTGTTAATCTCTATGGGTATGAGAGAAAGAAGGTATAAACCTACTAATAAAATAATATATAGTCTCTTTGATAACATAGGAATAGGTGTGATTCCACTAAAATTTCAAAGATACAAATAAACAAGAAGATATCATTAGATCAACACTACTTCCATATTATGGAAATGATTCGAGGAAGAGAAATCTTGACCTTACCTATAATTAATTCGATAAAAGACACTATAATTAGAAACATGGAATATATATGAGGTATATGGAAGATATCTCAAACCCTATATTGATGAGGATAAGTTAACACCATCTATTTGAAAGGAATAAGAAAATAAGGAGATTAGGGTTGATCTATGATCTTACCTTAATATATGATAACTTTGATTCCCAATAATACACTTGGATAAATCATGATAAAGTTAAAGACCTAAGAAGTAAGAGTGGGGTATAAGATATCCCTCATGGTGGAGAAATTGATGGATTGTAGCAAAATTATGAGCATTTAAATATTTTAGTATTAGAATGATATAAGAAGCCCTTTATTAATGGAATTTCCACCAATAGCCTACTAGGTACATGTTACCATTCCACCATGTACTATTTGGTTTAAAAATAACCACCCCATACTAAGTATCCCCATCGATTATCAAATTTAGGTCCACCAGTTTCCCAATTGAATCTCATACCTCATGTCCTTGAATTTACCCTCAATATCTTCTATTAGTTCCTCCAAATCAACCTCGACTTCAAAAAAACACCGAAAATGAGATAAAATTATGAAATATTAAGGAGGACTACTTTACTATATATTTTAGGGAATTTAAATCCTCACTAAAATTTAGATTTTCATCCCCATAAAGATTCTACAAGATTAATAGGGTAACAAATCCCACTATTTCACCTTCATATATGCTTCTTACTCCCATGTTTCATCACAAAGCTTCATATGAGACCATTTAACCAAAAAGGGGATTAATTTTCTTTTTAACACAATTTATCTCTGATAAATGATATTGAAAATATATTATGTTTAAAACACATCATCCTCAAGATAAACATTATAATATCAAATAAAATTTTTATGTCCAACACATACATTCTCAATTGTGAAATATAGAATATATTATAATTGTAATAGAATATTAAATGTTTAGCAAGTTGATGTATAGTTTCCTTAACATATACTAATATCTGAAACGGTTATAAATATCTTTAATATTTATTCCATTATTATAACACACCATCTTAATCCACTCATCAGGGTCTCATTCGATGCCCCACAACCCCTCTAGTGCGGCTCTCTGTATTCCAGAGGCTTCAAACAATAGCGAGGGTTGAAGTCATATGTCGGGGATACTATGCCCTTGATATCATAATAACCAATTATAATAAAAATAAAATACATAATCTAAAAAAATATCAGTGTACACATAAAAAATAAAACATGTCATGTTATTTAAAAACAAAGAAGTCATAAAAATATACATCACAATTCATCATCTACTTGAGGGATAAAAAATTCCAAAAAAAAGAAAATAATAATACAAAAGGAGGAATGACTACCGCCCTTGAGCCTCACCACATTCCCATATCAAAATCCCTATAAAGATACTACAATGTGACCCATTATAAAACATATTATTATTCCTATATAAGGAACATAAGTTTTCACACACACTTGTGATCCAGCTCATAGTGTGAGTAATACATGTATGTTGGGTCTCACTAAGTGGATCTAATATATGCCACCATATATTTGTGTATATATGAGTAAATTAACTAATAAAAATATGACACATAATAATATATGTTGGGTTTTCATGTGATTACCATGACAACATGACACTTGAATATACATGATTTGGTCAATAACAAAAACAATGTTACCTCATTCCCTAATTCCAACCCATACTAGAAGACTCTGGGTAGGTTTCGATGCCATTTGAAAACCCATACACAAATATGTGTTGTAGTTTGTCTTAATATGCATCCACCTCAACCCTCTATCTCAAGGGATGGCCATATGATCAAAACCCCAACCATACCCAAGGACTCACAGTAGGTCACACATTAGATGCCCAATCCAACCCCTATTAGGGGAGTTGAAAAACTAAATATCCAGATCAAAATTCTCAGGGGAGGTTTCAAATCTGGTCTAAAACTATCCCTTCTCACTCAAGGGAGGAAAACCATCATGTACCCAATCAAATCCCACACAGGGAGGGTCACGCAAGAAATACTCAAACCAACCTCAAAAGAGAGGTCACACATCATGAAAATTACACCGAATACCCTCTCTCAAGGTGGTTCTCACCAAATTAACTAGACCACTACATTCAAAGTCAAGGTTGAATCTTTCCAGAACCTCTCATCAGAGGACGGTTTATGTAGAAACTCTTTTAATCCAACACAAATAACTAGTAATATTAGTGAAATAATAACCATGATGTACCATCTCCTCTCACAAGCATGTCTACTCATCACTAGGGTGGTAGTCATTCAATACATTTCCCTATATCTAAATCACATCTCAACATCCATCTCTCATCACTGGCTAATATCATCAAGAGAATATTAGTCACACATGATCAACAAGACAGACCTATTTGCATCCTCATATCTCATGTAATATAATCCTCGTGATTCCTTGGACCTAAGAAAGGACATATCTATCAATTCCAATCAAAACTCATCATGCAATGATAATATCAGTTCATGTAGAAAATAATTAATATTGAATTCAAGTTGTCGGCCTAATACTGTTCCAAAACATAAATCACTTCTTATTCATTATAACTTGTGATATTCTCTATCCAACATGAACTAAATTATATGTGAAACATATTCCAAGTCATCCATGAATTTCACTTAACCCATACTTGGGTACCATCTCAAATATCCCTTAGGTGAGATCTCAATCTAATAAACTTGAGGAGAGCTATCTTTTCATAATATGTATAGTCTCCAAGGAATTATACATCAAATGGAACTTATCAATACTCTAATACACCATTAAGAGGATTTTTATAGTCATTTTGATATGTATGGTGCACTACTATAAAACATGCATTTAACAATATTGGTCTTTATCAGTGCCAGAAAAAAGAGATGATAAACTGTACATTCTATCATCA
Organism: Viscum album; assembly: GCA_963277665.1. Taxonomy (NCBI): domain Eukaryota; kingdom Viridiplantae; phylum Streptophyta; class Magnoliopsida; order Santalales; family Viscaceae; genus Viscum; species Viscum album. The sequence continues at coordinate 604,238,443 of OY728122.1, forward strand.
TGTTTTTTGCAACTAATAATGTTACCATTTATTTTCAAATTATTTTTATCAATGATAAAGGGTACCCTTTGTTAGAGATATTTGTGTGTGTTGATAATGGTCCAAAAAATGAAATTATGAAATAAATAAAAAATAAAAACTGAGTTTTTTTTAAAATTATTAGAAATTTTATTAATTAAATTATTATTGTTAAAAATGAATAAATTTATTATAATATATATAAATTAAAAATTCTAATAAATTGAATGTATAAAAGTATAAATATATTCAAAATGAAAATTAAACAAATAAAAAATAAAAATAAGTAAGTTGAGAAAAATATTTAACATTTTATTAACTTGTTAATTATTAACAATGTTGAAAAATAATTTATATTTTATATATTGATATATATTAATATATATAAATATGATTTATATAATACAAATAATTAATGAATTACATAAAATATTTATATATTTAATGAATAATGGTTTAAAATTAAAAATTGAAATAAATTAAAAATACTGAAAAATTGTATAGGTAATGGAAATAATTGAATGTAGTTTGATTTTTTAATTTAACAATGATAAAGAGTGTGTTTTATTGATTTTAACTATATAAAAGTAATTCATTTTTATATACAACCCACACACACACAAAACATATACATTTTTTCATTATTATTAAAGTGTAATTATTTTTAATTTATTCAATTTCCCTCATTATTAACATTCATGCACTTAAAAATAAATATTCATAAATAATGATGACAAAATATTTGAAAAAAGTTTTTATATGTAAATGTAGTTATAAATGTACATTTATAGTATTTATACATTTATAGAATTATAATTATAAATGAAGAAATATATTTTTAAAATCATTTAAATAAATATAAATAAATATAAATAAATAATTATAAAATTTATAATATATTTATTTATATAATGAATATATTTACTCAGTTTTTATTTATATATATTTATGATATATATATATATTTATATAAATACATATAATTATATAAATAATATTATTTAAAATACATTTATATAATTACTATTAAATAATTAGATACATTAATAATTATAAATTTTTAATAAATATGTTTAAATAATGAATGTATTTACTATATATATATATATATTTAGATATTTAATATATATATATATATATTTATTTATTTATTTACACAAGTTTTTTATTTATAATTATAATCATAAATCAGATATCAATGCTTATTTAATCATCATTGATAAGTAGAATATTTATCAGTTCTTTTATTAGCCCTAATAATGTTAGAGCTTTATCAATGCTAAAATGGATATCATAAATAATCCTTTTATCATCACTTATCACTTAAGTGCTGATAAAAGGTTTACTTATTAGATGTTCTTTGAATGTTTTGATAAAAATATCCTAATCCATTTAAAAACCCCAAACAAGTAATGATCCCATCATGAGGTGAGAATCATTTTATGGAAGCCACCCGCTGGAAACACTCCTCTTCAGTGAATTGAAGTTCGAATCAAGGCTTGAATCTAGGCTCAAAATATCCATTGCTGCAATTCAATTCTAGAAATATTTAAGGTTCGAATGAATTCAAGGCTCGACCATGAGTCTTTCCCTCAATTATTTCTAATTTAAGTCTTTCTATATATTCTCTTATAGAATTTGGGTGGTAAAAAATCAATGGTTCTTATTCAGATGGATGAATCTATGCAATTTTGAGTGTGGTGAGTTAGACATTTTGGAGATTTGGCCACGGAGATAATCGATTATGATGGTAGGAATTATTAGAGTGTGAAACACATATATAGTGAGCCTTCACGGCTTTGCTCCTGTCTATACGAGCATCTCTATCATTCTCAATTATATCTATTAATTAATGTAGGGGATTTATGATCTAGTAATTTATTTATGTGAAAGTGTGTATGAATGAATATTTATTTTCATTGGATAAATAGTGGAAATAATAATATGTTAGATGTACCATCCAATTTTATATCTTCTATATAATATTGAATGTATAAATTTCTATGATGTTGGTTGGGTATCCTATAAGACTAATTCTCGATTAATTAAACTGACCTGCGGTTTTTGTATTTGTGTAGTAGAGAAATCAAATAGGGATTTATGTTCTATAAATCTGTTAATTTTTTGATTCCCTATAGATTTCAGAGTGAAGTTAGCTTATTCCAATTAGAAATTATGACCTCACATGATTTCTTCTATCTTAGTATAGGATCGTGTGTATGAGATAGATGTTTCAAGGGTTGGTGTGTTTTTATCCCTTGTTTGTGATATATCTTGTTGATTTTTATTATTTCATTATGCCAACTTATTTATGGAAATCCCTATAATGTCAAGGATATTTGTTAATGTGTATTAGATAGCCTCCCTTTCTTTTATATGGATAGATCTGATGTGATGACCTCCATAGAATCCTTGGGATGAGTTGGTGTGGTGATATTACATCTCAAGAGTCATGATATGTTTTCAAATATTGGAAATACTATTATTATAAAATTTTATAATTCATTATATTGTTATATCAATTATTCCAAAAAATTATAATAGAGGTTATCAAATTCTATATATTTTAAAATATTTTCAGGTATTCATAATTTTAGGTCAACATTTGTTGATTACATACATACGAATATTTTATTACCATCCATGTATATGAAATAACTCGTTATTTATTAATTTTTTTATTCAAAACATTTTTATATATTCTCATTGATTGAATGAGAGTTTATTATTCTTATTTATCATATTTTGGTTTATTATTACTCTTAAATTTCCTAGATTATATTTTCATTTTTTTAGGGGATTAAAGAATATATTTAAATGTGTCAAACAATATTTATTTTTGAAATTTTTTACATAAGAATCACCCCCATCTCATTTATAGACAACAGTCTTCCTCATAAACTACATGTCCCCAATAGTTATTATTTCATTTTTTTTCTTGAGACACATCCTCCATGTCTTTTATGTTTATCATACTAATTTTAAAATCTGTCATTCCTTGGATTCCTAAATATTATACTATTTCAAGAAACATAGGTTAATGTCAACAAGATATTGAGTATGTGTGTCAAAAAAATGCAATGATAAATGTATGGGATATGAGTTGATGAGGAGACAGTATTTTATACCTATCAACTTTTAAAAAATTCATAGTATAAAACTACCATAGTTGATTAATTATTTTATTAAATTAAATTTCTGATTTTATTATAACATTGTAAAATTCTTTGAAATAATTAAATGTTTGGTTCCCTTATATGAATTGTCTGTAACGTTCACATTTGATAATGAATATATTATGTGTATTAATTAATTTATTATAAAAAATTAATATTTTTTGAACCAAATAGGATGGATATAAATATAAAATGGATGAAAACTAATAGTTTTACAAAATAAAATGAATATGGAGTTAAATAGATCATCATGTTTTCGATAGAGAATCTACAAAGACCTTCTCAAATTATTTTTTCATGTTTATGTTATTCTTATTCAAGAAAAATTTGTCCGAAAGAGTCAAAGGAAAATTTGATTTTTCATAGAATAGATTAGATGTGTTAATGTTGGACTTAACACATGGAATAACTGAATATGGACCATAATTTGGATGATACTTCGGTTTTTGAATCATTGGATATGAATACCAATGTAAATGATGATGGAGATTGCATGTAATAAATGACAATGCAAATAAAATATTATCATCATGATTATCCAAAGATGTTTGAAAAGCTAAGAATATGTTTTGAGAAAACATATTATACCAGTAGTACTGAATACAAAATTTAACACCCCATGATTTGATAGTATGTTAACTTTTCAAAGTAATATAATAGTTTACATTGAACCCAACACTGACTTGCCTTGCGTTTTACGCATGGTTGAGTTTCAACAAAACAACACATTAGTATCATAATTATTTATATGATATATTTATTTATCAATCAATACTATTATATAAATAGTAACAAATAAAATTAAAATGTTATTTATAATTTTTTCACATAAATAAATCATATTTATAATTAAATGTATAACTTTTGTTAAAATAGAAATATATTTAGAGAAACGTTTTTCTGAAAAGCACTACTTTTTATGTCCTTTTGTGAAGAATAATAAAATTAATTGTAAAAATTCCTAAAAATTGAATTTGTTAAAATAGATATCATTTTTGAATTCCAATTATCAAAATTAGTTTATGGTGAATTTTTGGTATTTTTCTGAAAACATTCAATTTTGATGAATAGTGTAAAGTACTCCATAATACATAAAAACCGACTTTTTCATTTAAATAATTATTTTTAATTAAAAATATATATTAAATACAAAATAGATACATAATACATATATTAGTTCACTATATTTAATTGGAGTCATTTTATAATAAGACTAGATATATTAATGTTTATTGAACATTTTTAACATATTTTACCCACGTTCTTGGCACATTTACCCAACTTCTAGGAACATTTAAAAATATGAATAAAACACAATTTTACAACTTCTATGAATTGAATTTCAAAAATACGAGAGACACGATTGACATCAGTAAGTAAAATTTGGTTCAATAGGATGAAAGTCATTTTTGGTGAATAATAACTTTTGAATTCTTTTTACCCCGATAAAAATTAAATATGGTAATTAAATGTCCAAATAATATTAACAATACCCCATCACATATCCAAATCCTATTGGATATGTTTAATTTGAAAAAAATCAACCTTTGATATAAATAATATCTTTTTGATCCATCAGGGTTACATTAATACATTTACTATATTTTATTTAAAGAAGAGTTTAGAGTGTTAAATTCAAGATTTAATAACTAAACCATTTTTAATATAGGTTTACACATTAGATAAATTCTACAAGAAATATTAATTATAATTATATAAATATTTCTTACATCATGGTATTTTATTTATAATTTTAAGACATTAAATACTGAAATTAATTTATGACATAAGGATGACGTAGTAATTACTTTATTAATGAACGAATAAAACAATTAATGATATAAATATTAAAATAAATATAAATTGAAACTTTTGATTCCATACAAGAATTTTTATATGTGAATAATACATGTTTTGGAATATTCAATGTGTTTTTTGTGAAGTAATAAAGTTGTTATGACATTCATAAAAACAAAATACTAAATAGTGTTAAAATTGTCATAAATGAGTTTTTAAAACAAATACTATATTATTTAATGATATAATATTCCTAAAAATATATGATTCAGAAAAAGGAATTATATAATCTTAGATATGTCATTAAGGAACCACTAATGTTTCTCTTTTTATTTTAGAGTAAATATATTAAACATGTAATTAAAAAATACAAGAAGAGATGATAAAAGTTAAAATATTTAACAGAGAATTAAATCTAAATGATAAAGTTAATATGGTGAAATAAAGTTGTCCAAAACCTATTGGTTTGAAGGATATCAACCCATAAACACCCTATAATTTAAATCAATCCATTTGGAGGTATAAAAAATAGAAAATTATTTTATAATAAATTAATATTTCAATATTTTCTTAAAGTTCCCTTCACCTCTCTTATAAAAGGGTACATCCCGTTCACTTAAATTAACACCACCAAAGCCATTTGTCTTAGCCAAACCCAGATCAAATATCCTTACAGCTACCCTCACGTCAGCCTAGAGGCCTTACATAGATCAGAAAGGCAACCTAAGGAGCCCATTTGTTCAAATCAAAAGGTAGAACCTGAATAAGAGGTAATTATTTCATCACCTCATTTAATGTTGTTTTCTTCCCCCACTTCTTTTTTCAGTTTTTTTCCTAAAAAATAATAAATCTAGTAACATATACTTGTTTAGATGTTATTATAAATGTTTGACAACAATATTCATTATTCTATTCATCCATTTAATGAAAATTCACCATACATGCATATGTACGAATTATCGTCTCCACGTTGTGGTGTAGTTTCTTATTCACCACTTAATTTCTTGGATGGAAATAATAATGAGTATAGTTGTTGTAAATAATAAACATAACATGATAATGATTATATATATAATATACCATCCAATTAAACACTATTTCAAAATCTATTGAATGATAGCATCGCTCGTGTGTACGTGTGGCTTACCGTCTCCACGACATGATGAGATTCATTTCCATGTTCCCCATTCAATGATGATTATAAAAATATATATTATTAATAAATAAATAATATATGACATAATAATTATACTAGCTATATATATACATATTTATCTATTTTTTACATATATCTTATTCACTTACTTCCGTTCAATATGATATAGAAATGGAAAGGTCGTTTATGCGTACGTATGACCTACCATCTCCATAAATGGTGTTTTCAATTTCATATATCTATGAATTATACAAATTTTTATTTGGAAAATATCTGAAACATAAATAATTTTTTTATTCTAGAATTAATTAAATCATGATATAAGTTGTACGATCAAGAATAACAAGTTAAAACTCGTATTATAACGAAATCGATTATTACCCGAAACTTTATTTTAACATGAAAATTATTATTAAATGTGTAGTTTAAAGACATAAATGAATCAATTATAATATCATAAATATGAATATGGTTATGGTATAATTTAATAACATTCTTTGGTCATTATAGAATAGGTTAATCATACCATCAACCAATGGAATGTATAAGGTAAGGGTTAATTTCTCAATCTCATTATTATACGAGATTGTTTAAATGTAAGTATTTACTGGGAAATGTTTATCATCCATTACCATGTATCATAAAAATGTTTTCAAAAAGAATATTTTATGGTTTTATTGAAGTTACTTTATAACTAGATCATCATTTTAAATGTTTCCAAAATTTATTTTTCTATATCTTTTTTATTAACATCCATGTTTACAAAATGATTTTAACGGTTTATTTATATGGGAAATATTGTTTTAAAATGTTAATTTCTATAAAATGTTTTAAATTGTCACGGGAAAATTTAATTCCAAAATAATTTTCAAATGAATTCCTTTATAAATTGTTTTACTTTTAAATGATTTCATGAAAGGGATATTTTTTTCAAACAGTTTTACTGATTATTTTCAACTATATCAACATCCTTTATGGGATATTATTCATGATTGAGGTTTATTTGTTATAATACAATATTCCAAGTGGTATTTAATGAATTATGATATATTTTAATGTGGATTTTCTATTTTTATACAATTTATGGTTTATGGTTTAAGTATTGACATTTCATATTCTATTTTTAATACGAATGTTTTTGTTTTGTTCGAAACATTTCATATGAGGAATGCATTGGACATAGTAAGTGACAAGTGGGTCCCGATATAGTCCCTCAATGAATCGGTAGGTCTCATGGGACAAACAAGTGTCCTAGAACAAGGCCTCAAAAAATATATATTTATCCTCTTAGCACGAGGCCTTGACTTTCTACATAATATATTTGATATTATGCATTCCCTCGTTATTAAATTAGTTATTACATGTGATTATTCGATTAGTAGAATATCCATGTGAATTTTATATGGTAATTTTTTGTTTATTTATAAAAAATTATTTTCATGTTTTATGTTTCAAAGGCTTATATTTCTATTATACATCTTTCCTAAATAGTTTATAGCTTCCACTAAGTTATTTACTCTTACCAAGCATCTGAGCTCACCCCTTATGTTTTATTTTCCAAGGATTACATGAAGCGTATGATGATTGACAAGAATGGTTAAGATAAAGGAATAATGGCACTATCAAAAGATTATTTACGATTTGTTGTATGTTGGAAACTATAATGTAGTGTTCATGTATGTAATATATTATTAAGGAAGCAAAACCGATCGATCCTTCATGACATGATTCTTTATAATCATGTCAATGTTTTAAAATAATGCACCAGCTCTGGGTAACTATGTTCGGGGCATTATAGTTGGCATCAAATGAATTTTAGTACGAACATGGGAAACTAGATTTTGAAGAAACAAATTAGAGAACATTAACATAATATAATCATTGAAGAATAGTATAGAAGAACTTCCATGAATTTTGGTAATGTTGGGATTTTGTGAATTTTCCAAATAATACATCCCTATCTGGATACGATTTGGTAGAGGCAGTTATGGAACAAATGTATCTAGGGGTAAAAGCCAAAAAAACCTCGCCGAGGTCTACTCAAACAGGAATTGGTGCACAAAAACAGCCCTTGTTGCACTCTTGGTTTTTACACTCCTAGGGGATATGCATACGATAATTAAATATTTATTTACAAACCATTATGAAGGATTTATGAGTAAATATTCTAGCAAAGAAACAATTTTTATGATTATGATACTAGATGTGTGAAAATTTTCTCTTAATGTTGATAATTTTTCTTTTTTTTTTAATTATACATTATTATTTGATCTAACCTAGTGTATGTCGTCATTTAGAAAAGGCGCCTAGTAGAAGGAATGAGAAATCCAACATTTCGCATGATCCCAAGAGTCAGAAAGATCATATATTTCAGGGTGTTAAGACATCATTATGAAGGGAAATAGTCCCCTACATATTCTTATCATATAAATAAATAGTATTATGTTTTAATAAGATAATTCATAAATTCTCTGAGTCCTATGGCTTTGAAGGGAAACAAGAGAAGAATAGGATGGAAGATAAATATATGGTTATTGGGAAGAAGGGAATGAAGGATTTTCCAACATGTGGTAACTGTGGAATGAAAAATAATGGTAAATTATTGAAGGGAATGGGAGTTTGTTATACTAATGTAGAAAAATTAATCCATGTCTGTGATTGTCAGGGAAAGAAAAATGTTTTTAAATATACAATGCTTCATTTGTAAGGAGTTGGGACCCTATATGAATCAATGTCTCAATAATGAGAGTATGCACCAAATGATTATATTGGATAATAATCATGTTATGATACTACCATAGATAAAGAGGAATGATTAGTGTTCTTAGATTGTTATTAATGAATAACTTTATTTGAGTATTTTATTAATGATGTACTAGTTATAAGAATATCAAATTATATAAGGATTGTACTATAGTTCGTTTTCATTAAGTATTTGAGATTTTATGGTTCAAATTAATGTGACATAGTTTAAAGTTTAACATTTTGGAAAATATATGGTATATAGAAATATAACCCTTAATATGTTTCTGAAACTAATATAATTATTACGGAATAAAATATTATTAATTTGGAAAAATTAAATTAGATATTTTTGACTACCATGAAACTATTTAATTGTTAGTTTATTCCATAATTTTTGGAGTTTACAACATTGTTTTATATAAGGAGTATATCTAGTATTCTCTAAGGGATAAGGGAGAATGACTGTAAACAACAGAGTTTTATGGTAATTATGGGTGTTACTATGTTTTAAGAGAATACACAATGAAGATATTTACATCTATGTTATGTGACCTTCCTTATAAATTTTAGACTTTGAGTTTGGATAGAAGTATTTTTGATAATCTTAGAGGTTGTAATGAATTATGTTGGACATTGGATAATTTTTTTAAGGTTAAAACATTTATTAATATTATTTTTGGATTGTTATAAAAAGGACAACTTGGATGTCGGGTGACAACATGTCGTGTCCGACAAGGCCGCAAGACTTGAAACTACGACCAGAGGGTTAAAACGTTGGATCAACTTCCACTGGACTACGTGATGACCTGGTTTGTATAATGTATTTTTTATGTGTTATGACATATCAATTATAATTTCATTTGTTTGGAACACTATATGATTAGTTTAGATATACTATTTTTAGGTTCTATTATCTTTTGGAGTGAAATATGAGTTTTTGGAAGAAAATAGTTAGAGGATGGAATTATAATGGTTATATATTCTATTTCTTCTTATTATATGAAGAAATTAAATCTTAAACGTTTGGGAAGGGATTTAAAAACCAAATATCTGTTATCCTAATACATTATTTTTTTTGAACAGATGATATTTTAAATTATCATTGATTTATGGATTTTAGGCCATCAATTTTACATTTATTGTTCACTTTTTTGTGATTGATGACCTCAATAACACCCTATAAATATTTACATTTTCAATCCAATTATGTGTCATTAATTTCCACCAATGTTATCTTAATCGAAATCCAAATTTGGTGGTGACATTTTCATTATCCATTCCCTCGTATTAAGAGTGAATTTAATTAACCCTATTTCTGATGTTGGTTTTCCACAAAAGTATTTTCTATTTTAAACCTTTAATTTTAAATGAAAAATTGAAAATTTTAAGGACACAATTTTTTAAAGGTGGGGAGAATGTTACACCCCAGGATTTCATATCAAATTATCTCTTTAATGTAATTTAGAAGCTTTTATGGCACACAACACCTACTTGGATTGCGTTTCGAGCATGGTTGAGTTTCTGCAATACAACACGTTAGTATTATAATTATTTAAATGATATATTTATTTATCAATAAAATATTTTAATATGAATAGTTAAAAATAAATTTAAAATATTTTTTATAATTTTATCATATAAATAATACATATTTATAATGAAATTTTTATCTTTTTTTAAAATGGTTATATATTTAAAAAACTATTTTCTCAAAAGCACTATTTGTTATGTACTTTTTTGAAAAACAATAAAATTACATTTAAACACTACTAAAAATTGAATGTGGTATAATTGAAGTCATTTTTGAATTCAAAATATTCATATTAGCATAGGGGTAACTTTTGGTGTTTTAATGAAAACATTCAATTTTGAATAATAGTGAAAAATACTGCATAGTACATAAAAACTGACATTTTTATTTAAAAAATTATTTTTTTTAAAAATTTATCTTAATGTAAAAATGTATATATAATAAATATATTAGTACAATGTAATTAATTGATTCAATTTTATAATAACATTAGATATAGAAAATTTTATTGAACCTTTTAAACTTATTTTACCCACCATATAGGCACATTTACCCTCTTTATAGGCACATTTTCAAACATGCATAAAACACACTTTTTCCACATTGGTGAATTGAATTTCAAAAATCTGAGTGACACAGTTGACATCAGTAAGTAAAATGTGGTTCAATACGATGAATATAATTTTTTATGCATAATATCTTAGGAATTTTATTTACCATAATAAAAAGTAAATGAGGTAATTAAATGTAAAAATAATATTAACATTCCCCAACACATGTCCTAATACTAATAAATATGTGTATGTGGGCGAAAATCAACCTTAGGACAAAAATGACATCAATTTTTTCCATTTGGGTTAGATTATGATATTAAATATATATTATATAAAGAAGAGTAAAAATTGGTAAATTCAATGTTTAATAAACAAAAAATTTTTAATATAGGGTTACACAAAAGATAAATTATACTATAATAATTATTTATAAAGATAAAAATATTTCAGACATCATGGTATTTTGTTTATTATTTTTAGACCATAAATAATAGAATTTATTTCTGACAAAATGATAAAGCAGTAATAAACTTTGTAATGAATTATTAAAATAAATGATGTTATAAATATTTAAATAAATGTAAATAGAAACTTTTGAGCCCATAAAACAATTTTCTAGGTGAAAATTAACATGTTAGGGATGATTTAATGTATTTTTTTTTGAAGTAATCATGTTTTTATGACCTTCTAAAAAACAAAGTACTAAATAGTGTTAAAATTGACAGAAATGATTTTTTAAAACAAATACTATGTTATTAAATTATACAATATTCCAAAAAATATATGATTCAGAAAAATGACATATATAATGATATATATTTTATTAATTAACCACTTGAGGTTCTCTTGTAATTTTATAGTAACGACAATACCCATGTAATAGAAAAATACAATAAGACATGGTAAAAGATAAACTATTTAACTAAGTTCAAAATCTAAAAGAAAATGTTAATATGGAGACATAAACATGAAAAAAACATGTTGGATAATATTATATCGACACATCCGTACCTTAAGCTCCAAATACATCCATGTGGTCGTATTAGAACTGAAAATTATTTTATAATAAATTAATATTTCATGTTTCCTATAGTGTAATTCACCTCTCTTATAAAAAGGTACTTCCCCTTCTCTTAAATTCACCCTCCAAAGCCATTTGTCATGGACAAAACCTGATCAAATATCCTCCCAACTACCCTCACTTCAACCTATAAGACATAATTTGACCAGAAAGCCAATTTATAGTGCCATTTGTTTCACATCAAAAGGATGAACCCGAAGAAGAGGTAATCATTTCATCACCTCATTGAATGTTCTTTTCTTCTTCCACTTCATTTTTATTTTTTGTTTCCATACCAAATTAATAAATCCAGTACCTTATATTTTTTGAGATGTTATTATAAATATGGAATAACCATTTTCATAATTCTATCTATCATATTAACGATAATATTACCATACATGCAAATGCATGGATTACTGTCTCCACGTCATGGTGTAGTTTGTTATTCAACACTTCATTATTTGGATTTTTATAATAATGAGTAAAATTTATATAAATAAATGTATAACATGTTACTTATTCATTATATATAACATAACATCCAATTACCTATGATTTCACCATCAGTAGAATGATTTCATCGCTCGAGTGTACGTACGACTTACCGCCTCCACGACGCAATGAGATTCATTTCCACACTCACCATTCAACGATGATTACAATAATATATAGTATTAATAATTATGTAATATATGACATAGTAATTCTACTGGATATATATGTGTGTGTCTTTGTGTGTGTGTCTTTGTGTGTGTTTGTGTGTATTTCCTTATATCTCATTCACTTACTTCCATTCAATACGATATGAAAATAGAGGTGGCATTTATACGTACGTACGACCTACAATCTCCATAAATAGTGTTTTCAATTTCATATATCTATCTATTATATCTATTTATATTCTGAATATATATGATATATAAATAATTTTTTATATTATGGAAGTAATTAAATCATGATATAAGTGATACGATCAAGAATAACAAGTAAAAATATGTACGATAAAGAAAGAGATTAATACCCAAAATGTTATTTTAAAATGGAAATTACTATTAAATTGGTAGTATAAATATATAAATTAATCTACTATAATATCATAAATATGAATATGTTTCTGATATAAATTAATAATGTACTATGGTCATTAAAGAGTTGTTTAAACTTTCCATCAACTAAAGGAAAGTACAAGGTAAGGGTTTATTTCTCAATCTCAATATTATTTGAGATTGTTTATATGTATGAATTTACTATAAAATATTTATCATTCATTTCCATGTTTCATAAAAATGTTTTCCAAATTATTATTTTATGGTTCCATCGAAGGTAATTTTATGCAAGATCATCATTTTAAATATTTCAATTATTTATTTTTCTAAATCTTTTTAATTAATGTCCAAGTATTCAAAATGATTTTTAGTGTTTATTTATATGGGAATGATTCATTTAAAAATTTTATTTCTATAAAAAGTTTTTTTGTTGTATAGGATACTTTGATTCAAAAACCAATTTTAAATTAATTCCTTTATGAATTGTGTGACTTTTAAATGGTTTCATGAAAAAGAGATATTTCATTCAAAGAGTGTTATTTATTATTTTCAACTATGTCAACATCCATTAATGGTTATTATTCTTGATTGAGGTTTAATCGGTATAATAAAATCTTCCATGAGGTATTGAATGAGTCTTGATATATTTTATTATTGATGTTATAATTTTATTCAATTTATTGTTTGTGGTTAAAGTATTGACATTTTTGAATGATAGTTTTAATATGAATGTTTATGTTATGTTTCAAACATTTCATATGAGGAATGCAGTGGACATAGTAATTGATGGGTAGGGACCTCTATAGCCCCTCAATGCATCGGTTGGTCTTAGGAGAAAAATAATGACTTGGTAAAATGCCTTAACAAAAATTATTGTTAGGTTCTTGGCACGGGGCCTTGACTTTATGGTTAAGATGTCCGACATTATGCAATCCCTCTATATAAAATTAGTTATTACATGTGATTATTAGAATTGTAAAATATCCATGTGCCTGATTATATGGTAATTTTTGACTTATTTCTACAAAATTATATTAATGTTTAAAAGGCCTCTATTTTTTATTATAAATGTTTCCTTAAAAGTTTATTGGTTTCGCTGAATTATTAACCCTTACTAAGTATCAGATCTCTCCACTTTCTTATGTTTTATAATCCTAGGATTTCATGAAGTGTATTATGATTGATATGAATGGTTAAGATAAAAGAATAATGGTATTCTCAAAAGATTAATTATGAGGTGTTGTATTTTAGAAAGTGTAATGTAACGTTCATGTATGTAATCTATTTTCCAAGATTGCTAAACTAATCAGTACATCGAGACATGATTCCTTGTAATCATGAAAATTTGTTAAAACAATTCACCATCTTTGGGTAACTGAGGTCAGGGTCTTACACAAAACATTTTTATCTATATTGAAGTAATATAATTTTAAATCTGGTAGCTAATGGAGTGACACCAACATTACAGAACTACCTAGTCTCATGAATTATATTGTAATAGAAGAAAATGAATTACCATTTCAAACATATGATGCAAAATGAATGTAACATTCAATATTCAGGATCTCTAATAAAATTATTTTCCAAATGATTACATATTGTTTCCTAATGATCACAAAACAATCATAAAATGGTCAATGTGTGGGGAAAATCAATATAAGAAATATGAATCAAGTCCTATGAATTATGTATGGTACTATACTATCATTTCACATATCTGAAGACTATATTCATGTCATGAAATTGAGAGACTATTAACATAGTGTGATGACCCAGACCCCCCTTGGTCCCTTCCTTTGCCAAAATCTGGATCCTTAAGGGGTGCGGATCGGTGCGACCGAGCGGTGAGACGGATCGGTGAGACCGATCGGTGAGACGGATCGGTGCGACCGATCGGTGAGACCGATCGGTGGGACCGATCGGTGAGACGGATCGGTGCGACCGATCGGTGAGACGGATCGGTGAGACCGATCGGTGAGACGGATCGGTGCGACCGATCGGTGAGACCGATCGGTGAGACCGATCGGTGAGACGGATCGGTGCGACCGATCGGTGAGACGGATCGGTGAGACCGATCGGTGAGACCGATCGGTGTGACGGATCGGTGTGACGGATCGGCGGAACCGGCCGACGTCACCCGACCTTGCCAAGTTGTTCCAGCAAGGCTCCTTTTTTTCGCAAATAGGGTTTTAAACCCTATTCTTCCTCGTTTAAGAAAATGTCTTAAAGACCCGAAACGCACACAAAGGTCTTAATTAGATACTGAATCGACTCATGAGTCGGTTTAAACCACTCGGCACCTTTATTGATGAGTCAAGCCGCGTGGTCAACCCACGACTTCCACGTCTTACGCGGTTTCGCGTTTTCACCTCAACCGTCCCCAGCTCTTATAAATTAAGGGTTAGGCCATGGTTTCACCCTTCTTCAATCGTGGCTCTTCTGGTGCATCGGGACCGACGCATCGTTATCCGTAAAGTTCCGCGCCCCCGGACAAAACGTCGATCATCTATCAACAAGTAGGGAATTTCTCTTGTCTCTCACTTTTGTGTATCATGCGGGGTGGGCGTTATTTTTGTTCCTATGGAATTAGTTGAACCGAACCTTAATAAAGATAATAAACGAAGTTCTAAAAAAAGAAAGGGAAGGGGTCATGATCATTGTTATGCCTTATCTTGTGATCATATTTTTTAGTTGTGCTGGTTTATGTTTTCTGAAAATTGAGGCCGTTGGTGGTCGTTGTATGTGCACTGATGAATCCCCTCGTGATGTTTTAAATGGGTTGCTGAAATTGTGAACACCTGCTGTGAAATTGGTAATCACGTATATCCGACTGAATAATTGAAAGCACCAGGATCAACCCTTCTGTGATAACTCCCGGTTAGAACACACGGAATTTGAAATCATGGAGTGTGTTAAGTCGTTTAAATCTGAAAATCCCTGACTTGTGTTGGTAGTGGTAGTTGGTTGTTTTCCTTTCGGGCCGATTGCTGGAAATGTGGGAGGGGATGGGATCCCCTGTTCTTTTATACTCTCGGTGGTTGTGTGAATTTGGGGGATGGGATCTCCTGTCGGTATGGATTCGGTGGTTGTGAGTGTTTTGGTTGATCCTTTCTTTTGACGCTTTCCTTGGTTATGCTTATGGTAGTTGCCCAGTAGTGCTTAAATTTAATTGAACATTTGACTGACCGTGAAACAAGAATGGGACAAATGGTTTTGTGGGCAAGGGTCGTGAACTGTGACTCGGACGTAGTGGTGTTGTGTTCTGTAGGTTGGCTAGGAAAACCTAAGCATTGGGTGAGTGTTTGTTACCAAAATCTATACTTGTAGCTTTGTGTTTCTTATTCGCGCCCCACCCAAGTTGAGCACTCAGTGCCAAACACCCCCATTTATGGGGGAAGGGTGTTTTTCCCAACACTATCCTTAGTGGCTGGTTATTAACTCCTTTTCTGCTCCCTTTCCCGGATAGCCCAAGTACCTTCGGGCAGGCTGTGATGGCCTGAAGTCCATTATTAGCCCAAGAACCATCGGGCGGGGCGTTGTGGTGGTTGGCCAGGTGTGTGCGGCTGGTGGTTTCCCAAGTGTCTTCGGGATGAGGCCCAGGTGTCTTCGGGCATGGCGGTGGATCCTTTAGCCCAGGTGTCTTCGGGCGTGGCGGTGGTTGTTCTGGCCTAGGTGTTTGCAGGCATGGTTACATGTGACAGTTGTGGCCCAGGTGTGTGCGGGCGGGATTCAGCAGTGGGACTGCGTGCGGTTGAGGCCCAGGTGTGTGCGGGCGGGATTCGGCAGTGGGACTGCATGTGGTTGTGGCCCAGGTGTGTGCGAGCGGGTGTGGCAGTGGGACTGCGGTGAGAATGACGGGATTGTTCCGATGCGTAGGATGTCTCAATAACCAGTGGGAAAGTGGCGCGGGGTACCCAAACATCGATGTTCTCTTATTATATATATTACTTGACTTGCACTATTTGGGGAGTGAGCCTTGGTGAGGCCTGGGATGGATAGTTTGCCTTGTTAGGTTTTTGGTTTACTCTTTTTCTCACGGAACATTAGTACGTTCCCCCACTTGTGCACGAGAGTCTTGGTTTTCCCTACTGAGTGTACTTGTATACTCACCCTACATTTACTTTCAGGTTTCCAGGAGGACTACCAGGGCTGTGCGGGACCCTACTAGTCAGACAGTTGGAGTTGTTGCTGTTGTCGTACCTTTGTTTTCTTTTGGTATTGTACCTTGAGCCTCTTTTTGTACTTGCAACTTGTTGTAAACTGTTCAAACATGCATGGGGGCTTTGTTGGGTTTATTTATTTAGACCTGTTTCATTCCCTTTTTGGGTGGTTGACTTGTCCTATTTCCCGATCCTAAATAATAAAAAGGGTAATGCCTTCCATTTGAGAAAATTTTCTATACCCTTGGTGCTAGTCGCCACTCCGGGACCTATTGAAGGCGGGTTTCGGGGGTCATTATCTCTCCTTTAACATAAAGAAGGAAGGGCCTGGAAATCTGCTGACTCTTCCCTCCTTTTGGTGAAGGCGGGTCGTGACAGAATGGTATCAGAGGTGATGGTTGAGAGATAGGACGGAGTCTGGAGTTAGGCACAGTAAGGATTGCATGGGATGGTAAGGCAACGGTGTTGGGTGACCTTGGAGCGTGAATTAGGCCAGGGAAGACTGGCTAGGACACGGGATTTTAGGGCCCCCCGTGATCCGATGAAAGGACTCTGGACCTACCGAACGACCAAGTGAGGCCACACGGATTGCAGGGTAGAGACCCTAGGAAAGGTACATGCATCATAATGACTTTTGTTCTTGTTTTTCTGGGATGTCTTGGGAATTAAGAATAAATTAAATCTTAATAAGTTTTAAGAACGATATTCTACACTACTTGGGCTTAGGAATTCCTTGTTTACCTTGTAGCTATGGCACCTGGAAGGCGACCACGTGTGGTACAGGCGATCGAGGCCCCTGAGACTACTATGGCCAATCGGCAGAGAGCTGAACGAGAGGAAGAGGACGACCAGTGGCAGAAGACTCTTTGAGCCTTCCAGCGACAGGCCCTCGAGAAGTATGAGGGCAACACCTCCGATATGAAGAGGGAAGGCTGGCTAGAGGAGCTAGTTATAGCCTTCGGCCTGATTCGGGCCCCGAACGAGTACTAGGTTCCTCTGGTTGTTAGCCAGATGCGAGGAGTGGCGCGTCAGTGGTGGATTCTTCACCTGGGGAATAGGAAAGAGTCTGAGGTTTCTTGGGCGGATTTCGAGAAGGAGTTCCGGGCGAAGTTCCTCTCCTCGACAATGAAGGCGGAGAAGAGGCAGGAACTACTCTCCCTCCAGCAGGGGAGCATGTCTGTGAGGGAACTTGTAATCAAGTTCAAGGACCTCCTACGTTTTGCTCCGGACCTCTTTCCCGATGAGGAGTCTCGGGCAAGACGTTTGGAGGAGGCGCTCCGTCCCTCCCTCAAGTATGCTGTTTCCCCCTTTACCCTTCCGACATACTTAGAGGTTCAGAAGAAGGCCGAAGTGGTGGAAAGGATGCATGTTCTGGGTGGAGTGTCACGAGAAGGGATCCAGCTGGGACCATCGAAGGGGAAGGCCGTCAGCACCAGGCCTCTAGCATCGGGGCCCTCCAGGTTCCGACCCGCAGGGAGCAGACCGCAGCAGTTTCAGTTTCGATCCCCTAGCCCACGTTCTTTCCCTTCAGGCTCGGGACCATGGTGCTTCACCTGCAGGAGCCCTGGACATCTCTGGAGTCAGTGCCCCGATCGGGTGCAGTACAGCAGTGGCAGTCATCCCCAGCATCCTCCGCAGCAGCAGTTTCCAGCCAGGCCCTTCCGGCAGCAGCAGCAGGGACAGCGAGCTCCCGCTCCTCCGCAGGCAGACATAGGAGGAGGAGGCCGACCTCAGGACGCTCCCCAGGGACCTCGACCAGGGCGTGGTCGGGGAGGTGGCCGACAGCCGAGGGGCAGGGGAGCTGGGCGTGGATAGCTACACGCCGCAGAGGCAACAGTTCCAACAGGGCCAGAAGTTGTTCGAGGTACGATCAATGTGTTTAGCACTCTTGCTTATGCTTTGTTCGATACCGGAGCTTCGCACTCCTTTGTTGCACCCCGTCTAGCTCGTGCCTTGGGTCTAGATTCCGAGAGACTTCCATTTCCCCTGGTGTTGAGCACACCAGTTGGATGTCAGACCGACTTGCTGTTCGTTTGTCTGGGATGTAGACTGATGTTAGGGCCACATCAGTCGGTTAGGGATCTCCTTCTGCTACAGATTCAGCCGTACGATGTCATCCTAGGCATCGAATGGCTATTTTCTGTGTGCACCGTCATCGACTATTTCCAAAGAAGGGTGGTGTTCTCAGGTTTGGATGGCCAGCGTGTTACCATCACCGGCGAGCGGAGCTGTCCGAAGGGAAAGAGGAGGGAGGAACCTCTCCTCTCTTTGTTGACCGAACTGACGGTAGAATCAGTAGATGCAGAAATGGTGGAAGTGCCAGAGATTGTCTGGGAGTTTATGGACATCTTTCCTGAGGAGGTGACGACTCTACCCCCTCGACGTGATATCGAGTTAGGGATAGACCTGTAGCCCGGCTCTCGTCCAATCTTGCTGGATCCTTACCAGATGGCACCTTCGGAGCTACGGGAGTTGCGGATACAGATTGACGATCTGATGAAGAGGGGTTATGTTCGTCCAAGTTCATCACCGTGTGGTGCTCCAGTCTTGTTCGCAAGGAAGGAGGATAGTGGCCTCAGGTTGTGCATCGACTACAGGAGGCTTAATCGGGTAACGATCAAGAATCTCTACCCTCTTCCGAGGATAGATGAACTTTTCGACCACCTGAAAGGGGCAGGATGGTTCTCGAAGATCGACCTGCGGTCTGGGTACCACCAGCTGAGGGTGAAGGATAGCGACGTCCCGAAGACAGCGTTCAGGTGCAGGTATGGGCACTTCAAGTTCGTGGTCATGCCCTTTGGTGTTACGAATGCCCCGGCCATGTTCATGGGGCTTATGAACTCCATCTTTCGGGAGTATCTGGATCGGTTTGTGGTGGTATTCATCGACGATATCCTGATCTATTCAAGGTCAAAAAAGGACCATGCAGAGCACCTGAGGACAGTTTTGGAAGTCCTCCGACAGCACCATCTCTACGGGAAGTTTTCAAAGTGCAAGTTCTGGGCATGAGAAGTGCACTTCCTCGGGCACGTAGTGTCTGAGCAGGGGGTAGAAGTCGACCCATCAAAGGTTGAGGCAGTTGTTTCTTGGGCAGCACCCAAGAGTGTGGCGGATGTCCGGAGTTTCCTCGGACTGGAAGGTTACTACTGGAGATTCGTACCCAACTTCTCCCGAGTAGCAGCCCCTTTGACGGCTTTGACCAAGAAGGACCAGGTTTTCGTGTGGAGCGAGCAATGCGAGTCATCCTTCAGGTACATAAAAGAAAAGCTCGTTAGTGCCCCAGTGTTGAGATTACTAGAAGAAGGGATGGACTATGAGGTATTTTGTGATGCTTCAGGACAGGGCCTGGGATGCGTGTTGATGCAACAACGAGTGGTGATCTCTTACGGGTCCAGGCAACTACGCCCCCATGAGCGTAACTACGCCACCCATGACCTGGAGCTTGCAGCGGTCGTTTTTGCGCTAAAGTTTTGGCGGCACTACCTCATCGGGGAATGCTTTTTGGTCTTCACAGATCACAAAAGCTTAAAGTATATCTTCTCCCAGCGGGACTTGAACTTGCGACAACAGAGATGGGTGGAGTTCCTCCAGGACTACGACTTTGAAATCTATTATACTGAGGGAAAGGGCAATGTGGTGGCCGATGCCTTGAGAAGGAGGACGCAGAAGGATGCGGTCCGAGAGTCGGAAAATGCCTGGAAGGCAATGGAGGAGTTGGTTGCCTTACACCTTGATGCGAAGATGGATAGTGGAAGAGGCTGCCTATATCAGATGATAGTGCAGTCATCTCTGTTTCGACAAGTGGAGGAGTCTCAGTGGGGAGACCCCGAGTGCGAAGTGATGCGTGATCAGGTTGACCAGGGCGATGCTCCGAGATAATGGAAAGAGGACGGTCAGCACCGGATGCTTTTCCAGAAAAGGTTGTTTGTTCCAAGAGTAATGCATGGCAAGGTTCTCAGTGAGTTCCACAACTCACCCCTAGCGGTGCACCCAGGAGTTACCAAGATGTACCAGGGGCTGAAAAGGTAGTTCTGGTGGCCCGGAGTTAAGCGAGCAGTGGCAGAATTTGTGGCTAAATGCTTAGTATGTCAGCATTTAGAGGCTGAACACCGGGTTCCAGGCGGCCTACTGCAGCCTTTAGCTGTTCCCGAGTGGAAGTAGGACGACATCTCAATGGATTTCATCACGGGACTACCCAAGGTCCAAGGAGGGTGCGACGCCATCTAGGTGGTGGTGGAAAGGTTGACGAAATCGGCTCACTTTCTAGAAATCAGGGAGTCAAGTATTGTGGATGCTTTGGCGCGAAAGTACGTAAATGAGGTGGTGAGGTTGCATGGAGTTCCGAGGTCTATAGTCTCGGATAGGGATGCACGGTTTACCTCGCGAATCTGGAGAGGATTGCAGCATGCGTTTGGCACCCAGTTACGCCTTAGCACTGCTTTCCACCCCCAGATAGATGGACAAACGGAGCGAACCATCCAGACCTTGGAGGATATGCTACGGGCATGTGTTCTGGACTCAAGAGAGTCATGGGTGTGATACTTGCCTCTAGTAGAGTTTTCCTACAATAATAGCTACCACTCTACCATCGGTATGGCCCCGTTTGAGGCCTTGTACGGGAGGCTATGCCGTTCACCTGTGTGTTGGACCGAAGTAGGAGAGGCAGGCATCCTTGGCCCGGAGGTGGTGCAGAACACGACAGAGAAAATTCAGCTCATACGGGAAATGATGAAGGCGGACCAGGACCGGCAGAAGTCGTATGCTGATACCAGGAGAAGGCCATTGGAGTTCGAGGTTGGAGACCACGTGTTCTTGAAGGTATCCCCACGGCGTGAGCAACGGAGGTTCGACATGGGGGGTAAGCTTTCCCCCAGATTCGTCGGACCCTTCGAAGTGTTACGGCGGTTCGGTGAAGTGGCTTATCAGCTAGCGTTACCTCCGCCGCTGCTAAGGATACATGATGTCTTTCATGTATCCCAGCTCCATCTTTATCTGCACGATGATTCACACGTCCTTGATTGGGGTGAACTGGACATCGAGGATGACGTAACCTTTGTGGAAAAACCAGTGATGATCGAGGATCGCAAGGAGAAGGTGCTTCATGGGCGAGCTATTCCCTTGGTTCGTGTGTTGTGGAGACATGGTGGGCTCGAAGAGAGTACGTGGGAGAGGGAAGAAGAGATGCGTGCCCAATACCCTGAGTTGTTTTGAGATTTGTTCCTTTTGTACCTGTTGTGGTAGAACGTTTGACTTTTGGCTATGAAATGTACTGGTTTATTTCCTCTGTTGTGTGTGAAAAGCCCCGGCTAAAGGGAAGAGGGAACCCGACCCCTAATCAAGACGCATTAAGGTGGATGTGATTGAACCCGTGCGGGCGAGTCAGTGCCGCCCAAAGTGGATAATATCTTGACATGGGGGAGGGAAACTCCCAAAACCCACATGACTGGGCAGTTTGGCGTGGTATGTTGCTTAGTTCTTGACAGGGGAGTGTTTTTAGTTAGCAGAGGTTCACTCCTAAGAGGTATCTTTCGAAGATGGTTGTTCAGACCCTCTCTTTCCTTCTGGTTTGTTGTGATTCTCGAGGATGAGAATCGTTTAAGAGGTATCTGATGTGATGACCCAGACCCCCCTTCGTCCCTTCCTTTTCCAAAATACGGATCCTTACGGGGTGCGGATCGGTGCGACCGATCAGTGAGACCGATCGGTGAGACGGATCGGTGCGACCGATCGGTGAGACAGATCGGTGAGACCGATCGGTGAGACGGATCGGTGCGACGGATCGGTGAGACCGATCGGTGAGACCGATCAGTGAGACGGATCGGTGAGACCGATCGGTGAGACCGATCGGTGTGACCGATCGGCGGAACCGGCCGACGTCACCCGACCTTTCCAAGTTGTTCCAGTAAGGCTCCTTTTTTTCCCAAATAGGGTTTTAAACTCTATTCTGCCTCATTTAAGAAAATGTCTTAAAGACCCGAAATTCACACAAAAGTTTTAATTAGATACTGAATCGACTCATGAGTCAGTTTAAACCACTCAGCACCTTTAATGATGAGTCAAGCCACGTGGTCAACCCACGACTTCCACGTCTTACGCGGTTTCGCGTTTTCACCTCAACCGTCCCCGGCTCTTATAAATTAAGGGTTAGGCCGTGGTTTCCCCCTTCTTCGATTGTGGCTCTTCTGGTGCATTGGGACTGCCGCTTCGTTATCCGTAAAGTTCCACGCCCCCGGCCAAAACGTCGATCATCTATCAACAAGTAGGGAATTTCTCTCATATCTCACTTTTGTGTATCATGCGGGGTGGGTGTTATTTTTGTTCCTATGGAATTGGTTGAACCGAACCTTAATAAAGATAATAAACGAAGTTCTAAAGAATGAAAGGGAAGGGGTCGTGATCGTTGTTATGCCTTATCTTGTGATCATCTTTTTTAGTTGTGCTGGTTTATGTTTTCTGAAAATTGAGGCCGTTGGTGGTCGTTGTATGTGCACTGATGAATCCCCTCGTGATGTTTTAAATGGGTTGCTGAAATTGTGAACTCCTGCTATGAAATTGGTAATCACATATATCCGGCTGAATAATTGAAAGCACTAGGATCAACCCTTCTGTGATAACTCCCGGTTAGAACACACAGAATTTGAAATCATGGAGTGTGTTAAGTCGTTTAAATCTGAAAATCCCTGACTTGTGTTGGTAGTGGTAGTTGGTTGTTTTCCTTTCGGGCCGATTGCTGGAAATGTGAGAGGGGATGGGATCCCCTGTTCTTTTATACTATCAGTGGTTGTGTGAATTTGGGGGATGGGATCTCCTGTCGGTATGGATTTGGTGGTTGTGAGTGTTTTGGTTGATCCTTGCTTTTGACGCTTTCCTTGGTTATGATTATGGTAGTTGCCCAGTAGTGCTTAAAATTAATTGAACATTTGACTGAACGTGAAACAAGAATGGGAAAAATGGTTTTGTGGGAAAGGGTCGTGAACTGTGACTCGGACGCAGTGGTGTTGTGTTCTGTAGGTTGGCTAGGAAAACCTAAGCTTTGGGTGAGTGTTTGTTACCTATATCTATACTTGTAGCTTTTTATTTCTTATTCGCGCCCCACCCAAGTTGAGCACTCAGTGCCGAACACCCCCATTTATGGGGGAAGGGTGTTTTTCCCAAAACTATCCTTAGTTGCTGGTTATTAGCTCCTTTTCTACTCCCTTTCCCGGATAGCCCAAATACCTTCGGGGAGGCTGTGATGGCCTGAAGTCCATTATTAGCCCAAGAACCATCGGGCGGGGCGTTGTGGTGGTTGGCCAGGTGTGTGCGGCAGGTGGTTTCCCAAGTGTCTTCGGGATGAGGACCAGGTGTCTTCCGGCGTGGCGGTGGATCCTTTAGCCCAGGTGTCTTCGGGCGTGGCAGTGGTTGTTCTGGCCTAGGTGTTTGCAGGCATGGTAATATGTGACAATTGTGGCCCAGGTGTGTGCGGGCGGGATTCAGCAGTGGGACTGCGTGCAGTTGAGGCCCAGGTGTGTGTGGGCGGGATTCGGCAGTGGGACTGCGTGTGGTTGTGGCCCAGGTGTGTGCGGGCGGGTGTGGCAGTGGGACTGCGGTGAGAATGGCGGGATTGGTCCGATGCGTAGGATGTCTCAATAACCAGTGGGAAAGTGGCGCAGGGTACCCAAACATCGATGTGATCTTATTATATATATTACTTGACTTGCGCTATTTGGGGAGTGAGCCTTGGTGAGGCCTGGGATGGATAGTTTGTCTTGTTAGGTGTTTGGTTTACTCTTTTTCTCATGGAACTTTAGTACGTTCCCCCACTTGTTCACGAGAGTCTTGGTTTTCCCTACTGAGTGTACTTGTATACTCACCCTACGTTTACTTCCAGGTTTCCAAGAGGACTACCAGGGCTGTGCGGGACCCTACTAGTCAGACAGTTGGAGTTGTTGCTGTTGTCGTACCATTGTTTTCTTTTGGTATTGTACCTTGAGCCTCTTTTTGTACTTGCACCTTGTTGTAAACTGTTTAAACATGCATGGGGGCTTTGTTGGGTTTATTTATTTACACCTGTTTCTTTCCCTTTTTGGGTGGTTGACTTGTCCTATTTCCCGATCCTAAATAATAAAAAGGGTAATGCCTTCCATTTGCGAAAATTTTCTATACCCTTGGTGCTAGTAGCCACTCCGGGACCTATTGAAGGCGGGTTTCGGGGGTCATTATCTCTCCTTCAACTTAAAGAAGGAAGGGCCTGGAAATCTGGTGACTCTTCCCTCCTTTTGGTGAAGGCGGGTCGTGACACGTAGTTTGAAAATAAAATAATTAAATATGAGAACATATTTCATCCAAAAAATTCTCCACAGTGAAGAAAAATTGATTCTTGAGTATTATGAATTTGGAAATTATCGGAGAAAATTAATCTTGAATTATCTATAGATGGAATAAACCCTTTTGGTTTATAGATTAGTACTCACAGTACATGGCTTGTCTTGTTGGTATATTATAACTCTCCACTGTGGTTATGAAGGAAGAAAAAATAGATTATTTTATCTATGATTATATCTAGAAAAAACAACCCTGTAATGATATTTATTTTTATTTGGATCCATTGACTGAAGATTAGAAGTTGATATGGGATGAATTTGTTACAATGCATGATTCTAATAGAAGTGAAGAATTCACATTGAGATCCATATTGTATGGGACATTTAATGACTTCCCTACTTGTGGAAATTTATCAGTCTATAGCATTAAAAGAATGTTAGTGTGTCCCATTTGGAAAATACACACATAGTTAATTTGATTAAAACATTCCTTGAAGATTGAGTTTTTAGGACAGCATATATTTTTACCTTGATGAAATAAATACTGATCCTAGATGACAAAAATCATTGGAAATATATAACTAGGTACACCACTATCTACAGTAATGGTGGAAAAACTATATAGTAAAGTAAAAGATATTGACATAATTTTTGGAAAGACATTTTCAAAAAACCATACAAAATCAGGGTGGAAGAAGAGAGAAATTTTCTCTGAATCACCTTATTTGCATTTTTTTTATGTCAGACATTTTCTTGATGTCATGCATGTAAAAAATTTAATTGATAGTTTTACATTCACATTACTAAATGTTCGTAGAAAAATGATGATGAACTAAATGATAGGTTGTAATTGATTGATATGGGGATAAGGGAATGTTGGCAATGGTGATGGGTAAAAGGGGGACTTTTCATCCTCTGATGGCTTACGCTCTATCCATACCGGGAATATTGAAAATTTTCATTTTCTTTAATAGTGTACATGTTCTATAGGGGTATTCATAAAATGTTAATAATGTTGTTTCAATGACTAATTTTATATTTCAACGAACAAAGTCACATGAATGTCATGTTTTGATGAAAGGTTTGATTCATGTTACTTTCAATTGAGTTTTGCCTCAAAATTTATGACATATATTAAAGAGACTCAACTTATTTTTCTAATCCATATGATGTAATGATATTCACTCAAAGAAGTTTCCAGTCATTAAAAATAATATTGAAGTAATATTATGTGAATTAGATATGTTACACCCACAATAATTCTTTGACATAACGGTGCACCTGATTGTTCACTTTTTTATAAAGGTTCAATTATGTGGTCTTGTACATTACATATGGGTGAACCCATTAATGGTATATGTCGATTTTTAATGGGTATGTAAATAATTGAAGTTGGCTAGAAGGTTGTAATGTAAAATGATATATTGTTAATGAAGATCATGAATTCTATCCCGATTACCATTCAGATGTTGACAACATCAGTTTCCCAAAGCCTCTTCATGGTGAATGTCTTATGGGTGAAGGTGTTTATGAATGAGATGTTTTTATAATTACCTAGATATATTGGGAGAAATAAATCCTTTACATTTTACATAATATTGGAAAATTTCGTCCACATGTTGAATCCCAAAAATAATTTCATCGATATTTGAATTCATCTTGTGATGAATGATGCATATAAAATACACATATTCAACAATTTACAGGATAGTTCCATGATTAAATTTATAAGAATTTATCTATAAATCTGAATTCAATTTTTGAATAACTGTAATGAATATCTAGGGGACTGAAGACAAAATTTATATTTTACACTAGTTTTTTAATAAATTCATATACGTTATATACACAAGAACATGATGACAATAGTAAAACAAATTGTGGTGTTATACTTATGTATAAAGGGATACACATATCCGGTGTCAAGGATAAAAATCCAATTTATTAAAATATGTCATATTTTGGTATTATCAAACAGATAAATGAGTTGGATTATACATCATTTTCAAGTGATGATTTGATATTTCAAATGGTTTTACAATATCTATGTTGTGAAATTTGATGAAATGGGATTCATGAAGGAAAATATAAGTTTGGATAGGGAAAATCATGATCCATTCATAATAGATTCACAAGTAGTGAATGTAGTTTATGTCTCAGATTCAATAAACCAGAATTGGTTGATTGTACTACTAGAGACTAAAACAAATATCAGGTCATATGAAAATTCAATCATTGATGACCTTTTCATTTGTATATCACAATTATTTCATTCTAATACCAATGTAAACAATGTCTTGTACATTATAGGGGACCAAAAATCGGGGATTTGGATTCTCGATAAAGGAACCAAATCCTTAAATCATTTAAAAAACAAAGAGAGTTGAATGAAATGTTAAATGTATTTTTTTAATATACCTTATTTTCCCTCATAATATGTTATTATCACTACTACATTAACATAATCAAAATTCAGTGTTTGACTACTCATGTAGACAATGTCTTCTGCACAAAAAATTTCATATACATCTTCTCCCAACATTCCTTTTCACCCTTGCAGTGTGGAATTTATCACATTCCTTTATATTTCCTCTACTCCCTTTATAAGATGATAAATGATCATTCATATGGTCAATCAGATAGCTAATATTGATGTTTTCATAGTAAATCATTGTCCATGGAATTAATTTACTATTTCATATATATTTTTAATTTATTTGTTTTTTGTATTACTCAAATAATAATTGTTTTCTTATATAGGTTGATTATTTTTTTAATTTGTGAAGTTTGGTCCATATTTCATTCCATTCCACACCAAAACATACAAAAAATTCTTTTCCCAAAAAATATTTTTACCCCTATAGTATTGGCATTTATCAAATTCCTTAAAGTTCCCTAAAATCTCAATCATAGAGATAATATTAATGCTTTCACAGTAAAATCATTATCTATAAAATAAAAATATTTTTACAAATTTATTTTTTCGTCAGTTATTTTTAGTATTACTCATATAATAATTATTTTTTTATACTAATGGATTATTTTTATCAAGTTGGGGTGGTTTTTTTGGAAATGTTCATGATCACGAGATATTGGACATCAATACAACTAATGAGATAATGAAAAAAGGAAATGTGTTAAGAAAGAATACAAACATCATGAAATAGTTTAATCCCAAGTAATTATTTAATTAATTTTTTCATCATTTTATCTACAATTTTTATGTTAATTTCCTTATCATTTTTATCTTATACTTATTTAATTGCATTCATAGATATTTTTGGAAGTCATATTGACTCGAGGTTCTGAGCATAAAAACCTTTCTCATTGAAATATATCTGTGTACAAGAAGAACATTTTGTCATTTTGGTGACTTCTCATGATATATTAGACACATGACCATCCACTACTCTTTAGTATTTCAACAACGATAGAGGTTGTTCATCTAAAAACTTCAAGTCTATATACAATTGTTGGATGTTAGACAATGAAAAGAAATTGAAATAATTGTATCATAGAGAGTTAGTATTTTGTTTAGTCTTTGGGATGTGTTTGAATCATATATTCCTCAATTTGATATACATTGTGACAAGTTTGACTACATTTTCTATTTTTTATTTCAAATTGATATTAATTTTAGTAAAAGTGACAATTGACATAATCCACACCAAGTAAAAATATTCCCTCTGTTTTGAATCTTTTTGAAAATGATACATATGTAAATTTTGTATTGTAGGACCCAGTCACACCTAAATCTGGTACACGTTGTGCCTGGTATGACTCCATGTGTCTTTTAATAGTTTTAAAATCGACATTTTTGATAAAAAACCATCACTCAATAAAAAACGATTAGATTTTCCTGTTTTTTTCTAATAATTTAAGTCATTAAATCATAATTAATTTTTGATGTGATTGAATTGGTGTCACATCAAACTAATACACAATTTGATCAGTAACAATCAAATGGATACATGATGTGATTAGTTAAAATCAATCGACATGTTTCCAGTTTAAAATGAAATATTAGTATAAAGTATATAGGATGTACTAAAAAACGAAAAAAAACATCCGTATTATCTTGTTAACTGATAAAAAAATTATTCATAAGTCATTTGAGACATGTAGGAATTATCCTCACATCAATCACAGACTTGTTGTGGTTGGTATGACCTCACATCCATATTATTATTTAAATTCACACCATTTTTTGTAAAATGGAATATTTTCCTTATTAAAACTAAGAAAACAAATTCAGATTGTTTTTATACTATAAAAAAATGATCCATAAGTCATTTTTGTCATTTAAGAATCAGCCACACCTCAATCTGATACATGGTGTTCCTGGTATTACTAAAAGTTCCTACTATCAGTTTAGAATTGACATTTTAGATAAAAAAATGTCAATCAAAAAAAACTGATCAAACACACTCGGGATTTCTTTACTACTACAATGTTAATTTTTATTAAAACACTTTTTTGGAAAATGTGTGAAACCATCATGTACAACTAGAAACATTAAATATATTAGAATATACCACAACCTTAAAAGGTTAAATTAAACTTATAAGATACATATTTCCTATATAGTTTCTAGGAAAGATCTATTCCCTCTTTGTTCTATCCATATCTGAGAATATCTTCAAAATGATGGGCCAGTTCATCCCTTGTTATCAAGAATTCATCCACTGATAACATCTTTTCATTAAAGCCTCTCATCAGAATTAGAAATTGCTTCTCGATCCATCCACATTGTTCCAAGTTTATGTCCACTTGCATTGTACATCAATTCATCCTTTCTACATTCTATATAGATTATTGAATAGTTAATGCTAAATCCACCATCTCTTTAATAGAATGTATAAGGTAGTCCCCAGACTTTTCTGTTGCCTATGAACCATCTACGACTTGTGAACCATCAACAATTACAAGTGGAGCACTACAACTTTTTTCATGCTTCCCTAACAACCTTGTCGTTATATCCTCAAAAGTTATACCTGTTGATCAGTTTTCCTCCCACCAACATCCATTTGGCATCCCTCTATTTCAAGGACTTCCTCTATCATTGGGCACTCCAACCCCTCAGAAGAAACTATGATACTGGAAGAATATTCTGAGTGATTCTTCTTACTTAGGATGGAGGCCAGTTCCAAACCATCTGTCGATGGAGGACCCTACGTTATAACTCATATACTCTTACACACTACATTCCCTATATACATGGTGACTATTATATTTTAGGTGTTTGAATAATCCTTACGAGGTCTATATTTTTTATCCCCCTTGAGAACCCATAAATTATCAGTAATGATGCTCCCTTTTTCCCTTTACTTGATCCAATAACAACAAGAGAGTCTTGATTGTAGACCATGTTTGGATGAGAATCCCATTCTATATCACTAGTTTTCTCATCTTATGTGTGTCTCGAAACAGCCTGTTGGTGTTTCAATCTTGGGATGATGGATTTCTATCTTTAAAATTCCTCATTCTCTTTCACAGCCTTATTAAATTCCTTGAAACTATTATATATCAAGAGTGACGTAGAATCATTAAAATGATCACGCTCCCGGCGGTGTGCATATACTACCACCTTTTCGATGATGTTTTGTTTCCCCCAAAGAACCCTCTATACAGCTGTAATGCCCTCACCACCCTAGTCTTGGTGTTCCACAGTCACCAGGCTAGGATTCACCCCTCCGTCCTTAACATTCTCAACAAAGGAGGGGGCAGTCATAGAGAAAGTACCTCCTATGGTATGCTATTTCAACTTGTGAATGCATAAATAATTAAACAATGTTATATAAATGTCATTAACTCTCAAGACGTGGATCTTATTACATGACATGTCACACTAAAAAGAAAGGATGGGATCCAAATAAAGAGAGACCAACCCCTCTGCCTCCTCCAATTGGTTACGATTACCAAACCCTCGCCTATACACTGCCTTCTGATTCCCATGTTTGTTACACGAAGATTAGAAATAAACCCATCTATCAAAGAGAACAGGTTTCTTAAACTGGAATTCTTCACCTACAATAATCCACACAAAACTGGATGGACCCTTTAAAACATCATCATCCACACATATTTTTGGAGAGACCTAATGGAAAAAATCCCTTGTTCTACTATCCGATAAAAGAAATTTACAAACAAAATTTCCAAACAAAATTTCCAAGCATTCGAATAATAGAGGGATTCTAAAAAGGGTGAGTCATATCAGGGAAACTAACCCAAACTACCATATAAAGAGAGTCTTGATTCATTAGAAAACCCTCTGACTATCTTATCAGGATGTAGAAAAATCTGTTTCATAAGCGAGGAGAGCTAGACCAGGATTACATCAAACTACACTCCGAAGAAAAGTGAATCAAAAGGTTCCTACTGTTGAGAAGGCTAGTAGTTGTGCAATCATTCAAACAGCACGAACCGAAAAATAAATCTCTTAAAAATGTCCACCGATGTTTAGAGATACTTTAATCGAGCTACCAAATTCATGATAAGGTGAGAGGAAGAAGATAGGAATTCCGATGTGGAGATCAGAAGAGCATGATATTCCTTTAAAATGTTGGGGACTTTTGGGATGAGATATATGGATGGTAAATAAGGAAGGGAGTCATGATTTGATAAGGGGATGAAAGGACTAAGACCTCCTGGGGACGGAAGAGGTACCTCCCCTAGAGGGGGAGGGACCGAAGCGGCGACCATCGATGCAGCTAGATCATCATGGCGGAGCAAGACGTCAGGATTGAGAGTACCCTTGAACTCCACTAAGGTTTTCTTTATAATACAATGAAATTATTCATATGTCATTTGTAAAATATAAGAACCAGTCTCATAGGAAAATGGTACATGATGCGATATGTGTGAGTCAAAGTGCGTGTTTCCAGTTTAAAATGATATTTTTGTTGAAAAAATAAGTATTAGACTCAAAACTAATAAAACACATTCAGATAGTTTTGATACTTTAGGAAAATTATCCCTACATAATTTTAGATGGAAATGAATTGGATGAACCGCAATATGATACATAGTTTGACAAGTATGACCTCAAGGGAATCTTTGTATTTAAAATTGAGAAAAATTCTAGTAAAATGGAAAACAAAACTATTAATAAACATTGAAAACACATTTTAATTTCATTGATACATTACAGAAATGATCCATATGTATTCTTTGATATATAGGAATTATCCTCACGTTATTCTGATACAATATTTTCCTGAAATTTATGGAAGTGTCCATTATCAGTTTTAAATAAACATTTTATTTGAAAAATAATCAATCCCTAATATCCAATCAAACATGCTCATATTTTCTTGATAATTTTTGGAAAACAATTCATAAATTATATTTTACATGTAAGAATCAGTCTCAGATAAAATTTATGCACGATGTGATTGGTTTGATCCATAGTGTGTGTTTCCCATTTAATATGACAATTTTTTTTTAAAAAAGACAAGTGACATACTCAAAAATGACAAAACACATTATTATAATTTTTATAATTTATCAAAATGATTCATATGTCATTTTATATATTTAGGATACAGAATCACCTTAATATGATGAATAGTGTGACCAGTATGACTCCAAGTCCATGTTTTTATTTAAAATGGACACCAATTTTATTAAAATGAAGAACAATCCTAATCCAAACTGATGAAACACATTTAGAATATTATAATAAGTTAATAAAAGGGTACATAAATAATTTGAGATGTGTTGGAATTAGAGGAAACTCTATTAGATTCATGTTATGATCAGTATTACTTAAAGTGTGTCATTTTATTTAAAATTGATTTCAATTTTAGTAAAATGGACAACTAACCTACTCAAAACCAATCAAACACATTTAGATTATAGTTATACGTTATGAAACTGATCCATAAGAAATTTTTGATGTGTAGGGATCTGGTTCCCCTTAATTTGATACATGATATTCTTGTTTTTACTCAAATTATCTATAATCAGTTTAAAATCGACATATTTTGTACAAAAAATTTCACACAATGAAAACCAATCAAACATGATCAGATTTTTTGATAATTTAGTAAAATGATTAATATGTTTTTTAAATGTAGGAATTAGACTCATGTCAATCTGAAAAATGTTGTGATCATTATGATTTATAGTGTATGTTTCATTTTTAAAATATCATTTTAGTAAAAAAGGAAAGTGTTGTACTCAAAACCAATCTAACACATTATGATTGTTTTGATAATTTAAGAAATGATCCATAATCCAATTAAGAAGTATAAGAGTCATCTAAAACTCAATTAGATGCATAGTGTAACTGATATGACCTTATGTAAATCATTTTAATTGAAATTGACATTATTTTTGTTGAAATGGACAACTGGAGGCCTAGAACCATTTAAATGCTTTCATATTGATTATCTAATTTTGGAAAACGATCCATATGCCATTTTAGATTTGAAGGAATCAGCTTCATCTCAATAGGTTGAATGGTGTGTCTAGTATGACTCCAAATGAAACTTTTTATTTATAATTTAAAATAATTTAAGTAAAATGGACAACTCACTTACTCAAAAACCATGAAGACACATTAGGATTATTTTTATACATTACAAAAACAATCCATAGTCATTTTTGATATATAGGAATTTTCCTCCTCACAATCCGATTCACGATGTTCCTTGTATGACTCAATGTGTCAGTTATCTTTTTAAAATCAATATTTTAGTTCAAAAAGTGTAATTCAGGCAACCACAAGACTATGCCTATGGAGAATTTTTTATAATTATTTAATTAATTTTCAAAGATATAATTCATGAATATAAATAATAAATGGTTTGATGTGTAATAATCTGTTGGACTCACCTGTTTTGATAATCCCAAATCATATTTCATTTATGTGATAATCATGTTTCAATTATAGAATAATCATGTTTCATTAATATTTAATGTCTCTATCCAGTGATGCCTATGTATCTTTAATCTCAGTATTATATTGTTTAATCTTACATTGAAAAATTTATCTAATTAAAGGTCACTGATGAAGGACACCGATAGAGGGTTACCGATGAAAGGTCACCGATGAAGATCACAGATGAAAGGTCACCAATAGAAGGTTATAGATGAAAGGTCCCCAATGAAGGTCACCAATATAATGGCCACTGATTGAAATGTCACCGATGAATGTCACCAATAGAAAGGTCACTGGTAGAAGGCTACTGATGCAAGGAACCCAATGCAAGGACCCTGATGGAAGGTCTCTAATGAAAGGACACCGATATAGGGATACTGTGGAGAAGGTTACTAATGAAGGATACCATTGAGAAGGCTACCGCTGAAGGCTACCCTTACCAGCCTACCGATACTCACTCTTCTACTCCATAATTTTTCTAATTCTAAATATTATTCTAACGTTCATATTTAGTAAATTTAATGCTTTTGAAATTAATTAATTCTGATTGAATACATATGAAGAGACCCTATCTGGGTACAATATGTGGTACGAGGAGGAATGAACTTTGAATAAATATTCCTATTGTCGGACCCTAAATAATAAACATAAGATCGATAAAGAGAGTGATATAGTTGTAGAGAATGGTCGAGAATTAAAAAATTCAGAGGAATGCATGAGAACGTACAGACTTTCTAGATGAAAAAGAAAAATAAAAAACCATTGATAACTTTTACAGTTAACCGAAGAGCCCCATGAAGTTCATTCCAGGAGAACAAACTCAAGACTGACATCTATGCTTCATCAACTCTCTATCAACAAAAGAAGAAGAACACTCAATTCCTGAAAGTTAGACCCTGGAGTTGTGAAACTCTGTTTTGAGGAAAAATTATAGAGAAAAAATCGAACTAAAGTTACTTCACTCCAAGCAGTAAAGATCGGAACTACAAACAAATAGAGCATTATAAACTCAATCACATAATATTACCTCAATTGTGTTTCTTCGTTTTACATTTCTGAAATGTGTGTCTGTTTATCTATTACTCACATTGTCTCTTGTTCATGAAGTAGAGGATACTAAAAATCCTCACATCTAATCCTTATTTTTTTGTTTCCAATGATGTTTTGTGGAGGATACCGTGTGTGGTCTGTATTATTTTGTTCTCCCATGAAGAACCGAGGAAAATGTTGAGAACCATAGACAGTTTTTGAAAACATTTGTAATGCCCGATACAGACTATTTATCCAGTTTATTAATTATATAAACAACTTAGTGTATGGTGACCACCAAATGGGGAAAATTAAGTCTCAACATGAGACTAAACCTCTTGTTTATCTATACTATGTACTATATTTTTGTGACACTCAGTTTTATCTATTTTTTCACTGCTTATAATTTCTAAAAAAATTATTATTCATTGACATTAATATATAGTTATGGTTAGTGCGTGTATGTGTTTAATTCATTATACTTTTTTTCAAAGTTAAGGAAGTGTTTTACACTGATTCAATTGAGGACTAATAACCGTTTAAGAAACCTATTGACAAAATAAACATTTTTATCTCCACTGCCTTAATTAAATGGGCCGTTTTAATATTGGGGGACCTTTATAAAAATGTTTTTAAGAGAAATTTTAATTAGGAACAAAATTAACCCCTATTGAGATTCCAATCCAATATACATTTGTTATAAAAGTATTAATTTTTTTTCCTACCATCTTAACTATTTTGCAAGTTGTCAAATTCTTTTCAGCTATGATTTTAGTTGTATCTTAAAGTTTAAAAAATTTCTCTCATATCTATAGTTTCTGTTCTTTAAAATTCTAATTAACAATGGATAACAGTGTAGTGTTTTCTTCTACTAACATGCCTCCTTTATTTAATGCTAATAACTATGCTCAGTGGATATTAAAAATCAAAATGTATCTAGAGAGAAAGGGTACTGAAATCTGGGACACAATTGAAGAACAACTTGCTTTACCTCTTACTGCTAGTGACACATTGTCTCAGTTAACAAAATCTACGTATAATAATAAATATACAGAAATGAATTCATTGTACTATTCTCTACGTGATGAAGAATTCAATAGAGTATCTTATTGTAAAACTACAAAATAAATTTGGGATACTTTGGCTCTTTCTCTATAGGGAACCACTGATGTTAACGAAATGCGATTAAAAACATATACTATTAAAAACAATAATTTTAAAATGATGCCTGATGAACTTATATCTAAAATTTATCTTAGGTTCAATGAAATACTGAATACCATGAGTTTAATTTGGAAACTAACAGACAACAAGGATCAAATTATGCGATGGATTCGATGACTACCTGACATATGGAGAGGAACTTATACTTCTTTCTGAGAATCTTATGACATTGGAAAGCTACCAGTGAAGGAACTAGTTGGATAACTTATGATGTATTAAGATGATATTATGGTTAATCAATAAGAATAATAATAACAAAAAATTAAATATGTAGCATTCAAGACTACTTCCTCAAAAAACATAGATAATGAAAAAGGCCATGCTCTTGTAGACACTTCCACTAATGAATACTCAAACTCTGACAGTGATGATGAGATGGCTCATATTTCTTGGAGATTCAATATGTTCTATAGTAAGAAGAACTTATTTAGAAATTAAAACTACGAAGGAAGGTGTGATAGTAATGGATAGTGGAAAAATGACAGAGAATGCGATGAAAATTCAAATAAGATAGTTTACTGTGAGTCTAAATGGAAAGGCCATGTGAAGGCTAATTTATTTCATGCTAATATTTAATAAGAAATATGAAGGAAAGGGAAAGGGATATAAAAAAGCTATAAATGATACTTGGAGTTATTCAGAAGATAGCTCCAGTGGAGTAGACACTTCTGATATTGAAAAGAACAAACATGAAAACTTTTGTTTCATGACAAAAACATGTAAGGTAACAACAAATTCCCCTATACCAAATGCTTATTATTTTTTCAATGAAAGTGAATCAAATAATGATGGGAATATAAAAATGGAAAAAAAATTTGAATATTGTGTAATTCTTGAAGATACCATTAATGAACTCATGGATAAATATAAATTCTTGAGAAGACAACATGCTTAAAATAATAATTAAAAGTCTGATATGGATTTTGAGAAAGAAAAACGTTCTCATTTATTAAAATAAAATACTGAAGATAAATTATCAAATGAGAAATTAAAAATAGATATTGAGAAGTTTACTACAGGTAGAGATACCTTGACTCAGTTTATAGGGAAACAAATTGCTCCAAAATACAAAACTCGTCTAGGATATCAACCAGGATAGAGAAGAATTATTATGAATAAATTTCATCCAAAATCAAGACAGTTCACTACTATTTCATGTTATGGACCATCGTTTGAAATAAAATTATCTAATGGACCTAATATAGGGTTTATGTCTCAAAAAATATCTTTTGATTATAGGAAACATGTGAGACATGTATGGGTTCCCAAAGCATTACTTGCTAACCTCTATCGACCCAAGAAAATGTAGGTACCAATGTTACCCTACACATAATCGGTTTTGTAGGAAAATTATCAGAAGAGATCCTATAAAACTGTATTGTACTTGGATAGTGGATGTTCAATACATGTGACAGGAGTTTATTCATGCTTCAAGTGCCTAATTAATATAGATGGGGGACATGTGATATTCGGTGATAATGACAAAGGTAAAATCCTCGTCTTATGCCAAATTGGTAATCCTAATACTATATTAATTTCAAAAGTTCTTTTTGTTGATGGGTTAAAGTACAATCTATTTTTTATCTCCCATTTGTGTGATGATGGATTCAATGTTAGGTCTGAAAATGATTCATGAAATGTTTTTAATTCTAAAAATGAATTAATATTCACAGCTCTTAGAAATAAAAATATATATGTTGTTGATATAAACTCTTTACCTAGGAAAAATGTTTCTTATTTAAATGTGATTCATAAGGAATCCTTGTTATGGAAAAGAGGATTAGGACACCACAATGTGCACTAACTTAGGAAACTAACTAGGAATGGATTAGTTAGAGACTTACCTAAATTAGCATTCCCACATAACAAAGTATTTAATATTTCTCAAAAGGAAACCAACATAATGTTTCTTTCAAACCAAAGAAAGAAGTTTCTACTTCTCAACTGCTTGAGTTGGTTCACATGGATTAGTTCGGACCATCTAGAGTTTCATGTTTAAATGGGAATCACTACGTTTATGTTCTTGTAGAGATATACTTGGGTATAAATTCTTGCTCACAAAAGTGAAGCATGTTCTTACTTCATTAAATATTCCATGTTTTTAGAAAATCATAGTGGACATAGAATTAAGACCATGAGATTTGATCATGGATGTGATTTTAAAAATCAGGTATTTGAATATTTTTGCTCGCAACATGCCTATAATCACAATTTATCTTCTCTTAGAACACCTCAACAAAATGGAGGTGTTGAAAGAAGAAATATGACACTTCAAGAGATTGCTCCGACTGTAAAAAATGAGTATAATCTAGCAATCTATTTTTGGGTTGAAGCTATTGACACAGATTGAAACATAATCAACAGAGTCTTAATTATAACTGTTCTTAAGAAAAATCATTATAAGATATGGAATAATATGAAGAATAAGGTTAATTAATTTAGGTTTTTTGGTTCCCAAGTCGTTATTCTTAACACTAAAGACAATATTTACAAGTTTTCTTCGGAAAGTGATGAATGAATTTTCCTATGTTACTCAATCTCTAGTAAATATTATAGATTATTAAATAAGTGAAAAAAATTTGTGGAAGAATCAGTTCATTTCAAAATTGATGAGATAGATCCACATGAACCCAAAATCTCTATTGAAGTTCTTGAAGAACAAATTTCAATTATGGAACATAGTGATAAATATTATAAACCCTTAATGAAAACAATATATTCTGTAAATTTTCATTAATTTGATTATGGTGAATTTGAACCTATTGAAAAAAATTTGGAGTATAGTTCAACTCTTTCTAGAGGTACTATAATTTTCAAGAATCATCCTTTAGATGTTGTAGTAGGTGATTTAAATATATGAAACCAAACTAGAGCTTCTCTGAGAAACTAGGTTGAAAATTATTCCTTTCATTGACATCTTGAACATAAAAATATTTATTATTCTATCAATTATGAATTTTGGGTGATAGCTATGTGAGATGAATTAAATCATTTTCAAAGATAGAATTTTTGGGAATTGGAAAAATGACCTAAAGACACTTTGAACATAGGCACTAAACGGGTGTTTAGAAATAAAGTTGATGAATTTAATAACATTTTAAGAAACAACGATAGACTAGTTTTACAAGGATATAGTCATGAAGAAGGAATAAACTACGAGGAATCCTTTTCACCTGTAGCTAGAGTAGAATCCATTAACATACTACTTTCTTATACAGCTCATCTGAATTTCATGTTTATCAAATGGATGTCAAAATTGAATTTATAAATGGCTACATAGTTGATGATTTAGTTTTTAAACAACCCCCTAGTTTTACAAATCCCATTTTTTTAAATCTTGTCTTTAAACATTATAATGCTCTCTATGGTATAAAACAAGCTCCAATATCTTCGTATGATGGACATAGTTATTTTCCTATTTTAAAAGGTTTTACTAAAGGAATATATAATCCTACTATTTTTATTAAAAAGATTTCCAAATCTGTTTTAAAAGTATATATTTATATAGATGACATTATTTTTGTATCCACTAAATATTATTTATTTAATAATTTCTCAAAAATAATGCCATAAGAATTTGAAATGAGTTTAATTGTGGAACTTCAATTTTTTCCTTGGGTTTCAAATTTTTCATAAAAATCATATTATTTTAAATCAATGTTAATATACTAAGGATCATTTGAAATGTTTTGGATTGGATAGAGAAAAAGTTAGTGATACACCTTTGAGTACCACATATAAATTGGATGTTGAGGAAACTGATAAATTAGTTGATCAAACCAATTAGAGAGGTATGATTGGGAGTCTGATCTATCTTAGTTCTAGAAGAACTGATATTATGTTTGGTGTATGCATGTGAAATAATTTTAAATCCAATCCCAAATATTCTCATTTGACTGTTGTTAAAAATATTTTTAAATATCTCAAGTATACTACAAACCTAGGACTATTTTATCCAAGTGGAAAATCATTTGATTGGATAAGTTATTCAGATGTTGGATTTTCTTGTCGTAAGATAGATAGAAAGGGAACCTATGGAACATGCCAAATTTTTGGCAAGTCACTATTATCTTGGTTTAGTATAAAATAGAATTCTTGTTGAATTATTTACTTCAGAAGTAGAATATGTAGTTGCTGGTAGTTGTTGGGATCTAAGTCTGTGGATGAAACACACTTTAATAGACTATGGATATCAATTCAAACATGTCTCTATAAACTGTGATAATACAATGTCAATTAACATCTCTAAAAATCTAGAATGTCATCCTATGAAAAAACACATTGATGTGATACATCACTTCATGATAGATCGTCATCAATGAGGTGATATCACTCTTGAATTCATTGGCACTAATCAACAATTGGATAACATATTCACGAAGCCTCTGATTTCTGAGAGGTTTAATTACAACAAAAATGATTTAAGTATGATAAACTATTATTTTTGGACCCCACCATTAGGAACCTCAACATTGAACCTCACCGTTGGACCTCACTGTCGAACCTCACCGTGGGATCTCACCATTGAACCTCACCGTTGGACCTCACCGTTAGAAACCTCACTGTTGGACATCATCATTGTGACCTTACCGTTGGAACCTTATAGATAGTTGTCTTATTTGTGACTTATTGTTTTTCTACAATAATTTGAAATGTTTTTAGTATTACTTATTTTTTTACTTGAATTATTTTCCAATCCCTAAATAATAAAAATAAATAACACACCACATTTCGATCCACTTAAATCCACTCTTGAACTTTTTCCTCATTAACCATATAACCTCACCTTTAGCTGAAACCCTCGAACCTCTCCAGATTGAAATGGAACGATTGAAGAGACTGATGGTTAGTAATGAAGGGGATGCGCCGAATCCTATGAGACCACTAGCTTGGTCTTCTAGTGGAAGCCTAGTAGACGCAATGATGATCAATCCAAACTTGTGGAAGAGTAAAATCTTGGTTGAAATGGAACTATTCTCAGAATAGCTGATGTCAAGAAGGTCTCTAGTGTTGAAGGCACTTGAAGTTTTGGGCTGTGTCATGTGCTTTTCAAATAATAATCACCCATATTATCTGAAACCAGTGAAAGAGTTCTATGAATCTCTGCTATTTGAGCAGTTTGAGAATGAATACCGAATGTCTTCAAATTTAAATGGAGTATGTGTGATATTCCCCTTTATTTAATGGGATGAGTGTTTTAGAGTACCACATGAAGGTATTTTTCATTAATTTTTAGGAGTGGTACCTCCCACTAGTGAATTCTTTTGTTATGAAGATGCTCTGGAGGAACTAATAGGGAATGAGATCCCTAGTAATGTGATTTCTGCTGAAATGAAAGGAGAAGACAAGTTATTGATTATGGTTTTTCACCATGTATTGTGTTCTAGAAGAGGGTACATTTCTACCATGAAGTATCATGAAATATTTCTTTTGTGTCAATTGAAGCCTGTATTGATGTTTAATTTGTGTATGTTGTTGATGATTCAATCAGAGGAAATGAAAAAACCTAGTTCCAAGTCCAATGCTTTGTTTCATGACAGATTGATATCATTGATGTTGAGAGTTAAATGAGTTGCTGGAAATAAGGAGGAAAGATTTTTTGTAATGGGAATATTATGTATTACTAAGATGATTTTCATTTTGATTAAGATAAACTGGAACCTTTGGCAAAGAAAATGGGTGAATGATGAGGCTAATTTGTATTAGGAATTAAACCATGTAACTCATCCTACTATACCTAATAATAAGAGAGCCCATGTTCTAAAGATGGATGATGTGGAGCTATTATACTCAGATGAAGAATAGGAAGATGTTGTTATGAAAGAAATAGAGGATTATCTTATAGATGATAGGAGTGATCGTGAACATCCCTCAAATGCTCATGAAAATACTATATCTTTTGCTGAGAATATCCAACCAAAATGATTTCTTAGAAGGGATAATGTCTTAAGGGACAATTATTATGAGGAAATTAGTGAAGGATAAGGAGACCAAAATTTCTTAAGAGACATTAGAGAGAAATCATAGGGGAAGATGAAACTGAATCTATTCATGATGATTTTGTGAGAGATGTTGATGAAAGAAAAGAGGAACTTTTAACTCTTGGTCTTCAGATAGGTTATATAGAAATGTTATAGATTGTAGATGAAGAGTTTTTTTATTCAGTTGAAGATGAAATTGAAATGGTAGTAGTTTGAAGATTCTATAGAAGAAGTTACATTGGACTCTCTTATTGATGCAGTTAATCAAATAGTTATGGAAGAGATGAATATGGTTTATCAGGAGAATGCTCCAAGTGATAGGGAGGAACCTGTAGCCAAAAGTTCAGTTTTTGTTGCTCATGTGATAGAATATTGGTTAAAATACCCTGGATTTGAGGTCTTGGGGTTATAATATTGAGATTCTAAAGATGACCAACCTAACATAAGCCCTATAAATCCTTCTATTTCAGAAACCATCATTATACAGCGAGTAGTGCTCTTAACTCGAGACTATCCTTGAAATCAGATTTGAAGAGGCACTGTGATGAGAAATATGTTGAGATAGAAAGAACAATGTCCCCAAATAAAGAAGTTATAGAATCTAACTTAGAGAGAATTATTTCCACATTTCACTCAAATATACTACATTATGTGATGGATTTTCAGAATCAGATCATAACTTTGGTAGAGTCTATGGAAACTGTGAAGTATCCAATATCAAGTTTAGACTCCTCTATGGATTCAAGGGTTCAAGTGGACAAGGATCTTAGATATGTCAAAATTGTTGTTCAGCTGATGGTCACAGGTTTGAGGACAATAAGAAATCAATGGAGACACATGTGAGTGGATAGGATGATGATGTGAAGAGGCTGATAAGTAAGCTGACCATGTCTTTTATGGATACAATGGCTTTTACTATGG
Source organism: Viscum album (assembly GCA_963277665.1). Classification (NCBI taxonomy): domain Eukaryota; kingdom Viridiplantae; phylum Streptophyta; class Magnoliopsida; order Santalales; family Viscaceae; genus Viscum; species Viscum album. The sequence goes on from OY728122.1 coordinate 604,282,031, forward strand.
AACATGTGTTTGCATCTGATTCCTCTTCAGCCACTCCTTCTGTTGATCTAGAATATTTCATGTTGGTTGTTAGAGAAGAAGTGGAGAAGGTCTATGGTCCAAATACCTGAGACCCTCATTCTATGACTCGGTTCATTTCCACTACCTAATAAATTCATAATCATATGGGAGATTATCTAGGGGAAGCTTATCAAGATTAGAAGGCAATCAATGATAAAGCTGATTTATACTATAAAAGGTTGTACACTACAAATGAGATGGACAGTCACATTAAGCTACGTTTAGAGAACATGGGGATCCCGCCTGTCACTCTGGAATTTATGGATCAATTTAGAGGGCGAAGAGAGTTAACTCCAACCTTAGAAAAGTTTATGGAGAATAAGGATGATATTATTTCAGCTATGGAAAGAAGATGAATCATTCATATGGATTTCAGAAAACTTCTTTTACCATTCCTCCATGTGGACTGCACTCCTATAATTGTTCCGGAAACACTACCCTCTTCCTCAGCTACCTTACGATCTACCAGAGCTTCCACGATGATGAAACCAACAAAATCCATCATAATCTTGACCACTATGATTCCTTAGATATATACTCACTAAAGGTATACTGATGCCTACGTAGCAGCTCCTCCTACCCTGTTGACTATCATCCCTAGGCCTATCCCTCCATCTACTGGACCTAGATCTATATCCTATAATAACAAAGCTCCCTTGGACATATTTTATGTGGATTGAATATGGGATTTTTTTATTTGATTGGTATCTTTTGTACATTTTTGTATATTTTATTCTTGATTCATTAATAATGAATTCCTCATTTTTCATCTCTTTTTTTCTTCCATTCTTTTTTTTAATCACAAAGGGGGAGAATTTTTAAGTTCCCCAAAGGGGGAGCATCCCCAACGGGGAGAAGATTTAAGATACCTGAAGGGGTGAGAGGTTTTTAAGATAACTTTAATATTTTCATATAGACACTATCTATATTTTCAACCATAAACATTGTTCAATTTTATGTAAATACACCTCTAATAATATTAGCACATGTACATAACCATGATTCCATAATATATAAATCAAAATTTTCAATGACATAATTTGTGATTATCCAAAAGGGGGAGATTGATGGACTTGCCTATTTTTCTAATCCAATATCATAATTCATTTATGTGATTATCATATTTCTATTATTGAATAATCATGTTTCATTAATATTTATATTCTCTATCCTATTATACTTATGTATCTTTAATCTCACTCTTCAATTGTATAAGTTTACAGTGAAATTTTTTTCTAATGAATGGTCACAGATGATGGTCACCGATAGAAGGATAAAATTGAAAGGTCACCCATGGAGTTCACCAATGAAAGGACACCGATGAAGGTCATGGATAGAAGGTTACCCATTAAAGGTCCCCGATGAAGGCCACTGATAGAAAGGTCACTAACAGAAAGGTTACCGATAAATGTCACTCATATAAAGGTCACCGATAGAATGTTTCTGATGCAAGGTCACCGATGTAAGGTCACTGATTAAAGGTAACCAATGATAGGTCACCGATGCAACCCTACTGTTGAGAAGGTTAATGCTGAATCCTACCATTCAAAAGGCTACCACAAAAGGCTACCATTTCCATCCTATCGATACTAACTCTTCTACTCCATACCTTTTCAAATTCATATGAATATTCTAATAGTTATAATTATTAAATATAATGCTTATGATATTGATTAATGCTGATTGTAGACATATCAATAGACCGTATCTTGGGACAATATGAGGTATAGGGAGGAGTGCATGTGAATTACTTATTCCTATTGACAGACCCCAAATATAAAAGAGAATATCGAGGATGAGAGTGATATATTTGTAGAGAGTGGTCGAGAAGTAAATAAGACAAATGAATGAATGGGAAATAAGTTAGTTTCTAGATCAGTGAAAACAAGGACGAATCATTGGGAACTTACGATGTGAGTCCATGATCCATAAGATGATAATTCTGAGAGAAGGAACTCAATACTGCCTTCTATGCGTCATCGACTCTCTGTCAACCCAAGAATTAGAAAACTCAGTTCCTTAAAGATAGACCCTGGAGTTGTGACAATCTATTTTGAGGAAAACATCCAGGGAAAGACTCAAAATAAAATTACATCACTCCAAGGAGTCAAGAGATGAGCTGTATACACAAAGATCATTCTATGCACAATCTCATAATATTAACCCTATTATGTTCCTTAATTTTACATTTCTGAGAAGTGTGTGTGCTTGTCTATTACAAACACTATCTATTGTGCTTGGACATGAGGATACTGAAAATCCTCATATCAAATCTTTATTCTTTTGTTTCTCAGGAAGAACTATGGAAGAGATTGTGTGTGGTCTGTATTGTTTGTTTTCACCTACGAATAAATTTTGTAGAATGTGTGAACCCTGGACAGTTTGTGAAAATCATTGTAAATTTTGATACATGTTGTGTATCATTTTTATCAGTTATATAACTGCTTCGTGGCAGGTGATCACCAATTTGAGAGGAATAAGTCTCAGCTTGAGACTAAGCCTCTTGTTTAAATCTACTCTATACTATATTTTTGTGTTACTCTATTTTTCCTTTTTTTCCGCTCATTATAATTTCTAAAACAAAAAAATGTTTTGCATTGACTTTGATAGTTAGTTATAGTTAGTGTGTGTATGTGTGTAATTTAGTAAACAAGTTTCAAATGTTGAAGTTGTGTTTCGCATTGATTCAATTGAGGAATAATCAACCTTTGAGAAACTTGTTGACCAAATAAACATTTATATATCTACTTCCTTAATTAACTAGTCTGTTTCAAAATAGGGGGGTTTGTATAATTATGTTTTTAACAAAAATTTTATGTAGGAACTCAAGTCACCCCTCTTGATATTCCACTCCAACCAATATAATCAACCAAAAATCAATTTTATACATAATGTTTTGGGTATGACTGAATGTTTTTTTTAATTATCAATTTCTTTTAATTTATTTCTTTATATTTTTACTAACATTATAATTACTTTTGAGCCGGTATGGTTTTTTTTTCAGAAATAGAATGAGTTGGTGTGAGGATCAAAAGACAGAAAAATATCATCTTTCATGAATATAGTTAATAATTATTACTTATGTAATTTTATAAACAAATGTTTTAAATTTCTATACTAAATTATTTTTTTTTGAATTATTATTGTAAATTTCATTTCATTTTAATATTATATTACAACATAATTTTGTTGATATCTGGTGGTGTTTTGGGTGTTGCGGTGTACTATTACAATACATTTCACTGGTTCTTCATTGTGTTGTTACAACACACTGTAGCATGATCCATTGTTAGTGCTTTTGAAAGAGATGATATGTCTATCCATTATCAGCTCTGAAAAAAGAACAGCTAAAGGTTCTATTTATCTTTTATTTTTTAGCACTGATAAAGGACTCATTTATCAACTCTAATTTAGATATGATAAAAGGCATGGTTTTTTTAATCTCACTACATTTTTAGTGCTTCTATTGAATTGATAAATTCCATTTATTGCACTGTTAAAGGACTATTTTATAGTAGTGGTTGTCTCACCCATCACCACAGGGCCGAAGAATCTCAAGCCTAACGAACGTGGCCTAGTATATTAAGTTATACATTTTTTACATATCATATCAAGGCCAATGACCTATAATAGAGCTCTTATTAACACAACAACCATCCACCCCCTTTGTGACAGTCAATTGGAGATTCTAAAACACCTAATTCTCAATATATCCCTTCATCCAACTCCAGGAGGCTCAATCACATCCTAATTTTTTTACATAGGGCCATCTAGGTCCCAATCAGTTTACCTGGACCCATGAATTAATGTATGAATAAAAAATAATGTATATAAATTATTATGGTTTAGTATTATAAGGATCACATAAATAATGGATTTTTTTGAATCTTCCTTCAATAATTGTTTTACATTCTTAAGAATACGAAATAGTGCACAACTTAGGGTTAATTTCTAGAGGAGGACACTAATAATGAATTAGTTTCTATTATTAATATATACTATATTAAATAAAATAAAATAAAATAAAATATAATATTTATAAATTAGTGGTGGGGGATGGTGTGTGGGAAAATACAATATAATTTATAATATTAAAAGGAAATGAAAACAAAATGAAATGGGCATTAAAGAAAACCATCCCTCAAATATTCCAAAATATTTCTTCATAGTGTTTATAAAATTTTCCTAATATGACACTATGGTCACATCATTCTATTTAGATAATCACCACCACATTGCATTGAATTAATATATATGAAATATAGAAGAAAACTCAAGTGCACTACATTCTACTATCTCATAGGTTTAAGAGAGTGAAAACATCACAATTGAGAGTGAATCCTTTACTAGCCCCCACTAGTTTGAATCAAATTTTAAATTTTAATTGAATCACTGGTTTTAATATATATATATGTTCTCAAGGGATGTAATAGAAAATTTATTAAATATAAGGGAAGAAAACAAAAGGAAACAATGATGAAGGGAATTATCTTTAACCCCAAGCTCATCATGCCTTAGAATTTTGAGATATTTTAAAAGGGAATAATAAATATAATGTATAAAATCTATAAAAATTATGATTCATAAAATAGGTTCTCCTCAGGTTATCCTCTCATCATTAGGGATATTTTGAGAGATAAAAGTATGAAAATGGAAAACATATATGGGAAGAAACACAAATAAAAATGAAAAAAATGAAATTACATAAATTGAAAATAGAACAAATAAAATAAATCATTGTTCTAATATAACCCCCCCATGTGGAACTCCATGATTAATAATGCTCTCAATTTCATCTAAAAATGGAAAATATAACCCTTGATTGTATATAGAGGTATATATTTATAATGATAGGTGGGGAAGATTTTACATCAAATAATGTTCACCAAATTTTAATTATATTCTGACAACAAAGAATGAATAATATAATTTTTATCAATTATGTTGTTTCTAGGATACATACTATCTGTTATAGAAAAACATTTGATTTCTATTGGACACATTTTGAAAATGTTTGTTCCAAATTTCAAAATATATCTTTTTCGTTTAGACTAAATGTTCAGTTCCCACCATATTTAGAAATCCACTGATATCCTTAATGGTAGATTTTAAATATTTTTTATAGATTCTCTATTTTTATAGATATATTTAATTTTTAACTATAATACACTGATTTCAATAAATTTTTCCCGAGTTATGATTCATTTATTGATGGATGGTCAATTCTATTATCTAAAAGGTTTCCAAATCATTATTCTTTATTTGGGGTCCATATGTTTTGATTTAAAACTATATTTAGTTTAATTAAATGAATATGTATAAAAATAATATATTATAAAAATGAATTTTACATTTTGGATCATTGTAGTGAATTTTATGAAATATTACTTAATGGATGGGTTTTTTTGAAAATATCAAAAATAGAAATATAACCCCTACTAAACATTTTTTATATAATGAATAAAAAACAGGGGTTCAATTAAAAATGGCTAAATTATAATATGATATAAATTAAAAAAATTTAAATCACTTGTATAAGGGTGATAAAATAAGTTAATTCACTACAAGATCAACCACCCACATCAACAATGAAGTTACTATCCTCATGATACTATGCTCAACCACAACAATCCCATCTATGGATTCTATAAGATCATTCCAAAAAAAGGACCTATATCAAACCAATAAATATAAATAAATAATTATAAATGTTTATAATTAATTTAATATTTATTACCAATGAGGGATAATGCCAAAAAAACTCAATGAGTGTCATTTTCTTACTAAAACCTCGATTTCTGACATGCCAATGTCCTATTGAATTCTCTTAGCACCCCTGTGAAAAAACCATAAATATTATCCTAATTAAACTATTATTTGGTGGAACAATAATCAAAATATCGCTCAAAGAGACTAAAATAAATCAATAACAATGGATAAGAATAAAATATGGTAAATGAAGAGAGAAACTTAACCTAAATAACAGTGGAAAATGTTCAAGAATCACCCCTCTATAGGGTTATAAAAAATGGGTATAAGAGGGGTAGCATACTTCCAAAATGGATCTCCATGAACCCCTATTCATTATAAATCCAATGGGGTCCATCCTATAAATGATATGAAATTTCCTACATTAAAAAACATAATGGAGGATATGTCACAACATGACATTAAGTGTTACGTTGTGACAACCTCTACTTATCATCCCTCATGATGTAACCCCATAGGTCATGGTGTATCACATATCCCCCTTACATAAATAAAAAATATCATGTCCTAGGAACTCATGGAATGTCCTACCAAATTAAGGTGTGACATCCTTCACCATGATGTATCCTCTTGGGTCACTTTTTGTGTGGCACCACAGACCCATACTTCAAGATCTAGTTTTGAAAAACAAATTCATATCATAATTTTTTGATACCAAATGAAGTGAACCCAACCTAACCATCCAAAATTACAATATTCACAATAAATATTCAGTTACATAAATACCCAATACATTTTAGGTTTATATTCTCATAGAGTTTATAATAAATTATAAGTAGAAAAACTCACATATTACCCATAAAATTGGAGTTTTTCAAACCAAATCAAGGGATAATTATTTAATAATATATATTCAACATGTATCATAGATTTCCTCACACATGAAACATATCCATAAATTTCATATAAAATAGTCTTCTTCATAACCCTGGAAAATGAAAACATATTATGGGTGAGCTCAATGTCTTAGTAAGACAATATTTTTAACAAAATATATCATCGAGTAATCTAGACAAAAATAATATGACATGTATAAATCATAATAAAACAATTCCATATAACAGATTACATGAGCATGTGATATATCCCTGGATGACATAATAATGTAAATAATTATAGAAAAAAATGATTGATTTTTAGTGATGAAATGAATAAATTTTAACATCATAAACATAACGTCATGGCCTGATGACAAAACTTTATATATAAATGGGTATGATTTACACCAAATACCGAAGATGGTTTGTCTCATGAGAGCTACCAATTTATTGAGGGGATATATAAATTTGGAACCCACCCATCACTAATTATTTTGAATGTGTTCATAATACAAAGGAATGAGTTGACAATAAATTACATAAATTAAATCCCATAGTAATCAATAATCATTAATATTGAATAAAAAAGTATACATATTTTCTATATTTATCCATTTAATAAAAGGAATGGCATTCATGGTAATCAAAATTTAAACAGACATTGTATAATTCAACAAGTATATGTCCAATCCAATACTAGAAAAAAATGTAAATAGTGGAATATAAATAAAATATATAAATGAAATTAATTAATTTATACATGGAAAAGAAAACTAAATCCAATAGGGAGATGTAGAGTGATAAGAATATAGCTCTTACAAATAAGGAATGGTTTGAACTATAAATTCATAGGATAATTTATTGGTTAATATAGGAATCATAACTCAATGTGAACAAGATCTTTTGGAGTTTGAGATGAAAATTAAAACAAAATTATAAAAATATATCTCATAAATATTTTCTACATGGTTCTAGAAACACAATTCTGAGTCATGTTAAAAAATATATTTCAAGGGATTAAAAGGTAAAATTGTAAAACATAATTTTAGAAGAAATACATATATTTAAACCATTAAATTAAATGAAATTAATGATAGGAAATGACGGTTGGATGATAACATTATACATTAGTTGAATGAAATACCTTTATCTATTCTTCTTAAATGAGAACCTTTAAAATTTAATATTTATTTAATTATGATAAAAATATGTTTTTTTGAAAAAAATTAAATAATTGATTGTTAGATTCATTAAGAAAAATGGTTATTAAATTATGATAACGTTTCAATGTGACAAACATAAAAAAAGGATGTTTTCCATACTTTTGTAATGAATGTAAGAAATGAACCGTGTTGAAAATGTTAAATTTTTTTGAAACATTGTAAAAGAATATAAAAGGAAACAAAAAATGTCCTTAAACAATCATTTAAGTAGAGATAATTGTCATAAAACTAATGTTGTTGCAACATATACCATGTATTTTAGGTTTTTATTATATGAAATAACCTTTATATGATACTTATGTTTTTCTGTTAAGTGTTTTCATCGGGTTTTACCATAATTTTATGCATTTTTTCTATTAAATTAATTATACTTGTAATTTTGGACATCTTGGATGAAATTTTCTGAAGATTATAAAATCATCGATGAGAAGAATTTGGTCACAAGGAGAAACGGATACATCTATAAACTAACTACATGGAAATCACATATTTCAATATATTACCTACGTGAGAAAAAATTTACATAGATCAATCAACTACGTAAATAGGATACATTGAATAATTAACTATTTTATTTGGATAAGTGTTGAAATTAGCAACGTGTTTCCAATTGTATACATAATTCAATTTTTCTACATATAATTGGTTATATGATCAAGAAGGATATATGAACCTAATCATTTACATGAAGAAGTACTTGGAAAATTCAGATAAATAGATAAATAATATATATAAAGAATGGCTATGTGGATAAGTTTTTCTATGAAAATTTAAATATTTATAATTTATCTACGTGATGAGGTTCTATCACTATGTTGTTATACAACATGATATTTATTATTATTTGTGTACTTTAAGTAAGAATTTATTCTATCATTTATTTAATAGATGGTGTATTACTTATTTCTTGTACAAATTATTATTAAAATATATATGTAATGAAAATGGAAACAATTAAAAGGATAATATAAAGGATAATACTATTAATGAGGTATTCTCAAGAAAAGGAGTGGTCATTTAAATCTCCAATCCCTGATTTTATGGTTCAGTTGTCTGCATTTTAAAGATAAAATTTTTATAGAAATTTTTTGAGTGATATAAAGTTATAGAAATAAATATTCCTAAAGCATATAAGTGCTCTCTATTTTATTCAACAACTATCTCTCAAACCTCTGGTGCATTGTTCTTTTTTAATAAAAAAGAAGAAGATGATTCCAAATCTATAGCTCTTATATCATGACCATATTTTCTATTACTTCATAAGAATCTACTAAGGTCCTTACTATTCTTATCATCTCTCTGGGATATTTCTATTATTCCATAATTTTTATTTTTCAACTATGAGGTCAATATGAAAACACTCTATTTATTCTTTATTTTGTTGCAAAAGTTCCTAATAAAAGACCTTTACAGATATTTCTTATAAAATTCTTCTTGGATCCCAGATTAATTCTCTTACTATTGTTTTACCATGTGTGGGAAGCTTGCACATAGCCATATAGTCCTTGGTAAAAAAGAGATGGCAATACTTGGTAAATGTATTCATCTAGAGAAATCCATCAAGCTATTGGAATTGAGTATTTGTGGAGTAGACTAAGAGATTTATATTCCTTGAACCACTATAAATATCTAGGTTTGATATATTTTTCCTATGCTTTTATTTACACAACTTATTTTGAAAAATAATATATAAAAATTTATTCATATATTAAATAGGGTTGTTTTTGAACTATTTTTTTTCAATGAACCCAATTCACACCAACATGTGTATTAATGTAGTCACACTCATGATAATAGTTGGTATCATTCGTTATGAATTTTGAGTTATCATCATTAAATATTTAATGTCTAAAGATAATATTAAAGATGGCTAATGTGATTGAAAAAAGAGAGTGTATATCAATTGAAACAGCTTCAAAATTTAATGATGATAATTATGGTTGTTTTAAGGAATGGATGATAATATATTTGAAAAAACATAGTCTAATGATTTTTCTTAAAGCCTTGAAGCCTTATGTAATTCCAATGAAATACCCAAAAACATGGAATGATAACAGTAAATCCAACTATGATATAAACTCTAATGCAATGTGTTATAGAATATGTGTAATAGGTCTTTATGAGTTTTACCAAGATTCATGTTAAACATATCATTAAATATGAACTAAAATAGTAGTATATTATGAAGGTACATATAACATGTGAGCTATCACAAATAATAATACGAAGCTTAAGTTCAATACATTCAATCATAATGAAATTGAAAGCCTCACTCAGTATAATGGATGACTTACTAAGGTGGTAAATTATGCATCTTATTCAGGAAAACCTATTCCTGATCCCGATCAACATTTTAAAAGCCTCATAATTCTACCACTACTATCGAGGGGAATTTATTATGCTATAAGGATATATACAGATGTTAATAATTTTATAATTATGGATCTTTTTGAAACTATTTTTCTGTTTACGAATGAGAGGGAAGTTATAGGAAGAGTGTATATATTATATAAAAAGGTGAATTCCATTTTAAAACATTCATCCTCAAAATATAGTTTGAAATGAAAATTAAAAATAATAGATGAGTCATCTGATGAAGATATCCCAATAGTTCTTCTTCTAATTGTGTACTTTGTATGTATTCTAAAAATTTAAAAATGACTATATAAAGAGATAATGTTTTAGGAAACGTTCACTACCCCCTCCCACCAAAGATGCCCCTCCTGAGCTGGAAATGGTGAAAGGGAGATAATGACCCCCGAGTCCCACCTCCAGTAGGCCCCAGTTTGGCGACTAGCACCAAGGGTATGAGTTTTCACAAATATGGGACGCATTACCCTTTTATTATTTTAAGATTTGGAAATAGGACAATTCAAACACCAAAAATGAAAATTACAAGTGTATAGAAATAAACCCAAACCAATCCCACATGCATGTTTAAACAATTTTATAATAAGCTGGAAGTACAAAAAAGATCAAAGTACAATACCAAAAGAAAACAAGAGTACAACAATTGCAACAAATCCAACTGTCTGACTAGTAGGGTCCCGCATGGCCATGGTAGTCCTCCTGGAAACCTGAAAGTAAACGTAGGGTGAGCATACAAGTATACTCAGTAGGGAAACCTAAAGCTGTCGTGCACTAGTGGGGAGAAATATTAATGTCCCGTGAGAACAACATATGAAACATAGCAAGGAATTCTATCCACCCAACCTCACCAGCCACACTCACCAAAAAACACAATCACAACAGGTAGTAGTAGTATAAGAACAAGAGTATTGGGTACCCCTCACCATTTCCCATTAGTTAGTTGCTCTTCCTAACGGCAAATGTCCGGACATTGCCACACTCTCCCTACCCGCACACTACTGGGCCTCAAAACCACATATCCTGCCCACACACACCTGGGCCTCACAACCACGTATCTCGCCCTCACACACCTGGTCCTCACAACCACGTATCGCGCCCGCACACACCTGGGCCCCACAATCACATATCCTACCCGCACACACCTGGGCCTCATCAGAAAAGGTTCTTGGGAAACAGTAAAACATTCCCAAAGAGTCTTAGGCTAATCCACCAAAATCAAAACCTACCTGAAATGTCTTAGGTGTAAGGTCGCCTCAAGCCATCACAGCCTAGAGAAGAAGGAGCAGGAAGGAGACAGTAACTATCAGAAAACATTCTCTCCCATGAAATGGGAGTGTTCGGCACTAAGTTCTAAACATGGGTGGGGTGTGATAAAACACAAAAGATATAGATATATATAAGTATACCAAACACACAGCCCAACCTATGGCTTCTAAACAGATGAACATAGCATGTGCCTCGGCACTGTTACTACGAATCATGCAAACAACAAACAACCCCAAACCCATTTAGGTTTTCACATTTCAGCAGAATTAGTTTATTTGTTCCTTAACTACTGGGAAACTATCCACAACCAACCACATCAATCTTTCATAAAATATATTCCTTCCATCCATAAATCAAGATAGAAAAAACACAAGCAATAAAAACAAGTCCAGCACCATTGATTTTTAATCTCGTTTCATTACCACACCCCACCATTCATTTAATCCCCCACTTTTATTTATTATTCACAACCCATGGTCCATTCACATTCAATCCCATCCCTTCAGCCCTTCTGCCAACCACCATAACCACAAACACACCAAAACTCGTACTTCATTATCCCTTTAATACCATTTATCGCAGCCCCACTGCCCATTACCAACATAACATTCACACCAACCGACAACCAAGACAACCACAGCCCCGCTTCTCACCGGATCCACAAAAACCCACAAAACACCCCCATCACATGCCACATATCCAAGCCAACACTCCCATGTTCATTATTCCATTTTGTTTAACCGAGGTGATCACACAAGGGTTCCAGATTTTAATTAACATACTTTATGTGATTAACCAAATTCCACATTCAACAATGTTCCATTCACAAAAATGGTCTAAAATGATAGGGAAACATTTAATTGTGCAAAAAAAGGCCCCCAACGACCATGATTTTCAGTAGGCATAATCCCATTCAATTCACAAGATAATACCACAGGATATAAAAATAATAATGTAATAGTAATCACAAACTTCCCAACCCCGTTATATAAGCCAGTTATTATCTTTATTAAACCAATTAAAATTGTTTCATGTAAACAAGAGGACACTCACACCGTATGATGCACAATTTAGATATACGAAGGTAAGATCCCTTCCTCAATAGGTTCTGATCACAACCCTCCCCCGGATCAACATTAGAAGACGTCTGTCGGCGTCCGTCACTTCTGTCGGGTCCCCGAAAAACCTTCTCTGTTGAAAGTTGGAAAGGAAAGGCCGATGGAAATAAAACAGATCCAATCTCAGAAGTTCCGCCTTGTCGTTATGATCATGTGGTCACTGACGGATCGTAAATCGGAGCTCGGACAAAGATGTTATGGAAGAAAAGGATCCTTCGAGTCTCTTAGGAGAGCTCTGCTCAAAGGAATGGGGAGAAGAGGGGTGAGTTGAAAAGGAGGAGAGGACCCCTCCTTTTATAGGAGAGAAAATAAAAAGTACACAGCGTGTACATTATGGTACACGACGTGTAGTTTGGACACACGGTATGTACCCATTTATTTCACACGGCTCCATGGTTGTTGACTGGACAACACACGGTTTGAGGGTAACGCATACACGGGGAAGGACTACACGACGTGTAGTTTGGACACACGGCGCGTACCCATTGATTTCACACGGGTCCAACACAACAAACGACCATTGACTGGTCAACACACGGTAACACGTACGCGGGGAGGGACTACACGACGTGTAGTATTGGATACACGGCGTGTACCCATTTATTTTACACGGCAAGGAAACGACCTTCAACACGAGGTATACTCGGAAAGGGGGTACATGGTGTGTACTCAAACTATACGGCATGTAGTTTCAAAATTCTGGAAAGTGTGGGAAAAGTCCATTTTACCCTCCAGAACACTTCGTTGGCTTCTTTTTGAAAAAGGAATGGGCCGAATGGGTCCAGGCCATTACATCAGATACCTATTAATACATTCTCGTCCCTGAGAATTCAAAAACCAACCCAGAGGAACCCAACAAGATACCTATTAGGGTTCTCATTATAACAAGAACCGAACCAACAATACTAATCATAGGTGTTAGGAATTCCACCTCCTATGTCGGGATATTATCCGCTTTAGGCGGCATTGGCTCACCTTCATGGGTTTAATCACATCCTCATTAATGTGTCTCAATTATTGATTGGGCCTTCCCACTTCCATATATTAGGATTTTCCAACGTGCACTACCCCCAACACCACACAACCAACACACTGCCCGAACATGTGGTTTGGGGAAAAATTCCTTCTCCTATGTCGAGATTTTATCTGCTTTAAGCGACACTGACTCTCCCGCACAGCTTCAATTGCATCCGCATTAATGCCTCTCGATTAGGGATCAGGTCTTTCCCTTTCCCCAAACATTCGTACGTGTTACACATTACCAGGAAACACAGAAACAAAAGGTCTCTCAACCGACAAGCCAAGAATTCCATATATCAAAGGTACAAAAGAACAAGGGAAAACCCAAGTCAAAACCACTCCGGGTACTGAGCGTGCATCTGAGTCTCCCACTCCCATGTTCTCTCCTCGAGGCCGTCATTCCTCCACAACACACGAACCAACAGAATGGTTCATCCACAGAGCACCTTCTCTTTACGATCCTCTATTCTGACGGGTCGTTCCTCGAAGGTCGCCTCATCTCCTATATCTAACTCTCCCCAGTCGATAACGTGAGAGTCGTCGTGTAAGTACCGACGAAGCTGGGAGACGTGGAGGACATCATGAACCTTCTCCAACAGAGGAGGCAGGGCCAGCTGATATGCCACCTCGCCGACTCACCTCAACACCTCGAAAGGTCCGATGAACCTAGGGGAGAGTTTACTCCCCTTCTCGATCCTCTACTGCCCCCGTCGAGGGGAAACCTTCAATAACACATGATCTCCCACCTCTAACTCCAAGGGCCTCCTCCGACAATCAGCATAAGACTTCTGTCGGTCCTGAGCCACTTTCATCCTCTCAGGTACAAGATGGACTTTCTATGTGATGTTATGTACTACCTCTAGCCCAAGAGCACCCGTATCACCAACCTCTGCCCAGAAAATGGGTGAAAGACATGGCCTTCCATAAAAAGCCTCAAACGGTGCCATGACAATAGTAGATTGGAAGCTGTTGATGTAGGCAAACTCTATTAAAGACAAGTGTCATACACATGATCCTCCGAAATCCAGAACGCATGCTCGCAGCATGTCCTCCAACATCTGGATAATCCGCTCTGTCTTCCCATCAGTCTGGGGGTGGAAAGAAGTGCTAAGGTGTATCTGGGTGCCAAAAGCATGTTGTAACCCCCTTCATACTCGTGAGGTGAACTGAGTATCCCGATCTGAGATGATAGTCTTCGGGACCCCATTCAAAAACACCACCTCGTCTACGTACCTCTGTGCTAAGGCACTCACTGGTCCTGACTCCTTAATTGCTAATAAGTGAGCTGATTTCGTCAGTCGATCCACCACTACCCAGATAGCATCATAACCACCCTGAGCTCTAGGTAGTCCTGTGACGATGTCCATTGAGATGTCATCCCACTTCCACTCGTGGACATCTAAAGGATGCAACAAACCACTGGGAACATGGTGTTCAACCTTCACTTGCTGACACAATAGGCATTTAGCCACAATCTCCGCCACTTCTAATTTCACCCCAGGCCACCAAAACTGTTCCCTCAGGCCTCGGTACATTTTTGAAACTTCTGGATGTACCGCCAAGGCGGAGGTATGGAACTCACAAATAAATCCCTCACGCATCGCCCCCGGAACAAACAACCTTCCATGGAAAAGCATCCGATTTCGGCTGTCCTCTGACCATCCTTCTGGAGCGTTCCCCTGATCGACACGATCCCACATCACTTCTGCCTCAGATTCCCCCCACTGAGACTCTTCCACCTACTGAAACAAGGAGGACTACACCGTCATTTGAAACAAACAGCCTCTAACACCTTCTACCCTGCTATCCAAGTGCAAGGCGGCCAACTCTCCCATCACTTTCCAAGAATCGGTGAATTCTCGAACCACTTCCTTATGTGACATCCTGCTCAGGGCATCAGCCACAGCGTTTCCCTTACCTTCAGTGTAAGAGATCTCAAAGTCATAGTCTTGGAGAAAATCGAACCATCTCTGCTTCCATAGGTTCAGGTCACGCTGGGAGAAGATATAATGCAGGCTCTTGTGATCTGAGAAGACCATAAAGCGCTTCCCAAAGAGGTAATGTCGCCACAAATTCAATGAGAACACTACTGCTGCAAGCTCTAGGTCATGGGTGGAATAGTTAGGCTCGTTAGGATGTAACTGCCTAGAAACATAACAGATCACTCCATTCTTCTGCATCAGTACGCACCCCATAACAAGGACAGAAGCATCATAAAACACCTCATACAACAACACTTTTTCTGGAATCCTGAGTATGGGTGCAGTGACCAACTTCTCCTTCAGGTAGTCGAAAGATTTCTGGCACTTCACGCTCCATAGGAAGACCTGGTTCTTCCTCATCAAAGCTGTCAATAGAGAAACAACTCGAGAGAAGTCTGCAAGGAACCTCTGATAGTAACCTGCTAACCCCAGGAAACTATGAACTTCTTCCACGCTCTTGGGTGCTTCCCAAGAAACAACTGCCTCCACCTTTGACAGGTCCACTTACAATCTATGCTGGGACACTATGTGCCCAAGGAAGTGTACTTCTTGTGTAATGAACTTACACTTCGACAATATCCCATAAATATGGTGGTGTCGAAGGACTTCCAAGACTATCCTGAGATGCTCAACGTGCTCCTCCTCTGATCTTGAGTGATTAGGATGTCATCGATAACCACACCGACGAACCAGTCTAGAAACTCTCGGAAGACAAAGTTCATAAGTCCCATGAACATAGCCGATGCAATCGTAACTCCAAACGACATCACCACAAACTCAATGTTCCCATACCTGCATCTGAAAGCCGTCTTTGAGATTTCACTGTCCTTTACCCTCAGCTGATGATATCCAGATCATAGATCAATCTTGGAAAACCAACCTGCTCCCCTCAGTTGGATGAAGAGATCATCTATCCTTGGAAGGGGGTAGCAGTTCTTGACCGTTACCTGGTTCAACCTTCAGTATTCTATGCATAGCCTGAAGGTGTCATCCGATAAGGGGCCATTGAAATCGGAAGGGCACCAGGCTGTATGTATATCTCGAACTCAACGTCACGTCGGGGTGGTAGAGTCACAACCTCCTCAGGAGAAACGTCAGGGAACTCACCAACAACCTCTGGGACATCCATCATCTTTGTATCAGTTGGAACTACTGATATCCCACCTAACAAGGAAAGGAGAGGCTCCACACACTGGCTTCCCACTAGATATCTCCTCTCTCCAACAAAAGCTACACGTTGCTCATCCACGTCGGAGAACACGACTCTTCTCTGGAAGTAGTAGATAATGGAACTAACGGAAAAAAACCAATCGATGTATAGGATGACATCGTATGGATGCATCTGTAACAGAAGAAGGTCCCCACTAGATCGATGTGGTCCCAACGTCATCCCACATCCCCGGAAAACACAAGATACACTGGTCTACCCACCCATTGGTGTACTCAGCATCAGTGGTATAGAAAGTCTCTCTAGTCCTAGTCCCAAAGCATGGGATAGACCAGGTACAAAAAAGGAGTGCAAAGCTCCGGAATCGAACAAAGAAGAAACGATATTGTTGCACAAACAAATAGTACCTCAAACCACCTCTGGTCCTGCTGGAGCAATCAAATCTGCCGCATGCAACTGTCCATGCCTAGCACCTCTGCCTCTCTGATGTCGTCCACCTCCCCGACCATGCCCGGGTCGAGGTCACTGAGGAGCACACTTAGGTCGGCCTCGTCCCGCAAAGTACGCCCTCGGAGTAGCATGGTCCTGCTGCTGCTGGAAGGGCCTCGCTGGAAAATGGTGCACCAGAGGTGGGCACTGAACCTAACCACCTCCACCGTACAGAGCTCGGGTCGGGCACCGACTTTGAAAGTGACTGATACCTCCACATGAAAAACACTTCGGTCCTGGGTTCGTGAAGAAGGGATGAGGACCTGATGATCTGAACTGGAACTGCTGGGGCCTGCTCCCCACTGGCCATTACCTGGAAGGTCCCGTCACAGGAGACCTGCTGCTGAATGCCTTCCCCTTCGACGAACCTACCTGGATCCCCTCACGTGGTTCAACTCCCTACGATTGCATACTCTCTACAACCTCTACCTTCTTCTGTACTTACAAGTACATCGGAAGGGTGAAGGGGGTGATAGCATACTAGGGAGAAGGACGAAGTGCCTCCTCCAAAAGTCTCACCCGAGACTCCTCATCCAGAAAGCGATCCGGAGCAAAGCGCAAGAGATCCTTGAACTTGATCCCCAACTATCGTACTGACATACTCACCTGCTGAAGGGAGAGTAACTCCTGCTGCTTCTCTGCCTTCATAATGGAAGAAAGGAATTCCTCTTGGAATTCCTTCTCAATGTCAGCCCATGGAACCTTTGCCTCTATCCTCTCTCCGAGGTAGAGTGTCCACCACTTTCACGTTGCATCTCTCAGCAAACTGACTGCTAGGGGAACCCAATACTCCCTCGGAGCACGAATCAAGGTAAAAGTGATCCATAGATCCTCAAGCCATCCCTCCATCTCTGTATCTGAAGTACAACCCTCGTACTTCATGAGGGTTTGCTGCTGGAAATAATGGAGAGTCTTCTACCACTGGATATCTTCCTCCTCTCGGTCAATCATCAACTGATCGACCGCCTGAATCTGTTGGGCCTCATCCATCTGAGCCACCCGGGGAAGACGTCCAGGTTCCATAGCTGTATGGTAAACAAAGATCGCCTAATCCCAAGTAGTAAGGAAATTTCTAAGGGTTTCATTTTTTCATTTTATTTCAATTTCTTCCCCATAACACCCAAATCAAGTAAAACACAATCATGATGATGCATGTACCTTCCCTAGGGTCTCTACCCTGCAATAAATGTAGTCTCACTTGGTCGTTCGGTAGGCTCAGAGTCCTTGCATCGGATCATGGTGGGCCATAAAATCTCGTTTCCTAGCCAGTCTTCCCTAGCCTATGTCACGCACCAAGATTAACTAACACTATTTCCCTACCATCCCATGCAATCCTCACTGTGCCTAACTATAGACTCCATTCTATTTCTCAACCATCAGCTCTAATACCATTCTGTCACAACCCCCTCCCACCAAAGATGCCCCTTTTGAGCTGGAAATGGTGGAAGGGAGATAATGACCCCCCGAGTCCTACCTCCAGTAGGCCCCGGTTTGGCGACTAGCACTAAGGGTATGAGTTTTCAAAAATATGGGAGGCATTACCCTTTTATTATTTTAAGATAGGGAAATAGGACAAGTCAACCACCAAAAAGGAAAAGTACAAGTGTATAGAAATAAACCCAAACCAAGACCACATGCTTGTTTAAACAATTTTATATCAAGGTGAATGTACAAGAAAGCTCAAAGTACAATACCAAAAGAAAACGAGAGTACAAAAACTGCAACAACTCCAATTGTCCGACTAGTAGGGTCCCGCACGGCCCTAGTAGTCTACCTGGAAACCTAAAAGTAAACGTAGGGTGAGCATACAAGTATATTTAGTAGGGAAACCTAAAGCTCTCGTGGAAAAGTGGGGAGACATCCTAATGTCCCATGAGAACAATAGAAGAATCCAAGCAAGGAATTATATCCACCCAACCTCACCAGCCACACTCACCAAAAACACAATCACAACAGGTATTAGTAGTATAAGAACAAGAGTATTGAGTACCCCGCACCATTTCCCATTAGATAGCTGCTATTCCTAATGGCGAACGTCCTGACGCTGCCACACTCTCCCTGCCCGCACACACCTGGGTCTCACATCCACGTATCCCGCCCGCACACACCTGGGCCTCACACCCACGTATCCCGCCCGCACACACCTGGGCCTCACAACCACATATCCCGCCCTCACACACCTGGGCCGCATCCCTAAGGTTCTTGGGAAATAGTAAAACCATCCTGAAGAGTCTCGGGATAATCCACAACAATCGAAACCTACCTGAAGGGTCTTAGGTGTAAGGTTGGCTCAAGCCATCCCAGCCTAGGGAAGAAGGAGCAGGAAGGAGCTAGTAACTATGGGAAAACACCCTCTCCCATCAAATGGGAGTGTTCGACACTAAGTGCTCAATATGGGTGGGGTGCGATAAAACACAAAAGATACAGATATATATAAGTATACCAAACACACAACCCAACCTATGGCTTCTAAACAGAGGAACTGAGAATGTGCCACGTCACTGCTACTACGAAGCATGCGAACAACTAACAACCCCAACCCCATTTAGGTTTTCACATTTCAGAAGAATTAGTTTCGTAGTTCCTTAACTACTGGGAAACTATCCACAACCAACCACATCAATCGTTCGTAAAAAATATTCCTTCCATCCACAAATCATGTTAGAAAAAACACAAGCAACACAAACATGTCCAACCCCATTGATTTTTAATCTCGTTTCATTACCACGCCCACCATTCATTAACTCCCCCAATTTTATTTATTATTCACAACCCATGGTCCGTTCACATTCAAGCCCATCCCTACAGCCCTACTTCCAACCAACATAACCACAAACACACCGAAACCCATATGTCAATATCTCTTTAATACCATTTATCGCAGCCCCACTGCCCGTTACCATCATAACATTCACACCAACCCACAACCAAGACAACCGCATCCCCGCTGCTCACCCGATCCACAACAACCCAAAAAACTCCCCCATCACATGCCACATATCCGAGCCAACACCCACATGTTCATTATTCCGTTTTGTTTAACCAGGGTGATCACACAAGGGTTCCATATTTTAATCAGCCAACTTTACGGGATTAACCAAATTCCACATTCAACAAGGTTCCATTCACTAAAACTGTCTACAATGATAGGGAAACATTTAATTGCGCATGAAAAGGCCCCCAACGACTGTGATTTTCAGTAGGCATAAGCTTATTCAATTCAAAAGATAGTATCATAGGATATCTAATGAATAATGTAACAGTAATCACAAACTTCCCAACCCCATTATATAATCCAATTATTATCTTTATTAAACCACTTCAAAAGTGTTTCATGTAAACAAGAGGACACTCACCACGCATGATGCACAATTTAGAGAGACGAAGGTAAGATCCCTACCTCAAAAGGGTCTAATCACAATGCTCCCTCAGATAAACTTTAGAAGACGCCCGTCAGTGTTCGTCACTTCTGTCAGGTTCCGACAAAACCTCATCGGGTGGAAGTTTGAAAGGAAAGTCCTAGAGAAAGACAATAGATCCAAGCTCAGAAGTTCCTCCTTGTCGTTACGATCCCATGGCCACTGACAGATCGTAAATTGGATCTCATATGAAGATGTTATGGAAGAAAACGAGCCTTCGAGTCTGTTGGGAGAGCTCTGCTCAGAGGAATGGGGAGGAGAGGGGTGAGTTGAAAAGGAGTAGGGGACCCCTCCTTTTATAGGTGAGAAAATAAAAAGTACACAGTGTGTACTTTATGGTATATGGAGTGTACTCGGTTATTTCACACGGTCTCCACGTGGCTTCCAACACGGCTATGCAGCCGTTGACTGGTCAACACATGGTTTGAAGGGAACACATATGCGGGGAAGGACTACACGGCATGTAGTTTGGACACACGGAGTGTACCCATTTATTTCACAAGGCATGGACACAGACTTCAACATGGGGTATACCCAGCAAGGGGCTACATGGTGTGTACTCAAACTACACGACGTGTAGTTTCAAAATGCAGGAAAGTGTGGGAAAAGTCCATTTTACCCTCCAGAACACTTCGTGGCCTTCTTTTTAACAAAGGATTAGTCCAGAGGGGTCCGACCCATTACAGAAACACTTAATTATTTTTAATAATTATTATGGAACCCCTAATGTGGTGAGATAATATAAATATAGGAATCCTGTAAAAATAATACAATATTTCTGTAATCATTAAGTCAACAAAAATTTTAAGAAAATGTACATTGAAATATTGGGATATTAGAAGAAATAAAACAAGGTCATGAATGACCCATGTATTCATTCAGAGGATTCTAGTGATGTTAGATATTCAGAATCCAAATATATGAAATCTAATAAAAAATATATCATTTGTTTTATTAAATAATCATATGAGTTCCACCCTTATTATTCTCTAAGATAGAAGTTTAATTGAAAAATAAAAAATCCATGTTTAAGAATTTAAATGAATATTATAACTTGATATAAACCATATATTAATCATTTCATAATAAAAAAATAATCACTGAAAATGTCATATGGAGTTACTATAAATAAAAAAAAGACATTAATAAACAAATTTCATATTTTCAAAACCAAGATAAGAAAATATGCTACATCTTGTATTGAACATGAAAAAATATTGAAAATTTTATAAAAGTTATCCTATAATTTATAAATGATTCATTTGTTTTCAAAATAAGGTAAATTTATTAAAATAATATTAATATAAATTATAAATATCAAAAACGAAAAACTCAGTATTGGATGTATGGGTAAAAAACCAAAGCTTTATAAAAACTATTTTATGCCTAGTTCTAAAAACCAGAACCTCTTCAAAATAACGTCTTTCACTAAGTATAATTATGTAACTATGATAATAATTTTATTTATAGATACCCAAAATTATTTGGATTTATATATTCCTATCTTTAAATTTATTTTTCAAAATTTATTACTGGATTTTTTGGTCAACACTAATAGATTTGGGTTCACAAATCTTCTGTTTTTATCATTGATGGACCTAAGAATATAATAATAACAGAAATATTATTGGTTTAATTTTATATGTATTTGGAAAATTTACAAAGTTATTAATGAAAAATGGTATATGGATAGAGGAATCTTAAGAAAAATGAGTGGAGATTTATCTAATTTTTAGTGATTAAATATTTATAGTGGCTCTGTAAATTTTGGTGATAGTTCTAAGAGAAATATTATGAGAGTTGGATAAAATGATATACCATGATTAGTCCTAATTAAAAAAGCTATTTATTTTTATGTATTTAATAAAATTTTGGTAAGTATTTTAAAACACTCTGATGAAAGCTATTTTCTTGATATTTGAAATAATTCATACTATTTTTTTAAAGATAATATTATTAGATTTAAGGCACCTATAAAAGATAATGTCTATAATTTAGATCCTAATTATTTATGTATACAATAATGTTAACTATTTTAATGATTAAATAATTTAATCGTGGATTCATCATAGAATATTGGAACATTGTAACGTCAATTAATAAAGAAAATTGTCGAAAAGAATTAAGATTTTGATTTACCTCACCATAAATAGAATAAAAAAACTATGCAATTCATGTCAAATGAACATGAAATACAAGTTATTTTTAAACCAATTAAAGTGGTCTGTACTTATATAACCATATAACTAATTAATATGGATTTTTTGAGCCATCTATAATTTCAATCAAGGGAGGAAAATATTTTTTATGTGTTAGTAGAAGATTTTTGTAGATTTAATTTGGTTTTCATTTTTTTCTAATAAAAGTGAATCCTATTATGTGTTTATAATTTTTTGAAAATTATTTTAAAAATATAATGATACCAAATATATTTCATTGAAAATTTATTTTGAATAGTAATTTTGAAACCATGAGTTCAATTATTTTGGTTCAAAACATGGTATCAATCAAACTTTTTCTGCCCCAAGTTCACCTCAAAGGAATGGTGTTTTTGAAAGGATGAATTAGACATTGTAATAAATTTCATAAAAAATGTTATGTGAATATAACCCAACGACTCATTTATTGTATGAAACTATTAATAAAACATGTTATGTAATGAATAATGTTCGAATTATACATATTTTTTAGAAAACAATCTATGAGTTATGGAAAAATATAAATCCATAAGTTAGATAATTTAATGTGTTTGGATGAATGGTTTATTTCTAAAAATCAAGGATATTCATGGTAAATTTGATCTAAAGGACGATTAAGGAATTTTATTTGGATACTATATTACTTCCAAAGCATATAATGTTTTAAATAAATGGTCAAATATTCCTTAAAAATCAACTCATATGAAATTTTATGAGAGTGATCTTCTTGATCATGAAATGAATCAATGTGACGAGAAATGTGATTCCTTTGAAAATATGATACTTAGAATAGTATTTTACATGAAAAATTTTAATGATTTTGGATATATAATTTCCACAACCAAATCCTAAATGGTTGGATACCAGTGAACCAGAAAGTATTTCCCCATGAAAACTAAGAACCCTTAAGATTTATCCCTATGAAAAAATTATATAATGTATATATTATGCGATTAATACTCAAAATAGTTTGGTAATTTTTATATAATTTGATGAATTTTATCTAAACTATAATATATTATTATTGAGGAAGTCTTAGTTGGTGAAACATGGATGTTTGAATTGTTAGAAGAATTAAACTTGTTCCAGATGTACAAAAAATGATTATTAGTTAATAGACCCTATAAATATATTATTATAGGAATACAATGTGTTTTTTCAGAATAAATACAATGATTATGGTATGGCCACTAGGAATAAGGCTATACAAGTTTCTAATGGGAATAACCAACAAGAAGGTATAGATTTTGATGAGACCTTTTCACATATATCTAGATTAGATTCCATTAGGTTTATATTATACTGTGCATCACACAAGAATTTCAAATTATATTATATGGATGTAAAGTTTACTTTAAAAAATAGATTCCTTATAGAGTGAGTTTATGTTTAACATCCTCCTAGTTATAAAAATCAACACTTTCCAAAATATGTTTTCAAACAAACAAAAACATTTTATATCCTTAAACAAGAACATAGAGCTTGGTATAAATGTTTGGGTTCTTTTTTTATGAAATGTATTTTCAAATCAAAATGTAGTTTTTACTATTTAATAAAACATCATATTGACATATTTTTTTAGTTTTAATTTATGTTTATGTGGTGTTTTTTGGTTTCAAAAATAAAAAAATATGTAATCAATATTAAGAACTCAATAATTAAGTATTTGAGATGAGCATGATGGGTGAGTTAAATTTTTTTCTTGGATTTTAGATTTTTATAAAATATGAATTTGTAAATTGAAAAAAATAAATTATTGACATACATAATAGGTTTTTCCTTAGAAGTGGTAATGTAAATACAACTCCAGTGATCTATAATGAAAATATTGACTTAAATGTAACTGAAAAAATAGTTGAAAATAAGATTAGTGGGGGAATAATTTATAGACCATAGTATTTTTTTTAGATCATATTTTATGATTCAAATATTCCTTTGTTATATATTTCAAGAAAATACAAAGTAATAACATTTAAAATTTTAAAAAATATTTTTTTATTGTTTTAAAGGAATAATTAATATTTTTTAATTATTTTAAAAAAACATTTGATTCTAATCTGACTTCATATAAAAATTCCATATTTGGTGGTTGTATATTAGATAGAAAGAGTATATAAAAACCTTCCATTTTATAGGTAAATAGATGGTATCATAGTCTAGTAACAGAGAACACTCTGTTTCATTATCTACTACTAAAGGAGAATATATTGTTACTAAAAGTTGTTATGAACACGTTTTGTGGATGAATCTCATCATAGTGTATTTTGAATTCTATTATAATCAATTAGAAATGAAATTTGATAAAAATATTTCAACAAAAACTTTACATAAGTTGATAAATCATTATATACTAGTGAATATAGATTTAAGGCTTCAATTATTGAGATATCATTATAAAAGTTATTATATTACTATTGAATTTACCACTACTAAAAATTAGTTACTGGATATTTTTTCATTGACCCTTCTATGTGATATTTTTTATTTTAGTTAAAGATAATTGTGTTTATTAGAATTTAAATGAGTATAATTCATCTTATTTTGTTAAATATTAATCAATCCCTTACATTAGTAATGTTTTATCTTAATTCGTTACGATAATTAAATTATACTATTTTATTTTATTATATTAAATATTTTTATTCTATTTTAATAAATTAAATATTGTGATTTGTTTTCTATTTATATTTTAATTTTATTATTTTATCTAGTTCAGTTATGTCATAATTCACCTAAATTTCAAATCTGATATTTATGACTTTTGAGAATTGGGTCTATGAGTTAATTTTTATTCATTACTCAACACTATAATATTTTTTCATACATTCATTCCTTACAACTCTAAAATATAATCACCTACCTCTAAAAAATCACTCTAAATATAACTGATCAATCTAGCATTGAAAAATATAATCGTGGAGAAGATGTAATATATGATTCTTCAAGAAAATGAAAAATGAGGTCAGCGCTTCAGATAGTTCATGTTGGGAAATGTATCGGTATGATTTGGGTAAATTCTAATTAGTCATATTGAAGAAGGTACTTCTATTTAATGGTTGGTATTTTTCTATTGATGAAAATAAATTTGGTTTCTTATTAGAAGAAGAATTGATTGAGTTTAGGAGAAAGGTTTAGTTCTGTTTTAGGGGAATAGAGGATGTTCTTTCTATGAAAATTAATTATAAGGATGATATTATTTCATCATTGGTGTTAGACCATATCCTTCGTAATCCCCATAATGGAGAGTTTGAATTTAGATAGGGACCAGTTTGTACATGTTCAATTAGAGCAATAAAGGATTTTAAATTTTTGTTTGGAACCACTACCATTGAGACGAAACTGGTAAAGGATTTAGATCCTCATCAGAATGTCTTGTATATGTTTTCTAAAACCGGGATTTCTAAGATGGAAAATGTATTATTTTATGATATGTATATTATCTATATATTAATCAATAATTTGAAGCTAAATAATTCCTGATATATGATCTATTTTATGCATCTTTGCTATAAAGGAAATGGTAAGAAAAATTATTTCCTCTATAGTACGGTTATGTCACTAGATATGAAGAATAAGTATGTAGATCTAAATGAGAAATAATCATTAAAATTCAATAGGATTAATACACTCTCTACTATGTTTCTGAAAACTATTAACTAATTTTGGGACTCTGGTTCAAAATATTTAAAGCTTGTCCGATATGAGTGTGTGGCTTAGGGGGAGACATCCCAAACCTCATCATCTAGGAATACAACACCTCCAATGATTGTTCTTTATAGGGAGATGGATGAGTCATAAGTAACCAAAGAAGAGCCCCTATTTCAAGAGATCAGTCTTTAGTGGGAGATATTTCCCAATGTAAAGAATATGATGTTTCTAAAGGCGATGAAGGTGTTGAACATGTTGAGTTATATAGTGAGAAAACTATTATAGTTCATGATTAAAGGTTAGATGAAATTGTTCCTAGTCTTCAATTTAACAAAGAAAGAGCTATAACCAATGTTGAGAATCAGATAGTGGATCCAATTTTTCATGGATCAATGGCTAGTAGAGACTGAGATGTTGATGTGGTTAGGAAGACTACTGACCATTCTCACACACCCACTATTCCATCAACACCTATTGTTCATGGGGATTTACCCACAATGATTAAGATATTATATAGTTATAAAATGAAATATTTTGTTACTGATAATCCAAATGAGTTGTATAATCTCAAAGGAGCTTAAAATGAGTTAAAAAATAACATTGATACTAAAATGATGAGATAAAACATATAAATGGTAGTTTCATTTAAAAATTTGTTTTTGAAAAATTGGTTATTATAATTTAAATAACAATAAAGACAATCATTAATCTTTAATAATTTCCCCTTTTGTAATCATCTGTTTTTTAGGTTGATGAAAAATAGACCAAGATGATGATATCTAATGTTAGAGGTCAAGGAGACATATGTGATACCGAGTCTTAATTTAATGAACTAGGTTTTATGATTTCTTCTTTGAGAGAAAAAATTCAAAATCATCTCCTGGTTCAATATTACTTGTCTCAAGATTTTTTATATGATATTAATGGTTTTATGTTTGAGATGAAAGGATGCATTCATATGCAGAAGAGTGTCATGGTTAGTCATTTTAAATTTATTAAAAGATTTAAAAAACTACCACATCTTTTTCCTTTGAACCTTCAATAGTATGTATCATTTAGAATGAGATTGATTAGGTTCACATAGACATGAATTAAATGTATTCTCATATTGAATCCCTCTAGTGTGATATGTTCATGCCAGCGATGTTGTATGATTTAATGAAGGATGTCTTGGGTGTTTTCCAAGATACATGGGAGTCTGTCTGAAATCAGGGAGTTAGAACTGAAAATTCATTGAATGATATGTGAGGCTATCCTGAAGAATATGTTTTTGATAATTATAATGATATCTAGGATATTTATAAATATATTCAGGGAATTGTTTTTAGGAAACGTTTCCTTATGACCATGAATCATTTGAGGATACATAATTTTATGGTTATGTTTTTTTGAAGAAGTTGATGTCATGTACTCCTATGAATATGTTTTTAGTTACGAAAAATATACATAGGTTCTATCCATTTTAGTTGTTTCTATAGGGAATGATATTTCTTTGTACTATTATTTTAGGATAATTCAAAAAATGAAACAAATTTCTCCAACCCCTTATACACATGCTTTAGTTTCTTATGAATATGATAAAAATACTAGTGTTATTTATCCGCAACATTCAGTTAGTGGAGTTAAAAATATGGCCCAAAGAATTGAAGATCAGATATCCAACATGGATAGGATGATGAAATATATGAATGATAGAAGAATTAGTGTGAAAGGATCTATGGACCAAATTCTGATGAAGTTGTTTTTGGAACTTCTAGATGGTCCATCTCTTACATTGTTTTCTACCTTTCTCATGGATTCACCATGTTTTTAAAATAGTCATCTTGAATATTTTAAAGGTATTATGAAATTTTTCCATTTTTATCAAATTTATAGACATGAATCTAGTATTATACATGATTTGGGAAAGTCAGATATAATGAAGAGAATAAAAATGTGTCTATATGATTTGTATTATCTAAGACGAAGAAGGAATCTCAACCATATTTCTCTAGATACCTTTCAAATTCCCAGTACAAAAGTTGATACCATTTATAATCTAAATAAGATAAAGTTGAAAGAGAAATCAAAGGTGTATTAATCCTAATATGATTAGAGATATAGGCAAGAACCATCATCCTCTAGCCAACCTAAGTGGAGGAAAATTGTAGCTTTTAGATCCTATGATTTCAGAATAGCTGAAGGGAATCTATAAATTATTCTTATCCATCCCATTCAAATGACCCAAAAAAATATCTGTTGGTAGTGAAGTGGGTTCTTCTATAGATCATGTAAAAGTTAGACAACCATTGAAAATTTACCCTCATAATACATCTAGAACGGGTACTATAATTACATTACCTCTACCCAAACCACCTTCTATCCACAGTTTGTAGTATTCTATATAGAATTTTTCATAATTGTTGTGGTTGGTATTGATTGGATTTATTTTATTATAACTAATTATGAATTAATGAAATTACTTCATTATCCATTTATTATGATTTTCTTAGTGATTTTTTTTTCATTTAATTTTTTCTGATCTTATTTTTTTGATCACTTAATTGCATTACTTCTATCATTTTACATTGAGTTTCAGTTGTACACTAAATCAGTTCATACTTATGATTGCAAAATTAGAATGGTTTTTATAATATATATTGTTATTTTTTAGAAATCAAAAAGGCGGAGAAGATGGATAAGTACCCTCTAGAATAATTTTCTAATTAAGGGGGATTAGTAAATGATAAACAAAATATTTTAAATATATATATATATATTATTTATTTATTTTTGAAAAACTATGATAATTGTTTAGTATTTATGTTTAATATCTTTTAGATTTTGTGATAATCAAATAGGGGATATTTTTTTATCACTAATGTTGTTCTAATATATACCATGTATTCTTTGTTTTAATGATCTCAAATACAATTTATATGTCATTAAAGTTATTATTCCTTTTTTCCATGGTTTTATGACTAATTTATGACTTTTTTTATTAGAATCTGTATGTATAGAATTTCTAATAATTTCGATAAAATATACTTTTTTTGGAAAACTAGCTATGTGTGGTATTTAGTTAAATGGAGAAATGGATATGTCATGGAAATAGATACTTGGAAACCCAAAATGCCGATGAATGGCCTATGTGAGAAATTGGCTATATAGATCAATTGGAATTGTAAATTAGTTACACAGAGTAATCATTTATGTGATTCTGAAAGTAAGTGAAATCGGTTTTGTGGTTCCAATTGAATATGTAATTCAATTATACTATTTCATATATGGACATGTGATCAAGAAGGATACACGAAGAAAATTGGGTCTGTGATGAAGTCATATTAAAATTCATCCTTATAGATGAATATGATAACTAAAGAACAACTATGTGGAATAGTTCAGCTACATGAATCCAAATCAATATAATTTTTCTATATGGGGATCTGTAATCATCTACATCATTCAGTAACTGGGTATTTATTAATATTAGGTTATTTTTAGTTATAATGGATGGTTTTGTGCATTAATTAAATTATGAATAACCTCTTTATATTAAAAATTATTACAATGAGAATAAATCACTGATAAAGGAAACTCGCACAAGGATAATTTAATAGAAAATACTTTTATTGAGGTATTTCCATGAAAAGAACTGTGGATTTAAATATGAAATCCTATATTTTAAGTACTTGTTACGGGCATTCAGAATAGTTGTTTTTATGCATTTTGTGACTTATCTAATTTGTGAGGAGGAAATATATTAATAAGAATTGAATTGAATTATATATTATCTATGAAATAACTGTAGACTATCTAATTTGATTTAATCTTTTACTAGAAAAAAGAAGAGGCATAAAAATCAATAGTTGTTGTATCTCGATCATCATTTATATTGTTTTTATAGAATATCCTCTATGAACTTTTTATAATTATCATTTCACCTAGAGATTATTCCATTGTGTCTGTTTTATTTTACAACTATGACCTCAATATGTAAATTCCCTTCTTATTCTATATTTTATTGAAAAGTTTAATTGTAAAATAACATTGAAGGCTGTTGTTTGTAAATCCTTATTAGATATTATTTTAAATATCATATTGCAACTGTACCAATCTTCAAATGATTGCACTCAGATGTGGAGTGCCTGGAAAAAGGACTGTTAGTATTAGTACAAAGACATTTCTAATGAAAATCAACCAGACTTGGAAGTTGAATATTACTGTAGTAGACTAGGGGATTTCTATTCCCTAAACAATTATAAATATATGGGTCTAATATATTTTCATTAAGATTTTATATATATGACTTATTTTGATAAGTGAAAGATCATTAGAAAATAATATATTAATAAAGGTGGTTTTATAATTGATGTAAAATCTCAAAGAACTCAATTCACCCCCACTTGGGTCTTAGTGCAGTCATGTATAATAAAAATATGCGTGAATTATTATAACGACATAAATAATATATAAATAGAGGAAAAATATTCCTGACTATAAATAAGTGATAAGATAGAATCCATATACCTGAATGATTTTGGTTTAATTTTGAACCAAATTGAGGTGAAATTTCAAGAATAATTATAAACCATTAAAAAATAGGGGATAAAATATAATAAATAATATAGTGGATGAAACTAAACCTAGAAGGGTGATGCTCAATAATCAAATTCTATACGAAAATTACAGTAAATTAATTAAATAACATCCTTTATTATTTAGGTAATGTAGTGAGTAGACATAGAAAATTGAGATATTAAATGAAATTTAAAACCACAAGAGTAATGCATTATTTAAGATATAAAAATATAATATGGTATTATTTACACAATAACAAATTAAATTGGTTCATAATATGAAACATATCTCAGGGAATTGAATTTGAGAAAAATAACCCATGCTTCATGTTTGACTCCCTTAGCTTGTGAATATAACCTCCCAAATAACCAAAATTAATTTCAAAAAATAAATTATCTATAAATTATTTTATGTTTATTTAAATTTTATGTTCCATTTAATATCATATTTCAATCATTTACTGTATATTTTATTTTATTATAGATCACTTGGGGTTGTTTGATCAATTTCACAAAAAAAAATATTTAGTACATTGAAAATGGTTAAATGAGTTATAAAATAATTTCATTATCTATATAATTTTACAAATATAGGTTCTCTATCATTCAATTAGCTCAAATTTTTTTTATTTTAATAGTTTTTAAAAAGTTGATTCAAATTAATAAGAGTGTCTTGATATGCTCTTTTTGCATTGCTAAATTTTAAATGAAAACTTATTTTCCATATAATTAATAGAATGATAAATTACTTTTAAATAGTTTTAATTATTTACTAAATATCATATTTATTTATTAAATACAATTTTAAACCCATCTATGTTAGGTGGTGATACAAAAATAAAATATGTCATTCATGGAGGGGATAATCAGACAATAACATTGGTGACATTCCAATTTTTTAGTGAAGGGAAAGAAGTTGTTAAATTATTATTTTATTAAGGGAACAAAATTTAAGTATAATAACGAAATTTATATCATTATAATATGATGGGAATAATAGAGTAAGAGGAGGTAGAAGAAGAAATAAACATGAAAGAATCCAGTTAAAACATTTATCTCTCCCTTTGATATCTTATTTAGACCACCCAAGCAGCCTTTGTAAACTGGTCGTTTGGTGAGAAAAAAACAATAAGACACATAAATTATGTTTGGGGAAGATTTTTGGAGGATTTGATTTCAAATTTGTAGGATTTAGGTTTGAGGATATGTGGAGTGATGAAGGGGTCCATTGATTGGTGTGAGAGGTGGCATTTTATTATAAATATGATGATTTTAATATAGAAAGTGGTGTAATATTCATTTAAAGGGGATTAAAAATTGAAAATTAGTAGGTAAAAGATTATTTAGTATAGATTAGTTCCTCATCTACCAATTTGTATATGAATTTTTGTGATATTTTGAGGCATTTACCTCTTGATTTAATATGTTTACATTATCTTAGCATTTACGAGGATGACTAATTTTTATATGGGTAACATATTTTTGTAGGAAAAATGAAATTGGCTATATAAAATAATTTTTACATGTTTATTAAAAAGGTTAATTCCATTTTACGATATTCAATTTTTCAAAATGTATGAAATTTATTTTCATATAATAACAAAAAACTTGGAAAAATAATTTTTAAGAAAAATTTTATTTTAATAATAATGGGAATTTTTTCTTATTAATTACCAATAAAAATTATTTAAATTATTTTAAATATATTTATATATATATTATAAAAATATTTAATTAATTTTATTATAAAAAAGTTTTTAATATAGTTTTTTAGATTTCAATACATTGTATATACAAAAATCTTAATCTTTAAATGAAATTATTTTAAACATCAAATTAATTTACTCACACTTTATAAAATAAATTATTTTATTCCTACGTATTAATTATCATATTTTTATTAGATAAAATCATTTAAATTAATTTTAAAATTTAATTTCATAAAATTAATAATAACATATATTATATTAATAATTAAATTTTTATATCACCATAACTTCTACATTCCAAAACCATCAAGACCTATGCATAATATCAAAGGGTAAGATAAAAAATGGTAGTCATTATAGCTAGAAATTTACATGACATTTATTTCATTGAAATTTCCCTGATCTTGAACTTTTTATAGAGAATATTTCACTCAATTCATACATATTGAATCCCAACTTGGCTTGGTAAAATCCAAGATGTACTACTTTCTTTCCATGTTCAGAAAATGTGCCTCATAAGGAAGAATCCAAAAACATGATTCCACTTCTTATCCTTTATATATATATATATATATCATAACATTGTTATTTCTATTTATACCCTTAAATTAGATGGAAATATTATATTATTCATATTTAGTACTAAAACATTTATATAATTTATATATCGATGTTATTTTTAATTCTGTATTTATTCTAATACT
This sequence comes from Viscum album, assembly GCA_963277665.1. NCBI lineage: Eukaryota > Viridiplantae > Streptophyta > Magnoliopsida > Santalales > Viscaceae > Viscum > Viscum album. The sequence continues at coordinate 604,315,551 of OY728122.1, forward strand.
AGATATTCAACGTAGTTTTTCTTTAAATTTAGTAACTTATTAAAATAACAAGTTGTCACATTCCACCATCAAAAAATGAAGCTCATTATCATAGTTTTAATTTCTATCTCTAATGATAATAGATGAGGGGTTTCATAACATAGTAAACACTCATGGAATAAAAATGTATTCAAATAATTGATAATTGTTTATAATGATATTATTAATAATCCAATGAATATACAACATGAGTGTCAAATCAAGTGTGAAATTTGGATTTCTTATTGTGAAATGAGTAAATCATGTTACCACCCGACCAACATTTTTCAAGGTTATTACCCCTAGGTATATAAAATCCTTAGCCAGTAAAAACATATTCTATTTACATGGGGATTTCATTTATAGGAAACCACACACTCAATTTTAGGATGTTTTCCTATATCCATATAAATTATTGTAGTTTCCACAAATGAATTTTAGACATAATTTTACATAAAAAAATAAATCAATACCATTTTTACTGTATCATAAACCTAAAATTCTTGTGAAGCTATTATCATTGATATAAACATACCCTTTAATACCAAAACAATGTAAAATTTCATATTAGTCTCATATATACCATTATCATGTACACTTAAAAAAGTTATTAATATTATCACAATAAAACCATAATTTCCTTTATAAAAAATAAAATACCAACCTAAGGGTTACCTATAACTTAATCTTTAATTATTCCTAAAAACCTAACAAAATTCTTAAACTTATAATTAATCATATCAAAATCTAATCACCTAAGTCTTTAAAAGGGGAATATATTCCATAAAACATTTGATAAAATTAATAATTTTTAACCCATGATGGTAAAAAAATCATAAATTATTTTCATCTGATTACATCATAACGTCTAAAGTTATCTAAACCATTTTTTATATCATCATGGACACCCTAGACCCACGCTCCGAAATATGGTGTAAAACTATATTCATTTTATATTTTTTTATTCCAATTTATTTGAACCAAAAATAAACATAAATAATTAAAATATCATTAGAAAATACCAATTTACATTCATTATTAAGAAACATTATGCTTATAGTTTCATATATTTAGGATTAATCACCAAATAATAAAACAAATATATTTCCCATAAAATGTACATTTTTCCCATTAAACTATGGACCCCATATTTAATAATATGTCATCAAAATATGCCACAAATTCTTCACACATGAAACACATATAATCATATCATATATACCAATCTTCTTTATAAACCGAGAAAAAGGAAACGTAATAACAGTAGAGTAAAAAATAAGATAACAAAGAATAAGAAAGGTTTAAATAATATGGTAATAATAAATAATAATAATAAAACATTATATAACTAATAACATGTCAAAGTGATATATTAGTTAGTTACATAACAATTTAAATAAATCATGTAAAATAATTATGATTTCATAGTGATGGGCGAATAATTTTAGTCATCATAAACATTATGTTACAGAATTATGCTAAGATATCATACAAAAAGAGTTATGCTTTAAAATATATACCCAATATAGATTCTCTCCTGAATCATACCAATGAATGAAGGGGATATATAATTATATTATCCATATTTAAATAATTAATTTAAATAAATTAATCATATTAAGAATGGATTGAAAAATACAATACATGACCAATATTCCATTGTAATAAATAATAAAATATATTGAAAAAACATGTAAACATACTGTTAGTATTTACCCACTCAATAAATGGAAACAATTAATAGTAAGAACATTTAAAATTGATTTTATATAGTTTAATTGTATTATGGTAATTTAAATATTATATATATAGTGAATTTTATATAGAATAATTCAACGAAATTAATGAATAAGGATATGAAGGTGAAAAATTATGTCAAGTGAGAGATAAACAACACTATAGAACATAACACATATGAAAAAGGTGAGGAATGAACTATAAATTAAGAAGATAATTAAAATTTTAAAAATAAAACCTAAATCCAATTTAAATATATATTTTAGAGTTTGATTGAATCATAAAAGTAAAATTTTGAAAATAATTTTCATTATTCATTTATACGTGGTTATAAAAAAATGATATATGTTCCATTAAAAGATCCATATTTTGTGTAAGAATAAGAAATTGTATACCATAATATTAAAATAATTCCAATTATTTAGAACTGGAAAATAAATGAATTTAATGATTGGATGTTTGGAGTGGAATATAAAAATATACATTAGCGGAATTTAATCCCAATATTTATTATTATGAAACATTATTATTTGAAATATAAAATTTATATAATAATTGAAATATGATTATATATAAGTTAAATAGAAACTTCTAAATAATATTCAGTAAAAATGGTAATAAAATTTGGATAGTTTAGTCATGCTGTAAACATTTAAAATTGGGTTCTTTTTATAATTTTGTAAGGATCCCAGAAAATAACCAATGTGGAAAAAGATATAAAATTTTTATTTAAACCATGGTAAAGATAGTAAAAGAAAATATAAATTGACATTAAATAATTATTTAAGAATATATATGATCTTTATAATAACACTATAAATAATATGGTCTTGGGGGAAAAATATTTCATATCGTAAAGTATAGTTAAGGTCGTGCCTATATTCCAACAAATTTATGGTTGAATTATAATATAATGGGATTTTAAATTTCAACAAGTCATGTTAAACCAAAAAATAATGTAGAATAAAATATTATACCATTAAAGGGTTTAAAAAACTAAACTTATGATGTTCAATAATAAAGGCCATAACACAATAAATGTAAATTATGTTATCAATAAACCTTATAACTTTTGAAATGTTTGAGTTAGTGGAAATAGAAAATATAGTGTTAAAATTAATGTGAAACTATCAAGAGTAAAAAATTATTTATGATAAAGTCATTTAGTTATTATTTTCACCATATAATAGAAAGTTTTTTTATGATAAGAATCATGTCTCAAGGAATTGAATTTAGGACAAATAACCCTGACCTCAAGCCACGTCTCGTTTGATTTGTGCCTATAACCACCTGAGTAAAAAAGTTAAGGTTATTGAATTATTTATTCGTAGTTTTTTAAATTACATTCCTTTTATTATGGTCAATTGATTATCAAATTTAATTAATTTATTGTATAGATTTTCTCTCATCGGCCACCAGGGGTTTGGTCGGTTAATTCCTCAAAAAGAACATTAATTCATTGACTTTAGTTATAGGACTTAAAAAATAGTTTCATAATATTTATAATTATAGATGCATATGTTCATTAAAAATATATATTTCCAAAAAAAATTCTAAAAATATATTGGGTTTTTAAAATATATTCAAATTAATAAAAGTGTTTTGGTATCCTCATTTAATGCGATTAAATTTACAATGACACGTTATTGTTAATTTTATTAATATTTCTCATAATTTTTCATCATAGAATATTAATAATTTCATTCATATAATATTTATTCATTAAATAAAATTTTGGAACAATTAATGTATGTTTCTGATGAAAATGAAATATATCAATCATTACGGTGGTAATCTGACTATAACACAAATATAATTATCATTTTCTAATTTTTTGATGAATGTTAGATAATGTTTATTACATAAATATAAAAAATTGGTATAATAACTATAAATATTTAATTATATTAGGATTAGTATAATTTATTTTTATAATGTTGAAAAATAAATATACTTTAAATAACTCATTTAAAAAAGTATGATCTTCCATTGATATCCTCATTTAGACTAATCATTATGCCTTATTATATTGGTATTTAGGTGAGTAAGGAACATCTACGACCTGGGAAAAAGGGTTTTAGAGGGGTTATTTTAGTGTTTTTTATTTGAAATTAGGCTTTACTAATGAGGATAACTATGGTGGTGAAGTGGCCCTTTCATAGGCAAGAGGGGTGACGGTTTTTTAAATATTAATTTAATAAAATTAAATGAGTTGTCATATTCTAGTATATGTGTTCCAAAATGGAAAATTTTTGTGGAAGGAGAAGGTTATCAACATAAATCCTTTATCCCCGAATTTTGAGTTGGGTTTATGATATTTTAAACTTTTAACTTTGTATTTATTATCATTACCTTATTTTAACATTTACTATGATAACTAATTTTTACCCTGGTAACTTAATTTTGTAGAAAAAATAAATTGAAATTACTAATTAATTTTTACATTATAAATCAAAATATGAAATCTATTTTACTTGTTTAAATTTATAAACGTTATAAAAATTTATTTTATTATAAAAATTCATAAGATGGAGAAATTTCTTTTAGGAAAATGCATTCATTTAAGAATAATTTAAATTTATTCTTATTCCTTTCCAAGTAAAAATAGTTAAACTACGATTACTTTTTTATAAATATATGATAAAAATATTCATTAATTCAATTATTAAAAAGAAACTAACATATTTTATTGATAAAATATTACATAATATATAGAAAAAAACAATTTTTTGAAAAAAAGTTATTTAAAAAAAATTGATTTTACTTATAATTTTTAATGTGGATTACAATTTTATATGGATTTAATAAAAACAAATTTATTATAGAAATTGATTAAAATTTATTTTAAAATTAAATTTTACAAAAAATAATGAGAATTTATATTATATCTATAATTATTTGTTTCTATCTCCCTAGCATATACTGATGAAATCCCTCAAGACCTTCCCATAAGATAGATTGGCAATATATCAAATAGCGGCCATCATAGGTGGTGATGTAGCTTTCAATGATATCCTATTTATGTCCATAATAAATAACATATCTCATAGAATATTTTTATCAATATGTATTTATTAAATCTCAAATTGGGCTTTGTTTAAGGAAAATAATAGAGATTCAACTTTCTTTTTATACTAAGACAAATGAACCTTATATGGAAGACTCTAACAACTTGATGGCATTTATTCTCCAAAATATATAGATCTTATTATATGGTTTCTTATATTTATTCCTTCATATTCAATGAGAATTTTATAATGGTCATATTTAATAATGAAAATTTTATCTCACAAGTATATTGTGGTTCATTTTAGTTCAATGATATGTGTTACACTAGTTATTAAACATAATATTTATTTAAAATATTAACACTTAAAAACATACCAATGGGTTAATTTGTGGCATGATACTCCGAAAATTAACCAAAAACCTCATTATCAAGGCTTCACAATGTATCATCTCCCTTTATAGTGTGGGATTTACCCTTCACAATATTTTCCACCACCCTCATGACACAATAAATGAACATGGATCACCACTTCATGTTCATGACCTTCAAGTCCCATTCGATGAAGTATCTTCACAAAAATACATCATTGTGTGACCCATGGTTCATGAAATGGATGAAATTTTTCTGAAAAGGTCACAAAACATTAGATAATATTTTCTTAATAATAAAAATTCATTACACCGTCATGGTGTGACTTCCTCTACTTTAACATGTCTTTATGTAAGTTTTTTCTTGTGAAAAAACCTACATAGAGTTATATAATATCATGATAGACAAAATTCTTGGAATTACCTATTTCTTAAACTCAAATGTTCCTCTATATACATAGTGTGATTTCTAAAACAACCTCTCTTCATGATGTGGCCTTTAACTATATGTTTTGGAAAGCCTTCAGTAGTAATATTTATCTTCAAAACAAAATATTTAAATTTTCTCATAAATACATAGACCATAACTGTACAGGTCATTATAAAATACCCACCATTATAATTATTTTACAAGAGAACAACATGATTGAATCTCCTAAATTATAATACATTGAACAGAATCTAATACTACTCCTAATATCTAATTATGAATAGAGCTTGACATGTTTCACTCATCCTTACACTATGCTCAAATACAATGGAATTATTCCAAAAATTCAAAATTCAATTATAAAAACACACCATTCATACCCTGTATAATACACTTATGGATGTTTCCACCTCACCATATTAATTTATATGTAAGAACAAGATTTTGTCTTCCAATATATGAAATTACTAAAAAATTCATAGCCACACAAGTTGATACAAGATCCCATCCACCAATAATGATACATTAATTTCAAGTGTCATCATGAAATCATCCAAACATCCACACCAAATTCCATTTTAAAAACACAATATATTTATATAGTTTGTTCCTCAAACACCAACATTGACCATCATACACCATCTATGATGAATAATGAATATCTAATCTGTATCACTATTGGTTCATGTCAAATTACTTATCAAGAACAATACTGACATCATACTCAATCCAACATTCTATATGAATCCAAAAATTTAGTATTCTATATGGAACCAGATAAATCAAGATTTTCCTAAACATCAATACCTTTGATGTCATTTATACTATACTTCAACTAAACTCAGTGTATCCATCACCCTACCAATATGAGGGTCATATAATAATGACTAATTTAATGCTACCCACAATAGTAGTATCCTTATCACTACCTTGAAAACTAAAAACCTAATCATTTTGGTCAATTAAATCATGTCCCACCATGGGAGGAATTGAAATAGTGCTTTTGGATGGTAAAAAACATGGCCTTATGAATGCCTTCCCATATTTTGAATGCATTCGACTAGTAGTCGGGGTGTATAGAGTGATTTTTGGGAGACTATAACCTATGGTGACAAAAATAATAAAAATAATAGGACAACGAAAGATTTAAAAAAATCGAAATAGAATCAATATAAAAGAAAACTAGTAAAATAAAAAATGAACACATGTTATACATATCATATATTATCTACTGGTACTGAGAATTATAAATAATCAGGATAGATCTTCGATGGGATTATTGTATATGAATATAAAAAAACAAATAAATATCACAAACTCAGTACATAGGAACCACCCAGTCCATTTTCAAAATCTGTTACATCCATCCCATGAAACATTGTAATATCCATTCTCCCTAAGCTTTAGACAATGAACATGATGCATTTCTTATACACAATATGATAAATTATGTACACATCATAAGGGGCCCATGAAGGGTGTGAGTATGAACTTAGTGGGTCACCAATAATTATGTTCCTAGATTACATCTATACTTATACAAGTGTGTGTAAAAAACAAACAAATAAACATCACACACACATCCTATAACCTAATCCAATCAATCATAACATACAAAAGTGATTTTTTACCTGCTTGAACCAAGTCTATAGATGAATGATGCATCCACAGTCTGATATACAAGAATAACCCTCAATATCCCATACATTTATATACCACATGACAATGCATGGTTACCATTACAAAATCCACAACATATCACCAAAATCATTATTCTCTATGAAATTATATCTGGTTAACTTGATATCCCAATGGTATTCCCATATAAATATCACAATCCAATTAGAATTCCACTTATCAATTCAGTATCGTTTTTTGCGGCCTAACATCCCAAAGAGTGATGTTACCCATCCTTACATAGTCTCATATCATCCACCCCATCATAACAATGATCCTCAACCCCTATCTTATGGAATCATACACCATCAAAAACCATCTTCTATTATGAGAATCTCATTTTAACTAAGGGGAATCACCATCCATTATGTCACTTGATCTATGGAGGCCTCAGCCAATGATGAGTGGTCAAAACCACCTCACTAGGCCCTTATCATGTGTGAAAACAACCTCGAAGGTGCTACCAACCATCTAAAATGAGAAAATATAACAAAAAATACTAGGCCACACCTTCAAATAAACATTTCTTCCATCAATTCTAGTGATCAACAACACCTGAGTTCTCACAGGCCAGGAAAAACATATTCCCTTAGAACTAACATAGCTAGAGGCACACTTTAGAGAAATCATATTACCAAAAACATCCTACCAAATCAATAATTGAACTATATTTCATAACATCCATGCCATTCCAGGCTAAAAAATACCCAATAAAACAAGTGAGTACCCTTTGGAACCTCTCTAGGGTAACATAAAATAAAAGTAGTGTAAAATAAGTTACACCTAGAGAACCCCACTAACTCATATTTAGCATGTACCACATATCACATGTATAATATGAATAAAGATACAAACCAACTACATTATAAATATATATTTTTCCTCATCTAATACCATCCATTGATTTATCTTTACTTAGAAGAAATCTGAAAACTAGATAAAAAACCTAAAAATATGCAATAACTCAATAAAAAAACAATACATCAAAAAAACGAGAGGAATAAAATAAGATATAGAGTGTTATAATTACACCAAGAGACCTGTTATGATGTGTAGGACTGAGAAATAGTTATAGATTAGGGTGGACCACTCTCAGAGCCATAAATGAAGAGCAGGAAAAGATCTGAACTACTCCCTATCCAAATAGGCATTCGCCCATCCATTTATATTGTATATATATTTTTTATTTTCTTACTAGACACATTGTTTTATAGCATGTAAAAAGGATCATTCCCTAAAAACACAGGATAGATGGGATATAATTTTCCTGATTAGTTTATATCAAGAACTATACGTTCAAACGGTTAAAGGATAATGGTTACAACTATTTCAACCTCTAGACTATCTAATTCACCAAGAACCTCTCAAGGGTCTCTTCAAACCTAATTGTTTGATAACCCTATAAATGAGTGGGTTTAATCCATAATTAATCTAATACACATGGAATATGTGATATAGGATCTTACAACATCCCCTAGTAATGGTTTATCTCCAATCAATAATTGGGAATATGCTGACCCAAGATCACACTCTAAATGAGCATCCGTGTCTCCCCACATTCCCATATATTGAGATGATACTGAACATATCCATCTCATTTGCAACATCCTATACAACACCAATTACTCAACAAACAAGATAATTCCTTACGTGGAACTCCCCAACTTAGAAATTACCTACTCAATCACTTATTAACCCATTCCACAATATATAAATGGTTCCATGCTAACTATTCCCTCAGTCATGTATGTCCAAACCATCAAATGCCATCAATCCATCATCTCATCAGATAGAAATTTTATATCCATGTCACGTAAGAATCCAATAAGGTCCTACATCACAACCAATGCCCAAAAGTCAAACATCTGTAATGATTCCCAAAGGATCATAAATTTTATTGGATTCCAGTAAAAGTTATATGATTTCAATGTATCCCTTATAATTTATGCACTGTTACCAATACTCATATATTAACTAACATCAAGTTAAATCACCTACCAATTGTGCCCCACATGAACCGGTTTTAAACTTTCTAAAAACAAAAATAACACAACCATGATCATGGAATACATATAACCATTATCAGATCCCCAAACTATTATAAACCTATTAGATCCATGATATATAGAATAATTTAAGCCCATCTACTCGATGAATTTCCAGTTTATGTAGATATACCCGCAAATGAAAACTTAATGTAGTTCCTTGTATCTTTCTCCCTTCCACGTTTTATGCATGCAGTTGTATCCTAGCCACCAAATCTGAGTAATTCCCGTGGTCCTACCTCATATATCAAATTTATACCTTCTCCTTGAAACAAAAATGTTGGAGACATTATTTGGAAACACCTCACATGAGGAATCATCCATACATATGTATGAAAAATCATTGGAGTTCATTCCTACTGAGTCCAAATTTGTCTCAGCTTCTCATAATAGAAGCATACCTTCAACGATCTATTCTTTAGGGGAATCCTCAAGTCTCTGACATGACTACTCTACTATGTATCATCATGACCTTGCATTCAGATACCCATAACACCACTATCTCTCCAACCTAATTCCAATATTTGGATTGATAAATTCATATACATAAATTTTCTCATTGATAGAAATGTATGGTTAACTATGTCTAAGAATGAGGTCAATATTCTCAAAAGCTGCCCTGGATACCCTGGTACCCTAACACCCAATCCAACAATGACATGGCCTAAAGGGAATTCCCAATACCCATGGACTGGGGACTAAAATCCATCTTCAAAGAGAATAAAAGTGGGAAGGGGTTTTCCACAAAAGTAGTTGAAGAAACAGTTACCAGTCAGTATTTTCAAAAGAAAACATCATAGGGATAACAATACCAGAAGTCACATAGGTATTTAAATCCAAAGTACAACCACAACGTACCAGAAATAATAAGATAAAAATTTCCCATGTCACAAAAAACACATTACTACAAGACCACACCATCAATAACAAATACAACCTCCAAGTGCTGCTTTCCAATTTCATGAACCTATTAGGAGGTAATCTACAAAAACATGAATGAATAGGTTGGCTATGAGAAAAAAATCCAAGTAGGGTCCCACCAAGGACTCCATGATAAGATGAAACATCAATTGACAAAATAATTCTATAAATTTAAAATAAGAAAGCTTGGATGTGGAAAATATTATTTAAAAAAATAATGTTTGACATTTTAATTGATGGAAATATTTCATAAAATGTATTTAGAAACATCGGATATGAAATAATTTATACAAATTCAAAAGGCATGTGTAAAACAGTTTATAAATAATGTCATATATCAAAATAATCACAAATGAGAAACATGGTCATCTTATATGAAGAAAAATATTACCAGGTTATGTGATCCTCACAAACTGAATTAGGAGATCAAGGAAATATGTACCGACACGTCCCTCAGACACTGTCTAAAAAGGACTCATCACCATCCCATTAAAGATGTCACCATCATATCTATGTGTTGTTAGAGTTATAAAGCGTCAATAGTGTGTCGTCTCAAATAGCTCACTATCTAACTAGAATTTCATGTGATAAAAAAACAATCAATAATGTGTAATTTATCTCAAAACTGTTGAAAATACAATTAATCCATTTTACATTTCAATATAACAATTTACTTTTTAAAACCTAAATGGATTTTTAATATATTCATATCTTTACTAAGATAAATCCAACAAAGGTTCTTATTAAAAAATTTAAACCAAAATTTTGAAAATACTAATTTAAAATCAATTTGACAAATCAATTGGACAATTTAGTTCAACAATTTAAATTCTCAATTTCTAGAAAATTCCACTACCACACACAAATTATTTGAAATTTCGGTTTTTCAAAACTTACATTCCATATAAAATTCAAATATCTAGTTGAAATGAATTGTGTTTTTTATAATCCCTTCGAAAGAAATTTAATTTATATCAAGAAATTTAAGATTAAATTAATTATCCAATATTAAATGAAATCACATATTGAGACAAAGATATTATGTATCACAACTCCTGCAATGGGAAACTCCAAAAAAGTACACCATAAATGAATATTTTAGAATCAAACCGAGATTTAGGATCCCAAAAAAGTGATTAAATCCTCCAACAACATGAATATATAAAAAACCATAATTAGGGGAGAGGAACAGAGTGGGAGTAAAGGATTTGTAGAATAATTCCTACCGAGGAAGGATTGAATGGAATTCAATTTAATATGATCCACTTCATAAGGGGTTTAATGGACTAAAAATGGGTACCTGATAGCCCTCTAAACCGTGGAAATTCAGATATTCCAAGTTAGGGTTGAGTTGTGGTCCAAAATAGGGTTCAATAAATTTTAAATCAATTTTTTGAATAATTAATTCATACACACAGATTTAGTTAGGTAGGGATACACGGTTTGTCAAACTGTACACCAAAACCGTGTGAACATATAAAGGGGTTGACTATTTCAATTTGTTGGAAAATTGTTTTTCAAATCATGAACCAACTGCGAAAACTATCATTTCATATTTTTGTATGGTTTTCACAAGCAGGGAAAATGGTTTTATAAAACCCAGAAACAACAATGAAAAGATCATGATCCTTCCATGATTTTCCTAATATCACACAAAGCAACCATAAAAGAGACCAAACAAAAGCATGATTGAAATAGGGGTTTAGAATTACTTAAAAATAGTAATAGTATGTTACAAACTCCCTTCTATAAAAAATTTCTATCCCCAAAATTCATGTTAGGAATATTTCAAGTAAAAAATATTTGGTCACAAATATCTCATAAACGTCTCTCTCTCCAATATCTCCTTTGTATGGGAACCATGTTTCCATAGAACTAGAACCAAATGGTATCATCCTACCATGATGTTCCTTAGTTTCAGAATTGACTATCCTGAGTAGATGTTCAGTAATTGATAAATCTTGTTCCATGTAAAGATCACCCTAACCCAGAACATGACATGGATTAGAAATATTCTTTCCTAGCTACTATACATTGAAAAAATTATGTATCAATATAAAGTATGGAGAAAATTCCAAACTATAAGCTAACTTCCCCACCTGTTTAACTACCTCAAAAGGATCCACAAAAAAGGAACAATTATCCCTTCTTCCCAAGTCTACGATGACACAAAAGAGGTGAAACTTTCAAGAAAAATTTATCACCAATGGAAAATTCCCTTAATCTATAATGATGATCATCATAAAACTTATACCCTATTTGTGATGTCATTTTTCTCTAATTTAACAAGAATATAATTTCAATCATCCCTTGAACCAAGATCATTACAACAAATTAAATTTCATAGATATCTTACCAACACAAGTGAGATTTATATGGCCAACCATAACAGGATTCAAAAGGATCCATTCTAACCATGGAATGGTAACTATTGTTCTAAAAATCTCAACCTATCCCAAATGGTCATCCCATCCCCCACAAAATTTATAAACACATGTTCAAAAATTATCCCAAATAAAAATATATAGATATTTCTTTCTAGATAGAAGAATCTGGATGGTATAACATAATGAAATGAAAATTATATCCTAGTGAACCCTGGAGGCCTCTTCAAAAATGATAAGTAAACTGAGGATCTTGATTAGAGACAATAATAGATGTAAAACCATGAAAATTGGCAATCTCATTCCCATAGATATTTCCTAGCTATTCAAATTTGGTTATTTCTTGAATGGGTAAGAAGAGAGCCGATTTAGTGATCCTATCAATCACAACCCATGTAACATTTTTCATTTTCTCGGTATGTAGAAACTCCCACCAAAATGTACACACACATATATATATAATCCAACATCTCAGTTAGGCCTAGAAGTGGATGAAGTTAACCCAAAGGTCTTTGGTGGTGAGCCTTGACCTGTTGGATTGTATAACAATGAGAGGGAAAAATTACATTGAACCATATCATACCTGGAAAACAAAGTCAACACTACATATCATAGAACTTCATTATGGTTCATGGGTTCACAACCCACATTGAATTATAGTAATCCCCCATAACAACTTTTCGCACTAGAAATTGTAGAACCTACACTTTTTTGGAATCATAGAATACATTCCATAAAGAATGAACCCTTAGAAATAGTTTTCCCACCACAAAGAGAGTCTCTAAGACTATGGAATTAATCATTAGGTTATTGTTCCAAAAAAATCATCTCAAGAAGAGAGGAGGTCAAATTAACATTGGCCAAGGAAAACATGATCGAAGATTCCTATACTACTATATGAAACTATGGAAAAAGTGACATCGTTTTATACTATTCCGATTATTCTTTCTGGACATGGGTCTGAAGTTTCCTTCTCAATGTATCTATGATGATAATTACTTTCCCTTAGTTATAGTAAATGGTGAAATCAATAGAATATATCTACTCCATACAGTGCATCCGGTATATAATAAATTGTTTTTTTGAGAATATATAACTCAATCTCTTATTGTCGAAAAACATGGTAAAACTTTCCAAGAAAATTTAATGCCACAAACTCATAAGTTCATGCATCACATATACGAGTTAAAGGTCATGGGTCAGATAATTATTTTCATTTGGAATAAGCTACTGAGTGAAATAGGCAATAAAGTGATCACACTACATATGAACTCAACCCAAACCTGAACCTGATGTGTCACAAAAGACCATATAGCCCTGTGTGACCTCTATATTATTCGACACTGGAATAGTAGTAAATAGACATTTCAACTCAAAAATAGAACTCTAAATTTATTATCACAAAATTTAATTACTCCCTTCTATGTTAGAGCTATAATCAGTGAATCCAACTATCAGATGTCCTTTATAAATCAGTGATAATATCCAGCAAAACCCATGTCCCGAGGTATATTGAAACAATTATGAGGTTTTCCCCTGTCATAAATTCCCCCACCATTTTAGTATCAACAAAATTACAATTTTACAAAACCATGTTTACCCAGAGAATCACATCCGAAATCTAGAAATCACATTTTGAACACTTTGCATAAAGTCAATAATTTATAAACAATTCTAGAACTGCTCTAAGATGACACATATGATCCTCATCAGACATATATTAAAATAGGATTTCATACATAAGGATAACCAAAAATGTATCAAGATACCCAAGAAAATACCTTTTATTAAATATATAAAGTATACATGTAACGACCCATAATTTTCATGGAATTTGTTTTCTTAAATTATTTGGGATTTTACGATTATGCAGTTTATGACGGCACCCGATTTCGAGGCCTGGTGTGCCCGGAAAAGTTTTCTGAAGTTTAACTCAGGTACGCTCAGGGAACGAATGAGTAGCTTTTTTCAATCTTTCTAACTGGTACTTTCAATCAAAATCTGAGGGCACAGATAAACTCACAGCGCCGGTAATTACTTAAGGGGACCTTTACCGTAGTTGCGTTTTAAGCGGGTTGAGATTTAATTTTTTTGGGGATTTAGTATAAAATAAATAGAATTGGTGGAACAATTTTATTTCTATGGTTGGTGGTTAATTCCTCCAAAGGGGAGTTGAAGGTGGGGCCCAAACCCACATAACCTCCCATGGGAGGATATTTGTGGGGTGGGGCACACACGTGACCTAAATCCTTGATCTCCCCTAAACCCCTTAAACCCCCCCCCCCCCATTAAACTCATTTATTTAATGTTGATAACCCCTTGATTTTTAATGGAGTAACTCTTCCTCTCCCCTCTCTCCCACTTTAATTATTGCCAAAACACACCTTAATTAATTGATTGAACCTCTTAAATTAAATTAATTAAATGTTTGGATTTTAAATTTTGAGTGCATGGTATGATTAAATAAAATAAGAAGAAGACTTATTTTATTTTGGTTGGAAATTTTTGTGTGAGGAGTAATTGGGAGAAATTTAGAGTTTTTGAAGAACTTCATCCTCAACGAAGTACGATTCTTCTCTGACGAAGAACATCTATCCTTCAATGTAGAATGACTCAGCAACCACGGTTCTCCATACTCTTATTTCTTCACGACAAGGAAGGAGACACCAATGTGGGGAACTCGCCAACGATGACACGTCTTATATTCTTTTATCTGCATCAATAGAGGAGACATCAATTCCTTAGATGCACTCCAACGACGTTTACGAATCCTCACCTCACAACGTAGTCTTCTGCGTCACCAGATGCACGAAATCAATTGTTGAGGTAGGGTGAATTATTTCAATTTTATTGAAAATAAAATTGTATGGTTGTGCTTTGTGAAACTTGTTCATTCAAGGCTATGTGTTACCGTCTAACGCAGAGGGCAGGGGCCGAACGAACACGTCCCGACGACACTCCGCTGGAAAATTATCCCTTTGGAATTGGAAACCGGAGGCTGGGAAAGAACGACGGCGTCACACCGTGCTAGAAACATGGATAAGGAAGCCGACGTCGTCGTGCCAACTGTGCTGGAGGAACAGCAGCCCGCATCGCAGGCCGCTTCGGTGGAAGAACCGGTCGGCCCGTCGGCCGGCCGGGCGGAGGCGAACCGCGGTGCCAGGAGGGCGATTCTCTGAGGAACCGGCCGAATCCTCGGCCGGCCTGGCGGAGCTGGACCACAGCGCTAGAAGGGTGCCTCATTGGAAGACCGTCGGCCCGCCCGTGCAGGCCGCGTGCGCCAGAAGGCCGACCGCCCATGTCGGCCGGTTTGTGGAGGGTGGTACCTCTGGATTAGGTAGCCAGGGGCCGCGCCCCTTCCTCGGACCGCTCGGCCTTCGGGCAGAGCCGCGCGGCCAGCCGACCGAGCTAGCTTGGCCGCGCGGGTCCGGGCCGAGCCGGGCCGCACCTGGCTAGGCCACGCTCCTCGGGCCAGGCCGTGCGACTCACCAGGACGGTCAGACCCCTTTTCCGGGTCGATCCTGCTAAAACCGAGTCAACCCGACCCATCAGCCCATCGGGCGCATCTGACCAGGCCGTTTTCACTTAAACGTGAAATTTGCAAAGACTGTTGTGTCCAATCGACGCTCCATATGTGACATTGGGACTCTTTCGAAGAGACTGTCCTTTTGCGATACTCTAAGTGTGTTTTGGAATGTTTTGGTAAACAGCCAGGTTTGGAACAAGCATTTTTTCAACCGGGCCCCTGCAACGGAAAATCCAATATCTCTCCGACCAGGCGTCTGTTTGACGCGCCGTCTGTCGCGTTGGGTTCCTTTTAATGAGATAGAACTTCGGGATACATCAACTCTGGACTTCCTGATAGTTTATGTATCGACCCCATTTAGTCGTGGAGCGGACCATCCCGAAAATGAGTACGATGTGTACGTGAACCCTAGAGCTGGCTGCGACTACGACGACGATGAAAACTGTACTTGGATCCTACACAGGTTCGATAGTGAGGATGACTGTAATTGGATCCTACATGGGTTCGGCAGCGAGGACGGTTGTACTTCGATCCTCTGTGGGTTCGGCAGTGATGATGACTATACATGGATCCTATGTGGGTTCGGCAGCGATGGTTATTGTACTTGGATCCTACGTGGGTTTGGCATCAACGACTTCTGTACTTAGATCCTACGTTGGTTTGGAAGAGGAGATGATTCAATGAAAACATCTAATCATCTCCACCCCTCTTCTTGAGTAGTATAACTGTGTGAGATGAGTCTTGAATTTCAATCATTATCATTGTTATGATTTACTTCTTTCCTGTGTGGACTTTTTGTCCATGGGGTTGGAGAATCGATCCGAACTGAGATTGATGACTTCAATATATATATGGGCATATACCTAAGTAGAGCTGGTTGATACTTCGTGTTTGTATTTTTCCATTGTGGTTTATCGTTGGTGGATTTTGGGAGACCTTCAGGGGTATTAGGGTTCCTACTGAGTGTCGTTATACTCACCCCTGCAAAAGCATTTCCCGCAATACATTGTGTTGGTTGCAGACGACGGACATCACTGACTGTGGTCGAGGCTTGCGGAGCTGGATGGTATCCGGAGGTGGACCACCTGGCAGGATGTACACAGAGTGGATGGGCGACCCTGAGGTACGAAAGATACTATCTATACCCACCCTTCAGGGGGGATTCCTGGAGGAAGACTCGGTGGTTGCTGCTTTACTTTTCATCTGTTACTTTCATTCTCAGTTGTACTATACTTATAGTTGGGTTTGTATACTGGCACATTTACTTTCCTGCACTTAATTTTGTACTCAGTTTACTTTAGGTTTACATTAGCTTGCGTACTCTATTGTGTTTGTTTCCTTTTATAAAGACAACACCTTCCCTTTTTACCGGGATTTACGCCTTTGGAGCTAGTCTCCAGCCCCTGGCCTCTGGAAGGCGGGCTTGGGGTAGTCATGACAAGGGGCCCGAGGTTGGGTCATGAAAAATTGGTATCAGAGGAGTCAGTTCTACTACAGAACTCATGACTCTGATAATTTATTTCAGTGGAGTAATAGTGTTAAGGGTATTGAGTGTGGTTATCAGTCTAGGGAGTCTACTGTTGGTGTGGTGGCCGACATATCTATACATCAGGTACCAGACTTATGATTTCCAACTTAGTGCACAGAAGGTCTGATTGCATGTGTGTTTCAAAAGTTTTCACTGTGATTACATTATGTTAGCTCACCAGGTATATTGTATTAACCGTGTCACACCTGTTACTTTATGGGATGGCCCCAAAAAGGTATCCAGCTAGGGTTCGTAGTTACGTACGGGATGACATCCCACCGAGCGATGAGGCTTCGGTGCAGGGCCCCATTACAGTAGAGGTACCAGCGGTACCTCTACCCACTGGGCCACCGATACCACCAGCTCTAGCAGCGGACTGTGCACGTCTCCTGAGTGCGCTACACAAGTTTCAACAATAGAGGCCGCCCAGGTTCCGCGGATAGACGAACCCTCAGGATGCCGAGGATTGGCAGGAGGCTATCGTCCGAGTCTTCAGATTGGTAGGGACACCAGGTGATCTTATGTTGATTCATACCACGAGTCTCCTACATGCATCTGCAGGTAGATGGTGGAGCCTGATGCTCCAGGTGCACGATGAGGCATCTCTACTTTGGATGGACATTGAGAGCCTCTTTCGCTCGTAGTTTGTTCCAGCCACCCTCCGTGCGGTTCGCATCAAGAATTTAGTACAGTTGCGGCAGGGAAAAATGTCAGTAGCCCAGTACTCAGTGAGATTTACCGACCTCTTGCGCTATTCCATGGACATGGTACGAGACCCATTCTTCCGGGCTTGGACTTTCGAGCAGGGATTAAGTCATGAGATCAAGGATTCGATTATCTCCCTCAGCATTCTGACGCAGGTATGAGTACTAGAGTGAGACCTTCTTGTGGTGAGCTTTATTTCTGAGCCTACGCCAGCAGTGAGGCCTACCTTAGGGAGACACATAGAAGAGTATTCTATAGCCGGTAGTAGACAGATGTCCCAGAGGTCCAAGAAGACAAGGCCATCAGGTTGGCAACCTCATGGTATGGGTTCTGATGTGCGGGGAACACGCATCAGATCCAGTCATACGAGATGCAGGTAGTGCTATGCATGCAGAGGGCATGGACACATGGCTCATTACTGCCCGACCCACCATGCAGAGGAGCAGAAGACAGTAGAGGGACCTCCCAGGAAGAGGTAGATGTTCAACCGTGGTGGTCCACATGGAGCAGACGGATGAGGCAGAGGAGATGGTCGAGCAGCAGGTGGTGGATGATGCTTCGAGGCTCTATAACCACCACCACCAGGAGGGCCACCCCGACCACAGGGAGCTGGCAGATAGGGGCAGTCTGAGCTCCATGAAGTCTAGGCCTACGACCACGGTGCACCTGAGATGATTCAAGGTACTATATGCGTCTACTCTATCATTTCTGGAATTCTTATAGACACAGGGGTGAGTCATTATTTTTTTTCCGCTACCCTTGTTCGGAGTTCGGAGATTCTGATGAATCCATTGGCTCAATTCTTATGGCTAGAGACTCCTATGAGAGTAGACTTGATGATTACACACTTGTTCCGGCAGTTTGAGCATACTCTAGGAGGGGAGATCTTCGGCTGGGATCTTCTTTTAGCGGCGCCGAGGCCTTACGACGTCATCTTGGGTATGGAATGGTTATCTATAGTCCACGCCCAAATCGACTGTATTAGGCACAATGTGTGGTGTGTCCGCATAGATGGGAGCAGGTTCGCCTTCACCGGTGAGAAGGGAGCCTTTGCAATTAATGATGGACTTACGTAGAGGAGAGGGTAGTCGATCACAAATCAGTTGGCCAGTCTCATCCTAGGAGCGGTTGATGTGCGGAGCCCGAGTTTTCCTATTGTGGTGGAACTGTATGCGGACGCTTTTCCTGAATATGTTCTATGACTACCTCCTCATAGAGAGGTATATTACTACATTGACATGTACCCCGTGACAACACCGATATCCACTCCAGCATATCACATGGCTCCCTCCAAGCATCGTGAGTTGCGAGTATAGCTGGAGGACTTAGAGGGAAAGGGATTCATTCGACCCAGTTTTTCACCCTTGGTGTCTCAAATTTTTTTCGCCAAGAAGTTGGATGGGAGCTTATGAATATGTGTCGACTACCGTCGCATAAACTAGGTGACCGTCAAGAACAAGTACCCACTCCCGAGGATTGATGACCTCTTTGATCAGCTCAAGGGAGCACTATGGTTCTCAAAGATAGACCTCGGGTCAGGCTATCACCAACTCAGAGTTCGAGACGAGGATGTGCAGAAAACGGCCTTCAGGTGTCGGTATGGCCACAATGAGTTCTTGGTTATGCCTTTCGGCGTAACCAATGCTCTAGTAGTTTTCATGAGGCTCATGAATAGGATCTTCCGGCCTTACCTTGATCGATTTTTTGTAATCTTCATTAACGACATACTAATTTACATGACTACTAGGGAGGAGAACGCCTACCACTTTTGGGTTATACTGGATACACTCAGAGAGAACCAGCTTTATGGAAAGCTCTCTAAGTGATAGTTTAGGATTCAAGAGGTTTATTTCATGGGACACGTTATCTCGGAGGCTGGGGTTGCAGTGGACCCAGCGAAGATTGTGGCGGTACTTGCTTGGGAGACACCCAGGAGCGTGACTGAGGTGCGGAATTTCCTAGGTCTGGCTGGGTACTATCGGTGATTTGTGCCAGACTTCTCCAAAGTTGCAGCACCGCTTTCAACTTTTAAGAAGAAGGGGAAACCCTTCGTGTGGTCAGATATATGCCAACAGAGCATTCAGGAGCAGAGATAGTGACTGACCAGTGCGCCCATCTTGAGGCTACAGGAGGAGGGTGTCAGGTACGTAGTTTACTGCGATGAATCAGGAACTAGACTCGGGTGTGTCTTGATGTAGGAGCGGGCAGTGATAACCTATGGTTCATGACAGTTGAGGCAGCACGAGCAGAACTATGCTACCCAGGATATAGAGTTAGCAGCAGTGGTTTTCGCCTTGAAGATGTGGCGGCACAATCTGATGGGCGAGTGGTTTAAAGTCTAAATTGACCACCAGAGTCTCAGGTACATATTTTAGTAGAAGGACCTGAACCTGAGACAGCGGCGATGGCTCGAGTTCTTCCAGGACTATGACTTTGAGATAGTCTATAATCCTGAGAAGGGGAACATTTTTTCTAATTCTCTTAGCAGGAGACCGGGAATTAAGCTACTTGGAGAGGTGTCAATGAAGCTATCCGCATTACAGATATCTATCGTAGATAGAGATGGAACAACCTTTCTATAGTCGCTCATAGTCACCCCTCCTCTACATCAGCGGGTCAAAGAGGCACAAGTTGGGGACGTTGACTGTGAGATGCGACGTGCACATATATCCACAAGACATGCACCTAATGGATTTTATGTGGGAGGAGAGCATGTCATCCTCTTCAGGGGACGTACCATGGTACCCGTTGCATTACAGGAGGAGGTTCTGACGGTGTTTCACACTTCCCCTCTGGCGGTACATCCAGGAGTAGCGAAGATGTACTAGGATCTCAGATGACAGCACTGGTGGCCAGGTATGAAGAAGGCTGTTGAAAAGTTCGTTTCAAGATGCCTCACCTGCCAGAAGGTAAAGGCAGAGCACCTAGTACTGGAAGGCTTGGTGCAACCCTTACAGGTCCCAGAGTGGATGTGGGATGAGATATCCATGGATTTTATGATGATGCTTGCACGTACTTTCAGAGGACACTACTCCATCTGGATGATTGTCGACCGACTCACCAAGTCAGCCCACTTCCTACCTATCATAGAGCAGGGCTCAGTGGAGATCTTGGGACGCCTCAACGTTCATGAGATAGTACGGCTTCATGGTGTTCCATCATATATCTTCTCCGATCGAGATGCTCGATTTACTTCCCGTCTTTAGAAGGGGTTGTAGGAGGCATTTGGGACGTAGCTACGCCTGAGTACCGCCATTCATCCTTAGACAGATGGCCAGACAGAGAGGACCATTCAGACACTCGAGGACATTCTCCGTGCATGTATCATTGACTTTGGTCGCAGCTGGGAGGACGACCTACCCTTATTGGAGTTTTCATACAACCACAATTACCACTGCAACATTGGGATGGCACCATACGAGGCATTGTACGACCGACTTTGCAGATCACCTATGTGCTGGACTGACCCTGGGGAGTCAACACTCGTAGGACCAGAGATGGTTCAGGCTATGATAGGGAAGGTGCAGATCATCCAGGAGCAGATGAGGACTGCACAGATTAGACAGAAGTCTTATGCTGATAGGAGACAGAGACCACTAGAGTCTGAGGATGGCGATCACATTTTATTATGGGTCTCACCTCGATGTGGATTACAGATATTTGTACAGGGCATCAAGATATCTTCACACTTCATCGGAACATTCCAGGACCTCAACAGGGTAGGTGAGGTGGCTCACCGCCTGGCCCTTCCACCTCAGTTACACCGGGTGCACGACGTCTTCCACGTATCTCAGCAGAGGAGATATGTGCACGACCTGAATCACATCATTGATCATGGGGAGATGGACATCAATGATGGGGAAACAAATGCAGAGGTCCTGATGGAGATCGAGGATCGACAGGAGCACGCCCTACATGGATGTTTGATTCCTCTAGTGCGAATTTGTTGGCAGCATGGAAACCTCCAAGAGAGCACATGGGAGCGAGAGGCTCAGATGCATGCACAATACCCTCTTTTTTCTATATTTTATGTTTTATCTTTATGGTGACGTAAATCCCTGAGGTGGGGTTAATGTAAAGACCCAAAAATTTCAAGGATTTTTTTTAAAAATTCCTTTGAATTTTACGAGTACGTAGTTTTTGACGGAACCTGATTCCAAGGCCCGGTGTGCCCGGAATATTTTTTTGAATTTTAACTTGGGAACGTTCAGTGAATGAACGAGCGTCTTTTTTTAATATTTTGAACTGGTACATGGAATTAAAATCTGATGGCACCGATGAACTCGCAGTGCTGGTAATTGCTTAAGGGGACCATTACCGCATTTTTGTTTTCAGCGGGTTGAGATTTAATTTTTTTGTGGATTTAGTTTAAAATAAATAAAATTGGTGGCACAATTTTTTTTATGGTTGGTGGTTAATTTCTCCAAAGGGAAGTTGAATTTGGGGCCCACACCAACATATCCTCCCATGGGAGGTTATTTGTGGGTTGGGGCCCACACGTGACCTAAACCCATGATCTTCCCTAAATCCCTTAGACCCCCCCCCCCATTAAACTCCTTTATTTAATGTTGACAACCCCTTGATTTTTAATGGAGTAACTCTTCCTCTCCCCTCTCTCCCTCTTTCATTCATTCCAACGCACACCTTAATTAATTGATTGAACCTATTCAATTAAATTAATTAAGTGTTTGAATTTTAAATTTTGTGTGCATGGTAAGATTAAATAAAATAACTGGAAGCCTTATTTTATTTGGGTTGGAAATTGTTGTGTGAGGAGGAATTGGGAGAACTCTAGAGTTTTTGAAGAACTTCATCCTCAACGAATAATGGTTCTTCTCGGAAGAAGAACATCGACCCTTCAACGTAGAATTACTCAGCAACCATGGTTCCCCATCCTCTTCTTTCATAGCAACAAGGAAGGAGACACTGACGTGGGGAACTCGCCAATGAAGACACGTCTAATATTATTTTCTCTGCATTAATAGAGGAGAAATCACTTCCTCAGATGCACTCTGACGACGTCTATGAATCCTCACCTCGCGACAACCTCTTTCGCGATGCCCGATGCACGACATCAATAGTTGAGGTAGGGTGAATTGGTTCAATTTTATTGAAAATAAAATATTTTGGTTGTGCTTCATGAAGCATGTTCATTCATGGATATGAGTTACTGTCTAATGCAGAGGGCGCGGGCCGAACGAACATGGCCTGACAACCCTCCCCTAGAACTTTATCCCTTTGTAATTGGAAACTGGAGGTGGGGAAATAACGGTGTCATCGGGTCGTGATGGAAACATGGAGAAGGAAGTCGGTGCTGTTGCACCAGATGTGCGGGAGGAACGACAGACCACATTGCGGGCCGCTTTAGCGGATGTACTAGTAGGTCGGACGGACAGCCGACTAGAGGCGAACCGCGGTGCCAGGAGGGCACCGCGCTGAGGAACTGGCATGCTCGTCTGCCGGCTGGGCGGAGCTGGACCACGGCGCCAGGAGGCCGCCGCGCCGGGAGACCGGAAGCCTTCCCGTACGGGCTGCATGCGCCAGAAGGCCTGCAAGTTTGGGGAGGGCAGAGCCACTGGTTCGTACTGGCGGGGGCCGCGCCCCTGCCTCGGACCGCTCGGTCGGCCGGCCTATCCAGTCGAGCCGCGTTGTGTCTTGCCGAGCCTGGTCGTGCCCGGCTGCGCCGCGCCGCGTCGTGCTCCTCGGTCCAGGCCGTGCGTCTCACCTGGCTGGTCCGACCCCTTTGTCGGGTCAGACCCACCAAAATTTAGTCGACCCGACCCATCAGCCCATCGTACTGGGCCATTTTTCACTTAAACATGAAATTCATAAAGAATGCGCGTCCAATCGATGCGCCGTCTGTGGCCCTTAGACTCTTTCGACGAGATGGTCCTTTTGCGATACTCTAATTGAGTTCTGGAATGTTTTGGTAAACGGCCTGGTTTGGAACAATCATTTTTCCAACCGGGCCCCTGGAACAGAAAAACCAATATCTCTCCGACTGGGCGTCGGTTTGACGTGCCGACTCTCACGTTGGGTTACTTTTAATGAGACAAAACTTCAAGATAAATCAACTCTAGACTTCGTAAAAGTTGATGTATCGACCCCTTTTACTCGTGGAGCGGACCCTCCTGGAACCAAGTACGATGTGTGGAGGAACCCTAGAGATGGCTGCGACTGCAATGACGATGACAACCGTACTTGGATCCTATGTGGGTTCGGTAGCGAGGTCAACTATACTTGGATATTATGTGGGTTCGGAAGAGAGGACGACTGTACTTGGATCCTCCATGAGTTCGGCAGCGATGATGACTGTACTTGGATCCTACGTGGGTTCGGCAGCGATGGTCACTGTACTTAGATCCTACGTGGGTTCGGCAACGATGTCTTCTGTACTTGGATCCTACGTGTTTTCGGAAGAGAAGATGATTCAGAGGCTACATCTAATCACCTCCACTACTCTTCATGAGTAATATACATGTGTGACCTGAGTCTTGAATTTCAATCATTCTCATTGGTATAATTGACTTCATTCCTGTGTGGACTGGTTGTGCATGGGCACGGAGGTTGGAGCTGAACTGAGATTGATGACTTGGGTATATGTATGGGCATATATCTAATTACAGCTGGTTGATACTTCATGTTTGTATCTTTCCTTAGTGCTCAAGCCTTTTGGATTCTGGGAGACCTTTAGGGGTCTCGGGGTTCTTACTGATTATCGTTATACTCACCCTTGTACGGGCATTGCCCACACTACATTGTGTTGGTTGCAGATGAAGGACAACACTGATCGTGATCGAGGCTTGTCAAGTTGGACGGTATCCGGAGGTGGACCACCAGATAGGACGTACATGGAGCAGACAAACTGACCCGTGGTACCGACGAGACTATATGTACCCACCCATCAGGTGGGATTCCTAGAGGGAGACTCAGTGGTTTCTGCTTTACTTTTCAGCTGTTGTACTTTCTTTCTCATTTCTACAGTTCTTACTGTTGGATTTGTACACTGGCCCATTTACTTTCCAATACATTCTTTTATACTCAGTTTACATTGTGTTTACACCATCTTATGTACTCTGTTGTATTTGTTTACTTTTATAAATACATTTCCTTCAATATTTACCTGGATTTAAGCCTTTTGTGCTAGTCACCAGCCCCTGGCCTATGGAAGTCGGGTTTGGGGTAGTCACAACACGGGCCCCGAGGACGGGTCATGACAATACAAGATCATTTTCTAGACCAAATGGCATAAAAAGGTTCTCATAATGGCCACACCCTCTCTCCATGACAATTTTTAGAATGTTGTATTCCCTTAATCTCAAATGATGGTAACTATATCTGAGATTAATCTTCATGAACCCCATTTCAAAAAGTCAAATATATCATTTATATGTGGAAAAATTCTATTTCTTTACATTAAATTGATTGAGTTTTCGATAATCAACAGAAATGAAATGTGAAATATTATCTTTCATAGAAAATACAATAGACACCACCTATGGTGATAGAATCATGTGTATAAAGCCTTTATCTAATTTATCATCCATATAATTATTGATATCATTAATTTTATCTGGTTCTATGTTGTAAGAAGGAATAGATACTGGCTTTGTACTAGATACTAAATCGATTGAAAACTATATCTCCCTTACCTGTGGTAGACCAGAGAAGTCAGAATTAAATAATTAGAGAAACATGAAAACCACTAGAGTGAGATCATCACTAAAAAATTCATACTACTAATCAAAAGAGGACTCTAATATTACATTCCCCAACTATGGATAAGATGGTCTGATGGTCCGACTGTATTCATCCTTGGGTCACATTCTCCTTAGATGATATGGAAAACCCAAATTGTTGAAGTAAATGACACCCACTGAAGATAATAGTCACTTCAAGATTTATTATGAGTGATCCAAGCCATCCCAATTATTTTATCAAGAGATTTTATGTATGGAGCCACAAATCCCTAGAAATATCATTCTATGATAAAATTATGGCACAAGTTGAACAATGGAGACCCCGATCTCTATTCTTTCCAAGGAGTGTAGTAATTTCCATCACATAACATAAAGATATCCATAGAATGATTTATAAAACTCAAAAAATGCGTTTAAATGAATAAATTATATGAACCAGTATCAAATAAAGAATTCACTAAATGTGTTGAAATAGTGTTGATAGCTCTCACAGTCAATGAAACCATATCTGCTTCCTCTGGAGACTCATCCACTACATGGATAATCTTATTTATGGATGTTTGTGGATGGAACCTCGTAGTCCTTGATTCATCTGATTTAACCATTTTTTTCATAAATGATCCCATCCAACTATGTGTAGCATAACATACATGACATAACTTCTTCAAGTGGCCTGAGCATCTGCAGGAACCTCATAACTTGGGTGACTCAACACAAACCTATTTAGGGTTCTTAGAATGGAAACACTTGTAGAAAATCAATGTCTCACTTATAGGAACTATATGAGGTCTAGAAGAACCCTCTATCCAAAACCAAATTTAGAATCATCATTCTTCCTATTCGCTTTATGGGAACTCACAGAGCTTCCACCAGGAGGAAAAGGAACTTCCGTCAACACTGAATTTATAGCTAGGTCCATATCAACCATTAGCACTCTATCCATCACATCAAAATAATTATAGATATTCAGTAAGTGAAAATGAGAATTAATATCATATCTATGTCCTGTATCGATCATTCAAGTATTCATCTTCTCATTCGATACTATATCAGGCATGAACTATATATGCTCAACAAAACCGTTTTCATATTCTATCACAGTCCTGTCATCTTGCAATAGTTTGAAAAATTATTTATCTTTTTCTTACACCGCCGTCTATATATATAAATTAAGAGTAAAAATAGATTTAATTTCCTTCCACTCTAAGCCATATTACTTATTTTTCATCACCATAGTGTCCCAACATCTCCTTCTAGGCTGTTCCATCTTGAAGGGGGAACATTTCACCTTGTAAGATTTAGGTTCCTCTAATAACTCAAATAAATGATAAACCATTGTCATCCAATTCTAAGTCTCTAGAGGATCGAATGAGCCGTGGAATGTCTGTGGATTATAGAAAAGGAATTCCTAATCCTGAATCATGAATTCATCTCTTAGAGATTCCACTGCTAGAGCATAAACATGAATGGGTGTAGTTTCTTGTCCCAAATCTTGAAAAACATACATAATAGCCTCAAAAATATTATAGTCTATAAGTGGTTTTTTTCACTATGATTGATCATCATCTCCCTCTTATATTTGATTCACATGTCTTATAAGAGGCATGAATCTACAAAACATCAGCTGACAACATTGAAGATGTCAGAAAGGCTACTTAGATCGACACTGAAATAAGAAAAATAAGGAAATTAATCCGAATGGATAATAAAACAAGATTTCAATTGCAACTATCCTAATAAAATGATGTAAAAATACTATACCTATTCCTCAAGTCATATTTCCTAGACCACCCTTGCTGACTTAAGACTCATTTACATGAGAGATGATCATACACTAACTTAGAGCTACCTCTTAAGTACTGAAAATATTACCAAACAATGTACTAACATCAAGGAAAAATATTTATTATACACCTACGATACCAGTTTGTGATAAATCATCCTGGATACACTAGTAATGTGATACCCTATCCAACACTGACATAGACTAAATAGAATTACCTATCCCCATGGGTTGGGGACTAGAACCTAGAATCATACATGATAATGGTGGGAATGGTTTTTCCATTTAAATTGTTAAAGAAATAGTTAAAAGATAGTATGTTCCAAAAAGTATTACCGGTGGAAAATAATAATAAGAGTCAAATAAGAATATAAACCCAAATTAAAATCACAATGTTCTAGGAAGAAAAAAAACAATCTAAGTCCCTATAGACACAAAAATCCAAGACCAGAAGATTAACAAAAAATACAACCTCCAAGTAGTAGTTTCTCCTTTCATGAACCCCGTAATAGGAAATATACAAACACCTGAAGAAAGAGGTAGGGTGTGGGATATTATACCATTAATTTCTCACCAAGGATTCCATAATAAGATGAAAAATTAATTAAACAAATAAATATTTCAATTCAAAATAAACAAGAAAGGTAATAAAAATCATATTTAAAAAATCATTATTTAGATTTTAATTGATGTATATATTTAAAAAAATATTCTTAGTAATCATTTTTTACAAAACAATTTAAATAAATTCAGATGACATGTGTAGAATAATTTTAAAAAATGGTGGATGTAAAAATAATAGAAACTGAGAATCGTTATCATTTATTAAGAGTTGTGATATTTTAATGTTGTGGGATCCTCACACAATTGAATAATTTATCATGAAAATATGTGTACACACATTGCTCAGACACTGGTTAAAAAGGAAACAACACTACCCCATCTTGGATGTGACCTACTACATTGTGTTTTTTTAGAGTTGTAATATACTAATATAGTGTTTTCCAAAAGAACTCACTTACTACCAAGGCTTTGATGTGATAAAACAACAATCAATAATAGGTAATGTTTCTCAAAAAATTTCCATTTGAAATTACCCTATTTTCCATTTCAATATAATGATTTCCATATAAAAACCAAAAATGGGGTTTTAATAAATTTATGAATTTTCAAGGATAAATAAAACCAATGTTCGTATAAATAAAATTTTAGCTATTTTTCCCAAATAAATTTTTTAATTCAATTTCAAAAACAAATTTCCCAGGTTAATTCCACTATTTAATTTCACAATTTATGTCAAATTTCATAATCACGCACAAATTCCTTAGAATGGGTGGTTTTCTCAATTTTAAATGATATATAAAATAAAAATCCCAATTTTATTAAAATTTGTTCTATTAATAATTTAATTTAAAGTAACATAATTTTAATAAATAAATCTATGGTTAAATCAATTGGCCAATATTTAATTGAACCACCTAACGAAACAAAAGACATCACATATCACAATACCATCAATGACAAACTCCAATGAAGATCTTTGGAATCAAATATCTATGAATCAACCCTAGATTCAGGATCCAAAACCATGAAGACTGGATCCTCCAATATCATGGAGATCAGATAGACCCTAAGAAGGAGGAGGAAGACAGTGTAAGAGAAGGAATAATGGAATAATTCTTACTAGTAAAGGATCAAATGATGTTTTCCATGGTTCGATTCAAATAATAAGGGGTTTGGAGGATCCAAAATGAGTCATTGAGAGATCTCCCATCCTTGAAAAATTATCTATCTTATGTTAGGTTTGATAGGGTGTCCAAAATAGGGTTCAAGGAATTTTAAAACAATTTTTGAAATAATTAAATATTGTGTGTATAGTGAGCTAAGAAGTACCACATGGTTGGTCAAACCATGATCCCTAACCATGTGAACATCTAATGGGATGCACTATTTTTCAAACCATTTCCAAACCATGAAAACCCTCACTACCAATGTTTTCGTACTTTGAACTAGTAGGGTTCACAGTTTGGGAAAACACTATGCCAACCATGAACATCTCAAGAGTCTTTACAAATTTTTATAATTTCACCTGAATCACAAATAAATGAGTCCCTACAAACTAATGATAAAAAGTTGGGTTGTAGAGTACCTGAATATTGTAACATGATGTTACAAATATTAATATGTTCAATTAAACCATAGTGTCATGCTGAAAACAATACTTGATCCATCTCACAATATTTATTTCATATCCAAACATATTTGGTTTAAAATAATACATATCAATAAACCTTCCAAAATACTCCATGATTGTAGTGTATTTTTTATACATATTCAAAAACAAACAAGATCAATCTAACCTCAATGTTTCAAGGATAAAGTTGTTGAAGAACATAGTCTCTAATTCATTCTACACCAGTCCATCATTCTTGCTTGCAGGTACCAGTACATCCCACTTGTTCTTCACTACTACCGTGGGCATAATATTTGAAAACATCACCATCTTCCTAGGGGTGGCTGAACCTAACTAAAAAGGGATTTCACTAAATCAATCCCGAAATATTCCACCCATGATCTACCCTCACCCTGATATTGGGGTGTCACAACTGAAACTCCAATGATAGATATATTGTGGATGGATGAACCCCCTAATCTCCCTAATCAATGCCCTGAATGAACCACTCTAATCACTTTTGAGATATTTATCCTATCATGGTCCAATATCCACCTCCCACAATGGCTATCTCATTTTCTTTAGATCCTACCCATAATAATCATGATCATAACTACCCTTATGGGGCTCATCTTATTCATTCTATAGAAAAACAACATCATTGTCCCCCTAATCGTACAACAAACTATGTCTTGGAGAAACCACATTGAAAATAAAATACTATGATCAATAAAAATGATAATATTTTAGATATCACAAATTAAAAATGAAGTAATATGTAATGCTACTCACTACCAACACACTTCGATATTTCCCCCATTTCATATATCATGAATCCTTATAGAATCATCCATACCCATATCCGACTCATCCAACTCATACACTATATACACAAAGGATGATAGTCCATTCACTGCAGGAACCACATATATTGTATTTCTAAGTAGAATTCCACTTAGTGGATATGTAATTAAAATTTTTCTTACCTTATTGTCGAAATATTAAATAGATCATCCCTTTCATCTATTCCACATTACAAGAATAACTAAAAGTACATAAACATGCCATGTAAGCGTATGTGCCTATCATGATTTATGAATTCACTAATCTTACCACTTGGGGTAAAAGTCTAATCCTAAAATTATGAACATAAAGTGTAAGATAATCTGAATTAAATTAATCAAACGTAACCATGAAAAATAGAACATCAATCCCTATTTTCCTGGTAAACTGGAATTTAGTTCATATAGGTTTTGGTCAAACCCACAACAAAACCTCCATCCAATGTTTCCACATGTTCCTAGGATCAAACATAACATAACCCAAATAATAGTATTCTTTCAGAAACACACCTTTGATTCAACTTAGAAACAAGTATAACATTGATAAAACATTATAAACAACCCCCAATAATACAACTCGGTCACATCCCACCTCATGATCTATTGAACCAGTGCTCGAGGGAGGTGCACGATGTGGCCTTAGGTGCACCTCCACATATGCCAAAGACTACATACTACCAGTGATGGTCTATTAGGTGATTGTGGGGAGACTTCAACCTATAGGGATAATAATAACAACAAAAATATAGAATATTAAAACAAAAATATATGTTATAAATATAAACCAATAGTAGAATTGATACCAAATTACACCATCTATAAATACCAAAAAATATTTACATGTCATGGTAGTCACACATAAGTTTGAGAGATCTCATATGGGATGATCAAATATTTAAATGAATGACCAAAATATATCCAGATCAACACTATGAAATCATCTATAACATCTTCCAAAACTATGACATCAATCCTGTGTAACATCGACACATCCATGCTCACTAATCTCCATACCATGATCCTAATCTGTTTCCTATAATCAATGCTATAATGTCTTCACACATCTTAAGGAGACCATTCATGGTGAGAGTATGAACTAAGTATGCCACTATAAATGGTGTCCCAAGCATACATCCAAATATATACTAGTGCATGAACATCATAAATAAATTGAAACCACTCACACATCACATAACCTACTCTACTAAATCTCAACCACCACAAGTGAGTCTTTACCTGCTTTATCCAATGTTAGAGTGGAATGATTCTTCAATTTTCAGGCATACCAAAAAACCCCTTTGTATCCCATCAATTTCAATACCAAAAAGTATCACATTGTAACCATTACCACATGCACAATATGTCATCACTTACCTAAATCATCATAAAATCCCATATATTTTACTTCATTTCCCAACTATAATCCTATAGATAAATACCAAGTCCATTATACATCCACCGATCCATTAAATATCTTCTTAGTAGCCTAAAATACCAAGGAACAACATTACCTATTTTTTTATTGTCCCGAACCATTTTTACCAGTATAATAGTGAGCCTCATCCTACATTTGATGGCCTCACAGAACATCACCAATGGGATTGTATGGTGAAAACCTCCTTTGAAATTATTTTCATCACTATCCCCTATGCTGATATATTTATAAAGGCATCCACCCAGGAAAAGTGGTCCAAACCACATTAATGAGGCCTTATCCTATGTGCATATGACCTCGATGGTGAAATCAACCAACCAT
Organism: Viscum album; assembly: GCA_963277665.1. Classification (NCBI taxonomy): domain Eukaryota; kingdom Viridiplantae; phylum Streptophyta; class Magnoliopsida; order Santalales; family Viscaceae; genus Viscum; species Viscum album. Next base: position 604,348,154 of record OY728122.1, read on the forward strand.
ATTGAGAAAAAACCACACAAATACTAGGTGAATCCTCTATAGGACCTCCATCAACACTAGTTATAGTGGTAAACATATCACATGTTTTCACAAGACATGTAACACATGTTTCCATAGAACCCTCATAGTTATATGCTCTCATTAATAAAATCACATAACCATGAAAATACTACCAAATCCATCATGAACCCCTATTTCATACCTTCCATGCCATACGAGACTCAAACATACCGTATCACACATGTGAGTACCATTTGAAACCTCATAATGGATATAAAAAGTTAATGTGGAATGAAATAGATCATACTTGGACCACTCCACTAATGCCTATTTAACACACACCATATATCACAAATATAATAATGAGAAATGTGGGTGCCACATACGTTATATATGTAGATGTTTACACATTTAAGACCATCATATGATTCAAAATTATATTTCAAAAATTTCAAATCCATATAAAAACACAGAAAATTTGGTGTAATTACATAAAGGGCACAATATTCCAAAAGAGATAGATAAATCAAATAAGATAGAAGAATGAGTATTACCCATACCCCTTTCTCCCTATTGTGAAAAATGATGCAAGAAACTGGTAATATTAGATGTAAAACTTATCTAGGAACCATAGTCAGAGAGGAATAGAGGTGTTTAACTACTCCCTGTCCAAATGAACCTCGCCCAAGCACATTTTACCATTTTATATTTTTTTGGATAAACAGATTCATTGTGTGAACAAGAGGTTCATATCCTGAAAACATTAGATGAGAGGGGATCTACCCTTCCTTACAATTTCATGTCATGAACTACATATTCATGATGTGAATGGATATAGGTGGTAATAATTTCCTCCTCAGGGATGTCTAATTTAATGAAACCTACATCAAGCCACTATCAACCCCATGACACTTGAATACCCTAAAAATAAATGGGTTTATGTGATATTTAAAAAGATCATTGCATTATATGGGATCTGGGATCTTACATATTCACCTACCCTTACTGAATGTAATATCTGGAAATGACCAACCTACTCATACATGTGATCTAACAAAAAAAACACTTCACTACCCATTTTTAGATTTCCCAGAACATTATCCCTAATGATCATTGAAATTCACCAACAACAAGGGTTACACGCACAAAAAGATAACAGTATTATCTCTACTACATTAATTCTTTTTCACAACTCCTTGAGTGAAATTCAATAAATTTTTTAACATCACACAATATCATTCCACCTGATCCATGCTCATCCCATTCCATATGACGTCTATCAAGGACCATTCTTAGATCGCCCAAACCACAATTCTCTATTTCCTATTAAAAGTATCATATCACAATATAGGGACACTTGACATGATTATTAAGTCCTTGGACCACCATTACAAAAGGGTTTTTGTATAATACATTATCCCGTGACCATAAAATGGTTGTTTAGGGATCAAAAACCCACTGCGCACCATATACAACTATCGAGTGATTTCATTCATGGATCAACATATTTCCCCAAAAATAAATGAGAAAACATACATTCATCCCCCCCAAAGAGGGGAGAACTACTTTGAATCCTCTCATATGTTTTTACCCATATCTATATCAATATAATTAGAACTGAATAGGATTACACTCCCATATCACTCATTCACACAACCTAACCCACTCTCCCTTGATTACCATGCTATGAAAACTAGAATTATACTCCAAAAAAAGAATGTTATTACATTTAATATTAGTTATATCTATATATATAAGTGCCTTAGTGATTTATATATAACAAACCTAAGGCATCTCAAACATGACAATCCTACCACATGATCACCCACCACTAAAGAATCACTCCAAAACCCGAAGAATCTACCCATGATATATACATCATTGATCCATCCATAAAGGATATTAGTCAAATTTTTTATCATACCCAAACCAAAAATCAATCGATTGATGCTTCCATATGATCCTTCCCTTAAAACCATACCTTCAATTTCCTTACATATCATCCAAAATTAATTCCACATACCTTCTCTCTTTCATTAAACAAGTATCTGAATGCTCATGGAAACCAATTCCTATCATGAAAAAATATATTCAGAATTCATTTACTATAAAAAACATCATCTGACATCTAGTTTATGGAATATCCCTCTCGAGGTAACTTAAAATATATTTAACAGAGGGAGTATATAAATATATTTAATGAAAATATTATGATGGGATCCATATAAACATCCATAAGAAAAATAAAATGGATCAAAAGTTTATAATGAAACCATTGTGTTAAATATTAAAACACTATATAAGTTGTTATATTCACACCAAACAAATATACACCTTGTCTTTAGTAAAATCAGTCACACACAATTACATAATTTCCATGTGAATATTATGTTCTAAATACAATTCATCTTTATATAATTATTACAACCAAAATATATTGTAAAAACCCACAAATAAAAAAATCAATTATACACACCATACTTGAATAAATATCTCAACTATAATAATGAAAAAAATAGAAATCTTATAACCATGGAATCTAGGTCTTCCCCCTGAAAAGGTGTTCATTACACACCAATTTGAAGTCTATAACAATATTCAATATAACAATATTCACTAGCTACCATGTCCAATGTAGTGAAAAAATAGAAATACACATTTACACCAATATTAAATACCTTGTTCAAAACCACTCATTAGAATCCATGAAAGTGTGCTACAATGGCTATGGAAGACCTCTCCTTATGCTAAAGGATACTAAGTAATAACAAGGGAATAAATCATGCTTTTGGGATACTATTACTTATATATCATAATAAAAACTAAAATAAAAATATCCAAAAAATCTACACAAACCATCAGATTATAGATAAACAATAAAACATATTTGTTCTATAAAAAATATATTAAAACTATACAAGAATACATATCAACCGATCTCCATCTAGGATAATAAAATATATAAAATTAAAAAATTAGTAAAATATATTAAGTATCTAATACCTCAACCAAGAATCAACTCTATCCCATTTTATTTTCCTTGTTGAGTTACCCTCGATTGACCCCGTACATAGATAGTTCCTAGACACAGATAATGAAAATAAGGGCTACACATGCACCAGGTTTCCTACATAGGGTGCGAGAAATACATATTATTGAGATCTCACTAATTTAGCACAATATAAGCCATCCGATACATGTATATAAATACAAAATTCAATAGAATCATAACACACTAGCATACTAATATGGTGATGATGTACTAAAGAGAACATCAAGAAACATGACTGTACATGCTTCTTCCTATATCAAAGACAAATTTTCCTTGTGAAACAATACAAACCCATACTTTAATATTATGTGTATGGATTACTACTTTTTATAAACCCATACTCAATGATATAGGGCTGGGTATCCTACATAGTCTCTACCTCAACCATAGCACTTATGGTAAGGACCAAAGATTAAATCCAAAACTATACTAAAGGACATAGGGTATGTTTCACATTAGACAGCCAAAATAATCCCTATAAAAGGAGGTCTCATTGAAAGTACCCAATACAACCTTTCTTATGGGATGTCACTTATCAATTCATGAACCATTCCTTGTCACTAATGGGAGTTCACATATCAAGTACCCAAAACTACCACACTAAGCGTAGGTCACACATCATGAATCGAAACCACCCTCTTAGTGGAGGTCTCATATCTAGGAAATCACACTAACCACTCCAATATATTCATGGTAACATCAGCTTTAAAACCTTACCACTACCATCAAAATTAATGTATGGTCCTGCCAACACCTTCTCACTCAAGGTGGGGCTATCCTACCTATCTTTAAATACATCATACATAGTTGATCACAAGCATTCAACAACAACCATGGAAGCCTATACCATCCTATAAGATCAAAAAATCATCAACATGGTGATTGTGACTTGAGATCTATCCCCTCATCTCAAGAAAATATAATCATTTATCTAGCATCAAATGATAATATACTAAATACTTTCTTAATTACATGTGTAAAATATTCCAAAACATTAGGAATTCTAATATTTCTTATAAGAACATACTCTTAGTTCACTGAACCCATCTCAAGTTCTATCTGTTGATACCAATCTAAATTCATCACCCCACAATGATATCACATACCATATTCCATACTATAATATAGGCTCAAGAAGTCAATCCAATATTCATCTAATGTATGAATCACAAGTAAATCCATCTAAGAAAGAACAAAATCAAGATAACTAACACTGAGGAACTTGATAACCATATGATAAGTCATCTAGGAATTTTCAATGTCCTATACTGGGGTCCCATCTGTCATCAGATTCACCAGATCTATCAAAACTATAAATTGGTGGAAACACTAAATTTAAAAGAAAAACATGTACTGGAGGAATTATATTTTCCCAAGAACTGTCTAGGTTTCATATACACCATTATGAGTGTGTTCCTTGTCATTCATGAGTTTTATGACCATATCACCCATCACCACTAGTCCTAATACTCTCATTCCTACCCAAGTATTCGTAGGAAACCATCCAAGGATATCTGCATCTCTTCCCAATCCCATTGACCTATATTGAAACTCTTCTAATTCCAACTAGAATAATCTTACCCTTAGTAACATAGAAACAAGTCCATTCAAAAACACCTAATGTTCAATGAATCCCTATATTAATCTTTCTGTGGTTTATTTATATTAAAACTATTTATGTAGGGTTTTCTAATTCCCTATATATTTTAACTAGTACCATAAATTCATGTTATAATGGAAAATCATGTATAATCTTGAATATGGTTTAGTATTATAGGGACTACCAACCTTAAACAAGGATTCACCCTCATCATAATTCTATGCATAGTGAGAAAAATTCATGGAGCAATGATTACTCACAAAAACCCCAAAACAACATTCCAATATCATGTTGAATCTTCATAGAACCTCTATAAATAAAATCCACAAAATATTGACATGATTCCATGACGATACCGTGGATCCATTATTAACCGTTTATTGAAAGACACAAAAATCAGTGGTTAAAAAAGGTAAGAAGAATATGAGGGAAATAAAGGGGAAAACACACCTTAAATAACCATATGAAATTTCCAGGAGTACCCCCTTTCTATTGGGGATTGAATATGAAAAGGATATCTAGAGGATAATTCTAAAATGGATCTTTTAATATCCCTAAATGACTTAAATCAAATGATCCATCTTGGAAATGATAGGTCTTCCCTTGCATTTAAAAACATGAAAAGGGATATATCATGGTTTGACCCTATGATACTGAATCTGATTCCATCTCCAAATCTTACCTCATGGTGTGTCCCTTAGGTCATGTTGTGAAAAAATCACCCTAGATATAACCATTAATACTTATGGACTAATCCATCATTATATGAACTCTATGGTTCCATCATGACTCCCCACGACACGACATAACCTCACTAGTCAAAGGATGGTATGTCCCTACCAAGAAAAAAACACTCAACGTAATGCCTTAATAATGTGGAATAACCCTTTATATTGTGGCCTCATTGTGTTCCCTTACCCTTATAGAATATCATCACACTATACTCCTCTCTTTCACTGTAAAAACCTTTATACACTATGCTATGATCCCTCCTCACATAATCAGTCATGAGATTACCTATGGTTCTTTACATTATTTGTCCTTTATTCATAAAAAATATAAAAGAAATTATGTAATATATTTCAAAATAATTCATATGTGTTTTCACCTTCACAAAATGATTCCCGTTTAAATGATGTGACCATACATTAAGTTTTTTTTACTAACCAAAAACTCGTACAAAAATATACAACACTGTTACACTAACTTATCATGGAGTGACCCAAATCCCTCAATCTACAATTTCTATATATCCATGGGGTAATCCCTTGATCATAACATCATCATGATACAACCCACACCTTTAATAGAATGACGAGACTTCAATAGAAAAATTCACCTCCAAAACAAAAAATTTAAATTTATTATGAATTTCACATCATATAATAATGTGGTTCATAAAACATGTTTACCCATCCATTGATGAACCAATTGAAGTAAAACCCATAAGAACACATTGTCAAAATATTCAAATTCCATGGTGCATTTCAATAGAAAGCAATATATTTCTAGTCACATTGAGTATTTATATGATACTTCTAAATGATATTTATTTTTTAATCTTCAACTATATAATCCCAAGCACAATCAAGGAAGATTCACATACCTCAGTACAATCGAGTGAAGAAAAAATATTCAATTATACTGATATTTGAAAAAATAAATTTTTTTTTATAGATAATTGATATAAATTATTATTGGATAATTCCTACAAATAGATTTTATTTTCAAATGATCCACTAATATCCAAAATGCTCATATGGAGAATATACTATTGAATAAATATGGTCTATTATAATCAACCATCGATATATTAGTGAAATATTGTAACCATATTTACCTAGGAACCTAATTCATGTTTCAGTCCTTGAAAAAAATGAGACATAACCCTAGTGTCCTTTTCAGGGACGATGATAGATGTTATTCTAAGAAACTTAAAAATCGTTCTAACAAACAAATTACCAAAATAACAGATTAATTTTTTTTTGAAAGGCAATCACCCTTCTATTTAAATAGAAATAGTAAAAAGAGAGTACAAGGAGGAGCATAACAAAAAAAATTCCATCAAAAACTAGCATATGTGGCACGGGACTGGGTAGACATAATATGTTGAGAGGACCAACTGCCCCTATGACAAGGTAGACATCCTCTTTTCTTTACCTACACCCAAGGTCCTCCACTATCCTCTGGGGGCACAAAATCGATGACCCCTTTCTTATCCTCTTCTCCTATATAAGGATTATCATTATGCCTATCTTTTTTGCTGCTTCCAGATGAAATCATATCAAAAGAATTATGAGTGCTTCTCATAGAATTTTTAATTCATGTTGTTCTGAATTTGGAGTGTTTGGAGCTGAGACCAAAATCTGGTTGAAGCTTCTCCACATTGGGGGTTCGAATCCCCACTGTACCTTGATCTACATATGGTTCATTAATTAGCATTACATGTTCTTCATTTTCTTAATTATAAATACTCAATAAAATATCTTGACCACTAGGTGTTCTTGGTTGATTATTCAGAAATGTCTTGTAAATATCATCCCAGTTTGTGACATTTGTACCAGAATTACACTTAATTGGTGCCCCAATCCTGGTGGTTCACATAGTCTCAATATCATCTTCTCGAACGCCAAAGGCTACTAACAAGTAGTGAGGTCCTTGGGTGTGTCCATTGTTAGACTATGAACTCATTACCAAAGTGTACCACAATAGACGAATGTAAAAATAGATAAATATTTGAATAAATATGAGTAAACAGGTATCACAACGAATAGTAGGGACAATAGTAACAATAACTGAAATATCTAGAATAACTTACAACAACAGATTATGGAATGTCATGTATCTTTAAAACTTGAAAACATGGATACAAGACAAAATGAATAAAATATTCCAAAAAATGTGTAGAGGAAATAAAAACAATCCCAAGGATCATGAGCTCTGGCTCGATCATCTACTATCAAGATCAATCCTAAAAAAATAAATTTACTGTTAGATGCTCTATTCTTCCAATTAACAACACATGCAGTCAAGTAGTCTAATATGGGTACCAAAAAATGCCTGAATTGGGTGTGAGATAAATCGCAGTAGGCCACCACCAATGGTGTCTATAACATTTGGCTCATGTAACTGAATATAACAGTGTTCAAGTACACATATATAATGTGAAACAATAAAATATAACTAAACACCCAATTACCTACTTCAATACTTGACTAGTGTATGAACTTGTAACAATTTCATTCGATTAAGTAATTAAAAATTTATATTGATAGGTCACATGATTCATATCCAACACTAACATCTCCCCCATGATAGTATAAATAGTTAAGGTTCCAAGATGTAACATGGAAACAATGATTGATGATATTTAATAATGAAGTAATATGGTAGTAACCATGGAAATGTATACCTCAAGGCCAGGTCTCATAGGAGTATCTGAGACTATCTATGGGGTTTAAGGGTAATCCAATGAGCATATTCTAGTTCATTCCACAACTATGTGCCTACCAAGTCCAAGGTGATCATCCAAGGTAAAATAGGTTAATTTTGAGACAGGGCCCTATGTGTTGTAACTCGGAATCCTACATGTCAATGCTGGATCCATGTATTGTATCCTTGGAATCCTTTAATAATATTTTTTGGATCCTACTATATCAAATCCCGAATCCATGTGTAAAAAATATTCGGGATCTAGGTGGGATCATCCTATGAAAGTCGTATCCTTGAATCAAAATGGGGTTCCTGAGTTCTCAGGGCATTCCTAATAAGAATCTATGGTGGTATCAATTCAGGCCATTCCTATTTGATAATTGTGTCACATAATATTTCAATTGGTTATAACCTTGGATTTCATTAGTGTGATAGTTACCTGTAGAATGAAACCCTTTAATCTATTAATAGGTAATCAATAAGTCTACTTGGTTCATGCATTTCCTTTCATTAGTTTGATAAGACCATGTATCCTGAAACATTTATTAATTATTTTAATGATATATTCAATTATTATGTTTCATTCCACTACCTTCCATTAATGTGGAATGGGGAACTATTTACTTGAAACCTCTTAATTTTTCACATTTTTAATCAGGTCAAGTAATATACTTTGAATACTTTCTAATTTAACTTTCACATTTAATTATCAATTTGAATCACATATCTTTTGGGGGTAAAGTGGAAGAGACATGACACTTTCCATTCACCATTACATGATAAAACATGAATTTATGACTAGGAGGATTTCCATTAGTGGGGTAACTCTCAATCACATCCAAACAATGGCACAAAAGCGTCGAAACACTAAAAACCAAAATATGGAATAACATCATACATGAGATGGATGCAGTAGTGGGAATAAGTACCAAAAAATTATCAAAATATGGAATGTGTACAATGATATATTTTAATGGAATATAATTATGGGATATATATTTTATAAACAACACCTAATGAAATCGATGGACCCCACATGACAATTCCCAAATCAAAAACACGAGTTATGAGTTATACACAACCCAACTTAGGGTGTTTTAATCTATATCATCTGATATCACCCTCTAATTTTCCTTATAATGAAGTATATCTGAGAAAAATGGAAAACACTCCCACCTCGATAACTAGGATGAGTGAATGAGAGGTGAATAATAGATAAAAAGGATTTTATTACTTATCGTTGTGTATCCAATGTGATAAACATAATATTTATCAGATCCTAGATGGAGGAGATCCTTTATTCCCTAGATTAGGACTTCAATGATCTCAAAAATGAGAGGAAAATAGGTTAATATCATAGGATATTGTATTAAGGATGAAGATGTGGAACACATATCATTAAGGGGAAAATTATAAAATAACCTGAAATGTTTCTTGTTCATGTTTTGTCTACAGGGTATTAGAAACCGGGTTGCAATCAAGAATGAGTACATGGGATAAAGTGGCACTCGCATAGTTAGACCTCACAGATGTTCACCAACCATGTAGTACGTCTCTACTAAAAATAATACAATCCATACTACTAGTCAAACCATGTGGGAGTCATACGACTTGGATAGTTTCCCAAAAAATGTTTTTTGGGATCCAAAAAATCCCTAGGCACCCCCAAAACCATTTATAACCAATAAATCATCCATAGTAAATTCAAAATAAATAATTAATCCCAATATTAATGGATCCATAGATATTTGAAAAATAGGGATCTTATAGTCTTCGACCCATAAAATAACTCATTAATGAGTTCTCCTTTTAAGGATGTAGAAACACTATCAAAGAAAAATTATGGCCCCTAAGAACATATGATATCCTGCTACTCCCATGTATCATCCTGCACATGACTATAATACCATAGTACCCATACAAGAGGGATATAATGGTATTAGAAAAACTTCATTCTATTGGTGATGATATGTTCTGAATACTCCTCAAAGGTAGCATTAGAACCTATCTCAATTTCCTCAGGATCAAAGGTATGAGATGAGTCAACCTAATACTAGTGAAGAAATGAATCATAGAATACATTGTAAATGGAATGGTACTTCTGAGGCATTATCAACTAATGGGATACTAGTTCGATTCTTTTGTGGAATCTCACACAGGCCTATGGGATGACGTGTCAGCTTCCCCTATTTTCCTGATGATCTCTGCCCTAATATGGGTGATTCCCGGAGGAAAACATGATCCACGACCTCAAATTTTATAGGTCTTTAATAATGATCGACATATGATTTCTATTTATACTATGCTTTATTCATACACTTTAGGATCAGCTGAATTTTCTCTGAAGTCTCATGAATGGAATAAGGGCCTAGAAGTGCTACCTCACCTTCATCTTGCAAGAAAAGGGGGGGAACGAAATGACTTACCATAAAATTCCACAAAAGGAGACATCTATATTATCACTTAGAAGTTGTTATTATAGGGAACCTAATTTAGAGGAATACTTTTTTCCTAAGAACCACTAAAATCATGGACCCAATATCTATGAATATCCTCTAGAACTTGTATTGTCTATTTTTATTGTCTCTAATCTTGAGGGACAAAACATTTTCATAGAAGAACATATCTTCCCATAGCCCTAAAAATACCTTCCAGAACTATGAGGTGAAATGAGAATCCATATCTGTTACAATAGTATAAGGGGCCCTATAGGGTTTTAAGATCTCATGGGCATACAATATTTTTTTCTCATAAACTAATAAAGTCTCCTAAATAATAATGAAGTGGGTTAAATTTATTATTCTGTCAATGAATACCCATGAAATTTCACTACCTCAACGAGACCTAGGTAAAAAACTACAAAGTCCATAGAAACATCTTCCCATTTCAATTCTGGGAAGAGAAGAATTTGTATAAAGCCTGTTGGTCTCTTGTGACCCACCTTCACCCGCGGATTGGTGGAACACATAGTGATAAATCCTCATATCTTAAATTTCATCATAGGCCACCGATACTGGAATCACATGCCTCGATGCATCTTCAGTATTCCTGGATCAACTGCCCACTGTGAGGAATAGGAAACTCTCATCAACTCCTCTTTCATATCTATAGGAACCCAGACATGTCCATGGATATGTTGGATGTCGTCTCTATTTACAGACCAATCTAGATGTGTATTTTCTCCTAATATACGCTCATAGAGTACCAAGACTTTAGGACCTAAAAATTGTTTAACTTTTACCATCGCAAGGAGAGAAGAGTTAAATGTTTAAGATGATAGGTAAGACTAATCATGACTACCAGGAAAATCTAGTCCCAACTCAGAGAAGAGGGACAATAACATGCATTATTCACTAGTTTCACATACTACTTGTGCTTTGGTTTTCCAACTATGTGCGTCAACAACCACGTTACCCTTCATAGGTTTATAGGTATTATCAAAATTAAAGGAATATAGATATTAAACCTATATCTATTTTCTGAGGTTCAAGGAATTTTGAGAAAATATATATTTGTGGTTCTTGTGGCCCGTGTACACCTCAATTTTCTCACCAAAAAGATAGTGTCTCTATTAATGTAAGGCATGGAAAATTTCTATTAGATCATGGTCATGTGTTAGTTAGATTCTATCTTGAGTCCTCAATTGCAATGATCTGTATGAAATTCCTTTTTCCTCATGAATTAGCACCTCTCCTAGGCCGATTGCTGATGCATCATAGAATGTGGTATAACATACACCTTTCTCAGGAAGAATTAGAATAGGTGTTGATACAATCCTCCCCTTCAGATCATGAATGGATTTCTCACAAGCTTCTGACCAAATGAACTTGTCACCCTTCTTTGTAATGCTAGTGAGATTTGAATAAAGGTATGAAAAATCTTTTATGAAATTCCTATAATATCAAAACATCTCTACATCACATCATATACCAAACACATTATTTGGATACCCTGAGGAAACTATAACATTATCCTTTTCAGGTCAATAGATACACCATATTATAAGATATTATAACCCATGAATTGAAATTTATTGATCATTAAGTGCCACTTAGAAAGCATAGAATAAATATAATTCTCTCTTAGTGTACTCAGAATTATCTTAATATTTTTGGCATGGTTGTTACGAGTTGGAGAATATACCAATATTTCATCCAAAAAGATGATGAAAACAGAATCCAAATAAGAGTGGAACACCCTATTCATCAGATCCATGAAAATGGATGAAACATTCATATTTCCGAATAACATAACTAGGTACTCATAAATACCATACATACTACAAAAATTCATACAAGGTATTTCTGATGAACTTACACTCACCTGATGATAACCCAATCATAGGTTGATCTTAGAGATGTTTATTACTCCTAAGATCTGGTCAAAGAGATCATCTATTAGAGGTAGTGGATATCATTTTTTGACTGTTAGAGAGTTCAACCTTAAGTAATCCATTCATTGACATAAGGTTCCATCCTCATTCTTTGAAAGAAGCATTCGAGAACCCCAATAAGATGTACTGGTTTTTATAAAACCATTGGAATCTAAAAACTCTAATTATTGCTTATTCTCCTGATGCTATATAGGTTTCATCCTATATGGAGGAATGTACAATTGAGCTACTCTTGGAAGAAGCTTGATTGTAAATTCTTCCTCTCTCTCATGAGGTAATATAGAAAATTTATCTAGAAATATATCCATAAAACGATCCACTACTGAAGAAAAATAAACTTTTCAAAAACCCAGATCCTCGACCAAGAGATTTTCAATCTGGTTGGTCACTCCATTTATCCCATGATACTCTGGTCCCTCTATATGAGCTAGGATATACAACTCCCCTTATAAAGATAACTACTATGCTCTGGTGATGTAAATGATTCCCTATGGTGGTAGCCATCTAGAAATCAAGATACTAATCTAAACAATCCATCCCTAGAATGACACCAAAGCATGTACTCTCTAGAACGAAGAGGTTCTATATGAAAAGGAAACTGCTCACCACAAGGGGGTAGTACCTACACTCACATATTCCATCTATTCATAACCCTAATGGCATGTCTAGGGTCATTATAACATTTTAATACTATATATATAGTTTGGTACATTCCACGATATATATCGGTTGTAATGCATGCATCTAGTATGATCCATAACCCTATGTAATAGTTTGACTACCACGATCATAAATTCTCTGCTGGTGATCAAGGGTATGGTTACCATGACAACGATCTCCTCCCTGGCTAGTCCTGTCAGCGTTATTCAAACTCCACACATGATAAAGTGAAAAAGAATCCCCCATCATGAAGGTGGAGATGGTGTAAATAATTTCACACTCAAATATAGTGAAATCGTCCTGTATAAATGTTTGAGATGACCTATAAATCCTCAAGTTCGGCACTCATGTGGGCCTCATTCACATTGATGATTCAAATTCCCATGGCGTCCACCCTGATGAAACACTAATGAGATATCAAAACGGGCACATTGGTTTTCACTTCCCTAAAAAGAAACCTCAAGAGAATGCTTCCTTCCATTGGAATAACTACAAGACTAACATGGAACTGGTCCTTTATGCCTGATAATATTGTTTGCCCTCAGGTTACACTTATTGACAAATGTCTAATTGACTGTTGCAAAAAAATTTGGCCGATGATAGATATTAACCTGTGTATGGATGGAAACTAAAGCCCATACTCTAAATTTCTAGAATGCAAAATATCATCACCCTTTTGAAGAAGTTCAAAGCATTGAAACTCCATAAAATGTGATAAATACTCCATTACTGACTTATAACCCTCTTTGAGATTCATGAACTCTCTGGCACTATCAGATCTTACTGTCTATGGAGAGAAATAATCCTAAAAGGATGTTTGTAAATCATCGCCTTACATGCCCTAATGATAACAATCCTGGGTAATAAAATCCCCCCAACACTTGGCCTAATCCCCAATCAAGTATGTGGAATGAATAGCCCTATGCTATTGAGGTGTCTCCATATGATCAAAGATAGATAGGGTGTCTTATATCCAAGACATAACACACTGCATTCTACGATCTCCTGAAAAATGTAGGATTATTCTGCTACAGGAACACACCTGTTAGATCAACCATTGTAGGTATAATCCATAGATCACTATGCATGAACTACATCACTTGTAGGAAATATCATGAACTTGGGGATCAGTTCCCAGACCAGGTACAAAATTTAGTGCCTTTAGTGGAACTTGTGGTAGAAAGATTGGTAGCATAGGTCCCACCACCTCTGGAGCATGGTCATCACCACCATCCTGGCATAGTATATTAGGATGTCATGGTAACACTGGTATACAAATGCTGAGCACGCACCTCAAGAAAAGATTAAGATGAAATATAGCATCACTAGGGGAAGCTAAAAGTAAGAAAAATCCCTGCCAAAGGCATACTACCCTAACTAGCTTCTTAGTATCCCATGTATATGTAATTTCTCTTTTATACATTTCATTTAAATTTGCATTTAATTTCATGGTTTACACCTTTACCTTTCATAAACAGGTGAAACAGAGATAGGGATGTGAAACCATTTGATTTTTGATTTAAAGTTTTACATTATAATGGGTTGCATTCCCATTGAATCAGTTCCCATGCACCTTATGAAATAAAATAGAATAAATTTATTTATTACATAATGGCTCAACTCGGTAAATTAATCATCAAAACCCATTAGGCCCATACACGTCATGAATTGAGAAAGGAAAATAGTCAATCACAACCAAGAGTAATACTAGAAAAATCTAACAATCTAAACATCATTCATCTATCATAGGAATATGAAGCAATGCAAGATAGTGAAATTAAGCTATGTGGAATAGAAATATGCATGACATGAAAATCATAGGATCATATAATGATACACGTAACACTAATCCTTTCCATTATATCATTGGGCAAAGGATAAAAGAAAATAATCAAATAGTAATAATAAAAAACACCACACATCATGTGCATCACCTAATTGATAAATAATAACAAATTTATAAGGCAGAAGTATAATAACAATTATAATTTAGAAAAATCTGATTTTAGCTAGAACAGGGGTTCACAACGCCCATGCACAGCTTATGAACAAGTTCCCAGTGTTCCTAATCTCCAATCTATTATATCAAAATAGTAATGTAAGAATGGAAACTCCTATGATACAACATTGTGATGTCCTTGACCCAGATGCTACTTAATAGGTGCCCCGATCCCAGTGGGCCACATCACCTCTAGTGTATGTCCCCAAATTTCAGATGTTGTCGACTAGATGGGAGGGAATCATGTATTTCCTTTGGGAGACTATTACCTCATTACCAAAGTACATCTAAACATATAAACGCAATCATAGATAACGAGTGGATATAATGTGAGTAAACAATAGGTATAAAGAACATATGTCAAATAGTAACAATAACTAAAATAATTAGACCAACATTCAACAATTATTGATGACATCTCTTGTATCTAGAAAAAATGAAAATTTGGATACAAGATAGTAGGAATAACATGTTACGAAAAATTATATAGGAAAAAAACTATCTCAAGAATCCGTAGCTCTGGTTCAGTCACCTGCTATCAATATCCATCCTAAAGAGAAAGCAATCAAGTGTTAGAAATAATATGATCCCTTTATAAACACCTATCATCATAAAATCTACTCTGAGTACCAAACGAAACCTAGAGAGGGTGTGTTATAATTCTCAGTGGGCCACATCCAATTGTGTCTACAACATCTAGACCATGAAATAGAATATTATAGTATGAAATCATCCATATATAATATAAAGTTGTACAATATAACTAAATACCCAAGTACCTGCTTCATCCTTGGACTAGTATTTGAACATGTAACTAGATCATTTGCTAATTTAATTTAAAATTTATATTGATAGGTTACATGTGGAATATCCAAAACTGACTACACATCGTGATAGTATAAATAGTGATTCTTCATATATGAAACAAGGAAACCATGATTGATGATATTTAACAACGAAGATACAAGGTAATAACTAAGGAAACGTAGAAATCAAGGGAGAGTATCTCAATAATACTCGAGTCCAGATACGGTGTAAGAGTGTTATACAAGGATCATATTACAAGTTATTTCACTATAAAGTTCCTACTGATTCTAAGGTGATTATCCAAGGTAGAACTAGGCTATGTAATGATAGGGCCATATTGGATGTCACCATAAAACATACTTGTCCTTGATGAATTCAAGGAGTGTATCCAATGAATCCTTTACTACTATGTGATGTATCCTATGGTTTCATATCGGACATCCATGAGTATAAAAGGATCAGGATCTTGGTGGGTCTCAAGCTATGCATGTCATATCCTTGAATCGGAATGGGGAACCCAAGTGCTCAAGGAAATCCCAATAAGAATCCAAGGAGAGATCGAGTTAGTTAATTCATATTTGATAATGAGGTCACATAATATTTCAGTTGGTTGAATCCTTTACATTCATTAGTGTGATAAGGTAATGTAGCAAGAAACCCTTTAATCCATTCATAGATAATCAATAAGTCCATTTGGTGCAGGCCTTTGCATTCCTTAGTCTGAAAAGGCCATGTAGGATACATCATTTATTAATTCCATTAATTAGATATTCAATATTAAATTTTCATTTTGATACCTTCCATTAATATGTAAAGGTGTCCTAAAGACATTAAACCTATTAATCATTCACATTTTTAATGTGATCAAGTAATATAATTCATATACTTGCTAATTTCGGTTTCGCATTTTATTATCAATTTGAAAAACTTACCCTAGGTGGGACAAGTAAAAGTGACATAGTAATTTCCAATCACCATTACATGACGCAAAAATAATTTATGATGATGAGTCGTACCATTAGCGTGGTCAAGCTCGATCACAACTGAAAAATGGATCAGAAGTGTCGAGACACTAAAAACTCAAAAATAGCATAACATCCTACATGTGATGGATGGATTTAAGGGAATTACTTACAAAAAATAATCACATATATAGAAATAAATAAAAATATTGTTCTAAGGAATATAATCATGGATTATAAATCGAATAAACAACACCCTATGAAATTGGTGGGCCCAACAAGACAATTCCTAAATCAATGATTTTGAGGGATGAGTTATAGGCCACCCATATTAGAGTCGTATGATCCTTCTCCTCTGATATAGGACTCTAAATAATCCTATAATGGAGTATATATATTTTTTTAAAAAACTTCTCACACCATGATAACTAGGTCGAGAGAAAGAGAGGAAAAAAACGACTAAAAAGTACTTGAGTACATACCATTGTGCATCCAACATGATGAATAGATGCACGATCTGATACGAGATGAAGGGGACCCTAAAATCCCTATCATAGAGCTTCAATAATCTCAAAATGATAGAAAAATAGTTTAATTCCACGTGATATCATATTAGGTAAGAAGAGGTGGCATAATTAGATCATTAAGGGGAAATTAGTAAAATTACACTAAAATTTGTTATGCATTGTTTTTACACACGGTTTGATAATCCATGTGCAAACCATGCATGTGTACCTGGGAAGAAGAGTCAATAACATGGTTGGACCACAAAACTATGTGACAACCATGAAATATGTGTCTTCTTGAAAATAGAACTTCCGAACAGTTTGGCTTACCGTACGCCAATTGTGCGAAATAGCCAGTTTCCCAAAAAGATTTGTAATGGGTTCTGAATAAGCCCCAGACACCCCTAAAACCTTTTCTATCCCTTTATGAATCCATATTAGTTTCAGATTAAATTATTAGACTGAAATTTAATGGATCCATACCATATTAAAAAACCAGGTTCTTACACACTTTCACACTAATAAGGGAAGTTATTTAATAGTACCTATTATCCCTTGATTATCCACTTTGAACTGATAATAGGTTAGTCATGTAGTATCAAAATTTATGATCCCTCTTTTCATGTTAGGAAATCAGAACTAGAAGTGAATTTCTCTGAACATTTTCACAATCATAGGGCCATTCAACCATCAAGAAGTGTAGAATTATTTCATTATTATTTTTATTATTATTATTAATACAAACATTAAAGATCTTATTTTTGGAGATTTTATCTTGAGTAACGATAAAATCTAGATTAGATATTTTAATTCGTTTACATTCTCAATAAGAAGATATGTTATTTCAATAGGAAATAAATTTATTCCACCGTGATCATTAGTCACTTCTAGTTGGAATTAATAAATGATAGAGATTAATCAACAGCTAAAAATTTATTCTATCAACTTTTGATAGAGAAAATTCCATATAAGAGTATATACCACTATGGTTACCTTAACAAGAGCATATTTGATATCAAAATAAAAAGATAGATGATGTAATCTAATTATAAAATACATATGTATTACATTATTTTATATGAATATCCATTACAAGTCATAATAAATCACACACAAAACCCTGAAGGAGTAATGTATTTGGATAATATATATGTAAATATATTATTTTCTAACATATTAAATATATCACAAAAATAAACTTTTCACATAATACCATTAGATATATCATACATAATATTCTCCTTCATAACCATGGGTATGAAAATTCCAGAAAGTGTGACTCTAGGATGCACAATATGGGGAAACATAGCATAAATAAATTGGTTATGATAAGTGACCATAAAATGAGAATATGTGTATGATAACATAATCAAGGTGAATGGTCGTAATCTATGAGTATGTGACCATATATCATAAAACAAGAGTCATGTAATAAGTAATTTAACATAACATTAAAAAAATGTCATAGGAGTATAGCGACATGACTTAATAATATTGATCCATGATAACAAAATAAAAGCATGATATATATCATAATTATGAGTAAAAGTATAATCATACAAATCATAACGTATGTAAAGGCTAATCACTAATACTTTTTAATCATAATGGACCCAATTGACCTCTTGACCATAACTAGAGGAATTAGGCTAACCAAATGAAACACTTAACATAGTGGTCTATGGATAACCACCATTATTATATTCAAATATAAATAGATATAATAATTACCCATTGAAAATGTGGGATATAATGGAATCCAATATCACACAGTGATAGCCCATACATATCTGTTCCTCCAGAACATGAAATTATTTACAATTCCATTATATCTCAATTTAGTCAGGAATAGAAATGAGATTCAGGAAAATGTATATAAGTCATTATATTAATACATATAGTGAAATAAGTTGTAATTTTATATTTGGGAATATTCCTAATGAAACATAAAAAACATTAAAAGATATTGAAATCAATGAAATTTTTTTGAGTATTGAAATTTACTTAGATAATGGAGAAGAAATTCCATTCAATTTCTTAATACATTTTATGATTTTTTAAAAAAATTGAATAGAAATTTATTTAAAAAATATGAAAATTAGAGATGAATTTTTGATATATAAAATGGTTATAAAATTAGGGAAAATAATTCATTCATAATGAGTTAAAAATTAATATTCTTTTCACACTTTTGTAATGAGATCCAAAGATGGTGGATAAAAACCACACCTAAAACATAAAATGAAGATTTTTTAAATAAATTTAATAACATTAAAATATTACATAATAAGTCATAGATTTAGTTATAATAGAGTCTATAAAACAAAATAATGAATTTTTATAGGAAGGGGAAATATTCTAGATCTAAACTAATAGGTAACATCTATTTTTATCTAAAGAATTACATCATGTAAATTTAGAAACAATGGGGAGGTTTAATGGTAAGAGTACATGAAAAAATAATGAAAAAATAAATTAGAATATAATTGATGTATTTTTATAGATAAATATCATAAAATTTCACACAAAGGAAATTTTATTAAAACAATATCGAATTTAATGTGAGATCTGAAGGAAAACCCTTAACTTTACTCATGACTTCCATAAAAGTGTTTTAAAATAATTTATAATAAACATAATAATAATAGTCACATATTTATGATACTTATTCATATATTTTAAATTTTAGGATCGTTAATTATAATCCTTCATTACACATATATTAGTTAGTAATTGTATATTTTCATTACCGGATGTTAGTAATTTTGATCATTTCTTAAGAGTTTCATAACGGAGATGTCATAACTCATTATTTGGTGCAAATTTAATAATTTCTAGATTACTCAATGTAGTTTAATTATCATTTGGTTATAATTTATGTTGTCCCTTTTTAATATGATTGAAAATATGGTTTCGGTTTGTCAGAATGGAATACATGATGAATATTTTTTAGATAATTTACTAATGACCACAATTTATCTTTAAATGATCAGTTATTTTCATGTCATCCTTATAGATCCACATTCAAGAAATATATTAATTATTTATGTAATATATTATTAATATTTATTTATTGGATATTATTCTCGTTAAAAATTGTGATATTGGTATAACATCATCTCTGTATGTGGTTGAATCAACCAAAATAAGAACATATTATACTAATGTGTGCGTAAGAGAATAGAGTTATATTAAAGTAGAATAATTTTAAAAGAATAACCATGATGTTAATATAACCGCATTATTTTGGAGAATGGGACTTATTAACAATTATTATGAGACACTAATTGAAAAATTAATGGAAGAATTTAGACAATTACTAAATGAATTCATTCATTCCAAAAACATGTTCCTTCAGAATAATGGTTTAACTTTTCTTGTAACCAAAAGATACCAAATTACATATTAAGGGTTTAAGAGTGAAAAAATTGTTTGGTATAAAATATATAACTGAATTTTTTGAGTGGGTTGTAAGGGGTAGAGGAGGGGTCCTTTTATTTGATATTTTTTAGCAGGATTTATGAAAATATTCATTTCTTACAGTGTATGGTTGTAATTTTAAAAGGAATGTTAATGAAAAGTGGAAAATAATATACATGGGAAAATTTTTTATCATTATTTTAATCTAAAACTCACCTATATATTGGGTTTTAATATTTTCTATAACATTTTCACTTATTTTGATGACTCTTTACGTCATTTTACCATTACCATAAAAACTCAATTTTTATCTTGGTAAATTATTGTTATGCTTAAAAATAAAATTGTCATCCTTACCTAATTTTGAAATTATGATTATAAATTTGTAATCCATTTAGTTTTATTAAATTTCCTAATATTTTAAATATAACTATTAAATGAAAAAAAATATAGGAAAACATTATTTGTAGATAAAATAGTTTTTAAGGTGTAAGTATCCCAAATATCATTTTATATAAATTATTAATTAAATTAGTTTTATTATTTTTTTATTCAATAAAACATTAATTTTTATAAATTGTATTTATAATGTAAAAAATGAAAAATACCTACGAAAAAGTTTTCATTAAAAAATTGCATTTTTTAATAGTAAATTATTTGTATCACGTCTTATTTAATATTGATATTCATACTCTAACCATTCCATTTTATCAATACATTTCATGAAAATAATTATTTGTATTTTACAAATAAATTATTTTTAATAATAATAATTTCTTACATATAATAAACATCTATATAAAATAATGTATTTTTGTGAAATATTATCTTTTTATTTCATTATTTATTAATTATAAATTATATATTTTTAATTACGTAGCTTACCCATTGGATATACTCCACTAAAATATATCTCATGACCATATTTATAATTTCATATATCCAATGAACATATTTCCAAGGACCATATATGTAGCAATTAGATTTTATTCCCATATATGTATTCTTATAATCATTCATCACGTTTACTTCTTTCACGACTTGACTATTATATTTCTAATTATTTTCCCTTTTCCATAGATACTATCAGGGTGTTGATCTTCATTGAAAATAATGATGATAAATATTTTATGTTCATAGTATTTTTATTTACTTTTGGTCTTATTCCTCTTTTAATTTTCTTAATGATGTTTTATATTTTCATTATCATAATATTTTAATGTTTATCTTATTCTATAATATTTTATATCAATAAAATGTATGATGATTCATTTTATTTTTTAGTTTCATGTGAAATTTTATATTCATTGTAGTATTTACTTAATGAAAAATGATAGTAAAATCATGTGGTGTAGCATTTTAGAACCCTTGAAAGAATTATTCCCTTTATAATTCGTTACTTAAATAAAAAATGATCATAATTACTCCTCATTATATCTTCAAGAACCAATGTTTATCCTCAAAATAATTACTTATATAGAAAAATTTAACTAGTCGAGTGGTCTTATTTCATAGTACATTATCGCCAAGATCCAAATTTCCTACCAGTTATTCCTTGTAATAGAGATAATACTGCTATTTTACTATATTGGAATTTAGTACAAGTGAAGGTGAATGTTGGTATTTCCTCAAAAGTGACACATGTAATATATCATGAACTTGGATTTGGATCAATGAATTTCCAAGATGATAAGCTACCACTGCCCCATGAAAAAAGAATTTTAAAGGTTCATTTGTATTCTTAGATCTTGTTACACTTCTTGTGGAATCTTATACCCCTCTTCTATGGTGATATTCGAAGAAAATATTTTCTCCAAATTAAAACCCTATTTTACATTGATGATTATCACTATAGATATTCTATTTACTCTGCAATTCTTTTATATTTATTCAATGTTTTAAATCCAATATAACATATCTTGAGAAATATTTGGCCTTAATAACTTATTCTCCTCAACTTCATCCTATCATTTTAGTGTTCTACAAATCGTTCCCTACTGAGACTCATAGAGTTCCATTTGAATGATGGAAAAAGCTCTTGTTATATGAAAAATATAATAAGGGAAAGTGTTGATTCAAGAATACTTTAAAATCCATTTAATAAGATCTCAACATATATTCAAGAGACTGAATAGTCCTTTTAAATTAAATATTAATATGAGGATGATAATCAATGATGAAACTCATCCCTTCATCCGATGTTAGTTGAATATTTTTCCAAAATAAATTGGTAATCATTATGTATCTATTACATAAAATTTAGTGTGGTACACCAAAGACCTTTACAACATTTTATATATATATATTGTAATGATTATCATGTGATAAATATTCTTGAAAATTAATGTAGTATACTATATTGGTAAGGAGATAAAATATAACCCGAATTAAAATATATCCTTCATAATTTTTAATCAGACCATCTATAAATAAATGGATATTTGATCATATTTTCATGTATGTATGGGTAATGTTACATCATCCCCTTATAGTTCTATGATTATTCATTTACTTTTTGGAATACTAAGAATCATGATACATGCTCTACAATCTCTTACTTTATATTGTTCCGTCAAAAATGATTATTGAGATCTATATGATTCTTTTTAATTATATAATAGATAAGGAATGATGAGATAATATCATAATCTAATAAACCAATTAATTAAGACATTTATAGAATAGAAATTCATTTCATGTTTTATTTAATTAGATCACAATAAAATTTATGATATATAACATTTATTACCCTATTCAGTATCTATATATCCTCCATTCGTTATTCATGGTTATCTATATGGATGGACAATTGAATATTCATATAAAAAACTTGACTTAAATATCACATGTTTGAGTGAATTTGAACTACAAATCCAATTATTATATCCCATATGATTTTTTTGTTTCAATATTTTAGTGTGTTGGGTCATAATTGTTACATAATAACAATAATGAATTATAAAGTGGAGACTTATGATTAGTATCCATTTTCCTTTAATATAAAACATTTAAATAAATAATGATATGTTTTTATTGTAAATTTTCATGATATTAAACATTAAATATCCATTTATCTTACACATCCTTAATCCATATGAAAAAAAATTTAACACAAGGTATACACATAAAAATATCAGTAAAAGACATAAAAAGAAGGGAATCGTTAGTCTACTGAAAAGTATGTAAGATTAGGTAATATTTACCTTTATCTTCAATGTTATTTTAGAACATAAAATAAAATATTTATACATGAAAAACAAAAAATATTTTTTCTCAAATTAATCCATTAAAATCAGTAAAAAAGGTATAAAAACTATTTTTGGAACATAGAGCATCATATTCATACAACAATTTCAAAACCATTTCAATTAGAATAACCATACCATAAATTTATAATATAATTATCAAGGGGATATAATAATTACCCAATAAATTGTATAAATATAATGGGGATCATCCTTCATGTAATCCATACTAACCTCGCCTATTTTTTATGAGTTATATAAGGGATCAACCCTTCTTATAAGCAATATTGATAATACCAATGAGATATAATAGTCCATAAACCATCATCCAAGTTATACCAACATCACCCATTTATTATATAATGATAAATAACCAAATAATTAATAAAAATATTATTCTTTCACCTTTTAAACATAAAACCTATTGAAATAAACTTTTTAACCCATATAAAAAATGCTTTCAAATACCAGAATACCATTATCTTTTAAAAACCCATTTTCAATACCATAATACGAATTTCATTTTATAACCCATTATAAATAAAAGATAACTAGAAAAATAGACTGGGGTTTTTTATTTTATGAAAACATGAATGATTTCAAAGGAATCCAAAAATAATATAAGGGTCATGGCAGTAGGAAAAGTTATTTTCTATATATATATTTAAAAACAGAAAATTCATTTTTTATTTATAATAAAGTAAAATATTCCCTACGATGATAATTTTTTTTGAAATAAATTGAATGATATATTGAAATATCAACTATAAAACATTATTTTCCATAATTAAATTATTTTAAAAAGATATGGACATAGATGAATAACGACATTTTTATGGAAAAATTTTAAAGAGGATTTTTTAATGAAATACCGCACACCACTTTAGAAACATTTTAATTATAAGCCCCATGAAAGGATAACATCAAAGAAAACAACTAACATTCATGATTATAGAGAAATTAATGAGATAAAATTTCAAATGGGGATTAATATAAACCTCATAAAATAATATAGTTTCATGAAATCAGAAAATTCCATAACAAAAAGAAATTTAGATAAATTACCCTACCTTGTGTTTGACTAATCACGTATGTTATTTATTTTCTAAAATAAAAAAATATGTTAATTATTTATTTAATTTTGAGACATTCTAAAGTTTAATATTAATTTTATTTCACTTGTTAACATTATATAAACAATTACTTAATTAATAATGATTAATTTATGTTTTTATGGTATTCTACTTATATTCCAAAAAAATAGATTTTTTCGGTTTAATATGGACAAAGAGGCCATTATTTCAAAATTTAAATAATAATAATAGTGAAGTAATTACCATTTTTGTACATAAATTACACCTTTTATACCTAATCAGGATGTATGGTTATGAAAAATTAATTATGATATGCCCACAGAGATGGTAGGTCATACGTATGTATGTGAAACATTTCCATTTTTAAATGATCATTTTGAAAAAAATATATAAATTATTTTATATTTAATGATTCATAATAATATTATAAATACAATATTATTTATTAAAATATACTTATATATATATATATATATATTTATCTTCAATGGGTGTTAGTGATGAAAAAATAGTCACCTTGCTTTTTGGAGGCGGCGGTGCACATATATGCATGAACAAAGTAATAATTATACATTGCAAAAATAAAATGTTATATTATATTTTATGAATGAAAAATATTTCATTAATAAAAAAATTATTTCATTTATATCACGTATATCCAACAAATTTATCCTTATTTTTCTTTTTTTAATGATCTTGTGGAAAATGAATTTCATTTCATTGCGATGTAGTAGCCCGCTGTACACACAAGCGATGTTACCATCACCCCAATATAATGGAAATAATGAATTAATATGTTACATAATAATAAAATCAGTATAAATATTTTTTAAAAAATAATAGATATAATTCAAACCCATAATTATAAAAAATTGTGAGGGTTAATGATGGGAAACTAACAATATCGGTTCACGAGGCGGTAGACTTCCGTACAGATGAATTATGATTTTATATACCATTTGATGGAGGAAGATACAGATTAAGGTTATTACATTACCATAATACTATATAATTATATGGGAGATATTTTTATTATTAAATAGCCATAATTAAATAATATTTTAATGAGGTGTAATAATAAATAATGTTAATATTCACATTTATGCACAATACCTCTTCTTTAGGCAACCTCATAAGGTAAGAATGAAAAATATCAATAGGATGGATTTATAATAAAAAAAGGAATTATAGGATATATTGAGTTACGTTATTAGGGTATTTGGATAGTTATTGGATAATATAATGAGATTTTAAGATGTGGATATGAGAGGATATGGGTTGGCTTTTTATAAGTGAGGTTAGTGACAAACTTGTAATTATTGTAAATAAAGAGGTATACCTACATTTCTCACTTGAAAAAGTTCTAAATTACAAAATTATAGATCAATAGAAATAATAAGGTTAAAATATATCTAGAAAATATAATTTATCAAGGGTTAGGTCATTTTGAGCCTTATGTTTTTATTTTAACACTTGGGAAATTGATTTTTACCTTCATACCAATAATTAATTTGTACCATTTTTAATATTATTTATGGTCAAACGATTAGTTGAAATTATTAGACAATATAAATTATTTTTTTTAATAAAAATATTAAACATATGTTAACAAATTGAATTTACATAATTTTAAAAACTTATTTTACAATTACTCTAACAAACACGATGAAAAAGTGGGTTTTCAAGATGTCAATTTTTCAAGAAAAATATGATTTCTTATTAACTCTATGAATATTAAAAATAATAATTTTGGGTATAAATTTACCATTATTTATATAAAATTTTATCATTTTTATGAAATAATAATCTTCATTATTTATTATTTTTATTAATTAAAATGGAGATACATTAGTCACATTAAAACAGATTTAAAAAAAATTTAAATCAGAAAATAAACTTTTACTAAAATAAAATATAAATGTGATTATAAAGTGCATAAGATGTTTAAATATAAATAAATAATAAATTTTAATTTAAATAATATTTAAAACATAATTCTTATTTACAATAACTCAATTTACTGGAAAAATGTCATTTTTACCAAAATCAGTATTTTTCAACATGTAATGATAAATCCGTTTTTTCTAAAAAAACATTCACCCTAATTATATATTTAAATTATTATTTGAAAAAATACTTTCATTTTATGAATTTTTTATAAGATTCACCAATCAATTAAAATAATTCCATGCAAAAATGGAATAAAAATCATTTTTAATGGAAATCTATTTATGATGAAAAAAATCAATTTAATAAAAATTGATTGATTATTTCCTAAAAATGTATCAATAAATTATATAAATTTAGGGCTTTAAATATAAATATATATATATATATATTATAAATTATTTAATAATATTTGTACCAAAAAATTTAATGTCTAGGTTATAACGGTTATATATTTAACATGTTGTTTAAGCTCTATATTGTGTGTAAATCAAGCTATAAAACAAAATTTTATTTTTTAAAATATTGGGGTGTTCCACCCCCCACTATTTAATAAAACATTTCCTCTAAATTTTAAATTTATATTTTTTATAAGTGGTTGGCCATTTGAAAATATCTTTGTTGGAAGCCTACATAATCAAAAGGGTTATTAAAAAACTCACTTCATAAGAGAAAAAATCATGTATAATGGTAATCTAGAATATTGTATAACTAGGATTAAAAGTATTTGAATGTAGAAGTGAAGTGAAAATTTTGAAATGAAGGAAAATAATTCTATCCAAAAAATCATGTATATTGATAGAGGTCATTTATCATAAGAATGTGATTGATAAAAAGATAGTTAAGAACATTAAAAAACATAAATATATGATTTGTTAAAATACCATTTGATTCATTAAAAACGAAATTAATAGGAAAAACTTTTCATTTTTATATATGTTTTTAAATTTTAGAAATTTCATTACCTACTTTAATGAAATAATAATGAAGTATAATTAATTTTCTAGTATAAAAATTTCATCCTATAATCAATTTCCCCAGAAATCTCATATTTTGTCCAATGATGATTATCCAAGATGAAATTTTCAGGTCTCAAATAGTAGAAACAACTTATAATGGATCATATGATCCCTAAAAGGATAACTCAATATTTCTCATATCTTTAGACATTGACCAAAACCAAAATGGTTTGTAAAATGTAATATGTCTCCCAAAATTATAGTGATCCTATTACGAGAAAACATTAATAACTTAATCAACAAATCACTATTTAATCCCATGATTATATATATGATAAAACACATGTTCTAAAATTAAAATTGATCATTGTATTTCAAGAAGATTAATTTAAAAGTATTATTTAATACTTTACAAGACATCAAGAGTTCTAGTTGTAGTTTTTACACCATTATCTCCCTTTAAAAGTGGGTTCAAGCCCTATGGCCTTTCTGGTTATGAAAAGTTATAAATCACACTTTTAGGTTTCTTTTATCATTAAATTTTACTCTAGTAAAATTCCAAAAAAAATATAATAAATAACTTTAAAAATTAATTAATCCTGAAATTTCATTTAAAATTTAATGGTTATCAATACCTTTGAACTCATGTCCAAAAAATTTAATGTCACACTTTATGTTAAACCATTTCGTAACATATAAATAATCCCAAAAAACTGTATCCCAAAACATTATTAATAATATTACGATCACTTTACATTAAACATTAAAATGGATGTTTAGAAATTTGATCTTATGATTTACATTTAGAAAATATTGATATCCCCTGAGTTATCACTTCTTCACCATGTGGACAGAAAAACATTAGTAGTAGCTAATGAGATATACAAACCACTATATTTCTGAAGATGATGATTTCCACATAGATTAAAAAACATTGGACACATATTATAAAAATTATATAAATCAATATAGCTAAAACATCTCTCCCTATAATGGATATATATTATCTCATTATTTCATTGTTCAAGACAATTTTCTTTGTAGTCAAAACCCTTCGATCAAATACACCACGGTGGTAATAAGTTCTAGATTCTGAAAATCATTCACCAATATGTATTTTAGTGCAATTATAAAATTTTTATGCCCTAACTATAGAATTGATAGTTGTTTAATCCACTATATTCATCTACTATTTCCATTTCCTAATCATTTCATATCATGGAACATATGTGTTAGGAAAATCCATCTCAATTTTCGTAGTAAAAAACATTTTTTGCATTAATTTTAAATTATAATGCATCCAAAAAATATAATAAACATGATTTTTAATATTGAGTAAAAATTATTATTTTAATATCCTAATCACTGATAAAATAAATCACATACCGAACCAATATTGTAAACTTTTCTTCATATGATGCCACTAAATATTTATCCTTTTACATTGATTCCAAGAGTTGTTCTTATATACTATGTTGAGAAATCTTAAGTGAAATATTTCTCAAGGAAGAGATACTCATGTGTCTCCATTTCCATTGAATCAAGCTCATATCACTCTTTGGTATTCTTAACCAAAGACCACCATTTATCATCTTCACCTCCAAAATGATAAATGGAAATGGTTATATTTTCACATTCAGAACACCCCATGAATTCAAATATATTCTCCAAGGAATTGATTCCTCTATAGACTACCATTAGGTTATATGCTCTAGTAAAGTTTTTTGGATATTGTATCATGATGTTTTATACTATCATCTTGTTCCTTTATGGTATATCCAACTGCTACATAGCAACAATAAAAAAAAATTTATATCATGTATCAACTGATCCATCACTAAAACAAACTATTCTATTCCAATTTTAACCATTTTGGGATGATGATATAAAATGATATTTTCCTCTCGACTCCAACCCACTATAACATCCTTATTGCCTTTATGGAATTCATTATCAAAAAACATAGTTTTGTTGAATGTACATGGTAATATCATAATTATCTATCATTCCAACATAATACTAAAGTAAAATCTATCCTGGAAACACTATTATTATTATTATAGCCTCTATGGTTATAAAAAACATGTTATGATGCAAACTATAAGGACATGAATGTAAGAATTACATATTCTAGTGAATTTGAAAAATAAACAACCTTCTAAATTTCCCTGGGATATTTTAGGTTTAGGATTTTATAAATCTAGGATATAACAATTACATAACAAAAAAAAATCAATTACCAAATGGAAATGTTTTATTATTATCTATTTTTATAA
The DNA here is from genome assembly GCA_963277665.1 of Viscum album. Classification (NCBI taxonomy): domain Eukaryota; kingdom Viridiplantae; phylum Streptophyta; class Magnoliopsida; order Santalales; family Viscaceae; genus Viscum; species Viscum album. Next base: position 604,378,506 of record OY728122.1, read on the forward strand.
TAATATAGAGTTTTTGAAACAAATAATGGATAATTTTAATGTAAAATAATTTTTAATTTCAACATGACTTTTTACATTCCATTACCCAACCTTAATCCCTATAAAAAAATTTAAAACCTTAGAGATCATAGAAAACATAGTATGGTGAATAAATAGAATAAAACCATTAGTCTATTGAAAAAATAAAAATGTTTTTAAGGTTTTCCTTTGTCTTTAAATTTCATTTTGATTATGAAATAAAACATTTATACATAAAAGACACAATTATTTCTTAAATAAACCCTTTAGAAACCCATATCATGCAAATAAAACCTCTTTTGGAAACATAGAGCACCATATTTAAAAAACCATTTCAAAACCATTTCAATTAGAATTACCATACGGCTAACTTCAAAATTAGTTCAATATACTAAATAATGTGTACACAATTAATTAGAGATATATAATGGGGATCATCCTAGGTATAATCAATTTTAATATCACCCATTTCTGATGACATATAATAGTTCGCAACCCTTTCTTATGATATCCTTCATGGGAGATTTCACCATAACCATAGAAAAGGAAAACACTTATATATGGAATCCTCTATATGGCCTTCTGTCAAACAAAATTTTTCCAAAATCACCTATCGCTTTAGATGGATAGTAAATAGAGACACCTCACTACCATTTTTGTTGGAAAACATGAATGGAATCCCTCTTTATAATATGATTTGTCACAAGAAATAACCCACTAATATAAACATCTCCATTAGTGATTTTTTAAAATTAACTAATATTAATTTACTTGAAACATCTCTACTATTATTAACAACTATATATTTATCACCACCGATGATTTTTTTTGTTTTAGATCCACCATATAATGGTATTTTAACCTCTAAAAATTAAAATAATTATAATGTCAACACCCACAAAAATGATTTCCATTGGGTTTTATAACTATAAAAAAATAGGTTTAGACCATCCCGGCTCACCCTAGTGTAGAGAATTTGTCATAATAGAATCCCCACCAATTCCAATATATATATATGTGTTTGGTATTCAACTTTGTTATAAATTTCACATGTCTTACAAGCACATAGAGGATGATCATCACTTATTTCAATCTTGTGCTACTTCTTATGAACTTTGTAATTTTATTTTAGATATCTTAGATCTTAGATGGATAGATTTGATCTCTATTGGAATGAAGCTACAGAGATGCACTACTATGGATAACTCTCCTCAAATTGCTCAACTTTTCATCACGACGGTGGAAGAAATTATCTAAATTATTTATTATGAAATAAATTCTATTATTTATAAAAACAACATGTTCAGTTTCTGTACAACTGAAATTTGGATTTTCACGATGACCAAGGATGCTTGAACCATTAAAATAAAGAACTATCACAACACAATTAATGATTTCACTGTCCTATGATGGATACAGATTAAAGGATGATACAGCCACTAAAAAGATTTCATTAAGTCTTCTGGAAACCTCATATTCCCATCTACATCAAAATCATTGTAGATGGTTATTTAAAATGGAATCCATGACCTACAGGCTATGGTATCATTTGTAGAAATCAAAATGATTACATACAAGGATACCTATTTGGGTCATGTGGTCATGTCTCCTCCATAGAAGTAGAGATGTACAATGTTATCAATGATGTTGATTTGATTAGATAAAGAGGATGGAACAACGTCTGGATTAAAATTGATTCAACTACCATTTTTCAGTCTCTTAGGCATGGTATTATTCACCTTTTGGGGACCCTCAATGCTAAATAGATCGCCTACCTCAAACACCTATCTGATCTTAATCATATTAGCACTCATACATATATAGAGGTGAATAAGGTGGCATATGGTCTTACTAATAAGGGTTTATATAGTAATATAACATTCATTGAGAATCCTATGGGTGAGTTCACCCCCTTCATCAAAATGATTGTAATAAATTCCCCACTTTTGGACACTTGTATACTTTTTATCTTTATATGTCATAGATCTTTGGTCCTTTGACCAAATAATCATCTTTATTAAAAAAAATCATTTTCAATTCCATAATACCCATTTATTTTAAAAAAAATTCACTACCAAGACACCTAGAAAAATAGAATGTGGCTGTTTCATTGAATAATACATGAAATATTGAAGAATAATCAATATATCAAATAATTTTCATAGTGGATGGAAAAGTCGTTATCATTGTACATGTTAAAAAATATAATGTTCCTTTATTTCACTTTTAAAATGTCAAATATTCCATAAAATGATTCTATTTTTTGAAAACATGTTAAATAAAGAAAAAATATTCCTTTATAAATATATCATTTCTCTAATAAAATTATATAAAAAACATAAACATGGAATAAAAAAGAATTTTGGAAGGGAAACTTTAGAGGATTTTTTTCAAAGAGAACTCCATTAAGAATTTGCAAACTATTTAATCATAAACCCCATGAATGTATAACATTAAATAAAACATTAAATATATTGAGAATATAAAAATAATGGTATAAAATGTCAATGTAGTATGTATATACACCTTATTAAATAATATTGGAGTATAACTTAAAAATATTTCTCAACAAAAGTAAATTGAGATAGAGTTCCTTATACTGAGTATGTCCATTATGAATGATGTTTATATACACAATAAAAGAATTTTTGTTACTTATTTACTTACACGAGAACCTTTTTCATGGTTAATATTTCTTTTAATTCACATATTAAAATTTCATTCATAATTATCAAATTAATTTTTTTTACTTTGGATGTCTTGTGGGTATTCATCTTATATATCAACAATGAATTTAGTCAAAGAGGTTATTATTTAAAAATTTACATAATATTAATAATTAAATAATTATCATATTAATGTATCATTTATATTTTTAAAAACCAAAAAATAAATAATGTTATGAAAAATTATCTACACTACAATCATAGAGAGAGTCGACTGTTCATACGCATGAGTAACATTACCATTTTCATTATGATCATTATAGAATGAAGGTATTCATTGTTTCATCTATCCAGAATGATAAAAATATACTAAATACCATATTATTTTTTAAAATATTATTATATATATATATATATCATAGATGTGATTTAATGATGAAAAAATGTCCACATCGCTTCATGGAGGCAGTAGTCCACACGTATGCATTTAAAACATTATCATTTTTCAGTGTAAAAAAGATATAGTAACTTTTCATAATCATAAATATTTCATGAATATAATCATTATATAATTTATATTACACATATACATCAATTTTATCCTTATTAAAATCCATGTAATGAGTTAGTAAAAAATGAATCACATCACTTTACAAGGAAGTAGTCCCCCTTACACATGAGTGCCATTATATTATCCACAACATAACAAAAATTAAGAAGGTATATATGATATCATATCTACATAAGTATAAATATTTTAAAATTATAATATATATAATTTATATACTTCATCACAAAAATCTATTATAGGATATGATGGAAAATGAATGGAATTAGATCACGAAGTAGTTGTTGTCCGTACATAGAAATTATGATTTTGTTTTTTGATTTGATAGAAGAATAGATATATTTAATTTATTATCTTAAAAAAATAAGTATATGTTAGATTATGGTGTTATTATGTAATATTAATTTATTAATATTTTATGTATGTGGAATAATAAATTAAACAGACCCTCGATTAAGAATAATACATTTTCTTTTTACATACTCATTAAGTAATTACCAAAATGATTCTTAGGATGAATTTATGAAAAAAAATAATACTAGGATTTTCTTTGAATTATGTTTGGATGTTATTTGGTCTGGTATTGGATTATAAAATGGGATTATAATGTGTGAAGATGAGATGATAGGGGCTTTCCTTTTATAAGTGAGGCGAGGGGAATACTTGTTATATTTGAAATGAAGAATGTGTAACCACATATTTAACTTTCCATAAGCTTCCATAATGGGATATTATTGCGAATTAGATTGGATAATAGCTAAATATATACATAAAATATAATCTATACACGTTTTCAGGGAATTTTATCCCTTATAAGTATAGTTTAACTCCTCGATAAATCAATTTTTACAGTTACCGCAAAAAATAATTTTTTCTACTTTCACAATTAATTATGGACGAAAATGAATTTTACATTATTTTATAACATTAATTATTATGATTAATAATTTTTAATCTATTAAAAAAATTTTAATTCAATTAATTGGAAAAATTTAATTAAAAAATAACTATTGGACATCACGAAAAAGACGGTTTTTAAGAAATGTTTTTTTGAAGAAAAAGATGATTTTGTATTTTCTCTATATCTAATAATAATAATTGTATAAATTTAAAATAATTTTTAATTTATAACATATACATTTTATTTAAAACATTCCACATAAAATATTATTTTAATTGAATAAAACTGAGATACGTTATGGCCTTATTTTTCAGAAAAAACCAATTTTCTAACCAAAGATAATCTTATTCTAAAATCCAACATATAGTTCATTAAAAACTAATTAATGTTTTTAAATATTAATAAATAAAAACTATGTTATATTAAATCATATTATATAAAAAAGGTTAATTTTAATTTACTTTATTTACTGAAAATAAAATATTTATGTACAAAAATTTGTATATTTCACTATTCAATAAAAATTCAATATTTTCCAAACTATCCCAAAATTTAACACTAAATAAAATTAAATATTATTACTTTAAAAATAAATTTAATTTTATTAGATAAAATTTTAAGATTTTCTAAATCATGATTATAATATTTCTTCATAAAAATCAATAAACCTCATTATTGATGAAAACCAATTATTGAAAAGAAAATTACATTACTTAAAATTGAATAATAATTTAAAAATAATTTATAAATAATTTATATTTTTTAGGATATATATATATTAATAAATTATATAATAATATTCATACCCACTAATTTAATATATATATTATAAGAATTATATATTTCATGTGCCTTTAAGCTCGGTGTTATGTGTTGAACATTCTATAAAACATTGTTTTCATTTAAAATTTATCAATGTGTTATAATTTATTTGTGAAAAATATGATTTATATATTTACCATCTTATTTTAAGTTTCGTCCTTTTCCAATCTATTGGTATTTCGTCTCTTTAATTCCTCACCATGGATTAGGTTATATGATCCTTCATGTAACGCCCCGAGCCTTCTCTTCTGAGCCCAGTGTTAAAAATGTTGTGTAATTTTATTATAAAAGAAAAAGAATAATAATACAAAAGAATAAAAAAAATTATGACTTTTACCAATCTATGTTATAGATTATTAGGAAAATCCTTGCATTTTCCGAGTAGATCATTAAAAAAACACATTCCTCCTACGCTTCTATGTGTGCTAACAATAAAAATGAAGCGATCTGAAATAGATCTTCTATGATACTAGTAAAAAATAATTTTTAAAAAATGGTGAGCATTCAATTTCCTTGTAATATTTTTTTAAATATTTGAAATACATCTAATAAATTCTTTTTTGGAAAAATAAATTTGAGAAATGTTTTCACAAATTCATTAGATGATATCATAAAAATAATTTCTGAAATAGATTTTTGAAAAAATAAATGAAATCATTTATGATAATATTAATAAATCACTTTTGAAATTACATAAAAATATGTTCTTTAAATATAATCTAGATATTTTTTAGAAAACATATCACAAGATGTTGAAAACAAAAATTATGATTCAAATTGAATCATTGAATGGTATCTTGGGCCTACACACTAGTATGGGATAATGTTCACTACCCAATACCCTCCATATTTACAACATTTATATTCTAGGTTTTTTGAATTATTTTTAAGATTTCTTAACATATATATACTTTCACAAGAGTTTTTGATTTTAAAAACATGTCACTGTATTAAAATTCACATTAACACACACACACACAAATATATATATATATATAGACACAAAAATATATGATTCCATTTCATTACACTAGGGAGTTTGGTTCCAAAAAAAATAATTCTACATAATAATTTCATAAACATCTATATACCCACACATTCATGAAATATATGTTTCCATATTGTTATAACTTCATAATTTTTAAAATATCTATATTGAATTAAAATTTTAGACATATTTTTTAATTGCTTTTATCCATGAAATAAGGACATGAAATGATGTATGAAATAATTATGTGTCGCACATAAAATTATCAAAGTATAATTTATTATACATTTATCTTTTCATGGAGGTAAATATTTACATGTTTTTTGAAGAACATAACTTAAATACAAAATCATATAACATAAATTAGATTTCAATGATCCTGAATGTAGAATAAATCATTGTTGTGTTTGATTAATTTTTATCCATGTATCTTACACCCTTGTAAAAATCATTTCCAGAACCATCCTTAGACCCACCACCACTCTAATACATTTATCATATAGAAATAAAAAAATCATTTCCACCTCCTCTCATACCACCACCACCTCAATTAACATGGGAATAAACATTTTAATCCACATATAAACCTAAATCATTATCATGAATAGAGGAATACTCATAAGTAGATAACACTGTCTTCAAATAGGAATCAATCAACGTAGAAATCTTTCATGGATGTGAATAAAAAATAGCAGACATTTCATTCATGATCCATTAATTTATCATCTTTTATTGATGTGTATCTTTTTTCTATTTGAGTTGGTTGTTTTATTTTAGCATTAATTTTTCCTCTATTACTACACAAAAACAACTACTCAATGAAATGTTTTCAGAAGAATAGTATTAAAATGGTACAATATTATTCTGAGGTTAACATTACACCATTCTATAATTATCATCTATGCATACATAATATATAGGATCATTTTGGCTCAAAATGACTGTATATTTTTCAGAAAATTCCTCTAGTGAAATAAGTTGAGTGATATTACATAAATTAAAATGATAACATAAAATGATATGATATTTTCAAGAAATAATTTTAATCTAAAATAAAGGAAATTAAAATATACTTATACTTGTTTCTTGGGTCTCTATATTTACTAGGATATAATCTCTCTTTTTCCTACTTGTATAATACTAGGCACCTACAGTGCTCTGTCTCTTGAGGACTTTGCGACCCCATTGGATCAAGAGGTGTCTTTGAGGTTTGAAGCTTGGGGTTTGTCGCTGCCTCCTCTGGTGGTATCGACCCCTCCTTGATGGTGTCTTCTACTTCTCATGGATGTAATGATATATACTATGGTGAGGGATTTCGTGGTATAGATATTTCTAGATCTAGCTCAGGGAGGCGTTCCTGGGGAAGATTGGCTCGGATCTCTTCGGCGGAAATTCTTCCTCTGGTGCGGTGTTGTGCCCCCAGTCTCATGTGACGGTGGTTCAGCTCCGTGTTCCTGGGTTTTCATTCCTCCTCTTTGTCTCTGCAGTTGATGGAGGATGTCTGTGTAGAGGCGAGGTCCCTCTGGTCAGCTACAACATTCAGACCTACTGGCTTCAGATTTTGTGGCACAGGTTGATGTTGGTTTTTGGATTATGGTGGTGAATATGGCATTCTAATGCAATGGGCAGTGGAGCACAGTTGAAGGTTGTGCGTTTTTGAAGGGATTACAGTGTTGTTTCTGGTGATGGGTCTCACTGGCGGCCTGATTTGGTGATGAAACACGATGGCAGTGTGCTGGGATCAAGGAGGCGCTACATCACAAGCGTGGCTTGCTCTTGTTTTTGAATTTTGAATTTGAACTAGTATGAGTCTGATGATGCGGTTGAAATTGATATGTGGTTTTTTGGTGGTAATGTTGTTTTGTGGTTTTGTAATGATTATATCATGATGTAGTGAAGTGGTTAAGTGGAAGTGGTGAAGTCATGTATTGGGTACCGGCAACCCTTAAACCGGACTTTATAAAATTGAAAAAATGATTTTCAGTCAAACCCATGGGGCGAAGGAACTGTAGCCATACTATAGTAGAAGTAGGAACTATAGCATCGATGGTCATTGTAGTAGAGGTAGGTCACTGTAGCGGAGGCATGGTACTTTTTTAGCAGTGGGTACTGTGCGGAATTGTAGCTGACGGGGTACTATAGTCGTAATATTCACAAAATGGACCTTGGGCCAAAACATTGGGCCTATAAGCCATGTAATGGGATAAATTCCCACTGGGCCTTTGGGAAATGTAATGGGTCTCCCTCTACCTAGTTAAAAAATAGGTCTTTGCTATGTTTTAATAATTACTGAGACTTCGGCCCCAACCTTTTCAAAAATGATCCTAAAACATTAATGCATTTTATATAAATGTATAGAGATAAAGAAACATTATATAATATTTTTATTTTTATGAATGTATATAAAACACAAACATACAACATAATTTTTCTTTTATTTGATTTCATATTATTTTATTCAATATTATTTTGTAATTTCTATGTTTGATAAATTCAAGTCATGTCGATTCATGTAAATTTTATATAATTTGGTTCAGTTTTTGGTCAAGTATGTTTTGGTACAATCTGGATTGTGGGATTATGATAATTTATTTTATGGTATTCATAAAATACTATTAGTTTAAATAATTTCAATATAATATTTTTATTTCTAAAAATAGTGTTTTTTTGTGTTTCTAAAAAGAGTTACACTATAGTTTCTTCCAGATGTGAATTTTTCGGTATGTTATAAAATGATTACTTCCATTTGTTTTTATTGAAAATGAAATGCAAAGGTCCTCTACATGAATCGAATAATAACAAAAATCAATGCCCTGACCTTTTGATAACATGAGAGAAAATTTGGGGATGTTTTATACTAGAGATAATAATCATGCCATGATATTATTAACTACACCATGATGTTAAAGAAAAAACCATTCATATACCCAATGATTATTTAGTGTGTATTAACTTGAGTTAGATGGAAATTTGGTCCATTATTAATAGGTGTTGAACTGTAATTTTTATATTAGAATAAAATATTGAATTTCAAGAAAAGTTCCATGCAACATAATTCTTGTTAGTTCTAATATGGTCAGTTCCAATATGTTTGGGTCCATTCATTTAGTTTGGTTTTTTGTTAGGTCCATTCATTTATTTAATTCGATTCATTTAGTTTGTTTTTTCTTGGGTTCATTTATTCAGTTAGTTCAATCATTAATTTTGGATTAATTGTGACTAATTTATTTTAGATTACATTGTATTAGTTTTATATACTTTGGGTTTTCGCTGTTCATTTTAGAAATGTTTATTTCAGTAAAGGATTAAATTTTTTGTTTTTTAGTAATATTCTATTTGGATGGGTTTATACTGAATAGGGAAAAAACCTTTTCAACAAAAATTGAACCAAATTAAACACAAAAAATTTAACAACCATGTGATTAGTGTTGAAAATATTATTAAAAACATTAATTGTTTTGGAAAAATAATATATTAAATAAAATAAATTCTTTTTTATAAGTTATAGTAATCAAGAGTTAATTTTTGAATTTTTGGATCATTATAATAAAAAAATCATAATAAATAATGTTATATTTCATTGAAATGTTTTTAATGTATACATATGTTGTTCAATTTGATTGCGTATAATATTCTACACGTATTTTGGATAATAAAATAATCCTAAAGGGATGTGATACGATGATATAATTTCTATTTAGATTAACAAGGAAATTAAAATTTAATATAAATAAAACTATCGTGATTATCTGGAGGATATAATTTAAAATACATAATAATAAATATTTTGATTAACTAAATAATTTGAAAATTTCAAATGATCACTAAATAATTGAACATGTAAAATTTTGTTTTATAACTCTACAAGTTAGAAAAAATAAATATATATACTATGTGTAATTGGAATTTTCTTTGATAGGTGAGTTTAAATAGATTAGTGATAGATATTTAAGAAGACAAAATCAAAATAATTTTAAATACTCTTGTTGATGGGAAGATCAATCAAATAACTCTATGTCATGTCATGGTTGGTAAAAAAGAATATATTGATTTAAATAAAAATATATTCTCATATATAGAATAAAATATATAATGTTTGGTGAATGGGAAGAGAGAGGTTAGTGAATCTATATTTTCTCACATAAATTACGTGATGTCTACTGATACTTGTCAGAGGATGATGTGAAGAAGAAAAAATATATATAATATTTTAGAAATAAGACATGATTTAATCATTATGGTATAACATTCATCAACTGTAATTTAAGAATAACACATATGTTCAAATTGAAGGAAATGTTTTAATAAATAGTGATTTTCAGAAAAAATGGAATAAAAAATAAATATAAAAAAGATATTTTAATGAGATCATGAAAATTTACTAGAAAAAATATATGGGTTACCAAACATTATATAAAAATAAAAAGTTAAATTACTCATTCATTATTATGATTTGGGAGAGAAGTGTGTCTGAGAGATTAAATAGGATTCATAGAATTATTTTCCTTTTCTTTAACATATTTATAATATAAAAAAATGTATATAATTCAATTTTTAATGACCCAATGTTATTCAATGGAAATTAAATTCTCATAAATAAGACATAAAATCTAATGAAAGCACAACATAACTAAATACTAAGTGCTATGTGACCGTTAAACATAGGTTTGTCACTTATGTGTTTGGAATTTCCAAAATATGACATACATAGTTGTGACCAGTATGTTAATTGGAGTCTGATAAAAAAACTAAATTTTGGGTGAATAGTAACCTAGCCATATGAATAGTAACATACCCTTATAAATAGTGATACACACTAATAAATTGTATCCATACCTATGATAGTATAAAAATAATATTCAAGTTAAATTTTGATGTACATGTTCTCTTTTAAAAGGGAATTCCCATGTGTGGCCTTTTCAAACCCCCCACACATAGAAACCCCCATCCTCCACGAAGAGGTCACTTCCCTGAGGTAGAGCCCCATTCAAGGAAAGAGCCATTTCCAAACAAGATGGTAGAGCATCCCAGAGGGCGGCAGTCCGATTGGCGATAGTTTCATCAAATAAATCCGTCAGCAGATTGGGTCGCACCTCATTTTTCCCACCCAGTTGAGACCGGGCGAGCCGACAAGATAGGTGGATCCCAGGGGAGAGGATCGCCCAGAAAGTGGACTCCCAGGATTCGAACCCTAAACCTCACAAAGAACGGAATTGTTTTACCACTCTCCTTCACCACAACGCCTTCACTGAAGTTGCAGTAATTGTGATGTAAATGTTTTTTTAGAATAAGTAAATGAATGTTTTAAAATAGGGTTTCAATAATAAATTATGATTTTAATTAAATATTAAATTAATCATATTTATAAAATTATTTATGAAAAATGGACTTCATTGTTTGGATTCTACATGTTGAAAAATATTTAGGGTGAATTTTTGGTATTTTTCTAAAATACTGGAAACATTGATGAATAGTTAAATATGATAATTCACAATAAATGATAAATAATATATTAATTGAGTCATTAATGATGAACTGATAAATTTGCGACCAATTGGTTCTATGTCACATGAATTTATTATTGTTCTAGGTCATGTACCACAAACTATTTCTTTTCTTGGGAAGAAATAATAAAATAATTATTATTAAATTATGAAAACCCTCCTCCCCTCCACTATAAATACCACCCTTTCATACCAATTCTCTTCACTCATATCATGGCTTGTGCCTTTCCAATATTCTTTCCAAATCTCTCCCAAATCCCCTCCCCCATGTCCAAAATCCCATAGACACTTAAAAATAAAAAAACCTCTCCCCATATGAGGTTCTCAGAGGAAAACGTTTCTAGAGGTAAATTCATATTTCCAATTTCTTCTTTTCATTTATGTTCTTTTCATTTTATTTCTTTTTTTTCAACTCCCATCACCAAAATATTATGATAACTCCAGAAACATACATGTACTGGAATGTTTTTATGATAATGGGATATTTAATTATCTTCCATCCTTTCCCCACAGTTTATTTGACTGTAATGAAAGCACATTTTGAGATGTGTAAATTTAGCACATTCAAGGACAATGATTTGTCAATTTCTATTATAATCATTAAATATTGTCATGAAGCCATTTAGGTTATGGTTGAAATTGAATATATATGTGTAATATATCTTATTTATATTATGTAATTTTTTTTACAAATGGCTGTAAGTTATAATTTAAAACATGTTCATTGTAATAAAACCAACAAATTAACAAAAATAGTTGTCACATTGGTTTTATATAATAGTTTGACTACACAATAAGTAACAAAATTAAATTAAAAACAATTAATCTCATGTATGTTCACTAATATAATATAACATCAATTCTGGAAAACCACTTTTATCTTACATGATTATCCACATATAAATATAATTGAAGCGGTCATTAAAATCAAGTAAACAAACGAGCTCGAACAATGAAATTCAACCTCATAACCAATGAAAATGGTTATTAATGAACATAAAATGATTATACTAAACCAATTAAATATATAAGGGGTTCTGGAATTATGAATTAATAAACCTAATTTTTCTATTTAAGTCTTTAATGAAAAGTGGAGAACACCATCAAATTTAAGGTAAGGTATCCTCCCCATTTCATATTTATTTCAAGATTTTATTTTATGTTATTTCATTTTATGTGTGATCCCTAATTATGGTGTATTATTTATATCCTTCCCCATACACCCCTAATGATTTATAAGTTATTAAGTACCCCAATATTTCTCAATAAATAAATTTTAGGTACACCTGATACCATGCCAATAATCCTTAATGAATCCTACTCAACCCTCCTTTACTCCTTCGAGTTTCCCTAACTTTTTTTACCCAATTGAAGTTGTCTTATATTTTTATGTAAAACTTATAAATACTTTTTATATTCTCCAAAATCATTTTCAAATATTCATACCTCATTATCTTTGGGGTATCTACATGTTTTTTATGATTCACACCTCGATAGCCCTGATAAGCAATCATGTTTTAAGGGAACCTCCTGAATTCTTACCTGATTTCAAGTGCACTCTATCTTCTGTTTTAAGAAACAATTGTATTTATAAAATCGGTATTTTTTTTATAAAAAAATTCTTGGTTCAATTCTGGTTTTATATAAAATATTGTTCCCTTTTCTATTTTAAAAGCTCTATAGTATTTTCCTTAAAACCGCTCAAAAATGATTTAATGCTAATGTTTCTCAAATAAATTTCATATATGTTGTCACTTAAATTTCACACCACCTACCATATTATTTTCCTATTTTACATTATGAACGTCTATGTGTGCTCTAATCCCTTTATTTCATTGAAACTTTCATGATACACTCATTGGTTATTCTTTATGTCATGGTCGTGGTACCCAATTCTTTCCATGGGTATCCTTATGTTTATGAACGGTTGATTATGTATGATTATTTATTGGGAAATATTATTTAAGGGGAAGAATACTCATGAAAATGTTGTTTTGGGTGAGTCCAGATAGCACTCCAATGCATTGGGTAATGTTAAGTCTCATGATATGCGATGTTAAATAGGGTTTGCGATTATCCTTGACCCGTACTAAAATGGGAAATGAGATCGGCAGTTAGCCTTGACCCTTTACTAATGAAAATTCTTATGATTCTTCAACACATATATGAATCCCTGTTTATATGATCCCATTATTATATGATATGTTTTTATATCTTCCATGATTTATTATCAATATTTCATGCATCCTAACTCATGTTCTTATGATGTGTCCTAATGTTCATCCCCTTACTGGGCTTTTTAGCTCATCCATTTGTTCATGTGTTCCCTAAGGCACCCTATGCAAATTTAAGGGCCCAAAGGATGACAGGATATCTTTATGGAGATTAATATAAGAATTGTTTTTTAGCCCCATGTTTTTTGTTTTATGTACCTAGTTTTCCAAGAGACAATAAATAATGATCACTGTATTGTACTTTGATGTATAATTATTCTTAAAATCATGTAATGTTATATTTAAAAGGCATGGGTCTCAATAGTTGGTGTTAGAGGATTGTCTAGTTATTTTTGGAGATTAGGAATAGATAACTTTGGTGAGAACCTTAAAGATGAGAAGAAGTATAATAAAACATCCCTAAATTTTGGTAAGTATAGAGTAAGTGGTTTATCAAGAAAATACATCCTTGTCTAGATACGAGCAAGTAGAGGTAGCTCTGGCACATATGTACCATGGAGTGAAAACTCCGACAAGGAGTATTAGGCTTAACCGGGGGTATCCTGGAACATAACAATGGGCCCTACTTCACTATTAGTTTGGACACTCCTGGGGGATATGATTTGGTAGATTCAAGAGCTTATTACAAACCATTATTAAGGTTCCAAAAAAGCCCATAGTAAAATATTTTATGAAATAGATCGAGCATTACCTATATATAAACCTAAGGAATCAGAAGATATGATATACTTATTCTTTATATTTTTATCCTTTAATGTTCAATGTTTCCATTTTATACTTAATATCTAAGTATTCAAGACCGCAAATTATACGTTCTTTTTCTTAGTTAATGGTTGGAAATAGAAGAACAGATTCCGAAAACCAATGGGATAGGCATTTTGATGATTTCCCTAGTGACATTTCTGATATGACAGGAGAGGGATCTCAAATATTCATGAAATTACATCCTCATTTCGGTCAAGTTATGAATAATAACATGAAACATGTTGAACGCCCTCCTACACTAAGGAAAGATCAAGTTGACGTAGATTCCTTCATACAGAAATTCCTCCCATGTTTAGCGGTTCTTCCGCTACCCTCCTTATAGAACAATGGATTAACTCATTTGAAAAGATATTCTTTGTCTTATAGTGCTTAGAAAAAGTGAAGGATGTTCTGGCAGTACATCATTTTGATAGGGAAGCTAATCAGTGGTGGACACTGATCAAGAATACAATATTCTAAGAGGAAACTGATTTCATGGATCAGATTGAATTCAAGAGGATTTTTTTCAACAAATATTTTCCTCAAACTGATCATCTCAATATGGATATAGAGTTCCTCAGACGCAAGAAGAATGAAGATGAGTTCATCAGGGAATATGAAGAAAACATTACAAGTCTTGAAATATATGCCTCTAGCTTTGTCATTAACACCAAAAGAATTGTGGATCGCTTCTTCAGCGTACTAAAGTTGAGTGTATAAAATGCATTGGTGATTAGAGACTTCGACATTTGTGAGTTTATTGTCTGTTGGGACCTCATGTTTTAAATGAATATTGGAGACTCTTAGTGGTATCATGGGCCCATTTACAAGATAAAGAAAATGGAGAAAAAAATGGGTGGTTCATCAATGAAAATCCCATGATGGAATGAAGCCTGACTTTTCCCATTACAAAAATTACAGGAAGAAGTATCCTCATAACTGTTTGAAGGGAACCATGAATTTCTTAAAATGTGGGAAGTTTGGTCATCTGCCCAAGAACTATTGTAGGGATACGAAAAATCCTACTAATGGTGAAGAACAAAGGAAGTTTCAGATAAACACTCAACCAGTAGTGCAGTGTTACAACAGAAAAAATAATGGGAATTATGCAAACAATTTCCCTAAGAGGAGATTTTTTGGATTGGATATCATTCAAAAAAGCGAACCTCATTTTTCAGGAAAGGGATATCACTTTTCACATCCCCAAGAATCCTCAGATTCATTACAAGTGTAAGGAGGAAGATGGGTCTCCTTTAGAATCTATGTCTCATGTTTGGATATTTCTTCCTTGTGAGAAAGAATATCTATATCAAATGATTCAAACAAAGGATATAATCATGATTGAAGACATTTCCATCGTGAGGGATTACACTGAGGTATTCCATGAAGAGTTTCTTGGAATTCCTCCAGACCGAGAGGTTGAGTTCTCAATTGAACTTATTCTTCGATCTATGCCTATCTCAACGACACCTTATTAAATAGAAACCGTAGAGTTGGAAGAACTAAAAAACTGTTATAGTAGAATATATAGTAGTGTTTTATAGGACTGACTGCTTCACCTTGGGGTGCGCCAGTCCTCTTTTTCAAGAATAAGTATAGATCAATGCACCTATGAATTTATTATCATGAGCTCAATAAAATCGCGATAATGAACAAGTATCCCCTACCACAAATAGAAGAATTGTTTGATTAGATTTGTGGGGCCAGTTATTTCTCTAAGGTGGTACTTCTGTCGGAATATCATCAATTAAATGTGAGGAAGGATGATATTCCCAGGACTGTCTTTCAAATGAGGTATGTACATTGTGAGTTCATAGTGATTCCCTTAGGAATCATTAATGATCTAGCAATTTTCATGGATTTATTGAATAGAGTGTTTAGAGATTACATTGTCAAATTTTTGGTAGTGATTATTGATTTTAATCTAATACACTCCAAGAGTAAAGAAAACATGCGGGGATTTTGAATACTGTGTTAAGTACTTTGTGAAGGGATAAGTTGTATTCAATGTAAAGTAAATGTGAGTTCTAGATGGGGGAATTATCATTCATGGGGTATGTTATCACCAGAAAAGGGATATCTGTCGACCCTGACAAGATGATGGATATTGAAGAGTGTCCCAATCCAACTTCTTTAATGGATATCTGTAGTTTTTTTGGGTCAAGATAGTTATTATCGAAATTTTTTGAAAAACTTTTCATAATTGTCAAATCCAATAACCAAGCTGACAAAGAAGGGGGTAAATTTGGTATGGGTGGAAGAATGTGTGGTAAGTGTCGAGGAGATAAGGAGAAGACTGGTCAATAAACCTATACTCACAGTACTGAAAAGTGGAGAACATTTGGTGATATAAAGAGATGCTTAAAATAAAGGATATGGTTTTGTACTAATGAAAAATGAAAATGAGGCAGCCTATGCCTCACGACAGTTGAATATCCATGAGTAGAACTACTTGACACATGATCTTGAGATTCCAGCCTTGATTTTTTCCATTGAAGAGCTGGCAGCACAACCTTTATTGTGAGAAGTGTGACATATACACTGACCACAAGATCTGAAAGTATATATTCACACAAAACGAGCTCAAAATGCATCAAAAGTGATGATTAGAGATAATCATTGATTATTATTTCTCTATTAAAAATCATCTAGAAAGGTGAACAAGGTAGCTAAAGCACTTAGCAGAAAATAACCTTCGACTCTATCTATGTTATAGATTGATAAAGACCCTATCATATTGGATATGAATAGGATGGATTTCGAAATCCTAAGGGTGGGGGATACATCCAACCTTACCCAAATTATTTCAAAACTATCGATTTAATTGAATATAAAAGAATCACAAAGGGATGATGTGGAGTTTCAGAAGAGGTTGAATACAATAAAGGAAGGGAAGGTGCAAGAGTTCCATATCAACGATGATGGTGTGATTTGGGTTGGAACACGACTTTGTGTGAAGTCATCAACCTGGATAAAGAAGTAGCCATTAGCCAATGCACATAGCTCAACATTCTTTATCAATCCTTGGAGTACCAAGATGTATTGTGATCTCTAAGAACACCTCTGGTGGGTTAACTAGAAGAATGATATTATAGAATATATATCAAGGTTCTTGGTATGTTATAAAGATAAATCAGAGCAACAATAATCCAAAGTGATGATTCACCCATTTCCTATACCCTTGTTGAAATGGTAGAATGTCAATATAAACATTGTCACGGGTCCCCTGAAGACATCGAGGGGAAATAATGTGATATGGGTTGTGGATGACCGACTCACCAAGACTTCCAATTTTATCCCTATTTGAGAGTACATCTTGCTTGAAAATATTTCCAAAATATATGTGATGGATGTGGTGAGACTACATGGTGTTCCACTCTCAATTGTCTCTTATCATGATCCAAGGTTCACATCAAAATTATGGAGGAGTCTTCAACATGTATTGAGTAAGGAATTAAATTTCAACACTGCCTATCATCCACAAACTAAAGGCCAATCTGAAAGGACTATTAAGATGCTAAAAGATATTCTAAGATCTTTCTCTCTAGAATTCAAAGGTGTTTGGGATCAACATCTCCCATTGGTTGTGTTCTCATACAACAATAGCTTCTACTCGAGTATTAATATGTATAATTATGATGATATGTATGGAAAGTGATGTAGAACTCCAACCTGTTGGGATGAAGTTGGTGAAAGACAGTTACATGGACCATATATTGTGCAAGAGATGTCAGCGAATGTTCTAGTCATCCATAAAAACATTAAAGCTACTCAGATTCAACAAAAGAGCTATGTTGACAACTGTTAAAGGGACTTGGAAATCGACATCAGAGATAATGCCTTCCTTAGAATATCACCATGGAAGTGAGTCATGCAGTTTGGAATGAAATGGAAGCTATGCCCAAGGTACATTTATCCCTTTGAAACCCTTGACCTCATATGTGTCTTGGCGTATCAACTTTCACTTCAACTGAATATGTCTCAAATTTATGATGTGTTTCACGTATCACTTCTGAGGAAGAACATACAAGATCCCTCACAAGTACTAAACTCAGAGGTGGTGTAGCTAGAAGATGATATCTCTAATGAGGAGTAGCCAATGAGGATTATAGACCGAAGGAATAAGGTTTTACACAACAAGACAACCCATATTTCCATAGTGTTGTGGATGAACCAATGTTTGAAGAAGCTTCATGGGAACTAGATGAGGAAATTTAGGAGAAGTATCCTCACCTGTTTACGTCTTGGAATGTGAAACTATATTTAGAGGGAGAAATTTCATAAGGGGGGAAGAATGTAGTGACCAAATGTTTTTAAATTGGAATTATCTTCTCATAAGTATGTAATTAAATACAATGACAACAAAACATAATGGACTACTATGTGATAAGAGAACTTAAAACATAGGTTTTTCACTTATGTGTTTGCAATCTCGAAAATCTGACATACATGGTTTTGACCTGTATGTTATTTGTAGTCTAATAAGAAAAACATGATTTTTGGTGACTAGTAATGTACCCTTATGAATAGTGACATACCTTTATAGACAATCATATACCCTAATGAATTTTAACCTTACCTATGATATAATTAAAATAATATTCATGTTATATTATGATGTACCTGTTTTTTAGTATAAGTAAATGAATGTTTTAAAACTGGGTTTTAATAATAAATTATGATTTATATAAAATATATAATTAATCATATTTAGAAAATTATTTTTAAAAAATTCACTTCATTTTCGGATTCTACACGTCGAAAAATGGTTTAGGTGAATTTTTGGGATTTTTCTAAAATAAAGGATTTTTTAATAAATAGTAAAATCTGATAATTCACAATAAATGTGAAATAATGGATTAATTGAGTCATTGATGATGATCTGTTGATGTAAGGATAATTGGTTCAAAGTCACATGCATTTCTTACTGTTCTTGTTCATGGAATAATTATTATTCCTTTTCGTTTGTTGAAATAATAAACTAATGATTAAAAAATTATGAAAACTATCCTCCCCTCCATTATAAATATCACCCACTCATACCTATTCTCTTTACACTTCCAAATCCTTGTTTCTTTACAATATTCTTCCAAAATCCCTCCCCAAGCTCCTCCCCCATGTCCAAAATCCCCTAGAATCTTAAAAATACTAAAACCTCTCCCCTTACAATGTTCTCAATGGAGAAAGTTTCAAGAGGTAAATTCTTCTTTCCAATTCCTTCTTTTCTTTTATGTTCTTTTCTTTCTGTTTCTTTCTTCACCCCCCTTCGCCTAAATAGTATGTTAACTCCAGTAACATGCATTTACTATAATATTTTTATTATAATGGGATATTTCATTATCTTCTCCCCTTTCCCTACCTTTTATTTGAAAAGAATGAATGCACCGTTTGAGATGTGTTAATTTAGCACATTCAAGGACAACAATTTATCTATTTCTGTTATCATCACTAAATCTGGTCATGAAACTATTTTTGTTAAGATTGAACTGGAATATATATATGTGATATATTATATTATTATTCTGTAAACTTTTTGTGAACTGGTAATATGTTATAAATCAAAACATGTTCTTCGTAATCAAACCCACCAATAAAAAAAAATAGTTGTCACATTGGTTTCATATAATAGTTAAACTTCACACTATGTATGAAAATTAAATTTAATACCATTTAATCTCTTTTATGTTCAATAATATAACAAAACATTAATTTTGGACAGGCAATTTCATCTTACAAGTTTATCCAAACATAAATATAAGTGAACTGGTCCTTAAAATCAAGTAAATAAACGAGTCCGAACAATTATATTGAATATCATAACCAATCAAAAAGGTAATTAATGAATATAAAATAATTAGACTAAACAAATTACATAATGAATAGTTTATTTAATTATGAATTAATAATCCTAATTTTTTTATTCATGTCTTTAATAACAAGAGGATAACACCAAGGAATTTAAGGTAAGGTATCCTCCCCCTGTCACTTTTATTTCAATATTAACCTCTATGTTATTCCATTTTATCTGTGATACCTAATGATGGTTTATTATTTATAACCTTCCCCTTATTTCCCTCATGATTTATATGTTATTATAAACCCCATTCTCTATCAAAAATTTTCTTTTATGTACACCTGATACCATGAAAATAATGCGTAATTAATTTTACTCGAGCCCACTTTACTCTTTCGGGATTCTCTAACATTGTTTTTTTTAAAAAGGTTGACTTTTATTTTTGTGTACAACTTATAAATTCTGTTTATATGCACCAACATTATTTTTCCAGATTCATCCCTCGTTCTATTTTGGGGAAATTCCGTTTTTTTGTGATTTCCGCCTCGATACCCCACGATAAGCAACCATGTTTTAAGGGAACTTCTCGAATTCTTAAATTATTTTAAGTGAACTATAAATTATATTATAATCCTCCATTGCCATTTTAAAATCATATTTTTTATTATGAAAACCATCTTGATTCAATTATGGTTTTATATCAATGATTTTTCCATTTTCTATTTTAAAAACTCAATAGTATTTTCCTTAAAACCACACAGAAATGTTTTAATTCCAATGTTTATCAAATACATTTATTATATGTTGTCACTTATATTTGAAACCACCTAAAATGTTATAATAATATTTCACTATATGAACCTCTATTTAAGTTCAAATCCATTTCATTCAGGGACACTTTCATGATACTCTCATTGCATTAGCTTTATGTCATGATTGTGGTACCCAATTCTTCCAATGGGTATCCATATGTTTATGAATTGTTGATTATGTATGATTATTTATGTGGAAATATTATTTATTTGGAAATAATACTCATCAAAATTTTGAGATGTCTGCACCCATATAGATCTTCAATTCATTGGGTAAATTTAAGCCTCATGAGATGCGATGTAAAATGGGATTGGCGATTAGCATTGACCCATACTAAAATGAGAAACGGTATTGTCAGTTAGCCTTGACCCATACTAAATAAATGTCTAATGATTCTTCCATATATATATGACTCCAAGTTTATATGATCCCATCCTTATATGATATGATTTCATATGTTCCATTTTTTTATCATTATGTCCTACATCCTAACTCATGTACTTAAGATATATCATTATGTTCGTTCTCTTACTAGGATTTTTAGCTCATCCCTTTTTTTATGTGTTCCCCAGGGTAACCTATATAGATGTAATTGCTCAAAGGATGTTAGGAGATCTTTATAGATATTAAATAATGAATTTTTTTTATCCCCTATTTTATGTTTTATGTATCTAGTCTTCTAAGACATTAGACTTAATGATCCTTTGCTTGTAGTCTAATGTATAATTATGAATAAAATAATTTAATGTTATATATAAAAGGCTTGGGTCACTATAGAATTAATATCATTAAAATAAGTAATTTATAATTTAAAAATAAATTTTTAATAAGTTAGTAAATAAATATATAATCATAAATAATAAATTAAACTACTGAGTCTTCAAATACCATATCAAATCATTGTATTCTGATAGTTAAAAAGTAGTAATGACCCGTATTTCATCATTTTTTTGTACCAAATAACACTTTTTAACCATTATAAAAGTGAAACAAGTATACTCACCACATTTCACCCAATTTCATTAACCTCATAGTCCTAGAATATTTTCTACAAAGAAAATTATATTGTGTCTGCATTGAATAAAATATTTTTAAATATAATTTTATAAATTAATATATATATTAAATTCTATGAACGTTTCATACACAAATATTTAATCATTCATTGTCTTTTATTTGGTCCCTAACTTCCCGATAACTTCTTTTTGGAAGTGGTACCACATTTTAATTTTGAGAAATTATATTCATAAAATATTTACATTCATCACCATTTAACTCAATGATACTTTTTTTCCTCACTATATTAAAAATAATCTAGGTTTTTAAATTTGAATACATTTTTATTTTTTTGTGAACTCACCATATGATAGAGGATGTATCTAATCATAAAAAATGTTCAAGTAGTAATGGAAGATAATATATATGTATTTATCATTAATAAATTTTCATAATGTTTAAACACATACCTATATATGTGGGAATTTTTCCCCCCTAGTGTGCTATATCTGGATGAGGAGGGGGATTAATAATACCCTATACTGAGGGAGTGGGATATCTATAGAAGGTGTACTTTATAAAATTTATGAATGTAAAGTTACTGATAGAGGGGGAAAACTTGTGGATAACTCTATATAAATGAAAGTGAATATGGGTATTTTGTAGGGATATATTGAAGAGTTGTGATCTATAAAATTCAAAGGGGTAATGGGTAATAACTTGGCATGAGAGTCAAACACTACTATCCTATGAAGGTGCAGGTGGAAGGGGATATAGAAAATGTGGGTATGGAAAATAAGAAGATGACATAATCAGAGGATTACCTCTTGGTTAATAATGAATAATAGGTCGATGATGAATTTGATGAACTCCTACTGAATGAAGAGTAATGGTTGGAGGATTAATTTTAGAATTCTTCTACCTATACCTAATGAAATAATCTCTAGATTAGTTGTATAATCTTGGTGTCTCCTTGATTATATTTTCCAACAAAAAAAGGATGATTCAATAAACTAATGATATAATATAAATAATATGATGGAACATAATCAAGAAAAATAAAATATACCCACAGTGGTGTTCGTAGGAGACATATGTACATATCTTACCAACTACTCATTTATATTAAATATTCTCCTCTTTTACTCATCCATAATTTTGTAGAGTGAACTAAATTTTTTAAAAAACATTATGAGATAAATTGAAATAATAAAAATGTAAAATAAAAAAATTATATCATGACTTGACCCATTGGGGAATTACTAGCTAGTGTTAAAGTAAGAACTACAACCCCAGACCACCTCCAATAGCCTAGGGGTTGGAGACTAGCACCATGTATGAATATGACACACGTGGGTGGCCTTAGCGTAATGTACTTGTATAAAAGGAAACATCTGTATATGCAAATATAATATTGAAAGATAGATAAATCAAAATATAATTTCACACATAAACACTATTCCACATTAGTTGAAAAGAATTAGAAAAAATAGGAAATGGCCAAATACTATCCCATCAAAATAGGAGAAGAACCCGACCTACTGAAAACATGGGGATGCTACCCAAAAGTAACTCCTAGATCCATTTGTGGTCTATTAATTACAACCATGGTCCACCTTATACTAGTATACTAAGGACTAAAACAAAAGACTTATCATATTCATAAGGAACAACATGTGTGGGAAGATCCCATGTATCATTGAGTATACAAATTTGTTGTTGAACTCCTAGAAATCACTAATCAGAAAGCATAAAATATAGTAATCATCTCATCACCACAATGCCTTGTAAACTAGAATATAAGGTAATAAATATAAAAAATGTTTACGATATAAGGTAAAAACATGTCTCAAAGGGAGGTCACAACCCTATTTCTATCCTTATATTAAACTATAAAATGATAATTAACACTCATCCAAGATAATTAACTCCATTAGCCTTTCTATTAGTGGGGGAACACATTTGAGAGGTAATGCTCATCGGGCCTCACTTTGATGAAGTATAGACTAAAAACTCAAAAGATGTCAATAAATAGATAAGGGATCACACCAAGGGCCAATTAGGTATACTTGATTCTATCTAAAATAAACCTTTTTGAATGGGATTTATCATTGAGGTATCTTGGTCACATGATTTATGAACCTAACCTGGGATGAATAGAATGATACAAGATAAAAACCTAGGGCACCCAATGGGATTTTGGACTCCATAAAACACTAATCTCATATATGGGATCACATTTTATTATAAGGATATGAATCCTCATTTTAACCTCATAGGCATGGACCAAGGGAACACACAGTCCATGAAATAGTCCAAGGGAAGTCACTAAATCTCATAGAGAATCTGTTAGAAATAGAAAAATGGGTCTGAGGATACCTTGGAAAAGTACTAGATATATCACATGGGGTGTCAATGTGTTACTTTGAGTATAAAACTACATGTTTCTATCTGTATCACTAAGAATGTATTTCTCTAACTATACTATGTGTCTGTGATGGTAATTTTTATATAGAGATCAATCTATAACTCTGCATGTGCCTTCAATTCAGGCTCATGTACTTTGGATGTACCCGAGTAAACTAGGTGTTCCCATGTACCTAGATGTTTCTGACTACTTTTCAAAGTATATGGGCTTTAATCTGTATCATATGACCTTTAAGGTCCTATTACACATGGTTCATATGATATTCCCAATCATGTTTTCCTTATGAAGTATACATGGTGATCCCTGACACACATAGTGTATGGGGTGACATGGCCTCTTGGGTGTGTAATCCTTGTACACACTACGTTGGCCTACTTATTCTCACATTCCATGTGAGAGGCCCACATATTGTGTGATATTGAACTCAACATAAAACCCAATCATTCAGATAGAGGGAACTACCTGACATGTGTTGTTCCCTAATATAAACTGTGTATATCAGTATTTTATAAGAACTCCCACTAGTTCATGCATCATCATCCCCATGCCACCATTGCCATGAGATCCACTGGAATGTGAGGGAATAAATCCTATAATGTAGATTACCAACATCTATGGATACATAAATGTATACTATTATTTATTATAAAATAATTCAGTACTATTATCCTGAATCTCTACATGGTATATCCCATTGGACTAATTATATCGACACCATCACTATATTCCCATCACAATTGGTGGCCAAATCACAACCTCCCTTTTTATTGTAATTTAACATCACTTCTCCTCGGATGAGATACATTCAATCCAGATAAAAAAAATACTTCTATGATATCCATCATTGTATTCAATTAATCACAAATATACCTTCATTTCGTCTAAAAAAATATAAACATGTACTAAGATCCATTTTTCCAAAGTATAGACAAAAAATAATCAGACCTCACGGGTATCATCGAATCATCAGTTAATTGAAATGTTGAAGAAAAATTCAAAAATAATGGTACAAATTCATTGGACAAAATTAAATAATCAAACAAAGGTCATATTATATTAGTTTTCATTTTTATAATTCAATGAATATGGGATTATAAAATCAGTAACTATAAAAATTAATCAAATGTAAACACTACTAGAAAAACAGGATGATCAGCTGGAAGAAATCTGCGATGACAGTCAAAATAACAAGGTTTCTTTCCATGAATGAGAATAAATGCTTTGTTCTCTCCCATACAGTAAGGACATGATTTCTGACAATGTGTACTCCAGCCAGATAACATCCCATAAGCCGTGAAGTTGCTAATTTTCCACATCAATGCTGCTCTCAGTATGAAATTCTGTTTCTTAGCAACATCATATGTACTGACACCAGTACTCCACAATAAACTTAATTCATTAATCAATGGTTTCAAATAAACATCAATATTTTTCTTCGGATGTCCTGGAATTTGTAAAGTCAAAACGATATATGGCTCCTTCATCAACATCCATGGAGGTAAATTGTACAGAGTTAAAAAAAACAGGCCAACATGAATATTGGCTACCATAAGATCCAAACGGACAGAAACAATCAGTGGAAAGGCCCAGTGGAACATTTCTAGTTTCTAAAGAAAATCATGGATGCACTCTATCAAAATTTTTCCATGAATCACCATCGGATAGATTATTCAAGCTTTTATCAGTTGAAATATTCACTTTATGCCATGATATCATTGTCACTGTATTCTTAGACAAGAATAAACGCTGAAGTCTGGATATAAGCAGAAAATATCTGAACTGTTTTACAGGAATCAAACCAGACTTCCCATGTTTCCCTTCTTTATATCTCAATTTCCCATATGTGGGAAAACTATCCAACGAATCATTTTCCCCAGAATATAAAATGCAGTCATTTGAACATGCATGAATCTTCTGACAAGTAAGTCCAAAATTTCGAACCAGCCTCTTACTCTAATAGTAATTTACAGGAAAAATATTTCCTTCGGGTAACAGTGTTTTAAGCAAAGAAAATATCTGGTCAAAATAGGTGTTTGACATTCCATTATCTAATTTGATAGCCATAAATTTTGCAACTGCTTCTAATTTGCTCATCTTGCAGCCAGGATATAATGCATCCTCAGCAGACCTCAACAACTAATAAAATTTAGACGGTTCCAACTCAGGATTTGAATCTATATCAGCCGGTGTTTCTGTATGTTGAATAGATGAACTTGCAACATCATGTACTAAATCATGAAACTGGGATGGATCTGGAATCAAGTTGGTATCACCTATCTAGAACTGCATTCACTGTGTTGATACAAAAAAACATAATCTGGTTGAAAACCACAACGAAAGAGATGTCCCCCCACTTTGTCAAACATGTCAAACATTCTCAATGCACGTTTTCTACAAGGGAATTTTATTTTTCCTTCTGAAACAAATTCGGTATTTGATGCCGCAAATGATAAAAAAGTCTCCACACCCTAAATATATACTGGATTTAAACCAAAACCGTTTGGATTTCTACGTTGAATTATCCATATGCGGTCATCTAATAATGACTGTTGACGACCTCGTTGTTCCATATTCTTCTATAAAATATAAAAGCATTACTGGTTTTGAATAATTTTTTAGAAAAAACACTCAAGCAAGGATTTAATATATTGTGAATAAAGCAAAACCTGTTACAAATATTGATAATTTTAATATTATATTGATTTTTCATTTTTTTAATAATACTAATATAATTTTTTCATAAATATTAATTATATAATAATAACATTATTACATTATTAGTATATTTTATTATTAATATTAAAATAATATAATTTTCTATATTATATACAATTCTCCTTTCATCTGTGTGTTTAACATTCTGCCTCCACATTTAATATTTGCATTCACTTTCACCTCTCCATTGGCGAGTAGGTTGATAATTTTGAAAAAGAATGCAAATATTACATGTGGAGACAGAAAACACACAGATGAAAAGAGAATTGTATATAATATAGAAAAATAATTTATTTTAATATTAATAATAAAATATAAAATTAATGTAATAATGTTATTATTCCTAATTATTGGTAATTTTTCCTAATTATTGGTAATTATTCCTAATTATTCGTAATTATTCCAAATTATTGGTAATTATTCCAAATTATTGGCAATTATTCCTAATTATTGGTAATTAATAATAATTATTGGTAAATATTGGTAAATATTGGTAAATATTGGTAAATATTGGTAAATATTGGAAAATATTGGTAAATATTGGAAAATATTGGTAAATATTGGAAAATATTGGTAAATATTGGTAAATATTGGAAAATATTGGTAAATATTTGAAAATATTTTTAAATATTGGTTAATATTGGTAATTTTTGTAAAATATTGGTAATTATTGGTAATTATTACTAATTATTTCTAATTATTGGTAATTAATAATAAATATTGGTAATTATTACTAATTATTGGTAATTATTACTAATTATTACTAATTATTACTAATTATTGGTAATTATTACTAATTATTACTAATTATTGGTAATTATTACTAATTATTTGTAAATATTACTAATTATTGGTAATTATTACTAATTATTGGTAATTATTACTAATTATTGGTAATTAGTAATAATTATTACTAATTATTACTAATTATTACTAATTATTGGTAATTATTACTAATTATTGGTAATTATTGGTAATTATTGGTAATTATTGGTAATTATTACTAATTATTGGTAATTATTACTAATTATTACTAATTATTGGTAATTATAACTCATTATTGGTAATTATTACTAATTATTGGCAATTATTACTAATTATTGGTAATTACTACTAATTATTGGTAATTATTAATAATTATTGGTAATTATTACTTATTATTACTAATTATTACTAATTATTACTAATTATTGGTAATTATTGGTAATTATTGGTAATTATTGGTAATTATTACTAATTATTAGGAATTATTGGTAATTATTACTAATTATTGGTAATTATTACTAATTATTGGTAATTATTACTAATTATTGGTAATTATTACAAATTATTGATAATTATTACTAATTATTGGTAATTATTACTAATTATTGGTAATTATTACTAATTATTGGTAATTATTATTAATTATTAATAATTATTACTAATTATTACTAATTATTACTAATTATTACTAATTATTACTAATTATTACTAATTATTACCAATTATTGGTAATTATTGGTAATTATTGGAAATTATTGGTAATTATTACTAATTATTGGTAATTATTACTAATTATTACTAATTATTAGTAATTATTACTAATTATTGGTAATTATTACCAATTATTGGTAATTATTACTAATTATTGGTAATTATTACGAATTATTGGTAATTATTACTAATTATTGGTAATAATTACTAATTATTGGTAATTATTACCAATTATTGGTAATTATTACCAATTAATGGTAATTATTATGAATTTTTGGTAATTATTACTAATTATTACTAATTATTACTAATTATTACGAATTATTGGTAATTATTTCTAATTATTAGTAATTATTACTAATTATTGGTAATTATTACTAATTATTGGAAATTATTGGTAATTATTACTAATTTTTACTAATTTTTACTAATTATTGGTAATTATTACTAATTATTACTAATTATTACTAATTATTACTAATTATTACTAATTATTGGTAATTATTACTAATTATTGGTAATTATTACTAATTATTGGTAATTATTACTAATTATTGGTAATTATTACTTATTATTGGTAATTATTACAAATTATTACTAATTGTTGGTAATTATTATTAATTATTACTAATTAGTGGTAATTATTGGTAATTATTACTAATTATTACCAATTTTTACTTATTATTGGTAATTATTGGTAATTATTACTAATTATGGGTAATGATTGATAATTATTACTAATTATGGATAATTATTGGTAATTATTACTAATTATTACGAATTATTGGTAATTGTTACTAATTATTGGTAATTATTACTAATTATTGATAATTATTACTAATTATTGGTAATTATTACTAATTATTGGTAATTATTACTAATTATTGGTAATTATTACTAATTATTGGTAATTATTACTAATTATTGGTAATTATTACTAATTATTGGAAATTATTACTAATTATTGGTAATTATTACGAATTATTGGCAATTATTACGAATTATTGGTAATTATTACGAATTATTGGTAATTATTACGAATTATTGGTAATTATTACCAATTATTGGTAATTATTACGAATTATTGGTAATTATTACTAATTATTACTAATTATTATTAATTATTGGTAATTATTGTTAATTATTACTAATTATCGGTAATTATTACTAATTATTACTAATGATTACTAATTATTATTAATTATTAGTAATTATTGGTAATTATTACCAATTATTGGTAATTATTACCAATTATTGGTAATTATTTCCAATTATTGGAAATTATTACCAATTATTGGTAATTATTACCAATTATTGGTAAATATTACCAATTATTGTTAATTATTACGAATTATTGGTAATTATTACGAATTGTTGGTAATTATTACTAATTATTGGTAATTATTACTAATTATTGGTAATTATTACTAATTATTGGTAATTATTACAAATTATTACTAATTATTACTAATTATTTCTAATTATTACGAATTATTACTAATTATTACGAATTATTGGTAATTATTACAAATTATTGGTAATTATTACTAATTATAGGTAATTATTACTAATTATTGGCAATTATTGGTAATTATTACTAATTATTACTAATTATTACTAATTATTGGTAATTATTACTAATTATTGGTAATTATTACTAATTATTGATAATTATTATTGATTATTACTGATTATTACTAATTATTGCTAATTATTACTAATTATTACTAATTATTACTAATTATTGGTATTTATTACTAATTATTAGTATTTATTCTTAATTATTGGTAATTATTACTAATTATTCCTAATTACCATTAACTATGAACAATGAATACTAGTAATTTAAATTTATTAAGTAACAAAACAATGTAAACATAATTAAATTACAACTAATTAAGAATAATTGAAACTAATAAAAAATTTAAAATAAATATTAAATTAAAATGAACATAAATACCTTTAAAATTGATCTGAGTTTGATCTCTGATTGTTGTTGAAAACTTCAATATCAACTCCGGAAAAAAAAAATTAAACTCAAGAAACGCTGAACTCTAAAAATAGATTTTTGAGAGAAGTAGAAGATCGATTTTGAGAATGAATGAAAAAAAAACGGATGTGGGGTATTTATAGGTTAGATTATTTGCGAGGGTACCCGCCGCAAATACCTTAGCCCACATTGATTACGGTCAACGGTTAAATAGTTATTTGCGACGGGTCCCGTCGCAAATACTAACCTGCCGACATACTATTTGCGACGGGGTATATTCCCGTCGCTAATATCTTTTACCACCGCTGGTTATTTGCGACGGCCGGTAACTGCCCGTCGCAAATAACTTTCCAGCGATTTGGCGCGCAAACCGCGCCAGTCCTTTTGCGACGGGGAAAGCTAACCCGTCGCAAATAAGTTTCTAACGGGACTATTTGCGACGGGATTTATCGACGTCGCAAATAACCCGTCACAAATACCCATTTTTCCCGTAGTGAAAATTTGATATTGTAGGATGATAAAAAATTAAATAGACTATCAACGAAGAAAAATTAAAAAATTAATTTAGGGAGGATTCATTTTTTTCATTTGAATCTATAAATAAGATTTAAACTAAAATGATAAACTCCCTAGACTAGGATGGATCTATCATTGAGGAATGAAATTTCCTCCTTGATGTAATTGCCGAGATCCACGAACTCTATCAATGACATCAATTATTGGGGTACACCAATCATCAATCCATTATCTCACAACCATTTAACAATGAAATCGACATCGGGGTTCAACCTATATATCCTCTACTCCCCTCTAGGGTTATGAGTCTAAACCGAGAGAATTCCCCATATAGGAGATTATATAGAAGAGCCATTAAAGAATAATAAATAAATTATAATAATTATAATAAATTAATTTTGTTCATTTAATCCACTAATGATTTCACTCTAACAAAGTGGAAAATGAAAATGAAAATTATTTTGGGCCAAAGGTAAAAACTACAACCATTTTTTAATGGAGGTCTCATGTTCACCATCAAAATCCACATTTAAGAGTTATTTCATTCTTTCAAAAAAGATGCACCACATCTTATATAATATATAATATTTTTAATTTATTAACATAAAGGCTACTAATATTATGGAATCCAATTCGAACACACTCCTTACTTCCAAAATATTAATTATAATATTTAAAAGTGTTACATGTAGAAAAAAGAGCCATTAAATTCTCCCATCGTTAAGGCTTTTCCTCATGATAAGTGAAAACTAAAACTGAAATGTGAGGGTACTGAGTTCCTTCTTCGATCTCCCTCACCAATGAACTCTCACGAAGGTTCCCATGATGAAAAAAACACCTGAGTAAAATATTGATCATAAACGATATTATCTTTCTAGATCTCAAAAAAATGAGCACATTAAAACGCTAAATCTTTTGTCAATGTCTATCTCACTACGGTTGTCAATGTGTAGTAGTTCGTGCACATATCTCCTTAGTTGTGATCCCTGTAATACAACTTGTCCTTTGGTAAACCTATAATGATAGGGATAATATGTACACCACCTTTCAAACCAAATGAAAAAACTGAAAATGTGACTAAGATCATTGTAGATAGTTTGTCACCAATACCAATATTCACAATCCACATCTTGGTGAGATATCCTCGAAGACATGACCTCCTTCATTGAAATAAAAATACATATGTTTCTAGTTCATATAGGAATCCAAACATTTTAGTTCAGTCACTATCTTCCCCTGTATCAACTTTTCCTTTTAAAAATGTCTCTTAGGCCCATATAAGATATTCCCTTATCTTCGGATAGTCAAACAGTGACATGTATGTCCTCTCATAAATGGTCCCAAATGGTGTTACACCGATGGAGGAGTGGTAATTTTCATTATATTTAAACTCGATCTATCGTATATTAACGTCCATGAAATGATAAAAGATAACATGAATTCCCCAATAATTTGCAACAAAACCAAATTGGTCTAATTTTCATAGCAATCTGTTCTGTGTAGAAATATAGATATCAAACACATATTATTCCTAAATCCTCCCAAATACAAATCAATAATTGTGATGTGAAGTTATTATCAGGGTTTAAAATTATCATTTATGAAAATCCGCGATGTTGGAAAACATACTACATGAAAAAGAATCCCAAACTCTATACAAATCTTGTATCTTAGGTGGTTATGAAGTTGGATGATTTGATTAGTGGATCTATGGTCACAAAAATAGTGTCGTGAACTATAACTGATTTTGGAAGACCTGTCATGAAACCCATAATGATACCATATAGTTTCCTCTTCCATCCAAAAACAGTGGCCATATCCTACTGACATGTGAGGTGTTAAGAGATAAACTCAAAAATGTGTTACCACATCCTTGGACACCCAACCAATTTCCTATGATTCATGATACCATGTCACCTCTACTAGAAATAATTCTAAGGGAAAACCAAGACCTCATAAGTGCATCCTTTTTCAAAATGAATGGTATCATATCCAATCATTGAACCAGGTTTTCCTGCTCCCCACTTTCCAATTATCCATTATGAATATGTCAAGTGGATACCTAGTCCCCCACAATCTCACAAACGACATCTTTAAGTGGTAACTCCTTGACAGACAAAATAATCATAGAAGAGACTACCATCAACTAAAGGTACATTGAAAAATACTTTTCCTTTAGGGTCAAATAAAAATATGTCAGCTACTCTATCACATCACTAAACAGTAGTGAAAAAAATCCTTACTATGAGCATCATTTACCCTAACCATGCTATTAGGTGGATGAAAATATTAAACTAACTCAAAAGTTGTTAGGTCCACTATCACTCATAAAACTAATAATTCATATCCTAATAAGTGTAACTCCAAAAATACAAATCTACAACTTTGATATCTTACCATAAAGGTGGAACTCTCAGTTCATGTACTAAACCATTTTCTAGTGTATCTCCGGGTCCACCTATGATGCTGAGTAAAATAGGATTTCATCAATGAAGTGAATCATAAAAACATACAAGAAGGGTAAAAGTACCCAATTCCTATTTCTAAAAAACATTACTAGGTATTTCAACCTTCCACAAGGTATCATCAAGAACTCAATGAACATATAGCGGATATAGGAAGAAACCCTCGGTATATTATCATATCAAACATGGAGATGGTGTAACCTGTCCTGAGGTCAAACATTAATAACCACTTAAACCCATACCATTGGTCAAAAAAGTCATCAATTCGTAGGGGTGGATACTTATTCTCGAAATTCACTTTGTTCTAGTGATATAAATCATTGACTATCCTTAATATCAAATCCATATTCTTAGTAAATGACATTGGGTATCCGAGTGAAAACACACTTAGTTTGGCATAACCCTTTCACTAGAGACTATTAAACTAAATGTTTATCTCTCATAGCTACATGTGTCCATCCACTATGCTTGAATAGTTCCCAATCTATCCCTAATATATGTCTATAAATAGTTTGAACGTTGAATAGCGAGGTAAACATGGAAAATAATAAGGAAAGACTCCCCTATACTCCTCCAAAACCATAGGAACTAGAAGCACATAAGATCCACATATCCAAAGATTATACTAGAAAAATGATAATAAACCTATTATATACCTCCTTCACATGTGCTAATCCTACTCATCCTATGACCCCTTCTCCCCAAATAAATAAAATTTATTCCCACTAACTCAGGTACTCTGCAACCCTCACTGGTTATAGTAAAATCATTATGCATAATTGGAAACTGATCCATACTAAGGAAACCAACATAGGAAATCATCATTAGTTTTGGAGGATTCCAGATCAGGGTCTCTCTCCTCCCATAGTCAGGTCACATTGTTAGTATAAGTGTGTGATCATAGATCCTCTTCTATAGGAGCCTCCAAATATAAGGGTTGTGGAAAAATGTCTCTAATGGATTTAATAACTCTCAAACAAGGGTTTTATATATGAAAAAAATCTGAAATATATATACTAAAATTTTCTATGGGGTAGAGAAGACAAATTTCATACATTAAAATAGACCCAAAACATTCAATTCACAAAATCATACCTCCTAAATCTATCATTTCCATTGAATTTTTTCAATCATGACCAAGGCTCTTTGTGACACCTTAACAAATCAAAAAGACCCTAAGGGTAAAATTCGAAGGAATTCATCCACCACACCTTGAAAATATCATCTTTGGAAAGATCTGACTTTCCTATACTATTTTAAACTATATCACAAAAATATTTATTCTTTGGGGAAGTGTCCCTATTAATTATATGCCTGAATGCACATAAAACATCATCAATTTGGGGCTCTACCAACACCATGTTTTTTCACAATGAAGTCTCACTAATCGTAAAACCATTAAGAAGGGTCCCAACCAAGTGGTAAACTCACAATTCAAGCTTGAGATAGTCTTCTAAAACCTTTGAAGGGGGTTCTAGTCCACCATAAACATGGGTGATCACTAAATCAAAAACACGTGATGTTTACTCAGTACATATTTTTTATCGGGCGTTACCACTAAATCAAACTGTTACTCAACCTAATAGGGATAATTCTCTTGAACCACCAAAGGTGGTCCATTGTTCATATAAATGGTTAAATACAATTCTCACAATCTACCTGATGAAAATTAATCTCATACTGGACAATAAATTGATGTCTCATCACCAATTAGATCATAGGCATGTTGTTGCAATGGAATCCTAGTTGGCTATCATCGTGGAGGAATCTAATGAAATCCATGAAGCAACATAGTAAAACGATAATATCTAGTTTGTTGACTCATGAATTCTATGAAACCCACAACCCATTATTATATGATACATGCATCAATGTTTTCCCTTTATCTAGTACCTATATGTTCTATGTCAGAATATTGATTACCCAAGAATTAGTGAATGGATACATCACTAGCCACATGCTCACATAGTTACCTAGTCCAAGAGGTGAATTCAAAATACTTTAACACTATTTCACTAGTTCCCAAATGATGCATCATAGTTAGATAATCTTAAAATATGGTCATAGTATGACCATATTTGATATCACTATTTCATGATCAGAAAATGTAGGGCCTGTACAACTCGTGATAAGCTATGAATGACCCCAAATCCCACCTCAAATTGTTCAGGGTCTGGCAACTAGCACCAAGATGTAATATCACACACATGATATGACATAGCCTAAGGTACCTGTACACACAGACACACATCAATACACCAATAAATTGACAAAATAAAAAAATCTCAAAATATTAATGAACTTATAACCCCTATCCTATATTACAGTAAAACATATAGAATAAAAAAATATAAAGGGATAAATAAAATCCCACTAACATAGGAAAAGAACCCATCCTACTGATAAAATGCAGGGAAGATACCCAAAAGTAACCCCTAGATAAATCTAATGACAGTACAGGAGAAATAATCTCCATGTACTCCTGGTCAAATTAGGACTCTAACGAACGAACAATAAATTTAATATTATATAACTGTGTGAGTAGAGCTCATATAGGTTTGAGTATATTCATACCTAGGAGGAGACCCCAAAATCACAAAACATAAAGCAACTTAGAGAGTGGTAATGTCATTACAAACAAGGGATTTCTAACAAAATAAATTTCAATAAATAGAATAACACAAATATTCTCAATACTAGACACTAGGTCTCATAGTTAGGTCACATCATCAATTCTAGATGAGGATTACACTCGAGTCATAATGGAACCACTCATGTGGGAGAACTCATTTTCTTGAGTGCTAATATCAATGATGGAACTCATATAAGAGGTTTTATTCATCAGGAATAACCATTATGAAGTATGTAATGAAAAATGTAATGATATTCATACACAGATAGAGGATCACACCATAAAAATATGGGATATATTGGACACTATATAGAATAACCCTCTATCTAGGGCACTAAATGTCTTGGAATGTATGTAATTTGATTTCTGACCCGACATTGAGAAGAAGAGAATGATAATGGATTACACCCAGTCCAGAAAGAAAAATTACTAACTATCTTAGAGACTAAAACTGTAGAGGGGATCACATCATATGCATTGGATGTGATTCCTCATTCTAACCTTATTGGGATGGTACAAGGAACACACCCACACTGAAACTGTCAAAGGTAACTCACTCAATATAAGACTAATGTTGTTTTTAAGATGAAAAGGGATCTAACATTCCCTTAAAGAAGTACATGGCCTGTCCTATATGGTACATAATGTGTCTCTCTAATTTTCTCACTACCTGTGTATCACTGTCTAATATAACATGTCTTCATCCTAATAAAAGACATATCCACTAAGGTAGACTACATATTGTGGTCAACCTGGAACATGGCGTGTACCATTTAGTCATGTCCATGTAATTGGGATATGCACGTGTTCAGTGAATATTCCAAAGTTCCTATTCCAGTCCATATAATTTTATAATTACATGGGTTATACTCCACATCAGACAATGTGTAGGGACCATTCTAGCACTTTTCATGTTCTATCTTCCCAAGACTGTAATGTACCGGAATTTATTTATAATTTTTTCTTTATATGGAATTATTTCAAGATTGTGAGATCTGATGGCGTGTGATTATGTGGCCCGGAGTGCTCAGAATGATCCGACAAAGATTTTTCAAGCTTTAATTATCACAATAAATCTTTTTTCATGAAAAAGTGGAATAACTCGTAAAATGTTTCCGAAAGTGAAAATCTAAGGGCCCCATTACATTCAGGATGGTGGGTTTATCCTAGGCGCGACTTATGTTTAGTAGGTGCATGCCCTTAGTGAGAAAACCATAAAATGGAATAACCATAAATTAAATTATTAAATAAAGTTATTTTTTTTTCAAAATAATATAATTCACGTAAGGTGACTGGGATTAAAAATCTATGACCACAACTGAACTCATGAGGGCATTCTTTCCTTAGACAAACCCTAAGATTGGTCGACGTGGGCCAACTATGGATGTTAATTTTTGGTCAGGAATTAAATAATTACTAACAATTAATTTATTGTTAAAATCTATTACTTCAAAACCGTTACTAGGATTGAAAATCTGAGAATACCATTGAATTTATTGGGATGGGTTTTTTTAGGTAGGGCCTACCGTAGACCAGTGTGATTCGATGATGAATGTTAATAATTTTCTAAACTTATTTTTCATGTATGATAAGTAAATGCACGGGTGGCATTTTATATCTTTGGCTCGTTTCTCAGATCAAAAATTTGAGATCACCATTCAATATAATGTGATGTGATTTGCTAATGGAATATTTCACTTTGACCACAATAGTTTGGGAAAAAAGTTATAGTTTTGGAATTTAAAAAAAATAAATACAATATCCTTGTTATTTTATTTTCATTCTTTTCCTCCAACGGAAAAGCGGCAATGTGGGACCATGTGTCAATCGAATGAATGGCTTGAAATTTCAATCCTATGTAACATCAACATTGGGAAATTAGGAAGGTTAGTAATTAATGATCCCTCAATAATCCCCAATGTCATTACATACCCTACCCCTCTCCTATTTCTATTGTTTTTTGGGAGAGGTATCAGCACAACATCACCAATAAACAAAATTCTGGTAATGTGCAGAGGCACCAATCCCTTGGAGGGTGGAGCCGGTTCTAGTGCGAGGTGATAGGAGACACCGACCCAAGAACTGAAGGATGAAGATCTAGCCACAATGTTGGAGGCTAGTTGCGGGGGTCGGCGAACACCACCGCACTACCTCAACCATGGGAATTTCTCCATAGTTTTTGAGGTAGATGACTGATTCTTGTTTAATTAATGTGATTTTTATTGAACCCTTTGATCCTATGTCATTATTACAAGATAACATGGAGGGCGTGAGCCTAAAAAAACCATGCCTGAACCCTAAGCTACTTTGATACCCTTTAACCCTTCTTGGAAGGCCGTTAACACGATGACACCGACTAGCTACGAAGGAGGTGGATCAACGATGTGCAACACAAGAGGTGGATGCTGCACTAATCCCTGGCTATTAACAGAGTGGCCAGCACTGAACAGTCACAGAGGAGGTGTGGAATGCTGTCACGCGCCGCCGACGAGTATGGATTCACAGCTCGTCAGCCGCAATAGTCAGAGGAGGCAGTTGAAATATCGGTTTTCCGCCGAAGAAGAGGGCCACATGACCAACATGCTGCAGGTGGGCAAGAGGCCATGGAAGAGGGGGAACCCGCATGACGGGTTCCGTGGTGCCCACATGTCACTGTCATTTCACAAGCCAAATGGCCTCCGGGCCGTTTGAAAATTCAAGGGAATCCCCCCACCCCCTCAACACTTTCTAGATCACAAGGATAGTAGGCCACACCCTCTTTCGGGCTGCGCATCATACGGTTGAGATGGCCCTTCCGGGATGTGTGTCACGTGGCTAGGCTGTCTGCCCATCGGCTCGCGTGCCAGTGGCCCATGTGCTATTGTAGGCCACCCCCTTGCGTTCCAGGTAGGACCTCATCCTAGTGGGTCGAGCCTATCGCGTCCAAGCACCACTATGTTGGACCCGAACTGGGTTTGGGAGACATGAACCTGGTCGGGTTGGTCCGACCGGGTCAGACTAGACCCGGGCCCCACCAGACCCAAAAACACTTAAAGAGCGATATTTTGGGAACCTGATTTCTGATTGATGAACCATATATGGTGATAGGATCCTTGGATAGATATGGTCCTTTTGGTATACTCCACATGTGTTTTGGAAATAGTTAGACTATAGAACAGTTGGATCTAACCCGAATCTAACTGGTCTCCCAGAACAAAAATGCTTATAACTCATAGACCAAGAATCTAATTGACGCACCGTATATCATATAAGAAACCATACAACATGGAGGTACTTTGGGTTACTTATTTTTGGAGATCATTGTTAGTCGAGGTATGAATGATATCTTGGGGGTAGATTCTAATGAAGTTGAGTGCAGTGAGAGTGAGGATTCATGTGGCTGGTTGTAACATGATGAACGAACATCGTTCCAATGTGGGTCAACATATATCAAATCATGTGTGGGATAATGCTCAGTAATCCTGTGTGGGTTGGTGCATACCGATCCATTGTGGGTCAGATCCTGTGTGGGTCAGCAGGGGTTAGTATCTATCGATCCTATGTGGGATAGATCCTTTGTGGGTTAGAGCGAGTTAGTACCTATCGATCCTGTGTGGGTCAGCAGTAGTGCCTCATAACATAATAATTTGATATAGCTTACAACTAATCATATGTACTTCTGTTCAAAATTTATACCTAGGATGAGATGAGTCTTTTTCTTTTGTGGATTTACATATTTGGTACTTCTACCTTCATGGTGTTATATTCATAGTGTGACCTGAGTGGTACTTCTATATTCATGGTGATACCTGTATTTTACTTCTTCCTTCATGGAGTTATCTTCGTGGTGTTAACTATGTGGTACTTATACCTTCGTGGTGTTATCATTGTGGCGATAACTGTGTGATACTTCTATCATCGTGGCGATACATATGGGCTACTTCTACCTTCATCGTGTTACCTCTGTGGTATTACCTTCATGGTATTATCTTCATGGTGTTACCTATGTTGTACTTCTATCTTTATGTTTTACCTGTTTGGAACTTCTATCTTCTTGGTGTTATATGTGTTGTACTTCTTCCTTTATGGTGTTAACTTTGTGGTATTCTTTTCTCGTGTATGAGATGAGTATATCTTGATAACTTTGGTATATGGTTGGTAATATACCTAAGTAGAGTTGATATCTTTCTTTGTGATTTTTCCTTTTAGGAAATTTAGGAGACCTAGAGGGGTCTTGGGGTCCCTATTGATTATCATTATACTCACCCCAACATGAGATGTGCACGAAAATTGTTGGGTCTTGTGCAGACAATGTATAACGTTGATAGAGGCTCAGGGAGCCAGGATCAGATGGTGCTCAGAGGTGGAAAATATAGCATGACATGGTGAATTGGCGCCTAATCATGAGCTATACCTACCCTTCAAATAGGATCCTCGGAGGAATATCCAGAAGCTATTTTGTACTTTTTTTTGTATTTGTACCTTTCAGTTGTACTTTTACTTTACAGTTGGGTTTGTATTCCTGCCCCTTTTACATTCAGCACTCATTTAATACAACAGTTTACCATATAGTTGATTCTTTTTATTTTCTTGGACTGTGTGTCTATACAGGTTAAAAAGGAAATTCCTTCGCATTTTAGGGATATTCCATTATGGTGATACTTTCCAGCCCTTGGCCTATGGAAGGTGGGCTTGGGGTAGTCACAACACGAACCCTAAGGGACAGGTCGTGACAATGTGGTAGCATAGGAGTTAGTTATACCTAAGAACTATTAATTTGATATTTTCTATGAGGCAATATTGTTAAGTGTTAAGAGTGGGGTTTTTTGTTTTTGGGAATGCAGTGTTTGTGCGGTGGTTGATGTATCCAAAAACCCGGACCCTGAATTTTGATTTCTGACTCAGGACATGAAAGCACTAATTGAGTGTGTTTTGGATGTTTTTATCCTTGGTTTCTTTGGAGTCAGCTCACTAGGTCTATCTTAATGACTATGGAGCACCTGTTCCTTATCAGGATTCCACCTCCTAGACCACCATCTATGATTCTTGAGATAGTACACGATGACAGCCCACCGAGTGACGAGGCTCTATTATAGGGCCCTCTTACAGTATTATCACCTTCAGGTGGTGTCCCAGTAGCACAACTACCCGATGGGATGCTGTTTCCACCAGCCCCACTAGTAGAGGGTTCATGCTGACTAAGAATATTAGACATGTTTCTGCAGAAAAGACCTATGAGGTTCAGAGGTGAGACAGATCCGCAGGCGACTGAGGATTAGCTGGAGTCTGTGGCTAGCGTTTTTCACTTAGTTGGAACATCAACAGATTAGATGTTGATCCTAGCTACTATTATTTATTAGTGTGTGACCATTAGGATGGTCCACATTGTTATGAGGCTTCGGTTTATGAAATGTTGCCGGAGAAGGTGCCTTCGGGTGTTGTGCCAGCTATATCACTACATGTTGGTCAACAGTTACAACAGGCAGTACCGATAGAGGAAACATGTAGGCTTAGTACCTTAAAAATGTATCAACATTAGATAACCCTAAAGTTCTGAGTAAATCCCAACTCAGAGGTGGATAGGGACTATCTTTAGGAGGTGGCTGAGTTCCCATCTTACCAGGGCACCATTCGATCAGATGGCAGTCCTGGTAGAGATCCTTTTACACGGCTCAGCATGACGATGACAGAGTTTTGATTACCATGATCTTGTGAAGAGGTGAATTTATCTATGGACATGTTTGAAAACATTCCTCAGAGAAGGGGGTCCCTTTCCATAATGAGTTAAGGGATGAGTTTTTGACTGTGCTTTATAGCTTTGGTGGGGTCACATGTCGGTAGATGAGTATTCATAGAGGTGTACCAAACAGCCCATATACTCATTGAATACAATAAATTCATTGCTTCAGGGCTCAGACCTCCGAGTTAGGTGTATTTACGGACATATGATCCATCCCAATTCTGAAATGAGTTGCTAATTATGTTAGGGTCGAGAGAGAACATTTTTGGTTGGGATTTCTTTGGCTGAGTGAACGCGTCCTGTGAATGTTAACAGTGGGAAAGCAGAAAAATGACACCAGTCTCTAAGACATGGTCTTGTAAAATTATTTGGGAAGAGGAAGTGATAGGGAAAAATGAATTTTCATGGCAACAAACATGGAAGTAGAGCTAGGATAACAATATGAGGTTGTATACATTTCTACATGTTACAACCAACACCTCAATGTGGTCCCCACCAAGCTTAGGGAGTTGAAGGACATGGGATGGGTGTAGCCTTATGTGGTCAATGAGTGTGACAAAAGGGTTCTAGGTATGATTAGAGGTACGGTATGAGTCTATTACTAGCTTCCATGTTAATATATATAGGTACTAATCATTCCTTCTTACAATGAATGTTGTTCAGGACCTCGAGTTTTTGGTTAAATCAAAGACCTGACCCTTTTTCCTAGAGATTCCCTTGAGAGGAGACTCGATAATCATAGTTATGCTGATGGTGTTATCTGACCATTGATGTGACAGTTTCATTTGGAACCTCTTATTGGCTGCGTCAAGTCCTTACGACATTTGTTTGGGTATAGAATGGTCTTCCACAGTTCATACATAGATTGAATGTATTAGGAAAAAATATGTTTTGGTTTATCTACAATGTGGAATGGGGTATTCCTTGGATGAGAAAAATGGAATCCCAGGACGAAGAAGATAAACTCATGCAAATGTGGGTGTATCCGATCACTCTTGATTCAACCTGCCTTACCCTTATGGCAGCATGAGTTTTGAATTTTCAGTTCCCAATAGGAGTGGAAGTGTGTGGGGACATCTTTTCAAAATATTAGTCAAGGATTACCTCCCCGAAGGGAGAAGGAATTTTTCTTTGGCAAGGTACTACAAGAGTTTTGAACCAGTCTTCTCTAGGGTAGCAGTACCATTGACATCTTGGTCAAAAAAGATGGATCATTTATTGTGGACAGAGAAGTGTCAGCAGAGCTTTCATGAGATTAAACAACAAATATGGATAGAGTTCATCCATAACTATGACCATGAGATAAACTATACTCCAAGGGAAACATGGAAGCAGACACATTTAGCAGGAGGTTTGGTCTTCTACTGCTAAGTGAGGAATCAGAGCAGATAGTTTCACTACAGATATCATTCATGGATAAAGATAGTGTAAATTACCTTCAGCCTATAACTGTCACTCACCAAATTCTTATGCGAATTCAGGTGGAATATCTTGGGACATTAACTACGATTCCTGATGTGCCTTGATATCCTAAGGATGGTCTTCTGAAGGATTCTCTAAAATTGGGGATAATTTCAACCTCTTTAGAGGACCCACCATAGAAATAGTGGTTCTTCAAGAGGATGTGTTGATGGAGTTACATAAGCCCCCTTTGGAGGTACATCATTGTGTGACGAAGATGCACTAGTACCTCTGGAGTCAGTACTGGTGGCTAAGGATGAAGGAAACAGTGTAAGTGTTTGTATCTCAATGCCTCACTTGTCAGGAAGTGAAAACTGTATAGAGACGGAATTTGTCTTATGCTAAAATGAGATGGAGACCCTTGGGGTCCGAGGAGGGAGACCATGTTTTTCTACAGGTCTCACCCTGATAAGGAGTGCATAGGTTTGTCTAGGGCCGCAAGCTATCTCTAGGGATCATCAGAAAATTCTAGATTCCCAATAGAATGGATGAGGTGGCATACCATCCATGCCTTCCCCCACAAATACACCAAGTGCATAACGTTTTTCATGTGACATTTTTGAGGAGAAGTGTGAATTATTCATCGAACATTATCTACTAGGGCGAGTTGGACTTTGAGTATTAGACAACTTTTACAGAGTTCCTAGTGGAGATAGAGGATCAACAGGAGTATGTCCTTTGTGGATGGTTGATCCCTCTGGTGGAAGTTTGATTGTAGTATGTGGACCTCTAGGAGAGATCATAGGATTAGAAGGATCTTATTCATTCTCAGTACCCGCATTTGTTTTATTTCCCTTGGTTTTGGCTTTGATGGATGTAAATCCCTAACATTAAAAAAATGTACTGTCCAAGAATTTCTGTATAATTTTTTTTCTTATATGGAATTATTTTGAGATCGTGAAATTTGACGACACATGATTCTGAGGCCCAAAGTCACCTGAATGATCCGACAAGGTTTGATTAAACATTATTTAGTGAATGAAATAATTTTTCCTAAAAAAGTGGAAGAACTCTTAAACACATGACCGAATCAGAAATCCAAGGGAACCATTGCGTTCAGGATGGAGGTTTTACCCTAGACACAACTTATGTTTAGCCGGTGCAGGCCTCCTGTGAGAAAAACCGAAAATGGCATAACTGTTAATAAAATAATTAAATAAAGTTATTTTATTTTTCAAATGCTTATAACTCATGAAAGGTGACTCAGATTAAAAATCTGAGACCACCAATGAACTCATAAGTGTTTTCATTATTTAGGTAGACCATACCATTTTCCAGCACGGGCCAACTATGGAAGTTAGTGTTTGGCTGTGAATAAATT
This sequence comes from Viscum album, assembly GCA_963277665.1. Taxonomy (NCBI): domain Eukaryota; kingdom Viridiplantae; phylum Streptophyta; class Magnoliopsida; order Santalales; family Viscaceae; genus Viscum; species Viscum album. The sequence continues at coordinate 604,423,277 of OY728122.1, forward strand.
AATTTAGTAAAAAATATTTTTTTGTTAAAATCCAAAACATGTAAACAGTAACATCGATTGAAAATACAAGAGTACTGTTTAATTATTTGGAATGTGATTCCCTTATGCCAAGCCTAATCTCAACCATCGTGGGTTGATGTTAACTGTTAATAATTTTCTGATCTTTTTTTTTCGGGTACATTCAGAAAAGGCGTAAGCGGAATTTTCTATCTTTTGACTCGTTGCTCTTATCAAAACCCCGAGAGAACCATTGTATCCATATCACTAGGATTTTCATAAGGATGGTTTCTCTTTGACCACAGTAGGTTGGGAGTAAAAGTTAGATTTCGGGACATTTCTAAAAGAAATAAATATAATAACCATGTTATATTACTTTCATTATTTTCTACCAAGGGACAAGAGGCAACATGGGACCAGTGACATGTCAATCCAATAATTGTCTTGACCATTAAAATCGAAGTAACAGAAATGTTGGGGAATTAGGAAGGATACTAATTAATGAGCCCTCATTAATTCCCAATGTCATTACTTAACCTTCCCATTTATAATTTATATGTTCCATGGGGAGAGGAATCGACACATATTTGCTAAGCAATGAAGGGCCTATAATGTGCCGAGATGCCAATCCTTTGGAGAACAGAGCCGGTTCGAGCGAAAGGAGATGGGAGAAACCGAACCATGACCTGATGGATGATGATCGAGCTATATCGTTGTCTTCTAGTTGTGGGGGATGGAGAACATTGTCCCACTACCTCAACCACATGCGCATATACATCGTCCTTTAGGTATGGTTTTGATTCTTTTTTTAATTCATGTTATTTTTCTTGAACCCATTGATCCTCCCTCCTGAATACAAGCTACCGTGAATGAAGCGGGCCTAACAAACCAATCCTGATCCATCCAAAAAAAATTTACCACTGCACCAGCCGTGGAAGATGACCAACATGGATACACCGACTGGATACAAACGAGGCAGCGTGCGGATGTGCGACATAAGAGGAGGGAACATCCCTAAGCCATGGCGGTCATTAGAGTGACTTGCACTAGACTGTCTTGGAGGAGGTGTTGTGCACCGTCACGTGACACCGGTGAGAAAGGGGTCGTGGGTCGTCATCCACAGTGGTCGGAGTAGGTGGATGACACATCAGTAGGGAGCGGAAGAAGAGGGTGGCGTGACCAACATGCCGTCGGTGGGCAAGAGGCCACGACTGAAGCCGCGGTGGAGGTGGAAACTACTGTGGGGGTTCCTTGGTTACCAAGTGGCACTGATGGGGTGCCACTATTTCACATGCTGAATGGACTCTGGGCCGTTTGGTATATTGGGGGACTCCCACCCCTTGCATGCTCAGGCAGAGAGTGAGACACACCACTCTGTGGGATGCACCTCACACAACCGGGCCGCCCCCTTGCGTGTTGCACCTCATTAGGCTGGGCTTATTGCCCTTGTGGGACACCCCTGGTGGTCTGTGCCTCCGTTTATAGGCCTCTCCCTTATGTGTCAGGCTTCCCTTGTGGGCTGACACCTTTTGGGCTGGGATGGAACTCGGCCGAGTGGGCCAAGCTTGCAACCACCCAGCCCAACTGGGTCGAACTGTACACAAGCCCAAATAGACCCAGAAACACTTAAGGGCCCATATAATGAAAAATCTACATCCGTTTAATGAATTTTCTACGAAATTGTAATCCTTGGATCGAGATGGTCATTTTGGAATAATCCAATTGAGTTTTGTAAGTAGTTTGAGTACAATCGGTGTGGATCGAACCCGAATCCAAGCAGGCCAGTAGATCTAAATTGATTATAACTCACTGACCGGGTGTCTGATTGACACACAATATATCATGTTGAAACCCTTATGACATGTCGGTTCTTTAGGTTACTCCTTTGTGGAACTCAATGGCGGTCAAGGTACGACTGATATCTTGAGGGGTAGATTCTACAGAACACGAGTGCACTAGGTGCGAGGAATCCTATGGCTGGCTATAATTTGTTGAATGAACATCAATCATGTGAGGGTCAGCATCAATCATATCTTGTGTGGGTCAGTGCTTAGTGATCTTATGTGGGTCAGTGCATATCGATGTTATGTGGGTTAGATCCTATGTGGGTCAGCGAGGGTTAGTACATATCGATTTTGTGTGTGTCATCAATAGTGCCTCTTAACAGAATAAGTTGATCTAACATACAACTAAAAATATGTACTTTTGTACTTATGTTATACCTGGGGCGACTTGTGTCTTTTTCCTTTGTGAATTTACCTATGTGGTACTTCTTCCTTCTTTGTGTTATCTTCGTGGTGTTACCTATGTGGTACATCTATCTTCGTGGTGATACATGTGTGGTACTTCTACCTTTGTGGTGTTATCATTGTGGTGTTACTAGTGGGGTACTTCTACCATCGTGTTGGAAACATTGTTGTGTTACCTGGGCGGTACTTCTATCATTGTGGTGTTACCAATTTGGTACTTATACCTTCGTGATGTTACCATTGTGGTGTTACCTTCGTTGTTCCATCTTCATGGGCTTACCTATGTTGTACTTCTATCATCGTGTGTTATCGGTGTGGTACTTCTATATTCTTGGTGTTATCTTTGTGGTATTTCTACCTTCGTGGTGTTACCATTGTGGTATTATTCCCTCATGTATGAGATGATTATATCTTGATAACATAGCTATATGTATGGGCATATACCTAAGTAGAGATTATCTATTGATTTGGGGTTTTTCTTTTTTGGACCTTTGGACACCTACAGGGGACTCAGGGTCCATACTGAGTATTGTTATCCTCACCCATGAGTGGGATATTCCCTCACCTTGTTGAGTCTTATGTAGATGATGTACAATATTGATTGAGGCTGGGGGAGCAAGGATCAGATGGTGCTCAGAGGGGGACTATATGGCGTGATGTGATGCAGGGACTACTGATCCTGATTTGTAGCTACCCTTTAGGTAGGATACTCAGAGGATGATCCCAACACTATTTTGTACACTTTCAGTTGTATTTTTACTTTTCAATTAAACACGAACATTACAGTTGGGCTTGTATTCTAGCCCCTTTTACTTTATACACTCTTTTACAGCAGTAGTTTACCTCATAGTTTCTTCCTGTTTTTTTCTTAGACTATGTGTGTGTATATGTTAAAAAATAAATGCCTTCCCTTTTTAGGGATACCCAATTCCGGTACTAGTCTCCATCACCTTACTAATGGAATTAGATATTTGGGTAGTCAAGGCTTGATCCCTGAGGGACGAGTTGTGACAAAACCTATATACCTTCTGATGTACATGGGGTTCTCCTCCACACACAGTGTGTGGGGCCAAAGAGACTCCTAGGCATGTACTCTCTGGACACACCAAGATGGCCTACTAGGTGTCACATGGAATGTTGGTGGTCCAAACAATGTGTGATATTTATCTTAACATGGAACCTTATTCGCTGAAAGGAGGGTATTATACAATATATGTTCTTACAAAATAGTTTTTCTGTATATTGTGACTTCATATGAACTCCTACAAATTCACACATCTTCTCCCAAACTTCTCCATTGCCATTGGATCTACTACAAAATGAAGCCATAACTCCAATTAGAGAGTTTAATCACATCACTGGCCTTCCAAAATTCATATTTTAGCAGTCCATTATCATAAAATAGATTTTCATCACCGTCTAAATGATTCATGTAGTTTGTCCCAAGGAAATACCACTCTCCACACCATTACATTATTTCCACTTCCACTAGTGGTCACATTCCAGCTACCCTTTATGCTCCAAATTTCCCATCACTTTTCATATAGAGAAATCTGATTGATCCATCTCCCATAACCACCATTACCCTAATCCATTTAAGATTCCTATAATCACCTCCATTATTATTTCACATCTCCCAAATCCCATGATAAACTTAGAACCAAGATCCCCTATTCTAATGGATGAATGGAGAATGATCAATCCTCCTGGGTATCATGGAATCAATGGTTAAATGAAAATATCGATAATAATAGTTACGAAGGGAAGAAGAAATCCATGAGAAATAAATTGAGAATCGAATGAAGGTCATGTTATTTTGATTTTTTTTCAGAATATAAGGAATGGTTGATCATCAAATCAATTATAATTAATGACATACAAATACCAAATTCCTAAATCTTTTTATAGAAAACATTTATTTAAAAATAATGAAAAAATATCTGCAAATAAATTTATGGAGGATTATTATGTATTATTATCAAGATATAAATGAGATTTAAACCACAAAAACAAAATCCATACAATGAATTAGATTGATCACTGATGAACAAAATTTCTTCCTCGACGTCATTAGTGGATCCATGAACTCCATTGGTGATGACGATCCTCGCTATACACTGATCCTTGATCCATGATCCAATGACCACCCACCAATTCACTTCAACCAGATTTATCTATATCAACCATATAATTCCCTCTATGGTTATCTATATAACCACAGGTATTATCCCAAGTGTCCATTATATATTGAATCCATTATGATTTTTCAAAAAATGACAATAAAATTAGAAAACTAATTTAATCCCCCTATGAATTAACCCTATCAAAGCATCTGAAGTTGACATGAATTATGTAATGGATAGGTTAAAACCCTCCCCCAATTTCTAAACTTGGTATTAAACATATCACTTGGAACACCATTAACGAGTAACTATCTTATTTGTGAATAACTAAATCTGTGAAAGATATATTTTCTTTAATAATTTAAATATATCTACATGAAGGTTCCCCATGCCCCGAAAATACCCTGCCGATTCCATTAATTACTCAAAAATAATTCCATGAGATATTATTAACTATTACACGACAAAAACTGATTTGTTACCAATTATTCTACTTAAAAAAATTAAAATACAAAAAATTTAATTTAAAGGAAGTATTTATTATCATAATATCAACAAATTTGATACCATTAAATATTTTATTACTACCATGAAAAATCATCTTGGAATAAAATAATCCTATTATTGGGGAAAATAAAACTTCAATGAGGTTTTCCAATCATAAATAAATATGGATTGATATTAATTAACCTGAAAAATATTAAAGAGCATATAATTTTTTAGAAAATAATAATAACACATGGGTTTGTTTTACACATTATAAATTATGAAATTGAACTCAATATAGTTAATCATACAATTAAAACACATGTAAAAAATATATATTTATCAATTATAAAAGTTATTATTAATTACTAATATGATATTTGTATAAAATCCTATAAATTATTTTCAAATAATAATATACAATGCACTATAATATATAAAATCAACATTGATATTAATATATGATATTTGTGAAATGTAATTAAAAAAATTAACTTGATACCATATATAAATGAACAACATGCACAATATCATAATAATATTAATTAAATACAAAAAAATGTGTCAAATCTCTTTGTAATATGTTATAATTTATATTTTATGATCTTTTATGATAATTAATTCATCCATGTCATCAAATAAATCATTAGATCAAATAAAAATAGGTTATTATAAAAAACGAACATCCTCTATTACTTCTTCAAAAATATATCTAGGAAAGACATCAACAGTAACAACTGATTATCAATTTAATGGGAGAGATACATAAAATATTTATCTAGGTTGTGATGATAGAATGTATGGTTAATTGGAATGAAAATATAACTTTGTATCAATCACTCTAAATCCAAAATTAACTATATGAATTCTATGTCATATAATTGAATCTAATTAATTTCATGTAATCATTGAAACACGTACAATTGTATAATAACCTAATAAAATGATTATTTCGAAAAACCCATAATATTATATATTTTCTAATCCGGGTTTCTTATCTAATGCATTCTTATCAAAATCTAGTGTTTTTCTAATCATGACATTTCCGTGCTCATTGTCTTGTTTTCTAAAAAACGTTTCTAATGAATTTAATGTTAATAACTTCTATTTCATTAAAATCAAGTGTGTAATTATTTGGAATAGTTGAAAATGCCATTATTTTATCACATACATCATCCATTGGAAAAATATGATCCTGTAAGATACAAATATTTAATATTAACAAATACGTACTATAAATTCATGTAAAAATCTGTTACTTATAATGATAATCAGGAAAGAAATTATTTACTCAATTATTCTTTCCACTTTATATAAAAAGAATAATGCACCCTTTTTATAATTTCTAAATGTTATCTTCAAAAATGATAGATTTAAGATTATTGGATACACGAAAAAAATTACACAATGAAAAATAATAATTATTAGTTTACTTCGTTGATGTAATCATCAAGAACATCATAATTGATTAATATAGTAAAATGAGATATTTCATAATATAACATACTCAATGAAAATAGTTAGTATCATCCAAATATCCCCTATTTTGGGAAGTGAAGAAATGTAGGCTCAATGTGATATTATTAATTAAATTAAATTCTCATTAGTTAATTATTACTCACAGTGGAATTATCAAAATATTATGAATAGAATTCAAGTATTTATTACACTAAATGGACTTTCACCATAAATCCTAAAGAATGATATTTATTCTGCATAAAATATTTCCATGCAGACATCATTATTTCGATCACATACATCCAATTGCTAGAAAAAATACAAAAAATATAAATTCTGTTGGAGGATTCAAATTTATTTGAAACTTATATCTAAAAATTTATGGAGGGTATATTTTCACTAAGTAATAAAGAATGATCTGTGAATCTCTTTGATGTTTTTGAAAAATACTCTTCTAGCCTTTTAGAACAAAGGTCTAGATAAGAATTAAATAACCTATAGAAAATAACTCTAAAATTATATGAATGTAAATGTATAATGGAAAATATAATAAACTAATGAAATAATATATGAATGTTTAGGTTTTTAAGGTATTTTAGTTTTACATTTTATGAATTCCCCCAATTCGAATTATTACTCGAATAAACTTATTGAAACATTAATCTTTCTATGACATTAGGGTATTGTTTTTTCTCTATGTTTGTCTTGAAAAACAAGAAAAAGAGACTTTCCACCTATTCCATCCAATTAAATCTTGATGAAGTCTTGGATTTATGACCTAATCCATCAAAACAGAGTGATTCTAGATATCATTACATGTTTTTCCCAAGAAATTTAAAAATGTTTCATATAACATTTCACATATCTTTTTTAATCATTACATCCAAAAAATGACAAAATAAATTCACTATCTAATGTAGAAACTAAAAAAATATAAATTTACTTCTCCATTTACTATTTGAATTCGAATTAATATTTCATTGGATTCTAGAATTTGATTGAATCTTGTGAAGAAAATAATTGAAACCATAATTTTCTTTTAAAATACTATTCAAAAACAATCTTTTGAGGTGTTTCATATGTCTCTATGGAATTATAAAAATGTCTTTATATTTTTTATTGATGATCTATTGGTAGATATTGTCAATTACTTATCAAGATAAAAGTATATCAAAACCTTAATATAATAGAATTCATATTTTTCATCAAAATAGTTGAGGATAATTTTTCATTTGTACTCTAAGAACACATTCTTTCACATATTAGGAAATTGTTCATCATTCATAATAAAGATGCATGTGACATAATGTATTCCATTATAAATAAATTATACTACTTCACCTCATTGGTCCAATGCTTCTTTAACTCACTTATTAATGGATTCAAGTATATATCAATATAACTTTTTACATAATTAGGTCCATATATCAATATACTATTGAATATTTCTTTATTTTTCACACACATACATGAAGATATGTTATAAATGTGAATAAAAACATGCTATGTATAGTTAGAGATATGTTTATGGGGAAATTGGTTGAAACCATCTGAATGATAATTAACATATAAAATTTCCAAGATTAGTTGGAAAATCCAGATTAAACCTATTTAAATTTATCCATGCAAACCAATACACTGGGTGAACTATTTATTCACCAAATTTATTTCTTTCATCTTCAATCAATTACATATTTATTGCTATTTTTTGTTGAAATAAATGTTTTTAAGACTAGGAATCAATGGAATGTGGCAGGTAACATTCTTTGGTATGTGAGATTATGTTCCATATTTACAATTCTTCAATCTAGATATGCTTCCCTTTTTTATCAAACTCAACTCTTTATTTTTATTCTATAATAGAAAGTATTTTATAGGGTACAGATGAATCTTAATAGATGGAAATTTAATTTTTTTTTTCAACCAAATTTAATTCCATGTAATAATTTTTTGGAATACATTAATCAACCTGGTAGTAATTCCTTAAAAACATTATGTTTATAGTCATCCTAATTATTATAAAATAGATATTTCTCATTCCCATGGTATAATATAATTAAAAATGCACGTTTTCTCAATTTTCACTTGACAGACATACAAGGGCACTCACATGATCTATTATAATTCTAATATAAACAATGTCATTGTTTTTATCAAAAATTGAAATGTATTATCTATTATAAATTTCCTATTTAATTTTTATACATGACGTGTTTCCCTAGGAACCAAACAAAAAATAATTATAAATCAAATTTTCATTAGTAATCATATTTTTCAAATAAATGTGATTTTATACTTGAATATTGTATCTATTGTGATACAATAGATGACATATTTTTTGGAAATAATTTTATGATATCGTAACTCACTTCTTCAGGGTTTAACCTTGGTATCTAAACATAATTAAAAAAAGGGAATTTAATTAGTCTTCCTTCTAAAACATTATAGTATAAAAAGTTGAAAAGAATAATATAACTCCTTTTAAAACTCATAAGTGATCCAATGAATGTTGAATATCTAACTTATATCCAAAATAAGAATAATTTAAATTAATAATCTATAAAATTTTTAAAAACTATAGTAATCTTTGAATGTGATAAAAACTAATATTTAATAACAATTTTGGTATTGAAATAATAATAATATCATAATTGGAATCTAAAACAATATATTATATGTTAAATTTTATTTCATAATCAATTTTTATTCCAAATCTACAAATAATTATTAATTTAATATTTTCAAATATGTTATTTTATATCATCATAAATATAAATTAGTGAATCAATTATATAGATTCATAAAGTCTTATTATTGTATTCACTATAAGAATTATTTGATATTTGTAAAAAGAATAATTTAAATGAACCATTTGTATTTTTTTAGATGAATGATTCAAATATTATTATTTTTTAATTTTTCAGATAAATCACTTTTTGGTTATGTGAGAATTGAACAAAAAATACTTTTAAATGAAAAATGGATAACCTAAATCAAAATAGAATAATTGTTCTGATCAAGCAGCCTAGTGGAGGGCCAATCCCGCCCAAAAACTAGAGAGGCATAACTAGCACCCTGATACCCATGCCAGCACCCCCTACATTGCGCCTGCATAAAAAATCCATCGTCGAACCTCTATATATATCGCTAATGATTATAGATGAATCCTCACTGAACGTCAAGAATCCACACTAGATTTAGGAAGGATGGAGCCATCCTGACACAACCTTCACCAAAGTAGAGAAACCATCATCAGAGAATATTGGCATCGTAACAAAACATCCATGAACAAAGAACCCCTGGAAGAATGTGAACAAAAATCATCCCAAAATTGATGTAGTATGATAGATAAAGAATCTCCTACAATAGGTTACATAGAGGCTTCATGTGTAGATTCCAATTGCAAGATCACTCCCTACTAGGGCGAACAAACATGTCATGCACTATAGTAGACCTACCTTCCCCAAATCCACCAGCATGATCTAATTTGGCATGGAATCCATAAAACCTTACCAAAGTATAGTCATTCGTGAAGGATAATAAATAATGAAATATTTAACCAATGAAATACAACACCAACCAAAAAAATAAAAACAAAACAAATTGATACATAATTTGGGGGGAATGAGAAAAATTTGGCGAGGAGAAAAAAAATGGTAACACAGGGCATTCCAGAATCTGATATCCATATTCGCATACTATCCATAAAAAAACATTAACGGTAACCCTTCCATGACCAAACATTAGTAAACATACAAATTATAAAATTATTATTAGAAAATAACCTTGGGTGAATGACATCCACCAAAAAGAAATGAGTGGGAGCCATTAGAACAGGACTAGAAGCAAATGAGGACCAAGACAGGACAAACGAAACAACATAAAAACCAGTTCTGCTAGATAATGGTGAAAATATGGAAATGTTACTAGTTTTATGAAGGAAATTATAATCTACGTCTCTGTCAGGTGGTCGAGAAGAACACCACTTAGTGAAATCAATATCTCACATCCTAAATATCGACCATGACATGCCCATGAGATGTGGAGGAATTGAGGGATTGAAGGAGGGAGAAAGAGTAATTAGGGAAACCCTAGACTATCACGACCAGTCCTTGGGGCCCGTGCCATGACTTCCCCAAGCCCACCTTCCATAGGCCAGGGGCGGGCGACTAGCACCAAGGCGTAAATCCCGGTAAAAAGGGAAGGCATTGCCTTTGTAAAGTAAACAAGCACCACAGAGTAAGCAAGAGGAAAAGTAAACACTAAGTAAAAGCTAGTACAACAGTAAGTGTGGAAAAGTAAAGGGGGCCGGAAATACAAGCCAAACTGTAAAGTAAAATTAAATGGGGAAAACAGAAACTGAAAGAAAAAGCCACAGCGTTGAGCCGTCCTCTAGAAGCCCCACATAATGGGTGGGTACAGATACCCTCCACAACTACTCGGTCCAGTCGTCCGCTCCAAGTACATCCCACCTAGTGGTCCACACCCAGGTACCGTCCTGCTCCCCAAGACTCCACCCACTGGCCCACACAGGACCGCTGAGCTCTGACCCACATAGGATCGGTAGCACTGACCCCCAAAGGATCGCTGAGTGCTGTAGTCGTCGCCGTCGAATCCACTGAGGATCTCTGTACAGTCGTCATCGTCACAGTAGCAGTCGCAGCCAGCCCTAGGGTTCCCACACACAGCAAGCTCGTTTGGGAGGGTCCGCTCCACGAGCCTAGAGGTTGATACATCAACTGAGACATAGTACAGAGTTGATGTATCCAAAAGTTCTGTATCATCAACAGGAACTCAATGTCGCAGACGGCGCGTCAATCGGACGCCCGGTCTGAGAGTTATTGGCTTTTTCGTCCTAGGGGCCCTGTTGGTTTTTAAGGAAAAACCAACCCGACCATACTCCACCTGCGTCCAAACATCGGGCAGAGTAAGACAAAAGATCCGTCTCACTTAGAGGAAAACAACAAAGTCGACGGAATGTCAATCGGACATCCGAAGCTCAAGATATGAGGGTTTCCGCTCCGGGGGCCTAGTTAGATTCATGTATGAACCAACCCGGCTGAACTCAAGTATTCCGAAACCTTGAGTGTGATATACCAAAACGACCGTCTTGATCCAAGGATAACATCTCTGCTAATGGCGTGTCGTTCGGAGCCCATAGCTCAAGTTATGAGCAAAAGACTGAAAGGGTCCGGAAACAGGGGGTTTGGGCCCGGACCGAACTAGCCCGGCCTGGGCGTGACCCGGCTCGGCTCGGCCTAGCGGCCGAGCGGAGGAAGCCGTGGGGGGCGTGTTTCCCCCGCGTGAAACGAAGCCGCGGCCCCGCGTGGGGCCATGTTAGGTCAGCGGACGCTGCTTTTCTGCGTCCTGTGTGTCGCCGGACCCACGCGGTCACGGGTCTGGTCGGCCGCCGCCTCCTGCCGCCGGTGGATTCTGCGGGCCACCGGTGTTGCTCCGTTGGTCCGATTCCACTTCCGTCTGCGCCATGGCTCCTCCCGGGTCCCATTCTTCAATGCCAGGCCCTCAAATCCCCATTGCGGCCCCGTTTATCATCGTCCGTTGTTTCGCGCACCAAGAACGAAAAAGTGTGGTGGGTTCGGACTTGTTCGTTAGTCCGCACTTACCGCGTTAGCAGTTTTAAAAGAAATATTACACAACAAAAGTTTAACAAACGTCACGAGTATAAATTACAAAGATTATTAAGAATCAAATCCCTACCTCGTCGAAGTCGTCGAAAGTGCGTTCTTCGCAGAATTGATCGTCGCGGGCGAAGAGGATCGCCGCGTCGTGGAAGGGCGTCACATCGTCGCGGTATACGGCATTGCGTCGACGAACTCCGAGGATCAAGAACATACAGATTTAATTAGAACAATTAAATCCATGTTGTTGTTATAAACCACAAAGAATTAAAAGGTCTGCAATCTCTCACCTCAACGGATGGTCGAAGATTTGTCGCGATGGAGGAACGTCGCAGGAGAACGTCGCGGGAGAAGAATCGTCGGTGTCGCGGTACTTGGCGTCGCGTCGTCGATCTCCGAGGTCTCGGCGTTCTTCGTCTCCTTTCGTCGAAGGCCGGCGTTCTTCGCGTTTTTCGCATTTTTCCTGAAAGAGGATGAAGGAATTAAGGTTCTGTCAAATCCTCTCAACGAACAACACTCAAGAAGAAAAATGTTGGTCTTATTTTATTACATGCCAACAAACGAAGAAAAAACTAAGTAATTAATTGACAGAATTAATTTCAACAAATAAACCGCCCAATTAATAGGAGTGTTCAACTGTTTATGAAATTCCCCAGTTGGCTTTCATTTAAAAAGTGTTTTCACAGGTGTGTTACTTAGTGGAAAAGAAACGGTGGGGCTCATGCGGGCCCACCTCACAAATATCCTACCAAGAGGGTAGGATATATTGAATTTTACTCTATCCTCTTTAACTTAGCTTAAGCAGCATTAAGTGGCTTTAATTGGCTTTAAGTGAAATAAAAATAAAGTTGTCGCACCACTTTATTTTATTTCTTAACTTAAAGCCCAAAAATTAAAAACCACATCCGAGCAAATGCAACTCCGGAAGAGGCGTTTCTATGAAAATATCAGCGCTGTGATTCCATTGGTACCCTTAGAATTCAATTCCGAGCACCGGTTTAAAAGTTAGAAAAACTTGCTCGTCCGTTCACTGAACGTACCAGAGCAAAACTTCGGAAAATGATTCTGTCCAGCACAACGGAGATCTGCAAGGCCCACCGTACAACGCCTCGTATGGTGCCATCCCGATGGTGGAGTGGTAGCTATTGTTGTACAAAAACTCCACCAATGGTATGTGGTCCTCCCAGTTGCGACCAAAGTCGAGGACACATGCGCGGAGCATGTCCTCGATAGTCTGAATGGTCCTCTCCGTCTGACCATCCGTCTGAGGGTGAAAGGTGGTGCGCAGACGTAGCTGCATCCCAAACACCTCCTGGAACCCCTTCCAAAGCCGCGAAGTAAAGCGAGCATCTCGAATAGAGACGATAGACGATGGCACACCGTGAAGCCGTACAATCTCCTGAACGTAGAGATGCCCCAAGCTCTCCACTGAGCCCTGCTATCTGATGGGTAAGAAGTGAGCCGACTTGGTGAGTCGGTCGACAATCACCCAAATGGAGTCATGGCCTCTGGAAGTGCGTGGAAGTCCAGTCACGAAGTCCATAGATATCCCATCCCACTTCCACTCCGGGACCTCCAAGGGCTGTACCAAGCCTGCTGGTACCGGGTGCTCTGCCTTCACCTGCTGGCAGGTGAGACATCGAGAAACAAACTCTGCCACAACCTTCTTCATGCCTGGCCACCAGTGCTGTCGTATGAGATCCTGGTACATCATCGCCACTCCAGGATGTACCGCCAAAGGAGAACTGTGAAACTCTCTCAGCACCTCCTCTCGTAAAGAAACTTTCACCAAGCTACGTCCTCTGAAAAGGATGTCGTGCTCTACTCCAAATGAGAAGCCATCAGGTGCGTGTCCTGAGGATATCTGTGCACGACACGTCTCACAGCCAGCATCCCCACGCTGTGCCTCTCTGACTCACTGCATTAGTGGAGGAGTGACTGTGAGAGACGGAAGGAAGGATGATCCATCTCTATCCACGAAGGATATCTGCAAAGAGGCTAGCTGCTCTGTCGCCTCCTCAAGTAGCTGAATGCTAGTCCTCCTGCTGAGAGAATCGGCAACCACGCTCCCCTTCCCAGGAGTATAGACTATCTCAAAGTCATAGTCCTATAGGAACTCGAGCCATCGCCGCTGTCTCAGGTTCAGGTCCTTCTGCGATAAGATGTATCTGAGACTCTGGTGGTCAGAAAAGACTGTAAAGTGCTCGCCCATCAGATAGTGTCGCCATGTCATCAGAGCGAAGACCACTGCTGCTAACTCCATGTCATGGTTTGCATAGTTCTGCTCATGCGGCCTCAACTGACGTGATCCATAGGTGATCACTGCCCGCTCCTGCATCAGGACACACCCGAGTCCGGTCCCTGATGCATCGCAGTAGACTACGTACCCTACTCCCTCCTCAGACAACCTCAAGATAGGTGCGCTGGTCAATCTCTGTCTCAACTCCTGGAAGCTCTACTGACATCTTTCTGACCACACAAAGGGCCTCCCCTTCTTCTTCAAAGCTGAGAGTGGTGCCACAACTCTTGAGAAGTCCGACACAAATATCTAATAGTATCTAGCTAGTCCCAAGAAACTCTGCACCTCCGTCACGCTCTTGGGTGGCTACCAAGCTAGCACTGCCTCAATCATCGCAGGATCCACTGCAACTCCCGCCTCAGAGATGAAGTGTCCCAAGAAATGGACCTCGCGTATCTAGAACTGACACTTCGAGAGCTTTCCATAAAAATGGTGCTCTCGGAGTGTGTCTAATACAACACACAAGTTGTAGGTGTGCTCCTCCTCAGTCGTCGAGTATATCAAAATTTCGTCGATGAAGACTATGAAAAATTGATCGAGGTATGGCTAGAAGATCCTGCTCACGAGGCCCATGAACACTGCTGGAGCATTGGTTATGCCGAATGGCATAACAAAGAACTCATAGTGGCCATACCAACATATGAAGGCCGTCTTCTGCACATCCTCGTCTCGAACTCTGAGCTGATGATACCCTGACCTAAGGTCTATCTTCGAGAACCACCGTGCTCCCATGAGCAGATCGAAGAGGTCATCAATCCTCTGCAGTGGAGACTTGTTCCTCATTTTCACCTAATTCAAGTGACGATAGTCGACACAAAGTCGCAAGCTCTCATCCGCCTTCTTGGCGAACAATATCGGGAAAGCCCAGGGGGTCGGATGAATCCCTTTCCCTGCAAGTCCTCCAACTGTACCCGTAGCTCTCGAAGCTCAGTGTGGTCCATTTGATATGCTGGAGTGGATATCGGGGCTATCCTGAGGTATAGATCAATGCGAATGTCTACCTTTCCACGAGGAGTTAGCCCTGGAACGTCGTCGGGAAAGACGTCCGCATACTGATCCACAACTTAAGGGAAACTAGGACTCCACACGTCAACTGCTCCTAGGATGAGTCTAGCCAACTGATGAGTGATGGGATGTCCTCTCCTATGTGGAAGTCCATCCTATGCTGTGAAGGCTCCCTTCTCTCCTGTGAAGGTGAACCTGCTCCCATCGGTGCGTACACAGCGCACCTTGCGCCTAATACAGTCAATCTGTGCATTGACTGTAGATAACCAATCCATGCCCAAGATGACTTCGTAAGGCCTTGACACCGCTACAAGAAGATCCTAGCTGATTCTCTCGACTCCTAGAGTAAGCTCACTCTGCCAGCACCAGTGCGTAATCGTCAAGTCTTCTCCCGTAGGAGTTTCTAGCCGTAAGGATCGAGCCAACGGCTCTGTCGGAATCTCCGAGCTCCGAACAAAGGCAACATCTATGAAAGAGTGACTCGCTCCTGTGTCTATAAGAACTGCAGCAAGGGTGGAATAGACACAAATAGTACCTCGAATCATCTCGGGTGCGCCGTGGTCGTAGGCCTCCACTACCTGGAGATGTGCCTCTCTCTGCCCGCCAGCTCCCTGTGGTCGGGGTGGACCTCCTGGTGGTGGTAGTGGTAGAGCCTCAAAGCGTCGCCCACCACCTGCTGCTCGGCCAGCTCCTCTACCTTGTCTGACTCCTCCCTGCGGACCGCCATGATTGACCCTCTGCCTCTGCCTGGGTGGCCCCTCAAGTGTCTGCTGCTCCTCGGCACGGTGGGTCGGGCAGTCACGAGCCATGTGACCCTGCACGCCGCATGGGTAGCACTGACTGACTCTCGAAAGACTGGATCCACGATGTGTGCCCCGCACTACTGATCCAGTGTCCTGAGGCCGTCTACGTGAGAGTCTGGTCTTCCTGGACCCCTGAGTCATCTGTCGACTGCGTGCTGCAGAAGAATCTACTACGTTCCGCCCCGCGGTAGGTCTCACTGCTGATGATGTCTCGGCAAGAAAGCTCTCGATCAAAAGGGCTCGCTCCAGTACTCCTGCCTGAGTCGGAATGCTGAGGGAGATGAGCGATGCCCGGATCTCATGTCTCAAACCCTGCTCAAAGATTCGGGCCTGGATGAATGGGTCTCGTACCATGTCGGTCGAGTAGCGCGAGAGATCGGTAAATCTCACCGAGTACTGGGCGACCGTCAAGCTGCCCTGCCGCAGCTGAAGAAGCTCCTGGATGCACACCGCACGGAGGGTGGCCAGGACGAACTCTAAGCGGAAGAGGCCCTCAATGTCTGTCCAGAGGAGAGATGCCTCATCGTGCACCTGGAGCATCAAGCTCCACCATCGGCCCGCTGATGCGTGTAGTAGGCTCGCTGCGAGGATCACCATGAGGTCTGCTGGTGTCCTCCCTAGCTTGAAAACACGTACCACTGCCTCCAGCCAGTCCTCGGCAGCGTGGGGGTCCGTCTCCCCCAGAACCTGGGTGGTCGCTAGCGCTGGAACTCATGCAGTGCACTGAGGTGATGTGCATCGTTAGCGGCTGGTGCTGGAAGCATCAGTGGCTCGGCGGTTAGAGGTACCGTCGGTGCCTCTGCTGTCAAAGGTCCATGTACTGAGGCCTCATCGCTCGGTGGGTTGTCGTCACGTACAACTCTCAGAACCCTAGCTGGCTGCCATCGTGGGGCCATCCTGAAAGTAAACAAGTGTGCCACAGTCAGAACAGTATACCTGGTGAGCTGATACAAAGTAATCACAAAGAAAACTTGAAACACACATGGAATCAATTTTTTTGTGCATTAAGTCGGAAATCAGAAGTCAGGGTCCTGGTGTACGGATGCGTCGGCCACCACACCAACACTGGGCTCCCTAGACTGATAACCACACTCAATACGCTTATCATTATTGATTCACATAGAAGAAAGATCAGAGTCTGCAGTAGAACCAAACTCCTCTGATACCAATTTGTCACGACCCATCCTCGGGGCCCGTGCCGTGACTACCCCAAGCCGGCCTTCCATAGGCCAGGGACTGGCGACTAGCACCAAGGCGTAAATCACGGTAAAAAGGGAAGGTATTTCCTTTGTAAATTAAACAAGCATCACAAAGTAAGCAAGAGGAAAAGTAAACACTAAGTAAAAGTTTGTACAATAGTAAGTTCGGAAAAGTAAAGGGGGCCGAAAATACAAGCCCAACTGTAAAGTACCACTGAAAGGGGAAAAATAGCAACTGAAAGAAAAAGCCGTAGTATTGATCCATCCTCTGGAAGCCCCACCTGAAGGTTGGGTACAAATTGCCTCCACAGCTCCTTGGTCCAGCCGTCTGCTCCGAGTACACCACTCCCAGTGGCCCACGCCCAGGTACTGTCCTGCTCCGCAAGCCTCCACCACGATCAGCACTGTCCATCGTCTGTAACCAACACAACGTAGTGCGGGAATATCCCGTGCATGGGTGAGTATAAGCTACTTAGTAGGGACCCCGAGTCCCCTGATGGTCTCCCAGAATCCACAAAGTATAAACCACAAAGTAAAGATACAATCACGAAGTAACATCCGACATGGCTTAGGTATATGCCCATACATATACCTAAGTCATCAATTCTCGTTCGGCTCCATCATCCGAGCCCATGTACAACCCGATCCACAGAGGAAAGTAAAACGTAATCCACATAGGATAGCACAACACAATCCACAAAGGAGAGTAAACATGATTTAGCTCACACGGGTAAACTTCTTTGAATGACGATAGAGGTGATCATTGATCCATCTAAGTCATCGGACCCACAAAGGATCGATAGGTACTAACCCCAGCAATGAACAGCAAAGGATCTGACCCACAAAGGATCGATAGGTAACTAACCCCCGCAAAGACCCACACAGGATCGGGCCCACACAGGACATGTAGGAGCTGGCCCACACAGGACCGCTGAGCGCTGACCCACACAGGATCGGACCCACACAGGATCGGCAGCACTGACCCACAAAGGATCACTGAGTGCTGTAGTCGTCGTCGTCGAATCAACTGAGGATCTTTGTACAGTCTTCGTCGTCACAGTAGCAGTCGCAGCTTGCCCTAGGGTTCCTGCACACAGCAAGCTCGTTCGGGAGGGTATGCTCCATGAGCCGAGAGTTTGATACATCAACTACCACATAGTCCAGAGTTGATGTATCCAAAAGTTCTGTATCATCAACAGGAACTCAATGTCGCAGACGGCGCGTCAATCAGATGCCCGGTCTGAGCGTTATTCGATTTTTCGTCCCAGGGGCCCAGTTGGTTTTTATGGAAAAATCAACCCGGCCGTACTCCACCTGCGTCCAAACCTCGGGCGGAGTAAGCCAAAAGATCCTTCTCACTTAGAGGAAAATAACAAAGTCGACGACACGTCAATCGGACGTCCAGAGCTCAAGATATGAGCGTTTCCGCTCCGAGGGCCTGGTTAGTTTCATGTACAAACCAACACGGCCAAACTCATGTATTCCGAAACCTTGAGTGTGATATACCAAAACTACCGTCTCTATCCAAGGATCCCATCACCGCTGATCTCACGTCTTTCGGAGGCCCGTAGCTCAAGTAATGAGAAAAAGACCGAAAGGGTTCGGAAACGGGGGGTCTGGGCCCGGATCGACCCGGCCCAACCGGGGTCCGAGTCCGACTCGGTTTGGCGTGACCCGGCCCCTCCTGGGCGCGACCCAGCCTGGCGGGTCGGCCCGGCTTGGCTCAGCCGAGCGTACGAGCGGAGGAAGCCTCATGGGGCGTGTTTCCCCCGGATGAAACGAAGACGCGACCCCACGTGGGGCCGCGCTAGGTCAGCGGACGCAGCTTTGCTGCTTCCCGTGTGTCGCCGGACCCACGCGGCCGTGGGTCTGGTAAGCCACCGGTGGATTCTGCGGGCCACCGGAGTTGCTCCGGTGGACCGATTCCACTTCCGTCTACGCCGTGGCTCCTCCCGGGTCCCATTCTTCACTACCAAGCCCTCAAATCGCCATTGCGGCCCCATTTGTCATCGTCCTCCGTTTCGCGCAACAAGAACAAAAAAGTGTGGTGGGTTCGGACTTGTTCGTTAGTCCACACACACCGCATTAGCAGTTTTAAAAGAAATATTACACAACAAAAGTTTAACAAACATCGCGGTTATAAATCCCAAAGATTTTTAAGAATCAAATCCCTACCTCATCGAAGTCGTCGAACGAGTGTTCTTCGCGGAATTGATCGTCGCGGGCGAAGAGGATCGTCGCGTTGCGGAAGGGCGTCGCATCGTCGAGGTATATGGCGTTGCGTCGACGAACTCCGAGGATCAAGAACTTAAAGATTTAATTATAACAATTAGATCCATGTTGTTGTTATAAACCAAAAAGAATTAAAAGGTCCGCAGTCTCTCACCTCAATGGATGATCGAGGATTTGTCGCGGATGGAGGAACATCGCAGAAGAATGTCGCGGGAGAATAATCGTCGGCGTCGCGGTACTTGGCGTCGTGTCATCGATCTCCGAGGGCTCGGCGTTCTTCGTCACCTTTCTTCGAAGGCCGGAGTTCTTCACGTTCTTCGCGTTCTTCGCATTCTTCGCGAAGGAGGATGAAGGACCTAAGGTTCTGTCAAATCCTCTCAACGAAAAAAACCCAAGAAGAAAAATGTTGGTCTTATTTTATTACATCCCAACAAATGAACAACAAACTAAGTAACGACCCATTAATTCATAGAATTAATTTCAAAGAATAAACCACCCAATTAATTGGAGCATTTAATTGTTTAAGAAATGCCCGAGTTGACTTTCATTTAAAAAGGGTTTTCGCGGGTGCGTTACTTAGCCGAAAAGAAATGGTGGGGCTCGTGCGGGCCCCACCTCACAAATAACCTACCAAGAGGGTAGGATATATTGAATTGTACTCTATCTGCTTTATCATAGCTTAAGCAGCTTTAGGTGGATTTTATGTGGCTTTAAGTGAAATAAAAATAATGTTGTTGCACCACTTTATTTTATTTCATAACATAAAGCCCAAAAATTAAAAAACACACCCGAGAAAACGCAACTCCAGAAGAGGAGTTTCTAAGAAAATACCGGTGCTGTGATTCCATCAGTGCCCTCAGAATTCGATTCCGAGCACCGTTTTAAAAGTTAGAAAAACCCACTCATCCATTCACTGAACGTACCCGAGCCAAACTTCGGCAAATGATTCCGGGCACACCGGGCCTCGGAATCAGGTGCCATCAGAAACTGCGTTCGTGTAAAATTTCAAAGAAAATTAAGAAAAAAATTTCCTTGAAATTTACGGGTCCTTACATAGACCACAAAGGATATATCTGAAGAAGTGATTCCCCTTATGATCCCATCCATCATACATGACCCTCAGATGAACACAACAGAAGAGAGAGAAGTAAAATATAAACGACACAACCATTAATGATAATAAAATAATCATGTCATAATAAATTAATAACTTCTCTGTGTCATAAAACATACCCATAATAGTGTGTATAAATATATAATTAGAATATGACTCTATAAGTGGGTTACCCAAGTGACATGTATCAATGAATTATAGGTAGTCCTTATTTCATATTTGTTTTTTATTTATTATTCATTTGTATCATACTTTTGTTGTGAGCTAAATTTTTTTTCTATCTTGAGTATGATTAAAATATGATATCATATAGGGAATAATTAAAATTGATGTTTTTTTCTTTTAACTTATTCACAAACTCGACTACAATGAATTTATTTTTTCTTATAAAAATAAATTTTCAATGGTAAATAATTTCAGTTTAGCTGAGAAATCATCAAATAAATATGGATTATCTTCTATGATGATTTTCTAAAATCATTTATAACATTAATTTCTATCCATATTATGTTGATATTTCAATGTATAATTAATCCAATCTAATTCATTATATAATGTTATAGAATTTGTTATCTCCATAATTTGAATAATAATGAAGATACATGAAATACTGGTTTGGTGAGTCATATGACTATATGACTATAATCTACACCTAATACATTATAATTTATTGTTAATATTTCAATAGAGGAATGTATTGATCAAAAATAATGAGTAATTGCTCAAAAAAGAATTATTCCATGTTTTTTTATGATCAATAATTTACAAACCATTTTAAAGAATGTAATACTCATTCAACATGTTACATCAACATAGTTTTCCATTCCTTAGATTAACTAGCCAAATCATCATTTTTCCTACCCCTAGACATTATTGACCGAGACTATTAATATCACACATATGGTATATAATCAACTTGGTGTTCTCTAATAAATTATTATTGAGCTATAATGAAATATGGATTAGAATCAAGTTAAATATTATTGACTAAAAAGTTACTTTTGGGGATTGAAATAATGATAAAACAATAAGATGAAATTGATAAAATAGAATAATAAAAAGAAAAAGAAAAATATTATATCAAATTTATAAACACAAAAACTGAAATAAAATTATCATATTTTTAAATAGACCATACAGGAGGGTAATGTGGAGGAATGTAGGTGTGTGGAAGAGTGTGAACAATAATTTTTAAAGAAACTATTGAGTTAAAATATTTTTAATAGAATATTAACCTGAATAAACTACATATGGGTATAAAATAATCCCTTCATAAAAATCACCAATATAATATATTTATTAATTATTAAATACTACCATAAATTAAAAATAGTATAAAAAATAAATAACTGAATTATATCAATTATATAGTGTGAAAATATTTGTTTTCAACAATCTTGGACATCATTTATCCACTAATGATAAATTTAAATATGTTGATAAAATATATATTTTACATAAGAAATCAATTAAATGATAAAAGAAAAAATATTTAATAAGGAAAAAGATATAAAAAAATATCTTATTAAATATAGATTAAAATTAACTCAAACGAAGTGATTATCTATGAAAACAATCATGGGTGATGGAAGAATAATGAGTAAGAGAAGCAATAGTATATGTGTTTATAGAGGGAGTAGGATTCTAAAGTAATACTCCCCCAAGATCATGCTTCTATAACGTGTAAGATTAATATTCAATAATAACATATAGTTTTAATTATGAAAGGTTCAGTGTTCAAATACTATACTTAAACATTGTTATTCTTATGTAATGATATGTTTCACCTAATCAACCAAATGGGAGTCTAATAATTGAATAGAGGTAATTAAATATTTATTATATGAGGGATGGAGGAGGTTTTACCAAGTAGTTCCTGAAGAATGTTTATATAAGGGATGTGTTTAGAGAGGATTATTGATGAACATACTTGAAAGTTTATTAGATACATTTTCTAGAGGAAATAAAACCCATGAAACTAATATAGTTATATCCATGGTCAACGGAATGTGCCTACATGATGGGGGAAATTTAAACACATAAATCTATGAGAAAATTTTTCCTATAGATACATCTATTAATAATGATCAATTATATCCACAAACATTATAGATTGTGGATATATCTTACAAATATCTTTTAAAAAATTAGATTGTGGAAATAGTCCCATTGCTATAGGTAGCTTTCCTCATATTGATATACAACCGTTCATTGATTAATGATCATAGGAATACTCATGATTTGAAATTTGACTACCCTATATAGGATATTAGTATTGGATATATGTATAGAGAGAAACCCCCGACCCAAAATCACATCAAATATTATATTTCTAGTCCTGAAGTTGATGATAAGTCCTTTTTTCAATACATAATTTTATTAACACACATTAGTAGTTCTATTTAAATAATCTTTTAATTTAGCCTAATATTATGGGTTTTAATATGGTGAATATAATTATTAACCCTTTTTTTAGTTAACATATTTTGGTAACACATATTTTCTTTAAAGTTAATGAATTGATGTATTGATGATGAATTCGAATGAGTTCTACCTTTATATATTTTAATTGTTATTCTCTTCATATCTCTCTGTAATTCATCATCTAAATTTCATTCTCTGCTACACTTTAATCCCATCCATGTTCATTTTATAAAATTCCCTCTACTCTTCTTCCAATATTTTTAATATATATAGGAAGAAATATGTTTTTTCATTCATTTGTTTTATCATTCTTGGTTCCTTAAAAATTTAATTTTATATTATTTTTTTCCAAATCCATGGTAATAATATGATTCCCAAATCTCTATTTCTAAATTGATATCATATTGAATTTTGTATCATAGATACCAAAGAATCATACCAATAAATGTTTTTAGAGAAATGATTTTATTAAACAAATGAAATGGAAGATTATGATTGAAAGTTTAATGATAAAACCAAAATCATACCAAGAAATTTTTTTGATATTGTCCTAATAGATATTGATATATTTCTCTTTTTTTTTAAAAAAAAATATCAAAAAAATATCTCAATTTTTGTGCAACGAGTTCAAGAAAAATATCTTCAAAATAATTTTTAATAAAATCCACCTATCAATAGGGTAAAATTCCTATTTTAGTTTCAAATTATTTTTTAATGTCCACAATTGGAAAAATTCACCTTTAAAATGATGAATAATTAAAAAAAATATTTTATAATATATGCACTAGATATCATAAATTATATTTTCTATTTTATTGATCAATTAGTCATCATAAATTGGGTTGAAAGGATAACTAAATTAGGGTGTATATTTCTTTAGAAATGGATCTATTAAGAGTTGTTCCATGGTTCAGGTTATTGTTCAAATTTTTTTATAATTGGGAAAGTATTTCCCTGATATTTTTTACTCCATCCCCCATCATGTTTGATTTATAATTGGGTCGATAATTTAAACATCCATCACATAGTTGTTTTTACAAGATCAATTTTAGTTTCAACCATTGAATAAAAAAAGTTATTGTATGTATCACACAACAATATTTAGGGAAATAAGAAACATGATAATGAAAATTTGATATAAATAGGTACAATATTATGACACATTTATCTCCACCAATGACATTTTAGGTTCATACTATATTAATTTATGTTTTAATAAAAAATTAATTAGGACCTATCCTTTTATTCTAAATGTCCTAATCCCAAAAAAAACAACTAATCGCTACACTAATACCAACTAAGGAGACTGAATCACAATATATATACATATTATATATTTTATCATGAATATTCATTATAAATAACATTAAATAACACATAGAGCGTACACATTTATTTTCATTGGATATTAGATGCATAAATAACTTATTTTACATCATATCCTATATATATAACACATATAATTATCACATAATACACTCTAAAAATATCATATATAATTTTTTTCGTTATAACGTGGGGAATGGAAACATACAATATGGTGTGTTCAGATTCTCAGTAATGCTTAACATAAGGTACATCAATTTCTGATCATTAGTTGAAATAAGATGCGAATATGGGTATGATAACATAAACAAAATGAATTAACATAACAAAATAGAATCATTACATATATCATAGAACACGATTCATGGAAAAAGGAGTTTTTCATAACGTAATATATGAGTCATATGGGAGTGGAAACATTAGTAAATAATCATGATGCACAAGAATATTATATAGGTATATTAAATAATATATGAAATTGGGATAGGAATATTCCAATAATCATAAAATATATCTAGGATAAGCATTGATATATTCATATCATAATTGATATGGCTGACCACCTACTGATAACATGAGGTACATGGGATAGTCAACAAAATCACTAAACTATAAAGACCTGGAATTTCCGTGGAATATTTTTTTTAAATACATGGAAATTTGACGGGCCTGCGAAAACTAACAGCGTGTGATTCCGAGACCCGGTGTGCCCAGAATCAATTTCCGATGTTTTTTCGGGTACATTTAGTAAACTTACGAGCATGATTTCATAAATTTTGAACCGTTGTTTGGAATTGAAATTTGAGGGCACTGTTGAACTCGCAGTGCCAATATACTTTTAATAAGACTTTCACCTTGATGGTAGTTGGTCAAGAATGAAATTTAGTTTTTTGGTTTTACATGGGAATAATAATATAATTTATGTGCATGTCTTAATTTATTTTATTTGTTATATCCACCATGTGGATATTGTGGTCGAGACCACACCAGATATAAACCCCCATGAAACACCCCATTAATGGAGAAACTCTCAAACTTCCCTTAAGTGTATGGGTGTCTCTTCAACTCCCATAACACTTAATGTGCTTTATCATAGTAATTAATTAATTGAGCCCTCACATTAAATTAATTAACTTAAACCATTTGAATATCATGCCAACAATTTAATACGATGTCATAATCTATTATTTTGTGGGAATTTGTCTTTTTGGTGGAGCATGGGAAGAGTATAGAACTTAGATAAACTATTTATCTCCAACGAAGAATGACATACATCTTCTTTTATGATCCTCAACCGGAAAAAGGGATGAAGCGTCATCCTTGAAAAATGAAAACGACGTCGTCCTCAACTTCTTCATCTTCTTACCCGACGTCAATGAATCAATGTCTTATTTTTCACGTCTTCTTCAATGACTAATGAATAAAGGTAGGGGTTCATGATTTGCTAATTGTTTCATGTTCTTTGTTTTCCGACAAGGATTAGAATAGGAAGCCACTTGATATCACACTATCGCAGAGGGTGCGGGCCGAAAAAGCACTGCCCGACCCCTCCACCTTTTTTGTGGAATTTGATACTAAACACGGTAAGAGTCTAGGATGAGAATTACTCGTCAGCAAATGTTGTGGATCGAAGGAGATGTCTCGAGTAGAGTGTGACATCTTCTGGAAAGAGAATCAGGCCACCAGTATTTGTCTGGTGACCCGTGGAAAGATCATAGGATGATGGAACTGACGAGCATCATCGCGTGGCGGTGGTGGCCCAACCTGGCCGCCAGAGGAGTATCCTGTGGTTGACTGGCCACAGCGGTGTAGCAGAGGCCGGTGCATGGCCGACCGCGATGGAAACTGGAGGCCCGAGCTGCTGGGTCACTGGAGAAGGAGCGTCCCAACCGCGCCACACGTTTGATCAGAAGTGGGTCGTGGCCCCTGGTCACAGCGATGCAGCGACGGTCAGCACAAGGCCAAACCTGAGGAAGTCTGGCGGCCCAAGACACCGGATCAAAAGAGGTGGAAGGGTGCATCTACGCCATGAAGTAGTCAGTTGGCCACTCATCTAGTCGGGAAGAGCGGGACACACAGATGGGTCCCGCGTGACGCGGACCGCTGCCACGTGGCGCCAGTTTGTCTTCCACCTGAACGGCTTTGCTGTTCATGATCCAGGGGGCGTGGCTTCCACCTTGTACATGGATAGGGCATATCCCATGGGCTTCGAGCCAGTTCGGGCTGCCGGGCAGGACCCAGCGCGGGCCGCCGGGCTGGACCCGGCGCGGGCTGGACCCAATGCAGGTCGGGCCGCCCGTGTGGGCCAAGCCATCCCCGCTAACCTAGTCGGACCCGTTGACCAGTTTAGACCCTCTGATAGGGTCGGACTTAAGTTCAGACCCGAGTCGGGACAGTTCGGTCCGACTGGGTGGGACCGGACCCAGACCCATTTTGGCCTGTTGCCATTCTTTTGCACGTATCATGAGCTACGAGCATTCTATTGAAGAACCGTCTATAGTGATGGAAACCGTGGAGAAATATGGATCATTTATTATACCGACATGAGTTTTGGACATAGTTTGGGTATGGATGGGTTGGATTCGAATGCATTTCTAATAGGTCCCTCAGAACAGAAATGCCAATAACACTCAGATCGGGCGTCTGATTGACACACCGTCTATCGCGTTGAGATTCTTAGTGAAAGATAGATCTTTTGGATATATAAACATGGTACTTGATGGAAGATTATATATCAAATCATTGCTTGAGGATTAGACCCACCTCAGAATCAATCATGCTTTGTGTGGAACCCTCTGGCTGGCTATGCACTAACGATTGTTCTAGGATCCTGTGTGGGTTCGATAGCACTGATAACTGTTCATGGATCTTGTGTGGGTTTGACAGCACTGACAACTATTCCTTGATCCTATGTGGGTTCGACAGATCTGTTGACAATTCCTGGATCCAGTGTGGGTTCGACAGTACTAAATTCTGTTTCTGGATCCTGTTTGGGTTCCACAGAATAGACGATTCAATGGATACATATGATCATCTATATCTCTTTAAAAAAGTGTAAACCTATGTGAGCTGAGTCAGAAACTTTTATGTTTTCCTCATGATTGAGAAGAGTTAAATGATAACTTAGGTATATGTATGGGCATATACCTATGTGGGGTTATATGTTGATTTCATACCATGTGGTTTATCCTTGTTGGATTTTGTGAGACCTTGAGGGTCTCTGGGTCCCTACTGAGTATTGATATACTCACCCCAACACAGGCTATGCCCGAACCTCATTGTTTTGGATACAGATGATGGACAACACTGACAAAGGCTTAGTATACGAAGATTGGATGGTACCTAGAGGCGTAATATACGACGAGTCGGTACCCAGAAGAGACTAGAGGACATGGAGTGCTGAAGAGGATATCTTGACATACCCTTCAGGTAGGATCCATGGTGGATGATCTACGAGCAACTTTTCACCTTTAAATTGTTTTTCCTCTTCAGTTGTACTTATAATTTATAGTTGGACTTGTATTTCTGTCCCCCTTTACATTTCAGCACTCTCTTGTTATTCTATTTTACATAGCATTTTGTATCCAGCTGTGTGATCTGTTATGTGTGTTTATAGATATAAAGGAAATGCCTTACCATTTTAGGGAGCCTTTGGTGCTAGTCCCCAGCACCTGGCATAAGGAAGGCCATCTTGGGTTAGTCACAGCAGGGCCCCCGGGGGACGGGTCATGATAAATTGGTATGAGAGGAGTCTATTCTACCACATAACATAGGACTATGATCATTATTTTCTGTGATGAAATAGTGTTAAGGGTACTGAGTGTGATTCTTAGTTCAGGGACTCTAGTGTAGGTGCGGCGACTGACATATCCATACACCAGGACCCTGACTTCTGATTTCTGACTCAGTGAACGAAAACACTGATTGAGTGTCTGTTTTGAAGAGTTTTCTTAGTGATATCATTGAGTCATCTAACCAGGAATAATTTATTGACTGTGGAACACCTGTTACTTTTTAGGATGGACCCATGTAGACAGAAAACCAGGGTTCCAGGTTTTTTACGATATGGTATCCCACTGAGCGACGTGGCCTCAGTGCATGTCCCTATCACAGAAGAGGAACTAGTGGTACCACTACCCATTGGGCCAAAAAATGCCACCATCAACTATAGTAGAGAGTGCACACTTCTTTATCACATTGCATGAGTTCCAGCGCCAGAGGCCACCCAGGTATAGGGGTGAGACAGACCCACATGCAGTTGAGGATTGGATGGAGGCTTTGGTGAGTGTCTTCAAACAGGTAGGGACAAGAACAGACCTTATGGTGATCCTTGTCGTGAGTCTTCTTTAGGCAGCCTCAGGCAGATGGTGGATCCTGATGCTCCCGGTGCATGACGAGGTGACACTTCTCTATGAAGACTTAAAGAGCATGTTTCAGGTGGAGTTTTTCCTAGCTACCCTACATGCGCTACAGATACAGGAGCTATCACATCTACAGCAGGGAAGCATGATGGTAGCTCAGTACTCAGTGAGGTTCACCGACCTCTCATGATACTCCACAGATACGGTACATGAACCCTTCTTCTGGTCCCGAACCTTCGATAAGGGGTTCATGTGAGAGATCAGGGCTTAGATTATCTTCTTCAGCATTCTGAAACAGGTAGGGGTGTTGGAGCGATCCCTCTTAACGGAGAGATTCATTTCTGAGTAGTAACGAGCAACGAGACCCACCACTGGGCATCATGTAGCGAAGTCTTCTGTAGTAGGCAGTGGACAGATGTCGTAAAGGTCCAAGAGAACTAGACCATATGGTGGACGATTTCAGGACATGGGTTTGGTTTTGCGAGGCACATGAGATTGAACCAGTCATTTGAGGAAAATGCAGCGTTTCACATGCGGCGACCTGAGTCACGTGGCTCGTGATTGTTTGACCCGCCATTCATATTATCAAAAGACAGTAGAGGGACCTCTTAGGAAGAGGCAGAGGTTCGATCGAGGTGATCTTCATGGCACAGGAGGACGTGGAAGAGGATCTGGTCGTGCAACTGGCGGTGGACGATGTTTCGATTTGTTACCACCACCACCACCAGGAGCTCCAACCCGACCACATGGATTAGGTAGAAAATCGATATCTCAGCTCCATGAAGACTAGGCTTATGATCACATCACTTTGGATATGATTCGTGGTAAGGTCTGTGTCTACTCCACCTTAGCTGCAGTTCTTATAGACACAAGTGATGGTCACTCTTTCATTTCCACTGCCCTCGTTCGGAGCTCGAAGATTCCGACCGACCCGTTGGCTCGATACTTATAGCTAGAGATTCCTATGGGAGAAAATTCGATGATTACGCATGGGTTTTGGTAGTGTGATATTACTATAGGAGGTGAGAGTTTTAGATGAAATATCTTAGTAGTGGCGTAGAGTCCTTACGATGTCATCTCAGGTATGGACTGGATATCTGCAGTCCATGCTCTGATCGACTATATTAGGAACAATGTGTGGTGTTTCCGCACAAATTGGACCAGTTTTACCTTCACTAGCGAGAAGGGAGCCTTTGCAGCACATGACAAACATACTTGGTGGAGGGTGTAGTGGATCACTCATTAGTTTCCATACCTTACCCTTGGAGAAGTTGATGTGGAGAGTCCGACATATATTGTAGTGGTGGACCAGTATGAAGTTGTTTTCCCTGATGATGCCCCAGGACTACCTCCACATAGAGAGGTATATTTTACATTGACTTGTACCCCGGGATGACACTGATATCTACATCGGTGTATCGGAAGGCTCCCGTGGAGCTTCGCGAGCTACGAGTACAGCTAGAGGACGTGCAAAGAAAGGGATTCATCCGGCCCAGTGTTTCTCCCTGGGCAGCCATGATTTTGTTCACCATGAAGGCGTATAGAAGCTTGAGGCCTTGTGTTGACTACCGTAGCCTGAACCAGGTGACTGTGATGAATAAATGTCCACTCCTGAGGATTGACAACCTCTTTGATCAGTTGGAGGGAGAACGATGGTTCTCGAAGATAGACCTCATATTTGGCTATCACCAGCTCAGTGTATGAGATGAGGATGTGAAAAATAAGGCCTTCAGATGTCGGTACAACAACTTCATGTTCTTGGTTATGCCTTTCGGCGTAACCAACATAGCAGCAGTGTTCATGGGACTCATGAAAAAGATCTTCCAGCCATACCTTAATCTCTTTGTTGTATTATTCATCGATGATATTCTGATCTACTTTACTACTGAGGAGGAGCATTCCTACCATTTGTAGGTAGTACTGGACACACTCCGAGAGCACCATCTTTATGGTAATCTCCCGATGTTCTAGTTCTATATCCAAGAGGATCACTTTTTGGTACATGTCATCTCAGAGGCAAGAGTTGCAATAGATCCATAGAAGATTGATGCAGTACTTTCTTGGGAGCCACCTAGGATTGTGACAAAGGTACGATGTTTCATGGGTTTTGATGCTCATTACTGGAGTATCATACTAGAATTCTCCAGAGTTACAGCACCACAATCAGCCTTGACAAAGAAGGGACAACACATTGTGTAGTTGGAGAGATTCCATCAGAGATTTCAAGAGTTGAGGTAGTGGCTGACTAGTGCACCCTTCTTGAGGCTTATAGAGGAGGGAATAGGGTACCTAATCTTCTATGATGCCTCATGGACCAGACTCGGGTGTGTCCTAATGCGGGATCGAGTAGTGATCACTTATGGTTCTTGTCAGCTCACCAATGACCTGGAGTTCGCAGCAGTGGTCTATGCATTGAAGATGTGGTGGCACTCTCTGATGAGTGAGCGTTTCATAGTCTACACTGACCACCATAGTCTCAGGTATATCTTATCATAAAAGGATCAGAACCTGAGACATCAATTTTGTCTTGAGTTACTCCAGGAGTATGAATTCGATATTGTCTATACTTCTGGGAGGGGGAATGTTGTAGCAGATGCAATTTGTATGAGATCTAGTATACAACTTCTAGTAGAGGCGATGGAGCAGTTGGCTGCTTTTCATATCTCCTTTTTGGATAAAGATGGATCAGATTTCATTCACTCTCTTACAGTCACTCCAACACATTCTTCATCATCTCTAGGAGGCACATCATGGGGACACCGACTGCAAGACACGACGGGCTCAGATATCCACATGGCAGGAACCTGATGAATTTTCTGAAAGTGGGGAGCATGCCATCCTCTTCAAAAGACGTACTATGGTGCCAGTGTCACTTAAGGAGGAAGTGTTGAGGGAGTTCAACAGTTCACCTCCAGAGGTACATCCATGAGTGGCGAAGATGTATCAGGTACTTTGACAATATCATTAGTGGCTGGGGATGAAGAAGGCAGTTGTAGAGTTTGTCTCTTAGTGTCACACTATTATGCAAGTGAAGGTAATGAATTAAGTGCCAGCATGCTTAGTTCAGCCTTTAGAGGTCCCAGAGATGAAGTGGGATGGGATATCCTAGACTTCATGAAATTACATCTATGTAAATATAGAGGTCACGACTCGATTTGGGTGATCTCTAACCGACTAACCATGGCAGCCCGCTTCCTACCAATCAGAGAGCATGGTTCAGTAGAGAGCATGAGATGCCTCTATGTGTATAAGATTGTGAGGATACTTAGAGTAACTTCTTATATTTTCTCTGATCATGATGCATGATTTACTTTCCGGTAATTGAAGTGTCTACAGGTGGATTTCAGGACATAGCTTCATATGAGAACCGCCTTCCATCCTCAGACGGATGGCCAGACTGAGCGGACCATTCAGACCCTCAAGGACATGTTGTGTGCATGTTTCCTCGACATAGGCTGCAATTGGGAGGATCACTTATCTTTTGAGGAGTTTTCATACAGCAACATCTGTCACTCCACCATTGGGATGGCACATTTCTAGGTGTTGTACAAGTGACATTGAAGATCATCCATGTGTTGGACAGACCCAGGGGAGTTAGCACTGGTGGGACCAGAGATGGTATGGGCTACCATAGAGAAGGTTCTGATCATCAAAGAATGGATGAAGACTGCCCAAAGAAGGGTAAGTCGAATGCTGATAGGAGACGGAGGCCTATGTAGTTCGAGTATGGTGACCGTGTCTTTCTATGAGTCTCACCTCGATGAGGAAAACAGAGATTTGGACGAGGCGATAAGTTATCTCCATGTTTTATCAGAACTTTTCAGGTCCCCAGCAGAGCTGGCAAGGTGGCATACCTCTTAGCTCTTCCACCTCAGTTACACTGGGTTCATGATGTCTTCCACATATCCCAACTGAGGAGATATGTGCTTGACCCTTCTCACATCATCGACCATGGGGAGTTGGATGTCGACGGTGGGGAGATTTTTTCTGAGGTTCCAGTGGGGATTAAGGATCAACAAGAGCAGGTCCTTCATCGATTGTTGATACCATTGGTTCTCGTTCGTTGGTAGTACGGGAACCTCTAGTAGAGTACATGGGTGCGGGAGGCTCAGATGTGTGCTCAGTGCCCCCATTTGTTCCGTTAGATCGAGTTGTAGCTTATCGGATCATAAATCTATTAGGTGTCTATAATTTAAATACCTGGAATTTCAATGGGAATTTTTTTCTTAAATACATGGGAATTTTATGAGTCCGCCAAAACTGACGGCGCGTGATTCGGAGACACGGTGTGCCCAGAATCAATTTCTGATGTTTTGTTCAGGAACGTTCAATAAACGAATGAGCGGGATTTTATAACTTTTGAACCAGTGATCAGAATTGAAATCTGAGGGCTCCGTTGAACTCACAACACCGATATTCGCTTACGATGACTTTCACCTCAATGATAGTTGGTCGAGAATGAATGTTAGTTTTCAGGTTTTAGGTGGGAATAATAAAATAATTTAAGTGCATGTCTTAATTTCTTTTATTTGATATATCCACCATGTGGAAGTTGTTGTTGGGACCACATTGGATTTAAACCCCCTTGAAACACCCCATTAATGGAGAAACACTCAAACATTAATTAAGTGTAGGGGAGCCTCTTTAACTCCCCTCACACTTAATGTGCTTTATCCTCCTAATTAATTAATTGAGCCAACACATTCAATTAATTTATTTAATCAATTTTAATGTTATGAAAACAGTTTAATAGGATGTCATAATCTATTATATTGATATAATTCCTCTTTTTGGTGGAGCTTGGGAAGAGGAGAGAAGTTGGAGAAAATATTTCTCTCCAATGAAGAACGACAAGCATGTTCTTCTTTGATCTTCAACTGGAACAAGGGGGAATCTCCGTCCTTGAAGAACATCGATGATGTCATCCTCGAATTCTTTAACTTCTTACCCGACATCAATGAATTGACATCCACTATTCCATGTCTTTGTCAACATCCAATGAACAATGGTTGGGGTTCATTCTTTGCTAATTTTTGCATGTTTTTTGTTTTCCGACAAGGTTTAGAATTCGAAACCATTTGATACCACCTTAATGCAGAGGGTTGGGGCCGAAAAAACACAGCCCGACCCCTCCGCCTTCTTTGTATGATTTTTTGCTAAATGCGGCATGTGTCCAGGATGCGTGCTACCCATCATTAATGGTTGTGGATTGATGATGACGTCACGATGAGAGCACCACTTTTTCTGGAAAGAGAATAGGTCCACCAGAACACGTCCGGTGATCCGCAGAAAGATCGCAGGTGGATGGAATAGACGAGCATCATCGCGAGGTGGCGGCAGAACAACCACATCACCTGAGGAGTAGCCCATGGATGACTGGCCGCAGCGGTGCAGCAGTGGCCTGCACAAGCCCGACCGGGAAGGAAACTGGAAGCCTGAGCCAT
Source organism: Viscum album (assembly GCA_963277665.1). Classification (NCBI taxonomy): domain Eukaryota; kingdom Viridiplantae; phylum Streptophyta; class Magnoliopsida; order Santalales; family Viscaceae; genus Viscum; species Viscum album. Next base: position 604,457,436 of record OY728122.1, read on the forward strand.
CGGGTAGCCTGAGAAGGCACGACACAACCGCTCCATGCATTGTAGCAAAAAGGTGCCACGTCCTCTGGCCACGAAGATGTAGCAGTGGCCGGATCAAGGTCGGTTGTGAGGATGTTCGGTGGCCCAAACCGCCGGGTCCCTGGAGGAGGTGTGGTGCATCTGCGCCATGCGGGAGTCGGATGGCCACTTGGCCAGCCAGGAGGAGAAAGACCCACCGCTGGGTCCCGCCTGACGCGGACAGGTGCCACGTGGCCCCAATTTGTCCTACACCTGAACGAATTAGCAGTTCAGGATCCCTGGGGTGTGGCTTTAACCTGGACATAGCTAGGGGGACCCCATGTGTAACCATCCAGCACGTTCCACCGAGGAGGACCCTACACGGGCCAGACCAAGCGCGGGATGGGCCGTCACCACGGGCCAGGCCAAACCCGCATAACGGGCTACCCCCACGGACCGAGATTCCCTCGAAGACTGGGTTGAACCCCAGTCTAGAACCTAGTTGTGCCAAGTCAGTCTGACTGGGCCGGACCGGACCCTGACCCAATTTGGAATGTTTCCACTATTTTGCCCACAACTTGAGCTATGGGCGTCTGAATGAAAAACCATCTATGGCGATGGAAGCCCTAGAGAAAGACAGCTCGTTTGGTATAAAATTAATGAGTTTTGGACATATTTTGGGTACGTCTGAGATGGATTGAAACCAAATTCCATCTAGTCCCTCTGAAGGGAAATGAAAATAACTCTTAGACCAGACATTCCATTGACGCAAAGTCTATTGCTTTGAGTTCCTTTATAGAAAGAAGGATTATTTGTATACATCTACTTGGGAATTCATGGAAGATGATGTATCGACACATGTCTTGAGGAGAGGACCCTCCCAAAATCAATCATTCTATGTCTGGAACACTGTTGTTGGCTATTTCCTAATGACTATTCCTGGATCCTGCATGGGTTCGAAATCACTGAGGAATGTTCCGGGATCCTGTGTGGGTTCGACAGCACTGATGACTGTTCCTGGATCTTGTGTGGGTTCGACATCTTCGAGGACTGTTCCTGGATCCTTTGTGCTTTTGACATCTCTGTTTACTGTTCCTGGATCTCATGAGGGTTTGACTGTACTGAATTTTGTTCTTAGATCATTTGTGGGTTTGAAAGAATAGATGATTCAGTTGATACATCTGATCATCTCTATCTCTCTACAAAAGTTTTATACCTGTGTGAGCTGAGTCAGTAACTATTGTGTTTACCCCATGATTGAGATGGGTTACTTTATAACTTAGGTATTTGTATGGGCATATACCTATGTGTTCTTATCTTATGATTTCATACCTCGTGGTTTATCCTTATTGGATTTTGTGAGACATTGAGGGTTTCGGGTTGCCTTATGAGTATCGTTATACTCACACCTTCTTGGTCTATGCCCACACCTCGTAGTGTTGGATGAAGACGATGGACAATGCTGACCGAGGCTGAGTGTACGAAAACTAGACAGTACCTAGAGGTGGACCTTACGGCGAGTCGGTACTCGGAGGAGACTGACAGATGTGGAGTGCTGAGGAAGCTATCTTTACCTACTCTTCAGGTAGGATCTGTGGTGGATGATGCAGTAGCTGCATTTCACCTTTCTGTTGTTTTTTCCTTTTCAGTTGTACTTGTACTTTATAGATGGTCTTGTATTTCTGACCCCCTTTACTTTTCTTCAGTCTCTTGGTATACAGTTTTACATAGTGTTTTCTATCCAGTTGTGTGCTATGTTGGGCGTGTTTACGGTTATAAAGGAAACTCCTTCCCGGTTTAGGGATTTACGTCATTGGTGCTAGTCTCTAGCCCCTATCCTATGGAAGGAGGGCTTGGGGTAGTCACGACATGGGCCCCAGGGGACGGGTCATGACATAAACATAGTGGATTTGGGATAACCACACTTTATCAATCCTAATATAATGAGCTATAAAATATTACCAAATTCATTAGATATATATAAAAGAACTACCTATCACATTGAGAAAATCACAAAAATGGGTTATTTAAGAGCATGAAAATATTCATAATTTAGTCAAAGATTAATTCACCCATGGAAAGAAATTAGTTTCATGAAAACATCCAGAATTAATTATCAAAAAATAACTAAAGAATTAATATGGATGGTTTTATTAGTGTACATTCCTATTTAATCATAAGAAACATTAATGGTTCATGAAATAGATGAAAAATTTTTTATAAGAGAATTAATTTTTTTTTATAGAATGTAGATGAAATACCCGTTTAAATTTTCATATGTTTTAGGAAAATATTTTATTCCAAAGGGAAAAAATGTATTTAGAAAAACGTAAATTTTTACAGGAATATTATTTACAAAAATTGGTTATAAAATTATGTAAAGTCATTCATGTCGGAGGAACTAAATAGGAAGATTATTTTTATATATAAATAAAGTGTTTCAATGTTTTAATAAAATAACCATACCAAGAACAAAAAAAATAATTTTGTATATAAAGTCAAGTAAAATGAACAATATATTTTGAAATCATGTAATTATATATCAGTACACCCATAAAATAAAATTGAGAATATATAAATAATGGATAATGATCCCATTCTGAAAATAAGAGGTATGATTGATTTATATCTCAAGAAGAACATCTGGTAAATGATTATCTAAGGGGAGTTGAAATGGTAATAAAAATATAAAAAACATGAAATACTAGATCAAAAGACAATAGTGAACTTTTTATTGTGTATGGTAATAATATTTCCTAATATTGAACTATAATCATAACAATAAAAAATTTAAAGTGATATTGAAATGAAAACCCTTACCATTCTTACTTAATTGCATGAAAGTGATTTAAACTACTATATAAAAACAGAACATTCATAGTAACATATTTCTAAACCATAATCATGTATGTTTCCTTTTCTACACTTAAATTATATTAACTCATTATGTATATATATATATATATATATATATTTAGTTGTTTTTTATTTTCATCATCAGGTGGTTTTAATTCTTATTATTTCATATGAGATTAAATTTTTTTGTTTCGGTCATTTTTATTTTATACAGTGTTCATAAATCCTCTATTATTCAAGGTAATGGAACTATTGTGTTCCAATTATTTCTGTAATCCCCTATTCATTTGAAAGAATGTATGTGTATGGTTTGTAAGAATGGAATCCATGATTAATGTTTTCTGGGTAATTTACTATTTACCTTGAGTAATTAATAATTATCATTCATTTTTCTGTAAAACTTCTAGTACGAAACCTATTCATAGTGAAAATGGTTATGTTGGTATAAAAGTTTTCATGTAGGTGGTTGAACCAACCCAAACAATAACTTGTTATAATAATGAATGAGTAATATTCTAGAGTTACATAACAAGAGTTTAATTCTTTGAGAAGCATAATGATAATAATATAAAATAATTACCATGTATAATGACATTTATAAATTGTGGATATGATAATGTAATTTAAAGATAAAGGGAATAACTTAGATACTTACTTAATGAATTTTCTTCTTCCCAATAAGTGTTTCCTCATATTAAAGGATTTATGGTCCCTTTTTGGTAGAAAATCATACCCAACATATTAGAAGGATGTATGATATGTAAAATGGATTGAGATTCATGAGATAACTAAATGTTTTGGGTGTATTATATGGGGGTGGAGGATGTGTCCATTTATAGGTGAGTTCTATATGGCCTCTTTGGAAATAATAATTTCATATGTATCAAGGTCACCATTTTAAAAGTAATGTGGATAAAAGTGTGTAATAATTTATATGATATGATTCTTGGTTGGGATATACCTCATTTACAAATTTATAAATATGTTTTTATGTTATTTAATAACTTTTACACTTCTTTTAAAGAATATTCCACTTTACTGTTTTCACACAATTTTTTACTTTAGTAACCTATTTTTTGGCTTAAAAATGATATTGACCTCCAAAAAAATTTTCAATTCATTGATTATAAATATGAAATTTATTTTGGCTTTGTAAATTTTGAAATATATAAAATTTAACCTTCACGTAAAAATATAAATAATATATAAAAATAGTTTTCGTAGAAATATTTTTTAAAAAAATTAAGTGTTTTTAATCAAATTTCATATCAAATAATAATTAAATTTGATATATATATATATATATTAATTTGAAAAGGAAAATTTATAAATTTAGTAAGTTATGTTTAAAATACACAATATCTAACAAAAATATTTCATTGAAAATATCATTTATAAAATAAAATAAATATATCAACATATTATTATATATAATTATTCAGCTTCATGCCGTTTTATTTTTTCAATTTTTTATCCTGAAAAAATTTATTTCAATTTTATAAATAATCCATCAATAAATAATGATATTAATTTTTTATAATATATATATATATATATATATAACAATATATTTTAATTAAATATTATCTTTTTGTCTAACAATTTACTATTTTCTAATTATATAATTTTTTATTGGACATATTATCACTTAAATATACCCAATTAATATATATGAACATATTTCAAACAACCTTATATAAAATGTTCATATTTTTTATGATCATATATATAACTATTATATTCCATTCTAGTATACAAATTTTTTTAATGATTCATAATACTTACTTCTCTCTTAACATGTAAATTATATTTCTCATTCTATAGCGTATTTCCATAGTTGTAATTGGGATGATGATATTCATGAAAAACCATGAGGCTACCGATTATATGATCATGGTATATTTATTTACTTGTGTACTTATTCATATTTTAATTTTCCAAAGGATGTTTTATATTGTATTATCATAAAATATATTTTTTATCGAGTATGGTTATCTTTTATCTCAATAAAATATACCACCATTCTTTTTAGTTTGGTTTTCCTGGTGAAAACATATATTCAACATAATATTTAATTATATAAAAAATATATTGAAAAATTATTCAGTGTTAGATTTTACTCTCATGAAATAGTATTCCCCTCGAACTTTTGTTACTTCGATGAAAACAAATAAGAGAACTCCTAACTCATTGCATCTTTATGATCCCTTGTTGCTTACTCCGACATATAATTTCTCCCATTAAAATTAACAATTTTAGTTGCCTTGTTTCATAGTAATTTATATATACAATCCATGTTTTTTTATAATTTTTCCTATTCAATATATAATCTTCCAGTTCTGCTAAATAAGAGTGAAACACTTGTGAAGCATTAGGTATATAATTTCAAAAATGTGACACAAGTAACACATATTGTACTTGGTATAAGATTAATGAAAGTATAAGATGATAATATTTTTCCCCACATGATTATATATTTTAAGGGAGATACAGTTTCTAGGTATCAAATTATAGTTCATCTCAAATCTCAAAACCCTCTTCAATATTGATATTTGAATGAATAACATTACTGTAACATAAAACACTAAATTTTATTTATTTATTATTAACATAACTGTTCAACAAATTTTTTATTTTTACCATGTTGTTGAATGGATTCTATCTTCTTTAACATATCACACGAATGATAGTTTCACATAATATTTTTCTATCCAAATTTATCCCAACTTGTTGGAGTTATATAAATCTTCCCATATAGTGCCTCACATGATTCCATTGAAAAACTTTAAAGAAAAAAAAATACATGAGATATCCACCAGGATAATATTTGAATCAAAATATCAATTGAAATTTATTTAATATGATCTCAGTCTACCTTATAGAGTTTGAGTATTTCTTTTATCATTGATAATTAGTTTGATGATAATAAACCATGATAAATCTATATACTATATCCAATGCTTATTGAATAGTTCTTATGAACGTTGAGGAAATGATAGCATCTAGATTAGATGAAACATAGTGTGGTACTAAATTTACCCTTAAAAATTCATTTATGTATATATTGATAAATTTATTGAGTAAGAAACATTCTAAAATAGAATTGAAATATGTAGACTATATATAGTGATCAACTGTTACCAAAATAAAATTATAACATTTGTAATTATTAAGAAGAATAACCATGAAATCCATGGTGATGTTTTACCATTTTATTATATGTATGATTAATGATTTCATCATACCCTTAGACTTTTCAGGTTAATACTTTACTTTTTATCACAACAATCATTAAGATACATACTTTATAATCTCTCTCCAAATTCTGACATGGATAATAAATGACGGGCTATGTTTTTCATCAAATAGATCCATCAATTTATTTATTGATGGAACACATTGGTGTTTCTCAAAACATATAATTACATCATTTTCATGATGGATTCAATAATTATTCATAGCTTCTTCTATAGATCTATATCCTCCCTTTTTCCATCCTAGAACATTACATGGATATATGGTGGGAAATCACTTCATTAAAATATTATAATCTCACATCCCTTGATGATTTAAAAATGGTCTTTAAATTTTTATGTTATAATTCTATAACTATAAGCAGGAAATATATTACCCTATAATATTATATATTATCAGTATTAGTGTCTTGATACTTATTCATGATTATAATGTCCATGTTGGTATAACATTATGTGTTGATTAATATGACATCATTATTGTGAAGGATAAGATTTATAGAGAGTGTATATGATAAGTTAATTGAAAAAAATATTGGAATGCCTTAGATAGTTACATGATAAATTCGTACCATCTCGATATATGTTCCTTTATAATGAAGTAATTAATATTTTTTCCTAGAACCAAAATATACCAATGTATTATAAATGTTTAGAAGTGTTTTTATAACCCAAAACTCTAGATTTCATTTCTTTTCCTATATATGAACACCAATATACATATCCATATATGTGATATTTCAAATATTTCAATGCATGAAAATTAGTTTTCAATTCCAATTTCTATTTATTGTAATTCCATTAACGTGGATGTGATTTTCAAGAACCATAATAAACTACCTGATGATGTTAAATTATAATACATCCAAATACTATGGAATAATAATTATAATACAATACTAATCCATCACCCTTTTGAGGTAAAATGGGATCTTTGGAAGAGTTTAATATAATATTAAACTCTTTAAAAAATGTTTTAAATTGGTCTAAACAAATGAATTTATCTTCCTTCTTGGTCAAAATAGTAAATGAATTAAAATAATTATTGAAATCCAAAATTAAGTATCCAGAAAACCTTGTTAGCCCACGAAGAATCTGAAACTCAAATACATTCATTATGACCATCCCTGAAACCCCCAAATCCACTTTTTAAGAATATGAATAAGTACCATATTCTGATATGATATTCTTGAGGAATTGTACTTTTTATGTCTATATGGATAATTTAACAACTTAACATAATGGTGATTCTCATATAGGGTATTAAACCCGACATAAAGATATCAACCATGAATTTTCTGAGATCTAGAATAATCTATTATATGATCAATAAATTATACCAAGATGGATTATAAAAATTGATTAAAAATAATAGACATCAAGGAAATAAACATGAAATGAGAATCTATTGGCCTGAAGGGAATTACAAGATGCCTGTAATGACTATATCTTCTATGAAGGGAGTCTATGAAATATTCTTTATCCAGAACTAAAAATGAGGGAAGTTATATCAAAAGTAAATTATAAAATATAAACATAATTCAATTTAATTATTCAACGAAATTATGTTTTCCATGAAAAGTGTAATGGTCCTTAATAATTACTTGTTTAGGATTCTAATAGTTCACACATAAGTGTATCCTTACATTGAATTTATTTATGAGGAGAAATTAAGAACATAAAGGAGATATTCTTAGTGATATATAACATTTATATTCATTATCCCACACCTTCATCTTAAATTTCCTTACTTCAATTGGTTTAATTAGATATAGAGGGGTAGAAATTGATTTAGTACCAAGTATTAAATTGGTTGTAAATTAATCTTTCAACTTAGGGGGAATTCATAAGAAGTCATTCAGGAACATATTAGGATATAAGTCCACCAAGAGAGGTCAAATCTTCCTATTCTATGTATAAAAAACTACGAGTATAAGAGAATAAAACCCTACTATGATCACCCCAGATATCCTTGTTCAAGACCGTTATGATAAGACTGAAAATACCATTAATAAAATATTTTATTGGGTATCACCTAGTAGAGAGAAGGTTACTATACTATTATAATTATAGTGACACATGCTCTTAATATAAAGATATTTCACCATTTTGGATGAATATTAATTACATAACATAACAATCCCTTCCATAATCATATAGGTATTGCACCGTTTGAAACATTGATACATAAAAAACGTAGTTCCAAAATGATCTACATCATCTCCCAATTAGTTATTAAAAATTAGAAACCTTATTATAAATATAATACAAAATACCTTTCTAAATAACCTTAGGAAAGGAAACATAAAAATGGGAGATCTTAGATTCTCATTACGGGTAATGATGTGTGAAATTAATGATATATTTAGAATAACATGAGAATACAGGAATAAGAATATGAGTATAATATTTAAAATTAATATATTGTGTATCATAAATGATAATGTTGATTTATGACATAAATGATGATATTTTATAATAAATGAATCATAACGGAATGAAATAACATTATCCATACGTTCAAAACATTTTCATACGATATAATGTTTTTGGTATACACATTAGCATAGAAAATTATTTACCTTTTAGTCATGGATCATTTAAGAAAATATTATAGTCAAATGGGTTCAATCCAAAAACTATCATTGTAGTTAAGGTTCAGTCCCAGAACTATTTTAGTGGAAATAGTGACAAACAAAACTGGGTTCACACCCAATTCTAGGTCTATTTATCTATTAGTTAAACATCTTTACCCAATACATTTGAGGGAGATATTGGTCCCATCTATCACAAAATAAAAATTTCCCATATGTGTGTCACATCATCATTAAAAACTAATCATATCAAAACACAAGAAAATAAATGTGTTTAATTAACATAACATAACTTTTGAAAAAAAATAGGTTTCATAAACATTCTAACATTTAATAATAACATAACACAATATAATGGAATGTGTTTTATAAATATCTCATCATCATAAACATAAATCATACAAAGAAACATAATGATGCTATCCATGGATCATAATACAAGTAAAACATCTCTATCGAGGGTGTCTGTATTTAATGAAAAAAAATTACATTAACAACCATTAAAACATTTTTTAGGAAAATACCATTTCCATTTTGAAATAAACATTTTAAAATCAATAAACATTTTAAATATTATGGAAAAAAATTTAGTTGAAAAGAACAATGGATATTACTAAAGTAATATTCAACAAATTTATTAGTCGTGATTCCATGAAATTCTACTCATTATTGATAAGTAAAATTAAAAAATTCCTTTTAAACATTTTTAAAAAATAAAAAATGAACTTCATTCAGAAAATGATGTGAAGATTCATTTTGATTAATTTACCTGTAAAATTTAAAAAATGGATAAAATTTACATTAAATGATAATTTTAAAATATAAAAAACATTATTTCAAATTTTCAGAACACTTGGATATGGAAGAGAGTGGATTTTTTTTATAAAAGAAAAATAATATCGATGTTCCTTAAAAACATTCTTTATGCCACAATAGTACATAATGAGTGGAAATTGAAAATAAAACAATTATTATACAAGCAATTACTATAATATAATATCATTAATGAAATTAATAAAATTTACATTCTATTATTTCATTATAATAACTTATTGATAAATAATCACAATAAATAATGGGATTGTAACAGAAACCATTACCTTAGGTTCGACATCCTTCGTATATGTTCAATAAACTTATATACTGAATATAGGTTTATTATAATTTTATTATAAAAGTAATATTATATATGAGACCATATAAAATTTACTTATCAATTATCTCTCATTTATGAGTATCCTTTTATTAAAAACACTGTTTTTTGTGATAATTTCATTGTTTTTCTTGTATGTTTCAGTTTGGTAGTTTAGGTCCTTGTAATTTTATCAGGACTCTAAAATATAAATATTTTATATCATGATATAAATATCACATATATTCATTATATATAATGATTAACTAAAAAATATAGGGATATATAAAATAAAATATTCCCTTCATAGTGGTAGTAAGCCGAATATACGCATGGACGCTATTTTTAATTATTCGATATATGGAAAAAAGAAATGTAAATATTAGTTCACATTTAAAAAAAATAATTATATCATACAATTAATATTTATATTCCAAAATTAAAAACATATTACCAAACATGAAAATATAAACAAAAAATGAATCAATTCATTTCATTGAGGTGGTAGTCCACATGCAGGCACGAGTCATGTAATCATTTACCGATAGATTAGTAGAAAATTAGGTAGAAATTATATAATCCTCATATAAGTGTTATTATTTCAAGAATAGAATATATAAAAAATATAATAATCATAATAATAATTTATAAAATAGGGTGATGAAAAATGAGTTATATTATATCATGGAGACAATAAGCAGTACGTATGCAGGTGCGATAGATTCACTTCCCATTTGATGGGAATTATTATTGATAGTAGTGGTTTAATAATCATAATAAAATTTTATTTTATTATTTATAATAAATTTCCATATTTATTAAAAATACCATATATATAGATTAGGTAAGATAAGAAGTAAGAATAATTTGATCGGTTAAGGCGATTACCTATTCATAGAAAAAGATCCATTATTTCTCATATTAAGGATACTAGGGATGGTATTTTTCAATAAATAATCCCCTATAATGTGTCTAAAAAATGTTATTTGTAATTTTTTAGGGTAATGTCAATATATAAGTATTAAATTAGTTTTATTAAGAGAATGGATTTGTGACTTTTATAAGGTTCGGAGAGGACACACATAGAATTTCATAAAATATTAAATTATATTAAATTTATTATTAAGAAAAAAATATTCCAACATGGAATATATTAGAAGGTAATATATTATGTTGTTTTAGTATCATAATTATATAAAATATTTATAGGTTTAAGTTCTGTTTTAAAACTTATCTTTTTGTTTAACCCCTTAGTAAATCCATTTTAACCATAACCACTTTAAAAAAAAAATTACACTTAAATGGTAATAAAATTAATTATAAGGAAACGATTAACTCATAAATGAAAAAATTATGAACATTTTCAACTTATATTATCAAAATTTTCATCCTTAAATATTATTATATGTTTTAAATAATTTTATAAAATAAGGTTTTGATAAAATATAATTAATGCCAAATTTGATACAATTCATTTAATTTGACTTAAATGATAGACATAAAATGTTGAAATTAAAATATAATCAATTTATTTTTCAATAATATGTTACATTTATCTAAAAAATTTATGTATCACTATATATTAACAAAAAATATATATATCTTTTAATATATTTACACCATTTATTTCATTTATTTTATTTTTCTACTAGTTGATGAAATATGATGTGAGTGTTGTATAATAAATTAATGAAATTATATAATTAGTAAAAAGTTTAAATAAATTTTTATATATAAAATTATATAATTATTGTTAGAATAAAAATTTATATTTTTTCATAACTTCATTTAGTCCCTATGTGAACAAATAAGAGATATATAAAACAAAGAGAGTGACACTTCATATGTTTCTTTTCATTAAATAGTATACAAGTGATTTTGATGGAGAGGTATCCATTAAGAAACCAAGACTAATTTCATAAAGGGATAATTATAATCATTTATCATTTTATTGGACCTTTATTAACCTGATTTTCCATTTAATGAGGTGATAATTAAAAACATGGGTACTATTCAGATTTCAAAAAATTTTACATTTAAAATATTTGTACTGAATGATTCCAAATATGGAATCCATTTGATCAAATTAAATTCTTATCTGTGATAGAAATTAATTAAAAAATATGTATGAAAAATATGACAAAGAACACTTTTTAAAAAATATAATTTTTATTTCGAATTATTTCTTATCCCATGAAAAGTAAAAATATTATACTAATATTAAAATATTTTATTGAATTTAAAATATATTTATTATTAATATAATTACATAGGAGTTATTATTTTCGATTATTAATAAAAAAATTAAATTACATGAATAAAAATGGATTTTTTAGAATAAAATCAATTTTTATCTTCAAATGTTTATATTTTTATTACTAATTAATTAATAACAAATGAATTAATTTTATACATATGTAACCATAATCATTTTTATTATATAGATATTCCTATTCAAACCCCCAAATCCAATGACTTGGTGATAATTTTCATATAATAATAATTTAATAGTATATTGGAGTTTTTTTAAATTCTTTGATTCATGTAACACAAACTATCAAAGAAATAAAATTATTTATAGATAAATATATTACATAATATCAGGGTTCCACGTTTTACTCCATATAAAATTAATTTAACCAATTATATTCATTACTCAATTATAAAAAATTAAGGATATATGTGTTTCATTTCATCCTCAGTTTCTTATATCGCATCATCAAATTTATGATTTACCTCGAGAACATTCACCATGTGAATTGTCATTTTCAATATAAATTTATCTCTATGATCAGGGAATTATAATGTTTTTAATTTAAAAAAAATATTTTTCTCCATTGTTAAAACAAATGTGTGTGGTAGATGATATATATTAGGTTGGTACTTCCCCAAGAGAGATACATGGAACACATCATGAACTTGAGAGAGGTTCAGAGGAAGTGCGATGTGATAAGTTACCGTCCCAATATGATCAAGTATCAAGAAAGGGAAAATATACACAAGGATCATATTAAATATATTAAAAATTCTCATAACCACATTACATATATATAATTTTGAAAAAACCACCCCCCCAATATTAAATTATATATAATGTTGAGGATTGTTACCATATACTTTTTTCATGTCTAATCTACCTTGACGTGCAGAAGAATGGATATGAAATTATCTATAATTTTCTTATCTTGATCAGGTCCCAATAGATTTAATTATCTAATTAAATCTGAATGGGTTGTATTTATACACTTATTTCAATTAATAGCTTTGTATGAATCCATCTGAATTCCCATGTGAATGTTATTAATAAATGAAAACTCAACTACAGGAAGCTGTTGATCGAAAAAACATTTAAATCCATTGAATAAGATCTCAACATAAGTTTTCTATTTTAATGGTTCTCTTTGACTTACTATATTTCAAAAAATGATATGACATAATGAAAGTAAAATTTATATCTAGAGCTTGTTGAAAACATTTCCAGAATATTGGGGTAAACATTAGATCCCAATCAGATAAAATATAGTGTGGTACTCTATACAAACTCACCACATTAATAATTTATATAATGGAAAGATGATATAGATAGATATATTTTTTTAATATAAATGATGTGTGCTAACATCATAAGGTGATAAAATAAAACCCAAATATAAGTATGTCAGATAGATGTTTTGAGAATTTCAATGACAATGTCTATTGTGATGTTTTCCCATTACCATTCTGGTGTGTGTATGGTTTATGACACCACTTTATACTTATATCTCTTAATATTATCATTAATACATAGAAATCACTATGATACATACTCAAAAATTTTATAGTACTTGCTTTCTCACCAAATATACTCTTCCAGATCACTATACAAATTCATACTTATTGGATATATAAAGAATGCTAAAATATAACCCTTACATAGTAGCTCCTTCATTAAAGTCGGAATTGATAGAAATCATACACAGTTCTTAAATCTTTTCATTCTAACATAATTAAGGATAAAATAAAGAACATTTATTTCCTTATTGTGTTACTTTACATATTAAATTTACACCTAAAAAATAATCTCTTGGATTAATGGTGAACAATCATTTTAAAAATACAACATTTCTACCCTTCCTTCAAAATTTATAGATCTATTCCTTGAGAATCAAAAAATATTCAATATTTTTTTATTCTAATCATTGATAAGTTAGTATAATCCTTTCTACTCAGAGTATCTTCCACCTTGTTCACTTTCACATTTTGGTAACTTATTGAGAAATCAAAATATTTAATTAGCCCCAAATGTCATCTCTGGATCATATTCAACTATTACTATGAAAAAATTTAGTTTAATAATTTATTATTAGTATTTATAGGACACCTTTATCTATAAACGTAATTTCATTATATAACAAAGGAAATTTTTTCTAGAGTTATCTCCTAATCATGAGTTGGGTAATTTTTCACATAGACCTTCAATTAACCTGGGATATAAGCTATCACCCTAACATTTTATAAGATATCTCTTATAAATACTTTATTTGATCCATCATAATTAAGTAAGAAACATTCTCCACAATGGAGTAATGTAAGCATAGGTTCATTAATTAAATATCACTTCAGTTCCATTAATTATTTTTCACATTATACAATCCCAATGAACTTATCTCTATTCCATGTTAAATTTTTTAGTTGATTATATATTCATGATAAATTCTCAAATATTATTTGATTATATCTACACAAACCAAGAAATGTATGTATCTAAATAAAAATAGTTAGTCTAGGATAACATTTAATGACTATTGTCTTTTAAGGATCTACCGATTTTCCCCACTTAAGATTACATGTCCCATGAATGAAACATTTCGAAACCAAAAATCATACATAGTAATTTTTTTTGATCCACCATCCTTTGGGATTCTTAAAAACCCTACAATTATCTTATTAATCTTACATTTTCTATAAATATATAATATCATAAAGGATTCATAAAACTAGTCATGGTAATATCTAAAGCCTATATTCATTAAATCCAAGAAGATAGTAGGTGAATGAGAATGAAATAATTGCATCACCATTAACTAATATTGTTCACACATGTAAAAAATTTTGTCTTGGGAATATCCTCCTTCTTGACCCTAAATAGATGATAAATATAATGAAGGGAAATCATATAAAATTATTTAGATTCCTGAATTTGATCAAACAGGACTTCAATATGGGGTAGAGGATACTTGTTATTGATCTTGATCATTTTATGTCATCGATAAATAATGGAAATTCACATTGAGACATTTTTATTCTCAATGAGAAGAACTAGTTCACCCAATGTTTAAAATATTGGAAGAATGAATCTTCTATGAAGATTAATTTGTATTTAATTCCTTAATCTAGCTATTCTATATGGTAATATTGATATAGGTTTAGCATAATGAATCATTTATATTGAGAACTAATCTTCATGATTTAGTGGAAGAGAAACAAAATCTTGTGGAAATATATAAAAATATCCCATATAATAGTCATATCATTGATTTTATGTTTCACCCTAACCATTCAAGATGAAACCCCCTTTTGAATATGAATCATGACCCATATGATGGATGTAATTTCCAACATAAGTTATTTTTCCATCACATTAATTGATGATCATATGTTGTATTATAATATCATTCATGAATTCAATTCCTCAATTATAGATATAACATATATTTTAAAAAATCCCATCCCTCCCCTAAATAATATCAAATTCAACTATAGTAAGAATAACACTATTTCTAGGAAGAAAATTAGACAAACATCAATAGGAGAAGAATCAAAAACATCAGATGTGATCATCATATACTTATTAATTTTTAATGATAAATAAAAATATAATTTTTGGGGTGGGACTATTTTAGCCTAAGTAAATTATTTAGATATTTATGTGTGGGTATATATAGAATCAAATATGAAATTAGAAGTTCTATAGTGGAATATAGTTGTACCTTTCATCAATTTGTTAACATAATACGCATCATTAATATGGAACACTTGTGATTTACCTTTTTATATTGTTTTATGAGTTTGATAATGTTGATCATCATTATTAAAATTCGGGTCTCATAATTGGTTTGAATAATGCCGACACTATTTGTATTTGAAACATTAGAGTATGGGATGTGAATTCTATGGATAATTCTTTATATTTTTTCCATTAGATAAATTCTCCTCATCACCTAAAAATTTGATTTCCCTATTAACTTCATTTAATCAATTTAAAAAATTACATATCCCCTTAAAATAATTTTTTCTATGTTTCTTTCAGAACATCAAGAATAAATAAAGGCTAAAATTCATCTCTCCATGTTTTTTAGAGTTTCCTATAAATTCTATATTTATTTTCCTATAAAAATATGACATGGATAGGTAACTCAAATATCTATTTCTTCCTTGATATCACAACAAACAGTTTCTTTATAGCTACTGGTGTCTCTAATTGATAATACCTTTAGATAATTTGTTTTAAGACACTAATGAATCTATCAACCTTACATTTAGGTTGGATAAAAATAACAAAATCTTTCGGTACATTCCTTGAAAATTTTCCACATAGACACTAATATATTCACCATCATTCTATTTTAGCTTTTTAAATCGATTATCTATTTTGATATAAAGATTATATGTAATGTACTGATTGAAAAATAATCTCTTAAACTCATCCCATTCCATTGAATTAATTTCACCAAAATTCATCATATTATTAATTCGAGTCAACCATGGATCATATTATCCTTATAATTGATAGACAATGATAATATATTTTTAGTTTTAAGAACATTGGATAATTGAACATATATTTTAAGTGGTACTAATCCATTTCTCAACAAATAATTGATTAGAAGATCCATTAAAATAAGGTGGGTGTTTCCATATAAAGGACTCAACAGAAAATTGTTCCATCCTTTTATAGAATCTCATAATGATTCATATCTTAAAAAAATTATATGAGCATACAAATAATAATTTTCCTTCCAACACTAATAATATTTAGATTCTCAAGAGAAAATTCTAACGAACACTGATTTCTTCAATTCATGCAATTATTTCCTATAGTATAAATCACATAATTTCACATAAATAACATAATTAAAACATTATAAATCAAGAATGAATGAAATAATAGGTATTTTTTAGAAATTAAGAAACCTATACTGATTGAATAGTGACATGACTATTGGAATAGTAGTGTAACCATTTGGAATTGTAACCAGATCATTAGAATAGTAACATAACATGTGAAAGTATAAATATATATTAGATATATTATAATAAATAATAAAATATATTTATATCATGGAAGAAGTAAATAAATGTTCTAGAAATAATTAATATAGTATTGGTATTTTAATGATACATAAATTTTCATTACATAATTATGAATAATAAATTTATTTAAATGAAAATTTATTTCCATAAAATAGATTCATAAATTAATCTTTCATTTCATAATATTATAAGATAATATTATATTACATTATTAACATATCAATGTGTAATAAAAGAATATATAATTTTAAAATTGGTATTTTTCAAATTAATGACGATTAAATTTAAAAATTAAAATTTTCTTATTTAGATTCGTTTTATAAAATGGAGTCCAATTTTTAACACAAAAAATAAAAAAATGGATAGTGTTCAATTTTTTATATTTTTATAAAATAGTTGATTTTTTGGAGGACAGTAAATTATGACAGTTTATGATATCTATCATTTTATCAAAATATATGAATATTTGAGTAATGATTGTGTCCAAGATGAAATTAGTGGATGATATATCTAACTCACATGATCTATTTACTATATTTATTATCAATTATAAATGATATTGTTATTCATGATCGAAAATAATAAATTATTGAATAAAATAATCAAAAAAATGCCACTCTTCCCACTATAAATACCACCCACCACCTATTCTCCTCAAAACATATAATTTTTTATATCATGATAATATTATGAAAAAATTCTCTACCGAACCTCGTCCCCAGGTTCTAGTATTTTTGGTGTCACAAAAAGACCATTTCCATGTCTCATTGGGAGGTTATCAAGGAGACGACACTCAAGTGGTAAAACCTACCATCTATATCTTTCAATTTCTTTTCTTTTCTTATCCTTACCTCACCTCCCCTATTCAAAGAATCATGAAAATTACATCATAATTTATATAATATAATTTTATTATTTTAATTCTATACCCAACATCAATTCTCATCTCCTGCCCTTTCGTTATAAAAATGAAAACATCATCTGTGAGGTGTCGATTCCCCACCTTCATGGATAATGATGTTTTTATTTCTAATACTACCTTCAAGGCTGGTAATAAAACCACTATAATGGTTAAAATAAATTTCAAAATGTTTATTTTAAATTATTTTTTTAAACTAGTAGATATAAATAATATTAATTAATAAATCAAAACTAGTTCTTGATAACCGAAAAGATGCCAAATCAATCGAAATGGATATCATTATCATTTTATCTAATGAATCATCCTCATATCTTGAAAAAATTGATATATATGACCATTTAATTATCTATATGTTCATTAATGAAATATAATTTCAATTCTAGATAACCATTCCCATTATAAATGATATTTAATATATGTATTCAAGTGACCGAATCGTGAAAACCAAGGACACACACCCTTCTGAACAACAAAATTAAATCATATAACACATAAAAAACCATAAATGATCACAATAAAATTATATTAAATTAAATACAAGTTTATTAGTTTGTTAATTATGTTATTAGATAATCAAATTTTACTACCCATGATATAATGTGATGCTGAAGAACACTACAATACATAAGTTAAGGGATTATCTCAGAACCCCCATTTTTCATTCAGGTTAAGCTTTTTATTTCTTTACCCCAATGAAATTATAAATTATTTTTATGTAATCCTCATAAATAATAGTTATATTCTCAAAATATATGTATGAAGATCAATTATTCTTACATATACGGGGAAATACACGTTCTATAGGGTACCATTTTATATTTATCCAGATAAGCCAGCCGGATTAAAGGAAAATTTCCAGTTTCCTACCCATTTTCATGTACACTCCATAATCTATTTTAATCCATATATATTTTTTTCTAAAATAACTATTTTTATCAGGAAATAGTATGGAATATAATTTTTGGTTTTATGAAAAAAATTATTCCTTATTTTGGTTTAAACACTCTTTAATATTTTTACATAAACCACAATAAAGAGTCTCATTACTAAAGATTCTTAAAAACTATTTCTACATGTTTTCACATCATATAAACATATTTTATCGCTATCTATGCCAATTTTAACATATTAATATTCATTTATTATTTAAATCTATTCCTTAATTGAGAATTTTATGATACACCCATTTGTTATACTCCATAACATGATTACTATACCCATCTCATTACATGGGTAACAATTATGTTTTTTATTCTTCATGAGGAACTCATATGCGTGAATAAGTTATGATGAGTGCACCTAGATAGTGATCTGATGCATTGGGTAATGTTGAGCCACATGAGACATAATGTTGAGATATGGAGTAAAAAATATTCTTTTTTGGGACATTATCGACTATGTGAAATAGTCATAGTAGTTAGACATGAATCATGATTATGTCATGATGTATGTTGTTTGGGCATTAAAAAGATTACATGATTACATGATCCCATGATATACGTGTTATTATTACCTATATATTCATGTTATATTCTTTTTTATGTCATTATTTATGCCTTCTAACCCATTTTTGATGCTTTATTTCAATATTTACTCTTTTAATAGGATTTTTAGATCTTCCCTTTCGTCTATGTATTCCACAGGTCATCCTAAGACAATATACGTTATCAAAGGAAGTTAGTATATCATTATGGAGATTAAATAAAATAATATTCAAATTTGGATTGATTTCTTCTTATTATGTACCTAATATTCCTAATATAATAGAATTTATGATCCATGGTTCATATTTGAAGGTTATTTATTCTTAAAATCATGTAACAATATGTGTATAAAATTAGGGATTTTTTAGTTGGTATTATAGAAAGATATAGTTATAAACGGATATTAGAACAATAAAAATATAGTAATAACCATAGGGAAAATTCTATCACCATGGAAAACATAAATTATACTATGGGGTTCACTTGTTAGGATATACTTTTAATTTAAAATTTTATCCCCATTTGTTCCAAGTATCATTTTTATATTCTTAATATCTATCTATTAATGTGCATATAGTTGTAGTTGATTTCTAGTTAAATGTTATAAATAAGAGAACCTATGACAAAAATTAATGTTATAGGAAAAGTGATGATTTCCATAATGAAATTCCACATATGATAAAAATAAGAGGTAAAAACCATATAAAAGTACTAACTCAACTAGCTCATGTTATGAATGATAAAATGAATCATCTATAACTCCCTACATCACCATAAAATGTGAAATTTTCTGTTAAATAATTTATGTGATAAAGGAATCCCATATTCAATGGATCTCATGACCCTATCACCAATGATCAATGGATTAACTCCATTGAGAATATATTATCTGTTCTCAAGGGATAAGAATAAGAGAAAGTCTTGCTAGGGGTCTATCGATTTAATTGGTATTTTCATCATTTGTGGTCACCAATAAAAAAATTATAATTGGGAAATTCATTCCATTTAATGAGAATATTTCAATAAATTATTTTTTAATAATTATTTTCCCCAAACCCCCATTCATAAGATGGAATGGGGGTTCCTCAGATTGATGTAAATAGAAAAAAATCTATTAGGGAATACAAGGAAAAGATTACGAGGATTTCAAGTTACACCTTCATCCTTTTCATGAACATTGAATGCAAGGCAGATCACTTAACTAGATGACTAATGTCAAGTCTATGAAAATTGTTGGAGATTCATGACATTGACAGATATTATAAGAATTTTTGTTATTACCTAAAGGATAAAATGGATATTAGAGACACATAGTGGTATCTTTTCCTTGGAGATAAAATATATAAAATGTTTTTTAATATGGGAAGATCAATAGAAAAATCCCCTGAAGGGAAAAAAACCAACATCCAATGAGTCAATAGGGTCTGAAGAAGCATCATGGAAACTACACAAGTATAATCAGGAGATGCTTCAAATGTGGAATATAGTTGAATTTTGCTAATAACTGTCAAAGGGATATAAATAATCCCACCAATATGAAATAATAAAGAAAGGATTACAAAAAAGCTTAGTCTATAGTTTAGTGCTTTAATTACATGGAACATTGGAATTATGTGAGCCATTACTATAAGACAAGGGTTGTTGGAGGACAACATCCACAAAAACCTCCAAGGCAGTAAGGAAGGGTATATGATATCACTATAGGTGAGGTATAGCTTGATAGCAATGTGGTGATAGGTATGAAGGTTATTCATGAAATTTTATAAAACCTACTATTTTATTATGGTTCTACACATTCATTCATATCGTCATGGTTTAGTGGAACTATTCAAACACAACATATTAATATGGAGACTGAGTTTTCTGTGAGAACAGAAAATGGGAAAATTGTTGTATCCAATATATAGAGAGGGCTACCCAATGTATATAAATCATTCCCAATTAATGGGAAAATTTTTGTACCAATGACAACATATGTAATAGAGGTCCATGGATTCTTTGGCCTAGATGGGTATTGCTGAAGATTTGAGTGGATATTCATGTGATTGTCAAACCCAGTAACAATGGAGACATAAAAGGGAGTAATTTTTATCCGGACAAGTTAATGTGAGTACTGCTTCAAATAATTATAAAAGTGTATTATCACTAAAGTAGTACTCTCACTACCAATATGCGGGGAACTCTGAATGGTAAACAATGATGACACAAATAAAGGATTTTTCTGTATACTTTTGAAAAATTATAATGTGATTTCCTATGCAACAAGATTATTGAAATTTGATGAAAAATACTATCCTATGCATGTTATGAAATTGGAGACTATGATATTTGTGTAAAAAATATCGCATTATTCTCTTAATAGGGAGAAGTGTGATGTATATACTAATCATAATGAAATAATACACATATTCACATAAGAGGTGATTAATTTATTCTAATGAAGATAGTTAGAGTTCATCAAGGATTATTATTTCTGAATCCACTTACTTTATGTTTAATCAAATGAAATGGAAGATTCTCAAAGTAGAAAGGATCCTACAAAATTATTAACGATGATAATTGAGAAGGATCCAGTATTCAAATATTTTAAAAGGAAGGAAATGGAAATCATTATAAAAGAAATATCATCAATCCTTTCTCAAATGATTTCCCAACCATACCTTAGGGATAAAATAATGTATTATAAAAAAATATGAGGAAATTTTGAAAAATGTGGAAGTAATCAGAAATGGGAAATCCAACGACATAAAAAATGACGAGGAAGGATTCATATGATATGAGTCCAAACTATGTGTACCATAAATTCCAGATATAAAGAATGAGATTAAGAAATATGCACACAGCTCATCTTAACTGTTTACCTAGGGAGGAAAAATATGTACTGAGATCTCTAAGAGAACAATTTTTTTGAAAATATGAAGTAGGTTATCTCAGAATATATATCAAAGTGCCTCATATATAAAAAAGTGAAGGATGAATGGAAAAAGTCTATGAGGATGATTAAAAAATTTCCTATAAAAATATGGATGGGGAAAATATCCAAGGACTCTGTCACACGAATTACAAAGATATATAATGGAACTAATGTTATATGGGTCACTACAGATCATCATACAAATATAGATCACTTTATGGAAATTCAAGAGGACATGTTACTAGATCAAATTGAATGAATATACATTAGAGAAGATTAAAGGATACATGTTTTACCACTATCTATTGTATCCAACTGAGATCTGAGATTCACCTATATGTTTTTTAAAAGTCTCCAACATGAACTAAACACTGAGATAAATTTCAGTACAACTTATCATCATTAAACTAATTTGAGCAGACTATTTCGTCATTGGAATATATATTGAGGGAATGTTGTAGGGACTTCAGAGGAGGATGGGATTTATATTTACCTCGGGTCTAGTTTTATTACAACAATAGTTTCCCATCATGCAAACAAATGGTTCTATATGAAACCATTTATGGTAAATGATGCATAACACCAACATGATGGGATTAAGTCAATGAGAAAAATCTACAAGGACTATAAATGGTCAATGAAATGGTAGAATATTTTAATACAATTAAACATCAAATACATTATTACCTAATTAGAAAATTGAGATGTGTTAAAAATCACTAATAGGACATGTAGATTATGGTTAGGGACATGGTATATCTAGGTATATCACCATTGAAGAGGATCACTATATTTGGGAAGAAGGGAAATCTGTGTCCCATGTATGTTGGACCCTTTGAGATTATTAATCATGTTAGAGATATGGACTATTAACTATAATTTTTAATGTCCAAATATCAAGTACATGAAGTATTCCACATATCTATTTGAGGATGTACATACCAGATCACTCACTTATATTGAATTCTTAGTTGGTATAGTTGGAAAATTATTTCTCTTTTGAGGAACATCTGGTGAAGATCTTGGACCGTAGAGGTAAATTTCTTCAAAAAAGACTAATCACCTGGTTATATTTCTATAGTGGATCCATATGTATAAATTGGAATCATTGGAACCATATGATGTAATGAAGGAGAAGTACCCTAAATTGTTTAAACCATAGTATGTAAAATTAAATTTCAAGGGTGAGATTTCGTAAGGGGGAAGACTCTAACGACCATGAATTTTATCAACGAAATTTCAATTATTATAATTATATATTTATAAGAGGTATCTAAAATTACATTAAAAACATAATACAAATATTATAAATGAAGAATGAATGAACTATGAGGTATTAATATAAATTAAGTAACCTAAACTGATGGAATAATATCATGATTATTGGAATAGTAATGTGACCAATAGGAAGAAAAACCTAAAAAATAAAAAAGTAACAACACCTATGAACGTGTAAATAATGATTAGGAATTTTATAAATGAAAATATAATATATTTATATCATGTAATTAGTAAATAAATGGTTTAAAAATAATATATTATGTAATAGTATTTTTCTGAAAAATAAACATTTATATACAATTTTAAAATAAATATAATGATTTAAAAAATTAATTTTCATAAAATTGATTCATAAATTGATATTTTGTTATATAATTATAACATAATATAATGAGACCTTTTTTAAAATTTAGATGAACCTTAAAATAAGTTATATATTTAAAATCTATATTTTTTTAATAAATAATGATTTTATATAAAATATAAATTTCACATATTTGGAAACATTTTAAAAAATTGATTACATTTTTAGTTATACATATCAAAGAATAGTAAGATTGAATTTATAGTGTTTTTCTAAAGCAGTCAATTTTTTTGTGATTAGTGATATATAATAATTTTTTGAATTTAACATTTTAGTCAAATACATGAATTTTTAAGATATTGTTGAGTCATGGATGATGTATGTTGATAATATCTCTGTCTTAAATTCTCTAGTAACTATATTTAGTCACAATACTCATCACTATTGATATTATCGATTGAAAAAAAATAAATTAATGACTAAAATAATCAAAAATACCACCCCTCACCACCTATTATCATCCAAACTTATTACCATAGGATCTTGCTAATATTCCAACCATTTAATCTCCCAAAACTCTTCCCCATATCTTTCAATTTCTGGTCTCACCAAAATTCCATTTCAAAGTAACTTAAAGAGATGATACTGATGTTGTAAAACATTCCCTCTCACACATTCAATTTATATTAATTTGTTATTCTTTATTCACCTACCCTATATAATGTATAATAATAACTCCATTATTATATATATACTATTATTTAATTATATTAATGATATGTCCTCCATTACTTCCTGTTATTTACATTTTTTTCTAAAAATGAAAACACAATATCTGTCGTATTGATTATCCACCTTCATGGATGATGATATTTAGTTTTTTAATACCACCATCAAGGATAGTAATAAATCCCATATAAGTTATAAATTAAATTTTATAATCCTTACTAAAAAATATGTATTGCTATGAAACAAGTATATATAAAAAATATTGATTTTTAAATCCAAACCTATTTGTGATGTTGTAAAAATGAAAAATAATCTAAACAGTTATCATTAACATTTTATCTAATGAAAAATCCTCATATGAGGAAAAATGAAATACATGTCCATTCAATTTTATTTATGTTCCTCAATAAATTTTAATTTCAATTATGGATAACTATTCTCATCTTACATGATATTTCATACTTGAATACGATTGAAACAATCAAGAAAACCCAAGAAACAAACACCCCAGAATTATGAAATTGAATCTTATAACTAATGAAAACTCCATGAGTGAAATTAGTAATGTTATAATAAATAAAATAAATTTTAAATATGTTCCAAATTAAATTATTATTGAATTTAATTTCATTATCCAAGAAATTAAGTGCAAGTGCATAACACTTTAGGAAAAAAGGTTAGAGATTATCTCTAAACCCCCATTTTTCTTTAAGGTTAAACTTTCAATCTATTTACCACAATTTAATACATAATTATTCATATTTACCTCTCCTAAATCCAGTTTTTATGCTCCCAAAAATTGTACCTATCTCAATTTTTCTTTCTTTGACAGGGAAATACAAATTTTATAACGTTCCCTTCTCAATTCATCCCAATAAGAATGCTTATTTAATGGTTACATTACATTTTCTTACCCATTTCCATAAAAAATCCATTATTTATTTTAGGACACATATATTTTTATAAAAAAACTATTTTTTCCAAAAAACACTCAATATTCAGTTATTATTTTATGAAAACAATTTTAACTTTTATCTCTTTAATGTCTCATACATTTTTTCCCTCTAGTTTCACTAAAGAGGCTCATTTAAAATGTTTCTTAAACAATTGTTTATATGTTTTATCTTCAGTAAACCCTAATTAATCGTGATTTATTCCAATTTAAACGTAATAATTTATATATACACATATATATATGATTTAAATCCATTATTTTATGGACACATTTCTGATATGCCCATTTTTTGTGCTCTATGACATGATCACTATACCGATTTCATTCTATGGGTAACCCTTATGTATATGATTGATATTCCATGTGGCACACATATGCATGAACATGTTATGATGGGTTCAACCGGATAGAACTCCAAGGCATTGGTAAATTTTTATTCTCATGATACTTTATATTGGGGTGAGAGTAATGATGATTCCTTTATGAAACATTGTCCACTATGTGAAAAAGCCTTGGAATTTATCCTCGAATCATTCTTATTTAATTATGTATGTTGTTTCCAAATTCTTATGATTCCTTGATTACATGATCTCATGTTTTATATGTTATTATTCCTTATTTATATTCTTATTCCATGACTTTTTTCTTCATGTTATTCCTTATAACCCATGTACAATTATTTATTTCTACATTTATTCCCTTGCTGGGATTTTTAGTTCACCCCTTTGCCTATGTGTTTTGTAGGTTATGCTATGAGGATGTATGAGATCAATGGATGTTAGGATCTCATTATGGATATTAAATAAAATATTTTTTTTAGTTTTATGATATATAATTATGTATCTAATTTTCTAAAGTCACAAGAATTTACGATCCTTTTATTATATTTGAAGGTAAATTAAACTTAAAATCATGTAAATTTTTTTTTAAAAGGATAGGGTTGTTAAAATAATCATTTAATTATTTTTAATATTTAATGTATACATGATTCATTCCATTTACATCCATTGACGAAAACAAAAAATCAATGTGTTATAAAGTGTTATCATAGTGAGAAACCATATAATCTTGAATAATAAATCATAGACTGTTTAAATTGTTTACCATTCTTCTGTGAAACCATAGGTTAAACCAATATCATTAACATTCAATACCAAAACTATATGATTTTGTATTATAAATATAATTATCCCTAGGGTCATCACTAAGGTTATATCATCCTAATTTCAAATGGTTATGTAAGACGTTCTCTGATAACAACTAAAGAAACTCAGGCTCTACATATATAAATATTTCAACATTTTAGATGAATATACATAACAGTTCATAATAATCCACACATGAATCATATAAGTATTGTTCCATAGATAACATGTATACATAAATAAATGGTTCATAAATGAACTATATCGTCTCCCACATTATTCTTAAAAAGTAGTGAACTATCTTTAACATAACATTCTTAATTATTTTCTCCATAACATCAGAAAAGGAATGTTAGTAAAGTGTGATCTTAGAAGCTTAGAAAAGGAAAATATGGGAGATATCAATGATCAGTTAATCATATATTGAGAATAAGGGTATGAGTTCTTGGGATTTACATTTTAAATTAATACACTGAATATCATAAATGATCATCTCATGTCATGACTTAAATATTTGTTGTTCAGAGGATATGAATCAATAATGAATCAGAGAATGTGATCCATGAGAGTGTTACATTATCATAAGACTAAAGTTTTTTTAATACACATATGAATATAAAATAATTTCTTTAGTAATAAAACCTCATTCACAAGACTGTCATAGTGAACTGGGTTCACTCCCCAAACCATCAACATTATCAAGGTTCACTCCAAAGTCTATCACAGTGGAAAAAATTCCTTATAGAATGAGGTTATCCCCCCCCCATTTTGTTCCTATTTATCTTGCGACATATCAATCATTACCCAATACAATAAAATGAGATATGTGTCCGACCCATCACATAATAAAAATCATTCATAAGAGAAACATAAAACTCGAGAAAAATTTATCATATTATGACCCATGAAAATAAATTGTTTTCACAAACATAGAATACCCCATGTAAAATAAACAAGTTTTATAAATATTTTCATCATTTCATCCAAATATAACACTTGGAAAAATAATAGGTTTCATATATATCTTATAATCTTAAACAATATCAATCCTAAGAAGAATATAGATGGTATAATTGGATCATAATCCTAGTGAATCATTAGTAAAATGATCCTTTTTTTTATTTTATAAATGAAAATTCCATTAAAAGTTTCTTAAAACATATTTGAGGAAAATAACCATTCCATTTTGAAATAAATTTGTTAAAATATTAAAATATGAAAGATATTATAATTTTTTTCAATAAAAATGTAAATATATTAATGAATCATAAAATAAATGCGTGGATATGATGGGGATAAATTTATTTCATGAAGTATAAGTTAATATAAAACATTCCTTTTACACTTTTGAAAAATTCAAAAAATTTCCTCATTCAGAAAATCAAATCAATATTAATTTTGATTCATTTTTAAAAAATAAAATAGTAGGTAAAAATTATATTATAGAAATAATCAAATAATATCTTGAAATTATTGAATATATTCTTAGATCCTATGGATATAGAAGAAATGTTTTTTGTCAATAGACGTGAAAAATAATGTCGGTTTTCCATAAAAAAATTATTTGAGTCTCTTGCATACTTAAAGAGGGGTAATTGATAATAAAACTATTTTTCCATATAATAAAATATATGAGAGGAATTTTTTTATATTATTTAATGTTAGTTCATAATTTTTCATCATTAGAACATAATTATAAACAATCTTGATAAATAATGAGATTGTATCATAATTTTTCATCATTAGAACATAATTATAATTTTATTATTGAACCACACTCGTATATATATTTACATAACAATATATTATTTACCTATAAAAACTAATTTAACTATTTGTTAATAATTTATTATTAAAACCACTATTCTGGGTGATAACTACATCATTTTTCATGTATGTTTTTGTATGGTTGTTTCAATCGTTTTAATTTATTCTTGGTTACATTATGTCAATAATATTTATAATGATATAAATATAATATATATTAAATATATATATATATATATATTAATATTCATCTATAGAAGTTATGGATATAAAAATTAATTAATCCATTTATGGAGGTGATATGTCATATGTATACGAACACACTGTCTTCATTTTTTGATGGATGCAATGAAAGAAATAAAAATATAAATCAAATTTAAAAACTATTTATTATATTATATAAATCATATATATTCATTAAATACATCCTTATTACAATTAATGTAAAATATAAACAAAAAATGACTCACATCGTTTCCTGGAGGTGGTAGTCCACACATACACACGAGTGATATTGATATTTCCCAATGGATTAGAGGTAAATAAAGTAGATATTATATTATATTTATTGAAATATATATATATCATAAATATTATACATAAAAATTATACCATTCATAATACCAACATCTAAAAAATGTTGACGAAGATTATACTATATTACTATTTGGAGATAGTAAGTCGTATGCATAAGGAAGTTATACATTTACTTACCATTTGATGGGATAAATTCTAGATAATGAAGATTTATTAATCAAAATAAAATTTAATCATATATAGGATAACAAATTTATTATAATCTGATAAATAACATTGAACTATAGGAGGTAATACAATATGTAAAAATGTACTGATCAATTAAGGGGACTACCTATTCTTAGGAAGAACTCATTTTGATATCCTTTTAAAGATAAATGGTTTGGTATTTTGGAAATACCTTCACCTATATAATGTTTATAATTAATTTTAGATGTAATTTTTTTAGTTTATAGTCAATCTATAAGGTGTAATGTTGTGTAATGAAGATATAGTTGGGTGTCCTTTAATAAGCGAGGAAGAGGGAATAATTGAAATTCACTAAATATTAAATTATAATGCAATCATTATCCTTAAAAAATGGTTAAAATGGAAATATATTAGATGATAATTTTTGGTTTAGTAATAATACAGTAAAATGATACAATTTTGATAAGTTTAATTGTGGTTTTAAACGTTATCTGTTTTGTTTAATTTTTTAGTGAACCCACTTTAACCATAACTGCAGTAACAACATTTTCACAATTAAAGGGTTATAATTTTATATATAAGGAAAATATTTAATCATAGATGGAAGAATGATGAAATTTTTTACCATATATTACACTAATTTTATTCTTTATGTATTTTATTTAATTTTAAATTAACTTTGAAAAAAATGATTTTGATAAAAAATTGTTATTGTCAATTTTGGAACTATTATTTTTATTTGTGTTAAAAGACCTAAATATGTTTTAATTGTAATATATTGCTTTTAAAAATATCTAATATATTATATTTATTAAAAAAAATTTGTTACACTTGTTTCCGACGCTTTTACGCCGGGGCGCGCGCGCGTGTCCGTCACGCATGGGAGGACGCACGACTCGTTGCCCCACATTCCCACTTTCCAAAGGCGGGTGATATCGGTTCATTATTCCGGGAAATCTGCTCCTTGATCGAAGCTAGGATGATGGGATGTTGGTTCTTCCTTCCGTGGATTCCTCCTCAGAGCTCATCACCTAGTTCGTGTCTCCCTTATAGATTTAAGACGGGTTCGTGAAGCTCGTTCCCAGTGCCATATCTGCATGGACGCCAGCTAATTATGCTGCTTCTGTCGAGATGCTCCAAGGGGTCTTGTCGGGGAAACATCCTTCAGTGAGGAGAATGGTCACGTTGGGGTGTCGTTGGCATGTCATGATGTCGGGGATCAACATGTTTGTCTTCTGTCCCTTATCACAGGGCTTCTCGAGGGCGCGGAAGCCCAAGGCATCCCACATCGAACATGGGGAATTATGTACCATCTAAAGTTTTCCTCAGCTTCCCATGTTTAACACGAGGTATGCCGCGAGTTTAACATCTTGCGGAGATGGATCAGACTGATCGATACACTGAGAGTGGATCAGATTGAAGGACCCCCTAGGGGGAACACCGATGTTGGGGCCAACACGTGGGCGGATTCTCGGATACTTTGCAGTGGGATGGGGTGGCATGATCTCACCAGGATGTGGCGGCCCAGGTAAGGATCAAGATGGATGATGGAGTGATGGGCTTGAACCTCATGGAGGCTTCCTATGTATCCCATAGAATGGAATCAATGTCCGTGTAGTTTGGAGGTACGGTGGGACACCTGAAAATGTGACCTGTGAGAATCGAAGCATGGATTGGTGCCTGGAGGAAGTAAGATCTCTGGGATAGGGAATGTGATTCCCAAGGCACGTGGGCTTGAGGGGGGAAGTCAGGATGAGACATGGAT
Organism: Viscum album; assembly: GCA_963277665.1. Lineage (NCBI taxonomy): Eukaryota > Viridiplantae > Streptophyta > Magnoliopsida > Santalales > Viscaceae > Viscum > Viscum album. The sequence continues at coordinate 604,488,554 of OY728122.1, forward strand.
TTGAGGCATGGGGCTTATGCTCTGAGGCAGCCCAAGAGGGGGAATACAGATTAACGTCATGCAGGACGAGATACAGTTTAGTGTCATGCGGGACGAGGGCATGCAGTTTAACATCATGCTAGACAAGGGAATATGGGGATTATGCTCTGAGGTGGCCCATGGTGGATATGGGGCTTAGGCTCTGAGGTGGCCCATGGTGTATATGTGTCTTATGCTCTAAGGTGGCCCATGGTGGTCGGGGAACCGACGTGGAGAGGTCAGAACGACTGGGTGGTGGGCTTGAACCTCATGGAGGCTTCCTACGTACCATGTGTTAGCATGGATCAAAGTCCACGTAGTTCACTGCTATGGGGCTTATGCTCTGAGGTGGCCCATAGGAGGATGTCATGGTCGATGCACGCTCTATGCCCAGGTGAGTCATGCTCAGTGTGAGAAACAAGAGGCAGTAGGGACCAGACGATCACGTCGCGAAGGGTACATCCGTGAGAAGCGGAATGGGGCTTACGCGTGGAGCAGCCCAAAGAGGAAACATGGGGTTATGCGTGGATAGTGGCCCTTGGAGCTGGGGATTACTCCATGGTGGAGGCCCGTGGTACGACAAAGCACAATGGGATTGGGACTCCACTAGCCTTGGAAGGGGGGATGTACGGAGGTTCATGGGTGCAACCTTCCGTAAGAGAGGCTATGGGATTACGCTCTGAGGCAGCCCTTCCCCTGTAGACAAACGCCACTCCGAAAAGGAGGATCTCATTCCATGCGAGGAAGAGTCCATTCCCATAGAGACAAGAGGCATAAAAAATGTCCGATATGGGGGGACCCTGTGTGCGAAGCACGGGTTCGGACCATAATTTAACGTTATGTGTTAAGGACGAGGTGCTTAGCAGTTTAACGTCTTGCATCTTGGATGAGGTGGGTTCGCTCCACACCCCTAGGGCTTACATGCCCAATGCCCTCTAACCCTTGTGGGAGGGAAGGCATCCGCAATGCCATAGTAAAGGGGGGCCATAGGGAGAACCATTGAGGGGTCCACGTTAGCGTGGCTATGCGAAGTAGCAATAGTCCTAAGCATGCCTATGCGTAGAAGCATAAGGAAAAGCAATGCAATGGGAAACACCGCCCAAGGGTCCTCGATGTTACTTCATACGAGCCTGGAAGGCCGTATGGGAAAACAACGCATGGAGCACATTCTCGGTAGGGGAGATATCAGGTGACGGTGCGGAAAGGCAGCCAAGGGGCGTCATGGTAAAGGGGTCCTGGGTGTTGCGCGCAAAAGGAAGGTTTGCACGCAAAACACCAGGATGGCACACAACATGGCCAGATGATTTCCCGGATAGGTGATTCCGCGGAAGGAATTGTGTGCATAGACGGGGATTGCACGCAAGGGGCAACGATCATGCGCAAGGGAAGTACCTGGAGGTGGAGGAAAATTCACTTAAGCCAGTGGAGTTACGCGCAAAGGAGAACCCCGGGGAAAGGTTGCGTGAAAAGTGGGATTACCAGGAAGTCATATTGCGCGCGGGGGGAGTCAAATTGTGTGCATGGGATCCGATCTGAATTCTGAAACCCCCAAACCATCACGGGTCACCTTATATTTATAGGCATTAGTCGGCACGGAATCTAGGCGGTGTGTGAAATTTTCCGCGCCGGGAACCGTCGGTGCACAAAGATTCATCGCGCGGAACCGGGGTGCGTAAAATTGGGCACACCATCAGCTCGATTACGCGATTCCACAGAATGCTTCACGCGCACATATTTATTTCACACAAGCCCTCCTTTATTTAGCGCACCACTTACCGGGCCTCCAGACAGGGACTCTGATTCCGAATATGACTTCTCTTGGCCATTTCGAAACTTCCTCTAGGAGTTATAGAATTTTTTCAGCGTCTACAAATTCCCCCCCCCCCCTCAGAATTGGATCGGCGAGAGGTCGCAACGGTCTGATTCTGAGGGAAACGCCGAAACGCTGGAGTAGGGCCAGTCCTAGGTGCTTAGCTCGCAGATAAGCCACGCGGCGCGCATAACGACAAATCGGCGAGGAATTTGCTTTCCGCGTGGCGCGGAACCCCAGCATCGCCTATAAAAAGGGGTGATGGGTCCCAAATCAGTACCCCAACTTTTCCGTGCAGTAGGCTTATAGCTCTCGTGTGAGAAATTTCTCCCATAGCTGCGCGTAAAAACGCTCTGGCAGCGCGGAACTCCTTCCGATTTTCGGCCGTCATTGCGTGCCTACTCGGGATATTCCACTCTTAGCATGCCGATTGCACGCCCATCTCCCAGATTTCACACCGCCACTTTAGATTCCGCGCAGCACTCTCTGATTCCGTTCACTGCATCCTGGTTTCGTGAAACTTCTGAAATATTCGAGATGACTACAGACCAAGTTGAAGAGGGTGAAGTCACCGCTCGTAGGACCGAAATGGCGGCGAACGAGGAGGTTTATGGCACCAAGGTGATTATTTCCAACAACCAGAACTTGTTCAATCTACTGACTCCAGCCCAGAAGATGTATCCCCTGTCTGACAACCTCTTGCTCTAGAATTTTGGCATTCTGGAGGAGGTGTCCCTGCCGGGTTTCGATGTGGACACACCGTGGTCATGGGTGACCCGAGAGGATGAGCTTCCTCGCTACAACATCACCATCAACGACCATCCTTCTAGGGAAACCAGACATATGGACGTATATGTCCTGAAACTGAGGACAAGGACCATTACTGGGGACGAGCCTATCGCAGAGAATTCTCCGGCCCTCTATGCGAGCACGTTCTGTCAGAGCGTCACAGATGACATGAAGGGCTGGCTGATGGATTGGGACCTGCGGTCTGGGGGCTACTTCACCAACGAGTGGGCCTGGGCGTTATGGGTTCGCCATACCTGCGACCATTTCTGGGATGATCTTTGGTATGTTGGTCTGTACGAGGCGGTATGGACATCGCAGTTCCACTTCCACCGTCTACCTGAGCTCGGGCCGGAGCTATTCACCCGGTGGTCTCCTGATACCAATACATTCCACCTTCATCATGGGGAAGTTGGAAACTGTCTCTGGGATGTTCATTGCAACGTAGGTATCCCACTAGAGGGCTACCAATAAGAGGAGTTTGATCCTCCAAAGGACACCTAGGAAGACAGGTCACAGATGACCATGCCGACGTGGCACCTGCTGGAGCTGGCCAAAGAGAGGCTGGGGGTCAAGGTCTTCCTGAAGGACATTGCCTACAAGGGTAGCTTCAGCCTGTTCCTTCAGAAGGATCCAACCGTCAAGATGCCTGGATGGGGTAAATGGTGCCCAACTGTGGCTCAGAGGAGCAGGGATGGGTCATACTAGAGGACCCTGGAGGAGGGGCAATACCAATCATGGGGATATCGCGTCATCGAGGCCCTGGACCCTGACGTCCAGTATGCTGGGTTCCTTGCCGCCTTCCTGAGTGGGTGGCTCCTGCCGGTGCGTGACGTGAGGATGGGTGTCCGTCTAGCAACACTGGTGATGTCGGGTACCATGACCGCCAACAAACGGTTCAACATGGGCATCCCCATACTGGCCAAGCTGTACGCCATCCTGGGATGCATCTCATGAGGGGGGTCGCCTCGGAGAGTATGTGGTCCCTTCCAGATCTTCCACGGCTGGGTGGTGGCTCACCTCATTGGGTACACATTCCCAAACACCATCCGTCTTCTAGGAAATGGACTGCGACCGTCCTTGATGAACATCGCCGGGGTGGCACTGATGACACTCGATGAGGAGGGCATCAGAATCCGCATCGGCAACCACAACAACTTCCACTTCAGCACGTTCCCCACCCCGGTCATCCAGATGGTGGACAATGGGAGAGAATCTCTTGAACATCAGGACTATTTCCAGAGCATTCGAGACGGGGTGCTCATGGCTTGGATCAACGGGAAGGTGATCTGTGAGCCATACGATCCATCACGATTTGCCAGGCAGTTCGGGTTCCACCAATGAATGTTGAATAAGGTATTCACGGCTGTCTGGGAGGAGATGAATCCCTATGTTCTATGCCAAATGTGGTTGATGTATACCAATTTCGGCTCTGGTGATGTTGTTATTCTTCCTCCCACCGGGGTTTATGCTGGCCTAACAACCGAGTATGTCGAACACTAGACCATCGCGTACCCTAAGGGGATTTTACGCAAGTGAGTCCGACAACTAAAGGTTACTCGTGCAGAAACCGGGTGATGGGGTAGAAGGCAAGGGGTTGCCAGAAGGGGGGAACCCGGGGTGCGTCAGGCGGCGAGGCCTGCGCAGGCTGGGACTTCAGCAGTGGGAACATCACACAGCGCCACCGCGACCTCGTTGCATGTGGGGGGGTCACATGAGGCGGCCAGGGTACTGCCCGGGAAGCAGATAAAATACATTCTCGAACCTTCCCAAGATGCAATTTTCCCTGCACTGTGGTCGGCCTGGATGACCCTGCGGAAATCGCTGAGCGTTGAAGTCGTCTGGTAGAAGATCCTGCAAAACGGGATCCAGCTGCCAGAGGTCGGGCTTATTCGAGTTACCGACAGGGTAAATTTCCATCGGTGGAATGCTTATCTGACGGCCATGGTCACATACGTGCACCAAAGGGGTCGGCGTGCGGAGCCACCATTCCTTTTGAAAGTGATGCTCGGCCAGGAGCATGATCCAGAAGTGATGTCACCGGGAGAAGGCGACAATGACGAGGATTCGGAGGGGGAGGAGGAGACCGTAGAAGGCGAAGGAAAAAGAGAAGATGAAGAAAGAACGAGAAACCAAAGATGAGGGGTCACAATGGGTGACCTACCAAGGGAGTCTCCGAGAGAGCGGTGATATTTTCCACTCTAATCTTGACATAACCAAGATACTCGTGGTTTGTCTCTATCTTCATTCATTTTCTTTCTTCATCTACTCTCCTTTCCAATTTCCAAACCGTCTCTCCACATCACTCAGGAGCGGCTGAGTGTTGGACGGGTGTACCCACTAGAGGAGGGAGGTGAGGAACCGGTGGGACATGATGGGGATTCAAAACCGATCATTGAATTAACAAGTGCAAAGGGGTCTCCCATCATGGCGGCTCCTGCAGCGGCCGGAACACTGGAGAACGACGCTCTGGACTCCTGTAAGTCTCACGCTTAACTATTGGCACTTGATATCAAAATATCCCAACTAATAAGTGTATTCCTTGCGCAGTGATCTCAACATTGGAGGCTCGTCAGGCTGCAGAGCCCGGGCCGTCCATGAGCGGACCAGTGGCCGACATACCACCTCATTCAGAACATTCTCCCAAAACTGAGTCAACCCTGGCAATTGGTGAGAAGGGGGAAACGGGAATCAGCATCACTATTCCTGAGGCGAGGCTGAAGGCTTATGGAGGCATCGTTGCTGCTGGGGTGAGAGAGGATGGTCGCCCGGATGTCGAGGATCCTATTCCTCACGAAGACATCCCTGAGGCAGATCCTGCTGCAGATCTGCTGGTTGCCTTCCACACATACTAACCTGCAGACCATGAGGAGGTAGATGACTTGGACTTACAGGCATCCGAGGAGAGCCGGATGACACGACACAAAGGGTGGAAGTGCATCCAGCGCTTTCTTAGACAGCCCCAGTCGGATTGTCTGAGGTAGATGGGATCACTCCAGACCCGGCTACGCTTCCTGTGCACCAGAGGGGCTGACCTTCAGCACCTTCATCTGACGGTCCGTGATTACATGGACGAGAAGATACGTGAGAGCAGCCGGTGCACCGACATTTCCTAGTGTCGGGAAAGATCGGCGAGCGCCTGAGCGTTGCTGAGGGCGGAGTAGGAGGTCCGACATCTCGAAGGACAGACGGCAGATAAGGAGGCCTTCATTGCAACATGCTCTGAGCTTGTGGAGAAACTGACGGCCCAACTGGTTGACGCGCAGGAACAACTGATGGAGGTGAGTCACCAGATGACCGTACTTCGAACTGAGTGGGCGCAGGCACAAGCTATGATTGGTGAGTTGCGCTCTACAGCGACTGATGAGGATAGAGTCTTCGAGGAGCGAGAAGCGGTCTTGGAGGCTACCAGTCAAAGGGTAGCAGCGCTAGAATGGTCGATTCAGCACGCTGATCCTTAAGGGCTTTATTTTGGCCATCTCATGAACCTCATTCTTGTACTAATCACCATCTCAATCCAATACATGGCCAAATATATTCATCCATACCCTTGATTTAATATGCTCAACCATAATTCCGAAATGACTAACAACCCATCACTAGGCTCTTGTGGGTCACACCCAATGCGAGAAGCAAAGGATAGTCGTGTTATCATCTCTTCCAACTTTGGGGCATTGACCAAGCCTCAGGCATCCAAAATTGGGCCTGGATTTCTGAGGAGAAGACCTCAGACCGATGGATATATCACCTTCTCAATGTGCTCTGACACACGAGAAGGGAAATGCCGGGGGCATTGAAATCCATCCGAACATAGGGAGATGGAAAGGAAGGGTGGGTCACGCTACCCGAATTCGAAACACTGTGGGGCGCGAAGATGAAGGATAATTGTTAACCGTGATAGAAACACAACATCCATATCTTGTTGGCCTAGAGGTGGGACAATAAATGAGGGCTGACTGCTGACCATGTTCGCAAAATGGGGCCTAACTCAAATATCGCTGGCCAGTTTCCCAGAACATTGGCCTATGACAGCAGGCGGACTACAGGTCTATCATCCATATTGCTACAATAGTCAGACCAAAGGTCTATCATCCATATTGTGGCAGTAGGCGGACCAAAGTCTATCACCAATACTGTTAGGGGGTCCTGTCAAAAATGACCAGTCCTCCAGAACGTTGGCCCAGGAAAGTAGGTGGTCCGTAGGTCTATCATCCATACTGTTAGGGGGTCCCATCAGACATGATGGAGAATGAGGATTCAAATAAATGGTCACACAAAGCGTGGAAGGTGGAGTGGTGGTTTTTTTTGAACAGAGTCCAACACTCCATAAATTGCGCCACCGTGGAGGAGGCGCACTAGACGGACGTACCAACCTGGTCACGGGACGTCCCAATTTTCAGGCAAGACCTCTCTGGCGAGAGAACTGCCGCTTCCCATTACTACTATGGGGCATCCCAAACTTATTCGGGGTGGATGTCACGATTACACCACATCCCATGAAGTCAGGCTGAGGGGCCGGCAATAAGGAGGGACGGGGTTTGGAAATCCCTAGGGCAGGACCCAAGATGAAATGTATGGGCATTCCTACGTATCACATTAGGATGATAATCAAGCCACACGTAGTTCTAGAAGCACAGTTTAACGTCATGTTCGACGAAATACAGTTTAACGTCATGTGAGATGGAGGACACATCTCATATGGGGATAGGCACGACACGACGAGTAACCCGACATGAATGGGGACATAATTCCACACCACACCATACAATCCCACAAGAGAGACTGAGTCGTGGAAATCCAAGAAAATGATCTTAGTTTTAGGTCTTAGAACTCAGACCAAAGGAGAAGGGGAATTGGAGACACATGGTAAAGCAGTTGCAAAACCCAACATGAGTGTGGGGAAAATCCCTGCTTACTATGTGCTCCTTGGGACTTTTTTAGACCAAGAGACCGAACACAAAAAGTTAGGCTGGGCCTACAGGGATGTTCCCAGGTGCTCATACGCATCACATAAGGATGATAATCAAGCCATATGTAGTTCTTGAGAGGCATCATGGCGCGATATGGCGCATGCGCAAAGGACGAAGGAGTCGTGCAGGTCTATCCCTCAAACCAAAAGAAGCGGCATTTGATATATCTTGTTTGTTCTTGAAGGTAAATGGTTTTTCTTTTGTGGGGTGACTGTCCTAGGGTAGAAATTCCTGGCGTCTCCACAATAATCAAGCCATAACAGGCGTTGACCAGCGGCATGGTAATCGACCAATACCTAGAGTGATGTCCCCCATGGGGAGGTCATAACAATGAGACACCATTTTTCATCGTGCGGACAGGAAGATATCATCACAATTTAAGGTCTCATAGTAGGACCAACAGCACAGTTTAAGGTGTTATGGTTTGGACCAACATCACTGTTTAAATTTGTATGGTTTGGACCAACAGTACAGTTTAAGGTCGTATGGTTTGGACCAACAACATAGTTTAAGGTCGTATGGTTTGGACCAACACCACAGTTTATGGTCCTATGGTTTGGACCAACAATACATTTTAAGGTCGTATGGTTTGGACCAACAACACAGTTTAAGGTCATATGGTTTGGACCAAGAGGAACATGCATGATGTGATAAAGCATACCTAATGCAGGTGAGGGCGTAATCCCATACCATCACCGCACGCGGTTCTGAGATAGGAGCCTCGGGCCAAAGGGGCCTACGAGGGTTCAACAATTAGGGGGGGCAGGAGATGCTAGCTCCCAGCTACGCTGGGCCCGAAACGCAATGTCTGGGCGACTCCTTGTTCCCCATGGGGATGAGGGTCAAGCTGCATGCAACCTGTAAAGAATAAACCCAAGAACATACTCTAGCGCCCAAATCTCGGGCCCCGAGAGACACCGTTACACATCTCGGTCTGTCCGATATGTGGGGTGTTCTGAGGGTTATTAGAAGGAGTGTCGAGATTCCACCTTGACACAGTGGGGCGGAACACAATGTGAATCATGCAACCAACATTAAAGGCCTGAGGAAGCTGGAGTGACGACTGAGGATTACTGCTGACCACGTTATCAACACAGCATCCCTTCGTGTTAGCCTAGAAGTAGGGGAAAACAAATGAGCATCAAGCGATGACCACATTCACAAAACGGGATTTGTATCAATTTGTCACCCGAAACCCTCGGGGGCGTTGGCCCGTGACGGTAGGAGAGCCCTTAGGTGTTGTATCGAGGACGTTCTTGGGGGTCCTCCGGGTGTGAAGGATGGTGGGGCCTGAATGAAGGGTAACCTAAAGATTGAAAAGTGGAACAAAAACTTGTCTAAGTTGAACCTGACACTCCGAGTCCTAGGCCAGAGTACTCTGAACACATTATCAGACCACTGGAGAGGGTCGAAGGGAACAGTCCGAGAGTGGCCAAAAGATGGCGGATTCCTAAGGGAAGGGCAGGCCAAAAGACCAAGGCAACCGGGAGATCATGGGATCTCGTAAGAGACGGGGCTACACACAAAATCTTAGTGTTCAGGCGGTCCTACGTATCCCATAAAGATGGCAATCAAGCCACACATAGTTCTAGAGATGCAGTTTAACGTCATGCTGAACCGGGTGCAGTTAAAGGTCATGCAAGACCGTATAGTTTAAGGTCATGTAGGACCAGAGGAAGCTTTGGAAAAGTACTTCTTGAAGAACCTAGCATTGGTGGGAGGAGTTATGCACTCACCATCCATAGTCACCAGGGAATACGCACCATTGGGATAGACATTATGGAAAATAAAAGGCCTCTCCCATTTAGGCTCCAACAAGGGTGGTTTCCGGCCAGGAATCATTGGCGCTCTGAGAGCCAGCACCAGGTCACCTTGCAGGAAGGAGAAAAGGAGAACCTTCTTATTGAAAGCTCGAGACATCCTGGTTTGATGCCTTTCCATGTTATGTAAAGCACGATGCCTACTTCCATCCAGCGCTTCCAATTTGGCAAGATGGATTTTGGCAACTTTATCTGGTTCTTGCTGGTCGTAGACCGCCGTGCGTAATGAGGGAAACTGGATCTCGATGGGTAGGACAGCCTCATATCTGTATACTAGGGAATACGGAGTCACCTAGGTGGAGTTACGAGTCGTCATCCTATAAGCCCAGAGGGCATTGGGGAGCTTGTCCGGCTAACTTTTCTTGTTCTGACCAACCATCTTTTGCATAATTTTGGATAGGGTTTTGTTAAATGCCTCAATCTATCCATTCTCCTGTGCATGGTATCGAGAGGTGTGGCTAGAGCGAATGTTGTACATAGCATACAATTTCTTCAGCTCGACTGCTCGGAAGTTACTTCCATTATCCGTGAGGATAGCATGAGGTACTCCAAACCGATAGATGATATTAGAGCTCAGAAAGTCTGCGATAGAACATGCCTTGACTTCCCTGAGTGGGATTGCCTCCCCCCACTTCGAGAAGAAATCCGTAGCGGTTAAGATGAACCGGCACTGGCGGGCCGTCACCAGCAGGTAAGGCCCTACGACATCCAACCCCCAGACTGCAAAGGGCCAAGAATACATGGTAGTATGGAGAGGCTTCGGTGGCCGATGCACAAAGTTAGCATGAACATGGCACGTGTGACACCTTTTGGAATACTAGACATAGTCGTGGATCATGGTGGGCCAGAAGTATCCCAGCCTCCGAATCTGGACGGACAACTTCGACCCAGCCTGGTGGGCGCCATAGGAACTAATGTGCACTTCTTGCATGACCTGTGGGATCTTGACACCTTGAAGACAACGGAGGAGAACACCATCCAATCCCCGCATCTAAAGGAGATTCTCAAGGCTGGGACCTCTTTGAAGGGTGAACTACAGCGCGTGGCGTCGGATTCATTCTCGCTCGGCTCGGTCCGGCGGAAGATTGTTGTGATAGAGATATTCAACCAAGGGCGTCCTCCAGTCAGGAACTGTCTCAATTACTGTGCCTGAAGCCCCCGGGGATCCTGACGTAGGGGCACCAGCGGTGAGATGGTTCACTCATAGGCCACCATTGCTCTCCGGATTAAAAGGAGAAATGACTCTCCAGTTCGCCACATGGATGATTTGGTCATCCTATTCGGGCTCTGCAAGTGATGCGGCCAGGCTGGCCAAAGCATCTGCTCAACTATTCTATGACCGGGGAATGTGAACGACCACTGGTCGGGAGGGGAAATTAGCCATTAGATGGAGGGTGCACTCCATCAATGGCCCGAGTTGTAGCTTTCTAACAGCATAGTCACCATTGACATGCTTGATGACTAGCTCGGTGTCCCCTTTTACATACAGATGGGGTGCGTCAATATCGAGAGCCATCTCGAGGCCAGTAATGAGGGAATGATACTCTGCCTCATTGTTGGTGCAGCCTTTTGACAATAGTAATGAATACTGTAACACCCCAAGCTTCTACGGTACGCTTCTCTTTGAATAATTCGATAGCGTGTGTTGTACGCAACACCGAGTTCTAACAACCAATCAAACTAGCCGTTATGAATAGTAATACCTACTTTTTAAAATTATATATATTTTATATTTGAAAATAGACTTTATTTTTGGATTCGGAATATCTAATTTAGCCTAAGGTGAAATTTTGGTACTTTTCGGATAACTTTCATATTTTGATGAATAGTGAAAATTACTAAATTTTAATTAAAAACAACTTTTTTAATCAAAATAATTAGTAGTGATAAATTATGAATTTTAGTAGTTTTAAAGTATATTTAGAATATATTTTTACCATTTAATATAATTTTGGTCATTGGACATAATTTTACAATTAAACCGAACATAAACAAGTGTCAATCTTTTGATAGTTATTATCTCTTAAAAACACGTTTTTTGTTTTGACAGCGGGAATTAATTTTAAATTAATTTCTGCCACTTCTGTGTTTTGAATTTAGGAAAATGAATTCCATATTTGGAATTAGGATGTTCAAATTGTGTAAATAGGTAACTTTTATTTTTAGACATTTTGAATAATTACTGCGGTAAATATTTTATTTACCATGGTTAAGGGTAAATCCGGTAAATAAGGGTTAAAAAATAATATTATAATAAAACTAAATTACCCTAAAACGTGTCTTAACCCTATTGGTTGATACATGGTCGACCATTAACATCTTTGGGTTGATTTTGGGACCCCATGGATCCACTTGTAAGTGATAATGACACTTTATTTTAATTAAGTTAAAATGAATACAAAAATGACACAAGCATATATCTTTTAGAAAAAACAATTGTTACATAGGGTTATATATGTTTGATTTTAGATTATAAATATTCATTAGAAAGATAAAAATATTTACTACATAATTCTATTTTATTTATAATTTTTAGACATTATATAATTTATTTTATTTATGACCCAATGATGATGCCGTAATTACTATAATAGTGAAAAATTAAAATAATTGATATTATAAATACCCAAATAAATATAATATGAAACTTTTAATGAATTAAAATAATTTTATAGGATAATATGATATATTAGGATTTATTTAATTGACTTTGTTCGAAGTAATCAATCTGTTATGAGTTTCACAAAAATCAACTATTGAATAGTGTCAAAATTGACATAAAAGAGTTTTTAAAACAAATATTATATTATTAATTGATATTAAAATCCTAAAAATCTAAGGTTCGGCCAAGAGACTTATATCATGATAGGTTCATCATTAATGGACCACTTGGGGGTCGCTTGGATGTATATAGTAAGTTTATTAACCATATTATATAAAAATACAAAGAGACATTGTAAAAGTGAAACTAATTAACTTAGAGTTAATACTTAAAGATAAGGTTAATATAAGTACCCAAACCTGTCTAAATTCTATTGGTTGAGTGGTTTTCGACATATCCCCACCTTAAACTTTGAATAATCAACTTTGGATCCATTAGAAACCGAATATGAATTTATTATAAATTAATATTTCTAGCTTTTCCAAAGGTGCCCCTCACCCCTCTTATAAAAGGGAACTCCTCCTTCACATCTCTTCACACCTTCAAAGCCTTTTGGTTCGGAAAAACTCTGCCCACATACTCTCCCAACATCCCTCACTACAACCTAGAGGCCTTAGTTTGATCAGAAAGCCAACCTAAAGAGCCCTTTTGAACAAATCAAAAGTAAGAACCCGAAGAAGAGGTAATGTTTTCACCACCCCTTTTCAAGTTCCTTTCTTCTTCCACTTCATCTTTCTTTGTTCTTACCATTCTAAAATAATAACTCCAGTATCTCACATATACTGTGATATTATTATAAATATGGTACAACCATATTCAGTATTATATCTACCCTTTGAATAACATGTCCCCATACGTGCGTACGTACGGCTTACCGTCTCCACGTCGTGGTGTAATTGTTATTCAATATATTATTATTTGGATGGGTATAATAATGATGTGTAACTCATGTAAATAATAAATATAACATGTTAATGATTCTGTATATATGATATACCATCCCTTTATATATTATTTTAATATCAAAAGAATTATATTGTCGCTCGTGCGTACGTACGGACTACCATCTCCACGAACGCGATGAGATTCATTCTCCATCGTATCCATTCAAGTATAATTATCATTTGATGATTTAAAAATGATGTTTGAGGACTTGATATCATTCTGGATATGAATAAGATACAAAAAACATGGCTTATGTAACAAAACATATAAAAGAAAATGAGTAAGTTAACACCCGAAACGACGATAATTCTATGATATTATTAACAAATCAATTTTAAAAGATCCTATATGATATCATATTAATATATATGATTCTTGTATAATTTAATAAAAATTATTTCACCATTATACAGGAGGTTAACCTACTCCAACCAAGGAAAAGTACAAGGTAAGGGTAATTTCACAATCTCTTCATTATCCGAGGTTGTTTATACGTAATAATCTACTGGGATCTCTTTATCATCCACATCCATGTTTCTTAAAAATGTATTTCAAAACATTTTTACTATTTACTAGAATATGAGTTAATTTCATTTATACCCTTTTTGACTTTTATAAGTGGTTTATAAAGGAATCTTTCGGTCGTTTTCAAAACAAGTTCCTTTTTAACCTTTTCGACAGAATTAAGGTAAGAATGTTTTTTTAACATATACGGCGGGTGCGGCTATTTTCCACCGTTATAAAATATTCAAAGCTTCCCTTACAATCTTATAAGAATATTTTCAAAGAAAATGTTTTATTTTATATGGATCTTAAATGTTTTAAAAATAAAAGGAGATATTTCTTTAAAAAGAATATTGATTTCATCTATGTCAACATCCTTTGATGGATTCTAAGATTATTTGAAGTTGATTTATTATGATACAAAACTTCTATATTGTATTGAAGGTTTTGTGATATTTTTGACTGTGGATGTGCTATTTTTATACCATTCATAGTTTATGGGTAAATTATTGACATTTCGTATGCTAGTTTTAATACGAATGTTTATGTTATGTTTAAACCTTTTCATATGGGAATGCATTGGACTTAGTAAGTGACGGGTGGAGCCCTCTATAGCTCCTCGATGCATCAGTAGGTCTCATGAGACAAACTAGTGTCTTGGCACAAGGCCTTGACAAAATCTTATTTTTAGTCTTGGCACGAGGCCTTGACGATGTGGTTATGATAGTCTGGCATTATGCATTCCAACATTATGAAAGTGGTTATGGATTTTTGCATGTGATTATTCGATTAGTAGAATATCCATGTGAATAAGTAAATGGCATTATTTAATTTTATTTATGCCGTACCATGTTGAAAGTTCATGTTTGAAAGGCTTTTGTTTTAGTTATACATTGACTTAGATGTTTATTCTTATTTATGAAAGTTTCCGCTATATTGTTATCCTTACTGGGAATTTGAGCTCACCCCTTTTCTATGTTTTATTTTACCCCGGAAGTGAAGAGGTAAATTATGAATGACCTGCAGGGATATTATGTGGGGATATGAGTTTGGATTATGAAGACATTATGTTGTTGTAGTAGTTTTTCATTTTATGATGTAATGTAAAACATATGAATATATCTAGTGTTTCCAAGGCTACTAAACCAATCGGTCTTTCGAGATTTGATATTTTTTTTGTGATCATGCCAATGTTATGTAATAATGCACCGACTCTGGGTAACTAGGGTCGGGGCGTTACAAATACGGAAGAGTGGCTTGCTCCGGGGTGATGAAGATGATACCCAGGCCCAGTCTGTTATGCCTAGGATCATTAAGCCTTCTACCAGTGGGGATCCGGGAGGCACCATCAAAGTGCATCTACCAGCATGGGATGGCGTGATCAAATGAGAGGATTTCTTCATCAGGAATTCCTAGATCCAATGGATGGTCCACGGAGGATGGGTGGGAAGCTAAGAGGTCTGCCAACGACTGTCCTTTTACAGCCTTATGAGGTACTAACCTGATGTCGAACTGCTGGAGGATCACCGCCCAGCGCGCCAATCGGCTGGTCAACGTAGGTCGGTTCAGGATGTATTTCAACAGGTCTACCCAAGAGACCAGTTGTACCTCATGGTGCTGAAAGTAGTGCCGCAATTTATGCATGGAAAATACGAGTGCCAGGAAACTCTTCTCGATGGGAGAATATTTAATTTCCGCGTCGAGGAGCATGTGGCTGAGGTAGTAGAGGCTATTCTCTGTTCCCTCATTGTTCCTCTGGGAGAGAAGTGCACCAAGGGATCGCTCCAAGGAGGTCACGTAAAGGACCTGTGGCTTTTCGGAAATGGGTGGCATCAAGACCGGAGGTTGAAGCCGATACAGCTTGATTTTCTCAAAAGCGATCTGACACTCTTCGTCCCATTCGTAGGCAGCACCCTTCTTCATGAGCCGAGAAAAGGGCTTACACTTGCCATCCAAATTCGTGACGAATCGTAGTATATTGGGTAAGTGGCCTTGAAGGCCTCTCATCTCCTAAATATTACTTGGGGGAGGCATTTATATGATGTCCTTGATCTTCTCTAGGTCAATCTCAATGCCTCGATACCTATCAATGAAGCCAAGAAACATTACGGAGGTGAACCCGAAGGCACACATCAACAGGTTCATCTTTAAGTGGAGAGAACAGAAGAAGACGAACACTTTCTCAAGGACTTTGAGATGGCCATGGAGCTAATGAGACATAACCACTAGGTCGACCACGTAGCACTCCACCAGCGTCCTGAGAATCATCTTGAATATGCGGTGCATGGACCGTTGATAGGTGTCACCTACATTCTTTAGGCAGAAGGGCATAACCTGGTAGCAGAACGTACCCTGGGGGGGCCTGAAGGCAGTGAACTCTTCATCCTCAAGGGCCATCTGGATCTGGTTGTAACTGGAGTACCCATCCATGAAGGATAGGGCTTGGAACCTGGCCGTGGCGCCGTTCAACAACTCTGTCACGGGAAGGGGAAAAGCATCCTTCAGACAGTGGCGATTGAGATCGCAGAAGTTGATACAAACCCTGATTTTCCCGTTCTTCTTCCTGACTGGCACAATGTTGGCTTGCCACCTGGGGTACTGGACTTCCTTGAAGAAGTTGGCCTTGTTGAGCTTATCAACTTCGTCCTCAACCATGGAACCGTGAGAGGGGTGCATATTTCTGGGAGGCTGCTTGAACCCGAGACAGTTTGCTGGAAGTCCAAGGAAGTGGACGACTACCTGGGGATCTAGCCCTGTCATCTCGCCATAACTCCAGGTGCGAACACATCACGGTGTAGTCTGAGGAAGTCTATGTACTATTTTCTTTCCTCGGGGAGCATAGCAACGCTGAACAATGTGGGTCACGGGTCCGCCTCGCTACCGAGGTTCACCTGTGCTAACTCGTCGACCGTGGTGGGGATGCCCTCCTCCAAAGTAGGAGTAGAATCTTCCATCTCCTCCTCTCTGCTTGTGGAAGGGTAATCCATGGGGGGAGCCGTTTCGGGGCAGCTAGACCCTGATGGGCAGCTGGTGCCGGCTTGGGAGGTAGAGGTCATCACGTCAGGGGACCCATGCACTGCGGAGACCATGGAGACAAAGGAAGTTGATCCAATCCCATATGAACTTCGGCCCAAGGGGCCACGCTTTATGACATCAAAGCAGTAGTGGCGCGTTGTCTCTAGATGATCGATTCCGGCCCGGTGAAACAGACACGTATGACGTACTGTCGTTTCCATGAGCCCAACATCCCGATATCGTACAGGGGTAGGAGGATCAGGGATCACCCGAGCTTGGATGGTGTAAGAGTATGAGGTGATTTACCGTCGTCGCTTAGACCCGGAAATATGGCTTCCTCTGGTACCCGAAACAACAAAGCACTTACCCATGTCGGGGGTCGTGGCCTCCAACCGATGGATTGGGAAGACATATGCGTCGTCCAAACCTGCCCAGGGATCACTTGCGACAGTGGCAGGCTCACCCTCACCTGCCAGGATCTGCTTTTCCTTGCTCTTGTAATTGTCAGCGTCCAGATAACGGGCTTCACAAGAGGCAAAAGGAGACGCGTCTCCTTGGAGCATTCCCACATGACCCTTAAGGGAGTATTTAAGGCACTGGTGATACGATTAGGGGACCACTGCGTGAAGGAGGAGCCACAACCTGCCCATCAACAAGTTGTATGCGGTGTGATGAGAGACAACCATGAATTCGTTATTGGCAATTAGGCCGCCGAACTAGGTCTTCAGATGAATCTTGCCGAGAGGATTTTGCTCGGTCCTGTCTTACCCCAGGATCCTGAGGTCGTAGGGAGTTGAATCATCCTCAGACAACCCCAGTTTCCACAGTGTCCGAGTTGGGATTTGGTTAATCCCGGAGCCCATGTCATCAAGATAGCGGCGAACTTCCACGCCATTGAACTGGTCGGTGATGTACAGTGGGTGAATGTGCCCCTGTATGGGAAGATCTTAATCTTCACCGGAAAGCGAGATAACTGCTTGACATTTGGCATCCTCAATCGCCTCGGTGTGGAAGGCTTATGCGGCTGCCACCTCCGTCTCAAACTAGAGGGGGCTCCTTAGAGCCTCGGTGAGTGCCTCACACATTTTAGTCGTCAAGCGGACGGCCTCAAGGATAGAATGCACTGCCGGAATGCTGGACAGGTGCTTCAGAACATTATAATTTTGAGGAAAACGTGAGCTTCTGCTTACAGCAGGCCGCTCTGCGAGTGGAGGCATGACGGGCCCTGCCGGCGTGACCAGTGACTGACTGGTACTAGGCACGTCTTGTTGTTCACTAGTCGAAGCCTGGGAGGTGGCTGACGCGTTAGGACCAGAAGGTTGTAGTCCGCCGGTGGAAGGGCAGGGCTGGTTGCAACATGGACGAGGTGGTCCTGCCTGATCCAGCATTATAAACGGTGGTGGAGGCTAACCTGTCAACACCGGGTGAGGGGGCTGTGTGCGCAGATCTCTGTATTGGGCCTGCTGCTTTTTCTCAGTAGCGTACACGACCTGAATGGAGGTGAAGACTTCTTTGCCTCGACGATTCACGTAGCCACATCTCCGCTGACATTGGCGATGGCTAGGGACCTTGGGGAGGTCCACCTGGCGTTCCTCATCATCGGGAGTCAAAAAGGGATTTACCAACACTACAGTGTTAACCGAAGCGTACCTCGGGCTTTCACTCGAGGAATCATCGACTACCGGACAGAGTCTCGGAGGGATCCCTATCTATGGGGGCATAAAATCGTGAATCGTTTGGGAATATGACAGCATTGGAAGGGTGCGTTATTTCTTCTTGTGCCGCCGCTTGCTCTTCCAGGAAGAGGTAGGCTGGGACGATGATGCCAAAGCGGCGCTCACAGATTTGGATGGCTCTGGATGACTCAGGTGGGCACAGATGATTCCATGGGCACGGGAAACCATCCTGCGGGCCATCCAGTTGTTATACTTCTGGGACCCCTGGTCAGAAACATGTTCCCACTCATCCTCGTTGTCACTACTGCCATCTGGTCTCATGAAGACACCTACCACCTACGCCGAGGATGGGCCCAACCTTACTATGTTGTTGTAAATCTGGTCTTGGAGCCAGTCCTTGAACACATAACATCACTGGATGGTGTGTCCCAAGATCCGGTGATGAGGGTAGTTGTTAGGGTGATCAGTGAGATGCACCTCTTCTGGCTTCTGGCGCTCAGGCAGCCGCACGATCCTCTGCTCCAAGGCGCTACAGAAATAACCGGGGACCTGGGCCTCGTCAAACGACTAAGTCCGATTCCTTCTATCTGGAAAGGGGGCTCTAGGATGCTGACCATGACCAGGGGACAGAGGAGCATGCCGAGGTGGCGGATCTTGATTATCTCGAATGGGTGGTGGCGAAGAGTTACGCAGAGGCGCCTGCCGATTTTGAGGCGGTCGCTGCTGGGCCGGAGGCTGTGCCCGTGGGGGTGGACCCCTATGAGGCTGCTGAGCTGGCCTTACTTGTAGCAACTCTATCTATCTGGGGGCCTCTATCTAGGCAACAACAGCGGGATCAGCTCTGGAGGCTCTCCTTGTAGGGACTACAGGAGGCATCGGGCGTGCCTGACTGGCCTGTTGCAGGGCTTCTTCGAGGCGTTGAGCCTTGTCTGAGAAATCCCAGATCCGTCCTGGGTAATTCTGAGTGATCAGAGAAAGAACCAGATCTTCCTTGCCGTTTCCTACACACATTGTCATTAATTTCTCCTGAGTTAGTGGCATGTCAAGGGAGTATGTGAGCCCCTTCCATCGGGCGACGAAGTCCACGACCCGCTCATCGGGACTTTGTTTGCACCTGAAGAGGTCTGCAATGTTCATCTTCCAGGTTGTGGAAATGAACTGGTAGAGGAATTGAGGGCGAAGGTCCTCCCAGCTAGTCACAGATCCAAAAGGGAGTTGGCTGTACTAGACGAATGCTAGTCCTTCCAGTGTCTAAACGAAGCAACGGAGCTTGGCAGCCTCCTGCTGCGCCGGAGTCCCTAAAATAGGCCCACACCTCGAGTTGAAGTGGGCTAGGTGTTGTGGCGGGTCTCAGGTCCCGTTAATGGGGGCGAAAGTGGGGTTCCCAAATCCCGGCGGGGCCGGCATATCATCCACCCATGCTGGGTATGGCCTGCCATCCGGTGGGATTTCCACCTGCCGAATTTCCAGGGCATCCAAGCGGGCGATGAATACTTCCATCAGATCGTCCGGACATGGATTCCTATCTTGACAAGGATCACTAACCACAAGAGCATTGTCGGGATCTTCAATCTGGCAGTCAAGCTCAGCAGCTCGTGGGGAGGCTGGCGGAGCGACTCTCGGGGCAGCGGGAGGAAACCGAGCATGGTCCCCCAGGTGATCCCGCCGCTCGGGAGGGATCAACGAGACGTATCGTGCCCTCTTGCCATGGGCACTAGCCTCTCCCCTATCAGAGAACACGACATGGTCGCTGCTTCCCGGGGGAATCTCGGCAAGGGGTGGGTTCCCCTACCCCTGCTATCCTGTCCTAGGATTACCATAGTCTGGCCACCGCTCTGCAATGTGTTCGGCCAAGATCTCATAAATCAGCCTCTTTTTCTCAGCAAGTTGTTGGCGTAGTGTGGCCTTCTTGGAGACTTCCTCTTCCTTATGCACCAAGGAAAATGCGTCAGCGAGCTTGACAACCCCGACATGCTCTTTACCCTTGCCAATGTTTTGGCTCAGTATCAGTGCCTCAGTGTGTGTGGGGAGACCTAGGAGGCTCCTATGGTGGCGAGTAATCCTCCCAGATGGGTCCAGTAGTGGATTTTCCTCAGGGGGTGAGTCCCCATCGAGGAGATCCACACTGTTTCCCTCATCTGAAAGGTCAGCCATGTTGACTGCCACTTCCCCTGATGATGTTTCCTCAGGGCTGCCCAGTGAGTCGGGCTGTCAGCGGATCGCACAGAAAAGAACGGCATCGTACTGCCCCCATCCACGGGCATGAGCGTGGGGGGTGGCTTCCTCGATAACCATGTAGAGTACATGAAAACTCTGGATGCATTGTTGCTAGAGGGCCCTTTGCTGGCCAATTGACTCAGGGTGCCGAACCGTAGGGAGCGTTTCCAGTTCGACCTGATGACACTGCTCACCGATATCCTCGAGATGTGCTTGACCACTGGGATAAGGCGCTAGCTGATGACGAAGATGGGAGTGAGTCACCCGAAGAGTCTGGCGGAAACATTCAAACTCTCCCGGGGTGAGCGACTCTGGAATATCAAAATTCGATCCTACGACCGGCCAAAACTTCTCGGGGAAGTGGCCCGCTCTGAGGACGGTCTAGAAGCTCCATGACTCTGGTTCGGGGTCCAGACCTTGCTGCCCCTTCTCGTCAACCTAGAATGGTCGGGGATCCGACAATGGCACCGAGGCAGGTTGTTGGGCCGGTAAACTAGTCGGCAGGGAATACGGCGAACATGCCGATTGGCCGCCGATCCCTAAGTCGTCCTCCAAGGGATTCAGTGCCCTGGCTGCTACGTCGTGATAGGATGGGATAGAGAATGAGCCTCCTGTCATAGCGTCATTGCTCGCCGAGGGTGTTTCACCTTGCGACTCTTCCTTCGGTCCCCAAAAAAGTTCCCCACCCTTTCTGACTGAGGTGGAAGGCACTTCCGGGGAGGCTAGTGATAATCACGGGTTTGACCCCTGGGGGAATGCCAAGTCCTCGTCCTCTTGGATATACCTTTAGAGGGAGGAGGTAATCATATCTATCTCGCATTCGGGGAGTAAAAGACTGACATGTCATGTCCCCATCCCTGCCCTCGACTCAAAGGGTTGGGGGGGGGGGGGAGGTTCCACTGTCGTGTCGTACTCCGCCTTAGAGTCCAAGAAAGGGACTGGTCAAATTTCCATCTGGACTCCCCTGACATTCCTCCTACGGCGACGACGCCCCACCTTCCTAACCCTGGGTGGCTCCTTAGGGTAAGGATGATTTCCGTCAAGGAGTCCCCTAGCCACAATAGTGTTGGGGCAGAGGGGACTGAAGGCCGGGGTGTGGGAAGCACCGGGATAGATGTCAAAAGGGACATGTGGAGGACCTCCATGTGAGTGAGTGACTGGATATGCAACGACTCCATACTCACGGCCAGCGGTAGGGGGAGTGACCTCATACCCAGTGCAGTGGGCGCTGGAAAGAGTCATAACAGGAGCGTATCTATCGCGAAGGAGCCTTCGTCTTTCCAGATCTGTGGCACAGAATGAGCCTTCATGGTGGGTGGCACTACCGCAGATTGGTCCTCGGGGGCCATTTCCTGTGCCAGTGACCGGGAGAGTCGACCCAACCTACCTATAGGGTGGTCGGGCCCTCGATCCCAGTCGGGCATGTGACTTCCCCTGCTCAACCTATGCGGGGGTCTGGTAGCCAGAGTCAGAAGTGGCTCAGGCCATAGTGGTTGCTAACATTGGTGCCCCAGGATGGGCATTCTCTTCCGCTCACGCCTGACGCTGGCATCGGGTCAAATGGGTTGGAGCCGGTGGTGAGGGCACAAATATTGCCTGGTCCTCAGCCCGGGGAGCCGAGCGATGACTTCAACGCAGCCTGGTGGGGGTTCTTGCCATTAACTCCTGGGACGGGTCTCCGATCGGGTGGACCCGGACATCCCCCACCTTATTGGCGTAGGGGACTGATGGGTCAAGGCACTCCAGGGATAAGCTCCCGAAGCGGTTGAGCGTCAGAGTGGGGAGCGGCGAATCCCTGCGCAGCTGTTGGGGGCGGCGACGATAGTGAGGCCCAACCACCTCTAGATCTAAACGGTCCATTCCCTTGGTGAGGATGATCCCTTCCTCGTCATACCTACGAAATAGGTCGTTGATCACCCTTCGGTGGATGATTTCTGACAGGGAGAGGGGCGCGAGAGCACGTGACGGTCATGAAAATCAGTGTCGGTGTGAATGTGGAAAAGGTGAGACCATGCGGGGTAGCCGCGTCGGTACTGCCCCTGCCACTATGCCGGTGGGCATGTGGTGATCGTGCTCCAAATGCAATGATCTGATTCCTGGAAGCAGGGAGATGAACCCATTAGTACTAACAGGAAAAGAAATCGAAAACCAATAGCCCAGTGTTGTTCCATCTTCCACGGTTGGCGAGAGGGATCCACGCTGACGACGTCGCAGAATGGAGTGCACAACATCCTGACTGCCTCAACCCCTGGTGGGTTTCACGTCCCAATGATAGGTACCCGGAACTGGTGATATGCTAATATTCTGACACCATGAATGCTACCCGTCTCTGTATTTAGGAGAAGAGCTTCACGTCGGGTTCACAATTTTCTATTTCCGACGCTTTTACGCTGGGGTGCGAGCGCGTGTCTGTCACACATGGGAGGACGCGCGGATTGTTGCCCCGCATTCCTGCTTTCCAAATGTGGGCGGAATCCTTTCATTATTCAGGGACGTCTGCTCCTTGATCGAAACTGGGATGATGGGATGTTGGTTCTTCCTTCTGTGGATTCCTTCTCGGAGCTCGTCACCTAGTCCGGGTCTCCCTTATAGATTTAAGACAGGTTTGTAAAGCTTGTTCCCGACGCCATATCTGTATGGACGCCAGTTAATTATGCTACTTCTGTCAAGACACTCCAAGGGGTCTTGTCGGGGCAGCAACCATCGATGAAGAGAATGGCAACATTGGGGTGTCGTTGGCAAGTCTTGACGCAGGGTATTGACATGTCGGTCTTCTGTCCCTTAGCACAGGGCTTCTCGAGGGCGCGGAAGCCCAAGGCATCCCACATAGAATGCAGGGAATTGTGTACCATCTGATGTTTTCCTCAGTTTCTTATGTTTAACACGGGGTATGCCGCGAGTTTAACGTCTTGAAGATACATATCGGATTGATCGAAACACTGAGAGTGGATCAGATTGAAGGACCCCCTAGGGGGAACACCGATGTTGGGGCCAGCATGTGGGTGGCTTCCCGGATAATATGGGGTGGGATGGGGTGGCATGATCTCAACGGGATGTGGCAGCCCAGGTAATGATTAGGATGGATGATGGAGTGATGGGTTTGAAACTCGTAGAGACTTCCTACATATCCCCTTGGTAGGGAATGAAAGTCTCCGTAGTTCCGTGGTACGATGGGACACCTGAAAAGGCGACCTGTGAGAATGGGTGCATGTATTGGAGCCTGGAGGAAGTAAGATCTCCGAGCTAGGGCATGAGCTTCCCAAGGAACGTGGGCTAGAGGGGGGAACTCGGGATGAGACATGGATGTGAGGCATGGGGCTTATGCTCTGAGACGGCCCAAGAGGGGGAATATAGTTTAATGCCATGCGGGACGAGATACAGGTTAACGTCATGCGGGACGAGGGCATGCTGTTTAACGTCATGTGGGAAGAGGGCATCTGGGGCTTACGCTCTGAGGTGTCCCATGGTGGATATGGGGATTATGATCTAAGGTGGCCCATGGTGGATATGGGGCTTACGCACTAAGGCGGACCATGGTGGTTTGGGAACCGACATGGAGAGGTCGGAACGACTGGGTGGGGGGCTTGGACCTCGTGGATGCTTCCTACGTAGCATGCGTTAGCATGGATCAATGTACACGTAGTTCGCTTGTATGGGGATTACACTCTGAGGTGGCCCATAGGAGGATGTCATGGTCGATGCGCACTCTAAGCCCACGTGAGTAATGCTCGGTGTGAGAAACAAGAGGTAGCATTGACCAGATGATCACGTCGTGAAGGGTGCATCCATGAGAAGCGGAATGAGGCTTACGTGTGGAGCGGCCCAAAGTGGAAACATGGGTTTATGCATGGTTATCGGCTCTTGGTGTCAGGGCTTACTCCTGGGTGGAGGCCCGTGGTGCGACATTGCACAGTGGGAAAGGGACTCCACTAGCCTTGGCAGGGGGGAAGTACGGAGGTGCATGGGTGCAACCTTCTGTAAGAGAGACTATGGGCTTACGCTTTGAGGAAGAACTTCCCCCGTGGACAAACTCCACTCCAATAAGGAGGATATCATTCCATGCGAGGAAGAGTCCATTCCCGTGGGGATGAGAGGAGAAAAAATGTCCGAGCTAGGGGGACCCTGCGTGCAAAGCACAGGGTCAGACCATAGTTTAACGTCATGTGTTAAAGACGAGGTTCTTAGCAGTTTAACATCCTGCAGCTTGGATGAGGTGGGTTCACTCCACTCCCCTAGGGCTTACATGCCCGATGCCCTCTACCCCTTGTGGGAGGGAAGGCATCGGTAAGGCCGTAGTGAAGGGGGGCCATAGGGCGAACCATTGAGGGGTCCATGTTAGCGTGGCTATGCGAAGAAGCAATAGCCGTTAGCGTGCCTATTCTAAGAAGCAGAAGGCAATGCAACATAATGGGAAACACCGCCAAAGGGACCTTGAGGTTACTTCATACGCGCCTAGAAGGCTGTTCGGGAAAACAACGCATGGCGAGCATGCTCGGCCGGGGAGACATCAGGTGCTGGCGCGGAAAGGTAGCCAAGGGGCACCAATGTAATGGGGTCCTGGGTGTTGCGCGAAAAAGGACGGTTTATGCGCAAAACATCGGGATGGCATGCAATAGGTCCAAAGGATTGTGCAGATATGTGATTGCGCGCAAGGTATTGTGCACATAGATGGGGATTGCGCGCAAGGGGCAACGATCGCGCGCAAGGGAAGTACCCGGAGGAGGAGAGCAATTCACATAAGCTAGTGGATTTGCGTGGAAAGACGTACCCTAGGGAAAGGTTGCACGAAAAATGGGATTACCTGGAAGTCATATTGCGCGTGGGGGGAGTCGAATTGCGCGCATGGGAGCCGATACGAATTCCACAACCCCCAAACCATCAGGGGTCGCCTTCTATTTATAAGCATCATCCGGCGGGGAATCCAGGTAGCACGCGAAATTTTCCTCATCGGGAACTGTCGGGGTGAAAAGGTTCACCGCGCGAAACCGGGTTGCGCAAAATTGCGCGCACCACCAGCTCGATTACACGAATCTCGGGAATGCTTCACGCGGACATCTTTATTTCGCGCAAGCCCTCCTTTATTTCATGCACCACTTCTTGGGCCTCCAGACCAGGCCTCTGATTCCGAATATGATTTCGCTTTGCCATTTCGAAACTTCCTCTAGGAGTTACGGACTTTTTTTGGCATCTACAACAGTCTTTCTCACCCAAAATATATTATAATCAATATTATTAAAATCAAATATTTCATTTTTTATCTAATTGATGAAATACTATGTCAGCAATTTATAACAACATATTTTCATTATATAATTACTAAAAATTAATAATAAATATTTAATCAGGAATATAATTTCATTATTATAAAAATAAACCATTATATTCATTCATAACATGGTTTTGTCCCTATATTAACATATAATAAATATTTAAAACTAAGAGAGTGTGACATTGTATAATTCTTTCTGTTAAATAGTATATAAGTCATTTTTAGGAAAACATTACCATTAAACAAAAACATTTCAGGCCTAATATGAATAATTTTGAATTATCGTCATCTAATAATAATTAGGATGAAAAATAATGGCCATATCGTTACATTTTAATCTTTATTGTTCCAATTAAACCTCTACCGATATGAAAACTTTTATTATGGTTACAATTCATATTGAAAAAAATAAAGGGGAACTATTTCGAAAACATGAAACTCTGTATTCAAAAAATAGAATAAATTTTATTAAATTAAATTCCTATATGTGGTTGAAATTAATTATAAAATAATTGTAAAAAATGCGATGAAAAAAATGTTTTGAAATTATAAAGTTTTAAAGCCTAAAATTAGATTTATTCTTAAATCACGCATAGTAAATGTATAAGATATTGATAAAAAATAATTGAATATAATAATAATATATATATATATAAAATAATTAAATGTTGACATTAATTTATTTTATAAAGAAAAATAAAACTGCACTCATGAGAAAAAAATCGAAAAAAATGAATTTTTTTCATCAAATATTTTCTATTTTAATAAATAATTAATTGATAAAGAATGAGTTAATTTTATACATATGTAACCATAATTATTTTTAAATTTAGTTAATCTTATTCATAAGATCAAATCCCACAACTTCACGATAACTTTCATGTGATATAATTTGAATAGTATTTTATGGTTCGTTTAAAATCAGTGTTACGTGTAATGGAATCCATCGAAGAATTAAAAATATTTAAAAAGTTATATATTCTAAAATATCTGTCTGTTATAAGAATAGTAAATAATTTTTTAGAACTGGGTTAACTAGAATAATTAAAGTATGACATGAAATGAATATAAATTAATTACCAAGGGATCCTAGTGATTCATGAATGATTCCACTACCAGTGCAGAGGATTGACATTTACAGGTGTAAGGAACTAGGTTTTTAGAGCGATATTAATTATAATAATAACAACAAAAGAAATAATATTAATATTAATAATAATAGACACTAATGTCAATATTTTTAACGAATGTTTCTCCATTATTTTAATAGGATTGAAACATGATTAAAAAGTTTTCCCTACATAATATGAACCCAACCAATGAAACTTTATTAATTCATAAGATTTATTTTAGAAAAAGAACATACAAATAAATGCAACTAAATATGGGTTATTACTAACCATGGAGGTTTTACATCCATTAATAGTGGATAAATAAATTTGAGATAATATGATAGAAAATAATATAAAATATCCATGAATTGGAAATTTCAGCGATCATATTTATCCTTGAAGATCACTTATAGGCAAAAAAACATATATTTAAAAAGGGAACCACTAAAGTAGAAATAATTATAAAAAATATATAATATAAAATAATAAACTTGTCTTAAAATACGAGAGTTCAATTAAATATTTATTTAGTATGTCTATATATACAAATTAAATATGCTCAGTGTAAATATGGTCTTTTCAAATATGGTCATTGAAAAAATTGTAATTGAAAATATTGTCATTACAAATATGGTTGGCGGTCATACATAAAATAGTTATAGTGTATTATTTCATTGTTATGTAGTAAATTTAAAATTATAAAACCTACAATGAAATAAAAATATGATATTAAAATATTTTAAATATATATAACACTGAATCCCATATACATATAAATATAAAAATTATTTAAACAACATAAGATATATTTATTTAATTTGAATAAATATTTAAACTTCACTGGAGTAGTATAATTAAATTATATAAGATAAATAAATAAATTTCATATTATTTGTTAAATCATATTTAGTATAAATGTATTATTTCTGTTTTTTTTCAAGGTTTTGTTTTGTAAAGTATTGAATATTTTATCTTAATAGATTAAATTAATATATTAAAAATATTAATATATAATATCAAATATATTAAATTATTTTAAATTATCAATTTATATGAAATAATATTATGAATAATTGATGTTTAAAAACAGTATTTTTGAAAAAAGTAGTTTTTCTTATATTTTGTAATTTTATTTAAAAATAGAAATTATAACTGTTAGAATCTAAATTATATATATCTAAAATAAATTTTTATATAATATTTAAAAATTATAATATCATGAATTTTGTGTATTTTTCAAAAATGAATTATTTTTATGTGTGTAGTGCCAAATACTGTTTTTCAAAATAAGATGTCTTTTATGAGATTATTAGTATATAAGTATAAATTTAAAATTATTAAAATAATTTTATATGACCAAATAAATATTCTATAAGTGAATTTATAATTTAAAAAAATATTATTAATATTTATAATCCCATATTACAAATTTTTTAATTTATGTTTGGTTTTTCAAAAAAAAATTCCTTATAAATTCCAAATTTTTAAACGTAAATTTTATTAATTTATAAATTATATAAAAAATATATTTTAAATTCATAATAATTATATTCCAAAAATATAATAATTGAAATTTTATTTCTGGGCATAAATGATAAATTATTATGGTCAAAACTAGTTACTGTGGTGAAAACAAATATGGTAAAATAATTGTTCAAATAGGAAAAGGGGAAAAATGATAAAAACACGTTTAATTGATTTTTTTGATGTGTACATAAACCATATATTTTATAATCTCAATTATTTCTAAAATTTGGATCCATTTTACTTGAGTTTAACTTTCCATTATGGAAAATTTTAAGGTATTTAAAAAAACAAGACTCCTTTTCACTTATGAAATCCACACTCCTCTCCTCACTATAAATCAGATTAAACATCCATTATTTTTCCAATAGTCTTCCCAAAACTCTTCAAAATGATACTATAGACCTATATTAGGTCTGGTATTCTCAATATACCAATGATCAATGATTTTCCCACCACTGCAAAGGGGATAAACCAAATTGATAGGTACAGATTTATAACTGCTTCTTCCTATTTAATTTTTTAATTATTAGAATTTAATATTATAAATATTTTACATTGTAATCCATTGGGTTCTACTTAAAAGATTAGGATTATTCTAGAATGGAACCTTTATACTCTACTAATACTCTTCATCCTAAAAGAGACACTATGGATGACACTAAAACAAACCCCTAATCTAGTTTAGATTATAGCATTAATTCTATTCCATAAATATAAATTTTACCATATGATGAACATATGACTCTAATTGATATAATAGATTCTAGAATACTTTTCACCCTTCATGAACTGAATAGTTACAAAATTAAAACCAAAATTTATGTTCAATCTTTTGACAATGATGACGAGCAAGACATAGCCGATTAAAAGTATTATGTAGAGAATTTGATTGATCATATGGATCTAAAAAAATGGATGTTTAATCAAATAGGAAGATCAAAAGTATAAATAACAGACTAGAACATGGAAAGGTGCATTTTTTTATCTTAACTAATATATAGTCCCATGGTTCATCTTTGGGAATTGGAATTAATGAATTGAGGATGCAGTCTCAGTCCATGATGAATTTATAATATTTGGAAACCAATGATAAAAAATTATTTAATGAAGTAGGGAACATCATGTGAATACACATATAACATAACTCTTATGAAGTTATTGATTATATTTTCGAATTGATAGATAGTGATGTTTGTGTAAGGGTTGGTGTCCTGAGAAGAAACTGTTTTTTACATTGATTACATGAATGTTCAGTTATTATATATTGTTCGATGTTGTGATAACTATAATATAATAATGTCCCAGAATATTTGTTTCATTGATAAGGTCATGGAAGATCCCTGCTATGATGAGAAACATGAAATTCTATAACAATATTCTTAAATAAAGTTCTACGGTTGGATGACATAATATGATAGGACACATAGTATACAGACCATCATGTGCGAGTACTCGTAAGAAGACGAGACTCTCTATCACAGAGTTCTCACTTGGTAATCTCCAAGATGGGAGATTATGTGAACAGACCTGCCAATAGAAATTCTGCATGTCTTGGTGTCATCGGACATTGCTATCTAAGAGCGTGTGTAATGTTCCTTAGACTGGATGATTATCATTAACTAATTTCATGACTCGCCCACGTAGATTTACTGACGAAAACCGTCATGCAGATAGTTGGCGGGAAGTATGGTACGTTGGGTGCTTCACAAGTGACATGTTGTTAATGGATAAGTTGAGGAAGGATTTCCCTTCCATTTATGGAATTTTATATCTCGATGCTTTTATTGAAATAAAACTGTCACATTAAATTCCATGGCAATGGTTTTAACGAAGAGTTTATTTTAGGTAGTCAACGAACGACGGATCAAGCATATAGGTTTATGACACTGCCATGAAACATTCTTGATGATATATCAAGACAAATGGATTAAATTACATAGTAATTGTTTGTATGAGGTGATACGTCAATGCGTCATCAACTTCTTTCTCTTGGGTTCATTGACCCGTTCCTAGAAAGTAATCTTGGACTTTAGGCAAGCTCGCCTAATGCCAACGAAAAAGAGGCCTAGAGGGTCACACACAAAGTGTATTCAAGTATCTCAATTAGAATAATGATTATTACCGTACTTGGTTTAATAATTATTCAAGGAAGCCTAAATAGTTTTAATTATGGAGGATGAGGGAAATGAAAAACAAGATATACATGTCGTGTATTAAAGATTACACACCGCATAGTTTTTCATGGAAAACAAGTACAACGATGGTTATTAATAATTACATGTCATGTAGTTTTCTTTATGAAAAGGAAATGAATAAATGAAAACAAGATATACATTCCAAGTACATTTAATGTACACGCTGTGTAGTTTTCAATGAAAAACAAGTACACGCCGTGTATTTATTAATACACGCAGCGTTGTTTTTCCAGTCGATATTTCGAGGATATAATATTGTTTTAAGTGATATTTATTATAATCAGCATGGGCGCATGTCAAGCAATTAATTATTCGACATGGGGGTTTAATGTATGAGTCAATGAAATAAATAAAACGCACAACACATTTATTTATTTTCATAACACTACAACCTCAAACCTGATTATAAATATCCTCATAACCCCAAATCTTTTCCTACCCCCGTGTGAGACACAAAAATTCTAGAGAATTCTTTCAAGGCCGAAAGAACCACTTCCTCCAAGAACTCTCTCATGACCGAGAGAGATCCTCTACCATCAGATCAAGACGATCTAAGGTGGACAACACAAGAAAATGCTTCTACACGCTAGCACCATGAGAATCCTTTGGTGACATCCAGAGATATGAGGTACACGTGTGGATCACCGCTAGAGGGAGTCTATGCTTGGCTTCTGTGACGCAACGATGGATCACATCGACAACGTGATCAAGAAAATAAATGAAGAAAGAACACCCAAAAGGTATTTCTTTATAATTAATTATATTAATTATAATCAACCTATAACGATCCTTGTTTTTGGTTCCGGGACAAACCTTCTTCTTTGTCCTTATCTATGATTTGATCCGTGGAGACTCGCGTTTATCATGGTATTGATCTCGGATTGATCGTTTATAATGAAAAAAATACAAGTGGGGACATCCACCCACGCTCTTCCGTTACGCCCAGAACCTTCAAATGATATCAGAGGGAGGGTACAACGTTGATTATAGTTATTTAATTTTCGTTGATAATTTACGCATTTATATTTGATTCAATTCGAAAAAGATCGTTCTATAAATCTGAATAAATGAGATCTGTTCTTCCTCCTTCGTTTCTCGATTCATATCACAGAAACGAACTTTTAATTTTAATTTTGATTAAAATAAAAATGAGGAACTCATCCAGAGGAGCCGCTCTTTCTATCTGTACAACATAGGATTACACGGCGTGTAATTAAAACTACACGCAGTGTACATTGGTTCAACGAACCGGCACTGGTCCCCCAAACCACTCCGTGTGAATTGATTATGCCTAAGTTTTAATCACGCCGTGTTAACCAGAATTGAATGGCACGTGGAAACCAGAATACATGGCGTGTATGTTGGAGCAAACCGTCGTGTAGTCCGTTCCGACCCAGGTGAAACCGTGTACAAAGATACGCCGTGTACCGCGTACATAGGATTTCTAGGCCGGTAATCGCGTAACAAGGAAGTACACGCTGTGAATGATTCATCTACACACCGTGTACTCCAAAATTTCCAAAGTACAGAAAACACACCAAAGCCCCGACGTGTACTTTGGATAAAAGGTGAAAAGAAAAATACACGCCGTGTAATTATAAACCACATGCCATGTACATTCCAGAAATGGAAGTTCACTGGGTTTCCTCCAATTTACAAAGACCCATACAAGTAATATGGATGAGAAGAATCTCAAGGAAATTCAGAAAGGAATTTAAGATAATTAATGTATTAATTATAAGATCATAATTAATTAAATTAGAGTGCGTCTTTTATTAAATAAAAGAACGATTAAAAGAATTTGAATTCTAAATATTGGTAAATGTCATTGCATACTATTGATGATCATAAGCTATACCAAAGAACCTTTGTATGTGTATGGTTTCATTTAAATTTATTTAATTTAAATTTGTTGGCATGAAAGTCTTCTTCCAGTAAAATGTAGGGCCTGTGTGCCCATGGTTTCTTTAATGTAATCCCATGTAATGGAGGATCTCCCAAGACAGAGGAGAGGGTTCAAATCACGATGCCGAGGTGAAAACGATGCAAGAAGATACAAAGGTGGACAGGTGGGAGCTACAAAACACGAACCAACAGCTTCATGGATTTTTCCCTAGGTCAGGGTTATCTTATAAAAACCGGTAGATAAGTTAACCAATAGAAGCTCATGATCATGCCATCTTATTTTATTTCTGTCTGATTGCAAGGTTTTTTTATTATGTATGTGTTGTCGTGATCACATAATTAATAAAATTGACAATCATGAAAAGATGGAATAAAATAAAAACCGCACTATGCATAAACATTATAAGAACATGGTTAATCACTTCAGAAAGCATCAATTAATTTTAACAAGCATGTGATAATGAAAAAATACACATAAAGAATAAAATCCCTCAATACCATATTAAGTGAGACCATGCCTTTCATTACCTGATTATGGGCAAGACTCAATAAAACTATGTGTTTGAACAACCCTTGTTGGGACACTTACTTTTATAAAGGAAGCCCTTATGAAAGGTTTCGGGTTGACTTAACCATATTACATCAAGAGAAGTAGCCCTTGCTAGACTTTATGTAATATTGGAGGCAAGAGTTGAGGAAATCCGAGTCAGGATTTCAGGATTGGGGAGTCCACTCAACAGATCAAGGAACTGTAAGCTCACAGTTGGCAAAGACCTGCCTACCTAAATACTGTCAAATATCATGACCAACCCTTGTTGGGGTTATGCGAAGGGAAATATTGATCCCTTCCACTAGAATGTCAAAGCAACTGGACATTCTGAGTTCAACAGTTGGGGCCATTGGGACTTGATAAAATAGTGGGAGAATTAATTGATTAATTCATCATTTCTCATAAATTGTAATCAATAAAGTAATAATAAATCTACTATTTTAAATTGTAGAATCAAGATGAAAAACTCATCAACCACATTTTCACTGCGATCAATACTGGATAAAGGAAATATCCTCACCGGAAGTAACTTTCAGGAATGGTTTAGGTGCCTTCGGGTTATCCTACGCCATGACTGAATGTTTTACGTGCTAGAGTCCTCACATCCTAATTCTCCTCCCTCATGGGAAAGTGATGAATATATCCTAGTCTATGATCAACATTTGAACAATACTCTTGATGTTCAATGTTTGATGCTATCATCGATGTCTAGTGAGCTTATGATGTCTCATGAAGACATGGATGCCTATAGAATTCTCATGCACCTCCGTGGTCTATACCAGGAGAGAGCAAGACATGAAAGGTTTGAGATCTCCAAGGCTCTATTTCCGAGTAATCATGGAGAGGGTGCCCCAACCGGGACTCATGTAGTCATGCTCATTGGATACATTGAGCGCTTGGAGGTTCTAGGGTTTAAACTCCCTGAAGAACTTGATACTGATCTCATTCATGCATCACTTTCCCAGAGCTTCTCAAACTTTGTTGTGAACTTCAATATGAACAACATTGAGAAGTCTCTGTCTGATATTCTCATCTTCATTTTCCAAGTGGACACTGAAATGAAGCGTGAAGAGCGTTCTGTCCTCATGGTGAATATGAGGAAAGGGAAGGTGAAGAGCTTTAAGCCCAAATATTCTTTAAGGCCTTCCAAGAAAAATATGATCAAAGGGGAGGCAACAGAATAGGATGTTGTTTGTTTCGCATGTGCAAGAAGGGCCAATGGAAGAAAAACTACACCCAGCCAAGGAAGCAAGGGGAAGCTTCATGTGTGTTTTTATCGAATGCAATCTATATGTTTATACTAATTGGGTATTAGATAGTGCCTGTGGTGATTACATATGTATCCAAATACAGGAACCAAGTAGATTCAAGGAGATTGATCGAGGGGAGGTAGATCTATGAGCAGCCAACGGTGCCAGACTTGCTGTTGTAGCTGTCGAGGACTACCACCTCACATTGCCTACTATGATGGTCTTGGTTTTCAAAGGATGTTATTATGTACCCTATGTAACTAATTTTTTTTTTCAGTATCCAGATTAGATAATTATGGATTCATATTCATGTTTGGAAGTGGATGTTGCTATTTTTATAAAGATAACATTTGTTTTGGTGGGGCACATTTATATAATGGAATTTATGTGTTAGACTACACAAACCAATTAATGGCAATAGATGAAAAAGTAAATTCACATGACTCATACCACTCCCAACATTGGAATCACCGTCTAGGTCATGTCAACGAGAAACGTTTGACAAAATTACATCAAGATGGGTATTTAGATTCTTTCGAACTAAAACCACTTGGTGTATGTTGTAACACCCCAAGATTTCATAGTGTGTTATTTTTTCAAAATAATTCAATTACTTGCACTACACGCAACACCGAGTTCAATCACACCATGACATACAAAAAAAAAAGCCATTCAAAAGAGGTTATGAATAGTATTATCTAAATTTTAAACTTTATATAATCCTTATAATTTTAGAATCCATATTATTAGTTTCTTAGATATAATGCAAGAACAAATTCATTTTCAGTATTGTAATTTTATCAACTTTTAATAGTGAAACATTTTTAAATACAATAATTTAAACTTTTTGACTAAATGGGGACATCAAAAATTTAAAATGAAACATCTCAAGCTTCCACGGTATGCTTTCTTTGAATAATACAGTAGCGTGTGTTGTACGCAACTTCGAGTTCTAACACACACCACAACCAATCAAACTAGCCTTTATGAATAGTAATACCTACTTTTCGAAATTATATATATTTTATATTTTAAAATGGTCTTCATTTCTGGATTCGTAATATCGAATTTAGCCTAAGGTGAAATTTTGGTACTTTTCAGATAACTTTCATATTTTGATGAATATTGACAATTACTAAATTTTAATAAAAAACAACTTTTTTAATCAAATTAATTAATAGTGATAAATTATGAATTTGAGTGGTTTTAAAGTATATTTAGAATATATTTTTTACTATTTAATATAATTTTGGTCATTAGAAATAATTTTACAATTAAACCGAACATAAACAAGTGTCAATCTTTTGACAGTTATTATCTCTTAAACACACGCTTTTTGTTTTGACAGTGGGAATTAATTTTAAATTAATTTCTGCCACTTTTATGTTTTGAATTTAGAAAAAAGGATTCCATATTTGGAATCAGGATTTCCAAATTTTGTAAATAGGTAACATTTATTTTTAGACATTTTGAATAGTTACTGTGGTAAATATTTTATTTACCATGGTTAAGGGTAAATCTGGTAAATAAGGGTTAAAAAAATAATATTATAATAATACTAAATAACCCTAAAACGTGTCATAGACTTATTGGTTGATACATGTTCGACCATAGCCATCGTTGGGTCGATTTTGGGACCCCATGGATCCACTTGTAAGTGATAATGACAATTTATTTTAATTAAGTTAAAATGAATACAAAAATGACACAAGCATATATCTTTTAGAAAAAGAATTGTTACATAAAGTTATATATGTTGGATTTTAGATTATAAATATTAATTAGAAAGATAAAAAGCTTTCCTAGATAATGATATTTTATTTATAATCTTTAGACATTAAATAATTTATTTTATTTATTACACAATGATGATACAGTAATTACTATAATAGTGAAAAATTAAAATAATTGATATTATAGATACCCAAATAAATATAATATGAAACATTTAATGAATTAAA
This sequence comes from Viscum album, assembly GCA_963277665.1. NCBI lineage: Eukaryota > Viridiplantae > Streptophyta > Magnoliopsida > Santalales > Viscaceae > Viscum > Viscum album. The sequence goes on from OY728122.1 coordinate 604,524,746, forward strand.
CTAATTTTATAGGATAATATGATATATTAGGATTGATTTAATTGACTATTTTCGAAGTAATCAATCTGTTATGAGTTTCACAAAAATCAACTATTGAATAGTGTAAAAATTGACATAAAAGAGCTCTTAAAACAAATATTATATTATTAATTGATATTAAATTCCTAAAAATCTAAGGTTCGGCCAAGAGTCTTATATAATTATAGGTTAATCATTAATGGACCACTTGGGGGTCGCTTGGATGTATTTAGCAAGTTTGTTAACCATATTATATAAAAATACAAAGAGACATTGTAAAAGTGAAACTAATTAACTTAGAGTTAAAACATAAAGATAAGGTTAATATAAGTACCAAAACCTGTCAAAATTCTATTGGTTGAGTTGTTTTAGACCAATCCCCAACTTAACCTTTGAATAATCAACTTTGTATCCATTAGAAACCGAATATGAATTTATTATAAATTAATATTTCTAGCTTTTCCAAAGGTGCCCCTCACCCCTCTTATAAAAGGGAACTCCTCCTTCTCATTTCATCACACCTTCAAAGCCTTTTGGTTCGAAAAAACTATGCCCAATTACTCTCCCAACTTCCCTCACTACAACCTAGGGGTCTTAGTTTGATCAGAAAGCCAACCTATGGAGCCCTTTTGATCAAATCAAAAGGAAGAACCCGAAGAAGAGGTAATGATTTCACCACCCTTTTCTAAGTTCATTTCTTCTTCCACTTCTTCTTCATTTGTTTTTACCATTCTAAAATAATAAATCCAGTATCATATATATATTGTGATGTTATTATATATATGGTACAACCATATTCAGTATTCTATTCACCCTTTGAATAACATGTCACCATACGTGCGTACGTACGGCTTACCGTCTCCACGTTGTGGTGTAATTGTTATTCAATATATTATTATTTGGATGGGTATAATAATGATGTGTAACTCATGTAAATAATATATATAACATGTTAATGATTCTGTATATATGATATAACATCCATTTATATATTATTTTAATATCAAAAGAATGATATTGTTGCTCGTGCGTACGTACATACTACCGTCTCCACGAACACGATGAGATTCATTCTCTATCATATCCATTCAAGTATAATTATCATTTGATGATTTAAAAATGATGTTTAAGGACTTGATATAATTCTGGATATGAATAAGATACAAAAAACATGGCTTATGTAACAAAACATATAAAAGAAAATGAGTAAGTTAACACCCGAAACGACGATAATTCTAACATATTATTAACAAATCAATGTTAAAAGATCTTATATGATATCATATTAATGTATATGATTATTGTATAATTTAATAACAATTATTTCACCATTTTACAGGAGGTTAACCTACCCTAACCAAGGAAAAGTACAAGGTAATGGATTTTCATCTCACTCCTTATTCCCGTGAGATTCATGCCATATTGCCACCATTACCTTTTGTGTGGTGTATGTACTGTCCATAATTATATTCTTTGTGTAATACACTCTAATTTATGTGTATTTACATATTCATTGTATGATACCTCTTTTATGGGTTTTATGTTTCATATGTTACCAAATTGGTAAGGGTTATTTCACAATCTCTTCATTATCCGAGGTTGTTTATACGTAATAATCTACTGGGATCTCTTTATCATCCACATCCATGTTTCTTAAAAATGTATTTCAAAACATTTTTACTATTTAATAGAATATGAGTTAAAGTAATTTATACCATTTTTGACTTTTATAAGTGGTTTATAAAGGAATATTTCGGTCATTTTCAAAACAAGGTCCTTTTTAACCTTTTCGACAGAATTAAGGTAAGAATGTTTTTTTAATTTATACGGCGGGTGTGGCTATTTTCTGCAGTTATAAAATCTTCAAAGCTTCCCTTACAAGATTATAATAATATTTTAAAATAAAATTTTTTATTTTATATGGATCTTAAATGATTTCAAATTAAAAGGAGATATTTCTTTAAAAAGAATATTGATTTCATCTATGTCAACATCCTATTAAGAATTTTAAGATTATTTGAAGTTGATTTATTATGATAAAAAACTTCTATATTTTATTGAAGGTTTTGTGATATGTTTGACTGTGGATGTGCTATTTTTATACCATTCATAGTGTATGGTGAAATTATTTACATTTTGTATGCTAGTTTTAATACGAATGTTTATGTTTTGTTTAAACCTTTTCATATGGGAATGCATTGGACTTAGTAAGTGATGGTGGAGCCCGCTATAGATCCTCGATGCATCAGAAGGTCTCATGAGACAAACTAGTGTCTTGGCACAAGGCCTTGACAAAATCTTATTTGTAGTCTTGGCACGAGGCCTTGGCTATGTGGTTATGATAGTCTGGCAATATGCATTCCAACATTATGAAAGTGGTTATTGATTTTGCATGTGATTATTCGATTAGTAGAATATCCATGTGAATAAGTAAATGGAATTATTTCATTTTATTTATGTCGTACCATGTTGAAAGTTCATGTTTGAAAGGCTTTTGTTTTAGTTATACATTGCCTTAGATGTTTATTCTTATTTATGAAAGTTTCCGCTATATTATTATCCTTACTGGGAATTTGAGCTCACCCCTTTTCTATGTTTTATTTTTCCCTGGAAGTGAAGAAGTTAATTATGAATGACCTGTAGGGATATTATGTGGGGATATGAGTGTGGATTATGGAGACATTATGTTTTTGTAGTAGTTTTTCATTTTATGATGTAATGTAAAACTTATGAATATATCTAGTGTTTCCAAGGCTACTAAACCAATCGGTCTTTCGAGATTTGATCTTTCTTGTGATCATGACAATGTTATGTAATAATGCACCGACTCTGGGTAACTAGGGTCGGGGCGTTACAGTTGGTATCAGAGGATGTTTAGTACAAACCTTGGAAGCTAGATTTACATAAACTCTGATTAGAGCACGTAGACCTAAGATGAACATTGAGGATTAGTGTAGAAGAACTTTTTAGAATTTTGGTATTGTAGAGATTTTGTGAGTTTTCCGAACAATACATCCCTGTATGGATACGAACAGGTAGAGGTGGCTCTGGCACAGATGTACCTAGGGGTAAAACCCGAAAACACCTCTTTGAGCTAGACTCGAACGGGAACTGGTGCACGACAACGGGCCTTTCTGCACTCTTGGTTACGACACTCCCGGGGGGTATTCTTAGGATAATTCTCATTTTCTTTACAAACCATTATGAAGGGTTTATGTTGATTTACTTCCTCAAAGGATAAATTTTTATGATTATGGATTATATCCATAAATAGTTCAATTTATGTTAAGTATTTTATAAGTATGGGATTATGTATTTTGATTCATAAACTGATCTAGTGTATCCCATTGTTTAGAAATGGCACCCAGTAGAAGGAATGAGAACTCCAGAAATGCACATGATCCAAAGAGAAGGAAGGATCATATCTTTCATGGTCTTGAGCTAGAATTTATAAGAGAAATAGTCTGCCATGTATTATCATCATATGAAGAAATAATATCATGTGTTGATAAGATAAGTAAAGATTTTACTGAGTCCTATGGATTTGAAGGGAAGCAAGAGAAGAAAAGGATGAAAGAGAGAAAGATGGATAAAGGGAAGAGGGAAAAGAAGAATTTTCCCATATGTGGTAACTGTGGAAAGAAACACCCTGGAACTTTACTGAAAGGAATGGTAGTTTGTTATAAGTGTGGAGGAAAAGGGCACAAAGTACGTGACTGCAAGGGTAAGAAAATGGTTTTAAATGTACAATGGTTCATTTGCAAGGAGTTTGGACACTACGCGAACCTATGTCCCAGTCATCAGACTATGACACAAATGATGCTATTGGATAATAATCAAGTTATGATACTACCACAGATAAAGAGGAATGATTAGAGTTATTATGTTGATTATGTCAATTGAGTGTTGTATCAACAATGTACTTGTTATAATAATTATGGAGTATATAAGGATTGTACTGCAGTACTATTTCATTAAGGACTTGAGATTGTGTGGAACAAAGAAAAGTGACTCAATAGCAGGATAAATTTTTGGAAAATATATGGTTGAGAGAATGATAAATCATAATATAGTTCTGATACTGAGGTAGTGATTTAGGAATAATATGTGATTGTTTTGGATAAATTATATTGGATATTCTTGACTACCATGGAACTGATTAATGATTTGTATATTCCATCATTGTTGGGGTTTAAAACATTTTTGGATTAATGAAGTATATCCAGCATTCTATATGGAATAAGGGAGCATGAATGTAATCAATAAGGAATATGGTAATACATGATGAAGGTATTCATATGCTATTACGGGGTAAAAATGATCTATATTATGTTTACCTTCCTTATAAATGATGGACTGTGAGTTTGGACAGAAGTATTTTGGATAGTTCTTGTTTGGATTATTTTGGATTGCCATAAAAGGACAACCCGGAGGTCGGGCGGCAACCCGTCGCGTCCGGCAAGGCTGCGAGACTTGAACCCGCAACCGAAGGGCGACAAGATATATCCTGGATTAAATAATGTAGTTTTTATTTAAAGATCTTGTAGATGAATTATAAATTAGTTTATTTTGGAACCCTATACGAATAGTGTAAATAGAATTTTTTTACATTCTATTATCTTTTAGAGTGAAAGATGAGTTTGTGGTAGAAATAAATTAATGGATAAAACTCTAATTATAAAGTATATCTCCTTATGATCTTAGTCAATCTCATAAATAAATTCCTCAATATTAAGAAAAGCAACTTAGAACAAAAATGTTTTCCTAGATGGTACCTTAAATCGTCACTAATTTATGGCTTTGGGATTGTTGGCCTTTTCATAGCCATGTTCTCTACCACTCTCCATCAGATAATTGATGTTTAGATTTTTCTTCCATATCCATATTTTCCTACATGGAACCCTAGTATGTGTTATTTTCGGTAATCTTCATACTTTCGACTCTTTATTTTAAATAGAGGCCTCATTAATTCATTTTTCGATGTGGGATTTCAACTAAGATATTTTGAAACGTCAAAAATGTGTTATCTTAATACCCTATGTTTTGTTGAACCGATGGTATTTCAAATCATCATAGATTGATGAATTTAAGGACCTCAATTTTATACTTGTTTGTGATTGATGACCTCAATCACTACCTATAAATATTTACATTTTTTCCTCCAATTATATGTCTCTAATTGCCACCAATGTTCTCCTAATCGAGATCATAATTTGGTGGTGACCCTTTCATTTCTCTTTTCCTCATATTAAGACTAAATTTTAGTAACCCAATTTCTGATGTGGGTTTTCCCACAAATATATTTTCTATTTTCAACCTTTTATTTTCGAAGAACAATTTCAAATTGCGAGGATGCAATTTATTGAAGGAGGGGAGAATGTAACACCCCAAGATTTCATAGTGTGTTATTTCTTCAAAATAATTCAATAACTTGCACTACACGCAACACCGAGTTCAATCACACCATGACATACAAAAAAATCCATTCAAAAGAGGTTATGAATAGTATTATCTTAATTTTAAACTTTATATAATCCTTATAATTTTAGAATCCATATTATTAGTTTCTTAGATATAATGCAAGAACAAATTCATTTTCAGTATTGCACTTTTATCAACTTTTAATAGTGAACCCTTTTTAAATACAATATTTTAAACTTTTTGACTAAATTGGGACATCAAAAATTTAAAATGAAACATCTCAAGCTTCCACGGTACTCTTTCTTTGAATAATACAGTAGCGTGTGTTGTACGCAACTTCGAGTTCTAACACACACCACAACCAATCAAACTCGCCGTTATGAATAGTAATACCTAATTTTAGAAATTATATATATTTTATATTTTAAAATTGACTTCATTTCTGGATTCGGAATATCAAATTTAGCCTAAGGTGAAATTTTGGTACTTTTCGGATAACTTTCATATTTTGATGAATAGTGAAAATTACTAAATTTTAATTAAAAACAACTTTTTTAATCAAAATAATTAATAGTGATAAATTATGAATTTTAGTGGTTTTAAAGTATATTTAGAATATATTTTTACCATTTAATATAATGTTGGTCATTGGATATAATTTTACAATTAAACTGAACATAAAAAAGTGTCAATCTTTTGATAGTTATTATCTCTTAAAAACACGCTTTTTGTTTTGACAACGGGAATTAATTTTAAATTAATTTCTGCCACTTCTGTGTTTTGAATTTAGAAAAATGGATTCCATATTTGGAATCAGGATGTCCAAATTGTGTAAATAGGTAACTTTTATTTTTAGACATTTTGAATAATTACTGTGGTAAATATTTTATTTACCATGGTTAAGGGTAAATCTGGTAAATAAGGGTTAAAAAAATAATATTATAATAATACTAAATTACCCTAAAACGTGTCATAGCCTTATTGGTTGATACATGTTCGACCATAGGCATCTTGTGGTCGATTTTGGGACCCCATGGATCCACTTGTAAGTGATAATGACACTATTTTAATTAAGTTAAAATGAATACAAAAATGACACAAGCATATATCTTTTAGAAAAACAATTGTTACATAGGGTTATATATGTTGGATTTTAGATTATAAATATTCATTAGAAAGATAAAAATATTTCCTACATAATGATATTTTATTTATAATTTTTAGACATTAAATAATTTATTTTATTTATGACACAATGATGATGCAGTAATTACTATAATAGTAAAAAATTAAAATAATTGATATTATAAATACCCAAATAAATATAATATGAAACTTTTAATGAATTAAACTAATTTTATAGGATAATATGATATATTAGGATTTATTTAATTGACTTTGTTCGAAGTAATCAATCTGTTATGAGTTTCACAAAAATCAACTATTGAATAGTGTAAAAATTGACATAAAAGAGTTCTTAAAACAAAAATTATATTATTAATTGATATTAAATTCATAAAAATCAAAGGTTCGGACAAGAGACTTATATCATTATAGTTTCATCATTAATGGACCACTTGGGGGTCGCTTGGATGTATGTAGTAAGTTTATTAACCATATTATATAAAAATACAAAGAGACATTGTAAAAGTGAAAATAATTAACTTAGAGTTAAAACTTAAAGATAAGGTTAATATAAGTACCCAAACCTGTCTAAATTCTATTGGATGAGTTGTTTTCGACCCATCCCCACCTTAACCTTTGAATAATAAACTTTGTATCCATTAGAAACCGAATATGAATTTATTATAAATTAATATTTCTAGCTTTTCCAAAGGTGCCCCTCACCCCTCTTATAAAAGGGAACTCCTCCTTCTCATTTCTTCACACCTTCAAAGCCTTTTGGTTCGGCCAAACTCTGCCCAAATACTCTCCCAACTTCCCTCAATACAACCTATGGGCCTTAGTTTGATCAGAAAGCCAACCTAAGGAGCCCTTTTGATCAAATCAAAAGGAAGAACCCGAAGAAGAGGTAATGATTTCACCACCTTTTTCTAAGTTCGTTTCTTCTTCCACTTCTTCTTCCTTTGTTGTTACCATTCTAAAATAATAAATACAGTATCATATATATACTGTGATGTTATTATAAATATGGTACAACCATATTCAGAATTATATTCACCCTTTGAATAACATGTCACCATACGTGCGTACGTACGGCTTACCGTCTCCACGTCGTGGTGTAATTGTTATTCAATATAATATTATTTGGATGGGTATAATAATGATGTAAAACTAATGTAAATTATAAATATAACATGTTAATGATTCTGTATATATGATATTACATCCATTTATATATTATTTTAATATCAAAAGAATGCTATTGTCGCTCGTGCGTACGTACGGACTACCGTCACCACGAACGCAATGAGATTCATTCTCCATCGTATCCATTCAAGTATAATTATCATTTGATGATTTAAAAATTATTTTTAAGGACTTGATATCATTCTGGATATGAATAAGATACAACAAACATGGCTTATGTAACAAAACATATAAAAGAAAATGAGTAAGTTAACACCCGAAACGACGATAATTCTAAGATATTATTAACAAATCAATGTTAAAAGATCATATATGATATCATATTAATGTATATGATTATTGTATAATTTAATAACAATGATTTCACCATTATACAGGAGGTTAACCTTCCCCAACCAAGGAAAAGTACAAGGTAAGGGGTTTTCATCTCACTCCTTATTCCCATGAGATTAATGCCATATTGCCACCATTACCTTTTGTGTGGTGTATGTACTGTCCATAATTATATTCTTTGTGTAATACACTCTAATTTATGTGTATTTACATATTCATTTTATGATACCTTTTTCATGGGTTTTATGTTTCATAAGTTACAAAATTGGTAAGGGTTATTTCACAATCTCTTCATTATCCGAGGTTGTTTATACGTAATAATCTACTGGGATATCTTTATCATCCACATCCATGTTTCTTAAAAATGTATTTCAAAACATTTTTACTATTTACTAGAATATGAGTTAAAGTCATTTATACCCTTTTTGACTTTTATAAGTGGTTTATAAAGGAATATTTAGGCCGTTTTCAAAACAAGGTTCTTTTTAACCTTTTCGACAGAATTAAGGTAAGAATGTTTTTTTAATTTATACGGCGGGTGCGGCTATTTTCCGCCATTATAAAATCTTCAAAGCTTCCCTTACAAGATTATAAGAATATTTTCAAAGAAAATGTTTTATTTTATATGGATCTTAAATGATTTCAAATTAAAAGGAGATATTTCTTTAAAAAGAATATTGATTTCATCTATGTCAACATCCTTTGATGAATTTTAAGATTATTTGAAGTTGATTTATTATGATACAAAACTTTTATATTGTATTGAACGTTTTGTGATATGTTTGACTGTGGATGTGCTATTTTTATACCATTCATAGTTTATGGTGAAATTATTTACATTTCATATGCTAGTTTTAATAAGAATGTTTATGTTATGTTTAAACCTTTTCATATGGGAATGCATTGGACATAGTAAGTGACGGGTGGAGCCCGCTATAGCTCCTCGATGCATCGGTACGTCTCATGAGACAAACTAGTGTCTTGGCACTAGGCCTTGACAAAATCTTATTTGTAGTCTTGGAACGAGGCCTTGAATATGTGGTTATGATAGTCTGGCATTATGCATTCCAACATTATGAAAGTGGTTATTGATTTTGCATGTTATTATTTGATTAGTAGAATATCCATGTGAATATGTAAATGGCATTATTTCATTTTATTTATGCCGTAACATGTTGAAGGTTCATGTTTGAAAGGCTTTTGTTTTAGTTATACATTGCCTTAAATGTTTATTCTTATTTATGAAAGTTTCCGCTATATTGTTATCCTTACTGGGAATTTGAGCTCACCCCATTTCTATGTTTTATTTTTCCCAGGAAGTGAAGAAGTAAATTATGAATGACCTGCAGGGATATTATGTGGGGATATGAGTGTGGATTATGGAGACATTATGTTGTTGTAGTAGTTTTTCATTTTATGATGTAATGTAAAACTTATGAATATATCCAGTGTTACCATGGCTACTAAACCAATCGGTCTTTCGAGATTTGATCTTTCTTGTGATCATGCCAATGTTATGTAATAATGCACCGACTCTGGGTAACTAGGGTCGGGGAGTTACATATGTCATGCGTGTCTACAATGAAAAATGACCAAATCCCCATTTAGCGGGAAAGGTGAAAGAGCTAAAGAGCTTCTAGAATTAGTTCACACAGATGTGTGTGGTCCATTTCCAGTTGAGGTAAGGGGTGGGTTCTCATACTTCATTACTTTTACTGATGATTTTAGTAGATATGGATATATATACATAATGAGGTATAAGTCAGATTCTTTTGATCAGTTCAAAGAATACACATATGATGTTTAGAACCAGCTTGGTAAGAAGATTAAGAAACTCTGCTCAGACAGAGGAGGAGAATATCTTAATCAGGACTTCATTGACTTCTTACAGGAGTTTGGGATTCTATCTCAACTCACTCCTCCTTACACACCACAGTGGAATGGTGTAAGTGAAAAGAGGAACCGCACCCTATTGGACATGGTGTGATCAATGATGAGTCATGTGACTCTTCCATTATCCTTTTGGGGATATGCATTACAAACAAAAGCAGACATACTAAACCAAGTACCAACTAAATCGATAAATGGTATTCCATACGAGTTATGGAGTGGAGGAAAAGCCATGTTATCGAATTTACATGTGTAGGGTAGAAAATCATTCATTAAGGCCTCTTCCGGTAACAAACTTGCACCCAGAGGAACAAAGTGTATCTTTATAGGATATCCCAAGGAAACAAGTAGATATTTCCTATACAAACCCTCATACAAAAAGGTTACAATAGCAGGACACTCCATATTCTTTGAGAGGGAGCACATATCCAAAAGAGAAAGTGAGAGCGAGATAGACTTCGATGAAGTCGAGGCTCATGATACCCATGAGTTGGTATATGAACAGATTCCACAAAGCCCCGTGGAAGAACAATCTGTTCCATAGACACAAGAACTGCTTAGGAGCATGAGAGAGGTGAGAGAACCAGAATGTTATGGTTTTCTTGTCACCGAGGATGGTTACTCATTATTGGTTGACAATGATGATCCTCTTACCTACACGGAAGTAGTTGAAGGCATAGACGTTGCCAAGTGGCAAGAATCCATGAATTCTAAAATGGATTCCATGTACCAAAACCAAGTCTGGATTTTGGTAGATCCTCCAGTTGATGTAAAGCCTATTGATAATAAATGGGTATTCAAGAAGAAATTGGACATAGAGGGGCAAGTAAACACCTACAAGGCACGACTGGTTGCAAAAGGTTTTAGACAACATCAAGGAATTGACTATGATGAAACCTTGTCACTGGTTGCGATGATGAAATCCATCAGAATACTATTGGACATTACTACTTACCATGACTATAAAATTTGGAAAATGGATGTAAAAATATCTTTCCTTAATGGGGACCTCCAGGAAGATGTCTACATGACACAACCTAAAGGGTTTGTGACTCCAAAGGATGCCAACAAGGTATGAAAGTTTCAGAAATCCCTTTATGGATTAAAGCAAGCATCAAGATCATGGAACATTCGTTTTCATGAAGCTGTAATGGAATTTGTCATTGTTAAGAATGACGGTGAGCCTTGTGTCTATAAGAGGTTTAGTGGGAGTGCAGTCATTTTTCTAATAGTATATGTTGATGACATATTACTAACTGGAAACGAAGTACCTGTCTTACAGTTAGTTAAGGCATGGTTGTATAAATGCTTCTCCATGGATGATTTGGGTGAGGAAGCATATATTCTTGGGATTAGGATCCATCGTGATAGATCCAAGAGAATGTTGGGCCTGATTCAACATACATACATTGACAAGATACTGAAGAGATTTAGTACGGAAGAATCCAAGAGGGGATTATTGCCAGTGTCACATGGAATTAATCGTTCCAAGAAAATGTGTCCTCAGACACATGAGGAAAGAAAGGGAATGGAAAGGATCCCTTACGCATCCGCGATTGGGTCTGTCATGTATGATATGCTATATACGAGGCTAGATGTTTCTTATGCATTAAGTGCGGTACGCAGATATCAAGATGATCCCGGAGACCGCCATTGGATGAAATTCAAGACTATATTTAAGTATCTGAGTCGTACTAAGGATATGTTCATCAATTATGGAGGAGATAGGGAACTAGTCATCATAGGACATGTATATGCTAGTTTCCATACTGATGAAGATGACATGAAGTCACAGACTGGATACATCTTCATTTTTATTGGAGGTGCAGTGATCTGGATAAGCTCAAAGCAAAGTGTGGTGGCAGATTATACAGTAGATTCTGAGTATATCACAGCTTCTGAGGCAGCTAAAGAAGCAGTATGGATGTGATGATTCATACAAGAGCTGGATGTAGTACCGAACAATAAAGATCTTATCACTCTCTATTGTGATAATACTGCAGTGGTGGAACTTACAAAAGAGCCAAGGTCACATCAGCGGACAAAGAACATACTTTGGAAGTATCATCTCTTGAGGGATTTTTCTTAGAGAGGTGAAGTTGTAGTAAGCAGTATTTCACGGAGGACAACGTGGTAGACCCCTTGACTAATGCCTTGACTCAGTAGAAACACGATCATCATGTGAGGTCTAGCAGACTAAAAGTCGAAGGCAGTTGGCTCTAGTCCATGTGGGAGTTTGTAAGGGAAGGTGTCCTGAGAACCAACTGTTTAGTACTTTGATTACATGAATGTTAACTTATTATATATTGTTCAATGTTCTGCATAACTATAATATTATAATGTCCCGGAATATTTGTTTCATTGATAAGGTCAGGGAACATCCCCTCTATGATGAGAAACTTGAAATGTTATAACAATATTCTTAAATAATTTTCTACGGTTGTATGACATACTATGATAGGACACATAGTATACATACCGTCATGTGCGAGTACTCGTAAGAAGATGAGACTATCTCTCATGGAGTTCTCACTTGGTAATCTCCATGATGGGAGATTATGAGAACAGACCTGCCAATAACAATTCTGCATGTCTTGGTGTCATCGGACATTGATATCTACGAGAATGTGTAACAGTCCTTAGACTGGAAGATTATCATTAACTCATGTCATGACTCGTGCACTTAAATTTACTGATGAAAATCGTCACGTAGATAGTTGGCGGGAAGTAGGGTACATTGGGTGTGTCACGAGTGACTTGTTGTTAATGGATAACTCGAGGAAGGAATTTTCCCTTCCATTTATGGATGTTGATATATAGGACCTTTGATTGAAATAGAACTATCACATTAAATTCCAAGTCCATGGTTTGAACGACGAGTTTATCTCAGGTAGTCAAAGAACGACAGATCAAGCATATAGGTTTATGACACTGCCATGAAACTTGCTTGATGAGATATCGAGACAAAGGGATTAAATTAAATGGAAAGCGTTTGTATGAGGTGATACGTCAATGCGTCATCAACTTCTTTCTCTTGGGTGCCTTGACCCATTGCTAGACAGTAATCTTGGACTTTAGGCAAGCTTGCATAATGCCAACGGGAAATAGGCCTAGAGGGTCACACACTAAGTGTATTCATGTATCTCAAGTAGAATAATGATTATTCTCATGTGTGGTTTAATAATTATACAAGGAAGCCTAAATCATTTTAATGATGGAGGAAGAAGGAAATTAAAAACAAGATATACACGCCATGTATTAATGATTACACGCCGTGTAGTTTTTCATGGAAAACAAATACACGTCGTGTATTAATAATTAAATGCCATGTAGTTTTCGTTATGGAATGGAAATGAATAAATGAAAACAAGATATACACTCCGTGTACATTGAATGTACACACCGTGTAGTTTTCAATGAAAACAAAGTACACTCCGTGTATTTATTAATACACGCCGTGTAGTTTTTCCAGGCAGGATTTTGAGGATATAATATTGTTTTAAATGATATTTACTATAATCATCATGGGCGCATGTTAAGGAATTAATTATTTGACATGGGGGTTCTAAATAAGAGTCAATGAAATAAATAAAACACATAACAGGTTTATTTATTGTCATAACTCTACAACATCAAACCTGATTATAAATATCCTCACAACCCCAACTCTTTTCCTACCCCCGTGTGAGACAAAACAATTCTGGAGAATTATTTCATGGCCGAAAGAACGTCTTCCTCCAAGAATGATCTCAAGACCAAGAGAGATCCTCTTCCATCGGATCAAGATGATCTAAGGCGGAAAATGCAAACAAAGGCTTCTCCACACTAACACACGGTGAATCTTTTGGTGATGTCCAGAGATACGTGGTAAATGAGTGGATCACTGCTAGAGGGAGTCTACACTTGGCTTCTGCGATGCAAAAACGGATCACATCGACAGCGTGATCAAGAACATCAAAGAAGAATGAACACCCAAAATGTATTTGATTATAAATAATTAAATTAATAATAATCAACCAGTAACGATCCTTGTTTGTGGTTCTGGGACAAACCATCTTATTTGTCTTTATCTATGATTCGATCCATGGAGACTAGCTTTTATTATCATATTAGTCCCGGATTGATCATTTCTAATGACAAAAAGCCAAGTGGGAACATCCTCCCACGCGCTTCCGCTGAGCCCGGAACCTTCAGTTCTTATATAGAAGGTGCATGAATTCAAAGATAAAGATAATGAGGATTAATTACATAGAAATCCATTTAGGAAGGTGGAGGTGCAATCTGATGTTCAGAGGGTTGACATAGAGGATAGTGACATTGAGAAGATTTAGAATAATCTATGAACATTTAAGAGAGGGTATCATCCTAGTGGTCAAGGATATGAGCATAGATGTTTCAAATGGAATGTTAATTTGGAGGAAAAATGTGACCATGGATATATGATTAGTAAAAAAATTGATCATAATTTAGTTCTATGAGGGTAGTTTATGCATGTATAAACCCATCCTACTATCATACATTAATTTTTATTTCTTTTTTAATAAAGGGAACCACCTCTTCCTAATGAATGACTTTTGTGCTTGTGTGGACTACCTTATACATAAAATGTTATGTTTTGTTTTCCTTAACCACCGTACACGGCTGGTCCAAATGATGAATTTAATAGATAGTTTTTATATTTATAAAATTATTAGGATTCTTAATTTATAAAACATTTTATTCATTCCACAAATTCAATGGAAAATGAATTCGTCAACTATGTGTTCATGTGAAATATCACATCCACTAGATGAATGATTTCGTAATTTATTTTCATCAACATCATATATACATGGATGGTTATGAGAATGGGTTAAGTTGATAAAAATTATTTTTATGACATCATTATGGTTTTGGTATAAATAATTGGATAAAATTTTATGTATTTGATAGAAAAATGTAAAAAATTAATTCAATCATTTAAAACAAGTGTACTAAGCGGAAAATCATTAAATCAAATTATGTATTATTCCATATAAATTATTTTTTATTATATTTAATCAATAATTATGATGTATCACAATATTTAACTCTAACTTATATCCTCATACAACAATTTTAATGGTTTTGCAACTAAATCACCTCATAATCACCCAATAAACATAGTATATTCATGTTTGGGTTAGTTTTACTAGATACAAGAAAACTAAAATGAATTTATTTTATGGATGATTATGAAAACAATATTATTGAAATAATATGATATATATATTTAAATAATTTTTTTGGGTTTATAAATTATGTATCAATATTTAGCACATTAATTAAGGAAACACCCACTATAGTAAAAAATAACTGAAAAATGTTCATTTAAGATTTCGTCTTATTAGATAATGACTAAAGTACACAAGAAAAGAAAATTTTATCTTCCTAAATTAATAGAATTATTCAATTATAATAATTTTAATGAAAAAGGAGTGATAAACATTTTATAAAAAATAGTAACAACACTACTATTACAAAACTATTTCAACATGATTATGTTAACCCACTCCAAACATTAAAAATAGGTAATAACTATCTAATATTACTATTGTGAAAAATTAAAAATAATTTTTATAAAATTTTATGTATATGAAAAATGTTTTTAAATAGGTGAATAATATATTAATGTTTGTTAGATTTGATCATATAGTGTATTCATCTTAGTGTAGAAATAAGATAATATTTTCATTGTCTCAAATTAAATTTCTTGAGACATATTTATAAATTTAACTTATGTTAAATTAAATATGGTATGATTAAATACTAATTAATGTATTTTAACAAATTCATGGGGTTTTCATAGTTATATCATAATCTTTTTTTCAATCTATATATATTTAAAATATACCCATCTTCAAAGTGATTTTGATTAAAATATTACTCAAACAGTAATGGTTTCATGGCCAATATTAATTTTAAATCATGATTGGTTTTGAATGATAATCCATCTAAGGAATTTTTATTCTTTCTAAAACCTGTGTTTACTTCTTTTGTATATCCATGGGGTTTTATATGATCCCTTGATATTTCATTTAATCATGAATCATATTTTACCCAATGATTATCTTATAAGTGAAACTGACCCATCTATTATTTCTGGTCAGGAAACTTCCTTTTTAAATATTTCTACACATTATATGATTTTATTAGAGTCTATATATTTAATTAAATAATTCAATATGTCCATTTTATAAGAATTTATAATCTTCAAAAAATAAAACAAAATTGTAACATTTTCCTTAGCGTTATTTTTCTTTAATTATTAAATTGATTCACTTTTTTAACATTTATGATATGGAAAAATATTTGTGACACCTTTTTAATTTACTATGATACAAAATTTATAATATTTAACTATTTTATATTAGTAAATATTACCCTATATTTAGAAATTATTTTTATTTATATTGACTTTAAAAAAGATCATGGATTTTTCTTGTTTCTAATGTGAATTTTCTTAATGCTCCTGAGAATATTTATTATCCAGATCATTTGACATACATTATGCTTGATCAGGTATATTATTATAATATTAGAATCTATCATATTAGTCTAGTTGAATTATTTTATATTCTTATCTTTTAGAGGTTTGATCCATCACTTCCTTTTTCATTCCTAATCATATACTATATATAATCCTATGTTTTCACCAAATGACTTTCCTTAGAGAATACCATTTAATAGTTTATTGATTGATGGGTCTTCATATTGATAAAATTTATCTCTTTATTTTTAAAATTATTCTTTAGGCTGTTTTCTATTTATCAATACAATGTAAATATATTATTATTTATTATATTTTTTATAGGTTGGGTTGGAGGACCCATTTTGTTTGGAAGGAAACCTCTCATTTTATATGGGTTGAAAGGGAACCCTCACAATAATCAAAGACCCAATAGCTCATAGTTACATTACAATATATCCCAATATAACAAAAGAATAATATGATATACATGGATTAAATTCTCTGAGTGAGTTGTCTACGTCATGTTATATTACCTGTAAGATAAGACACCACCTCCTATGGGTAATCATCCCACCACATTCCCCATCAAAAAGTTGCATCTCCCCTAGAATTAATTGTTTTATCATGATAGGATGCCACATAATATTGGGGAACTAATCATATCTAAAACGATGAAAGATGGATGAATGATAGGTTCGAGGAGTCCTATCTCTCTTTTGAGACACACACCTAGAAATTCCCATGTGGGCTTCACTTTCATCATCTTCCTATGGATTTTCATACTCAAATCATTCATATGAGTATATGGTCATATCATATGGAACCCCTATAACCCGCATATAATGTTTGTTGTTATGGATTAATGAAAATATGTAACACAAAAATCCCTTAAATTGAAACCACCCATACAACAGAGATTTTCCACACAACCACACAACCATCCTACTATCTCGATATATTTTACTAGTCCTTTTCACTCCACCTTCTACCCATTGTTACAAACCCTACAGACCTATTTTTTGACTTATAGTTATAATGGATTCAAATACCTATAGCGTAAATATCTTTAACGGCTCAAAGTCCCAATTGTATGATATGAAAGACCAATGCGAGTGAATAGTTTCACTGTTACAATACTGATATATTACATACTACACTACATCTATTGTAATTTGGAATTACCCAATACATGGTTCGTACATGGGACTCATTGATGCATAAATACTGATTTTTACCACTAACTACACCCCTATCTTCAAAAATGTGAGTATGAGTTCTGTTCGACTCCCAATAGAGGGCTATAAAAAATCCTATTATGTGCCACATGTTCACCGACTAGGAAATATATTTGAATCACTTTTTCTTATTTTTTTTTAATTTTAAGGTATTTATAAAAAATATACTGAATATCATTGTATAACTATTTTTTTCTAGAGGTTTATATTTTATTTATATGATTCCATTTTAAAATTAAGTGATTCCAATTTTATTTCCATGGGTTATTTATGATATAATATTGAATGATTATCATGTGGAATGTCTTATGATGAATTTTTTATTTCTTTGGTTTATTTTGGATGTGATCAGTGATTTATTTCAACTGTCCCTCATAAGTATAGTTGGTGATGGGTGGTGTCTTATATCTCTATAAAATGAATTGTTTTAAAGTTTAAATATCATTGGTAAATGTATTTATGATTACCTTTTTAGATTCTCATATTCATGGGAACAATTAATTCCACTCTTGAATGTAATGTTCCCTATATAAATGTTTGTTCCAAATTGGGAAGTTATTTCACAGTTCTATGGTTGTTCTCGTGACCATGATTATATCTCATGAGACATTTTTATTGAGTCGTGTTTATTCACTCTTTTGATTAATGTGTTTCATTACTCCAAGTTGTATTCCATTATTTATGATCAATTATTTTTTGGTATTATTTTTTTAATTACATTTATTATTCCCATATTTTCAGCTTGTGTTGACTTATTATATTAAATTGGAATCAATTATTTTTACACTTATTGATTATCTAAAAGAACACATTTATTATGTTTTAATTTATAAGGGATATGAATATTATTATAATTTATAATAATTATAGGAGGGAGTATTGTGTTTAATAATTATGGTGAAATTTTCACAATGGAGAAAGAATAACCTTATTACTTTTCTAGACTCTAAATACACTAAACCTATCGATACATGGATATTATTATTTTTGAAATGTAATGAATTACATCATTTAACGGATGTAAAATAAAGTCATGTCTAGTATGGTTTTCTATAATTTCTATCATAGAAAAGGATTAGTTATTTTTTGAGATAACTTTAGTAACATTTTGGTTCAAGGATAGAGAAACATAGTGAACCCCCTAAAGATGATTCTATGTATATGAGGTTCCCTAAAATGTTTTTAATGATTTGATTAGGTTGTGTTCATAGAAAATACCCCATATATTGATACTGAAAAGTTTGTACAGCTATAGAACATATTCAACAAGAAGTAATCTCCTCAAAAAGGGTTAATTGAGCATTGACTAGTTCATCACATTGATTCACATTGAGTGAGACAAAGAATACAGACCTAGCTAGAATCAACTGGGGGATATTATCAAGTTAATAACATACCCATTCTGAACCATTATGACGGATTTATTTCCAATTTAATTTATGTTATAAGGTTTAGACTTAAAATATAACCATACTTGATCTAACCAATGTTAAATTAGGATCAATATAAATTGAAATAATGGAACTATCAGATAGTGTGACAATATAAAAGGAAAATGTTTTTTATTGTTGAAAATACATTTATGGTTATCATAACTAGCCCGTATTGTTAATGTTTTTTCTGTCCAGATATCTCTTCTTGGTTAACTAATGGTTGTAACTTGAAGGAAACATGAGTGAGAGATATAATATAGATATTAACTCATTGAAAAACCCATAAAAATGGGATGTAGAATGAAAAAAATTAGGATTATGAAAAACCAACAATCAAGAAATTTGATTAACAATTTGAACATAATCAAGGTTTAAGAAACAAAAATTAAAGAATGATAGAGTCTCATGAAGTATCATGTGATGAAGATGATGATGTTTTTTTCAATATTATATATGTCTAAATTGGGTAAAGAAGCACCAAGGTAGTTTTCTCAAGGGTACTTAAAGATGATTTACATATAGAAGAGGGGGATAATTAGTAATAAGCTTCCATGGACAAAAGGATTAATTTTGTTAACATGATTGTGATAATTAATGTTATTTCTAAAGATCCACTATTAGTTTCGATGATTTAGATTTGAGAAATTTGAGTAGTATGAAAACTAGTCCACAAATAAAAGGGATAAGAATAAAATCAACATTAATAGCCTCCTAGAACACAAGATTAATGAAAACCCTATGTAATGACAACTATTATGGTGGATAATGGATATTATGTTGTTCTAGGTACACTTCTTTACCACTCTCGATTTTCGACTGTATCATGCCTTGTATTTATTCACATACAACAAAATTAAGGATGATTAATGATAATATATTAATAAAAATAATATTAAAAAAATGAATATCAAGGATAAAACTATTTTGAGTAATGAAATGTGTTCCTTGTGATTTTAATGTTGATATTTCTCTAGAAATTATATCCCAATACATATGTATAATTTATATTTTCATACCTATTTCAATTGAAATATGATAATTAAAAATGAGGGGAAACAATTTTTTTGGGGGGATGATATGTAATACTAATGGTTTTGAGATCCACTATTATTATAATAATAATAATTATTATTATGATTTATATCTATATTTTTAATCATTTTATTTTTATACATTTTAAAGGATTGAAACATGATTATAAGTTTCTCCCTGTAAGATCTGATCCCAATTAAAGGATCATCAATCATTTATAGGTGGTACCTTACAAAAAAAGAACAGTAAACAATGTATTACTTACCATAAATTAGTACTCACCATGGATTAAGTGCGTATATTAACAGATTATAAATCAATTAATGACAATATATAAGAAAGAATAATATACTCATGAATATGAAATATTATGATTCCAATTAAACCGTCAGGATCACCAATAGAAAAAAATATAATTAAAAAGAGTAACTTAAAAGGATAAAACATTATGAAAAATCTTTAACATGATATAAGAATGGATCCTTATAAATTAGTAGGGGAAATGATGAATGATTTAGTATGTCTATATATAGGATTGAAATATGACTATTATAAATATGGTCACTACAAATACTATCATTGAAATTTTTTTCATTGATCAAATATCCAATAAGTATACCAGATTCAAATATTTTGGAGTATTAAATTTATAATAATATAATTAGCAATGAAATAAAAATGTGAAATTAACATATCATACATAAATATGTATTCTTTACATATAGATATCAATACAAATAATTTTAAAATATTATATGATTTATACATGAAATTCATATGAACAATTTTAATATTTATATGGTAGAAAAATTATGGTTTAAAATATAATTAATTAATTTTATTGGTATTTGTTAAAATGTAGATAATATAAAAGTAATAGTTCATTTTGAAGAAATTTATATCTAAGTATTGAATATTTTATCATAATAGATTAATTTCAAGACATTAAAAATATTATTATATATTAAATTACAAATGTAAATTGTTTAAATTAAATATTATTATGAAATAATATTAAGAACACTTATGGCTTAAAACATCATTTTCAGTAAAAATTATTATTTCATAGTATTTTTTTATATATAGGAAATATATTTATAAATTTCATATAATAAAATTGTTAAAACTAAATTTATTTTTATTCATATTTTCAATATTATATTATAATATTTTTTTGGGATTTTATTATTTTTATCATTTCAAGGTGAATAATGAAAAATACCACTTTTACTAATGACATGAGTTTTATATAATAATTAGTATATAATTATGAATTAAAAATCTATAAAAGTAATTTTTATAAGAAAAAAATGTATTATAAAATTGAATTTATAACTTGATAAAATGTTGTTTTAATTTATAAACTAATATTTTATATTTTAGAATTTTATAAATATTTTATATGAAATTTTAATTTAATACATTATACATTTAGTATTTTGAAATAAATTTATAATAATTTAAAAACTAAAAAAATTGTTTTAATAATTTTAATCCTTAAGTAAAAATGATATAAAGATTTCCATTTTATATATGTTCATAACGTATAAACTACATATGTAAAAACTAGTAACCATGGTGAAAACTAAGATAGTAACAATGATTTTAATAAGTTATAAAGAAAAAAACATTTCACAAATATTTTTTAATTGAGTAGTTTTGGTGTTGATAATACTATAATATTAAAATATCTAACATTTCTATATTTTTGACTCATTTTACTTTATATTAAACATCTACTATTGAAAATTTGTGGGTATTTAAAAAATAACACTCATATTCAATTATAAATGGGGAACACCTATCTGCACTTCCCCTCATACCAATAACAAAATAGCTTAGACAAATGCTTATATAAGTATATTTATTTATAATTATATTTTATTGTAATAATGTTATAATTTTAAACCACACATTCCTTTTACCATAGAAAATAAAATATAACATTTTTGTGTGCATAGACTACTGCCTCCCGAAAACACCATGTTTCATTTTAGTAATAATTTTACATGATTTGTAATAATTTAAAATTTAATAAATAATTATTATATTTATAAAATATTTTATATTCTTAGTAGTTAAAAAATATTATTCATTCCTCCCATTCTATGGACAATGAGATCGTGAACCATGCATACATGTGAACTACCGACTCCATTGGAAGATTGATTTTTGTTTTTATTTCCATCACCACCATACATAGTTGTTCATTAGAATCATATTTAAGGATAAATATTAAATATTTATTATCATTAGGTTTATTTTATTAATTTATGTAAAAACAATTAATTATATGATTGATAAATGATTATCATAAATTCAATCATTTAAAAAATCATACTAACAGTGAAATATTTAATTCAAATTATCTAATATATTAATATACAATAATTTTTATTATAATTAATTTATAATCATGATATATGAATATTTATAAAACTGAATGGAATAATTTTCATAATGGTTTAATTTTATTTCAACTAAATCACCGCATAATAATTAATTATGCATTGTATGTTCATTTTTGGGTCAGTTAAACTACCTACTTCAACAATTCAATGAAATTTCATAGTGAATGATTATGAAAAATTAATCACACGTATAATATTGTATGAATATTTAAATAAATATTATTGTTTTTTCTAGAAATAATACATCAATATTTTATGCATTAATTAAGAAAACACAATTTATTGGTCGAAAATCACCAAAAAATGTATGTTGTTGATTACCTCTTGGAAGATAAAGACTAAAGTACTATTAAAAATAAATTTAAAATTAAAAAATAATTATATTTCATTTATTATAGTAACATAATTTCATTTTTAATGGTTTTTTTGGAATAACAGATAGAAACTCCGCTATTCTGAAGGAAGTTCCAAATAATCATGATTAACTAGATCCAATATCTAAAATAAGAAATAAAAAACTAATATTACCATTATGAATAATTATAAATGGTGTTAATAAAAGAAAATGTACATGAAATTTTATCTAAAATATCTTATTAAGTAATCTATGTTTTTTATATAATATCATAGGGTTGATTAAACATAGTGGGTGAACAATATTTGAGGTTATTTGTCTCAAATGTAATTTATAGAGACATATTTCTTATTTTGAACCATGATACCTTTAAAATTGTGTAATTACATCCAAAATGACTTATTTTACCAGATTTATTGGGTATCAAGAGACATATAATGTTATTTATTTAAATTTCAATCATTCTAAATTTTTCCCAACATGAATGTTGTTTTGAAAATTTTTTTACTCAAACTATAATGGATTTGTTTCTAATCTTATTTTAAAATAATAATTTTTTTTAATGAATATGCTTAATGGAAATTTTTATTGTTAATAAAATATCTAATAATTTCTTATTTATATGGATGATTTCTTATATGTTCCCATGATATTTCATTTCCACTTGACTAATACTTGATGTATTTCTTATATGTTAAATTGGCCAGTCTCTGATTTTCAATTAGAAATCATCCTTTTTTCTATATCCTTTTTCATTAGATGATTTTATAACTGAACTTATATATTCTAAAATGATTTTTTATGAATATTTTCTACTAAATTATATTATTCAAAAATATTGAAATAAAATTTTAATATCTTCCATTTTCACTTTTTTATCAATGTGTAAAAAGAATATATTTTGATGTTTTTTTTGTATAAAACTCTTTCCAATAATATGGAAAAAATTGATTAAGGAATCATTGAAGCATTTTTTGGTTGATTTTGTTTGTTAATAATGAGGGTTCCCATAGTGACTTTTTGAGTTCAAGAGATGTTTTTGACTATCAATTTCGACCAAGAACAATGAAAAGGAATGGATGGAATTAAGGTGGTATAAAAAGGAATGATAATCAGTGGCACTAATTTCCAATGTTTCAAAAAAAATTGGATTCTAAATTGGAAAAGGGATAAACATTTTTTTGGAAAAGGATGTTTCACAAAGGAATCACTGTGGTTTGGAATCTTGTACCAATGACATGTTTTGGGATCATAATGTCTAAAAATGGAGATGGCCAGATGTGTGTGATGGATTTGGAAATGTGCATGAAATATGAGGTTGTTTGAAAGAAGCCTGCATGCCCAATGGGACATTAAATTGTGTTTTGGGTGCCTAGAGGGGATCTTTCGCGAGTCACTGAATCTTCCACGTAGGGGTTAGATTCATCTATAAATAAGAGGTGACCCCCCTTATTTGAAGTAGGTATACACCTATAGGAAACCTGAGCTTTGGATTATAAATAATTTAATGAAAAATTAGTTACAGAAAATAATTTTTGACTTATGAAGGAATGAAAGTTGACATAAGATTTGAGTTGCGCATAAGAATCAAGTTGAACATAATTTTTGTTTCACAACAAAATTGAAATCTTTCATGAATGGTATTGATTTTGCATGCAATACACAGTAAGGATTTCACGTAATATTTGGTGTTGACCTGTACATATGAGGTAAAGAAAAATTCATAGGTGGTTGAAAGGGGGACATCAATAGAGAATCAACATATAGTAGATAATGCATTCATTTTAGATAATAATGGGAACTATAAGTCCATAAAATGTGAGTGGATCTCTTCAAAGTGTAGTGAGTGAATGAAGTGGAAGAAAATGATCATTCCTAACAGTTTTCTGACATAAGAAGAGACATAGGGAGTGACCCTATGGAATGAAGTGAGTAGGGCCTAAAAATTGTAAGGGTAGTAAGCCTGTGCATAAAATAAATCTATCCCAAACATTTTAATTGGAAGTTATTTTTTGGGGATTTGGTACCATATCACATCATTATTGTATGGTTATTAGTTATTCCTCAGTTAGGGTGCCACAAGAAAAATTATGTCTGCCTCTGTGTTTTCATTCCTATATTACCTTCCAAGCGTCATAATCAGATAAAGGAGTAATGAATAATATCAATATTAATAGTTATGTTAAAATAATGAGACCCTTATAATAAGGAGGTCATTATCTAGTAGGGTATGGATAACTTTTTAAATAAATATCCATACACGGATTCAGACCCTCATGTGGTATCCAGTACCATTTTTGACCTAACACTTCATTTTTTTTCATTTTATACGATACATAATTTTTAATTTTTAATGATAAAAAAACATTAGGAAATTTTATTTATAAACTATTTATATCTAATTTTTTCTAAAAAATATCATAGATGCGTATTATTTCCAAATAGATTTTTTTCAAATTCTCTTGAAAATGGTTTTCATCTACATCATTTAATATTAATTATTCTTGATCATGGATATTAATTTAATACAACCATCGAATATTTATATATGTATATGAATTATATTATATCATTCTACATCAGTGGTATGTTCCATTACCACCTTTTTCTTACATAATCATAAACTATGTATGATCCTAATAGTTAATCCAAATGCATTAACATTGTGAAAAAAATATTTATTATTATTATTTTAATTGAAGTGTGTTAAAATAGATTCCATTCATTTATTTATTACTAAAATTATTATTCTAACAATATAACCTTAATATATATCGTGGACATACCATATGCTTAATTATCATCACTGAATGGAATTTACAAAAAATGTTCCTGAATATCTTTTTGTACCCATTTATTTCCATTGGTTGATATTTTTATTATAATTATTTATTTATTTATAGGATTTAATTTGAAATGTATACGAATCCATTTCACTTTTTATTAATTAGTTTTGTAATAAAAGTGAATGATTTTGATCTGTAATGTTTAATGAATTTTTTTATTGTCTTCGGTTATTTATGATATGATAAGTTATTGATTCCTAGTTCCACTCATAAGAATAGATGATGATGAATAGGGTCCTATATCACCCTTTATTACATAAGTTAATTTTTATATCTCATCAGATAATTTATTTTCTAGTACCTTTTTAGTTTCTCATATGAGTGGAAACTAAGGTTGTTTCTCATGAAAGAAATTTTACATATATTAATGTTTATCATAAAGTTGAAATATGTTTCATGGTTTTATGATTACTAGCATGATTATGTTAATGTATACGGGAGTATGATTATTGAATCGTGTTTCTATACTATTTTTCTTCATTTTTTATCTTCCAATTCATATTCCATGATTTATTATCTATGCTTTGATGGGTATGAATTTTATTATGTTTCATTAATAAACATATATATTAATTTTTGTTTCAATTATGATATTTTGTTGTCATCACATATGTTTTCCCTTAATGAGTATCTGAGCTCACAAATTTCGTATTTTTCCATTTCCATACATTATGAAGATGATTATAACATATATGTTATAAAATATGGAGTCTAGTGTGGATTAATATGGTGAAATATTCACTAGGGTTGAAAAATAAGCTTTTAATATAGCATGTCTACGAAGACACTGAACCTAGTGGTCTAGAGATATTTTTATTTTTAAAATGTTATGTTATTAGTCATGAAAATTATTTAAATTTATGGAATGTGTAGTCTGGGATTCTATACCAATCCTATTATATCCTCAGTCCCAAAAGAGTATCGGGAATCTTATTTTATTGAAAGGATTCCACTTGATGCTAAATAATCAAGTCCAATTACATAATAATATAATATGATGTAATGTATAAAATATAGAAGAATCCTAAGTAGATGTTACTAGAAAATTACCTCTAATGATGGTAGGACCTACTCCAATATTTTTAACATGTTTATCCTTACATAATAAGAACTTCCTTATACTGTCCTTGAGGTATAAATCCATAATCCAAAGGACATAATGAAAATAATCAACCCTAACCTCTATATTAGAATCATCAATGGAGATCATCTAATAGGTGGTAAATATCTTCAATTGAATTATAAATATATTGGTTACTAGGATACATGAGTCTCCTGGAATCATTTCATATTACACTCATATGTACCCCATTGGAAGATACTCTAAAAGTGAATATTTTTCCCTAAAAGTGGAACTATTTTTCATCAAATTTATAGTCTGTTTTAATGTATCCTATGTTACTACATTGATAACATTTCAGTCAGTATCTTATAGAGATAATAGATGAAGGAAAACCACCACCTTGTACTCCATGACGAGAATCACATTTTCTTTCATAATCTCACTATAACTTAAGAAATATCAAATAAATATTACCCATGTTCTAATAAGTTTGTTATCTACCCCAAACAAACATTTTTTACAACACCACTCTAAGAGGATTGATTTATGGACCACTATTGAAAATGTTAACAAATTATATAGCATGTCTTGAGTTTTCAAAGACTATTTAAGAACCATTTTCTAAATCATTTCATTATAAGCCTTATAACTACTAAAATATGAATTGAAAATAATTTAATACAAGAACATGGTGTTTTAACCTATAGTAGACATAAATTATTAATAAATACCCATGAAGCCTTATTCATTCACCAATTATAAGGAACACAGGTAGAATTTATCAAAAAATAATCTCTTGAAACATTTCTTGGGTGAGGCCTAGGTGCATTTTGGCCACAAGAATCACATCCCACCATTGAAGATCCACCACACCTAATATGAATAAATATATAAAAACAAGCAATGGATTGATATTTTAATAATATCAAAGACGAAATTAAGGAGATTAATAAACTAATTGAATATATGTGGAGATACAACCCCCTTGAAAATTACAGGGTAGTGAAACTAAATATTCGTCACAATATCATTGGTTGATGTCTCCTTTCGGGTATCTACCTTACCCACTTCATGTAAAAACTACGAAAACCCATCTAAGACATAAGGGTCAAATTCATATGAAATTATTTTATAATTATCATCTTACCCTCTATACATGACATGATTTGGAATCGTATGATGATTTTTTAATTTACATTGTATAGAGAATGAATACTATCTACCTATAAAAACAACCCTAGGTCTTCAACCGTCTTGTATGGGTGGGGTCTAATGCCTTCCATTGTCACTCATTTACATTTATTATAATTATTTACAATCCTAACCACATTATTTATAATATATTAAATGAATTTAAATTGTCTTATAAATCATTTAGAACATGGTAAAATTAGGAATTTGGCCTAATGTAATAATAGGCAATTATCAGTGATATATAAGATAGATACTCACTCAAAAGAATCATTTATTTACCTATATTTATGTACTCCATAAATATATATATATATATATGAAAAAAACTTAATTATTTTTAGTATTTTTGTAAATTTGAGTCATTGATTGGTTTTGATAATAACATAGTAAACAATGATTGGAAATCACCTGGAATGTCAGGAAACTCTAATTGTTCCCAACTAGTAATTCTTAAAATGAATAATTATAGCCATGGACATATAATTGAACCCATAGAAAATTAAAAAAGAGATCATAAACTACCTTTGGTAACTAATTTTATCACCATAATTGTATTGACTAAAAATATTTATTGGTTACTTATAGAGTCTCTATGGTTATATTCTCCTATTTCTTATCAATTACCTCACACAAGATCCATAATTGAGCTATAATACCATGTTTTAATGTCGTTGATATGTATTCAGTAATGGTACTTGAATTACATTAAAACAAAAAATCAGGTGCACCTATGAAATATATGATCCCAGAATAAATAGGGGGGTACAAAATATTTTCAGGGGATATTATTTTCCACTTTATAAAAGTTATAATTAAAAAAAGCTGACCTAAATTTGGTCATACATAACCAATAATTTGGTTCTTCTATGTTTGGAATAAAAAAAATTCCTAATAAGGTTAAACATAAGATAATGTAGAGTGTGTGACATGAAATTTGCTTGTAGACCCTAAAAATCAATTATGTAAACACACTATATATAAATGAATTGATTTAGACTAGGTTAAAATTATAAATTTGAATGTTTTTTTATGATTAACATGTTATTTGGATCCAAAATAACACCTCTTTATGCCCTTCCTCTATGATGTTAAATATATTTGATATATCAAGTACCATTAGCAAATCCATGTTGTAAGAGACCAAATAGATCCCATATTAAGATTATTTCCACTAATTGTGATCTTGTATAAGATATTTTTAATGCATCCTAACTGGTTTATTTGTAGGGAGTGAGAATGAAATCTAAATAAGTCATCCCCATAGCACCTCATACGACTTTAATAAGATATTTTATATAAAATCAATGATACCAAGATATAAAAACAAAAAATTAACAATGAATATTCAATAATAATGATATTATAATTTCTCATTGGCTTTAATAACATTACACACTTTACGTACAGGATCCATTCCAACATTCCTATTGTGAGCCTCATCTCAAGTCCTAAGACGACACCTGGGATTCATATTCATATAGAATGAAAAACGGGTACCATTAAATACATCACAAATGTATTTATATACAACCACACTTACATAAAGTTATTTCTAATATATTTAGGGCCCTAAAATCCCATCCTATTGGAGGAAATTGAAAGAGTTATACATTCTAAAATCATTCTTGTAGACCATCCATTCAATAATTTGGGAATTATTATAAAAATTTAATTCATTGTGTGTCTCAATCATACCTCTCACCTTTTAATAATATTTTTTGTACTTTCTCCATATCATATAAAAAATATGCAATTATTTTGATATAATAATATCTTTATCAAAGTTGGATAATAGGCCAAAAAAATATAATGATAGGAAATCATGAATTACCAGATGAATATAACTATTGAGGAATATAATATATAAGTAACACATATTAAGACAAAATTATTCCAAAATAATCAGTAATTAATATGAATAAAAAAAATTATACATAAAATACAAGTCAAATAAATTAGTTGAAATAATTTGAAAATAATGTCATGCATGAACAAGAGTATAATTTTTAAATAAATTTTCCCATTAATTATTCTGTAAAAAAATTAGGATTTTAAAAATCAAAATATTATTCAATCCCACTCAGCACAAAACAATTACTATGTCCACCGTATATGACTATGATATGAAAAGGGCTAAATAGAATAATAAAATTATAGACAATATCATTGGGAACCCTAGAAGATGTGTGATTCCACCAAATGTTCAAATTGATTAACTTATAAGAGGATGATAATATGAAAACACCACATCCATAAGTGGATAATGAATCCAAGCATAAAATCTCTATTTTTACCTTAGAATCATCCTACAAAATCCTCTATAGTTACGAGACTGGTTGAAATATGTTCTTTTGCGGAGAAATTTTGAACCATATGTTACGGTAGGTTATGATTACACAAATTTCTATAATGGAATGTAATAAGAAGAAGATTAATTATTATTTTTTTTGTTTAGTTCCCCCAAGATAGATTCTATTCCCAATGGAATACACTTAGATCAATCCTCAGGTATAGAAACATTTAGGATCTAGGATAGGTGAATGAGGGATTTAGGGAGGAAGGAAATGGCATGATGGAAATGAAATCCTACATTCAAAACTATGTGGGAAAATATGTTTTAATAGAATGAAGCAAATATCCTTTATTAAATTATCTGTTCTATATAATATATTAGTTAATATTTAGAATTCCACTGATTACCCTAGTGGTTCATATAGAGCCACCACAGACCTCGCTCCCCTACCAGGTACCCAGGTCATGTCCACCAGGTAAATGATTATCTCCTCAACCATGTTTCATATCCTTTATCCTTCTTTCTCTACTCCATTTTTCACAAAATCCACCTAGAATTCCAAAAAAAAATGTTTAAGTGAGATAATATGGATTTATATTAAATAGAATAAATTACACATGAAGGCCAGAGCCATTACATGGATCTATAAATGGTTATCTCCTCCTCTTAAAAACAAATATTACTATCATTATCGGTGATAGACCCCAAATACATTGATTGGTTTTTATTTTAGAATATAATCAAGGATATTTTCAAAAATTTTCTAAATTTTGAGTTAACCCTTCTTTGCATAACCTCACATGATTGATGTACCACCTCTCACTAAACCTCACGATGGAATCACAGAACTAAACAAACTAAAAATAGATAAAATAACCTCACAACAAATATATATAAATATTAACTTAAAATTATGAGATATTTTTAACCAAACTATCATATCATCAACCTCCACACATACCATCACACAAATCACAACACATACAATCAGAATAGCTTAAAATTATTTCACCCAATAATTTATAAGTATCAAGATACCATTTATCCTGATGTTAATTTTCAAGGTATTGATAAATATATTTAAAATCCTATACATAGATTAATGGTCTATTATACTATAATTTGGGTTATTAATTATATTTCCATACCACACATATATAGTTCACCAGTTCCTACTATATTTTTCATTCATAAAACACTCGCTCTGACAATGAAGACTCAACTGAAGATGGTAATTATTCTGATGGTGACCCTAAAGTACCCCCCTTAATTGTCCACAAGTTATAGACTAGCACCATAATTATATCATCACCCATATGTAGAATTCATCACCTTTTAAAAAATTCCACATTTCCTTGAATAATATAAATACATTTTCCAAACACAATACATCAATAATATATATCATGTGAAATTTATGCATTCAAAACCAAGATACTAGTAGAAAAATAACCTTAATGTATATCACCTCCTTTATACCATAATTAAATAATAATGAATCTACCTACTCTATTATGTTTCCCATACCTAGAGTTATTGGCACTGTACTAGAACACTAAATCAATCCAGATACTATGAAAATTGATTATATAAAACATGGATTAGTACATAAATTTACTTAGTAGGTTCCACCACAAACATCAATTTATCCATGTGAACGAATCACACTGAAATAAACATGTAAAAAGAAAAAAATATAAATAATAAATCAATTATTAATCAAAAAAATCATATATTCAATAAAAACATCCATTACATTTTTAATATTCTACACACATTCCAGATTTTAAAATATCACAAAACAATATTCATGATAAATATCCATTAGTAATTTTATCCAAATAATAATGAAAATTTCCACCCATAAAGACTAAACTGAAATAAATCCTTGATTTTTTCCAAATTTTAGGACCTCAATATTTTATCACTCTTTATTTATCCACACACTAGGTCCTTGCTATAATATATTTGTCAGTAGGTCCATTGTAAACCAAAATGTACTGCAAATAAATTTTGGGTTTCCATCCACATGGATACTCCCCGACCACAACATACATCAGTTGGGATATTTTCCACCCTCACAGATAGTTATTTTATTACCATGTGACCTTAGAAAAGGATTCACCAATCTTTTTCAAGAATCATCATCACTTTACATCTAAATCCATTATCACAAATCATAAACTACAACAATATAACTAGTAAAAACATCATTATCATCACCATAAATTATCATAAATTTATTCCGACAACCTCTGATAATTTTATCATGCACTTGGTCCCCAATACATATAGTTGATCTTAGTAATATCATAATACAAAATCAATATACCACACAATCAACTTGGACTTATGTGATAAAAATCCTAAGAAATAACGTAAAATATCATTAATATTAATCATATACTAGGAAAAACAATGTTATTAAACACTATATTTTGTTATAATAAATCATAACATCCCACTTAACAATATCTCATAACGTACCGCACCTTTCCATATTCACACCTATAAAAAGGTTTAGAAAGATATTTGTAAGAGATTTTTTTAATATTTCCACTACATACACATCAAAAAAACTCTTATACAACATAAAATTAAGATACAAGATATTATTTGGGTGTACAAATTGTAAAAAAATATGGAATTTCCCCTTTATATTGTTACATGATGCATATTGATACAAAACTACCCTACTGTGAATCACTTCCAAGAAGTATCTTTTCTAAATAATTTGGCATGACCCCACTTCAACATGTCCCAAACCCTAGGTAACTCACTATCACATAAGCATATGTTTTAATTGACAAATATAATAATTTTAATTAGTGTCCCATAAACCATTCATATTTTTCATGCCTTACAAGAAAATTTTCAAAAACACAAATTTTCCTCTTAATATATTCTCTATAATATTTATTCATTTCATGCTAAAAATTAAATATGAAAAAATATCAAATAATTGATATATAATCATAAATAATATCAAAAAATATTTCCATTAAAAAAGTTATCAATAATAATCCCCTTGTTTGAATATTTCCACACATATCAGGCATGATATGAATATAGGAATTAAGGAATAGTAGATGTTCATAGAAGTTCTCAATTTGAAAATTTCATTAATATTAATGGATAATATCTAAACAACATGATGAATTCCCACAAAAAACAATAGACAATATTATTCTCATTAATTATATTATACATTTAAATATAAAATTACCTTATTATTGATAATATCTCAGATAAAATTTTTATTTATTCACTTATTGTGTTGTTCATTTCACTAGATAATCAAAACAAGGGAGCCTTTAAATATAACAACTTTGACCCTATGAATCACAGAATTTAATTACTGAAGCCATGTGTTCCAGAGGGATAGAATCTAGTAACTTACACCTTTAACTATTGATAACTGAAATTATGTATTTTTTATCATTATGTTTTTAAGATAGGGTGAAAGAATTACTTCTCTATAAGCTTGAGATAATTAGAGTGGTTTCTTAGATTTGTAGAAAACATCAAATTAGGAAAATGGTATAATTAAGAATATATGTGTATGGTAGTTAATAATAAATTTATAAAGGAACATTTATTTTATTTAATTTATGTTATTTCCAATATCAAATAATAATATTATTATTATTAGTATTATATTTTGTGGAATGAATTATATTTAATATAAATTTAATAAATAAATATTTATTTAAATGATATCAAATAAAATATATGAGTTGTAAAGGACAATAAAACTGAATTCAAATCTTATAATATAATTTATGAAACATGGAATAATAAAATATTCATTCTATAAAATTTTAAAAATATAATATTCATCATAAATGAAAATAAATATTTATTTTAATATTAATGTAACTTTAATAATTATTTATTTTAAAATTTTCATATTACCTATGACCGAAAAAACATAAGTAATAAAAGTCAACCCAGGTATTCTAAACTTAAATAATGGGGGATTAACTTTTTGTGATCAACATTACTCGAATAAATACAATTCAAAAATCTCGGAATATTTTTCCTAATGACATTAATTCGAATAAAATTTAATGAGACTCATGATACACATAGTGTGTGAGACTCTATTGACATTAGAAAATACCAATATGTGAACCAAACTAATGTCCAAAATCAATGTATGGAAACCCATTAAGAGACCCATAATTAATAAAGATAATATATGAACTCTAATAGACATAAAAAGAATCATAATGTGTAATAAAGTCTATTTATCTCTTCATATTTCATCAAGATAGATGCATACTTCTTTAATTACTATATATGCTTGACTTATAATCACTTCAATTCCAAAAAGGAACAATTCTAAAAACTAAAATAGAAATGGATTTACTCGGACTGTTCAATTTCAATCAAATGAAAAGACATGACTTCTTATAGTAATATGAAAAGGAAAAATCCATTATTGTATCATTCAATTAATGTCATATCACTCATTAGAGTCCCATTTTATGATTCCACTATTTTAGAATATTACATAATTACTATAATACATACATAAATTGTAACATCCCAGGTAAATAAAGAATATGACATTTTCATATTTATCCATATTTGTGAATAAAATATTAATATTACTTTAAAAGGAACTCTATGCTCTATGGCGTACCCAATACGCAACAATATGTTTCTTTCAAATCTTACGTTGCACTCTAATAATAAAATTATATTATTTTAAATTTTAGTTAATGTCTTCCCATTGTAATGGAGGGAATGTACAGAACTAACTAAAAAATGATTATATATGTTTGTCAAACATTTTTACTTTTATCCAATAAATTTTAGAGGCTTAAAATGCAAATGAATCTAATTTTAAGCATAAATATTCTAATATTCTTTAAAAGGTCGATTAACCGCCTTTTGATGGAGTACCCTTTTTAAATATACATTTGAAAATTTTATACATTTTATTTGAAAAAAAAATCCTTCTTTAGAATCTGGACATCAAAATTTACTTTGTGTAAATTTTTGTTATTTTTCCGATAAAGATAATTTTTAGTGAAAATGTTGCATTTTAATTCAAAACCTCTTTTTAATCTGATTTATTAATATGTATAGATTATATTTTTAATTGAGACTAAAGTTTATTTAGAATATATTTTTACAATTTAATCCAATGTTGGTCATTGGAATTAATTTCACTTTGAAATTGGAATTAAACAAGTATCAATCGTTTAATAGATATTATTTCTTAAAAACACGCTATTTGTTTTGACAGTAGGAATTATTTATTACATTAATTAATGAAAATTATATGTTTTAAATTTTTAAAAATAGAAATAATTTTTGAATTCAGAATATCAAATATATATTAGGGTGAATTTTTGGTATTTTTCTGAAAAACATCAATTTTTTGTTAATAGTGAAACCACTAAGTGGTAGTTAAAGAAACTGATTTTTTGTTTAAATGAAACTTTACCACTTATATTATTTTATTTTAAAAAATATGAAATAAATCTCTGTAATTATGAAGTAAAATGTGGTTCAATGAGATTAAAATAATTTTTTAGTGAATAGTAATATTTATGTTTTATTAATCGCGATTAAAGGTAATTA
Organism: Viscum album; assembly: GCA_963277665.1. Classification (NCBI taxonomy): domain Eukaryota; kingdom Viridiplantae; phylum Streptophyta; class Magnoliopsida; order Santalales; family Viscaceae; genus Viscum; species Viscum album. Next base: position 604,560,686 of record OY728122.1, read on the forward strand.
GTGTAATTTAAGGTAAAGATAATGTTATAATAATATGAAATAACCTTGAAACATGTCCTAACCTTATTGGATGTGTCATGGACGACCAAGAAATTCCATGGGTCAACTTGGGGACCCCATGGAGCCACTTTGGTTGGAAAATGACATTAATAACTTTTTATTTAAAGTTAAAATTAAAATGTCACAAACATATATTGTTTTACTAAAACAATTTTTACATGTGGTTATACAAGTCATATTTTTTACTATAAATATTCATTAGAAAGATAATACAATTTCATAAATCGTGATATATATTTTATAATATTTAGACATTAAATAATTTAATTTATCTATGACACCGTGATGATGCATTAATTACTTCATAAATGAATGATTTAAATAAAATGATAAGATAGGGTAAAATATAAGCCTTAAACTTGTCAAACACCTATTTTAAGGGTGTATTTAGAAACATTATCACCTTAGCCTCTAAATATATCCTTTTGGGACCTTTAAAATCCGAAAAAAAATTAGAATAAAGTAATATTTTATAACTTTCCAAGAGTGCCCCTCTTATTTTCTTATAAAAGGCCCCCACCTCTACCACCATACCGACACCTCTCAAGCCTTTTTCTAGGCCAAAACTTGCCCATTTCATCTCTCCAAATACCTCTCTCAATCATTTAAGCCTCAACTTTTGCATAATTCTCTTCAAGAAAACCTTTTGCTTCAAACCAAGAGGAGTTATCCGATTTAAATGTAATGTCTTCACCTGTGTTCTTTTGTTTTATTTTGCTTATACAAACCCATTAACTCTTTTTATTAATTTATTTTGTAACAACACCAGTATCTTCAATATACTAGGATGTTGTTATGTAAATTATTCGAGCTAAACTTACACACACCTTCATCTAATTGTTAAAGAACATACTGTTTCTGTGGACAGTGAATTACTGCCTCATGAAACGATGATTGTCAAATCTTCTCTTAACACCTTTAATGGTGGCCATTATTATGTCACTGTATTCTATATATGATATATATGGTATTTATTTTTTCAATATGCTTCTGTATTTTATATTTAAAACAAACCTTTATGCTTTTCATGTTGTGCAAATGTGATAATTTCTTACGAGGAAGTGTGGACTACCGCCCCCTCAAGTGATGTGACTCATTCTTGCAATACATGGAATATATAGAGAATGAAATTAATTAAATTATGTGACCTATAAAAAATATATATTATACTGGAATTATAATATATATATATATCTCAACTATTTTTAATTCCATTAATATGACAAAGAAATGAAAGTAGCGTTAATGCGTACGTACGGCCTACCGTCTCCATAAATGGTGCATTTCATTTATTTTTATCTCCAAAGGTTATGGAATATTATAAAATGAATATTTACTGGTTATATATGATATTTAAATAATTAATACTATTATGGAGATGATTTACGTATAACTACATGGACAATCATTTTCAAACAAGTTCATTTTTGACTCATGTACCAAACATCAACAAAAACGTTTGATATGAACTCACATTATTAACCAATTATTATAACATTATAATATGTGATATGAAATGAATAATAATATTTAAATGTGGAACTTAAGAAATTATAAATTTACCAAAGTTTATTATTCAGGAATATAATGAAATGAACATGACAATTTAGACTTGAGGTAAGGGATCCCACCTCTCTCTTTATTTTTAAGTACTCGTTTTAAGTAACTTACTTAAAGCTCATCTTTCTTATGATGGGGTATGTTATTTTATATTCCTCTTGCTGTAAAGTATATTTTAATATGATGAGAGACCCTATTTTATCTCATCAATCCATTTTTGGAAGTTTTATGTGGCGTCGTTAGGCTGCCAAATTTTCATAAGGGGATTTTCATCTCACTTTTTATTCCCGTGGGATTCATGCTTCATTGGCCACTATTTCCTTTTGTGTGGTGTATGTACTTCCCATTATTTTAATATTTGTATAATATAATCTCATTTATGGGTAGTTACATATTCATTGTATGAGCCTCCTTTCTGGGTGTGTACGTTTCGAAAGATGCCCAAATCGGTAAGGGAACCTTTCACCCTCCACTTTTTAAAAGACTTATTTTGTTATTTCTTTTAATTTACATATTCTAATGTTGGGATATGTTATTATATATCCTTATTTATGTAAATTTTATGTCCAAGTGATGAGATACCATTTTCTCTCTCATCAACTAATTTTATGAATTTTAAAGTGACGCCGTAAGGCTGCCAAATTTTACCAAGGGAACTTTGTAACCCAATTTCGATTTCTTTGGGTTCAACATGTAGTTATTGAATATTTCATCCTTTGAATATGTTTTAATGACCTATGATTGTTTTACACTTTATATCCACATATATTGGGTGTATTTATATTTGTCACACATAATTATGAGATCAATTTATCCTTAATTGATGGATACCTTCTTTATAAGGGATTTCATCTCATTTTACATTTATATTGAGACCTCATTGTTGTTATGCACAGATTCTCTCTTATATGGTGTATACACATTCCTTTGGAATATTATATCATGAATCCCTTTATTCTCATGATATTATAATGTTATGATAAAATGTTATTCCTCTAATATTGTATTCAAGTGTCACTCACTTTGTTAAAAACCCTTTAACTAAAATATCGTTTTAATTTTTTTAATGAATTATTCATATAAATATTTCTCGTTATTATACATGTTTTCAAAATGGTTTTAAATATTTATTTATATGGATATTGATGGCTTAAAATGTTAAAATATTCAATGTGGTATGTGACACTTTGATTCAAAAATCTGTTTATTAAATGTTTTAAATGGTTTGAATTTTTTTTAGAATGGATTCTTTATTTCAATATCTTAAAATGTTAAATTGTTATTGCAATGTGGGAATGTTATCTTTCCTTTATGATTAAGTAAGGTGATGTTATTATTTTATGGTTATTGGGCATTGGTTATGAAGACAAGTGGTTCCGTGATAAACTAAGGGTGGGTGAGCCCGATATAGCTCTCCAATGCATTGGGTAACACGATGGAGTTAAATGTTAAGGTTTCTCTGAAGATATTTAGGGAATACACTGTGATGGGTATTCCAAACGTAACCATGATGGTTACTCCCTACATAAGAATGTTATGAATTCCTCATGTTACCTTTATCACTTATTATTTATATGAGTAATCTATAAATCATATAATTTCATGAGTTATGTTAAATTGATTATGTTTTATGAGTAAAGTATGATTTGATTTATTCTTATGTATACATGGACTAATGTTTTCTTTCCGATTGTTATAACCCTTACTGAGCTTTTTATTCTCATCCCAAGTTTTTTTGAAAAGTTTTTTGGAGGACATAACGATGAATATGGTCATGTATGGGATCAAGGAAATGTCAGGCTATCTAAAACAAGTAACTAGACATGACTCTTGTGTTCAAGAGTTATTGTTTTGTTAAAAAAAAGTGGATGCTGAGTAGATGTGTCTAATTTGTAATCTTTGAGATGTAATAGTTATGTCCTAATTCTCTAAAACTCTAAACCTAAAAAGATCCTCAACGTGAATTATTCATTTAATTCAATAATAAGTAAGGTTTAATTCCGGGTCCTTATAGATGGTATCAGAGGTCAGTTTAGATAACTTTAGAGGTTAGGGTATTCTTTAAGCATAAGCGACATTACCATAATGGCTAGGATTTCAGAATGAGTCATAGTTTTTAGATAAAGTAAATGAGTAATTATATCTTAGGTATTATCTTCCTCATTAGTACATGATGATTTTGTTTATATACTCACATTGAAAGTTTTGGTTTTAGTAAATTGATGGATCTATCAAGCACCAAAGTTACAACGTGTTTGAAGGAAACTATGGTGGTTCTCTGATTAAGAGACTGGAGGAAATGGGGGATTCAATGAGAAATATCATGGTTATTTTAATCCAACTATTAGGAGTCATGATCAACCACTTGAACCTTGGTGAGTTCTCTAATGCATCATGTACGAGAGAACCAACTCGACGTGGAAGTTCAGGTAATAATTATAAAGCTATACATTAGGGTATATATGATCCTTACTTGTGAGGTAATTATGGGTAACTATATGTTATGATGGAATATGAACGACATGAGATAAACTTAAGGTTAAATTATGTTATGGTTATTTTTGAAGATTTTATTTCTTTTTGTGGAATGTTATTAGAATTATGTAGTTTTCGAAAAAGGACAACACGTAGACCGTGTGACAACCTATCGCGTCTGACGAAGATACTAGAATCGAACCCACAACCAAAGTGCGACTGGTATCTATCGCCAACCACTAGACTAAATGAAGTCCCTGGTTAGTTTGGCTAATTATTTTTAGTTATATGATCTTATGAATCTAGAATAAGTTGATTTTGGGTTATCTATGGAAATTATTAACCTATCATGCAGGATATGTGATTAGGTTAATTACTTTTAAGTATGGGACATTAAGAGTAACTGATGTTATTTGGAGATAAATGTTAAGGTTTATCTTGGAATAATATGTGATTAAATCCTTATCAAATTTGTGTTTTAGTCTGAGTTTTGATTACATTGAAGAATTTTATGGATAAATGTTTATTGAATGGTCTTTGTTGAACTTTGGTTATTATTTGACAAATTTTGGAGATTAAGAGTATTATTTTTTTATAAAGGATTATCCTTTTTGGGTATTATCTGATCTCATAATAATCTTTTTGGTTTTAGTTTTGGTTAAGGTCTAAAGACCTGGGAAGTATATAGTTCTATTTTTTGGATTATGTTATTCTCTAGAAGTTTATTATAGCTCTCTTAATGTGAGCTAGTCATCCTAAATAATCGTCTTTTGGAGAAAATATGAGTTTGTGTCAGAAATCTAGTAGGAGATGAGAGTCTACATGATAAGTAAGTATGTTTCCTTATATTTTAGTTAAGCTCATAAATAAATTCCTCAATGAAAAGTAACTTAAAAAAATGTTGTCTGTTAATTTTTCATACTGGGGAATCATATACCGTTTACCCCATCACCAGATTATGATTTTTTGGGGGTTAACTTTCCCCTAAATAGTTTTTCTATCACTCTCCCTCAGAACATGACCCTTTGTTTTCTCCTTCATGTCCATGTTTTCCTACATGGGATCCTAGTATGGGTTAACATGGGTGACCTTTGTACTTCTCTTTCTTTATTTTAAAGTGATAGTTTTACTGACTCTTGTTCCGATGTGGGATTTTCAATGATGTTTCGAAGCCCAATTTTAAAATTTGGAGGACACAATTCACAAAAGGGGGGAAGGATGTAACACCCTAGGCAAATAAAGAATATGATGCTTTCATATTTATCCATATTTGTGAATTAAATATTAATATTACTTTAAAGGGAACGCTATGCTCGATGGCGTACCCAATATGCAACAACGAGTTTCTTTGAAATCTTACGTTGCACTCTAATAATAAAATAAAATTATTTTCAATGTTAGTTAATGCTTTGTTGTTATAATGGCGGGAATGAACAGAACTAACTAAAAAATGATTATATATGTTTGTCAAACATTTTTACTTTTATCCAATAAATGTTAGAGGCTTAAAATGCAAATGAAACCAATTTTAAGCATAAATCTTCTAATATTCATTAAAAGGTTGATTAACCGCCTTTTGATGGAGACCCCTTTTTAAATATACTTTTGACAATTTTATATGTTGTATTTGACAAAATAAAATCCTTCTATAGATTCTGGACATCAAAATTTACTTTGTGTAAATTTTTGTTATTTTTTCCGATAAAGATCATTTTTAGTGAAAATGTTTCATTTTAATTCAAAACCTCCTTTTAATCTGATTTATTTATATGGATAGATATATTTTTAATTTAGAATAAAGTGTATTTAGAATATATTTTTACCATTTAATCCAATGGGGGTCATTGGAATTAATTTCACTTCGAAATTGGACTTAAACTAGTATCAATCTTTTAATAGATATTGTTTCTTTAAAACACGCAATTTGTTTTGAAAGCGGGAATTATTTATTAAATTAATTAATGAATATTATATGTTTTGAATTTTGAAAAATATAAATAATTTTTGAATTCGGAATATCAAATATAGCTTAGGGTGATTTTTTGGTATTTTTCTCAAAAACTTCAATTTTTGATGAATAGTGAAACCACTAAGTGGTAGTTAAAGAAACTTATTTTTCATTTAAATGAAACTTTACCACTTTTGTGATTTGATTTTAAAAACTCCGACATACATGGTTGTCATTAGAAAGTAAAATGTGGTTCAATGAGATTAAAATAATTTTTTTTGGTGAATAGTGACATTTAAGTTTTATTAATCGCGATTAAAGGTAATTAGTGTAATTTATGTTAAAGACAATGTTTTAATAATATTAAATGACCATGAAACATGTCCTAACCTTATTGGATGAGTCATGGATGACCAAGACAATCCATGGGTCAACTTGGGGACCCCATGGGGCCACTTTGGTTGGAAAATGACAATAATAACTTTTTATTTAATGTTAAAATTAAAATGTGACAAACATGTATTGTTTTACTAAAACAATTTTTATATGGGGTTATATAAGTCATATTTTTTACTATAAATATTCATTATAAAGTGAAAATGATTTCCTACATCATTTTTTTTATAATTTCTAGACATTAAATAAATTAATTTATTTATGACATCGTGATGATGCAGTGATTACCTCATAAATGGATGATTTAAATAAAATGGGAAGATAGGGTACAATATAAGTCTAACACATGTCACAATCCAATTGGATGGGTGTATTTAGAAAAATTATCACCTTATCCTCTAAATATATCCTTTTGGGACCTTTAAAATCCGAAAAACAATTTATAATAAAGTAATATTTTATAACTTTCCAAGAGTGCCCCTCCTCTTTTCAAATAAAAGGCCCCCACCTCTACCACCTTACCCACACCTCTCAAGCCTTTGTCTCGGCCAACCCCTGCCCATTTATTCTCTCAAAATCCCTATATTAATCATTGAAGCCTCACTTTTGGCATAATTATCTTCAAGAAACCCTTTTGGTTCAAACCAAGAGGAGTTACCCGATTTAAAGGAAATGTCGTCACTTGTGTTCTTTTGTTTTATTTTTCTTATCCAAACCCCTAAACTCTTTTTATTCATTTATTTTGTAACAAAACCAGTATCTTCAATATAATAGGATGTTTTTATGTTAATTATTCGAGCTAAACTTAGACACACCTCCATCTAATGGTTAAAGAACATACTATATCTGTTGATGACGAATTACTGCCTCATGAAACGATGATTATTCAATATTCTCTTAACAACTTTAATGGTGGCCATTATGATTTCATTGTATTTTATATATGATATATATGGTATTTATGTCTTCAATATGCTTCTTTATTTTAAATTTAAAACATACCTTTATTCTTTGCATGTTGTGAAAATGCGATAATTTTATACGAGGAAGTGTGGACTACCGCCCCCTCAAGTGATTTGACTCGTTCATGCAATACAAAGAATGTATAAAGAATGAAATTAAATAACATATGTGACCTATAAAACATATATATTACACTATAATTATAATATATATATATATCTCAATTATTTTTAATTCCATTAATTTGATAATGAAATGAAAGTGGCGTTCATGCGTACGTATGACCTACCGTCTCCATAAACGGTGAATTTCATTTATTTTTATCTCCAAATGTTATGGAATATTATAAAATGAATATTTACTGGATATATATGATAATTAAATCATTAATACTATTCTGTATATTATTTAAATATAAATACATAGACAATCATTTTCAAACAAGTTCATTTTTCACTAATGTACCAAACATCGACAAAAATGTCTGATATGAAGTCAAATTATTAACCAATTATTATAACATTATAATATGCGATATGAACTGAATAATAATATTTAAAGGAGAAAATTAAAAAATTATAAATTAACCAATGTTTATTATTAAGGAATATAATGAAACGAACAAGAAAAGTCGGACTTGAGGTAAGGGATCCTACCTCTCTCTTTATTTTTACGTACTCTTTTTATGTAACTTACTTTAAGCTCCTATTTATTATGTTGGGGTATGTTCTTTTATATTCATCTTACTGTAAATTATATTTTAATATGATGAGATACCGTATTTGATCTCATCAATCCATTTTTGGATGTTTTATGTGGTGCCGTTAGGCTGTCGAATATTCATTAGGGGACTTTCATCTCACTTTTTACTCCCGTGAGATTCATGCTACATTGGCCACTATTTCCTTTTGTGTGGTGTATGTACTGCCCATTATTTTACTATTTTTATAATATAATCTCATTTATGTGTAGTTACATCTTTATTGTATGAGCCTTCTTTCATGGTGTGTACATTTCGAAAGATTCCGAAATCGGTAAGGGAACCTTTCACCCTCCCCTTTTTAGAAGACTTATTTTGTTATGTATTTTAAGTTACATATTTTTATGTTGGGATATGTTATTTTATATTATTATTGATGTGAATTTTAAGTCCAAGTGATGAGATACCATTTTCTCTCTCATCAACTAATTTTATGAGTTTTAATGTGACGCCGTTAGGCTGTCAAATTTTACCACGGGAACTTTTTAACCCAATTTCGATTTCTTTGGGTTCAACAAGTAGTTATTGATTATGTCATCCTTTAAAAATGTGTGAATTACCTTTAATTTTTTTACACTTAATATCCACTTATATTGGGTGTATTTATATTTGTCACACATAATTATGAGATCGATTTATCCTTAATTTATGGATACCTACTTTATAAGGGATTTCATCTCATTTTACATTTATTTTGAGACTTAATTGTTGTTATTCACCAATTCACTCTTATATGGTGTATACACTATCCTTTGGAATATTATATAATGATTTATTTTATTGCCATGATATTATAAAGTTATGATTAAATGTTATTCCACAAATATTGTATTCAAGTGCCTCTCATTTTGTTAAAAACCCTTTAACTAAAATATCATTTTAATTATTTTAACGACTTATTCATATAAATATTTCTCATTAATATCCAGGTTGTCAAAATGTTTTTAAGGATTTATTTATATGTATATTAATGGTTTAAAATGTTAAAAGCTTCAAAGTGCTATGGGACACTTTGATTCAAAAATCTCTTTACTAAATGTTTTAAATGGTTTGATAATTGTTTTTAGAATGGATTCATTATATCAATATCTTAAAAAGTTAAATTGTTATTGCAATGTGGGAATGTTATCTTTCCATTATACTTATGTTATGTGTTATGATTATGTTATGGTTCTTGGGCATTGGTTTTGATGACGGGTGGTTCCGTGATAAACTAAGGGCGGGTGAGCCCGATATAGCTCTCCAATGCATTGGGCAACGCGAAGGAGTTAAACGTTAAGGTTTCTCCAAAGAGATTTTTGGAATATACTGTGATGGGTATTCCAGACGTAACCATGAGGGTTACTCCCTACGTAAGAATTTTATGAATGCCTCAAGTTACCTTTTTGTCTTATGATTTCTATGAGTTATCCGCAAATCTTTTGATTTAATGAGTTATGTTAAATTGCTTATGTTTTATGAGTAAAGTATGATTTCATTGAGTCTTATGTATACATGGACTAATGTTTTATTTCCGTATTGTTATAACCCTTACTGAGCTTTTTATGCTCATCCCATGTTTTTTTGAAATGTTTTTCACAGGACATAACGATGAATAGGGTCAAGTATGGGATCAAGGAATTGTCAGGCTGTCTAAAACAAGGAAGTAGACATGGATCTTGTGTTCAAGAGTTTTTATTTTGTGAAAAAAATTGAATCTGAGTAGATGTGTCTTCTTTGTAATCTTTGAGATGTAATAGTTATTTGCTAATTCTCTAAAACTATAAACCTGAAAAGATCCTCAATGTGAATTATTCATTTAATACAATAATAAGTAATGTTTACGGCTGGGTCCTTATAGTTGGTATCAGAGGTCGGTTTAAGTAACTTTAGAGGTTAGGGTATTTTTTATGCATAAGTGACATTACCATAATGGCTAGGATTTCAGAAAGAGTCATAGTTTTTAGATAAAGTGAATGAGTAAGTATATATTAGTGTTTGTCTTCCTCATTAGTACACGATGATTTTGTTGATATAGTCACACTGACATTTCTGGTTTTAGTAAATGGATGGATCTAGCAGGCACCAAAGTGACAATGGGTTCGAAGGAAACTGTGGTGGTTCTCTGATTAAGAGACTGGATGAAATGGGGGATTCAATGAGAAATCTCGTGGTTATTATAAACCAACTATTAGGAGTCATGATCAACCACTTGAACCTTGGTGTGTTATCTAATGCATCATGTACGAGAGAACCAACTTGACGTGGAAGTTCAGGTAATAATTATAAAGGTAACCATTAGGGTTTATATGATCCTTACTTTTGAGGTAATTATGGGTTACTATATGTTATAATGGAATATGAACGACATGAGATAAACTTGAGGTTAAATTATTTTATGGTTATTTTTGACGATTTTATCACTTTTTGGGGAATGTTATAAGAATTATGTAGTTTTGGAAAAAGGACAACACATAGACCATGTGACAACCTATCGCGTCTGACGAAGCTACGAGAATCAAACCCACAAACAAAGTGCGGCTGGTATCTATCACTTACCACTGGACTACATGATGTCCCTGGTTATTTTGACTAATTCTTTTTAGTTAGATGATTTTATGAATCTATAATATGTTTATTTTGGGTTATCAATGGAAATTATTAACCTATCGTGGAGGATATGTGATTAGGTTAATTACTTTTCAGTATGAGACTTTAAGAGTAACTGATGTCATTTAGAGATAAATGTTAAGGTTTATCTTGGAATAATATGAGATTAAATCCTTAAGAGATTTGGGTTTCAGTCTTAGTTTTGATTACTTTGAATAGTTTTATGGATAGATGTTTATTTAATGGTCTTTGTTGAACCTTGGGTATTGTTTGAAAATTTTTGGAGATTAAGAATAGAATTTTTTTATAAAGGATTATCCTTTTTGGGTATTATCTGATCTCATACTAACCATTTTGGTTTTAGTTTTGGTTAAGGTCTAAAGACATGGGAAGTATATAGTTCTCTTTTTTTGATTAGGTGATTCTCTAGAAGTTTATTAAAGCTCTCTTAATGTGATCTAGTCATCCAAAATACTCATCTTTTGGAGAAAATATGAGTTTTTGTAAGAAATATAGTAGGAGATGATAGTCTAAATGAAAAGTAAGTATGTTTCCTTATGTTTTAGTTAAGCTCATAAATAAATTCCTCAATGAAAAGTAACTTAAAACAAAAATGTTGTCTGTTAATTTTTCCTACTGGGGAATCAAATACTATTTAACGCATCACCTGTTTGTGATTTTCTGGTGGTTAACTTTCTCTTAAACAGGTTTTCTATCACTCTCCCTCAAAACATGACCCTTGTTTTCTCCTCCATGTCCATGTTTTCCTACATGGAATCCTAGTATGGTTTAACCTAGGTGACCTTTGTACTTCCCTTTCTTTATTTTAAAGTGATAGTTTTACTAACTCTTATTATGATGTGGGATTTTCAATGAAGTTTCCAAGCCCAATTTTAAAATTGCAAGGATGAAATTCCCAAAAGGGGGGAAGGATGTAACACCACCAGTAAATAAATAATATGAAATTTTCATATTTATCCATATTTTTGAATAAAATATTAATATTACATTAAAGTTAACTCTATGCTTGATGGCATACCCAATACACAACAAAAAGTTTCTTTGAAATCTTACGTTGCACTCTAATAATAAAATAATATTATTTTAAATGGTAGTTAACGCCTTGCCATTTTAGTGGCAGGAATGAACGAAAATAACTAAATAATGATTATATATGTTTTTCAAACATTTTTACTTTTATCCAATAAAATCTAGAGGCTTAAAATGCAAGTGAATCCAATTTTAAGCATAAATCTTCTAATTTTCTTTAAAAGGTCGATTAACCGCATTTTGATGTAGAACCCTTTTTAAATATAATTTTTACAATTTTATATGTTGTATTTGACAAAATAAAATCCTTCTTTAGAATTTGGACATCAAAATTTACTTTGTGTAAATTTTTGTTATTTTTTTGATAAAGATCATTTTTAGTGAAAATGTTTCATTTTAATTCAAAACCTCCTTTTAATCTGATTTATTTATATGGATAGATTATATTTTTAATTGAGATTAAAGTTTATTTATAATATATTTTTACCATTTAATCCAATGGTGGTCATTGGAATTAATTTCACTTTGAAATTGGGCTTAAACTAGTATCAATCTTTTAATAGATATTGTTTCTTAAAAATGCGCTAGTTGTTTTGACAGTGGGAATTATTTATTAAATTAATTAATTAAAATTATATGTTTTGAATTATTAAAAATATAAATAATTTTTTAATTCGGAATAACAAATATAGATTAGGGTGAATTTTTGGTATTTTTCTGAAAAACGTCAATTTTTGATGAATAGTGAAACCACTAAGTGGAAGTTAAAGATACTGATTTTTCGTTTAAATGAAACCATACAACTTCTGTGATTTGATTTTAAAAAATCCAACATACATGGTTGTCATTAGGAATTAAAATGTGGTTCAATGAGATTAAAATAATTTTTTGGTGAATAGAAACATTTAAGTTTTATTAATCGCGATTAAAGGTAATTAGTGTAACTTAAGGCAAAGATAATGTTATAATAATAAGAAATGTCCTTGAAACATGTCCTAACATTATTATATGAGTCATGGAAGACCAAGAAAATCCATGGGTCAACATGGGGACCCCATGGAGCCACATTTGTTGGAAAATGACATTAATAAATTTTTATTTAAAGCTAAAATTAAAATGTCACAAACATGTATTGTTTTACTAAAACAATTTTTACATGGGGTTATACAAGTCATATTTTTGACTATAAATATTTATTAGAAAGATAAAACAATTTTATACATCATGAAAGTTTTTTTATAATTCTTAGACATAATATGAATTAATTTATTTATGACACCGTGATGATGCAGTGATTACCTCATAAATGAACGATTTAAATAAAATGAGATAATAGGGAACATATAAGTTATACAATTATCACAAACCAATTGGATGGGTGGATTTAGAATCTTTATCACCTTATACTATAAATATATCCTTTTTGGACCTTTAAAATCCGAAAAACATTTTATAATAATGTAATATTTTATAACTTTCCAAGAGTGCCCCTCCTCTTTTCTTATAAAAGGCCCCCACATCTACCACCTTACCCACACCTCTCATACCATTGGTCGGACAAAACCTGCCTATTTCATCTCTCCACATCCCTCTATTCATCATTTAAGCCTCATCTTTAGCATAATTGTCTTAAAGAAACCCTTTTGGTTCAAACCAAGAGGAGTTACCCGAATTAAAGGAAATGTATTCACTTGTGTTCTTTTGTTTTATTTTGCCCATCCAAACCCATAAATTCTTTTTATTCATTTATTTTGTAACAACACTAGTATCTTAAGTATACTAGGATGTTTTTATGTGATTTATTCGAGCTACACTTACTCACACCTCTGTCTAATGGTTAAAGAACATACTGTTTTGGTGGATGACGAATTACTGCCTCACGAAACGATGATTGTTCAATCTTCTCTTAACACCTTTAATGGGGGCCATTATGATGTCACTGTATTTTATATTTGATATATATGGTATTTAGTTTTTCAATATGCTTCTGTATTTTATATTTAAAACATACCTTTATGCTTTGCATGATGTGAAAATGCGATAATTTCATACGAGGAAGTGTGGACTACCGCCCCCTCAAGTAAAGTGACTCCTTCATCTAATACGTGGAATGTATAAAGAATGAAATTAATTAACATATGTTACCTATAAAAAATATATATTATACTGGAATTATAATATATATATCTCTAAATTATTTTTAATTTCATTAATATGACAAAGACATGAAAGTAGCGTTCATGCGTACATATGGCCTACCGTCTCCATGAACAATTCATTTCATTTATTTTTATCTACAAATGTTATGGAATAGTATAAAATGAATATTTACTAGATATATATGATATTTAAATCATTATTACTATTCTGGAGATGATTTACATATAACTACATGGACAATCATTTTCAAACAAGTACATTTTTTACTCATGTACCAAACATCGACAAAAACATCTGATATGAACTCACATTATTAAATAATTATTATAACATTATAATATGTGATATGAACTGAATAATAATATTTAAAGGATGACCTTAAGCAATTATAAATTGACCGAAGTTTATTATTCATGAATATAATGAAACGAATAATAGATGTCGGACTTGAGGTAAGGGATCCTACCTCTCTCTTTATTTTTAAGTACTCTTTTTATGTAACATACTTTAAGCTCCCCTTTCTTATGTTGAGGGATGTTATATTATATTCCTCTTTATTTAAATTCTATTTTAATATTATGAGAGACCCTATTTATGTCATCAATCCATTTTTGTAAGTTTTATGTGGCGCCGTTAGGCTGCCAAATTTTCATAAGGGGATTTTCATCTCACTTTTTATTATCGTTACATTCATGCTACATTGGCCTCTATTTCATTTTGTGTGGTGTATAAACTGACCATTATTTTACTATTTGTATAATATAATCTCTTTTATGGGTAGTTACATCTTCATTGTATGATCCATCTTTCATGGTGTGTACGTTTCGAATGATTCCCAAATCGGTAAGGGAACTTTTCACCCTCCTCTTTTTAAAAGACTTATTTTGTTATGACTTTTAATTTACATATTCTTATATTGGGATATGTTATTATATATCTTTATTGATGTATATTTTATGTACAAGTGATGAGAGACCATTTTCTCTCTCATCAACTAATTTTATGAATTTTAAAGTGATGCTGTTAGGCTGTCAAATTTTACCAAGGGAACTTTTTAACCCAATTTCGATTTCTTTGGGTTCAACCTGTAGTTATTGAATATATCATCCTTTGAATATTTGTGAATGAAATTTGATTGTTTTAAACATAATACCCACTTATATTGGGGGTATTTATATTTTTCACACATAATTATGAGATTTATTTATCCTTAATTTATGGATACCTTCTTTATAAGGGATTTCATCTCATTTTACATTTCTATTGAGACTTCATTTTTGTTATGCAAAAATTCACTCTTATATGGTGTATACATGTCCTTTGGAATATTATATCATGAATCCCTTTATTCTCATGATATTATAAAGTTTTGATTAAATGTTATTCCTCAAATATTGTACTCAAGTGTCTCTCATATTGTTAAAAACCCTTTAACTAAAATATTGTTTTAAATGTTTTAATGATTTATTCATATAAAAATTTCTCATTAATATCCATGTTTTCAAAATGGTTTTAAGGATTTATTTATTTGGATATTAATCGATTAAAATTTTAAAAGCTTCAAAGTGGTATGAGACACATTGATTAAAAAATCTCTTTATTAAATGTTTTAAATGGTTTGAAAATGGTTTTTTGAATGGATTCATTATTTCAATATCTTAAAATGTTATATTGTTATTGCAATGTGGGAATGTTATATTTCCATTATGCATAAGTTATGTGCTATGATTATTTTATGGTTATTGGTCATTGTTTATGAATATGTGTGGTTTCGTGATAAACTAATGGCGGGTGAGCCCGATATAGCTCTCCGATGCATTGGGTAACGTGAAGGAGTTAAACGTTAAGGTTTCTCCGAATAGATTTAGGGAATATACTGTGATGCGTATTCCAAACGTAACGATGAGGGTTACTCTCTACGTAAGAATATTATGAATACCTCAAGTTACCATTATGTCTTATTATTTATATGAGTTATCCGTAAATCTTAAGATTTCATGAGGTATGTTAAATTTCTTATGTTTTATGAGTAAAGTATGATTTCATTGATTCTTATGTATACATGGACTAATGTTTTCTTTCTGTATTGTTATAACCCTTAATGATATTTTTATGGTCATCCCATGTTTTTTGAAATGTTTTTCATAGGACATAATGATGAATAGGGTCAAGGATGGGATCAATGAAATGTCAAGCTGCCTAAAACAACGAACTAGACCTGAATCTTGTGTTCAAGAGTTTTAATTTTGTGAAACAAAATGGAAGCTGTGTAGATGTTTCTACTTTGTAATCTTTGAGATGTAATAGTTATGTCCTAATTCACTAAAACTGTAAACCGAAAAAGATCCTCAATGTGAATTATTCATTTAATTCAATAATAAGTAATGTTTAAGGATGGGTCTTTATATAAATGTATGTGATTCATGAGACATGTTAAAAATAATCTCAAGTATTTGGAAAAATTAATACATTCATAAAAATGGATACCCATTAATACATAAAGAATGTGGAATCCATATTAATAGGTCATCCCTTAAAATATCCCATATTGGAGATCACCAAGTCTAGATTTCATAAGAATAAATTTCAATTTTTTATAATATTCTAGAACCTGATAGTATAACATCAGCTATGTCCATTTTATTGATGTATCTAAATCACCAGACATGTTTATTTAAGAATATTATCCTTTAATTTTAGGGTTTTCATTATATAAAGGAATTTCTACAACTCTTTTATGTAATTATTATTTTAGTGACCTTTCCACATTAATGTTATTAGGGAGAAAAATTGTTTTGTGATAACATATTTATTAATATTCTTATAATCAAAAGTACATAGTTATGTTATTCTAAGGTGGAAACCACAATAGACTTATAATTTTCCTAGTGGGATATATTAATATTTTTTTACATGATATATCTCACCTGAACATAAATTTTCATGTTGAGGTTTTAATTAGTTAATAGAACAATGACATTTTCCTTTTTGGATACTCTAATTACTGTAACATGAACTCTTTATGTAAAATATATGAGGAGTTGGTTTATCATATGTTTAAGCATTATCCATTAAGGTGACCTGTAAATTTATTTAAAACAATTTTGTAGTTTTATCACAATAAAATGTAATATGAAATTTATTTATAGGTAGAAACAATGGTTTTAGTGAAATTTTTCTATCTACACTACTTCTTTAGCTATTCAAAAATCATTAATATACTCATATTTTTCGATAGATTCTACAAACACGAGATGTTTATAACTCATCCATATAAAAAAAATTTATTTAGAAAAATCATATACACCAATTGTGACTTCAAATTAGTATGATCTATTTAGAAACTATATTATATGTATCCCCATATAACTTGATACTAATCTCCTAAAAAATCAAGAATATATCCATTTATACCTATGTAATTTAAGATATTATTTATATCTAGATACTGTGTGTCTCCAAGGATTTCTTGATATATTCTTAACATGATAAAGACATAGGTAAAATAAAGACTAATACATTTCATGAAATAAATGTTATATGAAATCTATAATGCACAAGGAATTGTATTCTTCCCTTTTTATCACTTTTTTGGTATGTGGGAACCCTTTCCTGGAGATATTCATAACATGTGAACTTAGTCCACTATTTGATTTCTAAATATAGCTTTTTAAATATATTAAAAATATATATACATTGAAACTGTATAAAATCACTTTTAAATCAATCTTGATGGATCATTATCCCTAGAAAATGGGTTATTTTTCACATGTCATCCATGGAGAATATGTTGTTTAACAATTTCATAATTAACCCTTGGACATGTATCTCATTTATTATTATTAATATATCATCAATTTATATCAATCAGAAAATAAAATCACTATAAATAAAATTATTATACTCATTGGTGTCAACTAATTCATAGTAAAACCAAAATCATTAATGAATTTAATGAAACACGAATTCCATTATCATGATTATTACGTCAAATGATAAAGGGATTATTTTATTTATATTTCTTATTGGAATCCTTTAATTTTAAAATACAATATGATTTTGTAATTTAGATTTCATAAATAATATTTCTATTGTTGAAATCATTTTACCAATTCATTTTTTAAATTTCATAATCATGGTAAGAAACTATGGAATGCATAATTATAAGGGATTTCAGAATAATGATATGTGAAAATAATTTATCATAGTCTATTCATTGAAATTAATCATAAACTCAGGAAACCAATCATGTATTATATAAAACATTCAATGAATTTAGTTATATTATTTTAAATAAATACTATGTTTGATTATGAGTACCACACATAATACCTATCTTATAATGAAATGTGATATACTATTTAAATATTATTTTTTAAATATGATCATTACGACTAAGACGTTGGTTTGGGTAGAATAAATAAGGATTTCCGTATTTTGAAATATATTTAGAACATATTTACAAAATAAATTAAAAAATCAATCATATATTTATTATCAATAGGTTTTAAATAGAGATGAAATATTTTGGAGCTATAAGATATTATTTTCAGAAAATAGTTTTTCAGTGTGAAATGTATTTTTATCTTAAAAGATTAAATTAATCACTATTTATAAATTATTCCAATGAGATAAGTAGTTTATATATCTAATTATATTATTTAAAAAACATTTAATTATTTTTATTATGTAAGAAATGCGAATAATTTCATTTTATGCTTCTAAAATAAATTTTATATTAAATGGGTTTTATTATATTTTTTTCATGAATATTATAATTAATTTCTGAATAATATTTGTAGATATAATGGAAATAAAATTTTAAATATCCATTTTATAATATAACTTGGCTGATTTTTTTATTTTGATATAAAAAGATTCATTTTTCAGTGAATGATAAAATGCTTATTTTTACCCAAAAAATCATTTCTTTTCAATAAATAAATTAATTTAAACATTAATTTATTTTTTGGAATTAGTTTCAAATTAAAATAAGATCCATTTTATTATGCCTAATATAATTACATCCATTTTTATAAAAATTATATATACTTTTGGTATAAGTTCATTTGTTTCATTGAAACACATTTTTTAAAAAGTTTTTTTGTCATGTTTTTCAAACATACATTAAAATTGAATTATTATAATTAAAAAAATTTATTTTAATTTTATTTCATTATTTAATCACTATTTCCAATTTTTTATGAGATTAATTTCATTTTGGTTCACAAAAATAAATTATTGAGTGCAATAAAAAAGTTATCTTAGTTAAGGTATATTATGGTAAAAATTGAAAGTATGTATAGAAAGACTAAAATACCAAGATAATAATCACATATTTGTGTGTATTTGTTTTGTATAGACTATTATACTTACTATAATCTATTAAGTGTCATAAGTTTAAATATTAGATTTTTTCCGACAAAAGGA
The DNA here is from genome assembly GCA_963277665.1 of Viscum album. Taxonomy (NCBI): domain Eukaryota; kingdom Viridiplantae; phylum Streptophyta; class Magnoliopsida; order Santalales; family Viscaceae; genus Viscum; species Viscum album. The sequence continues at coordinate 604,580,077 of OY728122.1, forward strand.
ATTGTTTTTTTAATTAATGTATTTTTCTCTTATTTTATATCTTAATTTTTTCCAAATAATGATAAAAATAATTTAACATTTATATGTAACTTATCAATTTTAAAATTACATTAAAGACCCTTAATGATTGAAAAATGAGTTAAAATAGTTAATGTTAAATATGTTGATTGATGTGGTTAAACCAAAGGAGAATGTTTAAAATGTGAACTAAAGTTTTATAAAATTTATTTATTTATTATATTTCTTCTATATCGGCCTTATATTTTAATATATTGGACATTGGGGTAATAAAACTTGATATAGAAAAATATTATACATCCATGTTTTATATATTTCAATGATTTCCTCCCACATCACATAGAATATGAAAACTTCGATCTTCTCTTCCTCATACATCTTGTGCCATTTAGTGTGAGTACCCAACCATTATTCAACACATAATAAAATTTGTAAACCGGAATTATTTTTTTTATTCCGAAATATATTTTTTAGTTTTATTGTTTTAGGTAATTTGTTTATAAATCTTACATAACAAACCCAGACATTACAAGTAGGACAATATCTCTTGGTACCATTTTTTCCAAAAATAAAAGCCTTTTTATTTTAATGTAATATATTTATGATTGGAAAATTTAATTATTTGTTCCTAATACTATAAAAACATATACAAAGTATTTAAAAAATCTGGATGAACAAAAAAAAGATTAGTAGGGGATCTAAAATGGAATAAACACGTTAGTCCATTTTTAAACCATGATATCATAATGTATATTATTTACTTTAAGTTACATCCCCAATATGATAATGGTGTGAAAAAATACCAAAGGGTTTCAATATAAGTGGGGTATAAATATCCCTATTAAAATAAAACAACTAACTAGGGAAACCATAACCAAAATAAAATATATATAATGCATGATAACAATGAAATACAACCCAAAATATCATTTTTTCGAATCATACAAAAATCAAGTACCGTAGAGGATGGATATAATATAAATGTAAACAACAGAAGACTAGAATTACAAAAAAAAATAGAATACAACTACAACTCCAAAGATTTCCATGCTCCATGCCCATTCTTAACTAAAAAACCCATGTTTTAGAAGGTAGTGATAAATATGTGTGATACATTACCTTTTCCCATGTCCTTGTATTTGACATTTGAAAAAGAACCAATGTACCAATTAAGGCTTGAGTACTAAACTCAATAGGTTTTCCACAATGAATTCCCTACTCACACTACTAGGATAAAAAAGTTCTAAAAATTTATATAATATAGTTTTTATAGAACAATTTAAAAAATAGTTTATAAATATATATAAACAAGTTCCATATCAACCAGTTTTGCAAAAAAATAAAATTTTCAATGAATGAAAACTAACACTACACTAAAATATTTTTAGAAGTTTTATTTTGCACAACTATTCCATTACCTATATCCACACCACCAAAAATGAATGCATCATTATAATAGTTCCATACTCATCATTTTTTCTCATAAATATACCATGTCCTCATGATGTTATTATATCAAATGTTTCATTAGACCATTGGCATCGAGAATAATGTCATATTTCAACCAAACTCGTAAAGAAAATTTGAAAATTTCCTTACTAAACTATGTTTACTCGCCATTACTTCCCAATTGAAAGTCTGTTGTATTAATGTTTAACAATTTAATTATTGGTAGATATAGGTTCTACCTATCCTCGGTTGTAACATGACCACCATCGTTTGTCATAATGTAACCTCCATACTTAGTAAAAATGAAACATCAATCCTTGGTTATAACATAACCAACATCACATACGGAAAACCATTAATTTGTGTGCCATAAGATAAAAAAATTCATTATATTATAATCCAAGAATATAAATGGGTTTCATAAAAATTTCATCATTTTATAATCCACTGAAAAGAAAAACATTTTTTAAAACTTTCATAATTTCAAAACCCCAGAAAAAAGGGGCAAGTTTCATAAATATATTTTTATTTCAAACATAAACACTAAAAAATAAGTAGGATGGTATCCTTGGATAATATCCTTAATAAATCTTAACAAACATCTAAATATGTCATCTTAGATTGAAATTTATATTAAAATATCACTTTGAACATTTCATACCGAAAATAACCTTCCAAATTTGAAAACAACATTTTAAAAATTAGTTTTTAACATAAAATTATTGAAATTATATTCGTAGAAAATAATATTGAAATGTTATAATGGATTATTTAACTACTACAAAAGATTCCATTAACAACTCTTTAATAGTTTTTTATCAGTGTTAAAAAAACTTACAACTAAAACACAATTAAAAGCCCTAGATTTTTATCAGTTTTTGAAAAAGGACTAATAAAATCCATAATTTAGTAGAATTTTATTTAAAATTGATAAAGGGAAACTTTATAAGAGCTAATAAATGCCCTGATAAAGTAATCATTTATCACAGCTTCTAAAATCGCTGATAAAGGGTCCTTTTATCAGTGCTTATGGAAGCCCTCATAAACGTTCTATTTTTAGCGCCAATTGAACTGATGATAATGGAGAATATTGCACTATGATTTTAAATCACACAAAAATAAGAGTAATATAAATTAAAAAAATTAGATGTAAAATAGAATTTAAAAGAAATAAAATTTACAACACAAATACACAAGAAAAAACTATTATAGGGAAAAATAACGCACCTATATAAAAGAAAAAACCCCTTCCAGAAAAAAACCCTATAGATAAAAATAATATTATTTTAGAAATAATATATAGAAATGTATTAAATTGAAACTGATAATTTTAAACTATAAATTGAGTCATACTAGTAACCATGCGTATTTGATTAAGTTATAGTTGATTCTTGCACCCCACAATATTTTTGTTCATCTTTTAGAATTATAACTATATAAAGTATATAAATAAGTATAATAAAAAAGATATGGAAATTAGTTAATGAATATTATATATAATTATGACAAAATATATAGGTTTTCTTCTCAGTTGTGGTGATGTGAAGTGCATTTAAAACTAAAATGACACTTATACATTGAAAAGACATCCATAGAGTAACATTCCCAAAATGTGGAATAATGATGTGAGGATGATACCCAAACAGCCCAAATTAATTAAAGAATATTTTCTTAATGTATCAAAATAGTATGAATTCATTTTCTTGGATTTGAGTATAGAACGTTTTTTACTAAAATGTCATATTAAACTGGAAACACACAATTTGATCCATATAGGTTTCATCATGTGAGGGAATTATTTGAGACCGATAACTAAATGTTACAAATTAATTATGAATTATTTTCCAAAATTATCAAGATAATATTATTTTATTTTTATTGACCTTAGTGAGTGACCATTTTTGTATTAAAATGTTAACTTTAAACTCACAAAAATCATTTTGAGTCCTACCTAGAAAGAGTGTACAATTTTTAGATAGGTATGATTAAAACACATATCAAATGACATATAGAGTGTTTATATATTTTATCAAAATAATATGATCATATTTGATCATTTTTTAGTATGTTGGTTTTCCTTTTATTAAAATTATTTTCAATTTTAAATAAAAAGATGCACCTAGAGTCATTCTGGTTATACCATTCATTAGATTGAGTTGTTGATGATTCCTACACATTCTAAATTACTTATTTTAATTTTTAAAAACTATAAAAATAATACAATTGTGTTTTATCTATTATGAGTATGACAATTGTGTTTTTTTACTAAAATGTAATTTTAATTGGAGGCATGAACTTTGAGTCATTTTAGTGACATCATGTGTGTGACTGATGTGATATTTTTTCCTACATGTCATAAGTATAATATGACTAATTTATATTAATAATTAAGACAATATGAGCATGTTTTATTGGTATTTATTGAGTGATAAATTTATAATTAAAATGTAAATTTTAAAACTGACAATGGACATATTAATCCAATCTAGGAACATCACATATAGAATTTATGTTCATATGATTTATATTTATTAGAAATGACTTATGGTTAGTTTTACTAACATATAAAATCAATCCAAACACCTTTTCTATGTTTTGAGTATGTAAGTTGTCTTTTTCTATAAAATTAATGTCAATTTTAACTAAAAAGACACACTTAGAGTCATAACAATCACACTGTGTGTCATATTGTAGTGTGGGAATGTATTAAATGTACCAAATTACTTATGGACCATTATCCTATGGTATCAAAAAATATGAATAAGTTTTCTCATTTTTGGGCAAGCCACTTTTGTTTTCAATAAAATGTCATTTTAAACTCAAAACATGCACATTGAGTCATACGTGTTACATCATGTGTGGGTTTGATGAATGTATAATTCCTAAAAATAATAAATTAATCATGAATAATTTTCCAACATTATTATGACAACATGAGCTAGATTTCTCAATTTTCTATGATTCAAAATTTATTGTGTTAAAATATTAATTTTAAACTGATAACAAATAATTTAATTCAAAAGATGTTCATCGTGTATCATATTGAGGTTAATATGATTTTTAGAAGTGATAAATGACTTATGGATTGTCTTAATAATATATAAAATCAATAGGCATGTGTTTTCATGGTGTTGAGTATGTCAGTTGTATTTTTTAGGAAAATTAATGTTAATTTTAAATAAAAAGATGCAGTGAGAGTCATGACGGTCACACGATGAGTCATATTAATGTGAAAATGATTCTCAAATTTCCCAGATGACATATGGAACATTTTAATAATTTATCAAAATAATATGAATGTATTTTCATAGTTTGTATTATGTTACTTTTTTTTAAAAAAACTTCATTTAAAACTAAAAACATTCACTTTGAGCCATACTGGTCGTATCGTGACAGGGTTTGACATGAGACTAATTCTTACATGTTAAAAATGAATTTTAAATAATTTTCCTAATTTTTCAATAAAATAAAAGTGTGTTTTACTTGTTTTCAGTGAGTGATTTATTTACTAATATATGACTTTTAAAATAATAAGAGTCACTTTGAATCATACTAGACACATCATGTATCAGATTGATGTTAGGATGATCACTTCAAATCAAAAAAGAAATTATGTATTGTTATTCTATATAATGGAAACAATTTGATTACCTTTTCAGGGATTTGAGATTATTAGTGGTCCTTTTTAGTAAAATTAATGTCAATTTTAAATAAGAATACATACATAGAGTCATACCAGTCACAATCTGTGTCAGATTTATGTGAGAATTATTCCTAAGCATCCCAAATGAATTATGGATAATTTTATATTGTATAAAAACAATTAAAATTCATTTTATCATTTTTCATTACAACACTTATGTTTTTTACAAATATTTTCATTTTAAACTACAAAACCTTAATTTTGAGTATTTCTGATCACATTGTATCTAGGTTTGAAGTGTGACTGATTCCTATATGTTAAAAACACATTAATAATTTTTTTTTGATTATAAATATAATATGAGTGTGTTTTCTTATTTTCTAGTAAGTGACAATTTTTAGACTTAAATTCCAATTTTAAAATTATAACAGACACTTGGAGTCATATTGGGCACATCAAGTATCATACCAAGGTGAGTATTATTCTAAAATATCAAAAATCTCTCATAGTTAATTTTAGTAATGTATGAAAACAATCCTAATGCATTTGTTCAATTTTGAATATGTCAGTTTTTTAGTAAAATTAATGTCAGTTTTAAATAAAAAGATGCGCATGGAGTCAAACTAGCCATAGAGTATGTCAGTTTTTGGTGAGGATGATTCTTATATATATCAATTGGATTTTTAATTTCTTTAGTGATGTATCAAAAAAATATATATATATTTTTTCATTTTAGAGTAATCCACTTTTTTTCTTCTAAAATGTCATTTTAATCTGGAAACATCAACTTAGAGTCATACTAGTCACATAGTGTGTGGGATTTTTGCGAGAATAATTCATACACATCAAAAATTAGTTATTAATATTTTTCCTATATTATCATGATAATATATGAACATTCATTTTGTTTTTTTAAGTGTAACTTTTTTACAAAAATTTTTATTTTAAAAGGATAACGAACATTTGTAGTTAAAGAAGGCATATTACGTATTAGATGTAGGATTTTATTATTCCAATATTTCAAAAATGACGTAGAGATTATTTTAAATAATGTATCAAACCAATATGAAGTCATTTTATTGGTTCTGAGTATGTCAGTTTTCTTCTATATAAAAATAAATGTCAATAGTAATCAAAATGACACACTTTCTTTGTACTAGTCACGTTGTGCATCTGATTGAGGTGTTGGTGATTTATACATATCTCAAATTACAGATAAACCATTTTACTAATGTAGATTCTGTAGCTCCCTGACCTCAGTTTCTATGAGCTATTTCAATATTTCATTTCATTATCATGATTATAAAAATGTACTATCCTGAAGGAATGAATAGTTTGAATGTTTTGGAAAAATAGATACATAAATAAGTTCGAAATTACAATTTTAAAGGGAAAACAATATAGGAATTCCTTTAACAACATACATAACACCAAGGTTATCCCTGACTATCATTCATTAAATACCTCTTCATGTATTGGGAGATTGAAAAATCAGAAAGGGGTGAGAACAAATGACCAGTAAGGGTACATAATACAAATGAAGATATCATAAACATAAGCATTTGTAATGGTGGAAATCACATTCCTATAAAATATACATATATTATAGAATTAATAAGAGATGAATAAATAATTACATTATAGAGCATAACCATGGGTATTATTCTAGTCAAATAACATCATCAAATTTTAATTACTAGTTTTATAATGAGTTAATGCATAATTCTGGACATCATAACCATACAATCAAGGCCTCATGCTATAATCGTAAATAACCATTTTTTCAGGAACTCATTCCATGACAGTAGTTTGTCTCATGAGACCTACAGACGCATCGTGGGACTATTGTGGGACTCACCAATCACTTACTAAATATAATTCATTTAACATATCAAGAAGTTCAACACAATCAACATAGAAATTTATATTTAAACTAACATATGGAATGTAAATACATTCCCCAACCATTAGACATAAATTCTAACCATTCAAAGTAATATGGTGAATGGAATCTAGAAAGCACATCCATAGTGAAACTAATTAAAAACCCTTAAAAACATATTTTAGATGATATAACAAGAGATAAATATAAATAAAATACAATATTAAACAAGGATGTGGACATTTATAAGATATTTTTAAATGCCACCATTGAAAATTTCATGCGGAAATAATCCTTAAACATTATAATGTTTCCCTATACCACCTTCAAACATTAAAATCATAATCCATTAGAATATAATGAAACTAAGGAAAATCCTTAAATGATAAACCAATTTGTTTTATATACACCACATGTAGTGAATACATGGTGAACAAGGGGTAAATCATATAAAAGATAATGTGAGACATGAAAAATCCTTTTTTTACATTGGAAAGAAGAGTAATTTTATATTTGTCAAGAAATAAAATTTATTTAAAACATATCTCATATAAATGAAGATGAAATAACTTGTAAATTATATTTAAGTCATAAATGTTGTCCCACTGATGTTAAATCAATTAAAAATAGTTTTTAATGAATCCTATGAAATAAATAATTTTAGGGATGTTTAGTGAAAATATTAATGATATTTTCAAATGAAAAGGTTTTTTTGTTTTATAAAATAATAATTTAACCATGAAGGGTTTTCCTAATAAAATTTGATATTTAAAAAAAATAATAATTCAATAAAAAAGATAATATAGTGAACTTGAAAATAGGTATAAATTAGAGAAGTTTCATTGAAACATGATTGTTTATCGGGAAGAGTTTCTTAAATATATTTTTTAAAAAAATAACACCATTTAAAATTAATAAAGTATATTATTGGTAAAAAATATAGCATTAAAAAATAATTTATGAGGTGTAAATAATAATAAATTATAATTTTGTTGAGTTACATTGAGAATCAGTGTAACTCGAAAGAAAATGGATGTTCAGGTAGAAATCCCTTACCACTTTGTGATCAACCGAATCATATTACCCAAAAATAATAATCCTAAATTGATAAATTTAATACAATGAAATTAAATATATTAATGATATGATACATCAATGTGATGTATACATACACCAAAAAAATTTAATAGTTGTGAATAAGGAATGTCTCACAAAAACTGAAGTGAGATGAGCATACTCGTACCATAAGCTTGATGGTGTTCTTCACATGATCGTCGTTTATGGGATAACCCAATTTAATTCATTAATTAATATTTAAATAACCTATTAATATATCAATTAATTTACTATATCCTTATTCTGTTCATTTATGTCCTTATTGATGGGTTTTGGAGGTTCAATTTTATTGTTTTCCATCGTTTTCTTCAATGGAATTCATGACGAGTTTACCTATATACATATATGGATAAACATGTAATATGAAATTTTTTGACTAGAATATTATTGGAATTTTATTTGTTAATACCCTGAATATTACATTTTCCTAAGACACAGTTTTTTATTTGGAGTGAAAATGAATCATTATATAAATATTAATGATAATTTTTTGGGTTAATTGGTTGTATATGATAAAATGAACTTATTTTTATTTAAAAATTAATATCATGTGAAAAAATGATTTTATAACCTTAAATAATTCATAATACAAATATTATAGCCTGGATAAACCATAAAAATGGACTAATAACAAGAATTTAAGATGAAAATTGAAACTAAAAACAAGTAATCCTCGAATGTGATAAATTAACACATATAAGATTGGGTTTTCATTTATAGTATAAAAAAAGTGGAAAAGATATATAATGATGAATTATTCTATTATAGAAACAAAATTCAAGAATATGTTTGTTATTAGAGTAATAAAACTATTGGGATTAATGTATGTGATGATTGAAAAAAATAAAGGAATTCAAAATTAATGAAAAGTAGAGAAATACCTTATGAATATTTGGCAGCCTTACAACGTCACATAAAAATTCATAAATTTTTTGATGAGATAAAATAGGGAATCTCATAATTATTAAATAATATAGATATTAAGGGTGATATGTAATTACATATCCCAACATAATTTAATTGAAATTAAAATATAATTACATAAAAATAATGATTGAAAAATAGAAGGGTGTTAGATTCCCTTGTACTGTAGAGTAATGCCCAAAACCTGAATGTTCTGACCTTGGGGATTGAGGAAAAATTGGGAGGACACCATGGGAGGTAAAAAAAATGATATTAGGTGATTAGGAATTTTTAATTAATGAAAATGAAAGAATGGTTTTGTATTTACAGTAAAAGAGTAGGTATTTTTTTATTAAATTCAAAGGACACCCAATTAGTGATATTTTCAAAACCAAGGGCTTGCCCATGGTATTTTCCCATGGTATTGGAAACTTGAGACACCATATATCATATTTTATTAATAAATAATTTTCCAGAATTATTGTATCATGATTACATCATTAATCATATCATTAAATATCCTGAAAACTCATAATTGTATTTTTACTATTCATGAAAAATTAAAGTTCTTTATAAAATACTGAAAAATTAAATTTAAGTTAATTTTGATAATATTAATTCGAAAATGAAATTTATTTTATCATAATAATTATCTAAATATTAAAATTATTTCTTTTCTCTGTAACAATAATTATTTATTAAAAATAATTTCATACATAAAATTCATATTAAAATGTATAGTAAATTTTTTGACATTTAAAAGAAATAAAATTATGTAATAATTTGTAATTAATGAAGATTATTTTTATTGGACTATTCAATTATTATAATAATTTAAAAAACCATAGTTTGATATATTAATTTAAATCATTTTAAAATTTATAATTTTTTCATAAAATTATATTTATCAAAATCATTATGTTTTTAAGAAAAAATAAAATCAAAATTGAAATGACGGAACATAAAATTTATTAATAATTTCATAGGTGGGTTGTTATTTAATTTTTCCTATTCATATTAATTTGAGTACATTACTATTTACAAGGGTAAGGTACTATTCATAAGGGTAATTTACTATTCACAAAAATTGTAAGTTGATCATATTAGACTCTAAATATCTTACTATTCACAACCATGTATGTGAGATTTGACGAACTCAAATAATAGTGGTGGAAAAACTATTTTTATTTTATAGGTTATGACAATGTGGTGTTTTTTAGGGAATTAGTGTATTATTCATTAAATATATTTATAAATCATTGGGGGTGTTACATTCATCCCCCTTACGAAACATTAATTCTCAATATTCCATAATGATAACTCATAAAAATATTTGGGTAGTTCTTTATTATAACATCCTCAGGTTCCCATGTGTCTGCTTGAATTTTATGAATTTTCAAAAATAAATTTACTAGTCGAGTCTTCTGATTCCTCTTAACTTGTTATTCGGTTTCTAGAATTCGGATAGGCACATCTGTGTAAGATACGTCTAGTTACAATTCTATACATTCATAAGGGAGGTAATGCAATGCATCCAACATGTAAATTCTCAGCACCGAGACATGGAACACATTATGTACTATAGACAGGCTAGGCGGCATTGCCAAACTATAAGACACAACTCCAACACTCTCCAAAATTTCAAAATGGCCCATGTACCTAGGTATCAATTTCCCTTTCTTCCCAAATCTTACAACAACATTCCATGGAGAAACATTTATGAAAACATGATCTCCCACTTGATATTCAATATCTTTCCATCAATTATCACCATAGATCTTTTGTCTTTTTTGAGCTTCTTTGATATGGGTTTGAATAGTCATTACTATTGCTATTGTTCCTATCACAAGCTATGGACCCATAAGCATCCTTTCATTGACTTCATCCCAAAATATTAGTGTATGATATTTTGTTACATACAATGATTCATATGTGTTCATTAGAAATATTGAATGGGAACTATTATTGAATGAAAACTCCACCAATGGTAAATAATTATCCCACATACCGTGAATATAATGTGAGTATGATCTCAACATATCTACTAATGTTTGGATCATCCTTTTGGATTGCCCATCAGTTTTAGGATATTAAGATGTTCTCAAATTAAGCTCGGTATCAAAATCATTCTGATGAAGTTTTCATAATTTTGATGAAAACCAAGGATCAAAATCAGACACTATTAAGAGAGGTTCTCCTTTAATTATAAAAAATTAATTAATATAGAGTCATTCCTGATGATCTAGGGTAAAATAATCCCTTATATCAAGGAAATGTGCTGATTTTGTAAGTCGATCCATAATTCCCCATATTGTATCATTAATTTTTGGAAGTTTCAGAAATCTAGTGATATAATCCATGTTTATGTCATCCCGAATTATATTATCTCTTTATTAACTTCAAATCATATAAAACCTAAAGGTTATTAATACCTTTGTTATTATGTCCACAAATGAAAAGATAATTTCTTACTTGAATATCACTTTCACATAATAAAAATCAGGGTTAAAAAACTAAAATAAAGACTTCTAAAGGATAACCATTATCAAAATACCTTTAACAATTTTAATTATTTGATCATTTATTTCATTCTATATAGGTCCTTCCATGGCCCAGTGTGTTTCCAATAGAAATGGGCATTGACATGGGTAATTCCTTAGTTCATTACATTTACGGTATATTATTGTAAATGTATTCTTAGGATCAGATTTATCTTCTTATAATGTAAACATAAATTTTCCTTAGTTATCCTTTCTATAAACTCCTTATTTCCCACACATAAAGTTTTTTTTGTTCCAATGAGACATTTTCCTAGGTTTCTTCTTTTACACATATGAAATGATGGAAATTGTGTTGTATTTTTACTATGGTCTCCACCACTAGAGATTTTATCATGCTATACCTTTCTCTTCATTGGTGGGTTCAACAGTTAGTTAATTTTTATGTTTTTAATAATATTTATGGAAAAATTATTACGGAAAAAGACAATATATTTAATTCTTATCAAAATTCAATTTTGTTTCTCATCACCACCACCTTGTCTAGATTGTCAATAATCTTCAATGTTATTATGACATCAATGGGATCTAGCCATTGACTATAATCAAAAAGCATAGTGTTAGTAACAATAGTCGTAAAATAATTTCAATAATATCATGAAACAATATTTTCAATCTAAAACAAATTTTTTCCCTATGGTTATTCATTCATATATTATATTTAAATCTTTCAAAATCATTTGTAATGAAAATGTGAATTATCCAAAGATTATCCCCTGATATTTTCAAAATAGGTGCGTAGTATGTCATGTTTTCGTGTACCAGGATACCCCTAGTCAAGCACAAAACACCATGTCATAGTTGTTTCTCATAGGTATATCTGTTCCAGAACCACTTCTACTTGTAGTTTCTTGATAGGGTTGTATTTTCTCAAAATAATCACATAATCGATGCCTTACCAATATTCGAATAAAATCCTGTATGTTTATCCTCCAAAGTATAAATTAGGATTTTGTTCCCTAATCTATGTTTTCTAAATATAGTTTCCATATTTTCTATTAAACATGCATAGATACCAACTTTAAGACACCAACCCATCTTTCCCTAAGCTGATTCATTATTTCCTTGGATTTTTATGTTGACCTGAAATTATTATCCCAATGGAAAAAATTGTTTAGTAGTTTTAGAAAACCAAATACATACAAAAGTTCAACATTAAAACATGAATGTAATAAAATATATAAATTCATTTGACCACATCCTAAACTAATTGGTTATACCTGCATGTCATTCATTATATACCTCTTAATTTCATGGGAAATTGAATCACAAGAATGGGGTGTGTTCAAATGATCATTAATCGCAATAAATAAAAAGGGTTATATCATATACACAAGCATTATGAATGGTCAAAAAGACATGCATTTAAAAAGAAACTTTGAAACAATATGGTGGGAATAAGTGCTTAAAACATAATTCCATAATAAACCATAACCATGTGTATTATTCTATTTTAATAACATTATGAAATTTCAATTAAAAGTTTCATAATGATGTTATGAATAAATTTGGACATCATAACCATACCATCAAGGCCTTGTATCAAGACCATAGATCACCATTTTTCATGGTGTTATGCTAAGACTGTAGATTCTCACATTAGATCTACTGATGCATCCAGTGGATATCATGGTACCCACCGATCACATACTAAGTATAATTAAATACTCATATGAATAGGGTGAATATAATCAACATATAAATTCCTATATAAAAAAACATATGAAATTTAAATACATTCCATAATCATTAAACCATAAACACGAACCATTATGAGCAATGTAGTGGATAGTATCATGACATAACATCCATAGTAAAACTAATCAAGAACCCTTAAATGAAATATTTTATATTTTATCATAATAGATACACCTCAATGAAGTACAATATTCAACTAGGATGTTTACATAGATAAGATACATTTAAATTATATGATTGAAAATTTCTTGATAAAATAATCCTTAAAAATTAAAAAGTATCCCATACTATGTTCTGGAATTCAAATAATAATCCCTCAGAATATCATGAGAATAATGGAAATCATGAAATTATATACCAAAGGATAGTACCTACAACCCATGAATGGAATAAGTTGTGAAAAAGGTATATATCTCATAAAATTTGAAGTGAGATTAGAAAATTCATTATTTTTCTTTGGAAAAAAGAGTTCTACTGTATTTTTCAATAAAACCAATTTATAAACATGTATACCAAATAAAATTATAGGTATTAAAATTTAAATTTTACATTAATAATAAATATTTTCCCACTAAAGTGAAATTATGTAAAAAGGGTTTTAAAAGAAACTCTAGAAATAAAAAATTTTAGTGTGGTTTTAGGAAAATATTAAAGTGATTTCAAAATAGAAAGGTCTGTCTAATTTCATAAAACCCTTAATGATACAATATTATTTTCATTTTAAAATGTGTGATTTTAAAAAAATTAATGTCTTAAAATATATTACAATTTTTAGTTTAATATTGTTTATAATTTGAGATGTTCCCTAGAAACGAGGTTGTTTATCAGGGAGAAGTTTTTAAAGAACATTTTAACACATATATCACAAAATTAAATAAATAATGATTTTAATTGGTAGACATATATTTAAAATTTACATAGTATTTATGATTTTTACATAAAAAATAAATAATAATTTCATTGAGGTAAGTAGACAATTAGAGTAACCTTAAAGAAAATGGAGGTTCGTGTAACAATCCAATACCATTTTGTGTCCTTGATAAAAAAATTATTTAATTAATTAATATTTATATAACCTTGTATTTATTTAATTTATTTATTAAATCGTTATTATGTTCATCCATGGCCTTCTCGATGGGTTTAAGATGTTCAATTTTATTGTTTGGGAGCGTTTTCTTCCTTGGTATTCATTACCAGTTTACTTATATATATTTAAGGATAAAAATGAATGATTTGAATAGTTGTAAAAAATAGTAGTTGTACTTTATTTTTAAAAATATATAATATAAAAATGTTATAGAATTCATTTGGTTATTGGGTCTGAATATGAGTCATTATATACAACATTAATGATAATTATTTGGGTAAATTGGCGTTTTTGATCACAACAAACTCATTTTTATTTATAAATTAATAGAATGTGTAATAAGAAATTACATAAAATTAAAAAAGTTATAATATATATATATTATAGTATTTTTAAAACATAAATTTTTTTCTTGACCATAAATTAATATGGTAATAAAAATTAAAAACCCATCATCCATGAATGTGATAAATTAAAAAATTAGGGATGTTGTTTTCATTTATCATATATAAGAAGGGGAAATGATAGTTTATGGGGAATTGTTAAATTATCACAAAAAAATTACTGAAAATTTAAGGTACTTTTTTTAACATAATATTTGGGTATAAGGTTGTTAGGAATGAAAAAAATAGAAAGGAACCTGAAATAAAAGAAATGTTGAGAAAATCCTTCTGAAAATTAGGCATACAAACAATGTCACTTAAATGTTATTAAATTATTTTTATGAGAGAAAATAGTTATCTAATCATAACTACATAATATATAGAGTAAGGGGGATATTTAATGAAAAATAACAACCTAATATAGATTAAATTAAAAGAGAATAGCATTAGAAAGTGTGTTTGAAATAAAGATGGGTGTTTGATTCCTTTAACTTATAGAGTAACTCCAAAAACAAGAAGGTTGGGACCTTGTGACTTGGGGAATCCTATGAAGGGACTCGTAGGGAGGACTCCAAGGGAGTTAGAAATAAAATATCTTCAAGGATGATGAATTTTTATAGAATGAAAATGAAGGAATGGGTGTGTATTTTTAGAAAAAATACAAGGATTGTTTTTATTAATTTCCAGGGTCACTTCATTTGTGGTAATTTAAAAACCATGGGCTTGACCATGGTATTTTATAAGGTATTGGACTGATGGGACATCTAATATAATATGTTTGTAAACAATATTTGATAAAAATTATTACATCATGATTACATCACTAATGATATAATTAAATACACTGAATACTCAAAACTGTATTTTTTTCTATTTACGAAAAAATAATGTATTTTATAAAATTATCATAAATTCAACATAACCTAATATTGATGTTATATATTAAAAATTGATATTTATATCATCATTATAATTATCTAAATATTAAAATTTTAACTTTTATCTATGAAAATATTATTTAATAAAAATAATAGCGGATATAAAATGCGTTGTAAAATGTTCAACCCCAAAATAAAATAAATGTTTGCTATCATTTTTAATTAAATAATATTTTTTTGATAAGACTATTTCATTATCATAAACATTAATAAAACCTCAGTTTTATATAATAATTTATATATCTATGGTATGTTCATTTTTTACATAAAAAACCAATTTATCAAATTCATCATATTTTTAATATTAATTGAACTCAAAACAGAAATAATGGAACAAAAAATTTGTTTATACTCTCTATGGTGAGGTTACAACTCCATTAGTCATATTACTATTTATTAGGGTGTATTACTATTCATAAGGTAATGTAACTATTCATAAGGGTATATTAATATTCACCAAACCTATATATTGATCCCATTACACACTAAATATCATGTTGGTCGCACTCGTGTATGTCCATTTTTCAAAATTCAAAATACATTGTTGGAAAATTTAGGTTTACTAGCTAGGTTATAATTTTTGTTTTTGTTTTTAATAGATGAAGTTTTTCCTGCATTATATTTATTTATTAAACATTTGGGTCTTAGAGTTTCCTTGGGACATCATCTTCATGGAACCCTCACAAAACGCATTCAATTAGAGTACTCTGTAAACATGACTTTCAACCTAATTTGACAAAGATCATAGTCAATATCCAATATATTAGATAGATATACTAGGTGAAAATATCATAAAAAATGTAATAGGACCATAAAACGTATAAAACATATATAATATTTCATTTCTAGTATAAAACACATAAAAATTTTTAGTTGAAACCATATGAAAAATGTTATTAAATATGGGTTTATAACTCTGCTTTAAGAGAAAATTTATAAAACTATAATTCATAGAAAAAATTTAATTTGTGTTTTCCATGAAGAAAATATAAAATCTTATAAATTAAACCATACAGAAAATAATCATTCCTTTAGTGTTAAAGGACATTTATGACATATAAGACAAAAATGAATATTACTTTATATTTTTTAATTAAAGTAAAAATGTTCCATATAAAATACATAAAAACATTCCATTTAAAAACCCATGAAAGAATGTAAAAGAGACATAAAATTACCATTATAATTCATTTAATTCTATATAAATTCACATAAAAATATATTTTTAAGAATATGGTCATTAAAGGAAATATATATAAGATAAAAATATGAGAAATTTTAAAAGAGGTTTATAAGTTAATACATCCCTTACTTGAGTTTGGCTAATCAAATATGTTCTTTTTAATCCTAGATAATAAGACAACATTATTTTTTTTACTTTTATATGCAACTTTTTGAAGTTTATTATTGCTTCAATTTTACTTATTACCATTTTATATACAATTTCTTGATCAATTAATTTCACGTGGTATGTTTTGATGATATTTATCTCAAATGATAAAAAAACTCTTTGGTTGTTTGACTATGTTCAAAGTGGTTATTATTGAATAATATCCGGAATAATAATAATGACATAATTATTCTTTATTACATTAATTATTATTTTAATAAAATCATGTAATGATTGTTTGGAAAAATTAATTTCATTACAATCATAGAGACTATATTTCAAATGTATAGATGAGTAATGTTTTAATTTTTTTGAGAGTATGAGGATATTTAGGTAAATATTATTTTATTATAGCATAATTACTATTAAATAATAAATATATATTTATTTATAAAATCATATATTTTTCATCCATGTAATATTTTCATTAAAAATGAATCTTATCACATAATGCAAGTGTTAATCCTCAAGTATTCAAAAAAGAAGTTATAATGGTTTAATATATGGAATGATAAGAAATTGGGAAATTTATAAACTTTTACGAATTATAAATATTTCATTAATATAATATATAATTATTAAATCTATCATTATAACCGTCCAGGAGATGTGGTGATGTAAAATGAATTACATCAGTTTGCACGGTTGTAGTCAGTCATATACAAGAATTGGGGTTTAATTTCTAATTTTATTGAAGGGGATATGGAAATAGTTTATAACATTAAAATGTTATATTATAAATAAATTTAGTAATTTAATTTTATTATTTAATTATTGTTTAAAAATATTTCAATGTGGTATAATAACAAATAAAACTAAAACGCTTATTTTGGAATTATAAATCTTTTTCGAACAACCGACTTATGCTTAAAAACAAATCTATAATAGGACAGTTTTATAATAAAAATATTACTTCTATGAATTGGAAAGGGGTGTAATAAATGAATTTATGTGGGGGTTGGCTATGATAGAGTGAAAAAAATTAATGAGTAATACATGATATGATGTTACATTTTATAATCAAGGGGATGGAAACTTTAGAATGTTTTTAAAATATTAAAATAATATAAACAAAAGACAGAGAAAATATGTTAAATATTTCATTAATATAGAATATTATATGATATAATATTGATATAAACTAAACAAAATCATATTTATAGAAGACTAGGATACATTTTAATCAATATCTCATAGTTATACCACATTGAAATCATTTTAAGTTTCACCATGATAATATAGATTTTACCATGATAACATAATTATAAGAAAAAAATTAAAGGGTAATTATTAAATTTTTTGTAAAATATGATTCCAATTTTTTAATACAATTTATGAAAATAAATTTTTAAATATGGTAGAAATTATTTTTAATATAATAACATAATATGCATGAAATTCTATTTTTCAAAA
This sequence comes from Viscum album, assembly GCA_963277665.1. Lineage (NCBI taxonomy): Eukaryota > Viridiplantae > Streptophyta > Magnoliopsida > Santalales > Viscaceae > Viscum > Viscum album. Next base: position 604,598,555 of record OY728122.1, read on the forward strand.
AAATACCTGATTTAACTATTAAAATCATTTTACATTGAAATCAAGTGATAAATTGGTTTCAAAAAGTTTATTTTATTAAACAAAAAAATTAATGTTTTTATACTTTTAGAGTATGTTAATGTTTATTTGAATCATAAATCCATTTAATTAAAGTTGAATAACAAAAAATAATTTTTGAAAAATATAATATAACTGATCTTCTCAAAAGTTATTATTGGAGTCAAATGAGAAATATAATATTTTAAAATAGATTATATAAATCCTTAAACCAATATTTTAAAGAAAAAATCTCCTCTATTCAGATAATATCATGTGTAAGAGATATTTTAACGCCTTACCACAAGGTTTTAACATAGTTTTACCTCTTTTACCCTTACAGTGTGGACAAATATTTAATATGGTTACTATTTATAAAGATATAAAATTAAGTTAAAATAATTATATAATATGAATTATTATAATTAATAATATTAAATATAGTAAATCAATTTTAATTTTCAAAATTATTAAAATTTAATTTAAAATTAAACCCACAAAATGCGATTAAAACTCATTCAAAGAAATATATTTTCTTGCAAAATCTGGATTTTTTATTATTCATCACCTAGTAAAATGATTGAATTAATGATTTTTTAAAACAAATAAGAAACTATTTTATTAAAATAATTAAAAATTAGTGAATGAATTAATTAAGTAAGATAAAGAACATTGCACACATAAAAACAATTTTTTTTTGAAAATTGTGTTATTAAGCAAGTAAATAAACTTATACCTAAATAATATTTATTGATTATTCTTATCCAATTAATTATATTTTATATAATTTTATAATAAATCATTTATTTTAATATCAAATTAAAATAATAATTAAACATTTAAATAAAAATAAATTACGGTTTTACCAAAATGGTATTTTTTACTATTCATTGAAATATCAATATTTTTAGAAAAAAACATAATTTCATTATCAGATAATATTGATAAATTTATTTAAAAAGTTAATTTAATTTTTTAAAATAAATTTTATAAAATAGGAAGAAATATAATATATTTTTCCCCAGAAATAGAAGAATGGATAACTTTTGAAGGAAACATAATTTTTTGGCGCACAATGATTTTTTTTGAAAATTTGGGCAATTATTTCCAAATCATTAATCCTTAAATTTTCATTGTGTAATATCTCAATATATATTTCATAGTTTGTATAATCATGTTGATAAATGATAATTTATTTTCTAGTTTATAAGAATAAAATTTATATATTAATATTTCATATTTTCTCCATGCTCGGATTTTCATGTTATATGCCTTATGAGACATAAGGTTCCTTTAAAATACTATGATACTAAATTTTCCCACATTAATATATTTCATACAGGAATTTTGAAACTGATCACTGTGTAAAGTGATTGACATTTGAAAATAACTATTTAAAAATACAACAACATGAAAAGGGTTAATAAAACATTCATTTAAAAATATGGAAATAGGAAAATGATGGTCATATTGAATAACACATAACATAATTCAAAATAAGGTAAAATTAGTGAGAAGTGAAACTATATAGATGTAGGATACAATAATGTACATATAATAATGGTGAGTTATGGAGAACATTGATCACATGAAGTATAATATTGATGTTAATGTAAATGAACATAGAATCCAAAATCAATGAGGAGTAAACAAGACCATCGAATCATTAGAAATTAAGTAAATATAATAAGATATTTGTTAAATGATGTTTTTCATAGTGTTGGTAAATTAAATTACCATCTGTAAAACATCCAAAAATATAGTTAATTGACTATTATAATTCCATCATTTAATCAATTTTTACCACAATCTCATCATTTGACCAAAATAATGATTATTAAAGATGAATTTTTCATGTCTGAATAACTAAAATCAACTAAAATTAGACCAGATAATCCTCAAAAGGATAAAAACCTATTCATCCTACCATTAGACATAAAAAATCATAAATGATTCACATAATATATTATAATTCAAAAAATGAAGAAAACATCAAGTATCGAAATTAAATATTAATATCTAATGCCTCAATAATAAATCCCAAAGTTTAATGTGGATAATTTGATAAATAAATAGCCATAAAATTCCTCAAAATATTCTAAACTATGTTGCAACACTAAAAAATATAATGTTTTTTTCTTATATTCTTTTGATATTAATTTTACATTTATCACCTATCAATATTTGTCACATATGAAGTCATGAACATTGAATAATGAATATTCCATAATTATATAATCTCCTAAATATGTTTATAATTTATCAAAATAACTTGAATCATAATAAATCCCAAATAAAATAAAATATTATTCTTAAAGAAAACTCATCCTTTGTTCCAAAAATTAAATACCATCTTATGAAATATTATTTTCATTTACCATAATAATATAATTCTTCCAAATATATAGGTAACTAATACAGAAATAACATTAATCACTTAGTCAACTAATAAAAGTTCAATTCCATGGTCATTTGTAAAACATACGTTTTAAATATTTAATAATCATTTTTTTTGAATTATCTTTAATTAACATAATATTAAAGATCATAATGTATCAAAATATTATCAGTGTAATTGAAATTATTCCCACAAAATAAAAGATAATTCAACCTCAAATAATCATTCATTAAAATATAAATAAATCATTCGGGTTACAAATACCTAATCATCTAATAAGACTCAATAATTTTATCCAAGGTAATCCCATCATAAAAAACATAGAATATTATAAAATACTTTTTCACTTATGTTCGAAAATAAATATACCACTTCATAATTACTATTGAATACCTATTTGAAGAAACCTAAAGTACTCAAAATTATTCATAATTAATTAACCATTATTTTACAAATTATTTTTTATTAATTCCCTCCATTAATCAACAATATGACTCATGTCATAATAATCATGAATGTCAAATCAAATTTCAAAATATAATATATTCCATTCATTTTTCATTCACAGTTTCCCCATCTTCAAATATAATGGTACTAGGCATTGAACAAAATTAAATTTAATAGTCCTAATGATCATATTCTTATGAATTACCCATTGGGCATAAATTGGAATAATTCTAATACTCCTCACATTTAAAACATTCATTTGATATATTTTTAATATATTTATGTCCCTTAATTGTGTGAAATAATTATTCATATTTTCCATTGAAAATTATTTCATTACGCCCTCATTTTACATATAAAAAACATATTTCCATTATTTTTATACATTTTACAAGGTTATTATTCCCAAATTATTTACACATATGAAGTTTTATCATTTTTAACATTATGAACATTTCACCTGAACATCTAAAAAACATAATTTTTTTTCTTATTTGGTGCATTAGAAAAATCATATTGGATTAGCTTGATAATTAAATATTGTGAAATATGGTTATTAATAATTATAATTGTTCTCAATAAAACCCTTATTTCATTTTTACTCAGTAATACAACCCCACCATTTTTCTCCACATCTATTTTTAAATTATATTATTATAATTTGAAAAGTTAATTAAAATATTTTTAGTATGAGTATAATAATAAAATATAATATGGGGAGAAAAATCAATAAGATATTCTTATCTATGTCCTCTTCCATTACAAAGATTAATGTTATCTAAAATAACTATTATTCTCTGAAACATACCAAACATTGTTTTTTATATATAACTCTTACCTAACTATAAAGTAATATAATAACCTATAAATTTATCTAAATTCTTTCTATAATAAAAAATTTATAGAAATGAATCTTATTCAATATTTAATTGATATTTTAAACAAGAATTTATTTTCATGCATTCCTGAAAATAATTTTTTTTCAGTTTAGAGTTTTTGAAAATAATATTATAACTCTTATCTAACAAACCCAGTCATTACAAATCAGAAACAATATATTAGTATCCATTTTCTCACATTACATGAATTTTACAATATTACAAGTTTTATTTTCTGGATAGATCTTTATGGTGTTCAAATTTACTTATTCTTTGTTCCTATATGCCATTAAATCCTTGATTTTTTTTTGAAACGTTGGATGAACACAAAGATCTTAGTAATGGATATAAAAAAAGATAATGAAATTAATTAGTATATTTTTAATCCTTGAGATCAGAAAAGATATTTATTTATATTAAAAATATTTGAGATGAAATAATCATTTAACGACACATGAAATCAGTTTTCCATCCCAATGTTTTTTATAATAAAATTAAAAAAATTATAAAACAAAAAATATAATCGGTAGTATTTTTTTTTGAAATCATGAGATCGAAGGAAAATTGTTTTCTAAAAAAACATACCTATTTATCCTAAAATAGAATAAACCTTCCATTAAAACAATTGATCACTATAATACCATTTAAAATAATCAAAATTATATAAAAAAACATTCAAAATTATAGAAAATTTAGGTTGGATTCATAGGGACATCATCTTTCAATTAATATTAAACAATCCCTTAAAATTGGAATAATGATTACAGTAAACTTAAAACATAATTATTCAATGAAAACAACCTTTACCAAATGCATTAGAGGCCTATATTAGGATCACTAGATCTTAAATAATTTCCAAGTACAATAACATGTATTAAAAATTATAATCTTTAATTTAATTCATCAAATAATAAAAATAGCCTTTTGATCCCAAATGTTTTTTTATGATATTTGTATATACCATTATTTAAAACAAAATGCAACAAAAGGTTCTCGAAAAAATGGAAGGGGTATTTATTTGAAAAAAAATCATATAAATTACTCACAATATAGAATAGTATATATCATGCAGAAAATATATTGATGTCTAATGTGAAAAAAATAACATTCCTTTTATTCCTAGAGTATATAATGTACAATTTTCACATATATAATACATATAAATATCCATTTTTAAATCTATTAAAATATAGTTAATGATATATAATATTTTATTTATGTTATTATATAAAAGTGTCCTTTACCCCGAGTCTTAATCATCACAGACATTCTTTATCCTCCTTAATAATAATTTTATTTAATTATTTACTTTTTTAAGAAAAATTTTCATGTTTTTATACCTTTTATTCTATTTAATACCATTTTATATAAAATTAATTAATCAATTAGGTTTATGTTTGATATTATTATGGTTTTCGATAGATTTGTCTAAAATGAATTTGATGATAACGTTATTAAATCTTATGAAGAATAATAACTCAATAATATTATTAAATTTTAACCATTAATTATTCTTTTAAAACCTACCAATAATAATGTTTTAGAAAATGAAATTATGTTACAATCATTGGGATGATAGGTCGTAAGTACGCATGAGTAACAACTTTTTTCAATCAGTTTGAGAAAAAAAGGTAACTATTATTTTTTAATTCAATAATACTTATTACATCATAAATATCATATTAATTATTTAGATACACTTATATATATCTTCTATATGGTATCATCATTAAAAATATATCAAATCACATTGAAGAGATGGTAATCTACACGTACACATTAACAGAGCTATAATTTTTCAGTGGATATAAAGGTGAGAAGATTGAAAAAATATTATAATTATATAATGTTAATTTTCTCATTGATATCTTAAATAAATATTAAATACATCACTGTAAATATCATTGAGGGAAATAGAGGTAGAGAATATTAGACCAACCCCGAAGGCGATAGTCCTGCAAACACATGAGTGATGGTTTCATTTCCAATTATATGGAATATGACATGTATATAGGTTCTGCCATTAACATAATAATATATGAAACTCTACATGATAAATATTTTATTATTTAATCATGGTTGAATAATATTATAATGTGGTAGAATGATAAATTAAAGGAAAAGTCTCAATTAAGAACTATACCACTTCTTCGGAAAACATCATTATGTTTATATGAAAATCCTTGCAATGTTTTTTTATGATAAAATAAATGAGTCTAAGACATGGTAAGGTATATGAAAAATTTATTTCCTCTTTTATTGGTAGAGATGGTGGGAAAAATTTTATAAGGAAGGGATAATATAAGGTTCCTCTATATTAGCGAGGGGATATTCAATCTTATATTTCTTCAAATCATTAAAATATTATAAAGTCACATTCTTTGATTTATGTTTCAAAATTGGATTAATTAAGAATTAATTATGATATAGTATTGAAATAAACTCAACCAATCATATTTAAACATGTTTTGGACAATTATTAATCAATATCTACTAGTTGAACTAATTTAAACTCATTTTAAAAATAAAAATGATAACCTAAACTTTTTATAAGAAATAATTATTATAAAACCAAAAATAAAATACGAAGTTAAAAAATAGGTCTTTATGATTAAAATTTTTAATCCACATTATGAGACTAAATTTCTATTGGTGGATAAAATTAATTATAAATAATTATATAAAATGGAATAATTTATTAGGAAAATAAAATGTTTATATTTATTAATCATTTGACCCTGAAATAATTTAATAAATTGGTTTACATGATTTTTTTGGGTAAATTTAAGGAAAATGATGTATTTCATGTTTTTTATTAAACCAAAAATAAATTGAATCTTCCCACTGTTCCATTAAATATAAAGATGAAAATATAGTTTTTAATTGAATAAATTATAAATTACCATCTAAAAAATCATTTTTTTGGTTAAAAGATTAAAATAAAAGCTTCAAAATACATTATTCAACTCCATAGAATTTTATTGTTTCTAATAAATTATCAAATAGGATAAATTCATGTTTTAGAGAGATTTTAACACTTTAACCAATGGTTTTAACCTAGTTTAACCTCTTTTACCCATTCTATTGTGGAAAATAATTACTCTGTTACAATTCATAAAGGCAAAAAATTAAGTTGAAATTATTAAATAAAATTAAAAATTAGTATTCCAAACATGAAATCCATTTTATCAAATGCAATGAAAACCATTTTTTAAAAAATGCATTTTTAACAATAAAAAAGGATTTATTCTTATTTCATGCCTTGTAATGAAATAAAATGGATGTAAAATAAAATTATAGAATTTATAATATATAAATTTTATTAAAATAATTAATTATTCTATGTTTCATTCATTAATTAATATAAAATACATTTCATATAATTTTTTTTAAAATGTTTTTTTAAACAAATAAATGAACCTAAACAAAAATCATGTACAAAGATGATTACACTATAATTGAATAGATTATATATGATCCAATAATAATTTTTTTTACATTAAGGTTAAATTAAAATAATAATTATACTTTTAAATGAAAATCGATGATTGTTTTACAAGAATGATATTTTTAACTATTCAATAAAAAATTTACCTTTTAGAAAAATACCAATATTTCACCCTCATACTATTTTATTTTTTTTTAAAAAAATGCGTTAAACATTATTAAAATACATTATAGAAAATTCGTAGAAATTATATTAAATATTTTCTCATAGAATGAAATTAGAAAATCATTTAAGGGATCATATTTTTGATGAATAAAATTACTTTACAGAAAAATGGAGTGCTTATATCCTATGAACTAGTCAAGAATCATTAATTGAGTGTTAATTTTATATATATTTAATAATTTGATAATTCATATTCATATCCTCTAATTTAACAAACATGTTATAACTATAAAAATAAAATTAAAATATTTTCTGGCTCTTTTAAGCTATGTGTTGTTTGTTGTATACACTACCAAACATATTGTTCTCTTAAAATATAAGGATAATTAATCTATATTGTCCAATATATTAAAAAATACATTCCCAAAATTCCTACCCTTTTTCATGAGGTTCACTCCACACCAAAATAACAACCTATTAATCTTCAATGTTTAACCCAAGAGAGGTTTTCAAAAGATCATGTATAATTTTGGACCAACTATTTGATGTTAATTTATTATACTACCTCATTAAAATATTATGTAAACATGATTATATAATAAAATAGTTATATTAAATATACAAAAATTTTATAGTGATAATGCTACTACCCTTCTTCACCTCCTTGTCTATTCTATGTGAAATGAAAACATCACTCAAATGTACATGTGGACGACCACATCCAAAAAACAATGTGTTTAGTATTTCATTTGAAACTCATAAGAATAGATAGTATAATGAATTAAATGAATATATTTTTATATTAATTAAAAATATTATTATTACCTAAATATATTATATTACATGACTTTTTTCCCATCCATCCATTGGAAAATGATAATTTTTCTCATTCTTATGTGTTGATTATCACCTCCCTGATGCGATGTAAAATTTTTATCATATACACATTTCATAGAAGATTAAAACATATTATTCAGTTTTAAAAAATTATAATTATTTCATAATTAATATTCTAGTGAAGAATGAATAATATACCAAATTCTCTTGATCAATCTATTTAATATGTTAATGGATTATGAACCAAATGTTCTCAAAACATCAGACGTGAACATAATCAATTTAAGAAATATATAGGACATGATAATAAAATAAAAAATGGACTAAAATATGGTAATAAACCAATATAATTTTTTTAATAATGTAAACAAGTAATATATATTTATTATATTGGTGTTGATGAATATATGTGTCAAGTTAGACTTGATGTAGAGGATTTCTCATCACAATTTCCATTATTTACATCTCATGTAACTTTCACCACATGTTACCATTTGTGTTTTAAAGAACTGTAAAATTCAAGGGAAATTTTTTCTTAATTTTCTTTGAATTTTTCAAGAGCACGGTTTCTGACGGCACCTGATTCCGAGGCCCGGAGTGCCCGGAATCAATTTCCGATGTTTGGCTCAGGTACGTTCATTGAACGAATGAGCGGTAATTTCTAACATTTGAACCGGTTCCTGGAACCGAATTCTCGAGGGCACCGATGAACTCGCAGTGCCGATATTCTCTTAAGGAGACCTTTTCCAAGGTTGCATTTTATGCGGGTTGAGAGTTAGTTTTTGGGAATTTAAAATGATGTTAAATAAAATGTGGAAACACATTTTATTTTTATCCAAGTTGGTTATAACCTCCCAAAGGAAGTTAGGGGTGGGACCCATATCCACTTAACCTCCCTTGAGAGGATTAAGTGTGGTGGGGCCCACACGAACCCTAAAACTTCATCTTCCCTTTAAACTCCCTATAACTCCTCTTTAATCAATCTTGACAACTTGGGTTATTTATTGAGTTTATTTTTTTTAATTTGAAACCTTTGAAATTCATGTTGTTTAATTGTGTAAATAAAATAAGCTTTAAGCTTATTTTATTTTGGTTGATATCCTTTGCCACCTTGAGAGGATTTGGGAAGTTCTCTCCATCTTCTTCAACCTTGACGAAAAACACTTATGCTCCGACGAAGAACACCGCTTCTCTTCTTTGTATCCGGTGTGTTTCTGAAGATCGACGACGCCGCATCTTCGATCTTCTTACAGTGTCAACGAAAGGAGACGTTGTTTCTTCCTCGGACTTTCTCCGTCAGCTTACGAAGCTTCTCCAGCGATGTACCTCTTCGGACGCACCTCGACGTCAACGGAAACGACATACGGTTTCCGCAACGCCCGACCTCCGTGATGCTTGTCTTCCGCAGCTTGTTGACGTGCTCTGCACTTGAAACCGAGGTAGGGGTTTATTTTATTCCTTTGTTCATGATTTATACCCGTGATTTTTTTTTTGAAATTTGTCCAATTGTTAACGAATAACGCAAGGGGGGCCGGACCGTACGAACACGGCCGACCCTCCTCCTTTTTTATGTTGATTCTGTTGTGGATTGAAAACGGGTGTGGCGTGGTGCCGTCACACTGCGCAGGATCATACGGTAAGAAACGCGCGGCGCAGTCGCGCCGCGTCGTAAAATAATGCAAGGACGCGACATCGTCGCGCCGCGTCGAAGAAAGTCGGAGACACCGCGGCCGGAGCGGGGCCGCGGCGGAAGGGCGCGACGCCGTCGTGCCGTGCCGGACAACGAAGGTTGTGGCCAGTTCCAGGCCGCGGCGGAACGAGAAGACCAGCAGCCAGCCGGGCCGCCGGTGTCGGAAGCCGAATGGGTACCAGCTTTGCCGCTCCCATTGAGGAAGAACCGGCCGGCCAGGTAGGCCCGGCCGGAAAGGAGGAAATCGGGGGATATAAATCCCCCCGGCCAGCTGAAAACGGCCCCCCATAATGGGGGGGGGGGGGCGCGGTTTCACAAAGGGGGGCATGCCCCCCCCCCCCCCAGCGCGCCCAGCGTGCTGCCTTGCGCCGAACCGGCGCGTCTGGCAGGTCCGCCTGGCCAGGCCGGGCCGCGCTGGGCCGGGCCGGGCCGTGCCGTGCCGGGTTGACCCTGTCCGGGGTGGGTCGACCCGGTTCGGGCAAACTGGGGGGTCTCGGACCGGGACGGCCCGGGCCCGAAACCCCCGATACCGAGCGGTTTGGATTCAAATGACCATAACTTGGGCTACGGATCTCCAAACGACGCGCCGTCAGCGGAGATGCGATCCTTGGATCGAGAAAGTCGTTTCGGTATATCGCACTCAAGATTTCAGATTACTTTGAGTTCGGCCGGGTTAGTTCGTACACGAAACCAACCGGGCCCTCGGAGCGGAAATGCTCATATCTTGAGCTACGGACGTCCGATTGATGTGCCGTCAACTTTGTTGAGTTCCTCTTAGTGAGAAAGATCTTTTGGAAAACTCCGCCCGAGGTTTGGATGCAGGTGGAGTATGGTCTGGTTGGTTTTTCCTTAAAAACCAACCGGGCCCCTGGAACGAAAAGGCCAATAACTCTCAGACCGGGCGCCCGATTGACGCGCCGTCTGTTGCGTTGAGTTCCTGTTGACGATAAGGAACTTTTGGATACATCAACTCTGGTCTACGTGACAGATGATGTATCAGCCTCTCGGCTCGTGTAGCGGACCCTGTCAGACGAGCTTGCTGTGTGCGGGAACCCTAGAGCTGGCTGCGACTGCTACTGTGACTGCGACGATGACTGTGCAGAAATCCTTAGTGGATTCGACGACGACGACTACAACACTCAGCGATCCTCTGTGGATCAGTGCTACCGATCCTATGTGAGTCCGATCCTGTGTGGGTCTGCGCTCAGCGGTCCTGTGTGAACCAGCGCCTACAGATCCTGTGTGGGTCCGATCCTGTGTGGGTCTTTGCGGGGGTTAGTACCTATCGATCCATTGTGGGTCTGACGACTTAGATGGATCAGTGATCATCTCTGTCGTCTTTCGAAGAAGTATACCTGTGTGAGCTGAATCCTTTTTACCTTCATATGTGGATTTTGTTGTGCTATCCTGTGTGGATTAACTTTTCTTTCCTGTGTGGAATACGTATACTTTCATGTGTGGACTGAGCTGTACTTGGGCTTGGAGGATGGAACGTATTGGAATTGATGACTTAGGTATATGTATGGGCATATACCTAAGAAGTTTCAGTTGTTACTTCATGTTTGTATCTATCCTTTGTGGTTTATCCTTTGTGGATTTTGGGAGACCTTCATGGGTCTCGGGGTCCCTACTGAGTATCTTATACTCACCCCTGCACGGGCTATGCCCGCACTACGTTGTGTTGGTTTCAGACGACTGACAACGTTGATCGTGGATGAGGCTTGCAGAGCAGGACGGTACCTGGAGGTGGACCACTGGGCGGGACGTGCTCGGAGCGGACGGCGGGACTCGAGGAGCAGTGGAGCTATCTGTACCCACCCTTCAGGTGGGATTTCCAGTGGAAAGCTCGGTGTAGCGGCTTTTACTTTACAGTTGTTGTTTTCCCTTTCGAGTTGTACTTTAATTTCAGTTTGGGTTTGTATACTGGACCATTTACTTTTCCGCACTTTCAGTTGTACTCTGTTTTTACTTAGTGTTTACCTTCCCGCTAGCTTACTCTGTGGTGCTTGTTTACTTTACAAAGGAAATGCCTTCCCTTTTTACCGGGATTTACACCTTGGTGCTAGTCGCCAGCCCCTGGCCAATGGAAGGCGGGCTTGGGGTAGTCACGGCACGGGCCCCGAGGACAGGTCTTGTCAAATTGGTATCAGAGGAGTTCGGTTCTACCGCGAACTCTGATTTTTTCTATGTGAAGCAATAGTGTTTAGCATATTGGGTGTGGTTATCAGTCCAGGGAGTCCAGTGTTGGTGCGGCGTCCGACGTATCCGTACACCAGGACCCTGACTTCTGATCTATGACTTAATGCATGAAAACATTGATTGCGTGTGTGTTTCAAGTTCTCTTTGTGATTACTTTATATCAGCTCACCAGTTATACTGTTCTGACCGTGGTGCACCTGTTTCCTTTTCAGGATGGCCCCACAATGGAAGCCAGCTAGGGTTCCGAGAGTCGAGGGTGATGACAGCCCACCGAGCGACGAGGCCTCGGTGCAGGGCCCTTTGTCAGTAGTGGCACCGGCGGTAGCACTACCCGCTGAGCCCCCGATACTTCCTGCACCAGCCGCTGACGATGCATGTCACCTCAGCGCACTGCATGAGTTTCAGCACCAGCGACCGCCCAGGTTTCGTGGGGAGACAGACCCCCAGGCAGCCGAGGACTGGCTAGAGGAAGTCATACGAGTTTTCAGGCTAGTGAGGACACCAACAGACCTCATGGTGATCCTCGCTACGAGCCTATTGCACGCAGCAGCGGGCCGATGGTGGATCATGATGCTCCAGGTGCACGATGAGGCATCTCTAGTTTGGACGGACTTTGAGAGCCTCTTCCGCTCGGAGTTCGTCCCAGCCACCCTCCGTGCGGTGCGCATTCAGGAGCTTCTTCAGCTGCGGCAGGGCAGCATGACGGTTTCTCATTACTCGGCGAGATTTACCGATTTCCCGCACTACTCGACCGACATGGTACGAGACCCATTCTTCCGGGCCTGGATCATTGAGTAGGGTTTGAGACACGACATCAGGGAATCGCTGATCTCCCTCAGCATACCGACTCAGATAGGAGTACTAGAGCGGGCCCTTTTGATCGAGAGATTTCATGCAGAGTCTACACCAGCGCCGCGACCCACCGCAGGGCGGCACGTGGTAGAGTCATATGCAGCAGGCAATCGACGGTTGACTCAGGGGTCCAGGTAGACCAGACACTCAGGCAGACGACCTCAGGACACTGGCTCAGCAATGCGGGGCACACAGTGCTGAGCCAGTCTTTCGAGAGGCAGACAGTGCTACTCGTGCGGCGGGCAGGGCCACATGGCTCGTGACTGCCCGACCCACCGTGCAGAGGAGCAGCAGACGGTTGAGGGACCACCGAGGTAGAGGCAGAGGGTCGACCGTGGCGGTCCGCAAGGAGGAGGCAGAATAGGTAGAGGAGCTGGCCGAGCAGCAGGTGGTGGGCGACGCTTTGAGGCTCTACCACCACCACCAGGAGGTCCACCCCGACCACAGGGAGCTGGCGGGCAGAGATAGGCACAACTACAGGCAGCAGAGGCCTACGACCACGGCACGCCAGAGATGATTCAAGGTAATATCTATGTATATTCCACCCTTGCTGCAGTAATTATAGACACAGGAGCGATTCACCCTTTCATAGCTGATGCCCTTGTTCGGAGCTCAGAGATTCCGACAGATCCGTTGGCTCGATCCTTACAGCTAGAGACTCCTACGGGAGCTGACTCGACGATTACGCACAGGTGTCGGCAGTGTGAGCTTACTCTAGGAGGCGAGAGCTTCGGCTGGGATCTTCTTGTAGCAGCGTCGAGGCCTTACGACATCATCTTGGACATGGATTGGTTAACTATGGTCCATGCCCAGATTGGCTGTTTTAGGCGCAAGGTGCGATGTGTACGCACCGACGGGAGCAGGTTCACCTTCATCGGCGAGAAGGGAGCCTTTGCAGCATAGTATGGACTTACGCAGAGGAGAAGAGAACCCATCACTCATCAGTTGGCTAGCCTCATCCTAGGAGCAGTTGATGTGTGGAATCCTGGTTTCCCTGCAGTGGTGGATCAGTTTGCGGACGTTTTTCCCAACGACGTTTCAGGGCTACCTCCTTGTATAGAGGTAGACTTTTATATTGACCTGTACCTCGGGACAGCCTCGATATCCACTCCAGCGTATCAGATGGCCCCCGCTGAGATTCAAGAGCTGCGGGTAAAGTTAGAGGACTTGCAGGGCAAGTGGTTTATCCGACCCAGTGTTTCACCCTGGGCTTCCATGATTTTGTTCGCCAAGAAGGCGGACGAGAGCTTGCGACTTTGTGTTGACTATCGTCGTCTGAACCAGGTGACAGTGAGGAACAAGTATCCGCTACCGAGGATTGATGACCTCTTTGATCAGCTCAAGGGAGCACGGTTGTTCTCAAAGATAGACCTCAGATCAGGCTATCATCAGCTCAGAGTTTGAGACGAGGACGTGCAGAAGACGGCCTTCAGATGTCGGTATTGCCACTATGAGTTCTTGGTTATGCCATTTGGCATAACCAATGCTCCATCAGTGTTCATGGCCCTCATGAATAGGATATTTTAGCCATACCTCGATCGATTTGTTGTGGTCTTCATCGAAGACATTCTGATTTACTCGACGATTGAGGAGAAGCACACCTACCACTTACGGGTTGTACTGGACACACTCCGAGAGAACCAGCTTTATTGTAAGCTCTCGAAGTGCCAGTTCTGGATAAGTGAGGTCCACTTCTTGGTACATGTCATCTCTGAGGCGGGAGTTGCAGTAGATCCTGCGAAGATCGAGGCAGTGTTATCTTGGGAGCCACCCAGGAGCGTGACAGAGGTGCAGAGTTTCATGGGACTAGCTGGATACTATCGGAGATTCATGCCAGACTTCTCTAGAGTTGCGTCACCACTCTCAGCTTTGACGAAAAAGGGGAAACCCTTCGTATGGTCAGACAGATGTCAGCAGAGCTTCCAGGAGCTAAGACAGAGATTGACCAGCGCACCTATCTTGAGGTTGCCTGAGGAGGGAGTAGGGTACGTAGTCTACTGCAATGCATCAGGGACCGGACTCAGTTGTGTCCTGATGCAGGAACGAGTAGTGATCGCCTATGGATCACGTCAGTTGAGGCCGCATGAGGAGAACTACGCTACCCATGACCTGGAGTTAGCAGCAGTGGTCTTCGCACTGAAGACATGGCGAC
This sequence comes from Viscum album, assembly GCA_963277665.1. Lineage (NCBI taxonomy): Eukaryota > Viridiplantae > Streptophyta > Magnoliopsida > Santalales > Viscaceae > Viscum > Viscum album. The sequence continues at coordinate 604,613,657 of OY728122.1, forward strand.
ACTATCTGATGGGCGAGTGCTTTACAGTATTTTCTGATCATCAGAGTCTTAGGTACATCTTCTCACAGAATGACCTGAACCTGAGACATCGGTGATGGCTCGAGTTCCTCCAGGACTATGACTTTGCGATAGTCTGTACTCCTGGGAAGGGGAACGTAGTAGCTGATGCCCTCAGCAGGAGGACGAGCATTCAGCTACTTGAGGAGGCGACATAGAAGCTAGCCTCTTTGCAGATATCCTTCATGGATAGAGATGGAGCAGTCTTCCTTCAGTCTCTAACAGTCACTCCTCCACTTCTACAGTGGGTCAGAGAGGCACAGCGAGGAGACACTGACTGTGAGACGTGGCGTGCAAAGATATCCTTAGGACAGGTACCTGATGGTTTCATCATTGGAACAGAGCACGACATCCTTTTCAGAGGACGTACCATGGTACCAGTATCTTTATGGGAGGAGGTGCTGAGAGAGTTTCACACTTCTCCTTTGGAGGTACATCCCGGAGTGGTGAAGATGTACCAGGATCTCAGACGACAGCACTGGTGGCCAGGCATGAAGAAGGTTGTGGCAGAGTTCGTTTCTCGATGCCTCACCTGCAAGCAGGTGAAGGCAGAGCATCAGGTACCAGCAGGCTTGGTACAGCCCTTGGTGGTCCCAGAGTGGAAGTGGGATGGGATATCTATGGACTTCGTGATTGGACTTCCACTCACTTCCAGAGGTCACAACTCCATCTGGGTGATTGTCGACCGACTCACCAAGTCGGCTCACTTCTTACCCATCCGAGATTAGGGCTCAGTGGAGAGCTTGGGATAACTTTACATTCAAAAGATTGTATGGCTTCACGGTGTGCCATCATCTATCGTCTCCGATCGAGATGCTTGCTTTACTTCCCGTCTTTGGAAGGGATTTCCGGAGGTGTTCGGGATGCATCTACGTCTGAGCACAACCTTTCACCCTCAGACGAATGGTCAGACGGATAGGACCATTCAAACTCTCAGGGACATGCTCCGCGCATGTGTCCTCGACTTTGGTCATAGCTGGGAGGACCACCTACCCTTGGTGGAGTTTGCGTACAACAACAGCTACCACTCCACCATCGGGATGGCACCGTACGAGGCGTTGTACGGCCGACCTTGTATATCTCCTTTGTGCTGGACAGACCCTGGGGAGTCAGCACTTGTGGGACCGGAGATGGTCCAGGCCACGACAAAAAAGGTCCAGGTCATCCAGGAGCGGATGAGGACAGATCAAGGCCGACAGAAGTCATACGCTGACAGGAGGCGGAGGCCACTAGAGATCGAGGATGGCGACCACGTCTTCTTGCGGATCTCACCTCGACGTGGTATACAGAGATTTGTCCGGGGTGGCAATTTATCTCCGCGCTTCATCGGACCCTTCCAGGTCCTCAGGGGAATTGGCGATGTGGCTTATCGCCTGGCTCTACCACCTCACTTGCACTGGGTGCACGATGTCTTCCACATATCTCAGCTGAGGAGATACGTGCACAACCCGACACACATCATTGACCATGGGGAGCTTGACGTTGATGATGGGGAGAATTTTACGGAGGTCCGAGTGGAGATCGAGGTTCGACAGGAGCGGGTCCTACGTGGACGGTCGATTCCCCTAGTGCGCATCATATGGTAGCACGAGAATCTCCAGAAGAGCACTTGGGAGCGGGAGGCTCAGATGCGTGCTCAGTACCCTCATTTGTTTCCCTAGTATTGATGTATCTTTACAGGGACGTAAAGCCCTGAGGTGGGAGTAATGTAAAAACCTGTAAAATTCAAGGGAAATTTTTTCCTAATTTTCTTTGGAATTTTACAAGAGCACGGTTTCGGACGGCACCTGATTCCAAGGCCCAGAGTGCCCGGAATCAATTTCCGAAGTTTGGCTCGGGTACGTTCAGTGAACGAACGAGCGGGAATTTCTATCTTTTGAACCGGTGCCCGAAATCGAATTCTGAGGGCACCGATGAACTCGCAACGCCGATATTCGCTTAAGGAGACCATTTCCGATGTTGAGTTTTATGCGGGTTGAGAGTTATTTTTTGGGAATTTAAAATGAAGTTAAATAAAATGAGGAAACACATTTTATTTTTATCCAAGTTGGTTATAACCTCCCAAAGGGAGTTAGGGGTGGGACCCACATCCACTTAACCTCCCTTGAGAGGATTAAGTGTGGTGGGGCCCACACAAACCCTAACACTTCATCTTCCCTTTAAACTCCCTATAACTCCTCTTTAATTAATCTTGACAACTTGGGTTATTTATTGAGTTGAGTTGTTTTAATTTCAAACTTTAGAAATTCACGTTGTTTAATTGTGTAAATAAAATAAGCTTTAATCTTATATTATTTTGGTTTGTATCCTTTGCCACCAAGAGAGGATTTGGGAAGTTGTCTCCATCTTCTTCAACCTTAACGAAGAACACATAAGCTCTGACGAAGAACGCCGCTTCTCTTCTTCGTAGCCGGTGTGTTTCTGAAGATCGACGACGCCGCATCTTCGATCTTCTTCCAGTGTCAACGAAAGGAGACGCCGTTTCTTCCTCAGACTTTCTCCGTCAGCTTACGAAGCATCTCCAGCGACATACCTCTTCGGACGCACCTCGGCGTCAATGGAAACGACGTTCGGTTTCCGTGACACCCGACCTCCGTGACGCTTGTCTTCCGCGGCTTGTTGACATGCTCCGCACTTGAAACCGAGGTTGGGGTTTATTTTATTCCTTTGTTCATGATTTATACCCGTGATTATTTCTTCGTGAAATTTGTCCAATTGTTAGCGAATAACGTGAGGGGGCCCGGACCATATGAACATGGCCGACCCTCCTCCTTTTTCATGTTGATTCTGTTTTGTATTGAAAACGGGTGTGGTGCAGTGCCGTCGCACCGCGCAGGATCATACGGCAAGAAAGGCACGGCGCCGTCGCGCCGCGTCGTAAAATAATGCAAGGACGCGACGCCGTCGCACTGCGTTGAAGAAATTTGGAGACACCGCGGCCGGTGCGGGGCCGAGGCGGAAGGGCGTGACGCCATCACACCATGCCAGACAATGAATGCCGCGGCCGGTTCTGGGCCGCGGTGGAACGAGAAGACCGGCGGCCAGTCGGGCCGCCGGTGCCGGCAGCCGGAAGGGGACAGGCTTTGCCGGTCCCGTTGAGTAAGAACCGGCCTGCCAGGTCGGGCCGGCCGGAAAGGAGGAAACCGAGGGAAATTAATTCCCCCGTCCAGCCGAAAACGGCCCCCCATAATGGGGGGGGGGGGTGCGGTTTCACAAAGGGGGGCAGGCGCCCCCCCCCCCCCCCCCCGTTCCAATCAGCTCGGCCTTTGGCCGAGCTGGCAGCACACCCAGCGCGCTGCCTTGTGCCGAACCGGCACGCCTGGTCGGGCCAGGTCAACCCTCTCCGGGGTGGGTCGACCCAGTTCGGGCCAACCGGGGGGTCTTGGGCCCGGACAGCCCGGGCCCGAAACCCCCGATACCGAGCGGTTTGGATTCAAATGCCCATAAATCGGGCTACAGATCTCCAAACGAAGCGCCGTTAGCGGTGATGTGATCCTTGGATCGAGACGGTCGTTTTTTTATATCACACTCAAGGTTTCAGATTACTTTGAGTTCGGCCGGGTTAGTTCGTACACGAAACCAACCAGGCCCTCAGAGCGGAAACACTCATATCTTGAGCTACGGACGTCCGATTGACGTGTCGTCGACTTTGTTGAGTTCCTCTAAGTGAGACAGATCATTTGGAATACTCTGCCCAAGGTTTGGACGCAGGTGGAGTATGGTCGGGTTGGTTTAGCGTTAGAAACCAACCGGGCCCCTGGAACGAAAAAGCCAATAACTCTCAGACCGGGGGTCCGATTGACGCGCCGTCTGTTGCGTTGAGTTCCTATTGACGATATGGAACTTTTGGATACATCAACTCTGGTCTACGTGACAGATGATGTATCAGCTTCTCGGCTCGTGGAGCGGACCCGCCCGGACGAGCTTACTGTGTGCGGGACCCCTAGAGCTGGATGCGACTGCTACTGTGACTGCGACGGCGACTGTGCAGAGATCTTTAGTGGATTCGACGACGACGACTACAACACTCAGCGATCCTGTGTGGATCAGTGCTACCGATCTTATGTGGGTCCGATCCTGTGTGGGTCTGCGCTCAGCGGTCATGTGTGAACCAGCGCCTACAGATCCTTTGTGGGTCTGATCCTGTGTGGGTCTTTGCGGGGGTTAGTACCTATCGATCCTTTGTGGGTATGATGACTTAGATGGATCAGTGATCATCTCTGTCGTCTTTCGAAAAGTATACCTGTGTGAGATGAATCCTGTTTACCTTCCTGTGTGGATTGTGTTGTGCTATCCTGTGTGGATTACGTTTTGCTTTCCTTTGTGTATACGTATACTTTCCTGTGTGGACTGAGTTGTACATGGGATCGAAGGTTGGAACGTATTGGAATTGATGACTTAGGTATATGTATGGGAATATACCTAAGCAGTGTCCGTTGTTAATTCGTGTTTGTATCTATTCGTTGTGGTTTATCCTTTGTGGATTTTGGGAGACCATCGGGGGTCTCGGGGTCCCTACTGAGTAGCTTATACTCACCCCTGCACGGGCTATGCCCGCACTACGTTGTGTTGGTTGCAGACGACGGACATCATTGATCGTGGATGAGGCTTGCAGAGTAGGATGGTTCCTGGAGGTGGACCACTGGGCGGGACGTGCTCGGAGCAGACGGCGGGACCCAAGGAGTAGTGGAGCTATCTGTACCCACCCTTCAGGTGGGACTTCCAGTGGACAGCTCGGTGTAGCGGCTTTTACTTTACAGTTGCTGTTTTCCCTTTTGAGTTGTACTTTATGTTCAGTTTGGGTTTTTATACTGGCCCATTTACATTTCCGCACTTTCAGTTGTACTCTGTTTTTACTTAGTGTTTACCTTTCCGCTTGCTTACTCTGTGGTGCTTGTTTACTTTACAAAGGCAATGCCTTCCCTTTTTACCGGGATTTACGCCTTGGTGCTAGTTACCGGCCCCTGGCCTATGGAAGGCGGGCTTGGGGTAGTCACGGCACGGGCCCTGAGGATGGGTCGTGACATGTGTGGTGTAAATATTTCTATATGGTGTTTTTTTATTGTTAATTTTACTAAATTTATCTACTTTAAAAATACATTTAAATATATCATGTCTAATTTCAATTGATCCTATGTTTCAAAATTGGTAAAATATTTTACTAAAAATTGTTTTAAAATCCATATCATCCATATCCATGTTATTTAAATAGTTTCAAGAATGTTCTTATTTATACATAATATATTTTTAAAGGAAATTTGTTTCTATCAATTACATTATACAATGATTTTTAAAAGGAATATTTTTAATGTTTTGGGAATGGATAACTTTTTATTCTTTTTATCAATGTGAAAAATAATATATTTTGTCAAATACAACATAAATATATATTACCAAAAAAATTTCATTTATTTATTATCATGATTACATTAATGTTTTCTGTGTTTCTTAAATATGATACTTCACCTATTATACTAGGAATTTTTTTATCTCTTTTTAATTTTTTTAAAAAATTCAATATTTTATGATATAAATGATAATGGTTTTTTTTATTTGTTGAAATTAAAATTTTATGGTTTTTATGATCAATAAGGAATATAATTAAAAGTTTTCAATTTATATCATGAACTATGGGAATTATTATTTATTTTTTATGTGGTGATTGAAACTAAAATGTTATGGTAATGTTTACTTTATGTCATGTGTGGGTCCATTAAATGCCTCCAATGCATTTTTTATAATGATATTTTTAACTTATGTGCGTTAATACTTGGAAAATATGTATGATGATAATTAATAATATAAACTGAGGATATTAATAGATAAAAATTTCAACGTTGTTAATATATATGGTTGTAATATGAAAAATGTTAATCCAATGTAATGAATTAGGGAACTAATATATGTTACTCCTAGGAGAATGTTTCAATTATCTTTTCTAGTGATTTCATGATAAAGGTATGATTCCCCAAGTTAATGAAAATTTTATATATAATTTTAAATGGGGTTTCATTGAATTGTATTCATTTTAATTTTTAAACAATGAGTTTATTATTTCAAGGAATTTTCTTGATCTTATAATGAAGAAGATTTTCTTTTCATGAATATTCATTCTTGAATTATGACTTTTCCATTATTTATGGTTACAAAATGTTTTATGAAATAATTTTGGTCTGATGTTTATTTTATTAGTTGGTAAATTAATATTAAAAGCTAAAATGTTTTTTGTATAAAAATGTATTACATTATTTGGATTTTCATTAATTTAAAATGAAAATTTATTTTCCATTTTTTATTTCAATTATAAATTTATTGTTCCCATCCCATGTTTTCAAATGTTTTCCACACTACCTAAGGATGATAAGAAACTATTTTGAATTATAGCTTAAAATAAAGTAAATTTTCCTCAAACAAAGAAACAATTTCTTGAATGAATTAATAGAGTATTTATAAGGACCTATTATTGTAGAAAAAAATTAATTGAGTTCATATGTAAACTTTGTATTGTAATAGTTTTTCATAATTATCTAAAACACTAAACTCAAATTATTCGTTAAATGAAATAATGAGATTTTTTTTAATAAGTCTTGTATGGTATGGTTCTCTAAGTTACATGGAATTATAATTAGAATGAGTGTAATGGTTTTGATAAATTTACATGTAAATATTATTTATATGAGGAAATTTTAATAATTTTAGGTACAAAAATCAGATAATAATATAATTGTTGATCATAAGTATATATTTCTCAAATCCCATTTTGTGGGATTATGTTATGAGACTAATTTTGGTTACCTAAAATATGTTTTAATATATGTTACAAGGATATGTAACCCTTATGTTATACTTGGGTTGTAGTAAAATAGTTATTTAAAGAACAATGATATTGTATTTTTATGCAATAAGTTTGAAGGTATTGATAAAATTTATGTTTAATTTTTTTTATGTTTAGTTAACTATGTACAATTTTGGATAATGGGGTATTATATTACTATTTGAATGATTAATATTTTTGTATAGATAAAGGTTAAGCTGATGTCAGAAGAATATATGATCAAATATTTCAAATTTTTATGTTCTTTTTTGGTCTTGATTATTTTGAACCGTATGAAATTTAGTTATTTATGGAATTATTTATATTCAAAATTGGGTGTTATTGTTGGGGATTTAGAGATTAATTTTTAATTTTTTCATAAGAATGTTTATAGATAATTTATATTATTTTAACTTATTCAATCTATTTTTAATATTGGTTGATGGATAAAAACATAAGGAATAAATTTTCATCTTGTTATGTGTCTTGTGATCCCATTTGTGATAATTTTAATGATTTAGGCATGAGAATTTATTCTTGCATATTCATCTCATGGAATAATTGATTTTATAGAAGTGGAATCTGATTTAATCACTGATGAAGGATAAAATTATACGTATAAAGTAAAAAAGAAATCATGTACCAATATTTTCTTAAACCATTATCTAAAAGGAAAAATAATTTCTCAAATCTATCAAGTGTTTTGTGGGAAGTAACAAAAAATTATCGACATGTTCTTTTTGAGATTCCACTTCATGTATGAGGCTTATAAATGGTTATTAATATTTTAAATGATATGTTTCCCTGTTTTTTCCAAAAAAAGTTCATGAAAAAAAATATATCTCATATTATAAATATTTAATTGTAAATTTATTTGTAGGGAATAAAATTAAAATTCTTAAGACACAAATACTTTATTGGGGGAGAATATAAGTCATTTTAAATTTAGTTGTATTATTTTAAATTAATACTATGTTTGATTTTGTGTAAAACAAACAATACCTTAGTTAAAAGGAAATATGATATACTATTATAATATCATTATTTTTATATGATTGTTATGACTTATTCATTTGTCTGATAGGTATGGATAAGAATAAAAATATTTTGAAATGTTTGTTCAATTGTTTTTAGTAATAAATGGAAAATAATAATAATTTTATTACCAATGGGTTGGAAATAAAAATAAAACATTCTGATGGAAAAAAAGAAATATTTTCGATAAATCTTTTTGTGTGTGTGAAATATATTTTTTATCAGAATATATTAAATCAATGACTATTGATAAACTATTTGAATGAAATAAATTGAATATATATACAATTTAAATAATAAAAAACACATTATATTATAGTCACTAATAATTTAATAATAATAAAATCATTTTATGATTTAAAATAAATTTTACTCAAATGTAAATTTTATTAAATTTTGTGTCGTTATATTACAATTAATTTAATAACTTTTAAAATTACAATAAAAAATTGAAATCATATTTTGATACTATGTTTCATAATAATCATTATATTATGTTTTGTGATTTTTTTTTGAAAATATTCATTTTTGTGTGAATAATGAAATATGTGTATCTCTGAAAAACATTCATGTATTTTATTTAAATCACGTAATTTTAAAATCATAATATTTTTTTTCATTTTGTTTAAAATTAAAAATATAAAATTTTTATTAATCATAATATAAATAATTCATTATAAAATAACATTATATTTTATTTTCATACAAGTGTATTTTTATGTTTAAAAACAAATCTGTCTAAAAACAGCGTTTCATTTAATATTTTGAACTTATAATAAAATTTATTTCTTCCACTTATAAAAAATTATTGATATAAAATGGATTTAAATTTTTTTTATATAATTTCCAAAAAAAATGATATGAACAATTTTATTTTTGGTCCCAACATTATTTCACTAAGTTGGAAATGTGTTATCACGTTAACTGTATATCAAGGTAAAAATTGAAATTAAGTAGAAAATGCCAAAAATTACATAAATTTATCACTTATTTGTGTTTATGAGAGTTTTATATAACTATAATTCTTTCTATACTATTTTCAGTTACATATTTGAAATCTTGTTTGGCCTCCCAAAGAATGAAGTGTTATATTTAATAAATATTATTTCCTATCATGTTATATCAATTTTTTTTTCATTATTAGGATATGAATAAATATAATTGTTGAAAGATAAAAAAAATTCCATAATTATTTACAATTTTTTTTTTAAATTTTTAAATTTATTATTGATTTTTTAATATTATATTTTTCTATAAAACACTTATATGGAGTCAATACCACATTTCTAGACCATAATAAAAATCAAATTAATGATTTTGAAATTTATAAAAATTATAATATTTAGATTAATTATTTTATTAAATAAATTTAATATATACATATAAAATATAAAAGATGATTTATGTTTTTAAATTTGAATTAAATTTTCCTCGTGACTGCTTTAAATTAAAATTTTATGAATATTACAAAAAATGACAATAATGTTATTTAATGTTCTAAAATTATTTATAAGTCATTATAAAATAATTAAAATAATATCATAAGTTAATTATATGGAAAATTTTCAATAATATCATTAATATTTCCTTTATATACCACAATTATTTTTTTAAATTACTTTTATAACCCTAAAATATTAAAAAAATGTGTTCCAATGGTTAGGGTTAAATTGGGTTAATGAGGGGATTAAAACAAATTATATGGTTTAAAATCACTTATATATAATTGTTTATTTTAAATTTTATGATAAAATTTATACCTTATCATATTTGTATCAGAATATATAGAAATTTTGAATCATTTTACATGACTTTGAAATGTATTATATATTAATATTTTTGGAATTTACAATATTTCCACCTAGATCGCCTATTAAAGGGATACTCATATCCACTCATAACATCATGTATTGAGTCATTTATATAAAAACAATATTAGGACATATCCATTCCCCACCTTACAACCCATGTTATAATAATTCTTATCTTATCTAAATAACATCCTATGAAGGTAAAAGCGGTATTCCATGGGTGGGTTTCCAAACAAGCAATATAATTCAAAACAAAATGTTTCATGTTTATATCTTATTAAAATTCCATAAAATATTATTTAACCATATATTTGAAATAAAATAATTATCTTAAATGTATTTATATTTTTTATTATTAATTTATATCTATTTTTCATCTCCTTTTAAATTTTATGGGGAACGAAAACATCGCTCGAGCATACATAAGAACTACCACAACTGTAATGTGATGTGTTTAATTAATCATTAACACAAAACAATTAGGGTTATAATTATGTTTTTAATTAATATATTCTATATTCATGAAATAAATTTGACTTAGTGATGATAATATATTACTAACCTTTTTACTATTCCATCCATTGGAATATGACAACGCCTTTCTTGTGTAAGTGTGGACTACTGCCTCCCTAAAGAAATGTGATCTATTTTTCTTGAACAAATTTAATGCATAATTTTAAAATATTATATAATTTATTAAAATTATAATTATTTCATGATTAATATTATATACATGATAGAATAATTACTCATATTCTCTCGGCCAACCTATCAAAATTGTTCTGGGATTACGAACCGAACAACCTCAAAAAATATGAAATGCATTTAATCATATTTAAAACTATATAAAACAGGGTAATAAATTAAATAAAAAATATTATGATAATGGAATAATATAAAAATGGTTCTTATGAAATTAAATAATTATTTTCAGTTCAATATATTGGAAATAATAAATTTACGTGCTGATTCAAACCTGAGGTAGACAATTACTCATCTTAATTTCCTTTTTTAAGGGTCATTAAAATATCACAACATTTTTTTATTTTTAATGTGTATATTTTGACTTATGTATATATACTACCATTGGTTTACTAAAATTAATGTGTTTTATAAATTCATTTGTTGTTATGTTCTTTAATGCCCTTTAATTTGATGTTGCCTAAGTGGTAATATATTTTTATTAAAACTATGCTTTAATGTTGTATTTTTAAAATATTTCCCTTCAAAATACTTATTCATTGTAATTTTCAAATAATATATTATTTTTAATTAATATTATTCAAGATAAATTTAACTACACATTACTTGTTTCAATTTTTGAAAATGTAAATGTTAATTTTTTGGAATGGATTAGTTCTGACTCCTATTACCATTATACAAAAGAATGTTTTTAACCTATAGAACAAGACTAGAATTTCCCACTATAATATAATATATTAATTATAATTCTTCATTTATATGATTCCATGTGATTTTAATGAATTTATTTATCCAGTTGTGATATAAATTTTTAGTTTTTATATGTCCTCAAATGAAAAGGATATTTAGCCTCATTTTTAGATGATAAATGTAAATGGTTTTTTATTTGTGGTAAAATGGGAAATGTATAATTTTTTCGTGAAAAGATAATTATTTTTATTTTTAAAAAACATAAAAATTGATAATTATTTAAGAATTGACTATTGAAGAGTAAACCCATATCCATTTGGGATTATGTACATTATGTAATGAGTGGGTCTCTAAAATAAATCTAGTGAATTGGGTTATGTGAGCATGTTAACTAATGTATGTTACTCCTAAGATAACATGGATGGAGATAATTAATCCTGTCAAGTAATTAATTGAATTGTGCATGTTACTTATATGAGAGTATGTACGGAGTTAACATGATATAATTTACTCATCTGAAGTTATATAAATAATTGACATAAGTAACTCCAAAGATAATTTTGGAATTGTTTTGTTTTGTGATTCCAGGAAGAATTTATGATGTTCTATTTCTCTTATTTGTTTTATATGTTATTGGAAATGGGGTTTAATGAATTTTATTTTATTTGAATAGGTAAAAAATGTGTTTATAATTTAAAGGAAATGTTATGATCTTATAAATATGAAATATTTATTAGTGTTATAAAGAATATATGATTTATAATTATTCTAATATTGATAATTAAAAAATTTTATATGAAAACATTCGGATTTGAATTTATTTTATTTGTTCGTAAAAGATTATTTTGAGTGAAAATATAATTATGTAAAAAAGAAAAATTCATTATAAGTTTTCATTAATTTCAAATGGATTAATCAGTTTCCATTATTTTTATATCCCTTAATGATTATTTTGTACTCATGAAATGTTTTTAATTTTTTTTACAAAGAATAAGCTTGTGTGGGAACTATCTGGAATTCTGTATTCAAATAAATTAAATTAGACATAAATTATATAAGGGTGTCATGAATGAAATAGGAGTGAAAAAATAAGAACCTATTTTTGTTGAATTTTTTAAATTTATTATAATCTCATACATTATATTTCAAGATATTTTTATAATATTATAAAACATAAAAAAATATCCATGAATTGTAAAAAATTGTGACCCATGTAAAAAATCATATATTTAACATATGTTTTGTGTTACATGGAATTATATTATGGATACTTAGATTTCCAAAAATGTCTAATTTCATTAAGAATACCCATTTTCACCTAATAGATTATACAACCTATAGAGGATCGACTAAAATATAAATTTGATTTTGGTTCATTGAATCTATCATTGAATTCATACTTTCGTTACATTTTTTTGTATTTTAAGATTTTTAACACTACCTTGTTGGATAAAGATTCATTATTCTCAATAATAATGTGTAAAATTTATCACAGATATGATAACCATTTACCTCAACTTATTTTACCTATATAATACTTCAATGTGACACTCATGTCTCTAAAAATCCTATTTCTACTAGTTCCTATGAATTTTATTTTCATGCTACCTCTTGTAGATATTAAACCATGACTTTACCAAACCCTATTTTTCTTCCACTATCTCATTTTGAGATACAACCCATTTATAAATACATATACTATCCCAGAAATAATTATTTATTATTTTATGGTCTAAAAATATAGTTACCTATTGATTATTTATATGACCTATAAAGATACACAATGTTACTCATGATAAAATATTGTTATTAGAATTATCCTTAACAAACACATTGATTCCCCATAAATGTATATCTGATAAAAAATGATTCCAACCCATTCTATAAACCATATGGTATTCCTTTTTCTACTCTTATTTTCACTCATTTCATTTGGAACACCCTTGATTTTAATGGATATCTCTAATGAAATATTGGAAAAATTCCATGAATACCCATCCATCTCAACATATCTACAAACATATGGATTTTAAATTCATATAAAGAATTCCAATTTATTGTATAAAGATGGACGGGTTAGGATAATATCCAAAACACTTATAAATATTCAACGACTCATTGTTTGATTTAATCACCACCAAAATATGAGTGGATCATATTTATATTCATATGGTTAATATTTTATAGTTAATTATTGTAATATAGAAAATTATTTAAGGAATAAAATTAATACCTCATCAAGTAATTATATACATATATAATAAAATATTTAATAAAATTAAGTAATTGTGAGTGTCCACCTATAGACAATATTTTTTAATGGTCCCCATATATCTCTATGAACTCATTCAAGAAACTATGTGGCCTGCTAAAAATTTCTACTATAAGGATCCTTGGTTATTTCACATCATAAACAATCATGATATATAAGTGGGTTTCGTGGTAAAAGAATATAATTACTATTTTTGATATAATTTTATCAAATGATTATTCTTTACATGTCCATGTTAAAAATTCTGAAAAATGGTGTGATATAATTCATGTGAGCTTCGTTTATAATCAATTAATAAGATTAGATGTTTATTTTATTTTATGAAAATACTATTATTAATATGTATTATACCATATCATATTTTTTCATTGTAAAAGAGGAAAATATTATTTATAAATATGGAAAAAATCATCCTTGTAAAATAATGACACATAAATGAGGTTATTGGTTATACTGATTACATAGTAATGGTCATTAAAAGATGAAATCATGCTTGTTAGTAATTTAAAATGATAATATACAATAGAAAAAAACTAATATCACTCTATTTGGAACTCAAATATCTTCCAATAATAAGGAATATAACCTGTTTTTATATGTAGATACAAATGTGACTACCAAAAGCCATATCATATATGATATCATATTATTATATATGATTCTTGTATAATTTAATAACAACTATTTCACCATTATACAGGAGGTTAACCTACCCCAACCAAGGAAAAGTACAAGGTAAGGGTTATTTCACAATCTCTTCATTATCCGAGGTTGTTTATACGTAATAATCTACTGGGATTTCTTTATCATCCACATCCATGTTTCTTCGAAATGTATTTCAAAACATATTTATTATTTACAAGAATATGGGTTAAAGTCATTTATACCCTTGTTTGAATTTTTATAAGAGGTTTATAAAGGAATCTTTCTGTCGTTTTCAAAACAAGGTCATTTTTAACCTTTTCGACAGAATTAAGGTAAGAATGTTTTTTTTAACTTATACGGCGGGTGCGGCTAATTTCCGCCATTATAAAATCTTCAAAACTTCCCGTACAAGCTTATAAGAATATTTTCAAAGAAAATGTTTTATTTTATATTGATCTTAAATGATTTCAAAATAAAAAAAGATATTTCTTTAAAAAGAATTTTGATTTCATCTATGTCAACATCCTTTGATGGATTTTACGCTTATTTGAATTTGATCTATTGTGATACAAAACTTCTATATTGTATTGAAGGTTTTGTGATATGTTTGAATGTGGATGTGCTATTTTTATACCATTCATAGTTTATGGTGAAATTATTTACATTTCGTATGCTAGTTTTAATACGACTGTTTATGTTATGTTTAAACCTTTTCATATGGGAATGCATTGGACTTAGTAAGTGACGGGTGGAGCCCGCTATAGCTCCTCGATGCATCGGTAGGTCTCATGAGACAAACTAGTGTCTTGGCACAAGGCCTTGACAAAATCTTATTTGTAGTCTTGGCACGAGGCCTTGGCTATGTGGTTATGATAGTCTGGCATTATGCATTCCAACATTATGAAAGTGGTTATTGATTTTTGCATGTGATTATTCGATTAGTAGAATATCCATGTGAATAATTAAATGGCATTATTTCATTTTACTTTTTCCATACAATGTTGAAGTTAAAGTTTAAAAGGCTTTTGTTTTAGTAATGCATTACCTTAAATGTTTATTCTTATTGATGAAAGTTTCCGCTATATTGTTATCCTTACTGTGCATTTGAGCTCACCCCTTTTCTATGTTTTATTTTTCCCAGGATGTGAAGAAGTAAGTTATGAATGACCTGTAGGGATTTTATGAAGGGTTAATAGTGTGGATTGGGGAAACATTATGTTGTTGTAGTAGTTTTTCATTTTATGATGTAATGTAAAAATTATGAATATATCTAGTGTTTCCAAGGCTACTAAACCAATCGGTCTTTCGAGATTTGATCTTTCTTGTGATCATGCCAATGTTATGTAATAATGAACCGACTCTGGGTAACTAGGGTCGGGGCATTACAGGTTTCATTTACTAAAATATAATGAATGCATAAGTTATATTTTATAATAATATTATCGTAAATTATTAGTGAATTAAATTATCTTCTATGTATAGTTTTTCATATTGATTGTGTTATAAAAAATAAATTTTTTAATTTAAAACAAAACATGTGATGTAACGTCGTCCAACTTCAATAAATTGATTCCTCGCAATTTGAACATTTTCATGGTAATAAAAAAAAGTTTATTTGGAAATAATTTTTTTTTAATACACAAATAAAAATGGTTATCAAAACATGTTCATGATAAATGGAAGATGGTAGAACATGGGTCATCTATTACAACACGTGACTAGGTATCCATGTAAGAGAAAATTGGTGGAAAGTTATGTTATGGACTTGTTGGAATGTATAAATAATTATATATTGTATTATCAGTCATTAATTTAAGAAATTTAAGGATCAATAGAAATCCAAGTGCCTCAAAAATATACATTTGTAATGATCGTAAAGGCCTTCAGTTCTTCCGAAATGAATGTATCGGGATAACATTTTCCTGTCAATATACTTTTCCAATAGTTGAGGAGTTATTATACGAAATAGAGAAATAGAATATGAAAATATACTTAATTTAGGATTATAATTTAATACTTTATCAATTTACATAACAATACAGTTTTTATCTAATCTATATGTATTCAATGTGTGTTTTTTATGTCTAAAGAGAAAAATATACTTTTAAAATACCACAAAATCCTTGAAGTCATAACATGATATTGAGTATTTATTTATAAATTTACTAAATCCAAATTGGTTACAAAATATTAATCTAATCCAAAAAATCTATTCATACGTTAATCTCCAAATTTCAGTAGTAATAACCAATTTTCAAACCAAATCTTTCCATAAATAATTATAATTAAAATTCTTCAACCATTTCCTTAATAATATGGTAACATAAGGATTAGAAGTATTGGATCATATATTGTTACAATATATTTCATCAAATATTCCCCAAATTAAATTCAATAATATTTTTAAATTAAAAAAAACCATTACAAGAAAAAAATTCATAATAACAAAGTCATCTTATAGGTCAGTGGTTGATAGTACTTCCTTGCCTCCATTTATTTATGGATTCAAGCCCTTCAGAGTTTCCGTATGTGATGGGGTTTTCACCAGATCATTAGGTCTACATTTTTTATTTTAAAAATAATTCATCCCAAAATGTCACATAATTTTGATCCAAGGGGTATGAAATACACCAACGTAATAATATTTCTCCTAAAATTTCATTAATAACCTGAAATATTTACTACTTAAAATCATAAAATGGGATATCTAAAACATTAAACATATGATGACCATAATATTATATAAGAATTATGGTAACCATGACTTTTAAGATAACCTCGCATGAAAATACAATAATCCAAAAAGTTATCTAAACCATTCCTTTAATAGAAACTACAACATCCCCGTACTCGCACTCCTTTATACTATTTTGAAAACAGAAAATTATTATTTATGGATTTGATAATAAAGAAGTTTGACCAATTTTTTCCATCAAAAATAAATCAATGGAAATAAAATTTATTCACTTACATCCTGAAGGGCCCTATTGGTTTATTGTTTTTTAAAATTAGGAAAAAATATTTCATAAACAATACCCATGTATTGAAATGATTATTTCTCCAATATAACCATGATTTTATTATATCACATTATGTTAAAATCTTCATGAATTTTAAATCCTTCAAAACACAATTCATTCGGCTTGATTCACGATAAGCAGGGAAAATATAAATAATATAAGGGTGAGATCAAATGATTAGTATGGGTATAAATAAGAACTGTCAATCGATTGTCATCAATGGGAATAATAAGTACATAATGGTATGGAAAAACTATTAGAGTACATGATTGAATAACAAAAGAACTCCTTACCATAAATACCTTAATAACTAATTATGAAACATGGATTTCAGATTTATAAAATTTAACATTCATTAAAATAATCAATCATGTTCCTTATGATCTAAATATTTACCAAAGAAAACATTATAAACTAATGGAAATCATATATAAAATGTATTGGAATATTGGGTCCTCGTCATCATAGAAGAGTTACAGAACCCATAATAATACCTTACAAATGTGATAATAATACAATTGACTCCCATATTATTTCTTCTGAGAAAATAACAATTACCCAATGCATTTGGGTTCTCTCTAGGTGAAAGCATCATTAATGCTATATTGGTCTCACACGACATTATTTTGGTGCACCCATAGTATATGCAATATATATGAACCACAACTTGAATAATGAATATAGAGATATCATTTCATCAAGAAACTCATAAAACAACCATTATCTGAATTTTTGATGATTTAATTTTAAAAAATAAATGGGTTCTATAAAAATCTCATTAAAACATGATTATAACATGGAAATAAAATGTGTATCATAACATTTTGTTTGAAAAAATATTTATCACTTTAGATAAATAATGAGGACGGTATCATCACAGAATATCTCAATTGAAGCATAAGTAAAAATAAGGTTTATTGATGTTTATTAATGGAAAAACCATTAAAAGATCATTAAATAAAATTTTAATAAATTAAGATTTTATTTTATTTTTCTTAAAATAATGAAATTTTATTTATTAAAATCATTTTCGTTGAAAACAAACATGGAAACCAATGACGTTATATTTTCAAAAATCATTCAGAACATATATTGAGTAAAATATCCCATTTTGAAATAAATATTTAAATATTTTCTTAAATCCTGTAATTTTTGAATAATGATTGCAAATATTAACAAAATATTTAATGAAAATGATGGTTATGATCACAAAAAATTTCATTCATGTTGTAAACATCAAAACACTTATTCCATTCAAAATTTATATAATATAATTAAAGATATTTTTTATAAAACTAATTTAATATTATTTATAATTTTTTTTAAAATTTAAGCAATGAATGTAATTTATTTTTAATAAATTATATGTGATTAATAATTTTTTTTCAATTTATTTACAATTTTTTTAAATAAAAATTATTTGTTACCAAAGATATAAATTATGTAAGATTTATTTAAATATATTTTATCAATTATTTTATGTACCAAACAGTGGAAAATGGTAATATTAAGTATAAATAAATTTTTTAAAAATAATAAAACAATACTAAATACATTAATTGTTTATTGGATATAATATCTCTATATAGGAAACACAATGACAACAAATACTGATAAATGATGAAATTGTAACATTAGACTCTAATCACATTGGTAATACTGTACCCTAATCCCAAGGAAAAAATAGCATTAAATAGAGCTTCTAATGTCATGAAAATAAAGATATTAATGATATAGAATGTGAAACGAGAAATATATACACTTCATAAAATAAGATAAATGTATAACATAATATAAATATCAAAGAACAAAATTTGAGACAAAAACCAATCATTTCTTTGGTAATTTTTAAATCATAATCCAAATGAAATAAATATCCTAAAATGGATATGTAAATAATATTTAATTAATGGATAATATTAAAAAAATAAATTAAGGGTTTATATATACAAAAAATAAAAATAGTGATGAATATGATATATATATATATATATCATATAAATAAAATCGAGACGAAAAATCTATTACCTCAAGTTTGATTCATTACACTCACTACTTATATTCCAAAATAATAAAATAATTTTAACTATTTAATTTATTAATAAAATTTTGATAATTTTATATTCATTATATTTCACTTATTACCATGTTATATATGATTACTCAATCAATTAGGATTATGTTATATGTTATGACCATATTTGGTTTATGTGCCAAAAATGAATTTCATATGTTTACTCCGATTGATGAGGTAATTAAGTAAACATCTACAGAATAATAATCAAGAAATAATTATAATAATTATAAAAAAAATATTTTTTTCAAAACCAATAAATAAATATAGTTATTACAAATGATTTATGTTACAATCATAGTGATGGTAGGTTATACGTACGAAATATTAACATTTCTATTATACAATTAATATTATTAAAAGGAGGTAAGTATTGTTTAATTTTGAGAGAATGATCATAATATTATATATACAATATTATTTCATTAAATATAATTATATACTTATATAGATCATCCATGTGGTGTGGTAGTTATAAGAGAGTCATATATCTTTGTGAAGGCATCTGTCCATATGTACACGAAAGGGGTTATCATCTTTTTAGTGTATAAAATAAAATGATATATTTTATTTTATTGATGCTAAATGTGAAATTTATGTTATAATTATTTCATTTATATGAAAAATAATAATTATATTTTACTTTATTACCTTCCATATAAAGAGTTAGTGTGAAAACAAATCACATCACTTCGTGAGGTGGTAGTCTACCATACAAATGTACAATGTTATCATATCTCATATAGAATATAATGAAAAAAACACGTATATAGTATATTGAATCCATAGTTATAAATATTTCTTTAAACACATATTTAATTAATATTTATCAACTTACCTAACTGGGAATGGTGGTAATGGAAGAATGATTGACATCGGTTCGTGAGATGGTTGTCTACCGTACAAATGAAAGTTGATTTCATAAACCATTCTATGGAAGTGCAATTGATTTTAAATGGTGAAAATATAAAAAACATTATATAATTAGGTTTTTATATAATAATGTTTTAATAATAATTTAATGGTTGTTGTTAAGGAAATAATCCAATGTTTTGCACTAAATCCTTCATAGGATGAATTTATATCCAAAACAAGGATTAAAAGATGATAGGGATGAATTTTTGAGGTTATTTTATTAGGAAATTGTAGAACCAAATAGGATTTATGTTTTTAATAAGACAGGAGAGGGGAGACCTTTTATATGTTGGGAGAAAGACATAATTTGTATTTTTTAAAAGAATTGAGTGGTCTATTGTTTTTCATTTGTAAATAGGGAAAACATGGACCCATTTGGGAAATTATATGTGGGAAGGGACAAATATTAATATATAATATTTTTTATAGTAATATCGGTAATTTAAAACCTTAATCTTATTATTTTAATGCCCATTAAACCGATTTTTACCTTAACCACAATAATCATTGTGTGTGGTTTTAATTGATAATTTTGATATAAAAAAATATGTTGAAATTATTATAATATATAATTTTTTATTATTAAAAATATGGAATCAATTTTCTCCAAAATTAATTAAGATATGTGAAAATTTTACATATAATGTTTTCCCATAGAAGAGAGAATAAAGTTGGGTTTTAAGGAGAAAATGATCAAAATTTATCAACATTTTTACATGAAAATTTAATATGAAATTGATTAAAATGATATAAAATTTATTAACATATTTATACTTGAACTAAATATACATTAAATCAATTTTAAATATAATATAACATTTTATATAATTTAAATGAAATTGTAGTTTTCATTTAAAATTAGGAATATTTCACTATTCATCAAAACATTAATATTTTCAGAAATTATTTAAAAATTTAATCTATGATTATATTTAAATTATGATTTGGATAATTATTATTATTTATTAAATTTAATTTTATAATATTTAAGAAAATTAATTTAAAACAAAATCCATATTTAAGATAAAAAAATCATGTTTTCGAGAAGTGTATTTTTCAAGCACGGCACAATTTTATATTAAATCTATGTCTAATTATAACTATGTTATGAATATAAATTGAAATTTGTATATAAATTTTATTTATAAAATTAATCATTAGGTATTTATTTAATTAATTGAAAAAGAGAAAAATTATGAACTTTAATACTATTTTCAGGAAAAAAACATTTTTTAAAACCCAATAATAAACATTGACTAAAATTTAATATAATGTCGATTAATAAGATTTTATGTTTGTTTTATATAATTAATTTATACTAATTTTAAATTGATAAATAGGGGAATTTAGTTTAAATAATTTATTAAAAATAAATAATAGTCTTACAAAATCAGCATTCTTTCTCCATTCATCAAAAATCCATTATTTTTAGAAAAATTAAAAAATTTCACTCAAAGTTAATATTTGAAAATATTTCAAAAAGAGAATTTAATTTTATAAAATTAAAATTTTAATGTTTCCAAAAAATTGATTATAATATTATTTTCATGAATATTAATAAAATCTAATTTTTTGAAAGAAAAAAAACTAATTTTTGAAAAATAAAATAATATTTCAAAAAATTGATTGATTTTTATCTATGAATATATAAAAAATTTACATGTAGTATAATATATATATATATATATATATAATAAAATAGGTAATATTCTTCATACCATCTAATTTAATGATAATATTAAGAATTTTATATATATTATATGTCCTTTTAGGTTGGTGTTGCATGTTGTATACCGCATTGAACATTAAAATATCTTGGTTACATGTACTAAAAAATATATAAGGTTATAAATATTTTAAAATAAATATATTGTAAAGTCATTGGGGGTTACATTTTCAACTATGTAAAATTTTGTGTTTCGTTTACACAATCAAACACAATTTTCATCTTTTAAAAAAACACATCATGTTATAGTTATACTATTAAAAAATGATAGTAAAATCAAAATTTTGGACACTTCATCACCTATTTATCCAATCTGGCCATGAATGGAAACGTAAGACTAACACAAAACATAAAAAAAATGTGTCTTTAAACCACTAATCAAGACCTATCAGATGAAATTATTCAAATTCCAAAAGTAATGAACCTAACAAAGTACCAACATTAGTTAAAAATTATGAAACACTCAATGAGATGTGTAACATCATATCTTAATAACCAATGAACATAAAAAATATTTATAATACTATTATTTAGAAATCATGACTAGAATTCCCATTATCTAAAATGATTTTCCATTTTTTGATGAAACCCCCAAACCAAATCCAAAAAAATTTACCCCCCCAAATCTGTAACAATAATTATATTAAGGAAATATGGATGAGGGGTTATTATAATAAATCAAAATTTATTTAAAATAAATAATATTACTACCCTGGAACAAGAATGAATGGATAATGAAGGCTAGTATAGAGGAGTTAGGAATATTAATTGAGGTAATAAATTATGTTAATGAGATAGTATAATATTAAACAATTAAACTCCCTTCCAGAAATATATAAAAATGGATTAGTTGTTTATAAATCACGAATATAACTATGAATAACCTCTACCTACTCTATCGGACATGAATATTAATGTGTGTGGTTCAAAAAATGATTCAACACACTATA
Organism: Viscum album; assembly: GCA_963277665.1. Classification (NCBI taxonomy): domain Eukaryota; kingdom Viridiplantae; phylum Streptophyta; class Magnoliopsida; order Santalales; family Viscaceae; genus Viscum; species Viscum album. Next base: position 604,636,368 of record OY728122.1, read on the forward strand.
CAAAACCAAAAAAATGATCCACATAACCTTAATTTTTTTACTAATATTTCTCCAAAAAACATACTTAATATAAACATATAAATCTAAAAGATAAATTAAATCATATATATGCTCCATAATTCTATAAAATCACAATATATATATATATTCTTAACCATTTCATAAAATGTTTCCCTTCATTTAACCATTCATTTTAATTTAAAAAATTATAAAAACATAGGGTGATCCAATATAATAAAATCTAAATCTTGAAGAATTAATAAAACATGGGAATGATCATAAATAATAATGAAACATAATAAAAATTTCATGATTGAATATCACAAATATTGGGCCGACTACGTTCCAATGATAAGATACCCTCTATGTCACGATATCATAATTAGATTCTATGACATGGATGCTGATAAATACAATAAAATCCTAATAATTCACTGTTCATAATATATATTAATAGAAAAAGTGTCCAATTCCATATAGATATATATAATTTTGATCCCACCCATAAGATAGTGTGTCCATTATTTATTAAAACACTATAAATACTGTTTACCCTATTAATCATTAATATCATTTAAACCATCATCAACCTAATCCCATGATAATGTTTTATGGATTTCAATATAAAAAATATATAATTTAACAATTAAAATTAAATCTATTTTAATACTCCATAATTTAATGAATAATATATTATTCATAGATTTGGTCATATAATAGATGTATACTCTATGATTTAGTGAAATTTAAAATTATCACGTAAGGGGGAATTAATATAAGAATTTATTATACATGAATGAGATGTTTTTATAGTTAGTTGTAATGGTATAATACTATGAAAATGATAGAAAATAACCACTAAAAATAAGAGTATGAAACTGATGTATTTTCTTTACAATTTCGATGTAATGCCCTTTTAAAAATAACTCCATGTTTGGGCATCATCGATTCAAAAGGTTTACTTCTAAAAATTTAAGGAGTATTCATGATAATGTACCTATAAGTGAATAGCCAATAATATTTTATATTTATATTTATATATTAATCATATCATAAAATTTGTACCCAAAATACTATAAATGAATAAAATGAATAAGAATTTGATTAATAATACATGGATGGGTTTCAATCTAATAAATGAGAGTTATTATATAATCATTATGGAAAAATGAATGATATGTAATGAGAGGGTTTGAGATAATTTTTCTGAATGGAAGTGAAATAATCTAAGAGGGAAGGTGAATTTGTATTTTAAATTTATTTTATATTCCTACTTCAAACCATTTTTGAACATCGTGGAAAAATTATTTAGAATTATTAAATATTTATCAACCAATATATCTCTATATAAGTTTTTACAATTGAAAATTAATAGAAAAATACAACTTAGTTCTTCTCATATGTGAATAATATGTCAAATATAACAAAATTTACTTAATTCTAACTCAACAGGAATAATATAATCCACAATTATAGATAAAAATTTATAGGGGAATCACTGTACCATAAATATCATTTCCCCTACTACATATTGGATTATTATGAAAATAAATAATCTCTTAATATGTAAATAATATCTACAACATTTTGGTGGAGGTGTATTGTAATATTTTTTAGTTTTGGGATTTATAGAACAAATTATCAACATCATATAGTCAATTTCTCACTCAAAAACAATCCTATTATAGTATACTTCTTCATTATTTAACATTCAAAACTTATGTTATTTGTTGAAAGTATTTTATTTTCTACTTATATATTAAATATATATAATGAAATACATTTAAAAATATAAATTTATTTTTTATTCATTCCATTTTATTATAATAAAAAATATGTCAACATTTTAATTAAATTTTAGTGGAATGATCCCATTTAATATTGAAACATTTGAAATTTGTGGGAGATTTTTTTAGTACATTCTATCATCATTCAAACAATGAAATGATTTAAATTAATCATTGTGAACATTTCTTAGATAATTTATTGATTGCATAAAACAACAGTGTTAAATCATTATCTTATTAGAATTTCAAGAATGTGGTTTTTTATTTATACTGGTGGAGGTTTGTAGATCAACATACAAAATCATTTTACTACATGTAAATTTTATATGAAAACCATTGATCATTTAATCAAACAATAAAATAGTAATTAAACCTACCATTTTTGAATTTTATGGATAATTCAATCATATCATTAAAATGAACTCAAAAATGTTAAAATATACATAAATTTTATTGGATGTTTAAATAAATAAATCCTACTAGCTTTGAGAAGGTGGTTACTTTATTACATTGGTACTAGATAGAGGGAATAACATCCCGTAGTATCGAATAGTTTAGTACCCTTGATAAAAAGAATCTATATTTGAATATCACATTACATTTCAATATATAAAATAAAAAATCAGTGAATGTAAATATTATATGTAATTAAACTCATTTAAAGATTACATCCTCATAGCCCTAGCAAATGAAACATTGTAAAGAAAATTTAAAATGATCAGTAAGGGTTAATTTTAGTTGAATATATAATGAGTAAATATGGAATAATCTATACGATAAGTAAATAACTGGAGAAATGTGAAATTTAATCAGTAAATTAAACATCAAGATTAATATAAAAGAAGTAAATTATGATCAAATGATTCTATAAATATAATCTAATGATAATGAAAGAAAGTAATGGATAATATTCATAATAATTTCATTAAAATTTAAAATTTAATTCATAATAATGGAATTCATAATGTAGAACATATGAACCATATCATCAAGGACTTTTTCTAAGAACGTTTAAAAAATAAGTAGTTATTCACTAAAAACCAATTTCATTGGCCAACGCTGTTAGTTTCTCTGTTATGAACTTCCAATGAATCATGGACCTACATAATTCCGGGTCCAACTAGTCACTACATATCCAATTGATTATTCATATATTAAATTATTAATTTAATTCATGAACAATTTGATTCTTCAAAAATATATATAATGAATAAAGAATAAAAAATGTCCCTATTTGTCCGGTTAATAAAATAATTTTCAAAGTTAAACTACATATAAAGTAATGAAATATGGTTTAGTAAAGATTTATTTACATTATAAAATTATAATGAATATTCAATAGAAATGTAATGTATACTGATCATAAGAATGTTTATGTTTCTAGAGGAAGTTAATGACAACATGATTAATTATGAATTTATCAGCGTGGTATATTTTGAAGTAAAATAATTCCTTTTATATAATATAAGAAAATTGAAATTAATAATTTTGTTTTAAAATCAGAAAATATTTTTCTTTGTACAACCATTGAAAACTTGTATAAGAAAAAAATAGTGTAAAAGGGTTATTTTATCTGGAAAATTTATAAACACCGTATACGTTAAAATGAAAACATTAATTTTTAAATTTTATATTTAAAATTAAAAATAACATTTTAGAAAAAAAATAACTATATCGATTAATTTAAAACAATTTAAAAAAGGATAAATAATAATTACCTTAATAATCTATTTATTTAAATAAAAATAACTTTTTGTAAAACAATTTTGAAAATTATGTTCATGGAATAAAAATATATCTGAAAATAAAACTAAGATCAACTTTTCATTAAATATTTACGGTTCTTGATTAGAGTATCAATGAAAAGAAAATATCAAAATAAACATGAATATTTAGAGTATAATCAAATAGAAGGATTTTATGAAAGATATGTTAAAATATAATTTAAATTAAAATAAGAGAAATCCCAAAAATGACATTATAAAATTAATTCTTACCACTTTGATAACATAGAAATTATAAAACATTAAAATAATAAATATAAATTTAAACATCAATAATCTTTAATAGATATATTTTCGTGTAAAATACGTAATTTTTGTAGTATATACACCACATGAATAATACATGCATAAAACCATATATATCTTAGTAGAGTGAAAACTAAGATGAAATCACATACAATGATCATAACATTGATGTGAGAATTTATCAATGAAGTGATTATGTGTAACTAAGCTAAATAAAGGAAAAATTGTAAATAAAACATAATTCAATAATAGGCCATTTCAATCATAATCATTCAAAAATATAGTCAATAAATAATTGATTTAACCTAACGAAATTAAATTAAGCTGGGAAAGACCATACCTTAGGTTTGAATTCAATTGTATGTGTTAGAAACTAATATATTATAAATATATATTTATAAAATATATATTCCAAAATTATAATTATATATTTCATAACATTTTTTAATTACTTATATCCTTTTATTACCTACAGATGAATAATTCAATATAAAAAACATTGTTGGAGGTGATAACTCCTTCATTCCTCATGTATGTTTTGCTTCTGTAGTTTTGGTCCTTTTTATTTGATCATGGTTCAATAATATCAAAAATGTTAAAAAGTATGTATATATCATTTATATTTACTAAATCTATACTTATTAACAACCATGAAATATGTAAATGAAAAAATGGATCACATTGCTTCTAGGAGGTTATATCCCACACATATGCATGGGTGAATCCATTCTTCCACATTGGAGAGGAAGGTTAGAAGATATATAAGATATTATAATTACCTAATAATATATATGTCACAAATATATTTTATATTTATTATTTCTATTTTTATAAACATTTAGTTAATTTTGTGATGAAAAATGTATTACATCATTAGGTGGAGACTCTATGTTGTATATACGCACAAGTGATGTTTTCATAATATATAGGATGAAAATGATATGGAAATGGGATTAAAATAATCATAATAACATCTAATTAGATTTATAACAAGATTTCTATTATTTTATAGACAATAGATATATATATATATATATATATATGAGCTTGATGAAGGATGGAATTTGAAAAAATCTATAAAGATGACTAGAACGTATTTAAAAGATCCATTTCATATCATCTAGTAAGGTACCTGGGGTTGTAATTTTAGGAATAAAAAAACTGATGAACATTAATAAGGATATTGAGAAGTCATTTTATAATATATTGTTCAATATAAAAGGATATAGGTAGTGTATATAATAGTATAATGGTGGTTCATTTTTTAGTGTGCCAAAGGACACACATGGAATTAATTAAAAATATTTAAATATAATAAAGGTTTTTTCAGGTGAAATTGAAAAAATAAAGCCATAATTTCAAATTTAAGAAAGGGAAAGGTGTGTATCAACTCAACCAATAAAACTTTTACATGTTATATATTTAATATTTTAAACCTTATCCTTTAGTTAAACACCTTACAAAACATATTTTAACCATAACTATGTTAATGATATTTTTACTAATAAAGGGTAATAATATTATTTATATGGTAAAAAGTGTCTAATAAATTGTAAATATATAATATTTTTGACCATATATGATCCTAATTTTCATCTTTCAATTTATTTATGATTTAAAATAATTTATAATATATTATTTTTCATAAAATATCAATAATAAACTTTTTGATACTATTGAATTAATTTTAATATAAAGACATCAGAAAAAAATATTTTTGATTATTGCCTTTAATAAAATATATAATAGTTTATATATAAAAATAAAATTCATGTTTCACTAATTCTCACTCAAAAAATATTACTTTTACAGTTTTAGGAATAATTTATTTTGTTTTTCTACTGATAATGTAAGTATTTAATCAGTATATTGTTATAATTTCTTATAAATATTTATTCACATAATATTAGAAATAAATTACCATTATAAAAAATATTTAAATATAAAATAAATAATTAAAACTAATCACTTCATATTTTATTAATGTAATAAAAATTTATTGTTATTAATGTCATGTGAGGTCCATTTTGTATTTATTATTTTCATTCATTTAGTATAAAGGTATTAATAAAATAAATATGGAAACCATTGGTCATATATTATAGAATTGGATGCACATGATAGAAATACACAAATATAATAGTTTAAATTCGGTTGTTAGGGTAATTTTTAGACCTTACAGGATTATTTTTATCCTTAGTTGCCCAATTTATCATTATTGTGGAGGCAATTGTTTACTATGATTAATAAACATAATGAAAAAGATAGGAAATTGTATATAAAGTGTTTAAATACCAATTCCAATATAAAATCCATTTTTTAATATTAAATTTTTATTAGTGTAATAAATTCATTTACTATAAAAATGTAAATCAATATTTGTTTCCATGAAAATACATATTAAAGTATAAAAATGTTTTTATACCATAAAAATGATTATAATTAATATATTTTTTTTATTAAAAATATAAGGGAACTAATATTAAATTAAATTTTATTTATAAATATCATTGTAAATTATTTAAACATAATTAATGTTCTAACGAAAATTAACATTTTTTTATCATTCGCTAAAAAATAAATGTTTTAGTGAATTCTGAAAATTTCACACCCTGAGAATTTAGAAATGAGGATTTTAGAAATGATGTTCATTTTAAAATATTAAAATTCTAAAATTTAGAGGAAGTTAATTATAAATACCCTAAGATAAATGAAATATAAAAACATTTTTAATAAAAATTAATTTGGAAGTATAAAGTGATTTTAAAAAACATTAAGTACTCATTTATTATTTATTAATATATAAAAACTAGATAAATTAATTTATAATATGAATAAACCTATTCATGACTACTAATTAACTAGATAATTTGTAGCTTTCCTTTTTAAATAATAATATTTTTTATTTTGTTTAATCAGGATGTTGTGAGTTTTCTAGGGTATCGAACAGAATATTATATTAAAATATAAAACGTTACAATTAAAATAATCCTACCACAAACTATCTCATATAAGTAGTTTATTTCTCCATAGAAACTATTTAGGAGATATATTTGATATATTTTCATCCCTCAGTGTCAACAAAGATTTAACCATGTTCTATATCTGCACTCTCCAGGAATTAAATCATCGAACCTACCTAACACCAATATCCATCATTCAACATTTTCCAAAGCATCAAATTTAATGTTATGGATCAATACTCCTATTATAATTCATTTTCATCACAATTGATATATATTTATAATAGAATTTCTCCCAATGAGTCAGTACAATCCAAATCCCTTTTGGGGCTTTGGTTTCACATTTCATAAAGTAATAGGAGAGGGAAAAACATAATGATTTAGATGAAATTTAGAGATATTATATCAGGTAATTGATTTTGTAAAGATCCTTATAATATAATTTTTAATAAAAATTAATCCAGTATTCATATCTCTATTTAACCTCCATATCCTATTTTTTTTATTTCCAAAAACCACTTTATGGATAAGTCTGATCCTTAGGGGAAACATCTAACCCAATTCAAACAAAACCTACAACAAAATACAATATTCAAAAACAATGATATAACAAAACCACCCAAATCACTCATCCCAATATATCCAAAAGAAAAACTAATAAACCCATTTTGAAATTATTAATGTATTAGATATGATTCTCCCATCCTCAGGTCACATATTCTCATGTTACGGGTTTCCTAGAGTCGTGCCCCCGATTGTCGCCACCACATTGGAAATTATCCCACCGGGGAACAACCCAACCACACTTCCATTAACATAAAATATGCATGATCATTACTTCTCCTTCATCGACCATATATTCTAGGAACCATCTCCGCACAAAAAAAACAAAATCTAGAGATTCAATAAGACATAATCATCAATTGAGTATCAAAAGGACCGATCACAGACAGAAAGCCAACCAAAACTTGACCGATTATTTTTAGTAAGAAACTCAAAAATATATCTAACAAGATAGTAACCATTTTCATAGGAGCATACCAACTCAAGGATTACCTGAAGCACCTACATCTAGAATATAAATAATCTCAAAACCACATGTTTAGCTTTGCACCAGGTCCGATGTGGAGAGATGTCAAAGAATGCTTGGTCAGAGCAAGGATATGAACGACTATGGCCTCCAGAAAATTCTTACGACTAAGAAACAATGACCCGAAATCTCCATAACAATGCTGACCACAGTAGCACCAAAAAAATATACCCCAAAAACACATAACCCAAAACCTCCTAGAACCCATCACTCTCTCTCTGACTTCGAGAGGCATAGAGTATGTTGAGGTCAGAGAAGGTTTTTGATGCCGAGGGCTTCCCCATCACGCAACATACGATGGGAATAATGAAATAGTATCGAATGAAAACTCATGTTAGTGAGCACCCAAGAAGAGTCCCACAACCACTGGGAAGAAGGAGAACACTGGAGTGGAGAAGAAGAGCATAAGTGAGGAAGGAAAAAGAAGTGGGAGTATAATGGGGGAGAACTGCATCCAACAGGGAGGGCTTAAACCCTAGGAGTATAGGCGAAGATGAGACCGAATAGGAGAGACGTCAGGTGAGTGAGGAACCATTTCCAGTGATATAGTGGAATAAATGAACTAGAATAAAATATATATCAATTGATCAGTCATTATTTTTTGAAACAGATGCATCTAAATAATTCCATTAAATCCTTTGAGAATGATCATGTTTGAAATTTATATTGTCCTATACTACCCTAGCTACAAATGAAAATCATAATAGAAGTATTGGTCAATCCCTAAGAGACTAGAGACAACAGTGATGGAAACTCTTGACCATGTTTTGGTTCATCCATATTGCAGCTGATTTTATTTAAAATAATTTAATAGATAAAAATTAAAAAATTAAAATTCATACAAAAATAGGGGAAAAGATAAAATAGAGTAAAACAAGATTCTATGAGTGGATTTTTCTAAAAATAAATCCTGAATACACTTGAAAAAATATAATACTCCGTAAAAGAAAAATCAATCATCTCTAATGGAATAATAAATTTTCCATCCTTATCAATCTAAAACATAAGATTAATTATTCATGTACAGATACATTACAATACCAAGATTCTATTGGATAAAATTGAAAAGAAAATGCAATAATCAAATCTAGTGGATGTGAATTAATTACCTATATCATTTTGGGTCCATATAATACCAAATACTCATCATCAAGGTTATAATAATAGATATGTGTATAATGAGTCACAATTTAAAAATAATTTAATATAATTATTTTAAATGTGTATAATGAAATTGAAGAATTTTGTACAAACCCATTTCAAATGATTCCCCTCTCTCATACTAATTTATCATATCATCATTTTGTGATAAAAAACTAGGAAAAAACCCAAAAAAAATTGGTTATATAATATAAGATAATAAATGAAAAGGAAATAAAATTAGTGAAATTGGAATTAGACTAATAAAAATCATATGTTACATCAAATTAGAATAATTGAAGCAGAATAATTACTTGACAGTGACATGTCGGAAACCTAGTGGTAAACTCCCTTTGATAATCCTCTACACATGGAATTAATTAATATGAATTTTGGTGTACCCTAATTTATAATCCTTTTAATAATCTAAGGGTTCCCCATATCAAAACCGATGATTAATGGTCATTTCGGGTGGTAATATTGTAGTCCCCCATGAATGAAATGTCAAAATATTTATATCTGATTATGTATGGGATTTTTTATGGAGCGAAATATGTTCAAAACATGAATGTTGTAGACACTTCCATTTTTGTTCTATTAATCATTCACGTGTTGTACTTCGTTCATTCATCGTAAAACATTCCGAACTTGAACCCAATTCCTTACATGAATTTATGTTTTCCAACATCATAAGCTTAATTTCATACTACATCTTCAATTTTGAGCCTCTGGAACATCCCATAGGTTTCCAACATCATGAAAAGACTTATTCAAATGAAAAATAGGTTTTTTTCACACATTTCTGACCATGGATTCAATTTTATTGGGGTGTTATGTTCCATTAGGTATAAAAATGAAATTTTTTCCTTCATATTGTTACTAATATTGTTATTACCATATGATCAAAACAAATAATGAAATTGGTTATGCATCACATATTAAATAAATTATTATCATTTATAAAATATTAATATAAAAAACCATGGAAATATAGATCTAAAATAAGGATATATAATACCCCCACACAATATTATTTACTCATCCCCATGAAAAATTTCATCATAAAAACATAAAGTGTCCAAACATTAGCAAGTATTTTTCAAATTATGATTATTAGAAAAACAATTTATAAATAGATAATTCAGATAAAAAATCTAACATAATAATGAATCAAAAAATAATACTTCATTTATAATTTTTATCTCCCATCCTTTCTCTCTTTCACATTCAAATTTCATCCTTTCATCAACACACATGTCATTTATAATTTTTGTCACTATGAATTGTTCATCTCATCAATCAATGTAACAATTTAATGGAGTTATGATATTACTAAATTAGATGCTCCTAACCATTGGATGTCAATGAATATATATTATCCAAATTGTAAATAAAATTAGAAAAATTAATAATAACATATTTACAATGATGATAAAAGTTCTATGTGGATGAGGGTAGGTAGGTATTGATGTTAAAAACATGTTTTGCTAAAAAATTAAGAAAAAAAATATATTATAATTCAAGATATTCAAAATATCAGTAGAATGAAATGATCTTCACTTAAATATAATATTCTATTATACACCCCATAAAGTGGAATGTAATGGATTACGAAATATTTTATTATAATGAAAAGTTACCATCTCTTATTATTCATTTTTTTATTTTTATTTCTTTTGTATCCGTTTCTTTGTTTTTCTAAATATGTACACAAGATAGGTCTCATATTGACTACCTAACCTCATTATATTTTTATATATGTTACCTAAAAGTGGCCAATATTATCCTCTATATGATATAACCAATTTGTTTTACATTTTTAGATGTTTCACATCGGATAATTCTCAAATCCATCACTATGCCCCATATGATTGTGACATCAACCACTGGAAAATGGTGATTTTTAAACATTACAAAAAAGATATTTTTTAATATATTTTTAAATAATTTTTAATTATAAGGCTTATTAAAATAAAATTAATGGAATGTAAATTTAATCTATTCCTAAAAACCAAAGGGTAATACCATATAGTCTTCTCTCAGTATACAACCACCCATATCCACCATGAGAAACCCCACCAAAACTCTCATTTAATTAAATATCTTAAAAAATAAAAAAAAGTGCACAAATGGAAAATAGTTTCTTCTAATTCGTATCAATAATAAAGTGTTTATCCATTGATTTTTTAGATAAGAGGGATAAATGTGTAGGTGGATCTCAATGATAAATAGGATACTCGATAAAATGTACCATCAATTTCAAAAGTTTATTTTCTCTGTCATAGTATTCAAAAGTTATCAATGAATTTTCTAGTATGATTACATTGAGAAAGTATAAATCCCTAAATATATATAAAAAAATCTTAATTATATAGGTCCAAAATATTATGGGAAATAGAATCATGAAACTCAAAAATCATGTCATTGAATGGAAATAAATAATTATTTTACTAATAAAAAGTTTCTAGGAGTTAACGTCACATGGAGAAATCATACACGCAATCATTTATAGAAATCCAAAATTTTTGTAAGCCTATGAATATAAAATTTTCTATTCATTTCTACCTCATTCAAGTAATAATAATAATAATAATTTCCCCACATATAAAATTATTTCTCTTAGGTGCCTATATCTATAATTTCATTAAGTACAAGAAAAATAATTCAATCATTTGTGGGAGAATATAATTTATTATATTCATGAAATAATTAAATTTATTTTATTATTTCAAATTCATTTAGATGAAAAATAGAGATGTAAATTTATAAACATGTACAGCATTACTCCCTTTCAATTGACAATTTTGGATGATATTATTAGGTTCTATTTGACACAAATTCATGATGAGAATTGTGATATAACAATGTGAACTATACTTGAAAAAAAAAATTAAACTCATTATGTGATTTGGTCAAGTATACAAATATTTACTTTATCCATTTCTTTTACATCCATTGGCCTGAAAAATAAAAACAATGAGTGAAATTATTTTCCATTTATAATATTAATATATTTAGATCAAACAGATAAAGCTATCAACCATGGGGATAGTTATTAAACTAATCCAAAATTAAATAAATCAAATTCCTATAATGAAATTTAATAATTAATCATTCCTACAATTTGAGGTGCATTATAATCTATATCTATGACTTTTATCAATGATATAAAATTAAACCAGCATAATGATAAAACCATATTTTATTATCCTAATAATGAATATAATTTGTGTCTATAATTGCTATTTGATTCCACATCAGATGGTTATTATAGACTGGTGCTTGTGGTGTCTTGTAGATTGATGAAAAATTAAAAAAATATATAAGAGAATTGAAATCTAACATGATATTTAAGTTTAATTTATCTATCAAAACTATATATTTTTTTCATTAGGTTCTATTTCTGATGTGGATTTCTGTGTTGGATCTTCCTTTTATCCTCTTATTCTAGAAATTTTAGGAGGGAGTACTATTTTATTTGGCCCCTATAATTCTAGTGAGGAAAAAGAATTTCTAGTAAAAAACCTCTTCCTTCATGTTTTCTTCTTCATTAAATTCTATGAAAAATACCTATTCAATCTCTTTCTCCTATTTCTCTTTGATTGTTCCTATCAATTGTTTCCATTATGTAGTTTTCATCTTTATATTTCAAGCACAAAATATATTATTTTTGTTCTTATTTGTTTACTTATATTCTTAGTAGTAATTCCTCATATTCTAATTCTTCTTATACATAATATATATGTTCATATTTTTCATCAATTTAAACCAGAAATATGAATTATTCTATTTTTTTCAATTTCAGATTGTTTTAACTTCATTTTTTCCACAACATTGAATTCCTCTATGACTTTCATTGAGAACCAATCTATCCCTACATTAGAAATTAATGGTATTTTATTTATAAGGGAATTTTACATATAAAATAATTTTAGTATGGTTATTAGTCATTTCTCTCTATTATTTTAGTTTTGAATCATTTTCGGCCATCCTCTTATACATAACATGAATGTACTGTGTATACATTTCGAAAAGTCTATCTTCTATTTTTTTCTCATGATGATTTTGGAATGAAGGGTATTATTGAGTGTACTACTCATCCCATTAAACATCTTGTATCCTATATGGCCAGAATCTATTCCATTGTGATGATAACTGGAGTTTCTCATTAGTTGAGCATTTAATTATTTATATATATAAGAAAAAAAATCATTATGGTCGTCTTCTTTTTGTGACCATTAATATGAATTCAGTGTTTCCCATGTGGTAATATAATACTCATATTAGATCTGTTCTAGGTGTGGTGTGGAATAATACCGATGAGTATAATATTAACTCTTGTGTAATACCAACAACAAAAAGAACATAAAAATCAAAATGCAAAAAAAAATTAAAAATTCATATATAAATTATAAAATATCTAAACCAACGTTTAGGTCATCTTGATTTTAATTTAATTTTAACCTAATTAAATTATGAAATTTAAATTAATAAAATGTAGAGAGAAAGACTGGAAATAACAACAGAGAGGGAAAACCAACTTCTATGTATGGTTTTTCATAAAATAAATAACAAATGCACAAGAAAAACTAATATACTCCTCAGGTTCCTAATCAATCAATTAAATAAATAGAATAAAATTTCAATCTCTAACAATATTCCCGAACAACTTAAATTTTCATATCCAAATGAATTAAAATACTCGCATATATTAGGATCTGATTTCAACATCCTATGAATAATCAAATCTGATGGTCATGAATTAATTATATCTATCATATTGGATTTAAAATAATACTAGACAAACTTGGTAAATGATTTATTAATATATATGTGTATAATGAGTCAGAAAACAAAAACAATTGAATTGAATCATTGTTTATGAGATTAAATAATCAAAACAATTCGGAATAAATCTATTGGAACAATTATAGGCCCCTTATGGATTTAGCAGATCAAACCTGGGTGATCACTACTGGCGAGTAAACCGAAAAAAATAGGATACATAATAAAATAGAATTAATATAAAATAAATAAATATATATATAATATAATTAAACTAAAAAATCCAATTTTACATGAAAATCAAAAAAGGGGAGGAAGAAGAAAAACCTAACTATGATGGGATAAAACCCTATCTGAAGCATCTTGGTGTTCAATCCAATGAACCTAGATTTAATTCATAAACCTCTGTTTTTAATCCATGATTATTCTCCATTAAACCATCATAGGGTTCTTTTGATTCAAAAAATTAATTTAATGGCTATTTTGGGTGGTAGTAGTGAAGTCGTTGTCAAAGGATACATCAAAATATTTATATGATTTAGTTTGGGAAGCATAAAGATATGAAACATGTTCAAATTTTGAATGTTGTGGGGACTTCCTTCTTTTTATTTTCTATGTTTATGCTTTGTACATGGTTCACACTTTGTAAAACATTCAGATCTTGAACTTGATTCCCTATGTGAATTCCTATTGTGTCGTCCCAAATTTGTCGTTCCATCATGTATCATAAATTATATACCTCCAGAACATCCAATAAGAATCACAAGTAATGGTAAGTATTATTCTAATGAAATCAATGATCATATTTACTCATTTCTTATCCAAGACTCATCTATATTTTCAGGTGTGACGCTACACCACTTTACAACATTGCACGAAGAGACATTATGTATTAAAATCACATGTTATCCATCGTGATGTTACAATTGTTTCTCCAGCCATAGGAATAGAAAAATATTGACAACATTCATGTATCTAATATTAAATAATTTAATTTAATTAAATAATAATTCAAATAAAAATGCATGTGTATATATATAATTGATATATCAAAAATGATACTAGATTTAAATAAATTTGGATCTAGATTGTATTAGAAGGATCTTTGATAGTTATATTACACTATAGTTATCAAAATAAAATGCTCTATAGATTCTATGTTTTTACTAAAAAAATCAAAACTATATAAACATCTATAATGCATCTGTATACACATGATGAAATTCCATATTATATAAATAAGTTGAATTAGGTGTCATTGAGTTCTGATAATTATTTTCCCAGCTCAAGCGACATATTTTTATGATGAATTACTACAAAATATAGATTTAATATCTATAAATCACATTCTAGTTCTACATCAATATACCATAATAACATTAAATCTACAAAACCTTTTTAAACTAAGAAATAATTATTTTTTACCTTTTTATATCTAAGTATTCTATTTGATTATAGAATGTTTGACACCCAAGAACAACTCTAAAGTTGAGAAAAAATGTCCCATAAAATGCTCTAACTGTTTTTAAGGATTTCAAATTCAGAAAACATCCAATCTTTTATATAAATTAGTTTTTTCAAACATTATTCTATTTTCATATTTATAAAATTTTGTTTTACATAATATTATTACATAAAATTATTTGATTATTGCATCCAAATATTTTTTTAAAAAATATATGGGATATTTATCTTAGAAAAAAATATTATATTTAGATTATTCCCAATCAGTAATCCCAAGACAAATCAATTTTCCCAGTATGGACATTTAAACTATTTCTTTGATTACTTATAAAACTACAAATAAAGGTACTCTTAGTCATTATAAAAAAATATCTCCAACATACATTATGACATGTAGTATACTAGTGGGTATCTATCATACAGTTTTTTAAAACATTTTTTTCATGAAACAAATATCCTTCAATGTCTTATTATATTTCGAGACTCTTGATATAGAGTCTATTTTAATCAATATGATTACTTTTATTTTCTATACATCTTGATTGCATCATCATCAACAATAAAATTATATGTTTTTTAATAAATACATCATTATTTAGGTAAATATATAAAAATAATTATTTCACATCTTTTTGATATATTTCATAGTGATTATGTGCATCAGAAATTAGAAATATCAAACCTTTTACTAGTATTGTTATTTGAAAAGTGGTTTATTCAAGGTTTATTCCTTAAATAATACAATATCAATAGTATAAGAGCCTAGAATTATTTCTAGTCATAACCCATTTTTCATTCAATTTCTTTCGTAAAACCTATCTACACCCAATGAAATTATATTCCTTTGATCATGGGTAAATATACCAATTTAAATATTTCAGAATCTAATCTAAATCATCATTTATTTCTTTAACCCATTAAACATGATCTATAGGTTCAACTGACATTCATGGCTCAACATATGATTTGATTATTGTATGATTTCCCACTGTCAATCTTCTAAAATCCTGAATAAGGGATCCCTGTCCTCTATTAAATTTCGATAAATCAAAAAATTCTCAAACAAAATAAACTATTTCGATTTACTACCCACAACTACAACTTAAACATTAGAATGTTTTGAATCAAAACCATATTTTTTTAATAAATATGAGTTTATTTTTCAATACAGTGATATAAAATCTTCTTGATATTATCATTTGAAATAAATTTTTTTCATGAAAAAAATCATTTTATTTGAACATATTTCCATAAATATTGACATATTATTAATATACAATTTTATGATTTTTTTAAGAACCTATATGTACTTCTATAAAATAAGTACCTAATAAATCTGTGTTTATCAGCTCTTTCTTCATATTTTCCAATAAAGTTACATTATAACTTTATAATGAATGGACATACTAACACATTTAAATACATAATTCTTTTTTCATTTCATACCAAATTAAAAAAGGAATTAAATATTTATTCCTTATTAAAAGTCATCTATTATGTATGTATAAAATATCACACAAATCATCTCTAAAAATAGATCACAATTTTGTTTTTAGTGGGTATTATCATGGACATATCAACAACCCTATTATTATTTCTATTTATAACCCACATTTTTGAAATACTATATGGGATATTAAACTGATGTATGATTCCTTATTTAGTGATATATATATTTCAAATTCATCGCCAATAATTTTTTTCTATAGACTAGATATCAATTTGTTATTGTCTATCCCCAAATATTTATTTTTAATTGTCCTCTAAAAAATTTGAACATACCAACAAAATTTTTTTTATCTTAAGCAATATTAATTTTTATTAGGATGAAATAATAATTTAATATTATGAAATATAAATCACCATTGGTGATATTTTTACCAGGGGTCCATAAAAATCAGTGTGAATATGTTATATAAGTCAATTATATATAATTTATACATTCAAATAATTTTTTAATTAATCCTTACCTTTTGGAATATTTCACAGACATCATCTTTTTCTCTATTAAAATTATAAATACCTCTAGAAACTCCATGATAAAATTTTTATTCAGACACATTTCGACTAAATGTATAAGCCTCTTATGAAATAAAAAAACTTTTATCTTTTTTAACAATGTATCATGAATTGGTTGGATATCTAACAAAAATATATTGTTAATTTACTTATTTCATAGTGAACCAATCCTTAAATTCCCTATGAATTTATTAACAGAAGTATACATCTCTATGTTAATGTCGTCAATATCATCATATATTCAAATAATACTCTATATATTATTTAGAATTAATGAAACATATTACTCATCACTCAATTTCATGTTTTATGGTTTAATCTCACCCTAGAAAATTCCAACGAATCATAAAGAGAAATCATTGCCAAATTAACAATTCATCTATTGTGGATTCCAATATTATTCAAAATACATTAATTAATGGTATTGTGGGAGGATAAACCCTGTTGAAAATCAACAATTTTTTTATACTAACCTTCAATTCATCCAAATCATTTCATGTTATATCTTACATAGGTTTATAATTTCCCTCCTTTATTAGATTATGTTTTACATGCTTGTAACCTCAAGTAACATTTTTCTACATATTTTCCCTACCAATTACTTATAATATAATAATCCTAAATAAAATTAATTTTTTTAATATACCGATATTTAAATTAGAAGCCCGCCATCTCTAACCACATGGTCCTCTATCTTCTAGACGATATTACATTAATAACACATACTATGGATTATAAATATAGAAAAGAATGTGTCTACTTTGTATCAATCTTAGATTTTGTGAAATATATTTTTTCAAATAAATTTCATATATTTTTTATTTTTCATTGCATGAAATACTGTTTTTATCTTGAGTTACATGAAACACCAAGTTTAGTTATAGTTAAATAACACAACGAGTTTTAGAAAATCGTTATATACTATTAACAATATTCTAGTGAGACCAAAATATCCAAGCCATTTAATATTTAAATAATAAAAATAATAACTAATTTTTAAATATTACATATAATGGTTTTATATAAATAATACATATTTATAAAAGATACTTAATTTTTAGAGAAGACATTAAATGTTTTGAAAGTACTAATTTCTAAAAAATATTAATTACATTTTGTGACAATAATGAAAATAATTATTGATACTTCCCAAAAATAAATTTAATAAAATAAACATTATTTTTTAACTCACAAATTCAATATTTTCATAAAATATTTTTTTTGAATTTTATGATAATATTAATTTTTCAGTGAATAATGGGAAATTCTGGAATTTTTTGTAACATATTTTTTATTAACGAATTTATAATGATATTTTTTATTTTAAAATGGGTTTAAAAGTAAAATTATTTCAATTCTATATCTATTAAAACAAATAATCTCATTAGAATCATTTTTATGTTGAATTTTGATATAACAAATTTTAAAACATTAGAATATTTTCTCTTTGGAAAGTCTCTTTCTCGTCGTTTCCATGGGATTAATTTTAAAATAAAAATGTTCAATTATTTGAATATAATTTGGAAAAATGGTTCAGTATTTGGAATATGAGTATTTTATATTATCTAACATGTGAATTTTAATATTTTTTTAATCAATAGTAAAAAAATTAAATATTAAATATCACATTTAAGGTAAAAATAGTTTTTCCTAGGGTTTACTAATATGATTTGGGCTATAAATTAATATTTTTTTTAAGAAAAATAATTTTTGGATTTATATTGACATTATATATTCTAGTTTTTGGAGTTGCAGGTTTTGGTCATTTTGGCATGTGAAAACCATATGCTCCAAATTTAAAATCCAAAAATAATACATGTCCCACTCACCTCACATATAAAAAGACACCCCTATCCACTCCACTTCACACTTCAAAAACCGATTTATTAGACCATGACTAGTCCAAGTCAATTATATAATTCCATAATATAATCCCTGAATAAACAGTTTTGTTAGAAATGCAACCTATGATGGATTTTTTTGCAAATAAAAATATGCATTCTGAACAAGTGGATGTTCAAACAGGTATGATGGAAGTAAATAATTAGGGTGATATTTCCATCTCACTTTTTACTTATGTGGTATAAATGAAATAATTGAAAAATACATCTTTTATCTAAAGTGTTTATTTCTCATGGATTCCATTTATGATTCTTCTTTTTAAAATTATTATAATTTACATATATATTTTAGGGTCTATATTTCAGTTAGTTTACAGTTCAAAGGATACTAAAGGTGTAAGATATTTCTGTCAAAATTAACCTTCTTTGAGATATATGTTATGTAATGATCCTATATTATTTTATGTGGTGTATATACATACACATTGAAAAGTAATATAATTTATTTATTTATTCTTATGAAATCATATGTTTCATTTAATATTATTCATTCATGGGTCTTATGATTCAATGTTACCAATGTGGAAAGTTTTTATAATACAATATCATCATTTATCTGGATTTGTTATGATTATATAGGTGCTGATTAAATACTATGATCTATATCTCAAGAAACTCATTACTTTTATTCTCCTATAGTTATTTCTGAAAACACATATTTTATATTTGATTTCATCCCATTATGCACTCTTGATTTCAAAATAACGATTTAATGAAAATAAACATTATTTAACACTTTTGTGAAAAAACCTTTTAATTATTTATCTATGTTTTCTAAAAATGATTTAAAAAATGTTTTAGGTCACGAACCATCCCAAGTCGACCCTGAACCCATCACCCATGTGGGTCTGCGACATGTCCCATAGGGAATTCCCGATCTTTATAGGCTGGTAACCTGTTACAGGCATCATAATTTAATCACTGGGAACAATTTTTCCCATAAAATTTAAATAAATAAAAAATAATAAACATAATAATAAAACTAAACTCTAGTAGAGGATAAGAAATATAACAGCTCAACACACATCCACGTGACCTACTACTCTACCACCCTACCAAAGACCTACTTTTCTACTGTGATGAGAAAATTTTCAATGAGAACCAAAGAAATGGAAACCTACAACAAAAATTATAAAATAAGTATGAACATTAAAAATTGTTAGTAGGGCTGAAATGGTAAAATACATAATCCAATGACTCCTTTCACAAAATAATCCACTAACACATGTTTTAAATACAAATATAAAATTTGGGTTTTCATATTTTAATATATGAAATTTTTTCATTTAAAATATCAACACACGTGACAAACCATTTAAAAAATCATTTTTCATTTTATAAACTAAACCCAAAAAAGTATACCCAAGCTAGGATAAAGTATAACAGATAATCAGTGTAAGCTACAGATAAAATGGTATATCAGAAAGTGAACAAGAAACGAAAATAATATAGTAACCATGGGTGATAATAAAAATCTCTAGAATACCCCTAGACGTACTTGGTTTCAGAACCACCTACTAGCATATAGTGAACCTCATAATTATATAACCAAATAGCGACCCTATATCTTAAAAATCTAGTGGCAATGCCCCGGCTAGCATAATAATAAATATAGGGGTACCGACCCCCCTAATCTTGGATGATGAACAATTGTCAATCAATCATCACCAAGATGCCTAGGAACCCGTGGTGGTTATAATAATATAGTTTTAGTAGGTGGCCCTTGCACACGTGACTCATCTCACTACACATGCCTACAACATACACAGACTCCCAACATGGAAACTCATAAAGGGATATCCTCTTATATATGTGCACCAAAAAATGCATATACATACATATACATGTCATATCATCAAAGGTTCCAAACAGTCCATTATCACTAAGATCATTAAAATCATATGGTACTTTTTAAAACATTTTAATATTGTCAAATAGAACCCAATAAACAAAAAACCATCTTTTTATCAAAACAACAATAGCATTACACTAAAGTTAAAAGTTTCAAACTAGCCCTTGAGTCGAGATGATGAAAACACAATCAAACTATTAAAAAAATACCACTTTTACATTTTGGAATCCAAACATTTCATCCTTGAATAACACCTTTGAAACCCATTATTTTTTTTAAAAAAGCAAAAATTTATAGAACTCATCTAAAATCAATATAGAAACCACTCAAGGGGGATTATTGTTATTAAAACTAATGATTATTTTAAGAAAATAATGATCATAGTGAAATATCAATTTACAAGAACCATCCTCATTTGATGGAAGTTCAATGTGTAAATTAGTAAGCTAATGGATGTGCTGAGATCCAATGAAACAATAAAATCTAAAGAGAACATTTGAAAACCAAACCGAAATACACACTGAAACACCTTGAACCCATGATTCTTATTTCAAACATCATTTAATAAATCATTAAATAATTTAAGATAAATTTTTCAAAAGAACAATACAATTTATAACAACAAGATTCCACCAACTTCACACACAAATTCAATCTAAACATCCAATGCATATCCAAACACATAATAAATACCTTCACCCCTTTCAAAACATAATTCGCTCCACTTGCACAACCAAATGAACTATATTCACACATTATGAAAACTAACATATAGGTCAAAACCATTTTTCTCAAAAAAAAATTCATTCCATACATTCTTACAATCAAAAATAAAATGAACACGAAAGTTAATGTTTTTTAACAACTGTTCTCTCACAAAACAATTTAAATAAATTATATGCTAAGTTAATTAGATAAGAAAAACAATTTATGAAGTCATGTTTTTCACAAAACAACCTAAAACAAACTAGATAATTTATCCCCAGACTATTTTTAACAGATTTAACTAAAAAAATAAAAATATTTATCTAAAATAAACATAATGGTGGGAATGATGTTAAATAATAATTTTGAAACATTCTCGTTTCAAGAATTATGGAGGAAAAGAAAAATTCAGAACCCGCCTACCTAAAATCTGTTAAAATTCAATGCCTGTAAAGAGAAAGGAAGAAAACCTCCATCAAACTAACATAACACCTAAAACATGATTAAAATAACTAAATATTACCTACTGTGGAAGTAGGGTGTGGCTAAACCTAATGGAAACACAAATTCAATTGGGAGACACACCGAGAGGGAGGATTCTATGCACTAGGGAAGCAGTGGAGGTTTGGAATGGGGGATTGGGTTCATCGGTGGAGGATGTTGTTGGACGGTGTGGGAGAGGATGTTGGGCTACCCAGCGCACAGAGATAAGGGTGTGCTAATAATATTTTTCGGCGTGCTACAGGTTGACGGGAGGGGATGAGGGGGGGGGGGGGGGTTTGGTTGCACATGGTTATCCGGGAAGGGGGTAGTGTTGTAGCTTGAAGGCCAATGCAAGGAATAGTGGGAGAGGGAGAGGCAGGCCCTGGTGAGGGAAGAAAGCATAGAGAAAGTCCTGGTGCATGGAGGGGGAAAACTGGAAGGAATGATGGTGGTCAGGAGCCAGGGGCGAAGGTCCAGATCACAGAGGGGCTGGAGGAGGCTGGGGGCAAGTGCAGTGGAGCCGGTGGTGGCTATGGGTGAGTGCTGACTTGTGGGAGATATGTGACTCATGAGTGTTGCACGTTGCAGGGAGAAGGAGAATGGACGAAGAGGGGTCCTGGATGGTGTAGATTGATCATAAAGGGACCGGTTGGCTCACACTGCAGGCAATTGGAAGGGGGAGATGTGTTTTTTTCTTAGTGTTCCATTTGTTCATATTAACTTATAAAAATAAAAAAAATAAAACCAAAGATAAATAAAATAATAATATTTATAATAATAATAATAACAACAATATTATGATGATTATAATAACACCAATAAAATTAATAATAAAAGTAAAAATAATAACCATAAAAGTTATAATAATAAAAATAAAAATAATAAAAATAATAAAAATAAAACAATAAAAATAATAATACTTATTATTAATATTATTATTAATTACATAATAGAATTATTATTATTACAGTTTAAACAATTAACTCACATTATTTAAAAAAAAATTATTTAGTTTAATAATTAGACATTTGAGAGGGCACATGGGCTGACCTTGTGACTACCGCCCCCTGTGTGGTGACCACACATGAGTCTGAAACCCAATATAATTTTTAAATGAAAAAAAATTAAACCAGGACCTAGCACAGACCTTGGTGTGAGAATGTAGAGTAAAGAAATAATAAAATAAAAAATTTATTGGAAAATTCAGATGTGAAAATTCTCCCAACCATAGACACTTTCTACCCCTAGAAATTCACCCAACCGAACAATAGACAAAATAAAAATCCATGTACAATTGTAACCGAAATAAATCACAACACACGAGAATGGGAGAATACAAAAGTGTTTCCCCACCACAAGAACTTAAATAGTGTAGAAATTTATCTTCCTAATATACCTTCTTGGGAATGGGGGGATATACGGGAACACCAAACTGATCCAAACAAGCCTTCTATTGCCTGAGTGAACCAAAACCTTACCTGAAGCATGTAACACTTGACCCAGACTAAAAACCTAGAACACTTGAGAAAAACCTCATAGAACAAAATACCCCAAGAAAATAACCCAAACATAACTTCAAATATCAATTCATCACAACAACTTACATCTCAAATCGAACGCAACTACTCCAATATCAACTTAGACAAGGGCCGGACAATATTTTTTTTTAAAATATGACGATTCATAAAACCACTGACACACAAACAGGACTGTATAGATTATAATAAAATTAGACCATAATAAAATCATGACAAAAAAAACATACAAAAAAAACCCAAACTATAATAGAAGAAAAACATGAAAAAAGCCTTAAATGATCCACATTCAAGATGGAACACAAAACACGATCACATGCTTCACACCCTTGGCAACTCTTGACTGCACGCGAGCATCAACCCTAGACCTGTAGCTAGGGCCCTAATGACTAAAAAAACTCCTGACTCACAGCTAGGAACTAAAATTCCTCATGTCATAACATCTTAATCAGGTAATTCTTCTTTCATGACTTCACCAATTGACCCTGACAGCCGCAATGATGACACGTCTTCAGAGCGATAAGAAATGACGGCTTTGCATGCCCAAACCGGCCACAGTGGTGTCACACTACTGAATGTTCTGACAAACTAGAAATCAAAAAAAATGTAGGAGACTCTAGAGAAGCATTCCCTATATAACACCTTGATCACCAAATGGGGAACCATTACAATAAGCTCAAACGTTGTATTTCCAACCATTTGTGCTCTACATACCAACACAGCTAAAAAATTCTCATCCAAGATCCTATCAAAACGTTGGTCCCTAGAAGTGAGGACATAGACCATGATGTCTAGATGAAGACCCTAATGAAGTGAGAAGTATTCATCAAATCCTATGATGCTACCTCTAGAAAAATGGACACATGTTCCTTGAAATGGTCAATATATTCCTTAACTCTCTGTTGTCCTTTTTGAATATTCAAGAGCTCTTCCCATTTCTTCATCTTCAACTCTATAGGTATAAATCATTAGATGATGATAGATTTAAAAGAATCCCATGTGAACCCAAATTTCATTGATGGTGGGGTGAACAACTCCCATTCATCTAGAGCTCGACCTTAAAACAAATCCATAAACAGTGCTCACTCTGACAGCTTCAGGAGTTCCCGATACCCTAAAGACTTTCTCGACCTCTTCATGCCACACAGTTTCCTCGAATAGACCCAAATCACCGTGAAGGATAGGCAATTTCCAAGATAGACCAAATGATGGGCATGAATTATCAAATACCTTGGGGACATTTTTGGGTGGAATTTTTTGAATAACATGTAAAAGAAATATCCAAAACCAATATCAAGCCGAAGCAATATTATTGAATGTGCCATCGTCCAAAAACTACCAACTAAAAAACCACTGAAATACAGACATAACACAAAATTCCCTTATCAGAACCCCCTTTTCAGTTTAGTTTTCAATCCCTTAGTCTCTCAATTCCACTTTTCAAATACCAATCCCAATTTTCAATCCAAATTCTATTTCTAATATCATTTCCCCATTTTAAAATCACTACAGAATAACTACGTCAAGCCATTAATTCCAAGTACACACCACAGTAATTCCATGAACTGTTGCACATATCATCATCCACATTCATCCATATACACCAACACTCACTTCCCATGATTCCCCTCATATGTGAAAACGTTCATAATGAGTACTTGAGGTTGCCCCGAAAGCATTTCTCTACTGGATCCAAGAAAACACCTTATTTTTTATACCAAAAACCATTGGGGATTAAAACCCATTTCACAAATTTGATTCCATTAAAAAGAAATAATTCTCATTTAAAAAACCTGTATTCATTTTCCAAAGCTTACTATCCCCAACCAGAACCAAGACGACACTCAACATGCATCAAAATACCCGAGGGAGGGACTAGTAGTCATGCTTAACATGATGAAATGGTATTGGGACATACCCATATTTAGAGTCATCATCTATGAAGAACATAAACCGTGTAATCAGACTACACATGGGTCACTAATCCATGTGAAATCACGATGTAACATCAAATTTCCACTATTTCCATCCCTCAATCATAAAAAATCCATAATGGACAAGGAAATAAATTCTTGGAATAACCATGGCAACTAAAGGTTCGGAACGAGCGAGGGTTCATGACTTCTTTCCCCTACCAACCTATTTATTCTCGACAGACCTAATATCCACATATTAGACACAGAAAATTACAAGGTACCCCTCTGTTACCTTGTTTTCAAAAACCATCCCTTGTCGACCCTGAACAGGTCACCTGAGCTTGTCTGTGTCATGTCCCGAAGGGGATTACCAATCCCAACAAGCTGGTAACCAGTGTTGGGAAATGAAATTTAGTCAATGGGAATGATCTATCCCATAAAAGATAAATAATTATAGTAGAATAAATAGAACAACAAAATTTAACTCTAGCCGCAGAAAAATATAAATAGAACATCTCAACACACCTTTTTGTGACATACTAGGTCACCACCCAACTAAAGACCATCTTTTCTCCAATGATGAGAGACTCAACCAAGAGATCCTGAGAAATGGAATAATTCTACTGAAATGATAAATTATGTGTGCGAATTAAAAAAATATTAATAGGATTTCCAAGATAAACTATATAGTCCAACACCACCTTTCCTCAAATAATCCACTAAAACAAGTTTAAAATACAAATATAAATCTAGTGTTTTCACATATTAAAATATGAAACTTGTTTTTCTCATTTAAAAATCCAACACATGTGACATAGCATTACCAAAATCATTTTTCATTTTATAAAATAAACCCAAAAAAATGTATATCTAATCTTGGATAAAGTAGAATAGGTAATCAGTTATACTGGAGACAAAATAATATAATGGAATGTGAACAAGAAAAGAAAAATAATCTAGTAACCATTGGTGATCCAAAACATCCATATAAGTCCCCTGGACGTACTTGGTTTCAGAACCATCTTCTAGCGTATGGTGATGCTCCTATGTTTATAACCAACTGACTGCCCTATAACATACCAATCTAGTGGAAAAGCCTCCCTGGCCAAAAAAAATCTGGGCGGAACCAACCCATGTAATCGGGGTTGATGAGAAACCCTCCCTCGATAATCTCAAAGATTCCACTAAACCCATGGTGGTTATAATAATACTATGTATGTAAGAGTCCCTTGCACATGTGACTCATCTCACTGCACTTGCCTATCCCAAACACATACATTATTCATGATAACACATAAAGGGATATCCCCTATAAAGGTTCCCCCAAAAAATACATATACATACTTATATATGTCATATCATAAAAGGTTCCAACTGGGCCATATTGACATAATAACATTAAAACCATTGGATACTTTTCTTTACAAAATATTAAAAATGTTTAATGGGACATAGTAAACAAAAGAAATCTTTTCATAGGATCAACACAAGCATTACAATAAATCAAAATGTTCCATATGGGAATTTTAGTATAAATATCCAAAAACATCAACAATCTATAAAACAATCACTATGTTTATATTTTCAAGGAAAACAAGAAAACCATGAGGAACACCTTTTAAAACCAAGATTTTCAAAAAGCATGGACCAACACTTTTTAAAAATCATCTAAAACCTTCTTAGAAACAATGAAAGGGTGAAAATTTAGTTAAAAACTAAAAATAAATTTATGAAACTGAGTATTATAGTGAAATAGAATATTAAAATTACCATATTCATTTATGGGAACATCTATGTGTTCAGATAGTGTACTCATGGATGTGCCAACATCCAATGACAAACTAAAATCCAAAGAGAATATTTAAAATCTAATCCCAAATTCACACGATGTAACTATGAATCATTGATACATATTTGAAAAATTATTTTATAATTAATTTACTAATTTAGGAAAAATATTCAAAATAACACAACCAAGTCATACATCATGATTCTACCAACATCACAGGAAAATTCCAATTAAACATCGAATGCATATCCAGATACATCAAAACAACGTTTACACATTTGAAAACATAACTTGCACTACATTCAAAACCAAATGACCTAATTAAAAACCTTATGAAATGTAATATATAGCTTAAAATAGTTTTTTTTCCAAAACCCACTTCATACTATACAAACATTTTATCAAAAATAAAATGAATACAAAATAAATTTTCTTAAAAACTATGTTCGCCCCATCTAATTTAATTATAGAACATGATAAGTAAATTAGATATGAGAAATAAATTATTTATACATGCTTTTCAAGAAACTACCTAAAAGAAATAGACAATTCATCCATGAACTATATTTACCAATTTTAACTAATAAAAAAACAATACAATGAGTTAACTAAAATAATCATAATGGTGTCAACGATGTAAAATAATAATTTTGAAACATTAAAGTGAAATGAATTATGTATGAAAGGAAAAATTCAGAAACAGTGTCGCTCATAGGCTTGAAAATGAAACACAACATCAGAAGAAGGAAGAATGATGCCTCACATAATTACCAAACACGTAAAACAGTGAGAAAAAAATGTAAATTACATACCACGACACTAGGATTTGGTTAACCTGATGGAAAAAATGAATTAAAATGGGAGACACACTGAGTGGGAGGAATCCACATGTCTTGGTGGTGTAAGTGGCATTGTAAAGGGGGTTTGGGCTCACTAGAGGAGGCCATAGCCGACTGAAGTGGGAGAGGAATTCGGGTTGGACGGAGCGTGAAGCGTAGGGGGGCTACAACTTCTATGTGCCGGTGCACTACAAATTGATGGTCAGGGCTAGTGTGAAATAAGTATGAGATGGGAGAGTGGGGGTGGGTCTGGTTGTATAGGGGTAACTGGGAAGTAGAGTCATGCTTTAGCTTGATGGTGGGTGCATGTAAGAGTGAGAGAGGTTAAGGCCGGAAGAGGAGAGGGAGGGAAGAAAGGGGAGAGGCTGGGTGGTTGGATGAGGAGAGGAGTAAGTCAGGGCAGTGATCGGGACCTATGGGAAAAGGGCCAGACGTCGGAGGGGTCATAGGCA
Source organism: Viscum album (assembly GCA_963277665.1). Lineage (NCBI taxonomy): Eukaryota > Viridiplantae > Streptophyta > Magnoliopsida > Santalales > Viscaceae > Viscum > Viscum album. The sequence continues at coordinate 604,665,118 of OY728122.1, forward strand.
GATAGGGGTGATTACAGAGGAGCCGGAGGTGGCATGGGACGAGCGTGGACCTACTGGAGGTGTGAGAGTTGGGAGCACCACACACCATGGGGAGAAGGAGAAGGGCCGAGGGTGAGGTCGTGATTGGAGGAGGGTGAGTGCAGAGGGACATTGTAGCTTGCACAATGGGAAAGGGGAATGGGGTGATGGGATTTTTCCTTAGGGTCCCATTGTTTTTTATTTTATCTTATAATAATAATAATAATAACAAAATATAATAATAATAATAATAATAATAGTAAAAATTGATATGATTAAAAAAACCAAATCAACAACAATAATTACAATAAAAATAATAACCACAAAAGTTATAATAATAAAAATAATAAAAGAAAAATTCCTTATTATTAATTATTTTATTAATTACTTAATAACATTATTATTATTATTATTATTAAAATTTAAACTTTTAACTCACTTACATTACATAATATGTTATTTATTTTAAACCATAGACATTTTCTTGGGCAACCGGGCAGACCACTTGGCTACAACCAACTATGGGGTGACATCACATGGTCCTGAAACCCACTAAAATTGTTAAAAAAACAAAAATAGTAAACTAGGACCCAACCTGAACCATAGCGCGAGAACCCAAATATATGAAATAATAAAATGAAAATTAATTTAAAAAGACAGTTGTGACATTTTATCATTCTCCAAATAATATTTAATGACATGTTTACCCATGAATTATGTTTTAGAAAATGTATATGATGAAATCATCATGTTATTTTCAAATAAATTCTCATTTGGATTGAAACAAATGAATAAAATTTTTGTTTAAATCTATAAAAAATGTATAGAATTTATGAAATTCATGTCCACTCAATGTTTTAAATCATCCATTATATGTTACAAGGTATATTTTAAAAAGAAATGAATTTGAAAATGGTTTTGGTTTTAATTTTTTTTTTCAATATGAAAAATATATATTTTTAAATACAATGTTTTTAAAGGATTTATAGATTCCTTTAATTATTTTTAAAGTTTATTTTCTATGAAATGGATTTAAGAACTATTTTATAATTATTAGTTTTAAAAATATATTTTCAAATTAAGGTTATCTTCCTCATGAAATGATGCATGAGATGTTTCAAAATCAATTTCCATCTATAATGGCATTTTTTGATGTTACATATGTTGTACTGGGTATATGTGACAATGATACCATTCATATTTTTTCATTGGATGTTTAATTTTTATTATGAACATTTTTTTACGAAACCCATTTCTATAAAATATTTTATATAATGATAAAATTCTTATTAAATCCACCTCTTTTTAATAAGGGTTTCGTTGATGAAATAATTAAAAGAATATGAATCTTATCTGTTTTACTCAATTTATGATATAATGAAATATCTATGAAACACATTTATTTTCCCGGTTTTAGATATAATGAATGTTTATTAATATTTTGATACCCACATAAATATGATTTTCATTTTTTGATGGGTAGAACCTATATCTCCCTCTAATGAATTGGAAATCGATTAATGTTATATGATCTAAAATGGTAAACAGAAGATTATCCAATGTCCAAAAGAGGGTACATGGGAGATAATACCAAGCCTAAAATAGGTTACAAAGGATGAGATAACAGGCCTAAAATAGGGTATATGGATGGTTATCCCAATAACAAAATGGGTTATACCAGATTTTATCACAATCCCAAAGCAAGTGCACTTGTGGTTATACCAGGCATAAAAATGTTATTAATGTCTTGGTGGGTAACATTGACATAAGATTTTCTATTATTATGTGTATGACACAAATAAATGTCATATTCCAATATAATGTTCATATGATTCATTTTTAATTATTTAATTATGATTGATTTCTTATGAGCTGAAAAAATATAAAAAGTGTATCATGTTATGATCAATGATGTGAAGGGAATGGTTTTAAAATTTTATTATCATTTTTTAATACCATTATACTTAGGATAAGTTGATATACCCATTGGATACCCTTTATGAGAATAATATATCACCATTTTTTATGTATGCTATAACTTTATTATGATGAAAAGGTATTATATATGATATGTCTATGAATGGTTCTATTTATGGTGAACATATAGTGATTTACATAGCTTATGTATGAACTATTTGTTCATGTTTAGATATTTCTAATTTCACTAAATTTTTAAGATCTGCAGGTTTGTATTTATATAATGTAATGAATATTCATCTAGAATATTTAATATATATGTATGTGATGTTGAAGGTCATTATAGTTGATATAATTGAATATTATTGGTTAAAAATATGAATGTAATATCATAAAACTTTAGTGTGATCCCTATGAATTTTTATAAATATAAATCTTGGGATATGATTGAGTAATAATCAATAGTTTTGACAATGTGGAGGAAAATATCCTCAAATTTTGTTATAGTATTTTGTTAGTATACACCATGAATTTTCATTATTTTATGAATAATACATGTGTTTTATACTCTTGAATAGAGTTATAAAGGGAAATAACATTTTAAAGGGGTCATTGAGTTGGACTTTATCTTCATCTGGTGCACAACCACAAGCCCAACTAGACACATGGTTTTAAACTATTTGAGGATATGTTTGGTAAATTCACCAACAAATTATGAACTATCATTAAGTATTTAAATAGATGGTTACTACTAATGAACTAGGATGAACCAAAGGTTTCAAATACTGAAAATATTTTTTCATTATTTTGATATCCAATTTTTTTATGATTATATAATTTTCCACTATTAAAAGTGTTCTTCACACTACAATTTATGGTATTATTCAACAGATAGAACCTGAAGGAAACATTTTAATTAAGAATATAATAGAAAATTTGACGATTATTCTCATGATAAATCAAATGTTATGGGATATATAATGAAATTCTTCAAAGAGACACTCCCAACACTTTCTCAAGATATGAACCACACTAAACATCTAAATAAGAAAAAGTGGGGACAAAATTTTATTAATTCCTTCATGAAGAATCATCCACCCTCCTTTAGTGGGTATACTAATCCACTAGTCACTGAGAAATGGATTATTAACATTGAATTGATACATTCCACTATCTAGTATTCAGATCATGCAAAAGTAATTTTGGATTTCTAGAATTTTGAAGGAGAAACATATCAAGGGCAGAACCATGTTATGAATACAAGTTAAAAGGGTGTAATTTCCTCCATGTAATGGGATGCATATAACAGGATATATTTAAGTAATTAATTATATATTATTCTACAAAAAATGATAGAGATGGAATTTATAGATCTAAGATATAATGATAGTGAATCTATTGGTACATATAATGCTAATTTTAGAATACATTCACATTATTCTTCTAGTATAATCACCTATAAAACAAGAAAAACTATTATATTCATTAGTTCATTAAGACCAACTATTAAAAAGGTGTTGGATATAGGATATTTTTGAAGCTATGAGGAATTCATTCAATGTGAACTAAAGGTAAAAATAAAAACTGATGATTATGACCATTATTATGGTTTTGATAAGAAAAATAAGATCATGTATCATGAGAACTAATGTATATCATATTTTAAGAAGATTTTTTAGTCACCTACATGACAGACATGTGGGAAGAATCACTCATGTGAATTATTGTATGCAATAAGAAGGTTCTATAGGTTTGGGAAGCCATACCATTATGTAAAATAATATACAAGTGATGTGAAGAGGCCAGTCAATTAAATGAATAGAGAGAGAAATGAACATAATGCACAACCCACACTTTAGTGTTTCATGTTTAATGTGTTTGATCATTATTCCAATCAGTGACCCAATACAAGGGATAAAATGGATGATAATCAACAGTAACTTATAAAGTTAAAGGATAAATGGAAATATTTTACAATCACAATAGATGAAGTGAATCATTATAATTATGTAACATTGTACTCCCCTACAAAAATGAGAATTTAATTTTTAATTTTTGTAAGAATAATCCCTGGGAAAATATTATTTTTCTTCCATTAGTGAAATTAAATGTGATTTTGTGTATTGACAATCTTCATCGATATCAATTTTGTGGTAGTGAAATAAAAATATATATACTATTAGTACATGGGTGATCCCAATATTCCAAATAAAATTATTTTGTATATTATAATAGATTATATAAGGAATAAAATGTGAATTTTACTTCTGATGCTTATATGTATCTATTTAATATTTATTTATGAGTTATGTATATCATCATCCTCTTAATTTTTTAAGGTATATCATAAGTTCAAATACATTATCACCACATTATAGGTTTTATGTGATGTTATTTTATAAATATTAAACATAGTTTAAGATAATTTTATGGATATACATCCCTCTAGTTTCTATATGTCTTAGTGAGAATGATATTTTAGGAGTAATGACATTACAATTTGTGGACATTTGATTAAAGATAACTGAAAAAATTACGGTTTGTCTACAATTTTATGATGATATAAATATTTGTTATATTCTATCCCCTTATGTTTTATAACACTTAATTACTACTAGAGAATATTTCCCTCTAGATTCATTTTAAAAAATATACATTAACGAAGAGGAAAGGTTTAATAGAGTTAAATATTCAATTGTGTATATTCTAGATCAAATGTTTACATCGCATTAGTGGATAAATCATCAAATAAAATCTTGATAGAGAGATGTGTTTCAATATTTATTATCATCATCAAACAAATGGTAAGTCTAAGAGAAAAAAACAAACCCTATAATATATTTTAAGATCATGCTATATGGATTTTAAAGAAGGTTTTGATCCACACATTCCTCTTTCTGAGTTATCGGAAAATAATAATGTTCATTCAAGAATTTCAATGTCTCTTTATGAAATAACTTATTAGAGTAAATGTAAAGTTAAAATATACATGAATTTCATTATATATTGAAAACATTTGTGGATTATGATAGTAGATTAAATTACAAATAATGTTTATATTCATTCAGTAACATGTATGTGAATAAAAATTTGATAGAAATTTTTTTCCGATAATCATCAACGCGATCTAGAATATGATGTTTGTGAGAAGGATTTTCTATGAATTTAATCATTTATGAAATAAGGGAAATCTTATCCTTAGGTACATCATTACCTTTGAAATTATTGATCATATCGGGACCCTATATTATATCTTCATACATCCACTGAATCTCTCTTCAGATTATTTTGTGTTTTAAGTATCTCTCATAAGGAAGTAAATACTTTATCCAATACATAAAATGAACTCAGAGGTCATACTATTGGATCATGACCTTTATTATGAGGAATCATTATTTGAGATTCTAGTTCACACATAAAAAGTTATATGAAATAGACCACTCAACTTCTCAATGTTTGTGAATAAACTGCCATCTTGAGGATGCCAAATTGGAACCAAAAGACGTAATGATGTGGTAGTATCATTAGTTATTAGTACCGAATCGACAAATTTTATTGGTGAAATTCATTTTATGGGGGTAGAAATTAACACCACAATATTTTGTAAAATATATATTTGAAATAAATTTAATATTTTTATCATTATCTATTATATATTATATGATGATTATCATTCCTTAACAACAAAACTAAATTTATCTTTAATTACATGTGAAAATATGTTTTAACAAATTGTGTTATATTAATATTATTATTATTTAAACATGACAATTAAAATGTATCCCTTAAACACAGTGATATGAATTGTAATAACTACATTTTAATTATTATGGACAACTATTTGGTATAAATAAATCTTATTTATAAAAAGTACTTATTTTTAGAATATTCTTTATATAATTCAAAATTTATATTTTCTACAAAAATGTTTATTTATTTATTTATTGTGAAAAATAATTATTTTTATATATGAAATCATTATTTTAAAATTTTTATAGAATGAATTTTAGGTTTTTTCTATATATATTAATTTTTCGATGACAAGTGAAAAATATTGGACTCTATTGAAAAAAATATTTTTTTTAAAGGAATTTATATGGATTATTTTTAAAAAAATGGTGATTATTGTAGAATTATTTAGAATTAATATCTATTAATACAATTTATGTCATTTTAGTTATCTTCATATTGAATCTTGATATAAAAGAATCTTAGACATTTCTACATTTTCTCCTTGGAAACCTACATTCTCGTCTCATTTTTATGAATAATTTTAAATTAATTTTTTTCACTTATTTGAATGGAATTTAGAAAAATGTATTCCATATTGGCAATAAAAAAAATTTATATTATTTAATAATGTAAAATTGATTTCTTAAAATAATGAATGTTAAAAATAGTAAAAATTATTTACTATGATTTAAGAAAAAATGGGGTTTCCATAGGGTTTGAACTAAAAACATAAGGGTTATAAACTACCCAATACTTTTACAACACCAATATTTTATACATAATTGGACCTATATCCTTATAAGTTCTGTAATGAATTATTTTTGGGCCTTTTTACGTTTGTAAAATCTTGATAACCAATTTTATTTTTTAAAATTACATGTGTTTCCCTAGCCTGAAATATAAAAGTCTATCCCCTCTCCTTTAATCATAACACATCCTAAACCCATTGGTTCTGAAAGACCGTCCCAAATCACAATATTACTTACCTCTTACCAAACTAGGAGCTTTATATCTGTTTGATTCCCTACATATGATGATTTTCTATAAAAACCAACTTATTTTTTACAACAAGAAGTTGGTTCGAATATGTATAAAGAATGTCCTGACTTGAGGAAGTGGATTTCTATCACACTATTTTACTTCTATGAGAAACATTCCATAATCCCCACATATTAATTTTATGTGGTATATAAACACGCCCTTATTCTATTTTATGATGATTCACCAATAAATTATTTAAATTTAAATATCCATTGGAGGATCTTTCTTTTATGGGGTTTACCATTCAAAATTTAACAAAATATAAAGGTATTTTTGTCTCAATATTCCTTATCTCAGATGTATGTTATGTTATCCACCAATATTCATTTACGATATATATATATATAACAAATTAAACATTTAATATCATAAATTTATTTATTCGCATAATATTATATGTTTCATGTAATGCAATTCTTTCATTTGTATAATGATACAATGATACCATTGGGGTGGAAGTTTTAAGATAAAATCTCATCATTTATCAGTATGTTTAATGATTATGTTTATATTGATGAAATAATAGGACACATATCTCAAAAAAATATTAAATTATATTCTCCAATAGTTATTTTTTGGTAATTCATATTTTTTTGTTAATGTTTCTCTGATTATTTACTCATGATTTCAAAACTGTGTTTTTCAAGAAAGCCGACATTATTTATCTCTTCAGTCACAATACATTTTTTTGTTCCATATCCATGTTATAAAAAATATAAAAAATATTTTTAAATTATACTAAGGATTTATTAAATAGATTTCTACCAATGTGTGAGTTTTTAAAAAATGTTTAAAAAGAAATATTCAATAAATTTGAAAAATAAGGCACATTTGGATTTTTTAAAAAATTAAAAGGAATATTTGGTTTAATTTGTTAATAATGTGCATAATTATATTCCATATCAAAAACTAAATGTTTTAAATCATAATTTATTTGTTTCAAGGATTATTTTAGAAGATTTTTTTAAAATGATTTATTTTTTAAAAAACAATTATTCAGTATAAAAATGATATTTTCCTCAAGAAATATTTTAAATGATTATAAAGAATTAATTTCTGGTTATCAAAGTTTATTTAAAAATAAATTATTTTCAAAAATAATTATATATATTTTATTTAAAAATTAATTTTAAATGAAAATGTATTTTCCTCATTATTCCAAGTGATCTTACATAATAAAATTCAATCTATGATGTCATAATTTGATATTACTTATGATTTAATAGAGATATCATCAAAAGATATCATTCTTATTCATTCTATGTATGGTTTATATATATAATGAAAATATTTCTATTATAACCATTTCTCTTACATAGGTTATACCGTGATAAAATGATTATGATATAAACTTATTTTCCCATTGGTTATGGTTTGATGAAATGATTCAACGATTATGAAATATGTTTCTGTTCTACATGTTATATTATGATGAAAGGTTTAGGAAAAAAAATTTCTTGTAGTTTTTAATGATGAATATTTCAAGATATAGGGTTAAATGTATATATAATGTTCATTATGTGAAGGGTGTGAACTAAATCTCTCTCTATTTAATTAGTTAACAATTAATGTTATATGATCCCAAAGGATACACCAGAGGTTATCAAAAGAATTTAAGTGGTTGCACATGAGGATGTCCCATGCCTGAATGATGGTACATTAGAGGTTGTCCTGATCCAAAAATAAGGTACACGACATGTTGTCCCTAGAACAAAATAATTTTCGTGGGAGGTTATCAGAATCTCAATGTATGTATAGCTTCGTTACCTCATATCAAACATATTATGAATTTCATGGTGGGTATCCTTGACATAAGTATGTCAATGATTTTTTTTGTATACAAAAAATCTATGTCTAATGAAAATTTAATGTTATCCTGATTAATTTTCTATAATTCTATTATGATTCATGTTTTTAGAACATCCATAATGTATGAAATTACTCAAGCTTCAGATCTATGACATGTAGTGTATAGTTTCAATTTTTTTCATATGTTCTAATACCCTTATGCATATGATATGTCGATATATCCTTTGTTTTCTGAAAATAAGAAAATGTGATCACCCTTTCTTATGTTTAATATACCTCAATTATAATGAAATATAATTTTAATGATATGTCTAAGAAGGGTTACAGTTATGGAGAACCCAGTTGGAGATGACATAGCTCACTTATTAACCAATTATTTATTCATTCATGTTTCAAAATGTACTATACATGTATGATCATCAAGAATGTTTTTGATTAATGTAATAAATATTAATCTAAAATATATACTATTTTTGTATGGTAATATTAGGTTCATTATATGTTTTTCCCAAACAATTCAATTGACCAATAGTTCAGTTTAAACATTAATCTTTCTGGTTTATAAAATTTAGCAGGGTGGATAATTTTTTGAGATAATAAATTGTTTGAAAAGAATTTTTAATTTTTTTGGGGATGCTGATCTTTCATTGAGCCTCTTTTATTCTTCTATAATATGAAAATGTCATTACTAATTCTACATGGTCCAATATTACATGATTTAGAGTCAAATTCAACACTATTAGTGTAAGATGAATACTAAACATATGTTTCATGTTTATATTAAACCAAATATATTGGGAAGTTTCATTAAGATACCATAATGGATTTAGAAATCACTTAAATAAATTTTTTAAATTCCCCTACCAATTTTTAGATCATTTTGAGACACAAGACACTTTGAATGTGCCTTATAAAGTTCTTTTTATTTTATATAAATTCATTCGTGAATATTTTTTCATCTACTCATTATTACTAGCTTCTAATATGATTATTTCTTTTATCTCATTTAGAGTAAATTTTTATTTATTTTCAATGTCATTAATTTATTTAGTTATATTATTCTTTTTCTTTCCCTATATTTTTGATTTCTATCATGTGGGATGTATTATACTCAATATAATATTCATTCTTATAGGTGAAGATGTGCTCTATATTAAGCTGTAAGGAATCATATACTTTAGTACAATATGATCCAATTCCTTTTTCAATAGGAGGCATAAATTTTTTAATCTCACACTTTACTATGTTTTATATTAAGTATAGGATAAGTAGACAACACCTCATTCATTACCCATCATATTACTTCTATCACCTATGAAAAAATTATTCTTTATTATTTCAGCATTGGATGAATTTTTTAAATATTATTCAAATTATTTTCAAAATTTTACTCATCATATTCTAATTGAGAATTTAGTTACTTATTCTTAGGAAATTTAATCTTAATGCGACCAATGATATTTTATTTGATTCATATTATAGGAATGTAAAATTTACCATTATTCATTACCTTCATGAATATATTTGAAATAAGTTCAATGATTCTTTGATAGTATTCATAATTCTAATTACGTTTTCAGTATGTTGAATATATATTTTTCACATGTTTAATAGAATTCAACTTTCTCATGTCCTAAAAAGACAACTATTCATTTAATTTTTTCATAATGGTTGGTGTTATTATTATTTCAAAAGATATAATTATGTTACTAATTTTTTTGAAAGAAACATCCTCACGTTTTCTAGAGATGAGATCTTAGTTTCAAATTAGTCCTTAAATTACATTGTGATATTTTTAATAGTTATAGAGTCTATATTTTTTTCACCAAGCCCCTATATATTACTAATACCATCATTTAACTAACTAAAATAATCATTTCTATTTCTTCCCATACATATAAAGGACTTCAAACATACATATACAAATTTATAACATAGACTCATTTACTTTAACCGTACCTTTATAGTTTATCTCCATAATTTCCTAGATTTAAATAGTTTATTAATGTACCATCAATTGTATATATATTATTTATATATTGGACATAAGAATATTATTTTTTATCTACCCTCAATATATACAGTGCTTTTTTATATGATTCTTGGGATAATTTCCTTTAATGAGTGGGAATATAATGATAGAAGCATCTATATATATAAAACAAAGGGATAGAAGATATATAAATAAAAAAATATTCCATATATGATAATTTTTGTCATCAAAAGTTGTAAAACCATTCTATTCATAGAATTATATTTAGACATTCTAAGAACATCAATGAATCAAATAGAGGGATCAAACTATTATACCAATTTATGCTCCTAGGAAAAAAATAAAACATATAAAAGGAGGATGAATCCATAGAGACTAGTTTTATAATTCATTCCCAATTATATCAGCCTCTACATCCAATTATGTTTTGATTCACTAAAATTAAGGGTCTTAACCTCATTTAATAGGTAATAAATAGTGATACAAAGAAAAAAAATGATTTTTATATGGTTAAGACCCATTATGGGTAACCAAATACTAAACATTATTATTTAGTCAAACAATAAAAACATTCCTTATGTTGAGGAATAACAATATCTCAGTCATATATTGTTAACATAGATTCAATTTACTCTAGTATAGAGTAATGCTAAACTAGTTAGAGTTTCAATTCCATGAATCATAATAAGTAACTAAAAAGTGAAATTTATTTTTTAGAGAATTATTTCATTAGAATCAAAATATATATATCTTCTTTGATAATAAATCAATAACATTAAAGAAAAATTTCTCTCTTCATATAGATAAAATTTTGAACTTCTTCACAATATTGGAATATATCACAAAAAAATCATCTTCATAAGATAAAAAAAGACGATCATAGAGCTTTGACTTCATATTACCTCTCCCTATTTTACTCATTGTTTTTATCACATTAATAGATATTTTATAATTCCTCATTTAATTAAATAAAAAACCCAAATATTTTATATAGTTAAATTTTATATAAATAATTTTATTCACGTAAAAAAATTTCCATCTCAGAATTTATGTTTCAATAGAAAATAGAATACTATAACACGATCTGCTCTATTTCCTCATTTAGTTATTCTCTCAATCATTCATAATGATCTTTTGACATATTATGAAATTTTTAATAACTGCATGTCCATAAAAAAATTATTGTTCAGTCTTTCTTGTTTATCAATAACTAAATAAAAATCTATTGCGTAATCTTCACTACCCTTGAAAAAAATGGATAATAATTCACAAGTAATGAATTATTTTATTCCATGTATACTAATTTCTTCTTCCATACTAAATAAATATTAAACTCTATCTTCTTCAAATATGTCATTATATAAAGAACAATATGTTAATATAATAGAGTGTTACTCATTAGTTTGAACATCCATTCCCAACAGTCTTAGTTATAATGACTGTATAATCTAATTATAAATATTTTTAGATATGATGAAATTAAAAATGTCTCCATAATTTCATTATAAATTTTAATACATGATATTTTTTATGAACAAATTCATCATTTAAGCACATAGAAATCATTTCAAATAAACTACCTTATAATATAAAGCATAAATTCTAATTAATCCCATTAACTAAATCTCACATAAAAATTGTTCGATAAAATTTTATATGTTATGTTTTCATCCTAGAAGATCATAATTTTAAATTAAATCTCATATTTTCACCCATAAGAACATTGAAATCCAAAAATTAAAGAAGACATACATTTTGGTGATTAGAGCAATGTAGTCATTAAAGCACCTTTTTTAATACAATAAGGAGTAGAAAAATGAAAAAAATACATACTCTCTAAAAGCGTTTACATCATGTATTATGATTGAATGAAGTATTACAATGAGGACATATAGTTAGTCTCAATGTATTATGCTCAAACCTTATTTATTTTGTATAGTTCCCAAATACTTTTGCTTAGTGTTAATATCCTTACACTCTATACTTTCTCGATTCCTTTGTTTAGAAAAAAACACATGATTTATAGTACATCATCAAATCCTCTTCCAAAATTCTCCAACAATTAACAAAAAAATTCTAATCATCTAAAAAATAAATCAATAACCCAAAACACCACGATCAATTTTCTTAATTTTTTTTATAAAATGAACACTAATATTAATTTCATCAACCAATCAAAAAGTACATTGTAATTAATTATTTTTTATACAATGGATGTCTTAATGATTATTCTTAATTAAAACAAATTACATAATCCACCAAATTAATATATTCAAAATTTTGAGATGGTTACACTATATTTTCTTTTTCATGTTCTATACCATTAGATTATATAATTTTGATAATATCCACATGATATAATTTAGAATATCCATACTTTTAACCTCGATATCAATTTCACAGATAGTTATAATGTTATCAATGATATAACTGGAGAAACATTAATGTTTTCACATGGGAACATCATTAAATCAATAAATTTATTATGAATTACTTTTATCTTTACCTAATTTTCTATGTTTTCACTGACATCAATATTGGAATATTTGGTTTAATTTTATTTCAAAAATGTCAAACTCATCCCCTTCAATAATATTTTATTTGAAAAAATAATCGAATAATGAGTTTTTTCTTTTATATCAACATTTAACAGTTTCCTATATTCTTATACAATAAAAAATTACAATGATTCATTGACTTGTATTTTTGGAATCACTCCCATATACAATACAATCTTGAGAAACCATAAAAGTGATTTTATTTTATTCTTATAAATATTATAAATTCATTCAAAAACTAGTTTAAAAACCTATGTATTTTACTTAGCCCCATCACTAATTAATCTCTATGATGAGATTCATAGATATTTATCTCGTCGACCTCATAACAAATTTTGTAACCTCATACCTCAATGTACACCCTTAGACGAGGGGTTGGATTATTTTAATCTATGATATTATTCATATTTAATACCAAATAAAATAGTGTCTTTACAAATTCATTGATATTTGTAGTGTATTATAGCACTTTCACAATCTGTTGACCAAAATAAGAAATGAATGAGAATTTTTTTTATATTTCTCTTAGTTCTCCTATAATATAATATATACATGAAGAAGATATAATTTTTTTCTCAAATTAATCATTACTTCAATTGTTGTTGAATACAATATTTTGAATAAGATCACTTCTTATTCAAGGTCCATGAATAATTCCAATCTTCTGATCTATTTCATTAGAAGAGGCACACACATGATTTTAATAATGACATATTAGTCTTTCATACATGTGGCGGAGATAATATTTTTACCCTATAAAAATAAATCTATTTTCTATGATACTATGATCCAACTAAAAAAATCCTTCTAATATTCCCAAATGTTCACATCAAAAACTTTTCTATAAAACTGATATATAATGATAATACTGATAATAATTACTCAGTTCTTCTAATTGAAATTATTCAAGCAAGTTTATATCTCACCCTCTCTCTATTTTCCATCATGTTTTATGTATCTTTTCTCTTGTACTATATTTTTTTTTCATAACATAAATCTGTCCATCTATTATAAATAATTTTAATTCCAAATTTACATTCAAATTCCTAAAAAAAATATCTTTTTCTATATAAAACTCATCCATTGGATATTATATGAACAAATCACCACCCATAAAAAAATATTCTGACCAATAAAATATAAACAATAATCTTCCCCAACTCATCAAATTATAATGGTGCATTAAAATTTGAAATACATATTTTGTTAATAAATCAATTTTTAAAAACCACCAATTATTTCATGGTGGGTTATTTCCTCTATCAGTTTCCTTCAATTTCAAAATCAATTATGATGTGATGAATTTGATGATTGAAGAAAGACTTTAAACATAAAATATATATAATCGAACTAAAAAAATCATGGATTATGTGTTTCAATGTTTCCACCATCATCATGGAACATTTTATATTTTACTATGTGATGTGTAATTTATTATTTGAAAATAAAAATAATGTTGAGATATTTATAGTTTTTTCAAGATGTTGTGATCAATTTTAAATAAATAGAGAATGAACATAAATTTAGGGACAAATAATTATGTGGTGACCATTCCATATAAAAAAAATATTATTGTGTGATTTAACCTATTGTTGCATGATATAAAATCATACTATGGTTTGATCATCATTGTAAAATCACTAATGAAAAATAATTATTTGTGATGAGTTATTTTTGGAAGAAAGGGTTTACAATAAAAATCATATAAATAAACATGTATTTGCTTCATGAAAAATTTTTCATCTCAAATATTATTAGTTTGAAAGCCTGCCATGGGGTCAGAACTGTTATTTGATATGTGTATTTAACCCCATAATAAATAATAGTTAACCTTATGGTTATTTGTGACTGTCATTTGTACCCCATTGGAAATAATGTGTTTGTAGATGAATATTTACAATAGGTTCTATCTTAAACAATTTTTTTTAGAATATACCTTTATATATGGTGGATACAATTTGGGACGAGATTTTAATTAAATATTATTCTTATCGTAACTAATGTGACCTATATACATGTCCCAAGATGAATCTTCACATAATTTTTCATTCTTCCCTTGTCATAACCTATCATCTCCTCTCATATACTCTTCTTCTATTCTATCTTAATTTTTTTAAATTTTAATAGGAATAAAAACATTCAGATTCACATATTCTAAAACATCAATTCATGGGTATTTTTATGTATTTACAAATTTTGAACATAATAATTTTATATATTATAATATATTATTATTATCAATTAGTGCTAATTATTTATAATTTTAAATAATTTAGTTGTAGTTTGTATTAATTAGTTTAATGAAGTTTTAATTTTTTTAATTAGTAGTATGTAGTTTTAATTACCAGTAATTAGTTTTAATTAGTAGTAACTACTTATAATTAATAAATAAACATTACTTATTAATAGATATTTATATTAATGTACAAAACCTAGTAATAAGTAATAATAATTTATAGAAATGACTGATATATAATAGTAATTATTAATTAATTGTATTTATAATATTTTAATAATAAACATTAAATATAAATAATTTTTAAAAAAAATAGTAATAATTATTGGTAATTAGTAAATGATTGTTTTAATCAATAAAAATGAATGTCAATCAAAAGAATTATCAGTAATTGGTAAAAATTTAAAGTAATTATTAGAAATTAGTGGTAATAAGTAGAAATTAGCAATAATTAGTAGATATTAGTGGTAATTAGTATAAATTATATTTAATTTGTATAAAATAGATATAATTAGTATATAATAGCTGTAATTTTTAGAAATTAGAAATAATTAGTAGGAATTAGAAATAATTGGTAGAAATTAATTGTAAATGGTAGAATTTAGTGTCAATTTGTATAAATTGTCAATAATTAGTAGAATTTAGTGCTAATAATCAAAAAATATATTTTATTAGTAGATTTTAGAAATGAATACTATAAATTAGTTATTTTATAAGATTTAGCGATAATCTATAAAAGTTTGAAATAATTAGTAAAATTAGTAGTTATTAATATAAAATTAATGAAATCAGTAGAAATTAGAGGAAATATGTAGAAATTAAGAGGAAATTAGTAGAAATTATTAGAAATTTGGTGAAATTAGTGATAATTAGTAGAAAATAAAGGTGATTACTAGAAAATAGTTGTAATTAGAATAATTGAGTGCTAATTAGTGGAAAATATCTTTAATTAGAAGAAATTAATGACAATAAGTAGAAATTATAAGTTATAATTCGAAAGAATATGTAATTATTTGAAATTAGATGTAATTAGTTGAAATTATATGTAGTTATTTGAAATTAGTTGTAATCAGTTGAAAATAGACTTAATCCATTTTAATTTGATGTAATGATTTTAAATTAGATGTTTGAATATGGAATTAGAAGCAATCAATTGAAATTTGAAGAAATATGTTGAAATTAACAGTAATAAATATAATTTGTTAGTAATTAATGAAAATAAAGGGTAATTAGTTGGAATGAGATGTAATTAGTTGGAATTAGTAGTAATCTGTAGGAATTAGAATAAATCAGTATGAAATATCATTAAAATGTAGTAATTAAATGAAATATGTAGAAATTGGGAGAAATTAGTAGATATTAAAAAATACAGTATTAAATTTAGTAAAATTAGTGGTAATTAATAAATGTTAATGATAAAAATAGTAATTTTTTGTACATCGTAATAATTAGTGAAAATAGTTATAATTAACCATAGTTAACCATAATAACAAAAATTATAAAATAATAACCATAATTAAGAAAAAAATAGTAATAAAAGGCTAATCAAGTGGCATGAGGAATGTATAGAGCAAAGGGGGTTAAAGAGAAAATAGAGTGAATGAATTTTCGTTCCTCAGATTTCAGACCATTTGGAGTAGAGGGATTCATGGGTAAACTTATAGGTTATGGAATAGGAATCATATTTGAGAGTTAACCATGAAATGTTTAATGATTTTTCTCTTTTTTAGGTTCAATATCTTTTTATGAGAAAATAATTTATTACCAATAATGTTTATTTAAATTCAGGATTACTGATAATATAATATTTTCTTATGATAATGTATTTAAAATTCAAAGGGAAATAATCCACTAATTGTGTCGTTGGTATCTATCATAACTACTTTAACTTCCCTCACTCATGGGTTTATCCATGACAGTATCTTATCAAATCGTTAAAACCCAGTGGTGCCTAAATTAATTCCTTCTTCTATTACCTCCATCCCATATGATCCCTACATCACCAGAATGAAAAATGGATTGAAGGGGATACTAGATATGGAAAAATGAAATAATTACAGTCCTCCTGTGCTCAAAATATATGGAGGATAGACAGACATGGGTAAACTATTGATTCTACTAATGTCGTCCTCTATTCCAAATGACTTGAATGTATGGTCAGTGGAATAATTTTATATATCTTTACATTAATCCCCTAAACTCTATGCTTCCATTAGAACCCTTATTGGGTCCTTTATATCCCATAATTTTAACTAATGATAATTATAAAAAATTAATATAATTTGAAATATTTAGTAATAATTGGACAGAATTGATAATATTTAAATGAAATATTTATTTTTTGATTTTCTAGTTGTTGTGATAGTCACATCCTTGTATAAGATTAAATATGAAATAGTTTTATTTTCTATTTTTATAAATCTATAAAATTAGGTAGTAGACAACAATATTTATTATAGGATTGTTATTGTGGATAAATCATTATAATAATCCAAAAAGTTCAAGTATTGATCCATTATATATTGATGGTGTTGATGATTTTTATTTCATTTTCATCATCTGAAATAGAATTTCATTCAAAATAGTAATATTATATTTCATATATGAAAGGTGATCATAGTATATTTTAAATATTTTATAACATTAATGATATCCATTATGTTATGGTTTTTGGATGGATTGTGTGTTTTCAAATCAACATGGTGAACAGAGTTGGAGGGATGTTATTAATATGTTTATTCCATATACATCTTTATTTCAAAATTTAGTACAAGAGGCTACTTTTCTATTTTTTTATAAAAAAATGAAATTGACATTAATTTATAAGATTCATTAGAAACAATTAATTTTTTGAGTTGTTGATGCCTAATACATATGATTTATATCCTTGTAGCAAGATAAAAAAATTTGAAGGGGATAAAAAATTACTGGCTATTAAATAAGATAATGAAATGTTAAATAACTATTTTGATAATATATATTAATTATTCAAATCACTATTGCCTAATGACAATATTTTTCCTAAAAAAAATTTATGAGAAAAGGAAGAGGATTGAAATTTGGTTTTGGTTATGAGAATAATAATTAATATTCAAATGATACAATCATATATTATGGTGATAGTGATTCATTGGATACATTTATTATATAATGAAAATCACATTACAAATAGACTCTAGAATGGATGCCTGGTATGGTTCCTATTAAACTGTTGATTTATATCTAACTTACACTCATACTATAGTATTTATTTATCACTCAAAACTGATCATCATTTACGTCATCAAACAAAAAAATTATTTCAACTGATAAAGTTTTGAGTGATACTTATGAATTTTTTTCACGAATATATTTTTACCATCTACATCGTTCATTTTCATCAGAACCTTGTAATTTTCAATGTGGTATTTCTAATGGTTATTTATATACATTTGGTTCATATAGTAGCAAATAATGTTGTTGGCCAATCATTATAAATATGTACAAATCACCTCATTATATGATGATGAATGGTCCATATATCTCATTAATAATACTAATTCATGGAAATCCAAAAAAATATAGATGTTTATTTTAATCCATTGATTGATGTTTCAAATTTATAATGGAGTAATAATGTCACTATATATGACGTCTTTGGGATACCGAATTTCCTACTGAAATATATATTTATGTGGAAAATCAGTGAACTCCATGCATATAAATATTTATCTAGAAAGAGTACACATGGTTCAATATACTTTCTATAATGTATGAGTTGTATAAAAGTATTTATACTCATAAATGGGAGAAAACGTTTCTTCTTTTTCGTCATCATATATTTCTTCTTATTGATCATTCTTTCAAAATGAATAAAAATCATTTTAGAAAATTTATAATCAAATGTGATGACATCAATCAATGATCAATGGTATTGATTTGAAATATATGTACTCTTTATTACCTCCCATTTCCTTTGTACTAAATGAAAAAATAAATATATTTGGGATAGATGATAATTGTATTAAATGATGTATTTATTTGGAACTCCCATAATGGTATAATTTTATGGTTCATCATGTGATGTATGACATTAATATTTGGATGAGAATTTTTTTTAATAATTTTAATTTAGTTTTGGACATAAATATTAAGACCAAATATAATTTTAGCACATTAATAAATTGTTCTGAAATTTACCGGCGACCAGAACTCGAGTTATTTGAAGATAACAGATCAAATAAATTAGTTAAACCAAATGTTTCAAATACAATTTCCAAATAGAAATTTTTTTTTAATTTTATTAGTGGATTGAGAATTTGAGGCTACATGATGGTTTTGATTCCGATTTGTCTTGATATCTTAGAAGAAACTATATTACTGTTTAAAAAGGCATGATTTCCTTGTTATAAGGGAAATACTTATAATGATTTCATCTACTGGGGGTTTGAATTAATTTTTTGGCATTCAATGTTATAAATATAATATTTATTCTATGATAATAGTGTGACAACAAAAGACTAAAATACATTTAGTAGGTTATAAGATGATGTTTTTTTAATTTTATGTATACTAAAAATTTAATGGTAGCTTTCATTGATTAAATTGATATTTTGATATTAAATTTTTCCACATGATGAAAACTGTGGAGGGTACGTACATTTATTATGGTTATTCCCATATGATAGATAAATGATTAAATTGATGAAAATTATTATACCAAAGAATTAGTTGAAGGTTTAGTTGTATATTATTATAGGTAGGATACATCTCTTTATTTCTTATCCCATTATATCCAACAAAAATATCCTCCAAAAAATAACATAATGGGACACAATTTTGGAAATTTTGATTACGAAATGACTATTCAATTCTTTATAGTTAATAATCCTCTTCTATTATTTGGTAGAGTTTATGAATAATTAATTTCATATGAATAGCATCAAAGGGATCATATATATGTTCTACTCAATTATAATGTGATGATAATATTTTTACAATGAGTTTTACTATCACATATTATTTAATTTTATATATTCAATTTAATAATTATATTTGTTTAGATTATATGATGACCATATCAGAAAAATAGTTTCAAAAAATCTCACCTTCATCCCTTGAAAAACATAAGCAACCTATTTTATCATAATCGTTTTGAATAATAGTAACGTAAAAGTTTTATAGATCAATATACACAATCAATTTATTATTTTTTATATTTTTATTCATTTTGAAAATTGTCATGTATTATAAAATACCAATATAATTGATAATATATTGTTTTATTGAGTAAACCATAATCTAAAATGGATAAATCATATAATGAATATGTTGTGAATTGTTTTAAATTTTATAGGAATGCATTTATTGAATAAAACAATATTGAATAATGGTGTGTTCATGAGAGGATCTCTTCATAATGAAATAGATGATGACATCTATAGTAGGATAAATGAAATAATTAAACAATTTTTTTTAAATAGAATAATTTTACAATGTTTATATACCATTGGATTAATAATGATTGATTCTTTCTTACTAATATGTGCCCGGATATCATTAACATTTAATATAAATGACATATTTTAGTAAATGAAAAAAAATTATTAACCAATAAAGAACATTAAATGAATCCTGAATATTATTATTCATCTTAATGACAATTAATTATTTCGTAGATCAATTAAAAAAATAAAATAACATGAAAATATTTTTATTCAAAGTGAATGTGGTTCTTCTAATATGGATTGAATTGAAATTTTTAGGTGGTAACTACAAATACATCATTTCAATGAATATAAATGAATATCATTGATGGAAATTAATTGTTATGGGTTGATGGAGATGACAATGTTGATGAAAAAAATATGAATTTAAAATAAAAAGCAATTACAATGAAAAAACTCTAATGAAAATTCATGATACTGAGGATGATGATGAAGATATGAGAATCTTCATATACAAAAATGAGGATAAATATAAAGTATGACATAATTAAATGTTGGTTAAAATCATAATTAATATATTTAATAATTGGTTTCAATTATTTTTTGAAAAAATTATTTTCATGTGTCATATGGATTACAAACCATTTGATGAGATGTTCCATAACCTCAAGGAGGCCATGGTTCCTAGTGATGAGACTGATAATATTTATCCGACAATCTGGTTTTGGAAATTTTTTCATCGACTTAGATAGGTCGTGATCTTATTTGATGGATGAATATTAACCTTCTTCATATGTTACGTCCATAAGTAAAATTTTATCAATGTATATAGTGGTTTTTTTAGTTGATTATTTTAGTTAATTTTCATTAATTTAATTATGTACGCATTATTTAATTATCTATTTGGATTTACTATAACTTTTTTATTATAGATGATGGATAAGGGAAGTCTGTTCTATTGAATTATCTTTTCGAAGCATGGGTTATGTGGAAACATATTCCCATTATTGGTTGAAACCAATTTTTTCATTATAGGTATATAAATAAATAATAGTTATTTTGATATTTATATATTTATTGACAAGATGTTATTAATTATTTTTAGGGTTTATGACATCTCATTGATGTTGGCATGGGGGCCTATATATTGGAGTCCTTGAAGGTTTTTATGCATGCTTGTTATCATCATTTTTTCACAATATGATTAAGAGTGACATGAAGAAAACTATAGTCATAGTTTTTTATTTGTATTATTTGTAGACATCGACCCGATTGCATCTATTCTCAGGCTTAGGATGGATTGTTCTCATTATAGATTACATATGTATTTCAATGAGGAGGTCCTCATTAGATTTGTAGAACAAGGGGTGTTAGGAGGTCACATATAGAATTGGTTGTCATACATTCAGTACCTATTAATGACATATGGTATATACCATTATTTAATTATTTATGTAACTACAAATGTAAAATGTTTATATTATTATTTATATAGGTATTTGAGAATTATAATACTATAAAGTTTGATTTATTTAAGAGTATGTACAATCATCTTTTCATTAAAGATATCACTAGTTTCCAGAGACATTATATTATGGTGAGTAATTTTTTTTTGAGTTTTAAAATAAACTGAAAATAATAATTTATCTATATTAATATTGAAATTTTATTTCAAGGAGTTATAAGATATCATGACTTATAAAACATATAATGAGTGACAAACATTAGTGGAGGGTAATTAAACTATTACATAAAGATTTTATGACACACCAAGGATCTAGGCGACTCAGTATGCTTTTGAGAAACCCCGTGTTTTTGTATGAGTTTTCAATTGACATCAGGTAGTTATTATGGTACGATTTCATGGCCATCATCATGCTCAAGGGGATATATTGGAGGGTCCTTGTCATTGATAGTAGAGTGTGGTGAATGTTGTGAGCATAGGAGAGGTTATAGAGATACTGAATATGGTTCGTGTTGAGCTTCCTCGGCAACAACAACAGTTAGAGGAGAGGATACATCGATCATAGGAGAAGCTGCTTGAGAAGAAGATGGAGTAAATGTGACACCTATCGTAGGGTATTGGGATTGATTTACCTCTACCACAACATCTAGATAACCCTCCCACTCCTCAGTGATTTATGATTTTTTGACACATTTATTATAATAATAATTTTAATGAACATGTTTATTACAATATTTTTCTTAATTATGTTATTTATAATTTTATATATTTTTTTCATAATTTTTTTTATGTTTTTTTAATTTTTTAATTTTTAATATAATTTTATATTTTTTTAATTCTTTGATTTCTATATTTACATTGTATTTACTTTAATTCGTAATTTTTTTTATTTTTCTCAATTACTTGTGATTCTATTGTTCACATGGAACAAATTATAAGTTATATATAGTCAAAAAATTCATGTTGTGATGGTTGACTCATCCATCGTCATTTTTTGCAATAGACAGTCACAATAAATAGACGTTGTTATGTGTTTTTCAAATATTTTTCATTTTAGAAAGGTTGAAATCAAGAATGATACATAAAAATTAATTCATATTCCTCTCGTTCATCATTCTCTTATAATACATTTAAAAACACTTTCAAATACTCACCAAACATATTAATCTCTAGAAAACACTAACAAACAACTCAATTGAAAACAAATTCAACATTAAAACTTTTATGAGTAAAAAAATATTTTATTAGATTATATTACATAAGGATGATACCTTTTAATGTCATACATAATATTGTTTAGATGGTTTATTGTTGTAAAAAGGTATTATGAATTTAAACATATGGGTCAGGGATTAAATTAAATGGTGTATGGAACCCTCAGGTAGGATTAGAATAAAAAACCAGAGGACAATATTAATGACTATCCTATTGTTTGTGAGATTAGATTTGTGTTCTATTTTTATTGTAGAGGAGTGGTTTCCAATGGTTTTGAATAATTACACTCTTTCATTTTTAATGATCTTATTTTTTTCCATCATCAATTGATTTATTTTTGTGTTAAAATTCCTTTTGAGACTATGGAAATATATTCTAATGTAATCAAATTTACAACTCTAGTTTCAAAAACTGATGGTGTTTTTTATTGTCCCATTAAGATAATGTCTTCATTCAGAATTGTGTCACCTATTCAACTATAAGAAATCTGAAAAGGGGTAACTAAATGCGGACATCATGTATGATTAAACTAATATTTAGTATGATTAGGAGGGTATTATAAGGGAAGCATTCCTGCATTCCTATGAAAATTTTGAGATCATAGTGGTTTTGTAAGTAGTAAGGATTTCCTATTACATATTCTTGATACAATTGGATCTTTTTAGTAGTATTATTGTTTAATCCCGCTTATTATTTTTTGATTTTTGTATTTTATGTTTGTTGTCGATATTATTTTTGAGAACCACCTACATGATAAAATCTAGATGCAGTGCATCTTAAAATTGATTGTTCAATAATTTTCAGCATGTTATATTGCATAAAATCTCTATAGTTTGTTGTGGAAAATTTTGACCCTATAATGACTATTTTTATTGATTTGTTGTACTGGTTTTATGATAGTTGATTCCCTTATTAGGGATTCAGTGCCTAATAGGTATAATAGATATCTGAGATGGTAACATATGTATGGTTTTTTTTAGGATGATTGATGTGGAATATTCTATTATTCAAATATTAGCGCCCCAAATTCTTCTCTATTGTGAGAGTAACCACTAGGAAGTATCATTTATGGGATCTTGAGTTGCCTGGAATTTTTAGATAGTTATCCTAAAATTTTCTTTAATGGTTTGGATCACATAAATTTTTTTAAGGATGGATAATTTTATCCCCATTTGGATCAGCATGGGTTATAAAATTTTTATTTAATAATTTAGAACATGTATAATGGAACAAGACTATATTGGGCTAGACCTATTAAAGAATAAGTGGTCTATTTGGGATGATTTTTTCCACCCAATGTCGGATATTGAATGGTGGATTTCGATTTTTGGTCACTGAATTTTGATAAGAGTTACTTACGGTCTAAAATAGAAAGATTATGGTCATCCTAATGAGTTGAGACCATCAAATTAAGGTTGTTATATATTGGTTTAGTGATGATATAAGGGTTGGTTTCATAACAATTTATTTGAAATCATATAATTCCATATCTTTATTATTAGTCTATTTTAATAAGAGAGACCACAACCCAACCGAGTTATATTATATGTTATGTGTTACTTTTTTTTTGAGTTTATGCTGATGTCTTACGGTTTTAGATTATATTTGAGAAGGTATTATGACTTGGGATTAGTTTTTTCCTTAATATTGGTGTAGGCAATATTGGTACATTTTACCCATTGAGTAAGGATAAGACATCGACATAAAATACCAGGGGACCAACCTTATCATCACTTTTAGAGCCCATGAATAATATTTAGAGAATTTAAAATATTTCAATGTTTAGTTTGAAAAAATGTTTTCTTGTATAATTTTATGTATTACACTTTAATGTTTTTGGACATGACACTCCCACAGGAGGTGATTATATTTCAATACATTATCTATATTAATGATAATGTGTTGTACTGTCTAATTCATGCTATAATATTCTTTTGGATATAGATTAAGAGGATTATTATAAGGGATCTTGGTAAGGGTCAATTAATAAGATCAAATGATTTATCTAAAGAATTATTCAAGATAGTGTTTTGATTAAATTTTCAATAAAAAAAGATGAATATGATGTTGGAATTCCATTGAATTAAAGTGATGGGGAAAGAGATTATGTCCAATGTGATTGTTTCCTATAAATTCACAAAACATGGACTTATAGAGATAAATTTTGAGTATGTGATGATTGATTATTTTCATCACAAGTTGGTTTCATGAACATTAAAATGAAGTATCTCTACTTTTTTATTTTTCAAGGATCAAAATTTCTAAATGTAAGGAGGATATAGTGACCAATTTTTTTAAAATGAGACATAACTACTTTTTTAGTTTTAGAATCATAAATCCTATTAAGGGATAAAATTGTAAATTTAACCCAGCTACCATCATTAAATAATTTTCGGGAATTTTTTTATCACGGGGTTTGGTATTTACTCATGGGTTGACTAGTGGAGGAATTCCTAGTAAGTAAAATATTATATTATAATTAATAATTATGAAATAAATAAATTTTTACCCTAGTTAAAAAAATTTATATATCTGAATTAGGTGATTAGATAGAAATTTTTATGCCAAGAATTTCTTAATAATAGAGTGATTTACCTTGTTGTGGTATAATTTCAACATATGGGATTCAATCCCTAAAATTGACTATACCCAGTTATTGAATTATCATATCAGTTGACCTACTATGACATTATGAAATGGTCTATAATCCAATATCCCATAGGATATCAATTTACACCATTTAGCATAATGGGAGGTTAGGAATAAGTTATTTCTCAGAATGAGATCATATTGAATTAGAGGTAGGGAGATAGATTTGGGATTCCATCAATGATAATTATTTGATGTAAGGATAATATTTCAATCAAGGTGATTTATTGAGTATTATTCGTCAACTTGTTTCATGTGAATTATGTTATATGGATATATTATTTGGTTGTATCATTAATAATATCATAGATCATATGAGTTTCATTTTTATTTTTTCTTTTTTGTATATTAGTGAAATATTATTATTATTAATCCATTGAATATACCTTTTACTAATGAAACTGCTTATATTTCATTAAGAATAAATTTATCATATTATAACATTAATCTATGACTTTTAATTCCATGTGGTTATGTCAATTGATGTAATTTATTTTTAAATATGTTTTTATTAAATCATAAATGTTATTTCTCTTTGAATAATCCTTAGTTTCCCAAGTTCTTTAATAATAATTGGTTGTAAATATATTATAATGGTAATAATCTCTACTGAAAACTGTTTCTCATTATTCCTATAACCTCATGTAGTGGATGATTTCTCGTCTCCTCTTCATTGGATAATGAATTGACATTGGGTGATTGGGTTGGTGAGTTTTCTAGCGAACAATTATAGAAATTGTCAGTCACAAAAATCTACTTAATACTCAATAAATCTGTTACAACATAAAAGGACCATATCTACATGAAAGGAAAGAAGGTGAATGTTTGGTAACCATTAAAACGAAATCAAAATAAGAAAAACCAAAACACTTTTTAGTAACTATTAACAATAGTCAAGTGATGAGAAAAAATCTATGAAAAGTGTGTGAATAACTAGAAATGAAAAAATAGAGGTTATATAAATGCACTATGAAAAAACACTGATCAGAGAAGGGTTTTTTTATCCTCTGGTATTGAAATATATTTTTTATCAAAAAAATAAGATTGGATAGTCATTCATTAAAAAACATTCACTAAATCTATCTTGTAGTGTATTTATAGTTAGTCAACTCCTGATGTTTTTAAACCATAATTATTTAATGATGGTCACTACATCAATAGTCATTAAATTAGAGTCTTATATTATTCTACAATTGAGGAATTCAAAAAATCCATGCTGGAATTGTTATGATGTAAATTTATACTGAAAACAAGAAAATTGATCATGATCAAATTCCATTAACCCTTGAAGAATTAAAAAAGAAATTCTTATAGGAATATAATAATAGATTAAAAATATACGAAATAAAAGGAATTAAGGGAAAAAAAGAAAAATTTAATTCCCCCAAACAATATTTATCCTATAATAATTTTAAAATTTATTTCATAAATTTTGTACAATGAAATAAAATGAGAAAATTATGAAAGATAAATCACAAGTACCTCATCTGTCAGTAAAACACATATTCTATCTCTACAACCCTCTATATTATGTCATCTATTTTCACTAAAATTTTATGATGATACACTCTAGATCTTAGTGTGAATTAATTTTTGTATCCTTATTATATTTTCCAATTAATTATCCACTTATGGCACCATATAAATTTGAAAAATTAGTAATCATATTATCACCATCTCAATTATGATAGCATGAAGCTACGTAAGATAAAATTAACCCTTTAACACTATCATGGTATCTTTTTGAGACAACTTTATCAATGAATGTTAGTTCCACAAAGTATAAATTTATTTATGTATTAAAATATTAAATCTACCATTTCCATATCATTTTGTTATAATTATCTTTTCCATTATTAAAAAATATGTGTCTGGAAAACAAACACCCTTCCTATTTGACTAACTAAATAATATTCCAGCCCACACATTAATTTTCTACAGTTTCAATCATTAAATGACATTCACAGAACCATCATTTTGATCCAAGATAAGCCAACTGTTCATTTACTAACAACATCTAGATCCAATAGATCGGTATACATGAAATCCTGATTTTTGATGTGCTCACAACCATCAATCCCCACAAGTTATTCATTAAATAGGTTATGTACACAAACTTACACTATTGAAACCATAAAATAAGAGATCATGAGGGATATAAATTTCATTGTCCATCTCCATATAATGAATCCACACCATTGAACCAAATCTCAAAATCTCAGCATTCATTAACCATGTTTCATGCTTTCATCCCTATATCATCCATAAAAACAAAGACATAAAGAAAAAATTGAGTCTATCCATTAGTGTTATATGTATGAGTTCCCATTCATCAATGTTATTAAAAATTATGTAAAATGTAAGTCTTCCTATCAATTCAAATTGTAGATTTTAATTTGGAAATGAAGATATTTTTTATCTTTATTAAACCTTAATTGTGATGTTTTCTTGTCATATTTATCACACAAAAGTGCATTAGACACTGAATTTAGGTGTGGACTGACATCAATCCATCTTCTTTAACATGGTTATCTCAGCTCGATCATATTCTTAGGCATGAATTAACATCAAGAAAATATTTATATCTAAGAGTGGAATTTGACATTCCATATAAAGGATGTTGAGCCAAAAATAATTATTTATTATAAGTAATTGATTCAATTTTTTTCGAGTTATAGAAAGGTTTGTTCAATTTAATCATATTGAATCACACATCACCATCTCAAATGAATGCATTATCCCTCCAATATGATTTTTTTGGATTTAATTGTGCATCATGTAGAGAAAATATTCTTACATTATCATAGATAATTATATCATCTGCATATAACATGAAAATATAATACAAGTGTAATTCAACCTAATATAAATTCCCTTTTGGATGCATATTTTAAGAGTTTAATTCAAACCAAAATATACAATGTTAATGGACATTGAAATAAATACATAAAAAATTACACCAAAAAATTGGTTCAATAGGAAAAGAAAATGATTCAATAAATTAAATACAGTGTCATAGAAATGATCATATTCTATGTGGTATCAAAATATAAATCATAAGAAAATAAATTCACCAATTTTAAATGAATATAATATGTTGGAAAAAAACATGGACAAAAATTATGTGTATTTATTTTGTAAAATAATTAATATAGAAAAGTGTATAATTAGATCTTTCTGAATCACTATACACTCATATTTTTCACCAATGTCATATCTCATGATGGATGAAACGAATTTAAGAATATTTAGATCAACAAAATTTTATAATTTAGATTGATTAAGACTATGTTTTATGGGTCTTCAAATCGGTGATATATAAATTTTACAAATCATTAAATCAAATTACCATTAATATATTTAAAACACATATTATAGAAAAATTATGGGATAAAAATGATTTAAAATTATTATATGAAAATTATTCATATTAAAAAATGATTATAGAAACCACATATTTTAAAAAGTGGTGAATGATTTTTATAAATAGTTAAAAAAATAAATTTCAAAATAAAAGTAACTCCCTTACCCAATATTAATTTCTATCATGAGATGATTTAAAACTAAATTCTAAAAAATGTGCTTGGAATTTTTAAAATCAAAAAATCGAAAAAAATAGTTTAATACATCCAAAATCAAAAACATTAATAATTAAATTGAGCTTATAATAATAAATATTTTCTCCCTTGAAAATGGTTTCTCAGATTACTTTGATTCATGATACCCCATAAAAAAAATATTCACATGCAATATAAGTAATATAACTCAAATAATATAGGAAATTAGTGTAAAATGTGGATGTGAAATGTTAAACATGTTTCATCTCCAAATGATGTTGGATATTTATCTATATTAATATAACAATAATTAAAAATTCCTTAAAATCCTAGAAAAAATGATTTACATAAAAAAATTGTGGGTTTTATTCTTCTAATCAGAAAAATAAAAAACGGCATTATGAATCTTAAGTTGAGTCAAATAAAACCCTCTGTTTATAGTACTCAGTTAGAGTAATAGAAGGCTATATTTTTAGTCCTATAAATGTTTGAAAATCACAAACATATGTGTGGAAAATATAACGGATAGTTATCATTTTCAATTGACTCAATAGATCCTTTTAGATTCACTCTATGGATTGTGAAATGTATATACCACATATACTTCATCTTGCATAGAAATATTTTCAGTCTATAATTAAACAAAAACACTTTCTATATGTCATTAAAATTTCTAACATTATTAATGGAGTCATAAAAATCAATGGTTATTCTCTTTTAAATTCGTTATTTTTAAGTGCACTAACATATAATATCATATTATACACTCATCAATAAAAATATACTCTCACTAGTAGATTTAAAATTAATACTCATAACATAAAAATACGGAAAATACATGTCTTCATGATCTATATAAATCGGTTATAATTTCCCTAAATTATGTCTACATGGAGAAATAATTTTTTTGTTTTAAATGGAATTCTATATAGCCACAATGAATCATTTAATTTCAAACACCAATCATTCAATGTATCAAATGTATTTTTTTCTAAAATTTGATTAATCTCTCTATTTAACACTTTAGGTTGAGCACTTAATTGAGGGACATTAGTGGTTGTAGTTTTATGGGCACACCCATATTTTTAATATGTTATTTTAATTTAATTTTACTTAAATGAGTTCCATTATTAATTATAATATCCCAAGGAACTCTAAATCATAAAAGGATACGCTTCACAATGTATTTCATAGCACTACAAAATAGATTATTTTAATTTTTTTACCACCTTTACCCACTATGATTCATAGTAAATAACCATGACATTTATCTTATTCCCATGATAACATAGAAATGGTCCCATAATGTAATAGACCCAATCATAAAACATTCATCTTCTAGAATTATGTTTTGAGAAAAATCATGTTTTCTTTCAACATTATCCAATATCTAATATTTATCACCACCAAAAAAGAGACTCGTAGAATTAATGAATTGTGTGGCCAAATGGAATCCATTTTGATGACTTTTTTTCTATACTTTCTACACAATTTTGTTCTCTCCATTGTGAATAATGAAAAATATTAACAATAATCACGACTTTTTCCTCAGGAACACACCACCTAATAAATCCATAAACACTACTTTTAAACCAGAAGGGATCATCTTATCAGTATATTTTTAGTACTAAATTTAATTTAATTCTTTTATTTTATGATTACTATTTTTGAATCACTCTATCGGTATACAAGATTTAAAAATATATAACCCAAGGAATCAACAAAAAAGTGTTTTTTACATATGAAAAAATAATTAATATTAATATGTTAATAATTATGAGTGTCAGTTATCCCTGAAAGATACTGCAATAATAATATTTTAGGACCCTATTCATCATTAATATATATGTCAAATTACTATTGAAAATGGATCCATTAATCAATCATTAATTAATACATATTTTTTTGGAAACATGTATTTCATTGTTGAATGACCAGTAATCATATTTATTTTCTAACCATTAAAGTGTTACCTAAAATTTTCATAAGAAAAAATAACATCAAACAACTAATTACCAATTGTGGTGTGATTTTAGGCATAATCATCCAACCTACTATCACAATACACAACCTGATTCTCCCTCCAATTTAATTATGATAAAATTTTCCTCACAACCAAATCCTTTGAATTATAATTTAATTATAATGGATGCTTCCCTTTGGGATCATTTATAATGGGTGAGAAGGTGATCATGTTATTATAAAGATTAAAATTTTGATGAAAATTTTCATCAAACCAAAAATGTGTTCCATAAAGACAAATTTAATAGATGTCCCATGTGATTTTATTAAAAGTCATCATGAATCTATAGGAAAAACTTGAATATTTAAGAAAAAAATGAACATCCATGACATTCTGAATTGACAGATGACTTTAATTACATTAATATTAGAATTCCCAACCTATATATCTATATAAGACACCTTATAACCACGAATAATGACTATGATAAACATTAATGGACATTTATCAAAATTATGAACAATATTAGACTCTAAGAATATCTCAAATTAATATTTTAGTATTTTTAAACATACATAAAAAGTACATAATACAATGAATAAATAATCAATATTAGCCATTATAATCCTCTTTATCATGTTTGAAAATATAGAAATCATACATCTTTGAATAGTATCAGGTGCATCACGTAATACAAATCTAATTTGGTAGTAATATAATTTACCAAATGAGAATGTTAATGTAATCTTTTGTAATTATTCCTGAGTTACTATAACCTAATGGTAACCAGAATAGCCATCATGAAATTTGAAAATTTTGTTTCTACATAACCTCTAAAACATTTGATCTAATAATGGTATAATAATGTTGTCATCACTCAAGGATGGATTATGATTTTTTTATAATATAAATAAACCCTACTTAGTTTATTTTCTCATAAAATTTGTTCACTCTCTTCATCAATAATCGTAGTCAAACCCACTTCATTAAAACAACATATATTAGGTTGACCTAATCATTATCTAAATAGTATAACTAAAATCATCGTTTAATAATTTAATGAATTCCTCTCTAACAACCTATTTTATGTTTGGTTTTAATTTTCTTTATCCCTTTTCTCATGGTATATGATCAAATTCCCATTAAATTATATGAATGTAAAATAACGGAATGATAAATTTTATATCCCCAATAATCAATTATATTATATTTTCGAGCATTTTCAATACAAATAAAATCGTTTCTTCTAGAACAATATTTTTTTTTCTAACCTATTTTTCTATGTGGATATATCACTATTTTCTAAATTTAGATCAATTTTTAACATGTTTTTCTCAACCTATTTTTCAGGGTATTATTAAATTTAACATTAATTCTTACCAATACGATCTACTTATTTATTTTAATAATGGAAAATAATCCTAATATTTTTTAATAACTATATTACCTCATGAATAAAAAATCACCCTCTAAACAACTTTTCTTATTAGAAATTATGTTTTGGCTTATATTAGGAAACCAAATAGATTTATATCAATAATATTAACATATCTCTCTAGATATAGGCTATTTTATAGTATTTAATGCATTAAAATATTATTTTCACTCCCCAAACATAAAATTCATCTGACCCTAAGACACATTAATTACACCCCCATGTTTCTAAGAATAGACTACCATGGATGAGATATAATTCCTTTATAATATCCATGCCTCAAACAATAAAAATAGTGAAAAAAATATATTCACCTCCTATTAGAAGATCATATACTACACCTAATGGATTTATAAAATACTAATTATAGAGTTATAAAACCATTGTGGTGGGTGTAAATTATAATAATATTTTATATTGAATCATTGAGAAATTAAACTATGTTACTTTATCATCAATATCTTAAAGGAAATTTATCTAACCACTAAAAAATGTGAAACAAATGAAAAAACTACCTAGATATTTATGATCTGGTCTAATTTTATTTTCATGGATAACATATCACTCATCCTTAAGGGCATATGTGAAAAAATAATCTTAGTTTTTCTTATTAGAATGATAATTTTTTGAAATTTAAGATAATAAGGAATATAAATTAAACCTCGGATGAATAGGACATATATGTCGATAATATTGAATAACCTAAGAAAATATGAAAAGTATGCTTTATTATTTAGGGTTTCAATTTTGTTCGGATTGGGATGGATGATTCACAATTCATTTTTATTTTTGGAATCTCCACAATATATTCTATATGATTTTATTTCATTGGTTTCATTTACATTTTAAAGTATATTAATTCTTTTTTACGTGTGTGGATAAAATAGATTTGTTTATGATTCAATGTTACTATCCAACATTCATGATTAATTACAACATTGAGTTTGGTATTTATATTAATTTTGATTTTCATTTTGATATTTTTGGGGTTCATCTTTAACCACTGATTGGTTATTTAAACCACACATAGTGATGAAAAGCATGATATTTTCCCTAGGCTTGAGTTTCATTGTGGTATTATGTTTCCCTTGATCACAGGATGTTAAATTACTAGCCAATTAACCCATTTTCAACTAATGATTATAAAATCATGAATCTATTTATGTTTTTCAAAATGATATTGTGCTTCTTGTGAGCCTAAATCAACATCTTATGAATCAATAATTCTTATTTTCTGTAAGAATATACCATTAAAACTCTCCCCAAATAGAGAATTTCACTAGTTTTTCAATGCAATGATCACACCATCAAACTCTCAATCATGTTTGAGATAGTTTTTCACAATAACATTCAGATGAATTGAGGTGTAGGAAAGAAATTTATAATTTTTCAACAATACACAACCTAATATATTCTCTGGTTCATTACTATATACCTAAAATTGTTCTCCACTTAAGGGATGAGTAATTAATAGTACTGTGATAATCCTCATTTTCAAGTCATTGAGTCAATATTATCATTCCATATCGTAGTTATAATTGCATCACTTCTGAATCAGATTGGTTAGTAGGTTTTATAATCTTTAGAAGATTCTAAAAAAACATTAATAATACCCATTAAGGAAAATGAAACTTTGGATCACCATTAATTATTTTTGCCTATGAATTTCCACAAGTTCTATTGTCTTAGAAGGGTCTACAAATATCCCTTTACTGGTGAAAATATTCCCAAATAATGTTACATCCTCTATCGAAATATCACATTTTTATTATTTATAATATAGTTTCTTCCTTTGAAAATTCATTAGAACAGAATTCAAACAATCCCCATGCTCTTAATATGTCTTGGAGTCTATTAAATTGTCATCTATAAATTTTAGCTTCCATCACAAGATCCCACCTAGAGGTTCCCCGTGATAGTGGGTCATATAAACACAAGTGCACCCCTATATATTCCATAGGCTGCTAACATGAAATGTGGGAATATAGTATTCCCATGGGGAGACTATGACTTATTGACCAGAGTGGAACATAATGATAAATATGTAAATATGGAACTGTAAAAGAAAATATTGTAATGAAAAACTAGTAACATGTCTTAGTGAAAGCAATCATAAGTTTTAGACAAAAGGGAAATAATAATAATAAAATAATCAAATCATCCCATATAAACAACCAAATGATTGGAGAGGAACAATAATAATAGATAAAAACATAATTATCATGATATTATGTAACTATTAAAAATGAGTTTACATGAAATAGGGGATACTCGCATATAACAAATTTTATAAAAGTTCAAAAATGAAAAAGGGAGATAATAATAACATTAGGAGAAAAGCCTCATTCTATTTCTCATGTACTTCATTCTAGAAAAGACAATTATATATCATAATTTGGAAGCATCCCATTATCAAAACATATAATCATGAAATCTTCCTAGGAGCCCATGGTATCCAAAGTGGGGTGTGCGATATAATCCTAGTAGGCCACCCCAATGGGGTGTATATCAATCTAATCCATGTAATATAAAATGAACAGTGTTCCAAAACGAATAAATAAAAGGAGATAAATAATTAAATAAAGAAATCAATGTATGGGTTGTGGAATGGAATCGCAATAGATTCAACTAACATTATCATATGTGATATGTCTAAATTAGGGGAAGATGTACAAGTAATAAGGTCTATATATGTATTATCATAAATAGAGTGACCAAGTGTTGGTTGAACCTATGATTTTGATTTGTCTTAGTAGTCCAACCCCTATAAAACCATTAAATAATTATCATACTTTTATAATAATAAGGAATCACATGTAATCCAAAAAATGCATCCATCAAATATAGTAATGAATTCAGAGCCTATGTAAGGAGAATCATTACAAATATGAAGGTTTGATGCAGAATCATCTGATATAACAAATAACATAGATTCAATCCAAGGAGACCCATCACAGAACCCCTCATAACACTATTGGCATGGTTACCTCTGATCCCATCATAAGATTCTCAAAAAGGAGACCGTGTATCAAAAATGTCATGGAATAACTAAAACTATATGGATTTGATCCATTGTTTCTCCCCTAGGTAATGAATGTCTAAGAATTATAACTAATCATCATGGAGATCCAATCAATGGAAATTCCAATGTATGTCCCAATGTGTCTAATATAGCTTGATATAGAGCATAGTGAGTCAATTGAAGCTGTTCGTAAGTCCAACCCCATGTTATCTCCAGGAACATATGCCAATAAATCATGTTATTTACTATTGAACCACATCATCATGAATTGCAATAATACATGGTAATAATATAATTAATCAACATTTATCATTTAAAAAAACATGGAATAATGAAAAATCGGATAAGGATTAAAGGCATTTACAGAAAGAATAACCCATAGGTATTAAAAAAGTTTCATATAAAAGAAGGAACATGATATATTGCATAAGAAAATAAGAACCAACAATGGATTATGAGCATATACATGAAGGTAATGGGACAAATCATTGCTATCCATTAATCATAAATACATTATTTAATTTATTCTTTTATAACAATTGAATCTACACTACATGGTAGTTTAATATCATAAGGTAATGATAATTTAGTTGTAAATGTAGGAACACACAAGGGATGGTAATTGACAGGGAAAAAGCCCAGGAATGTTTTTCCTAATGAATAAGGTCTCAATCGACATAAGAAACCATTTAGATTATCTTTTATATCATCTTATAGGAATTTTAGGATGGGTTAAACAAACAACAAAACAACTCCTAATATAAAGGTGATAAAACATGTGGGAATTAACTAGACCACATACCTTAGCCTCATAAAAGGGAATTCATCCATTTTTTACCATTCAATTCAGCTAGAATGAATGATTTTTGATAAATCATCAAAATCATTAAAAATTAGTCAAAATAGGTCACACATAAAAGGAAAAAAAGATTAGATAAGAAAGGAAGAACAAAATGGACAGGTGAGTGAAGTTTAGCAAAAGATTTGTGATTCATCAGATGGTGAGAAATATAGATGACATTTGAAAAAGAATTTAAAAACATGTCCATATTTGAAAAGAGGATCTTTGGGAATGGAATCAATAGAATAATGAGAGGAAGACGAAATGATGATTTTATTTAAATAATTAATGGATAAATAGTAAATTCACCCACATGGACAACATATAATGGTTTGACCAATTGGATGGAAAAATAGTATGCCTACCATTCCCCATTCCACTACCCATAATGGTGCCTCACCCGATCTAGGTGGATAGTGTGGCTAATAGTGTGTAGCCTGTGAAAAACTTATCTACGTCTTTTCTGAGACAAGTTTCATTGGAAAGAGAGCCTCTATAAATGGTTTCAAAATACCCATGTGGAGCCTTACTCCCCATTGTCAAAAGACACATTGATAGATAAATAGTGGGAGCGGGGATATATGGCTTCTCTTAACCATTCATCTTAGTCTATATAAACTTTCGAGGAATTAGGCTATTAATAAGCCACATACATCTCTGTGACCTCCATGAATCCCTTAGTAAACATTTAAGGGTATAGATAAATTAATGTAATCCAAAAAACGTGTTTGTACCTTTATGAAAAGTGATGATGTTACAACCTACCCTACGTATGAAAACTAATCACTAAGTCTCTCATCAAAGGGTGGTAAAAAATTGTAAGAGAGGAGTTTGAAACACTACATACATACATTTAACTCCCTCCCCCAGGTTGCATCATGATCATGGTCATCCTACCATATCACCCAGACTAAAGGAACTGATCAACCTCTAAAATATTTCATTCTCTATTCAACGATACCTATCAGATACTCCTAGAAAGACACAAATGACTTTAGAACTATATGATGAGGGTCATACTAATTAGACTTGTTAGTATGATTCTAGAAATTCAAGGATACATGGAAGATTTCACACATAGCAAAATACCTCATAGGTAATTGTAACCAATAGGCTATCTCTCTAAAATATTCCTCTATCTCAAAAGGCCCATGTTAAAAACATGATAATTTTCCTCTCTCTAAATTTGAAAATGACCCAATATAAGATATACACATCTAATGATCTGATGTCCCACTGATAAATCTAATGTTCAGTGGATATGATTGGTATATGACTTCATCAAAGAATGTGATGTATTTATATGTATCTAAATCAGCTATACATTCTATAAGGTCTCCCGAACAAGATGAGGACCCAGTAGCAGTACCTATCATGCCTCTTACCAGTATAAATTTGAACGGCCTAAGCTACCATAAAAGGCCTCATATAGATGCATTTAAATCTTTTCCAAGAAACTCTTAGTATAGGAAAACACCACCATGGATATATAGTTCTCCCATGAACCTCCAAAATCATGGATATATGCATGATGCAGATCCTTTGACAATCGTATCATCAACATGGAATTGATATCGTTTTGAGGGTGATATGATGTACTTAAGAAATCCAATAAACCTAGTTCATTCTTCAACCATTGTTAGAACCAAATTATAAAATGGACATCTCGATCTGAGATGATAGAACTAGGAAAACCATGAATTATCACCATCTAACTCATGGAATGCCTTCCGATATAATCCAATGATACTATTTCATAGATTTGTAGAAAGTGTGATACCTTGGTCAACCTATTGATGATCACCTATACTTTATTGCAGCCTTAAGGGGATTTTTTAAATCATTTGTCAAAATCTATAAGGATGTCATACCATTTTCACTCATGAATGTATCAAGGATATAAAAGTATAGCCGATCGATTTTTCATCACCTTCACTTATTGACTAGTGGAGCACAAATTGATAAATATTGTAATATACCTATTCATACCTTTCGACAACTAAAAACGATGTACTCCATGGTACATATAGTTAAGACCAGGATGAATTTTACAATCCAAGGAATGATATTTTAACATCAACTATGACCACATGTCATTAGTCACCCAAACACACTGATTGAAGGGTAGGGTTTAATTATCATTAAAAAAAATCTTATAGGATGTGGGTTTTCATATAAACCCCATTATGTCAAAATGAGGCCCTCAAAATCATATTTCTACCTCATCCAAACATGCTCTAGAAGGGAGGATAACACAAATATATATAATAAATTTTTTCCAGGTTTTTTCCTATACATCCTAGTGAATCTTAGAATATAGATCCATCAACTACCACTAACAACTGGCCTCCTTGGATACTTATATTGGAGTATTTTGTATCATTGAATCAGATATAGAATAACACTTTTTGGGTGTGTAGAAAAGATCAGTATTGTACAACCTAAGTTATTCTATAAACCTATGATGACATAGATTGAAGTCTCTATATATAGAGATGTATTGGAGTCTTTTATGTTCTATGAAAAAAAAGAATCACTTCACCAAAATATAATTACTCCAAAAACATAGATCCTGAACCATGAAAAAAAATACCAAGGTCATTCATTGTGTAGATATTATCATAAGGGATTAACTGGTAGGATATATATAAAACAACCTTACCACTCTACATTAAAACCACTATATCTTGATACAAGAAGCATCATGTAAATAGTTTTTCCTCTCATAGGCTCAGTAAAAATCATGATGGGTGAAAATGTTAATCTCCCTTTTAACTCCTAAAATGATATCTTCACAAGCATTAAAACATTTGAAACTCACA
Organism: Viscum album; assembly: GCA_963277665.1. Lineage (NCBI taxonomy): Eukaryota > Viridiplantae > Streptophyta > Magnoliopsida > Santalales > Viscaceae > Viscum > Viscum album. The sequence goes on from OY728122.1 coordinate 604,704,817, forward strand.
CACTTCATTGTTAGGTCTATATGGGGGGATGCTGGGTGGGAAAAATCATAAATGAATCAACTATAATTTCCATCTCATCCAATGAATATTTTTATTTTAGAAACATTCTTAGGATGATTCTATGAAACAATGGTGTTAACCTTCTCTAGGTCTACATATATTCCAACCTCTGAGACAATATGTCCAAATAAATGAATATTACTAATCCAAAAGTTCGATTTTCATTGCTTTGAATATATTTGGTTTTCTCTATTTGTATTCATAATGATCTCAAGATTTTTGGTGCGGTTGTGTATGAGGTAAGAGCACTGTATGATGTTTCCCGTGAAGCCTACCAAAAAAATCGAAGAGTCGGTTGGAAAACCGATTCATCATAGCCACAATGACTGTCAGTGTGTTCTTCAGCCCCAACGAAATAACTAGATATTATTACATGTCGAACATAATATGAAATGTTTTTCAGGGTATGTTTGTTTTACTCTCCCAAAAATGAAGGAATCTTGACCAAAAATCATATTTTGAGATACATTTCATTCCCCAAATATGGTTGAATAGGTGATCTAGAAGAGGATTTGGATACATGTTCTTCACTATAAGGTAGATTAGATAGTTGTAATCCAAACAAAATGTAATGTTCCCATCTATCTTCTAGGTTAAAATGATATGTTAATCCCATGGTGATGTGTTTCTTTAGATAAAACCATTCACTTCTAGATCATAAAACTTCTTCTTGAGTTCATAGTGCTTATTATGTTTTATCTAATATCGGGGATTGAAAACTAGTGTCTCACCCAAAACAAGGTTTATATTGTACTTGAATTCCCTCTCATGAGGTAATTTGTGGAAATCATAAAAAATACATACAAGAAATTATCTATGATAGGTGGGAACTCTACAAACTCCATTCACTAATCATTTATAAAGTGACTCACCATCATGGCTATTACCATGCCTAGCCATTGACTCCCAAGTCCTTATCAACTAGCTTGGGAGTCCCATTCTACTTTATGGATATACATTCAACCCTTAGGTGTTGTAAAGTCAACCCTCTATAAATAGAAGTTAAACAGGGAATGATAATGAACGATCCAATTTTATGCAAGAATGACATCAATGATAGTCATCTTGAGCAAAATGAAATTACATAGGAATCGATACCCACTAATCTCAATGTGAAACTCTCTGAACTAGATTATCTTCATCATAAAAAACCTATCAATGTATAATGTGACAAAACACCACATAAGTATTGTATTTCTATGACCCAAAATTTTAAAATAGGTGGATATTTATTGGAGTGTGATACACCTATATCAAATAGAGTATCAAGTAATGTAGAAGTTACTAGAATTGTCTCACAGACAATTGAATTTGATAGGATTTTATCATCACGCTTATGTAGTAATGAAAATATATGGCCTAAACAAAATCCTTGAGACAATACTTGACTTTCTTGGGAAGTCTCACATTATTGAGCATGAAACATTGTGGTGAGAGTGACTAAGACGTAGATAATCTCCTCTACTTAATTAAACAGTAAATGAAAAAATCATATCATGATGTTGGGTTGAGGATTTTTTAGATTATTACGATTTTCGTACATATCCTATGTCACAAGATATATAATGAAAAGATTAGAATACATGAAAATGGTTACCTATATTGTTGAATCTTCGAAACTCGATCGACATCACTAGACATCCACAGTGGTGACACACAACAGGACTATCAATTAATGTCACATAGCTGGCACCACGCCCTTATGCAACCTAAAAACTCTACTTTCTACTACTATATGAACTGTCACTCAGCCTCAAAACCAAACATCCCTTCCTCAAAATTATATCTTCTCTGAGGTTTCTTTATGTAAAATCAGACTACTAAATAATATCGATATTAATAGTAAATAAAAATACATTAACTTTGGACCATAAAAACAATACAATCCCATCATAAAATAGCATAATTGTATTCAAATATTCACTTGTAAAAATTTAATAAATCACTAGAGCTCAGTGAAATGGACACAATATTATACAATAGTCATAGCTCCCTGATGAAGATATATAAACTCTATTTCATGTTCTAATCATAGATTCTATAGGATTAATTGATCATATAAGTCTCTGATAATTATTTCTAGACCATTCTCTATTATTTCTCCACATGATAGATGATATCCCTCTAAAACATGGTGGGATCATGTAACTTGTAGGTGGAGATATTGACTATCCCCTCTAGAGGTATCTCAAGACGATTGAAAGTTGATATCATGGATTATAAACACATATCAGTTGCCTAAGGTCTACCATCCCTTGAGAAAGTGGGATGATACTGCTGCTAGAAATCTGTTGTTTGACTAGCGATATTATTTGAATGTAACAACCCCGACCCTCATATACTAGAGTTGGTGGTCATTTTATTATAGTGGAATTAATAAAATAGACCACATTATTAGGGGTCAATTAGTTTAGTATTGCAAAAATAAACTAGACACATACATGTTTACATTATTACATTGGATAAATAAACATAGAAAAAAAATGGAAATAAATAGCTTCAATTTCATTTATTCAGTGATTTGGTATTCAAAACCTCTCGAATGAAAAATAAAATAAAATTGTGAGATCAAATTATCATTAAGGGGGCCATAGAACCGAAACATAAATAAATAATAAGTGAATAATAAAAAATTAGGATTAATAAAAATGACATGATTAAAAACAAAAAACTACACAACATCAATACGAAGATAATAAAAAAAATCCCATAGATTTAAAAATTGTGAAAATTTTCAAGATAATGATAATTGAATTCAAAATGATGAAAATTAATAATCATTAGACATAATTTATTAATAACATGAACCTAAAATCCATTAATACATTTTTTATTGTGTAAATACCCATATAATTATGGTTTGGAAACAAAAATAAAAGGTTTTCCATAACTGTTTTGCACATGAGACATTTAGACGCATCGAGGGGGAATAATGTGCCAAACCCGTCTATATAATTCCAAAGAATTATTCATAAATATATTAAATTAATTAAATATATGACTTATCAAAATTTATATAAAGGTCATTATATTAGAAAAAGTATGATGACATAGATAATGATACATTAAAATGAAACCATTGAAAAATTCTTTAGGAAAATAATCATTAAACATTCCAAAGTGTCCCATACAAGATCAAAATATTTAAATAATTTTATTTATGATGGACTGTCATTAAAAGTAACCTATAATTTCATGTGAATAATATGAAAAATGATATTACATTTCAAGGGATGTACATAGAAAATGTTCAATGAATAAGAGGTGATCAAGCCAAATATCAATAATATGATAAGATGATAAAAACAATTTTAATATTTGGGAAGAAGAGTTCTTTGGAAAAATGATTTCTATTTTTTATAAAATAATATTTTTAACATTTTAATACCAGAAAATCAAATGGAATGAAAATGAAATTAATTTTGTTTAATAAATCATTTCTTCCATGTAAAACGTCTTTTTAAATAACATTATAATACAGAATCTTTAGTGCGATTTAATTCAAAAATTTAAGTGGCATTAAAATGAAAAAATGTATTAATTGTTTTTATAAAACACAAAATGAACAGAGATAGTCTTTATAATAAAATTAGTGATTTTATTGAAATATTTGAATCTTAAAATATGTTATGTATGCTGCTTGAAAATGTGTATTAAATTGTTCAGTTCCCTTAAATCTGGATTTCTTATCGGGATGAATTGAAAAGAAAACAATACAAAACTTGCATTTTACCATAAAATAAAGTATAAACGATATAGATAATTTTTTTTCTGAACGTATAAATAGAATTTATAATATTTATATAATAATAATGAATGATTACAAAGGGATGGTCAGAGTGAAAGTGTAACCAGAATGAAAAAATGGATGTTCTAGATGAATTCCTTACCACATTGCAAAGAGTGGAACCATATGCCCCTTAGAATTAATTATCATCAAATACAATATTAAATAACATGAAAATAAAAAATAAATTATATTATTAATAAATGGTACGTTTACACACACCAAACACAATAAATAGTGGTGAATAATGCCTATCTCAAAGAAATAATAGTGAGATGGAAAAACCCTTACCCTATCTCCAAATGTCTTTACACATAATCTCAATGTACTGGATAATCAGATTAAATCTATAAAATAACTGTAAAAATTTTTAAATTTTTTTTATAATATTAATAATTTTATTTATGTGCTTTTTGATATGTTATATGATAAAATTTTATCGTCCAAGAGTGTTCGTTTCCTTGAGTTTCATGATCAGTTTTATTGTATATATATATATGAAAAATCATTAAAAATAAGAATTGATATCCGTAATTGAAATTACATTTTAATAATAATCTTATATCATATTTATTGTTTGTATATATCATTTGTTTATATCATATGAAGATGAATCATTTGATAAAACATTTATGATAATCGTGATTATTTTTGTCACGACCCGTCCTCGGGGCCCGTGCCGTGACTACCCCAAGCCCGCCTTCCATAGGCCAGGGGCTGGCGACTAGCACCAAGGCGTAAAATCCCAGTAAACAGGGAAGGCATTGCCTTTATAAGTAACAACCACACAGAGTCAGCAAGCGGAAAGAAAAGTGCAGAAGAGTAAAGGGGCCGGAAATACAAGCCCAACTGTAAAGTACAACTGAAAAGTAAAGTACAGCAACTGAAGAAAAGACGGCGGCCTCGTGTCGTCCACTGGCAATCCCACCTGAAGGGTGGGTACAGATAGCCTCCAGGCTCCTCGGGTCCCACGTCTGCTCCGAGCACGTCCCGCCCAGTGGTCCACCTCCAGGTACCGTCCTGCTCCACGCCCCAACCGTGATCAGCGCTGTCCGTCGTCTGCAACCAACACAACAAGGTGCGGGCATAGCCCGTGCAGGGGTGAGTACAAGCTACTCAGTAAGGACCCCAAGACCCCCGAAGGTCTCCCGAAATCCACAAAGGATATAGCACAAAAGAAAGATGCAATCACGAAGTAACATCTGACTCGACTTAGGTATATGCCCATACATATACCTAAGTCCCCAATTTTAGCTCTGCTCACGAGCTCAAGAACAACTCAATCCACAAAGGAAGCAAGACTCAAATCCACAAGGAGAGTAACAGTAAATCCACATGGGATAGTTCAACACAATCCACAAAGGAGAGTAACAGTAAATCCACATAGGATAGTTCAACACAATCCACAAAGGAGAGTAACAGTAAATCCACATAGGATAGTTCAACACAATCCACAAAGGAGAGTAACAGTAAATCCACATAGGATAGTTCAACACAATCCACAAAGGAGAGTAACAGTAAATCCACATAGGATAGTTCAACACAATCCACAAAGGAGAGTAACATAAGATTCAGCTCAACCAGGATTTTCATTATCGAAACCGTAAATGTTGAAGAGCCCCATCTCTGAAGTGTACAGTGGTCCTGTCACGACTCCGAGGTACTGCTCACTAACCTAAGACTGCTGAAGTACTCCTCCTGTCGAGTACCGCGGGTCTGCTGCCAACTACCGGGCGCTCCGTCCGCTGAGGGTCTGCTGCCAAATACCGGGCGCTCACCCAGATAGCCTACTGAGGTACTCCTCCTGTCGAGTACCGTGGGTTTGCCGCCAACTACCAGGCGCTCCGTCCGCCGTGGGTCTGCTGCCAACTACTGGGCGCTCCGTCCACTGGGCTAGTCGACTCACTCCAAGTCGAGTCGGTCAAGCAGTCGTCAGGTCTCAGTCATCTACACGGTCTCCGTACTCCGCACGCACGTCTCCACCGTCGCGGGTCTGTCGCTACAACCAAGCGCACACACTCCGTAGAGTATCGCGGGTCTGCCGCTACAACCAAGCGCTCCACCGCTCAAGGTAAAAAGAAGATTCAGCTCACACAGGTTCGGTAGCACTGTTCCACGTAGGATCGCTGAGTGCAGTAGTCGACGTAGTCCACGGAGGATCTCTGCACAGTCGTCGCCGCAGTCCACGAAGGATCTCTGCTCTGCCGTCGTCGCAGTCCACGGAGGATCTCTGCTCTGCCGTCGTCGCAGTCCACGGAGGATCTCTGCTCTGCCGTTGAAGTCACAGCCAGCACTAGGGTTCCCGCACATAGCTAGCTCGTTAGGAGGGTCCGCTCCACGAGCCGAGAGGCTGATACATCAACTGACACGTAGTCCGAAGTTGATGTATCCAAAAGTTCCGTATCGACAACAGGATCTCAACGCAACAGACGGCGCGTCAATCGGACGCCCGGTCTGAGAGTTATTGGCATTTTCGTCCCAGGGGCCCGGTTGGTTTTTAGGGCAAAACCAACCCGACCGTACTCCGCCTGTGTCCGATCCTCGGGCGGGGTATGCCAAAAGTTCCGTCTCACTTAGAGGAAACTACCACAGCTGACGGTACGTCGATCGGACGTCCGTAGCTCAAGTTATGAGCGTTTCCGCTCCGAGGGCCCGGTTGGTTTCGTGTACGAACCAACCCGGCCAAACCCAAAGTCTTCCGAAACCTTGAGTGTAATATACCGAAACGACCGTCTCGATCCAAGGATCGCGTAGCCGCTGACGGTTCGTCAATCGGAGGTCCCTGGCCCATGATATGGGCGAAACACCGAAGAAGGCCCGAAACGGGGGTTCTGGGCCCGGGGCGACCCGGCCCGAACCCCCCCCCCCCCTGGGGTCGGCCGAACCGGGTCGGCCCGAACCGGGCCGGCTCGAACCGGCCCGAACCGGCTCGGCCGGGTCCGGTTCGGCCTGGGCGCGGCCCGGCCGACCGGACCGGCCGGCTCGGCTTCGGCCGAGCGGCCGAACAGGCCGCCGCGGGTTTGACCCGCGGCATTTGAAGAAACGCGGCCCCCACGGGGGGGGCCGCCTGTCACGCGGACACGGCCGGGCCGCCGCATCCGTTCCCGGTTCCGCACGGCCGCGGAACCGGCCGCCACCGCCGCCGCGGCTTCAGCCGCGGCGGACTTCCCCTACGGCGGCGCGCCGGGCGCCGCCGCCTCCGGTCGCCGGCGCCGCCGCGCCGGCGACCCGCGCCGCCGCTGCCTTCCGCGGGCCGCCGGAGATGCTCCGGTGGCCCGTTTTGCCTCCCGTCTGCGCCGATGCCTCTCCCGGATGCCGACCTTCACTGCGGAATCAACGGATCGCCCCTGCCGCGCGGTTTGTCGTCGTCCGTCATATCCGCACAACAAAAGAGATCGGCGGAGGGTTGTCGGGTCTTGTTCGTTAGACCCGCACCCTCCGCGTTAGCCATAATCAACGGGAGAAAAGAAAAAGATGATCAACACATGATCCAACAATTTTATTTAAAGATAAAATTTTTCGCTTGAAACCGGCTTTTTAAATTTTCAAGAACGTTCACGAGAAAATTTAAAAGGGGGTAACTTTTCCAAAATAAATCCCTACCTCGAAGTCGTCGTCGGACGAGAGGTCGTCGCGGAATCGCTCGTCGCGGAAGAAGGAGATCGTCGCGTCGTCGCGGTATCCGGCGTCGCGTCGCCAATCTCCGGATCAAGAACAAACGGATTTAATTAATTAAATCCGTTGTTATTGAAATTAAGAAGGGAGAATTTAGAAGTTTCGATTCTCACCTTTAACCGCCGATCGCAGGTTCGCCGCGGAAGAAGAGGCACCGAAGAAGAAGAAGGTCGCGGAAAAGCTGTTGACGTCGCGGATCGTGCGTCGTCGGATTCCGGTTCCGGCGTTCTTCGCGTTCTTCGCGTTCTTCGCGTTCTTCGCGTTCTTCGCGGAGAGGGTGGAGGAACGAAGATTCTCTCAAATCCTTTCCAAGGATTTTTAGGTTGGTCTTATTTTATAAACATGCCAACACGAAACCGGTTAAGAAACGATCCATCAATTCGAAAGAAACGACCCATTTAATTCATGAAGAAACAGTCCATTTAATTTACGAAATAAACCGCCCAATTAAATGGTCTGTTAAGAATTAAAGAAAACGCGTCGGTTGACTTTTCAGTTACTTTGACGGGTTTTCGCGGGTGCGTTACTTAGCGAAAGAAACGGCGGGGCTCGTGCGGGTCCCACCGCACAAATATCCTACCAAGGGGTAGGATATTTCTGGATAGCATCCTATCCAGTTCAACTCAGTTCAAGCCGCCTTTAAGTGACTTTAAGTGGCTTCCAAGCAGTTTAAGTGAAATAAAATAAAGTTGTCGCACAACTTTATTTTATTCTGACTTAAAGCCGCAAAATTTAAAAACCACGTCTTGAGCAAACGCAACACCGGAAGAGGCGTTTCTAAGAAAATACCGGCGCTGCGATTTCATCGGTGCCCTCAGAATTCGATTCCGGGCACCGGTTCAAAAGATAGAAAAACCCGCTCGTCCGTTCACTGAACGTACCCGAGCCAAACTTCGGAAATTGATTCCGGGCACACCGGGCCTCGGAATCAGGTGCCGTCTGAAGCTGCGCTCTTGTAAAATTCCAAAGAAAATTAAGAAAAAAAATTTCCTTGAAATTTGCGGGTCTTTACAATTTTGGTGTTTTTCAATCATCACGAACTAGTTTTCTTTTATAAATTCATATTATTCATATATATTCATTACAATAATTTAAACAAGATATGATAAATATATTATAATATATTTTAACCATAAATTTTTTTTATTCCATTACTTTATGGTGGAATTGAAAAATGAATACTCTTCATCCACAAAGGTTCTAAATCGGCACCTCACTGATGATATTTTCATTTTTAGAATAAAAGGGATTGGATACCATGATTGATGGTTAATATTCCATTATAATAGTAAAATTATATTATAAATTTAAATCCTAGAGTTATATATCATGGTTTTATAAAATATTTAATTATATAATAAAAATAAAATAAATTAAAAGAAAAGTAAAGAGAATAAAAAATGATTTACCTATTGAATTATTCCCCTCGGTCACCCCCTTAAGGGACTATGAAATAGACATTTGGTGATACCAGAAAGACAATAACATGGTTGATATATTTAGTAGAGGAAATTTAGAGAATATAATAACATTTAAATTCATTGGATATGCGATGAGAATGGTTTGTGAGGGGTGGTTTTTATAGAGGAGAGGGGTATTTTTGAATATTTTATTAATTATTTTGTTATTTTTCCTCACGACAAGAAACATTGATTATTTTTCTGACTAAATAAATTCATTGGTTTATTTGAGTTCAAAATACTAGTGATTATATCATCCATTACTCAAGTAATTGTGTATTTAATATTTAATTTATATATACAATAAATTACTTTTTTTACTATTCATGAAAAAATAATGTATTTTAGAAAAATCCCAAAAATTCATCATTACTATTGTTATGATTATTGAATTAAAAAATGAAATCCAATTTTTGAAAATAATTTTCTATATAAGATAAATTAAAATTTTAATTAAAATCTTCATTTACACCCAAAATAACATTTTTGAAATATTAAATGATTTTATAACACTTTGAAATACTAATTAAGGGCTCATAAAAATTTCTTATAATAATAAGACAAAAAATTAATTATTTTTGATGATATTTAATGAAATTATATTTTCTAAAATAATTATATTAATTATAAAATTTAAAATAATTTATTTTATTCATAAAAATATCAACACATAACATATCATTTTCAAAATACTTATTTACTTATACTAGGATTTAATTATATAATATTTCTATTTATAAGACTACAAAATATTATTTATATTTTCATAGGTGATTTTACTGTTCTATTTTATAAATTACTATTTATAATGGTCATATTAATATTCTAGAGGCCAAGTTACTATTTTATTGGTATATGATCCTTAATTTGTAGAAAACCCCTCTTATTTCATTAATTCTTTATGAATTGGGTGTTTTTTGTTTCCTATATGATATTTTATATGATTTATATAGCATGAAATAATTATTTTCACAATATAAGCTACCTAATGAATTGATTTTTTTTGAGAGGGTCCATACGATAAATTATTTGGGTGTTATTATGATGTTTTGGGTGCACAATAATGTGATTACATAAATAGTATGCAACTGTTATGGAACTAAGTATTGGAACTGAGTATAATATCTAAAATAGGTGCCATATGTAGAATAATAGGAGGTACTATAAGTGGATTAGGATACACCACCTCCATTGTTTTCTCGTCACCATACTCTTTGTGTACGACACAACGACTTCAGATAGGAATAACTCAATAATATACAATCACAGTCCTCGAACATGAGTTATATCAGATAGGGAATGAGATTAAGAAAGGAACATGTATAAGGACTCTGAATAACATTTAATAACCCTCAAAACTACTCCTAGAGTTTGGTCTAGGTGATATTAAAAATTCATAGAAGGATCACAAAGACCTGGCTTACATCCCACAACAATTGTTGGTTCAGGGTCAAGGTTTCTTATTACACATATAAGGTTTCTATTTCATATTAAATATCTTATTCATTTTGAATTCAAATTAGTTTTTGTTTATATTTCCCTTTAATTTTTTGAATTTTATTGATCACCATTTTAATTTTATAACATCCCATACACCTTATAAATTTATGTTTGGAATCTACTAAATCCAAACTATAATAGTTTCAACCCCATTAGAGTAATTGAACATGGCTCAAAATTCCGTAAAAAAATACCTAAGGTGTTAGATATAACCTATGATAGAAAACACTGTTAGCTTAAGGAAGACACATTACATTTTAGTTATGTTTTCACAGTCCTGTAGGGAATGACAACATGATTCCTTATGTAATAGTCAATGAACTAAAAAGCACATGAATCATGGAAATTTCATTTATAAAAGTTAATATGTCATGGAAAAATTCATGAAATTTTTTTCCTATAGTGACTAGTATTATGCATGAATTTATACAACCATATAACATTGAGAAAGTTCTAAAAAAAACTTTTTGATGATATTAACATTAATAAAAACAAAAAAACATGTTCATCACCCAATGGTGAAATCCCTGAAACTATAATAGGCACATGAAAATAAAAAATTAACCCATAAAAAGAATTTTGATTTTACGCGGTATGGGGGTAAACTACTCCCAAGAACAGTTCCATTACAAAATTCTGATACTCATAGTATTCTTTATCTACCCAAATAGTAATGGAAAAGGAAAAATAATCCTCTATACCCCATTGTAGCATCCTCCCCCAGCAGCCTCGTAGAATTTCCCCTAGATAGTGGGAAACATGACCTCTAGTTCACATCCTCATATTCTATAGGCTTCCGTCTAGTAGTGAGGGCATAGGGCATCTCCATGGGGAGACTATTACTTCATATATCACAATAAAACAAAGTAGAAATATGTAAATATGAAATAGTATAAGCATACCCAATAATGACTGAATGAGTAACCCGTTGTATCATAATCATTAATTGGAAATAGAAAATTGTGAAATAAAAACAATAAACATAATAAATCATCCAAGAGAAACACAAAACTAGTAGGAGATAAAAATTAATAGTCGTTAAAAAGATATGATAATGATATCATTTAACTATAAAAAATGAGTTCATGGGAAATAGGGGATATATGGGTATACCACATGCTATGAAAAAAATGGAAAAAGGAAACTACTACTAGAATAACGAGCGTATTCTTGTTTCATTGATCCATTAATTCATCCTAGAAAATTAAATCATGCCTTGAAAGATGACTGATTCATTTTATCAAAACATGAATTCTTGAATTATACAAGGGTACCCATGGCATCCCAGGTAGGTTTTGAGAGATAATGACAGTAGGACACCACCATTGGTGTCTATATCAATCTAGTCCAGGAACTATAAAATGAATCATGTTCACAAATGATTAAATTAAAAGAAATATATAATGAAATGTAGATCTAGGTTCATGAATGGATTCCTGTATGATTCTACATTCATTATCCTATTCTAGATCTCTGAGCCATGGGAACCAATTCAATAAATAAGTTGTATACTTTGGTAATAATTAGTAGAGAAAAAAATGTGGGTTGAATATAATAATGGGATTTCACATGATGGTCACACCCCTATTACATCATTTAAGCAATATCGTGCATTTATAACAATAAGGACGCACCTATAATAAAACAAAGAATATTTTAAATCCCGAATGTAATCCATAGACCACCAAAGGAGATCTATAAATAATTTTAAGTGTTTCTATAGGATCCTCTGATATAACCAATACCACAGAGTCCATTCATGGTGACATGTAATGGAACCCATCATATCACCCTTCTCATGGTAACATAAAATCCTATTCTAGGTATCGTGCATAGGGGACTAAGTATCACCTATGACATGGAATCTCCATCATGTTAATCAGACCATCCAAAGTTGCTTCCCTCAGGAACTGGTTCCACTCAAGAGTAAAAGTAATTCTCCATAGGGGCCCAACCAATGAAGGACAATGCTAACTCCCTACACGTCCATCATGTCTAGATATAGAAATTGGGGTGTACATCCATGAAATCCATAAGATAATAACCATGTGCTCTCCTAGACCATTAGCAAGTAAGGAATGGAATTTATAATTCCATAATATCATTAGTAATTGTAATATAAAATGATACTAAAATAAAAAAATAAAATTTATCAATCCAAAAATTCATTGAATACATTAACAATCACTATCCCTAAAGTAATGTAGACAAGGCACAACAATAATAATTTTACAACATTCATAAAATGAAACATAGTATATTGTATAATAAAATAAGAAGGAGAAATATAGTATGAGTATGCACATCATGATAACATACCAAATCATCACATATCATTTATCATAGGTCAATAAATTTATTAAGTAAATTAGTAAATGGTCAACATTAACCACATCATTGTTCAATAACCTAATGTAAAAAAAAATTTCCATTAAGGTTGGAATACCCGGGGGTGACATATAAAAAGGGGAAAAACCCAATAATGGGTTTAAATATTAGTTAAAGACAAAATCAACATGAAAAACTATATAGAATAATTTATTTAACATCATAGATACATATCTAAATGTCCTATAATGAAAAATAACGATTCATGATATAAAAGAAATGAATCTAATGTTGTAAAAATGGACAACCTACATTGGAATTGTAGAAAAACACTCATCTATTTTCAACACGTGTATCATGATTGAATGAGATATATTTTAGATAAATCTTCCATTAACGTGAAAAATGGAGAAATTTTTCTCATATAAATAGAACAATAGATGGGAGTCGCAATGAATAACATAAGTCATAAAATTGTAGATAATACCTCAATATTTATGATGCTTCTGACTGTGGGAGATTTGGATGATGGATGATGGAGATATGAAAAATTATTCTATATTAGGAGGGGGAATAATTGATCCACGATAAATGAGAATAATTATAAGAAAAATAGATATGTTAGTTATTTAATTCATTAGGGGAAAAGAGGAAATTTTCTTATATAGATAGGGGTGAACAGTTTGTATTCTGTATTTTCCAAACCCTGCACCAACCGTGTTTCATGCTACTACCCGTTGAGAACCCTCACAGGGTCACGGTTCATGGTTTGGTTAACCATTCACAATCCTTGCAAAAAACAGATGATTTTTTTTAGAAAATGCGCATGGGTGTGCAAGCCTCGGTTCACTATTTTAGATAAGTTGTGCATATCCCTTCTACCCACTATCTCAAGATTCATGGTTAGAGTAATTGTGATGTTGGGGATTCATTAATTCGTGTAATATTTGGGCCCATTAATTTTCTTCATATTTTAGTTCTCCAAGCAATGAATATTACCAGACACCTCTATGTACTCTAGGACTCCATAATGTAACATTGAAAGTGCCAAGGGGAAAATTTTAAAACATAAAAAATTATCCATACAATTTAAATAAGTAGTGTTTCTACAAAAAAATAATACTATAAAATCATTGATGTAATCTATAAACACTATATTCATCATGTATATGAATATTTATAGATAAATTTAGATTCCAAAGGGTGTCTCAAAGGACTCATAGTGTTAATACCATGATTGAATTAAATTATTTGGAATATCTTTCTTCTTCATCGTTAATTGATGTTATCCTGACCAAAGTTCCATCAAAGTTAAATATTTATCCCTTCTTAAATTATTTAAAAAATAACAAATTTCTGGATGGGAATACTTGTTATTGAACTTCATGTAATTTAGATCTTGACAATAAATACATAGGCATATTGATCCATTCTTCTTTTAAAGAATAAAAATACTGCACCCATCAATGTATCACTCAAGAGTTTGAAAACCTTGTCTATATTCTCTTATAATTACTTATTAAATCATTCCTTGTCAACCATGTCTATCCTATAAGTATTCTTACAAATAATATGAGATGGTGGTAAATGTTCAATTGAGACCTCGACCTATTAGTTATAAAGAAGACAATATAGTTATTCAAGGAACACATTAAAGAAGTACCCCACTATGGGAATGTCTTCAAGACTTATCATCTCGTTTGTCTCATTCATTTGAAATTGATATTATTTTTCATAGTGAAAATAATATCCACATATGAGTTGATGATACATAATGAGATTCATCCTCCTCCATATATATATAATCAATTATAGGATGCCTCAGGATTTGAAGAGTGATATCAGTCTCTAAAAAGTTGATATTGGGTTTTTATAATGATACTCAATCTGTTCAAAAAATAAAATCTAACTCCACAAAATGAAGTATGATAATAATTTTTGGGGGTTAATTCTATAAAAACTGACTGAGGAGGATTTGTATGATTTAGATTCAATAATTTCCCCTTTTCTATTCTCACTGATAAATTATCTTCTATATTTTGAGGTGGTATTTAAATAGTACTAAATATCATGAAAGGTATGAGGGAATTCAAAAAACCAAAATCAAATAGTACATTTTTAATTGTTGAATGAATAAACATCTTACATATCACCACACCATTTCCAGGAACTACCTTAGTAGTTCTTGTAGAAAATTCCATTCCATGCATCCTTGGAGGTTGTTTCCATTTATTGCCTTCAAAAACTCTTTTCATAGGAAATTGGATCACCTAATTCCATAATTTATAATTACAAATTCATTTAACTAGATTGTGGGTGTTGGTATGAACCTTCCTTTCATCCTCTATATTATTGGAATTCTTCATATCCATTCAGAAAAGATTTTTTTTGATGCCCCTCTTTTCCACATTTAATGAATCTCTTGGTAACCTTTAGTTAGATACTTTTAAGCTTCTTCCCACACTATTGGAATGTGGCATGTTTCTATGTAATTACTAAATTGAACTTATCTATTGATCCCGTTTTAAATACGAGCATCATCTTATTTTATCTTTCATCCCACATGACCATTATGAGTCTCTATTCTATATATCAAAATTAAGGGAACAATAAACAATATTCTAAATTATATCAAATCCTAGAATTGATATTGTTTTCCAAATACTTCTCTTTAATCAACTAAATAAGATATACACCTTATATTCAGTGTTGATTTATATTCTAGAGGTGTGTCATTAAATCCTTGTGACTTTTTCCTCATATTCCCCGATTGAGTCATCATCTTTTTTTCTTTAGTCCGAGTAACTCCCTCTCCATATTAATATGAATAGCTCAAGGAAAAAATTAAATGAGAAATATTTTATAAAACTATTCCCAATATATGGAATCATTTTCCTTTTTAGACATAGTGTTTTTGATTGGTTTCCATCACTGGTCAGCTTCCACATAAAAATGATTAACTACCAGATCAAATTTATCATCTTCTAAGAACTGGAGAAAAACAAATATTTTCTCAATGGAGTAAATCCCTTTTTCCACAATGGGGGATCAGAAGATGCACTAAATATCAAAGGCCCTTTTCACATAATGGATTTATCAAAAACATGATATTTAATCTGATAATTTTGGAGTTCCACATGATGTGAGTTATCATTCATAACAAGATCATGTTGATTATATATTTTTAAAATGAAATGACCTTACATTCTAATTAATGTTGTAATATCATTATCGAAATGATTGTATTACGTATCATATTGGTTATTAGATTATGTTATCCTATTTTTGGACATTAAATATGAAATAAGTAAAAAAATTAGGGGGATCAAATACTTAACTATTGTGGACATGAATAGAACTTATGAACGTAGAAATATAAAGTTATATTATAAAATATAATCCTAACATGTAATTCCTTATTTTAAAATCTAGGTTACCCATGGTGATGGAATTACCTATATTGTTATTTCAAATGTTTTACTTTCCAAAAACATAAATCTAACTTGACCGTGTTATGATACTTACAATAGAAATCTAATCCTTTTATATATATTATTATGTGATTTTAATCATATTCATACATAAAATAAAAGTCATTTATAAGAAATAATAGTTTATTTTGAACACTAGGTGCATTAATAAAAAACATGAAAATAAAATAATTTTTTTTGTAATCTTTATAATTATCTCCTAACTCCCTTTGAGATCCAACATCTATATAAGTTAACTAAGGGAATACATATATAATAGGGATGATATAAAAAATGAATAGTAATGGAATGATCCACAAAATAAATAATATCACATGAGATAGAATTAATAACATGATAACATAAAAGGTATAGATCAATAATAAATTTAATGAATCATAGCATATAGAACATGGAATCTTAAGATCAAGGAAATCTTGGAATTTGGTAGCATCATATAACATGATAATCGTGGCTTGTAATTTGGATCATTAATTACAAGTTCATTTACACATTTTATGGGATAAAAAGGATAAATGTGCATATAGGTCTCAATGATATATGGGATAATCAATAAAATGAAAAATCCATTTAAAATGATATTTTTATTATTCATATATTTAGAATGATGTCACTGAATGTTCTAGTAGGTTTATATGGACCATGTATTACTCAAGAAATCAGCTTAGTAAAATAGAAATTTTTTAGTCCCAAATCCTCTTGGAAATAAGAACATGAAACTGGGAAATCAGTTTAGGGCATGGTCATCAATAATTAGTTTACCAAAATATAATTTCATTGAGTAAGCATTACAAATAGAAATCTTATTAGAAATAATTTCCAAAAATCCAAAATTTATTTAAGCTTGGTAATTTAAAAAATTCCATTGATATCTCTTTCAATTATGTAATGATAATTAAAATTTTCATACATGTAAAAATATTTATATTAAGTGCTTATATCTTCATGTTTATTATGTAGAAGACAGTGAATTCATGAATTTGTGGGGGAATATAATTTATCAAGGTAATGAAATAATTCAACTCATTTTTTTCTAATTCTTTTGGATTAAAAATAAATGATACCAAATTATAAACAAGTAAAACATTATTTTTCATCCATTAAAAGATTTTACTATCATTATTAGGTTCTATGTGGATCACATTCTTGATTAGAACTATGATCTCAGAATCTAAATTAACTAAATACATAAATTGAACACAATATGTGATTTGGTCTGGTATTTATAACATTACTTTCTTCCTAAATCTTTCATTTAAGGGATTGAAAAGTAAAACAAATTGTGAAAGTATACGCCATTTAAAATTTTAATATATTTGGATAAAAATGATAAATAAATCAATAATGGGGTAAATATTAAACTAATAAGAAAATAAATATATTTATTTCCATTAAATAATTAAAAAAATTCTGGTTTCATCCCATTAGGGCTGCATTATGGTCTATATCATGGAATTTTACAATTTAATGAAAACATAAAACATGATAAATTGAAAACCATCTTGGATTTTCAGAATTATGACTATATAGTGCATCCAATGTAGTTATTCTCTTCGTCCTCAATTGGTTATTATTAATTGGTGTTTGTTGTGTCATGCATATTATTGATGAATTCATAAAATATACATGGAAATTGAAATCTGGCCATAAATATTAGTTCACATTATCCAACACAATTATATCATTTTCATTAGTTGGTTCAATTTACGAAATGGCTTCTAGAGTTTGATATTTATTTTCTACTCTTTTTTCATGAAATTATAGGAGGTAGTACCATTCTTATTTGGTCTCTAGAATTCTATTTATGATGATGCATGTCTGGTCAAAATTCATATTCTATCATATTTTCTTCTTCCTTAAACTCTATGTCATTTACGTATTCAACCTTTTTATCCTCTTTCTCTTAAAAAATTCCTATCAATTATGACAATCATATTATTTCCTTCTTCATTGTTCTATCAAAGAATGTATTCTCATTGTTCTGATTTGACTACTTGTATTCATAGTAGGAATGCCGTATATTATAATTCTACTTCTTGATAAGATATAGTTTCATAAATTTCAGGATTTTCATCATAACATTGGATTTTTTTTACATCTCTTATTTTTAATCATTTATTGATTCCACAACACTGAATTCAATTATGTCATTCATCAAAAAATCTGTCTATCCCGGAATTAGAAATTAATGGTAAATTATATATAATGGAATTTATATATGAAATAATTTGTGGAATTATATTAGTAGTTTGTCATTATTATTTTACCTTTTCATTCTTGTCACCCATCATCTTATACATAACTTGAATGTAATATGTAGGAAATTAAAAGAGTCTATCTTCTATGTTATTCTAATGGGGAATTTTAATTGAAGGGTATTCATGAGTGTAATAATGAACCAAATAATCATATGATATCCTATATATTATAATGATCCTCTATAAGGATGGTATCATGTGATTCTCAATAGTTGAATATGGAATTATTTATATTTAAGAGAATAATAATAATTCTATCCATCTTCTTACTGCACCCACATATAAGAATTAAGTTATTCATATGTTGTCTGATACTCCTCATATTTGATGTCTTCTATGGGTGGTGTTGCATAATATTGATGTCCCTGATAATGCATTTTTTGTGATACCAACAACTAATAGAACATAAAAATGAAAAATAAAAATTTGAAAACAAAATTTTAACTATAAATAGAAAAAATGAGATAAGAGAGGTCATTGGCCTAAGATATTAATCTCTTTTCCAAAAAAGTGCTCCGATGCACTCAAAAAATGGACCCAAAATTTGATATTTACAATGTACATCATTAAATCCTTTCGACATAATCAAAATAAAAATTTATATTTTCCTAGAATACACTAGATACAATGGTATAAAAAAGGCTGTAAGGTGTTCATCCCATATAGAGTAGAGAACACTGTTATAAAAACCATTAACCAATGTTTATTTCATCATGACTTTAATTAATATTTTCACCTAATTTAATGATGATAATTGAAATATTAAAATGCTTAAATAATGAAAAAAGGAAGAATAAGAGAGGGAAACTAGCTTTCTTGAATGGTTTTTTCTAAAAATAAATCAAGAATACACTTGAAAAAAATGATTCTCC
Source organism: Viscum album (assembly GCA_963277665.1). Classification (NCBI taxonomy): domain Eukaryota; kingdom Viridiplantae; phylum Streptophyta; class Magnoliopsida; order Santalales; family Viscaceae; genus Viscum; species Viscum album. Next base: position 604,724,248 of record OY728122.1, read on the forward strand.
TTGGTTGTGAAATCAGTAAATTTTATAAATAGAAGAAATGATCAATCTCAGACAATATAACAGAAAAAACTAATTCTTCATGGAAAATTGAATTAAAATACCAGCATCCTTTAGGATCTGATTTTTAAAGAAGAATAATAATCAAATCCAATGGTCCTGAATTAATTAAACCTATCATGCTTCATTTCATATATTTCTATATTCACTTTGTCCATGATTTATTAATAGATATGATTATAATGATTCACACAACAATACCAATTTAATAAAATAATTTTTAACTAAAGAAATAAACAAAAAAATTGGAATAAACCTAGTTCAACCAATTATACTCCCCCCCTATGGATTTATTAAATCAACATTGGGTGATCTATATTGATTAAGAAAACCAAAACCATAGGTGAAAAATAGGAAATAATAAATGAGAAGGAAATAGATGTATATAAAATAAAATTAAATTATTTAAAATCTATTGTTACATCAAAATAAAAGTAGGGAAGGAAGAAGAAAAACATAACTAAGGTGGGCAATAGGCCTAGTGGAAACTTCCTAGTGGATAAACTTATACACCTTGAATGAATTTATATCCCTTTTTCATTAAACTATATTTTCAAGTCTTTAAATAATTATAGGGTTCCCTCATGTTAAAAACCACATTTAATGTCTATTTGATGTTTTAATAGTGAAATAGTTATTGAATGAGACATCCAATTATTTGTATGAATTACGTTTCTAATCTTCACTATATAAAACATTTTCACACCGTGAAAATTAGGGGAACATCATTTTCATTATTTTCTACCTACATTGTTTTTACATGGTTCACACATTATAAAAAAATATGATCTTGAACATGATTCACCAAGTGAATTCCTATTTTCAATCCCAATATGCTTTGTTTCATCATATATCTTTAATTATGTACCACGGCAACATCCCATAGTAATCCAACATCATGGGAAGTATTTTAATAATGAAAAACATGATTGTATTTACACCATTTTGATACAACACTCATCTTCATTTTATGGTGTCATGCTGAACCACTTTGTGACATGTCATGAAGTGGAATTATGTAATAAAATAAAATTTATTCCATCATGTTGTTACAAATGTTTCTCTTAATATTAGAATACAACAAATAATGAATGAATGAATTAAAATTAATATTAAATCAATTATTTTTAATCAATGAAAATTAATATAAAAGATAAAATTATAGATATATAACAGATATGTATAAAATGAATCTAGGTTTCAAAATTTTTGGATCTAGAGTGATTAAAAAGGTTTGTTGAATTATATATTACACTCTAATTGTCACAAAAAATTATTAATGGTTTCTCAGTTTTTACTAACATGGTTTAAAACAATACTAAAATATATAAAAATTGTGTATATACCTGATTTGATGTCACATATTCTACATTGGTTTTATTAGGTGTCACTGAGTTCTGATACTTATTATCCTAGATGAAACAACATATACGAATGAAGGATGTCCCAATAGATATATATTTTTTATCTATACAATCACATTCCTTGTCTACATCAATACACCCAAATAGTTTTCAATCTATAAAAGATTTTTCAATGAGGGAATAAATAATATTTAACCTTATATATCTTAGTATTATCTTTGATTCTAGAGTTTGTGACTCCCTTGAACCACTCTAAAATTTAGAAAAATATGTCACTTCAAAAGATATGTCTTTTCATAATGCTTTAAAATTCCTAAAATGTCTAGTGAATCCTCTGAATTTATATTATTCTAGATTTCTACTATTATCATATTCAAAAAATATGGTTTCACATAATATTATTACTTAAATTTATGTCGATTCATTCATCGAAGAATTTAGTAAAAATATTTGGGATATTTATATTATAAAAAATATAATGTTTGGAATATTCTAAAATTATAATCACAAAAAAAAACTCAATTTTACCAGTATGTACATTTAAAACCATTATTTTTTTACATAAAGAATTTATAAAAAGGTACTCTTAGTTATTATAAAATACAATATCATCAACATACATTATTATATGAATTTTACAAGTGGGTATCTCTCTTACATAAAAATTAATGTTAAATTTTCCTTTAGTGAAACCCATTTCCATCAAGGACCTATTATTCATTGACTATCTTTATCTTAGAGTATATTTTAATCCAAATTATTACTTTCTCACTGTATACACCATGATTCCATCATCATCAAGAATAAAATCATTGATTTTTCCTATAATGAATTCATTCACTTGGTAAATATTTAAAAGTAATGATTTCACATCATTTGTTAATTTTTTTTTGTGGTTATGTGCATCAAAAAAAATTCATACTGATTATAGTCTTACTATAGGGGAAAAGATTTATTCAAGGATTATGACTTCTATTTGACCTTATCCATAACATACGAGCCTATTATTGTTCCTTGTCTCAACCCATTTCTCATTCAATTTATATAAGAAATAGCATCTAAATCCAATGATATTATTTTCCTTAGGTCTTGAGGAAATTTAAAAAGTTGAATTTTTCACTTTATAATATAATTAATTATTTATATCTTATACACATTCGATATGATCTTTAGCTTCTTTTTCTATTCATCGCTCAACATATGATATGACTGATGTACGATTTCCCACAATCAGCATGCCTCATGCTTGCATAGGGGATCCATATTCTCTATTAAATTTACCAACAGTAAAAATATTTTCAAACCTCAAAACCTATTTTTATTCAGTACCCACAACTTCATCTTAATCAATAGTATATTTTGAATCAATACCATCATTTTTTTCTGATATTAGATTCTTTCTAAACATAGTGATATGAAATCTATATGATGATATCATCTGATTTCTCAATTTTTTCTGGAAAAAATAATTCTACTTGAATAGATTTTTCACAATATTGACATCTGAATAATAAATATATTTATTTATTTTCATTCAAGAACCTTTATCCCCTTCTATCAAATAAATAAATATTAAATGTGAGTTCATTATCCATGTATTCAAATTTTCCATCCATGTTATATTTTATCTTTATAAAGAATGGACTTCAGGTCACATTAAAATACATAATAGTTGTTTTTTTATACCAAATTTAAAAATGAATGTTTTATGTATTTTGAATCAAATGGAATCTATTATATATATATATATATATATATATATATTACCACACACAACCTCTCTCTAATTTTTTTTTGAAATTTTATTTTCCTAAGATATTATCCTTCCCATCTCAACAATGCACTTTTTCTTTCTCTATACAACCACATTTTTAAGGATAATATATTTTCTTAAACTGATGAATGATTACATTTTTACTGTAGTATATTTAAAATTCATCACCAATAAAAAATTTATCCATATCAAATATCAATTTATTAATGAAAATCACCAACTATTTTTCTAATGGTCATCTAAAAAATTTGAACATACCAACACCTTTTGATTTGTTCTTATGGAATATCAAATTTTCATATGGTTAAAGTTATCATTTAATATTATGAAATTCAGATCCCCAATTTGTATTATTTTTAATATGGGCCCATTTAAATAAGTGAGTATATTTTCTATCATTCATGTATAGAAAATTTGTACGTTCTTATAATATTTTTGAGTCACATTTACCTTTTGGAATAGTTCACATAAATAAACATTTTATCTATTTAAATTAGGAAGAACTCTGGAAAAACCATGTTCTAATTTTTATTTCAGAATAATTTTTACCAAATGTATAAACCATCATTGAGACAAAAACATTTATCTTTTTTACTCTTTTAGGATGAATTGGATGGATCTCTAATAAAAAACATATTGTTATTTTTTCTTATACTTTGAGAAATGGTTCATTAATTCTATAATAATTCATTGACACAAGTATCTGTATTAATGGTAATCTATTCAAGATCATCACAAATCATACTTGCACATAATATACTATTCTTCTATACATAAACATATAAAAAATAAATTAATTTAATGTTTTATGGTTTAATGTCACCCGATCCAATAATATTGTTTTTAAAGAGAAATCATTACCAAAAGAATCTATTATTATATTAGGTTTTACAATATTCTTCAAAATAGATTTATCACTAGTATTTTTGAAAGGGAAACCTCTATTAAAAATAAATGATTTTTATTATAACATTCAACTGATAATTGTTTTTTCATTTTATCTCTTACAATGGTTTTTAATTTAACTCCCTCTCTTAGTGTAAGATGTATATCCATGTAATATTGGGATATAATTTCCTACATAGTGGACCTATTTATATAAAAAATATACTTACTCAGTAAAAAAATTAATTTTATTTTCTAACATTTAAATATCTAAATGAGTATTCTTCCTTCTCTAATCATATGGTTTTCTCTTCAATAGATTTCATTCCCTTAATTAATATATCATCCTACAGAATGATATGTTATACATGAATGTAAATGAATTTTATCCGGTTGATATATTGTGAAATATATTTTTACAAATAAATTAAACATTTATTATATTTTTCATTACACACAATATTGAGTTTATTTTTTGTTACATGCAACACCATGTTTAGTTTGTGTTAAACATGATATTAAGCTTTAAAAAATTGTGATATATTATTGATATTATTTCTATTAGTCCATTATACCATAGGTGTTAAAATTATAAATATGAATACTAATAACTAATTTTTAAATATTACATATTCTGGGTCTATATAAATATATAATGTTGATGAAAAATAAAAAAAATTAGAATGGTCTTTATATGATTAAAAAATACAATTTCCCCAAAAAAATATTTTTTAATTGCATTTATTTGAAAATATTGAAATTAATTATTGACATTTTTTGAAAATAATGTTAAAAAAATAAAGTTTATTTTTGAAATCAAGATGTCAGTATTTTCATACAATGATTTATTTTGAATTTTATAAAAAGATTAAATTTTTTCCAATAATGGAGAATACTAGATTTTATTTAATAATATAATTTAAATAAAGAATTTATAAATATATTTATAGTTTTAATATGGTTGTAAAATTAAAACTAGTTTAATTATATTTTAATTAATAAAATATATCTCATTGTAATCATTTTCATGATGAATATTTATATATAATACTTGTTCATTTTTTAGTATTTTCTCTTAGGAAACTACCATTCTCCTTGCAACTAAGGAGTTAATTGGAAAATAAAATTTTACTATCACGTGAACATAATTTGGAAAAATGGTTAAAATATTCAGAATAAGAAAATTTTATATTATCTAATAATTGATGATTAGTTTTTTCAATATTAAATTATAAAATACAAAATATTATATGTCACTATAATGGTAAACATAGTTTTACCTGGGGTTAACTAAAATTATTATGGTTAAAAAGAAACCCAATTTTTTTTAAAATATATTTTGTAGCAATATACAGACCTTATATATTCTATTTTTTGGAATGTACTATTTTGTGACATTTTGGGATGTGAAAAACATATCCACACCATTTTCATTTTAAAAATTAAAAGTGTGCCAATCACCCCACTAATGAAAGGAAACCCCTCTCCTCTTCTATTTACACATCCAAAATCCATTATTTCGGACATTACCAGTCCAATTAAATTAAATAACAACATATTATATTCAAAAAGTTGACATTTTGGATAGAAATTCACCGTATGAAGGATTTTAGTGCAAATAAAAAGAAGTTTCCCAATGTAGATGAAGGTTCAAACCTGTATAAATGATATCAAGAAATATGGTAAGATATTTCTGGATCAATTTTTACTATGCGGTACACATTAAATATTTAACACCTAATATAAATGTAATTTATATACATCCCATGAATTCATTTTGTGATTCATTTTATGATTCATCTTCTTAAAATTATTCTGATTTACATATGTAATTTAGTTTCTCTATTTCATGGGATTTACAGTTTAAAGGTTACCAAAGTGTTAAGCGATATTTTTCCAAAATTTCTTTATTTGAGACATATTTTATTTCATGAAACTATATTATTTTATAAGTTATATAAAAATTCAAATTGAAAAGTAATACCATGAATTTATTTATTCTTATGATATTGTATGTTTAATTTAATGTTATTGCCTTATGGGTCTTATGACTCAATGTTACCAATGTGGAATGTTTTATAATACAATATCATCATTTATCAGGAATGTTTATGATTATATTTTCACTAAAGAGAATATATGATATATATCTCAAGATACTCTTTAATTTTTATATCTTATAGTAATTCCATTAAAAGACATTTTTTCACATTGATTTCATCTTTTATGTGCTCTTGATTTCAAAATAATGTTTTAATGAAAACTGATTTTATTTATCACTTTGGTCGAAAAGCGTTTTTTTCTATTATGTCCATTTTTTCTAAAAATTTATTTCATAAATGTTTTATCATTATCCAAAGTATTTATTATGACATTTTTACCCACATTGTACATTATAAAAAAAATTAATAAAATATTCCTGTTATCTTTTAATCATGGACCATTTGAATTTTACAAAAATCATAAAATGAATATTTTTTTAAATGTGTACCACATCTATATAATTTTGTAACATCATGTCCACTCACTATTTTAATTAAATATTTATATTTTAGAACGGTTCTTTTTGAAACAAATGTATTTTGAAAATGTTTGATCTTATAATATTGTTTTCAAATTTAAAATGTTATTATCCTTGAGAAATGTTTTTAATGTTTTTAATGATTCCTTAGTTTGTGTTTGATGTTTATTTTCAATGAAAATGATTTAAATAATATATTATAATGACTAGTTTATAAAATATATTTTCAAATAAAGGTTATTTTCATCAAGAAATGTTGTTAATTATGTTTCAAAAACATTTTCTATCTATGTTGACATTTTTTTATGTTAATTATAATTTACTATAAATATAAACCATTGATACCATTTTTATTTTTTATTTGGATGGTTTTCGATTATTATGAAAAAATTTTTTATGAAAAACATATCTATTATATCTTTTATATAATGAAAAAATTCTTATCAAACCTACTTCATTTTCCATGGAAAATTTATTGATGAAATAATGAATTGATTATGAATACTATTTTTTCCCCTTAATTTTTGAAATGATGAAATGTTTATGAACCAATTTATTTTCATGGTTTATGATATAATGAAAGCATTATGATCTATTTATACACACATATATATTTTATTTTCAGTTTTTTTGATTGGGGAAGTTATATCTCCCAATAATGAATGGGATAATTATTATTCTTACATAATCTCAAATGTTACACAGAAGCTTATCCAAAGACCGAAAGTGGGTACGTGGGAGATTATACCAAGACTGAATGATGGTATAAAAGAGGTCATACCAATCCTAAAATATAGTACATGGGAGGTTATCCACTGACTAGATGAGGGTACACATGACGTTATATCAAGCCTGAAGCAGGTACACTGGTTGTTATTCCATGACTAAAATGTCATGAATGTCTTTGTTTGTAGCATTGACATGTGATTTTCTATACTTATGTGTATGCCAAAAATAAATGTCCCATAAAAATATTATATTCCCATGATGAATTTTATTTGATTCCATTATTATTCATGTCTTATGAACTACCAAAATTTATGAAGTGACTCATGTTACGATCAATGATATAAAGAGTATGGTTTTTAAATATTATTCTTATGTTCTCATACCATTATACTCACAATATGTTGACATACCCATAGTTTAACCATACTGAGAATCTAAGATATCACTTTCTCATATTTCATTTACCTTTTTTATGATGAATTATATTATATATGATATGACAAATAAGGGTTTTATTTATGGAGAACTTCGTGAGAGATTTTATATCGTACTTATGAACAATTTTTTTGTGTTTATATGTTTCTAAAATCACTATACCTATAAGATCTCCAGGTGTGTGTTTATGAAATGTGATGAATATTCCTCTAGAATATGTAATATTTTTGTATGAATACTTTACGATCATTATAGTTGGTATCATAGAAAATTGTGATTTATACAAAGAAAAAAATGAAGAGAAAACTTTAGTGATATCCCAAGGTATATTTCTAAAGATACATATAACATTCTAATTGAGGAAAAGTCTATAGTTGTGTCAATGTATCGAAAAATATCATAGAATTTTGGTAAAGTTTAGAGTGAGTGTCATCCTAGAAATTAAATCATTTTATGTATATTATAATTGTATTATTCTCTATAATTTAGGTATCTATGAAAATAACTCTAAAAAGGGAACATTGAGTTGGACTCGATCTTTACCTCTGGCACAACAACATGACTTACTAGAAAAATGGTATGAACCTATTGGGGGATATGTTTTGTAAATTCATCGACTCTCTAGAAACTATCATATTTTATCTAAATATATCGTGACATTGAATGAAATCGGGGAACCGTAAGGTTTCATATAATGAAAAAAATGTTTCATTATTTATATATCCTATAAATTTTTTTGATGATTATATATTTTTCCACTATGATTACTATTTATCAAAATAAAATATCTATTTTTATTCAATGAATGGAATTTGAACGAACTGTGTTAATTCATAATTAAATGGAAAATGAACTTATTATCCTTCTAATAAATAAAATTTTATGGGACCTAGAATTAAAAAACTTGCTATGATTGTCACACAACATTCTAAAGATATAAACCAGGCTGAACTTCTAAATAAAAACATGGAGGGATAAAAATTATATTTAGTTCTTTATGAGAAAATGTACACACTCTTATAGTGTGTCTATTGATCAAATGCTAACTAAGTAATTAATTAGTAACATCGAAAATATCATTTATATTCTATAGTCTTCAGAGCATGAACAATACATTTTGGTTGTCTATCAATTATAAGGATAAACATATCAATAGTGGAACCTTATTAAGAATACAACTTAACATGCAGTAATTGACTCTATGGAATTTGATGAGTATAAGAGGATATTTTTCAGTATGTACATCCCTATTATTCTACAAAGAAGGTTGTAGATGGAATTTATCGATCAAAAATATAACGACGGTGAATATATAGGTAGATATGCATCTAAATTTAGAATACTTTCTCGATACACTTCTGGTTTAATCAAAATCCAATCAAAAATAACAAATAGATTCTTTTGTGTACTAAGACCAAGTGTTATTAAGGTTTTGGATATAAGAGACTATAGCAGATATGAAGAAGTCATTCGATGTGAACTGTAGGTAGAAATAAAAATTGAGGATTCTTACTATTCAAATGATTATGTTAAGAATAATAATATCATGTCTCATCATAACTCATATAAATCACATGGTAGGTAGGAAGAAGTATAAGTCACATAAATGCCAAAAATATGAGATGAATCACTCCGGTGTGTTCTTGTAAGAAACAATAGGGCTGTAAAGGTGTGGGAAGATTTCCCTTTGAGTAAAATAAAGGACAAGTGATGTGAAGTGGTTCTTCCATTAAATGAATAGAAAGATATATCAACCAAATACATAACCCCCAATCTAGTGTTTCATGTTAAAGGGGTTTGGTCATTTTTACAATCAATTACCAAATACAAGGGATAATATGGATTGTAATAGAAAATAAATATGAATATAATGGTTAAAGGGAAAGATTATATAGTTACAATGGATGGAATAAATCATGCTGATTTGGATACATTATCCTCCCCTCTTGAGTTCAGAACATCATGTTATACTTTTATGTGATTGAACCCTCTGAAAATATTATTTTTCATCCGTTAGTGAATTTACATGGGATATTTGGGATTGATTATCATCATCTATATCTATTTAGAATTAGTAAAATCACATAAGTTATTCTATTGGTAAAAGGATGATCCCAGGTTTATAGTGAAAATAATTTTTTAAATGATAAGTGATTATATAAAGAATAAAAGGTAAATTATCATTTTTATGTGTATATGTATCCCTTTAATATTTACATATGAGTTATGGATTTCATTAATAGATTACGAGTTTATGGGTTTTAATTAGTTTAAATTCATTAAAACCACATTCGAGATTTAATGGGATGTGATTTTATAATGATTAAGCTTATTTTTGGATATATTTATGGAAATAAATTCATATGGATTTATATATGTCTTAGTGACAATGTAATCTTAGGAGGAATGAAATTACACTTTATAGAAATATGATTAAAGGTAATAGAATAATTTAGGGTTTATCTTATGTTGGATGATGATGTAATTGTGGGTCAAATTTGATCAACTTATGGTTTCATCACCCTAAATTTCAATCAGAAAATATTTCCCTCTAGAATTTGTTGAATAAAAAAACCATTAGTTAAGTGGAAATGTTTAATAGAGTTACACATTAATTTGTATCTAATATATATCAAAAGAATTCATCGATGATTTGGTTAATTCATCTATAAAATCTAGATATAGAGTTGAGTTTCATCATTTCATATCATCTACTGACAAATGATATGTCTATGAAAAATAATTCAAACCCAAAAATATATGGTGATATCTTTTTCTATGGATATTAATGGTGGTATTGATCAACTCATTCCTCTAGTTGATTATCTGACAATAACAGTGTTCACTCAAGTATTAATATGGCTCCTTATAAACCAGTTTGTAGGAGTAAATTTTGAATTAATGTATATAGGAATGATATTATGGATAGAAACCTATTATGGATTTAGGTATTTGAACTAATTAAAAGTAATGTTCTGTTAATTCAGAAACATTCCACGGAATATAAAATTTGTTAGAAATGCTATTCTAATAATCATATAAGAGATCTAGAATTTTATTTTGTTGGGAATGTGTTTCTATTAATTTCATCGTAAAATGATGATGATAAATATAATCCCTAGGTACATCAGTACCTTAAATGTTCATGACCAAATTTAGACCATAGATTATCTCTTCATCCATCTAACAAACCTCTCTCAAGATCAGGAAGTGTTTTATGTATCTCTCATTATGATGTAAAAACTTGATCTATCACAAGAAATGCTCTCAGTGATCATACTATTTGACAATGATCATTATTATGAAGAACCATCATTGTAGATTCTATATCACACAGAAAATATTTTGAGAAAAAAGACCACTCACCTGGTCAATGTTTTTGGAAAAAAACCAGAAACATTGAGATGCTAAATTGGATCCTAATGATGTAATGATGTAGATGTATTATCAGTTTTTGGATCCAAAGAGACAAATTATGTGGTCGAAATTAATTTTAATGGGCTACAATGTAACACCCCACGAATTTGTAAAATATATATTTTAAATACATTTAATATTTTTTACATTTTCCATTATCTGTAATACAATGTTTATCACTCCTTATACAGAAAACCAAATTTATCTTTCATTATATGAAACACTATACTTTAAAAAAAAGGTGATATATTTTTAATATTTTTAAAACATGACAATTATAAAATTATCATTAAAGATAATGATATGAATTGTAGTAACTAAATTTTAAATTTTATTTATAATTGTATTATATAAATAAATCATATTGATAAAATTAATTATATTTATAAAATCATTTATATGTTTCGAAAATACTATTTTATCAGAAAAGTTTTATTTATTTATTTTATTTAAAAGTATTAAAATTAAATTTTTAAATCATAATGTCAATATTTTAATAGAGTGATTTTTTTTGTATTTTCTATCTTCTTTGGAAATATATATATGTACATTATATTACTATCAATGATAATTATTTTTATTTTAATCCCATAAAAATTATATCCACCATATATATTGGTATTTTAGATAAAAAAGGTTATCTAAGACATTACTTGTCATAATTAATCATCTACCTAAAAATTATTTACAACAGGTTAAAATGAACATCGCAAATGACCATAAGGTCAAATAGTATTTATGACGAAGTAAAATAGGCATGTTAAATAATAGATCCCAGTATATTTTGTTCATCTGCACTAATGTTATTTGTGATTGGAAATGTTTCATGTTGCAAATATTTGTTTATTTATATGATTTTTTAATGGAACATTGTTATAATTAGAAATAAATCATCTCAAATAATAGTTTTCCCATAGTGATGTCACCATTATGATCAAACCATAGTATGAAGCTATCTCATGATACAATAGTAAAAATCACACTATAATATTACTTGTTTTATATTTAATGATCTAAAAAAAATTAATTATCCTTGAATTTATGTTGAGGATCTATTTGGTGAAAATATATTACTAAATCTTGAAAAAGATAAAAATATTGTAACATTATTTTGATTTGGAAATAAGGAGTTACACATTACATCAAAATATATTATTTATTCCATGATAATGGTTTATACACTAAAACACACATTCTATGATTTTTTGTAGTTTTGTTATAGGTTTTTATAGATTAAATTGTTTTTTATAGGATTAATGCATCATGCCACAATAGATATACAAATTGAGGGAAACTAAATGATAAAACAACTTATCATTCCAAAATGGGTGGTGTTAACCATTGATTTTTTTGAAAATTAATTACATCAAATTGTCATGTGCTAATAGTTATTGGATATGTTAGGGAAGTTTTTGATTTAGATTTAATTAGTCAAAATTTAGTTTAAGGGTGGTTAATTATTCAAGTCATATCCAATTGATGAGTTTATTATATAAAAAGATAAAATTATTTAAGAATTTATATGTAAATATGAAATTAAAATTATTAGAATGAGATAATTGTATTTTTTTTGAAAAAATCATAGGAGAAGAGAACAGATATATAAAACATTATTGAGAAAAAAGGAAGAGAGAGAGAGAGATAGAAACATCCTTGAATATTTTCAATTATAAGAAGTGAGTTTTTATTAACATGATTATAATTATTTATTTGTTTTTCAAAAAAAGATTTTGATGTGAACATTTGGGAATAACATAAGGATTTTTTTTCAAGGATTATTGTAATGTGGATGAAATAATTAGGTTTATATTGTGATAATATTCTATTATCCACATGTAATAATGAATATCAGGTCATTATTCGCGTCGTCTGTATCACGTTAAGAAAGAAATGACAAAATTATAGGAACTGGTCTTGGACCATGATTAATGAGTGATATTACTCTAAATGTTGCAGTCAACAACTATTGAAGTAGGGATTATTATGAAAAAAATACAATTTGGATATTTTCTCCATGTATGTATCCTAGTACCAGTGAACTAAGTGAAATATCTATAACTCTTCTATTTAATTTCTAATTTTTTTCATGGGATTGGGAATGTGTTTTAATATACTACAAATGTCCTTGAATTTTTACAGATAATATTTTATTAGGTATCAAATATGAATAAAATAATAGAGGAAATTAATTTACCCCCCATTTAATGGAGTACATTGATATATCATGTTATAATAAGTGTTATTTAGTCTCGGAGGTAAGTATTAATGATTATATTGTTTGAAATTAATTATTTATGGGGGAAAGTAAATTCTAAAGTAATTACACTATTTTTGATTTAAAATTTCATATTTGTAATAATTAAATGAGATCACTTTTATGGATTCTCAAGATTGATGTGTATTCAATAGATATTTATTGAAAACCATTAAATGATACTATATAATTTTTTATTATAGAAGAATATAGAAAAAATTTCACTATTGACTCAATATAAAAAATTAATTATTCGATGAGTATTCAAATAAAATATTCTTGAAGGATATTATTTGTAAATTTTTTTACGAAAATGAAAAAAATCCAATGTTTATGTTGTTGAAAACAACGAAAATGAGGTGAAGTTTAATGTTATTCATAATCCATTTATTTATTAAAAATTTTCTCTAGTGATAACATTATTAGTTTTTTCAATTATATCATTTATGTAGTTAAGAAATATCTATGAACATGATAATGAGGTTATCAATGTGGATATTCTAAATTATATATAAGGATATTATCAAAATTATATAATCTAATAATATTTTACGTGAAAAAGGAGATTTAGTGTAACTACCTCAAAATTATCTATATAAAATGTTTGGTGTCGTATGAAATTTCTTTGAAACATTAATAATCATTGATTTATCCATTATTGAAAATAACATTTAAATATAATGTACCAATTTATTAGTTTATGAAATGGTTATTCGTTTTCATTTTCATTATCATTCATTAAGAAATTAGTAGTGGTGTTTCAATTTTTTAAGATGTTTTCGATATGATTAGAATGTGTTTGTGAATGGATTTAGGTAGTTGGAAGAGGGTTTTATGTTATTCTATAAATAAAGAAAATTTTCCTAACGTAAGAAAATGAAAAATTATAGATTTTATGGCTATGAACCCTAAGCATTTGTCTTTGAGCACTAAATGTAAGACATTATGATTATGATTAAGAAATTGTGCCTAACTGAAGGTCCTCATTGAAATAATTTATACCATTATAATAAATTAACTAAACATATTGAGAGAGTATTCTTTTTTATATGTGTGCAATCCTTCATGTATTAAATATGGGATTTTTCTAAGGTTATGTATCAAATATCCCGAATTTAAAACATCAATAATTTTTTTCATTCAATGTTATAATGATTGAATATATCATATTAAATTTTTGAAATATCACCCCCATGGATGAAAACATGACATATAAAATTCTATGCATGATGTTTTTTGTGAGATTTAGTTTGTGGGGATTAATTAGGAAATATATTTTATGTTCTATGGTTGTTTATTTAAAATGATATTGGTGTGGATTTTAGATGAAGTTGTTCCTGAAGAATCTATAGTTGTAAAAATTAGAGTGAAATTGTGGTGACATTGTGAATTTCATCATATATAAAAATCTTTATAATTAAATAATATAGTTATAATAACTAACAATGATGATAATGAATATACAATCGAAAGAGTTATTTTCTATTATATTAACATATACTTCGTTATATCATGACCTGTTGGGAGAATATAGAATTCCATATTCATTCAGTAGGGAGAATAAGTTGGTTTTTATATAATATAAAAAAATCATTATTTGTGCATTATTATCTTGGTTAGATCAATTATTTACAGATATATACTAATATTGAGAACAAGTTCTTATTTTTATCTTCATGTAGTGAGAAATTATTCACAAATGTTATTGAATGATTATAAATGTAGGTATATTTCACTTGTTTCTAATGATACTAAACTCTATAAAATATATTTCTCATGGTAGTTACTTATTATGTATCATGGCATTGAGAAACTACATAGTTTAACATGACTCTAGAATAAAATAATTTGAATATATTCTAACACTATATGGAAAAGATATTTTGACTTATCATACTGAATAATCTTATGTTTATGTGATTAAATAACTAAGGTAAGTATTAGGTTACACATAATGGGCCCAAACCATACAAAAATCATTATGTTCATTGTATCATTATTTTATACCACATAATCTGATGTTAATATGCTTAATTTTAATGAGTCACACCATAACAGAGTACAGAGGATGTAATAAAAGACAATAAATTCTAAAACTAGCCTCCATAGAATCATCCATGTTTTATATATTTTAATTTTTTCCTTGGATAATCAATTGGTTTTATAGCTTGATCCCACGATTTTACTCATTCATGCTCTTTGAATGTATAATAATAATAATAATATTAATATAATGAGTTTTCAAACCTTTTATGTAAAAAATTACAATATATTGAAAAATATAATATTTATATATATTATATCCCTTGGTTTTAATGTTAGAGACACAACTATCTTTGTATTTCCACCATTTAAAGGGAATTATCCCATGAAACATGTCTAAAAATTTAAATTATATAATGAGGGAAAACAAAAAAAATTATCCTCACGTCCATAATAGAAATGGTATTCAAAAATTTGATTGGACATTAATCAACAAGATAAATCTAGGAAATATTGAGTGTATCTTTGAATGTAATTCGAATGTAATGGAGTAGAAGTTATAAATTTGTATATGTATGTTTTAAGACTTTGAGATATATGGGGGAAAATAGAAATGATTATTTCAATTGGTTAAATTTTGTTCAAAGTAATATTGATATGATCGGTGAAGAAAATTATGACTCAATGATTTTTAGGAAGTTCATAATGACTTTTCTAGTAAGATTTGATCCTAAGATCTCATTACTAAAAGATTTAAGGATATTTCTTTTGATAAATTCCATAACATTATCTTGTATTTTTAAATGATAAAAAATCCAACCATTAAAACAAAGGTAAAACTGGATTTGTATTTTCAAACCATAAAAATAATGAATTTTAATGAACATAATGAAAATATATATTCATGGTAGTTAAAAAATAATGATAATAAAGAAGACTATCACAGAATAATTTCACATATTTTAATGATATTCAAGAAGGTAATAAAAAATGGAAAATTCAACATTCCTATCAGACGAAACAAATTAAATTGAATTTGTTAACATTATGATTATATTTCCTAAGATGAAGGAACAACATTCAGAGTTACAATATAATAAAGATCATTTCATTAATAATTTGAATTAAATTTCCAAATAATCATTCATTGTTGAAATAATAATGAATAAATGTCTCATAGGTGATAGAAGGTATACGATGGGAATAGAATAAGGTGTCTTCCACTCAACTTGTACAGAATATAAAACTCAGTATGATGGGAGATTTACCAATTTTGTGGCTCCAATTGATAATGAAATTCACATTTCTTGTACTGAAGAAAATGTTTCATAACAGAATAATCTAGATCACATGTTATACTATAAGAATGACTATTATATTGAACAAAATACATCCATCATGATATAAAATAGAATTATTGTGAATAAAATAGAATAATATATCTAATGAAAAGAATTACGTCAAAAATAAAAAAGAATACTATATAAATTTGATGAAAAATCATATTGAAATATGGTTATCCCGATAAGATGAAAAAATATATTAAAAAATGATTTTCAATGAAATAAGAATACAATTATAATAAATGGTCTAAGTGTCTTATTGCTGAAAATGAACTGAAAAATTGTTTGTGGAATTTAGAAATTATATTTCATTCATGTCTGAATACCCTATGTTATCTCATAGAAATTTAACAATATAGTTTGTTTAATCTAGACATGAATAATTAATTGTTTATTCTTTTCACACTAACAATATAGTATATGTCTCCAAATCAAGTAATATTGGACCCTAAAGAATAGGGATAATCATTTTACCAATATAGTAGAAGAAAATAGAAACATTTAAAGATCTTTGACCCCAAAAGTGTAAAAAATTATTTTATATTTGTTTATAATAAGAAAATAATAATTCACACTAGAACATTATGAAATTTTATAAACCATGAAGACACATGTTCTAAGGGTATTGATGGTTAATTGAATTTTTTAAGGAAAAACCTATAGTAAACCTATAATTATGATACATAAATATAATATCTTTTGGATTAATATTCATTAAATTTATAAACAAAAATCCTAATGATCACATAATTATAGTACCTTTGGAAACATGGAAGCATAAATAATTTGTTAATAAGTGATCTATATTATCAGAATCTATGTTCTCCATAAGTAGAACCCTTTTTAACCATATCATACAATGTAATATCATAAACATGCGAAAGGGAACCAGGGAAAAGGTGAGCTCATATTATGAGTAAGGATAAACGAGGGATATATCAACATATCATAAGAATAAGGGTATGAGAAGATGAGAATAAAGTATTGAAACCATACATTAAATATCATAGTTCATAAGATTGAGTTATGTTATATATCATGGAAGTTCAAAAGACATTAGTCAAAATGGAATATGATAAAATTAATCTTCATAACATAACATTAGAATAAGACTTATATCTGGGGAATACAAATAACCATTAAAAATCTTATGTTAAGGATACCCACCAGAACCTTCATAAGATGTTAGGAATGAGGTAACCAAACACGTACATACTTATATATTTTGATAACCACCAATGTACCATATTTTGGTTTGGGATAATATATCATGTAACATATTTTTTCCTTGGGAAAACTTATTAGTTACCCTCTTTTACGCATGGTATAACCTTTTGTGCGCTCATTTTTGGGCTTGGGATAACCTCAGATATATCCATTGGGCTAATATAACAATAATTAATACCTTATGAAATGGAGGGAGATATAGTTCCCACAATTCACATAATAAAAATCATATATAGGTGTGAACCAATATCAAAAAACAATCATCATATAAAAAAACATTAAAAAAATGTGTTTCATAAATAGTTCATTATAATATAAAATATTGAAAATTAGCATGTTTAATAATAATTGCATCCTTTCATCAAACCAGAACCCATGATATAATTAGTGGTTATTATAAGAATTTTATCATGGTATAATATGTGGAAGAGAATTGGTTTTTATTGACATCTTTTCATTATAAATATAAACAATCCATTGAATGACTAAAAATGGTATCCTTGGATCATATACCTATTAAACAATATGTAACAACAATTTATGTCATCATATACTGAAAACTATCATGAAGGATCATTGGTATTATTTAGGAAAATATAATTTCATTTAAAATTAATGTTTACAAATAAACATTATTAATTGTTTTAATTAATTTACCTAAAAATAAACTTTCGAAACCTAAAAATGAATTTTTAAAATCATTTAAAATATATCAAGAAGAAAATATCATTTTCACATTGATGAAAACATTTTAATGATTTAAAATTATAAAAAATTATTTTCTTCTTTAATAACCCTTAAAAAATAAAAAATTATAATTAAAACACTCAGTGGTTGAGATGATATAAAATTATGCACATTCTGTACATGTCAAATAAAATATTGCATTTATTTTTTTTTATAATCCAAAAGAGCATTGTTTCTAAAATATAATATTGATTGCATTTAAAATATTTTTAATAAGTCAAAAATGGGTAAAAATGTCATTAATAAATCATTAGGATCATTATTAAATATTTTTACATTTTTTAGATAACATTGATAAGGAATAAAAATTGATTTCCACCTAAGAGTTAAATAATTTCAGCTTTCTTGAAAGACATTCTTTTGAACTCATGAGTAATTAAAGTGAGAAAAATGAATTGAAAATATTTATTAACATAAAATAACCAGTGTATAATAAAATTGTTTAGTTTTTAGGGAGATGTTTCATATAATTTAATCATTACAAATATAATAATAAAAAATTATGATTAATGATTATATTTAATAATCAAACCGTCACCCCTTTGGTATCAATTTATTGATATACAAATGAATGAAATACATTAAATGAATCTTATAATATCCCAAGAATAAAAAAATTCATTATATTACTTGTCAATAGGGGTTTTATATATACCACATTAAGGAATATTGATGCGTAACATAATAATCATCTCCAAGAAAGTAAATCGAGAATAACATACCCAGATATTTTGGTAACTCATGAATGGTAAAACTCATAGAAAGTTATATCCTCAAATAGATATGTAAATCAGAATAATTTTTAGAGGAAACATTATAAAATAAATATAAGGGAAGTGTATATACCACATAAAATGAATATCTTTTGATGGCCACAGATAACTTATACAAGTAAAAAGTTATATAGAAATCCCTTACCTCAATACATGATATCCTTCATACATATTCAAACCACCTCTTCTTTGGATACATCATTTGGTTTTATATCTGGATTAAATATAAACATAATTAAAACCATTAAATATTATAAATATTTATATTAATAGTATGAAATCCATTTTTCTAAATTCCATTCATAGAATTTGAAAATTTTAATTTAATATTATTTCCTAAAAAGAGACTAGAAAGCAGGTTTCCAAAGAGAAATTTTTAATCTTTTAAGTAGTTTTTATATCAAGATTTAATATAAAAATAAATAAAACAACCTAAATTGGATTAATATATATTTAATCTAACTAATACTAATTTTGAACTGATTTTTAAACTAACATAATCCATATAAATTTATTAAAAGGAATTTTGGTTTTTAATAATAACAAATATTTTTCACTAATCTTTAAAAAACGATTGTATATAAAAAAATAAAAAAAATTAACCTATTAAAATTTTTACATTTTTAAATAAAAAATTAATTTTATTAATTTTCATGAAAATATGTAAATATTTTTTTTGATAAAATAGTATTTTAGAAACGTATATATTATTTTCAAAATATAAGTACTTTTGTAAATATAATTTATTTATATAATACAATTACATATAATATTTAAAATGTATTTACTACAATTCATATCATTATCTTTAATGAAAATTTTATAACGGCCATGTTTTAATAATATTAAAAATATATAACATTTTTTAAAGTATAGTTTAGAATATAATGGAAGATAAATTTGGTTTTCTGTATAAGGAATGATAAAAATTGTATTGCAGATAATGAAAAATGGTAAAAATACTAAATGTAATTAAAATATATATTTTACAAATTCTCGAGGAGTTATATTCTTCCCCTTTAAAATTAATTTCAGCCTCATAATTTTCCACTTTGGTTCCAATAACTGATAATACATCTACATTATTACATCCTTAGGATCCAATTTAGCATAAAAAAGCTACTGGTTTTTTTCACAAACATTGACTAGGTGAGTGGTTTTTTTCATAGAATATTTTCTGTGTGATATAGAACCTACATTGATGGATCTTCATAATGATGATCATGGTCTAATAGTAAGATCTCTGAGATCATTTCTTCTGATAGATCAAGTATTTAATTCCTTATGAGATATACATAAAACACATTCTGGTCTTCAGAGAGGTTTGTTGGATGTATGAAGAGAAAATCTATGGTCTAAATTAGGTCATGAACATCGAAGGTACTGATGTACCTAGGGATTATATTTACCAACATATTTTAATGATGAAATTAATATAAACACATTCTCAGTGACATCAAATTCTTGATCGCGTTTATGATTAACAGAATAACATTTCTATAAAATTTTATATTCCCGGGAATGATTCTGAATGAATAGAACATTCCTTTTAATTAGTTTAAATACCTAAATCCCCAATAGTTTTCTATATATAATATCATTCCTAAATACATTAATTTAAATTTTACTCCTGCAAAATGGTTTATAAGGATCCATATTAACACTTGAGTGGACACAATTACTGTCAGATAACTCAACTAGAGGAATCTTATTATTCTATTTTATGAAAAGCGACCACAACCCAACCGAGTTTTCTTCTATGTTGTGTGTGATTTTTTTGAGATCATTTTGATGTTTTGTGGTCTTCATGTATATTATGGAATTTATTTATTATTGGGATTAGTTTTTTCATAAAACATAGTTCTAATTATATTGGTACTTTTTCCCCGTCATGTAAGGGTAATATTTTAACACAAGCCACTCGGGGACCCACTCATTGTTCTTTTTTAGAGTACATGATAAATATTTAGCAAATATAAAATATGTTAGTGTTTAGTATAAATCAATGTTTTTCAAGTGTGAGTTCATGGATTACTCTTTAATGGTTTGGAACATGACATTTCCACATGATGCGATTTTATACAAAAACCACATCTATGTTGATGAAAAATGATTATAGTGTCTGATTATTGATATAAGATTAAGTTGAATATATATAGAGGGGATTATTATTAGAAATCTTGGAAGGGTTGAAATAATAAAAACCTATGACTAATCTAAATAATCAATCAATATAATGTTTATATTAATTGTTCTATAGAATAAGTTGAATATGGGGGTGGAATATCATGGAATGAATATCGTGGTGAAAGAGATGTTGTCCAATGTGATAGTGTCCTTGATATACATAAAAGTTGGACTTGTAAAGTTATTCGATGTGTATGTGATAAATTATTATTTTCTAAACAAGTTTGTATCATGATCCACCAGTGATGTTTCTCTACATATTTATTCTTCCAGGTTGAAATTTTCTGAATGTAGGGAGGTTATAGTTACCCAAAAATATTCTTCAAGTGAGACATAACACAAATTTCAGTTTTTGGATCACAAGTCCTCTAATGGGTTAATATAGTAAAATTAATCCAACTAATAACATTATATATTTTTTATGTTTTTTCTAATATCGTGGTTTGGTATTTACTCATGGGTTGACTTTTTGTTGAATTCCAAGGAAAGAAAATTGTATGTGATAATTAATAATTATGAAATAAATAAAAATTAACCCCATTGTAAAAAAATTATATATCCTGGACATATGATTAAGTAGAAATATTGACCCCATGACTTTTTTTAATAATAAGGTTATTTACCTTGTTGTGCTATAATTTCAACATATGGTTTTCAATCTGTGAACACGACTATACCCAGATTTTGATTTATTATAGTAGTTGACATACTTGGGATTTATGAAATGGTCTCAAGACCTATATACCATTGGTTATCCATTTACACAATAGAACAGATGGGGAGGTTAGGGATAATTTATTTCTCCCGAATGAGACCATATTTTATTATAATAAGGGAGATGGATGTGTGATTCCATCAATGGTGAATCATTGAAGTAAGGAAATCATCCCATCATGTTGGTTGGTTCGATATTATTCTTCAATATTATCCCTGTGAATTATTTTATATGTATTATTGCTTTTTTAGTAACATTAATAATATCAGAGATTATATGAGTTTCGTTACCATTTATTATTTATTTTATAGTAGGGAAAATATATAGGTATTTATCTATTGAATTTTAATTTTACTAACGTTATTATTGGTGATTGATTTAGAATTGTTTTATAATATTATTAAACTAAGCTATGAATTCTTATTCAAATAAGCGATGTTCATTGATGCATTAAATTTTTAAATAATGGCTACATATAATCTTCAAATGTTATTTCTCTTGGTATAATCCTATGTTTCCAATGTTATTCCCTATTCAAGGTCATAATCAAAATTTTAGTGGAAATAATATTGACTGATAAAAATTTCTCATTATTCCAATTACATCTTTTAGTGGATAATTATTGTTCGTTTTATCATTGGATAACTATTTTACTATGGGTTACTAGGATGGTGAGTTCCCTATTGTCCAATGATAGAAGTTTTACTCTAAAAAAATTACATAATATATAATAAATCTATTATAAAAAGGAATGATCTTATCCATATGGAAGTGAAAAAGAAAAAGTGTGTGAACCAGGAAAAAAGAATTTGATATAAGAAAACCCAACAACCAATTTAGTAAAGAAGGAAAATATTCAAGTGATGAGAAAAAAAATAAGAAAAGTGTGTGAATCAGTGAAAATGATAAAATTGTAGTTTTATAAATGAACTCTAAAAAATAATTAACAATACAGGGGAATTTGGATCCTCTGTTATCTAAATGTAATGGAATGGCTCGGACCCCTCCGGTCCATTCCTTTGTTGAAACTGATGTGGTCAACACGACGCGCATTATAATGATAATTTATAATACTGATGATAACGTAAAAATATGTTAAATAATAATTATGATGTCATAAATTGTGTGATTAATTAAACTAAAAAGATAATAATCATGATAAAATGATTTGATGGCTGTTATTATTATTAATGATGTGAAGTGGGAAGGTGTGTGACCCATTAGTTGTTGAAAAATGAAACACGCAGTTTTTTATTTATTGAGTAAATGTTGAAATTAAATTTGAATAATAATAATGGTTTTTGTGTTAATAATATTATTCATAATATTAATATTAATGAGAAATTAATGAAATGAGTCATGGTATTTATTGCAAAAAAATAAATGAAGATGCGCATAGGAAGTGAGGTGGTGCATTAATAATATAAAATGCGAGTTATTGTTATGTAAGATAATAATAATAATGATGACGTAAATATATATATATATATATATATATATCGGTATAATTAAATTCAATGGTTTTAATTTAATAAAGGAAACCATTTTTAAAATAATTGGAATTAAAAGGGGGCACACAAATCTTGTAGCGTGATTTCATTACTGTAAAAATATCTTTCCACCCCTATATTGTGGTGATATTAATTATATGTTTTATATAATGTTTAATAAAATTTATATAATAAATGATATGTTATGGGCATATGGATGAGGCGCATGGCCCGATATATCTTTACGTAATTCATATAATAATTAATATATTATTATAATGATAAACGAAAAGAAATAAAAAGAATGCTAATGAAATGCATGGGGAGGGGAGGCGTGAATTTCCCTTTCCCCTTTTTATAATTATACATTTTATATATTATTCTCTTAATACTTTAATAAATAATAATAAATTAAAAATAATCAATAGGCGCCACATTTTTGGGTGCGTGATGAAATTTGGAGAAGAAAGGGGGTTGGAGAGAGAAAGAAAAAAAGGAATAAGAGAAATAATATTAAAAGAGAAAATAATGAAAATGGGGGAATGGGTGTTTAATTCTAGCGCTCAACAAGACTCAAATTGTGATTGATTTTGGAATTATGAAAAATAAATAAATAATTGATTAATAATAATAATAAAATATTGTTATTATTAATTTTGCTGATAAAACACCTATTTGTCTGCAACTTCTTCGTGTGACCTATGTTTTATGAACAGTCAGTGGTAGTGAGACCCTGACATCGAGATGGAAATTATGAGTCCAATATTTGATTTCTGTTTCAAGTTTTTGGATCGGGGACCCGAAACGCTCGTGAATTAATAGATTTAATATTATTATTAAATCTTCAACCCGCCGTAACTCCCATGTGTGATATCCGATTGACCTGCTATCAGTGGCGATGTGATCCTGTCATTAATATGATCAATTCAAGTCTAATGTTGGGTATTATATTATGGTTTGTGTCACAGGATAATTAAACACCTATTATTATTTGATGTTATTATTATCATTAAACGCATGGACACTGCGTGACGTGTCATGTGTTGACTAGTCAAACAACATAACAGGTTTACGGTCACGTCGTGTATTCATTAATACACGTTGCATACCATTTTACCTTTTCGTTGCCTATATAAGAGAGGGTCACGTTTTATTTACGGACCTCTCTTCTTCTCCGCACGGCGACGCTCCCTGATGACCTAGAAGCCTTCCTCCTAACTTCTTCATCCAGACTCCGATCGTCGATCCATCAGTGACTGCAGGATCGTGTCAGTGAGGAGAACATCATACACCCTGTTCTGTTCCCTCTTCTTCGACTTCCTCTCAGTATTTTCCAACCTAGGAGACTAATAATAATAGATGGGAACGACGGTCTTTGACGAAAGACTCTAAAAAGGTATGTTAAACCCTTGTTCTTTTATTCTATTTCTGATCCTACTTCCCTCATTTTCTTTCCATGATACGGCATGTGATTTTAGTGTTGAGGGAGTTTCATGTGTTTTTGATTCGGTGGTATCGTGACGTCCTTGGTGGGTGCAGTCGCTCTGGGATAAGCTTTGTGATCGTGGTGGTCGTGTTCGTAGAAGGACATCAGAACATATTGAGGTAGTGATCTCACCTTCGTCACTCTAAATAGTGCATCATGCGGGGTGGGTGTCCTCTTCTTTATATGAAACATATTTGAACCTGTTTAATAAAGGTAATAACTAGCTTATATAATAAGGATGAGAAGTTTGTGAATCCAGTTACAGTATTTATATCATGTGATATTATGTTGTGAATTGAATGAGCTTCTGCCTACTAAAAATCATGGCCATTGGGGGATGTTTCTTACACAATTAAATTTTACCCTCTCCTTCTATATTTTAATATGGATGAAACTTTTATTCAATGTGGAAGTTGGTTAATCACGTAAAGCTGGCGGATTAAATACCTAGAACCCTTATGTGATCACCCCAGTTGAACAAACTAAAATAATAAACATGTGTGTGCTTGTTAGGGTTTATTTATGTAAAGGGGGTGTTTTGTGGGTTTTTGTGGATCGAGTGAGCAGTAAGGCTGCAGTTGGCTTGGTTGTGGGTTGGTATAAATGTTATGTTGGTGACGGGCAGTGGGGCTACGATAAATGGTATCAAAGGGATGATGATGTACGAGTTTCGGTGTGATTGTGGTTATGGTGGATGGCAGTGGGGTTGCAGGTATGGGTTTGAATGTGAAATAACTATGGTTTGTGAATAATAAATAAAACGTGGAAGAGTTAATGGATGGTGGGGCTTGGTAACGGAATGGTAATAATAATCAATGGGGTTGGTTGTTTAATAAGAAGGGACTAGTTTGTGTTACTTGTGTTTTCTTAACTTGACTTGTGGATTCCAGGGATATGTTTTATGAACTCTTGATCCAATTTGGATGTTGATAGTAGACCGGTAGTTAAGAAACTGATAACTAAAGCTATTGAAACATGAAAAAATTAAATGGGGTTTTGGGATTGTTTGTTGTGTGCATACTCTTGAAGTAGTAGTGCCAAGGCACATGCTCAGATCTATGTGTAGAAGCCTTACGATGGTCTGAGTGTTTGTTATACATATATAAATCTATATGTTCTATTTTTCTTTATGCAACCCACCCAAGTTGAGAACTTAGTGTCAAACTCCCCCATTTCAGGGGGGTGTTTTTCCCAACACTTCTATTAGTGGCTGGTTATTAGCTCCTTTCTGCTCCCTTTCCCAGGTTTCCCAAGTATCTTCGGGCATGCTGTGATGGCCTGAGGTCCATTATTATCCCAAGAATCTTTGAGCATGGTAGTGTGGTGGTTGGCCCAGGTGTGTGCGGGCAGGGGGTTTCCCAAGTGTCTTCGAGATGAGGCCCATGTGTCTTCGGGAGTGACAGTAGATCTTCTAGCCCAGGTGTCTTCAGGCGTGGCGGTGTTTGTTGGGGCCCAGCTATTTGCAGGTGGGGTTTGGCAATGGGACTGCGTGAGGATGTGGCCCAGGTGTGTACGGGCGGGATGAGGCAGTGGGACTGGGGTGAGAATGGCAGGATTGGTATGATGCGTAGGATGTCTTCAATAACCAGTGGGAAGTTGGTGTGGGGTACCCATACATTGATAACATTACTACTATACTCTATTGACTAGTGTTACATGGTGAGTGTGACTGGTGAGGCTGGGTGGATAGATTCCTTGCAAGGTCTTGGTTCTATTTTCTCATAGGGCATTAGGATGTCTCCCCACTTGTGAACGAGAGCTTTAGGTTTCCCTCTTGAGTATACTTGTATGCTCACCCTATTTTTTCCATCAGGTTTTCAGGAGGACTATAGGGACTATGTGGGACCCTACTAGTAGGGACAGTTGGAGTTGTAGCAGATTGATGTACTATTGTTTCTTTTGGTATTTTACTTTTTGAGGTTTCTTGTACTTGTACCTTGTTTTAGAACTATTTAAACATGCATGTGGGATTGGTTTGGGTTTTTTTCAGTACACATGTTCTTTTCCTTTTTGGTGGTTGACTTGTCCTATTTTCCGATCTTAAATAATAAAAAGGGTAATGCCTACCATATTTGTGAAACCCCATACCCTTGGTTCAAGTTTCCACCCCGGGGCCTACTAGAGGCGGGACTCGGGGGTCATTATCTCCCTTTCACCATTTCCAGCTCAGGAGGGGCGTCTTTGGTGGGAGGGGGTCGTGACAGAATGGTATAAGAGACTGATGGTTGAGAGATAGGATGGATTCTAGAGTTAGGCACAGTGAGGATCGCATGGGATGTTAGGGAAACAATGTTGGTTAATCTTGGTGTGTGACATAGGGCAGGGAAGACCGGCTAGGACAGGAGATTTTTGGGCCCCCCGTGATCCGATGCAAGGAATCCGAGCCTACTTAACGACCAACTGAGACTACACTGATTGTAGGGTAGAGACCCCAGGGTACGTACATGCATCATCATGATTGTGTTTTACTTGATTTGGGTGTTCTGGGAGTGAAATTGAAATAAAAATGATAAAATGAAACCTTGAGAAAATTTACCTGCTACTCGGACTTAGGCATTCTTTGTTTACAATACAACTATGGCACCTGGACGTCAACAGAGAGGCAGAGGGGTGGGACGCGAACAGTTGCATGCAATAGAAGCGACAACCGTAGCCAGGTCAGAGATTGAGAGAGATGTTTTCGATTTTACATAAATTCTCTTGTATATGTTTTGTTTAAATACATGATCTTCACAATCCTTTGTTGAAACTCGTTCTTGCCCATGCTTTTGGGCATGGAACTTGTTTTTCATGAGTCTATATTGCTAAGTTGTTTCCATCTTTCCTTTAAATGTATGTGAATTGTCCTAACATATGGGGAGAGGAGGACCTGATCCCTAATCGAGACGCATTAATGTGGATGTGATTAAACTCGTGCAAGCGATTCAGTGCCGCCTAAAGCGGATAATATCTCGAAATGGGAGAAGGAATTCCTCAAGCCATGTGTTCGGGCAATTTATTGTTGTTCTGTATGGTGTTAGGGGTAGTGTATGTTTGTAAAATCCTAATATATGGAATTCGGACGAACTAATTCCTAATCGAGTCACATTAATGTTCATGCGATTAAACCCATGTAGGCGAGTGAGTGCCGCCATAATGGATAATATCTCGGTATGGGAGAAGAAATTACTAACTCATATAATTAGGGTTGTCGGTTGTTTCTTGTTATGACAAGTGTTATGAGAGGTATCTTACGGGGTGGTTTTTCGAATACATTATTTTTCTGGGTTGGTTTTTAATTCTAGAGGATGAGAATGTTTTGAGAGGTATCTGATGTAATGGCATAGACCCCTCCGGTCTATTCCTTTATTGAAATCAATGTGGTCAACACGACGCGCATTATAATGATAATTTTTAATACTGATGATAATGTAAAAATATGTTGAATAATAATGATGATTACATAAATTGTGTGATTAATTAAACTAAAAAGAGAATAATCATGATAAAATTATTTAATGGGTGTTATTATTATTAATGATGTGATGTGGGAAGGTGTGTGACCCATTAGATGTTGATAAATGAAACATGTGGTTTTTTATTAATTGAGTAATTCTTGAAATTAAATTTGAATACTAATAATTGGTGTTGTGTTATTAATATTATTCATTATATTAATACTAATGAGAAATTAATGAAATTAGTCATGGTATTTATTGCAATCAAATAAATGAATACGCACAGAGGAAGCGATGTGGTGCATTAATAATATTAAATGCGAGTTATTATTATGTAGGATAATAATAATAACGATGACGTAAATATGTATATATATATATGTATATATATCGGGATAATTAAATTAAATGGATTTAATTTAATAAAGTAAACCATTTTGAAATTAATTGGAATTAAATGGGGGCTCACAAATCTTGTAGTGTGATTGTGTTACCGTAAAAATCTCTTTCCACCCCTATACTGTGGTGATATTAATTATATGTTTTATATAATGTTTAATAAAATTTCTATAATAAATGATATGTTATGGGAATAAGGATGAGGCGCATGGTCCCATGTATCTTTACATAATTTATATAATAACTAATATATTATAATAATGATAACTGAAAAGAAATAAAATGAATGGTAATGAAATGCATGGGGAGGGGAGGCGTGAATTTCCCTTTCCCCTTTTTATAGTTATACATTTTATATATTATTATTTTAATAGTATAATAAATTATAATAAATGAAAAAGAATAAGTAGGCAACACATTTTTGGGTTTGTGATGAAATTTGGAGAAGAAAGGGGATTGGAGAGAGAAAGAAAAAAAGGAATAAGAGAAATAAGATTAAAAGAGAAAATAATGAAAAAGGGTGAATGGGTGTTTAATTCTAGCACTCAAAAAGACTCAAATCATGATTGATTTTGGAATTATGAAAAATAAATAAATAAATGATTAATAAAAAAAATATTGTTATTATTAATTTTGGTGATAGAACACCTATTTGTCTGCAACTTCATCGTGCGACCTCGGTTTTACGAACCGTCAGTGGTAGTGCAACCCTGACTTCGAGACAGAAATTATGAGTCCAATATTGGACTTATTTTTTAGGTTTCTGGATCGGGTACCCGAAACACTCGTGAATTAATAGATTAAATATTATTATTATTAAATCTTCGACCCGCCGTAACTCCCACGTGCGATATCCGATTGACCTGCCATCAGTGGCGATGTAATCTAGTCATTAATACGATCAATTCAAGTCCAATTTTGGGTATTAAATTATTGTTCATGTCTTGGGTCAATTAAAAACCTATTATTAATAGATTTTATTATTATCATTAAATCCATGGAAACCATGTGACGTGTCGTGTGTTGACTAGTCAAACAGTGTAATAGTTTTACAGTCACGTTGTGTATTCATTAATACATGCTGTGTAATGTTTTACCTTTTCATTTCCTATATAAGAGACGGTCACATGTTATATACAGACCTCTCTTCTTCTCCGTACGGCGACGCTCCATAATAACCTAAAATCCTTCCACCTAACTTCTTCATTCGGACTCCGATCGTCAATCCGTTAGTGACTGAGGGATCGTGTCAGTGAGGAGAACATCGTACACCCTATTCTTTTCCTTCTTCTTCAACTTCCTATCAGCAGTTTCTAACCGAGGAGACTACTGATAATTGACAGGAATGGAGGTCATTGAAGAACGACACTAAAAAGGTATGTTAAAACTTTGTTCTTGTATTCTATTTCTGATCCTACTTCCCTCATTTTACTTCCAAGCTACGACATCTAATCTCCATGTTGAGGGAGTTTCTTGTGTTGTTTATTTGGTGGATCCGTGACGTCCTTGGCGGGTGCAGTCGTTCTGGGAGAATCTTTGTGATCGTGGTGCTGGTGTTAGTAGAAGGACATCAGAACCTGTTGAGGTAGAGATCACATCTATGTCACTCGAAATTGTGCATCATTCGGGGTGGGTGTCCTCTTATTTACATGAAACACATTTTAACCGGTTTAATAAACGTAAGAACTAGATTATATAATGGGGATGGGAAGTTTTTGAATGGAGTTACATTATTTATATCCTGTGATATTATGTTGTGAATTGAATTACCTTCAGCCTATTGAAAATCATGGTCGTTGGGGCCATTTTCTTATGCAATTAAAGGTTTCCCTCTCCTCTTAGATTTTCTTATTGATGAAAATTTTATTGAATGTGGATGTTAGTTAATCACGTAATGTTGGTGGATTAAATACCTGGAACCCTTTTGTGATCACCCCGATTGAACAAACTGAAATAATAAACATGTGGGTGCTGGTTAGGGTTTATTTATGTAAAAGGGGTGTTTTGTGGGTTTTCGTGGATCGGGTGAGCAGTGGCGCTGCAGTTTTCTTGGTTCTGGGTTGGTGAATGTTATGTTGGTGAAGTGTAGTGGGGCTACGATAAATGGTATCAAAGGGATGATGATGTACGGGTTTCAGAGTGATTGTGGTTATGGTGGTTGGCAGTGGGGCTGCAGGGATGGGTTTGAATGTGAATACACTATGGTTTGTGAATAATAAATAAAATGTGGAAGATTTAATGAATGGTGGGGCATAGTAACAAAACCTGAATCATAATCAATGAGGTTGTTTGGTTAATAAGAAGGGACTTGTTTGTATTTCTTGTGTTTTCCAAACTTGATTTTTTGATGAAATGGATATGGTTTATGAATACTTGATCCAATTTGGTTTTTGATAGTTTCCCAGTAGTTAAAAAACTGAAAACTAAAGCTGTTGAACCATGAAAACATTAAATGGGGTTTTGGGATTGTTTGTTGTGTGCATACTCTCGAAGTAGCAGTGCCAAGGAACATGATCAGATCTTTGTGTAGAAGCCTTAGGATGGGCTGAGTGGTTGTCATACTTATATAAATCTGTATGTTCTATATTTCATTACGCACCCCACCCATGTTGAGCACATAGTTCCGAACACCTCCATTTTATGGGGGAGGGTGTTTTTCCCAACACTTCTATTAGTGGTTGGTTATTAGCTCCTTTCTGATTCCATACCCGGATAGCCCAAGTATCTTCGGGCAGGCTGTGATGTCCTGAGGTCCATTTTTAGCCCAAGAATCTTCGTACAGGGTAGTGTGGTGGTTGGCCTAGGTGTGTGAGGGCAGGTGGTTTCCCAAGTGTCTTTGGGATGTGGCTCAGGTGTCTTCGGTCATGGCAGTAGATCTTCTATCCCAGGTGTCTTCGGGCGTGGTGGTGGTTGTTGTGGACCAGGTGTTTGAAGGTGGGTTTTGGTAGTGGGACTGCGTGATGATGTGTCCCAGGTGTGTACGGGCGGGACTAGGCAGTGGGACTGCGGTGAGAATGGCAGGATTGGTCTTATGTGTAGGATGTCTTCAATATCCAGTGGGAAGGTGGTACGGGGTACCCATACTTTGATAACATTACTACTATTCTCTATTGACTTGTGTTACTTGGTGAGTGTGACCGGTGAGGCTGGGTGGATATATTCCTTGCAAGGTTTTGGTTCTTCTATTTTCTCACAGGCCATTAGGATGTCTCCCCACTTGTGCATGAGAGCTTTATGTTTCCCTACTGATTATACTTGTATGCTCACCCTACGTTTGCTTTCAGGTTTTCATGAGGACTATATGGACTGTGCGGGACCTTACTAGTCGGGACAGTTGGAGTTGTGGCAGTTTTCTATACTGTTGTTTCTTTTGGTATTGTACTTTTTTATCTTTCTGGTAAATGTACATTGTTTCAGAAAAATTTAAACATGCATGTTGGATTGGTTTGGCTCTATTTCTGTACAATTGTTCTTTTTCTTTTTGGTGGTTGACTTTTCCTATTTCCCGATCATAAATAATAAAAAGGGTAATGCCTCCGATATTTGTGAAAACCCATACCCTTGGTGCTAGTCTCCACCCCGGGGCCTACGGGAGGCAGGACTCGGGGGTCATTATCTCCCTCACACCTTTGCTAACTCCGGAGGAGAATCTTTGGTTGGAGGGGGTCGTGACATGTATTTTTTTTTAAAAAAACATAAGATTGGATATACATTTTCAAAAAGAAACTTCCACTAAATCAATCATGTGATTTATTTACGTTAAGTCAACTCTATATGTTTTCAACAATTTACATTGACTCAACCATAATTACCTATTGAATTAAGGTCACCACAATAACATTCATTAAATTATTTTCTATTTCTCTCCTAATATTCTTGAATTGAAAAACTCCATTCAAATATTTTATTGATGAAAATTTCTTCTAAAAACATGAAATTTTATCATGATCAAATGTAACTGATCCATGATGATTTAAAAATGAAATGTTTTCAAAAAATATATTAATAGTTTCATAATCTAATAAAATAATCTTATTGTAGAAAAAAACCTAGAAAAATTTAATACTTCAAAAAAATGAATCCTATAATCATATTAATATTTATTTAAAAATTTTAGTACAATTCAAGAAAATTAGAAAATGATAAAAGATAAAGAACTTGAACCTCATCAATCATTAAAAATCTTATTCTATCATGACAACCCATTATTTTTTGTATTATATTTTGACTAAAATTATTTGATGGTATTATCTAGTCTTAGAGCCTAAGAATTTAGTATTCTTATAATATATTCTGATCAATCATCAACTTATAGATCCATATAAATTTTAAAAATTCGTGATCCCATTATAATCATCTAAATTATATTAGAATAAATATAGATATGATAATGTTTAACCTATGACACTATCAATTTATCTTTAGGAATCTCTTTTAACAGTGACTATTAGATCCAATTAGTATCAATTTATTTTCTAATTAAGGTTTTAATTTTACAATTTCATAAATAATATTGTAATAATCCGATTTTCTATAATTAATATCCATGTGTCATAAAATTTGACACCATTATTGTTTGTCTATTTAAATAATATTCAATCCCACAAATAGATTTTTTATAGTTTTTATAATTAAAAAACATTCACATAAGCATAATTTTGAAAAACGATGAGTGAAATGTTCCTTAACTAACACCATTTCAATCCAATAGAGAGATATACAAGGAATCAGTATTACTGATGTGATCAAAACCTTAAATCCACATATGTGATTCATTGATTATGTTATGTAAAAAACCTTCCACTCTTGCATCCATATAACGAGGGAGCATGAGGCCAACTAATTTCATTGTTCATCTATTAATAATGAACTCAACATTGAAAAAAAAATAAAAAAATACTAAATTTTCTTTACTAGTTTCATGTTTTATTCCTTGTATCATTCCTAAAAAACAAGATCTAAAACCATCTTGAGTCTATCATTTAGTAGGATGTGTATAAGTTCCCATTAATCCATATAATTAAACATTAAGAAAAATAAATCTCTTCCAATCAATTCAAAATTTGGATTTTAAAATAGAAACAAAAAAATGGTTTACCTTCATTAAACCGTTACTTTGAATTTTTTTGATCATCTTTATCACACAATAGATAAATACATAGTGAATTTAAGTGTACTCTATCTTCAATCACTCATTTTCAACATGAATAAATCAACTCTTTCATCTTATTCTACATAAATTAACATAAAAGCCTTATTTATTTGCATTAGTGGAAAATGAAATTAAATATAAAAAATATTCAAACAAAATTAGTTCTATATTACATGGTATTGATTCTATTTTGGTTGAGTTCAAGCATGTGGTTTTCAAATAACTCACTATAAATTATTCATCACCTTATCAAATTAATGCCTCATCCCTCCATGATGATTTGTTTGGAATTAGTTGGGAATTATGAAGAGGAAATTATCTTATGTGATAATAGACTATTATATTATTAGGATTCAACATAAAAATAAATTAAGAGAGTTCTTCATCATAATTTCATTACGCCTTTAGATTCATATTTTATGACATTAATTCTGACCAAGATTTGGAATGATAATTTTAAAGGCCCATAATTTTCCTTGTATTTTTTTAATTGTATGGAAATATTATGAGTCTGTGAAAAATGAAATCCCATGATTCTAAGGCTAGGTGTGCCCGGAATAAATTTATGAACTTTTTTTCGGGTACATTCATTAATCCTGTGAGCGGCGTTTTTTAAATTTTTAACCGGTTCTCGAATTTGAAATACTAGGATACTGTTAGACTCAAAACACTAATATTGGCCTAATGAGATCGTGACCTCCACCGTAGTAGGTCGAGAGTGGACGTTAGTTTTTTGGAATTTCATGGGAAAATTAAAAAAATAATAAATTAAAACAATCAAATTTTATTTATTTATTTATTTGAAACCTCCCAATTGAATTTTAGGTGGTGGGGACCACTAGAACATTTCATTTAATGGGGGGGGGGGTAACTCTTCGGTGTCTCCAATTGATGTGCCAACTTTTAATTAACCATTTAATTAATTATTGAACTTAATTAAGTGGCTACTTGTCTCTTGGTTGGGGATTGTTGGAAAAGGGAGAACATGGGGGATAGCCTTTGGGGAAAGATAATCTAATGAATAATGAATCTCTGATGAGGATGATGCTTGAGCTCAGATCGAGAGCATGTTTCGGAAACAACAGACGTCAATGTATTTATCGTTTCCATCTGCTTCCTCAAGCCGACTCTAATGAACGTGGTAGGGGATTTAAATTTGGTTGTTCTTTACAGTTCTTCGTGGTTTCAAATTGATTCCTTCCTCATGAACCATATTATATAGGTCTAATGCTGAGGGTGTAGTCCAAACAAACATGACCTGGTCCCTCTACAAATTCATCGGGGTATGATGTGTTCTTCAATGGCGGGGGAAGGATGGTGGCTGGCACACCGGTCGTCCGCATAGAACTGTGGAAGTGCACATCTGTGCCATTGGTAGAAAAGGTGGCCATGGGCCGTTGGCCGCAGAGGATAGAGGATGGAGTCTGAAACACCAGCTGGCCACATATAGGTATTTTGGCTTGCGTTCGTGCATCTAGTTCAGTTGGAGGTTGCGGCCCAACGGTCGCGGCGGAGCCGGGCGACTCCCACACACCGGCTGACCGCTTGGTGAGGCTGTGGCAGGCGTCAGCACTGCCAGAGTAGGAGACTACTGCCACCTTGCTGTGCTGGAGGTTGGATGGTAGTTGACATCTAGCTGGCTACGATGTAGTAGTGGTGCACATTTGTGCCCCTCAGAGAAGAACTGGTCGGGAAACGGGTGTGTCGCGTCACACTGAGTGGGACAACTCTGTCGGTCCCACATGCCAGCAGGGCGACCGAACAACCCCTAGGCCGATCAGAATATTGGGGGGAACCTCCCCCTGAGTTGCAGTTACAGTGGGCCCCACCACCATTGACCACACCCAGTGGAGCAGACCGCACCCAGTGGGCTGGGCCAGAAACGGACTAGGACGGGTATGCCTTGGCCGGGTCCGTCCAACCAGGTCGGACCATACCTCATCCCATCAGAACTAAGATATGCCTTTTGGCCATATTTTGAGAACCAGTTATCCGTTTGATGAAGTGTCTGCTATTACGGAATCATTGGATCGAGACGTTCATTTTTTCTATAATCTTCTTGAGTTCTAGATATAGTTGGAGAGTGGCTGAGATGGATCGGACCTGCATCCAACCAATCCCTTAGAACTGAAATGCTAATAACATACAGACCGAGCATCCGATTGGGGTGCCGTCAGTTGCATTGGGTCCCTTATAACATGGAGGAACTTTGGAATACATCTTCATGTAAATTCATTATAATTGATGTATCTAATTATGGCTTGATGAGTGGAACTTTGGGGAATTATGCATCCTTAGTGAGAGAACACTATGGAATGTTGTACATGATGAATCTTCAGATCCTATAAGGGTTATCTTTGGATCCTATGTGGGTCAGCACTCAAAAATCCTGTGTGGGTCAACAGATACTGATCCAGAGTGGGTCATCTCCAGATCTTGTGTGGGTTAACAATAGAGCTTCTCGGTGATGTGGGATGATCTAGCAATACAAATAATCATCTATACATTCGTACTTATGTTATAACTGGCACAAGTGGTGTATTTACCATTGTGGTACTTACATTTTTGGTGATACCTATGTGGTATTATTCTGTGTGGCGTTACCTTTGTGATACCCACTTTTGTGGCAATACATGTGTGGTATTATTTTCTGTGGCGTTACATATATTATACTTACATTTGTGGTGATACATGTGTGGTATACATTTCTGTGGAATTACCTTGAAATACATACCTTTTTTGTGATACCTGTGTGGTATTCTTCTATAAGGAATTACCATCATGGTATTATTTCCTTCTTGGAACAATTGATATTTTTTCTATGGATTTGGGCCTTGTGTTTTTTCATGAATGAAATGGGAATACTTGATAACCTATGTATATATTTGAGCACATACCTATGAAGTCTTTAATTTTGTATTGATGCTTTGTGGTTTATCATTTGGTGATTTCAAGAGACCTTTGGGGGTCTTAGGGTCCCTACTGAGTTTTGTTATACTCACGCCTACATTTTTTATTCCCGCACATTGATGTGGCTTATGCAGATGACAGACAACGCTGACTGAGGACAAAGGTACCAGGACTAGAGGCTGCTCGGAGGTAAACCTTAGTCAAGGTGTACCATAGATAAGACCGTTCCAGAGTTGTACCTACCCTTTAGGAAGGATCCTTGGTGGGTGTCCAAAGTAGTTATTCTTCAGGTTTACTTTTACTTTCTAGTTGGGCTTTTATTCCATCCCCTTTAATTACTGTTCACACTCCTTTTACTAGACAGTTTACCATGTTCTCGTATCTGATTGTGTGCATGGTTGTGTGAGTTTATAGGTTATGAAGGCAATGCCTTCCCAGTTTTAGGGATAAGCATTTTCGTTTCTAGCTGCCAGCCCCTAGCCTATGAAGGGTGATCAAGGGGTAGTCACGACATGGGACCCAGGGGACATGTCATGACAATAATGAACATTTTAATACATACTTCCAAATTTTGGGAAATTTTTTTCTTTCAGGAGGACAAGAAAATGAATCACTGAATTAAATATCCAGCGTAATAGAAATTAACATCATTGAAGTGGTATCACATTAATCAATCATAAGATAAATGTTCACCAATAGTAAATAAATATTATTTGAAGGAAAATAGAATTTTTCATAAAAATATATGTATTTTTGTATTGTATAATAATTAATAGATTTTTTGTAGAAATATACCTCTCCCAAAGGCATTATACTGAACATTTTTACCAATTTAGTATCTAAAGATGGAAGATAATATTTTATGAATGTTTAGATCAATAAAATTTTAAAATTTAAGCAGCTTAAGACATTGTTATATGAGTGATAAAATGGGTCAAATACAAATTAAAAAAAATATTAAATAAAATACCCATTAATATTTTGAAAACAACATGTTATTTTAAAATTGAAAGATAAAAATGGTTACCAATTATGATATAATAATTAATCATGTTAAAATATTATTCTAGAAACAAAACAGTTTAAACAATAGTGAATAATTTTTATATCATATTAAAAAAAATTCATTTCATAATAAATGTTACTCACCCCCAAATTAATTTCTAGCAGGGGAAGATTTAAAACTAAACTCAAAAAAAATGTGAGAATAGAATTAATAAAATAAAATAAATTAAGAAAAATGATTAATACATCCCCAATTGGAAACAATATGAATTAAGTTGAGTTTATAATAATCTCCCTTACTCCCATAAACATGACTTCTCTTGTTATTATGATTCCATATGAGACATAATAAACAAATAATTATGATATTTATATTATATAACATCAATAATGAATCAAATAACCATATATCATTGAAGGGAAAAATTATAAATGTTTCATCCCCAAATGATGTTGAATATTTCTCTCCAAGAATGTCACATTATGTAAAACATCATTAAAATCATAAGAAAAAATAATTTATATAAAATGAAACAATTTAATTTGTATAATTATTAAAATTATAAAAATAAAAACTGTATAAAGAATAATGTGTTGATTCCAATAAATTACTTAGTTTATAGTCCTCAGTTAGAGTAAAAGAAATCTATAATTTTAGTCATAGAAATGAATTTCATGAACAACCAATGGTGTAGAAAATTGAAAAGATAGTAATCATTTTTTACTGACTCAAAAACATATTTTACATTCACTCTGAGGATTGTGAAAGGTATATAACAGTTATAATTTATCTTACATAGAATATTTTTGTGTCTAGAATTAAATAACAACACTTTCTGGACTTCTTTGAAATAACTATCATTATTATCAGAGTCCATAAAATATTTATCTCATCCCTTGAAAATTAATTAATTTTTAACACACTATCTTATAATATCATAATGTTCACTCTTCTATAATAATATTTTATAAATATTAGAATTAAAATTAATATTCATAGACATAAATTTCTGAAATGAAATGTGTTAATTATCTTCATGAATGTTAAAAAATTTCTCTAAATTAATTCTTCCAGGATGAATCCCAATATAGGTTTTAAATGAAATTACATAATCCCATAAAAATCATTTAATATCAACGAACAATCATTCCATATATAAGAAATAGTTTTCACTAAAATTTAACTGAGGTCCATATTTGACACTTCTGCTTGATCACTTGATTAAGGGTGATATGTGGTTCTAGATTTGTGGACACAACCATAATTTTTCATTAGTTATTTGAAAATTATTTTACTTAAATGAGTTCTGTTATTACTGATAATACCTATAGGAACTCAAAATCATAAAAAGATATACCTTACAATGAATTTCAGGGCAATAAAATCTGGGTTATTTGAATGTTCCACAACATATACCCACTCGGATCCATAGTCAATAACCATTAAAATTCACATATTCACAAGAGAAATTAGAAAATGTCCCATAGAGTAATAAACCCAAAAATATTACATTTTATCTTTATGAATTCTATTTTTTGAAACTCTTGTTTTCTTTTAACATTAACCAATCTCTATGATTTATCAGAACAACTAATTACACAAAAAGAATCATTTAAATGTGTGGACTAATTGAAACCATTTGATGGTATTTTTTAGCTATCCCACTACACCATTGTGGTCTCACCATAGTGAATAATGAAAACTGTAAATAATAAGCACCTTTCATTCCTATTGAACACATCTCCTAATAATTACATCATCACCCATTATAAATTAGAAGTTATTATCATTTAATGATCAGTTTAATTATGATTTTAATTTAATTTATTTATTTTATGAGATATAGTTGGGAACCACTACATTATCTAAGTAATTTAAAAAATATTAAATCCATGGAATCTATATAAAAACAGTACTTTTTAAAAATAAAAATAAAAATAAACATTCCTAGGGTTATTATCTTGAATTTAAGTTACCATAGAAATATATCATAAACATTAATCATTTAGGATCATATTTATCATTAATTTATATTTCAAACTAATATAGAATGAGGTTCCATTATACCAGTCTTGATTTAGTTTCATTTTTTGATAATAAGTATTTCAATGTTTAACCGTCAGTAAACATAATGAATTTGGACACACTATATAATACCTAAATTTTTTCCAAGGAAAAGACAACATAAAAAATTCATTCTCAATTACGGTGTTATATTTTGGGCATCAAATTGAAACCTACTATCACAATACAAAACATTAATCTACCACAAATTTCATAATAATAAAATTTTCACAACATCAAATCCCAAGATTCATTCTTTAATTAAAATAGAATCTTCCAATTGGGATAAATGATAATGGATGAGGAGGAGATAATTAAATTCGGAAGATTTAAATATACAAGGAATTTTTCATCAATAATTACTTCTATATCATCAAAAAAATTTACAGAAGGGATATGTGATTTTATAAAAACATTTCATGAATTTATAGTAAGAACTAGAATGTCGAGGATAAAATTGATCATCTATCATTCCAAATATGGGGAAGCTTTTTAATTACGTAAATTTTATCATTTCAACCCTATATAGAAGTATTATACACCTTATCACCATGAAAAATGACTTTGATAAATAAAAATTCACATTTTTTCAAATTAATTACAATATTAGTCTCTAGGAATATCTAAAATTAATATTTTATACATTTTAAACATAATACAAAAGAACATAATACAATGGAAATATCATTGATTAAAACCATTATGATCCTCTCAATCATGTCTAAAAATGTAGAAATAATATATCATTTAAACGTATTTGTTGCAGCACATAATTCAAAGCATATTTTTGTAATAAAATATCTAAAATGTGAAAGTGAAAGTGATTCCTTCATGGTAATAATGAATTACTAGAATATAATGGTAACAAGAGCAACCATCACTAAATTTGAAAAAATATTTTCCAGCTATTCTCTAAAAAATTTATCTAATAAAGGTATGGGAAGAATATCATTCCTGAAGGATGGATTATGTTTTTTTAAAATATATGAACTCCCGACTTAGTTACATTTCCTGACATAATTTGTTCAATATATTCTTCAATAATAATATTGAATTTTCCTTATTTGAAACATCATATACTAGGTTGACTCAATAAATATCTATTATGGGATATATTTATTCATCATCTAACAATTTATTAACTTCCTCTATTATAACTGCTTTTTTGTTTCTATTTAGTTATTTTCTCTCTTTAGCATTTCAATGTGATCAAATTCTATTAGAATTATTTTCATGTGGAATAATGGAATGACCCATTTATATTCTCAATAGTCAATATAATTATATTTTTCAACTATTTCATGGCAATCAATATCTTTTATTCTAGGTCATTATTGATTTTTTCCTGACCTTTTTTCAAAGTCAATTGATGATTATATTCTAAATTTAGATATAAATTTAATTTTATTTCTCCTCATAATTATCATGGTCTTATTCAATTTCACCCTATTTATTATCATGATGATCTACCTATTTTATTGAAGAATGAGAAACATTCTTAAGAATTTCTAAAAAATATATCACCTCAAGAATAGAAATTCAACATGTAAACATATTTTCAAATTGTGAATTAATTTTTTATCCATATAAGGAAACCAACTAGATTTATATCTTTATCATTAACATATCTATAAAAATATAAAATCTTTTAAATTTTATGAACTGTTGAAAATCATATTTTCACTCCCCAAACATAAAATTCAGTAGTCCCTTAGACCCAATAATAATATCCCCCAAGTTTCTATGAAGATACATACCTTGATGAAAAGTACTACCATTTCAAACTCTATGTCCTTAACAATAAAAATATTTCAAAAAATATTTTCGCCTCAAAATAGCTGATCATATACTCTTCATAAATTATTTTCAAAGTATTAGTTACATGGTTGTAAAACCATAAGGGTGGGTTTCAATGATAATAATTGAGAATATTGAAATAATGAAAATAGAAATATATTTATTCTTTCAGAAAGACCTAAGTTATAATTTATCTATCCACTAATCAATATGGTTTAATGATAGACAAATCTCCCTAGATATTTCTGTCTTGGTCAGAATTTATTTTTATTGAAAAAATATAACTCTTGATTATGGGTTTATGTGAAAAATTACTCTATGGTTTTCTTATAAGAGAAATTATTTTTTGAGATATCAGATATTAAGGAATATGAATTAAATATTTTAGGAATGGAATATTCAGAAGTATATTTTTGGAGAACCCATGTAATTAATGAAAATATGGTTTTTTATTTTCGGTGATAATTTTTTTGTAATTGGATGGATGGGTATTAATTCTTAATAATTCTAGGAATCTACACAATAACTTCTACCAGATTTTAATTCAACTTGTTCATTTACTTTTTGAAGTCTATTTCTTCTTGTTATTTTTTAACAATTAGATTAATTTATGATTAAATACTAACATACACAATTTATGATTCATTACTATATTGATTTTGGTATTTATATTATTCTATTATTTCATTTTAAAATCCCTCATGTTCATCTCAAACTGCTGATTGGGTTTTTAAACTACTTATAGTAACCAAAACCATGATATTTTCCCAAGGGCTGATTTCCATACTACTATTATGTTTCCAAAAATCACATGATGTTAAATTAAAATCCAATTACCAATTTAAAAATCAATATTATAGTTTCTTAAATCTTTTTGATCTTTTTATAAAACATTTTGTGTTTTGAGTGTGTCAAAATCAACATATAATGAATTGAATGAACTGATTATCTGCTAAAATGTACCTTCAACACCCCCTATAAATTAAAAGTCTCAACCCTAGGTAAATTTTTTAATTCATATAATGATATACTTTGGTAATCTAGTAAATTAAGTTTTATTAATATACCAAACACTTTGTTGACCAAACTAGTTTGGTTTAAATATCCATTAGTATAATTATATTAAAATGGATCATCATTTTCATACATTATAGTACCATATACATCTAAATTAATATATTTTATATGATGGTTATATATGTTAATGGTTTGGAATGATGTTGATGAGTTCAAAAACATATCATATTATTGGCACTATATTTTTTTAGTTTTATTCTGTTTTAGACAAAAAGCATGAATTAAACATTGCATCGTATTTTGGTTTATGAATGTAATGGCCCAGACCTCTTCGGCCGATTCCTTTGTGAAAAAGAAGGTCAAGAAGTGTTCTGGAGGGTAAAATTGACTTTTCCCACACTTTCTAGAATTTTGAAACTACACGCCGTGTAGTTTGAGTACACGCCATGTACCCCCTTTCTGGGTATACCCTGTGTTGCAGGCCGTGTCATCGCTGTGTGAAATAATGGATGCACGCCGTGTGTCCAGTTCTACAAGCCGTGTAGTCCTTCACCGCGTACGCATTACCAGTCAATGGTCGTGTACCGTGTTGGAGCTGTGTCCTTGCCGTGTGCAATAAATGAGTACATTCCGTGTGTCTAAACTACACGTCGTGTAGTCCTTCCCTGCGTACGTGTTACCCTCAAACCGTGTGTTGACCTGTCAACGGCCGCGGAGCTGTGTTGGAAGCCGCGTGGAGACCGTGTAAAATAACCAAGTACATGTTGTGTACCATAAAGTACATGCCGTGTACATTTACTTTTTTTCTCCTATAAAAGGAGGGGTCCCCTCCCCCTTTCAATTCTCTCCTCTCCTCCCCTTTCCTCTGAGCAGAGCTCTCCTAAGAGACTCGAAAGCTCCTTTTCTTCCATAACTTCTTTGTCTGAGCACCGATTTACAATCCGTCAGCGGCCACTGGATTGTAACAACGAGGCGGAGCTTCCGAGCTTGGATCTGTTTTCCTTCCTTCAGCCTTTCCTTTCCGACATCCACCCGAGGAGGTTTTTCCGGGACCCGACAGAAGTGACGGACGCTGACAGATGTCTTATATTATTGATCTGGGGGAGCACTGTGATCAGAAACTATTGAGGTAGGTATCTTACATTAGTCTCTCTAAATTGTGCATCATGCGGGGTGGGTTTCCTCTTGTTTACGTGGAACACAATTGAACCAGTTTAATAAAGATAATAAATGGCTTATATAACGGGGTTGGGATGTTTTGATTGATGTTACTTTATATCCTGTGATATTATGTTGTGAATTGAATGAGCTTCT
This sequence comes from Viscum album, assembly GCA_963277665.1. NCBI lineage: Eukaryota > Viridiplantae > Streptophyta > Magnoliopsida > Santalales > Viscaceae > Viscum > Viscum album. Next base: position 604,768,731 of record OY728122.1, read on the forward strand.
GCCTACTGAAAATCATGGTCGTTGAGGGTCTTTGCTTGCGCAATTAAAATTTTCCCTATCTTTCTAGACCATTTTTATGGATGGAACATTGTGGAATGTGGAAATTGGTTAATCACGTAAAGTTGGCTGTTTATAAATCTGGAAACCTTGGGTGATCATCCCGGTTAAAAAAATGGAATAATGAACATGTGGGTGTTGGCTTGGATATGTGGAATGTGATGGGGGTGTTTTTTGGGTTGTTGTGGATAGGGTGAGTAGCGGGGCTGTGGTTGGCTTGGTTGTGGGTTGGTGTAAATGCTATGTTGGTGACGGGCAGCGGGGCGGTGATAAGTGGTGTTAAAGGGATAATGATGTATGGTGCAATTGTGGTTATGGTGGTTGGCAGCGGGGCTGTAGGGATGGGTTGAATGTGAACGGACATTGGGTTGTGAATAATAAAGGTGGAAGAGTTAATGAATGGTGGGGCGCGGTAATGGAACGGAGTTACTAATCAATGGGGTTGGTTGGTTGGTAATAAGGACTTGGTTGTGTTGCTTGTGTTTTCCTAACTTGATTTATGTATGGCAGGGATATGTTTTACGAACGATCGTTGTGGTTGGTTGTGGATAGTTCCACAGTAGTTAAGGAACTAAATAAAGTAATTTTGCTGAAACGTGAAAACCTAAATGGGGTTGCGGTTGTTTGTTGTATGCATGCTTCACAGTATCAGTGTCGAGGCACGTGTTCAGTTTCTCTGTTTAGAAGCCCTCGGTTGGGCTATGTGGTTGGTATATATATATATATATCTGTATCTTTTGTGTTTTATCGCACCCCATCCATGTTGACCACATAGTGCCGAACACTCCCATTTCATGGGAGAGGGTGGTTATCCCTTTGATACTAGCTCCATCCTTCTCCTTCTCCCCTAGGCTTTGATGGCTTGAGGCGACCTTACACCTATGACTACTCATGTAGGTTTCAATTAGGGTGGATTTAGCCCAAGACTCTTCGGGCAGGTTCTACTGGTTCCCAAGAATATTCGAGATGAGTCTCAGGTGTGTGCGGGCGGGATACGTGGTTGTGAGGCCCAGGTGTGTGCGGGCGGGATACATGGTTGTGGGGCTCAGGTGTGTGCGGGTGGGATACATGGTTGTGCGGCCCAGGTGTGTGCAGGTGGGATACCTGGTTGTGAGGCCTAGGTGTTTGCGGGCGGGATACATGGTTGTGAGGCCCAGGTGTGTGCAGGCGGGATACGTGGTGGTGAGGACCAGCTGTGTGCGGGCAGGGAGAGTGTGGCAGCGTCAGGATGTTTGCTGTTAGGAAGAGTAGCTAACTAAAGGGAAATGGTGTGGGTACCCAATACTCTTGTTTCATATATACTACTACATGTTGTTCTTGTGTTCTGGTGAGTGTGGCTGGTGAGGTTGGGTGGATAGAATTCCTTTCTAGGTTTCTTCTGTTGTTCTCACGGGACATTAGGATGTCTCCACACTTGTGCACAAGAGCTTTAGGTTTCCCTACTGAGTATAATTGTTTTCTCACCCTACGTTTACTTTTAGGTTTCCAGGAGGACTACCAGGGCCGTGCGGGACCCTACTAGTTGGACAGTTGGAGTTGTTGCAGTTTTTATTCTCTTGTTTTCTTTTGGTATTGTACTTTTATCTTTCTTGTAACTGTACCTTGTTATAAAATTATTTAACCATGCATGTGGGCTTGGTTTAGGATTATTTATATACACTTGTTCTTTTCCTTTTGGTGGTTGACTTGTCCTATTTCCTGATCCTAAATAATAAAAAGGGCAATGCCTCCCATATTTGTGAAAAATCATACCCTTGATGCTAGTCACCACCCCGGGCCCTACTGGAGGCGGGACTCGGGTGTCATTATCTCCCTTTCACCGTTTCCAGCTCAGGAAGGGCATCTTTGATGGGAGGGGGTCATGACAGAATGGTATCAGAGGTGAAGGATAAGAGATAGGATGGAGTTTGAAGTTTGGCACAATGAGGATTGCATGGGATGGTAGGGTGACAATGTTAGTCAATCATGGTGTGTGACATAGGCCAGGGAAGACCGGCTAGGACACAGGATTTTAGGGCCCCCTGTTATCTGATGCAAGGACTCTGAGCCTATCGAACGACCAAGTGAAACTACATTGATTGCAGGGTAGAGACCATAGGGAAGGTACATTCATCATCATGTTTGTGTTTTACTTGATTTGGGTGTTCTGGGGAAAGAAATTGAAATAAAATGATAAAATAAAACAGTGAGATTTTCATTACTACTTGGGCTTAGGCGATCTTTGTTTACCGTATAGCTATGACACCTGGACGTCGTCCCCGGGTGGCTCAGACGGCCGAGGCCCAGTACATTCAGGCGGTCGATCAGTTGTGGATTGACCGAGAGGAGGAAGATAACAATTGGTAGAAGACAACATGTTATTTTCAGCGGCAAAACCTCAAGAAGTACGAGGGTAATACTTTGGATACAAAGATGGAGGGGTGGCTTGAGGAGCTAGGGATCTCTTTTACATTGATCCGTGCTCCAAGAGAGTATTGGGATCCCCTAGCAGTCAGTCATCTGAGAGGTGCGGCGCAACAGTGGTGGACACTCTACCTCAGAGAGAGGATAGAGGCAGGGGTTTCTTTGGGCTGAAATTGAGAAAGAATTACGAGAGGAATTCCTTTCTTCCATGATCATGGTGGAGAAAAGGCAGGAGTTACTCTCCCTTCAGCACGGGAGTATGTCAGTACGAGGGCTAGGGATCATGTTCAAGGATCTCTTGCACATTGCTCCAGATCTCATTCCGGATGGGGAGTCTCGGGCGAGACGTTTGGAAGAGACGCTTTGTCCTTTGCTCCAATATGATGTCACCCCCTTCATCCTTCCGATGTAATTGGAGGTACAGAAGAAGGAAGAGGTTGTAGAGAGGATGCACTCGCTGGGAGATGCACCCCGAGAGGGGATCCAGCTGGGCTCGACGAAGGGGAAAGCAGTCAGCAGCAAGTCTCCTATGACGGGACCTTCCAGGTTCAGGCCAGTGGGGAGCAGGCCCCAACAGTTCTAGTTCAGATCTTCGGGTCCTCGTCCCTTTTTCACGAGCCAAGGACCGATGTGTGTTTCTTGTGGAGGTTTTGGGCACATTCAAAGTCGGTTCCAGACCCGATCTCAGTACGGTGGAGGTGGGAAGGTTCAACGCCCACCTCAGCATCACCAGGTGCCAGCGAGGCCCTTCCAGTAGCAGCAGGACCATACTCCTCCGAGGGAAGACATTTTGGGAGGAGGCCGACCTCGGGGTGCTCCTCAGGGACCTCTAACAGGGCGTGGTCGGGGATGTGGATGAAATCAGAGACGTAGAGGAGTTTGGTGTGGACAGCTTCACACAGCAGAGTTGACAACTCTGGCAGGACCATAGGTGGTGCAAGGTACGATTTGTTTTTTCAGCACTCTTGTTTCTAATTTGTTCAATTCAAGAGTTTCACAATCCTTTGTTGCACCTGGTCTAGCCCATTCTTTGGTACTAGACGTAGAGATACATTCCATACCAATGGTGTTGAGTATAGTAGTTGGAGGCCAGACCAGCGTATCTTGTGTTTTCCAGGGATGTGGGCTGACGTTCGGACCACACCAATCTAGTGGGGACTTTCATCTGTTACAGATGAAGCTATACAATGTCATCATAGGCATCGACTGGTTGTTTTTTGTTCGTACCGTTATCGACTGCTTCTGAATAAGAGTCGTTTTCTCCGACGTGGATGAGCAATGTGTAGATTTTGTTGGCGAGAGGAGCTATCAGGTGGGAAGCCAATGTGTGGAGCCTCTCATTTCCTTGTTTGGTGGGATATTAGTTGTTCTAGCTGATACAAAGATGATGGATGTCCCAGATGTTTTTGGGGAGTTCCATAATGTTTTTCCTGAGGATTTTGTGACTCTACCCCCCCCCCCCCCCCGACGTGATGTTGAGTTCGGGATATACTTATAGCCTTGTGCCCCTCCTATTTCTATGACCCCTTATCGGATGTCACCTTTGGGGTTGCGGGAGTTGCAGATTCAGATTGACGATCTGATGGAGAAGGGTTTTGTTCGCCCCAGCATATCTCCATGGGGTGCTCCAGTTTTTTTCGTGAAGAAGGAAGACGGTGGTCTTAGGCTATGCTTAGACTACCGAAGGTTGAACCAGGTAACATTCAAGAACCACTATCCCCTTCCAAGGATAGATGATCTCTTTGAACAACTGAGGGGAGAAGGTTGGTTTTCTAGAATTGATATACTATCTGGATATCATCAGCTAAGGATAAAAGACAGGGACATCTAGAAGACTGCTTTTAGGTGCAGGTATGGGCATTTCAAGTTTGTGGTGACGCCGTTTGGAGTTACGAATGCACCAGCTGTGTTCATGGGACTTATGAACATTGTTTTCTGGGAGTTTATGGACCGGTTCGGTGTTGTGTTTATCGATGACATCCTGATCAACTCAAGATCAGAGGAGGAGCACGTTGAGCATCTCACGGTAGTCTTGGGTGTCCTTTGACACCACCAGCTTTACGGGAAATTGTCTAAGTGTAAGTTCTTGATACAAGAAGTACACTTCCTTGGGCATGTGGTGTCTCAGCATAGAGTTTCAGTGGACCCGTCTAAGGTGGAGGCAGTTGTTTCTTGGGCATCACCCAAGAGCATGGTAGAAGATCGTACTTTCCTAGGGTTATCAGGTTACTATCGCAGGTTCGTTTCAAACTTCTCTCGAGTTGCTTCTCCATTTACAGCTTTGACTACTAAGAACTAGGTCTTCCTATGGAGCGAGAAGTGTCAGAAAGCTTTCGACTACCTAAAGGAGAGGATGGTCAGTGCTCCCGTACCCAGGTTTCCAGAGGAAGGGTTGTTGTATGAGGTGTTTTGTGATGCTTCTTTCCTTGGTCTGGGGTCCATGCTGATGCAAAATAAGGGAGTGATCTGTTATGGGTCTAGGATGTTATTCCCTCATGAGCATAAATATTCAACCCATGACCTAGAGCTTGCAGCAGTAGTGTTCACACTTAAGTTGTGGTGACATTACCTCTTTGGGGATCACTTTTTGGTCTTCTCAGATCACAAGATCCTGCATTATATCTTCTCCCATCATGACCGGAACTTATGGCAGTGGAGATGGGTCGAGTTTCTCCAAGACTATGACTTTGAGATCTCTTACACTGCAGGTAAGGGCAACGTTGTGGCTGATGCACTGATCAGGAAGTCACATCAGGAAGTAGTTCGGGAATCCACTAATGCTTGGAAAATGATGGGAGAGTTGGCCGCCTTGCACGTGGATGCCAAGGTAGAAGGTGTTAGAGGATATTTTTTTTCAGATGACGGTGATGTCCTCCTTGTTGTAGTGGGTGGAAGAGTCCCAGTGGGGGGGACCCCGAGGAGGAAGTGATGCGGGATCATGTCGATCATGGGAACGCTCCAGAGGGATGGTCATAGGACAGCCGACAACGAATGCTTTTCCATGGACGGTTTTTTGTTCCGGAGGCAATGTGTGAGGGAGTTCTCCGAGAGTTACATAGCTCAGCCTTGGAGGTACATCCAAGAGTTTCCAAAATGTACCGAGTCCTGAGGGACAGTTTTGGTGGCCTGGGGTGAAACATGCAGTGGCAGAGTTTTTGGCTAAATGCCTAGTGTGTCAGCAAGTGAAGGTTGAACATCGTGTTCCCAGTGGTTTGTTGCACCCTTTAGATGTCCCTGAGTGTATGTGGGATGACATCTCAAAGGACTTTGTCACAGGACTACCCAAAGATCAGGGTGGTTATGATGCTATCTGGGTAGTGGTGGATCGACTGACGGAATCAGCTCACTTCATAGCAATTAAGGAGTCAGTCCCGGTGAGTAACTTGGCACAGAGGTACGTAGGTGAGGTTGTGCAGTTGCATGGAGTCCCAAAGACTATCGTCTCAGATCGGGATACTATGTTTACCTCACGAGTCTGGAGGGGGTTACAGCATGCTTTTGGCACACAGCTACGCCTTAGCACTGCTTTCCACACCCAGACCGATGGGCAGACGGAGCAGACTATCCAGACGTTAGAGGACATGATGCGAGCATGCGTTCTGAATTTTGTAGGATCATGGGTACGACACTTGCCTTTAGTAGAGTTGTCCTACAACAATAGTTTCCACTCGACTATTGGAATGGCACCGTTTGAGGCTTTGTATGGAAGTCCATGTCATTCACCCATTTGCTAGGCAGAGGTTGGTGAGATAGGTGCTCTTGGTCCAGAGGTAGTGCAGAGCACCACAGAAAATGTCCAGCTTGTACGTGAGAGGATGAAAGTGGCTCGGGACCGACAGAAGTCTTATTCTGATCATCGGAGGAGACCCTTGGAGTTCGAGGTGGGAGATCATGGGTTCTTGAAGGTTTCCCCTCGACGGGGGCAGCAGAGGTTTGGGAAAGGGAGTAAGCTCTCACATATGTTCATCGGACCTTTTGAGGTGCTAAAGCGAGTCGGTGAGGTGTCATATCAGTTATCCCTTCCACCTCAGTTGCAGAAGGTTCATGACGTCTTCCATATCTTCCAACTTCATCGGTACTTACACGACGACTCCCACGTTATCGAATGGGGAGAGTTAGATATGGGAGACGATGCGACCTTCAGGGAACGACCAGTCAGGATCGAGGATCGTAAAAAGAACGTGCTCCGTGGATGATCCTTTCCATTGGTTCATGTGTTGTGGAGGCATGACGACCTCGAGGAGAGCACTTGGGAGTGGGAGACCCAAATGCACGCTCAGTACCCAGAGTTGTTTTGACTTGTGTTTTCCCTTGTTATTCTGAGCTTTGTGTTGATGTTGTACTCTGTACCTTTGATATATGGAATGATTGGATTTTCGGTTGTGAGAACTTTTGTTTCGTTGTTCCCTGGTAATGTGTAACATGTCCGGATGTGTGGGGAAAGGAAAAAACCAGACCCTTAATCAAGACGCATTAATGAGGATGCGATTGAACCTTTGCAGGTGAGTTAGTTCTGCCTAAAGCGGATAATATCTCGACATAGGAGAAGGAATTTCCAAAAACCACATGTTCAGTAGTGTATTGAAAAATCCTAATGTAGGAAGTGTGAAGACCCAATTATTAATCGAGATGCTTTAATGAGGATCTGATTGAACCCATGCAGGAGAGTCAGTGCCGCCTAATGCGGATAATATCTCGACATAAGGAAAGGAATTCCTAACACTTATGATTAGTGTTTTTGGCTGGGTTCCTGTTGTAATGAGAAACCTAAGAGGTATCTTATTGGGTTTCCTCTGGTTTGGTTTTTGAATTCTCGGGGTCGAAAATGTTTTAAGAGGTATCTGATGTAATGGCCCGGACCTATCCAGCCCATTTCGTTGTCAAATAGAAGGTCAAGAAGTGTTCTGGATGGTAAAATGGACTTTTCCCACACTTTCCAGAATTTTGAAACTACACGCCGTGTTGTTTGAGTACACGTCGTGTACCCCTTTTCCGGGTATTCCCCGTGTTGCAGGCCATGACCTCGCTATGTGAAATAATGGGTGCACGTCGTGTGTCCAGTTCTACATGCTGTGTAGTGCTTCCTCGGGTACGTGTTACCAGTCAACGGACATGTATTGTGTTGGAGCCATGTCCTTGTCGTGTGAAAGAATTGAGTACACGCCATGTGTCTAAACTACATGCCGTGTAGTCCTTCCCCACATATGGGTTACCCTCAAACCGTGTGTTGACCAGTCAATAGCTACAGAGCCGTGTTGGAAGCCGTGTGGAGACCATGTAAAATAACCGATTACACTCCATGAACCATAAAGTACACGCTGTGTACTTTTCATTTTCTCACCTATAAAAGGAGGGGTCCCCTCATCCTTTCAATTCACTCCTCTCCTCCCTTTCCCTCTGAGCAGAGCTCTCCCAAGATACTCGAAGTCTCCTTTTCTTCCATAAATTATTCGTCTGAGCTCCGATTTATGATCCGTCACTGCCCACAGGATCATAACGATGTGGCGGAACTTCCAAGATTGGATCTATTATCCTTCCACCAGCCTTTCCTTTCCGAATTCCACACGAGGAGGTTTTTCCAGGACCCGACAGAAGTAACGGACGCCGACGGATGTCTTCTAATGTTGATATGGGGGAGCGCTGTGATCAGAACCTGTTGAGGTAGGGATCTTACCTTCGTCTCTTTAAATTGTGCATCATGCGGGGTGGGTGTCCTCTTGTTTACGTGGAACACATTTGAACCGGTTTGATAATGATAATAACTGTCTTATATAACAGGGTTGGGAAGTTGTGATTGCTGTTACTTTATATCCTGTGATATTATGTTGTGAATTTAATGAGCTTATGCCTAATGAAAATCATGGTCTTTGGGGGCCTTTGCTTGCACAATTAAATGTTTCCCTATCCTTCTAGACCATTTTTGTGGATGGAACTATGCGGAATTTGGAAATTGGATAATCACGTAATGTTGGCTGTTTAAAAATCTAGATCCCTTGTGTGATCACCCTGGTTAAACAAAAACAGAATAATGAACATGCGGGTGTTGGCTTGGATACGTGGCATGTGATGGGGGTGTTTTGTGGGTTGTTGTGGATAGGTTGAGTAGCAGGGATGCAGTTGTCTTGGTTGTGGGTTGGTGTAAATGCTATGTTGGTGACGGGCAGCGGGGGGGGGGGTGATAAGTGGTGTTAAAGGGATAATGATGTATGGTGCAATTTTGGTTATGGTGGTTGGCAGCGGGGCTGCGGGGATGGGATGAATGTGAACAGACTTTGGGTTGTGAATAATAAAAGCGGAACAGTTAATGAATGGTGGGGTGTGGTAATGGAACAGAGTTAATTGTCACGACATGTACTCGGGGCATGTGCCGTGACTACCCCAAGCCCGCCTTCCATAGGCCAGGAGCTGGCGACTAGCACCAAGGCGTAAATCCCAGTAAAAGGGAAGGCATTTCCATTGTAAAGTAAACAAGCACCACAGAGTAAGCATGCATAAGAAGTAAACACTATGTAAAAGCTGGTACAACAGTAAGTGCAGAAAAGTAAAGGGGCCGGAAATACAATCCCAACTGTAAAGTACAACTGAAAGGGGAAAAATAGCAACTGAAAGGAAAAGCTGCCATGTCGAGCCGTCCTCTGGAACTCCCAATTGAAGGGTGAGTATAGATAGCCTCTACAGCTCCTCGGTCCAGCCGTCCGCTTCGAGTACACCCCGCCCAGTGGTACACTTCCTGGTACCGTCCTGCACTGCAAGCCTCCACCACGATCAGCGCTGTTCGTTATCTGCAACCAACACAACGTAGTGCGGGCATAGCCCGTGCAGGGGTGAGTATAAGCTACTCATTAGTGACCCCGAGACCCCCGAAGGTCTCCCAGAATCCACAAAGGATAAACCACAAAGGAAAGATACAATCACGAAGTAACATCCGACACTGCTTTGGTATATGCACATACATATACCTAAGTCATCAATTCCCTTCTGGCTCCAACATCTGAGCCCAAGCACAACCCAGTCCACACAGGAAAGAAAAACGTAAATCCACACAGGATAGCGCAACAAAATCCAAAAAGGAAAGAAAAACATAAATCCACACAGGATAGCACAACACAATCCACAAAGGAAAGCAAACAGGATTCATCTCACACAGGTACTTCTTCGTATGACGTTAGAGATGATCAGATGTAGTGACTGATTCATCTAAGCCATCAGACCCACAAAGGATCTGAAGGTACTAAACCTCGCAATGACCCACATAGGATCGATCATGAAGTTGAACCCAAAGCTATTGGGAAACTCCTTATCCATCTAGTATAGTGGTTATGCCGCTATAACCATGTGCTTCCCTCTTACCTTGGACTGCTGTAGTACTCCACCTATCGGGTACTGTGGGCCTGCTGCTACAACCAAGCACTCCCCCATGCCGCTACAACAAAGTGCTCCTCCGTCGTGGGTCTGCCGCTACAACCAAGCGCTCCCCTGTGCCACTACAACCAAGCGAACATATGTCGTGGGTCTTCTGCTACAACCAAGCGCTCCCTTGTGCCGCTACAACCAAGCGCATCTCTTTCGTGGTTCTGCCGCTACAACCAAGCGCTCCCCCTCAAAGCCTCCAGAGGTACTACTTCTGTTGAGTACCGTGGGTCTGCCGCTACAACCAAGCGCTCCTCCATCGTGGGTCTGCCGCTACAACCAAGCGCTCCCCATTGGACTATCCATAACACACTGAGTCGTTCGATCCGCAGTCGTCAAGTCTCAACAGGCTCTAGGGTTTCCGAACATATCATGCTCGTTCCGGGAGGGTCCACTCCACTAACTAAGAGGTCGATGCATAAACTGACATGTAGTCCGGAGTTGATGTATCCCAAGATGTACCATAGTGGTCACTTCCGAAAACACGGAGGATTCCCGTACTGTTTTCATCATCGTCGCAGTCGAATCCACCGAGAATCTCTGTATAGTCGTCGTCGTCGAAGTCGTAGCTAGCACTAGGGTCCTCGCACACAGCAAGCTCGTTCGGGAGGGTCCTCTCCACGAGCCGATAGGCTGATACATCAACAGACACAAGGTCCATAGTTGATGTATCCAAAAGTTCTGTATCGTCAACAGGAACTCAACGCCGCAGACGGCGCGTCAATCAGACGCCCAGTCTGAGAGTTATTGGCTTTTTCGTCATAGGGCCCCGGTTGGTTTTTAAGGAAAAACCTACCTGACCATACTCCACCTACATCCAAACCACAGGCGGAGTATGCCAAAAGATCCATCTCACTTAGAGGAATCCAACAAAGTCAACGGCACGCCAATCGGATGTCCGAAGCTCATGATATGAGAGTTTCCGTTCCGAGGGCCCGGTTGGTTTCGTGGACGAACCAACTCGGCCGAACCCAAAGTATTCCGAAACCTTGAGTGAAGTATACCGAAACGAACGTATCAATCCAAGAATCGCGTTTCTACTGACCACGCGTCAATCGGAGGCCCGTAGCTCAAGTTAAGGGAAAAAGACCAAAAAGGTCCGGGAATAGGGGGTCTGGGCCCGTGCCGACCCCCCCTGGGTCGGCCGAATCGGGTCGACCCAAACCAGGTCGACCAGAAATGGGTGGAACCGACCCGGGTCCAACTCAGCTGGACCCTGTCCGGCCCGACCAGGGCGCGGCTCGGGCCGGCTCAGCTCGGCCAAGCGGCCGAGCAACGCGGGGGGCGCGCTGCCCCCGCATGACAACGCCGCGGCCCCCGCGGGGGGCCACCCTGGTCAACGGACGCGGAAATGCCACATCCTATGTGCGCCGGACCCGCACGGATGCGGGTCCGCTGGCGCCGCCGCCACCTCGGCTGAAGTCGCGGCAGCCCTTTCTGGGGGCGCGCTGGGGCGCCGCCGCCTGTGACTGCCGGCGCCGCCGGTGGCTTCCGCGGGCCACCAGAGTCGCTCCGGTGGTCCAATTCTGTTCCCGTCTGCGCCGCTGCTCCTCCCGGGACCCGTTCTTCACGTAGAAATCATCAAATCGCCATTGTGGCATGTTTTTTCGTCACCCGCCAAATCCGCACAACAACGAAGAACTGCGGAGGGTTGTCGGGTCGTGTTCGTTTTGCCCGTATCCTCCGTGTTAGATGATACAAATGGGAAGATAATTACCACATAAAAAACGTATCAATTTTTTTTAATAATTTAAAATTTCACTTGATCCAGGTTCTTTTGTTTTAGAAGAAAACAATTATGGGAATAAAAAGGTATTTCCAAATAAAATCCCTACCTCGTCGTACGTGCGTTCTTCCCGGAATTGACCGTCGCGGAACAAGTGGAGCATCGCGTCGACGATCTCAACAGATGATCGAAGATTTTGTTGTGGATGAAGGAACATCGCAGAAGAATGTCACGGGAGAGGAAACGTCGGCATCGCGGCACAGGACGTCGCGTCGTCGATTTCCACGGATTCGGTGTTCTTCGTCGGTGGCCAGTGTTCTTCACGTTCTTGGCGAAGAAGGAGGAAGATCCTTAGAGAATCTCCAAAGGATTAACACAACATTTAAAAAAGAAGGTGTGTTGGCCTTATTTTATTAACATGCCAACAAAAAGAAAACGAGTTAAGAAACGAATGAAATTAATTCATAGAATTAATTTCAACGAATAAACCGCCCAATTAATATGATCGTTAAATTTTTCAAGAAAACACCCTAGTTTACTTTTATTTAATTGGGGTTTTCAAGGGTGCGTTACTTAGCAGAATGAAACGGTGGGACTCGTGCGGTCCCCACCCCACAAATATCCTACCAAGTGGGTAGGATATTTTGGATTTCACCCTATCCGTTTCAACTGAGCTTAGATAGCTTAAAGTGGTCTTTAAGCGGCTTTAAGTGAAATAAATATAAAATTGTCTCACAACATTATTTTATTTTAATAACTTAAAACCCAAAAATTTAAAACCACAACCAAGAAAACAAAACTCCGTAAGAGGGTTTTCTAAGAAAAAACCGGCACTGCGATTCCATCGGTGCCCTCGGAATTCGATTCCAGGCACCGGTTCAAAAGTTAGAAAACCCCACTCCTCCGTTCACTGGACGTACCCAACCCAATCTTTGGAAAGTGATTCCGGGCACACCGGGCCTCAGAATCAGGTGTCGTTAGAAGCTGTGTCCTTGTAAAATTCCAAGGAAAATTAAGAAAAAAAATTCCTTGAAATTTACGGGTTTTTACATTACTCCCACCACAGGGATTTACATCCCCGTAAAGCTTCACCACAAACTTAGGGATACAAAGGCGGTACTGAGCATACATCTGAGCCTCCCGCTCCCAAGTTCTCTCTTAGAGGTTCCCGAGCTACCATCTAAAGCACACCAGAGAAATCGATCGTCCACGTAGGACCCACTCCGGTCGATCCTTGATCACCACTAGGACCTCCGCAAAGGTCTCCCCTTCGTCAAGGACCAGCTCCTCATGGTCAAAGATTTGTGTCGGGTCATTCACGTATCTCCTTAGCTGAGATACGTGGAAAACGTCGTGCACTCGATGCAACTGAGGTGGTAGAGCCAGGCGATAAGCCACCTCACCAAATTTCTGTAAACCTCGTCGAGGTGAGACCCGCAAGAAGACGTGGTCTCTATCCTCGAACTCTAGTGGCCTCTGCCTCCTGTCAGTAAAAGACTTCCGTCAGCTCTGAGCTATCCTCATCTGCTCCTGGATGACCTGGACCATCTCCGGTCCCACAAGAGCTGCAAATATTTCTTATTTCCCGATAAGAGAAATCTGGTCACATCCCATGGATGAACCACTTTCTTTTCCTGATACAGTCAATCCCGACATGGATGATACTAACCCATACCAAGGATGATGTCGTAAGGCCTCGACGCTACTACCAAGAGATCCAATCGTTACTCTCGCCTCCAAGGGTTGAGTCACACTGTCGGCATCAGTGTGTGGTAACTGGGTATCCTCCAGTAGGTACCTCTCAAGTGAGGGTCAAGTCACTAGTCTAAACCAGAACCTCTTAGTAACAACACAAGAGGGGACAGGAAAGTAGATTCCACAGAAAAGGTGTCTTTTATTACTGTATCTCAAGTACAAAGAAACAAAGCATCTACAAAAAAATATCAACAAAACTAGAAGCAACATTAACAAAAGTCTCCAGGTCTGGAGTTAGTCCCGCTCCTATCCATCTGCTCCCGGAGATCCATGATCTTAGGCCTCAGCTGCCTAAAGATGAGCTCTCCCATGTCCTCTTGTCCCCTGCGGTCGAAGTGGACCTCCTGGTGGTGGTGGTGGCAACACCCCGAAGCGTCGTCCACCTCCAGCTGCATGGGCAGCTCCCCTGTCATGGCCGCCTGCTCCCTACGGACCACCCTGATCAAACCTCTCCCTCTGCCTGGGGGGTCCTTCGTTCATCATTTGGTCATCTGTATGGTGGGTCCGACAGTCCTGAGCCATGTGACAAACCCCTCCGTAGGAGTAACACTTTCCGCTCTTAGTAAGTCATTGTCCACCCTGAGTGCCTCGCACAAACGATGTTGTGTCATGTGGTCGACCACCGGTAGGTCTAGTCCTATTGGACCCCTGCGTCATCTGTCTACTGCCCACTGCAGAAGACTCTGCAGCATGCCGGATAGTGGTGGGTCCTACTGGTGGAGACTGATCAGCAAGGAAACTCTCCACTAAGAGGGCTTGCTCCAACACCCCTGTCTGTGTCGAAATGCTGTGAGAAACAACCGATGCTCTGATCTCTCGCCTGAGCCACTGCTCAAAGGTTCGAGCCCTGAATAATGGGTCTCGTACCATGTCTGTGAAATAGTGTGTGAGATCGGTAAACCTCGTCGGATACTAGGCTACTGTCATGCTGCCCTGCCGCAGCTGGTGTCCTCACTAGCCTGAAAACTCGAACAACTGCCTCCAGCTAGTCCTCGGCTGCCTGGGGGTCCATCTCCAGGCAGAACCTGGGCGGTCGCTGGCGCTGGAACTCATGCAGTGCACTAAGGCGACATGCATCGTCAGCGGTTGGGGCTGGAAGCATCGGTGGCTCTGCGGGTAGAGGTATCGCCGGTGCCTTTGCTGTCAAAGGGCCCTGTACCGAAGCCTCATCGCTCGGCGGGCTGTCACCATGCACAACACTCGGAACCCTAGTTGGCTGCCGTCGTGGGGCCATCCTGAAAAGAAACAGGTGCGCGACAGTAAGAACAATGTACCTTGTGAGCTGACACAATGTAATCACATAGAAAACATGGAACACACATGCAATCAATGTTTTCGTGCATTAAGTCGGAAATCAGAAGTTAGGGTCCTGGTGTACGGATACGTCGGACACCGCACCAACACTGGGCACCCTGGACTGATAACCACACTCAATACACTTAACACTATTGCTTCACATAGAAGGAAGATCAGATTCTGTGGTAGAACCGACTAGCTCGGATACCAGTTTGTCACGACCCGTCCTCGGGGCCCGTGCCGTGACTACCCCAAGCCCGCCTTCCATAGGCCAGGGGCTGGCGACTAGCACCAAGGCATAAATACCGGTAAAAGGGAAGGAATTGCGTTTGTAAAGTAAACAAGAACCACAGAGTAAGCAAGCGGAAGAAGTAAACACTAAGTAAAATCTAGTACAACAGTAAGTGCAGAAAAGTAAAGGGGGTCGGAAATAAAAGCCCAACTGTAAAGTACAACTGAAAGGGGAAAACAACAACTGAAAGGAAAAGCCGCCGCGTCGAGCCATCCTCTGGAAGACCCACCTGAAGGGTGAGTACAGATAGCCTCCATAGCTCCTCTGTCCAGCCGTCCGCTCCGAGTACACCCCCCCCAGTGGTCCACCTCCACGTATCGTCCTACTCCGCAAGCCTCCACCACGATCAGCGTTGTCGGTTGTCTGCAACCAACACAACGTAGTGCGGGAATAGCCCATGTAGGGGTGAGTATAAGCTACTCAGTAGGGACCCCGAGACCCCCGAAGGTCTCCCAGAATCCACAAAGGATAAACCAAAAAGGAAAGATACAATTGCGAAGTAACATCCAAAACTACTTAGGTATATTCCCATACATATACCTAAGTCATCAATTCCCGTATGGCTCCAACATCCGAGCCCAAGAACAACCCAGTCCACACATGAAAGTAAAAGGTAAATCCACAAAGGATAGCACAACACAATCCACAAAGGAAAGAAAAACATAAATCCACATAGGATAGCACAACACAATCCACAAAGGAAAGCAAATATGATTAATCTTACACAGGTACTTCTTCGTATGACGTTAGAGATGATCAGATGTAGCCACTGATTCATCTAAGCCATCAGACCCACAATGGATCTGTAGGTACAAACCCTCGTAATGATCCACATAGGATCGATCATGAAGTTGAACCCAAAGCTATTGGGAAACTCCTTCTCCATCAAGTATAGTGGTTATGCCGCTACAACCAAGTGCTTCTCTCTTACCTTGGACTACTGTAGTACTCCACCTATCTGGTACTTTGGGCCTGCTGTTACAACCAAGCGCTCCCCCGTGCTTCTTCAACCAAGCGCCTCTCCGTCGTGGGTCTGATTCTACAACCAAGCGCTCCCCTGTGCCACTACAACCAAGCGCACATATGTTGTGGGTCTGCCGCTACAACCAAGCACTCCCATGTGCCGCTACAACCAAGCACACCTCTGTCGTGGGTCTGCCGCTACATCCAAGCGCTCCCCCTCATAGCCTCCAGAGGTACTTCTTCTGTTGAGTACCGCAGGTCTCCCGCTAAAACCAAGCGCTCCTCCGCTATGGGTCTTCCGCTACAACCAAGCGCTCCCCACTGGACTATCCATAACACACTGAGTCGTTCGATCAGTAGTCTTCAAGTCTCAACCAGCTCTAGGGTTTCCGCACACATCATGATCGTTCCGGGAGGGTCCACTCCACAAGCTAAGAGGTCGATGCATCAACTGACATGTAGTCCGAAGTTGATGTATCCCAAGATGTACCATAGTGGTCACTGCCGAAAACACGGAGGATTCCCATACTGTTTTCATCATCGTCGCAGTCGAATCCACCGAGGATCTCTGTATAGTCGTCGTCGTCGAAGTCGCAGCCAGCACTAGGGTCCCCGCACACAGCAAGCTCCTTCGGGAGGGTCTGCTCCACGAGCCGAGAGGCTGATACATCAACTGACACAAGGTCCAGAGTTTATGTATCCAAAAGTTTGGTATCGTCAACAGGAACTCAACGTCGCAGACGGCGCGTCAATCGGACGCCCGGTCTGAGAGTTATTGGCTTTTTCGTCCTAGGGGCCAGGTTGTTTTTTAAGGCAAAACCAACCCGACCGTACTCCACCTGCGTCCAAACCTCGGGCGGAGTATTCCAAAAGATCTGTATCACTTAGAGGAATCTATCAAAGTCGAAGACACGTCAATCGGACGTCTGCAGCTCATGATATGAGAGTTTCTGCTCTGAGGGCCCGGTTGGTTTCGTGGACGAACCAACCCGGCTGAACCCAAAGTATTCTGAAACCTTTAGTGTCGTATACCGGAACGACCGTCTCGATCCAAGTATCACGTTGCTACTGACGGATCGTCAATCAGAGGCCCATAGCTCAAGTTACAGGAAAAATACCGAAATGTTCTGGGAACAGGGGGTCTGGGCTGACCCGGCCCGACCCCCCCTGGGTCGGCCGAACCGGGTCCGACCCGGCTCGGCTCGGCCGAGAAACGAGGGGGGCGCGCTGCCCCTGCGTGACAACACCGCGGCCCTCGCGGGGGGCCGCCCTGGTCAACGGACACAACAAAGCCGCATCCTGTGTGTGCCAAACCCGCGTGGCCGCGGGTCCGCTGGCGCCGCCGCTGCCGTGGATGAAGCCGCGGCGGCCCTGTCCAGCGGCGCGCCGGGGCGCTGCCACCTCTAGCTGCAGACGCCGCCGGTGGCTTCCGCGGGCCACCGAAGTCGCTCCGGTGGTCCGATTCTGTTCCCGTTTGGGCCGCTGCTCCTCCCAGGACCCGTTCTTCACTGCGGAATCCTCAAATCGCCTTTTTGGCACGTTTTGTCGTCAGCCACCAAATCTGCACAACAACGAAGAACTGCAGAGGGTTGTTGGGCCGTGTTCGTTTGGCCCGCACCCTCCGCGTTAGATGATACAAACGGGAAGATAATTACCACATGAAAAACGTATCAAAAACAATTTTAATAATTTAAAATTGCACTTGATCCAGGTTCTATTGTTTTAGATGAAAACAAAGTCAAGAAAAAAAAGGTATTTCCAAATAAAATCCCTACCTCGTCGTGCGTGCGTTCTTCGCGGAATTGACCGTTGCGGAACAAGTGTTGTGTCGCGTCGACGATCTCAATGGATGATCGAAGATTTTGTTTCAGATGAAGGAACATTGCAGAAGAACGTCGCGGGAGAGGAAATTTCGGCGTCACAGCACATGACGTCGCATCGTCGATTTCCACGGATTCGGCGTTCTGCGTCGGTGGCAAGCGTTCTTCGCGTTCTTCGCGTACTTCGCATTCTTCGCGAATAAGGAGGAAGATCCTTAGAGATTATCCAAAGGTTTAACACAACATTTCAAAAAGAAGGTGTGTTGGCCTTATTTTATTAACATGCCAAAAAAATGAAAACGTGTTAAGAAACGAACAAAATAAATTCATAGAAATAATTTCAATGAATAAACCGCCCAATTAATAGGAGCGTTTAATTATTTAAGAAAACGCCCCAGTTTACATTTATTTAATAGGGGTTTTTACGAGTGCGTTACTTAGTGGAAAGAAACGATGGGACTCGTGCGGGCCCCACCCCAAAAATATCCTACCAAGTGGGTAGGATATTTTGGATTGAACCATATCCATTTCAACTGATCTTAGATAACTTAATGTGGTATTTAAGCTGCTTTAAGTGAAATAAAAATAAAATTGTCGCACAACTTTATTTTATTTCATAACTAAAAACCCAAAAATTAAAAACCACAACCGAGAAAACGCATCTCCGGAAGAGGCGTTTCTAAGCAAAAACTGGCGCTGTGAATCCATCAGTGCCCTCAGAATTCGATTCCAGGCACCGGTTCAAATGTTAGAAAAACCTGCTCGTCCGTTCACTGGACGTACCTGAGCCAAACTTCGGAATGTGATTCCGGGCACACCGGGCCTCGGAATCTGGTTCCGTCAGAAGCTATATCCTTGTAAAATTCCATGGAAATTAAGAAAAAAATTTCCTTGACATTTAGTGGTTTTTATATTAATAATCAATTGGGTTGGTTGGTTGATAAGAAGGACTTGGTTGTATTTCTTGTGTTTTCCTAACTTGATTTGTGGATGGTAGGGATATGTTTTACGAATGATAGATGTGGTTGGTTGTGGATAGTTTCCCATTAGTGAAGGAACTAAATAAACTAATTCTGCTGAAATGTGAAAACTTAAATGGGGTTGGTGTTGTTGGTTGTATGCATGCTTCATAGTATTTTACCGAGGAAAGTGCTCAGTTTCACTGTTTACAAGACATAGGTTGGGATGTGTGGTTGGTATATATATATCTGTATCTTTTCTGTTTTATCGCACCCCACCCATGTTGAGCACTTCGTTCCGAACACGCCCATATCATGGGAGACGGTGTTTTTACCTTAGTTACTAGCTCCTTCCTACTCATTCTCCTAGGTTGTGATGGATTGAGGAGACCTTACACCTAAGACTCTTCGGGTAGGTTTCGATTGGGGTGGCATTAGCCCAAGACTCTTCGGGAAGGTTCTACTATTTCCCAAGAATCTTCGGGATGAGGTCCAGGTGTGTGCGGGCAGGAAACGTAGTTTTGAGGCCCAGGTGTGTGTGGGCGGGATACATGGTTGTGAGGCCCAGGTGTGTGCGGGCGGGATACGTGGTTGTGAGGCCCAGGTGTGTGCGGGCGGGATACGTGGTGGTCAGGCCCAGGTGTGTGCGGGTGGGGAGAGTGTGGCAGCGTCAGAACATTTTCTGTTAGGAAGAGCAGCTAACTAAAGGGAAATGGTGTGGGGTACCCAATATTCTTGTTTCTTATATAGTACTACCTGTTGTGCTTTTGTTTTGTTGAGTGTGGCTGGTGAGGTTGGGTGGATAGAATTCATTTCTAGGTTTCTTCTGTTGTTCTCACGGTACATTAGGATGTCTCCCCACTTTTGCACGAGATATTTAGGTTTCCCTACTGAGTATACTTGTATGCTCACCCTACTTTTACTTTCAGGTTTCCAGGAGGAAAACCAGGGTCGTGCGGGACCCTACTAGTCGGACAGTTGGAGTTGTTGCAGTTGTTCTTCACTTGTTTTCTTATGGTATTGTACTTTGAGATTTCTTGTACTTGTAACATGTTATAAAATTATTTAAACATGCATGTGGGCTTGGTTTGGTATTATTTATATACACTTGTTCATTTCCTTTTGGTGGTTGACTTGTCCTATTTCATGATCCTAAATAATCTAAAGGGTAATACCTCCCATATTTTTGAAAACACATACCATTGGTGCTAGTCGCCACCCCGGGGCCTACAGGAGGCGGGACTCGGTGGGTCATTATCTCCCTTTCACAATTTCCAGCTAAAGAGGGGCATCATTGGTGGGAGGGGGTCGTGACAATGAATGATTGAATTTGGTCTTTTATTTTAGTGAATGTTTAACAAATTTCTACCACAGAAATAGTTTTATATTTTCCAAAATTAATTAGTCTGAAAATAAAATTTTATTGAGAGTTTAGAGAATGTTTTTTTAATTAAATATAAATTCATCATATGATTATTCATTATAATCAATTCTGGATGAATGATCAAAAATGTTTTTCTATAAGGAGGTATATCCTTTATCAAATATTTACACAGGGTAATGGGAAGACAAATAATGTCAGCGAACTACCTCAGTAGGTCCCTACAACTATCTTAAGACTCACGAGAAATATAATTATCCTATTGATAATAACCTTCAATATTATTTCATATACATCCTTTAAATCATAATTGGTACACTTTTGAGCCTATATAATTATAGATATAATTAAATATTTAAAAATATCATCTAGAAAAAAAATAGTTTTTATAATTCCCCTTAATACATAGGAAAAAAACTCACACTATATTCATCATTAGTGATCCCATATAGATCTAATTTAAACATTATATTATAAAATTCAATAATGTGTGATACATAATTTTCAATGGAAAAACAATTAATTGTTGGAAATATTGAATAGTGTGACTATTTCAACACAGAATTTTCATTTCTAGGTTTCATCCTAGAGGAATATGGATATGTTGACCCATAATGGAGATATTTCTCCCTCATACATGTTTGTTCATATTTTTCATAGATAATTTAATGTACCAAAGGTTGATCATTATTTTATTGATCAATCTATTTCATTTTTTGAACATTTCTTTACATAAACCCCATGTATATTTTAATAATCCATGTTGAAATGGATTTAACTTTATGTAATTTATAAAATTATGTGTGCACAATGTAATTTTCATAAATTTCTTATATTAATCATCCGATAATAATATTTTCAAAAAATTGGAAAGATAGTTGATTTTTTTTGTTATTATTTTCTTATGTTTTTACTTTTTGGATTTTTTCATAGATGCACTAAGACGTCCATGGAAACAAAGCCAATATTGTTTATACGATTCATCATTTTAAGAAATTTATTTACAAAGGACTAACTCTGGTATATATTTTTCAGATCATATGTATAGGTAAGGAAAAAGTGACTGTGCCTGGATTATGAAAACTACAAAGAAATAAGAAAAAACTTTTAAAATTTTATAACTAGAAAAAATAATTAAATGATGAATAAAATTGGATACAAATATTGTAAATTTTTAGAAGATAGAAAATATAAGATGAAAAAATAGAGTTATAAAAACTTAGGGGCCAATGGATTCCATATTTTATATTCATTGAAAATAATTTCATATCATTAGAAAATGATTGGATCCTAATTTATAAAAGAAAATTTCTAATTAAATTGTAATTTAGTTGACACATGGAGACTAAACCCCTATAGGTTTTCTACTACAAATTAAAACTCAGCCAAAAAAATAGTAAAGAAATATCACTCTTTGAACTATCAATAAAAAATGGTGAATTTATATTATAATTTTAATGAATTGAAATTTTATTTTTCATAAAAAATTTAAGTAAATTGTTGATGGAACCATAAAATTTGATCAATATTTTATGTCTCCATTCATGTATAAATTAAAAATGAAATGCCTCCAAAAAATAATAAAAGAATATTTATATATATGAAATTAAATTAATCATTGAAAAGCAATACATCCCGAATAACATATTTCTATATAATAATATTTAGAAAATAATAATCATAAAATTTTAAGAATATATGGTGCTAAACTCAAGAATATGAGATGAAATGGAATATAAATGCACAAGAATATCCTATATTAGATAAACCCTTCTTCTAGATCTATAAATATCCATTATTCAACCTTTAAAATTATATTGAAATCCATTTATCTTCTATCCAAATCTCAGAATCTCAGTATTCAACATCATACTTTTTTTACTTTTAGTCACTGACTAAATACATTTCATAAAATTTCTAAATTCATGCTATTTTCATCAACAAATTAGTTATTATTTCATAAACCTGGGTGAGATGAAATTTTCCATATTTCACTATCATATTATATTTATAAAACCCCTTTAACAAAATTTTCTGGATGTAAATGTTATTAATTTATTATTTTTTCAAATTTAAAATTTGACCTTGTACTTCTATTATTGTGGTAATGTTCTTTTCAAAAATTAAGATCCTTGTGTAGAAAATAGTTACAACATTCCTATTTTACTACCACAATAGTCTTTTTTAACACACATAAATTATCTATAATTTCACTTTTTAACAACCATCCTCAGTATCATAATATTAGAAAAATGAACAAGATGGTCCTTAATTGATCATAGTGCAAACTAACTATCATGACCCAACCCACGGGGCCCGCCTGGCCAACAACAAGTCGAGCGTGACTTTTTTATCATACCTTTATTTGGATAGGGACTAGTGACTACTGTCTAGATGTTATTATAGTCACATTGGAGGATTTATTCTATGGTTCATGTATACACACAAAAAGTTCCTTCAAAAAATAAAATTCATAATGGTAAGATAAAATTAATACCAAATGAATGCATACACCTATATACCATATCAGATTAATAAACATGTGTGATAAATAATAAAGGTATAATTATAATCCCACCAAAATAGTATGAAGAGTCTAACCTATTAGTAATGTGAGGATTTATATCAAATAAAACTCCTAGAATGAAATGTTTTCCCTCTCAATGAACTATGCTCCATCATCTCCCTATCTATCTAGGACTCCTTCATAAGGCCTAATGGAGGTATAAGACATAGAATTTAGAAGCACAAACATTTCATGGGTGAGTATAAACGTACCATATAGGACACCAAAATAATCACATAACATATAGAATCATGATATTAGTCCACTCATTATCTCAACAGAATGTCAATAAATATAAGTGATAACGTCACCAATAATATAGATATACTCAATATAAACACAAAGTATACAATTTAGATTAGAAAAATACACATAACCTTGGATTTTATTAAAGGTTTTCATGTGACACTCTTCAAGGAAAGAACGCTATGGGACTCATATTATCATTTATAATGCTCATTTCAGAGGTTGTACCAATTGAGAATCACGATGTTCCATTTATTTATTACCTTTTCTAACATAATTTATTATATTTAATTATGATTTTATTTTTTGACATCCCAATATGGGTTCCACGGAACAATTCCCCGAGTCGGATGATCACATGACCTCAGGTATGCCTCCCCATATTCCATAGAATATTGACTTGTGGAAATGGACTGATATAAATAATTAGGAGACTCTACCCTCATTATCAAGTAGAATAGTAGAGCAAATAAATTACCAATAAGGAAACAATTTATATAACCACAAAATCATCCAATATCATATATTGACCAAAAGAAGATATTAATTATCCAAAACTAAACTATACTTATTTTATGATAAATATGTTACATGTGTCACTAATAAAAAACCAAAATTAATAAAGACACTAAAAAATACTCAGTGGGTCATGGCACCAATTCTAATTCCCTCATCTCTGATCTATCCCATTTCAACCATCTAACACATGGAAATTTTTCTTAACCCATCATACAACCATGAAATCAATTTAGGTACCAACCAAGAAGCTCGAGTAGGGTCTGAGTACAACTAATATGGACACAAAAAATGACTTTTAAAACAATATCCATTTAATAACAATGTATGCACCTGTATAAAGAATAGAATACAAGAAATTATGCAAACAATTTACATTTATTAAATTAGTCTTTATTAAACAACAGAGACCACTATTTTCCATAGGAACACTTCTGTAACACCCCAAGATTCCACAATACATTTTCTCTTTGAATAATAATATAGTGTGTGATGCATGAAAAATCAAGTTCAAGCACAGCACGTCCTATCAAACAAGCCACTTTAAAAGATGTTATGAATAGTAATACCAAATTTTATAAATTTAATAAATTTTACAGTTAATTTTTTCATAAACACATGTAGATCTTTTGATAGTTTTTATATCTTAAGAACATGTTTTTTGGTTTTGACAACGAGAATTAATTTTAAATTAATTTATTTCATTGGATGTAATTTCACAGTTAAATTTTTCTTAAACACATGTTGATCTTTTGACAGTTTTTATATCTTAAAAACATGTTTTTTGGTTTTGACAACGACAATTAATTTTAAATTAATTTCATCGACATCTGTGTCTGGAATTTGGAAAAATGGATTCCATTTTTGGAATAAATTTTTTCAAATTGTGTGTATAGTTAACATTTATTTTTATACATTGTAACTCCCCAATATTTCATAATACGTTGTCTCTTAAATAAATTCAATAACTTTCATTGCATGCAACATCGAGTTCGAGCGCACCACAATTTACCAAACTAATAGTTCCAAGAGTAGATATGAATAGTACTAACTGAATTATGAAATTTATATACTTCATATAATTTTAGAATCTATATAATGTGCTTCTGAGACATTATATAAGAACAAATTCATTTTTTCAGATAAAAGAATTATTTTTAACAAAATGTAATTTTATCACCTTTTAATGGAAAAACATATTTAAAAAAATTGAAAAAATTTATATATTTAATTTAATGAAATTAAATTATTCATTAGATGAGGGAAATAAAAATTTAGTTTGGATAAATTTTTGGTACATTTCTGATAAAATTCATATTTTGAGGAATAGTGAAAAATACTAAATTTTAATTGAAAACAATTTTTTAGTCAATGAAACTTATAGAGTTAAATTATACAATTGAGTGTTTTTAATTTATCATTAAATAATTTTTTTTCATTTTATATAATTTAGGTCATTGGATGTAATTTCACAGTAAAAAAGACATAATCAACTATCAATCTTTTTATAGTTAGTATATCTTTAAAACACACTTTTTATATTGAGAACAAGATTTAATTTTAAATTATTTTCAAAAAATTATTTGTTTTGAATTTTGAAAAAAATGGATTCCATAATTGGAATCAGGTGGTTTTAATTGTTCAAATAGGTAAATTTTATGTTTAGACATTCTGAATATTTACTTTAGTAAATATTTTATTTACCATGGTTAAAGGTCAAATCCGGTAAATAATAGTAATAAAATATTATAATTATAATATTAAATTACCCTAAAATGTGTCCTAATACTATTTTTGGATCCATTTCCAGCCATGGGCATCCTTGGAACAATTTTCAGACCTCATGGAGCCACATTATAGTGATAATGACACTATATAAATTAATATAAAGTAAAGACAAAAATTTCATAAACCTAAATATTTTAGTAAAACTATTTTTACATGTGATTATATATGTTATCACTTCATATATAAATATTCATATTAAAGGTACAAAGAATAAATACATCATGGTATTTTTTAACATAATTTTAATACATCAAATAAATTAAAGTATTTATAACACAATAATGATGAAGTGTTTAACATATTAAAGAATGATTTAAATAATTGTGACTATAAAAATTAAAACAATATCCAAAACTTGTCCAATTATTAATGGATGATTTTATTTAGAAAACGAGTAATCTTATTTAGGCCTTAATGAGTTTAGGACCACTAGAGACCTCATATCATTATATAATAAAATAATACTATCAAACCTTTTTAAAGAGCCCTCCCCCCCTTATAAAAATCCATAACCTATAACCCTATTAATCACACCTCTCAAGCCCATTGTGTAACGCCCCGACCCAAGTTACCCAGAGTCGGTGCATTATTACATAACATTGGCATGATCACAAGAAAGATCAAATCTCGAAAGACCGATTGGTCTAGTAGCCTTGGAAACACTAGATATATTCATAAGTTTTACATTACATCATAAAATGAAAAACTACTACAACAACATAATGTTTCCACAATCCACACTATTAACCCCTCATAAAATCCCTGCAGGTCATTCATAACTTACTTCTTCACATCCTGGGAAAAATAAAACATAGAAAAGGGGTGAGCTCAAATGCCCAGTAAGGATAACAATATAGCGGAAACTTTCATAAATAAGAATAAACATTTAAGGCAATGTATAACTAAAACAAAAGCCTTTTAAATATGAACTTTCAACATGGTATGGCAAAAATAAAATGAAATAATGCCATTTACTTATTCACATGGATATTCTACTAATCTAATAATCACATGCAAAAATCAATAACCACTTTCATAATGTTGGAATGCATAATGCCAGACTATCATAACCACATAGCCAAGGCCTCGTGCCAAGACTACAAATAAGATTTTGTCAAGGCCTTGTGCCAAGACACTAGTTTGTCTCATGAGACCTACCGATGCATCGAGGAGCTATAGCGGGCTCCACCCGTCACATATTAAGTCCAATGCATTCCCATATGAAAAGGTTTAAACATAACATAAACATTCGTATTAAAACTAGCATACTAAATGTCAATAATTTCACCATAAACTATGAATGGTATAAAAATAGCACATCCATAGTCAAACATATCACAAAACCTTCAATACAATATGGAAGTTTTGTATCATAAAAAATCAACTTCAAATAATCTTAAAATCCATCAAAGGATGTTGACATAGATGAAATCAATATTCTTTTTAAAGAAATATCTCATTTTATTTTGAAATAATTTAAGATCCATATAAAATAAAACATTTTCTTTGAAAATATTCTTATAAGCTTGTAAGGAAAGCTTTGAAGATTTTATAACGGCGTAAAATAACCGCACCCACCGTATAAGTTAAAAAAAACATTCTTACCTCAATTCTATCGAAAAGGTTAAAAAGGACCTTGTTTTAAAAACGACGGAAAGATTCCATTATAAACCTCTTATAAAAAGTCAAACAAGGGTATAAATGACTTTAACCCATATTCTTGTAAATAGTAAAAATGTTTTGAAATACATTTTTAAGAAACATGGATGTGGATGATAAAGATATCACAGTAGATTATTACGTATAAACAACCTCGGATAATGAAGAGATTGTGAAATAAACCCTTACCTTGTACTTTTCCTTGGTTGGGGTAGGTTAACCTCTTGTATAATGGTGAAATAATTGTTATTAAATTATAAAAGAATCATATACATTAATATGATATCATATATGATCTTTTAACATTGCTTTATTAATAATATCTTAGTATTATCGTCGTTTCGGGTGATAATCGATTCGTTCTTCTTAAATGTTTGGTTACGTAAGACATGTTTGTAATGGATAGATTATATCTTATTCATAATCATAATGATATTGACATTATTTTTAACCCTAAAATGAGAATAATACTTGAATAGATACGATGGAGAATGAATCTTATCACGTTCGTGGAGACGGTAGTCCGTACGTACGCACGAAGGCTACTTCCATTTAATTTTTATCTTAAAAGAATCAAATCCAAATGATACATAGGTATATTACTATTCCAGTATAATATAATATTTTATATATGTTACTTATGTTCATTAACACCATCCTTTATATGTTCCATGTGTGGTATGAACGAGTCATATCATTTTAAGGGGGCGGTAGTCCGCACTTCCTCAAATGAAATTATCGTATGTATATACAACATGAAACGAATAATGATATGAAATAAAATGGAATTACAGAATCTTATATATAAAATATATATCATTAATATCATATTTAATTACAGTGCCATCATAATGGCCACCATGAGAGGCGGTAAGATGTATTTGAACAATCATCGTTTCGTGAGGCGTTAGTTTGCCATCCGCAGAAACATTATGTTCATCATCAATTAGATGGAGTTGTGTGTATGTGTAGTTTTAATCCTTCTTATAACAAAATCCTAGTATATTGTGGATACTGGTGTTGTTACAAAAGAAAGGAAATAAAAAGATTTTGGGGGTTGGAGAAGCAAAATAAATGAAAATAATTTAAGAGAAATTGTTACCTTTAATTTAGGTAACTCGCTTTGGTTGGAACCAAAGAACTTCTTGAAATTTTTTCTGCCTAAGGGGAAGCTTCAAGGAGGAGGAGAGGGATGTGGGGAGCTTAGTTGGGCAGAGTTTGGACGAGCCAAGTGGCTTGAGAGGTGTGAGGAATGAGTAGAAGTGGTCTCCTTTTATAAGGGAGAAGAGGGGCTCTTTAGGAAAGAGTGAAAGTATTACTTTATAATATAATTATATTCGGTTTATAATGGTCCAAAAATCATTGAGGTCGAAGATAAGATGACCCATATTCGAAATAACATCAACCAATAAGAATTGGACAGGTTTTAGATAATATTTTAATAATTATAATCTTATTTATTTAAATGATTTATTAATGAGGTAAACATTGCATCATTATTGTGTCATTAATAATTTAAATTATTTGATGTCTAAAAATTATAAACAAAATATCATTATGTAGGAAATCTTTTTAGATTTCTAATGAATATTTATAATCGAAAATCCAACATGTATAACCCAATGTAAAAATTGTTCTTCTAAAAGATGTAAGCTTATGCCATTTTTATTTTTATTTTAACTTTATTAATATAAAGTGTCCCTACCACATACAAGTGGCTCCAAGGGGTCCCCAAATTGACCCAAGGATGATCATGGTCGGGTATGTGTCCACAAATAAGGTTAGGAAACGTTTTAGGTTAATTTTGTATTATTATAATATTATTTTTTAACCCTTATTTACCGGATTTACCCTTTAACCATGGTAAATAAAATATTTACCGCAGTAATTATTCAAAATGTGTAAAAATAAAAGTTACCTATTTACACAATTTTAACATCCTGATTCCAAATATGGAATCCATTTTCCTAAATTCAAAACACAGAAGTGGCAGAAATTAATTTAAAATTAATTCCCGCTGTCAAAACAAAAACCGTGTTTTTAAGAGATAATAACTATCAAAAGATTGACACTTGTTTATGTTCGGTTTAATTGTAAAATTATGTCCAATGACCAAAATTATATTAAATGGTAAAAATATATTCTAAATATACTTTAAAACCACTCAAATTCATAATTTATCACTAGTAATTAATTTGATTAAAAAAGTTGTTTTTAATTAAAATTTAGTAATTTTCACTATTCATCAAAATATGAAAGTTATCCGAAATATACCAAAATTTCACCTTAGGCTAAATTCGATATTCCGAATCCAAAAATGAAGTCCATTTTAAAATATAAAATATATATAATTTCAAAAAGTAGGTATTACTATTCATAACGGCTAGTTTGATTGGTTACGGTGTGTTAGAACTCGGTGTTGCGTACAACACACGCTAGCGTACCGTGGAAGCTTGGGATGTTTCATTTTAAAATTTTAATGTCCCCATTTAGTCAAAAAGTTTAAAATATAGTATCTAAAAAGGGTTCACTATTAAAATTTGGTAAAAGTGAAATACTAAAAATGAATTTGGTCTTACATTATGTCTAAGAAACACATAATATGGATTCTAAAATTATAAGGATTATATAAAGTTTAAAATTTAGTTAACACTATTCATAACCTCTTTTGAACAGCTTGTTTGGTAAGTCATGGTGCGATTGAACTTGGTGTTGCGTGTAGTGAAAGTTATTGAATTATTTTGAAGAAATAACACACTATAAAATATTGGGGTGTTACATTCTCCCCTCCATCAATAAATTGCGTCCTCGCAATTTGAAATTGTTCTTCAAAAATAAAAGGTTGAAAATAGAAAATATATTTGTGGGAAAACCCACATCGGAAATTGGGTTACTAAAATTTAGTCTTAATATGAGGAAAAGAGAAATCAAAGGGTCACCACCAAATTATGATCTCGATGAGGAGAACATTGGTGGCAATTAGAGACATATAATTGGAGGAAAAATGTAAATATTTATAGGTGGTGATTGAGGACGTCAATCACAAACAAGTGTAAAATTGAGGTCCTTAAATTCATCAATCTATGATGATTTGAAATACCATCGGTTCAACAAAACATAGGATATTAGGATAACACATTTTTGACGTTTCAAAATATCTTAGTTGAAATCCCACATCGAAAAATGAATTAATGAGGCCTCTATTTAAAATAAAGAGTGGAAAGTATAAAGATTACCGAAAATAACACATACTAGGGTTTCATGTAGGAAAATATGGATATGGAAGAGAAATCTAACCATCAATTATATGATGGAGAGTGGTAGAGAACATGGCTATGAAAAGGTCAACAATCCCAAAGCCATAAATTAGTGATGATTTAAGGTACCATCTAGGACAACATTTTTGTTCTAAGTTCCTTTTATTAATGTTGAGGAATTTATTTATGAGATTGGCTAAGATCATAAGTAGATATACTTACATTATAATTAGAGTTTTATCCATTAATAAATTTCTACCACAAACTCATCTTTCACTCTAAAAGATAATAGAACGTAAAAAAAATTTCTATTTATAATATTCGTACAGGGTTACAAAATAAATGAATTTATAATTCATCTACCAGCTCTTTTAAAAAAAACTACATTATTTAATCCAGGACATCTCGTGGGCTTGTGGTAGGTGATACACCCTTGTCTCCCTTCGGTTGCGGGTTCAAGTCTCGCAGCCTTGCCGGACGCGACGGGTTACCGCCCGACCTCCGGGTTGTCCTTTTATGGCAATCCAAAATAATCCAAACTAGAACTATCCAAAATACTTCTGTCCAAACTCACAGTCCAACATTTATAAGGAAGGTAAGAATAATGTAGATCCTTTTTACCCCGTAATAGCATATGAATACCTTCATCTTGTATTCTTTTAATACACTGAAACATCCTGAATTACCATATTCCTTATTGATTACATTCATGCTCCCCTATTCCATATAGAATGATGTATATACTTCATCAATCCAAAAATGTTTTAAACCCCAACAATAATGGAATATACAGATCATTAATCAGTTCCAAGGTAGTCAAGAATATCCAATATAATTTATCCAAATCAATCATGTATCATTCTAAAATCACTAACTCGGTATCAGAACCATATTATGGTTTATCTTTCTCTCAACCATATATTTTCCAAAAATTTATCCTGCTATTGAGTCACTTTTCTTTGTTCCACACAATCTCAAGTCCTTAATGAAATAGTACTGCAGTACAATCCTTATATACTCCATAATCATTATAACAATTACATTGTTGATACAACACTCAATTGACATAATCAACATAAGAACTCTAATCATTCCTCTTCATCTGTGGTAGTATCATAACTTGATTATTATCCAATAGCATCATTTTCAGCATAGTCTGATGACTGGAACATAGATTCGCGTAGTGTCCAAACTCCTTGAAAATAAAGCATTGTACATTTGAAACCATTTTCTTACCCTTGCAGTCACGTACTTTGTGCCCTTTTCCTCCACACTTATAACAGACTCCCATTCCTTTCAGGCAAGTTCCAGGGTGTTTCTTTCCACAGTTACCACATATGAGAAAATTCTTCTTTTCCCTCTTCCCTTTATCCATCTTTCTCTCTTCCATCCTTTTCTTTTCTTGCTTCCCTTCAAAGCCATAAGACTCAGTAAACTCTTTACATATCTTATCAACACATGATATTATTTCTTCATATGATGATAATACATGGGAGACTATTTCTATTATAAATTCTAGCTTAATACCATGAAAGATATGATCCTTCCTTCTCTTTGAATCATGTGTATTTCTGGAGTTCTCATTCCTTCTACTGGGTGCCATTTCTATACCATGGCATAAACTAGATCAGTTTATGAATCAAAACACATAATCCCATACTTATAAAACACTTAACATAAATTGAACTATTTATGGATATAATCCATAATCAAAAAAATGTTTTCTTTGAGGAAGTATATACTCATAAACCCTTCATAATGATTTTTAAATAAAATGAGAGTGATCCTAAGCATATCCCCTGGGAGTGTCGTAACCAAGAGTGCAGCAAGGCCTGTTGTCGTGCACCAGTTCCCGTTCGAGTCTAGCTCAAAGCGGTGTTTTCGGGTTTTACCCCTAAGTACATCTGTGCCAGATCCGCCTCTACCTGCTCGTATCCAGACAGGGATGTATTGCTCGGAAAACTCACAAAATCTCTACAATACCAAAATTCTAGGAAGTTCTTCTATACTAATCCTCAAAGTTCATCTTAGGTCTACGTGCTCTAATCAGAGTTTATCTAAATCTTGCTTCCAAGGTTTGTACTAAACTTCCTCTGATACCTACTGTAACGCCCCGACCCCAGTTACCCAGAGTCGGTGCATTATTACATAACATTGTCATGATCACAAGAAAGATCAAATCTCGAAAGACCGATTGGTTTAGTAGCCTTGGAAACACTAGATATATTCATAAGTTTTACATTACATCATAAAATGAAAAACTACTACAACAACATAATGTTTCCACAATCCACACTATTAACCCCTCATAAAATCCATGCAGGTCATTCATAACTTACTTCTTCACATCCTGGGAAAAATAAAACATAGAAAAGGGGTGAGCTCAAATGCCCAGTAAGGATAACAATATAGCGGAAACTTTCATAAATAAGAATAAACATTTAAGGCAATGTATAACTAAAAC
Source organism: Viscum album (assembly GCA_963277665.1). NCBI lineage: Eukaryota > Viridiplantae > Streptophyta > Magnoliopsida > Santalales > Viscaceae > Viscum > Viscum album. Next base: position 604,801,289 of record OY728122.1, read on the forward strand.
AAAAGCCTTTTAAATATGAACTTTCAACATGGTATGGCATAAATAAAATGAAATAATGCCATTTACTTATTCACATGGATATTCTACTAATCGAATAATCACATGCAAAAATCAATAAACACTTTCATAATGTTGGAATGCATAATGCCAGACTATCATAACCACATAGCCAAGGCCTCGTGCCAAGACTACAAATAAGATTTTGTCAACGCCTTGTGCCAAGACACTAGTTTGTCTCATGAGACCTACTGATGCATCGAGGAGCTATAGCGGGCTCCACCCGTCACATATTAAGTCCAATGCATTCCCATATGAAAAGTTTTAAACATAACATAAACATTCGTATTAAAACTAGCATACGAAATGTCAATAATTTCACCATAAACTATGAATGGTATAAAAATAGCACATCCATAGTCAAACATATCACAAAAACTTCAATACAATATGGATGTTTTGTATCATAATAAATCAACTTCAAATAATCTTAAAATCCATCAAAGGATGTTGACATAGATGAAATCAAAATTCTTTTTAAAGAAATATCTCCTTTTATTTTGAAATAATTTAAGATCCATATAAAATAAAACATTTTCTTTGAAAATATTTTTATAAGCTTGTAAGGAAAGCTTTGAAGATTTTATAACGGCATAAAATAACCGCACCCGCCGTATAAGTTAAAAAAAACATTCTTACCTCAATTCTGTCGAAAATGTTAAAAAGGACCTTGTTTTGAAAACGACGGAAAGATTCCTTTATAAACCTCTTATAAAAAGTCAAACAAGGGTATAAATGACTTTAACCCATATTCTTGTAAATAGTAAAAATGTTTTGAAATACATTTTTAAGAAACATGGATGTGGATGATAAAGATATCCCAGTAGATTATTACGTATAAACAACCTCGGATAATGAAGAGATTGTGAAATAAACCCTTACCTTGTACTTTTCCTTGGTTGGGGTAGGTTAACCTCCTGTATAATGGTGAAATTACTGTTATTAAATTATACAAGAATCATATACATTAATATGATATCATATATGATCTTTTAACATTGCTTTATTAATAATATCTTAATATTATCGTCGTTTCGGGTGATAATCGATTCGTTCTTCTTAAATGTTTGGTTATGTAAGACATGTTTGTAATGGATATATTATATCTTATTCATAATCAGAATGATATTGACATTATTTTTAACCCTAAAATGAGAATAAGACTTGAATGGATACGATGGAGAATGAATCTTATCACGTTCGTGGAGACGGTAGTCCGTACGTACGCACGAACGCTACTTCCATTTAATTTTTATCATAAAAGAATCAAATCCAAATGATTCATAGGTATGTTACTATTCCAGTATAATATAATATTTTATATATGTTACTTAAGTTCATTAACACCATCCTTTATACTTTCCATGTGTGGCATGAACGAGTCATATCATTTTAAGGGGGCGGTAGTCCGCACTTCCTCAAATGAAATTATCGTATGTATATACAACATGAAACGAATAATGATATGAAATAAAATGGAATTACAGAATCTTATATATAAAATATATATCATTAATATCATATTTAATTACAGTGCCATCATAATGGCCACCATGAGAGGCGGTAAGATGTATTTGAACAATCATCGTTTCGTGAGGCGTTAGTTTGCCATCCACAGAAACATTATGTTCATCATCCATTAGATGGAGTTGTGTGTATGTGTAGTTTTAATCCTTCTTATAACAACATCCTAGTATATTGTGGATACTGTTTTTGTTACAAAAGAAAGGAAATAAAAAGAGTTTGGGGGTTGGAGAAGCAAAATAAATGAAAATAATTTAAGAGAAAGCGTTACCTTTAATTTAGGTAACTCGCTTTGGTTGGAACCAAAGGACTTCTTGAAATGCTTTCTGCCTAAGGGGAAGCTTCAAGGAGGAGGAGAGGGATGTGGGGAGCTTAGTTGGGCAGAGTTTGGACGAGCCAAGTGGCTTGAGAGGTGTGAGGAATGAGTAGAAGTGGTCTCCTTTTATAAGGGAGAAGAGGGGCTCTTTAGGAAAGAGTGAAAGTATTACTTTATAATATAATTATATTCGGTTTATAATGGTCCCAAAATCATTTTGGTCGAAGATACGATGACTCATATTCTAAATAACATCAACCAATAAGAATTGGACAGGTTTTAGATAATATTTTAATCATTATAATCTTATTTATTTAAATGATTTATTAATGAGGTAAACATTGCATCATTATTGTGTCATTAATAATTTATATTATTTGATGTCTAAAAATTATAAATAAAAGATCATTATGTAGGAACTCTTTTTAGCTTTCTAATGAATATTTATAATCGAAAATCCAACATGTATAACCCTATGTAAAAATTGTTCTTCTAAAATTTGTAAGCTTATGCCATTTTTATTTTTATTTTAACTTTATTAATATAAAGTGTCCCTACCACATACAAGTGGCTCCAAGGGGTCCCCAAATTGACCCAAGGATGCTCATGGTCAGGTATATGTCCACCAATAAGGTTAGTACACGTTTTAGGTTAATTTTGTATTATTATAATATTTTTTTTAACCCTTATTTACCGGATTTACCCTTTAACCATGGTAAATAAAATATTTACCGCAGTAATTATTCAAAATGTGTAAAAATAAAAGTTACATATTTACACAATTTTAACATCCTGATTCCAAATATGGAATCCATTTTACTAAATTCAAAACACAGAAGTGGCAGAAATTAATTTAAAATTAATTCCCGCTGTCAAAACAAAAAGCGTGTTTTTAAGAGATAATAACTATCAAAAGATTGACACTTGTTTATGTTCGGTTTAATTGTAAAATTATGTCCAATGACCAAAATTATATTAAATGGTAAAAATATATTCTAAATATACTTTAAAACCACTCAAATTCATAATTTATCACTAGTCATTTATTTGATTACAAAAGTTGTTTTTAATTAAAATTTAGTAATTTTCACTATTCATCAAAATATGAAAGTTATCCGAAATGTACCAAAATTTCACCTTAGGCTAAATTCGATATTCCGAATCCAAAAATGAAGTCCATTTTAAAATATAAAATATATATAATTTCAAAAACTATGTATTACTATTCATAATGGCTAGTTTGATTGGTTACGGTGTGTTAGAACTCGGTGTTGCGTACAACACACGCTAGCGTACCGTGGAAGCTTGGGATGTTTCATTTTAAATTTTTGATGTCCCCATTTAGTCAAAAAGTTTAAAATATAGTATCTAAAAAGGGTTCACTATTAAAATTTGGTAAAAGTGAAATACTGAAAATGAATTTGTTCTTACATTATGTCTAAGAAACTCAAAATATGGATTCTAAAATTATAAGGATTATATAAAGTTTAAAATTTAGTTAACACTATTCATAACCTCTTTTGAACAGCTTGTTTGGTAAGTCATGGTGCGATTGAACTTGGTGTTGCGTGTAGTGAAAGTTATTGAATTATTTTGAAGAAATAACACACTATAAAATCTTGGGGTGTTACACATTGGATCATCCAAACTATTCAAAATTATTCCCCCAAATTCCCTCTCTTCATCTAAGAAGAATTATTTTAGGAATAAGGCACTACTAGAAATCCTTTTGGTTCAAACCAAAGATATTTACCCGATTTAATGATAACATCTCTTCTTATGTTCATTTCTTTTATTTTACTTCTCCAACTCCCTAAACTCTTTTTATTAATTTCTTTTATAAAAAAACTAGTATGACCAATATACTAAGTTGTTTTTATGATATTTATTTGAACTACACTTACACACACCTCCATCTAATGGTTATAGAACATAATGATTCTATGGACAGAGAACAAATGCCTCACGGAACGATGATTGTTCAATCATATACTACCACCTCTTATGGTGGCCATTATGATGGAACTACAATTATATATGATATTTATTTTATCTATATTAATCTATAATTATCTTTTATATCATACAATTATTCTTTTTATTTTGTATATATATGATAATTTAATTTGACGGTCTGTGGACTACCGCCACTCAAAGTGATATGACTCGTTCAAACCATACATGGATCATATAAATTATAGTGCTAATTAACATACATATCGTATATAAAAAAAATATCATACAGGAATAATTATATACCTATGTATAATATGGTCTTATTTCCATTAAAAAAATTAAATAGATGTAGCATCTATGCGTACGTACCGATTATTGTCTCCACAAACGCGACACGATTAATTCCCCATTATATCCATTCAAGAATAATTTTCATTTTATTATTATAAATAATGTTGAATAACATTATATCATGCTGGATATAAATCAACTACATCCTATCCATAACAAACATGACTTACGTAGCTAAACATATAAAGGAAAACAACTCAGTTAACCCCCAAAACAATGATACTACTAAAATATTATTAACAATTCTATATTAGAAGATCATATATGATATAATATTCATCTATTTGATAATTGTATAATTTAATAACTATAATTTAACAATTATACAAGAGGATAATGTACCCTTAACCAAGAAAAACTAAAAGATAAGGGTTAATTTCTCAATCTCATTATTATCTGAGATTTTTTATATGTAAGTATTTACGGGGACATATTTATTATCCATGTCCATGTTGGAGAAAGGAGTTTTGAAAAGGATTATTTTTAAGGGACTCATAAACAAAAATAACATTTAAACGATTTAAATATTTATTATTCTTAATCATTTCCATTAATTTCCACATTTTCAATATGGGTTTTAAAGCATTTATTTATAAGGAAATGAATGTTTTAAAAATTTTAATTCATTTAAAATTTTATATGTGGAATGGGATAGCATGAATAAAATATAAATTTTAAATTTGATCCATTATAAATTGCGTGACTTTTAAATGTTTTCATGAAAAGGGGATATTTTTCTCAAAGACATTTACTAATCAGTTTTAACTATTTCAACATCCTTTTTGATATTTTTTTGACTATAGATGATTCATTATAAATAAAATCTTCAATATTGTAATAAATGAGTTATGATATGATGGACAATGAATGTGCTATAATTATACCATTCACGATTTATGGTTAAAGTATTGACTATAAGGACCCATCCTTAAACATTACATAATTTTGAGTTATTACAAGAATACACATTGAGGATCTTTTCAGGTTTATAGGTTTAGTGAATTAGATCATAAATCATGTATTTCATTGCACATTTAAAAAAGTTGGTTACATCAAAGACAGTATTCACTCTTCTCATTAAAGGAAACATATTTAAAATAAAACATGGATTATTTCTTGAGACTTCCTCGACACTATCATCACATCATTTACCTTTCCCTTGACCTGTGAAAAACATTTCAAAAACATGGGATGAGCATAAAAAGCTCAGTGAGGGATATAAAAATAAAGGAATAAAACCTTAGTCCATGTATACATAAGAATAAATGAAATCATACTTCCTTCATAAAACATAATCACTTTAACATACCACATGAAAATCATAAGATTTATTAATAACTCATAGAAATCATAAGACATAAAGGTAATTTGAGGCATTCATAACATTCTTACGTAGGGAGTAACCCCCATGGTTATATTTGTAATACCCATTACAGAATATTCCCAAAATCTCTCTGGATAAACCTTAGAGTTTATCTCCTTCGCGTTACCCAATGCATTGGAGAGCTATCATGGGCCCACCCACCCTTAGTTTATCACGAAACCACCCATCTTCATAAAAAATTCCCATGAACCATAACATTATCGTATCACATAAAACATGCATAAAAGAAACATAACATTCCTACATATGAATCATAAGATATCAAAAAAATATTGATCTAATAAAAACATTATCAAAACCATTTTCAATACCAAAATAAAAGAAAAGTAAAACATTGTATTTATTTTTCATTTAAAAAAAGTTTATGGCTTGTAGAGGAAACCGAAACTCAAATAATGGTCAGGGCGGTGGAGAAGTCGTTGTCACCGCATAGGTAAGACAAAACATTCCTTTTGATTTTTAGTAAAATTCTTCGTATAAAAAAGATTCATTTTGAATAAAAGTAAATGTCAAATGGGTTTATACACCGTATAAAAGAAAGTTGTGTATAAAACAAAATATGCCTCAATAAAATGAGATTGAGACGAAGTACCTTACCTCGTGTCCGACTTGAATCTATCGTTCATTAGTCTCCTGAATAATATACTAGAGATAATTTATACTTTATTAATAACATTTTTAATGTTCATTATTCCTTTTATATCACTTATTACCATGTTATGAACATTATGTAATTATTTATTTTAATAACGGTTGTTTTGTCGATCTTTGGTACTTGAGTCAGAAATAAACTTCTTATAATTACAAGTTGTTCATGTGGTAAAATATCCATTATATCCAGAATTATATTAATGATGTATATATCATATATATCATCTATATCCAGTATATACATGCATTTATAATATTACATAACATTTTTGAGGTATGAAAGGAAATGCACCGTTCATGGAGACGGTAAGCCGTACGTACTCATGAACGCTACTTTCATTTCTATTTCGTATTTAATGGAATGAAATAATAATGATATAGAGGTATATTAAAATTCTAGTATGATATCATATGTAATACCATTAACTCCATCCTTTATACGTCCCATATATGTAATTAATGAATCAAATCACTTTGAGGGGGCGGTAGTCCACACTTCCTAAACTGAAATTATCGCGTTTACCCATAATAGAAACCATAATGGTATGAAATAAATGAAAAATAAAGAATAATAAAGAAAACATAAACATAATATATACATATATAAATATATATACATCCTAATGGCCACTATGAGAGGTGTTAAGAGAAGATTGAACAATCATCGTTTCGTGAGGCAGTAATTCTCCACCCACAGAAACAGTATGTTCTTTAACCATTAGACGGGTGTGTGTGTAATTATAAATCAAATACTTATCATTACTACATCATAGTATATTTTAGATACTTGTGTTTTTACAAAAGAAATAAATAAATGGAGTTTATGGGGTTTGAGAAGCAAAATAAAACAAAAGGACATAAGAGAATACATTACTATTAAATAGGGTAACTTCAATTGGTTTGAACCAAAAGGGTTTATTGAAGAGTTTAATGCATAAGGTAAGGCATCTAGGATGAATATATGGATGTGGACAGATAAAAAGAGAGGATTTTGGCCGAGCCAATGGCTTTAGAGGTGTGGGTAGAGGGGTAGAGGGGGCCCTTTTATAAGAGGGATGAAGGACACTCTTGGAAAGTCTTGAAATGTTTCTTTATTATAAAATGATTTTCGGATATTAAAGGTCCCAAAATGATATATTTCGAGGATAAGTTGATAAGGGTTCTAAATTCACCCATCCAATAGGTTTTTTTCACGTGTAAGTCTTAGATTTTACATTATCTTTTCATTTTATTTAAATCGTTAATTAATGAGGTAATCACTACATCATCATGGTGCCATTAATAAATTTATTTATTTAATGTATAAAAACTATAAAACAAATACAATTATGTAGGAAATCTTTTTAGATTCCCAATGACTATTTATAATCTAAGAGATCATTTATGTAGGCAAAATTAAAATTGTATTACTTAGGTGTCACATACTTTTGTTATATTTAACTTTATATTAAAATAAAAAGATAAAATGACATTATCACTCAAAAGTGATTCCATGGGGTCCCAAAGTTAATACAATACATCCCATGTGTCACAACCCGACCCTACCCAAGATCGAGCCACAACTACCACAATCCCTCCTCCGTAGGCCAAGGGCTGGCGACAAGCACCGAAGGGTCATCGACTCAGGGAGGCCTTTTCCTGAGTACCTGTACACACACATGCAGCACACTCAATTCAAAAGTGTTGAGTAAAATAAAAAGAAAAGTAATGAAAATTGGGTCTTCTATAAATAAACCACAATGTGCATCGACCACAAAATGTACAAAGGAAGTGCTGAAGGTAAATTAAAAATAAAAGGGGGGGAAACCCGTGCCGAACCAGAAAAGTGCCATAACCCGACAACAGGTAAACAGAAGAAAAATAGCTTGATTGGTCCCCCACCTGGAACCCGACTCCGACCACCACACGCGGTCTATGCTCCCAAACTCCAATGCTCTGCTGAAGTCCCGAACAACATGTCCGTCGTCTGCAAGGGCACACCAAGTGCGGGAAAAGCCCAAGAAGGGGTGAGTATAAAAATACTCAGTTGGATACCCTGAAGTCTCGAGGGAGCAACAAAGGAGGTACCGAAGGGTGATCAGTAGATTGAACAGGTGAAATTAAAGGAGTACAACCGAAGTTGCTGTAAAGAGTACAGTAGAGATTCATGCTCAACCCAACAAGAGAATGTAAGTAGACTCGTCCAAACACAAGGAGCTGGAAACAGTAAGAAGATGAACTTCACGTTGAGTCTTCACTACCTATAGCAGGAGAGTATAATTGTTAAACCACAAGAATCTAGAAACAGAAATCACATGGCATGCCCCACGCGTCTTCTCCTATCCTGGAAGGAGAGTAACCAAAACCCAAGAAGTTGGTACTGGAACAATGTATACACATATTCATATTCTCAAACAAGAAGCCCAAGCAAGACAGCAAGGGGATCTCCATCCTGTAGCTCATCCCAAGAAAGTGAGCATCCAACAGTCCCAGAAGTAAACACCATCGATGCCTAGCATCCCACATATCTTCCCCGAATAGCAAGTCATGGGGCTCAAATCACCACACCTCGAAACTATCCGCTTTGGGCAGCACTGACATACCCGCACAGTTTTTGGTCGCATCGCAAGGACGTGTCTCGTTGGGAAAATCACCCCTCGTACTAGAATGTTCTGGGGGAACGTCAAGCCACACCTCATCACTGCCCCGCATTCGAGAGTTCTCCTCAATGTTGCCAGGCGACCCCCTTTCTAGCCCCGCTGGAGGGTGATCCCTGGAAATCGACGGGTTCCTACTCTAGGCAGACCCGGCAAGAGTCGACGGATGCCACACTTCCCAGTCACATAAAAGGGTAATCCACTAGAGGGATACCCAGCTAAAGTCGTCGACGAGTACCAATTAATAGTCTCATAAAAGGGTTCTCCACTGGATGGAGGCTCGGAACCGTCATCGAGGAAAACTTCCCAGCCTAGCTGAAGGTAAAACCGGCATCGGGGACACTTCCCAACCCAGCTGGGGCTAAACCTGACACCGGGAACCACTTCCCAGCCCTGTTGGATGTAATCCCAGAACCACTCTGGCCATCCCAGCAGGATTGTACTGCTTGGTGAACACCGATGTACTAGTCATCCCTACTGGATGGTAACCCACTGTCCATCCCTACTGGATGGTACTACTCTGGCCATCCCTTCTGGATGGTACCCCACTGGCCATCCCTGCTGGAAACAACCTCATGGGTAGAGGATCGGTGCCTGCGTAATGTATTGGTCAAACCGAGATACACAAGAACACTACCATGGAACACGAAGCAACTCTGCCGGCCAAAACCATCGAGAACAGAACCAGGGGAAAACCACTCAACCCTGCTGGTCGAAACCATTGCGAACCGGACTAGGGGGAAAACCCACTCAACCCTACTGGTCAAACAAATGAAAGAAAAAATAGTGGGAAACTCAACCATGCTGGTCAAACATGTGGGAACAGAACTAGGGGGAACCTCAACTCGACTGGTAAACCAAACGAGAACAGAGGGACCCTCTACGCCGGGAGAGGTCAAGAGTACGCAAAGAAGAACACGACACACACATGAGGCCCACATGATGTGTGACCCCAAGTCAACCCCAACCAAGTGCACAAACATTCTTAGGTACCAATATCCACATGTACCTCCAAGCGTTCCCATATACTCCCAGAGTATACCACGTTCCAGCCCAAAGGATATCATGCACACGACACCCAACGTGAAAGCGAAGGCGTAACCTAACAAATCCAACTTTCCACCTCAACTGCTGAGGCATGGCCAACCACATATTTTTAAACACCAACATCTCTCTCCCAGGAGTGAACGCGATCACACGCCAAGGGTCAGATACAAACACGGTAGAAGAACCGCCACCAGGGAACCTTCATATTTTCAAATTTAATAAGATTGCGTAAGAGGCTCTTCTCGCCTGAACAGATTACACCGTTGTAATCCTTACAGAAAAACATATGAGATCAACTAAATACTTTCTTCCAACGGTTATCCAATATAAAAGTCACTAACACCGCTTAACACCCGAACAACATCCCGTGATCCCGAGCCTTGGCCCTGAAAATGGTCAGGCGCATCGCACCATTGTGAACCCCTCGGGAAAACACATCAAAAGGACTGCTCACTTGACTGCAACAGATACCCAGAGAAAAAGATGCATTCGGGCGCACCTCACACGAGCGGTGCTTCGTGGGACCCTTATCCTGGTCCCGAAACACAACGAACGGATCGTACCGATGCGATCCTCTCGAAAAATAACACATGTTCGACTAATCACTTGTCCGAAAAGGACACCCGATGAAGGAGATAGAAATTCACCATCAATTCCCAAACGGCTACCTTGGGGGCTGCACCATCATGCATAAATAAAGTGGGCGGGTTGCGCCATTGCAATGCCCTCAGAAAAACACCCAAAAGAACTGCTCACATGACTAAAACAGACATCCGATGAAAAAGTTGATAAATGCTTCTCGCAGCTAAAAAGACGGGTTGTGGGGCCCACAACTCAACTCCAGATTCAATGCCCGAAACCACACTGGAAACTCTTCCCGGCACTAGGGTCCCAACGCCGCTGATAGTGCTTAAAACGGACGTTGGACGCGTCCGCACCATCCAAAACAAGATCCCCTAGAAAAATTTGAATTCACATTAAGATGCGTTGCGCCTCCAAGGCCACTCGTTTCGGGAAATAAAAATTATCAAAACTATCTCAAAAAGTTTTCCTTGACGTCTGGAATTCACTACCGCAGACGACATGAAAAATTGTCATTCATAATGAAAATTATTGTCGTCCGAAGAGGGGACGAATTACCCATTGGGCTGGACCGACCTCGACCGGATGGTCTGCCCGGCCTGGGCCGGCCCGTGTCTTTACCGCGCGGGCCAGTTGTGGACTTGCAGTCCACAGGCAAACTAGTCACAAGGGTCGGTCGCGCCAGCCGCATGAAGACCCGCGTTCGGCGGGTCTAGTCAACCACTCCGACCCCGCGGTTGCGCGCCCCCGGCGGCTCGGCCTCGCCGCCTGGAGCCACCGCTCGCCCGGCCAGTAGCGCCTCGCACTGGGGCCATCGACCGGCCTACCCCACTGCCAAGCCGCCTGGCCGACTACCTCCGCCTGGCCTCGCGCCGCTGCTCCGGACCACCGGAAACCCGCCAGAACCCCCAAACAACCTCCAAAACCCGCAGACTTCGACAGACGACGACGATCACCTCCGAACACTGATTTCAATTTCAAAGAATGAAATTGAAATCTCATAAAATATGTTACACGATTATGGGATTTGTTCAAAGAAATAGAAAAAATTTGATGCAAATAAACGAGTACAAAGTAGGTGCGAGAAAAGAAAATGAAAACAACAAATCTTACCTCTTGGGTGTTGCCCGGAGCATCACGGAGGGTCCTCCGCCGCACCACTGCCTTGCCGGAGGGGAGGAGGATAGGAGGAGATTCCTCTTTCGTCTTTGGCAGCTGTTGGAACCAGGGAAGAAGTGGGATAGGAGAGGGGTGGGTTAAGTGTTTAAATAGAAAACACTTAACCACCCGCCCGTCGGCCCGAACCTGAACTTCCAGCGAGGACAAGATTAAGCCTTCCCTGGGGGAAACGCCATGTTCTTTGCACAATGGAGGTCTCAGAATTTTAATCTGAGGCCCCATTCAAATTTTATTAAACTCAACACCTGAGGCCACCAAATTACGAAAATACCCCCAGGTCCATTTTTCACAGCCGGCCCGTGCCCGTGAAGATTACACCCCACCTAGAGTAAACGGCTTGTTATGGACTCAACGGTGCCCTCAGTTTTCCAATCCGAGCAACTGTTTAAAAGATACTTGAGTTTATCCATTAAAAGAATAAACAAATAAATTAATTTATCCATTTAACGTTCAGAAAGTGAGCGAGGGGTCCAAACGTCCTGCGCCGACATGCTTTATGTCATTCTTAGGGTAAAAGCCCCATTTCAAACCCATCCGTACACTCAGAATTCGGTTCCAGATCACCGTTTAGGAGTTATCCACTTTATTTGGCATTCCCATTGTGAATTCAATGAAAATTTAATTTCGGCCACACCGGGGCTCGGAATCGCACGCCATTTGAAGGCGCTGCTCTGGAATAACATCAAGAATATTCCAAAGTCTTTCGCTGAAAAAATAGGTTCTTACACCGTGGTAGGCCATGACACAACCAGTAGAATTAGGAAACATTTTGGGGTCATTCTATATTATTATGATATTATTTTATTACCCTTAACTGCCTGATTACTAATTAATCACGATAATTAAAGATAATTATCGTCGTTACTGTTAATAATGTCCAAAGCCGAAAGAGTCTTAATTACATAATTTGGACCTTATGATAAAAAATATGTAATCCATTTTAGAAAATTACAAACATAGAAATTGTAGTAATTAATTTAAAAAGAATTTCCGTTGTTCAAACAAATAACAGGTTTTTTTTGGAAACAATATCTATCAAAAGTTTGACACTAGTTTATGCCCAATTCCAAAATGTAATTAATTAGAATGGCCAAAATTGGATTAAATGGTAAAAATATATTATAATTAAACTTCAAAACCAATTAAAAGGACAATCTATCAATATAATTGAATTAGATGAAAATGCAGTTTTGAAGTAAAATGTAGTATTTTTCACTATTCATTAAAAAATGAACATTGTCAGAAAAATACCAAAAATGTATCCAAAGTAAATTTCAATGCCCATATTCTAAAGAATAAGTTTATTTTGACAAACTGATCTTATAAAATTGTCAAAAGATAGATTTAAAAATGGTTCTCCATCAAAAGGCGGTAAAACAATCTTTTAAAAAATATTATAGAATTCTATGCTTAAGATTGGATTTATTATCATTTTATTCCTCTAAAACACTATCTAATTCATAAGTAGACATGGATATGAAAATCCAACATTCTTAAATTACTTGGGATGTTACATCCTTCCCCCTTTATAAAATTGTGTCCCTGTAATTTAGTTACTTATCAAATAAGTGGGGGTATTTATCCTTCATTGCATTTTCAGATTCCCATGTTGCCTCTTTAATCATGTGGTTTTTCCACAAAACCTATACTTGATGAATCACCTTATTCCACAATACATGCTCCTTGTGGTCAAGAATATGGACCAATTGTTCCTCAAAAGATAGATTATCTTCCAGCTGAACTACCTCTGGGCTAAAAACCTGAGATGGATCTGGCATGTACATCCTTAACATTGAAACATGAAAAACATTGTGTACCTGAGATAAACATGGAGGTAAATCCACTTGGTATGATACTGATCCAACTCTCTCAAGAATTTCATCTGGTCCAATAAACCTTGGACTCAGCTTTACGCTCTTACCAAATTGCATCACACTTTTCCATGGTGAAACTTTGAGGAGGACATGGTCACCTACCCCAAAAGAGAGATCATTCCTCCTATTGTCCGCATAACTTTTCTTCCTTCTCTGAGCTGTTCTCGTGTGTTTATATATCAGCTGAACTTTTTATTCCAAATATTCTCCCAATTCTAGTCCCATCAACTTCCTTTCACCTACTACATCCCAAAAAGTTGGAGGTCGACTCTTCTTCCCATATATTGCCTCAAATGGTTCCATCTGTATACTGGAATGAAAACTGTTATTATAAGAGAATTAAATCAAAGAATTATGTTGGTCCGAACTACCCTGATAATCCGCCAAACAAGAATGTAGCATATTCTCCAATGTCAGAGTTGTTCATTTTGACCGCCCATCTGATTGGGGATGAAAAGTTGTACTAAAATTTAATTCAGTACTCAGCGACTTCTGAAGGCCTTTCCAAAAGTTAGAAGTAATCGTGGGATCACGATCAGATACAATGGAGAGGGGAACTCCATGTAATATGACTATCTCATTAAGATAAAAATGAGAAATTTGATCTAGGGAGAAAGTATCTCATATAGTAATGAAATGAGAATATTTATTCAAGAAATCAACAATAACCTAGATTGTATTATTCCTCCAAGATGTCTTCAGCAATCCAACAAAGAAGTCCATAGATATATTCTCCCATTTCCATTCTGACACTGGTAAAGGCTGAAGCATCCCTTTTGGTAACATCCGCTCAGATTTAAATTATTGACAAGTCAAACACTTTACAGCAAAATCTGCAATATCTCTTTTTATTCCATCCCACCAGTAATACTCCTGATGATCTTTATATGTCTTAGTACTTCCAGGATGAACTGAAAACGGGGAACTATGAGCATCACATAACAACTCTCTCTTCAACTATGAATCACATGGAACACACAATATCTTCCCAAATCTTAACACACAATAATTATCGATGTTGAATTCGGGTAACATACCCTTTTGAACTAGTTCTACCTTTTTTTCAACTCACTGTCTTTCTTTTGAGATTGCTTAATTATATCTGATAGAGATGATCTCACTGACACCTGAAAAAAATAGAAGAACTTCCTGCACCAACAACTTCTATGCCAAGTTTCATCAAATCCTTATCCAAAGGATCATGTTCCAAATTTAACATGGTTAATGAAGCATTACTTATTTGACTCAAAGCATCAGCCACTTTATTTTCTTTTCTCATATGGTAATGAATTGTACAATCATAATCCTTGACTAATTCTAGCCATCTCCTCTGTCTCATGTTCAATTCATTCTGAGTGAATATATACTTTAAACTTTTTTGATCAGTATATATTTCACACTTTACACCACACAAATTATGCCTCCAAATTTTTAAAGTGAAAACAACAGCAGCTAATTCCAAATCATGCGTAGTGTAATTTACCTCATGAGTTTTCAACTGACGTGAAGCATAAGAAATTACCTAATCATTCTGCATTAGGACGCAACCATGTAATTTCAATGAATCATCACTATAGATAAAAAAAACTCACTATTCCTAGAAGGTAGTGCCAAAACTGGAGGATTCACCAATCTTCTTTTCAATTATTGAAAACAATCATCACATTCTTTTGTCCAGATAATCATCACATCCTTCTGAGTAAGCTTAGTCATTGGACTAGATAAACATGAATTTTTTATTAACAAACCTTCGGTAATACCATGCCAAAACAAGAAAACTATTAATCTCAGTTACATTTGTGGGTCTTGTCCATTCTTCAACAACTTTTGTTTTTGCTGGATCAATAGTTATTCCATATTTAGAAACAATGTGACCAAGGAATGAAATTTGTTGCAACCGAATCTCACACATGCTGAATTTCCCATACAATTATTTTCTTTTAAGGTTTGAAAAATAACCCTTAAATTACTTTCATGTTCTGCTTTACTTTTAGAAAACACCAAAATATCATCAATGAAAACAACTACAAACTTATCCAAGAACTCATGGAAAATATTATTCATAAGGTCCATGAATACAACAAGGAGTGTTGGTTAACCCAAAAGGCATTGCTACAAATTAATAATGGCCATATCTTTTCCGAATCGTAGTCTTTGGAATATCTGCTTCCCTTACCTTCAACTGATGGTACCCCGATCTCATGTCAATCTTTGAAAAAAATGTGCTCCCTGTAGTTGATCAAACAAATCATCGATATGAGGAAAAGGATATTTGTTCTTAACAGTGATGTTATTAATGGCTTTATAATCAATGAAAGGTCCCATTGACCAATATTTTATTTTAGAAAATAGGACAATATAACCCTATGGGGATGTGCTAGGTCGAATGAAACCTTTCTCTAATAAATCTTGCAATTTCCCCTTCAACTCTAAAAGTTCAATTTGAGCCATTCGATAAGTGGGTTTTGAAATTGGCTTAGCATCAGGAACTAAGTCAACAGAAAATTCATCTTCCCAATCTAGTATTATTCCAGGAAACTAATCATCAAAAACATCAGGATACTTATTTACCACTAGAACATCATTATTCTAAATGGTTCCTTTGTTTTCAACAATAATTGAAAGGTAACATTAATTTCCATCTTTTACATGTTTCTAGACCTATTGATATGTTATCAATAGTAAGGGTTAATTATTGTACACAAACTGAAAGTATTTCTGAAAATAAACTTCTTTAGCTCTACAATAAATCTTAGCATTATAAACAGAAATACAATCCATACCCAGGATAACATCAAACTCTACTAGAGGTAAGACAATAAGGTTTTCAAGTAGGTTCTTTCAACAGAAAAGGATAAGAATATTTTTATAAATTCTTTTTCCCTCAACATTTCCCCCAGCTGTTTTTACCACAAGTTCAGGATTCATTTCTTGAGATGGAATTTCCAATTTACTAGAAAAGTTTTAAGAGAGGAAAGAATGTGTAGACCCCGAATCAAACAACACATTGGCATAATCTGAAAAAATGAAAAAAGTACATGATACCACTTCATTTGATGGCCCAACATCTCCTGAAGTAGTTTCAAAGGTTTTAATCACACCTTTCTTCTTGTAGTCTGACTACTTCCCATCATTTGAGATCTTTTTTGAACACTCATTTGCATAATGACCCATATCAATAAACTTGAACCATTTCACTAACAGTAAATCAAATTTGTTCTTACTATCACCCAGATCTTTTTTAGTGCAATTACGAGCCCTATGTCCCATCTTACCACATCGGTAGAACTTTCCATAATTTCAAAGACATTCACGAGCATTCTTTTTACCACATTTATCACTAACTGAAAACATAGTTTTCTTACCATCAGACCTCTTTGAAGGATTCTTCCCTTTCTCCTCCCACCTCGGTCTCCTCTTTTGTTGGTTGTTATTGAACACATGATCAGCAGTAAACTCCATTTCCACCTTCTCAACAAATCAATCAAGCTTTTCATAACTCATGAACTCGCGAGAAGCTATATCCCTTCGATATTTTGTCTTTAATCCTAAGTAAAAATGATTGATTTTATTATCAAGGTCTCGGATAAAATTTGGAGCATACCTTACCAATCTAGTGAACCTTTCTTCATTAGCAGCCACTGAATCGTCCTCTTGACTCAATTCCAAGAATTGTTTTCCTTACTAAGTCGAACAGCCATAGGAAAATATTTCTCACGAAATATACCTTTGAATTCATCCCAGGTAGGAGAATCAATCTCATCAGCATCCCTAATATTTTTTACCATCGACCACCACTGATCTGCTTCACCCTCCAAACGGTAAACAGTAGGACTAACATTTTGATTGTCTGAACACCCCATGACATCGAAAATCTTCTCCACTAATTTAATCCACCCTTCTGCTAGCATAGGGTCAGATGATCCTCTAAATGATGTGGGATGTTGCCTCGTGAAATGTTCCACCACTAACATGTTCCTATACATTTGATCTGGATGATCTCATGCATTGATACCACCACCATTTATTGCTTGAGTCAACTGCACCATTACTGCAACAAAATGTTCAGTTCCAATTCCGACCATCTCAGAATGCTGATTTGGAATGTCATTTTCTTTTGTATGTCATCCTAGAACTGCTTCCCTATTTCCTCTATGGAAAACCATTCTGAACAAACATGCCTTAGAAGAAACAACATGGTTATCTTCAAATGCAATATCATTTCAATTTGACCATAAAAAAATATTTTTGGATAATCATTTAATAGAATTATAACCCCTAAAGTTATCGAAACTAACCTTTGATACTAATTATAAGGCCGTAGCCTTAAAAATTACTTAATCTGGAGTTATTACAGGAATACACATTGAGGATATTTTTAGGTTTATAGTTTAAGATAATTAGATCATAAATCATGCATTGCATTCCACATTTAAACAATGTTGTTACATCGAGACAATATTCACTATTCTCATTAAAGGAAACATATTTAAAATAAAAACATAGATCTTTCTTGAGACATACTCAACACTATCTTCACATCATGTACCATTCCCTTGACCAGTGAAGAACATTTCAAAAACTTGAGATGATCATAAAAATCTTAGTAAGGGATATAAAAATACGGAAATAAAACCTTAGTCCATGTATACATAAGAATCAATAAAGTCATACGTCACTCATAAAACATAAGCACTTTAACATACCTCATGAAATCATAATATTTATGAATAACTCATAGAAATCCTAAGACATAATGGTAACTTGAGGAATTCATAACATTCTTACGTAGGGAGTAACACTCATGGTTACGTTTGGAATACCCATTGCATTATAATCCCTAAATCTCTTCGGAGAAACCATAGAATTTATCTCCTTTGCATTACACAATGCATTGAAGAGCTATCTCGGGCTCAACCTCCCATAGTTTTTCACAAAACCAACTGTATTCATAAACAATTCCCATGAACCATAACATAATCGTATCACATAAAACATGAATAAAGGAAAAATAACATTTCCACATTTCAATAACAAGATATCAAAAAATCATTGATATAATGAAAACATTATCAAAACCATTTCCAATACCAAAATAAATGAAAAGTAAAACATGGTATTTATTTATCATTTTAAAAAATGTTATGGATTGTAGAGAAAGCTGACACTCAAATATTGGTCACGGCAGCAGAGAAGTCGTTGTCACCGCATACGTAAGATAAAAAATTCCTTATGACATTTTGTAAAACGGTTCATATAAAAATATTCCATTTGAATAAAATTAAAAGTTAAAGGTGTTTATACACCGTATAAATGAAAGTTGTGTATAAAACAAAATATGCCTCAACGAAAGGAGATTGAGACGAAGTCCCATACCTCGTGGCCTACTTCACTCGATCGTTCTTTAGTCTCCTGAATAATAAAGTGGAGTTAATTTCTAATTGACTAAGAAATTTTTAATTTTCAGTATTCCTTTTATATCACTTACTACCATGTTATTAAAATTATGTAATTATTTATGTTAATAACGGTCGTTTTATCGATCTTTGGTACTTGAGTAAAAAATAAACTGCTTGTAATTAGAAGTTGTTCATTTGAAAAAATATACATTATATCCAAAATTATATTCATGATGTAGATATGATATAAATAATATATATCTAGTTTATACATGAATTTATAATATTACATAACATTTAGAGGTAAGAAATGAAATTCACCGTTCATGGAGACGGTAAGCCGTACGTATGCATGAACACTACATTCATTAATATTTCGTATTTAATGGAATGAAATCATAATGATATAAATGTATATTATAATTCCAGTATGATATCATATGTAATACCAATAACTCCATCCTTTATATGTCACACATATGGAATTAACGAATCAAATCACATTGAGGGGGTGATTGTCCGCACATCCTGAAATGAAATTATCGCGTTATCCATAATGGAAACCATAAAGATTTTTCATAAATGAAAAATACAGAATAATAATGAAATAATAAACATAATATATATCATATATAAATACAGTTACTTCTTAATGGCCACTATGAGAGGTGTTAAAAGAATATTGAACAATCATTGTTTCGTGAGGTAGTAATTCGTCACCCACAGAAACAGTAGGTTCTTTAATTATTAGATGGGAGTGTGTGTAAATGTAAATAAAATACTTTTCAAAAAAAGATCCAAGTGTATTTAATATATTGGTGTTGTTACAACAGATATAAACAAAAAGAGTTTGGGGGGGGGGGGTTTGAGAAGAAAAATAAATCAAAAGGACATAAGAGAAGACATTACCTTTAAATCAGGTAACTCAACATGGTTTGAACCAAAATGGTTTCTTGAAGATCTTTATGCCTATGGTAAGTATTCTAGGGTGAAAGGAGGGGTGTTGAGAGATAAAATTAGAAGAGTTTGGCCCAGCCAATGGCTTGAGTAGTGTGGGTAAGGGGGTAGAGGTTATGGCCTTTTATAAGAGGGACGAGGGGCACTCTTGGAATGTCATGGAATTTTGCTTTATTATAAAATGAATATCGGATTTTAAAGGTCCAAAAATTGTATATTTAGAGTATAAGGTGACAAGGCTTCGAAATCCACCCATCCAATAGGTTTTTTACAAGTGTAAGGCTTATATTTTACGTTTTATTTTCATTTTATTTAAATCATTCATTAATGAGGTAATCACGACATCATCATGGTGTCATAAATAATTTTATTTAATTAATCTCTAAAAATTATAAAAAAAATTACCATGATGTAGGGAATATTTTTTTATTTCCAATGACTATTTATAGTCTGTGAGATCATTTATGTAGATAAAATTAAAATAGTTTTACATAGTTGTTACATACATTTGTTATATTTAACATTCATTAAAAATAAAAATATAAAATGTCACTATCGCAAAAAGGGGATTCCATGGGGTTACAAAGTTGGCACAAGGCATCCCATGGTCGGCCAGGATACAACCAGTAGCATTAGGACACTTGTTGGGGTCATTCTATATTATTATGATATTATTTTATTACCCCTTACTACCCAATTACTAATTATTAATGATAAATAATGATAACTACCGTCGTTACTATTCATAATGTCCCATAAAAAAAAGTCTTAATTACATAATTCGGGCCTTCAGATTACAAATATGCAATCCATTTTACCAAATTCCAAACACATAAATTGTAGTAATTAACATAAAAATAATTCCTATTTTCAAAACAAATAGCGGGTTTTTTGGAAACAATATCTATCAAAAGTTTGACACTTGTTTATGCCTAATTCCAAAGTAAAATTAATTACAATGACCAAAATTGTATTAAATGGAAAAAATATATTCTAATTAAACTTTAAAACTAATTAAAAGGGAAATATATCCATATAATTACTGTAGATGAAAAAGTAGGTTTGAAGTAAAATGCATTATTTTTTACTATTCATTAAAAAATGTACATTGTCAGAAAAATACCAAAAAAATTATCCAAATTATATTTCAATTACCCTATTCTTGAGTATAATTTCATTTTGACAAATAAATCTTATAAAATTTTCAAAATATAGATTTATAAATGGTTCTCCATAAAAAATGTGGTAAATCAATCTTTTAAAAAATATTAGAGAATTTTATGCTTAATATTGGATTTATTCTCATTTTAAGCCTCTAAAACACTATCTAATTCATAAATAGAAATAGATATGAAAATACATAATTATTTACATACATGGTATTTTACATTGACATTTCATATGCATGTTGTAAACCATATTTTTATGTTATGATTAAACCTTTTCATATAAGGAATGTGTTGGACATAGTTAGTGACGAGTGGAGCCTGGTATATCTCCTCAATGCATCGGTAGGTCTTAGAAAACAAACTAGTGTCTTGGTACAAGTCTTCGACAAAATCTTATTTTTATTCTTGGAATGAGGCCATAACTATGTGGTTATGATGTCCGAAATTATACATTCCATCGTTATAAAATCTTCTATTGATATTACATATGATTATTTGACTAGTTGAATATCCATTGAATGTGTAAATGGTATTATTTGATTTATCTTTTCCATTTTTTTATGATTATTAAGATTAAAATGATTTATTTTTTTATACATTTCCTTAAATGTTTATGGTTATTTATGAGTGATTAAGCTATTTTGTTATTCTTAATGAGCTTCGGAGATCACCCCTTTCTATGTTTTAGTTTTTCCATGATGTGAAGAAGCATATTATGATGGACCTACAGTGTTAGAATAAGAGATATGAATATGGTAAATGGATAAAATGTTTTTTTTATTTTTATTTTATAACGTAATTTAATGTTCAGGAATATAGTGCTAAACTGATCTGTCATTCAGGACTTGATCTCTAGTATCATGACAATTTTATTTAATAATTCATTGATTCTGGGTAACTTGGGTCGGGGCATTGTAGTTGGTATCAGAGGAAGATTAGAAATAACCTTAGAAACTATATTTATAAAAACTGTTATTAGAGAACATTTCCCTAAGATATCCATTGGGGATTTGCATAGAATAACATCCTAGAATATTGGTAATGTATTGATTTTGTTAATTTTATCATAAATACATCCATGTATGGATACGAGCATGTAGAAGTGGAACTAGCACAGATGTACCTAGAAGTGAAAAAATCGACAATGAGTTTCGGGCTTGACCCTGGGAATCCTGGTACACAACAACTTGCCTTTTTTCACTCTTGGTTACGACACTCCCGGGGGATATTCTTAGGATAAATCACATTTTCATTACAAGCCATTATTAAGGATTTATGAGTGAGTATTTCGTCAAAAAAATTATGGTTAAAGATTATATACATAATCTTTTCAATCTATGTTAGGTATTTTACATGTTTGAAATTATGAGTTTTGATTCATAAAACTAACCTAGTGTATTCCATTGTTTATGTATGGAGCCATGTAGATGGAATGAGAACTCAAGCAATACAAAAGATCCAATGATTAAGAAAGATCATATATTTCATGGTATTAAACAATAATTTTTAAAGAAAATAGTTTTTCAAGTATTATCATCATATAAAGAAATAGTATCATGTGTATGTAAGATATGTAAATAATCGTGTATGTCTTATAGTGTTGAAGTGAATCTAGAGAAGTAAAGGATGGTAGAGAGAATGAATGGTAAAGGGAATAATGGAAAGAAAAATTTCCCCATATGTGATAACTATGGAAAAATTCGCCTTGGTAAATTCATGAAGGGAATTAGTGTTCGTTATATTTGTAGAGAAAAAGGAAACAATGTACATGAGTGCAAGGGTGAAAAAAAGGTTTTAAATGTATAATGCTTCATCTACAAGAAGTTGGGACACTATGTGAATAAATGAACCAATCATCAGAGTATACCTCAATTGATGTTTTTTTGATAATAATCATGTTTTGATATTACCACAGATGAAGAGTGATTACCAGTTTTCATATGTTGATATAAATTAATTACGTAATTTGAGTGTTGTATCAATTATTTAATAGTTATAATAATTATGGAGTATATAAGGATTGCACTGTAGTACTATTTTATTAATGATTTGAGATTGTGTGGTACCACTAAAAGTCACTCAATAGTAAGTTATTTTTTTGGAAAATACATCGTTAAAGGAAAGATAATAAATAATATGGTTTTGATACTATGGTATTTATTTTTGAGTAAGTGGTGATTGATTTGGATTAATTATTTTGTATATTATTGTCTACATTGGAAGTAATTGATGGTTTTTAATACAATCAATGTTGGCGATTATAACATTTTTTTGATTTTAGGTGCATATCCAGTATTCAATGATTTAATGAAGGAATAAAAATGTATATTCCTATTCAAATATGTTTTTTTGGAAATAAAATTTATTAACACATTTTAAAATAATACACGATTAAGGTATTCACATGTTTATTTTGTGTCATTCCTAATAAATTTTTGTCCATGAGTTCAGACAGAATTATTGTGTATAAGTATAATGGTTGGAATATATATTTTTCGATAATGGATACTATTATTAAGGTTGAATCATTTCTTGAGATTATTTTTGGATTTTCATAAAAAGGATAACCAAGGGGTCGAGCGACAACCCATCTCGTCCGACAAGGCCACGAGACTTTAACCCACAATCAAAGGGTGACAAGGGTAATCACCTAATGTTTGCTTACGTGATGTCCTAGTTTGTATAATTTAGCTTTTTTAAATAGTCTGACAAATGAATTATAAATTCATTATTTTTGGAACTCTATATGATTAAGATAAATATAATATTTTGGAATTCTATTATATTTTGCAGTGAAAGATTAGTTTGTGGTATGAATTTGTTAAAGGATGAAACAATACATGACAAGTATATTTTTTCCTCTTATTCTATGAATAAATTAATTCTTAAACTTTAGAAAAGGGATCATAAAACCAAAAATTTGTCATCATAATACCTTATGTTTTTTTTAACTGAAGATATTTTTAATTATCATAGATTGATGTTTTGAGGCCCTCAATTTTAAACATGTTTGTTATTGATGAACACAATCACTACATATAAATATTTACATTTTCCATTCAATTATGCGTCTCTAATTGACACCAATTTTCTCCTAATCTAGATCATTTATTTGTGGTGACTTTTTCATTTCCCTTTTCCTCTTATAAAGACTAAATTTCATTAACATAATTTTTTAAGTGGGTTTTCCACAAAGGTATTTTTCTATTTTTATAATTTTAATTTGAAAGGAAAAATTCAAATTGTGAGGATGAAATTTATTAAAATAGGTGATAATGTAACTCCCTAATATTTCATATTATGTTATCTCATCAAAGCAATTCAATAACTTGCGTTACACACAACACCGAGTTCGATAACACCACGTCTTAACAAACTAACTATTCAAAAAGTGGTTATGAATAGATTTAACTGAATTTTGAATTTTATATACTCCATATAATTTTAAAAACCATATTATGTGTTATTTAGATATAATATAGAAACAAATTCAATTTTCCAGATAAATGAATTATTATTCCAAAAATGTAATTTTTTCGCCTTTCAATGGGGATAATTTTTTAAAAATAATATTTTAAAATTTAATATATTCAATTTAATGAGATTTAATTATTATTTATAAGTGGGACATAAAAATTTAGATTGGATTTATTTCTGGTACATTTATAATAACATTCATATTTTGATGAATATTTAAAATTACTAAATTTAAATTGAAAAAAAAATTAATTGAAAAAATTTATAGTCTTATTTTATAATGTTTTGTTGTTTAAAAGTATCATTAGATTTTATTTTTATCATTTATTATAATTTATGACATTGGATGTAATTTCACATTTAAACTGATCCTAAACAATTGTCAATCTTTTGATAATATTTTTTTCTTAAAAAAAACTTTTTGTTTTGACAAGAGGAATTATTTTTAAAATAATTTCTGCCACTTCTAGGTTTTGAATTTGGAAAAAATGAATTAAATATTTGCAATCAGGAGGTCAAATTTTTTTAAATAAATAACTATTACTTTTAGACATAATGAATATTTACTTCAGTAAATATTTTATTTATCATGGTTAAAGGGAAAATATGGTAAATAAGGGTATAAATATATTATTATAATAATATATTATTACCCTAATATGTGTCTTATTCCTATTTGTTGATACATTTACATCCATGGTCATCAATGGGTTTATTTTTGGACCCCTAAGAGCAACTTGAGAGTGATAATTACACTTTATATTAATTAATATAAAGTAAAGACAAAAATGACATAAACATATATCTTTTAGTTAAACAGAATTTTCATGTAGTTATATAAGATATCGCTTCCTATATAAATAATAATTTTAAATATAAAAACATTTCCTCATTTTGGTATTTTATTTTAATATTTTGATGTCATAGAAATAAAATTATTTATGACACAATAATGATGCAGTGTTTATCTCATTAAAGAATGATATAATTAAATGAGATTGTAACAATTAAAAAATATCCAAAACCTGTACAATTATTATTGGATTATTTTATTACAAACATTAGTCTTCTTATATTCTATTTTAATTAGTTTTGGACCATTAGATACTGAAATTAATTGTATAATAAAAAAATATTTACAAAAATTCCTAAAGAGCCCCTCCCCCTTATTAAAAGCCCTCACCTCAATCTAATTACTCACACCTTTCAAGAACCTTGGATCATCCAAAAACTGCCCAATTAATCACCCTAATCATTATATTCCTATTATTTGACTTAAATTTGGTAGAATTAACTGCAAGGAAGAACTTTTTTTCAATCCAAATGGAGTTATATGATATAAAGGTTATGTCTCCTCTTAAGTTCTTTTCATTTATTTTACATCTCAAACCCCATAATCTCTATTAATCTATTTCTTTTATAACAACCCCAGTTTCCTAAATGTACTATTTTTTAGAAGTATTTTAACTACATATACACACACCTCCATCTAACGTGTATAGAACATAATGATTCTATAGACGGCGGATTACTACCTCGCGAAACAATGATTGTTCAATCTTCTACTACCACCTATTATCGTAGCCATTATGATAAAAATGCAACTATATATGATATTTATGATATTAATTTTATATATAATCTATTTTAGTTCCATTTTATATCATTCCTTTTTTTATTACATGTTTTATATATAGGATAATTTCATTTGGGGAAGTGCGGACTACCGCCACCTCAAAGTGATATAAATTGTTCATACAATACATGTAACATAAAAAGGATGTTGTTAATGAACTTATATAACATATATAAAATATTATCTTTTTCTGGAATAATAATATACCTATATATCATTTGGTCTTCTTTACATTTAAAAAAAATGAAATTGAATTAGCGTTCGTGCATATGTACAGATTACCGTATCCATGAACGTGATGAGATTCATTACCCATCGTAATCATTCCAGAATAATTTTCATTTGATTATTAAATAAAATATATGAGAACATTATAAAATTCTGGATATGAATCAAATAAATCCTATCCATACTAAACATGAAATACATAATAAAACATATTAAGGAAAATGAATCAGTTAAATCCGAAAACAATTATACTACTAAAATATTTTTAACCAATAAATATTAAATGATCATATATAAAATCATATTCATGTATGTGGTTCTTTAAAAATTTAATAACGACAACTCAACTATTATACAGGAGGTCAACGTACCCTCGGCCAATGAAAAGTGCAAGGTTAGGGTTAATTACTTAATCTCATTATTATTTGAGATTTTTTATGTGTAATTATTTACTGGGACATATATATTATCTATGTCCATGTTAGATACATCATTTTCAAAAGGATTATTTTTAAGGTTCTCTACAACTAAAATATCATTGCAATGGTTTAAATATTTATTTTTCTAAATGTTCATAATCAATTAAAATGTTTTCAAAATGGGGTTTAATAGATTTATTTTTATGGATATGAATATTTTAAAATGAAAATTAGTTCGAAAGTTTCAATGTGGAATGGGAAACATTGATTCAAAAATTTCATTTGAATATCATCCTTTATAAATTTTCTGACTTTTAATTGTTTTCATTAAAAAAGGATATTTCTATCAAAGAGATTTTCTAATTATATTCAACTATTTCAAAATAATTTTCGATATTACTCTTCATTGATGTCTATTTATTATAAATACACTCTTCAATTTTGAATTGAATGAGTTATGATATGATTGACTATGAATGTTCTATTTTTATACCAATAATGATTTATGGTTAAAGTATTCACATTTCATAGGTTAATTTTAATATGAAGTTTTATGTTATGTAACAACATTTTCATATTAGGAATGCATTGGACATAGTAAGTGATTGGTGGAGGCAACTATATTTCCATGATGCATCGGTAGGTTTCATGAGACAAACTAGTTTCTTGTCCCAAGGCCTTAACAAAATATTAATTTTTGTCTTCGCACGATGACTTGACTATGTTTTTATTATGTCCAACATTTTTCATTCTACAATTATAAAATTATTTGATGATATTACATGTTATTATTCTACTTTTATAATATCCATTGAAGAAATAAATGACATTATTTTTTTAAACATTGACATATTATTTTGAAGATTATGTTTAAATGGATTTTGTTTTTGTTTTATAAATTTCCTTAAATGTTAATGCTTATTTATACACTATATTTATAAGTCCCCAACCTTAAACCTTACTTAATATTGAGTTATTTCAATATTACACATTGAGGATCATTTCGGGTTTACAGTTTTATAGAATTATATCATAAAACATGCATTACATTCCACATATAAACAAAGTGGTTACATAAAGATAGTATTATTCTTTCCCATCAATGGAAACATATTTAAAATAAAACATGGATTCTTTATTGACACTTCCTTGACACTATCATCATATCATGTACCTTTCCCTTGACCTGTGAAAAACATTTCAAAAAAAAGGGATGGGCATAAAAAGCTCAGTAAGGGATATAAAAATATGGAAAGGAAACATGGGTACATATATACATAAGAATGAAATCATAGTTTACCCATAAAACATAAGCACTTTAACACACCTCATCAAATCATGAATAAATCATAGAAATCATAAGACATAATGGTAACTTGAGATATTCATAACATTCTTACGTATGGAGTAACCCTCTTGGTTACGTTTGGAATAACCATCACAGTATATTCCCAAAATCTCTTCGGAGAAACCTTAACATTTCACTCCTTCGCGTTACCCAATTCATTGGAGAGCTATATCGGGCTCACCCGCCCTTAGGTTATCACGGAACCACCCGTCTTCGTAATAATGCCCAAGAACCACAACATAATCGTATCACATAAAACATGCATAAAGGAAACATAACATTTCCACCTTTCAATCACGAAATATCAATACAACACATTGATATAAAAACATTATGAAAACCATTTTCAATACCAAAGTAAAACATGGTACTTATTTTTCTTTTAAAAAATGGTATGGCTTGTAGAGGATGCCAAAACTCAAATAATGGTCACGGCAGAAGAGAAGTCATTGTCGCCGCATACGTATGACAAAAACATTACCGTTTCTCATTTAGTAAATGATTCATATAAAAAAGATTCCTATTGAATAAATGTAAAAGTCAAAGGGGTTTATACACCGTATAAAAGAAGGTTTTGTATAAAATAAAATATGCCACAATGAAAGTAGATTGAGACGAAGTCCCATACCTCGGGTCCGACTTGACTCGATCATTATTAATGTCCTAGAATAATAAACTTGAGTTAATTTCTAATTTCTTAAGAACCTATTTCATGTTCATTATTCATTTCATATCACTTATTTCCATGTCATGAACAATATGTAATTATTTAAGTTAATAATGGTCGTTTTAATGATCATTGGTACTTGAGTCAAAAATAAACCCTTTATAATTTCATGTTGTTCATGTATTAATTATATCCAGAATTATAATCATGATTTATATATCATATATATCCAGTATATACATGCATTTATAATATTACAAAATCATTTAGAGGTATGAAATGAAATGCACCGTTCATGGAGACGGTAATCCCTACATACGCATTAACGCTACTTTCATTTCTATTTAGTATTTTATAGAATGGAATCATAATGATATAAAGATATATTATAATTCCAGTATAATATCATATATAATATCATAGTTCCATCCTTTATACGTCCCACATATGGTATTTAACGAATCAAATCACTTTGAGGGGGGGGTAGTCCGCAATTCCTTAAATAAAGATATCACGTTTACCCATAATGGAAACCATAAAGGTATGCCCAAAATGAAAATACAGAAGCTTAAGGAAAACATAAACATATTATATATCATATATAAATATAGTGACATATTAATGGCCACCTTTGAATGTGTTAAAAGAATGTTGAACAATCATCGTTTCGGGAGGCATAAATTCACCATCCACGGAAACACTATATCCTTTAACCATTAGATGTAGGTGTGTGTAAGTGTAGCTCGAATCCTTATTATAACAACATACTAGTACATTGAATATACTGGAGTTGTAACAAAAGAAATGAACAAAAAGAGTTTAGGGGGTTGGATAAGCCAAATAAAACAAAAGGACTCAAGTGAAGACATTACCTTAAAATCAGGTAACTCCCTTTGGTTTGAGCTCAAAGGCTTCCTTGGGAAAACTTAATCCCAATTTGAGGCTTCAAGGAGTAATATAGGGATGTGGAGAGACAAAATGGTCAGGGGTTGGCCGAGACAAAGGCTTTGGGAGTGTGGGTAAGGAGGTAGAGGTGGGGGCCTTTTATAAGAGGAGTGGATGGGCACTCTTGGAAAGTAAATAAATGTTACTTTATTTGAAAATGATTTTCGGATTCAAAAGGTCCCAAATTGATATAATTCGAGGTTAAGGTTATAAGGGTTCAAAATCCACCCATCCAATAGGTTTTGGACATGTTTAGGTCATAGATTTCACATTTTCATTTCATTTTATTTAAATCCTTTATTAATGAGGTAATCGCTGCATCATCATGATGTCATAAATAATTTAATAAATTTAATGTCTAAAAATTATAAAACAATATTATGATATAGGAAATCGTTTTATCTTTCTAATTAATATTTATAGTCCAATATATAATTTATTTAGGAAAAATTAATAATATTTTACTTAGGTGATACATTCTTTGTCACATTTAACATTTTTTAAAAATACAAAGATAAAAAGTCACTTTCTCACAAAAGTGATTCCATGGGGCCCCCACGGTTGGCACAAGGCATCCCATGGTTGGAAATGAGAAAACCAGTAGCCTTAGGACACATTTTGTGGTCTTTTTGTATTATTATGATATCATTTTATTATCCTTAACTACCCGATTACTCATTAATCAAGATAATTAAAGAAAATTACCGTCGTTACTATTCATAATGTTCAAAAACAAACGAGTATTGATTATATAATTTGGACCTTCTGATTCCAAATATGTAATCCATTTTACCAAATTACAAACACAGAAATTGCTATAATTTATTTAAAAATAATTCCCGTTGTCAAAACAAATAGAGGGTTTTTTTAAACAATATCTATGAAAAGTTTGGCATTAGTTTATGCCCAATTCCAAAGTGAAATTTATCCTAATGACAACCATTGGATTAAATGGTAACAATATATCCTAATTTAACTTTAAAACCAATTCAAAAGATAATATAATCATATAAATAAAGTAGATTAATAAGCAGTTTTGATGTAAAATACAGTATTTTTCAATATTCATAAAAAAATGAGCATTGTTAGAACAAGACCAAAACATCACACAAAGTAAATTTTGATGTCCCAATCATAAAGAATAATTTTATTTTGAAAAACATAGCTTATAAAATTTTCAAAATATATATTTAAAAATGGTTTGCCATCAAAAGGCAGTAAAACAATCCTTTAAAAAATATTAGTGTATTCCATGCTTAAGATTGTATTTATTTTCATTTTAAGCCTCTAAAACACTATCTATTTCATCAACAGACATAGATAGAAATATCTATTATTAATTACTTACATGGGATGTTACATCCTTCCCCCATTTAGAAAATTGTGTCCCCACAATTTATTTACTTATCGAATAAATGGGGGCACTTATCCCTCATTGCATTTTCAGATTACCATGTTGCCTCTTCCATCATGTGGTTTTTCCAAAAAAACCTTTACCTGATTAATCACCTTATTTCGTAACACTTTCTCCTTATGGTCAATAATCTGGACCGGTTGTTCCTCATAAGATATGTTCACTTCCAGCTGAACTACCTCTGGACTCAAAACATGAGATGGATCTGGCATATACTTTCTCGACATCGAAACGTGAAAAACATTGTGTATCTGAGATAAACTCGGAGGTAAAGCCAGCAGGTATGCAACTGATCCAACTCTCTCCAGAATTTCATATGGTCTAATGAACCTTGGACTCAACTTTCCTTTCTTACCAAATCTCATCACACTTTTCCATGGTGATAATTTGAGAAAAACATGATCACCTACATCAAAAGTTAGATCCTTCCTCCTGTTGTCTGCATAACTCTTCTGCCTACTCTGAGCTGTTCTCATGTGTTTCTAAATCAGCTGAACTTTTTCTGCCACCTCTTCTACCAATTCTGGTCCCATCAACTTCCTTCCACCCACTTCATCTTATAAAGATGGAGTTCGACACCACTTCCCATATAACGACTCAAATGGTTCCATCTGTATACTGTAATGAAAACTGTTATTCTATGAAAATTCAACCAAAGAAAGATGTTGGTCCCAACTTCCTTGATAATCCATTGAACAAGATCATAGCATATCCTCCAAGGTCTGAATTGATCGTTCTGACTGCCCATCTGATTGAGGATGAAATGCTGTACAAAAATTTAATTCAGTACCCAACATCTTCTGAAGGCCTTTCCAAAAGTTATAAGTGAACCTGGGATCACGATCAGATACAATGGAGAGGGGAACTCCATGTAACCTGACTATCTCTTTAAGATAAAAACGAGAAAGTTGATCTGGGGAAAAAGTATCTCGTATAGCAAGGAAATGAGCAGATGTAGTCAAACGATCAACAATAACCTAGATTGAATTATTACCTAGAGATGTCTTCGGTAATCCCACAACAAAGTCCATGGATATATTCTCCCATTTCCACTCTGGCCCTAGTAAAGGCTGAAGCATCCCTTTCGGTAACGGCCGCTCTGCTTTAACCTATTGATATGTCAAACACTTCATAGTAAAATCAGTAATATCTTTTTTCATTACATCCCACTAGTAATACTCCCACAGATCTCTGTACATCTTAGTACTGCCAGGATGAACTGAAAAAAGGAGAACTATGAGCTTCACATAACAACTCTCTCTTCAACTGTGAATCACATGGAACACACAATCTCTTCCCAAATCTCAAAATGCAATCATTATCAATGTTGAATTCAGGCAACTTACCCTTCTGAACCAACTCTACCTTTTTCTGCAACTCACTGTCTTGCTTCTGTGCTTTCTTGATTCTGTCTGATAGAGATGCTCTCACTAATACCTGAAACAAAACAGAAGAACTTCCTGCACCAACAACTTCTATGCCAAAGTTCATCAAATCCATAAACAAAGGATCACGTTCCAAACACAACATTGCTAATGAAGCACTACTTTTTTGACTCAAAGCATTGGCCACTTTATTTGCTTTTCCCGGATGGTAGTGAATTGTAAAATCATAATCCTTGATTAATTCCATCCATCTCCTATGTCTCAGGTTTAACTCTTTCTGAGTGAATATATACATTAAACTTTTGTGATCAGTATATATTTCACACTTTACTCCATACAAATGATGTCTCCAAATTTTTAAAGCGAAAACAACATCAGCTAATTCCAAATCAGGTGTAGGGTAATTTACCTCATGAGTTTTCAACTGTCATGAAGCATAAGCAATTACCTAATCATTCTGCATTAGGACGCAACCATGTTCTTTCAATGAAGCATCACTATATATGACAAACTCACCATTCTTGGAAGGTAGTTCCAAAACTAGAGCATTCACCAATCTTCTTTTCAATTCTTGAAAACAATCATCACATTCTTTTGTCCAGATAAATTTACCACTCTTCTGAGTTAGCTTAGTCATTAGACTAGATAACCGTGAAAAATTTCTAAAAAACCTTCGGTAATAGCCTTACAAACCATGGAAGCTACGAATCTCAGTTACATTTGAGGTTCTTGGCCAGTCTTCGACAACTTTTGTTTTTGCAGGATCAATATTTATCCCATCTTTAGAAACAATGTGACCAAGGAAAGAAATTTGTTTCAACCAAAACTCACACTTGTTGTATTTTCCATACAATTTATTTTCTTTTACGGTTTTAATGATAACCCTTAAATGTCTTTCATGCACCTCTTTACTTTTAGAGAACACCAAAATATCATCAATGAAAACCACCGCAAACTTATCCAAGAACTCATGGAAAATTCTATTCATTATGTCCATGAATACAACAGGTGCATTGGTTAGCCCAAAAGGCATTACTAAAAATTCATAATGGCCATATCTTGTACGGAACACGGTCTTTGGAACATCTGCTTCCTTTACCGTAAGCTGATGTTACCCCGATCTCAAGTCAATAATTGAAAAATACTGATCTCCCTGGAGCTTATCAAAAAAATCTTCGATATGAGGCAAAGGATATTTGTTCTTAATAGTGATGTTATTCAAGGCTTTACAATCAATTCAAAGTCTCATTGAACCATCTTTATTTTTAACAAATAAAACAGGAGCACCCCATGGTGATGTGCTAGGTCTAAAGAAACCTTTCTATAATAAATCCTGCAATTGCTCCTTCAACTCTAAAAGTTCAATTTGAGCCATTCAATAAGGGGGTTTTGAAATTGGCTTAGCATCAGGAACTAAGTCAACAGTAAACTGAACTTCCCGATATGGTATTATTCTAGGAAACTCATCAGGAAAAACATCAGGATACTCATTTGCCACTGGCACATCATTAATTTGAATAGTTCCATTGTTTTTAACAATGTGTGAAAGGTAACATTCATTTCCATCTTTTACAAGTTTCTTGGCCTCTTGATAAGTTATCAACAGTAAGGGTTCATTCTTGTACACAAACTGAAAGCCTTTCTGAAAAGAAAATTCATTAGCTCTACATTCAATATTAGCATGGTAAATAGAGAGCCAATCCATACCCAGGATAACATCAAACTCTACTAGAGGTAGAACAATAAGGTTTGCAAGTAGGTTCTTTCCACAGATAAGGATAAGAAGATTATTATAAATTCTTTTTGCCTCAACATTTCCCCCATATGTTTTTACCAAAATTTCAGGAGTCATTTCTTGAGATGGTATTCCCATTTTACTAGAAAAGGTTTCAGAGATTAAATAATGTGTAGACCCCAAATCAAACAACACACTGGAATAATCTGAAAAAACAAAAAAAGTACCTGATTCAACTTCATTTGATGGACCGACATCTGCTGAAGTAGTTGCAAAGGATTTCACCACCCCTTTCTGCTTGTAGTCTAACTGCTTCACATCACTCAAGCTCTTTTTCAGACACTCGTTTGCATATTGACCCATCTCATTTCACTTAAAGAATTTCACTAACTGTAAATAAAATTTGGTCTTACCTTCACCTTGATCTTTTTCAGTGCAATCACGAGCCTTATGTCCCATCTTACCACATCGGTAGCACTTTCCAAAATTTAGAAGACATACACCAGAATGCCTTTTTCCACATTTATCACAAAATGGAAACTTAGATTTCTTACCATCGGACTTTTTTGAAGAATTCTTCCCTTTCTCCTACCACCTTGGTCTCTCCTTCTTCTTGTTGTTATAGAACACTTGATCATCGGAAAACTCCATTTCCACCTTCTTAGCACATCGAAAAATATTTTCATAACTTTTAAACTGACGAGAAGCTAATGCCCTTCGATATTTTGGCCTTAATCCTGAGTAAAAATGATTGATTTTACTATCAAGGTCTCGGATAAAATTTGGAGCATACCTAGCCAATCGAGTGAACCTTTCTTCATAGGTAGCCACTGAGTCTTCCTCTTGCCTCAATTCCAAGAATTGTTTTTCCATCCTAAGTCGAACAGCTTTAGGAAAATACTTTTCAAGAAACATACCTTTGAATTCATCCCAGCCGAGAGCATCAATCTCATCACCGTCCCTGATATTTTTAACCATCGACCACCACTGATCTGCTTCACCCGTTAAACGATAAATAGAAAGACTAACCTTTTGATTGTCTGAAAACCCTATGACATCGAAAATCTTCTCCAGTTATTTAATCCACCCTTCAGCTAGCATAGGGTCAGATGATCCTCTGAATGATGGGGGATGTTGCCTCATGAAATTTTCCACCACTGACATGTTCCTCTTTGGTTGATCAGGCTGATCTCGTGGATGGATACCACCACCATTTATCGCTTGTGTCAACTGCGCCATTACTGCAACAAACTGTTGAGTTCCAATTCCGACCATCTCAGGATGCTGATTCGGAAGGTTATTTCCATATGCATGCCTTCCTAGCACTACTTCCCTGTTTCCTCTGCGAAAAACCATCCTGAACAAACATGTCTCAGATGAAGCAACATGGTAATCTTCAAATACTATATCACTTCAATTTGACCATAAAAGAAAATATTTTTGGATAATCATTTAATAGAATTATAACTCCTAAAGTTATCTAAACCAACCGTTGATACCAACTATAAGGCCCCATCCTTAAACCTTACTTAATCTTTAGTTATTACAAGATTACACATTGAGGATCTTTTCGGGTTTAGATTTTTAGAGAATTAGATCATTAGACTTGAATTACATTCCACATATAAAAAAAGTGGTTACATAAAGATATTATTATTCATTCCCATCAATGGAAACATATTTAAAATAAATGATGGATTCTCTCTTGACACTTCCTTGACACTATCATCATATCATGTACCTTTCCCTTGACATGTGAAAAAATTAAAAAAAACTATGGATGAGCATAGAAAGCTCAGTAAGGGATATAAAAATATGGAAATGAAACATGGGTACATATATACATATGAATGAAATCATACTTTACCCATAAAACATAATCACTTTAACATACCTCATCAAATCATGAATAAATCATAGAAATCATAAGACATAAAGGTAAGTTGAGGCATTCATAACATTCTTACATAGGGAGTAACCCTCTTGGTTATGTTTGGAATACCCATCAGAGTATATTCCCTAAATCTCTTCAAATAAGCCTTAACGTTTCACTCCTTCGTGTTACCCAATGCATTGGAGAGCTATATCAGGCTCACCCGCCCTTATTTTATCACGGAACCACCCGTCTTCGTAATAATGCCCAAGAACCACAACATAGTCGTATCACATAAAACATGCATAAAGGAAAGATAACATTTCCACCTTTCAATCACAAAATATCAATACAACACATTAATATAAAAACATTATGAAAAAAATTTTCAATACCAAATTAAAACATGGTATTTATTTTTCTTTAAAAAATGTATGGCTTGTAGAGGAAGCCGAAACTCAAATAATGGTCACGGCGGCGGAGAAGTCGTTGTCGCCGCATACGTACGACAAAAACATTACCTTTTTTCATTTAGTAAATGATTCATACAAAAAAAGATTCTTTTTGAATAAACGTAAAATTCAAAGGGGTTTATATACCGTATAAATGAAGGTTGTGTATAAAACAAAATATGCCTCAATGAAAGGAGATTGAGACGAAGTCCCATACCTCGGGTCCGACTTGACTCGATCGTTCTTTAATGTCCTGAATAATAAACATGAGTTATTTTCTACTTGCTTAAGAACCTTTTTAAAGTTCATTATTCCTTTTATATCACTTATTTCCATGTCATGAACACTATGTAATTATTTAAGTTAATAACGGTCTTTTTAACAATCATTGGTACTTGAGTCAAAAATATACCCTTTAGAATTACCGGTTGTTCATATATCCATTATATCCAAAAATATAATCATTATGTATATATCATATATATCCAGTATAAACATGCATTTATAATATTACATAATCATTTAGAGGTAAGAAATGAATTGCACCGTTCATGGAGACGGTAAGCCGTACGTACGCATGAACGCTACTTTCATTTCTATTTCATATTTTATAGAATGGAATCATAATGATATAAAGGTATATTATAATTCCAGTATAATATCATATATAATATCATAGTTCCATCCTTTATACGTCCCACATATGGTATTTAACGAATCAAATCACTTTGAGGGGGCGGTAGTCCGCACTTCCTTAAATGAAGATATCACGTTTACCCATAATCGAAACCATAAAGGTATGCCCAAAATGAAAAATACAGAAGCTTAAGGAAAACATAAACATAATATATATAATATATAAATATTGTTACATCTTAATGGCCACCTTTTAAGGTGTTAAAATAATGTTGAACAATCATCGTTTCGGGAGGCATAAATTCACCATCCACGGAAACAGTATGTCCTTTAACCATTAGAAGTAGGTGTGTGTAAGTGTGGCTCGAATCCTTATTATAAAAACATCATAGTATATTGAAGATACTGGAGTTGTTACAAAATAAATGAATAAAAATAGTTTAGGGGGTTGGAGAAGCAAAATAAAACAAAAGGACTCAAGTGAAGACATTACCTTAAAATCGGGTAACTCCCTTTGGTTTGAGATCAAAGGAATCCTTGGGAAGACTTCTGCCCAAAGTGAGGCTTCAAGTAGTAATAGAGGGATGTGGAGAGACAAAATGGGCTGGGGTTGGTCAAGAAAAAGGCTATGGGAGTGTGGGAAAGGAGGTTGAGGTGGGGGCCTTTTATAATAGGAGAGGAGGGGCACTCTTGGAAAGTAAAGAAATGTTACTCTATTTGATAATGATTTTCGGATTAAAAAGGTCCCAAATTGATACAATTCTAGGGTAAGGTGATAAGGGTTATAAATACACAAATCCAATAGGTTTTGGACATGTGTTGGTCATAGATTTCACATTATCATTTCATTTTATTTAAATCCTTTATTAATGAGGTAATCACTACATCATCATGAAGTCATAAATAATTTAATAAATTTAATGTCTAAAAATTATAAAAAAAATTTCATGATGTAGGAAATATTTTTAGATTTCTAATTAATATTTATACTCCAAAAGATCATTTATTTAGACAAAATTAAAAATATTTTACTTAGGTGATACATTCTTTGTCACATTTAACATTCTTTAAAAAT
Source organism: Viscum album (assembly GCA_963277665.1). Lineage (NCBI taxonomy): Eukaryota > Viridiplantae > Streptophyta > Magnoliopsida > Santalales > Viscaceae > Viscum > Viscum album. Next base: position 604,839,661 of record OY728122.1, read on the forward strand.
AAAAAGATAAAAAGTCACTTTCTCACAAAAGTGATTCCATGGGGCCCCCATGTTTGGCACAAGGCATCCCATGGTCGTCCATGAGACAACCAATAGCCTTAGGACACATGTTGTGGTATTTTTGTATTATTATGATATCATTTTATTATCCTTAACTACCCGATTACTCATTAATCAAGATAATTAAAGATAATTACCGCCGTTACTAGTCATAATGTCCAAAAAAAGAGTCTTGATTAAATAATTTGGACCTTATGATTCCAAATATGTAATCCATTTTACCAAATTACAAATACCGAAATATCAATAATTGATTTAAAAATAATTCCCATTGTCAAAATAAATAGCAAGGTTTTTTTTGAAACAATATCTATGAAAAGATTGGCATTAGTTTATGCCCAATTACAAAGTGAAATTTATCCTAATGACCACCATTAGATTAAATGGTAAAAATATATTTTAATTTAACTTTAAACCCAATTCAAAAGATAATCTGATCATATAAATAAAGTAGATTAGAAAGCAGTTTTTATGTAAAATACTGTATTTTTCACTATTCATAAAAAATGAACATTGTTAGAAAAATACCAAAAATTCACACAAAGTAAATTTTGATGTCCCAATAATAAAGAATAAGTTTATTTTGACAAACATATCTTATAAAATAGTCAAAAGATATATTTAAAAATGGTTTTCTATCAAAAGGCAGTAAAACAATCCTTTAAGAAATATTAGTGTATTCCATGCTTAAGATTGGATTTATTTTCATTTTAAGCCTCTAAAACACTATTTAATTCATTAATAGACATAGATAAAAATATCTATTATTTATTAATTACTTGGGATTTTACAATATTGGTATCCTTACTTTGCATCTAAGCTCACCTGTTTCAATTTTTTATTTTTTCCAGGATGAGAAGTAGTATATTATGACTGAGCTACCGGAATAGTCTAAGGGATATGAATGTGGTCAATGGAGACAATTTTGTTTTTGTTTTTCATTTTATAATGTAATGTAAAGTTCATATATGTAATCTATTATCCAAGACTGCTAAACATATTGGTCTTTCATGACTTGATCCCATGTATCATTCCAATGTTATGTAATAATGCACCAACATTGGGTAACTTAGGTCGGGTCATTACAAACATTATGAATAGTAACTGTAATAAATATTTTATTTACCATTGTTAAAGGGTAAATCTGGTAAATAAAGGTAAAGAGTTAAATTATAATAATACTGAATTACCCTAACTCATGTCTTAAACCAATTATATGATACATATCCGACCATGGGAATCCTTGGATCAATTTTTGGACCCCGTGGAGCCACTTTTATGTGAAAATAATCCTATATAAAAATTAATTTAATGTTAAGGAATTTGTAACATTAACATATTAGCTTTAGTAAACCAATTTATATAGGGTTTTATATAAGTGAAATTGTAGACAATAAATAGTAATTAAAAATCTAAAAAAATTTCCTACCTCATTTTATTTTCGTTATTATTTTTTATAATATATATATATATATATATTAAATTATGACGCAATAATGATGTTGAATTTTCCTTATTAATGAAATAATCAAATAAATGATTTTATAAATATTAAAATAAATATAATTCGAATGTTTTGATGTAATCCATGAATTTAATAGGTATGTATGAAATGTTCTAGTGCATTAAATATTTTTTTTGAAGTAATGAAGTTGTTAATACTTTCACAAAAACAAAATACATAATAGTGTCAAAATTGTTATAAATTAGTTTTTAAAACAAAAAGTATATTATTAAATTATATATTAGTCCTAAAAATAAAAGTATTGGAAAACTGATTTATATAATAATATATATTTTATTAATTATGCACTTTATATTCTCTTTGAATTTTATTGTTTTCTTATTAAACATGTATTACAATAATAATATAATATATGATAAAAGTATATCTATTTAACAAAGAGTTAAATCTAAAATATAAGGTCATAATGGTGAGCTAAACTTGCCTAAAACCTATTGGTTGAGAGTTTTTATACCCATAGCCTCCATATATTCGAAATAAATCTATTTTGAGGCATTAGAAACTTAAAATTATTTTATAATAAATTAACATTTCAAGCTTTTCCTAAAGTGACCCTCATCTCTCTTAGAAAAGGGTATTTCCTTTACTCTTTATGTCAAACCTACAATGCCTTTTGGCATAGAAAACCCCTTTAATAATATACTCCCAAATACCCTCCCTTCATCCTAGAGTCCTTACATTGATCATAAATCCAACCTATGGATCCATTTTGTTCAAATCAAAAGGAAAAACCTGATGAAGCAGTAATTACATCAAAACCTCTTTCAAAGTAATTTTCATCTTCAACTTACTCTTTATTTTTTGTTTCCATAATAAAATTATAACTCCCTTAACGTAGATATAGTAAGATGTTATTATATATTTTTCACAACCAAATCCATTATTCTATCTATCCTATAAATGAAAAAGTCCCCATACGTTCGTACGTACGGCTTACCATCTCCACATCATGGTGTAGTTTTTTATTCAACACTTCACTATTAGGATGGGTATAATAATGAGTATAACTGATATAAATAATAAATACACATGTTAATTATTATTTATATATAATATAGCATCCAATTACATATGATTTCACAACAAATAGAATGATACTGATGCTCGTGAGTACGTACGACTTACCGTCTCCACAATGCGATTAGATTTTGTTCCCCTTCGTAACCATTAAAGAATAATTATCATTTTATGATTAAAAGTAATTTTTATGAACAAAATATCATTTTTATTTGAAACAAATACATCCTATCCCTAACAAACATGAGTTAAATTACAAAACTTATAAAGTAAAATGAATCAGTTAACACCCAAAACAATGATAGTACAGAAATATCATTAACAAAGAAATTTTAGAAGATCATATATGATATCATATTTATGTTTGGGGTTATTGTATAATTTAATAGCAATTATTTCACCATTATAAATGATGTTAATGTACCCTAGACAACGGAAAAGTACATAGAAATGGATAATTATACCATTTCATTAGTATCTAAGATAGTTTTTAATGAATGTATCTACTGAGACTTCTTTATCATCCACATCTGTGTTTCATATAAATGAATTTAAAAACATTTTATTTATTTCCTAGAATATTTTTAAAATTCAATTATAGCCTTTTTTAAAATTTTATAAAATTTTTTGAAGGGAATATTTTCTTTGTTATGAAAACAAAGTACTTTATGACCACTTTGAAAATTTAAGGAAAGAATGTTTTTTTAACTTATACAGCGAGTGTGGCTATTTTCCACGATTGTAACAACATCGATGCTTCCCTTAAAATCTGATAATAATACATTCCTAAAAATTGTTTACATTAATTTTATATTATTTAAATATAGAATGAGATGTTTCACTCAAATAGTCTTTGGAAAGATTTCATCTACGTCAACATCCTTCATTGGATTTTACATTTATTTGAAGTTGATATATTATGATACAATTTTCCATATTGTATTTATTTTTTTATGATATGTTTGACTATAGATGTTCTATTTTTATACCATTCATGGTTTGTGGTTATATTATTGGCATTTCATATGCTAGTTTTAATACGAATGTTTATATTATGATTCAACCTTTTCATATGAGGAATAAATTGCAATTGTATGTGATCAGTGGGCCATGATATAACCCCTATATGCATCGACACGTCTAATGAGACAAACTTGTGTCTTGGTAAAAGGCCTTAAAAAATATTATTCTAGTCATTGCAAGCGGCTTTGACTATGTGATTATGAAGTCCAACCTTATGCATTCTGTCATTATGAAATTTACTATTGTTATTACAGGTGATTATTCGACTAGTAGAATATCCATGTGAAAATGAAAATGGGATTATTTGATATGTATTTTAAATATTATACTAAAGTATATGTTTAAAATGATTGTTTTGTAGTCTTATATATTTAATTAATTGTTTATGAATGTTTCTGCTATATTGTTATCCTTACTGAGCGTCTGAGCTCACCCACATTCAATGTTTTAATTTTCCCATGATGTGAAGATGTATATTATTGTTCACTTGAATGGATAATATAAGGGATATGGCTGTGTTAAAATGAGACACAATGATGTTTATTTTCATTTCATAATGTAATGTAGAACTTATATATGTATCTAGTACATCCAAGGCTACTAAATTGGCTGTTATTTTAGGATTTTATCCATTGTGATCATGTAAATGTTATGTTAAAATGCACTGACTGTGGGTAACATGGGTGTGGGAGGTAATTTTGGTATCATAAGAAGTTTAGTAAAAACCCTGTAAAGTAGATAATGTAAAACTCTGATTAGTGAACATTACCCTAAGAATGAATTTGAGGATTATTATAAAATAACATCAAATAATTTTGGTAATGTACAGATTTTGTGTATTTTTCAAGAAATACCACCTTGTTTTGATATTAGTAGGTACATGAGGCTCTAGAACAGATGTATAAGGGGTAAAACCTAAAAAAAATGCTTTGAGGTAGACTAGAACAGGAACTGGTGCATGAAAATTGGCCTTGATGCACTCATGGTTACGAATATCATGGGGGATATACTTAGGATAATTCACATTTCCATTACATAATATTCTGAAGTATTTATGAATAAATACTTCCTCAATATAAACAATTTTTTATGATTATGGATTATATGCATATATTATTCAACATTTGATAGGAATTTTACTTGTTTGGATTTTGTATTTCGATTTATACACTAATTTAGAATATTAAATTTTTTATAAATGGTGCCTAGTGGATGGAATGGAATCCGTATCAATGTACGTAATACATGTATGGATTAACTTAATACTGAAGAGAATAATATAGTATCTAGTGATGTAATTGGTGTTGAACGTCTTATAACCGTCCTGGGATTGATCACATAGGTTATAAATAATAAACTTACCTTAATGGAGCACCCATATCCACAATGAGGAGGATCAATGTTAGACTGCTTAATGAGGCAACAAACTCGAACCTCCTATAGGGAATAAAAATCCATTTGTAACTAAACAATGGATATATTCTTTAGTGGAAATATTTCAGGTGTTGGGGATTATCAAAAGGGAGAAAAATTTCATGGTATTTTAACATCTCACGGGAGATGCAAATCATTGGTGGTTATTAATTTAAAAAAAGGATGATAAATTTGTATCAAATATTGAATGGAATGAATTTAAAGAAATTTTCATAGAAAATTACTTAACTCATGAACACCAATTGGATATGTAAAGAATATTTTTGAGTTTGATGAAAAAGGTGTATGAGAATGTCGCAATGTATGAGGATAAAATTTCAAAGTTACCAAGGCATGATGTAGATTATATATGTAACCCGAGGAGTAAAATTTATTGGTTCTTTTATGGGTTTATTTTTTTCCTTATTTCATTAGTTTCACAATCCTTTACATCGTACGAAGATATAGTCTCATGGGCTATCAAGACATAAAATTATTTATCTAAGTCTAACAATATTAAATAAAAGAATGAGAGAAAGAGATTTGCTGAACACTCTGGAAATGGAAATATGAGGGTGAAGGGAAAAGTTGAATTTACATCATGCATTAAATGTTGGAAGAAACAACCTGGTACATTCCAAAAGGGAATGGGATTCCATTACAAGAGTGGAGAAAAAAAGGCCAAAAAAGATATTGATTGCAAAGAGAAGAAAGAGGATTTCAATGTTGAATGCTATAGTCGTAAAAAATTGGGTCATTATGAAAATGAATGTCCAATGAATTAAGGAAACATAACTCAAAAATTCCAAGGGTGAAAGGCCATGCTTATGCGATCACAACTGCATAAGTTGAAGTTTTAAATGAGATTGAGGTAGGTACCTTAATCATTTCCTATAATTTAGCCAATGCTTTATTTTATTATAGATCATCTCATTCATTCATATTTTCCTAGTTTTCATAGAAAACTATATATTTCAAATTTGATTTAACAAGATAGTTTTCAGTAAAAACTTTTAAGGGAAGTATCATTCCCTGAAATTTTTGTGAATCAGTTACCATTATGGAATATAAATGTGCATTATTTTCTGATCATATTGTCAAAACCCTAATTGAATTTGATATAATCCGTAGTAGATATTTTATTTTAGACCATTATGTGAAAATTTATTCTATGTAGAAGGAGGATAAATTTTTTTATGAGGATAAGGAATAACTTATTTTTAGTGTAGATACTTCCCCATCTGATTCTCATCTAGATCCAGCCCCATTAGATCTACTAAATTCAATTATTGGGGAGGAAGAGAGTGAAATAACTATGGGTGAGGAAATAAATGTTCAAATATAGTATATAGCTATTTTTCAAGAATATGTTGATGTGATTAAATAGGATTTACTTGGACATCCTCCAGAATCATAAAGTGAGTGTTCTATTGAATTAATTCATAGTATAATGCCCATATTGAAGACCCCTTATAGAATGTTGACCATGGAATTAGTGGGTCTAAATAAACATCTACATGGATCGAGTAAAAATGTATTTATTCTCCCAAGTGTTTCTCTTTGGGGAGCCTATGTTCTTGTTATTGAGAAGATGTATAAATCTTTGAGGTTTTTCATTGACTATATAGATATCCAATCTATTACAATAATGAAAAAGTATCCACTACCTCACATTGATGATTTATTCGATCAACTTAATGGAGATAATGATTTTTTAACGATTAAACTTCTTTCTAGATATCATTAGTTGTGCGTGAAGAAGGAATACATTCTGAAGATATCATTTCATACTAGGTAAGGGAATTATGAGTTTATAGTAATTCGAAATGGATTGACTAATGACCCCACTGTTTTCATTGATCTTATTAATATATATTTCAATGAATATCATGATGAAATTGTAGTGGTATTTATTGATCATGTATTGGTATACTATAAAAACTATGAAGATCATGAAAATCACTAGCGCACTATTCTAAAGAATCTTATATGAAATGAATTATATGGGATGTATAGAAAGTGTGAATTATAGATTCAGGATATTTTGTTTCTTATCTATATTTTCTCTTAGGATTGAATCTCTGTTTTTTCCTTCTAAGACAAATGCAATAAAATAATGGAAATCAATAATGAGTTTAACTAAGGTAAATTGTTTTATTGGATTAATATCTTATTAATAGTGTTTTTCCCAGAATATTTCCCAATTTGAAAACCCATTAACAAAGCTCCAATGTAATGGGGTTAAATTTTCTTGGAAAAAAGAGTGTGAAGAATGTTTTGATGATCCGAAGAAAAGATTATTAAATGCTCTTATCTTGACTCTTTCTTCAGGGATTGATTGGTTTGTTATATATAGTGATTCTTCAAAGAAATAACATTGTTGTGTCATTATTATAAATGGTAGAGTTGTTTCCTATTCATCAAGAAATAAAAAAATTCATGAACAAAACATCTCTACTCATGATCTTAAGATAGTAGCTATAATTGTTTCTCTGATGATATGGAGACACTATCTCTATAGTAAAAAGGTTAGATATATACTGGTCACAAGATTTTTATGTATATTTTCTCAAAGAAATAACTCAACATGAGGAAAATACGATGGATTGAACTACTCATGGATTATTATATCACTGTAAAATTCCACTCGGGGATGTCAAATAATGTGGAAGATGCATTAATTAGAAAATATCTTTGTGTTTGGAATAAGTTGAGAGTTGAAAAGGATCCTATGTTCATGGATCTAGTAAATATGGATATGGGAATAATCATGGAAGGTGAAACATTGATACTTTTCAAATGGTTCCCAAACCATACTTACTAGAAATGATAAAAAGTTCTTAGACTGATTATGAGGAGTTTCAAATAAAAATAAATGTTCTGAATGATGGGAGATTGATTGAATTTGTATATTAAGATGGAATTTGGAATTTGGTTAGACACATTGTGTTCCCCATATACCTAATATAATAAGGTAATATTTGGATGATACCCATAGCTATATCTTCTCTTTACATACTGGTAGCACTATGTTGTACAGAGATTTGAGAGAACATTTTTGGTGGGACAACATGAAGAGAGATATTGAGGAATATGTTTCATTATTTATTTTGTGTCAACTACTAAAGACTAGAAGACAACAACCTGGAGGAGTCATGGAACCTCTTCCCATACCTGAGTGGAAATAAGATTATATTAGGGGGTACTTTGTCATAGGGCTACCAAAGACACCTAGATGGAATGATGCAATATGTGTCATTGTTGATCATCTTACCAAGTCATGACATTTTCATGCAAAAAGAGATGATTTACAATATATAATTTTAACAAGACTATATATTAATGATGTTTTAATAATTCATGGTGTACCCATATCAATTGTTTCTGATATTGACCCCCATTTTATATCATGATTTTGGATATTTCTTCAGAAATCCCTTGATACTAAACATCAATTGAGGACTGCCTACCACCCTCAAACTGATGGACAATCAGAACAGACTATTCAATCCATAGAAGACAGTTTGAGATCATGCTCACATGACTTTGATGGTATGTGGGATTAGTATTTACCTATGGTAGAATTTTCCTATAAATATATCATCCATTAAAGTATTCATATGGCCCCATATGCAGTGTAATACAAAAATAGATGCATCACACAAACTTGTTTGGATGATTATGGTAAATGAAAACACATAGTCCCAGATCATGTGGAGGAATGAATGAAATAGTTGGATATTATCCAAACCCACATTCAAATTAGCTCAATGTTGGCAAAAGAGTTATACCGATTACCGATTGAATGATTTGAAATTTCTAGTAAGAGATCATGTTCTCTTGAAGGTATCACCGTTGAAGGGTGTTATATGATTCTGTAAGAAGAGAAAATTATGTCCCTAGAATATCATACATTTAGAAATTATAGAACAAATTGGTGTTGTATAATATTGTTTTCCAATGGCACCAAGTATGTTCAATTATCATGATGTGTTCTATGTATAACTATTGAAAAAATAAAAGCCCAATCAAATGCATCTACTCACAATTGAATAATTAGATCTAGAACCCGATCTATCTTATTTTGAAGATCCTATCATGATTCATGATACCAGAGAACATATTTTGAGAAACTAAACGACTCATCTGGAAAAAGATCTTTGGAGAAACCATAAAATGTAAGAGGCAGTGTGGGAACCTGAAGAACATATAATGAAGAACCACCCAAATATTTTTATGCAAGAGTATTCTATAAATTTTGAGGAACATATTATTTGAGAGAGGTAATAATGTAACACCACAAGCATCCACAATACGTTTCTCTTTGAATAATACAATAGCATGCGATGTACGCAACACTGAGTTCATGTTCACCCCGACCTATCAAACTAGCCATTTTAATAGAATTTATGAATAGTAATACCCACTTTTCGAAATTTTATAAATTTTATTTTTCTAATTGGACATAATTTTTAGAATCGTAATAACAAAATTAGAATCGTGTAAATTTTTATTGTTTTTTGGATAACTTTAATATTTTGATGAATAGAGAATAATAAGAAATTTTAATTAAATACATATTTTTTAATCGAAATAATTAGTTGTGTTAGATTATACATTCTAAGAGTTTTAATGTATCATTATATTATATTTTTGTCATTTAATGTAATATAGGTCATTGGATGTAATTTGAAATTTTAATTGTACATACACACATGTCGATATTTTGATAGTTTTTACTTCTTAAAAACCCGATTTTTGGTTTTGACAATAGGAATTAGTTTTAATTTTATTTCTGAAACATCTATATTTTGAATTTGGAAAAATGGATTCCATATTCGGAATCATAATATCCAAATTGTGTAAATATGTATCTTTTATTTTTAGACATTATGAATAGTACCTTCAAAAAAAATTTCATTTACCATGGTTAAAGGGTAAATCCGGTAAATAAGGGTTAAAAATATTATAATAATAATAATAAAATAATGTAAAACATGTCCTAAGACGTATTTGATGATAAATTTCCAACCATGGGCATCCTTGGATCGATTTTGGGATCCCATGGAGCCACGTGTATGTGAAAATGACACTGTATAAAAATTAACTTAAGGTTAAGGAGAATGTAGCATAAACATATATATTTTAGATATAAATATTTTATTAACGGTTTATATAAGTGTTATTTTAGACCATAAATAGTAAATTTAAATCTACAAAAAATTCCTACATCATGATTGTCTTTAATAATTTTTAGAAAAATTATATAAATATATTTAATTATGACACAATAATGATGTTGTATTTTCCTTATTAATGAAGGAATCAAATCAATATAATTATAAATATTAAAATAAATACAATTTTAATGTAATGATGCCATCCAAGAATTTTATTGGTAGAAATTAAATGTTAGGTTTTATTAATTATTTTTTAAGTAATCAAGTTGTTATGACATACACAAAAACTAAATGCAAAATAGTCTCAAAATTGACATAAATGAATTTTTAAAACAAGTAATATTTTATTATATTATATAATATTCGTAAAAAACATAGGTTCATAAAATTGACTTATATATATAGATACATCATTAATGAATCACATGAGGTTCTCTTGTCATTTTATAGTATGTTTATTGATGATGTATTGTAATAATACAAGAAGAAAAGGTAAAAGTTAAACAATTTAATTAAGAGTTAAATCTAAAAGATAATGTAAATATGGTGACCTGAACATGTCTAAAACCAATTGTTTGAGAGGTATTAAACCCATACCACCTTATCGTCTGAATGAATTCATTTTGAGAGATTATAAACCAAAATTGAATTTATAATAAAATAATATTTCAAAATTTTCATAAAGTGACCATCAGCTATTTTATAAAAGGGTACTTCTTCTTCTCATAATTTCACACCTCCATAGCCTTTTGGTTCCAACAAACCCAAGTCAAATATCCTCCTGACTACCCTCACATAATCCTTGATTCCTTACATTGACCCAAAATCCAACCTAAGGATCCCATTTTTTCCAATCAAATGGATAAACCTAAAGAATAGATAAATACTTAATAACCTCTTTAAAAGTTCTTTTCATCATCCACATCCTATTTATCTGTTGTTTCTAAACTAAAATAATAACTGAAAAACCATAAAAATAAAAATATGTTTTTATAAATATGGTAAAACCATATCATTATTCGATCCATCCTATGACTGAAAAAGTCACCATACGTGTGTACGTAAGGCTTACTGTCTCCACGTCATTGTGTAGTTTGTTGTTCATCAATTTTTTAATTGGATAGGAATAATAATGAAGATAAATGATGTAAATAAAAAATATAACATTATAATGATTTATTATATATAATATAAAATCCAATTAAATATTATTTCACCACTAATAAAATGATATTTTCTCTCGTGCGTACATACGGATTATCGTCTACACGATTCGTTGAGATTTTGTTCCCCATTGAAACCATTGGAGAATAATATTTATTTGATTAATAAATTTTTTAAAAAACATAATATTATTATGTATATAAATCAAATACATTCTATACATAACAAATATGACTTATGTAAACAAACATAAAACAGAAAATGAATCAATTAACACCCAAAACAATGATACTACTAAAATATTATTTACAAAGAAATATTAGAAGACCATATATGATATCATATTTATGTATGTGGTTCTTGTATAATTTAATAACATTTAGTTATTCATTATAAATGAGGTTATCGTACCATCCACTATGGAATAGTACAAGGTAAGGATTAATTTTACAATCTCTTTTTTATCCGAGGTTGTTTTTACAACCATATATACTGGGACATCATTATCATCCACATCATTGTTTCATAAAAAAAATTATAAACATTTTTACTATTTCATAGAATATGATATAATTTCATTTATAAACATTTATTATATTTTTTTAAAATAATGGAATCTTTTTTTCGTTTTCAAAACGAGGTACATTATGACCTTTTCGAAAAATTATGGAATGAATGTTTTATTATCTTATACAACTAGTGTGGTTAGTTTATAAAATTATAACACCTTCAAAAACTCCCTTACATGCTTATAACAATAATTTCAAAATAAATTTTTTCATTTATTTTAAATTATTTCAATATAAAAAGAGATATTTCACTCAAATTGTTTTTGGATTCATTTTATCTATGTCAACATCCGACATTGGATTTTACATTTGATTGAAGTTTGTTTATTATGATACAATCTTCCATATTGTATTGAACGTTTTTTGATATGTTTGACTGTGGATGTGCTATTTTTATAAAATTCATGGTTTATGGTTAAAGTATTGAAATTTAATATGCAAGTTTTAATATGAATTTTTATATTATGTTTTTACCTTTTCATATGTGGAATGCATTGGAATTAGTATGTGATGGGCGGGGCTTGATGTAGCCCCTCGATGCATCGATAGGTCTCCTAAGACAAACTAGATTCATGGCACAAGGTCTTAAAAAAATCTTATTTGCAGTCTTGGAACGAGGCCCTGACTATGTGGTTATGATGTTCGGCATTAGGCATTCCATCATTATGAAATTATCTATTGATATTACATGTGATTATTCAACTAGTAGAATATCCATGTGAATAAGTAAATGGAATTATTTGATTTGTATTTTAAATATTCTAATGAATTTTAATTTTAAAAGGGTTTTTTTTCATCTTATATTTTTCCTAAAATGATTAATATAGATTCCACTATATTTTTATCATTATTGAGAATATGAGCTCACCAGATTTCTATATTTTCTTTTTCCCAGGATGTGATTATGTATATTATGACTAACTGGAAAGGATAAGAAAATAGATATTATTTTTGTTCAAAGGAGATGCAATATTGGTGTTTTTAATTTCATAATATAATGAAAAACTTATTTATGCATCTAGTACTTCCATGGAAACAAAATTTATTAGTCATTCGAGATTAGATCCCTTGTGATCATGACAATGATTTGTAATAATGCACAGACTTTGGGTAACTAGAATTAGGGCGTTACCCCTGAACTCTCAATACCTACTTCATCTTATGTTGGAGTCTAAACAACAAAAAATTGATATGATTTATGATAATTCTGTTATCACCAATCATCATGTATATTTATATCACAACCAATTGAAACCATAGAACAATATAAACTCATTGGCATAGAACATTGTGCCTAACACCCAGTGGGTATTTAGAGCCTTATTATATATCCCACACATAAAAATCTCTATGGACATTTGAAGAATAAATACATGACACAAACTCATTTATCGATAGTTATTACATTGGGATTTTGGGGTAGTTGACTATAAACCACACAAAAATTCCAATATTTATCACTATCGGATTTTGATGTAGTGGACCATGTCCCACACACATATATCAATTATATCAAAATTTCACATATATTGCACAAATCATGGTGAATCTATAATAATAATTTTATCACATTTTAAAATCGTAACATTCCAATAATTAATTAATTAATAAATTAATCTATTATCACAAATTTAATAATCACAAATATCACGTTAATTAATTAAAAAATTAATTAATCCAGATCAATCAATTTCATAATAAAAACAATCTATTAATTAGTTCATCAATTAATTAAATAAATTTAATTAATCCATAATTTCAACAATCCCTTATTCAATTTGATAATTAATTAATCCAATTCAACAATTCCATAATAACAACTATCCCATTAATTAATTCAATAATTAATTAATCGAATCCAGTTAGTCTTCAGAAGCCTAATATCCCATTTATTAATTTAAATATTTTTAATTAAATTACAGCATTCAATTTCGCCAATTTTATCCTAAAAGATTTACACTTGTCAATTAACACAAAAAAATTCAATAATCAATGAATCTTACTAATCATGGAAATTAAAATTCTCACAATTACATGCACGTAATTCAATCAATAATATGGAATTGGAATATTTAACACCTACCTAAAATCATTGATGATTGATCACTGAATGGAAAATTATACAAATTGATGTAAGAAGGTCAAACACGCAATAAAAAATGAGATCTTGAATCAAATTCTAGAATCATGATCAAATGGATCGTGATCCGTCAGACCTAAATATATATCATAAACCAATACAGTTAAGCATACATACAAATTATGGGAGAAGAATGATATAATTAATGAATCTATTGTGATGTTATTTTCATACATGGAGAGGAATAAACATTCAATATGATCATTAAATCATCCAGAGTGATGTTTAAAAGGGTCCGGAATCCTTCCAGGAGCCTAAAATTATGAGTGAAATCCTTTAGGTTCATGTTGGGGTCAATATAGTGTGGTTTTAGGGGGTTCATGTAGTTTTATTTAATTTTTTAGGGGATTAAAATATCATCTTCGTGATTTCCTACATAGGGAACATGGTTTCCCATAACTTTTCTCTCTAAATGTGCTCCTGAAATTAGGACGTCACACGGTATCCCAGAAAGGGCGCATAGGTTGGAGAACTAAGGAAAAACCACGTGAATCCCATATTTTATGTTTTCATTATTTTATAGAATGGGTGAATGGTTTGGGAAAACCATGCGACAACCATGGACAACCCATCTTCCTTCCATAATTCATTAATTTTATCCCAAAACACTCACTAGATAAAACTAAAAAATATATATTCTCAAAACAATGAAATGAATACCTGAATCCATGCATGATACATCTATAGTGAATTTCAAGATCTTATAATCCCCTACCTTATAACATCCCACCCTTGAGATATACATTATAGAATATCTATGATTCAATGTCAAAAATATTAGTCAAAGGATCCCTCATGTCTACATATATTTCCCTTGTTTCCTCCTAAACATGTCCATATTCCCAAAATACATGAACTATCAAAAATTTATATCTCTAAAAAACTATTTTCATTGTAATAAAACACAAAATTCTGATGCTCTTCAAAAGATGCATATATCACAAGATCAACATCATCAATATCAATCACCTAATAAGGGTTTGGGAGATACCTCCAAATCCATGATATATGAAAAATGTCCTTCATATCACTATATATATTACGAATTGAAGATCAAAAAACCACTTGTAGAATTCTCTCAACAATCTCAAATAGTCCAAAAAACTGGGGTTCGAGCTTTCCTTGTGTGCATATCTTGTGGTTAACCAATCTAGGTGACACTTAATGTAAAACATTTTCACCCCTTGAAAACCCTTGGGGTCATCATTGTGGATCATCATATGACATCTATTTACTCAGAGTCATAGCCATATGATTCCACATCAGCTAAGCCTACTATGATGTATCCCACTTGACACTCAATCACAACAACTATAACTCACCTACCTCCATCCATCATAGAGGAAATTTGCATGGACTACCATAAAGACTTTCTTATTGTACCATCTAAATATATTCGTGATAAATATTTTTTAAAGGAAATCTTCGTAAGTGAAAGGTGGTTTTCTTAAGATCCACTAAGATATACGACACATTTTCACATCATATCTTCAAGAACAAGTTTATTATGTTCTGATTTACAATATTTCAATTGGTTTAATGTCATACAATAGTAATACCTATGTTACATGTGCCTTCTATAATACCTTCTAGAAGATATAATTAAATTTAGAGTCAGGTTATGATGTTATAGTATGTGGAACCCTATAGAGCCAAGATATTTCTCGGACATACAAGTCTCCCATTTCTATAATTTGAATGTCTCTAGTAAGGGTATTAAATGTTCTAACTTAGTAAAAATATCCAAAATATTTAATATTACACCATTCTTTTGACGAATACTCGAGATAACCACTATAAAGTCCATTGCAACATCGTCTAACATCCATTCCATAATTAGAAACGGTAGTAGAACACCAAAAGGACATGGATTCTCATCCTTGACTGATTGATGGGTTTAGAATCATGTCACATAGAATGATATCTCCATTTTTATACCTAGCCACCCATGTTGTAGAAAAATTTCAACGCACTTTCTGTTTCACCTAGATTCACTACTCACTACAAATCATGAAAATCATGCATCATCTCATCCTGCATGCATGCAGGAACGAAAAATTTATTACTAACATAGATGATGTCATCCTAATATTTCATCTGGTATGAAGGTTTATCCACACATTAAACAATTTCCCTCTAGGAAAAACATTATAGATCGTCATATTTCTTATCTATGATCTGTCTCAATATTATAAAATATACAAAAAATGATATGAGATTCATCTCCTCATAACTCCCCTAAACCACAACAGGCATACTATATATTAAAATCATCATCTTCCACTCATAAATAAACTCATGAACAACCTAGGTATTAGTTTTCCTACTTAAGGCAGCAGCCACACAGTTTCATTTGCTGGGCATAAAGCTAGTTCAAAATCAAAAAACATCAGATAATCAACCCACCTTCACTACCAATGATTCAAGCCTCACTAAGATAGGATATACCTTAATCTATTATTATCCCTATAAAAAATAAACATCTCACCAAATAGATAATACTTCCCACATATCAATGCATAAATCACTATAGACATTTCTAATTCATCCCTAGGGATATTACATTCATGTGGCCTCAAATTTCATAACCCGTGCTCTACAACTAGATCTCCCTGCATCAACAATGCTTCAATACCTATCCAAGAAGTGTTACTAAACCCAATGTACTCCTCACCTGGTTTAGATAACATCAATATCAGTTCCAATTTCAGGAACATGATTAACATATAAAAGGAAAAAACTCATTATTCCAACCATTCATATTTTTTTCACTGTTTGGTCAAGCTCAAATTTTGTGCAACCAAATGGGAAAAGGCCTGTATAGACCTCCGATAAAATCCTTCTATTCACAGAAATGTATGGATATCGATCTTGTTCTTGGGTTTCTCTGAGGAAAAATCATTTTGAACATTATGTAGTCCTACTTAAAAATATTACTCTGATATAATGTGTCCAAATAATTATACCTGATCAATCCAAAACTGACACATAAATGTCTTGGTTTATAGTTGATTATCTCTTATTGTAATATAGGTTAGGTCATGATATTGGGAATTATCTTCATGAGTCTTGGAGTACTCCATGTTTACATCCAATAACACAACCAAAACTGATTCAGGTATGCGTGGAAGATGCGGTTTAGCATGTCCATAAACTCTGTTGGGTGTTTGTTTACCAGAGAAACAGAATAATGAACTCATAATGTTAATAATTTCTATTTAAATCATTCCTCACTACGTCAGATGGTCTAAAACTCAAATGATGAAGCCCTAACCTCAATTTGATCTAGTAGAATACATAATATCCCTTAGAATTATCAAATAGGTATTCAATACATAGAATATGATATCGGTTTATAAATGTCAACCCGTTCAACATTCGATAATATATATATAATCACATAGTCTCATCACCCTTATTTTCATAATGGAATATAGAATCCCTTGATGATGTTCTCTAAATGATATAACACTTATTCACCAACTCCTCTAGCTGAGCCTTGAACTCTTGAAGCTCTTTTGTTGCTATTTTCCATGGTGGAATAAAAACTGGCTCAACCACTAACATGATATCGATTCTAAATTTCACATCCCTATCAGGTGGATACACTAAGAATTATACCGGATGCACATAATAAATTTTATATTTTATGGGCTTAAATAAATAATTATTCACATGTCCTTCATCAGTAAATATTTTTCCAACCAAAGAGGTATTCTACCCAAATTAAAGGTGAACATTCCCTATATAGCCCGCTATGATATCCCATTATACATGGTGAATGTATTAGTCTACCTTAACTGACGTAAAATTCACTCTCCTATTGTAAAAATATATGTGGGCTCAATATAATACTAACCAGTGCATACCCACAATGAGGTTAAATCTTAACATATCGTTAATGTGTATATCCCAACAATAATGATACCATCCATCATTGAGTGGACACCCTTTTCATAATAAGATATATCTTGACCGATATCTCAAAGGTTTATCAATAATTATAACCCTACTCACAATATAAACCATCAGGCACAATCCATTCAATTTTTGTTCAGGTGAAAAATAACGAGAGGCACCTATATCAAATAAGTCAGTAGCAAGTATGGTGGATAAAATCATTATACCTCTGACTATTGATGGACCACCACCACTATCCGCGAGTGTTAGATGAATTTTATCAATCTATCTTGTCCCTCTTACCTATGAATAGGTCTATATACACTAAGAAACACTGCTCTGTTGATACAAAAATATCATTCCCAGAAGCACCACATGCACATCCACTTCCACCATATTCTGTTGAACTGTATCTTCCAGACCGGTATGGTGTAGAAGATCACCATAATAAACTCTGATTCTGTCTAGCCTCTCTATCATTAGCAATCTATCATTAGTTAATAGAGAACATTTTAAGATGTCCCATCCAAATGCAAAGATTGGCGCACTACTGGTGGTCTGGGACAGTTTAAATAGTTATTTCCTGGACTACCTCATTGGTGGGAAAGAACTCATGTATGATATTGAGTATATAATCATCCCCCTAGACAATATTTTTTCAATCCCCTTGCTAAGATTCTCATAATGAAAATTCCATCAATCCAAAAATGTACCTCCTAATCATCCAGAAGTAACCATATATCCTACACTGGTGGCCTCCTTCAGGTTCCCCTCAGCTATAAGAGCTTGGTCCACCACCTCAACCAACATCATTAAATAATATAGGATAACATGGGACATAGTCTAAAATATATACACGTCCATTAAATTCCATTATATATATGTCTCGTCTCCTACAAGTGATGTGGAAAAGTGCATCATGTTGGTAATGCGACATGCATTGTCTATAATGGTCATATTTAATTGATTTAACAAGAAGAACTCAACCAATATATCATGTATCATAGTTTCTTGATAAAAGTGTTTTGGGAACTTCTCTAAAATTTCATTCCAATCCATCCAATATACCTAGCCTTCCAAGGCCAAAAAAATCCATCCAGTTCATCCCTGATCCTCAAAATAATCATAGATCCCACTTGACCATATATAGAGTAGGATTCTCCAAATGGTCTTCTATAGTATGGAGAGACTCAATATAGAACTCTGCATCCTCAAGTCCACCATCTCTAGTAAATATTGAAGGGTGTTGTTACTAAAACTACCACATCAAATTCAACAGAACTTTCAGAAACCAATTTGGATCTCTTTCCATTAATTGTATGAATCTAGTAATGGTATCCCATAATTTTTATCTGACTCCCTCACCTGTCACTATAGTTGCTTCAAGTTCCACTATTGGAGGGAAATATCAAGACATATCCTCATGTCATCCTATCAATATGAATCGTTGTAGAGGCATATCTGTATAATAAAAAAATAAAAATCTTAAGAAATATAATATAACTATGAAAATTTTACATAAGAGGGTTTCTGAAAAGTCATAACAATTCATTTACCCCAAACCCTACAACACAGACATAACTGAGGTTCTAACACTACACCTTAACCATTATATATCTAGTTCATGGTTAACAATGTATAAACTCATTTTCATTATTCATATTTCTTTAGACACCCATTAATTGATATAATAAAACATTTTTCGATCATTCAATATAACATTTGGCACTCATTAATTTCAATCACACATCCAAGGAAAAATAGTTCACTTTTCAACAACTTTCCCAAAACCCATTTTATTATAATTTCCTAAAATGATGCATTTATCAATACAATCATGCTTTCCTAGAATGATTTATGCCTACTAAATGTTCATTCCATTTTGACTCACGATTCAAATATAAATAAAACATTTAAACAATAATCACATAACTTAGCAAGTGCATCACTCAAGGTGAAATAACATTCAAATGTAAAAAACACACTTCAATAACAGTAATCCCACCTTGGGAACTTGGGTTTTACCCTCTATCAGGGGAATGATACTTCCATTCAAGAACTCATAACCATGGTATGACTGATCTGATTTTCCTATATAACATTCGTAAATATCGAGAAAAAATAAAGAAAAGAACCAATCTTTGATTCCACTTTGTATCATCCTGACCATGTTCCACATACCGGTACCCCGATATAGTCAGACACATGAGCTCAGGCACAACTCCTCACACGCAAGAGGCTTTAGACAAATGGCAAGATTATAATATGAATTAAGGGTAGACTATACCCTATCTATAATGTAGTATAATAGTGGAAATAAATAATCAATAACCTAATGATAAATCCACCATCCAAAGACACTAGTATCACATAATGACCAAATTAGGAAATACAATTTCCAAAACTGAGTAGTAGATATCTCATGCTATTTATGTGATAGGTGTTAATAATGAAAAACCCAAAAATGAATAAAGGAACAGATAATTCCGAAAGAGGGTTCCGACACCATGTCTAGTTCAACCATCTATGCTACATCCTAACACATCCATGTAACTCAAGGCCCTATCCCTTAACCTATCCAACAACTATGTCATCTATTCGGGTACTAACCAGGAATCCCAAGTATAGTGTGAGTACATCTTAGTAGACCACCATATATAGTGTCTAACAAAATGTTCATTCAATAAAATTTTATAATGTTATATATAGAATAAAATATAAAAAATGAAGCAAATAGCTTATATTTATTTAATAACTCTTTATTTACCCACCTTGAACACCGAGTTACCTTGAACACTAAAACTCTCAATATATGGTTTATAACATGATAGAGTATAAATGATCCCAAAGGCATATCAAATATCGTAATTTTGTTGTTACCATTCATTATCTAAATTAATAGCATGACCAATTGGAACCATAGTCTAATACAAAATAATTAGAATAAAACATTGTGTCTAACAACCTGTTGGTATTTGGAGCCTCAGCCCTATCCCACAACACAATAATAGCTATGGAAATTTCATGTAGATTTTTCTATCCAAAACAAATTTATCAAATTAATTACAATGGGATTTTAATGCAGCATAGGAAATCACACACATTAATATCAATATTTATCACTATGATCATTTAATTCAACATACCATGTCCCACACAAATCTATCACATATTCGACTTCAATGTATTTTATTAAATATTAAACCTCGTATCAAAATTCATTATCACAACATTCCATAAATTAATTCAGCAATTATGTAATACAATTTATCCAATTGAAAAATACCTAAAATAAATTAATTAATTACTTCACTAATTAATTAATCAAATTCCATGAAATTCATTATCACATTAACCTATTAATTAATTCGTAGAATAATTATTTAAATTAAATAATTACATTATCTCAACAATCCAATTAATTAATTCAATAATTATGTAATAAAATTAAAAAAATTCATAATCACAAAAATCATATTAGTTAATTCGACAATTAATTAATCTAATATAAATATTTATTAATATAATAAAATCTTATTTCACAATACCAATATCCCATTAATTAATTAACAATTTAATTAATTAAATTTTACCAATCTATTTTCCATTTCAACTTAGTTAGTTAACACTTGGAAATTAAAAAAATAAATTCAATTATCAATGAAATTTCTGTATCATGACGATTTATATTCTTACAATTACATTCACATGATTAAATCAAGACTGTAGGTTTGGAATTTAGAACACCTATGTCAAATCATTGGTGGTAGATTGTACAACATAAAATTCCACAAATTGATGTGTAATAGTCAACCCAATGATGAAAAAATGAGATCATTAAATAAATCCTAGATTAGAGTGAAAAGGGATCATGAACTGTCACACGTACATGTAGATCTAAAACCAACCAGGAAAAATCATTCCAAATAATGGTAGAAGAATATGAGTATGATGAAAACTAATCGATATGAGATTTAATTATCCAGAGAGGTGTTAAACTTCAATATAGTCTTGGATTCATAAAATACAGATGTTGTGAGGGCTTGGAATAAATCTGTGAGCCTCAAAATGTATTGAAATCCATCAAGTCCGATTTAGGGTCAATTTACGATGATTTTTTGGGGTTCAATTAATTTTAAGTAATTTTTTAGAAATAAAAATCCCATTTATATGGTTTCCTTCATAGGGAACACTATTTCCACTAACATTGCACCAAAAATATGTTCCTTGCCTTGGGGGATTGAATAATTAATCCTAAAAGGGTGTATGGTTTAGAAAACCATCG
Organism: Viscum album; assembly: GCA_963277665.1. Lineage (NCBI taxonomy): Eukaryota > Viridiplantae > Streptophyta > Magnoliopsida > Santalales > Viscaceae > Viscum > Viscum album. The sequence goes on from OY728122.1 coordinate 604,861,937, forward strand.
CCAACTGTGTAAGTCCCATCTCTATGAGTTTTAACGGTTTTTTGGGATGGGTGAATATATTGGGAAAACTACGCACCAACCATGTACAACTCATTTTCCTTCGATAATTCTCTATTATTCAACCAAACATACACAATATAAAACCCAAAGTAAAATATTCATAGAACAAAGAAAAATAATACCAGAAACTATGGTTGAGAACTCTCTAAAAATGGTTAGTATCATATATTATATTTAAATTGTTTAATTTTTTTAATAATTGTCAAATTTTTCTTTTTTTATATTAAATAATTGATACATTTTTCAACTCTTAAAATATGCATGTTATTGTTTATCATATTTATTTTTGAATAATTTAATATAAAATAGTTAATACTTCATTAACTATCTTTTTTATTCATTTCATTTTTTAATTATAGTTTCCTATTTCCATATTTAATTCAAACATTATTTCATTTTATTATTTTGAAATTAATAAATTATATTTATCCTTTTATTTGACAAATTATTTAGTTAATTACTTTTCTATTTAATAAATCTTAATATGTTTAATAACTATTTTTATTTAGTTTATTAATGTATTTTCGTTACATTTGTAATTAATTTAATATTTATTTTATTCTTATTAATGTTAATGAATGGAACAATTAATTTAATTCATTATTTTAATTTTAAATATATATATATATATATATATGTTTTTTAATATTTTTTAGTTTCAATTTATTTGGTAATTTTAAAATTAATTTAATTTGTACGTTATTTTTTAAGTGAATGTGGTATCCACAAATATGCCAGTACTAGGTGAATTACTTTTGTTCTGATCCACAACCAGATGCCCCCACCGGTAGATCTTAATATACTGGTCCCGTATTATTCAATATTATCCACTTCCAGTAGACCAATAAACTCTTGTAGCCACTACCAATGTACCTCCATCTCTATTAAACTACATTTATAACTGGACACCATGATCTACTAATGGGACACACATCTACCATTACAACACAAACTCCCATCACTCCTTCAAACTTCTACCAAAAATCCACCAGTAGTATCCACTAGTGGACCTCCTCACTGATAACAGACATATCTATCGGTCCTCACTACTTCTACTCAGCATCATATTGTAGAACTTCATCCACCACCATGGCATCACAATATAACACTACTTTTATTTGGTAGATCCACCACCAATACCCCAATAGTCTACTTCTAATACTGCCTCCAACATACACTAGTACATTTCATCCACTATTCCTCCTCCCAGCTTCTTCTTGTGTCTCACACAACTGAGCACCCATGAGGATGAAATCTGAAACTCCTAGTGACACTGAATGAGATCCTAAAAATGGAACCTGGTCAAATATCAATACCACTATGAAACCCCACATCTTACCACAACACACCAATTTCAAGAGAGTCCTATTCATTATAGAATAATCTTGTAGAATATTAAAACTATCATTCACATTTACTGAGGGGGACATAGATAAATAATTTTATTATCGATCATGTATCACACTCCGAGTTGGTGGTTTGTGGAGTTTGAGGTGGAGGAATAATTCTATCAGATTAAGAGGGATTCATCTCTATTATCTTATTTCATATTGTACAATATTAAAATGATTGTAATGATTTATATATTTTTTACTAAATATCTTATGAATATTTATATTGTTTAGTTGGTTGGATCAAACGGATTAAACTGCATTAATTAATTAATTAATTAATTAATTTTAAAAAGGTTGAACTTCAGTAAAAAAAATTATTTCCAGGATGTTCTATGAAAGCATACCAGCATTTATTTATTCTATTATTATTAATGGAATAATCATATAGGTCTAATATTTTCCATCCACAGATCTCTTTTTCACATTTGGATGAACATTCTATCAATCTTCACCTTGTACTGGGAGGTGAAGGGTAGAGTATCCTTTTCCATTTATGACCACAACCTTGGTACTAATCTATTAAAGGATGTTGTAATATTTTCTCCTTGAAGAAACATCACTATATTATGTTATTTTAGAAATAATTATTCCCAAGAGAGATTACTGGAGAGGGTGATTTATGTTACGAAGGATTGCAAGTTAATTCTTCTATACATATGCTCAGTACCTCTATGATTGGATCCAATCAAGAGTAGTGAAATTTAAATCTATCTAAATCGATATAGTTCCAAAAATCAACTTTAGATTATCTCTCTTAATCTGACCTTGTTTCCCTTTCACCTCATCCACTTAATCTAGCACATTATTATGTATTTGTTATTTTTTTCATTTTTTCTGTCTTTTTTCACAAACACATCATTATACATTACTGTAGAATCATCACCCATACAATCCATTTTATAGTTTAATATAGTACTTATGTTTTTATAAATATTAATTTTTGTGATTTCAATGATATTATGATTAAATTTTATTGTTAGTTGTAGGGAGTCCACAAGATACAACGTCAAATCCAAAATCATAAAAAATTTACATAAAATTTTAAAAAATAATACCTAAAAATATAAAATCATAATAAAATTGAAAAATTGTTCAAAAGATATCTCTAATATTCAATTTTTAAAACTGTAAGTACATAATAACCTCTATTTTATAACATATATCTCTAATTGTAGATATCAATTACCACATATATTCACATTGAAAAAATTGTATTTAAGAAATGTAACATAATAAAAACAGATTAGAAAATATTTATATTAAAGTTATAAAACATTTAGTCTCTTTCCCTAAGTTACATAGACTTAGGGAGTTTAAAATTACAACTATCATAAAATAAAATTATTTTATAAGATATTCCCCTTTGTCAATGAACTATGAGATTAAATAGTATCATCTCTATCAGCTTCATTTATTAAATGATATAATCGTAGATGACTCAATAGAATTTAACATTGATTTTTATTGGATTGTCTAACTATTAACTCTATGAGATCTGATTGAGTTGGAGTTGAGGATGAATGTGTTTCTACTCTATATTAATTCCTAGGACATGTCTTGATCTAGAACATAGATAAAAATATTATTTAAAAATGTTATAAGGTATTTAATGAATTTTTATTAATATTATACCCCATGATACCACCATTGAGGTTAAGAACAAGATAAAAGGGTTAGTCCTAGATGATAGATATATTTTTTTCTGAATTTGGGATTGGTTTAAATGTCTTCTATGGTTGAGTACCAATAATCAGATAGATCTTCAACAAATCATTGGTACATTTTATAATTATCATACCCCCAATAATTAATATATAAATGATCTATATTATTACAGTGAATTATATGATATTACTTTTAATGAGCTAAAACAACAGATTATTAAAATTGATCAAAATTATGAGAACAGGAGAATTTCAAATAATGAAAAGTATACCACTGATAAATCAACTAATACATTGTTGTTATAGATAGAGTTATTCAGGAGCAGTGTTTTCATTTTGGGATGTTTGTCATATTCAAATATGTTTCCCTAATATTGAAATCTTTGTGTAGTCAAAGGATAATTCCAATATCAATGATTATATATCTTGGAATCAAGTGGGGAATGGGTCCATTTTCAAACCAATACAATTTTGGATAAAACAAATCACACAAACATATCTAATAAAGTGAAAGATGTCATTAAACAACCCACTGCACCAAATTTCCAACCAAAACCCATAAATGTATTCTAAAATCAATTTGGGGACGAGTATTCAAATTCTCACTCAGAATAAAAGGTTATGTTGTAATTAGTGTAGGGTGATATTGGTTTAATTATAAAACGTATAGATAATATTATTAAAATTATATCATATCAATTGTGTCAAATGGCTAGAGATATAGGTGGTAGGGACAAAGGAATTATACTCAACACTACAATTCCAAATACAATAGATAATGTTATGGCTGTTACCACCTGATCTCACATTTATACCTAAGAGAAATTAAAGTAATGTCATTGGGGTACTAAAAATAATGGAAAATCTGATTCTGAGAATAAAATCCTAGAAAACACTAAATAGGGAAATCTATAAAGCTTGGTCCAAACTAAAAAATATGTTGAAACCACACCTGAGAATTCCATTTAACCAAGGAAAAGGAAGTGGGAATGGAATAAAAGAAAAAATTATTTTAGGTTTTATGAAAAGGTGATAGATCAAACCTTTATAAATAATCATGTCCCTATCATTAGAAATATCAAAAGAGTACAAAATCGAGATAAACAAGGAAACATAATATTATTGATAATGATTAGAGCATTTAGCATTTAAATTTATTTTTTAGAACCAACAGATAAAATTCCACTATTTTAAAATTTCAATGAAATAATTCAAGTTAAAAAATTATTTGAATATGTTGTATACCATAAATATCTACGTGGAATGTATCATGTTTATTTTGTGGAAGAAGATTCCAATGTGAAAATACCATGGTTTTTTTATCAATTTAGAATAGAAGGAAGTGGGAAACAAAATAGTTTTTATGATTCAGACAGGATTAGTAATTTTATACATTAATCTATTTTTCAATTTTGTCCTTAGGTATTTACAAATTACTATTTTTTCAATAACACTCATTATAGGTCAGTCACTCATCGCTATGGAAGGTTGGGTTACTGTTAGTTATTTTAAGGAAGCACACACAGGATAAATATTTTATAATTGTTGACATTCAATGTGATAAAAAGGTATAAATTTTCTTATTAATGCCATTATTTTCTACTAGAGGTTAAATAATTTATGTTTTGAACAGAAAAATTGACCTCCATGATGTGGAAAATGTGAAGAATATTTTATTTTTTTGAATAACCCAAACATGAGGTTATTAGTGACCTAATTTATGTTTCTATTAATGAGTACATTAAATCTATGTTCAAATGTAAATATTGGTTTCCCCTCATCAGGTTAAAAATATTAGAATTATATAACCCATTGAATATTTTCTTCCAGGTGTTGTATAATGTCCATAGTTATCCTTTATAACAAATCGACAAATTAAGTATTGTTCTATCTAAACTATGATATCTGAGTCATTTCTAAAATATGTTTTCCTTATCCTTGAATGTACTAATCCTCAATATGATCCGATTATATATAAACCATATGCTTGAATTTTTAATTTTTTGGAGACTATTTGTGGTTGAAACATGATGAAAAATATGATTATTTCCATTATGAATAAATTTATTTTCTTATAATCTTATTTCATTCTATATTTTTTTTTGTGTATGATGATATTAAACCAAGATATTAAATGCTATCTAAATTTAAATCTTGCATGTAGTCTAAAAGATACTTCATTGTAGATAGATATAGTTTCTTCAAATGATTCTATTTTAATTTTTCAACATTAGAAACAATTTTTAGAATTGTTTCTAGAAATGAAGATTTGTTGGTTTATGGAATTTATTTTTTCTCTTAGTTTTTGAAATCCAATATTTTTAGCAGAATTAGGGAGTAATTTTAAATCAAATTATTGTTTTTTCAGGGCTTATTTGTATCTTATTATGAGATAATGAAGTTTTTTTCAGAGGTCATGTGGAGCTAGAAAACATTATACCTCACGTTGATTTGGAATATTTTTTCTAATTGATGCTTCGTACTGAAGATGAAAACTTATTTATTGGTATATCTATTAATTACATAAACAATAATTCTGTTAAACCCATTAATAATTCATAGCCATTAAATTATTATGGTTACATTTTTAGGGGCTTTAGTCTGACTGAAGACTTTTGAGCCTGTGTAATTTCGGAGGAAAAAAATGATTTATTTTTTTCATTTTTTTTATTTGTTGAATAAGTTATTATTAAAAAAAATTTATCCCGTCAACATTATGAACCCTATTTTCCAATGTTTAATTGTTATATTCTCACTTGTGTGTGATATATACTTTCATGAAAAGTGTTTCTTTCAAGTGACCATGATGTGATAATGGTTTTCATTTTGAGATCTCAGTTAGTTGTATGATATTTTACCAATGGTATAATAATTTGGATTATCAAGGAAAAAATAATCTTTAACTTGATGAAAATTGGTTTAAACATTACTCAATTCAAACTCCAGTCAATTTATTATTATCATTATATTTTTTTCATTATCAATTTAATGTGACCATCTTGTAATAACATTTAATTATTTATATGATGAGTTTTTTATTGATCTGAAATGTTGTTACAATGTTTATTTTCAAAATTTAATATATCTCCTACATATCTTGGTAGTAACTACATTAATTATTTCTTATTCGATCCACAGTTATAGAGGGTTTCATTTTATTCAGTATTTTAAAATAGTTACTAATGTTCTCTCTTTCATTATCTATTTCTAAATGATAAATATAAAATTACATGTTAAAATTTTATTCCCATATTAAAATAATTCATTAACTCATCATATGAATGAATCCTTTTGGAAAAAAATTATATTCTTCATTTTATGGTTGTTCCAGTTGTGGTATTTTATAAATTTTTTTTCTTATGATATGGAAAAACTTGTCATTGAATTTCACAACTACCCCTGAATAAAAGTCTATTTCTACATTAATACGCCAAATATTTTTTTTACCTCAATGATTTTCTTGTTTCACATACAATTGATTAATCAATGAGGACATTGTTGACTATTAAGTGTGCATAACAGGTCTTAATTGATCTAACCATTACTTCATTTTTACTTACAAAAAACCATCAATTTTGTTTATCAAATTTCCTCCCATAAAATCATCAGTTTTTGTTTTTTAAACGAATATTGAATTTTAAAAAAAATATAAAAAATTTTCCAAACCAAAAATACAAGATAAAAAAATTCATCCTTTATGATTTATAATATCATAATATATTGAGGGATTTCAATGAGTCTTAAATTTCGGAAATTGAATGATTTTTTGAAACATGTGCCACAATATTATTTGTGAGATTCACTTTAGGAACCTGTGTTGGTATTGTGATGGGTGTGATATTTGTGAAATTTAAATGTAAATGTGAAAAAAATAGAAAACATAACTTGAACCTTGGGGACATTATCTTCTGAAAAACATTTATCGATCCAACTCAAATCGTAATAATATAAGTTCATTGAATATAGAGTAAAATTGGAAAATGACATCCCATTCTGATTCTCTAAGACAAGGTCACTAGGCATGCTTCTATAATAAAATAAAATACATATTAAATTTCACTAACTACTATTCACAGTACAATGTTCAACAAATATAACTTTGAAAAATTAGAATAAGGTATCCTTATCAAAATGAATTCAATTATGTGAGAGGAATTTTGAACCCAAATAAAGAAGATGATAATTGACTTAATTAGTTATCTTTTGAGTTGAATAAAAAAACATGAAAAAATGGATCTTTAATTCGAGGGACCTTAGGGAGATTGATTAATTGTAGTATTTCCTGTTAAAATGTATGTTCCACTTTTATCAAACCTCATTCACTCTAGGAAATGGAACCAAATTTGAAATTTAAATTCCATAGTTAACAAATTTAGAATAGGATATATTATTGATATTCTTTGAGTCTAGAGTGTTTTGGATCCTAGGTGGGATAGTAATTTACATATTTTTTCCCATGTTAAATAAATAAAAATAATTTAATTCCCTAATAATGAAATTGATTAGTCTTGGAGAATTTGGTGTTTAATGTATTCATTACTTTTTTCTACATCACTTATTATATTTAATTGTCATATTATTTTCAAAACAATGTAATTTTTTGAGTAACTGAAAATTATTTTCTTATTTTTATAAAATTATTAAAATTGTGATCTTCTGTTAAAATATTTATATTATGTTAGATTTTCGTTGATATTGAATAATTTTAAAATCAATTAATTATTATTGCATTGACTACGTATTTTTAGTCATTTGTTTATTAATTATTCTATATCATGTAATTTTTTGAATTCATTCAATTTACTATTTTATGGTTTTAAATATAAATATTTATTATTATTATTTTATATTATTAATTATATATTTTGATATATTTATATTTAATAAATCAAAATTCATGTAATTAATATTTTTGTATAACTAAATTATACATTTTAATTTTATTATTGAATTTATGTTTTCTTATGTTCTTTTAATTTTTGATTAATTCATTATGTTAATTTAAAAATATATAATTTTTTTGTTCTATTTTTTTCATTCATTTATATTTTGATTATAAAAATAATATTTTTATTTTATTATTTTTTTGGTGAATGTTGTTTCAACTACTCTACCACTACCATGTGATCTAATATTGTTTTTATCCACCATCATTATCCCCCACTGATAGATCATAATTTAACATTCCACCATTATCCACCACTAACCCAATCCTCCATTTTAGACCCTGCCTATCCATCAGTAGCCCTGTTTAACACCATCTACTATTGGACACCTTGATCTACTATTGAATCCAATATATATAGTTGTAACACATCATGCCACCACTCCCTCCTACATATGCCAAAAATCCACCACCACCATCCACTAATTGATTTCCTCATCAATGGAACACATATCTGTCATTACTCAATACTTACAATCAATATTGACTGATAACTCCACATCATCTACTTGACTATTGTAGTAACACCCTTCCTCAATTTTGTAGATCCACCACCAGCACCCCTACAATCATATACCACAACTAACTCTATATTACACCCATATATTGAATTTGACATTCCTCAATACATCTTCTTTTGGTTTATCTGGAACTCAATCCAGCATAATGAAGAAATATGAATCACCCTATTACACCTAACCAGATCTCAAAAATGAAACATTTTAAAACATTAAAACCTCCTTGGATGACCACCATGAACCTCCACACACCAATTTACACAGAGACCCATTCATTACATTAACATATGGGGGAATAACAACAACATGATACATGTTATAAAATTTAGAAAACAAGTAGTACATGACCGACCTTGGATGACACTCAGAGAAATATGACAATATAATTTGTGTTAGAGGAAGTAGCTGATTAGACCAGGAGGGCTTCCTATCCCTTTTCTTATTTTTTATTATAATGTAATGAGATTTTTTTTGGATTTTTATGTTTTCTATTAAATCTATTATTAGAAGAAAAGTGTTTTAGGGAGTTATATTAGATGGATTGAAATTAATTTATTTATTTGATTCATCCATTTATATCAATCGTAAAGTGATGATCTATTCCATCCAGTAAAATCTATTTATATTTCTAATGAATATTCTTTCACTCTACCTGAAGTACCTTGAAGAAAAGGGAAGAGATTCTTTTTTCCTTAGTGATGAAATTGAGTGAAATAATCTAGAATAGGTTCTGGTAAGATATTCTGCATGAGGAAACATCACTACGATGGGTTTTTGTTAGAAATAATTATTCCAAAGAGAGATTACTAGTGAGGGTTATTTTTATAATGTTAGTTAGTCATTTCATTCCAATACACACAACCTCAATACCTCTATAATTGGTTCCATTCAAGACCATTGAAATTGAAATTGATCTATTCCATACTAGTTCTATCAAAACATCTTTTTATTGTATATATTACACTAGTTTTTCCTCTCATGCACTTCATCCATTTAATTATGCAATTAATTTTTTGTTTATTCACTTTTTTTGTTTTGTAAACACACAAACCATTATCCTTCCCTATGCAATCAAAATCCACACTCTTCATTTTCTAGTTGTAAGAATTAGTTATGGTTTTATAAATTTTATTTTTCATGAGTACAACATCTTCATGATCACCTCTCCATAAATAATTACACAATGGAACTATAATTATATTGATACATAGATAGTTGATCACACCCATGGATAACATGGGAAACTTGAACCAACCCATAGTTATCTCAATAGGATGTGAATCATATGTATATAGAACCCATCCTTTACCACTTATTATTTCATGATTATAGGAAACAATATCCATAAATTACAATGTAATGATCCAAAATTAATTATTTTTTTGAAGACTAGGTACGTAATTTGAAAACATGATACTAATTTTTTTTCAATTAGTCATTATATTGAGATCCAAAGATGATTATAGGTCCTAAAACAACTTTAGATTACCTAGGGTGTACATGGACAAAATAGATGATCTAAAAATCCCAATAACGGAATAAACTAAGTAATAATGAATAGAACATGACTTTGAAGAAATATAACGATAACATAAAAAGAATGTATAATAAATAATATTAATGAATAATAACATAGAGTACATGGAATCTTATGATCAGGGAAACATATGAAAGTTTAATCATCATATTTCATGAAATAAACACGAGTAAAGGATAATTTCAAAGACAATATCACATGGTGTACAAAGACCCATAATGGGTTCGGTTTACATCCTAATCCAATAGATAACAACTTAGGGGAAATAAACATTACATAATTAATTATAGATATATTTTGGAACATCCATCATAAAATGATCATTTATGTTTGGGTCTTTTAAATAATAAAAAACAAGGAGTAATGATATTGGTTAGCTATGGGAAAAAGTGGGTATCGTAATCATGTTATATGGAATAATGAAAGTTAATAAAAAAATGTATCCACGATAGAGTAGACTTATATAATTCTTCATAATCCATGAATGAAATATAATAATATATTAAAGAATAATTATGTCAATCTTAATGAAATAATGAAAAATAGTGGTGAGGTAACATTTGAAATGTTCCACATAAGTATGGTTTAGGGAATGGAATAAAGGGTATTTAAAAAATAGAAAGAGAATAATAATTTCTATAAAAAAAAATTTAACTAATAATGGTTTTTTATGATAAATTTATTGATTTTTTAAAATCTCGGTTGCATAAAATATTTTTGGAGTGTACTTGAATAGGGAAATGAAAATGAAAAGTTCCATTGCTTATCAAGAGGAATTGAAAAGGGAACATTTTGAAATATATATTTTCTCATAACATAAAGGTCAAATAATAATGATATATATCATTAGAACATATATACCAAATGATTAATAAATATAAAATAATAATGAATATACCACTCGATTCAATGAATGGTAAAGCGTTACACAAAATAAATATGGAGGTTCATAGTGGCTCGTACCATAGGTCAGAATGCATACTGTACTTGATATTAGTGTAATGGATTTTAAAATTAGATTCATTAACAATATTATTTATAACTTATTATTGTTTATTTTATTTATTATAATTTTACTATGTTTATTAATGAAAATTTTGATGCATTATAATGGTCTATTGCACGGTTATGGGATATTTTGTTTCACAATTTTGTCATTAGTTAACTTGTGTATAATTATGGAAGATCTTATTGAATGGAAAGAAAAATCATGAGGAGGAATTAAATGGTATTAATGAAATTAAAAAATTTTAGGTGGCCCATATATCAATTTTTTCTATAAAAAGGATGATTCATTTGACAAAGCATTAATGATAAATGTTTAGTCATTTTGATCGTTTTTTGTCCAACCAGAACAAGTTTAGTATTACATAATATTACGTGTATATATTAGTTCCAATCCCTTAAATAAGATATTATAGAGTTATTAAAATCTTATTTATCTATAATTATATTTTTATGACCCTCCTATAAGGAAGTAATGGAAAAATGAAAAATTATTATCCACAGAGATGATAAATCACTGAAATTTGGACAATGGTTACCTATCTTTGAATAAGAGGAAATGATAGAAGGATATTATATAAAATATTACAATAAAAATAAATTTTTACATTTTATAAATTATATTCATTCACTATTTCTTTATGAATGAATTACATGATGATATTGTAAATGTTAAAAAAAATAAGAGAGGTTATTTAAAATAGATACCTCTATAATATCACCTCCATGAAGGATCCATTAATGAACTCAGAATATTTTTTTGGTGAGACTAGTACCTCTATAATATTGATAGGTATTATTACAATATAACATGAATATTTTTTGTTGAGATATAAGGATTAATTTGGTGAAATTAAGTGATGGAAGGAGTTCCCTTTTATAACTGTGGTGAGGGTCACTTTATAAATTCTTTAAAATATTTAAATATATTAAGACAAATATTTTTATTATATCTTCAAAATGGACTCTAAATGCACATGATATGTTATTAGAGACCATATATTATCCAATATTTCCTTATTTATCGTTTTTAGGATTTTTCTAAATAATTTATTAAAATATTATATTCCAGAAATATTATTATTATAAGATTTACTACTATTCATTAATATGAAATTAAAAAAAAGATTCAATTTCAAAATAATATATTATATTATATCCTAAAACATTCATATTTTTAAATTCATATTTTTCAACATGTTAATTATTTCTAAATACTATAATTTTAATATTTTCCATATTATTTAATTTAGTTTCACATAAATATAATAATTACTACATCTTATTTGTGTAATAATTTTTGGTATTTATTTATTCCATAAAAATTAAAAATATATTTCCTTGAAGAATATAATTAAATTATATTTATGAATAAAATTTATGTTTAAACATATCTTATGGAAAACAATATATAGAAAATCATATACTTAGTAAAATTAAAATTGCAACAAGTTTGACTTTCGTTAAAAAAACTATAAGGGACATAATCTCACAAATAAGGATCCAGAAGGCCCTAAATTAGATCCATGGATTATTATAGTCAAATATTATTCATATAATAATATTATTTAATTTTTTGGGTCAATGATTGGTTCATATAATTTTAAATCTAATCATATTATTGATGGTTCTTCTGTTTTCCCAAGAACACTGTCAAAGTTGAATAAGCATTAAAGGTAACAATTTCATATATAAAAATTAAAAATAAATTAATAACATCAAAATAAATTATTTAGGATTAATTTATTTCTTTTTATTTGTTCATTATATATATTTACTCAAATACATTTCATGATAACATTTTAAAATTTTTAATTTGTCTTTTCCATTCCAACACATGCATGGCACATACCATTGGATATGATTCTTGTTTCAAAAGTAAATACTATGAAACTACCAAAAAAATTACAAATTTATGAATGATTTATAATAATAAACTCATTAAAATACTTGTTACTTATTATAAAATTTTTATATCATTTTTATGTTTGGAAAATATCCCAAAAGATCATGTATTTAATAAAAAATGTGTTTTTTACTATTCACTAAAAAATATTTTTTAAAAAAATTTCATCAAATATAACCACACAATAATTTTTGGATAATTTTATAAAATATTAATCTTATATTATCAAAATAATTTTATAAAAGTATTAAAAATTATGTATAATTATATTTTTAATCGAAATCAATTGTTATCACTTTTGTTATTAAATTTATTTCTGAAGAATAAAATGTATTTACTAAAAAATAATAGTTTATTTACTAAGAGTTATTAATTATATTTAATATACAATTTATTCAAATTTGTATAATCTAAATCGTTGGGAAAATCATAATGGTTATGTTATGTATATTGTAATTTTTTAAACACGATGTCGTGTGCAACATAAGGTATCAATGAAATCAAATAATTGAAAGTGAAATAGTTCAGAAGAGCATGGTGTTCTATGATCACTCCCTTATGAAATTTATACATATAAAAAAAATTTACATACTATGGTGAAAATAGGTGAGGGTACTTCTCCTTCATTTCTTTCTCCAATTCCCATGTCAACTCTTCATATTTGTAGTTCTTCTATAGTACTTTAACCTGGTGAGTAGTCTTATTGTGTAGAACATTATCTCTAAATTGCAAGATCATTAATTGAATTTACTTATAAAATAATTCATTTTAAAGGTGGAAAACCACAATATATAGTATATGTGAAGTATTTAGTAAGTAAATTCTATAGAGGGATTCGTGGAACACACCATTTACTTGAGATAATGTTGTTATAAGTGTTAGTCTATATGCTACATAATCCTTTAAATCATGAATCTAAATGTAAAAATTTATGTGGTAATTAGCTTTACATTAATCAGAAATATAATGACACTATTCCATTAATATATTCAAGAAAATACCTTTCATCCAACCTAAATTTCTAAGTCCAATTGATGATTGGTTTTATACATTTTATGTTGACTTTGGGAAGCACTGATGTGCTGCTACATGGTCTTCACCTTATGCATCATTTATTTAACTATTTTCTTTCCCAAAATCTTATGATTATAGTCTTCATCCAATCATATAGTTTTTCCACATATCTTCCAAAAAATTGTTTCATATGCATCCATTTGGATGCTTGAGTGGAAACTATTGTTGTATCAGAACTCAACAGTGGAAGATATTTATCCCATCCTCCATTGAATTCCATTTAAAATGCCCTCAAAATTTATTATAGTGTTTTGATGGTCTGGTCATACTGGCCACTAGTTTGAGGGTGATATGCCACACATAATCTTTGCTCAATGCATAGATAATTTTTGTTCATTTTCTATAAAATGGAGGAAAATATTTAATCTCGGTTGTTTACAATTTTTAATCATATTCCATACATACTCAAAACTTCTCTGATGCATATTCATGGAAGTGGATTGAAAGGGAATTCCTCTTGAATATATATAATGTGAGTTTTCATTGAATGAAGATCCATAAAAACCCATATATCATTATTTCTTTTAGATGTCATCAAAATCCCTGTAAAAATGTCCTTGGTGATATTTACCCATATCAATGTTTGTATATATAATGGTTGAATAAAAAATTTATAATTTTTCCTTCCATCATTTATTTTTTAACATACAAGACACTAGGTAATTTTCATTGATCACTTTATTCATATTTTCCCTCCAATACAACCCTCATAGGTCTCGATACATATATGATCTCCCTAGGTGGATAGATAATGTCAAACTATGGGAATAATTCATAATATTCCTCTATATATTATTATTTTATGGTAAACATATTGATGAAAAAAATCTTATGACTCTTCTCATCAATTATGAATTACGAGGATTCTCAAATTTTGATAAATTCCATCTTCTTTCTGAATTTCCACATGATTTACTTAATGATTCTTTATCTTCTCTACAAGGGATTGTTGATCAATCATTTCAGAAAGGAATGATGATATTCATTCCCTTATGATTCTAATATTCATTCATAGTATGTGTATGAAGATTACATTCTTCCCAATTCTCATCATTGATAATATTGAAGAATCCTATCAACTCAGAGCATCTACCACATTAATATCCTTACCAGGAGGAAAGTTGATTGGCGGTTAACAATCCAAGTTGATATAAACCCATAATCATTGAAATATATTGATCCCCACCCATGTGAATACATATTTTAGGCTATTGGGATCAGTTTATTTATAATACTTCTCCTCATATAGATAATTTCTCCAGTTTTTCAATGAATAGATCCCAAATTACAACTCCAAATCACATGTGGGATTTTTTTTCACTTCAACATTTAGATGAATTGAGGCATAGGAAATCACATTATCAGTTTTCATTAGTAAAAAACCTAATATGATCTTTGATGCATCACTATATACCAAAAATTGTTCTCCACTCTTGGGAAGTGTGAATACTTGTGCAATGATAAGCCACGTTTTCAACTCTTTGAATAAATCATCACTTTTACTAAACTTGATAAAATCCCCCCCCCCCTCTGATTTTCTTTCATTAGTTGGTTTTATAATCATGATAAAATACTCAAGAATCATAAATAATACCCATATCGGCCATGGAATATATGGATCTCCCTTAATGATATTGGCCTAGGCTATTCCATAATTTTCATTATCTTAAAAGGATCCAAAAATATCTATTTATTGGTGAAAAATTTCCCAATATTATTAATTCCTCTATCTAGAAATCATATTTACGGTATTTTTCATATTGGTTATCCCTTAAAAAGGACATTTTATTGGTATTAAAATACTCTTCATGCACTTAATTTCCTTTTGAGTATATCAGCATTTCGTCTATAAATTTTAGTGTCCCACCCCAGATCCCATAATCAGTTCCCTAATATGGTGGTCACATAACCTCAAGCATGACTCTTCAAATAAAATAGGCTACAACATAGCAGTGTGGGATAATGGCGTTCTTGTGGTGAGATTATGCCTCATAGATCATTGTGGAATATAATGGTAAATATGTAAATAAGAAGCATTAAAAGAATAAACTATAATGACAGACAAGTAAACCATTATTATGGAAGCATTCATAAGAAATAGAAAACTGTGAAATAATAACAACAAAAATAAAAAATCATCAATGATAAATAACCAACAAGTGGGAGATGACCAATAATAATAAATAATAAAATGATTATCCTGATGTTATGCTACTAAAAAATATGAGGACATAATAAATAAGGGATACATGAATATGAAAAATGTTCTCAAAATAAATAAAAATATGAATGGATGTTAATACTAGCATCAAATAAATAGGCTCAGTCTATTTGTCATGTAATCCATTGTAGAAAATTCAATCATGCATCAGAGGTTGGCTGCTTCCTGGTATAAAAACATGTAATCATGAAGTCTTCTAGGGAGCCTAAGGGGGCCCATGATGGGTGTGATATATAATCCATATCATCCTCCATCAATGAGGACTATATCAATCCATTCCATGGAATACAAAATTATTAGTGTTATAAAATTATTAAATTAAATGAAAAAAATAAATAAAGAAATATTGGTTTCGGTTTTGAAATGTATGTCTAATGGATTCATCCTAATTATTCCTATGATAGATGTTTGAACCAATGGAACCTATACAAGTAAAATGGTGTATATATGGGTAATCAGAAATAGTGAGAAAACATTTCTCATGACCCCAATATTGTGATTTGTTCATGTAGTCACACCCCTATGACATCACTCATGAATTATCATTCTTTTATAATAATAAGGCATCATTTGTAATAAAAAAAGAGTCCATAAAATTAAGTGTGGAATCTATAGTCTATCTAAGGTTATTCATAAGGAACCCTAAGGATTGATTAATAATACATAATATAATAAATACCTCATATTCTATCAAAGACGGCACATAACATCGTCCCTTATAACACTATTGGCAAGGTAACCTCCAATCCCATCTTAGGAATCTCACAAAGGGGACTATGTATCAAAATATTAATTGAATTATTGTCTTTCTAATGATCATATCCATGGTTTATCCCCTATGTAATTGGTTTCACCAATTAGTAAATGAAATCCTCCTAGATTTCCTATCAAATTAAATCCAATGCCCAGTCCTGACATGTCCAATAGATCTAGATATAGAGCATTGTGAGTCGATCCATGTTGTCCTTAAGTCGTGACCCATGTTCTCTCCCAGACCATTAGAAAGTAAATCATCGAATTTAAAATTCCAAAACATCTTCATGAATTATAATACTACATTTTTATAATCATACCAATCAATATTTTTCAATTTAAAAACATGGAATATTGAAATATGGAAAAGTAATTACGGAATTTATAGATGTAATAACCCATAGGTATTAAACAAATAGAAAATGTATAAGAAACATCATATATTTTATATGTAGATATGACCAAAAAACTGAGTATAAGATTATATATTAATCTAATGGGTAATGTCATGGGAAACCATTCATCATTCATAAATTATTTAATTCAATCATTTATAATAAGTTAAATGTACATTACATGGTGGTTACATATCTTAAGGTTTTTAATATTTAGTCGTTAAGGTGAGAACTTTCATGGGGTGAGAACTGACAAGGAAGACAACCCCAGAATGGTTTTTTCCATGTTATAAAGTCACAATAGAAATGATAAACCATTTATATTAACATTATTAATAGCTTAGAGATATTCCTGGATGGGTTCAACATGCGAAATTAAAATATATAATATAAAAGTGATCAAACTAGTGGGGAAGAACTAAACCATATACCTTGGAATTATAAAAATGAAATAATCTCTTTTTGACCCTTTAATTGAGATAAACTTATAGATATTGGTGAAATAATCAAATTATATAAAAAATTGTTCAAAAGTTGTCTCCCCATAATAAAAAAACAGATGGAAGAATAAATGAATAACAAAATACAGAGGGGTGTGGAGCATAGCTCAAATGTTGTGATTTTTCTCTGATGGTGAGAGATCTGGAGGAAATATGTGGGAGATATCAAAAAACCCTTTTGTAGTGGGAAAGAGGAGATTAAATCTAGTATGATATAGAAGAATGATATAGAGAAATGAGGGGTGAATTATTTAATTAATTAATGAAAAAATATGACATTAACTCACATAAAAAAGAGAGCACGATTTGGCCACACAATTGGTCAAACAATATACTAATCATTCCTCAAGACACTACCAAAGCGGGGGCCTCGCACAAGCTAAGAGCACCATTTGGATAAAATTGCACTTCCTGTGAAAAAAATCTCTAAAACGTTTCTGAGTCATGTTTTAGGAGCATAAGAGCCTCTACACATAGTTTTAGAGAATCCATGTATATCCCTGATCCTCATTGTCTCATGAAACATGGTCAGAGGAATAGTTCATCCTGAGAAGCATGGTTTCTTTAAATCATTCATCGTAGCCTACATATTCAATTTTAATGGAATTGGGATCCAAACTAGATCTAGATACTCCGATGACCTCCATGAATCCATTAGGAAACATTTAATGTTCCATGTAGTAGAATTTAATCCATACATATTTGTTTGAACCTTTATAAAAAGTGAGGATGTTAGAAACGTCCCTTATAAAGAAAAAAAATCACTGAGTTTACCATCCAAGGGTGGTAAAACATTTTTAGAGAAGAGTTCTAGACACTACACACATTAATAAGCCACCATCTCCCTTGAATCATCTATAACACAATCATGCAGCTATAACACCCAGACTAATGGAACATAACTACCTTGGATATACTTCTGGCTCTCATCAACAATTTGTATTAGATAATCCTCAAAATATGCATATGATATTAGATCAATATCATCATGGTCAAATGAATGAGATAGGTGAGTATGATATTGGGGATGTTTCAATACATGGAAGACGTCATGCATGGCACGATTCCTCAGATGAAATTGAGAACAATAGGCTATCATCCTGAATCATTCCATTATATCAAATGTCCCATCATAATAAGGTGATAATTTTCTCACTCTCTAAAATTTTCTATGACCCAATGTAGTAGATACACATAGTAATATTTGATGTCCCACTTATAACTCAAATGTTCAATGGAGATTATTGTTATAAAACTTCTTTAAAGAACGGGATGTATCCATATGTCTCAGAATTACCTTGAAATTCTATGTGGTCTCCTAAACAAGATGAGGATCTTGTAGTTGTACCTCACATGCACATTACAAGTATAAGTGTGAATGAAAAGGCATAACATAAATGGACTCATATGGATCCATCTGAATCATCACTAAGAAACTATTATTATAGTAATGTTATGTCAATGATATATATTTCTTTCTTGATACTCCCAAATCAAGGATACATGCTCAATGAATATCCTCTAACAATCATATCATCTACTTAGACATAATTTCAGTCTAAGGCTGATGTGATTTACTCAAGGGAACCTATGAACCTAGTTCATTCTTAAACCATTTTTATAATCACAATGTAAAAGTAGTATATCTGTCTCATATGATAGAACATGGAACACCATGAATTTTCACAATTAACCTCATGTAAATCCTTCCTATATCAACCAATGAAAGTGTTTCCCATATTTTTAGAAAGTGTGAAGCATTGGTCAACCAGGTTATGATCACACATTATGTATAACTACCTTAAGGGGATCTCATAAATTATTCACCAAAAATCCAGGGTGATAAAATTCCATGTTCCACTCAAGAATGTATTGAGTGTATAAAATTCTAGAAGGTTGATGGTGCTCCACCATTACCTATTAACAAATGGAGCACTCTGGGATAAATTCAATAATCTTCCTATTCAATCCAATCCAACAATAATGATGATATATTTCATTGTACATCTTGGTATGACTAGGATAAATTTCCCAAAATAATGTACGATATTGTCACATCATCTTTTACCATATATCTGAAGTCACCCAAACACAATGATGAAATATTAGGGTTTAATTTCTATCAAACAACCAAAAAAAGAATTTTGTTTTTATATATGAAAATTTTATCCAAGCTGTGGCACTCCAAATCTCTTAGGTACCACATACGGACCTACTCCCTTTGGGAGGAAATCAATAATACAACTACAAAAACAAACCTCTAGTGTTGTTCTTATAAATCCAATTGCATATTAGAAAATATATCCATCAACTTCCACTCAAAAATTGCGTAGAAGAAATATATTTTCATAGAATTTTGGATCAAGGAAGTAGATATAGAATTACACATTTTGAATGTGTTAACAAGATCAAGGTCAAATGATAAATGGTATTAAACCCATTTTGGATGCCTCAAATTCACGTTTCGCTTTTTGGAGATGAATATGAGAAATTTAGGATCCATGAAAACAATCAATCACTCCCCCAATAGATAATGCCTCCAACATTATAGAGAATTAACCATGACTACAAGATCAAGGTCATTAATTCTTTAATTATTCTCATGAAGGATCTGCTCGTGGGATCTATACGCCATAAACCAATCACTCTACAATATAAAAAATCTTATTAGGATACATGAAGCATCATAGTAAATAATTTTTCCTCTTACTAGATTTGGAAGAGTCATGGTGGATGTATAATTTATTATCCCATTTATATCCGGAATATCTATCTCAAATGCCTCAGAACATATGAATTTCACCACCTTCTTGGTTAGCCCAACAAGGGTGACACTTGGTGGAAAAAATCCTTCATGTACATCTTATAATATCCATATAGTCCAAAGAATTTGTGTATGAAAAACACATTTCTAGGTTTCTCTTAAGAAACCATGGTGAACACCTTTAATAGGTCACCATATATACCCACCTCTGAGATAATATGTCTAATTAAATGAACCATACTGATCCAAAATTGGAATTTTCTATGCTTTACATATAGTTGGTTCTCTGTCATTATATTCCCCATGATCTCAAGATGGTATGAATGATTTTTTCTACAGTGATAATACACTATGATGTATCTTTCTTAGACTACCAAAAATGAATTCAAGAATGGATTGAAAACATTACTCATAATAGCCATAATGTATGTTAGATTGTTCATCAAGCCCAACGACACAACCAAATATTCGTACTAACTTCAGAATGTTGTTCATGGTATGTTGGATGGCCTCTCTCGAAAATGATGGTAGATTTAAATCATATCAAACATAGATATTGTTTTTTCCTCAAAGCTTGTTGAAGAGGATATTTTTATGAGGAAGTGGATATTGGTTCTTCGTCATAATATCGAATAGTCACTAGTAATCCATGAAAAATCTAAGGCTACCATATATCTTCTGGGTGAAAAGGATAGGTGAACCCCATGGTGACATACTTCATCAGATAAAACCATTCTCTTTTTGATCATCAGGATTCTTCTTCTGTTCCAAGAGCTTAGTAGGTTCAATCTGATTCTGAGGAATAGAAACTAGCGGGTAACCATAAATAAGATCTATAGGGAACATAACCTCCTTCCCATGAGCTAATATTGAAAATCATAAAGAAATTCAGACCATAAATTATCCATGATAGGAAGGAACTCTACCAACTACATTATATTATTGCTCATAAAGAGATATTCCATCTGAGCTATTACCCAACCAATCCCTTGACACTGTGGTCTAGTTTGACTAGCATTGGAGTCCCATTAACCTTTATATATATACTTTATACCCTCATGTTATGTGATGGAAACCCTCTAGAAATATTAATCCAAATTGAAATGATTAGGAATGATCCATTTGATACCAAAAATGACATTGAATCGAGTCATCACAATGGAAAATAAATTCCATAAGAAATGATACCCACTAATATCAAGGTAGAACTCTTGAATCTTGATTATTCCCTCTCACCAGAATCATAGAGTTGTATAAAGTTACATAACTCAATAGATGAATTGTATTACTATGTCCAAAAATTATTAAATATGAGATGATTTATTGGATTGTGGAACACCTTTATCAAATAGAGAAGAGGATAATGTAGACATTACTCGAATAGCCCTACTAACAAAAGAATTACATACGATCAACTCATCAGGAATAGGGTTTAATGCATAGATATTCCCTAAAACATGACTCTGAGACACTAATTAACTATATGGGGAAGGGTTTTACTAATAAAGATGTAACATTGTGGTGTGAATGCCTCTTACATGAATGTATTTTATAACTAATCACCCAGTAAAAGACCAATCACTATATTGATGTCATGTTTCCGATTTTATAACTAATTAAGGTGTTTCTACAGAACCCCTATCACTATACCCTATATGAAAATATCAGAAGAAGTGTACAAGTTTACCCATCTTGTTGAAATTTCAACACTTGATTGGGTTCCATGGACTTCCACACTGGTGACACACCATATGATTATTAGTGTGTGACACATGGATGAAACCCCCCACCATCAGTACCATCGGAATGATGAATTTTACTACCATGTGAACTATCTCGCTACCTCAGAACTAATCTTCCCTAGCTCGTACATCCAACTTCTCTGAGGCTTCATTATGTAATATGGGACTACATCACAATCTCTGTAATAGTATTTAATAAAAATACATTATAATTTTAAAAAAAATACTATACAATCCTATCTTAAAATAGCATTGTATTCATCAACTCATCACCAATAAAAGATGGAACAAATCTCAAAATCTCAGTGAAATAGGAAGAATATTCTAACACAGTCACATTTCCCTTATAAAGATGCATAAACTCTATTTCTTGGTCTACTCTTAGAGTTTGTGCTATGTATTGATCATAGAGGACTATCTGGAACTATGCATAGACCATACACTATCATTTCTCTAATTTAAAGACAATATCCCACTATAGCAAGGTGGAATAAAGTTACATGTTGGTGGTGATATAGTCCCTCATCTCTAGAGGCATCTAAAAATGATCGAATATCAATACCATCGATTGTAAACACATGTCAATATCCATGGTCCCATAACCCCCTCAAAATGTTGGAGGATACTGTTGTTGGAAATCCGATGTTAGTATAGACATAATATGGGAATTTAACTACCCCTTACCCCAGTATCCAAGAGTCTTTGGTAATTTTATTATAGTGGCATTGATATAAGTGACCCCATCATTAACGATACATCAGTTTAGTATTATCGATTATACTAGATAGAGATGTGTTTATCTTATTACATTGAAAAAATAATCATAGTATAAAAGAAAGGAAAATATACTTCTTCCTTTTCACATATTCACTGAATTCATCTTCAAAACCTCAGGTAATGAAAAATAAATATAAGGGTGGGCTCAAATTATCAGAAATGGTTACATATAGAAGACATATGAATAAATAATAAGTAAATAATAATTAATTATGAATAGTAAAAATGAAATTATTAATATCAAAAACCATACACCATTAATACACTAAGAATTAAACTGCATCCTTATATTTTTAAAAAATAAAAATCCATAGGGTATTGATAAATGAATGCAGAATGAAGAAAGTTAGTAATTGTTTTACATAATGTGTCTAGAACATAAACCAAATGGCCATCAATATAGATTATGTCTATGGGTAAATACACATATAAATATGTTTTTGAAATAAACATATAGGATTTTACAAAACTATTTTGTCTCATGATACGTATCGATGCATTGAAGGAATATAATGGGTCTCACCCATCATTACATGCCCAGTGCATTATTTATGCATTGATTAAATTACTGAGAAATATAACTTATCAATATATCTATTTTGATCATAATTTTCAGCAAAGGATGTTCAAATACATGAAGATTCATTTAAATGATAACATTTAAAATTTCATGAGGAGAATAATCTTTAAACAATCTAAAGTGTCAAATTCCACTTTGAAAAATTTACATCATAATACCTATAATGAATATGACTAAAATAAAATTATTATTTCATTAGAATAATATGACTAAGGATATGATATATCTTGGTAATCAAAAACACAAAGAACAAGGAATAAGTGGTGAACAAGGAATATATCTCACAAAAAGGAAGATGCGAAAAACCCTTTTTATTTTTGAAATAAGAGTTTTTTTCTAAACCAATTTATAATTTTCATAAATTAAAATTGTATGAATTTATATACAATAAAATAAAATATAATTACAATGAATTTATATTTTTGACAAAAATTACTTCCAACATGAAAAAATATTTTTTAGGAAACTTTAGAATTGAGCATCTTTATTGTGATTTGAGGAAAATATTAATGTCATTAAAATTAAAAAATTGGAATTATTGTTTTTTAAAAAATAGTAATGAAATAATTTGGTTTTTATAATAAAATTGGTTATTGTGTTTAAAATATTGGTATCATAAAATATATTATTGGTGGTATGTTAAAGTGGGAAACAAATTAGGGAGTTCCCTTAAATCCGGCTTTCTTATCAGGAGGAATTGAAAAGGAAACCATAGAAAAAATGAATAAAAATATAAGAAAATTTATTAATGATATAGATAATGGATTTTGAATATAGGAATATAATTTACAATATTTATATGAAAATAATGATGGATACCATCGGGGTAATGAGAGAGAGAGTGTAACAAGAATAAAAAATGGATGTTCAGGAAGAATTCCTTAGCACATTGAAAACAATGAATCCATATTCCCCATAAAATTAATGATCATAAAATAAAAAATTTAGTGCAATGAAAAATAATAATTTCATGATAATATAAAATAATTAGATTTATACATACACACAATATAATAAAAAGTAGTTGATAAGGAATATCTCACAGAAATAAACGTGAGATGAGAAAATCCTTACCTTATGTCCAAATGTGTTATGCACTTGATCATAATGTCCTAGATATTTAGATTAAATCCATCAATGAAATAAGAAACTTTTTATATATTTATTTTATTTGTAATAATTTTATTAAGTTCAATTTTTAATTTTGTTGAGGTGTTATAAGATACAATTTTATCGTTCTGGAGAATTCATTTAATTGGTTTTCTTGTATATATGTGTGAATCATCATTAAAAATGATAATAGTTATCCATTAAATAAAATATATATTAATAATAAACATAAAAAATATTTAATGGTGGTATATTTCATTTGGTTATTTCATATGAGAATGAATCATTATATAAAACGTTAGGGATAATCATGATTATTTTGGTTTTTTTCAATCATCACAAACTTGTTAAATTTTTTTAATTAATATTTTTCATATATAATAGTTATAGAACATTAAAAAATATATGAAAAATATATGATAATATAATTTATCCATAAAATGGTTTTATGACTATAATTTATGTGGGAATTGAAAAACCAATTCATGTTGTCCATGAAGGTAGTAAATCCGCACCTCATAGATGGTGTTTTCATTTTTAGAATAAAATTGATTGGATAAGGTGTTTGATTATGAATATTAAATTATCATAAAAAATATATTGTAAGATTATAAAACAATAGAGTTATAAAGAACATTATGATATAATTAGTATGAATAGAATAAAAATAAAATAAATTAAAATAAAATGACAGAGAACAAAAAATGATTTACGTCGTGAATGTTTCTCCTTGAAACCCCCCATTAAGGGACTATGAAATTTTCTTTTGGTGAGACCACAAATACTATTATTTGAGGGATAAATTTGGGAGATGTAATTGGTCTAATATAATTAGTTTTCTAGGAAATGAATGTGTGAGTATAATGGATCATGAGGGGTGGTATTTATAGAGGAGGAGAGGGATGGTTTTTCAATATTTTATTAATTATTATATAATATTGGACCAAGATAAGAAATACTGGTTATATTTCTAACTAAATAAATTATTTGTCTATTTTGAGTTATAACAAATGGTTCTTACATCATCTATGACCCATGAAATTTTTTTTAACTAATAATTTATATATAACATATATTACTGTATTCTTATATTCAAAAAAATCATGTATTTAAGAAAAATTCCAAAAATTATCCCTGACCATTTTCTATGTGTAGAATTCAAAAATGAAATAATTTTTTGGAAAATAATTTTCTAATTAAGAGAAAAAAATTGATTTAAAATCATAATTTACTCGAATAATAGCATATTTGAAAATAAAAATGATATAATAACACTTTGAAAAATTAATTTATGTCTCATAAAATTATCTTATAATGATAATTCAAAAAAATATAAATTTATAATTCTATTTTATAAATAAATTTAAATAATTAAATAAAATTTAAAATTTTAAATATGAAAATATCTTTTTTAAAAATATCAAAAAATAATTTATCATTTTCAAAATATTTATTTACTTAAAATACGATTTAATTAGACCATATATTAATTTTTATGATTCCAAAATTTAATTATTGTTTCATGGGTGAATCTAGAATTCTATTGGATGAATTACTATTCCTAGGGGTCACAATAATATTCCAATGGGTATGTTACTATTTCATTCATATATATTCCTTAATTTCTAGGAAAACCCTCTTATTTCAGTAATTCTTTATTTATAGAGTTTTTTGTGTTCTATTTGTGATATTATATGATTTATACTCTATTAAATATATTTTTATGAAATTTAATCTATCAATTGAAATTATATTTTAAGAGGAAACATACCGTATTATATTTTTGTGTTATTGGGATGGTCAGAGAGCACCATGAAGACTCTACTTAAAATGGAATAAAATATCGCAGAACAAAGCATTAGAGCTTAGTTGATGATCTGAAGGAGGTGACTCAGGTGGAACCACATGTGGTATTATAGGCGTCTCTAATTCCCACACATTTAGAGTGTTCTCATCACCATCCTCTTTATCTACAACATGAGGAATTCATAATTGAATAACTTGATAATTTCCATGGACACTCATAAAACAAGATTTAAATTAGATTGGGAAATAGAATAAGGAAGAAATAAGAATAAGGCCTCCCAATAACATGGAATAACCATCAGACTACTCCTGTAGTTTGGTCTAAGAGATAATAAATATTCAAATAAGGATCACAAAGACAAGGCTTACAGCAAACTACTATGGTCAAGTCCTTGTAATGGTTTCATATTACACGTATAAGGTTTTTATTACATATTAAATATCATATTCATTTAAAATTTTAATAAATTTTAGTGTCCAAGTCCAATTAATTGTTTAAATTTTATGTCTCACCATTTATAATTTATTATGTACCTTACACCTTATAAATTTAAATAGGGAATCTAATTAATCTTATCCATAACACATTCAATCCCATGCGGAAAATGTTCTATAGCTCATCATTATATAACTAACCACATAAGGTGTCTAATTTAGCCTATGCATAAAAACACCATTAGGTTAAACTTGACACTTTATTTTTCAGTTCTGTTTTTTCAGTCCTTCAAGAAATTTCTTCACAATTCCATATATAATAGTCACAAAACATCAATAAGCACATGGATCATAGATAATTCATATAGAAATGTAAATATGGCATGAAAAAAACAGGACATTTATGTCCTATAGTTCCTATTATGATGAATTATTTTATAAACCCATATATTATTAGGCCAGGGGTAAAAAATATATATAATGAAATCATCATTAAAAATTTCACAAAACAAGTTTATAACCCAATGGTGAAATCAATAAAACTATTATAGATGAATGAAATAATTAAATTAACCCATCCAATGATATTTGGGTTTCCCCTATATGTGGGTATGCTACTCCAATGCATAGGTTCATTACTAAATTCTAATACTCATAGTTTTCTTTTTCGACCAAAATAGTAAATCAAAAGGAATAATAATCTCATGATTCTACATTGTAGCATCACACCCCAGCTACCACTTAGTGTTTCCCCAAGACAGTGGGCCATATAACCTCATGTGAAAATACCAGTATGGCATAGGATGATGACTAGTAGATAAGTCCTAGGGAATGCCATTGGGGAGACTATGACACAATAGATCATAGTGGAACAATGGGATAGATAAGTAAATATGAAATGTTATAAATATATCCAATAATTACGAAAACAAAAACCCATTGTAGTATAATAAATAAAAGGAAATAGAAAATATTGAAATAAAAATAATAAATCATCCAAGATAAATGACCAACTAGTGGGAGGTAAACAATAATAATAGAACAAATGATGATCATGATTTCACATAATTATAAAAAAGGAGTTCATGTGAAATATTGTATAGAGGCACATACCACATGTGTTCAAAATACAAAAAGGAAAAAATGATGACACAACTAGAAATATGAGAATAGTATTTGTCCCCTTCTCCTATAATCCATCCATAAAAATTCAATCATGTATTAATAGATGTATTCTTTCCTTTATCAAAACACAAAATTCGAAATTCGACTGGGGTACCCAATCCATCCCAAGTAGGGTTTGATATATAATCCTTGTAGGCCGTCACAAATGGTCTCTGAATCTATCTAGTTCATCTAATTTAAAACTAATTGTGTTCCAAAACTGTAAAATTAAACAACATTAATAAATAAATCTAGATTCAGGTTATATAATGGATAACCATCTGATTATAAATTCTTCATCCAATGTTATATTTCTTAACCAAGGGAACCTATACAAGTAATATGGTGTATATTTGCTTCATCATTAATAGAGAGAAAAATGTTGGTTGAACCCAAGAATGTTATTTGGCATGTTGGTCACACTCCTATGACACCATTGAGTCATTATCATATATTTATAACAATAATAATAGATATTTAATCCAAATAAATAATCTATGAAAACTAGTTTGGTATATTGAGCCCATCCAAGGAGATCGATAAATAATCCCAAGGGTCTCTATTGGAGCCTACGATATATCCAATACCACATAGTCCATTCATGGTGGCCTATAATGGAACCACTCATATCTCTCCAATCATGGTAACCTCTAATCCCATCCTAGGCATCTCACATAGGGGATTATATCTCTAGTGACAAGACATATCTATCTTGGATATATGACAATCCATGGTTTCTCCCATAGGGAGCCACCTCCAGTCAAGTGTATAAGTAATCATTATAGGTTCCCATACAAATAAATTCATTGGTAACTATCGATGAATCCTTCATATCTAGATAAAGACTATGGTGTGTCCATCCATGAAATCTTTTTGAAAAGAACAATGTTCTCTCTTGGCCCATAAGCAATTAAGGCATATAATTTACAATTCTATTATGTCTTTAAGCATTTAAATATATCATAATAATAAGATAAAAAATTCAATTTTATAAAGTAAAAAAACATGGACTAAGGTATTAAGCACTATACTTGAAGACAAATTCACAAGGCACAACACATAAGAATTTAAAAAACTTCACAAGTAATGAAAATAGTATATTTCATTAGTAGATAAGACTCGAAAATTGAGTATGAGTATACATATCAAGATAACGGGAAAAATCAGGGATTACCATTGATGTTTGGTTAGTAAATTATGTATGGAATTTAAGACTAACATACAACACGTGGTGGTTTAATATATGAATGTAATGACACTTTATCAATTAATGTGGGAACACCTATGGGGAGACTTGGAAAAAGGAGAATAACCCAATAATGATTTTTCAATGTGGTGTAAGGTCACAATACACATGAGAAACCATTTATGTGATCTTATTTAACATCTTAGATAAATCACAAATTTTTTCTACCATTAAGAACAATGACTCATTATATAAAAGAAATGATACTAGGGGAATGAACTGGATGACCTACATTGACCTTGTAGAAGAACATTTGTCTATTTTCAACCGCTGTATCAAGTTAGAACAAGTGATATTAGATGTAACATCTCCGGTAAATAATGAGTAAGCCATTTTTATATTTAATAATACCTTTTAATTAAATATTAATTTTTCTTTAATTGGGATGATATGTTCGATGGTGTACCCGATACACAACAACATGATTCTTCAAAATCGTACGTTGCACACAACAATGAGTTATACAAAAAAATAATAAGATAATATTATTATTTTTAATGGTAGTTAACGCCTAGCCACTGTAATCGAGAGAATGAACAGAACTAACTAAAAACTGTTATACATGTTTGTTAAATGTTTTTACATTTATCAAATAAATGTTAGGGGCTTAAAATATGAATGAATCGAATTTTAAGAATGAATACTCTAATATTCAGTAAAAGGTCGATTTATCGCGTTTTGGTTACCAACACTCATTAAATCTAGTTTTGGCCGTTTTTATATGTTCTATTTGAAAAAATAAAATTTTTCTTAAGATTTGGGACATCAAAATTTACTTTGGGAAATTTTTTTGTATTTTTATGATAAAATTTATTTTTTTGATGAATAGTTAAAAATACTGTATTTTAATTCAAGGGTGCCTTTTAATCTAAGTTATTTATATGGTTATATTATCTTTTTAAATGGATTCAAAGTATAATTATAATATATTTTTTCAATTAATCCAAATATGGTCATTATAATTAATTTCACATTGAAATTGGACAGAAACAAGTATCAATCGTTTGATAGTTGTAGTTTCTTAAAAACACAGTATTTGTTTAGACATTGGAAATTAGTTTTAAATTAATTAATTCAACTTCTATGTTTTGAATTTGTTAAATAGACATAATTTTTGAATTCGGAATATCAAATATATCTTGGGCATAATTTTAGGTATTTTTCTGAAAGACATCAATTTTTGATGAAAAATTAAACCACATTATAGAAGTTACAAAACTGGCTTCTTCATTTAAATAAAATTTTACTACATATTTGAATTGAATTTTGAAAATATGACATACATGGTTGTTATTACTAATTAAAATTTGTTTCAATAAGATGAAAATAATTTTTCATTAATAGTAACATTTGACTTTTTTTACAGCAGTTAAATATAAATAGGATAATTCATGGATAAAATAATATCATAATAATAATAAATTACCATAACACAACTCCTAACCTTATTGGATGAGTCATGTCCGACTATGGTCATCTTTGGGTCAATATTTTGACCCCATGGTGCCACTTAAGAGTGATAATATCATTCAGGATTAATTAATTTAATGTAAAGGCAAAAATGACACAAACTAATATCTTTTTGTAAATTTATTATTACATGGAGATATATATGTTATAATTTCTACAATAAATATTATTTAGAAAGATAAAAAAAAGTACTACAGCATGGTATTTTTTTTAAAATTTTTAGACATGATATTAATTAGATTATTAATGACACTATAATGATGCAATATTTACCTCATTTATTAATCATTTAAATAAATAATACTATAATTATTAAAATAACATCCAAAACTGTCAACTTATTATTGGATGATTTTATTTCGACCATGATTCAACATATCATAGAATTTAATTTGTTTTTGTACTTTAGAAACCGAATATCTATATATAATAAAATAATATTTTCACACTTCCCTAAAGAACCCCTCCTCTCACTTAATAAGATCCCCCGCTTCTTATTCATTCATCACACCTCTCATTCCCCTTGTATCATCAAACCCCTACCCAAATAATCTATCAATATCCCTCTCCTCCTGCTTTAAGATTTACCTTAGGAATAAGGAACTTCTAGATTTCATTTTGGTTCAATCCAAAGGAAGTTACCCAAATTAAAGGTAATTGTTCCTCTTAACTTCTTTTCTTTTATTTTACTTCTCCAATACCTAAAAACTTTTTATTCCTTAATTTTATTACAAAAACAGTATGATAAATATATTTGGATGTTTTTATGAGAATTATTCTAACTACAATTACACACAATTGCATATAATGCGTGATGAACATATTGTTTCTGTGGATGGAAAACTAACACCTCACGAAACGATGATTGTTCGATTATCTCCTACCACATCTCATGGTGGCCATTATGATGGAACTATATTTTTATATGATATATATATTATTATTATTTCTTTATTCTTATGTATTTTCAATTTATATCATACCTTTATGGTTTCCATTATCGGTAAACGCGATAATTTTATTTGAGGAAGTGCGGACTACCGCCCCCTCAAAGAGATATGACTCATTAATTATAAATGTGGGACATATAAAAGATGAAGTTAATGATATTATATATGGTACTATACTGTAATTATAATATACTTATGTATACTTAATTTTTATTTCCTTTAAAATACAAAATAGAAATGAAGGTAGTGTTTATGCGTACGTACGACTTACCGTCTCAATGTATGGTGCATTTCATTTCTTACCTCTAAATGTTATGTAATATTATAAATACACATAAATATTGGAAATATGTGATATATATTTTATATAAACCATGATTATCATTCTGGAGATAATGAACTAATGACCAGAAGGACAACTTTTAATTTTAAGAATTCCATTTTTGACTTAGATACCAAATATCTATCAAATGACCATTATTAACTTAAATGATTCCTTAATATTTATAAATTGGTAATAAGTTATATAAAAAGAAAAATAAACTTGAAAAATTATCTTAAGAAAGTATAAATTATCTTTAGTTTTTTATTCAGTATGAACAAGGAACAAATGAGTCAAGTCGGACACGAGTTTAGGGATTTCTTATCTCACTTTTAATACTCTGAGATTTTCATTGTTCACCACTAATTTATTGCATGTGGGGTATTTTGTACTAGTATTTGATATATATTATCATGATACTATTAATATTCATGTTATTATGTGAATAATTTTGTGCTTAATAAATTTTTTTCATACGACTCGATTGATTACAACGTGGTAAGGGATTTTTATCTCACTTTTTATTCTCGTGAGATTCATGTTATATTTTCAACTATTTACTTTATTGTGGGCTATGTAAGGCCCATTATTTTAATCAATTTATAATAGACTTAAATTTATTTGTATTTACATCGTCATTTTATGATCCTTCTTTCTTGGGTGGTATGTTTCATAAGTTACCAAATCATTATGGGATCCTATTAACCCATTTTACATTCATTGGGTTAATATTATAATTCATAATTATGACATGATATGATTATGTGTGTAATAAATATTTATATATTTATGTTGTAATTTCCAGTTCCCTTTATGTGTAAATATTTTTTATACATAGAATCACTTTATTGATAAATTCTCAAGTAACCAATATGAACATGATAAGAGTAATTTTAGCTCAATTTCCATTCATTGAGTTAAACATCCAAGTCATTGGTTTTGTATTAAAAAAAACATGTGTGAATTTCCTATGATTTATTTACACTGAAAAACCAATAATATTGAGTGTATTTATATTATCTGCACATTAATTTGTAATTTATTTATCTTTAATATAAAGATACCATTTTATAAGGTATTTTTTCTCAATTTACTTTCCATTGAGACTTCGTTCACCTATTCACTTTTATACAGAGTATATACCGTCCTTTGGAATATTATATCATGAATCCTTTTATTCTCATGATATTATAATGTTTTGATTAAATTTTATTATTCAATTATTTGTATTCAAGCGTCTCTCATTTTGTTAAAAACTATATAACTAAAATATCATTTTTAATTTATTACCAATTTATTTTTCAAAATAATTTT
This sequence comes from Viscum album, assembly GCA_963277665.1. NCBI lineage: Eukaryota > Viridiplantae > Streptophyta > Magnoliopsida > Santalales > Viscaceae > Viscum > Viscum album. Next base: position 604,895,589 of record OY728122.1, read on the forward strand.
CATTAATGTCCATGTTTTAAAAATGGTTTTTATTATATATTTATATAGAAATTAATTTTTTCAGGAATATAATTCATTTAAAAGCTTCAATGTGGTATGAGAAACATTGTTTCAAAAATATCTTTATTAAATGTTATAAATGGACTTCAAAATGATTTGATGAAGAAGAACTTATTTCAATATATTGATATGATATATTGTAATTGGAATCTAGAAATGTTATATTTAATTTATTCTTGTATTATGTGGTATGAATATGTAATGGTTCTTGGGAGGTGACTACGTATATGGGTGGTTCCATGATAAACCTAGTGTTACAGAGCTCGAGATATCTTTCCAATAATTTGGGAAACATGACGGAGGTAAACGTGAGGTATCTCATAAGAGATTTAGGGAATATACTGTGATGGGTATTCAAAATGATACACCCTATGTAGTTGTGATATCTATAATGTATGTTTGATATGGATTTCATATGTTACCTTTATAATTTATGAATTTTGTGTGTTATTCATAAATCTTATGATTTCATGAGGTATGTTATGATTGAAAAGCATGGTTTCAATGATTTTTATTTGGGATAATGATTATATTCATTATTTTATAACCCTTACTAAGATTCTTATTCTCATCCCTTGTGTTGAAATGTTTTTTCATAGGACATAAAGACGAATTGGGTCAACGAAATGTCTTTTTTTCTAAAACATGGAACTAGACATGACTCTTAGTTTAAGAGTTTTTATTTTTTGAAAAAAAAGGAAACTGATTAGAATGGTCTACATTTAATATTCATGTTGTTATGTAAATGTTATGACCAAATTATCTAAAACTATAAACCTTAAAAGATCCTCAATGTGAATTATCCAAATAATTCAAGAATATGTAATGTTTAAGGCTGGGTGCTTATAGTTGGTATCATAGGTTGGTTTAGATAACATTAAAAGTTAGGGTGTAATTTAATCATAAGTGACATAACCATAATGGTTAACATTATATAAAAAATCATAGTTAATTTAGAAGTGATAAATGGTTATCACATTTTGCAGTGAAAAATGAAAGGTATTAGGTAACCTTTGACGATAAAGTATGTTATGGTTATTTTTGAGGAATTTGTCACCTTTTTTTTGAAAAGTTATGAAATTTTATAGTTTTTTAAAAAGGACAGCACACATACCATGTGGAAACCTATCGCATTAGAAAAAGATATGGTTATCGAACCCACAACCAAAGTGTGATTGATATTTATCGCCTACCACTAGACTATGTGAAATCCCTTGTTAGTATTTCTCATTATTTTTAGTTAAATGATTGTATGGATCATGAATAAGATTATTTGAGATTATATGTTTTATCAAATGAACATTCGTAGTATATGAAAATGATTTTCTGATTAAGTGATAATTGTTATTTTGGAAGGCATTCACTCTTTTGGGAACACTATATGCTTAAGGAAAATCGTATACCATGGGATTTTAATTTTAGATTAATGGTTGAAAAATTATTTTGGAAGAAAATATTTTTTTATTGTGGAAATAATGTGATTTGGGTTATTTATGGAAATGATTAAACTGTCATAGGGAATATATAATTTGGATAATTACACATCAGAATGAGACTTTAAGAGTAGTCAATGTTATTTGGAGATAAAAGTTATGATTTATTGTGGAAGACTAAGGGATTAAAGCCTTTTGAGTTTTGGGTTTCAATCATAGTTTGGATTATTTTGTATAATTTTATGGACAAATATTTATAATATGGTCTTTGTAGAACTTTGGGGCTTTTTTGAAAAACATTGGAGATTAAGATTATTATTTTATTTTAGTAAATGAATATCCTTTTTGAGGATGATATAATCTAGTAATAACCATTTTGGTTATGTTTGATGTCTAAAGACGAAAGAAATATAGAGTTCATCTTTTATTGGTTATGCGATACTCTAAAAGTTAATTTTAGCACTTTTAATCTAACCATGTCAGTTTGTGTACTCATTGTTTGTTGAAAAGATGAGTTTGTGGTAGAAATTTTATGAAATGCTACATGAAAAGTATGTATGTTTCCTTATGTTTTTAGTTAAGCTCATAAATAAATTCTTCAATGATAATTAACTTAAAATGAAATGTTGTCTGATAAATTTTCTTATTGGGGAATAAAATACTATTTAACCCATCACAATTTGGTGATTTTATGGTGGTTAACAATCTCTTAATCTTTTTTTATATCACTCTCCATCTGATCATGATGGTTTGTTTTCTCTTCCATATCCATTTTTTCTGGGAATCCTAGTATCTGTTATCTCGGGTGACCTTTGAATTTATCTTTATTTCTTTTATAATGATATATTTACTGACTCTTTTTCCAATTAGGGACATTCAATTAAGTTTCCAAGCCCAGTTTTAAAATTGTGAGGACGCGATTTGCAAAAGGGGAAAAATGTAACATCCCAGGTAAATAATGAGTAATAAATTTTCATATTCATTAATATTTTTGAATTAAATATTAATTTTACTTTAAAGGGGATTCGTTGTTTGATGGCATACCTAATACACAAAAGCAGGTTTCTTTAAAATCATACGTTGCACAGAACATTGAGTTGTAATAAAAAATAATAATATAATTATATTATTTAAAATAGTAGTTAACGCCTAGACATTGTAATGGGGATAATGAACAGACCTAAGTAAAAAAATATTATACAGTTTTGTTAAATGTTTTTACATTTATCCAATAAATATTAGGGGCTTAAAATATGAATGAATCTAATATTAAGCATGAATACTCTAATATTCTATAAAATGTCGATTTACCACCTTTTGATTGAAAACTCTCTTTAAATATAGTTTTGTTCATTTTTATACATTCTATTTGACAAAAATAATTCTTCATTAGATTCGGGACATTAAAATTTTATTTGGGTAAATTTTGGGTATTTTTCTGATAAAGTTCATTTTTTGTTGAATAGTGAAAAATACGGTATTTTAATTGAAATGTGCCTTTTAATAAAAATTTTTATATGGTTATATTATATTTTTAAATGGTATTAATGTTTAATTAGAATATATTTTTACCACTTAATCCAATGTTGGTAATTGTAATTAATTACACATTGAAATTGGACATAAATAAGAATCAATCTTTTGATAGTTATTGTTTCTTAAAAACACGATATTTATTTTGATAGCGGGAATTAATTATGAGTTAATTAATGCTACTTTTGTCTTAAGAATTTTAAAAAATAGACATCATTTTTTAATTGGTAATAAAAAATATATATTGGGCTCAATTTTTGGTATCTTTGTGAAAAACATCAATTTTTTTTGAATAGTGAAAGCACTTAGTAGTAGTTAAAAAATTGGATTTTTCTTTTAAATGAAATGTTACCACTTCTTTGAATATAACACTGAAAATATAATAGTATTGGTTGTTTCTAGTAAGGAAAATGTGGTTCAACAATATGATAATATTTTTTGGTGAATAGTAACTTTTGACTTTTATTTACCGCGGTTAAAGATAAATAGGGTAATTTATGGTAAAAAGAATATCATAATAAAAAAATTACATAAAGACAATTAAGAACCTTATTGGATGAGACATGGCCGACCATGGGAATTTTTAGGTTGATTTTGGGACCCCATTGATCCACTAAAGGGTGATATTGAATCTTTTGATTAATTAATTTAATGTAAAAGAAAAAATGACACAAACAGATATCTTTTAGTAAAATAATTTTTACATGGGGTTATGTGAGTTACCATTTCAACTATAAATATTCATTGGAAAGATAAAAATAATTACAAAATAATTTTAGTTTTTTTATAATTTCTAGACATAAAATAAATTAAATTATTTATGTCACAATAATGATGCAGTATTTACCTCCTTAATAAATGATTTATAGAAATAAGATTATAAATGTTAAAATAACATCCAAAACATGACCAATTATTATTAAATGATTTTATTTAGACCACGAGTCATATTATCTTAGACTTTAATTAGTTTTGGACCTTCAGAAACTGAATATCATTATATAATAACATAATATTTTTCACACATCCCAAAAGAGCCACTCCTCCCCATTATAAAATGCACTCACTTCATACTCATTCATCACACATCTCAAGCCCCTTGGCACATCAAAACCTGAATCAAATAAGCTCTAAAGATCCCTCTATCTCTCCTAGAAGCCTTACCTTAGGTAGAAGGAACATCTATTAGTACCATTGGTTCAAACCAAAGGAAGTTACCCAAAATAATGTTAACACTTCCTCTTAACTTCTTTTCATTTAGTTTACTTGTCCAGCGCCAAAACTATTTTTATTCCTTTATTTTATTACAAAACCAGTATCCAAAATATATTAGGATGTTGTTATGAGATTCATTTTAACTACACTTACCGACAAATTTATCTAATGGTGTAAGAACATATTGTTTCTGTGGATGGAAAAATAATGTCTCACGAAACGATGATAGTTCGATTATCTCCTACCTCCTCTCATTGTGGACATTATTATGGATCAATATTTATATATGATATATATATATATATATATATTATATTTATGTTTTTTATTTGTATTTATATTCATTTATATCATTCCATTATGGTTTCCATTATGGGTAAATGTGATAATTTCATTTGAGGAAGTGCAGACTACTGCCCCCTCAAAGTGATATTACTTATTAATGCCATATGTGGGATGTATAAAGGATGGAGGTAATGATATTATATATGATATTATACAGAAATTATAATATAACTTATTATAATTATGTTTTAATTCCATTAAAATAATAAATAGAAATGAAAGTAGCATTCATCCGTACGTACGACTTACTGTCTCCATGAACGATGCATTTCATTTCATACCTCTAAAAGTTATGTAATATTATAAATAAATATATATAATCAATATATATTATATAAATTATATCTAAATCATTAGTATCATTATGTAGATAATGAACTATGGACTAGAAGGAAAACATGTAATTATAAGAAGTCCATTTTTGACTGAAGTACCAAATATCGACCAAACGACCATTATTAAATTAAATTATTTCATAATGTTTATAACATGGAAATAAGTGATAAAAATAAAATCTAAAAAAGTTCTTAAGAAATTATAAATTAACTTTATTTTATTATTCAGGAAGTACCAGAAACAAATGAGTCATGTCGAACACAAGGAAATGGATTTCTTATCTCACTTTTAATTCTGTGAGATTTCCATTTTCACCACTAATTTATTCCATGTTATGTATTGTGTACAACCATATGATATATATTTCCATGATCATCTTCATATTCATGTTATCCTGTGAGTAATTTTGTGTTTATTAACCTTTGGTCATATTACTCGATTGATTACAACATGGTAAGGGATTTTCATCTCACTTTTTATTCTCTTGAGATTCATGTTATATTTTCCAGTATTTCCTCTTTTGTGGTCTATGTAAAGCCCATTATTTTAATAATTTTGTAATAAAAATCAATTTATGTGTATTTACATCTTCATTTTATTATTCTTCTTTCATGGGTTTCATGTTTTGTATGTTACGAAATCAGTATGAGAACCTTTTAACCCAATTTCTATTCCATGGGTTAATTCTAAATTATGTCATTCTATGATTATGTGTGTAATCACTATTTATTTATTTATGTTCTAATTTCCAGTATCCGGTGTGTGGAAATACGTTTTATACACATAATCACTTCATGGATAAAATCTCAAGTCTTCGATATAAATGTGATAAGAGTAATTTTAACTCAATTTCAATTCATTGAGTTAAACATCTAAGTCATTGTTTTTGTATTAAAAAGAACATGTGTGAATTTCCTATGACCGTTTTACATTGAATATCTAATCATATTGAGTTTATTTATATTTTTCACATGTTATTATGTAATTGATTTATCCTTAATCTAAAGAAAACATTTTTTTTAGGTATTTCATATCAATTTACATTCCATTGAGACATCATGCACAAATTAACTTTTATAAGTTGTATATATTGTCCTTTTACATGTTATATCATGAATCCATTTATTCTCATGATATTATAAATTTCTTATTAAATGTTATTCTTCAATTATTTTTATTAAAGTTTCTCTCATTTTCTTTAAAACTCTTTAACTAAAATATCATTTTAAATGATTTTAAGATTTATTTTTCTAAAACATTCTCATTACTGTGAATGTTTTAAAAAGGTATTTTAGTATTTATTTATATGGAAATTAATGTTTTCATATGACAATTCATTTAAAATCTCAATGTGATATGAGGCATTTTGATTAAAAAAATATCTTTATTAAGGGTTTTTTATGGTATTGAAAATGATTTGATGAAGCATTGCTTATTTCAATATCCTGATTTGATATATTGTGATTGGAATGTGGAAGTGTTATCTCTCAAGTATTATTTTATTATACGTTATGAATATATAATAGTTATTTAGCATTTTTTATGTATATTGGTGGTTATGTGATAATCCTAGGGAGGGTGAGCCCGCGATAGCTCTCTAATGCATTGGAAAACGTGAAGGAGGTAAATGTGATGATTCGCCTAAGAGATTTAGGGAATATAATGTAATGGGTATTCCATGTGTAACTACCTATGTAGCTATGATAACTAAAATTCAATTTTGACATATATTCCAAAAGTTACCTTTATGATTTATGATTTTTGTGTTCTATTCATATATCTTATGATATCATGTGGAATGTTATGATTGAAAAGTATGGTTTCATAGATTTTTATTTGGTATAGAGATTATTTTCATTATTTTATGACCCTTACTGGGCTTTTTATTCTCATCCCAAGATTTGAATTTTTTTCATAGGACATAAAGATGAATAGGGTCAAGGATGGGATCATGGAAAAATATTTTTATCTTAAACATTGAACTAGACATTAATATTTTTTTACGATTTTTTATTTTATGAAAAAAATGGATACTGATTAGAAGTTTCTAAATGTAATATTCATATTGTTATGTAAATTTTTTGACCTAATTATCTAAAACTATGCACCTGAAATGATCCTCAATGTGAATTATCCGTTTAATTCAGGTATATGTATTGTTTACCGGTGGGTCCTTATATTAGAGGGAAATCGTCAATTTAACTAAAAATAGTGAAAAATATATCCCACCTAAATTGAGAAATATATGGGATAATCAATAATGAATAAAAGGAATAAGATTATATATTATACAACAATCATTTTGATGCTTCAGATAGTTGGAGATTTTGATGACGGATGATGGAGATATCAAAAATCATTCCAAATCGGGAAAAATGATCTTTGGGTGTGGCTATTAGAGAATAAAAATGCGGAAAATATATTAGTAAGGTATTTAATTCATTATGGTAAAAGTATAAACTCTCCCACATAGTTGTCCAAACCACACACCAACCATGCACCATGCTACTGACTATGGAGGACCCTCAAATGTTCTTAGTGAATGGTTTGTGTAACCATGCCCAACCAATGAAAATTTCATATCAATTTTTTTGAGAAAAATTACATGGTTGTACAGGCCTCTGTACACTATTATATAAAATCTATAAATATTTTGTATCCCCATCGTCTAAAGCATCATTGTTAGGGAAACCACACCCGTTAGGATGCACTATTTCATGTAACAGTGTGGCATATTCTTGTTCTTAAAATATTGGTTCTTCAGGCTCTGTTTAATCTATAGAAACCTCTATGACCTCCATGATTCACTTGTACAAAATTTAATGGTCCATGGAAAAAATTTAATCCATAAAAAATGGTCCATACCATTGAGAAAAATTGGGATGTAACAAAAATACTACCATAAATTCATCGTTCTAATCTATATACACACTATTTATTAATTTAATAGATATATATATATATATATAATTTTTTATTCCAAAGGAAGCCACTATGAACTCATAGAGTGCATATTGCATTCAGATGTCAATATTTGGAATATCTTTCTGCTTCACCATTACTTAGTGATATCCCAACGAAAGGTCCACCTTAGGGAAATACATATATATGAATAGTTGATTGAAAGATTCATAAATCCATGGAAGGGAATACTTGTAATTTATCTTCACTTTTTAGAGACCCTGATAAACATTAAATAGTAATATTGATCCATCCTTCATCTTGAAGCAGATGACTGGGGAACTCCTCAGTGAATCAATCAGGAAAATGAAACCCTTGATGAAATTCTCCTGTAAATGCTCCTTTAATCATTCCAATTTAATGGTGGCCATCATGTAACTAATTTATTGAATGTGAAGAGATCCATGTAAATTATAAATTTTTAACTCATCCTCTGGGTCAGGAAGAAGGCCAAAAAATTATTCAAGGAACACATTAGTATAGTCCCTCATAATGGGTATGTCTTTAAGCATGACCATCCAGTCTGTCTCATTCATTTTATGTTGATATGTTTACTCTTAATGAAATAATTTACACATATGATTTTATGATTCTGATTGTGATTCATCATCCTCCATATATTTATAATGAATTATAGGATGCCTTGGATTTGAAGATTGATCTCCCTCAACCAAAATATGATGTTGTTTTTGTATAAAGATGGTTAATCCTTTCCGAAAATCAAATCAATCTCCAAACAGGAAGTAAGGATACATTTTCATGAGGTTAATTCTATAAAATCTATCTTTGGAGGATTTATATGATTTATTTAAAAGAATTTCTCCACACATTATTCTCATAGATAACTACACTTGTATATTTAGATTTCATGTTTGTATTGTTCTACTAATCATGAAAGTTATGATAGAATTTGTAGAACAAGAATCAAATATTGTGTTTTCTATTATTGAATGAATAATCATATTACCTTTCACTACATCCTTTTTAGTCTCCACATCAGTAGTAGTGGTATAATATTATCTTTCTGGATTTCTTGGAGGTTATTGTCATTGATTTTCTCGTACAACCCATGTATTAGGTAATTGGATGACATAATGTCATAATTGATTATATATGAATCATTTTACTATAGGTTAGGTGTTGATATGAACATTAAAATATTCCTCTATATTAGTGGTCTTCTTCATATCCATTCAAAAAATATTTCTTTTCCCCCTTTTTTAGTGTTTTAATAATATCTTAGTTCCCTTTAGATATCTTTTGGGATGATTCATTCCACACTTTTGGCGTGTCGGATTTTGTTTTTTCATTCCTCAAATGTATTTATCTGCGGATCCCCCCATATTAAACACCATCTTCATATTTTTAGCTTTGATCCCACAAGAACACTATTAGTTTCTATTCTCCGTCTATACTGTAATGGATCAATGAAATGCCTTTTTATAATTGTCAATTTCTTGAATTGATATTGGTTTTAATTTACTTTACATTAATAGAATAAATAATAGACAAAACATTAATTCAATGTACATAAAAGACATAGGTGTATCATGAAAGCCTTGTGATATTTTCCTCATAATCCCTAATGTACTCACCTTATTTTTTTCTCTAGTATATATAACTCCCTCTTCGTATAAAGATGGAGAGTTCTTGGAAATATTAATTGTGAAATATTTTCAAAAATTATTCCCAAAACCAGAAATAAATTTCTTCTTTAGATTTAATGTTTTGGATCAGTGTCCATCACTGCTCAACTTCCCTGTAAATATGATAAACTGCAATAAACATTTCTATTCTTCTGATAAATGGATAATAATTAACATCTTAACAATGGTGTTAATACATTATTAAACAATGGAGGGATCAGAATATCATCTAGATATAGTAGTACATTTTCACATAAATTATTGCACCACAAATTGATATTAATTAGGAGTTGTAGGGCATTCCACATGATTCGAGTTATCAGTCATAATTTGAGCCTACTGATCTAGTCATTTCAGGAATCTATGAGCTTCCATTCCTATTAGGATTGGCATATCATTATTGAAATGATCACATTACCTATGACATTGGATGTTGGACAATTTTATCCTATTTCTTGAAATTATGAAAAAAGTTATGGGGGATAAAATACCTAATTTTTGAGGATATGAAAAGGGGACTATGAACGTAGAAGAATAACATTACATAAAAAATTTATGTCCAAAATAATTTAATTTTCTATGTTTAAATCTTGGTTATCCATGGTCATAGAATTATAACAATTATTATTAACAATGTTTTATTGTCTAAAAACGAAAAATGAACTATACAATGTTTGTATACTATCTATAGAAAACCAAACCTTGTACACATATTATATTATGATTTTTAGCATATTTATACATAAAATACATTTAAAGGATAAAAAATTATAGTGTATTTAGAATAATAGGTACACAATTAATAAACATGAAAATAAAATAAAACATATTTTATATATATTCATAATGAAATCCTAAATCCGTTTTAGCTCCTAAAACTGTATAGGATACCCTAGGGATTACATATACCAAATGGATGTGATAAAAATAATAGTAAGGGAAATAACATCAAAATAAAGAATATCACATGAGTATCAATGAATAAAATAATAAAATAGAAGGCATGGATCATTAACACTCATAATTAAACATAACATATAGAACATAGAATATTATGAACACTGAAATATAAGAATATGGTAGAAAAAATAAAATTACATAACAATGATTCCAGGCTAAAGGTCAAGAGTCTATTGCATGTTGAAAAATGTTTTAGAATGGATTAGTATTACACCCTAATCCGATAATTTTCATCCTATGAGACTAACACATTACCTAATTAGTTGGAGCACTATTTAGGTATGTCAATCATAACATGTTCATGCATATGTGTTCCACATAATGAAACAATCTTTAGGAGTAAAGATAATTCTTACCCACAATAAAATAGGGTATCGTAATCATGCCATATGGAAAAACCAAAGGAAATATAATAGTGGTTTACCAGAAAGAAGGGATTTAATTCATTATTGTAAATTGAAAAATTAAAAATAATAATATATCAAGAATAATGATGTCAAAATTTAATAAAACCATAAAATATGTGTCAGGAAACATTAGAAATGTGTTAATTAAGAATTGTTTTAGGGACTGAAATAACGAGTCTATAAAAGATGATAAAAGAATAATAATTTCCATAAAATAATAAGATAACTAAAATGTATTTTAATGAAAAAATGACTTATTTTTTAAAATATGGTTTACTTAAAACATTTTATATATTATAATTGAATGAAAGTAGGAAACCGAATATTCCATTTCTAATCAAGAGTAATTGAGAAGGGAATCATTTAAAATATGTATTTCCACCTAAAATAAAGCTTCATTGGGGTATATATGTATTTTTGGAACATATATACAGAACATGGTATAAATATATAAGAATAATGAAGAGATAACTTAACCAAGATGATGATATGTCATTACCAAAAGTAAATACAGAGATTCAGAGAGATCCCTTACCTAATACTTTAATTTTTCTCTAATTTCACTTAGTGTTGTAGATAATCAAAATAGAATCATTAATTACTTGATTCATAACCTATTCAAATATTATTGGATTTATTTTAATTTTATTATGTTTATTGTTTTCCAATTTATTGAGTTATAAATATTTATTTCATCATTCTAGGACTGTTGGTATCATGGTTTTGAGATTGGTGGACTTATGTATAATTGTTGAAGTTCTTTTAGAATTGAAATAAAATGTAATAAGTTTAAAATAAATGGTATTTATAAACATCCATAAGTTTAAATGGTCCCATATATAATTTCTTAATCTAACATAAGGATGATTCATTTAAAAAACATTAATGATAAATGAATAATTTTTTTTTGGGTTTCCATCCATCACAAACTAGTTTTGTTTACTTAATTTTATGCCTATTTATTAGTTAACCAACCAGAAATAAGATATAATATAATTGTTAAAAAATAATATTTAACCTTAATAATAGTTTTATGACTATACATGATTTTAATTATAAAAATGAAAACTCATTAACCATGGTGGTAGTTAATCTCTATATTCTAGACTTTGGATTCCTTTATATGTATAAGTGGAGATGAGAAAATAGGTAGGTAGGAAATATTCCACTGGAATAATAAAATTCAACAATATATATGATATTTGAGTTATTACTCCATAATTCCTGAATTTGGTGAGGAGTAGGATGCTGAAAAATTGAAATTTAGAGAGGTATCTTAATAAAGGTACCTCTCGAGTATCACCTCTTTGAAGGACCCCTTAGGAACCTTTTAATTTGTCATTCTGTGCGACAAAAAACACTATAATGTGGCTAGGGGTTAGGGGAAGAGAAAAGTTTTAGTTTATGGATGATATATAAGGTTCATGGAGTTGAAATTAACTGAAAGTAGTGGAGCCCAATTATAATTTTGATGAGGCGCACTTTAGGAATCCCCCAAAATATTAAAATATAATAAAACTTTTCTAGAGGAAAATTAATTAGAATGTCCTCAAAATGTAAAATAGATTATATTATCAACCATATATTACACCCATTAACCTTATTTAAAATATTTTTTATTTTTATATAATATTATATTCTTCAAATATCATTATTATCAAATTTCATACTATTTATTAATCTGATGTTAATTATATCATAACCAAGATTAAAATTTAGAAAAATAATAATATTATATACTATAAATTTCATAGTTTTCTATTGATTTTTTAATCCTCTTAATAATCTAAAATTATATTTATTTAAATATTATTAATATTTTTTATTAGATTTTTCATTATTATAGTAATTACTACTACAATATTGTGAAAGAATTTAATGTATATATTCCATCTCTAATAATATAAAAATATATATATATAAGATTTATCATTTAGAGTTAAAAATACTATTTATTATTTAATATCCAATATAAGAAACCATATATTAAAAATGTTATACATATTAAGAATAATAGTGTATCAAGGTTGACATTATATTAAATTAAAAACTATAAGGAACATAGTTTAAAGTATGAGTCTCAATGTTGTCCCAAATTAATCCCATGGTTGATTATGGTCAAAAATTCCTCATCTAATAATATTTATTGAATTTTTTGGGTCATTTAATGGTTCATGTAATTTTAATTAGAAATAGTTTATTAATTGTGTTTATGCATGCTCAAGCATTATGTCAGCGTTTCATTAGAAATAATGATAAATATTTATTTTATAAAAATTAAAAATATATTACTACCATAATAATAAAGTTAATTAAGGCACATATATTCTTTATATTAATTCATAATATATTTTAACTTATATCCATGAAAAGACATAATTTTACTATATTAATTTTACTTTTGTTCCCTTATGCAAGCATTGTACAAGCATTTCGATACAATTCATGTTATATAATTACAAAAAACTAAAAAAATCAGTAATAATAATTAATTATTAATGATATTTAATTATATAATATATTATTTTTTTGTAATCTGAATATTATATCTTGTGGATCCATATTTTAAATTTTTTAATGCTAGCATGCACTACATCACCACTGGAAATGTTTTTATATTTATCAGGAAATAAAATTTAATTTATAGGAGATAAAATATTTTTGTATGATATTTTCTATATATAATAATAAATTAGTTTTTAAATAATTTTAATAAATTTTTTTATATCAATGTAATGTTTTCATGATATAACAAAAGATTTCATGTTTCATAAAAACACATTTTTTACTATTCACCGTATATATATATATATATTTCAGAAAATTATCAAAATATAATTATAGAATATTTTAGCCATAATGGTTTAATGAAATATGTTCATTTTATCAAATAAACTACATAAAATTTTCATAAATTAATTATACATATTTTTTTCCAATGAATTTAATTAAAATGTATTCTTTTTATAAAAAATTATATTTGATGAATAAAAAATCATTAAAAATGTAGTTTTTTCTATAAAAATTTAAAAATATATTTCACAGCATTATTATTCCTATTTATACCCATAAATTAGACCACCAGGTCATAATGGTCCTATCAGCATATCATGATTTGATGAAATGTGCTTTTAGAGATAACACAAGCTAACATATAAATCAAATTATTTTAAGAGAAACATTTCATAAAAACATGATGTGTTGAAATGAACCCTAATATTCAATAAAATGATACATGACCCATCATAGTGAAGAAGTAATGTAGGATCACAATGTTTTCCACATAGAGGGATACAAAACTCAATCGGAGACTAATCAAATTTAGGGATTCACTCATCCTATACTCATGATGTGATGTCTCACTATACCCTCCATGGGAAGCACCAATGGAAAAAATCATAATGATACTAGTCTATAATGAATATAATGAGGTCCTCAATGTACCCAATAAAAATTTTACAATGTGTATAGGCTTAAAGAGAAACCTATTAGCAAATCAAGGTATTCACCTATCTTGAATACTACAATACATAATATTAAATGTTGTGTCCTTCATTAGCGCTACAAGAATACACTAATAATGGTTACATATTGTCAGCATTAAAAAATCACTAATAAAAGGTTCCCTTTATAAGATCGTTTTTATCCTCTATAAATGGTAACTTTTATAAGTGTTTTTTATTGCAATGGTAAAAGGCTCCATTTATCAAAAAAACAATTCCCTGATAAATGTAATCCTTTATTAGAATCATTCTATTATTTATTAATGCTCCTAAATAAAATGAAATAATTAGACAAATAAAATTTTAAAAAATATTTAAAATTTTATTAACTAAATAATTATTATTCAAAATGAATAAATTAAATATAAATATAGAATAATTTTAAATATTAATAATTAATATATATTAAATATATAGATATGTTAATTGTTTAAAATGAAATAGTTAAAGAATCAAAAATTAAAAATGGGTATATTAAGAAAATTATTAAACATTTTATTAATTAAATATTATTAATAATAATTTATAAAATTAATATTTTAAAATATGTATATATTATAAATATTAATAAATACTATATTATATAAATATATATATACATATACATATGTTAAATAAATTTTAATAATTAAACTAGAAAATGAAAAATGAATAAATTCTACTAATTAATCAAAATAATTAAAAGTATTAAATTATATAAATATTAAAAAAAACATTTATGAAAGAAATCTTCATAAAAATTAATAAGATACACACACATATATATATTAAATATATTGTTTAATAAATAATATATATTAAATCTTAATATATATATAATGAATAAATTCTAGTAACTAAAAAACATTTTAATGTATTATTCATTTTTAATGTTGTTTGAAATTTCTATTTAGTATATATCAATTATGTGTTAAATTTATTTCAATTACATATACATAATTAATTCATTTTATATATCACTCACTCACATAATTTTTTTACACAAATAATGAAATATTATATACAAACAGTAACACATAATATTTATCTAATTTAGTAAACCTTTAGTATATTTTGGAATTGCATTATTACTTTACACATTTAATATAATATATTTTTTAATCCATCAATTTTATTTATTTGTTTTTAATTTATTATTTTTAAGCATTATTTTTTCATTTATATTACTTAATTTTTTTTAAATTAATCCTTTTTCCATTCATTATCGAAATATAATAATTTAATATGTTTTAGTATTTTTATTATGAATTCATATTTGCATCAATTTATATCCATGTTTTTTTAATTATATATAATAAATTAATTAAAAATATCCATTTTTATATTTTTTTAATGTGTAGTCTTTTTTATTTGTTCCATTTCACTCATTTTTAAAATGCATGTATTTAAGATTACGTATTCATCAATAATGATAAAAATATATTCATAAATAAAAATTACAAATAAATATATTTATAAATGTACATTGGCTACACTGGTAAATTTATATGTTTATTATTAATTTATATAAATAAATATTAAATTTTTATAAAATTATTTATATAATTTTAATTTAATATATATATATATATTTAAATAAATATAAACATTGAATAAATTTATTTAAACAATTCTTATACTATATATATATATATATTATATATATATATCTATTATTTGATCTTAAATCCTCAGTTTATTTGGGGATATGTTTTACATTTCAATGAAAATCATGCCCTATACAATGCTGGGATGTACTTAGTGAGTCTTCTACTTGAGACCCCACTGAGACCCATAGAGGACACTACCACTATACTGCACAATATATATATATAATTACAAAAATATATATAATGATATAAATAAATAAAAATTATTATTTAAAAAGTATTTGTATATTTATAATTAAGTAATTACATATGTAAAAAGTTATTAAATTATAAATAATATATTATTATAATTTATATATTGACTATAATAATACAAATATAGATACTTATTTAAATATATATTGTCAAATAAATATATATAATGATTTAAATATATTTATAATTACAAATTAATTAATTATCAACAAATAATTATAAATATATTTATAAATGTATATTTACAATATTTATGAAATTATGTATTTATAATTATAAATAATTTTTTAAATTCATATCTGTAATTACAAATTAATAATGATTTATTTAGATAATAATAAAATTATATTAATCAAATATGTAATTACATAAATATATTTACAAAAAACATTATTAATAATTTTAATTATAAATCCTTCATCAGTGATAATGTTTTAACACCAACAAAGATATCTTTTATCAGTGTTTCTTTAGTACTAATAATGAAAATTTTTTATTGAAAAAAAAACTAATAAAAGACATATAAATCAATGCTAAAACATTAGAACATAATGATATGGATTTTATCAATTCTTTTTTTGCACTAATACAACACAATATATATTAGTTCAAAAAAAATACAAGTTAAGGATGTATTTTATTAGTGATTATCATTTTAGCAGTAATAAAAGGTATCTTTATCAGTTTATTTTAATAAGCGCTAAAAAAATTTCCACCTATTTTTTTTAAATGAACCGTAACTATGAATGATTCAGTCGTAATTCTCAATAATTGGTAAAAATCCCCCACTACTGATGGTCCTAATCTATGTTCTCTCAGATAAATCAATTCTAGAATCCAAAGGTATGTTATTTTCACATTTTCCTCTCTTATTGATTTCTTTTTTGGGTTCCTCAAATTTTGTTTTTGCACTATTCTCAACCATGAAGAACCCCGCTTCATTACTAGACAACAATTACTCTTTATTCTTCTTAAATTTTTTATGTTCTTCAATGGGTTCCAAATATTCTCTTGCTTCTTTCCATCCCCTCATCCTGAATCCAGATGTATCTAAAATTCCCAAGGATGGATTTCCATTTCATGTATTCAAATTGGTATTCCAAAAGAATGACCAATACAACATGAAATACAAGAAAACAGATTGATAGAAGGAGTTTATTCGTAGTTATTTTAGTAACCACCGTTTAAAAATTGTGATTAAAAATAATATTATAGAGGTAGTTTCATAAAACCACCATGATAATTTTTTATGTTTTCAATTAACAACAGTTTCAAATAAATTTCCATTAAACATTTTAAAAATACTTATCCCCCCTTCACTTTTCCCTCTATACAACACATACCCCTTCCCCCACCCTACCTCTCAAAACTTTTCCACTCCTCTCTTAGTCGGTGACCCTAAGCCTGCAACTCTCGTTCCCCCATAGTTCTCCTCTACTCTATCTAATGACGACCTCAATCCCATAACTCTGACACCAACCCCTGACCCCTGTGACCCACCTCTAACGCCATCCCCCATGACCCACCCCCTCTGACCCCCTCTCCAGATGTCTCACTGGTGTCATAACCCCCTCCCTCCATATATCCTCCCTCAACACAGATCAGTTCATCTCCTCAGTGGTGACATTGACCCCCCGGTCTCCATGTCCCGAGCTCGAATCCCCTCCATAGGGGTAATATAGAATCCCCCTTTAAATGTATCATCCTCTTCACCATAATCAACCTAAATCTATTATTTCTGAAAGTAGTTATTTACTTGTAATTTATCAAAACAGTTCTGATTTTTATATATACATTAAATTAGATTACACATTATTTGTTAGTAAAGTTCATTTCTCGATGGTTGTTTCAATTGTCTATAAATATTAAATAATATTTTTAGTAATAAATGTATATTTTACATTGGATTATGTAGTTTATATTTTTCATTTGATAATAAAATCATTATGATTTATTTATAATTTTTTGTTCTCATTATAATTATTTCATAATCTGTCCATACTTTTATTACAAAATTAATGCAGTTCCTATATTTCTATTGACATAATTTTTATTGAAGTTATTTGAATGTAATTTATTTTTTATTTATTCCATTTTCTCTCTATATTATACTTTTGGGCTATAAAATTTCTAATTTATATATATTTTTGTAGTCACGATGTAGATTGTTTCTAGATTTTGAGGCTTTTCTAAGAGAGTGTATAAAACCAATATGTTGAATATGAAAATGATTCATATGAAAAATGAAGAGGTTAATCAATAGTGTAACTAGGATTCCAATCATTTATATGAATATAAAAGATGAAAATCGTCCATTTTGGAAACTCATTACTTGTTATAAATTATCATCAAGTCTATTTTTTGGGAAATTATGTTTAATAAGTCACATATTATTTAGAAAAAAATAATTTATCCTTTTTGGAACATCATTTCTTGGCCTCCTATTATTGATTCTCCAATCCAAAATAAAAATAATTTACAATTGGTATCGTTCAGCATGCCCCATAGAAAATATTTTTAGTCTCCCATGGTTTTTTCTGTTATGCATTACATAGTAATAACTATTTCAACTTATCATCACGAAATATTATAGTTTTTCACAAAAAGATAATTCCATAATTTTTATTCAATTATAATTCCACTAGATATTAAAACGAGATTTGAATTTTCAAATTATTAGATGAAATTTAATCTTTGAGCCAGTTGTGGATTAAATATTTTAAAATTTGAGTTATTTTTTTATTTCATTAAACCATGTATATCCAAAAAAGACATATATTTATAATTTGAAAATATAATCTCATTAAATCGAGAGAAAAGTGTTTTTATGTAACATAAATAATTAAAATACTATAAATATATCATTTTAATAATTATAAAAACATTCATGTAATTTTCATTCTATCCAATAAAAAATATATATTCGAATTACTATAACAATATATTCCATGCTCTAATTCATTGCATATTTACATTTCAATTTTTTCATTAGAAGGAAATATTCATTTTCAGTGACATTTTGTTTTTTTTTAATTTTTTTATGGTAATATAGGATTTAGTCAATGTAGATACATGGTCTGGAATTACACATTCCTTTAGAACTACTATTCTATAATTCTATGTATAAATAAAATTGAAAAGGAAATGATTGTTATTGGATTCATTTAGAAGGTTCTTATTAATACATCATAATAGAGATAATAATTTAGGTATAAGTTTTTTCACATTAAAATGAAAATTTTCATGATGTCTATAAGGTTAATGCTAAGAATATATTTTTTATATTCATTTGAAATACATAAACATCATTCATTCTTGATATGTTTCACTGAATTAATTAATTTAAAACTCTTACAAACATTCTACTCTATGGTTTCTTGTTTTTCCTAATACTGAAAATGCATAGATATTCTCACTCTAGATTTTTCACTCACACATATCATAGTTTAATTCTATAATTAATATTTATCCTTTTATTAACAAGGTTTCATTCTATGTTATTTATTTATTCATTTAATTTTATGATTTCATACTCAAAAAGTTTTTTTAAAAATAATAAAAAATCTAATCACGTGTGATTACATGAGGAGAAATACTACTTACTATAATAGAAGAATGGATAATTTTTTAGCAATTTTATATTATAAATATGTATATAATAAATTAAAATATTTATGTTATTGTATTAATAAATCCTTGTATATAATTTCTCAACCATATATAATATTTTATTCAAAATATTGAGTTACTCTATTAAATTTAAAAATTAGTTGTCTTCTTAAAATTATACCCATAAAATGTATATTTTAGGTTAGATAAATATTATAAATTTATGTAATAATTATGATTTCTTTATTGAAAATAAATATATCATTACTATGGTTAATGTTGATGATCATGATAATGATAAAAATATTATTTTTGATGAATCATTTTATTACTTTTTGGTAATATTTAAATAATAAAATATATTTATATATTTAAAATAATGACTCTATAATGATTTTACAATCATATATGATTATATTAATACGCATATAAATATTAATCAATGCATTATAATATTAAGATAAAATAATAGTAAAAATATCATTTTTATATAGAAATTTTTTTCCCCAAAAAAATTTAGTATTTGAAATGTTTGTATAATCATGATTATTAGTTTCATTACATTAAATTCATGAAAATGAATGTTGAACAAACAAATATTTTGTTAGGTGGGTTATTTTATATGTTTAGTAAAACATCATTTAAAAAGGTGTATTATTTTGTTTGAGTTTGGGCGGTTTAATCAAATATGCTCATGTTAATGATAGAATGGACTTTGAGCCTTCAAATAATATAATTTAAAAAAATAAATGCATCAATAATGCATACAAACACCATGAAATGGTGAATTTATACTACTTATTCAATTAATTTTTTCATCATTTTATCTTTTAGTTGTCAGTTAATTTACTTATCATTTTTATTTAATACCAATTTTATTTTTTCACCAATCATTTGATATTCCATATTTTTCTTTCAACTATCTAACATAATGAAAAAAAATGATTATTTCTTCCAATGTTACCTCAAATTTTATTTTCATTTACTTTTTTATCAAAATAACAACACTATATATTGATTCACTGTAATTGTCCAAAAAACAATTCTCGTTGTTTCATTTCAAGGGAGTAGTGTAATATTATGTGCCCATTGGGGTGACATTATAATGATATAATTAGCACAGGAGCTTCCTCTTCTCTTTTGGAGTTCAATAATGAGAACTGTTTTTCGGATAATAACATTGATTCAACATTTAGTTTTTGGATGTTTGAAAAAGAAATACAATAGAAATCATGGTCAAATTTTTAGTTTTAAATTTTTTAAGACTTTGAAACTTGTGGGAATCAGATTAATCATATTTTGATAAATGGTTTGATCGGTATTACTCTAAGTGCATGTTTTTTTGAAATTGACTATAATTTTGGTACAATGGAAAAATGACCTATTGAAAACTAATAAAATGATTTCATATTGTTTTTATACATTATGAGAATTGTCTATAATTCATTTGTGATATGTAGGAATCTTTTTACCCTAAATGTAAAACACGATGCACCCAATATGAATTAATGTGTCTGTTATCAATTTAAAATGAGAATTTTCTTTCAAAAAGTATCATGCATCGGAAACCCAAGAAAATATTCTTGGGTTTTCATGATAATTTTGGACTTTAATTCTATTAGTCTTTTTTATGAGTAGATATAGATCTAATATATAACTGATTTAGAATCTCATCATTATGATTCAATGCATTTGTTTCTTATTTAATATGAAAATTTAGTTAAAAATATATGTGAAATACTAAAAATCAAAAAACAAATCAGTCAAATTGATCTGAAATATTATATAAATAATGAAAATATAATTTCATATGTGTATGAATCATTCATGCTTTAATATGACACACGATGTGACTTGTATGACTTCATGTGCATTTTTTATTTACAATTGACATAAATTTTAGAAAAATGAAAAAAATGATCTACTCAAAATGGAGAAAATAAATTTGGATTGTTTTTATACTTTACTAAAACAATCCATATGTTATTTGTGATGTGTAGGAATCAACCAAATCTCAATCCGATTCACTATGTTCTCAGTATGACCCGATGTTTCCATTATCAGTTTAAAACTAACATTTTAGTTAAAAATCTAAAACTCACTAAAAACTGATCAAATATACTCATATTTTATATATATTTTATTAAATTTTTTAACAAGACATTTTCTACATGTTGAAATCAGTCTCATGTCAAACTGATACATGATATGATCTATATGGGTGAAATTATGATTTTCGAGTTTTAAATGAAAATTTAGTAAAAAAATATAGGTTATGTACTCTGATACAATTTGAAAATTATCCATGAGTCATTTGAGATGTGTAATAATCACCATCGCCTCAATACAATTCTTGGTTGAACCAGTATGACTCAAAGTCTTTCCTTTTATTTAAAATTATCATTATGTTTACTAAAAATGAAAAATAACCTACTCAAAACCAATAAAAAATATTCCAATTGTCATTATAATTTAGTAAAATGACCCATAAGTCAATTATATGTGTACTATACAACCTCACTACAATAAAATACATGACGAGACCGGTATGACTCAATGTGTCTGCAATCGATTTAAAATCGTCATTTTACATAAAAAATTCTCACCCACTAAAATTGAGGATAACACACTCATATTTTCTTGATAATTAAGAAAACATATTCTTAAGTGTTTTTGGACATGATAGAATAATTATAAGATAAAATTAATACCTGATGTTATCGATATTAGACAATGTGCGTATTTTCAATTTTAAATGATAATTTATTAAAAAAGACAAGGGATGTACTCAAATATATGAAAACAAATCCAGATTATTTTTATACTCTATTAGAATGATACACAATTCGTTTGATATATGTATTAATCATTCATAACTCAATTTAATGCATGTTTTGACCAGTATAACTCCAACATCGTCTTTTTATTTATAATTAACAACAATTTTAGGGAAAATGCCAGATGATCAACTCCAAAATAAGAAAAAACATTCATATTGTTTTGATAGTTTATAATAATGACAAATTAGTCACTTATATTGTGTAGGAATGATCCACAGTTCAATATGATACCCGATGTTCCCAATATTATAAAAATTTTCAGTTATTAGTTTAAAACTGAAATTTTAGTTAAAAAACTATCAATAACTAAATACATATAAATCATGCTCAAATTTTCTTGATAATTTAAAAAATTTATTTAAAATTTATTTTTGATGAATGGAAATTTGACACACAAAAATCCAATATATGATGTGATGATTATTAGTCAAAGTGTATAATTATTGTTTAAAATGGATATTTATTTAAAAAAGGGAAGTTATATACTCAACACTATGTAAAAATATTTGAATTATTTTGATAATTTGAAAAAATAATCCATAGGTCATTTAAGATGCCAAAATTCGGATGCACCTCAATCTGATGCACGGTGTGACTAGTATGACTCCATTTCCAACTTTTTTATTTAAATTCAAGATCAATTTTAGTAAAAGTAAAAATTAATTAATCAAAATTTTGAAAACACATTCATATTGTTTTGATACTTTAGGAAAACGGTCCTTATGAAATTTATAATGTGTTTGAATCAACCTCTCGTCAATATGATACACGATGGGCACAATATGACTTAATGTGTCTGTTATCATTTCAAAATCATTAATTAAGTTAAAAAGTGTCAATCAATAAAACCCATAAAACACAGTAGGATTTTCTTGGTATTTTGGGATTTTTATTCATAAGTTAAATTTAACATGTTGGAATTGGTATCAAATAAAAAAAAACACTATGTGATCAATATGAGTGAATGTTTTTGTTCCAAGTTTAACATATCTGTTTAGTAAAATAGACAAATGACATACTCACAACTAAAAAAATGTATTTAGATTGTTTTCATACATTATGAAAATGATTTTCAATTCATTTGAGAAATGTATGAATCATCCATAGTCAGTATAATATAGAGTGTCACTGGAATGACACTAAGTGCACCTTTATATTTATAATTGACATCAATTTTAATCAAAAATATTAATGACATACACAAAACAAAGAAAACACATTCATAATGTTTTGATACATTTTGAAAATAATCTCTATGTCATTTATGACTTGTAGGAATAAAAATCCCTTAAATATTATACACACTATTTTTAGTATGTCTTCAAGTGCATCTATTTATTTAAAATTCTCATTTATTTTTGTATAAAAGTTACATGACCTATTGAAAACCATGAAAAACATTATGATTTATTTCATACATTAGGAACCAAAGATACATAGTTTCAAATTATGTTTTTTCTATGATGACTGTAAAAATGTTTTTAGTGTTTTAAAACACTATAACATGTGTGGAAAAGTCGAAACCATAGAAAATGAGATCATATTGATTTGAAATAATTAGAAAAACATTGATGAGTTTTTTTAAAATATAGGAAAATTTTTGATATAAATATTTTTTTATTATTTCATGTTTAATTCCAAAAGACATCACGTTAAAAATTAATAATAATATTTACTTATCCATTTTGAGAATCATGTGTTGAATCATATATTTAAATGGTATTTTTCTATTTTCAAACTATTTTTCATTAAATTTTATTTGCTTTATGTTAAAAAATATTCTGTTATTTTAAAATAACAAATTTTATTTCGAATAATTATGAATATATTATTTGTATTTTTTAATTCCACATTTAATTTCATTAATTTCATGTTTTCATTGAAGGTGTTAGATGTTGTTAGTAGGCACAGGGATGACCTTTCAGATTGAAAAAAATTTCTAGTTTTTTATAGTAATTATATTTTATTATGCTTCGTTTTACATTCTGTTTTCCTTTTTGTTATAGTTGCATAGATGATGTGTTCAGTTTTAGTTGAGGAGATGACGTGGAGGCATCAAAATGTAGTGAAGTCTATGAAATGGATGTATATTAGGAATCAGTTGATGTTGGACATATTTTAATTGTATATATTGATAAATGAGGTATTGGTTGATAGATATATGGGTTGTTTGAGATTGAGTATATGATTAACATGGATGTTTGTATTTATGATTGGAGATGTATAACATATATATAATGGGTTTATCATCTATTAATTTATTAGTGTATTAATTTTCGAATTATTATTAAATATATAAATAAACAGATTCTATAGTAGTATTTAGTAATTCCATTAGATATAATAAATAAATATATTTTAGTGGCGGTTTGTTTTAAATGCCTCTAAAACATACCACCAATAATATGATTTGTGGTGGTCAGATTCATTTTTTAAATTCCAATGGTTTTTTAAAATAGTAGAACCAATGCTAAATAAACATAAAACCACAACTAAATGTTCCAAAAACAAAACGTAATAATACCAAGAAGAAATAAATAAAACAACCTCAAAATTAATAACGATCATGCAATACATTGCAATTTTATTAGCCACATCTATAGAATTACACATGATATTAATCCACTATTAATGACCTTTTTGTCGTGATAATTCTTTCTCGCAGCCCATATTGACATCACATAACCAATATGTTGTTAGATTGACCTTTACAGAACATCATAACATAACATTTTGTAGGCCATAAATGTACTTAATGTCTTTAACCAGATTCTTCAAAATTATTTTATTGGGACCCTATTTTCCTAACTAAAAATACATGTAGATATATAGATATCCACCACATAGGTTTATTTTGTAGTCAGTTTTAATCAACTTTTAGATATGTTAGGTATATTTTCTTCGAATTCCACTATGCCCGTTTTGGACTTAATAATTTTAATATGTAATTTCATGAGAAAAAACATTCATTTATGGAATGGTGACAAAACATTTTCCATTTTAAAATCCAAAGGAATTATAATATATTTAAATAGTGTATGATATATAAGAGTTTTTAATTTATGTATTTTCGAGTAAATTTTAAAAATATAGAATTTATTATTTATTAACCATTGAAATATTTTATTCATGGTTTAAATAATCATTACTAATTAAATATCTATATAAACTGGGGTTTAAATATCTTTGGAACAAAATAAGTGATAGTGATTGGTTTTAATTATGTTAGATTTGAGAAAACAATGGTTATATAGATTCATGATAAATTATAATGTATTATACATTCTAAAATAGAAATATTTAATTGATAATACTGTTATATTATTCGATTAAGGAATTTTTTGTCAACACTACCATATTAGTTATTATATATATATATATATATTTGTATTTAATAATTGATTTTTCAGATGAAATGGTTCATAAAATATATAAGATGATAGGATAAACATATTCTTAAAATTATTTTTTTGTAATCAAGGATAGATATGGTTTTATTAACGATTATATTATAAAATGAACTTATATAAAGTTATTAATAACTTTTTGATTGAATGATCTATATAAATTATTATAAAATGTAACATCGTTTCATATAGACAATATAATTTTAAGAAATGGAATAATTTTGTGACTTATATTTAGTATGTAATCATTTTTATCTTTTTGTAAATTTTTACAAATTGTTTAACTAATATTTATATGTACATGTCTAAATTTTTTTTCATTAGTGTATTTTTATCAAAATTATTTTTTTCAATGTAACATGTTAGTAATTTCTCTATTAAATTAGGATAAATATTTATTTATAATACTTTCATTGAATAATCACATGATATTATTTGAAATAATATTTAATATAAATCTCAATGTGTGATTAAAATATTATTCTATAATAAATACCAGTGTGGATGTGATGGAAATATTTTTTATCATATATTATGATATTATGGGTATTGTGTGAGGGATAAGTATAATATGTTGGAATGTGTGTTACTATTGACATGTTAGTGATTCAACGAGGTAATGAGAAAATTGTATTATTTGTTCATCATTATGGGTTTTTAAGAAGTTATGTTTGACTAATGTATTATGGAACCCATTGTGTGGTACATTCCTAAAGAGACCAATTATGATAAGAATTTCACATATTTAAAATTCACTCCCTATAAAAAATGCCTAATTTATACCGATTTCATGATTTAGATGCAATAAGTCCTTGTGATGTTTATCATTGAGGAATACTCACTGGGTGCTACTGGTCTGTGGCAGAATCTCATGGTACATGTGTTGTGGTTATTTATAGAGGGAGAGAAATAATTTTTTATGAACCTATAATTTAAAATGTTACCCCTTATTACTGAAATAATTTGATGTTTTCGGAAAAACAATGGTATAAACTTACTATATAATTAATATAATTCATAATAACAAAATGAATTTGATACATTTGATTGTAAAAATGTTATAGTTAATACATAATGAATTAAATTACAAGGGTATTTCGAGTGTTACTACTTCAAACAAATTCTAAAATATATCTAGTGATTTAAATTTTAGGGGCCATATTAGTATTTAATTGATTATTTTTATACTCACACCCTACGCATGAACCTCAGTGGATATAGAGATCTTATATTTGAGATAGAAGTGATGAAAAATGAATACTAACAGATAATGTAGTTGGTGTATCTTTGTGGGGATGAGTTTATGATATCAAGGTAGTGTTTGGGACTTTTTATCATTTTGATACCAGATTTGTAATTTTAAATTAATATGTGGTCATAAAAAAATTTTTAAGGAGAAAACATATATCATAACCATCTTCATCTCACAAATAGTTACTATTTCATTTTGTTTCATGAGACTCAATCAAAATATCTTGTATATTGTTTGAACTACTTTAAATAGTATTCTTCCAAAATGATCAATGAAATTTGTTATGGGATGTCTACTTCCCGGAGTAGTAAAGTAACATAGGTGCATGTCTAGAAATGGTAGAGGATGAGTCTCAAGAAATAAATTACAATAATAACTCTTTGAGAGAAGATTCTAATGAGAAATAATGTTGTATATAACTTTCAAAATTATATTAATTCAAAAGGATAACACATACCATAACGGTGTAATTATATTTTTAAATTCAATTACCCTTTTCCTTAAAAATTTTCCCACACTTATCATTTGAAAATCATGAATAAATATATGGTTAAATCATTATTCATGTTTTTAAAAGATAATTCACGTGACCCTTCTAAAATAATTCTGCAGTGTTTTACTTGTTTTTATTCAAGTAAAATTAAATAATTTAATACTCATGAATAAAATATTTCATACACATGAGGATGTTACTAATCACGAGGATGAATAGATTATTGAGGATGAAACTAGAGAATTATTAGGGATTCAACAATATGTTGATGAAAAAAAAGCGAAAAAACATTGATTTTTTAATAAAATTATCAATTCAAAAGTGGGTATATTCAATTTTAGGTTAGTTGGAATCAAAAATAACAACCTATTAACTCCAACAAGTCTATGTTCATCTGTTATGTCGGGGTCACAATGAAGATGAATGTGCTGATTGATATTGATTCCAGGACTCACATCCAACATATAATAAATGAGATAATTTGGAATGATATAATGTTAATTTTATGATATAAGTTATCTATTTTAACAAAAAATAATATAACGAAATGTTGATTTATTTATCATTATTTCTTATTGAGTTTGTTTATTTTAGATAATTTCCATTAGATATTTGTCTTAATGGCCATAAAAAATCCCATAGAGGCTTATAGACTATTATTATGAAGTTATATCTCAGGGATGATGATTAAACTCCACTATCTAGTTAGTTATGAATAAATTATAAAGCATGAAACATGCTCTACTTGCATAAATCAACATAATGAGAAAACATTTTATGTGAATCGCGGTAGAAAATATTTTGTATGAATGTATTTATTTTATAAAATTTGATACAAAATTGTTTATTTATGAATCATTACTAAATTTATTATTATAATGACTATAAATAAAAACCAATGTACTCATATCTCAATGTAAGGATGAGTTTTTCATCACTATAGAAGAAATTGGATTGTATTTTAATTAAATAATAATTTTTTTACATTATATGAAGAAATATATTTTACATTGTTTATATGAGGATTGGTGAATCAAACTATGAATCTAGACGCATCCCAAATCATGTGATATGGAAGGAGGATCATGTTAATTAAGATGATAAACTAGTTGATGAAATAACAAAATCATTATAAGTTGAATTTGTAAGTATGACATATTAAAAATTACATATACATTATAATTGTATTATATAAAATTATCTATTTACTTATATATTTTTTATATGGGTTTGAAACCGAAATCATCAGATCCCATGACGAAAGTGAAAATACATTAAATAGAATGAATGTGGATGAACAATATGGATAGGACAGAGGATTAGGTTTTTCAGTATCTCCTCGACGGTATTTTACTATGATAAATCCACAGGTAGATACATATATTATGGTGATATGATATCAGACAAAATAAGAGTAACTACAAGATATTATTGTCTCATATGTTTTGAATGACCAATGTATGATAGAGGAAAAAAGAGAACTGGTGTGGGAACAAAGATCCCCACATGAACCAAATGACCCAAATACATTTAAGTATAGTTATTCCACCATCTTTATTCCTTACTAGAGGAAATCAAAATATTCATTACACATTATCCTAATTATGAACCAAACAACTTCCGACAACTTTATATTACTACAATTTTTTTGGGTACAATTGCATGATATTTTTATCATTCAACACCCATGCACCACCATGTGCTGAGTGTTAGGGATTATAATATCATAGAATACAAGATACACCATCAAGACTATCCAATCGATCAGATGAGATTGGGGATTGATGGTTTTCATCAGCTGACTGCTGAGCTGTATGATCCATTTGATGATTAGGACATTACAACGGTTAATGTATAAATTGGAACCTTCATAGAATGGATGTATAATCTTATAATGATACATGTGGTATATATTAAACTAATTTTTCCATATGAAAAACATGTTATACATGATGAAAATGGTCTGAATTGAGGTATGATATTATAGGTGTATAATGTGACATAGAAATACAAGGTCATATCAATAATGTCTAGTGAATCAACAATGAAATAAAAAATCTATTTCTGAAGTACCTTCTCCCGTTCAGTTCATTTGGAACAATTATGATCATTACAACTTTATATAGAGACAACATTTAGGGATTCAAATATGTCTTACATTCCATATAAAAAAAAAGATGTCAATCATTCATAACATATGTACTTATTTATGAGAGTATAATTAATATTCTCTAGCATGAATGGTTGGGAGACTCAGTGGAGAATACATACATAAGTTAAAATTTCATAATATTTATTTTTAAATAGTGAGATAATATGTTCATTAATGTTAATAATTATTCATATTTTCTACAGGAATTTATTTCAGTACTATATAAAGGGTAAACCATTTGAAGCATGATTTATATTCATTTATCCTTGTATCATTTATAAAGAACAACATACTTATTATATGGTAGAAATTGATAAGAAAAGATATGAGCTACTCAGAGTGTTTGAGAGAAAATATCAGACAACAGACTCTTTTTTATCCCAATAATGAAAAATAAAATTTTTGTACAATATTTCTACATAAAAAATATTTTTAAATTTTTAATAACTTAATTTTTGCAAGTAGCACTATAGGCTGATCCCAATCAATCTGGATACTCCAAATTATTATTTTTTTGATCTAATGAATTGATAAACAAAAATCCTAATACACATGATTTTAATTGTGAATTTTTAATAAACATCAATAATTATTTTATTGAAAAAAATAAAATTGTATGTTTATTTATTTTTTTAACCATAATTTTGTTATTATTGGGATGTTTCTAAACATAGGATAAATCATGGCATGAAGCTGGTGTCATAACAGATCAAACATGTGGAGTACTAAAAATGGAGTTATATTAATGTATATATATTATTATTTAACAAAAAAAAACATAATTAAATAATGTTAATTCTTTTGGTCAATGATTCCAATGTATCCAAATAAAGAAATTAAAATCAATTGTGGATATTATGTTTTCAAATTAGTTAAAGAGATCATAATGCATGAAAATAAAAAAATCCCAATGTGGTAAATAATGGATGTATTGAAAATTATATTAAAAATATTTTCTATTAATTTTTTGTTTCTATATTATTTAATACTATCATGATGGATAAAAACATTAATACTAAAAAGAATAATTAAATTTGTTTAGAGATGACTAGATAACAAATTTTTTTTTCAGAATGTGTACTGACAACCAATATTGGTGATTACGAACTATGTTTGTGAAATAGTATGATTTATGTTCTTATAAATAAAGATGTTGTGTGAATAATTATTGTTATAATTGTTATATATTAATTTTTATTTCTTAATCAAGGATAATTTTAACAAAAGAAATAAATTTGATTTGAAGTGATGAACTACAATGATTTTTTTTGTCAAAATGGAAAACGTATATGAGTTTTTGGTGGTTGAGACAGAGGCAGATGAATTGAAATATGTGGGGATGAGGTAGATTCATATTCATAGTACTAGACATTGGTAGAGGAGGTAGAAGAGTAGGCAACTGAGGTGGAGGAGGAGATAAAGCAATGGATAACAAACTATAAAATTATTGGGATAAGAGTAGAAGTGGGATCGTTAAAAGATTTTGGTTTAGATAAATTATTGAAAAGTTTGAACATAAAATTTCAATTAAGAAAATATTTATTTTGAAAGTGTTTCATGTGAATTATTTATTATTTATAGGAATATATGTGGATTATTATTTTCCAAAAGAAAATAAACACTGCTTATTTATTCAAACTAATTATGATTGGATAGAATTTCTATTTTCACATTCTAAGTAGTATTAAATATTTTTGGAGTGTGAATGAAACCTCTCTAAATGAAGAAACTAAACAAAAAATAAAAAATTGATGTATTTTAATTCCCATAACATCACTACACTATAAATAAAAGGTCATATTAGTGGTGAAAATAGTCATATTAGTGTCATTAAAAACAAATCTAATCATCCAATAGTTATATTATCAAACTAAAATGTTTGAATAAATAAGAGTGTTATAAACCATCGACGAAAGTAGGTGTATAGGAGATCTATTGGGTGCCAACCTCTATTGAAATATTATAGTCATCGAGGATGGTTGGTTCTAATGGAAACATTAAATCAAATTAAAAGAATCTACCTTATATAGATATACCCAGAAATGAAAAACCCACATCAAATGAAATCATCAAATACTAAAAGTAAAAATGAATACCCAATTTAAATGAAATCTAATATCTTTTACCAACATATATATAAAATAACAAAATTAAATTTTTTATCTGAATCATCATGAATTTCAAAATAGAATAATACAAGAGAAACATGTGGGTGTGTGTCTGAATTATTTGGTCTAATTGAATATGAATTGAATACATGTATCACCAATTATTAAGAAATACATACATTTAACATTCATGATTCATGTTCACATTAATTATTTAAAATGTTCCATGTTCGCAATCTCATTAATAAAAAATTCATCATTATTCGCAATAAAAATAATATGTCAACACAGATATAACCATTTTGTTGAAAAAATAGGTATGATGTTATGTTAGAGTCTATAATCAACCATAATAATGATATTGATATAATACTCGGTATAAAAAATCCAATAATACATAATGATTACATACATTTTATTGTCATTGGAATGATATAAATGGATATACTAAGGTTTATTACTATCAAAAAGCAGTAAAAATTTAAAATGGTTATTTGTGTATTCTAAAAATACATAATTGTTGAAACTGATATTTATTCTTTCTAATGTGGTAAATACAAAATCATGGAGATTTTACTCTCTATAATAGTGAAAGGGTAAGATAATTTTATTATGTTATATAAAAAATCATCAGTAAATATTTATATTAGTTCAATCAATGAATGCTGATAAGTTTACACTAATAACTAATGATTTATAGGAATAAATGAATAAATATACTATGTTGATTCACTCTTATACTATGACCATTCACCCAATAAGTAAGTATTTTTTAAATTTTCATTTATTTTAATAAAACATGAAACTAAAAAACTCAAAACCTATAAAAACATTTATTTTGTATTGATATATTTTAAAAATGATCTATAGGACAATTTTGACATGTATGAATCAACCAAAACTCAATATGATACATTATATTATCAGTATGACTCAATGAGTCTTTTATTTTTTTTAAATTTACATTTTAGTAAAAAAATTGACACTCATCAAAAAATAAAACACACTACGATTGTGTTGTAAATTTTTTAAAATGATTTATAATTAATTTTTGAAATGTTGGAATCAATCTCAATTCAAACCTCAACGTGATGTGACAGGTTTGAATCAAAGTATGTGTTTTTTTTAAAATTCATATTTAGTAAAGAACACAAGTGGCGTACTCAAAATAGTGAAAATGAAATAATATTGTTTGGTAATTTTTTACAACTATCCACACACAACTTATGATGTGCAGGAATCAACTACACCTCAATCATACACATGGTGTGACCCGTATGACTCCAAGTGAGTCTTTTTATTTAAAATTGACATTAATTTTTCTAAAAATTACAATTGATAAATTCATAACCAATAAAAAACTTTTTTTTGTTTTTATATGTTAGTAAAATGATCTAAATGTACCATGAGAAGTTTAGGAATCTTCCTTACCTCAATCTGTTACACGATCTTCCGAATAAGAACCAAATTTTAAATTATCTGTTTAAAATTTCCATTTCAGTTCAAAAAAGTGTCACACACAAAAAAAACTGAGAAAACACACTCAAATTGTTTTTAAAATGTATGAAATAAAATTAATAATTCATTTTTAATGTGTGTAAATCTGTCTCTTTTCATACCCACACATGATGCGACTAGTATGACTCGAAGTGTGTATTTCCAGTTTAAAATGTCATTTTATTAAGTCAAGTGACTTACTCCAAACCATGAAAATATATTCACATTGTTTTTATACATTTTGAAAATATATGTACGTAATCTGGGATGTTTATTAATCTGTCTCACCACAATACGAGGCATAGTGTGACTAGTATGACTCCATCGATGCCTTATTATTTAAAATTAACATTAATTTTACAAAAAAAAAAGAAAGGAATACTGAAACCCAATATAACTCATTATTATTGTGTTGATACTTTATAAATATAATACATAAGTCGTTTTTTTAGTTTTAATAAACATCAAAACCTCATTCTGGTTCACTATGTTCCTGAAATTACTCAAGGTGTTTGTTATCTACTTAAATTTGACATTTTTGTATAAAAATGTGCCTCTAACTAAATAATAAAATAAATGATTGTATTTTTGTAATAATTTATGGAAAAAATTCATAATTCATTTTTTATATTTTGGAATCTATGTCACATCATACCCACACACGATGGTATGGGTATGATTCAATGTGTGTGTTTCCAGTTTAAAATTATATTTTAATATAAACAAAAGCAACATGCTCAAAACTAATGAATCAAATTTATATTGTTTTACTATCTCAGGAAAATTATCCACATATCATTTTAGAAGCATTATAATATGGTTCTCTACAATACGATGCATGGTGGGACCAAAATGACTAAATGTGTGTGTTTTTATTTTAAATTGACATTATTTTCCTAAAAGAGACAACTGATATACTAAAAACTAAAAAACACATTCATATCATTTTTATACTTCTAGAAAATTACCTGTAGGTTATTTTTCATGTTTAGGAATCAAATGTACCTCAATTTGATACAAAATTCTCCAGTAATGACTCGAAATTTCCGTCATCAGTTTAAAATTGACATTTATGAACAAAAAAATTTAACTAATTGAAAATAGAGAGAACATGTTCAAAATGTCGTGATAATATAAAAAACAATTAATAATTTATTTTTTATGTGAAGGAATAAATATCAGGTCAAAACCTCACATGGAATGACCAGTATGACTCAAAGTACAAGTTTCTTGTTTAAAATGAAATATTAGTAAGAAATACAAGTAGCATAATCAAAACCAATGAAAAAATTTGGATTTTTTTGATACATTATTGAATCAGACCATATTTCATTTAGGAGAAGTAGGAATAATCCACACCTCAAAATGACACATGGTCTAATTATAATGACACAAAGTGAGTTTTTTTTAAAATAGAAATTAATTTTACTTAAAAAGAAAACTAATATACTCAAACCCAAGGAAACACACTCGTATTGTTTTCTTTACTTTGGTAAAATGATCCATATGTTATTTTTGATGTGTATAAATCATCCACACCACAACATGATACATGATGTCAACTGTATGACTCATTATGTTCATTATTAGTTTCAAATCGACATTTTAGTACATAAATGTGTCACTCACTAAAAGACAAGAAAACACAGTCAACATATCCATATAATTTAGTAGAAATATTCATAATTAATTTTTGACTTATAGAAATTAGTGTCACATCAATAACACACATGATGTGGCTAGTATATATCATTGTTCATGTTTCCACCAGGAAATGAAATTTTAGTAAGAAACATATGTTCCATACTCCAAACTCGATAAAAAACATTCCAATATATTACATTCTGTATGAAAATTATTCATATATCAGTGGGGACAAGTAGAAATTATCCACACCTAAATCCAATGCATGGTGTGAATAGTATGACTCCAAGTGAATCTTTTCATTTAAAATATGCATTATTTATACTAAAAAGTACAAATAACATTCTCAAATATAATTAAATAAAATTATATTGTTTTTATACTATATGAAAACAATCCATACATAATTTTTGTTGTTTATTAATCATCCTCACATCAATATGATACATGATGTGCCTGATAAGACTCAATGTGTCTGCTATCAGTTTAAAATTGACATTGTAATACAAAATTGTAGCACTTTTTAATAACTAAGAAACTAGGATTAAATTTTCATAGTATATTATGAATATTATTTATAATTCATTTGTGATTTGTAGGAATTAGTCCACATCAAAACCACAAACGATATGAGTGGTATGACTCGATGTGTGTGTTTTGAGTTTAAAATGTAATTTTAGAAAAAAGGATGATTATGAAAAATCATGAAGAAAAATATTAAATATTTTTATTCTATAGGAAAATGATCTATCAGTCATTCTGGTTGTTTATGAATCTTCCTAACCTTAATACGATTCACTGTTTGACTAGGATGATGTCATGTTAATCAATTAATTTAAATTTGGCATAATAAAAACTGATAAAATTTATTAGATTTATATCGATAATTTATGAAAATGAACCGTAAGACAATTTTTTGATATGTTCGAATCATCCACACCTAAATTTGATATAGGATGTGCCCGATATAACTCAAATATTTAATAATCTTTTTAAAATTGATATTTTAGTAAAACAAATTCCACTCACTATAAATTAAAAAAATAAATTAAAATTATATATATAATTTAAGAAAATTATTCATGATTTATTTGTGACATTTATGAATTAGCCTCGCCTAAATCCTATAAAAGATGTGGTTGATATAACTCAATGTTTTTGTTTCTAGTTTAAAATGAAATTTTTGATAAAAACATTTTTTGTACTAAAAAATGACAAAAACAGTTTAATTGCTTTAGTATTATATAAATACAATAAATAAGTCATTGGGATGTTTAATAGTTAATAAAAAACTCAATACATCACATGTTGTGATTGGTATGACTCAAAATGCGTCTTTTATATTTAAAATTGATATAATTTTTACCAAAAAAGAAAACTAATATCTTCAAACCCCATAAAACACATTATGAATGTATTTATAATTTTTGATATTGATCTATATTTCATTTGATATATGTAAGAACCATATACATGTTAATTATATATATTATGTGCCCAATATGACTCAAAGTTCCTGTTATCACTTTAAAACTAAAATTTTAGAAAACAAATGTCACTAAATAAAAACCACAAAAACACGCTCATAGTTTCTTCATAATTTAGTAAAACTATACTTTGTTAATTTAATAATTGGTTGAATTATAATCATGTAAGACCCAAATACCATGTGACTGTTATGACTCAGTGTGCGTGATTAGATTTTAAAAATACATTTTATTAAAAAATAAAAAGTCTCATACTAAAAATTT
Organism: Viscum album; assembly: GCA_963277665.1. Lineage (NCBI taxonomy): Eukaryota > Viridiplantae > Streptophyta > Magnoliopsida > Santalales > Viscaceae > Viscum > Viscum album. Next base: position 604,932,585 of record OY728122.1, read on the forward strand.
TAAAAACACAATTTTTTTTGATATATTCATAATATTATCCATATGTTATTCTAGAAGTGTAAGAGTTAGAATCACCTCCACATAATGTATATTGTGACCATAATGACTCAGAGGGCATCATTTTTTAAATTGACATTAATTTTAATAAAAAGGACAACTGACATACTCACTATCAAGAAAATACATTAATATTATTTTTATAATAGATGAAAGAAATACAAATGGCATTTTTATGTATATAATAATATACACCACAATCGAATAAATAATTTTCAATGAATGACTCAATGTGACCATTATCCTTTTAAAATTTACATTTTTGTACAAACATACTATCCATTATAAAAATATTAGAAAAACACAAAGATTTTCATAAAAATTTATGAGAATTATTTATAAGATATTTTTGACTTTTATGAGTCATTATGAAATAAAACCCACACATGATGTGACATGCACGACTCAATGTATATGATTCTGGTTTTAAATGAAATATTAGTGAAAAATAGATGGATTAATAAAATCATATACAACTCATATATATTATTCATAAAATTTATTTAAATAATACATATGTCATGTCTATTGTGTAGGAATCATCCTCACCACAATATGACAGACAGTGTGGCTGGTATGACTCAAAGTCTGTCTTTTTATTTAAAAATATCATTAATTTTACTAAAAAAATAAAACCAACATATTATAAATTAATAAAACACATTGTTTCTATTTTAATAATTTATAAAATTGAAAAATATGTAATTTTCAACATATAGGATTCATCCTCACCACACTCTGATACAAAATTTGCTATGTATAACACACAGTTTCTGTTATCAGTTTAGAATTGTCATTTTAGTACAAAAAATTATCCCTCACTAAAAACTTTTTAAAATTCCAGGATTATGTTGATAATCTAGTAAAACAATTAATATTTAATATTTTATGTGTAGGAATCCATATTACATGAATCCCATAAACGATGTGATCATTATGAATCAAAGTGCATGTATCTAGTATAAAATGACATTTTAGAAAAAAAACCGAAGTGGAATACTCAAAATAGGGAACATGTTTTTTTTATTGTTGTAATAATTTATTAAAATGATCCATAAGTAATTTGGGACATTCATTAATCATCATCACTTCAATTCAAATCATGATGTGACCGATACGAATCCATGTTTTCTTTTTTTATAAAATTGACATTAGTTTTACTAAAAATTGACAACTAGCATACTAAAAAATGATCAATCACTTTTTTATTATTTTGATAATTTATATAAATTATCCATAAGTAATTTAATATGTATAATATTTATCCACACCTAAATATTATAAATAATGTTCTTGGTGTGACTCACTGAGTCCGTTATAATTTTAAAATTGACATTTTAGTACAAAAAGTGTCACTCAAAAAAAATTGATAAAATTATCTCATATTGTATTTTTAATTTAGTAAAATGATTCAAATTTAATTTCAAATGGGTATGAATTTTTATCAAATTAAAACCAAATAGGATGTGACTGGTAGGACTCGATGTTCATGTTTCTAGTTTAAAATTTCATTTTAGTAAAAAAGAAAAGTTGGGTACTCAATATCATGAAAGTGAATTCATATTGTTGTAAAAAAATATTTAACATAGAAATAAGTCATTTTATATTTTTTATAATTATAGACCCCTCAATACTTCTCAGGTTTTGATCGATATGACAACAAGTACATCATTTTATTAAAAACAAACATTAATTTTACTAAAAAAAGACTACTAATGTACTAATAACTAAAAAAACAGACAAATTATTTTTATACATTATTAAAACAATAAATAAGTAATTTTTGAAACTTTGGAATAATCCTCACCTTGATAAGATACAAAATGTTGGAAGTATGAATAAATGTGTCTATTATAAATTGCAAATTGATATTGTAGTATAAAAAGTTTTACTCACTAAAAACCGAAAAAACATTATTGGATTTTCATGAATGTTTAGGAAAACGATCAAGAAATAAATTTTTGGAGTGCATGAATTAATATCCCATCAAACTCACACATGATGTGACCATTATGACTCAATGTACATTTTTATATTTCAAAATGACAATTTAATAAAAAACAAAAGTGGCAGAGTCAAATTTAGGAAAACACATTCATATTTCTTTGAGATATTAGAAAAATAATCCATAAGTAATTTTTGATTTTTAGGAATCAGCCTGGCCTCAATCTGATGCATAGTGTGACTATTATGACTCTATGTGAGTGTTTTTATTAAAATTTAACATTATTTTTATTAAAAAAAACTGACATACTCAATTCTAAGAAAATGCATTCATATTGTTTGGATAATTTATTAAAAAAAAAATCCATATGTCATTTCCATGGTGTAGGCTTATTACTCACCTCAATCAGATTCACTATATTCCTAGTATCACTTAAAGTATCCATTATTTGTTTAAAATTTACATATACGTAGAATAAATTTCCACTGAATGAAAATTGAGAAAACATGCTCTGATTGCCTTGATAATTTAAGGAAAATATTAATAATTAATTAATGATTAATAAGAATTAGTCTCATGTAAAACTTACACACAATGTGGCTATAAGGACTAAATGTTCATGCTTCATGTTTAAGAAGATATTTTAGTGAAAAAAGTGACATAATCAAAACCAAAAAAACATATTAATATCATTTTCATACAATCAAAAAATATTCATAACTCATTTGGGATGTATTGGAATCATCCACATCTCTATCTGACACATGGTGTTAGCTCTATGAATCCCAATGTGTCTTTTTATTTAAACTCGACTTTAATTTTATAAAAAAATTGACATTATCAAAACCAAGAAAAAAAATTTATTGCTTTTATGATTTAGTAATAAAATACATATGTCATTTGTGACATATAGGAAACATCCTCCACATAATATGATACAATATGATCTGGATATGACTCAACATTTCCAGTATCTTTTTATAATTTACATTTTATCACAAAATATTTTCACCCACTGAAAACCAAGAAAACATGTCTTGACATTGTGGGTAAAATTTTAAAAAGATTAATAATTAATTTGTGACATATATAAATCAATATCATATTAAAAAAACACAAAAACTACGTGACTGATATAACTCAAATCATATGTTTCCAAATTAATATAACATTTTTTATAAAAAAAGCAGTCACATAGTTGGAACTGGGAAAACATTTGGATTGTTTTGATACATTTGGAAAACAATCCATAAGTCATTTGGGTTGTGTAAGAATCATCCACACCTCAATCCTAATATTTATTTATCGATATTACTCTAATTGATTTTTTTATTTACATGTGACATTAATTTTACTAAAAAAGACAAGTGACATACTGAAAACCGATGAAGCGCGTTCAAACTATTTTGATAATTTGGGAGACTGATCCATAAGTCAGGTTTTAAATATTTTAATAATTCACACCTCTGTCCAACACACGATGTGTTTAGTATGACCCAAAGTGTCTATTATCAATTTAAAATTGATATTTTATTACAAAAAAGTGACACTCAATGAAAACCATGGAAACACACTCGGATTGTCCTGATAATTTAGAACAACGAATAATAATTAATCTATGACATATATGAATTAGTCTCACATTAATCACACACACTATGTAACTAGTATGAATCATTGTGTGCATTTATATTATAAAATGAAATTTTGGAAAAAACACTACTAGCATAGTTAAAACCAAACAAAGATCATATATATTGTTTTGATACATTTGGAAAATGATCCATATGATATTTGGGACATATAGGAATTACCCACACATTAGTTTGACACATGGAATGACTAGTATGACTCCATGGGTGTATTTTTAAAATATAAATTTCATCTTTTTTTAAAACATCCATCACATCACCAAAACTTAGAAGACAAGACTAGATTGATTCTCATCATATTATCTACAATTAATTATTTATTTACCTACCATTTTTATCTTATACTTATTTAGTTTATTTTCAAACAAATAATGCATAAAGATGAAAAAAATGGTGTGATATGTTAAAATTAATAGAAAAACAAACTGATACATAGTTATCCTTGCGTCACTCATTGTTTAGTATAAAATTTAATATTTATTTATTTATTTATTTATATTATTATTCATGTTAGAATTATTTTGTTATTTAGGGGTGTTTTTTCTGATGCATGGGTGGGTTTTTTCTTTTATAAAGGTGTGTTCTTTTTAACTATGATATGCCCTTATTTTATTTATGTTGTTTATTTGATTTCATTTAAAGTCTTTATTTATATATGATTGTTATAATTTCTGGCACTATATCCGATGCTTCTGTGTGCTGTTATAGCATATTGAAATATTCTCTATTTCTAGTGCTCCTGTGTTCTGTGACAACACATTCTAGAATTCCCCTTTATCAACACATTTATTAGCGCTCATAAAGGTTCCCTTTATTAGTGATAAATAATATCTTAGATAAATATGGGCATTTAATAGTTATCTTTAACACTGATAAAGGAACCACTTATCAGTGCTTTTCTAGAAGTAATAAAAGCCTAAGTATTTTAACTATTCCTAGGTAGTCAGTGATTTTGTAACATTGATAATGGATTATTCCAGCATAGATGATGGCCTATTTTATAGTAGTAATATTGGTATATTCCCAGGTAATATGGATGTGCAAGTGTACACTAGTAATGACAGGGTTATCTGGTCATGTTTGGGTATTTTTTCCACGTTCTTTCCCATGTACACTAGTCATGCCAATTTATATAGCCATATTTGTTCTCATGTTCCCCTAGGTTATTTGATGTGATACTAATATTGAGTCTTATGACATGTGTGAAGAACACATGATTTTTGATAGTTGTTTCAATACATAAACCCAAGATTCAATAGATTGGGAATACATAAATTGTGTTCCATGAACTATTCATAGTTTACTTTTCAAATTTATAGACTATATTTCCCATATCATTAAATCCACCATTATTACAAATTTTTTCTGAAGTCACTCCCATAGATCCCAAATATAGTGTTCGTTGCACATGATATATCCCTAGTGACTAGATTATTTCTACCCAACCACATGGGAAGATGATTCCCATTATATAACTTTTCGACATCATCAACCCAAAAATATATAATACCCCAGCCTTAAACCTTACTTAATCTTGAGTTATTACAAGATTACACATTGAGGATCTTTTCAGGTTTATAGTTTTAGAGAATTACATCATAAAACATGCATTACATTCCACATATAAATAAAGTGGCTACATAAAGATAGTATTCTTATTTCCCATCAATGGAATCATATTTAAAATAAAACATGGATTCTTTCTTGACACTTCTTTGGCACTATCATTATATCATGTACCTTTCCCTTGACATGTAAAAACATTTCAAAAAACTTGGGATGAGCATAAAAAGCTCAGTAAGGGATATAAAAATATGGAAAGGAAACATAGGTACATATATACATAAGAATGATATCATACTTTACCCATAAAACATAAGCACTTTAACATACCTCATCAAATCATGAATAAATCATAGAAATCATAAGACATAAAGGTAACTTGAGGCATTCATAACATTCTTACGTAGGGAGTAACCCTCTTGGTTCAGTTTTGAATACCCATCACATTATATTCCCTAAATCTCTTCGGATAAACCTTAACGTTTCACTCCTTCGCGTTTCCCAATGCATTGGTGAGCTATATCGGGCTCACCCGCCCTTAGTTTATCACGAAACCACCCGTCTTCATAATAATGCCCAAGAACCTCAACATAATCGTATCACATAAAACATGCATAAAGGAAACATAACATTTCCAACTTTCAATCACAAGATATCAATACAACACATTGATATAAAAACATTATGAAAACCATTTTCAATACCAATGTAAAACATTGTATTTATTTTTCTTTAAAAAAAGGTATGGCTTGTAGAGGAATCCGAAACTCAAATAATGGTCATGGCGGTGGAGAAGTCGTTGTCACCGCATATGTACGACAAAAACATTCCCTTATGTCGTTTATTAAATGCTTCATATAAAAAAGATTCCTTTTGAATAAACGTAAAATTCAATGGGGTTTATACACCGTATAAAATAAGGTTTTGTATAAAACAAAATATGCCTCAATGAAAGGAGATTGAGACGAAGTCCCATACCTCGGGTCCGACTTGACTCGATCGTTCTTTAATGTCCTAAATAATAAACTTGAGTTAATTTATACTTGCTTAAGAACCTTTTTCAAGTTCATTATTCCTTTTATATTACTTATTTCCATGTCATGAACACTATGTAATTATTTATGTTAATAACGTTCGTTTTAACGATCATTGGTACTTGAGTAAAAAATAAACCCTTTATAATTACAAGTTGTTCATGTATCAATTATATCCATAATTATAATCATGATCTATATATATCATATATATCCAGTATATACATGCATTTATAATATTACATAATCATTTAGAGGTAAGAAATGAAATGCACCGTATAATATCATATATAATATCATAGTTCCATCCTCTATACGTCCCACATATGGTATTTAATGAATCAAATCACTTTGAGGGGGCGGTAGTCCGCACTTCCTTAAATGAAGATATCACGTTTACCAATAATGGAAACCATAAAGGTATGCCCAAAATTAAAAATACAGAATCTTAAGGAAAACATAAACATATTATATATCATATATAAATATAGTTACATCTTAATGGCCACCTTTTAAGGTGTTAAAAAAATGTTGAACAATAATCGTTTCGGGAGGCATAAATTCACCATCCACGGAAATAGTATGTCCTTTAACCATTAGATGTAGGTGTGTGTAATTGTAGCTCGAATCCCTCTTATAACAACATCCTAATATATTGGAGATACTGGCGTTGTTACAAAAGAATTGAATAAAAAGAGTTTAGGGGGTTGGAGAAGCAAAATAAAACAAAAGGACTCAAGTGAAGACATTACCTTAAAATCGGGTAACTCCCTTTGGTTTGAGCTCAAAGGCTTCCTTGGGAAGACATCTGCCCAAAGTGAGGCTTCAAGGAGTAATATAGGGATGTGAAGAGACAAAATGGGCAGGGGTTGGCCGAGCCAAAGGCTTTGTGAGTGTGGGTAAGGAGGTAGAGGTGGGGGCCTTTTATAAGAGAAGAGGAGGGACACTCATGGAAAGTAAAGAAATGTTACTTTATTTGAAACTGATTTTCGGATTCAAAAGGTCCCACATTGATATTATTCGAGGGTAAGGTGATAAGGGTTCTAAATAAACCTATCCAATAGGTTTTGGACATGTTTAGGTCATAGATTTCACATTATCATTTCATTTTATTTAAATCCTTTATTAATGAGGTAATCGCTGCATCATCATGATGTCATAAATAATTTAATAAATTTAATGTCTAAAAATTATAAAAAAAATATCATGATGTAGGAAATCGTTTTATCTTTCTAATTAATATTTATAGTCAAAATTAACATTTATGTAGACAAAATTAAAAATATTTGACGTAGTTGATACATTCTTTGTCACATTTAACATTCTTTAAAAATAAAAAGAAAAAAAGTCAATTTCTCACAAAAGTGATTCCATGAGGCCCCCAAGTATGGAACACGTCATCCCATGGTCGGCCATGAGACAACCAGTTGCCTTAGGACACATGTTGTGGTCTTTTTTTATTATTATGATATCATTTTATTATCCTTAACTACCCGATTACTCATTAATCAAGATAATTAACGATAATTACCGTCGTTACTATTAATAATGTCCAAAAACAAAAGAGTATTGATTACATAATTTGGACCTTCTGATTCCAAATATGTAATCCATTTTACCAAATTCAAAACACAGAAATTTCAATAATTGATTTAATAATAATTCCCGTTGTCAAAACAAATAGCGGGTTTTTTTGAAACAATATCTATGAAAAGTGTGGCGTTAGTTTATGCCCAATTACAAAGTGAAATTAATCCTAATGACCACCATTGGATTAAATGGTAAAAATATATTCTAATTTAACATTAAAACCAATTCAAAATATAATCTAATCATATAAATAAAGTAGATTAAAAATATGTTTTGATATAAAATACAGTATTTTTCACTATTCCTAAAAAAATGAACATTGTCAGAAAAATACCAAAAATTCACACAAAGTAAATTTTGATTTACCAATCATAAAGAATAAGATTATTTTGACAAACATAGCTTATAAAAGTTTCAAAAGAAAGATTTAAAAATGGTTTTCCATCAAAAGGTAGTAAAACAATCCTTTAAAAAATATTAGTGTATTCCATGCTTAAGATTGGATTTATTTTCATTTTAAGCCTCTAAAACACTGTCTAATTCATTAATAGACATAGATAAAAATATCTATTATTCATTACTTACTTGTGATGTTACAAGATAAGTACTCTAGGTATTCTCCTATATCAATCATTATCATCAATTCACCACATTTAAGACCTCAATCATGCTTTCGAATCAGAATCAATACTTTTAGTAATGATATATTATGCCTAATATTGAAAATGCAATGGTTGGGTTCCATGTTTTTTCTTATCACCAGCCAAATAAACTACCAATTATGATCATATGAAGAACACAAGATGAAAATAAATAAAACTCCATGCGGGGAATGAAAATTGGGAATTGAATTAATCATATTCCATTAATTGATGTAGTAATCAATGATCTCATAGGATAATAAAAGATATAGAATGACATGCATTCCGAATTCAAGGAAGATAAAATAGCATATGTAATCGAATGATTTAGCCATGATGAAATTTTCTAGTTTAATATATATTAATTAAAAATGTGATAAAAAGGGATTAAAAAAATTAAATAAAAAACATAAATTAATTTAAATAGAACACTAATAAATAAATGTTTTACATAACTATCAGTGGTGAGATCCACAAACTCCATTCCACCCCATCTTCAATCAATGATCCATTGTCAGTCGCGAAATGATTTCCACCACAATCCATATCTCAATTCTTTTGTGTTATGTGGATAACCCTAATAATTTACTATACATAGGTTTATATAATGTAATATTAGGTATATCACTTAAAAATATAATAAATTAAATTTACATTATTTATTTTTTTTATTAATCCACCCAAGAATGCTCTTAAACCAAACACACAATGAGAAAAAAAATATTCCATGTATTGTATAAAAGCAACATTCTAGATTCAATAGTGGTCTCATATTTCCCATCTGGAAGAACATTATAGAGATATTACAGTATATTAGAATAAAATGGGAATTTTATATAATATATTTATTGAATATATTATATCAATAATGAGGCATCAATGCCCCTGAATTCCAGAATTGAATCAACATATAGCATATAAAGTATTCCTTAAAATAATCAATAGTTTTACACAGAATCTTTTATAAAATCTCCCTACGTCATATATTTTAATCCCTAAAAAACTACTCAAATAGTTGAGGGTTTGTATCTTTTATCTCGTTATCCCACTCAATAAGTGCTCACATAATAATTCAAGTGCTTCCATTGGATAACAATCTTGGGGAATGTGTACCCATGAAGGATCTCCTACAAATATTACCCAATCCTTGTTGGGTACTCTATAATGATTTCTCTATCCTTAATGATCATTTCACCCATGTTATTAACACGTGATGGATCATGCACGTATGTTCTCAACTGTGACACATAAAACACATTCTATAAACAGTTTAACATTTTAGGTAGGTCAATGTAGTACGCATGTCAAAAACCAAATATAGTATATAAAAAGGTCCAATGTACCTCATAATGAATGTTAACCCAATATAAATATCAACAACCTGCATAGAGATCATTCATTTAGTAAATCATAGTAACCCTCTCCAAACATTAATGGATTTCATCATCAGTCTTTATAGGACTTCTGACTACAATGATAACCCTCATCCATTATGGAAAAACTAAACCATAAATATTTTGGATCACAATAATTTTGGGTCGTGAGTGGTGCTTCCTCTAGATAATTATTATATAGGGGTGACATATAGGATATCACATAAAAACCCCCAACTAGTGCCACATTGATAGTTGGCTGTAAAATATTTTTTATGAAAACACAACCATGGTTAGGGGATCATCCCCACTATGTAAAAATTCATACATGAAATCCCAAAACATATCGTCTAGAGAATGAATTGTCTGCTTCATCTGAACCTTCATCTAGGGGTGAAATGTCATGGTCAGATCTAACTGAGTCCCAAAGGCCGCCTAAAATCCTCTCTATAATCATTAAATGAATTGAGCCTCATTTTCAGAAATAATCATTATAGGAACCCCAAAAATACAGAATATATCTTTCATGTAAATTCAGACCACATTTCATATTGAACTATACTCTATGATGGCTCTGTATTTGGTCAACATTGAGTTTTTGACAATAATAACCTATAGAGAATCATTTACACTAGTCGGTCATGAAATCCCTATCACTAATTCCATAGAGACTCCCTCACACATCCACTTAAGATCATCAAGAGATTAAAATAAACTACTGGATCATGGTGCTGAGTCTTCACTTACTAACAATGAGACATGTAAAGAATTTGTTTTGCACACCTCTTTATTTTGGGCCATAAAAACAAACATTGAAGGTCATGGAACTATTTCACACTATTATATGTACTGTTTGGGGGATGTATGAAACTCCATTATTACCTACTCTCACATAATCATTGGTACCATCATCCACCCTCAAAAAGTCTTGACATTCTCCCCAAGTTCATAAAATATACTAAAGAGAACATCCAATGGATATATAAACATGCAAGGTATAACATTAAAAATCTACACGTTGAGCCTCCATAACATTATGATGAATTAGTGGGGTAAATTCCATAAATTTGAGGTAATGTTCACCATATTCATCCACTACTGAAAACTAAAACAAGGCCCAAAAATCAATAACTCAATGATAAACTATGAACAAGGTCTCATAAAAAGAGGATCTTCCACCATGTCCCATTTTCATGAGTATAAAAATATGAATTAATAATAAAAGTGGATCTCTAGCCATATCTTATATCTCACGTGAATATCTTTCATTGAGTATATATAATTAAATCTATTATAGTAAGAATATATGATAAACCACATACCAATAAGGTTTTGTCTCCACATATTCTGGGAAACTACCACCACTACCAGCTAAAGAATGTTTGGCACATAGTTCTGCTCACGGGGTCTCATCTCTCAGTACCCATAATTAATTACTATTACCTCTATATTAGAAAAATCCGTGACTAGTTCTATAGGGACTACATAACTCCAAATACTAAACACCATCCTCTTACAGTCTCAAGATGGGTGTACTAATATACCTCTTTTAAAACTCCTAAAAATATTTAGAAGCTATCCATCCATAATAGTAGTTTCATCATTATGTTAATATTAGTTAACGGTGTTGATATAATAGAGAACTCGATTGAATCTATGAGAGTATCATTCCATACTAATGAAGTTATGATACTTTAGCACACTATTGGGCAGCTCCCAATATAACACGGACTCAACCATTATAGGTTCCACTGCTAATCCCTCTTATGATATGAGACGTCCTAGGTAGTGGACCTTTTAAATATAAGAAATAAACTATGAGATACTTTTATATGGATGGTTATCATGTAGTATGTGTGGTAATGTCTTAAAATATCTCACAAACTCTTCCATTGATCTAGAGTAAACTATTAGTTAATCGACAAATACTACCATGAATTGTTCCAAGAAAGGTTGAATGATATGGTTAATAATTCCTGTGAAAATTGTTGGTCATTTCTTCATTCCAAATAGATTCATCATGAAATCAAGCTCACCATTTTGGAATCAACATACCCACTCTGGTATATCCACATATTGTACATAGAGCTAGTGATTACCTGATTTTATGTCAATATTTTAAATCCACCTCACCCATTTAAACCACTCAAAAATGACACTGATCATATAGAGTAGATAAATATTCCTAGAAATAACATGATTGAGGTTATAGTAATCCAAACATAACATCATTCTCTCATCCAGCTTTTTAATAAACAAAATTACGGTTATAAAGGGATACACATTGGGTCTGAAAAAACACATCCCTCTATAAATCCTATAACTCTACCTTTAGCTCTTGATTCATTGAGGGGTCCATCCAATATTATAAAATAGATAAGGAGGAAATATATTGGTGAATATATATGTTGAAATAGATTTTTTGGTAGAATGTTAATGATGAAATCTCTTCATGATGAAATCATTGTACTCTTCCACCACCACATAACACTATAATCTCAATATGTATGTTGTTTTTATAGAAATATTGACTAATAGGTGGGTAATCAACTTCATCCTCCTATTTTTGACCCCATCCCGATTATTATAGATTCTCATCTCACTAATAAATGAAACTAATGTTCCATCTATACATACAACACATCATCCACTTGAAATAGACAATTGATGCATGAATTGTGGATTTCCAGCCAATACATAGACTAAATTCATAAGAAGTAATCATGGACGGGAAAAACAACCACATAAAGATCCCTAATACATTTTTAAAATACAAAATTTGAGATAAGTTTATGATCACTAAATATCCTCCTATAAGAGTCTCCATGAACAAGAGTTGATTCAAAGGCACAAACAAAATCTCAATATATATAATAAGGGATGTGTAATGGAAAGAGTAGTTGACTCATATGTTCAACAGTAATAAAAAAATAGTAAATAAGACATTCATCATACTTAAAAATCATCCCTAGATGATCTAGGTAAAAATGGCTCAAATGTCTACAACTTCCCTCATCCCTGACCACCAACCCCAGGATGTTTTTGTAGACCACTAGGGGTGGTTGTGAAAATTGATCAAATTGGTTACCAACTTTTTTATCTCAGCTAGCTCATATTCCATGTCATTATCCCTATATTGAAACTTACTATAGATATTATTTAGGCCAAGTTATTCTATTTATCATATGAATGTAATCCATAATATGGGTGGGAAAATACCACATGAGATATACCCCTCACCATTGGGGAAACACTTCCTTAACTTGGATGACTATAACAGTCCTCTTATGCTTAAAATATATATCATATATCTTAACACTATATCTAAAAATACATATCTCTAATTGACACCTATGACTAACATCATCTACTAGCTACCAATTTTTCAAATATTGGTTCCCACTATAAGTAATCACTATCGACAACTACTCCACTACGAATCTCTCCTCTAACAAGGCTCACTGTAGCATGTAACCCTATAAAAATCAAAATAGATATCACAATAGCTCATATATATCATTATATACGATGATAAATGGTTGATTCTCAAAGGAACTCATATTTAACCATATCCATGTTGTATAGTTTGACATTAGTGAACCCTTACACACCCTTCTCTACAGTCATGCTACCCTACTGAAGCTCCATAAGCTCCTAGATGTGTACATATTTTAATGTATCTGGATAAAACTACTATTTGAAGAGAAACTAAAAATCATTCTAAGATAAATTATTATCATCACGTGTCTATGTTTCTAGACTCCATCATATCCCTCCATAGCCTTGGATAATGCTCACCCCTTAGAAAACCGTCTAATTGGGAGGGGTCCTAATAAGAAGGAAAACACTCCCAACATCTTCATGAAAGTCCTTTTTTACCAGAGGGTTTAGAACACTCCAAAACCTAAGGGTTCCCTACCTATAAATAATAATTAGTGTTGTAATCATGTTAACATACTCTAACGAAATTGATATAGAAACAAGTATCTCAATATATGGAGGTAATATTTGAAAACTATCATAAGGTACCAATTCATATATAGGACCCAAAACTGAATCCTTATCAAAAGTCATATCATCTTCATGATAATTCTATGGAATCTATGTTTGTTTTTATGAGGGATTAATCCATAATAGTTATCTACATACCATGATTGATGTATATATCTTGGAAGACGAATTATAAATAGCTTGGGAACCACAACATAATTATATTTGATACATTTACCCATGTTTTCATTGCAACTGGTGACTAAATGTATCGATTCAACAAGAAATATATTCGAGTATTGATTAATGGATACCTCATCTACCACAAAATTATTGGGTTCCGGCTAGTTCGTTCTTAAATGGATACACATTAGAAATTTTTTTCAAATTCCTAAACAAAACCACCCATCTACAAAATCAATAAAATATTGTTTAATGATCATCCTACATAGATAAAATATATCACAACCTGATGCACTAGGGCCTACCTATCTTGAAAAACCCATTTGTGACACCTCAACCCCACCTATAATTTTCCAAGGGGTAAAAATTATCACAAATAAGGCATTGGAGACATTCTACTAAGGTACATGTACAAAAATACACATATCAATAAACTAATACATTACTGAATGATGAGATAAAACTGATTCCAAAATTAATGAATATATATTTATCCCACATAGAAGTATGAAAAACTATGGGAAATCCTAAATGGATAAATATAAGGAAACCAAAATATTAAAATGAATCTAAATAAATTGAAAAGGGGGAATACTATCAAATTTAACTCTTAGAACCTACTATGGTATGTTTAGATAAACAATTATACACCTCCACCAAATCCACATAGGACACATACAAAAGTAATCCCTTCTTCTTAAGATTAAATATGTATAAGATGATTCTTTTCTAGGGGGATTGTACACTTACACAGTAGGAGATCCAGAAATCACAAAAAATAATGTGTCTGGAGTGTATTCTTCTCGTAATCACAAACTCATGTTAATCAAAATATGAGAAAATATCAATAATAAACTAGATATATTTAATATAGACCCCAATTATCAACGATAGGATTAGAACATATTTCCAAGCGTGGATTCTACTCAAGTATTCAATGTAATGCGCTTCTAGGAGAACTTAGCCTACATGAATTTCTAACTTTGATGGTGTCAATCGGAGTGGTCATTATTGTTAAGAATCACCCTGAAATTTTCTTGATGGTACTCATAATATTTCAATTCACATATAGGGGATCACACATATGGCCTATTGGGACACCTAACCGTTCCTAGAGTAAACTAACTAGGATTGGGAACACACACCCTGATACTATGTAATGAGATACCTGAACCCTCTAATGGAATAAATGATAGAGGATCACACTTTATGCCATGTGATGGGATACCTAAGTGTACTCGAGAGTAATACCATTTAGTATATCTCCCATTAGAGGCTAAAGATGTAATTCCTCATAATACTAACCTAGTGATCGGGAAAGAGGATGCACCATAAATATACATTTCTACATTGAAGAGAATGAGATCTTAATCCTTCAATGGAAAAACTACATCACAAGTATATGGTATAATTGAACTCTCTTGTTTTCCATGGGAATTACCATATCCAATTTATAGTGCATGTGTACATCCTTCACTAATTTCCATTCTAGTTGTGCTCGTGTACCCTGTTCATGTTTAGGTTCCCTAAGGGTATTAGTTTATTTTGGATATATCTAGAACATGTACAGTAGTCATTCTCTTAAAATTGTCCATGTTTGTGAACACATAAACCTATGGTACATTATGAGCTACTGGTAGTGAGTCATATGGAATGTTTACAATCAATAGGGTGTGTGATATATATCTTTGTGCATAATTCATTTCCAACATAGAATTGGAACATATGGAATGTGTTCTAAAAACTACACTTCTTGTAGTTTGAAAACATATAGACTTTATAGACTATTATACAGGTCTTTTCCATTCCACTTCTACCACCATTTTTAATTTTAATAATTTCTGTTAATACCATATATGTGATTGAGCACTCCCAAGACATCTTTAAATTCTGTAATATAGCCACTGAATCACTCAAGAATACAACTCCCATTGCACCACATCATTGATCCTCTAAACCAGGGAAGAGAACTCCTGATCCACACCTAATCATACCTCATAACCACCTCAACATGATCATACCCTTAGTTACGTTCTTAAACCATAATCAAAACGCATTAAAATGATCCATTTGACCAGTGATCAACTATACAATAACAATGTTTTGGGTTTTGTAAAACCATCGACCAAATGAAATACAGATGATGATTTTACGGATTAAATAAGTGAAAACAAATGAACAACCAAATGGGGAATTAATATTCTACATTATTTATTTTATAATAATTTCATTTATTAAAGAATCTGAATTTCTAAGGGATAGTAAAATATGAAAAAATAGCAATTTTTAATTCATGGAATATTAAAAACATTCATAATAAAATGATCTAATCGTTAATCAAATTTTTATTGGAACTGAATTCATTTCAACATGGGTTATTTAAAATAGTTTATAAAAAATTAAAAAAATCCATAAGACATGGATTGTTCACTGGAAATTAATTGTTCTACATCTATATCATTGGTGAGATCCATGAACTCCTTGGAACTCCTCTTATTCATCTCCATTCTATTTTCATTTGAAAAATGATTTCCTCCACATATTATATCTCAAATCCCAATGGTTTATGCAGATAATCCTAGGGTTTTTACATAAGAATAACTATTTAGAGGAGGATAATGTATGTCCATTAGAAAATAATAATTTTTTTTATTTTATCTATATATTAACATGTCAAAGACCTCTCTTATAATAAAAACAATATTATCACAAATATTATCTCCATCCTATTGTAAATACAACATTTTAGATTTAATGGGGATCTAAGATTTCATATCTAAAAAACCATTCATAAAATATTCCATTTAAACAAAATTACATGTGCATGATATAATGTATGATATATATTATTATATCAACACCAAGTCTCTATGGGACCTAAGAACCCACACAAAAACAATTCATAACTATAATAACATGATATAAAATATTTGAATGTTTTATAAGGAAAAATAGAATTTATTACACCAATAGAGTGGGTAGCTTCCCATCATAATCCATATAGTAATAATAACCTAAATTCCATATAGGTGATTTATTAAACATCTTATGTACACCAATACCATTGATTAAGTAATATTTTAATATAAATTGAGTCTTATGAAAATATTTGATCTTGTATATTGATTGAAAAAACTATTGGATAAAAATAACAAAATCCTCATCCACATAATCTGTGGTTGAGGATATATTCTTCATGTTATCTATCGAAACATGTCTCTAATGAAAAACTTTTGTCCCACCATTGGATGACTATGTATGTGTTCCCCTTAATATTCTTTATTAAATATTCAAAAAAATTATGTTTTAAAATGAAGTCAAATTATTAACATTAACTCATCAACTATGACTTAGTTCCACTTTATATGGCCTCAATTGGGAATTGGGTCATCATCTTCCTCATTTGGTGATTCTTTATTCACTAGATTCAAGTATTACATGACTGAGTTATATCTTAATGGACCAACACATCTAAACCTGATTGTGTTCGTTATCATCAATCAGTTTCAAACCAGTCTTCATATCCATTATCTGAATTTGATCTTCAACATAAAATAATACTTTAATTAGATAATTTATATAATCCATCAAACTAATTTTATATATTTTCAAGTTATAGAGATAGTTGTTCAAAGAATTATGATCCAATCCACCTTAAAAAATATAAAATAATGAATCAAACATACCAGAATATTCTTTTTGTAGGTCACATTGTATATGAAATTTTCTAACATGGGAACCAATAAATATAATAAGAGGATATAGCCTGAAATATCATATTAGATTAATATTATAAAATTTCACAGGAGTTTGTCTATTGGATACATAACATATATTTTGTTTTCCACATTAAAAAACTAAAATATTTTTTCATGAATATATCGAATGATGAACCCCTTAAACTAACATATGAGAAAGAAATTATGAATTTCTAATTAAAATTCTTCAAGACTTATGAAAACCTGGAATTTTATAAAAGAAATATTTTTATGTATTCCAAGCCATTTGTCTTAGAAAAGAATCTACTTGCACACTAGTAAAAAATATATTAGAATCTCACTTAAATGATTAAAAAATGAATCCAATTTTAATATAAATATAATAAATATATTACAAAAATTTCATTATTTTAGAAAAACGTGTCAGAAATTAGTATCATTTAATTTTTTGAAAATTAAATTCATTGAACCAATGAAATTTAAATACAGCATCTAACACACTAAAATTTATATTTATAATAAAATTCACTAGAAAAATGAATTTAAATTGTGTGAAAATAAAATTGTAGATCATTGATCAATTAAATACTATATAAGAAAAATATCATGAAAATATTTGAGGAATTTAAAATTCAACCCAAAATAATAAATTATCATGTATTTTTCATGAAAAAAAATTTAAACAAACAAATTATAAAATAATTAAAATATGTTATAAAAATTTATTAATTAAAGGCCACAACAACTAATGGAGTATATATTGTATAAGAATTATAGATATGAGGAGGTTACATGGGGTAAACTATCTAGTAAATTGGTTTTGGATAATATTGCATGTGATTAGTAGAGGGATAGAGATGAGCAATAAAGGAAAGGATTTGATCTGAAATTATGGAGGACGGTGTGATAAATTATATAGGTGACATAGATGAGGATAACTTTTATGTAAATTAAATGGGGACAGATTAGGAATTCCCAACTATATGAGGAGTAGTCATTCATATCACACACTATGTTTCATTTTAATTATAATGATAAGGGTTTACATAAATTTATAAATATCACATTGGGTTTTACTTGAGGTCACAAAACATGTATGTCGGTCTTCGAAATATGAGTGTGTTTTGGGGTTTATTCTTAGATAAACAACATAATAATCGACACAATGTGGGTGAAAAGTAATGAAATGTATATTATACCACATGAATTGGTTATTTTTATTAGTGATATTGAATAACCCCTACGCCTCACAAATACCGTGTCTAAATAGATGGCATGTTGTGACTTATAAGGTGACTTGACCCGAGGTTTACAGGCTGTACACACATGATTTTATAATGAAAAACCCACATTGTATACTCTATTAGGAATCACATTATATGCGGAATATATACAATGGTGGGAATTTATTAAATTCTAGACCCCCTACCATCTATCATATGTAATGTCTAGAAGTGTACATTCAATGTACTAGGTTATAATCAATGTTTTACAATTCATAACACCTAGGTTTTAGAACAAAAAAAATTAAATAACCTATAATAATTTATTTTAGATAGAGGGAATCATGGAATGATACTCCGGGACATCAAGGACCATTTACCTGATTTTATGGGTAGTATATGGATATCATCACAATGGTGGAATTGAAAGGGTTTGGGTGATTCATTAGAGTACAAATGGGGTTCACATGCTCCCATGGTGATATTCTAATAATAATACATATTTTCCTCCCATGTGATATGGAAACAATAATTCCTTATACATATGGGTTATGGGTAATACATATTGGAAACTTTATGAATAGGGTTAAAACTCCCTCAATATTTATGGGAATGGACCCTTTATAGTATAATAATAATGTTTATCTCCTATATGATATGTTGTGGGTTTCTATCTATAGAACTGAGTACTCCCTCAAGAGATAGGGTATAAATTCCTAAAACTTAAGTGTAGGAACATTCTCGATATTATCATCACTCAATGAAACATGAGTCCTCCATAGGGTTTGGGACTCCCAAAATTGAAAAATATTCCGACGTAATATGTATTCCCCCCACAGTGGTAATAAAGATAGAGCATGAAAATTATGTGGTTTAGGTAGTTTCAAAATAGATATATATTGGGTTATTTTGATCTTGCTACATGTTCAGCCATGTTTATACCTTTGTGATGTAATTTATAGTTGGGTTATCGACATTGGGTTCAATGTGTAATTTGTTACCCTAGTAATCTAATGTTTATTGTTAAATATATCCCATTGTGGAGTTGGGATATGAATACATGGGATCATATATAATATATGGTTCCCTTTAGTATAGATCATATATAGAAGCTTTTAGTATGTTTTTATTAACCTCATTCCTGGGTTTTGGATTAGTTCTATTTCAATAATTATATTATTGGGAAATCTTATATAATATTTTTATACGCACCCCTTTACGAGACATTTTCCACACATGTCCTTCCTTTGCTGACATCATATATTTTAGAGTTGTATTTTAACGAAGTTTTAATTATGTAATTATTATAAATAATTCATAGTAGAGTAAGGGGGTATAATGTGGGAATTGTTATAAATGGATTTTATTCAAGAAGATCATGAAACATGGATATTTATTCAACTTCATAGGGTTAGTTTTTCCTAATTACTTTTTAATATAAATATAAAATTTTCCCTTAATCTATTTACCATATAACTTTATTATAATTGGTTTTGTTCCATGTACATATTTTATAAAAATTGGGTTTTATATTTATATATTTCATGTTCATTGGTTAAGTCTTGTGTAGGAGTAGTATATCCGTTAGAGGTTTTAATTAGCTAGGACATCCACTAGTACAAATATATGTTTTATACATATGGTATTTTGTATTTTTAATATTGGATTTCTTAGAAATGTTATTATATAAAGCATTGTACAGAGATTCATATGTTTTCTATTAAAATGGATGTTAAAATAATTATTTTTAAAAAAATATATATTTTAGAAGTTTAATTTCATTAAACCCACATCGAAATATTTATTTGATGTCATTTTTTTGATTACCGATGTCAAAATAAATTTTATACATCTTTTATAAAAATAAAATGATACATTTTCTTTGAAATTGGTTATAAGAAAATAAACAAGGAAATTAATGAATTTATTTTACCTATTTATATTAATACAACATACATGGATGAAAAAATCAAGAAATATTGAAAATTAAATAAAATAAAATAAAATAGGATAAAACATTTAGTTGAGAAACAATGCATATCCTTGTTGCATTGTGGTTGGACATAATTTTCCTTAAATAAAATATTTCATTAGGGATCTAGAGTTGTTTTCTGTAAGGAATTTCAAAATATGGCTTTTATATATTATTACGAATCATTTTATTTTAACATTATCCAAAAAAAATTCATTCATCATAAAAAAATTATTGTTTACTAGTAAATCAATTATTTAAATTAATAATATATAGATAAAACAAATCTAATTACGTATAAATAAATTGTTATAATTATTTATGTAATAACAGATGCTAGATAATTATTTTTTTCATTCTGTATTAAATTACTCAAGTTAAAAACATCTCCAAAAATGATTACATGTTTATTATATACATAACCAATGTGAAATTTATAATCAACAGTTGTTTTATTATAAATATAAAAACTCTAAAAATCATTTCTCATTATAATTTTCCCCTATGGGTTTACATTTTTAGTGGTAGATTATATTCATATACATTTGGAGGTAGTCATAGAATAGAGAAGTTTCCTTATTGATTGCCAATGTGGGGTGTTGATGGGTAGGGATGCTTCATAAAATTTTCAATATATTATTATAGCATATTATTTTTATTTATCCATTTAAAAAATTATATTATAGTAGAAAAATAAAAAAAATTATTTTGTTATATTGAAAATAATATATAACTCAAAATTTAGTATTCCATTACATTTTTATCCATCATAAGGGACTTAATTGTAGAAAAATATAAGTAATAAACATTAAAGAAAACATAAAGTTCCTTCACTAAACAACCATTCAATGAAAGTATAATATAGGAAATAAAACACACTTATTTTATTTGAAACATTATTATACAGAAAATTAAATGAGTAGTTTCTTCCAAAATCAATACATTTAAAATACTATTTTAAAAATATTTTTTTTAATAATGGTATCCTTAGAAGTTCCAATTAAAAAAATTAAAATAAATAAAATATCCAAAATAAATTAATTTAATTAAATTATAATATTAATCATTAAATAATATGGGAATTTTTTAGCTCAAGATTAGAATTTTAGGTCTATTTTCAAAAAAAATCAAAAATTAGAACAATTTTTTAAAATCAAATTGAAATAAGAATTTCAAACTATTCCCTAAAGGGAAATGGTTTATCAAGCATATACCAACATATTTATCACCAATTTTAACAATAAAATATCCATCAATGACACATTTTATGTATTTTAGTTATATATTTTATTTTCTTTTCTTTTAAATATGAAATCCATTTAAACATAATTAAATTTATTTTTATCAAATAATTTTTAAAAAATAGGCTTCAAAATAAAAATTTTGAATTCCCATGCATGGGTAATCTATAAGGAACATATTTGTATAGTGAAAACTATCTTATCGAAATTTAATATATAATGTGTCACATGTGGGTAATATTTTTTATAATATTTTTTTAAACTAGATGAACAGTCTATGATTTTAGTACGAACATTAATTTTTAAAAGGAAAATAAGTAAATGAAAAAAAATCATACATGGTTATGCCTAGATCTTACAACATGTAGGCATATCATATTCATCATAAATAATAATAATCTAATTTCTAATAGTTTAAATATTCATATATGGAGAAAAAATGAGGATCATGAAACCACCAGAAAATTTCAAATATGGTCTAACAATATTGAAGTGACTCATGAATAACATGGGTTTTGTTTAAACCCCGTAATCAATCTCTTTCACAATATATAATAATATTTGTTTAAAAATTAAATAAAAATTATATATAACTTATAATAATTTTAATTATAAACATGATTTGTAATATTAGAAAAAAACCATAAAATCTAGAAAATATGAACATAAACATTCAAAAATAACTATAAAACATATTAATATTACAATTTAAATATATACATTAAATGAATTTTCATAAATAGAAATCAAAATATATTCTTCTTTTAATGTAATAAATCCTTGATTAATATTATCCTATTCATTAGAAATAAAATATATAATAAAACACTATCTATTAATTATTTATATTTTAGTTAATATAAACTATCATATTATTCGAAAAATGGAGTAACTCCCATGAATGATTATGTTATCTAATGCACGATAACCTGTAGAAACCTACCAAAAATCATGAGATTCATAAATATTGGATTATATAAATGAAATACATAAATATAAATTATATAATTCCCCTTTTAACTCATTATTTTACCATTATTATATTGTAGAAGCTTATATATGTGTTACTTTCTAGTTTTAGATTTTCAAATATCCAATCTACTTTAAATATCATACCCTTTATCATTTATTTTGATCTAATATAATTTTATAATTAATATCACCAAAATTATTGAATAATACACAAGTCATGATATCATAATGCCTCAAGTGCACCTCCCGATTTCCATAGGCTATTGTAAGCACAATAGGTTCAATGAAATTTGTGTGTTAGAATGTTTACTCTATATAAACCCAAATAAAAACTATACAATCCCATTGAAAAATTACAGATTTACTATTGGGAGTATAAATAATTGGAACCAAATTATAGATGCCTAGGATGAAGCTAATAGTATATTATGTTATCTAGATAATAGGAATTTCACAAACAATAAACCTAGAAACATATAATATATAAGATCTAAAAGAAAAATCAATTTTGTCTAAAAACTGAGTAAGTGTTGTGTAAATATTAATTCATATTCTTAAGGATACATTCATTACAATAAGAATAAAATAATAAATACATAAAAGTATAACTGACCTAGAGAAATGCTAAGGAAATCCCTCATGTCATATCCAAAACTATTACTCTAGTTCCTTTAAAGAGACAACCTGTACTACACGAAATAAAAGTTACTAGCTCCTATGGCTAAGGAACATTACCTTAAATATGTTATTTTAAAAAGAATCTACATGTGTCCCATATGGTCACATACATGGTGTGAGTATGAAAATAAAAAATAGTTAGTCACTACCCTAATCCTTAACCACCCATTTCAAGCTATGTTGTATATGGAAAAATAGAAAAATAATAGGAATATACTAAATAATTGGTTCGGAAATTAAAAATATCATAGATTAAATTGAACTGTTTATAATATGTTGGGGAATAATTTCATACCATCCCATATTATTGGATTATTTTATACTATGTTTTGTCATCCTTTCTACCCATCCCAAGGAAATGAAATCACATATTATATTAAATAATGTTTCATGTCCCATCTCATAGGGAAATGAGAAAGGTGTATAATGAGTCAGGGAACCATGATACCCTCTTAATACAAGAACTTATCCATCGATTATATGTATACATAGTGTCCTTTTATATATACACAATATACCTTTTATTTTGAAATAATTTATAATCATTTATTTTAATGAGTAAATAAATATCCCATCGAATAAAAGGCCATTCTAAATGAACACTTTCTCATAAAAAATATACAATCTATATACATTAATTATAAAATCCAATATTTTCTAGGAATTAATTTATATATGATAAAAACATATATAATAACATGGACATGTTATGTATACATTCAACATAGTGTCTTTTACATAAAACATATATAGAAATGAAGAAATATTTTTCATAGATTCATCAAGAAAAAAACGTTACAAATTTCAATAAACAAGAAGAAAACGTTTTTAGAATAATTTATTTATATTCAAATAAATTCAGTTGACCCCAAACAATTTATATATCAACTCACTAAGAATGTGGGTCGAAGAAGGGGTTAACCTATTTAATAAAATAAAGAATGATTATCCCGGGTGAAAAGAAAGAATATTACTCAAAGCCTGAGATTTAAAATTACCATCAAAAGGGAACTTAGGAATTAATGTACTAAAAAAATATAATAGAAATCATGAAAGATAAATAACGTTATTACATTTTACTCAATTTTTATGAACATATTCAAAATCTAGGTTGAACGAAAAATAAGTAAATAAATGTTATGAAAGAATATATATAAAAAATAAGGATATGTTATTATTCATAAATGGAAAAAGGTGAAGAAAAATATTATAGGAATAATGAAGCCATTATTTGTTGAATACATGATCCCACAAAAAGATGAAATAATTTTGACAATGGTTTAAGATGATTTTTATTGAGAGTGAAGGAGATGGAAAGAGAGTACCAAGGGAAAATGATAATTGATGAAATGTGGATAAATAACATTACCCATGAGTTTTTGGGTTACAATTTATTCCACATAGTGTTGAAAATACAATTTTGAAAATGTATTGTTACTATATGTCTACTAGGTAACTGAAATAAGGCCACAATGTGCCTAGTGTCTTTATTAAAATCTATTTCATCCACCATACCCCCCACAAAGTAACACTTCCAACTATAATCAATATAAATTAAAAAAATAGGGAGTTAAAATAAATGAATTTATAAGGAAACTATGCTGAAAATATATTTCTCAATTCACCCCATAATACCATTTCTTTCCCATTATAATAGCTTCTTTAATTCAACACCTGAAAACCCCAAAACAAAGATAAAATAATGAAAAAAATGTTTTTTTATTTACATAGTTTTATCTAATCCACTTTTTAAAGAAGTAAATTAAAATATTTGATGATCTATCATAATAGAAAAATTAAAAATATCATCACAATTTTGTCCTAAAAAATATGAACTTCTTCTTCCTAGAAAATAATTATATTGTTTTGATGGATATGTACACTATGGTCTGAATTTTTTAAATAAATTTCAGAATCCAAATCAGGGTTCCCATAAAATTTTTTTTAATCCTACTTAAGTATAATATTTTTTATCTATAGTCATTTTAATGACATAATCTCTATTTATGAACATAAATTACTTCTCCATTGTGAATTCTCAAAATAGACACTAAATATTATATTCGTATCCCTTAATGAAGTGATGACCTCTCTAGTATTAAATAGATAATAAATTTAGAGATTAATGGAACTAATATTTTAATATCACACTATAATCACATACATTAGAAATACATTTATTTATAGACAGAATTTTAAACTAAATCATAGATAATATATTTATCATTGTCATGAAATTATTCTCTAAATTAGATATATCAAATCATAGAGAGATAAAGTAAACATGAAATTTATGTAACTATTGAAAATCAAATCCTTAATGAAATTTCAATATAATATTATCCAATGTTCATTATCAACCTAATATACGTAAAACATATTCATAAACTCCAATCATCACTTAGTATCTTTCTCAGATATTTTAATACAATATTTTATTGAATATTTTTTTTAATATTGATGCAACAATGTCATAAAAGAATCAATAGTTATAGACTCTACACACGGATGATTAAAAATTACTTCCTCCTCAAATATTTATATTACTACCTCATATAAATGATGAATATGATGAATCAAAACAATAAATTATTACAAATTTTAACAATTATATATAAATATATTTTATACATGGGTAATTCCAATGTTTTCCCCATAAAAAATAGTTAATTGTTTATCACATGACACATTTATTTCCTGATATAATTTGAGTCATAATAACATAAATATTATAATATCCTATATTTATTACATTTTTCATAAAAAATTTACATAGGTTACCAAAGTCCTTACGGGGAATCAGAGTGGCCCTCATTGTCTATAGATATATTCTATAAACTAATATCTTAAACAAGCTTGTATAATAAATTTTTTCTTAATACTGTTTAAATAAATAATAATTAATACTTAAAAATAATCATTGTTATGTAATTATTACAATTATATAATGGAAAAATCCAATGAGAACCAAATATTAATAATTGTGGAAACCAAGTGTGACCGCTAAAGGGAAACACCACTAGTCGTAATGTTAATAAAAAGCACCATGGGTACAATCACACATTAATTGGAAAATACCATTAAAATTATGTATATTAGAAACTATATCAAAAATTTCACCCATTATGAATACAAAACTTGAAAAATCAATGAAAGAAAATATTACACAATGTAGAATTCCAAAAATAAACCCTGATGTCAAATCCCATCAACATAAGAAATATGATTAAATTATAGGTCACCAACTACAACTAAACATTAATGTATGTAATATAGTATACCTTGAAATTAAAAAAAACAATGAATGTGTAAGAATATAAATATACGTAGTGTATATACTATAAAACCTCGCGTTTCCACATGAGAATAAAATGGTAAAGGATATATGGATGCATGAATAAAAGAACATAATAATAAATATTCTTAAATATCAGTTTCCTCATATATTACATCAAATAGACTCTTCCCTTGCATTATAAGAATTCAATTATTTTATCTCTCAACGCCACCGGTCTTATTATCATCCCCTATCATCCAAACAATACAATATCCTCAATCACCACATCATATCACCACCAAGAAATAAAATATCCTTTTATTGTCGATATTTATAATTAATTGAATATAACAATAAAATTATCATAATATATATAAAATAAAAAATGTTATTTGAGAATAATTGAAATATAACTTCAATAACTATATATTTACTCATCTATAATAATAATTACTCTACTTATAAACCAGTACTCCTCACCAAAAAAAATATTCCCATAGCATCACCACTATCTAAATAACATAACACAAATTAATTTCATTTATCAAATATATTTAATTTCAACAACTCAAAACTAAATCCCTTCAAAAAAATAATAATTTATAAATATTAGAAATTCAGATATAATCCCCATATCCATATTAATTACACCAAATCAAATAATAATACTATAAAAACCACTCATATAAAAATAAAAGAACAATGTAATTTTTTAAAAAATAAACATCGTAATACAATATTATCAAATAATACAGGATTATAAATAGAATTTTTTAACACAATATCTTCATCATCATAAAAATTATAAATCCACTATAATGATTTTTTATTTCAATTATATATATATATTATTCAACATCTTTTTTTAAATTTAAGAATCACTATTTCTTCAACAATAATTACAAATGAAAATTGTATTTAATATTTTATAACTAAAAAATATCATTTCATATTTTATATATTTAAATTCTAATAAAATTACCTCTAAAACTTTTTTAGAACATTCTAATATAATACTAGGAATAATTTTAATTCTATTTTTAATTTACACATATCTTATCTTATTAGTTTTTCATATAAAACACTTTTTCATGATTTACATAAATCATAATCCATTTTATTTTTTATGAGTTAATATATATAGAAACTATAATAATGTAGAAAAAAAATATCCCACCACAAATAAAATATATTTGAAAACAAAATCATTTCCTATCTTATCATTGTAAATAAATATATTTATAACTATTTAAAAATTAATTCATATGTCCTCATGTCATATCATTTCATCATAATTAAATTTTGTTTATTTAATTCTATTTTATCTTTTATGATTTCTTGAATTATTTATTCATATAAAATGATTATTAATTTGTTCATCATGTAGACTAAAAACATTTATATTTTGTTTAATCCATTTTTTATATTTCTAGGGTTTAAAAGTTCTTTAATTATAAAACTGAATATAAATGATGTTTTTAAAATCATATATATATATTCATAGATATTTTAGTCATTATAAATCAATATTAATGAAATAATCATTCAATAATTGAAAAAAATACTTAATAATTTCCAAAATACAATTATAAATTTATATGAAACCTCATTACATAGTTTCCTAAGACATATGAATATGAGGAATCGATAAAAACTACATCTTGGAAGATTTTAGCTTTAACATAAATTCAATTGAAAAATAATACAAATGATTCTAAAAATTTAGAATGAGTACCTCCAATAATAGCCTAAGGATGACTTAAAATTTGAATGAGGTAACTAAGAAAGTTAATAATGGTTGAAGAATGTTCACATTGGAATTTCCTATCAAAACAAAGGTTTTAAATTTAAATAAATAGTTTTCCTGTGTATTCTTTTAATCATAAGGTAAATGATTTCCAAACATTTTTTTCAATAAACTGTAATATCATAATTTATTTAACATGAAACACATACTAAATTAATATTATTTAAAAGTAATGTCAATATAAATTTATTCGGTCTTACATACAAACCATGTACCATGAAAAAAACTATCAGAATATCAATCAGAGATCTAAGTCTCAAAAATATCCAATTCCAATGTAAACACCTCATTCCATTAGAAAAAATGTACTAATAAAATACACTTTTAATATAATAATAACTATTATTATTTCTCACACATAGTTAAAAATTGATAAAATTTACCTGATAAAACTCTTGAAAATAAATATATAATTTATTAGTCTTTATAATCAGTGAACTTCTCAGCTTAAACCTTATCCCTATGTGAAAACATAATAATCTACTATTAATATATTGTGTCTCATTTCTCCTAAATCATAACCAAATATAACTCATAATTTAGACCCATAAAATCAATTTATATTTTTCTACTTAATATACCACGTCCACTATGTTTTATTTAATGTATCCTAAATAAAATTTCCTTTACAGGTGAACAATAGAACTAATGATTTAATAAAATTATGTAATCATCACATTAATTAATATATAGGTTAAAAAAATTATTCTTTGAAGATCAATTACTTGTTTTTATGGTTTTATAAAATCAAAAAATTTCTATTCAAATATTTTTTTGTTTAAATATTATATACTTACATGAACCATATAATACATAAATATATAGAATTCTTCCTTTTATGTGATCCAAATGTCTATATTCACACACCACACTGATTCCTCTAAAAAATAATTTATCCCCTACCCATATTAAATGAATCAAAATAGAAATATTATATTTTACATGATTTATTAATTATTATAATTGTTTATAAAGTATGATTGCATATTATTTCAAAAAATAATATGTTTCACTAATCACCCCATGTAAATTTCACTCCATTTGTCTTTTAGGTTATCATTGGTGCTTATAAACCATAAAAATATTCGTTTAATAGTTTAAAATATAACATAAGTCCTATGTAATTATATGCCTTAAATATGTACTTGGGAACATCTAAATGAATAACCACATAAAATTTAAAAATATTTACTAATTGAAAATGATCATGAAATGATTTAGAAAATAAAAAATTTATTATATAAATATTTTAACATTATTTATTTACTAATATTTTGGTGGAGAGATATGATATTGGTGTTTAATTATGTAATATATGTCTATAATGGATATTATTTAGAAAAAATAGCATTCTTAATAATAAATCATTAAAAAATTTGACCATAAATTGATAGGATATTTATTTGGTTTAGTGGTGTATGTTCATAAATAATTATATCATCTCCCATTAGTATAATTAATCTACTCTAAGATAATATATACTAATTATTTATATTTTTTTCATATCCCCTCATATTTTTAATAGGTATTATGCCTTTAAAACATTAATGTCTTGATTTGTTTGGTTCATGATCTAACTTTATGATAGGGTTAAGATATAATCATATAAATTAATTATTATTTGTTCTTTTCTACACATAATGAAATATATCATATAGGTTTCTAGGCAATATGATTCTTAACCATCATGTAACAACATGGGCTAGGATTATCACTCATTTCCCATTAATGTTTTGTACAAGTCCTTGAATATACTCTTTAATCACCAAAGGTTGGAAACTATAGTATATTACTTTAACAAAATCAAAAAGGAAATATGTTTCATCAAATGGAAATAATATGATTCGGATTAGGTAAATATTGATTAATTTAAATAATAATTTAATAATTTAATGAAAACACAATAATAATAAAGTAAATCACATATTATATTAAAAATTTAATAATGTATCCACAAAAATAAGAATGACTAATAAAAATAATTACATGATTAGACAAAAAAATTGATCTAACATTGGGATCCCCAAACCCACAAACCCAGAATCATGCGTGAATAAAAACCTTCTATATATAGCTTCTTGGAAATGAACCGATGTTAAACAATTTTATCCATAAATACATCAAATATTACAAATAAATATGAGTAAAATACCATTGAAGTAAATTTTTGGTTTATAGTTGTAGATAATTAATAAGAATATTTAACTAATAAAGGCCATGCATATCTCGTCTAACAGAAATTTGTACCACAATATATGAATTTATAGACTCTATAATATTCCTTCAACATCCCCCAAAACATTCTCCAAATAATTTTTTCTGTTAGAGATATCATCTATAAAAGATGTATTCATAACCTTTAGAAATTTAAATATAAGGGGTGATATTAAATTCTCAATAAGGGTAATCATAATAAATAAATATATAGTATCATAAGTTTGAATAATATGGTAATACATGTGAATAAAAGAAAAAATAATCAAAATAGTACTATAATCAAAATTAGATTTGTACATAAAATATCCATGGTTGAAATATAAATAAATTAATACATGGATTACAATAGATGGTTCCCTAATAATGAAATTCAGAATTCTAGATAATTAAATTCATGATCAATCATATGAAACCATTATTATAGAGATCATTATATTACTATCACGACCTTTTAGATAATATTTTATATCGGGAAGGTATAAATGAAAGGACTTATGATAGTTTGTCTCATGAGACTAGTGGATGCATCAAAGGGATATATAATATTGGGCCCCACATGTCACTACATTATGTCCAATTAATTTATAATATGAATGATATGAATATCAGTAAAATGCATAATTAAATTTATTAGTAATTGACAAATATCCATTTTGTGATAGAAATATATATAACATCAATGATTTTTAAATAAGTAAATTGCCTAACATGGACATAATTCATCCGGATGTCAATGATTATTAGTTGATAAATACAAAAACAACACCATATAAAAATTCTCAAACATATTTTTTGATATAATTTTTCATTTAATTTGGAATATTTCTACAATTAATAAATTTAATATCATCAAACATAAGCATCAAAAAAATTACACCATATTGATTAATGGTTATATGTTTATGTCAATAATGTTCCCCATCAATCAATGGACGAAATCTGGTTTAACACACTTTAATTCATGGATGGAATTATATAGTGTTAACAAAGGAAATTAATCGGAAGGAATATTTTTCTTCTATCAATAATTTATTTGGAAACAAAAAAGTTAGTGATTGATTTCATTGGTTTTAATAACATAATAAAATGTATGATAAAATTTAGAAGGTAAAAGCAAAAAAACATTTACACCATAAAAAATGAATCTAGTTGAGAATAAAAATTATATCTCAATAACAAAAAATTGAGATACATAAAAAATTCTAGTAATGATAACATAATAATGAAATCGCTAAGATATGAACACCAAAAAATTAAATATATCCATTTTAGTTGAACATACTCTTGAATTAAATACACATTATAAAAGAAAATATTGTTTAAATTCTTCAACATGTCTCATGGAATTATGAATCTAGTCCAATAGTATTTACAACATTAGATACATTGGAATTAAAACATAATGATGGATATTATTAGAAATTAAAAATTAAATATCATTATGAATTAAATGATAATGATATATAATTGTAAAGTAGAATTAGATAAACAATTTTTATAGAGACCCTGAACTTTATTACATGACTATTACATAATTTTAATTTCAAAAACACAATAGTGCAACAGAATAAAGATTTAATGTATTAGGATATTGGAAAAATGGAAAAAATTTAAAAAATTTACATAATAATAGATAAAAATTAATTATTTCCTTTTTATCTTTCTTATTAGAGTCCCTCATGTACTACTTATTATAATTACTCATGTGAGGATATTCATCAAAGAAAGGGTTGAGAAAAATTCCCAATAAAGGGATAGATAATTTCATGAATGAATATAACATGAGTGAGATAAATCATCAACAAAAAATAATGATCATTATTGTTACATTAGATAAATATACGAAATGTGTTAATTCATTAAAATTTAATACCATGTTGTCATTGTTTACTAACACATCTTGTTATGAACGAAATAGTACCATGTTCCCACGTAACGTATGTGAATCATCATAAAATCATCATTGTGAAAAATTATATCTTTATGTTCAAACATATTGCACTTTATATAAATAAACACATAAAATTACAAAATTCATTATAACGCTATATAATTATTGGTCCACTTTTATCGTAAGAACATTTACATTTTCTTTCATGCCACATATAACATTTAACATCATTTTCCTAAAAATAAACCAAGAAATAGAAATTGGTTTCAAGAGAATTTTATAATGACTAATTTAATGAATAAAAACTGAGGATCCCAAATTAGAAA
Organism: Viscum album; assembly: GCA_963277665.1. Lineage (NCBI taxonomy): Eukaryota > Viridiplantae > Streptophyta > Magnoliopsida > Santalales > Viscaceae > Viscum > Viscum album. The sequence goes on from OY728122.1 coordinate 604,965,936, forward strand.
TGTAACAAAATACCTGTTATAAGATTATTTAGAAAGATTGAATATGAAACAATATTAAGACAAGTAAACCAAGTGTTTTTGGAATGAAATTTTATTTTAGAAAAATCATTGAATCCACTATATCTACTAAACCTCGGTGTCTCTATGCCTACGTGTCACCTCCACATTGCACCACGTCACCCACTTTGCCAATCCGTTTACCAAATCACCCTCCACAATCCAGTTGAACCTCCGCGATACCCATCACAAATCGACTCCCACCGACGCATCACTGCGATTCATCTTCGACATTAGGGTTCCTCGCTTCCGGCTTCTTCTGCCCGAGTCCACTCGCACTGCACCTATCCTCTCAATATCTCGAGGCTTCCCATCCTCGATTCCATCTTCTTCCTCTTGCATCCACTCGCACTGAACCTATCCTCTTAGTATGACTAGGTTTCCCGATATGGTTTCCCATCCCGATTCCTCTTCGACTCCGACCAACGCATCACCACGACCCATCTCCGACATTACAGTTCCTCACTACCAGGTTCTTCCTCCCGCGTCCACTTGCCTTGCACCTATCTTATCAGTATCCCTAGGGTTCCCGATATGGGTACCCATTCCGATCCTTCTTCTACTCCTGCAATCCAGCGACCACATCTGTTGATAAGGTAATCGGTCTTCTACATTGTCTAAACCTAGACGCACTGCAAATTAACCTCCATATCATTATTAGTTTTCCATATATATATATATGGTCATCATTTTTTCTGATACTACACCCACCTTTGGCTCATGATTACTTATCATTCTATTTCACGTTTATCTTCTTTGCATCGATGTGCTGCTCACCAAGTTTTAGTTCCGAGGAGGCCTTCTGTCCCCATGTCAAGTACACTTTGCTTCGCCATTATATCTATCTATTCCTTCAACAATGTTTGATTGTGTTATGATTTATATGTTGTTGTTGTGAATCGCGTCTTTAGCTGTTCTTGTAAATCATGTCTTATAAAATTTTTTCCCTCAGTCACTCCTTGGTTCCATCGCCTCTACATACTGTTTCTTCAACTAAACCTACTCCGCCTTCGCCTCCAAGAATTCATGGAACTGCTGCCTGAGCCTGAGCCAACATACCTGCATCAAGACATCAATTCCTTAAAACCCAATCCCACGTCACTGCTTCACGATATCCATGCTTGATTCTGCGAGAAACATCTGATATGTCTAACTGTCTAATTTTCTGATTCATATTCACATAGTTAGATTCATATTTCCATAGTTATGAAACCAATTTGGGTTGTAAGAATCTATGTTTATAATCTGTGTTAAGATATTTTTTGGTTCAGGTATGTTTCATTGCAATCTTCTTCATCAAGCATTGGTTGTCCTGGTTACTTATAACTCCATACACCCATTTTAGGTATGTTTCATTTCAATCACTTGTGTACTAGAGACTATTATCATCTTTTCATTTCTGGGTTTGAATAATTTATATGCGTACTCATGTGATCATATTAATGCAGGCAATTTGTTTTCCCTATTGACTACACCGTGTTTTATTTATGCACTAAAAGCATATGAACTGAATGAATTATAAATTTCCCACATTTTTTCCATGAAGGTATAGTTTACTAGGATGCTGACATAGACATGTTCTCGGATAAGATCGAGCTCAATAAAGAACAACACTGGAAAATGTTGCCTTTAGTTTTATTTGGAGCTCAGAAAGGATAACATCACTCTTCAATAGATTGGTATGTTATCTGAATGTTATATGAAAATCGAGAGTTCACTTACTGAGTTAGATGTTGCATATGTAGTTTGTGGATTGCCTATTTTTTCAAATTAATTAATTCTGTAATTTTGTAATGCTCTATCTTCAAGAGTATTTTTTTCTGCTTCCTTGCTGTTCACGAACATATTCCTTAGATGGAAGATGGTAAACAGTAATGTATGATGGTCTCCTATGAAAACATTAAAATATTACTTGTACGGGAGACTTAGAACAAAAATGCCTTCCTTTACGGGTTAGTAAATGAAACAAAGAAACCAGCTTCATATGTATTTATGTTTTCTTTATTTTGGGATGTAATCTGGGGAAAATCGTAGGGTATTATTACATCTTCTTGGTGGGTAGTGTTTGGGAATTTGATATTTTTTTCCAAAACACTATTCATTCTATAATTGGTATGTCGTTATGTTCATTTTCCCCATTCTCTAACTTTCATTTCATTAAGATGAATACTCAATTGCAGTATATGAAGTCTTAGCCACCTGGATATCTGTAAACTATTCCTTTCTTGACATAACCACAGGCTATTACCAAAATATTTAACACCACCAAAAAGGTAATTCCAGACATTTTTAATTCTGTTTTGATTAAGTGTGAGTTATTATTTTTGATGTTTTAATTTTAATAAAAGATGCTTTCTATTTTTGGTTTGCCTTTTCTATTGAAAATATATTTCTATTTTTTATAAACAGTTGCAATGTTACATATTTTCATATTAATGAAGTTCTTATATATAGATAACAGAACATGTGTTTTGTTGCAGTCTGTTTAGTTCATATACCAATCATGTTTTCTATTTTGATTAATTTGTTTCCAAATAAAATTTCAATTGTAACTATTGAATAATAGTTCATGTATAGAGATATGTTAATTACATGGAGACTTTATTGATAACTGTGCATGGATGTGACTGAATCAAACATGCAAATCCAAGACAATCACTTTTATGTTTCACTAAATTGTTGGCAATGATATGATATTCATCTAAATTTTTTAACATTGGTCATCTGTTCATTGCAAATCAACATGTTTTTGACACATTCTTGGACCGTGGTTTTAGATTTGTAGTAGGAAAAAAGGGAATGGACCTATCTGCAGTAGTCCTACGGATCCATGTCAAACCTCTGGCTGACTCTAATTCCCTATTTGTTAGGATTCAGTATCAGAGGTAGGATATCCCAATTATTCAAATCTGGGCATTTGTACTTATTTTCGGGGGTATATCGTGTCTCCCAAGGACATGTATGTTCATAAAAACCAACCATGTTGTGTTTTGGTTGTGTTCAACACAGGTTTTTCGATAGTTTAAACTATTTTAATCATACCTTATCTTCAGAATCACTGATTAATTTCACTTTTGTTAAGTCGGTCTGCCTTTACCTTCCATCATCTAGTGATATTAAGAATAATCATCCAGAATTCTCAAAACAGTGCATTTTGTTCTGTTTCCCATCAATTTGGAAGACATATCGAAGAATGTGAGCAGAAATGAGTTTTCATTTTCAGGTATCGGTGGATCATTTTGTTTCGTTTTATTATCATATTCTTTTTTAGAATTCAATAATGATTTACTTTATTATTTACTTCTACCAATAATATTTCACACATTTGTATATATCATATCCAGTACATCCATTATCTATACCCATTATATAGAATATTTGCCTCTTTCCATTTATTTTTATGGGTCTTCTGTAAATAACCCTTTGCATTAGCTTGATCTTTGTGATGGATTTTGCTTATGCTTTTGACAGTTAATGTTATCATCAATAGTTATTTTCTTTCTGTTCATATTTATTGTGTGCGGCTAACAATGGACTGTTATGAGAATCCCTAGAGATATTATGTTTTTCATCCTTTGAATTTTCAATCTATAACATTTAATGAGATATTCTTTACATGTAGAAAATTCTTTTTCCTATTTCATCTAGGGATCTTAAATTTTTTTATGTATTGATTCTGGGATACATGTACTGCCATGTGTATCATCATTATTTCTAAGATGGTTTTGGTTGCACCATTTCTATGCAGTGAAATGTTTTCAACAGATTCTATGAGCCTCATTTCTAAGACTTGTGTTTAATGATCGATATATATACTCTCATTGATGGTTATTTATGTAGGTTTAGGTGGAAAAGAAGAAAATTATTATTTCCTCTTAATTTCAGAGACTGTTGAGAATACAATTGGGTATCATTAGATGCAATGCAAGATTATGTTTTCTTAAAATATGTTGAATTTCTGTAACTTTGTGCCTATAACTGTAGCGTTTAACTTTTCTTTTTTCCCACTTTCATTTCCATCATATATTATTTGATATTTCTTTATGATAGAAATAGAAGTATAACCACCTATGAACTTATTGAGTCTTGTGTTCTCTAGCAAGGACAACTTTCTTCTTGAACTGTGAGCATGCATCTCTGAATGCTTAATTTTTTACTTTCAATTGTGAATTAATTGGATCTTTTTTTAGTGAATCCCATGATCAAGGACCTTCCTTTCATCATGAAGCAATAGGTTTCCAGGACTCTGACATAAGGATGTTCTCGGATAAGAACAATCTGACAAATTAACAAGACTGGCTAAGGTTGCCTTCAGTATTATTTAGAGCTCTGAAAGGACAACATTCCTCTTGAACTGTGAGCATGCATCTCTGAATGCTTGATTTTTGTTTCAATTATGAATTAATTGAATCTTTCTTCACTTAAAACCATCAGTAAGGACCTATCTTTATTTTAACTTCCAAATATGGAAAAAGGATGGACACAAAAAAGCATTTTGGGTTGTTTCAGATTTTGGGATTATTTAGCTCTGGTTTTATTGACTGATAAATTCTTATTTTATAATCTTCTATCCATGATTAACCATTGATTTATACATTGTTCTCTATTATGAAATTCTAGTATTATATAAAATATATGTTTAACATTTTGCAATATCTTGAATATGGATGAAATTATATAATTTGTATTGTAATCAAACATGTTTCTTGTGAACTGATCATGTTCAAAGAGAGTTTATCTTTACTTTGGTGTGGGGGGTGATTATTTCAGTATCTCATTGTTTTTTAGAGTAGTGGAATATGTTTTTTCTTTGACCGGTGGCTCATGCAATTTTTTACTTCTCTATATAAATTTCTGATGAAGTGAAATTTGTAGAGAAACTGATGCTGAAATATGATGCAAGGTATATAAAAAATGTGGAAAAGGTAACTTCATGAGTCAATTGTGCCATGCACAAAAACATTATTAATTTTCCTGATCCCACTCGATCAGTTCGTTTGTTATTTTAACTATTGTAGGGAATGATTTTACTGTCATCTAACATCGAGAAGTGTAGGTCCACTATAGTAACGAAGTAATACTCTACTGGCAGTTGATAACAAACGAGAAATGATTAATGGGGTCTGGCTCCAAGTGGCACACAATCTTCTCTTAAAAAAAATTAGTTTCTTTTACAGTTTTCACCCTTTTTTTGGTAATGTAAACTTTCTGTTCTGTTTCCTTTATTCCAAACAAGATCTATTCTTTTTTTTTGGAAATTTAAAACTGCATGTTTCATTGTTTTTGTTAATTGTTATTATTTTAAATGTATGATACTTTATGTTTTTTATTTTTCCATAATGATAACACATTTTCATTTTTTTTCAATTATAATTTATTCTAACTTCTATTGTGATGATGTCTGAGAAAATTCTGCAGCTATTCCAGATCGAATAAGTGAAAAAGTGGTGATCATGAGTCATTTGTACACTTCCTTGTTGAATTATAAATGTCACTGGGGATTTGGAATTGCTTTGGTGGGTTCATAGGTCTCCCATATTAGAAGAAGCAGGGACCCCAGTGTTTTAACTATTGATTTTAAGGGTCCAACAGTAACAACATTGAACGGTATATGAGAGCGTTCATTTTAATGGTTGGTTGTTGGTGTATCTGCATGGAAATAAAGAAGGCTATCTTAAATGGTATGTGAGAGTGTTCATCTTTATGTAGCATGACATCTCACTGAAATATTCTCTTAATTGTGTACTGTTATATTCAGATTCATAAATTTCCCATCCATATATAATCATATTGATGTAGTGATTTTCACCCTGTAGGTTTAGTTGACATTCTTTGGACGAATAGATGAGCAATGAACATTTACTCCATCCTACTCATCCTTCTCTATGAAAATGGTATACTGAAATGTGGAAATTACACATTTGATGGAATGTGTAGATTCAAGAATTTTTATTTTTTGCTGATTTATATCTTTTACTGTTTCTGTATGTAGGGGGTGCTCTGGAACCATCAATTTTTCTATCAAGGGATGATTCAAATACCACCTTGTCCCATACTCACCCTCTTCCTACCAAGGTATCTTCAATTTTCACCACATATGAAAATATGGGAGATAGTATTACCATATCTCATGAAGTTCCTAGAAAATATACTATAGAAGGGCCATCTTCAGCTGCTAGCACGAATAGAAATATATCTATTGATGAATTTTAAAATTAGAAGAAAGATTTACAAATGCAGAAGGAATTCATTGAGAAGATGAAGAAAATTCCAGTGGTGTGTGTTCCCTTTTAAATCTTTATGTGATCTTTTAGTGAAACTTTTAATTCATTCTTTTTATATGTATGTTATGACCTATGTTTGGTTGTAAAATAATTTCTACTATGTTATTTGATGATACTGCACTCTCATGGGTCACTTTCTTTCTTGTACTCAGTTCTATTTGTTTTAACCAGGGGAAAGTATTCTCATTTAATCCCTTGTACTTTAAGGGGTTAGTCCTAAAACACTTCGGCTGACATCTCCACCTATTATGGTACATTGCTACATTTCAGTGATAAGTACTTGATAATATTCCATTCATCTTTCTATGGGGTTTTTATGAGTAGTAATTTCAGGGTCTCCACTTGGTATTGCAAAAAATTCTTAGGCCCCCGAAGCCATGAGTACCGGTTCCGGGTCGCCTGCTGGTATGGATTCATCTCATCAGAATGACATACAGGTACCCAAACCAACTGGTTATGTTTTATTTTTAATTTCATTGTTGGAAATTTCAGCTCCCCACATGGGTCAAGCAGCTCCAGGACACAACACCATGGGACTGCGGTATGGCAGGAGCTCTGGAACAGGTTTACAGAAGGATGGAAAACCAGGAGTGGCAGTGACATCAACTTATATTTTCATATCAATATTGTACTGAAACTTTATTTCATACTTCATTGGGATGGTGCATATATTATGCATTGGTTATAACCTACCAGCAGCTGGGTTTGCTTATTTATGAAACCAAAAGAATGATTTAATTTCATGGTAAGTGATAATCAATAATTATTCAGTTATTTTCAACATTATTTCTTAATTTTCTTTTCCTCTATCATCTATACTATTAATAGATTATGTAGATATTCTTAACATGTTTTATTCACATTTTTTATGAAACTGTTGTTCCTTTTAATGAATTATTTCCACTAAATTTAGGTTACTAATTACCAGCCATTGTACTGTTAACAATTTTCCCAGTTTCTTTTATTTTTCAAAAATATTTTATTGCCTCTATAAGAGTAGTGAACCATATCCTCATGAGAACGCATGAACTAAGAATTATGTTTTATCACCGTGAAAATGCACGGGTGAGTAATAGTTTTTTATAAAACACAATTGGTTACATTTATATCCTAGAAATTTAAAATAATTTAATATAATAAATAATATTAAAGGAACATAAAAAGTGAAAATGTAGGGTAATATGAAAAACATAAGGAAATGAATTTTTGTTCAAGAGTTCCCCTAACCTTATGTTTGATTGCTTTATTCATTTTAATATCTAGAACCATCAAACTAAGTTCACTATTTATCAAATATTTAACATATTCTATATTTATTCTATTTATATAGTTTAATTAAGTGCATTTATGTCCCTTTTTATTATTTATAGTGTTCAATTATTTCATTCTGGTAGTTTTTTTTGTCATGGTTTTCATGACGGGTTTTCTTGTTTATAATTATGGATGTTCAGCTATTACGATAATGAGTCACCATAATTGAAATTATATGTTGTTAATGAAGATAAATATTTTTAATTTTCTTTACATAGAATTTTTTTATATAATATGAGGATGATATATTATATTGAACTATAATAAAAATTCTTTATATTAATTTAGGTTTTTCGATCACAATTAAATCATTTTATTCAATTATTTTATAACATGTATATAAGTTAGTCAAATGACATGAAAATGTTTATAAAATACATTTTAAAATATTTTTGAACAAATATAATTGTTTTATTGTCTTCCATGATGGCCATATTTAAAAAATTAAATTGCATTGTCCATGGTGGGGGTAAATCAACATACCAAAAATGATTTTTTCATTTTTAGAATAAAATAAAAATGGAACAGATTTGAAGATGTATTATTCCATTAACATAAAAAAATAAAAATATATAAAATATTCATGATCTATAATTCCACATTTCTGTTTAGAGGTGAGGAGAGGATACTAAAATCAATGAAATTTAATAGAAATTAAATGTGAAAGGAAAAAGATTTTACTCGTGAATTCTTATCATTGAGAACCTCGTTATGGAAATTGGATTCTTAATTCGGATGAGGAAAAAGGATCTTGGATGTGTGTTAATCGATTAGGAATAGTATAGGGTTGAATTTTCACAATAATCAAAGAATTTGAGTTAAATAGAGAAGAGGTGCAGAAAGGTGGAATTTATAGGTCCATAAAGGGGTATTTTTTAATTATTTAATTCATTAGTTTATTATTTTGGCTCTTGATTATGAATAGTATAACCAATTTCACTAATAATATTAAAAAAATTATGGATAGTAATATAATTCTATCCTACATTATCCTTACATAAATGGTTAATAAAAAATTCATGTATATTTCTTTTATCATAAATTGTCATATTTTACAAAAAAAAATCTTGTATTTTATAAAAAACCAAATATTTAAATGTAGCAATTTTTTATGTGTAGAATCAGAAAATGTACTCCATATACAAAATAAATAATTATCTAAATATGATTAATTTTATTTTTATATTAAATCATCATTAATTTATAAATTTGTGATATTAAATTTATAACCGATTTTATGACACATAGATAAATTAAATAATGTGTCATAAATTTATTTTATAATCATATGAAAACAAAAAGAGAATTTATGAATCTGTTTTATGAAAATAAATTTTCTTTTAAATAATTGTATTTATTACAACATTAAAAATAGTCTTTTATTTTTTATAAAAATACCAACAATTAATTAATAATTTGAAATATATTTAATTATTTATAAAATGATATAATTATATCATATTTTCATTTATATAATTACTAAATTCTATATATACTTTATAGATGTGGTTACTATTCTATTGGACTAATTAAAATACTGAATGTTAATTTTACAATTCAATTGGTGAGGTTACTATTTCACTTATATTGGTTCTTGAACATCTAGAAATACACATTATTTAATTCCTAAATCATTTATAATGATTATATTGTTTTATAAAAATGATTTTTTATGGGTTATAATATATGAAATAATAATAAAAAATGAATTCCCATTGATAAAATGACTAGTTGTTACTATCTTCCCCCCATATGAAATTTTACCCTCGAAATATTATTTAACATGATCTGGTGAATACTAATGAGGGTACATGTTCTTCATTATTTCCTATAGTTTCCTTGTTCCCACTTTATGCTTATGGTTCTTCCATAGTACTATAACTCGGTGAGTAGTCTTGTTGCATCGAACATTTTCTCAATATCACACGATCTTCACTTGATGCTCCTCGTGAGAGAGTTAATTTTCAGACTATATGACCTATGTATTTTGTACATGTGAGGAATAATATTTGTACTTCATTAAGAGGGATTCATGGAATATATCATGTACATGGGACACAATATGATTACGTTCCCATCAAAATTCTACTAATCTAACTTGAACAAGAATCATGAAGTGGCTGATGTACCTTTGATTCATCTTTCATTTCCTCCAAAATCTCATGACCCTATTATATAGAGATATTTAAGGGAATACCTGTTCTCTTATTTAAATGATTAGGTCTCATAGATTATTATCATCATAGCTCATCATTAGAATTTGGGATACCTTAATATTCTATGGAATGGTTTTAACATTTTCTATCATTTCATCATATATTTTAGGTCGTAGAGGCTTATGTTCACCCACATCATCCCAACATGCAATTTTTCTGCATATTTTTACATGAAATGATTTATATTAAGCCATTTGTATGTTCAAATGGAAACTATTATTATAATAGAACGTGATTAGATGTAGATGTTGGTAAAATCCCACAATGAATTCCAAAAAACATTTTCTAAATGTTCCTCCCAAAATATAAATTTTTTGATCATATTGTCCATTATTTTAATGATCGGAATGTTTGCTAAAGTTAACCCTAGTTTTTAACCCATATTGGAGACATCTCCTAACCATTGAGGTAAATCTTAGAACATTATCAGATACAATTGATTGGGGAAATTCATGTAGGCCTACAAATTCATCGATGTATATTCATACCAGATGATATAGTGATAACTCATCTCATACTGTGACAAAGTGAGCTATTTTTAAAAGATGATCCACAATGAACCATATATTATTGCTTCTTATAGATGTCTTCAGATGTCCTGTGATAAAGGCCTTGGTGACGTTTTTTCCATTTCCATTTGGCTATGGGTAATGGATGGATCATCCCATTATAATTGTTTTTTTAGAAATCACATACTAACATAGCAGGATCATTGATGTAGATTTAGAGATCTCCTTATTCATATGATCCCACCAATAGTTCTATTGGAGATATCAAAACATGTTTTTGATTCCTAGTTGAATATGAGAGGTTGAGCTATGTGTGATATTCTGAAGCTCTTAATTTATATATGGATTTTATTATTCAGATAGCTTTTACCCAAATCAAAAAACTCATTCCTCATAAATCATGATCTATTAGGATTTCAACATTTTCATGGATTCTACTTTCTTCTAAATTTCGTCATAATTTCATTGAGAATCCATAATTTTGTCCATGGGGGATGGTTGAGAAATTATTTGAAAAAGGTTTGATGATTTTCCTTACATAATTATTTCCATGCCTATCTATTTCAAATCTTAGATGACTGGATCCATCATAATTATCATCATTGATAATGTTGTAGGATCTATTCAAAATAGAGAATACACCACTTTATTATCATTGCCTTGATGGTAGTGGATTGATAAATCATAATAATTGATGGGATCTAACCATCTTCACTATATCATTTTTAGCTCCTTTAGTGTGAATATATATTTACTACTCTTATAATCAATATATATTTCACACTTCTCTTCATAGAGATAATGTCGCCAGATTTTAAACCTAAATAGCATAGCTACCAACTACAGATCAAGAATGGGATAGATATTCTCATGAATTTTCTACTTAAAGAATTTTTAACCACATTTTAATTTTTTTTACAAGTACATATCCTAATCCCTTCATTGAATTATCTCATTATACTAGAAAGTGTTTCCTCTTGTTATAAGTGTGAGTAATGGTGTTGTGATATGTAATGTCCCGGACCTCTCCGGCCCTTTCCGTTATCAAAAAGAAGATCGGGAAGTGTTCTGTAGGGTAAAATGGACTTTTCCCACACTTTCATGAATTTGGAAACTACATGCCGTGTAGTTTTAGTGCACCCCGTGTACCCCCTTTCCGGGTATACCCCGTGTTGCAAGCCATGTCCTTGCTATGTGGAATAATGGGTGCACGCCGTGTGACCAGTTCTACACGCCGTGTAGTCCTTCCCCGCGTACGCGTTACCATTAAACGGCCGTGTGCCGTGTTGGAGTCATGTCCTTTCTGTGTGCAATAAATGAGTATGCGCCATGTGTCCAAACTACACGCCGTGTAGTCCTTCCTCGCATATGTGTTACCCTCAAACCGTGTGTTGACCATTCAACGGTCGCAGAGCCGTGTTGGAAGGCGCGTGGAGACTGTGTGAAAGAACCGAGTACACGCTGTGTACCATAAAGTACACGCCGTGTACTTTTTCTTTTCACACCTATAAAAAGGAGGGGTCCCCTCCTCGTTTTCAACACACACCTCTCCTACCCTCTCCTCTGAGCAGAGCTCTATCAAGAGACTCGAAGGCTCTTTCTTCCATAACTTCTTCGTCCGACCTCCGATTTACGATCCGTCAGCGGCCACGGGATCATAACAACGAGGCGGAGATTCCGAGCTTGGATCCGTTGAATTTCCTTCGGCCTTTTCTTTCTGACTTCCACTTGAGGAGGTTTTTCCATGACCTGACAGAAGTGACGGATGCCGACGGACGTCTTCTAAGGTTGATCCAGGGGAGCATTGTGATCGAAACCTGTTGAGGTAGGGATCTTACCTTTGTCTCTCTAATTTTTTTGCATCATGCGGGACGGGTATCCTATTTTTTTCATGAGAAATGGTTTACCATTAAATAAAGATAATAAATGACTTATATAATGGGGTTGGGAAGTTGTGATTTTTGATATTTCTTTATATCCTATGATATTATGTTGTGAATTGAATGAGCCTCTACTTACTGAAAATCACTGTCATTGGTGGCCTTTTCTTACGCAATTAAATGTTGCCCTCTCCTTCTGGATTTTCTTATGGATGGAAGCTTTGTGTAATGTGGAAATTTGGTTAATCATGTAATGTTGACTGTTTAAAATTAGGAACCCTTGTGTGATCACACTGGTTGAACAAAATGGAATAATGAACATGTGGGTGTTGGATTACTTACGTAACATGTGACGGGGGTGTTTTGTGGGTTGTTGTGGATCGGGTGAGCAGCGGGGATGCGATTGACTTGGTTGTGGGTTGGTGTAAATGCTACGTTGGTGACGGGTAGTGGGGCTGCAATAAATGGTATTAAATGGTAATTGATGTACGGGTCTCGGGGCGATTGTGGTTATGGCGGTTGGCAGTGGGGCTGCAGGGTTGGGTTTTAATGTGAACAGGTTATGGGTTCTGATTAATAAATAAAATGTGGAAGAGTTAATGAATTGTAGGGGGTGGTAACAGAACGGGTTTAATAATCAATGGGGTTGGTTGGTTGATAAGAAGGGCTTGGTTGTGTTGCTTGTGTTTTCCTAACTTGATTTGTGGATGGCAGGGATATGTTTTACGAACGATTGATGTGGTTGGTTGTGGATAGTTTCCGAGTAGTTAAGGAACTAAAAAAATCTAATTCTGCTGAAACGTGAAAACCTAAATAGGGTTGGGGTTGTTTGTTGTATGCATGCTTCATAATAGCAGTGCCGAGGAACTTGCTCAGTTTCTCTATTTAGAAGCCATAGGTTGGGCTGTGTGGTTGGTATATATATATATATCTCTCTTTTGTGTTTTATCGCACCCCACCCATGTTGAGCAATTAGTTCCAAACAATCCCATTTCATGGGAGAGGGTGTTTTTCCTCTAGTTACTTGCACCTTCCTGCTCCTCCCCTTGGCTGTGATGGCTTGAGGCGACCTTACACCAAAGACTCTTTGGGTAGGTGTCTATTGGGGTGGAATTAGCCCAAGACTCTTCAGGTAGGTTCTACTGTTTCCCAAGAATCTTAGGGATGAGGCCGAGGTGTGTACGGGCGGGATACGTGGTTGTGAGGCCCAGGTGTGTGCGGGTGGGATACGTGGTTGTGAGGCCCGAGTGTGTGCGGGTGGGATACGTGGTTGTGAGTCCCAGGTGTGTGCGGGCGGGATACGTGGTTGTGAGGCCCAGGTGTGTGCGGGTGGGATACGTGGTGGTGAGGTCTAGGTGTGTGCGGGCGGGGAGAGTGTGGCAGCGTCAGGACGCTTGTCGTTAGGAAGAGCATCTAACTAAAGGGAACTAGTGCGGGGTACCCAATACTCTTGTTTCGAATATACTACTACCTGTTGTGCCTGTGTTTTGGTGAGTGTGGCTAGTGAGGTTGGGTGGATAGAATTCCTTGCTAGGTTTCTTCTGTTGTTCTGACGGGACATTAGGATGTCTCCCCACTTGGGCATGAGAGCTTTAGTTTTCCCTACTGTGTATACTTGTATGCTCACCCTACGTTTACTATCAGGTTTCCAGGAGGACTACCAAGGTCGTGCGAGACCCTAATAGTTGGACAGTTGGAGTTGTTGTTGTTTTCGTTCTCTTTTTTTCTTTTGGTATTGTACTTTGATCTTTCTTGTACTTGTACCTTGTTATAAAATTGTTAAAACATGCATGTGAGCTTGGTTTGGGTTTCATTCATTACACTTGTTGTTTTTTCTTTTTTAGTATTTGACTTATACTATTTCCCTATCCTAAATAAATAAAAAGGGCAATGCCTCCCATACTTGTGAAAACTCATACCCTTGGTGCTAGTCACCACCTCGGGGCCTACTGGAGGCGGGACTCAGGGGTCATTATCTCTCTTTCACCTCTGCCAACTCAGGAGGGGCATCTTTGGTGGGAGGGGGTCAGGACGGAATGGTATCAGAGGTAGGTTGAGAGATAGGATGGAGTCTGGAGTTAGGAACAGGGAGGATTACATGGGATGGTAGGGTGACAATGTTAGCCAATCTTGGTGCGTGACATAGGTCGGGGAATACCGGCTAGGACACGAGATTTTAGGGCCCCCCCCCCCCCCCCGTGATCCGATGCAAGGACTCTGAGCCTAGAGAACGACCATGTGAGACTACATTTATTGCAGGGTAGAGACCCTAGGGAAGGTACATGCATCATCATGATTGTGTTTTATTTAATTTGGGTGTTTTGGGAATGAAATTGAAATAAAATGAAAAAATAAAACCTTGAGTTTTCCTTACTATTTGGTCTTAGGAGATCCTTGTTTACCGTACAGCTATGGCACCTCGACGTCGTCCCCGGGTGGCTCAGATGGCCGAGGCCCAGGAGATTCAGGTAGTCGATCAGTTGAGGATTGACCGAGAGGAGGAAGATAGCCAGTGGAAGAAGACTCTCCGTTCCTTCCAGCGGCAGACCCTCAAGAAGTACGAGGGTAGTACTTTGGATACGGAGACGGAGGGGTGGATTGATGAGCTAGGGATCACTTTTACCTTGATCTGTGCTCCGAGGGAGTACTGGGTTCCCCTAGAAGTCAGTCAGCTGAGAGTTGCGGCATGACAGTGGTGGACGCTCTACCTCGGAGAGAGGATAGAGGTAGCGGTTCCATGACATGACTTTGAGATAGAATTCCGAGAGGAATTCCATTCTTCCATGATCAAGGCGGAGACGCGTCATGAGTTAATCTCCCTTCAGCAGGGGAGTATAATGGTACGAGAGCTGGGGATCCTGTTCAATGATATCCTGCGCTTTGTTCCGAATCTCTTTCCGGATTAGATGTCTCGGGCGAGACCTTTGGAGGAGGCACTTCGTCCTTCGCTCCAGTATGTTGTCACCCCCTTCACCCTTCCGACGTATTTGGCGGTACAGAATAAGGTAGAGGTTGTAGAGAGGATGCACTCGCTGGGAGGTTCACCCCAAGAGGGGATCCAGCCAGGTTTGTGAAAGGGGAAGGCAGTCAATAGAAGGTCTCCTGTGACGGGACCTTCCAGGATCAGGCCAGTGGAGAGCAGACCCCAACAGATCCAGTTCAGATCTTCAGGTCCTCGTCCCTTTTTCACGAGCCGAGGACTGAGGTGTTTTTCTTGTGGAGGTTTCAGGCACGTTCAGAGTCGGTGCCCGACCAGATATCATTACGGTGGAGGTGGGCAGGTTCAGCGCCCACCTCAGCAGCACCAGTTGCCAGTGAGGCCCTTCCAGCAGCAGTAGGACCATGCTCCTCCGAGGGCAGACTTTCCAGGAGGAGGCCGACCTCAGGGTGCTACTCAGGGATCTCGACCAGAGTGTGGTCAGGGAGGTGGATGAAATCAGAGAGGGAGAGGATATGGGCATGGGCAGTTGCACGCAGCAGAGTTGACAGCTCCAGCAGGACCAGAGGTGGTGCGAGGTACGATTTTTTTGTTCAACACACTTGTTTCAGCTTTGTTCGATTCAGGAGCCTCACACTCCTTTGTTTCACCCGGACTAGCCCATGCTTTGGAACTAGACGTAGGGAGACTTTCCTTACCACTGGTACTTAGTACACTAGTTGGGGGGCCAGACAAGTGTATTTTGTGTTTTTTGGGGATGCGGGATGACGTTGGGACCACATCGATCTAGTGGGGACCTTCTTCTGTTAAAGATGCAACCATACGATGTCATCCTAGGCATCAACTGGTTGTTTTATGTTAGTGCTGTTATCGACTTCTTCCAGAGAAGAGTCGTTTTCTTCGACGTGGATGGGCAGCGAGTAGCTTTTGTTGGCGAGGTGAGCTATCAGGTGGGAAGCCAGCGTGTGGAGCCTCTCCTTTCCTTGTTAGGTGGGCTATCAGTGGTTCCAGTTGATACAAAGATGATGGATGTCCTAGAGGTTGCTGGGGATTTCGTATATGTTTTTCCTGAGGAGGTTGTGAATCTACCCCCCCCCCCCCCGATGTGACGTTGAGTTCGGGATAGACTTACAGCCTGGTGCCTATCCAATTTCAATGGACCCTTATCGGATGGCACCTTCGGAGTTGTGGGAGTTGCGGATTCAGATTGACGATCTGATGGAGAAAGGGTTTTGTTCGACCCAGTGTATCGCCATGGGGTGCTCCATTTTTGTTCATGAAGAAGGAAGATGGTGGTCTCAGGCTATGCATATACTACCGAAGGTTGGACCAGGTAACAGTTGAGAACCGCTATCCCCTCGCAAGGATAGATGATCTCTTCGACCAACTGAGGGGAGAAGGTTGATTTTCCAAGATTGATCTACGATTGGGATATCATCAACTGAGGGTGAAGGACAGTGACATCTCGAAGACGGTTTTCAGGTGCAGGTATGGGCACTTCGAGTTTGTAGTGATGCCGTTTGGAGTTACGAATGCACCGGCTGTGTTCATGGGACTTATGTACTTTTTCATCCAAGAATTTATGGACCGGTTCGTCATTGTGTTTATTGACGACATCCTGATCTACTCAAGATCAGAGGTGGAGTACGTTGATCATCTCATGGCTGTCTTGGAAGTCCTTCGACACCACCATCTTTACGAGAAATTGTTGAAGTATAAGTTCTTGACACAATAAGTACACTTCCTTGGGAAAGTGGGGTCTCAGCATGGAGTTTCAATGGACCCATCGAAGGTGGAGGCAGTTGATTCTTGGGAAGCACCCAAGAGCGTGACAAAAGTTCGTATTTTCCTGGGGTTAGAAGGTTACTATCGGAGGTTCGTTTATGACTTCTCTCGAGTTGTTGCTCCATTGATTGCTTTGACGAGGAAGAACCAGGTCTACCTATGGAGCGAGAAGTGCCAGAAATCTTTTGACTACCTGAAGGAGAAGTTGTTCAGTGCTCCCATACTCAGGTTTCCATAGGAAGGGTTGTTGTATGAGGTGTTTTGTGAGGCTTCTGGCCTTGGTCTTGGGTGTGTGCTGATGCAGAAGAAGGGAGTGATTTGTTATGCATCTGGGCAGTTGCTCCCTCACGAGCGTAACTATTCCACCCATGACCTGGATCTTGCAGCAGTAGTGTTCGCACTGAAGTTGTGGCGACATTACCTCATTGTGGATCGCTTTTTGGTATTCTTAGATCACAAGAGCCTGCGTTATATCTTCTCCCAGTGTGACCTGAACATACGGCGACATAGATGGGTCGAGTTTCTCCAAGACTATGACTTTGAGATATCTTACACTGATGGTAAGGGAAACGTTGTGGCTGATTCCCTGAGCAGGAAGTCGCATCAAGAAGTAGTTTGGGAATCTTCTGATGCTTGGAAGGCGATGGGAGAATTTCCTGCCTTGCACTTGGATGTCAGGGTAGAAGGTGATAGATGCTGTTTGTTTTAGATGATGGTGCAGTCCTCCTTGCTGCAGCAGGTGGAAGAGTCTCATTGGGGGGTCTCTGAGGCGATAGTGATGCGGGATCATGTAGATCAGGGGAACGCTCCAGAAGGATGGTCAAAGGATAGCCGACATCGGATGCTTTTCCATGGAAGGTTGTTTGTTCCGGAGGCAATGAGTGAGGGAGTTCTCCGTGAGTTCCATATCTCAGCCTTAGCGGTACATCCAGGAGTTTTGAAAATGTATCGAGGCCTGAGGGAACAGTTCTGGTGGCCCGGGGTGAGACGGGCAATGACAGAGTTTGTGGCTAAATGCCTAGTGTGTCAGCAAGTGAATGCTGAACACCATGTTCCCAGTGGTTTGTTGCATCCTTTAGATGTCCCCGAGTGGAAGTGGGATGACATATCGATGGACTTTGTCATAGGACTACCCAGAGCTCAGGGAGGTTATGATGTTATCTGGGTAGTGGAGGATCGACTGATGAAATCATCTCCCTTATTAGCAATCAAGGAGTCGGGCTCGGTGAGTACCTTAGCACAGAGGTACGTAGACGAGGTGGTGCATTTTCATGGAGTTCCGAGGACTATCGTCCCAGATCGGGATACTCGGTTTACCTCACGAGTCTAGAGGGGGTTACAACATGATTTTGGCATCCAGCTATGCATTAGCACTACTTTCCACCCCCAGACCAATGGGCAGACAGAGCGGACTATCGGGACATTGGTGGAAATGTTGTGAGCATGCGTTCTGGATTTCGAAGGATCAGGGTTACGACACTTGACTTTAGTAGAGTTTTCCAACAACAACAGCTTCCACTCTTCTATTGGCATGGCACATTTTGAGGCTTTGTATGGATGGCCATGTCGTTCACCCATTTGCTGCAGAGGTTGGTGAGACAGGTGCTCTTGGGCCGTAGGTAGTGTAGAGCACCACAAAGAATGTCCAGCTTGTACGTGAGAGGATTAAGGCGGCCTAGGACCGACAGAATTCTGATGACGATCGTCAGAGGAGGCCCTTAGAGTTCGAGGTGGGGGATCATGTGTTCTTGTAGGTTTCCCCTCGACGGGGGAAGTGGAGGTTTTGGAAAGGGAGCAAGCTCTCACCTAGGTTCATCAGACCTTTTGAGGTGTTGAGGCGAGTTGGCAAGGTGGCATATTAGCTAGCCCTACCACCTCAGCTGGGGAAAGTTCATGATGTCTTCCACATCTCCTAGCTTCTTTGGTACTTACACGATGACTCTCACATTATCGACTGGGGAGATTTAGATTTGGGAGACGACGCGACCTTCGAGGAACGACCAGTCAGGATCGAAGATCGTAAAGAGAAGGTGCTCTGTGGACAAACCATTATGTTGGTTCGTGTGTTGTGGAGGCATGGCGGCCTCAAGGAGAGCACTTGGGGGAGGGAGACCTATATGCATGCTCAGTACCTGGATTTGTTTTTTACTTTTGTTTTCCCTTGTTCTTATGATCTTTTTGTTGATGTTGTAATATGTACCCTTGATAAACGGAATGCCTGGCTTGTCAGTTGTGAGTCCTTTTGTTTCTTTGTTCACTGGTAATGTGTAACACGTTCGGATGTGTGGGAAAGTAAAAAACCTGACCCTTAATCGAGACGCATTAATTCGGATGAGATTGAACCCGTGCGGGCGAGTCATTGCCGCCTAAAGCGGATAATATCTCGACATAGGTGAAGGAATTTCCCCAAACTACATGTTCGGGCAGTGTGTTGGTTGCGTAGTGTTGGGGTTAATGCGAGTTGAAAAATACTAATGTATGAAAGTGGGAAGAACCAATTCTTAATCGAGACGCATTAATGAGGATGCTATTAAACCTGTGCAGGCGAGTCAATGCCGCCTAAAGCGGAAAATATCTCGACATAGGAGAAGTAATTCCTAACACATATGATTAGGGTTGTTGGTTGGTTTCCTGTTATAACGAGAACCCTATGAAGTATCTTGTTGGGTTCCTCTAGGTTGGATTTTTAATTCATGGGGATGAGAATGTTTTAAAGGGTATCTGATGTAATGGCGCGAACCTCTCTGTCCCTTTCCTTTGTCAAAAAGAAGGCCACGAAGTGTTCTATGGGTAAAATGAACTTTTCCCACACTTTCCAGAATTTTGAAACTACATGCCGTGTAGTTTGAGTACACACCGTGTACCCCCTTTCCGGGTATACCCCGTCTTGCAAGTCGTGTCCTTACTGTGTGGAATAATGGGTGCACGCTGTGTGACCAGTTCTACATGCTGTGTAGTCCTTCCCAGCGTATGCGTTACTAGTCAACGGCCGTGTGCCGTGTTGGAGCTGTGTCCTTGCCATGTGCAATAAATGAGTACACTCCGTGTGTCCAAACTACACGCCGTGTAGTCCTTCCCCGCGTATGTGTTACCCTAAAACCATGTGTCGACCAGTCAACGGCCGCGGAGCCGTGTTTGAAGCCGCGTGGAGACCGTGTGAAAGAACCGAGTACATGCCATGTACCATAAAGTACACGCCGTGTAATTTTTCTTTTCACGCCTATAAAAGGAGGGTTACCCTCCTCCTTTTCAACACACACCTCTCCTCCCCTCTCCTCTGAGCAGATCTCTCTCAAGAGACTCGAAGGCTCTTTCTTCCATAACTTCTTTGTCCGAGCTCTGATTTACGATCTGTTAGTGGAAACAAGATCGTAACGACGAGACAGAGCTTCCGAGCTTGGATCTGTTGACTTTCCTTCGGTCTTTTCTTTCTGACATCCACCGGAGGAGGTTTTTTCGGGACCTGACAGAAGTGACGGACACCGACGGACGTCTTCTAAGGTTGATCCATGGGAGCTTTGCGATCAGAACCTGTTGAGGTAGGGATCTTACCTTTGTCTCTCTAACTTTTTGCATCATGTGGGGTGGGTATCCTATTGTTTTCATGAGAAACGGTTGAAACATTAAATAATTATAATAAATGACTTATATAACGGGGTTGTAAAGTTGTGATTTTTTCTGTTTCTTTATATCATGTGATATTATGTTGTGAATTGAATGAGCCTCTACATACTGAAAATCACAGTCATTTGGGGGCCTTTGCATACGCAATTAAATGCTTCCCTCTCCTTCTAGATTTTCTTATGGATGGAAGCTTTGTGGAATGTGGAAATTTGGTTAATCATGTAAAGTTGGCTGTTTAAAATCTGGAACCCTTGTGTGACCACCCTGGTTGAACAAAATGGAATAATGAACATGTGGGTGTTGTCTTAGTTACGTAACATGTGATGGGGGTGTTTTGTGGGTTGTTGTGGATCGGGTGAGCAGTGGGGCTGCAGTTGACTTGGTTGTGGGTTGGTGTAGATGCTACGTTGGTGATGGGTAGCGGGGCTGCAATAAATGGTATTAAAGAGTTATTCATGTACGGGTTTCGGTGCAGTTGTGGTTATGGCGGTTGGCAATGGGGCTGCAGGGTTGGGTTTTAATGTGAACAGGTTATGGGTTCTAATTAATAAATAAAATGTGGAAGAGTTAATGAATGTTAGGGAATGGTAATGGAATGGGTTTAATAATAAATGGGGTTGGTTGGTTGATAAGAAAGGCGTGGTTGTGTTTCTTGTGTTTTCCTAACTTGTTTTGTGGATGGCAGGGATATTTTTTATGAACGATCGATGTGGTTGGTTGTGAATAGTTTCCCAGTAGTTAAGGAACTAAATAATATAATTTTGCTGAAACGTAAAAACCTTAATGGGGTTGGGGTTGTTTGTTGTATGCATGCTTCGTAGTAGCAGTGCCGAGGCACGTGCTCAGTTTCTCTATTTAGAAGCCATAGGTTGGGCTGTGTGGTTGGTATATATATATATATATATGTGTGTGTGTGTGTGTGTGTATCTTTTGTGTTTTATCGCTCCCCACCCATGTTGAGAACTTAGTTCCAAACACTCCCATTTCATGGGAGAGGGTGTTTTTCCCTTAGTTACTAGCTCTTTCCTACTCCTTATCTCCTAGGCTGTGATGGCTTGAGGCGACCTTACACCTAAGACTCTTCGGGTAGGTTTTGATTGGTTTGGATCTATCCCAAGACTCTTTGGGAAGGTTCTATTGTTTCCCAAGAATCATCGGGATGAGGCCCAGGTGTGTGCGGGCGGGATAGGTGATTGTGATGCCCAGGTGTGTGCGGGAAGGATAAGTGGTTGTGAGGACCATGTGTGTGTGGGCGGGATACGTGGTTGTGAGGTCCAGGTGTTTGCGGGCGGGATACGTGGTTGTGAGGCCCAGGTGTGTGTGGGCGGGATACGTGGTGGTGAGGCCCAGGTGTGTGTGGGCCGGGAGAGTGTGGCTGCGTCAGGACGTTCGTTGTTATGAAAAGCAACTAACTAAAGGTAAGTGGTTCGGGGTACCCAATACTCTTGTTTTTTATATACTACTACCTATTGTGCTTGTGTTTTGGTGAGTGTGGCTGGTGAGGTTGGGTGGATAGAATTCCTTTCTAGGTTTCTTCTGTTGTTCTCACGGGACATTAGGATGTCTCCCCACTTGTGCACAAGAGCTTTAGGTTTCCCTACTGAGTATACTTGTATGCTCACCCTACGTTTACTTTTAGGTTTCCAGGAGGACTACCAGGGCCGTGTGGGACCCTTCTAGTCAGACAGTTGGTGTTTTTGCAGTTGTCGTTCTCTTGTTTTCTTTTGGTATTGTACTTTGAGCTTTCTTGTACTTGTACCTTGTTATAAAATTTTTAAAACATACATGTGGTCTTGGTTTGGGTTTCTTTATATACACTTGTTCTTTTCTTCCTTTTTGTGGTTGACTTGTCCTATTTCCTGATCCTAAATAAATAAAAAGGGTAATGCCTCCCATACTTGTGAAAACTCATACCCTTTGTGCTAGTTGCCACCCCGGGGCCTACTGGAGGTGGGACTCAGGGGTCATTATCTCCCTTTAACCATTTCCAGCTCAGGAGGGGCATCTTTGGTGGGAGGGGGTCATGACATGATAATCCTCTTTTTAACTCTTTGAAGCAGTTTTCACATTAACCTTTCTTGACAAACATTTATCCATTTTGAGTCATCTTGGTTAGAAGGATTTTAAATCACATGATTTTATTCAAATATATCTTTTAATACAAATCTAGAACCAATATTCTACAGATCTCCCTTACAGATGTATTCATGAGCCTCACATCGATTGCCTTTATATTTGATGTGTCCACAAATATTCCAATTCCAGTGATTAAATTCCCTTAAATGATACGACCTCCTACCTGAACTCACATTTACTAAACATTTTAATATATTTTATCCCTTCAATGTTTTTGGAATATGATTTAAATTCACCTCATGTTCCCCCTTTGAATTTTAGTATATTGGAATATCATCATCACGGACTACAAATTTTTTTTCGAGGTAATATCTAAAGAATCCATTAATTATTTCCCTAAATATTTCTGATGAAATAGTGAGTATGAATGTAATACCAATGAACATATAGTATACATACCTCATTTGAAGGGTAATATCAGTAATATATATCTTCCACACGTTTAATTGGTGATATCCAAAAAGAAGATCCATCATAGAGAAATAGTTGACCAAAAATAGTTGATCGAACAATAATAAATACATGTAATACGATACATCTTCTAAATTGTGATTTTTTATCCCATGATAGTCTATTCAATGGGTTATTGAAAAACCCTTATTCATATTAAATATGACCACTCCACTCCATATTGAAGCATGTGGGAATCTAAACACATTTTCAAAATACTATTTTAACTACTTTATTAGATCCTTCTACTTAATGGTGAATATTCTATAAGGTGTATCTAATATATAAAGTTATACGAGAATAATTTCAATTAAGAACTCAAACATTTGTTCAGGTGGAGGTCCAAAAAATTATTCATGGAAGTAATCAGTGTAGTCCCTTATAATGAAAAGTCCTTGATCTTTATTCTATACTTTGTATCAATCATTTTTGAAAGATACGATTTCTTATAATGTAATAATATCCAATCTTGTGATAATGATTTATAAGGAGATCTATCCTCCTCCTTACAACTTTAAATAATTGGAGGATTCATCGAGATGTGATGTGTGGTAATCCATTCTTGGATGTGGATGTTGGATTTTTATAAAGATATACAATAAATGACAAAAATAGAATCACACTCTACAAATGGTGGTAGGAAATAATTATATGGGAGGTTCAGTCAAAAAACATTAACATTTGAAGAATTTTTTAATTTAGATTCAATAATTACTTCATTTTGTTTTCTCATAGATTAATATGCATCCATATTTTGAGGGTGATAGATTAGTTCTACTAAACATTCAAGATAAAAAATAATAGGTTGATCTTGAATCCAATATTACATTCATTATAATTGAATAAATAACTTCAATTCCTATCACCAAATCATTTTTTGGATCAACCATAGTAGTAGAGATTGGAACATCATTCCCTAGAGCCATTGGATTTGGTGGATGACGATGCTTATTATCCTCAAGGATTTTATTTTTAGGGACATGGCATACATAGTGCTCTTTACCCCTATTTTTGAATTATTGAACCAATGGTGGTGTTATCCATTCCTCCACCACACTATCCAGATACCTCATGTATAATTAGATATCATGATCATTATGGCCTTCTAGCTCATTCATAATGAATTTCCCCATCACATTATCATAACTCCCAAGATTCTTCCTCCCATATTTTGACATGTTTGTGGTTGAGTTTTCTTTCAACCATTTTTAATAAATCCTCCAACTTGAAAATCCATCTTTAATTTATTATCCCCATATCCATTTGACCAATCTCTAAACAAAATATACATATTAAGAAAAAATTAAAAAATTCATTATAACACCCAATGTCCAGAGTTTCTATAGCCATTAAAATGTTTGGTTTTAAACAAAAAACTAATTTATAAATATTTATATAATTTTGGATAAATAAACCTGAATCATTCCATGAATTACTTTTGAACTTTCCTAAATAGTCCTTAAAATTTTCCCCTTCATTTTTATTCATCTATTAGAATTTAACACTTCATATTTTTCATATGATTTAGAGATAAAATTTTTTTAATAAGAATTAGCTTATTTTATTCCCACTCTATAGTTTAAATTTCATACATTCTACTTTTTGTTCATTAAAAATACCTGTCATTGGTTCGACTCTCAATCTAGAAGACATATGGCCAACATAACATTATTCATCTATGAAAAATGAAGTTCAAAAAATATCGTATCCATTGTGTTGACCCACTTTTATATTACTAGTAGAGAATATGACCAAGTAAAAATTGGTTTTCATTGCCGTATAGAAGACTCTATAGCCATATTCTCTCTCCTAGGTGAAGGTTAGTATTCCACATTGTTTAAGTTATTTATCATTTACAAATATAGCTGGGAATGAATTTCAATAAATATTTAAATCCACCTCCCCAGGCATTGGAAATGTCGTTTGAGTGTTCTCTACATTGTCCCATGAAAAATGTTTTTTCATGGTTTCTCATACTTCCCACCATTCTATAAAATAAAAAAGTCTAAAAAAATCATAAGTATATAATTGATGAAAAAAAAATTTATTGGTTTTTAGAATTAACATTAATGGAATATATTTTTCGATCCCAATGTTTAGAATTTTACACGGAAAAATATTTCTGGTGTTTACGTATACAATGTCTCATACTAAAGATTTTCACGAAGGTTATCTAATTTCCATTCCCAAAAAATGTAAACTATGCTCTCATTACGACTTTAGAGACTGAGCTTTTTCTTACATGAATATTACATCATTTTAGAGAGAAATAAAATAGTTTTGTTATAATATAAAGACCAAATGGTTTTGTGTCTTCGGAAAATTAGGACTAAACATAGCATTTACGTAATAAAACATAAAAATTATTTAATTCCATCTTATCTTCCTTCTTTGAGGCCCTTATACACTCATTAGAATAAATATTCACCTAAGGATATACATCACAATAAGGGTTCAGCAAAAATCTCAGTCAAATGATAGATAAGGATATGAATCAATAAAACATGGGTGTGTATAATAAAAATTATTACATCCAAATTATTATAGTAACATTTTATAATGGTATGGATCATGGAAATTTATTAAAATGAAATATCTGGTCGTAGTGGTCATCTACCACATATTGTTATGATCAAATCTAGCTTCTTGTACACGAATAACATATGGGAATAATCATAACATCATCATTAGGAAAAAATATATCATCATTTTCAAACATATTTCACATTATCACATGAGATAAATCACATTACTAAATTAATGTAAGCACTACATAATTTTTAGTGCACCTATCACATCATAACATTTATATAATCATGATTTCCACATACAATGGATAACAATTATTTCCATAAAATAATCCATTGAATGGAAATAGGTTTCATCATAATTTCATAATGCTTGTTTTCCTGAATAATCTTTGGGGTTCTAGAAATAAAAATGGAATAATATACATGGTGTTATAATCCTCAATCACAAGTGAAGAAAAAACAACATTAAGATAATTAAAACATGTGTTTTTGAAAGGTAGAGTTATTTTGGATAAATATATACATTTTTCAAAAATATATATTTTAATAACGTATTTCCAACAAAATAAATGAAAACAAAAAATAAATGATATGAAACCAACATCCATAAGGAAAATATAGTGAATGTGGGAGAACCCAAGGAAATGGTGTTGGGTTTGAGAATTCACCGTGCATTATGACTAAAATAATTATTCAATTTTATATACTACATAATTACATTAAATTCCATAATTATCAAATATATAACCTATTATAATTTTATTTTATGTATTATATTTCTATTTTGTTAAATTATATCCTTTTTAATAGTTAAATGGATCAATTCCATCATTTGGGGAGAGTTTGTTTTCTCAATTTTCCTACATGATTCTCTAATTTATAAGTATGGATGTTCTTGTATGATGTGAATGATTCAATAGAAATTAATTAATATGTTATTAATGAACATTAAAATGTTTAAATGGTCATATATGTTATTTTGACAAATGGTAATAGGATGATTTATTAGAGGGAGTGTGAATTATAATAATTTATATTAAAGAGGCAGTTTTCGATAACAATGAACTTGTTTTGTTTTATTATATAATATTATTTTAATAAGTTGGTTAAAAAAATAAAATGGTTATAAAATAAAATTTAAAATCTGTTTCGCCCATTAATGTTTTTATGACCAGTCGTTTAGGTGGTAGTGAATGATTAAAATTCATCATCTACGATGGAAGTAAATCAACACAACAGGAACGATAATATTATTTTTAGAAAAAAATGACAAGTGAATAGATTTAAAGATAAAATATTCAATTCAAATAATAAATTTAATTTATATAAAATATATTTTAGTTTTCATTCCACTTCCATAATTAGAGGTGAGGATATTTTAATTAATGAAATGATATAGAAAAACAATTTAAACAAAAAGTATGAAGATTTTACATTTTAAATTATACTTCTTGAGAACCATGTTAAGGAAATATGATTTTATTATTTGTTGAGAAAAAAGGATATTTTGAATTTGAGTGGTTTTTTGGAATAGTTTTTATTCTAATTTTGAAAAAATTCAAGGATTTTTTGCTGTGAGAAGAATAAGTGTTGTAGAGTGGTATTTATAGGGGAGGAGAGTGGTGTTTTCTCATTATCATTATCATTTTTTTATTCATTTGTTCCAAGAATAGGAAGATTTTATACTATATCACAAAATTTATTAATATAATTAAATATAGTTCGAGACTTTGGTCTTAAAAATAGCCTTACATCATCAATGACTCCAAAATTTATGTATTTTTATTTTATTGTGAATTATCATATTTTACAAAAAATTTACTTCTTTTGGAAAATAACAAAAAAATAACAGTTACAAATTTTTAATATGTAGAATTAAAAAAAAGTTATCCATTTTTGGAAAATATTTTTCCAAATATTAGAAATTTATTCTTTAAATAAAATAATCATTTGTTTTAAAAATAATGATTTTAAAAATATAATCAATTTGATGACACTTTTAAAATTTAAATAAATCACATATATATATATATTATAATCCTAAAAAATAGTCATTAATCTATTTAAGGACAAAAAATTTACATTTAATGTAATATATTAATTATAAAATTAAATAAATATTTATATTCAGTAAAAATACCAACAATTAATTTATATTTGTAAAATATTTTATAACATATATTGTGATTTAATTATATTATATTTTATTTTATAAGACTCTTAAATATATCTATACATTAATCTATATGGTTACTATTCTTTTGGTAGAATTAATATTTAGAGTGGTAGTGTTAATATTCTAAGAGTTAAGTTATTATTTTTTCGGTATTTGTTCGTTATCATCTAAAAATGCATCTTATTTCATTTATTCGTCATTTATAATATCTGATTGTGTACTAAAAGTTATTTTATGTGGATTATTCTATATTATTAAAATATAATAATAGTGTTTTCATTGAGTTAATTTTGGTTATTAATTGTTATAATGAAAATTTGATGTATTAAAAGAATTATGCCTCTTGGTGTGAAATGTGAGACAAGAAACCCTTAAGTGTAACCTAATCATTGAGGTATGAATCATTTGATAATGATGGTATGTATTATATTTTTTAAAAAATACATAATAATGATGAAATTTTACAATAATTATTCGTTGATAATAATAATTCAAACTTGTAAAAAATAAAGTATGTTAAAAATGTGTGTAAGTCAATGGAAGAAAATTGAGTTAGCACAGACCCTTAAATTAATCACTACATACTAAAAATATTCCCTATCTTATTACATTATAAAATAAATATATTAATCACCAATTTAATGACCTTATATATATATATATATATATCTTTAAAATCAATTTTTATATTTATTCACTACATGAATATTAGTTATACATGATCAACTAATGATATTGAATGAGAGTAATCTCAATAGTTTAAAGTAGTTTTAAAATAGAGCTATTATTCATCTTTATAATCTTACATTTATCATTACTATATCAGGAAATAAATTATAATTTATTTTTAATAATTATTTATATTTCATTAATAGTATTCTTTGGGTTTTTTATTACACTACATGAGGATAAAATCTGTGACGTGCTTATTTCTATGATTTTTCATGAATGGATACTCATATATTATGTAATGATATTTATATTAGGTTATGAATTCCATAAATGAGATAAAATAATTAATTTCATTTTTGATTCATATTTTACATGATATTAAATCCCATTATCCATCCATTGTATGAATTTATATCATTATTGATATAGGTGGTAAAATCGACCCTAATGAGAACACAACATTATTAATGGTTGATAGTTAAGTGATTTTGTTTTCATATCCTTATAAAGGAAGAAAAATTTACATATTCTAGTTTTTAATAGTGTGATATATAATAAATTTATGTATAATAAGGATAAGATAACATATATGATGTTATTACATAGTATAAAGAAAATTAAATTATCTTTATAATAATGCTCAGGTTGATAGATGAATTTAATAATTTTTTATTGATCATAATTTTAATAGTTTGTAAATTATTTTTTTCCAAAAAATTATTTATTTCAAAAAAATCAAATTTTTTCATTAAACACAATATAATGACTAGTTATGAAAGTCTATGGTGAAATGAAATCAATATAAAATTTTTTGTTCAATATATGGGGTAGACTAGAGGTATTTATATTTAATGATTTCATTTTCCACAGAATGGAAGAGATATACAATACATTTTTATAATTTTAGATTGAATTTTTTTAATATATTAAATATTTAATAAATTCAATTTTAGGACCAACTCTGTAAGGTCGTTAAAGAAAAAATGAATCATACTTCTTTATGGAGGCGGTAGTCTGCACATGCACACACATGAATTTCATTTATATATTCCTTAATAGAATAGGGAATGGGTGGTTAATAGTTGTAAACATAATATTATAAAATAAGGTATATAATCAATAATTATTACATTACATATTTATGATAAAAAAAATATTTCGAAGGGTAGTACATAAAATAAAATAAATGTGGGAAATTTAGTACTCATGTTGATGGCATGTTATTTCCCGTCGATAAATACATGGAAAATTAAGGAATAGGTGACATAATAATGATACTTGAAAAACTGTTAAATATGATCTAGGGGAATTAAGAAAGGAATAATTCAAAAAGGAAACTGGCATTTTCAGTGGAATTTAAGTGGTATGGAGATGCCCTTTATAAAAGTTGTTATAAATATTTTTCTAAAATATTTCAACTTAATATAAAGAGGGAACATTTTATCCTGAATATTTTTTCTAAAAAATCTAAAATAATAGATAAATTAATGAGATAATTTTTACTATCCCTCCACCATATATTTTAACATGTTTTCTAAACATGTTTTTATGTCCATTACTCGTAAAATTTTTAATTTTATGATTTTTAGTTTTACTATGGGAACTAGTTATTACCAAGTTTATTCACAATTTATAATTATAAAAATAAGGACTCTTATTACATAATTAGTTCATAATTATCCAAAATATTACATATTTTTATCATTAAATTTTTATATTTGTAATAAAAATATAATTTTTCATTAGGGTAAATAATGTGTAGAAATACGATTTTAGATGAAGTGTACTTTTTTCTTAAATTATTTTTATTGGATTAAATTATAAATGGATTTATATTTGAAGATAAAAATTAGATTAATAATATACAAATAATTTTTATGGGGATTTGATTGTATTCAGATATCTAATTTTACCAAAATAATATTTTAAAGATATAAAAGACAAAAAAAATTGTTTTTATTAGACAATATAACTTATATTCATAAATTGTTAATCGAATCTTTATATAAAATATGAATTATATTAAAAAATTTGTTGTATTAGTTTTTAAATGAGTATTTATTCAATTAATATTTTTTTTTAAAAATATTTATCTTTCTTATAAAATGGTATTGTTATAAATGATATTATTTTGTTAAAAATATATTTCTCATTATTCATAAAAAATAATCTATTTCTATTAATTTTAAAACACTCAAATAATTCTAAAAATTACATAATGAAATAAAAAATTATTTTTTATCAAATTAAATATATATATATTTACATATTTGAAAATATTATGTAGAAATAAAAACATAAAAAATCATTATAACTATTTTAATCAGAAAATAACATTTTTTTACAAAAATATATATATTGATATTATTATTTCCCATAATCTAAAAATAATTTTTTACTCTATTATTCATATATCATGTGTCCATGTTATTATTGAATTATTTCAATGGATTGATATATGTTTATATGGATAAATGGAGTAATAATGTGGGAGAGGCATTGTATGTCATTATTGATTGAAAATACAAATATTTATCCACAAGATACTTGAGGTACAACATAGATAATTTTCATGAAGGATTTTTTAAGAATAAATCCTGAGTTTTTTTATTTTATAATTAATGTATGGTTTCATTGTACACCATGATATATTCAAGTGTTGATAAAAAATTTTCTGACAAATAAATCTCTAAGGGATATCTCATTAACCTCACATATGGGAGAAAGCTAAACCACATGGGATAGTTTTACCAAGATGTCTAGTTTAAATTATAGTGGAGTGAGTGGGATGGAACATATAGGTATAAAGATACATATAAGTCAGTGTTCTAGAGATGGGATAGTGGTCTTGTGTAAGTGAGGCATGACCCATGTAGCTAGTGTGTGTGATGTATATCTAGGTGCTGACCCGGGTGTTAGCTCGAATGATAAAAATGAATTTTGATTAATATATTGTGCAGATAAACCAAATGAACTAATAATAAAAGATATATGATTTTCTATATTGTACCTCTATTTAATAAGATTTATATAAAACAATAGTCATTTATTCTAACTGATATCCACTATCCAATCAACGGAAAATGTCATCGTCTTTATCCCATTGTTGAGGGTTCTTACTTATAAAATTTATTATGCTATTTTCAATGTTTTAGTTGTCATGGCTTCAATCATGTTTGATATTTTATTCCATTATCAATTTCATTGGAATCTTGAGATCTAGAAGATTTTGAAGAAATCTTTTAACATAATATTCATTCATTTATCATGTATTAAAAATACTTGATCCATAATGTTTCATGTTGAAGATGAGACTTCAAAAAAATTAAAATCATAGATTTAATGCATAGATTTAATGCATTAGTGATATATAAATGATCATAATTATATATTCACATTTCATGCATGAAAATTTAGTGATAAATAATTATATTGATACACCACTAAATATGAGATAGATTCAAATATATATTTTATGGAATGAAAAGAAATCATGTAACAATTTTAAATTGAGAGGTATGTTGATAGTTAATACATGTAGAAAAATTTCTATATTTCCATATCTAGGTGTGAATAAAAGATGAGGCTAATCCACATAGTCAAATTTGTTACATAGAAAATTATTCTACATAGGAATTTCATGGAACCAAATGATTTCACGTAGCTGATTATACTAAGAATCTTTAGACAGTCAAATTCATGATGGGATATAAATTGCAGATTTTATTGATGAAAGGAAAAGAAATGATTTTCAGAAATAATATGAAATGGAATATAATTTTATTAATAGTGAGAATAAAAAATTATTTATAACATTTTTGGTGAGCTTTTAAAATGAATAATCATACAACATTATGGAATTTTAAACCTGATTATGTGTATATTTAAATGAGCTTGAAGCTTCCTTAAATCATGAAGATGACCCAAGAATATTGGTTACTTGATTGAGAGTTTATTTTTGGAATTATAATGGGATATTAAACATTAAAAAATATATATACATATATATATATATTAGGTTAGG
The DNA here is from genome assembly GCA_963277665.1 of Viscum album. Taxonomy (NCBI): domain Eukaryota; kingdom Viridiplantae; phylum Streptophyta; class Magnoliopsida; order Santalales; family Viscaceae; genus Viscum; species Viscum album. The sequence continues at coordinate 604,998,529 of OY728122.1, forward strand.
AATCTTAGATTTCACTATGACCTAATAAGAAGGATAGAATAACTACCTTCAGTTTTTTATTCTGAAAAATAAATCATGGTGAAAAAATTGCAAGATGATGTTAAAGATATATCTAAACTAAAAATCATTAATATTATTATCATAAAAATATAAATTGATGATATACTGACCATGTAATTAGATAATTTATTTAAAATTCATCTATTGTGCAAGGAAATTTATAGAGAGTATGATACATCCAGTATCATGGAAACTGAGGTGAATTTGGATCACACTAGATATTGAAGTAGTTTCATGATTAGTAGAGATACATGAAATTTTTCTTTATCTTGATGTGCTACATGATAATACCATATTATACATTGAGATATAGAGGAAGACATTATATCCATGTGTTGATGAAGAAACCAAGGAGTGGAATAAGATCATTCTTTATAGGATCATTATTGGATGAAAAAATTTCATCTTCCTTTTTGTGTTTGAATTTGAGTGTATCATTCAGTTAGAGATACAAGAGGTGGAACATAATGTGAAACGTTTTTATCAGGACTGAATAGTATATGGACATAATAACTAGATTTATTGTGATAAATATCTAATTGGGGGAATAATCAGTTATAAAACGAGTATGTATTTATTCCAAAACCTAAAAATATTTTATGATTTTTTTACATTATTACTACCCATGAGGTGATATTGTAAACAATTCTATTAAGTGGATCAAGAATTTTAACTATTTAATTAGGTATAAAATAAAGTAGAATAATTTAAAGAGTCCCGCTAATTCAACCCCCATATATATGTTCAATACAGATTGAGACTCTATAAGTAGTATTTCAACAAGGTTCCCTTTGAAGCTCTAATTGGATTTTTTATATACATAGATTCATAATTCTATAAATATTTTAGGTGTTCCATATTATTATTGTAATATTATTAAACATGTAGTAAAATGATTCTACTTTACCTTTTATCAAATGGCATAGAAGTGTTAGAAGCTTGAACAATGGGTTTTCCACCCATTGATGATGATATAGTTAGTGAACAAGATGATAAGAGAAATTTGATACTATATGGAATGTTTTAATATTCCATATTGAGGTCTCTATTATAATAGGACATTAACTATTGTCATGGGTCGCCATATTCATATGTAAATGTGATAAAAATTAGAAGGATTATTTGAGGGTAATTTGAAATTCATGGAAGAAAAAATTCAGGTTTGGATTATCCAATTTGAAGATATATAAAAGGATTATAGAGATGAATTCAGTAAATAAATTACCAAGTTAAATTAGATTTTGATAAATATCTGAGGATTTTGATATAAGATTGGGGAATCCATTATTACAAAAAAAAACGATGATGATCTTTCTTTACAATTTGTAATCAAAATATCATCCATAGATGAAAGGGATATTTTTAAAATTATGGATCTAAAAAACATACATATATATTATTAGATGAGAATGAAATATTATTCATAACATAAGAGAAAATATGAAATGTTTTTATGCCATGTGAAGTGTAAATGTCATTGATGATGAGGTCGAGGCATCTTAAGAATCGTCTAATGAAAATGATAATTATTTTGATCAAATATTTTCTATAATATCCAAATCAATATAAATGGGAAAGTATAAGGGATTGATTAAGTAGTCACTAAAATGTTTCACATATTTTTTCTCTATAAAGTTTTCCAAAATATTTCCAATTGAGATGGTTAAGACTTAAAATGAGATTCATAAGATGAAATAACTTAGTAACATAAATTAGGTAAGAATAATAAGTAGATCATCCAAAAACTAAAAGTATTTTAATGATTAAAAATAAATATTCAACATTATGTTTTTTTGGATAATGATGTTGGTTTTATTTTTCTTTTAATGATCAATTTTAATTCATCATGTATTTGAGATAATGGAGAAACAATAAATGAGAAATTGTGGGAGCCTAATTAAAAATTATAATTAAATATGTAAAAATTAAAATACATCAATAAATATGTGATGAATTTTGGGAGAACAAAAAATATGGGAACTAATAAATAAGATATATTATTGATAGAAAACCTCATTATTTATGAGATCCATTAGAATAATTAAATACTATAGAATATTAATAGATGGAAATTTATCTGGAAAATGATATGACTAAAAAAGAAGAAGATTTTATTGAAATGCAAACAATTATTATCTTTTCTAAACATGACTATAACAAATTTTTGACGTTTCGTCAATCAAATGGTGGTTATAATATATTATTTTCAAATTGGTTAGGTAATGGAATAAAATAGTTTTGGAAAATATGGTACTCTAAATTTTCAAAGTAGACAAATTCTATTTAAGATGGAAGATATGAAAACCAAATCTGAAGATATGATTTACGATAAAATTGATATATATACTTCCACATCAAGGTGAGTGAAAAATGTTCCATGGAAACAACAACCCTCAAAAAAATTTGAGGATTGTTCATTAGTAAGAAAAAAACATCCCAAATCTTGATAGATCTTCCAAAAATATAAAGGATAAATGTTTTAATGAATTTTTTGCTGTTATAGAATGCATGGATATAATGAATATTAATTCTGGTTTAATATACTTTTAATTAGAAAAATATTAAAACAAAGGTGTAATTTTAATGTGAATCTGAGAAAAATTTATTACAATATTTAATCAAGTAATATAACATAAGGACATCTATATATTCAAGAAATAATTTGAATTCTTGAGGAAGTGTATTGGAAATTTAGTTTTGAAGGCCACAAGGAAGGGATTTTCCTGAAATGGAATATAGGATATGTTCCCTTTGTTTTGTTATCACAACCTGTCCCCAAGGGCCCATGCAGTGACTACCCCATGATCACCTTCAATAGGCCAGGGGCTAGTGACTAGCAACAAAATGCATAATCCCTAAAAATCAGTATGGCATTGCCTTTATTACCTGTAAACATACGGAACCAATCACACATCAAGATATGAATACAAGTAAACTATATAGTAAAATGAGTGTGTACAGTATGAAAAAGGGTCATGAATACAAGCCCAACTGGAAAGTACAAAGAAAATAAAAATTACAAGTAACCTAAAACAGTTTATGTGATATCTTGACAAGGATCCCACCATAAGGGTATGTAAAGCTCTCGAATAGTAATCTCTATGGTATGCCTCGTCTAAGGTCCACCTCCGAGCAACAACCAGTCCTGGTACTCTTTTCTTCAGTCAGCGTTGTCGGTCATCTGCACCAAACAAAACATGGGGCAAGAGTAGCTTGTGAAGGGGAGAATATAATGTTTCTCCGTAAGGACCCAATACCCTCAAAGGACTCAAAAAATCCACAAAGGATAAACCACAAATCATTAAAATAGGTTGCAACCCTACTTAGGTATATGACCATACAAATACCTATGTTATCAAGTATACCCATCTCATTCATGTGGAAACACAGGGCCAAACTCTTAGCCAATGTACATCTATTCCATGAAGGAAATAATACCATGATGGTAACACCACAAAGGTAAGTACCACATATGTAACACCACATAGAATAATAACACAAAGGTGTCACCAAGAAGGTAAATATCACGAAGGTAACACCCCAAAGGTATGTACCAGATAGGTAATTCCACACAGTTCAATACCACAAGGTATCACCATGAAGGTAAGTACAACAATGGTATGACACAGTGAAGAATACCACAAAGTAAAGACTCATCAAAATCTAGGTATAACATAGGTACGATAATAGAGATAATTAGATGTATCTAATGAATCTTCATACTATATTAAGAGGCTAACCCACATAGGATTCCTAAATCATCGGACCCACGTAGGATCCTAAATCATTATACCCACATAGGATCCTAAATCAACAATCCCATATAGGATCCTGTTACAGCAGACCCATGTAGGATCCCAGAGTAGCCCCATGTGTATTTCCTAGAGCAGATCCAAGTGGGACCCTCAAAATAGACCCACTAAGGATACCAAAGCACAAACCCACATTGGATCCCTTTCTTATGTTACAGGAAGCCACAGGGTTCCCGCACTATTCTCACTTGATTTTTAGAGGGTCTGTTCCTCAAGCTCCAGGTCAATAATCCAAATTTCTTGAAGTCCCAAAAAGAAGTAAACCAAAGGACAACCACATAAAATGTGTCTAATTGCAACAGACAGTGCGTCAATGGGAGGCCTGCTGTGTACGTTATTGGCCTTTTAGTCACGAGTGCCTGGTTAGGTTCCTATTCGATCCAACCAGGTAGTAACCCATCTTTATCCATAAATAAAGTGGGATATTCATAAACATCCATATAGATCCAAGGTATCTGGTTCCATAGATAGTTCATAAAATGGATGCACGTAGCTCAAGTTATGGATGAATGAGCGAAATAGGGTTTATGTTGGTCTAGGTCCGGTCTGACTCGGTCGGACAGACCCAGTCTAACCTGGCCCTCTAGTTATGACTCGGCCCAGTGGCACAACCCGACCTAGCCTTGAGGCACGACCCATCCTACTGGGTGGCTAGTGATGTGGCCTAGGATGGGTGACCTACTGGTCAGCGGATGGCCGGACAGCCAGCCTCCTCATCGAGGCGCAGTCGCGCGTCGGGTCATCACTGGCAGCTGACAGTGATTCGACCACCCTTACATTAACGATGCGGCTTTTTGCCATGGCTCGCACATGCCTGATGGCATGGACGCATGCTTCCTATTCCCCTTCATGTGGACGGCCAACCACAATCATCCACCTCTGCTCCGCCACGGCCAACGGGCCGCGACCCTTCTTTGGGGGTGCGGTCGCACCACTTCAGTCGTCGCGGTCAGCCGCTGTTCCTGAGCCCCACTACTGTCAGTCCCCATTACAATAACCAGAGATGTTCTTCGGGTCATTACTCAAGCCCTGTTTACTTATTCATCAATCTGTAGACATCTACACTCCTCTCTGGATGTCACCATCATTTCAAGACCAACCAAATTCACAAAGGTTATGGAGATGTCAGGTCGTGTTCATTTGGCCTAAAATTTCCACGTTACAATGGTATCAAGTTGATTGTTTATTATTTAATCAAGAAGAACGTCAAGAATGGGGTAAGGGGTATATAAATGAAAACCCCTACCTCGTTGGTTCATTGACCCCAGTGAGGAGAGAAGAAAAAAAGATGTTGGTTCGTCATTGGTGAAGACGTTATACATTGGAAATCCTTTGATGAAGTTCTTCATTGGAGAAGTTATTATTCATTGGAGAATGTTTTATTAATTGTAGAAAAGTGTTTCTCCAAAGTTCTCCCATATTCCAACACTTCCCCCCAATTCCATCATAATGAAATTTCCATCTTATTAACTTTTGTTTTTTTAATTTATTTGGAGTTGTCCATTAATTATGTTGATGTAATAAAAATAAACTAATGGTTGGTGGCACAATTAATTTGGAGAGAACCAAGAGTCACCTATTTCATTAAATAGGGATTTCAAAGGTCGGGTGGTCCCCACCATTATTTTTAAACTGGGGTTTTACTAGCTAGGGTGGTCCCCACCACCCTAACTCCAAAATATAGGTTATAAAACTAAAATAAAAGTTGTTCTTTATTTTATTTTTATTTCCACGAAAAAAGGAAAACTATCTTTCACACTTGACCTACAACTGTCAAGGTGAAGCTATCTTTAAGAGAATAATGGCACTGTGAGTTTAACAGTGTTATCATATTTCAATTCTGAGTAAATGTTCAATGTTTTAAAAAACCAGCTCACACAATTACTGAACATTTTTAAAAAAGTTTATAAATTTATTCTGGTCGCACTAGGACACGGAATCACGCGCTGTCAATTTTCTCGGACTAGTAAAATTCAAATATAATTAAAAAATTAATGGAATTTCCGAGTCTTTACATTCTCTCTACCTCAGGGCATTACATCACTGAAATCCACATTACAAAAACTGGGGAAACAGTTGGGGTACTAATCATGAATCTAAGCCTCCCGCTCCAATGTGCTCTTCTGGAGGTTCTTGTGCTTCCAACGTACACACACCAAAGGTATCGATCGCCCACAATGGACTCTGTCCTATCAATCCTCAATCTCCACTAGAACCTCTGTAAACCTCTTCCCATCATCGATGACCAGCTCTCCCCAGTCAATGATGTGTGAAGGGTTGTGCACGTATCTCCTCTTATTGGATATGTGAAAAACGTAATGCACCTTGTGCAACTGAGGTAGAAGAGATAAGAGGTAAGCCACCTTGCCTAATCTGCTGACGATCTTAAAGGGTCCGATAAACCATGGAGATAACTTACCACCCCATACAAATAACCGCAAACCTCGTCAGGGTGAGACCTATAAAAATAATTGGTCACCATCCTCAATCTCCAAATGTTTTTGTCTTCTTTCGGCAGAAGACTTCTTCCTACTCTGTATAGTCTTCCTCCTCTCCTAGATTCTCTTCACCTTCTCAGTATTATCTCATACCATATCTGGTCCCATGGGTGATAAATCCCCTAGGTTAGTACAACACAATGGCAATATGCCTGGTCGGCCGTATAGAGCCTTGAATGGTGACATCCCAATGGTGGAAGGATAACTATTGTTGTATGAAAACTTCACCAAGGTAGTGATCCTCCCAGCTGCGACAGAAGTAGTGGATGCAAGCACACATCATTTCATCGAGATTCATTATGGTCCACTCAGTCTGTCCATCCTTCTGAGAATGAAAGGTGGTGCTCAAATGATGTTGTGTCCTGAAAGCCTTCTACAACCCCTTCCAATGCCGGGAAGTGAAACATAAATCGCAATCGTAGACAATCATTGAGGGTAATCCTAGTAGCCACATAATCTCATGCACAAAGAGGAGTCATAAGATCTCTACTGAACTCTTCTATCTGATCAGTAGGAATTGGGACAACTTTGTGAGTCGGACAATAATTAACCGGATGGAATCCTGACCCTTGGATGTATGTTGATGTCCTGTCAGGAAGTCCAGGGATATCTCATCCCAGTTCCACTCTGGTATCTCTAAATGATAATCTACGCATACTGGTACCAGATTCTCTACCTTCACTTACAGATAAGTGAGGCACCGAGAGACAAAATCTGTTACTATGTTCTTCATTCTGGGCCACTGGTGCTATCATTGTAGATCCTGGTACATTTTTGCCACACTTGGATGTACCACAACAGGGGATGTGTGGATCTCCATCAAAACATCCTCCTAAAAAGGCCCTGGAACTGTGGTATGTCCTATGAATTTGATGATGTGCTCCCCCATATCAAAAACAATATGAGGTGCCTGTCTTGTGGATATCTGAGCACGTTGAGGCTCGCAGTCAGTTTCCCCGTGTTGCGCCTCGCTAACTCATTGATGGAGTGTGGGAGTGACTATATGAGACTGAATAAAATCTGCTCCATCTCATTCCATAAATAATATCTAAAAAGTGGCCTGCTACTCTGTCCCCTCACATAGAAGTTGTATACATGATCTCCTACTCAGTGAATCAACAACAATGATCTCTTTCCCAGGAGTATAAACCATCTCAAAGTCACGGTCATGGAGTAACTTAAAAAAGCATCATTGTCTTTGGTTCAGTTCCTTCTTAGAGAAGATATAGCTGAGAATATTGTGATCATAGTAGAATATAAAAAGTTCACCCATCAATTAATGTCACCACATCTTCAATGCGAAGACCACTGTTGCTAACATTATGTCATGGGTAGCGTAGTTCTTCTCATGTTGTCTCAGTTGTCGAGAACATTATGCGATAACTGCTCGCTCCTGCATCATGAAAAATCCGAGCCCGGTCCCAAATGCATCGCAGTAGACTACATAACCAATGACCTCCTTCAGAAGCCTCAAGATGGGGGAAGTAGTCAGCCTCTACCTCAGCTCTTGAAAACTCCATTGGCATCTATTCGACCACATTAAGGATTTCCTTTTCTTGTTCACTACAGATAATGGTGCTGCAACTCTAGAGATATCTGGCACAAATCTCTTGTAGTATCCAGTGAAACCCAGGAAACTTCGTACATTCGTCACACTCAATGGTGGATCCCAAGAAATTACTGCCTCAATCATCACTGGATCCACCACAACTCCAGCCCCCAAGAAGGCATGTCCAAAAAAAGAACCTCTTAGATCCAGAACATGAATTTCGAAATCTTACTATATAGCTGGTGCTCATGTAGTGTGTCCAGAACTGCCTGTAAATGATAGGCATGCTCATCCTCAGTAGCTGAGTAGATCTGAATGTCGTCGATGAATACTAATTCAAAGAAATCAAGGTATGGGTGAATGATCCTGTTAATGAGTCCCATGAACTCTGTTGGAGCATTGGTCACACCACTCGACATGACCAAAAACTCATAATATCCGTACCGACATCTAAAAGTCATCTTATGAACATCCCCATCTAGTAATCTGAGATAGTGATAGTCTGGTCTAAGGTATATCTTCGAGAATCAACGTTCTCCCATCAGCTTATCAAAGAGGACATCAATCCTCAGATGTGGGTATTTGTTCTTCTCAGTCACCTTGTTCGGGCACTGATAGTCAACATAAATTCTCAAGCTCCAATCCACCTTTTTGGTGAACAAAATACGGGCTACCCTAGGAGTACCACTAGGCCTAATGAATCTCTTCCACTTCAAGTCCTCTAGCAGTACCCACAACTCATAATGCTCTGTCAGAGCCATCCTATATGCTGGTGTAGATATCGGTGCCATCCTGGGGTACAAGTCAATGATAATGTCCACCTATATGAGTGGAGGGGGACCTAGAACATCATTAGGGAAACATCTACGTAATGGTCCACCACTATAGGAGAAATCAGACTCTCCACATCAATCGCTCTAGGGTAAGGCTATTCAAATGATGAGTGATCAGCTACACACACCTCTAAATAAGATCAGCATGTGATGCAAAGGCTTCCTTCTCATCGGTGAAGGTAAACCTAGACCCATCCACATGGATACACTATAAAGTTTTTCTACTATAGTCTATCTTTGAATGGACTGTAGATAACCAGTCCATACCCATGATTCCATCTTATGGCCTCGATGCCACTACTAAGAGATCCTAGCTGAAGATCTCTAATCCTAGAGTAAGATTGCACCACCAGAACCAGGGAGTAATCATCAAATCCTCTCATGTAGGAGTCTCTAGCTGTAAGGATCGAGCCAATGGCTCAACTGGGATCTATGAGCTCTGAGCGAGGGAAGTGGAAATAAAAAAATGACTGGAACCTGTGTCTATATATATTGTAGCTATGGTGGAATAGACATAGATCATACCTCGTATCATCACTAGTGCACCATGGTCATAGGCCTCAACTGCATAGAGCTGAGCTCACACGTGTACACCTTCTCCTTGTGGTCGGGGTGGACCACTTAGTGGTGGTGGCTGTAACATCTCGAATCATCGCCCACCACCAACTGCACGAACATCTCTTCTTCCACATCCGCATGCTCCCTGCAGACCCCCTTGGTCAAACATCTCTCTATTCCTTGGAATTCCATTGATCGTTTTCTGATCCTTTGTACGGAAGGACATGCATTCATGCACAATGTGACCTTTCCTTCCGTATGCATAACACTACCTCCTCCTCGCATGATAGGATTTATCTCTGGTGCCCCTCAAAATCGACCCTGAATCTTGTGGTCATCCGCCTGTATGTATGGTCCTCTTGAACCATTGTGTTATTTTTCTACTTCCAGCTAGAGAATAATCCGCTACATGATGTCGGGTGGTGTGTCTCGGTACTGGTGACGGCTCATCAATAATACACTCCCCTAAGAGGGATCACTCTAAACCCCTCGCCTATGTTGGGATAATGAGAGAAATCATCAAAGCCATGATCTCCCGCCTGAGTCCCTACTTGATGTTCCGAGACCAGAATAATGGGTCCCGCACCATATCAGTGGAGTAGTGGGAGAGGTCGGTGACCTTTTCCGAGTACTGAGTCACAATCATGTTGCCCTACTGGAGATGAAGAAGCTCCTATATGCGCACTGGGCGAAGGGTCTCTGGGACAAACTCTGCCCAAAACATGCTCTAAAATTCTGCCCAGAGAAGTTTCACCTCGTCATGAGCTTGGATGATGAAGCTCCACCATCTGCCTACTGATTCCGGTAAAAGACTGGGGGCAAGGATCACCATGAGATTAGCAGGTGTCTGTACCCTTAGGAAAACTCTCACTACGGCCTCCAGCCAGTCCTCTACTACTTGTTGGTCAGTCTAAACCCAGAACATAGCTGGCCTCTGGCGCTAGAAATCATGAAATACGCTCAAGTAGCATGCACTCTCTGTAGTGGGACTAGTGTCATTGGAGGCCCAAAGGGTAATGGAACCATTGGTGCGTCTGTTGGTGCCTCTATTGATAAATGTCCCTTCATCGAGGCCTCGTCGCAATATGGGTTGTCATCATGTACTCTTACTAGAACCCTATATGGTTGTCTATGTGGAGGAATCATGAAAAGAAATAGTTGCACCATGGTCAATAATGTATACCTGGTGAGATGAATCAAAGATATCAGAAAGAAAAATTTTCCAAACATCCATGCAATTATTGTTTTCATGAACTGAGTCAGAAATCAGATGTCAGGGTCCTGGTGTATGGATACATAGCCCGCTACACTAATACTAAATTACCCAAACTGAAAACCACACTCACTACACTTAACACTATTTCCATTAAAAAGAACAGAGTCCAATGTTCTATGACAGAACCAACTCCTCATATACCAATTTTCCATGACCCATCCCCTGGGGAATGTGTCATGACTACCCAAAGCCAGCATTCCATAGGCCAGGGGCTGGAGACTAGCACCGAAAGGCATAATCCCTAAATAGAGGGAAGGAATTTTCATTATAACCTTTAAACACACACAACCAAGCACAAAGCAAGATATGAACACATGTAAACTGTATAGTAAAAAGAGTTTATATGGTAAATAAAAGGGGCCAGAATAAAAGCCCGACTGGAAAGTACAAGAAAACTGAAAAGTAAAAGTAAAATGAAATAGATCCTTTGAACTTTTGCTAAGGATCCTACCTGAAGGGTAGGTACAGCTCTTGAAGGATCATATCTGTTGTATGCCTCACCTAAGGTCCAATTCTGAGCTACCTCAAATCCTGGTACTCTCATCCTCAGTCAGCTTTGTCCATCATTTGCACAAAAAACAACAAGGAACGTGCATATCCCATGCATGAGTGAGTACAACGATACTCAGTAGGGACCACGAGACCCTCAAAGGTCTCACAAAATCCACAAAGGATAAACCAAAAATAATTAATACAAATTACAACCGTAAATTGGTATATTCCCATACATATATCTATGTTATCATGTATATCCATCTCATTCATGAGGAAACACAATGCCAAAACTTAGCCAAAGTACATTTGTTACATGAAGGAAAGAATACCACATAGTTAACATCAGAATGGTAATTACCACAAGGGTAACTCTATAAAGAAGAATACCACAAAGGTATCACCACTTCGGTAAGTACCATGATGATAACAACACAAATATAATTACCACATAGGTAACTCCACACAAAAGGATTCCACAAGGTATCACCATGATTGTATGTACCCAAAATGTACGCTACACAGAAGAATACCACAATGTATCACCACGATAGTAAGTTCAACAAAACTATGCCACACCGAAGAATACCACAACTGTAAAGACTCAGCACACAATAGGTAATAATTAGTTATGCTAACAATGATTATTAGATCTATCAACCGAATCATATTACTCTGTTAGGAGGCCCACCCACGTAGGATTCCTAAATCATCAGAAAAAATTAGGATCCTAAATTATCATACCCACATAAGACCCTAAATCATTATACCCACATAAAATTCTATAACAGCAGACCCACGTAGGATCCTAGAGTAGTCCCACATGAATTTCCTAGAGAGGATCCATGTAGACACCTTGAATACAGACCCACGTAGTATCCCAAATCACATGCCCACGTAAGATCACTTTCTCATGGTACAACCAGCCATAGGATTCCCGCACTAAGCTCGCTTGATTCGGGGAGGGTCCTCTCCTCATGTGACAGTTTGATACTCTAACTACCATGAAGTCCCACGAAGATGTAATCAGATGAAACTCCACGTAAAAGGGATCTCAACGCCATAGAAGGTGAGTCAATCGGACATACGATCTCTATGTTTTTGGACTTTTAGTCCCAAGGGCCTGGTTGGATTTGAGTTCTATCCAACCCAGCAATAACCCAACATTATCCATAAATAAAGTGGGGTATAGTAACGGACCTTCTCGATCCATGGATTCTGGTGCAAAAGATGGTTTGTCAAACGGACACACATAGCTCCTGTTATGGCCGAAAGAGCTAAAAGGGGTCAGAGTGGGTCCGGGTCCGGGTCCGAGTCGGTCGGACAAACCCGTTTCGACCCGGCAATGACCTACCCGACCCGGTTTGGTTCGATCCCACCCAGAGGCGTGGTCTGGACCATCAGAATGGCCCAGCCCACTAGTTGGCACGTGTTGGGCGGCCTGCTAGTCTGCGGATCGCCGGATGGCCCGCCTCCTCAGCATGGAGCGGTCGAGCACCCCCCAATCATCGATGGCCGACACCGATCTGGCTGCCCTTCCTTCACCACCGCAGCCTTGTGCCACATATCCCGCTCACCCGATAGAATAAACGCACGACCCTACCTCCCTTTCATGCGGTCGGTCGTGGGCCAGCTGCAACCTATGCTCTGCCACGGCCGATGGGCCGCCTCCCTTCTCTCGAGGCACGGTCACGCCACTGCTATTGTCCCAGCCAGCTGGAGTTCCAGATATCGTTCCAGATACCCACCAGTGTCGGTCGTCGGCACGGATGCCAGCGACATTCATTAGGTAACTGGGTGCACCCCGGTGACTCGTTCTTCACTCTATAGACATACGCACTCGTCTCGGGACGTCACCATCGTTTCACAAAAAACCAAATTCTCAATGGTTGCAGAGAGGATGGGCCATGTTTTTTGGGCCAAACCCTCCATGTTAGAATGGTAGAAAATGGCTTGCTTATTCATGAATCATGAATAATGTAAAAAACTATGTAAGGGGTATTCAAATAACAAACCCTACCTCGAAGGTTGGTTGACATCGGTGTGGATAGAGGAAAGACGGATGTCGGTTCATCTTCATTGAAGACATTAGATGTTGGTGATCCTTCGATTGAGTTCTTCCTTAGAGAAGGCATTCTTCGTTGGAGAAATCATTCTTCATTGGAGAAAAGTGTTTCTCCAATGTTCTCCCATTAGCCAACACATCACCCCAATTCCCCCAAAATGAAATAGCCAACTTATTAAATTATGTTTTATTAATTTAATTAGAGTTGGCCATTAATTAAGTTGATGTTTGAATAATAAATTAATTGATGGTGGCACAATTAATTAGTAGAGAACCAAGAGTCACCTCCCTCGTTAAAGAGGGAGTTCAAGGGTCTGGTGGTCCCCCCCCATTAATTTTAAATCAGGGGTTATCTTTCTCGGGTGGTTCTCACCACCATAAATCAAAAAGAAATCTTATAAAAATAAAATAAAATATATTCATTATTTTATTTTTTTACCACGAAAAACATGAAAACCAACTTTCACCCTCTACCTATTGCGGTTGAGGTGAAGGTCTTATTATGAGAATAACGGCACTATGAGTTCAATGGAATCCTTAGAATTCAATTCGGAGCACCGGGACAAATGTTAAAAAACTCCACTCACTTGCTTACTGAACGTACTAAAAAAACATCATAAATTCATTCAGGGAACACCGGGCCTTGGAATCATGTGCCGTCAATTTTCACAGACTCGTAAAATTCCCATATAATTAAATAAAATTACATGAAATTTTCTGGTCATTACATTAGTAAGGGAATGTTATTTAATAGAAAAATAATGTATATTCATGTTAAAAGTCTTGGATGACTAATAATATAAAATTAGTGTGCCATTTTTGGGATATCAATTGAAATTTGAAAAAAAATGATTAATATGAAATATGTAACAATGCTAATGAATGAAAAGTAGTATTATAAAACGAGGTTCATGGTTTTGAGATGTTTTACATATATAGAAACATAAAAAATATAAAATTTATATGTAAAGGTAATCCAAATAATGAATAATTATATGAGGATAAAGAAGAAAATCTAAATGATGAGACTCAATGTCGAAAGAATTTTCCAATGAAATTCTCCCATTCTATGATTGGGAGAAAATAATAGACCGTATTAAGTGAAATTAGTTCATTTTGAATGTTATTTCAATGATACATAAAGGCCCCTCTTTAATCCATATTACAAAAATATTTTGAGCTATCATGCATGGAATTAAAGGTGATGTTTGATTTTGACACTATAGGTCAACATGAAGGTACTTTCTTTCATGGTATCTACCTAAAACCATGAAATGACATAGGAAATGAGAACACCCCTTAAAAGGGGTCCATGGTAATAAATTTTTCTATAAAAGTATTATAATAATAATCTATAATTTTGTTGAATCCCTAGAAAAAATGGAATTTTATGTCATCCAATTTAACTTAAATTCAGATTTTTTAATTATATTAAATGTATTTATTAATGGGGAGTTAAAGGGCTTCTACAAGAACTATTATGACGGTTTGTTAATATGTGTTTCAGATACATGTTTCATTTAAAGTAATATGATTCATACATCCCAAATTTGAAAAATAATTTTTTTTCAGAATTATAACACTTGTATAACAATTAATGGAAAAAATTAAAACCATATATATATATATATATATTAGTTTAGATTTTTTGATTCCCTCATAGACATATATTAGACTAAATAATGTCCATTTTCTATGAGAACGATGTGGTTTCTTCCCTCTCTCACAAAATATGGAAGATTTTTACTATAAAAAAGGAAATTAAGATCTATGAAGTCTCTCACATTGACATATTTCATATTATTGTAAATAATGGAGAGAAACCAAAAATCCAACCAAGATAACATATTTATATTGAATAACTCTATTTCTATGAAATTCATATAGGGATAATGTGGTACTCATGTAAGTATTTAATTTTTGGGTCCCATGCTAGTATTGATATTGATATTTGAAATTAATGATACATAGAGGATTAATTAGAAAAATGAGTTGGATGTTTTTTGTGATTGGGAATCATTTTATGTCGATAAGAAACATGAAGATAAAACATGAATAATTTCAGGAATAATTATTGAAAAAGAAATATGGAGAATGTTTCTTTTGGAATTCTTGTATGACATAATTCAATACATAAAAATTTAGTATCAGATGGAAATTAATTACCCAACCATAAAAGACAAAATTTCCTGCCTATCTCATCATATATATGAAGAATATCAACAACAATGGAGATAAGACCAATGTATCACACATTGTGGTAGAGGAGAGTGTCTGGGCCTGTGTATAGTGCTCATAAAATGTTCGTAGGTGAGTAAGATAGAGGGAGGTCGGTGGGAATATACAGGTGATGTATGGCCCATGTATAATTTGTATGTGATGTATAAATGGTTTCTGACCCCATTTTTATGTCGAAAAATTAGCATGAATACCACGATTGGTATAACACAGGTAAACTGGGATAAATTATGATGTATGGAAGTGGAAGAACCACTAATTAGCTCCATATAAAATGATAAAAATATAATATCACCCTTCATATCCATATATTATTTTCCATTTTTTCAATTTTGTTAATCTTTATGTTCATTATATGGATATGGGAAAGGTTTTATCCCTTCATTTTAATGTTGTGATGATTATTACATCAAACCAGTTCAATATTGTAACCCACAATCAATGTTATCAACATCCTAATATATTGGTCAAACTAAATCAATATTTTAATAAGATATTCATGAATCTATCAGTCATGAATAAAAATACTAGATTTTTAATGTCACGTGATGAATTTGAGCCTTCACATGATGTAAAATATCATATTTAATGAACTGGTGAGATTGAAATTATCCGACATGAATTTTCACATTCCATGAATGAAAATCCAACAAAGAAGAATGATAAAACTACTACACTATAGATGATATTGACAAAAATATAATTTTTTTCTACGTATCCAAATGAACTACAAACATATTTTAGTTTATGACTACATAGATATTTAACCCATAGAGATGAATGACTATATACTTATTCTAATATGAAAACAATATATCCAATTAATCTGTGTATCCAAATGAGTTCAAATATTTGTTTATGTTAAATAGGGGTTATTGTGACCAAAGTATTTCACATAGAAGATTCTACTATTTAGCACCACATTTCCAATTTCATTGAATATTTCAAATCAAAGATTATGTTAATACAGAAAAAATGTGGTTCTATATATATCATGTAAAATTTAATTTCATGTGAATAAAAGGGAAAATAAACAAATATTTCAATTGTTATATTTTGATGTATTATAATGATATAGCTCTAGTTATGTTGTAAATTTTATCCTGATGATGTATGTATTTCAATGAGGATAAAGATGTTGTAAATCTTGATATTGACATTATACTATTAGGTATGGGAATGATAATTTATTTTAGTAATTATTAAATGCAATTAAAAACTAGATTGTATTTATATTTTATTGGAAGAAATTCATTTTTCATTGTAACTAAATTAAAATTAAAAAGCATTCTATAATTTTACACAATTATGAAAAGAAATTATAGATATAAATCTAGAATCTGATGTAAAAAAGATACCAATTCTATAATAATTATTAACATACGAGTATATATATATATATTTGGTTGTTAAATAATATTATTTTATATGATAGAGTACTTTTATCTATTGTGAGAGAAAATTTAGAGCAAGGCCAATTCATCCAAAATCAATGAAACTAAGGTGAATCATGATCACACAAGATCATAAAGGTGCCTAAATAATAGCAGAGAAACAATTAATTGCTAATGATATTTGAGTGGTACATGTCAAAACATATTGATCCATCATCTCAAAAAGAACGATTCTATATAGAAGTGGGGATGAAGTGATCATTGAGATAAGTAATATAATTATCTACTAGACCATTATTTAAGAAAAATAATTCATTTTCCAGTTATTATAGGATGTGGAGTTTATCTTTCAATGGGGGACAGAAGTGGAGTGTCAAATATGGGATCATTGTTGATATATCTTCATAGTATATTATTTTAATCACTTATTTCGATATTGAATAATCAATTATTGGGTGGAATAAATTGTTTTATTATGAAATATGATTTAACAATAAACCATGTAAAAAGTATTTGATGATTTAATACAATTTTTCAACACTGAAAGAAATGTAGTTAAAATTTTTCTTGGTTAGATCTAGACCCTTGAACACATTTGGATGTTTAATTTAAGAGGAGAATAATTTTTAAAATAGGGCCACAAATTCACCTCCCACTCCAAATAATTTTTTGAGGACTATGACTCTAAAATATATTCAATATATTTTATCCATAATGAGTTAGTTTAATTAAAAAATAGATAAGAGGATAATTTTTCTAATGTTTTAATTTTGAAGATTTAGTCTCTATTATTAGTTATTTCAAAATTTGAATTTAATTTATCAATCAATTTTAATTTAGAATGAACTTTAATTTTATTTATATATATATTTCACAATTCTTCTACCACTATATTTACCCTCAAATTATATAGATTCGTTTAAAAATAATATTTGTTACCAAATAATAGTTTTGGTTTAAAATTTTTTGAGTTAAAATATATCAAATAAATATATTATAAAGGAAATAAACTATATAATAATTAATATTAGGCTGTATCAATATTGGGTTTACCTTATAACAAAAAGAGGTTCTCCAAAAATGATAATGTAAAATAAGACACATGATTTACAAATTGGGACTTGATCTCATCATAAATTACCTATCTTAAATATACACACCTATAAGTGTAATACATTAATCTATTGATAATAAGGACATCTCCAGTACCAATTTAATGGATAAAAAATTCGGAATATTTTGAACTACTGATTAATTAACAATATTTTTTATTTTAATTATTTTTATCATTATTATCTATTTATAAATTATATTTTTTGGATACCTAATATGAAAACATTAAAATTATTCAGGGAGATTATATTATATTACAAAATTTGGAGCCATGAACTAGATGAATTAATTTATCAATGGATATGTGTGAATTAAATGGATTTATGCATATGAGATTTATTGTTTCAGTTATCTTTATATTATTTTATAAAAGTGTCTAATGATGACATTAAAATATGTTCATGATTCAATAGGTCATGTATGATTATTAAAAAATCCATCAAGATATGTATGATTTTAATAATTTCATTAGAATGCTTTGATTAAATAATATTGTGAAATTTTTTTGGTTTTGATTCTAAAAACACCCAAATTTACATTACTAGTAAATTTACATTTATGTTTATTTCATGGTAATAATATTAATTGATATATTTTTCTAGAAGCAAATTCAATAAATTTATCTAAGGAAGAATATTTTGTTATGTATTATCTACATGTTCTATAAAAATGGTCTATGCCATCCATTTTTAAGCATAACATTTAGACTGGAAACCCATCTTGTAGGAAATAACATAAAGATAATTTAACTTATACTATTTCAAATTTATGGATCAAGAAATCTTTGTTTGGAAGAAACCATTGGTTTAAAAAATGAAACAAATGTTCAGCAACCCTATATTTGGGAACAACTATACATTTTCAACCATAGGTTTGGTGTTTTTCCATCAGTAAAAGGAACTATACAATTGAAAAATGATAGATCTTTTGTTTAAAGATATTATCCATGATTTATGTGATGGTCAAGTAATATGAAAATATTATTTCCATGCACTTTTATGACTAATTTAAATCCTCACTCTAAATGTATTAAATAATTCATATATATAAGGGATGTTACAAATCTTTTTACTTCTTTTGAATACAAATATTCATGATTTAATATTAATTTTTTTTGGATAAGGTTTGAGCGTGACATTTTCAACACATAAAATAAATATTTAGAGGATTATATTTTGAATATAACTATAAAAATATAAGGATATATATTGGTATATGAGAATATGTGTACATGAAAATAATAGTGTATGATATCCTTCAAAGCTACACATTAAATACATACTTGTTTTGATATATTTGATTGATTCACTATTGTTATTATCTCTTATAATATATCATATTATTACATCATATTTTACATGATCAAAAAATAATTTTTTTGAGTTATAATTCAGTCCCATACATATTTATACCCATATGTGGAGATTTCATTATAACAATTTGATGAAAATATATAAAAATTTGGAGACTATTTTTTTATGTTAATTATTATTGAAATATATATATCAGTTGTATATTGAATCTATAATAAAACATTTTTTCTCAATAAAATAAAACTCTATTGCTTTATTTTAGTATCAACCGCTCGGAATGAATTATGGTAGTGAAGGATTACCAATTTCATATACTAAGATATAGATAATTGGATTCTTTCAAAAAAATTAAAGTCCATTCCAAAGCCTTATTTTCAATGTATCAAATTATTATACCCAGTCGTGGAATTCCTAGTAAATATACTCAATAGTGAGATCACCAAACTCAGTAAGAGAGTTTTGGTGTGGTTGAAAAACGGATATTTGTTCCCTGAAATACAATACATCACTGTTTTTTGATATTTTATTATTCTAGATGCATACATAACACACACAGATAAATAAGAAATAATAACTAAATCTAATGAGGGATTATAATAATTCATCAAAATTTATAAAGCATCAAAATTGAAACCCTTATTTTTTCATTATCTTATTCATATCTGAAATAATAGTATCAAAGGCTAGAATCTTCTAATGATATTTCTCTTTATGGAAATCATTATACTACATAAAAACATGTGGTGTCCAAGGATTTTCTCATTATTTATTTTTATTCTATAGTCAACAATTGAGGTCAATGTATGCAAACACGATCATTATATCAAAAAAGGTATGAAAGGATCATAAAAGGATAAAATAAAGTAATATAAGAGATTATGTCTCTAGTGATTTTTTAAGATTTCCTTTGGCTATATTAATTCTGAGTTGAATATACATCCAATTTATAAACTCATATGGTATGATATTTGAAACTTTATGTCTACAATATGTTATTTATACTTTAATGGTGATAATTATGGATATTAGAATTATCACATGATTATATGATTAAAAAATATTATAATACAAGTTTATTTAATGGATATCAATACCTATGAAATTCATAAGTATGATTTAAAAAACTAGGATTGTTATTAAGAAGAATAATATGATCTTAATTCAAACTAAATTAATTCCATTATTTATGGATTATGTAATTAAGGATTCAATAGAGTATCTCGAAGTATTAATTCCTTCAAAATGTAGAAAATGAGTTTTATTTCCAATAATGTAATTGGAAAGATTAAAATAATGTGATATATTAATGAAAATTAAAAATTTTAAATGTTCAAAATGAATAATGATAAAATAATCCATAAAATGTATAGGTGACTGACTGATATAGTCGATAATGTTTCTTCCTTCGGAGATCCGATTTCACAATCAGATCAAGAATTAATAGTGATCATATTTTAACCAAAAAATGGAATAATATGTCACTATCTATATGAAAATCCACACTAGTTAAGAAATTAGTAATGAAGGAACTAATTGTTCTATTGATGATTAATGAAGAAGAGATCAAGGTTGAAGCTGAAAATCATATTCGTATCAAGAATGATGAAGGTGATTTCATAACTACTATGTATGACTAATATAATTCATGATAAACTTAATAAAACAAATATTTATCAAATCACACTAAATGTCTAGAAATATTTTACATAAAAGACAATGAAATATGATAGGAAAGATATACGCTATCAGTACAACGAAAAATGTCACACAAAGTCTAAATGTTCAATGATAAAATATTAGAGAAGATATAATTATGAAACGAGATGCATGAAATTTACAAAGATAATCTGGAATTTTTCTTTTTGTTTAATGAATGATCTTCTACAAATTTAGAGTTTGAGCATAAATATAAAAATCCAAATCTATTTTTTATGGATCATACTGAAGGGGCACAAATTTTCTCTCTCATAATTATAGTTCAGAAAAAATTTATTATGATGAAATTAATAGATACTTGTAAAAGATTCATGATAGGTATAATTTTTTAAAAAAAACTATAAAATAATATAAAATCAAATAATTATACATTTTTAGATAAATAGAATTCTGAATCAATAACATTAGAATTTAAAATCAAATATTCATTTTTTTAAACTACATGAAGATAAAATTAATGAATTTTTAAGTGATGTATATATTTAAAAACCAATATTATACTATTCCTTTCAAAGAAGAATAATAACAAAATAAAAATCATATTAAAAAAATTAAAAAACAAATAAATGGAATTTTAGAAATGCTGAATAACCAATAATTATATAGGAATTATTTCTCTCATAGTTCAAATAGTATAAGTATATATACAAAAAAATTATTTTAATTGATATTAATGAACATTATGAAAAGAAATGTCACTTTAGAAAAATTACATTTCTTGTGTTTAGAAGGATTTTTTAGAAAATGTTAATATAATTTACATTGTATAATCTCTACATGAAATTAACATATTTATTTACCCAAAAGTTTATTTTCTACCACAACCAAACCCATAAACCTATGTCAACAAAAATTCACTTGTATTTTATGTTTTTATAAGAATAGTACATTTGGAATTCAATGTTAAATTATCAAATTGGTAGACTATGGGAAATATAAATCGGTTTAACAAAGGATTGATCATCACTGATATAAATCATTATAAAAAAATACCTAGAAAGAGAATATCTTATCTCGAGAGTATTACATTATTATTTTTTTCTTATATATCTGTCCTATGCATTCAGTATTTAATATAGTGGGAGAGAGATCATTAATGTTTAATTGATAAGTTTTTTTCACTCTTTGAATAAATCTTAGTCTATTTTAATTACATAATCAATTCACTAAAACATGAAATATATGTAAACATTGATTAATCATCAGATAATATAATACTTTTTTTAGTTATAGAATAGTTAATATTTTCTTATTTAATAATTTAATCTTATTATCATCATTATATTTTGTCTTCCTAAAATTTTAATTTTTTATGTTATTTATTTTAATCAGAAAATAACTTTTAAATAAAATTGTATTTTAAAAAAATAGTATTTTTAATTATTGTACTATATTTTAAAATTAATAATATGAAGTGTAATGTAATGATTTTTAAAGTAAAATGTACCATTTTTTATTTAACAAACCCTATAATATTATTCATTAAATCTTTTACATTTTTTGTCTATCTTTTTTTAAATATCTTGTTCCAAGAATTCTGGAATTAGTCTCCTTAAGATGAAATGGATAGGAAAATCATTTTTAGAAAAATTAATTATCAAAATAAAAAGGAATGTAGTCCTTATTCTGATTAGTTACTATAACATTCAGTTTCAAATGTTAAGAATTAGTTTACAAAATATTTTGGAACTGATAAGGGAGTTCATGGTTACTAAGAACCAAAATATTCATTGTCTAAAATATTATAAATCATAATGACTTATGAAGAAAATTTTTTTATGGTTAGTAATTTCAATTCATAAAATGTGAAAAGACATAATAATATGGATGAATCTATAAATACATATGAATAAGTACCAATATATTATCATAATTTGAAATAATTTTCTTTTTTAAAAGAATAATTTGAAGTATTAACAAAGAAAATGTTATTTCGGTTGGATTTAATCTGAATTTTTTATAATACTAAGCTATAACTTGTTAAAATGAATGGTTTTTGTTTGAATATTGTTTTACTTATAAAATATTTGTAAATGTTCAATGAAATTATCAAAAACTATTAAGGTTTTAAGAATATTTTAGATAAAATGTTTTATTTTTGGAATTTTTGGATGATCGATCTAATCAGTCCTAACAATCTAATATTTCATCATTTTTATAATTTATTGTCAATATTTTTGTATATATTTATTAAATATGAAAATTCCGTAATAATTGTTTTAATTTTTTTGTATTTTTTTTAAGTGGAATAACATTCAAAATTTTATGAAAATGCTTATCTTACATAATCATGTATATAATGGTTAATTATTTCATTACACCTCCTAAATTTGACTGTTAATGTGAGTAATATTTTTACCAAATATGACATTTTCTTAAATATAACTGAATGGGTTTTCCTCTAAAAATATATTAATTTCCTGAATTAATTTTCCATATATTTTATATAACAGTAGAGTTATTTAAATAATAAACTAAGTGAGGTAAATATTTTATATCCTTGTTAATTACATATTTATATATTTTTAAGGTATAAATAATTTAGGGGGATTTTTTTTCTATATTTTGTTCCCATATTTTTAAAGTCAAAAAATATAGTATCATTTTATCTGTTTAGCATTATTAGTGATATTTTTATAAAAATTCAGAAGCGGAGAAGTTTATATAGAATTAATTTATACTTTTATGTGAAAAACAGGAAAAGGTATAATTATTTACTTATTCATAAAAAAAATATTATGATTTCAGAATTTATTTTATGATTTTTCTAATTGGTTTTGTGATCATAAATATTGGGATATGTTTTAGCATTTGCAAATTCAATAACATCGTTAATTTTTATTTGATTTTATGGTCATGAAAACCCCCATTTATGTTACAGATATATTTAATTTTTTGAGAATTATATGTAAATATTAATCATTGGAATAATTATTTTGAATATGTATTCTAGGAATTGATCAAAAGAATAATAATTTGTATGTGTTATGGATGTGTTCTAACAAAGTATTCATAGCTTAAATTTTTATATGAAATGAATGGTATGAAAACCCTACATTTAGAAAATAATGTATGGATCAATTTCATAATTTTATTGGAAAAGTATAGATAAACATCCTTATATTTGAATGAAACCCTGCGTTTATGGAATAATTGTAATGTTTATTAACTATTTATTTTTGAACAATTATAAATTGACAACCATATGTTTGGAGTTTGTCTTCATATGAAGGAATCCTATGTTTGATTGTTTAATGATTGGAATTTTATTCAAATATATTATTCATGATTTATGAATTGGCCAATTAAAAATTAAATATCTATTCAAATAAATTTTTAGAATGATTTAAAGGATAATTATCGATGGATTAAATATTTCTCATTTCTATGGGTTGTTTTGAATATCTTGAATTATTTTGAGTTCAAATATTCAATATTTAATGTGGTGTATTTATAGAGTTAGCTTGAGCTGGAGCTGTTCAACATACAATATAAATATTTATATGATCATCTTTGAAATATAGACATAAATATACTCATATATACACATATATATAATGATTTGTGTAATTCTAAATAATAGTGTGTCATTTCTTTCATATCTAAAATTTGGAGTCATGCCAATTTAGATATATATGATAGACTCTGTACTATTGATGTCCCTACCACTGTACCATATTATTACATCTTTTTATACTTGAATGACTAATCATTTGTTAGAGTTACCCGTTTGAAATATACATTTCTATTACTCTATCTACCATTTTTTGTAAAACTATTTGAATAACGGCTATGAAATATTATAGATTATTTGTCTTTTTTTATACATCACTAAATATCAAAATACATAAATCCATTACAAGCTTCAATACTGATAAAAATAGGTTTTCTCAATCAAATTTATTTTTATTCATTAATTGTATTATTTTTTTCTCAAAATATTTTATGGATATGAATGAGTATTATATTCCCATATTAATCTATGGATAATTTGGTTTCTTATAAAAGAATAATAATTCCATGTCAATGTATTATTGTATAGGTATTTACTACATGTACTCAGTGGTTTATGTCCCATGTTAATGGAATCACTAGTGAAATCACCAAAATCGTCGAGAGAGTATCGGTGGAGTGGTTTATGGATGCACATTAACCATTACACATTTTTGTAGTAATGATATTATATTCATTTTCAATATAGATATATTCAGGTTCAGATTTTAAGAAATTAGTCCAAGACTAATACATAAAAACCCCACTAAAACAATTGGACACTTCCAATCTGTGTCTGTTTTTCCTCCATATAAAAACAATTTAAAATAAAGCACGATATATTTTATGTAATCTCATCACAAAATTCATATTGACTTCTACAAATCTATTACTAATAATTGAATCATATATAAAACATCAAAAAATTGTGGGTTGATCAAAAAAATATCTTTAAGGGATATAAAAAGAAGAAAACCATTGGTCCATTGATAAACATTAAAACTCTAAAAAACCCTTTATTTAAAAAATATAATTTTACACAAAAAATGATATATCATTATTTGATAAATTTTATATATTTTGTTTAAAAAAAAACAATACAAATAAAAACTCATTAAAACATAGAAACCCATTGTAAGTTTATTTGGAAATCATGAAATTGAAACCTTATAGAACCTTTAAGGACCCTTATAGATAGAAATAATGATACTGATGACATCCTTTATAATAATACAGACAATATAATCATTACCTAAAGAATAGAAGTTAAATCTTGGATCACCAATCATTTAAGCTATAATGGGCTCACCCAAAACTATTGGGGCACACCCATAATTTAT
The DNA here is from genome assembly GCA_963277665.1 of Viscum album. NCBI lineage: Eukaryota > Viridiplantae > Streptophyta > Magnoliopsida > Santalales > Viscaceae > Viscum > Viscum album. Next base: position 605,024,278 of record OY728122.1, read on the forward strand.
AATGTCTATGAACCACAACATGGAGTAAAATATTTTATCATTTTAAAATCACATTTAAACTGATATGAAAATTACATTCAGATATCAAAATAAACATTTCTTTATGAAATTAAATTTTAAATAAAAAATACACTTTTCTTTTTAAAAACCACATAGAAAACCAAAATACCAAAAAAATAAAGTCGTTTTTCCATATAATTAACAAAATTTCTTATGAAGGAAGCCCAAAAAATATTGTCTAGGGCAGTAAAAAATTCATTATCGTTGTGTGTGATAGTAATTGAACCTTACATTTCTTTTTTGTCAAAAATTTGTACATAAATCCTATAAAAATTTTCCATTTTGATTTTATTTCAATGAAATTAAAAATGAATATAAATTTTCTTTTATAACCCATCCATAGAAAATTAAATATATATTTAAAATAATTCCAAGATAATTAAAAATGACATAATATTTTGAAATTAAATATTCAAACACTTAAAGAATACCATAAAAAATTGAACATCTAGATAATAATCCCTATAAAAGAATAATATTTCAAAAACATTAAATAACTTGGTAATAGATTCAATATTTGTATATAACGTCAACGTGACTATATATAAAACTTGTAAAATAATAATGGATCATCTCATTATGAAATAAATCAAAGAAAGGAGATTGAGATAAAATCTCTTACCTTGAGTCTAAATTATCACATGTGAATTTACCATCTTGAATTATAAATTTACTTTAATTATATAATCTATTAAAAACTATTTTTCATGTTTATCATTTCATTAACTTCACTAATTAAATTGTGGTATACAACTTCTTTTTTATTGGGTGTTTTGATCATATTAAGTTTGTGTATAAAAAAATTATTTTGGTAGGTCATATATAGTGAAATGTGTCATTATATATACATATCCAGATTAATAATAAATAAATAATTATCATATTTATAAATAAATAATAATTTTAAAACCATTGAAGATTTATTGTTATTAGAAATGGACAAACATTGCAATCATGGAGACAGTAGGACATACATACGCATGAAAATCATTCACATTTTACAAAGATGAATATATAAAGAAGGTAATTTACCTTAATCCATCTTAAATGATGATTATATAATAAATACCATGTTATTTAATATATATATATATATATATAATTATTTTTATGTAAAATGAATGACATTTCATGAAGGGGGAGATGGTCCACACGTTTATGTATGAGGTTATCACTTTTTTAGTCTGTGAATGGGTATTTAATAAAAATAAATATTATATTTCAAAAAAGATAATTATTTCATTAATATAATGAGGATTTTATGTATATATCTTATTTTTAATTCAACCCATCTTTAATACATTCCAAGTAATATATGAACATATCGCATCGCATTGAGGAGGTTATAGTCTACCTAATCAAAAACATTGTTATCATATTCACACTAAATGGAATGATGAAGTAATGTTATATATAATAATTCTAGAAGTATCAATAAAAAAATCACAGACACATATATATATATGATATAATTTTTTATATCATAATTTCTATCAATTAGAGGTGGTAATGGAAAAACAAATGATAATTTTTTGTAAGGTTGTAGTTCTCCATACAAGATCTATTATTTCATTAAAAATTTAATGAGTGTGTGTCTAGGTTTAGGTCAAAAAATTAAGAGAAAACATATCAATACTTTTAGGATACTTTATTTATTATATAACCATATAATAATAAGAAATTAAATGGTGGATAAATAAATAAAACATAAATGCACATTAAATAACGCTACCTCATTTTAGGTTAACATCTTTTGGTTTTCACCAAAGGGATTGCTTGGTTGGATTTCATCCCAAGGTGAGGGATATTGGGTGACATTACAGCTTTTGGGATCATATCAGATTATAGGTTTATGAGTTTATGGGTTTGATACTTATGAATAGATGGAATGTTTAAATTACTATTAATAATGGAGGGGGAGTGGTGTTCTTGTAAATATAAAAAGGTAATCACTATTAAAGAAGTCACCCTTGCATAATCTTCAACCAATATTGATAAAAATTCGACGAAATAGGTGATATAGTTGAATACATTCTATAAAATGGTTCTTATAAAAGTTTCTAGGTCATTTAGACAATTAATATTAATGATTAACCACTATGTTACCAAATTTTAACATTAATAGCTCTAATTAATTTTAATTCCTTTTAGTTATATTTTTTGTAAAAAACTAAAATGAACATATTAGAAGTTATAATTTATTCTCATTATAATATGGAATTACTTTTAAAAATTAAAATCAAATAATAGGAAGAAATTAATTTAATATTAATCCTTTAGACGGGAAGACAAATTGAGGTTTTAATGTAAAAATGTTAAAAAAAATATTATATATTATTATATCTAAAAACAATTTTATTTTTTATAAAAATGAACTAAATTTGTTTAATTGATATAAAAGTGATCATATTATACATTAATGATAAATTAAAATATAATTTAAAAATATAAATAAATTCGAAGAATATGATATTTGAACCAAAATTCAGTATTATTCTCTATTAATTGAAATGTGAAATTATTCATAAAAATTCCCAAAATTCTCACACATTAAATATTAAAATTACCATTATTTTGTTAATTTATTAATATATAAATTATAAAACATTCCAAATATAGTTAAAAATAGGTGTTCTATTAAAAGATGATAAAATTTATTTTTATAAAATTAGAGACATTATGCATAAAACTATATATATTATTTTTTTATGCATATTAAATATATTGGATGAATTTTAAAAAATAAAATAAAAATTTTCGAACATAATATTGTTGTTCTGATTCATTCTCATTGAAATAATATATAGGTGACAATAGCTATATTAAATAGTAATATTGAAAATATTTTTTTAGGCAGTATACCTCAATATTAAGTGCAATGTAAAATTTCAGAGAAACGCATTGTTATGTGTCTTGTATGATATTAGAAATAACATATCTTTATGTTTAAATTAATATATAATACGTAAATGATAATAAATTTTTAAAAGATTTATTTTATGAATAAATGGGATGTTACATCCTTCACATATTTTGGAAATTATGTCCGAAAAATATTATTGAATTATTAAATATGTAGGGTTAATTTTTACCTCATAAAATTTTATGATTCTCCTGTTTCAACTTAAACTAAATGATTTTTTTCATAAATCTATATTTTGATGAATCACCTTATTTTTCAATACTTTTTCTCAGAGTCAAAAACCTAAACTGGTTGTTCTTCATAAGAATGATTCCCTTCTTGGTCCACTAATTCTGGGATCAAAACATTAGATTGATGTATTATATACTTCCTTAAAAGTGAAACATTAAATTAATTTTGTTACTAAGAGAAAATAACTACTAAATCCACTCAATAGGACACTAATTTTACTTTACCCCAGATTTCGTACATTACAATGATCCCCAGACATGGCCTCCCTTCTAACCAATATGAATAACAGTTTTCAAAGGAGAAAATTTTAGAAATACAGGATCCACTACTTAAAAATAATGATATTTTTTCTAGTTATCAAAATAAAAAAAAATTATACTTTAAGATATCCTCATGTGTCACTATATCAACAAAACATTCTCTTCTACATCCTATACAAAATCTAGTCCCATCGATATCCTTTTTCATACATCATCCCAAAATGATGGTGTCCAACACAATATTTCATATAATACATCATATAGTGTCATCTGTATATTAGAATTGAAACTATTATTATAATAACACTCAAAAAAAGGAATATTTCGATCCCAACATCTATGTGAATACAATGAGAAGTAATGAAGCATATATTCTAATGTATGAATCTTCCTTTTATAATCTCGATCAGATTGTGGTTGAAAGGTTGAACTGAAAATTAATTCAATACCAAAATACATCTATATTCATTTCAAAAAATGGGATGTGTTTCAAGTATCATAGTCTGATACAATAGAGATAGTCACTCTATGTTTCCATATTATCCCTTTTAGATATTTGTTATAAATATTGTTTAAAGATATCATATGTCAAATGGGATGAAAATGTGATATTTTGTTAATCGATCATGAATGAAACAAATCACACTTTTACATTGAAAAGTATTTAGAAATACTACCCTGAAATCCATTGATATAATCTCTTATTTCCACTTCGGCACTAAAAATGCTTAACAAATCCCTTTCTGAAATAGTCCTTCTTATATATCCTTCTAACAATTGAAAAACATCCCATAAAATATATTCATGTATCATTACATTAAATTCCACTTGAAATAATCTCAATGGTCATTGTACATCATAGTTCTTCCTGGTTGAATAGAAAATGAAGAATAATGTCTTTCAGTCAAAAAATATTTCATCAACATTGAATCAAAAGGCATGCGTAATCTTTTTCCAAATCCAAATACACCTTACTCATCCATTTTATAATATGGATAAATACAATTCGTAATATATTCTACATTTTCATATAATGATTAATTCAACTTGTGGTACTTCATAACTCTGTATAATATAGATTGGAACATTTGAACATGAAAAAAATATCTCATTTCGTTGAATCCAAAACTTCTAGGAAAAATTCATCCAATAATTAACCAGATGGTGACATTGAAAACATAACATTATTAATGATTAAATAGTTTTCGACTGAAATCATTATATAACTTGTTTTCATTTCTAGGATGATAATGAATGTTGTGATCATAATCCATGATTAGTTCTATCCATCTTCACTATCTCTGGTTCATTTATTTTTAGTGTATATATAATTCAGGATTTTGTGATCATTATATATTTCACACTTTTCTCCATACAAATGATGCCACCAAATTTTTAGATAAATAAAATAGAAACTTATAACAATTATTGATTAGGGGAATTAAACCCCTAAAGATTCAACTAATGTGATAAAAAATCCATTACATAATCATTATTAATTATTAAAAAACAGAACCCCTATAATGAATAATCAATATGGATGACTAATTCACTACTTCTAGAAGGTGATACCAAAACTGAAGAATTCAGTAATATTACTATTAGTTCTTGAAAAAAATATCACATTCCGTTTTCATGATGAACATATCTCCATTCTCTATTATCATTGTTTGTGCTCAAGATAACCAAGAATATATTCCAAAAAAACCATTAGTAATTACCAACTAAAATAAGAAAACATTGAATCCAAGTGTCATTGGTCGGTGTTGGACATTCATCAACAGCTTTTGTTTAGTAGGGCGAATTATTATTCCATATTTAGAAACAATATATCCCATTAATAAAATTTATTGTATCTAAATTTCAACCATACTAAAAATTCAATGTAGTAATTTTATATTATATATTTTCAAAAAATACCAATATACCTTTCATTATACTCATCGACTTAGAATATACCAAATTACGATCTCTAAAAAAACAACAAGCTTATCGATGATTTTTTTATATCTTATGTCAAATAGTCTTATAAAACTATTCTTAAATAAATCTCATTCCAATTCATCAATGTATTTATATTTTCATATATTACTATCCATTGATCACCACTATTCAGATTCAACAAAAAATGATAAATTATAAGATTATCCTTTTGGTGGTCTGAATAAGATAAGAAATTGAATGTCTTTTCTATGGATTTAATCTATCCATTAGAAAGCACTGGGTAAAATGTCTCTATGAATGATAGGGGATGTTGTCTAATAAAATCCTCCACTAACATCATGTTCCTTTTTGTTATATATGGATGATTTCATTAGGGGAATCCACCGCCTTTCATATCTCGATTCAACTACTACATCACTAAAATGAACTATGCAGTTCTAATTCCAACCCTTTCAGGATATTGATTCCAAAGGATATTTTTCTCTCCATTACTTCCAAATATATCTTCCCAGTTTCTTTTATGGATAACCATTTTCAACAAACATTCTTTAGAAAAATCTACATAATAATAATTATATTATTAATCATTGTAACTTAAAGATTAATTGAAACCTTATAATGTAATTCTATTACGATTATCCTAACATATAATGTTTTCTAAAATGACCTATGATACCCATTATATGAACCCAACCATAAACATTACATATTATTTAGTTTTAGCTATGAAATTAATTTCTTCCACATTAGGGATATTTTTAGAAATAGTGTTTTAGAAAATTAAGGAATAAATCATATATAGCATTACCATAAAATAAAAAATGGAATCTTATTATTAGTATCAATTTTTCACTATATTAAAACACTGAAAAATTAAACATGATATCTTTTATGAAAAATATCCAGGAAATTCAACATAATGTCTTCCAATCCCAAAATTATTGTTAAATCCAATAAAAACATATAAAAACATGGGATGATCATTAAAACAATAGTAAGGGATATAAAAATAAATAAAAAATTATTCAACTGATAAAAATTAAAACTCATTAAAAAAAATTAATTAAAATATTACTTTTTATCCAAAAATTGAAATATCATAATTCAATTAATGTTATTTATGTAAAATTTTGAAAAAAAATCCATGAAAAGATATTATCAAAAATAGAAATTCATGTTTCTAACTTTTGACATCATCATACTAAAACATTATAGAACCCTTAAGAATCCCTCAAATATTGGAATAACTATTTGAAAAACATCTTATTTAATTATTCAAAGAAGAAAATCATTTCCAAATGCATTGGAGAACTATCTAGATGAACCCATTTGTTATGTTATAATGTGATCACCTGGTGATATTTGGGTTCACCCATCATTTATAATGTCCAAGACCAACAATATGAAATAAAATATTTCAATATTTGAATAACTATTTTAAACTCACATGAAAATAACTTTAAAATATTAAATTACCATTTTCCTTCAAAAATCCCATTTTCAAACAAAAATACACCTTTTTTGAACAAAATCAACAAAACCATTCACATTAAAATAAATAAGTATTATAAATTAATAAAAAATAAATATTTTAGTGAAAGGAAAAATCAATACTGTTAAAAGCGGTAGAAAATAAATTTCCACAGTGTATGTTAAGAATAGATCATTCCTTCGGCCATTTGTTAAAAAATTCCATATAAAACCCAAAAAATATATTCATTTCAGAAATAATTTAGTTAAATATAATATAGGAAAAAAATATTATTTTATAACCCTTTCATTTCCATATATATAAATATGTAAAATAATATCAAGAATATAGACCTGGAGAAATGATTTTAGAAATTAAATCATTAAAAAATTAATATGTCCCAAACAACCATGAATATTTAAATCATAATCCCCATGAAAGAATAAAATATGACATAACATTAAATTAAAGGATTATAGATACAATATGGATATTTAATTTCAATTGGTTGTATATACACAATGTAAAATAGTAAAGGTCAATGTCATCATGAAATTCAATAATGAAATGAGATTTGAGACCAAATACATTATCTTGAGTCTGAATTGTAACATGTTTTTTTATTCCAAAATAACAAATTTATATTAATTATTTAATTAACTCATAATTTTTTTCATTTTTATCATTAATTTTATTTTACATATTAAATTTATTTATTGAAATATATAAATAAAGTGGATTATGTAGTCTGTTTTTACAATATTATGTTTTTGTCAAAAAAACATTTGTAGGTAAACTATTGTCAAAGGTATAATTATATAAACATATCAATAATATTAATCTAGAAAAAATTATCTTAATTATATATAAATTATAATTTTATTACTAATCATGAATGATGGTTATGAAAAATTATCCAATGTTATAATCATAGAGAGGATAGTCCATACATACAAATGATTAATGTTCTCATATTTCAATGATCATTATTGAATGAAGGTAAGTACTATTTTCCTATATAGAATGAAAATTATATAAATAATACCTCTTTATTTAATCATATATACATATATAAACAATTATTTTGAAATAAAATGAATAATATCCCATTATGAATGTAGTTGTCCACACATCCACGAACGACTGTATCATTTTTTCAGTGAGTTAAGGGTTAATAATGATAATTATATATGATATTTAAAGATAGGTAATTATGTAATGAATATATTATTGATTTTATTTATTTCATATGTGTGTAATTGAATCCATCTGTAATACCTTCCATGTAATGTGTGAAAATATTACAAAGCTTTGAGGAAATAATTTTCCACACATCCACAAATGATGTTATCCAATTTACAAAAATTATAAAGCATGATGTTATGTGTTAAATATAAATTAAAGAACTGTTAATACAAAAAAAATATCAAATATATCATATAAAAACACTATTTATATCATAATTCCCATAAATGAGAAGATGTAAATTTGATATCAAATAAAAACATAAAAATATATTATTTTTTGGAGTAATTGAGTCTTGTGTGCAACAGAAGACTTCGAAGAAACAGATTATTGTGTATTTTGTATTCAACTAGGCATATAAAACCCATTAAGTTAAAATTATGATATAATTCATAAATTGTAATAAATATGAAAAAAATTCTTCTATCATTTACTGGGATGTTACAACCCACCCCTATTTTGATATATGTTCTCACAATTTTACTCAATAAATTTGTGGGGAATATTTTATTTCTTAAAATTTTAACAATATAATGTTTACTCCTCAACCATATGATTTTTTTTCTAAATAACTCCTTCCAAATGAATCATCTTATAATATAAAACATTTTCACTATGTTTAAGATCCTCAAATGTTTGTTCCTCTTAATTAATATTCTCTTATATCTGAACCACACCAAGGCTCAAAACACCAGATTAATCTGTTACATACATAACATTGAAACATAAAATTTGTACTATACATATGATAATCCTGAAGGTAAATCCCATTAGAAGGAAACTAATTGAAATTTATCTTAGATTTCATATGGTCCAATGAACTATAAACATAGTTTCCAATTTTTACCTAAAGGAATCAAACTTTTATATGGATAATATTTGATAATGACATGATCACTTACCTCCAAATAAATATATTTCTTCATATTTATATAATTAAATTTCTTTTAATTGAGATGTCTTCATATTTACTTTAATCAACTGAACTTTCTATATTTTTTACTTGACCAACTATGGACCAATTATATTTCTTTATCCAACATCATCAAAAAAAGATGGTCTCCAACACTAATTTTAATATAATTTCTCAAATTTTTCCATCTGTATACTGTAATAAAAACTATTTTATAGAAAAATATAACATATACTGTTATTTAACCTAAATCCCTAATAATCCATTTTATAATGAATAAAGAATATATTTAAATTTCTATGTCATCTATTCAGACTGTCCATTGAAAGGAGGAATAAAAGTTGTTATAAAATTTAATTCAGTACCCAATGATATCAGAATTAATTTCCAAAAATTGGTTGTGAACCAATGATCCTAGTCTGATATAATGGGAAGGTAACTCCCTGTAACCTGGTAATATCATTTAGATGCTTTCTAGAAATATTATCAAAAGATATCATATGTTGAATATGATGAGATGGTGAATAATTAGTTAATCCTTTTTCAATATCACAAATTGTATTATTACCTAGAGATGTCATTGGGAATAATAACATGAAATCCATTGACATATTCTCACATTTAGAGTCAAGTACTGGAAATGATTGAAACGTTCCATTGGGTAAATGTTATTCGACATCAACATATGATCAATTCATACAATTCATGCTAAATTCATCAAATTTCCATTTTTATTCCAAATCACTAGTAATACTCCCTAAAGTCCCTATACATCCCAATGCTTCATTAATTAATATAAAAATGAGAAAAAAAAAGATATCAATTCAAAAAATCATTCCTCGTATTTGAATCACAAAGAACACAAAATGTTTTTTCAAATCATAAAACTCATTCTTAATCTATATTAACAACAGAAAACAAACCCTTATAAAAGGATTATACATCTTCGTGAAAATATTGATCCACCTTATATGCCCTATAAATTTTTAATATTGAATTATACTTCAATAAAACATCAAAAATGAATAGGACATCCCTACATCCAAAACCTCTAAGAACATCTTATAAACAATTAACAATGAGTCAGGTTCCAAAGGTAACAAGGTCAACATAGAATTAGTTTTTTTACTTAAATCATCAACCACATTGTTTTATTTTTCTTGGACGGTAATGAGACCTGAAATAATAATAGTTTTTTAGTTCAATACATCTTCTATATCTCCAATTTAATTATTATGACTTAAATATATACTTCAAATTTTTGTGATAAAAATGTATTTTAGTCATTACTCCATGAAAATGATGCATCCATGTTTTTAAAGAAAAAAATAGAAAGTATTTCCAAATCATGTGTTGGGTAATACAACTCATGGGGTTTAAACTAATGTGAAGATTAATCTGTTACCAAATCTTTTTTCATTAATAAAAAAGTATTTCTTATCAATGAAGCATCACTATAAGTGTTGAATTGAAAATTATTAATTGTAGGGAAAACTGTAGAAATCACCATTCTTCTTTTAATATCAAGAAAAAAATAATCACATTCTTTTGTTGAGATAAACTTAAGTCCCCTTTTTATTAACAATGTTTTTGGAAATGAAAACCAAGGTATGTTCTTAAAAAAACTATTAGTAATTAATTGTTAATTTCTGAAGACTATGAGTCGTTTTGACAATTGTTGGTCATGGACACTCTTAAAAAACATTTATAATGTAGGTTCATTAATTATGACATATTTTGAATCAATATATACATGGAATAAAATTTTTTACAACCAAATTCATGATAACCAACATTTTTATATTGTTTCTTTTATATTTTGGTTTTTAATGAAATACGTATGGTCCTTTCAGGTATCACAAGGATTCGAAAATATTTGAAAATAGAATCATTAAACTCAATGAGAAACTTATCTAATAATTATTATTTGATCATATTCTAAATGAATATAGATAAATATTCGTAAATTCATCGCATTATAATCCATTAATATTTTAATATTCTCTATTATTATTAACCATTTCACAAAACTAATTAACATCACATTCCATACTATAAATATAACTATTTTTTGGGTAGTTCAAATAAACCCTAACGTAGAATATATGTTCTCGGTATTTAATACATCCTTTGGATAATATAGGGTTAGATGAATATCAGATTGTTAGGGGATTTTGCCTCATAAAATTCTCCATTATCATCATGTTTATCTGTGCTAGATCTAGTTTCATTCATTAAATGACACCAAATCCATTTATATCATGTTTCAAATGATCCACCACTATAGAAAACTGGCAAGTTCTAATTCGAACCATCACAGGATGTTTATTCGGAAGGATATTCTCTCCTCGGTTCCTTACCACGATATTTTCCATGATTAATTTGTATAAAAAGATTCTAAACAAACATACAATACATAAATAATCATAGTAATATTTAAATTTGTAATAATTTTTAATTATCCCTAATGTAAAATATTCTAAGGGCTTGCTATTAACATTATGCTAACCAATAAATTTGTTTAAACCGACCATGATTACCAACTATATAGCCTCCACAGAATCATTACATATTAATGATATTTTGTCGAGAAATTGCAATATTTATCATTGAATATATTTTTGGGTTAATATTTTTATTAAATTAGGAAATTACTCAAACTTTAAAAAGAAATAAAATATAAAGTGGACACTTATGATCCACATCCATTTTTACACCATATAATAACTTTTAATAATAACACAAGATCTATTTTATTAAAACTATTTCTAAATTCAACCACAACACTTACAATACACAAATCATCATTAAATCTACTGAAAAACATTTAAAAATATGGGATGATCATAAAATTCCCTGTAAATAATATAAAATGAATGAAAATTTTAGTCTATTAATAAACATTAAAAATAACTAAGACCAATTTCTTTAAAACATTAAATTTTTCCCGAAAATGGGAATTTAATTCTTTAATAAATTACATTTATTTTATAATTTAAAAAATATATTTCTATGAAATATCTATATGAAGAATAACAAAAATAGGCAGGTACGTTATGAAATCATCACATCGGACCCTTACATAACACTATCAAATTAGAATTACTATAAAACCAACATATGATATAATTATCTTGAGAATTTAATCATATCACAATGAATTAATGAATTATCTAGGTTCACCCATAATTTTCTCTATAACTGGATCACCAGGTGATATTAGAGTGAACCAAATATTTATAATTTCTAATAACCAAATTATGAAATTTTAAATTTCATCCATTTAAAAAATATCTTCAAAACATTTGAAAATTTCATTTAGATATTAAATTATATATTACCTTCAAAATAATAAATATTCAATAAAAATTAAAAATATGTTCTGAGAAACCATTTTCAATTCCAAAATTGAAAAGAAAAGAAATATGGTATCTCATTTAATAAAACACAAAATCTTAAAAATGATGCTAAAAATAAAATAATTAAAATGTCCATAGAAAATTCATCTTCGTTGTATACATTAAGAATAGTACATTACTTTTGTCATTTGTCAATATATTTTGTATAAAAAATGTAAAATAACTCATTTTTTTATTTTTTACTAAAATTAAAAATAGAGGGAATATTTCATTTATTAAACATTCATATCCATATAAATAAATATGTGATATAATATTAATAATATTTATATGGAGAAATAATTTTGAAATAATATATTTAAACATTCAATGGGTCTCATACCACTTTGAAAAAAAAATTATAAGACCTATTAAAAAACATCATTTTAAAAAATAAAATTACCTGATAACCTATTAATATTTGGATATATATTGTCAAATTTTTTTTATTTAAAAATTATAAATTAATACATGTGTATATTATAAAGAAATTTCTCAATGAACAGAGATTGAGATGAAATCCCTTACCTTGAGTCTAACTTGTCTTGTGTGTCTTCATATTTAGTAATAATAAAAATATATTAATTATTTACATTATTAATAATGTTATAAAATTTTATCATTACATTAATTTCTCTTATTATATTTTTCTATAAAACTACTTAAATAATTTATTTTATGTCGGATGTTTTGACCACATTCAGTTTAAGTGTCAAAAATGAATTTGGTAAGACTTTTATGGTAAAATGGGTCATCATATAAACTTATATTGAGTAATAATACTGAAATAATTATCATATTTATACATAAATTTTAATTTTAAACCAATAAAAAATTATAAGTATAAAAAATTAACCAATGTTATAATCATGGAGATAGTGGGTCGTACGCACGCTTGAGTAACGTTCTCATTTTATTAAAATCATTATATAAAAAAGGTAAGTAACATTTTTCATTCCAGAATGATGAATATTTAAAAAAATACTTTTTATTAGTAATTTATACATATATATATATATCATTATATTTATGTAAAAAGAAACACATCGATATGAGAATAAAGCAGTCTACACAACATTGAATTATGTTATCACCTTTTCTATTTGTGAAATTGTTACAAATAAAAAGATATATTTTTTTCTATAATGTTATTTATTTAATATATATTCTATATTTTTTTTATTATGGTCACCAATTACTAATTAAAACCTAAAATAATACATTCCAAATAATTTTTTAACATATCACATCACTTTGAGGAGTCGTTAATCCACACATCTAAAAGTGATGTTATCAAATTTACACAAAATGGATAGAATAGAGTTATGTGTTAAAGACATTTAAATATTACTTATGGAAACATAAATTCATATATTTAATATAATATATTATATTCATAATAATTTCCAACCACAGTTGTTTGAATATAAAAAGAGGAATGACATCGTTTCCCATGGTGGAATTTCTCCATAACGAAATGATAATTTTTCTCCATATTTTATAGAATTGTGTGTATGTGTTTATAAAACCTGGACTATGAAATAAATAAAAGTATAATGATGATACATATTTAATAATATATATATTTAAAAATAATTAACAATGGGTTAGAGAATGAAAGGAAACTTAAATACACATTGAATAATGTTACCTCTGTTTCGGGAAACTCAATTTGGATTGAACCAATCAGCTACTTTTGTTGCTTTATTCCCAAGGTGAGTGATTTAGGCTGAAATTATGGATGTTTGGAGTTTTTTACAATGGGTTTTTAGGTCCAAATTTCTTTATATATGTGAATAAGTAGTGAGAGATAATTTCTTATTATAGTAGAGGGGAGTGGCATTCTCAAAAATATAAAAAGTTTAACACTATTGAGAGGTATCCCTTACATATTGCTCCCCCAATAATGATCCTAATTCGATACAAGAGATAATATAGTAGAATAATATCTACAAATATGGTTTCAGACATATTTATCGGTCATTTAGACTCATCATATTACATTTAACAACTATGTTACCTAATTTTTAACTTATTTGCAAAAATATATTTTAATTACATTCACTAATATGTTTGGTAAAGAAAAATGATAACCTTATTTCATATAATAAATTATTATGATTCCAAATATTGATTAAAAAAATTCAAGTAAGAATCACCTAAATGGAGTAAATTTATTTATATTAAAACCCACATATGAGAAGATAATGGGGGGGGGGGGGTTTAGAAGTAAAAATTCTCAAATGTTTGATACAAATTCATATCTAATGTCAATGTAAACTTGTTTAAAATTATATAAATTATTTTATATGATATATAATTGAACTAATTATACTTTAAATCTATTTTTAAACAAAAATTAAATATTTATATAAATTTTATAGAAATGTAATTTTGAACTAAAATTTAATATTATTCACTATACATATAAATTTGGATGTTTTCATAGAAATACGAAATATTCACCCAAAGTTAATTTTTTTTTAATTTTAAACAGAGAATTTAATTTATTAATATAAAATTTATTTAAGTATCAATATTTTGTTTTAAAATAGGTTCACCATTAAAAAGTCGTAAAATTAATTATTATAATATTATATCATTTAATCGTAAAAGTGTATTTATTATTATATTTTTCCTATAGAATATAATAGATTAATGTAAAGAAATAATAAAAAGATCACTCATAAAATAAATTTTAATATTTATTCCTGATGATACAATAACTAGTAGATAAGTTCTATATAAAATAATAATTTTAACAATATATTGTTGTTCATTATAACATTGTCTTTCATGCAATAAATGACTTTTGGGAAACACATTATGTCATTTTTTTGTACATGATAGTAAATGTTTTAAATTTCAAGATAAAATTACTATATAAATCATAAATATTAAATGATATGATAAATATTAATTCTATACTTACATGGGAAGTTACTAGTAGACTAAGTATCTTTGTAATCTAAACCACTTTACATCATTGTATTCTTATAATTATGTATTTCTTCTACATACACAATATTAAGAGAGAAACGAGAAATAATCACTATACGTGAGGATGCATTATTTTAATTCCTCAATGTTTTTATAGGATCACGCATACCCCACCCCCATTAATCATCATCTTATTCATATTAGAGCCAATATAATATTTCAAATAGCCTTGAATAATTGATCAATGATTTAAACAACTAATAAATGTGATAATTGTTTCCATATATTATTTAATAGATTCATTAAAAAAAATCATGTGATATTTTAATATAGAAATATTTATAAATATTTATTGAATTAGGTTATTTGAAATATTTAATAATAGTTATGTTCTTTTTTCCAGAATCAAATAATTGTATCCGTTATTGATTTAAAATGGTATTTTACAAATGATTATGTATTATTAAATAATTAATGTCATTTCCGTATTTAGAGTTTTATCAACTATATCTTTCAAACAAATAAAATAAATTAATTTTTATGTATTATATGATTGCTTTTATATTCTATTTTTATAAATGTTTTTTGACCTAATATATTATGTATTTTATAATGAATACGTTGAGATAATAAAAGGGACTATCAAGGTAAAATTCTCTATAGAGGATATTATACATAATACTAACAATTTTCTAGTGTAAATTTTTGAAGGATAAATATCAATGAATATAATGACTATCAATTTTTAATAATCTATATAACATCTTGATGTTTTCATGAGGTTATTTAAAATATATTGTTTATATTGAACAATATTAAATGAAAATTATTAAGAAATATTATTAGAATATTGAGTGAAGATACGAAACAAGAGTGAATCCCAAAAAATTAGGGATATATCCAAAAAATAAAGTTATAATCCTAGGTCATTAGTGACATTGACTAAGCATTTTAATCTAAAAAAATATATTTGTTATCTATAGAACTACACATTTTTGTACACGTTCGTATAATGTAGCCATTTTTTTTGAAAAATTAATTTTATTATTATCCTTAATCCTGATTTTTGATTCATGTGTTTTTGGTGTGATTTTTTCATAATAAGTTATAAAATACTTGTTTCCCCTAAAATTTAAAAAAAATTATTAAATTTTTTAGGGTATTATGATTCCCCCAAATATCATTGTATCCTGGTAAATCATTGGAACCAATATGTGTTATTCTATGAAAAAGATAAAATCTTGTTTAAAATCCACATGTTGATGTTGTGGAGAATATATATATTTTAAATAGAGTTGAAAATATTTTAGAATCATAATCATATGATTTTTACAAAAATGATAATTCACATTTATGATGTATTAATCATAATTTGCATTTGTATATTATATATGGTATTTCAATACATGATCCTAATTAGATATATTTTCTTGATTTAGATAGAAATATGTTAATTTAATATGATATGGTCTAAACTATTTTTCATGTTTCACATTCTAATAGCATCCAATAGAATTTCCGGGGATATTAAATTTTTAATGAAATGTGGAAGAATGTATCACCCATTTAGTATGATGATGGTATGTTTAAATAAGACAAAAAATAAATTACATATAATAAATTTGAAAATACGATAACAATACCATATGAGTGATTAGATTATTACTTTAATTTTTATTCATGTTAATTTTACTAGGATTCAAAATTCATATAATATATATATATATATGATGATTATATTATAAAAATTATTATAAGGGAAATTAGTCCTTTATATAATGAAAATTAATCATCTACTAAATAATGGGATTTTTATTTTTCCACTCTTTATTATTTAAGAATCTATCTAGTGTATTAGGATATTAGAGTTAAAATAGTATTTTATTTTACTCAATGATATAAGGAGATTGATATTCAGTCAATGGATAATTTAAATTTAAATAATGATAATTTTAAACGGGATATTAATTACAATTTTATTTGATTAATAAATTAGACAATGAATAGTAGAAGTCAAAGGTATGAAGATAAATTAATTTATTATTATTATAAATGTATAATAATTAGAGAGTATTATTCTAGGTGATAATGAATGTTTGAAGTATTAGTAGTGAATGAATATTCCTCTAAATATAGTTTAAAAAATGTTTCACATTATGAAAATAAAAACTCAGTTGGTGAGTAAAAAGGGGAACTGAAATACAATTGAGAATCCTAGTTATAATATAAGATCATGATGTTTATGATGAATTTATCAATAAAGACACTGAAAATATGTGTTAATAATATCTGAAGGTAGATATTTTTTTAACACAATGATAATTTGGTTGAAGAATATGTTTCTTATAAGATCAAGAATGGAAATTTTTGAAGTGTTTTTAAGGATTAAAATTAGTATATAGATAATCCTTAAACATAAAATTTACAACATCAATAGGTTATTAATAAAAAATCTACTTTTCAATTGATTATTTATTAAATTACTGATTTCAAGGGAAATGTGCAAGGGAAATATAATATTTTTGGTGATATTTATTGTTGAATTGAGGAATATTGTAAAAAAACTGAATCTCAAGGTGTAGATGTTGTAGATGAATTTATACTAAAATAGGGGCAAAAGAATATATAGAAATCACTGAGGTGTGGATTTAAATGAAAATTATAAATTATGATTAGAAAAGGTTTTTATGGAAGTTAGAGTGAAATGGATACTTTTTTATGACATAAAAAATTATTAACCTATAAAAATTAAAAATTAAAAACAAGTGAAATTATATCCTCATAATTTAAAAAAAGTAGGTGATATAAAAATGTTTAATATTCATATAATATAATAATAACATTCCCAACAAATATGGAGGATTTACAATTTATATTAAATTAAAATTAAAAAATTTATTTCCATTGATGAAATCTGAATTTTTTGTTTGTCATTTCTATATAAAAACACTTTATCCCAAAAAATAAATGATTGTATAGAAAAAGAGGTTAGTTATATAAAAATTATATAAAATTCATACACTTTTTAAGAAAATTAAAAATTATTTTGAGGATATTTAATTTACTAATCCATCTATAATGATAATGTATTTTTTATAAGAGAAATATTTTTGGTTAAGAAGATATAAATGATATAAAAAGTTTTGAAAATGAGTAAACAAAAATATTTCATAATAATATAAACATTTGATTCAAAAAGAATAAAATTATCATAGTGAAAATAGGATAAAAAATATAGGAAATATAAAAACCAAATAGGGTTTTTTCGAGAATACAAAAGTATTATAATGATAATGAAAAGTTAGAAAAGGATCCATTGATGGAAAAAACACATAGGTGCTTGTGAGTGAGTGCTTATCTCATAAGATCAAAAACAAGTAATTTATGATATATATTTTGAGGAAATTTAATGGAACAATTATATTCTGAAATGATGAATCTTTTAAAAAAAGGCTTTGGAAAAAATAAGTTATGGGAGGTGAGTTGAAGAATTTGGAATCATTGATTTTTAATGGACAAATACGTTTTCTTTTTATGTGATGTATCATAATTCCATAAGTTTGGTGTTTTTTGTTATACATGAATTTATTCCATATATAAATAGTATGAATTATATTTAATATATGTAATATGGACTCATTTTTTTATGTATTTATATGATATAAAATAAATTACAATTATATGTAATTTTTATTAAACATTTTATTTCATAGATAGAAGTTTCATATAAATTAGATAATCATATAGATGAAATCATAATAATTTTTTTTGTGATATACCAATTCTAAGGGGTAATTCATACATTTTATTTTTTTATTTTTAAAAAGTATAATTATTGAGAAAATCCAACCCAACATAGGTTGCAAATAGATTGACATTTTTCAAACTTTTTCACAAATATGTTTTTTGTTCTATGATTTAAATGGGGACATAAGGGTAATGATGTCATGTCCCATTTATTTATTATTGTAATAGGATGAGATATATTTTTATCTTAAATTAAAATACATTTTTTTTCAATACATTATGAAATAACGTAGGCTGTTGAGTATTATAAGAATAATCAAGACTTTTAGGTGAAAAAATATAATGAAATAAATAATTGAGGTTTGGAATTATCATTACCAACATTCCATGAATAATTAAGTATCTTTTATGATAAATGAATAAAAATTGGGGTGACTGAGATAAGTAAAAACAATATAACTAAAATTCAAAATAAATTACTTATTATATGTGTACATTTCCCAGATAATGAGAATACATCATGTAATATTTGTAACAAAATTAAAAAAATCATACAAACTTATCAGTTTTTAATCGTATTTCATTCTATCATAATTTTTTTCAACTAATGTAAAATTGAATAATGTTTTACGTAATTTAATATTACATTGTAATTTAATAAGGCGAATCACATAAAAATGAATTTATAAAATTCTTAATTTTTTTTGAACACTGATTTTCTAAAATTTATTACCCAAGAATGTAAAAATAAATTAGATGAGAATAAAAAAAATTCAACTCCAAAGAATGATCATAAATTAAATATTAAATAGTAGTGTATTATTATCTATATTCTGTGTTTAAAATTAATATTGTCAATAAATAAAAATACAATGATAAAATATTTTAGGGTATATAGTCAAGGGAAAGGATAGAAGAGTTTGAAATAATTTTTTGGATAAAAAAAACAACCTTCATAAAATAAAAATTAATAATAAAGAAATAATATTTATTATCTCATATAGATCATAGTTTGTTTTAGTATGTAAAAGTGATGAATCCATGGGTAAAATCCATGAATAAAGAAATTCATTATATTCAGAAAAATAACAAATCAATGATCATTGGACGAATAATTTGGAACGATGAAATTGAAACTAAATTAGTTCTTAAAAACAAAATTCATGAGTTAGTAAACACATAAATAAACATATTTTAATTTTATTTCAAATTAAATTATCATATTTAAGAATTTATATTAAAGATAATTTTATTCTAGGGGAAAGATATAAGGATATTATAAAATTTTTATCAGTTTAATTAAAAAAATACCATAATACATTTTAAATTAATTCGATGATAACATCCATTAATGATATTTTATATAAAATTTTATATATTATACAACATAATGGGTTTCATCTTGATGATGATAAAGTTATGGTTTCTTAATTGAAAATGACTGATGAATGTTGAAACAAGAACCCAATACTATGAAATATTGATTTTAATCATTTAAGAAAATGATATAATTTAAATACGGTGGTGAAGGTCATTCTTTTATATAAAGATCATAATTAATCAAAAATTTATGATATAAATTTTTGGTGATGATATGATATATGGATGAAATAATATTGAACCATGAAATTGGTTTTTATATCACTTAAATGAAAAAAATTATATTTCTGTATATAGATAACATATATATTTTCATGTTCTATATGTGAATCCATATGATTAGTACACTTTGATATAATATATAATGTATAATAGTTACAATTTTAGTTAATTTTTCATTTATCCTATAAATAATTTATCATCACCCTTCACGGTGAGCATAAAATGATGAAGAAGTTAGGTTATAAAGAATGTGGATTAAACACTCTGTATGAACATGATTAGTATTTTACTAAATATTCAGATAAAAAACACATATTATATATGAAATATTCATGGATAAATGTTTTCATTGTAATATGAAAGAATATACACGATTCATATGATATTCATCGTCAAATCTAAAGTCCGAAAAACATACATTAAATTCTCACATTGATTCGGGATTTAACTGAATGGATATAACCGTCCTTTTTATAAAAAAAATTATTTCTTATATTAAATTTCAAGGATGATTTAATTTTTAGAGATTTATAGAAATAATGAAAATCATACTCATACCAAACCATTGTCCTTTATATGAAAGATACATTTCTTCCATCATATATGAAACTACGTGACCCATAATGATACCTTAACATCTCCCAAGAATTCTACACACAAGATATCCTATTAAAAATATCATGCATAATACTTTTACTAATTACATAGGGAGAAGGAAACATAATTACGGGTTAGATAATGTGAACACTAAGGGAAACCTATAAATAACTATTCTCAATAACATAATCCTGTAATATTTATTATAGAGGGAAAAAACAAATAAATAGAATCCATTATCTACTAAAATTGATATTATACAATATCCATGAAAATAGGTTATTGGATTGATATAATTTAATACTTATCTCATACTGTTGTAATTCAAAATTTCAAACTTATAATCCTACTATCAACCCCATATTCCAAGACATTTAATGTTCATCAAGAACAAATTAAAGACGTATTCCTGAATTGGGAATAAATCAATCTAATATTGAAATATTTTTTCACCTCATGAGACTTGATGATGTGTTATGGAGACATATAATTCATTTCCCCATTCATCACTTTATTATGTCCAATGTAACAACCCTAATAGTCAATAATATATTTCAAACAGATACCTAATAAATACATGGATAATTACAAAAAGGTTCATACAAATAATGAAATAACGAATATCAATAAATCATCTACATATGTTTGCAGTCAATAATCGTCCAGAGTTTCAATTAATTTCCCCATATCAATAAAATAGATAACGTTACTATAAAACATCAATATAAATAATGAATATAGTTTCAAAATAACATATCCCTAATTAAGTAATGAAAACCGAGATGGATATTGAAATATATGAAAATAATATCACCAAATTAATTGTTGAACAATACCACCCGAGAAGGGATCCAGAATTGAATTTTTTGGTATCTTGAATTCATTCCCTCAAAATATAAATTTATATTTATGAAAAAATTGTGAATGATATACTATATTAGTGTAAATTGGATTCAAATTTAAAATATAAATGAAAGTGAAAACATAACTGAAATTTTAAATTACATTTTTAATATTTATGTAAATGATTTAATTATAGGTCCCTTCCAAAATTATTTTTGAATGGTGATATTAAAAATCATTAAAAAAAATTAAATCTATTAAGAATCTAAAATAATGGTGTAACACCCTTTCTAGAACACTATAGTTTCATATGGTCATTCACAATACCACATTTTCTCTGCCATGTATTCAAGAGGCATCAAACTAGCAACAAGGGTCTGAACACCATAAATGGAGAAAGTATACCCTTTATATCATATATATACACTAAAAGTATAAAACAAATATAAAATACCTCATATTTATTTAGGAAGAATAGAATGAATCATTATCTAATATGAGATGGATATCATTTTATTCAAATAAATAAACTCATCTCCTAGTTCGACCCTCCAAATCAAAATATATAGAGTGGAAAAAATAAATTAATTGACAATGGTGAATACTCTAGAGTATGACTCGGTAACACCCCTATATCTAGGCTCTCCATATCAACTATCCTCCTAGAGACCCTTTCCTTTGTCATGATCATGATATATTATGTTTTCACCCACATCAATATTCCCATACATCATGTGAATAATAAATTCTAGTATGAACCTAAGAATTTATACCTAACATGTGTTATCTTGTATAATAGTGCATTCCATGATTACAGAAAATTTACAAGAATGCATTAATAATCATACTCTAAACACATGTGGGATTTCCATACCACCACAAGACCTAACATCACCTTCCTTGTCTCAATGGTATAATAATAATTATAACATTTTATACTTTTTCTAGAATGAACTAAAAATTATTGTAAACATGTTACTCAGTATCGTAAAGGCATTATGTCTCAGATCGGGACACAAGACCGACTAGTGAACAAGCACTTTATATCTTTATGTTTTTGACTTCTAGCATGTTACTCTAAATATTAAAAGAGTTTAGTTCTACACCAAGCCCTAAGGATTTCATTCTCATACCCTACAGTTAGGTTCACCATCATTATCCTAACATGTCATGTTCACTCCACCTATAACTGGTATTTATGCCATGACAGTCCACCTATTATGATTAATAATAAAATACCTTTATATAGTGTTCAATGCCACAATTGTGAAATTTCATAATTAGGAAAAAAATGTATCATCATAGAAATGTATTAGTAGGGTATATCACCATTTGATCAGCATAAATTATTGTAAAAATATTCATTATAAATACTATAGAAATTAAGAATCACATACGTGTCTTATAGTCCAATAACACTATCACAATTAAACACCATTATGCATGGTTAAGAATATATTCATTCACATTATGAAATCATGGAAACAAAAGTATAAAATGGTATCAAATGTTTAAGAACTTCCGAACACATGGTTTTCAATGAAATAATTTAATATTCATCGAAGGATCGTAACTCAAATCTTGTTGCACACCCAAAAAGAAATGTCCCTCACTTCAAGGATTCAAATTAAGGGTTTTGGTTCAACCTGAATAATGATCAGAAATATACCTAATGATATTACATGTTAATTAGGTTAATTTTAGAACTACATAACTCATATAGTATATTAATTTTGATAGTTACATGATATTTCAAAAAAAATATGTTGTTAAAAAACCATATACACTGTTGATTCTAGGAAAAATTATGATTTCATACTCATTTATAGTAGAGAACCTATACACTATTCAATGAATAGTGATACATCATCAAACCCTCAATAGAAAATAGATATAATGTGACATATATGAAGAATATATCCTCATGGTGATCTATTTAGGAAAACATGCCCATTAAAATTCCCCATTCGTGAAATATCATTCTATGATCAAAGGGATGTAGTTGAAATATGTAATATACTATAAATCTAACAAATTAATGTAAATATATTATATTTAAATCACCAATATTACATCAATAAGTTGTATTGTAATATTATCCATCAAATCAAACCTATAAGTTGTTTATAATTAAGTGTAAATCATAATCTAATGATGATATGTTCTCAAAACACTATTTTTGTTTCTGATATATGGAAGAGGGAATAAAATGTCCTTAGATCCTCATGAAAACCATGGATCCAACATATATTCACTCAAAAATTTCATAGATCAAGATTAATATGATGCATATCTAGAAAATCATAATATACAAGAAACTATAGGTTGATCCATCCTATAAGAACCATGGGAAGATAAGTTAAAGAGTATTAGAGTAAATGATTGAGGTATCCAATTTTGAGTAAGTGTTACTGGTTAGGAAGAGTTAATTGATAATATGTAAAACCAAAATAATTTATATTTAATTGGATGACATTAATATATTCTTTGATATTCTATATTGGTGAGTTAGTGGGGATCACTAGAAGTTATTTTGCATCACAACCTAGTCAGTAGTGTCATGACCCGACCCTATTGGTCATGATCCCTAACTACCCCAAGCCCACCTCCAAAAGCTAGGGGATAGAGACAAGAGACAAAGGCATAACAATCTCAGGGAGTCCTTTGCCTATGTACCTATCCACATACCCCACTCAATGCATAAGTGGAGAGTAAAAAGGAAACCAAAAAACAAACATATATTAACCAACCATATACAAGCATCTACTGATAAATAGAAAAAGTAAAGTGCTAAAAAGTACTGACAAGATAACTGAACCGAAAAAGAGAAAAACACACACCCAACCCAAAAGGTGCCACAAACCGAAAAAAGGTAAACAAAAGTATACAACTAGTGAGTCTCACACTTGAATGTCCTACCACGACCATTGAATGCAGCCTCAGATCATGTTCCATCAACGCTCCTCCATAGTCCCGATCATCTTGTTCATCATCTGAAAGGGAACACCACGTGCGGGCAAAGCCCAAGCAGGAGTGAGAATAAAGATACTTAGTAGGATGCCCCTAATGATCACGGGAGAAACACAAGAGGTACTAAAATAGTGAGCAGTAGACAGAACAAATAATAGTGTAAGAGTACAATACAGAGAGTGTAGCTCAACCCAACAAATAAAAGGCTGCAGACTCGGCCCAACCAAGAAGACCTATACATGGAATGCACGTGGAATATCCAGCGTGTATTCTCCACTCTTAAAAAGAGATTAACTATACCCAGGGAGTGGGAACAAATGTAGGTTGTGTTTGTGTGTGTGTGTATATATATATATATATTCAACAAGAAACTTGAATGATTTTTTAAGGGGATCTCTATCTCCACGCTCAGCCCAGGAAAATTCACTACATTTCTAACGATATTCATCACTTATGCCTATCAGTATGGCACATCAAAGCTATCTCATCACTAAACCGTACAACCAAGGGTCCCGATTTAGTAATCACTGAGATAAGTCACTGAATAGCCACATAAAAAGGGTTGAGCCTGAAAGAAGTCATCAAGTAACCCACTGCCTAGCCTAGATGGAGGGTAAAAGCTAAGAGGATGTTGGGTAACCCACTTCCCAACCACGCAGGAGGGTAAACCCTAAAGTCAACAGGTAACCCACTACCCGGCCCTGCTGGAGGGTAAATCCTAAGGTCAATGGGTAACCCCCAGACCAGCCACACTGGAGGGTAATACATAAGTTAAATGGGTAACCCACTACCCAGCCCCGCAGGAGGGTGAACTCTGATACGCCGGTGGGTAACCCACTACCCAGCCCTACTAGAGGGTAAACCCAAAACTGTTCTAATAACTCCGCACTGCTCGAACCATTTATGGGTGTTACTAACATTGCTATTTTGTGTTGGATCAAAGTGCATAAAAGGAAACGCGGACCAATTCATTTTCTTGTTTCCATATTTAATTAGATATTGAAATAGCCTCTTCATGGCCAATCCTATTACACTGTTTAAATCCTCGTGAAAAAACATGCAAGATAAACTATTTACTCTCTTGAAATAGAATCCCAACGAAAAAGTTATTCAACACACCTTTATGCCCATACAACGTCTCGTGGATCCCCCACCTCGGTAGTGAATGTGGTCGGAATAACTACCCCCTCGTGATGCTCTAAAAAAACACGCTGAAAAGACTACTCATTCACCCCGAACGGAAGTCTGATTACAAATTCACAAAAAGGTGCTCACAGCATAAGAGATGTCCCATGGGTCCCACACCTCAACTCCGTCTCCAATTCCTAAAATGACCCAGGACAACATCATCTCGACTCCAGGGTCACAACGCCACTTACAGTGCCTTTAACAAACTCTAGATTTGTTCGTGCCACCGGAAATAATAATCTCGGTGATGTGCTAAACAATACATAACGGTGTGTCATGCCGCAGAGCCCCCATCTCAAGAATTAAAAATCCTCGAGACAATCTCAAAAATTCCGACTCGATACAAGGATCGCACTACCACATACGAAATCAAAACCAACAATCGTAGTGAATGTTATGGGTGTCCGAAGACAAAGGGGCTAACCCCTTAGGGCTGGATAGGCTCGGTCTAGTCGGTCCACCCGGTCAGGGTCGGCCCGCGCCAACCAGCCCGGCTGACAACACCGGCCCATGACCCTTCTGTGTGGCCCTACAGCTAACCCACGGTCCTCCCGTGTCGACTGGCCCTCATGGCCGGTGGCTGTGCCACATGGAGAACCGCCGAAGGCGTGTCTCAGTATCTCGCTCGGGGTCGTGCGCCCCGACCACCATCGTGCCCGGCACTGGCGTCCTCTGCCTGCTGCCACCTGGGATCTATGCCGCTGCCTCTTGGAAACGGACACGCCACTACCTGGGAGCCACTGAGCCGCTGTCGTTGCCCACCGGACTGCTGCGCGGAGCCGCTGGAAACCATGGAACCGCCGAAAAACCCAAAATTTGTCCGACAAACATATAGGGGTCACCCCGGACTCCCTGAGACTCGAAAATTCGATCTGAAGGGATCATTTGGAATCTAAAATTGATCCCTACACAAATATGGCCTTTTATCGATTATTGGACATAATTTAGATGCAAAAATTAGAGATCAATGTAGATGCGGAATTTAAAAATGAAAACGCAAACTCCTAGCTCGCCGAGAGTAGCCTGTAGCATCACGAATGGTCTGCCAGAGCTGCCACTACCATGCCAGAGTGGAGGGGAATCTTGAAGGAAGTTTCTTCTCTTGGTTGAGAGAGCTTCGGCTTGGGAGAAAAACCAACGGTGAATGAATGGGGGGAGAAGTGTTTAAGTAGAGAAACACTTTGAAACCCACCAGTTGGCCTCGTAACAGAAATTTCAGCGGGGTCGGGGTTAAGCAGCCTCTTGGGTAAAATCCATGTTCTGAGTGAAATAGAGGTCTCAGAAATTTAATCCATCCCTCCATTTATTAGTTGTAATGTGCACTCCTGAGGCCACTAAATCAATAAAATTCCCTTGGTGTCATTTTCCATAGAAGGGGCACGCCCACGAATGTTACAGCCCTCCTTGGGTAAACGACATGCTCTGGAATCAAAGATGCCCCTAGTTTTCCAATCCGATCAACCATTTAAGAGTTATTCTATATGTTTAGCATGTCTAGTGTGAATGGACTTAAACTTTAATTCTGGCCCCATCGGGGTCGACAATCACACTCCGTCTGAATGCCCTTCTTTGGAATAACATCAAAAAAGATTCTAATTCATACTGTCTCAAAACCCAGGTTCTTACATCATTCCCTCCATCAATGTTTTCATCCCCAAAAAAAACTACAAAAACCACTCGGGATACTGATCTCACATCTGGATCTCCTATTCCGAGATGCTCTCTTACACCCTCTCGTGCTGCCACAGCACACAAACCAATGTGATGGTCCGTCCACGTAGTGTCCGCTCCTTCCTATCCTCAACCGCCATTGGGTGCTCCACAACGGTAGCTCCATCCTCGATGTCCCGCTATCCCCAGTCGATAACATGCATGGGGTCGTGCACATATATCCTCAGTTATGACACATGGAAGACATCGTGCACCCTCTCCAGGTGTAGTGGTAGAGCAAGATTCTAGGTGACCTCACCAACCCTGCACATGATCTCAAAGGGCCCAATGAACCTCGAGGAAAGCTTTCCTTCCCATCCAAACCTCTATATTCCACACCACAGGGAGACACTCAAATATACATGATCCCCCTAATCGATATCCAAAAGGCTTGCAACGACGTTCTGCGTAGGACTTTTGTTTTCTCTAAGACATCCTCATCCGCTCACGAATGACCTGCACCGTCTCCGTCGTCACCCGCACCAACTCTGGGCCCATGAGGGAGGACATCACAACCTCAATCATGGACAATGGTGACCTGTAGGGTCTCCTGTATAGGTCCTAATAAAGTTCCATGCCAATAGTAGAGTGTTAACTGTTGTTATACGCGAACGCCACCAAGGGTCGGATATCCTCCTAGCATAGGAAAAAGTCTAACATGAACGCCCTGAGAATATCCTCCAACACTAGGATAGTGCGCTCGGTCTGCCCATCCGTCTGAGAGTGAATAGCTGTACTCATCCGCAGCAGAGTCCCGAATGCCTCCAGCAAGCATCGCCACAATCACAACTTAAACTGTGTGTCACGGTCAGAGATGATCGTCGAGGGTACTCCATGAAGGTGGATGATATACTGAACATACAACTACCCTAGACTCTCCATAGAGCTCTAATCCCTAATAGCATGGAAGTGCGCCAACATCATGAGTCGGTCCACTTTCACCCAAATGGAGTCATGGTCCTTTTCATTGTGCGGAAGCCCTGTGACGAAGTCCATAGATATTTCATCCCTCTTCCACTCCGAGATATCAAGGGGATGCAATAACCCTTCCAAAACCTGAAGCTCTCACTTCACCTACAGACAGGTAAGATAGCAAGAAACGATCTCAGCTACGCTTCCCTTCATGCCAGACCCCCAAAACTACTGTTGAAGGTCTCTGTAAATTTTCCCTACACCGGGATGTATAGCCGAGGGAGAAGTGTGGAATTCCTGCATCACCTCCTATCGCATATCCACTAGTACTACATCTAGCCCCTAGAACATGATCACACGATTCTCTCTTTCAGAATACCCATCAGGTGTGTGGCCCGTGGATATTTGATCATGTAGCACCTCTCTGTCGACATCCCCTAGCTGCGACTCTCTTACATGCTCAAGGAGTGAAGGAGTAAACACCATAGATTGTAGAAAATTCATACCCTCTTTCTCCACTGAGGTCAACCATAGGGAAGCCAACTAATCTGATGCTTCCCATACTAAAAGAGAATGGGACATCCTGTTAAGGGAATCAACTACTACGTTTCCCTTCCCCATTGTGTAGACTATCTCGAAATCATAGTCCTACAGAAACTCTAGCCAGCGCCTCTATATTAGACTCAAATACCTCTAATTGAAGATGTACTTGAGGCTCTGGTGGTCTGAGTAGTCCAAAAAACACTCACCCAGATGGTAGTCTCTCAATAACATCAAGGAGAAGACCAATGCTGTGAGCTCCAAATCATGAGTCGCATAATTCATCTCTTGGGGCCTCAAATTCCTCAACCCATATTCAATCACTGCCAACTGCAACATCAACATGAACTCGAGCCTAGATCCTCAAGAATCGAAGTATTCCCTGAACTCAATTCCCTTTTATAGCAGCCCCAACACTGGAGCACTTGTCAGCCTCTGCCCCAGCTCCTCGAAGGCCTTCTAGAACTGAACTGTCCTGGTTAACAGTCGTCCCTTCCACGTCAATGCAGTCAACTGGGTAGAAATATTGGTGAAATATTATAAAAACCTCATGTATTTCCCTACTAAACAAAGGAATCTTTGAACCTCTGACACATTCTTGGGTGGCTCCCAATCGAGCATTGCCTCTACCTTTGCGTGATCTACGGCCAAACCCTATTTTTTAATGACATGTCCTAGAAAGTGATCCTCATGAATCCTGATCTGACACTTCAATAGCTTCCAATAAATAAGGTTCTCCGAGAGTAATTCTAGGACCATCCCCAAATTCTCCATGTGG
This sequence comes from Viscum album, assembly GCA_963277665.1. Classification (NCBI taxonomy): domain Eukaryota; kingdom Viridiplantae; phylum Streptophyta; class Magnoliopsida; order Santalales; family Viscaceae; genus Viscum; species Viscum album. Next base: position 605,054,550 of record OY728122.1, read on the forward strand.
TCCTCCTCCATTGTAGAGTAGATGGGTTTGTCATCAATAAAGACAACCAAAAACTGGTCCATGTACGACTGAAAGATCTAGTTAATCAAATCCATGAAAATGGTGGGGGAATTTTTCATGGAAAAGGGAATCTACAGAAACTCGTAATGCCCATAAAGTCAATTGAAAGCCATATTCAGGATGTCAGACTCACGAACATGCAACTGGTGGTAGCTGGATCGAAGATCATTCTTGGAGAACCACTTCTCACCTCTCAGCTATTATAATAGGTCATCGATCCTTGGAAAAGGGTAATTGTTCATTATTTTGGCATGATTCAGGAGATGATAATCCACACAATGCCGCAGACTCCCATCTACCTTTTTAAAAAAAACAAAGCTGCCCTGGGGGACACACTGGGCCCGATGAATCCCTTCGCAAGAAGGTCCTCCCACTAAAGTCATAGCTCCCGAAGCTCTATGGTTGCAATCCGATATGCTGCACATGATATTAGGGTAGTCCCCGGCAGCATGTCAATGATAGACTCTATCTCTCACCTCGGCGATAGTCCTACGACATCCTCAGGAAAGACTCCCATGTAGTCCTCTACAATGGTAGGGATCCAGGTCCTTGTATTTTCTTCTACTCTGAGAACCATGATCGCCAACTGGTGAGAAAAAGGTCGTCGTCTCCTTCTCAGAGTACCCATCTGCTCTGCCACGCGGTCTCGTTCACCAAGGATGGTGAACCTCGTCTCATCAGAATGGACGAATCTGACTAGTCTACGTTAACAGATAATATGGGCATTGACCATGGAAAGCCAATCCATTCCCAAGATGACATCATATGTTTCCATCATGATGACGAGTATGTCCCATGTGAAACTCTAACCTCCGAATGATAGTTCTCACTATCTGCATATAAAGGTCACAAACTAGGCACTTCTTGTAGGAACCTCATGTTTAAGGGGAGGTGTTAGCGCCTCTACTGGAAGCTCCAACTCCCGTACAAAAATTAGTGATATAAGGGAGTGGTTGGTGCCTGTGTCTACTAGTACCAAAGCATGTGTAGAGTAAACAAAAATCATACCTCGGACCATCTCATGGGATGGGGGCCATGAACACCCATAGCCTGAAGCTGCCTGTGGCCCCTACCGCAAGCTCCTTGAGCCTGGTGTGGGCCGCCCGGTGGCAGTGGTAGAAGGAACTAGAAATGCCCCCCCCCCCCCACTTCTAGGTCTTTCCACTATGCCTGCACCACCTCCCTGAGGGACACCTTATCCACCCCTGGGGGATCCCTAGTCACGACACTGCCTCTGCCGCTGCGGTGCACCCACTTCCTGCCCTAGATACTCGGTACGCCTGGTCGGTTAGTCCCACGCTACGTGACCCCGTCCATCACAGGAATAGAAATGAATCTCTCATGACTGCCCCGGTTCTCTATGGTGACATTGTGGTGTATGACTCTAGCCCTGAGTTCTCTCATGGAAGAGACTTCGTCACTGAGGCTCTTCTCTTTGCTGCCTACCATCTACCAAAGACTCTTCTCTGATGTGGCCACTACTAAGCCCTTCCAGCTGGAATCCCTCAAACAAGAAGCTCTTTATCACGAGCACCCTCTCTAGCACCCCGACATAATTAGGAATGCACAGGGGTACTGCAGTATCATGGATATCCCAGAAAAGACCCTACTCTAACTTCCACACCTATAAGTGACTATCGTTGATCATAACCTACGAGTAGCGTGTTAGATTAGTTAACAAGGCTGAGTACTGGGCCACGGTTATCCCCCAGGATTCAGCTCCAGAAGCTCCTTAATCTGAATGGAGCGTATCAACGAGGGGGAGTACTCCTCCCAGAAGAGCAGCTAGAAACTATCCCATGTGATAGATGAATCTTCGTGGGTCTGCGTAACCAACCCCCAACAATTCCCGACCTTCAAGAAAAAAATTCTAGAAGCTTGGGCAACCATTTGGTTCTCTGGTGTCTATACCATCAGGAAAATTCAGTCCATGGACTCCATCCAGTCATCCGCTACCTGGGGATCTGGGTCCCTGCAGAACTTCTGCGGACACTGACGCATGATGTCACAGAGCGCACTTAGCCTGTGCTCAACCTCAGCCTATGTTGCCGGTACTAACTTCCGCTCTCCAGGTGGAGGGGTTATTTCTGAAGCACTTGGCAAAAGGGGATCATGTGAGGGTCCCTGATCTGACGCCTTGTTTCTCACCTGTTCATCATCATGAACTAGAGTGGGTCACCTGGCAGGCTGCTGTCATATGGGAATCCTGAAAATTATAAAGGATTACCGCGATCAGATGAGAATATATACATATATATATATCCATAATAACAAAGGGGAGATGACTCAAAAAAGATAGTCAATGACTCAATCCTACTGGATGCATATTCTAATGTTCCCTGCAACAAGTGTTTCAGCATGCCGAGTCGACAAATAGGTTATCATGGTCCTGGTGAATGGAATCCTAGGCCACATGTACCATCACTAGACTCTGTGGTCTAAGAGCTTCTCTCGAGAGACTCTGACACTATTGCCCTAAATACCAACCAATTCCTTTTTAGGGATGTCTGAACAACGCCCCAAGGAACGAACCATCTTTGATACCATTTTCTCACGAAATGTCCCTATCGGTGTCGAGCCGCAACTACCCCAAGCTTGCCTCCATAGGCCAGGGGCTGGAGACAAGAGACGAAGGAATAACAATATTGGGGAGGCCTTTTCCTAAGTTCCTGTACACACATCCCACTCAGTCCATAAGTTCAGTGTAAAAAATGAAAACCAATGAATGAACAACTATTACCCAACCACAGTCATGCATCGATTTATAAATATAAAATGTAATTTTCTGAAAAGTACTGACATGATAAATGAACAGAAAAAGAGAAAAACATGTGCCTGACCTGAAAGGTGATACATCTTGAAAAAATGTAAAAATGATAAAAGATAATGAGTCTCACAAATGAAAGTCCTAATAGGACCACTAAACATAGCCCAATCTCATGTGTCCTCTACACTCCTCCGTAGTCTCGATAAACCTGTCTGTCGTCTGCAAGGGCACACCAGGTGTGGAAAATCCCAAGCATGGGTGAGTATAAATATACTCTGTAGGATTCCCCGAAAGCTCTAGGTAGCAAAAAAGGAGGTACAATAATAGTGACTAGTGGACAGAACAAAGAACAATGTAAGAGTAAAATAGAGAGAGTGTCGCTCAAACCAACAAAAGGAAGGAAGTAGACTCGTCCCAACCAAGAGGACCTAGAAACGGAAAGCACGTGCCATGCCCCGTGTGTCTTCTCCCCTAGTAGAAGGAGACTGAATGAACCCCAAGGAGTGGAAACAGAATTATGGTGCATATATATACATATGCTCCACAAGAAACATGAATGAGTTTGTAAGGGGATCTCTACCTCCATGCTCAGCCCAAAAAAAGTCACCAACAGTTCTAAGGATATTCATCACTGATTCCCATCAGTCCCGCACGTCAATGATGTCACATTGCTAAAAATTTCAACCAAGGGTCCTGCTCCAGTAATCACAGAGAGATGTTACTGACTAGCCACATAGAAATGGCCGAGCCTGAAAGAAGTCATCAGGTAACCCACTTCCCAGGCTAGCCGAAGGGTATACTCTAAGAGGTATTCAGGTAACCCATTGCCCAGCCCCGTAGGAGGGTAATCCCTAAAGTCAACAGGTAACCCACTCCCTAGCCATGTTGGAGGGTGAACTCTAAGGTCAATGGGTATCCCACTGCCCAACCCCATTGGAGGGTACACCCGAAGAACAATGGTTAACCCACTACCCATCCCTGCTAGACGGTAAACCCTGATATGCCGGTGGGTAACCCACTACCTAGTCCTTCTGGAGGGTAAACCCTGAACTAGTCTAATAACTTCGCACTACCCAAAACATCTATTGGTGTCACTAACATCGCAATCATCCATTGGTTTGGAGTGCGTCAAAGGAACCTCTGACCAACACCCTTTCAGGTTTCCACATTTAATGAGATCTTGAAAGATTCTCTACATGCCCAAACCGATTACACCATTGCAGTCCTTGAGAAAAAACAAACGAGGTAGACTATTTACTTGCTTGAAATAGACTCCCAATGAAAAAGTAATTCAACACCGTTTTATGCCCATACGATGTCTCATGGGGCCCACACCTCAATATAGAAAGTGGTAGGATGAACTGCGCCATCATGATGCTCTCAGAAAAACTCACTGAAACGACTACTCATTCGACCTGAATAGACGTCTGATGAAAAAGTTGCAAAACGCTGCTCACAGCTTAAAAGACAACCTGTGGGGCCCATGCCTCAACTCTGACTTCAATACCTGAAACCACACTGGATAAATTTGTCTCGACGCCAGGTTCATAATTCCCATGACGGCTCATTAAAAAGGATTCAGATGTGTTTGCACCTTCCGAAAGAATAATCCAGACGTGGCACTAATTAATACTTAACAGTGTGTCATGCCACAGAGTCCCCATCTTGGTAATTAAAAAGCCTTGAGAGCATATTAAAAACAAAGACCCAATCCGAGGATCATGCTTCCGCATAAGGCATATGAAACTGAAACTCGTAATTAATGTTACGGGTGTCCGAAGAGAAGGGGGTTAACCCTTTAGGTTTGGACTAGCCCGCGGCCCTTTTGCACTGCTCGGCTGATGACCGGCTATCGACCTACACCGACCAGCCCTCGTGGTCGGTCGTTGTCCTGTGTAGAGACCCGCTAAAGGCGGGTCTCGGTCTCCCTCTAGGGGTCACTCTCTGTGACCCCCGTCGCGACCCGCACCTGCGACCTCCACCCACCAGCGCCTGGGAGCCGTGTCGCTGCTACCTGGGAACCGCCACGCCACTGCCTGCGAGCCGCCGCGCTGCCATCGTCGCCCGCCAGACCACCACACGGAACCACCGGAAACCCTAGAACTGTCGGAAATCCCAAAATGTGGTTGGAAAACTTCCAGGGGTCACCCCAGACTCCCCAGGACTCAAAAATGTGATCTGAAAGGATCGTTGGGAAGCTCGAATTTAGACGTACACAAATATGGAATTTTCTCGATGATTGGACCTAATTTGGACACAAAAATTGGATTTCAATGTTGATTCTTTAATTGAAAATGAAAACGAAAACTCCCACCTCTTTGGATAAATCACGTAGCTTCATGAACATACCGCCAGAGCCACCACCTATTTAACAGAGAGGAGGGGATGCTTGAATGAGTTTTCTCCCCTTGTTTAGAGAGCTTCTTCTAGGGCGAAAAACCATGGGTGAAAGAATGTGGGGGGGGGGGGGAGAAGTGTTTAATTAGAGAAACAAATAAACACCCACCAATAGGGACCGTACCCAAGCATTCAGTGGGGACGGGTTTAAGCCGTCTCTAGGGTAAAAAACACATTCTGAGTGCAATATCAGTCATTGAATTTTATTCTGAGCTTTCATTCAGAAGTTGTAAAGTTCACAACTGATGCCGCTAAATTACAAAAATTCCCCTGGTGGAGTTTTCCATAGAATGACCTCTCCATAAAATGTTACACCCCTCATAGGGTAAACGACATGCTCCAGACACAACGGTGCCCATGGTTTTCCCATCCGAGCAACCGTTTTGGAGTTATTCTATTTATTTGTCTTGTCTAGTGTTAACACACTTAATATTTAATTCCAGACACATCGGGGCTGAGAATCACACGTTGTATGAATGCCCTGCACTGGAATAACATCAGGAAAATTTCAAAGTCTTACAGGCTCAAAAACCAGGATCATACAAGTAAGAACTATAAGTGTTATAATCCTACAATAACTCTTCTGGATGGTTAGTTGTAGTTGAAAACCACAAAGGACCCAAGACTCAATATGACTCCCCAACCATCTGTTCCGGAAATTTTTTAAAATAGAAACTAAAACATTAAAAACCCATTAAATAGATAAAAAAATTGCAATACATGGTGTTTTATATACAAAAAACAACCATTACATAATAACATGTCAGGATATTATTTTTATCCCCATTTAAATAAATATCATTCATCAAGGAGTAACTTCCATAGTCCTTCTAATTAAAACATGTTCCATTGAGACTAAATCTCCACCACTTTCTTCTATGTCTCCCCATGGACCATATGTGATGTCACTGAATCTGGTAATGTTGTACCATCTTACCCCAATGCACATTCTCAGTGAAGTCTATAATGGACATTGGGATCTATACAAACAATGTGTCAGGATCTAGTTCAACATCCATAATGTAGATAAAATAATGGTATCAAGAATGTACCACCAAAGGTATAACACATGAAACACATCGTTCGGATCTTGTTAGTGAACAAGAAGATACACATGGTACAAAACTATAAAAATAAATGTGATTTTATATAAGGGTGTAACATATTTTTGGGAAATATTCATTCTCATTCTTAATAATCGATGGAAAAACTAATGAATCACTCTCAGAAAAACCAGATCAACTATAAAAAAATCCAATGGTCTCTTTTTTCGCTGAAATAGACTTCTTCATTATTTGTGCTATGATAAAATTCTTATGAATCTACTACAATCTCTAATAGGTCACATGTACCTTGTCGGTTTCGAAATCTACTACCTCATAAGAAAAATACCAAAAATTTAGAGAACAATAAGGCCTACAATAAAGAGTCTCATAAGGCACAATCTGGATAGAATCCTAATTACTGATTTTGTATTCAAGACAAAAGTAGTGAAATGTGATCATCCAAATATCCTTTAAATTCCAAAACACATGCTTGGAAATCATCATTAAATATATGATTCATCTTCTCCGACTGTCTTTCTATCTAGGGATGATATGAATTTCATAATATCATATGAGTCCCTTAGGAAATATAAAATACCTAACCATATAATTATTTAAAATCTGCATATCATATAGATACAATTTCCATGTGTTCTCCAATAAATCATATTAATCATGGGAATAAAAAATTATTTGTTAATTTACCTATTTATTCTCATGGATTTATAATAAATGAGATGCTTTTTTCAGATCGATAAACACCGAAGCAATGTCATCGATATTTGGTTTATGAGGCAACACCATCATTATTTCTACCATGAAATCATCCCATTTCATTCTGGACACATGATGTGGTGAGAGAACCCACTAGGAAACTGGTTCTCATCCCTTTTCCTCTAAAAGTTAATGCATTAGGAAAAAAATTAAAAAAATGTCCCTCTTTATCCCTATAAAACAGAACTACCACATAAACTAAGGGTACATATTTTCCACTTCCAAATGCACTACTCATTTAGAGGAATAGAAATAGCTCATAAGAACATCCAATATTTAATCATTAACTATAAATATCCCATGTACAAGGACAATATCATAATTTTCTAATGAGTACTCGGGGTATCGGGTCACCACCTAGAATTTATTTTCATATCGTAGAACACAATAAGTTGGATTACTAACTAGACTTACAAAATGATTCTAAAGTTGATATGATCACTAATTGAGATAATTTATTTAATCCCCAGTCATTAAAAGAGACCATCCTCTGGTTGAATAATAAGATAATCAGGTACAATTGTTACTCTGAATGATTTTGTATAGGTACCCTTACCAAGGCCTCTAAATAAAATCCCCCAATGTGAAAACATAACTGGGGATTTTGTTGATTATGTTGAAAGTAATCCCCTCACTAAATATATAATGATAGAAACAGTTCAAAGTGTTTACCATGGTTTCAATATCCATTTATTGGGTTGGGTAGTTCCACTCATGGCGTAATAGTTGATGTGGCCCATATGCTACTATCATCTCACATTTTATCAATAAAATCCTCAATCCAACTCTTAGAGCATCGTAATATGTGACATATTTTATTCCTTCCTCATGAATAATCAACATTGGATCTAAATTCATCCTTATATTCACCTCTAAAAAATCCTCCTCACACAGATCAAAAAACTTAAACATCATTCTTTTCTATCATTACCACATTCATGGGTGATGATAATTGGATTCAATTGTGAATAAAACGCCGATAAAACACCACTAAAGATAGAAATATCTTCATCTCAAACAAATCCCAGGAACATATTTTGTACATAACGTCCTATACATTCTATGATTCTACTAATATAATGGTCTTCAAAACTACCCTCACTAAGAGTTTTACCTCTTGGATAAAAAGATGAGACTTTGATTTCTTGGAGAAAAGATTATGTGCTCAATGTTTACTCGATACTATCTAGAGATACATGGAATTTATCTTTAGGTATAGATAGTAATGGAGGATATCATCAATGAACACCACAAAAAACTACCAAAACATCTGATATTTAACATTTGAAATTAACTAATAAATAATATACCAGTTAGAAAAAATGATAAATTCTAAAAGATATTAACTTTTACCTGTATTAGTTTCAAGTAGAAACATTTGTTTTTACCAATAGTAATATCTATTTGCATTGATAATTTAACAAGAGCATAAATTTTACCAAAAATTATAGATATTTATTTTTCATAATTGTAGCAACATTTTTATTAACAAATAAATCTGTTAGTAATAATATATGTCACCAACATTCCTCAACCAATGAAAAAAATTTGTTTCATTAAATTATTGATCATTAATAAACATTTTAACATAAATTTAATAACAACAATAAATAATGATTTGAATGAAAAATATAGGTTATAATTATGGAAAATGGTAATAATCATATTAAATTATATCCTAATCCAAAAAAACTAGGAAAAATTGAGTCACGTATCCAATTCAATGATTTGGTGTAATTGAAATAAAAAATATTTTGTTGAAAAAAGTAAAATTTTTAAAATCAATCCAATATTTATTCTATTGGTAATAAATTTAAAAAACCAATTCATAAATTTTTTATTTCCAGTATAGTGAGAATTAAATAGAATTTAAAAAAATATATGGAATAAAATAAAAATCAAACACAAAAAACAACCTTATTTCTCATTTTCTCACAAACCCTTTCCGTTCACCAAGTTAGGAGGTGCTCTATTGGTTCAAGTCTGGCATAATTCTCATGGACCACTAATTTTATTTGTTATTAATTGTGTGATGACCATTCATGATAATTTTGTGTTCGTAGATTACTAGGGTGAGAGATGTTCGATACCAGGGTAGAAGATCCCTAATAATTATAGTAGTAAGATCCTATAATAATTAATTACGATTATTCTTATAACCACATCTATCATTTACATGATTTATTATTTATGTTTTAACTCATTTAATTATAGTGGATGGTTCTTCGTGTGATCCACCCATTCTATTGGATCAAATTAATGTTACTGGTTATCATTTATTTCTCAATGAAGTGATTCCAATTTGGTTTTCAAGATTTATATAGATAAAAAATACCTTTTATTTATCTCACACTAATAATCAGGTTTCTTTCACTAGTTTCTCCACCTTCACCTACACATGTATACCCTATTGTTAAATAATTTTTTCTATATAAACTATAATGATTAGGTACAATCAGATGATGGAATTATAAAAGATTTTTATTATTGTGTTCCATGTATGACCATGCCTTTAGGTGTTCTATTTTTATCATCAATAATTACAAATATTAAATCATGTGTATAGAATTTATGAATTAAATCACTATTAGGGTTTTCCTGAAAATCATTAGAAGTGAGTTTTTTTAATTTTGTTTATATTTTTGGGTGATCTTTGAGGTTTTATTTTTTGAAATTTTTAAATGTATTCCTCTGATTTATGTCAATAAAAAATTATTATTTGTAAATTCATTAAATTTTCATTATTTTGGTGTTGTTACTGTCTTACAAGATTACCTGATATGGTTCTATTAAATTCTTTTTGTTAAATAATTGTTTTGAGGCATTCCAAAATTCCATTAATGTTGTTCATCATGGATTCTCTATTTTATATTATGATTAACCATTTAATTTTATTTAATTACTTGTTGTAAATAGGGATAAGGATAATTACTTTTTAAATCCATTTAAAAAATCATTTTTCCAGTAATCAATTTTTTCTTTTATAAATTTTCAGAGGAATAATATTTTTTTCACTTCCAATATCGAGGATTGTATTGATACCCATGCGATATTTTTCTATCATTATTTTGATTATAAATTCATGTGGTTTCCATTAATTGAATTTTGTTCTTCAATATGTTTAGTTTATTCACATGATATAAAAAATTAAATTATTTTTGTTATTTTTTTAGTCTATTTTTTTAACCTTTCTACTACATTATGAAGTTGAAGTTAAATGTTTTATAAAACTTATTTTTTGTGTGGTTCTATTTTTTTAAATTTTTTTCCATTATAATTTCTTTTTTAGTTTCTTTTCTTGTGTTATTCTATAAGTTAATTTTCTTATAATCAAAATGTATAAATTTTTTGAAATTTGTTTTTTGAATTTATTCATTTTTTATTTAATTTTTTTGGTTAATATTCTTGAGTAAAAAAATTCCTATACATTCCTCTATAATCATAAGATTCAAAATTTTAATTTCCTTTCATTTATTATGACCCAACCATTATATTTTATCTGATTATTATATATGGCATCCATGATTGATTTTTATTCAATGTCATGTTCCTCGATATGATGGTCAAAATACATCCAATGGTTATATTAATTGGTATGATTTCCAACTAAAATATATAACTGAACACCCTCAATATTGATTAAATTAATAATATATTTTAACGATAAATATATATACTATCATCATATTATGTCAGCTAATCAGTTTATCAAATGTATAGACCTATGTATGTAATAATACATGATGAATAATCTGAACTGGTAAGCCCCTAACTACATTATTGAGGCTTTGGGATGGTATTTACGTTTTCATGTGTTAATTCATGGGAAAAATTCTATTTCTTATTCATTCATATGCTTTATGATATCTTCTATTTCATTGAGATGTTCTTGTGTAGGTGAGATATCCCTAGAAAATTCACATTCACCTTATTATTATTCCCAAACATTGTATATTTTTTACACCTCAAATGAATGATTATCTTTAAAACTCACCATTAAAACTATCAAAGGAATTTTAACTAACATCATCAATTTATCATTCATTGAAATAAAATTTTTATGATCTCTTTAAAATATTACAATGTATGAAAAACTTATAATTCATTCATTATCTAGGTATTAGTCATTAATTGTCTGTATCATATCACATTTAATTCATCAAATGTATCATATTGAATTTTTTTCATTATCTGTATCATATTAAAATTTAGTAAATGTCTACATTAATTTATTATCTATAACATATTTAGATTCATTTATTATCTATATCATATTATAATTCTTTCATTATTATTATATCATTCTTTATAATTCACTATTAAATTATCTTTATTATCTATATAGCATATTATCTATGTAATAACTGTAAAAAATTATTTATGTATCATTCGTTAAAATATATTAATATTTTATAATCCATTAAAATCTTAAAAATATTATTGATATGAAATATTTATGTAGTACTTGTAAAAAATTATTAACTATTATATAATATATTTCAAATATCTATATGTTATTTAGTATTTATCCAGATTAGAATTGAAACATAAAATGGGTTTTTGATTACATTCTAGGTCGGATCTGTTTCATTATGGGGCATGGGTAGGGTTCTTGTTTTTTCACAATAATGGAGGAAAAAACTATCTACTAATACATATATATGTTTTAGAATTTACAATCTATAGTATAAGATTCTTGGTTTTATTATTGCTTGTCACAAATAAACTGATTTTTGTGGATCACATATGTTCATTGTTGAACTGATTAATTTTCTAGGGTGATCAAAATAGGAACATTGTAATACCAGGAGAGGCCTTTGTATGGTTTGTAGCAGAATTTTATATGAATAATTATGATCCCTTGATGGTATTTATAATTCCTACTATGTGAATATTACTTTTCAATTATTGTTCTTTCTATTACCTACAAAACCTGTTGAACTATCAATGAATGTTATTCCAAATTGGAAACTCGTAGGCTTTCTTAATATAATTTATATATTTATTTTACTAGTATTAATTATTTTACATAATTCTTGAATTAATATATGTATCACTCAATATGTATATGACATATCAATATGCTTTTTAATATTAGTATGTGATTCATGTGAAATCAAAATTTGTTACAAATAAAATTGTTTTAATAGGTTATTTCTTTTTATATAATATGTGTGTAATATATTATAATATGTATATAATTCATTACAATTAATTAACAAATTTCTGATCTTATAAGGTCTCTCCTACTATAAGCATCTAGATTTTTTCTTAGCCTTGATGATATAGCTTCGCTTGTTTGTTTTGAATATTAATTCTTAGTGTTGATGGGGTGGAATGGATTGTATCATCTAATTTTGGGCCTACTGTATATGATCTCTATCATTCTGTTATATGTATAGTTATATATTTCCTACAAACACACACATAGACCCAAATATATATATATATATATATATATATATATATATATATTCTGATATATCTATGTATATATATATATATGAATATGTATATATATATATATATATTTATAGCATATAAAATAGTAGAAAAGAATAAGAAGATGTTTTATCATCTGTTCGAATATTTGGTATGGTTGTTTCAATAATTTTACCAAATTATTTTCTATAATTAACTTATAACTTTGTTTTTTCAATTCCCAAAATAGTATTAAATATATATTTTATGAATGTAAAGGATTTAGGATTTTATTTACATGTCAAACAATAATGTTATTTAAGAATATAGAATAAAATTTATTTCTTTATTTATCCATGAACAAATGTTATGATATATTTTCATTTTTTTTACGCCAATACATTCAAATGCTTATTTTTTCATATTGAATATTTTTTCAAATACATAATTATGGGTAATTTTCATAGATTTTTTTATATGTATTTTTTCATAGATATATAAATAACCACATAGTTCATTAATGTACATGTGTGATATAGATTATAACTACTTAACCCACATTTCTTCTCCTCCATTACACTATTTACATTTTAATTTTCAAATTTTTATAGATCTTTTTTTTATTCATTTTTATTTTTTTATAAATTAATATGTAATCATATATTTATCTTGAATGATAGTTTCTTGAAAAATGAAATATAATGAAATTCATTTCATGCAGTTATATTATCTAGATATGATCACTTATTTTTATGACACACTTTTTAGAAACATTTGGAAATCCTTTTTTATAGGTATATCCAATACTTATGGTTGTGTGGATTCTGAAAAAAAGTCATACACATTTTTTATTCTTCCTATTTATGCATTTATGCTCATTAATATCTTATGAAATCATTTCTTATCATTTTTTTGGAATAATTTTTTTCTAACTATGTTCTTTCATGATGGGTCACGATTTTTTTATGACGAACTTTTTGAATCATTATTGGATATCATATTTATCTTGGTATGTTCTTTTCGATGGTTGTGAAACTTTTTTTATGAATAAATTTTGTTCTCTAGATCCATTTATAGGAACCCACTTTAACCAATATAATTATTTTTGTACATGTGCGATTAATTTATATAGCTAACCTAATACCAAATGAGGAATAGTTTTAGTAAATTATCTCAATTTTAAAAAAAAAATTCATTTTTAATAACCCATACTTGGATTGATTTTGGTAGATAGAAGATGGGTAGTATTGAAAATTAATAAGGATCATTAATATAATAATGTAATAGGTTGTTTTATTTGTTTAGTTAATTGGTGGAAATTATTAATTTTTAGTTAAAATAGTGCACGAAGATGGATTATTAAAATTATTTGACAATATGTTAAAACTAAGGCTATGAGCCTTATAATGAGTTGGAAGGGATGAGATTTATAAATATAGGTCTCTGAAGGAACTCTTGATCTGACTCCACTAAATGAGTTGACTATAATTCAATGAAATCAATACTTTTATAGTGGATTATTTATCTATTATGATTCTATAAAAAAATTTACCAATCGTATATTTAGAAATGTGTTTTGTATTTTAAATTTTTATTGGGTAATGAAATTATAATATTTAATGATTTATTTTGTTTCATAGTAATCTACTCTTCTATAATTATCAGACTCTTGTTGCATGTGTGATATTTGGGAAGAACAACATCCATCTACATGTCCAATAAAAGAAATTGTCTTATATAGGAATGGTTGATCTACCACTTTCATCCACAAATGTTAGTGTTAACCACATCAAAATTTTGGGATATCTAGATTCATATAGAAATTTCAATCCTTCAAATGTAGATCACAATCATTGTGGCCATGTCAGGAATGAGTGGTTGAACTTTATTTGAAGACCTTTCCACCCGCGATTACCATGGCATTGGAAGTGATAGTAGTTGTGGTATATTGATTGCAGAATAATTTTTATATTATTTCCCTTGGAGTTTGAATAATCTTGAACATATTTCATTCATGATTATCGGATCTTGATGGTTTTTTGTTGGATATTGATTATGTTTTTAAATTGTATTTTAGAATGTTTTTTGGAAAAGTTTTTTCAAATAAAGCCACTATTTTTTACTTCATATATTCAAATTTTATCATTATTATCTAAAAAATATAATAATTATATAACATATAATTACATTAATCAAAATGATATAAAATATTTCCAACAAATATTGGACTATCCTTGTGTAAAATTTTGTTAGAAAATAATAATTTATAGGCCTTTATGAATCATTTCTATTTGGTTAAAATATTATCCAATGTTACAATTATAATATGAATAAATTACTAAATATTATTAAAAATTTATATGTAATATATTAGTATTATTATAATTTCAATATAACTCATTATCAACTATAATAAAATATACTGGTAGTGCTTTTTCATATAATTTATCGATAGAGATATATGGGTTGGTAAAATTCTTTAAAAATGATATGATCATGTTGAAAAAAGTTATGTACTTTATATCAATATATGAGTCATGGTATGAGAGAAAATTATTATTCATGAGATCTATGAAAAGTTTTGACCCATTTTTTGGACTTTATAGTATCACCATGTAATTTTATAGATCATACATAATTTAAAACACGTGTTTTGTGATGTCCACCTCATTAACCCAAAACCAGTGGTATATTGAGGGATAATAAATCATAGAGAACTATTAGGATCTCAATAACTTACTAAAGAGGACATTTATCATTGGAAAAGGGTACATATTCGTCACTATTATCAGATTCAACATCTGGTATTCTTTGAAATGATGAATACTACCATCCTAATTCTTGGATAAAAACAAGTGTGTCTCATGGTGATGTGATCAGTATCACAAAACCATTTAATTATAAGTCCTTGAGTTATACCATGATCTCTATAAAAACTAGCTGATATTGTAACAACTCGATATTTTATAAGATATATTAGTTCTAATTTCTTTCATATATTCTGTTGTACGCTACACCAAGATTATCTTGCACTATACACAACACCGTATTAACTTGCAGCATACGCAACACTAATCTTGGATCGTGTTACACACAATTTCATGTTTGTTTTATAGTTTTTATTATATGAAACATTGAGTATATATATATATATATTCAATGTATTTTGTTATACGCAAAAAAAAGGGGTCGTGCACTACACGCAACCCTGACATGGCTTGCATTATATGCAATCGCGACCGTCCTCGATAGCGTGTGTTGTACGCAGTACCAGGTTTCACTATACAACGATATATGGTTATAATATTATCACGAACTAGCCGTTATTATTAATATTAAGCAAGTTTTGAATTTTAAAACATTATTATTCATCTTACACATTTTCTAGAACATGGTATGAGAATAAAATAATTTTTTCGGGTAAAATAATTATTTTTAAAAAAAATACAGTTTTGCAGCCTTTTCATGGAACACCCACTTTAAATCTTGTTTTTCACATGTTTATAAGAAAAATTGGACAAAATAAAATTCTTCTATGGAATTAGGATATAAAAATTTACTTTGGATAAACTTTTCATATTATTCTGATAACTTTCATATTTTAATGAATAGTAAAAACATGTTATATTTTAATTAAAAACAACTTTTTTCGTCGTAATAATTTATATGGTTAGATTATAATATTGAATGGTTTTAAAGTATAAATAGAATATATTTATACCACTTAATATAATTTATGTCATTAGCAATGATTTTACCTTGAATTCGTAAGTTAAATCAATTCAATCTTTTGCAATGTTTTAAACAAAAAACTCGTTTTCTTTCGACAACGAGATTAATTTTAATTTAATTTCTGAAACTTTTGTTTATTGAATTTGAAAAAATGGATTACATATTTGGAATCAGTGGGTCCAAATTATTTTAATAATCTACTTTTTATTTTTGGGATTTATGAATAGTAACTACGGTAAATTTTATTTACCATAGTTAAAGGTAAATCGGGTAATTAAGGGTAAATATAATTTTATAAAATTAACCTAACACCTGAAAAAAATACTATTGGATGACTAAAGGTCGACCCATATCACTTAAGGTTATGATTAGAATCATTTAATGGACTTTTGTCCATGAAAATAATTTAATTATTATTAAAACAAAAGAAAGTGACAACATGTCATTTTCTTAAATCTTATAAGTATAATAATTTTACTTTAGTGATAAACATAATGAAACTTAGAACATGAATAATCTCCAGAAAGATAATAAAATTATCTACATCATATTAATATATTTATAATTTTTAGGGATTATATAAATATCCTTAATTGTGACACAATAGTGATGCAGAAATTGTTTATCTAGTGAAAAATCAAGAATATAGTTTTTATGAAACTAACAGTGACCATAAAAGGCAGAAAACCTAGACCAAAACTTATTGGTCATGTAAATGTAAACCATAATCATCCAATGGTATAATATTTGACCATTTTGATCGATATAAAATCAATTAGGAAACTTATATTATTTTATTTTAAATGATTCCAAAGTTGTCACCTTCATAATTTAATAAATATAACAATATAAATATTGTTATATTAAGATGATAAATTCTAGTAAAAGTATTATTGTAAATGGTAATATATTTATATTCATCATAGGATTTTTTTTTAAATTTTAATGCAACAAATTAGTATATTTAATAATTATTCAAAAATGTTGTAGTAATAATTTTATTAAGAGATAAACCAACTAAATGGTTTTAAAAATAATAAAATAAATATTATATGAACTATTTAAGGTGCTCAACTAATTTTATAGATAATTATTAACTTTTTTGAATCTATTAATGCATTTATTTTGAACATATATTCTGTATATATTTTATTTAAATTCAAATAAATGAATAGTGTCAAAATTGACACCATTGTTATTTTATAAAAAAATATATTATAAAATGGTTTAAAAATAACAAAAATATTTAAAAATTATAAATTTATATTTATATGGTCTTAAATGTTATTATGTATCCAATTATGGACAATTCCCAACAAATAAGTTTCTTATTTTTTATAATTTAAAATATAGAATGTTATTACCAGAAATAAAATTAAATTGATTAAATAAGGATAAATCAAGATGATAATGTTTAAAATAATTTCCTAACATGTCTCAATTTCATTGGTTAATGAGATTACAACCCTATCTCATCTATTATTCTAATATGAGCCATTTTTTGAGGTTTTTAAGTGGGTTAGATTTATTATAAATTAATATTTTTAAGATTTCCAAAGGTGCCCCTCTCCTCCCTTATAAAAGGGAACCTCCCCCCTCTCATAATTACACCATCGTGAGCCTTGAAGATCGGTCAAACCCTGACCATTTGACTTACCCACTTCCTTATAAACCTACTAGAGGTACTGTTCTTCTCAAAAGACCAACTATAGTTCCCTAAGATAATGTTTAAAAGAGGCACTTCAAGAAAGATGTAATACCTTCTACCGTTTTCTTCAACTTCCATTCTTCTTATACTCCCTCTTCATTAGTTGTTTCATTATGAAGTAATAACATCAGTATCCCTCATATACTGATATGTTATTATAAATATGAAAAAACCCTATTTCACCTTCTATACATTCTACGGAAAACAAAATCATCGTGCGTGCGTACGTACGGAATACCGTCTCCACGCCGTGGTGTAATCTGTTTTTCCACCAAAACCTTAAATGGATGGGTATAATGGTGTAAAGAATAAGTATATATGGTTATTATAACATAATACTGATTCTGATATATTATACCATCCACTCCAATTCTATTCAATAATTATGGGAACGATATCATCGCTCATGCATACGTACGGACTACCGTCTCCACGACGCGATGAGATTCATTCTCCATGTTAACCATACATGAATGATCATAAAATGAATAATAATGAAATATATGAAATAATAATGCTACTGGATTTTTGTATATATATATTTATGTCATCTATTTAGTTTCATTCAATTCAACAACGAAACGAAAACAGCGTTCATACATACGTACGGCCTACCGCCTCCATAAACGGTGTATTGCATTCCTTTTATCGATCTATAATATATATGTATATGATGAATATATATTATATATAAATCATGTTTTAAATTCTGTAATTATGTAAATCAGGATATAAGTAATAATATCAAGAACGAAAAGTCGAAACACATATGATAAATGAAATGATTTTACCCAAAACGCTGCTTTAACGTGGAATTTAAAAAAGAACGGGTAATATAAAGTCATAAGTGAAACATATATGATATCATAACAGTTAAGATGATTATGTAATAAGTCAATGACATTATTTAAATCATTATACATGAGGTTTGGATCCATACGAAGCATATCAGACCTAAGGTAAGGGATAATTTTGAAAATCTCATTTTTATCTGAGATTGCTTATTCGTAAGTATTTACTGGTGTTATTGCTATCATCCATGTCCATTATTTATAAAAGTTTATGGATGTATGTTTAATTTCCTTTTTACCCATTTTGACTTTTACCCCATGGTATGGAATGAATCTTTCTTTTATTTACCCTACAATGTATTTTTTGACTTTTCCGACAAATGTACAAGAAGAATGTTTTTTTAACGTATATGAAATGAAAGGATTTTTTATGGTTTTATAAAGACTTATTTTCATGAATATTACTAAAAAATATTTAATGACTATTTTCAAAAAAATACTTTTATTTTAAAATTTCATGACATTTTCTGAAAAGAAAATGATTTTGAAGAAGAAAGGATATTTTCCTCAAAAATTCATTTCAAGTGTTTTATCAAAACCATTTTTCATCTAAGATGAAATTATTTCATATGTGTATTTTTCAAGTATAATGTCACTATGATTTACATGGTTTCAGTTTCCTTATTATTAAATGATATCTATTTCTTTTATATGGATTATGTAATGATGGGATTAAGTTTATGAAAACCATTTTATTTATTGGGTTATTATGAATGATGTATGTTTATTTTGTGGCACAAGTAAGAATGATTTCATTATGAGATGGGTGAGACCTATATCTCCCTCCAATGCATTGGGTAATGATTTATATCTCATGAGATAGACATTGCTGGAACGGAAAGTTAAACCGGTTCAGTAATATAGGACTGGAATGAGGAGTGAACTTGATTCAGAAAGGGACTTTGTCCACTATGATTGTCTTGGAAAAAATGCCTTGGATACTATGGAAATAATAACATGTGCTGAATGGTTTCCACTATTACATGTTTTATTCCCATTATATTTTATCATGGTTGATATTCCATTATGATATATGCCTTACATACTTCCAATATTTATGTATTTTCTCAAGATTTTGATGTTTAAATTTCATGTTCATGATTTTTCTTTCAAATGATTATGGATTGTTTTATGTTCTCTATGTTTTCCCTTACTGAGAATTTTAGCTCGCCCTTTATATGTTCTCTTTTCCCCAGGATATAAAGAAAGGTTTTAGGTAAGAAAACAAAAGGGGAAGATCGATATTGGAGATGTTGAAGATCTTTCAATAGGATTAGATGTTTATATTCAGAGATTCCAAAGACACTAAACTATTACGGTCCATGTGTGTCTGTTTTTGTTATGTATTAAGTATTCTAAAAAAGTAATTTAATGTCCATATACGTCAAGTTTCGGGTCTCTACAGTTGGTATCAAAGGAAAGTCTTAGTCAACCATTGGAAAATAGGATGCGGAAACTATAGTGAGATCCCTAGAGATATTTATAAGGTATGTCTAGGAATGTCCCTAAGGTTAAGTATAATTATAAATTATAGTCCTAGAATTATGATAACGATATTATAATTAAACCTAAGATGTTAGATGTCAAAGGTCCTCCCCCTTGATTATGTTATTTTCCTTGTATTATTTTTGCCTCTCATAAAATTCTTTTTGTCTTTTAGTCAATGGAGGGAACCAGAAGGAATTCGGTAAACATTGAATCTAATGGAAAAATTGGTGACTATGCGCAACAAAATTGTGTAATTCCAAGAGATAATGATATTGTGATTATTCCGAATCAGGCAGCGTGAAATAAGATTAACCAGGTGAAATTTAGTGGTACGCATAATTCATCAAATAAGAGAAAGATAGACTTTTATGCATGTTCACACGTTGAGGAGCATAAAAAATGGAAGATTTAGATTTCTAAAGAAGGGAAGAAGAACATTGAGGAAAACCTAAAATGGAGGGACAAATGTTAGCTGTTTAGAGAAGAGGGTTATAGAGTGACAGACTGCTATGGAGTTCAATGTCTTATTTGTGGAGAACATGGGCATTACCCAACTCAATGCCCTGACCTAAAAAGTTACTTCTAAATCAAGGAAAGACTTATTCCAGGAAAATCATTGAAGAGGATGGATTGAAGTGTTTATGGATTGGTATTCAAGAATGATTTTGTTGAGGTACTTTTATGGTGTATTAGAATATTTTGTTTATTATTCTATTGTGGTTTTCAATAATTTTATGGTACCCATAACCATGAAAAGTGATTCAAATATTTTGGAAAGCAGATGATATGCGCATAATGAAGGGATAAGGACAAAATGAAATTTTTGACAATATTCATGAGCTCATGATTGATATAAGGACTAAGTGATATCAAGGTTTGAGTGTATAGAATTTTGAGGATTTTGGTATGTGAAATGTGTTAACTTTTAACTGAATTGATGTTTTCACTATGTTTCAATGGGTATTCTTTTTTTTCAAGTGAATACATAATTACGGCATTCGAATGTTTGTAATGCGACCAACAAGACATATCTTATGATATATGGGGATTAACGATGGTATTAACATGCTTGTTATATGAACTCTTTGGTAATAATTTTCACTATAATATGAGATTGGACAACAGTATTTTGGATAAGCCTAAAGATTGGAATGGATTATGTTGGACATAAGTTGGTATTGTAAAAGGCTAGAAAATTTTCGATATTATTGATGGAAAGTTATAATAATGTATTTTTAGAAAAAAAGGACAACCTGCAGCACGAGCGACAACCCATCACGTCGAACAAGGCTGTGGAAATAGAACCCACAACTGAAGTGCGACTGGCCTTTATCACCAACCACTGCCCTACAGGAAGCTCCGGGTTAGTAGAAACAAGTTTTATTTTATTAAGCGATATGGTAGATGAAGTATAAGTCCATTTTTTGAATCATATACGATTAATCCCACTATAGATGGACTTATTTATATATGATTACTTTTGATAACCTTTTGTTTGAAATAGATGGAATGACCCTTAATTCTATCACATGATCTGTTAACACTTCACGAATAACAAATTCAACTTCATTTCTTTAAGAGATGAAGTGCAAATTGTTCAATGCATGAACAAGATTGAGATTGTACCAAAATCAAGCAATTATTTCTTCTAATTAAAATTTTCAAGTTTAGGTAAATGATATTGAAAACCAAAAATGTTGTCCTAGTGATCTTATATCTGATGAATCAGATGGTACCTTAGATAATAAAAAATTTATGGCTTTGTGATTGTTGGCTTTTTCATAGCCATGTTCTCTACCACTCTCCATCAGAACATGATATTTAGATTTCTCTTCCATATCCATATTTTCACCAATGTTCTTTTATATGGAAATCCAATGATGAGTTATTTTGGGTAATCGTTATGTTTCATACTTTATTTTTTAAAATTAAGTTTTAGTATTCCTTTTTACGATGTGGGTTTCTATGAATAGTACAGGATTTATAACCCCGCCGAATTTCAAGGGCAAAATTTATTTTAAGGGGGGGGGGGGTAGAATGCAACAACCTGAGATTTTATAAGATATATTCATTTTAATTTCATTCATATCTTCTGTTAACAATACACCAAGATTATCTTGCACTATACGCAACACCATATTTGCTTGCAGTATACGCAACACTAATCTTGGATCGTTTTACACATAATTTAATGTTTGTTTGATAGTAGTTATTCTATAAAACATTGATTATATATATATATATATATTCAATATATTTTTTTATACGCAACAAAAAAGGAGTCGTGCACTACATGAAACCCTGACTTGGATTGCATTACATGCAATCCCGACCTTCCTCGATAGTGTGTATTGTACGCAGTACCGTGTTTCAATAAACAACGATATATGGTTATAGTATTATCACAAACTAGCCGTTATGATTAGTATTAACTACTTTTTGAATTTTATAACATTATTATTCATCTAACACATTTTCTAGAACATGGTATGAGAACAGAATAAATTTTTCGGGTAAAATAAGTATATTTCAAAAAATGCAGTTTTGCTGCCTTTTGATGGCACACCCACATTAAATATAGTTTTTTCACATGTTTATAAGTTCAATTTGACAAAATAAAATTCTTATTTGGAATCAGGATATAAAAATATACTTTGGATAAATTTTTCATATTATTCTGATAACTTTCATATTTTAATGAATAGTAAAAACACGCTATAATTTAATTAAAACAACTTTTTTCATCATAATAATTTATATTGTTAAATTATAATATTTAATGTTTTTAAAGTATAAATTGAATATATTTTTACCATTTAATATAATTTATGTCATTAGCATTGATTTTACCTTGAATTAGTAGGTTAAATCAATTCAATATTTAGCAATGTTTTAAACAAAAACCCGTTTTCTTTCGACAACGAGATTCATTTTAATTTAATATCTGTAACTTTTTTGAATTAAATTTTAAAAAATGGATTCCATATTTGGAATCAGTGGGTCCAAATTATGTTAATAATCTACTTTTTATTTTTTGGATTTATGAATAGTAACTATGGTAAATTTTATTTACCATAGTTAATGGTAAATCGGGTAATTAAGGGTAAATATAAGATTATAAAATTAACCTAACACCTGCCAAAATCCTATTGGATGACTAAAGGTCTACCCATATCACCTAAGGGTAGGATTAGAATCATTTAATGGACTTTTTTGCATGAAAATAATTTAATTATTATTAAAACCAAAGAAAGTGACAACATGTCAATTTCTTAAATCTTATAAGTATAATAATTTTAATTTAGTGATAAACTTAATGAAATTTCAAACATGAATAGTATCCAGAAATCTAATAAAATTATCTACATCATATGAATTTATTTATAATTTTTAGGGATTAAATAAATATCATTAATTATGACACAATAGTGATGCAGAAATTGTTTATCTAGTGAAAAATCAAGAATATTGTTTTTATTATACTAATAGTGACAGTAAAAGGCACAAAACCCAGACCAATACTTATTGGCCATGTAATTTTAAACCATAATCATACAATGGACTAATATTTGACCATTTGGAGCCTTATAAAAAAATTATGACACTTATATTATTTTATTTTAAATGATTCCAAAGTTGTCACTTTCATAATTATATAAATATAACAATTTAAATATTGTGATATTAAGATGATAAATTCTAGTAAAAGAATTATTGTGAAATTTAATATACTTTTCTTCATCATATATTTTTTTTAATTTTTATGAAACAATTAAGTATATTAAATAATTAAACAAAAATGTTGTAGTAATTATTTTATTAAGAGATAAACCAAATAAATGGTTTTAAAAATAATAAAATAAATATTATATGAACTATTTAATATGCTCCACTAATTTTCTATATACATACGACCTTTTATGAATCTACTAATGCTTTTATTTTGAACATATCTTCGGTATATATTTTATTTAAATTCAAATAAATGAATAGTGTCAAAATTGACCCTATTGTTATTTTATAAAAATAACGTATTATAAAATTGTTTAAAAATCACAAAAATATTTAAAAATTATAAATTTAATTTTATATGGTCTAAAATGTTGTAATGTATCTAATTATGGAAAATTCACAAAAAATAAGTAATTATTTGTTATAATGTAAAATTTATAATTTTATTACCCCAAATAAAATTAAATTGATTAAATAAGGATAAATCAATATGATAATGTTTAAAATAATTTCCTAAAATGTCTAA
The DNA here is from genome assembly GCA_963277665.1 of Viscum album. Classification (NCBI taxonomy): domain Eukaryota; kingdom Viridiplantae; phylum Streptophyta; class Magnoliopsida; order Santalales; family Viscaceae; genus Viscum; species Viscum album. Next base: position 605,079,052 of record OY728122.1, read on the forward strand.
ATTTTTTTGGTTGATTATATTACAACCCTATATCATCTATTATTCTAATATGAGTTATTTTGGAGGTTTTTAAGTGGGGTTAGATTTATTACAAATTAATATTTTTAAGATTTTCAAAGGTGCCTCTCTCCTCCCTTATAAAAGGGAACCTCCCCCCTCTCATCTTTACACCATTTTGAGCCTTGAAGCTCGGCCAACCCCTGAACAGTTCACTTCCCAACTTCCTAATAAACCTACTACAGGTACTGGCCTTCCCAAAAGACCAACTCTAGTGCCCTAAGAGAAATTTTAAAGGAGGAACTTCGAGAAAGAGGTAATACCTTCTACCATTTTCATCAAGTTCCATTCTTCTTCTAATCCCTCTTCATTAGTTGTTTCAGTATGAAGTAATAACATCAGTATCCCTAATATACTGAAATGTTATTATAAATATGAAACAATCTTATTTCACCTTCTATCCATCCTACGGAAAACAAAATCACCGCACGTGTGTATGTACGGAATACCGTCTCCATGCCGTGGTGTAATCTCTTTTTCCACCAACAACTTACATAGATGGGTATAATGGTGTAAAGAATAACTATATTTGGTTATTATAACATAATAATGATTCTGATATATTATACCATCCACTCCAATTCTTTTCAATAATTATGGGAACGATATCATCGCTCGTGCGTACGTACGGACTACCGTCTCCACGACACGATGAGATTCATTCTCCATGTTAACCATACATGAATGATCATAAAATAAATAATAATGAAATATATTAAATAATAAGGATACTTAATTTATGTATATATATATATGTATTCCATCTATTTAGTTTCATTCAATTCAATAAGGAAACGAAAACAACGTCCATGCATACGTACGGCCTACCGTCTCTATGAACGGTGTATTTCATTCCTTATATCGATCTATAATATATATGTATATGATAATATATATTATATATAAATCATGTTTTACATTATGGAATTATTTAAAACAGGATATAAGTAATAATATAATGAATGACAAGTCAAAACACATACGATAAATGAAATAATTTTACGGAAAATGCTGCTTTAGCATGGAATTTACAAAATAACAGGTAATATAAAGTCATAAGTGAAACATATATGATATCATAACAATGAATATGATTATGTAATAAGTCAATGACATTATTTAAATCATTATACAGGATGTTCGAATCCATACAAAGCATATTGGACCTAAGGTAAGGGATAATTTTTCAAATCTCATTTTTATCCAAGATTGCTTATTGGAAAGTATTTGCTGGTGTTATTGCTATCATCCATGTCCATGTTATATAAAAGTGTATGCATGTATGTTTAAAGTAATTTTTACCCATTTTTTCTTTTACTCCATCTTATGGAATGAATCATTCTTTTATTTTCCCTACGAGTTTTTTTTACTTTTCTGACAAATGTACGAGAAGAATGTTTTTTTAACGTATACGGCATGAAGGGATTTTTTACGGTTTTATAAAGCCTTATTTTCATGAATATTCCTCCAAAATATTTCATTAATAGTTTCAAAAAAATACTTTTCTTTTAAAATTTCATGACATTTTGTGAAAAGAAAATGATTTTTAATAAGAAATGATATCTTCCTCAAAAATTCATTTCAAGTGTTTTATCAAAACCATTTTTCATCTAATATGAAATTATTTCATATGTGTATGTTTCAAGTATAATGTCTCTATGATTTAAATGGTTTCAAATTACTTATTATGAAATGATATCCATTTCTTTTATATTGATTATGTAATGATGGGATGATGTTTATGAAACCCATTTTATTTATTGGGTTATTATGAATGATGTATGTTTATTTTGAGGCACAGGAAAGAATGATTTCATTATGAGATGGGTGGGACCTATATCTCACTCCAATGAAATGGGTAAATATTTATATCTCATGAGATAGACATGGCTGGAACAGAATGTTAAACAGGTTCAGTAATACAGGACTGGAATGAGGAGTGAACTCAATTCAGAAAGGGACTTTGTCCACTAAGATGGTATGGGCTGAAATGCCTTGGCTACTATGGAAATAATAACACGTGTGGAATGGTTTCCAAAATTACACGTTTTATTCTCATTATATTTTATAATGGTTGATGTTCCATTATGATAAATTCCTTACATACTTCCACGATTTATGTCTTTTCTCATGATTTTGATGTTTAAATTTCATGTTCATGTTTTTCCTTTAAAATGTTTATGGATTGTTCTATGTTCTATATGTTTTCCCTTACTGAGAATTTGAGCTCACCCTTTATATGTTATCTTTTCCCCAGGATATAAAGAAAGTTTTTAGGTAAGAAAACAAAAGGGGAAGATTGATATTGGAGATTTTGATGATATTTCAACTGGATTAGATGTTTATATTCTGATTTTCCAAAGACACTAAACTATTACAGTCCTTGTGTGTCTTTTTTTGTTATGTATTATGTTTTCTTAAAAAGTAATGTAATGTCCATGTACGTCAAGTTTCGGGTCTCTATAGATATCATGTGATTAGGGGTATTAAAATAGGTTGTTCACCATGAATTAGTCATATATCAATGTCCAAACCTCTATCAGGGGGAATAACTATGAACTCATATTTGAATATGTCTTGATAGAGAATTAGAGTTTAAGGAAAAGATGATGGGGAATATAATATACCTACTAAAAGAGAAAATCCAACATTATATAGTTTAATACATCCATGTAGGCTTATTTCTAGACCCACTCTACCTTTTATAACCACTCACTCAAAAATAATCACGAGGTTATCTCCATTAGTGGATTTAAATTACCATAATCTTTAAAAAATCAATTTGGGTGAGGATTCTTATCAACTATTCTATGCCCACAATCACATAAAATCTCATCATCTAAAAAATTATGAATTATCATAGATATATATTATAGGAAGTGACTATATGACACTCTGTGAATCAGTAAAGATTGTATAATATTGTGCCCCGTGACGCACCAAGGTAAAAAAACTCAAAAGTTATCTTCAGGAGTAAGTCATGTCAAACAAAAAATTGTGATGATATAATGGAATGAGATGACCTGGTAGTAAGGAAAGTAGTACAAAATTAAAAAATGATTACAAACACACATTGAACAATTGATAATCCAACACGATCCTATATAGATGTTTGGTACACCTCATATACCTGTCCTACCTCAACTCCATGAAGCAATCCCTAACGTACATGAATTTATAAATTCATAGTTGTTTGATCATACTATTGAGTACCCCATATATATTCTTCGGTCATTTAACTTATACATCATACAGCCCGATGGGAAATAGACCTCAAGTTTTTTGATAAACACTATAGGAGATTCCACATCATATGAAACACTGGAAACTTTTACTACGGTGTTGTAAAAAACGTACGATGATGTTTTAACATACCACAATAGATGTATCATGGAAAATGTGTTGAGGAGGATTAAGATGATATAAAATAGTAAAAAAGTGTTCCAATACCATAATTCATGTACCTAATTATCCACTTCTAACAAAAAGAAGATAAATTCATCATTACAGATGGAAGCCCAACAGTTTGAGTACTGAAGTGTTAAAAAAGACCAATTGCTCATTAATCAACTCAGACCTACTCAATAGACATGGAGTTATTAAAGACCTCTAATTATTACATTTAGTTTATGCACTGAAATTATCATCCAATTTCATGATGAAGACATATCCCAATAATTTTGGCCTTTTTTTCCAAGATTCGATCAAATAGATGATAAAATTGATGTAGTTCTGTGTAATGAATAGAATATGATGAGATGATCATCTATACATAATAATGCTTCGTTAACTCAAAATATCAATATTGATTAATCATATGATGATAAAATTACACAAATAACATGTTATTGAAGACATGTTTGGTGACACCCTCACATCTTCCAATTTGTCTCATCATTCCCCACTATATCCCGACATGTATCTATACCATGAATGCTTCCGGCATTACATTCCAATCATAAGGTGTCTCAATGAGGTCAAAAAACTAGATGATATCTATCAAGTTCATTGCATAATACTTCCCTCTAGTGATCTAAAAGAATAGTGGCTAGTAGTGTTAGATATCTCTAGAATAGATGACCATATTCCTCAGTGCCACATCTCTCTGGATATGAACAAGATGGGGGATTCATGGATGAGGTTATCCCAATACTTTTACCACCATATCAGGTGAAGGAGTTTTATTTGAAAAAACCCTTATTCATTTTAGGTTGTGGAATATGGAAATTATCGATAATGGGAGTATAAGTGAACACATAAACTAGTGGTCAAATCAACCTATTTTGGGTGACATTTAATAAAACACATAGGAATCCTTTTGATATATAGTGTCATTACTTCATGATAAATAATAATAAATCTATTGGATCACACAATGGATCATCTAAGGGGATTCCCAAAAACCAAGGTACATCCCTCAAAGAACTATCCACGTTATCCATCCCTACATGTTATTCATGATAAAATATATATTCAAAATGAAATAGTCTAATCATTTTAGAATAATTAATGGAAATTTATATATCATGACAGTATTGAATATACATATATCTCTCAATAAAAAAGTATGAATTATCATAAATGTATACCCTATCAAAAAGAATTAAATTAATGAACTATTATGATATAAGTTAAATGTGTGTGTGTGTGTGTGTGTTTGTGTATTTTTTGTGATCCTGCATGATCAGTCATGATGGTTGATTGCACACGAATCCCATAAAATTGAAATAGTAATCCTATTAATGTATACTCAGATTTCCATTATAAATGACCTATCCTAGAACATGGAAATAAACCTACATGAGTCCTAAATAGTCTATTTACATTCAAAATATTCCTTTGTTAGTCAAAAGTAATGAAGATAATGAGATATAATACAACTTTATAATACCCAAAACTATACCCCTGGGTTTGGGTTAGAGATCCACATTAAACTATTCTTGCCTCCTCAAATTCTAGAGGCTTATAACTAGAAACATGGGTCTGAACACCATTAATAGAGATATTACTCCCTCAGTATCATATCCATACACAAAAACTATAATCAAAATATAAAAGATCTCATAGTAATAATGGTGAATGTTAAGTCGTCATAATGTAATATTAGATTAAACTCATGTCATGTTAATATATTAATATGGATCCTAGTGTGGAAACCAAAACATAGTATATAGAGTGTACGAAAATAAAAATGTAATAGTACTGAATCCTTTTATGTACATCTCATTAATGCACCCGTATAATTGATCCTTAACTAAAATACTGACCACATTTCCCTTACACATGCTTGGATCGATATACATAATGTTTTCACAAGAATTGTGATGCCCATAAATTTTTTGAGAAATAAGACCCAATAGAAAACCAACAATTCATCCTTAACATTAGTTCAGTTTTTTAATAGTTTTATAACATGATAATAATAAATGAGCAAGAAAACAAAATCAATCATATGTTGATAAGTCATGTCCTAATAATGCCACCTAGATCCCTAGTTGTACCTACCTCAACTACATAGTATAAGTATAATCAAAATATTCCAAACAGGATCAATAATTGTACTCAAGGATAGTGAACATATTACATAGTGTCCTCGAGGAATTGGGACTTTGGATATGCTACAAGGATGAATAGTGATCATGTACTCTGTTTCCTCAATGAAATTAGTACTATCATATTTACTGGTACCCATAAGACATAATGTATTTGGAGGGGCCACAATTCTGTCATGCTTGTAACATGTGTATGAAATCACTATTGGGACTGACATATGTAATTTAAAGTCCCACTATGAAGGGAAATTATATGATGATGATAAACCAATTATGAGTATAAATTAAACACCTCCATGGTATATTAAATACAAAACAAAATGTAGAAAATAGTAAGGGAAATAATTTAATGCCGTAATAAGAATATATAAGAAATATGTAAGAACATGTGACCAACATCAACCATTATAACAATCTACAATGGTAATACTCATGGAATAAACAACTTATATAGGTCTCAAAAACTACACACACCCACTAGAAAATTCCTATAGACATAGAAAATAATATATTCAATCATAATATAAAATCTATGAAAAATACTATCAATGGGTCTCTAATGGAATGGTACATCATACCTCAAGGATGTCAATGATATTCTCTAGAATTCATCAAGGTTTTGAAGCATGAATCTATAATGACCCAAGTTTTGTATCAAACTAAATTCTGAGGGAATTATAACATTGGTGGTGACTAGATGGTCCATTCTTGAATGCAATAATTAAATGTTATGGAACTGGAATGTTCCATGTTTTGGTAGTCTATATTGGGTGCATGGTTTTTCTGAAACCATTCGGCCCATAGCAGCAAATCGAACAACCTGATAACAGTGGGAGGAGGTAGTGTTCATGGGATACACATGGTTTAACCAAAACAATGTCATGTGCTTCATTTTAGAAATTTATTTAATTTAATTTAAATGAAAATAAATGTTAATATAATGATATTAAAATGGAAAGTCAAATATTAAAGAGATTTTTAATAATAATAATAATATTATTATTATTATTATTATTATTATTATTTATTTTAGGTTTTTGGGAAACCCATAAGGTGTTTCACCTTCTTTATATCTCCCCCTAGTGACTCGCGTGATGATTACATACCCATCCTTTATTGGATAAACATGATGCACTCTTTGTGGCGTCATCTGTTTATATAGGTTCTACCCAATTTCTTTGTATATCATGCTCGATTCATCAAGGTATTCTCTAATATCTTTTATTATCCTTATTAATAGATTATTTTTTTTCTTCTTTGTCACCCAATGTGGTTTTTCAGAAACCCAAGAAGTTAGGTTAACCAGTTTTTTCAAAATTCTGCCATTCTTAGGCTGTGGTGCCTCTCCCAGGACACCTTTGTGTGAGTTCCTACAACTTCTACATAAGACGAAGGGGTTCAGATCATCTCTTACCACCACCATCATTTTTGGGAAAGTATTACTCCATTCATCATTATTTTATCAATTCTAATGTTTGGGTTCTCATAGTTTTTTGTTTATCAATATTTTTTGATAACTGTGTGGACATTTCGATAGTAATTTTGGGTTTCCAGCTTCTTTTGAGGATGGATTTTAATTCTATTGCACTATTTTGGCCTTCCTAATATCGGGTGTATATGTTTTTTTGAGACCCTCATAATTTTTCTTTAGTGGGTTAGATGTTTCCATAGTTTTTTGAGTTCCTATTACATGTTGTAGTAGGATTTGAACATCTTTGAGTGAATGTACTCACATAAAAAGGTATGCGTGTATATATATATATATCTTCCATGTACATAATCTATCATGGAGAGGGGAATATGTACATTAGATTAAGAGGTATATAAATTATAATATATGATGTTTCAAGTGTGGAGAATCATTGAGTGGTCATCGCTCAAATCATATTGTGCCAACGTGTTCGTCATTGTCATCTTCTTGAGGTATTGTCCCATTCTTTTTCCCATTTAATTTAATTTAATGAATTAATTAATTATTTACCTACATCACTTTTATTATTTTATTATTAATGCAGTAATGTGTTTTGATTAATTTCCAATTTTATGTGAAATGAGTATGACAACTCATTGAAGTGTTAAATGTGATAAATGATTTCTTAATATGAAATGTCATGATTTTATAATAAAACCCCTCAAACTGAGGTTCAATGTCTTCAAGATAAAAATTAGTGTGTAGACCATTTTGATTGAAATCCTTATTTACTTGATTCTTATGTTATACCCTTATGTATATTTTCTATATATCATGCTGAGACTAAGAATTTTTAAAGCTATGAAATATGTTTTTTTATTTTTGATACATAGCATGTTATTCCTTGATGTGATGTTTTAGATATTTTGTTGTCTTTTAAATTAATTATCCCTTGTCTCATCTATGTTTCAATGAATGCAAGACACATGAGGTATTTGGTCCCTTTGTACTTCAAATTTCCTATATCGTAATTTCAATTGATTCAATGGAAATTTTCTATAATAGCACAATTTCCCCATCCTTTAATTTGTGAAAATCCATCACTCAAAGTATTCATAGGGATCAATGTGGCTTTCTCTGGGATTGTTTCAAAAACTCAGTTCCACAGAAATGGTGGCACCACTATGGTGGAACTATTTATAGTGGCACCATTTGTATCACTGAATAGTGTCACACCCACATTGACCAGTTTTTTGAGTATTCCCAGTTTATCCCTTGTTACGTGTTTTTCTCTTTTTAATGTTAATTTATTAACTCTCAGCTATATACTGGTCTCTCTCCACTCTTATTGAGGGGAATTATTAAATCTCAATTAATTCTATCATGTGAAATAGCTAATCCTCCTAGACAAGCCATGATCTGAAAATTATGTACTTCAAAATGGTCTCCCTAATTTTAGGATCTATAATATTCTTAGGTCGAGATCCTCTCTTCCTTATTCCTTTAAATTTTCTATGTTATGCCTAGAAACATCATACCAATATGATTCGTGAGCCTATGTTGGATCCCTTCTATCTTAACATTTGTGGGGATTATCTTAAATGTCTGTTTGTCCCCAGTTCTTGGTGCAAGAAGGAATATCAAACATTGATTTTCTAGGTATTGATTTTCTTTTTCTTTTCATAAATTGTGCATTATTTTGGTTGGTTATTTTGAAGGTACTTTTTATGTAATAGCTAGATACTCTTCTTGAAATGAGAATTAAACAATAATTTAGTATGATCAAAAGATAAATGGAATATGTAAATAATTGTAAGGGTGTGTGTTGATATTTGATCATCTCTTTCAATTTTTATATTGGATACTTTTTTTTAATTGTTGCTGCTATATGATTTATGAAAATCTATTTTTTCATGGTATTTTCAGTGCACCGGTGTTAATCTATCTTTCTTGTGGGGATTTGAAAAACTAAAGTAACATGAAAACTATTTAATCATGTATATTTGGTTTAATAAATGGATGCCCCAGGGTCAAACATATTCTATGAAAATTATAGAACCCATGTCTGTTAAAATTGAAAATGTTTTTATCTAATGGTTTTGGTTTTGTGATGTGTGTTTTGGTTTGGGATCTGTGGGGTCGGTGTGTGGGGAGGTACATAGGGGGGTATTGGTGTCTCTGTCTGAGAGATTGGTTAATTAAGGAACGGATAAACTTGTAGGAAGTGGGACTATCCTTGGTTAGTTGGTATCTCATTCTGAGAGATTTACTGACTATGGAATGGTTGTAGTTTTTAGAAGACGAATTGTATTTCTATTGTGTTGTGTTTTGGTCACGAAGCGACGTCGTGAATTGGGACTACATTGTGGTTGTAGATTCATTATGCAGTGAGACTAAATTGGTGATTTTTTGTGCAGTGGGGCTACATGAATGGGTTGTGAGATACGAACTGGGTAGTTTTACTATAAACTAATATGTTTGATGGTAGTTTAACAGGGATGTGTAGTGGGACTACAAGTCCAATTTTGTTGTTGGGTAGAGGGACTGCATGTCTAGTTTTTTCTTTTTGTATAGTGGGACTGCAGTTTGGTTTCGATAGTTTCTCTATAGTGTTAGAATAATTTAATTTGATTCCCTTAATTAAATAAATGGAAATTGAACAAAAAAGGGGATGGTTTATGCTTTGATATTGGTAATTTTATGGTTGTACATGTAGGGGTATTACCAAAAGCGGGGTTGTTGTGTGCATGTTGTGTGTTAGGTAAAACCCATAGAATTGGGATAATTGATTGTTTACCAATATATATGTATATATATATACAGTGGTTCCTTTGTAGTTTCTCTACGCACGCCTCCCTTTGTTGAGAACTACTTGTCAAACCACTATATTTCATGGGGGGTGTCATTCCAAACAGCCTAGTGGGATAATGGATGGCTGGTTACTTATTTTCATCCCCCTACCCTCATCTTGATTATGCCACTCCTGTTTATCTAGGAATTATATATTATCTTGAGGCTTACCAATGTCTAATACCCTTCAAAAAAAGATTTTTTTAGATGAGGGTCTCAAGATTTTGTGGGAAAAGTTTGTTTTCCAAAGTATCCTTGGGATGAGGCCCATGATTCTTCAGGCGTGTTTTTTGGTTATTGAGGCCCATGTGCCGTCATGCATGGTGGTGGTTTTTGTGCTTCTGGTGTCTGTGGGCATAGTTGTGTGCAGTTTGAGGCCGAGGATTGTGCGGGAATGTTGCGGCAGTTGGACTGTGCGGGGGAAGAGTGGCAACATCAAAACATTTGATTGTTAGGAATGAATAGTTAACCAGTGGGAATGTGGTCTGTGGGGTTCCCAAATGTTGATATAATTGTATTATTACATAACTTTATTTTTTTATTTCGATGAGTCTTCCTTGGTGATGATTGGATGGTTATTATTCTTCGCTAGGTACTATAGTTTCTATTGTTTTATCACATGGTCAATAGTATTTCCCGTCACATGTTCATGTGTATCTTTAGTTTAACTACTAGGTATACATGTATGCTCTCCCAACGTATGTAATACTATTTTATGGTTTCCAGGAGTACTTTGAGGGTTGTGCTAGACTTTACTAGCTCGGGCGTCGAGATAGTTGATGTTGATGTATAGTTTCTTTTCTTTGGTACTCTATTTGGGAATGGGTATGACATTTTATACATTTAACATTTGAACATTCTTTTGGGAATGGATTCTTGAATTTATAATTTTCTCTAGTCATGGGTTTTGCGGGGCTTCTATATTTTGTCTCCCAATCTTGTTCTATAAAAAGGGTAATGCATTCAATTCATGTGAAATTTTATACCCTTGGTTCTAGTCACCACTCTGTATCCTACTAAAGGTGGTAATTAGGGGTTATTTTCTATCCTTATCCTTGGAAAAGTAAGGTTTGGTCACCTTTTAGTCCCTTCATTCATCGTGGTGAAGGAGGATCATGACATAATAGAATCCGAGGTTGGTTGAGTGTTAGGATGGATTTTGGATTTTGGTATAGTTTGGATTTATAGATGGTAGGGAAAGATTGTTACGAAATATTGGTGTGTGAAATAGGACACGGAAGACCATCTAGGACATGGTATTTTAGGGGACCCTATGGCCGGATTCAACGACTCTGGACCTACTTAATGACCAGGTGAGGCTACACGAATTATAGGTTATATAACCTAGGAATGATACATGGGTAATAAGTAATTTTTTTATTTTGTTTCCTAGGTGTTTTTATAATTTAAAATAATTATTGAGTTCAAATGAGATTAAAAAGAATGCATTTTCCACACTTCCAGGGATTAGGTGTTTCTTATTTTTATTTCATTTAGGGCACTCGGACATCAACCCTGAGTAGTGAGGGAAGTCATGTCCTAGCAGGTTGATCTGGTAAATCAGTGGGAGGATAGTCGAGAGGAGGAGGATGACTAGTGGTAGAGGATGCTTCGTGCCTTTCAGTGGAAGACTCTGGGAATATACGAGGGTAGTGTATCAGACATGGAGATGGAGAACTGGATTGAGGAACTGGGGATCACCATTATCATTATCTGGTATCCAACAGTGTTCTGGGATCATCTGTATGTGATCCATATGTGAGGGGTGGTGTATCAGTGTTAGATGATTTTCCTCTCGGATAAGATGGAAAATTAGGTTTTGTGGACTATAATTGAGAATGAGTCCCGAGAGGAATTCCTTTCATCCATGATGTAGACTAAAAAAATCTATATGGTTCTATACCTTCAGCAAGGGAGTATCTTTGTGGGGTAGTTGGTGATAATGTTCTAGAATCTCTTTCTTTTGATAGACAACCAGCTACTGGATGTGGAGTCCCAAGAAATACACATAGAGGAGGCACTCCAACCTTCAATTTAGTATATTGTTACTCACTTCAACCTACCAACGAACATGTAGGTATCAACAAAGGATGAAATTGTGGATAGGATTCACATACATGATGTGTTTCACTTTAATAGAGCCAACAAATTTTCCTATGGGAAATTTTGTCAGTAGTAGGCCTCCTATGTCAGGAGTTTCTATGTTTCATCTAGTCGGAAGTATGCCTGAGCAGTTCCACATTCGATCCCCCAGTCCTCGACTATTCACCATAAGCCTAGGGATTATATTTTTTATATGTGGAAGAAATGGGTATATTTTTAATAAGTTCCCTGTCTGAGTGCAATAATGTGGGGGATGGGAAGGTTCAGTACCCACCTCAGGAGCAGTAGTGGCCAACCAGGCCCTTCGGGTAGCCGGAATATCGAGATCCAGCTCCACCAATGGCGGATGGTGCCAGAAGAGGCTAACCATAGGGCACTCTCCAGAGACCATGAATAGGGTGTGGTAGAGGAGGCAGTCGATAGCTAAGGGGCAGAGGAGTTGGGTGTGGGAATTTTCTTTCCACAGAGGCCGCACATCCAAGAAGAACAGAAATTTTTCGAGGTACATTTAGTCTATTTAATAATATTGCATATGCCTCGTATGATTCAAGAGTTGTGCAGTCCATTTTTTTCACCCAGTCCTTCCCATTCCATGTGTATATAGATAGAGAGAATTTCAATTCCACATGGGTTGAGTATGCCATTTAGAGGTCAGATCATCATATTTGATGTTTGTCGACTATTTACACTAATGTTTGGGCCACATTAGTCTATTGGTGATCTCCTTCTGATTTAGAGGCATCCATGTGATGCCATCTTACGCATCAAATGGTTATTTTCTATACACTATGTTATCATATTCTTCTAGATAAGGGTTGTGTTCTCAGATATGGGTAGCCAGTGTGTAAATTTCGTTGTCGAGCAGATATTCCATGAGGGAAACCTACATGTGGAGCCCCTTCTTTCCTTGTTATCCATGAAGTCAGTGGAATTAGCATTCTCAGATTGGGTGGATGTACCAGGGATTGTCCGAGATTTTATGGTTGTTTTCCCTGAAGAGTTTGTGACCAAACCACCTCGATATGATGTTTACTTCGGGAAATACTTGCAACCCGGTGCTCGTCCGATTTTGACGAATCCCTATTGAATGGTGCCTTCTGAGTTGTGGGAGTTGCAGATTCTGGTTGATGAACTGATGAAGAAATTTCTAATATGACCAATTGTGTCACCATTGGGTGATCTAGTATAGTTCACATTGAAGGAAAACAGTGATTTCATTCTGTCTGTTGGCTAGCAGAGACTTAATAATGTAACCACCAAGAACCGTTACCCCCTCCCAATTATCGATGATCTTTTTGACTAGTTGAAGGTAAAAGGTTTTTTTAATGATCAACCTTTGGTATGGATATCACCAGTTGAGGGTGAAGTAGGGTGACATACTGAAGACTGCATTCGGGTGTTTGTATAGGAAATTTGTGTTCGAGTTATAACCTTTCGGTGTTCCAAACACACCAGGTGTGTTCATGGGACTTAAGAAATATGATTTCCACATGTATTTGGACAGGTTCATGTTCATGTTCATTAAGGAAATAATGATCTGATGAAGATCATAGGATGATCAAACCAAGCATCTGTAGATTGTTTTATAGGTCTTCTGACACATCCATCTCTATGGTAAGTTTCCTAGGTGCATGTTCGGGCCCTGAGAGGTTTACATCCATTAACAAGTGGTGTCCCCAAAGCGAATAATAGTGGACCTATTGAAGGTTTAAGAAATTGTTTCTTCGGAAGCACCAAAGAATGTGGTGGAGGTTTGTATTTAACCTGGTCTGAAAGGTTACTACAAGTGGTTCGTACAAGAAAAATCTCATGACGTAACACCTATGACATCATTGACTAGAAAAGAGAGGGCATTGAAATGGATTGAGAACTGGATAGCACCTTTTAGTTATCTGAATGGAATGATGATCAATTCCCCAATGCTGGGGTTTATAAATGATTGGGTGATGTTTGGGGAGTTTTTTGATGTTTCAAGGCTTGGATTGGGATGTGTATTGATGTAGAAGCATAGATTAATCGCTTATGTGTCTACGATGTTATATCCTCGTGAATGTAACTATTCCACCCATGAACTAAAATATGATCTGGTTCTGTACATGTTGATGTTGGGTAAAAATTACCTCATCGGGGAACACTTTGCGGTCTTCATATATAACTAGATCATGATTTATGTATTCTCCCATAAAGACATGAACATATGGAAGTAGTGTTGAATGGTGTTTTTTATGTCTACAACATCAAGAAATCCTACACCCCAAGAAAGGGGAACATGGTGGCCAATTCCTTCAATAGGAATTCACATAAGTATACAGTTTGGGATTCTGTAGATTCTATGATAGAAATGGAGTAGTTTGATGATTTACACAAGGGAATGATAGTGGAGGACGGTAGAGGAAATCTCTTTCAAATGACAGTGAACTATTACTTGTTACGGTTGGTGGAGGAGTCTCACTAGGGCGACATTGAGGTCGATGTGATGTGTCATCATGTTAGCCAGGGTGATGCACTAGAGGGATGATCAGTGGATAGTTAGAATTGGATGTTGTTATGTGGGAAGTTGTTTGTCTTGGTGGTGATGTATGAGGGAGTTCACAATGAGTTATAGAAAACATCCTTGGTAGTACATCCCAGAGTATCCAAGATGTATCGGGACATGAGAGGCTAGTTATGGTGGCATGGAGTTAATCATGTAGTGGAAGAGTTTGTGTCATGTTGCCTCGTGTGTCAGCAGCTGAAGGATGATCACCATGTTCCCTGCAGCCTATTTAAGCCCTTAGACATTAAGAAATGGAATTGTGATAACATCTTTATTTACTTTTTTATAGGAAAACCTAGTGATGAGGGATGTTCTGATTCCATCTAAGTAGTGGTAGACCGATTGATAAAATAAACTCACTTATTAGGTGGTTAAGGAGTCGAGCACAGTGGATGCCTTAACTCAGAGGTACGTTAGTGAAATGGTACAAATCCACAATGTTCTAAGATCCATAATTTCATATCAGGATATATTCTTTACCTCACGAGTCTATAAGGGATTAAAACATTCGTTAGGAACTCGGTTAGGCCTTACCAACACTATACACCCTCAAAAAGATGGAAAACAGAGAGGACCATCTAGATGTTAGAGTACATGTTGCAGGTGTGTGTCTTGGACTTCACGGGATTATGGGTAAGACACTTGCCCCTAGGAGAGTTTACATACAATAATAGTTATCACTCCAAAATTGGCATGCCACCATTCGAATCTTTGTGTGGAAGGAATTGTTTTTCGCCAATGTGCTTGACAGAGGTTGGGGAGGAAGATGTTATTGGCCCGGAGGTGGTGCAGAGCAGGACAGAGAAAGTTTATATTATTATTGAATGGATGAAGACAACTCAGGAAAGGCGGAAATCATATTCCAATTATAGTAAGAGACCAACAGAGTTCATGGTTGAGGACCAAATGTTATTGAAGGTCTCCCATCATTGTGTACATTAAAGGATTGGTAGGGAGTGTAAACATTCTCTGAGTTTCATTAGATGTATCATGATGTTGGGATGAAATTGAAAAGTAGTGTTTCAAACTGGCATTGACACCACAGTTGGAGAGGATCAAAAACATCTGTCATGTCGCTCAGCTCCATTTGTATCTACACAATGACTCTCATTTCCTCGACTGGAGAGAGTGGGATATCAAGAACAATGTGACGTTCATGAAGCAACCATTTATGATCTAGGAATGTAAGGATAATGTGTTTCATGGACTGACCATTCCTATTGATTGTGTGTTATAGAGGTATGGTGGCCTTGAGAAGACTACACGGGAATGGGAGGCAAAAATGTGGGCCTAGTACCTGAAACTGTTCTGTGTTTTCTCTTGTGTTGCATTGTTTCTTTTTTATGATGTAATTTTTATCCTCTCTTTATTTATGAAAAGTTGTTTCCATGTTATCTGGTTTTGTGTGATAATTTCTGAATATGTGGAGGGGAGGACTTGATCCCCTACTGAGACACATTAATTTGGATGTGATTAAACTTGTGTGGGTGATTCAGTGCCTTCCATAGCAGATAGTATCTTATCAAGGGAAAGGTGTACCCTAATACTTCTATCTGAATAGTGTGATCCTTGGTGTTTTTATTATTTCATGGGATAGAGGAGCCTTAGTGTATCTATGTTTTTTCAAGGCACGTATGTCAAATAGTTGTTCCTAAATGTTGAGGTTTCCCTTCCTGTTTTTTACCTCTAGGTGGTTTAACCTTGAGAGGTATCTTAAGACGAGGTTGTTTAGACTCACTCTCTCCTAATTTGGCAACGGATTATGGGGGATGGGAATATTTTTAGATGTATCATATGTAACAACCCAATTTTTTCCTAGTGTCCTATCTCCCCTTCTCCGATAAGAGGGGAGGGTAAAAAATGTGCCTTTCCCTTCCTTCTTCATGTTGAGGTTGAGAAAATGACCCCATAGACCCATCTTCAGTAGGCCCCGATGTGGTGACCAACACAAAGGGTATATAATATCACATGAATGGAAGGCATTACCCTTTTTATAGAAAAGATTCGGAGACAAGATGGAAAATCCCAGAAACATAAAAGACTAAAGAAAAATGTAAATCTATGAATCCTTTATCCCATGAGTGTTAAAAAGTAAAACTGATACAAGATAATACAAAACTCCCAAATAAATTACCAATGAAAAGAAAATAAACAACAATAGATACTATCAGAACACTCAATATAGTATTTTAATAAATATTCCACAATATCCTCTAAAAGCATGAAAACAATTTAACATACGTATGGTTATCATACAAGTACACACAATAAGAATACTAAAGATACTCATGCAGATTTGATGGGACGTATTGATGTCCATGTGAGAAAATTGTAGTACCTCAGGAACCTAACAATGAACACTAATAAGCCCAACCTCATAAAAAAACACACACAAGTAACACAAATCTAGAAAAGAAAAAATATAAGCACATTGATATTTGTGTACCCCGCACACCACTTTCCCACGGGTCAACTTATCATTCCTAACTATCTGATGTCTTGACCCCACCAATCTTCCCACATGCAGTCCCACTACCGCAACCTACCCACACACAACTGGGACTCAATCCTCACATAGAGACGACTGTAAACACCTGGACCACAACAACCACTACCGCACCAAAAGAGGCATTGGCCTCAACAACCACACACCACAACTCAAGAGTCCAATGCCTAATCCCAATGATACTTGTGAAAACAAACATGAACCAAAAACACTTGATCCCCTCTTCCAAAACTAACCATTTCACACAGGATCATGGACTTTAGTAATCCATAAGCCATTACAGATTTCTTGGATATGCCCAAGCGGCATGATCCAAAATAGGGAAAGAGGAAGAAAATCAGTAACCATCCATCCATCCTCCCACCAGGGTGTAGGGAAAGACACCCTCCCCATGAAATGGAGGTTTTTGGCATGTAGTTCTCAACAAAGGGTGGGGTGTGTATATAAATCACGAGGAAATACAATATATATATATATATGTAATCAATCAATAATCCCAAACCTAAGGATTTGACACGAAAGACATCAATCCCACACCATCACCGCTTTTGATGCTACCCCTACATGAAAAACTATACAACATCAACTACTAAAGCATAACCAATCTCTCTTTTTGTTCAATTTTAATTTATTTATTTAAATAGATTCATTAAATTATTTTATCACTATCGGCCAACTATAAAATCCAAACTGTCATCCCACAGATTAACAACACAAGGCTAGACATGCAGTCCCACTGCCCAACAATTCTTATAGACTCGCATTCCAACTTCACATCCCCATTAAACTACCATAAAAAATAATTCATCAAACTAAAACTACCCATTTCATTTCTCATAATCAAACTAGACAACCCTACAACCCAAAAAATTCCCCAATGTAGTCCCACTGCCTAATGGGTCTACAACCATACCGTAGTCTCACTGATCAACATTGCTTCACGACCACAACACAAAAAAATAGAAACAAAGTTCGACTACTATGATGTTTATCCGTTACAATCTCATATGTCTATCAGACTGAGATACCAACATACCATGTATAGTCCCACTACATACATGTTTATCTATGCAGCAATCAATCAAAATCTAGGACTGAGACACCAATTCACCCTATACAACCCCATATACCAAACCCACAGAACCCAGACCAGAACACATATCACAAAAGAAACCATCATACCCAAAGGTATTCAAATTTAACTGATAGGGGTTCATTAATTTTCACTTGAATATAACCAGGGGGATCAGAGAACATGTTTTACTATAGGGAACAAATTTCCAAATCCAAATTTAAGTGATTTATTAGGTTCCATTTTACTGTTGATTTCCAAATCATGATAAGAAATATAGATTATCACCTATCGTCAAGCAAATGACTCCATAATCATTATTTTTAAGAAGTATTACATCCACAAAAATTTATTAAAATAATAAATGATAACAATTAAAACATGTTATCAAGCATCAACCCACACACTTCCCATTATTTAAATATTTCGTTTATCTTCTTTGATACTAAATTCTTCTTTAATTACCATTTCATGAAGATTACCCCTTCATTAAATACATTGAAATATCAGTATACCCACCCATCATGAGAAAAATTGAAGAGAAGAAAAATAAAATCGCTACATGGATGATCAAAAATCAGTGTTCTTTCTTGTGGTAAGATTGGGGAATGCTGTGACATGTAAGAAAAACCCCACTAAGGTTGAGTAGGATAGGATCCATAACGGTCTCATGACTCCTCTCGAGAAGAAGTCTCTAGTTACACAAAGTGAAACAAAAAGGAATAAGGAAGATATGATCCTTTCATAATAAGAGACCAGATCCTAAAATCATGAATGCTATTTCGATCTACATAAAAGTTGGATCGTGGCTCATCCAAAATGCTTGGCAGTTTCAAATGTTGTAATTCATTGAGATTTAATAATTCCTCTTATAAACAGTGGATATAGAACAGTCGATAGCTCTATGTTGATAGATTAACATTAAAAGGAGATAAAAATGTAATAGGTGCTAAACTGGGAAAACTCCGAAAAATGGGCTAGGGGGTGTTGCAGCATTTGGCAAGATAAAACTATTCCACTGTAAATATTGTGACCATAATGGTACCATAGTTTTGGTGGAACCATTTTGTGGAATTTTGTTTTTTGAAAAATCATGGAGGAAGGAACATTGACCCCTTTGATATCTATGACAACTGAATTTCATCAAGTAATGGATGGAGGGATAACAAGGTTATTACATCATATAACTCTCAAACTATTGTCATCCCCATGAATCCAAAACCAAAATAGGAGAGAGAAAGAGTCCAAACTACCTCCTCTTAAGATACCTCTCATGGATAAACCTCCCTATGTTGAAAAATGGAGGGGATAACTCATTATCCAGCAACAACTCTTTTAAATATGTATCATGAATAACCAGGGAGACACTAAGGTTCCACTTCCCCATGAAATCATACAATAAACAAGGATCACACTATCCAGATACCTGGATTAGGGGGCTCTTTCTCCTTGTCATGATAATATCCACCTTGGGTGGCACTGAATCTCCCCCATGGTACTAATTGCATCCACATTAATGTATCTCAATTAGGGATCAGGTCCTTCCCTCCCCATAGTCAGGACATTGTACATAATACAAGGGAACAAGGAAAAACATATCATAAAAAAGTGCGGCTAAACATTACACTGTAATCATGGAAAAAATCAACACAAGATAAATACTCAGAAATGTTCATGGTAGTTGGAACACATATATGCCTCTCATTCCTAGATACTCTCATATAAGCCACCATGCCTCCATATAACATGAGCCAAAGGAATGGTCTATCCATGAAGAACATTTACCTTATGATATGAAATCCTCAGCAGTCGCTCTACGAATGTCGCATCAGTATCAATATTCATCTCTCCCTATTAAAGGATGTGGGGGTCATTGTAAAGATACCAATGGATATGGGAGACAAGAAAGACGTTTTGGATCCTCTCCAACCATGGTTTAAATTCTAGTTGATACGAAACCTCACCAACTCGTCACAAATCCTCCAATGGTTCGATGAACCTGGGAGAAACATTTCCCCCTTCCAAAACTCTACTGCCCACACTGAGGGGAGACCTTAGAGAACACGTGGTCCCCAACCTTGAAATCCAAGTGTCTCGTCCCATGATTGGCATATGGATTTTGCTGGTATTGATCATTCTTCATCCTTTCAGGCTCAGTCAAAACCTTCTCCATTGTGAACTACACCACCTCCGGGCCAAGAACACCTACCTCCCCAACCTCTATCCACCACATTGGTGAACGACACAAGATTCTATACATGGATTCGAATATTTCCATGCCAATGGTGGAGGGATATATATTATTTTAGGAAAGCTTCTATTGGGGCATGTGTTGAACCCATGATCGTATGAAGTCCAATACACATACTCACAACATGTTCTCCAATGTTTGGATGGTCCTCTCTATCCGACCATCTCTTTGAGGGTAGAAAGTGGTGATTATGAATATATGGGTTCCAAATTCATGTTGTAATCCACGCCAAACTTCTCATGTACGTTATTTCTCTCGATCACAAATTATATATCTTTGAACTCCGTGAAACCGCACCACTTTACCCATGTTCCTATATGCTAAGACATCCACTATGCTTGACTCTTTAACAACAAAGAAGTGATCTTATTTCATCAATAATTCCAAAACTACCAAGATTTAATCACATAATCCCTCATCCTTGTGTATAACTATGATTAAATTTATTTATACGTCATACCACTTTAACTCGGGAACATCTATGTGGTGCGACAGACCGCCGTGAACATGGTGTTTTGCCTTTAACGACTGACAAACAAGGCACCTTTCTACAAACTCAACCACAACCCTCTACACTCTGGCCACCAAAACAAACCTCTCAATCCTAGATAAATATTTGATACTCCATGATCTACCCCCCAATGTGTGATATGAAACTCATTGAGAACTCCCTGACTCATCACCACCCGGACACACAACTACCATTTAACAACACATGATTCAGACTATCCTTTCACTATCCATCTAGTGCATCACCCTAGCTTACATGGTCAAGCATCACATCAACCTCTCTGTCTAACAACCAACACTCCTCCTTATACCATACCAATGATGATTTCACTTTAATGTGAAATAGAAAGACTCTATCATCCTCCACTTTCATGCCCAGTTGTAAAGAAGAAATCTCCTCCCATTCCTTTCAAGCATTACTAGACTACCAAACTATATTTTTTTTGAATTCCTGCTCAAGGAATCAGCCACAACATTCCCTTAACCTATGGTGTGGGGGGTTTCAAAGTTTTAGTCTAGATGAAACTCCATCCACCTCTGCTGCCTCATGTTCAGGTCTCGCTGGGAGAAGAAATACATCAATATCATATGTTATGTGAAGACCAAAAAGCGTTCTACGATGACGTAATTACGACACTACATCAGCGATAACACAACTTATACAATTTCTATATCATGGGTGACATTGTTATGTACATGATGACATAAATACATAGACCCATACACGATTTCACCCATTTGTTGCATCAACACAGATGCCAATCTTGGCCTAGAAGAAACACAGAACACCTTGAACATCACCCCATATTCTATCAACTGTAAAATTGGAGAATGAACTAGATAACCATTATGACAACTGAAATATTCATGGAAATTCTCACTTAATACGATTGTGAGTTCTTTTCTAGTCCATGATTTCAAAGGCGTTGTAACTTGAGAGAAGTCGGGTACGAACGTCTAGTAGTAACATTACAGAACCAGGATATTTTGATACTCATCCACATTATTTGGTGATTCCAAAGTGAAAAAACATCAAACATCAACAGGTCTACTATTATTACTTTCTGGGATACCACATATCCAAGGAATTGCACTGCTTGTGTCCAGAGCATTCACTTGGACAACTTCTCATTGCGCTGGTGGTGTTAGAGGTCCTCGATAACTATCCTTAGATTCTCTACATGGTCATGCTCTTATATTGAGTAGATCAGGGTGTCATCTAGGAACATGACCAAGAACCGGTCCATATATTCATAGAAAACTATGTTCAAGAGTCCCATGAACACAACTAGTGTGTTCGTAATGCCGAACGACATGACCAGAAACTCAAAGTTCCCTTACCTACACTAGAATGTTATCATTGGGATTTCACCCACATTCAATTTCATCTAGTGATATCCAGGTCGTAGTTCGATCATAGAAAACCAACTTTCTCCCTTCAACTAGTCCAAAAGGTAATCATTATTCATGAGGGGGTAACAGTTCTTCATCGTTACCTAATTCAGTCTTTAGTATTCTATGCAAATCCTGAGACCACAGTTTTCCTTCGTTGAAAACCAGACAATACCACCCCATGGTGACACACATTTTCGGATAAACCCCCTATTCATTAGGTCATCACCCTGAATATCCAACTCCTGCAACTCATAATGTTCTTTCTGATAGGGGGCCATTCAAATCGAGCAGCCATCAGTTTGTATGTCTATCCCAAACTCAACATCACGTTGATGGGGTAGAGTCACACCTTCATTGTGAAAGATGTCTAGGAACTCATTGACAAGTAAAAAAACATCAACTATCTATGAGTCTTCATATTCCACTAACATATTGGCTAACAATGTGTGAAGTGTATCCACATGTCGAATTCCCTCTTAGAAACTCCACTCGCCAATGAAAGCTACACGTGGGCCACCCATATTTGAGAACATGAACCTCCTATTGAAGACTATGTTAACAGCATGTATGGAACATAGCTATTCGATTCCACAGAGGAAATCATATGGCTACATCTATATTTGAAGGAGATCCCCACTAGACTTATACAGTCCCATCATTAATCCACATCTTCAAAAAACATCAAACAGGTTGGTATAACCTTTAAATGGAATAATCAACACCATGGATGTGGATCTTCTCTCGATTTCATGACCTATGGAAATGTCTAGATTGTGTGAAACAAAGGAGTGTGTAGCACCTAAATCATTCAAGGAACTTCCAATAGTACTAAACAAACTAATCTTACCTCTAAAGTCTTCTAGCCATGGTATAATAACTACCTCTACGATGTATAACTTCCCCACCCAACACCACTTCCCCCCAGCTATTATCTACCTCCCCAACCATTCCTATGTAAAGGTCCCATAGAAGAACCCTGAGGCCGGCCTCCTCCGGCACCATATTCCATTGGTGGAGTGGGAGTTCGATGTTCCTAATGATTCAAGGGCCTGGCTGGAAACTACTGCTGCTAAGGTGGGCACTGAACCTTGCCACCCCACTATACTACAATCTTATAGGGAAATAATCTCGAATATTTCTACTACAGCAATAAAAATTTAATCTTGGCCCTAGGGGTATTTATAAAGGCCGAGTACCTTGATATTGAAAATGGAACTATTGAGGCCTACTCCCCTATGGTGAAAAAAAAAAGAAATCCCTAATGCTGGAGGTCTGTTGGTAATAGCCTTTACCTTTGATAAACATGACCTACTCCCTTCTCACAACACACATCCTAGTGTGTGAATCCTCTCCATAACATCATCCTTCTTCTGTACCTCAATGCAAGTTGGAAGGTTGAAGGGAGTAACAACATAATGAAGAGATGGTCAGAATAACTCCTCTAAGAGGATTTCATGGGACTCCTCATCAGAGAAGAGGTCCAGTGAAAAATGAATGATAACCTATAACATCATCCCCAACTCCCTCAATGTCATAATCACTTTTTAAGGGAGATAATCTTTTACATTTTCTTGGACTTCATCGTGGTAGAATGGAATTCCCCCTAGAACAACTTATCTATGTCATTCCACAAAACCATAGTTTCCGTCATCTCCCTAGGTAATTATTCCAGAACTGACAAGGGTCCCTTCATATATAGATCACTACTAGAGGAACCCAGTATTTTGTAGGAGCCCAAATCAAGAAAATTTTGATCACCAGCTCCTTGACCATGCTCTCCATCTCCATGTATAATACACATCCCCCATACATTCCTAGATTTTTCCAATGGAAGGAACAAAGCTTCTTTATCAACTAGTCATCCTTGTCCTATCTATCATACCTATGATGATATAATATATCATCCTATTGGGTCTTGATTATCACCACTACTCTTGGATGATGTCTGGGTGCCATAGCTAAAATGAAAAAAACAAACTCCTAAGCCCATGTAGTTTGGAATTTTTTTTTATTTTAATATCATTTGATATCTTTATTTATTTTCAATTCTCAAAAAACCCTAGACATATAATAACATTTTTAATTATGATGAAAGTACATTTCTTATGGTCCCTACCCTACAATCATTGTAGCCTCACCTCTTAGTTCGGTAGGACAAGAGTCCTTGCCTCAGACCACGGGGGCCCTAAAATCCCATGTCCTAGCCAGTATTCCCTGGAATATTTTAGGCACCCAGATTGCCTATAATTATTTCCCTACCATCTGATTCAATCCTCACTCTGCCTAACTCCAAACTCCGTGCTATTAGTCATCCTTTATCTGATACCATTCTGTTATAACATGCCTTCTCAATGATGAGGAATGGGATGAAAAAGTGAATTTCCCTATCATATTCAATGTAGGGAGATATAATGAACCTCGAGTCCCACCTTTTGTAGGACATGGAGTGGCAACTAGAACCAAGGGTATATAATCTCCCATTAATGGTAGACATTACACTTTTTTTAGATCCAAATAAGGACAAAAGATAGTGGATCCCAGTAACACCAAAAACTAAAGACAAATGTAAATCAATGAATCCATTCCCACATGCATGATCAAAAGTAAGACTGATACTAAATAAAACAAAATACCAGATAATCTACCAATGAATAGAAAATAAACAACAACATTAACTGTCTCGATGCCAGATGTAGTAAATTCTAGCACGATCCACAATGACCTCATGGAAACCTAGAAATAGTTTTACATACATAGGCTGACCATACAAGTATAATTGTTGGGAATCAAAATCTACTCGTGAAAAAATGTGGGGACATCCTATTTTATCTGTGAGAAAAAAGTAGATCATCGAGCCCCTACCAAGGAATACTAACTAGCCCAACCTCACATAAGAACACTAACCCATGTAATTAAAAACAATTATAGTAATAATATAAGCACATCAAAATTTGGGAAGGCATCACAAAACTTTACCGCTAGTTAACTACTCATTCGTAATGATATGACATCTTAACACTACCACCCTTCCCACAAGCAGCCCCACTTTCACATCCTACCTGCACACACCTAGTCTTCAAACTGCACATATCCACACCTACAGACACCTAGGACACAGAAACCACAACCATGCCCGAAGGCACATAGGCCTCAACAACATCACACAACACTAGAAGACACCTAGGCCTCATCGCGAAGGTACATGGGAAAACATACCTAGACTACATACACCTGCTCCCCTCATCTGAAACAATCCTTTTCCAAACGTTTTTGGTCATTTTTAAGCTTAAATCCATTATGGCTAGCCATATACACCTAAACGGCATGATCTAGAAGAGGGTATGAGAAGGAAAATCAGTAACCAACCATCCATCATCCCAACAGGATGATTGGAATGACACCCTCCCCCATGAAATAGTGGTGTTTGGTATGTAGCGCTCAACAAAGGGTGTGGTGTGTATATAAATCACAAGGATTTAATATTTTTCTATATATATATGTGTGTGTGGGGGCGGAGGGGGTCTGTCTGTGTGTGTGAAATAAAGGATTCTCCCCAAACCAATGTGTTTCACACAAAATACTACAAGACCCCACCAGCACCACTTTTAAGGCTACCCCTTCCTGCAAAACCATAAAACATCCACTACCAAAGCATAACCCATCAACATTTCTGTTCAATTTCCATTTATTTATTTATGGGAATTCACTTAAATTATTATAACACTACCGGGTATTAATCAAAACCAAACTATTGTCCCATTTCACAACAATACACAAATATACATGCAGTCCCAATACCCAACAACACATCTAGACTTGCAGTCCAACTACAAATCCCCACTCAACTACCATCAAACAACTTTCTTCAAAGTAAAATTGCCCATTTATTCTCTCAAAATCCTTCCATGTATCCCCATAGCCCAAAAAATATCTAATGCAGTCCCACTCCATAATGAGTCCACAACTACCCTACTGTTCCACTGCTTGATGTTTCTTTGCGGCCACAACACTGCACAACATAAAGGTAGTTCAACTACCTACAAGTTCATCCATTCCAATGTCAGTAAACCTATCTTACTGAGACCACAACATACCAAGGAAGGTCCCACTAGTTGCAATATTATCCATTCCACAATCAACTAATCCCTCGTACAGAGACACCAACACCCCTTGTACCACCCCATGTAAAAAACCCATAGATCCCAGTCCAGAACACACAACACATAACAAAAAACATAAAACCCAAACGTATAAGAAATTAAGAGAAAAGGGTTCTTTAATTTTCAGTTGAATATAACAGGGGTGAACATAGAACATGTTTGATCCTGGGGAATCCATTTATTAAAACAAATATACTTGATTAAATAGTTTTCATGTTACTGTCATTTTTCAAATCACCACACGAAATATAAAGTATCACTGCTGCACATGCAATGAAAACCATCAGTCATGAATCTCAAAAGGCATATGATAACAATAATTCATAAAAAATCAAAGATAACAATGAAAATAGGTCATCAAACCTCAAAACAAACCCTAACCATTATTTACTTATTCCAGTTATCTTTTTAGCAAACTAAATTCTTGTTTAATTCTCTATTAAAGAAGAGTACCCAACCATTACCTAAAAGGAACAATCAATATAACCCCCCATAATGATACAATATTTAAGATAAGAAAAATAAAATCCCTACTTGTATGATCAATGTTCAAATTTCTTTCTCACTCCATGAAAAGGGGATGGTGTGACTAACAAGAAAAAACCCACGAAGGCTGAGTGGGAAGGGCTCCAATGCAGGCGTATGAATCATCTCAAGATATTGTGTCTAGGAACTCTAAGTGAAACAAAAAATAATAATTATGAGAGGATCATAACTTAATAAGATACCCAATCCTAAAATTAGGGAGACCATTTCTATATACATTAATGTTGGATAGTGGCTCTTCCATATAGTTTGGTGGTTTCACACATTGTAATTAATTGAGATTTAATAATTCCCCTTTGAAACTATGGATATAGGCTAGAGTATGACTATGACATGATTTATTATCTTTAAAAGTATAAAAACAGGTAATATGGGCTAAATTGGGAAAAAGCAGTAAGATGGGAAAGGGGGTGTGACACAGTTTGGTGAGACAAATGGTTACACCATAAATGGTGTGTCTATAATAGTGCCACTGTAACAGTGCCACTATAGTGGTTCTACCATGATTTTGCGACCATGATGGTTCCAAAATAACTGGTGTCATTGTAAAATTGAATCCATAACGATGCCACCATTTCAGTGGAACCATTTGGTGGAAATGTGTTATTGGAAAACTCACAGAGAAAGCTACCTTTTTCACTACGAATACTACGACCATTGTATATTCAAAAAGGAAAGGATGGATAAAAACTGGGTAATTACACCATGACTTTCCTTTGTGATAATCCAGTGGTCGTAGTATTTGTAGGGATCATTGTGTCTTGCTTAGAGTGTTTTCCAAAAACACAGTTCACAAAACGGTTCCACAGAAACAGTGACACCGGTTATAGTGGAACCATCATGATCACACCACTTATTGTGGTACTGTGATTGTGGAACCTTTATAGTGGCACCCAAAATGTGGAAATTCTATGCTTTTCCCATTCCAGTCCCACTGTTTTTTTAACAAACAATGTCACACACCCATTCCATGTTTTTTGATTTTCCCTAGTTTATCCCCTATAATGAGTTTTTCACCTTTTAAAGTCAATATATCAACTCAAACCAATATTATCTTCTATATTAATCATTTATTATTGGAATTTATAAATCTCAATTAATTCCAACCTGTGAAACTGCCATGCCTCATGGATGAGCCATGATCCAACAATTATGGACATCAAAATGGTGTCCCTAGTTTTAGGATCTGGAAACATCATAAGATGAGACCATCCCTTCCTTATTCATTTTCATTTCCCTTGGTTTTCCTAGAGACCTTTTTATGAGAAGATTTTTATTCCCATGTTGGAGTCCTCCCACTCATCCTTCTTGGGGTTTTTCCAACATGTCTCACCATCCCATGTCCTTGGTGCAATAAATGACATCGAAATTTGATCATCTAGGTAGGTATTTTCTTTTCACTATCTTCAATTGTGCATAATATGGGGAGATTATATTTAGGATTCCCTATTAGGAATGTATAGGTACTTATCTTGAGATGATAATTAAATAGGAATTTAGTACGATCAAAAGAGAACATGAATATGTTAATAAAGGGTATGGTGGGGATTGAGGTTTGATTGCCTGTTTCAATTGTTATATTTGATTCTACTTATGAAATGTTGTGGTTGTTTTCCCACTAGAAATCATGATTTTTGGTGGTATTTTATTTCTCAGCAATGATACACTATATTTCATGTGGAGATTTCAAAAATATTAGTATCATGAATACCATTTACTCATGTATATTTGTTTTAATAAAGGGATGCCCTAGGATCCATCGTATTTTGTGATCCCCTGGGTTATATTCAAATGAAAAATAAATAACCCCTATTGGATAAATTATAATAGGTGTGGGTTTTATTGTTGAGGTTATATTCTATGTTTTCTGGTTTGGGTTATATAGGTTTTGTATGTGGGGTTATAAAAGTGGGTTTGGGTGCCTTAGTATGAGAGATTGATTGATTGTGGAAAGGATAAACTAGTAGGTAGTGGGACTGTCCATGGTATGTGGGTGTCCCTATGTGATATATTTATTTTTTGTGGATTGTATTAACTTGTAGGTAGTTTAACTACCTCTATATTGTGTAGTTTTGTGGTCATGATGCGATGTTAGGCAGTGGGACTATGGTATGGTTGTGGACTGGTTATGCAGTGAGACTACATTGAGGATTTTTTGTGGAAGTGGGGATGCACGGTTGAATTGTGATAGAGTAAATGGGTAGTATTACATTGAATAAAGATGATTGATGGTAGTAGAACGAGGATGTGTATTGGGACTGTTAGACTTGTTGTGTTGTTGTGTTGTGGGACTGTAAGTCTAGTTTTTTGTTGTTGTGTAGTGGGACTACAGTTGTGTTTGGATTGTTTCCCAATATTGCAAAAATAATTTATGTTAATCCCCTTAAATAAATAAATGAAAATTGAATAAAAAGAGGGATGTGTTATGCATTAGAAGTGGTAGTTGTATGGTTTTGCATGTAGGGGTAGGAGCATAAGTGGTTCTCATTTGAGAATGTTGTCTATTGTGTAAAACACATAGGTTTGGGTGTAGTTATTGATTACCTATATAAATATATATATTAGTTACTTGTGATTTCTATATGCACCCCTACCTTTTATTAGAACTACATACTGAACACCTCCATTTCATGGGAAAGGGTATCATTCCCAACATCATAATGGGATGATGGATGGATGGTTTCTAATTTTCTTCACCGCACCCTCTTCTGGAACATGACGCTCAGGCGTATCTTGGTAGGCATTAATGGCTTGAAGTTTACAAAAGTTCATGATTTTTGAAGAAAATTTTAGTATTGGATGACAGGAAAATGTGTTTGTGAGACACATGTGATTTCAGTATTATCTTCATGTTGAAGATGAGGTGTCTTTGAGTGTTTCATATGGTTGTTGAGGCCCTAGTGTCTTTGGGTGGGGTGGTTGTTGTTGTAGCCCAGGTGTCTGCGGGCATGGAATTTTGCGATTTGAGGCATAGGTGTTTACACGAAGGATATTGTAGTTGGACTATGTTTTGGAAGAGTGGAAGCATCAATAAGTAATATCATTATGAATGACTAGTTAAGCAAAGGGAATTTTGTGTGTGTGGTACGCAAATGTCGATGTTCTTATATTATTACATTCCTAGATTTTCATTATGTGGGTGAGTGTGCCTTGGTGAGTTTGGGCTTGTTAGTATTCCTTAGTAGGATCTTGAGGTTTTTTGCTTTCTCATAGGGACATTAGTTTTTCTTCTCACTTGGGAGTGAGTAACAATAGTATCCCTACTGACTATACTTGTACTCTCACCTTATGTACGTAAAACTATTTTCGTGTTACTATGAGGAATTTGAAGAGTTTTTTGAACTTTACTAGCTCTGGAATTGGTATAGCTGTTGCTGAAGTTTAGTTTCATTTCAATGGTAATTTATTTGGTATTTTTGTCTTACTTTTTTACCTTTTTTACATTTGGACATATCTTTAAATAGATTCTTGGATTTACTTTTGTCTTTTGTCTTTAGTGATGTTGGAATTTTCTATCTTGTCTTTTGATCTTGTTCTATTAAACATGTGATTCCATCCATTCATTTGATATTCTATAACCTGGGTGCTTGTCGCCACTCTGGGACCTACTGAAGGCAGGACTTGGGGGGTCATTATCTCTTTGTCACCTTGAAGAAGGAAGGTAGGGGATCGTTTCCTTCCCTTTCCTCATCTTGGAGTAGTCGGGTCGAGACATTTCATTTGATCATTGGCCCATTGATCCTTGTAAGTGAATTTCCATAATTTGGTAAATTGAATGAGTTGTTCAAAATGAATTGAATAATAAATGATAGGGTTCCCGATCTTAAAATTAATCAAAATATATTTAATGGATTTACCCTATGGGATGTTAATTCCAATCCATTTTTCTTACACATAAGTAAATTATTATAATGAAATGAAACTCCTTAATGGATTTGGCCTTCCATAAGGATATGAATGAGAGGAATTTTCCTTATATATTAAATTATGAATATGAACATGTGAATTATACAATTTTACACTCATTATTATTTACACATGGTTCCACAACTTGGTGATATAAACTAAATCTACTTTTTTATTTAATTATTTAATTAATATAAAATACATTTGATCACGTCGGTAAGCCATGTGAGACCAAATAAATTGAATAATCCAGATTAAATTATAATTGTTCATTTTAAACCATCAATTCCATCCCTCCAGGTCTGTAGCAATGGAGACTCAGACCCTCAACAACCCTATTGGTGTTCCACCCTAATATATTATTATGTCTTGGTGGGTATGAATTTAAAAAACTAAAAAAAATATAATGAACCATAATTTACATACATTATTATTACTTCAGAATTGAAATATACTTATTACAATATATAACAAAACAATGATAGGACCTTATAGGTATAGTGTCTTTAGAAACTGGGAAACATAAACAACTGGTTTTTAAAGCATCTAAATTGTCTCCAGATTATTTCTTCATATCTAGAGTCCCTTTTGGAATATACTATTTCATACCCTTCTTCCTGGACAGTGGAAAATAAAACATACAAAAGGGTGATCTGAAATGCTCATTAAGGGTAATCAAAAAAAATATCAATCATATGATATTCATAAAAACATAACATTTTGAAAATCTTACCCTGCAAAATAGATCATAATATCATAACATGGGATAAATCATAGTAGTGAAATGTAATCCCAATAATCATAAAATAAATCTTGAAACTTCGTGTCATGCACACATAATCATAGAAAATCATTTCTTATTAGTCAAGACTCATTCCAATACTATCACAGTGGATAAAGTCCATTTCTGAACCGAGTTCACTCAACGTTCCAGTCCTGTATCATGATCCAGATTAACTTGTCGTTCCATCCATGTCTATCTCATCAGATATAAATCATTACCCAATGAATTGGACGGATATATAAGTCTCACCCATCTCATAATGAATCCTTTATTATGTGTGCTACAAAATCATAAATCATATAGCAGAGCATAACCCATGTAATAAAAATGGGATTCTTAAAAATCATGCCATCATAACATAAAAGAAATAATATAAAAGGACCTCTTTAAAATAATTCCATCAGAACTTTATCAAATCAATGTAAAAATATTGATATAAACATAACCCTATATTATATTATATGGAAAATAATTTTGATGAAACACTTGAACTCCCTTCTTGAGGAAAATATTCTTTTTTACTTCAAAAACATTTTTCCTTTCTTAACATTCTTAAAATTTTAAAGAATTTAATTAAAAATAAAATTGAAAACCTGTAAAGGAAGCTTCATTGAAAGAATTTTCTATTAAATCATAAAAGTCCATTCATGTCGTATAAGTTAAAAAAACATTCTTCTCATACTTTGGTCGGAAAATTCTTAAACTATCTCATACTAGAAAATGACAAAATATTCCTTTCATATCTATTACTAAATATTCCCCAATAGTTAAAATTGAATTTAAAATTTTTTACAAGGATATAAATAATTTTACATATTGAGGAATCATTGATGTGGATGATAAATAGGCCCTAATAAATTCTGAAGTATAAACAATATCGGATAAAAATGAGATTTTATGATTTTCCCTTAAATTAGGTCCGATATGCTTCTTACATATTCTAACCTCTTGTATAATGATTAAAATAGTGTCATTTACTTATTAGAGAATCATATTCATTGTTATGATATCATATATGGTCATATTCTAATCTTCTTATTTGTATTATTTAATTGCTACTTGTTATTCGGTTGTTCATTGCATTATGTTCGTATGCATTTTTTGTCGAATAAATTCATATTCCTGTTTTTAAGATATAGATACCTAATTTAAATAATGGTATTAGTGTAATATATATAATATTTATTCATTCAATTTATTTATATAATCACTATTCAATGAAGATCATGTAGAACGATTCGCATCACATCATGGAGACGGTAGGTCGTACGTACGCACGAGCGATGATATCATTATTTTGATATTAAAATTGTTTATAATTTGATGTTATATCATATATATAGAATAATAATAATGTTATATTTATTATTTATATCATTTATACTCATTATCATACCCATCCAAATGATGAAATGTTTGAATAACAAACTACACCACGACGTGGAGACTGTAATCTGTACGTACACATGTGTGGTGACTTTTTCATTTGTAGGATGTATAAAATAACTAATATGGTTCTACCATTTATAATAAAATCACAGTATATAGAAAACACTGGAGTTATTATTTTATAATGGAATCAACAAAGAAGGAGGAAGTGGAAAAAGAAAGGATCTTGAAATAGGTGGTGAGATATTTACCTCTTCCTCAGATTATTCCTTTTGATTTGATCAAAAGGGATCCTTAGGATGGATTTTTGACTAAATTAATTCCTCTATGAAGAAGGGGTGACAATTAGTAGGGTATTTGGGCTGGTTTTGGCCGATCCAAATGGATTTGGAGGTGTGAATTAGAGAGAAGGCGGAGTTCCCTTTTATAAGAGGGGTGAGGGAACCTTAGGAAAAAACACAACATATTATTTTATAATAAATTAATATTCGGTATATAATGGCTCCAAAGTGACTTATTTCAAGACTAGGGTGGGGACAGGTCGATATCATCTCAACCAATAGGTTTTAGACAAGTTTATGTTACCATATCATTTAGATTTAACTGAATGTTAAATAATTTAGCATGAACCATGTCTTCTTGTATTCTTACACTATATGGTTAATAAACTTACAATAAACTGACAATCGAACCAGAATTGGTTCATTAATGTCATATATTTTATTATATAAGTCTTTTGGCCGAAACTTATATTTTTAGGAATATAATATAAATTAATAAATTAATAATTTTTAAAAAACACTTTTATGTCAATTTTGACACTATTTGGTATTTTGTTTTTTTCTACATTCATAACAGCATTATTACGTCGAAAACAATTCATCTAACCAACCCTAATATTTTAGATTAACCTAGAATGTTATTTTGATTAATAAAAAGTCTCAAATTACATTTATTTGGGTATTTATAATATCAATTATGTTAATATTTCATGAATAAGGTAATTACTGCATCAACATTTAAATAAATAAAAAATATTAATGTCTAAAAATTATAAATAAAATACAATTATATAGGAAATATTTTTATATTTATATTAAATATTTATAGTTGAATATATCTTATGTATAACCCTATATTAAAAATGTTTTCCTTATTAAACATTGATATTAACTATTTTAACTCTTCAATGAATTAAATAATAATAAATATCATAATCTAATCCATGTAGACCAAATAGGTTCATATTTTATTAATAAGGGTTTTTTTGTTGAATTATACATACCCAATAGAATTAGGACGTTTGTTATGGTAATAATAATATCATTTTTACCCTTAATTACCCTATTTACTTTTAACCATCTTAAATAAATGTGAAAAGTTACTATTCACCAAAAATTATTTTTATCCTATTGAACCACATTTTACTCCTTGATATTAACTGTGTATCTCGAATTTTGGAAATTCCACTCACAGAAGCGGTAAAATTATGTTTTATGTAAATTTGTAAATTCTCTTAAGAGGTGGGAAAGAGACGGAAAAAATTTCAATAAAATTTTTATATATCTAAAATTATTATAAAAGGACTCCAATAAATTACATTGAAGTAATATAGGTATTATGTATCTATTTTGATCTAAAATAAATTTAAATAAAATAAATAACTATTTAAATAAAAATAAGGTTTTTAAACTATAACTCTGTGTTTTTCATTATTCTTAAAAAATTGCATGTTCTCAGAAAAATACCAAAAATTTACCCTAAGCTAATTTCAATATTCCGAATCCAATAATAATGTAAATTTTGAAGTATAAAATTTATAATATTTCATAAAGTGGGTGTTACTATTCATAACGACTAGTTTGTATAATATTTTAATAACATATAGATGTTTAGTTAAACTCGGTATTGTGTACAACGTAAGCAATCGAGGAAGGTTTCTCTTGCATGTAACGCAAGCCAAGACAGTGTTGTGTGTAGTGAAAGATTCCTTTGGTGTTGCGTATAACATAATACATAAAAACAGAATATTTCTCATAAATTATCTGGGTGCTACATTATACCGCCCTTAAAAAGAATTTATCCATTGAAATTTGTCACTTCCTAACAAATAGATGAGGATACCTCTCCCTCATCATATCATAAAGATCACATGTAACTTCTTCTAATTTGGGTTCCTCTATAAAACTTTAACCAAGCGAGTTGTCTTGTTTCGTAGAACTTTTACACTACGATCTAGAATCTCTATCGGTTGTTCTTCATATGAAATATCTTGCTATAGCAGTACAACTTCTAAACTTAGTACATGTGAATTATCCGGTATGTACTTTATCGGGAGAGATACATTGAACACATCATGAATTTGAGAGAGATTCGGTGGAAGCACAAATCGGTAAGCTACCTTCCCAACATGATCCAGTATTTCAAAAGGGCCAATATACCTAGGGCTTAGCTTTCCCTTCTTTACAAATCTCATTACTCTCTTCCAAGGAGATATTTTTAAGAACACATTATCACACACATCAAACTCTAGGTCATTTCTTCTGTAGTCAGTATTTATTTTTTTTCGACTCTAAGCATCTCTTATGTGTTGCTGAATAAATATAACCTTTTCTTCCATCTCACCAACAAGATCAGGTTCTAATAGCATTCTTTAAAAAACTTCATCCCAAAAAGATGGAGTTCTGCATTTCTTTCCATAGAGACCTTCATAAGGAGCCATTTGAATACTAGAGTGAAAGCTATAATTATAAGAAAATTCCACCAAAGGTAGTTGTTTACCCCAACCACCATTGAAATCCATAGACAAAGCTCTCAACATGTATTCTAGAGTTTGAATTTTCATCTCAGACTGACCGTCGGTCTTAGGATGATATGCAGTGTTGAAACTCAACTCTGTATCTAGAGTATGATGATGACTTCGACTAAACATCGAGGTATACCTCGGATCCCGATCAGATATAATGGAAATAGGTACTCCAAGCAATTTTACCACTTTCGTCACATATATCATGGAAAACTGACCAAGAGAGAAATCTTCTCTCACAATAATTAAGTGTGTCGACTTCGTAAGATGATCAACTATAACCCATATGGCAATATTGCCATTGGATGTTTCAGGAAGTCCAGTGAGAAAGTCCATAGTAATGTTTTCCCATTTCTATTCTGGTATGAGTAATGGTTGTATCATCTCCTTAGACTTATATCACTCAACTTTAACTTGTTGACTAACCAAGCGTCAAGTGATATATTCAGAAACATCTCTTTTCATTCCATCCTACCAGAAGTACTCTTTTAGGTCCCTATACATCTTCATGATTCCAGGGTCAATAGAGAATGATGAACTACGAGCTTCATCCAATATTTCAATTATTAATTCTGGGATGGGAGGAACACAAACCTGATTCCTGAACCTTATTATTTCATCAAAATCAATATGGAATTCAGGAACATTTCTTACGTTTTTTTATAACACAACAACTTCATTATGTGCCTCATTATTCTCCACAAGTATAGATGGTTGAACATTCATTTGAGAAAGATTATATTTTTCACCTTCCATTATAATTCCAAGATCTATCCTTTTTAAATCAATAAATATTGGATCTTTTGTGATCCTTATCATGGATAAGATATCATGGTCTTGTCGACTTAGTGCATCTTCCACCTTTTTTTCTTTCCCCGGGTGGTAATGAATTGTCCATTCATAGTCCATAATCAGCTCCAACCATCTTCATTGACGCATATTCAGATCCTTCTGTGTGAAAATATACTTTAAACTTTTATAAACAGTATAAATATCACACCATTCACCATAATGATAATGCTTCTATATCTTTAATGAAAATATTACCGCAACTAATTCCAAATCATGAGTTGGGTAATTTTGCTCATGGATTTTCAACTGTCATGAGGCATAAGCTATCATCATATCATTCTACACGAGAAAACACCCCAATCCCTTCTTGGATGCATCACCATATATCAAAAACCTTTCTCCACTATAAGGTAGTGTGAGAAAAGTTGTACTGGATAACCTTCTTTTTAACTCATTCAAATTCTCTTCACACTCCTCCATCAAAACGAACTTAAAATTTTTTCAATTCAACCTTGTGAGGGGATTAGATAATCGTGAAAATCCTTCACAAAACATCGATAATATCTAGAAAAAACAAGAAAACATCAGATATCAGTTACTGTTGTTGGTCTCGACTATCTTTTAATAACCACTATTTTCTATGGATCCCCATATATCCCCTCATTTGAGATTTTATGACCCAAAAATGAAAATTTTTGAAGCCATAATTCACACTTGTTAAATTTGGAATAAATCTTCTCCTTTCATAGGTTCTTTTATACAATTCTCATGCTATCTTCATGTTCTTCCTGACTCTTAGAATAGACAATAATATCAACTATAAAGACGACCAAAAACTGATCATGATAGTCTCTAAAGACTCTATTCATTAGATCCATGAAGATAGCATGGGCATTAGTAAGACCAAATGGAATCAGTATAAATCCATAGTGTTCATACCTTGTATGGAAATCAGTCTTTTTGTAGATCCTTCCTTTTGACCCTTAATTGATAATACCCTAAACTTTGATAAATCTTGGAAATGTATTGATCTCTGCATAGTTGGTCAAATAAGTCATCAATGCGTGGGAGAGGATATTCGTTCTTGATAGTGATCTTGTTACGTTCTCGATAATCAATTCAGAGTCTCTTAGATCGATCTTTCTTCTAAACAAAAAGAATAGCTGCTCCCCAATGTGATGCACTGGGGTGTATGAATCCCTTATCAGGATTCTCCTAGAGTGGCTTCTTCAATTCCTACAACTCAATTAGGTCCATTCTATAAGTTGTCTTTGAAATGGGAATAACACCCAATATGAGTCCTATTGAAAACAAAACTTCATGATTTGGTGGAAGACCTTGAAATTCTTATAGAAAGACATCATCAAATTACAATACAATGGGAATATTCTTAATCATGAGTTTTGCTCCAACCATTGGAGATAAATAACCTTCATTTATTAGAATCATGACCCATAAGATGGACAAAATTTCCACTGGAAGGTTATATTCATCCTTGCATCAATAGATGATCGTAGATTGATTGGGAAAATGAAATTTGACTTCCCTTTATTAGCAATCGATATGAGCTCCATATAAGGAAAGACAATCCATTCCATGAATCACATCAAATTCCACTATAGGAAGGATCACAATATTTTTCGGAAGCACATTCCCACAAACATCAATTGGAGAAGAATTATAAACTTGTGATGCAACCATTGTGCCATTAGGAGTTGTCACAGCTAACTCA
This sequence comes from Viscum album, assembly GCA_963277665.1. Classification (NCBI taxonomy): domain Eukaryota; kingdom Viridiplantae; phylum Streptophyta; class Magnoliopsida; order Santalales; family Viscaceae; genus Viscum; species Viscum album. The sequence continues at coordinate 605,117,410 of OY728122.1, forward strand.
ACAACTAATTGTTTAGGTAGTACATCGATACCCTGGGAAAATTCATCATAAATAAAAGTGTGGTTGGATCTAGAATCAAATAAAACATTTTCTACTTTACAGTGGATGGTAAGTGTACCTTTCCCCAATTCATTATCGTACTCCACATCACTGATAGAAATTTCATGTGATGTTCCTTTTTCTTTGTCCTATAGAGATTGATGACGTTAATCATCATCAAAAACCCATGGATTACGGAATTGATTAGCATAATTCCCAATTTCCTTGAACATGTATCATTGAAGTTTAGGAGGTGCATTCTATGTAGCCTTTTCTTTGTTTGCATCACAAGACATCTTTTTACCATCATTGTGGAATTCAAATGCCCAATGACCTTCTTTTCCACATTTGAAACATTTACTTGTCCCTTTAGGACAATTCCCTCCATGTTTCTTTCAACACATTGAGCATAAGAGAAAACAAATCTTCTTTTTAGTGTGGTCTTTATATTTCCCTTTGGATTCAATTTTCCTCTCTTTACCAAACTCATATGATAGATGGGTTACTCCAATCTCCATATCAACCATGAGATCACATCAAACAATTTCCTCGTATCTATTGAAGTCTCTTATGGATAACGCCCGTCGAAGATGTTGTTTTAAGCCACTAATGAATCAATCGATCTTACTCTCAAGTGGGATAATAATTCTAGAAGCATACCATGCAAGTCTTGTAAAATATGCTTCGTAGGTACCAACATATTCATCATCCTTTTGATTTAGTTCATGAAACTCCATCTCCATCTTTGTTCGAGGAATATGAGGGAAGTACTTATTGAAAAAAATGTTCTTGAACTCATCTCATTCCATGGAATCAATTTCGTCTCTTTATCGCGTATTATTGATTAGATTTCACCATTGATCAGATTCTCCTTCCAAACAATATACTTCTAAGATGTCTTTATCATATTCAGGACATTGAAGAACTAGAAATATATATTCTATGGTACTGATCCATTGTTGAGCCACTAATAGATCAGTAGACCCGCTGAATGAGGGTGGATGCTGCCTCATGAAGGATTCAATAGAATGTCGCTCCTTCCTTTTCTCATTTGGATGTCCTGCATGATTGATAGCTTGTGAAAGTTATGTGAGCATGGATATAAGATTTTCCATTCCAGCTGCCATAACGTTTGGTTTCTCATGGGGACATTCATTACATTTCCCGTCACATTCATCATTAAGATGGTTGATTTGGGTTCTAGCCACTAACTAAAACCAATAAGCATAGTGTGAGAAACACTAATCATAATAGAAAAAAACACATAATAAAGATTAAAATATCACACTTAAGGTCTTCTCATAGGTTATTCATGGCCATTTCTAAAACACTAATATTTTGTTCTATGCTTAGAAATATTTTTAGGGTTCTTACTAATGTTTTTCACATCCTAGTTTCCAAATGTTATCTATACCTTTCCTCTGATACCAACTATAACGACCCATACATTACATACATTGTTATTACTTCAGAATTAAAGCATACTTATTACAACATATAAAAAAACCATGATCGGATTGTATAGGTATAGTGTCTTTAGAAACTAGGAAACATAAACAACTGGTTAATAATGCATCTACATTGTCTCTTGTTTATTACATCATATCTAGGGTCCCTTTTGGAATATCCCACTTAATACCCATCTTCCAGACCTGGAAAAAAGAAAACATACAAAAGGATGAGCTCAAATGATCAGTATGTGTCGAAAAAATAAATATCAATCATATCATATTCATAAGAACATATCATTTTGAAAATCATAACCTGCAAAAGAGGTCATAATATCATAACATGGGATAAATCATACTAGTGAAATGTAATACCAATAATAATGACATAAAACATGAAACTTTTTGTCATACACATATAATCATATAAAATCATTTCTTATTAGTCAATACTCATTGATAAGACTATCAGAGTGGAAAAAGTCCATTTCTAAACCGAGTTAACTCCTCCTTCCAGTCCTGTATCACTGAACCGGATTAACTTTTCGTTCAATCCATGTCTATCTCATGAGATATAAATATTTACCCAATGCATTGGGGGGATATATAGGTCCCACCCATCTCAAAATGAATCAATTATTTTTGTTCCGCAAAATCATAAATCATATATCACAGCATAACCCATATAATAAAAATGGGATTCTTAAACATCATGCCATCATAACATAAACCATATAAGATAAAAAGACTTCATAAAAATAATTCCATCATAACAGAATCAAATAAATGTAAAAATAGGGATAGAAACAGAACCCTATATTATGTTAGAAGGAAAATAATTTGGATAAAACACATGAACTCCTTTCTTGAGGAAAATATCCTTTCTACATCAAAGACATTTTTCCTTTCATAACATGTCATAAAATTTTAAAGAATTTAATTAAAAATAAACGTGATAACTATTAATGGATTTTTCATTGAAATAATGTTATATGAAATCATAAAAATCCATTCATGTAGAATAAGTTAAAAAACATTCTTCTCTTACTTTCGCCGGAAAATTCAAAAACTATCTCGTACTGAAAACAAATAAAAGATTCCTTTCATATAATTTACATAAAATTCACCAATAGGTAAAATTGGATTTAAAAAATTGTAGGAGGATATAAATAATATTAAATATTGAGGAAACATGGATTTCGATGATAAATATTTTTTAGAAAATTCTGAAGTATAAACAATGTCGGATAAAAATGAAATTGTGAGATTTTCTCTTACCTTAGGTCTGATATGATTCGTATGTATCCTAAACTCAAGTATAATGATTTAAATAATGTCATTGACTAAATATAGAATCATATTCATTGTTTTGATATCATATATGGTCATATTCTTAGCCATTATTAGTAATATTTCATTGCAACTTGTTATTCGGGTCTTCATTGCTTTATGTTCTTATGCATGTTTTGTCAAATAAATTCTTATTCCTTTTTTAGTACATAGATAACACATTTAAAGAATGTTATTATTGTAATATATATCATATTTATTCATTCAATTCATTTATATAATCATTATTCAATGATGATCATGTAGAATGAGTCGCATCACATAGTGGAGTCGACTTGTCGTACGTACGCATGAGCGATGATATCATTCTTTTGATATTAAAATTGTATATAATGGGATGGTATATAATATATATATAGTGAAAATAAAGTTATATTTATTATTTATATCATTTACACTCATTATCATGCCCATCCAAATGAAGAAATGTTTGAATGACAAACTACACCATGACGTGGAGACGGTAAGCCGTACTTACGCACGTGTGGTGAATTTTTCATTCGTAGGATGGATAAAATAACTAATTTGGTAGTAAAATTTATAATAACATCACAGTATATATAATATAATGGATTTATTATTTAAGAATGGAATCAAGAAATATGGAGGATGTAGAAGAAGAAAGGATCTTGAAATAGGTGGTGAGATATTTACCTCTTCCTTGGGTTCTTCTTTTTCATTTGATCAAAATGGATCCATAGGTTTTCTTTCTGACTAAAGGAATGCCTCTAGGATGATGGGATGGCAGTTAAGAGGGTATTTGGGTAGGGCTTAGTCGAGACAAATGGCATTGGAGGTGTGAATTAGAGAGAAGGTGGAGTTCCCTTTAATAAGAGGGGTGAGAGGCACCTTAAGAAAAAATTAAAATAATATTTTATAATAAATTCATATTCAGTTTATAATGGTTCCAATGTGACTTATATTGAGGAAGGGTCCAGGATGGGTCGAAATCCTCTCAAAAAAAAGGTTTTAGACATGTTTAGCATACCTTATCAATTAGATTTAAATCTACGTTAAACAATTTAACTCTTACCATGACTTCTTATATTCTTACACTATATAGCTAATAAACGTACTATAAACTGACAATCAAAACCCAATTGGTTCATTAATGTAATATATAATATTATATAAGTTTTTTGAATGATCCTTATATTTTTAGGAATAGAATATCAATTAATAATTTAATATTTGTTTTAAAAACTATTTTATGTCAATTTTGACACTATTTGGTATTTTGTTTTTTCTAAATTCATAACACGATAATTACTTCGAATCAATTCATTTAACCAAATATAATAAGTTATATTAACCTATAAAATTAGTGTAATTCATTAAAAGTATCAAATTGAATTTATTTGAATAATTTTAATATCAATTATTTTAATGTTTCATTAATTATGTAATTACTTCATCATCATTGTGTCATAAATGAATTAAATTACTTAATGTCTAAAAATTATAAATAAAATACCATTATGTTGGAAATATTTTTATCTTTTTAATTAATATTTGTAGTCTAATTTAACTTATGTATAAACCTATATTAAAATTTTCTTACGTATTAAACATTGATTTTAACTCTTTTAACTCTTCTTTGAATTAAATAATAATAAATGTCCTAATCTAATCCAAGTAGATCAAATTGGTTAATATATAATTCCTATGTTTGTTGTGTCTCTAATTATACATATCCAATATAATTAGGATATTTTTTAGTGTAATAATATTATCATTTTCACCATTAATTACCCTATTTACTTTTAACCGTCGTAAATAAAAGTAAAACGTTACTATTCACCAAAACTATTTTTATCATGTTAAACCACATTTTACTCCTTGTTATTAATCGTGTCTATCGTTTTATTGAAATTCCACTCACAGAAGTGGAAAAATTATGTTTTATGTAAATTTGCAAATTCTTTTAGGAGGTGGGTAAAAGATGGTAAAAAGTACAATAAAATTTTTATATATCTAAAATTATTATAAAATGACTCCAATGAATTAAATTGATCATATATAGGTTATATTTATCTATTTTTACCTAAAATAAATTTTATTAAATTAAATAATTATTAAAATAACAAATCGGTTTTAAACTATAACTCATTGTTTTTCAATATTCATCAAAAATTGAACGTTCTCAGAAAAATACCAAAAATTTACCCTATGCTAATTTCAATACTCTGAATCTAAAAATGAAGACCATTTGAATTATAAAATTTAAAAAATTTCAAATAGTGGGTATTACTATTCATAACGGCTATTTTATATAATATTTTAATAACATGTCTTCGTTTAGTGAAACTCGGTATTGCGTACAACACAAGATATCGAGGAAGGTTGCTCTTGCTTGTAACATAATCCAAGACATTTTTGTGTGTATTGAAATATTCCTTTGGTGTTCTGTATAACATAATACATAAAAACAAAATATTTCTCATAAAATCTTTGGGTGTTAAAAAACAATTAGTAAAATTATTGATTTCTGGCTTAAATATTGACTTAAAAAATTATAAATAATGTGATTTCTTTTTGTAGAAACATATGGTTAAAACTAGTTGGTGAAATTTTATATTAATGAAATTATAGTTGGATGATTAATAAATAATGTTTGATATAATTATGAAGATAATTTGGACCATGGATTAATAAAATGAATTTATTTGATATATAATTTTTTTTATAAATCGATCATTGTGTCTATTGATGATAAAACATTTATGTTTGATGATTGAACTATGATTTTTCATACTAATATTTCAGGATTTTGTTTCATTGATTTGATTGATACATGAGGTTTTGATAATGATTGGAATATTGTGCTTTTCTAGATATGAATCTGGTCTAATACGAACACCTGAGGGCTTGGTGGAAGCTCTTATGTACCACCTAAGGGAAAGAAACACATGTACTTAATGCCCGATGGTAGAGTTAAGATTATATGGTATATCTGATGACTTTTGATTTTTATTGAACCCGGGGGGATTGGGGCACGTTTGTGTACCTCCAGAGGGAAAGGTGCAGTCGTACTAATTTTCGGAGTGTATAATATATGATTTTCTATTAATTTATGAGGGATAGATGTAGAGTCACAAAATGAATTGGGGTTAGATTCTTGTTATTCCGGAGGGAATGGTTTTGTTTAGCCTAAGAGAATGTGGCCAATGTTTTGGTATTTTATGAGAGACTCATCCACATAACAATAATATTTGACCAATTTGGGGGATCCATCATAATTTTGGAGGATCTACTGATAGAAAAATATACCTAGTAGAGTGCCAAAGCTGGTTTAGTTCCCAGGCATCCCATAGGATCTTGGGTAGGTTGTTAATTTATTCAGCACTACATGTTTTATTTTATCCTTATACATGCTCACTACATTAAATTATATATAAATTTATTTATTTGGATTGAAATCATGTGTTCCAACCAAATGGTATTATTATCTCACTCTTTACTCATTCACTGTCTAGATATATAAATATCAACATGCTTACATGACATTTAAATCATTGCTTGGGTTGTGTTGTGTAAATGGGAGAAAAAGAGCAGTATAATTGGATTTTTCTCATTATTATTTCGGAGTATACCATTGGGATTTATTGTTTTTATTTTTTAAAACTTTTACCTTATAGTAAAAGTTGAAATTATATCCATCATTATATTGAAATGGTGTTGGCCATTTTATTTTCATTCTGATATGATAGTATTCATACGCTGAATTCATGTTTATTACTACTACTTCTACTATTTATAGATATTTATTATCTGAAACCCATTTTTCTATTCTGAAATAATGTTATAATATCCCCACCATCACCTCTTTATAACCTCACTCCTAAATGGATAACTCTAGCATATGAGGATGTGCACATGAGGCCATGTGACCAACAAATTCAGCCACTGTCCTTTTTGTTGATCTGGGTGGAGACCAAAGAAATTGGAAACTGAGTATATTTTTTCCTTTCTTCAAATTTTTGGGGCTATTATACTAGATAATTTGAATTTTTCAACAGTTGGTAAATAGTCGTTCATGGGATTGATTATCCATCATATATGTTAATTACCAAGTGTCCAGGGATAATATTTTTGTCTATACTATTCAATGTTAAAGTTGATATGATTTCACCATGAGTGAATGATGTACATTACACTAAATATTAATTTATTAATTTTTCTATTTTTCAATTTTTCAATTATTGAAAGGATTAACCGTTTTATGAATCATAATACGCACATAAAGAGTACACATTCCATGCATATTTCATGCCAAGTAGTTGAATATGTAGGTTTTTTTCAATTTATGATAATGTTCCTTGTGTGTTATTCCATGTTTCTACATATGTATTATGTTTCTATGTGTTATATTCTTATGATAAATGCATTTTATGAAATAAATTTCTTTTCATGGGCTAAATATAATTTGTTTGTTTGTATGAAATAATTGGCTATGATTATAATGGGAGAATGTTTTCCATTGTATGCTATATGGGTCCCTTTTAACTATGAATAGGTAAGCTGTGCAATCAAGGGATCCTTTAGAATTATATATATATATATATAATAGACCTTATTAAATATGAAATCTGTGTAATTTTTTGTCTGAAATGATTTGGTTAACTTCAAAAATGAACAATTGTTCCCACGTAGTTAGTTATAAATTTTTCTTATGATATGACCCATTAATGTGTTTTTAATATTTAAATAAATTATGAAACTATTATTAGGTTTCATTATGATGAACCCAAGTTGGAATAATGGGATACATGTAGGCCTTTTTAACTACTAAATTGAATTTATTTTAATAAATTTTCTAATTATGACTGAATGTCAAGTAGTGAAAATGGTTTTAAAAAGGAAGTCTATCGTAATTATCCTACATTCCACCAATCTGTTGGTAAATTTTTTTAAATGGTTTAAAGATTAAAATTTTATTAAATTAAATTTTTAAAAATGTAACCCAAGTTTTTTTCCATTGTTTAAACCCTCATGTGAGGGTAGTTTAATTTTTTATTTGAGTTCCCTTGTATTGAAAACATTGGAGTTTCTCAAAGGACTTTTCAATTATGGGAAATGGATTAAATGTTTGGATATAGAACTAGAGACTTCTTATTGCATGACCTAGTACTGGAGTCGACTCTTATGCTCACGTGAGGGGATTTCCCATGGATGGTAGCACCCCTTAGTTTAAATTTCATCTACTATCATGGTATTTCTAACATTTTAGTGTCGATTGGGTGTTCATGTGAAATTTTCCCTTTTATGACTCATCATTTCTATATTAAACCCATGTTTGGATGGATGGTCATGTTTTATATGGCAATGTTATAGGTGTGATCATCGATCAATGATTGGATTCAACTCTTTAGTTAGGCCTTAGGCATGGTCGACCACTTCCTAGGTCATTTGACCAATTATTTTCATCAGTGATGGATGACATGGTAAGTCTTCATACATGTTAATTCTATTTCATGGGCCATTTGATACATAAATTTATAGGGTGGACAAACATTGAGTAGTATCTGAGATGTTTCAATTTCTTCTTCAATTTTGGGGTATTATGCATTGGAATATGTGGTAACCATAATGTTTCTAAACGAAAAAATGAACCTGTTGAGTTTAGAGTAATTATCAATCCTTATGCCATTGATTGAATTCTCAGGTCATATTTGTGGTGGAATGACATGGGAATGAAAAGGAATCAAGTCCATAATAATAATCTAGATGAATTTTAGAGAGATCATTTTTTTGAAATAATGGTTGGTTTGGATTTTAATTTCATGACAATTGTTTAAATTTTTTTTTATTATGGATTTTCTAACCTATCATACTTTGTAATTGGTAGTTTATCTCTTATTTTATGATAATGAAAATGATAAGTTGATGAGTTTCATATCAGTTCTATTTAATATATTTTCTTCTATTTATAAGGATTATATATAAATTGGACCATTGGAGAATGGTTTAGCATGATTAAATGACGGAGAATATTGTGATGTTAAATCATGTCAGTTATTTATCAACACCATGAAATTGGTGGGGTTAATGGTTTATGTATCCTTTTATAAACACTATTTTTCTAATATGGGGTTCATTGGTTTAATCGGAATGATTAAAAAATTCTTCGTGGGTGAAAAATGGCTTTGAGATCAGTCAGAAATGGGCATGCATCAGTGGGTGAGGATGATCATATTTATTGAAGACAACCAATTGTGGTTTGACCATTATTATTTTCTATATTTGGAGATGATTAACTGGAAATGATTATTTCTACCTAGTTTATTCTATTATGTGCTGAGCATATACCCAATCGTGACATCTTCACTAATACACTATCAAATCATCAGTTATATGTCGCGATAAAGATTGAATGTTTTTGGGAATTCATCGAAATCTATTGTGTGTTTCACACTAAAAATGTAGATCTTATATATGATTTATTCATCTTGAGTGACACATGGTTTATCAAGTAGGAATTCAATAGACAGACCTATAGATACCAGTCACTTCTGTTGACTTGATCGGTATACGGGTGTCGTTCTGGGATCAATCAAACATTAGTTATGAACTTCAGTGATCATGTTTGTGGGAAATGAGATATTCCGTGGGAGAAGGAATCACCATTTTCATTGAAATTCCATCCATCAATGTTGAGCTCCATTTAGAACAATCATCTAGAGTGGATTTCTAGTTTTCTATCTTGTTCATAAGAATTGTCTGTGAAGGGCCATTTCACATATATCATCAGGTGAGATGAGTGTTATTTGTATCGGGTATGGATTTTCATGAGGATATGGCTCGACCAGGATAAATAAAAATTTTGGGGAATTGACCTTCTATCAATTAAAAAAATATTTTACCAGATTGATGAAAGACTTCAGTCATGTTATTAATGAATTTCCAAAATTAGAGGTGTCGTTGCTCAAAATTGACAATCCTTTGAAATGTTTGAGAAATATGGTGGGGAGAACAACCAGATAGATTAATAAAGAGACAAAGACATGGCCATTTTACTATATTAGCAGGTTTGATTAAGAACTATCATAGTATATTTGTTGTTTAATGAGAATTATCTCAGATCATATTAGCTTATGTTCTCTATTCTTGGAAAATGATTACAGATTCTATGGATATTTGGAATGACAACACGATTATTAAGAAGAGTCTCCATGACCCTCATAGGTCAGGTGATGTTTTCATTGTTTCTAGAGGCTTATTAATGATGTGAAGTTCTTAGGTGGGGATGTTGTGATGACCCTTGTTTTGAACCGAACAAAATTATAAGTGATTTGGATTTTTGTGGTTAATAGATGGGATATTATTGAAACTGAGCATTAGAACTATTAGAACCTAAAATCGCATGTTTGGGTGCACATTTTGTGTGGAACTGTATAACCCTTAGCAGCAGACCGTACAACCTACTGTAGGTTTTCATAGGTATTGTGCACATGCTATGAATGGTGTAGCCAAAACTGTGTGATGTATTTCCATTTAGATATATTATAAATTAATTTTATATGATCATAAAAGTATATTTAATGAGATTTTAATGTAATTTTTAAATAAAAGATACATTTTTTAATAATTATAATAGTATTATTATTATTATTATTATTATTATAAATTTTTTTGTTTTTATGATACCCATAAGGGGTTTCCCCTGCATTCCTTCTTCCCCAAGAGACCCGTGTAGTGATCACATCCCCTTCCTCTCCATGAAACACTTGATGCAACCCTTGTAACCTCCTCATTTCACACTAGTTTCACCTAGTTTCCTTTCATTCTCCACTTTATTCATAAATTTATTCTCTCATCTAACTTATCCTTTTTCTTTCTAACTGATATTTTTCCTCTGAGTCTCCCAATGAGGTCTACGAAAACCATAGGATTTAGGTAACATGGTTTTTAGTTTTCTTTTACTCATAGGGTGTGTATTTCCTCTTCTATGACCCCTTTGGTTTGGGTTCTAGAAACCACTACCGAAGGTGAACTAGTTTTGTTCATCTCGGACCTTGGTTGAAAAGTTTTTGTATGTTTTCATATATTCTTCATTTTTCCTCAATATAATTTAATGGGTTTTCATAGATAGTTGGTTACTATTATTTTTTTAAGTTCATTGACTTTTAAATATTATCTATTGGTTACTACCTCTGTCTAAGGATGAATTTTACATGAACTTTGATGTTTCACACAATTTAATTTAGGTTATTTACTCATTTTTACACCGCTCATGTTTTTTCTATAGTGCCTTAAACCTTTCCAAATTTTTCTGAGTTCCTATTATTCATGGTAAAGGGTTTTGATCATCTTAAAGGGTTTTTACTCACATAATGATGTATGCGTGTTTGTCAATATATATATCTTCCATGAACATATTCCCTCATGTAGAGGGGAATATGTACACTATATAAGTTGTTGTATATTGGAATGTATGTGGGTCTAATTATGTTGCAGACATGAGTGGTTTTTTCTAAAAGTGTATTGTGACAATCTGTTGGGATTTGTCATCAAATTGTGGTAGAGTCAAATAATTTTTCATTAATTTAAATAACTCATTAAATAAATTCTGACAACACTTTTATTAGATTTTAATTTATGTATTAATATAATTATATTAATTTCATTTAAAATTTGAATCGATTATGAATCATGATAGGGGTGTTAAATGTGATAAATTATTTCCTGACAAGAAATTTCATGATTTTATAACAAAAACACTCAAATGAAGGAGTGTTGTCTTAAATATAGAAATTTGTTAGTATATATTCTTGTGTTCCTCCCTCGTATATTTGTTTATTATTTTATAAAATGTTGTATGTTTGGTGTTCATCATGTTGACATTGGGCCATATTAATGTAATGAAATATGTGCCCTCTTTTTGTTGCATACTGTGTAATGAATTGACATGATGTGAAGCTATTTTCATGTCATTAAATGAAGTGTCCCTTGTCTCATATGTGTGTCAATGAACCCAATACACCATATGGGTGTTTAGTCCCTTTAATCATGAAATTCATAACAGGCCATTTGAGTTGTTTCAAGGACATTTTCCATGATATTTGACTCGTTGAGCATGGTAAGTTAATTTTACCTATTTTATTAATTTGAAGGAGAGGTTCTAAAAGGAATGGATATTGAATTATAGGGGTTCCACTCATAAAATAAATCTAATGGAATTATATGGATTGAACCCATGGGAAGGAAATTTAATTCCTTTTTTATTACACATTAGTAAATAATTTCCATTATATTTATTTCCTAAATGGATTTTACCTTGGATAATGATACAGATGAGATTTTATTGCCTCATGTATTAAATTATGAATTTGGAAATGTGTCTTATACTATCTGAGAAAAATTATTCTTACCATTTGCTGCTATAGGATGTTGGTATAAACTAATTGTTTTTGTTTAAATTATTTATTTAATGATTATGTAATTCATTTGATATATCTAGCATTCCACACGCGATGAAATAAATTTAATCGTCCAGATTAAATTATAATTTTACATTTTAAACAATCCATTGGATCTCTATAGGTCAATAGGCATGGAGACTCACACCTACAACCACCCAATTGGTGTACCGGACTTTGAAATTATTAATACATGGTATGTTTGACTTTAAGGACCAATAATAAAATGTATAAATTATATATTACCATCATCAAATTTTGAATTATAATAATAATAAATTTTGTATTTTATTTTGATTGAATCATAATTGTTAAAATTGTTAATTAATTAGTATATTAACTACATTAGGGTTTAATGATTAAATAAACAGATTTGATATAATTATATTGATAATTAGGGGCCTGGATTAATGAAATTAATCAGTCTTATAGAAGAAAATTTTTATAAATTATTCATTGAGAGCATTCATGATAATTATTTTATGCATAATACTATAACAATGATTTCATTATTTCTATTTTGACATTACAGGATATAGATTTGATTGATATCTGAGGATTTGATGTTGATTGGCATGTTGAGTTTGTCCGGATGTGACATAGGTCTAATGTGGAAACATGAGGGCATGGTGCCTATTTATTTATACAACCTAAGGGAATGGAGCATAGGTACATAATGCATGAGGGAAGAGTTGTGACTATATGGGTGTATAATGACTTGTGATTAGTGTTGATGCCTGAGGGCTGGGTGCATGTTTTCATACTACAAGAGGGATAGGTGTAATAGTACAAAATTATTTATTATAGGGTATATGATGATATACATTTTCCGGTGGATTAGATCATAGTCACATGATGTCGGAGAGAGGGATTCCAATTATTCATATGGGTAAAATTCTGGACATCCTCCGAATAAAGGATGTATGTTTGTGATATTTTATTAGTGGTTCATACTCTGTAGGAGAATCTACCAGATATTTCGATGATCTAACCTGATTTAGGGTGATCTACAAATAGACAAAGAAACCTGGTTGAGTGACGAAGTTAGTATAGCCAATAGGTGTCCCTTTGAAACCTAGGTGTGTTGTTTATTTATTAATCACTTTTTTTCTCCCTATACATACTCACTACATAACATTATAAATTATTTAATGGATTATCCATGACAAAATTAGTTCTAGACAACTGAGATTACTATCTCACACACAACATATACACTATTTAGTAGTTGATTGTATCTACTTATTTTTAGGTATTTGGATTCATTTCATCTGTCGTGATGTGTACATGGGAGAAATGGAGCATAATAATGGGCTCTTTATTATTATGTTTTAGGATTTTACTATTTTTTTCAATTATTATTTATTACTTATATTACCTTATTGTAACAACTGACATTATATGCTTCATTTTATAGAATTGGCAGTAAATTGTTTATTTTTATTCATTTGTTATATTCTTATTCCACTACGTGCCTTTCTAATATTAGTAAATACACAATTTTTTTATATTTATTACTTCATAAATAGATATGTTACTCTGATATGAGGGAATATTCTCCCTATTATCACTTATTTAGACTCTCCATTCTAGTCAGTAGTCTCTAGTATATATAGAGGCACACTTGAGTCCATATGACCCAACTGTTTGACCATTGTATTGGTGAGGAGATGGGTTGAGATGTTATTGAGTCACATTATAGACTCATATATAACTAGATCACACATCTAGGATTCTTATTGAAGTAGGCCATGAATTTTTAAAATATTTAATTTTAAATTTATTTAATCATTTTGATATTTTTTATTTCATGTAACATTTAATATAGGTTTTGATATTTGAAAAACGAAATTATAATTAATTTTTAGGCTACACCAAGATAAAACTTTTATACATTCTTCATCAAATAATATTTCTCTATACCAAACCACAACATGACTTTCATTATATGCAATATAGAGTATCTGCGAAACAACTTATTATTATTTTTATTATTTAATTGATATGGTCCAAACATAGCCACTAAACATAATAACATGAATATTAGTAAATAATTTTTAATTATTATTTAATGTTTTAAAACATATTCATAATAAAATATATAGTTATTTGTGAAGTTTTTATATGATTGAAAATAATATTTTCTCAAATGAACTACATTTTATGTTATTCTTTAACCAATAATAAAATTAATTCTATACACTTCTAGAATGTTAATTTGGAAAAATAAAATATTTTTTTGAATCAAATAAATAAAAAATAATTTAGGGTGAATTTTTGGGTACTTTATAAAGACTTCAATTTCAAATGAATAGTAGAAAATACAGAATTATAATTCAAAACAGCTTTTTCATTTGATTTATTTATATTTATAATGTAAATTTTATTTTTATTTTTACTTATTAATAAGTAAAATTTTACATAAATTAGACCAATTTAATTTATTATAACAAATTTAACTTTCAAATTGGATATTATACTTTTCAATCATTTAATCATTTTCTCTTAAAAAATAAACTTTCATAAGAAATCTCCTGGATTGATCTTAAATTAATTTCTTTGAATTTCTTTTATAATTTGGAAAATGGACGAAATATTTGGAATAGTAAAAATATTAAATTTCATGTAATTTTATCATATTTTTTTAAAAACAATTTAGTGCAATTAATTAAAATTAATTAAAGCGATTAATGAAATGATTAGTTTACTTTGTTGTAAAATTTTATTCTTAAGGGAAAACTAGCTTATATACATGTAGAAAATTCATTTTCTGACAATATTTCAACCATATCCCTTCTATATTTTAATTTTATGAGTTAGTGGGAGACTATTTTAGGAATGTGACCTATATAATATGTTATGTTAGTGAAAAAAGGAATAAAATTTGAACCATCATTGCCTTTGACATTTATAAAGCCTTGAGATATTGATTTAAAAAAACATTAGTTATCCTATATAATTTATTTAAAATATTATATAGTTTTTCAAGATATTAATTTATACATAATTTTTTTATATGAATTATTTATTTTAAATTATTATGAAATAAAATATGTAGTAAATATTAAGAGATTAATTGACAAAAATAAATGAAACTAAAAATATTAATAGTGAATTAAATTTGTTGGATTATTGTATTTAATTTTCTTAGTTTAATTAATAATAAAAAAATTTTGTGAACATACTATATTCAATATCTTCATTGTTGTTCATTTTTTTAAATTATAATTAATTCAATAATGTCAAAATTTACATTAATTTTCCTTTTGTATCAAATGATATTGTATTAAAAGATTTAAAAATTACTAAATATAATATATTACAAAAATGAATTTTATATGTTAAGAAATCTAATAAATTATCAATAAATAGAAAAATTGTTATTTTTTATTGGATATATTGATCTTTAAATAGAAAAAATATTGTTAGCCATGTTATAGCTAGTGTAGTGTTTTTACACGTTACAACCACTTTTTTTAAAATTAATTTCCAGCACACATGTGATTTACATTTTGTATATTATATTTATTATTTAGAATTATGTGGGTATTTGTTTTATAAAAATTCAAAATTTAATTTATTATGAATTGTTAAATTAAAATTTTCATTAATCAGCTTTCATTAATTGAAACTAAAATGATCAAAATGGGGAAACATGTAAGTTAAGGTAATTTTTTTAAAAAATTCACTTTTTTGGATGAGGTTATTTTTAACATAAAACAAATTTAATCCATTATGATTCTTTATAAAGAACATTATGTATGTGGTACCTCCCAATATATTTTACCTTTTGGTCATTACAAGAATTCCACTCCTCCTCCTGTATAAAAAAGGTGCTAACTTCTACACTTCCTCAGACCTATAAAGCCACAATGGATATTACCAAACTGGAAACAATTATCTATACAATTATCATCATTAATCCTATAATATTATATTATATTATATATAAATCCTTGGAATATCATTGATTCAACCCAAAAGTAGTTACCAAAATAAGAGGTAACATCCATCAACTAACACTGTAGTTTGACTTTCATTCTCAACCACATAAATTTATATTATTTCATGATTATATAATATCCTAAATAGAATAAAAATAAAAAAATTATATTATTATAATGTTTTTACCAACACCTATACACACTTCCAACAAATGGGTAAGGACATTGTAGGTTGAGTCTAGAGAGAACTACCACCTTATGAAACATTGTAGTTCGTTATTCCATTACCACATCCCATTGTTGGGAACAATTATAGAAATAATGTTTTTATATGATATATTTGATATTTATTTGTTATTTATTATTATTTAATTATAATATAATCCTTTCCTCCATTATTTATATTTTGTGAAAATATGATTACGTTTTTTGTGGGCGTGTTGACTACCACCTCCTCAAATCGATGGGATTTGTTCACACATTGAATGAAATTTATTTAGGATTGTTTTAGTATTATTATTTTTTTTTGACATAAAATTTCTAAAGTAATGGTAATATAAATATATACACATATTTATAATTTATAAAATTTCATTCAATATGAGAAGAAAATATAAACAATGTTCATATGTATGTAAAACCTACCATCTCTTTGAAAGGTGTATCCCATCTCAAAATTCAATATTTTATATGTTATCATATATATATATATATTGAATATAAATGATATTTATATAAATATTTAAATTATTTGAAAAATTAAATCATTATCTATGTAATATTATCAAAAATAAAAATTCAACCCAAATATAAAAAACAAATCAGATAATACCCATAATGCTACATTAACATGGAAGTAGTAATAAGTTGGTAAAGTAAAGTCATAATAAAATCTGATATGATATTAAATATAATCATATATTTATCTATACTATTTATAATAATATTATACTTATTATTCAAGAGATTTTAACATGTACTATGAAAATCAATACATAAGGTAAGGATTTTCCCATCACATTTTTATTTCTATGTGATTTATGGTTTATTCACTAATCCTTTATTCTAGGTGTTTTATATAAATCCCATTAATATAATCTATTAATTATACCAATATATTTATAGTTATATACAAAACCATTTCATTATCCCTCTTTCATGGGGTTTTCGGTTGAAAAGTTACTAGATCGGTTGGTAACTTTGTCTCAATTTTTCATCTCTAAGACGTAGACATGGTTATGCACTTATATATTTTTTGAGGTGTATAATAACCCTATGAAATGATATATCAAAAATATCAATATTTTCATGATATTTACGAAATCAAATAATTTTGTTATTTCATTGGTATTACGATTCATGTTACCAAAGTGGTACTAGTTTATTGCTACAATCTGTTCGTTTATCAAGATTATTTTTATTTATACATCCATTAATATGATATAATAATTCATATATCAATAAATATCATTCATTTTATTATTATATATTTATTAAGGATATATTCATGTAATTATATCAATTTTAAAATTATTTTTAGTCAATATAATTAATATAAAGTTTTTATGAAAATTAGACATTAATTATCATTTCAATATAATATCTGTGTTATTTAAAAACAATTTAGTTCAAAAAATGTTTTGTGAAAAATTTTTAATATTAATCTATGATCGATAAAATAAAATTTTACCCATTCATACCTTTTAAGGAAATTATTTTTTAAAAAATCAATCTTCTTTTCATTTTATAGTCAAGAAATATTTCTAAACATATTATGACACAAAAGGAATGTTTGGAATATATAGATTTATATGTCATCATGTATGTAATTTATTTGATGTGTTTTTTTAATGGTTACATGATTGGTTTTTAATAAAAATATCAACCTAACAATGAAGACATTCACTGTTTTTAATTTATTTTCAATGAAAAGGATTTTCAAAAACGTTTTTAAGATATCTATATAAGATTCAAATTATTTTCAAAGAAAAATGTATTGAAAATAATTTGAATGTTTATTTATAAATCATCCAGAAAAAACAATATAAATGTATTCAATCTTAATTTATACGTTTTCAGTGTAATTTTCTATTAAAATGGTTTTCAAAAAGTTTTATTTTTTGAATTTTTTAAAGACGAATGGATACCTTCCTCATTTAATTATTAAAAAAAAATTATAAAAAATTTTGTTCCATATAAGAAGAAATCTTTTAGCTTTACTGATGAAATATTGGTTATATAATCCATTGGATAAATTCATATTCCTTCAGTAAATGGTTTATTTTTTTTATGGAATTATTTTTTTGGAAACCTGTTTATTTTAAACAATAAGTATTCTTAAGAATCCAAATTTCTTTCATGGGTTTTGTATTGGTGAAATGATTATCAAACATGCCTTTTTTACAATGTATTATATAATAACATGTTTATGAAACCTATTTCAATTCATGGATTATTATATGTTAAATTTTTATTATATAGTGGAACCCGTATTTATGATTACATTTTTAGATGGATGGGAATAATATATTTTGTCAGTGCATTGGGTGATGATATATATCTAATGAGATATGCATGGATCAAATGGGGATTGAACTCAATTAATAAATTAATTTTACCACTAACATGGTCTTGAGAGTGAAACTCTAATACCGATATGGTTAGGGGATTGATCCATGACTACTTAAATACTATGGGGCCTAAACCCCTAAAACAATTAAAAATGTGGAAATGGTCCTGGATAACATTGGAAATCAATTAATTTTCTTATGCAACTTCTAAAATTCAATTTCTAATTCCTAGATTTTTCTTTCAATTAATATTATCTGAATTCCACCATTATTAATTTCTTATGATCAAGTAATATTAATTCCATGTGTAATGTTTATGATCTTTGTTATACGGGGTATGACCGTATAATGTTATGATCATACAATCATACCCTTATTTCATGTAATGCTTACATATCTCTTTTATTTTCTAGTATTGAGTATATGAGCTAAAAATTTATTGTGTTTCCTTTCCCTGGGTTACATATAATGGTTTTATGTTGATGTACTAAAGGGGAATACATTTGTGGGAAACATTTAATATGTTTCACTATGTTTGATAATTTTATTACAATTTTCCAAAGTCACAGGACTATTAATGTCCCTAGGCTGTATATTTGTAATGTGATGAAAATTAACTAAAAATGATCTTATATCGTTATATGTTATGCCTGGGTCACTATAGATTGTTAGAATAGAATAGTTTAGTAATCATTTCAAATATGTGATGAGAAAAAATCTATTATATCCCTATTGATTTTTATAACCATAAATCTATGGATGTATCAAAGGATAAGGCTAAGGTGTCATATATTAAAAAATGTTTCATAATTAGGACATAACATAATTGATATTTTTATGATTATGATGTTTTCAAATATGATATGAATTTTTAAAACAATATTTTTGGGTTTTAGTCAATGTAGGGGAAAACAAGGAACTGGGTTAACATTGAATGTTATAGAAATTTTTTTGATGAGAAGTCGAATGTGATGATCACTAGAGATAATGATATTTTGATCCCAACTAATTAGTTTTATAGATACATGATTTATAATGTGTACTTTAACAAACTCTCAAACTGTATAAAGAATTTTAGGAATTTATTTACTAAGTGTCCAAGTAATACAGACCATCAAGGAAAGATGATTTAGTTTCATACATATTGAAAAATATGGGAAAGAACACCCAAGTAATTGGTTGAGTGGAATAGGAAGATGTTTTTATTGTGTAAAAGATTGACATAAATAATGTACTACAATGGTAAAATGAAATGATTAGTTTATGAAGTGGACTGGAATATTTACCTCTTAAGACAACATCATTGGTTAAATACTTTATTTGAGGAATGAATTTATGTTATTCAAATCAATATCCAATGGTGAAATATAACAAAGATAATCCTTAAAGGGGAATGATTAATGGTTTAATTACTAATGATTATGATACTAAATGTGATATGTGAATGGAAATAAGTATTATATAATAGGATGAGGTATTATTTTTGATATCTTAATGATTTGGTGGAATAGTGGAAGTGTTTATTTATTTGGAATAAATAATTATGAATTGTGAAATCAGTAAGGATTTTTTAGTTTTTCATCTATTAATCAATTAAAATAATTTGATGAATGATTTTGGTGGACTATAAAAGTAATTTAATAGAAAGTTGATATTCATATTAAATTTAGTATAATGGGAAATATAACCCTTAATATGATCCTATGGTTGAGATGATGATTTTTGGATATAGATATGGTGGATAATAATAAGTAAATTGGATTGAACTTCATTCTTTGGAATTTATTATAGACATGTTGAAAAATGTGGTTTAGTCAATCATTGATGAAATTTAATCAATTTTTGGATTTAAGGAATATATCAAACAAACTTTTAAATAATAAATAATTCATGTTTTCAAAATAGATTTATGGTAATTCAATTTATTTACGTGTTTCAATATAATATTTGATGAAGGTATTCACGTATTTGGTATGTGAAAGATAAAAGCTACTTATGATATATGGGGGATAAATATTAATTTGATTTTAATTATTTCCACATTATTTCGATTATTATGCATTGATTTAAAAAATTGTTAAGGTTAAACATTTGATTATGTTTTATAGATAAAATTATTGTATCACCATAAAATGATTTAGGAATATTTGATGACATGTGATAACAAGTTGTTGTTATAAAGACAAATAAAATTACATATCATCAGATATATGGAACTCATGATATGATAATTCAACAAGAACGATATTTTTATTCATTTAATAAACTAATAGATGAGGTGGTAATTGATATGGAAACATCAATGGGTTGGATTTTCATTAAATCATGTATGTATATTTTTTTAAAAAAAATTATCAAATTAATGAAAAAGGGTTTTCAAATAAAATTGATTTAGGTTATCATAATCTTTTATAACATAAATGACCTTTTCAATACAATTTATGTTATATATTATTTATTCTAATATTTATACTAATAATGTTATCTATAAATCTCTACAGGAATATTATAATTATAATTCTCTTATGTGTCCTTGTATTCACTTGCCACCTACATTATCACATGTGGAAACACTATTATGATTTAATTTGGGTAACCAATATGATTCCAATATTTCATTTTTAGTAGAATTTTTAGTATTCATTTTCACTATGTGGGATTCTATGAATGGAAATTATATGTGTTAAACCGTGATTATGCAAAATCATTCCCCTATCCTCTGTTGAGACGGACTCCAATATTGTGTTGAGCTCTATCACCGAGACCTCCTCCTCTCCCTGGAATATCACTAACTTGATCTATAAGTTCATGGATCTCCTCTCTGGTGACATGTAGATTCTTCATACGTGGCATTAGGGCAATCAGGTGTCTTACTTCTTGAACCCCTTCGCTTCCCCGGAATGTCCCATTTTGGAGTTTTATTCCCTTGGATCCACCACCCTTGTGGGGTGGCCCATGTTATCAGGGATGCTCTTTCCCTTCACATATTCACGCTGCCTTGATTTGTACTGCTCCTACTTCCCTTTAATAAATAAAATAAATTTTTTGTGGAATAAGTATTTTTAATTTTTTTTATAAAAGTAAAACATGAAGATAAAAAATATATAATTTTTATAATAAAATTAAATTTATATAATTTTATAAATATAATTTCATACAATAAAAAAAAATTTATTTCATAATGTAAGATTTATCTTAGGCTGAAATTTTTTGGTTATTCTAAAAAACCATCAAAATAGGATGAATAGTAAAAAATAATGACTTTTAATTCAAAACAGTTTTTTCATCCAATTAATTTCAATTTTTCAAATACATTTTTCTTTGCATTTAAAAATAATTTCAAATAATTTTTCATAAATTTATCAAATTAAGGCCATATTTTCTAATTACACATTGAAATTGTTTATAATGTTATTTATTGCTGTTAAACATTTTAACATTGAAAACATGTTTTCATGACACAGCTACACGATCAATTTTTAATTAAGTTCTTCCACTTATATGTTTATAATTTGGAAAATTGTACTCTATATTTGGAATCAGGATAATTTATAATTCCTTGTAATTTATTTGTTGTTTTGGACTAAAATATTAATAAAATGTATTAAAATTAATTATAGTGATTAATGTAAATAATAATTTACTAATTGGATAAAAATTAATAATAAGTGTAAAATAAACTCGGATCTTATCAAAAATATTTTTGATTACCCTATTTTGACTATATCTGCTCTTTGATTTGAATTTATGTGTTTGTGGGGCACTATTTCATTATAATGACCTACATAATTTGTTATGTAAGTGAAAAGACAAAATTGGATCCTTCCATACATTTAATAATTAAAAATATTTAAGATAAAGAAAAAACAACATTAGTTCAGTTTCACAGATAATTATAATGGAATTTTTTAATATAATTAATTTATATTAAATTTTCTGTGGTGAATTATTTATATTAACTAGTTATGGAATGCTAAATGAAATAATTATTTAGTTAATAATTAATTAAAATAACTGATAATAAACATATTAAAAGTGAATTACATTGATTGAATTTTTTTATTTCATTTCATTGATGAATATATAATTTTTCAAATGATTTAAAATTAATTTAGTCAAATTCCATATTTTTCTTTATGTTTATTATTTAAAATTATTGAAATAATGTCAAAAATAAAAATAAATTTATTTTATATCAAATGACATTTCATTAAATGAATTAAAATTTACTTAAAACCATATATTTTTAAAAATAATAGATATCAATAGATATACAATATTATATATTCATGGGACAATTTTTCATTTATAATGATCAAATATAACTTTAATGTGAAAAAACATCATTACCACAATTATTGATAAAGTATTGTTTTTTCATGTTACATGAGAATATTTTAAAATAAATTTACAACACAAATTGGATTCTAATTTTTAAATTATATATAAAATTTATAATTCAAGGGGTCTATTTATTTTAATAAATCTCACTTTAGTTCATTATTAATGTTTTAATTACATACGTGATAAAACTAGTTTCCCTAATTAAAACAAAAATGATAAAGGTGGGGAAAAATTAATGTTAAGAAACAAACATATAAAAATAAATAAATTTTACTGTGGTGCTAGTTTTTTCGACCATAATTTCCATTTAATCCATTTTTTTACCTTTTTAAGAACAATACGTACGTGATACCTCAATAAATTACATTTTGTTATTTACCAAAATGTCACTCCTCCACTATAAAAAGAGCACCCTCCCCCTCATTTATTTACACCTCTCAATCCACTTTAAATCATAAAAACCCTACCTATATAAGATATAAACATTAAAAAATTCATCACATGGGAATAAAATTTTTCATAGAGATAACTATGTAATCTCTTTCGTGAAAACTAAAAAGAGTTAAACAAAGAGGAGATAACATCCTTCGACAATAAATTTTTCTTTATTTGATTTTCCCACCACTCTAAGTACTATTATTATATGATTATATAATATTATAGGTATCGTTAATTTACTTTTATGTTGAAATTATAATGGTTAGACCTAAACCTACACAAACATCCATCAAATGTATAAAAAACATTTCATTCACGTGTACTATGAAATACCTCGTCATGAAATTATGTCGTTTTTTTTCAATTACCACCTATCATTGTTAAAAATTATGATGGAAATAAATTTTTTGATATTATTTATATGATATATATTTTTTATTTATTTTTATTCCATTTTTATATAAAACAAACATATATGCATTGCATTTGATTCTAATAAGATAACATCGTTTGTAGACATGTGTACTACTTCCTCCTCAATGCAATGTGATTAGTTAATACTTTGTATGGAATGTATTATGTAATGTTTTAGTGTATTTATGTGATATTTATTACATAATAATTATAATATAATTATAATTTAAACATATTCATATTTTTTATTTACTATATTTCATTCATTACAACATTAAAATTGAAACATTGTTCTTACGTATGTACGACCTACCATCTTTATGAACAATGTATTCCATTTAATATTTACATATTTTATAGATTTTTATATATAACATTATAGTAAATAATTATGATATTTATATGATTTTGTACATTATAAAAATATATAAATCATGATCAAGGTGAGGGGATCAATAATAACAAGTCAAAACATATATAAAAATGATGATATTACATAAAACATGACATTAACATGAAATTAGTAATTAATGTGTAATATAAAGTCATAATAGAATATTAAATGGTATTATAAAAAATAATATGGTTCTATGATAAATTTATAATAAACTAATACATATTACACATGAGGTATGAACCTGTATGGAGGAAAAATTACTTAAGGTATGGGTATTCTGATCTAACATTTATTAATGTGAGATTTATGCTTTATTCACAACTCATTTATTTTATGTTGTGTATATACATCCAAAAAAATTATTATATTATTAATACCATAAGATTTATTTTTTTATTTAAATATCAATTTGATGATATTTCCTTCAAGGATTTTATGGTTAAAATATTACCAAATCAGAAATGTAATTATGTCTCAATATTCTTTCTTTGAGGCAGATAACATGTTAGGCACCTATATTCTTCTTCTAGGTGTATAAAAACAAATTATCCTGTAATATATTGAATATTGTAATTTTCATTATATTTTTAAATAAAATTAATTTTATTATTTATTAGGGATTATGATTCAATGATAACAATGTGGTAATAGTTTACTTCTACAATCTCATCCTTTATAGAGATATTTTATGATTATACATCCATCGATTGAATAGTATGAACTATATATAGATAAATATCATGGATTTTTTTCTCCTCTGATTATTCATTTTATCATCATGTAATGGTACCATTTCCACTATCTGGAACATAAGATAATTATTAACTTTGTTTAGAAAATCCCCTAATATTACTATTTTGGGTTGAATATTTTTGTTCTGTAAAAACAATGATTTCAAAAAAAATTTTTAAAAAATGTATAATATTGTTCAATGGTCAATTAAATTAATTTTTACCCATGTTTTTTCCTTTAAAAAATGGGATTTTTTAGAAATTAAAATTCTTATCATTTTCCTATTGAGGAACCTTTATATACTATTTATATATTTAAAAGAATGTTCCGCATGTATGGATTTAACAGCTTCCATGACCGTCATTTATTTGAAGCATCATTTTCATGTTATAAAAAATTAATTAATTTTTTTCTTAATATTATCTACATTATTTATAATTAAGTTACTTTCAAATAAAAACTTTTTCAAAATGTTTTCAATATATCCTATTTGGTTTTAATGTATTTTTAAAGAAAAATAATTTCGAAATTTTTCAAGATTCTTTTTTATTTTTCCAAGGAAAGAGGATTTCAAAATGATTTCATTATTTTTATAAAAGTATTCAAGGTTATTTTTAAATAAAATTATTTTAAAAATGTGTTATGTTTCAAATTTTATTTATTTATTCAATAGAATATGGGATATTTTCCTAAAGAAATATTCTTAATTGATTTTTATAATATTATGTTCCATATAAGGTGACATTTATTCGTGTTACTCGGTCCATAATAGGTATATGATACAAGGGTTCCAATTATATTATTTATATAAATGGTTTATCTTTTTTATGGAATAATATTTATGAAACCCATTTCACCTTTATAGGTTATACACTTATGAAATCCACTTCTTTTCACATGTTATGATTTAATGAAATGATTATGGAACCTTCCTCTTTTCAATAGGCTATGATATGATAACATGTTTATGATACCCATTTCAATTCACAGTTTATGGTATGATGTATTATTTAGATCTAGTTGTACACATATATATTATGTTATTATAATATTGGTGATAACTATATATCACTTTAATTCATTTCATATTGATTTATATCTAATGATATAAACATTGATAGAATGGGTGGTAAACTCTGTTCAGTAAAAGATTTTATCCCCATGATGGTCTTGGGAGTGAACCTTAACTATTAAGAGAGTCTTGGGAGTGAACCATGACTAAAAAGATGGTATGGGGAGGGAACCCATACTAATAATATTTAATTCTCTATAAAACCTAAAAACAATGGAAATCTTTTTAAATTATTATGTGTGTTCCAAAATTCCATGCATTATTCCTATGTAATGATTTTATGGATTATGACATTGATTCGATTTTGATTTATTTATTATGTAAAATCAATATTTATTCCATGAATCATTTTTATAATCATTGATGTAATTTTTATGACCATCTATTACTATGATGATCTTATCATTCTGTTGTTCATATGTTATGCATACATATCGTCTTTATTTATCATTACTGGGCATCTAAGCTCTCCTATTCTTATGTTTTGTTTTTGTGGGTTATAAATAATATTTTAATGTATATGTACTGAAGGGGAAGATATTTGGGAGAAATATTTATCATATTTCACTAAGTTAGTAGCTATTTTTTCATGTTTCCAAATACACTAATCTATTAAAGTCCTCAAGGATGTATTTTTTTAATGTACATAATATTCATATTAAATGATGTAATATCCATGTTTGATATTTTTGGTACTACATAACTATGTTATGTTCAATTTAATTAATATTATTATTTATAATGTGGACCAGCGATATTCCATGTTAAATAGGGTATTTTTAGATGCACATGCCTCTACGAGTTCTTTAATAGAACTGGTACATAAATAAGTCACAGAAATTGATGTCAAAGAATCAGACCATCATCCATTCCAGAAAAAATATTTTTTTACATGAAAATTGAATGATATCACTAAATTATATTAAAATAACATCAATTCATTAAAAAACCATTAATGAAAAAGTGATCTACTATGAAAATCTAGAATAAGACAGCCTCTAGGTGATCTGTCTATGATAACATACCTATAAAATGTACACTGTTCATGAAAGAACATTTTTTAAAAAAATATATGTTTTTGATATTTCGAATAATCAATTAACATAGTAAAGGATTATATATATATTTTAGCAATATCATTAATTTTAAATCAAAAATAGTTCTTATAAGATAATCCAAAAAAACATACACGTAAGATGTCTATGATTTAAAGTTGATCTCAATTTGATCTTGATAAATTATAAAAATACTATATCCATCACTAATCAATCATGGATGGGTAAAACATAATTGTATCTTAATAAAAACTCTTTATTCATTATTTATACATGTAAAACTCTCAAAATGTTAGAGGAATATGGTTTAGTTCTATAGGAAAATAATTATTCTACTTTCACTAGTTTTATCAAGTGTTGAAGAACCATCAGAAGATGAATGGGAGAGGAAAAGAGTCAAGGTTTTAAGTATAAAAATTGAAATATGGTTTGGCGTATAAATAGGATATTATCTAGGTAAAAAACAAGAAAAATTAAATGTTTTTTGGTTTAATTATTACACACCTAACTAGGCTGTAGCATTGAGCTTGTGGGCTCACCAGTAGGTTGTTATCTCATCCTTGTCCAACCAGTGTTGGGGAAGAACCACCTAGAATATTCCAAAATAATTGGATGGATATTTGGGAGAGTATTGTTCTACAAACCTGTATGAAATATATTATCTAGTATGTGGATTCCACCGATTTATTGGTGGTAGTTTATATCCACCAAAGATCCCAACCTCTACATGAGCCTCTAGAAATTTGTTCCGAGACTCTTTCTACATAGAATCATACCTTCTAAATACCCATAATCGAGATGAACCAATGTTGAAATTAGTAGTTTCAAAAAAATAATGTATCTCATAAACTGAATCATGTTTGGATGTTACGAATGAATCCCTAAAAATGATATAATGTTTTTTATTATAAATATATATCCAAAAGATAAAACTTTTTCTTATAAATGGTACTTTATTAATACCTATAATTACTTTTATTGAAAACTCAGATAGTAACATGAGTTATAAGAACAAGTTTTTATTAAAATAACATTATCCAAAATAGCATTATAACATGTAATGAAATAATACATTGGGATATTATATTAATTAATGAATAATGATCAAGATATAACATTTTTACTTCTAATAATGATGTTTGAGATAGAAACATATCTTATATGAAACTTATATTTAGAAGTGAGGAATATTTTTAAAGTGGTTTATATGGTAATAATTTATATCTATTAAAAAGTGTAAATTTCATTTTGTAAAATCAAAGTGTGTAATGTGAAAAAATTATAAGATCACGATAATGATTATAACTATGTGAATAAAATTTGACTTTCCAAAACACATTAAAACCAGGGGAAAACTAAATCAATATCCACATGAATAAGGGAAAAAAATTCTATTAAATCCAATGAAATAAAAATATTATAATAATAATATATCCATGGGAATTGAATTCATCATACATAGAGAAGTCAGAACAGAAAATGTATTATGTCTTAAGCAATCTGAATTGGGACTAACAACCATTACAACTTTAGAAAAATTTTAATCCAAACACATTTAAAGATAGGGATTTTAATTGAAGATAAAATATAATGATTAAAATATAATTCATGATATGATGTCACAAATAGTTAATATGTACACCCCATAAATGAAATTAGGTACATAATAAGAAACATGTCTCATAAACATGAATTTGAATAGAAAACCTTTACCACTTATCCCAAAATCTAGAAATGTATTTTAAACTATTGAATATAAAATATAGAATACATAAAAAAAATTCTAAGAATTAATTATATAAAATTTAATTTATAATCTTCATTAATTTTCAGACACTAAACGAATTATTTCGATTTTTGACATTAGGTTTTTATTGATTGGATCATTTCTAGTAGTTTAATAATAGTGGTATCAATATTTATTCTTCATAAAATTTTATTCATTTGATGTTCATTAATTTGAATATTATTTATACTTTTTAAATATTTATAATTATTCAATTCATGTAAAGAGTTTTTTTGTATTTATCCTTGATGATTAAGTTGATTACAAGAATATTTCAGTTATTCATAAAAATCTGTAGGTTTTTTCTTAATTATGAATTTAAGTAATAATTTTACATCCTTAGAATAAGAAATAATTTTTTTTAAAAAATTTATATTTTATTTGATATCATTCTGGGCATTGTTAATTTAAACTAGGATACAAAATTTTTGAATTTATAAACATAAAAGAAACAAACTAATTTAATAGGGGTAGTATATGATATCAAAGTCCATGATCAAACCCCCAATGATAGAAATAGATAAAATATTAATTAAATAAAATAATACTAAACTAGTTACAATTTTAATTATTAAAATATAAAAAATCCAGTATTTGATTTTTTGAATAATATAGGAGAAAAAAATATAAAACTGGTGTTGGGTTGCAATGATTCATGGTTCATTATATGACATGATATAAAACATTTAGTTAACAAATATGAAGTTATCATAATAGGGTCACATCAAGTACAATGATCATGGTAAACACACTCCATTTTAAAAATTCCTAGTCTAATGACTAGGTACATTTGATTACAAAGAATGGTTTACCTGAACCCTTATTTAGACATAGATAAAAAACATACCAAATTTTCAAAGAGAAATTCCAAACCATAGATATCATATTAAATAAATCCATTCAGTCAACCTAAAATAATAAATGAAATTAAACCTAATCCCTATCCCCCCTCACAATGTTCATCTAAGAATTAATAAGGGGAAGGATAAAAATTAATTATAAATATGAAATCCTGACAAAAGTTTCATTAAAATATAAAAAATTGAATATGATAAATCCATGTTCATCACACACTACACAACACAATGAAATCAACCCCCCATGCTATCCCTGAGAGTGTGGAGAAAAATAATGATAGAAAATCCTAATAAAAATGGTGAATCACGACTCCCAATTTGGTGGGTGCATCTATATATGTGTCATTTGATGAGGCTCTGTCCAGAATGATCTCTAAATATGTGGATGAGAGTGATTTTATAGTATTTTTGTTCTGACCTCAGACATTTAGTATATCACTTTGTATCTTTATATTATCTCTATTTCCTAAAAGTGTCAGGATGGGTAATGTGTTTATACATCTTGTAATCTTGATCCAATGTTTCCTCAATTATTTTTTAATCAATATAAATCACGTGTAAACCAAATTCCGAGATTTGGAACATTGAATCCATTCACGACATGTAATTAGGGCTCACGATATTTAACTGATATTCATATCATGTAACCTCTTCACGACATGTCATGTGTTCTATAGCATTTCATTATTATTAATTGATGTGTAATCGAAATACATGAGAAGTAATTGTTTTTCTCCAAATTTTCTAGTTCAACATTGTGTTCAAAAATCATGTGTCACACCGCTTCACAATTCTCAAAGTGCAAAGTGTATTTTTCTCTAAAATTCTCACTTTTAATTCCCTTTTCACATGTCACTTTTTTCCTAGAAAAATTCATAAAATGATTCAATACATCCACAAATTTGAAGGATTAATCTATTAGATAAAAATATAATTATTAAAAAAAGTACCCTAAAATATAAGCATGAAATACCCTTATGAATATTTTAAAAGTAATTGTGTTCCTAATGTCATTCAGGATATAAATACACTTTATTAATATTGTAAGTGGTTATACAAACCCCTTCATGATCAAACCAAGATATAATGATTTATTATGGGGGGTTTATTGGAATATCCTTACAAAAGAAGAATATTGGAATTATTTGCAGTTCATTAATGTGAAATATCATAATTAAATTGGATTTAGATGACTAAATATTTAACATAAAAATATTTAATAATTTGAATTTAATATTTTTGTCATAGGAGGCTTATTTTAGATAATTAAATTAATGATGATTGTTTATTGATTACATCATTGAAAGGATTTATTATTTTTCATAACTAGAAATTAAATGTATCATAAAGTCGTATTTTACCTATATTACCATCCATAGAACCAATATTACTAGAGGTGTTATCTAAAATGAAACATGTTTCATAATGGATGTAGTAGAACATAGAAAACAGAAACAACATATTTATTTTTCATAATGGATGGGATATTTGAATAAAGAATGATATCGAAAATAATATAGTTATATTTTTGAATAAAAATTATACCAATATAATTATATTATTAGGGACAGAATATATTTTAATTAATACAATCAAGATGGAAATTTAATTTGATGAAAAGTATCACATCAGGTACATCAATTTTCCTCGGATGTCACCATGGATAAAAGGTCATGTTTTATATAATGGTGACCAGAGGTTTTTGTAAAGGGGAGAGTGTTCTATGAGGCACAATTTATGATAGATTCCATGGAAAATTATAATAATTGGGGAGTCTTAAATTGAAGAGGGTTTCACAATTTTCTAAGTGAAGATAGGTAACTACAAGGAATTGGAACTATATGAACAGACATGTATTAATATTTTTTAAAATGAATGGTGTAGGGTATCAATAATAATTGGTTTAGATAACCATTGGTACAGTAACCATATGGATAGATAGTATCAATAAATCTATAATAACATTGGATTTGGTATCACATATAATAGTGGGTTTTTCAGAACCATTTTAATATTTTCCATATATAAAACGTATTGTAACGATTATGGTAAACAATTATGATGGAAACCAAACAATTAAAGTACCTATATTAATGATTCTCTTAAACCATTGGTATAGGTACCTATTTTTCATACGAAATATTTTGTAAAATAAAAATAAATACATTTAAATTTTATTTTATTGTAAATATACATATAAATATTAATAAAATTATATTAGCAGAAGACATTATATCTCAGTTATTAGGTCATTTATTTATAACTATGAAATGTTGGGATCAAAACCGATATTTTATTACATTACTAATACACATAAATTTTCCTTACAAATGATATATGTATTTTATATAACCTATAAAAACATATTGGGAATAATTGGTATACAATGACTCTTTTGATTACCCTCTAATCCATTAGTATATTTTATAACAATGGTTTAGGGACCTATACCAATGATTCTGAAAAACTGGTATTTTTTTCTAGGTTGGAGGGTACTTTTGGAAGCACAGTTATCATTTACATCATTGTGATGTCACTATTGAAAGGTAAACAGTTCCAAAATAGACTAAATAGTATGAGAATGTTATTTTGGGTTTAAACTCACCTCAAAAAATCATTTTGGATATATATTTGAGTGTTTTTTGGTATATATTTCAGTTTTTAGTATTTAACCAAAATTTACATTTACTGTGGTAATAAATGTTTCATTTTAGTAATTAATTGTAATGAAAAAACTAATATTTAACATTTTTCAAAATTTAAAAGTGATTATTTGAAAATTGGAAGTTATTATATCAAATAACATATTTAATGTTTTGAGAAGATAACTAAAACATTATCGCACATGAAGTATAAACTTGGTTTTTAGAAAAATGTGTTTTTTGGATTTAGTTTTGTTTATAATTGATTGTTATTAAAAGTATTAATTCCCATGAGATAAATTAGATTATTATAAAACTATTAAAATTTAATATTATTTTCTGGAAATCCAAAAATTAAATCCCACCTTGAAAATATTTCATTAAATTAAATGATTGAATCCAATTTACTTTAAACTAACATTTTATTTTAGTTCTAAATGTGATGCGCATAATATTTAAAATACCATATGATATATTAAAAATAATTATTTTATTCCTTCAATACATATCTAATTTCATAAAAGTTTTTATCAATTTTTATGATACTTTTACAAAATGTTGAAATCAAAAAAAATTACAAAAATCAGAAAGCCCATATTTTTCGAATAAAAATGATTTTTTTTATTGAAAAATAAAAATTCCATCTTAAGATGATATTATTATTATAAATCCAATAAGTGTTTCCATATTTTCCCAATATTTTTCAAGAATTAATAATTGAATTTTGTTATTAAATTCATAAATTATAATTAAAAGTATTTTATAATAGAATATGAAATTTTAAAATATTTACTCTCATTATTATAATATTTGTATCATTAACCAACTAAATTAGTGTTAAAAATATAAAATATAATTTTTTTTACCATAATAAAGAATATATTTCATGTAATATGATTTCATATCACCCAAATTGTTTTTATAAAAATAAATTTCTTAATAATAAATAATTTTATTTTTATTATTGTGACCTGTTTGAATTTTATTATTATTAAATATAGATTTTATTTACATTATAAATATATTTCATAAAATGACTTGTCATATTATTTTCAAATAATAAATAGATTAGGTTTTAATTATTATTTGTAAATGTGTAGATTTTTCTAAAAGTATTACATATTCATTGAACATCATTATTGTGGGTGAATCTAGCTAACAAAAAATTTTAATTTTTTTACTGGTAATAGTATTTTAAGATATCAAGGAATTACATCCCCATAAAAATAAATCTTTTAGACAAATTTGTAATTATTACACATTAATGATTATAAGAGATGGAATTCATATCATTCAAGTTATAATTTTAAATATGACACATACCCTACTATTTTAGGCTTTATCTTGTTACTTATGTTTCCTCAAAAAACATTAAAACTTCCAGTAGAAATATACCCATGTAAATTATACTTTCCCATGTTTCAGAATGACTTGAATTTATAAATGAGTTTGAACTTTTGGTTTGGTGGTTGGAATGTATATTAAATTGAGCATTTGATTGATAAAACTTAGAGTTGGGTAATTTAAAATTGTTGTGTACATATATAGTTTAATGAATAATTGTATTGTGGGTGTTTCATTATTTTTTGGGAGCATAATGATTCAAGAGACTAGTTTTTTGAAATCTAATGGGTGGTTCACCCTTATTACTAGGTTGGTACTAGATGTGAAACTCAACCATATAGGGTATGGAGGGCTTCATATTATTTATCAGACCATTCACTTGAGGCATCATGGTTGTGTGAGTGGTTTATCATAAATTGAATTGGAAAAATAATTTATTGCCCATAGTTTTCCTAATTGTGATGCTAATTGTGTAGGTTTGGGGGGTTAGATAGTGATACAAATATGGATTGGTAACATTTTGTCTAACTGTTTTCATAGCTTGTGTGGGGTGTGTCTCTTCGATAGATTAAGTCTCATCGTTTGTGCATGGTTTACCTAACTGTGTGGCTGATCCATTAACCACATAAAAAGCGAAAAAAATCAACATTTTCTACTGTAGTCATGAAATAGATTTTATCCATTTTACAACCACATTTAGCTCATTCATCTAACCAACATTCTTAACTCTTCTACCCCTTTCCATGGGTAGATTTTCTCTATTCATGGTATAAATCGAACAACATCGGTTGAGATGGAAGTGTATCATTAATAATAGGAATAATTCATTTATAAATTTCTATTATAATTTTTTGATGTGCTCATTCTGTAAACTCATTTTAACAATTTTATATGTGTTTGATGATTCATTGATTTATCTTGATTTAGATTTAACCAAAGGATAATAATAGAAGAGTGAAGTATCTTTGGTATTGGGATGGTGGTCTATATGATTTTCCAATAATGTTACATTGTTTATAAAATGTGTCATTGTACCAAATGTAGGAATTACAATTTATTTACCTTATAATATAACACTCCATAAAATAAACACAAAGAGAATAGTATAGGTTATCCTTAGATCCCTTTTCATTATTTTGTATCATCCTTTTTTTCTGACTGAACCTCCCATTGGGTGTGCTCTATAAAATACTTGTAATGTTTATAAATTTGATAATTAATTAAAATAGTTTAGAATAATTTTTTATTCTAACAAAATTTACATTATACATGTAATTATAAATCATATAATCATAATAATTAAATAGAATTAGAATCTATTTACTGAAATTTATCATAATGAGATGTCTTTTTCCGTTGGTTCTTCCCATGGCTTTCTTGTTTGATTTATCAAAAACTGGTTTCTCATTAAATGGAATCATAAAATGGAAATTTAACTTCACACGAACATTGGTATTATTTTTCTATTCTATGTCATTCCTTATTGAACTTAACTTATTATTGAATGTATGATCCCATATATTATTTTAATGATATTAAATGGGTTTTGATAATAGAAATACCCAATAACTTGTGTGAACCTTGGTTCCTATGTAGGAATTTACTTGGATGGGATAATTTTTTTTTATTACTCCTGGAGTGATACTCTGGTTCTTCTTTTAGAATTCCTTGGATTGGATAATCGGTAGATTGTGATTACATGTTTAATGAGATACACATATGTGCCTAACAGAGAACTCATTCGATGGTCATATATGATAAATGAATTCTTATAATCCCAGAGTTATTTGGGTTCTAGATATAGAATTCATATGATGGACTCATAGGATTCACGATGTGATATGTGCATCGAGCAATAATAGGACTCATTATAAAGGATACCCTTGATGGGATCAAAGTCTACATGATATTATGTTTTAACATGATAGATTATTTTGTTCCAGATACAGATTTCCATGGTTGTGCTCACTAGTCAAATGAATTGTACCACACTTGATTTCAAATTGGTATTCCAAGTCATTATATTCCCATAATATTTTGAAACATGAGTAACATTGTATCATTATTTTAATAATGGACACCAGTGATTTTTTGGGGTCCCTAAATTTTACTTTATATTATTTTTTCAAATTAATGGTATTTTAGCCACATTTATATAATGGTGACCCTTTTTTAAAATATATTACCCCAAAAAATTTACATGGACTCTTGAGTACGGATCCAGTCTAAGATAATAATATGTGTATATATATATATATTTTTGTTTTTATATAACATATATATATAAACACACACACAAACACTTATATATATTTGTGTGTGTGTATATATATATATTCATGTTTACACTTGTTCCAAAACATTTACGACAAAGGCTAAAGCATGTATGGTCCACCAGGTGTCCCTAAGGAACGTACATCAACATGATTATATTTATTTATTTCATTAGGTATATTTTATTAATATACCAGAACATAGCTTCATATTATATTGACAAAATGTATAGCATTAGACATAGTTTGTGGTGGCCTATGGAGTTTAACTTAGACCCCGTTTGGGCCATTGTTTAGTACCTGAACAAACCACATGGCTGTTGGAATATTATCATAGTTTATGTTATGTTTCTTAATCCTTTATGGACATGAACATGACATGTGAGTTGGAGAGTAGTAGAAAAGAACATACTTGGGATTCCATCTAGTGTTGGAGCCATTTATTTTTTCCCTTTTTTTAGTCGAGCCAAGAAAAATTATCACTTGTATAATATTTGTTTCTTCTAAATTTTAACATGTTCATCCATGGATACTGATAAATTTTTTATTAGTCATTATTATATTACTCTTCTATTTTTTGACTATTTTTTCCA
Organism: Viscum album; assembly: GCA_963277665.1. Lineage (NCBI taxonomy): Eukaryota > Viridiplantae > Streptophyta > Magnoliopsida > Santalales > Viscaceae > Viscum > Viscum album. The sequence goes on from OY728122.1 coordinate 605,154,127, forward strand.
CTATATTAATTAATGATCTTGAGGTTACGGTTTCCCTATTATACCACAATAATACTCTCACTTCTAATCAGAATCCTTTGGTTTATGTGGAGTTTTTTTTACACTATAAGGATGAAAGTATTAGTGAACCACTTTAGTGATATCTTAATATGGATATTATAATGTGGTATTAGTGATTTATTTTTCACTTTCTATTAATATATTTGGAATTATAGACAAGAGGCCAAGAACCTGTCGACACTTGGTATGTAGCTCATGTCTATGTCTAGCCAACCCATACAGAGAGGAAGATCATGTTTTCTAATGTTTTATTGTTTTTCATTTTTCATGTTATTATATTTGATTATAATTCCATAATGGGTTATTTTCATACATTCATTAGTTAATTATTTATGGACATTTGAGATCTACCACATCACAAAATATCGTAAGAGATGCGGAGTGTTCATTAATCATTATAGGCATATAGGGATTCACTTGTCATACATATTCCATTATATGTAAGATGAATTACTGATCATCATGATGCGTGTTGATGTTTTTATGATGATTATGTGATTATGTGGCATTATTGTCTATATTCCATGCGAGGTGGTTTTCATACATTTCATGATAGTGTTTCTTGATTATGTAATAACATCCTTGGAAGATATTTATCATTATTAAATACATTCTTTTCTTGTGATGCTTCATTCCATATATAAATTCTTTCATTTCCGTATCATAGAGAGCATTGTATAATCATGATATATGATTGGTTATTAAATTTCATACATCCACCTAAATTGGGTTTTCGAATGTAAATTTATGGTAACATTTTAATTAACCAATTATATATCAATTTATCTAAGGAAAAAAAGATTATTGGGATAAAACATGTATGTTTGTGACTAAACTGGTTAAAATTTTAAAGTGTAAAGGCCTTTATAAATTGCGAATGGTATACCATATAAGGAAACCATTACATATGTGATTTTACTATTTTTTTCATCATAGGTAAAATCCTTTTTATAGTTACTTTAATACCATTTGAAACATATAATGGAACGAACCATTTTAATTTATGAATTGTAATTCATCTATTTGTACCATGATATATTTATAATACTGTAATTTATTTTTATTGTAAAATAATTTTTTAGAAGAGTGTGTAAAATAAAAAATCTAAAAGAATTGTACCTATAAAAATTGTCTATAATGAACAATTTGACTAAATTATTAAATTCATAACTGGAACTATGTATGTCATTTTGTGATGTTTCATAGGAGCTAAACTCTTTGAGGGTGTTACGAAATTTTAATTATTTTACTATTATGGGGTGCACTTAACTAAAAAAACGATTAGCATGATGGGAACCAAGTTTTTACCCTTTATATTTTATACATTAGATATTGATACCATGGTTATATAGTCATTTTATGTGGGATGGTTATTTCATGTTCCATAAGCCACTTATATGGGTTACATATAAATTTATTACTGTACATTTCTTGGCCAGTCCCCTAATAATATAAGGACCTATCAACTACAATGAGAATTATTAATATGAGGATCACATTAAATTAAATTTCAATTAGAACATAAAGGCCTCTTACTCTATAGAATGAATCAAATATTTTATTTGAAAAATAATTTCAGGAAAATTTCATAATTAAATAAATTGTGATTAAATGTATATTTTAAAATTAGAATATAATATCACTATTTTTTATCTTTGATTCACCAAAATTAAGTGCTTAGTATAATTTTCATTAATGACATGTAATTTATATCTCGAATGTATGATAATCATAAAATATTTTCATAAAATATATTAGTAATTATATATAATAAAACAATTTAAGAGGAGTTTATAGATGGAAACCTCATTTAAGGGGAACCATAAGTTTAACATGAGATATTCTTCGAACGGGAATGTTAATGTTACCTATACATCTAAGATGGCTTCTTTCCATATATTTAATAAAAATAAAAGAAGTGTAGTACATCCTATGGAATTATTTTATGTGAGTATAGTTTATAATTTTTACATGTCATATGAATATTTATTGGTTATCTCCTTGAGCTGTCTCCCTGGGAAATGAGATACCAGTATTAATTTCAGCCGAGATTCTATGATTCGTTAGTGTTGTATATTTGATCTAGTTTTGTTGGTTCAGAATCTTATTTGTTAAAACAATATAACCCCTATATATATGTGTATTTTTCTAGTATGTTAAAGCTCAAGGGGTAATTCTATTTAAGGATACAATACTGGTTTCATCTATTTTTTCACTTACATTGACGTTGTGACCCTTGTAGGTCAATGTCTTTCTTTCATGATTAAAATTTTCTTATTATTGAGATATTTGAGAGTTTTTTGGATTCTATAAGATAAAATTTATTTAGTTTTATGTGGTTATCATTCTCTAGACCTTTGGTCTAGGTGGACGAACCTAGATTCTCTCAGTTTTAATTTGAACCCTACATGGTCATCATTCTTTTTAGTTTAGGGGAAACCTTTTTAAGATAATGACATGGGGTTTAGGATCCCCTTAAAGGAAATTATATTATTTTATACTCCTATATGGTTGATTCATAGGAGGTTCTTGATGTTTACTTTATAGATACAATGATTCTTGGGATATCAACGAAGAATTTAGGGTGATGGATATCAAAAATGGAATTGATGGGAAAGATTTTTTGGGTACCTGGAACTATTAACCAGTTGCTACATGGTTGATGCATTGTTTTTTAAAATAATTCATTGATATTGGTGATCATTTTATGAATAATTTCATATTTTAGTGGCCTAGTATGGAGAAGATGCTCTCTATGGGATCTCCTGGTGTTCCAGAACTTATGTGTTGTCTCGTACAATCACCTTGATCTTAGTGATGAATGAATCAAAGGGCCATGAGTCAGGAATTGAATTTATTTTTAAGGTATTTAAACCCATTATATATTACATGTTGATTATTATCTAGTCGTATACAAGAACTATTTCAAAGTCTGTATTAATGAGTTGTTGGAGAATGGTCAAAGAATGAATGTTTCAAATGTGATGCTTTTCGACCTAAAAACACATATATTTTGATATATTTAATGGATTTTCTAAGGATAAGGGATAATTTTTGAATAATTTACATGTCATGAGAATACTGAACCATTGCTGGAGTGGGACATGCATGTTCAGGAGACATGGTTTCATGTAATAACTGAAGGAATGTATGACTTGTTTTGAGGTGATCATGGATCAGAGAGAGTAGTCCATGCTTATAGATTAAATCTCAATGTACAGTATTTTAGCTGTGATCATGTACCCTATCTTTACATTTTCAAAACCAAATTTTAATACCATTGGTTATAAATCAAAATAATTAATGAAATTTTTATATTTTATGAAAAGACTATATGAGAGTTTATTTGCATGAGTGGTTTAATGAAAATCCAAAACGATTTTGGTGCACAAAATGATGTTTAAGGGTATTGAACCTCAATAAGTTTGGATTTAATAAAAACTCCTTAATAAAAATTCTAGAATGTTTGAACGAGTTAGGGTGGTGTTACATTATTTCTTGATTATGAGAATATTTTTATCCATTTTTGATATATTGTCTATAAATATATAGGGAATGTGATACAATTTATTTTTTTAGGTATGAGTCAACTAGGCTCCAAAGGTGTGGATTGGGGTGTTCGTCTGTAATGGATGAACCTCATGTGAGAAGGGATATGGAATTATTAGTGTAGTTATTGGATAATTTTTTCCACTAGTATGTATGTTCATATGTTGGAAAATGTAAGTCTAGTTATATCTAAGGATTCCATGTAAAGAATTCAATACAAACTCGCATTAAGTATTGACATGGGTTCCAAGTATCAGATGACTTACTTGGATCAAATGAGGTTGGATCAAGTATTATTCTATGCTACTGTTATAGAAAAACAATAGTTTAAAATAGAAACTATCACATAGGGGATTTCCCCATGAGTCAGTTCTAGGTATCAGTGAGTATGCTCAGAGTAATATTGATTCACCTTGGAATAAGGATTTAGAATATTGTTTTTTTGATGTTTCAGCTATAGGATCTATGATTTGAGAATTTATTCATCCTAATGTTGTTCCGATTTAGTTCTATCAAACAATTTATTTTTATTAATATGAAATAACGTCATGAATGCCATTTGTATAAGACAGGTGTAGCTTACCTGATTGATCAATGATATTAAATGAAAAAATAGAATGACAAGATTAATTTGGATGTTATTAGTATTTTAACAATATTTTAAATAAATAAGTACACAATGTGTTTTCATATACACAATGGATGTGATTAAATACAAAATTACAGTGGTGGGTGTACTGTGACAAAAAATGTTCCTTTTAAGAAATACAACTATTTTGAGTAGTTCGATAAGTAATACTATGAAGGAAATTGTTAAATATTTTTTTATTAGGATAGGTTGGCTCATGTATGATTCATAGTATTGTTACTATTATTTTTATGATCATTTACATGTGTTTGGAATTCTAAGATATTATATACATTAACTGATTCTTGATGGTGTGTTCGACTTAGAAAACACAAATTAGTTGTGTGATTGAAAGTTTATGGACCGATTAGGCCATGTGATATTATTTTTATTTTGCATGGATTTATAGTTTTGATATGTTATAAGTTTGGTATATTGTATAGTCCCATGTTTTGGATCAGTTGGAATTACTAAAAGAGTTTTGACTATTAATTTGGTGGATCGGTCAAATCCTAACATGAGCCTCAAATTGAAAAAAAGAGTATTGAAAAAATTAAATATTTGGTTTTCATATGTATTTTAAATCCCAAGAGGTTTAACCAGTGTTCCATGGAATTTGGAGCATGTTTGGAATCTTGATATTGGTTTTTGGAAAGCTAAAGAGAGGTGCATAGATATCTCAATGATAGTATTAATCATGCACCTGAATCGTACAATGCCAAGAGGGTGGGACTTGGTTTTTTGAAACATTTACCCAAGGATAGATAATAATATGAGGGGTATGTAGTAAATTTTTTAGGAGAAACACATGGCATTAAAATGGTTTTCCTAACTGTGTGCCAACCTATGAAGTGTGTGAGGGTTCGACAGTGCTAAGAAAATAGCGTGGGCGTGATTTTTCTGACTCAGAAAGGGGTGTCTCATTAATATAGTGGGATACATTTTTAGAACACATATTACCTAAAAATATTCCTTAACAATCTTTCTCATTAAAATGGGGAAAAATATCCATTTTCCCCTATTACCACAAAATTTATTTTACACTATTTCATCCCCCATTTTCTTCCAACACCTCTTACATAAACTCAACATTTCCGCCATCTTCTAGGGGTGGATCTACTATGTTTTTCGGCCAAATAAAATTTAATCGGGCATGTTGGATGTGTTTTGTAAATAATATGACTCATCATTACACTTTATAGTATTCACTTCTTTCCCTTATTTCAGTCATTGTGTGAACTCATTTCCCTATTTTCATGGGGTTTTATGATTCATTGATTATTAACATTTTTTATCAAACCAATGTCTAATAAAGATTGTTTGTTGTATCCTAGGTATAAGGTATGTGGTTAATATTATTTTCCATTAAATTTATGTTTTTTTATAAAATGTTTTGTTTCAACTTATGTTATACTTATTTTGTGTTTCACTTAAAATTTAAAAATCCTTAAATTAAATTCCTTGAGAAAAAAATTGATGTTAAATATACAATTTTACATGATTTTTTTACCATCCTTTATATGAAACTAAAACACGCCTTATATTTTTTCTTAACATTCCATGGCATGTTAAAAAATTATACAATAGACTAAAATGGTGTAGATAAACCACTTGTTCCCACACAACATACATTTAATTAGCATTGTAAATCTCCCAAAATTATTAATTTAATTATGTCTGAATCTTTGTAATGAAATATAAAATTAAGAGATATGTTATTAAATGGTTTCATTCCATGACCATCATATTTGATTAAAAAATTAAACGGATACATATTAAATTGTATTAAAATATAGAAAGCTAACTACACATAGACTTTTTTATTATTTTATATTTTTATGTCCTTTCAGAATAAGCTTAACTGGTTATGGGATTAATAATTTCATGGGGTGTTGTTATGATATTAAATGGAGTATTGTAATGAAAGTACACTACTCCTTGAGTGAACCATGGTTCTGAAGTATAAATTTCCTTCGATGGTATCATTGGTTAGGTAAATTGTTTTAATCCTTTAGTGATACATGGGATCCTCATACAAAATTCCTTGGATAGGCACATCTAATGATTGAAATTATATATACCATGCGAGAAACTAAAGTTTCAAAAATGGAATTCCTAGGAAAATAATGTTAAATTAATTATGACACCCCTTGATTGGTACTAGGATCCCAATATAAAAGACAAAAATGGAATCATTGGTTCCCTAACATGATATATACCATGTGAAATACATGGACTCATAATATATAAATCCATGGATGTGATAATAGGTTAAATGAGATTATGTCAGGACTTGGGAGATATTTGGGTTCCTAATATGTAATTCCTTTTATGGAATAATTGGTCAAATGAATTATAAATATCAATATTTTAAATTGGTTTACACAATATTGCTAAGTCCTTACTATCATGAAACATGTATAACATTATAATATCAAAATTATTCATAGATTCAAGTTATTTTATCCATGAGTCCCAAAATCTCACTTACTTGTCTTATGATTACATGATTGGGATAAAACCCATATTTAATGAATTGTGATAAAAATTTAATATATGTGACTCTTATAATTATAAATTAATGCTTGAGTTATGAATTGGGTTCGGGATAGTACTATATATCAAAATATATATCTATATATTTTTCTGGATATATAGTTTATATAAACATACAAAAACCTATATATATATATATATGTGTGTGTGTATAAATTGTGAAATATTCTCAATGAATTATTTCTCTTATGTTGATGTTTTTATAGTTTGACAGGTGTACATGAGGATCATGAAATTACTTGATTACATGTATTTTTTTTGACAAAACATATATTATTATACCTGCAAACAACATAAATTAATATATATATATATTGGATAGCATTAGGCACCATTGGTGGTGGGCAATGGAATTTATCTCAAAGCCTATTCGGGTATCCATTTTTTTCCTAATTTACCACAAGGATACATGTTTAGGATCATGGATTAGGTTATGTGATGTTTTTTCTTTGACTAGGATTAGATAATAAAGATTGAGAGTAATAGATAAGAACATACTTTGAAAACCATCTCGATGTGGAGTCACTTTTTTTCTTTTATTTTTCAGTCTATTATTGCATATTTTAATACAACTATATATTAAAAATAACTACTACTTTCAATAGTTTAAAAGATACGGGATACTAACCACAAATGATCAATGAAATGTTTTTATTTATATCTGACTGTTATAAACGTGTTGTTAAATTTGTGTGCATGAATGGGAATAAATGATTTAAGAAATAAATATTAATTTCTTAGTCAATATAAATGTAATGAATAATATTTGTAAATAATATCATAATTTTCAATCATGTCATTTTATGTTTCAAAAATATTTTTTAGACACTAATGATTCATCATTTCCTTTTATGGTGGAATAATAAAATTAATTTTCAGAATTTATTTATAAATTATTTTATGTAATTATTTTCATTTTGGAAATCCACATGTAAAAATAAACATAAAATATCTTTTTAGAATATTATGAAATGATTTATTTTACATTTATTACTGAAAATACTGATATCTTTTGAACTATTTATTTTTATTTTATTGTTTTTACAATGAGAAATAATATTTTGTATTAGTAATACATTATATTTTGTTTTTTATTTAATCTAATTAAATTATTATTTTTAATATGGATTTTATTCTTGAATTTAGTATAATAATATTGTATATTTAAATTGTGATATTTTCTAAAAAAATGTTTTCATTTCATTTTTTTTAAATTTTACATTATATTATTCAACATTTCCTTATAAAATTTTGAAAAATAATTTTTATAATCATTGAGTACATAATTTTTAAATATTTAGTCTTTTTACCAATATGAATAGTAATCATAGTAATTTTATTTAGTAATTAAAATGTTAAATTAGGTAATTAAAAGTTATACAATAAAATTATAAGGATTATAAAAATACATTCACATTTGACTAAATATTTTTGGATGCTTATATATTTTACATAATCATCCAAAATATAAATTTAGGACCTTTTGGGGCCACTTAAATTATATTATGACAATTAATATATTTTATTTAATGAAAAGTCAAACATATCACCCTCTTGTTTTTAATAATTGAAAAATGTTTAACATGCGGTTTTATTAAGTAAATTCCAAAATATAAATATTATTTATAAATAAATTTTTTTTTGATATTGGTAATTTATTTTTAAATTTTACTGAATAATTTATTTCCTTAAATGCATAAACATCGTTGATGGAGTAATTATTAAATTAATGAAAAAAATTAATTAAAAAAATTTATCCAAAATATAATTTGACATAAATAAAGTGAAAAAAAATTATAGAAGAGAATGAAATGATTTTTATATAATAAAAAAATGCTATTTTAGATGTTTTCATTATATTATTAAATATAATATTAAGTATTTCTGAAATATTACATTATTTATATTTATAGTTAATAATATTTTATTAAAAGATATAAAGTTATGAACAATAACAATTTCATAAAATTGATTAGGATAATATTTAAAATATATAGAATTTCTCATTTCAGGGTATTTGTTCATTTTATGGTATCAATATGATCCCTATATAAGTATAAATTCTTGTTTTCATCGTAAGGGTTAAAGGGGTTAAATATGGGTTATAACCAAAATATAATGTTATAAATAATGTAAAAATGGTATACAATGTATTTTATAATTTTTTCATCCATAATCAAATTATCTTGAAAATAAATCACTTTTAAACTATTTTTAATTGAATAATAGTTTACATTATTTCAATATTTTTTAAAATTACAAGAGTGCCCCCCCCCCTCTCTTAAAAATGGGATCCTTTTCATCTGGTTACTTCACATGTAAAAACCAATTTTTTTGCCCAATAATTTTCAAATAACTTATAAAAATCCATATAATTATTATAGAGTCCTTAGTTTTTTTATAACACCAGCATTAGAAGCCTTATGGTTTTGATTAAAGAAGGATTTCCAAAGAAGATGGATAATTTTTTTCATATTGTTTTTGATTTGTTTCTTCTTATGCCTAAGAAAAATTATATTCATATAAGATAAAATAACATATATAATATAATAAATTTACTTATATGTTTCTATGTTCAAATAATAACCAATACCTATCTCTAGAATCCATTAAATATGAGGAGAATTCCTCATTCGAGCATACGGCAGACTGCAGCCTCATGAACTAACACAATTCATTTTCCATCACCCGCTCTCTTGATTTTTATAATTATATTATTAATATTAATATATTATAATAAATATATATTTATCATTCTAAAAATTTGTATATCATCTACCTTCTTTCCATTCTATTCATTGAAAAATAATAAGGTCGTTTGTGTGTATGTTTGTACTACCACCTCCACAAACTGAAGTGATTAAATTTTCATCTCCACAAATCATAGATGATATATATTGGTATATATTAATAATTAATATTATATTTATTATACCATGATAATTATGGAAAAATAAAATAATAATTCTCTTTTTTCCATGATTATGGTTGCAAAAAGGAAATGTTACTCATGCGTATGTAATACCTAACATATCTATGATTGTAATGTAGTTCGTTTTTCATAACCTCATATAATGGTTGGATTTAAAATGATAATTTATGTCTGAGAAAATTATATTTAGTCTATGATTTTTAATCTATAGATTATGGAATAATGACCTCTTTGACCATAATCAACCAACCAAATTAATTCAGGACTTTTGAACTGAATATTGTCAAAACATCTAACATGAAACAAAATTTTTAGGAAACAATATATAATATTGATATAAAAAATAAAAAATAAATAAAAAAAAAATATTATTAGGAATGTTTAAATTATAATTATTTTATTATTTAAGAAGATAAATAACATACGTGTTGAATCAAACTCAATGTAAGAAATTTTAATCTTACATTAATTTTTGCGGGACAAATTCCATATTCACCACAAGATTCATTTCATTGGTATATATAATTCACAAGAATGTATTTTATGATCCATATCAATAAAATTATTGGTAATACATATAAATTTAAATTTATTTCTTTCATGAGGATTAAGATTAAATTTCATTGTAGTGGGAAGGGTTTATTTCACAATCTCATCACAATTCAGCATAGTTTATTATTATGTCTATAGTGGGGAATATTTAAATTCCATGTACATTATTTATAATAAAATTAAAAAATGATTTTAATATTATCCATTAATATTTTCAGATCACTTTGACCAATTTTTTACTTTTTTACAACAAGTATAAATTAAATATAATTGACATTTAATAAATGAGGATCATTGAACATCTCGCACAAAAAATACAGAATCATGTTTTCTGAACATATATAACATGAGAATTTGTTTACTCCCTCATTACATATCAATTATTTTATGATTTATAATCAGTTTAAAATTTTAATTAAAAAATTCTTACCTAAATATTATTTCATTGATTTTTTAGAAAGAGAATTATTTTTAAATAGAAAATTTATTTTACCAATGAATTATTCCAAGTTATTTTTTAAAATAATTTACATATATTATGAAAAAAAAATTATGTTAGTTTTACATTATTTTTTATATTATTCATGGATTCCTAAACTATTCGTTATAAGAAATATGTTTATGATGTAAATAAGAAATGTTTAGGAAACCCATTTCATTTCATAAGTTCTAATATGATGATTGTTTTATGGTCCTGTGTAAAAAAATGTATGGTTCTCATTATGTTATTTTTAGGACCTATATCTCCCTCTCATACATTGGGTAGTTTAATATATTTAATGAGATAGTTAAGGTAACCAAGACTATGTACTTGGTCCGCTATGGGAAATATGTTGGTCTGCCTGATCTATTTTGGAAAACATGTTAATATTCATGATCGACTATCTGAAATATGGTTGGATGACTTATATGGTATTCTTGGTAGATATTCATTAAATATATGATGGTTCTTGAACCTAGTATGATGCCACACACAATTATAATCTAAAATTATTGTTCATTATTATGTTATGATTATTTCTCATTCTTATGAATCATGTCAGTTGAAATGTTAATGGTTTATGACATGAATAATGTTTTTTATAGTTATTATATTATTAATGATTTTTTTTTTTATTTTGATGATATTATACCCTTAGTCTAATCTTATTATTTTATATGATTTCTGATACATATTTACAGTAATTGACCATACTGGTCATATGATCTCAACATTTTTTATGTTTCATTTTTCCAAGTTATAATGATTGATGCTAAATGATTAATGTTTAAAATATTTATATTTTTGAAATGTTTTTATGGGATATTTTGAATACATATCGTAGAGTATGAAAATATGAGTATGGAGGGAGATAGTGTTTACCATTATGAACCATTTGTTTATGAACCCATGTTGTTAAAAGTTTTTACTAATTATATAAATTTCTAAACCAAATGGTTCGTGGGTATATATGTGAAGAAATATTTAATTTTTTACATGTTATATTTTTTAATGGAATAAATAGTGTCACATTTATCTTTATGAAATTCAAAAATATAAATTTTATGTTTTTAGTACTGGATTTGAAAGATAAGCTTTTAGGATATAGGATTTGGTAATAGAGTGGGGTTTATATAATAGTGAATATTATGATATTTTCAAGAATATTTATATTGATAGTTATGAATACCATAATGGTTAAATAATTATGAGGATAACTATTATTTATGTGTCTTAGACAAACCTTTTGATATTTTAAGTGACAGAAATTTAAGGAGAATAATGATATTTTGGAATTGGTATATGTGATGATTAGGTTTAACTTGAAGATTTCTTTGCAAAATAATGTATTCAAATATTGTCGAAATAATTTTTATTTTATATATATAAATTTATGTATATGTGTAATTATATTTTTAGATAATTACATGTTATGATGTTTTTGTGATGAAAAATTAAAGGTACGAGATAACAATTGAGGTAAAAACATTTCATATATTATGAACATATCATGGTAATTTTTTATTATGTTTAACAAATTTTTTGTAATATTTTAAGGATTATATTAATATATTTATAAAAAAATACAACCCACAGGTTGAGAAATAACTCATCACATTTGTTAGGGTTGTGAGGCGTAGACCCCCAAATGAATGGAGACATGGGTGTATTACCTACCACTAGCTGATATGATATAATGGACAGTATTAAATCATTTTTTTTATTTAAACAACTAGATAGAATAAATTTATGTTCATTTTTGGAATATAGGTTTTATCATATAAATCAACATGGAATTTCAAATTGATTTAGTGTTAAGTGCTTAATGTTATTTTTAAAGATGATCATTATTTTGGTATTCATATAGAATGAAGATAAATATTATATTTTGATATTATATTTGAGTATTATATATTAAATATTCTATTTGGGTCATATATGATTTTAAATTTTTAAATTATGGTGATTCAGGTTATTTATGTAAATGTTTAGTGCCTCGAGATGATTATAAATTTAAGACGTGGACATTTTTTTAGGTAAATACTAAATTTTTCATGGATGATTATTTGATTAAATACTTATAATTTAATTGTTTAAATATTAACAAATAATATATTGATGAGTTTTAATGTTCTTTATTTTCTAAATGATATATTTTTAACTTTTTTTATTACACATGAAATTGGGAGATTAATCTTATTTTTGTTATATTACTGTTTATTATTTTTCGGTATCATCTTATCTTATGCTAACCATTTTGGATTTCTGAATTCATAAAGAAAATAATATTTGATTATTGATTCTTTTATGTATTATGATATCAACTATATGTTTATTTTAGTGCTTCATACATGAAGATTTCATATTAAATACTCATCATTTTGAGATAAACCTATGAATATGGTCAAAATTGATTAATTGAATAAACAATACTTTTACTGTATATATTTTCCCTCATGTTATTAGACTATGTATTAATCTAATTTCTCAAATCCAGGAAAATTATATTTAAAAAAATTATTTGATTACTTTTTTTAAGAAGTCAATGGCCTTTTAACCCATCACATATTTACAATGATGGATATCAATAAAGCTATTTTGAAATTTTAAAACCCTTTTTTAAAGAATGAGTTCAAAATGTGAAGATATAACTTACTGAAATTGGTAATCACATAATACCCAATAATTTTATAAGAAAATAATTTTTTTAATAATATACAAGATATTCAACACTGGGAATAAACAAAAATATATATTATTAATTAAATGTGACATTTTTTTGAGCTTTTTAATTATTTTGATTGAATAGGAATAAAAAATTTAGCAAATATATATAAATTTAATACTCAATATAAAATTAATAAATTATTATTACGAAATAATCACTTAATTATTATTACATTCATTTTATTCATCAAAAATACATTTTATTCAAAAGCGTGTTATTCATAATTTTTATGAGTGAATATAATATTTAATTTATAAAATATATAGAAAATATGTTTGAAAAAAGGAAGTTAATTTTTTAATTAATCATTTAAACATAATATTAAAATTACATCTTTTATATTTTCTGAAATGATGGATTTTTCCTTGAATAGTATAGAATAAAAATTATTGAAAATTAAATTTCACTTTTCATTTATTTACAATGTAAAATTTATTTCACATTTATTTTAAAATATTATTTTTGGTTCCAAAATCTTGGACGAACAACAACAAATGGAAAGCATTAGGGGTTGTCTCTCAAATCCTATTCGCAAAACCCCAGGGGCCGGCGCTAGTGAAAAGCTCCTCCTTTATGAAGCCACCACAGAGTAAGGAGGAGGGATGCTCCATGATCCAATTTGATGTTCGAAAATATACCATGGTGAAAAGTGGAGAGATGCTCCATGAACGGATTTGTCCTTCGCGAATCCTCCAGGGAGCGAGGAGAAGGGATGCACCACGAACCACTTCGACATTCACGAACCCACTACATAGCATTCTTTTTCTTCATGCCGAGTGGGCTCTACTTCATGGATCCTCTTGACTATAAATACCATGCTCCCCTTGAGCCCAAAAGGATGGATCCTACGACCTTTCACATTCTAATCACCCAAATCAGGAAGGAATTTCTACTCTATGAACCATGATATTTTCATGGTACATTCTCATCGTGAAGTGCCTTCCCCATTGAATGAATTCAGACCCTCTTCAATGTGGGATGCCCTTCGCATAGCCCATAGGACTCTGTGAAGGAAATAGATCCCTAATAGGACTTGGGTCATCATGGAGCACTTTTTCTCTACGAAGTACCATTCATGCATAGGCGACCCACATACAATGGAAGGTCTCTATGCGTTGCGAGGAACATTTCATTGAAATAATACGCTTGACGAGGCACCCTTTCTTTGTGAGACATTGCTCCGTGAATGCCTTTCCACTTCGCAAACCACCTCCCATATGCACATATTCCATATTCCTAGGATAGTCCACTTTACTTCACGAAGAAAACCCCCTCGCAATGTCCCTCTAAATCAAGGGTCACCAAATTTTCACAAGGCTTATACATATGAACCCCTTAGCTCTGAATCTCCTTTTCCCATGTTTACCTTCTGGTTTGCAAAAAACAATTTCACGGTCCCTTGGTTGGTGTGTCCCATTGCATTCCTTCCCCCATGCTTCTTCACATTGGCACCCTAACGTCTATTGCTTCTTCTGATTTCCATGTTAATGTGGGCCCCTCAATGGATCACTCCATAACACCCTCTCACTATGACATTACTGATTCATTCTATACTCCAAGGGGAAACATGTATTAGTTTTGTAAGTCTTAAGGGGCGCGTAGTGTACCCACCTCATCCGAACTGCAGGACGTTAAACTGCCATGCGCCATCATCCTCAGAAAATGACATTGAATTATGGCCTCACTGTGGGAACTATACTCAATGTTATCCATCTTATACATTCTCTACACCCACTGGTCTCCACAGGAGTGAGATCATTATGGACATGGAATGAGATAAACTTTATTGTAGCGGCATTTGTCTTCAAAGACAGGGAACCACTATGGTGTAAGCCCCAAGATATTCTTACTGGAAGTAGCTCCCCTATTGCACCTATCTTCTTTGGTTACAAATCTATCTCCCTGTGGGATTTTTCTCCATCGGTCCTCCACATTGTAGTATGTCCCAATCTCCATCACCCTAGGCTGATAACCACACATAAGCCACTATTTCCTTTTTGGTTCTCATACTATGTGTAAGCCCCACATCACTTCCCATGAGCTCACCCTTCATGACGTGATTGTTAGGTCCTTACTGCCACTTATTTCTCACTCCGAGCATGACTCAAGTTGGCTTAGAGAAGCTTCGACCATAACGTCCACCCTAGGAAGACTAGAGTGTAATCCCCAAACATCATCTTGTACTAAATGTACTTTTATCCTTTCCAAGGAAAGGTATGTAGAAGTCTTACTAATGTTCTATCCCACCATCCATTTTTCCCAAATATCTTCACGTCATCTCACCATAAACCATTCTGAACTACTTGGTATATGATCCTTTCCAAGATAAGGTACATTGGAAGCCTCCCTAAGTTTCATGCTTAACACCTATTGGTTCTGAACATTTCACTTCGGTCCACTCTCATCTGAACTACGTGGCCATTGATCCTTTCCAAGGTAAGGTATATAGGAAGCCTCATGTAGGATCAATCCCAACACTCATTGGCTCCGAACATGACACATCAGTACACCATACAGAACTATGTGGACTTTGATTATTTCCAAGGCAGGGAAAATAGGAAGCGCCCCTGAGGTTCATTCCCAACACCCATTGGTCCCGACCACATCATTATGGTTCACCAAAAACCAATATGAACAATGAGGATTTTGATCATTTCCAATGCAAGGTATGTAAGAAGCCTCCCTGAGGTTCATGCCCCCCATCCATTGGTTCTGACCATTTCACTTCGGTCCACTCCTACCTAAACCATGTGGTCATTGATTCCTTCCATTGCACGGTACGTTAGAAGCCTCCCTGATGTTCAATCCCACTATACATTAGTTATGAATATTTCACATCAGTACACTCCAACCTGAACTACGTGGTCTTTGATCCTTGCCAAGGCAAGGTATGTAGGTGGCCTTCATGAGGGTCAACCCCATCCAGCGGTAATCTGTTGTGACATCATCGAGCGGTAAGTCGTTGTGACCCAATCCAGTGGTAAACCATTGTGACCCCATCTAGTGGTATTCCATTGTGACCCCATACATCGGTGAGCCATTGTGAACCCCATTCAGCGGTAAGCCGTTGTCAACCCAAAATTAGTGATAAGCCACTATCGTCTGTTTGATTGGTTCCCATATCATCGGTCCGTCCCGGTGGTGTAATACTATCCTCATGGTGATAAAATTGGTTAAGAACAAGTATATCATTGGGTTTTTGTCCTCTACGCGCACCCCAATTTTATAACCCCATCCAGAACTACGTATAATTTGAATCCCTGCCACTAGGATGTGTAGGAGGTCTCTTCAAGGTTCAATCCAAACATAAAAATCATCATTGAGTCGACTCCATCTCATTACCATCTACTCCACTTAACCACCAATTATCTATCTTGATTCATATTCGGGATGCCACATCCCAATATGATCATGACACCACAATCACCATTACCTTTAACAATAATTGAGTATCGATCCACACGTTATCCCCAACATCAGTGTTCCCTCCAGGGGTTGCACCCATATGATCCACTCTATCCAGTGTTCTAATCTGTTGGATCTATCCCTGATAGACGTTAAACTTGTGGCTTAACTTGTGTTAAACAATGGAAGCTGAGGAAAACCATAGATACATTCCAATGACATATAATTCCCTACATTCGACGTGGGATCTCTCAGGCTTCCACGCACTCAAGAAGCCATATAATAAGGGGAGGAAACCTAGACGCACTATTTTTCATATTTCCAGACACGCTAGTGATGTCAAACAAGACTACTCCCCCGAAAAAATGTTTCTACCCTAACCGGACCCCTTAGAATGTCACGTCCGAAGCAGTGTAATTAACCGGCATCCATGATGAAATTGCAGTGGGAAAAATTTCACAAACAATTTCATAGTCTATATGGGATACAATGACTAGGGGGTGGATTCTATGGAGGAATCCATGGAAAGAGGAACCAAAATCCCATCATCTTATTTTTATCAAGGTGAAAATATCCATGAATATGCGATAGATGTCACCCACCTTTGGAAATCGGGAATGTGAGGCAACGACTGCACGTCTTCTATAGATAGATGCACACACCCCATCAAAAGCGTCGAAAATAGAAATGGTGAACCCGACATGATTTTCTTATACTCAATGTGGATATTAGTAGAGTTGGAGGCATCATTAGAGTAGCATGTCACCAGATCTAGTTATTCGCCGCGAGGTCCTGCCAAGAAAATAGTGGGCCTGGTATGAATCTCTCCAGATGTTGGGGTATTCATAAAATTGGACATCCTGATCTATAAAATTATTATCATGTATCCATATCACTAGACATGAAGAAGGAATATAGCATCCCGTATTTTTATAACATAAACATTCATTACATTTTACAAAACCGAGGATCTTTAAGGTTTAGTGTTTTGGAAACCAGGAACATTAAACATGAAAACATAAACCATTCTTCTAAAACTATTGAAAGGATTCTCCTCATGTTCATCCTAGGTTCATTACAGCCTCACATATCCTGGGGACATACATCAAAATAAAGGGTGAGAAAAAATCCCAGTAAGGGAAACAAGAGAAACATTTTACATGTGAACTTGAGATACTTCAATAAGGTCATGAAAAGAACTTTAAGGCATGAGAATGAAATCATGAGGAATATCATAATAACAATAACATTTTCATAACTTGAAGATGTGGCTACATCATTTAACGTAGAAAATCATGAACATATCACCATGGTCCATCCCCAAGGTGTCATTTGAAAATTACCAAGGATATTCACCAAGGTATCGTGAAAATTGTAATCTCTAGTGGTTACATCATTACCCAATGCATTGAAGCGCTATCAGGGCGCACCCTTAAATTTGTCTTTATTATCATGTGAGCCACATATATCATCATAAATAATTTCATAAACAACCCATATAGCATAAAATAAATGGGTTTCATTTCATAATCATAACGTTTTAAGAACTGCTTTAAAGACATGATCTTAACATCACTTTAAACCCACGGAAAGGGAAAGCGGGTATCATGTATGTAAATCCCAGAATTTAAAATAGATCATTTTTGTATATATGTTAATAACCCTATAGAAATAAGATTTTTTAGTATTCACTTAATAACATGACGTAATTTTGAGAAAAAGAGAGAGGCATTTTGAGACGAAAATTCTGCAGCACAACAACTATGTTACAGGGTTTTAGAAAACGTTAAAAAGAGAGGGGACATGGGTCAAACAATGATAAATGACCCATAAAACAGTAGAGGGACATAATATAAGGAATTTAAGAACATGGTAATGAAATTTGAAAAATATACCATATGGAATGAAGAAAATGAAAGGAAGACAAAAATAAGAGTTCTCTTATGAAAATTCGGCAGCCTAACAGCGTTACATAAACTTCAACAAAAAATGAATTGATGATGTCAAATAGGGTCTCTCATAATATGAACATAAAAGATCAGTATGATAGATATATGGATCATAACCCAACATAATAAAGAAGAACCTGCAAGACTTTACATGGAATTAGAACTTTGAAAAGGAGAAGGGTGAATGAATCCCTTAAAAATTCGGCAGCCTAACGACGTCACTTAAACTTCAACAAAAAATGAATTGATGAGATCAAATAGGGTCTCTCATCATATGAACATAATATTACATTATTATAGATATAGAGATCATACCACAACATAACAAAAAAGAACTTGAATGAACTGACATGAAAGTAGAACTTCAAAATGAGAAGGGTGAAGAACCACTTAAAAATTCGGCAGCCTAACGGCACCACTTAAAACATCAAAATACTGAATTAAAGAGATCAAATGGGGTATCTCATCATATGATCATAAAAGATCAGTTTGATAAATTTAGAGATCATACCCCAACATAAAAAAAATGAACTTTAATGAATTGACATGAAAGTAGAACTTCAAAATGAGTAGGGTGAAGAACCACTTAAAAATTCGGCAGCCTAACGGCGCCACTTAAAACTTCAAAATACTGTATTGAAGAGATCAAATGGGGTATCTCATAATATGATCATAAAATATCATTATGATAAATTAAGATATCATACCCCAACATAACAAAAAGTAACTTGAAATAATTGACATGAAAGTAGAACTTCCAAACGAGAAGGGTGAAGAACCACATAAAAATTCGGCAGCCTAACGACGCCACTTAAAACATCAAAATACTGAATTGAAGAGATCAAATGGGGTATCTCATCATATGAAAATAAAAGATCAGTATGATAAATTTTGAGATCATACCCAAACATAACAAAAAGTAACTTGAAATAATTGACATGAAATTAGAACTTAAAAACGAGAAGGGTGAAGAACCACTTAAAAATTCGGCAGCCTAACGGCGCCACTTAAAACATCAAAATATTGAATTGAAGAGATCAAATGGGGTCTCTCATCATATGATCATAAAAGATAAGTATGATAAATTTAGAGATCATACCACATCATAACAAAAAGTAACTTGAAATAATTGACATGAAAGTAGAACTTCAAAACGAGAAGGGTGAAGAACCACTTAAAAATTTGGCAGCCTAACAGCGCCACTTAAAACATCATAAAAAGAAATAAAGAGAGTAAGAGGGGATCTCTCATTATGTGAACATGAAAAGGGATGTAAGAGGAGTATAAAAGAACACCCTTTAACATAAGAACATGGAGCATAAAATAAATTACATAAAAGATATTTCTTGAAAAGAAAGAGAGAGATTGGATCCCTTACCTTAAAACAAAACTCTTAAAACACAATGGTTATTACCTTGAGTGCTTGGGGGCACCATGGGAGGACTCGTTGGGAGGTAATGAGACCAGAAATTCGTTGGGGGAGAGTGGGGAGTCGAATGGATGAGAGGATGTCTTGGTATTCATAGGGAAAGTGAGGGGACAAGGCATTAATGGCCAAGGGACACCTCATTAGTGGTTTTGGCAAAACCATGGGATTGCCCATGGTATTTTCCCATGGTATTGGCCACCTGGGACATCTCATACCTTATCTTACTATTAATAAGTCGACCATATTGATTACATACTTAATAAATCATTTAATGATGTCATTAGACACCCATATCTTAAAAACTGTATTTTCACTATTCATCGAAAATTCAACTTTCTCAGAATAATCCCAAAATTTCACCTTAACCAAATATCAATGCTCTGATTACAAATATGAACTAAATTTTATAAAAATAATTTTCTATATATTTTTAATTTAATTTTTAAATAAAAATACTATTCACCAAAAATCCATTTTTTCAGAAAAAACCCCAAAAATTATCATAGCATAATATCGGTGCTCTGAGTTCAAAAATGAAATCCGTTTTATAAAAATAATTTTCTAAATATTTTTAATTAAATTTTTAATTAAAAAACACTATTCACTGGAAAAAAACTAATACTTGAATAATAATTTATGAAATCCTTATTTAAACATTTTATTGAATCACATTACTTAATCAAAATGCCTAGATTATATTAATACATTCATTAAGTGAGTTTAATAATCCATTTGGACACATTACTAATCCTAATCATAAAATCTCTATTCATAATTTACTATTCATCAAAAATTATTTTGATCTTATTAGACTCTAAATTTTGTACTGAACATAATTGTAGAAGACCATTTTTCGAAAATCATTACACATTTTTAATTATTTAATGTTTACACAACAATTTTTAAAATATCCTTTATCTAAAATTCATCAAAAATATGCATACTATATTTATCCGGTCATTTGAAAATTCATAAACTTCATCATAAGAAGAAATCCTAATTTTTATTTAAAACAAAGTATTACACAAGGGAGTTACGGTCTCCTTACATAGCCCCTTATCACACCAGCATAGGACCTAAGTGTAATGTGTGCTAAGGTGAGAGAATCTGAGGGAGGCTCGGCTAACATCGCACGAGTAGTAATTTCTATTATTTTTAACTTCTCGCAAATTCGATTTCGTTCTAGTTTCACACGATGATGTTCAGCTTGGGTTTGGTCCAAAGCAAAGCCCAGTGGTGCTACCTCTTTCCCAAGTTCTGTTAGATGGGCTTCGATCGGTCCAAGACTACTGGGTGAGGCCATCAAATCTTCTTTCTATAATAATTAACCAAGATTACTTGTATTTAGAGGCAATAATCAAAACCTTTAGTTTCCAGTGGTTGTATTGACCAATGGTCATATAACAGTCAAAGCCCAACAGACTCATTTTAATTATACTCATGTTATCAAATGAAAAATATTTGTTGAGTATAAAAAATAAAATAAAATAACACAAAAAAATTAGGAAACAATATTTATTCAAAATTTCGGGTCGTTACAATCTTCCCCCCTTAAGAAATTGCGTCCTCGCAATTTTTTTTTATCCGGTTTTGAAATTTCATTGAAAGTCCCACATCGAAAAAGGAGTCCGAAAAACTATTACTTTAAAAGAAAGAAAGGGAGGTACAAAGGTCACCCGAGTTAACCCATACTAGGATTCCATGTAGGAAAACATGGACATGGAAGAAAAAATAGGGTCATGTTCTGGGGGAGAGTGATAGAGAACATGATTAGGAGAACGTTAACCATAAGAAAATCCCAAACTTATGATGTGTGTAAACGGTGTTTGATTACCTAGTAGGAAACATAAACGAACAATGTTTTTGTTCTACGTTCCTTTTTATAATTTTGAGGAATTCAATTACAACATAAAACAAAAACATAAGAAAATATACCTATCTTCATGTAGAGTTTCATCCTTTAATGAGTTTCTACCCAAAACTAATCTTTTCTCCAAACTATGAGCATTCAAAACTACTTGGTCTCATCAAAAAACAAGAATCATATTTATAATCCACAAAAGATTAACTATCTACTTCTTCTATCTTTAAACATTATCCCAAAAACAGAAAGGGTAAGGTAAAACGGCTCTTCAAAAAGAAATAATCCCATAGGAATGGAAACTGCTTTTAAATATTCAAAGTTCCATGGTACTACCCAAAGTTCATCATAGTCCATTCCATAAATAAAGGTTCTTAAAATTCCTCAAAATAAACCAAACTAAGATTGTAACCCAAATACAAGAAGGATTTTATAACATAGTCTTCCAAAATAAACTTCATTGTTCATCTCTAAACAACATCTACCACTCATAACATCTTATAACAAAAGTATCTAACCTAAACATATTTTACCCAAGATAGGTTAATCATTCCCATAAGTAACCAAAATTACTATAAGTCCACCTTAAATTCATCGATTCTTCAAAATATAAGTCAATTTTACTCCTCAATGAAAATACCGTAGTAATCTATTTACCTCGATCATATAGGGTCCCCAAAATAGTGAACGTCTTCCAAAATAATAATCATATTTTAATCCCCAAATCATCGCTGTCATATTAATATGAAAATCGTCGCATTTCCTATCACATTGGTTGTTGGGACATGTTCTTCCATTTCCCACCATTAACTAAGAAGAGAAAGCATAATTAGGGGCTTAAGTACTTAGCCAGTAATCATGAAAAGAAACTGAAAGCATATAAGGATAACTTGTAGAAGAAAATTATACCCTAACTTGTGATCCCCTTGGTTCCCATCATGGTTATCCATGATCATATATTCTTATGTGAATATTTATTTTCTTTTATCTTTGTTCCTTTAACAATGGTTCATACTAAGCTTATGAATTTACCAAAGCATATCCCACGGGAGAGTCGTAACCAAGAGTGCAGCAAGGCCCGTTGTCGTGTACCAGTTCCTGTTCGAGTCTAGCTCAAAGCGGTGTTTTCGGGTTTTACCCCTATGTACATCTGTTCCAGAGCCACCTCTACCTACTCGTATCCAGACATGGATGTATTTTCTTGGCAACCCCATACTCAATACTCACCAAAATACCAGAAAGATTTCCTATTTTATTAACTTTTCTATAGGGTTCTTCCTAGAGTTTTCATATCCTTATTTCCACAAATAACTAAACCATCCTTTGATACCAACTATAACATCCCGTTTTTTATAACATAAACTTTCATTACATTTTACAAAACTGTGGATCTTTAAGGTTTAGTGTCTTGGAAACCAGGAACTTTAAACATGAAAACATAAAACATTCTTCTAAAACACTTGAAGGCTTCTCCTCATGTTCATCCTAGGTTATTACTGAATCACATAACCTTGGGACATACATCAAAAGAAAGGGTGACCAAAAAGCCCAGTAAGGGAAACAAGAGAAACATTTTACAAGTGAAATTAAGATACTTCAATAAGGTCATGAAAAGAACTTTAAGGCATGAGAATGAAATCATGAGGCATATCATAATAAAAATTAGATTTTCATAACATGAAGATATGGCTACATAATTTAACATATACAATCATGAACATATCACCAAGGTCCATCCCCAAGATGTCTTTTGAAAATTACCTAGGTTATTCACCAAGGTACCATGAAAATTGTAATCTCTAGTGGTTACATCATTACCCAATGCATTGGAGCGCTATCAGGGCGCACCCTTAAATTTGCCTTTATTATCATGTGAGCCACATATATCATCATAAATACTTCATAAACAACCCATATAGGATAAAATAAATGGGTTTCATTTCATAATCATAACGTTTTGAAAACTTCTTTAAAGACATGTTCTTTACATCACTTTAAACCCACAGAAAGGGAAAGTGGGTATCATGTATGTAAATACCAGAATTTAAAATAGAAAATTTCTATATATATATGTGAATAACCCTGTAGAAATAATAGATTTGACTATTCAGTTAACAACATGAAGTAATTTTGAGAAAAATATGGAGGCATTTTGAGACGAAAATTCTGTAGCACAACGGCTATGTTACAAGGTTTTAGAAAATGTTGTAAAGAGAGGGGACATGGGACAAACAATGATAAATGACCCAAAAAACAGTAGAGGGATAGAATATAAGGTATTTAAGAACATGGTAATGAAATTTGAAAGTATACCATATGAAATGAAGAACATGAAAGGAAGACAAAAATAAGATTTCTCTTATGAAAATTCGGCAGCCTAACAACGTTACATAAACTTCAACCAAAAATGAATTGATGATGTCAAATAGGGTCTCTCATAATATGAACATAAAATATCAGTATGATATATATAGAGATCATACCCCAACTTAATAAAAAGGAAATTTCAAGACATGACATGGAATTAGAACATTGAAAAGGAGAAGGGTGAAAGAATCCCTTAAAAATTCGGCAGCCTAACGACGTCACTTAAACTTCAACAAAAAATTAATTGTTGAGATGAAATAGGGTCTCTAATCATATAAAAATAAGAGTCCATTATGATAGATATAGAGATCATACCACAACATAACAAAAAGGAACTTGAAAGAACTGACATGAAAGTAGAACTTCAAACTGAGAAGGGTGAAGAACCACTTAAAAATTCGGCAGCCTAACGACGCCACTTAAAACATCAAAATACTGAATTGAAGAGATCAAATGGGGTATCTCATCATATGATCATAAAAGATCAGTATGATAAATTTAGAGATCATACCCCAACATATCAAAAAGGAACTTGAAAGAATTTAAATGAAAGTAGAACTTCAAAACGAGAAGGGTGAAGAACCACTTAAAAATTCGGCTCCCTAACGGCGCCACTTAAAACATCAAAATACTGAATTGAAGAGATCAAATGGGTTATCTCATAATATGATCATAAAATATCAGTATGATAAATTTAGATATCATACCACAACATAACAAAAAGGAACTTTAAATAATTGAAATGAAAGTAGAACTTCAAAACGAGAAGGGTGAAGTACCACTTAAAAATTCGGCAGCCTAACGGCGCCACTTAAAACTTAAAAATACTGAATTGAAGAGATCAAATGGGGTCTCTCATAATATGATCATAAAATATCAGTATGATAAATATAGAGATCATACCCCAACATAACAAAAAGGAACTTGAAATAATGGACATGAAAGTAGAACTTCAAAACGAGAAGGGTGACGAACCACTTAAAAATTCGGCAGCCTAACGGCGCCACTTAAAACTTAAAAATATTGAATTGAATAGATCAAATGGGGTATCTCATCATATTATCATAAAATATCAGTATTATAAATTTAGATATCATACCCCAACATAACAAAAAGGAACTTGAAATAATTTACATGAAAGTAGAACTTCAAAATGAGAAGGTTGAAGAACCACTTAAACATTCGGCAGCCTAACGGTGCCACATAAAAATTCATAAAAAGAAATAATGAGAGTAATAGGGGATCTCTCACTACGTGAACATGAAATGATAAGTAATAGGAGTATAAAAGAACACCCTTTAACATAAGAAAATGGAGCATAAAATAAATTACATAAAAGAGATTTCTTGAAAAGAAAGAGAGAGATCAGATCCCTTACCTTAAAACATACCTCTTAAAACTCAATGGTTGGGACCTTGAGGGCTTGGGGGCACCATGGGAGGACTCCTTGGGAGTTAATGATACCAGAACTTCGTTGGGGGAGAGTGGGGAGTCGAATGGATGAGAGGATGGCTTGTTATTTATAGGGAAAGTGAGGGGACAAGGCATTAATGGCCTAGGGACACCTCATTAGTGGTTTTGGAAAAACCATGGGCTTGCCCAAGGTATTTTCCCATGGTACTGGCCACATGGTACAACTAATACCTTATATTACTATTCATAAGTCAACCATATTGATTACATACTTAATACATCATTTAATGATGTCATTAGACACCCGTAACTTAAAAACTATATTTTCACTATTCATCGAAAATTCAACTTTCTCAGAATAATCCCAAAATTTCAACATAACCAAATATCAACGCTCTGATTACAAATATGAACTCCATTTTATAAAAATAATTTTCTAAATATTTTTAATTCATTTCTTAAATAAAAACACTATTCACTAAAAATCATTTTTTTTGAAAAAACCCCAAAAATTACCATAGTATAATATCGATGCTCTAAGTTCAAAAATGAAATCCATTTTATAAAAATAATTTTCTAAATATTTTTAATTAAATTTTTAATTAAAAAACACTATTCACTGGAAAAAAACTAATACTTGAATAATAATTTATGAAACCGTTATGTAACCATTTTATTGAATCACATTACTTAATCAAGGTGCCTAGATTATATTAATATTTCCTTTAAGTGAGATTACTAATCCATTTGGACACATTATTAATCCTAATCATAAAATCACTATTCATAATTTACTATTCATCACAAATTATGTTGATCTTATTAGACTCTAAATTTTGTACTGAACATAATTGTAGAAGGCCATTTTTCGAAAATCATTACACATTTTTAATTTTTTAAGGTTTACACAACCATTTTTAAAATATCCTTTTTCTAAAATTCATCAAAAATATGCATACTATATTTATCTGGTCATTTGAAAATTCATAAACATCATCATAAAAAGAAATCCCAATTTTAATTTAAAACAAAGGATTACACAAGGGAGTTACGGTCTCCTTACATTGCCCCTTATCACACTAGCGTAGGACCTAAGTGTAAGGTGTGCTATGGTTAGAGAATCTGAGGGAGGCTCGGCTAACATCGCACGAGTAGTAATTTCTATTAGTTTTAACTTCTCGCAAAGGCGATTCCATTCTACCTTCACGCGATGAAGTTCGGCTTGGGTTTGGTCCAATGAAAATCCCAGTGGTGCTACCTCCTTCCCAGGTTCTGTTAGATGGGCTTCGATCGGTCCAAGACTACTGGGTGAGGCCATCGAATCTTCATTCTATAATAATTAACCAATATTACTTGTATTTAGAGGCAATAATCAAAACCATTAGTTTCCAGTGGTCATATTGACCAATGTTCATATAACAGTCAAAGCCCAACGGTCTCATTTTAATTATACTCATGTTATCAAATGAAACATTTTTGTTGAGTATAAAAAATAAAATAAAATAACACACAATATTAGGAAACAATATTTATTCCAAATTTACTATCGTTACAAGGAATGGTGTTGGGACACTGGTTGTCGATTCCTTTCCTTTTAGCACTAATGGGTTAATCTCACTGCTCTTCAGGAACCCAGCTTTTGTAGGAATTAGATCACTGCCTGTCCACCGACACTGGGGCAGGGGTAATTCCAATACAGCAGTCTTGTGCGGCTCAACCTCTATTGAAACAATCTATAAATATAAAAACATCATGTTCCCATGGCCCATATCCCCTTCTGAATTCATTTAGTAGATGGTGGTTGACGATATCGTATGATGGGACTATGATGAGGGGATTATCCCGACTCTGGATATGGATCTCTATGATCTAGAGGCATATGTGCCTCATCACCACCACCACCCACATGGTCCGCATAGGTAGCCACTACTCCCCACTCCAATGTACAATAATTTCAAGGGAATCTCCCTAGATCTTCTCAACGAATCTCTCCCCTACAACAACGAGGTAAGGGATTTTTCGGCCAGCCTGGTCGGGAACCTATTTCAGGGGCCCTCAAGGAGGACTCCCACTAGTGCTTCCATCTGGTTCCTTGAGTCGAGGAGTAGGTAATCCATGCACCTGCACCACCGGCCCCTGTCCGGTTGACCCAATGCCAGTGTCAGGCACTTGTCGATGAGGATGCCAGCCAAGGGGTTTCAACATCAACAACTACTACAGATAGGACCACCACTGACATATATCGTCACCCCCTTGTGTATCCTGAGTAGGGGGGATGTGTATAACTAGCTTGGATAGAGGCCCCAACCACCCCACGGGCATGTCGGGTCGACTCTCTCGGCCACCAGAACAGATAGTGGCCGCCACCAGTAAAACGGTATTCCCCGTACAACCATCATAGGGAAATAGGGCCCTCCCCTCTTCGAAGCTCAACATAGAGGTCTTCCCCATGCTGCCTCAAATTTGAAGGAGGGATCTCCTCATTGAAGAAACACTTAGTACTGGAGTCTACCCCATTCGCAGTATATTCAGTATGGATTTTTATCACATGCGGAAGTTTTCTAGTGTGGGGATGTTACAAGTTCTGTTAGTCTTTAGTTTGGGGGACCTCCCCATGTTCTAAGAGCCGCTTTTGAATGTATTATTTTTTCCTAGTAATCATAGGAGTGATGGGAAACTTCTCCTCAGTAGCACCCTATATGGAGGTCATACCCATGCTTGGATTGACTTGTAAGAGGAACATCCTTGCACTGATTTCTCCAAGGAAAACAAGAATGGAGGTCCTAATCATGCTTCTATCGACTACAATAGAGGTCTTACCCACTATAGATCTTCCCATAGATGTCCTCCCCATGTCCCCATTGATATCTCTCTAGGTGATCCTCGCACCACATTTTACTCAGGTGGGATTCCTCTCCGGCCCAACACCAGTATGGCAGAAGGTCCTCATCATGCTAAAAATCTACCTTGTCCCGAAGATCCATCCCGGTGCTATAGGGCAGTCCATCACCACCATAAAAAGATCACCGAGAAGTTTCAGACTGAGATCAAACTGGTTTGATTTTCGTATTATGAGGCAGAATATGACTCAGTGATAGATCCCTCCCCTTGATTCTCCATGTCAAGTGTCGGGGAAAGCTCATGGTGTATCATCCTCATACTTCCTGAATGTTAGTTCCAACGGACTCCGACCTCCCTTCGCAGGTATATCATAGAGAACATGAATTTTTATATCCCTTAGGCTAGAACCGTGAAATCACCACCATAATCACTAGAAGCACTATCTCCCTTGATTAGAGATCATAGAGAGTTATTCTGGGGACCAATGGTGGACGAGCAGTAGTGTAACCCATCCCCAGCAGCCATAGTCCCTAAACCAGAAATTGAGGTCATCATCAATTCTTACTGCGATGTGGTGGCTATGTCACTACACTCTTCATAGGATTGCCAGAGATGCAGTGGTTTGGTAGCTCCCTCTCCGTATTCTCTATCATCCAGCCTACTGTCCCAACGGCCTGCTTCAGTACCTAAATCATTTCTCTATCCTTCTTTGATTGACGAGTGTGTAAATGAACGGCCAAACACATAATCCGAGCCCAGAAGCATATGGGATATCTTTGAAGTGGACTACTTCCCTGTGATGTTTTGGCCAGTAGTAGTGCCGAATTTATGTGTGCTATAATCCCTCACCAAAGAGTAAGTTGAGTGCTTCTGCCAAACCCTCTAGGAGACTCATTACCTTCTTCATCATTTGGAAGTGGTTTACCTTAATAGAATAGAAAATTTTGAGGAAATTGGTGAACATTACTATCTGGTTGATTTTTCCGTACTCCTTGTGTCCCAACGCCTTGAGTCACTAGGTCATCGTAGGGCCATCTAACAATGGTGCGTTCTGAGTATTAGGATACTCTACATGATTATCAAAGAGGAATCTCCCCATATACAGATCTATGGCTTGGGTAAGTATTCTTCCCTCATATTATCTGCTATCTGGCGTCAGCCCGATTTACCAGGTTTAATAGAGGATATGCCTCCAAGAAGTACCTCAGTTAACATGGCCAACATGCTAGAGGGTGAGAACGAACTAGAGCTTCATGGAGAGGACCCCCCACTCGAGAGTGTTTCACACTTCTTGGATCCATTAAGAAGGATTAATTGTCAAAAAATAATCTATTGTGTCTTCTCATGCCCACCGAGGCACTATTCCTCAACTGGAATCCCAACAAGGGAAAGAAACACCATGGAGATGTCAAACACTCTGACTCATTTGGCTAAGTGCAGAAGGCGGAAGACAATCCAGAAAATGAGGCGTTGTACCACCTTGATGAATGCGCTGTAGTGTGAGGACCAGGCTACGGTGATCCTCGGCCGGGGAAGTAGGGGTATGAACAACTTACCCGTGGAAAACTATCTTCAATGTGACCCTGACCATCCTACCTATGCAGATATGGGTGAAGACGGAACATATGGAAAGAGGTCAGGATATGTCCTTCCAAATCCTCCTAAATGGCGTGCACATCATCAGGACCCTGCTTAGGTTCCCCCACCTACCCCACTGGTTGTTTCACTTGCCGATCTAGGAGTCGTTGGGAAAATTTATCATGTTGATGAACCCTCCAATGCACTGTTGGTTAGGGATCCATGTCATGATATGGACCCCCATCCAGATGATCCCATGGAATAACTCATCACCCTTCGTTAGGTGATAGAGACACAACTAGTGGAAATCACACCTGATGGAAATCCTTATCTAGAGTGGGTATATGATATGCCAGCACCCCCAGGGTTTTTGAATGCCACCTTTTCCCCTTTCAACAGGACAACAGATCCGCAACAGCACATGGAAGACTTTATATCAAGGTTTATCCCCATATTGGGAGCTCTAGCGTAGCAGGAAACCGTTAAACACTGGTGTTTTGAGCAAACATTGGAAGGGCCAGCAGTCATTTAGTACAGCCAGCTTCCCATCAGGTCAGTGGCTGGGTCGGGGGAACTACAAAAGAAATTCCTCTACTAGTTCAGTTCCAACACTCAGTAGACGAGTATCACTGACCTAATCTAGTGCAATTAGAGGTCTTATGAGTGTGTTTTTGACTTTGTATCCTAGTGGAAAGGGCTCACATCCTATATTGACATGCCACTTAATTAGGATCAGTTGTTGAAAATGTGGTAGGGAATTTTAAAATGGAACTGGTCCACTCCTTGGTCACCGCGAACTACCTCGGGGTATTCCAAGACTTCTATGATAAGTTCTTGCGCCTAGAGGAATCCAAATAATAGGTTAAGAAGGAAACATTGTTGCCTTCTGTAATCTACATGAGAAGGGCCGGCAGGACCAAGCCTGCCATAGTGGCCCAAACAATGACCCCCAATATTCTAGAACCATTACCTGTAGAGATTCCTCTAAATCCTTGTAGAGGCCCTTCACCTCAGGCGCAGCCTCCGGCCCAGCAGTTCCCACCTCAGAATCGGAATGCGCCCCCATGTAATGCGTCGCCGCCACCTAGGTGAGTTAATTAGGATCCTCTATCTCCTCATCATGTTCTAACTATGTGGTCCCCCTTTACTGACGGGAGGGAATTTTTCTACTCGTTCACCGAGGCTCAGGTCCCTAGTTACTTCCACATCACCTTGGAGAAAAGGATTATTTGTTTTCATTAGTGTAGAAGGTCGGAACAAGATACCCACACTGATCTCCCTAATTACTACCCCTATCACTAGATCATAGGGAAGAATCTCAAAGAGTGATATGTGGTTAAGGACTGGCTTCAAAACTAGGTGGATAATAACATAGTCATGTTCGGACCAACATCAGTACATGTGGATTGTGTCTTTGTGAGGCTAGACAACAACAACGATAGCAAAGATGAGTGGATTTGTGTTTCTAATCATGGGTCACAAAATTATGATGGATGGATGGCTTGTAAAATATCCTCCCATGACCATGGTGTTATTTTTTCACCCCATGAATTGGAAAAAGACTTCAGAAGCCGCAACTACTACTTCTGCATTGTCCTCTCAGCCACCCTCTTCCTAGAAGAGTAAACACTGCCAGCACAAGGGAAAAAAAATTCCCCCACTAATTCCATCATTTTCTCGTACTCTCATAGAATTCATGCCCTCAGATATGGTTGTTCCTCCTAGAATCCATCTAGTAGTGGATGACTATTAGAGTGATAGTCAAGGGTACACCATAGTATGTACTGTAGAGACGGAAAATCCCTATATTATGTTTGTTGATGAGGAATGCCAGGTGGATCTTCCCAACATCCCCATCAGTCATTATCCTTGACGGAGCCACGACTATATTGGATGTCGAGGTGTTCAGTCTGCACTTCATGCTAGGCTGTGCATGCTATTGAAACCAGGTAGCAGGCCCAACGTAGATCACAACACACACATCCTTCTCACCTGGTGACATCAGTACCATCATCACCATCATTCATTTTGTTGGATCAGGGGGGGCACCTCAACCGCACCATGACTAGCCACACCTAGCTACAATCCATTCATTGTCATTTGGCCCTCATCCACTAGTCACTCTACAGGCATCGACTAATGAGTGACAGGATATTCCCAATACCAGTCAGCCGCCTGTCCAGTTGGCAGGACCCATTATACCTCATGTCATAGAGCAACCTCATGTTCAATGAATTTCATGCATGTCATGGAAATATGGAATCCTCAAGCATCTTTCTAGAATTCTAGCAATGCTCTCCATCTTTGAGGCTATTCTCCTATTGACTGGAATCCATGAATCCATCAACGAGTCTTTAAAAATCCCCCTCTAGTTATAGACAGAAGTTTTAGACGCTGAAGCCTTTCATACTGAGGTGGTCAAGAATTCTGAATGTTAGGCCATCATCTTTTTCTCTAGAGAATATAAAGTCTCTCCCATAAAAGGGACATTCGCCCTCTATAAATAATCGGCTAGTTCAAAATCGTGAAGGTTCACCACAATCTTGTCAACATGGGATCTGATATAAACATAATTCCAAAATGGACACTACAAAAATAGATATTTTCCGAGGATGAACTGAGACCCTCTGACCTAAGAATCCTAGGTTATGATAGGACAAAATAGTCATCGGTCAGAATGATCTACTTGATGACCCAGTTCGGTGGCCTACTTTCCAGTACGAAATTTATGGTTGTCTGCTTGGACACCGGATAAAATGAATTGATGGTAAGGCCATGGCTCCACCTGTATGTGGAAATTCCTTCAACATATTACTAGTGCCTCAATACTGCCCCACTCATCGAGTGGGTGTGCATGAAGGTGATGTGTCTCCCTTTTCCTCTTGTGAATCCCGCTATCTGGATGTAGACCACTACAAGATAAAAGAAAATCATATTGAGTCTTACGAGTTTGAGCATTCTACAACTGTGAATGACCCATGGATAGATCTAAAATATTCCTACATCATTCAAATCAACCATTTGGAGGATACGACCCTAGACATGGGATAATTATTCATTGTTTCTAGAATGAGGGGGAACACATTAATGGGCCTAAGCGATGCTGGAAGATCACCTCGTACTCCTATACATGTAAGGCTCAGGTGATCCAAGCACCTCCTACTCCCATAAGGTATTAGGATATCCGCAAAATGGAAACGAAAATACATCATACGTGCTTGTTTCATCAGGATGGATTTAACCTTCTGAAGTTGATGTGCCATTAATTATTTTATATCATCATGCAAGGCCCCATGGGCTGAAGACCCAATGGGATCGGATCGGCAGCCTTCATCACTATGGTTGCAGCAGCATAAGAGTCCCTTGATTCAGTGTCCACTACCACTCAGGCTGGTTTCGGCCTCTCGTCGAGATCTGTCGACTCAGAAGAAACTCATCCTGCTGAGGATACCTCCTCCATAATTGAAGACGTGGATTTAGATGAAGCATCACCGTCATTGAAGAGGGAATCTCTGCGACGATCAATGAATTTTTACAGGTGAACCATAGTAGCGATACAGACCCAAAACCCACACTGATCAGTGCCACAATGCACTTAGAGGAGAAAAATTAGTACATATACTTCCATACACTACACTGTGATGTATTCTTCTGGAGTTAGGACGAGTTTCCATGACTAGATCCTCAGGTAGTTGTCCACCACCTCAGTCTCCTGTTAAATCACTGTAGGTTCACGCAACCTCCCAGGATGATTCACTATTCCCATGATTCCATGGTTGAGGCTGAAGTTGTCATTATCATCAAATAAAACTTTGTTAAGGTGTTCCAATACCACAAATGTCTAGCCAACATTGTACTCGTTAGGAAGAAGAACAGATTGATCAGAGTCTGCATCGACTTCCAGGATCTCAACTATCATTGGATGAACGATGATTTTCCCCTACCAGTGACAGATCTCTTGATTGACACCACAACTGGGTTCCATGCCATCTCTTTCATGGATGGATACATTGGGTATAACCAGATCTGAATGGAACCAAAAGATAAGGACTCTAGAGATTTTAGGGAACCACAACGTACTTGCTACTACCTATTCATGTCCTTCATTTTAAAGAATGCAAGTTCCACCTATCAGTGGGATATGCATTTCATATGTAAGATGGACCTTGGAATGTTGGTGGAATGTTACGTGGATGTCCGGGTGGGAAAATCTCACCAGCATCAAGACCATCTCATAGAGATGATACAAGGTACGATCTGTGTCTACTCCACCTTAGTTGCCGTACATATAGACACTGGTTCCGGTCATTCTTTTATTGCCACTGTCCTTGTTCATAGCTCGGAGATTACGATGGGGCCTTTGTCTCGATCCTTATGGATAAATACTGCTATGAGAGCAAATACGATGATTTCACACTGGTGGCGGCAGTGTGAGCTTACTCTAGGAGGCAAGTGATTTGGCTGGGATCTCATTATAGTAGTGTCGAGCCCTTACAACATCATCTAGGGTTTGGACGGGCTATCTATATTCCACCATTAGATTTAATATATTAGGCGAAAAGTGAGGTTTGTTGCATCAATGGGACTAGGTTTACCTTCATCGGTGAGGAGAGATCCTTTGCAGCATAGGATGTACTTACCCATAGGAGAGTGCAGCCGATCACTCATCAGTTGGCTAGCCTTACACACGGAAATGTAGATGTGGAGAGTCCGATCTATCATGTAGTGGTGGACCAGTACACGGATGTTTTCCCTGATAATGTTCTGGGTCGACATACTTGCAGAGTAGTGGACTTTTACATACACATTTAACCCGGGAGGAAACCGATATCTACACCAGCGTATCGGATGGATCCTGCAGAGCTTTGTGAGCTGCAGCTGATTATAGAGGACTTGTAGGGGAAGGGATTCATCTAGCTCAATGTTTCTACTTGCATATCCCGTATTTTGTTTTCCAAGAAGGTGGATGTGAGATTGAGGCTTCGTGTTGACTATCGGAGCCTGAACCAGGTGATCATGGTTCATGAAGATAGACCTCAAATCAGGAAATCAACAGCTCAAAGTAAGAGATGAGGATGTGCAGAAGATAGCCTTAATGTGTGGATATAACCATTACAAGTTCTTGGTTATGCCATTTGACGTGACCAACGCTCCTGCAGTGTTCATGGAACTCATGAACATGATCATTCAGCCATACCTTGATCGCATTGTAGTAGACTTCATCGACGAAATTCTAATCTACTCGACTACTGAGTTTCTTGGGTTTGGCTGGATACTACCAGAGATTTGTACAGGATTTCTCCAGAGTTGTAGCACCACTATCATCCTTGAGAAAGAAGGGGTAACCCATCATGTGGTCAAATAGATGCCAGTAGTGTTTTCAAGAGCTACGGTAGAGGCTGACTAGTTCCCCCATTTAGAGGCTTCTAGAGGAGGTCGTAGGTTATATAGTCTACTGCAAAACATCAAGGACCAGACTCAGATTTGTCGTGATGTAGGAGATAGTAGTTATAGAATATGGTCCTCGATAGTTGAGACATCGTGAGAAGAACTACGCTACCCATGACCTGGAGTTAGCAGCAGTGGTCATTTCCTTGAATATGTGGCGACACAATCTTATGGGAGAGTGATTTATAGTATACCCTGATCACAAGAGCCTAATATATATCTTCTCTCAGAAGGATATAAACCAAAGACAACAACAAATTCTTGAGTTCCTACAGGACTATGACTCCGATATAGTCTATACACCTGGGAATGAGAATGTTGATGCAGATGCACATAGTAAGAGATCTGGTATACAACTGCTAGGTGAGGCGACGAAGTAGCTAGCTACTTTATAGATATCATTTATTGATAGAGATGGGGCGGCTTTTATTTAGTCTCTTATAGTCACTCCCCCACATTTTCAGTGAGTTAGGGAGTTTCAGCATGGGGACGCTGACTGTGAGGCTCAACATGCTCAGATATCCATAGGGTAGCCACCTGATGGATTTTCTGTAGGTGGGGAGCACGCCATCCTCTTAAGAGGATGTTCCATGGTACCAATGTCACATCGGGAGGAAGTGTTGAGGGAGTTACACACTTCCCCTATAGAGGTAGATCAAGGAGTGGCGAAGATGTACAAGGATCTCCGATGATAGCACTAGTGACAGGGAAGGAAGAAACCAGTAGCAGAATTTGTATCTTGTTGCCTCACCTGTCAACAAGTAAAGGTAGAGCATCAGGTACCCACATGCTTGGTTTGACCTTGGGAGGTCCCATAGTGGATGTGGGATGGGAAATACATGGACTTCGTTACAAGACATCAACATACATTTAGGTGTCAGGACTTGATTTGGGTGATCGTAGACCGAATCACCATGTTGGCCCACATCCTACCGATTAGATAGTTGGGTTCAGTTGAGAGCATGGAACACTTATATGTGAAGGATATTATATAGATCCATTGAGTACCCTTGACAATTGTCTCTGATCGTTATATGTGTTTTACTTCCATGCTATAGAAGGGGTTGTAGGAGGTTTTCGAGGCATAGCTTCATTTGGGCACCGCCTTCTATCCTCAGATGGATGGCTAGACTGAGCGAACCATTCAGACCCTCAAGGACATGTTGCAGGCTTTTTTCCTCGACTTCGGTCGCAGCTGGGAGTATCACTTACCTTTTTTGGAGTTTTCATACAACAAAATCTATCACTCCGCCATTAGGATGACACCTTTCATGGAATTGTTCGGGTGACCTAGAGGATCACATTTATGCTGGAATAACCTAGTGGAGTCTACACTAGAGAGACCAATGTTGGTATGGGCTACCACAGAAAAGGTGTAGATCATCCAGGAGTGGATGAAAACTTCACAAAGGAGGAATAATTCATATGCCCACATGAGTTGGAGACCTTTGTAGTTCTAAGATGGCGACCAAATATTTCTACGGGTCTCACCTCGACATGGTTTATAGAGATTTGGCTAAGGAGGAATGTTATCTCCAAGATTCATCAGTACTTTTCAGGTCCACAATAGAGTTGTCAAGGTGGCATACTACTAATCTCTTCCAACTCAGTTTCACCAGGTGCACAATGTCTTCCACGTTTCCCAGCTAAGGAGATAGAAGCATGGTCCTTCTCACATCATTGACCATGGAGAGCTGGACATCGACGATGGGGAGACTTTTACGGAGGATCTAGTAGAAATTGAGGATT
Source organism: Viscum album (assembly GCA_963277665.1). Lineage (NCBI taxonomy): Eukaryota > Viridiplantae > Streptophyta > Magnoliopsida > Santalales > Viscaceae > Viscum > Viscum album. Next base: position 605,191,653 of record OY728122.1, read on the forward strand.
GATAGGAGCAAGTCCTTCATCGATGTTCGATAACTCTGGTGCGCATTTTCTGGCATCATAGGAACCTCCAGGAGGGCACATGGGAGTGGGTGGCTCGGATGCATGCTTAGTACCCCCAATTATTTACCAAGTTATGAGTTGTGGCTTATGTGGATGCAATTCCCTGAGGTGGGGATAATGTAAAGACCTGAAATTTCAATAAAAATTTTTTTAAAAATATGTGGAATTTTAGGAGTCTGCAAAAAATGACGGCGCAGGATTCTGAGGCCTGGTATGCCCGGAATCAATTTCTAAATATTTTTTCAGGTACGTTTACTAAACGTGTGAGCGGGTTTTTCTAATGCTTGAACCGGTTCTCGGAATTGAAATCTGAGGGCACTGTTGATCTTGCAGTGCTAGTTTTTTCTTAAGAAGACTCTCACCTCGATGACAGTTGGTCAAGAGTGAAAGTTATTAATTGGGTTTTTTGTGTGAAAATAAAATAAAAAATAAAGTGTATTACATTTTTATTTTTATTTGGAACACTAATGTGGGTGTTTGGAGGTGGGTTCCACCAAAACTAAAATTCCATGTAGAAGTTGAGGTATGGGGACCACCATACCTTAACCTGTCATGAGAGGTTATGATTGTGGGGACCACCCGTTACTGAATCCCCTTTAATTGGGATAAACTCTCAAACCCCCCCCCCCCACCAATTAATGTGGACGAGACTCTTGACTTCCTCCACATTAATTGGGACAACACACATACTATTAATTGTGCCAACCCTCATGATTTAATTATGCCACCCACCATAATTAATGAAACTTTTTGAATTCTGTCATCTAAATAAAAGATTTCATAATTTATTATTTTGGAACACTTTTAATTTTGGTGGAGCGTTGGGAGAAATTCTCTCCAATGATGAAAAACTTCTCTAAACTAAGAACACGTTCTTACAACTATGAACACCAATGAGTAACTTCAATCCTGATGTCAACCATCTTCCTCGAGGCTTCCTCCGATGTAGGATGTCTTAGACTACAGTGAACTGACGTCTTCCTTTTCCCAATGATTTTTCTTTTTCCCCGAGACTCCATCGACGAATCAGCCTGTGGTAGGGGGTTTATTTTTGAGATAATACATTCCTTGATTTATTTTTCATTTTAGGAATGAATCGTTGCGGAGGTTGTAAAATTTGAAGTTCATCTATCTTCTTTCTTATTGATCCAAATTCTACCACCCTAAATGTGGAGCGTACGGGCCAAAGCAACACAAACCGACCCCTCCACTGTTCATCTTTGGTGTACTCTATGATATGGTTAAAGGTGATGAAGACGATGAAGGAAATGAAGGCAACAACTCTGCCACCGGTCGCGCACCTTCGTTGCATCGTGCCGCAACAGGATGAACCGACCTTGCACCCCAGCACGCGCTGCTCGTCGGTCGTTCCCCCCTGGCCGCGACGCCCGTTGACTCCACCACCCTCTCCAGCCACGCCACCCTCACCGGCCGCATCCCAACCTGCTGAGCCGCCCTGGCCGCACTACCCGCCGACCTCGCTGGCCACGCCGCCCGCTGGCCGCGCCACCCCAGTCGCGCCACCTGTCGGCTGAGACACCACGGTTGGGCCGCCCTCCGGCTACGCCACCATCTCCTGCTGCACCTCCCATCGGACGAGCCACCATGGCCGCACCTCCCTCCCCCCGGTGGTGCCGCCATCACCAGCCGTGCACCCGCTGGACGTGCAGCCCTCCAGCCATGCCCCCACAGTCGTGCCGCCCGCGTACCTGCGAGCTACCCCGCGGCCGCGTGACCACACGACACCCTCCGCCACCAAGCTATCATCATTGCTCTCTGCAGGTGCTCACTTCCAGCTAGACCAGACCCAGCGGGTCGGGCCGAACCCAATGGGCCAGGCCGGGTCAACCTGGACCACATCCCACTATGCCCCTTTACATTCTTTTGACCATATCTTGGGAACCACACATCCGTTTGACTTACCATTAGTGGTGTTTGGAAAACACGAAGCAAGAAAGTCTCTTTGAGTATACTCCTCTGTGTTTTGGTTTAAGATGGAAAACAATCTGTTTGGATCAAGCACAAATCCAACCGGACCCCTGGGAATAAAAGAATAATAACTCACAGACCAAGAGTCTGATGGATGTACCATCTATTCCGATGAGACCCCTATGATGAGGCAGACCTTTGGGACACTTCTTCGCGGGACTTCATGGTAGTTGGAGTATCGACCTATATCTTGTGGAGCAAATCCTCATGAAGATAAGCGAGAATAGTGTGGAGACCTAGTGGTTGGCTGAGACCAGAAGACTACTGACAGTTTGACATGGTGTGACTTCACATGACCAGTGGGGAGTGACTTAGTGACATGGCACACCCATAGTAGGGAGTGCCTTGGTGACACGGCACACCCATAGTACATGATAAGATTAGTACTACAACATGATTTTAGGGGGAGTGCCATTGTGGGACACGGTAGACCCATGGTGGGGAGCACCTCTATGTGACGCGGTAAACCCACAATGCATGATAGTAGGAGTACCTCAGAAGTCCATGGTCAGTGTGATGTGCCTCTGTGTGACACGTTAGGCCCACTGTACTCGTTAGAGGAGGATTTCTCCAGCAGCCAAAGTGTTCGACGTTGTGATCGGAATGTTACTTGATACTACCCCTAGAATAAATTATAGTTTGAGCTGAGGCAGAACCACAGTGTTTTCATCATGATTGAGATGGATTACTTAATAAATTAGTTATATGTATGGGAATATACTTTACTATGTTTATCTATTCGTTTCAAAACATTGTGGTTTATCCTTGTTGGATTTTTTTTGACCTAGAGGGTCTCAGGGTCCCTACTGAGCATCGTAATACTCACACTGCATGGGAAATTCCCGCACCTTGTGGGGTTGTTTACAGATGATCAACATCACCAACTGAGGCTGAGAGTACTAGGACCGGATGGTACCTGGGGGTTGAAATTACGACGATTCGGTACACGGAGGAGACTGACGGACGAGGAGTTATGAGGAGGTGATTTATACCTACCCTTCAGGTAGGATCCTCAGAGGATGACCCAGCAGCTGACATTCTATTTCTTCAGTGGTATTGTATCACAGTTGTACTTGTACTTTCTATTTGGGCTTGTATTCTAGCCCGATTTTACTTTCAACACTCTTTTGATATACAGTTTTACTTAGTGTTTCGTATCTTATTATGTGCTTGGTGACGTGTGATTGCAGGTTATAAAGGCAATGATTTCTCAGTTTTAGGGAATTATGCCTTTGGTGCAAGTATCCATCCCCTGGCCTATGAATGGAGGGCTTGGGGTTAGTCATGGCACAGGCCCCGGGGGACGGGTCGTGACACTTACCATTGTTAAGTCTATGAGGTCCAACATCATCTACCAATTTGGAGTCCCTCACGCCGTCCTCACCGATAACGGCAGGATCATTTGTGCAATTGAGCTAATGAAACTCTACGCTATTTACAACATCCATTATAATCATTCCTCCCACTATCATGCATATGAAAACGGACTGATCGATGAGTTAATGAAATTTCTCTCTAACATTCTATCGAAATTGGGTGGCTAGGATTAGAAATTTATGTCGGAAAAGCTCCCCAACACCCTCTGGGCATACCAAACGATGACTCGTAATTCCTCCCACCTGACCCCATATTCCATGGAGTATGGTATGGAGGCCAACCTACCCATTTAGATTCAATTTACCTCTATGCTCACAACTGTATATGATCAGAAAGCACTAGATAAAGTGGATGAAATCCATCTAGCTATGTTAGATGGGCATGACGAGAGCATGCTTCATGCCCTGTACATCAAGGAAAGGCATCAGAACAAGATATCTATAGCTTTCCACAAAAATGTTCACCTCAATTCCCTCTTGCAAGGCAACTTGTTATTGGCCTTGAGGACACTAATGATACCCTCCAGGAAACCAACCACGTCGGAGCCCAAATGGGAAGGACATTACAATGTTCAGAAGGTTTACTCCAATGGATCATACTCCCAGTTTACTATGGATGGTAAGCGTATAAATACTCCCACCAATTCCAAGTTCCTCAAGAAATACTTTTCCTAAGACTTATGGTCCAACATTAACTTTAATTGTCTCGTCCTACGACCTCAATGTGTTGGTATCACACTACCCTAAACTACATTAGGGTCTGCCATGACCTTAACTTGTCCAGTCCTACGTGACTTTAAATTTTGAGTTGTCCTACAAGACATTAAACCGCATCTCATGAATTATATATGGCTTGATTCCCATCCTCATGGGATACATAGGAATGGTCATACCCTTCATCTTGAGTCCAGCCTAGTTTCGTCTTTCTCTATCCCATCGTTGGCATAGTTCATGGGGAGGATCCCACATGGAACCTTATAGGCTTCTTTGGCCCCACTCACATTAGGGTTTAGATGATTGCAACATGTTCCCTCACCCGTTATTCTCTCCTCACATATCCTTACCGCATGACATTAAACTGCATGGCTCCAACAGAACTATGTATATCTTGATTCTAATCCTCATGGGATATGTAGGACTACCAAAACATTTGGTCTGTAGGCCTATGGCCAAACTCTAAGATTCCCCCTTGAGTATCGTACCACACATGCGTATTTATGATCCATACATCCACTAAATTTTGGGTTTCCACTATCTCTCACATCATTAAGGTCCTCTGAACGATATGGATATTTTTACAAATGGCTATCCTATCGGTTTGAGATGAATCCCTCAAGAAATTCGAATGAAAAATTGATACAAGTCCCATGATGTTAATGTGGTCAGTGGTCGATGCTTATTTTTGTCCCATTTCAGGTCACACGAAATAAATGATGTGTTAAGAATCTGGTCAACAACAATCCTTTGACATTTTCATTACCCAAATATGTCCCAAACTAGAGAGTGGTTGTTTATTCTACTCTTCCATCTCCCTAAACCTCAGACTGCCTCGAGTAGGAGTGTGAATCTTGCGTGTGGACCCTTATGTGACGAGGAAATATTAATACTAATCTTTGATTCCTACACCATGACTTTATCCTGCTGGATTAGTGTCTATGATATGAAAATATCCACATTAGGGGCCATGTGGCCATAGCTGGCCAGGTCGCCCAGCCTATGGTCCACCTTCCTTTTCAGCATCATGGTCGTTGTTCTCATTTTGGATTATGTGGTGTGGTATGGACTCACGTCCTCATTCACGTTAGATATTCATCCATTCCAAACATATCCCCTTGAGATATCCCTTGTAACACCCCATGCTTCCACGATACATTTCCCTTTGAATCATGTAATAGCTTGTATTGTACACAAACTTTAGATTTTAACACACCGCGACCAATCAAACTAGATTTTATAAATAGTAATACCCACTTTTTGAAATTATATAAATTTTATTTTAAAAAATGGAATTCATTTTTGAATTCAGAATAATGAAATTATCTTATGGTGAATTTTTTGTTCTTTTCTGTAAGCATGCAATTTTTTATGAATAGTTAACAACGTTACGTTATTTGTAAAACTGATTTTTTATTTAAATAATTATTTATTTTATTTAAATTTATTTTTGGTTAAAATAAATTCATAATACCTATATATGTTCTATTTTATTCATTAGTGTCATTTTATAAAAATATTATATATATAAAAATTTTATGGTACTTTTTACTATCTTTTATCCACCTCATAAGAGAATTTACAAATTAGCATTAAACTTAATTTTTCTGCTTCAGTGAGTATAATTTCAAACACTCTAGAAATAAGTTTAATATTATTATATAAATTTTAGTTCAATAAGATGAAAATATGTTTTGTTGAATTGTATCTTTTGACTTTTATTAACAACGGTTAAAAGTAAATTGGGTAATTAAGGGTAAAAATGATATCATAATTACCCTAAAACAAGTCTTAATTCTATTGTAATAGTTTAATTAGACCACAAACAACCTTAGAAATAATATATGATCACATTTGGTCCACTTGTATTAAACTAGGACATTTATTATTATTTTATTTATAGACGACTTAAAAGAGTTAAATTCAATGATTAATAACTAAACCAATTTTAATATAGGGTTAAAAACAATATAAATTCGACAATAAATATTCTTTATAAATCTAAAAATATTTCCTACATAATTTTAATTTTTTAATTTTTTTAGTAATTTAATAGTTTAATTTATTTATGACATAATGATGATGCAGTAATTAGAGTATTAATGAAAAATTAAAATAATTGATATTATAAATATCCAAATTAATGTAAATTGATACTTTTGATAAATTAAACTAATTTTACTAGTTAATATGAAATTTTATGGCTTTTTAATTACATTTCATATGTAGTGATAAAGATTTAATGGCTTTCCAAAAACTCAAATACTAAATAGTGTCCAAATTGACATAATTAAACTTTTAAAACAAATACTATATTATTAACTGATATAATATTCATAAAAACTATGGTTCAGACAATTGTCTTTGATAAGGTTATATATATTAATAATGAACCACATGGGGTTCGCATGGCTTGTTATAGTATTTTTATTAAACATATATTACAAAAATAAAAAGAGACATGGTAAATGTCAAACTATAAAACTAACAGTTTAATCTAAAATATAATGTGAATATGGTGACCTAAACCTGTCCAAAACCTATTGGTTGAGTGTTTTTCGACCCTTAAGCACCTTATCCTCAGAATAAATCATTTTTGAGACACATGAATCTGAAAATTATTTTATTATAATATAATATTTCAATGGTTTCCTAATATGACCCTCACATCTCTTATAAAAGGGAACTTCACCTTTTTTAATTTCACACCTCAAAAGCCATTTTTCCCAGCCAAACAATAAAAAAATATCCTCAAAACATTCCTCCCTTAATCATAGAATCCTTCCTTTGGTCATAAATCCATCCTATTGATCCCTTTTGATCACATTAAAATGATGAACACGAAGAAGAGGTAAATATTTTATCACCACTTTCATGTTCTTTTCATCTTACACTTCTTCTTTCATTGTTGTATGCATTATAAATTAATAAATCCAATAAATTATATTTAATATGATGATATTAAATAAAATTTAAAACGAAATTCATTATTCTATCCTTTATATGAATGAAAAAGTCACAAGACGTTAGTACGTACAGCTTACAGTCTCCACCTCATGGTGTAGTTTGTTATTCGAACACTTTATTATTTTTATGGGAATATTAATGAGTTTAAATAATGTAAATAATAAATATAAAATGTTAATTATTCTTTATAAATGATATACCATCCAATTAAATATGATTTCCCCATCTATATAATGATATTTTCGCTCGTGCGTACGTACGGATTACCGTCTCCACGAATGTGATGTGATTAATACCCCATTGTAATAAATCAAGAATAATTTCTATTTTATGATTATAAATAGTATTTATAAACATAATATCATTCGGTATATGAATCAAATACATCCTATCCATAACAAACATGACCTACATAACCAAGAATATTCATGAAAATGAATAAGTTAACACCTGAAACGATGATACTACTAAAACATTATTAAAAAGAAATATTATAAGATCATATATGATATCATTTTTATATGATTCATGTATAATTTAATATCAATGTTTCTACTATTATACATGATTTTAACATACCATAGACTAGGGAAAAGTAAAAGGTAATGGTTAATTGGACAATCTCTTTATTATCTTTGGTTGTTTTTACGTAAGTATTCACTGGCAACTCATTATCATCCACATCCACGTTTTCTAAAAAAAATTAATTTTCAAAACATTATTACTATTTAATAGACTATAAGTTAATGTAATTTATACCCTTATTTGACCATATATGTTTTGAATAGTACATTTCAGTCATCTTCCAAAAAAGGTACTTTCTGGCCTTTTTGACAAAATTTATATAAGAATGTTTTTTAACATATACGGCAGGTGCAGAAAATTTCCGCTCTTATAAAATAATATAAGCTTACCTTACATTCTTATAATAATATTTTCAAAATTAATATTTTCTTTTATAATTATGTGACTCATAAATGGTTTCAGGATAGAAAGTGATATTTCATTTAAATAGTTTTCATTTCATCTATGTCAACTTTCTTTTATGGATTTTAAACTTGTTTGATGTTGATTTATTATGATAAAAATATTCCATATTATATTGTTGATTTAGTGATATGTTTGACTGTGGATGTGTTATTTTTATACCATTTATGGTTTATTGTTAAAGTAATGACATTTCGTATATTAGTTTTAATATGAATGTTTATGTTATATTTCAACCTTTTCATATGAGGAATTTATTGGACTAAGTACATGATGGGTGGATCCCTCTATAGCTCCTTGGTGTATCGATAGGTCTCATGAGACAATTAGATGCTGTATTGGTCGAGGCCTTTCCCAATTTGATATTTGGTTTTGGATGAGGCCTTAATAATTTTAGACGTCTTGGCTGAGTTCTTGGAATGATTTTTCAGAATGACAAGCATTATACATTCCCTATTTATGAAAATAATAATTATGGTGAATGTGGTTATTCAACTAGTATAATACCCAAGGCTATGTTTTCTTATGCCATTATTTTCTTGGCTCATATTCTTACCATAAATTGTTCTTGTTTATTATTTGTAAAGGCATGCATTTTTAATTATTTATCATTCCAAATGATTTTATTTTCTTCTACAGTATTGATTAACCTTACTTTGCATTTCAGCTCACCCATTTCTTATTTTTTATTTCCCCATGATATAAAGAATTTAGTTATGAGAATATTTCAGGAATAATCTAGGAGTCTTGGATCATTCTAATGGAATAAATTAGTTTTCTATTTATTTTGAAGTTGTAATGTTGAACATATGAATGTATCTTGTTTCCAATAATATGAATTTGATTGGTCATTTGGGACATGATTCCATGTATCATGCCAATGTTATGTAACAAAGCACCAACTCTTGGTAACTGGGGTTGGGTCCTTACAATCGGTTTCATAGGATGTTTAGTAAAAACCATGGAATCTATATTTAGATAAACTCTAATTAGAGCATGTTACCCTGAAATTTATGTTGAAGATTGGTATAGAAGAATTTCCTAGAATTTTGGTAATGTAGAGATTTATTGTATTTTCCATGAAATACATCCCAATATTGATACGAGAAGGTAGAGGCGGCTCTGGCACAGATGTACCTAGGAGTGATGACTGAGAGAAAGAGTTTTGGGCATGATCCGGGGTATCTTGGTACATGACAATGGGCCTTTCTGGACTCTTGGTTACAACACTACCAGGGGATATTCTTTGGATAATTCACATTTTTTTACAAACCATTATGAAGGATTTATGATTATATACCTCCTTAATTTTTTAATGATTATGGAATATATCAATAAATTTCTCAATTTATGTTATGTGTTTTACATTTTTTGAATTATGTATTGCGATTCATAAACTAATATAGTGGATGCCATTATTTAGAAGTGGATCATAGTGGATTGAATGGAAACCATATCAATGCACATAATCCACTTAGGGATTTTACTCCATCTCAATATAATTATAGTGGATCATGTGAAAAAATTGGTGATGATCAGCTTATCACTATACAGGGACAACTCACTCATGTTTTGAATAATAACCTTACCCGAATGGAGCTCCCTGATCTGCAACGTGGAGAATGAATGTTAGACTGCTTCATGAGAAACAAACTCCAAAATTCATTATTTCCACCGATCCATTTTTATCTAAGAAATGGATAAGTTCCTTAGTATAAATATTTCTTTCTTTGGGAAGTAGCAAAATAGAAAAAGTTTTCATGGAAGTTTATCGCCTCACGGGAGATATAGATCAATGGTGGAAATTAATTCAAAACAAAAAGGAGGATAAAGATGTATCATGCATGGAATGGGGGGACTGTAAAGATCCTTTATTAGAAAAATACTTTCCTTGTGACCATCAAGAGGATATGGAAAGGCAATTTCTAACTCTAAGAAAAAAGGTGGATGAAAATGTCACTAAGTAGGAATCTATCTTTACATGGATAAAAGGGAATGTTGAAGATTATAAACGAAACCCAAGAAGTAATATTGATCTTTTATTTGATGGGTTTAAACCATTTATCCATCGAGTATTAGTCTCGCAATCCTTCTCATCATCTAATGATATTTTCTCATGTGCTATCAAGATAAAAAAGGAACTCTCTAAGTCATATGACAAAAATGAAAAGCAAGAGAAATAGAGATCTAGAAAACACTATGGGATAAGAGATAAGGAAACAAGGAAGAAGGGAGGAGTTGAATTTCCACCCTATGGTGATTGTGGAAGGAATAATCCTAGTGCATGTCATAAAGGAAAAGGTGTATGATACAAATGTGGACATAAAATCCATCTTGATGGGTATTGTAAGGTCAATAAAGAAGCTACCGATTTTTTATTCTACAATTATAGGGAGATGGGATATTATGAAAATGAATGTCCTAAGCGTCCGGAAAACTATCCCTAGAAAATGACAAGGGATGATGTCCAATCTTATGTGCTAACTACTGTAGAGGTTGTGTAAACTCCCAAGCTTCCACGGTACACTTCTCTTTGAATAATACAGTAGCGTGTATTGTACAAAACTTCGAGATTCTAACACACTGCGAGCAATCAAAGTAGCCGTTATGAATAGTAATACCCACATTTTTGAAATTTTATAAATTTTATCTCTCAAAATGGACTTCATTTTTCGATTTGGAATATCGAAATTATTATAGGATGAAATTTTTGTACATTTTGGATAACTTTTATGTTTTGATGAATAGTGAAAATTATTAATTTTTAATTGCCAAAAACTTTTTTAATTGAAATAATTAATAGTGATAAGTTATGAATTTGAGTGTTTTTAAAGTATATTTAGAATATATTTTTACCATTTAATACAATGTTGGTCATTGGAAATAATTTCACAATTAAACCAGACATAAACAAGGGTCAATATTTTGATAGTTATAATCTCTTAAAAACACGCTTTTTGTTTTAACAACGGGAAATAATTTTAAATTTATTTCTGCCACATCTGTGTTTTGAATTTGGAAAAATGTATTCCATATTTGGAATCAGGATGTCCAAATTGTGTCAATAGGTAACATTTATTTTAAGACATTTTGAATAATTACTTCGGTAAATATTTTATTTACCATGGATAAAGGGTAAATTTGGTAAATAAGGGTAACAAAATAAAATTATTATAATACTAAATTACCCTAAAACTTGTCCTAACCTTATTGGGGGATACATATACGACCCTGGGTATCTTTGGGTCGATTTTGGGACCCCATGTATCCACTTGTAAGTGATAAAGACACTTTATATTAGTTAAGTTAAAATAAATACAAAAAAGACATAAGCATATATCTTTTTGAAAAACAATTTTTACATAGGGTTATATATGTTGGATTTTAAACTATAAATATTAATTAGAAAGATAAAAATATTTCCTACAAAATATTTATTTATTTATAATTTTTATTCTTTTAATAATTAATATTATTTATGACACAATAATGCTGTAGTATTTCCTTTATCAATGAATTAATCAAATAATTCGTATTTTAAATGTTAAATTAAATACAATTTAAAATTTTTGATGACATAAATGAATTTTATTGTTTAATATAACATTATAGGATTGCTTAAATTAATTTTGTTCCAATTAATAAAGTATTTATGTCTTTAAAAAAAATCAATTATTGAATAGTGCCAAAATTGACATAAATGAGTTTTTTAAACAAATATTATATTATTAATTGATATTCTATTCCTAAAAATCTTAGTATCGGCCAATGGACATATATCATGATAGGTGTATCACTAATGGCCCACTTGGGGGTCTCTGTATGTATACATTATTTTTATTAACTATATAATATAAAAATAAAAAGTGACATGGTAAATGTCAAACTAATTAACTAAGAGTTAAAACTAAAAGGTAAGGTTAATATAATGACCCAAACCTGTATAAATTATATTGTTTGAAATTATTTAGACCCATCCCTACCTTAGAATTTTAATAATCCACATTGGAGCCATTATAAATGGAATATGAATTTATTATAATATAATATTTCTATCTTTTCCAAAGGTGCCCCTCACCCCTCATATAAAAGGGCACTCCCCCTTATCAATAATTCACAAATTCAAATACTTTACTATAGGCCAAAACCTGACCAAATACTCTATAAACTACACTCAATTCATCCTAGAGTCCTTATTTTGATCAAAATTCCAACCTAATGAGCCCTTTTGATCAAATCAAAAGGAAGAACACGAAGAAGAGGTAATGATTTCACCACCCTCATTCACGTTCCTTTCTTCTTCCACTTCCTTTTTATTTGTTTCTTCCATTATAAAAAAATAACATCAGTATATTCTATATACTGTGATGTTATTATAGTCATTTTACAACAAAATTCATTATTCTATCCACCATTTGAATGACATGTCACCATACGTGTGTACGTACGGCTTACCGCCTCCACGCCGTGGTGTAATTGTTATTCAATTCATTATTATTTGGATGGGTATAATAATGATGTGTATTTGATAAATATATCATGATAATGATTATGTATATATTTTATACCATCCAATTATATATCATATTAATATCAAAAGAATGATATTTTTGCTCGTGCGTACGTACGAATTACTGTCTCCACGACGCGATGAGATTCATTTCCAAGTTCACAATTCATCGACGATTATAAAAATATATATTACAAATAAGTATTTAATATATGACATAAAAATGATACTGGATATACATATCTTTATATATATAAGTATTTATGTACTTACATATATCTTAATCACTTACTTCAATTCAATACTATATGAAAACAGAAACATCGTTAATGCGTACGTACGGACTACCGTCTCAATAAATAGTGTTTTCCATTTCATATATATGTCTATTATAAATTTTTATATTCTAAATATATATGATAAATAAATAATGTTTTATATTCTGGAAGTATTTAAATCTTGATCTAATTGATACAATCAAGAGTAACAAGTTAAAACACGTACGATAAAGAAAGCGATTATTACCCGAAATATTAATATAACATAGAAATTATTTTTAAATGGGTAGTATAATGTCATTAATGAATAATTTATGATATCATAAATATTAATATGGTTCTTGTATAATTTAATAACATACTATATTCTTCATACCCGAGGCTAAACGTACCCTCGACTAATGGAAAGTGCAAGGTAAGGGGATTTCATCTCACTCCTTATTCCAGTGAGATTCATGCCATATTGCCACTATTACCTTTTGTGTGGTGTATTTATGTCCCATAATTGTATTCTTTTTGTAATAAACTTTAATATATGTATATTTACATATTCATTGTATGAAACCTCTTTCATGGGTTGTATGTTTCGTATGTTACCAAATTGGTAAGGGTTAATTTTACAATCTCATTATAATCCGAGGTTGTTTTTACGTAAGTATCTACTGGGATATATTTATTATCCATGTCCATGTTTTATTAAAGAGTTTTCAAAGGTATTCTTTTAAGGTATTTTTTACAAAAACATCATGTCAAATGTTTTAAATATTTATTCTTCTAAATCCATCTCATTAATGTCCATGTCTTCAAAATGGTTTCCAAGGATTTATTTATATTGATATGAATGTTCTTAAAATTTTAATTCCTTTCAAAAGTTTCAAAGTTGTATGTGACACTTTGATTCAAAATTTTCTTTAAATGACTTATTCTCTAAATTGTGTGACTTTTAAATGTTTTCATGAAAAAGGGGTATTTCTCTCAAAGGGTTTAACAAATAATTTTCATCTATGTCAACATCCTTTGATAAATTTTACACAAGTTTGAAGTTGATTTATTATGATACAAATAATCCATAATGTATTTAAGGTTTTGTGATATGTTTGACTATGGATTAGTTATTTTTATGCCATTAATGGTTTATGATTAATGTTTTGGCAGTTAGTATTCTAGTTTTAATACAAATTTTTATGATATATTTCATCCTCTTCTTAAGATGAATGTGTTGGACTAGTATTTTCTGGGATGGGGACCGGTAAAAGTAAGCCCTCCGGGATGGTTTCTGGATATTAGAGACACTCCGGGTTGGTGTCCGGTTATGAGAGGCACTCCGGGTTGGTGTCCGGTTATTAGAGGCACTCCGGGTTGGAGTCCGGTTATAGAGGCTCTCCGGGTTGGGTTCCGGTTATAGTTATCCAATAGGTCATGGCATGAGGCCTTTCCACAGAAATTAAAGTTCAGTATTATGCATTCCATCATTATGAATGTGGATAGTGATATTTCATGTGATTATTCGACTAGTAGAATATCCATGTGAATTGGTAATTGGAATTACTTCATTTTATTTTTTTTCAAAATTATGTTGAAGCTAATGTTTAAAAGGAATTTGTTTTAGTTATAAATTGCCTTAAATGTTTATGCTTATTTATGAATGTTTCCACTGTCTTGTTATCCTTACTGAGCATCTAAGTTCACCCCATTATATGTTTTATATTTCCCCGGATTCCAAGATGTGTATTGTGATTGATATTTAGGGTTAATCCAAGGGAATAATGGTGTTCATATGTTAAAAATGTAATGTAACATTATTTTATGTAATCTATTTTCCAAGGATGTTAAACCGATCGGTCCTTCGGGACTTGATTTATAGTAATCAGGCCAATGTATTAAAATAATTCATCGACTCTGGGTAACTGGGGTCGGGGCATAGCAGTTTTTTTCAGAGGATGTTTAGCAATAACCTTGGAAAGTAGATTTAGATAAACATTGATTAGAGAACATATCCCTAAGATAGGATTTGAGGATTAGTATTGAATAACCTCCTATAAATTTGGCATTGTAGGGATTTCTTGAGTTTTCCGAGCAATACATCCCTGTCTAGATATGAGCAGGTAGTGGTAGCTCTGGCACAGATGTACCTAGGGGTAAAACCCGAAAACACCGATTTGAGCTAGACTCGAACGTGAACTGGTTCACGACAATGGGCCTTGATGCACTCATGGTTACGACACTTCTGGGGGATATGCTTAGGATAATTCTCATTTTATTTACAAACCATTATAAAGGGATTATGAGTATATACATACTCAATGAAAACATTTTTATTATTATGGATTATATCCATAAAAATTTTAATTTATGTTTTGTGTTTTACAAGTTCGAGAATAAGTATTGATATTCAGAAACTAATCTAGTGTATGCCATTGTTTAGAAATGGCACCCAATAGATGGACTGAGAAGTCCAGCAATTCACATGATACAAAGAGTAAGATATATCAAATCATTCATGGTCTTAATCCAGAATTTATAAGGGAAATAGTATACCACGTATTATCATCATATGAAGAAATTGTATCATGTGTTGATAAGATAAGTAAAGAATTCGAGGAGTCCTATGGCTTTGATGGGAAGCTAGAGAAGGAAAGGATGGTAGAGATAAGGACAGATAAAGGCAATAAGGTAAAGAAAGATTTTTTCAATATGTGACAATTGTGGAAAGAATCACCTTGGAAAATTATTGAAGGGAATGGCAGTATGTTATAAGTGTGGAGAAAAAGGACACCATGTACGTGACTGCAAGGGTAAGAAAAAGGTTTCAAATGTACAATGCTTCATCTGCAAGGGCTTTGGACACTATGTGAACCAATGTCCCAGTCATCAGACTATGATGAAAATGATTCTATTGGATAATAATCAAGTTATGATACTACCACAAATGAAGAGGAATGACTAGTGTTCTTATGTTGTTATTTTGGAATTATTTCATTTTAGTGTTGTATCAATGATGTTCTGGAAATAAATAAGGATTATACTACAGTACTATTTCATTGGGGATTTGAGATTTTATGGTACTAAGAAAAGTGAGTCTATAGCGAGTAAAACTTTTTGGGAATTACATGGTTAAAGGAAAGATAAACATTAATATGCTTCTAATATTGTGGTATTGATTTTGGAATAACATATGGTAGATTTGGGTAATTAATATTGGATATTATTGAATACCATGAAATTGATTAATGATTTTTCATCATTGGAGTTGAAAACATATTTGATAGAAGGAGTATATCTAGTATTCTATAAAGAATAAGGGAGCATGAGTGTAATCAATATGGTTTTATGGTAATTCAGGATGTTACCATGTTTTAAAATTATACATGGTGAAGGTGTTCACATGTTATTACATGGAAAAAAGGATCTTCATTGTGTTTAACAACCTTATAAATTTTGGACTATGAGTTTGGATAGTATTATTTTGGATAAGTCTAATGGTTGGAATAGATTATGTTTGAAATGTTATTTTTGGGTTTTTATAAAAGGACAACACGTAGACCGTGTGACAACCTGTCGTGTCGGAAAAAGCTGCGAGAATTGAACCCACAAACATAGAGTGATTGGGATTTATTTCCTACCACAATAATACATGATTTACCTAGATTTTATAATGCAGTTTCTTTTTTTAATGGGTATGATATGTGAATTATACATTCATTATATTTGGAACCCTATACGATTAGGATAAATAGAGTATTTTTGAGTTGTAATATGTTTTGGGGTGAAAGATGAGTTTTTGCTAGAAATATATTAATTTATAAAAATATAATTATAATATAAGTATAAATCCTTATGATCTTAGCCAATCTCATAAATAAATTCCTAAATATTACGAATAGGAAATTAGAAAAAATATGTTGTCCTAGATGGTACCTTAGATCATAAAAATTTTATGGCATTGGGATTGTTGGCCTTTTCATAGCCATGTTCTCTACCACTCTCCATCAGATATTGATGGTTAGATTTCTATTCCATATCCATATTTTCATACATGGATCCCTATTATGTGTTATTTTTGGCAACCTTCATACTTACCACTCTTTATTTTAAATAGAGGCCTCATTAATTCATTTTTCGATGTGGGATTTCAACTAAGATATTTTGAAACGTCAACCCCAAGTTTTAAATAACGAGCATAAATTGTGAGGATGAAATTTATTGAAGTAGGGTAGAATGTAACACCCCAATCTTCCATGGTACGCTTCTCTTTGAATAATACAGTAGCGTGTGTTGTACGCAACATCGAGATTCTAACACACTATGACCAATCAAAGTAGCCGTTATGAATAGTAATACCCACTTTTTGAAATTTTAAAAAATTTATCTCTCAAAATGGACTTCATTTTTGGATTTGGAACATTTAAATTAGCCTAGGGTGATATTTTGGTACTTTTGGGATAACTTTTATATTTTGATGAATAGTAAAAATTACTAAATTTTAATTAAAAATAATATTTTTTAACGAAATAATTAATAGTGATAAATTATGAATTTGAGTTGATTTAAAGTATATTTAGAATGTATTTTTTACCATTTAATACAATTTTTGTCATTGGGCAAAATTTCACAATTAAACCGGACAAAAACAATTGTCAATCTTTTGATAGTTATTTTCTTTTTAAATCACACTTTTTGTTTTAACAATGGGAATTAATTTTAAATTAATTTCTAACACTTTTTTGTTTTGAATTTGGAAAAATGGATTCCATATTTGTAATCATGATTTCCAAATTGTGTAAATAGGTAACTATTATTTTTAGACATTTTGAATAATTAATTCGGTAAATATTTTATTTACCATGGTTAAAGGGTAAATCTGGTAAATAAGGGTAACAAAATATAATAATAATAATAATAATAAATTACCCTAAAACGTATCCTAACCTTATTGGTTGATACATTTCTGACCATGGACATATTTGGGTCGATTTTGGGACCCCATGGATCCACTTGTATGTGATAAGGACACTTTATATTAATTATGTTAAAATAAATACAAAAATGACATAAGCATATATCTTTTGGGAAATTTTTTTTACATAGGGTTATATATGTTGTATTTTTGAATATTAATAATCATTATAAAGATAAAAATAATTTCTACATAATGGTATTTTATTTATCATTTTTAGACGTTTAATAATTAATATTATATATGACACAATAATGATGTAGTATTTTCCTTATTAATGAAAGAATCTAATAATTGGTATTATAAATGTTAAAATAAAAATAATTTGAATGTTTTGATGACATCCATGAATTTTATTGGTTAATATGACATTATAGGATTTCTTAAATGAATTTTTTTTGAATTAATAAAGTTGTTAAGACTTTAACAAAAATCAATTATTTTACAGTGTCAAAATTGACATAAATGAGTTTTTAAAATAAATATTATATTATTAATTGATATTCTATTCTTAAAAATCTATGTTTCGGCCAAAGGACTTATATAACGATATTTGTATCATTAATGGACATCTTGGGGGTCTCCTGGATTATAAAATCTGTTTATTAACTAGATAATATAAAAATACAAAGTGACATAGTAATTGTCAAACTAATTAACTAATAGTTAAAAGTAAAAGATAAGGATAATATAATGACCAAAACCTCTGTAAATTATATTGGTTGAAAGTATTTCGACCCATCCCACCTTATACATATAATAATCCACTTTGGATACATTATAAACCTTATATAAATTTATTATAAAATAATATTTCTAGCTTTTCCAAAGGTTCCCCTCACCCCTCTTATTAAAGGGAACTCCGCCTTGTCACTAATTCAAACATTCAAAGCATTTTGGCTCAGCAAACCCCTTACCTAATACTCTCTAAACTTCCCTCAATTCAACATATAGGCCTTAGTTTGATCAGAAATCCAACATATGGAGCCATTTTGATCAAATAAAAAAGAAGAACCTGAAGAAGAGGTAATGATTTCACCACCCTCTTTCAAATTCCATTCTTCTTCCACTTCATTTTTATTTGTTTTTTCAATTATAAAATAATAAATACAGTATATTATATATACTTTGATGTTATTATAATAATGGTTCAACTAAATTCATTATTCAATCCACTCTTTGAATGACATGTCACCATACGTGCGTACATACGACTTACCGTCTCCACTTCGTGGTGTAATTGTTATTCAATACATTATTATTTAGATGGGTAAAATAATGATGTGTATTTGATAAATATTACATGATAAGAAATATTTATATGTTATATACCATCCAATTATATATTATATTAATATCAAAATAATGATATTTTTGCTCGTGCGTACGTACGGATTACCGTCTCCACGACGCGATAAGATTCATTTCCATGTTCTCCAGTCATCGACGATTATAAAAATATATATTACTAATAAATATGTAATATATGACATAATAATTCTAGTGGAGATATATATATATATATATATTTATATATATAAGTATTTATGTACTTACATATATATTATTCTCTTACTTCCGTTCAATACTATATGAAAACAGAAACAACGTTTATGCGTACGTACGGACTACCATCTCCATAAACGGTGTTTTCCATTTCATATATACGCCTATTATAAATTTTTATATTCTAAATATATATGATAATTAAATAATTTTTTATATTATGGAAGTATTTAAATCATGGTCTATGTGATACAATCAAGAGTAACAAGTTAAAACACGTACGATAAAGAAAGCAATTATTACCCGAAATAATAATATATCATGGTAATTATTATTAAATGGGTAGTATAAAGTCATAAATGAATAATGTATTTTATAATAAATATTAATATAGTTCTGGTATAATTTAATACAATACTATAGTCTTGATACACAAGGATAAACTACCCTCGACTAAAGGAAAGTGCAATGTAAGGGGTTTTCATCTCACTCCTTATTTCAGTGAGATTCAGGCCATATTGCCACTATTACCGTTTGTGTGGTGTATTTACTGCCCATAATTGTTTTCTTTATGTAATAAAATTAAATTTATGTGTATTTACATATTCATTTTATGATACCTCTTTCATGGGTTGGATGTTTCGTATGTTACCAAATTGGTAAAGGTTAATTTCACAATATCTTTATTATCCGAGGTTGTTTTTACGTAAGTATCTAATGGTATATGTTTATTATCCTTGTACATGTTGTATGAAAGAGTTTTAAAGGGTATTATTTTCAGGTACATTTTACTAAAACATCATTTCAAATTTTTTAAATATTTATTCTTCAAAATATTTCTCATTAATGTCCATGTCATCAAAATGGTTTCTAAGGATTTATTTATATTGACATAAATGTTCTTAAAATGTTAATTCATGTCAAAAGTTTCAAAGTGGTATGGGACACGTTGAATAAAAAATGTCATTAAAGGACTTCTTTTCTAAATTGTGTGACTTTTAAATGTTTTCATGAAAAGGGGGTATTTCTCTCAATGATTTTCACAAATCATTTTCATCTATGTCAACATCCTTTGATAAATTTTACACTTGTTTGAAGTTGATTTATTATGATACAAATCATCCATATTGTATTTAAGGTTTTGTGATATGTTTGACTATGAATGAGTTATTTTTATTCCATTAATGGTTTATGAATAATGTATTGGAATTTCATATTCTAGTTTTAATATTACTGTTTATGTAATATTTCATCATATTTTTATAAAGAATGTGTTGGACTAGTATGTTCCGGGTTGGGGACCGGTAAAAGTAAGCCCTCCAGGTTGGTGTCTGGTTATTAGAGGCACTCCGAGTTGGTGTCTTCTTATTAGAGGCACTCCGGGTTGGTGTTCGATTATTAGAGGCTCTTTGGGATGGAGTTCAGTTACAAAGGCTCTCCGGGTTGGTTTTCAGTTACAGTTATCCCTTAGGTATTTGTATGAGGCCTTGTTATAGAAATTAATCTTCATAAATACTCAATCCATCATTATGAAAATGGTTATTGATATTGAATGTTATTAATCAACTATTAGAATATCTATGTGAATTAGTAAATGGAATTACTTCATTTTATTTTTTTTCCATATTATGTTGAAGTTCAAGTTTAAAACGCTTTTATTTTAGTTATACACTGCCTTAAATGTTTATTCTTATTTATCAATGTTTCTGCTGTATTTTTATAGTTACTGAGAACCTGAGATAATCCCTTTCTATGATTTATTTTTCCTATGATTCCAAGAAGTGTATTGTGGTTGATATTCAGGGTTAATCCAAGGGAATAATGGAGTTCATAAAGGATTATTTATCTTGTTTTTTATGTTATAAAATGTAATGTAACATTATTGTATGTAATCTATTTTCCAAGGCTACTAAACTGATCGGTCCGTTGGGACTTGATTTCCTATAATCATGCCAAAGTATTAAAATATTGCACCGACTCTGGGTAACTGTGGTCCGGGAATTACAGGATGAAGCACTTAAAGATGTGTTGGCAGGAAATTTAATGGTTTCCTCATGTTTATCCAATGCTTTATTTGATTTCAGATCATCCCATTATTTCATATAATCCCAGTTTTCTAAGATAATTAGATATTTCCATTTTGATTTAACAAGGGATTTTTCAGTAAAAACTCCTAAGGGAAGTATCATTGCATTAATGTTTTGTGAATAAGTCCCCATTAAGTCATATAAACGATATTTATCTCCTGATCCAATCGTCATACTGATGATTTATTTTGATATAATACTCGGTATGGAATGGAATTCGGACCATGATGTGAAAATATATTGTACAAAGATGGAGGTTACAATTCTCGATGATGATAAGTAGTACATTATCATTAGAGTAGAAATGTTAATGTCTGATTCTTATCTAGATCCACCCCTAGTAGCTCTACTAAATTGAATTATTGAGGAGGGTGAGAATGAAATGATAATGGGTGAGGAAAAAAATGTTCAAATAGAGTACATACCTATTGTGAAAAAATATGTCTTTGTGTTTCCATAGGATTTACCTGGACGTCATCCATAACAAGAAATTGAGTTTTCCATAGATTTAATTCTGGGATCAAGGACCATATAGAAGACCCCCTATAGAATGGCCACTGTGGAATTAATGTAACTAAAGAAACAACTATAGGAATTGATTAATAAGGGATTTATTTTTCTTACTTTTTCTCTAATGGTATCCCCTATCATTTTTGTTAAGAAGAAAGACATATCTATGAGGTTGTGCATTAACTTCATGGTGATCAATGCTATAACAATAATGAATAGATATCCTATACCTCGCATTGATTATTTATTCAACCAATATCATGGAGCTCAATGTTTTTCAAAGATTGACCTTCGATCTAGATATCATCAGTTGGTTGTGATGAATGAAGACATTCCGAAAACAACATTTCGAGCTAGGTACGAGCATTAATAGTTTCCAATAATTCCTTTTGGATTGACCACATCCACCTCTGTCTTCATGGATCAAATGAATAGAGTTTTCAAGGAATATCTTGATAAATTTTTAGTAGTATTTATTAATGATATCATGGTATAATCCATAATCTAGGAAGATCTGGAAAATAAAATACACATTATTTTTTTGATTGTTATAATAAATTAATTATATGGGATGCTTAGAAATTGTGAATTTTGGCTTCAAGAGATTTATTTTCATGGAGATATTGAATCTAAGGATGGAATATCTATTGATCCTTCAATGACCAGGGAAACACAAGAATGGCCAGCACCGATGAGTATAACTGAGGTATGCTGATTTATTTGTTTAGTAGGTTATTATCGATGTTTCATCAAGAATTGTGCATGGTTGGTAAACCCATTAACCAAGTTCACACGTAAAGGGGTTAAATTTGTTTGGACAAAAGTGTGTGAATTTTGTTTTGAATAACTGAATAGAAGATTAATCAATTCTCTTATCTTGACCCTACCATCAGGGAACGATGGTTTTTTTATTTATAGTGATGCTTCATAGAAAGGACTTGGTTGTATACTTATAAAATATGATAGAGTTGTTGACTATGCATCATGACTGCTAAAAATTCATGATAAAAACTATCCCGCTCATGATCTTGAGTTAGCAGCTCTAATCATCACTCTGAAGATATGGAGACACTATATCTATGGTGAAAATGTGAGATTTATACTGATCACAATAGTTTGAAGTATATTTTCTCAAAAAAAGAACTAAAAATGAGGCAGAGGAGATGGATTGAACTACTCAAGGATTATGATTTCACAAAAATTACCACATGTGGAAGGCAAATAAGGTGGCAGATGTTTTTAGTAGAAAAGAGCATGGATTTTTGAACAAGATGAGAGTTGAAAGATATTCTATTTTCATTGATATAGTAAATATGGATATCGGAATAACCATGGAGGAAAAAACATCAATACATTTTCAAATTGTTTCAAAACCATATTTTCTAGAAAGGATAAACAATTCTAAGACAGTTGATGAAGAGTTTCAAAAAAATATTAAAGCTATAAATGATGGGAGATTGAGTGACATAGTATATGAAGATGGAATTTGGAAATTTGTGAAGAGACATTGTCTCCCCAATATTCCTTATCTAAAAATGGAATTGTTGGATGATTATCATAGCTCCAATTTCTCTATACATCATGGGAGCACCAAGATGTAAAGGGATTTGAAGGGACTATTTTTGTAGGAAAACATGAAAAGGGAGATTAATGATTTTGTGTCAAGTTATATGGTTATCCAATAAGTGAAAGCTAGAATAGATCATCCTAGAGGAGTCATGGAACATCTTCCGATACCTGAGTGGAAATGGGATGAAATTACGATGGACTTTGTCATGAGGCTACCAAAGACTCCTGGAAGGAATGATGCTATATGGGTCATTGATGATCGTTTTACTATGTCATCACATTTTATTACTATAAGAGATGATTTACCACATAAACATTTAGAAAGACGATATATTAATGAAGTTTTAAGTATTCATGGAATACCCCTATATAATTTTTTGGATCTTGATCCTCGTTTTACATCATGATTCTTGAAAATTCATTAGAATTCTCTGGATACTGAACTTCATTTTAGCACTGCCTACCACTCTAAAATTAATGGAAAATCATAACGGACTATTCAAACCTTAGAAGACATGTTGAGATATTTCTCACTTGAATTTCAAGGTATGTGGGATCAATATTTATCTATGGTAGAATTTTCCATTAACAATAGATTCCATTCAAGTATTCTGATGGCACCATATGAAGCGCTATATGGAAAGATATGTCACACACCAACTTATTGTGACAATGTGGGTGTATTAAAACTTTTAGGCCCAGAACATGTTGAAGAAATGATGGAAAAGGTGAAGGTTATCCAAACCCACATCAATGAAGCCCAAAATAGCCAGAAGAGCTATGCCGATAACCAAAGGAAGGATTAGGAATTTCAGGTAGGAGATCATGTTTTTTCAAAGTGTCTCCATTGAAGGGAGTTATATGATTCGGTAAGAAGGGTAAATTATGTCCTAGATACATTGGACCATTTGAAATTATATAATGAATTGGGGATGCATCTTACTATTTGGAAATGCAGCCAAGTATCTCCATAGATCACAATGTGATCCATGTATCATTATTGAGAAAATAAATTCCTGACCCAACCCGTGTACTCAAATATGAGAAAATTGAATTAGAACCTGAACTATCATAATGTTAATATCTTTTAAAGATTCTTGATACCAAAAACTAGTGTTAAGAAACTGGACGACTCGTCTGGTAAATGTTCTATGGAGAAACAATAAGATTGAAGTGGCAACGTGGGAACCTGGGGAACATATGATGAAGAACAACCAGAATAATATTTTACAGTAGTATTATAGAAATTTTGAGGATGACATTATTTGAAGTAGGGAAGAATGTAACACCCCAAGTATCCACGGTACTTCTCCCTTTGAATAATGAAATATCTTGAATTTTATAAAACTTCAAAATTCTTACACACGGTGACCAATAAAACTATCTTTTATGAATAGTAATATACACTTTTTGAAATTATATAAATTTTATTTTTCAAAATGGACTTCATTTTTGAATTTATAATATCGAAATTAGTTTAGGGTGAATTTTTGGTATTTTTCAAAAAAAAATTATTTTTGATGAATAGTGAAAAACACTGTGTTATTGGACAAAACCAACTATTAATTTATACAATTATTTATTTTATTTAAATTCATTTTATGAAAAATATATACATAATACCTATATATGTTCATTGTAATTTATTGGAGTAATTTTATAATAATATTATATATATATAATTTATTGAACTTTTTACCATATTTTACCCACCTCCTAAGAGCATTTGCAAATTTTCATAAAACATAATTTTATCACTTCTGTGAGTTTAATTTAAATAATCCTATAGAATCAATTAATATCACTATGTAAAATGTGTTGCATTAAGATGAAAATATTTTTTTTTTGAATTGTATCTTTGGACTTTTATTTACAACAGTTAAAAATAAATTGGGTAATTAAGGGTAAAAATGATATCATAATTACCCTAACACATGTCCTTTTTCTATTGGATAAGTATAATTAAACCAAAAACATCCTTATTAAAAATATATTACCCCTTTTGGTCCACATTTATTAGATTAGTACATTTATTATTATATTATTTAAAGAAGAGTTAAAAGAGTAAAATTCAATGTTTAATAACTGAACCATTTTTATATAGGGTTGAACACAATATAAATTCTAATCTAAATATTAATTTGAAAGATAATAATATTTAATACATAATGGTATTTTATTTATATGTTTTATACATTAAATAATTTAATTTATTTATGACACAATGATGATGTTGTAATTACCATATCAATGAAATATTAAAATAGTTGATATTATAAATATCCAAATAAATTTAAATTGATACTTATGATAAATTACACTAATTTTCAAGGTTAATATTAAATTTTAGGGTTGGATAAGAAAAATTATTCTAAGTGATAATGTTTTAATGGATTTTGAAAAAATCAAATACTAAATAGTGTCAATATTGACATAATTGAGTTTTTAAAACAAATAGAATATTATTAATTGATATAATATTCATAAAAATATATTTTATGGCCATAGGGAATTTATAGGGTTATATATATTAATAATTAACCACTTTTTATTCACTTGGATTTTTACATTATGTTTATTAATCATATAATATAAAAATACACAGAGACATGGTAAATGTAATACTATTTAACTAAGAGATAAATCTAAATGATAAGGTTAATATTATGACATAAACCTATCCAAAACCGATTGGTTGAGATTTTTTCAACCCATCCCCACCATATCCTAGAAATAAATCATTTTTTATCCATTAGAAACTGAAATCAATTTTGTTATAAAATAATATTTCAAGCATTTCTTAAAGTGACACTCACCTCTCTTATTAAAGGGCACACCCCCTTCTCTTAATTTATCACCTCCAAACCCATTTTTCTCAGCGAACCCCTGCACAAATATCCTCTAATACTACCTTCCAAAATTCCTCCCTTCATCCTAAAGTCCTTACTTTGTTCAGAAAGCCAACCGAGGGAGATCTTTTTCCCAAATCAAAAGATAGAACCTGATGAAGAGGTAAATATTTCATCACCTCTTTCAAGTTCTTTTCATCATCAAATTTTTCCTTGTTTTTTGTCTCCATTATAAAATAATATATCCAAAATATTCTATATATTTTTATGGTATTATAAATATGGTACAACCATATTCATTGTTCTATCCATCATTTGAATGACAATGTCACCATACGTGCATACGTACGGCTTACCATCTCCACGTCGTGGTGTAGTTTGTTATTCAACCACTAAATTTTTTGGATGTGTTTAATAATGAGTATAACTCATGTAAATAATAAATATAACATGTTAATTATTTTTTATATATGATATAATATTCAAATACATATGATTTCACCATCAATATAATGATATTGTCCCTTGTGCATACGTATGGATTACCGTCTCCACGAACGCGATGAGATTCATTCCACATCGTAACTATTCAAGAATAATTTTCATTTTATGATTAGATATATTTTTATGAAAATAATATAATTCATTATAGGAATCAAATACATCCTATCCATAACAAACATGACTTACGTAACCAATCATATAAAGGAAAACAAACCAGTTAACACTCGAAATGATGACAGTACTAAAATATTATTAGCAAATAAATATTATAAGATCATATATGATATCATATATATATGATTCATTTATAATTTAATAAAAATGTTTTATCTATTATACAAGAGGATAACATACCATCGACTAAGGAAAATTACATGGTAAGTGTTAATTTCACAATCACTTTATTATCTGAGGTTTTTTTGACATAAGTATCCACTAGGAAATCTTTATCATCTACATCCGTGTTTTCCTAAAAAATTATTTCAGAACATTTTTACTATTTACTAGACTATGTGTTAAATTCATTTATACTCTTATTTTACCTTATATTTTTTTAAAGTAACCTTTCTTTCGTTTTCCAAACAAAGAACATTATAACCTTATTCAATGTAAATAATATAAGAATGATTTTTTAACTTATACAGTGGTTGCGACAATGTTTCTCCATTATAATATCATCAAACACTCCCTTACATGCATAAAATTAAATTTTAAAATTAAATGATTTCTTTTATAATTATGTGACTCTTCAATGGATTCAATATAGAAAGAGGAATTTCTTTCAAAAAGTTTTCATTGCATCTATGTCAACATCCTTTGATGGATTTTAAACTTTTTTGAAGATGATTTATTATGATAAAAATATTCAATATTTTATTGAAGGTTTGGGGATATGTTTGAATGTGGATGTGCTATTTTTATACCATTCAAGGTTTATGTTTAAATTATTGAAATTTCTCATGCTAGTTTTAATACGAATGTTTATGTTATGTTTCAACCTTTTCATATAAGAAATTTATTGGACATAGTATGTTATGGGTGGAGAACACTATAGCTCCTCAGTGCATCGGTTGGTCTCATGACACAATTAGAAGTGGAATTTATGAGGCCTTTCCCAATTTTATATATGTTTTTGGACAAGGCCTATATCATTTTTAGACATCTTGGCTGAGGGCTTGACAATATGTTTTAGAAAGTCGGTCATTATAAATTCCCTCATTATGAAAATAATAATGATGGTTCATGTGGTTATTAATCTAGTATAATACTAATGAATATGTTTTATTATTGCATTATTTACTTAGCTCATACTTCTGCAATTATGTGTTCATGTTTATTATTTTTAAAGTAATATATTATTAATTATTCAACATTCCAAATGTTAATGTTATCTTCCACTGTATTTATTACCCTTACTGAGTGTTTGAGTTCACCCCTTTCTTATGTTTTCTTTTCCAAGGATATGAAGAAGTTAGTTATGAGTGACTTGCAGGCATAATCTATGAGGCATGGTTCTTTATAATGGAATAAATTAGTGATGTATTTATTTTCATGTTGTAATGTTGAATTTATGAATGTATATTGTTTCCAATAACACTAAACTGATATGTCATTCGGGACATGTTTCGTTTTATCATGTCCATGTTATGAAATAATGTGTTGACTCTAGGTAACTGGGGTCTAGGCATTAAAACCCTCTGTTTATCATTCTTTTCATGTGCATAGGCCGCGACATGCTTCGTGAGACCCATAATTTTGGTTTCATCATCTTCTATATTCAAAAGGTCCCTTAAATGGAAAGAATTCTAGTCCTAAGGGATCTCCTACCATTACTGGCCAATGCCCGTAAGGATTTCATGAATAAAATTGATGAATGTCCCGTGTTTCCGATACGTCAACAATCGATGTTCAATTACATGCCCCAAAACTCTAGTCAAACAAGGGCAGTCACTCTATTGCAAACTAGGTCAACAGTTTTCCCCTATCATCATTTAGGCTTTTTTGTCTTCCAATGGTGTGATGATTCTCCCTCTACACTCGGTTGTCCAATGCTTATGACATTAAGCTAAGTGTCTACGGTCCTAGCTCTATAACCTAAAACTAAGATCACCATCGTCCTCACTAAAAGACGATAAACTGCAAGCTGGCTGTGAAATTATACCCGTGGTCCACCCTCAGGTCCCTCAGCATTCTTAGGCCCCTAGCCCGATTTCTCACTTAGGATTGTATAGTGTGGTGTGGGGTTATGTCCTCATTCACATCAAGTAACTCATCAGGTCGTAAACATCCCTCGTTGGGGTATCATGCCCTTATTTGCATCATCATTTTCTCTATAACTTTTTGTGGATTTAATCCCATGCTCTTTGGATATGTAGCACTTCCTGAACACCTATCTTTCTGGTCCATCCCCATCTCTTAGAAACCACCTTATCATTATGGCCCCATGGCCAACATTCTTCGAGGATAGGGTTATACGGTGTGGCATGGACTCCTTATGTCTTCATTCGCATTTGGTTTATAAAAACCACACCACATAACTCTCACCCATGAGTGGTCATCAATCATATATTAGAGTCGTACACCCCTATGTCGTGTCCCTTGACCCTCTTTTATGATTCACCAATGTTCCTTGGAGTACTCTGGTTCAGGACTTGGAGTGTCATATTCTACCTAGACATGCTTTCACCAATTTTTCAAGCATCTTTTCCGCCTTCATTTGGGTTACATTATCTTTCACGTCCAATAGGACCCCCAAATGGTATGGATTCAAGGCCTATGGGCTCTCCTACCATTACAGGCCAACGTCCTCGAGGGTTTTAGACAAAAAATTGATACATGAATCATATTACGAACATGATCAACAGTCGACGCTCATTTGTTGTTTCAATTTTAGGCCACACGATATTGATGTTTTGTTTCGAACATGGTCAATTGTTATCCTCCATTTCCATGCCAGCACCTTAAAACCATGAATTGTAGTTACATGATTCACATAATTTTCCACCCCATCATGTCCTAATGTAATTTTCAAACTCCTAGCACAATCCCCCAGTGCACATTTTCACGTTTGGAGGACAATGATGCCATAAGGCATCATTTGGTGCTCTACAACGAATTCCATTAGGCGTGCATTTAGTGTATTGAAAAAACCCATTGTTCCTTTATTTCTCACAACGATTTTGACTCACATGGGCTTAGGAATTGGATTGAGGCATGCACCTAATTGGTGGAGTTCTGCTTCCCCCTGATCCCTCCTATAAGACCTTAAACTATGATCTCTTTTTGAACCATGTCATACAAGATTCCCATTCCCATGGGATATGTAAGAATGCCCAAACATATCATCTTTGGGTCCTACTTTTGTTCCACTAATTTATCTCTTATATTATGCCTTTTAGGCCCCAGATTTTATAGGCCCACGTGATGTGGCATGTGTGGGCTTACGGCTTCATTCATGTCAGTTTTACAATGGCCGCATTATGTAACACCCTTCATGGAGGATATCCCTCCCACCTCCTTCCAAATATTACCTAACCCTTTTCAACCCCCTCATCCCAAATATTCCCTATTTGAATCACACACGATGTTTTGTGGACCTCATATTCATTCAGATCATGTATGCTTTATCATGCCATTACCATTACATTTTGAACCTTATCTTTTGTGTATATGTCGAAGCCATATGACATTAAACTATGCTGCCTAGTCCCACATGACATTAAATTATTGTCTCGATATTGCACGATGTTAAAATGAATGGTTGGTCCAATCACATGACTCTATACTGGAACATTATAATCCTAGACGCACGACCAAAAATGGAACTGCACCATGATATCCCTACTCTAGGAGAAATCATATTTGGTATCAGTCACACACCATACCATTTGTCAACTCCTTTTCACGGCATGATTCTTGTGGTGATGTCTGGACTCTCTATCCAAGGTCTGTTGCTTCACAATAAAAAAACAACACATTTACTCATCCTAATGGACAAACAAGATATATCAAAGGAATATTCTATTGGTTCAATGTCCAGACCCGCACGACCTTATTATCTCTGGAACTAGTATCTTAATATTATATCATTAGAACTATGTTTGGATTGATTTATATTTCCATGGAATAAGTAGGACCTCATGAACATTTTTCCTTTGGGTATAGCCATGTTTCTTGGAAACCACTTTATCTTCCTGGCCCCTTGGATTTAGTCCTCTAGATGTGAGGGTACGTGGTGTGGTATGGGGTTATGTACTAATTTTTTCAGGTTTTAACAACCACACCACATACCTCTTTCCCCCGAGTTATATTCATCCCCCTATTCTATACTCATCATTTCGAGTTAGATTCTCTTATGTTGTTCCCCTCGACCTTCTTTGGTAGTTCAGCAATGTGCCCTGGAGAACCCTAGTTCAGTACCTATGGTGTGGAACCCTGCAGGTACTTGTTATTGCCCATCCTCAAGAATCATTCTCCCCTTTATTTGGGTTTCTAGAATCTTATACATCCAAAGGGGTCCCCTGAATGGAAGAGATACTCCACCTAAGGTCCTTCCCATAATCTCAGAACAACTTCCTTGAGGGTCTCAAATGGAAAATTGATAGAAGTGGTACATGGAGGATAAGGCCATCAGTTTACATGCATTTATTGATCCCTTTTCTTATCATACGATATGGATGCTATGTTTCGAACATGATCAAAATTTATCCTCCATCGTCACACCATCCCTATCAGGCCTTAAATATTGTTTTAGTGATTCAAATCATTTCCACTCCATCATGTCCAAGTGAAATTTCGACACTCCTGGTACTATCCCTCAGGGATCATTATCACGTTAGGAGGGAAAAGCTATGGCAATGCATCATTTGGGGCACCAAATTGAAATCCCCTTCACGGGTATTCCACATGTTTCAAATAACTTATCTACCTTTGTATCCCACATCAATCAAAGCTCATATTGGATTAGGGATTTGGTAGATGTTTGAACCCATTTGGAAGAGTCTCCTTTATCCTTGGTCCGAGATTTAAGACCTTAAACAAATATCTCTCTCTATATACTCATCGAAAGATGTTAAACAACAAGACATCCTCCAGAACTACTTACGGATTGATTCCCATCCTCATGGGATATGTAGGAATGCCTAGAAATTCTGTCTTTGGGTCCAAGCCCAAAAATATTATATCCATCCCCCCTTTGTCAGCACCTTGGCAAGGATTATGTAGTGAGCATGCAGTGTGGTGAGTGTCTCTTGGGATTGTAGTCATGAAAGGTTTTGAAAAAACCAAACCATGTTAGTCCCGTATCTCTTCCAACACTGTTCCATGTTTTATGACCCTAAAATAAGATCTTCCTATAGGAACCACGCATCTGGTATAGCTACTTCACCGCCCTGCACACAGTCCCTCAAACTAGGTCTCCAATTAATTGGTCTACTCTACGACCCTAATGTAAGAGTATGTGACCCTATGACCCATGACCTTGGAAAGGGATCCAATTCTAACTATCTGACACGTCTCATTGGCGTACTCAAATATGGAATGTTAATGAGTCCATGGAGTGGAATTTTTAAATAAACTCCCCCTCGTTTGATATCCACACTTCATGAGACCTTTATTTGAATTCCATATTCTTCCACATCTGAAGGGGACCACCTTTACGGCTTGGTATCATGCCACATTTTCCTACCTTATATCTTCGGCCAATTCCCCTAATGAACTTCGATGAAATTTGCGACAGGTCCCGTGATTGAAACATGGTCAACGGTCGAACCTCAATTGTCTGCCCACATTCCAGGCTAACATGAAACAGATACAATGTTTCGAACATGGTCAGAAGTTATCCTTTATCATCACGTCAACATTGTGATCCAAATCATGAGCTTCCTAATTCACATCTTTCCACTCCCATATGTTTATGTGGAATTCCAATACACTCGGTTGACCCCCCTTCATGAATTTATGTGAATTATGTAGGAAGGTCGACATTATTCAAACATTTTTCACCAAGCATCCCAGCGCCCTTCCATGTGCCTCCCAGTGCTAGGAAAGTCTTATCACTACTCTTTGTATCCCACATCATGCACAACTAAAATGGTATTAGTTTTTCTTGTAGAACGTGTACTGGCTCAGTCATGCCACACATGCCTTTCTCTTCCCACATGACGTTAAACTGTGCCCTCAGAACAATGTATGTCTTGATTCCCATCCTCATGGGGTATGTTGGAATGCCTGTGAACTTTTCCTCGAGCTCAAACTAACATTCACTTTCAGTTTCTAGACCTAAAGAACTTCCTCCTGGGATACACGGTGTGTTGAAGAATCCTTATATCCCTATTCACAATGGTTTTATAGCTACTGCACCACACACTCCCATCCTGGGATCTTCCCATCCAATTTTCAGCCAAATGCATGATGATAAACAGAATGAGCCACATGTCCTTAATTTATCAAATTAAACTGTGTTTCTGCCCTGAACATATTCAGGATGACCTATGTTAATCATGGGATTCAACAGTTTCCTCTCAAGAGAGGATTTCCCATATCAGTGTTGGCCTCCATCCATGTCGTGTTTAAGAACTACGATCAGCTTGATTCTCAACCTTATGGGATATTTAGAGATGCCCATGCATTTTTCCTTGGGCCCAGCCCTGGGGTTATTAACCCTTTTGGCCCCTCAGCCCTGATCTTGGTCCATGAAGTATGACCATTAAACTATGTGCATCGTTCTCACTGAATGAAGAAAAACTATGTGTTATTATAGGTACTTAATAATGTGGTCATGTTTAGAAGTAGGTATGATCTCTGATCTGACCGATGTGCCCCCCTTATGTCCCTTTACCATGGTGGTGTAATTTCAAGAGTGCTGGAATCTATTTTATCAACCCATCATGCCACACTCCACACTTTGTGTGTCCATTATTCAGAACCTAATCCTATTTCACATATAATAGAACCCTTAAATAGTATGGATGCTCAGCCTATTGCTCACCTAGAGTCCTGGGCCAATGTTCAGGAAGACAAATGTATGACATTTCAAGTCAAGACCTGTGTTTCGCACATGGTCAGCAGTTGGCCTCCATTTGTTATCCCCATTTTGGGCTAACACAATGGGGATACTATATCTCAAACACGATCAATAGTTAGTCATCATTGTCACACCATTCCTATAGTGTTCCAAATTTTGGATATCATGATTTACACCATCCACTCCCCTATGTTCAAATTAATTCCAACGCCCCTTGCAATACCCCACTCATGCACCAGCGCACATGGAAAGTGATGATTTGACTGATCTGAGAGCATCATCCTCTAATCGGGCCTCTCCCTTTTTTTAAAAAATATGGATTGGTTGTTCAAACCCTAGATTCCTGAGGCTTGGTTTTCTCTCTTATATTTGGGTGGAATGATAAGGTGGCCATCCCTTATTTCTCACATCGGGCTCGACCCACATTATCTTATGGACTAATTTCAAGATGTCCAATGAATATATTAAAAATGAAATAAATTAAACGAATAACAAAAATCATGCATGCATTTAGCATTAATTGTCATGGCATGAAATTGTGTTCAAATGTTTTTGGAATCAGAGAACCCACAGATCAAACCCTACAATGGATGGGTTGATCCCATCAAATGAAAGTTGTATCTCTGGAACCCTGTGGCTCATAGCATCTAGGATCCATTGCCACATATTCAGTTCCTACTCCCCCTCAGCAGCAATGTGGCGTAGTTCGTCTGCCGCAACCTAGGCCCCCTACTCGTCTCTCCCTACAATAGCCTTCCACGTGGATGCTTGTTTCATCCACTCTTCAACCACTTCTAACCAGGACTTCAGTCAGGATATAATATCGGACTGAACATTTAGGAGAGAAGAGTGGGAATCTTCCTGGACCCGCAACCGCTAAATATCGTTTTCAGCATCCAGGAGCCTCTTGATGTTCAATTGTTTTCTCCACTACCACACCAAACCTAGTCCGCGGTCATACTCCCAAATTTTCTCTGCCATGAGATATCAGACGAGCATGTGAGGAAGATAGGCATCTACCCCCCCAGCACACAGTTCGTTTAGTCACGAACAAATTCTCCCCATTTTCTCAATCCATTTTGCATGAGGGGTGTCATCGATAAAGTTCATGATTGGATACAATGACCACTGATAGAATATGTTGATATTCTATCCCTCAAATGATGTTTTGTCCCATTCCGTGAGGTTGGTAGGCTAGTACGCAGGGACCGCACCAAAGAACACATCATCGGGGTCCTCATCTGGTTCTTGATTAGGTATAGTAGGACCCAGGTTGTCCGAACAATCCTCATAATTTGATTCCACTTCAAAAATATCATGCACATCTCTACCAAAAGTCCCACCAGTGATCTTGGGCGTTGTAGCTTGATCGGTCTGGATATACGCCTCCATGACCACTAGCATTCCCTTGAGAAAAGGACATCTAGGAATACCAAACAACCTCATCAAGGAAGCCCACACCATTTGAAGAACTATACAGATCGAAAAGGCATGGATGTCAGTAATCCTGGTCAATGGCTGGCAGTGAGGAGTTTTGCTAAGGATACTCACAGAGATCGAATTCGTGGTCCCGTTCCTGGGTTGATTATTGGGGAACCCCAAGGTGTGGCCCACTATATATTGTCGGATAGTGTGAAAACTCTGTAGGAGCCACCTCGGGTATCTTGGCCTCGCTAGATGCAGTAATCACTATATCTACTGGCGTGGATCCCAAAATGTCCAACATCGGAATCCATAGTGGGATGAGAATGAGTTCTGTGAATGTGGATTTCCTATACAGATTACACATTGGTGAGGGGTCCAAAGTAGTATATAAGTGGATCTCTGGGAATGGGGCTCATTATTTTACCTCAAGGGCCTCTAAAAATTCTTCAAAATCTGATCCTTGATCGCAGACATTTCCCACTTTCAGATGGATCCCTCTACCAGCCTCCTCCCCCAAGAAGGATTCATTCGATTCTTCCAAACAAGTGAGAAATTCCTTCAAATTAGCAGCCGACAACTTTAGGGGAGACATTCAATCAAAAAACACCTTCACATGATATGTAATTGGATGTGTAACACCCTGGGAGTGTACAAAGTCCCTCAACTTGACTAGGTATTGCTTCGCCTCCACCCGGGACACCCCAATGCCAGCCCCGATAGGGTCTGTCCTCGAAAAATACATCTTGAGACAGTTCATGTGTTGCCACATCCCATACTAGATGAGAAATTAGTTGCTGATTTTCCAGATTTCCCCAGCCTCTGAGAATATAGCATTATCTAGCATGTCTATGTGTCACAGTCTCTTCACCAGAGCCTAAGTCGATATTCTAGAAAATCCACTTGGTGGCCTCCACTCTGGATAACTCTGTTCTTCTAGGACCACCATGTATGCTGCCATTGATAGATCCACCTACAGTAAATCCCCTTCAACTGGTGTGGGCCACGCCGCCATGGATGCCTCACCACCATGGGATGTCATGTCTACCTTCTGACCATGGACTCGATATTGGGGAGGCACACCATCATTAGACCAAATAGTTGGATACTTCAACATATCCCCCGGGTAGGCTACCTCCCCGCATTAGCCGTACTTTTTCACTAACCCAAAGACAGTGGTGGGTGTATCTAGCTCGTTCCACATCATCATGTCTTCCCGTGTGAACATGAGCCACATCATCCTTATGACACATAGATGTTTCTCGTGGTGCACCCATAAATAGACCTTTGGGGTCAGACACTACATACATTGAAATTTCCTAGAGAATCGTTGTGGGGTGTACAGCTCGGAGAGAGGCTCACAGTACACTCATTACATTAGGACTTGACCTCTAAATGCAAGGATATAAGACCAGATCTTCTATTCCATGTCCATCATTAGTTAATGCAATTGTTGGGAATTGGAATAGATGAATGTTTAACTCCTCTACCTTCCAGACTCAGTTCAGTATCGATGGCATCATTAGCTTGGCCGGATTTCTCCCTGTCGCATTTATGATGGATTTGTAGATGTTTGATCCTGGACGGGATATGGGGTTCAGATATTCATAGACCCCCCACACCCCCTGACGTGTGCCGCTATCCACCCATACAGGAGGTGGAATTGCCCGCATATCCTTTGTGCCCTCCTACCCTTACTTAAATTCCACATCATCTTTTATAGCATGTCGAGCATCATGATTACGAGGAATAACCACCCTACTATCTCCATCATAGACGCCATGAGAAAAGTGCATGGTTGCATGCCCATGTTCGTATCCCTCACCGACCTGATCCAACTGCTGATGAGAGCTCTGATGAATACCACAATCCTGAATACCGATTGCTTCTTGGGGCTGACACTGAATCCCCATGTTTTCCATGGCTTCTAATCTAAGAGCTTCCATTAAAAGTACTCCTAGCCTCGTTGAGCCCCCTTCGGGCAAGATAGAGGCATCACCGAAAACTTTTTATTTGATGGGATGTTTAGAAACTACATAAACCACCATTTGAAGTGGAAGACTCTCACTGTATCTTTTTCCTGTCCCGACACTAGCTCCATAAATGCCATCTCCATTGGTAGTTCTCCAGATCCTCACACACACCCATAAAGGGGAGAAATACATCATACATTCCCCATTATCAGGACCCGTGAGATTTAGTGCACATCCAACAAACTGATTCCAACCACCCCATGGTGTTAGTGGAAGGTATTGGTCCTCGATGACCACCTTATCAACAACTCCAGAATCAGCTGCGTCAATTGATAGATATGGAATTGGTAGTCCAAAGCCCTCTAATACTGGCCGCCTCTCCTCATCTCCACATCAAAATCATCACATGAGGAACCTACCATGTAGGCACAGGCCCATTCATCAATGATGTTTCGTCCCTGGCATAGATCCCACTCATCGGACTATGCCTTCCATGGGTACCTTGACACTACATTCATGATCATCTGGTATATAGGGGGGATGTCTCCAGATATAATTTTATCCTATCAACATTGTTCATATGAATGGATAGACAATTAGCAATAACAGGCATGATGTCCTCTCGAGCATGGCCATCATCCACCAAGAACCACTGGTGTTGGCACAATGTGCACTTGAACAAGTAAGATGGATCATCCCTACATGCATCAGGGATGAATTCATCATCTGTCATCCAATATCATATAGAAGAATCCTCTTACACATAGAATAATTTCTTTGGCTTTCTAATAGCAGATTCAGCAATGAATCGTGATCTCAGTGTCTTCGTACCAACTCCCCTAGATCCAAACTATTTGTCATTTCCTCCATTTGGGCAGTCTCTCCAAGGATCCCCATGATAACCTCTTGGTGAGCCATTATGTTTTTATGATTTGAACACCTTTCCAGAAGCCCTATCACAGAGATCGTTCATGGAGCTCGTTTGTGTAGACGGTTTAAGGAACTCGATCCCAGCAATGGAATCCTGAATCCCTGCACCGATATTCGAATGCAAACCATAGAGCACACTCTTTAGGAGTCATAGAATGTCTGTGCGCTTCGAAGTAGAATTTTTGATTCACTTTGTGAAATCACAGAGTATGCCGATATTCACAAATCGAGAGCGCTAAATGACAAAAAAATGCGGAGAAGAGAAGAGAATAAAGAGAGGTCAGATCCCCTATTTATAGGAGAAGACCCATGGTGCTTCGCGGCTTGTCAATCTACAGAAATATTTGTGGCGTGATCTTCCTGCTCATCGCCTATATGCTTCTCAAGCCTCCTTTACGAGCACGCTTCTTGATTGGATGAGGGATTCTGGCAATTGACTCTCATACATCGACCGTCAATTTCACCTCAGCTCTATGTCTGGGGGGGGAATTTTGGAACCAAAAAATGGTATGAACAAAGAAAAATGGAAAGAATTTAGGGATATCCCGTGAAGCCTCTTCGTGGAGCCCCTTGAGCCCCACTCTAGCCTAAAGCTCCTCCTTTTTGAAGCTACCGCAGAGCAAGGAGGTGGGATGCTCCTTGAAAAAATTTGACGTTCGTGAAACCGTCCTGGAGAAAGGAGTCGTGATGTTTTGCAAACCGATTTGACCTTCAAGAAGCCACCTTAGAATAAGGAGGAGGGATTTTCCGTGATCCCCTTTGATGTTCGTGAACCAGCCATGGAACAAGGAGGCAAGATGCTCCGCAAACCCATTTTCCATTCGCAAACCCACCACATAGCATTCTTTTTCATTGCACTAAGTGGGATCTTCTACACAGTGTCTCTTGTCTATAATTATCAGGCTCCCCTGGAGCCCAAATAAAGATCCTTCAACCATTATCCTTTTGAGCTCCCACATCGTGAATCAATTTCTATTCTACGATCCTTGAGATCATAAAGGTACTTTTCATCATGAAGTTCCTTCCCAATTGCACGAATTCCGCCCCTCATCAAAAAGGGATGCCCATCACGGAGCCCACATGCCACTATGAAGGAAGGAGATCCCCAAAAGGACTTGGGTCATCTCGGATCACTTGTGAATCATGATGTACCCTTCATGCACATGTGACCAACATGCTTAGGCATGATCACTATGCATCACAAGGCACATCGCTTTGCCGTATAACACTTCATGAGGAACCTTTTCTTCACGAGGTATTGCTCCTCTAATTACCTTCCACTCTGCAAAGCACCACCCATATGCACTTATTCCCTATACCTAGGCTAGGAACATTACATCACACAACCTCTCAAATACACTCAACTTCATGGAGAACCAGAGCTTCACAAGGATTTTACATATGAACCACTTTTATTTGAAATTCCCTTTCCTTTGTGGCCCTTAAGGTTCAATCGAATCAATTTCAGTGTCCCTTGGGTAGTGCTTCCCATTTTGTTACTTCGCATCATGCTTCTTCGCATAGGCACACTAATGTCTATTTCTATTTCACATAGCCATGCTATCGTGGATACCTTAATGGATCACTCCATAACACCACCTATCAATGGCATTGTGGATGCCTTCCATTCCCCAAGGGGAAGGAGGTATTAGTTGTGTATGTACTATGGGGGGATGAGTGAACCCACATCATCCGAGATGTAGGACGTTAAACTGTCAAGCACCATTGGCGTCAGCACATGACATTAAACAGTGGCCTCACCCAATTCATTATACATGGGGTGCCCTATCTGGGACATTCTCTACACCCACTGGTCTCCACGGGTGTGAGATCGTTACTCACATGGAATGAGATAA
This sequence comes from Viscum album, assembly GCA_963277665.1. NCBI lineage: Eukaryota > Viridiplantae > Streptophyta > Magnoliopsida > Santalales > Viscaceae > Viscum > Viscum album. The sequence goes on from OY728122.1 coordinate 605,231,721, forward strand.
TTTTTATTGGAGTGGCATTTGTACCTGGGGACATGGAAACAACCTTGGGGTAAGACACTAGCTATTTTTATAGGAGGTATCACCCCTGATACTCCTCTCTTCCATGTTTCCAAATCCCTCTCCCATTGGCCTTTGTTGCCATCGGGCCTCCATGTCGTATTATCTCCCAATATCCATCGCCCAAGGCTGATTACCATGTGTATGCCCATGTTTCCTCTTTGGTCCACTTACTACGTGTATTCCCCACTTAACATCCCACAAACGCACCATTTGAAACGTGATCATCAGGAATTTTCTGCCTCTTTTTTCTCATACCGAGCATGACTTCTGTGGGATTATAGTAAGCAATGACAATGAAATTCTCCCTGGGCAGCCTAGACTATAATACCTAAACACCATCCTAATCATTGTGGACATTGATCTGTGCTAAGGAAACGCACGTAAGAAGCCTCCCTGAAGTTCAATCCCAATATCCATTAGTCATGACTATCTTCTCTTCGGCTCACCAAAAACCATTCTTAACTATGTGATCTTTGATCCTTGCCATGTTACGGTATGTAGGAAGCCTTTCTGAGTTTCAAGACCAACAGATATTGGTTCTGACGATTTCACATCGGTACACTCATATATGATCTAAATTTTATTTGATCACTGCCAAGGTAAAGTACGTTGGAAGCCTCCCTGATGTTCTGGACCAACACCGATTGGTTTCAACCATTTCACATTAGTCCACCATCCCAAAATACATGTACATTGACCTTAGCTATGGCAGGTTACGTAGGAAGCCTCCCTGAGGTTCATGCCAACACCCATTGGTCCTGACCACTTCACGTCGGTTCACCATGCACCCATCTGAATTACAAGGTCTTTGATCCTTGCCACATCATGGTATGTAGGAAGACACCCTGAGGTTCAAACCTACCATCCGTTGGTTCTAACTATTTTGTGTCGGTCAATACCTACTGGAACTATGTGTTATATGATCCTTTCCAAGGAAAGGTACATAAGAAGCCTCCCTGAGTTTTAATCCCAACATCCATTGGATACAACCATTTAACATTGGTCCACTCCTACCTGAACTACATGGTCTTCGATCCTTTCCAAGGCAAGGTATGTAGGAGGCCTCCATGAGGTTCAACCCCATCCATCGATAAGACATTGTGACCCCATCCAGTGGTAAGGCATTGTGACCCCATCCACCTGTAAACCTTTGTGACCCCATCCAACTGTAAGACATTATGACCACATACTGTGGTGAGCTGTTGGGAACCCCATTCTGCAGTAAGCCATTGTCAACCAAAATCCAGCAGCAACCCGATGTCATCCCTTCTATTCTGGACCATGTCACTGGTCCATCCTGGTATATAAGACCAACCTCTGGCTGCCAACCAAGCTTATTCCTCAGTATATCATCATGTCGTTGCCCCCTGTGCACATCTCTATTCTATACCCCCATCTTGTACTACTTGGATTTTGATTCCATTCCACAGGGATCTGTATGAGGTCTCTTTGAGGCTCAATGCTAACATCACCATCATCCTCTAGTCGACTCCATCTCATTCTCCATCCTCACCACTTAACCATCCATTATCCATCTTGACTCTTAGCCAGACAGTCACATCCTGACAAGATCATGCCACCTCATTCCACATTCACTTTAACTACAATCAGGTAGCTGACCACACGTTAGCCTCAACATCTATGTTCCCTCCAATGGTTTCACCCATCTGATCCACTATAGTCAGTGTTCTAATCAGTCTGATCCTTCTCCACTTGATGTTAAATCAGTGTCTTACCCTGTGTTAACCATAAGAAGCTATGTAAAACCTCAGATACATGCCTGTGGAATATAATTTCCCCCATTTGATGTGGGATTCCTCAGACATTCAATCCCTAGAGAAGACCTATAATAAGGGGAAAAAACCAATGTGTTCTAGGGTTCCAGAATCCTGACATTCCGGTGATGTCCTACGGGACTACTCCCCTGACCGATGGTTGCTACCCTGACTAGACACCTTGAATGTCCTGTTATAAATAGTATAATTAACTAGTGTCCATGAAAAAATGGCATTGGGAATAGATTCACCATTAATGTGTTAGTCTATAAGGGAGACTCAGACTAGGTGACGAGTTCCGAGGAGGAATCAATGGAAGGAGGAACGAAAATCCCACCATCTCATTTCGATCAAGGAGCGAACGTCCCAGAATAAAAGACATATTCCACCCGACTTTGGAAAGCAGGAATGCGGGGAAACACTTGTGCATCCTCAAGAGACAAATGCGGGAACCCCGACGAAAGCTTCAGAAACAATAATTAAAAACATTTAATTTAAAATAATTCAATGAATAATTTTTAAATGTATTTTAGGATATGAATTTTTTATATAATTCTTTTATATTTTAAAATGGAAATATTCATAAAAGTCTATTTTAATTATTTTTTACTTTTAAAATATATATTAAATTATTCCACATTTTTTTGTTGAAATTTGAAAATTTAATTTTATATTTCGAATAATTGAGTCAAAAGATAGTAAATACTCCAATTTTATTTTTTGTCAATTTGAATTATAAACTGAGTAAATTTAGTTTCTATGGTAATGGTTAAATCAGATAATTTATGGTGAAAAATAAAATTATCAAGACTATAGAATTACCTTCATACTTAGTTAAATAATATCGAATGTGTATAGCTCTTACATAATCATCTAATGGCTGAATTTATGACCTTTTGGGCATATTTTGAAGATATTATTACTTTTATGATATTTTATTTAAATAAAAAATAAAATATGTCAGCCTCTTTTAAAATAACATTTATATAATTGAGTTATATGGGAGTATTCTCAAATATAAATACTATTATAAAAAATAAAGGATTTATATTTACTATGGTAATTTAATTAAAAATTTTATGTAAGAATTAATTAATTTTAATTTATACATACCACTATGGTAGTAATAATTCAATTAATGAAAAAATAAAATAAATGAAATTTAATGATTTATAATAAATACAATTTAATATGAGTAATGTGAGAAAATAGTTTTTTATATTTACAGGACATGTTATTGATTTAATAAAATTTATTATCATAATATTAAATGTGGGATTGATATTATTGAAATCATGTTAATAAATAGTTCTATAAATTGGCATTATGAATATTTTATACTAAAAAAAATATTATTAATTGATTTAAAATTATTAAAAAACATAAATTAATGGAATTGATTATTATACAGTCTTGTATATCAAACATGGTGAATTTATTAGTCATGATTTCATTTTAATGTTCCTATATTGACCCTCTAAGTGAGAATATTCATGTGTCTATGGTATGAGTTAATGAGGTTAAATATGGATTATAACCAAAGGAAAACGTTATAAATATTCCAAAAACATGTTTATTTTTTTATTTTAATGGATGATTTATACCAATAATGATAATATCCTCTAAAGAAATTATTCTTATTCTATTTTTAAATTAATATTCAGTTATATTAATTTAATATTCGATAAAATTCAAGGACTGACCCTCCTGTATCTTATAAAAGGGAACAAATTCTTATCATTATTTCATAGTGAAGAAACAATTTTATTTGTAAAATACCAACCAAAATATATTACAAGAATCCACTACAATTTAATATATTCCTTATTTTTGGTAGAAAACAAAATTAAAAGACTTATGTTTTTAATCAAATGAGTTTTTTCAAAAAGGAGGTATAATTTTTATCTACTTTTTAAGTATTGTTTATTCTCTACCTACTTAAAATATATTTCATCCATGATTAAATACTAAAACTAGTATAATACATGTAATTAAATGTTATTATATTAAAAAATCTCCCATATACATCTTCAATATTCGTCATATGGGAGAATAATTCATTATTCATTTGTATGGATGACTTACGCGTCACGAAACGATGTAATATGTTTTCCACCACAATCTATCAGGAGTAGTTTTAATTATGGAATTAATGTTTATATATAATCATCATGTAATATTTATCATTATAAAAATATAATATATCATTTACCATATTATCATTCAATTTATTGGAAAATGAAAACATTATGTGTCTGTGTGTGTGGACATCCACCAACATGATGCGATGAAATTCATTTTTCATCACCACATCAAATTGATATATATATATATATATATATATAATTAATATTTTATATAAGATATCATTACTATTATGTAATGATAAAATTGTACTTACCTTAATTCCATAATTATCATTGAAAAATTGTGTTGTTCCTCACGCATACATATAACATACCATGCCCATTATGTTAATGTAGTTCATTTTTTATAACCATATTTAATGGGTAGTTTTAGATGTATTATTTATTTATAATAAATGTTAATTTTTTGATGATTTTTATTCTAGAATAATGACGTCATTGACCATAGTCAACTAACCAAGGTCATTTTTAACTTATGAACCAAATATAATAACAATGTTTAGTGTGAACTTAAATGGTTATCTAACAATACATAACATATAAATCAGTTAAATAAAAGTAATAATAAAATTTATTTAGGTCATTAAGAAAGTATAAATTAATCAATTCTTATTATCTAAGAATATAATGAAAATACATGTTGAATTGGACTCAATGTAAGGGATTTTTAGATCAATTTTATTTATGGGGGTACATGTATTATACACGAAATGATAATTTTTTTATGGTGTATATATATAAAATGAATTAATTTTAATATTATTCTCCTTAAAATTATCGGAAATACATATCCATAAAAAATTATTTCATTCATGGGGATTCTGATTCAATAGTTATAAAGTAGGAATGGTTTATTTCAAAATCTCATCATTTTTTGAGATTGTTTATGATTACATATCTAATGGGGAATATCTCTCTCCTATGTACATTTTTTATAAAAATAATTCCAATTTTTTTATAATATTCTAAAAAATTAAATTCATTTTATAGATGTTTTAATTTCTGAAAAAAATTCTTTTAATAAATTCTTTTCTTAATTTTATAAATGAAGTTCATTATTGATTTTATGATTAACAAATTATTGGATTTTTTTAACTTTTCAACATGAGAAGACGATTCTACAATAATAATTCTGAAAATATTATAAGCATTATATATGTCTGTTAATGTTTATTTCAAGGAAAATCCTTTCATTTATATGTGCATTGTTTTTTAAAAATCATAATTGGCATTAAGATAGAACCATTATTTTCTTCATGAATTATTTCATATGAGATTTCAAAATAATTTTAAATATAAGATAAAAACATATAATATTGTTTTTACTTTAATAATGATACGATTCAGGGATACCATACTTATTATTTCACTGGTTAGTTTATGTTTATATTGAAAAGATAAAATGTTTATGAAACCCATTTATTTTTTAGGGTAATGATATGATGAATGTATTCTGGTTCTATGGAACATATATGAATGGGATTCATTGTGTGAAGGGAATGAAATATATATATATATATATATATCCCTCTAACTCGTTTGGTAATTTGTTATATATCTTGAAATAGTTATGGGATAAAATCGATGTCTTCTATCTGTTATGGGAAATAAGTCGATGTGATTTATTTGTAATTGAAAACAAGTTTCTATTCATGATTCACTATGGGAATAATGTATTGATGTTGGATGTGAAGGTCTTGGTAGATAAACATGAAATATTTAAAGGTTTTTGTACTTATGATGATTTCATAGACATTAATTTAATGAAATTGTGTTTCATTATTAAGTTTTGATTATTTCTCATTCTGATCATTCATATCTTCTGAAATGTTAATGTTTAATGCAATAACACATTACTATGATCATTTTTCAATTTTTTATAAACATTCAATTTTATGGTAATGATATTATATCCATATGGTTATCTTAGTATTTCATATTAATATCAATTAATATATACCATTATTACCTTTTCTAAGCATCTGAGCTCACACATTTTTATTTATCATTTTCCTAGGTTATGTTGAATGACGCTAAATGATTTATGTTTAGAAAGGCTTCAAATGTGATTAATTTCATCAGTGATATTGATGTGTCAACATGGAGTTTAAAAATATGGGTATGGTGGGAGATTATGTTGATATTAATGTAATATTTATTCAATAATCCATGTTTTTAAATTCTTTTCATAGTTCTCTAAAACATTAGAACTAGAAGGTCATTTGGTATATAAGTTATAAAATATTTTCTCTTGAAATTGTTATTTTTTTTAAAAAAAAATTTATCATACATTATTATATGAATGACAAAATTTTATGTTTTTCTATTTAGCACTAGATCCAGATTTGGAGGTTTTGGTCTGGTAGAATTACTATATCACATGACACATGTCAGTTGCATTAACATTATTTCCTTTTAAGCATTTGTGTTTATTAATTTATAATCGAGGGTGATTTATTTTTTATTCCACTTATCATTATTGATTATTTCATTCACTATGTTAATTTATTATCCAGAGGGTATAGTCTCTAAATTGATCTGCCTTCAAACACCCGCTTCTAGTCAGCAGCCTCTATTGTACAAGGAACCATGCCTGAAGCCATGTGACTGAACTACTCTTGAAACTGTTTCAATATTTATCATTTTAGGATATTATGTATATATATACACTAATAATATTTTATCAATTATTTTACTCACTCAAAATCATTTAAATTTTTAGGTTAATGAATTATAAAAAATCTATAAATTCCCCCCAAAATTAACTCGACCTTTTACAATCAAATTCTTTTAACCACTAGTCAAATTCTATCTAGTTCACATTTATGACAATCAAAATATTGTTTGTAACCTAAATATGAATATTAATTCAATCCAAATGGATATCTATACCGTAATAATTTGTTCTTCAATATTTAAACGCAATAAAATAAATATTTCTAAAACAATATTAAAATTTTATTTATAAAATTTTATATATGTTTAAAAACCATTAATGTCTAACTATTGATGAGAAAAATATAGATTTATAACATAATCCTCATAAAATTTAAAAAATACTAGAATATCATTGATAAATATTAAAATCATATGGAAATATAATTGTGTAAACATATTTATTTTCAATTTATATATCAACCTCAATATCTATGGTTTTATAAGTATACTCTCTTTTTCTATTAGAAAAGGCATATAGTAAATTCTTAAACCATTTACTTTTTTCACTTATTCAATTACACGAAATAGCAATTTTTATATACATAACATCCTTATATTTAGATTTAAGATCATGTTTCAAAAAAATACTGAAACCAAATGATATTAATAATATCAAAATTATGAATATGAAAACATCCATTCAAATACATATTTCGTTATGATACCATTTTTTAATATAAGACACTTTCAGTTAATCTTGTGACTCCCTTTAATAAATATTTAGTTATACATGGTGATTTTTAATTAATTTTTCCTTCATAAGTAGTTAGTATAAATTTAAAATCCAATTTTTTTTATTTAGAATGTGAGTGAACAAATAATATCAATAAATGGATGTATTAAAAAAATCCTTCATTGTCACTATTTTACCAAAATAATATAGATGTTATATAATACACATGCTTATACATAAAACATTTACTAAAGCTCTCCCATACACATCCACAGATAAAATATGCAACATTTTCTTATTAATAATTCAAGTAATATTCCAAAGGGTTTTTATTCCTTTTAAATTGTGATAAAAAATAAATTATAAATCTCAAATATTTCTTAAAAAAACATTCCGAACTTTAATATTGTCTAAAAATTTACATTACTTTCATTTATGACACCCCAATACAACACTACCTGATATAGATCTATAAACACCAATATTTCATACTCACATTGATACCATCTTTAAAAAACAAAATATTAACCTCCATAATTTTGAAAAATTATTATTTCATATCTTATATAAGGATGATATTTTTTTGGATTAGATCGTTTTGGAATTATGTGAATCCATAAATGAAGAAAACCAATGCTTTTATAAAAAAGAGACATCATTTTCATTTTATATGAATAAAAATAAACCATAATGACCCTTCAAACACCCACATATATTCCCTCCACACGATACCATGTGAGGAATATCATATGTAACACATTACATCATATCGAATGGAAATATAATCAATAGAAGGGATGATCATAAATTCATGGTAAATAATCAAATAACAAAATAATATAAAAAAATTCATCAAATACATATTATGGAGGGAATAAATATATAACATCATCCCATAATCAAATAGAATTAATATAATAATATATCAATGATATTAAATGAAAACATGGATATAAAAATTAATTGATCTCATAAAAATTTAATGTATAATGATGGGCATTAAAAACATACTATCATGGAGTTTATTGAAGAGATTCACTTAATTTCAAGACCATAGTCAAGATATCAAGCAGAAATGGGAAGGAATACACTATGTACCCCAATAAGAATTTTCAAAACGATACTTGTTGATGCCTCAAGGGTCTATATAATAATGAATCTAATCCACCACCTTAAGAAGTCCAATTTTAACAGGAAAAGATTATAAAATAAAATTAAAACAATTTAACAATTAACCTTTGGAAAAAAAAATATGTATATTTGTATAATTAAAAATATAGAATATCAAAAATTGTTCAATCTATATTAATAATAAATAATCATCAAGAATGAAAATTCATTTACACATGAAAATTAAAGGGAAAATGATAATAAAAAATCCTAGGAAATAAGGTGTATCATTTTGAAATAACATATCCACAATGTAAACAATAAAACCTAGAAAAATATATACATAAATGAAACACAGTGTTTCAAAACAACACTTGAATGACACCAGCAAAGAAGAGATCATGTACTAGAAGGTTTGGTATCTAAAATTAATTCACCAAAAAATAAATATATATTAGCGTTTAAATAATGAATCATAAAACCTTTATGGTAAATACTTTTGAAATTGAAATGGAAATGAATGTGAATACATAATAAAATGAGAAATACTTTTAAACATTAATTAAAAAGGGATGTTATTGGTGTTGATTTTTTTAAATTTGAATTAAAAATCCTTGATATATTTTACCTTGAAAAATAATCTCAAATAATGGAACCATGGAAATGAAATAAATTATTTTTTATGAAATTTGGATACACAATATAATACATATTATTATCAAATGGAACGTTTTAATACAAGAATTTAAATATATTTAAAATATACATTATAAACAAATTAAAAAAACCTTATTAGAATTAAAACATCATTTCACTAAGGGGATTATACAATACATTAAAATATTACAGTGGTATATCCCACGTAGGGTTGAAAAATGTATATGTGAAACATATCTCAAGAAGTAGAAAATATTTTTCCTAGGGATTGTGTGTTATGAATTTATATAAACTAAGAAAATTAGTGAATACCATATTATGTAAAAAAAGTTTTGAATTTTCATGAACTTATATGTTTAGGAGAATGGTCATAAATAAATGATTGAAAGTTGAGTTACCAAAAATCCTTACTACTAGGGAAACAACTATATCATTAACTAATTGAATTAAGGAATATGATATATCTATTAAATATCATAAAAAACAATTATAAAGATAAAAATATATTCACTGGAATTGAATAAATCTTATAAGGAAAAATAGTACACAATATGTATTATATCCCAAGGAATCATAATTGAGCCCAAGCAAACACTTAGAGACCGAGAAACATTCCAAAAAAAATTCACTAAAATTTAGGGATTGTTATTTAAGTCAAAATAAAATTATTAAAATATAATTCATGTTATGATATTGATGATAGGTTGTATAAAATCAATATATATTAAACTATGTGAAAATTCCATACATGATTCAAAGAGAGAAATTTGAGATGAAATCCTTTACCAATTATCCTAAATTCTAGAGAAATAAATTACATAAATTATTAAAATAAGGAAATTTTAATAATTTAACATAAAACATTATGCATTTTCATTTTCATTCATATTCATTATAATTTTTCCTACTTTACATAAACTCTCCTAATATTCCACAATAGATATTTATGGATTGGGTAATTTTTAGTAGTTTAATAATAATTTCATTTGTAATCATTTTTTACAAATATCGTCATTAATAGGTCATCAAATTGAATTATTGGGATATTAAAATTTATTTAATATGTTAAAGAAGCATTTTATGAGTATTTTAGTACTTATCCTTGAAGATGAAATTGATAATAATCTTGTTTTAGTCATTCTTAACAATAAATGTGTGTTTTCTTAGTATATGATTTAAATATTTAAATTAAATATTCAGTATAAAAAAATAATATTGATTTTTATATTTATGTTATATAATTCCAGTAATTGTGTTCCCATAGACATTCATAATATAAATTGATAGTGTGGTTCAATTAGGTCGTCAAATAGACCCATACGTGAACATTCCATGATTAAATGATTTATTATGAGGTGGTTTTATTGTAATATCATTATTCCAGAAGAATAATGATATTATTTACTATATATTATTGTGATATATAAATATTAATAATTATGTATAATAATATGTATTGGATTTGAAAATATTAGTTAATTTTAATGAAATAGTTTCCTCAATGTAATATTATTTTTAACTATTGAATTAACAAATATCATTTATTGATCATATGATTAATATATTCTAAAATATCTCAAAAAAAATTTAATTAAATCATAAAAATTATAATTATACAAAAATAAAATCCTTTTAAAATAACATGTAAGGTTGGGATTAAAAATGAAGCACGTCGAGTTGTAGTGCTTGTATTTAGTACGACACATGAACAGTAGTTTTTTTAATTGTTGGTGTATATGAATAAAAAATGATAATTATAAATATATATATAGAAACACTAAATTATATAAACGATAATAATAATGTTTTATTATTAATTATAAAATAAAATAATCAGAAAAAAATCAATGAAATTGATGATACTCATGTCAGATATAAAATAAAATACTTCGATTAATCCTAGGAAATGGAGATTGCATAATATCTAATGATGGATATAGACTATTAATAGTTGGATAGGGTATTAAAAAGATGAATCTTGAATATTTACAATGATAAATTCGAAGAATATGAGACTCTTGAAGTGGAGGTAGTTATTTATATTTATAATTTAAGTGACGGAAACTTTTGGATGCACCCTTATCACTATCAGTAATGTGATGTTCCATTTTCATGGTCAATTAATCCAAATTTGAATTAAGATGATTTTAATGTGTGTGTTGTACAAAAAAATCATCAAACAATCATTTTGGTAACATCATTGATTGTTTTTTGTATTTCTTTACACATAATCATTTATCCAAATATATATTTATAATTGTAATTAATTATAATAATAAAAAAATATTAAAAATATTAGATAATTTAATCCATATGATTTAAAAAATATAAATCCTTCATCAAAATAAAATTCTTATGGTTTTGAGAATTTTTATTAAAATTCGTATATAAAACATGAAAAAACGTTTTTAGAAGAAGTATGTTTTTAAACATAAAATTTATATATAATTTATAGTTATTGATTTCCCAAATGTTATATTATTTTGAGGTATTATTTTGTTTATTTTTTTTCTTCTATTTACCCCTTAGTCTTCAGTAGAGTTTTTAGAGAAAAAAGAGTTTTTGGACCTTATAATAAATGGGGCACGGTTGGTGAATTATTTAGGGAAACCGTACACTATCATAGGAGAAACAATGCTGGTAGTACAGTGGAACGTTATTTTATTCATGTATTTACAAACGGGATTTCAATATTCCCTTAGAAACCATGTGAACTAGTTATTCATAGGAAGATAGGGGTAAACAGTATCCACACAGTTTATAAAATCATGAGGACAGATTTTCCAGCCTATCTGAGTCTTTAAAATTTAGAATTTATGGTTCTAGGATCCCTGGATATTGACCATAAATCATCCCTAATTCGATCCATATGGGATTTTCATCCCTACGTTCTTCCTCCACTCTCACTTATCTACTTGAACTCGAATCTATCGGTGGATTTGTACATTTACATTCAATGAATAATCATGTAAGTCATTATTCACATGATTTATTCCATATATTATAGTTTCCTTCAATCCATTTGAGTTCTTATTTTCTATTGGCATGTTCGAGCCAAGGATTGTATGATCTTGTGTTTTTTTGAAAATATTTATGTTTTTGATTTCATATTTTCTTTTATAGGGTAACATTGAGGTGCGGGTTTTGTTTTCCACAGGATTCCACATTTTATTTTATCTTGAGGTAGGTCACTAAATGTTCTATCATTATTATATGTCTTTGGAAAGAATTCTTTCCCACTTGAATGTGTTCAATGGATTTTTCTTGGAAGGTGAGAATTTTATTTTATAATGGATTCAAGGTGTTTATAATTCGAAAAGTGGGTTTACAAATAGAAAATATTTTATTTCAAGCATTATTTCCATGTTATGCTTCCCAATGGGGTGTATAAAATGTGCAAGTTGTGCAAAGCATGTTTAATAATGGATTTCAAGTGTTTGTGAACATTATATGGGATCATTATTTAAAATTGATGATGTTAATATTTATTCACAAAGATTTATATGTGTACGTAAACTTGGTAATTTATGTGACATGTGAAATGGAAAATTGATCACAAAGGGAATCATAGGTATCTATGTGGGAGTACATGGACTTGTTTTCTAGTTTTATTAGAGTGTTTGATGCCCCAGTTTATTCTAGTAGTGTTGACACCCCAAAAATAACTACAAAACAATGATGATGGTTGGATATAACTAAAAAATTTGAAGGATTCCTTTCAAATAGTTCATACATGATAATGTTGTGGGTTGTGGTTTCTATACAATGTATCAAAGAGTTATGCGGTTTATAGGGTACCACTAGTTCTAGAGACATTAAGGATTTCTTGTGACATGGGTATATCTTATTATATGGTGCTTACAATTTTTACATTGTCTAATTTAATCATATAAAATTTTGAAATATTTTTTTATAGAAAATTGTTTCCATAAAATGTTTTTTTAAAGGGTTTACAAATTATTTATTAAAATGTTCATGAAAATTTTTCTTATACTGTTATGTAAATGAATCACTTTTTTTGGGTGGAATATTCTTTAGAGATGGCTCACAACCTACATACAGCTTTAATAATATGTATAATTTATTATGTTTGACTCTGGTAAATATAATATCTTCCACTATGGTGATGTTAGATATGATTTCTAGTTTCCATTTTCATATAGGTAATGGTGGTGGTGGATTGAGGGTGATGGTACCTCTTGTTTCATGGAGGTTTTCATGTTATTGTGTATTAGATTTCCATCAAATTTATTGTATCTTGGAGTTTAATTATGTTGTTAAATATTGAATTTGAAATTTTTGTGTCGATTTTGGTTAAGTAAATTGATCTTGGGGTGTTTTTATTTTTTGTGTTTTACTTATGGTTGTTTATCATGGGTCAAATCATTCCTAAAAATGTTTTCCTATTACCCAAATACTACATTCTAGCTCATGGGGATTATAAACACACTCCGGGAAATTCCATGGTAAGGGTTAGGTGTAGGGTTGGATGGAACCCCATCTTGTTTTTTGAAAAATGGTATCAGATAAGTATTACACAATTTATTTGGGTCACTATATTTTGGTGAGACTCGGTAGACTATAGATACAATTGTCAAAGATTTAGGTTCTGGTTGCGAGTGGGGTATTTTGTAAAAAACCACAAGAAATATCATAAGATTCCATTAGATTTTGGGAATATTTTTTAACTTCCCCTCTTGGTGAGTATTAAATGCTACAGAAAAATCATGGACACTAGGTAGGGGTGAAGTGGTTTTAATTTACATTGATCTTGTTGTGGTTTTGTTTTTATTTGGATGGGTTTGAGGTTATTTGTCGATTCTAAAAATTTTATGAATGGTGTATTTAAAATTTTTCCTCATGGAAGTGCTTTTCGTTTCAAGATGACTCCATATAGTCCTAATTTGAACCCATAAGAGGATCATAGAGAGGGTTCTCCCTCACCAATTTATCCAAGACTTGTAGAAGTTGTGGTTTTAGTAGTCCAGGATTTGGATCATGGACCTTGTTATTGTCCTTCTCTTACCAAGGAAACTGAATTATGTCATATAATGGAAAAAATATTAAGATTTCCTCAAGATAAATCTTCTATTTATTCTAGGAAGAAAAGTACCCATGGAAGCTGAGGATTGAATTGAGAATTTTTCGAGGATGTTTGGGTTTATTGACACTCCTAAGGTGATCAATGTGATGTGTGCCTCATTCTTGTTCGAAGGTACCATTCGAATGTGGTTTGAGTTTATGGTTAAAGTTGGGAAGCCTGAACATAAGGTTTAAAAGGATTTAAAAGAAATATTTTCTGAGAAGTATTACCCATAGACATTGAAATTCACCAAAAATAGGAGTGTTTTTATCATCACTATGAGGATTGGATCATGATGAATTATTCCAACCACATTGAAAAGTTTGTTATCTTTAAACCCTAAGATGCATCCAATGATTAGTTGGAGGATAATAATTTGGAAATGGGGTTTCATACATATATTCAATCTCAAGAATTTATATTTAAGTTGAAGACCTTTAATGAGGTTGTTAACTATTATCTAATGGTAGATATTTGTTGTTGTGTAAACTATAGTTACTTTAGATACATTTCAATTTTAGGAAAAAGTGGTTATCATTCATCTGAGTGGAAGGGGATTTGGGAAGAGCCTGAGTAGAATAGAGGTTATCGTACAGGAAATCCTTCACCATTGTCTTCAATAGAAACATTATACAATATTTCTATCTTTTTACATTAGTTTGGGTTGGTAGGAATTTTTATTATTTATATAAACATATACCTTGTAATTGGTGTTGACATATGGAGCACATATAATGGGTTTTCAGAGCAACAATTCCATAATATGGTGGTGCATCATCTATAGCCTTCTCGGGAATGTCATCCCAATCAAAGTTGACTAGAAGAGTGGGGTCTATGATTTGTGTTAATATCGATACAGAAAGATCTTCATTTGTATAGATTCAGTTCTTGGTATAACTAAAGGTCAACGATATCAATCACGATCATGAAGAGATAAGTCATATTCATGTTTTGGATTATGATCCAGTAGGATTTGATGTGGGATCTAAAACACTTCGTGGTACAATTCATTATGTATCTTCAATAAATTCTATTCTATTTCATATTAGTTCTTCTATATAATTTAAATCAATCCATCTTTTGGATATGTGGAAATTATTAATCGACCATTTGCCATACATGATGGGCATTGTGATGTAGAGCGATAAGAATTTGGTATATGGGATTCAGGTGTCCATCCTATGCACTAATCATGTTGGGGGGTCAATCTAGAATAATATTTTCTGGATATTGAGATAGACCTTTTGGTTGAGATTCTCAATATATATTCAATGGTTCATTTCTAAGAGAATATCATTTTATCATCGATGAGATGGCTTTTTGGGACTTCATATATGTAACAAGTTTTTTCAAGATGAATGGGATCCTTGGTCATGGTGTGCTAGACCTCCACTTTTTGTGCTTGGTATTCCTGTTTGTGAGCTCTCATTGCTTGTATTAGAGGAAAATGGTAGCAGTATTGATAATTTATTACCATCTATAGTGTATGATTTTCAAGTGGTTACTATTATAAACATGACCTGTACCAATGGTATTGATCAAATTGCTGCTATAGGTACCCTAAAATGACCATATTCAAATATATTGGAAAAATTATTGGTATAGGTACACTATACCAATGTTATTGTAAAATAATTGGTAAAAACTCAAAAATTTGATAATATACCAACAGTTTTTTCCAAGAACTTTGGTTTCGGTGATAAATATACCAAAATATTTATAAAAGTCATTGTTATTTACTCTATTTAATGACCATATACCATTGGTTTTTTCAAAACCATTGTATAACTCCCATAATTCAAAATAATTATACAATCTTTTTTCCAAACAATTGGAATAGGTGATGGATATACCAATAGTTGTGAAATAAAAATTGGTATAGACTATATTTAATTACCTTACACCAAAAACAATTCCATAACTGTTGGTAAAGATCCCAAAATTCAAAACACCTATACTAATGGTCATCCAAACTATTGGTATAAGAATTTTTATAATTAACAAATTATTTTATCAAATAACATTTAATACATAAACAATTGATTCACATGTAAATATAACTATACATATTTATCATATTATGTATCAAAAAAATATTTTATATGTTGGATAGGTTATTGATAAATATATTGGAGCTCCAGAAATCAAAACGATCTGATTATATTTTAATTACCTATAACCAATCTATTAAAATTTATGGTACATGTATTTCATATTACATATACCAATGGTTTGGAAACCGTTGTAACATCCCAAGTATATCAATTTTAGACACTCCAACAACAACCCAATCCATTCTCTTTATCAATTTCATATTCCTACCTTGATGTGGAATGAGGATTCCATATATTTCATTATTAAGTTTATCTTTTACACCATATAGAAATAATGTTATATTGGTAGTTATTGACCGTAAGAAAAAATCATCCCAATTCATTCTAATAAGGTATTAATCCATGATAGGTGAGTTGGGTTTGGTATACGCTAAGGAGATAGTGAGGTATCATGGTGTTCCATTTGCTATCATTTAAGACAAGGACCCCTGTTTTAACTCATAGTTTTAAAATGGACTTTAGAAGGATATGTGATCAAATTTCATGTTGAATATGGCATACCATCCTAAAAAGATGTCAAACAGTGCATGTGAATTAAATCATGGAAGACATTCTCCAAGCATGTATGTTTGATTTCCAATGGTCATTAGATAACCCATTGGGGTTGGATCAATATTTATTTATTAAAAAATTCCAATAATCAATAAAAATAACACCCTTCTAGGTTCTCTATGGTTGTCCTTGTTGGTCTACATTATGTTAAGAATAGGTAGGTAATAACCCTTAGTTGGGGCTGATCCTTGTGCAGGAGGCATCTGAAAAAATTCAAGATGATAATGTAGTATTTCATAAAATATAATATTCACTATAAATTATATGTCGATTAGTGGAATAAAACCTTTGAATTCTCAGTAGGTGGTTGAGTTTTCATTAATGTGTCACTACACATAGGTCACATTCGTTTAGGTAAGAAAGGGAAAATAACACTAATGTATGTGGGACCTTATGATTTTACTGAGCGATTCAATATGGTGGAATATTGTTTATCCTTTTCTTGTTAGTTGGAATAAATCCATGATGTAATACATTTATCTTAGTTAAAAATTTATAATTACATTATATACCAAGTATTTTAAATTGAAGAGTTAGAGTTGGAAGTTGATTTGTATGTGTTTGAGCAACCAGTGTGGATTGTGGATTTCCCTGATAATGATCATTCGGTAATGTATATATATTGTGTTTGAGTCTATTGGATAGAGGGTAATTATGAGTGTGAGACTAGGGAAAAAAATCTTGTTTTGAGGAAATGTAAACATTTTTATTTAATAATCATACATTGAGTTGAGTTTCTTGGTATGGAATATTTTCATCATTGGGATAATTTCCACATTCATGATTTTATTCTGAGGTATTATTTGGATTATTCGTGTTCTTATATTTACGCCTTAGTTTTCATTGGATTTTTTAGTGAAAAATTGATTTTTTGGATCTTGCATATGGTAGTCCCCGATTGGCTCATGGTTAGCAAAAACTATCTTCAATCCCATGATAAAATGTGCACTTGGGACAGTGGCAATGTCTCTGC
The DNA here is from genome assembly GCA_963277665.1 of Viscum album. Lineage (NCBI taxonomy): Eukaryota > Viridiplantae > Streptophyta > Magnoliopsida > Santalales > Viscaceae > Viscum > Viscum album. Next base: position 605,249,583 of record OY728122.1, read on the forward strand.
TACATGACCTGCCACATGGGCATGTTCCCCAAACCCAATATTTTATGGCCTTAATCCATTTATAAAGAGAGAGGAATATTGTGTCCTCATGGTTTGGAGAAACATGGGCACTAACCATGTGGCCTATCTTGGTCATTAAAATTGAATAATTACCATTCTACACTAAACTGATTTTATCACAAAATCAATCCTTATTTGATCTATAAGGGATTTTTAACACATGGAGCACCCTCCACTCTCTAATGGTCCCATTAAACTCTAATAGTTGGGTGTATTTGGCCATGTATCTTCAAGTATTCAACACTTAGTATCTTTTCTTTTTATGGAATCTTTCTTTTAGGTTTTTTTTCCGTCTCTCTTTGATTACTTCTTTCCCAGTGTGTTGTTTGACCTATTGAGGGGTTTATCTTGAGTTATTGGGCTAAATATTGAATTTTTTGGTTCAATCCCTATTTTATTAGGTTCCTTTGAAAATGAGATGTGGTTTTCCATCATATTCTGGATGTTTCTAGGTTGGAGGTAAGTGATTCCATGTTTTATCATTATCAGATGACATTGGAATGATTTCTTTTCATCTTCAATAGGTTATATGGATTTTTTGAAAGTTGAGAAATTTTTTTTGAAAGGATTTAATAGTGTTTTTATTTAAAAAAATGTATTACTAATGGATATGGTTTTTTTTCAGGTGGTATATCCTAATTTTTCTTCCAAATGGGTATTATAAAATTTGAAAGTGGTGCGGAGAATGTTTAAAAATGGATTTGGTTTTTATGTGAACATGATATGGGTTTTTCCAATGAAATCAAATGTGTTTATTATGTATTAATGAATTTTTATATGTGTATATAAAAGTGGTGATTAATGTGACATGTGAAATGGAAAATTCAGTATAAAGGGGATGCAAGGTATCTAGGTGGGAGAACATCGAATAGTATTCTTGTTGGACCAGGGAGGCCAACAACCTGTATCTTCAAGTAGGAATGATGAAACAACGCAAAATAAACGATTATGATGATGATTTGATACCAATAGAGCAATCCATAGATTACCCTCTAGTTGTTATGAATGAGGAAGTATTTGGATGTATTTATTATTCCATGTTTCACCAAGATACGAGGTTTCTAGGGTCCCACTAGTTGTAGTGACTTTGGGAATTTTTCGTGACCTGGTAATCTCTTCTGATGTGGTGATTAAGGTCAATACATGTTGGAATTTACTATTATAAAAAGTTACAAATCATTTTTATTAAAAATTCTATCCTTAGAATATTTTTCTATAAACCTTTTTCCATGTCCTTTCTTCAAATGCATATGGTAATTTGTATTCAATTTTAATTGAATGGAATATTTCATTTTGGTGGAATCTTAGCAAGAAGTTTCTCATACCCATTGTACACCATTGGGTGTAAATATGATTTTTTATGTATGAATCATTTAATGTAATGATGTTCCTCAGTGAAGATGGGGTATCATATTTCATGTGTCCCTCTTCTTATCAGTGTTAGTGGTTGTGGATTAAGGTTGACATCCTCATTTGTAACAAGGAGGTTTCATGATTATTTTGTGGTCAGGCTCGCTCATATTTTTTTGTTATTTTGATTTTTGATGAAGTTGTAAAATATTGAATTTGATATTGGTGTATCTATTTTGGTTATTGAATTTATCTTGTTGTTATGTAATATCTTGAGTATTATTTATTTTTGATTATAATAGGATTAATCAGTACCAAAAATATTTTTTTTGATACTTAGAAACAAGTTTCCAGCTTGTGGGGACCAGGAGCATCTATTGGTTCATGCCACATGATGGGGTTGGTGTAGGGTCTGATGGAACCCCAACATGGTTAGTGAAAAAATGGTATTAGTGTAGTTTGTCTCACTTTATTTGGGTAATATAATTTCAGAGAGTTTGGATAGACTGGAAATTGGATTTTGGGGCATCGAGATCTGGTTTCATGTGGGGGGTCTGGGAAACACACATCATGAAAGATCCTTAGTCACCAGGGGGTATTGAGAATTTGGTTCAAATTATACTCTAATTTTGACATATATGTTGTATATTATGCAGGTAAAATGGTTTGGGTTGAAATATTTTCTCTTATTGAAATGTTTATTGTGGTCTAGTTTTGATCATGATTTGTTTAATAATTTTTTTCTTCTAAAAACATTATGAATGGCATATTGATTGTTTTCCCTTTTGGTTGCGCTTGTTATAGTAAAATACATCCTTGAAGACCTCGTGAGAAAATTCTCAAGTAGGAAAGGGATATTTCTTCCTCATAATATTATTAGAGACTAGTAGAGGTTTTGTTTTGGGTTTTCCATGATTTGGGACAAGGATAAGGCTTTGGTCATTCAAATCTCAAGTAGATCAAATCATGTCCAATAATGGAAATACATTACTAGTTTCTTAGGAGAAATATTCCTTATTTTTTGGGATGAACAGACACCTAGTAAGAGAGGATTGGATTTATAATATTGAAAGGAGGTTTGGTTTTCTTTACAATAATGATATGATCAACATGAAGTGTGTATCATTCTGGTTCGAAGGTCCTAGTTGGAGGAGGTGGGACTTGGAGTTTCATGCTAGGAAGCACAAATAAAAGGGTTTGATGGATTTCAAGGTCATCATTAACAAGCCTTATTTCATGGAGGACTTGTAATTTACCAAGAGCCAAGTGTTTCTAGATATTTACCACGGGAGACAAACAATGATGGTATATTCCAATCATTTTAATTAGATTCTTTGATTTGCACATGATGTGGGTTGTAATGAGTATATGAAGGATCAAATGTTTAAAACGGCATCGTGGTTGGATTTTCTAACACATTTTTTTCATTTAATGTATAAGTCCTATTCAAAGGTATTTAACCATGCAATGATGGTGAAGATTGAATGTTGTAGAATTTAAGGTTTCATTTGATATAATTCAGTAGTGGTCTAGGGATGTGGTATTTCATTTTACAGGAATAAGAAGTGGGGTGGGAATGAGAATATGGGATATGGTAGTTAAGTCCATCAATCTTAAAAAAACATTTTCACTGGCTTCAGACTCCAAATAAGTCATCTCCCATCAGTGTGTGGTGGTAGTACATTTTTGGTCAGCATGTTTAGCTCCTCCTAGACATTATAATCAGTGTGGGGATACGGGGATTTATTAATAGATTTTCATATCTACAAATCTATACCAGGGTGGTGTAGCTTCATAATTTTTTTTGGGAATGTCAACCAAGTATGTTCTGACCAGCATGGTGGGGTATCAGTTTGTTTTTCATGGAAGTTTGAATGGATCATATTTTCTTCAGAGTCAGTTCATGGTAGAACTTCAGGATAGTGGAATCTATTATTATAAGACAGAGAATAAGCTTTATTTTGTTTTGGATTTGGAACAAGTAGGTTATGATGTAGGACCAATATCATTTTTTTTGGAATAGTTCATATTGCATCAACTATAGCTTCTTGTTTTTTTGAAACTGGTGCTTATTTATAATTTATTTCAACCTTTTTAGTTATTCTATTGTGAATTTCAACTGAGATTATGTCATATACGATGGAGTTTGCGACTCCATTTGGAATGAAGTGGTAGAATGGTTTTAGGAGTCCATCTTGAAAATCATTATGTTGGGGGTAAAGGTAGAATTGGATTTTCTAGTTTTTGTGATGGACCTATTTGAAGTGATAATCATCCTAGATTGGATGACGAATTTACAAGGGTACATTAATTGTGATCATTGTCGAGTGAGTGTTGTTACACCCGAAGCATGTACCTAGGTTTTTCATGGTGAATGTGATCCTCGGTCGGGACATGATGGAACCCCAATTCAAAAGTTGGTAGTATTGTTGGTGGTATCTCATCTCTTTTGTTGAAGGGAAGCATTATTAGCCATGATAATATATTATCTCTGATGGGGGTGAGTTTCCATAGGTTTTACTAGTTGTTTTATCTTTTGCCTCTAGAACAAGATGTGGAGTTCTCAATGGATTTAATTCCTAAAAAATAGCTAATACCTCATCCCTCATACTATATAGAAGCCATTATGTTGTGGGAAATAATGGAGTATCTAGAAGATTTCGAATCCAAAGGATTCATTTTCTCGATCATCTCTCCTTTGGACACCCTTGTCCTAATTTAAAAGAAGGATGGCAGATCTCTATGGTTATGTATCGAGTACTAAAATATGTATACGGTGATGATCAAGAAAAAACACCACTTTCCCTATATTGATGACTGTCTTAATCAGATCAAGGGGAAATTTTGTTCTATAATATTTTCATTGATTATCGATATCGACCATTTAGAGTTGGTGAGGTGGGTGTTTGAATGATATCCTTAGGATGTAGGTACTTACACTTTGTGTACATGGTCAAACCTTTTAGATTTACTAATTCTAGATAAGTCTTTATGGTGCTTATGAACCAGGTGTTCCACCAACATCTAAATTCCAACATTGTCGTGTTTTTAGAAATCATCTTGGTTTATTTTGGGACTGAGGAAGAGCATGAATATCATTTATGGAAATATTTCGGAACACTACATTAAAATGACTTATGTGATGTTTTCTATGTGAATCATCTAGATTATAGAGGTGATGTTTCATGGCCATGCCATCTTAGAGAGATGGGATTTGATGGAAGCTAAGAAGATGAGTGATATGATTTCATTGTAGAAGCCAACAATGTTTTTCAGAACATGATATTTTCTATCAAAAAAGGGTATTACATGTAGTTTTTTAGATATTTATATTAGCTTACTTCATCAATGAGAACACTTACCTTGAATGGACATAAGTTTTAGTGGATTCTAGAATGTAATGATTCTATTGAGGAGATTATGTGATGGTTGAAAATGACCCCTATTTCCATCTTTATAGAATCATTAATTTGATATTTAGTCTACTGGGATTCATTAGGTATGGGTCCTGGATATGTTCTAATGTTTTACAACCATGTGGTTTTGTATGATTCTAAACTATTTCAACGAAATTAAAATAATTACTGAACCCAAGACATAGAATTAGCAACAGTGAGGCATTCCTTGAAGATGGAGTGTGGTTATCCTTATGGGGTGATATTTTTAGGCAATCCTAATGATAAGAACATATGCCACATTTTCTTCTAGAGGGAACTGAATTTAAGGAGGCTTCATTGGTTTTAATACATTCAGGTCTTCAATATTGACATAGATTAAACATTGGTAAAGGTAATGTGGTAAAATATTCTATGTGAAGGAATATACCAATTCATGCAATGAAGGAGTCCAGTGATGAGTGGAATTTTATGGGTCCCTTTTCCCATATGCTATTGGAGGATACAGACCACAGTAGAGGTGTGTTCATCGATAGTGACTAATTAATTATTTCACTTATGGAGTTGATCATGCAAGAGCAGCTGAGTGATGACTTGTTCCACCATTCAATGATGTTTCTAAATAGTGGGGAAGTTCTTGGTGAGTGGTCATTATTAGATTATGATGTTTAATGTTTCAAGGTAAGCTTCATGGTTCCATTATTAATCTTGAAGGTTGGGATGCAGGATGTCCACCAGTATCAGTGGGCCATTCATCCGAGTACCAAAATAATGTTCTATGATGTGTGATGTCAGTTCTGGTGGCCTAGTATGTGATATGACATCGCTGAATTTTTATCACTATTTTATAAATATTAGTAGGTCAGGTAAAATAACCAAAGCCACTCGTTTTTTCTTCATCCATTACCAATTTCTACCTAGAAGTGGGATGACATTTCCATGGATTTCATTATTTCATTACCTCACACACCTTGAGGAAGGAATTGTATATGTGAAGTGATTGACCGGATGAACGAATCATCCCATTTCATTATATTTACAGATACAACAATGTTGTTTGACTAGGGTCAATTGAATGTATAGGATATTTTGAGGTTTCATGTTATGTTGCTGGCTATTATTTGGGATAGGGTCCCCATTTTACATCATGGTGTTCGGAAGGACATTAAAAGTAAATGGGGTTGTAGGAAATGTTTAGAACCACATACCATACTCAAAAAGATTATGTGAATGAGGGGAAATCATATCTTGGAAGACATGCTCTGATAATATTTGAAAGATTTCAGAGGCTCATGGAATATTAATTTGGGTTTGGTTGAATTTACATACAATAATAGTTACCAATACTATATAAAATTGGCACCATTAGTAGAACTCAATAGTAATTCATAATGATCTCATTTATCTAGTTCATATATAGGGGAGAGCTCAACATTTTGAATATGTCTTGTGCTTGAGCAATCCGAAAAAGTCAATATGATCATGAATTTTTTTTGAAACCTCAGAGCCGCCAGAAGTCATATGTCCACCTGAGGTGTAGTGCCTTGGAATTCTTAGAGGGTGAACGAGTATATTTTAAACATGGAACCTCTCTTGGGTCACCAAATTTTTGGCAATTAAGTGAATATAAAGTCAATTTACGTCAAAACTTTTGAGATTATCAAGAGGTGTAGTAATATAGAATTCCAGTTAGTGTTTCATTCTTATTTCACATCAACCCATGATGTATTCAATTTCTCTGAGTTGAAATAGAATAGTCTGAATTCATCCCATGTATTGGTTTAGGATGATTTAGAGATGGAATCTTATTTATCAGTTCCTTTACAACCAGTGTGGATTTTTGATTCCAAAGAGAATGTGGTTCAATGAAAGTTCATATTGTTGGTACGTATCCTTTGGAATCATAGAATTGATGAGCATTAGTCGTGGGAGTTAATTTATTTGAATGAGTATCCGTATCCATTTTTATTCTTTATTCAATCCTCATGTTGACTTTTTGATCATGGAATGATTTCATGTTGGGGAGAATTTTCATATATGTGATTTTATTATGAGCTAATTTTTTGATAATTTATAATCTTATATATATCCAAATATATTAAATAATGTTTTTTGAGGAAAAATGAATATTTAGTCCTTACATTATGTTGCACATGGTTAGAACAATGCTTGGGGAAAACATGCCTCAACCTAGGAGAAACAATGCACCTGGGACAATGTAACAATCTAGGATATAAGATTATCATACATGCATACACACTTCCATAGGAAACCATGTAGAATTGTTCCTCTTGTAATGATAGGGGACCATGGTTTTCATGCAATTTTAAAAACCATGCAGACTAACCATGCGACCAATCAAGTTCAGTAAATTTGTGAATATATATTGATACCTTCCCATGATTTTAATGATAAATCAAACATATTTCAAGCCATAATTTTTTTTCATTCATAGCATATTCATATACTACCTATTTCCCCCATTAAATCTAATTTTTAGGTAGATTTGGGCTCGGATTATCAATGAATTATGAAATAACTCACATTTATCTTGATTTATTTATTCATTTGGGGTTCTCCATCATCTATCATTTAGTTACTCTATTCTATCTAGTTTTTTTCCTAATGAGGGTTTTATCATTACTTTTTTGGGGGAATGTCAATGGTTGTTGTTCGATATTTTCTTGATATGGTTCCTTGGAGGTGCATGTGTCATTTCTCATCAGATTCCATAATCTTCCAAGTGTAAGGTAGGTGATTCAATGTTTTATCATTAGTACATGTGTTTGGTATGTTATTATTGTACCCTAAATGTGTTATATAAATTTTTTGAATGGTGGTAATTTTTTTAATAGATATTCATGGTGTTTACGATTTGAAAATTTGTTTTTCAAATGGAAATGGTTGTATTTCAAGAATTATTTCCATTTTATTCTATTAAATGGGTTTTTTAAATTGTGAATGATTGTGAAGAATGATTAAAAATAAATTTGTTTTTTATGTGAACATTATATGGGGTTTTTCTATGAAAATTAATAGTTTAAATGTGTATTCATGATTCTTGATATGTGTTTCTGAATGTGGCAATTTTTATGACATGTGAAAACTCACATTGAGAACAATAGGAATCCTAGGATTATATTTGGGAGAACAAGGACTAGTAATCTAGTTGGATCGGTAGGGATAAGGTCTAGTATATTCTACATGGATTAATTAAAAAACAATAACAATTCTATGTTGATAGTGATTGGATTCAAATATAACATTCCATGGAATCATCTGTATTGGATCATGCACGAGGACACGGAGGGTTGTGGTAACAATACCATGTTTCACCATGATATGGGATTCATAGGGTCCCACTACTACTAAAACCTTTAAGTATTTACAATTATATAATTATGTCTTATGATATAGTTCCTATCATCGAAACATGGTGGAATTTACTCTTATGATAATTTTCAATAAATGTTTTATAGAAAATGATTTCATTAAAATGTTTTTAATTTTTTTTCCAAATTCATTGTAAAATAATCAATGAAAATTTTAATTCTAAGGTTATCTAATGGAATATTTCATTTTGGTGGAATGTTGTTATGGTTTTTTATTCACCAAACATTCACCCTTGGGTGTATGTACAACATGTTGTATTTGACTCAAGTAAAGGTATGATGTTCTTTAGTGGTGAGCTGGATCTAGTTTCAGGTGTCCCCCTTCTAGTAGGTGTTGGTGGTGGTGTCTTGATGGTGACGGATAGTTCTGATGCATGTATGTTTTTGGGTTATTTTGTGGTTGGTATTCTATCAATTATTGGTATTTTTTTAAAAGTTGGGGGAAGGTCCCAAATTATTTTATTAAAATCAAATGTTTGGAGAGACATCAAGTAAGACAAAATCAAAAGCAAACAAAACAGAATGAAGTTTTCAAGAACCCCTTTCTGGGGGACGAATCTTCTTTCTGATTTTCTCTGCGATGATCTTCTCCTTGCTCAGCATCTCATTCCAGAGACCTATATTGACGAGCCCATGCCGAGACAACCTTCCTTGCCCTCCATTGTATTTGGATTCTATTTCCACAGCTTGTTGTAGAAAGGTTTCTAAGTCCTCATCAGAGCTATCCTCTTGAGACATCTCTCTACTTTTAATTTCATCAATTCTTTTATCATTCTTATTTTGGATTCTTTTTCTAACCTTCTGCCATGAATCCTATTGTACCTCCTCATTGAAATCTTTCCCATGATTTTACCACCTCACTTGCGTAGCTGGGGTGCTCAGTCCCTGCACACTAACCAGAGTATGTTGATCATATAGAACTTCCAAGGATGTACTCACCTTCTTATCATCCAAAAGAGTGGTCTGAGAATCCAACTCCTGAATTTCTGTTTGGTCAGCCTCCACTTCTGGTAAATCAGAATGTGTATTAGAGTCCTTTAGAGCATTTCCAGCCACTACTAGTGGTTCTGATATTAAATAAGGCAGCCCCATTTTCCCAGTTGTTCCAGGTGTAGCAACTTGGGTGGTCAGCTTTGAGGGAGTGACTGAGGAAGAGACCTGTTGTATAATAATTCCTACCTCATTTTGAGTCTCATCTTGAATAGACGCCAAATTAACACCAGGAGGTACTTGGGTTGCATCCTTGGTACCAGAACAAGCTTGAAATACAGCTTGATCATCTTGCTGAACATCAGTTATAATCTGTGCAGCATTAGTAGGGTTAGACTCAACATCTTGAGCTGTATTAACATCCAAAATAGGACCTATTTCTACATTAACAGGATTAGAAATAGACAAGGTAGGGGTCTCCATGTGTCCCTCTTCCACAACATCTGCCCATGATCTTTTAATATTCCCATGGGTCAAATTTTCATAGGCATCCACTGGAATTGTATCAGCAGATTATCCATTCACTATAGGATTATTCTCAGATAAATGAATCTTAGTTTGAACCTGCATAAAGCAAGGTTTCTCCATTTGAAGTTTGGGGCATGTTTTAGAATCATGCCCCCAATGCGAGCAAATCTTGCAAGTCAGATGCCTCCTGAAATTATTTTCACCATGTCCTATAACATTGCAATCCAAACAGAATTTCGGTAAGCTTTCATACTCAATTTTTAGCACTAATTATACATCATCAGTGGGTAAGAAGACTCTATCAATCAATGCATTATTGGTATTTTAGTTTTTCATGAAGTTGTAAAATGTTGAACTTGATATTTTTTTATCTCTTATGGATATGGTTATTAATAATGGTGTGTTTTTATATCATCGGTGTTATTTAAGTATGTTTGTCATGTGTGTAATAATTCAAAATAATGTTTGGTTGATACTCATGTACTCTTTTCCAACCCTGTGGGAATCGAGAATGCCCTTTGGGCCATGCCATGAGCTGGGCAACTATCAGGTCTAATGGCACCCCATCTTAATTAATGATTAGAAAAATAATAAATTTCAATGAATGTTTTTTGATTATAGAATATGTTATGATTATTTCATGGAAATCCAAAACTATATGTCACCATGAAAATATGTTATTAAAATAAAAGATGAAAATTGTATTGTTTAAATATATATTTAAATTTAGTTCTAAAAGTAATGGTCATACGATTTATAATACCAAATAATATATTTAAATTCAAAATGAAATTAATTAATGTAATATCATATTACAAAAAAAATTTAATAAACATATAGTATACTCTTACCGAATGATAATTTAAAAAAAAATCGTTTTTTAAGCATTTTATTTTAGAATAAAAAAGAATTTTTTTATGAAGCCCAAAAATTCCATATTAAGTTACTTTTTTATTCTTCATCATTAAATTTTACAAAAGCTTTCAAAATAATTTTATAAAATTAATAAAATATAATAAGAATATGTTTTTATAAGAAAATAACACTATCAAATATTAACTATTATTATAATTTCTTCGTTTCACTTTACAACTAAACTTGTGAGAATAAAATTTTAATATCAATAAATACATTTCTTGATTAATCAAACATTTGTCATGAAAACGAAATACAATTCAAATGAAAATAATTTTGTAAAAATTTCTCATTTTTCTAAATAATAAATGATCTTATTAGAAATTTTGAGTAAATTAATTTAAATTTATTATTATAAAAAGTAGAATTTATTTTCATTAAATATATATTTATTAAATAATTTACTCATATTCATTCCCATTAATTCAACTGCTATGATCCAATTCTTATACAAAAAAAAATATTTTGTCAAAAAATTTCATGCATTCATTTAAGATCTATTTTCCATGTGAAGAAAGATATAAAACAAATTTCCCATATTTAATGGTAATAATATATTAATATCAAATCGTATTTAATGAAAACTAGTGTTATATATAGTTATCTAGGCATGTAAAAGGAATACATTACTGTGTTGTATGTCATTAAATTGGTATGAAACTTGATTTAATGGAATATACTGATTATAATTGTAAAATAAATTTGTTGGATATACATTAAACAATAGGATTTGAATTTATACTATAAATAATTGGTTCAATATGTTGGGTAAGAAACTAGATCTTTATCACATATTACAATTAAATTCGGTACATATGGTAACCTAAGGATGTTACTTAGCCGTTTTTATGAAAAACTATTAAAAATTCACTAAAATTTGTTTTTTGAGTCATATGATATACCCTAAGTTGTGGCATATGATATGCATTTGATTCATATAATATTTATGATATAATTATATCATATAATTGAACAGATTAATTTACATTAAAATACAAAAAACTGTTTTATGGTTGCATAAATTCAGACATGTCTCACATATAGTTTACCAATAGTTATTAATCAAGGGGTCGAATAGTTTATGGCATAGTATATCATTTAAAATATTAAAATGATGCTGGATACAATTGGAGTAAGTTGGTGTAAAGTATTCAAGATTCCATGTAATGTAATCTAGATTTATACCCCCTTCATTTAATTAATTTGGGGGATATATAAAATAAAGTGTATCGTCACATTTTATATATAATAGTGAGACTATATGATGTCATAGCGAATTATATTTGTAGGTTAGGTCAATATTAATCTTCATGGAGGATGTTTCATCACACCTTTAGTGTATGGGGTAATATCATTATAAAGAAAGATTCTAGTCTTAGTTTTAAAACGTAAGGTGGTGAGTGTCTATTGTCTATCACTTTGTGATTACTATCAAGAATACCCTATCAAGAACCATTGGTATAAATCACATAAAATTTATGGTATTCCTTAATGTTAATAATAATTAATGTCTCCATTATAATGATAGTGCATTCACTTTTATGGGCTATAAATATGGTATTAATCATGTGACTTTATCCCAAAACAAATAATTCACTTCAGATCCATGCAAATCAATGATTCTATTTTTTTTACTGATTTATTATAGAGTGTGTATATCATAATATTCTTGAAGTTATAATATATTTTAAAATATTTCATGGATGAATTTTATCTTCTTGATTACATGGATTTACAATATATGATATTATAATAAATATATTAATTATCCATAGTTTATGAAATACTAATCTTATAAGGAATGATATAATTAAATCTTATCTTTTTGATTTCTATTGTATGTTTTGATATACTATATCATAGGTTATTATTGAAACTCATGTTGCATGAAAATAGAGTGTCCATCATAATAGTGATACTATATATATTACTGATTATAATTAATCCATATGATTGAAATTTCTTATATGTAATATATTTTCATTTTCTATGGAAGTGAATATATAGTGATATGTAAGGGTGTCGTTTCTCAATTGTATGAAATTTACCATTATCACAGAATTGCATATCATGTGACATATATGTCTCTTTATATATATATGGGTTGATCTATATATAATGGTTTACCTTTGTGTGATATTATCTCTTATTGATGTTTTACAATATGCATAAGGTTGGTGGTATGATTTTGTGGTGGAATGCAGATTGTCTGGGATGGATGTGTAGGCAGAAAGAGATTATTGTTGGGGTTGGAAAATCTTTTGTCATCTAGCAATGGGGCTTCATGAAGGAAGAAAATTTCTATATAATATAGTCATTATAAGGTCAATTCGTTGGTCTCTAATGAGGTGTTGTGTTGTTGGATGACAATGATCTTGGGTGGTGGGAAGGTTTGAGGTAACCAAATAGTGGAAGATAAAGAAACTAATTTGGGATAGTGGTTATCATGGTGGGATATGGTGAATCATGGGTCTATAATCTCCATCCATGGAGTGGGAATGTGTAATGGGGCATGATGCCCTGTTGATTAAGGGTTTTCCCCCGATGTTGTGTGACTTGTGTATGATTTCATCGCCTAGTGGATTGGGGGGGGGGGGGTTGTTTGACGATAAAATACCCTCCATGTGTTGGGATAGATCATTATGATGTGATTTCCCTTCAAAAGAAGATGTTTAGTAAGTATTGTTGGAATCGACTGATGTAAGTGTGAGTAGATTCCACATCCCAGTGGTAGGGTAGTGGGTAAGGGAGGTGGTTGCGTATAGTTACAAAATATATATTGTTACTATTTGAAAATAAGTTAGGGGTATTTTGGATCTATCCCTAAGGGAAAATGGGCTTTTATTGATGTTGTGTTTGTTTTTTGAGTAATTGAACCCCCATGTATCTACCTATAATAAAAATAGAATTATGAAGAAATTATAAAGATTCATATTTTGGAAAAAAAATATTATGGAATTATTAAATTATTATATGATATATATGTTGATAATTTTAAATATAACATTTTCTAAAATTAAAAATGTTCATATTACTATACCATTTTTGGAAAATAAATGAAATGTTGTTTTGTGGATTAATTACTTTAAAATATTCACATATAAATGTTTTCTATATATGTGGAATATTATATATATATAAATATAATATAAATGTTAATACATATATGTAATTATTTATGCCTTCTCGATCCATTAAATTATAAGGATTGTGTATTTTTGTGTTTAGGGTGAGTAGTGGGTGTTATCTACTAAATCTAGAAGAGAAACAAGAATTAAACATCATGTTAGTGGATTACACGATGAGAATGTTGGTTTCATGGTTTGAATAGGGAGGTTTCATGATGTGTAATATATCAATGTTAAAAATAAATAATATAATGATGAGGATACATGTTTACTATTAGAAAGAGATCCTCATGTCTTACATGATGTGAATAAGGATTACATGTTGTGTAATCACCCAATACAGTTCATATTTAATATTTCATTTCTACTGAATTCCCATTCATTTAGACATGGTTTTTTCTTCCCCCAATTTGGTAAAACCATAGTGTCTCTATGTTGTTCTTCGATCCATTTTCCTCTCTCTTTGGTCCATTGAACCTGGTGGTCATTAGTCAGTGATCAGTGGTGGATCAGTGGTGAGATATCTTCATGCTCTAATTTATCTTCTTATGTTATTCTACCAGTGTTTTTCTAGGGTGGTGATTTTTTTGATTGGGGGGAATTCGGGTTTCCTTTGGATAATATATTTATTTATATAGTTTGAACCTGTGTTCTTGTAGTGTGGCTTTGGTTCGTGGGTGTTCATCTTCACCCAAAAATACGAAACGAGTTGGAATGCTTCTATGAGGTTGGATTTCTATCATTTCTCTTTATTGTGTATCTTGAAAGTAGGTTTGTAATTATTTTCCAACAAAACAAGATTATGTTTTCTTAACTGAAGATAATTAATTGGATAAATTTAAATTTGAAGGGGTAAATGGGGCTTTAGTGGAAAGTCTTTATAGATTTGATATTATTGTTATATTATGAATTGGATGGGCTTGATTCCCCAATGAATATTTTGATAGTTGGGGGATTTGTTAGTGGGGGATATATTTATTGTGACTTTTGTGATTGTTTTGGTACCACTCTAAATGAAAATTAGTTAATAACTTATACATGTTAATTAAATGGTTCCGCTAGTATTTTGGTTTGTGTGACCAGACAAAAAATATAATGTGGAATGTAATTAAATACTCTTATGTAAATATGTATGAATAATCACGATGTGTTGTGATGGGTTTTAGTGATAAGATCTAGGGTGACATGTGATTTGTTTTACAATTCATGTGGGGTGGCGAGGTTGTGGTTTTTGGGTTGTGCTTCTGGGAAAATGAGGCTTTGGTTTCATTTTTCTAGATTCCCAAGTATTGAGGGAATAAATGAACGAGTTCATAAAATGTTTTTAAATAGCTTGGGCTGGTTTGGTTAAATTTTATGAAAATGTAAAATGGATAATTAAATGGTGTATTTTCTAGTCAAATATGGATGATTCAATGTAATAAAATTAATGGGTGTTAAATGTGGAGGAAATGTGAATACTCATTAGTTTATTAGGGATCTTTAAATTCTAATATTTGTATTGTAGATACTAATAAATTCATTTAGCATTTCTAGAGAAGGTTATAGTGTTTCACTATAGTTTATTTTACTATGAAACCACAGTCTAGGCTTGTGTTTTTAGTATTATACAAAAATATACTTGTATATTGATGTGATTTCGATACAAATCCCACCCATGCTGTGATCTCTATTCCAAACACCTGAATCATTATGTAGGGGGTATCATTCGCAAGAATTTATATGGGAGGATGGATGGATGTCCACTACCTCTCCCATGACCCCTATTCTAGGTGATGTAATAATTGAACTTTATGCGATGGATGGATGTTTTTTAGTGAATTAGACGATGATATGTGGAATCCTAGGTGTGTACAAGATAGGTTGTGATGTTTTCATAAGTGTATTTGGGATTATCATTGATTTTTTGTCTCACGTGTCTCCGTGTATAGATTTTATGTGGTATCACCAAAGTCTTAGTTATGTGATGTGATGTGTTGTGAGGCCTAGGTGAGTGTGTATGTGATGTGTTTTGATTCCCATGTTTGTATGGGTGGGGTCTGTTGTAAGGCCCATGTGTATGTGAGAGGGGTATATTGTGTGGCCACATTGTTTGTATGATGGACTTGATGTGGTTTATTCTAATGATGTGGGATCTCCATGACATTTCATATCGGGGTTTTAGAGTAGATAATAAGTGGTAAAGTGGTGCAGGGTACCCTTTCATTGATGTGATGAAGTTATATTAAATTACATGAATTTCATTATTATGTGATCATTCCATGGTTTAGTTGTGTTTAATTAGTATAGATATTTTGGGGTGTTTTGGTTCTACTGTTTTCTCACAAGGTCATTATTATTTTTATTTCATATTTTCATGAGATACATTGTTTTCTTACTGAGGATAATTGTGTACTCAGCCAACATATATAAAACTATTTTCATGTCTCTAAAAGGATTTCACATACCATTCATGGAATTAATAACTTGGAACGATATATATTTGTTGTGTTTCTTCCATAGTTTTCAATTGGGTATTTAATTTGGAGAATTTTTCTATATATTAGTTATATTTATACATGTATGTGGGGTTGTTTAGTGTTTATATTTTATATTATGTCTTGGATTTTTATTTGTGGATGATTCATTAAATATCTAGATATTTCTTCTTATAATGGGATTTACCTCCCATATTTTGATATTTTTACACCCTTGGCTATAGACGCCTACCTAGTGCCTACTAAAAGAATGAATTAGGGGTTATTATCTCCCTTTCATCATAGATATCCCATGAGGGGTATCTTTAGAGGGATGGGATCATGATTGAGTTGTATCATAGGTGATAGATGAGGGATATAATTGAGTTTGGAGTTACGAATAGTGATTATTTCATGGGGTGCTATAGTAATAATTCCAGTTAACCATGTATTTTTTCCAAGGACATTGAGACTGGTTAGGTCAATGAATTTTTTGGCCCCCTTGTGATCCAGTGCATTAACATTGAGCTAATTGAATAGTCATGTGATATAGATCATCTTTCAAAGTAGAGACCAAGGAAAGTTACATTCATTATAATTATTTATGATCTCTTTAGAATTGGGATATTTTTGGAACAAATAAATGAATACATAAATTATTTAAATGAGTTAAAATGAATATTATAGAAATTTCATACTACTTGGGCTTATGATATACTTTCATTCCTTTCAAATATGGATCATAATCATCATACATGTATTTATTAGGGTTGTGAGGTTGAATTGGTCAACTCGGTTCATCGATAGAGAGTTGATCAAGTTAAAGAGGGGGATCAGTGGTAGCAGATGTTACACGATTTCCAATGATAGGATTTGGGAAAATACAAGGGTAGTGTTTTAGATGTGGAGACATATAGATGAATGGGGGATCTCAATATCTCTTTTCGTTTGATCTATGTCCCGAAGGAGTATTGGGTCCCTTTAGTAGTCAGTCAGATGTGGGTAGCTATGCATCAGTGGTGGATTCGATATATGGCATAGTAGAAGGAGGTATATTTTTTTGGGTCGACATCTAGAAAGAGTTCCAGGTAGTGTTATTTTCATCAACCCAGAAGGTAGTGATGAGGCATGAGATTCATTATATTCATTATGGGAGCATTTTATGTGGGAGTTGGGGATCATGTTCATGGACATCTAAATTTTTCTATTGATTATAGATATGGAGTCTTGTGTGAGGAATCATGATGAAGAATTTGTACATTGTATATAGAATTCTGTTACAACTATTATATTACGGACTACCTAGAGGTTCAAAAGAAGGAAGATGTTATGGATTGGATTCACTCATGACGTGGTTTACCGTTTGAGGGGATAATGTAGGGTTATTAGTTCGTAGATTTGTCACTAATTGGTCTCAGGTTCCTGGTCTTCATAGGTTTTGATCGGTTGGGATTCAATGTTAGCCACTTACTTTTCATCCTTCTTATTCCAGTGGTTTATATTATTATCATGAGATCATTGGGCCATTGTATTTGGGATGTGAGGTTTATTTAATAACTAGGTAAGTATACTTTTGGTTCACTATTCATAGTTTGGAGGTGGTGGATAGGTTTAATTCCAACCTTGTAATAGATTATCGTGAGACTATTTCAGCTGCAGGGGTAATATATATTGGGAACGTCAAGGGAAGATGGAGCTGGTTGAGGCTGGCATAAGCATGTTCCTTGTGTTCAGGGACTCTGACCTGCACATATCTATAGAGGTGGTCATCAGCAGGGAGTTATAGGAGTTGGGAATGATCAGTTTCAAGCATTAGAGGTTGCAGTTTCAGAGGGGCTAGAGATCGTCAAAGGGACGATATTTTTTTAGTACTCTTGTTTATGAATTTTTTTGATTTAGGAGATTCACAATAATTTATTTCACCCACAATATCCCTTTCTATAAGACTAGATATATAGGTGATTACAATTCACTTGTTGGTGACTATTACAGTCGGAGGCCAGGATAGCTTTTTTGATGTTTGATGGGGTTGTAGAATGATTATGGGACTACATCAATCTAGTGTGGCCATTTATTCCAATAGATACAGCCATATGATGTAATCCTCATAATCAAATGGTTGAATTCCTTATGTTTTTTTCGACAAATTCCAAAGAAGATTAAAATTTTCATGTGTGGAAGGATAGTGGGAAGTTTTCATCGTTGAGTTGTGTAATCAGGTAGTCTGTTAGTGGGTGGAGCACATTCTTTTCTTGTTGGGGGATATTCCAGTGAAATTAGTGGAATATGAGATGATATAGTTTCCTAGTGTCATTGGGAAGTACCTAGATTTTTCCACAATGATTTTTTGATGCGACCCCTTAATAGGATTTTGAGTTCGGGATAGAAAAGCAACATGATGATTCTCTAAATATGATTTATACTTGTCGGATTTCACCCTCAATGTTGTGGGAGTTAAGGGTTCAATTATAATATCAGATATAGAAAGAATTTATCCAGCCGAGTGTGTCTCCGTAGGTTTGTCCAGTGTTGTTCTCTAAGATGGAAGACTGTAGTCTGAGGTTGTACATAGAATACGAGAGGTTGAATCTGGTGACTATCAAAAAACATTAACCATTCCAAGGATAGAAGATATTTTCAACAAGTACAGACAGGATGGATTGTATTATATGATCAATATATATTCTGGAAATAAGTATTTGAGGGTGAAGAAGGGTGATATCCCAAAGACTACCATCGCTTGCAGGTATGGGAATATGAAATTTTCAGTAAAACAATTCTGTGTTACAAATGAACTATCATTATTAATGGGGCTTATGAACTCTATGTTTTGCTAGTTCTGGGGTATTTTGAGAAAAAGATGGATTTCTTGAAATTTCAAAAGTACACACTGTGTACTTTATGAGTAAAGGACGTTTACCCATTTACCTCAAGTAGCCGTGTGCCGGCCGGGTAATGGATGAGCACATATATGTGTGTGGTGACCTGGAGACCAGCTAATGCGGTGGCCAGTAAAGGAAAGTACACGCCGTGTACTTATAAATTACATGGCATTAACTTTTTTTCATTAAACAGACCGGGGTCATGTCAGATATTCAGAACATGGTTCTACTTCGCTTTCTTTTCCTGAGAGAATCCAAACTACTGCAATCTTTCCCCAATCCCCTAATCGAGCGTTCGTCCTCCGATTCGGCCGCTGTAGATTGCCTTGGGATCACCTCAGTAAGCTCTTCTTTCAACAAGACCTTCGTTTCCTGATACCTCCACTTTCTCATGTTATCTACAGTTGAACGATTTAGACATTTTTTTTATATACGGTGTTCATGGGACATTCAAGGATTTACGTTCACTTATAACGATACTTAAACACCGAGTTAGGTGGTTTGTGCCTTTCCGTAGATAGTTATTGAATTTTTGGAGGAAAATTGCTCAATACCCATGAATGGGGTATTGTGTGTTCTTGGTATTTAGCCATGATTGTGATTATTATGACTAGTTATTTTGGATAGAGGTTTTTGATGGGATTATGGTTACCTTTACTAAAATATTGATTTTCATCACATGTTTTCTAGTTTTAACCATTTGGTCTAGTTTTACTGTTAGTTTGTTGTCTATTTTCCATGCCTAGTATTGTTAGGATGATGTGATTATTATCTGTCTTACTGTTATGCTGTAGACCGGTAAGCAAAGTAGTTCTTGAGGTATACTTTTCCCCCTTTACATTTGTATGCTCGTTTGACTTACGTAGGGTCATGAGAACCTAGTGTAGAATGCCATAGGGATAATGGATGTAAGGGATTCTCTAGAGTGTCCATTTATTATCACACTGTGAGACCATATGAGGGATTGACATTGAGTGCTCCCTCAGTGTGTCTAATGTTATGTTAGGAGACCACAAGAGGAATTGACGTCGAGCACTTCCTTAGAGTGCCTCTAGGTTCTGTTAAAAGACTATGGGGGGAATTTACAGGGAGTGCTTCCTGAGAGAGTCTTTGATCATACCTGGATATAGGGGGAATTAACATTGAGTGATTCCTCAGAGAGACTTTAAAAAAGCTGAACCAGAGGTGTTAGACCATGTGTTCTTCCCAGAGGGTTGCTTGTGTTTGATAGGATGGACCAGAGGGGATAGGCTCTGAGAAACTCCTAGAGGGTTTTCTGTTTGGGATTCTCAGATTACATGATAAGTGTTGTTTGAATTCTTTGGAACTGTAGGAATGTTTACAATTGAGTACCTAATTTTTTACTACTTATTTTGGTTATTACATGCCATAGATATTCACAGACTATTAGGAACATATCTCTTGGTGGTTTCCTACTTGGATTTTGTCTCACACCCTGTTTAGGACATGCTACTGACCTCAAATTATTATATTTTTGTAGGTATAGATAAGGGAATGTTCCCTTCTACATCAGGTTCTTGACTGTTTGGGAGCTAGAGAGCATGGGACCATGCTGAGTATTGTGATTCTAAGGAGTTGATTATTATTATATTTCATACTTTGGTTTAGTAATTTATATCGTCATTGTTCAATGATTGGATGCTTTCCTAGACATCTGTATCATGAAGAATTATGTATGTGATCCATCTGCTTATTACATTCAGTATTCCTCTATTTACTATTGTATTCCATTATTACTACTTCTACTATTGTTATCTGTTTCTCTTCCACTATGTTACTCTGCCAATGAGGGCATATTTTCCCCACTATAACATTCAAGTCCCTCAATTCTAGTCGACAACCTTTGGTGTTAGTGGAAATGCGCTTGAGGCCATGTGACCAACTGGCTATGAGGCGCCTCCGGGTGGTTTTCAGAACCGAGATGTTACAAAGTGTTATCAAAGGAATTATTTACTCTTGAAATACTATTTGGAGTCTATAGACATGGATATAAAAGAATAGGTACTGGGTAATAAATTGTTCCAAGGAGTAGCTAACCCATGTCCAAAGAAACCCCAATCTATCTTGTTCATTGCAATTTTTTCTAGTTTTTCAATTTTACAGTTAATTTGATTTTCACTATTGGGTGATTTCCATGTTTTGTCTGGTTATTGTTGATGTTATTGAGGTTATATTTCTGTTTCTACCCGATGAAATGTTGGTATGCCATCTCATGCATCATATATGAACTTGGTAGAAATCACATTTCATGCATTCTAACCATTCCATTTAAGGTGCATTAGCAATTTCATGTTCTTTTGAAAGATGTTGTTCAAGATATGCATGTTGGTGTGATAGATGCCTTGATAGAATGCCTGTTTTTGATGGAGATTTAAACTGTGATTTTTTTGATTGAATTAACCCCAAAAATTTCTTCTTGAGGTGTTATGGGCCATCATAGGCCTGGATTTGGTGGATCATTGCACTTTTACCCTTGTTTATTACATGTATAAGATGAAAATATTCAATTCGCGAGGATTATGGGACCTCATGGATCATAATTTTTCACTTTAATGTTCATTTCTGTGTTTTTATGGGCTTTGTAGTAGTTTCTGAGTATTTCATTCCAAAAAAAAACCTAAAATACACGCCATGTAATAATGAATACACACCCTGTGTTCTTCGATTTGGGAAGAAACTTTTTTTCTTAAGTACACCGCTTGTACTATATATACACATCGGGTAGTCCCTAACCATTTCACTGGCTGTGTAGGTAGGGACACAGTTTTGGGAAAATTTTGGTGGGACATGCGGTGTACTAGATGTACACACCGTGTGTTTAGATCTATTTTTTATCCATGTGACTAATGAAATTGGATGATAAAAGCATAATCAATACACGTCGTGTCAGTCTTGAACATGTCATGTCTTGTAATCCTAGGAATACAGCTGTGTCACTAACAACACTGGTCGGAAAATTCATCCTAGTACATGTTGTGTCCATCTAGAACACACTATGTAGTATGATCCGTGTATCCAGTCGTGTAACTAAAAACACAGGTCAGTGAAGCTCGCCAAGTACATGTTGTGTCTGGCACTAACACGACGTGTTGTATTGTTATAGGAGAGCCATATGGCTTAGATGTGTAGAAGAACTCATTCAAGGGAAGAGGATTCATGTACACTTCATGTGTTATGACAACACGGTGTGTGTTTGGGGTGTTACACGACTAGTTTGGAAAGAGTATATTCCCTTGTGAAAGGCATAATGGAACACGTCATGTAGGAATTATACACATTATGTGACCATGTTTGGAATAACATGAATGCTTTCTTTCTGTTATTCCATTTTTTTCCTTCTATGTTTCAGTCCCTGTTAATCTTTATCATAGGCGGGTGCTTGACCTTACAGTGTCATGCCACCAAGACATCCTTTGGTTGTATGCCAGTTGCAAGGTGATGATCAGACAGTAGACATGTATAATTATTGACTACTAGCAGATCCTCCCGTAGTGCCAGTCTTGGCACCATCCATCACTCCAGACACACGTGGTGATTCACAGTACCGAGAGGGTCTCATGAGATTCATGAAGAACTTCTGAGGTGTACCACCTCCTTCCCAATTGATGGATGAAATGATGATGTTCTTTCAGTGGCAGCATCCTCCCACCTTCCTAGGGGATGAAGGACCCAAAGCTGCAAAGTAATGGATAGATGCCATGCGGACAAACATCGATAATTTGGAGACGCCTCCAGAGAGGAGGTTTATGCTCACTACATACATGATTCAGGATTCCACCAAGAGATGGTGGGATGTGATCCCACAAGAAGGTCTCCAATAAGATACGTCTTGGGAGGAGTTTCAGAGTAACTTCTATGATTAATTATATCTGGACACATTGAGGGCCAATCAAGCCATAGATTTCATGAGTTTGGATAAGGGTACACTTTTTGTTATGGAATACTCGTCTCGATTCACTTAGATATAACACTTTACACCCTCTCTAGGGGGAGATGTGTTGATCTTGGAAAGGAACTTTGGGGATGGTCTCAGTCAGGTCATTCGGGCTTAGGTGAACTTCTTTAGGTAGACATTTATATCTTCTATAGTCAACTAGGCACTGACCAAAAAACATATCCTAAGGGATTCTAGAGCTATGATCCAAGATAGTTCAATATCCAAAGTTTGTGCTTCGTCGATTGATAGTAGGAACCACTGTAGGGGGACAACATGTGGAGATATGAGTAAGCGGGATGCACCTTCAGGTAGCCAGGTGGTATGTTAATAGTGTGGGAAGGTCAGGAATACGAGTCCACATTTCCGAAAATACCTAGTGGATTGATGATATTGTGGCAAGATGTGTCATCTTTAGAGATTCTATAAGATTTTCAAACCAGTTGCTGGTGAAAAAGGTTCTTTTATTACTCCGCCTTCATGAGTTGAACCACTAGTTTCTCATCAGTCTGAGAAATAGAGTACTTATTGCCATTCAAGTCATGGTGGTGGTCACTGCCGTGGTAGTTGGTCACCATTATTTCAGCAACAATAGGGTGGATCACCTCAGAGTGGTCATGTAGTGTCACAGGGACATGCTGCTTGTTAGACTTTTACAGTGGAGCAGACCCAACAGGAGCAGGATCCCGGACCCTCTATAGTTCAAGGTATGATCTTATTTGCCTAATTTTTAGCTTCTTCTCTTTTTAATATAGGCGCTTCTGATAGCATTATATTTTTTGCTGTTGTGGAGGACCTTGGGATCTGTATCTTTAAATATGAAGATTTCATGACGTTGGAAACACAGTTGGGAACAAGAATGGCTAGTGTACATCAGCGCAAGGAGTTTCCTCTTGAGGTTGGTGGGTGTCGCTTGTTTTGGGATCTCTATTTCATAGAGATGACTGTCTATGATTTCATTCTCATAATGGAATTTATTCCCTTCAAGGAAGTTGTCAATTGCTATTGACATTGGGTGAGTTTCAAATCACTATAGGGAAGATTATTTCTACATAATGGTGAATGGGATGTCCTGGCGAGCAGAGTGGGAACCGAGAATCATAGGTTGGGAGGATTTACATCCCATATTGAGAGTCTATACCTTGATGGAAAGTGGACTTCATAGATAGACATTCCTCCAGTGGTGGGTCGTTTGAGGGATGTCTATTCAGATGACTTTTTATGTTAGCCTCTGAAATGACAAGTAGACTTTTCTATTTTTCTCATGCCAGGAGTGGTACCTATTTCCATTCCTACTTACAGGATGGCTACACCAGAGTTGCATGAGCTAAAGAAGAATTTGAAGGAGTTTTATGCAAAGGGTTTTATCCGACCTAGTACTTCTCCATTGGTTTTCCTGTCTAGTTTTCAAAGATAGCAAATGATACTATTCATCTTTATATGGATTATCGGAAGCTGAACCAGTTGACGGACAAGAACTGAAATCCTTTTCAAAGATTGATTATCACTGTTATTAGCATCGAGGAGATGTGGTGTTCTCTAAAATTTACTTGAGGACCAATTATCATAATTTGTGAGTTAGACCAACTGACATACCTCTTATAGCCTTCCGGAGAAGGTATAGTCTATACGAATATGTGGTTATTCCGTTCGGTCTCATGAAGGAACCTTCAGACTTCATGGAACAAATGAAACATGTGTTCCATCAATACATGGATTCTTTCATGGTGCTTTTCGTGGATGATATCTTTGTTTACTCTCACATTCAACACGACCATGCTACCCATCAAGATATCATTTTAAGTACACTAGGAGAGCATCAGTTATATGAAATGCTCTCAAAATACCACTTTAGGATGGACCGGATTCACTTCTTGGGTTGTGTTATCTTAGAGAGAAGAGTATCAGTAGACCCAGAGAAAGTGAGAGCAATAGTTTCTTGCGAGTATCCGAAGAACTTATTTGTGGTGTGATGTTTTCTTTGGATGGTTGTCTAATATAGATACTTCATACAAGACTTTTCATGATTATAAGTGCCATTTCTAGGCTTGAATAATAAGGGTTCCATCTTCTTATTGATAGATTCTTGTGAGATATCCTTTTATGAGAAGAAAGGGAGGTCGACATCCACAGCGATACTAGTTTTTCCAGAGCTGATCAAGAGCAATATTGTTTACTGTGATGCTTCAGGTGTTGGGCTAGGAGCTGTGCTTATGTAGGAAGAGAAATTCATTGTGTATGGGTCTCATAAGTTGAGGCCACATGATTGAAATATCCCGATGTACGATCTTGAGATTTCTACAGTTTTTCATGTCGTACACTGTTGGAGTCACTATCTGTTGGTAGAGAATTTTGTTGTTTTCACGGACCACAAAAGCCTCTTGTATATCTTCACTCAGTGTGACATGAATTTGAGACAATGAATGTGGGATGAGTACCTGCAGTCACTTGACATTGATCTTGGCTATACTCCTAGGAAAAGAAATGAAGTGGCTGATGTGCTAATCAAGAAGACTAAGATATAGGTAGTTCAGGGGACAATACTGAGTGGAAGCATAAGGATATGTTCTCCGATATACATTTGGAGGAGCATGACAGGAACAGGTAGACATTTATTTCATCTATAGTTGTTTCATCTACAGTTCTTAATCTAGTGTGAATGAGGTAGATCTTAGATTTTGAAGGCCTTGTCTTATGACAAAGTGTGTCAGGAGAGGACCCTATTCCTGGATGAACCCTTGGTGAGGATGAGATCTTGCGTTTTCATGGGTGCATGTTGGTATCAGCAGAAATACGTGAGCGGATGATGCGATACATTCATTCCTTAGTTTGGGTAGTACATCCTGGTGTCACAAAAATCTATCATGATCTAAACCGTCAATATTATTTTACTGGTATGAAGTGTGATGTATCTAGTTTTTTGATGTGGTGTTCCACCTATAAGTAGGTGAAGGTGGAGCATCAGTGACCAGTAGGGATTTTTCTGTAGTTACCCATTCTTGAGAGGAAGTCTAATGATATCGCTATGTATTTCATGATAGTATTGCTGAGGTCTCCTCAATGGAATGATGTTGTTTAGATTTTCGTTGATAGACTCACGAAGGTTTCTCATTTCATTCCAATCCAATAGACATTCAATGTCGATGAGCTGGTAAAGTTTTACATCAGTGAGATAGCACATCTACATGGAGTTCCACACTCCATTATGTGAGATAGGGATGCATGTTTAACATCTCAGGACTTTATGTGGTTGCAAAAGTCCTTGGGTATATAGGTACTTCTGAGTAAAACATACCACCACCATATAGATAGCCAGTCCTAGCATAAGATTCAGGTGCTTGAGGAAATTCATTGTGCATACATCCTGGTTTTTGGCGGTTCTTGGGAGAAGCACATACCTCTTGGGGATATTGAATACAACAATATTTTTCAAGAAAATATTCAGATGACACCTTATGAGGATTTTTACGATAGGACATGCTGGTCAACCTTTTGTAGGCTGGAAGCAAGAGAGGAAGCTATGTTGGGACCTCATCTTGTCAATGAGACCAGAGAGTTGATAGGGTTGATTCAGAAGAGGTCGGAACAACACAGTCTTGACAGAAGCCTTATGATGATCAGAAGAGACGACCTATTTAGTTCAAGGATGGAGATAAAGTTTTCATGCGTGTCACACCGAGGTTGGGGCATAGAAGGATTTGGAGATAAGGTAAGATTTCGCAGAGGTACGTCTATATGTTTGAGGTTTTTGAGAGAGATGGACCAGTTTCCTATCAGTTGTTGTTACCTCAGAGGTACAGGGAAATGCACAATGTCTTCCATGTTTCTAAACATTGATATTAATTCTCAGACTTGTCTCATATTTTTCAACCCGAGGAGGTGGAGTAAGAGTTGGATGCCTTGTTTGAGGAACATCCTATCCGGAATGTTGATCGTAGTATGATGGTTCTCCATGGCTATTCTGTTCCACTAGTATGCATGTTATGGCAGCACAGAAGAGTGAAATTTGATACTTGGTAGAGGGAAACTGATGTACGATCATAGTGGTCGGAGATATTTGAGGATTATTCTTATATGCGCCCTCACTAGGTAAATATGGGGATGAATTTCTTTAAGGGGGATTTCTGTAAGAACTCATATCTTCTTCCTAGGAATGTTTCCCTTTTTTAGTGTTTTCTGAGAAAAAGTGGAATTTTATGGTAATTTTTTAAGTACACACTGTGTACATTAGGAGTACACGTCGTGTACTCGATTACGTCGAGAAGCTGTGTTATTTCCACATAACATCTGAGCACATGACCATGTGTGGTGACCTAGAGGCCACCTAATGTGGGGGATGGTGAAGGAAAGTTCAAGCCGCGTACTTTCTTTTTTTCATTAAACAGGTTGAGGTCACGTCTGACAGACAGAACATGATTCTTCTTTTCCTTCTTCACCCGAGAGCATATTTACGACCGTTATCTTTCCCCAATCCCCTGATCGAGCATTGTTCCTCCAATTCAACCTCTGTTGATAGCATTGGGATCACCTCAATAAGCACTTTCTTCTTCTAGAGCTTCATTTCCTGATTCCTCCTCTTTCAAAATTTGTCTCTGGTAGAATATTTTAGACATTTTGTAGATATATAATTTTCTTGGGCGATTCATGGCATAAGGATTACATATAATGATCTTATAACACCAAGGTAAGTTATTTGAGATTTTCAATGGATATTATTTGATTTTTTGGGGAAAAAGTTCCAAATTCCATTAAATGGGGTTTTGCGTGTTCTTGGTTTTTAGCCCTGGTTGTGAATGTTATGCCTAGTTTGTTTGCATAGTGGTTATTTGTTTAGATTAGGGTTACCTTTTCTATGATATGGATGTTTTTACCATGTTTTCATGTTTTGACCATTCGGACTAGTTTTCCTGTTAGGATGCTATTTACATTTGATGCCCAGTATTGTTAAGATGGTGTGATTAGAATCTGTCTTACTATTATGCTCCAGACATGTTATCCATGTAGTTATTGAGGTTTACTTTGAAATCATGACATTGTTATGATTATTTTAATTACACAAGGAAATGAGAACACGGTGTAGTAGACCATAGGGGGAATGGACATAAGGGATTATCCAAATTGTCTGTTTATTATCACCCTGTGAGACCATAGATGGATTGACATTGAGTTCTCCCTCAGAGTGTCTATTGTTACGTTACGAGGCCACAAGAGTATTGACATTGAGTGCTTCCTCAGAGTGCAATTAGGTTCCATTAAAAGTATATTGGGGGAATTGATGGTGAGTGATTCATCATAGAGTCATTGATCATACTTGGGTATAGGGGGAATTGATGTTGAGTGCTTCCTCAGAGACCCTTTGAAAAAGCTGAACCAGAGGGGTTAGACTGTGCGTTCTTCCCAGAGGGTTGCTTGTGTTTTATAGGTAGGACCATAGTGGATAAGATATGAGTACAACCCAGAGGGTTAACTATTTGTGATTATCTTCTTACATGATATGTGGTGTTTGAATGATTTAAACTATATGAATGATTACTATTGAGTACTTGTTTAATTTTTATTTTTCTTATTACCTTCCATATATATTCAATAACTGTTAGGAACATATCTCTTGGTGGTTACCTACTATGATTTTGTCCCACACCATGTTTGGGTCATGATTTTGGGCCCAAAAAGATTATATTGTTGCAGGTATAGATAAGGGAAAGCTCCCTTCTACTTCAGGTTCTCGACAGCTTTGGGAGCTTGAGAGAAAGGGACCAAGCATAGGCTTGCGATACATAGGAGTTGTTTACTATTTTCTATAATAATTTTTTAGTACTATATTTCATCATTGTTATTTGTTTTGCTCCTTTCCTAGACATATGTATCATGCATCATTATATATGTCCTCCAGCTACTTATTACATTCAGTCATCCATTGTTAACTATTTTATTCCATTATTACTGCTTCCGCTATTGTTATATGTTTCTCTTCTACAGTGTTACTCTACCAATGAGGGCTTAGATTCTTAACTATCACACCCAAGACCCTCTATCTTTGTCATCAGACTCAGGAGTATAATGAAATATGCTTTATGCATGTGACTAACTGGGTATGGGCTCCTCTGCTCGACATCTGGAATCGGGATGTTACATTGTGTTTCCACATATATTGTTGAAGCATTACCACATTGGGGTGAAAATTGTGGTCTTTATGATTTACATGAATTTTATATTTATATTTTCCCAACTTTATAAAAAATTTAGGACAAAAGAAGAGGTTATAGTACATTCATGACTACGATTTTTAGATCTCCTAAACCATATAAATGGGAAATTTCGTGGCTAACGCTTTGAACAAAAAGTCACAAAAGGATGTTGTTAAAGATTCTACAAATTCATAGGGTGAAATGGGGGAGTTGGAAACCATTACCTCATATGAAAGAGATAATTTTGGTAGAGTATATTTTTTTTTCATGATGATGTAGTCCCCTTTGATGTAGTATGTGGAAGATTGTAGGTGTGGAGTGTCAGAGGAAGAGTTGTTGCATGATCATCATGGCCAGGGTGGTGCTTCAGAGGAATAGATGGAGGATGGCCAAAACTAGATGTTGTATTGTGGGAGGTTATTTTTTCTTGTATATATTCATGGTTTATTCCTTAATTAGTTTCACAACTCACCTTTGGTAATACTCCAAGGAGTTTCCAACATGTTCTATGGATTGAGGGAATAGTTCTATTGGCTCGTAATGTAATGGGAAGTTTTAGCATTTGTGTTAATGTTCTTGGCTTTCCGGCATATAAAGGTAATGCATCATATTATTATTGGATTGATTAAACCATTGGATATAACCTAGTGAAAATGGGATGAAATCTATATTTATTTCGTCATAGGGATACCCAATGGTCAGGGTGGTTGTGACTTTATCTAGGTGATACTGGATTTGTTGATGAAATTATCCCACTTCATAGTGATATAGGATTTGGGAAAAGTTCATTTTTTTCTAAGAGGTATGTGGATGAGGTCATGTGGTATTATGGAGTTCTGAGATCCATTGTCTCAGACATGAACTCAAAATTTAGCTCACATGTCCGGAAGGTATTGCAGATGTTTTTTGGAACCTTGTTACATTTCCACACATTTCTTTCACACATAGATAGATGGGATGACCGAACATGCTATCCAAAAACTATTTAATAATTTATCGGTGTGTGGCTTGGAATTTAGTGTATATTGGGTATGACATGTGCCTTTTCTTGTGTTTCTTATGATAATAGAAATCACTCTTACACTTCCATAATCCCATTTGGGGGTTTTATAGAAGATTGTGTCATTATTCATTATATGTAAATGGGGATGAGGGACATCTATTCATGGTCCTGATGTGGTGTTGTGCACGACATAGACATTAAAACTTAATCGTGATTGGATGAAAGTAGTGTTGGATGACCAGAAGTCTTATTAAGATTGAATATGGAGGACCTTAGAGTTCTAGGTTGTAGAACACATGTTATTGAATGTTTCCCCACAAAGGGGTAAGAATTGGTTGGCAATATGGATTATTATTTCACCTTGGTTTTTCAGGACCATTGAGCTATAATGGAAAGATGGAAAGGGGCGTACCAGTTGGAGTTTCCACTATTGTTGGTGATGATCCATGATGTCATTTATGTTTCTTAGATTTGTCGGAATTTGCACATTGAGTCCCATGTCGTTGAATGGGGAGAGTTTGATATGAAGGTTTTTTGTGGAAAATACAATATAAATCCATATTCTTCAAGAGATAGAGTTTCATGGATGAACAATTCCTTTAGTTCATCTGTTGTGGAAGAATGGTGCATGTAGGGTAGTACATGAGAGAAAGAAATGGAGATTCATGTTGAGAAAATGGAGTTGTTTTTTGTGTTTCCTTACCATGTTTTTATTTTTAATGTGATATTTAACACTCTTTTATGAGATGAGTTTTATACCATGATTTGTGATGTGCGGGGTGTGATGTGCGAGAAAGTACTGATGTATGAAAAGAGGATGACATAATTCTTAATCGAGATAAATTAACAATAATTTGATTAAACCCATGATGGTGAGTCAGTACCTCCCAAATCAGATAATATCATGGAATAAAAGATGGAATTATCTGATTCATGTGTTTTGGAGAATATAGGTTTTTGGGTGTAGTGGTTTTTTTTTATTATCTGGGGATTGATATATCTATCTATTTCTCATGTGGGAATGTGGTAGTTTAGAAGAAAACATTTATTTTTGGACTCATGGTGATGAGGTTGTGAAATATATTTTGGGGTATGGTTTGTTCATTTCTTCACGGATTCATCTTCCTTTTTTTCAATGAACCCTCTTCCCCCAAGGTGTTATTTGAGCCTTTTTTCTCCATCATTCTTCCGTTGATCCTGATTTTCATTCATCGGCAATCTAGGGTTGATCCATGTTGAGTTCCCTTCTCATTATTATCAATTTTATTCTGTTCATCTCCTGTGGGTTTTATGTGTTGGTGTTTCGATGGTGTGGTGGTGAATTTGGGTTTTTATTTGATAATAACCGGTGCAATATAGGTTGATTGAATATTCCTATAGTGTGGTTGTGGTTCGATGGCATTCATCTTCATTAGGTGGTGGCTGTGAGCTGGAAAGACTTTTTGAGGTAGGATATTCCCTTCTTTCCCTTTATTGTGTATCATGTGTTCTGATTTTTCTCATGATTTCCTATGGATCAGGGTTTTATCAGCTTAAATGAAGAAAATATTTAAACAAATAGAAATTGGAAATGGTAATTAGCGTTTTATTGTCATAATTTTTTTTATTTGAAATTATTGTGATATTTTCAATTGTGAGAGATGGATTCCAGGATAAAAATTGTGGTCATTGAGGTAATTTTTTTCACTGGTTATATGTAGTTTGACTGTTGTTGTTTTTTTTTTGTTATCACCTAAAATGGAAATAGTTTATTATTTATACTTAAATAATGAAATGTTTTTCTCTGGATATTGGTTTGCTAATAAATCCTATAAAATAATGTTGAATGTGATATAAGTCACTTTTGTAAATATGTAAGAATTATCTTGATGTGTTGTTATGTGTTGTTGCAATGGGGCGTGGGTTGATGGGTGGTTTATTTGGATGTTCTTGTGGGAAGTGATGTTGTGGTTTTTGGAATTTTCTTTTGGGTTGGCGATGTTTTTTTTATTGTTCTAGATGCCTGAGTAGTAATTGATTAAATAAATATTTTTTTAATAATGTTTGGAACATCTTGTGTATGGAGTATTAAATAGGATTAAATTAGTTGATTGATAATTAAATAGAGGGTTGTGGGGTATGATTTGATTGGTTGAATGTAAAAAAATTAATGGATGTTAAATGTTGAGTAAATGTAATGATTCATTAGTTTATCAAGAATATTTTTATTTTGGAATGTCTGTTTCAGATACTAATTAATGCATTTTCAGGTGGAATAAAAAGTGGAAGTGTATCAATTTGGTGGGTTTGTGTGTAAGATCATATGATGTTATTTATTTTCTACTATTATTCATATATATAGATGTATATTATTGTGAATTTTATAGGCACCCCACCCATATTAGAAACTATGTGCTGAACACCTGCATCGTCACACATGGGGTGTCATTCCCAAACATCCTGATGGGAGGTTAGATGGATGTATAAACATTCTTCCCCGCTCCCTCATCTAGGGGAGGTAGGTATCAAACATTATGTGATATCCATAAGTATGTTATATCTTATGATGTGGACATGTGGTATTATAAGGCCCCAGCCTTAAACCTTACTTAATATTGAATTAAATGAATAATTCACGTTGAGGATCTTTTCAGGTTTAGAGTTTTAGAGAATTAGAACATAACTATTACATCTTAAAAGATTACAAAGTAGACACTTATACTAAGTCTCCATAAAAAAAACTCTTAAAAAGAAAGATGTCTAGATTCTATGTTTTAGATAGCATGAAATTCCCTTGATCCCATCCTTGACTTTATTCCACTTTAAGTCCTGTGAAAAACATTTCGAAAAACTTGGGGTGAGCATAAAAAGCTCAGTAAGGGATACAAAAAGAATGAAAACTGTTAGTTTTTCAAACATCAAGTAAACCATGTATACTATATCAAAGTAATACCTTCACATTCACGAAGTAGTAAAAATAAATATTCACTGAATAAAGTATCATTACATACCTTTTTGTAACCAAAGGATTACCATAAAACCCATATAAATAACACAGAGAATATATAAAGGTAACTTGGGACATAAACATACTTAAGTGGAATAACCATACGGTTGACTTCCACACATATCACTTAATGGAATAGCCATACGGCCAATTTCCATACATACTTAATGGAATAGCCATACGGCCGACTTCCATACCCAATGCATTGGAGGTTATAACGTAACCACCCGTCCTGGTATTCACGACACCACCCGTCATATGGTTTATAACGTAACCACCCGTTAAAATGTCCAAGTACCAATATAAAATCATAAAACATAAAACCAATATAAAGGAAATATAACATTTCCACATTTCAATCACAATATATCATAAATATATTGACATAATAGAATCCTTTATCAAAACCATTTTCAATACCAAAATACATAAAAGATTATATGGTATTTATTTTATTTTAAAAACATTACGGCTTGTTGAGGAAGCCAAAGATCAAATAATACTCGCGGCGGCGGAAAAAGGTCGTTGTCACCGCGTACGTTAAAAAAACATTCCTTTTTGTCGTTTAGTAAAACGCTTCGTAGAAAAAGATTCCTTTTGTATAAAAGTAAAAGTCAAAGGAGTTTATACACCGTATAAATGAAATTTTTGTATAAAACAAAATATGCCTCAATGAAAGGAGATTGAGACGAAGTCCCTTACCTTGGGTCTGACTTGACTCGATCGTTCTTTAACGTCCTGAATAATAAACTTTAGTTAATTTATACTTTATTAAGAACCTTTTTAAAGTTCATTATTCTTTTTTATCACTTATTTCCATGTTATAAACATTATGTAACCATTTACGTTAATAATGTTTGTTTTGACAATATTTGGTTCTTAAGTCGAAAGTTGACTTCTTAAAATTACATGTTGTTCATGTGGTCAAAAGTTCTTTATATCCAGAATGAAATTCCCGATTTGGATATAATATGTATCATATATATCCAGCATATACATGTATTTATAATATTACATAATCATTTAGAGGAAAGAAATGAAATGCACCGTTCATGGAGACGGTAAGCCGTACGTACGCATGAACGCTACTTTCATTTCTTTGTCATATTAGTGGAATTAAAACTAAATGAGTGGTATGTATATTTTAATTCCAGAATTATATTCATCATTTAGATATATCATTAATTATATATATACATTATATACATGTAATTTTAATTGTACATTACATTTGGGGATAAGAAATGAAATGCACCGTTCATGGAGACGGTAAGCCGTACGTACGCATGAACGCTACTTTCATTTCAATCTCATACGTTAATGGAAAGAAATAATAATGATATAGAGGTATATTATAATTCCAGTATAACATCATATATAATAACTTTAAGTCCATCCTTTACACGTCCCACATATGGCATTAACGAATCACATCACTTTTAGGGGGCGGTAGTCCGAACTTCATTAAATGAAGATATCGTGTTTACCCATAATAGAAACCATTAAGGTATGCCAAAAATGAAAAATACAGAAGTTTAAAGAAAACATAAACATATTATATATCATATATAAAAATAGTGACATCATAATGGCCACCCTTGAAGGTGTTAAATGAGTATTGAACAATCATCGTTTAGGGAGGCAGAATTTCGCCATCCACGGAAACCGTATGTTCTTTAACCATTTGATGTAGTTGTGTGAGTGTGTAGCTCAAATAAATATTATAACAACATCCTAGTATATTGAAGATACTGGTGTTGTTACAAATGAAGTAAATAAAAAGTGTTTAGAGGGTTGGAGAAGCAAAATAAAACAAATGAACAAGAGAGAATGAATTATCTTTAAAAGTGTAACTCCCTTTTGATTTGAGCCTAAAGGCTTCCTTTTAAAGGATTCTGCCCAAATGGAATCCTCTAGGATTAGGAGAGGGATGTGGAGAGAGTAATTGGGCAGGGGTTGGCCAAGCCAAAGACTTGAAAAGTGTGTGAAATGGGGTAGAGGTGGGGGCCTTTTATAAGAGTAGAGGAGGGGCACTTTTGGAAAGTAAAGAAATATTACTTTATTTGAAAATGTTTTTCGGTTTTAAAAGGGACCACATTGATATAATTCGTGGATAAGGTGATAAGGGTTCGAAATACACTCATCCAATTGGTTTTTTCCATGTTTAGGTTTTAGATTTTTCATTATCTTTCCATTTTATTTAAATTGTCAAATAATGATGTCATCGCTGCATCATTATTATGTCATAAATAATTTAATTTATTTAATGTCTAAAAATTATAAACAAAATACTACGATGTAGGAAATCCTTTTATCTTTTCAATGACTATTTATAATCAAAATTTGGACTTGCATAACCCCACTCAAAAATTATTTTAGTAAAACAATTTATGTTAGTGTCATTTTCACTTTAACATTAAATAAAAATATATTAATGTCATTTTCCAACTAAGGTGGCTCCATGGGGTCCCCAAGTTGGCCCATGGCTTGTATTGGTCGGCCATGACACAACCAATAATGTTGGGACATGTGTCTAGGTCATTTCATATTATTAATGCATTATTTATACATTAAACTACACTAATTACCACTAATCGCGATTAAGAACTTAATAAGTTACTATTCACCAAAAAAATATTTTTATCCCATTGAACCACATTTTACTTCTTAATGACAACCATGTATGTCGGATTTTCAAAATTCAATACACATTAGTGGTAAACTTTCATTTAACTGAAAAATCAGTTTGCTTGATTACCACTTAGTGGTTTCACTATTCATCAAAAATTGGAGTTTTTCAGAAAAATACCAAAACTTCACCCTAAGCTATATTTGATATTCCGAATTCAAAAATGAAGTCCGTTTTACAAAATTCAAAACATATTAGTCACATTAATTAATTTAATAATTAATTCCCGCTGTCAGAGAAAATAGCGTGTTTTTATAAAACAATAAGTATCAAAAGATTGACACTAGTTTAAGTATGATTTCAAAGTGAAATTGATTCCAATGACCACCAATGGATTAACTGGTAAAAATATTTTCTAATTTCACATTAAAACCAATTAAAATTATAATCTAATCATATAAATAAATTAGATTAAAAAGTGGTTTAGAATTAAAATACAACATTTTACACTATTCATAAAAAAATGAACTTTATCAGAAAGGTACCAAAAATTTACACAAAGTAAATTTTGATGTCCCGATTCTAAAGAAGAGTTATATTTGGTCCAATAGAATTTATAAGATCGATAAAAACTATATTTAATGACGGTTCTCTGTCAAAAGGTGATAAGTGGACCTTTCGTGAAAATTAGAGTATAAATGCCTAAAATTGAACTCTTTCCGTATTTTAAGCCTTTATCTTTTATTGGGTAAATGTAAAAACATTTAAAAACATATCTAATCATATTTTAGTTATTTCTATCCATTCCCGCTAGTACAACGGCTACTTGTTAAATAACATTTAAACTAATATTATTTTATTACTAGTGTGCTACGTAAGTTTCAAAGAAACGCATCGTTGCATATCGGGTACGCTATCGAACATAGCAACCCCTTTAAAATAAAATTAATATTTAATTCGTAAATATTAATAAATATGAAAATTCTTTATTCTTTATTTACCTGGGATGTTAAATCCTTCCCCCCTTTTGGGAATTGCGTCCTCGCAATTTTATTCACTTATCAAAATAAGTGGGGGTATTTATCCCTCATAGCATTTTCAGATTCCCACGTTGCCTCTTCAATCACATGGTTTTTCCAAAAAACCTTTACCTGATGAATCACCTTATTCCGTAAAACTTGCTCATTGTGGTCAAGAATCTGGACCGGTTGTTCCTCATAAGACATGTTCTCTTCAATCTAAACTACCTCTGGACTCAAAACATGAGATGGATCTGGCATATACTTCCTCGACATTGAAACGTGAAAAACATTGTGTACCTGAGATAAACTCTGATGTAAAGCCACCTGGTATGCAACTGATCCAACTTTCTCCAGAATTTCATATAGTCCAATAAACCTTGGACTCAGCTTTCCTTTCTTACCAAATCTCATCACACTTTTCCAAGGAGAAACCTTGAGAAAAAACATGATCACCTACCTCGAAAGATAGATCCTTCCTCCGGTTATCCGCATAACTCTTCTGCCTGCTCTGAGCTGTTCTCATGTGCTTCTGAATCAACTGAACTTTTTCTGCCATCTCTTCTACCAATTCTGGTCCCATCAGCTTCCATTCACCCACTTCATTCCAAAATGCTGGAGTTCGACACCGCTTCCCATATAATGCCTCAAATAGTGCCATCTGTATACTGGAATGAAAACTGTTATTATAAGAAAACTCAACCAAAGAAAGATGTTGGTCCCAACATCCCTGATAATCCATAGAACAAGCTCGTAGCATATCCTCCAATATCTGGATTGTTTGTTCTGACTGCCCATATGATTGAGGATGAAAAGCTGTACTAAAATTTAATTTAGTACCCAACGACTTCTGAAGTCCTTTCCAAAAGTTAGAAGTAAACCTGGGATCACGATCTGATACAATGGAGAGAGGAACTCCATATAACCTGACTATCTCTTTAAGATACAAACGGGAAAGTTGATCTAGAGAGAAATTATCTCTTATAGAAAGGAAAAGAGCAGATTTGGTCAAGCGATCAACAATAACCCAGATTGCATTATTACCTCGAGATGTCCTCGGTAATCCCACAACAAAGTCCATGGATATGTTTTCCCATTTACACTCTGGAACTGGTAAAGGCTGAAGCATCCCTTTCAGTAACTGCCACTCTGCTTTAACCTGTTGACAAGTCAAACACTTCACAGTAAAATCAGCAATATCTCTTTTCATTCCATCCCACCAGTAATACTCCCGCAGATCTCCGTACATCTTAGTACTGCCAGGATGAACAGAAAATGGGGAACTATGAGCCTCACATAACAACTCATTCTTCAACTGTGAATCACAAGGCACACATAACCTCTTCCCAAACCTCAAAACACAAACACAAACTTATCCAAGAACTCATGGAATATTTTATTCATAAGGTCCATGAATACAACAGGTGCATTGGTATACCCAAAAGGAATAACTACAAATTCATAATGGCCATATATAGTACGGAACGCAGTCTTCGGAACGTCTGCTTCTTTTACTTTCAACTGATGGTACCCCGACCTCAATTCAATCTTCGAAAAATACTGAGCTCCCTGGAGCTGATACCACTTCATTCGATGGCCCAACATCTGCTGAAGATGTTGAAAAGGATTTTATCACCCCTTTCTACTTGTAGTCTAACTGCATTCCCCCAGTTGAGTTCTTCTTTGGACACTCGTTTGCATAATGACCCATTTCATTACACTTAAAACATCTTACCGTTGGCTTTTCATTTCCTGCTTGATCATCTTCCTTACAGTTACGAGCAATATGTCCAGACTTACCACACCGAATGCACTTACCAGACATGGATAAACATTCTCCAGGATGCATTTTACCACACTTCTCACAGGATGGATATTTGGTTTTCTTACCTCCTTGCTTCTTTGATGAATTCTTCCCCTTTTCCTGCCAACTAGACCTCTTATTCTGTTGTTTTTCATAGAACACCTGATCATCGGAAAACTCCATTTCTACCTTCTCCGCACATCAAACAAGTTTTTCATAACTTTTGAATTCATGAGAAGCTAAAGCCCTTCGATACTTTGTATTTAACCATGAGTAAAAACGGTTTATTTTACTATCAAGATCTCGTATGATGTTTGGAGCATACCTTGCCAATCGAGTGAACTTTTCTTCATAAGAAGCCACTGAATCATCCTCCTGCCTCAATTCTAGGAACTGATTTTCCATCCTAAGATGAACCACCTTAGGAAAATAATTCTCAAGAAACATACCTTTGAATTCGTCCTAGTGAATATCCTCAATCTCATCACTATCCCTTATATTTTTCACCATCGACCACCACTGATCAGCTTCACCTTCAAAACGGTAAACAACAAGACTAACCTTTTGATGTTATGAACACCCCATGACAACAAAAATATTCTCCAGCGCTTTAATCCACCCTTCAGCTTGCACAGGGTCAGATGATCCTCTGAATGATGGGGGATGTTGCCTCATGAAATGTTCCACCACTGACATGTTCCTCTGTGGTTGATCTGGCTGATCTCGTGCATGGATACAACCACCATTTATAGCCTGAGTCAACTGTTCCATCACTGCAACAAACTGTTCAGTTCCGATTCCGACCATCTCAGGTTGCTGATTTGGAAGGTTATCTTTCTCCTGATGTCGTCCCAACATAGCTGCTTTTTTTCCTTTGCGGAAAACCATTCTGAACACAGAAATATCTTAGGCGAAGAAACATGGTAATCCGTAAATGCTATATCATTTCAATCATAGTATAATTTAACACTTTTCTAACTCCTAAAGTTGTCTAAACCGACCTTTGATACCAACTATAAGGCCCCATGCTTAAACCTTACTTAATATTGAATTAAATGAATAATTCACATTGAGGATCTTTTCAGGTTTAGAGTTTTAGATAATTAGAACATAACTATTACATCTTAAAAGATTACAAAGTAGACACTTCTACTAAGTCTCCATAAAAAAACTCTTAAAAAGAAAGATTTCTAGATTCCATGTTTTAGATAGCATGAAATTCCCTTGATCCCATCCTTTACCTTATTCCACTTTAAGTCCTGTGAAAAACATTTCGAAAAACATGGGGTGAGCATAAAAAGCTCAGTAAGGGATACAAAATGAATGAAAACTGTTAGTTTTTCAAACATCAAGTAAACCATGTATATTATATCAAAGTAATACCTTCACCTTCATGATTTAGTAAAAATAGATATTCACTAAATAAAGTATCATTACTTACCTTTTTGTAACCAAAGGATTACCATAAAACCCATATAAAGAACACATTGAATATATAAAGGTAACTTGGGACATAACCATACTTAAGTGGAAGAACCTTACGGTTGACTTCCACACATATCACTTAATGGAATAGCCATACGTCCAATTTCCATACATACTTAATGGAATAGCCATACGGCCGACTTCCATACCCAATGCATTGGAGGTTATAACGTAACCACCCGTCCTGGTATTCACGACACCACCCGTCATATGGTTTATAACGTAACCACCCGTTAAAATGTCCAAGTACCAATATAAAATCATAAAACATAAAACCAATATAAAGGAAAGATAACATTTCCACATTTCAATCACAATATATCATAAATATATTGACATAATAGAATCCTTTATCAAAACCATTTTCAATACCAAAATACATAAAAGATTATATGGTATTTATTTTATTTTAAAAACATTACAGCTTGTTGAGGAAGCCAAAGATCAAATAATACTCACGGCGGCGGAAAAAGGTCATTGTCACCGCGTATGTTAAAAAAACATTCCTTTTTGTCGTTTAGTAAAACGCTTCGTAGAAAAAGATTCCTTTTGTATAAAAGTAAAAGTCAAAGGAGTTTATACACCGTATGAAATAAATTTGTGTATAAAATGAAATATGCCTCAATGAAAGGAGATTGAGACGAAGTCCCTTACCTTGGGTCCGACTTGACTCGATCGTTCTTTAACGTCCTGAATAATAAACTTGAGTTAATTTATACTTGATTATGAACCTTTTTAAAGTTCATTATTCTTTTTATATCACTTATTTACATGTTATAAACATTATGTAACCATTTATGTTAATAATGTTTGTTTTGCCAATATTTGGTTCTTAAGTCGAAAGTTGACTTCTTACAATTACATGTTGTTCATGTGGTCAAAAGTTCTTTATATCCAGAATGAAATTCCCGATTTGGATATAATATGTATCATATATATCCAGCATATACATGTATTTATAATATTACATAATCATTTAGAGGTAAGAAATGAAATGCACCGTTCATGGAGATGGTAAGCCGTAAGTACGCATGAACGCTACTTTCATTTCTTTGTCATATTAGTGGAATTAAAACTAAATGAGAGGTATGTATATTTTAATTCCAGAATTATATTCATCATTTAGATATATCATTAATTATATATATACATTATATACATGTAATTATAGTACAATACATTTGGGGATAAGAAATGAAATGCACCGTTCATGGAGACGGTAAGCCGTACGTACGCATGAACGCTACTTTCATTTCAATCTCATAATTTAATGGAAAGAAATAATAATGATATAGAGGTATATTATAATTACAGTATAACATAATATATAATAACTTTAAGTCCATCCTTTACACGTCCCACATATGGCATTAACGAATCACATCACTTTTAGGGGGCGGTAGTCCGCACTTCCTTAAATGAAGATATCGTGTTTACCCATAATAGAAACCATAAAGGTATGACAAAAAGGAAAAATACAGAAGCTTAAAGAAAACATAAACATATTATATATCATATATAAAAATAGTGACATCATAATGGCCACCCTTGAAGGTGTTAAATGAGTATTGAACAATCATCGTTTCGGGATGCAGAATTTCGCCATCCACGGAAACCGTATGTTCATTAACCATTTGATGTAGTTGTGTGAGAGTGTAGATCAAATAAATATTATAACAAAATCCTAGTATATTGAAGATACTGGTGTTGTTACAAATGAAGTAAATAAAAAGTGTTTAGAGGGTTGGAGATGCAAAATAAAACAAATGAACAAGAGAGAATGAATTACCTTTAAAAGTGTAACTCCCTTTTGATTTGAGCCTAAAGGTTTCCTTTTAAAGGATTATGCCCAAAGGGAATCCTCTAGGATGAGGAGAGGGATGTGGAGAGAGTAATTGGGCAGGGGTTGGCCGAGCCAAAGACTTGAGAAGTGTGTGAAATGGGGTAGAGGTGGGGGCCTTTTATAAGAGGAGAGGAGGGGCACTTTTGGAAAGTAAAGAAATATTACATTATTTGAAAATGTGTTTCGGTTTTAAAAGGTCCCACATTGATATAATTCGTGGATAAGGTGATAATGGGTCTAAATCAACTCATCCAATTGGTTTTTTCCATGTGTAGTGTTTATATTTTTCATTATCTTTCCATTTTATTTAAATTGTCAAATAATGATGTCATCGCTGCATCATTATTATGTCATAAATAATTTAATTTATTTAATGTCTAAAAATTATAAAAAAAATACTATGATGTAGGAAATCCTTTTAGCTTTCCAATGACTATTTATAGTCAAAACATGGACTTGTATAACCCCATTCCAAAATTATATTAGTAAAACAATTTATGTTAGTGTCATTTTCACTTTAACATTAAATAAAAATATATTAATGTCATTTTCCAACTAAAGTGGCTCCATGGGGTCCCCAAGTTGGCCCATGGCTTTTCTTGGTCGGCCATGACACAAAAAATAAGTTTGGGACATGTGTCTAGGACATTTCATATTATTAAAGCATTATTTATACCTTAAACTACACTAATTACCACTAATCACGATTAAGAACTTAATAAGTCACTATTCACCAAAAAAAAATATTTTTATCCCATTGAACCACATTTTACTTCTTAATGACAACCATGTATGTCGGATTTTCAAAATTCAACACACATTAGTGGTAAACTTTCATTTAACTGAAAAATCAGTTTGCTTGATTACCACTTAGTGGTTTCACTATTCATCAAAAATTGGAGTTTTTCAGAAAAATACCAAAACATCACCCTAAGCTATATTTGTTATTCCGAATTCAAAAATGAAGTCCGCTTTACAAAATTCAAAACATATTAGTCACATTAATTAATTTAATAATTAATTCCCGCTGTCAGAGCAAATAGCGTGTTTTTATAAAACAATAAGTATCAAAAGATTGACACT
Organism: Viscum album; assembly: GCA_963277665.1. NCBI lineage: Eukaryota > Viridiplantae > Streptophyta > Magnoliopsida > Santalales > Viscaceae > Viscum > Viscum album. The sequence goes on from OY728122.1 coordinate 605,292,614, forward strand.
AGTTTAAGTCTGATTTCAAAGTGAAATTGATTCCAATGACCACCATTGGATTAACTGGTAAAAATGTTTTCTAATTTCACATTAAAACCAATTAAAATTATAATCTAATCATATAAATAAATTATATTAAAAAGAGGTTTAGAATTAAAATACAACATTTTACACTATTCATAAAAAAATGAACTTTATCAGAAAGGTACCAAAAATTTACACAAAGTAAATTTTGATGTCCCGATTCTAAAGAAGAGTTTTATTTGGTCCAATAGAATTTATAAGATCGATCAAAACTATATTTAATGACGGTTCTCCGTCAAAAGGTGATAAGTGGACCTTTCGTGAAAATTAGGGTATAAATGCCTAAAATTGAACTCTTTCCGTATTTTAAGCCTTTATCTTTTATTGGGTAAATGTAAAAACATTTAAAAACATATCTAATAATATTTTAGTTATTTCTATCCATTCCCGCCAGTACAATGGCTACTCGTTAACTAACATTTAAAATAATATTATTTTATTACTAGTGTGCTACGTAAGTTTCAAAGAAACGCATCGTTGCATATCGGGTACGCTATCGAACATAGCAACACCTTTAAAATAAAATTAATATTTAATTCGTAAATATTAATAAATATGAAAATTCTTTATTCTTTATTTACCTGTGATGTTACATCCTTCCCCCCTTTTGGGAATTGCGTCCTCGCAATTTTATTCACTTATCAAAATAAGTGGGGGGTATTTATCCCTCATAGCATTTTCAGATTCCCACGTTGCCTCTTCAATCACATGGTTTTTCCAAAAAACCTTTACCTGATGAATCACCTTATTCCGTAAAACTTGCTCATTGTGGTCAAGAATCTGGACCGGTTGTTCCTCATAAGACAGGTTCTCTTCAAGCTAAACTACCTCTAGACTCAAAACATGAGATGGATCTGGCATATACTTCCTCAACATTGAAACGTGAAAAACATTGTGTACCTAAGATAAACTCGGATGTAAAGCCACCTGGTATGCAACTGATCCAACTTTCTCCAGAATTTCATATGGTCCAATAAACCTTGGACTCAGCTTTCCTTTCTTAACAAATCTCATCACACTTTTCCAAGGAGAAACCTTGAGAAAAAACATGATCACCTACCTCGAAAGATAGATCCTTCCTCCGGTTATCCGCATAACTCTTCTGCCTGCTCTGAGCTGTTCTCATGTGCTTCTGAATCAACTGAACTTTTTCTGCCATCTCTTCTACCAATTCTGGTCCCATCAGCTTCCTTTCACCCACTTCATTCCAAAATGCTGGAGTTCGACACCGCTTCCCATATAATGCCTCAAATAGTTCCATCTATATACTGGAATGAAAACTGTTATTATAAGAAAACTCAACCAAAGAAAGATGTTGGTCCCAACTTCCCTGATAATCCATAGAACAAGCTCGTAGCATATCCTCCAATATCTGGATTGTTTGTTCTGACTGCCCATATGATTGAGGATGAAAAACTGTACTAAAATTTAATTCAGTACCCAACGACTTCTGAAGTCCTTTCAAAAAGTTAGAAGTAAACCTGGGATCACGATCTGATACAATGGAGAGAGGAACTCCATATAACCTGACTATCTCTTTAAGATACAAACGGGAAAGTTGATCTAGAGAGAAAGTATCTCTTATAGAAAGGAAAAGAGCAGATTTGGTCAAGCGATCAACAATAACCCAGATTGCATTATTACCTCGAGATGTCCTCGGTAATCCCACAACAAAGTCCATGGATATGTTTTCCCATTTCCACTCTAGCACTGGTAAAGGCTGAAGCATACCTTTCGGTAACTGCCACTCTGCTTTAACCTGTTGACAAGTCAAACACTTCATAGTAAAATCAGCAATATCTCTTTTCATTCCATCCCACAGTAATACTCCCGCATATCTCCGTACATCTTAGTACTTCCAGGATGAACTGAAAACGGGGAACTATGAGCCTCACATAACAACACATTCTTCAACTGTGAATCACAAGGCACACATAACCTCTTCCCGAACCTCAAAACACAAACACAAACTTATCCAAGAACTCATGGAAAATTTTATTCATAAGGTCCATGAATACAACAGGTGCATTGGTTAACCCAAAAGGCATAACTACAAATTCATAATGGCCATATCTAGTACGGAACGCAGTCTTCAGAACGTCTGCTTCTCTTACTTTCAACTGATGGTACCCCGACCTCAAGTCAATCTTCAAAAAATACTGAGCTCCCTGGAGCTGATACCACTTCATTCGATGGCCCAACATCTTCTGAAGATGTTGCAAAGGATTTTATCACCACTTTCTTCTAGTAGTCTAACTGCATTCCCCCAGTTGAGTTCTTCGTTGGACACTCGTTTGCATAATGACCCATTTCATTACACATAAAACATCTTACCGTTGGCTTTTCATTTCCTGCTTGATCATCTTCCTTACAGTTACGAGCAATATGTCCAGACTTACCACACCGAAAGCACTTACCAAACTTGGATAAACATTCTCCAGGATGAATTTTACCACACTTATCACAGGATGGATATTTGGTTTTCTTACCTCCTTGCTTCTTTGATGAATTCTTCCCCTTTTCCTGCCAACTAGACCTCTTATTCTGTTGTTTGTCATAGAACACCTGATCATCGGCAAACTCCATTTCTACCTTCTCTGCACATCGAACAAGTTTTTCATAACTTTTGAATTCACGAGAAGCTAAAGCCCTTCGATACTTTGGCTTTAACCCTGAGTAAAAAAGTTTTATTTTACTATCAAGATCTCGTATGATGTTTGGAGCATACCTTTCCAATCGAGTGAACTTTTATTCATAAGCAGCCACTGAATCATCCTCCTGCCTCAATTCTAGGAACTGTTTTCCATCTTAAGATGAACCACCTTAGGAAAATAATTCTCAAGAAACATACCTTTGAATTCGTCCTAGTGAAGATCCTCAATCTCATCACTATCCCTTATATTTTTCACCATCGACCACCACTGATCAGCTTCACCTTCAAAACGGTAAACAACAAGACTAACCTTTTGATGTTATGAACACCCCATGACAACAAGAATATTCTCCAGTGCTTTAATCCACCCTTCAGCTTGCACAGGGTCAGATGATCCTCTGAATGATGGGGGATATTGCCTCATGAAATGTTCCACCACTGACATGTTCCTCTGCGGTTGATCTGGCTGATCTCGTTCATGGATACCACCACCATTTATAGCCTGAGTCAACTGTTCTATCACTGCAACAAACTGTTCAGTTCCGATTCCGACCATCTCAGGTTGCTGATTTGGAAGGTTATCTTTCTCCTGATGTCGTCCCAACATAGCTGCTTTGTTTCCTCTGCGGAAAACCATTCTGAACACAGAAATATCTTAGGCGAAGCAACATGGTAATCCGTAAATGCTATATCATTTCAATCATATTATAATTTAACACTTTTCTAACTCCTAAAGTTGTCTAAACCGAGCTTTGATACCAACTATATGGCCCCATCCTTAAACCCTACTTAATATTGAATTAAATGAATAATTCACATTGAGGATCTTTTCAGGTTTAGAGATTTAGTGAATTAGAACATAACTATTACATCTTAAAATATTACAAAGTAGACACTTCTACTAAGTCTCCATAAAAAACTCTTAAAAAGAAAGATGTCTAGATTCCATGTTTTAGATAGCATGAAATTCCCTTGATCCCATCCTTGACCTTATTCCACTTTAAGTCCCGTGAAAAACATTTCGAAAAACTTGGGGTGAGCATAAAAAGCTCAGTAAGGGATACAAAAAGAATGAAAACTGTTAGTTTTTCAAACATCAAGTAAACCATGTATATTATATCAAAGTAATACCTTCACCTTCATGAAGTAGTAAAAATAAATATTCACTGAATAAAGTATCATTACTTACCTTTTTGTAACCAAAGGATTACCATAAAACCCATATAAAGAACACATAGAATATATAAAGGTAACTTGGGACATAAACATACTTAAGTGGAATAACCTTACGGTTGACTTCCACACATATCACTTAATGGAATAGCCATACGGCCAATTTCCATACATACTTAATGGAATAGCCATACGGCCGACTTCCATACCCAATGCATTGGAGGTTATAACGTAACCACCCGTCCTGGTCTTCACGGCACCACCCGTCATATGGTTTATAACGTAACCACCCGTTAAAATGTCCAAGTACCAATATAAAATCATAAAACATAAAACCAATATAAAGGAAATATAACATTTCCACATTTCAATCTCAATATATCATAAATATATTGACATAATAGAATACTTTATCAAAACCATTTTCAATACCAAAATACATAAAAGATTATATGGTATTTATTTTATTTTCAAAACATTACGGCTTGTTGAGGAAGCCAAAGATCAAATAATACTCGCGGCGGCGGAAAAAGGTCGTTGTCACCGCGTACGTTAAAAAAACATTCCTTTTTGTCGTTTAGTAAAACGCTTCGTTGAAAAAGATTCCTTTTGTATAAAAGTAAAAGCCAAATGAGTTTATACACCGTATGAAATAAATTTGTGTATAAAACGAAATATGCCTCAATGAAAGGAGATTGAGACGAAGTCCCTTACCTTGGGTCCGACTTGACTCGATCGTTCTTTAACGTCCTGAATAATAAACTTGAGTTAATTTATACTTGATTAAGAACCTTTTTAAAGTTCATTATTCTTTTTATATCACTTATTTCCATGTTATAAACATTATGTAACCATTTATGTTAATAATGTTTGTTTTGAAAATATTTGGTTCTTAAGTCGAAAGTTGACTTCTTACAATTACATGTTGTTCATGTGGTCAAAAGTTCATTATATCCAGAATGAAATTCCCGATTTGGATATAATATGTATCATATATATCCAGCATATACATGTATTTATAATATTACATAATCATTTAGAGGTAAGAAATGAAATGCACCGTCCATGGAGACGGTAAGCCGTACGTACGCATGAACGCTACATTCATTTCTTTGTCATATTAGTGGAATTAAAACTAAATGAGAGGTATGTATATTTTAATTCCAGAATTATATTCATCATTTAGATATATCATTAATTATATATATACATTATATACAAGTAATTTTAATAGTACATTACATTTGGGGATAAGAAATGAAATGCACCGTTCATGGAGACGGTAAGCCGTACGTACGCATGAACGCTACTTTCATTTCAATCTCATGCGTTAATGGAAAGAAATAATAATGATATATAGGTATATTATAATTCCAATATAACATCATATATAATAACTTTAAGTCCATCCTTTACACATCCCACATATGGCATTAACGAATCACATCACTTTTAGGGGGCGGTAGTCCGCACTTCCTTTAATGAAGATATCGTGTTTACCCATAATAGAAACCATAAAGGTATTCCAAAAATGAAAAATACAGAAGCTTAAAGAAAACATAAACATATTATATATGATATATAAAAATAGTGACATCATAATGTCCACCCTTGAAGGTGTTAAATGAGTATTGAACAATCATCGTTTCGGGAGGCAGAATTTCGCCATCCACGGAAACCGTATGTTCTTTAACCATTTGATGTAGTTGTGTGAGAGTGTAGCTCAAATAAATATTATAACAACATCCTAGTATATTTAAGATACTGGTGTTGTTACAAATGAAGAAAATAAAAAGTGTTTAGAGGGTTGGAGAAGCAAAATAAAACAAATGAAAAAGAGAGAATGAATTACCTTTAAAAGTGTAACTCCCTTTTGATTTGAGCCTAAAGGCTTCCTTTGAAAGGCTTATGCCCAAAGGGAATCCTGTAGGATGAGTAGAGGGATGTGGAGAGAGTAATTGGGCAGGGGTTGGACGAGCCAAAGACTTGAGAAGTGTGTGAAATGGGGTAGAGGTGGGGGCCTTTTATAAGACGAGAGGAGGGGCACTTTTGGAAAGTAAAGAAATATTACTTTATTTGAAAATGTGTTTCGTTTTTAAAAGGTCCCACATTGATATAATTAGTGGATAAGGTGATAAGGGTTAGAAGTCCACTCATCCAATTGGTTTCGGCCATGTGTAGGTTTTAGATTTTTCATTATCTTTCCATTTTATTTAAATTGTCAAATAATGATGTCATCGCTGCATCATTATTATGTCATAAATAATTTAATTTATTTAATGTCTAAAAATTATAAAACAAATACTATGATGTAGGAAATCTTTTTATATTTCCAATGACTATTTATAATCAAATTTTGGACTTGTATAAACCCACTCAAAAATTATTTTATTAAAACAATTTATGTTAGTGTCATTTTCACTTTAACATTAAATAAAAATATATTAATGTCATTTTCCAATTAAAGTGGCTCCATGGGGTCCCCAAGTTGGCCCATGGCTTGTCTTGGTCTGCCATGACACAACCAATAAGGTTGGGACATGTGTCTAGGTCATTTCATATTATTAAAGCGTTATTTATACCTTAAACTACACTAATTACCACTAATCGCGATTAAGAACTTAATAAGTTACTATTCACCAAAAAAATATTTTTATACCATTGAACCACATTTTAATTATTAATGAAAACCATGTATGTCGGATTTTCAAAATTCAATACACATTAGTGGTAAACTTTCATTTAACTGAAAAATCATTTTGCTTGATTACCACTTAGTGGTTTCACTATTCATCAAAAATTGGAGTTTTTCAGAAAAATACCAAAACTTCACCCTAAGCTATATTTGATATTCCGAATTCAAAAATGAAGTCCGTTTTACAAAATTCAAAACATATTAGTCACATTAATTAATTTAATAATTAATTCCCGCTGTCAGAGCAAATAGCGTGTTTTTATAAAACAATAAGTATCAAAAGATTGACACTAGTTTAAGTCTGATTTCAAAGTGAAATTGATTCCAATGACCACCATTGGATTAACTAGTAAAAATATTTTCTAATTTCACTTTAAAACCAATTAAAATTATAGTCTAATCATATGAATAAATTAGATTAAAAAGAGGTTTTGAATTAAAATACAACATTTTACACTATTCATAAAAAAATGAACTTTATCAGAAAGGTACCAAAAATTTACACAAAGTAAATTTTGATGTCCCGATTCTAAAGAAGAGTTATATTTGGTCCAATAGAATTTATAAGATCGATCAAAACTATATTTAATGACGGTTCTCCGTCAAAAGGTGATAAGTGGACCTTTCGTGAAAATTAGGGTATAAATGCCTAAAATTGAACTCTTTCCGTATTTTAAGCCTTTATCTTTTATTGGGTAAATGTAAAAACATTTAAAAACATATCTAATCATATTTTAGTTATTTCTATCCATTCCCACCAGTACAATGGCTACTCGTTAACTAACATTTAAAATAATATTATTTTATTACTAGTGTGCTACGTAAGTTTCAAAGAAACACATCGTTGAGTATCGGGTATGCTATCGAACATAGCAACCCATTTAAAATAAAATTAATATTTAATTCTTAAATATTAATAAATATGAAAATTCTTTATTCTTTATTTACCTGGGATGTTACAGGTATCCTACATGTCATTAATATGAGGTGTGATGTGGTGTCCCAAATTTTGTCAAGATGATTTGTGATGTGAGGTCTAGGTGTCTTCTGGATGAGAAGTGATAGGTATCCCATGTTTCATTGGGTTCAAATGTGATTTTTGTTGAGGATGAAGTGTGTGAGGATTGGATGAATAATGAGGCTCGTGTGTGTGTGAGGGTGGGATGTGTTGTGGGGCCCAATTGTGCGCGGGATGGATCTATTGTGAGACCCATGTGTGTGTGATCATGATGTGATGTGGTATATTCAGAAGAGGTTGGTGTGCACATAAAATTTTTTGTTGTGGTTTGAGAGAACCTATAAAATGGTAAAGCAGTGCTGGGTACACTATCATCGATTTGATCATGTTATATTATATTACATTACTTGAATTATTTGGTGACTGTGCCTTGGTGAGGATTAGTTTTGTTATAATACAATTTTTGTGTTGTTTGGTTCTACTATTTTATCATAGGGTAATTAGTATGGCCTTGTGACATGCGCATGAGAGACTTTTGGTTTCCAACTGAGTATACATGTATGTCCATCTTATGTATATAAAACTATATTCATGTTTCTAGGTGGATATAGTAGACTGTAATGGGAGTTACAAGATTAGATATTTGGATAGCTGATGCGTCTCTACCGTAGTATTATATTGGGTATTTACTTTGGAGAATTTTACTTGTATAAGTTTAATATATACATGCATGTGGTATTATATTTGGATTATATTTTATATTATGACATGGTGATGTTTTTGGATGATTCATTCTCTCTCCATATATTGTTTCTTATAATGGATAATGCCTCCTTTATTGTGATATTTGGACACCCTTGGGTCTAGTCATCAACCAGAGTCCTACTAAATGCAAGAATTTTGGGGTCGTTATCTCCTTTTCATAATTTTTATCCTAGGAATAGTATATTTGAAATAATGGGTCATGAAAATATAGATTGATATGATTTTTTAGAGGAAGAAAGCATGAGAAAATAATGATTACCTTAATAGTAATAGTTATTGATGTAATTCTCATATGATATAAATTAAATTGGTTAAACCTATATTGAATGAAATATAGTTTATGTATAATATTTTTATATTGATATTATATTTAGGATTTTAAATGTTTTTAAGAATTAAAAAATAAATACAAATTTAAAATATCTATAATTAAAATAATGAATTTTTCATAATTATTAATATGAATACATGAATGTAAATTCCTTTTTATGGAAATTATTTGAAGAACATAAAAAAGAGTTCTAGTGATTTATTTGATAAATATCTAAATAATAATTAATATTTTATATGTGGACTATTTAAATAGATTAAATAATCTAAATAGATATTTAAAATATTTATATTTCATGTAATATCATATATTTAATATAAATACCATATATAGAATAATGTGTCTGTGTTCATATTATGAATTGAATATGAAGAATTTATATTAAAAATTATATAATGTAAATAATTCTACAAAATATATTTCTTATGATATAACATTTTTTATAAACTATTCATAAATTCTAATATAATGTATAAATACACATTGTTCTATTATTTAAAATATATTCTCAGGTTCGTTCAAATACATAAATTTTTTATATTATTAATATGTGTGTAATTTATGTTATAGATGTTATATTATTTGTATGTTATGATACATGAATACAAAGAGTTATATTCTGGGTATGATAATGTATTTAGTTTTAATTTACTAAAAAAACTATTATATTGATTTTTGAACTATGATTTTTTAGTTTATTATTAGGTATAAATATTATGTGTTAGTATTATTAGGTAATTTTTATTTTTCTTGAGTAATATATCACTATAAATATGGACTTTTGGCCAAGGCTTATACAATTTTCTGAAAAATGGAGGATGACAATTTGTGGAACCTCTATTAGTCAAGAATAATTTTTTTTCCTATATATATAAGCATTTATGTAAATGGGTTCCACATAACTCTTCCATCGGATGATTTTTTATATGTATAAAAAGAGTCGACATTTATTTTTATTAGTAATAGAATCTTTCATCCATGTAAATATTCAGAAATCAATATTGTTTGAATATATTATTTTTGTGGAAGGAATAAAATTCCAAAATAAATATTTGAAATCATATATGCATGTAAATATAATGACATGAGATAATATGATGTGACTAAAAACCTCTTTAAAATACTAATTTGTAGATTCATTTTCAAGAATCACTTTTCACGGCCTCGATCATCCTACATGGTATTTTCATCCTAAATAAGGGAGAACATGGTTTTCCTTGTATGTGGTATGAATAAAATGAGGTCACCCTAAGTGTTTGGAATTCATTATTAGTTTTTTATAAATCTTACTCTTTGTCATGAAACATTAAGAGTTTTTATTTTATGTTGATTTTATCAATATAATATTTTGGGAATAGAGTTATATTATAAACAATTGAAGAGTGGGATTTGATATCATTGGGTTGTTTCCCCAAATAGGTAAGTGGTGAGGTTAATGAAAAATATGTGTCATTTTCATAGTGAAATATAGATCTTCACCTGATAATTGGTCTGATGATTGATAAATGGGTCATCATTTTACGAATATAACATTTAATAAAATTCATTAAAAAATGACTGTAGAAAAACTGTACTGACCTAACAAAATATTATGTTGAAGATAACTAAAATATCACTATTAAAAAAAATTGAGATTATTCTTTAATTATGAGACTGTTAATGTTAGAAATTTTATATTTTAGTATATTTAGAACCTTTAACACCTCAATATTTTATCATATATTTTATTTTAAATAAATATAATTTCATCATTCGTATTTGATACACACAACCCCGAGTCTTAATGAACTATAAAATAATATAGAATTAAAAAATAAAAATTAATTAGAAATATGAATATTAATAACCATATTTTAAAAATAAGTATAATTTTTTTGAAAAATAAGTTATATTTATAAATATGTATTCATATTACAATAAATCTATTAAATAATTTAAAAAATATATTTTCATAAAAAAAAATTTTTAGTGAGAAAATAGTATAATGAATTTTCCCCACTCTTAAATTTATTATTTATAAAAAATTAATTTTTTAATCAAACATTCAAAATTATCTTTGAGTTAATTTTAGAATTTATTCAGAAAGGATTAATTTTTTGATGAATAGTGGAAGAAAACATATTTTAGTGAAAACTATCAGTTTGTTTAATGAATTTAAAATGATTAATTAAGCTTTAAAATTGTATTTTATATAAAATTAATTAATTTATATTATTAAATATCTATTTATATTCATTTCAATTTATTTAATGAGTATTTTAGTATATTAAGAATTAAACAAAAGATAATTTTTATTCAAGAAAATTGTTTTTTACGGGGTTTTAAAAAACTATTTTAAAGGTAATTTATTCCATATTTATTGAATTTAATTGATCAAATAGATTATGTGTAACGGCCAAAACATTAATTAATAAAAATTTCTCTTGATCTGATATAATTTCATACAATGTAAAATTGGTATATTAATGTAATTTTTTATTCTATACTTGATTAGTATATGTATTGTTATCATCTACTAGAATTGATCAATACGAAGCCCATTTGATAGAGCTCGGAAAGGAGGTGGCGTCATTGGGATTTTCTCCTTACCATGCCCGAGATGAGCTTCAACACATTCATATTAAACAAAAACGCCTATGGGAGAAGTGGAATTTATTAGAGATTTCCACCCGAGCGACATTATCTGAGCCTCTAAAATTGTATGCCACCATTTCACAAATCACCATTATATATTATGTGGGTGTTATAAGTGGTTATGTAATAAGACCCTACCACTATGATTATGTAAATTCGTTTCTATAGAATAAAAATATACATTAATTTTATTATTGTTACTTAATAAATATATTTAAAAGCACAAATAGAAATTTTTTTATTTAATATTAAATTATGAAATATATTTTGATGAATTATGGGATTTTTTAATTAAATAATATTTTAGTAAAATATTATTACTAAATTTATTTTATTAAATATAAACGATCGTATAATTTTTATAAATAAAATTGTCTTTTTTATTATGGTTTGAAATCCGATTTTGTCAAAACTCATGAATCTTCGATAAATGTCTGTTTTTATTTTAAATGTAAAAAAATATCATATTTACATATTTTTTTAGATAAAATTTTAATTATTTTTGGAATCATGACGTCGAAATTATCTTAGGCTGAATTTTTAATAACATTCCCAGACATTCTAATTGTTGGGTAAAAATTAATTACATGTTAAATATATAATGTGTTTTATGACATCATAATTAATTAATAGTGATGTAATAAAATACGTTAAAATGATTTTTCAGCCAATATATGTTTTTCCATGAAGATATTGTGATTTTAGATTTTTTGATTAATTTTATGGGGCCTTATTAGACCATCCATAAGTTAGGAAACATTTTATCATTTAAAATGATTTACTTATGAGTGTGACTCACCTCCACATAAGAAATTATAATATTTTAATATGTTCATTCATTGGTGTTATAAAATAATTTTTTTACTATCGGCTCTGGAAAAAACCATTTACATAAACCATAGGTTGGTTTGTAGTTTTGATTAGATTAATGTGTGGTGTCAAAAATCTAAATAATAATTAATTCTATCTATTTTCCTATATATACCCACCCATGCTCTAACTTATCTTAACTGAAAACCCTTAGAGCGCATCACTAATATTCCCTTATCACTCTATAATTATACCAAGGCACCCCAAACTCTCATGAAGCCTCTCACAATCCCCTCCCATTACATTGGGATCACACTTCCATGTAAGGGATTTATTCCATTCCCATTTTTATACAAATTTCATTATTTAGTTATACAATTTATTTTCAAATAAAAATGTTGGGGTATGATTTCACACATCCCCATATTTACCTCTTTATGTTTTAATTATGAGAGACATCTTTCTCTATAATTAATTCTTTCCTTGTACACCAGTCACCATCCATAAATTCTGTAATGAATTTCTCACTTCTCATTTTCATTCAATAAATTATTTTGTATTATGAATCTAAATTCCATTTTATATGTTGGTACATGTGAATATTTTAACCCCCTACTCTCCACTTTCTATAAATATAATGAGACACCCCCTTCTCGCTCATCAACCATTTTTATGAATTTTTATGTCAAGCCGTTACGCTTCTTAAATTTCATTACAATTTTCCAAGAAAAAATTATTATGAAGTGAATACCATGCTCATTTCCCAATCAAGGGTTTTCGACTTTATTAACCTTTAATTTTTTAATATATACTTCTATGTATGAATTCCACATTACAATATCATGTAATAAATGATGATGTGTAATGAATACTTTTATTATGATTCATGTGGCACACTTAGGCATGAAATAAAAGTATTATGATGGGTGCACCATGATAGAGCTCCAATGCATTGGGTAAAGATTAGAATAATGATACAGAATGTGAAATTAGGCTTTATTAATGCTCATTCAAGTGAAATGATAGTTTACTCATTCTCAATGTGCAATGTGCCGTGGATCATGCATATATTGTGTTAAATGTTTTTTCTACATTTCCATGTATTGCTAATCAAGATATATCATGCTTTTATGATCATGTTTCTATTATGATCCATTGATAATACTATTTACTAACATGTACTTTATTATTAATTTTATTCCATTTTAACTACCTTACTAGGCTTTATAGCTCACCCTTTCTTATGTATGTCCTCAGTTTATACCATGCAATGCTATGTAGGAGGGAATGTTGTGGTCATGTAATGGATGTTTTCAATAAATATGTTTTATTTCTATATATTAACTTGTCATGTAATGTCCCTAATTTCCCAAAACACTAGTCCTATTGATCCTTAGAGTTTTTTAAGTGCTTCTTTATGTAATAAATCATGTTAAAGGAAGTAATAATGAGCATGGTTTTTATAGATGGTATCAGATGGTAGGTTTAGTTATATTAGTGATTAGGATTAGAAAACCCTAGTTAATGACTTAGGGATATGATTGAGTAAGTGGGTTATCAATAATATACATAATTCTGTGGATACAAGCAGGTAGAGGCAGCTCTGGCATAGATGTATCTAGGGGTAAAACATAAAAACACCGCCTTCAGCTAGACTCGAACACAAAATGGGGCATGAAAAAAATACTTTCTTCACTCTTGGTTATGACACTCACATGGGATATTCATTGGTAAATTCATATGAAAAGTATGAACCGTTATTAAAGGAATAAAAAAAATCCCCTAAGATTATATGTTGGGAAGTTGATCATGGTTAAAATAGATTAATGCCTATAAATTCATATGATATGGAAATACAAATAATTTATAAGTCATCGATTTTAATCATTGGACTACCCTTTATGTATTACACCTAAATTTTATTTTATTTCATCCAATAGCTGTTAATTAGAGGACTCGGGCTAACAACCGATGAGAATATAAATGTGATGACTGTTGTAAAGAGATTCCTAATCTTATGGGAGTGGGAATCACAAAATTTGTCATGATACTCTCCTAGTTAACACCTGATTTGAATAGAAACATAGGTTTTGAGGAATGTTCTACCCCCTAAAAAATAACAATTCACAAATGAGTGTTTCATGATATAAAGGCCACCTACTTTTAATTTATCATAAGATCCCACCATTTCCTAATAATGGATCTACTCCATTGAAAAGATCATATCAATCCTACAATGTTCTGAACAATAGATGGTTCTTCTGCCCAGTTATCATTTAGACAGTGAAGCTGTTCATGGGTGTGAATTGATCAAAAATATTATTCCTGAGGAAGATATCGAGGAATTTGAATAGAAGGATTTCTAGAAAATGTTTTTTGATCAATATTTTCCTCACACCCTCCGACTTATGATAGAAAGGGACTTTCTTGACCACATGAAAGAAGATGACGAATACATTGGATCGTACGAGGAAAATTTCACAAGACTTTCACGATATGCCTCCAACATTGTCGTTACCCCCAAATGAAGGGTTGATCGCTTCATTTGTGGGATAAAACCAAGCCTACAGAAATCCCTAGTGATCCATGACATCAAGAGTTATTAATAGATACTCAGATGTGTCCTCACTATCAAAATAGATATCAGCGATTCTCATGGGTATCATGGGAATATGTAGAGTAAGGTGGAAATTAATTCAGGTTGATCGATTGATAAATCCAAAAAATTTGTGAATATCAAGCACCCCACATTCTAATGGTAGAGAAACAAGCACCACGCAAATTTCCAGAAGCATACCGAAAAATGCATTAGGTGTGGAAGAGTTAGGAAGCCAGCCATTAACTATCTATAAAAAACACACGACTACAAAATATGATAGGAAAGCTCTGTTAGACCCTCAATGCATTTTTTATTGCATCGATTTCAATGAACCAGGGCTCTATGAAAGCTAGTCACCTAAGCCAAGGGTTTTTAGAGGCAACCAACAACCTCTAAGTTAGAATGGGTATGATTTTTCCATCATTACCATCGAATTGAACCCTGACAATGAAGTGGTGATAGGTACCCTAGTTATTTATTCCAAAATAGTTAATGTACATTTTGATTCTAGTTCTACGCATTGTTTTATATCTAGAATGTTTATTAGAACAATCTGAACAACACCAAAAATAATTAAATTAAATATTACATTGAGAATGACTAATGGGGAAATCATTGCATCTGATTAATATAACCCCCCCTTCATAATTTATGGATTGAAATTCTCAGAAATCATCTTCATACTCTCTTTGGTATAATTTTATACAATTCATTTCTTGGATGGGAATTCATTATAATGATCCAAAAAAATTATCGTGAGAGGGAAATCACTCTCCATATAGAGAATTGGCCCCCGATTCTTGACAAGTGCAAGGAGGAGGATGTATCTTCATTAGAACCGTCATCTCAACCATGTTTATTACAACCCAATGATCATTTGTATCGTTCTCAGTTTATTGAGTCTACAGAATCATCCATCCTTCACAAAATGCTTATTGTGAAGGAATTCACTGAAGTGATTCCCAAGTAATTGTCTAGTCTTCCTCCTAGAAGAGATGTTGAACTTAAAATTCAACTTATTCCTTGGGAAATGCCAATATCCAAGATATTTTATAGTATAGTTGTTGTATATATTGAAGATCTATAGAGAAAAATACAAAAGAATCTAGAAAAAGGGTTTATATGCCCAAGTGATTCAACCTGGGGTTCACTAGTCCTCTTCTTCAAGAAGAAGGATGGGCAAATTCACCTTTTCAATCATTATTTTGAGCTCAAAAAAATAACAATAAAGAAAAAGTATCCACTGTCACAAATTGATTAATTTTTCATTCAACTAAATGAAGGTCAATACTTCTCCAAGGTGGATTTTCAGTCAGGATATTTCCAAGTAACGGTGAAGAAAAAGGATATCCCCAGGACAAAATTTCGTACATGATACAAACACTATGAATTAATTGTATTTTCTTTCAGACTAACAAATTAAATATAAATTATTATGGACATTATGAATAGAGTCATGATATATACCTCAAAAACATTGTGGTAGTCAATTTAGATGATATTCCTATATACACCAAAACCATGGATGATCATGTAGATCATCTAAGTATTGTACTAGAGACCTTCCAAAAGGAGAGCTATAAGCAATGTGCAGAAAGTCTATGATCTGGTTGGAGGAGGTCTCATTTTTGGGTCATATCATCACAATTAATGTAATATATGTGAATCCCTTCATGAATGATGAAAATGAGGGATGGATGAGGCCAAAATCGATAACAGATATTCGTATCTTCCTGGGGAGAGCATGACATTATCGACTAATTGGGAGAAATTTATCCTGATTTTTAAACCCTCTTACAAAGGTAACTTGGAAGGGAGTCAGGTTTTCTTGGAATAAAGAATGTGATTAATCATTATGGGAGTATAAAATGAGAGTTATCATTATTCCCTTTCTCACAGTACCCATAAGTGGAGAATTGATTTTATATGTTGTTTCATAAAAAAAGTTCATGATCACTTTTTCGATGCAAAATGAAAAATTCATTTCCTAGGCTTGAAAGAAATTTTATGTTCAAGAAAAAAACAATCAAACACATGATCTAGATTTGGATGAAGTAATCATATATTTAAAATTTTGGTTTCATTATCTCTTTGGGGAAAATGTGAAATATAGAAGTATCACAAAATCTTCAACTATATATTTACACAGAATGAATGGAATATGATCCAACTATGATGGTTAGAGCTGATGAAAGACTATAAATGCTCAATCCATTACCACAATGGGAAAGATAACAAGGTTGTGTATGCTCTAAGTAGAAAGGTCCAAAGTATTCTATCATTGTTGATAATTAAAATAGATACAGTCTTCATAGATTTGATGAATATGGACATGGGGATCACAAATAAGGGAACATCATAAATCCTTTCAAAAATGATTGCTCAACCATATCTTTTTTAATGGTTAAATAATGGTCAAAATGATAATGCGGGAAATCAATAGAAATTGGAAACTATAAAAAATGGAAATCTTCATAGCATAATGTTATTGGAGAAGGAATTGTGATATTTGGGTCAGGAATATGTGTTATGTCAAATCCAGAGATAAAGAATAAAATTTTGATGATGCACGTAGATCAAATTTCTCTATTAAAATAGGAAACAAAATGATGTATCTAGATATATGAGATCATTATTAGTGGGATAACCAGACGAAGGAGATCACTGGGTATACAACAAAGTGGCTAGTATTTCAGAAATTGAATGCTCATATTAAAAAGTCTATGGGGATGATGCAAAAATTACCCATACAAACATGGAAATGAGAGAACACCACCTTGGAATTTTTTACAAGACATACAATGAAATCAAAACTAATAAATTCTATCTAGGTTATTGGGGATAATCTTATAAAGATAGCACCGTTCATTTCAATTCCAGAGGATTTCTCATTGGATCCACTGGAGAGGATACATAACAGAGAAATGGAAAGGCTGGATGGAGTACCACTATCTATTGAATGTGATATAGATAAAAGATTCACCTCTATGTTTGAGAAGAGTCTCCAACATGCACCAAATACTAAGCTAATCTTCAGTACGACTAATCATCCTCAAAATGATAGACAATATAAGAAGACTATCCGAACACTTGAGAACATGTTAAGTGCATTCTCATTGGAATTCAAAGGAGGATGGGATGAACATCTTACTCAGGTTGAGTTCTCTTACAATAATAGTTTCCACTTCAGCATCCAAATGGATCCTTACGAAGAAATTTATGGGAAGAGGTGAAGAACACCGACATGTTGGGATACAGTTTGGGAGAGAAAACTCATAGGTGAAAAAATGGATGACGAAATGGTGGAGAAGGTTAAGACCATCCAGCAACACGTTAATGCTACTTAGAGTAAAAAAATGGCTATGCCAATAATTATTGAAGAGAACTAGAGATTGAAGTTGTAGACATGGTATTCCTAGGTATATCACCATGGAAGAGAGTTATGTTATTTGGGAATAATGGAAAGCATATTCATAGGTACATCATCTCTCTTGAGTTCCTTAACCGTATTTGAGTAGTTTCCTTTAGAATATAACTCCCAACAAAGTTGTATCAAGTACATGATGTATCACATGGAACACTATTGAAAAATTAAATACATTTTCCATCACAAGTACTCAATAAATAGGTGGTACCATTAGAAAATGATCTCTCCAATTAAGAAAATCTAGTGAAAATCATAGATTATAGGGAAATATTTCCATGAAATAAGTCAATTCCCCTTTTCAAGGTGTTGTGGCGAAACCATAACTTTAAAAGTGCAATATGGGAATTATAGGAAGTAATGAAGCAGAGTTACCCTCGTCCATATTTTTGTGGGAAAAGGAAATTTCTATGTTGAAAATTTTTATGGGGGAAGATTGTTACGAACCAATATTTTATTAATGAAAATTCTTCTTGATCTAATGAAATATTGTATTATGTGAAATGGTTATATAAAATATGAACTTCCATGGTTTTTTTGTGGATTTCAAAATATAGTTAATTATTTTTATGTTGATAATATATCTATTTAACAGTGATCACATTATTAGTATAAATATAGGGCTTTTAAAAATCCAATTTACTCAAAAAAAGGATATGATTGCATCATCCAGTAGAATTTCACCACACAAAGCCCATTGTTATAGATAGAAAAGGAGGTGGATTTATTGGGATTCACTCTTGACCAATCCCAAGTCGAGCTTCAACACATTATTCTTAATCGGAACTTCTTAGATGATAAGTGGATGTTAATAGAGATTTCCAACAGAGCGATGTTATCTGAGCCTCCCCATGAGACTGTCACTATCGCACACCAAACCCTTAGGTCTTATACGGGTGTTAGAAGGGTTTATGTAACAATACCCTAGAATTGTTATTTTTTGATTTATTATTGTATAGAATAATTAATATAAATTCATTTTATTAATGTTACTTTGTGAATAGTTTTTAAAGAATAAATAGTTTTTTTTGTTAATATTTAGTTAAGAAATCAATTTGGTTGAATTAATGGATTTTTGGATTAAATAATATTTTAATAAAATACATGTTCTAAATATCATTTTACAAAATATTTATAATTGAATAATTTTTATAGATACAACTGTTGTTTTTATTATTTTTCAAAAGTCATTTTTTTAAAACCCATGACTTTTCGATAAATGTCGGTTTATTTATAAAATTTAAATTTTACATAATTAATTTTTTTTATATATAATGATTTTTATTTTTGGAATCAGGATGTTGAAGTTGTCCAACAGTGAATGTTTCATGATTTTGTGAGATAAAAAAATTTTTGTGTCAAAAATAAATACAATTTAAATATGTAATGTGTCTTATGACAACATAATGACACAATAATGATGTAATAAAATAATATAAAAAAATGTTCACCGATTATTTGTTTTAATATTTAAATAATGTGATATTATATTTTTTTTATTAATTTTATGGTGCTCTTGTGGACCCTCCAAGATATATAAATCATTTTAAATTTTAAAATGATTTCCTTGAGAGGTTGACTCACCTCCGCATTATAAAGACTAATATTTTAATAAGTTAAGACATTGGCCTTATAGGATAATTTTTTCCACTGCCCTTTGGAAAATACATGGTAAAAAATCATCATTTGGTTTGTTGTTCTTAATAGTTTAATGTGTGGTGACCAAAACCTAAATAATAATGAATTCCCTCTACTTTCCAATATAAACCCATCCAAGATCCCACTATTATTCTCTAAAAACCCTTGTAGAATTTCCCTAATCTACCATCCTCTCTCTATTATCCTATCAAGGTTCCATAATTTCCCTTGAAGCCTCTACTAATCCTCTCTAAATCGTTTGGGATCACACATCAAAGTAAGTGGTTTCATAGTTTCTCATTTTTGTCCAATGTTTTTTATATTGATACACAATTTTCTTCTCAATTAATAATTTTGGGGTAGGATTCTGAACTTCCCCATACTTCTCTAAATATTTTTTAATGATGAGAGTCATATTTCTCTTTGATTAATTCCTTCCATGTAGACCTCTTTCCATTCCAAAATTCCATAATGAATTTCTATCTTATTATTTATATTCATGATTTTCTTTTTTATTATGAATTTAATTTTCATTAAATATGTTGGGAAATGTATCAATATGATCCTATTACTATCCATTTCATGTATATATAATGAGACACCCCTTTTCTCTCATCGATGATGTTTATCAATTCTTAAGTCATGTCGTTCTGCTGTCGAAATTGCACTTCGATTTTCCAAGCCAAAGTAATTTTGTATTTTATACCATTCCCATTTCTCTATTAAGGATATTAACCTTAATAAAAATTTAAATATTTCTTATAGAGTTTCAGGTATTAATTCCAGATTCCTTATTCATTGAATAAATGGTCATATTTAATAAATCCATGTAATATGATCCATGTAGAACACTAATGCATGAAATTAAATGATTAAGATGGGTGTGCCTCGATAGCTCTCCAATGCATTGGGTAAAGATCAGTGTCACGATACAGAATGTGAAATGAGGATTTACTCATAATAATTCATGTGTAATGAGGGTTTACTCAATAACCATGTTCAACGAGACACTTCTCAAGCTAAAATCGTGGTAAATGTTGTTTCCACATTTCCATGATTTGATAATCATTAAATATCACGCCTTTATGTTCATGTGGCTCTCCATTGAAATTCCAACTACTAAACATGTACTATATTCTTCTTTTTGTGCCTCATTTACTCCATTACCATTCTTTATAGCTCCCCCCTTTCATATGTATGTAGTCATGTTATCCCATGAAATGTTAAGTACGAGGGAATGTTATGGTAGTGTAAACAATGTTTTCAATAAAGTTGTTGAATTTTTTATGTCTTATGTTGTCATGTAATGTCCCTAATTTCCCCATACACTAGACCTCTCATTCCTCAGAGTTTTCTTATGTTCATGTTTATGTAAAAAATCATGTTATTGTCTGTAAAAGGAGAAGGGTTGTTATACAATATATTCTTAATAAGAATTTATAAATTTTCCAATAATGACACAAATATGTTTCTAAAAATTAATTGCAATAACAGTGAACATTTTTCAGGATGGGGGCATTTAAAATGGGATTACACTGAGATAAACCAATATATAAGGTAAAATATTCCAGTTAAACTTGTATAAATTAAATTTTATGGCAATTTTTTTACCTATAAATATCAAAAATTTGAGTATTTATCCAATTGAAATAATTTTATTTATGATAAATTTATTATATTTTAATAACCTAAAAATATACTATGAGTTTCATATCTACCAATTATAAAAGAAATCCCCAATTTTATAATCATTAAAGCACATTTTACTATTTTTCATGAATCAGACCTAACAAAATCTCTTATAAAATTTCTTATTAGTGAATTTGATATTATTTTCTTCTTAAATTTCATGCCGAATGGTCTTTAATAATAGCTTTAATGGAGGCTTGACAAAAGGATTCGAAATTGCCTTTCCCAACCTATTCAATATATTTATCATCATTCATATTCTATATATATGCACTTAATCATAAAATATTTAATTTAGTATCCTAAATATTCATAAATTTTATTTTCCTTTTTAACCTAAAAAATCCACTCCATATACCATAAAATGGGATGCGAAACTATCAATCATTTGGAAATGTGGACTACCACCTCCATACATTGATTGAATTAATTTTACCTCACCATTATACATTTACATTTCTTATTGTAATAATTTTTATAAATTGTATTATGATATAATGATTCTTCTAGAAATGTAATATCATGTATTCCTTCATTCCTTCATATATATTAGATAAGGATAATGTCAATCGTGTGTACATGTGGACAACCACCACAACAAACTGATGTGATTTGGTTTTCATTTATTCATTACATTGATATAAAAAGGAAATAATTAATTAAATTATATGATATATATGAAATATAATATTTATTCTTTATTTGATAATTAATATTTACAATTTTTTTGTTCCATCAGTTAGAAAGTGATAAAATCATCCATTCGTAGGTATAACCTACCATCTTGTGTGATTTTGTAATTAATTTTTCAATCTCAATATTTTATGTAGGAAAATAAATATAAAAAAATGAATATATATGATATTTATATCATGGTTAATATTATATATATTATGTAACCATGATCGATGTACATGGTCTAGAACTAATGAACGAAAATTTTAATGAAAAATAAAAATGTTACTACCCTGAAATGATGATTTTAATAAGGAATTATTAATAAATGGGTGTTCAATTGATATAGGGGTATAATATTTTACATTATAAGTATTTAAATTATTATATTAATTAATTATAATAAATTGAAATTTATTATACATGAGATTAAACCATAGAAGAATCAATTCAATTTCATGGTAAGGGATATATATTACAATCTCATTATTTATCATGATCATTTAGGATTAAAATTATGATGACTATATTTCCCGATCGAATCCTCATGAATATCATTAATTTTAATATCATATGAATATTTCTATATATTATAAGCTTTACATTAATTTTTATCTCTTTAATATCCCAAGAGACTGATATAATGTAGTTAAGTAAAATTGTCATTATTTTAAAAATAATTTATTTGGAATCATAATGTTGTTTTCTGAACCTTTTATTTTTGACTATTTACTTAATATTTGAAAGGGATCATTATTGTAACATACACAGCTTTAAAAACAATTTCCACTATCATGACCACTCAATACATTGAACAATCCTTCAAATTTTTGCAAGGATAATTTCAGATAAAATATTTTAGAAAATATTATGGAAATTTTTACAATTTAAAAAATTTATTTCAAAAAAAATAGGGTTATTTCATACTGAAATGTTCAAATAATAATTTAATTGAATATTTCATATATGAAAACATAAATCTATGATACCTATTATTTAATTAGGATATTATCTAATGATACCATACACAATCATTATTCAGATGGATTATAATTATGATGATTTAAAGATACTTCATTGAATCACGTTTCTATTACACAAGTTAATTACATTATGTAGAAATCATTATAAAACATATTTCATTTCCAAAATTTATACTATGATTCTATAATGAATTTTTTTAAAACCCATTTCTTTATCATATGTCTTATAATGATGAATGTTATATTATTATATAGAACCATTTTTTTGGATTTTCATTATGTGAATGCTGGTTCGGAAATTAAATATTCCATTAATGCATTAGGATAATATGGATATTACATGAGATAATAATGAGTATAATGGGTATTTTACATTGTTCAATAAGGGTTTTTTACATTATGATAATCATGGGATGAACCTTCACTAATGATCCAATGAAATGGTGGAGTGAAACCAGTACACTATTAAAGTCATTGATATTATAAATGGATAAAGAAATGATTTTACATCATTATGTTTATGAAAAAAAAATATCTATTACACCAATGATATTATTTTATAGAAAATGTTCTTTGATTCACATGTGTTCCATGTCTTTTGAACATCCCTCATATATTCCACGACTTCAGATTATGATCATTGATATGAATGATATGGTTTTCAAATGTTTTTATCATATTAACATACCCTTATACACATGTTACGTTAAAGTTTTCATTAATATATTAATGTCATACCCTTAATGGGAATAAGATACTATACTTTATTATGATTCATTTCCCTAGTTTTTATGAATGTTTTTTTGTTTGATATGTTAAATAAGTGTTCTACTTCAAATAAACAACGTGGGAGATAAAATAGATCTCTTATGATACAAATGTAAATATATCAAATTTTTTAATGATACCAAACCTATACAATTAGATAATGTATTTTAATGTAATGTATTGCGTATTCATAAAATAAGTTATGATATTTATATATGAATGATTGGGGCAATAAATAAAATTTCTTTAGTAAGAACAAATATATGTGTTAGAGTAACAAATTCTAAAGTAACCAAACTATATAATTTTTTCAACACATGGAATATAAATAAAGAGTGGAAAAATAAAATTATTCACTTATGGATTCATTGTTATTAGAAACATATGGAACATTACCCTCTACTCATATACTCAAAAAAATTGTGTATTCCAAAATTAATGTGTGAAAATAGTATTATATAAGTATTAGTGATGTTATATAATTCATTAAAATTTAAATATTCTAATAAAAATAACAAACATTTAATTTTAGATGATCATAGAATATGATATCATGGTTATGTTGTTATGTAGGTAGTAATAATTGGTGAATGATTTATCTAATGTAGAGAAATTCATTAGAGAGTCCAATATTTTTTGTTTTAATTTCCAATAATGTATAGTGAAACGTAATGTTTTTCTAGGAACATAGAGTAATGATTTATCAGAATATAATTTTTTAGAATCCTAAAGGACTTTTTTGAATCTCTAGATAAATTCCTTGTTATGTTTTTCTTTTATAGAAATTAATTATTTGATTATGAGTTGTATATTATACCAAATGTATACATTAAATATTTTGTGAGTATAATGTAGTAAAAACTAAAATTATACATTTATAGATATTTTAGTTTACATTAATGTAATGAATAAATGAGATATTACATCAGATATTCGAATACACATAGATTTTTCATTCTATGATGGTTTTTTCATAAAATAATATTATAATATTCTCATTTATCTTCTATGAAAAGAGAATATAATGCTGAAGAAGAGTTGGTAAGGAAAATATAACATGGAAAAATTGTTTATGATTCATGAAATTATTTGGCATCTATTTGAAAAGGTGATAAGAATAAAAATATTTTATCTAGTATAATTTGTATAAGAATACTTTTGGTTAAATATTAGGTATTATATTCTCTAACCCGTAAGTTTATTACTTTAGAAAATAAAGACATTTTTTTCAAAACTTAAATAATTACCTATAAAATAATAAAAATATAGATTATTAATTAAATATCCCTTCTATGATTAAATGAAAATAAATTTTTAAACATTTCATAGTTTTTTATCATAGAATGAAATTATAAATTTAATATAGTTCCCAAGGCATTAGTGGGAGTGTCATTGGCAAATGAAAAATTCAATGTTACAAAATAAAATATTAATCCTATAAAAATGAAAAGTGAAATTAACTTTAAATTCTATATGGTTTGGGGTATGTTTGTATAATATTAATGAAAATGGTTACATTTTTTTTATAACTAATTAAGGGATATTTTTTATTTAGATTGTTTTGAGACTGATGATGGTGAACAAAGAAAATATTTGTATGCTTAAAAGAGTATTTTTTTAAAAGTAACATTTGATTTTGTTGTGTTATGAAGTTTTAATATGATCAAGGAGTTTAAAATTAGGAATATTATTTCTAAATAAAAAAATTATTAAAAGTAAATTATGTAATATATATTACTCACAGAAGAGTTTAGTCGGAGCATTTTTATTAGGTGGCTACATAGAGATGTTGAAGAATTTATAAATATAAAATAAGTATTTGAAAATCCATGATGGTGAAACAAACATAATCTTTATTTAGTGTTTCATCATATATGGTATGTTCATGAGGTTATTATGTATTGTTTTGTTATGTATTATGAATCATGTTTATACTTTAAAAAAAATAATGTTATGAATAATGTAATATCCACTCTATCATTATTTGACATTAGCTACAAATTATTCATGATATAAAATGATAATTACCGATTAAAAATGTTTTCTGTTTACCAGAATATATGATTCTAAAAGTGTATTATTGGATTTTAGATATGTTAATATTATCATTATTAGAATATTCTTGTTGAGATAAAGTGTTATATACTATATGAATAAAAAAATCATAAGGTGATAAGTCGACACATATTATCTTGACTGAGTAACCAACGTACATTACATTGAATGTCACATGGTCTTTCAAATGAATAGGGGATTATACATATTTTCAATCACCATTACCAATGATGGGAAAAATACCTATATTTAGAAACATAAAACCTTGATACAGTTCTTATGTAATTTCTGAGTATTAGATAATCAATAATTAGTTGGGTATGTTGTTTATCATGTTATCAAATGCAACATAACCCAAAAAAATCTATTTATATATCGAATATTGTAATCTTTATCCATGATTTCTTTTGAAAAAGGAAAATTATATCCATTCTTAGTTGAGTGAAATGTTATGTTATTGACTACAATGATAGATGTTATTTTTTTTATTTCATTCAAATAGTATAATCTATTTCATTTAATAAAAAATTTATGATATGGACTATAAAATATTGACTTCATAAATTTCCAATTGTCTGTCAATATCAAATTCAAAGGCATCAAATATATATATAATGCATATGATAAATAATTTAGTAGATATGTTCATATAGACACATGATTTAGTTTGATAGAGAAAACACTAGACCCCATTGCTATGGGGGTGACACCACTGTTTTTATATAGTGAAAATATTTATTACCTTGATGAAATGAGGATTTTTATTCAATTCAAAAATTCCAATAAGTTAACAAAATTTTTCAGTAGAATATTAATTATATATTCCCTAATGTTTTAATACAAAATAAATATTGTTTGATAAAAAATATCCAAAATATTTTTGATGGATTTCCAAAAAGATGCAAAATTTTACCTTAAGTACTTATGGGATTTAATTGCAAGTGATATATTAATATAAATTCATTAAAAAATAATTTCATGTTGTATGATATACTCTAATTTATGGACTATGATATTCATGTGATTCCTATATTAGAATTATTTATTATGTTATAATATATGTGGGAAATTACACTGTCATAGAATACAATAGAATTATGATGTGGTATCAGGTATTCTACCACATATACAACATGATTTACATTTTGTGATGAATCAACAGGAAGATTAAAGTTATTTCCCAATGGATATTAATGCTTACAACAAATTGGTCAGTGGTTTTTAGAATAAAAACAAATGGGAAAAAAATTATTTGATAAGTATTGGTTTTATCTTATTGTTCAATAATTCACTTCAACATGACATTACATGAATTTTTCCGTATCCAAGATTGTGTTTTAATATCTATTTTTTATGTATTTATTATTAGATAATGGGGGAAATATAATCAATAGATATGAAAAAAATAATGTCAAGATATATTAATATAATTTGACATGTGTATATGATATTGATAAAAGGGATCCATGTTTAGAGTCTGAATAATGAATTTTATATAATTTTTTAAAAATTATAATTTATGAAATAGAAATTTGAATAAAGTTATCATTATAAATATTATATACACACATTTCCTTATGAATATTTCCATTTATAAAATAACCAATTTGTTACCATTATGATTTGTGTGTCTGGGGGGGTCAATGATAGAATCCAAATGATTTTTTTGGGTATATTATATTATAGAGAAGATGGAGAATTTTAGAGTTGTTCATACATATCATCCATAATAAGTATGTATTAATATTAATATGTATAAAATTATATAAAAGGATGATAAGTTATAATATATAATACCTTGACATTTTTAAATTTCTCTAGACAAATGAATTATCTATTAATAGGATAAACAATTCTTGATGAAACAATATATATATATACATGATGTATAATTTAGGATGTATATGGTAACAAATAGTTGTAAATATAAATTGAATACCAAATATAATAGGGAACATTTTTTTAAACCCGGGAATTAACTAATTATTTGAATATTTAATTTTTATAACATTTGTATTTAGATGTCAAAATTTGTATTCGTAAAATATATTTAATTTGAAGGTTTATGAAATTTTTTGATGATGATAGGAAAATTATAATAATCTATTGAACTAAATTATGAGTGGAAAAAATTATAAAATGTCCATGTAAAAATGAAACAAATATATGTGTGTGTGTGTGTTCGTGTGTGATATTTTTAGTATCAACTAGTCATGTATTATTAAAATTATATATCAATATTATTTGAAATATTGTATTAAATAATTAATAGGCCATGTACAATTGATTAGAAAATTTATCTCAATACATATGATTCAATGAATATTTGAATTGTACATATATGATTTATCTCATATTTTAACTTATTATATAATTTAAAATTTGATCCATATAATATTGATTAAAATTATTCATAACTATTGTAAGGGATAATTTTTTTTGTTTTTCATTAGAGTGGACTAAATTAAATATTCGATATTATATAAATGTGTTCCAGTCCAATTATTTTTGTGAATTGAATGAATGAAACATAGTGATATTTAAAAATATCTTTATCTGAGTTTGAAGGTTAGACGGTGAGAGTGGTGTCACTAATCGAATATTGAAGAAGAATTTTTTTTTGAAGGTTATAATATTAATGACTTCATATGTATATTATGAATGAATTTATTTCATATTTTCATAGAAAAGATTCAATAGGCTAAATTCATAATTTGAGATTGTTGAATATGGGAGAGACACAAAATTTATCATTGATAAAATTTGGCAGAGATGAAGAGATACTTTTTGATTGGTATTTTCCTAAAAATGTATTGTTATGAAGTCTAGATATTGATTAATATGAACATTATCATGTATTTATGGTAAAGGGAACACCCTAATTCTTCCATGGTGTTATTAAAATGTTATTTTGGATATTTCCTTGGATTATAATCATAGTATGGGATGTATCATCAATAATGTGTTTGAATAAAGGAGGTTTGAGTGACAATTTTGGAATTCATGATATATCCTATTATTTATAAATACATTAAACCAATTATTGGATTTTATTTTATAATGTTATAGTCCAACGTGTCTGAGTTGGTAATAAAATTCTTATTTTATTTATATGTTGTATTTTTTGAACAAATTTCATATTTGTGGTTTTCATGGTGGTTATAGGTAATGTTTAAAGATTTGGTCCTCTTTTTTGGAAATCTATATTTGAAGATAGATATCACTACGATCTGACTGGGCTAGTTCCAGATACCTAGTTTTAGACAGAAGGGAGTAGGTATCCCTTGGAGATCGATCTAGTGGTTAGTGACCCTAAGGTGGTTACCAGGAAAGTTATTGGGTAACTGATTCATAATGATAGGATTCCTGATGGGTAAAAGGGTGGTATTTTTTAATTACTTTATTTCAATTAATTATTTTATTTTTAATCAAATGAGGTGTTTCATCATTTCTTAAAGGGACCTCATATTGAGTCTATACAAATCCAACTACTTTATAACCTTTAAAAAGAGGGTATTTTTATTTTATGGGAACTTCATCTTATCTTAATTTCAAGGGGACTAGTGTTGGAATGGCTATGCACTCTCCACCATTGATTATAAATCTTTCACATAGTTTCTTCATTTTCAATGTGAATAATCCACAATTATTGGGGAAATTTTATACTTTATTATCATTGGATAATAATCATACAATGATTTTTGACAAGTGAAGACATTATAGGAAAAATTTGGTGGTAAATAAATTTCATCCAACATAATATATGTTTATGAGTGATGTGATGTGGAGAGACCATCTGTATCAGAGATATGTTTCATTGATGACACCAATGAAGTTTATAATGAAAAATTAGGTGTTATATGTTGTTATTTAGCTTGAGGGAGGTTCCAATAGATTAGTACATAGACTTAGGGGTATCAAATGTGTATTTTTTAAATTGATTGTGTGTAAATGACTATGGTAAATAGGTTCTTCTATTCTATGGACATGGGTTAAATTTTGGGATTTTATATATGTCTATTCATGATTGTATCATGAGGGAATATAAATAATAATATTGTTTCTCCATACATGGTATGTTGGTTTCTTTTTTATTTGGATTTGGTAATGAGTGGTTATAGTGGAAATTGTGATTTATTATGATTCAACTAGTTTATAGGGCTATATGAGGTGGTTCATATACAATTATCTAATGTGTAGCTCAATTAAATTTCAATAATTAAATTTTAGTTGAATTTAATTGCAATAACTAGGGATGAAATTAGAGTTTCGGATTGGTATGTGTTTGTTTTTTATGGGTCATAATACCTTTTATGATCATTAAAAACCTAGAATTATTATTCAATGTTTGGGAAAGTGTAATTTGATTCTATGTGGGTGACCTATAGATCACATAAGATAGGATACAAGTGTTAATGTGGTTTTTTAAATACTCATTAATTAGTTATAGGTTTAATTCAATAACCCATGGATAATGAGGTTGAAAAAACCCCCACAAGAGTAGTTATGACATTTGAGCCTTATTTTGTACATAGTTAATAGTAGTGTTTCTTATCATTATTGGGTATGATTCAGAATGAATGTCTAAACATGAAGGGTAGTTTTACTACTACATCATACTATTAGGATCCACTATTTCCATAACATCACTAGGGTGATGATTTTTACCACTATAATTGTAGAGGGATACACAAAAAATGTTTTCATGATGTCTAGCAGGATTTTGTTATAAATGGGGTCATGTGAATAGCTATATGGATAGTTTGGTACCCCATTGATGGTGATATAGTCATTTTTTGGGAATTGAATGTACAAAATAATAGTGGTTTGGTAATTGAACCATAATACGTCTTCATTTATATACCACCACTCTTGTACATGGATTCATGGTACTCGTAGTGGTGATGTGAGGTCACTATTGAAACATGGTAGTATAGAGGAGGATTGTGTCACCCTCTAGATGTGATCAAACTATATATAAAATTTTCCCCACTTTTAATGCATAATTATTTTGTGCTTATTAATAATTAAGACTATATAGTAAAAAATATACCAATATATTGGTATGGGTGATTATTTGATTTTCATTTCATGATATGATTTCACCAATGTACTATTATAAAAATTTAGTGGAACCAGAGTAGTATCATGTTTATTTTTTTATTCACAACCAACCATTGAATATAGTCCTGAATATAGTTTACATATTTAGTATTTTGGATAGGGATCATCCCCGAGGTTGGATTTTAATTAGGTCCATGATGGGTTTTTCTATGGGTGGCATTCATGGATGATGTCATTAATTGAATAGAGCGGATTCTCATTATCCAGTGTTTTTTGTGTCCAAATATTTTTTTTTGGCATGATGTATATGATTTACCTACATTGGGTAATATTTTATGGTAAGACTAATGTATTCTTATATTATATTCTATTTAATATGAAAATAGTTATTCAGTTTTATTTTATATTTTCATGTGTGATTTTTATCTATTGAGTTTTACTACTATTAGATTTACATTGACTTGATGTGATAGTCTCCCCCTTATATCCTTGGACCTTATATAGGTTTTGACAACTATAGTAATTTTTGGGGGTACACCAGAGTCACATGATGCCTATATCATGGAATTATTAATTATGTCCATTTTGGAGAAATTATAATGTTGTATCAGAGATTTGTTCTGTAAACTATTTAGGATAATTTATATGTTGATTTGGGATTTTTTGGGACTTGGTATAGATGATTTATTTTATTCTCGACTAGACAAACTATGAGAATAATTCATCATTTCCATGGGATTATAAATTATTATTCTCATTTTCATCAAAATTGTCTTGTACAACCTAGCTAAACAATATATTTTGATGTCATTGGTATATGGTATTTTCATTGGTATTCAAAGGCATGAGGTGTGGGTTTATGAATCTTCCTAGGAACATAATTCTAATATTACATGTATATTCTAGAATATGATATATTTTTTGTAACTAGGAGGAGGACTGAATTTTTAAAAGTGTTTAAATTTACTTAAATAGTGTTTTCCATCGTAAATTATTTGTGGAATTATAGTAAGCTGGCCAGGGTTCATTCATTGTATCTAGAATCAATTGATGATTCCTGTTTAGATCATAGAAAAAATGGGCATTAAATTTTGAAATTATTTATATGATATTGGTAACCTTAAAGATGATGAATACCTAGGGATGCAGATGATGTGGTATGATTTGAGTTGATTAGGGTGAGTAGATTATGAGATTATATGATATGAGGTGGCTTGTGTGAAATGGTGGTTTAAGGAAGTATGGCTTCATAACTATAGGTGATGTGATCAATACATTATTTACAATGAATAATGTTTTTAGTTTTGTTAGAGTGTTATTTCATTTAAGATAAAGGTGTTTAAGATTTGAGTGGTTGATTTTTTGGAGTTGTTTATTTTTCCCAGAATATCTAGTTATTTTGTTTTGTGAAGTAAGGTTCTAAATTTTAAACATTATATTCTGGATGTCAAAATGAATTTCATAACGTATTATAAAACCACAAAATTATAATTTTAAATTGACAGTTTTCATAGGATGAACTAAATACTTATTTCTCAAAATGCATTCTATAATGGGTTATTTCTTATTTCCAAGCAGTTTTGGATATTTCTATGAAATAAAATAATTATTTTATACTCAATATGGAAAATGATTGTCATCTTGTTGTCTAAAAAATATTGAAATTAAAGGTAACATAAACATAATAATAAATGTTTCATTTTTAAAACCATTAAACTATGAAAAATATAAATATAAATATGAGGTAAATCCAGATATAGAATATATAGTAAAATAGAGAAGATTTGGAGTTTTTTTAAAATAAATAATGAAATCATATGACTTTTATAATTTTCATATCACATCAGCACATTTAATATGAAATTATATTTTTCATATGACTTTAAATTTCATTTCACATAACATGATGTTTTAAAATTAATTTGATAGATAATGCGTGACATAAATTATTTTTATAATACAAATTAATTCATTTTGTAGAAATTTGAAAAAATTTTCCTTTATCGTGCATGGTTTTCCAAGAATTAAAATTCGAATGACTTATTGTAAAAGATATATGACTTCAAAACATTTATAAAAATAATTTCATATGAATTCTAAAAAAGTTGAACTACTTCTCAAATTTTCAAAAAAACCTACAGAAAAAGTAAAATATTAAATATAGAGAAAAAATAGGAAAAAAGTAATCAAATAATAAAATGAAATAATATAATTTATTTAATTAATGATAAATTATGATTACATATTAAAATAATAAATTAAAAATACTTATGTTCATGGTAATAATATTTTTTTAATTATCATAAAATGTAATCGCTCTAAGTGAAACACTAAAATTTTCCCCATTTTTTATAATTGAAAAAACAGATATTAATTTCCAATAATTTATCATCATTTTTAAATAAAAAAACAACTATTAAATAGAAAAAAATAACTCAAAATTCCAATAATCTAACTCTTAATATATTATCATTGAATACAGTTTCATACTCAGTATACGCAAAATAATAATTATTGGGAATGTTGATAAATCATATAAATATAAAACTGAAAATATATCTAACAAACCAAAATATGTTACATGTTATAAACAATTATTTCAAGAACCAATTACATTCAAAACATATATCAATGATTCACTTCAAGAATTTTTTTTATAAAAATAATTATATATAAGAATTGAATTATTAAAGAATAATTTAAAGAAATAATTAAATTTTCCTTAAATAATATAGTTATGGACCCCCTAAACATATACTATAAGTGTTTATCTCAATCATACAATGATCAAAGGTAATTTTCATAAACATAGATAAATCAAAAGGGTTAGTAAAGGGACTAAAAAGTTGATTTACTATATATATAAATTCAAAATTGATATATATATTTGAATATAATCTATAGTAATGTGAAATAAAACATAAATTTGTTTATTTATATAATTTTACAAATGATTTTTGTAAATAAAAATATAAAAACCATTATTACATTATATTTATATCCAATCAAAATTAAAACAAATATTCGAGTGTTTTTTCTTATTACGTAATGATTGTAAATAATATGATGACATCATTATATACTCAAATTCCATAGTATTATGATAAATACAATTTATTTTCATTGATCCATAAGAAACTAAATATTTAATAACAAAATGACACATTCCTGCTCTTACTTTTCAACAAATCAGGAAAAAACCAATATTAGAATTAGAATAACTACTTGAATAAAAATTAGTTTTAACATTGTAAAAGAATCAATGAATTTAAGATCTATTATTATATTTTAAATTACATTGAACAACTTTTAAATAAATCATTATTGTTTTAGATTGATATATATTATATGAATAATAAAAATACAACATATCATGCCTAGAAGATGTCATAAAGTATAAACTACTAACCATAGCTCTATGAATTATATTGTTAATTGATTTTCCAAATTAATATAATTAAATTTTAAATTATTATCTAATTGAAATTTTTGGACTTTTAAATGGATATAATAAAAACACATTAGTAAATTCATTAGCATACATAGTTTGAGAAATATTCCATCTATTATTTGAAATTTTTTCAAACTAATAATCAATATATGGTCTCATATTAAACTCATATGTATATTGATTTTCATGAAATGTGGAAATTAATTACATAAATTATTATTTTACTAAAAAATGATATATTAAATATAAATTTTAATATTTGATATATCATAAAATAAAATTTACAAATATAATACAATCTGTTTCTCCTATCATAATGTTTTTAAAAAATTTTATAATCCTTCTTACCAAACATGTTGAGCTTTTTTTAATCTGTATAATGTTTTTTATTTGTTTGAAACATGATTTTGAAAATTCGTATTCTCAAATATATGAAACTGTCTTATATATAAATAATTATAAATATATGTTATTTGAAAATCACATTATACATTATTTTGAAACAATGTGAAACTATGAAAGCTCGTATAAGATAATAATATTCTAATTATCTCTAACATAGAAAAAATTGAAAATTATTATTCCAAATTAATATCTAATTCTTGTGAATATATTGGATAAACTAATCTATATATTTTATTGGGATTTAACAAAATTACTCAATAATATTTCTATATATCCATCTTGTTCCAATATTATGAGATTAATTAGGCGGAATAAATAATATCTATCAATTATATATAATTAATTGATTTAACACAACATATATTACCATGATATAATTCAAATAATATTTAGCTTCATCAAAATTATTTTAAAAAATATAAAAAATAAATTTTTCTACAGCATATAAGATTTTATTAAATCTACTAGTTTGAACATATGATACAATCATTCAATGGATATTTTCAATTGGAAAAACATTATGAGTTTTCAAAATAATATGAATAGGTTAAAGGGGTAAGAGTTCAATCTCCCCATTAATAAGATTATTATTCCTACTATAACGATCTTCACTAAAATTAAACACTCTAAAATCTTCTGAAATTTTATCCTAATAAATATTCATCACTCTTACGGATATTACATCAAGCCACAAATTAAATTTATCTCTAATAATGAAGTATCATTTATTATAATTAATATAATCCTTTATTTCATTTCAAAATCCTAAAAACAAACCATCATAAAATTTTGTATAAAATATTTCCCAGGCAGAACTAGAATTATGAATGAAAACGTTATAACCAAAGACTCTAAAATATCTATTTTTCAGTTTTAATACATTATATATTATAAAAGAATTATTTTTAAATAAAAATATTAAAAGATTTTTATTTTAAATATAATAAGAAGAATCGTTAGCTTCATCCAAAAAGTGTTTTGGTAAATTATATTCACTAAAAATTATTTTAGTCAGTTTATGAAGTGTTGTTTTCCTCAACGGAACACCATTTTTATAGTATCCAAGTATTATAGAAATTATAAAATAACCATTTTCTTTTAAAAAATATAACTGAAATTATGGATTTAATAATTATTCACATCTATCACTTCTTATAGTTATAATCAAATAGTATTTTTTATTTAAAAATCATTGACAATAATCATTAAACATAGATAATTATTTTCATTCTTAGACGAGATAATGAACCCATGAAAATATACTAAAATTCCTAAAAATTACTAAAACTAAATTTTATCTATGTATACTATCATATTCAAATAGGATGTGTAAATATTAATGTACCAATTGAATTGGACTTACAAATAATAGTTCTTCAATAGATTTCAATGATATTAATTCATGTTTACCTTTAATAAATGAGTCATAAACATAGGGGATTCTATTCTTATATTTGTTAACTATAGAATAATTTTTCTTATTGAAAGACATTGGTATCAACCAGAAATTTACATGACGTAATACTCTAGGGAAAATCATTTTTGAATATTTCATAGAATTTAATCTTCGACAATTTTGGTATGTTAGTTGAAAATAATTTAATAAATAAATATTTTAGTTTATATTCTTATGAAATAGGATAAATTCAAACCTTAAAACTATAAATAAATCATTTTTAAATTTAAATAGATATATATTTTAATAATTTTTAAATACATATTATATTATTTTTCATCCATTAAAAAATTATTATTTATAAATAACAATAGAATTTGAAACCTCATCATCAAAAAAACATTTTCAATTTATTTTTGAACTATCATCAAATATAAAATTACCACCATATCATTTATATAATAATAAAATAATGAGATCTCACTATTCATATATCGTGGGAATAAAAAATACACGTGAAACATCATTGATATATGTTATTGTATGTGATATTTTAAATATATAAATTTCACATTTTTTCACATTTTTAAAATTTTTTCATCTCTAATATGTGTTTTTTAGTGGTCTGTTTTAAGTCACTATGTTTCCATGTTTTGATGTTGGAAATTTTAATGAATGAATAGATTGTGTAGTGGCTAGATGGATACCATCAGCTAACTAGAGGCATTATAAGAGGATTGTGTATTACTATAGACTGCACCTACATGCCTAAGGTGTCCAAATATTTCTAATGAGGCCCTTCAGATAGATTGTGCCCCCTGTAGGTGGGTGAAATTAATTCACCCGACATGTTTTAATTCCACATATTGTTTCACATAAATTAGTATCCATTTCCAATCCTAAAGTAATTAATCCAAAATGTTGACCTCTCCCCTTTTATCTTGATTCTCGCTAACATCTCCATTTCCTCTCCAATATTAGATCGGTCTAGTGACATGATATTATTGTGTTCTTCCAATATCTACTCTAAATTCACCTTAAAAGAGGGTTGTTCATGGATCTATGATGGTTATATGTATTCAATTTTGATATAATGATGTCTCTTCATCTATTTATAGATTTTTTTGTTCTATAACATTAACATTATTCCTTGATCAAATCATGATCTAACATTGAATATGAATGATTTATGGGTATGTGTTTATGGATCAACTTCCTAGATTTATTATTTATATATGATTAAAGATAAAAAATTAATCCATTTATGATTTTATGGTATATTGGTGTAGGTTTTTACATGTTAATGAAAACACAATTGATGGTAGATAGAACTACTAAGAAATGTTCTAATTTTGTGGTATGTTTCTCTAGAATAATCATCATGATAACTTTATAATATAGAAGCACTTTTAAATATATGGATCAATGATGGACCAATTATCTCTATCTAGACCCAAGGTTCCCTTCTATAATTATTGAAGAAATGAAATTTTTTTCCACATCTGACAATGAATCTTTTGAATTTTTTTATTCCTCCATCAATAAACATTATATTAGGTTATGTTGATGAACATAATAAGCTATGCGATTCTAGCACCAATATTCTTAAAATAGAATCTTCATGAGTGTCCATTATACACTATTTTCCTGATGTATTGGAATTGAAATAGAATCCTTGATGTGTGAGATAATTCTACTTGGGTGTGATAAGTGTTTTCTCATTGATCCATTTTTGACCCTAGGTGCACATCATCAAATCCATTGAGGTAAAATGTTCCTTGTCATTTTGAGGTTCTGGCATAATGATTTTTAATTAATTCATGATGTTCAATAATTTATTATTTTTCATTAATTTTGTTGATTTATTATGGGTGTGTGCATTGTCGTGATACACATATAAGATCCTAATTTGGATGAATATTGTTAGGGTAAATTTCTTACCACCATGGGTGCTGATAAAAATTTCTAATATGGTTTCTAATATTTAATCGAGATTAAATGTTATTATAATAATATTATTCTCGATGATAATATCTTAGTTACAATGTCATTAGCAGACATTCTTTATATTCATGATAAGTGACCATGATGGTATAATTACCCAATAGTGGGAGTAGGTGTATGATTTCATGGGATGATAATGGTATAACCTTACATGGGGTTGGATAATGATAGTCTGGTAGCCCATACTAGAACACGATGCCTTGAAAATATTGTGTAAATAAGCTAGAACATAATTCCTTGCAGATATCAAGAACTAGTTCATTTTATAGCCTCATGATTCGACTCATGACCCAATGCCTTGCGGTCACGTATTAGAAAATTTCCATCATTGAATATAGTTCCTGATTACTTCTAACATCTTTGAACATCCTTCTAGTATTGAGCTTAAGTAGGAATGGTAGTGGATAATGGTGTCTTTATTTACATACAAGTGATTGTTGTATAATTGTTTAAAATTTCTTGCAGATTTTTTATTATCATGGAATAAAACTTTTATAAATTTTAATGTTGGATAAGGATTCATTGGTGGTGTCATATTTCTTTTAATTATTCACACCCATCAAGGGAATCTCAATGCATGAGTATAATACATGTATATCGATCCAAGAAAGGGAAAGGGGTGTGTAGATGGTATGGGAGTAATTGAGAATAGATCTAGTGGTGGTATTGAGAGGAACTATAGTGGTCTTTAAAGGGATTAATTATTTATACTAAATGATTTGAATTGTCCTCTAGTTTGTTTTTCAGTACAAAGAACCAATTTATTTTTATATTTTCTAACATGTGTTCTATTATTTTTATTTTATTACACATGTAACTTGGTGTTTTAAAATTTTGTTAATGTATTTCACATAATAATATGGAAATGATGATATATTTTATGCACTAGTAATATTTAACCCCTCACAGCTAGTTGATATCCTCTTGCATATGAGGAGGTTTTTATGAAGTCTTGTGGATATCACACTCAAACAAGTTGGTTTGGGTAACCATATTAAAAAATAATATCAGATTATTTCGTTATGAAATTAATTTTAATAACCTAGTATATAGAGGAAAAGATATGTTTATGTAGGAATCTAGTAAGGGAGATTATATTTTCAAGGCCACTGAATGTGTAATGTATTTATGAGTTACCATTTGTAGTATTTTAATGATTATTTTTTTTGTGATTTGAGTGTATTTATGAATTAAGAGTATGCTAGTATGATGGAATTCCACAAATACATATTATGTAACATGTAATAGTTTATTAATTTATTTCATTTATGTGATATATATAATTGGGGTAGAATTTTATTCCTTGATTCAGTGTTATTGATATTATTTATGCTAATGTGGTATAAATGTTTAGAATTAATTAGTTTAAACATAGCATACTGTAGTGATTTTTATATATTTGTGAATGCGAATAACATGTAAGGATGGATACCATGGTTAGTGATAGGATGGGTATTCCTTAGATTAGGAGTATACTCCTAGGAGATCCAATTATGATCTTTTATAATGAATAGTTTCTGTCCAGACTACTTCATACATTATAATAATTTCCTTCACATTTCATATATTATTCATAGATGCTTTATTGGACCTTGTGCAAGAGCAAGAAAGAATTCCCAAAATATCATGATAGATGTGGCAATAGCACTATTAGATCAAGACATTTCCTATAATCATTCAACAACAATATAGAGACCCTTGAATTTTACATGTATCATTACATGATTTGTAGAATTATTATAAACTAAATTAAATTCCAGGATTCATAAGGTCTAGTGTCTTTTTAGACTTGGAATGTAAAACTGATAACATAAAACATTTCATTATTTAATATTCACACTAAGCTCCTACCTCCCATTGTGCTCATACATCAGCACGGGATAACCTTGGGATAACACAGACAAAGAGGTGAGCTAAAAATCAGATTAAGTGAATAAGAATAGTAATAAATATATTGAATAAGAGTTAAATAGAATGGCATGATAATATAAAAATCATGGTACATATGAAATCATAACATACAAACATGTGATCATATAAACATATAATCATAGTAATGTTATAGCTACATAAAACATGAATTTAGAACGAGTCACAACTCATTGAACATAGAGGAGCACAAGCCAAAGATAACCACCAAGAACTTTTCATAAGGTAGCACAAGTCATGTCTAACCACAAAGACCATTTCATAAAGTATTTCTAGTCATTGATAACTTCCAAAACTATTTCACGTGGTTACACAAGTCAAGGATTCTTCCTAAGACCGTTACACATAACGTCTCATGAGACAAAACTCTACCCAATTAATTGAAGTTCTATCTGGGTTCACCAATCTAAACATGTTCACGAATATGTTTTCCACATAAATAATCATACATAATCAATCATTCAAAAACATAATGGTAACCCATTGAAAGAAATGGTTATCATAATCATGTTATAAATCAAAATAAATGGGTGTATCATACAAGTTTCCATGAATGTTAAGAGTTAAATCATATATGGGAATTCATAAAGGATGATGGAATATACCCTAATAAGTGATGTCAAATAGAATTTACAACATAAAAAATGTATTAAATAATATTTATAATTAAAATATTTTAGTCCGATTTTGAGGAAAATACCAAAGTGAATTTAAAATTTAAAATGGAGTACTTTTTTATATAAAACTAGAACTGAATCAAGTTTATTTTCATAATAAAAAGTATGATTTGTTAAAAAAACAATGGTTCAATAAAAGAGATGATATAGTGCACTTAAAATTGAGAAGGAATTCTTGAAGATCCATTAAAACGGGTTTTCATATTAAGATGTATTAAAGACAAAACTATTGAGAAACATGTATATCCAATAAATAGATGATGAAAGGGTATTGATACATGAATTTGGTTCATATACATAGAATTTATAATATCAGTTTAAAAAAGAATATATTACTTTGTTTGGGTAAAAAGAATGATAATGAAACCCAAAGGAGTAATGGAATTTTATGTTGAATCCCTTACCAAACCCTGGCATAGTAATGGGTGTTCATATAAGGGATTGATGAGAGATAAATGTGACCTTAATTATTTATATATTATAATGGAATTATGGGGAGGTGAATAGATATACACCATCATTAGGTATAATAAATAAAAGGCATAACATATAAAAAATTATTGAATTGAAGTGGGAAAGATGGGATCTTTTACCTTAAGTTTGAAGGTGTTATCCCCTTGATATGAATTACCTGAATAATCAAATTTTTTCCTCAATTAATATTTAAATAATCTCTTTTACATTTATTGGATTTATAATAACATTTTTAATTTCATTTAGGTCATTTTTATGGGTTGTTATGTTAAATTTCATTGATCGGGTATATTTGTTTTATGATTGGTTAACTTCTATACATGAAAGGAAAATAATGTAAAATGAGGATGGTTTAATATAATTATAGTTTTATTTTATTATTGAACATTCATAAGGTTAGATGATTGTAAATTTAGTTTTTTTTCTTGGAGTGAGGTAGAATCAGTATATAAATCTTTTGTGATAACCTTTTGTATTAATTGACAGTTTTTATCACAACGAACACATTTTATTTTATAAATAAATACCATTTGAAAAAATTACCAGAACCTTAAATGAGAAATAATATAAATATTATATTCTTTTTCAACCATATGTATGGATTCATGGTCAAAATTGAATATGGAAATAGAAACTGAAAACCAATCGTCCTTGAATGTGGTAAATTAACACATCTTGGATAGTGTTTATACTACAAGTATAAGAAGGTTAAAGGTTATCTGATAATAACATATTAAATTATTAGAACTAAATTCTGTTAAATATATAATACTAGGGTTTTCATAAATTTTGTATGAGGAGTGTTAATGACATAAAAGAAAAAAAAAAGAACCTTGAAGGAAAAGAAAATGAATTGAAAAGAAGAATTTACCACTTAAATTAATCTTCCTTTAGAGCCTATTAATGGTAGAGTATTAGGTATTTAAAGAGACCAATGAATTCTAGACGTGGGGAGAAGATTCGGGAGTTATTTGAGCAGAATATTGGCTTGGTAAAAGTCTTGAGAGGAGTGAAGTGAAGTGGGGAGTGAGGGTGGTTTTTTACAATGGAGGGGAAGAGGGTTTTCTTAATATTTTAATCATTAGTTTAATATTTTCCCATAATACCATAATTAGTAATGATTATATGTCAAAAAATATTAATATGTTCATGTTAGTTAGAAAAAATGGCCATTAACATAATTCATGAATCAAGCATGATGTAGAAATTCAGGTTTGAGCATTTATAGAAAATTATTGTATTTTACTATTCAAAAAAATTCAATTATTTTAGAGAAATTCCTAAAATTCCTCCTAACCACTTTTCAACATATAGATTCCATAAATTGAATAAATTTTTAAAAATAATTTTCTAAATATTATTAATTTAATTTTTAATTAAAATAATAATTTACATGAAGAATACATATTTTAATACTATAACTAATTTTATAATGTTTTTTTAAATTACGAAAGGTCTTATAAAATTTTCTTAAAACCAGAAGACTTGAAAATTTTAAATTATGAACACCTTTTAGGAAAATACATTTTTTAAAATTAATTACAATTTTTTAATTATATAATGATGATTTTCATAAATACTGATACTTTTACTGTGGTCATATTATCATATATAACA
Source organism: Viscum album (assembly GCA_963277665.1). Lineage (NCBI taxonomy): Eukaryota > Viridiplantae > Streptophyta > Magnoliopsida > Santalales > Viscaceae > Viscum > Viscum album. Next base: position 605,335,556 of record OY728122.1, read on the forward strand.
TGCCTAAAGTTTACATATACATTCAAGGGAATGGTAACTATTATTTTTGATGATATATAATTCAAAATGGTCATATAACTTTTAAAAATGGTAATTTAATATTTTTATGTGTATTTTACTATTCACTAAAAATTATGTTTATTCCATTAGACCCAAAAAACACCCTGAACGCAACTGTGTATGTCATATTTTTGAAATTAAAGACACTTATGTAGAAAATTTATTTTTAAAGGCTATGTTATAATAATAACCTTAGAATATAGTTTTGATTTATCATGAATTAATGTTCCATTAATTTAATTAAAATTACTTGTAAATACTTGGGTTTATATATACACCATTTCTAGTTGTTTAGGTGGAAGGACCACTTCAACAATGATCCATTATCTTTTGTTCTATATTAGGTATAGAAACATCAGAGACTATATCAACCATGCTCATTATGAAAAACATAATCATAATTTATTACATAAAATTGAACATAAGAAAAATATGAGGAATGAGAGGTCTAATGTCTTTGGGGATTAGAAACAATACATAAGGAATAAAAACATGAAACAAAACATCAATATTGAAAACATCCTTTACATGAAAACTACATTCTCTCATACTTAGCATTGCATGTGATAACCTCAGGACATGCATAAGAAAAGGGTGAGCTATAAAGCCTTGTAAGGGTGTAAACTTGACATTAGATGAAGAGTACAATACAATTTAGGCAATAGTACTATAAGTGGATCATAAGAGAAACATGAACATAAATTAATGATGTAGGATGGTTATCTTAACAAGGAAATGTGGTGACAACCCTTAACATTGTATTAGCATGAGCCAAGCCTCATTGCACATGGAGAATGGGTAAACAGAAATTTAACATTAATTATCATGAGTAATCCCTCATTTCACATGATGTAACATGATACTAATATTTATATAATGCATTGGAGCACACTCAGGGAGAACCCTTCTTAATCATTTCATTTCATGCATAAGTGTGACAAAAGGATCATATAACATAGATTCATTAAAAGTCATCATTTATTCCATGATAAAATAATGTGGAACTCATATATGAAACTCTATAATCAATAAGTTAATGTGAATAGTGGTGAATACCCTTGATAGAGAAATGGGCATTGTATTCACTATATAATAAATTTGGCATGAAATTTTGCGGTTCAATTTCTACAGCAAAACAATGTGACCTAAGAATTCATGGAAATGGTTGATGAGAGGGAAAAGGTCGTATCATCATATGTACATGAAATTTACAGTATGGGGTTACTATAGAAACATTTGTCAACATAATTAATGGAATTATATAATCATAATACAAAATATATACTTGAATGTAAATGATGAGGGAGAAATTCCTTTTGGAATTTTGGAATGGTAATAGGTGTACATGGGCGGAATTAATGGGAGAGAAAGGGGAATATAATAATTAAAAAATAAATGGGGGAGTATAGTTGTGGTACTGAACCACACACCAACATATAAAATTGAATATAAATGGGAATAACAATATTTATAAACATGGTTAAAATAAGAAAGGAAACAATCCCTTACCTATAAGTTTGATAACAAATGTTTGGGAGGGGCTTGGGAGAGGCTTCCTGGGAGCTTGGGGAACCTTGGAAGGATTCTCTAAATGGTAGGTCAGAGGATGGTTGATCTCCAAAGGCATTTAGGGAAGAGTAAGTGGGAGATTTTGTGGGATTATATAGGAAAAGGGAGATAATTCTTTATTATTTCGTTTTTGGACAGAACACTTTAAACTAATCAAAACCACATACCAACTGACAATTTTTTCAATGGTTTTTTCAAAAGCGGAGTAGAAAACATTATTTAAAAAGGAAAATGGACAAACTTCTTAAATTATTAATCTTTCTTATGTGGAGGTGATTCACAATCTCAAGGAACACTTTTTAAAATATAAAATGTTTTATAAGTCTTTGGGGCTCCACTAAAGATTTTTAAATCAAATCAACAAAACCAAAAATAACATTATTTTAATTGTAAAACATATATTAGCCGAACATAATGTCATAAAACATATTATATATTTAAATGATAATTAATTTTTTTCCAAAAAAAAATCAACTCTCTCAGAAAATTATGAAAAATTAACTTTAAGAAAATTTCCTTTTCCTAATCAGAAAAATAATATTCATTTTATCTAATTAATTTTATAAATATGTTAATTGTTTCTTTTAAAATTAGAACTGACAGTTATCATAAATTCATGGGTTTTTATAAAAATAGCATTCAAACCGTAATAAAAATAACAATTGTATTGTTAAATATTATACGATAATTTATATATAAATAAAAATAATTTAGTATAGTTTTTTTATAATTTTTTTTCATAATTAAAAAATCTATTAATTCATCAAAATATATTAAAAATACAATATTTCATTAAAAATTATTTTCAAAGTAACAATACTGAAATGATTGTATATTAACTATACAAAAATAGTGTAACCAATTATAGTACTAGGGTATCCGTACGTAACAACTTATAACACTTTTAAATGACAAAAGGGTAGGGTTTGGAATGGTGACATACTCTTGGGGTTTCTCTAATAATATACCTTATTTGGTAATGTCTATTAGCTTCTACTAATCATGTTGGTGGTTCCTCTCAAACTAACATGATGTAGCTTGTCTTGGGCTAGTTCATGATAGAATCCCAAGGACACCACCTCATTTCTGAGTTCCGAAAAATGGGATTCATATGGAGAAATTCTACTGGATGAGGCTGTCACATCCATTGTTTGGGTAAATTTGATTTTTTAAAGCCATGTATTTATTATAATCTTGGTATCACTATTTAATTTCTATATTATCAATGCTAACAATTCTTAGCATTATTTTAAATTCAAAAAAACATAAATCCAAGGAATTGCATTAGTTTTATATATCCATAATAAGAAATTTAATTAAATCAAGAGGAATTTTCATTAATGAATGTTTGGGTCATTACAATTTCCCCCCCCCCCCTTAAGAAAATTCACCCTTGAAATTTCATTTTCCCACACTAAAACAGATGCTTGTAACTCTACCTCATTACTTCATCTAATTCCCACATTTCATCTTCAATTTTTTTTGTTTCACCACAACACTTTGACGAGGGGAATTATCTTAGTTCTTATTACTTTTTCCCTATGATCTACAATCTTCACCGACTACTCTTTATAGTAGAGTTAAATGTCCAATAATATCACTAATATATTAAGTACATGTGATAGGTCAGATATGTACCTCCTCAAGAGTGATACATGGAATACATCAGTTACTAGATATAGGTTCGGTGAGAGTGCTAGTCGATGGGACACTGCTCCAGTGAGATCAAGGATCTCAAAAGAGCCGATGTACCATTGACTAAAAATTCCCTTCTTACCAAATATTATAACATTATTCCAGAGTGATATGAAGAGAAATACCATGTGCTCGACTTCAAACTCTAGGTCTTTTGATGATTATCGACATTGGTCTTTTGTTGAGTATGATCACCTAAAATGTGCTGCTGGAAGGACTTAACCTTCTCCAACATTTCACAAACAATTTCTGGACCAAAGAGTTTTTTCTCCACCACATTATCCGAACATGTTAGTGTTCTACACCGCTTCACATATAGGGATACAGAAAAATAATTTTGTTCCATGAGTGGAAACAATTGTTGTAAGAGAACTCAAAAAGAATAATATTTTGGTCTCATCCTCCATTGAAGTTCATTGATCATTCAATCAAAATGTCCTCATGTGTTTTGATAATACTCTAATATTTCCCTCAGTTTGAGGATGATATGTTGTACTAATGTTCAACTCAGTATCAAGAGCATGTTGACGATTCTTCTAAAAAACATAGAGGTGGAACTTGGATCTCAATCAATTAAATTTTATAGATGTATTCCATAAAGCTATACCACCTCTCTGATGTACATATGTACCAGATTATCCAGTAAGAAATCCTCCTGAATAGCAATGAAGTGTGTAGTCTAATAAGATGATCCACAACAACCCAGCTAGCATTGTTTCTGTTGGATGTCTTCAGAAGTCTGGTGAAAAAGTTCATGGTGATGTTCTCCCATTTCCATGTTGGTATTGGTAATGGTTGCATCATCCCCTTACACTTCTTCCTCTCAGCCTTCACATATTGACATACCCCGACACTTTGATATATAGTCAGTGATCTCCTTCTTCATGTTGTCCCAACCATAATTCTCACGGAGATCTCAATACATCCTTGTCTTTCCTGGGTGAGTGGATATTTATAAACTATGTGTGTCATTCAAAATATACTTCTTTAATAGTTGATTTTCTGGAGCACATAGTCTTTTTCCAAATCATAAAATTCATTCATAATTGACAGTAAACTCAGAGGGTTTACCTTTTTTTAGTTTTTCTATGTTCATTTAAATTTCCACGTCAAAATATTGAGCATCATTTGACCTTTCCAAAAGTGATGGCTGAGAAATTATTTGTGAAAGGATTAATGTTGTTCCCTTTATTCAGATTCCCATGTCCATATTTATGAAATATAGGAATATTGGATCATTTTAATTCTCATAAATGATAGAATCACTCGGTCCTTTCTACTTAGAGCATATGCAACATTGTTCTATTTACCAATGATGTAATGGATTGAGAAGTCATAGTCATTGATCTGATCCAACCATCTTTTTTGGCACATGTTCAACTATTTCAATGGGAATATATACATAAGGCTTTTGTGATCAGTGTATATTTTAATCTTCTCCCCAAAAAATTGATTCCGCCAAATTTTAAAAGAGAATATTACTAGATCCAACTCTAGATCATGTGTTGGAAAGTTTTTCTCATGATCATTTAGTTTCCTTGAAGCATAGGCAATGAATTTTTCATTTTTCATCAACACACAGACCATGCGCTTCTTCGAAGCATCACTGAATACCACAAAATGTTCTCCACATGAGGGTTATGTGAGCCTGAGCGCTGTGATAAGACTCATTTTCAACTCATTTATGATCTCTTTTAATTCATCACTCCATGAAATCATTACTCAATTCCATTTTATATTGGTAATAGGGTATGATATTCATGAGAAATTTCTCACAAATCAGTTATAATATTCAACTAACCACATGATTCTACATATATCTGTCAGTGATGTTGTCCTCATCCATCCCTCAGTTGTAGTTGACATAGTGGGATTCACAAATATCCCATTTCTTGTGATGATATGACAAATTAATGATACCTCCTTCTACCATAACTCACACTTATTATACTTTTCAAAGAGCTTCTTCTTTTGCAAGTTCTCTAGTAAAATTATTTGATGCCCCTCATGATCCACCTTGATTTTGAGGTACATTTGAAAATCGTCTATAAATAATACCAAATATTTTTTGATGTAATATATAATGTATCTATTCATCATGTCCATGAGGATTTATGGAGCACTACTGAGTCCAAAAGGCATTACAATGAATTCATTGTGCCTGTATGTTGTACGAAAAGTAGTATTGGGGATATCCTCCTTCTTAACAAATACATGGTAAAATCCCAAAATCAATTCCACATTGGAGAAGTATCATGCTCCACGTAGCTAGCCAAAATAGACATCAACTCATGGATGAGGATACTAGTTCTTTGTCATGATTTTGTTCAGCTCAAGATAATAAATGAAAAGGTGCATTGATCCATCCTTTTTCATGACAAAGAGGGCTGGTGCACCCCTTGGTGAAGCACTTGGACGTATAAACCCTTTATCTAGATTATCTTGTAGATCTTTTTTCACCTCTCCATGCACCAAAAAACTATTCTATAAAGATATTTGGATATTGGTAATGCCCTTGTTATAAGGACAATTGAAAATTCAACATCTTTTCTAAAAGGAAGACAAGAAAAAATCCTCATGAAACACATCAGTGAATTCCTTCATAATATGCATGTTAGAAATGATGGTTTCTTCCATAGACTCAATCACCTATAAGAGATAAGCATGCTCATGTGTTAGTAATATCTAGGATTGAGATGATGATGCCAAATAAGATTCATCTTCCTCCTTGCACTTGTACAGAATCAGTGTTCTATTTTACAATTGGAGAGTGAGTTACCCCTCATGGAAAATTATGTTGGCTCTATATAAAGAAATCCCATCCATTCCTATAATATCATTAACCTTTATTGGATGGAGGATGACTGTCATGACCCGTCCATGGGGCTCGTTCCGTGACTACCCCAAGCCCGCCTTCTATAGACCAGGGGCTGGGGTAGTCATGGCACGAGCCCCGAGGATGGGTCGTGACAAATTGGTATCAGAAGAGTTCGGTTCTACCGCAGACTCTGATCTTTTTCTATGTGAAGAAATAGTGTTTAGCGTATTGGGTGTGGTTATCAGTCTAGGGAGTCCAGTGTTGGTGCGGTGCCCGACGTATCCGTACACCAGGACCCTGACTTCTGATTTCCGACTTAATGCACAAAAACATTGATTGCATGTGTGTTTCATGTTTTTTTTTGATTACTTTGTGTTAGCTCACCAGGTATACTATTCTGACTATGGTGCATCTTTTTCCTTTTCAGGACGGCCCCACGATGGTAGCCAGCTAGGGTTCCGAGAGTTGAGTGTGAAGATAGCCCACTGAGCAACGAGGCCTCAGGGCAGGGCCCTTTGACAGCTGAGACACCGGCGGTACCTTTACCCGCCGAGCCACTGATGCTTCCAGCACCAACCGCTGACGATGCACGTTGCCCCAGTGCACTGCATGAGTTTCTGTGCCAGTGATCGCCCAGGTTCCGTGGGGAGACAGACTCCCATGCAGCCGAGGACTGGCAGGAGGCAGTGGTGCGAGTTTTCCGGTTAGTGGGGACACCAGTAAACCTCATGGTGATCCTCGCAGCGAGCCTACTACACGCAGCAATGGGCCGATGGTGGAGCTTGATGCTCCAGGTGCACGATGAGGAATCTCTTCTCTGGACAGACTTTGAGGGCCTCTTCTGCTCAGAGTTCGTCCCAGCCACCCTCCGTGCGGTACGCATCCAGGAGCTTCTTTAGCTGCAGTAGGGTAGCTTGATGGTTGCCCAGTACTCGGTGATATTTTCCCATCTCTCGCGTTACTCGACATACATGGTAAGGGACCCATTCTTCCGGGCCCGGACCATTGAGCAGGGATTGAGACATGAGATCAGGGCATCGCTGATCTCCCTAAGCATTCCGACTTTGGTAGGAGTACTGGAGCGAGCCCTTTTGATCAAGAGCATTCTTGATGAGCCTTCATCAGCAGCGAGACCTACCGCGGGGCGGCACGTAGCAGAGTCATCTGCGGCAGGCAGGCGATAGATTACTCATGGATCCAGGCAGACCAGAACCTCTCGCAAACGATCTCAGGACACTGGCTCAGCAGTGCTGGGCACACAGCGTGGATCCAGTCTTTCAAAAGGCAAGCAGTGCTACACATGTAGCGGGCAAGGCCACATGGCTCGTGACTGCCCGACCCACCGTGCCGAGGAGCATAAGACAGTTGAGGGGCCACCCAGGCAGAGGCAGAGGGTCGACAATGGTGGGTCGCAGGGAGGAGGTGGATGAGGAAGAGGAGATGGCCGAGAAACAGGTGGTGGGAGACGCTTTGAGGCTCTACCACCACCACCACCATAGGAGGTCCACCCTGACCACAGGGAGCTAGCAGGCAGAGACAGGCACAGCTCCAGGCAGCGGAGGCCTATGACCACGGCGCGCTCGATATGATTCGAGGTACGATATGTGTCTCTTCCACCCTTTCTTCAGTTCTTATAGACATAAGAGAGAGTCATTATTTCATACCCTCTTCCCTTGTTCGGGGCTCAGAGATTCTGACAGAGCCGTTAGCTAGATCCTTACGGCTAGAGACTCCTACGGGAGAAGACTCGACGGTTACACACCGGTGCCGGCAGTGTGAGCTTACTCTAAGAGGAGAGAGTTTCGGCTGGGATCTTCTTGTAGTGGTGTCGAGGCCTTACGACGTCATCTTGGGCATGGATTGGTTATCTACAGTCCATTCTCAGATCGACTGTATTAGGCGCAAGGTGCGATGTGTACGCACTGACGGAAGCAGGTTCACTATCACCGGTGAGAAGGGAGCCTTCGCAGAATAGGATGGACTTCCGCAGAGGAGAGGACAACCCATCACTCATCAGTTGGCTAGCCTCATCCTAGGAGCAGTTGATGTGAGGAGTCCAATTTTTCATGCTGTGGTGGATCAGTATGCGGACGTCTTTCGTGACGATGTTCCAGGGATACCTCCTCGTAGGGAGGAAGACTTCAATATTGACTTGTACCCCAGGATAGCCCCAATATCGACCCCAGCATATCGGATGGCCCCCTATGAGCTTTGAGAGCTACGAGTACAGTTGGAGGACTTGCAGGGAAAGGGATTCATCTGACCCAGTGTTTCACCCTGGGATTCCCCTATATTGTTCGCCAAGAAGGCGGACGGGAGCTTGCGACATTGTTTCGACTATCGTCGCCTGAACCAGGTGACTGTGAGGAACAAGTATCCACTACCGTGGATTGATGACCTCTTAGATTAGCTCAAGGGAGCATGGTGGTTCTCGAAGATAGACCTCAGGTCAGGATATCATCAGCTCAGAGTTTGGGATGAGGACGTGCAGAAGACGACCTTCAGATGTCGGTATGGCCACTATGAGTTCTTGGTTATGCCATTCGGCATAAAAAATTCTCCAGCAGTGTTCATGGGCCTCATGAATAGGATATTTCAGCCATACCTCGATCGATTTGTCATGGTCTTCATCGATGACATTTTTATATACTCGACGACTGAGTAGGAGCACGCCTACCACTTACGGGTTGTACTAGACACTCTCTGAGAGCACCATCTTTATGGAAAGCTCTCGAAGTGTCAGTTCTCGATACGTGAGGTCCACTTTTGGGACACGTCATCTCTGAGGTTAGAGTTGCAGTGGAACCTGCGAAGATCGAGGCAGTTCTAGCTTGGGAGCCACCCAAGAGCGTGACGGAGGTGCGAAGTTTCTTGGGACTACCTGGATACTATAGGAGATTTGTGCCACAATTCTCCAGAGTTGAGGCACCACTCTTAGCTTTGACAAAGAAAGGGAAACCCTTTGTGTGGTTAGATATATGTCAGTAGAGCTTCCAGGATCTGAGATAGAGATTGACCAGCAAACCTACTTGAGGATGCCTGAGGAGGGAGTACGGTACGTAGTCTACTATGATGCATCAGGGACCGGACTCAGATGTGTCCTGATGTAGGATCAGGCAGTGATCGCCTATAGATCACATCATTTGAGGCTGCATGAGTAGAACTATGCTAACCATGACCTGGAGTTAGCAGCAGTGGTCTTCTCTCTGAAGACATGGCGACACTATCTGATGGGCGAGTGCTTTACAGTCTTTTCTGACCATCAGAGTCTCAGGTACATCTATTCTCAGAAGGACCTAAACCTGAGATAGCGGCGATGGCTCGAGTTCCTCCAGGACTATGACTTTGAGATAGTCTATACTTCTGGGAAGGGGAACTTGGTAGTCGATGCTCTCATCCGGAGGACGAGCATTCATCTACTCGAGGAGGTGACAGAGAAGCTATCCGCATTGCATATATCCTTTGTGGATAGGGATGGTGCAGCCTTCCTTCAGTCTCTCACAGTCACCCATCCACTACTACAGCGGGTCCGAGAGGCACAACGTGGGGACGCTGACTGTGAGACGCGGAGCGCACAGATATCCTCAGGATAGGCACCTGATGTACTCTCCTTTGGAGCAGAGCACGACATCCTTTTCAGAGGATGTACCTTGGTACCAGTTGCTTTACGGGATGAAGTGAGGAGAGAGTTTCACACTTCTCCTTTAGTGGTACATCCTGGAGTGGCGAAGATGTACCAGGATCTCAGACGACAGCACTGGTGGCCAGGCATGAAGAAGGCTGTGGCGGAGTAGGTTTCTCAATGCCTCACCTGCCAGTAGGTGAAGGCAGAGCATCAGGTACCAGCAGGCTTGGTACATCCTTTGGAGGTCCTAGAGTGGAAGTGGGACGGGATATCTATGGACTTCATGACTGGACATCCACACACTTCCAGAGGTCACAACTCCATCTGGGTGATTTTCGACCGACTCACCAAGTCGGCTCACTTCTTACCCATCAGAGAGTAGGGCTCAATGGAGAGCTTGGGACATCTATACGTTCATGAGATTGTACGGATTCACGGTGTGCCATCATCTATCATCTCCGATCGAGATTCTCGCTTTACTTCCAAGCTTTGGAAGGGGTTGTAGGAGGCGTTTGGGACGCAACTACGTCTGAGCACCGCCTTTCACCCTCAGAAGGATGGTCAGACGGAGAGGACCATTCAGACTCTCGAGAACATGCTCCGCGCATGTGTCCTTGACTTTGGTCACAGCTGGGAGGACCACCTACCCTTAGTGGAGTTTGCATACAACAACAGTTACAACTCCACCATCAGGATGGCACCATACAAGGCGTTGTACGGCCGAACATGCAGATCTCCTTTATGCTGGACAGACCCTGGGGAGTCAGCACTTGTGGGACCAGAGATGGTCCGGGCCACGACAGAGAAGGTCCAGGTCATCCAGGAGCGGATGAGGAGATCTCAGAGCTGGCAGAAGTCTTATGCTGACAAGAGGCGGAGGCCACTGGAGTTCGAGGATGGCGACCAAGTCTTCTTGGGGGGCTCACATCGACGTGGTTTACAAAGATTTGTCTGAGGCGGCAAGTTGCCTCCACGCTTCATCAGACCATTCCAGGTCCTCAGCAGGATTGGCGAGGTGGCTTATCGCCTGGCTCTACCACCTCAGTTGCCCCGGGTGCACGACGTCTTCCACATATCCCAGCTGAGGAGATATGTGCATGCCCTGACGCACATCATTGACCATGGGGAGCTAGACGTTGATGATTGAGAGGCTTTTGTGGAGGTCCCGGTGGAGATCGAGGATCGATAGGAGCGGGTCCTATGTGGATGGTAGATTCCTCTAGTGTGCATCATATGGAAGCACAGGATCCTCCAGGAGATCAATTGGGAGCGGGAGGCTCATATGCATGCTCATTGCCCACGTTTGTTTCCCTAGTTTATTATGTATCTTTACGGGGACGTAAAGACCTGAGGTGGGAGTGATGTAAAGACCCGTAAATTTCAAGGGAATTTTTTTTCTTAATTTTCTTTGGAATTTTACAAGAACAAAGTTTCGGACGGCACCTGATTCCGATACCCGGTGTGCCCGGAATCATTTTCTTGAATTTTGGCTTCGGTACGTTCAGTGGATGAATAAGAGGGTTTTTTCTAACATTTGGACCGATGCTCGAAATCAAATTCTGAGGGCACCGATGGAATCGCAGCGCCGATATTTTCTTAGAAATTCCGCTTCCGGAGTTGCGTTTGCTCGGGTGTGGTTTTTTAAATTTTTGGGAGTTAAGTGAAGAAAATAAAATAAAGTGGTGCGACAACTTTATTTTATTTTACATAATGCCACTTAATGCCACTTAAAGCTGCTTAAGCTGAGTTGAAGCGGATAGGGTGAAATCCGAAATATCCTACCCTCTTGGTAGGATATTTGTGAGGTGGGGCCCGCACGAGCCCCACTTTTTCTTTTCCTCTAAGTAACACACCCGTGAAAACTCCTCATTAATGAAAGTCAACTGGGGCATTTCCAAAATATCCTACCCTCTTGTGGTAGCTTATTGAGAGGATTGACAGAAACTCTAAGTTCTTCATCCTCCTTCGTGAAGAACGTGAAGAACGCGAAGAACGCCGAATTTTAACTAAAGGCGACGAAGAAAGCCGAACCATCGGGGATCGATGACGCGATGCCGTGTACCACGACGCCGACGATTCTTCTCTCGCGACGTTCTTCTACGATGATCCTTCCCCGCAAACATCTTCGATCAACACTGATTGAGGTAGGGGAATACAGATCTTTTTATTTTCATTTTGTGGATTTTTATCCTTAACATGGATTTAATTCGTGAAATTAAATCCATGTGTTTTCTTTAAACCTCGAAGATCGTCAATGCGAGGCCCTTCCTCGACGACGTGACGCCGTTCCGCGATGCGGCGATCCTCTTCTTCCGCAATGGTCAATTCCGCGAAGAACGCACGTTCAACGACAGCTACGACGTAGGGGTTTTATTTGGGAATAATATTTATTCCCATGGTTGTTTCTTCTAAAACAAAGAACCGGATCAAAGTTCAATTTTAATTCATTAAAATTGTGCCTTGTTATGTTTTTTGTGTGTTGATGGTTTTCCCGATTGTTATCACCTAATGTGGAGGGTGCGGGCCAAAAAAACACGGCCCGACAACCCTCCAAAGTTCTTCGTTGATGCGGGGATTGGCGGGTGATGACAAACGGGGCCGCATGTTAATTTTGAAGGCTTTAAAGTGATGGTCGAGTCTCGGGATGAGTACTGGTGAAGACCGCGCGCAAATCAGACCACCGGAGCGCGTCTCGTGGTCCGCGGAACCCCTCGTCGGCGCGCCACGCCGGCACGGCGGCGCTGGCGGCTAGAGGCGGCAGCTCGCAGCGGCCGGCCGCCAAGAAGTTGCAGTGTCCGGCGCGCCGCCGGGAAGACCCGCCGCGGCTGAAGCCGCGGTGGCGCTGGCTGGTCCCGTGGCCGCGCGGGACCACGGTGGAAGGTATATGGCTTAAGCCACGTCTGGTGACAACGAGCGGCCCCACGCGGGGCCGCGACTCTCCTTCACGCGGGGGGGGGGGGGGGGGGGGCAGCACACCCCGCGACTGCTCGGCCGTAACCGATTGAGCCGACCCTGGCGGCCGGGCCGCGCACGCGCCATCCGGGTCGGGTCGCGCCCAGGACGGGTCGGACCCGGACCCGGGTTGCGTCTACCTAGTTCGTGCCGACCCAGGGGGGGTTGGGCCGGGTCGGTCCTGGCCCAGACCCCCCGTTTTCGGACCTTTTCGGTCTTTTTCTCATAACATGAGCTACGGGCCTCCGAACGATGCGCCGTCAGCGGCAATGCGATCCTTGGATCGAGATGGTCGTTTCGTTATATCGTATTCAATGTTTCAGAATACTTTGGGTTAGGCCGGGTTGGTTCGTACACGAAACCAACCGGGCCCTTAGAGCAGAAACATTCATATCTTGAGCTACGGATGTCCGATTAACGTGCCGTCGGCTTTGTTGGATTCCTATAAGTGAGACGGATCTTTTGGATTACTTTTCCAGAGGTTTAGACCTAGGTGGAGTACGGTCGGGTTGGTTTTTCCTTAAAAACCAACCATGCCCATGGGACGAAAAAGCAAATAACTCTCAGACCGGGCGTCCGATTGACGCGCCGTCTGCGACGTTAAGTTACTATTGACGATACGGAACTTTTGGATACATAAACTCTAGACTATGTTTCAGTTGATGTATCAGACTCTCGCCTCGTGGAGTGGACCCTCTCGAACGAGCTTGCTATGTGCGGGAACCCTAGAGCTGGCTGCGACTACGACGACGACGACCGTACCGAGATCCTCAGTGGATTCGACGACGACTGTGCATAGACCCTCAGTGGATTCGACGGCGATGACTACAACGCTCAGCGATCCTTTGTGGGTTAGTGCTATCGATCATGTGTGGGTCCGATCCTGTGTGGGTCAGTGCTCAGCGGTCCTGTGTGGGCCAGCGCCTACAGATCTTGTTTGGGTCTTTGCGGCGGTTAGTTACCTATCGATCCTTTGTGGGTCAGATCCTTTGTGGGTCATTGCGGGGGTTAGTACCTATCGATACGTTGTGGGTCCGACGACTTAGATGAATCAGTGGCAATATCTGGTCATCTTTATCGTCATACAAAGAAGTATTCCTATGTGAGCTGAATCCTGTTTTTCTTTCCTTTGTGGATTGTGTTGTGCTATCCTGTGTGGATTTATGTTTTTCTTTCCTGTGTGGAATAGGTTGTACATGGGTTCAGATGTGGGAGTCGAACGAGAATTGATGACATAGGTATATGTATGGGAATATACCTAAGTCGTGTCGGATGTTACTTCATGATTGTATCTTTCCATTGTGGTTTATCCTTTGTGGATTCTGGGAGACCTTCAGGGGTCTTGGGGTCCCTACTGAGTAGCTTATACTCACCCCTGCATGGGATATGCCCGCACTACGTTGTGTTGGTTGCTGAGGATGGACAACGCTGATCGTGGTTGAGGCTTGCGGAGTAGGACTGTACCTGGAGGTGGACCACTGGGCGGGACGTTCTAGGAGTGGATGGTTGGACCCGAGGAGATGTAGAGGCTATCTGTACCCACCCTTCAGGTGTGATTTCTAGTGGACAACTCGACGTTGTGGCTTTACTTTTCAGTTGTTGTTTTCCCTTTCCAGTTCTACTTTACATTCAGTTTGGGTTTGAATTCTGGCCCACTTACTTTTCCGCACTTACTGTTGTAACAGTTTTTACATAGTGTTTATTTCTGCCAGCTTGCTCTGTGGTGTTTTTGGTTTACTATACAAAGGAAATTCCTTCCCTTTTTCCAGGATTTACGCCTTGGTGCTAGTTGCCAGCCCCTGGACTATGGAAGAGGGGCTTCAGGTAGTCACCGCACGGGCCCCGAGGACGGGTCGTGACAATGACATTGTTCTCCCAGTATTTCATACCACCAATTGTGATGGGAGGATTTATATTCATTGGTTTCAATGACTCCCCATTTTTTTACTCACTTACATCTTTATATTCAGGATTTTTGGTAGTGTTGGGATTTTTCTATTATTCATTCAAGATAAAAATGATTTCTTAGAACCATAATCAAAATGTATATTCTCTATTAATTAATGAATAACTAGTTTCCCTATCACCACTACATTTTTAGGTTTCAATTTAGTGGTAGTGATAGTAAATGATCACAGTTGCTTCCCTGGAAGTTGTTGGTGGCCACCAAAAACCCATGTCTTAGAGAAATGGTTTAGAAGTTGCGCTTGTTCATTACAGTTGAAGCAATGAACAACGCATTGAGACTCAAACATATTTTTCCTCACCACTTAATCATCCTTGGGTTCTTATCGACAGTTAAGATCATGGTTCCCTTTACTTCTACAAGTAATCATTTCCTCTTCCAATTCATGCAATTTTTGGGTTGTCCATTCCACACCATTGTCATGTGGGGTGCTAGATTTTCTTTTCACTATTGGATTTTGTCAATCAGGACACCAGAATTGAAGTCCAACTTATGCTTGTAATCCACATGATACCCCTAAGTTTTTCGATCTCCATTTCAACATTGAGGAAACATCAGACAGTTTTCTCATAGCTATTGAAGTCATGGATCGCCCGGGATTTCCGTAGGCTAGGTTTCAGCCCACCCAAGAAATAGTCGACCTTTGATTTTGTTGTAATGGAAAAGCTGGAGGAATACCATTCAAGGATATTGATGTTTTCCACATACGATCTGACAGATTCATCTTCTTTATTTCTTTAGGAAACGAAAGCCTCATTCAATCACATGTTTGAGGGTGCATGAAAAATATTTATCGAAAAACATTTTCCGGAAATGCTTCCACACCAACGCCTAAATATCCTCCCCTGACCTCGTATATTTTATCAATGTCCCCCATTGATTTTCTTCACCCTCCATACGATATGCAGCCAGTAGAACCTTCTCGTGTTTAAAACATTACAGGATGGTGAATATGTTTTCAATGGAGTTGATCCATTGTTTAAAAATTGAGAGATCATATGTTCAATTGTAAGTAGGCAGCCTTTGACTCATTAAGCACTAGATTGGGAATTTTTTATTTATAGGGGGGTGAACATTCCTATTAACCCATGTGTCTATTAAATTATACAGTTAACTAAGAGATTATCATGATAATGTTCACGATTACAACTCCCATTGGATTGAGAGTCTCATTAGAACAGTCATCACATTGATCTTTGCATCAGTTGTTTTCCCAAGTCCTCATTTTACCGGACCTTGGCTGAAATAAAAGGAATGTTAGGGGTATCACCTAAATGTTAATCCATTAAAAAAATGGATCGCTTATAAATAAAATTTATTTCCATATCTTAGGAATCTATAGGGATCAATCTAGGTTATCTAATATCTAATTCCTAACATATATTCACAGAGGCATTTATTTTATTCCCGTAGCAATTGTTCATACAAAGATTAGGAAATTACCAAAGAATATCCTCCAGGAGTGTCATATCCAAGAGTTCCATTAGGCCGATTTTAATGTACCAGGATACCTCGGGTCAAGAATGAAACTCTTGGTCAGTGTTTTCACTCGTAGGTAAATCTATTACAAAGATTCCTCTACCTTATCATTTCTAGACATGGATGTATTTTCATGATTAACCACTTACTAAATACACACCCAAAGTTAGGGATATTTTTATTATACTTATTTTTATCCCTAAGGCATTGAAATGGTTTTCTAATACTAATCCAAAAAGTATCTATACTTCTCCTTTTATTCAAACTATAATAACCGTACTATTTATTGAAATAATAAAAATTATTTATTACATAAAAATGCATTTATGAAAAATCTATGGATCATGAGGTCTCGTTTATTTTTGGAATATGAACAATATATAACTATATAAAACACAAAAAACTACATCATTATGGAAAACATCCTTTACATGACCACTAAATTACCCTATATTTAGAATTTCATGGGATAACCTAAAGACATGCATAAGAAAATGGTGAGCCATAACGCACAGTGAGGGAGTAAAAAAGGAAAAAATTAATAGCAAAATACAAGTTGGTAATGAGGCATATAAATGAACCATAAGTGAAACATGATCATAAAGGCATGGTATAACATGGTTATCATAACATGGAAATGTGGCAATAACAATTAACATGGTATTAGAATGAGCCAAGGATCATTGCTCATTGATCACAAGTAAACAATCATTTAAATTTAATTAGAATTAGTAAACCCCATTGAACTTGACGTATTAAGATACAAATCATTTGTCAATGAATTGGATCTCTATGAGGGGGCACTGATCTTAAATATTTCATTTAATGCATATGTGTGGAACATGGATCATATAACATAGATTTAATAAACATAATCATTTACTCCGAGATAAAATAATGGGGAATTCATACCCAATATCTATAATAAATATGTAAATGTTCCCAATAGTGAATACCATTGACATAGAAATTGGAATGTTATTCACTACACAATGACTTTGGTTTGGAATACCGTGGTGGAATTTCGGCAAAATAATGACGTGACATAAGAATTCATAAAAATGGTTGATGAGTGATAAATGTGTTTTTAACCTTATTTAAATTAAATTTAATGTAATGGGGTTATATAGATTCATGTCCAAACATATGTAATGGAATTTTAGATTCATAATATGGAAAAATGGTTGAATGTAAATGAGGAGAGAGAAATTCCTTGTGAAATTTTAGTAATGTAAGTGGTGTACATGGGTAACATTAGTAAGAGAGAAAGAGGTCTCTCATTATTCAAACATAAAGAGGGATGTATTGTGGAGGTTATAAACCATACCCCTACATTTACAATTGTAAATAAAAAGGCATAAAAATATTTCGAATCTTGAATAAATAACAATGGAAATAATACCTTACATGGATGTGTGACCCCAAAGGCTTGAGATGGGATTGAGAGAGGCTTATTTGGAGCTTGGGGTTAATTTGGAGGATTTTAGATGTAGGATGGAATAGGGTTGTCGAGTTCTAAAGGCATTTCGTGAAGTGGAAGTTGGAGCTTGGGTGAGATTATATAGGAAAAGGAGGGAATTCTTTTTTATTTAGCTTTTGGACACTACATGTTATACTAATCAAAACCAAAAACCAACCAATGGTTTTTAACATAGTTTTTCCAAAAGGATAGTGGAAAACATTATTTTATATGTCCAGTGGACTAACCTCTTAATATGTCAGGATTTATTTTGTGGAGGGGAGTCACACTCTCATGAAATAATTTTAAAAATTTAAAATGTATTATATGTCTAGGAGGGTCAACCAAAGCGTTGTAAAAAAAATTAAAACAAACCTAAAATCAAATTATTTTAGTGATAAAAGAGATATTTTACGAATAAAACATTTAATGTATTTTATTAATTCACTATTGTGTCATTATGATTTCATAAAACACATTATATATTTTAAAGGTATTTAATTTTAACACAAAAATGTGATTGTCTCAGAAAATAATGAAAAATTCATTATTAAATAATTTTGACATCCTGATTCCAAAAATAATATTCATTTTAACTTAATAATTTTCTAAATATTTGAATGTTTACATTTAATATAAAAACCGACATTTATAGAAAATTCATGGGTTTTGAAAAAAATAGCTTTCAAATCTTATTAAAAATCACAATTTTATTCATAATAATTATATGGTGATTTATATTAAATAAAAATAAATTTTGTGAAAATATTTTGTTATAATATTATTTAATTAATAAATTCATTAATTCATAAAATGTAGACTAAAAATGCTATTTTTCATTAAAAACATTTTTCAAAGTAACAATTATAAAATCATTGTATATTCACTATACAAAAATAATTAACACAATCATTGTACTAGGGTTCCATTAAATAACCCCTTATAATACTTGCATAAGACCAATGGGTAAGGTGTGAGATGGTGATAGACTCTTGGGATGGCTCAGATAACATCACTTGGGTGGTAATTCCTTTCAACTTCCACTTCCCTTATAGGAGATTCTGATTGACCTTAATGTGTTAATGTTCAGCTTACGATTGGTCAAGACTGAAGCCCAATGACGCCCCCACCCTTACGAGCTCCGACAAATGGTTTTTTTATAGATAAATTCTATAAGAAGAGTCATTCACATCCTTTTTCGTAGTAAATTGGTCTTTTTAAAGCCCTATATTAATACTAATCATGTGATCACTATTTAATGGCTATATTATTAAAAATTAGAATTGAAAATTTTATTTTAAAATCCACAAACATAAAACCAATCATGTGAATAATTTTAATATATTCATAATTTGAAATTTAATTATATCAAGAGGAATTTTCATTAATGATTGTTTAGGTCATTAGAGAGACGATGATCAAATATGGTTGAGACATTCAAACCTAGTTTCTTCCGGATATCGATGGAATTGTAATACCACATTTTGTTGAGAACTAAATTAAATTAATGTAGGAAATATTCAACATAGTGGAGTCTATTGCGCATTTTTTTGTAAATCTAGAGATTCTTTATTGATCCTTCGTTTGATTTTATGGTAATGAATTCAGTTTTATCAAAATAATAGTATTGGTTTCATGCTCGAGTGGTGGCATTCATATAGAGTAAATAAGGGGATCATCAGAACCTTTTCTAGAAGTTGGGGTTATGTAGTGATTAAACTATATGAAATTAATATATCATAACATGTTCTCTATTGTACCTTATACTACGGGTCGACTATGTAGATTAATGGGACATCTCTAGTAGTTTTTCTCTAGTTCATGGTGAATGAGGTTTCGAGAGGTTGTAGGGTAGACATGACCAATGAACCAGGGATCATATAGGAGTACTAATAAGCGGTATCATACAGTGTTGAATTAGAAAGTATGGCCTTTTTGGTAGTGGCTAGAGGGGATATGGTCATCCATGTGTATACATGGATCAAACTCTAGAAGATAGTGGTAATGGACTATCTAATATTTTAGGTATGGTTTTGATTACATATAAGTTGTTTATTTCCATGATAATAAATGTTTTTACCATTCCAATATATATTGAATATTTTTTACTAGACATGAATTATAAAAAAAATTGTCATCTGAGTTTATTTCCTCTGATACACCATTGAGCATGAAATTGTATCACATTAATCAATTCCCAGAGTGTACTATAGTCATTTATAGTAATGAAAAAATTCAGTACATCAACATCTTAGAGATAAATGTACTCAATTTCATTCATTATATTGATTGGTTAACCTTATTCTGAGATCTCTTTTATTTATATCAAATATGGTTTTTTTCCAACACCCAAGGCTGAAAAGATTATTGTGAAAAAAAGAATGGGATTTGGGAGTAGTTTGAGTACGTCGAGTCATAAATCATCATGGAATGATATTGATCTAGAATACAAACCTAACTCTATCAACAGGAACAGTGGTATCCCACTATTTTTTCCTCCAATTTTGTAACTAATTTTAGGATATATTTATGGATGAATTAACAAGACATACCCCATATATAAGAGTCGAATTTCATATTGAAATCATTATAGGGTCCAAATCCATTTTGATACCCACTTATAATATTGCATAAATTGAGTATAAGGAGTTCAAGGTGAATATCAAGGATCTAAATCATAAGGGACATTTTAGTCCAGGTACTTCATTGTGGGGTGCATGACTTTTTCAAAAAGATAGTGTATTATAGTCTTTGTATTGTTCAGTTACCCGAAGGTGTATTTAGTAATGGTGAGGATAAATACATTTATATTTCATCGATTAAATATTTGAATAGTTAAGGGGAGCCCATTGGTTCTCCAAGACAATATTAAATGATCCGTTCAATAGTAACGAGATAGAGAAGAGTAGATCCCAATGACTGTAATTCCGAGTGGGTATGGGATACCCATGTACTTAGTGATGTTGTTTGGACTGATGAATTCTCCAAAAAAATTTATCAACCCCATGAATTATATCTTCTATCTATATATTAACTCATTCATTTTGGTGTTTATTGAATATATAAAAATATAATCAATGTCCCAATATTTATATTCCAACATATCTAGATAATACTATGTACACATAGAACACATTGAATTTATTCCATGATGTCAAATTTTAACTTTTAGATCCATGAGGTGAACTTCCAGATACATGTGGTGTCTAATACATTTATATTTATGGAACAATATAATGTAGTGGTAGTGATGTCATGGAAATAATCGTCTAACATGTTTTAGATCATGATATTTATAGATTATCTAGTATACCACCATTTTATTAATTTGGAATCCTCTCATTTATCATCACCTGTGATTGAACTGAATAAGAAGGGAGTGAAGTTCCTTTTATTAGAATAGTTTGAAGTTTCTTTTAATTATCTGAATAGAAGCACTACTACAACACTAGTATTGGTACGTCTTGATATAGGGATCATTTATGTATTATAAAATGATGCATTCAGCCTTAGTTTATGAGATGTACTGAAAAAGAGGAAGTGGGTAGTAGATTATTTGTCATGCCATCTATGATACCATGAGAGGAATTATCACACCCATGAATGGGAGTGGCTTTATATTATCCCTTAATTTAGGTTTCCATGACACTAAATCCCTTTTGAGTGTTTTTTTCTACATTGACCAATAGAAAACTACTATATATTCACACAATAATAACTGCACATAAAGAAGAGTCATTCGGTAGAATATTTATTGACATTCATATTTAAAGTGCACAACACAACAAGTAAATGTTGATTACTTCTGGAATCTATTATATACAATATTCATGTATCCCTTGAGTTTTTTAAATGGTATTAATATGAAATGTAGATGCATAAGAGCTTAATAGAAGACTAAAGGATGACTGATTATGAAGAAAAGGTATGAATGATATGTGCTCTATTTTAGGTAACATCTTTATTATTCTATTGGGTAATGTCTTGATAGGTGAAAAATCACATGATTTCATTGATACGGAATGATAAAGTAGGAGTTTATGTGATTCCCATATGGTAATTGGACAATTAAGATATGATCATTATTCTTATGAGATTCATATCCCCATCTTCTGTCATAAAAAATAATAAGGGTGACTTCTACCACTCTAAGTGGGTTATATGTTATGGGGTGAAAAATGATAACCATAATGTAGTGTGGGATATATGGTGTCCATGGATGAGGACGATCATTTATAGTTGTGTTTCCCAATTATTTAAATTCCATAGGACTAAGGCCAATACATCATCTTTGTGGTCTACTTCCACCAGTTTCTATTCCCATATATAAGTGATAAGATGTGACTATATGATTTTTTGATATGGTAACAAGGGAAAGAAAGTAATTGCGAATCTATATCAATATTTTTTTACTATTTAAAAAAATATAATCATTTTTTATTTATCCATGAGACCAATATTGTAGATGGGTTTGGAATGATATATGTTAGTGAGATAGTATACTTTGATGGAGTTCAATGTTGAATTGTATCAAATATAGACTGAAATTATTCAATATATATTTATATGATTTTTTTATAATTCCATAGATACTCAGTTGAGAATGAGTACAATTTACCATTATAAAAAAGTAGACAGTCATAGTGGATGATTCAGATATTAGAGTGTATGCATTAGGCATGAGTCCTTGAAATCGATGGAGATAGGAAGGATCACCTAGACGTGGTATAGATCTCAAACAATAGTAGTTACCTGGATTCAATTCATATTAAATTTTTTGAATCACATTATGGTAGACCATTATGCTCTCTAATGTTTTGTTATGAGGATACATAGGTAGTAGTAATGTGGACTAGTATGGTACATGAGTCCTCTAAGAGAGTGTAGCTCATTTATAAGAGGTTTATCAAAACTCAAAGTAGGATGAATTTGTAATATAAACATAAGAGGATTCCTCTGGATGTAGATTTAAAAGAATAGTTTTTTCAAAAACTAACTCTTCATTTAGGCCATTACTATTTAATGATGTAATGGAATATTGTAAAATACTATGTTGGACCCTTCATGATCAATGAGAAGGTGAGGATAACAATGTAATATACAGATCATCCTTCTTACTTATAGTTTATGGATGACATGTTTCACAAGTCCCAAATCATAAAGTACCAATCATATCCTATTATTATCATTCATAGGAAGGATGATAAGTTGGATCCGGAAACAACATACATGGCATAGCCATGGAAATTTATAGACTAGGATGGGAATTTTATTTAATGGAATAAAATAACACATGTATGTATTTTGTGGAGTCATGTATCGATCTAGAAGGAGACCTTGGAGTGAGAGGGTGATGTTTAGGCTTGGTTTCCCTAGTAGATTGAGTAGATTAATTGAACGTGTTTCTCTGGGATGAAAATATACTAGGGGAGAATTAAAACATTCTCACATTACTTTGATTTATGAGATATTTTATGTTTTTAATTTTTTTTCTAAATATTTTAATTTTATTAATTTAATCTCTAATAAAGGTTGTCCACTAGATTTTTTACGTGGCTAATGGTCTAGTTCATTATGGTGGAAGTATTATTGTAGGGTTAGGTTGGGTGGAGGAAGAAAGCTACCATCAACTACCAGGTGGTACATGATGACTAGTCAGTGTCACCCTATGATATCATCATATTTCAAATGACAACATCGACTTGAATGTGGCATTGGAAGAACCCATGTGGCACTATAGAAACACTGGATTATTAGTAACAACGAGAAGATATCTGAGGCCCTCACATTGATAGTGAAATTAATGATCATCTTGGGTTGTTATAAGAATAATTTCAAACAAAATTAATATCAAATTATAACCACAATGGTAGTCATCCAAATTTTAGACCTCTTCCATTGCATCCATACACTCCCATTCTTCTCCCAAAGCTTCTCTAATGTATGACTAATCCAGTGAAGCTAAAATAAAGATTTATTCTTATATATACTTGAACTTAACATTATTAATTATGATATTTACATGAATATTTGTCAAATAGAAGTTTTATAAAATATTAAATGATGTTTCTAGCTTTCATCATAGAATGGGGGATGATCTTGTGAATTAACATCATTTTCCTCATCAAATCAAGATATACTGATGGGTACAAGCATTATACATGAATATTTTTTTAGATAATATAACTATAACTCTACATGATAGTAGATTTATCATATAACCTAAATCCATTGATGATTCTTTTTTATATTGGCATGTTTATGGACATTTTAATGACAACCCACTTGACCAGAGATATATTTATCAATAATATGGGATGTTTCCATGAAAGGTTCTCATGAATTAATATCATGAGAAAATATTTATATTGAATCTATTTTCCAATGAAAATTTATGATATGTCAATGATCATTGGATATAACCAAGGCTCTCTTATATAATTGGTGAGGAATTCAGGATACATTCCTTAATTGGCATGAGATTTGGTGAATTTATAAACCCTCCATCCATATACCTCTAATTTAGATAATCTTATAGAATAAATTAGATATTTTATTATGAATCAACACTTATTGATTTTTAATATTCTATACTATCCATTTTTAAACCTTCTTTTTAATGAATTAGAATAAAAATAGGTAACCATAAAATGTGATCTCATACTCTATGAGTGAGTGACGTGTCATTTCTTAAAATCATGGATGAACCATGGAGAACATAATAATCATCCATGATGTAGGATATACCATACCATTTTTAGAAATTATAAACACGTTTTTCTTTAGTTCGTGATGTTTTGGAATGTATTTTTTTTCTTAATTAGTGGTAATTATTGAAGATTTGTATTTCCCTGATACCCATATATGATCCATGTTTCCCTGAGTATTTCTAAAATATTTTGTAACCATGTTTGATGTTTTGAAAAAAATTTATAAGTTTTTTACTATATTCAAATGATTATGTGTTATAATATTATTATTATATTATGTCATGTTATGTTGGTTAACATGATTTTGGAGGTCGTTCTTCAAATTTTTGATAGGTGAACATCGTGGTATGATTAACCCTTTGATGGGGACTGTACACAATGCGTGATGATGCTGGTGGTGGAACCTCACATAGTGTAAGAGAATGATAGACATGATTCCTGGATCAAATCTCAACACATTGTAGATACCAGGAATACATGATGGTACTCGATGCCTTGTGAAATAATAGTACCGTTTCACTAGTCATCCTTAATTAGTAAATCAAGCTTCAATGACTTAAGGATACCATTTAACATGTATCATGCCTTGTTTCTAGTTTATGATAAATTTTTATATCATTTATAATCCTTCTATAATAATGCTAATATATGTATAGTAGGGGGTAAGGAATTCCTATTTGAATCAAATGTTTTTAGCTTATAATTTTTATTAATTATTGTAAATTTTTTTATGATGGAATTTTCCAATTATACATATGAAATTTTTATAAGGAGACATTGGTGGTGTCCTAAAATATTTTTCTACTCACACACTACACTAGAATATCAATTAATGTATAAACATAATTTATTATGATATCATAATGCTAAAGGGGACCATGGTAGAAAGTTGAGTTATAGAACATGGAGCTGGTAAAAGTACAAAAAAATAAACTAAGGGACTTAAAATAATTATATTTATTTTTTAACTCTTTCCACATTAACATCATATTACATATGAGAAGGAATCCATGAGGTGTTATGGTCCTCCATCTTATACCTGGTGGTTTTGGTCGGAGCGGTACACCATGTACCAAATATCATTTTTTTATTCTTACAATAAATAATCCTATAAACATATATTTAAGAATTTTAAGGACACATTAAAATTTTGGTCCAATGGGATTAGTATAATAATAAATTTGAACCCAAAAAAAATTCAAACATGGAATTTATGGTTATGATAAAATCAATGGTTTGAAAATAAATTCATTTCTGTGATGAAGATATTTTTGAAATATCAAGGAAATATTAATTTATTACTAATATTTAATTAGACATATAATATATATTATAGTTGATGTAATTCCATTAAAAATAATAACAATGAAATTATATTACATTTTGGTAGAATCAATTAATATTACATTTGAATTTTTATTTGATTAAAATAAAGTATGTGAAAATGTTTTATTTACATGAGAAAATTAGAATTATGCGAGGTTGTTCCATTAAAAATATATTTCTATAAATAATATATTTATAAAAAAATTATTATTCCTTTTAATATAATATTTTATATATCAATGTTTTTATGTAACATTATTTAATCTTAGAATTTATTTATAAATTTAATCATAGATTGGTTATAAAAAAATATATTAAGAAAAATAATATTAATAAGATTCAATCATTTGTTTTTATGATGACAATATTAATAGGATTGTTATCTAATTTTATAAACAAAAAACATCACATTAATTATAATAATTATTAAATATCTATCCATCTATAATAACACTATTTTCAATAACGATCATATTTCTCACATTATTATTATTCTTGAGTAAAGGGAATTGCGTTTTTTAACACTATAACCAATATATTTTCATAAAGGAAGGCGAATATTTAATACCATTTCAAATATTTATTTTGATTATATTTAATATGCATGAAGAAATAATAAACATGAGTAAAAAATCATAGTTTTACATTTGGAAGCCTAAAATGAATGATATCATTCATTACATTGTAATTCAAAATCAATGGAATAAGTATTTATATCCATTTACTCTTTAAAGAAAAATCATTCCTTATTTTTTTCCACATTATATATATATATATATATTTTGTTCCTATTCAAATTTAATTATATAGTCAATGAGTTCATCTAAAATATATCATTTTAAATTTCTATCACTTATAAATAATCACATTATTATGATTCAATTTCATATTTATAAATTTTTCCTAAAGGACTCATATCAAAAATTATAATAATAAATCATTTCAACATTTGATTAAAAATTTCTTCTTCTCCGATTTTAAATTTTTGATATTCATCCCTTAACATTCCATGTTTAGTTTTTATAATCTTATTTGATAATTGAATAGTGGAATTTAATAATTTTTAAATATCATTTAATATTTTTCAAATAGATGTCTGGATATGAAAATTTCTAATATTATCATAATATAAAATTTTCATTAGCGTATATTTTAGAACATATATATTTGGATCTCTATAATTCAATGAATTTAGATAAACTTTTTGTAGTTTAATAATATTGATAGTAATATAAAAAATATAAATGATTATTGTCATATGATAATCTATAATTCTATATATCAAATAAATAAAATCAATTTTATTAAAAAAATGACGGTTTTGAGAAATATTGAACTCATTTGAACTTGTTCATATAATAAAAAAACAAATTTTCCCCATATTTTTTATGTCAAAAATTTATTATTACAGACTAATAAATATATATATATATATATGCACACACACACACAAACCAAATATAGGGTCTTTTCTTTGATACCAAATGCTTGGACCACATATAAAGATGATCAAATTTTCCGAAGAGGAAATTGAAAATTATTATATCTTTTATGTATTTATCATAAATAATATAAAATATTTTTCTAAATAAATCGAAATAGATATAAGATAATTTTTTTAATAGTTGAAATCAAATTGTTCTTATGTATACTCTTCAATTCTTTCAATCATAGAGATAAATGACACCCATTAAAATAGAATATCTGATTTTTTATAGTGTGGGTAAACCCATTATTGATACTTTTTTAATCCATGTAATCTCAAAAAAAAATTTATTTTTACCACTAGAGGAACAAACCATATAGATTCCATTTTATGTGGGGAATGGAGCTGACCATGTATTTAAATTTAACATTCGGAAAATTTAATCCCCCAACATTTTACCTGATAGGAACAAACCACATGTACCTTCTTATAGGGTTTCTATAACCCAAAAATCATACCATTTAAAGGGTATCATAACACACAAATTTTTGAACAAAAATAATAATAGAAATATGTAGTGAAACAAAACCATTATGTA
This sequence comes from Viscum album, assembly GCA_963277665.1. NCBI lineage: Eukaryota > Viridiplantae > Streptophyta > Magnoliopsida > Santalales > Viscaceae > Viscum > Viscum album. Next base: position 605,363,239 of record OY728122.1, read on the forward strand.
TACATGATGTTTGGAATAATGATGAAGCTTTAATTGAATAAGATATAAAGGGTTTTAAAATGATGTTCATCCAAGATATCTATAACTATAGTCTTCAAAGATGAAAATTTTTAAAGATTACATTTCTCATGAATCAAATACATTTTATTGGTTTCACCTTACTCTATTTATGGAAATCCTTATAAAAATAAAAATTAAAGATAATGATTTATTTATTTTTAACCATTTATTCTCCTATTTCTAGAAGAAACATTATGAAAATAAATTCCAATGGAGACGCACATGATGTATCAAAATCAATATTCTTGGAAATGAATTTTAATTCACTAGAAATACACATAAATATGAGTAACATGCACACATTATGAAAAACATATAATTATGAAAATTAAAATTAAAAAAAATTCAATAATTAGTTAAAAAGAATAAAACCATTATATCCAACCACATCTAGGAACTAAAAAATGAAGAAATATTGTATCCCATTTTTCACATTAAATTTGTAACTGGTCAGAACTAAAATTTATCAAACTCCAACAATCCATTTGTATTAACTATTTCAATAATGTGAAATATAAAAAGGGGACTAAAACACCTTTATTACATCCCCATGACAATCTAGGACATAAATTTTTAGTAATCCTTTCAACTTTAAGAAAAAATACGGTACCACGACTTGTTGTATTATGAAGCGGTCCAGATTGTCCTTTAAATTTTCACCTTTAATAAAACAGATTAGTTATGTGGCATGACAAATACTTTTCAAAAATTTTAGTACATAGATTTTATGATTCAATATTCACTTCACCATTACAAATTAAACATTATAATTCCTTTTTTAAATTTAATTTCTAACAAAGTTATAACTCAAAACTAAAATTCTCAAAAAATAATTCAACTAGAATTTTTATCTTTTTTCATATTATTTAGGATATTTATATAAATTCAACAGATTATTTTATGCTATAAATTTTCAATTCATGGATTAATGTAGTTTAAGGCACGTTAAAATTATTTTTCACACATGTTAAGTATGTAATGATAAATTTTTAACTCAGTAATAGGAAGAAAAAAATCACTATTATAGGGATTTTATGTCATTAATTGCTAATTATAAATGCATTAATGCAAGGTGGTTGAGTCAGTAGTGTTGAAAACACATGAACATTATAAAAAATTCATGAAGATGGAATATGATATTAGAAAATTTTATGGGATTCTATTCCTCAAGGCCTTAATGACATCAAATTATAGAAAGGATTGTTGGATGAGTTATCCCTTAGTGGGGTTATGACCTATCATACAAGAAAACATGTTCTTTTTTGTGTCTATTTATTTTAAATTTACACCAATTAAGTAAAATGTATAAAATATAGTAAAACAGATCAAATTTTGATATTTTTAAATAATGTTAAATAAAATAACCATCATTATTTATTTGTGTAATAACCTCATTTAATAAGAATATTATGTTTTATTATGAATTCGAGGTAAAAATTTTTAAACATTGATGTTTTTGATTGAATTGATACAAAAAAAAAATTGATTTACATATTCTAACAAGACATTGATTTTTATTTAGTATGAGATTGACATTTATTTTTTTTTACATCCATAATTTATTGAAAAAATATGTCATATGATTTCTAGTAAAAATTATGACTTCAATATTTTTTTTAAAAATCTTTTAGTATGACAAAGAATAAAACTATTTGACTTATATATTTTTTTTAAATCGAATATAAAAAAATTAATATAAATCATATATAATATTGAAATAAATAATTCAAAGATATCACTTGATTGGATGAATTTATTGATGTTGTGAAATACTAAAGTTTCATGGTAAAATAATTGATTTATTATATTAATATAAGAATGAAAAAAAATAAATTAATCATTGTAATAATAAAAACTAGAACTGGTTCAATGTGCCACACTAATATTAGAGTGGGGGATTTTGTCATTTTCTAGTAGTGTTATGTATATGGGTATATAATACTACACCTGAAATAGATAATTAAGGTAGTTTGATGCCTGAGCTGACATTTTAAAACCCAAATAATTAGGATATAGGTTTGGATGATTGTTTGTTTTATATTTCATGTTATGCACAAACCCATTTCTTATAGAATTCATTTAGGGGAATATTGTGGGTGGAATATTTAATTACATACTCAAACCATTCATAGAAATTTCAATGTGTCATTTTTGGTATTTTAGGATAGGGTGAGATAATGAGGTAGGAGATGGAGTTAGATAGTGATGGTTTTTTGTATGTCTTTATAACATGGATAAAATTTTAAATATATCTGAGTATATCTATGATACACAATGATATTCCATCTAGTTATATTTTTTGTGTGATGATGTATATGAGAATTAAATATTGGGTAATATTTTAAAATAATTTGACTATATTCCAAGATTGTATTCCATTTAGTATGGAATAAATTATTTTTATTCATTCTTTAGTGATACTTTATTTGGGTATTTCAATGCTATTGAATTTATTATATTTTAGGGGTATAGAATCACAATAGTATCCTTAGACCCTATCCATAAGGTTTTTACTTATAGTGTATGGGTAAGAGTTCCTATGGTCACAAAACAATTCTATAATGGATCCATTATGGAAGAATATATTTAAAAGTTTACACCAAAAAATTGAAATCATAATAAATTTAGCGTTTATCAATATTCATACTCTTTATGTATGTATACTCAATGGTTGTGGAATATTTTGGATAAATAAGTAATTTTATTATTCTATTTTTAAATAAAATTTTAATTTCTCTTAGGTTTTTGAGTTTGTTGTTTCAGTGATAAATGAAAAAATATATGTCTACTCTAAAAAATATGACAAAAATCAAAAGGAAGGGAATTATTTTAGAGATAATAATACCAACCCCAAATCATGATATTATGGTGAATCGTTGGAACCTACAAACATATCCATGAATTTTTATATACAGTATTAATACAAAAAAATCAATAGAAACGTAAAACTATACTCCATCCCATTATCATTATGAGAAATCTATGAAAGTGCATATTTCATGAGTGAATATTTTAGGTCACCTAGTTTTAAATAGTAATAATCATATAATAAAATACATGTAATTCATAACATGGAATCCCATTTACCATTTCACTGTAATATAATATACCAATTATTATATGTTCATAAGAACATGAAAGAAAATATTTCATACACTTTATGAAACACTATATAATTATGTAATGTGGATTATCATCAAGAATATATGTTAATTACAAAATGAGAAAATTTAGAAGAAAATGACCCGTAATGAAAATATCTATATGGATTTGGAGGAGGAAGGTATTAATAGAAATTATTTTTCACTTCATTGAAAAATTGGTAGAAACTCACTATAAAACCTATTGTACATAACTTTGCGTATTGAATTTCGTGTCCTTGATTTCCTAAATCCCATTTTGAGCCCACAATGATAATATTTTAATATTTTTCCCATGATAATAATAAAATAAAATTTTATTAGAAATTAAATTATTTTTTGAAATGTGACTTCTATTACTAAAAAATTATGATGTTTTATCATATCATTTTTAGATATCATGAAAAATAATTAAACAATAAACATGATCTCTAGATAATAAATAGATATTTACAATTGAGTTATAATAGTATGTATAAATAATCTGACATTGTATGATCAATTTTGATTTTATTTTTAATAGAATGAATGAAGACGGATATATTTTTTGTTGATAATCAATCAATATATTACATATATTAATGAATATATAATTTCTCATTTTTAGTTCAATAACATCATGTTATACAATTAAAATTTTTGATAACATGTCTATATCTAAATGGTTATCATGATACAATTTTTTTACAATTTAAAATGATTATTATTTTAATATAATTTTTGATAATTTTTTTATTTAACTTTTTATTGAATTTTTTATAAGATAAATCAAAATTAGAAGGATTATTAATATTGTATAAATTTTTTAATATATTAGAAAACATGTTTTCAGTGTAACAAAACATATTTGAATCCTCATTCCAAAGATAACCGTGCTGTAAAGAATTAAATCGTATAAATATTAAATAATGAATACGTGCCTTAAATTATTATAGGTTGTTCATCATGTATTCAATCATAATAGTTTGATGAATATATTTGAGTAGAATCCAATGAGTTCATTCCTCTATGGTGAATATGTGGATACAATTAATTAAACGATGCTTGGTTGGGATCCTCTTCAAGACCATTATATACTTTTATCGCATAGAAGAAGAGGAAGTAGATCGAAGATGGCCTCAAAATAGAGAATTAATAGGATGGAAATCCAACTTAATGGATAAAATATATTTATATAGGCCTCAAGAATCTCCAAATATATTACATAAAATTATATAGAAATTATGTAATGTAAGATTAATAATTTTTCTATTTATTCATTTTTTTATAAAATTCAACCATAGTTTCTCCCATGTGCATTATAAATTAATGAATTATTCATGATAATTATTTTGCTATGTGGAACATAGTATGAACATTAATGATTAATATTTTATTACCCATGATGTTTTTAATATTCAATTCATGGATATCAATTCATTAGGATATCATTGTGTTGTATGGTATGAAATAGAAAATGAAGTAGTGATATGTTATCTCAACAACATAAGGAATGATATTTCGAAAATGCATAATTCCTTCCATATTAATCATGAATTTCATACCTTACGAAATACACATATCATAAAATATGAAACAACCTAATTGTATCAAACAGATTTAGGGAATATCTATAATAATCTCCCAGTTTCACTAAAGCCACATATACATTGTTTCAATTTAACTTATGTAGTATCATATAGAATAACTTATGAAACAATATCCAAAACACACAGGCATATCACTAAGAATAATTTTGGAAATATTTCCAGAAAATCACCTATATTATATCATATACAGTACCTTAATAATATTCAACCAAAACCCCGTTTTGATAAACTCTAAAAACTATTAGATTCTATCTATATGATTAATAAAGTTCAAACCCCACTCAGTAAACCATAATGTGTCACCCCATAGAAATTTGTAGCACTTGATGAAATTATGAATTCCATAATTCATAAATGTATGTAATGGGAAGGAATTAGAAAATAATTGGTTCTACTCAACCTATAAACGGATATAATGTAATCACTATAAAACCCATGTATCTATACTCCATTGGAAATTAGTTTTATTATAAAAAATAATAGATTTTTATATGATCCTTTGGACTAATAAAACATGTATCCATGAGTCAAAGAGTTTTTATATTGTATATAACTACTTATATATTCTTGATTCCCATACTATTGACTAACCATGTTGTGAATACATCAAATCCCTTCCACTATTATATATGAGAAATTCACATAATGATTATAGAATAGTTAAGGATATCACATATATTATCTAGGTACAAAAACACTCTCATTTGATACACCTCAATCGAGACCCCAAATGTCATAATCATAATACGAGAGGATGAATTCTATCTTGGTTAAGCCTCAACTAGTGGCATGATAAGGAATAGAACCAAGAAACCCTAATTAGATAATTATCAAGGATTGTGTAAGAATGATTTCAAAGTATGAATGTTCTCATAAAAGGTTTGTTGTTATCCTTGGGTCTAGGGAAATCCCAAAATGAAGTATGCACCAATTGTATAGAAAATTCATAGTGTATTACACCTTATGTTGTACACAAGTGGGTAATCCACAAAAAGAACTCATTTTTATGATAGATTAGAATATTCCAAATATATTTATTATATATAACTAAAAAAACCTTATAATATCTTTACAAAAGATTACTCAATGATGAAAATCAATTAGGGATAAATAAACATAATTATTTTAGATGTTAACTTTCATTTCACATCATGTAAGATATGTGACAAACATCAAATAACAATTTATTAATACTATGTTTTTTATAACTGGATATATTTTAATCATTTTAAAGAATACTAACAAAACAAGACATATGATCTGATTAATAAATAACACATACAATCAACTATTATATTTTCTTGATGAACGATACACATTTGAGGGTTTTAAAGCACATTATGTTCCCATATAATTCATTCAATATCTATATATGATGATATGAGAAGAATTCACCCACTACAACCCTTTATTGTGTAACATCTTTGATGTAATGATGTTTAGAAAAAATAATCATTTTTCTAATTTTAAAAACAAAGTATATTTTAATAAAACTATTTTATTAAAAACATTATAATCTTATGACGTCAAATAAATTTCTGGTTTACATAAAAAACATTCTAAGCTCATTATCATCATGTTTATTGGATAAATTCAATAAATAATTTCTCAATATCATTTTTTTATTGTATGTATATTTTTTTTCTTTTCAAACACATATCCTACACCCAATATAGGTTTTTAAATTGTATTTACATAGTTGTGGTAAATAAATTAATCTATTTACATTTCCCATTATTTTCTCAACCTAATCAGTTTTAAATATTTACTGACATTCATATTGAATTTTTGACTCCAATAATATTTTATTTATTGAATTTTAAATTCCAAAAGACAAATTAAACACCCAAAATTTTCATTGAAACTATATCCTATATAGAGTATCATTCTATGATACACTAAAAAACCAGTTTTTTATTTTTTTTAAGTAAACCACATTTAGTTAATGTGGGAGCCTGAAAAAATCAGGAGAAACTGATTAAAAACATAGAAAATATTGTATATACAAATGGAGAACCACTATACCAATTTCAAAATTCTGAATTCAAATTTATGATCAAACACACCAACCGCCTCAATCTTCTAAAGAGAGATCAAATCCTGAACCTTGCATGCGACTAGAGAATTGAACACCAAGACAAGATATAATCCTTCACTCCACTAGCAGTACACCATTATAGAAACAAATTTCAACTAACTCCAAAACACATAGAACAAATCAAAAAAACCATCTCACAACAGAAATACATTGATGGTGGAAGAAGTTCCCTCAAACCTATAAAATCTATATGAACAACTTTGTCATGTCCAAATCAGATATCATAATAAAATATCCATTTTAGGATGAATAGGATCTATGAAATCCATCACCGACTTGAAAATACAAAAAAATAGTAAACAACACAGGCCATTAGAGTAAACTCTACTGAAAACCCATCCCAAAGGGAACATAAAGATGGAAACGGAAAATATAGTTAACACATACTATTATACCATAATTATCATATGAACACATTCAAAACCTCATAGAAAACTATTTTTCCCCACTATCCAAAGAATAGGAAATTAACTTGGAAGCCTGAGAAGAGTAAGAGGGAAGATGACCTCCACAAAAAGCCACAACAATGCTAGAAATATACGTCCATGTAGATAACATCATCTTCAAACCATATCTAGAAAAATGAGACCAAAATTCCTTCCTAAAATACCATCATAATATTACATTATATTTTTTATTAAATAATATGAAATTAAAAAACTCCCTCACCAATCAATTTGATTTCACCCGAAACCAATGCAGTGGATAACACCATTCGAGATAATCCCCTAACACTAACTAGAAACTAGCAAAACCATACCCAAACCACCTTAAACACCCTCATACAGAAGAAATATGTGGCTAATGACAAGGTGTTAGGATGTAATAGAAAAGTAGGTTGAATGGGATAATGTGGAAGTTATCTATCCTCACACCATAAAAATCCCAATCCACCAAGGTTTCTTCATTAGAATCAAATATTTTGTTTACCATGGAGGTTTATGTGATAGAATCAATGATGGGAGAATATGGTACCCATAAATCAATGATGAAAATTCCACATAAATGGTACTACTATTACCAAATTCTAGCAAAAAAAGAGTGGGAGTGTTGTATATGTCAATAAAAACTATGGCGAGTTGAATAAAAAATAATACATTCATCAGAATAGGAATTATAAGGAATGATCTAGAGAATCAGGTAAGGATATTAAAAATAAGGTGAGAATATGGTGAGATCATACATATCATGTTTTAACAAATATGTTGATAAACAACATTATCATAGATAAAAAAATATTATTTTAATATATTCATCTTCTAAAATATAAAATATAATATAATGATTAATAAAATATATGTCGAAAAAATAATTCTCTCATATATTTATAAAACAACCATTGTTTATAATTTCTTACTAACATATATTATTAAACAATAAACATTATTTAATTAAAATATATTAAAGATACATTATAATCTCTACTTTAAATTACTCAATTGAATAACAACATTATTCATTAGTAGAAATAATACATCAATATTTATCCATCATTAGTTTACCTATGTTGAACTTATATATATTTTCAATAGATGTTAAAAAAATTATTACACACAAATTTCAATAGTCATTTTTGGTCTGTCCATTTCCTTCTTACTAATCCACACCATATTATATTGCTTGAGTAAACATTTCAAGATTTTAATCCAATTTTAATTCTTAATTAACTTACAAAAACTCTACAGTAAATACTATCGAATGAAATTAGTTATAATATTATGATCAAGATGTGACCCTAGTCACTCTATGTGATTAAAATTTCAAATCAGATAGAGAATATGATATGACACTGAAGTACCTTCGAACACGAAAATATAATAATTTTCTCAAAAATGAATTTATCATTATTTTATTATAATCTCCCAACATAAACAATTATTTTTTTCAATAATCCCAAGAGAAACCATGGTTTTATATTTATTTTTAATTTTTTTGTTCCATGTAGACATGAAAAATAAACATACATCATGTTAATCTTTTTTATGTTTACAATAAAAATTCTTCTCTTACTGACTCGGTTCTTCAAAAGGCGTTTCCTTAGAATTTTTTTTAATAAAACATTTAATTTCTCTAACTACATGTGAACTCATCTAAACTTTCAATACAAATGTATAAAATTTATACCACAAGGAACTTATTTTAAAATATTGGTCTCAATATCATGATGGATTAGGATAATTATATTTATACATATCAAAAATTTAATTTGAGAAGTATCACATTTTATATTCATTTAATTAGAATATTAATTGAAGGAGCATCCATAAAAATGAGGACAAATTTTTCAATCTATAAAATCCATTAGTAGAACATGATTAATATTTCATCATGACATATAATGGTTATTCATGATAATAATTCAAAAGTATAGCTTATATACAGTCTTGAGAATCTTATTATATATGAAACATAGGTAGATAAGTGGTTAACACTTTATCATAATCCATCATATGGATAATTTCAACTTTGTTCCTTTGTATTCAAAATGAATAAGGTTTACCAACAATGTGTAATATAAATTAAATTATAAAAATAAGACACCTAATAGTTATGTAAAAATTATTACATTCATTCCATATAAATTATAATATTTGTACTCCTAGATATTTAATAACCTAACTAATTAGATGACCTAGGTATTGAATGGTGTCTCATTGGAAGGAATCTAACACTTAATATTTTAAAGGGGATTTAATATAAGAAACCTATCTCATGATTCTTATTTTAAATATATTTACACTTCAACATATTTTTATTGGATTCATATCATTCAACCAATAAAATACATTTAAACAATATTTATTTATAACTATTTTCCACGATCATAGCTTATGTTACAAACATAAATAAAAAAACTATATTTATTATCATAAAAATACATCCAATAAATAATTAATATAAAAAAATTCCTTGTAAAGTGTTATAATCATAGTTGATGCTAAATTATGCTTGTAGTGATAAATACAATCCACTTGTTTTATATACCAGAAAGAGACCCTAGTCTTATGAGTTGTCATATCAAAAATTATTATACAAAATAAAACTTTACTCAATAGATATATCAATTCCATTAAAATTATGAAAACTAATATGTATAAAATATAATTAACTTCACAATTGAAGCTCCTAAACTATTAAATAAAAATGTCAAGGTAGAGATATTATAAATCAGTTATCATACCTACCTTATAATTCCTTATATTGATATATGAAAATTTAATGATTTTGTTTAACAAATTAAACTAAAGAAAACATCCATTAATAATATAAAAATTATATTAATGTATAATTTATAGAATTAATAAAATAATAGAAAAATTAATATATTTAAAATAGATAATCATATATGAAAAAATAATAAATAATGAATACATGAAGACATCAGAATTTAAAAATAAATTATTGATATTCCAAATTTAAAAAATATATTACATTATATATAAACCATACATGAAATCATTCATATTTTATTTCTATTTGGAATTTAATATATTTATATGATATTAAATAAAATATACACATTATATATTCCAATTTGTATTTTGTGAATAATTAATATAATATAAATATTTCATATTTAACTATTTTTAAACATCATTAAAATTATTAACAACAACTCCATTTGAAATTGATTAAACAATTCCTAAAATATATCCTTTAATTTGAACAATTACAATGAATTATTAAATAAAGTTAATGATTGTAAAATGTAAAAAAATTATATGTTTCCTAATTTTGTATTTTATAAATATTTTAAAATTAATTTTTCAATATACATTTTATATTGATATTATATGTCACGACATTTAATTTAAAAATATTTTTAATATGAGAATTAAATATTATGGATATTTATTTGTGAAATGTTTATTAAACACGTAATAATTAATTTTTTTCATAATTTAATTTTTATAGAAATTATAAAATAAATAAATATCCTAAAAGACCTCTTTTCAAAATTTATAAACAATTTATAAATTATATAAATCAATTCATAATAGAAAATTTCGTTAAACATTAATTTTCCTATAATTTAATTTTATGATATAACTTATATTATAAGGGAGGTAGAACTTACTATTTTTTATTTTTTATAACATATAATTAGGATTAGTGAAAATTATTTTAGCTTTTAGGATGTAATTATTTATGATAACAAGTACAACAAAATTATGATGTCATTCTCTATGTAGAAAACGTGACACAAAGCTACAATATAATATGAAATCACATATCATATGTTAGGATATTACAAAAACCAAATGGAATTGAAGTTCATCAACACCTATGATTTCAGATATCATAATACATGAATTCATTAATAATTTAATTATTAAATATTGTACAACAATAAAAAATATAATTATAAACACATATAATGATTTAAAATAAATTTATAATATGACGTTGATTTTTTTATTTTACAATAAGAGTTTGATCATCAAGAGTAATAGTGAAGCTCTAATACCATTGAAGGAGTACTATGGGATAAACAAAAGATGTTAATCATATCGTAACACTTAAGAAACCACATTCCATATATCACAATTTTATGAAAAACACATGTAAATAAAAAATTATTAACTTGTACATTTCATCATTGTTGGTTTACAGTTTTTTCTTCAATCAAAGTGGCGTGATAATGTTCATTGAGGAGTAAAATACATGTTACTCCATCTATAGTTTATATGAGGATTGATTATATTACTAGTGTTTTTTGGTGGATGGAAACATCCATTGAATTTTTTATGTTTCTATCAATAAATAATTTATGTGTGATCAAAAGATTGTTTCACAAAGAACATAGAGTTAAAATATACCATGACATTTTAATGAAATATAATTATTAAATCATATCATTTTAATATAGTAATCAAAATTTTTCTATAAATAGAAATAAATAAATTATAAAATATATGTACAATAGACAAACAAAAAAATAATTGTATGGGAGTCTTCCTTATGTGGTATATTAGTCTAAGCTCAAAAAGGAGTCATCTTTTGTGGGGGTTTACCTAATTCAATCCAAGATGAGCATTAACAAGAATAGCTTGAAATAAATCATCAAAAGGATATTTTTAGCTACATGGAAATCAATATGTGATTTTAGGCTGGCTAAATCACCACCTACAACTACAACCATATCTCATATTACATGTACAACATATATGGATGTCTTTTGGTTCTTAATAAGTATAATATTGAATAAAAAAATTGAATTTATTAATGTAATACCAATTATAATTATTTTATTTTTATGTAGTATAAAATTTATGTCTAAATTAAATTTTTAAAAATTCATTTAATAGATTGGTGTTTATTAATTACTATTAAATAAGTTATTAATATTGAAAATAATGAATAAAATAATTTTATGTTTAAAATTAATATTTATTGAGAATTTATATTTTACATTATATTATGTAATTTTTCATAATAAATTAAATTTATCACTATTGAAAAAATTAATTTATCTAAATCTATTTATAATTTAAATAAATAATAAAATTAATGTTCATTTAATGATTTATACAGGGTCATGAATATTAATAAATTTAATTTCTATTTAAAAATACATTTAAATTTTTTTGTTATTCATTGTTGTATTTAATATTTTTTTTATCACTTTAAGAAATTTACTAATGATAAAGTCAATTAATATTTTGGAATCATAATGTAAAGATTGTGTAATATAGTTTATTACAGTTTTTGTTAAAAAAATATGTTATATATGCTAAAACGTAGTACCCGTGATATAGGTTAAATAAGGTGAATGGGTTAAATAAATAGATAATATAAAAAAATATAAATATCATATCTATAAATGAATGGATAATGAATTTCTATACAGAAACTTCATTTATGTCCCCTAATTTACAATCCTGGGTCCACTTGACTTGAATATGACATTTTTTATATTTATTAATTGATATTTTAGTAAATATCACCCCTGTCAATTATAAAAGGAAACCATTACCAGCCACTTCTCATCACCCCATAACCCAATTATCACAACCAAGATCTACCAAAAGTACTCTCAAACAGACTTATCCCTATGACAAGGTTTCATGTATCATTAATACCCACAATTAGTTGGCAAATAAACATTGTAAAGGAGTCATCCCATGAATTATTTGGATAACATTAAATTACACTATTAATTTCTATTTTTTATACATTAACAAAATATTAAATTTCTTTGTTGTTTTCATTGGTTCCCTATCTTCAAGTATAATGTATTACATTTTCACCACTTTTATACATGGGTTTTCACAAACGAATTTAACAAAAATTTATTAATTTATTATGATTTATGATATATAAATTTTGAATTATATTAACCACTATAACAATAAATCTATGTAATTCTAACCTCAAAAAAAAGTGAATTTCAATAAATATTTCTTGATTTTAATATATTTTTTATATTTTATGTAAATGTTTAGAACATGAATGACTATAATGATAAATAATCTATAACACAAAAATTATATATATTAATAAACTATTTTATAACTCCTTTATTTTTGATTATTGTACCAATGTGTTTTTTGGATAAGTTAACACAACAATCCCAACTAGGTAGTGAGTGAAAAAACATTACAATACTTTTATGAAATATGAAAATATATGGAACTTAATATATAAATGTAAATTGAAAATTTTATGATGAATTTATTTAATAATTTTTATTTGGATATTATTAAGGATAGATGTTCATATTAAGAGATTAAAAACATTAGGTAAGTACACATAAAAAATCACTACTTTAAATTTGAGTTATAAATTCTATCTATATATGTCCCTTTATATCTATGTTATTATCATTAATTTCTTATAAATTATATATATATATATCTATCATCAATATACCTAGTTTATGTTCTCTATATTTTAGATGTCAAACTAGTTCTTCAATATGTATTGTCAACATTATTTTAGAACAACACCGTTGAAAGGGTGATATTTTGTTCCTCATCTCCACCTCTTGTGTCACTTTTCATTGAAAACGTCCCTAGACCAAATGACCAAGGAATTTATTCATGAAATAAATTAAAAAGGTTTAATGTGTGAGATAACTTAATAATAATTTTCAGAGAATTAAATTAAAGCAACTGGTAGAACATCTGACCAATTTAGAGTCACACCAATAAAAATGTTTACAAGGCAATCCACTACCATGTTGGCCTCCTAGAAATTGTGAGTGAAAATGATGATGAGGTTTATTTATATACCAAATTCATCACAAATTTCATATTACATTTCATGGCATAATAACTAAGCTTAATGCATGTTGCTCTTTATTTGGTATTTCATGTTCATAAGGATTTAACTTCTTCTTATATATGGAAACATTAGGATATATCCTTTAATTATTATTTGAGGCAATATTACATAATCCATTTCCTTATAATTTTTTTTCATATAAATATTAATTATATATGATTTTTTCATATGTTCCACACATATGGATATAAATAATATAAATGAAGTGTGATACTATAATTATATAGGTAACCAATGCATAGGGTAAGGGTTATATCTCATGATATACGATGCATGAAACATAAGTATTCAGCCAATCACACTATGATATATAGTACTTATATTGATACTTGACTTATGTGATGGTGTCATTTTCTATGTTGTCCACATATATATGTGATTACGTGATATTGTTATAACATTTCAATTTTTCAATGTTTTAATTTTTATGATCCTTCATTGTATGATATCTTTTTATGCCTCTAGCCACATATTTATTATTTCTATATAATATTTTACTTTTATTATTCTATTATTGGGATTTATATATAACCATTTTATTTTTGTATTTCCCAAGTATCCCAAAAATATATTAAAATTTCAAAGGAACATAATATAATCTTATTAAAATATAAGTAATAGTGTAGTTTTTTATATCTGTTTTGATTTATTGTGTATCTAATCTAAAAAATACACCAATCCCTTGGATTTTGGAGGTGTGTTTTATCGAGTTTTAGGTTGACAATTATATATTAATTTATACATTAGACTCGATCTGGTATTGATTCTATTAGTGAATGGCCTAGTTATTTTTGGGATTCTTATTTGAAGATACTACTCATAAACACAGGGGAAAGTCAATGTATATGAAAAAATGCTACAAAATTTTAAAAAATATAGACTTTGAGGATTACAAGAATGGAAATGCATATATCAATAATAAATGTAGATATAAGATCATTCTCATATAAAAATAGGGGAAATAACCATAAAATATACTAGATGGGGTAATAACTCATTATTACTTAGTGAAAAATAAGTGGGACAAATTACAAAGCTAGTTTGAAACTCATGGGGTATTGATTTTCTTTAATTAAATTCACATTATTAACCATTATGATGTGTTTGAAAATATAATTGTTTGATTCAATATAAATCTGGCTATATTATATATCCTAATAATAAAATCACAATGGATATCACATATTAAAACCTATAAACTCATAAATTAGTGTTTTGATGTCATTTACATGTTAATATATCTAAATTCATAGTATCTATTTATATTAGAAAAAGTTTATATATTATCATAAATAACATAAATTTATTTTAGTAAATTGTTGATAAAAATAAAAACCATTCAATAAAAATTTGTAATTGACAATGTAATGATTTCCTAAATAAAATGTTTAGTTTTATGTGAGTGAGAGTTGATAACATTATAGAGATACATTAAATACACAATCATGTTATAAATTCTATTATAAATCATGAAGGTACCCCCACTTCTCCTAAGAGGGAACAAGTTATAATTGAGTGCTTTATATGAAAAATTCCACCAATTTTTAGTGGATATTATGATCCATTGATAATAAAATAATAGATTAATTACATTGAGATGATATACAATGTTATATATTTCATAATATTATATTATTATATATTTGTTGTCTAAAAATTAAAAGGATAAGCCAATTAGTGGAGGAAACTGATCAAGAACCCAAACCCCCATGAAAGCATTGAATCATTTGAGTGGGAAGAATGTTTTTAAGAAAAATAAATAAATATACATATATAATTCATACTCCCAAAATTAAAATATAGAGGGAATTTCTTATACTGAAGACATGTGTGGATGAATCAATCAGTTCTTTTGATGAAATCAACAATTGTACTACAACGATCAACTATGGATTTTTCATTGGCCTCAAAAGTACAGTTGATCACTTCTATAGTTGACTAAATACGTGTCTAAAAAACATTATAAATTCATGATATTTTTAACTATGATTTAATATTATGATGTTACCACAAATTTTTATTTAATAATATTTTTTCAATGTCTCATGGGGATGTAGTTAAACAAATAATATAGATTTATATTCCGGGGGATCATTGGATAAATCTCAAAAAATGAAAAAATATAATTATAAGCATGTAAAAATGTGAGATGAATGATACTATAAAATAACCCTTGTGAAAAAGGGGATTTTATATGTGTGAAATATAGGGGCCTCATGTTTAGGAATATCAAGGGACGTAAAATAGGAAAAAAATGATTTCTGAAATGTAGGATTAAATAAATCATCCAACCATGGTATAATGTTTCAACTAAAAGGAGCATGGATACTTTTGTTGCTAGTGTACTATACTATTGGTTATTAACCAAAACTAATGAAATAACCTCCCAGGTTATGAAATCCCAGTTGGTATTATTATATAACTAACGATCAGGTGTAATATTATAATGAATCGGTGAAATGTAAACTTTTCTTTTCATTTAAGAATAGTAAATACACTATTTAATTCTAGTTATATACATACATTCATATCCTGATTATTTAGAAGAAAAAAAATTAAACACCACTTCATGATATGGAGGTTGAGTTGTCATTGAAAACAACAAGTGGTGAAATTATTACATAATAAGTACATAACTCATCTCAAGTAAAATGTGGGGGACAAGTCTCTTAATAATCCTTATTATACTACATATATCAGAATTTTATATTATATTGGGCATGAATTATTTGTACCTATATATATCCAACATCAACTTATAGAAGAATGAAATAACAATCCATATCCCTAATTATATTTTTATTTTCTATAATATCAAAGAGTATAATGATTTTTCTTATGAAAATCCACCTCAAGCCAGGATATTTTTCCCTTATTTTAATTCAATACTAGATGAAATGATTAAGTTGTGGATCTCTTTTTAAAAAAATTCTCTTGTGATGGAATATGTAGATGCATAATCTAAATATATTCATGGTTCTCCTCTTAATTGAGAGGTTGAGTTCTAAATAAAACATATATATAGAGCTCTACTTATAACAGTGATTCATTATAGAGTACCCCAATTGAACTAGAGGAAATTATTAAGAAACAGAAAGTGAATATAGATAAGGGTTTCATATAACCATGTACTTCACCATGAGTTCTACTAGCTCACTTATTTTAGAATAAATATTGGGTAATTCATCTCTACATCAATTATCAAGTACTCAACTAAATCATGATGATGCACAAGTACCCTACCATTAATTTATATATTGTTTCATAATAAACAAGGGGAACAGTTAATTTCCAAGGTGGTTATTTGTTTGGGAAACCACCATTTAAATGTGTGTAAATAGAATATTTAAATAATTTTAATCATTAGAGGGAATATAAACTATTATTTCATAGTGTAAGAATTCAGACTATGAAATGATCTGTTAATTTTTTGTGAGATAGAAAGTATATTATTTATATAGTAACAAGAAATTTTATTATAAAATATATAGATCTTATTATAATATGATCAAAATTAATGAATAACATGTGGATAATTTTAGTACACTGTAAAATAATTTGGTAATTGATAATTTATCTTCCAATTATAGAAAATAAAATTTTTGGATGCATAAAGTAACATTCATGGGGCATGTTATCAAAAGTGAGGAGTAAATGTAGATCATTCAAATATTAAGGTGATTGAGGAATGTCTTATACTATGATTAATAACAATGATATGTTGTTTCCATTCATTAAATCAGTAAAATAGATGTTTTTTGAAAAAATTATCATGATTTAGAATAAAAAAATCCATGATAACATGAAAGGATGTAAAGTTTTATTTTAATGATGAATGCGATGATAGATTCATGGAGTTGAAGAATACATATATTATGTAATCATTAATTAAAATTACCATATGTTAAAATTTTATTCGAAATATAGTGATTATTCATGGATCTGAGGGACTTTTATACTCATTCTAAATGATAATTTAATAGCCAATTCTTCATGATTGTTATTCACGAGAAAAAACAATTCAATGACCAGTCTAGATATGGATAATGTAATTATCACATTCATTATTTTATGTTATTATCACTAATGAGATATATGAGACATATATAACTATCATAATATCATTATTAAGATATTTTCATAGAATATAATTAAGATTCACCCAGGATGATTATCTTAGTTGATCATGTATTAGGATTTATATATACATCACTATTTTTGACACTTTCTGTGGGGAACGTATCCGTCTATGGAGGAGGCGCTACATTGTTTTCCCATATTCCCTGTTTCTCAAGGAGGATATCATTTGTTTCATATTCTAGAATATTTTCTCCCCAATCGAAATGTGATAATGGGTTGTTGGCCTCTCCTTCAGTGGATTCATCCATGGAACTCATTACCTAATCTATGTCTCCCTTATATATTAAGAAGTTGTTCATGAACCTTTTCCTAATGGAATGTCAATGTGTATTCTTTTTAATTACAAGTCTTCTATAAGGACATTCCCAGTGTTCTTGTTTGGGAAGAAACGTTCGATTGGAGGAGTAGTCGCGTTTGACATCATTGGTGTGTCTAGATGCTTAGACACTGGTGTGTCTGGGTTTCATCACTTTATAATAGTAACTATCAAGGGCACAGAAGACCATGACATCCCACATCGAGGGCATGAAATTATATTCTATAGGCATGTCTCTATGGTTTTCCATAGCATGCCATGTTTGATACAGTTTGTGATGAATTTTTAACGACTAGCTGAGAGGGATCGAACTGATTAGAAGACTAATGAGAATGTATCAAATTGGTGAATCCCTAAGAGTAAGTAACTAGATAGTTTACCGGATGAGTGGATCAAAATGCCTAATTATGCTGGATCTGAGGATGGTTGGGTCCTTATTATGGGGATTTTAGTGTCTATTGTTGGTTGGGATTCAACATCTAGGAATTTTCCGACATACCCTGTCCTGGGAGAGAGGGATCTAAACTCACCTAATTCAAATGGGTGACAACTCTCGGGGTACATATATGAGGTAAATCAAAGACATGCGGGGTCTTATGCATGTATAGTGGACCATCACAAGAGGAACACTCTTGGTATGATTTTTATTGATTGTATTGGGCTCACTTATGGTCAGTCGCCTAAGGAGATGTTTTGATCTCGGCAAGATGTGGCGACCTAGGTATGAATCAGGAAAGAAGATGGAGAGTTGGAAGATGGGGGTGGGGAAAGTGATGGAACCTTAATGAATATGTATGGAGAATTGTGCTTGAACCACAAGGAGTATTCCTAAATATCTCTGTAAGGGGATATCAATATCTACATAGTTCGATGGTGTGCTGGAACAGTTGAGAAAGCATCCCATGAGAATGAACATTTGGATGGGACTTAGAGGAAGTAGATCCTATGGGTTGGGGAATGACCTTCCTGATACACAAAGGATCAAGGGAGAGACCCAGACAAGACATAAAAGATGGTCTTGAACCTATAGAAGGGTTCCAATGTATCCCTGTAGAAGGCAATCAAAGTCCACATAGTTTAGGATGAGACATGGAATAGGGTTGGACACAATGGATGACGACCTGAAGATATATTGGGGAATATGTGTGGTTAGCTAACTAAGAGCGGGTCTATTGCAACTGGAACAGACCATGGATGTGGTTCCCCATGAAGCGGAACATAGATTCTACCAGTGCTTGGGGTTGAACCTTAGGGATGCTTTCTACGTACTATGTCTAGGTGAGAGGGACCAAAAACCTCATAATTCAATGTGCGGCATTAGATTAGGGTTTTCTCAAAGGATAGTGACCTGATGATAATATCGGGGGCTTATGTGTGTTTAGTGGATTAAGATTGATCTGACGATCAAAGGGATGAGAGAGTTAGATCCCAACAAATGGAAATAGAATGGATTAGAATAAAATGGGATTGAACCTCAAATATGCTTCCTTCTTATGAAGTCTAGGAGACATAGATAAAAAACCCTATTGTTCGGAAGGGTACATTTTAGCATCATGTGCGACGAAATAAGAATACAATTTAACATCATCATTGATGGGGGCGAACCGACCTGAAGTGGTTGGGACTGATTGGTACTGGGTTAGAACCATAAGGAGGCTTTCTATGTACCTTTCTTAGAAAATGGAAAGTATCAAAGTCCAAATAGTTCTTGATGTGGGTGTTGGTCCATACACAATTAGGTGTCATAGGGATTATGTCATGGTCGGTGCTTGTAGTAAGCCCATGAGAGTCATGATCAGTCTGAGAAAAAAGAGGCATAAAGGACCTAACAATAACATTGTGAAATGTCCATCTGTGATGCATAGAGAGAAGATAATGAATTGTTAGAATCCTTGGGATATGAAGATTGGGACTTACTCTAGGTTGGAGGCCTAATGGAGATAAATCCATATGGGAGAGGGATAGGGTAACAATGGTCCTTGTGCCCATCTCTCCTATGGTCATTGCGCACAGAATAAGACATAAGTATCAAGGATCCGACCTCCCGCAAAAAAGGATAGGGGCTTACACAAATATTGATTCCCTTCCTTGCATATAGATGCCACTCTAGGAAAGAGGATCTCATTCCATATGAGGATGATCTCACTGTCGTGGAGACTAGTGGTTGTAGAGAATGTTCGAGACATGGAACCCCATGTATATGGAATGGGGAGAGGCTGTAGTTTAATGTCTTGTTCTGAGGAAGATGATACTTGGATGTTTATCGTCATCCAGTTCTGACGATGAGGATTCATTCATGACCCCTATGACTTATATAACTAATCCCCACCCACACTTTGGGAATTGAGGTCATCAACAATGCCATGGTGAGGTATTGTTTTAGAGAGATCCATTGATGGGATCATGTCAAAGTGGCTATTCTAAGATTAAATAGCTGTTAACGTGCATATGCATAGAAGGATGAGGGGAAGCAATGATATATGAATCACCACCTAGGGGACCTAAAAATCACTTCATACAGACATGGAGGGCCTTACGAGAGAAGGGTTATTGAAAAAAATAAGTACATATGAAGGGACCTTGTGATGCTATGGTGCACCCAAAAATCAAGAGACTTTGGGAATGTGTATGCATTGAAATAGGGAGTGTCCTATAATTTTTAAGGGGTGTAAATCAATATATAGGGTTCTTTGTGATGTGAACATTCCTTCGGGGAGTAGTACTTCATAGAACATGGATGCCTTAAAAAGTGTGGTACTACGATGAAATGTACATCACGAAGGATAGTGATCTTTCCTTGGAATGGGGTTCACATGTTCATGGAAGGTACTTTTCAAAGCATGAGTGCATGGAGAAGTCCTGAGTACCCTTAGAGTTCCCCTTCTTTTGTGATGGCATGTGGGATCTGGAAAGGGCATCCATACTATAAGAGGGGTTGTATTTGAGCTATGGGAATGGTGCTTCACAACGAAGTAGTACCTTCAAGATGTTATTTTTTTCAATATATTTCATAAAATAGGGTGATTTGTAATTTGAGAGATGAAAAGGTTTACGGTATGGGTATCCATCATTTAGGTTCGAGGGAAGCCTAATATTTTTATGTAAGTGGGAGTGCGAGGCTCTAAAACCTACTTGTGAGTCCATAAGGCACTTTACAATTTTATGTGGATTGCTTCATTTTTTTCATAAAATCAGTGTTGGACATCATCCCCTCCTCAGTGTTGAGGCCTCCTTAATACCATTTACGGTGCTGGTGGAGGCATTAATCAATTTCTAAGGGATCATAGAGGTGACACAGTTCCCTCCATGAAGTAGAGAATTAAATCAATTCCATCATAACGGTAGAGTCATATGCCTCTATTTATATATGGAGATATTAGAGGATTCCATGGATTCACACTGGCTGTGGTGATAATGGTCTTCACGATGGCGCATCATGAAGCACCCACATTTTCATTGGTTTCCTTTTTGGGCCCTTTTCCTCTACACATATTTTGTTGGCAACAAATGATCCTCCCTTCTCAGATAGGGTGCCCAGGGGAAAATGAGGGAATACGTATGAGGGTAAATCACAAAAAAAGTTATGCTAATCACAAAGACATATGTCGATGCAGGGCCGCAATGTAGAGAGGAAATATGTGGGTAGAGAGCGTTGCGATGCTCACCTCGAAGAATGCCGCAGTCAGGCACACTACAAAGCTTAGGGGTTTTTTCTTATATAAAGGGGATGTCAACCCTTCTTTTTCCCTTACACATGCCCATTATTATGGTGATTTTTTCTCAATTCATGAATATCTTCACGCATTGCGAACAAAGCTATCCTTTCTCTTTTTCGCACATCAATTCTTCCGACTCTGTTATTGAGCACTCTGTGTATTGTGCCTCTAAGGTCTGGGGAAGGGCTCGATGACCTATCCATGAGATCGAGATTTGGGATTGATCTTTGTTATTTTGAAAAAAAAAATTAATATGATGTGCGGAAAATGGATCACCAAAATGATTCCATGGTGTCCACGTGGATGTATCCTGGAGGTCAGAGATGGATGATAACCAAGGGATTGGGGAATGTGTGCCAAGCCATTTGGACCACGAGTCCCTAGTGGAGCTATTTTCAGACAGCCAAAAGAACAACCCCTTTTGAAAAAGACTAAATCTACATGGATTTGGACTAATGGATAATGTTCTCATATCCATTGTGAGTATGGATGAGCTAGCCTATTGGTCTAGGAGAATTCCATTCTAGTGCCAGTGGTTCAGGTCAGCCGAAGGTCATACATGGGAGGATTTTACACCTGTTAATTCCGATTGTTTGTATAATCATAGAAACAATATTAATTTGAAGGAGATCCCTCATAGGTATCTCCCGTAGAGTATCATGCCAGTTTTATGGAATCCATGGGAAACCTAGAGAAGAGGTGGACGGATGATTGGGACGTGCTGCAGGGCAGCAATTTCACTGATGACTGGGAATGGTCTTACAGGGTGTATGCCTCCTACGATGAGTTTGGGCAGATATGAGGTGAGTGGTCTTATATAAAGAAGCACAAGCCACCCAATTCTAAATTCACCATCAAAAGAAAATGATGCTAGAGTTTTTTATCAGGTTTTTGTTGGGGACCCAAACATTCCATTTTCACCATGGTGAGGTTGGTATCTGCCTCTGGGACCTACACAAAATATCAAGGATTCTGATATTGGAGGAGATTTATGATGATTTCCTCCCCTAAAAAAATGCATGGGAGGACCCATAGTAGATTCAACTTCTAGAACATGAATTTATGGACCTACTTTTAGGATATTACAAGAAGTCAGTGAGGGAAGTCCACTGTAATTGGTGGTTCAGTCAGTTCTTTCATTCCCCCGTAGAGTAAATGTTTCTACTGAGGCCTTGCACATTCCCAAAGGGGGTCTAGCGCAACAAGGGGAACTCCTACTGGCTACACATGGATGAAAACTAGTGGAAGACATGATGGTTAAACATAAGTACCGAGCATCAACCATTAGTTAGGTAGAATGTGTTCATTTCAGTGCTCATTTATGGCTAGACGATGCTGGTAAGGGATATAAACATGGGTATATAGTCTAGCATGTTTATCATGGCTCCCATGTTGGAGATGGAGGAGCGGGTTAATCTAGGGATCATGATTATCGCTATGATATACAATATGATGTTTCATATCAGTGAAGGGGAGAATCCACAGAGTCTATGTGGGCTGCTCTATCTTCTGTATGGGTGGATATAGGTGCGTATGGGTGCCTACATTTACCCAAAACCTATTTTCCCTCCAGTGTTGGACTTCGTAATAAATATTATGAATGAAATGGGGAGTTTCCAGACCAAGATGACCCTGCCACTGGTGTTGAATCAGGTCTGTAAGGTGGATCAGTTCAACTTCCACCCATTCCCATTTCCAATAGGTTTGTTAACTGATGATGGCTAGGAAACGAAGGAGCGTCAGTCCTACATATTTACCTTTTGGGATGGATTCATGTTGGAGTGGCTTGATATCGAGCCTCTCTATGAGCAGTACACCCCAAAATTCATTGTGAGGCAGTTATGGTGCATGCAGAGGCTAACCCCATGGGATTACATCGTAGTACGGCACAAGGACTATCCATGTGTGATGAGGGAGATGTGGCTCAAGTTCAAATAGGAGGATGGGAATATGTTGAATGAGATGCCTCCACCTAAATCTGTCTATGGTATTATGAAGCGAAATTCCAAAATTTGGGTGCGAACCTACCCAGCAGAGATACTAAAGTGGCGGACTGTACATTCCAATGATGGGGTGCCCCCTAAACTATGAGGTTGAGGTCATAAGGTGGAATGAACATCATGTGGTGGATTGTTCACTATTGTGGTGAGGCTCACACCAATCAAGATGGAGGAGGGTGAGGAATACCTGGTGGTCCTAGAGGTGCAAAGTTAGCTAGAGGGGAGGCCACCCTTCAAGTTCTATTAGATATCCAAGTAGGATTCGGTGAAGTTGCTGCACCACATAGATATGCCCGAGGATTCTGTCTTCCAAGAGGATTGGGACATCTGGGGTAACACCCGAGACATTTATGAGAAATATTTTGTTTTTATGTTATATAAATCATAAAAGGAATATTTCACTACACACAACACTATATTGGCTTTGTTTACACGCAATCGTGACCTTCCTCAGTAGCTTGCGTTGTACGCAATACCGAGGTTCACTAAACAACGATATGCTATTAAAATATTATTAAAACTAGCCGTTATGAATATTAATACCCACTTTTTGAAATTTTATTTTTCAAAATGGACTTCATTTTAGGATTCGGAATATCGAAATTAGCCTAGGGTGAATTTTTGGTATTTTTCTGAAAAATTTCAATTTTTGATAAATAGTGAAAACAGGTGATTACTATTTGAAAACCAAATTTTTAGTTAAAAAATTATTTATTTTCTTTAAATTTATTTTAGGTCAAAATTTATACATAATACCTATATATGTTCAATGTAATTAATTGGAGTCATTTTATAATAATTTTCGATATAAAAAAATTTTTCACCGTCTTTTACCCACCTCCTAGGAGAATTTGGAAAATCACATAAAACATAATTTTACCGCTTCTGTGAGTGGAATTTCGAAAATATGAGATTCATGGTTAATATATTGGACTAAAACGTGGTTCAATGAGATGAAAATAATTTTTGGGGAATAGTAACTTTTGACTTTTATTTACCACGGTTAAAAGTAAATATGGTAATTAAGGGTAAAAATGAAATAATTATTACCCAAACACATGTCCTAATTCTATTGGATAAGTGTAATTCGACCAAATACAACATTATGAATAAAATATGACCATTTAGGTCCACTTAGATTTGATTAGGACATTTATTATTAATTTATTTAAAAAAGGGTTAAAATATTTAAAATCAATGTTTAATAACTAAATACTTTTTAATATAGGGTTATACATAAGATAAATTCGACTATAAATATTCATTAGAAAGATAAAACGTTTTCCTACATAATAGTATTTATTTTTAATTTTTATAATATAAATAATTTAATTTATTAATGACACAATGATGATGCAGTAATTACCTTATTAAAGAAATATTAACATAATTGATGTTATAAATACACAAATAAATGTAATTTTAGACTTTTTTATGAATTCCACTAATTTTATAGGTTAATATGACATGTTAGTATTGATTTAATTTAAAATGTTAGAACTAATAATGCTGTTATTATTTTACAAAAAATCAATTACCAAATAGTTTCAAAATTGACATAAAATAGATTTTTAAAAAACTATTATATTATTAATTTTTTTTTTTTTTTAAAATCCATTGTTAGGGAAAATGACTTAGATAAGGTTATATATATTAATAATAAACAACTTGGGGTTCGTTTAGCATGGTATAACATATTTATAAACCTTATAGTGTTAGAAAACAAGAAGACACGGTAAAAGTAAAATTATTTAACTTAAAGTTAAATCTAAATGATAAGGTTAAAATAGACATCTAAAGTTGTCTAAATTCTATTGGATGAGAGGATTTAGACCCATCCCAACCTTATCTGCGGAATAAATCAATTTTGAGCTATTAAAAGCTGAATATGTCTTTATAATAAAATAACTTTTCTAGTTTTTCCAAAGGTTCCCCTCTCCTCTCTTATAAAAGGGAACCTCCTCCCTCTCTCCCTCACACCACATTGAGCCTTCAATATCAGCCAACCCCAGCCCATTTATCTTCCTCACTTCCATAGAAACATCCAAGAGGTCCTGGTATTCTTAAAATACCATCTTTAGTTCCCTAAGAGGAGGTTAAGAAGAGGCACTTCAAAGAGGAGGTAATGTCCGTTACCAATTATTTCAACTTTATTTCTTCTTATACTTCTTCTTAATTAGTTGTTTCATTATGAAGTAATAAAATCCGTATCACTAATATATTGATATGTTATTATAAATATGAAAAATCCTTATTTCACCTTCTATCCATCCTACGGAAATGGAAATCACCGCGTGTGCATACGTATTGAATACCGTCTCCACGCAGTGGTGTAATCTATTTTCCACCAACAACATAAATGGATGTGTATAATGGTGTAAAGAATAACTATATATGATTATTGTAAAGTGATATTGATTATGAAATAGTATACATACACTTCAATACAATTCCACGATCATGGGAACGATATCATCGCTCGTGCGTACGTACGACCTACCGTCTCCATGATGTGATTCGACTCGTTCTACAAGATCTTCATTTCATAATGATTTTAGAAATAAATTGAATGAATAAATATGATATATATTACAATAATACCATTAAATAACTGATTTATCTATAACCTAAAAGAAGAATAAGAATTTATTCGACAAAACACGCATAAGAACAAAATGCAATAAACACCCGAATAACAAGTAACAATGAAATATTACTAATAAGTATCTAAGCATATGACCACATATGAAATAATAACAATTAGTAAGACTCTGGAATAAGTCAATAACCTCATTTAAATCATTATACAGAAGGTTCGGACACGTACATAGTAAATCAGAAATAAGGTTAGGGAAAATCTCGCAATCTCAATTATTTTCCAAGATTGTTTATACTTCAGAATTTACCGAGGAATATTCATCATCCACATCCATGTTTCCTCAATATGTAATATTATTTATATCCTCATACAATTTTTTAAATGCAATTTTACGCTTCAGTGAGTTTTTAGTAAAAGATATGAAAGGAATCTTTTGTTGTTCTTCGTACATGGTACTTTTTGACTTTTCCGGCCAAAATACGAGAAGAATGTTTTTTAACATATACAACATGTGTGGATTATTAAAACATTATTTCCATGAATCATCCTTTACACTTTTTCAATTATATTTTTAATGATATTATTTTAGTTTTAAATTATATGACATGTTAAGAATGGAAAATTTTTTGAAGTAGAAAGGATATTTTCCTCATGAATTGAGTTCAAGTGTTTTATCAAAATTATTTTCCATCTATGATAATATAGGATTATGTTTCTATCCTTATTTTTACTTTGATTTGATAATTTTATGATTGAATATATTTTATGAAGTCCTTTTATCTTTTGTGGATTATGTTATGAAGGCCTGATGTTTAAGAATCCCATTTTTATTAAATGGGTTATGCTATGATTTATGATTTTGTGGCACTCAAAATAATGGTTTCATTATGAGATGGGTGGGACCTATATCTCTCTCCAATGCATTGGGTAAATATTTATATCTAATGAGATAGACATGGTTGGAGTAGAAGGTTAATCTGGTTCAGTGATACATGAATAAAACGAGGAGTGAACTCGGTTCAGAAATGGACTTTTTCCGCTAAGACAGTCTTGTTAATGAGTATTTACCACTAAGAAATGATTCTATATGATTATGTGTGTATGCCACAGTGTTTCATATTTTATGTTATGATTATTGGGATTACATTTCACTACTATGATTTATCCCATGTTATGAAATTATGATCTCTTTTGTAGGTTAAGATTTCTAAAATGTTATGTTCTTATGAATATGATGTGATTGATATTTCTTTTGTTTACCCTTACTAAGAATTTGAGCTCATCCTTTTGTATGTTTTCTTTCCCTAGGTCATGAAAAAGTTTTTTAATTAGGATATGCCAAAACGGACTTTAGATATGATGAAATAAATGGGATACAATGTAGATTCTTTATGAACCAGTTGTTTATGTTTCCCAATTTATAAAGACACTATACCTATACGGTCCATTCATGGTTTTGTTATATATTTTAATAATTGTGCTTAAATTTTGAAGCAATAACAATGTATGTAATGTATGGGATTTTATAGTTGGTATCAGAAGAAAGGTATAGTCAACCTTTGGAAACTAGGATGTGAAAGCCTTAGAAAGAACCCTAAGGATATATCTAAGCAAAGAACACAATCTTAGTGTTTGAGAAATAGCCATGAAAAACCTATTATAAGACCTTATGTGTAAAATTTTATTCTTGATAATGTGGTTTTCCTATTATAATTAGTGTTTCTCACACTATTCTTCTTGGTTTTAGTCAATCGATGGAACCCGAAGGAACCGTGTTAATGCGGAATGCGACGGGCAATGGAATGATTGTCCCCATAAGCAACCAAACATTATGGGAGATGGAATGAAAAATATTTTAGACATGCTCACACACCATTCTCAAGCTATGAATCATGCATGAATTCCAACTGATCAAAGGAAGGAGCAATATTCTGTGGAATCCTTTGTGAGGTAGCGTCCACCCTCATTCAGCTGGTCTAGTGATCCATTAGTTGCTGAACAATGGATTAGTACTACTGAAAAGATATTTTCAGTTCGTCAATGTTCTGAACCTGAAAATGTAATCTTAGCAGTGTATCGTTTGGAAGGTGATGCTGATCAGTGGTGGAATCTTGTCAAGAATACAAGGCAATGGGATGAAATTGAGTACATGGAATGGGAAGAGTTAAAGAACTTATTTTTCAATAATTACATAACTCGTATTTTTCGAACAAAGATAGAGAATGAGTTTCTTGAACTAAAGAAAAAGGATGATGAATCTGTTGGTACCTACGAAGCAAATTTTACAAGACTTGCATGGTACAAATCTAGGATTATTATCCAATGTGAGCGTACGATCAATCGATTCTTTAGTGTCTTAATACCAAGTCTTCTAAGGGTGTTATCCATAAGGGACTTCAATAGCTACAAGGAAATCATTTGATGTTCTCTCAAAGTTGAGATAGATATTGGAGTAACCCATCAGTCATACGTGTTTTATAAGAAGATGAAAATGTAATTCAAAGGGATATCTAAAGAGCACACTAAAAAGAATATGAGTTTTCCCTTATGCTCAATGTGTGGAAAGAATCATGGAGGGAGTTGTCTTAAAGGGACAAGTAAATGTTTCAAATGTGGAAAAGAAGGTAATCAGACATTTGAATGCCCCAATTTTGGGAATAAAATGTCTAGTGATGAAAATAAAGAAAAAGATACACAGAGTGAACCTCCTACACTTCAATGTAAAAAGTGCAAGGAAATGGGGCATTATGCCAAAAAATTCTCTAATCCAAGGGTTGTTGATGATGATCAATGTCAGCAAACTCATAAGGCTATAGTCAAAGGAAAGTCAGATGCACTTTCTATCAGCGATGTGGAGTATGATAATGAAGTGGTGAAAAGTACAATTTCCATCAACTCTAAAGTAGAAAATGTTTTATTTGATTCTAGATCCACCCACTCTTTTATTTCTGAATAATTTTATAAGGGTATCACAATATTACCTCCACAATTAGATGTTGAGTTAGCTGTGTCAACCCCTAATGGCACAACAGTCGCATCAAATGTTTACAATTCTTCTCCGATTGAAGTTTGTTGGAAAGTGCTTCCTGCAATTCTTGTGGTCCTACCTATAGTGGAATTTGATATGATTCTTGGAATGGATTTGCTTTATTTATATGGAGCTCATATCAATTTTCAAATAAGTGAAGTCACATTTCATATTCCAGATCAATCTATGATCGTCTATCGATGCAAGGATGAACATAACCTTCCAGTGGAAATTTTATCCATCTTATGGGTCTTGATTCCACTAAATGAAGGTTATTTATCTCAAATGGTTGGAGAGAAACTCACTATTAAGAATATTCCCATTGAATGAGAGTTTGATGATGTCTTTCTGGATGAATTTCCCGGTCTTCCACCAAATCGTGAAGTTTTGTTTTCAATAGAACTCGTACCAGGTGCTTTACCTATTTCAAAGACACCTTATAGAATGGCCTCATTTGAGTTGCAAGAATTGAAGAAGAAAATCCAGGAGAATATTGGTAAGGGATTCATACGCCCTAGTGCATCACCTTGGGGAGCACCTGTTCTGTTTGTTAAGAAGAAAGATGGATCAATGAGACTCTGTATTTATTATCAAGAACTTAACATGATCACTATCAAGAACAAATATCCTCTCCCAGGAATTGATGACTTATTTTACCAACTACGCGTAGCTCAATAATTTTCCAAGATTGATCTTCATTCATGGTATAATCAATTAAGGGTCAAAAAGGAGGATATACCAAAGACGGAGTTCCGTACAAGGTATGGACACTATCAATTTATAGTGATGCCATTTGGTCTTACTAATTACCCTTATATCTTGAGGGATCTAATGAATAGAGTTTTTAGAGACTATCTTGATCAGTTTGTGGTAGTCCTTATAGACGATATTCTTGTCTATTCAAATAGAAAGGAAGAACATTAAAATCACTTGAGAATGGTATTGAAGACCCTAAGAAAAGAGAAGATTTATGCAAAATTTACCAATTGTGAATTTTGGATTCAAAAAGCTGCATTTTTGGATCACATAATCTCAAAAGAGGGGATATCTGTGGATTTTTCAAAAACAGAGGTTATAAAAAGATGGTCGAGACCAACAAAAGTACCTGAGATCTGAAGTTTTCTTGGTTTCGATGGATATTATCAACGTTTTGCGAAAGATTTTTCACGATTAACTAATCCACTCACCAGGTTGACTCGAAAAGGAGTTATGTTCATGTGGATGGAGGAATGTGAAGAGAATTTCAAGGAATTGAAAAGAAGGTTATCCAGTGCACCTATTCTCACACTGCCTTGTAGTGGAGAAAGGTTTGTGATCTACAGTGATATATCCAAGAAGGGGCATGGGTGTGTTCTCATGAAAAATGATAGGGTGATAGCTTATGCCTCACGATAGTTGAAAATACATGAGCAAAATTACCCAACTCATGATTTGGAGTTAGCTGCGGTAATCTTTGCATTAAATATTTGGATGAATTTCCTTATGGTGGAAGATGTGATATTTATACTGATCATAAAAGTTTAAAGTATATTTTCACACAAAAGGAGCTGAATACGTGCCAAAGAAGATGGTTGGAGTTGATTAAGGATTACTACTGCTCAATTCATTACCACCCAGGGAAGGTAAACAAGGTGGAAGATGCATTAAGTCGACAAGACCATGATAGCTTATCCATGATGAGGATCACAAAAGATCCAATATTTATGGATTTACAAAGGATGGATCTTGGAATTATAATGGAAAGGGAAAAATCTTATCTTTCTCAAATGAATGTTCAACCTTCTATACATGTGAAGATTAAAGAGGCACAGAAAGAAGATGTAGAGTCACAAAAGAAGGTGAGAAATGTTCTGGAATCCAACCTTTATTGTGATGGGATAATAATGTTCAGGAATCGCTTTTGTGATCCTCCCATCCCCTAATTAAAGAAAGATCTACTGGATGAGGCTCATAGTTCTTCATTCTGTATTCATCCTGGAAGCACGAAGATGTATTGGGACTTATATGATTACTTCTGTTGGGATGGAATGAAAAGAGATGTTGCTGAATATGTCTCTCGATGCTTGGTTTGTCAGCAAGTTAAAGATGAGAGACAAAAGTCTATGGGGATGTTACAACCATTACCCATACCATAATGGAAATGGAAAAACATCACTATGGAATTTGTCACTGGACTTCCTAAAACATCCAAAGGAAATAATGATATCTGGCTCATAGTTGATCTTCATAAAACGTTTACACACTTCATTTCTATTAGAGATGATTTCCCTCTAGATCAGCATGCCAAGATATATGTAAATGAAGTGGTAAGATTGCATGGAGTACCACTTTCTGTTATATCTGATCGAGATCCGAGGTTTACCTCAAAGTTCTGGAAAATTCTCCAGCATACTCTGGATACAGAGTTGAGTTTCCGCACTTCTTATCATCCTCAGAAAGATGGTCAGTCTGAGAAAAAAATTCAAACTCTAGAAGATATGTTAAGAGATTAAACTATGTATTTCAAAGGTGGTTAAGATCAACACCTACCTATGGTGGAATTTTCTTATAAAAATAGCTTTCAGTCCAGTATTCAGATGGCTCCTAATAAAGATCTTTATGGGAAGAAATGCTGAACTCCAACTTGCAGGGATAAAGTTGGGGAAAGAAAGCTATTAGGACCTGATCTTGTTGATGAGATGGCAGAAAAGTTTAGATCTATTCAACAACACATTAGAGAAGCGCAGAGTCGAAAAAAAATTTATGCTGATAACCGAAGAAAAGACATAGAGTTTGAAGTGGCTCATAAGGTGTTCTTACGAATATCTCCTTGGAAGAGAGTAATGAGATTCAGAAAGAAGGGAAAGCTGATCCCAAGGTATATCGGTCCTTTCGAAATACTGGATCGTGGTGGGAAGGTAGCATACCGATTGGCACTTCCAGCGAATCTATCTCGACTTCACGATGTGTTCCATGTATCTCTCCTGAGAATGTACATACCTGATCCTTAACATGTACTCATCTCAGAATTTGTACCGCTGGAGCAAGATCATTCTTATGAAGAACACCAGATAGAGATTCTGGATCGTAGAAAAAAAGTCCTATGGAAGAATACCACTCGCTTGGTGAATGTTTTATGGAGGAACCACCAATTAGAAGAAGCTACATGGGAGCTTGAGGATATGATGAGGGAGTGGAATCCCCATCTGTTTCTTACAAAGTGACGAATTTCGAGGGTGAAATTCATTTTAAGTGGGGTAGAATGTAACACCCGATACTTTTATGGGAAATATTTTGTTTTTATGTTATATACATCATCAAAGGAATCTTTCACTACACACAACACTAGCTTGGCTTTCTTTATACGCAATCACGACCTTTCTCGATAGCTTGTGTTATACGCAATACCAAGTTTCTCTAAACAATGATATGCTATTAAAATATTATTAAATCTAGCTATTATGAATAGTAATACCCACTTTTTGAAATTTTATTTTTCAAAATGGACTTCATTTTTGGATTCGGAATATCGAAATTATCCTACGGTGAATTTTTGGTATTTTTCTGAAAACATTCAATTTTTTATGAATTGTGAAACACTTGGTTACTATTTAAAAACCGAATTTTTATTTAAATAATTATTTATTTTTTATATATTTATTTTAGGTCAAAATTTACACATAATACCTATATAAGTTCAATGTAATTTATTGGAGTCATTTTATAATAACTTTTGATATATAAAAATTTTTCACCGTCTTTTACCCACCTTCTAGAAGAATTTGGAAATTCACATAAAACTTAATTTTACCGCTTCTGTGAGTGGAATTTCAAAAATCCGAGAGACACAGTTAATATCAAGGACTAAAATGTGTTTCAATGAGATGCAAATAATTTTTGGTGAATAGTAACTGTTTACTTTTATTTTCCGCAGTTAAAAGTAAATAGGGTAATTGAGGGTAAATATGATATTATTATTACCCTAACACGTGTCCTAATTATATAGGATATGTGTAATTCGACCAAAAACAACCGTAGTAATAAAATATGTCCATTTAGTTCCACTTGTATTAGATTGGGACATTTATTATTAATTTATATAAGGAAGGGTTAAAATAGTTAATATAGGGATATACATAAGATAAATTCGACTATAAATATTAATTAGAAATATAAAAATATTTCCAACATAATGGTATTTTAGTTATAATTTTTAGACTTTAAATAATTTAATTTATTTATGACACAATGATGATGCAGTAATTACATTATTAAGGAAATATTAACATATTTGATTTTATAAATACCCAAATAAATGTGATTTTATCTTTTTTAGGAATTACACTATTTTTCAAGGTTAATATGACATATTAGTATTTATTTAATTAACATTTTTCGTATTAATCATGCTGTTATGAGTTTCACAAAAAACAATTACCAAATAGTGTCAGAATTGACATAAAATAGTTTTTAAAACAAATATTATATCATTAATTGATATTTTATTCCTAAAAATCTAAGGTTCAGCCAAATAACTTAGATAAGGTTATATATATTAATTATAAACCACTTGGGGTTTGTTTGTCTTCTTATAGTAAATTTATTAACCTTATAGTGTAAGAAAACAAGAAGAGACGGTAAAAGTAAAATTGTTTAACTTAAAGTTAAATCTATATGATAAGGTTAAAATAGAAAGAAAAACTTGTCTAAATTCTATTGGATGAGAGTATTTCTACCCATCCACACCTTATATTATAAATAAATCAATTCAGAGCTATTAAAAATTGTATATGAATTTATAATAAAATAATATTTTTTTTCCAAAGGTGCCCATCTCCTCTCTAATAAAAGGGAAGCTCCTCCGTCTCTTCCTCACACCACATTGACCCATCAATCTCAGCCAAACCCTGACATTTTCTCTTCTCCACTTCCCTATAAACATCCTAGAGGTCCTGGTATTCTTCAAAGACCATCATTAGTGCCCTAAGAGGAGGTTAAGAAGAGGCGATTCAAAGAAGAAGTAATGTCCTTTACCGATTCTTTCAACTTTATTTTTCTTCTACTTCTTATTATTTAGTTGTTTCATTATGAAGTAATAACATACATATCACTCATATACTTATATGTTATTATAAATATGAAACAACCCTATTTCACCTTCTATCCATCCTACGGAAAACAAAATTACCGCACATGCGTACGTACGGAATATCGTATCCACGCAGTGGTGTAATCTATTTTACACCACCACCTTACATGGATGGGTATAATGGTGTTATGAATAACTATATATGATTATTTTAAAGTTATATTGATTCTAAAATTGTATTCATACACTTCAATACAATTCCATTATCATGGGAACAATATCATTGCTCGTGCGTACGCACGTCCAACGGTCTCCATGATGTGATGCGACTCGTTCTACATGATCTCCATTGCATAATGATAATATAAATGAATTGAATGAATAAATATGATATATATTACACAAATACCATTCTGAAAATGTGGTATATATAACCTAAAAGATGAATAAGAATTTATTCGACAAAACATGCATAAGAACAAAAACCAATAAACATCTGAATAACAAGTAACAATGAAATATTACTAATAAGAAGCTATTAATTTGACCACATATGATATCATAACAATGATTATTATTCTTTAATAAGACAATAACATTATTTAAATCATTATACAGGTGGTTCAGACACGTACAAATCAAATAGGACCTATGGTAAGGGAAAATCATTCAATCTCAATTTTTATCCGAGATTGTTTATACTTCAGAATTTACTAGGAATATTTGTCATCCACATCCATGTTTCCTCAATATGTAATATAATTTATTTCCTCCTACAATTATTTAAATCCAATTTTACCCTATGGTGAGTTATAAGTAAAAGATATGAAAGGAATATTTTGTATTTTTTGTACGAGGTACTTTTTGACTTTTCCAGCCAAAATACAAGAAGAATGTTTTTTTACTTATACGACATGAATGGATTTTTAGAGAATTATTTAAATGACGCATCCTTTACAAGTTTTAAATTTTATTTGTAATAAAATTATTTTAGTTTAAAATTATATAAAATGTTAAGAAAGGAAAATGTTTTTGAATTAGAAAGGATATTTTCCTCAAGAATGGTGTAAAAGTGTTTTATCAAAATAATTTTCCATCTATGATAATATAGGGTTCTGTTTATATCCTTATTTTTACATTGATTTGATTATGTTATGATGGAATATATTTTATGATGTAGTTTTATATTATGTGGATTATGTTATGATGGCTTGATGATTAAGAATCCAATTTTTATTACATGGGTTATGCTATGATTTATGATTTTGTGGCACACATAAGAATGGTTTCATTATGAGATTGGTGGGACCTATATCTCCCTCAACTGAATTGGGTAATTATTTATGACTCATGAGATAGACATGGATGGAATTGAAGGTTAATCTAGTTTAGTGATACAGGATAGAAACGAGGAGTGAACTCAGTTTAGAAATGGAATTTGTCCTCTAGGACAGTCTTGGCAATGTGTCTTGACTACTAAGAAATGATTCTCTATGATTATGTGTGTATTCCACAATGTTTCATGTTTTATTTTATGATTATTGGGATTAAATTTCACAACTATTATTTATCCCATGTTATGAAATTTTGATCTCTTTTGCCTGTTATGATTTCTAGATTTTTATGTTCTTATGAATATGATGTGATTGATATTTATTTTGTTTACCCTTACTGAGCATTTGAGTTCACCCTTTTTAATGTTTTCTTTCCCCAGGTCAGGAAGAAGGTTATTATGTAGGATATTCCAAAAGGGACTCTAGATATAATGAATTAAATGGGAGAAAATATAGATGCTTAATGAACCATTTTATTATGTTTCAGAGTTTCTAAAGACAATATACCTATACTGTCCTTTCATGGTTTTGTTATATATTGTATTAAGTGTGCTTAAATTTTAAAGGAATAACAATGTATGTAATGTATTGGTCGTTATATCTGGGGTTTCAACATAAAATTCCTCAACCCTTCCCAGTTGTTGCATCATTTAACCCTTCTCATGATGAATTTTTCAGGGATTGGTCCTTCTAGGGATGACTATATAGTGTTGTAGGCATAGGGGGAGCAATACATCTCCAAGCATGAAGAATTTGTGCACTATCGAGGTGCTCCTTATCTAATGGAGGATAGGGTGAAGGTACTTCATGACCGAACTGTCCCTCCATATATATCTTCAACGGAATTGATGGAGAACATCCCCCTACAAGAAGAATCATAAGTTCCCTCTTGGGGGAGGAGGTTGGTAGAGGAAGACCCTCAGAAGAAGGGGAGGTTGGTAATTCAGAGATGAAAGTGTTATTTGAGGATGTAGAGGTAAACCGTAAACTATTTTCTCATGGTCCCCACATTTGTCTCACATTACTTCTCAAATAACATTTGACCAATGTAGTAGGTCCTCATATGAAAAACCCACTCACACGAAATAGTGGATGAGGCTTCAAGATATGCACCCATTACGATGACGATTACCACACCTAGTGGGGCTACAATACCCAGGATAGATCTCACAGTGTTCTCAGATTTCACCACCATATATAGAGAGAAATGCCTTGGGGTTCCAGTGGCAACATATTAGGGGCGAGACAAACTCTTTGATCACTGCACGACCCCTTCAATGAATTTGTAACTTTCATCCATTTAATCAGGCCAACAAACATCTATATATTCTCACATTCACAATTCTTCATACAGTGTGGGATTCATTGGTGAGGATTACTAGGGCCCTGGGGTATATTTTTCCTAGGGGAACACTGATGGTCATGGAATTGGTTGCCCATACTAGCCAAGCCGATGGACTCCCGATTTATGGTGGAACCGTCAGTGGGACCAAAAATAAAATCACCATGTCTGAATTCGATTTTGGGGATCAATATAATAGAATGGGACTAGACCTAACAAACAAAACACTGAATGAGTAACCTGTGGATGAGTTCTTGGAGGCTTTCCCTGAATATGATCCCACCGACCCTGAGGATCTGGATGAGACAACTTCCAATAAAGAGGACAACAAGGCTCTCAATCACCGGTCATTAAGGATGATCAAGATCTACATTGGGGAAACTGTGAAAGAACAATGGATAGAATAAATGGGGAGGATTCATTACCGGATACACGAACTATGTGTTGGAGTAGTAGATTGCAGAATTCCTCATTTGTTTATCCAAGGCATAATGGTGGAGAAAATGTTGGACCCTGACTATGGCCTTGGTTTGGGCTAGCTATAGAGGTAGCCCATGAACTTCCAGTGATTCCAAGAGGATGAAAATGAGATATAGTGATTGAGGGTTCCGAACAGATGAGGCAAGCCTCTAAAGGGATGGAAAATAACTAATCTGATGAGGATTTGTTAAGGATTGTGGATGTTATAATATTCCCTACTTCCATATTGGTGGATAGAGATCTTAATAAGTTATAGGTGATCCTGGAAGCCACAAGACAGATAATGGCGGAGCCAGGACACTCCATTGAATAGGTCAACCCATCTATATAATTGGCCAATCATTGGGAACTATAGTTTGTGAGAACTCAGTAATGTACTATCATTATTTTCTTGTTTATGTTTCCTGAGTGAATGATTTTTTTATTAGTTTAGGTTTTCTGCATATCCATCATATTTGTGAAATATCATGTGATCTATCCCTATGCTCACATGGGTCGTGACTGATGTGAGAAAAAATGGATAACCAAATCGTTTTTCTGCTTAAATATGACAGCGCTGACCAGGCTCTAGGAATTCAGGATCTATAAAATCGATCTAGATTTTTGGGAAGAAAGTTGGAGGTCTGATTAGGGAATTAAGTTATCAGAGTAGTCGAATAGACATTTTCTCAACATGCTCTAGTGCACGAGTAGGGTAACTCCAGGGGAATTAGAATCAATCTGACCATTAGGGAGTGGAAAGCATAAATCATCATACCCAAAATTTTTGAGAATTGAATGGATTATATGAAAAGGAAGGATAACTGTTGAACATGTTCGAAACATAGTAACCCCATTATGTTAGCCTGAAAATGGGATAAAAAATTAGGACTCACCGCTGACCATGTTCAAAACATTAGACCAAAATAGAAATGTCATCCATAGTCTTCAGGAACATTGGACCCAGATGGTAGGAATGTCATAGGATGAGAATCCATACTATTTGAAGGATTCTTCAGGTATAGAAGAGAACGAGGGTCGAAATAATGGGCACACAAAGCGTGTAGGGTGGACTAATGAGTTTTTTGAATGGTGTCCAATAGTATTGAAATTACGCCATAGTGATGAACTCACATTATGTGAGAATTTTTTTTGATAAGGGCTCATATATATTTCGTGAAAGGATCTCATTGGGGAGAACCTAGAGCATCCCTCACTTTTTTTCATATCAATAGGGACAATAGACACATAGTTTGACGTCGTATAGTGTAGAAGATGCACGTCGTTTTATGGTCATAATTCCTGGACCACATATAATAGTTTAAAGTCATTTTCCATGGATCATAGGCTAATATTTTTAGGTCATATACATTGGACCATGATCGGGGATTAAGGTCCATAATGGTTTCTCAACATAGGGTTGGGCCTAAGGCTAAATTTCTATGCATCACTACATATCTAAAAAAGAATAGAATCAATCAAAATGTAGTTCTTGAGCACATAATGGTTAGAGACCAATGATGGTAGGGGTAATCCTCTCTGGCGAGGAAACCGATGCATCCCATAACTATCATGGGGAAACCTGAAATTGTTCTGGGTAGGACCGCAGCCTAATTTCATGTGTTGATTACAGCAATACCCCAAAGGGAATGTCTGGTGTAGTACTTATCCCGACGCGAATGGGGACTATAATTGTCAACACCAAACCACATGATCCCAATTGGAGTATTTATACTATAGACCAAAGGTGGCCTCACATGGGGACGAACTGGAGGTAGAGTTCTCAGGAATTCTTACATACTCCATTAGGATGGGAATCAATACATACATAATTCTAAGAGTGCAGTTTATATGTCATTTAGGATGAAATTCATGTGTGGTTCAATTACACCTATACAAATCCTAAAAATCTCTATGCCTAAGGGAGTTGTGCTCGATGTGGGAAACAAAGTGTCGTGATGGGACTTTCCTAGTATAGAGAGGCACACATTAGGGGAAATGGAATTCTATGTTACTGATGACCCAAGATAGTTGACCCACCTGGTTAACGCACATAGTTGCACAGATGTGTAAACCCTAGTGTGATAGAATTCCACTTGAACACAAGGGAGTAGAAAAAATGTGAATCATGACACCCAAGATTAGGATATCAAGGAAGGTGGTGTGACAATAAACGATAAATATTGACCTTGTTCAAAACACAACATCTGTTTCACATAATCCTGGCTTGGTGATAGATAAATGAGGGTCGACCACTGAAAATGTTCCAAACATTGGACCTGTTGCAAAATGTCATATGTGGTATTCTGGGGCGTTGGCCCAGAACGGTTGGTGAGACATATCGGTATGAGACCAGGACATTATGGGGGTCCCTTCAGATGTGTAAGTGGATGGGGATCCAAATAATGGGATA
This sequence comes from Viscum album, assembly GCA_963277665.1. Taxonomy (NCBI): domain Eukaryota; kingdom Viridiplantae; phylum Streptophyta; class Magnoliopsida; order Santalales; family Viscaceae; genus Viscum; species Viscum album. The sequence goes on from OY728122.1 coordinate 605,403,828, forward strand.
ATTATGTGTGGACATGAAATGAATATATTTCCAAGAAAACATTTAACACTTTTTTCACTTTCCCATGGTGTATTTGAGTATGCTAATAAGACATGATAAAAATAGGGAGTCGAACCCATTTTTAAGGAAACAAGTCATGGGGATGCAAACTCCTAGTTTAAGGTCATATAGTAGAGCATTAGGAGGGAAATTTGTTTAGTGGAATGTTCGTAGGGTGTTGAAGTAGCAAAACACGTCGTGTAGTTCACATTGGAAGATATTAGTTTATAGTCGTAGAACTAAGAACACATTGGGAAGAGACAAGGGAGACACATGGTTTGGTTGTTGAAAAAACAGATAGGAATGAGGAACCAGGTGGTAATAACCACACGACATGATCCCACGGTCATTGATAACAGACTGTTATGGAATGGATCATGGGAGACACATGGTGTGACCATTGTAAAACTGAATGGGAATGAGGATATTAGATGTTTCTATCCCACCATGTGATCCCAAAGGTGATTTTAAGTTGAGGGACCAAAAAGGATAGTTCTGATAGGCCCGACGAAAAGTGCATGTGCGTTCCTACAATCCCCTTTTTGATGGGGATCAAGAGGTACATATTTCTTGAAAATGGCATGGTAGGGTACCAAGTCCAAGGGAAATACCGTAGTGTAGGTCTGTCCAATATACAAAAAGAAGCCACATTTGAGGGATCATGTTTTCTCATCAGGGTGGATGTATGATGTTTCTTTCTGTAAATCAGCAAACCTATTATGGGGAATGTGGGCATCGATTTAAGAATCAAGATATATATAGGCCTTGATAGGACAATCCCACAAATTTTATCATCTCATAGAAAGGATGCAATAGTTTAAAGTCATGTGGGACCATGCATTATAGTATATGTTCATCTGTCTTGGATATAAACATAAGATCGTGGTTTTAGAGGGAATTTGAAAGGTGTGATAAAGAATACCCAACATCAATGGGTACTCGGACCAGAGCACAACACACACAAAACCAAAGGGGAAACCATAAGACGACATTCCAGAACTGATCTGATGATGTTGGGGTAGACATGAAGATAATACTTTTGGGTGTTACTATGCATCCCATGCTGATGGGAATCAAGAAATATGTAGTTCTGAAATTGTATTTTAGTGTTATGTGGGATGAGAGATAGAAGATTATTTCTCAAGAAAGTAAATTATGTGGTTAGGATATTGAAAAACTCCATGTGAATGAGGACAGAAGACCACATATTACACACTATTAATTCCTATAAAAGTCCTTAAAAAAGGCCGAACAGAAGATATATTTAGTGGATCCTGAGCTGGGCCCTGAGAAAAAATGTCTAGGAATTCCTACAATATCCCATAATGATTGGAATCAATCCATATATAGTTCATGAGAGATATCATAGTTCAAGGTTTTAGATCTCGAACCACTGTAAGTGAGACTCTTTCAAAAGGGAATAAACCATGACCAAATTCCTAATCCCATGTGATCCATGCTAAATGTGGGAAACAATGGTAGATAAGGTCTTAGCAACACATGGAGTACTGAGAAAGGGGAAATGGTATAGAGCCTCGAATGACACCTCACTGTGGCTTCGTCCTCTTAACGCACAAACACACACTGAGGGATAATACAAAGAGTGTTGAAATTTAACTTGAACATGATTGAGTGCATGAAGATGTGAATCATGAAACCATTATTTAAGGATTATTGGAGGTGGTGTAAATATGGAGGAATAATGTTGACCATGTTCTAAACAAAACATCTGTATTGTGTGACCTGAAATGAGAACAACAAATGAGAATCGACCACTGACCAAATTCTCAATGAAGGACATGTGTCATGTTGTCATTAAAAATACATGGGGACATTGGGTTGAGAAGTAGGATAGCCATGAGGCCTTGTAACCATGTTGTTCACGACTCCATTGGACTGTGAAATTTGATGAAATCCTAAATAAAGTGAATCAAAATGCATGGAAATGGATGAAAACATGTCAAACATAGATCCCAACACTCTAGGTTCTGATCTAGAGTCCACTGGGGCATGTTGGAGAATTTCCGAAGAGGGTCAAGGGGCCCAATTTGAGATCATATGACTTGAGAAGATGACTAGAGGAAAGGGGGGTGAAGAGATATTAAGATGGAGTTATGATTCATGGCTATTAGAAATACAATGTGAATGAGGACATGGACCCAGACAACAACACATACCACCTCTCATAGTGCTCAAACCAAGGGGACATGGAGATGATGTGGATTCTAATATATAAAGATATACTTGAAAACGAAATTTATGGTCGTCCCTACGTATCCCATGAGGATGAAAATCATGACATACGTAGGTTTGGAAAATGTCATGCAGTTTAACATCATTTAACAAGGAAAAAGATTTTAGGGGGATCAAAAAGATGAATTTTAATTTCACAGTGAATAACCCGGTGTGAATGAAGGAATAATCCCAAAAACGCCTCACCATTCATATTCTCCAGAGAGAACTCATGCCAAGTGGCCAAGAGAAAGAATAGATTATCCTTAACTGGACCTAAAGACAAAATGTCTGGGTTTACCTATGTATCCCATGAGTATGTGAATCAAGCCATACATAGTTTCAGAGGATGTCAGGTAGTTTAATTTCAAGTGACAAAAACATGGTTGATATTAGATTGTGGTCATATGGATTGGACCGTAGATGCCCAATTTAATTTTTTGTGCTTGGGAAAGAGAGTTAGAAAGGGTGAATCATCGTGCCTATCATTTGGGAGTCAACAAAACAGAAATCATTATTGAGGAAAATATTTTACCATGTTCGCAACACAGTATCCTTATCATGTAACATGTAATGGGAACAACAAATTTGTGTCCACCACTGATCATATTCTCATCACCGGACTTGTATCAAATTTTCATCCAAAATCCTTAAAGATGTTGTCCCAAGATAGAAAGAGATCCATGTGTCCTAGTATCCATTCCATTCGAGGGACATTTGGATGTGAAAGATGATGGAATCCAAAATTATGAGATGCATTAAGTGTTTTTGTACCTGTGTAGTTTAATGTCTTACGAAATGTATAATGAAAGAAAGATGGGTGTCTCAATAGGATGTGTGTGGCGTAGAATAAACAGCCCAACGTGAAAGAGAAAATAGATTCCCTTCCACACCGCACAATCCTAAATGAGAACATGGTCCATGGTACTAAAAAGTTTGAGGGACCTAAGGCTAAGATGGGGATGAAAGGCCCCATCATGTTTTTAGTTTCATGTCAAACAGTGAGGATGGTGGTTATGTCAGCTTATGGTTATAGGGATCATACCATAATTACCTGACTCTTTATACTAGTATTTCTATAAAAAATCTTCAAATCCACCACGTGTAATTCTTGGTGAGGGAAACAAAGAATGGGATCGAGATCTCACTAGTATATAATGGTACAAAAGTGAGGGAAGAGAATATGGGGGGTTGATCCCAACCAAGCCAACACCCCTACTCAAGGTGGACTGATGATTGAAGAGACAGAAGAACAAAATGAATCACTGTAGACAATATGTGGGACATGTATGGTTGGGGATAACAATGGAGGATGGGTGTTGACCATATTTGGAACACATCATCTATATCCTTTAACCTATAATGGGAAAAACAGATGAGCATCGACCAAAGATCATATTTGAAACATGATGCATGTATCGAAATATCATTCATGACATTCTAGGATGTTGTCCTGAAATGGTAGTTGAGACATTAGGCTAAAAAAATATTACCATTCGAGGGTACATTTGGATTTGAATGTTGATGGAGACCCAAATAAAGGGGACATGTGAAGCATGATTATTCCCATGCAATTTAACATCATGCAAGATAAGAAAAAGTTCTGGAGATCTTCAAGGTGGGGAATACATGATGCACACATGATAAACCAAAAGTGATAGTGGGAAAACAATGCCCTCCCCACACCATGTATTTAAGAAACATCACGGCCATGGGGCCAAACCCAAGAGGAGATCTCAAAATTTGAGGAATGGGACTATGAATGAAATGTCCGGGCATTCATACATATCCCATGATGATGGTAATGAATCCATATGTAGCTCTTAAAGGACCATGCAGTTGAATGTCATTTGGTGAGGACATTGGAAGATTTATGAACATGATGGGTACATAGTGCAATCATTGTAAAATCAACATAAATGGGGAAAATGAAGTCTACATTGCACTATGTGCGATCCTCAATGAGTGTTATACCTAGGGGTGGTCAATGTGAAGAATTTGGGGATTAGACTATAAGATGAATCATCTGATCATTCATACATATCCCATGAGTATGGTAATTGTTCCATTTGTAGTTTTTGAGATGATGTGCAGTTTATCGTCATGCAGTGAGGACACTGATAGATCATAGATTAAATAAATAGTGCATGGACCATCAATCAGTTTATTGTAATGCATGATAAATTCTAGGTAGTTTTTCATCCTTCATCTTGAACAGATCACTTTGTTTCATGTCACAAGGAGTTGATGGGACAATTTAGAGTCGTGTGGGACAATAAAAGAGCATAACACTATAGATCTTATTATACTTCCATAGAACTCAGACCGTAACAGTATATCTATCACTCTCTGGATAACATCTTGTTGGATGGATGTTGTGTAGTTTTACTTCTTTCAGTTTGGATGGATTACACGGCTAATCATCATGCAGTGAATAAGATATAGATTACCATAATGTAGGACAATGAAATACCGAGGAAAACTACTACTGGAAGAATTCAGAATTGGTGGGAGGATTAATATGCTCACAATCCATGTTAACTAGGGAGTTAACTCGATTTGGGTAAACCTTTTGGGTTATGTAAGGTTATTCCAACTTGGGCTCTAGTTTGAGTTGTTTCCTACTAGGTATCATTAGAGTTATCGAGGCCAGCACCATGTCACCTTTTTAGGAAGAGGGGTGGTGAACATTTTTGTTGAATGATCATACTATCAGGTCCAAATGCCTTTTTAAATTATACAGCGCACAATTCCTGCTCTCATAAAGTTCATGCATTTACTTTAGATGGATCTTGGATACTTTATCTGGTGTCTGCCAATCATAGAGAGTTGTTCTTAATGATGGACACTGAATCTTGATGTGTAGGACTACCTCTGTTCTGTACACCATGGATTATAGGGCCACCTGAGTGAAATTATTAGTCGTTGTTCGATAGGACTAGATTGTGTTAGGGAGTTTATCATGGAACCTATTCATGATTTAACCAACCATCTTATGAGAAATAAAAGAAATGATTCTTTGACCATATTGACCTTCCCAGTTTCATCCTCATGATAGAGGGATGTATGGTTAGAACAGATGTTGTACATCACATTCATCTTCTCCAATTCGGCTTCCCAGAAGGTGGTGTCGTTTTCAGTGAGGATAGCATGAGGGTATCCGAATTAGACAGTGATTTTGGAGGCGACATATTCAATGATGTAACAACCCCTGACCACTTTGATAAAAATGGCTTCATCCCACTTGAAAAATAAATCAATACTATTCCGGATGAACCTTCAATGGAGAGCTATCATAGGTTGATTTGGTCCCATGACATCAAGTACCTTGACCACAATGTGCCAAGAGTACTTGGTAGTGTGGAGAGGCTCTCACAGCCTGTGCACATAATTAGCTTGGATTTGGAATTCATGGAACCTCTTGAAAAAATAAATACCTTCATGGATCATAGAAGAAAAAAATACCCCAAATTCTAGATCTGGTGATAGATTTTTGCCTTTTCTAAGGATCCTTGTAAGAAACATATTAAACCACATTTATGACCTGAGAAATATCTCCTCATTCATTGAAACAAATGATAACCACATAAAACCCACATCTGTAGAGGATATGCTCAATATTGGAACCACTCCAGAGGGTGAACTACAATGCGTGATGTCGGATTCTATTTTTCTCAGCTCGATCTGCTGGGAGATTACAGTGATGGAGATACATAATAAAGGGATTGCTTCATTTAGGATTAACATCCTACAATGTGTCAGGGGGACCGGGGGTTCCTAACGGGGAGGCACCAGTAGTCATGTTGCCTACCTACATGCAATATTTGTCATCCGTAGTAATATAAGTGACGACTCTCTGATTTTTTACATAGATAAAAAATAATCATGATCAGGCTCTAAGAGTGATGTGGACAATCTAGTGAATGGGTCATCTCGAATATTATATGATAAAGGGACATGAGTAATATCTTACTGATATGAGAACTGGACCATCACCTAGTAGGTACATTGAAACAGTGTTATGACCTCTAGCTTCCTGATGTCGTAGTCACCATTGATCTACTTGATGACATGTTTGGAGTCCCCTTTCATGTGTAGGTGGGGAACACAAATCACAAGGTCCAGCTCAAGACTAGTAATGACTGAATTATACTCTTCATCAAAGTTTTTACAATGTTTTAAAAATAGTATTGAATATGGAAGAATAGATTGTGTTGAAATGGTGAAGGTGATACCTAGGCCCACATTGTAGAGACTAGGACCATTGATTATTCTTTCGTCCTGGCTTTGGGAAGAACCAACATTGTTCATTTTTCAATGCATAATGGCCTGATCTCCTGAGAGGATTACCTCATCTATAAAATCATGATCCAGAGAAAGGCTCCAAAGAGATGGATGGGTGGAAAGGATGTCTAAAAATTATTATCTCTTGATGGAATTCTAGCAAAAGAAGATGACGTAAAACTTCTAGAGGATCACTAACCACCGAGATAGATGGCCTGTCTAGAATGGGATGTTCAGAAGGTGCATCAACATATCCACTTGGGACACTGGCATTATCTCATGGTGTTGTAGGTAGTTTTTCAATTTATGCACTATGAATACCATCACAAGGTATCTCTTCTCTATAGTGGAATATATATTCTCTATATCATGGAGCATGTGGCTGAGATAGTACAGGTTGTTCTCCGTTCCCTCATTTTTCATATGGAAATAAGGGCACCAAGATAACATTCTAGAGTGGTCACATAATGGACAAAGGACTCTCCAAAATGTGTGGTATCAGGATTAGAGGCTATAAAATGTATCGCTTTATCTCAAAAAAAAGTATTTTCATACTCCTAATCCTAATGTTAATAAGAAAATTTTTCATGATTCTGAATAATGAATACACATTAAACCTAGATATGTGATGATTCGTTGAATGTAGTTTATGTTTCCTTGAATGCCTTGAAGCCCCCAAAAGATTCTAGGTGGAGACATCTGACTGATGGCCTTGATCTTATTCAGATAGATCGTAATGCCTATATATCTAACAATGAAGCTGGGAGTCTTTCAGAAGATGACCCCAAAGGTGAACTTCAATGGGTTTATCTTCAGATGTAAAGAACGGAGGAATACAAAAACATTTTCAAGATTCTTAAGATGGTCCAGATGATGGTGAGATTTGACCACCTGATCATCCACATAGTACTCCACCAATATCCTGAGGATCAGAATAAATATGAAATACATGGAATGCTAATAGGTGGCCCTATCATTATTTAGACAGAAGGGAATTACATAGTAGATGAAAGTACCATGTGGTTCATGGAAGGATGTACACTCTTCATACTCATGTCCCTTTATAATCTAGTTATACCAGAATAAAAATCAATGAATGAAAGAGCATATAACCTAGAGGTGTCATCAATCAATAGATTTATCGCAGGAAGAGGAAAATTATTATTTAGTTAGTGACAATTGAGATCCCAAAAGTCAATGTTGTCTCTGATTTGGCCATTATTCATTCTGACATGCACGAAGTAAGCCATCCATTTGGGTTAATGTACCTCATTGAAAAAGTTGGCTTTGATGAGCTTATCGACCTCGACCTCAACCATGGAACCGGGAAAAAGGTGCCACTTTATGGGAGGCTCTTTGAACCAGTGATGACTTGCTGGATAATAGAGGAAATTGATGATGGCCTAAGGATATATTGTTGGAATCTCATTATAACTCTAGGAAAATATCTCATGATAATTCTTCTGGATGTCCTCGTAACACTGATGCTCTATGATAGTCTTAGTGGCACTAATAAATGTTGGTTATGGATCCTTATAATTACTGACGTTCAACTTTACCAATTTGGCGACCATGGTGGTGACCCCCTATATGATCGCAGGAGGAGTATCCTCCAAATAATCTTCATCATTCATAGTGGTGGGATATTTAGAGGGATAAAATTCATTCGAGTCAACAGATCGTAATGGGACCCTGTTTCCATCCTGATCAGTGGTGGACACCACGTTGGGGAGCTTCTATACTACCGATATCATAACGATGAAAAATTTCATCCTGATCCTATGTGGGCTTCGACCCAACGATCAATTCTTGATGATATCAAACCAACAGTGATGTTTAAAGATTAGTTGTTTTATCCCTGTCCAATGAATATTGTCAATTCCATGGGGTGGACATCTCGATACATTATGGGAGTAGGTAGCTCTAAGACCACCCAAGCTTTATTTTTATAGGAATACAAGGTGACCTAATAGTGTCCCATAGACATTGGAATGTTTGTTCCCATCGTTGTAGAAATAACAAAGCATTTACCTACGTCTATGGTCATGGCTTCCAATGGGTGGATCAAAAAAATGTAGTCATTATCTAGGACTCTCCATGGGTTGGTTGTAGAAGTAACAAGTTAATCATAGTTCGCCTAATTCTGTTTTTCTAATTTTCTTGTAATAGTCATTATGGAGGTATAGGGTTTCAAAAGATGAAAAGAGATACTCATCACCTTGGAGTACACCCACTCGACCATTAAGGGTGTACTTAAGTCATTGGAGATATGATGAAGGGACTTTTTCATACACCTAGATCCACGACCTACCATCAATGCCCTATAAGAAGTATCCTATGAGACTACCAGGAACATAGTGCTGGAAAATAGTGCACTGAACTGGGTTATTAGGTGGATCATTCGAAATATTATATGATCCATCTTGTCATAACATTAAATTTTCAGGTCAAAGGGACTCAGATCATCCACATATAGCCACATCATATAGAGTATATAGGTCAAGATAAAGTTAATCACAGAGCCTGTCTCTGTAGGTCAACGATGAAGATCCATGCAATTGAAATGGCCAGTGATATACAATGGGTTGATATTCCATTATATGGGAGAACCTTCATCTTCTATAGAGAGGGAGATAATTTCTATACATTTATAATGCTTGGATACTTTATCATGGAAAACATGTGTTGCTGCAACCTTCATCTAAAATTTGAGTGGTCTTCTTAAAGCCTATGAATGAGTAACATGCATAAATACTGACTAATGAAGTGCCTCAAGGATATAGAGACTTGCAGGTTTTCTTTCAAGATTCATAAGGATATCATACATATATTCCAATTGCGATCTTTTTTTATAGGAGGTAGTTCAAAGGAAGGATGTATAGTGGGACATTCTGGCTGAACTGGCGACCGACTGATGCTGGGAATGTACTGCTGCTCAGTAGTCAAAAAACATGGAGAAACTGCCGGATGAGGGCTAGATGGATGATGATGATTCTAAATAGGAAGTGGATTAATGTATCACATTCATGGTGGCTCCCCCTGTTCATGTAGCACAAACAACTAGGAAGGAGGACCTGATGAAACCAGATATGGAGGTTGTCCGTAGTGTGCTCCACAAAAACCATGTTGTCTAGTTTTGGTGGCATGAAAAACAAGGATGGAATTATTGATCAAGGAATTACTATGACTTACATAACAACTACTCCATCAACACTAGAAACATATTATAATGTTTGGAGGAACCATATGATTTTCTTTATCTTCGGGAATTATGTAAAGGATTACTAGCTCCACAGTGTTATCCAAAGCGTACCGTTGATTATCACAAGAGAAATCCTCCATAAATTGATGGATTATATAAAATTATCCAACACATGGGGCATGAAATCGCTGAGGGTGAGAGATGATGATGACATTGGTGGGGGAATCTTCACCCACTTGCGTAGTTGATTCATTCCCTTTTGGGAAGAGGAAGGTTGAGATGTCGATGAAGAAGTAGTCGCTATGGCTGATGTGACATCTTCTGAAGTCTCAGGTCAATTAAAACATGCATAGATAATTCCCTAAGTTTGGGAGACTACCTTACGAGACAAAAATATATTCTATTATTGAGACTAACAGTTAGGAACCCGCTACCACTGACCTTCACTATCGATGTTGCTGTTAGGATTCATGTACACACATTCCACCTATGATGGGGTTGGTCCTAACCTGAATATGTTGTTATCAACCTGGTCTTGATGATAGTCTTTAAAAACATTGCACTGCTTGAGGGCATTCCCCAGGATATGATGATAGGGGTAGTAATTAGGGCGATCCATGAGATCATTCTTTTCCAGTCTCCATTATTCTGACAACCATAGAATTCCATGTTTCAAAGAACATCATAAGTATTCATGGACCAGAGATTCATTAAATGAGTAAGTATCAATCTTTCTATCCAGGTAGGGGTCTCTAGGAGCTGGGCCCTGATGAGGGACTAGAGGAGCCTAGCGACGAGGTGGAACATAGTTCTCTCTCCTCTGTGGTGGCAGCACGTTATCCAGGGGAAACTATCAATTCAGAGGTGGTTGATGATGCTTTAGAGGTTATGCCTATGGTGGATGGCCTCTACAAGGCTGTGCAGGTGGTTACACTAGCAATAACTCCAGAAACATAGGGGGATCTACTTATGCTACAACGACGGGCTTTTTTATAACATCCCTTCTAACAAGATATATAGGAGGAAAGAGGTATTACTTTATGGATAGCTACAAGGAATCCTCTAGACGCTGGCTATTCTCAATGAAATCCCAAAACCCCATAGGTAATTTTTTGTAATAAGCGAGGGGACCGGTTCGTTCTTGAAATTCCCTACACCTATTTTCAAAAGCTATTCCTGATTCAATAGCATATGAAGGGAGAAGTTGAGGGAATTCCACTAGGAGACAAAGTCTGTGACCCACTCATTAGGCATATTCATGAAATAGAAGAGGTCTACAATACTCATCCTTATTGCGGTAGAGTTGAACTGGAAAAGAAACATCATATAATGATCCTCCCTGCAGACTTCTAACACAATGGATAGCAGGATGATCTAGAAAAATGTGGGCCCTTCCAATGTTTTTATGAAACAGGAATGTTTGTTGGCCATTTTTTTGTTGGAGTTCTCAGAACAATTACACACCTTGAGATGAAATTGGACGAATTTTTTAGTGGATATACCATCCCATTAATGGTGGAAGAGGTTGGGTTTTGGAATCCCGGGGGGTGTTGTAATATCATCCACCAATGATGAATATGGATTTCCATCAGGCAGGATTTCCACATGTTGGGTTTCCACAGGCTTGAGTTGGGAAATGAGAGCTTCCATTAGTTCATCTATATAGGGTTCCAATATACATGAGGATCCATGACCATCAATACATGGGAAGGTTCTCTAACATGACATGAATGCCTAGTGGCTGATGGAGTGGCTGTCCGGATGACCTTTGGGACTACTGGGGGAACGACCAGTGGAGTGACTGGGAAAACCTGAGTTAGATAATGAATATTATCAAGTATTTCAAGTGGATTTGGTGATTAATATCTTAAAACCTTTACAGATTCTCTAGATTTTACCCAATCTATAATGTTGGGATAATCATGGTCACTTAGTGGCAAGTCGCAAAAGTGAGTGTTAACCAGCCCCTACTGCCCCAGTCAATGGTAATTGTAGTCTGGTCACCTTGTTTCAACACATTAAATGAAGAGTTTATTGACCATATTTTTCTATTTTGTACGATATTTATACAACATGGAATTTTTTGGATCATCCTCCGTCTTTTTAACTATGCCAGATAGGTCTGAGAGTTTGACGACCACAAACTTCTCTTCACACTTATTAGGATTCTGGCTGAGGGCTAATGACTTTGTAGGTACGGGAAGACCTAATAATTTTTTTTTCAATAAAGTATGATCCGTAGTGTATAAAATTGGTGTGGCAACCCATCTGGGGGTATGTTCTCTTCAAGTATCTCTAAATAGTTCTCGACCTTTGATTCGTCATCTATGTTACTAAAGACTGTACATGGAGGCATTTCCTCAATATCACCTGAAAAGTTAGGCTTGTGCTAGATGTAATTGAAATTAAGGGGAACATACATCCCCCAACCATAGATCTGAACGTGTGGGGGGGGATCCTCCTTGATAAATATACAGTTCACTTTAAATCCCTAAACGCATCATTGTAGGAGGGCGCGATGGCGATCAGACGACTCAAGGCACTAGGCCACTAAGAGCACTGCCACGTAGTCCATTCATAATTCCTTGAAAAAATATTCAATGTGTGCCTAAATATTTTGTGAAATTCACCAATAGATGATGGTAGAGGTGTGTCACCATGTGGGTTTGGTGAAAGAAAGTGGCTTCTTCAGTGGTAAGTGATTCAGGTGCACAGATGGTCGCTGTTGCAATTGGCGAGAACAAATCTGGGAAATGATCCACGTCAAGGATGTCCTAAAATATCATAATCTCATAAATTGGATATGGTGTTTGGTTAAACCATTCATCTACTATGGGTTGTTGAGGGAACGATAAGGATACTGAAGGGGACTGCTAATAAGGAAGATTGGTCGGTGGAGATAATAGAGAGAAAGCTGAAAAATCATTTCATCTTGGGCCGTCATTCGATGAATGCAACAACTAAGACACAATATATTGTTTCAACAAAAAAGTATCTGAAGCATCCCACACAGGGGATACAGTTACAGATGGTGGCTAAGGTTGTTTTTCATCCTCTATCGGTCCCCATAATAACTCATTGATATCACTTAACGAGGTAGTGAATGATCCTTTTGAAGATAAAGGGATTTCACAACTAGACCGAATGAAGAGGCCAAATCATCCACTTCAAGGATAGTTCATTAGAGGGAGGTATCAATCTGGTGAACCTCACATTCTGGGAGGATGAGGCATATACAACTTGTTCCAGTCCCAGACCCGACATAGAGGATCGAGGTGAAGGATCCATTACTGAATCCCATTCCACCACATAATCTTAAAATCAGATGGGTTTTATCATTGTCTAAAAATTTTCTGTATTCTTCCGTCGACCGGTACAACCCTCCCTCTTGCCTTGGGCTGGTTCTACCAGATATCTTATGGTTTCATCATGAGGAGGACCTTCGACCGAACTGGAACTGGGGCACAGAGGATGTCCACCTGGGTGAGTAGGGGTGTGAGGAGAACCTGGAAAAATGTCAAAATTAACACTAGGAGGGACTCTGTTTCCACCAGTTATAATGTGGAGGGAATCCTTACAAGATGTTTTGTAGTGCATATAAATTCCATTTGAACTAGTGGAAGCATGGGTAGTACCACTATTCTTGTTTCCCATAGCAGTTACTGTAAAAGAGGGGCCTTTGTACTGGTCATAATGAACACAGGTAGGACCATTGTATTGTTCCCCAATGAAACATGGTAGATCTCTGCTTCTCTGATTTCTCGGAATAAGAGTACCTTTGTTTGTAGTGGTAAGGATATGGGGAAGAACCCCATGCTGGTGGTTGACCAGGTGAGGAGGATCTCTGCATCGATGAAAATTTATAGGAGGAACAGCTCCATACATGGGATCATGAGTGCCGATAAAACCTCCATGCTAGATGTCATTGTGGAAGGGATTCTCTTTGCTCGAACTGATGGTGGAAAGGGGAGGAACTCAATGCTGAGCATAGGAGAGGGGGAAGACCTTCCCTCTAATTGGTGGTGGCATGGGGGGAGCTCTGTTAAAGATTTCATCACCGTGGGTCAACCCGTGATGGGATCTACCTCAATCAGTGACCAAGAGCGTCGTCCCAAACCTACATATGCGGTGGATGGGGCCTCAATCTGGTTGGTTGTATGAGTTACCCTATTCAGTAAAAATGGGCGTTGATGGTATGAATCAACGGTGTAATTGGCCACTGTACACATTGATGATGGCGCACCCTGATGGGCACCCCCCTCAGCTTTACCCCAACAGTGGTGTCTGGTTAACCAGACTGGATCCGGGGGTGCTTGTTTGTAACTCACCACTCCTCAACCTCTGGGACCAGGTGGTGGCATTGATGAAGCCTGGTGGGAGACCTCCATCACAGTCCCTGGGATGGAAAAATAGCTAAGCTGGCCCATAAACCACATACCTCATTGGCATGATGGAGTGAGTCATCAATGCGTTCTAGGGAGAGGCTTCAAAAACTATAGTATATTTGATTGGGGAGTAGTGGATCCCTGCGCGGCCCATAGGGCAGCAGTGAAAGTAAGGCACAGAATCCTCACGAACCTATCAGGACATATCTCAAGTTGGGATAATCCCTTAATCCTCTTACCTTCATATGAGGACATTAATCACCCTCCTATGAAGGAGTTTGTATGGGTAAATAGATAGTGGCCACCCAGAAGCCATGTATATAGAGGCATTATCAGGAGACATGGGACTATACAGGATTGCCACGTTGATGTAGCACTGACCCCTACATCGGCCGATGGGTGGTGATAATATTCAAAACAAAGCGGCATGGGTCCTATAAAGAAGGAATATTTACCTATTAGCACCGCAAGGAGGAAAACAACATCCAGTTCCCCAAAATCATTCTATCTCCCACATTTGGTAAGAAGTATACACACTAACAACATCACATACTAGGATTTCCAATGTTCAACTACCCCAATCTTTGGTGAGATTCATCCGAGGACCATTTTTTTCTTATTGGGGCATATCGCCTTATTTATGAATCTAGTGACTCACATATCCACTCATGTATCGAATGATGCTAATCTCCAAATTGAGTAAAATAGATTCTCATTGGTTTCACCATTTCTATTTTTTCCGATTTCTATGGGGTGCACATCCGTTCCTAGAGGACATGCTACGTTGTTTTCCTACATTCCTTCTTTCCAATGGCAGAAAACATCCATCACATATTTATGGATTCTTTCTGCTTGATTGAAACAGTATAATGGGTTGTTGGTATCTATTTATGGGGATTCCACCTTGGAACTTGTTACCTAATCTGGGTCTCCCTTAATGATTATGTCGCTGTTCATGAAACTCTTCCAGGTTCCATATTTTGTGGATGCCTATTAATCAAACTTCCTCTGTCTGGACATTCCAAGGGTTCAATTCATGGATCCATCCTTCAATCAGCGGAGTAGTCATGTTGGACCTCACTGGTGTGCCTAGATGAAGAGACAATAGTGCTTATGGATTTCTTCCCATTATAATAAGGCTTCTCAAGGTCACGGGAGGACAAGGAATCCCTCGTCGAGTGCGTGTAATTTTATTCCATAGGATTGCCTTTGGTTTTTTCCTCATCTTACAATGTTTAACCAAGGGTATTCCATGAGTTTAATTTCTAGTAATGATAGATCTGAATGATCATAACACATACGGTAGGGGATCAGATAGGTGCATCCCCAAAAGGGAGCACATAGAGAGTTTAATGGATGAGTGGGTAAAACATCTAATGAAGATGTATCTTAGGAATCTTGGGTCCCTATTAAGGGGACACCAGAGTCTACCTTTGGTTGTAATTGAACCTCAGGGAGGTCTCCACCGTACTCAATCCTGGGAGAGATGGATCAAAACTCGTGTATTTCCGAAGAGTGATGAATCGAGGTGTACACATAGGAAAACAACAATGTGACTTGTAGGGGCATATGGAGGGATATCAGCCCATCTCAAGAGGGACATACCTTGTTGGATGGTTATGGATTATGTGGGGCTTACACGTGGTTAGTAGCCAAGGAGGATTTCATGATCTCACAGGGATGTGGTGGCCTGGTTAAGAATCCTGATTGACCATGGAGGGTTGGATTAACTAGGCGGAGAATGAGATGGAACCATCGTGAAAATAATGGTAGTATTGGGATTGAAACTCGAAGAGGCTTCCTACATATACCCATTGTTGGAAATCAATGTCTACGTAGTGAGGTGGGGTGAAGGGACACCTGAGGAGGGGACTTGTGAGAATGGATTTTTGAATGGGACCTATAGGAAGTGGAAACTCCGGGTTGGGGAATGACCTTCTCGAAACATAGAGGATCATGGGAGAGATGAGGATTGGACATGAACGATGGGATTGATCAACAAGGAGACTACCTACATATCCTCTTGGCTGGGAATCGAAGTCCACATAGATCAAGGTGAGGCATGGAATCAGGGTGTTCACAAAAGACATCGACCTGATGACATACTCTGGCTTATGCATGGTTAGTGGCCCGAGAGTTGGTCTAACACCACAAGGGAAAACCTAGATTACAATTCCCAATAAAGGGATACACCAAATTCTACTAGTGTTTTGGGATGAACCACCACATGGCTTCTTATGTACTCTGTCTATTTGACATTGATAAAAACCCACGTAGTTTGTTGTGAGGCATAGGATCAGGGTGTTCTTGGAGGACAACAACCAGAAGATAATGTTGGGGGATTACGAATGGTTAGCAGTGTAATATTTTTCTAATTACCATGGGGAATAGATATTTGAATTATGAAAAAATGTATTATAATGGATTACTATAGATTGGGATTTAACCTTCGAGAGGCTTCCGATATACACTTTCTAGGAGACAGGGATCATAACCAATATAGTTCAGAAGGGTACAAATTAGAATAATGCATGATGAAAGAGGAATAATGTTTAACATCATGAAGTATTGGGGTGGACCGATGTGATGTGGTAAGGAATAATAGGTAGTCTATTGATCCTCATAAAGGCTTCCAATGTACCATTCTTGGAATAGGGAAAGGATAAACATCCACATAGTGCGTGATGAGGGTCTTGGGGCTTTCACTGAAAGGAGAAAAAAGGAAGATGATATAGTCAGTACATAATTTTACCCCATGTGAGTCATGCTCTGTTTGAGAAACAAGAGGCAACAAGGACCTAATTATCCTATTGTGAAAGGTGTATTCGTATGGAACAGATCAGGGCTTCTGCTTTGTTACCAGCTCATGGAGATGGATATTGGGACTTACTTCAGGATGGAGTCACAATGGAGATCAACCCCATAGGGATAGGGATGATGTAACAAAGGTCCACTTTCCCTTATCTAATATGATCATTGTGCACCGAAGATGAGAGGAGGAGCTAGGATTCTACCCCCCACATGAAAGTCTAGGGGCTTATACCGAGATGGTTTCCCTTCCCCGTGGATAGATTCCACACGAGAAAATAGGATCTCATTCCTTGTGAGGATGTTTTCAATCCTAAGGAGACCATTATCCATGATGAATGTCTGAGATGGGGCACCCCATGTATATTTCATAGGGGGATGATAGTGATTAATGTCATGCTCTGAGAAAAATGGAACTTGGAACATTAACATCCTGCACCTCAAACAATGAGGATTCACACCTCACCCCTAGCACCTACATAACTGATACCCACCCACACTTGGGGAAGGGAAGGTATCATCAATTTAATGGTGATGAGGTGTTATGTAGTGATCTATTTGGGGGATCTCATTAGAATGGCTATGCGAAGAAGCAATATCCATTAGTGTGCCTTCGGAAAGTAGCATGAGGAGATGGAAAAAATATATGAAAAACTAACCAAGTGTCCATGAAATAACTTCATACAATCTTGGAGGTCCATATGGGAGAGGGGTTTGCGAAGCAAAGTGGTTTATAGGAAGGGACCATGCGATGCTCTGGTACCCCCCAAAGTTGAGAGAATTTGCGAATGGCTATGCGTCGCAAAGTGGTGTTCCTAGACTATTCATGGGTTATACATTCATAAAATGGGTTCTTTACGAAGTGAAAGTGATTTTGTGGAGTAGGAATTCGTGGAGCATGGGTTCCCTTAAAAGAGTGGCACTGTGAAGCAATGTACTTCGTGAAGCATAGTGATCCTACCTTGGCATGGGGATCACGTGGGTGTGGATGGTATATCGCGAAGCCTCAGTACATAGTGAAGACTCAATATCCCTTAGGGACCTCCTTCCTTTGAGATGCCCTATAGGCTCTACGAAGGGAATCCCTACATGAACCAGGTTTTTATTTGAGATTAGGGAAAGGTGCATCAAAATACTCAAGTACCTTGAAGTGATCATTTGATCAAAGTTTCACATACTAGAGGGTGATTCACAATTTTATAGATAAAATGGTGAATGGTAGGGGTATTTTTCCTTTAGGTTTGAGGGAATCCTGTTTTATAAAGTCATGTGGCGGCGCGAAGATCTAATAGCTCGTTGAAAACCCACATTTAAATTTTCAACCAGATGAGATTTGTGTCATGTTTGTCATAACCACATAGTTGGACTCCATCCCATCCTCAATGAAGAGTCCTTATAAATTCACTCCCCAAAACTAATGGAGGCTTTTATCAATTTCTAAGGGATCACATAGGATATCTAGTTCTCTCCATAATGTGGATATTTCTATAAATTATGTTATAATTGTGGAGTCCTCCTCCTCATTTATTATCCGGTGATTGAAGAGGAGGCCATGGATTCACACTAGCTAGGGTGATGAAGGGATTCACGAAGGAGATTCGTGTTGTTTCCCTTCATTCATTGGATTCCTCTTTGCATCCTTTTCCACTGATTTTATTTTGGCACCAACAATTACCAACCTAAAAAAAATAATAAAGTGGAAGATTACCTATGTACGAAGGATCTTGAAAACTTATCAACAATGAAGATCACATCAGATGATGATTATAATGATTAATATGATGATTATAAGGTACGGTATTTATATTCAATTATTTTGGATAAGTGAAGTCGATATTATTTCAATTAGAGGAAGTTTTAGATTTGTTTAGTTCTCTAGATGTAAATCCATAATATGTCCATACCAATGGTAGGTAAAAAAATTTAAGTATGATGATGATTTATGAATGTTATAATTTTGGAAGAAAACACTTAAGGATTATATAAAAATTTCAGTGGATGATAGAATTATTTTATCACTAGAAGTAAGGAAAAGTATGCAGTGAATGATACTATTAAGGGGAAATATATTTATTTAAAAAAATTAAATAAACTAATAAAAATATGAATTTTGATTTCAATAAAAAATATATTACTAAATACATATTTTAAATTAAAATAAAGAAGTATTAACTTTATGTTATGTTAATAATGATCTACCCAAATATAGAGATATGGAAGATTAATATTATAAAACAAACACATAATAAGGAATGTGAATATTATAATAAGACACCCTGAATGATTGTGGACATCAGGTGTTATATCAATGATTTATAGAATTATAAAAACACAATTTTTTGAATAAATTAAAAAAAATGAGATGTCAGATACTGGTACAATAGAATATGTTTAGTAGGAAAAGAGAACTTTGTTTACAGAAGAAAATTACATATATCAGAATGAGTTTTAGTCAGAGAAGAAAAAAGTTGATGAGAAAGTTATTAAATAATTAGATAGAACAATATTAGAAGGATAACTAATTTTTATATTATTATGAAATTCCCAATAATTTAGTTGATGATAGATGAAAATAAAACACAAAAATATTGGATGATGTATCTTGTAGTGTGTTTATTAGATGATTGAACCTTTTAAATATGATACCACAGAATATATGATTTCAGAGAAATTATGGTTGAAGGAATTGGTTGTTGAGATTTCATTTCAGTAGAATGTGAATCACTATAATAAGATTTAGATCTATAAACTTCTGTTCTAATGTATAATAAAACCCAATGAGTGAATAATTCAATGTATGTAATAGTCTATGTAAAATCATAGAAGAGGTGTGGATATTTTTATAATCACTAGATGTTTTACTTAAGGAAATTGAATTTGAAAATACCTGATGGAAAGTATCAAAAAATGATATATTTAAGTGAAGTGGAAGCAATGTGTTTTATCTACAATCAAAATACAATATAGCATGAAATAAGGAGATCATATTTTAATGGTATCACAGATAATATATAATAATAGTTAAACAGAATTTTAATATTATTTTGATGTAGTTTCATTTTTTTTGTTGAAATGAGAGAGAACATACTTGAATTATTACTATATATTTTGATCCTAATGAAAGCACCATAACCATGACAGTAGTTGAATGGAAGAATATGGAAATTTAATAAAGGATTATAGAAGCTAAAATTAGTTGATGATGTCCAGTAATTGAATGAAAATGGTGTGAGTAAAATAAAATATCCAAACCAAAATAAATACGTTTGAGATTACCAAGATCATAGAAAAAAAATTTATGATGTAGAAGGAATAAAAAGGACACATCCATACACATTAAATATATTTTTTAGTTTTATGTCCTGAAAATATTCTCATATATTTGAGCTTCCATTAGGTTTAGAGTGTTATAGAATTAATTCATAACTTATAGAAAACAAAATCCCACTCTCTAAAAAGTGGACACATCTATCATCTAATCATTTTCCCCTAATAGAAGAGTTTTGAAAATAAAACCTGTTTTATTTTCATTAACTATCCCAGTGACTTACAAATTGAATTCCCCATTTCCATTAGACATCAGTAAACCCTATTATTGTTTTTAGAATTTGGGATTAGTACAAAATGCACAATAAGGGACATACAAAGAACAAATACCCTAGTCTAGTGAGAAATATGATAATCCAGGAAAAACATATTCTTAAAAACATTATTTTTTAAATAGAAGTGGTAAAATGTTTTTTTAGAAAGAACATTTGTCATTACTTTTTAAAAAAATAACAATTTCTTAAAAAATAATAAATAGGAATTGAATAATCATATAGGTTCATTGGGAAATAATCTAATTGAATGCATATCGATCCCTTAAAAAACACATTCAAATTAGAGTAAACATGAAGAATAATTATAATATAATTATATGGAGACTATAATCATTACACAATGCATTGGAGATCCATCCAGGCACACCCATCAAATAAGCTATAACTGGCTCACCAGGTAATTTCTTAATGAACACATCACATAATCTATATTGGGTATTCAATAAGATATAACATGGATTAAACTATAATATAATCAATTTCCAAATACCATGTTATAAATAAAATATTTTAATCATGCCACCATAAAACAATTGAAAAAATCTTTTAAAATATAATAAAACACCTTAAAATATCAAAATTTCTTTTTAACTGATTTTTAATACAGAAATACCAGAAAACGAGAAATTGGGTTTTGTAATGAATAATAAATTATATCTTGTATATTAATCACAATATCATGAAATGGTTATGATGGTGGGAAAATAAATTTTATTCATATATGATAAAATAGAAATTTCATTTATGTATTTTTGTCATAAAATTAAAAACCTTTCATAAAATGTTTCAATTTTAAAACCATTGAAATAAATTAAAGAATGAAAAAAATAAAAAATTCATTTAACAATAATTACATTCATAAATTTTTTTAATAACATGTACATAAAATAGAACTACTTTGAAAATAAATCTTAAAAATAGATGGACTATGGTTTTATGTTAATTTGTCTCTTACCATGAGTGTGATTCGTATCCTAAATTTATTAGCTTCATGAATAATAAAATAATATTAATTATTTAATTTCCTAATATGATTTTATTCATATATTATTCATTTTATTTTATATCTTACCATTCCATGATAAATTATTTAATCATTTAATTTCAGTTTGGAAGTTTTCTCATTATTTGGATCATTTGAAAAAACTATCATCGATAGGTTGAATATTGTAAAAGAGGTAATTATTAAATAATAAATAGAATAATAATCCCTAGATATTTATTATTAGGTTTATATAAATTATACTTTTAAAATAAATCATTATTGCAGGTGATGGAAAAGGAACTGTTTTACAATCGTGGAGATGGTAGGTTATACGTACGCATGAGAAACATTCCCATTTTACAGCTATAATTATGAAAATATGGTATGTATTATTATATTTATTTATAAAATTATATTAATATAATAAATATAATATTATTTTTTAAAATAAACGTATATATTTCATCCACGTGATGTCTTGATGAAAAATAATCACATCATTTCATAGAGGTGATTGTCCAGACATACACTAGAGCAATGTAATTAATTTTTATAGAATATAATGGTGAGAATAAAATGATATATTATGATTTTATAATGATAATTATTTTATCATTATAATATGTAAACAGTAATACATCATTATAATTATCAGTTTAAGGTATAAATGACTAAAAAATACATTGGTTTGCGAGATTGTTTTCCTCTGTACACACGAATGATGTTTTCAATTTTGATTTGATGGAAGTAGATATAGATTTAGGTCATTGTAATGTTCTAATAACATATGAATATATTTGAGGTACTACTTTTATTATATCATCAGGTTTTATTAATATTTTTATTTTTTTAATAAGAAACAAAACAACAACACTCGGTTAATAATGATAACACTTCTTCAAACTACCTCTTTAAGATTGTACCGAATGCCTTTTGACAGAGTATTATTTATCAAAAAAATGAATATATAGTGTGATGAGGGAATTAGAGAAAGGATTTATGTTGTTATTTTCTTATCCAATCATCATTGAATGTGTGAATTAGACATTAGAGGGGGTGACCTTCAATATGTAGGGGCCATGACACACATGGAATATTTTAAAAGAAAAACTTTTAAACATAATAAAAAAAAGATTAAAGGAATTAAAATGGTTAATTCAACAACATTTGAAGATATATCATCAATATAGTTCAATAAAATAGAATTTATAAAATATTTTATATCATTTTAACCCCAATAATTTTTGTTTAACCTCCCAAGTAAACCTGTTTGTTACATTAACCAAAGTAAAATTTATTTTTTCCATTTTCATAGTTTATTATGATCAGAAATTATATTCAATTTATTATATAAAATATTCTATAATTATTATAAATATGAAATTTATATTTCCAAATTCTATTAAAATAGGTGTTTTATGTTAATTTAAAATTAAAGATACAGACGTGAGGGAAAATTGATTTAAAAAAAGAACAATTTTCATGAATAAGATAATTTAATATTTACACCACGAAAAGTTGTCATCAAGAAATGAATTTAGATTCATATATTAAATAAATAATATTTAAATTTATTTTAAATATTTTCTCATAATTATTTATTTAATTAACACAATTAAGGATTGTTTTTCACTTTAAAATATTTTTCAAAATAAATAAGTGTTTTAAACCTTTAAAAACTTATAATAAAATATTTTATAATGATTATTAAAATGAAATTAATTATATATAATATAGATAAATAATACATAGTTTACATGAAATAAATTTCAATGAATAATGTTCCCTTAAATTAGTTTATTTTTTTTGAAAAAAATAACAATTTTATTTAAATCAGTATTTATCACTATTCTTTAGAAAATCAATATTTTCTAAAAAAAATAACCGAAAAAAATAATTATATTATTATGTCATAAATTATATTAATTTTCTAAAATTCATATTCTATAAGTTATCAATTTATCATATAATTAAAATATAAATAAGAATATATTTAACATTATTTTCTTTTTTTAGTAATTAAAGAATTATTTTTAATTAATTAAACTATCTAATGTGTAATAAATTAACAGAAAATAAAATGATTTAATCTATCATTAAATAGTTTTTTTAAAATTCCTCCACCTTTTTAAAAATATGTACTCAAATTTTTATTTTCTTATTACAAAAATGAGGATATCATTCTATTATAGAATTATCATATTCCTTTGTTAATTCATCAGCTATATGGTTTATCTATAATAAAATAACCTATTGAATCAATATATTTTGAATCACTTTTTATATATGGTCATTAATCTAATCTAGTTGTTTCTTATATGAAATATTCTATTCCAACTGATCTACATCTGACCTTATTATATAATATGAATCTAGCACATATTTTGTTAACATTGAAACATGAAATAGGTTGTTAATGGTTGAAAATTAGTAGGCAATGATACTCAAAAGGAAAATAATCCAACAATATCTGTTATTTCATATGGTCTAATTAATCATATAATTATATTTACGTTTTCTCCAAAACACATACATTATTTTTTGTAGATACTTTGAGAAATACATGATCACCTACCTCAAAATAAAGGTATTTCCTTCAGTTATTTGTATTATGTTTTTGCATACACTGAGCCATTTTCATATGTTTCACAATCAATTACACCATCTAATCCATTTAATATATAAAATATGGTCCCATAAATTTCTTTTCTTCTACATATTTTCATAAGGATGGTATTCGATACAAAATTTCATATAATTCCTCAAAACATGTCATTTGAATACTAGAATGAAAACTATTTTATAATAAATCTAAACCAGAGAATGGTTTTGATCACTACTTACATAGTAATACATTGAGAAAATATAAAAAACTATATTCCATTTTCTGAATCATCTTCTCATATTTTCCATCAAATTGAGGAAGAAATATTATACTAAACATTAATTTCAGTACAATAGGATTTTTGAAGACCTTTCTAAATAATAGATGTGATACCCAGATCATGGACTGATACAATGAAAAATAGATGTCCATGTAACATAACTCTCTGTTTTAGACATATAACATAAAGCATATTTAGACACCTAATTTCTCAAATAGTAATGAACTATGATTATTTAGTTAATTTATAAATAATATCCCAAATTGAATTGTTACCTTGTTATTTCCTTGGAAATTCGTCCATGAAATCTAAGGATATATTTTCCCAATTACACCTCATCATTGTAAATGGATGAATCATTTTGTTTTATAATGATAATATTTTATTAACCTATTTATAAGTCAATCATTTTATGGTAAATTCAATAAAATCAATTTTCATTCCATCCCACCAATATCACTACTAATGATCTATTTACATCTTATAGCATCCAAGATGAATAGAAAAGGGGGAACTATGAGATTTACTCAATAATTATCTATTCAAATGGGAATCATAAATATAGAATACGCTCTTTAAAAATAATATAATCCCTTCTTGATTAATTATAATTATGTCTAATTATAATTCTTAACCAATCCTACCATTCTTAGTAAAACATGTCCCACCTTATATGATTTAATAGTTTTTTCAGATTGGGAAGATTTCAAAGAAAACTAAAAAAATAGAGGAGGCATTTTTATTTAAAAATATTAGGAATAATTTCATCCAATAATTAACCAAAGGGTCGTGTTTGAAGAAAAATATTTATATTAAATAATTATTTTTCTTACTCAATCCATTTTCAGATTTCATTCCTTTCTAAGATGATATTGAATTGAGCATATATAATTGTTGATTAGTTCCAGCCATATTCACTATATATTGTTCAATTATTACTTATTGAATATATACTTCAAATTTATATGACCAGTCTATATCACACAAATTACTCTATATAAAGTAATCCTTCAAATTCTTAAATTAAAAACAACAGGAGTAAATTCTTGATCATGTGTAACTTAATTTAACTCATGATGTTTTAGTTTAAACGTGGTATATAAATTACCTTATCATTTTGAATTAGTTTATAACCAATTTCTTTCTATAATGAATCACTATATATTAAAAATTTATCATTTTTATAATTTAGGTCAAAAACTAATGCATTCACCAATTATATTTTTAGGTCCTAAAAATATTCGTTACATTTTTTCCAGTTGTTATTACTTCAATAAAATACTAGTAGAAAAATCGTAAACCAATTAAACTATAAATCTCTATTATATTTTATGGGTCTTGGACATTGTTACTGAACATTAGTTTTAGTTGGTTCATCACTGAATCCTAATTAAGAAATAATATTTTAAAGGAAATTAAATTATTTTAATAAAAAATCAAACTTACTAAATTTTCCAAATATTTTATTATCATATAATGTTTTCAAAATAATCTATAAGTTTATTTCATGTTCCTCCTGAATTTTATAATTTAAGAAAATATCATCAATATATATAATTAAAAATATATCCAATAACTACTGGAAAACACTATTAATAAAGTCCATAAATACATAAGGTACATTAGACAATGGAAAAGGAATAACTAAAAACTCATAATACCTATATCTACACTGAAATATTATCATTTTACTATATACATTATTAACTTCCAATTAATTGTACACCAGGTTGATATGAATAATTGGAAAATATTATTCTCCATGGAGAAGATAACACAAATCATTGGTATGAGGACAATGTTACTTATTATTAATTGTGATGTAATTAATGGATTAATAATCAATTTATAGTTTCAAGGAACCATAATTCCTTTTATCAAAGAATATTGTATCAACCTATAGTGAAGTTCTCTGAAAGATAAAACATTTATCTTGGAACTCCAATAACTACCCTTTCAATTATAAAAGTTATACTTGATCCATTAAATGAGGGTTTTTTTTAAAAATTAGATTTACATCATTTACTATTTCAATTATAATATAATCCCCCTAACAAGAATAAAGCTATATAAGTCTTTGGAAAATCCATCCTTGTATTCATTCAATACTGAAACGTCCCTTATTTAAATAGCCTCTCTCATTTCTATAATATTGTTATGGTAACATTCAATACCATCTCTAATAAATTTCATAGATTATCATAATGTTATCTTAGGTATGAAATTATTATTTAAAAATTCCATGTTTCTAAATATTTCATCGAATGTTGAACTATAATACCATAAATACCTCAAATGATATCAAACAATACCATTGGATTTTTTTTATACAAACGGAGACATTAATCGGTCACCCAATTCATTCCCTAAGGAAATTTATTAAAAAAAATGAATTACAATGCTTTCTCGAGGTGTAATGAATTTAATCCAACCTAAAAATGAGAGAAACACATGATGAATGATCAAAAAGGGGAGACAAATATCACACTAAAACTTTAATAAACTTCATTACATCATGTAAGTAAACAAATTAGACCAAGGGTGAAACATCTCCATGCATGCTCGAATTCCCCAAGAAGTGATATCACCAGGAGGAAATAAGGAAGAGAAATGAAATAAAGGAAGCTTCAAAAGTGGAAATAACAACGTGATAGCAATCTGTAAATGTGCTATCACTATCAAATGAATATAACTTCCCACAAAAGAAGTTCCAATACATCTATAAAGGATGAAGAATCTAGCCTCGACGCACCCAATAGAGGAGAAAACCATGTTTAGTCAAAATGGGTTCCCATGAACATGCATGATAAGAATCCAAATGGGCTGTATGTGTAGCCACTAGGGATGAAAAAGTCATGTTCTTCCCAATCATTGTGATAAATTTCAAAAAACTCACAAAATTATCCATACTATATCATGTATCTTTTCTACATGATGAGAAACATCTTTCAAGGGATGAAAAATCCAGTAGCTTCAATGCAGCATCCAGAAAGAGAACCAGAAAAATAAATTAACAAGCCTTATGATCTGAAAAATATCATCAAGAACAGGTCCAGCTATACAAGATCTTCTGAGAAAGTAAGCTTCGACGCAACCAAAATAAGAGAAGAACCATTATACACCTCCAATTACTTCAGAAAATAAAGGAAAAGACATTGATAAATGAGACTGGAAACATAGAATCATCGATTGAAAATGTCAGGGAGTTCGGTTAGACACTTTCATCAACCTCTGATTAAACATTCCTTGTTTAATATCAAGATAAGTCACTGCTGAAATTTCTCCATTTTTGTGCCTTTTATATGCTATTTCATCTCCATTAACCTCTATTATTGGGTCAAAGTCTTTATTCGGGCTATCATCAGGGTTGAAATAGAAGAATCAACCTCCATATGTGGAGGAAAATCTGTAGACATTGTTCAGGAAGCATAAAAAATGTCAAAATTTTAATGAAACACACTTGTTGGTGTTTTAATTTCAGTGTTGTCCTTTAAAGAATACACAAGTGATATTTTAACAATTTTTCATTCAATATGAGTGATGTCCCTATGTTTTTTTTTCATTTTTTTAATTGGGAGTAATGAATCTATCATGATCCACCACTTGTTTTTTCACTTGTTGAGCGCATGATTTTACGAAATCATCCTCAATTTTCGTGGCTTTCTCATCAGCCTAAGTTGAGTCTGGGAAATATTGAGAAGGAATTGAGACAATAGCATTAGATGGTTCACCCTCCTCAATTGTAGCAGCTTCATTACTCAAAATGATATTGTTATTGACTGTAGGAACTGAAGGCTCACGAATAGAAATATAAACATCCATTGATTTTAAAACATTAATGCTATCTGTTACATTAACTTCCAGAACAATAACATTCTTCCTTGTAGTATTTGTTTCCTCCCAAATTGATATGAAATGTTAGGAGGGGAGGTGCATTAGTCTCACAACCATTCATAATATCATCAATTCTGGAACATTTTTTATAGTATGGTGTTAAATTTTCAAATACCACATCTTGTATAAACCTGTTTTCTCTATTATGTATCCAAAACCTCAATGGAAACTCATGAGAGATATCATCTTCAGTGTAAATCCTATAAACTGAAGGACTTTACAGTTTCATATTGGCAGTGTCAAGACTAATTGGATGTCCGAAGAGTTCAGAAATGGAGAATAAGGCACACTGCATGAAAAGATGCAGAGGCAAACCCGAGAAACCAATCCTGATAGGAAAGATGGAGGGTTCAGAACCAACATCAATCTCTAGAGACCATTTGAAAACATTCGTAAAAGATCCCCAAAAATAACATGATCATGAGATCTAAAATTGTTAATAGTTATTCCCTAAGGAAAAACGAAAGAGGCCTTGCCATGAATTCAGTAATCCGATGTGAAAATTCATGAAGCCTATGATTTATTGGGTTATACGTAGAAACACTAATGAAGGATGATGCTAGATAAATCATCCAATGAGGAAAAAATGAAGATCTGAAGAGAGTGTGTTTACATCGCCATTGGAGAATGAAATCTCTGATAGACCTCAATATCAATAATATTTTTGGAGAAAAACCCACCCAGATCATTGATTCATCGAGATCTGCAGAACACACGATGACTTCCATGAAAGACCTGGGATCTGAGATCCCCTTTTGAGAAGGGTTGGCATTCTGTCCCTATTCTCCTGTGAGGGACTCCATTAGTCTCAAATACCACCATGGTTATTTAAATTTTATATAATGGAATGGAATCCCACAAATACAATAGTGAGTTTTATATATATCATGGTTTCGTTAATATTTCCACCCACAGATTTCACAATAGTTCTATCCTATATTGATGTTGATATATTCCATAAAGAATTCAGTGTTTCATATAATTGAAATATTGAACAGGCCTAATGTCAAATATAACACTAGATGAATTTTATTAAAGAAGTTACATAACATCTGTGACCTAATTTGATGGTCATTCATTAATAGTAGTAGTATAAATTTTTTTTCTACACCTTTATATATTTGATCATGATGATTTCCACCCTATGAACCTAACATTAGACAAAATTTATAATAATTCCATAAATAATTATCAGCGAAAAATATTAACTCCTCCTCTTTTTATTTTTATACTCATATTACTTGTTGTCATAAACCAAATGACTACAATAGCATCCTTGGTGAAACATCAATGATTCTATAAGATTTTTTATAGTATTATATTTACCAAACTAATCACGGGATGGGTACATGATTTTCCCAACTCTAGATTTATTTGATAGATGCATCCCAATTTATTATTTTCTAATAATATCCTTACACTTTTCATCCTGAGGAATATAATTTTTATAAAACTCCATCTCAAATTTCTTAGCATAATGAAATACATTCTCATAGATTTTTAAAAATTTATACAAAAAAGATCATCATAATAGTTGTTTAGGCCTATGTAAAATATATTAATTTTATAATCAATGTCCCAAATAAAATCTATTACATACATGTACATCCTTGTAATTATTTCTCTTACATAGATATTGAATCTACATTTTTTTTCATGAATTCCATGGAATAATGATCATATTTTTCTCAGGTATTCTTAAAAAAAGTCCACCATCATTTATCTTCCCCTTCATTATTATTAATGGAAAAATTATATTTTGGGGTTCATATCACCCCTCTACATCAAATATATTTTTTAGGTCATGGAAATATTCTTCAGCCGACACTGGGATTGAAGATCCACTAAAAGATGGAGGATGTTGTCTCAAAAAACGATTCAGTCTCATCAAGTTCCCCTATAGAAAATATAGTATCACTCAAGCATTGATACCTCCAAAATTTATAAAATATGTCAACTAGATCATGATAGAAACAAACATCTTAGATCCAAATACATCAATCTAAATATTCTAATTTGGAATGAAATTTTCTTATTTTTTGCATCATATTAAAGTTAACCTACATCCTCTATATAATGTAATTCTAAAAAACATATTTATACAATGAAACATTGTAATATTTAAATTCAATATCATTTTAACATAATTAGAAGGTAAAATATTTTAAGGGTATTCTATTATCATAATCCAAAACCATAATGTTATCTCAACATTTTATTTGATTCCAACTTTAATTAGCTGACCATTAACATTACATAATAATTATTTTTAATTCAATAATTAATACTATTATAATTCAGGATCTTTTTATGTTTAATGTTCTAGATAATTTGGTCATAACTCAATGATAAAATTCACAAATATTAAAAAGTGGACAATTCCAAATAGAATACATATTTTCTATA
Source organism: Viscum album (assembly GCA_963277665.1). Lineage (NCBI taxonomy): Eukaryota > Viridiplantae > Streptophyta > Magnoliopsida > Santalales > Viscaceae > Viscum > Viscum album. Next base: position 605,434,550 of record OY728122.1, read on the forward strand.
ATATATTAATTTTAAAATAAAACACATTTCAATTTCATATAAAATATTCAAGAATTTCAAATTAACTTCTTCCATTCATTAAAATTATTAATACCTACGAATTTTTTTAATACTTATTGAATGATCATAAAAATCATCTTATGGGATAGAAACGAAGAAATTAATTAGTCTAGTGAAAAAAAATTAAAACCCATTAAAAATATTATCGTTCAAATAAAACTTTTTCCCATGAAAGGGAATCATATTTATATTCAAAATATCATTTATTTTACCTTTTAAAAAATATTTTTAGGAAAACCCATTAACATGTATAGAAATGTCATGTAGGTTCATTGGGAAATCATCTCATAACAACATTAGATACCCCTTAAAATATTTAAATAATGAATATTATGACTTCTAATATAACTCTTAATGTAATGTATTCAGTATCTAAGGAATGCGGTCACTATCTGGGCACACCCATAATATAAGTCGCAATGGGCTCAATCGATCCATTAGGGGAACACTCATATTATATGACATAACTTGATCACCAATAACAAATAACGGGGCTTAATAACGCATATAAAAAATTAACAAAAACCATATCATGAATAATAAATTTTAATCCCGCAAAATTTCATTGTAAAACCCGTGAAAAACAGTTTCCAATGAAATAAAAAACAAATTCAAATAATAAAATACACATGTTCTAAACCCAGTTTGCAATTAAAAAACTATCCATAAAAAGGAATAATGTTTTTTCATTTGATAATACATAATATCATTTAATTAAATTAAAATAATAATATAACTTCTAGGATTGATGTAACATTCATTATCTCCATATATGTTAAAATAAGGTTTTATGTTATATTATCCCATTCCAAATGTTTTAATCATCCCAAATGTTAATCATATTCGGAAATAATAAATTTATGTTAATTGTTTACTTTTTATGAAAATTTTCCAGTTTTTTTATTTCTCTTATATTATATCATACTAGATTATAAATAATTAGTTATTAATTTGTGTTCACTTCAGATATTTTGATGTTATTTGGGTCATATATGGAAAATTAATTTTTAGGATGATAATGATCAATGATATCATTATTTCATCATCTCTAGAATAATAATCATTTAATAAAAATAATTTTATACATAAATTATACTTTAAAAATAATTCTCGAATTATGGTTATGAAAAATTAATTCTCTTATGATCATGAAGAGGGTAGGTCATACGTACGCATGAATAATGTTTTGGACGTTCAATGATCTTTATGAAAATAATGTAAGTATTATTTTCCCTTTAAAAAATTATCATAAAAACATAAATATAATATTATTTCATTAATTAAATTTATATATATCCTCTTTGAAATTTGGTGATGAAAAATGAATCACAATGCTTCATGGATGTAGTGGTCTACAAGTACACCCGAATGACATTATCTTTTTACAGAGAAAATAGTGGAAAAAGGTAAATGATATTTTATATTTTTCAAAAGATAAATATTTCACTATTATAATATAATAAAAATTAATTCTATTGTTATATATGTATATGTGTGGTAGTAATGTGAAATGTATTACATTGGTTTGTGAGGCAGTGGCCCTTCGAACACACGAATGATGGATTTGTTAACCATTTGATAGAATTGGATATTTATTTTGGTTATTCAATTATCATAATGATATATATATATATATAGTTGATATTGGTGATATTATATTATCACAATTGAATAATATATTATTGGTGAGGAGGAATAAATAAACAAAATAACTCATTTAATAATGATACTTCATCATCAAATATCCTGATTAAAACTATAAAAAACACCTTCTTAGGTTTATTTTTTTGATAAAAAATTAATTAATAATATTATGAGTGAAATTGTGAAGTGATTTTTTATGGGAGATTATAAACCATAATTCATTAAAGGTTTTATGATAATATGGCAGGTGTGTGTCCTTTTATAAGTGGGGGACATTTGATATATGGAATTTTTTAAAATAAAAATTTATAACCTCATTTTTTTAATGAAACATTTATCTAATAATTTTGATTACAAAATAATAGGTGAGAAATTATAAATATTCCCATATAATAAAATATAAACACGTATTTACATCATTTTACCCCTAAAAAGTTTAGATTTACCCATATTAAACATGTTATAATAATAAGTGTGGTAAAATGTTTCTATTGTTTTCACAATTCATTATGAAAAAAATATTTTTGAAATCATTATATAATATAAATTATTCCGATTATAAATTAATAATCCATCATAAGAATATAAATTCTCATAATTGGAATAATTTAATTCAATTTTAATCCCATAGATGTGATGGAAAAGATATTTTTCAAGAAAACATTTTTTCCAGCAAAAGATGATTTTTTATTAACTATATGAATATTAATCAACATTATATGAATTTAAGACCATTTATATATATATATAAATAATATAAATTTAAATTAAATACGTATTATTAGGGATTTTATAATTAATTATAATGGATAAAAATTATGTTCATGAAAATCGTTTTTAGAAAAAATTGTTCCATAAACAAAAAAAACAATAACTAAAATACAGTATATAGATGATTCAAATGGAATTAATTTTATAAAATGTAACTAATTTTATTAAATATAATTATATAATTTTTATTTAACATTAAATAAAATTAAATGTATAATTTTACATTTTAATTACTAAATTTATTGAAAAGAACTTATAGTTTTACAATAATCATTATTAATCAGTAATCATGGAAAAATGATTATTTTAGAACAAATCCAATAATTTCAACATGGATAATTATTATATGATGATTGAAAAATTTAAATTCAAATTTTTAAATATGAATTCTATGATTTTTAAATGAATAATATAATTATATTTTTTTAGCAAAATAATTATAAAAAATATTTTTCCTATTAAAAAAATAATAAATATTTTTCATAATGAATACAAATATATAATTCAAAAATATTATTAAACATAAAATGGTTCAGTATATCATTACCTGTATTTTTTCATGCAGTAAATGTTCTATATAGTTATAACCTGGGATGCAAGGCGTTGAGTTTAATACGTGTGAATATAAGTATAGTTTCCAAACTCATTGATACAAGTCTCTTTAGAATAACATATTAAAGAAATGAAAATTAAAAATTCAATATTTAATTTTAAAATCAGAGAGATTATTTTATGATAAATATATTTGAAAATTACAATAATATTTAACTAAAAACACACCCCTATGAATTTTCATAGATAATTGTTAATTTACTGGATATAATAGTGTATATAAACGTATGGAGCCACATGGGTAATTACTGTGTAAAACATGAGTGGGCCATGAATGTATACAATTTAACTATAAAGATTTAATATAATAGAATATTGAATAGAAATTTAATTTTAGAGCAATCGAGATGTTATTGTTATGGTGTGGAGTTATACAATCACTATTTATCATTTACTAAAAAATGTTCATGATTAAATCCATGTTATGGGGAATATTTGAGATGTGAGTTTACACTAGAATTTATTGTGTTTTTTGGATTATTAGATTTTATATTATTAATTAATGTTCTTAAAAAAATAAAATTTCATATCCTTAATGTTCTATTATTTCAAATCACTTAATATATCCGTGAAAATTGATCATATAAAATATGTTGAATTAATTTAGAGCTATATAATAATGTTTTTGGTAAATAAATAGAGGATTACATAGAAAATGAATAATATGAGAGGAATTTGTTTACAAAAATTTACTAAAATTTAATTTGGTTCAATGATTGTATAAATGAATACAAAATTTATTTTTAAAAAAAAATTAGAACACATTAAAATTATGTTATAAAGAAGGTCAAGAATACGAGGACTGTAGGATCGAAATAATGATGTAGATGCTCAATATACAAGAGGGGGGTGAATTGTACACTTTAAAAAATTTCTTTAGACAAGGAAAAAATCTATATTCAACAAAGTTAAACTAACCAAATTCAAAACAACTCTAATTTCCAATTAGAGAATTGGAAAAAAAATTACAATATAAGATTCTACCTTACAACATATAGAATCTAAACTAATCAAATTACAAGTGTAAGGAAATATAATAAGGTTATACTTTCCTTACAATACAAAAGTACAGTGGAAAAACAAGTAGAAAAACTACAAGTAACAAGATATATGTCTTTTAACCCAAAGAGTAGGGTATCCAACAACCATGGATAAGAGTCCCTTGATTTATACATTTATTCATGTCTTTGTTTCCCACACCAGGGTAAGCCCTCGATATGATGATCAGTGTCTCTGTCTTGCTATCCCCGCAATCCCTCAACATCAAGGTAGTTGGAACCTCTGTCTTCTCCAACAAGGAAGCCCTCAAACTTCAAGGTAGTCGGTACCCCTTTCTTCCTATCCCCGGAAGTCCTCGAATGTAATCACCAACATTCAAAGTCGCACGAATAAAACTAAATGAGCGGTTCAGTACGCACAAAGCATGAAAATATTCTCTCTCTAGAAATCACCTTTACCGAGTGTGGTCTCTAGATCGATCAACTTCTTGGTTAGATCTTTCAAATGAGATTCTATTTATAGGCTTGGTCGGCTCCCTCTCCAACGCTCATATTTTCCTTAAAATTCGGAGGGACTTGTACACGTGTAACTCAACCAATGGTTAGTTTGAAATAGAATGGACGACATTGTTTAATAACAAACCATGTATAACTGAATGCATGACATGGTTTTGTAATGGAGCATATTTAATAAAAATCCATAAAAAAATTCGGAGTGCAAGGAAATTAAATGTTTGGATTCTAACCAAAATGAAATTCAGAGTCTATGTTAAGAAATTTTCCCATTATGTTTTATACGAATATGGAGTCTCGTTTCACCATAGTTCAGAATATGAACTTACAGAGTTTGAATTCAAACTAGAAAAAGTTCAATGTTGATCTTCATAATAGTTCAGTGTTGATCTTCATAAGAGTTCGGAGTCTAACACATGAATGTTCGGAGTCGAACTTCATAAGAGTGTGGAGTCGAACTCATGAAAGTTCGGAGTCGAACTCATGAAAGTTTAGAGTCAAACTTCATAAGAGTTCGGAGTCTAACTCATGAATGGTCGGTGTTGAACATCATAAGAGTTCAGAGTCGAACTCATGAATGTTCATAGTCGAACTACATTAGTGTTCGGAGTCGAAATCATGAACGTTTGAAGTCGAACTTCATCAGAGTTCGGAGTCGAACTTCATAAGAGTTCGGAGTCGAACTCATGAAAGTTCACATCCATAATTCGGAGTGGAACTTCATTATAGTTCAAATCCAGAATTCATATCCCAAAATTAGAATACTCAAATTCTTAACATTATATGATTTCAGGGTTTTGGGTATGAATCCGGTTTTTGTACATAAGAAAAATATTGATATGTATAAGAAAATATAGGATAGGGTAAATTTCCTTAAAGGAGAAAATTTTCCTTATGGAGGTAAAAAAATCTATTTTCTTAAGTATAAGGTGTTTGTGATTTTCAAAACAATAATGAATGGAAATTTCATAAGGGAAACATTATTGACTCAACAATTTCCCCCTTGTTGGAAATCACAAACATCCTTACGAAAAAACATAAATACTTTGAAAAATTTATTAGACTTTGAAATTAAAACATATCTCCCTTTGTTCATGGATAAAAGTGAATACAACTAACTCTCATTAAGCATTGAAACTCTAAGGATTGTATTATGAATTTTCATAGTGGAGTTTTCATTATAATGGGAATGAAAATCCTCATAGTGAGAAACTCCCCCTTACTTTTAGGATATTTTAAAAAAATAATTCTCCTCTTTTTAGTGGTTCTTTTTCCTTCTCCCCCTTAAGAGTAGTTATTTTTCCATCTCCCCCATTGTGATTTTCCAAATTAATTGAAGGGAATGGAAAAGAAAAAATATTATACTAGAAACATTAGTATATAACAAGATACAACCACCTAAATTTTCATTAGAGTTTAAAATTTTTTTACATGAAAAGACAAATACAACAAATGATAGGAGTGGGTTTATTTGTCTTCCTTTTCCTTTGGGATCAGCTTCTTCAACAATGGTTTGAGCTTCTTCAAATCCCATTGATCTTCCTCGGCTAGCCTCTATAAGGCTGAGATCATTTCCCCTTGAAATTTTAAATCTTCTGCATGAGCCTTCAAGGCATCTTGTTGCATCTTCACCAACTCATCTTGGTTTACCAGTCCTTTCTCAAGATCGATCCGGAGATTTCTATCACTTATAAAATTTTGAGCCAGAGATTTAGCCTTTTCATTTAGTTCCTTGACTTGTTGAATCTATTAAATCTGATCATCAATCAGATCATCTTGAAGATTCATAATCTTTTTATCCTCGGTGTCAAAATCATCTCTCACTTAATTCTGAAAATTATCATACACAGACAAGTCTTCTTCTACTCTCTTAGACCATAATGTTATTTTTCTGCAACACTTTCTATGCACATTATAATTGATAAGAAGACTTTTATGGTGGGCCTCAATCTTTATACAGTTATCCATGGCCATGGATAAGGAATCCGATTTCTGATTCATACTCTTTTGCAGCATCTGGCATCTAGAGTCTATAGTTGGAAAAATCGGAATGGTGTCCACAAACTTCTTCAGAGATTCAACCAAAAAATCATCCCCATGAGCTAATGAATTCAAATCAGATAAATCTCTTGGAGATTGTTCTTCTTCAATTTGAACCAGTTTCTTCTTAGAAGAACCACCAAACTCCTTCTTCCTAAAGAATTATTTTGATGGAGTATCCATGAGTGATTTCTTCCCCTTATCAGATTTTGGAATTGGTTCCTCACCACGAGATACTTTCTCAGATTCATAAACTTCAATAATCTGGTCTTCATCTGGTTTCTGCTTTTCTTTTCCTTCCTCAAGAAAATTCCTCTCATAGGATTCTTCCTCATCATACAAAACATTCTCTTCTTCTTGTTGTTACTTATCATCATTCTTACTACCTTCCTAACCTCCCTTTCCTGGAGTTAAAAACATTTAGAATTCTGCCTTATCTTTATAAACCTCTACTTTCTTGATCAAGGCATCCAAATCTTCACTTCAGTCTTCTTCTTCTTCTTCTTCAACCTCTTCCACTACCTCTTCTGCAGGTTCTTTTTCAGCTTCTTCAACTACTTCTTTACACTTGGATTTTTCCGGAGTGACATTGTTCTTAGCTGGAGTTTCTGGAAAAGAATGTTCTGTAAGGAAGTTTTCCGGAACCAGAATCTGCTCAGAAGAAATTTCAGTATCTCCCAAAAGAGATTGTACTAGTTCAAATTCAGAAAACCTATATTTAATCTTATTTTCTTTTGTCCGCTTATCTAACTCTTCCGCAACTCTTTCTTTTAAGGCCTTAGCCTATGGAGGTTCCAATCCAAATTGTGTATCCCCTTCTTTCCTCATATCTTTGTCTTCCCTCCACTTCACAGCAACTTCATCAGGATATGCTTTTTGTTTCTTCGGTTTGGGTGGAGCAGACTGAGTTTCCTTAGACTTGGAATTTTCTTGATCAACTACAACTTCCTTAAGCTTCCTCTTCTTCCATGCTTTTTTGGATGGTTCCAGAGTCTATGTACATTTTTGAAGGGCCTCAACCTCTTCCACAGAAAGAGGGTACAATTCTACGGATTCACTAGAATAACCCATCTTCATCCTCTCCAAAGTAGCATCACATACCAACATAAGCATACAATTCCAGAATTTTGATTTACATCCAAACATGAAGGATTCTAAGCACCGAACTATCACCTTAGATAGTAAGGCAGGGGAAACAGTTATTTGAGCTCTCAAATTCCCTTCTTTGATGTTCTTGATCATAATCAAGACATGCCTCATCCAATTTATCTTTCTTATATTTACCAGGAAACCTAAGACATAGATATCACTTTTTTTCAAGTTATCCTTGTCACCTCTTATTGGTACGTGAAAACCTTGTACCCAGAGCTGTAGAATCTTATTGTTCATAGTGAGATGACCAATATTAGCAGTCGTAGCATCCTTAAGTCCAAGACATTTTAAAGCCTTCACTTTGTTGAAACTTCCTTTCTCATCTGGAAAATTATGTGAGAAAAACTCATCTTTCCCATCATAGGACAAACCAACCAAGCTCGCGGAATTGGTGTAAGATAGCTTGTAAGTCTTCCCATAAGACATAAATGAAAACCACTCTCTCTCATATTCCATCTGGAAGGAAACAGACTCATAGAACTTGATCAGCAAATCTATATAAACTGGATCCTATTTCTCAGACTTGAACAAGAATATATCTTCCCAACTATTCAATTTGATATTCATGGTTATAATAGATCCATTCTTATAAAAATTCAGATGCACCATCCTTTCCCTAAAGACTAACCACTTTGAGATTGGCTTTGAAGATGAAATTTCTTGAGATGTTTTTTCAACATACATTCAAAACAGAGAGATCTAAAGGATTCAGAACGACATTGCAAAGATCAGAACTAGTCTTATGAATTGCAGCATGGCTTCAAGATGCAAAAACATTGAAAAACTGATGTGGGATGAGTCTTGGAGTCCCCTTTATATTGGAAATCGTTGTGACCTTTGGTCTTCAAAAATCCATCTAATGGTTGAATTTTTTTTGATCTGATCTGACGGTTGAGAACACTCCCACAAGGAAAACATGACTCCGATCTTTTGAGGTTTTATGGAATACATTAAGAGTTAAGTAAAACTAGAATCCACATTATTTTAAAACCCAGGAAAATACCATCAAGCAAAATATGATTAAAAATCATTAGGTAACTTTCAGATTGGCTAGAAATATTGTTCGTAATTGGTAATATTCTTCTTGAAGAAATGAATTTAATATCAAACTCATTAAGAAATTTCCAGTATGAAAATATCATTACGAAAGTTCTAGTATGAAAATATAATTACTAATGTTCCAGTATGAAAATATCAGTTCTGGAAATTTTTATTATGATATTCAGTACGAATATATCCATTCCGAAAGTTTTCATTCTGAGAATTTCAATCCTGAAAATTTCAGATCTGGAAATTTCAATTCAAAAAATTTCAGTTTTGGAAATTTCAGTTCCGAAATGTTTGAAAATTGACTACAAAAATTTTAGTTAGAAAAACATTGAAGAAATGATTACTAAATGTTTAGTTACAAAAAAAGTTTGAAAAATAGAATATGAAAATTTTAGTTATAAAAAAATTGAAAAACAGATTATGAAAATTTTAGTTACAATTTCTTTTTTGAAAAACAGATTACGAAAATTTATGTAACAAAAGACATCTGAAAAAAAGATCACAAAAATTTTAGTTACACTAACAATAAAATGTACTCCCCCTATGAAAAGGAGTTTATTATTGATAGGAGAATTGTTCAACAAGAGGTTAATGAAGAATGATTACATTATGTTTACATTCCTAACTTTTGTTTAATGTATTCAAATATATCAGAGGGTAATGATTTTGTGAAAATATCAGCAAGTTGATCTTGTGTTCTAATAAACTAAAGAATCACATTTCCTTTAAGTGTGTGATCCCTAAGAATGTGATGCCTAATATCTATGTGTTTTTCACGAGAGTGATGTGCAGGGTTCATACTGAGGGCAATGGAACTTGTGTTATCAAAAAAAATTTGAGTCTTAGAAAAACTCAGGCCATAATCTATGAGTGTGTGTTGCATCCACAAAACTTGAGCACAACAGCTTCCAGCTGCTACGTATTCAGCTTTAGCAATGGAAAGTGCTACATAATGTTTCTTCGTGCAGGACCAAGAAACAAATGAATCTCCAAAGAAATTAAAAGTTCAGGATGTACTCTTTCTATCCATTCTACATCCACCATTGTCATCATCCGAAATGATTTTTAGGATGAAATAATTTCTAGACAATAAATTAATCCTAGCTTCATGCTTCCCTTTAGTCAGGGAAACGTTTTTTACTGCCTTTTAGTGAGATTCCTTAGGATTGGATTGATATCCTGGACATAAGCATACTGAGAACATTAAGTCTAGTCGTATAGCTGTTATATAAAGTAGACATCCTATCATACCTCAAAAAGATGTTTGATCTGCTGGTTTCCCAGCTTCATCAAGATCTAAAGAGTTTGAGGTACCGATGGGAGTACTTATACTCTTAGTGTTGTCATATCCATACTTTTTAAGAAGATATTTAATATAATTATGTTGAGATATATAGGTTCCTTCTGGTCTTTGAGAAATTTGAAACCAAGGAAAAAAGTTAACCCACCCATCATACTCATTTCAAATTCAGATTTCATTATACTTGAAAAAGAATCAATTAAAGATTGCTGAGTTGAACCAAATATGATTTCATCAACATAAATTTGAAAAGTAAAAGCATTTTTCTTATCATTCATTATAAAATGTTTTGGATCTGAATTTCCCATAAAATAGTTATTTTGAATCAAAAATCCTGTATGTCTATCAAACCAGGCTCGTGGGGCTTGTTTAAGACCTTACAAAGCTTTGGTAAGTCAAAAAACATGATCTAGATGTTTTGTATCTTTAAAGCCAGGAGGTTGTTCAACAAAAACATCATATTGAACATAAACGATAATAAAATCACATTTCACATCTATTTGAAAAAGATTAAAAATGAAGAATGCTGCAATGGAAAGCATAATACGAATAGATTCAAGTCTAGCTACTAGAGCATAGGTTTCTTCATAGTCTATTCCCTTTTGCTGATTATAGCCTTTAGCAAATAGTGTAGCTTTATTTCTTACAATGACTCCATTTTCATCACACTTGTTTCTGAAGACCCATTTTACTCCAATAACAGATGTTCCCTTAATTAATTCAACAAAGGTCCAGACTTTATTCCTTTCAAATTCATTTAGTTCATCTTGCATGACTTTGATCCAATCATCATCACCTAAATCTTCATCAGTGATTTTTGGTTCTAATTGGGAAAGAAATGATAGATGTCATACTTCATTTCATAATGAACTTCTATTCCTTACAGTTTTATTTACATCCTCAATGATACTATCACTGGGATGATTCTTAAGGGAAACCTGGTTTGGTTTTTTTAAAAAATGTTAATCAACATAGGTTTGAAGTCTTCTCGGGTAAATGTTTCAGAAGTATCTTCTTGAGCATTTTTCTTATCAGAAGGAACTTCTATCAAAGGTTGATAATTAGTTTCTGAAAGCACATCAGAGGATGTAGATGGGATGGTTTAAAAACAAAAGGATCAGACTCATCAAATTTTACATGCACAGTTTCTTCAACAGTACATGTATTTTTATTGAAAACTCAATAGGCCTTAGAAGTTGTGGAGTAGCCTAAGAAAATTCCTTCATCAGATTTTGGTGCGAATTTATGTAAATTATCTTTAGTATTCAGGATAAATATCTTGCAACAAGAAAACCTGATGTATGAATGTCTTGGTTTTCTACCATTCCAAAACTCATAAGGAGTTTTATTAAGAAAAGCTCTAATCAAAACTCGATTTACTGTATAACAAGCAGTACTTACAGCTTCATCCCAGAAATGTATAACTATAGAATATTCAATCAACATGGTCCTAGTTATCTCTTGAAGATTTATATTTCTTCTTTCAACTACACCATTTTGTTGGGGAGTTCTAGGTGCTGAAAAGTTGTGAGTAATACCTTTTCTACTACAAAAAGTTTCAAATCAGAATTTTGAAATTCTCGTCCATGATCACTATGAATAGTTTCAGTGGAAGATTATTTTAATTTTTAACTTGTGCTCTAAAACTTTTGAAAAATGAAAAAGCATCATACTTTTTTTCTTGAAAATAGACCCAAGTAATTTTGGTATAATCATCAACTAGAACAAACACATAGTATTTGCCTTTAATACTTCCATTTTGTGTTGGACGAAAAAGATCCATGTGCACTAACTGTAATGCATCAGTTTTTGAGACTTCACCAATTGATTTAAAACTAGATTTATGTTTCTGGCCATATTGAAAAGGATCACAAACTTTAGAAGAATAAAATCTAGGCTCCGGTATATCCTTAACTATTTTCTTCTTAGAATGTTTACATAGGTTTCTATGGATACAGTGACCTAGTCTTCTATTTCATAACCAAGAATGATAATCCATTGCACATAGGAAAGGTAGGTCTTGGATCCTGAGGTCTTCTAACTTCAAAGTGTAAACATTCTCTTGCCTATTGGATGAGAGAATAAATTCTTCCTTGAGATTTTTAACTAAACATTTATCATTCCAAAATTTCACAAGGTATCCTTCATCACCTAACTGACTTATGCTAATGAGGTTTTTCTTTAGACACTTTAGAAATAAAACATTTGAAATCAATGTTTTACCAATAAGAACAATATTTCCTATACCAAAAATTTCTCCATGAGCATTATCTCTGAAAGTTACCTTTCCTCCTTTCGTCTTGATGATCTTTTCAAAATAGATTTTGTTACTACTCATGTGCCGAGAACATCCACTATCCATGTACCATGTACTGTTGTTGGTACTTCGTTTATCTTCCTAAAAACAAGAAAAAAACTAGACTTTCAGAATCCACAGTTTTTGTATCCGAGATTTCCAGATAACTAAATTTTGGGCACCCATATATTCTAAGAAAAATAATCCTTATGAAAACCTTCATATTGGGTTTTGTTTCAAGAGCAATTATTTTCCCAGTGACTGCCAAATTGACACTTGGTACAAAATGGGGCACTTTTTTGGAACAAATTAGTTGTTACTAAAAGTTGGTTTTGCATGTGTATAACCAAATCCAGATTTTTTAAAGGTCATATTTGAGAATACATTTTATCAAATTTTGCTTTACCATGGGTAATGTTTGAGAAACACTTCATTAAGGAGAAAATTTCGGACTTGTGTTTTATAACCATGTTTTTATCTTCAAAATAATTATATTCAGAAGTAGAGCTAAGCTCGAAAACAATTTTCTAAGAAATTAATTTTTCTAACTCTTTAGAATGTTTGTTCTTCTCATAGCTTACTTCCTTAAGATTTTTTGAAATACTTATAAAATCATCATTTTTCTTATCAATATTTTTAGAATGATCTGATATTTGTTTCATAAGAATAGTATTCCTAGAGTTTTCCTTATCATGTTTTTTATTGAGTTTGGAATTCTCAATCTCAAGAAGTTCAGCAAACCTAGAAACTTCATCATAGGTAGGTGAAGTATTTTCTTCATCAGAAGAGGATTCTTCATCTGAAGAGTTATAATACTTAGTATCCTTATAATTTAAAGATACATTGGTCAATGATTCATCATTCTATACCTTAGCCATAATGAATTTTTTTTTTAATAAGTAATCTGGATATGAGACCAAGATTATTCTTTCCTGAAGATTCATAATTAGAAGATTCATCAGAAGAGTCACCACCACTGGCACCCCAGGTGTCATTTTCGTTCAGAACATTCTTAGCTTTGGACTTGTAATACTTCATTTTGTTCATTTCATAATGCCTTTATTTTCTTTATTTCTTTTTTTGAAGAGGTCAAACTGGTCTAATATGTCCAGGTCTTTTGAATTCATAACAAGTAACTTCTTCATCTTTCCTATCTTTCATTTCCTTTTTCATATACATAGATTGGAAATTTCTCTGGCCATCTATCTTGTTCATCCATTGAGCAAGATTTTCTAACTCATTCTCTGATACTTCACTATCACTAGATTCTGATTGAATAAAAATTTTCTTAGATTTGCATCTGGTTACTCTCTCAGGAGTCTTAGCTTTTATATGATTCGATGTTGTGGTGAAAGAAACAATACCATTCCCATTCTTCTTCTTGATGTTGTCAGCATCTCTCTTCATTCTTGTTTCATGTTGGACAAGAGTTCCAAATAGCTAATCTAAGGATATTTGAGTGACCTTCCTATTCTCATCAATTGATGTTCTCTTTGATTCCCACTCATTAGGCTTAATGAATATAATATTTTCAACAAGGGATTCATCATCTGACCCTTTTTCTCCCATAGACTGCAAGCTGTTGACTATTGTCATAAATCTCAGTTGAACATTACAAATGGGTTCTCCATAAGGAAAATTGAATCCATGGTATTCATCTCTAAGCATAGCTCTCCTCGTTTCAATCACTTTAGAAGTGCCAAAGTGTGTAACCTCTAATTTCTTCCAGATACAATTAGATACTTCATAACAAAAAATCTGGCTATATATATTTCTAGTCATTGAACATAGTAAAGTATTGTGTACCTTATAATTGAGTTGATATTCTTGCTTTTCCTGGTTAGTGAACATTCTAACTTCCTTATCTGGAATTTTATAATCACCAGAGAGCATAACGAAATTGTCCACTCTAGTATTGAAAACAAAAGTCTTCATTCAATCTCTCCAGTACTCATAATCATTACAATAAAAAATTGGTGGTTTTTTAGGATTTAAGTTGTCAATGGAACCAACATTTAAACCTGCCATTCTTAAAATAAAAATTTTCACACAAACTTGTTAGTAAGAAAATTTCATAACCACAATGTTCGGAATGAACAATTTGGAATGATAATTTGGAATGACAATGTTCGGAATGAAAAAAAACTTTCTATGAAAGGATGAAGAAAAATGAAATAGTGAGCAAGAAAAACATATATGTGAGTATAAGTATTTCAGAGACCTCTTCTGATACCAATTCTAGGATCGAAATAAAGATGTAGATGCTCAATATAAAAGAGGGGGGTGGGTGAATTGTACACTTTAAAAAAGATCCTTAGAAAAATAAAAAATTCTATGTTTAACAAAGTTAAACTAAGGAAATTCACAACACCTCTAATCACCAATTGTAGAATTGGAAAAAAAGATTACAATATGAGATTCTACCTTAAAGAGTATATAATCTAAACTTATCATAGTACAAGTGTAGGGAAATATAAGAAGGTTATACATTCCTTAAAACACAAAAGTGAAGCAGAAAAACAAGTAGTAAAACTACATGTAACAAGATATAAGTTTTTTAACCCAAATAGAAGGGTATCCGACAGCCTTGGATAAATGTCCCTTGATTTATACTTTCATGCAAGTCTGTCATACCCACACCAGGGTAAGACCTCGATATGATTGTCGGTGTCTCTGTCTTTTTATCCCTACAAGCCCTGAACTTCAAGGTAGTTGGAACCTCTGTCTTCCTCAGCAAAGAAGCCCTCGAACTTTAAGGTAGTCAGCACCTCTATCTTCTTATCCCCGGAAGTCCTCGAATGTAATCACCAAAATTCGGAGTCGCACGAAGCAATATGAACGAGTTGTTCAGTACAAAAAAAGCATGAAAAGATTCTCTCTCTAGAAATCACATTAACAGCATGTGGTCTCTTGATCGATCAACCTCTTGTTGAGCTCTTTCAAATGGTCTCATATTTATAGGCTTGGTAGGCTCCCTCTCCCATGGTAATAATTTCCTTAAAATTCGGAGGGACATGTACATGTGTAACTCAACCAATGGTTAGTTTGAAACATAAAGGACGAAATCGTTTAATAACAAACCATGTATTACTGAATGCCCGACATCATTTTGTAACGGAGCATATGTAAGAAAAATCCATAAAAATATTCGTAGTGTAAGAAAATTAAAAGTTCTGAATCTAACCAAAATGAAATTAGGATTCTATGTTAAGAAATTTTCAGATTCTATTTTATAGGAATTCAGAGTCTGGTTTCACCAGAGATCAGAATCTGAACATACAGAGTTTGAAGTCGAACTAGTAAAATTTCGGAGTCGAGCTTCATAAGAGTTCGGAGTCAATATTCATAAGAGTTCGGAGTCAAACTAATGAATGATCGGAGTCGAACTTCATAAGAGTTCGGAGCCGATCACATGAATGTTAGGAGTCGTACTTCTTAAGAGTTCGGAGCCGAACTCATGATTGTTCAGAGTCGAACTACATTAGAGTTCAGAGTCAAACTCATGAATCATCAGAGTCGAACTTAATACGAGTTCAGTGTCGGACTCATAAAAGTTTGGAGTTGAACTTCATACGAGTTTGGATTCTAACTCATGAAAGTTTGGAGTCGAACTTCATAACAGTTCGGAGTCAAACTTCATAAGTGTTTGGAGTCGAACTCATGAACGTTCTCATGCAGAATTTGGAGTGGAAATTCATTACCGATCAGTTTCAGAATTCGGATCCTAAAAACAGAATAATCCAATTATTTACATTATATGATTCTAGGGTTTTGGGTATGAATCTGGTTTTTGTTCATATGAAAAATATTGATATGTATACGAAAATCTAGGTTAGGATAAATATCCTTAATGGAAAAAATATTCCTTATGGAGGTAAAAAATCGATTTTCTTAAGTATAAGGTGTTTGTGTTTTTCCAAACAAGATGGAACGGAAAAGTCATAAGGAAAACCTTATTGACTCAACAAGGACATTGGGTTATGAGGTAGTTAGATAAAAAAATGTCATGTATAACCTAAAGAAGTTCAACTTATCAATGTTCAAGTTAGTGAGAGAAACTCATTTTTTTCATAATTTAAGGATAGGATGATTAACATGAATGTTCATAAGGTAGTAAAAGATCAATTCATGGGGAGGTTCATGAAGAATGATTTAAGAATATTAGTTCTATTATAAAAAATTCCACTATTAATATAGATATGTAAAATAAATTTTAGGTAGTTATATCACTATAATCATAATATGGTGGTTTCAGGGTTCATGATTACAAGAATACTTTTTGGTCAAAGATTACATCATTCCCTTTTATCAATCATATGAGAATAAGAAAAATATCTAGATTGGGATAACAACCAGATGTACTATATAGTTGGATTCCTATACTGGGGATGAGCCCTGTAAAAATACATGTATGCGGTTTCCTTTATATATATATATATATTTATATATATATTTATATATATATCAAAAAAATTATTATGTTTCTAGGGTGAATATAAATTTTCCATACATCATAACTGATGATATAGGTTTGATAAAATTTATGGATGGAAAATATCATATTAAATATAATTCATAAACATTATACACCCCTAATTTACCCCCCCTGCAGGGGAATCTCATTTTCCTTTGGGAATATAAAGTGGTATCAGATATTATGTTTCTTATTAATGTATCTATTAGGATTTCCCAAATGAGTATAATTGGTTTATTGGTAGTACAAATTTTCTATATTAGATGAAATAATTCATGCACAAGTTATAGAAGTTATAATGATTCCTTCTTCGCAAGAATGGTATGTTTGTATAAAATTTAGTTTAATGGAAGATACCACTGTTAGTTTCATCATTTGTGATTTCAAAATGTAATTATTATATCATCAAGAGATTTTTTCTCAAATATATCATCTGTTAATATCTCTAAATTAGTGGAAGGATGATCCATTAATACTATAAGGTAAAAAATTTAGAAATTTTACTAAAATGACCTTTAAATTTTATAATTTAGATGAATGATGTTCAACATGTGATGAATCAGGGTTATATGAATCATTTAATGAAATCTACCCTAATGTTATCTGTTACTTAATGAAACTACCTTGTGTTGTTTCTCCTTATTTATTTTCATTTATCAAAAGACAAAAGAAAGAAAAATGTACATCTTGAGACAAAAGTAGATTAAATGGAAAATTAATAATCTAATAAGGTACATGTAAATGATAATTTTAAAATATCATTAATGAAATGGTCCAATAAGTTTCAATTTTGAATTAATAATTATTTCATGAAGACGAAAAGTCTAAAATGGTATATTTGGAAATAGTTTTATTTAAGAATGTTTAGGAATAACTACTCCCTGTATTAGAAGATATTACTAAAATCAAGAACTATCATATCATAGTGAAATATAGTAGAATAAAAGAAAATTAAAAATCTATTAAAATTGAAAGAATGTGCATGAAAAAAAATTGGAAATTAAAATATGAATGTTTTGATAAAGAAAATTTCTTTGAGGGTCAGAAAAAACACTATTAGTTCAAAGGGTCTTTATTTGGAAGTATATTTTAGAAACATGTCAGCCTCTCAAGTTGAATGTTAAAATAATTTTAGGATATAAGAAGCTTTCAATATTACCATGGAATGTATTAACTTAAATAGTAATCAATATATTGGTTAGAATAATGTGAATAAATAGTAATTTATATATTATGAAATTCCAAATAATTGGTAAACCCATATTTTGGGGAAACATTTTTTCCTCAAGAGGACCACATTGTATATATCATATAGAAATGCTAGTATTGGGAAAAATTGTTTGAGAAAATGTTGACATACCCATGACCTACACGATGTTGTATGAAACGATTAATGACATATTTTATTCCCCAATAGGTTTCCACACTGATGTTGAAAATATTTTCAGAAAGGAGGATACTTCCATGAGCAAGAATTTAAATAAATGGAAGAATCCATGGATTATTGGATATTATAAAATCTACAGAATTTTAGAAAACTAGGCAGTTTATGTTTACCAAAATATTCTAATGTATGTATGATAAATAGAGAATATATTATGGGTTTGTAAAATGTAAGTTTTGAGAAATTATGTTTCCTTTACCCAATGTCTACATAAAAATGTGAAGATAATATATTAATTTCAAGTAGTTCATCTACCATAGGGTGTAAAAGACTTGATGTTATAATGATGGTTGAACCAACAATTTTATAAAAGGATATTCCATGACCAGGTGGAGGTGCCCTTATTTTAATGAACTGACCACACCATGAACTAGCTTAAACAGGCTATGAATATGAATATTGAATGTAGAAATATTAAATTCTTTGTAGAATAAATATGAGAGAATAATACATGGATTAAATGTGTAAAATATACTTCTGAAGAAGAAGATAAAATTAAAATGGACATTCCCTAAAATGTAAACATATGGAAGGATAAACAAATAAATCAAATATTTAAAATTTTATGTCAATATTTTTAAATTGAAATGACTAAATTACCAAAACATCAAATGATCATAAATGAAGATAAGTATACATCCAAAGTTGATACAATTATTACTATGATAAAATATCATCAATATATAGAATGTGAACATGTTCCAATTTTCATCAATATCATTACTGATAAGTTTTAATACGTAATTAATTTGTATTGAAAGGAAACACTAAATATTACTTCTTCCTTTCTTGTAGAAGTAAAAATAGAAAATAGAAAATAAAATAAAAAAGTAAAAGTAAATTTTTGAAACACTTGTCGCCAAGGAAACTTGTGCTTCAAAAATAAAGCGTAAAACCATTATAAAAAAAGATACTAAGATAAATACAATTTTTAGGTTGAGAAAATAGTCAAATAATAACATCCCAACACAATGAATATGGATGATCCACCATATTTCCATTGAAGTAAATGTTTTTATTAAAAAATGTAATTGATGTTGATGTATGTAAGAGAGGGAAATGAAATGAATTTTGGGGGAGTTTAAGACAAATACAAGAGTAAATATGAAGCACATTATTTTTTTTACAATATAATTTAAAGTCAAAAATATCAATTTTTACAATTAAATTACTTATAAAATATATATTCAAAATTTCTTACATTGATGATTAAATTACCCAATTTCTACAACTCTAAGTGATGAAGATGTGAATACTATAAAATATATAAATGATGATTCTATCATCATGATATATGATAAATATTTTTTATCATATCCTAATATAAAAAATCAACTTATATTTTAGTGCATGATAGAATCAGAAAAAAAATTAATGGAAACATAAAATTAACCTGACAATGGGTGAATAACATTCTAAGTTGATTTGAGAATTTTTCATAGATTTTTTGAGATGGTGGTTGGAAATAATAGTAGAGAAATATTTTCACACATACCCCTAATGTACATTCAATTATGTAGCATCAATTAGAGAAAATATAATCGATAAATTTGAGATCCCTGATAACAAATTATGTTTTCTACACTGATCATTACACATGTAGACTTGGAGTAAGTTGATTTATGGATCAATTCATTTAAAAAAGTGATATAAATCACTCTATCAAGAAACTATTTATTATCAATAAATTAAATGGTAGATATATGGACAAGAACAAAATTATAATTCATTAAAATAGTGAAACATTTAATCATATATCAATAAGTGGGATATAAATATTTTACTGAAACAAGATGATGTTATTGAAAAAAAATCCA
Source organism: Viscum album (assembly GCA_963277665.1). Classification (NCBI taxonomy): domain Eukaryota; kingdom Viridiplantae; phylum Streptophyta; class Magnoliopsida; order Santalales; family Viscaceae; genus Viscum; species Viscum album. The sequence goes on from OY728122.1 coordinate 605,454,721, forward strand.
AAGGAAGAGATTGAAACCCCAACCAATGATGATGAAGAAGTAATTTTTGGTAAATCACATTATATAAATGCGTTCAATTTTATTCATAGGAGAGTATGTTGACTTTGGTTATTAGTGATTTCGATATAAATTCATTAGCTATTTATACCCAAAGGTAGTAAATCTATTATAAGTAAGAAGACCATATAAGCATATTCTTAGACAATATTTTGACACTATAGGAAGGCCATATAAGTAAATTGGAAGATAGAAAGATCATTTCATTGGAAGTAAATAAGTATAATGAAGTTAATTGGACTATTTGGATCCCTTTTTTTTCTGAAAAAAAATTCTCTTATGATTTTAATGAGTATTATTCTTTATGAATGAATTTTATAATATAAGGTATATTTTGTAGAAATTTTGGATAAGAGTTTGAAAAACCAATTTCCATAAAATACTCACCAAAAAACATGACTCACTGTTGAGAATGAGTTACTACCATCCATGCCACCGTCATGATGAAAAATTGTCTTAGTATAAAAAACATCCACAGTTAGAGAAAAGTCACAGACTAGATGAAAATTGGTATAAATGTGGGAATGACCCACCATTAGAGAGAAGTCACAACCCAGATGAAAATTTCTATAATGATGGAAAATCCCTAATGTGAGAAGATGACTTACCATCACTACTTAGACACCTATAGATTATAAATGGTGTTGATATTACCTACAATATATAAGACTAATCATTGAGATTGGTCAGGGTTGAGAACGATCTACCATCAGAAAAATCTTATTATTCCTAACTCACCACCTTCTTAAGTCACCATATAAATTGTATCACCCTTCAGAAGATTCACAATCACAATTTCAGTTTATTTTGAAATAAAATTTGATAACAACTATATTTTAATATTTAAGGTTGAGATTTAATTTAATTATTATGCTTAAAATCATTTGTGAACGCATTAATCTTTTTTTTAGTCAATTAGTATGAATAGTATATGATAAAAATGATTATTCATGAATTCTGGTAATATATTAGGAGGTATAATCCCTCATGCATGATATAGAAAAAATACAGATAGATATATAGGGATGTTAAATGATAGATGGAATATTAGAATTACTAGAGAGTGTTGTGAAGCATGAATATTTCTAATGATTTTTAGATGAATATCCCACACTTGTGATCAAATGCATAAGATTTATGTACATAAAAAACTATTTTTAATGGATCATGATTAAAAAATTACATAATATTGACTCATAGTCAAAAATTTAATTTCTTTAATATTGAAAATATTTTCAGATTTATATATTTAGAGAGTTAGGACATAATACATGCATAGAAATTAAAATTCCTAAAAGGAGGATACTACTAAAACCTTATTAATTTTTTCCAAATATAAACACATTTAAAATAAAATAGTATTTATTTAAAAAAACATCATAAAATATATTGTAATTATAACATTCTCTTACACTCCCTTATAACCTGTGAAAAACATATATAAACATGGTATGAACATAAAAAACTTATTAAGGAAAATAATTAAAGAAAGGCGTTAGTCTAATGAAAACATGAAATCCAATAAAATGAATTTTATAAAAACTAATTATAATTCATAGATACATTATGTAGTTTCTAGGTAATATAAATGGAATATAACTATTAAATTTACCCTTACACATGGAATAACCTTTTGGTCAACTTCTATCTCTGGAGTGTCTGATGCATTACATAGATATAATGGGGATCAATGATCATATCTTGAGTTGTAATGGGCTGAAACAAATATATAATTTGTTATAATGAGTATCGACCAATCGTATATTGAGGTATAATGGGCTCAACCCAACATAAAAAATGTAAAATGAACATATCATGAATAAAACACTTCTTAACTCCTTTAACCCAATTATCAAAAAAAATCAGATATCATAATAAAATGTTTTCATAAAAATAACTCTTAAAAAATATAAAAACCACACACATAATAATGAAATAATATTATTAAAAAATTAATAATAAAACATATATTGGAAATATTATTGTAATAAATTTTCAAGAAATCAGAGATTCTGTTCATTCTTTATATAATTAAAAGATCTGTCTTTTTAAATTTCATAAAAGAGACATTTAAAACAATTTTAAAAGGAATTTCTTTCACATAACACATGAAAATTTCAATTTTCAAAAAAATATAAAAGAAAATTAAACATTAATAATCATATAGGGACAATCCTAAAAACCATTTGGATGAAAGGAACATAAAAAATATATATTTATATAAATAAATCATTAAATCAATTAAAACAATGTTCAAGTTTGTGATTCCTTTACCGTGGGGTTGAAATCCTTCACATGAGTTTAAAAATCATATAAAATGGTATTAATAGTGTTATTAATGTATTAAAAAACTAAACTCAAATTTAAAATACCTCATTTTATCCTCTTATAAAATTATCAACCCATTTAATAAAAATATTTTGTTATTTTCATTGTATTGGGCACGTTCTTTTCAATAATTTAATAGGAGATTATTATGATACTCTTTGTAAAAAAAGAAATAATAATCTAGAAGTGATGAAATATATATATGGTTATTTTTAAACAATTGAATGCGAATTTAAACATTCAATGTTTTTAGTAGAAAGGAAATGAAAAATCATCATTTAAGAATGCTAGGAATCTATTCACCCTAGAAGATGATTTCATTATTTATGATTAAAAGGATATTATGAGAAATATTATTATGCATATAGCATAAAAAATCAATAGTACATTTTATAGGTGTTATTTGATTTTTCAATAAATATTTGATATTAGGTGGGGATAAGGTATAAATGAGAAAGAATTTAAAAATGAATTAAACAGAATCTTGCTTTTTGAAAATGTCTCCCTGAGAATCGTTATATGGCTCATAGAAGTTGTTTTTTAAATATCATATGCTAAAGTATGTGTAATTGTATGGGGAGGATGGAATATGGAAGAGGATATATGAGAAATAATTCTTAAGATGATGAAAATTTATGAAGCAGGGAGACTCCTTTTGTAATTGAGGTGAGGGGTAAAAAAGGAATTTCTCAAATTATTTAATTATAATAATAGTATTTTATGGTTTAAGTTATTAAAAATTCCAAAAAAATATTAGAATATATCACATTAAAGTAATAATATCATTTTTGGATTTTTCTATGATATTTTTAATTTTTAAATTAATTAATAAAACATTCTATTCATGGGAAAAAACAAGTCAAATAAAAACCTATTCACAATCATGACTTTAAATACATCAAAATAGAGTTTCAGATATGAATTAAATTATATATTATAACATTTATATACTATAATTAAATAAATAAATTTATTTATTTATTTATTTAACATAGAAATATAATATTATATTTTTGAACTATTTTTAAAATAATTACATTGATTTATTGATTAATATAATATTTTCTGAATCATAATTATTCAAGTCATTAATTTAGTTATTTATTACAAAAAAAATTAAAAATAAAATAATATGAAAAATATTAGTTTATTATTTTCATAATGTATATTCATGTATGAAAAAAAACATTTTTATAACCACTGGTTAACATAATATACTTATTGAAAATTATAGTGTAAAACTATTTAATTTTGGTTTAAAAAAAGAATATAAGGGGACTAGTGTGATCCCTGTAGGTCTAATGTAATTACCCAATCATCTAATCATAGATTCAATGTCTACTATCAATTACATTTTCATGATTATAAGGAATAAAATCTCCAAGTACCAAGCAATTTAGTAGTCTTGGAAAGGTAAATTAAAATTTTGATACCCGCTATAAATTTAAAAATAGAAATTACAAACATGATATATAATAAATTGAAATAAGCTTCATCCTTGAAATCTTATAAAATAAGCATGAAATCATTTTAAAAAACATTTTCACAGAAAAATTATAAAATTATATTGGAAACGTTTTTAAATCCATTTTTGTTAAATATATATATTTATAAACATTTATTTAAAACACAACATTTAAACAAGAAAAGAATGATTTAAAGGATTGGTGGCTGATAAATCCATACATGTCATAAAACGAAATAAATAAAATTCCCTTTTCATGATAAATATGAAACAAAAATGACTCGTTCAAAATAGGGTAAGAGGATTACATTGAAAGCATTGGTAAAAGTAAAAATGGTTAAATATTCCTTTTAATGATCGTAGGATATTAGTAAAATATTATTTGAAACCCAATTTGGAGAAATTTTTTTAAAGGATCATTTATTAGTATCCTTAGAGAAGGTAAAGTTTGGATTTCATTAAAAACACATTCTTAAAAATCATAGGTACCAAATAGTAAAATAAATAGTTCCCATATATGAATAAATCATGAATAATGGAGAATAAATGTCAATAATGTTCAAGATATTTGGATAATAGAATCTCATCAAAGTATGTATAAACATAAACAATCTCTAAAAGTAATGAGGTTGTTTCAATGAACTATTATAATATGGTAATCTTGGGATCATACTATCCTTGTAAAGAAAAAATTACATGAATCCAAAAATATCATTCAAACAATGCAATCAATGGTATAAAATTAAAAATTGATGTATATAAACCTTGAATGAGAATTTAAGGACATAATAAAACATGAGTCTCAATGATGGAAAATTGAGACAAATCAATTTCAAGGATTTGGTAACAGTTGAACATTAATACCTATGTATGAAATTTCACAATATAGATGAGTGATTAACCATAAATTTAAGTATAATGTACAGTGAATAAAATCATCGGTTGTATATACAACACTGAAAAGGAAATATTAGAGAAAATAGCTTATACACACATAAATACAATGTGGGATGAATTTTCCTTATGCACTTGTTGTTTTGTGTCATGCATGCTAGAAAAGATATGGTCCATACTATAATGTTTTGGGATGTAACATCCAAAATTTCCCACATTAGAATCTGAATGTTATATTGGTTGACACACAATTATATAATGTTTTTTATCCATCATTTAGGTCATTTAATAATTCTTAAAATAACATTTTATTTATTTTTCTTATGCTTATACATGTAGTACATTTGAATTGCACATGAATTAATGTTAATTATTTAATATATAAAACATAAAAGTAAACTACATTCATAAATAATATAATTATGTTGAATATAAAATTATAGATTCATTCATTATTTATATTCACTCATATAAATACAAATATAACATCTTAAATTTGTTATTTTTTCTTTTTTCTTGCAAAAGCATTACACCCAAATTTGGAAAATGATTAATGTTATATAACAGTAAACTTATATGTTTATAGATAAAACGGCTATAATACATAATAATTATTAAATTATCTTTTAAATAAATTTTAAAAACTCCTTTATTAATTTAAAAAACCAAATTCCACTTTTCCAATTTTGTTAAGCTCCTGAGTCGATATTGACAATAATTTTTATAATTCTCATGAATAGAATATGATTTTCTTGTTATATGTTATTTTTATAAAATATTGCTATTATAATATCATTATTTAATTATTCAATAAATTTAATATAATTTTTTAACAAAATTATGTCATCATGACATTACAAAAAATACCTTATAAAAATAATTATTTATTATTATTCACGACAAATTATTGTTTATCAGCAAATTCTTAAAAAAATATAACCAATATAATTTGATTATTATGAATTAAAAAATAGACAGATTTTTTCAAAGAAGATTTCTATAATTGATAAATTATTTATTTATAATAAATAATCTTTTATTAAATTATTTATTTTATTAATTGATATTTAAATCAATAATACTAAAAAAATTGTTAAAGTAATACATTGTTTGTAAGATGATTCCCTTCATGTCGACATGAAAAAAGAGAACATATTATTCTTTGTTTAACATTAATTTAATAAAATAATTAATTAATAATAAATTCAAGCAACACCTACGAATTCTTATTTTTAGAGGACATCAGACCGAGCACAACTACCTTCTCTATATTTCACTTAGAATTTTTTACATACTCCATTTACATTTTGATCAGTGTATTATTTAATCTATATATTAAATTCATATATATTCACCTATACATTAACTTGATTATATTATATATCTTTCTTTACTCCATTTTAAATTCATTACCTATATGTTTGGGAATAAGTCCTTATGTTTCCGAATCTTATTAATTACCAATTGTTGTGGAGGAAGAGGTCACTACATGGTTCAGAATTCTAGTCAGCTATTGTGTATACCCAATACCATTTGAGTGTAAATATTATTTACATAATTGTATTTATAGAGATTTAGATTGAAGTGGATGGGATTATGTCTCAGCACGAGACAAACGAAACTATATTTATTCTACTATGAGTTTTTTTTTCAAAGACGAGGACTGAAAATTTATTAAAATTTAAGTAATACAACTACAATTATAGTTAATTTTAACTAGTGTTTAAATTAGTTGTTCTGAATGTAAATTTTTATAAATAGTTAAATTAGTTTACATATAGTTTTAACTAAGACGTAATCACTCTTTGAGATATCTATGAATTTATCAAAACATATATTGATCATATATTTTGTCAAAATAGTTTGTTTTAATTATTTATCATATATTTTTTAAACATATTTTGATTAAAATATTTATTGGGTACTCAATTCAGACTGAAAAATTATTAGGATACTCATTCTGAACAATATTTTGTGTCAGAGGTCCTTTAAAAAAATTCTACTATGATTTTATTTGTGTTCAAATGATTTTAAATTTAATTCAATATTAATATTAGTTCATTAAATGGACAATAGAAATTATGGTTTTTTCTACAAAAATTTCTCCCTTTTTAATGTACATAAATATTCTCAATTGAAGATAAAAATGAAAATGTATAAGGAAATCATTAGTTTTTAATTTTGTAAGGTTAGAGAGGGTAAATTTGAATTACATATAAGTCCAATAGTTTAATGGGATTGTGATAATAAAAATTCCTATAATAATAATTTTAATTCCTTGAATTCCCTTTTCCATGATTTCGGAGGTGAATAATTTAAAAAGATATATGCATGTAAAACATATTATGAAATATTAGATATATTAGCTATTTATCACAAAGGATCCACTACCTTTAACGAAATGATATTGAACACTTATATAGTTAAATATGATATATTTAAAATTATACATGACCATAAAATTTAGGATATGTATCATATGTTAAATTAAATATGGAACAGAATTAGTTCTTTAGGGAATCTAATGTCAGAAAAAGAAAAATACATTCGACTATTGGGATGTAATATATATAGATGGAGAGTGGAATATATTTCAATGAGGTAATATCACAACATCAATAGAAAAACATGTTCATGAATTTATTGGATATTTGATTATATATGAGAAATAAATTAATATTAACAATGAAGAGGGTTATGAATATAACATTAAATCAATTTCCTTGAGAAATAATTTCATTAAATGAAAAATAAAAATAAAAAATTCAATATGAAATCTCTAATGATGATGAATCAAAAAACGAAAAGTTTGATAAAACATCCAATTTTTTAGAAGGATTAATAAATTCTACATGAAAAATAATTTATTATTAAAAACAAGGTATAAGGGACAGTTTAATGATATAGTAAATTGGGCTAAGTACTGGAAAAAGTGTAATAATTAAAATGATATTACCATTGGTGATTGTAAAAGAAAATGTATTGTCAAAGGCAACTGTACTACGATGATGTTTAAGAGAAGAATGAGGATACATATATAATTTATTAAAAGAAATTAAATATAAATGAAGTTCCTTTGAGGATTGTGCTGGTGAATTATAATCAACTCATCTTAAAAATACTGATAGTTCAATAATTTTTTACCTGAATAGTATAACTTATGTACCTACTATTTCTCCTTTACATAATTATGATCATTCTATAAATAAAAAATTATGATGAAATGTATATAAAAGAAATGTTTGAATACTTTAATATAATTTGAGATAGTTTTAATGAACTCAATGATAAATACAATGTCATAAAAACCACATGTTTTATTTCCTATTGTTAGAAATTACCTGATTCTAGAAAATCAAAATAGTGCTCAATTACTAATTGAAAATTCAAAAATAAAAATATTGAATTAGTAAATAAAGAATTTCCTAGAGAGATTTAAAATTGCAATATAAACTATAACAAAAATAATAGGGATGAAAATTTAAGAAATATATTTCTGGTCTAGCTTACCAACCTTGATATAGAAGAATTGTTAAGATCATTTTAGTTCCTAAATCCACTTTAGGAAATTATAATACAACTTTTTATTAATATTTTTTGAATAATGTTATTATTTCTAGTAAATCAAAATTATCTTATATAAAACGTGTCACAAAAATATGGATTTATATGTCCATAATCTGTAACATAAATGGACCAAAGAAGATTGTGGTACCAAAATAATTCTTGGTATTTACATTTTTTGGTAGGAAAAATTCATGAAAATATCTTATAGAAATGTGTTTTTCATATACATTTGATGATATAGACATATGATAGGATATTACATTATATTTAAGAACCATACAATGTTATATGGTTGAAATGATACCATTGGTGAAAATTCCAATGTTATGATTGTTAGAAATAGCCAAATAAGTAACAATCACTCGGTTTAAATTTATAAATTACATTTTTATTATTTTAATTATAATCTTCTTATAAATTCGAAATCATTTGATGATTATTTTCATGTGATTATTGAGAAAAATTCTGTTGTTTTTTTAGTTCAAAAAACATTAGTATTTATTTCATTTTGAATTGAGAATGTGTACATTATTAATAATTATTCCATAATTTATCTAAATGATTCTTTATTAAGTATATTTTATAAAGTGGATTAGATTATACATAAAATACTACTCCACTATTACATTCATTTGCATAAAAATATCACTAGGAATGGGTTATTCATGGGTCTAACCAAAACTGAATTCCTAATTTATAACGTATGTTACCCCTTCCGAGAAGGGACATATCAAAAGACGGATTTCAAATTAAATAAAAAAGTTTTGATATCCTAACCTATTTAGTTTTATTATATGTAAAATCTATTATTATCCACATATTATTGTTTAAATGCTAATCACTATATTTATATTCTATTAGATGAATTTTATAAGAAAAATTTGGAATTGTTTCAGCTACAAAAGTTATGTTATCTTATTTTACTAAGAATAATAAATAAAGGAAGAATATGTGTGGAAATAGAATTAGTACCTTAAGAAGTGACCTTGGTTGTGAGTTTGAAAACCAATACATTGAATAAATTTTCTCGCAAAATGACTATTTCCATGACATCTATACTCATAGGACCCATCACCTAAACTGATCTGTTCCAAGAGAAACAAATTTCACATCAAGAGACATCTGAGATAATGAATAATGAATATGACTTACCTGTTTAATTTTGGGAAGAGGATATGAAACAAACAATATATATAATTAATATACTTTTAATTGGACATATTTAAAAGGACAATCAAAATAAAATTTAGAATTATTGAATTCCTAAAGTAATTTAATTTAGAGGTTTTATATTGAAAAGCCTTTATTAATTACACTAAGGACGACATTTATATGTATTCGTCATATAGTGATAATGTAATTTTATTTCATTATTAATATTATGTAAATCCTATAGAGCATTCATCAAAAGAACCAAGACTATATAAGAGAATTTCTTTGTCATGATTTATTAGACAAATACCCATGACCCTATGAATCCTTTAGATAACATTAAGGTTGATTAATCAACACTTATGATAAAATCCATTCATTATTATTATTTTTTGTAACAAGCATAATAATCATCTAGTTCTGATGAACATATAGAGTATTTAAAAGACCCTATGGTGGCCATAACATATTTTTATAGAGCTATTAGGACTCTTAAATACAATATTTTTTCCTTATTTGTTCTAGACATAAATATAAGTACCTAAACTATATATTACCTATGAAACATGGTTGCACATATAGGATTTTGGATTCAAAATGATCCTATGAACATCACTAATAAAATAAAGGATAAATTATGGGTAATTGATAGGCATGAATATTCTAATAATTTGAAAGAAATAATTTTTTGGAACGTTTTTATAAACCCAATGAAAACATTAATATATATATTATGTTGGTTTCTATAAACAAGGTTGATGAATCTCGTGTATTTTAAGGAACACGACATGACTAGCTGCACAATGTAATATTCAAGATGAGGGTATTCAAAAATAATGGACCATTACACCATTATATAGGCTTGAATCCATTAAAATAATTCTTGCATATACAACACATATAGATTTCAATCCATATAAAATGGATGTAAAAATATCTTTCTTGAATGAGTATATTTTCTAGGACTGTTTTTTAAACAAGTCTTTGGATTTTAATATTCTTATGCACCTAATAATTTTTCAATTTTAACAAAATATTTTTATTATCTAATTCATGATCATAGATCTTCATTTGATATGATCGGTCCATTTCTAATTTGAAAAGGATTTTTGTAATGTATATATGATACTAACCAATTCATAAAAATAATTTCAAAATATGTCTAATTTTTTCAAAATCTATGTAGATATTATTATATCGGGATCATAAAAAAATTATTTATTTATAGATTTTTCAGAAATGAACCAAAATTATCTTGGAATGAGTTTAATAGGTCAAATTAAAAACATTATTTGTTTTCATACATTTCATAATAAACAAGGAATTATTTTAAATAAATTTAAATGTTATAAATAACATTTTAATTTTTTGAGTTGGATATAACTACGAGTAGTGACACTCCTATTAATACATAATATAAATTGAATGTTTCTGATGATGTGAAATTAGTGGATCCAAATAATTATAGATGTATGATTATAATTCATCCCCAATTAAGTTATATCCAACCAGCAATTTTGTTTAGTATGTTTATGTGCAATCATTTTCAAAAAAACACAAAAGAGTCACAATCATATTCTATAAATTTTAGTTTTAAATTCCTCAAGTATACGAAAAATTTAGGACTATATTATACTATAGGACAAGAATTTGACCTAATTATTTATTCAGATGCTGATATGGGTCATTTTAGGTTAGATAAAAAAGAACCCCTAGAATATGTCATCCTTTGGGAAGGGCACTATTTTCATATTGTAGTATGAAACAATATATTACTACACAATATACTATTAATGTTGAATAAAAATATATATGTAGTTTATATGCTAAATGTTTTTGGATAAAACACTCTTTACTAGAAAATAGGAAAAAAATATGACACTTATGTGAAAATTGTGACAACACAAGTGCTAAATATATTTTTAAGGTCCCAATATGTCACTATAGTACAAAATATAATGTTTTCAAACCTCAGTATTTTAGATACCATTTTCAAAAGGGTGAGAAAACACTTGAATACAATGTAATTTATCATAATCATGTTAATATTTTCATTATACCATTGAATTCAGAGAGAATGTACTAAATAAATCTTTATTTATGAATGATTAATTTTTTATAAAATTAATATTCTTGGACCCAAAATTTGTGTTTATCCACCACTAGTATTTACCGACTATTGGTTTTTTCAAACCATTTCTATTTACCCACTTATTGAGTTTACCCACCATTAGTTTTTAAGCACTGTTGTTTTTACCCACCATTGTTGTTTACCCACTGTTGGTGTTTAACCACTATTAGACACAACCCGTCATTATAAAATATCCCAATGATAGTTTTGAATCCACTTCTTAAATTTTTATTCTAGGATTTTCTTAGTAACTATAAAATGCAAATTTTATTTTGATTATTTTTTTTAAAATACCTAATCTCTAAAGGATATAAATTACAAGCTTTTTAATTTAAACACTTTCACCCATTTGTTCCATACTCTCAAAACACAATTTTATCCTTTCTCTCTCGACTGTTGGACTTCCATCGAAGTTTCCCAACCTCTTGAGACAATTTCTATGGATACAGTAAATATAGCTGCTAAATATTCTTTGGAAAAGTCAGGTCCTTCTATGAATTATATTGGAGAGTCGATCCATCAAATTTTTGATGAGCCATTAAAAGAAAAGATTTCAAATTGTGATGTTGTACATGAGAAGTATATTCATTACAAATGGTTGATGTCTATAATTTTATTGTTACTTAATGTTTTGCAAAAATATAGATTGTTTGAATAATTCTCAAATATCGATAGACACTTCTATCCTAGGGTAGTACACTTGTTATATCATTATATTGAATTAAGCTTTGAGGAAGAAGAAAACTGGGTCAGAACAAGAATAAATGGGCATAAAGATGTTTTCAGATTAGTGAAATGGAAATGATGTCTTAATGTACCTCATAAATTTGTTTCAAAAGACCAAAAAAGGTAATTCTTTAGTGGCAATGATAAATTTTTTTATGAGGATTCATGAGAAGGATTTACTAGAGATCATATAGTGATAATCATAGTTTCTATTGAGAGTGATGGTTAATTCCATATACTTTTAATGTTTATATAATATGGGTTTTGCCTAAGGTTGTTATTTCACAAAAATTAGGTTTCAATATGTATATCATTTTTGTCATCTGATGAGTGGTGAAAAGATAATTCATTGTAGATACCTAATTCTTCACATGACGGCGATGTGAAATATATATTCCCTATTTAAATAACATATTTATCCCAAGTTCATATCATCCAGAATGGAGGCCAAGAGATTTGTTGATAAGTCAGAAGAAGAAACCATGGTTAAATGTGTGGACATTTTGTTACATGGTCAAATTTCGAAAGAATGAAGATATATTTGATCATGTGGAAAACAAAAAGTGTTAATTAATTTTAATAGATATAAGATGATTTTAATAATATTGATCACCCAACTACACCGAAGAATATTATGTTTCCTGGATTGGATCTAGAAGAGGTGGTTGAAAACTCAGATGATAAAGAGGAGGTGTTTTCCTCATGTAATGAGGAGAATGAGAATTTAGTATATAGAGGTACTGACCCAAATATTCCCAGGATTTATCTAGGTATTTCTTATTATTCTCTAAACCCTACTAGATATCTCCCTACTTGGGAGACTGTTTTAAATTGAATAATTGAAGAGGAAGAAAAAAAGGGTTCAAATGATGAATAATTCAAAATCACTTATTTATATTCGAAGTAATGTTTTGAGAATACCATTGATGACGATGAATAATAGGGAGATCCTGAAGAAGAAAATTAAAATGAAAGTGGCGGAGGTTCTTACCACGATGGGAATAGTGGTTGAATTGGTTTTGATGGAGTAGATTGTGTTGAGATACCTCAAAAACATATTTCTTCGCCAGGTTAATCAACAATTTCCTAATCTGAATTGAGACTCATTTTAGTCTACGATTTGTATATTACTACTAATGATGAAAATAAATCATTTATAAAGGGGGAGGGATCCCCAGTAATGGAATGTCCTTTTATGGAATTTGTTAATGGAGGACATTTTGGGCATACATCTAATATTTTGAGGGTTATTAAAAAGATAGTTGATGAACTATATGTGAATGAGAATATGGATGATGATCCTAATATTTTTAGCCTAAATTTTTTTAACATACAACCAATATTAAATGATCGAATGAGTAGTTATGTTTTTCTCTTAGATTTTTTGAGCCTACAGTTGTTATGATAATTGGTAACCAATCTGTCACTTTGGGGGAACAAACACTTGGGAAATAGGAGATGTACCCAGACTCTGTGGGACATGTCTTGGAATATATTGATTCATATAATTATGATATTCCACCAAAACTACGTGGAACTATTATTTATGAAAATATAGATACTATGAGATCATTAGTAAACTAGATATATATTTCCATATAATTTAAGAGATATTATTTTGGCGTACCTATACATACATTTGCATTAGTGAAATATGATACTCTATCAAGAGAAGATGTGGAATTTTTTAGAGAGAGGTTTCACTATGATATTGGTTGGTTGTGGTGTAAGCACAGACCTCTAGTCACTAGCATCATTGAGGGAGATTTAAGGTATCTATTTGAGCTTATAATACATCACATCCATCCAAATATAATGCATCACATTCATGAAGTGGAGATAGAGAATAGAAAGATACCAAATCAGATTGATACATAGAGATCTATATTGGACGAGATGATATCATCATTTGCAGATTCGATGGATACCTTTATATATAGTGTTGAGAACCATTATTCAATAGCTTATATGGGGATTGTGCCACCTCTTCATTTTTATTTTGAGTTTGTCACGTCTATGGTTAGTTAATAGCTTTTTGGTTTTTAAGTGATGTAACTGACCTCCCTAATGAATATTTGAGATAGATCTGACATAATAGTGATCATGTGAATTTGATGGTTAGAGAGTATATGATGGATATGAATGATAGTAGAGTGAAAATTACCTAGGTTAAACAATTTTATCTTTTGATGATTTATACAAAACATGAGCTTAACTATAATATGATATTTTTACTATGATACTTAGAATGACTAAGGCCACTCAATCCATTAAAGAGAAAGATAATTGGATGAAAGTGATGACCCTATTGCTCCTGTTTTTCAAGGAAGAAAAAAGACTTTTCTCATGCTATCGAAATGTGAAGAAATATAATTTTGGATTTCATAAATCTCATAATTCCCTTTTATAATGTTTCTAAAATTGAAGTGCTCTCTCAGGATTCCATTCTAGTCACTGCACATCTCACCTCTCCATCTTCTACTATTGGTTTTTTCAGAATAGGACTTTCCAGAGATCCAAATTCATGTTTACCTACATGATTGTATCATATCATCTTGACTTACAAAGAATCACTCTAGAATCTTATACATATCATCATTAGAGAGAATCCATCTCTATTGGTTGTCCCGGTAGATATCCCTATTGTTACCTCAGTCTCCCCAGAATTTTTGTATGCTTTTAATATGGGTAATGGAAATGAACATCATGAGAAGAGATCATATTAGAACACAATTATTTGATTTCTATATTTGTATAAATTTTTTTATAAATTGTTTCTTATACTAAAATTTACACTTCTAGTTAAAAGTCAATTTTTATTAAAAATCTTTTTTATATCATTTATTATTATTTTAACGTTTTGATAATACCAAAACAGGGAAAATGAATCTATGTAATTTATTTATTCATTTCATAGTGTTGTTTATTCGATAACATTCATTGTAGGGTTTTCAAATAATTAGTTGATACCAATGAATACAATTCATTAACTATAAGACTATACATTGATACCTTCATTAATGATAATTACTTTTTATATTGTATATGTCTATGTTATTCAAATAAAACCATGTTTTTGTGATATGTTTTTGAACTACCTCTGATACTTCTTACTATTTAATTACATTTGATACCATTATGATCAAAATCAATCTATATATTTTAACTGGATAATAGTATCTATTTTAAAACCTCAGTTTATACTATATGGTTCATAATATTTATGTGATTTTTTATTAACAAAAGGGGGTGATTTTTGGAAACCATTTTTTAATTATCACAAAATCATGTCTCATATGAAATTGATGAGTTTTGTTCTTTATAATTAGATTTTATAATATAAGGTTGTTGGGAAAATTTATGTCAATGTTTTGGAAAGGACAAGCATTATACTCTATTAACCACCTGACATAAATCACTATTCAGGATTATTCAATGCTATACAATTCACAATTAAAATGAATAATATTGTCGGTAAGGGAATGGCTCAACATTAGAGACATGTATCCCTCAAAATAAATTTTTTTAATGTATTGGAAATACTCACCATTAGAGAAAAATCACAGTCAGGATGAAAATATGGATATGTACAGAATAGTCCCACCTCTAGAAGATGAATCACCAATAGAATTTATTTGCATAAATATTTGGAATAGGTTTTAGATGATCTACTTCTCGAGAAGACTCATAATTGAGATGAGTCACTGGTGGTCATGACAGACCATCAACCTAACTCGATGCTTGATTAAGTCACCATCAAAAATTTCTCATCATTCAGAAGTGTCGGCATTATTATTTCACTTCATGATGAATTAAATATTTCTAAAGCCTATATCGTAAAATTTAAGGTCGAGAGTTATTTTAATGATTGTTCATAAATTGTTGCAGGAATGCATCAATGTCTGTGTCATTCTATCTGTACAAGTGGAGGAAAATTCATGCGATTATTATTGCATGGTGCTGATATATTTGGTAAAAAAACTCCCTTATTCATGATACACTAGATATATTGAGTGATATATATATCGTATAGAGTATATATTTAATATTTTAATGAGATATTCATTGTTTTAAAGTGTAAAAATTATTAATTATCTTTACATAACACTTCTTTATTTGTGATAAAAAATACAATATTAAATAACAGTTAACGTATATTTACCTTCCTACAATAAAAAAAGACCACATAATGATCTTCTCTACTAAAATTTCATAAAATCACAACTCATTCATTAATTCATGCTACATACAAAGAGTCTCATGTTTTAGACCACATTATACCGAGAACTAAAAGCTTCTTTAAATCATTACGTTTTCATTATTCTTATTTATTTTACATTTTGACTAGTTTCTAAATTAATATTTATAGTAAATACTCACTCAAAAAAAGTATACTACAAATTTAATAGAAGAATAAATATATGTTATTTATCTACCTTTTTAGTTGGGTTTTCCATGAGTTATTGAAGAGGTCCTTGTGTGTCAAGATTTTATTCTTTTCACATGGTTGTTGTGGTAGTGGATCCTATGTGGGCTACAAAGTAGGTCATCTATAATGTATTCCCAATCCAGGTTTTGGATCACGAATATTTATATAATATTCCTCTATGTAGTTGATTTCCATGTCTATAGGATTTGGTCACAAATTACGACAGAACCACGAGTAAGTATTAAACAATTGGTTTTGTCTTGTTTATTTTCTATTAGTTAAACTATTTTATAATCTCTTGAAAAAACAACTACATTGATAGGTAATCATAATGAGTTTTTATATAATGTGTCTATTAATTAAATTTATTTGATGATATAATATAGTTTTCATATTGTTTTTAATGATATTTAATAAGTCATTGAGAAATATCATAATTGATTAGAACTTATATTGGCCTTCTAATTTGATAAACTAGGTTATTATAAAAATTTGCGTTATTTTATTTAAACATTTTATGAACAGAAAATTTATTGGGTACTCAATTCACCCCCATAATGAGATACTCTCTCATGACATCACTATTTATAGTGGTAATAGAATTATTTTATTTCATTGGAAGAAGATTATGAAAATATGATGTTTATTTTCACTAAACATCAATGAAATCATGTATTGTTCTAATGTATAATAAATAAGGATTAAATTGTGTTTATGTTATGAATTTATTCTCCAAATGCGGATATATGAAATATCTACTCAATAAAACCACCATAATATATGGAAGTTAAATGAAAATGATAAAACACCCAAAATAATTAGGGTGGGATTTCATTTCAATAAAGATGATAAGATGATGAAAGTACAAGGAGGAATAATATAATGATGAAAATGAGTTACCATATGATGAACTGAAGAAATATGTTTATTTTGAGAAGGGAAGTGAATTTACTGAATAGTAATATGTTTACAAGAAGTCGTTTTAGTGATCAATGAAAATGGGACCAGATATAGGTATTAAATTTTTAGAACAAAAATTTTATGGAAGAAATTATGTATTGTTAAGATATAAAATTATGAATAAATCCAATGATGATTGATGTTTATAAAATAATAATATACAGTTCCATGTATTATGTAGTAATATTATCTAAAATATTTATCCTCTGTATGATGATCACAAGTATATTGTGATTTCATTTGGATGAATTTTGAAGGAACATAATTTTTTTATATTAGTTCTCCTTAACTTGATGTACATATAGAAGAACTGTTTCAAGACACATGAGTTCATAATCATTATATAGAGTGATGACCAATGAGATTAATTGATTTCATAATCTATTAATTTAGGAAAAATATTTGGTGATATATATATTGATGTTAGAGGGTCTTGAAAATGAAATGGAAGTTGACAATACATGAATAAAAATATCTTAATATCAGGTATTTTGGTGAAGGGGTAATTTATTTTTAACCGAGAGTATTATTGTTCATATCATGAAATAAAAATATATTTTATACATGGTATAATATATTTTGGACAAAAAATGTAGAAAAAAATAATAAGATATATTCAATGTAGATCCATGATGAACAGTTAAATGAGAGATAAATCATGAATTAATGTGTATAATTATAATCCAAATGAAGACACTAGAACCAATACCTAATATAAATTATATATGAAGAAATTATATTAAAGGATAATGGATGACATATTTAATCTATGTAGTCAAGTAATTATAAGAACAGAGGATTGATAAATAAAAAATACACAAACTTGAACAAAGGTTTTTGGTTTAGTAAAATTATTGAAAATTGATGTTATTTATAGGTTTATAAAAAATTTACACATATTTATAAAAAAGGAAATTGAGAAGCTATGTTTAATACATTAATATAAGCCATAACATAAGTTTTATTTGTAAATTCATTTAATCTCGATTCTTTGGAGTTGTATACTAATAACAAACAATATTAATTTTGCAGAGGTGATATGTTATTTATAGAAATTTCTAATGTGTTAAATACATACACAAGGTAGAATAAAATATACATAGTTCTAGCTCTAGGTGAAATAGAGTAAAAATAGTATGTTTATTGGGTGCTATATTGTAGATCCCCAAAAGTGATTCCATAATTCTTATTATAAAAAACATGAATGAGTCATGAATTTTTCCACTTTTGTGGGAAGAATATTAATTTATTATAAGCCAAAAGACATATTAAGTATAACAAATATTGAGAGTGCATCTAATTTGATGAGTTTACTACAATATAACATATAATATAATAGAGGATTCACCTATTATTATAACTTTCAATGAGAGTAAATTTAAAAATGTTGGTGTTATTCTTAGTCATCACGAAGATTAGTCTAGGAATCAACATTTTTGTATTCTAGATTCCTAAATTAATTATATTAGTAATGTCATGTTCTTATGTACTGCTAAGCATTATAAAATTATATTGTTCCTCAGAAGAAAATATTGAGCTTACCAAAAAATGAAATGAGATATTGATAAATTGAAGGTTTTTATGGAATATAGATGGAATATAATTAGATATAGATATATTGTGTTTGAAAATTTTCTGTTCAATAAATTATTCTTTCAAAGAACACATTAGGAATTTAGATTATTTATGAATTTTGAGATTGGGTCATGTAGATTAAAAATAAATCTTCAATTAAATATCTAAAATAATGTTTATGATATATTTTTTATGACAAATAATTTCATTACATTAACTTATTTTGATGAAAATGAAATTTATTTGAATTAAAACTAATTTTTATGATACCGAGATTTATGATCAATTTTTAATATTCATGAATTTATTTTTGTTATTATAATTTATAATTTTAAAGTATATGAAATGTGATGTGGAAGAATATTTTATAAAGATGTTATTTTCCAAAAATATTAAAAAAAACTATGAAGGCATTTAAAATATTTAATGAAATTATTCTTAATATTTTTAGATTTTACATCAAGGAAATTATAAATAAAATTTGAGCCTATAAAAGGTTCCAAGCTCATTCAGTGCTACGTTATGATGTATTGATGATATAAAAATAAAATCTCTAATAAATAGAATATATTGGGAGGATGTTTTCAATCTATATTTATCATTGTGTTATTTTGGATGAAACATTTAGAGAATAATGGATGATTACATTGTGAATAATGTTGATAATATTGGAAGAGTATGTTCAGAAGAATGTTGAGAAGACCAATACATTGGTTTCTGTTTAATTGAGTAATACCAATGTAAATTATAATGTATAAAATTTATTAATTTTTAATTTCATGTAAATAATATAGAATAAGAAAATATTATGATCAGAGGATATTTTTCTATGTGTAAATTTTTATGGAATTTTATAATGAAATAAAAGATCCACCCAAGAATATGTTCATAAAAAATATTTAAAGAATATGAGTCCCAATATAAACCAAACCAAAATTCATTATGGGATGTAATTATTTTTTGATGATAGCACTTTGGATGTATAATATTATGGTTTCTATTTTTTTGGAGAATAATTATATTGTAGGGTTCAAGATAATCGCATTACTAATTTAAACCCATATAAAAAGAGTGAAAATCCACAGATCAGAACAATAACCATACATAGATTGGTATAGGATTCCCTTACCTTGGAAAATACTTGTGAAAATACTTTTATGTAGACTCCTTTACATTATATGTTTCACATGACATATTATGTGTTGGGTGTGTATGTCAATGATCAATATATCATATCTAATGGAATAAGATTCATCATTTATAATAAAAAAATATTAGGTCAGACTTAATTGGTAATTTTTTGTCACCACTGATTCACTCAACCACGACTTAGGGTAACATAATGTTCATCTAGGACTCTCACATGATAATCATGTAGAAGGATTAAAAATCCTGATACATTAAAATGATGGAAATGGTAATCATGAAGTATGTAAAAAAATCATAACTTTTTCAAAGGATGACTAATATATCCATTCTATAAAAATTTAAATTTCATAGAAGTGATGGTGTTGATATGAAAAAAGATTATTTATGATAAAATAAAGGGGAAACAATCAAATTTCAACATAGATAAAGAAGTATTTTTTTAGATTAGAGACATGATTATGAATAAAAATAGAACATGAGATAAATGAGGAGCTATTGACTGATGACCATAAATCCACATTCACTATCCACTAAGGATGTATAAATGTATATAAATATCTCCAAGAGAATAAATGGTGGGATAATATGAATTTCTAAATTTTTGAATTTATATCAAATTTCGTGTCATACATACAAGTAAAGGTACTAAAAAAATAATGTGATGTTGTAACCATTACCCATACTTATATGGAATTGAATGAAAAACGCTATGGATTTTGGAAGGGGTATTTTGAAATCCTAAAAATGATATAACTCTACAAAATTTTTAGTGGACGATATCATAAAGAGATATCACATCATAATTGTTTGAGATTCCATATCATTTAATCAACATACAATGATATACATTGGATAATTAGTGATCCTACATGGAACACCACAATATATTGTATCTGATCAAGACCCAAGGATGAACTAATGTTTTGGAAAAATGTCAAACATTCCGTGAACACAATTTTAAAACTCAATCCAACCTATATCCACAATTAATTTATATGGTATGAATAGACATCTGATATACTGGAGTATATATTTATAACATTCAATGTGGATTTAGAAGGTGGATACGTTTAACGTCTTCCTCTAGTTGAGTTATCATAAACCAACAACTATCACTCAAGGGCTAATATGGTTCCTTATAAATCTCATCATATAATTGGATATATAATTTCATCCTAATGGGATGAAGTAATAGAATATAAACTATTAAAAATTAATGATTTTTATGAAATTTTATAAAAGTCCTCGGAAAATAGACAACACATAAAGGCATTACATCGTCGATAGAAAAGATATTCTAACAATCATTGAGATGACATAGAGTTAGAGTCTAGAGAAATTTAATTCCTTTATATATCCCCATGAATGTGTTCATATGATTCAGGAATAATGGAACTCTTTTTCCTAGATACATTGGCCACATGGATATTTTTTATCACATTAGAGGTGTGGCCTATTTGAAAGAACTCTCACAAAAACTAAACAAGTTCCATATTTTTTCCATGTATCTCTCTCGAGGATCTACATTCCTATAAATCACTGGTAACAAAACTATTTGCAATATATTTGGATCATGATCAAAATTTTTATGAGAAACCAATAGAGATGTTGGATTAATAAAAAAAATTAACATAGAACAATACCACTCAGCTGGTGAATGTTCTATGGTGAAATCATATGTTTGAGTAATCTATATGGGAACCTAAATATGTATTGTGATAAAGATAATCTCACTAGTTTTTATTTAACTAGTTAAATTTTCAGAAAAAATCTATTTTTAAGGTGGGGTATAATATGACAACTCATTATTGTAGAACATATTTATCTCCATATTAATTTTTTTGATTTATATTTTTTTCATATGAAACACAAAACTAAAATTAATCTAGGAATATTTATGAGATAAAATTAATAAATGTGACCATAATGACATTGTTTTTCAATAGGTGGTTAAAAATCCAAGTAATATTGTTATGAATTATATATAGAAAGGGAATTTAGTTACATGAAATTGTGGGAATCTTCCAAACATGCATCATTTTTTCAATCATCGAAAATGATTGAATACCTCTATGGTTTTCTCTAGAACAAGCCCAATATAAACTTCAATAAGTAATATTTGAACATAATATTCTATGGGAGAAGTTAAAATATGTGGAAATCTCCATGAGATTTTTACAATATCAATCACCACCATCAACTCACACCATTTTTAATCTTACTCATAGATCATATGATGATGTCTGGGGGGTTTTATAAGTAAAATTTAGTATAATATAATCAGTGTGATTATTAATGTAATTTATTTTCTCTCAAATTTATTTTTTATTTTTTTAAATAATAATTAAAATATATATTTAATGTTTTTACTGAATATAAATTTCCCTATTAATTTTGTAGAAATAATTAATCATTTTAAAAAATTAATAATAAAATGATTTGATGTTGAAAATGGCTATTTTTTGAAATATAATATTTTTTGAAATATTAATTATTTTTATCTGTATAAAATATATTTATCACTATTTAATAAAGAATTTAATTAATTTTATTGACTATATATATTAACATACAAATTAGAAATATGTTACAGTAATTTAATATTATTACAATACATTTTATACCTTTATTTACGAGATTTTTCCTTTAACCATGGTTAATATAATATTTACAATTGTCACTATTCATAATGTATGAAAATAAAACTTACCTATTAAGACAATTTGGATCTTCTGATTACAAATATAGAATAAAATTTTCCCTATTCATAACACAAAAGTTGCATTTATTAATTTAAAATTAATTTCCATTCACAAAACCAAAAATCATTTTTTAAGAAGTAAAAATTATAAAAAGTTTGGGATGTGTTTATATCCAATTTTGATGTAAATTAATTCCAATGGCAAAAATTGGATTAAAGGATAAAAATATAAAACATATAAACGTTATATCAAATTAAAATGATAATATAATCATATAAATAATTTTAATGAAATAACAATTTTGACCAAAAATGCATTATTTTCAACTATTTATTAAAAACTTTACATTATCATAAAAATACCAAAACATATCCCTAATGTAAATTTTCATATCGCGTTTATAGAAAATATATTTCAAAAAATAATCATATAAATTTGACAAAAACTATTTTTAAAAATGGTTCTCCATCAAAAGGAGGAAAATTGATCTTTTAAAGAATATTATAGTTTTTCATATTAAAATATAATTCATTCTTATTTTAAGCCTCCGATTTTTTTTGGATAAATATAAAGACATTTAAAAACTTGTGTAATAAGAATGTAGTTAGTTATTTTCCTTCCCAGAAATAAAATCACTATATGTTAACAACCATTATAATAATAATAATAATAATATATTATTTTTCACTATATCGAATGTTGTGTGCATCATAATATTTCAAGGAAACCCATTGTTTTTTTTGAGTACCCTATTTAAAAATGTTTCATCTTTATCATAAAATTAATATGATATTCATTAATATTAATTGATATGAAAATGTTTTTTTCTAAAAATACCTCGGTTTTTTCAATGAATCAAATTTTTATCACCTTTTACTATGAACAATGTACTAAATATATTTCGGAGAAATTAACTAGACAACCCCAAGTATTCAATGAGTGAAAACTAATATACAATAAATAAATGAAAACATAGAATAAATGGGCCATAAAATGAAACATACATAAATTTTTTTAGGAATTATGTTTTTTATAATGAAAATTTCGTTATATTTGAGGTTTGATGCACATACCAAGAGAGTCTAAACACAAGGAAAGGGAACTTATGAACAAATCATTTTCTTCATATAAAATCACTTAATGTAAATATCATTCAGTTAATATTATTCTAATGTATTTATTATAGAATATATAGATATATATCATTAAAATATATACCTATTTTTATTTCCCATGCATTTCAATTTTAATATGTGTTATTTATGATTTGTTATCAATCATTATTTAAAACAATGTTTAAAAGGAAATATAATATTCCTAAATTCATCCTCACATGTCACCATTTTAAAGTATTATACCTAATATGATCTATAAGAATATTTTTTTATTTGTTTATGAAAATATTTTGGATCATTTATTGTTATAAAAAATGCACCATTAAATTAGTTTATTTAAATATTCATTTCTCATTTAATAAATCATCAGTCCATTGATTAATTTATAAATATATTATTCACTAATTTCAAATTAATTTTCTACAATTGAACTCCATATTTAACACCTATAATGTATTATTCAGTTATTAGAAGAAAAACTGTTAATTCCTTTTTCACATAGGAATATATATGATATTTAATTTGGTTATTCTCTGAAAAAATATTATGTGGCCCATTTTCATAAAAATGTTTTTTCATTTGAATATTTTTTGTCTGTGATTTATTTTCATTACGTGGAACACTTATTGTGACATCCTAACATTGGGGTTTTTCTATGTTCATGGGTTTAAGTTGTTTTTATATGGTTATGGATGTGATTGAGTTTATGGACCAGATCATAGCAGCACGTTCTATGTGATTTTTGGATTTTCAAGGTGTGTGTTGAAGGTTCCAATGTGTTCTATAAGGTAAAAGTTGGATTTATGTAAATTATATTCCATGGGGCCTAACACTGCACTATAAGGGAGGTCATTGTGGTGTAGCTAGTCTTGTTGTGGTGTATGATATTGGAAGATGGACATATGGATTCAATTTCATTATAATAATTGTGTCACTATGGTGTAGGGTTTTAGTGTAAGATAGTTTCGTTCATTGATATGAAGTCCCCAGTTGTAGTATAGTTCTCTGATGATTATTTTTTCTATTTTAGGTTAGCTACGACATAGGGTTTAGGGTGAGGTTTAACATCCCATCTTGGAGTTTATTCTATGATATGGTGCTATTGGTTCTTCCATATTCCTTATTCCCCATTTATGTGATTATATCATGGTACACATTATTTTTTTCCGATTCAATTTAACTATGGAGGATAAAGTGTGGTATGTAGCCTTGTCTTGAAGTAAGCCATGTATAATGAATATTTTCAATTTCAAAAAGTTAAATGTGTTATAGTTTTCCAATTTTTAGTTGGACTATAAATACCCATATCCCCACTAAATCCAAATTTGTCTCTTGTTTCTATCTCCGTTATTCGGAACCCATGATAGAATTTTGAAACTCTTTGAAGCCCCTTTCAATCAAATTTGATCCCTATCTACTTTTTTTCAACCAATGGTGATCCAAGGTGAGTTGTTATTATTTTCTTTTGGTAAAAACTGTATTTTATGTTTTCATGTTAGTGGTCATTCTAATAGAGTTACAATTGATGTTTCATTGTGTAGTTGTTGTAGTACATTCCAATAGGGATGTATCTTTCATTTTGAGAGAGGTAATTGGAGATCCAATTTTTTTTCCATTATATTGTGAAAATGTGGATTCCTTATGGCAGGGGATTTATTTCTTATACTTCAATTAACAAGAAATCATAAATTGACAATGTATTATCTTCTTAGAAGGATGTGTAATTTACCTAAATAAAATAAAATTAAGATTAAGGAAATAATAGTTTGGGTTAGTGGTCACATATATTCTTCCACCGTGATTATGTTGTTCCAAATGATTTACTAAATAATTTTTCAATCTATGATAAGTTTTTTTCATGTAGGGTATTCTAGGGTTACCATGCATAATTAAAAAAAATGATTAATTAAACTAAATCCTATAATTTTTGGTCTACTAACTACTTATATTGGCATGTTTCTATGAATTAGTTGTATATATAATTCAATGGTATGCAAATTGATTCATAATGTAAAATAAATTGATGTTGTTATTCCATGTGTTAATGGACATGGATAAATAAAATAAATCTAGTAACTCTTGTTATGGTTAAATGAAATACATTTAAAATAAAAATTTCATTATATGTTTTCAGAAACTCGAAATTATACTAAGAAGCATTATTGTAGAATTTTAAAGAATGCTATTGTTTCTGAGTTCTTTTTCCCATTATCTTATCCAATAATAATTGAATTTTTAAATTCATTTTGTCATAAAACCATTTATTTTATAAATATAAGTTTATGGGGCCTAGTGAGCGTGTTTTATCATGAAGGTTAAAATCCCTATGTTTGGGGCATAGTGAGATTGTATATAAGTGATGGATAAATGGCTCACATTTTGGGACCAGTTTCCAAGTTTAAATAATTTGTTGTTTCTATTATTATTTTTATATGCATATGATAATTCTTATGTGATGTGATCCTTGAATAATTAATGAAATGTTGGTATGGAGACCCTTTTATGTTGGAGTAGTTGATACATATAATGGGGAGATGCATGGGGATATGAAATAGTGAGTCTTGGATGGAACCAGAGTTAATTGAAAATGTTGAACATATGCTTACCTATTGTTTTGTATAAATCTTGTATGATAAATTAATAATAAATTTAACATCAATATGGGTGAGTTTCTTCTTTACATTCATTAATTTCCACACTTCTTGAGGATACTGGATTTTATTGGTTATTAATAACTTTATAGTAGAATGGGATGTTTCATGGAGTTCCTAAAATTATGTTATAGTAAAATTATAATAAATTATTTAACCCATGGTTTCAGTTTTTAATGGAATAAAAACATTTAAAATATTGAGAAACCGAGGGATCAATTTTTTTATGCCTATATGTCATGGACTGAACTCTAACTGTTACTGAACTGTAATTTTGGATAATGTTTATTATTGGACAATGAATTAATTATCAAAATGTAAAATGATAAAATGGAATGAGTTAATTGAATTGAACTCAGTAATTCTTGTATTCTTGTAGGATATCTACCTTTTAATGGTGGTGGTCGGTTTTCCAAGAGACGATAGTTGTAGTAGGGTCGAAGAATAGTTTATTCCCAGTGCAGGGTTGCGATATATATTATTATATATTTTCTATGATTTCATATGATACCACACCCATTTTATTAGGGAAGATAACACCAATTTAAATATGTGAGGTTGTTTTCCCTAACAACTAATTTAGGTATGGACGATTGGATGACAACCAATTTGGGATCTCTCTCTTCTCCATGTTGTATTTTGTGCTAGTAGAAATGATGGTTATATTTCCCCTATATTCTGTATATAGATATAATTGATTTTATTTATTTTAGACCTATGTATATAAATATATTGTATCCTAAAGATTATTATATTTAAAATGAATATTGGTTGTGATTTCTCGATCTACAAACATGGTGTAAGAGATATGAATTCTTGATGTTAAAAATATGATGTATGATACATGAAATACCACAAATTATTTTTCTTAAAAACTACTCAATTTCTATATAGATATATGTCTGGGATTATTAGGTGATGTGATGAATGAGTTTCATGTTTTGATAACTGTCCTAGGTGTCTTTAACCATGGCTACTTTTACTGAGAAATGACATCGGACATACCACAGTGGGGAAGAATGAGAAAATTGACAGAACATGGTAGTATGATATCCTATTTTAATTACTATAATATATTCCCTATTTAATGTGTTACTCGGTGAGATATAGTTAAGGAGAAGATGGGAACGTATTCCACCTATTTAGGTGATGAATGTTTTTCAGTTGTTGTTCTAATTGATTAATTATGGTTTCATTATATTTTGTAACATATTCTTCATGGATGATCCTACTGAGTATTCATTTTATGAAAACACACAAACACACAAACAAAAAAACACACACATACAGATATATACATATATTTGGCAAGTAAGAGAATGATGGATATCATTCAATATATTACTAGCTTATGGATTTGTAGGATCTATTTAGGATTTTTGGTCACTACCTAGTTTACCTTTTTGTTCTTGTAATTTCATTTTTTAATTGTTTTAATATTATATATATTTTCTAGAATGTACAATGTTTTTATTTAAGTATTTAAAAATAGGATTTCATTTATTGACTATTTTTATATCACTTTCTTAATAATATCTTAGAGGGTAATGCCACCCATTTTTATGTTTATTATACCCTCAGTTCTTTCCACCATCTCGTGGATGATTAGAGGAATTTTTTAAGCAATAAACATCCCATTAAATTCATTGAAGATCATGATATGGATCCTTTGGGCAGAGATGGCCTTGACATAGTGGAATCATAGGTTATTGTTGAATAATATGATGGAGTTTGGTGGTAGGAACAGTTCTGGACTATATGGGTTTATTAGTAAATATTGAATGATATGTCCAGTAAGTGATGTAAAAAAGGGAGATAGGATGTGACATAGTTATTTAGTACCATCTATGATGTCATGAAGAATTTTTAATTTTTTGGATCCACTAAGAGAATTGATACTATTTTTAGCATAGAGACCTAGGAAATCATAATTCATCCTTATACATTGAGTCTATGTTTTAAATGTGTTAATATAGGTATTAGGATAAAAAAATTAATGAATAATTTAATTAGTGTAAAATATTTGATATTATATGTTTAGGACTCCTTAATTGCTTTTTTTAGACATGACTACAGGATGACATCAACATCATGTTCACGTTGAAAATTCCAAGTAGGATATACGAACAGATCATAAAAAATAATAGGTCGATGACAATAACACTTTAAAGAGAGAACACTATGATTTTTAGTGATATATTATATAGAATTAGGAAGGATCTGTTATAGAATTAATGAAAAAAGACAAGTTGGAAGATTTTCTGATAGAATTTAGATTGATCAATCCATTTAAGGACAAAATTTTATCATTTTTAATGAAGATGAAATGTGGATTACTTCTTGGTGGATCTTATTCCCTGGGGATTTCAAGGAGCCATAAGTCTCGTGATATAATTTTAGGGACTACTTCAGTGAAAAGGCTCTTTATTAGACCCATAAAGAGGCATTTTTTAGAAGCTGATTAAACTTCGTCATGGTAGATCTAGTTAATTGGAGTTAAATACCCTTTTAATGACCTTCTTCGGATATAGTTAAATTCTATTAAGAGATGATCATCTGGGGGTTATGAATTATGAGAAGTCTTTTTTTTTCATATATATGGTTCCATTTCACTCAGCATAAATAATTGATATTCCACAAGGACTTCAAAAGAGAACAGGTTATTGAGAGTATCCTTTCTAGAACTAGGTTATCATGAGATAGGAGTCATCGAGACTCTCTATAAAGTATGTCTATAGTATTTTTCATAGTTTTCTATATAGAATAAATTTTTAATAGATGGGGGTAGGTCCCAGACCTCATTGTCTAATATCTGTAGGGTGTGGTGACACTCAAGCCATTACCTTGGGAAGAGATTCTTTTTTCACATGAAGGGGAATATGACATCAATGAAGAGATTTCCCAAACTCTCTAAAAAATAAGAATTTATCAATTTTTTCTTTTCTAGTTTCATATTTTGAGGATGTTTCACCCATTTATATTATAGCATGATTCTCTAGTTACAAATTAGTATAGAGGAGATGTGGTGGGATGATGAAAGCCCTGATATTCTACTCTTCCATAGAGTGTAGATCTAAGAAGTGGAGGTGGTCATCATTATAATAAAATAGGTCAAAGATATGGTCATTGAAAAATTCATACTGGATCATTTATAATATCAGTAGAGACAAAAATCATTAGAGGTACTATTTTATTATTATCTACTTGGTTTCATGCATTTTTTGAGTCTAGAGATACACAATCCTTCATATCACCGTCCGTAGTCCAAGAATTCATATATGAGGTGAAGATAATTCTAGTCCCATTAGAATTAATTACAATAGTTATATTTTCAACAACTATTTATTTATGTATGTAGATAATGTGAGATAGTACTAGGGAAGAACCTCTCTTTGGGATATTTATTATGTTTAAAAATACATCAATACGACATCATTCTTGGTATGGATTGGTTATAGTGATTATAGGATATTGTGGATTTCATTATCAGATAGGTTGTATTCTATGATACTAATAGAGATTAAATATTTTTTGTTGGTGGGTGAAAACCTATTATGGGTTATAGTTTTGTTCTATAATTGTATACCTTGATGGCTAAATTGATGCGTAGTTATTTGGATGTTCAAAAAATGGTTTTTCCCTAGGATATAGAAGTGTATATTGATATATCTTTTAGTGAGGGTATATTATTACTCAATCGATGGGAGGTAATGTTTTCTATTGTCCTATGTGAACAAATTTTATTTATCCAAATTTATTGTTATAGTAGGGTTCCTTTTTATTTTTTAGTGTTCCATTATCGATTGATGATCTATTATTGAACAGCATTGTTTACATGATTGTTTCAAACTCACGTGCACTAGTTTTTTCATTATATAGGATGTTCATATTTTTCACCTTTTTATTGTCTATAATCTCTTGAATCAAGGGAATGTGATGAATTTATATACACTTTTGTGAATTGATAATTTATTCGACTAACTGAAAAGAGATAGATAGTTCTCAAATATAGATATACAATCCTGATATCATCAGATGTGGGTGAAGGATGAGGATGATCCCAAGACTACCTTCCAATGTTGTTATAGTAATTGTGAGTTTTTTGTGATGTTGTTTTTTTGTGAATAATGATCTAGACATGTTCGTGGTTTTTATGAACATTGTGTTCCATGTTTCTAGACTAGTTCATAGTGATGTTCATCAAGAAATCATTGTGTACACCATGTATCAGGTGGACCATACAAAACATTTGTTGGACATTTTGGGAGTTCTTTATCATTATCAACTATTTTGGATGATTTCAATATGTTATTTCTGGTTTTGTGATGTTTGTTTCTAGGGGAATCGTGTGCTCAAGCATGTAGTGGTTGTGGATCCTTTGATGATCTAAGTGATTGTTTCTTTGGAAGCATGTATGAAAGTTTTTGACTTGAAATTATTTTTATGAGTAAAGAATATTATAAAATATTCATAAAAAATTTATTTTGGTTATTTACTCATCTGAAAATTATTATTAGAAATGATCATTCATTATAATGGACTGATCAATGTCAGGATGCATTCACGTACCAAAAGGAATACTTGGTCATCACAACAATCCTTTGTTTAACATTAGAGAAAGGTTAATTGGAGGATTTATGTGATTCTTTGAATCTTCATTTTTTCTATGTTCTGAGAGAGTTGATATTTTTTATCCCTTCTAGGTCAATTTGGACACAATATGACTAACATAATTATTCAACCTAGGACATAAATTTGGAAGTATTTTTTTCTTGATGTTGTTATGATATTACCACATCGATGAGTGTTTTGTGGGTTTTACCAACGATAATAATATAAGGAATATATTGTACCATTATAAACTAAATTTGAAACATTGATAGTGGATGTAATTCTTGTAAGATTATGAATATGAAATTTAAGATAAAATTTTAAATGGAATGGTTATAGATGATACACATACCAGTAAGTCATGTTGAAATGATATGCATGAATCGAATAATTTCTGGAGAGTGATGGAATACTTATAAATGATGCAATTTTATATGAGATTGGATGGTGGTAAATAATTTTTTAGATGATAATGTAGTCATCATTGGTGAAATAGGTGGTGGGGTCCTAGCAGTGGGTTTTTGTGGTGGATGTATGGAGAGTCAAAGTAGTTTTTTGTAAGGCCAGTAATTTTTGGTTGGAAAATAAAAATCATTGGATATTGTTTTAGGAATGTATTTTCTTAGTTCTCCAAAAGTTACATATATCAACCATATAGAAACATTATATAATTATATATTTCTATTGAGCTTCGAGAGGTAATTTTTGATTTCATGAGTAAAAGCACACATTTAAAGGTTTCATGTAACATTGTTTTTTCTGCCAGAAGATGAAGACTATGAAATGTCTTTTTAGAGGCTATCTACTGACTATAGAGGTTACATAGTTGATGTCGGAAGACATTTAAGTGGTATTCATCAATATTATACCTCAATATCAAGGATTATATTATACTATATGGGTGATAGTGTTCTATATGATGAAATCAACCAACGTAATCGCTATTAAGGAGTCAAGATTAGAGGAGGTTTTGTCAAAATTGTATCTTGAGGAGGTGGTGGGACTCTATTTAGTTTCAGTGAAGAGCATCTCTGATTGTGATCCTTATTTTAACTCAATGGTGTGGAGAGGTATTCAATATTATTTTATCTCTTAACTATTAAATATATATTATTTTCAACAATTGATGTATATTCAAACATAGTGGACTATCCAGACTCTTCATGATATATTGACATCTTATGTCCCAAATTTTGGAGGTTAATGGATGAAGAACCTTTCATTGGATTTCTTTTCTTTCCCCAATATTTTTCACTCCCTCATTAGTATAGAAAAATTTGAATCTTTGTATATCTAATCTAAATGTTATAAATTTATTTAATAAAGGGTGAGAGAATCAGTAAGAATGATGATGGATCTTGCATATAACATGATGGAGACGGTTCATATAATTTTTTATAGGATAATGGAAGCATGAGATTTCCATAAATATTATATTTTTCATAGGATGATAGCTTCAGAATTCACCATTATAGATCATATTTCTATGATGTTTACTCCTCATCGTGGGACATAAAGGGTTGGTTGATTGAGAATGCATTATTACTGTTTTCATGGACCTTTCAATGTGTTGGAACATGTTTGAGTCATAGAAAATCATATTTCACTTCACCCATAGATAATCTAGATTCATGATATCATCCATGTATAAAATATATTCTGTTATCTTTATGGTGATTATAAAATCATATATTAGGGAAATATTACTATTAATGATGATGTTACATTCAAGGAGTGGCCTCTATTGATTCAGTACTAGAAGGTGAAGGTTTATTGTACAAATGTTATTTTTTTAGTTTATATAATGTGGAATAATAGTGAAATCATGGTCTGTACGTGGGAACATTATTCATAGTCATTCCCTCAATGTCAATTATTGTTGGATATTTTTTTCTCATCTTTTGTATTGTGTCTCCATTATATGTTTTCAAATTTACTTGTTTATGAGACAGTTTCCACTTCATGGTTTGTTCAATTACTTCATCTTATTTGGAGATGTGTTTTCCCCAAGATACTTTATAGGATGGGTTTTTTTTTGTTGTTTGGGTTTTCACTTTTTTCCTTTAAGTAAGGTGGTGGAGCTCCTGTGATGGAAGGATTCATGGGTGGTATCTCGTGGGTTAGATGCCTCAATGATCGATTTTGCTTATTTTAATTCATGATTAGTATTAAATTCTTGAGGATGAGAATAATTTTGGTGGTATTTTATATATGTTCTCAGATTCTAGTATCCCATTAATTGAGATCTATGGGTGTTGGTGGTGTCAGGAACAGTTTTCAAGATATTTTGGTGGGGAATGTGGTGTTAAATAATTTCTGTGTCATGGAGTCTTATGATGAATTGGAATGGTTTCCAAAGTTGTGTAGTGGGTTTGGCTGTAGTATTGGATCATAGAAGTGGGTGATTCGAATCAAATTACATTTTTAACATGGACGCACATTGGAGGAGGGCTATGGCGAAGGCAGATGGGGTTCTATTGTGTCATGTAGATATGTGTCATGGTCAACAGGATTGTGTCATGGTCTTATAATTTTCAGTCACACTATAAATTTCGTGGATCCCATTGATCCCACCATTCCCCCAATATTATCACTTAAACTATATACAGCCATGAAATAGTTTTTAGGGCTTTTAAATGACATTTAAATTTAATGGGATGTATAGATCCCTATGTTCGATATGTGGTGATATGAGGTGATTCCATCCTCTATTATTGTGGATTCATTTCTATTTGATCTTTTTCCCCCATTATAAACTCCAATGTCATGGAATTTATTCATCATTTTTCTAACGGATAGATTTTTAATTTTTCATGACACTATTGTGGAACAAAATTCGATGAGGTATGTATCTTTTATTAAATGAGCGGTGATCAAATATATATATTTTTATTAAATTCCCAAGTGAATACTATTTGTTCCTAGATATAGGATATTTTATAAAATCCAACTATTTTTGAGAAATCAAAAATTGACCAACCTTTAGTTGATTGGAGGAGGAATTAAAATTAATAATTCTTAAACTAGATTAATGAGATAATTGATTATGTGTTTTGATAGCTTGTGTTGTTCAACTATGATAACATGTGGAATCTTGAATTACAAGATAGTTTGATATCTATGAAATTATTTCATTATAATGTTGGTTATTCAAGGGTTGTCAATATAATTTGAAAAAAATTGATACACAACATATAGTTGGGAATTTTTATTTGGATAAATATTTATAATGATTCATTTTTAAATTAATATGTTCTATCTAATAATTTTATGTTAATAAAATTGATATATAATTCTTGTTTAATTGAGATTGGTTGTCCATGTGATAAGGGAATTGGATAAAAAAAAGAAATCGGGTGATTTGATTGTGGATAATAAAATGGTATTTTGAATGGTAAATATTCTTTTCAATATTTTATTAAATTAAAATTAATTATATAGAGTATGAGAAATTTATTTAACATTATATTATATATATTTCTTTAGGTTAACCAACATTTTCCCGTTAATATTATTGTTATATAATATAATATAGATTAAAAATCAGTTGTTTGATAAAGCTAAATATTTTCAATTGAGTGATCTTATTTTATTATGATTCCTAAAATCTATATTTTTTAGGTTGAGTGAGCCTGTTTATATGGAAAGGAGATATTATTTATTTTAGGGAATAGTTTCCCTATTAATCTTTATGGTTGTTTTTATACCTTCATTGTTTCTCTGGATATAATCCTTTCAATTTGATGTGATCATGTGATGGATGATGATACATGTGGGTGCTAGAATGGGTTTATGGTATTAGATGACATCTATGATGGTGAGATTATTGGTGATATGAATGATGGTGTCACGAGTAGAACACATGTTGATATAAGGTATTAATGTGGGGACTACCTATTTTTGTGTTTAAATATTGAATTTTTTTTGACAATATTTTTAAATGTTTACCTATAATCCTTTCCCCATTACTGGAGTTAGGTAGAAGTTATTTTGTTTTGTATCTCATTGTGGCATCTTATTAGGTTACTTAGATTACATGTAATTAAGGAATTATAAAATTATAAAAAAAAATTTAAACCATTGGACAAGATTTTTCTGTAATGAAAATATGGATAATATTGATAATACAAGACTCTATTGGATTATACCAGGTGGGAAATAACATTAGTATGATGGTTAATGATAATAAATTCAGAATAATATTAATTAAGGGATAATTAATTAATTATGGAATATTAAAATTATTAAATGGAAATAATTAATTCCATCTAACTTCTTCATTACTTGTGTGATTATATGATATGTCTCATATAGTGGTGATAAATAGGTGTCCAAGAGTCAACAGCTGTAGTTGAGCCATAGAATAGATTATACCCATAATGTGGTTTTAGGAAAATTATACTATATGTTTTATGATTTTGTATTCTACCACACCCATTTATTTATGATTACTAATAGATAATAGACTTTGTTATATTTTTCAATTATTATCTAGTTTGGAATGGAATGAATGTTTGAATACCACCTCTTTAGCGGATCTATTCGCCATGTATTATTATGTGATTGTATACAAAATGGTTATTTTTTCACAGATATGTGTGTACATGCCTCTAATTTCTTGTTGTTAATTCACAACCATGTATCCCAAGATATAGTAACCTAAGGATTATTATAGGTATGAGATTAATGAGATGATATGGATCAAAGTACATAATTTGCGTAATAGATGTGATTTCGTAAGACACAGTATCTAATATATCATACACGACATAGATTCTGTGGTGGATCCTAGAAACTAATTCTTTTAGATATATAGTCACTGATGGATTGATGAGATGATGAGATGAATGAGTTAAATGTTTTGAATCATTTCTTTGTCCTCTTCTAGATATCTTATTTTGGAGAGAAATTTCATTGGATATATGACAAGGAAGAAGAGTGCAAAACCAGTTGGGAAGAAGTGTTAGGGTACCAATGTTTTATTATTATAATAAAGGACCTCATATATTCATTAATTTTGGAGAGATAATATAGGTGAGGATGGGAAAATTAATTACATGTTCAGGTGATGAGTTCAATTCACTTGTGGTTCAATGAGCATTATTATGATTTAATTATCTTTTTCATGGGAGGCTCTAGTGAAATTCTTACTAAGTATACCTATTATGTTCAACATATGTATATATAATATATATTTTGGAAAGGATGATTGATTTGTATATTGGGATGGATATTACATAATTTATCTTTTTTGGAGTTATTTAGGTAGCAATGTAACTGCCATGATTACCGTATTTAGGACTTGTAGTTTCCCATTAGGTTTTTTATTATTGTATATAACAAAATGAATTTACTTGGTATTTTTAGATATATCTGTATAGGATTTAATTTTTTACATGTATTATCTACGTTTCATCATGTCCTGATTGAGGGAAGGCATCTCATTTGTTTGGTCAATATAACCTTGATGCTTATCTCCAATCCATGTCCTACGCATGGTGACCTTCATGTAGTTGACATATTCCTTCCCTCATTGTTTTCATATGAGGGGTATCATTGGTGGGAGGGGTCATAATAAAGAAGGCTCGATATAACTAAAATAGTTCCAAATTGTGGTTGATACTACCCTTTTTTTAATTCTTATGTCCTTTAACTATAAATTATATTATTTTCAATTTTTTATTTACACTTATGTAAATCATGCGGTTTACATAAGTGTAAATAACATTTACATGTATAAAAGTTGTTTTTGGGGTGTTATTTAAAGAACAAATTGAACTTTAATGTTTTATATATGTGAAAACCAACCAATTCATGATGACTAGATGATGTTTCAAACCATCTTATGTGTAGCTCGGTAATACTTTTTATAGTGTAAAGGTAAATTGGAGTTCTTATACACTATGTTAGGGTATGAAAATGATTTAAAATGATGTGTACGGGTAAACCTAGAACTATGTAAACGTAACCCTAATTCCCAAATGGTTATATAAGGGAATCATAGTTCCCTAAAATGATAATTATATGCTATGTAAGGGTAAAACACTATTACCCTTACAAACCACACTTTTTGGGACTATTTTTTTTAAGAAAATTTGGTATTCATCACCATCACACTTATATAACTTTTTTTATGATTTTAAAATTCTAAAATCAATGTTAATTAATTATTATGATTCGTTAAAGGTTTTGACGCCTTTTTATTATATTTTACCCCTTCCAGATTTATAATTCAACTAAAAATACCAATAAAATTTTTATTTTAATTTGGGTTATTTAATAGTGTGAACCAAAACATAACCTATATTCTTAAAATTATAAAATTCATTACTACTTTGTTTTTTATTTCCACTTGAATAGAGTACCGATGTTCAAGTATTTGTATAATGAGTTCCAATTTGTTTCTTAATTTTTAATTTTTCCAAGCTATATAAACTAAAACATTGTGTGGTAATTTGTTTCGCCATTGAAATTTGTAAATTAATTCCATTATTTCTATAAGTTCTTCTTACACACTAGCTTATGGATCTTATTTAGGTGTTGTGAATTTGGATTGATGTTGGTGGTTTCAGAAGACAATATTTATTAATAGTAACCACTAATTCAGGTTTGATTTAAATTGTTTTTATATTCTACATATAAAGAATGAATTGGGTGTATTTATGGATGATTTAAAGTGGAAAATTGTGTATGATGACATCATTTAGAAAATGGTTTCTAAAAATAAATTTGATTTAGGGTATTATGATATTTATTTGAAATTAATAGTTTAAAAATGATTTTTATTATATGTAAAGGTATAGAATTTTTTATAATGTGAAATAAAATGATATAAAACAAAAGATGTAATTTACTCTAACAATCTTTTGATATGGGTTTTTCTAAATAAAATAAACATTATGAAAATTGAACATGGGGCTGTTTTAAATGATTATTTTAATTTATCTAGGTTTGAATGAAATATATGATAACCCCTTTTATGATGAAGAACATGGGATCAAGAGTAGTTATGTGGGAATAATACTTGGATTAAATAAAAAATATTTAAATTATATATCATGAGGATATGATGTTTATTTTATGGAATGCTATCATATTATCCCCAAAGATCGAATAAGGAGTGTTTCGTCACACATGGATGTGTATATTAACATATATGTGTGTGTATCCCTCCACTAATCATTCCCTAGATCTCATATCCATGGTACTATGATTGAAATTAATTCTGTATGTAAATTTATGATTTACATTTTTATATATATCTATCTTGGTTGAAATGAATATTCACGACTACATTGGTTTAGATATTAATATCTTCATGGTATGAATTAAATGAACTATTTTAATTATTTATTATTATCTATTGAAATAATTTATAAATCATGTTTTCTACAAACTAAGATAATATTTTGATTCCATGTTTTATTTAAAATTGATAAAAAATACTTTAATTTTATAGATTACATAAGATATGTTTACTAGGATCCGGTAGGGATTTATTGATCACACAATACCAATATTTATATTTTGGTTGATAATCTTACTCTAGGATTATTAAAATGGAAAGAACTACTAGGAGGAGGTGGGTGTACTTGATTAGTGGGACTTTGGGAGTTGGGGGTGACTAGTGCAATGTCTGAATCACTTGTTACATAGAGATTTCAAGATATTGTCTTTGAATGTCTTATATGGTTAAAAGGGATGACATATTATTTTGAGACATGAAATATTATAATTGTTGTATTTTCCCTTTTGAATATTTTTTTATACATACAGTTAATAAAATTATATTTACTTAGTTATCTTGATCAATTATTTATTATGGTGAAATTGACCCCTATATTGTGTTTTTGTGCCTACGAAAAAATTACAATACCATGAGGATATATAATTCCCTTTGGGACTTCTTATATATTATTCACGTACTATTTAGGTGGTAAATTCAATTGGGTTCAGGAAAATTTAGTATCAAAGGAGGTAGTAACCATTCTTGATGTCAGTATGATGTTTGGGATGTCATCATAGAGAGGATATATGATGTTCAGGAAATATGGGGTATGTTAAGAGTATCTTCATGGTAATATCTATTTTTTTGAATTCTTAATATGACATGGAATGTTATGTATATTTCTATTGATGAATTTATGGGTCTAATTATATAATTTTCCAAACCGTCGATCTGTTATTTTTGTTTCCCAATTGAACTATGATTGATAGAGGTGATGATATTGTGCCACTTGAATGATGTTTTCTTTGTTGTCTCTTGATGTTGTGCAGTACCATTCAACTATAAATCTATTTGGACCGACTATTGGATGAATATACCAATATAAATTATTATTTGAAACCTATATATGATCAAAAACATAAGGAGGAAGGTGTATGAAAATTCTATTATCTATGCCTAGCTGCTACACCAATTCCCATTCCAGATGTAGAGGTTTTACCCTATTGGGATGATATCATATACCATTTCCAAATTATTATTTATCTAATGCATAAATCTATACATGATTGAACTGATCCTCTAGAGGTACTGTATTGGTTTATAAATTTCAAGAAACACTTTGAGTTTTTGGATAAGGTGGATTTAGTTATGGTGATATTAGATGTCCTCAAACATTATGTTCCTTAATGAATTTGGGGGGGATTTATAGTTATATCTAGGAATAATTTTTCACTAGTGTAGAAATTCATTAGGTACATTTTCAAGGAGATGAGGAATCTATAATCGATGGTGTTGTCTATGTCGATGGATATCGATAATCATTAGGAAGATGATCAGATAATGACCTAGAATGCGAAGAATTTTTTTGCTTGTTTACCACTAACCCTAAGTGTTATTGAATTAGAATTTGAAAGAACATAAGTTTGAGATGGGTTTTTAAGATGATATCTGATATCATGTTTTAATAGAGAAGATCCCATAATATTTTAAAATTAGATATTGAGTTTTTATATGGTAACCTTACATGGATGATAAGTTTGAAAAGAATTCCACATATACATAGTAGATGTTTTAGTATTCCTTTTCTAGTTAGAAGGATGGGAAATATATATCTTGGTAGAAAAAAATGTGTTCTATATGAGAAGTATAATTATTCCAAATCATCTGCAGTATTTAGTGATGGACCACTTACTTGATTCTCGTTGAGAAAAGTCAGAGACTAAAATAGATATTTCATGGTATCATCGATGTTGTGTAGATCTTTCATATTATCATGTAACAGACATATATATTTTCATGTATTTAGCACATTGTGTAGTGGTAAATGATAAATGTTAACAATAGAATCTTTATAATAGCTATATTATTAAAAAAAAATATGTTCTAGTCATTGGAATTATGAATGATGATCATTCAAACAACAGATGAATCTCTAGTAATAACTAATGTGGTTCTTTCTCGAGTTAGAGTTTCTATTATAATTGATTCGACTTCATTAAATATTTTATTTATTATGATTTCCAATTATTGATTCATTTATACTGAAATTTTTGGACTCTTGATTCTCCCTTTAGAGGTCATGCCTCATGTAATGAAGAGTGCTAACATCATGGGATGAAGAGAGATTTGCGTATCTGATGCACTTCTCATTCATTTTCATTATTCGAAATAGAAATTTTTGAGACATTTTATTCCTTGATATGATACTTATAGATGTAATACACATGATCAATTAGATAGTTTATCATTACATTTAGATCCACTTTTCACATTATTGGGTCTCTTTAACAATCCTCGTATCCTTTTTTTCCTTTCATGTAGAATTGAGACTATATTCATGTCGATCAAGACCACGCATTGCAGGGGTATTTTGGAGGATATCTATGTTTGTAATTTCACTGAAGTAGGAACCTTTATGTGGTAATCTAAATCAAGGGGTAAGTTTGTTTCCTGGTATTTTCCCATTAAACTATACTTGTTTTCTACTAGTTATGTATAATGCCTAATCCTTAAATGTTATATAATATTGAGATGTGAAATTGATTTATCATGGAATACATTTTTAGCATTAGAGCATTAGATAAATAGTCCATAACTATTATATAACAAAAAAATAGAAATATAATGTGGACTCTACCAACCATATCCATTTCTTCCATCACATAAAAACTTCTAAAAAGAAACATGGTTTCTTTTCTTTTCTTAAAAACATAATGTTTTCTTGATTCCATATTTGAATCTATTATCAATTAAATCTTTTGAAAACATTTAAAAAAATGGGATGAGCTCAAAAAATTATTATGGGACATTAATATAAATAAAAAACATCAGCATAGTTAAAACCAAAAAACCCATTCAATGTTCTTTGAGAGGATGAAAAAAACATTTTCACTTGAATAACACGTATAATTATTTCTCAATGAAAATCATTTGAAACGATAATATTAAATTGAAAATAATTTAGGAGAAATAAAGAATAATATACATATATCCATTTAAAATCACATTCAATTCGAATAACCATATGGTTGACATCCAAATTCTCGATCATTTATGGGGATCGCCATTTTTACAAGATATATCGTTCTCAACTACGAGCTATAATAGGAATCATCCCCTCATATATGTTATAACAGGCTCACCTATGGGTTATAATGGGGTTTAACCCGTCATATATGCTAATTTGGGCTCACTTGTGAGATATAATGGGGCTGGAACCTTATTATAAGCTATATCAGGCTCACTTGATTTATATAATTCTCAAGTACCATTTCAAAACATGATCAACAGAAAACCCATTTGAGAAAGTATTATAATATGATATGAAATACATTTCAGTATGAAAATTTCTTTTTCATTTAAGAACCCATTTTCAATAAAAAGATACCCAAATAAAGGAATAAGGGATTTATTTTCCATTTAATATACATTAAGGCTTATAAAGGAAGCCAAATATCAAATAATGGTTATGGTAGTAGAGAAGTCATTGTCGCATTATATG
This sequence comes from Viscum album, assembly GCA_963277665.1. Taxonomy (NCBI): domain Eukaryota; kingdom Viridiplantae; phylum Streptophyta; class Magnoliopsida; order Santalales; family Viscaceae; genus Viscum; species Viscum album. The sequence goes on from OY728122.1 coordinate 605,497,182, forward strand.
TTATAAAAAATTCTTTATGAACATTTTTAAATAAAATAAAATTATTCATATAAAAAGAGTTATTTTTACAGCATTCAATGAAATTATTGATTGAAATAAATTTTCATATATATTCATTTTATAACCATATAAGTAAATATGTACTTTAATATCACAATGAAGAAGATTTGATAATTAAATCATAAAATGTTCAAGGTGTCCCATACTACTTTGAAAATTTAAATATTAATCTGATGTATTTATTAAATAACATTTTTATAGATTAAATATGGATTTTAAATTTCATAGTGTCTTTATATACACCTTATAAATAAATAATGGTGCATATTATCAAGAAATTTCTCAATGAAAGGAGATTGAGACGAAGTCCCTTACCTCGAGTCCGACTTGTCTCATTCTTTAATTAATGTCAAGAATATTAAACATAGGTTAATTTATAATTTCTATAGAACATGTTTAATTATTATTATTTATTTTTAGCATTCATTACCATATTATGTCCATTAGTTATTTATTTGGGTACTTGTAAGATGTTTTATCGATGTTTGGTATTGGAGTCAAAAATAATCTTTTTTTGATGAAAATTATCCAGGAGGTCATAAGTCCATTATCTCTAGAATATTTTTTTTATTTAAATATCATATATATCCAGTATATAAGTATTATAGAATATTCTACAATATTTTGGGATAGTAAATGAAATGCACTGTTCAGGTAGATGGTAGGTCGTACACTCGCATTAACGCTACATCAATTTCATTGTCATATTAAATGAATGAAAAATAAATGATACAAAATTATATTATAAATACAAAATAATATATATCTTAAATATGATACAAATTTTTATTAAGATAATTCATTATATTCTCCATGTATTTCATGAATGAATAATATTACTTTGAGTGGGCCGTAATCCACACTTCCTCAAATGAAATTATCATATTTACACATTATGGAAAACATAAATGAATTATGAAAATAAAAATCATATAATAATAATACTGAAAATATAAATATAATATATATCTTATATAAATAGAGATTCATCATAATTTCAACTGTGATAGGTGATAGGAAAAAATTGAAAAATAATTATTTCATGAAGCAGTAGTTTACCTACACTAAAATTGTATTTTCTATATAGACTAGATAGAGGTGTGTGTAATTTTAGGACAAATCCTAGATTTAAACATCCATTAATTTTTATGATAGAAGATTTCTTATAATATAATGGGAAAAATAGGATTGTGAGTTTGACAAGGAAAATAAAATAACACATCTTGAGAGATGATGTTACCTCATAATTGGGTAAATCCTTTAGATTTGTGCCAAAAATGCATTCTTGAATTTACTAATGTCTATGTAATGTATTCCAAATTTAATTAAGTAATGGTGGGAGCATATTTTATTTGATGTTTTATGGTCCAATTAGGATTGAGATGTTTGAGTAATTGGGTAGAAGTGGGGCATTTTATAAGTGGAAGAAGAGGCACTTTAGGAAAGTCATGAAGTATTTTTTTATTATATATTTATTTTAGATTTATAATAGTTATAATAGAGATAAATTTCTATCATTAGATGAGTATGAGTCAATGGTATCTCTTCTAATAGGTTTTATAAGACTTTATGTGATAATGTTAACCTTATCTTTTAGCTTTAATCCATCGTTAAAATTATTATCTCTTACCATGTCCCCTAGTATTTTAATAATATATGGTTACTATAGTTACAATAACATGCCAATAGAACCCTAACAGGATCGCTAATTTCATTTTTACCATTATATATGTCATTTGGAAGAACCATAGATTTTTGGACTATTATATCTAATTTTTAAATAGTATTTGTTTTAAAAACACATTATTGACAATTTTTACATTATTTAGAAGTTGATTTATTTTTTAATGTCATAAAAACATTATTCCATAAAAAAAAGGCATTAACTCAAATATGAAATGTCATAAAAATCCAAAAAAATCATGGATGGAATCAAATTGTTCATATTAAAATTATTTTAATATTTATAATATCATTTTATTGGAATATGTCATTATTAAGGTAATCATTTCATCATCATTGTATCATAAATAAAAAAATTTATTTGATTTAAAAAAATTATAAAAAAACTACCATGAATTAGGAATTATTTTTATATTTCTAATTACAATTAATTGTAAAGGAGATAATTTATATAAACCAAAATAAAATGTTTTTAGTTTGGAGATACTTTTCAATGTTATATTTCTATTTTATTTAAACTAATATTATAAAATGTCATTATCACACCAAAGAGGATCCATAGAGACCAAGATCGACCCATGTATTCCCATGTTCAGACAAATCTCATTAAATAGGATTATGGTATGTGTAAAGTATTTTATATTTTTATAATATTTTCTTTTACCCATATTTTCTTGATTTACCCTTTAACCATCGTATATAAAAATAACTATTGAAGTTACTATACATAATGTCAAAAAATATAAGGTACCGATTTAAAAAATGTGGATGTTATGATTTCAAATATGAAATCAATTATTCAAAATTCATAAAACATATGTTTTAGTAAATAACATAAAATTAATTACAATTTTTAGTACCAAAAAGTAGGTTTTTAATAAATAAAATCTGTCAACAGATTAACATGTTTTTATGTCAAATTTAATTGTGAAATTATTACAATTGACCAGAATTAGATTAAATGATAAAATATTAATTAAATTAAAAATTAATACCAATTAAAATTACATTATATCAATATAAATAAATTATATTAAAAGTAATTTTTGATTTAAAATATAGTATTTTTCACAATTCATTAAAATATGGGTTTTATAAAAAAACAAAATTTCTATTATGGAAAATTTTGATTTCTAGCATATAAAGAAGCTGTTAAGTTTTTCATATAGAATATATAAAATTGACAAAAAGATGATTTGAAAAGGGTTCTGTATAAAAAGGCAGTATAATGACTTTTTAAAAATATTAGATTATATTAATCTTAATATTGGGTTTAATATCATTTTTGGACTTTAAATTTTATTGGATAAATGTAAAAAAATTTAACAATGATGTGTAATCATATGGTAGTTAGTTCTATACATTACCTGCAATACAATGACAAGGAATTAACTACAATTAAAATAAATATATTATTATTGTAATATTTCTTAGTATAACTCAACATTGTGTGAAACATAATATATCAAAGAAAACTATTGTTGTGTGTTGAGTACACTATTTGGAAAATTATCCCATTTAAGGTAAAATTAAAAAATTATTCCAAAAATTTATTATATATAAAAATTTATTATTATCTAAATACATAGGTTGTTACATCATTCCCCCTTATGGAAATTGTGTCATCACAATTATAATTTCGGATGAAAAACATCATTGGAAATTCAACTTCGAAAAATAGTCAATAAAACAATCACGTTAAAACAGTGAATAATAAATAACAAGGTTAGCCAAGGGAAAACATAACAGGATTCCATTTAGGAAAACATGGATATGGGAGAAAAACTAAAAAATTTATTATAGTATAGAGCGACAGAACACATGATCAGGATATAGTTAACAACTAGAATATAATAAACCTATTATGGGTTAAATACTATTTGATTTACTAGTCAGAAAATCGAGTAGAAAAAAGTTTTTATTTATTTTTAGAATGTTGCTGATTTTTTTATGATATTGAAAAGAACATAATAAAACATACTTTCTTATCTATTATAATTTCATCTTTAAAAAATATCTACCAAGAAGTAATATTTTCTCCAAATGAAGAGTATTCAATATGACTTCGTTACACCTGATGTGGTATAATCAATATTCAGAGAATCACATATTCCAAAAAAGATAAACAATATATTTCCCATATCTTTTTACATTAACTAGAAACCAAATTGTTAGTACTAGATCAGATATTCCCCCTAAAGAATAATATTTTTTAAAAAAAATACAACCCTTAATATCAAATATCCAACATACAATACCCAATGATCAACGAAGACCATTGAATAAACAAATGTCCATAATATTCAAACAAATCCAAACTAAGAATGAAACCCAATATTTTTAAAAAATTTGATCACATAGACATCCATGATAAATATAAACATTTATCTCCAAATAACATAAACTACTGTTAAAGTCTCATATGGAAAGGAAACTAACCTAATCACATAAAATCCATGATTGATGAATCATTCCCCTAAATAACTCAAATATACATACGTACAAAATAAAATAGATATTCTTCCAAAAATAATATTTAACCATTAATCCTCAAACAAAATACTATTGCATTATGTTATCATCAACATATTGTATTCTCAAAAGAGTGACGACATTATAAAATAGAATTTATCACTTAATAACAAAATCATTATATTATACTAATGATATCTTCTATATAAAACAAAATTTCCCAAAATCTACTTATTCATGATCCAAAAAATCATTTAACTAAAAATCAATAGCCATACTAACTAGGGACATCACATAGACAAGTGGTTGGGGATAAATCACATTCGCACGTTGGTTGTGGGTTCAATTCATGTGGCTTTGTATGATGCAATGGGTTGATACGTGGTCTCCATGTTTTCCTTTATCAAAAAAATTATAATTTTATGACATTTAGTAAAATGTGATAGAATCTTAAAAACATAACCACAACATATTTTAACCTAAAATGTTATCTAATTAATAAAATTTTCCATCCCAAAATTTAATATCCCATAATTTCATCATAGGTTAATTTATCCAAAAATACAGTTAGTGACCTTAATATTTCAGATCATAAATATTCTAAAGGGTTTTTTATTTCATTTAAATAATTATCTACGTTAAAATTATGAACCTGTGATGATATCCCTAACCTTTAAGAAATCATCCTCATCTCAAAGTTGTCTAAACCATCTTATGATACTAACTATAAGCCTCTGCTTTGAATTTTACATAATCTTGATTCAGATCAAGAATTATCATTGAGGATCATTTCAGGTTCAAAGCATTAGATAATTATCCCATAAGTATTACATAACAAAAACCTATAAATTAAAAGTGTAAAATTTTAACATTATCTATTCCTTCCATAACATAAAAACATCAAAAAAAACATGGTTTCTATTTACGTTTAATCATCATAAATTTTCATATATTTTATCATGGAATATATTATCCCATAAATCGTAGGAAAATGGTAAAAAAATTCGATTAACACAAAAATCTCAATAAGGGACATAAATATAAGAAAACCCATTAGTCTAGTTATAACCTGATAACCGATTTAATTTTCTTTGAGCGGATGAAAAAAATAATTTTCACTTGAATAACTCACATACTTTTGGATCAATGAATAACATTTATATCCAATGGTAAAAAAATAAAACTCATTTAGATATCCTATAGAATAATATACATAATACCCATTAAAATACCATTAAATTGGAAAACCATATTGTCGAAAACGAAAATGAAGATTATTAATGGGGATCACCCATCATATAAGGTATTTCTGGCTCACCCTGAGCATTAATGGGGAAAACCATTCATATAAGCTATAGAGGGCTCTCCCGTGAGTTATAGTGGGGATCATCCCTTTGTATATGTTTTTTCTAGCTCACCAATGATCTATAATAGGTCTCAAACCATCGTATAAGCTATATCAGGCACACCTATTTCAAATAATTCTCAACTACCATTTTAAAAAACACTTTCATTACAGACCCCATTTGAAAAGCACTTATAATCCCATATGAAAAAAAATTTCGTTTAAAAATTCCATTTTCATTTAACAACCCATTTTCAATAATAGGATACCTAAATAATGGTATAAGATATTTATATTCATTTTATAACACATTAATTCTTACAGAGGAAGCCAAATATCTAATAACTGTTATAGCATCAGAGAATTAGTTCTTGCGTTATTCTTTAAAAACATCATATTTTTCATTTTGTAATGTTTGGAAAACACTTCATATAAAAATATTCATTTTGAAAAAATTGAATGAAATTCATCATTGGTAAAAAATTTCTCCTCATTTACTTTATTATCCATATAAATAAATATGTATTTTAATATCATGAAAAAAACTATTTGATAATTAAATCTTTCAATGTTTATGGTGTCCCATACCACATTGAACATTTAAATATTAATCAAAATTAATTGTTAAATAACATTATTATAGATAATATATGTATATTAAATGCCATATTGGTTTAATATACACCTTATGAAGTAATAAACAAACATATTATCAAGAAATTCCTCAATGAATAGAGATTGAGACAAAGTCCATTACCTTGAGTCTAACTTGTCTATTTCATTCTTTAATTTATGTAATAATAAGATTAAGTTAATTTATACATTATTTAGATCCTTTTTAAATTTTAATATTCATTTTAATTAACTTGTTACCATGTTATTGAAATTATTTAACTATTTGAGTTTATATCAGACGTTTTATCGATGTTCTGTATTTGAGTAAATAATGAATTTATTTGGATAAAAATTATCCATGTGGTTATAAGTCCATTATATTCATAATATTATTCATGATATATATATATATATATATAAAATATTTCATGTATATAGGAAATTTATAATATTCCATAACATTTGGAGATAAGAAAGGAAATACACCGTTCATGGAGACGGTATGTTGTACATATGCATAAATTCTATATTTAAATCATTGTCATATTAATGTAATGAAAACTAAATGATAAAATGATATATTATAATTACATTATAATATATATGTTATATATGTTACATAATTTCATTAACTAAATATTTTGAATGTTCTATGTATGGAATGAATGATTCATATCACTACCAGAGTGTAGTAGTCCGCACTCCTTCAAATGAAATTATCATATTTACACATTATAGAAAGAATAAAATTATCGTGTAAAAAAAGTAAAAAAGAATAGATAAAATATAAATACAATATATATCCTATATAAGTACAGTTCAATCAAAATGGATACCATGATATGTGGTTGGTTAAAATTGAACAATCATCGTTTTGTGATGCAGTAGTTTATCATACAATGAAACAGTATGTTCTATATCCCTTAGATGGAGGTATCTGTAAGTGTAGGTCAAAAAAGCATAAAAATCATTCTATATTAAGGATACTGGTTTTGATATAAAATCCTAGAATTAAAATATCACAGGGGGTTTGAGAAGGAAAATTAATGGAAGTATCTCGATAGAAGAAGTTACCACTAAATTGGGTAACTCATTTTGATTTTAGCCAAAAGGCTTTCTTGAATTGTATTCATCTTATTATATGGTTTCCAGGAGGAAGGTAGGGATGTAGGGAGATTATTTGAGTATAATGTGGAAGATAAAAGGGGATTTATTTGTGTGAGTAAGTTTGTAGAGGTGGTGGCCTTTTTTAAGATGGAGGAGAGGCACATTAGGAATGTCGTGAAACATTATTTTATTATATATTTGTTTTAAAATTATACTCATTACAAAGTAATAAATTTCATGGATAAGTTGAGTATGGTTCTATACCCTTTCAACCAATAGGTTTTAATCAATATTATCCTCAAATTTAACCTTATCATTTATCATTAACCCTTAGTTAAAAACATTTACATTCACAATATCTTCTCGTATAATCATAATATATTTTTATTATAGTCGTATAAAATTAAAATAGGACCAAAATAAAATAATTAATATAATTTATAGTATTATATAAGTAATTTTTAAAATATTTTATTTTTAGGACTATTATATCATTTAATAAAATAGTATTTATTTTAAAAACACATTTATGTCAATTTGGACACTATTTAGAAATAGGTTTTTGTTAAAGTCATAAAAACTTTATACCTTCAAAAAATGCATTTAACTCAAATATAAAATTCCATATTCATCCATATAATTCTGTGATGTCATAAAATTTCTCAAATTTCATTTATTTTAATATTTATAATATAATATATTTGAATATTTTTTAATAAATTAACCATTACATCATCACTATGTTATAAAACAATTATATTATGTAATGTTTAAAAATTATAAATAAAATAAAATGATGTGAGAAATATTTTCGTATTTGTAATTACAATTTTTAGTTCAATATATAATTTATATAATCCAAATTAAATTTCTTTATTTGGAGATACATGTTTATTTTATATTTCTTGTTTCATTAAAATAAATATTTTTAAATGATATTTTCACACCCATGTGGCTCCATGGGGACCTAAAATTGACCCATGAATTCCCAATATTCTCATAATACCATACAATAAAATTAGGAAAAGTTTTATATTATTTATATATTAATATAATATTATCTTTACCATTATTTACCAGAAATTCCCTATAACCATGATAATAAAAATATTTACTTAAATTAATATTTATTATATCCAAAAATAAAAGGTATCTATTTACACATTTTGTACCATATGAATCAACATATGGAATCCATTTTTCAAAATTCAAAACAAATAATATTTTTAATTAATTTAAAAATAATTCGCATTGTAAAAACATGAATGTGGGTTTTTTAAAAGTAAAAGCTATCAAAATATTGAATTGTGTTCATTTCCAATTTAAATTTCAAATTATATATAATAGATAACATTTTATTAAATTATAAAACCATAATCTAATTTAGCTTTTAAACTTATTAAAAATAAAATCTAACTAATTAAATAAATTAGATAAAATGATGTTTTGAATTAAAATGCAGTATTTTTCACTATTCATTAAAATATGAATTTTATCAAAAAAATAAAACAATTTCATCTAAGGTAAATTTTCACTTCCCAATTCAAAAGAAGATGTTAATTTTTTTATATTTAGCTTATAAAAGTAAATAAATAAATATATTTAAAAAGTTTTCACTATCAAAAGGTTGTAAAATGTCATTTTAAAAATATAAGAGTTTTCTATTCTTAATATTTGATTCATTCTCAATTTATGCCACTAAAATTTGTTGGATGAATTTAATAACATTTAACACTAATATTTAATCATATATTCGTTATTTTTATTCATTCAAGCTATTACAATGTCTAGGTGTTAACTAAAATTTTAAATAATATAATTATTATTGAAATCTTTTTCATTATAACTCAATGTTGTGGGCAACGTATGATTTTAGCGAAACCCGCTGATGCGTGCCAAGTATGTTACCAAGAAATTTCTCCAGTTTAATGTAAAACTAATATGTTATTCATAAATATTAATATATTTTAAAATTCATTATTCTCTAAATACCTTCGATGTTACATTTGGGATGTATAATTTTCTATCAACTTTTTACCTGGTACCAGCCTTTTTCTATTCTCTCATACTGAATACCACAGACTAAAATAAAGGATTTAAAAACGTTGTTGGATGACATGATATCCATGATCATAATCTCTCCTAGTGTGATTCCTTGGGAAGCAACATCTCAATTTTCAATGAATTCTGATAGAACCCTTCACTATTATTTTTGTTATTTAATGCATAATAAGTTCTTCATCCTGAAAAAAAATTCCACCAAATTCATGATTTGTTTGATATATTGAAAGGTGAAAATAGTTCCAATTGAATTATATTTTTCCTTATTATAACTAACAAATTATTAAGGAGTATGATATCCTTAAGGCCACTTTTTGGAGTTCTTATGGCCATAATGTTTACATTATTAATAATTTTGGTCCGACTGTTGATCCTATTCAGTTTATGGAATTCATAAACTGGATTCTCCATTAGAAAATTGGTTATTTTGTTGTGGTATTTTTGGAAAACATATTTATTTACTAAAATAACTATGAGGATATTATGATTCTATTGAGAGTAGTTTTGGAAATTTTGATAAATCATTATCATTATTGCAATATTTATAAATGTGAATTTTAGATATGGGAGGTAATTTTATCGGGACACATGGTTTCTGAACATGTTATATCACCAGATTGTGAACGAATTATCAAAAATGGAATCCATATAAACTGAATATACTCACAAATGAGTAATGATTATATGGGACACAGAATATCAAGACTTATTTGATGAGTTGTAGTTTTGTTTGAATTTATCTCAATTGTTGAAGATTCTTGAATATGGCCAAGACATAGTGGTTTTTGTGATGCAATTGGATAGGGTTTAGCCTATATACTACTCTCTGGTTATCTCAGGGTTGATTATGGTTTTTGAAAACATGGGAAATATTATATGAAGTATTCCACACATGATCTCAAAGTAATATATATAATTCATTAGATGAATATTTGGTAGCGTTATCTTTTTTACACAAAGGATATCCATTTACTCCAATCATAAAATCATTAGTTTGACCATTAAATAAAAATATCAAAACATTTAGTAGAGGTGTTGGGTGGATTACTTATATCCTTTGGAATTTGAAATTTTTTACACTCCTATTATGGTTACTAAATTCACTGACCCTCTCAGTAGGAAATTTTCATTATATTATAAGAAGAATCATTTAATGAGTGAAAAATGATGTCTCTATTCTCACAAATGCTTTTCAAATACCAATCAGATGACATTGTGGTTGTTTTTACAAGTGTTTTATTGGCATCCTATCTTCTCAAGATGATTCTCGAGGAACAATATCTTGATGATGATTTATCAAGAATTAGGGGATTTTTATATGGTGTGGAGACCATAGGGTAATGGTATTTATCATTCAACATTATCATTTTCTTCTAGAATTAATTTTGTTTCCATTTTCTATATAGAATGTTGTGATTAGGGATATTCACCAATCCCAATGTGATGTATACAGTAGCTCATTAAATATGTTTAACAATAATATATTTTATTTTTTGATGGATATGTATGTGACAATACATTGTCAAATTATTCCAATTATTATAATAGTTAATAGATTAAATTCGATCATTAGAGGCCTTCAGGTCTTCGTGAATATCTTTATATGTATACTTGGATATTGTATGACACTTTGATGAACTTTTTTTTGGGTTGTTTGTACCCCTATAATATTGAATATTTTTTGGGTGGTGGTCCAATTACTAACTAAATAGTATAATTGTATTCCCATTAATGGTACTACAAATGTTTTGGACATTGGAAATATTAATTCATAGGTGATCATAAGATTGAATTATATTTTTTATACCAAAGTTTTCAATAAGGATACCTAGGTCACTTTTAATTTTTGGAGAGTCATCTTGGAGCCAATTGGTTCCGATGAAATGTTGTTCAATACAAAACATCCTCATAAAGATGTTCAAATAGAATAAGCTATAGATATTCATGAGGATATGATTTTTTCTTATGACTCATCCTTTTTTGGAGCTTGGGATTAAAACATGGGGAAAGCCAATTTTTTATAAAATAGTAGCTACCAGTCATTCATCAAGATGGTGAAAATTGATTCCATTATAGGATAACCATTTATATCTCCTATTTACATATTTTATTATTGTTTATTCTTCGCTGGTTGAATATTTTTTTCTCTAAGAGATGAAAATAATGATTCAAATGGTTCATTATATAATGGTAAGAACATAGAATCAGTATAAATATATTTTTTATTATCATTGATGACTTTTGGAGTTCTTCATTAATGATCAAGTGTTCTTGATGGTATTTCCTTAGATGTGTCACCAACAATTTGGAAAATAAATAATGCTATCATCTAGATAAATGGAACCCTTTGAGGATGATTAGAAGGCTATAAATGTATCTTGAAATTTGGATTTAACACCTCATATGTCATCGATCAGTGACATGATTCATGTTTGACATCTCAAAATGTGATTTTTTTTAAATATATCTTACTTTTAGATAGGAGGACCATGATGTGGAACCTAGTTTATCCATGACATATTAGTTAGTTAAAATTATCAATTCTCAAGTATTTTTTCTTTTTAGAATGTATGTACCCCTTTTATGTGTATTATGGTTCTCAATTTATGTTTCACATAATACATGGGTGAAAAAAGATTTAATGATTGGTTATTTTACACCCATATATGATATTAACACTTCCTTATATTATGTAAATAAGAGAAATCATTTTTATTTTGTATAATTGTAACAACCCAACTTTTTCTTTTAGGTACATTATGTAGTTTTTGTTGTCTTATTTTTGGTTTTAGAATATATAATGGTTATTTGTAAATTAAATAGTTTTTATATTTTATTGAGAACCCAGATTTTATATTTATAATTCCTTTAAGTGAAAATTAATTAAATTTTATATATAATTTTAAAATTATGAAAATCATCTGCTAAATGTAAGGGTGAACCCATCCTACCTATATGTGGGACAATTTTTTGGTGTTTTATAAATGTATACATGAATCTATAAGGGTTATATAAGAAAAAAAACAAATACGCAAGGGTAAGATGAAGTTGATGTTGTTGTATTAGGTTTTCCTAGGAAACATATTTCTTATATAATGATAAGCTGTTGTTTTTATATATTGTGTAAGGTTAAGACCTCATTTTCAAAAGATGATAAAATGTAACCTTGGTGCTGCGTAATGGAAACCCGGATTTCCTAAAGGTTACGTCAGGGTATCCTAGTACCCTCACATGATAACTATGATATGTTTAAATATAAAATTATGTTAATATTAAATAGTTTACTCTTTGGGAAAAATTGTTTTTAAACCATGTTTTAATTTCTTCTTCCGAAACATTCCTCAAAAATTATTTTTTAGGATTTAAAACTCTTGAAATTATACTAATTTAATTATTTTGATATGTTAATGGTTATAAGTCAAAATTGAGTATCTTTTAATTCTTACACATTCAATATTAAATTTTAAAAGTATTATTTATTTTTATATTAATTTGGTGTTTTATATGATGAAAACCAAAACACCTCATGTAATTTAAAACATTCTCTATGATTTGGTACATTTATTATGTAATAGAAAATTGAAAGATTTTTTGGTTTTCCAAATAAGGTTTAAGGTTATCTGGAAAATTTTTCTTTTTTACTATTTTTCATTACTAAAAAATTATTAGAAGAGTGGTGGAGGTTATTTTTTCTTAGATATTGTACATACACTACTAAAAAATGGGCTTTAGTTGTGCACAAAACGGGTGTTAATAGTGCTAAAAAAGTGAAAAAAATATCAGAGCTAAAAAATCCCTGATAAAAGGTCCTTTTTCATCTCTAAAAAGGTGTTGATAAAGGGCACCATTATCAGCGCTAAGAAGTGGCTTATTAAGGGATCTATTATCAACACTAAAAAGGTGTGATAATGGGAACTTTTATCAGTTCCTTTTTAGCACAGATTGTAAAGACCCGAAAATTTCAAGGAAAAGTTTTTCTTAATTTTCTTTGGAATTTTAAAAGAACGCAGTTTCTGACGGCACTTGATTCCGAGGCCCGGAGTGCCCGGAATCAATTTCCAAAGTTTGGCTCGGGTACGTTCAGTGAACGAATGAGCGGATTTTCCTATCTTTTGAACCGGTGCTCGGAATTGAAATCTGATGGCATGGATGAACTCGAAACGCTGGTATTCGCTTAAGGAGACCTTTTCCGAGGTTGCGTTTTATGCGGGTTGAGAGTTAGTTTGGGGGGAAATAAAATGAAGTTAAATAAAATGTGGAAACACAATTTTATTTTTTTTATCCATGTTGGCTATATCCTCCCAAAGGGAGTTAGAGGTGGGACCCACATCCACTTAACCTCCCTTGAGAGGATTAAGTGTGGTGGGGCCCACACGAACCCTAACTCCTCAACTCCCCTTTAAACTCCCAATAACTCAACTCAATTTAATTTTGACAACATGAGTTTTAATTGATATGAGTTATTGTTTTTCAAACTTTTGAAATTCAAGTGGTTCAGTTGTGTAAATAAAATAAGCCTTAGACTTATTTTATTTTAGATAGATTTCTCTTGCCACCTTGAGAGAATTTTGGAGCCTTCTTCTTCTTCTTAAAACCTTGATGAAGAACACAAAGAACACTTAAGCTCCGACGAAGAACGCCGCATCTCTTCTTCGTATCCGGTGTGTTTCTGAAGATCGATGGTGACGCTTTCTCCTCGGACATTCTTCGTCAGCTTATGAAGCTTCTCTAGCGACGCTACTTCTTCAAACGTACCCCGACGTCAACGGAATCAACGTTCGATTCCCGCGACGCCCGACCTCCGCGACGCTTGTCTTCCGCGGTTCGTTGACGTGCTCCGCTCTTGAAACCGAGGTAGGGTATTGTTGTTATTTTATTACATTAATCTCGTTCTTGATTCTAGCATGTCGAACTTCGAGATTATTCGACTAATTGTTATCGCTTAACGAGAGGGGGTCGGACCGCACAAACACGGCCTAACCCCCTCCTTGTTAATGTTTGTTCCTTTGTGAATGGAACAGAATGGCGTGGTGCCGTCCCACCACGCGGGAATGACGGCAAATATTGTGCGGCGCCGTCGCGCCGCGCCGTGGAATGAAATTCAAGAACGCGATGCCGTCGCGCCGCATTGAAGGATATTGAAGGCGCTGCGGCCGGAGCGGGGTCGCGTCGGAGGGGCGCGGTGCCGTCGCACCGCGCTCGACGGCATAGGCCGCGGCCGGTTCCGGGCCGCGGCGGAACAAGGTGACCGGCGGCCAGCCGGGCCGCCTGTGTCGGATGCCGGAAGAGGACCGGCCTTTGCCGGTCCTGTTGAGGAGGAGACGGCCGGCCTGGTCGGGCCGGCCGGTAATGGGGAAGGCCGGGGGAATTAAATTCCCCCATCCAGCAAATAATGGCCCCCCATTAAGAGGGGGGGGGGGGGCGGTTACAAAGGGGGGGGGGGGGAAAGCGCCCCCCGTTTTTCCAATCAGCTCGGCCGAAGGACAAGCTGGCAGCGCGCCCAGCGTGCTGCGTCCAGCCGGACCGGCGCCTGGCCGGTCCGCCAGGCCGGGCCGTGCCCAGCCGGGCCGGCCCGTGCCGGGCCGACCCTGTTCGGGGCGGGTCGACCCGTTTCGGGCCACCGGGGGGGTCTCGGGCCGGGTCGGCCCGGGCCCGAAACCCCCGATACCGAACTGCTTAGGTTCAAATACCCATAACTCGGGCTATGGACCTCCAAACAACGCGCCATCAGCGGAGATGCGATCCTTGGATCGAGGCGGTCGTTTCGGTATATCGCACTCTAGGTTTCGGAGAACTTTGGGTTCGGCTGGGTTGGTTCGTACACGAAACCAACCGGGCCCTCGGAGCGGAAACGCTCGTAACTTGAGTTCCGGACGTCCGAATGACGTTCCAACGAATTTGTTGAATTCATCTAAGTGAGACGGATCTTTTGGATTACTCCGCTCGAGGTTTGGATGCCGTCGGAGTGCGGTCAGGTTGGTTTGCTCACGAAATCCAACCGGGCCCCTGGAACGAAATATCCAATAACTCACAGACCGGGCGTCCGAATGACGCGCCGTCTGTCTCGTTGAATTCCCCATGATGAGATGGAACTTTTGGAATACTTCACCCGAGTTTTGGATATAGTTGGATGGTGGCCGGGTTGGATCGCACCCGAAATCCAACCGGGCCCCTGGAACAGAAAAACTGATATCTTTCAGATAGGACGTCCGTTTGACGAACCGTCAGCGGCGTTGATGAT
This sequence comes from Viscum album, assembly GCA_963277665.1. Lineage (NCBI taxonomy): Eukaryota > Viridiplantae > Streptophyta > Magnoliopsida > Santalales > Viscaceae > Viscum > Viscum album. The sequence continues at coordinate 605,512,766 of OY728122.1, forward strand.
CACGTTGAGAAACGGTCCCTATGAGTATACCATATGGGAGTTCGGGGTACAATTGAGATACGGCCGAGATTGGTTCGCTCACAAAACCAACCAGGCCCCTGGGACGAAAAGGCTAACAACTCACAGACTGAGCGACCGATTGACGCGTCGTCTGTTGCGTTGAGACCCCTATGACGAGGTGGTCCTTTGAGATACTTCTTCGTGGGACTTTGTGATACTTGGAGTATCGACCAATAACTCGTGGAGAAGACCCTCCCGGAGACGAGCGTACGGAGTACGGAAACCGTGTAGATGGCTGAGGCCTGACGACTACTTGACCGACTCGACTTGGAGTGAGTCGACTAGCCCAGTGGACGGAGCACCCAGTTTTTGGCGATAGACCCACAGCGGACGGAGCGCCCGGTAGTTGGCCACAGACCCGCGGTACTCGACAGGAGGAGTACCTCTGAAGTCTATTAGGGGGAGCGCCCGGTATTTGGCAACAGACACACAGCGGATGAAGCGCCCGGTAGTTGGCCGCAGACCCGCGGTACTCGACAGGAGGAGTACCTCAGCAGTCTTAGGTTAGTGAGAAGTACCTCGGAGTCGTGACAAGACCACTGTACACTCTAGAGACGGAGCTCTTCAGCAGTTATGGTTTCGATAATGAAAATCCTGGTTTAAGCTGAGACTTTTGACCTTTGTGTATACCTGATGATTGAGATGGGTCACTTGATAACTTAGGTATATGTATGGGCATATACCTGGGTAGTGGTTATCTGTTGATTTCATGATCCTTGTGTTTCCTCATGGTTGAGATGGGTTACTTGATAACTTAGGTATATGTATGGGCATATACCTAAGTAGAGGTTATCTGTTTAGATCTTTATTGTGGTTATCCATGTTGGTTTTAGAGAGACCTTGAGGTTCTCGGGGTCCCTACTGAGTATCGTTATACTCACCCCTGCACGGGCTATGACCGCACCTCGTTGTGTTGGTTGTAGACGACAGGCAGTGCTGACAGAGGCTGAGTGTTCGAGGACTGGACGATACCCGGAGGTGGACTACACAATGAGTCAGTACATGGAGGTGGACTACACGATGAGTCAGTATCCGGAGGAGGTTGACAGGCGAGAGAATTGAGGAGGCTATATGTACCTACCCTTCATGTACGATCTGTGGCGGACGATCCAGGAGCTGCGTTATCTATACCTACCCTTCAGGTAGGATCCGAGGAGGACGACCCAGGAGTTTCTTCCTTCTTCCAGCTATTTGTCTTTTTCTGTTGTATTTTCGTTCAGTTGTAGCTGCACTTTCAGTTGGGTTTGTATTCTGGCCCATTTACTTTTCAGTACTTTCTTTTGTACTTAGTGATTTGCTTCCTCTTGTACTCTGTGGTGTTTTGTTTACATTTATAAATTCAATTCCTTCCCAGTTATCGGGATTTTCACCTTTGGTGCTAGTCGCCAGTCCCTGGCCTATGGAAGCCTGGCTTGGGGTAGTCACGACACGGGCCCCGAGGACGGGTCGTGACAAATTGATATCAAAGGAGTCGGTTCTACCGCAGAACATTTAACTCTGATATTTTTTTCTTTCGGTGAAGCAATAGTGTTAAGAGTACCGAGTGTGGTTTTCAGTTCAGGGAGTCCAGTGTTGGTGCGGGCAGCCGACGTATCCATACAACAGAACCCTGACAACTGATTTCCGACTTTGTGCACGAAACCACTGATTGTGTGTGTGTTTTCAAAGGTTTTCCCTTAAAACAGCTCAAACCAGGTCATCTCACCAGGTATAATCATTTGACCGTGTCACATTGTTTCTTTTAGGATGCCTTTTCTTGGACGACCAGCTAGAGCCCAGAGGGATGTGCGTGCTGACAGCCTGTCGAGCAACGAGGCTTCGGTACAGGGCCCCCTTGCAGTTGAGGCACCAGCGGTACTACCATACGTTGGGCCACCGATGCCACCAGTCCCAACAGTAGGCTATGCACGCCACTTGAGTGCGTTGCACGAGTTCCAGCGCCAGAGGCCACCCAGGTTCCGGGGAGAGACGGACCCGCAGGCGGCTGAGGATTGGATGGAGGCTGTGGTAAGAGTCTTCAGGCTAGTGTGGACGCCGACAGACTTCATGGTGATCATTGCTTCCATCCTTCTTCAGGCAGAAGCAGGAAGGTGGTGGAGCCACTTGTTTCAGTTTTGCGACGGGATGGTCTTCGCATGGGAAGACTTCGAGACCTTCTTCAGGGTGGAGTTTGTGCTAGTAGCTCTACACCCCGAGCGTGTACAGGAGCTTCTGCCTTTGCCGTAGGGTTTTCGATCAGTAGCTGAGTCATCTGTGGGCAGTAGACAGATGATGCAGAGGTCCAGGAGGACGAGACTAGCAGCTGGACGATCTCGGGTTTTAGGACTGGTGGTGCAGGGCACCTGGGGTGGAAACAGAGCTAGGCGTGCCAGAAGCAGGTTCTGTTACTCATGCGGTGGAAAGGGTCACCTGGCACGTGACTGTCCGACTCCTCGTACAGTTGATCCACAGGATTTGGAGGATCCACCAAGGTAGAAGCAGCGGCGAGTGTTTGAGAAACAGCCGAGCAATGGACAAGGAAGTAGAGCTCTGGGAGCAGGTGGACAGGAGCGGAACTAGTGTATACGTCCCTTGTACTTCTAGTTCCATGTTGCGGTTATATTCGTGTCATTGTACTATGAGCTGGAAAAATAAAAAGTCACTTATATTTGTTTGCTTTCCTGTCCTTTTGTTTGGTTGATGCTGAGTGGTCCCGGTTAAAACTGTTGACATGACCCTCACTTTCGAGATTTATACTGGAGGAGACCTAGTGACCTCACACTAATGCCAACAGTGTGACTCGACCCTTGGAGGTGAGAGTGACAGTTGGATCTCTTAGTAGTTACGTCGAGGCCATACGACGTCATCCATGGCATGAATGCATCATTCATGTTGGGATTGACTATATTAGGCAACGAATGTGGTTCATCCAGGGGATGAGACCAGATTTCCCTTATTGGCAAAAAAGAAATCATAGCAGCTCTTGTGAGTCTAAAGAAGATCCATGTCATCCAAGAGAGGATGAAGACTGCATAGTGCAGTAAGAAACAGGAAACCAGTGCCATTCGTAGAGACTCGGGTGTGTTAAATGTTTCAATAAGTGGAAGCTTTAAGGATAGATGAGTCTGCGAAGCAGCAGAGGTGGAGGCAGAGCTAGGAGAGCAGTATGAGGTGGTGTACATATTAACATGGTACAACCACCCACCTTAGTTATTTCCGCAAGGCTTAGGGAGCTGGAGGGTGGATGAAGAGTGTGGCTGCATACGGTCAAGGAGTGTGACCCAATGGCTCTATAAATGATTCAAGGGACAGTCTGTGTCCACTACTAGCTGGTTTAGTAACGAACGTCGATATAAATCATTCCATGCTTTCACAAATCTTGTTCCAGACCTAGAGTTTCCGGTAACCCGTGGACTTGACCCTCACGTCTGGAGATACCTTGGGAGGAGACTCGATAATCACACTTACGCCGACGGTGTGGTCAGACCCTCAAGGCGAGACATCCGGTTGGAATCTCATGGTGGTAGCGTCGAGGCCTTATGACATTAGTTTGAGTATGGAATGGGAAATAACTGTTCATAATCAAATTGACGGTTTTAGGCAAACGTTGGGACGGGTTTTACTTGGTCGGAGAAAAGGAAACCCCAGGCAGCACAGGATAAACTCTTTCGTAGGAGGGTGCGACCGTTCACTCTTGAGTCGGTCAACCTTACCCTCATAGAGGAAGTCGTTTCGAGTTCCAGTTCTAACAGAAAATGGAGACCTATGGAGTTCGAGGATGACGATCATGTCCTTATACGGGTCTCACATCGATGAGGTTTACGGAGAAGTGTCCAAGGCGGCAAGTTATCTTCGAGGGTCACCGGACCTTCTTAGGTCCTCAGCTGGGTAGGCGGGGTGGTTTACTGCTTGACCCATTCACCGCAGTTGCATCAGGTGCACGATGACTTCCACGTATCTCAACTGAGGAGATACGTGCTCGACCCTTCGCATATCATCGACCATGAGGAGCTGGACGATGACGATGGGGTGTCTTTCACGGAGGTTCCAGTGGGGATCGAGGATCGACAGGAGTAAATCCTATGAGGAAGATTGATTCCTCGGGTGCACTTTCTCTGGCAGTACGGGAACCTCCGGGTGAGCACATGGGAGCGAAAGACTCAGATGCGTGCTCTGTACCGCTTTTATAACCTTAGTTTGTGTTAAAGCTTTACGAGGACGTAAAGCCCTGAGGTGGGAGTAATGTAAAGACCTGGAAATTTCAAGGAAATTTTTTTCTTATTTTTATTTGGAATTTTACAAGAACACAGTTTTTTACGGCACTTGATCTTGAGGCCCGGAGTGCCCGGAATCAATTTCCGAAGTTTGGCTCGGGTACGTTCAGTGAACGAACAAGTGGGTTTTCCTATCTTTTGAACCGGTGCTCGGAATTGAAATCCGATGGCGCCGATGAACTCGCAACGCCGGTATTCTCTTATGGAGACCTTTTCTGAGGTTGCGTTTTATGCGGGTTGAGAGTTAGTTTTGGGGGAAATAAAATGATGTTAAATAAAATGTCGAAAAACAATTTTATTTGTTTATCCATGTTGGTTATATCCTCACAAAGGGAGTTAGAGGTGGGACCCACATCCACTTAACCTCCCTTGATAGGATTATGTGTGGTGGGGCCCACACGAACCTTAACTCCTCAACTCCCCTTTAAACTCTCAATAACTCCACTCAATTTAATTTTGACAACTTGAGTTTTAATTGAGATGAGTTATTGTTTTTCAAACTTTTGAAATTCAAGTGGTTTAGTTGTGTAAATAAAATAAGCCTTAGACTTATTTTATTTTCGTTAGATTTATCTTCCACCTTGAGAGAAGTTGGGAGCTTTCTTCTGCTCCTTAAAACCTTGACGAAGAACACAAATAACACATAACCTCCGACGAAGAACTCCACATCTCTTCTTCATAGCCGGTGTGTTTCCGAAGATCGACGACGACGCTTTCTCCTCGGACTCTCTTCGTTAGCTTACGAAGCTTCTCCAGCGACGCTACCTCTTCGGACGTACCTTGACGTCAACGGAATCAATGTTCGATTACCGCGATGTCCAACCTCCGTGACGCTTGTCTTCCGTGGCTCGTTGACATGCTATGCTCTTGAAAACGAGGTAGGGGATTGTTGTTATTTTATTACATTAATCACGTTCTTGATTCTAGAATGTCAAACTTTGAGATTATTCGACTAATTGTGATCACTTAACGAGAGGGGGCCGGACCACACAAACACGGCCTAACCCCCTCCTTGTTCATGTTTGTTCCTTTGTGAATGGAACGGAATGGCGTTGTGTCGTCGCACCACGCGGGAATCACCGCAAATATTGCGCGGCGCCGTCGCGCCACGCCGTGCAAAGAAATTCAAGAAAGAGATGTCGTCATGCCGCGTTGAAGGATATTGAAGGCATCGTTGCCAGAGCGGGGCCACGACGGAGGGGCGCAGTGTCGTCGCACCGTGCCGGACGACATTGGCCGCGGCCGGTTCTGGGCCGCGGTGGAACAAGGTGACCGGTGGCCAGCCGTGTCGCCGGTGTCGGAAGCCGGAAGAGGACCGGCCTTTGTTGGTCCTGTTGAGGAGGAGCCGGCCGGTAATGGGGAAGGCCGGGGGAATTAAATTCCCCAGGCCAGCAAATAACGACCCCCATTAAGAGGGGGGGGGGGGGTTACAAAGGGGGGGGGGCAAGCGCCCCCCGTTTTTTCAATCAGCTCGGCCGAAGGCCGAGCTGGCAGCGCGCCCAGCGCGCTGTGTCCAGCCGGACCGGCGCCTGGCCGGTCCGCCAGGCTAGGCCGGGCCGCGCCTGGCCGTTCCGACCCTGATCGGGGCGGGTCGACCCGGTTCGGGCCAGCCGGGGGGGTCTCGGGCTGGCTCGGCCCGGGCCCGAAACCCCCGATACCGAATTTCTTAGGTTCAAATGCCCATAACTCGGGATACGGACCTCCAAACGATGCGCCGTCAGTGGAGATGCAATCCTTGGATCGAGCCGGTCGTTTCGGTATATCGCACTGAAGGTTTCGGAGAACTTTGGGTTCGGCCGGGTTGGTTCGTACACGAAGCCAACCAGGCCCTTGGAGCGGAAACGCTCGTTACTTGAGTTCCGGACGTCCGAATGACGTGTTGTCGACTATGTTGATTTTCTCTAAGTGAGATGAATCTTTTGGCTTACTTCTCTCGAGGTTTGGATGTTGTCGGAGTGCGTTCTGGTTGTTTCGCTCACAAAATCCAACCGGGCCCCTGGAACGAAAAAACCAATAACTCACAGACCGGGCGTCCGATTGACGCGCCGTCTGTCTCGTTGAACCCCTTGATGAGACGGGCCTTTTGGAATACTTAGCCCGAGTTTTGGATATAGTAGGATGGTGGCCGGGTTGGATCGCACCCGAAATCCAACCGGGCCCTTGGAACGGAAAAGCTGATATCTTTCAGACATGACGTCTCTTTGACGAACCGTCAGCGGCGTTGATGATCACGTTGAGACACGGTCCCTATGAGTATACCCTATGAGAGTTTGGGGTACAGTTGAGATACGGCCGGGATTGGTTCGATCAGAAAACCAACCGGGCCCTTGGGACAAAAAGGCTAACAACTCACAGACCGAGCATCCGATTGACGCGTCGTCTCTTGCGTTGAGACCCTTATGACGAGGAGGTCCTTTGAGATACTTCTTCGTGGGACTTTGTGATACTTGGAGTATCGACCTATAGCTCGTGGAGCGAACCCTCCCAGAGACGAGCGTACGGAGTACGGAAACCGTGTAGACGGCTGAGACCTGAAGACTGCTTGACCGACTCGACTTGTAGTGAGTCAACTAGCCCAGTGGACGGAGCGCCCGGTATTTGGCGACAGACCCACGACGGACGATGCGCCCGGTAGTTGGCCGCAGACCCGCGGTACTCGATAGGAGGAGTACCTCTGTAGGCTATTAGGGGGAGCGCCCGATATTTGGCGACAAACCCACAGTGGACGGAGCGCCTGATAGTTGGCCGCAGACCCGCGGTACTCGACAGGAGGAGTACCTCAGCAGTCTTAGGTTAGTGAGCAGTACCTTGGAGTCATGACAAGACCACTGTACACTCTAGAGACGGAGCTCTTCAGTAGTTATAGTTTCGATAATGAAAATCCTGGTTTCAGCTGAGACTTTTGACCTTTGTGTATACCTCATGATTGAGATAGGTCACTTGATAACTTAGTTATATGTATGGGCATATACCTGGGTAGTGGTTATCCATTGATTTCAGGATCCTTGTGTTTCCTCATGGTTGAGATGGGTTACTTGATAACTTAGGTATATGTATGGGCATATACCTAAGTAGAGGTTATCTGTTTAGATCTTCTTTGTGGTTATCCTTGTTTTTTAGAGACCTTGAGGGTCTCGGGGTCCCTACTGAGTATCATTATACTCACCCCTGCACGGGCTATGCCCGCACCTCGTTGTGTTGGTTACAGACGACGGGCAGTGCTGACAGAGGCAGAGTGTTCGAGGACTTGATGGTACCCGGAGGTGTACTACACGATGAGTCAGTACCCGGAGGTGGACTACACGACGAGTCATTATCCGAAGGAGGATGACGGGCGAGAGCGTTGAGCAGGCTATCTGTACCTACCCTTCAAGTAGGATCAGTGGCAGACGATCCAGGAGCTGCGTTATCTGTAGCTACCCTTCAGGTAGGATCCGAGGAGGACGACCCTGGAGCTGCTTCCTTCTTCCAGCTGTTTTTCTTTTTCTGTTGTACTTTCGTTCAGTTGTGGCTGCACTTTCAGTTGGGTTTGTATTCTATCCCATTTACTTTTCAGTACTTTCTTTTGTACTTAGTGATTTTCTTCTGCTTGTACTATGTGGTGTTTTGTTGACATTTATAAAGGCAATGCCTTCCCAGTTATCAGGATTTTCGCCTTTGGTGCTAGTCGCCATCCCCTGGCCTATGGAAGGCGGGCTTGGGGTAGTCACGGCATGGGCCCCGAGGACGGGTCGTGACACTGATAATGGTCACCATTATCAAAGCATTTTTAGCAATTATAAATGCCCTAATTACAGTATCATGAAATGCTACAGCAGTACACCCATACAAGACCTTCCAAAAAATCAGCATATCAAACAAGTAGTTTACACAGATAAAATATGCAGTGGTGGTAAATTTGAGATCAAACAATGGGAAACATACATGCCTATCGTGATGCACTAATTATTCATTATGATTATCAAAAGGTACCATTAAATAATATCTACTCAAAAATATATCTAAAATTTTATCAGATAAAATATATAGAGATTTTTCAATGTCACGTCCTTAAGAAAAATTTGATTAAGGATTCCATGCGAGTTATTCTTCATGTTTTTTTGTAAAGATTCAAGTCAATCTTGGATATCGACTTTTTTATAGATTTTGAGTTCCTTTTGGTAATGTTGTCTTAGGAATTAGAGATATTACCTTGTACATTCATCATGGTAGATGGATTTGGGTGATTCTTGGGACACTAAAAGAATTGTGTTCTTATGGTTGATTCCTTTATCTTATGGTGTGTCATCTTATTTTCAATCCATTTATTGATTTTATATATTGTGGGGAGATATTGATATTTTTTTCCATCCTAGACTCTTGATTAGTAGTCATGTAGTGATTTAATGGGGTGAAAAAATTTAGAAGAACCCACATGGGTACACTTCCATGGTAATGTTTCCTATTAATGTTGATCTTTTATAGTTTTACATACATAGGAAAAGGATGGGTTGTATGACTCAAAGTAAAAACCATGCAACATACCGTTTTGATGGAGTTTTTAGGAACATCAGTTGTTAACAACTAGGATAAACCATTTGGTATGGATCTATATTTTAACTATGACATTACGAATGATTAGAACATGGTTAGTTAACTGTTTTTTCCAAACTATACAGAACAGGGTTTCTTAACCAATGGCTCCCAAATAGTAGGTGAAAATTTTGGAAAACTACCCAACCAGAACATGAATGTTGCTGATTATATGGCATAATTTGATGGAATTCCACTGATTTACTCTAGTACCATTCCCAAAACATATTTTACGTGCCATTTATCTTGAATATTGATCCAATTTAAATCCTATATTCTTTTTTCACTCCCTTTCTTTCTTCTCCCTCTCCCTTTCCACATTCTTTTCATCCCTCACCATGAACTTTATGGATAAAGGATTATATTTTGGGTGTGTGATGAATTATTTGTGGGGGTTTAATCTCAATGGACTACTTTTGACTCTATGCATATTGTCTATGTTTCTTATGTCATAAGCAATGACATTTGGATTGTTTTTCGTATGTCAGTTGTTGTTTTTACATAAAAATTATGTCCATTTTAATGAAAATAAAGACACTTTGAGTGATAACGGTAACACCATTCCTAGGATTGAGGCGGGGTACCCTCGTAAACTCATATTGAGGTGGGGTTGACTCATACACATAACACATGACCCATGGATCGTTCTACAAAAGTATCTGCACAATACGAATGCATTTGGTCTATTTTCTACATGTCAGTTGTTGTTGCCACATAAAATATTGTCCACTTTATACAAAAGAGAGACATGTGGAGTGATACCAGTCACACCATGCCTCATATTGGGGAGGGGATGACTCATCCATGTCAAAAAATGACCAATGGATAGTTATACAAAAGTTTCATCATAATACGAATTTGATAGGTCATTTTTTCATTTGTCATTTGTGGTTTTCACCTAAAAATCTGTCCATTTTAAAGAAAATAGAGACACATTTAGTGATACCGACCACACTATGCCTTAGATTGAGGTGGTGATGACTTTTACACATAACACATGATCCATGTATCATTGGAAAAATGTATCAACACAATCCTAATGCATTTGGTTGGTTTTCCATATGTCTATTGTTGTTTTCACTTTAAATTTTTTCCATTTTAAACCCAAGAGAGACACATGGAGTGATACAGGTCACGATGTGCCTCAGATTGAGACAAGGTTGAATCATACACATCAACAATAACCAATGGACCTTTATCCTGATGTATCAAAACAATAAAATATGTCTTTGGATGGTTTTCAGTATATCAGTTGTTGTTTTCATATAAAATTTTGTCCATTTTAAACAAAATAGAGAAACTTTGAGTGATACCAGTCACACCATGCCTCCAATTGTGGTGGCGATGACTCATCCTCATCAAAAATGACTCATGGAATGTTATTCTAAAATATCAACACAATCAGAATGCATTTGGTCTGTTTCTCGTATGTCAGTTGTTGGCTTCACTAAAAATTTTGTCCATTAAAAAAAAGACACTATGACTAATAATTGCCAAATTGTGCATCAGATTGAGGTGAATATTACTCATACATCATTTAAATGTACCATGGATCGTTTCCCTAAGTATCAAAAAAATAAGAATGCATTTGACTTGTATTTCATATGTCAGCTGTTGTTTTCACATAAAATTCTGTCCATTTTAAACAAAAGAGAGGCATTTTGTGTGATACCTATCACACCATGTCTTGGAATGAGGCGGCATAGACTAATATAGTTCAAAAATGACCCAAGGATATTTCTTATAATGTTTCTACATTATAAACAAGCATTTGAACAGTTTTCTATATGCCAGTTGTTGTTTTGACTCAAAATGTTGTCAATTTTAAACTGAACAGATACACTTGAAGTGATATTGGCCACACCGTGCCTCGTATTTAGTGCGGGGGGGGGGGGGGGGGGGTTAAACAATAAATTCAAAAAATGACCCATAGATAATTTCCCTAATGTATCCACACATTCCAAATGTGTTTGGCTGGTTTTCCATTTTTCAGTTGTTGTTTTCACTTAAAATTATGTCCAATATAAACCAAAGAAAGACACTATGACTGATATCAGTCACACCATGCCTCATATTGGGGTGGGGTTGACTATTTAACGTAAAACATTACACATGGATCATTATAAAAATGTTTCAACACAATCAAAATGCGTTGGTCAGTTTTTCATATGTTAGTTGTGGTTTTTTACTTAAAATTCTATGCATTTTAAACAAAAGTGACACACTTTGAGTGATACCGGTCACACCATTTATCTGATTGAGCTAGGATTACTCAAACATGTCAAAAATGACCCTTGTATAATTATACTAATGGAACAACACTATTATAATGTTATTGGTCTGTTTTACATATATAAGTTGTTGTTTTAACATAAAATTATGTCCATTTTAAACAAAAGAGAGACACCTTAAGTGATACTGATCACACCATGCCTTGGATTGAGGTAGTGTTGTAAAATACATGTCACACATGACCCATGGATATATTTACTAAATTAAAAACACAATCCAAATGCGTTTGGTCCATTCTCATTATGTGGGTTCTTGTTTTCACTTAAAATACTGCCATTCTAAACATAAGAGAGACACTTTGAGTGATACCGGTCAAACTGTGCTTTGGATTGAGGTGGGGATGAATCATAAACTTCACAAATGTCCCATTGATATTTATAATGAAGTATCAACAAAATATTATTGTGTTTAGTAGGTTTTCGATATGATAATTTTTGTTTTCACATAAAAATCTTTCCATTATAAACAATAGGGAAGCACTTTGAGTCATACCGGCCACACCATGCCTCATAATTATGTGTTTTTGACTCATACATGTCAAAAATTACCCATGGATAGATTTTATAAAGTATCAACACAATATTAATGCATTAGGTTGTTTTTCTATATTCCTTTTTTTGTTTGAACTTAAATTTCTGTCCAACTTAAACAAAAGAGAGACACTTTTAGGGATACCGATCACACTGTGTCTCAGATTGGTGCGGAGATGACTCATACACATAAAGAAATACCCATGGATCATTATCCAAACTTATAAACACAATCTGAATGCATTTGGTTAGTTTTCCTTATTCCAGCCATTGTTTTCACATAAAATACTATCCATTTTAAACAAAAGAGAGACTCCTATAGTGATACCGATCAAACCGTGCCTCAGATTGAGGCGGGGTTGAATTTTGAAGGTCCTAAATTACTCATGTGCTATTCTAGTATAGTATCAACACTATCCGAATGTTTTTTTTGGTTTTTCTTACCACAGTTGTTGTTTTTACTTAAAATTATGTTCATTTTAAACAAAAGAGAGACACTTTGGGTGATACCGGTCACATCGTGCATCAGATGGAGGCGCGGTTTCCTCTTACACATCAAACATGACCCATGGATCATTTGAATAATGATTCAACACAATCCGAATGTTTAGGATCATTTTTTGGTATGTTATTTTTTGTTCTAACTAAATATTCTGTCCATTTTAAACAAAAAAGAGACACTTTCAGTGATACAAGCCACACTATGACTCAGATTTAGGATTGGTTCATTCGTACACATCACACAAGACCCATGGTTATTTTAACTAATGTATAAACACAATCTGAATGCATTTGGTCAGTTTTCCTTATGTCAATAGTTTTTTCATTTAAAATTCTAACCATTTTAAACAAAAGAGAGAAACTTTGAGTGATATCGGTCACACCGTGACTCAAATTGAACTGAGGATGACTCGTACACATCACAAATGACCCAAGGATCATTGTGATAAATTTAAAACATGGATGTGTGTTGGGAGTCCCTTTGGAGGAATCATGTTCAAAAAATGTTCATTTTCTTATTATGGACAATCAGAAAACATACAATTTTACCAATGAAAATGTTCAATACATGGGAATCCATTTGGAATCTTGGTGATCATACTATAATCAATTTAGGGCATTGAATATTAATCATATTTTCTTTTAATGTGAGTGTTCATTAGTGATATAATGGTATTTGGGAGAATTTACTGGTTTTTCTTACCCATCGCCCAAAGAAAAGTGGTTAATCATTCTTGCAGGTTGTCGGTGCATTCCATATGATAAAATGGAAAAATGTCAAATTGGACAAACGATGGTTAATTTAATGAAAATAACAATTTATCTAAGAATAATCTCATAAAACAATGTTTTCATATTTTGATCTCTATGAACCCCTCTCAAAAATGTCCACCAATAGTACACATCCCAAATTAAGATCATCTTGCTATTTGTGTAGAATATTATATTAGGGATGTGACCCACTCGTTGTGAACAAATCTATATCACCTTAGGAATATGAGGCTTTTACACAGTCAGAGTATTACTACAAAATATATAAATAAATAATTAATAAATACCCTAAATGAAAATTTTTTATTTTTAAATACCTCTTTCGCGATGCTAGTTTGTTGATGGAAAATGATCTCTCTCATAAATTTACAAACATATGAACCAAAATCCTTATCGTTTTTTTGTTTTGGAAAAAGAAAAACCTTTGACCATTAAGAGAAAAAGTAACTTAGTTTGATATTTGTTTGGATAGTGAAATTTTATTATATATACCCTGATACTTGTCCAAATGTAGTACATTCTTGCCTCCTTATGAATAGACCCTATCATCATTCCATTTTCTAAATGATATTGATAAACCACCCAATAAAAATAGAATTCTCAGTAAAATACAATATAAATTATATAACTTGATGTTTATACCTAAAAAGTATGATATAGTGTCTTAAATATTCACAAAATCCACCATGAATGGTCGGTATTTTGGATATCCCTGCATAGAATACAGAAAATAAATCATTAGAGTATCCAAGTTCACCGCAATTTGCAACCAAAGGGGCCTAAAAACACAAAAGAGAAAAAGTAATGAAAAAAGTGAAAATATAATTGATATGCTTTAATCGTTGAGTTTTATCCATGTATGGTTGTAATTATGAAGAGTCTGTCATTCGTATATACATGAGTCTTCAATGCTATTAAATGTGGATAGAGATTAGGCGGTGTTATTGTGAATTAACACGATCTCTAGGATCGGTTAGTCGATCCTTTAGAAGCTTTTGAGCCCATGTTTCTGGTCACCCCATTAAATATTTCCATCTATAATATCATTCATTGGTTTTGAACATTTTTCATTAACTATTAATGGTTTAGTTTGAATGAAAATGGGAATAAAGACCTCTTTGTCCACATGTACTCTTACAATTTCAGACAGTCATGCAATGAATGCACCAATATCCATTTCAACCATATTAATACCACCGTAGTCATATGGAATATTTATCTCTTCATTTGGATCATCCACTATAGTAATTTTCACTTTCCAATAATCTATTGGAAGTGGTCTACTATACAGCTTTTCCTCGAGGATGTTGAACAACATATCCCTCACTACATGGTGATATACAGGTGTGAATAGATATAAATCACATTCATTATACCCCTGTAGAAGATAACTATAGGAAATGTATCAGTGTATTCATGATTAACATTTCATGGAAAAAATTATTATAATATTTATTACCACAGGTAAGATAGATCATTGTGGGGAATGGCTCGCCTCAAAGCTGGTGGTGGTGGGGCAAGATCTCCACGCACTGGTTATTCCTAAGTTGTGTCACCTCCTTTATTCCCAGCAATAAAATTTTCATGTATCTCTAACTACCATAGAAATAAATCTTCATGATTTTCTAGTCTTTCACTTATTTGTTTCATTTCATTATTTCTATCAACCATGTGATTTTTTTCACAAAATAAACTCGAGGTGTCACCCAAAACAATTTTAGGCAATCACTGAGTTCATCTTCAAATGTCCTTGTAAAATCTTAAATACGGTCTTCATCATCATTGACATCTGTAATAACAAACTCCATAAGTTATTCTTCATTATCCATACTTGTAATCATATTTTATTATCCACAAAACGAAGTTCTATGCCATCCAATAGCTACATTCACTTTTTCTCCTAGTTTGATCCAAAATTTATAACTCTGATATATTTCATTACATATCAAATGTTCTTCTAACACCTCTATAGTAATTATTCTATAATAACAACAACTTAAACACAGAAAAAGGATTTGATAAGGATCCATTATGTGATCCTTTGCTAACTTTATGAACTCTTTCACTGCATTCTCATACTCTATTGTCAAATGATTTGCATCCATCTAAAATTTATTCATATACATCTTATTTGAATCTATAATATTATTATTTATTTTTCCAATACACAAAACAATATTTTTAAATATAGTATATGTGAACCACTTCCTTATAAAAATAGAGATTTATAGAGCCTAACCATTTCCAATAAAATCTTTTCCAATATATCATTTAAATAATTTTCATTTCTCATTCAAATATGAAACAATCTAAAGAAGGATCCATGAACCATACTCCTTCACAAATCAATGCCAAAAATTTCAAGGAAATACCCATTTTCAATTAATCAAACCATTTTCTATTTTTACTCACACCAAAACCCCTTTTTAATAAATTTTACATTACCCGAACATTTTAAAAATTCTATTTTTTTGAAACAGGTGAAGAGCATATAGTTAACCAACAGAATTCATTGGTAGAGCCCTATTTTATTAATCAAACATAAACTCAAAATAATTTCAAAACAAGCCTTTCACAATTTGAGAAACTTACAACTCATTTTTAAAAATTTATAACAAGCCAATCATGATAAATTATTATGTTTCCTTTTTAAAACCGACACCCAAACCCATTCGAACATCTACTACCTTTGAAAAAATATTTCAAACCATTAAAAAACCTCATAATACCCATTATATAAAGTATTATATTACAAAACCCACAATACATAACCATTTACTTTATTAAAATTTAATTCAAAAACATAGACATGAAAAATAATAGAACAAACAACACATAAATAGGTCAACTATCCACCCTAAAACACACCAAGTTACATTCACTAAATAATGCATACAATGTAATATAATATGAATAGTAGAATATCAATAAAGGGTACCAAACACCACATTACTGTTGTTATGACACTCTCACACCAAAACATCTAACATCTGGGTGCTCTCATCTCTTTTATATACCACATGAACCCACAAGCACAGTTACATCACATGTCACACGTAGAAACCAGTTCCATCAAATCATAATCATTATCATAACCAATGTAGTCGGGTATTGTGAACTTGAATTACATCAGATTTTTCCCTCCTTATACCATGCACGGATCCCACTAAATTCTCCCTATAAGAACGATCATATCAAACCATACCCCAAAAAACTGGGCCACCACCCCACATGCATGGTCACATCTCACAGAAAAAAACATGGGCCACCACCCCAAAATCATGGTCATGTGTCCCCCAAAAAAACATGGGCTACTACAACCACCATCTAAAGAACTATAAAACCTTCATCCTTCATAGACTGGGAAATACCTACCTTTCCCGGAATAGAGAGTGTGAAATAGAATGTACCCAAATAGTTGTCTTCCTCACTGGATGTTAGGAAATATAACGGTGAAGTGACTATTTGGGTTTAAAAACATTTTTCTTGATGTGGGTAGGGTGTCCAAATAAATATTGAATAATATAAAATTATATACATATAGCCACACCTAGAATCCCAACCTATGGGTTTACATCCAAACACTAACCAACTAACCACATTGAAACTATAGTTTCCACCTCTAAATGCATAACACTACACAACAATTCACAATTTCCATTTCACATTTCCAAAAAATTCACATTATCCATCCAATTAATTTAATTATTTAGCATCAAACAAATTTAACAACACAACTCAACATTTAATTAATAATAACATGATTCCATCCCATTAACCAAACCAACCCATTCAATTTAAATAATTAATAAAATGTTATTAATTCCAAAACTACCCAATAATTTAGAATAATGAAACCATCACCTCCCCACCTCAGAAATCATGGATAAACAAACCACCTCACAACACAAAAATCACACCAACAAACCACCTCATGACCAAAAAATCTCAGCCAAAAACGATAATCAAAAAATTTTCCAACCACACTTTTCCACCCCATAATCATGGCCACACATCACAATAAATTAATATCATTTTACAGATTTACAATTGTTCTTTGATCACAGTAAACTTTATTTTTTTATGGGAATTATCAAACATGCCATAATCAAAGGGAAACCATTTTATTATACAAATATAAGTGGTGAGCTGATTTCCATTTTTGGGTGATATCACAATAATAACAAAAAAATCCTAAATCACATAGAAGGTCATTGAGTGTAAATAAAGAAACCAAGGGCCATAATTTGCAATGGAGTATCTATAGTCTGCAATCATAATATCATAAATAATAATAAAGATGTAAAAACCTGAAAATAAAACCCCCTTTACCATTTAATTTTAATATTTAATTTCATTATCATTTATTATGCAATAAAAAACAACTTTTATAAAATAAAATGAGAATAAACCCCTCTCACATGATAAATAATAAAGGGAAATGATGGATTCCCTACATCAATAAAGATTTACAACTCATTGAACACATCAATGTGAAGAAAAAATGTCCTCCAATTACAACCAAACCATGAGAAACCACTAATCAACATACTGATCCAAACAATGATAAAAATATAGCCCAAACACACAAGACAACACAAACCAAACTAAAACACTATAGTCAATATTAGAAAAAAAAGAAGGAAACAGATAAGGATGAGCATAGAAATCACCAATGATCAAAGATAGGAAGCTGAGATTCAAAAATTGTCGAAAGTAATGCCGAAAACATGAATCAGGGTTCACAACTAGGAGTTGGGTGCAACAAGGAGGAGGAGAAGTAGCGTTTGGGGGGAGGATGATTAGTAGTAGGGATTTTTGGGGGATGATAATGAGTTGGCTTCACGGCAGAGTAGGTCTAGAGACGAAGTAGGGCTAGAAGCGGAGGTCTGTTAAAGGGAAGATCCGGGGAGGGGAGTTGTTCTAGGGGTACAGTACCACGAGAGTTTGAGGGCATGATAAACAGATGGCACCATGGAATCCATTTTATAAAATTTGAATATGATTTTATCAGTGTAAGAAAAGAACTGATAAATGGATTGTTTATCAGTGCTAAAATTATAGCGTTGTTAAAGGATCTCTTTATCAGGACTTTTAAAAAGCGATGATAATGAATTACTTTTATCAGTGATTTTTTTTTATTTGCAATAATATAAGTCGGCACATCCCTTTACCACTTTTAAGCAGTGATATATTTTTTTTTACTACAGGTTCCTCTTACTCATAGGTTGGTGGATCCCATATTGGTGATGTTTATCATAATTGTTTTATGTGGTTTAATAAGAAAATAAATAAATTTTGGATCCTTTAAGGATTGATTAATTTAAATTGGGTTTCCAATTTATTTATAAATAATCTATTGAGTCTCTTTATGTATGATTTAGAATGGCATGTATTTAGTTATCAAAAACTTTTTTAATGCCTTTTGAAGTTAAAAGTGATTTATAGAACTATTATATTATTTTGAAAATAATTATTTTAAAAATATTTTAATAACATAAAATGAATAAAATGATTTTTTTCTATGAAATAAAATGATTTTAAATGAAAGGAATTATTTTAATATAAAAAAGTTTTGATGTCGGTTTTTTGAATGGAAATACATGTTTGAAATGTGAACTTGTGGCCATTTGGAATTGTTATTTGAAATGATATTAGATTAATTTAAATGATTAATATCTAATAGTATGATTTATTTATTTTTTAGAATAATATGGGATCCATGATAGTTGGGTAGATGAACCCAAATATGATAATGAAAAAAACTAACAAATCTATATTGAGGTCAACATATTTAGTCTTTAGGATTATCTTCTATTCCAAACAAGTTATATTTTAAATTAACCTACATTGGCTATTTTGTTAATGATTTAATAAGTAATTCATTGAGAGATCCTATGGAGATTTATTAACCACAACCTATCTTAAACATTAGCCTTGATAGATTTATTTATTCCAGGTCTAGAAAATGAGAATGGACCACCCAAAGGTGGTTGGTGTACATGATTTTTGAATCCTTTGGAGATGGATATGAGATGTAGAATGTGTAACTCACTTTTTATATAGATATGAAATTATGTTTTCATTAATGTTATGGTCTAATGAATTTTTATCAAATTCCATTTTTTGATATGGATCTATCTACATATTGAATTTTCTCCCCTCAAGAGTGTTTTTCATACCAGTTGATTATTATTTATATCCATTTTATATAATTGATGAGTTATTTCATATGAAGACATTTTTAAAGATTTTATTAACATACCTTGGGACTAGTCTCTAACCCATGGGTATCGGGAACACCCTTAAAGCTATGTCAAAAATAATTTAGGTACGATTTTTTTGGGTAATCATGGTGGGTTCAAGAAAATAATGCATGTACATATTAGGATGTGAGCGGTGGACCCAGAATAACACATCTATAAAATTTATGTGGTAATTATTTCATCTAATGAGATACCATATATGGTGAATTAGTAGATATAATAGCACACTATATTGGGAAGTCTTGGTTACAAGCCTTTATTTATGACGTGATTTCTTGTTTTTTATTATTTTCACTTATCTATGATACAATGATCATATGGTATTGATTTCAATAATACTTGCTTTCATGATTATGATGCTTATATTAATGATATCATGTTATTCTTATTGTTTTATATTTATTACATCCCCATTATAATTGAATATGAATATTATCATACCGGTAATTATAGCCCACCTATTTCATTATGAATGACCATATGATTTATTTGTAGTAATAAAATAATAAATTATCTTTGGACAACCTTTTTAATATCAAAATAAATATGAAGAAATTTATTTCTATATTTATGTATTATGTATCGATAATCATAATGACACCAGATTTATAGATTTAAGAATGTTTCTGATGGATTTTGTTGTTAATAAAGGTTTATTAAAACAAGGACATGCCTCTAGATACATTAGAGACCCTCTCTAAGATCAAAATATTCTAGTATACCTCATAATAAAAGGAAGGAGAAGAAAATTTCATTTTATATATAGAATTAATCAATAGAGATATAAAATTAATATTTATGATCTATGGATGTAGGCCTAAGTTACTCCTAAGACATTACATTAATTTACATGCAAATTATCTAATGTGTGAGTATATATTTAGATATTTCCAAATTTTATATAAAAAATAAACCATATATTTTCCCATGAAATTCAACCATTAAAGAGTAATTTATAATAATAACATACTTACATAGAATATAGATCAAACAATAATGATTAATGTTCAACATCCATGGATAATTTTCATATAATAATGATGAATGTAAATACATTATGACATCAACATATCATATTGAATGATATGGAAAAGGAAATAGTGATACATTATCTTTATATCATATGGAATTGTATATCCAAAATCCATAAACAACCACATGAAATCAAGATAATAAAAAATATCTAATGTAAACCTAGGAAAATAACTTCTTAAAATATCTATAAATAAAATTCAACAAAATAGGTAATTTTTTAAAAAAGTTGAAGATTTCACCCGATAATAAATAAATATATACAATAATTTAGAAAACATAATACTTCCAAAAAACATGGATGAATGTTTTTTAAATGATACATCAAAAACTCATTTTTTAAGAGAATATGGAATTGTAATCACATCTACTAAATTTCAAAATTCATTTATAAAATTTAATCATAATATCCATACTCGAATGTGGAAAATATACTGAATAATTTCTAAAAAGCATAGAAGGAAATCCCAAAAGGGGAAATAAACATTTTTACACCATATATTAATAATAATGAAAAAGTAAAATTGTAATACTTATTCATGATATTAACATCATGTTCCATCCATTGGAAGACCAGGTTAAACAACAATGAGTGTACTATCTCATCCACTAGCCTCATTTAATTTCACACATGAGCCATGATTTGTCCAGGAATATTAAAATTATAGATAAAAATTCTAATTCATGAATATATTATGTTTTCTATTTTAACCACAATATTTTAATGCCAAATAAGTATTTCTATATAATATAAAATTCACCATCAGTGAATTGAATGAACGTTGAAAATATCTCCCACTAACAAGTAAACAAATCCCTAATGTCTAATGTCATATAACAAAATCAATATCATGAACTAACTATATCTATGCAAATTTATCAATCTAAAACATAGAATATTAAAATATGAAATAAAGTTTCAAGTATGATAAGGAATGTTATACATAATATTATGTCAGTCCATTCAAAAAATAATGGATTTTTACACATTAGAAAACCAGCCTTCTATAGTGGTTCAGAATATAATTGTACTCCCATAAAATAAATAAAATGAAAAATCAAGCATCACCCTTAAATATATAATAATGGAATACTAATTAATCAAACATACTACAATCATTAAACAAAAATCCCAAAAATAAAACATCACTGACAAAGTATATTTTCTCAAATAATCTATAAGTATCATGCCCTAACTATATCGTGGTTAGCTATTCATACATAGATATAAATGGAAAAAATAGTCATTAAAATATAAGTAGGATTTTGAATTCACTATCAATAAAAATTGCAATGTTGAGATAACAAAATAATTATAGCACCCTGGAGGAGGAGATCTATCCATCATCACTCAGGTGAGGGATATATGAGAAACGACTAAAGGGTGGGAGATTAATAATACATGCAGTAGTATAACCCAATGGATTTTAAAAAACAATTTTTATAGAATATATATACATATGGTTTACATAATCCTGAGTAATATATATATTCAATATAATCTATACACACTGTTTCTAAAAAGGATTCTTATAGATCAATGGGGATAACTAAATTTTCTAGTAGTCTTCATATAGGTTTTTAAATCAATATAAACATGAAAATATATATAGTTTGTTGATGACTATGAATATGGTGTAAAATTATTATAATTCCATTATTATGGATTTTTAAAAACATAATTCATAAAATATGTGATCAATATATTATATCTAAGATGGGTGAGGAAGAAAAAATATAATTCTTAATAAATAATGAATTTTTACTTAAAAATAACAATTTCAGTTTTCATCTATGAATACATTATTAGTTTAATGAAATTGTGCTGATAATTGAAAAAATATTCTAAATTAATTATAATCTTATTGCGGTTGAAATTTTGTTATATAATAGTGGAAAATTGAAACAATAGGTGTGTTTTCTAATGGATGGAGGAAGGACCCCTTTTTTTATGAAAATGAGTGAAATTCCTGAAAATACCTATTTTATAATGTCTAAATAATTTAATGATTCAAATATTGTGGCTCAAAAATAAAAAATTAATGATTATATGTATTTTTTTATTATATGTTACATTTAAGTGAAATGTTTTATAGAAATTTTATCAAATTGTTAACATTATGGACCATTTAAATAATTTAACCATTTAGGATCATGATTGTTTTCCTAAAAAGTGACATTTACCCTCTTATATAAATTCAATGTTTTGGGTCCAAATATTAAATACAATTTATGAAATAAAGATTTCAAATATGAGAATATATATATTTAAAATAAAACTAAGTAATAAGTTGAAAAATAAAATTTTGAAATATAATCAAATTATTATATAATGAGTCATAAATTTTTTTTTCTTTATTTTTAGTTAAATATTAAATATGTATTTATTAATTAGTAAAGACATATGAATTAACAATTAAAATAGTTTTAAATTTATTTTAAAAATTATGATATCAATTATACTAAAAATAATCTACATTTTTTGAAATATATCATTTATCAAATTCTCACTTATAGATTTATAGGATACTAACTTCTACTTATAAGACCCCTAAAGACCGAAGGACAATAATTTTGGGTTAGATAGAAATTGTGGTAGTTACAGTTGGTAATTCCGCCACAATTGATCTTTTTTTATTTACACACACTTGACCTTCTCCCACAACATATTTTTCTCATGATATGGTTATTGAAGATCAAAATCATCATGGTGAAGAGAAAAACCTAGTGATACTACCTCTTTCCCAGTCATGAGTGAGAATTATATAAAAGAAATTTACTACTTAATTCAATATATTTTCCTTTTCTACATAAATTTCAAAATATGATTACCAATTTAAACTAACAATATTGATAAATATATCTATATATATATCCAATGGATATATATTCCTATGTAATCTATATCTAATTTCAATAAAATGATTAAATTTCCCATTTCAATAACTATATAAAAATGTATACTTAACCAAAAAAAATTATTATAATTCAATCATAGCATCTAAGAATTTTCATGAATTTTATATTATTTACAAAGTTAGACATAGTGTTATGACAATCATAGGTCACCGTGATAGAGAATACATCTTGATTTTAGTACTTATATTTATTTATGATTACATTTCACTTATAATTTTCATATTTATATTTCATGATGATTTATTTTAATAATTTTATTTCATTTATTATTGTTCAATTATAGTTTTGTATAATATTAGTTTTCATTATTTTACCATGGTATGGCATAGAGAACATGTTATGGAATATATGAAAATTATAAATTGGAATTTAATGATAAAAATATGGATTTCTGTAATAATCCCCTAAAAAAATTCACACTCAAAATATAATGACATTAATAAAGCCAAATTAGGTTATTTACAGTTCCAAAACATCATTTGGTTCCCACATCACTTCATTATGCTAATGATTTAACTATAGAACATTTACTAGGAGTGTAATCATATTTTATATTAATTTATCACTAAGATCCAATATTTACATTAGTTTTTCCACAAAAAAGATATAATATATTTTTTTTGAAACCTTCATGGGTAGTATATGCTATGGATTTGGCATGTACTTCCACATAATTGATACATGGTTCACCATTTACACATGTGGAAATTTTTTTCAAGGATACATGATAAATCAATATAATCATGAAATTTAAAAGGGGTATTATATCATTGTGTTAAAATATCACTATTTAATGAATCTCAAAAACCCTTATCCATTTTGATATTAAGAGGAGAAAATTTTCACTAACAAAATACACTAAATGTCAAATATGGCTATCCTAATTTCTATTTTATTAAATTTATATTTATTTAATAAGACATGAATGTTTTTTAGAATTCACTTTTATTTTTTGGGAAATATTTGATCATGATATATTTTACTCTCTTATTTTATCCCAACATGTCATAGCTCTATATGTTCACATACATATCCTTATATAGGTAAATTTTAATACTTGAGTGGAAAATGTTTTTATATGATAAATAAAAACATGGAATAGGTCAAAAGAACCACCTTTTATATCCATGGATATATATATCTTAATATCCTCTACTGTATAAATGGTTGTTTTTGAATTAACATCAGTTCATGCGAGATAAGAAGTGTTAAGGATCGATTTTTTATCAAATGGTTTTCAAAGAATGCTTGAGAACATTCATGATGACTAGTGATTTTGGTAGATGTAATGTAACTTAGTGATCCATATATCCTTACCACATACTTTAAATATATCATGGTGAGTTTATTAATTGAAAATTAATAATGACTACTAATTAATTTAGATGATTATTAAAGGGATTAACAATGACCAAAATTTTATTATTTCCCAAATATATATTTGGAAGACCTATTATGAAATCCATGGGGATGTTCATATATTTTAAAACTGGTAATGTTTAGGATGTCATCATCCCTTTATATATTAGACATTCTTCCTCAACTTATTGGATGAACATCAATTGGGATTTATACTCCGTAATATCCTTCTTCATTTTATCCCTCTAGAATTTATCCTTTTGGTTTTTATATATAATTTTAATTCAACAAAATTTATTGAATGAGGAGCTTTGTGCAACATCCAAAGATCCATTTTTTATTTATGGAATGGATAATTTTCATATTCATTTATTAAAAATAACTATATATTTGACATTATTGATGTAATGACCTTTGCCTTTTCACTCTCTCTCATGGAAAACACTAGTTGTTTTCAATAATTCATTCACTCCCCCACATACACTAGTGGCTTCTGAATAGTCTTGGGGTTGTAAGGAATATAGTGGAGAGACTATACCTCCTATTATTGAGTGTCAATAATGGAGGAATAAATATCAATGGAAAAAATAGAAGAAACATTACGGAAATAGCAGACAAACATTATAGTGAAGGCAACTATACAAACCAAAAATATGGAAAATAATGTAATGAAATGTTATATTGTATCTAAATATAAAGATAAAACTAATGTGGATGAATAAAAATACAACATAAAGAAGATATTAGAGACATCGGTCCCAATCCCCAAGTCTTCCCATTTCAAACTCCAACACATCATGTAAGAAAAAATCAACAACATGATCATTTTCCACATTCCAAAAACACATCAATAAAATATTCTCGTGTACTCAATGGAAACCAGAATCGGTTGTGAGTTAAAATATATAGGTGTACACCAATATATCTAAACAAAACTAGACTAATAGTAAGTATATGAAATAATGTGATAAATAGGAGTTTTAAATAATCAATTTTCACAATACACAAAATAAACCTACCAACCCTTGAGATCTAGTTTGACACTTAAGGCTAGTAAAACCTAAATTGTCTCAATGTCAGATGTCTCTATCACATAGATGATCCTCCGAAGTTAGTATGGATCACATGTACCTTGTCTCAAGAATCATAATTGGGATCCATCAGAATTACCCTAATGAATTCACTTACGAATCTCTAGGGTGAAATTCCATGATAAGGGGAAAGTAACCATCTCATATTGGAATATATGTGAATTTCCATGATAGAGTCACTTACCTATTCCCATTTTAACTTAAAAAGATATAAATATCAGCTCCAACAATGGGTCCTCCTATGCCAGGATGAACCTTGGTGCCACATATCCCGAGTAAGTTTTTCCCAGCCCTCATTAATTTTATTATAAATAATATATACATGAAAATCATATATAAATATCATAACCATTCAAATCACATTACAAGTTGGATATTTTATATTATTCTATTAAACATGAATATATTCTTAATTGGTATATTTCCTATGATTGGATGAATCATCACAATAAAACCATGAAAATTTTAAATTTATCTCGATATAGTTTTCATAGCATAATGTATTGAAATGTAAATTCACATTGTATATCTAAGACACCAATTTTGATAAATATGGATTCATTATATATTTATTAGAAGGCTCGTCCTATTGGGTTCCAAAAGCCATGTCTCAATAAAAATGGACTCAGAATGGTTAAATTGTAGGTCTAAACATGATCCTTTTTATCAAAAATAGATTATGTCAACTATTGGGTGCTCACAAATGGTATCCCAGCACAATTATTACTATTACACATACATAGATAATTGGAAATAAACTTTTATGGTAATGATCTAGACTAAAACCCTTAATTTGATGATCAAATAAACACTCTCAATTCAATGATAATGAAGAATGAATGTGGATGAGATAAAAAGAAAAACATAGATATCACAAAAATCAAGGAAAAAATTTTTATTTGATGAATAAAATGATTTTGGAAAACTATTATAGAGGATAAAATATGGAATAAGAAACCCATAGTAAAATTACTAATTGGGAATCAAACAACAGAACACTACATTTGAACGGGAAGGAGTCACCCAATAATAACCCAGAGTATCCCTATGAGTTGATAAATGTGGATGAAAGGTGAATGAAATGATTTTCTAGAATCATTATACACAAACATACTGAACCCAATGAATTCATTATGTGAGTGTCATGTTTGCAGTATACCCCAAACAAGATTTCCCCTTGGGTTAAAATAATCCGAATTGAACATTTCTAAATGTAAACTAGTATTATTACTAATAATTCTTTAATTATATGAAATAGTTCATGAATTTCTTCTAGAATCATGTTCACATTTTGTATCATGTTCAGAACAATAACATTTCTTTTATTAATATCGCATTCCCAATTCTAAAAAAAAGTACCTAAACCACCTCAAAATCTATCCAAACCCTTAGAAAACCCTTATAAGCCTTTGATAAAATTAATCAATGACTCCATTAAATCAAAAAATAAAACATACATCTAAAATAATAAGTTCATTTTTACTGGAAAAAATTATTCATCCCCAAAGTGAATATTCATGCACCATGTTGTTAAAAGAATAGTAACCCAACTAAATATAGTTAAAAAACTACTCAAATATGGATTTAACTATAAAAAAATGGGATCATACACCCTCCCCACCTTATAATAGAAAATCCATTGGATGCTCTAAGCATCACTAGAGGTTTTTAAGAAATGTGAATGGACATTGTGATTTCTTATCTGATTCCATATCTGAGGTCTCCTCATGAACACGCCCATGATACCACCATACATGCACTAGATGCATATTGTTTCTCGAGATATACATCTCAACATGCAACATAATTTATTTTTATTATTCCTTAAAGGAAACATATAACCATGATCAACATCATCAACATCTGCTACATGGGAAGTTTCAACAGGATATCTTCAATGATTTGATATATGTAATATGTGATTAATTTTTCTTTATCCTTGTGAAAGGGTCGAACCGTATGACACTAGATCAGCCCTCCCCACTATCCCAAATGGCTCGACAAACCTGGATTCCATCTGTCACTATTTCTTCATATGAAATTTTCCTAACCAATGTGACATCCCTATGAAGAAGTGATGACCTACCTTAATCTCTAGAGGTCATCTATGATGGACATAATAAAATTTTTTCTTACTCTACAAAGTCACTAACCTCTTAATGATCAATTGAACTAACTAATACATCTATTACACACAACTAGGTCCATCGAGCACTAATCCACCTACCACTAACCAAAAAATAAGTGGATATCATGACCATATGAAAAAAAATCCCTAAAAGGTTCCATATTAATTGATTTCTATTTGTTTTTATATTATGAAAACATGATTAATGTCATATTATTATACCAAAAACCACAAAAATCCAACATTAACGCTCATAAAATATCATCTAAAAATGAATTTTATGTTAACATTGGTTGTCAGAATGAGGTTGATAGGATGTAATCAGAAAAACATGTGACGATAATGCCTCCTAAATAACATACCAGAACAAAAAAAATGAAACAATAATCTCTTCCAAAATGATATTCCTAGAAACCCAATGCATTTAAATATTCTCTTTCATATAAAGACTACCCAGATCATTAATAGTGATGGTATCTGTAATGGGAAAAAATTATGCAACCCTCATTAGTCAATATATGCTCTCCCATAAAATATAACTCTTATGTGGTGAATTTAGTAATCCCATTATGAAGCCAGTAATTACATCATACCACTTCTATTTAAAAATAGGAAGAGGCTATAACTACCCACCTATACTCTAGTGCCAATCTATCAGCAATTGATAGGTGAAACATCATCCCACAAAGCTGGTTATCTCCATTTTCATTCCTAGACACTAGTTCTATTAATTGAGATCAGGATAAATAATTTTCATCATTCTATGAACCACCCATTGAGAAGTGTGAAAATCTATCATAAACTCATAATGAATTCCCATGGGAACCTATTCTTAGCCATCGAATATAAAATAATAGTTGCTTCTAGGAAACTATCCTGATTGTGGCTCACCAAAATATTAGTTTTCCCTCATAGATATAACGTTCTAAAAAGATAACTGATTGGTCTTGACCTAGTCAAAAATCATGGGTATAATAGTTGTCGTGGTCAAAGATACTTATCCCTGAGACTCATGAACATCAAGATGCAAATCTACAAATTGTTCTGTCATATTCTACTAATATGACAACTCTAACAGTAAATCTATTTGTTTCTTTCAAATAATATTTTTTGAAATAATGTTTCCTTTAACCAGTTTATATTCAGGATCAAAGTAAAAATATTGTTGATACCTGATCGATCGCCTCTATCAATGGTTGAGGATCTACTGAGAGAATTTGTTCTAGTGGTTATTATTGTTCATGAATACCCTAATCCACTAGCCCAATGTTTATTTTATCTAGTATCTCAGGGAATATACCATCAAATATAACTATAGATGTTGGTTTGAATAATTCATCTCATGTAATCCCAACCGTCTAGAGCCATATGAGCAAGTTAATCCTCTAACCACAAGTGTTCTCCATGTCCAACATCAAAAGCATCACAGAACATAGTATATGAATTTACAAACAAAGCTGAAGTGAGAATAATTTCTATAACAGCTATCTATTTTTCTCCAAAAAATATATCACATGCTTATATCCAAACAGCCTTCACTCCATTCATAGTCATCCCTAACATCAATGGTACCAAATTGAAGAATTACAAGATAAAATGATAATAATACCCTAGAAGTCCAAGAAAACCTAGAATATAAAATACATTCTTAGGTCACCCATAAAATACTACAACTACATCCTTCCCTAGGTCTACTAACACTCCATCATCTATGATTACATGACCCCATAAGTGCACTTTAACAATCTAAAAACTGTATTCTGTTAGCTTGGTGTATTATTAATGCCCTCTTAAAGTACTGATGATTATGTTATGACTTTGGTCATGATATTATTGTGACTGAGTGTACACCATGATGTAATTGATGAAATCAAACAAAAAATTGATCTAGAGAATTATGTATGATCTGATTCATTGAATCCATCAATATTCAGGGGAAATTCACCAGACTGATCATCACCACCATGAAATCATATATTCCATACCAACTTACAAAATTTGTCATAGGTATGTATGATTGTATCACCATCAACTGATGGTACCTTGATATCATGTGAATCTTAGAAAAATATTTTGGAACCTCTTAGATAAAAAATATCATCAATGTTTTGAAGGGGATAATAGATCTTGATCATCATCTAGTTTAATCTCTAATACTCAACACATTAAAAATCCAATCATCCTTCTTCTTTAATAGAATTTAAGAACCCCAATGTTACATAATATTCAATTTGAATCCCTTTTCCTGTACAACACCCTACAAAAAATTTTAATTCTCAAAGATCCAATTGTGCAATCTTATATGGCGGATGAAAAACTACATCTGCTCCCTACACAAATCAATCATGAACTCTATCTCCCACTCTGGTGGAAATCCATAAAAAC
Source organism: Viscum album (assembly GCA_963277665.1). NCBI lineage: Eukaryota > Viridiplantae > Streptophyta > Magnoliopsida > Santalales > Viscaceae > Viscum > Viscum album. Next base: position 605,542,925 of record OY728122.1, read on the forward strand.
TGTATAGAAAAACATCAAAAAAAGTCTACATTAGAGGTATATTTTGATGATAAATTCCATCATAATCTTGAGTATGAACATATATATCTATCTTGACACAATACATTAATATTTGAATTTCTCTTGCATGACCAGCCCGAAGATCCCACTCTCCATTTCAAAAATAGCTCCCTCCATCAAAAGATAGAAATGATACTCTCATAGGATAATATTTTATATGAGGCTAGTGTGGAACTAACCATTCCATACGATGATTCAAATCAAACCCAACAATTTCTATCATAGAAATTACCCAAATAAAATAGTGACCACTATATTCTGTTGAAAATTCCTAGAATGGATATATATTTTATAATCACACTCCAAATGATGTATCTATGTTAAAAATACTATCCGAAATTTAATGAAAAAATATCAGAACCATTATAAAAAAATAAAATATACAAAGGAATGTGATGATCGTATATCAAAAAAACACTAGAAGGGGTATATGATATATGAATTTTATATGTAATGGTATATGGTCATATAAAAAAACTAGAATGATTATTTTGTAATGGAATAAACTGACTTTCCACTATATTATGGGCTCCTATTTGACCCGCTATGATACTGACTCTACATGGTACTTTCTGTCATACACTAGAGAACCAAGTCCCCTACCATGAAAAGAACATCATGTTAAACTCTTGTAAACATATCAATGAGGAGTATCAGATCTATTTTCAGACTTTTGTTCCTACCATAATCTAATTTAATTTCACTTATTCTGTGAGATCTTATTGAAACACTAAATATAATATATTTTACCACAATAATGACACTCCACATCGTGGTAAGAATATTGATTGAGATTGGGGGAGATCATTCCACAGTTAAAAACCTATGATGGACCGTGATTCTAATATAATTTTCCAATCTATTGACTTCTCTAACTACTATTGACATAGAAGTAACTATCATAATGGTGATTCTTGATAATAAAATAGGAGGTCCTTGATCATCATGCTGAAACAACCAATCTAATCCTAGAGGCCTCTACTAGATTCAACATCATTAATATAAAATGATTCATCACATCCTCTAATGTATTAATGTGAAAAATGTTGTCATTGGATTGTGTCTCAACAAAAAATAAAAACTAAAAATATCTCACCCCAGCTACCTCATCATTTTGTAAGGGTGGACGAAAACAATATTGTTCAATTAAATTACTACCATAGTTAGTCCCTGATAACCTCTCATGTGACATGTGAGTAAAAATTTGAGCCTTATCATTACGCAAAATATTTTTATAAAATTTTATCATAATCATTTTCTCAATGTTCATCCTGTCTAGCTCCTCTAGTAGATCATCCTTTAATATAGTATCCCACCAATTAAAAACTATTCCAAAAATCTTATATGACACATGATTCCACATCCTACAAGTAGGTGTCTCAAGGGGTTGAAGGATTATATATACTAACATGATTAAAAACATCGCTTTATGGGGACCTCCCACCCTAGTTAACATATATGTATGTTTCATCTCAAACTCTATCATCATCTCATACAATGATGGTAATGTTTGGAGTGTATCCATCTCCAAGGATCACATGACCCTATGGAATCTTGAGTGATGATGAAAATCAATCTGATTCATAGGATCTATGGGAATATAATTCTTAGTTGTGTTAGTATTATCTTACATTCCTCGCATCTGATGCATAATTTGAGGAAAATGAGGATGAATTATCATTACAAGGAAAAAACACTCCAAATAACAATGAATAAAAATCATGTTTTACCTAAAAAGATGATAAAATATAGTACCACTATAATAATATTCCATTATAATTGATTAATATGTGAATTATAATAACATATAGGTTCATTCATTAATTATTAGTTCATTATATATAATCAAAATCCCATTTAATAGTTTATTTGATAAAAATATACAACATGAAATAAAAAATTTCATATCATGATAAATGCATATCAATTTATATAAATACAACCCTTCCAATCTACCATGGTGCATCTATACATATATCCTTGCATACTAATCCATGTGTATAAATATTGAGAAAAATTAACATCACCCAACAAGTGAAACACCCAAGGTGAAATAATATCAACTATAACAAGTGAATAGAACAGAACAACTAACCCATCCTAGGGAACATAGCTTTCCCCATTAAATGGGAGAGATAATTACATGAAAAATATAATTAAAAATTCCAAACAAGTTCCTATTATGATTTCTAAAATTCCCAAATAGTAATGGAAAAGAATACAAAACCTCACTTTGATACCACTTTCTAACACAATTTGATCGGATAATCTCTCATTTGGATAAACTGGGTTGGTTACTGGACCTAAAGTGTTGCATAATGTACTCTAGAGGCTTCAAAATTGTAAGGGTGACTAGAACATAGTAATCATACTTTAACCCATTTTATAGAGTTTCTATATCATTGTAATAAATATAAAAGTAATATAATTTGCAGAAAATGTAGTAGATAAACCAAATAATGAAGGAAAATTTCGAAACCTACAATACCAATATTAATAAAATTATTTAATTGAATGTATTTAATTATTATACAGAAATTAAAATATATGAATAATAAAATCATATGGAAGATACCAAATACAATGGACACCATCACCACATCGGTCTCATCCTTATGCTTTTACATATACACTATGTATAAATCATGATGAAGGTCAATTACCCTTGTCCAAAACCAATATCAATGAAATATGATTTGGAACCCAGTGATGCGCCAAGTACGGTATGATTGAAACACATTATTTTGACACCACTATGTCTAAAAAAATGGTCTAATCGTATGTTCATGCAATAATGTCATTAAAGGAAGTATTAATTAATCAATTAATATAATACCTAAAAATAAAATTCCAACCCAACTGTTCAAGGTTGAAACTCAAGGATAGCCAAATGTGGTTCAGCTGTAGGAAAAATTTCTCTATCACACGAACGATCCTCTTACATCAAGATGAATATCATGAACCAAGTATTATGAATCCCAATTTGGATCTATGAAAATTCTAATTCCAGGGTTTCTTATTAAATCATAGTGACCAATATATTTTTATGTGTAAAATAATTATATCATATAAGACTCCATGAGAATATATATACTAGAGTACCTTATAACATTCCATGTGCATGTCACATGTGTTGAATATCATATCAAGTAGAGGGTTATCCTTTTCTAGGAAGAACCAGTAGTTTCATGTGTTTTGATATAGTGGTCCAAACACTTGGTAATACATTTATCCATCATATTTACATGAAAACCATGTATACCTATCATTACCATTCATATCACATTTCTAGTGGGATAGTTGGGTCATTTTATTAACAAATCATGTATTATCTATTGGTAGATTCTCCTGTGATATGACAAATAACCTCAATCACACTATTCCAATTTAAAATATATATCAATTCATTTTACATGCAACAAATTCCTGATACATCAATTCACATTTTTAAGCCAAAACCTATTATTCATAAAAAATGATTCATTTTAACCTAACGGTAAGAATCAGTAATGACCCACCCTTTTATTAATGAATATTGTACATGATCTAATTGAATGTATTATTATGAAAAATCAGTTTATAACATATATACATCCATTGTTTTATGTTTTCAATTTTTAAAATACTGGTAATAAATAATACCATTGCTAATATAGATGTGTAATAGGGTTCAAATGAATAATATAATTATAATTCATTAACATTACCAATTTACTTAGAAAAAGTAAGTGATGTTCTCACCCAGTAGAGATGATAAATATGAAGCCCATTTGTTGGTTCTCAGAAAGGATGTAGCATCACTGGGCATCGCTCTTGACAAACACCAAGATGAGATTCAATACGTTAATATTGAACGGAGTCGCCTACGGGAGAAGTGGAAGTTGAAAGAGAGTACCATCTGAGTGACGTTATCTGTGCCACACCTATAGTCTTTCCCCATTGAACACTTTAACTTTAGGTATTATATGGGTGTTTTAAGGGGTTATGCAAAAATAATCTAGCACTATGATTATTGAATTATTTTTTTATAATGAATATATATTCATTTTAGTACTGTTACTTTGTAAAAGGGTTTTAATGCACAAATTGGATTTTTTGTTAATATTCAATTCCAATTAAGAAATTTATTTTGTATAATAAATGGATCACTGTATTATATAATACTTTTATTAAATTATATTAATAAATTAATTTTTATTAATTATTAATGACGTATAATTTTTAGTAATAAAAGTTTAATTTTTTATGATTTGAAAGTGGTTTTTGTCAAAACCCAGTATGTTTTTATAAATGTTGTTAATTATTTTAAAATTCGAAAATTACATATGTAGAAATTTATTTAGAAAAATTGAATAATAATTTTGGATTCAAGATGTCAAAATCATCTAATAGTTAATTTTTCATATTTTTCTGAGAAAATCGAATTTTTTGGTAAAATATAAATACCGTTTAAATATATAATATATTTCTATGACATCAAAATGGCCCATTTGTGATGTAATAAAATAATAAAAAAGATATATTTGGCCAATATATGTTTTACCTATATAATAATGTGATATTATATTTTTTCATTAATTTTATGATGCCTTAGTGGTCCCTAAATAATTTATAAAATATTTTAACATTTTAAAATTATTTCATAGAGAGTGTGACTCAACTCCACATAAGAAGAAATTATATTTTAATATGATCAGAATTTATCCTTATAAAATAATATTTTATTATCCCCTTTTAAAAAAAATTATGGGTACATACCATGGGTTGTTCTTTCGTATTAAATATTTAATTATATAGATTTCAAAACCTATTTTTGTGAAATATTAATGAATTCCCCTCTACTTCCCTATATAAACTACCATAATAATCTATTTATCATCACTAAAAAACCCTTTTATAACGTCCCTAAACTTCACCCATTTCTCTATAATCCACACAGTGTTCCACAAGATCTATAGAAGCTTTTATCAAGCCTATCCCAAGCCTTTTAGATCACACATCCAGGTAAGGGATTTTTTTCGTTCCCATTTTTGTCCAAATTTTGTTATGTTGTTATACCCTATTATATTCAATTAAAAATGTTAGGTCATTATTTATCACCTCCACTATACCATAGAACTTATTTTTTAATTATTATAGGAATCTTTCTTCCACATTAATTCCTACCATGTACCCCAGTTTCCATGCTTAAATTCCCTAAGAAATGTCCCTCTTCTCATTTACATTCAAGGAATTATTTTATATTATGCAACTAAATAACATTAAATTTAATTGGATATTATGTTCCTTTACACCCTTACATTACATTTAATTTATAAATGATTAGACACCCCTTTATCTACAATCAAGCCATTTTATGATTTCTAATAGACATCCTAATGCGGCTGATGTTACTCCGAAATTTTCCATGCCCAAATCATCATGTATGTGAATACCATACCCATTTCTATATAAAGGATATTAAAATTTATAAACATGTATATATTGATTTAGAACATATATTTATGTATTCCACATCTCTTATTCATCAAATAAAGTATGATCTTTGATTAATCCATGTTGTATCATCTATGTCACACACTTATGCATGAAAATAAATGTTTATAAAGGGTAAACCCAAATTACACTCCAATGAATTTTTTAAAGAATAGTATCATGACACATAATGTAAAATGAGGGTTTATAATCATAATTTATGAGAAATTAGGGTTTACTCTTTCAAATTCAAGTTCAATGAGAGCTTACTCATGATCCATGTGCCTTGAGCCTTTGCTTGTTCCTATATCATGTTAATCGTTGTAGCCTAATTTTCATGTTATGATAATCATGATATATCATTCCTTTTGGTTAGTGTATCTCTTGTTCTCCATGGATATTATTATTTAATATCATGTACTATATTCCTCATGTTATTCCTTATTTACACCCTTACCAGGCTTTATAGATCACCCCTTTCTTATATATGTCCATAGGTTATCCAATGAAATGCAAAGTACGAAGGAATTTTTTGGTCTTGTAAAAGAAGTTTTCAACAAAGATGTTGTGTTTTATGTGCTAAATTTTTATGTAATGTTACTAATGTCCCACAAAACTAGACCTATATATCCTTATAGTTGACTTATGTGAATTTTTATTTAATAAATCATGTTTTTGTGTGTTATAAGAAGTAGGGTTGTTATAGTTTGTATCAAAGGATAGGTTTAGTTATTATTTATATTTGGATTAGAAAAACCTAGTGAAATCCATAATGATAGGACTATTTATAAAAAACTTCCCTAAATATTGGTGAGTATAGTTTATGTGGTTTAACAAACAAAAACATCCTGATCTAAATACAAACAAGTAGAGGCTGCTCTAGCACATATGTATCTTGAGGTAAAACCTGAAAATAATGCTTTAAGACAGAGTCAAATGAGAACAAGTGAACAAAAACAAGCCTTTTTGGACTCTTGGTTATGACACTACTGTGGGATATGCTGTTGGAAAATTCATAATCTTACTAATAACCATTGTTAGGAGAATAAATTCACTATGAATAAATTATGAGATGATGATCATGGATAACATAGATTGAAACCTATAAATTTATATATTATGGAAATAAATGTAATTTATATGGTATCCATTTTTCATTGTATTATACTTTTTTTACCCAAACATTCCTTTTAGTCCGCCGATGGTCGATAATAAGAGGACATGGGCTAACAAATGATGTGAAGTTTAATGTCATGATGGTTCTAATTTTTTCCCAAATATGATGGGAGTTGGAATCAAAATCTTTTTCAGGATAATATCTTAGTAAACATATGTTTTGAATACAATTATGGGTTAATATGAACTTATAACCCCTCCCCCGAAAGAATAATCCATAATCAATATCTTCCTGGGGCAAAGGCCACATACATTTAATGGAACATTCAATCCCTCAATTTCCAATCAATGGATCAACTCCATTGGGAATATATTCTCCATTATTCAATGTTATGAATAAGAAAAGGTTCTTCTGGATGATTATCATATATAGTGTGAAGCTAAGCAATGGTGTATATTGATCAAAAATATGATGCCTGAGGAAATGATCGAGTTGTGCGAAATTAAGGATTTATGGAAAATTTTTATCGACAAATATTTTCCCCACACCCTACGACATAAAATGGGAAGGGAATTCATTTACCTCAAGAATAACAGTGTAGTGTCCATTAGAATTTATATGGAAAACGTCATAAGGATTTCTTGATAGTCCACTAGAATTTTTATTAGCCACGAATACAAGGATTGAAACATCATTTGTTGGCTAAAACGAGGCCTACGGAAAGGCCTGGTGATCAATGACATCGATGGAAATGAGAAAATTTTCTATTGTTCCCTCAAAGTCAAAATGCATATCCATGAATTTAAAGGGAATCATAGGAATTATAATAGAAATGATGAAAATAATTCTTGTTGTGTGATTGATATAACCAATGGGGTTAAGAAATTAAATAACCCCACTTTCCAAAGGATCAGAAAGAAGCACCCCAAAAATTACCAAATGTGGAAAAGAAAATGTTTTTATTGTGGAAGAGAAAGGAACCGTACCATTAATTGCTAATAAAAAACACACTACTATGAAAGAGGATATGAATTCTCCATTTGATTCAAAATGAATTTTTCATTTCTTCAAATACAATGAAGTAGGGCACAATGCAAACTAGTTCCCTAAGCCAATGGTTTTAGGAGGAAACCAACAAACTCCAAGGAAACAAGGGTGAGTTTATTCCATCACTAATTCCAAAGAAAACCCTGAAAATGATGTGTTGATAGGTAAAAAAGATATTCATTTAAGAATAGTTATCGTAAATTTTTATTCTAGTTTCACAAGTTCATTTATATCCTTAATGTTTAGTAGGAAAATCCCAACACCACCATAAATCATTGAAGTAATGTTTTCAGTGAGAACATCGAATGGGGAAATAATTGAATCTGCAGAATATATAGCCTCCAATTTCATAATTTGGGGATTAAAATTCCGTATGAACTGCATCATACTCCCTCTGGAGGAATTTGATGAAATTCTTGTCATGGATTTGTTTACTCTATATAGAGCCAATATAAAGTTTTTTGATAAATAAATCACTCTACACTTGGAAAACTGACCCCCAATTATGAACATATGAATGATGGAGGATGAATATTTTTTATAACCATGATCTCAAATGTGGATATTACAACTCATTAAGAAATCATATCATGCTAAGATGATTGATTATAAGGAATAAAACATCCAAGAATAAATGCCTATTGTGTGGGAATTCGCTGAAGTGTTTTCGGTGGAATTTCATAGTCGTTCTTTAGAAGAGATGTGGAATTATCAGTTGATCTTATACCTGGGGAATTTCCAATATCCAAGACTCCATAAATAATAGCTATTGTGGAGATTTAGAAGCTAATAAAACAAAAATGGGTGAATCATGATAAATGGTTTATAATACCAAGTGCTTCACCATGGGGTTCACCAGTCCTCTTCATCAAGAAGAAGGATGGGTCAATGGGAATTTTCATAGATTATTGAAAAATCAAAAAATATCATTATAAAGGACAAGTACACTCAGTGAATAATTGATGAAATGTTTTATTAGCTATGTGGAGCACAATTATTCACCATGGTGGATCTACGGTCATGATATTACCATCTATGGGTGAAGAAATGGGATATCCGCTAAGCGTCTTTTCGTAAAAGGTACAGGCGCTATGAATTAATAATAATGCATTTTATACTCACTAATGATCCAAAAATATTCAAGGACATGATGAATAAAGTGTTTAGAGATTACCTCAAAATATATTTGGTAGTCTTTATAGACAGTATTATAATATAATCCAATACCAAGGAGGGTCATGAGGAGAATCTAAGAACTGTACTAGAGACATTGTGAAAGGAGAAGCTCAATGCAGTGTATTTTAAGTGTGATTTATGGTTGAAGGAATTCTAATTATTAGATTATATGATCACAAGAAATGGGATATCTATTGATCTATCCATGATAGATGCAATTGATGGATTTATAAGTCCATCATCACTGACATATATCTATAGCAACATGTTTTTTGGTGGTTATTATCGTCAATTTGAAGGAAATTTATCCCAATTGTCCAACCCTCTTACCAAGATAACGTGGATGGATTCATGTTTTTGTGGGGTGATGAATGTGAAGATGGATTCTTAGAGTTGAAAAAGAGGCTAATCAGTGTGTGTGTTCTCACATTACCCAAAAGTGGAGAACTTTTTGTGGTCTTTACTGATGCTTAGAACCAGGGCTTGGTCTGTGTGTTGATGAAAAAGGAAAAATTCATTTCCTATACTTCATGGAAATTTAATGTTCTTGAGTAAAACTATCCAACACATGATCTGAAGTGGCTTTAGTAATATTTAATTTCAAAATATGGTGATATTAACTTTTTGGGGGGAATTTGGAAATATATATATGGATTAAAATGCTTTAAGTATATATTTACACTAAAATGAGTTGAACATGCGCCAACAAAGATTGTTAGGGATGATAAAAGGCTATGGCTGCTCAATTCACTAATATCTCGGGAATGTAAACAAGGTGGAATATGATCTAGGTAGAAAATATTCACCAACACTTTAATTGATGAGAATTAAAAAGGATACAATCATCTTATATTTGATTATGATGGAAATAGGAATCATAATGGAGGGAACATCATAAATCCTTTAACAAATTATTTCTCAACCCTCTATTTGCGAATGGCTAAAGGATGCTCAAAAAAATGATGTGGGAATTTAAAAGAAATTGGAAACTATAATAGAAAAGAAATCCTTGGAGATTATTGTTAATGAAGGTGAATTTGTGAGATTTGGTACAAGGAAATGAGTTCCATCAAATCCAATGTTAATGAATGTTGTTTTGGATGATGCACATATTTTGAGTTTATCATTTCACCCAGGAAATTGAAAGATGTATTTAGATATCATAGTGGATTATTGGAGGGTAACATGATGAACAAGATCATGGAGTTTACGTCATAGTGTCTGTTATGTCCGTCAGTGAAGTATGTGTGGAATAATTCCATGGTGATGATGAAACCATTACTTATACCAACATGTATGTGGCAGAACATCACCATGGACTTTGTCACTGGACATCCGAAGATATCCAATGGAGAAAATGATATCTGGGTTGCTGAGGATAGTTTTAAAAAGAATACACACTTCATTGTAATTCTATATGATTTCTCATTGGATCAACTATCACAAATATTAATCCAAAAAGTGATAAGGCTACATGGATTACCTCTATTGATTGTATCTGATTGAGATCGAAGATTCACCTCTATTATTTGCAATATACTGATGTTCTACTCTGAAAACAGATCTAAACATATGTATTTCTAATCATACTTAATCTAATGCCCGATCTGAGTGGAATATCCATGCATAAGAGGACATGTAGAGAGCATTCTCAGTAGACATAAATGGATGATGGGATCTGTATATTCCTATGGTTATTTTCTCTTACAATAATTGTTTCCAATCCATCATTATAATGTCTCCCTATGAATCCCTTTATGAGAAGAGGTAAAACAAACCGATATGTTTGAATGATGATGGGGAGGGAAAACAAATTGGTCCAGAAATGATCAAATAAATAGCGGAGAAGGTTAAACCCAATCAAAAGCACATTAATGTTACTCGGAGTTGGTAAATGAGTTATGCTGATAATAATTGACAATACCTAGAGTTTGATATTTGAGACATGATATTCCACTACATATCATTATGGAGTAGAGTTATAATATTTGGGAAGATTGGAAATCGTAGTGCAAGGTAGATTGACTCTTTTGAGATCCTTGATCGCATTGGAGTAGTGCCCTACTAACTAGCACTCCAACCGAACCTTTCTCAAGTAAATGATGTATTCCATGTATCAATATTGAGGATGTACATACATGACTTGTCTCATGTACACAATACATTGGTGCTAAAATGTAAAATTACATTTCCTATGATGAGAAGCTATTGATGATCTTACATCATAGGAAAAAATTTCAACGAATTATGACAAAACCACTTATCAAATGAATTTTCCACTTGACTTAATTAAATATATTATTATAAAAAATGGTTATATAACATATTAATTTCCATTGTCTTATGTTTTAGTATTTTAAAATAAAATTTAGAATTTTTATCGTTTCTAATATAGATGTTGAACAACGATCACATGATTAGTATAAATAGACAGCATTAGCAGTTCCAATTTACTTAGAAAAAGGAAGTGATGGCCTCATCCAATAGAATTTATCCATATGAATCACATTATAAGATCTCATAAATGAGGTATCATAATTGGGCTTCGCTCTTGACCAAGGCCAAGCCGAGATTAAAAATGTTATGCTTGAACAGAATCACCTATGGGAGAAGTGGATGTTGGAAGAGATTACCACCCAAGCGATGTTATTCGAGCCACCCCAGGAGTCTTTCACCATCGCACACATTACCCTTAGGTCTTATGCTGGTGTTATAAGGTTTTGTTTAAAAATACACTAGATATTTTATTATGTGTGTTATTTTTGTTTAAAGAATATAATTTAATTTTATTATTGTTACATTGTATATGGTTTTTAATGCAAAAACAGTTTTTTTAGTTAATATTCAAATTAAATTAAGATATACATTTTTATGTATTAATAGATATTTTAATTAAATAATATTTTAATTAAACATTATTACTAAATTTATATTTATTAAATACAAACTATCGAACAATTTTTATGAATATAATTTTATTTTTTATGGGTTGAATGTTGATTTTATCCAAACCCTTGAATTTTGGATAAATTTATGTAATTATTTTGAAAGTAAAGATTCTCATATTTATAAAGTTATTTAGAAAAAATGACTATTATTTTTGGATTGTGAACATCAACATTAACTAACAGGGAATTTTTCTTAATTTTGTAATATAGTCACACTTTTGGGTAAAAATTAATAACCGTTTAAATATATTATGTGTACAGTGTCATCATAATGAGAAAATGGTGATGTAACAAATTAAATTAAATGTATTTTCGTCCAATATATGTTTTATGTTTTAAATAATGTGATTTTAGATTTGTTTTATTTATTTTATGATTCCTTAGCAGAACCTCTACGAATAATAAAATATTTTATCATTTTAAAATTTTTTTTTTTGAGATTTTGAGTCCCCTCCACGTAAGAATGCCTCAGTTTTTAATAAGTTTGGCCATTTTAATTATTAAATAATTTTTTCCACACCCCTTTGTAAAAAAAATTAGAAAAAACTATGGGTGGTTTTATGGTTTTAAATATAATATTATAATGATCCTAAAACCTATGTTTGTGAAATATAAAATAATTTTCCCCTCCTTTCTTATATAAATGCACCCAATATCCCACATTTAATCACAAAAAAATCATTGTAGAACATCTCTAATATTCCCTCCCTTCTTTAGAATCCCCCCATGTCTCCACAATCTTCCTATTACCCTCTCTCAATCAGCTCTGAAGCCTTTAGGATCACACTTCAATGTAAGGGATTTCCTTCTTTCTCATTTTTTCCAAATTTATTTATGTGGTTATACCCTTATAAAATATATTAAAAAGAATTTTTTACGAATTAGAACCTCCCCAATACTTCCCTCCTTATCTTTTAATTATAGGAGACCACTTTCTTTATCATTAATTCCTCCCATGTACACCAGTTACCAATTAGGAATTCCGTATGGAATTTAACTATCCTAATTTAAATTTAAGAAATTATTTTATATAATACATATAAATTCTATTACATATGTTGGGATATTATGTTCAATTACCACCTTATTATCTATATCATTTATAAATTATGAGTGATTCATTTCTCTCTTATCAACCCATTTTTGATTTCTATTTGACATTGTTATGCTGTCGAAGTTACACCAAAATTTCCCATTCCAATATCATTGTGTAAGTGAATACCATACCTATTTCTCTGTGAAGGGTAATCACCATTATACAAATGTACTCGATTATTGAATACATAAATTTTCTTATTCCATATCTCTTATTAATATAATAAATTATTATGTTTAATAAATTCATGTTGTATGATCCAGGTGGCACAGTTATGCATGAATTGTAATTTTTACAATGGGTGTTCCCTGATAGCGCTCCAATGTATTGGGTAATGAATAATATCCTGTTATGTCACGTGCAATTAGGGTTCAATAAATAAAATTAATGTGAAATGAGGGTTTATTCATTCTAAATAAAGTTCAATTAGGGTTAACTCATTCTCCATGTGCAATGAGAATTGTATCATGCTAATATAATGTTAAACGTTGTTGCCCCATTTCCATGTTATGGTCATCAAGATATATCATTCATTTTGGTTCATGAATTTCATATAATACATTGATATTCTTATATACTAACATGTACTATATTCTTTATGTTCGAATTTTTTACTCACCAACTTGGATTTATATCGCACCCTTTTCATAGGAATGTTCTTATGTTATTAAAGACAATGCTAAGTACGGAGGAATGTTTTGCTCATATAAAAGATGTTTTTAATAAAGATGTTTTGTTTTATGTCTTAAGGTGTTTTATAATGTCCCTAATTTCACAATAAACTATCTATTTCAATCTTCATAGTTGTCATAAGTTCATGTTTATTTAATATAAAATGTTTTTTCATGTGATAAAGAGCGGGGTAGTGGTAGGATCTCTATGGTGGTGTCTGTAAGCGTGGTCTTAATGCCAATGGACCAAGTGGGTTCCAATCGGACGCTTAATAACATATATTTTTATAAATCGTACATTTAATAGACTTTTAGTCCACTAAATGGTGTTCTAGGGTGATCAAAACTGTATTACATACCTAGATAATATGAAATATACTTTTTGGGTAAATTTAAAACCACCCACCTTAATTTAGTGTTCATGGAAACAATCTAAAAAGAATGAAAAAAATGAATGAAGGAGAAGGAGAGAACAAGGAAAACCTATATCAACCAATCATTAAGAACAAAATCCTGATTAAAAAACATAATGTATTGAACAAGATTATAATACTAGTTAGTGTATGGAGGGAAAACTGAAGTGAAATATCTTATCACAGATTGAATGTTAGAATGATACAACTAATAGGGAAGAAATCACCCACAAATCACTTAGAGTCAGCATTTGATTTAATAGAAGTGTCTTCAAGGTGAATGAATATATATTCAGGTGTCTTATTAATCAATGTCTACACCAATAGAATTAATTAAATCAATCCATAATTCTTGAAGGTAATATCCAATGTGGCATACACATCAAAAAATTCATTTACTTTCTATAAAAAAACCTAGATCAACTATTTGATGATGTGAACTATTATCATGTATTTTAGATGATTCCCATTCAAAACTAGTTCTTATTTTATTCCCAAAAACATATTTATGTCAGGTAACAAATTTATTTTGTGAAAATGTCTATAATATATATCACATCTTTGATTCAAAATAATACCAAAACTACATATAATGCTTTCCAAAACCATAGAGAACCCTCATAAGACTTCAACAGAATTATACCCTTACTACAATAAATCATAAAAACACACATCTCCTATAATTAAGTCATATTACCTTGAATAACCTCAACATCCTCAAAAAAATGTTAGGTCACAATGGTTTCTCAATAATAAAAACCTATCTAAAAGTGGTTTAACCAGAAACTCATTGAGGGAAGTCCCTGGAAAATGATTAGATTTTAAAATTGTACACATTAATATTTCCCAATATCATTAATATCACTATATAATCAATTTATTTCTCATTGACTTATAAAATGAATTGGGCAGGAGAAATAATTTTGGAAATGATCGATTTCAATCCCTCCCTTTTCATTTCAACGTACGGACTTTTAAAATACGTGAATATTGGTCCCCTTTCAATCCACAAAATATATAAGTTTACAAGATCCTTTATACCGATTGAACATACTACATAATTTGACTACTAAATATGTTAATGTATTAGTCATTAAAAATCCTTATTAAAATATAACCATATTAATTGGTGTATGTCGAGTACAACTTTTTATGAATATATACAATAATTCTTATTATTAGTATACATATCACATGTTCCTACGAATAGATAAGGTAAAAAATTATTTATTTAAAATATTACCATTACATCCTCCATATCAGGTTTTATGAAATTATTCTAATGCATATATAATTGATTCAAGGAATAATCTAACAAAATATTATTTAATGAAGAAAAAAACAATTCCCTTCTTTGAAACTTCATATTATACCAAAACACTTCCCCTAAATAGTGTAATGTGGTTACAACTATAATATAAACCCTCTTATTATGACACATGAATCTCTATTTGGTTCATTATATTCGGATAAAATTTTAAACCTTACATGTTATCTTGGTTAGTGGCTTTAAAAATGGATATAAATTTCTCAATATATTTTTATAATATAATAATATTAAATGAAAACTATAAATCTACATTGGATTTATATTGTAGAACATTCCCTAATCACATTTATTATGAAGGATCACTAGATAAACAATTTAATTTGAATATATAAGCCTTAAAAGATATTTTTGAAAGACATGATTCACACTGTTTGAATACGGGGGAAAATTTTCATTCTTATGTTAAAAATTAGAATCCTTAAGTGCTATTAATGTTCAAACTAATTATAGAAATATTTACAATAAAAATAACCCCATATTTTTCAAATTGTTATCTATGAACACAAATCATAATCTCCGTGATGATAGAAAAGTCATTTTTATTTACAAAATGAATCATTATATATTAGTAAAGTCCATATCATACAAGAAAAGGATTTTTTAGTTATAACAACCCCGATTCCAATTTTTAATGACATCCATATCAATGATGTACCATTTATTAGTATTAATCTACAGGATTTTTATTAAATATGCCATCAGTATGAGATATTTGATAATTCTTCTTAAATTTCATCTAGTTAACATCATGATAATCAATGAAATGACACATTAACATGTCATTCTACATAAAAAAGTGTTCTTGTGATTTCCACAGTCAATAGTTTGGGTATCTAAAACACTTTCCCAAAATATCATATAATAACTTCTTTTATTCATCCATTGAAATAAGGACATCACTCGTTGGACTCTTTAACATAGTCAAAACTGTATGGATGAGTTCAATTAAAAACAAAACTTCATTTCTTGGGGAAACTCTTCAAAGAACACACCAATATATACTTATATAATTGGAATGTATAGAAATTTGAGTATATTCCAAAACATTTAAAAAAATATCCTACAGTGTTGGGTATTATGCACCTCTTTAAAACTCACTATACAGATATAATAATATGAGAATATTTGGGATATAAAATGAGAATTTCATTTCACAAAAATTAATACAAACACTATGTATAGAGATCCAATCCATTGTCCATATAATAAAAAATCTGTCAAAATGAATAATATATCTATTGTTTGGAATTGTTTCACCATAAAAATCAACCAACCAATATTTTTATACATTCAATGCAGTAGTAAAACCACAAATTTATTTAAATTATAATTTAGCATCTAATAATTATTGTGGTAAATCAATAATATAATTAATCATATCGTTTTTTTATGGTTGGTTGAAACAATATTTTATTATCTACATTGACAATTTTAGTTAACCCATATGGATAAAAGGGATAAATATTAGATTTTAAATAAAATTGAATAAGAAATGCGATGTGTAGAATATAACACATATTTAAATTTGAAAATATGAAAACTATGATTTTTTTAAAGAGATTATAATTATATGTTGGAGAGATACATAAAATAGGGAGTTAGGTTTTTATTCAAATAAAATAAAAAATTTTAATATATGAATCAGCCAAATAAGTTATTATTAGAACAATATTTGAAAATACATTGAATATAAGACAAGATAAAATGAGTTATTCAAATGGGTTGAATCACTAAAAAATATTTAGCTTTTTCAAATAGGGAAATATCTGTTGCTAAAAGAACATTTTATTTTGGTAAAATGTTTTACCAACATATCTATCCCAGTCACTAAAATGTCGATAAAAACTATGTCAATAAATTTTTTTGCAACAAATAATGTAGTTCTGTTAAAATTATTATCAATCCAATAGATAATATTTTTTTTAAATTGTATAGAGATGGATTCTTATGAAAAATCATTCCCTTTGTAATATTATTAAAAAATATATAAAAAATAGAAGTATAAAAACATTATTTATATAGTGATCATTTTAATCAATTTTAATATCATGGATTTCCGAAGAGGATAGATCAACAACGAATTTCTAATTATATAGATAAATATATAGATCATGTGCATGTTGTTCAGTGGAACAAGAAAAGAAGAATGATGAATCTCATAACAACTAATATTATAACACATAAACTGACCTTTGTCCCATAATTAAATGAAAATTATCATATCATGGATTATTTAGATAATTACCATTAAGAAAAACTCAAGATAAATCTATTGGATCCATTTTAATGAATCAATAAACCAAACAAGTGTAATCTCATAAGAACTAATATTAAAAAAAAACTCTACATTACCCATAAGTAAATGCCGCATGTTCTGAAAATGCACATATCTTAGATTCAGAATAAAATTGAATTTTAGAATAGTGGTAGATGGATGAATGTGATTCGCAAACATCAATATTTAACATTGAATACCTAGTGTGTAGGGAATGATGTTTAATATCCACAGGACCTTTTAAGAGTGGAGTCGATGATATTTAAAATCAAAATGCATGTATGGTTAATATTTTTGATGATGTTATAATATTGGAACAAGTAATTATTCAATGAATCAAATGTGAACAAGGAAAAATGGTTTTTAGGATCTATTAATGTACATGAATTGTGTGAAAATAAAAAATAATCTGAATAAATCAATGCCCAAATTTTTTAGAGGTGGGCACACAAAAATATTTACAAAATTAATAACAATTTTTATTATTCCCGATACTTAAAAAATTTATCATTTAGAGTTTATTATTATAATAATCTATGAAACATATCATATAAACTCATTATTAAAATACATAATGAAATGATTGTTTATATTAATCACAATATTATCTCATAAGAACAATATGTTGTTCATAAAGGTTTGAGTATTCCATGTATGATAGCTTTATCATATGATATGTTGATAAAAATCTATTACATTGTACTGGATCGAAATGTTATTAGTAAAATTTATATATAAATTTCATATTAAAAGGTTGAGTGGGGATTAATTCTTGAGGATCAGAGGAGTATGGGATAAGATAATGGATTTCCAGGCTCTCCTTTTTCATACCTCTCATTGAAAAAAAAATATTTCACTTCTTGGTTTATCATATAGATTCCATCAATCCATTTTAGTTTTATGCCTGGTGGATCCTTTATCAATTAAACTATTCATTTTTTCTATAATCTCATAGTATAAAAAATCAGGAATATTGAATGCATTTTGAAACAACATGAAAATTGAATGAATTCTAAAACATTATTTAAATTCAAGATGATAATCAGAATTTGTGATGAAACTACATAATTATATACGAATTTTCGATTACAGACAATCAAATAACCAATCATTAGATATAGTAAATGACATAATATCTGGTATTCATTTACTTTTTAGCCGAATTAATAATTATATAGAATGAAATTGTAACATTAAATAGTTTAAATAGGAATAATATATATATAAAAATATGAAAATAAAAACAAATAATGTAATGAAATAAAATATATTTATAAAAATAGTTGTCAAATTTTATTTTCGGAACATTAAATTTAAAATAAATAAAATTCCTTCCAAATAGTTGAATTTTCTAGACATTATATATGGTGTTTATTTAAATAATAGTATAATTGTATTTCTTAAGTAGCTATACACTATACTTGATTAAATTTTTACCATATAAATTAATATAACCTAAAATTTCAAAAATCATAAAATGGTAAACATATGTTTTTTCAATGATAAAAAATATAACATGTTGTTGGTATTCCATATAAATTAACAGAAAAAATACCTTTCATTGAGGCTCTTATTCAATAATGTATAAAAATAATGAATCAGAAAACATAACATGTCATGTTCAATTACTACAATATACCATTACCTTTTAATAACATCTCATTAATATTTAATTAATATGCTCAGTGAAATCATGCCCACTTGACAAACCTACCACAATAATCAATATAAAAAAATATTGCATTTGAAAATTTAATAATTAATAAATACATAACATAGGAATAAAATTTTAATAAAAAAATCCAAAGAAAAATACCCAAGTATTGCATATATCACTAAAAATATAATAAAATTTAGTTTGAAAATGTTGCCAGTATTAAATTTTAAACAAGTAAAAAACGACTATGGAAAATAAAAAAATACAAAAAAGTAATAAAAATAAATAAATCACCAATATCTCAAGAATCATAGGTTCTTTATTGAGTCATATTTTTTCAAAATCTTGCATGCCAATAAACACCTATGGTACAATATTAAATTTTTCCGGAGAATACATGTAATTAGAAAAATATTAATTCTTAAAAAAATGAATTTTGAAGTTAAAAAATTGTAATGAGTATCGTAATTTGTATCATCTTGAAGATACCAATGATAAACATTAGAGAAATTTCAAAAAAAAAATTATAGTTATTCAATGAACATTGGATGTTGATCCACCACTTTTTGATAACATGGGAATAAGGAATCAATTTGGGGTTCAGGTTTTCAATCATTCATGAAAGAAAAAAATACTTTGGAGTGGATGGGGAAGAATAAAACCAATTGGATTTTCATTGGTAATGCAATATTTGGATTCAAGTTGAAAAAAACACACTTAGGATTTTCTATGAAATGATTAGATAAATTAATAAAAGGTCAAATAAAAGAAGAAACCAATCCTTAAGAAGAAGGGAAAGCAATCAGATATATTAGATCATTGTTCACCACATGATTTTCAGATCTTTTAGATAATGTGAGTGACTATATTATATAAAACATTCCTTGAATATAGAACATACTTTTTTTAAACATGGAAAATATAAATAATAATGATATAATAATACTTAACAGAATATGAATTTACTATTTTTATGTGATGATGTTTGGAACATGATGTTGAACAAAATAATGTTTTAGGTAAAAAGAATAATGTATCATCTATAGGGATATTCTCTACAATTAACAATATAATACATGTAGTTAATTTCTCATATGTCCTCTTATATTTCTGTACAAGGAACTGAAAAAATGATCGGATCTCTTCCAATGGAAATATAAATAAAACCTATTGTGAATCTATGAAAAACATATAATAAAAATAAATATATTTAAGAATCTATTTGTAGGACATAATATCAAAATATAGAGAAAATATGGTAACAACCAAAAATACAAGATCAATAAAAATTTTATTCCTAGCAGCAAAAAAATATAAATTTATAAAAATGATGATCCAAAAAGAAATCAGAAATTTAAATTTATATAATAGGGTCATTTGGGTAATGGTGTAGAGAAGGGATATGCAAGAGAGAACCGATGAACAATGGGTGTCGACATGGGGGTATGAGATATCCTACTGGATGGTGATTTTGATATGGGGATTTCACATTTGAAAGCTGGTTAGGAACAATGAATGGGAACTGTGAGGAATGTTGTCTATTTGGAAGGCAGTCCACTGAGATCGAGGGTCATGAGGAACACCAGACATAAGGAATAACGACTGTGAGTAACACTGACCAAGAGGAATTCCATCTTTGTGGAAATTCGACCATGATGAAAACCAGCTACAATGAAATATGGAAATGATGACTTCCAGCAACGTGGAAAACCAGCCATGAGAAATGACACGTGGAATGTCGTGAGGAAATCTATAAATAAGTTACTCTAGTGGACAATATAGAGGTAGGTTTGGGTAGAGAGGTGGGATGGAGGCCATGATGAATGGATGTGTGTGTGAAGGGGGGAATTAGGGTTTTTATGCATATATATTTATATATAATTACAAAAGCTGTGAATTTATTTTAAAATATATATTTTATAAGGATAATATATGTATGAATCTATATATATTATTTACCATTAAATATTACTAAATTATGGATTTTATTAATTAATAATATTTTTTTATTATCAATTTTATATTATTGTAATGTTAAATATATATTTATATATATCTATGTATTCAATTTTAGGTAAATTATTTGATATTATTTAATAATTAATTGGCAATAGATTATTTTAATGATGAAAATTTTTTCAGTATCAATATCATATATTAACATATTCATTTATCTATAAAACAATTGCTTGTATTATTATGAAAAAGCAATTGATTTATATGTTTCTAAAAGATTTTGTGTTATTGAACTACTAATATAATCATATATATCAAATGGTAAAAATAATAGATCGTACCTATAGTTAGTATCAAAAGAATTTAATATCTATTGGAATTATTAAATATTAACAAAAAATATATTATCTTTCTTTAAATTTATGTTGGTAAAGGATACCTTTTTGGTAGCGTACATAACCAACAAAAATTAATAAAACTAATTAATAAGTAATTTATCTTAATTAATTAATATTAAGGCAAGATTTCACCATACACGTGATTGTTTATAACCTCAAATACTCTAACTCACTATATGATAAATACCAGTTTATAATTCATATATATTAAGACCTTGTTTATAAATAAATTTATTAAATTAATTAATTTATATAAATTTTATTTATCATTTGAATTATATATAAATCATCATAAAATAATTGTTCCACTTATTTTATGTGTTCTTCAGTTTATTAGTCCCAGTCATTACTATATGCACATGGGTTCAACATTCATATAATAGTAAATGTGGTAGATTCTTATTGATATTATTTTTTTAATTAACTAATTACAATACATTATATGGATGATAATGATTTTTAATGATCAATTGTGCTTCATGATTATTATAGTATTCAATTAACTAGGAGGGATAATTTTAGTAGTGTATTATTTATTATGAATTACCATACCATACTTATAAATACAAATTAATATCATCAATAATATGATATATTACAAATAGAATAGTTGTAAAATTAATCCTATATGAAATTCTTATTGAAACATTCATGTTGATGGTTTCATAGGCTAAAATTGTACATGAATACATTTAAAAAATATAAATGAATATGAAAAAATAATATTATAATTTAATTATTCTATAATTATATTTATATTATTTATATTATATTAATTTGATAAAAAAATTCCAATATGGGTGACTATGAAAAAATATATGAAAAATAAATACATGGAATATTTCTTATGATGAAGAATTCTTAGTTTCATATAAGAACCCATTTTTATTTGGAGTGCATAGGATTTATCCATCAAAATAGGGGCCTCTAGAAAATGGATAGCATAATTAGAGATTAATTTTCATTGAATATTAATAGTGGGAATATAAATTAGTTTTTTTTAATTGGTGGTGGGGGACACCATTTATAAATGAGAATGAGTGTAATTTATCATTGTACACATTTATTAATGTGTAAGTAATATAATTTTTCAAAGAAAAATACTAAGAAGAGGAAAATTAATGAATATCTGACATGACTTATCATATTCACACATTTATGTGTAATGTATTAGTGATATTTATTGACTTTGGAAATTATTTGAACACTTTAATTCAATTAACCATTTACTTTCATAACATTATTTTAACCTAAGAAGATTTTTTTTAATGAAAAACATTAAACCTCGTACCAAATTAAAATGTGTTTAATAGAAAAATAAAATATATCATATTAAATTAAATCACTAAATTTGGGAAATTAAATTTAAATTAAAAAAAATATTTTTTAGAAATAGTTTTCTGAATATAAAATATTACTCTAAAGGATAATTACATTTTCATTTAATATCATTTCAAAATTATTTAATGTATATTATTAAATTTTAGAAATAAATGATAAATATAAATTTTTTATTTAATTTCATTATAATAAAATCATTATAACAATATTAATAATAAAAATAATTAATGAGAAAAAATTACATTTTTTGACATGCCAAATACATATTTAAAGAATTATAATTTATACTTATAAAAATGATTCTAAAATCTATATATTTATTTTGGATATATTAAAAAACGCTGGTATTCACTGATGGTGATTCAACTAGAATGTATTTTTTTTATTTCAATATCATTGACCTTCTCACATATACTATTTCAATTAAATTTTATATATTGATATTCTACATGGTATTGTTCAACAGGGATCCCTAGGGATGATGTTATTTACATCGCCTAAATACTTATACAACAATTGAATCACATGAAATACTACACAAGGAGAACTCCATGATCCCCTATTTTTGTAAACTAGAACCATATGTCTATGTTTAACATTAAAGAATGTTTTACCATTTTTATTTAATTTATATGTCACTCATAGATTCTACTAAGAATTTTTCATTACCCATCAATATGTTGTACATCTAAAAAAATTGAAAACAAATAAAAATGGCAGAATATGATCAATGAGAAAATAGATATCCCAAATCTGTATTTTATTGAATGAATAAAAGTATAAGAAACAACAATGTGATACCCAAAATGGGTACATGATAATGCCTTTTCCAAACATTGTAAACTTTTGGTATATCTAATAGAATATTTTGTGTTGTTCCAAATTAGACCATTAATGAAATCTAATGATCTATATCAAACATGGGAACTGGTCCCACCCCTATCACCATTTGGAAAACCAAACCATTATGATCTTGAATCTACCAAGGTAAATCTAATTAACTAAAATGCAATTGAAGACAGGGTTCATAAGCATTGAAATATCAACATATGTTGTGTGAATAAAATACATTATATAAACCATTTAATACGGTTCATATAAATAATTATATATCATGTATATCAAGGTATTCTTGAAATTTCATTAGATACATTTATAACAATAAATCCATGGAAATTATAAATAAGCATAGAAGTAAATCTCTATTATGGTAAAGCATAGACCAATTCTATTGATAATAAATAATTCTAAATATCAGGAGGGTCCATATCATTACTACTTGAAATGAGATTAGTACATGAAATTTGATATATACTATTCCCTAAAATAATGGTTATTATTCCAATAATCCTTAGATACATTTAAGAAACCTTTAGTGCTTCACATATTTATTCATATACTCAAAAACATATGGGAAAATTTTAAAAAATTAGTCTTGATCCATGGGATGTATCCTCATGTAAATAAAGAGGCTTAACCAAATGTGGATATCACATGACCTTTTCTATGGAATTTGGGGATCGTTATAACTAGTCTGGGTTTCTCAACCAAATCCCAACTATAACTAATCAAGGACAAATGCTTATTTGAGGAGTTAAACCATAACCCCATTAGTTGAAGAACCTTATCTATAAGTCTACAATAATAATATATTATATTCATATAATATATATTCTCATTAAGAAAATAAGATTTATGATTGATAAAAAGTACTAAATATTTAAAAAAAATGATATAAATTATAACAACCAAAATGATGAATAAAATAATGGAAAATATTCTATGAATGTTCAATGATTATGATGTATACATATTAGGTATTCATGGGTTATTTTATAATTATGGATTATAAAATGTTTAAAATATTTAATACTATTTGGATGTTGTGAGTAGTTATAGATAAATTAATTGATTTTTGATTTATGATTAGGATTTATGTACCAATTAGGTTTATCATGTAAAAAAATTATTTAATGAATAATTTTATTTTAATTTTATTGGAATAATATTAAAGGTATGCATATCCTTCATGGTCTATATGATATTTAGTTTTTATGAAACTATTTGTTCAAATATTTTTATGGATGACAAATGAAATGTATGTGATCAACATTGACATTAAAAAATTAATTAAAAAAAGTATATATAAAGGTAATTTTTTATGAGAAAAATAATATTTTTGTAAATATTATAAAGAATAAAATAATAAATTTTTATAAAAAGGGAAACTCATAGTCTAGGTGAGAACCTGTTACATCTATAAGGGGTGTGAGGCTTGAACCTATATCTGAAGGGTAAAAAATACTGCATTTCCTAATACTATCCTATGATATATCCTAATTAGTATGTCGTTTATTTATTTATTTTTAAACAATATTATTGATAAAAGTTACGTTCATTTAGGGAACATGTTTTTTACTAAATAGAAGACAGTAATATTGAATGTAGTTTGCGATTATGTGACAAATGATATTTTCAATAATGTTCACTTTTGTGTATCCTTATTTGTTCAAGGTAAATATGAAATTAGAGGTTTTTATTTTAGATATAAAGGTTTATTTTTATTTTAAAAGAGTATATCATATTAATTTGAATTTATAATTATATCGATTATTTATTGAAATCGATAACAAATTTTTTTATTAAATGATCAGGGTATATACATTATGGATTGATATATTATTAGTGATTGATGTTATTTGGAGACAAATATTAAAATACTCTAGGATTAATATGTGTTCAAATAATTATAATTTTTTGGGTGTTAATCTTAGTATAGAATTTTTTTAATAATTTTATTAGTAGTTATTTACTAAATGATCTATGTTCATCTTTGTATGTTACTATTTACATTTGAAAATTATAGTAGTTTTTTAACATATGATGTTTTATTCATATTTGGAATTATCTGATATTTTTCTAACCATGTAGTTTTTGTTAATATAAATATCTTGTGTAAATATCTTGTTATCCTTTTGTGGATTATGTAATCAATTAAAATTATTTTCTAGTGCTTCAGGCATGAATGATTCATCTTGAATTCTCAGTGTTCTAATAAGAAAGTTGTGTTTAAATTGGAAATCGAATAATAGACGAAACAATTCCTCACGAGTAAGTAAATTTAAATATATTCCATGTATAGAAGTAAAATAGTTTATCCAATATTGGATAAATATTTTATAAAAAAAATTCCATTTATTATTCTAACAATGAAATCACTGGACTTTTATCCCATCAATGATTTACATTTTTTATGGTAAACATTCTCATGAACATGTACTATGTCCCTATTTATTATTCATTGGGATTGGTTTCCCTTCATATCCATATTTTCACTACAAATTAATTTTATCTTAATTGGTAACCTACTACGTGTAATTCCAAATTTCCTTTTTTACTTCCCTTCCTCTCTTTTCAAGAGGATGTTTCATTATAAATTTTAAGGATTTTAGATTTCAACAAAGGCATTTGTAAAAGTAAAAAATGGTCATAGAAAATGATTTAAAATTACATGGATGAAATTAAATAAATTTGGAAGAGTTTAACATTCATATATTTTAAAAATAAATATTATCTTTGATAGCAATCAACATACGTTAAACCAATCTTAAATTAAAACAAAAATAATATTATTTAAATGTGACCCTGATCACCTAGATATAAAATGTGCAATAATGAATAGTATTAGTCAAATTATTAAATTTATGACAATAGTAGTCATTGTTAATGAATTAATTTATTATTTTTAATTAATTACTATTTTTTTTGGAATTTCATTTTAATTTTCGAAAAATGTATTTTCATCCAAAATGGGTACCTTGTGTTTGTGGGTGAAAATTATAATTTTTTTTCGAAATTTATTAAAATAAATTCAAAAATTTGAGCATTGGTTTTTAATTTAGATTATCCTTATAATATTTGGATGAATTTGTGTGATTTTTATTGAAAATTTTGACCATTATATTAAATAAAATTACTGATTTTCATTATAATATTTATTTAAATTTCCATGTTTTCACACAGTCAAAGTATATTATTGATAATATTTAAAATTTAATTAATTAAAATTGATTTAAAATAATACAATAATTGTTTTTAAATAGATTTTGTGCATGATTTTATTGTTTAATTCATTTTAAATTTTAAATGGTCATTATTTCTTGAAACATATTTTCCATCAATATTTTCAGTTTTATTTTATATTATAATTTAAAAAATAATTATAATGAATTAGTATCAGAGGATTAAAAATTTTATGAACTTAATTTAAATATTTGGTATATGGTTCCATTTTATTTTTTGTTAAAAAGGATAGTAATCAAATAATTTTTTATCTTCGTTTAGTGTCAATTGGTTAATTATGGTTTAATAATAAATTTAAATATTTATATATAACGACCCCAAAGAATGAAATTTTTTTAAGGAGTCCATTTCATCCATAATCATATAATATTTATTTATTTGGCCTTTATTTAGTTTTTTATTTTATTTTAACTTTCAAAATAGTTTATTTAATGAAATGAAAAAAATGTCACAGTCTTGTTTTTAATAAATATAATATTTTTAAGATATGGTTAACCAGAAGATCAATTCATTTAAAAATAATATTTTTATATATGAATTATTTATAATCATCATGGAAATTTATTCTATGTTTTTGTAAAGAAATAATTCACTTTAATATTTACACAATTGTGATGCTATAATAGTTCAATTAATTGAAAATTGAAATACATGATATTAAAAATATTAAAAATAATATAATTTAAGAAAATTATTATTATACATATATTTTATACACGTATATTTTATTTTTGTGATGTACTAAAATATTTGGTTCGAATAATACTTTTTTTTGGATGTTATCAAAATCATAATAATTAAATGTTCTAAAAATTGACATTAATGATACAATATAATAAATAACTATTAATGAAATGATATATGATTCATATAATTTATTAGTATAAGGTTTATAATATCAACCAAGATCAATTTATAGTACTTATACCCATTTATTGATACTATTTTGACCCTCAAAGTGTAAAAATCATTGTTGGTCATGGTTATTGTGAAAGGGGAGACTCAGGGGTTAAAACAAAAATATAATGTTGAAACAAGTGTCAAAAATTTTATATTTTAAATTATATGATATTTTATTATCCATTATTATCCTATATTTTAAATATATCAGTTTTAATTCATTTTTAATTGAAAATAATCTTAAATTGATTTAATGTTTATGAGAAATTCCAAAAATGCCCCTACCCTCTATTATAAAAGGACTTTTCTTACATCCATTAATTAACACTAAAAACTCATTTTGATCAGACATTATCTGCCCAATAACAAAATAAAATTCCTACTTGCATTCTAAAGACCATTATTTAGGTTATAATGTAATCATTACTGGTCCTAAGTTGTTGGAGAAAAAGATTTTTATCAAAGAAGAGACATCATTTTAATTGTGGGTTTCAAATTAATTTCTTCTTCCATATCTAGAAAATATTACATAAATATGTTTATATAATAATACCAATATATTAAATATACATATTTGTTGTTATGTTAATGCAATAACCTATATATAAATACTCTTACAAAAAATTGGATGTGAAACCCCCGATCATATGTACGGTTAATAACCGCCTTGTGAACTAAGTCAATTCATTTTCCATAATTATATATCATGGATGGGTTATGATGATGTAACTAATTTTAATATATGATATTAATGAAATATTTTTCATTATAGAAATATAATATATCATTACCTTTATTCCTTCACATTCACTGAAAAAATCTAATGTTGTTTGTAAATTTGATTGGACTAACATAATGATCATTGAAAAGGGAAAATTTACTCATGTGTTTATATGTACTACTGTCTCCATGATTATAAAATAATAAAAATTCAAAATAAAAATTCATGATTTTCTTAAAAATATTTTTTTTGGATTAATTATGGTATTTATATAATGATTATTATTTGGGATTATCTGTAACAATGTCCTAATTTACCATAGTCATCCTATAGAAGTCATTTTAAATATATGAGTCAGATGTCATCAAAATAGAAGTCCTAAATTTAGTTGATTAGTTAATTGTATATAACATTGTATTAAATAAAAAAAATGAATAATGGACATGAAATAAGTTCTTAAGAATTTAAAAATCAACATATTATTGTTATTTAGGGAGTTAAAGAATGTATGTGATGAGTCAAACTAAAGGTAAGTGACTATCATTTTAAAAATACTATTTTATAGTTTCCCTATAAAATCACTTATTCTTCCATACAGATGTTAAAAATTAATTTAATAGATTTTTTTATCTGTACATTAATAACCTATAAAAGATTATTTATGTATATTTTGACATCATTTAATATATTTTCAAAATGATTCTATATAAGAGCTATTGAATTTATATAAAAAAGTAAAGAGGATTGTTATATTTTTACTTATATTGCAATAATGAATTTTCATTTAAATGTATCCACTATTTGATGTTATTATTACCATACAATATTTATTAATTTATTAAATTAAAAAAAACTATTTCGATATTTTGGCGTATTTTGGTATTGAAAATGGTTATCAAAATAGAAGTCAATTTTCGTATCTGAATTTGTTTTTCACATGATTTTAAAATATCTTTTAAGATTTTTATTCATGATATGGTCCATATAAATTTAGAATGATGGGTTTAGGCCCATTTATAGCCCTTTAGTGAGCACCATACATCCTATGAAAATGTTTTATCCCCATTATAGATCATTGGTGAGCTATATAAAGTCTATATGATCGTTTCTCCAAGATTTCACTCAAACACATTGGGTAATGATTTGTTTTTCAAAGAATAATATTTTATGTCACCCATATCGTTATTCCAATTATAGTGATTTGGTATGACTTTAGATATAATGATTTCCTAAGTAATCAACATGACATTTATATTATATATATGGAGTTTTTATATAAATCATTTTATTTTAAAATGAATTTTAATAATATTTTTAACATAAAACTGATTATATTTTTATATAAAATGGTTTTTTAAGAAATTCGTTTTAATGGATTTCATATTTTTACTATACTAATAGATTTATTATTCTTACATAATTTACTAATATTTCTATTATAATCTGTTTCTTTAAAAAGAAGTCACAGGTTTTATGTATGGGTATGGGAAATAATTAATTCATGTATATAACATAAATATTTTTCATGAAAGGAACATATGATTTATTTTAAATATATTATATTATAGGAAAAATGGATAATTATAAAAACTTTATATATCATAAAATATGTTTTTAGGTAAATTTTTTAACCTAATTAAATAAAATAATATACCTAAATGATCAATTTGTTAAATGTAATTGAATTATTGTCTAAAGACACAATATTATGTAATTATTGAGTTCGGGTCCGTAAATTAACATAAATAGTAAAATATGAGTACATCTTACTGTTTCATAAGTCATACTAGGGGGAGTGGTGAATCAGGATATTAAGAGATTAAAATCATTTCACCTATATTGTTACCCTTTTGATCTTACTCCATTGTTATAATGAAGATCATTGAACCATTATAAACTTTTCCACTAACAAAATATTCCACATCATCTATCTTGAATATTTATATAATGAAATATATTTGGAGACACAATAATTTTTCATATCATACCCACAGTAGTCTATATCCAAGGATAATACACTCATTATTTTGTTAGAGTTCTAAAATCCAATATAACTCACTAATTTTTCTGATAAATGGTTTTTGTGAAGTTAATTCTCACCAAGGATCACTAACTCTACCTGTGTAGGTTAACAAAATCCCAACCAAGGCTCACCAGTAGTTTGATGAGTATATGAATGAAACTCAATTCGAACACAGGTTCATTTACTTAACTTTATTTTTCCCCATCCCCAAAAGAAATAATTTTATATTGTTATAGGATAATTACATGATTATTGACATTATCGTAATATTATGATTGTTATAAGAATCTAATATTAATTTCATCCCAATCTCTAAATTGATAAACTGAATTATTCCAATGTACTAATCTAAATCCCAATATCATATATTAATAACTCTTTATTTAAAGATTGGAATCACTGATCTTTAAACTTATTATACAAAGTAGTAATAAATATTATCTATATTTAATAATTCTTTCATATCGATCATATTTAATGTATTCATTTTTTCAATGTTCAAAAAATAGTGTTTATCTATGTTAATATTCAAATTTAATCATCTATAAAATTATTTATAAATTAAAAAATTCACTCAAACCTAATATTTAATGAATCACTATTCACAATCATTTTCACCTCCTTTAATAGAAATCATGGTTCCATTTTCATTACATTCATTCAATATTCATTTATATTCTAAATCTATTCTATAAAATCTCATATATGTCCTGATAATTTTAAATTTTCTAATTATAATAAATGAATTCTCATCTTCAAACGTACTCTAACATTGAAAATCATTTATATTATCATAAATCTGGTATCTTATATAAAACTTTTAATAGGAACATAATGATTGTCCCCAAAAACCACTAAACAACCATGGATTTTCCATTATAATAATTCTTTTCAACTCATGACTAAAAAAACTTCGGTTCTAGATCCTATACCAATATGATAAAATTAAATTGTTTCTTCAGATTACCTCAACATATAATGTAATTGTGATGTAACATTGAATTAATGTGGTGCATTAAATTTAATCCAAATGTGATTCTCAATATTGATGTAAAAACATCCATATATATTGAATCTAAAAACAATTTTTATTGTCACACAATGTAATAGACTGTGTGTCTTCAAATTACTATATCAACAGAATGTTTCCCAAGATTTATAAAATAATCATCAATGTTTCTTGGTAAAAAAATATATATTCAAATAGTTGTAAATGTAATAACCATGTGTTTTACATCATCCAATCTTGGTAGTCTATTTTAAACACAAGGTGAGTCTTATGAATTATTCATTCAATGTGTGTTCATTATTCTCCTGAAATGAATTATTATTATATATATACCATTATAGGGTTACATATATTCCACAGAGGGAGTAAATAATACTTCTAAAGAAATATAATCTTGTTTATTTTATTCTCCCTCTATATTACTCGTAAATATGATCTAGATTTACTATTTTGTATCGAGAGACAATATATTGTTCAAATTACTGAATTTTATAATTGTTATCATAATCATTATTCATAATTTGGATGATAATTAAACATGTCAGTTTTAATACATTTATGTATTCTATAAAATATTCTAATGACCTTTGCATACACATGTACATAAAAACATCCTACTTTTAGAATTACAATTTATGGATTCCATTGTCGATAAAAAAGAATTAATTTTTGATTAGCTCACACATATTCTATGTTCTCTTCATCCATAAAAAAATCTACTTCTCTATTATTCTACCATTAAAATAACTATAGATTATATACATCTATTTCAATGAAATAATTTGGAATAAATTCTAAAATGTACATATATAGTACCAAACATAATTTATCAAACATATTGGAAACACACAACCTTCAGCAAACATCGATCATCATTTTTACTCAATTATTATGACACTATACCATCAATCATCAGTGATTACAAATGAATTTTACATAAATCCACATTATTGTAACAATATAACCATATAGATTTATTTGAACATAGATAATTAAAAACTACAATCCATCAAGGTATAAAAATAATATATCCACTTTATTATTTCAGTAACATATCCTCAAATTATGTTGATCTATCGTCCTCTGATGATATGGAGTTTATATAATATTTTTCATCACATATGTATACAAAATTGAAAGGGTATTACTCTTTAAGATTCATTATTACCATATCTTCACTATATTCACACCCATATTATCAATAGTCTTCATTCACCATAGTTTCAAGAAATATAACCATATTTCTAAAATACCAGTTTTTTTAACACATACCTCTGTAACATTTATTCACTTGATATAACATTCAAATATATATTCGTTTTCAATCATTTATTGAATTTCCTCGGAACCATTGATCATATTCCAACCATGCATCCATAAAACAAAAATTTCAACCAACATTCACTTTTAAAATTATTCTTTTCATGTAATTATTATTAATGAATTTATCACAAACAAAGAGTTATCAATAAATCGTAAAAAAATTTCTATTCAGAACATGATATAGTAAATGGGAGTATATATTAATATCATTAATGCTTTTCAATTTACTAAATTATTTATATAGACAGTTGAATTAGGTGTTAATAATTTGTTCTATCATTTCGTTATGACATCTTAGTCACACATAAAAATTATTGTTAGTGTATGGGCAATAAATAAATATTTTCAAAGTTATACCTCTTGTGATGCAAATTGATACCACTTTTTAAGATAAAATTGTCACACCACATGATATCTTTGATCTTCTAGTATTTATTGGAATCATATATTGTGAAATTATTTTAATAATTATTTTAATTTTACTAAATATTCTCCTTGATTTCTTGAGTTTGGAACACAAAATTTAGTGAAAATGTGTAACATGGGGAAATGACTTTTCAGTCATAGTATTTTATTATTAGTTGATTTTCGTATAATATAAATTACTATGATTATACAATATTAATTGTTCATAAACTAAAGGATAATATATTTCTCTTTGAATTTAGATGATTTAATGAGAAACATCCCATATTTTCATCTTTAGGGACTTCCTTCACATGGAGAAGTCATGATATAACGTTTTGATTTCTAACATTTTATAGATTGTATTTTTAATACTCAGATGTATTTGTGATTTTTTATTCCTTAAATGAGGTTATGTATTATATTTAACTAATGATATTAAAAGGAATGAATATATTCAACTTTAGTTATTCATGTTGGCTTCTTAATATCACTTTTTGATCATGTATGTCTTTTCACCCCATTAATTTTCTCATAAAATCATACATTTATTGGAATTTTGAAAGTACAATTTTATTCTCATATTACCGCCCCCAAATGTCATATATTCCAATATGACATTTATAATGGCTCATTAAAATACTAATTTTTAATTTTATTCTATAACAATAAAATCATTTCAACACAAATAATTTATACTCCTTCCATGCATTCATCAATAATAAATTCATATACACCGCATATATAATATCTCCCCATTAATCTTACATAATTCAAGTCATATGATAAAAAATAAATTTTCATTGGGATTACAATATCTAAAACAATATAATGTAGAGAAATTTGGTTTACCATAATAAACCAAACTTTGAAATATAATTTTCTTCATATATCTTTATTGGATAACACCCTAACTGAACACATATCACTAAATTTTTCCAACTGAATCCTTCTTGCTTTGTATCATTATATTCATCTACTCTATGGGAATAATTATATAATAGAATGAATAATAATTTGATTCCAAATATAGAATATAATTTCAATTCTTTATTCTCCATGAAAGAATAACTCTACCAATGTTAAATCCCTACCTTGGTTTGGTAAGGGATAAGCAACTTATGCATCATTCATTCTTATACATTCTGATTTATAATAATATTAGAAAAATTACATATCATTGAAGGTATTTAATATAAAAATAAATCGAATTTACTTATAATGGGAATGACTTCATTTATCATAGAAATAAATTGAATTTATTTGGCATCTTATTTCATACCCACGAGAGAATCACCTCATTTTTTTCTCTCTATGATTAATTATTCTCTTTCTATGGACGTTAATACGAGTAAATAAAATTTCATGCTTAATGAACTATAATATATTCAATCTATGATATATTCTATTAATAAACCATCCATGAAACTTAAGGCAACCAAATTTTTTATATCTCAATTAAATATCATCCAACATCAGTAGTTTATTTTTGACTGAAATAAATTTCTCATCATTCCATTTTAGTA
Organism: Viscum album; assembly: GCA_963277665.1. NCBI lineage: Eukaryota > Viridiplantae > Streptophyta > Magnoliopsida > Santalales > Viscaceae > Viscum > Viscum album. The sequence continues at coordinate 605,577,875 of OY728122.1, forward strand.
TACGTCTAATTAAAATGAGTATGGAATCGTATCATATCATATCCTTTACTCATACTAAAATAGTACCATTCCATAAAAAAATTATTGGAAAAAATATAACTATTCCCAATGAATATATATTTCTTTAATTAGACAATAGTGAGTGATATGTATCATAATGTCACCCCGGATTTTAGATATCATATTTTTTTTACACGTCAATTATCTGTCCCAATCTTCCAAAATGGTAAAATTTTAATACCCAATTTCATTAAAAATCGTTTAGAATTGTTTAAATAACACAGTTCTACCTTTTCCATAATTATATATTTTTGTTCCTATTTCTATATATCGTAATCCCCATGTGACAATATTTAGAGTTCAACATCTCAATCACAACAAGATATTCTCCCTCATGATTCCAAATCTATAAATATATCTCATTGGGTACTCATTCTATATTTTTAAAGGGATAATTCTTTCTTATTTGATACCCTTATCTTCTTTATATGCTATTCAATAAGGAAAGACAACAATGTTTTTTGTAATTTATAATTTCTATGATGATAACCATCAACTCAAAAACATTTTCATGAAGTATATCACATTTTTCATTCATTTTATTGTTAATTATTTATATGGAATCCACTATATATATTTAATCCTTTACCGTCCTCATATTTTCCTAACCCAAATATATTATATAATAAGAGTTTTAATCACCTTTTTTCCATGAATAATTAATCTTGACTCCTCATTCTTAAAGAATCTATTGTTTGATGGAAGAATAGTCACCAGATTAACATGATGATGTGGTTTCCTATTTTCAATAATAATAAAACAATAATTATGATGACATATACTATTCATAATCATATTTTCAAGAAACATCTACTATATAGTGAGATTCAGATACACATAATGAATCTATTTTGTCTCCTTATCAGGAATATCAAATTTCATTAATAAACCCAGTTTCCATTTGGATTTGTAAATTTTCTAGATGAAATAAGAATTTTTTATTTATAAATTAGAATAATTTGAGAAATTGATGTTTAAATTGGAATTATGTTATATAGATTATCCTATTATGATACTTTTAGATATATTTCAAGGAATGGGAGGATACTTGGGTAATTGGGAATGTCTTGAGAGCTTTAAGATGAATTTTAGATGTTTGTAAAGGGTCGTATCCCATAAAAATCCCAATAATATTATAGGATACAATGTGTGGTATATGTGAAATGTGATTTTTTATTGGGCCTTTGTGCAAGGCATGATTGAGAGTGTAACCTCATATTCATGTTTAGTGGTGTTTCACATAGTTGATTCATGGATCAAAAAATGTATGGCCAAACTTTGTGATATAGATGGATTGAAATACATCCAACTGCACATTTATTATAAGGAATGATAAACTTTTCAAAAAACATGAATCTTATAAAATTTTACTTAAATGGGGGATTTGAAAAAATACACCATCAAGATCATAGTAGTAAATATTTTTTTCATTCATATATTACACATGAACAAAGGGGTCTAATTCAATATTTATTATCATTAACCCCCTTGATTAGGGGAGGATCTATTTGTATTTTTGTTGATTTTAGGTGAGTTATTCTACTCTTATATATTTTATACTATTCAATGATTTTACTTTGAAATTTCTCTATCAATCATAATGGTTTATTGGAGATTTTGACCAGATCATGGTGAAAGTTATCTGATACGATTGGGATTTCTCTAAATATTGATATAGGGAATACCGATATGATGACTATAATCAATTTTACACAGTTTGGATAATGGAATTCATTCGATCAGTTTTCATAGAATTTTTTTCTACAATTAAATGAAATTTAATTTAGAATTAATACTCATTGATATGGATTTCCCTAGGGATGGTTTTGGGTTTATTCCATGGACAATCCAAGGGTTTTTAGTAATGATTACGGGGAACTCTGATGACTTCATGAAATTTTAGGAAATTATTTTAGAGACCCATGAATTTTATGAAAATATATAAAATTGGTTCATTAGTAAACAATAAGTACCTCTAAATATGTTCTTAATAACAATAAACCCCTCTGAAAAATCGTACTAAATACCATTATTTATAAACATGGGAATGGTAACATAAGAAAGGGTGAATTAAGATTCTCAGTATGTTATACAATGAAAATATAATTGATCACTTAAAAATTACATGAGCATAAGGTTGTGTGAACACGAGAATTACATTTGAAAAACCTATCACGCTTATCTTAAATCAAAGTATTGAGTCGTGGAATAAATCAATGTAGTTAAAAATACATAGACCATAAAGGAATCCTTGAACATGGAACATTATAGTATAACTACAATACCTCATAGTTCTATATAATTTTTTTGAAAATCTAATGAGATTATTTCAACACCTAGATATGAGAGGACACGTAATTCCGATTCCCAGAGTGGATACAACATATTATTGAACTATTTATGAGGTTACCTAAATAACCGCAAGAGAAGGATTTTATAACATTTAATCCTATGCACATATCTAAAATTTGAGGCCTCCATTGAACTCAGAGCAATGAGATTCACTTAGAGAGTGCTTAATATTGGCAGTCACATGAAATATTGGAAGATAGATTTGGCCGTAAATAAATTAATTATGTAACAATAGTATTATATTAAAATTATAATATCTATTAAATATAAACATTGATTTGAAATCTAATAGTACTTTTTATCTAATGAGTGCATGTTCCCCTCAGGCGGAGCATAGCCTCGACCGGTGCGGGTCAAGGGTGAAAGATTGTTTTTGGAAATTTTTTAAGTGAAATTAAAATAAAATAAAATTGATTACATTATTGTTGTTTTGAACATTTGAAATTGTTTTAGAGAAACAATGTTGTTACTCAATGAATCCATAATGCTATTTTATAATTGAAAAAGAGTAATTTTTGATGCGACACAATAGTAATGGAAAAGAATTTCCTCCCTTAATTTTTTATCCAAGGGAAACATCTTGGTCATGTTTAGAGAAACACTCTGAATATATGAATAAACATCATTGAAAATTGACATTAAATAATCACTAATCACTTGAACACTCCCCCAACTCATCAAAATATACCTCCCATGATGAGATATTGATAACCTTTGTGGACGGATCACTTTTGTTGATGGATTCTTCATGAGATCGAAATAAAACTAGGTAGGGTGTCATGTGGTTGATACTTGTTTCACCATTCTTTATTTCTAAAAAATGAAAGTGGGTAAACCAACTAACAGTTTCTTCCAGGGGTCATTTGTTCTTAGAGGGTGTTTTTTTATCATGGATTTTGCATCAAGGTTATTTGTGGATTTCAGGACGACACACTGAGGTGGATTACATATATGTATGGGGATGCATAAGTGTGTTAGGGGATATGGGAATGTATGATAGTGTGTAGAGTAGATGAACATGGGCAACCAGACATGTCGGAGGAGCGACCCATGGTTTTGGCCCTCAAAGTGCACTGGCACGTGGTCAAGTGGGGACTACGTGTAGGACAAGGGGTAGACAGACACATCCCACCCTGTGGAGGCCTATGCTGGAAGCATCCTAGTGTTTGGACTGGAAGATATTCAGGAAGGATGGGTGGGTGAGGAAGCCTAGAGGGATGAGCCATACAGCGGGCCAGAACGACAGCCCAATGGGCCACGTCACATCCTAACTTGATCAGACCTTAGCATGGTCCGATGAATAAGGTTTTTTCAGTGGACCCTGGTCAGGGTGAGGTCGATTTGTTCCAACTGAGTTGGACCAGAGCTAGAATGACATAACATGTTTCAGAAAATTGTTCATATGCTTCAAATCGTACACTTAAGTGCACTACGTGCAGGAACACTAGGGCTGGATGAGACCCAATGAATACTGATGATAATTTCAATGTGAACCTACACGTCTTCAAGATAAGTGTCCCGATGTGTACCAACTACATGTAGATATATGTGATCCAGCTACAAGAAGTACTTTATTAAGTAGATATAAACGACCCTGTGTGAATCAACTATAAGCGGCCTGTTTGGACTAGCTAGGATGTCCTATGTGGGGAGAGACTGTGTGTGACCTGGGAGACCCACAGTAGAGATTAGCTCAATGTCACCCATCAGACCCATGGTACTCATCATGGATGAGTTCCTTATTAGTACAAGGTGTTTAGTGTTATGACTAATAGTCATGTCTTCAATACTTTAGATTATACTAGTGTGAGCTGATAATACATTGTGTATACTCAGATTTGTGGTCTTTCCATTGTGTTGTGGGGTCCTTAATCAATATTTTGTTTCCCACCCTTGAAGAGGATAAACTCACATGTGGTGTGTTTTTTGTTGAGGACATGTGTGTCGACAGAGACCTTGGTAGCTCGTGACCAGGCATCACCCAATGAGATATGACATGAAGGGAACACTAATATATCTTTTTGTATCCACTCATTTCATACACTATTGGTGGGGATCTTCTACCAATGAGCTTTCATAGATCATTTTTACTTTCCTATTTTCAGTTTTTCCTCTAATGGGACCATATTATAGCCTATTTTACATACCTCTAATACCTTTACGCGATGGTTGTTTTAGTGGAATGCATGTTTTTTTACTTTTCACCTTTTTTGTGTCATGTTTTTGTGTGTGTGTGTGTGTGTGTATAGGTACCCCAAAAAATTCCTCCCACAAATGGAATTATTACCTCGGTTCTAGTTTTATACCCCTGACCATTTGGAGGTGTGCTTGGGGTAGTCACAGTTAGCGCGTCGACGGATATGTCATGAAAATTTGGTATCAAAGGAGGATGGTTCTACCTTTAATAGTGAGATTCGATCGTTTTTTTGGGGAAACAATGATGAATATTTCATGATCTACATTTAGGTTTGGGGATTAAAATTTTGGTGTGGTGGAAATCTATCCATTCCCCAAGACATTAAATTATTCTTTTTGACACAATACATTAAATGACTAGTTTCATGCATTATATAGGAATTGGGTGTTTCCTCATGTTATTGGTGAATCAAAGTACACTCATGAGGTATAATCAATTGTCTGTAGTACATATTGATCTATTTGAGGATGCCCCCATGTAGAAATCTATCCAATAATCTAATGTGTTGTTGTGAGGATATCTCGGCTAGAGATGAGGCATCAGTTCAGTGACTAGTAATAAAGATGTCCCCATAAGGTGGTGCGCCAGTTTTACCACATCTTATTGATCAGCAGTTACAAATGGTGACACAGGTAGAGGTCGCATGTAGAATTCGTTCCCTCCACGAGTTCCAAATTGTAGAGACCTCATAGGATTAGGGGTGATACTGACCCCTGGTTTGTAGAGCATTTTCATGAGGTAGTTACGTGAGTCTTACGAATAATGAGGATTCCTCTTTACAAGATGCTGATCATAGCCTAGAGACTTCTTCACAGATAGGTAGAGAGATATTGAAGCATGATGATTCTGGATCTTTATTTGGTGATTGTCTCTTATATAGACTTGGAGAACCTTTTCATGGAGGATTTAATCCAGAAGTATTTTCTCTCTGTTCCCATATAGGTGCTACTTTATATACAAGAGGGTAGCACGAGTGTAGATGATTACTCAGTGAGATTCACTGATAATTATTGATACACTCCATACACAGTGCGAGACAGATTCATTAGGGCTTGAACCATTGATAGGGGTCTAATCTGGGAGATCCAGATATCCATGGTCCCTATCAGCATCCCTACATAGGCTGGGGTGCTAGATAAATCACTACATATGGAGACCTTCCTAGCATTGAATGCACCGATAGCTGTAGCCACCAATAAACATTAGGAAACAGAGTCTTTAGTGGTGGGTAGAAGGAATCAGGTTGATAGACCCAAGAGGTGCATGTCTTTGAGGGGAAGCCCCCAGTACTCAGGTTCTATAGTATGTGGCTCCTAGAGTATAGAGATTCAACAGGGGGCCATGATGTACTTATCTTTCTATGGGAAAGGACATGTGGATTGTGATTTCGTAACTCTTTCGGTTGACGATAAAAAAACAATTGAGGCACCTCTGATGTAGTTGAAGTGGTTCAAGAAAGTAGGTTTGTAGCGCGGCTAACGTGGAATAGAATAAGGCCAACTTGCAGTCGGTGGGCGTAGGTTTGAGGAGATGCCACCACCACCCCTAGGTGGTTCACCACGAGCTCCAAAATATATTGGAAAAGGGATTTCTCAACTTTAGGAAATGGAAGCCTATAAACATAGAACTTCTTAGATTAATAGTTGTATGATCTAGGTCTTAAGAACCATATATGAAATTCTTATAGACATGGGTTCCAGTCACTCCATCATTTCCTTTGACCTTATTGGGAGCTCAGAGATTCTGGTGGAGCCATTAGATCGACCATTGCAATTAGAGAATCCTATAGGAGGGGATTTGATGATTACACACTTCTTACTGTAGTGTGAGCATACCATTAGGGGTGAGAACATTGGTTGGGATACCATCATTGAGGACTTATGACATAATTTAGTGGGTTGACAAGTTATCCATAGTCTATGCTCATATTGATATTTTTGGTATAGAGTACGGAATATCTGTGAAGATTGAACTAGGTTCTCCTCAACTAGGGAAAAGGATTTCGTGCAACAGAATACATACATTCATGAAGAAGGGTGTAGCTGATCACTCACTAGTTGTCTAGCCTCACCATTGCTATGGTGGATAAAGAGAGTCAACGATTTCTTGTAGTGGCGGATGACTACAAGGATGTCTTCCCTGATGTTGTTCTTGAATCACCTCTTCATAGGTAGGTTTAATAATGCATCAAAATATACCTTATTATTGCACTGATAACTACATATACATATCAGATGGCTTCCATAGAGCTTTGGGAGATGAGGGTGCAGTTATAGGACTTATAAATGTGGGGGTTTTTAAGGCCCAATGTTTCACCATGGGAAACCACAATGTTGTATTCCATAAATCCAGAGAGAATCTTGAGGCTATGCTTGGAATATCGGAGCCAGAATGAGGTGACGGTGAATGAAAAATATCCTTTAATGAGGATTCATGATGTCTTGGATTAGGTGATGGGGTGAGTTGGTTCTCAATGAGAGAGATGAGGTATGGCTATCTTTATCTTCGAGTATGAGATGCGGATGTAATCTAGACACCCTTTAGATGTCACTATGGATACTATGAGTTTTTTGTGAATCCCTTTAGCATGATGAACTCCCAAGAAGTGTTTCTGGGTCTCATGAATAGGATATTATAGGCTTTTATTGAACATTTCATTATGGTCTTCATTGATGACACCTTGGTGTACTCGGCATCTGAGGAGGAGAATACAATACATCTACACATAGTCTTGGATATACTCCATGAGAACTAGATTTATAGAAATCTTCTAAAGTAAATATTTTGGATTTGGGAGGACCAATTTCTAGTACACTTCATTTCAGAGGCTGGAGTTTCAATTGATCTTGTGAAGATAGTTGTAGTGAATTTTTGTAAGCCACCATGGAGTGTGACTGAGGTGAAGTGTTTTTTATGGTTGTCAGGATACTACCAGAGGATCATACCTAACATTTCAAGGGTTGCATCAAACCTATATGATTTGACTTGTAAGGGATATCCATTTTTGTGCACCAATAGGTTCCAGATGATTTTCTAGGAGATGAGGTAATGACTGATGAGTTCCCCAATCTTGCGGCTGATAGAGGATGGCGTTGGATTTGTATTGTGATGAAACATGTCAGGCACTAGACTGGATAGTGGCTTGATTCAAAGGAGAGTAGTTATTAACTATGTCTCGCGAAAGTTGAGGAAGCATGATTATAACTACACGACCGATGACCTTGAGCCAGTATTAGTAGTCTTTACTCTAAAGACACGGAAGAAATACTTATTGGGTGAGAGATTTATAGACTACTTTGACCAAAAAAATCATAGGTATATTTTCACCTTGAAGGAACTAAAAATGAGAATGTGACAATGTTTAGAGTAACTCTAGGAATATGACTTAAAGAGATTATATACTCATTGGAAGAGGAACCTTGTGACATTAAAACTATATAGGAGACGCGGTTGTAATTTATAAGTGAGGAATCAGAGAGTTGGCTGTGATGTGGATATCCTTCATAGAAAATTATTGAACATCCAACCATAAAAAGATGGCTTTCACTCCCTTATCTTCCAACATGTTAAGGTGGCCCATCTCAGAGATGTTGAATACATGTCCTGATGTGATTAGTTTCCAAAAGGGAATGCTCTTGATGTATTTTCAATATATGGGAAGCACAAAATCCTTTTCAAAGGTGGCACAGTAGCACTGGTGGAGTCGCGAGAGGTGGTTTTGAGGTATTTTCATGAGTCTCCTTTAGTGGTACATCCTGTAGTGGACATGATTTACTAGGATCGACGAAGTTTGTACCATCGGAAAGGGAAGAAGAAAGAAGTGGAAAAGTTCAATTCATGGTGCCTTACTTGTCGTCATGTAAAGGCAGAGTATCAGGTTCTAGTAGTCTTGGACCATCCACCTGAGTAACCTATTTGTTAGTTGGATGGTATCTCGAGATACATTATGATGGGATTAATTTGAAACTCTAAGTTCCATGATACTCTCTGGGTGATCATTGACTGACTTACCAAGTCATATCACTTGTTACACATTCAAGAACAAGGATCATTAGAGATCTTGGGACACCTTTATGTGTAGAAGAATGTTCGACTCCACGGTGTCCAATCTATGCTAGTCTCATACAGTGATGAACGCTTTACATCCTGGTTGTGATAGGGACTACATGAGGCTTTTGGGACTCAACTTCCCTTAAGATCAGCCTTTCACCCACAGACTGATGGTTTGATAAAGCAGAACATACAGAACATGGACGAAATGAATGTCACTTGTTTTCTTGATTTTGTTCATAGTTGACTGGTCTAAAAACCACTGGTGGGTTTTAATACAACTAGAGATACCACTCCACCATCAGTATGGAACCATTCAAGGCATTGTGGGATGACCGTGTTGGTCACCCTAATTGCTGGTTAGACCCAATGGAGTTTGCACTCATGGGTCTAGAGATGGTATAGGATATAACTGAGAAGGTACATGTTATCCTAGAGTGGATGATGACTACACATATCTGACAGAATTCCAATAAATCTAGGTGATGAATAACCGTAGAGTTCAAATAAGGGGGTCCACATTTTCCCTTGTGTCTCTCATTGACACGGTATATAGGGATTTTTCTGGGGTGGTAAGTTATCTTTGAGGATCATTAGACATTTCTTGACACATTATAGAGTGGGATAGGTGGTGTACCGCTTTCCTCTACCACCAAAGTGAGAGATGGTTAATGACATCATCCGCATATCCCTAGATGAGGAGTTATGTGAAGGATATTTCACACATCATCAACCATAGAGAGATGGATATTAATGATGGGGAAACATTCACGGGGTAGTCGGTGGAGATTGAGGTTCGACAAGAGAGGATACTTCATGGACTGTAAATTCCTCTTTTGCATTTTCATTGGAAACACATGATTATCTAAGAGTAAAAATTTGATCGGGAGCCTCAGATTCATGCTCATTACACCCATTTGTTTGATTGGCCATTGTTTTGGCTTATGATGACATAAATCCCTAAAATGTTGGAGTAATGTAATACCCCTAAATTCCATGTAATGTTCCTGAAAATTAAATGGGATTGTTTTGATATCAGGATTTGATATGGAACATAATTATGAGACCTTGAGTGGACATAAAATATTTTTGAACTACTTTTTAGGTTTATTAAATAATCATGCATGCATATTATTTATAACTTTTAAAATTGTCCCAAAATCAAAATCAATGATATTCCTTAAACATAGAGTGTTGGTATTTTTCCAAAAAAAGGCCTAACATTCGATGGTATGGGATAAAATTGGATGTTATTTTTTGACCGTAAATAAAATAAATAAATAAAAATTAATTTATTTACAGGTGCATACAACTCCTAAATGGTATCTCAGATTGGAAATACAATAGTACTGTTGAACTTGTTTTGGTGTGTTTCCCTTAGGTGGAGCATAACATCTATTGATGTGGGTCGAGGGTGAATGATAGTTTTTTTGAATTTTTTATGAATTATTAAAATAATATAAACTATATTATTTTATTTTAATTTTGAACATTATAAATTATTGTAGAGAAATTTTTTTGTAACTCAATGAAAATGAAACATTGATTTATAAATGAAATAATATAATGGCACTATAATGAAACTGCAATATAAAAATGGTTTCCTCCTTTAATTTTTTAACAAGGGGGAGTTCTTATGATATGTTGGGAGAAATATTAAGAATATATGAAGAATTTCCATTAAATAATGATGAAATAAAATCACAAAGGACTTGAGAACTCTCCCTCCTTTTCAAGTGATCCCTCCCTCGACGACGGTTCAAGGAACATCAAAGAACGATTACCTTCAGTCACATATTCGTCCTATGATCCATCCCCAACATAGTAGTGTGTATTGTCATGGATACTTCTTCCCACATTATTTCTTTCTAATCAACTAACACAGATTAACCCACAAACATGTTGATATGTGAGTTGTTTGCTATTCTGAGAGGGGTGTTTTATCTCAGAGATTACATTGGGGTTATTTGTGGATTAAACCATAATCTCATCTTCCCATGTTTCAAAAAAACTAACATGGAAGGATCTGGCAATAACAAACAAGGGCCCAATTCCTTTTTCTCTATGCATTCTTGTGATCTTCATGACTCCACCTTCAAATAAGTGGAATGGAATCCTCGAGGTTTTATTTGGAAAAAAAGGTGACCTGAGAAGTCCATGGGTGCAGAAGGTTTGTGAAACAAACTAATAGAGTTTACCCAGTGGTCCTTGAATGATAGCACATGCATTTCGGCACTAGTGGTGGTTGCTCTGGGTGGGTGGTCGCGTGCCAAGATAGTGTGTCACGACCCGTCCTCGGGGCACGTGTCGTGACTACCCCACAAACACCATCCATAGGACAGGGGCTAGCGACTAGCACCAAAGGTGTAAATCCAAATAAAGGGAAGTCATTGCCTTTATATAATTAAAAAACACACAACAGAGTACGTAAACAGAATAATAACTAAGTAAAAACTGCGTACCAAAGTATGTACTGAAAATTAAATGGGCCAGAATACAAACCCAACAGAATGTACAGTACAATTGAAAAGAAAGTACAACAACAATAAAGTAAATCTGCAACCACAGATTCATCATCCGGCTAACCCACATGAATGGTGGGTACAGATGGTCTCCTCATCTCTTCAGGTCCAGCCGTCTGCTCCGTGTACGTCAAACCAAGTGGTCCACCCCCAGGTACCGTCCAGCTCCAAAAGACTCCAACGCGATCGGTGATGTCTGTCGTCTGCATCCAATACAATGTAGTGCGGGCATAGCCCATGTAGGGGTTAGTATACGATACTCAGTAGGGACCCCGAGACCCCTAAAGGTCTCACAGAATCCACAAAGGGTAAACCAAAATGGAATGATACAATCACGAAGTAACATCCAACTCCACTTAGGTATATGCCCATACATATACCTAAGTCATCAATTCTAGTTTGACTCCAACTCACGATCCCATTGACAACCCAATCCACACAGGAAATCACAACCCAGTCCACACAGGAAAGGAAGTCAATCACATTGATGATAATGATTGAAAGTAATGAATCAGCTCACATAGGTTTACTACTTCAGAAGTGGCGTAGAGATGATTAGATGTAGCATCTGAATCATCTCCTCTGCCAAACCCACGTAGGATCCAAGTACAGTAGTCATTGCTGCTGAACCCACATAGGATCCTAGTACAGTAACCATCACTGTCGAACCCACACAAGATCCAAAAATAGTAATCATCTATTCTGAACCCATGAAGGATCCATGCACAACCATCCTCACTGCCGAACCCATGTAAGATCCAAGTACAGTCGTCATCATCGTCGTCGAAGTCGCAGCCAGCTCTAGCGTTCCCGCACACAGCATGTTCGATTCTGGGAGGATCCTCTCCATGAGCCAATGGGTCGATACATCAACTATCAAGAAGTCTAGAGTTGATGTTTCTCAATGTTCTGTCTTGTGAATAGAAACTCAACGCGACAGACGGTGCGTCAATCGGACGCCCGGTATGATTGATATTGGCTTTCCCGTTCCAGGGGCCCAGTTAGAAATATGCTCGTTTCTAACCCAGCCAATATCCACATCTATCCAAAACTCACTTAGAGTATTGAAAAAGAACCTTCTAATCATAAGGGTCCTAGTTCCTTAGATGGCGCGTCGATCGGACGTGCGGTCTTTAAGTTATTTACGCTTTTGTGAGTAGTAGGCCAGAACAGTTTAGCCCAGTGGGCCGATAGGTTGGGTTAACCCAGTTTCACGGGTCCGACCCAGGAGGGGTATCAGACCAGTCTGAAGGAAAACACAACTCATCCCATTGAGGAGCGGCCCGACCTGATGTGGCGTGGCCCGGCCGATCGGGGCACAGCCCGTCCCGGCACGGCTCGGCCCGACTCAGCCCGGATTAGCACGGCCCGGCTATGCCCGGCCCGGATCAGCACGACACGGTGTGGCTCGGCCAAAGGCCGAGCAGGTTCCATGGGGGGCCTGTTGTCCACACCAGTGGTGCCATGCAGCGCCGCCCTTCCCCAAACCGGCCGGATAGACCAGTTGGTTTTCTGTGCACGCGGTCCGCATGGGAAGGCGTCTGGTCTTCCAATGCGGTGCCATCCTGGCGCTGCTGTCCAGTTCCGCCCGGCCGGCCAATTCCCCAGAACAGCGACCCCCTGGGGCCATGATTTTCCTCCGCCCGGCCGGCCGACGGGCCGACCAGTTTTTCCGCCTAATTGGCCCATGTACCAGGTCGCGGTTTCTCCCTCACAACCGGCGCGATGACGTCGACCTCCTTTGTCGGTTACCCGGCACTGCGAGACGGCTTCGTGCCTCCTCCACCATCAATTGCCGATTCTAGAATAATAAACGAGAGCAATTGAGGGTTGTCGGGCCGTGTTCGTTCGGCCCACACCCTCCGCATAAAATGATAACAATCGGCCATATTTAAAGAAACATTTCCCAACAATTACGTGGTACGTAAACATACACTTTCAAGAATAAAACCCTACCTCGAAAAGAAGTTCGCGGTTGTCAAGCGTCGTGAATGACGGTGTCGTTTCCATTTTCATCGGTGTGAACCTGAGGAAGTGGTGTATCCTTTTTTGTCATAGAGAGAGGAATAGAAGGCACCCCGTCATTAGCGAGTTCCCGAATTGTGGTCTCCTCCCTTTCCGCGGAGGAAGAAGAGGTTGAAAAACCATGGTCACCGAGTAGACGTTTTTCATCAGAGAGTTGGAATTAATCAACAAAGGAGACGAAGCATTCTTCCAAACTCCAGAAATTTCTCCCCCAAAATCTCAGCAAAAAAATCCAACCAAAAATAAAATCAGGCTTCTCCTTATTTTATTTAATCATTCCAAGCATTAAAAAATAAATAATTCAAACAATTAATTAATTAATTGATGTGGTTCAATTAATTTTTTATAGAGTGTTGTCAAGAGTGAAGAGGTAGAGAGAGAGAAGGTGGAAAGGTTTCACAAGTAATGAGGAGTTTACAAAATTAAGAGGGGGTTTAACGAGTTTTAGGGAATGTGATGGGTTGGGGCTCATGTGGCCCCAACCTTACATTTATATTAACAAGGGTAGTTAGGTACTAGTAGGTCCCACTCGAACTCCCCCATGTAGGATAAAACCACCATTTATTTAAAAATAAAATTGTCCCACAATTTTACTCACATCTCATTTATTCAAAAAAAAATAACTTCCCCTCCCATGCAAACACAATTACAGTAAAGGTCCCCCTAAGAAATTTTTGGCGCTACGAGTTCATCATTTCCCTCATAAATCAATTCCGAGCACTGGTTCAAAAGATACAAAACCCCTCTCATTCGTTCATAGAACTTGCCCGAGATGAATTTGGAAAATTATTTCGGGCACACCGGGCCTCAGAATTAGGTGCTGTCAGAAACTGTGTACTCGTAAAATCCCAAATAATTTATGAAAAAACATTCCTTGAAATTTATGGGTCTTTAAATTACCCCCCCCCCCCTCCAGGATTTACATCCCTGTAAAGCTACAACATTAATTAGGGGAACAAATGAGGGTAGTGAGCATGCATCTGAGCCTCCTGCTCCCATGTGCTCTCCTAGAGGTTCTCGTGTTGCCACCATATGCGCACTAGAGGAATCCACCATCCACGTAGGACCCTCTCTTGTTGATCCTTGATTTCCACCGAGACATCCGTGAATGTCGCCCTGTCATCAATATCTATCTCCCCATGATCAATGATATGCGTCGTGTCGTGCAACTATCTCCTCAGCTGAGATACATGGAAGACGTCGTGCACCCGGTGCAACTGAGGTAGGAGGGTCAGGCAGTAAAACACCTCGCCTACCCTACTGAAGACCTATAATAGTCCGTTTAGTGCGAAGATAACTTGCCACCCCTAGAAAATCTTCTTAATCCACGTCGAGGTGAGACACATAAGAAAATATGGTCTCTATCCCCGAACAATAGTGGTCTCCGAATCCTATCAGAATAGGACTTCTATCTGCTCTATGAAGTCCTCATCCTCTCCAGGATGATCTGCACCTTCTCCGTCATAGCCTGACCCATCTCTGGTCCTACGAGTGCTGACACCCTAGGGTCAGTCCATCACAGAGGTGATCTGAAAGGTTGTCTGTACAATGCTTCGTATGGAGCCATCCAAATGGTGGAGTGGTAGATATTGTTGTACGCAAACTCCACCAAATGTTGGTGACCCTCCCAAATACGACCAAAGTCAAGGACACATGCACAGAGCATGTCCTCGAGTGTTTGAATAACCCTATCTATCTGGCCATCCGTCTGAGGATGAAAGGTGGTGGTCAGGCGTAGCTGCCTCATTAATGCCACCTGCAACCCCTTCCCAAGCCGAGAAGTAAATCGAGTGTCTCGATCGGAGATGATAGATGATGGCACACCATGGAGCCGTACGATCTTCTGAACATAGAGGCGTCCCAAGATCTCTACTGAGCCATTCTCTATGATAGGTTGGAAGTGGGCTGACATGGTGAGTCAGTCGACGATCACCTAGATGGAGTCGTGTCCTCTGAAATTATGTGGAATCCCCATTATGAAATCCATGGATATCCCATCCCACTTCCACTTCGGGACCTCTAAGGGCTGTACAAAACCAACAGGTACCTGGTGCTCTGTCTTCACCTGCTGGTAGGTGAGGCATCATGAAATGAACGGAGCTACGACCTTCTTCATACCCATCCACCAGGGTTGTCGTCTGAGTTCTTGGTACATCTTCGCCACTCTTGGATGTACCGCAAGAGGGGATGTCTGAAACTCCCTCAGCACTTCCTTCTTTAGTGAAACTGGTACCATGGTACATTCCATGAAGAGGACGACGTGCTCTCCTCCAATAGAAAATCCATTAGGTTCCAGTCCTTTGGATATCTATGCACGTCACGTCTCACAATCGACGTCCCCACATTGTGCCTCCCCGACCCACTAAAGAAGTGGAGGAGTGACTGTGAGTGACTGTAGAATGGTTGCTCCATCTCTATCCATGATGGATATCTACAACGCGGATAACTACTCTATCACCTCTCCAATTAACTGAATGAACATTCTCCTGCTGAGAGTATCAGCTTCTACATTCCCCTTATTAGGAGTATAGACTATATCAAAGTCATAGTCCTAGAGGAATTAGAGCCATCAATGATGTCTAAGGTTTACGTACTTCTACGAGAAGATGTACCTGATACTCTGGTGGTCAGAGTAGACTATAAAAAGATCACCAATCAGGTAGTGCCACCACATATTCAAGGCAAAGACCACTGCTTCTAACTCCAGTTCATGGGTAGCATAGTTCTTCTCATGCTGCCTCAACTATGGTGAACCATATGCAATCGCTGCTCACTCCTGCATCAGGACACACCTGAGTCTGGTCCGTGATGAGTCATAGTAATCAATGTACTCAATGCCCTCCTCTGGTAGCCTCAGGAGGGGCGCACTGGTCAATCTCTCTCTTAGCTCCTGAAAGCTTTGCTGGAATCTATCTGACCACACGAAGGGTTTCCCTTTCTTCGACAAAGCTAAAAGCAGTGCTACAAACAATGGAGAAGTCTGGAACAAATCTCTTATAGTACCCAGCCATACCTATGAAGCTCCGCTCCTCAGTCTTACTCTTGGGTGGTTACCAAGCTAGTACATCCTCAATCTTCGCTAGGACCAATGCAATCCCAGCCTCCGAGATGACGAGTCCCAAGAAATGAACCTCACGAATCTACAACTGGCACTTCGAGAGCTTACGATAAAGATGGTTCTCTTGGAGTGTATCCAGTAAAACCTGTAAGCGTTAGGCGTGGTCCTCCTTAGTGGTCGAGTAAATCCGAATGTCGTCGATGAAGAATATGACAAATCAATCGAGGTAAGGTTAGAAGATCCTATTCATGAGACTCATGAACACTACAGGAGCGTTGGTTACGCCGAAGGGCATAACCAAGAACTCATAGTGGCCATAACGACACCTGAAGGACATATTTTGTGCATCCTCATCTCGATCTCTGAGATGATGATAGCATGAAATGTGGTCTATTTTCGATAACCATCGTGCTCTCTTGAGCTGATCAAATTGGGTTTCAATACTCTGGAGTGGGTACTTGTTATTCATGGTCACCTGGTTCAGGCGACGGTAGTCGACACACAGTCACAAACTCTCGTCCACCTTCTTGGCAAACAGAATCGGTGAAGACCAGGGTGAAACAATACGTCGAATGAATATCATGCCCCGCAAGTCTTCTAGCTGTACCCATAGCTCAAGAAGCTCGGTGGGAGCCATCCGATATTCTGGAGTAGATATCAGTGTTATCCCATGGTACATGTCGATGTATAAGTCTACCTCTCTGTGAGGAGGTAGTCCTGGAATGTCGTCAAGAAAATCGTCCGCATACTGATCTACCAAAACAGGAAAACTCAGTCTCCGCACATCAACAGATCCGAGGATGAGACTAGCCAACTGATGTGTGATCGGCTATCCTCTCCTCTTCATAAGTCCATCTTGCACTGTAAGGGCTCCCTTCTCGCCAGTGAAGGTGAACCTGCTCCCATCTATGTGGACACACCACACTTTGCGCCTAAAACAGAAGATCATGGCATGGAATGTAGATAACCAATCCATACCCAAGATGACGTCATAAGGCCTCAACGCCGCTACAAGAAGATCCCAGCCGAAACTCTCACCTCCGAGATTATGCACACAATATCAGCACCAATGCGTAATTGTCAACTCAACTCCTGTAGGAGTCTCTAGCCATATGGATTGATCCAACAGCTCCATCGGAACCTTCGAGCTCCGAAAAATGGCAGCGTAAATGAAATAATGACTCGTTAATGTGTCTATAAGAACTGTAGAAAAGTTGGAGTAGACATAGATAGTACCTCGAATCATCTCAGGTGCACCGTGGTCATTAGCCTCCACTGCCTAGAGCTGGGCCGAACTCTGTCTAACAGCTCCCTCTGGTCGAGGTGGACCTCCTTGTGTTGGTATTGGTAGAGCCTCATAGCATCGCCCACCACCCGCTACTCAGCCAGATCCTCTGCCTCGTCCGCCATCTCCCTGTGAATCACCACGGTCAAACCCTTGCCTCTTCCAGAGTGGTCCTCAACTGTCTTCTGCTCCTCTGGAATGTGAGTTGGACAATCCCGAGCCATGTGCCCATGCCTCCCACATGCATAACTCTGTCTACCTCTCATATGACTAGCTCGGCTACGTGTTCCCCACACATCCGAACAAGTATCCTGAGATCGCCCACCTAATGGCCTGGTCCTCTTGGACCTCTATGACGTATGTCTACTGCCATTTGTAGAAGACTCTGCTACGTGTCGCACAGCGGTGGGTCTCCCTACTGGTGTTCGGTAAGCAAGAAAACTCTCCACAAGAAGGGATCGCTCCACTACTCCTGCCTGCGTCGGAATGCTGAGGGAGATCATCGAAGACCTGATCTCATGCTTCAGTCCCTGCTCAAAGGTCTGGGCCTAGAAGAATGGTTCTCGTACCATGTCCGTGATGTAGCGCAAGAGGTCATTAAATCTCACCGAGTATTGGCCTACTGATTTGCTACCTTACCGCATTTTTAGTAACTCCTAGATGCGCACCACACGAATGGTGGCTGGAACAGACTCTGAGTAGAAGAGGTTCTCGAAGTCCTGCCAATGTAGAGATTCCTCGTCGTGCACCTGGAACATCAAGATCCACCATCTACCTACTTCTGCATGTAGTAGACATGCGGCAAGGATCACCATAATGTCTGCTGGTGTCCCTACCAATCTGATGACTCTGACGATAGCCTCTAGCCATTCATCGGTTCCCTGAGGCTTCGTCTCTTCGCGGAACCTGGGCTGCCTCTGTCACTGAAACTCATGCAGCGCACTCAGGTGGCATGCACTCTCCGCTGTAGGGGCCGGTAGTATAGGTGGCCGAGTGAGTAGAGGTAACGCTGGTGCCTCCGCTGTAATGGGGACCTACACCAAGGCCTTGTCGCTCGATGGGGTTCCATGTCACACGTAACTAGGAACCCTAGCTGGCTGCCATCATGGGGCCATCTTGAAAAGAAACAGATGCTCCATAGATAATACAATATACCCGGTGAACTGACACAAAGTAATCACAAATAAAACTTTTGAAACACCCATGAAATCAATGTTTTCGTGCACTGAGTCAGAAATCAGAAATCAGGGTCCTGGTGTATGTATACGTCGGCCGTCGCACAAACATTTTACTCCCTGGACTGATAACCACACTCAATACTCTAAACACTATTGCTTCACAGAGAAGAAATTATCAGAGTCCTCAGTTCTTAGGTAGAACCGACTCCTCTGATACCAAATTGTCACGACCCATCCTCTGGACCCGTGCCATGACTACCCCAAGCCCGCCATTTATAGGACATGGGCTGTCGACTAGCACCAAAGGCGTAAATCCCGATAATGGGAAGGAATTTCGTTTATATAAGTAAACAACACACAATAGAGTACGCAGGTGAAATAATCACTAAGTAAAATCTGGGTACAAAAGTAAGTGCTGAAAAGTAAATGGGCCAGAATACAAACCCAACATAATGTACAGTAAAACTGAAAAGAAAGTATAGCAGTAATAATGTAAATCTGCAATGACTGAGTCGTCCTCCGGCTAACCCACCTAAAGGGTGAGTACAGATGGTCTCCTCAGCTCCTCTGGTACAGTCGTCCGCTCCGTGTACGTCCGACCATGTAGTCCACACCCAGGTACCATCTAGCTCTACAAGACTCCACCACGATCAATGATCTCCGTCATCTGCACCCAACACAATGTAGCGCGGGCATATCCCATGCAGGGGTGAGTATTCAATACTCAGTAGGGACCCCGAGACCCCCGATGGTCTCCCAGAATCCACGAAGGATAAACCAAAAAGGAAAGATAAAATATTGATGTAACAACCAACCCTACCTAGATATATTCCCATACATATACATAAGTCATCAATTCCAGTTCGGATCCAACTCACGAGCCAAAGTACAACCCAGTCAACACAGGAAAGCACAACCCAGTCAACACAGGAAAGCAAGTCAATCACATCGATGACAATGATTAAAAATCAAGACTCAGCTCACACATGAATAGAACATTCGAAGAGGGCCGTAGATGATTAGACGTAGCCTCTGAATCATCTCCTCTACCGAACCCACGTAGGTTCCAAGTACAGTAGTCGTCACTGCCAAACCCACGTAGGATCCAAGTACAGTAACCCTCACTGCCAAACCCACATAGGATCCAAGTAGAGTCTTCATCACTGACAAACCCATGGAGGATCCAAGTATACTCTTCCTCGCTGCCGAACACACGTAGCATCCATGTACAATCGTCATCGTCGTCGAAGTCGCAGCCAGCTCAAGGGTTCCCGCACACAGAACGTTCGATTCTAGGAGGATCCGCTCCACGAGCCAAGGGTTCGATACATCAACTGTCACGAAGTCCAATTTTGATGTATCCCAAAGTTCTGTATTGTCAATAGGAACTCAACACAACAGACATTGCGTCAATCGGACGCCCGGTCTGATAAATATTGGCTTTTCCGTTTTAGGGGCCCTGTAAAAAATATGCTCATTTCTAAACCAGATGGTATCCACATCTGTCCAAAACTCACTTACAATATTTTAAAAGAACGCTCTCGCCATAAGGGTCCAAATTTTGCAGAAGGTGCATCAATCAGACGTGCGGTCTTTATGTTATTTCTGTTTAAGTGATTAATAGGCCCGACCTATTTAGCCTAGTGGGCCGAAGGGTCGGGTTAACCCAGTTTGACAGGTCCGACCTACCAGGGGTGTTGGACCGGTCCGAAGGAAAACTGAACTTGGCCCGTAGGGGCATGGCCGGGCCCGAAGTGGCACGTCCTGACCCAAAGTGGTGCTGCCCGGCCCGACGAGGCGCAACGCGGCCCGGCTGGATCGGTCGGTAGCTGAGCGGCTCGGCCGAACGCCAAGAGGGTTCCAGGGGGGCAGCCCCCTCGGTTGTCTGCACCAGCGGCGCTAAGCGGCATCGCCCTTCCCCAAACCGGCCGGCTAGTTTGGACGACCTTCTGCGCTCGTAGCCTACATGGGCGGGCCGCCTGTCTTCCAGCGTGGTGCCCTCCTGGCACCGCAGTCTAGCTCCGCCAGGCCGGACGACGGGCCCGCCGGTTCACTAGCGCGGTGCCCCCCTGGTGCCGCAGTTCCTCCTACCCAACCGACATAATGGCGTCGACCTCCTT
Organism: Viscum album; assembly: GCA_963277665.1. Classification (NCBI taxonomy): domain Eukaryota; kingdom Viridiplantae; phylum Streptophyta; class Magnoliopsida; order Santalales; family Viscaceae; genus Viscum; species Viscum album. Next base: position 605,598,722 of record OY728122.1, read on the forward strand.
TGTCGTGTACTCGGCATGGCACGACAGCATTGTTCCTCCTCCGCCTTCGATTGCTGATTATAGAATAATAAATGAGAACAACGGAGGGTTGTCGGGCCGTGTTCCTTTGGCCCTCACCCTCCACATAAAATGATAAAAATCATCCATATTTAAACAATGATATCCAATGAGTACGGGGTACGTAAAAGTCCACTTTCATGAATAAACCCCTACCTCAAAAAGATGTTTGCAGTTGTCAAGCACCGTGAATGACTGTTCCATTTCTGTCGTCGTCGGTGTTCACCTAAGGAAGTGATGTCTCCCATTTTGTCACGGAGAGAAGCATAGAAAGCGCCCCATTGTTAGAATGTTCTCGCTTCAGTGTCTCCTCCCTTGCCATGGAGGAAGAAGAGGATGAAGAAGTGTTGTCGCCGAGTCGATGTTCTTCGTCGTAGAGTTGTCGTTCTTCAACAAAGGAGATGAAGCGCTCTTCAAAACACAAGATCTTGATCACCAAAATCTCAACACAACAAGCTAACCAAAAATAAAATAAGGCTTCTCCTAATTTTATTTATCCATTCCATGCATTCATAAATTAAAAATTAAAACACATAATTAATTAATTGAAGTGGTTATATTATTTTATTAATGTGTGTTGGAAAGCGTTAAGAGGGAGAGAAAGAGAAGGTTGAAAGGTTTCACAAGTAATGAAGATTTTACAAAATTAAAACGGGGTTTAAGGAGTTTTATGGAATGTGAAGGGTTGGGGCTCGTGTGGGCACCATCTCACATTTATATTCACATGGGTAGTTAGGTTCTAGTGGGTCCCACTATAACTCCCCCATGTAGGATAAAACCAACTTAGATATAAAAATAAAATTGTTCCACAATTTTATTCACTTCTCATTTAATCCATTAAAATTTAACTTCCCCTCCCTTGAAAACACAATTACGGTTATGGTCCCCCTAAGCAATTACCGATGCTACGAGTTCATCGGTGCCCTCAGATTTCAATTCTGAGCACCTGTAAAAAAATATAAAAAAACCCACTCATTCGTTCACTGAATATACCCGAGCAAAATTTTGAAAAATTATTCAGGGCACAAGGGGCATCAGAATCAGGTGCCGTCAAAAACTGCGTACTTGTAAAATCCCAATGAATTTAAGAAAAAAATTTCCTTGAAATTTATGGGTCTTTGCATAGTGTTTATAACCAGAGGATGCGACTAACATGCAGGCTAGTGGCTTGAAGAGACGAATATGATCTGTAGAGTCTAGTGGGGTCCGCATGTTAGACAACGGTCAGCTGCCTCAGTCGGCGCATGTAGGCACAAGACAAAGGCCTATTTGAATCCGTGTTGGAGGAGATATGGCCTACACTCCTTGGCGACAGGAGGCGGTTCGGGCATCCCAGCGGGGTGGGTTAGACTGGACGCAGACCCGAATGACCCATTTTCATAAAAATGGGCATAAATTTCAAAATGTACATTCGATTGATGATCCGTTAGTAGAGTTGGAATTCTATTGATGAGGAGGTTCTTTTGAGGTTATATAATGAGGGTTTATTGGATGTTTAAATTTGAAGAATTTCTTGAGAATTGGATTCTCCCTGAATCAGTTGCACTACATTTGGGAATCCTACAACTTGCTGTGACCCAAAGACGACTAATGTGTGGGTCTAGGTGACCCTTCATACCTAGATAATAAGTATCCCTATGTGGACCAGTTAAAGAGGCTCAATGTGAACCAGCTACAAGAAGATCTCAACGAACCATCAATAACCAGCCCTATGTGGAACAATTATAAAGAGCCCGATGTCGACCATCTACGATGGCCTATGAGGGGAGTGACTCTATGTGACCCAGTAGACCTACGGTGGGGAGTTGATCTGTGTTCCCAAATATACCCACAGAACTCATTAGGAATGGGAACCTCATCATTCAATGGTGTTAAGTTTTATGACTGATAGTCTTTCTTTTCATAGATTAGATTATACCTACATGAGCTGACAATACCTTGTACATACTCTCCATTGTGAACTTTCCCTTGTTTTATGAGGCCCTTATGGAGTATTATGTTACTCACCCCTAATCGGGCCCCACATACACATGTTCTATAGGGGGCAAATGATATGCACTTCGATAGACACCTTGGTGTCCTAGGACTAGGCATTGCCCAATGAGGTACGAAAAGAGGGAAATGCTTCTACAACATCTGGAATCAACTATTTTCCTACCATATAGGTGGGGTTATTCAAATGACGACCTTTAAATGATCATTTTTTACTTTAATATTATTTGTTTTTCTTTTGACGGGAAATAATTCTGGACTATTTGACTTTGAACATATACCATTACATAGGGGTTGTTTTAGTATAATGCATGTTTTTTCTTTTCTAATTTTTTGGATGTGGTTGTGTGTTCATTTGTATAGGAACTTAGAAAATTTCCTCCCACTCATGTGATAATGTATTTTTAACTAGACTCCATCCAGTGGTCATTGGGGAGGCATGCTTTGGGTAGTCACAAGACGGACCCTAGAGGACAGTCCATGACAATAACATAGGAACAAGACAAGAGTTTTCATATAAACATATGTATTGGAAATGATGTCCTTAGTATAAAAATATCTCTTCCATGATTAAAATAGTGTATTGGGTTTTCTACTAAATCCATCATAGTAGTTATGTTTAACTAGCAAGACTATCACAGTGAACAAAGTCCCTAATTTAATTGGGAGGACTCCCCTTATAATCATTTTTATCTGATGAGATATACATATTTATTAAATGTATTGGAGGGAAATATAATTCAGGTACCAATAACCAAATAATGAAAATAAATCGTACGTGTTCCACATGATCATAAAACATCCATCATATCACAAACTTTGAAATTAAATTGGATTAATTAGAATGTCATCATTGAGTAACCCATGAAAATTAATATAGTATTATAAACATTCAATAAATTCATCATATAAGATGTTGTAGAGTATAATCATGTTTCATATATATATTATCATCACAATCATAATCAATACAGATAATTAACATGGATGGAAACATGGGATCTTATCAACAATAAATACTTTTTAACATCAAAGGTTGAATTCTTAGATGGATAGTAACTTTATAATATCACATAGTGTATATTGATATTAGGATTTGACATTAAAATTATACACTAACAAACAAACGTAACCTTTGAATATTTGTTTAAAAGTAAAAAAATATCACATCAAAAAATGAAAATAAGATACTTTTCAAACAATTATTAAAAATAAAAACATGGGTATAAATTTATTCAATAAATCGATAGATACTATTAAAAAAATTATGAAAACATATTTAAAAAAATTTCATGGAAGTGAATGTATTTTTTTACCAAAGAGATTAATAAGGTAATTTTTCTTAAAAAACATCTAGTGGTCACTTTTGTTATTAAAGTGGAGAAAAGTAAAGGAAACAATTTATTTTGAATAAAAAATCGAGGAGAAGATAAATAAAATATATTTATCAAATAATGATCATATAATTTATTTAATAAAGATGAATTATAAGAAATGTTTATTAAAATAGTATAGAAACCTAAATCACATATCGTATTTGAAAATTTTTGTATCCTAGAACCATGATAGATGGAATTTAAATTAAACATAAAAATATAATTAAAATAAGGATATTAATGATATAACATGTCAAATAGGGTGTATATAAACCTCATAAAATATCTTGTATTCATAAAAAACTTTTTTATCATAAAAGGAAATTTGAGACGGCAAAACATTACCTCAATATCAAATTTCTTCGTACATGTTTGAGCCTCTAGTATTATAAATAAAATTTTATTATATATCTATTAAAATGTAAATAATCATATATTACATAGTATAAAAGGTTTAATTATAACTAATTTTCACCATTTTTTTAATTTTTTTATTAAATAACTATTCTTAGTGATGACTGCCTTATTTTACATTTAAGCTTATGTTCTGTAGTTTTTGTCCCTCAAATTAATCTTGGATCAATAATTTTGAGAATTTTAATAATTAAATAAATTTTTTATATATTAATTTTATAATAATTACATTCTCCCATAATAGTTAGATTCTGAAAAGATAAATTACATCCTTTTTGTAGATGGAGGACCATATGTACCGATTAATGTTTTTTTTCATTTTTTAACAGATGGAATAAAATAAAGTTAAACAATAATTAACCTTTATGGAATATTTATAATATCATATATACATATATATTATATTTATTAATTTAATTTTTCCTTATTACGATCCATTTGAATATGAAATGATGAACAAACTGTATCACTTTATGAAGGTGGTAGTCCACATGTATGCACAAGCAAGGTTATCATTTTCCAATGGATCATAAGGTAAGAATGTATATGTGATATTTTAATTAAAATAGTATAATTATTTTATAAATATATAATATATATATAAATACACCTAAATACAATATTATATCAAGCCTTGAGATTCAATGATGTAAAATGACATTCATCTATTTGTGGGGAGATATTCCACCGTACAGTCGATCGACAGTTTCGTTTCCTATTTGGGGGGAAATGAGATTAATATAGGTTATTAAATTAAAGTAATAATTTATATATATATTTTATATTTTGGTTTTATTATTTAATCATGTTATAATAATATTTCTAGGGGTAAAAGAAGTAATAAAACAAAACATCTTGTTTAATAAAAACAGTTCTACTTTTGACAATATCTTTATGTTTCTTATAAAAAACAATCCTAGTAGGGTTTTATATTAATAAGAGTACTCTAGTAAATGGATTGAGAATTATGTAACATATTTTTTAGTTATTGGAAATGAAAGACTATTTTTGAATTTGATAAAAATAGGAGGTGAACTTTTATATGTGAGGGGAGGGGAACTGTATGAATTCCCTAAAAGATTAATATTTAAAAATACAATTCTCTATCCATATGATTCAAAATGGATATAAATTTGAATATAAGTTAAAATGATGTCTAAATAACATCATCCAATAGAATTTTGAGTGTCTTATGTTGTGTTTTAAACCTTATAGTTTGGATTAACCATGTAGTTAACATATATTATCCTTAACCGTGGTAATATATATTTTCACTCTTAAAGGAATATTATTTTATTTAAAATGTCAAAAATGGATCTTTAATAGTCATGGGATTAAATTTTAATCCATTTCTTGTTCACCTTATAATTTATAAAAATTTTTATATAATTTAATAAAATATTATTTTAAAAAATATTATTAGTGTCAATTTTGACATTATTCATTTTATTTGACATTAAATATATCATGAAAAATATGGGATTAAAGTAATGAAAAGTTGCATAACTAAAATATGTAATATATATCCATAAAATTCATGGTACATTATAAATCATTCAAATTAGGGTAAATCTGTTCTTTATAAAAATTATATATTATTTGACATCATGAAAATAATTTTATTATTCTTAATACCCCGTTATAATAATTTAACTACTTGTTTTTTCAAAATGGTAACACATAAGTGATTTTTTAAAGAGGGAAAAATTTTATCTTTTTCATTGCTTAAAATATTATATAGGTGACCTTCATGGGATAATGTCACATAAAAAATAATTTTCATGAATAAAGAGATAATGTCCTATATAAATTAATTCAATATGAATTAAATAAAACATGGTGGCCCTATCACTTTGTTTTAACCAAAGTAAACTTGATTGACCCTTTTACAGAGGTGATGAATTTTTTTTGATTTCTATCTATTTTAAATGTATATGTTAATATTATTTAATATTGTTAATTATTTTTATTTATAATATAGAATACAATTTACCATATTCAATATCTATATGTTTCTTAACTAATTTTATTTGTGTCCCATAAATTTCATTGAATAAAATAGTTTTCATGAAAATGCATTTTTGACTGAAAAGATGATTTTACAGTAACTCTTTGATTTGTAATATTAAATATAATAATTTCAATTCACATATTTAAACATGTAATATAGAATTATAATTTAAATATTTTGTCATTAGGAATTATTTTAATTGATTAAAATGGAAAACAATTATGCACTAATTTTTTTTTCAGAATAACAAAGTAGTCTTTTTTTGAATAAAAATACATATACACTAGAATCATGGAATTAATTTATTAAATTTAAATTAATTAGAATTTTATATATAAAATGAATCATATTTATCTCGAATACTAAATCTGAAATATAATTATTCAAAAAATTACTTAATTTAATGAATATATAAAATAAAATTTTACAAATATCAATATTTTTCACAATTAACTAATAATAAAAAAAATTATGGTCAAAAACATTTATTGGAAAGGAATAGAATTAGGGGAGATGAGATATAGCTTTTGAAATAGAAAAAATCCCTCATTAAGGAAACATTAATATACCTATAATTTATTTAATTTGTTATCCCCATCCTACATTCATCATCATGAAAATCATTTCCACTGTATCGGCCATGCCCACAACATCGACCTCTAAAATGATGAAATCTCCTAAAATATTTCACTAATATAAAAATACTCTCAATGTCAAAATCTGTGTTATATTATCTTACAACATATTCAATCAAAATCCTCTTTAATATTTATTTAGTTTAGGTTTTATAATTTCCTTTCTTTCTGAGGATCTCTATCTCACCTTCCTAGCCATCTACTCTAGAAACCGGTATTCTATCTTGTTTCTGTTCAGTATGGGAAATCATGAAATACAAAGTGGTTTTGAGTTGTAAAATGCAGTTTTCCAAAAGTTTCATATGAATCATGTTCATTAGATTCCAAGGATTACACATTCCACTGAAACGGTACCATTATTATGAAAAATAATATTCAAGTCACATTCTATGAATAGGTATACCATCAAAATAATGATAATTTGATTCTTTTATATCATTTGTATTCATAGGATATTCTGAATACATGTTTCATTTACCTTTTTGAGTCCATGATGAAATCATTTTTTATTGCCTTAACATTTTATCAACTAATTATTGTATAACACCAAAATTAACCAATTGATCATACATTATAACAACATCAGGTTCATCATCCATATCCAAATGATTTCCAAAGATATCTATTGTGGTTATGCGATCCTTCTCATTATTAGACGTTGTCTTTTACCCCCTTAAAGAATCCATTTTTTCCTCAGCTAGGGGAAATTCCAACTATACAATCAAATACATTATTCATGTTAGAATAATAAAATTCTAATAGAGAGGTATGTAACAGCTTGTGATATTGAACATATTTTGTTAGAGGGTCAAAAATATTTGATAATTAATATATAAATTAATTACTAGAATTTAGAAACTACCTTTTCTTCTCCTCTTTTACACCAACAATATTCAAATACTAATTATTTTACAAAAATTTAAAGCCATTTAAAATTGGTTTAGCTGAGATAACACCCTATTAAACAATGTACTCTTTTCGAGGATCAATCCACATAATGATTTCTTATTGATCTTCATCACCAACATAAAAAAATTCTTCCACTTTTTTACAAGTACTATTAGTAGGACCCCTTATAGATCATAACTCAAATATCATATATCTAAAAAAAGTTTCTATTAGATTCTATATTTTATGAAATGAAATACATGAATAATGTAATATTTTCGTAGCATACATGGTGGTGAATATCATCATACGAGGTAGAGAGAAATACCTAATCAATAAGGGTAGAATTATTATCAAATTCAATGATGATAAGGGAAACATAACAAAAAGGAAATGTATACATGGATCGATACTTTTAAATGGTGATACCCAGAGAAAATGAAACATAGAACATAATGTAAGGATAAAATAGAGCCTTGTTCCAACCCAAGATCTTGATCCATATATAAGAATTAATTTTATCAAGGGAGAAGGTATTTTAATGAACATGACTCTCTTATATAGAACAATCTTCTAGTATTAATGTGAAATATCTAGTACCATATTATTGTCACTTCTTCTTAAAAAATGATATGAATGCATCCTTTCCTGATTGGGATACAACCCCAATATGAAAAAAACCTATACCATATAATGTATTTTCAAAATATCATAAACTTCTAGTGGACTCTCACATGTGGGTATGGTAAGTGACAAAATGATCAATAGTTTGAAAATTTCAATCCAAATTCAATGAATTTTTATTGAATTTTACATGTGTGATAGAACCCTTACAGATGATACATTATAGGGTAGCATCATTCACGATTGACAAATAGTGAAGAGAACCCCCATCATTCTTGGTCGTCAAACTTGCATGGTTTTTTTTACCAACTCAATTATTTAGTATACATATGAGAAACAATGATCATCTAGAATAATCAAACTAAAGTGATTTGGAAGACACATAAGGAAATGGTTCCCTAACCACCATAATCTCCCCTGAACTATACCTTCTAGGACCCCTTTCCATCTTCATTACCATAATTTTTCATTAATGACTGGAAAAAGTATTTTATTTAATTTCTGAAAATTCCACCAAAAGATAATTTTGATTATATTAATTTCAGAAATTATGTACTTTTAATAAAATACCATTTCTAAATGTGGAAGAAATTTATTACATTAACCATATGAAAAATTCAATAAAAGTAATTTTGATGAAAAAATATTTTGAAAATAAAACGAATTTACTAAAAATAGTGTGATTATTTCCAAATAATTAATAATTTTTTTAATCTATAATATTAAAAATATATATTATAATGTTTATAATCCTATTTATAGCCACAATTTAACTACTAGATTTTAACAAAAATATTTTATAGTATAGTTCTCAAGTAGTTTAATCATGGAGTTCTCTATCATATAACTTATTAAATATAATGTCATTCTTTTAAAATATTATGTTGTTATATTATCAATCCAATAAAAAAATTTACCACGAAATTTTTAATTGATCGCAACAATTTAGGGTGTAATATTTAAAAAAACTCTTTTCTGTTAAACGCACATCATAATTCGGGATAATAAATCATCAACAAAAAATAGGGAACCAAAAATATAAAGGTCGTCAAGAATAAGAGAAAAATATGTTAATAAATAGGATAACATTAATGGGATGTGAAAATATATAGATTATGGATAAAAAGGACCAATGATTCATATATAGTGACATCTAAAATGTTCTGCATAAATTTAAGGACCATAAATCACTGAATCTATGATGGGTTGGAAGACCATTTATTCATCATATTTGAAATAAATTGTATATTATTTTTATTTCAAGATACATTTATGAATGATAAGGGATTATTTTAATTTCATAATAGTAATAATAATAAAATATACATAGTTTATATATATTTATCATCAAATAAAAATTTAATCCTTTGGTTATTCTTCGATCAATTCCCACTCCACATCATACTCTTTGAAATGAATATCCATTATTAATTTTTTTATGTATGAATCAATAAAATTAATTTTTAATAGATCATGTATTCCATAAAATTATTATTATTATTTAATTATGAATATAGTTAGCACTGAATTAAAAAAGGTCAATAAAAGTTATCCATCCTAGCTAAATATTATTCATTAATCTCTAAATCCTGAAAAATAACACCCAAAACTACACTTAAGCAATCCCATAACCAGTTATCCTAAAGAATACTCTAAAATATTTCTAAAAAAATTAATAACTGACAAATATAAAATATTTTCTCACATATTTTTTTCTAATATAATCATTAACACTTATCCCCAAACAAAATAATATTTCCCATAATGTCGCATACCCAACATGTGAATACCTTGATCGTATATCATATGGAATCATACTAATAACCTAAGTCACCATAAAACATAAATTAAAAGATAACTTACCAAAAATTTAAATATATCCCTATTAAATAAATAAAATCATAGAATATCAAATACATTTTATGAATCAAAATTGCAGAAAACTCTATCAAAAAATTAATTTTCCATGAAATCGCTAATTATTTTCAACATCACCTATACTATCTAATTTACTTCATTATTTCAAATAATCTACTTATCAAAACTAAATATTATTATTACAACATCCAAAGTATACTATTATTTATCTTTCCTCTAATATCATGTTTTCCATTAAATATCACTTTTATTTTATTCAATTTTATTGGCCATCATTATCATTCAGTAAATGCTTTCAATTTTTTAAAGAAAACTACTTCCAAAAAATACATAGATGTTTTACAATTCCAAAAACTATAATTTAATTGATGATACAATTGTAAAATATAATAATAAAATACCAATACTTGAACACTTCAATGCATCCACTATAATGATTTTCGTGGTATATGTCCGTGGATTACATGTTAACCATTAGATTAGATTTTAAACTTTGATAATTCCAATGTTCCCCAAAAAAACATCACTGAATACCTTAATAATTCATTGTTATAAATCATTCATGTATACATATAAAATATCTTCCCCTTCCTATAAGACATTCCTTAAGGTGTATCATTCCACATTTCAAACATAATAGATATTGAGACTCCTTGCCTATATTGTCTCCACGATCCATTCTTTCAGAAAATGAAATCTATATCATATTTATTGTAACTAAGAGTTAGTATAGGTGATAGTTCATTATCATATATCATTATAAATTATTTGACATAAGAAAATATCATTCTATTCATTCATCGTCATATTTGGTTACTTAAAATCACCGTATTTTACATCGCATTCAATGTTTATAGGATTAATTATAGTTTAATAAATTAACTAAAAAAAATTCATAGTTTAAGAAAAAAATAATCCTAGTGGGAAACGACATAATTTTTTTATAGGATGTATAAATCATGAAATATTGAATCAGTCTTGGACACCTTATGTTATTCATAGTTAATTCATTTTAATTATCTATAAAATTCTATTATAATAGCTCACAATGAAATTATGAATAATACCAAGCATATCACATGGGTGTGTCATACCATGTGAAAATAAAGGAAACACACATCATGAAATAGAATAATGGACAAGGTATACTGGAACAACTATTTTGAGGGTATTTTCCCCTATATGAAACTTTGAAAAAAACAATGTCCACTTATAGAATCAAAATAGGGATGCTTTTATAGGAAAAAAACACTACATTCATCCCCATAAAATATGACGTTCTGATATACGTAATATTATCGTATGGGTTCTACCAAAATTTTTTGATCATATTTTTCAATTTTTTAATCAACAATAATCTAATACTAAATACTATTATAGATGTATTTTATTCATCTAATTAACATATTAATAGATAATTATTCATTACATAACCTAACATTAAAATTCAGAATCATATTGGTCTAGTATTATTAATAAATTTGATACATAAACAGACTGTTAATCAGGGAACCACATAATAAATTTATGTTTTTTATTTTAGAGAAAACCAACATTTATGTTGGTGTTATAGGGAACTAAAATAGAAAATTCAAGTTTACATTTCATGGTTCAGTAACTAGATTATAATAGTGCATAGATTCCATTACTTAACATGGTATACTCTACATTCTAATCTTGTTTATCTCAATATATATCCACCATTAGAAAATGAATTAGAGTGATATATAATTATAATAAAACATATAACATAATTAAATAAAAAAAATCTTTTTTTCAAAGATTATAATAATTTGACATTTCATAACTTGTGATAATAAATTAATTCCATAATCATTTCATGAATTCATAACGAGTGAAAAAAATAAGCTTCATTTAAATTTCATCATATTATCATATCATAGGCCATGGAAATTAAATTAGATTCATAAAAAGCAGGTCATAATAATAATAAACCATCCAGTGGAATAATAGGGATGGAATCCTTGGATTATATCACCATTAAATATTATTTTATATTAATGGTTGTCATTTTTGATGAAAAACTAATATGAATGATTACATCGAATATTTCTTCAGAAAAATACACATCTCACTTTGAGATTAACTTTTAACGATATAAAAATTTCATTTAATTTTAATGAAGATATATTATATGAAATAAAACATGTTAATGTGTTATATATTCATAAAACCATGAGTTGGTTTATCACTTATATTTAAAAAATATTCCTTTCACATTTTTCGTAAATTGCCAAAAGTGCCACATTTAACAAACAACAAAAAGATTAATTTGGATCGAATTTAATTTTTTTAAAAATGGTTGAAATAATATTTAATGAATCATTTTATATGAGAAAAAAATTATAAAACATGGATATAGAATAGAGAATATATTCAACTAAAGAGACAAATGAAGATAAATGTTTTTGAAAATATTAATTTTCAATCTTTAGTTTTAAAGAGTTTAAAATGAAAGAAATAAATATGTTTTAACCATAAAAACAATATGGGAAGAAAAATAATATATTTTTATGATAATAGATTCATAGAGTATCCTCAAATAAAATTCATGTATAGAAAACCCCCATTAAAAAAGGATGGAAGCATAAATCCATTACTGCTTTGGAAGCATTTGGATCATAACCCCATGAATGAAAAAAATAAAATGAAACCTAAATTATAATTAAATGAATACAATTCATGATATATAATGTCATTTCTTTCTTATATACACCTCATAAGCTAATATAGGTGTATAACATGAAACATATCTCAAAAAAATACAATTTTAGATGATAAAGTCGTACCTCAATTTTAGACATAATTTGTACATGTGTAAACATCCTATACAATAAATATAAGATTCTAGTAAATATATTATAGATCCATAATCATATTTATAATACCAAACTTGATTTTATAACAACCTTATATCACCCATTTATTAACAATTCGTTATTAAAATCGCTTTTTTTCATGACAACTACATCATTTATCATGTATGTTTTGGTTCAGTAGTTTTGGTCCTTATACATTGATAATGGTAATATCCTATTAAAAACATTAAAAATGATATAAATATCATATATATTCAATATATAATTTTTTCATATATAAAATTTAGAGATATAAAAATGTATTACATCGTTCATGTAGACTGTAGGTTGTACATAAGTAAGAACATTGTATTTATTTTTTTGTCTCATGAATGAAATAAATGTGAATATTTACTCATACTTAAAATATAATTATTATATGATATATATAAATATATCATTCAATTTCAATAAATATATTCTTATTCCCACCCATATAAATTGGGAATGAAAAATGAATCACATCGCTTTATGGAGGGGGTATTTTGAACCTATGCATGAGCCACACTATCATTTTCCAATTGATTAGTAGGATAGAATGTTGATTTTATTATATATTTAAAAAATCACATTAATATCATAAATAACATATATATATATATATATATCCATATTTACATCCATATGTCACTATTGGTGATGGAAAATGAATTGCATTAGTTCTCGTGAGGGTAGTTCACTATATACATGATCAATGGTTTCCATTCCCATTTTGAGGGAATGAAGATGGATTAAGGTTATTACATAAAAATAGCAACATATTATTGTTTTTTAGATAATATTTTTATTATTCCATTATTTTATAAAATTAATTTAAGGATTTTCAATATGAAATAAAAAAAATCTCATTTAATAATGATACCTCTTTTTAGGACATCCTATGTAGGTTTTCCCCAAATTCTACCAAAGGTTTGTTATTTAGTCAAAACAAGTACACTAAGACGTGTTAATGGATGTAGTTAATGTATTTTGGATTTATATTTCTATAATTAATCTATTTAATGTTTGAATTAATTAGAAAAGGAGGTAGCATTTTATAGGTGAGAGGATTGGATCTTTTAAAATTTATGAAAATATTAAAATATAAAAATGTAATTATCTAGATATATGATTTAAAATATCCATATATTTTAAAACAAAGAATAATATGTCTAAAATAACATCAAAAATTATATTTTTATACGTATAACTTATTTTTAAATCCTATGCATTTTTTATCCACATTTATTAACCAACTTTAATATTAACTGAAGAAACAAATTTTTTATTCCTAATGGGTTATAATTTTACATATATGGTGAAAATTGGATCTTAAATGGCCATGTAATGACATTTTAAAACATATTTATTCTCCTTTTCCCATTTAAATATTATTATTTTTATTATTATTGAGAACATTAATAAAATATTAATTTTTTAAAGTATTATTATTTTAACATTTGATGGAATTCATTTAATCTTTCATTAATGAAACCAAGAAAAAAATATACATTTAATATATGAATTTATAAACTCTTTAATATTCCATATATATTAATAAAATTATGTTACCACTAAAAAAACTATAATTATTTTACATTTATTAATTTTAAAATCATTTATTTCCTTTTTCATTAAATTTAAGAAATATTGTGTTAAGGTTGTATAAGTATTAAATGTGATTATATAATAAAAAGACAATTAATAAAAAATATCATTAATATAATTTCATTTTTATAATAATTACTAATAATTTTTTTTCAAAATGTGATTTTTCCCCATATGAGCACAAAAAATATATTTATAATTAAGAGGGATATTTGGTCTTTTTCTTTGAGTAAATTATTATATAGGCCGGAATAATAAAAAAGTTCCTCAAAAACCAATATATGTCTAGCATATGGTCATAAAGATAAAAATAATTTTATATAATAAAAAATATGAATAATTATGGACATATTTGATTGTTTTAATCAATGTTAATTTTTTTTACCAATTTACTATAATGGTGATGTTTTAATATTATTATAATTAATTATAACAAAAAATTACTTTGATATTATAAAATAATTTTAATTCGATGATTTAAAATATGTAATTAATTTACCCATATTAAATATCTATATGATTTAGAAACAATTTTTATAATTATCTAGAAAACTACGATGAAAAAAATAGATTCCATAGAAAATACAATTTTCAAGGAAAAGATCGTTTCACATTTACTCTATTTCTAGTAATATTTATTATATGAATTTAAATTCATATTTAAATATTTAAATATATATATAATAAAAAACATTTAAATAATTCAAAATAATTTTCTATTTTAATAAATAAAAAATGAAATTCAGTATGCACATAAAAACCACTTTCCTATGAAATCTGGTTTTGGGAATTAAAATCTATTTAAAGAAAAAATAAATATTTTTATGTCATAAATTAAATTAATTAAACTAATATAAATAAAATGATTAATACGTAACTATATTTCCAAATTGTAAATAAAATAATTTCGTAAATTACTTGAATTAAAGAAAATAAATGTCATTATTTTCAAAAAATGATATTTTTCACTCTTCATTGAAATGATTACTTTTTCAGAGAAATCTAATAATTCCAGAATATGAAAATATTAATATTATGATTTCAAATATGATATAATTTTTAAAAAATATATTTACTAAATGTCGTATTAATTATATATATTATCAGTGGAAAATTTCAATAAAATCATTTTTGAAGAAAAGAATTTTGGAAGCATAAAAAGACATTATAAAAAATTGTATCCATATTTAAAAATCATTAGTTAATAAATTATTATTTATTTTGAACTATATATATATATATTACCTAATGTGTACAATCATATTTCTACCATCTAATTTTAACAACTAGGTCATAACAGACATATTTAAATAATATATTTTGGGAGATGTTTATGCTAAGTGGAGCATGTCGTATACGCTATTTACAATAATGTTATTATTTTAATATCCTTAGGTGTTAAAAATTTTAATTTTATATTTGTTATAAATTATTTTAAATGAATATAATAACTATTTATAATATTTTAATTATTAATTCGAAATCAATGTTTGAGAGAGGTTCCCGAAACGTATGTTGATGCTTTGATGAGCCAAGTTAATGATGGTTGGGATTTCGTTCTATGGAAATGAAATCAGACATGGTAATTTTCCATGACTCTATATTAGTATTATACTCATATATTGATTTTATATTCATGATAAATCACTATTTTATATATATGTACGTTTCATGACATATGGGATCTCGACCATAAATTGGGATGAGCAAAAATAATCCAAAAAGTCAACATGGGACAAAAAAATTTTAGAAAATGATTGATTGTGCCACATTGGTCAATTGAATGTTTGGTGGAATATTTGTATATTTTTTAGTGTTGGGTGTTTTATTTGAAGTAGAAAAAAGTTTAATTGTTAATTTTTTTAAAAGGGCATTTCAATCAAATAGAATCTTAAAAAATTTGGAAATTAATGAAATGTGTTTTGATATGGTTTAGAAAAATAATAATGGGGGTTTTCAAATGAAATTTATGATTTATATTGGACCAATGTAAAAATATGAGTAATATAGAATGTGATTCTTTCAGTAAAAGGATTGAAATGTGGATATGATTTTCTTTCCAATTAAAAGTTGGAATAGATTTGTTGAGTGGATTTCATTCATTTGAAATCATGAGGGAGATGTTTTGATTTGTAAAATATGATTTGTTTTATATGTGACCCTTGATGTTATTTACTTATATTATGGTTTCTAAATAATGGTTCATGTTAGGTGTGTTTTCCAATTTTGTTTTCATTTATTGACATTTTTTGGGTTTATCCATATCAATTTGATATACCCCTTAGGGAGGGTGGAGACTCATTTGAAGCATAATAATAAACAATGAAAATGATATGGATAGAGTTTAATATTGTTGTTGAGGTACATTAATGTGATTGAGGAACCCATTTTTGGTGTTAATTCTATAGTTAAACCATGGAAACCCATATGGGAACTCCAATATCATGTTAATCATATAGAGGATTACTCAAAGATATTGGATGTTTTCATTTCATGTGTCTGAGTAGAATTTAAATAAATATTTTTAATACTACGATGGATGTATTGGGGAGGATAGGTCATAATATTGGTTACCTAACCATTATCGTGTGTGATGAGTTAGGGAATAAGGCAACCATTATGTTATGTTTTTGATGTGATTGTAGTTATCCTTTGGAATACCATAGCTGCATGATATAAGTGGATTTATGAATTGAGATTTCCTCATGTGTGTGTAATTACACAAACACAAACATATAAATATAAATGTTATAATTAAGGTTCTGAGGTGAAATTCCAAGGGTGATGATGGTACATTGTTTTATCGAAACATGTACAATAGTTCAAATTCTATTTTTAACGCTTCCTTTTTCATGTTGGGTTTTTAGAACCGATGTGAAAATCAATAAATATTTTATTTTCACATCGGTTCATATATTACCGAGTTGAAAATAAATTTGAAATTATTTTTAATATTGTTTATATAATATCCTATATTAAAAATCATTGTTTATGACCTTTTCACAATGGTTCTAAAAACCGGTCGTGGAAAAACAGTTTTTGAAAACCGTTATTTAATAACCGACTCGGAAAACAAATATTCACAAACATTTACATTGTTTTTTTGATAACTGATGTTAAAAAATATTTTTAAAAATATACTTCATTTCCCATTATTTTATTTTAATGGTCATGGATCTGCAATGGAGTTATGAATCTGAAGTTATGGCCACCAATACATGTTCAGCTATTAAATATTTCTTTGGGAGTCCAACTTTTGATGGCCAT
Organism: Viscum album; assembly: GCA_963277665.1. Taxonomy (NCBI): domain Eukaryota; kingdom Viridiplantae; phylum Streptophyta; class Magnoliopsida; order Santalales; family Viscaceae; genus Viscum; species Viscum album. The sequence goes on from OY728122.1 coordinate 605,616,330, forward strand.
GAACCTTGATCTGTAACTATATTTTACAATGAAATCTTGCCAAAGAAATATTGTGAAATGAAATACATGTTTCAAAAAAATACATCAGTTTATTGAAAAGTGACATGAATAATTCCCTTTAACGTGGATTCTTGAAAAAACCAATGTTTAAACCTAGTTTTTCGCATCGATTTTTATAAAATTGAAGTAAAAAAGATATTTTTTCTTAACAATATTATGATAAGATAAATGAAAAATAAATGTTTTAAATTATTATAATGAAGCATATAATAAAACCAATGAGAAAATATTTTTAATATCCCTCCAAAACTGAATTTCAATTTATTTACAATGAGACCTCAAATTTTTTATTTACCCCTAAAATTTTTAAAACCATTTTTTATATTACCATCTCATTTATATGTATTCATATATATATATATATATATTAATATAATTTTATATTCATTAATCAATCATTATTCCCGTGACTCTAATTATTTGATCATCATCATTAATCCACTATTTATTATTTAAAAGATCTTGTCAATGAATATTTAAATATTTTTCCCGGATTTATTTTTTCTATGATTAGTTTTCATAATTTATTTACCATTGAATGTTTATTATTTTATTTTAATGGATAATAATTCTTATTATTATGGAAAAAATAGAAATCTTCTTTCAGATTCTAAAATTCTTTCTTAGGTGAAGCCATGGTGGGATCATTCGATCTTTCCTTATAAAAAATAAACCCCACTTTTAATGGTAATAACACATGATTCGTAACACTATTTGAGCTTTATGAGTAGTAATATCAAAGAATATGAAATTATCTAAAAGTTGATAAGTAATTTTATATCGATTTTTAAATAACCAATTTGAGAAATATATATTTAACCACATTTTTTTGTAAAATGTAATGTCTTTCATGTTAGTTTATAAAAAACCAACATGATAATCATAAAAAACCTTCTTATTAAGATTTATTTATAACCCCTATTGAAAACCCTATTTATAATATCACATTCAATGATTTATCCTCACGAACAGATGTAAAAGTTATAAATATAATGGTAAAAATAATTTTTTACTTGTGATATCCATGAGGTATATATGATTTATTTCTACATATGAGTGATTTTGGTAATTGGAGATTAAAAATGAATGGTGGAATATGTCCCTTTGTTAATAAAGGTCTGCAACCTAATTTATGGTAAGGATGTGACCCCAATGATGTGTGATAATTATCATGGATCTAGGTGGGGCTTGTTATCCGAGATATGGGTAATGGGGTCCGCCAGAGAAGTTATTGGGATGTGGATTAATAATTTTTTTGGATTGATGTAACTAAATTTCTCCAAGGTCATGAAACCCAATTCGAATAGACGAGGACATCACAATAGATGATTTATGAACAATATTAAATAATTCTATTACATTAATATATTTAATTGTTCATTGAACTACCACACATCACTGATGATTGTTTATTTAAAATAAAAAATTCATATACCTATAGATCATCCAAACAAGCATAAAAAGTCTATGGGAACTCTTATCATCCAAATCTAGTTCCTATAATAAAGATATGATAATGCGTTTAACATCTGAAAAATCACTACTACACAGATCCTTCAATCCCTGAATAATAACTTGTATTGGATCTATTAGATCTGTTTGTCCTCGCTCTATGATACAAGGAAGAAACATGAGTGGCTATTAGGTTTTTGAAATGAATAGTAACACAATTTATATCCTCCCCCAACTTATATAGTGAGATGCAAAACACACATAAATGGATCCAGCACCCCACACCCAATTTGTTTATTCCATACTAGATAATCCAAAATTACATCATATGAATTAATTAACAATTCATAAATACCTTTTATTCATTTATAACATTCTTATAATATATTATGAGATAAATTAATCTAGAAACATGACTGATCATTTCTACAAATATTAAAAGAACCATGAATATTAGAAGAATTTTTATTTGATAAATATTTTCCCTAGAATTAACTATATTTGTTGTTTATAGTTTTAATAAATAAATTAAATAACAATTATTCTAAACTCTAATAATATCCATTAATTTATTATGGTGATTTGCAAACTCAAAATATAACCCAAACATTGTGGTTGGTCCCACAATTTCCCAAACAAATATTCCATTTGAATGAGATTGAATTTTGAATATTATAAGTGTGTGAACCTGTATTACCTTATCTCTTTAAACGTGAATCCTATTCATCTATTAACATTAGATCCTAGAAACCCATCAATTCCCCTACTGAGGTAAGGAAAATTCATTTCAATGGGAACTTTTCCAAAGAACACACATTGTGTAATATAATCTCAATGTATTAAAATAACTGATAAATTATGAAAAAAAACACTATGTCATCATCCATTCTTTTTATATTCATCATTGACCTCATTGGGTGAAATTTACAATTTCTGCCATGTCCATGTATTTAGGGATGGAAATAAAATCCTGATCAACTAGGCTGTAGATATCACTTCCTTTGATAATTAAATAATTCTATCTTAATTATAAATCCAATGTCATATCATCAATGGCTCACCATATGTAAGAAACCTCACCTCAACATAATTGTTATTGTTTTTATATATCATAAAAGTACATAATAAAATAGTATTCAATGATAATAATCTAAAAATATCACCCCATTACACATGATAAAAAATAAGAACAACTAACGAGACTTGAAACATGTAGGCTTTCAATTAATGGGTTAGTCCCCGTGTCCTCATCTACTCGAGATCAACAAGTGTAAATATCATGTTGAGAAGTCACAATTTTTATGATCCCCCAACACCTGATATTCAAAGAAAATATTTTTCCTATCAACATGATGTATCTAGACCATATGAAATATTTTTAATATTACTATTACGTTATCACTAGGTTTTCATTATCGCATGGGAACCGATATAACCATTTTTATATGACATGTAATCTAAGGAATTACCTTATAAATATAGTGGAAAACATTGTATCAATATTTTTATGGAATGAAAGATACATTTAAATATATAATTGTATATTTGAAACGGTAATCAAACAACATATATTTGTTTGTTATAGGTAACCCACATACAATACACCAAATTTCACTAGAACAAACTACAATTGTATTTCAACATACTATCTCTCATGAGACAGATGCTTCTTATATGTTATGGATTTAGTCAGTGGTATTTTATGTTATCCTCTACATATAGACTACTAACAATTAATTCACATATTTTTTTAAAATCATACAATTGTTGAAATATGTAATGTGTATGATTCAACATTTTATTTGACCTATGCTCCACTGAAAGCAGCATTAATATAGTATTATCAAAATAATATTGAATAGGGTATGTACTTCTAGGCACAACATTTGTATCTAAAAATATATATGTATTTGAACTACCTCATTAACAATATTGAATTATATTATATACTCAATATATATAGTAGAGTTAGAGACCATAGGTTTCATTGAGCTTCTCCGGATGAATGCACATCCATTTTGAGAAAACATATTTCCTTACAACAATTTTAGATAATCACGATTTGTATAGAAGCATTATCAATTTATTCCCTCTATACAAGTTCCCCATATAATCTATACAAAAAGAACAAATTATTTGTACATATTATGTACTTCAGGATAGTTTTTAGAGCTACCCTTGAAACACTGATATATTATATTTATATCTAACCACCATGCTTAAAAAATTTAACATTAAATGTTGTTCATAAAATGACATAAATGATAGATCCCACTAAAAATGTGTAAGGGATTATACCCATTATTTAAATCTTTTATTATATTTGTGCACTTATTTTCATGGAGAAATTGATATAACATGAAATTGGACAAAATCTACTCTGGGATTGTTTCATATTTTACATTTTGAGTATATTTTAAAAATATGTACTTTGACTTATCTAATGCGTCCTATGGGATCTATCTTTATATATCATAATTCATGTTATATTGGCTATGTCACCTAATTAATTTATGATGAAGCATTCATTTAACCATATATTAACTTTCTATAATACTTGTACTTAATTTAAAAAAATTAATATGTAACTAAAAAATAATATCAGGAAGATAATGACATTACCACTATCTTTCTTAGAGAATAATTTCTCAATTTCATTCCGAGAGAAAGGAAATTATATTTTGGCCTCATTTAAATGAACATTCCCTAAACATAATGTGTACTTAAACCAATAATTTAATCTACACATTTCAAATAATTTATTTGAATTCAAATACTTAATGAATACTTCAGGTAGATTTATATTGACATATACATCAAAAATCCTAATTATAATTGTAGTTTTGACATTTAATTTCATTAGTTTATATTCATGGAAACATTTTTTAGAAAGTAATATGCTGATTGATTTTAGCATCAAAACCGGTGGGAAGGTTCTTACCCAGTATATTCCCTGACTTTTCCAAAATCCCTTTACAACAAGTGGTTATTTATAGTTATTTATATTACAATACATGTTCACCTTTTTCATGAATTGAAATTTACACACAATGGAATATATATTTTACATAGGATCTACCAAAATCCATACATGGTATTTTTATATAGAATACATCTCATAATTCATGATTCCTTCCATTTTGAAGCATCATTTCCATCTATTACTTCTGTATAGGATAGAGGTTCATTATTCAATAATAGTAATGTATCACCTTACACTTGGATAAGAAAAATGTAAAATTTCGGTTCTTTAACATGTTTAGTAAAGAAATTATCTACTTGTTTATTGATTATATCATAATCTCAAGTTTTCTATTATGGATATTGTTATTATAGAAACTCTTGTGCATCTAAAGCATCAAATTTAAAAATGAATATTTCTCATATTATTTCCATTGGAAATATGATCCCTTTTATTAAATAACGAATGTATTTCTAAAATCACTATTATATTTGAAGGTTTATACATGTTATATTATTTAGATACATTATAATAACCTATAATGATATGTTTTCTGATTTAGATGCTAAATTTTAACTTGTCACGGTCCTTAAAAAATGATTACATCCCCACACAAGAATTTGGGACAAAATAGGTTTCTTTCAGTATGAAAAATAAAATGGAAATCCATATATTGATTTGAAAATTTCTTTATTAACGGTATATAAAAATATCTATAATGTGTATCCCAAAAGGATAATGGAATAGTTTCGTGACTCATAATTTATTTGACAATGTCATGAAAAGTATTATTCTTCCATTAACGAACACTATTGCATTGAATTGTTTTTAGATAAGTGATTTGTGAGACTATCCCAAAATCCATTAAGTGATCAACTAATGTAGGGTTCAGATACTCTCTAACTCAATCATCATGCATATCTTTAATCATCATAACAATTTAGGTTTCTTTATCATTATTGTATTCTTTAAACATCTAAAAGTAACATGACTTATACCTAATTAAGTAGATTAATGTATACTCAATATATTCATTTGTAATGTTAAATAGATATGGTTTCCACCACTATAATATACTAGAAACAAACTACATATTCAATCATTATTCTATTTTAGTAATTTAATGGCCCTTACTCAGTTCTCAGTGAAAGTTCATCTGGACATTTTCGATTGTAAACATGCATGAAAACATCCAAGAGTTTAATCATGGAAAATTATAAATAAGATTATTTATGTAATTTATATTACATATTATCATTTACAAAAACAATCCTAAAGGTCCAAATGCATGTGTTATATAATTCATTTTTTCTATATTTTATATTTCTTCCATTACATGTTTATAATGCTCATGTATATATAATCCTTTGTAATGACACACAATACCATTATATATGGTAATATTTTAAAAATGACGTCATTTATTTGCAAAACAAACATAAAATGACTTTGTTTCCAATCTCTACATTGAGAAGATTTTTCTAGTAAGTAAAGGTACATAATAATAGTTTATTATTTTAAGGACTAAGACAATAGGAAAATTCATATGATAATCACCCAAAATAAGGATGATAGTCTCATTAAAATTTCATCCTAGAGATACACCTCACACTTGGAAATATTATATAATCAACATGGATTCTATATTTTATTAAAAATGTGTTCTTTTAATATCTCATGGAGTGCCCATATTTTATAGATGTAGATTTCATTAAAGGATAAAAATAGCTCAGGTAGAAGTACCACATTGCATTTTTTTCACAATAATGAAATTATTCGATCGATGGCCTTTCTATCCATATAAATTGTATACATCCCCGTACTCATTTCATCCCTATATTTTATTAAATTTTTTAATGTTCAACACCTTGGTCTCTTCGTCATGTATTTATCCTAAGACCCCTTATACTTTCCCATCATGCTCTTGTCCACCAAAAGGGCAGAAGAGTTGGTAGTCTTCATATATTGATCCTATTTTTAAACAAAATCCAATATGTCTAGGAGTAACTTTTTCATATTATTTAGGTTGTAATTAATTGTAAAATTATAGAATCATTGTAATAAATAAGAAACAATTTGATAAATATATAGTTATTGGTAAAGTTTAAACCCATGGGATTCATGACACTCAATGTACAGAATCATCATTATTACATGAAGTACTACATTGTTCCCTTATTCTTGATTTCACTCATTCAATTCAATTGATGTCTCATATATTTCTTATCTTTCTCTCTCTACTTATATAACTTCTTGATATGTGATAGTATATTGAAGTCATTTTCATCCTCATGCATTTTATTAATATTGATAGAACATTGATTGAAACCCGATACACTACAAATATATTGGATAATTTACATTATTCTTATATATATCTTTATCTTACCAATTTTTTCCGAGAGGGGGATTAATACAAATATAGTGTTCTACCACATTAATCTTCCTCTCGTGGTGTTATACTATGTGAGAGCACATGTACCTCTCTTAAATGGTTTGTCTGGTCGAGGTATTCTCTTCTTCTATAGTAGATCATTATAAAATCATCTAGTGGTGGTGATATCCATTTTATCTACATAAAATAAACATATTTTATAGTACATTACATTAAATAATTATTATAAATTACTAATTAATCAAAAAATTAAAATCTCCCAATATTTTATCAAACCATAGTATCAATCTCTTAAATAGTGATCATATTATATCACCTAAGTATTTTAGTAGAAAGGATCCATGAAACTACTCATCACAATCTAGAAAATCGACAATACAATACTAGAGTTGTTAAATTGTTTTAACATGACTTACCAACTACAAATACTCAAACCTCCATGAACTGTTGACTGAATTCTAAACTTATAGAAAATGTAACCTAGATTTAGTCAATAAGTTTCCTCTAAATTGACAGATATATAGATACTAAATCATTTTTGTCATATTTTGTTAATATGACTCTTCAATATCATAAAATCCCCTTATTGTATGAATCACCATTTACTAGGTTTGACGAGAACCTATTACACCTTCATTTATTAAAATGAAAGCCATGAATGTTATTAAAAAATAATATTTCATTGTGGGATATTATATTACTTAAAAATGAAATCATTTTCTTTTAAATATTCACATGATATTTGATCTCACTCAAAACTTGACCACTCAATTATCAAAAAAAAAAGCCAGCATGTATCTTTTTGACTATATCTATCGATTTTTATTATTATTTTATGTGATCACACAATGAAGGATGTTGAAAAAGCAATAATAAACCTTTCATTAAAAAAATTATCAGTGTAACTAATCTGGAGCTTACTATTGGTTGGTCTACTAAATGTTAATGGTTCTATAGTGACCCAAGAGGCTAAATATATGTTTCATGTATGACTAGTATTATAGATCTCACCCTGGTCCAATGTATCTACATATCATCTATAATACAACCATGTGTAAATGTGGATTTCATATTCTAATGTCCTTGATATTATATATGTTATACAGGGAAAGAAAAAAATACATTCAAAATCATACACATGTATGCAAATTCCATTATACAAATAATGTAGTATAATACAATGTGGATAAAATAAAAAATTAATTATTTTTTACATACATCACACACAATTAATGAATGGGTTCATTATATAAAATATAAGACATAAATTGGTTAGTCCTTTATTATGAGTATCATAAGGTTATATATATGTGATATTGAAAATTAATTTTACATAAATTTTACTAAGGGTAATTTAAAAGAATTAAAATAATTTATACTAATGTAATTTTTAAACGATGACATGATTGAATAAAAATAATTATTTAATTCCATAAAATATATTAATATTATTAAATATTATAAATTTTTCAATGCCATGGGTAGAAGAAATAATGAAATGGAATTCAGTTCTATTTTGGGTCCGAAATGGTGTGGGAAATTTTGGGAGGGCCTGACCAAACCCTGTTTGGGTGGGAAAACCTAGATCAACAATGGGTCCGAAAAAAGATGGTAACTCAGCCACTCACTAGGTTTAGGGGAGGGGATAGGGAGTTGGGCTGCATGGTATACAATTTTTTTTTAATAATTTATTACCCACCTACATGAGATGCATGGTAAAAATTGGTACCCAATACAAGAGATCATAATGATTATCAGGTGGCTATATGACCCCCTTCAAAAAATTATTGTGTAGGGAACTACCACCCTCACTGCCTTATTTCTTTTTAAATTATCTTTGTTTATTTAGATGAAATTCACACCAATTTAGAATATGGAAAAAATTATTATTATATATTAAAAATCCTAAGGATATTTTTCATTGATGGAAATCAATTCCCCAATTTATAAGATAATATCCACATGTTTTAAAACATAAATCTAGTCCTCAAAAATGAGGTTTAACTAGAAAAATCACTGATGACATATGTTGGGTTATTACAACATAAATAAATATATATGTGTGTGTGTGTGTGTGTCTGTTCTTTGATTTAATCCCTAAAATCTATTTTAACCAGATTTAAATCATCGTATGAATGAAACATGGGAGTGTGAGATATTATACATGCCATGTTTAGTGCACTGAGATTCTTGTGGTTTTCTATACACAATTTTAATGAAAATTATATTTTTTACTTGGTAGAAACAATGAAATAATTCCAATGATATAATGATAGGTACATGGGAGTGTAGTAGATGTATATGGGATGAAGACATAATTTTTTATCATTGGATTGACATAACAACATTATCTATAGTGATTCATATCCAATTATTAAAATACGAGGATCTCGTGATTGTTGATTTAAGCACATAAAAAAAATACCTCATTCAATTTGAAGGAATTTTGGATGACTACACATCACTATTGAACTTTCTTAAAGGAACATAATTTCAATCAAAGTACATCTTCTATGCCTAATTTTAAATTTAGGAGTGTTGATTATAGAAATATATGTGCTATAATGAAGATCCAAGATTCCTTTAAAGTCTTGACATTCAAGAAAAAGTAAATCCTTTCATCTAGGAAGATAAATTTCGACAGGATTTCATGAAACATTTACTTCGCTCTCTAGGATACATGGAAGAAGAGTGGATGGCTCCAAAATTCTTGCAATAAATAGTAACTGTAATGATATCTTCCTCCTGCATATATAACGATGTAAAAAATACACAAAAATGACTCATAATCCCCCAAATACGATTTTACAAACAAATTAATCCATAAATGGAATATTATGAGTATTTTAGAATTTCATAAATATTATTTATGTTTTTCTTCATTTTATATTAATATAATAAATATATTCTATGATTAAAGTGTTCCATTTACAAGACTTAACATTGTTGAAATTATTAATTAAATTTTGAATATTAAAAAATTATTTATTTTTTAAATTTTTATCACATATTTAGTTTTTTGACTTTTTAATACCTATAACAAAACAATTCATTACAATTTATTCTAAAAATGATTATTATATGCTTATTTATTACATGTAATCATTCAAAATTAGACATTAAACATATCCCCCTAGTGGGGATTACCATTTCCTATAATATAATTCCTTAGAATGTGATAGACTTTGGAAAATTATATATTTGTGAATTTCTAAGACTATATATAAATAGAAATGAACACTATACACACACAAATATCAGTGTCAATAAACCCTTCAAGAACGTTAAGGGGTTTGAGAAATGTAATTTTAATGTCAAAATTTCTAATGAACACAAATTGTGTAATATAATCTTTTTTTCATAGATATCTTATAAATAAGGACACACATTTTGTGTCATCATCTTTTATAGATTTAATTTTAATTGAACTATCTATACACACATACCTCCTTCAACCATAGTTTTAATTTTGAGAAGGTACAACATTTCTCATCAACTGGGGTAGATATATCACTTCATTTCAGAAGTGCAAAATTCTATCTTTCTTATTCAATCAATTATATATCGTCAATAGTGAGACCAACACATTTCTCCTTCATTTAAATAAATTTCATGGTTTCTATCATGTATAAAAGTATTTAGGAAAATATTATGCACTTATATAATCTCAATCCAAGAGACTATTACAGAAGTACACAAATAATAACATCTAATGTTACATGAAGTATTTGGTGTTTTTATTAGTTGTAAGTCCTTATGATATTATCTAACATTGATAACTATGTATGATATTCATGTAAATGATTCTAAATGATTATGACACCCCATCACATAATTGTAAAACATGATCTATATCTTGTTCTTATGATGCATACAACAAATAGGATAATAGATTATGATTATTATAATGTTATCTCCTATTTATCATTATAGTGTAGGAATTTCTAAAAAAGATCTTATAAAATATATATTATATGGGAATAAGAAAATAAATATAGCCGATTTGGATGTATGAACACTATTTTTGTCAGATAAAAACATTTATATATCAAAGGATATACATATAATAGAATTCAATGTTCCTCAATAGGATGGTTTAATGGAACCCACATACAATACTAGATAAATGATTTCATCATCTAGGTAATTACACATCTCATATAAGATGATGATTATAGGTAAGCTTTGAACCGGAGTAAATAATTGTTTTTGGGATGGTTTAATATCCCAGTGGCGGATAATTAAGTTACAGGGATGGGTATATTTCTCTCATGTTTTCACTTATTATCAGATATATTTGAAATTAGTTAAATAATATATAATGCTCAACTAGTAGTTCTTCTATATTAATTTGTCCCCCAATGATGTTGGTGTGAAATATTTGAGACATGTGGGACAGTTTGGAATATTTATGGTTGGGGTTTGAGGTGGTCACCTTTACACCCTTATTTGAGATATATAATATTTTCAAGATTTTATGTTATGTTTTTGGGTTGTTGTGTAGAAGGATCATGATTCCACCATATATATATATATATCATTCATATTAATTGATCACATTAACACAAAGTATTATTGAATCACTGTGGATTTCCAACTAGGTAATTTGACCCCCCCTACCCACATTCAATTCATGGATTTCAATGTATGTCAGTATACATTCATGTTTCATATTATTAAATATGTAAATATTTGAGATGGAAACATGGTATGAGTCTGGATAGATATTATGTCTAAGGATTTAGTAGGATGGATGATGTGATTTGTACTAGAGGGAAAAAATTTTACTTTTCTATTTTTTTCATGTGTAATGTGTAGTGTGGCTTTTTTAATTATATACCAGATGCGATGATAATTTTAATTTACTCAATTACAAATTGCAACATTGTATATATAGATTTACTTCATTCTCTTCATTAATATAAGGTCCATGTGGGATCCCTATTTTATCTATATAAATGTTTAGAAATTTTTTTCATATGGGCATGACATGAATAATTTTTATTAGATATTATCATGGACATTGGGATTTATAATTGAGTCTATAGTATCCCCTTGAATTTTTAGTCTTGTCCTACTTCAAAATAGTATCTGGTGATTGGGAGTCATTTGTGATGAAATTTAATAACCCCATTAAGGTAACTTTTAGATGATCTAGGATGGGACATTACAATGTAGTGTTAGAGAATTATTTTGGATGTGAAATTTAATAATATAAGTGGAGATATTTTTTCAGGACTCAGGAGGTTGATCAACATCATTCCATGACAACAAGAGTGATATATGAAACTAAATTTTTCATGAGATTTATTGTGATTGGACTAGGAACTATATGATGAGTGAGTTATTGGTTTGGAGTAATCATACCAAGGAGGATTATAAATAGGTTCTTTCATTATGCTTGGCCATGTTCTAGTGAGTTGTTCAAGAATCATTATAGTAGAAGGATTAAGGAATGAATAATTAACCTTTAGTTTTTGTTTTTTGACATGATTCCTTAATTAAATCCATTATTAACTTGTGAAACATATGTTATAATATATTTTTTAGTTATACTATATTTGGAGATTATATAAATACAAACAAGAGGGGATTTTTAGATTTACTTTGGCTGTGATTTTTGGCTGCCAAATGAAAATGGTTTTTGGGATGGATGGTGTTTCAGGAAAACATAGTTCTGAAATAAAAAAAAACATGAAATTGCACGAGGAATTTATGAAATGGATTTATAAGATGGTTTCGTATGAAATGGTTCATATAGATGGTGATTTTGAAATGGTAATTATTTTTTGGTTTTGAAAACTGTGTATAGAAAAAAAAATTAATGTTCAATTTTGAAATAGATTTTGGAATGATCGGTCATTTTTTTTAAAAAATATTCATTAAGTCAGGTATTTGGGATATTTTATTTATATTTTAAAACCCATGGATACCATGGGGTGTTTAATAAAATAGGTTGAGTTTTTTTGTTTGAAATTAATTTTTTTTTGGTTTTGTAATATGTGATTGGTATCTACATAATCCAAGACTCTTATATTTTAAGTGGTAAATAAGAATTTACGCAGATGCTTGAATTGAATCATATAATTGTATGTTGTGAATTCTTGGATCCAGCACACATGTTTGTATGGTATGTTTTTCATTGTTTGGTGTGGTGTGAAAAAAATCTACATCCTATATTGACTGGGTTCTCATGTATTCATGACTGTCATGGAGAGACCTGGATGATTAAATTCTATAGTAGGTTGGTGTATCGTATTAATTTAGATTGTTCCACTTGTGTAATGCATGTGGATGGACATGGGTGGTAGGATCGAGCATCTAGATGTTGGTTTCCATTGTATTTTGTTTCAACCACATGAAATGATTTTTTTTATTAAATGATTTCTATAGTGGGTATTTCCATATGTTATAATTAGAAAATTATTATGTTGGGTTGAACCACAAGGATCCTAGTAGATCAATAGTCAATAATTTATCATTTTAAGGAAATCAAGGTGTTCTTGAGTACCATAGTAGTATCATTATAATTACCATACCATATCATCGAAACATGATACTATACTACTCACCCTAAGACAAGAATTTTCATGTAGTAACTTAGTCTGTACATTTAGTAATTTATGGAGTATGGGACATGGGGTTCATTGGATGGTCTAGTAAGGTGATGATATGGGTAATCCTATGGGTAGTAGTATCATATTAGGTGGGTATGTATAAAAATTCCATAGAGAGGGTTATGGGTGATGTGAAACCAATTGGGCTATGTTTGAGATAATATATGGATGCTACTGATTGTATAATCCTTATTGTGAATTCATATTTTGTGTTGGAAGGAGTCATTGTAGGAGATTCTGTCTATTATTGTAATTTGAGCTAATCTAAAGGTGATTCATATTATAGGTGTGCCGGTTATTATGATTGAAGTACGATGAAATATGTTTTGGTTGGGGAACAAACCATGGCATTACATATAGATTCATTTTTGTATTTATTTTAGGTGTTAGGGTAAATCAACAGTGCATTTAGGTGTTATGGAATAATATTCATGTGGAACCATGACTATATTATGCATTGGAAGGTACGGAATATTTTTTTTAGAGATGTCATCTAAGAAATATCGTTAGATTAATTTTTTAGTAAACTGAGTTTTTGGTTGTAGAAAACACCTCAGGAATATTGACTAGGTTGAAATATAGGTGGTTTAATTACAAAACCTGGGTTTGGAAGATAAAATGAAGAATTTGGACATATTTTTTAGAGTTTTAAAGTGGAGTAATTTTGGAATTATTACAAATGAAGCGATGAATTGAGGATTAATTAGTGACATAAATTTGTTATTATTAATGTTTGAATTAACACTAAGGATCTTCAGGCATGATAATTGCTATGGCGGGAGGTTATAAAACCTATTTTCATATCGGTGATGTATATTAACAAGGAATATTGAATTATAATTTTTGGAGAAGGTTTACATAAATAATATGAATTTTCATTAGAATTATGTTATTTGGGTTGTATCAAGGTAATTTTTTTGAATAAGGATCAAGTATTGAGACGTTTCTTTTGAGATTGGGTATGTATAAGGAGATTAATATTGAGTTTTTTATGTTTGGAAGGGTATTACCATGGAGAGTGGTTAAAAAAGGTTATGGGAAATAAATTGTTGTAATCATGTAGGGAGACCATAAAGGATGGTTTTTTATTGGTCCAATATTTGTCATTTGAACATGGTTAAAAAGAAATCATGAAAACCCATCAATTTTCATTCTATGATATTTTAAATGATTTGTACATGGTTTAAAAAATAGTCTGACCAGACCACATTACAATCTAAATTTTATTAAAAATAGACAATTTACTAAAAACCCCTCTTGAGCATTCTGTTCCCCCATATTTTATTTTTAGGATCATGTATACACTAAATATTATCCCTCCCATATTTCTTGATTTTATCCCAATAGATTCCGGGATGATATAATAGAGTATCATCAGTATTGAGGTGAGATCATCCTATATTATTCTCCTTGTTTCATCCACACATTTTAATCTTATTGTTTTATGTGTCATCAGTTACAGTTCAATGATGATTTCCACTAAATCATGGTTGAATTCATCTGATACGACGACGATTTTTCTGTATGTGGAAAGACTGTACCTCAAGATGATGAACCCACACTATATTATATTATTTGGTTGAAGGTACAAATCCTGGTTGAATTATCTTTGTTTTTTATATAAATCATAAATAAATTACATTTTGAGTCGATGTTAATTGATATGGATTTTCCCATAATGATTCTATGTGTATAGAATGCACCATCCATAGGTTGTTACGCATTGTTTGTGCACACAATGATTACAGAATGAGATTTTATGAATTTACACCTATTGGAATTAATTTTATTAATTTATAAATTAAATTTAAATTATTGTAATAAAATTTTATAATTAATTATAATTCTCAAATAATTATTTTTTTCATGGAATGTTTTGAGATAATTTTTTGTGAGTTGAGCTGATGCTTGCATGAGCCTAAGAAGTGATGCTGCTGCTTGGTTTCTATAGGAATGACATTGTGTGAGGTAGGTGTTCATGAAATTACGTGAGTCATCATTTAGTGATAATATATTCATGTTAAATTATTATTATATCAATCTACATTTTTCATTACTTGTGTGATTTGAAACATAATTCTGATGGTGTCGAATCGACATAAATGTAAACATAGACAATATAACATGGTAAATAATATTGTGGATTTATAGGTGGCGTGTGTTATATTTCCATAGTAAAATAAATACATATTAAAAATTTATTTAAAAATGTGATTTAACCAAATGGAATATTAATGGAAAATGGGTACATTGAGAAATATTTAATAAATTGTATTTTAAAATTGTAAATGGATTTTTGTAATGTAATTTTTAATAGAATTTTATCCTAGGGATTAGTGCTAGAATGACTACATGTGATTATATAACTAAATGTATTAAAATCGGGATTTTTAATTGGAAGATAATGGAATTATACAATAGATTCATTGAGTTGTTTTGAACAATTTGACCTCATGAGTGAAATTCCCTACCTTCTAAAGAATGACTTTTATGTGACTATTTTTTTGATTTACATCTGTGATACTTCTACTGTGATTTTTCATTTTATGAGTGTTTTATAATGTTGTGTTGTTTTTGTCTAAAGTGGTAGGTTTATCCATATAAATGTGACATTCCTCCTTAGAGGTTTGAGACATGGGTAAATTACCCGAATGAATATTGGGAGACATTATGCCTGAAGTGATGGGTCAGTGAGGAGTGATGGAAATGTGATCAAGGGACTAATGTATGTGTTTTTCATATGGTTTTACCTAGGTAACCTCAATGAGTTATTCAGTATCACAATAACCATATAGAGGACTCGTGAATGATATTTTTGTTGATGATTTCACATATTACCTTAGAACCAGAATCAGTATGTGTAATATTAATATGGTTGAAGTGGAGTGGGTATTTCATTGGTTTGGTAGATTAACCCTGATCTAGAACTATGGGTCTTGAATAATTGTTTCAACTACATATTTTATGAAATATTTCTCATTAAATAAATTTAAATTCATCAATATCTTGAATTACATTGAATCCTTTGTCAAAACATACTATCATACATTACACCATTACAACCTAGATAGTAAATTGTTATAATGAATAAGAATAAATACATTTAAAAACTATATATAATGGATATATATGAATTAATTAAATTTTTAGAAAAATCATTATATCCTTTTAAAATAATTTCTTCAAATGTGATTTTTGTTGAAAAAAAATATTATTTATTTATTCCTAAATTAGGAAATTTATTTGAAGAAATTAACATCATTTTTTTAATTAACATTTCATAATAATCAATGATTGGAATTTTTTAATTTTTATGAAAGGCGGATTTGATGATGAATAGGGAACAAATATTTTTTTGAAAACAATCATTTCATTTAAGGAATTTAATATTTTATCTTTTTAATGAGATTGAATGTATAATAAGTTCATTTATATTATTTATAATATTATTTGTATAATATGAATTAATTCTATTTGGTAATTTGGTAAGAAAATATATATACTTCCTAAAACATTTTTCTCTTAGAAACCAATTCTTGTCACACATTGTGTGTTCAATTTAAAATTAAATTCCACAAATTTTTTAAATTTTATATTGAAAAATGAATTTAATATTTAGAAATATGTGGATGGAAGTTGGTATATTTTCATGTATTGATTTTTGTTATTATAAAATAGTTTCTTGAAGAAATATGTGCCCTCTATGTAATCGTAAAACGAGTAAATATATTAAAAACATCAGGACAAGGATATAAAATTTCTCAAAATCACGACATATCTAATTATATTATAATATGTAATCAATATTAAACAAACTATTGAATATATATCCACTTTTTTACATTTTTTCATGACAATTCCCTTTTTATCATTTTAGGAAAATAATTAATACAAAATATCATTCTCATTACATTAATATAAATAAATATATTACATACAGATTATAGAGATATTTTTTCTTGTAAATGATTATTTTATATATAAATTTTCATTTTTTAATCGATTAATGTTTTTTATTTATTGGAAAATAGATTTAATTTCTATTGTAATTCCATCATATATTTCATTCAATTAATAGAAAATTTAATTAAACGGCTTTATAAATATTATATATAAATCATTTTGGATAAATTTTAGTGCCAAGTGACGTTTATAGATAAATAACACATAATAATTATTATTTAAGGGTTATATTTGAATTAAATAACAAAATTTATGACTCTAAAGTCAACATAAAATAATGGTTCCAATAATATCATTACAGATATTTTTTATTAAATAATATTGTATTTAATGAATAAAAATTCTTTAAAAAAATATTTTCTACAAATAAATGATATATGGTGGAAAATATCAACCATGAACTCTTAATTCTTATCTTATATTATTATGGTGTCATTCTTGATTGTTAATAGTAAAAAATTTGATGTTGTGGTAATTATAAAATAGAATAATGTTGTTTAAAAGTAAGACATATGGGTTAAAAAATCACTTAAACCTACATAAATGTTATTTTATTATATTATTTGGAATTATAAATCAACTATGTTATAAATTTATTAATTTTCAGTCACATGAATAAAAAAATTATTTTCATATAATTTAGTACTGTAAATAATTCCCAAATTTATGCTCCCTTCACTTATAGAAGGTAACCACTTACCTATCTGAATCACACATTCTTTTCCTTATATATCATTAAATACCTCTCATAACACTTCCCTATATTCCTTAAAATATTTTTATAGAATCCTTTCCTTTCAAAATATCATCATCTCATAGATTATGGTGTAAGCCAAAAGATGTTTCTCAATGAAGACGTATAACTCTTAATAGATAATTTTATATTTTTTAATTCTTATATTTATTATAAATACATGGAATCCATTCCAAATTAATAAATTAATTAACTTTAATATAAATTATTATTATTATTATTATGTAACAACCATTTTCACCCTCTTTCCACCACATAGAAATTGATTTCTCATTTGTATGTAGGGATTATAGCCTCGACATAGTGGTCTAATTCCTTTTTAAAAAATATCACATATGGATTCTTATAATGATAGATTTAATAAATATAAATTTTATTTATGGAATTTTTAAAATTATATAAAATTGAATTATAATTTGCTTTTCTTTCGTTTCATCCATTGGAAAATGGAAAAATGTGGTCTTGTGTATATATGATCTACTGTTTCCATGAATGGTATAATTCTTTTTACAATATATTTCCATTATTTTTGACTCTCTGAATATATATAATGAATATATATTTAATTTATATCATTGATATCATTCTATATATGATGATACTCTACCAATGTTCAAGGACCAAAATAGTAGAATTTAATCTTCTTTGAAAACTCAAATATTTAACTCATGATAATGACAATTTTAATTAATAATTATTAATAAATTAATCACAAAATGTTTTAAGTGTATAATATATGATATTATTATTTTTTAAATTAATATATTATATGTTTATATTAAATATAAATTTACTATATTTGGCATTATATATCTTTAAAATAATGTCGACGTTGATGGAATAGTTTATTTCAAAATCTCATCATTATTCTAGATTGTATAGGTTTAAGTATACATTGAGATGATTATCTAATATTTTTATTTCTATCTCAATATATTTTTATTTTAATAAACTATGGCTTTTTTCGTCCATATTTCTCATAGATGTACTCAAGAAGAAGAAATAATTTTTTTTATGGACAACCAGCCTTATTTTAAGGTCGATCAAGTATCATTTTATTGATTTTCAATATTTTATTTGAACATATATCATAATATTTTTACTATTTTATGATGATTTATAAATATAATCTTTACCCACGATTAACTTTTATAAAATGGTTTAAAAATGTGATTTTTTTGCTTCATCCAAATACAGTTTATTTTTCTAAAAGTGGGAACATAATATATTTTTTTAACATATATTGCACGTGTAAATTTTCCTACCATCCTGAATAATAATTAAATTTAATCATACATTACATGTTTGAAAAAATATATTCAAATAAAAATATTACCGAAATATTTTGAAAAATATGAAATTTTTAAATAACTAATTTCAAAATGAACTGTTTATTTCCCCCCATGAGTTATTGCTTAAATATTAATTATTTTCATCTATGTCAACTTAGTTTTTTGAATAAAATTATTAAATTATGATATAATATTATAATGAAAAAATAAATATTTCTTGTAGATTGTTTCTAGTCAATTTGACGGGGAAATTTTATGGCATTTTGTATTCTGTTTTTATAATTCAAATAGATTTTTAATATATTTAATATATATTAGTTTTTACATTTATTCATATATTTAATGCATTGGTATAATTATATGATAGTTGGAACCTAGAACTACATAGACTTTTTATGAATTAATAGGCGTCAATAGACAAAATATGTTGGGTATTTAGATATTTGCTTTACAATTTATGTAAGAAGTCTTGTAAAGAGGCCTTAATGATAAGTTTATTATTCTGATATTATAAATTACATATTTTGGAAATTAGTTATTTATGTAATAATGATTATTCTAATTGAAAATATATCCATGGATATGTTTATAGCTCATGTGAATATTTATATTTCATTATTTGATCATCATTTATTCATACCATATTATTCATTACTAATTCCATTTATAAAAGATTATGTTATATGAATTCTTTTACAGTGCATTTTTACTCACGCCTATCTTTTATTTTTATTCCCGGGGCTTCCTAAATGTGTATTATGAATGATATGAATGGATATACTAAAGGTAAAAATGTTATTTTTGAATAAAATATTGTGATTTATTTTATGATTCCAAATATTAATGAGATTTAATTATGTATATTGTTTACAAAGACTATTACATTATTAGTACCTTATGGTTGTGATCCCTTGTATATAATACCAATATTTAACATTAACAACTAAGATAATGATTTTGAGGTCAGGGTCTTTATAGTTCGTATCACATAGTGATTAATAGAATCCATGGAAACTAGATTTTGAAAAATATATATTAAGGAACATAAATATATGATAATAATTTTGGATATTTCGAATTACTAAATAGAAACATAATATTTTGGGAAGGTATATATTATATGTTTTTTCTAAAAACCTCTACTATGATAAAATAATTTGGCAAGATTTAGATTTGATGAATCTAGGGGTAATAACATTGAGAAGAGTATGTTGTGTTTATCTTAACCATAATTTTTGTGGTTGGTGAGTGTTCCCTTACTACACAACAAATTTCAAACACATAAGGGATATAAAAGTGATAATCTTAATTTTCATTACAAAACATTATAATCTGTTTGATAATAATTTTATTATTTGAATATATTTGGAATTATACAAACTATATAACTCTGATATTAGTTATGCATAAATTTCATTTTATTTTATGTGTTTCAGCAATTTTAGGATTGTGAATTTTAATTAAAAATTTTATGATGTTATATTGTGTATAAAATATTTTAGACATGGAACCTAGATGAAGTAATGGAAACTATATCAATTCATGTAATCCATAGAGAGGTTACCCTCATGGATAAGATAATGAATATCGAGTTAGAGAATCGGCTAGAGATGAAAATATCATAAGTATAATTTTGATGCTAACTATGGTTATGACCAATAATATTACTCTTAAGGATAATCCTACTAAACCACAAGGCATTGTAACAATGATAGAAAATTTCATATGAAAACAACCATCATAATTATAGTGAACCAAAAATCTATTTATGGCTATAAAATCGATATATTTTAGATAAATAATATTATTTACACAAATAATTAAGAGAAGTTAAAGGTTTTTCATAATAGGTAGGCATCTATTGGTGTATTCAATTCAATACTGGTCCATAATTCAAAAAAAAATAATATTTTTTAGAAAATATAAAGAATAATGTAGAAAGTTTTTTATGTAGTTTTTGAGGAGAAATGTTTTTATCATGAACCAGTAGATGATATTGAAATTCATGATATAATATTCATATAACGTATAAATTTAAGAGAAATTCATTTAATTAAATTCAAGGTGTACTGCCTCCCATAAGGATGTGCAAATTAATTTCTTATTTTTGGTATATTTTTTCCATTAAATTTTTTGTAAGGTAAAATTTTTTCATCTATTTTTATCAATTAAGGTTTTTTAGTGCATGAATCATGATTTATAAGGATATAAATACATATTGCGAACTATATATAATCCTAAGAGTATGATTGACATTTACATAATGTGATAAATCTAATCCTTCAAAGGGAAATAATTCCCTAAATATTCTAAATATATAATGATTAATTATCATGTGAAATCAAGATGTTAAAATAATTCTCCAAGTATTATTTCCACAAATGAAAATAAAGTCACAAATTGTATGACTGAGAAAAAACTGGAAAAGATTAAATCGGGATATAGTGATTTTCTGACATGTGATACTTGTGTATGGAAACAACACAGTACATTCATAAAAGGAAAATGAGTTAGTTACTTGTCAAAAGTAAACTGCCATTATTTTCATGAATGTAAGGGTTGGGGAGAAAACATCAATATATTGGGATTTATTTATAATGGCATAGGATACTATTCCCTCAAATTTCACAAAAATTAGGTACACATACCACAGAATAAGCCAAGGGGAGAAGGCCAAGAATATTAAATTAATAAAGATGAAGTGGAAGTTGATAGTGAATTGGGGAAGGTTATACATATCATCAAATCTGGGATTTAAAATGTATTATTTTATTTATGTTCTACCCACTCAACTATATTGGAATATTTTTATAATGTTGTAAAATCACCAACTCAATGATTTAATAGTGAGATGATAGTGATAAATCCTAATGGTAGGATAATAGTATCTTAACCCGTTATCTCCTCTTTGATTATAGATTGGGGGAATTAGATTATTCAAAAACAATAAATTCTCAATCTAATTGTCTTTGATGTTATTTTGGGAATTTATTTTCTCTCTCACTATAAATCCCATAACAATTATTAAGGAAGGGATTGTATAATAAATATAATTAATCAATATATGATTTTATATCGGTATAAGGATGAAAATATACGTCGATTAGAAATTAATTTTATCACATGGGAAATAATAGCTATTAATGAGGGTTAAATACCACAAATGGTGGGTTCAAAACTAAAAAATTAATATTTTCATTCCATACTAGAATATATTAATGTATTAGTTATGTAATTTTGTAGTCTTTCGCAAGTCAAGAAGATGAATTTTCAGTAAAAATATTACATGGTGTTGTGCTAATTTGAAATAATACATATACAATAGTCCTAATTGAGTTAATGGAACTGAAGAAGATAATATAGGGAAATCTAGAAAAGGACTTTATTTTTCGTGTGTTTCTCTATAAGGTGCACTAAATCATTTTTGATTTGAAGAAATATGTGTTAACCTGTGAATAAATTTATTATCAGGAATATAACTTGATCATTATTAATAAAAAGTGTCCTCTACCTCATATTGATGACTTTTTGAACCATTATATGGAATAAAATAATTTTACAATATTATCCATTATTTTGATATCATTATTTAATGTTTATTATGGATAATATAACCTTGATACCTTTCCATACATGGTATGTGAATTATCAATTCATAGTTTTCAATTTTGATTTAAAAATTATCATGTTATATTCATTAATTTATCGAGTAGTTTCTTTTGAAATAATGTTTATCAATTTAAGGTAGTCTTTATTTGTTTTATAATTATATATTAAATGAGAATAGAATTGAATGAGAGTTGATTGAGAATTGTGTTAATGTTCTTAAGGATAGAGAAGATGAATGCCAAATTTTACATGTGTAAATATTTTGTTTTCTAAATGTTCGTCTTAGGTAATATAATGTCCTTGTGGGGGTATATTGTTTGATCCTACAACATCATAGTTTTGGAAAAGTGTATTATACATACCGTGGTAATAAATATAATTAGTTTTCTTTTTGATGGTTGTGTCAAAATGACATTGAATGATTGGTTTCTCATGAATTTTAATCCACTCATCATGTTAACTTATAATTAGTTTATGTTTTATGTACAAAAGAATCTATATAGAATTTAAACATAATAAATAGAAGTATAGAAATTATGATTGAACATCCACTAAACTTCTATAGATAATGGTTTGTGATCATTAGTGTTCCATCAAACAAGGAAATAATATGTTTCCATTTTTAATATGACATGGGGATAGTATATACGAATTGTAATTTAAAAATTCATTAGAGAAATTACATGATCCCTGATATTAAGTTAGAGGCAGTAATATTAAAAATGAATATATGGAGGAAATATATATATAGTAAAATATGTGATATATATATATATAATAAATATAAAATATTAATGTACTAATTTACACAAAATTAGTAGAATGCTTAAACATGAAGTTGGTTGGATACGATCACATATTATGGACGTATAATATATTACCAACCCAGGAAGATAAAAAGGTGGAAAATTCTCTACTCAAAAAAGATTATGATAGTTTATCTATGATGATGATTGAAAACGATACAAATTTTTAGGATCTTTTAAATATAGATCATGATATCCCATGGTAAGGGGATATGTGTTTTCTTTTATATATTAATATTATACAATTTATTAAAGACAAGATACAAAAGGAGAAAAATGATGATATGTAATTATTGAAAAAGTAATTTATTGTTCCTATGTTTAACCATGATCATATAGGAATGATAATGTTTGGGAACTAAGTATCAGTCCCATCAATACTAAAATTGAATATGGATCCATTATATGATGCTAATAATTTCCATTCATTACTTATACTATATGTAAAAATATGTATGGAGATGTCAAATATTCTTTTTTTAGATTATATGGAATGGGATATTACAGAGTATTTATCACTATTATTTGAATGTAAAAAATTAAATACTGATGGAAAATACTATAAGGGGATTTTACAAGAATTACCCATACCATAATGGAAAATGGAAAATAGTAACCTATATTTTTTATCAGACTCCCTAAAACATCGTAAATAGAAAAATCTTATAGGGTCTGTAGTTGATCACCTTATAAAATCAATGAATTTTATTACAAATTGAGAATATCTATCTCTCAATAATAATTCATGGATATAAGTTAATGATGTGGTAACATTTCATGGAGTGCAACTCTCAATGGAATTTTATATAGATAAGATGGTTAAATAAATGTTATGGGAAATTCCTCTGAAGGATCAAGATACATAGATGACTTATAGTATAACATATCATCCTCAGATAGATGGTGTGTCTGAGAGGGCCATTAAAACTATAGAATACATTTTTGTGTCTTAATCATATGATTTTAAATTTTTGTTCGGATAATAAAATTAATATTTTAAATTTATTCTTTTTGAAAATAGCATTCACTCCAATATTTGGATGGATCGTAATAAAGAAAACTATTTTCATAAGATCATAACACCAATGTGATGAAATGAATATGGAGAAAAAAAATATATTGGGACAATATGTAGCTAAGGATGTTTTAGAGATTGTTATATCTATTTAATAAAACAAAATATCCTCTTAGAATAAAAAATGGTTATTCTTAAAATCATCAGAAATATCTTGAGTTTAATGTTTTTGAAAATGAAATCCATTAAACATATCCTATGAATAAGGTTACGATACTTAGGAATAATAGATTATTAATCCCTAGGTATATTTTCCCCATTGAAATTACTCAGCATATTTGGAATGTATCTTATCGATTGGTTTTTTCTCCGAATATCCCTCAAGTTAAATATGTGTTCCACAATTCTCTCTTATGGAAATATGTACATGATCCATCACATTTAATAAAATAACACGTTTTACTAGTGGATATATATATCACTTATGTGAAACAACCGATAGAAATTCAAGATCATATAGATAATATTTCAGAAATAAGAACACTTACATGGTCAATATTTTGTGGAAAAGAAATAAAATTTAGTAAACAAAAAGGGAACCTGAGGATGTGATAAAATAGGGATGTCCTAATTTCATATACTAAATTAGAATTATTTATATGTTTAAATACATAATGTTTGTTGAATTTAAAACCCCAAAGTTTTATGATATATTTCAATTCAAATAAATTTAATTTATTTGATTATGTTGTGCCTAAATGAACCATTATTTAGTAACTCAATATTAAATTTCCATTAAATTTGTAGAAGTCATAGGAATAAAAACCATTAAAAAAAATATATGTTCTATAGGAAGAAATTATATATTTTGTAATGATTTTTTATTCTTCAAAATTACATTTTCCATCAAAAAATGGGTTTTATATATTTTTTTGAATTGAAAATAAAACAAATTTTTTTCTACTATTATAAAATGTTTTGAGAAAAAGAAATTCAATTTTGAAATTAAAATTCATAATTATATTAGAGATAATTATTGATAATTTCTTTGAAAGAATGATATTTTTGAATAGTGGAAAATACTGATTTTTTCAATTTTTGCTAACTCATTGGTATCAAGTACCAATATAATGAAATTACCATCGGTATAAGGATTCTAGTGTCATGTTATTTACCAATATTACGTACCCATGTGGTATATTTTTTATTTGTCTATATTTTTGGTGTGCAATACAATATTTTAATAAAATAAGAGGTTTTGGGAAGAGAGTGTTCCATTGGTGCATATGATTATATATATATACACGATATTTCTATTGTTAAGGTGTGGAGTTAATTGGGAAGATGTGGTACAGAGGTATGGGGTATGTCGCGATCCCTTATTATATGTGTATTATTTATATATGAATCTAATTTTTTAAATGGTTGATTAGGAACTAAGGGTGGTATATGACCCTCGTCTAATGGGGTCTGATACCATTTTTTGAGTAGGAGATGCGAACCCTGGTGTGTATGATGTTTCTCCTAGTTTTGGGACATGGATTTATAGCCATGGGGTAATATTTTCTGGTTCCATGGTGGGATACCTCATGGGTAGGATGGTAGTTATACTTGGGATTTGGGCCTGGGTAAATGATGGGTCAAGAAATGGGAATATTTTTCTTTGGATTGATTCTTATATTTCATGGGATGGTACAATTAATCTATGTGATTACATTAACATAGAGGCATCCAAAAATAGACGATGTGGTTATGATAACCATCTAATAATTCAGAGGCAGGACCTGGTCTCCCTTTGTGGTTGGTATATTATGATTAAAGACATCCCATGTTGACCAAAGAGGGTATGGTTGGGGTTTGATGTAGCCTGGTTAACACTGAATAATCAAATGTTAATGACTTTATTTTATGTCTGTTATATTTATTAGTGTATGTGTTTCACAGGCATGATTACATCTTATAAAAACACACACATATATATAATTAAGTATATATGTGTGTGTGTTTGTGTGTGGGTGTTTGTATTACACACACAACCAATTGATCACTATACTACTCAGTATTTTTGATGCATTGAGCATTACTTATTTGGTATTTAGACTCAACCAAATCAATAATGACACAATATTTTCATACATAGTTAAAAATATTAATAGATTATTATTCATTACCTAATGTTAATAATCACACACAAATAATATAGGATTAGAGTCATTGATATCCCAGAAATAAGAACAACTACTAAATAAAACATATACACCATCGCCCACTGATTCCATCATAATTAGAACCATTTTATGACATTAAATACTTAATACCTTCCATCAAATCCTAGGGAAAAAATAAATGCATGTTATTAGATGCTCAGTAAGGGTAAAAAGGGAGATATCAATCATAAATTTAGTATAAGGGATTAAGAACATGAACATAATATTTATAAATTATACCGTGCATATCAAAGACTATAATCCTAAGTGATTAATGAAACCATAGATGTTTATAAAACATGAATCATATCAGAACAAGAGGTAGGATATAATAACATTATCAAAAGAAAAGAAATGTCTCTTACACATAATATTAGAAAATAATTTCCATATTATTCATGGATCTTTTCCAAGACTATCATAGTGGAATTGGTTCACTCCCCAAACCATCGTAGTCGTCAAATTTCACTTCCAAGACTAAATGGAAGAAAAATACATTGACTAAACTGGATTCACATCCCATTCCAATCACATCATACTAAGTTGGTTTCACTATCTATTTTAGTAATCTATTACTGAACCAAGTTCAGTCTCCATTACAGTTCTATATTACTAGGCCGAGTATGCTTCCTATTTCATACATGAATAAATAAGGATATATAAATCATTACCCAACACATTAGAGGGAGATATAGGTCTCATCCATCAATGGTTATAACATTACCATCATACATTGTGATAATTCACTAATATAACATAATGAAAACCATACCTATGTGTGTTTGAATAATATATTTCATTCTTCATATTATAACTAATGAAAATAAATGAGTCTCAGAAACATCTCATCATAAAATAATTAATGAAAATGAAATGGGTTTCACAAATATCTTGAAATCAAAAATTTAAACCAACCATAATGAGAATAAGGATAGTATCTATGAATAATAACACCATTAATGCATATGTAACATCCCATAATTTTATCTGATATGAAAAATAATTTTTAAATAACACTTGAAATAATTATAAAAAGACAACATTTTCATTTTTAAATAATTTATTTTTAATGATCTGAATATTTTTAATGTAAAATAATTTCATTGAAATTCCCCAGGTTATATTATAGAGGAAAAAATATATGAATTAAAATATCATTAAATGGGGAAAATATGATCGTGTTTTATAATTTATAAAAACAATTCATCTATATTGTTTTCAAAAAAAATCCAAAAGAACGTCATTTAGAAAATGATAAAGTGAATACTTTCAAATAAATATCTAAAAATTATAACATGAGTAAAAATTATTTTAAAAATTCACTAAATAATAATAAATTAAATTTTTGAAACAATTGTAAAAGAAATGGGCATGGAAGAAAAATATACTTTTGAGCGATACATTAAAAAACTAATTTTTAAAATAATGTTCGTTATTAATAAAATTTCAATGATGTGAGAGTTAATAAAATTTGTAAATTATGTTTATTAGATATTAATCTACATAATACATGGGTGAATTAAATAAAAACATGATCAAAAGATATTCCACCCATAATAATATCCTAACAATACCAATGAAATACATGTTTAACCCAAATAATGGAAATTCGCTTAAGAATTCCCTTTCAACTTTGTAATCAATTCAATCATATGCACGAAAAAGTAATTTTTTAAAAAATAAAAAATTTAATAAAATTAATGTAATGTAATTCATGATATTATGTAACAAAATATAGTATATAAACCACACACATGAAATAATTTTAAATAAGGCATGTATCTCACAAAAGTAAATGTGGGATGAGAAACCCTTACCTCAGGCTTATATTATGTATTAAAAAATTTAACATTCTATAGAAATGATTAAATAATGTAATTGATTTATTAATGAATGATACACAAATTTTTTATAAATTTTATTTTACATTTCTAAAATCTAACAGCAGCTTCATTAGTAATATTTCACTATTTTCATTGTTTTTGGTGAGTTCATTTCATAGTTTTCGTCTTCAGTTCATTTGTGTAAAATTGTGAATTTTCCAACGAAATAGAAAAAATCCCAAAGATAAATGAGATGGTAGAAAATAATATATATAATTTTATTTTTCTCATATATCATTTCTATATTTATTAAGTTGATGACTCGTCTAATAAAACATTAACCATAAATGTTCAGTTTATTTTTTTCATTTCTCTGACCACCAAGAAATAATTTTTATTATATAATATTATATACATATACTAGTTATGGAACTTAAAATACGTTATAATATACCTATTAAAAACTAATTATACTATACTAATACTGTTATTACCATCCAAGATGGTGGTAATGGGTAATGAAAAATTATTATCCATGGAGATGGTTAACCACCATATTTTCATCAATGGTCTTGTTTCTTGGTAAAAGGGTTGGTAATAAAAGGAATGGATATAATATATTAAATTATAAACCTAGAATTAAATTATATAAATTATAATGTTTTAATTATTCCTTGATAGAAAATGGATTTTAGGGGAAGGTATAAATAGAAAATAAATTTAAATAGGTTGTTTGACAAAGTTACCTACGAATATCTCCTACTTGCAGGACCCATTATGGAACATGGATTTGGTATTTGGGTGAAAACATAAGAAATTTGACATGGGTATTATGGTGAAGATAGGTTTTGGATGATATTTTAGGAGAATAAATAATTTTTATTAAAAATGGGGTGGTGTGGGTGTATTTATACTTAGGGGTGTGGGTTTAAGTAATAAAATAATAATTATTTTATATTTAATCCAACCATATTTCGATGGAATTAATTCAAAATAATTAAATTTATAATTAATTATTTATCATATGTTAATGGTTTATAAAAAGATCAACAACCAATTTACTCTTTAATTTTTTAGTTATTTTAATATTTTCACTTTTCACTTGAACCTGCTACATTATTTTACCTATATTGTGGTATATCATTCTTTTCCATGGTAAAATTTTAGTGATTCAAAATAAAAATGCATTTATAATAAAATATGGACCTTCTAATTCAAAATATGTCATCTTTTTGAAAAAATACAAATCAAATAAGTTGCAAAATTTCATTTAAAATGAAATTTTGCAACTCAATAAATTACAGTTATTTGGAATAATGTCTTCTAAATCCATAAAATGAACTTATTCCAAAACATGATATAAATAAAATTTAAATTTAAATAGTTAAATTTTATATAACTAAATTTTAAATAATTTATTTTAAATCAATTTAATCCAATTTTTATAAATATATAAAATATTATGGTTTCATAAAAATTGGAATTTTTTACGATTCGTAAAAATTAATCTTTTTATAAAATTCTAAAAAATAAATCCTAAGATAACTTTTAAATTATGAATCCAAAACATAATTTCATTTTATAGATCAAATTTTCTAAATGTTCGAAAAATGAATTATATTTTTTTCTCATTAAAAGAAATAAAAATGTCTTTTTCATGAAAATGTATATTTGAAGACCAAAATGAAATTACTAAATTTTATGTTTATATTACAAAATAATTAATTAATACATTAAAAATAAGTTTAACAGTTATATAGTTGATAATGTGGTTAACAGTATTCATTTTTGTAATTTCACATATTTGTATATGTATTATTTTTAAATAATATATGTAATTAATTCAATACTAGATTTTGTGATTGCGTTCAATTTTGAGGCATGATGTTCCCTAAATGAATGATTGAAATATTTTTAATATCATGCAAGAGTTTTTTTTTTGAAATAATGGAATATCCACAAAATGGTTGAACAAAAAATAAAGTTGAGGGTATCGTAGTGTTCAAAGTAGAGACTTTACCCAAGGTGTGGCCTAACATCAGGTGAAACAGGTCGACTGCTAAATTTAATTATTGGACATTTTAATGAAATAAAACAAGTTAAGTATTTAATTTATTATAAAGTTATGCAGTGACCCAGGTATGCTTTTTATTTTATAAAATTCAAATTATCCCAAGGTTATGCTCAAAACCCTTGAGAAATACATGGATGCATTAGGGAGAACAAAACAAATTCCCTCAACAAAAAATGATGATTGAGATCTGATGGGATATTGATGATCTCCACTTCGATGAATCACGCCAACTACATCGATTTGATTCAAAATCATCTTCAACAAAAATATACTCATGTGGTAGGATGTGTTTTTTTAAATATTCATTTCTCCATTCATCGATTTAATGATGAATGTTGATCAAACCATAATTATGATGATCGTTGGTTTGATTGTTCTTATGGGAGGGTTTAATTGTGGGAATTTGGGGATGATTATAATTATTTCTTGTTTATCATGTTCAATCTAATAGAATGGGATGATGCTGAAAAGAACAATGGTTGAGGTTTTATTCTTTGGATGTTATATTTTTCTTTTATCCCCCATGTTCTTTATGTTCTTCATGGATTATGAACAGATGATCATTGCGCCTATGTTTTATGGTGAACCAATCCAAAATCGGATATCTGACCATATGATGACCAAGTTATGGTGAGATGAAGAAGGATTTTGATAGATTAAGGAATTTTGGTAGATACATTTCTCCCATCGACATTTATGTAGACAACTGGGATCATTTTTTAGAGCCGATGAGAGTCTCGAACCCCACCAATTGGATGTTTACATGGTGAGATGACACCAGATCATTAGTTTCGAGGAGATTGGATCAATGGAACACACACCAGAGGACCAACTGAGACCTATGGAGGAAGAAAAATAGTTTAATAAAATGAAAATGAGCACGACATGAATTTTGGAATACATGTTGTGTGGGACCTACTGAGTGGCATTATTGGTTTTGGGAAATCATAGGTGTCACATGGCATGTGACATCTATTACACGACTTGTTGGAACTTCCATGTGACATGGAGGGAGTCATTGGGGATACAAATCATGAGTTGGGTTTCCCAACATGTACTCCACCACAATTCTAGACCCAGCCCAATTACACAGGAAACCCCATGTACTGGAACATGGTCATTTAGAAATGGTACGAGGCCATGTACTAACACATTCCCATTGTACATATTGTGGACCCTAAATAGTAGGTAGTGGTGTAGAGACACAAATCCTGATGTACGTAGACATTACATAACTTTTTCAAAATACTTAATACAAGACAAAAACAGATTCCCAAATACCATATTAGTTTAGTGTCTTTGTAATCATGGAACATAATCTTCTAATCATGGTGAAAGATCTTCAACATCTCACATAAAGATCTCCCTCTTTTGTTTTCATACCTAAAACCATTCATTATATCCTGGGGAAAAGAAAACATTTAAAGGGTGAGCTCAAATGCTTAGTACAGGTAAGAATGGAGAAAATAAAACAAAACAAATACATTTGAATTTAAAAAAATGAACATAATGTTTAAACATCAAAATTTTGAGCAAAGACATAAAACATGTAAGTACGTAAGGCATAGATCATAATGGAACATCAATAATGCTAAAATAGAATTGGGAATAAAACATGTAATTGTGGAAAACCATTAATCACATGATATTATTTCCATAGTAGCCATGGCATTGTTGCCAGGACCATCATAGTGGAAAATTTCCCTTACTGAATTGAGTTCAATCCTCATTCCAGTCCTGTCTCACTGAACTGAATTAACATACAGTTCCATCCATGTGTATCTCATGGGATATAAATCATTATCCAATTCATTAGAAGGATATATATGTCCCACCCATCTCATAATGAAATCATTCTTACTTGTGCGATAAAATGAACATAAATGATTCATCATAACCCAAAGAATAAAATGGGTCTCATATACATCATCTCATCATAACTTAATCCATATAAAACAATTGGATATAATTAAATCATAATAAGAATCAAACCATTTAAATAATAGAGGCATTATACTTGAAACATATTCATACTAAATAATGTCATGTAAGATGGAAAATAGTTTTTACCAAACAATGGAAATGAATTCTTGGTGAAAATATTTTTTTTTGTTCAAAATCATTTTCTTTTCACAAAATACCATTCAATTTTATAATAAAATGGATTTTCTTGAAAATAATAATGAAATCCTATAGGGGAATCTTCATGAAAATTAGGCGTTATGAAATCGTAAAAAAATTCTTTCATGCCGTATAAGTTAAAAAAACATTATCCTCGTACTTTTGCAGGAAAAGTCAAAAAGTTCCTCATATGGTAAAAAAAGAAATATTCCATCCATAACACAATATAAAAGTAAAATAGGGGTTAACATGACTTTAAACAAACATTTAATATTATTAAACACTTAGTGAAAAAACATTTATGGACATGGATGAAAAATATAACCCCAGTAAATACTTACGTATTCGCAATCTCGGATAAAAATGAGATTTGCAAAATTATCCATTACCTTATGTCCAATTTCTTAAGTATGTGTCCGAGACTTCTTTATAGTGTGTTTAAACATATTATTAAATTTTACCAGAACCAAAATAATATTTATGATATCATATATGATTCCCTTATGACTTTATATTACCCGTTCAATTGTCAATTCCATGTTAAAGTCGTGTTTTGGGTAAAATAGTTTCATATATCGTACGTGTTTGGGGTTGTTGTTCTTGATATTATTATTACATATATATTTATTTACATATTTCCTGAATTTAAAAATGATATATATAATATATATTCAGTATATATATATAATAGATAGATAAATGAAATTAAATACATTGTTCATGGAGACGGTAGACCGTACGTACGCATGAACGCTGTTTTCATTTCCTTATTGACTTGAATTGAAATAAGTAGATGAAACCCATATATATATATATATATATATCCAGTAGAATTATTATGTCATATATTTCATGATTATTTATTATATATATACTTTATAATCATTCTTTAATGGTTAACATGGAGAATGAATCTCATCGCGTAGTGGAGACGGCAATCTGTACGTACGCACAAGTGATGATAACATTCCCATAATTATAGAATGGTATTTTAGAGGATGATAGAATATCTCATAATTAGTATGATTTTATAATAAACATATATAGTTATTATTTATACCATTATACCCATCCATTTATGGTGGTGGTGGAAAACAGATTACACCACGGCATGGAGAAGATATTCCGTACGTACGTACACCCGGTGATTTTGTTTTTCATTGGATGGATAGAAGGTTAAATAGGGTTGTTTCATATTTATAATAACATATAAGTATATGAGTGATACTGATGTTATTACTTTATTATGAATCCACAACATAAGAGTAAGTAGATGAAGAAATGAATCATAACGAATCTGTAAAGGATATTACCTCTTCTTCGACGCGCCTCTTCTAAAGCTCATCTTAGGGCACTAAATATGAACTTTTATGAAGACAAGGACCACTATTTGTTTTCTAGGGATGTGGGGAAGAAAAATGGGAATGTTTTGGCCAAGCGTGAAGGCTCGAAGTGGAGTGAGGAGGAGAGGGAGGAGGTGACCTTTTATAAGGGAGGAGAGGGGCACCTTTGGAAACATAAGAATTATTAATTTATAATAAATTCATCCCCCACATAAAAACATAAAAAATGACTCACATTATAATATGAGATGCTATAGGGTTGTAATATCATCGACCAATAAAATTTAGACATGTTTGGAATTTATTTTAAACCTTATCAATTTGATTTATACTTATTTAATCTATTTAAATTTATTTGTGTTAATAAGATTATAATTTTTATATTAATATAAATACATACTTATGTGTTGTTAATATTACATAATTGGATAAATTATTATATTTTATACCATAAAATTTTAAATTTGTAATTTTTAAATATTTTTGTGATTTTTAAACAATTTAATAATATTTTATTTTTATAAAATATCAATAGTGTCTATTTTGACACTATTTCAATTATTTGAATATAAACAAAATCCATAGAGAGGATATATTCGATAAAAAATATTTAATATATTCCTAACATGTCATGGTCCTCTAAAACATTAGTGGGACACATTAAATAGTTTATATAATATTGATTTTAATATTTTTAAAACCATTTATTTGATATTTATCTTATTAAAATTATTACTATAACATTTTTGTATAATTAATTAATGTACTTATTTGTTGCATAAAAATTAAAACTAAACTCCTATGTTGAATATAAATCTATTAAATTTCATAATAATACATTTACTTTAATTTATCATCTAAAAATTACCCTATTTAAATTGATATATTTATTAAGTTATGAAGGTGACAACTTCAACATTATTAAAAATAATATAATATAAATGTCAAAATATCTTTTATACGACACAAAATGGACCCAAAGTAGACCCATGGAATATTATGGAATTGATATACTCTATATATTGGTTTTGGTCTAGTGTTTGGGCCTTTTTATGGGTATTATTTCTTTAATAAAAACTATATTTTTGATTTTTGACAATGTAAATAATTTTTCTATCAGTAATTTATAAGCTATTAATGGAATTAAATATCACTTAAAATTTAAAAATAAATTACCATAACAAATAAGAACCTATTATCATTCAAATTCGTATTTATAATCTAATTTATATTTTGTATAACCTTATATTAAAAATACATTAATTATTAATGTTTGAGTGAGACATATTTCACTTTCTTTAAAATAAAATAAATTAAAGGTCTTACTCACATCCATGTTGGTTCCAATGGATTCCATTTCGACCCAAATATTCCTTAAGACGAAATATAATCATCCAATTATATTACGACAAGTGTCAGAGTAATTTTATAAAATTATATTTACCCTTAATTACATGATTTATCTTTAACTAGGGTAAATAAAATTTACCTTAGTTACTATTCAAAGTTGCCAAAAATAAAAGGTAGTCTATTGACATAATTTAGACCTAATGATTACAAATATGGAACCCATTTTTCCAAATTCAACTAAAATAAATTTCAGAAATAAATTTAAAATTAATCCGGTTTGTTAAGAAAATGAGTTATAAAATTTATAATATTGCAAAATATTGAAATGATTTTACATATGATTTCAATGTGAAATCAATTCCAATAACATAAATTATATCAAATGGTAAAAATATATTCTATTTATACTTTAAAACCATTTATTATTATAATTTGTCCATATAAATTATTATGATGAAAAAAGTTTTTTTTAATTATGATATAGCGTGTTTTTACTATTCATTAAAATGTGAATGTTATCAGAATAATATTAAAATTTTATACAAATTAAATTTTTATATCCAGAATTCCAAATTAGAACATTATTTTTTAAAATTGAACTTATAAACATGTCAAAAACTAAATTTAAAGTGTGTGCGCCATCAAAATGCGGCAAAACTGCATTTTTTAAAAAAATACTTCTTTTACCAGAAAATTTTATTTTGTTCTCATACCATTTTATAGAAAATGTGTAAGATGAATAATAATATTATTAAAATCAAAATTTAGTTAATAATAGTCATAACAGCAATTTCATAATAATATTATAACAATATATCATTGTTTAGTGATACCCAATATTGTGTACTACACACGCTGTCGAGGAAGGTCGTGATTGTGTGTAATGCAAGACAGGTCAGGGCTGCGTGTAGTGGAAGCTCCCTTTGGTGTCGTGTATAATGTAATCAAAACATATTTCATTTATACATTAAACAAAATATATACTAAATATTTCATAGAATAATTTCTACTAAAAGAACTTGAAATTGTCTGTAACACGAGCCAAGAATAGTGTTGTGTATACTGCAGGCTAATACAGTGTTGTGTATAGTATAAGATAATCTTTGTGTAGTTTACAATGGAAGTCATCAAAGAAATTAAAAAGTAATATATCTCATAAAATCTCAGGGCCTTACATTCTACCCCACTTAAAATGAATTTCTCCCTCGAAATTCTTCTGGTTATAAATCATTTATTTCTTGAAAGTTTCATTCATAGAAAACCACATCGTAAAATGTTATACTAAAACATAATTTTAAAAAGTGATTTATGAAATGTAATGGTTACCCAAATTAACTCATCACTAGGTTTACACATATGAGAAAGTAGGTGATAATATTGATATGGAAGGAAACTATAACCATCATGTTCTGATTAAGAGTGGTAGAGAAGATGGCTATGAAAAATCAAACAATCACAAAGCCGTAAATTTGTGATGACCTAAGGTACCATCTGATTCATCTAATATGAGGGTACTATGATATTGTTTTTGGGTTTCATGATCATTTCCCTAATGTTGAGAAATTATTCCACAAGGAGAAATATGTACTTGATTTCAGTGTAATATCACCATTGGTCATTCCATGAATAATTTCCACTTCATCTCTTATTTAATGAAATAAAGTTGAAATTTTCCTTGAAATGTGGGCAGATCATACGATAGAGTGATAGGTTATTCCATCTTTATCAAGAAGTTAGAAAAAGTTATAATATATTCATAAGTCCATCTATAGTGAGATTAACCATAAATGATTCCAAACAATGGACTTATACTTCAATAATCATAACGCAAAATAAAATAAAACTAATTTCTCCTCACCCGTGACTTCCTGTAGGCCTGTGGTAGGTGAAAAAGGCTTGTCGCACTTTGGTTGTGGGTTTGATTCTCGCAACCTTTTCCGATGTGATGGGTGGTCGCCCATTCAGTAGGATGTCCCATTTCATAAACTATACTATTATAACATTGCAGAAATAAAATAGAAAAAAATTATATCCTTAAACAATACTATTTGATGTTCAACATAATAGATTCCTTCCTTAAAGCTTATCCATAATACTTATTTCCAAACTCATATTATAAAGAGAACGATTACTAAAAATGTCATATAGCAAGCATGTGAATAAAGTCATTTATCCCTCATATAACACATGATATATCTTGTTGGTCACATTCCGGACATGTGATTACTGTAATCATGTATTCATTTGAAACATGTATTATCATATAACCTTAATGAAAACATGAATAATATCAAAAGATAATTCATTACACATTCTAATATCCCAAAAAATCTATATACTCAAACTAGGATATCACTTTGTCCTTATCTCAATAATGAGCTCATGAATACTATCAAACATATTATTTTCTTCTTATCCCTTAATTATGCGCATATCATCTGCTTTCCAAAAACATTTCAATCACTTTTCATGGTTACCAGTACTATATTCTTATGGAAAACCACAATGTACCAATACATATATGTTCCAATATACCATAAAGGTATCTCAACAACATTATTCTTGAATACCAATACATAAACATATCAATCCATCATCTTTAATGATTGTCATGGAATAAGTCCACCCTTCATTCAGAAGTAACCTATTAGGTTAGGGTATTTAGTAGGGTGAAGCAGATGTTCTCCACAGAGAAGACATTTAACTCCCTAACAGTTTGTCACTCTATGAACCTTCTCTTCACATAGATAACATATCCCCCTCCATTTGATGTATTCATCAGGGTTCTTCTTCCCTACATTAGAAATCACAAACTTTCTTTCTCTATGCTCCTTACCATGCAATCATGCATAAATTTCTATCATCCTCTTATTTGATTAATTAGGAATACCACTAAAGTTCACCTTGTTAATCATATATCATGATGACTGATTAAGAATAATCACAAAATAATTCATTCTAGTCATTATATAATGTTGTTGTTCATAGTCACCAATTTTTCAATTAGATTCAACGTTGAAAAATTTCTTCTGGTTTCATCCATTGACTAAAACCAAAAACCTTTGTTCAAGAAACTGTTGAAATAACAAGGAACCACATAGTCATAAATAGTAACTTCTGGGATGTCTAACTTATCACACATTCTTTAATCCATGACACCCTAGGTTCACCCTAGGTTATTCATGATCTTCAAAATAATAATAGGAATGTAACCTATAGATATACTAATCGTTAGATACATTCCTATACATACCTAAGAAATATCTCTAGAGATCTCACTGAACTTTTCACATCCTAGTTTCCAAAGGTTAACTAACCCATCACTCTAATACCAAATGTAGATACCCAATGATTTATGTTCATAGACATTACATTACTTTTTTGGAATACTTAATACTTGAAAAAAACAGATGCTGAAACACCTTATTATTTTAGTGTATTTGGAAACATGGAACATAATTTTATAATCATGGTGAACGATCTTCAATATCTCCCATAAAGATCTCCCCCTTTTGTTTTCTTACCTAAAAACTTTCTTTATATCGTGGGGAAAATAAAACATATTAAGGGTGAGCTCAAATGCTCTGTACAGGTAATCATGTAGAAAACAAAACAAACCTTATACAGTTGAATTTAAAAACATGAACATAATGTTTAAACATCAAAATTTTTAGCAATGAGATAAAACATTGCAGTACGTAAGGCAAAGATCATAATGGAACATCAATCATGCTAAAATAGCATGGGAAATAAAACATGTAATTGTGGAAAATCATTAAGAAAATGATATGGTTTCTATATCAGTCAATACATTGCTGCCAAGACCATCATAGTGGAAAAATTCCCTTACTGAATCGAGTTCACTCTTCATCCCAGTCCTGTATCACTGAACCAGATTAACTTACCATTCCATCCATGTCTAAATGATGAGATATAAATTATTACCCAATTAATTGGTGGGAGGTATAGGTCCACCCATCTCATAATTAAACCATTCTTACTTGTGCCACAAAATAAACATAAATCATTCATTATAACCCAATGAATAAATTGGGTCTCATAAACATCATCTCATCATAACGTAATCCATATAAAAAAATGAATATCAATTCATTATAAGAAGAATAAAACCCTATATATAATATATACATTATACTTGAAACATATTAATACTAAATAAATTCATCTTATATGGAAAATAGTTTTGACAAAACACTTGAAATGAATTCATAAGGAAAATATCATTTCTTCTTCAAAAAAAATTTCTTTTCGCAAAATACAAATGAATTTTAAAAGAAAATGGATTTATTTGAAAATAATCATGAAATATTTTTTAGGAAGAATCATGAAAATTTGGCATTATGAAATCGTAAAAAAATTCAGTTCATGCCATATAATATAAAAAAACATTCTCCTCATACTTTTTCGGGAAAAGTCAAAAAGTTCCTCACAAGGAAAACAAAAGAAAGATTCCTTCCATAACACAATGTAAAAGTAAAAGAGGGTTAAAAATGACTTTAAAAATACATGTATGAATATTAAAAACTTTGTTAAAAACATTTTTATGGACATGGATGAAAAATATAACCCTAGTAAATACTTACCTATAAGCAATCTCGGATAAAAATGATATTTGAAAAATTATGCCTTACCTTATGTCCAATTTCATCCGTATGTGTCGGATATAGTGGGTTTAAACAAATTATTAACTTTTAAAAGGACAATAATAATATTTATCATATCATATAAGATTCACTTATGACTTTATATTACCCGTTCAATTGTCAATTCCATGTTAATGCCGTGTTTTGGGTAAAATCGTTTCATTTATCGTACGTGTTTGGACTTGTTGCTCCTGATATTATTATTACATATATCATGATTTAAATATTTTAATAATTTAAAAATGATATATTTATATATATAATATATATATTAAATATATATAATATATTGATAAATGATATGAAATACACCATTCATGGAGACGGTAGACCGTACGTACGCATGAACAGTGTTTTCATTTCCTTACTGAATTGAATGGTAATAAGTAGATTAAATAAATATATATATATATATATCCAGTAGCATTATTATGTTATATATATCATGATTATTTATTATATATATACATTATAATCATTCTTGAATGGTTAACATGGAGAATGAATCTCATCGCGTCGTGGAGAGGGTAATCCGTATGTACGCACGAGCGATGATATCATTCCCATAATTATTGAATGGTACTGTAGAAGATGATAGAATATATCAAAAATATTACCATTTTATAATAATCACATATAGTAATTCTTTACACCATTATACCCATCCAAGTAAGGTGGTGGTGGAAATCAAATTATACCACAGCGTGGAAATGGTTTTCTGTATGTATGCACGCGAGGTGATTTCATTTTATGTAGGATGGATAGGAGGTGAAATAGGGTTGTTTAATATTTATAATAACATATCAGTATATGAGTGATACTAATGTTATTATATTATTATGAAACAACAAAATAAGAGGAGTTAGAAGAAGAAATGAAATTGAATGAATTGGTAAAGGATATCACCTCTTCTTTGACGTCCCTATTCTAAACAAACTCTTATGGCACTAATGTTGGACTTTGAAGAAGACCGAGACCTATAGTATGTTTCTAGGGACATGGATAAGAGAAATAGTCAGGGGTTGGCAGTGTTTGAAGTCTCAATGTTGTGTGAGGAGGAGAGGGAGGAGGTGCCCTTTTATAAGGGAGGAGAGGGGCAACTTTGGAAACATGAGAAATATTAATTTATAATAAATTCAAACCCCACGTAAAAACATCAAAAATGAATCAAATTAAAATATTAGATGAGATATGGTTTTAATATCATCAACCATAAAAATTAATACATGTTTGGAATTTATTTTAAACCTTATAAATTTGATTTATACTTATTTAATCTATTAAAATTTATTTGTGGTAATAAAATTATAATTTTTAATTTGTTATAAATACATACTTACGTGTTGTGAATTATCCATAATTAGATATATTATTATATTTTAGGCAATATAATTTTAAATTTGTAATTTTTAAATATTTGGTTATTTTTAGACAATTTAATATTATGTTATTTTTATGAAATATCAATAGCGTCAATTTTGACACTATTTCAATTAGTTGAATTTAAATAAATTCCACCGATAGGATATATTCGAAACAAAATATTTAATATATTTATAACATGTCATATTCGTCTATAAAATTTATGGAGCACATTAAATAGTTCATATAATATTTCTTTTATTATTTTTAAAACCATTTATTTGATATTTCTCTTAATAAAATAATTACTATAACATTTTTGTATAATTATTTAGTATACTTATTTTTTTCATAAAAATTAAAAATAAAATCATATTATTAATATAAATCTATTTCATTTCATAATAATACTTTTATTCTAATTTTTCATCTAAAAATCACAACATTTAAATATTTATATTTATTATGTTATGAAGGTGAAAACGTTGACATTATTAAAAACAATATAATATAAATGTCATAATCTATTTTATACGGCTCCAAATGATCCAAAATTTTACCCTTGAATGATTATAGTATAGCTATACTCGAAAAATAGGTTTTGGTCAAGTGTTTGGGCATTTTTTGGGTATTATTACTTTAATAAAAACTATATTATTGTTTTTCACTAAGTAAATAATTTCTCCATCATTAATGTATAAGATATTAATGTTATTAAATATAACTTAAAAATTAAAAATAAACATCCATAACAAAGAAATAACTTTTATATTTCAAATGAGTATTTATAATCGAATTTATATTTTTTATAACCTTATATTAAAAATACATTTTATTATTAAAGTATGAGTGAGACATATTTCACATTCATTAAAATAAAATTAATTAATGGTCTTAATCACATCCAAGTGGGTTTCAATGGATTCAATTTTGACCAAAATATTCCTTAGGGAAAAATATATGAATTCCATCCTATTAATACAAGTTTAAGTGTAATTTCCTAATATTATATTTACCTTTAATTACCCGATTTATCTTCAACTAAGGTAAATAAAATTTACCGTAGTTACTATTCATAGTGACAAAATATAAAACGTAGCCTAATAACATAATTTAGACTTACTGAT
This sequence comes from Viscum album, assembly GCA_963277665.1. Classification (NCBI taxonomy): domain Eukaryota; kingdom Viridiplantae; phylum Streptophyta; class Magnoliopsida; order Santalales; family Viscaceae; genus Viscum; species Viscum album. The sequence continues at coordinate 605,659,326 of OY728122.1, forward strand.
TCCAAATATGGAATCCATTTTATGAAATTCAAATCAAATAACTTGCAAAAATTACTTTAAAATTATTCATGTTTGTTAAGAAAATGAGTTTTAATATTTAAAACATTGCAAAAGATGGAAATGATTTTACCTATGAATTCAATTTAAAATCAATGCTAATGACATAAATTATATTAAATGGTGAATATATATTATAGTCATAATTTAAAATCATTAAATATTAAAAAATAACCATATATATCATTACGATGAAAATTTCTTTTAATTAAAATATAGCGTGTTTATAATATTCATTAAAATATGAAAGTTATTAGAATAATATGAAATATTTATCCAAAGTAAATTTTTATATCCTAATTGAAATGTAAAATTTTGGTTTTTCAAATTGAACTAATAAACACGTCAAACACTAGATTTAATGTGGTCTTTCCATCAAAAGGAGTTAAAACTGCATTTTTTAAAAAATACTTATTTTGCCCGGAAAATTTATTTTGTTCTCATACCATGTTCTAGAAAATGTGTAAGATGAATAGTAATGTTATAAAATTCAAAATTTAGTTAATACTATTCATTAAAGCTAGTTCATAATAATATTATAATAATATATCTTTGTTTAGCGATACCCGGTCTTGCGTAATACACACGCTATCGAGGAAGGTCACGATTGCGTGTAATGCAAGCCAAGTCAGGGCTGCGTGTAGTGGAATCTCCGTTTGGTGTCACGTATAACATAATGAAAAATTATTTCATTTATGCATTAAAAAAATATATACTTAATGTTGCATTTTATAATTTCTACAAAACAATCTTGAAATTGTGTGTAACACGAGCCAAGAATAGTGTTCCGTATACTGCAAGCTAATACGATGTTGCATATAGTACAAGATAATATTGGTGTAGTATACAATAGAAGACATCAACGAAATTTATAATAATATAGCTCATAAAATATCGGGGTGTTACACGTGGTGTGCGACCCTATATACATTCCCTATATAAATTTTCAAAATTACATGTTCTTGATACAATGGACGTTGTACACAGGCAGTAACCGAGGTAAAGGGAAACGAAATGTGACCCCTCTACACATCAAGTACTCTCTTCTATTTGGCTTGATCTAATTTTCCACCATATCATAGACAATCTTTGTTTGGGTAGGTTTCCCTTTTGGTTCCCCTGAAGGTCAGTTGGTATATTTGCCTATTCAAAGGATATTGATCCCTTTAGCCGGACATTCTAGACATAGACAAGAATCCAATATGAATGGCCCAAAGAAAGATCCTCTGTCTATTCTTTTGAATTATGTAGTGTTAGTAATCGATGCAACCATTCCTACCAGACATCCATCTTCTTCTTATCAAGTGAAATTGGATGAGCTTTGGTATATGCCCTGGACTAGGTAGGTATCCTCATCATGTATTATGATCTTCACAACTCAATTATTTGGTTCTCCTTTAGCGAGTGAATCATGTTGTCTCTTTAGATTTATCATCATAACACTATGTCATGGTGGTTCCTAATGAATGTTACTTCTTTAATGGATTCCATCAGTGCTATTGGACTCTAGAGTGTGTTCTCTCAGATGAGTTCATTAAGTAATCTTTATACAAACTCCCAAAAGAGAGTATGATGGTGTGGTTACATTCCTATAGAATAAGGTACAAGGTTGAGTATATCTGGATATGTGTTGTTATATGTATTGTAGTCATATACTGTGTTGATCAGACTGTAGCATTACTTTGTATTTCACTATGGATTTTGTGGTGTTCTACTGAGTATTTTTTTGATCACCCCTCCATGTATTTTTTCTTTATGTTTCATGTATATTTCAGATGAGTTAATTATTGGTGATGTCTAGGGTGTACTAGTACCATAAAAAGATTATAAATTTGCATATAGTTTGCGGTGTTATTACGACTTCAAGCTACAGTTTTAATAGCTATCATGTTTAAATGTAAGAATTTATAGTTACAGAATCTTTATTTTGGTGAACTTTTATTCTATCCCAGTTTACTCTATTGAAATTCAAAATCCTATTATAATATGTTTTTTGATATTAGTGGTATTCATGCATTTTGTTCCATTGTGGGTTTTTTACATTTTTTCATTTTTGGTATTGGAGATATGTGTGTCTTTAAAAGTAGTTAGGAAATTCCAACCATTTTTGTGATATACATGATTGGTGCTATTCACCAGCCCCTGAACTGTTGGAGGTGGAATTGGTGAGTCACGGTAGGGGCGCCAAAATGATGTTTCATGACGCAATGCTATCAGTGGTGGTCGGTTCTACGATTGGATCAATAGTCTATGATATTAATTTTTTAAACAGTTATATGTGTTTAGTGTTCGACTTTTAGGACATGGACCATAGTTTTAGTGTGGTTGGATGACGTATACATACACTATGACTCCATAAACCTCAATTTTTACTTGGTAAATGAGAATAACAGTTTCCTTGGAAAATGTTGAATACATCATATAGGAATGGGTAGTGGTTTCCATGTCCTTCTTTAGTCACCGCTATAGATATATTCATTGACAGTGGTACATCATGTTTCATTAAAATATGCCTTGAAGACATATACCATATAGGATTCAACAGCTCGATCATGATGATTACCCCCTCAGTGATCAGGCTTCTAATCAAGGACCAGTTCCCTAGGCGTTACCTAGGGATGGGGCATCAACTATAGCCCTACTAGTGAGAAACAAGAGGTTCTTGGAATACTTGAAGATGAGGAGCATAGATTGTTCTTGCTCAATGTATTTTAGAGAAATAGACCCTTAAAATTCTAAGGTGATCCCAAACATCAGGAGAATGATGATTGTATTGAGGATTGGACTAGAGATTTCCATCTAGTGAGGTTATATGTTGACCATATGGTGATCATGGTGATGAGCCTTATTCAATGTTTGGCTGGGTGATGGTGGATTTTAACAATAGAGACTCATGACAAGGTGAAACCTTCATTTATGGAGTATGAGATTTTCTTTATATATTAGTTATAATTATTTACAAAAAGATTAATTGTATACACGAGCATCTTCAGCTCCAGTAGGGATTCATTACTATGAATTACTATTCAACAAGGTTCTCCAACCACTCAAAGAACTCGATGGATGTGGTCATGGATCAGTACTTTCAGGGATGGACCTTTGAGCGAGGCCTACATCGAGAAATCTGAGCCAACATCATTCTTTTATGAACTCTACCATATGATGGATAAAACAACTGATATTTCATGGTCATAAGCATCTTGGCTGAGTAGAAGCATTCAGTGACAGTCACTAGTCGGAAAATTTCTGAACAGAGCTTGGCAGCAAGGAGCCAAAAAAAAGACATATTTATCAGGATATGGGAGACTTCACATGATTTCACAGGACATGGGATATACATTCCATGGTAATTATGGTGGATCCATCTATATAATGACCCATAAATTACATGCATCATTATAATATTAGAATTAAAGCATAATTATTGTAACATATAACAAAACCATGATATGACCATATAGGTATAATGTCTTTATAAACTGGGAAACATAAACAACTGGTTCATAATGAATCTATATTGTCTCCCATTTATTTCATCATATCTAGAGTCCATTTTGTCATATCATACATAATACCCTTCTTCATGACCTATGGAGAAGAAAACATACAAAAGGGTGAGCTCAAATTCTCAGTAAGTGTAAAAAGGAAATATCAATCATATCATATTCATAAGAACATTACATTTTAAAAATCATAACCTGCAAATAAGAGCATAATATCATAACATGGGAAAAATCATAGTAGTGAAATGTAATACCAATAATTAAACATGAATAATTGTGTAATACACACATAATCATAGAAAATCATTTCTTATTAGTCAAGACTAATTTCCTAGACTATCATAGTGGAAAAATTACTTTTCTGAACCGATTTCACTCATCATTCTATTCCTATGTCACTAAACCGGATTCACATGTCATTCCAGCAATGCCTATATTATTAGATATTAATATTTACCTAAGGCATTGGAGGGAGAAATAGATCCAACCCATCTCATAATGAAACCATTCTTATGTGTGCCACAAAATCATAAATCATATATCACAGAATAACCCATGTAATAATAATGGGATTCTTAAACATTTTGCCATCATATCATAAAACATATAAGATAAAAGGGCTTCATATAAATAATTCCATCATAATGTAATAAAATCAATGTAAAAATAGGGATAGAAACAGAACCCAATATTATGTTTTATGGAAAATAATTTTTATTAAACACTTAAACTTCTTTCTGGAGGAAAATATCCTTTCTACTTCAAATTTTTTCTCCTTTATTAACATGTCATAAAATTTTAATGAAGTTAATTAAAAATAATCATTGAAAAATTTTATAGAAATATTCATGGAATATTGTTCTATGAAATCATAAAAATCAATTCATGATGTATAAGTTAAAAAACATTCTTCTCGTACATTGGCCGGAAAAGTCAAAAAGCATCGCATACTGAATTCGAACAAATATTTCTTTCATAACTTTTAATAAAAATTCACTAATTGGTAAAATTGGATTTAAACAATTGTATGAGGATATAAATAATATTATATATTTAGGAAACATGGATTTTGATGATGAATATGACCTAGTAAATTCAGAAGTATAAACAATCTCGAATAAAAATTAGATTTTGAGATTTTCCCTTAACTTTGGCCCGATATGTTCGTATATATCCGAACCTCCGGTATAATGATTTAAATAGTGTCATTTACTTATTACAGAATCATATTAATTGTTATAATATCATATATGGTCATATTCTATTCTTCTAATTAGTTATATTTCATTGCAACTTGTTATTCGGGTGTTCAATGCTTTATGTTCTTATGCATGATTCGTCCAATAAATTCTTATTCCTATTTTTAGGTTATAGATAACTCATTTAAATAATGGTATTACTGTAATATATATCATATTTATTCAATTAATTCATTTATATAAGCATTATTCAATGATTATCATTTAGAATGAGTCACATCACATTGTGGAGACGGTAAGCCGTACATACACATGAGCGATTATATCATCCCATGATTGTGGAATTGTATTGAAGTGGATTATATAATATAATAACTACTATCATGTCATAATAACCATATATAGTTATTAATTTAACCATTATACCCATCCCAGCATGGAGGTGGTGGAAAAAAATATTACACCATGGCGTGGAGACTGTATTCTTTACATATGCACGCTTGGTGATTTTGTGTTCCGTAGGACAGATAGAATGTGAAATAAGGTTTTTTCATTTTTTAATAACATATTAGTATATGAGTGATACTGAAATTATTAATTTATAATGAAACAAATATATAATTGGTGTAGAAGAAGAAATAAATGGGAAATAATCGGTAAAGGATATTACCTCTTATTTGACACGCCTCTTCTAAACCTCCACTTTGGACAATAAAGTTGGTAATTGATGTAGAACAGATCCTCTAGTATGTTTCTAGGGAAGTGGATAAGGGAAATGGATAGTGTTTGGCTGATCTTGAAGGATCAAAATGTTGTCAAGGGGAGAGGGATTATGTTCCCTTTTATAAGGGAGGAGAGGGGCATCTTAAGATAAACATAAAATATTATTTTATAATAAAGTCATATTCGGATTATAATGGATCCAATGTGACTTATTTCGAAGCTAGGGTGGGGATTTGTAGAAATCCACTCATCAAATAGGTTTTAGAAAATTTTATGTTACCATTTTAACCTTATGATTTAGATTTAACTCTAAGAAAAATAATTTAAATTTTATCCTGTCTTCTTGTATTCTTACACTATATGGTTAATAAATAAACTATAAATTGACAATCGACCCAAATTGGTTAAATAATGTCATATATATTAAAATATAAGTCTATTGGCCAAACCTTATATTTTTAGGTATAGAATATCAATTATTAATTTAATATTTGTTTTAAAAACTCTTTTATGTCAATTTTGACACAATTTGGTATTTTGTTTTTTCTAAAATCATAACAGTATTATTACTTCAAAAAAATACTTCTAACCAACCAAAATATGCTATATGAACCTTTAAAATCAGATTAATGCATAAAAAGTCTCAAATTACATTTATTTGGGTATTTATAATATCGATTATGTTAATATTTCATTAATAAGCTAATTACTTCATCATCATTGTGTCATAAATAAATTAAATTATTTAATGTCTAAAATTTTTAAATAAAATACCATTATTTATCAAATATTTTTAGATTTATAATAAATATTTATAGTCTATTTTATCTTATGTATAACCCTATATTAAAAATGTTTTACTTATTAATCTTTGATTTTAACTCTTTTAACTCTTCTTTGAATTAAATAATAATAAATGTCCCATTCTAATTCATGTAGACTAAAGAGGTTCATATTTTATTCCTAACGTTGTTTTTGTTCGAATTATAATTCAACAATAGAATTAGGACATGTTTTAGGGTAATAATAATACCATTTTTACCCTTAATTTCCCTATTTACTTTTAACCGTGGAAAGTAAAAGTAAAAAGATATTATTCAACCAAAAAATTTTTTATCTTATTGAACAAAATTTTACTCCTTGATATTGACCATGTCTCTTGTATTTTTGAAATTACAATCACAGAAGCGGTAAAATTATGTATTATGTAAATTTGAAAATTCTCTTAGGTGGTGGGAAAAAGACGGTAAAAGTAAAATAAAATTTTTATATATCTAAAATTATTATAAAATGACTCCATTGAATTAAATTGAACATATATAGGTATTATGAATAATTTTTGATATAAAATAAATTTAAATAAAATAATTAATTATTTAAATAAAAATTCGGTTAAAAACAATAACTTTGTGTTTTTCACAATTCAACAAAAATTGAATGTTTTCAGAAAAATACCAAAAATTCACCCTAAGCTAATTTCGATACTCCGAATCCAAAAATAATGTCCATTTTGAAAGATAAAATTTCTAAAATTTCAAAAAGTGGTTATTACTATTGATAATGACTAGTTTATATAATATTTTAAAAATATATTGTCGTTTGGTGAAACTCGGTATTTCATACTACACATGCTATCGAGGAAGGTTGATCATGCGTGAAACGCAATCAAAGATAGTGTTGGGTGTAGTGAAAGATTCCATTGGTGTTTCATAAAATATAATACATAAAAACATGATGTTTCTCATAAAATATTAGGGTGTTACGTTCAACCCCCTAAAAATAATTTTGCCCTCGAAATTTGTCACTTCGTTACAAATAGTTGGGATACCTCTCCCTCACCAAATCCTCAAGTTCCCTTGTATATTTTTGTAATTGGTGGTTCCTATATAAAATTGTAACCAAGTGAGTTGTCTTGTTTCGTAGAACATTTTCACTACGATCCAGAATCTCTATCGTCTGTTCTTCATATGAAATATCTTGCTCTAGGGGTACAACTTCCGAGCTTTGTACATGTGAAGTATCAGGTATGTACTTTCTCAGGATAGATACCTGGAACACATCATGAACTTGAGAGTGATTCGGTGGAATCTCCAATCAGTAAGATACATTCCCAACTCGATCCAATATTTAAAAAGGACCAATATACATAGGGATCAACTTTCCCTTCTTTCCAAATCTTATTACTCTCTTCCAAGGAGATATTCGTAAGAACACTTTATCACCCACTTCAAACTCTAGGTATTTTCTGCGGTTTTCAGCAAAACGTTTTTGTCTACTTTGAGCTACTCTTATGTGTTGTTGAATAGATCTGACCTTTTCTGGCATCTCATCAACATGATCAGGTCGTAATATCTTTCTTTCCCCATCTTCATCCTAGCAAGTTAGAGTTCTGCATTCCATTCCATAGAGAGCTTCATAAGGAGCCATTTAAATACTGGACTGAAAGCTATTATTATAAGAAAATTTCACCAAAGGTAGGTGTTTATCAGAACCACCTTTGAAATACATAGGTAAAGATCTCAACATGTCTTCTAGAGTTTGAATTGTCCTCTCAGACTAACCGTCGGTCTAAGGATGATAAGCAGGGACGAAACTCCACTCTTTATCTGAAGTATACAAAAGACTTCACCAGAACATCGAGGTAAACCTCGAATCCCGATCAGATATAATGGAAAGTGTTACTGAATTCAATCTTAACATTTCCATAACATATATCTTGGAAACCTGATCAAGAGAGAAATATTCTCTAATAGCAATTAATTGTGCTGAATTCGTAAGATGATCATCTATAACCCAGATAGCATTATTGCCTTTGGATGTTTTAGGAAGTCCAGTGACAAAGTCCATAGTGATGTTTTCCCATTTCCATTCTTGTATGGGTAATGTTTGTAACATCCCCTTATACTTCTGTCTCTCAACATTAGCTTTCTGACAAACCAAACATCAATAAATATATTCATCAACATCTCTTTTCATGACATCGCACCAGAAGTACTCCATCAGGTCCCTATACATCTTCATACTTCTAGGGTGAATAGATAATGAAGAATTATGAGCTTCATACAATAGTTTCATTAATTTTGGGATGGGAGGAACAAAAACCCAATTCCAGAACCTTATTATTTCATCACAATCAATGTGTAATTTAGGAACTTTTTTCATCTTTTTTTGAAACTCTACATCTTCTTTCTATGCCTCGTTAATATTCAAATGTATAGATGGTTGAACATTCATTTGAGAAAGATAATATGTTTCCTCATCCATTATAATTCTATGATCCATCCTTTTTAAATACAGAAATATTGGATCTTTTGTGATCCTAATCATTAATAAGCTAGAATTGTCTTTTCGATTTAATGTGTCATCCACCATGTTTGCTTTCCCAGGGTGGTAATGAATTGAGCACTCGTAATCCTTAATCAGCTCCAACAATCTTCTTTGGCACATATTCAGCTCATTTTGTGTGAAAATATAGTTTAAACTTTTATGATCGGTATAAATATCACACCTTTCACCATAATGATAATGCCTTCAAATCTTTAATGCAATGATTACTGCCGCTAATTCTAAATCATGAGTTGGGTAATTTTCCTCATGGATTTTCCACTATCGTGAGGCATAATCTATCACCATGTAGTTTTTCATGAGAATACACCACAATACTTTCTTGGATGCATCACTGTAGATCACAAAACATTCTCCACTAAAAGGAAGTGTGAGCATAGGTGCACTGGATAACCTTCTTTTTAACTCCTTGATATTCTCTTGACACTACTGCATCTAAATGAACATAACTCCTTTTCAAGTCAACCTGGTGAGTGGATTAGATAATCGTGAGATATCATTCACAAAACATAGATAATTTCAAGACAAACCAAGAAAACATCAGTTCTTAGTTACTATTATTGGTCACGACCATCTTTTGATAACCTCTGTTTTTGCTGGATCCACAAATATCCTCTATTTTGGGATTATGTGACCCAAAAATGAAACTTTTTGAATCCAGAATTCACACTTGGTAAATTTCGCATAATGATTCTCGTTTCTTAAGGTCTCTAATACAATTCTAATGTGATCTTCATGTTATTCCATGAGCATTGAATAGACAATAATATAATCTATAATGACTACCACAAAATGATCAAGATATTTTCTAAAGACTCTATTAGTTAGATCCATGGAGATAACAGGGGTATTAGTAAGACCAAAAGGCATCACTATAAATTCATAGTGTGCATACCTTGTATGGAACGTCATATTTGGAATATCCTCCCTTTTACCCATAAATGATGATACCCTGAACGAAGATCAATATTGGAAAAGTTTTGACCTCCGCATATTTGGTCAAATAAGTCATCAATGTGTAGGAGAGGATATTTTTTTTTGATAGTGATCTTGTTATGTTCTCAGTAATAAATGTAGTGTCTCATTGATCCATCTTTCTTCTTAAAAAATAGAACAGGTGCTCCCCAAGGTGATGCACTAGGGCGTATGAATCCCTTATCAATATTCTCTTGGAGTTACTTCTTCAATTCATGAAACTTAATTGGGTCTATTCAATAATGTGTCTTTGAAATGGGTGTAGCACTCGGTATGAGTTCTATTGAAAACTCAACTTCACGATTTGGTGGAAGACCTCGCAATTCATCAGGATAGACATCCTCAAAATCTCATACAGTGGGTATATTCTTAGTCATGAGTTTCTATCTTACAATTTGAGATAAATAACCTTCATTTATTAGAATCAAGACCCATAATATGGACTAAATTTCAACTGGAGGGTTATATTCATCCTTGCATCAATAGATGATCATAGATTTATCGAGAATATGAACTATGACTTACCTTCATTGAAAATAGATATGAGCTTTATATAATTAAATCCAATTCATAACAAGAACCACATCAAATTCCTCTATATAAAGGATCACAAGATTTTCATGAATCAATTTCCCACAAACATCAATTGGAGAAGAATTATAATCTTTTGATGCAACCGTTGTGCCATTAAGAGTTGTCATTGCTAACTCAATAGAAAATTGTTGAGGTAGTAAGGCGATACCCTTAAAAATTTCTTCAGAAATAAAAGAGTGGGTGGATGTAGAATCAAGTAAAACATTTTCTACTTTAGAGTGGATTGTAAGTTTACCTTTCACCACTTTTTTATCGTACTCCACATCACCGATAAAAATTTCATGTGACATTCCTTTGTCCATGGCCTTAAGAGTTTTTTGACGTCGATGATCATCAACAAACCATGGATTAGGGAACTGGTTAGCATAATTCCCCATTGCATTGCACTTGTAACATTTATGTGTAAGAGGTGCATTATTTGTGGCCTTTTCTTGGTTCGCATCACTAGAAGTCTTATTCCCATCATTGTAGCATTCAAATTCCAGAAGGCCTTCTTTTCTACATTTGAATCATTTACTTGTCCCTTTAAGACAATTCCCTCCATGTTCCTTTCCACACTTTGAGCATAAGTTATAACTCATCTTCTTTTCAGTGTGGTCTTTAGATTTCTCTTTGAATTCCATTTTCCACTTCTTATCAAACATATATGACTGATGGGTTTCTCCAATCTCCATCTCAACCTTGAGAGCACATCAAACAATGTCCTCACAGCTATTGAAGTCCCTTATGGATAACTCCCTTCGAAGAAATAGTTTGACGCCATTAAAGAATTGATCGATATTACTCTTAGGTTGGATAATAATTCTGGAATCATACCATGAAAGACATGTAAAATTATCTTTGTAGGTACCAACAGATTCATCATCCTTTTGATTTAGTACAAGAAAATCCTTCTCAATCTTTGTTCGAAGAATACGAGAGATGTACTTATTGAATAATATGTTTTTGAACTCATCCCATTCCAAAGACTCAATATCGTCTCTTTGCCTCATATTCTTCATAAGATTCCACCATTGATCAGCATCACCTTACAAAAGATATACTGATATGAATAATTTATCATGTTTAGAACATTGAATAATAGAAAATATCATTTCAGTGGTACTGATCCATTGTTTAGCCACTAATGGATCATTAGACCAGCTGAATGAGGGTGGAAGCTGCCTCGTGATGGATTCAATAGAATGTTGCTCCTTCCATTACTCGTTTGGAAGTCCTGCATGATTCATAGATTGAGAATGTTGTGTGAGGATGGCTGCATGATTTTTCATTCCAGCTCCAATAATGTTTGGTTGCTCTGGGGGACAATCATTTTATTTCCCATCGCATTCATCATTAACATGATTCCTTCGGGTTCTATCCATTGACTAAAACCAATAAACATAGTGTGAGAAAGACTAATCATAATAGGAAAACCACATAATCAAGAATAAAATTTCACACATTAGGTCTAATAATTGGTTATTCATGGACATTTCTAGAACACTAATATTGTGTTCTATGCTTAGAAATATCCTTAGGGTTCTTACTAAGTCTTTCAAATCCTAGTTTCCAAAGGTTGACTATACCATTTCTCTGATACCAACTATAATGACCCATACATTACATGCATCGTTATTACTTCAGAATTGAATCATACTTATTACAACATATAAAAAAACTATGATAGGACCATATAGGTATAGTATCTTTAGAAACTGGGAAACATAAACAACTAGTTCATAAATCTTCTACACTGTCTCCCATTTATTTCATCATATCTATAGTCCCTTTTTTCATACCCTACTTAATACCCTTATTTCTGACTTTGGGAAAAGAAAACATACAAAATGGTGAGCTCAAATTCTCAGTAAGGGTAAACAAAAATATATCAATCAGATCATATTCATAAGAACATTACATTTTAAAAATCATAACCTGCAAAAGAGATCATAATATCATAACATGGGGTAAATCATAGTAGTGAAATGTAATCCCAATAATAAAACATGAATATTTGTGGGATACACACATAATCATATAAAATCATTTCTTATTAGTCAAGACTCTTTTCCAAGTCTATCATAGTGGACCAAGTCCATTTCTGAATCGAGTTCACTCCTCGTTCTAGTCCTGTATCACTTAACCAGATTAACATGTCGTTCCATCCATATCTATGTCATGAGATATAAATATTTATCCAATGCATTGGAGGGAGATATAGGTCCCATCGATCTCATAATGAAACCATTCTTATGTGTTCCACAAAATCATAAATCATATATCACAGTAAAACCCATGTAATAAAAATGGGATTCATAAACATCATGCCATCATATCATAATCCATATAAGATTAAAAACATCATGAAAATAATTCCATCATAACATAAAAAAATCAATGTAAAAATTTGGATATAAACAGAACCCTATAATATCTTAGATAGAAAATAATTTTGATAAAACACTTGAACTCCATTCTTGAGGAAAATATCCTTTCTACTTCAAATTTTTTTTCTTATATTAACATGTCATACAATTTTAAAGAAGATAATTAAAAATAAACTTTAAAGAATGTAAATAAACCTTTATGGAAATAATTTTCTATGAAATCATTAAAATTCATTCATGTCATATAAGTTAAAAAACATTCTTCTTGTACTTTGGCCGGAAAAGTCAAAAAGTATCTCGTACTGAAAACCACAAAATATTCATTTCATAATTTTTACAAAAAATTAACCAATAAGTAAAATTGGATTAAAAAAATTGTAGGAGGATATAAATAATATTACATATTGAAGAAACATGGATGTGGATGATAAATATTCAACAGTAAATTCTAATGTATTAACAATCTTGGATAATAATGAGATTGTCAGATTTTCCATTACCTTTGGTCCTATGTGAATTGTACGTATCTCATCCTCCTATATAATGATTTAAATAATTTAATTTACTTATTAATGAATCATATTCATAGTTATTATATCATATATCATCATATTCTTATATTCTTATTAGTAATATTTCATTGCTACTTGTTATTCGGGTGCTTATTGCTTTATGTTCTTATACATGTTTTGTAGAAGAAATTATTATTCCTATTTTTAGGTTATAGATTCATCATTTACAGAATGTTATTAATGTAATATATATGATATTTATTCATTAAATTCATTTATATAATCATTATTCAATGAAGATCATGTAGAACGATCTGCATCACATCGTGGAGACGGTAAGCCGTACGTACACACGAGCGATTATATCATTCCCATGATTGTGGAATTTTATTGAATTGGATGATAGAATATAATAATTAGTATCATGTCATAATAAATATATATATTTATTCATTAGAACATTATCCCCATCCAAGTATATCTTTGGTGGAAAAATAGATTACACCACGGCGTGGAGACAATATTCCGTATGAACGCACGCGTGGTGATTTTGTTTTCTGTAGGATGGATAAAAGGTTAAATAGGGTTGATTAATTTTTATAATAAAATATCAGTATATTAGTGACACTTCTGTTGTTACTTTATAATGAATAAAATAAAGAAGAGGATGTATACAAGGAAATAAATGTGAAATAATCGGTAAATGATATTACCTCTTCTTCGACACGCCTCTTCTAAACCTCCTCTTATGACACTAAAATTGGTCTTTGAATAAGACAAGAACCTCTAGTATGTTTCTAGGAAAGTGGATAAGGTAAATGGATAGGGTTTGGCCGATCATGATGTCTAAAAATGATGTAATTTGGAGATGGTATAGGTTCCCTTTTATATAGGAGGAGAGGGGTACCTTAGAAAAAACATAAAATATTATTTTATAATAAAGACAAATATTATTTGTAATGGCTCCAAAGTGACTTATATCGAAGCTAGGGTGGGGATAGGTCAGAATATACTCAAAAAATAGGTTTCAGACAAGTTTGGGTTACCATTATAACCTTATCATTTAGATTTAACTCTAAGTTTAATAATTTATCTTTTACAGTTTCTTCTTGTATTCTTACACTATATGGTTAATTAAAATACTATAAAATCACAATAGAACCTGAATCCATTCATTAATGTCATATATAATATTATATAAGTCTTTTGGGTGAACCTTATATATTTAGGAAAAGAATATAAATTAATAATTTAATTTTTTATTTAAAAAAACTTTTAGGTCAATTTTGACGCTATTTGGTATTTTGTTTATGATAAATTCATTACAGCATTATTACTTCGAAAAAAATTCATCTAACCAACACTAATATGATATATTATCCTATAAATATATTTTAATTAATAAAAAGTCTCAAATTACATTTATTTGGATATTTATAATATCAATTATGTTAATATTTCATTAAAAAGGCAATTACTGCATAATCATTATGTCATAAATAAATTAAATTATTTAATGTCAAAAAAATATAAATAAACTACCATTATGTAGGAAATATTTTCATATTTCTAATGAAAATTTATAGTTGAATTTATCTTATGTATAACCCTATATTAAAAATTTATTACTTATTTAATTTTGATTTTAGCTCTTTTAACTTTTCTTTGAATTAAATAATAATAAATGACCTAATCTAATCCAAGTGGACAAAAAGGGTCGATATTTAATTTATAAGTTTTTTTTGGTCGAATTATAATTATCCAATAGAATTATGACATGTGTTAGGTTAATAATAATATCACTCTTACCCTTAATTGCCCTATTTAAATTTAATCGTGGTAAATAAAAGTAAAAAGTTACCATTCACCATAAATTATTTTTATCTTATTAAACCAAATATTACCCCTTGATATTAATTGCGTCTCTAATAATTTTGAAATTCCACTCACAGAAGCGGTAAAATTATGTTTTAAGAAAATTTTCAAATTCTCATAGGAGTTGGGTAAAAGACGGTAAAAGTTAAATAATGTTTATATATATATAATTATTTTAAAATGACTCCAATGAATTAAATTGAACTTATATAGGTATTTTGTATCTATTTTGACCTAAAATAAATTTAAATAAAAATAATAATTATTTAAATAAATATTTGGTTTTAAACTATAACTTATTTTTTTTCACTATTCGTCAAAAATTGAATGTTTTCAGAAAAAACCAAAAATTCACTCTAAGATAATTTCTATATTACAAATCGAAAAATGAAGTCCATTTTGAATGATTAAATTTATAAAATATCAAAAAGTGATATATTAAAATCCATAATGGCTAGTTTATATAATATTTTAATAACATATCTTCATTTAGTGAAACTCGATATTGCGTACAACAAAAGCTATCAAGGAAGGCTGCTCTTGCGTGCAACGCAAGCCATGATAGTGTTGTGTGTAGTGAATGATTCTTTAGGTGTTGCGTAAAACATAATATAGAAAAACAATATATTTCACATAAAATCTCAGGGTGTTATAATCCATCCAGGTTGAAGTGATTTTACAATTTCAATGGTAGAGTAATTCTCTCTAGAGATTGAACAACCAGTCGAGATACTGATAGGTATGTTGTGCATGGTCCTCTATGGAAAAGCTAATGATTTGATCATGTATACCTACCTACTGGATGATGTGGTATAGGATTAAGGAGAGCTGTAGGAGGTGGAAAACTTGTTGACATACTACCATCACCCCCATGAGGTCCACGCCATGCTCAAGGAGCTAGATGATAGAGAAGGGGTAGCAACATATGGTCATGGCGTAAAACCTAGGGACTCATGGGATTATCCAATGTATGATATGTGTATTTCCAAAAATATATTCCATACTTATAGAAACAACTTCTAGTCATTCATACCATTAAACATTTCCTGTTCGAGGCCTTGATTTTCCAGTACAACCGTTGACTCAGCCCTTATGCTTGGAGACACCAATGGGAGGAGACTCAATGATCACACTCATTTTCCGATAGTGTGACTAGTCCATTGGAGGTTACTGTTTTGGTTGGAACATCCTCATGGAATCATTATGGCATTATGATGTCATTTTTTTTATGGATTCGTTATCTTTTATCTAGGACTATAGTGACTTCTTTTGGGTAAGGTTGGATTGTGATCGCAGTAATTGGATGATTTGTTCCTATATTAGTCAAAAGGGAACACATGTAGTACATGATTGGATCATGCATTGTAGGGTACATCTGATAACTCATGATATTTATAGCCATGCACATGTAGAAGATGTTTTTGTGAGCCTTTATTTCCAAGAAGTAATGGAGGAGTATGAGAAAGACATTCCTGATGGTGTTCCAAGATTACCTCCCCACTGGGAGATTGACTTCTATATCGAGTAACACCGAAAGAAAACATCGATATCATTAGATTCATATTGAATGGATATCACAATTCCTCATTAGTTGATGGTGTAGTTGGAAGACTTGTAGTGGAAGGGCTTCATGATACCCTGTGTATCAACTTGGGAGGCCCAAATATTATTTTCCAAAAAGGCATATGGGTGCTTGAGGTTGTGTCTAGATTATTGGTTCTTAAATTATGTGATGTTAAAGAGAAAGTATCATCTTCCAAGGATCAATAATATTTTCAATTAGTTAAGAGGGGCACGATGCTTCTGAATTGTTGAAATTCGATCAAGATATCAATAGTTGTGAGTACAAGAAGTGGATATACTAAAGACAACATTAAGATGACGACAATTTCACTACGAGTAATTGGTAATGCCCTTTAGTGTATTGTATACAAAAAAAGGGTTCATGTTAATCCTTAATCGGATATAAAATTTATACTTATATCGGTTCATAGTGGTCTTCATTGAATAAATCCTTATGTACTCGGCATTTGATGAGGATCACGTGAGAGGTCTATGGATGGTTTTGGACATACTCAGAGAGAACCAACATTATACGAAGCTCTCGATGTTCTAGTTCTGCATTTTGTAGGTCCTATTTCTCAGACATGTTATCTCAGTAGAGAGAGTAGCAAAGAACCCATCCACGGTTAATGTAGTTTTAGAGTGGGAGCCACATAAAAAAGTGAAGGAGATGTAGAGCATCCATTAGATAATTGGAAATTACTAGAGATTCATACCAAATTTATACCATTTATCAGAAATGGTGGTATCTTTGACTCGAAAGGGGTAATCATTCATATGTATGGCGAAGTGCCGAACATATTTTAAGAAAATGAGGAAGAGTTCGATGAGTTCCCTGGTCTTGAGATTGACGGAGGAGGGTGTTGAGTAAGTAGTAATCTCTGATGAATTTGGCACCAGACATGGTTGTGTCCTAATGAGGAGGCAAGCAGTGATTACATGTGGTTCAAAAATGTTGATTCTACATGAAAATATATATATGATGACTGATCATTATTTAGTAGTAGTATTGTTTTCACTGATGATATTGTGACACTACCTCATGGAAGAGTAGTTTTACCTCTACTATAATCACAAGAATCTAATGTAAATCGTCATTCATAATGATTTGAACTACAGATTGAGGTGATGGCTAGAGTTCCTCCCAGATAATGAATTTGATATTTTCTATACTCCTAGAAAGAGGAATGTGGTTGATGATTCTCTCAGTAAGATATCTAGTTCACAGCTACTTAATTATGTGTTAGAGTAGTTGGCCTCGATATAGTTAGCCATCGTGGAAATATATGATGATGTTTTCCTGGTGTCTATGGTTTTCACCTCTCCACAGTTATAATGAGTGAGGAAGGAAGATCTTGGGGGTGTTGACTATGAGACCTTAACTTGTTATATTTTCAATGGACATTTACTTGATAGATATTCACTAGGTGGGGAGGACATAATTATTTCTAGAGGGCCAATATTTTTTTAGTGTATTTTTGGGATGTATTTTTGAGTGAGTTTAATACTTCCCCCTTGGTGGTACATAATGCAGAGTGAAAAATTTAATAAGACCTCTAATGTCAGTTCTGGTGGACATGGATGGAGATTGTAGTGGTAGATTTTGATTATCGATGCTTTCTGTTCCATAAGGTTATGGCTAAGAACAAGGTTCTATTTGTTTTATCTCACCCCCATGCGGCGATGGAATAGATGTGGGATGAGATATTAATGGGAATTGTGGCATGTTCATCATGTAAATCCAGGGGTCACAATTCCATCTAGGTGATCTTTCAATAACTAACCTTGTCAACCCATAAAACATGCATGTTGTAGGCTGCGGAAAAACTTTATTATTATGCTTCCTAGTGCAACATAGAGGCAGACCTGATCCGTCTCACATGAGGGGCATTGTCAGTTGTTCACCCACTTAAAAAAATTCACCTAAAATAATACTTTTGGTTGTTTTTATTATTTCTATGAATGAAATGGAATTTATGAAATTTAATGGAATTAACTAATTCAATTAAAATTAATATGAAATGAAAAACAAAATTCAATTAGTGATGAAATTATGTTCTCCTAAGAGAACTATTTGGGATAACCTTCATTGAGTAGCTACAAATATTTGTAATGAAAAAAATCCATCATATGTGTGCATAGCTTAGTAAATCATGGTTATGGATTAAAACACCAATTAGGGATCACCAACCACACGATCCTTCCACCTCCTCAATCGAGGAAAAATGGTTGTAGATTAAGAAGTTAAACATTAGAAAACCACAATTATGATATACCCACTATAAATTATCAATAGAATTATCTGAATGAATATTTAAAACATGGTATTGGGTTCAAGAACCAAATTACATCCTTGGGATATTTCTCATATCAGTTTGTCATGATCTTTTGTATAATAGTTCATGATGGTAAATTGAGAAAAGAAAAGAGGGTGAATGAGTGAAAAAAAAATAAAAAAACAAAGCATTACATTATTAAAAATCTAAATTACAATTCAAAAAATAAATAAAATAAATAAATAAAATAAATTTAAAATAAATAGGTTATATTTTTATCCAACCTACATTGACTGAGATCTCCTTCTTGGTGCCTTGAAGGAATGAGATAGAAAATGGGATGATTTGTAAGTTAGGAGCTCCACTACTTTTATAAGCCTATTTCTATCCTCCGAATGTGGGAACATTTTTTACCCATTAAATTCTATATTCTCCCATGATCCCCTTCATAAAATTTGTTCCAAATTGTAGTACAAGTCTCTTATAAAAAATGATGCTTATATGGAAACTTTATTATGGAGTAATGAATTTATCATAGTATGTTTCTTTGTATGGACGTAGGTTCCAGGAAGCTTCCTCAAAAAATAATTTATTCAATGAAAATTTAAATGTATTCATAACTCTATAATATTAATTTTATAGGGGAACATACATGTCATAGTTCTATTCCCAGTGGAATCGCCTAAATTTCATGTGTGTAGGCCGAGATAGACTTCGGTTACAATGGTGGGGTCTTTGATGTCTTCCTGGAATAGTCTTCATCTTAATTGATTTTTAAGGCCCCAATATTCTTTAATCTTCCCCTGGTCAAGATGAAAATGTTTAGAAAAATAAAATACGGATTTAAAAAAATAACCCAATTTAGAATTATATTTTTCATGAAATAACTAAAATACTCTTGATGTAAAAATCTGTTAATCTTCTAGAATTTGGCATTTTCACTATTTTTTCCAAAACACATCATAAATCCAAAATTGATTCATTTAAGCTCTAATTGATAATTTTTTATTATTAAACAGATTGAAATACATAAAAATGTGGAAAATATTAGCTCTATTAATTATTTCCCACAAAAACCATGCATGTCCTCATGAACAAAAGCTCAACATGGAATTTAGAGGACACTAATGATAACAAAAATAAAATTTCTAATTAATTTAATTGAACAATTTTCAATGTCAAATAACTGATTCAGAAAAAACATAATATATAAATTTAATTTACTATTTTTCAAAGAAATAATTAAATCATGCATTTTATTTTTCCTTTTTGAAAAAATTGAACTCCTTCTATCATTAATTCATGATTGTCGATTCATTATTATTAAGCATTCCACATCATGAAATACCTCACCGTTGAATATTTCCACTCATATATAATGAGATAATTCAATTAATGTTATGTTCATATCATTAGAACATTCTCCTTACACATAATCATTTAAAATAACTACTTTCTCCAATTTTTAAGGATGAAAGTCATATAAAATCATGAGGACTTTTCAATAAATGTTCAAATCACTCTCGTGCATAAGGATGGTTGGATTTGATGTTTTAAAAATAATGGCTCAAGGAGGAGGTTTATCTCCTAAGTAAAATAAATGATATCAAAAAAGTTCAATGAAATTATCCCCTTCAATGTACCAAAATCAACTTCCCCCAAAAGTCCAGTTATGATTATGATTAATGTAATGCATAATGGATGATTAATGCACCATAATAAATTTCATTTAAATTTATTAATTTTATTGGAAACTTATGATAATTTAAAACCTCAAAATCATCACCTTACCTAATATGATGGGAATATCGTCGGTCTAGAATATGGTTGTTTTCAGTTCTCCAAAACCACAACCCTTGTTTTATTATTTTTTAAATTTTAATATTTTTATTCAAAAGGGGAAAAAATTGATTACATTGAATCATTCATTATACTTTTATAATAACAAAAATAAAACCCACACAACTTTTCCATCGATTATAAATGATCCCTTACACCAGGAATACCATTACCCCCCATATAATATTTAAAATATCATGTTAATACCATGAGTAGGGTATGAATGGATAAAAATGGATTGAAACATAGATCATCTCTATACTGGTCATTCATGGTATCTATGGGATAAAATAAGATTTAATTAAACATGGCCTTTAAGGATAAGGCCTTTTCAAAAGTTATCACAATAATTTTAAATGTGTTTTTATACAGTCATAGCATTCACATTTTAAAAAAAAATCTAGAGGGTGACATGTCCCAATAACACTAAAGAAATATGATCAAGAATAAATAAGATGTACTTGGTCTAGTAATACACTTGGTAATGAGACATATTAAACTGGACAATCACTGATGCTGAGATTTATAATAACCAATCTATTCAAATGAATTTCAGAAATTTAATTCTTGATAAATGTTTGGGAAATTTAATTTACATAAATCAACTAATTATCATAAATCAGGAGTCCTTATTTCAATATCTATGATTCATTTAAATCATGTTTTTGTCAATTTTTATCCTTAAATCTCATTAACATTGAAATATAAAACATGGAATCATAGGATTCCTAAAAAACTCATTTTTCCTATATAAGTCAATTTAAGCATTAATTCATGTGTGGGCATGAAATTATTACCATTAATGCTCAAAACATGTTTCAGAACAAAAAATATAAGGCGATTGAATGATAAACACTAATAGTGTACAACCAATTGAAATGAAACTTTTTTCCTATTCCTCCAATGAATGGGGATTCCTTGTGCCATTATGATACTAATGAAGAAAAAATATTAAATTAATCACCAGGTTCATTTCACATAAGAACCAACGAAAAGGGGGAGTGTTCCGCATGTTTGATTAATCCTCAATAATGAATTTTAAATCTAAATTCCTAATATTGAAAATGAATGTACATAAAATTTGTTCAAGTATTAATCTTGGTATGATCCCCCAAGTGGGTCCTGAAGTTTTACTACCTCTAGAAGGCACCACTTGTTGTTATCCAAATTCAGAGGGTGGATGATGCTTCATTGATTTGAACCACCACATGTGGATATTCCCAGCCAGTGATTCATCAGTATTCTTGAGGGTGGATCCATGGATAGAGTTCACCATATCCCCCCTTATAAATGATGTATAGATTGTATGGATGTGGTAGGATGATGTATGGACCATCCTCTTCCATGGTTTTTATTTGTGAATCCATCTTTTCTTCCAATGCTGTATTCATAGGGATGTAAATATGAGAATCGTCTGTTCTGTTTTCCTCATGCTCATTTACATTTATCTCTTGATGGGGATCCTAAAATTCATGATCAATAATGATAGGTAGTTCTATGTGTTCCTAAAAAAGTGCAATTTATTTTTCAGCATCTCTCTCAACGGTGATTCAAGGATAGACCAAATCTAAAAATTCAAAATCATAATGAGTGATTCTTAAATTAGATTCAATTAAATCAGAAAATATAGAGTTAAATAAAGTATCATCTCCTTGAGATAGTTTTGGTTAGATCAATTATTCAATTTTATGTTCCTCTTGGAGTTTATAAATACCAGATGGAGACAAGTAGACTGGCTACTCCATTTCATGGATCTTCACTAAAAAATCAGGGAAAAATAACAGTGAATATTCTGGAACAATCTCCATGTGATAAAATTATGGAAATTAATTAGATAACTAGATTATCCCTCGGGCCAGCACTTCAAAAATTTCATTGTTCATGTCCTCCCTCAAACTAGCTAGAAATTCATTGAACTCTTATTCCCTATTATTTAAGGTCCAAAATAACACCACCTATCAAACAAGACATGAAACACCACCCTCCATGGACAAGTGTGAGTCAATAATTAGATATTTTACTATTGGGTAATTGTTCCATTAATTAAAAAAATAGTTGTTTAAAAACATAATGGGATAATACATTTTTGAATTTTTTAATATAAAATTGAACGAAATGTTTAAAAATTTGTGAATTTTGAAAAAATTGATCGAAATAACTCTTTATCTCCCTACAAATGGTGCTTTTTTCACGCATGTCTACCATGGGGCATGGAAAAAATGCATTATTATGTTTTCATATTACATCATATTGGTTGGAAGGGCCCGTCTCACTTAAGGAGTGTTCTCAATTATTAACTCACTTAAATAAATTCACCTAAAATAATTCTTTTTGTTGTTATTACTCTTTCTATGAATGAAATGGAATTTATAAAAAAATTGAAATGAAAAAAATTCAATTCTAAATATTATGAAATTCTAAACAAAAGGGAATTAGTGAAGAATGGTTTTTCTCCCAAGAGAACATTCAGATTGGACCTTCATTCACAAGCATAAAATATTATTAGTGAACACACTCTATCGTATGTGTTCACACCATAGTATATCATAGTTATGAATGAAGATTCCATGTAAAGGTCACCAAGAAAACCTTCCATCCATCTCCTCAATTGAGGGAAAATTGTTTCTGATTATGAAGTTAAGCATTAGACAACCACATTGAGGATTAAACCCACAAAGAATTACCCATTCAATTAACAGAATGAATAATAAAAACCTTGTCTTCAGTTCAAGAACCTATTTACTCCTTCGAGATTTTCTAGGTATCAGTTTCTCATGATCATGAGTATTATAGTTCACATTGGCAAGATGAGAAGCTGAAAAGAGGGTCGATTGGTGGACATAAAAATAAAATAACAATGCATGAATTTATTAAAAATATAAATTAGAATTTCAAATAGAAACGAAAAAATTAAATTATAAAGAAGGTTGATATTTTCATCCATCCTCCCTTGGTGGAGATCTCCTCTATAATTCCTTATAAGAATATTTCTATCTTCCTAATGTTGACATGTTTTTGACCAATTAAATGGTCGATTCACATGTCTCCCCATTACTAAAGGTTCATCCTTATTGTACTCCATGTCTCCTCTCAAAAGATCACCTCATTTGGCCACTGCTTGTTGTAGTTATGAATTTTTCATCGGTGACTTCTTTTTCTAGATGCAGGTTCTAATAAGATTTTTTTAAAAATATGTTGTACAATGCAAACCATAATGGATTGAAAACTCACTCTACATAATTTTGGTGGCTCTACAATGTGTCCTAGTTCCATTTCAGGTTGAATAACCTCAATTTATGGTTTGTAGACCGAGATATAATTCTCTTAAAGTGGTGGGGCCCACAATAACCTTACAAAAATTTCATCTACATAATTGATCATTTATGGCCTCTAGGTGCTTGAATCATCCCCTGCTTTAGATGAAAACGTTTATGGATCTAAAATATTTATTCAAACAAAAAAATAACTCAATTAAAAATTATGTTTTTCACAAAATGACTAAAAAACCACTGATGTAAAAATCTACCAAAAATCAAGAATTATGCGCTTTTCAAAATTTTTGTTGAAATATATAATAAATCCAAAATGGATTCACATATGCACAAATGGATAATTTAGGATAATTTAATCAATTTAAATTCATATAAAAGATTTGGGAAATACTAGCTCTATCAGCCCACTACATAGCTATTTAGGAGTAGAGTTTAGTAGAGAGCTTGGGAAACCTCTATGTTCCCGAGATAGATTGACTTCATGGAGTCCCATCGATGATTGTTTCAAATCATGATTCTCATTTCAGATCCTGGTAGTGGAATGGATTTGAAGAGGCACTTGGGACTCATCTATGCTTGAGGATAGCATTTAATCACACAAAAAATGACCAAACAAAAAAAACTATCCAGGTTTTAGAGGATTTGATAATGGATCACATCATGGACATTGGTCATAATTGTTAAAAAAACATACCATTTGTAGATATTTCATTAAAAAATAGCTATCACTCCAACATTGTTATGGCACCACTCGAGGAACTATATGGGAGAACCTATTGGTCATCAATTTTTTAGACTGACCAAGGAGGGTCCACATGCATGGGATGAAGTTGGTATGAGCTACTACCCAAATGGTGAAATTCATCCAGGAGTGGAATATGATTACATAGTGTTGATAGAGATCTTATGCTGATAAACGGCGTAGATATTTGGAGTTTGTGGTAGGATACCATGACATCCATTAGGTCTCAGCACTATGAGGATTATAAATATTTTACTGCGAAGGAATGTGATCATTGAGTTTCATCAGACATTTTTAAATAATGTGTAGAGTTGACTAGGTGGTGTATTGCCTCATTCTACTCCTACAGTTACATAGAGAACATGATTTATTCCACATTTTTCCGTTGATAATGTACATGCCTGACGCATCACACCTCATTGACTGGGGAATTCTAGACATTGATGTTGGGGAGATCATTGTTGTGTACCCAGTGGATACAGTGGATCAGAATGGGAGGGCGATTCCCTTGGTACGTGTTTGGGGGAAGTATAATAATCTCCATTAGAGAACAAGGGATCCGGAGGATCAAATTCATGCACAATTCCCACATATTTTCATAGCCTTTGATTTTTTATTTTTGGGGACCTAAATCCCTAAAGATGGTTGACTATAACATCCTAGATTTTTCCATGTATTACTTTTACATTTTTATAGTAATACATCTATAGACATTGATCGAATACCACATGCGATACTGAGGCCTAGTGTTCTTGTAATAAATGATTGAAATATATTAAAAATATTAAAAATCATTCATTAGTGATTTTCCAAAAAAATGGAAAACATTCTATATTGGTTCTGAGATTAGAAATAGAAGGATATAGTTTCATTTAGAATAGTGGATTTACTAATGGTGAGACCTAACCATGGACGACATAGGAGGGCTGGAAATATTAAGTTTTGAAATTTTAAATAAATAAATGAAATTAAGGATTTTTTTAACGTTACAAAATGAACCATTGATTCGTTTTCTTTTTATAAAATGAGGGGTCCCTAGGGATAGTCTCATAAGCTAAGTAGACTTCCTGGAGGATCTGTTAAGAACATTAAGATTTCTCTCAATGGAAAATGATGACGAAGCTCAGATTGGAGATAAAAAATTTCCACCTTGATGATTATATCCGATTTTTGTGTCATTATGATCGATATTTTCCAATTGATTATCCTAAACTGAGGCGGGGAATGTTGTATAAATTATTCCATAATAAGTTATTTGATTTAATAATGAATGTCAATCAAGCCACGAATAGGCTGAATTTCATTTTTATCGTTCTTGTGAGAGGGTTTAATTAAATGAATTTGGGGTTTCTTATTATTATTGTTTATTTATCTTGACCGTTCTAATTAAATAGGCTGACACTGAAATGAAAAATACCCAGGTTTTGTTCCTTAGGTTGTTATATTGTTCTATTCACCCTACGTTCTTCATGATCATAATTGATTATGAAGGGATGATAATTTAACCTCTATTTCCTAGAAAAATACTTGTAAATAAGATATGTAAACTTGTGAGTACCTATTTATGGTGTAGATATGACAGATATGGAAAGATTGCATCATATAGTGAAATATCGTGCTTCGAGTAACAATTATGTGGATGATTAGAATCTATTTTTAGAGCGATCAGTGGCCCAAAACCCACAAATTCAGTGATTCCATGTTGAAAATACCTAGATGTTCTGTTTTGATGTGATTTTTTCAAAAGATTGAATACCAAAGGATCATATGAGGAATTCAGAGGAAGAATAACCATTTCTGAAAATCCTGATGAACACAGAATGTATTTTAGATTACACGGCATGTGGTCCCCACTGAGCGGTGACTAGGGTTTCATGAAATCATAGTGGCTCATGAAGTGGAAAATCTATCACAAAGAGTGTCGGCCTTTAATGTGACCAAGTGTGCATCCGAAGAGATACATAGACACATGGTGGGGTAAACGACATGTACTCCACTCTACATGTAGACCCATTCTGGTTACACAATTTACCCCATGTTCTGGTATTCAGAGTGGATGAAATGGGATGAATAAATGTACAAACATGGCATGAATACATAGAGTTGACATGTGACAGTAAGACATCATGTGTGACCATCTCTACAAGATTTTTATACCTTTTCTACATGAATTTTTCTTCTTACATGGGTCTTTATACATGGGAAGTAACCAGAGTCAAGGGACATAGTGTGTGACCATTATACACAACATGTTCTCCCATATACAAGGATTTATATCCTTTTACTCTATATCATGGATATGTTTTTTTTGGGTCCCTGTTTCCCCTTCCCCTAGAGGTTAGTCTGTATTGTTTCATATTCAAAGGAGTATGATCCCATTAGCATGACATTCTAGATAGAGACTAGTATCCCCTATAAGAGGACTGAAGTAGGATCTTTTATACATTCATGATCCATATTTTGAGTTAGGTAGTGAAATTACCAATCCTACAGGACATCGTTCCTCTATTTAACAGGTGAATATGGATGAGTTATGTTATACAACATCGCCTTTGAAGTTATCTTCATATGTGTATCATGATCTTCCCTACTCATGGAGTTTATTCTCCCAGAGAAATTGTATCATGTTATCTCTTCAAATATATTATTGTATCACTCATTCATTGTAGCTCTCGATGAATAGTACACCTCATATGGGCTTCATCAGTGCTATCAAACTCAAGAGTGAGTTTTCCCAAATGAGTGATTCATTGAATCTTTGAACAAAATCTCTAGCATGAGAATGCGGTCTTTGTGACATACCACTAAAAAATTGGTCTCTATTGAGTATATATGGTAATATTCACATTATATGTACTATAGAAATATAATTTGTATATATTATTGTACATTTTTTTATTTCATTGTGTTTTTCGGGGTGTTCTACTAAGTTATTCAATACTCACCCCTGAACAGGCATTGCGAGCATGTGTTATGTCTGCTTGGAAGAGAGAACTATGGAATAATTCCTATTAATTCCATGATCTGATAGAGATTATTGATATCAAGTTAGATTGAGGTGGTCCTATTTCTTCAAGAATTAGTCCCAGTACATATTTTTCTTATAAGATTGACATTGTAATTCGCAAAATCTTTTTTTGGTGGGATTATATTCCATCCCAATTTACATTACTTCACATTGAATTCCTATTATAATATTTTTGTGGGGTTTAAAGGAATTCATTTAATTTTTTCCTTAGTTGTTTTTTTACATTTCAACATTTGTGGGCTTGAAGGTGAGTGCGTGTGTATAGATACATAGATAATTCCACCCATGTTAATGATATTCCTACTCTGTTATTTTCATCTGTCCCAAGAATATTTGAGGTGGGATTGGGTAGTCGACAAATGGGCCCTACTGGGAGGGGACATGACAATTCCCTCCAGTTTAACAAATAGGTTATAATGGACTTATTAAAATAATAATATAATTTTTGGTGTTCATTTACGCTCGGTGTTCTATACAATTCTATCTACCAAAAATATTGAAATTTATTCTCAAATAATATATATCACATAAAATATTTTGGTGGTACATTTTACCATCATTAACATTAATTTTCCTTACAAATTGACACTCAAATTCAAATTGATGAGGATTCTTATGCATCCTCACTTCCTCAGGTTATCACATTGCATCCTCAAATTGGTGGTTTCATTATAAAACAATATCCAGATGTGTGTTTTTATTTCATAGAACATTATATATATGATCAAACATTTATATTGGAAAATCTTCATAAGAATGAATGTCATCTAGTGATTTGAACTCTGAGTTTTGTACATGTTAAGTAGAAATTTTGTACTTCCTCATGAGAGATACATGAATGACATCACAAACTTGAGAGAGATTTAGATTAATAACCAATTGATAAGCTACAATCTAGATACAGTGAAGAATTTTAAAAAACAATTCTCTCAATTTGAAAATTTAGTTCAAAAATCATATGTTTATATTAGAAAATTCTTTTGTGGGAAACCCACATCATAAAAAGGAACAATAAAACATTTTATAAAATTAAGGGATTTTAAAAGTTAATGATACCCACCTAATTTGGAATTAGATTATGATAATATATGTTGAATGATAAAATATGGACATGGAAGATAATTCTATGTATCATTTTCTGATGGAGAATAAAATAGAAAAACTCTGACTCCACAAATCAACCGCTCTGAGAATGAGACTAGCCAACTATTGTGTGATCGGCTGGCCCCTCGTATGCAAAAGTCTATCATGTACTGCAATGGCTACCTTCTTGCCTGTGATGGTGAACCTGGTCCCATCCGTTTGGATACACCGCACATTGCTCCTAATATAGTTAATCTGAGCATGAACTGTGGATAACCAGTCCATACACAATATGGTGTTGAATGGCCTCGACGCCGCTACAAGAAGATCCCAGCCAAAGCTCTCACCTCCTAGAGTAAAATCACACAGCCGGAACCATTTTGTAATCATTGATTCTAATCCCGTTAGATTATCTACCCGTATGGATCGATCCAACGGCTCCGTTGGAATCTCTGAGCTGTGAATGTGGGCTGTGGAAATAAATAAATGACTCGAACCCGTGTCTATAAGTACTGTAGAAATGGTGGAGTAGACACAAGTAGTACCTCAAATCATCTCGGGTGAATCATGGTCGTAGGCCTTGACTTCCTGGAGCTGAGCCTACCTCTATCTGCCAGCTCCCTGTGGTCGGGGATTACCTCCTGGTGGATGTGGGGGTAGAGCCTCGAAACGTCGTCCACCACCTACTGCTCGTCCAGCTCCTCTACCACGTCCGCCTGCTCCCGGCAGACCACCACAGTTGAACCTCTGCCTCTGCCTGAGAGGTCCCTCTATGATTTTCTTCTCATCTGCATGGCGGGTAGGGTAGTCATGATCCATGTGGCACTACTTTCCACATACATAGCACTGCCTACTCCTCGTATAGCTGGCTCTGTCTCATGTGACCCGCACAACCGAAATTGTATCCTGTGGTCACCCACCTGATGGCCTAGTCCTCTTGGACCTCTACAACATCTTTATACTATTGACTGTATATGAATCCTCTACATGGAACCCTATGGATGGTCTCGCCGCTGGTGGCCGCTTAGAGAGAAAACTATCCACTTGAAGGGCTCACTTCAGCACGCCCGCCTGCGTCATAATGCTTTGGGGAATTGTCGATGCCCTGATCTCATGCCTGAGTCCCTACTCAATGATCTGGGCGCTAAAGAATGGGTCATGTACCATATTCGTGGTGTAGCAAGATAGGTCAGTGAACATCAATGTGTACTGAGCTACTGTCATCCTACCCTACTGCAGATGAAGTAACCCCTGATTCTGCACCGCTCGAAGGGTGGCAGGAACAAACTCTGAGCGGAAGAGACTCTCGATGTCTGTTTAGAGTAATGAAGTATCATCATGCACAAAAGCATCAGGCTCCACCATCTGCCAGCTGCTGCATGCAGAATAATCGCGACAAGGTTCACAATGAGGTCGGATGGTGTCCCTACTATTTTGAAAACTCTGACGACAACCTCCAGCAAATCATCAGCTTCCCGTGGGTCTGTCACTCCCCGGAACCTGGGTGGCCTCTGGCGCTGGAACTCGTGCAACACACTCAGGTAGCATGCAGTCTCTAATGCTGGAGATGGTGGTATCGGTGGCACAACAGGTAGTGGTACCACTAGTACCTCCTCTGTGATAGGGCCCTGCACCCAGGCCTCGTCGCTCAGTGGGATACCATCTCGTATGAAACTTGGAACCCTGGCTGGCTTCCTTCGTGGGGTCATCCAGAATTGAAACAGGTGTGCTATGGTTAAAACAATATACCTGTTGAGATGACACAAAGTAATAAAAAAAACCATTTCAATGGAAACACACACGTAATAATTGTTTTCGTGCACTGTGTCGGAGATCAGATGTCAGAGTTCTAGTGTATGGATACGTTAGTTGCCGCACCAACATAGGTTTCCCTAAAATGATAACCACACCCAAAAAACATAACACTATTACTGTTAAAATAATCTGAGTCCATGTTCTATGGTAGAACCGACTCCTCTGATACCAATTTCTCATGACCTGTCCTTAGGGCCCGTGTTGCGACTACCCCAAGCCCGCCTTCCATAGGTTCGGGGCTGGTGACTAGCACCAAAGGCGTAATCCAGATAAAAAGGGAAGGCATTAACTTTTTAACTGATAATAAACCCACATAATAAACAAAAGTAGTAGAGGAAACAAGTACTAAAAAAGAAAAGTAAGATGTGCTGAAAGTAAATGGGCCAGTATACAAACCCAACTAAACGACATGTACAAGTACAATAAAAAGAGAAAACATCTCTCGGATCATCTGCCTGGAAATCCATCCTGAAGGGTAGGTACATAACTCGAACAAATCGTCTCTTCATAATGTCTCATCTAGTCCAGCTCCAAGTAGTCTCATGTCCATCACCCTCATCCACTATCACTGCCATCCATCATCTGCACAGAACAAAACAAGGTGTAGGCAAATCCCATGTACGGGTGAATACAAAAATAATAATAAGGGGTCCCCGAGACCCCCGAAGGTCTCTAAGAATCCACAAAGGATAAACAATAGTAGAAAGTTACAAAAATGTAGAATTAAATAGCCCTACATAGGTATATGCCCATACTTATTGCTATGTTACCAGTCACAGTCTGGCTCCAACTCTCGAGCCCAAACAAAACCCAGTCCACAATGAAAGTAATTGAATCACATCAATGAAAATGATTGAAAGACAAGAATCAGCTCACAAAGGTATACATATTTCATAGAGAGATAGATATGATCAGATGTATTCACTAATTATAGTAAGTTGTCAGACTCACACCGGATACAGGACCAACTAAGCTGTCAGACCCACACATGATACATGACCAGATATTTTCATCTAAGTTGTCTGCCCCACAAAGGATACCAGACCAGCTAAGCTTTTAGATCAACACAGGATACAGGACCAGCTATTTAGTCGGACCCATGAAGG
This sequence comes from Viscum album, assembly GCA_963277665.1. Taxonomy (NCBI): domain Eukaryota; kingdom Viridiplantae; phylum Streptophyta; class Magnoliopsida; order Santalales; family Viscaceae; genus Viscum; species Viscum album. The sequence continues at coordinate 605,691,202 of OY728122.1, forward strand.
ATTACGGTATAGTAGTCATTGCATTCATACCCACGAAGGATTCAGGTACTGCATTCATCAATGTCTAACCCACGAAGAATTCCATCATCTCAGTCGCAGCCAACCCTAGGGTTCCCGCACACAGCAAGCTCAATTCTATGAGGGTCTGCTCCACGATCCAACTGTCGATACATCAACTATCATGATGTCTCGATTTGATGTATCCAATAGTTTTGTCTCATCAAAAAGAACCCAATACGATAGACGGTGCGTCAATAGGACGCACTGTCTATGATTTATTGGCATTTCCATTCCAGGGGCCCGGTTGGATTTATGCTCATTCCAAACCCATCAATTTTCTAAATTTTTCCAAAACTCATTTATAATATCACAAAAGGACCACCTCGTTGTGAGGACCACAGTTCCATAGATGGCATATCGATCAGACGTGCTGTCATGATGTTATTTTCGTTTATGGGAAGTCGGGCCTGGCCCGTCAAACCCAGTTGGATGGCGGGTCGGCCCGACCTAGTTCGGTGGGTACGACCCGGCTAGGGGGTCGGCCCGGTCCAGTGCAGTGTAGCCCACCCACGGAACCAGCCTGTCAGGTCTGACCTAGTTGGGGGGTCGGCCCGGGCTGGTGGGTGGTTCCCCCCCCCCCCCCCCTGCGGACCCGCCATGCGCTGCAGGCCTGTTCAGTTCACTCGGCGGCGCTATGCGGCACCGCCTCTCCCCTACAAGGCCGGCCTTAGCCGGCTGGTTCTTCCCAGTGTGCGTGGCCTGCATAGCGGGCTGTGGTTCTTCCCACGGGGATCCATGCAGTGTCATGGTTATTCATCTCTGCCAGAAGGAGGTCGGTCGGTTCGCCCAGCTGAGTGGCCTACGGTTCTGGGCAGCGTCTCCACTGTGTGACACCTGTGGGTGATGTGGTCCTTCAGAGGGTCGGTCGGTCGTCCCGCAGTCTAGCTCCATGGTGGCTGGTTGTAACGACCCAATATTTTGAATAAATCTTGTTTCCAAATTTTATGTGTTATTTTATTTTTATACTCAACAAATTTTTTCATTTGATAACATGAGTATAATTTAAATGAGACCGTAGCGTTTTGACTGTTATATGACCATTGGTCAATATGACCGCTAGAAACTTAATGTTTCGATTATTGTCTCTAAATACAAGTAATATTGGTTAATTAGTATATAATGAAGATTTGGTGGCCTTACCCAGTAGTCTTGGACCAATCGAAGCCCATCTAACAGAACTTGGGAAGGAGGTAGCACCACTGGGCTTTTCTCTGGACCAAACCCAAGCCGAACTTCATCGTGTGAAGATAGAACAGAATCACCTTTGAGAGAAGTTAAAACATATAGAAATTACTACTCATGCGATGTTGGCCGATCCTCCCTCAAATTCTCTCACCTTAGCACACCTTACACTTAGGTCCTTTGCGGGTGTGATAAGGGGCTATGTAAGGAGACCGTAACTGCCTTTTATAATCCCTTGTTTTAAATAAAAAATGGGATTTCTTCTCATGATGAAGTTTATAAGTTTTCAAAAGGCTGGATAAATATAGTATGCATATTTTTGATGAATTTTAGAAAAAAGATATTTTAAAAATGTTTATGTAAACCTTAAAAATTAAAAATGTGTAATTATTTTCAAAAAATGGTCTTCTACAATTATGTTCATGAAAAAATGAATTTTTGGTGAATAGTGTTTTTATTTAAAAATTAAATTAAAATTATTCAAAAAATTATTTTTATAAAATGGAGTTCATATTTTTAATCAGAGCTTTGATATTTGGTTAAGGTGAAATTTTTGGTTTTTTTCTGAGAAAGATGAATTTTCAGTGAATAGTAAAAAAAGAATTTTTACGGTTTCAGTATGTTTAATGACAACATAATTGTGGCATGGTGATGTCATGAGATATTTTAAGGTTTGTCAGACCAAAGGTGATGAATTATTGTATTGTGGTCCCCATTTCGCCTTACTTCATGGGAAATATCATGGGAGAGCACATGCTTTTGAGAAAACCACTTGTGAGGTGTCCCTTGGCCATTAATGCCTTGTCCCCTCACTTTCCCTATTAATACCAAGCCATTATCTCATACTTTGGACTCCAAAATCATTCTCAACGAAGTTATGGTCTCCATACCACCAAAAGGAGTGCTCCCAAGGTTCCCCCAAGCCCTCAAGGTCCCAACCTTTGAGTTTTAAGTGTTACCTTTTAAGGTAAGGGATCCAACCTCTCTCTTTCTTTTCAAGAAATCTCTTTTATGTCATTTCTTTAATGCTCCATGTTCTTATGATGGAGGATGTTCTTTTATCATAATTATAATGTCCTTTTTATGTTCATATGATGAGATACCCCCTATTACTCTCATAATTTCATTTTATGAAAGATTAAGTGGGTCGTTAGGCTGCCAAAATTTTGGTAACAGATTCTTTCACCCATCTCATTTTCAAGTTCTATTTTCTTGTCAAGTCATTCAAATTTCTTTTTATTATGTTGGGGTATGATCTCTATATCTATAATACTGATCTTTTATGATCATATGATTAGAGACCCCATTTTATCTCTTCAATTCAGTATTTTGATGTTTTAAGTGACGCCGTTAGGCTGCCAAATTTTTATGTGGTTCTTTCACCCTTCTCGTTTTGAAGATCTACTTTCATGTAAAGTCTTTCAAGATTCTTAATATTATTTTGGGGTATGATATCTATATATATCATACTGAACTCTTATGTTCATATGATTAGAGAACCTATTTGATCTCTTCAATTCAGTATTTTGATGTTTTGAGTGGTGCCGTTAGGCTGCCGAATTTTTAAGGGATTCGTTCACCATTCTCATTTTTCGAAGTTATACATTCATTGTAACACCCCGAGCTTCCACGATACGCCTCTTTTTCAATAATGCAATAGCTTGCATTGTACGCAACATCGAGTTCTAAAACACCGCGACTAATCAAAGTAGCCGTTATGAATAGTAATAACCACCTTTTAAAATTATAGAAATTTTATATTTCAAAATGGACTTCATTTTTGTATTCGTTATATCGAAATTAGCCTATGTTGAATTTTTGGTATTTTTCTGAGAACATCTAATTTTTTATGAATTGTGAAAAATACTTAAAAAAATCTTTTTTAATCAAAATAATTTAGAGTAATAAATTATACTATTTAGTGGTTTTAAAGAATAATTAGAATATATTTTTACTATTTTATCCAATGGTGGTCATTAGAATTAATTTAACATTAAAATTGGACATAAACAATTGTCAATCTTTTGATATAAATTGTTTCTTAAAAACACGCTATTTGTTGTGACAGCGGGAATTAATTATAAAATTAATTAATGAAACTTATATGATTGGAATTTTTTAAAATAGACATCATTTTTGAATTCGGAATATCAATTATAGCTTAGGGTGAAATTTTGGCATTGTTCTGAAAAACTTCAATTTTTGATGAATAGTGAAACCACTAAGTGGTAGTTAAATAACTGATTTTTCGTTTAAATGAAATATTACCACTTCTGTGATATGATTTTCAAAAATCCGACATACATGGTTGTCATTAAGAAGTAAAATGTGGTTCAATGAGATTAAAATAATTTTTTGGTGAATAGTAACTTTTAAGTTCTTAATCGCGATTAGAGGTAATTAGTGTAGTTTAAGGTACAAATAATGTTATAATAATATGAGATTAGCATGACACTTGTCCTACTCCTATTGTATGAGTCATGGCCGACCAAGACAACCCATGGGTCAACTTGGGGACCCCATGGAGCCACTTTAGTTAGAAAATGACATAAATACATTTTATTTAATGTTAAAGTAAAAAATGACACAAACATAAAATGTTTTACTAAAACAATTTTTACGTGAGGTTACACAAGTCCAAATTTTGATTATAAATATTAATTAGAAAGCTAAAAAGATTTCCTACATCAAATTAGTTTTTTTATAATTTTTAGACATTGAATAAATTAATTTATTTATGACATCATTATGATATGGCGATGACCTCATTATTTAACAATTTAAATAAAATGAGAAGATAATGAAAAATCCAAGGTTTATACTTGTCAAAAGCCTATTGGATGAAGATATTTAGAACCCTTATCACCTTATCCACGAATTATATAAGTTTTTGACCTTAAGAATCCGAAAAGCATGGTATAATAATGTAACATTTCAATCTTTCGAAAAGATCCCCTCCTCTCCACTTATAAAAGGCCACCACCTCTCCCACCTTATTCACACCATCAAGCCATTTGGCTCGGCCAACCTCTGCCCAAATACTCTCCCAACATCCCTCTCTTACTCATAGAATCCTCACTTTGGGCAGAACTCTTCCCAAGGAATCCTTTGGATCAAATCAAAAAGAGTTACCCGATTTTGACGTAATGTCTTCTCTAATGTTGTTTTGGTTTATTTTTCTTCTCCAACCTCCTAAACTCTTTTTATTCAATTCTTTTGTAACAACACCAGTATACTCAATATACTAGGATGTTGTTATAAGAAGGATTCGAGCTACACTTACACACACCTACATCTTATGGTTAAAGAACATACGGTTTCTGTGGATGGCGAATTTCCGCCTCACGAAACGATGATTGTTCAACACTCATATAACACCTTAAAAGGTGGCCATTAAGATGTCACTATTTTTATATATGATTTATAATATGTTTATGTTTTACTTATGCTTCTGTATTTCTCATTTATGGCATACTTTATGATTTCCATTATGGGTAAAACGCGATAATTTCATTTTAGGAAGTGCGGACTACCGCCCCCTCAAAGTGATTTGAATCGTTAATGCCATATGTGGGATGTATAAAGGATGGAGTAAATGGTATTATACACTATATTATACTGGAATTATATTATACATTTATATCATTATTATTTCATTCCATTAAATATGAAATTGAAATGAAAGTAGCGTTCATGCGTACGTACGGCTTACCGTCTCCATGAACGGTGCATTTCATTTCTTACCTCTAAATGTTAGGTAATATTATAAATGAATGTATATAATGTATATATATGATATATATGATATCTAAATCTTTAATATAATTCTGTATATAATGTATATTTCATGACATGAACAACTTATAATTATAAGAAGTTTATTGTTGACTCAAGTACCAAAGATCGAAAAAACGACCGTTATTAACTTAAATAATTACATAATGTTCATATCATTGTAATAAGTGATATAATAAGGATAATGAAATTGAAAATGGTTCTTAATAAGGTATATATTAACTCTAGTTTATTATTCAGGAGGTTAAAGAACGGTTGAGTCAAGTCAGACACGAGGTAAGGGAATTTCTTAACCCAACTTCCATTCTTTGGGTTAATCTCCTACTTTCAAATTATGTCATGATATTATTATGTCCTATATTGTATTTGTACATTATTTATGTGTAATTATAGTGAATACAAATTATAGATGTACTTTATTTAAAAAAATGATCTTATAAGGACTTCGTCTCAATCCCCTTTCATTGAGGCATATTTGGTTTTATACACAACTTTCTTTTATACGGTGTATTAACCCCTTTGACTTTTACGTTTATTCAAAAGGAATCTTTTTATACAAAGCGTTTTACTAAACGACAAAAGGGAATGTTTTTCTTTCCGTACTTATGCAGCGACAACAACTTCTCCACCGTCGTGACCATTATTTGAGATTCTCCTTCCTCTACAAGCCATCATTTTTTTAATGAAAAATAAATACAAAGTTTTAACTTTCTTTTATTTTGGTATGGAAAATGGTTTTGAAAGCATTTTTATTATATCAATGTGTTGTATTTATATCTTTTGATTGAAATGTGGAAATGTTATGTTTCATTTATGCATGTTTTATGTGATATGATTATTATATGGTTTATGATATGTTTAAACCTATTCACATGAGGAATGCATTGGACTTAATAAGTGACGGGTGGAGCCCGCTATAGCTCCTCGATGCATCGGAAGGTCTCATGAGACAAACTAGTGTCTTGGCACGAGGCCTTGACAAAATTTTATTTGTGGTCTTGGCACGAGGCCTTGGCTACGTGGTTATGATAGTCTGGCATTATGCATTCCCTCATTATGAAAATGGTTATTGATGTTGCATGGGATTATTCGATTAGTAGAATATCCATGTGAGTAACTAAATGGAATTATCTCATTTTATTTTTGCCATATTATGCTAAAGTTCAAGTTTAAAAAGGATTTTGTTTTAGTTATACATTGCCTTAAATGTTAATGTTTATTTATGAAAGCTTCCGCTATATTGATAACCTTACTGAGCATCTGAGCTCACTCCTTTCAATGTTTTAATATTTTCCAGGATGTGAAGAAGTATTTTATGAATGACCTACAAGGATAGTCAGAAGAGGATATGAGTGTGGACTATGAAGACTTTGTTATTAGTTTTTCACTTTATGATGTAATGTAAGACTTATGAATGTATCTAGTGTTTCCAAGGCTACTAAACTAATCGGTCTTTCGAGACTTGATCTTTTGTGATCATGCCAATGTTACGAAGTAATGCACCGACTCTGGGTAGCTGGGGTCGGGGCGTTACAGTTGGTATCAGAGGCAGTTTAGTACTAACCTTGGAAGCTAGATTTAGATAAACTCTGATTAGAGCGCATAGCCCAAAGATAGACTTTGAGGATTAGTATAGAAGAACTTCCTAGAATTTTGGTATTGTAGAGATGTTGTGAGTTTTCCGAGCAATACATCCCTGTCTGGATACGAGCAGGTAGAGGCGGCTCTGGCACAGATGTACATAGGGGTAAAACCAGAAAACACCGCTTTGAGCTAGACTCGAACAGGAACTGGTGAACGACAACGGGCCATGCTGCACTCTTGGTTACGACACTCCCGGGGGATATGCTTAGGATAACTCTCATTTTCATTACAAATCATTATGAAGGGTTTATGAGTATATACTTTCTCAAAGAAAACATTTTTATGATTATGGATTATATCCATAAATAGTTCAATTAATGTTAAGTGTTTTATAAGTATGGGATTATGTATTTTGATTCATAAACTGATCTAGTTTATGCCATTGTATAGAAATGGCGCCCAGTAGAAGGAAGGTGAACTCCATCAATATGTATGATCCAAAGAGTAAGAAGGATCATATATTTCATGGTATTAAGCCAACATTTAGAAGGGAAATATTCACCCATGTGTTATCAACATATGATGAAATATTATCATGTGTTAATAAGATAAGTAGAGAATTCTCTGAGTCTTATGGATTTGAAGGGATGAAAGAGAAGAATAGGATAGAAGAGAGAATTATGGATAAAGGGACGAGGGAAAAGAAGAATTTTCCAATATGTGGTAATTGTGGGAAGAAACATCAAGGAACTTGCCTAAAGGTAATGGGAGTTTGTTATAAGTGTAGAGAAAAAGGACACAAAGTGCGTGACTGCAAGGGTAAGAAAATGGTTTCAAATGTACAATGCTTCTTCTGCAAGGATTGGGGACACTACGCAAACCAATGTCCAAATCATTAGGGTATGCCCCAAATGATGTTATTGGATAATAATCAAGTTATGATACTACCATAGATGAGGAATAATGATTAGTGTTCCTATGTTGTTATTAAAGAATTTTGTAATTTGAGTGTTGTATCAATGATGTACTGGTTATAATAATTATGGATTATATAAGGATTGTACTGCAGTACTATTTCATCAAGGACTTGAGATTGTGTGGAACCATGAAAAGTGACTCCACAGTAGGTTAAATTTTTGGAAAATATATGGTTGAGAGAAAGATAAACCATAATATGGTTCTGATACAGAGATTGTGATTTTGGAATAAGACGTGATTGATTTGGATAAATTATATTGGATATAATTAACTTCCTTGAAACTGATTGATGTTTTGTATACATTTTTGGATAGAAGGAGTATATCTAGTATTCTATAAGGAATAAGGGATCATGGTAATTCAGTATGTTTAAAAAGAATACATGATGAAGGTGTTCACATGTTGTTACATGGGAAAAAGGATCTTCATTATGTTTACCTTCCTTATAAAATTTGGACTGTGAGTTGGACAGAAGTATTTTGGATAACTATAATGGTTGGAATGGATTAAGTTGATCTTTGGATAGTATTGTTTAAGGTTAAAGAATTTTTGAATATTATTTTTGGAATATTATAATACTATAGTTTTAGGAAATGGACAACCTGCAGGGTGGGGCATAACCCGTCGCGTCGGACAAAGCTGTAGGAATCGAACCCACAATCATAGTGCGACAGGCCTTTATTTCCTACCACTAGCCTACAGGAAGTCCCTGGTTATTACATAATAATTTTACTAATCTAAATGGTATGAGTTAACATTTGGAACATTATACAATTAGGATAAGTATAATATTTTTGTGTTCTATTATCTTTTTGAGTGAAAGATGAGTTGAAGGTTGAAACTCTAATTGTCAAGCATAAATATATATATACCTATCTCTTATTCAATGAATAAATTAATTCTTAAACTTTAGTAAAGGGATATTAAAACAAAAAAATGTGTTATCCTAATACCTTATGTCTTGTTGAACTGATGATATTTTAAATCAACATAGATTGAAGGCTTTGAGGCCCTCAATTTGACAGTTGATTGTGATTGATGACCCCAATCGCTCCCTACAAATATTTACGTTTTTCCTCTAATTATATGTCTCTAATTGCCACCAATGTTCTCCTAATCGAGATAATAATTGGGTGGTGACTTGTTCATTTCCCTTTCCCTCTTATTAAGGCTAAATTTTATTAATCTTATTTCCGATGTGGGTTTTCCTCAAAGGTATTTTCTATTTTCAACCTTTTATTTTCCAAGAAAAATTTCAAATTGCGAGGACGCAATTTATTGAAGGAGGGGAGAATGTAACACCCCGAGCTTCCACGATACGCCTCTCTTTCAATAATGCAATAGCTTGCATTGTACGCAACTTCGAGTTCTAAAACACCGCGACTAATCAAAGTAGCTGTTATGAATAGTAATAACCACTTTTTAAAATTATAGAAATTTTATATTTCAAAATGGACTTCATTTTTGTATTCGTAATATCGAAATTAGCCTATCTTGAATTTTTGGTATTTTTCTTAGAACTTCTAATTTTTTATGAATTGTGAAAAATACTTAAAAACATCTTTTTTAATCAAAATAATTTATAGTAATAAATTATAATATTTATTGGTTTTAAATTATAATTAGAATATATTTTTACTATTTTATCCAATGGTGGTCAGTAGAATTAATTTAACATCAAAATTGGACATAAACAATTGTCAATCTTTTGATATAAAATGTTTCTTAATAACATGCTATTTGTTGTGACAGAGGGAATTAATTATAAAACTAATTAATGAAACTTATATTATTGGAATTTTTTAAAATAGACATCATTTTTGAATTCGGAATATCAATTATAGCTTAGGGTAAAATTTTGGCATTGTTCTGAAAAACTTCAATTTTTGATGAATAGTGAAACCACTAAGTGGTAGTTAAATAACTGATTTTTCGTTTAAATGAAATATTACCACTTCTGTGATTTGATTTTAAAAAATCCGACATACATGGTTGTCATTAAGAAGTAAAATGTGGTTCAATGAGATTAAAATAATTTTTTGGTGAATAGTAACTTTTAAGTTCTTAATCGCGATTAGAGGTAATTAGTGTAGTTTAAGGTACAAATAATGTTATAATAATATGAGATGAGCATGAAACTTGTCCTACTCCTATTGTATGAGTCATGGCCGACCAAGACAACCCATGGGTCAACTTGGGGACCCCATGGAGCCACTTTTGTTAGAAAATGACATAAGTACCTTTTATTTAATGTTAAAGTAAAAAATGACACAAACATAAAATGTTTTACTAAAACAATTTTTACGTGGGGTTACACAAGTCCAAATTTTGATTATAAATATTCATTAGAAAGATAAAAAGATTTACTACATCATAGTAGTTTTTTTATAATTTTTAGACATTAAATAAATTAAATTATTTATGACATCATTATGATATGGCGATGACCTCATTATTTAACGATTTAAATAAAATGAGAAGATAATGAAAAATCCAAGGCTTATACTTGTCCAAAGCCTATTGGATGAAGAAATTTAGAACCCTTATCACCTTAGCCACGAATTATATAAGTGTGGGTCCTTTAGAATCCGAAAAGCATGGTATAATAATGTAACATTTCAATCTTTCCAAAAGAGACCCTCCTCTCCACTTATAAAAGGCCCCCACCTCTCCCACCTTATTCACACCATCAAGTCATTTGGCTCGGCCAACCTCTGCCAAAATACTCTCCCAACATCCCTATATTACTCATAGAAGCCTCACTTGGGGCAGAACTCTTCCCAAGGAAGCCTTTGGATCAAATCAAAAAGAGTTACCCGATTTTGAGGTAATGTCTTCTCTAATGTTGTTTTGGTTTATTTTTCTTCTCCAACCCCCTATACTCTTTTTATTCAATTATTTTGTAACAACACCAGTATCCTCAATATACTAGGATTTTTTTATAAGATGGATTCGAGCTACACTTACACACACCTACATCTAATGGTTAAAGAACATACGGTTTCTGTGGATGGCGAATTTCTGCCTCACGAAATGATGATTGTTCAACACTAATATAACACCTTCAAAGGTGGCCATTAAGATGTAACTATTTTTATATATGATTTATAATATGTTTATGTTTTACTTATTCTTCTGTATTTCTCATTTATGGCATACTTTTTGATTTCCATTATGGGTAAAACGCGATAATTTCATTTTAGGAAGTGCGGACTACCGCCCCCTCAAAGTGATTTGAATCGTTAATGCCATATGTGGGATATATAAAGGATGGAGTAAATGGTATTATACAATATATTATACTGGAATTATATTATACATTTATATCATTATGATTTCATTCCATTAAATATGAAATTGAAATGAAAGTAGTGTTCATGTGTACGTACGGCTTACCGTCTCCATGAACGGTGCATTTAATTTCTTACCTCTAAATGTTACGTAATATTATAAATGAATGTATATAATGTATATATATGATATATATGATATCTAAATCATTAATATAATTCTATATATAATGGATATTTCACCACATGAACAACTTATAATTATAAGAAGTTTATTGTTGACTCAAGTACATAAGATCGACAAAACGACCGTTATTAACTTAAATAATTACATAATGTTCATATCATTGTAATAAGAGATATAATAAAGATAATGAAATTGAAAATGTTTCTTAATAAGGTATATATTAAATCTAGTTTATTATTCAGGAGGTTAAAGAATGGTTGAGTCAAGTCAGACACGAGGTAAGGGAATTTCTTAACCCAACTTCCATTCTTTGGGTTAATCTCCTACTTTCAAATTATGTCATGATATTATTATGTCCTATATTGTATTTGTACATTATTTATGTGTACTTATATTGAATACACATTATAGATGTACTTTATTTAAAAAAAGATCTTTTAAGGACTTCGTCTCAATCCCCTTTCATTGAGGCATATTTGGTTTTATTCACAACTTTCTTTTATACGGTGTATAAACCCCTTTGACTTTTACGTTTATTCAAAAGGAATCTTTTTATACAAAGAGTTTTACTAAACGACAAAAGGGAATGTTTTTCTTTCCGTACTTATGCGGCGACAACGAATTCTCCACCGCCGTGACCATTATTTGAGATTCGGCTTCCTCTACAAGCCATCATTTTTTTTTAATGAAAAATAAATACAAAGTTTTAACTTTCTTTTATTTTGGTATGGAAAATGGTTTTGAAAGCATTTTTATTATATCAATGTGTTGTATTTATATCTTGTGATTGAAATGTGGAAATGTTATGTTTCCTTTATGCATGTTTTATGTGATATGATTATGTTATGGTTTATGATATGTTTAAACCTATTCATATGAGGAATGCATTGGACTTAATAAGTGACGGGTGGAGCCCGCTATAGCTCCTCGATGCATCGGAAGGTCTCATGAGACAAACTAGTGTCTTGGCACGAGGCCTTGACAAAATTTTATTTGTGTTCTTGGCACGAGGCCTTGGCTACGTGGTTATGATAGTCTGGCATTATGCATTCCCTCATTATGAAAATGGTTATTGATGTTGCATGGGATTATTCGATTAGTATAATATCCATGTGAGTAAGTAAATGGAATTATCTCATTTTATTTTTGCCATATTATGCTAAAGTTCAAGTTTAAAATGGCTTTTGTTTTAGTTATACATTGCCTTAAGTGTTAATGTTTATATATGAAAGCTTCCGCTATATTGATAACCTTACTGAGCATCTGAGCTCACCCCTTTCAATGTTTTAATATTTTCCAGGATGTGAAGAAGTATTTTATGAATGACCTACAGGGATAGTCAGAAGAGGATATGAGTGTGGACTATGAAGACTTTGTTATTAGTTTTTCACTTTATGATGTAATGTAAGACTTATGAATGTATCTAGTGTTTCCAAGGCTACTAAACTAATCGGTCTTTCGAGACTCGATCTTTTGTGATCATGCCAATGTTACGAAGTAATGCACCGACTCTGGGTAGCTGGGGTCGGGGCGTTACAGTTGGTATCAGAGGCAGTTTAGTACTAACCTTGGAAGATAGATTTAGATAATCTCTGATTAGAGATCATCGCCCAAAGATAGACTTCGAGGATTAGTATAGAAGAACTTCCTAGAATTTTGGTATTGTAGAGATGTTGTGAGTTTTCAGAGCAATACATCCCTGTCTGGATACGAGCAGGTAGAGGTGGCTCTGGCACAGATGTACCTAGGGGTAAAACCCGAAAACACCGCTTTGAGCTAGACTCGAACGGGAACTGGTGCACGACAACGGGCCTTGCTGCACTCTTGGTTACCACACTCCCGGGGGATATGCTTAGGATAACTCTCATTTTCACTACAAATCATTATGAAGGGTTTATGAGTATATACATTCTCAAAGAAAACATTTTTATGATTATGGATTATATCCATAAATAGTTCAATTTATGATAAGTGTTTTATAAGTATGGGATTATGTATTTTGATTCATAAACTGATCTAGTTTATGCCATTGTATAGAAATGGCGCCCAGTAGAAGGAAGGTGAACTCCATCAATATGTATGATCCAAAGAGTAAGAAGGATCATATCTTTCATGGTATTAGGCCAACCTTTAGAAGGGAAATATTCTCCCATGTGTTATCAACATATGAAGAAATAGTATCATGTGTTAATAAGATAAGTAGAGAATTATCTGAGTCTTATGGATTTGAAGGGATGAAAGAGAAGAATAGGATAGAAGAGAGAATTATGGATAAAGGGACGAGGGAAAAGAAGAATTTTCCAATATGTGGTAATTGTGGGAAGAAACATCAAGGAACTTGCCTAAAGGGAATGGGAGTTTGTTATATGTGTAGAGAAAAAGGACACAAAGTGCGTGACTGCTAGGGTAATAAAATGGTTTCAAATGTACAATGCTTCTTCTGTAAGGATTGGGGACACTACGCAAACCAGTGTCCAAATCATCAGGGTATGCCCCAAATGATGTTATTGGATAATAATCAAGTTATGATACTACCACAGATGAGGAATAATGATTAGTGTTCCTATGTTTTTATTAAAGAATTTTGTAATTTGAGTGTTGTATCAATGATGTACTGGTTATAATAATTATGGAGTATATAAGGATTGTACTGCAGTACTATTTCATCAAGGACTTGAGATTGTGTGGAACCAAGAAAAGTGACTCCACAGTAGGTTAAATTTTTGGAAAATATATGGTTGAGAGAAAGATAAACCATAATATGGTTCTGATACAGAGATTGTGATTTTGGAATAAGACGTGATTGATTTGGATAAATTATATTGGATATAATTAACTTCCTTGAAACTGATTGATGTTTTGTATACATTTTTGGATAGAAGGAGTATATCTAGTATTCTATAAGGAATAAGGGATCATGGTAATTCTGTATGTTTAAAAAGAATACATGATGAAGGTGTTCACATGTTGTTACATGGGAAAAAGGATCTTCATTATGTTTACCTTCCTTATAAAATTTGGACTGTGAGTAGGACAGAAGTATTTTGGATAACTATAATGGTTGGAATGGATTAAGTTGATCTTTGGATAGTATTGTTTAAGGTTAAAGCATTTTTGAATATTATTTTTGGAATATTATAATACTATAGTTTTAGGAAAAGGACAACCTGCAGGGTGGGGCATAACCCGTCGCATCGGACAAAGCTGCAGGAATCGAACCCACAATCATAGTGCGACAGGCCTTTATTTCCTACCACTAGCCTACAGGAAGTCCCTGGTTATTACAAAATAATTTTACTAATCTAAATGGTATGTGTTAACATTTGGAACATTATACAATTAGGATAAGTATAATATTTTTGTGTTCTATTATCTTTTTGAGTGAAAGATGAGTTGAAGGTTGAAACTCTAATTGTCAAGCATAAATATATATATACCTATCTCTGATTCAATGAATAAATTAATTCTTAAACTTTAGTAAAGGGATATTAAAACAAACAAATGTGTTATCCTAATACCTTATGTCTTGTTGAACTGATGATATTTTAAATCAACGTAGATTGAAGGATTTGAGGCCCTCAATTTGACAGTTGATTGTGATTGATGACCCCAATCGCTCCCTACAAATATTTACATTTTTCCTCTAATTATATGTCTCTAATTGCCACCAATGTTCTCCTAATCGAGATCATAATTGGGTGGTGACTTGTTCATTTCCATTTCCCTCTTATTAAGGCTAAATTTTATAAATCTTATTTCCGATGTGGGTTTTCCTCAAAGGTATTTTCTATTTTCAACCTTTTATTTTCCAAGAAAAATTTCAAATTGTGAGGATGCAATTTATTGAAGGAGGGGAGAATGTAACACCCCGAGCTTCCACGATACGCCTCTCTTTCAATAATGCAATTGCTTGCATTGTACGCAACTTCGAGTTCTAAAACACCGCGACTAATCAAAGTAGCCGTTATAAATAGTAATAACCACTTTTTAAAAATATAGAAATTTTATATTTCAAAATGGACTTTATTTTTGTATTCGTAATATCGAAATTAGCCTATGTTGAATTTTTGGTATTTTTCTGAGAACTTCTAATTTTTTATGAATTGTGAAAAATACTTAAAAACATATTTTTTAAACAAAATAATTTATAGTAATAAATTATACTATTTAGTGGTTTTAAAGTATAATTAGAATATATTTTTACTATTTTATCCAATGGTGGTCATTAGAATTAATTTAACATTAAAATTGGACATAAACAATTGTCAATCTTTTGATATAAATTGTTTCTTAAAAACACGCTATTTGTTGTGACAGAGGGAATTAATTATAAAACTAATTAATGAAACTTATATGATTTGAATTTTGTAAAATAGACATCATTTTTGAATTCGGAATATCAATTATAGCTTAGGGTGAAATTTTGGCATTGTTCTGAAAAACTTCAATTTTTGATGAATAGTGAAACCACTAAGTGGTAGTTAAATAACTGATTTTTTGTTTAAATGAAATATTACCACTTCTGTGATTTGATTTTAAAAAATCAGACATACATGGTTGTCATTAAGAAGTAAAATGTGGTTCAATGAGATTAAAATAATTTTTTGGTGAATAGTAACTTTTAAGTTCTTAATCGCGATTAGAGGTAATTAGTGTAGTTTAAGGTACAAATAATGTTATAATAATATGAGATGAGCATGACACTTGTCCTACTCCTATTGGATGAGTCATGGCCGACCAATACAACCCATGGGTCAACTTGGGGACCCCATGGAGCCACTTTAGTTAGAAAATGACATAAATACCTTTTATTTAATGTTAAAGTAAAAAATGACACAAACATAAAATGTTTTACTAAAACAATTTTTACGTGGGGTTAAACAAGTCCAAATTTTGATTATAAATATTCATTAGAAAGATAAAAAGATTTCCTACATCATAATAGTTTTTTTTATAATTTTTAGACATTAAATAAATTAAATTATTTATGACATCATTATGATATGGCGATGACCTCATTATTTAACGATTTAAATAAAATGAGAAGATAATATATAATCCAAGGCTTATACTTGTCCAAAGCCTATGGGATGAAGATATTTAGAACCCTTATCACCTTAGACACTAATTATATAAGTGTGGGACCTTTATAATCCGAAAAGAATGGTATAATAATGTAACATTTCAATCTTTCCAAAAGAGCCCCTCCTCTCCACTTATAAAAGGCCCCCACCTCTCCCACCTTATTCACACCATCAAGCCATTTGTCTCGGCCAAACTCTGCCCAAATACTCTCCCAACATCTCTCTCTTACTCATAGAATCCTAACTTTGGGCAGAACTCTTCCCAAGGAAGCCTTTGGATCAAATCAAAAAGAGTTACCCGATTTTGAGGTAATGTCTTCTCTAATGTTGTTTTGGTTTATTTTTCTTCTCCAACCCCCTAAACTCTTTTTATTCAATTCTTTTGTAACAACACCAGTATCCTCAATATACTAGGATTTTTTTATAAGAAGGATTCTAGCTACACTTACACACACCTACATCTAATGGTTAAAGAATATACGGTTTCTGTGGATGGCGAATTTCTGCCTCACGAAACGATGATTGTTCAACACTCATATAACACCTTCAAAGGTGGCCATTAAGATGTCACTATTTTTATATATGATTTATAATATGTTTATGTTTTACTTATGCTTCTGTATTTTTCATTTATGGCATAATTTATGATTTCCATTATGGGTAAAACGCGATAATTTCATTTTAGGAAGTGCGGACTACCGCCCCCTCAAAGTGATTTGAATCGTTAATGCCATATGTGGGATGAATAAAGGATGGAGTAAATGGTATTATACACTATATTATACTGGAATTATATTATACATTTATATCATTATGATTTCATTCCATTAAATATGAAATTTAAATGAAAGTAGCGTTCATGCGTACGTACGGCTTACCGTCTCCATGAACGGTGCATTTCATTTCTTACCTCTAAATGTTACGTAATATTATAAATTAATGTATATAATGTATATATATGATATATATGATATCTAAATCATTAATATAATTCTGTATATAATGGATATTTTACCACATGAACAACTTATAATTATATGAAGTTTATTGTTGACTCAAGTACCAAAGATCGACAAAACGACCGTTATTAACTTAAATAATTACATAATGTTCATATCATTGTAATAAGTGATATAATAAGTACAATGAAATTGAAAATGGTTCTTAATAAGGTATATATTAACTCTAGTTTATTATTCAGGAGGTTAAAAAACGGTTGAGTCAAGTCAGACACGAGGTAAGGGAATTTCTTAACCCAACTTCCATTC
Source organism: Viscum album (assembly GCA_963277665.1). Taxonomy (NCBI): domain Eukaryota; kingdom Viridiplantae; phylum Streptophyta; class Magnoliopsida; order Santalales; family Viscaceae; genus Viscum; species Viscum album. Next base: position 605,708,630 of record OY728122.1, read on the forward strand.
TTTGGGTTAATCTCCTACTTTCAAATTATGTCATGATATTATTATGTACTATATTGTATTTGTACATTATTTATGTGTACTTATAGTGAATACACATTATAGATGTAATTTATTTAAAAAAATGATCTTTTAAGGACTTCGTCTCAATCCCCTTTTATTGAGGCATATTTGGTTTTATACACAACTTTCTTTTATACGGTGTATAAACCCCTTTGAATTTTACGTTTATTCAAAAGGAATCTTTTTATACGAAGCGTTTTACTAAATGACAAAAGGGAATGTTTTTCTTTCCGTACTTATGCGGGGACAACGACTTCTCCGCCGCCGTGACCATTATTTGAGATTCGGCTTCCTCTACAAGCCATCATTTTTTTAATGAAAAATAAATACAAAGTTTTAACTTTCTTTTATTTTGGTATGGAAAATGGTTTTGAAAGCATTTTTTTATATCAATGTGTTGTATTTATATCTTTTGATTGAAATGTGGAAATGTTATGTTTCCTTTATTCATGTTTTATGTGATATGATTATGTTATGGTTTATGATATGTTTAAACCTATTCATATGAGGAATGCATTGGACTTAATAAGTGACGGGTGGAGCCTGCTATAGCTCCTCGATGCATCGGCAGGTCTCATGAGACAAACTAGTGTCTTGGCACGAGGCCTTGACAAAATTTTATTTGTGGTCTTGGCACGAGGCCTTGGCTACATGGTTATGATAGTCTGGCATTATGCATTCCCTCATTATGAAAATGGTTATTGATGTTGCATGGGATTATTCGATTAGTAGAATATCCATGTGAGTAAGTAAATGGCATTATCTCATTTTATTTTTTCCATATTATGCTAAAGTTCAAGTTTAAAAAGGCTTTTGTTTTAGTTATAAATTGCCTTAAATGTTAATGTTTATTTATGAAAGCTTCCGCTATATTGATAACCTTACTGAGCATCTTAGCTCACCCCTTTCAATGTTTTAATATTTTCCGGGATGTGATGAAGTATTTTATGAATGACCTACAGGGATAGTCAGAAGAGGATATGAGTGTGGACTATGAAGACTTTGTTATTAGTTTTTCACTTTATGATGTAATGTAAGACTTATGAATGTATCTAGTGTTTCCAAGGCTACTAAACTAATCGGTCTTTCGAGACTTGATCTTTTGTGATCATACCAATGTTACGAAGTAATGCACCGACTCTGGGTAGCTGGGGTCGGGGCGTTACATTCATGTAAAGTCTTTGAAGCTACTTTTTATTATGTGGGGTATGATCTCTATATCTATTATACTGATATTTTATGTTCATATGTTGAGATACCCTATTTGATCTCATCAATGATTTTTTTGATGTTTAAGTGACGCCATTAGGCTACCGAATTTTCATAAGAGAAATCTTATTTTTTTATTCCTTTCATGTTCTTCATTTCATATGTTACATCATTAAAATGCCATTACCATGTTCATATATCCTTCATATTCTATCCCTCTACTGTTTTATGGGTCATTTATGAATGTTTGACCCATGTCCCCTCTTTTTTCAATGTTTTCTAAAACCCCTAAATGTAGCCGTTATGCTGCAGAATTTTCATCTCAAAATGACTCTCTCTTTTCTCAAAATTATTTTCTGTTATTAAGTGAATACTCAATGATCTTATTTCTACAGGGGTATTCACATATATATAAAAATTTTCTATTTTAAATTATGGGATTTACATACATGAGACCTGCTCTCCTCTTCCGTGGGTTTAAAGTGACGTAAAGATCATGTCTTTAAAGCAGTTTTTAAAAAGTTATGATTATGAAATGAAACCCATTTATTTAATGCTATATTGGCTTTTTATGAAATTATTTATGATGATATATGTGGCTCACATTATTATAAATAAAAATTTAAGGGTGCGCCCTGATAGCGCTCCAATGAATTGGGTAATGATGTGACCACTAGATATTATAATTTTCACGATATCTTGGTGAATAACCATGGTAATTTTCAAATGACACCTTGGGGATGGACCTTGGTGATATGTTCATGATTATCTTTGTTAAATGATGTATCCACATCTTAATGTTATGAAAAATTTTATTTTTATTATGATATGCCACATGATTTCTTTCTCATGCCTTAATGTTCTTTTTCATGTCATAGTTGATGTTTCTCAAGTTCACATGTTAAATGTTTCTCTTGTTCCCTTACTGGGCCTTATGCTCACCCTTTCTTTTGATGTATGTCCCTAGGTTATGAGATTCAGTAATGAACCAAGGATGAACTTAAGGAGAAGCCTTTCAAGTGTTTAAGAATAATGTTTTATGTTTTTTCATGTATTATGTTCCTGGTTTCCAAGACACTAAACCTTATAGATCCTCAGTTTTCTGTAATGTAATAAATGTTTATGTTATAAAAATGTGTGATGCTATACTAGTTAAGCCGGACACCTCCACACCTCCTCCATAGAGCGACGATGTCGCGGTCCTGCTGCTCTCTGCGTGGTGCAACAACGCTGCGCTTCTTCAGCTATCGCGGTCCTTCTTTGGCACAATGCAATGGCACCATGCCCTTTCAGCTCCGCCTCTGACGTCAACCAATCAAAATTCAACAGAGGGACATCGGGTTATGTTTGATCAGCCCATTCCCTCTACGTCAGGTGATACCAACTTCACCCCCGAAAATCCAAATATAATCATCGAATTAAATGGATATAATTCATGCGTAAAAATTAACCAATTTCAATCTAAATTGATTTTGATGATCTCTTGATGGTGTCGCAGAAAGACAACATCGTTCCATTGACATTGAGAGGAGATGACGTCATCATTTGCGACGTTCTATGTGGGCGGTGTCTACTGTTATATCGCAGATTGAGGATGATGAATATGTTCTTCGTTTTCTTCTTGGAAATAATGCTTTCCTTCTAATTCTCTTAAGCTTTCCCAAGGTATTATGTCCAACAAAAATAAAGTAAAAACACTCCACATATTAAAATTATGGCTTAATGAATTCAATGAGAATCAAATTCGTTACGTCACATCCATTAATTAAATAGTTGGTTGGCTCATTAAATGGGAGGGATGAGATGAAGAGGCTCTAAATTAAATAAAGGGAGTTTCATCCTTTTTAATTTGGGTTGACTTAGTTAATGGGAAGTTGATGAGATTGAACTCGTGTGGGCCCCATCACATAATATTCTCCCATGGGAGGTTATGTGGGGGTGGTCCCCACCATAAAACCCCCTTTTGAGGATTTAAATACCACCCTAATAAAATTATGCAACACATAATTTTATTTAAATTTTATATAGAAACCCCAAATTTAACTACCACTCCCGATAAAATGCAATTGTGTTAAAGGTCTCCATAAGCTAATACTGATGTTGTGAGTTCATTGTTGTCCTCATATTACAATTCTGAGCACCGGGTCAAAATAGGGAAAACCCCCCATTTAAATTTACTGAACGTACCCGAACTAAACATCATAAATTGATTCCAGGCACACCAGGCCTCAGAATCTGGTTCCGTCAGAAACTACAGACTCGTAAAATTCCCATGTATTTCTGAAAAAACGTTTCATCGGATTTCAGTGTCTTTACATTTCCTCCATGTTTCTTCCCACATATTCAGCATAAATTAATAATAACTCATAATATACAAGGTATGTCGAATTTCCATTGAATTTCACTTTTTTCATAATAGAACCACAAGATTGATAGTTAAATACAATTTACATCTCCACCATTTGATCACATAATACAATTTATTCGTATGTACTACTGAATATTATATCTAATTTCTTTATATGATTTGGTATTAATATACCATAGAATATATCCCCTTAAATATCATGACTGAAAATTAAAACAGATTCAAACCATGCAATACTTGAAAAATGTTCTTTATATGTCTCGATGGATTCGTTATCCATTTTCTACAGATCATAAATGTTCGTCTCTATAAATATATGTATATTTTTAAAAAATACATAATGTGGAATATCCCATTAAAATCATTAAATTTAAGTGAGTAATTTTCTACTTCCTTCATCACACTCTTAATATGATTCACTATTGACATACTTTTTCTTCTAGAAGATAATCATCCTAGAAAACTTTTTCAAATCCTAATCATTGATAATAGAAAATATGTTATCAATGGTGTTGATCCATTTCATATCATCTAGCGGATAAGAATATCCATTTAATGAAGTTGGGTGATACATCATGCATGACTAAACATTAATTTATACCAAAATATGATAATTTGAAATACTGTTATGGTTCATTTATTATTTGCGTTCAACAATAATAATTTGAATCCCATATACCATGATATTAGATTACACATGGGGAAATGGTTTCATTTTCTGTTGAATTTAGCATTAACATGATTCCTTCATGTTCCAAAAATTGACTAGAAAAAAAATAATATGAGAAGCATTAACCATAATGGGATATCGACATAATCATTGGAAAAAATTATACTATTTCATTCTAAAACACCTTAGGTTTAACTTTGGTTTTATATGATCATTAAAAAAACTATAAGATTGTATCCTAAACATACAGAATGGTTCTTACTATGGTTTTCTCATCCATGTTTCCAAAGGATACAAAAAATTCCCAAAAACCAAATATAACATCCAACACTATTCATACATAAATATAACATCTCCATAGATTATTATTCATTAAATAACATGAAAAATAATTCTTGAATCATATAGGTTTATTTCCATTGAAATTTTGTAAACAAAAATTATAGTTTTATAAAATATCTACATATTCTCCTACTAATTATTTCGTAAATAGAATCCTTTTTGGCAGGTCACACATAATACATTAAATCCTATCTTAACGAAAATAAATATTCAAAAAAGTGAGTGTAGTAGTTTAGTAAGGGTAATCACTGGAGATAGCAATCATAGCATAAGAACACGTGCATAAGAACATGAATATAACATTTGAATATTATTCCCTATATGTCCAATATAATAATTTTGATTCATTTATTAAATCATAGAAGTATATAAGAAAGGAATCATAAGATAACATGATCCATGAGAGAAAAAAATTTGATTGATACAAGGAATATAAAATATACATAATCATAGTATGTAATTCCCTTAAATGTCAAGGATCCTTTCCATGAATATCATATACGAGTGGGTTCACTTTGTAAATAGTTGAAGCAATCAAGGTTCTATCCCAATACTATCTTAGAGGAAAATGCACCTTACTAAATAGGTTTCACATCAAATTCTGGACATGCATTGTTGAACAGGGTTTACTCCCCATTATAGTATTGTTTTTCTAATCCAAGATAAATCTACATTCCAGGCCTCTTTTACTGAACTGAGTTCACATACCGTTTATTTCTAGCCAATCATTAGGGATATAAATCATTATCTAATTCATTAGGGGTGATATAGGCCCCCCATTATTGTTTATAATTTAACTACCTTGCTTGGTTATAATATAACCACCATCACATAATGAAAATTATACATATATGTGTTATTGGAACATAGGTCATTCATCGTATCATAACCCATTTAACGAAATGAGATTCATAAAAATATCGCTAATGAAATGGGTTTCATAGATAATATTCCATCACAAACATAACCTATATATAATGGGAATAAAAATATTATAATTGAATAAATCCCCTTTAAATCATATGTAACATCAAATAATTTTATCTTATATGGATATTTATCTTGAAATATTACTGGAAATAAATCTCAAGATAAAAAAATCTCCATTTTTGAATCATTTAATTATTAATAGAAACATAATTATAAGGGAAAATATTTTAATATAAACTAATTTTTTTATCTTATAATGGAGACATCAAATCATTTAAGTGTTTTTATGGTAGGAAAATATAGTAATACTGTATAAGTTAAATAAATTTCCATCATATTATTGATTAAAAAGTCACAAAGATCATCATTTAGAAAACAAAAAAAGGAATTATTTTAAATCAATTTTTTTAAACTAAATTTAAAGTTAATTAGAATTTACAAAAACATTGAATAACAGTTCAATAATTTTTAAGCAGTTATAGAAAATATTTACAATGAAACAAATATAGTTCTAAGGGAAATGTCAAAATGATAATTTTTTAAATGATGTCTCTTTAAGTAACATATCATTGATGTGATTATTAATAAAATTAATAAATTATTTGTATTGTGTTTAAATACACATATATTAAGTGTAAATAAAATAATAATATAATCAAATGACTTTCCAGACATAATTGTTGCATGACATAACAAATGATGAAGAATTTTATCCCAAAGTTTGGAAATTAAGTTATCAATTCCAATTCAACATTATAATTAGTCGAATAATCTACCACATAAAATTAATAATTATAAAATTAATAATTGAATGAAATTAATATAATGAGATTCATACTATTATATATGAATTTATTATATACACACCAATAATATGAAATAGGTTGTGAATAAGGCATGAATCTCACATAAGTAAAAGTGAGATGATAAAAACATAATTCATAATTCCCATTAGTTTTGTATATTTAATATTATTTATAAAGGTATATAGAATGTTATTAATTAATTATATAACTATATTCATATTTAATGAACCTTATATTATATTTTATAACATCGTTCTACAATTTAATTAATAATATTTCATTATATTCATTGTTTCTTGTGTGTTTATTTCGTGGTTTTCATTGTCAGTTCATTTGGGCATAATTATGGATTTTATTATGAAATAAAAATAACACCATAGAAGTTAAATGAAATTGTATTAATGCACACAAAGAAGGTTAAATTTTCTCATATATCATATTTATTTCTGGTTTGAGGATGATTCCTTTGACAAAACATTAACAATAAATGGTTAGTTTGTTTTGGAAAGACTTAAAATAATCGTGATCAAGATTCATTATATTTATATTTTATAAATATTAGTTATAGAACATTAAATATGTTACAATATTTCTTTTTAAATACTATTTAACTCTAATAATAATGTTATTATTTTAATTGAAGACGTTATTTTAAAATAAAAATTATTATCTGAGGAGATGGTTGACCTCCATATTTTGGATGATGATTTCATTTCGTTGTATAAGATGAATTAGTAAAAGGGTTGGATATAATTTATTCCGTTAGAAACATAAAATTAAAATATATAAATTATAATATAGTAATTATTAAATTGTTATAATTTAGGATAAGATATGGTAAAAATGAAAATAAAATGACGGACATTATTTAAAAAAGTTACAACTGTAATATCACCTCTTTGAAGGACCCATTAATAAACATGGAATTGTTATTTTTTGGTGAGAAAAATAGAAATTAAAGATTAGTTAAATTATGGAGGGTATGTTTTCATAGTAATTTTATGATATTTAAGGAATTTTAGGTCAATGTTGGTGGTTATGGGTTGTATTTATACTTGAGGAGGGGTGGTTTTATCTGATTAAATAATGACTACTTCATATTCAAACTGAACCACATTGGGGTGGATTTAATTACATTTAATTATATTTATAATTAATGTTTTAAAGAATAGATAATGTCAACAACAAAATCAACTACAGATTTAATTTTTTTAGTTATAAGGTATTTTATGATTTTAACATTTAACTTTAACTGGTCATATTAAAATAAAAATATTTTTTCGTGTAAATTTAATAATTTGGTTAATAATATTCATTCCCTCTAGTTCAAAAACTAGGTTAAAATGGTCATGTTAAAATAATAATATTATTTCGTGTAAATTTAATGTTGGTGTTTTTTACCTTGATATATATCAATGAGAATAAATTTATTTTAAAAAAGGCATTGAAAAAAAATATTGGTTTGTTACTCTAGTAGTATTCACAATATTGGATTCAATATAACTGTTTAGACATTCATTTTTATATGAGGGTGTATTTAATATTTAAAACATGACACATGAAACATGTCTTGTTTGTTATGGTGGATAAAGAATTAGTATGTCGAATTATGTGAGTTGGTTCGATGTATATTGTGTTTACTTTTCAACATTTATTTGGAATTTTTTTGGAAAATCATGATGTTTAATTAGATATATATGTATATGTGATCATTTTTTCACAATATTATCTATTATTTCATCATGATGGTTTATTTAATACACTATATTCTAGGCCATTGGATCCCTATTGACTTCCAGTTTTATGCCAACATGTTTTTTGGATATTTTTTATATGTACTGATCATGTTGTAATTTTGGTATAATCAATCATAACTCATGACAATTTTATCATGTCACATATAATACTCATGAATAGTATTGGCCCTCACCAACTATTGATGTCCTTTAATATATATGGAGGACTTACTTCTGTCACATAGAGACTAAATCAGGGTATCAAATATTTTATATGGGTCGGGACATTATATTTATGACAACATAATTTTTTTCAATCTATATGCTTCTAAACCTAAGGAATTACTATTTAATTGACATCATAAATATCTCATTAATAGATTTATATTTTGCACATTTTCAATAAAAATGGTTATAATCTTCAATAAAAATTCCATACCATACTACTCAACTAATTTAAACCATATATCTATTAAAGTCATATATCGATATATCATCTCTTAAGACTTTATATCCATGGATTTCATAAATAAATTATTATGACATCGATAAATCATTTATTTTATTTTTCCATTCTAATACGCAATTTGGTTCGTACTTATAAAAAAAATTCTATTTAATAAGATGTCACATGGTATTCCAACATGTACATCCATAAATGAAATAAATTCCTTCAAATATTCAAAAACCAATTATTTCTTGTATCGTACATAATATAACCTATTATAAATTGTATTCCATGTTGTTTTTAATACTCCATAAGGGTGGAGGATCTAAATTCAGATGTAAATTATTAGATCCTTTTTTACCTACTTACATTCCATTTTAATGTTATTTCCTTATTAGAAGGAACAATATACAATAAAACATTAACATTTTTAATGAAATCATCCACATCAGATTTTATTAATATGTGATGAATTTAAATCAAGCTATAACACATCGATTTTAAATTATTATCCCACATTGGGATACATCTATGGAGCTTACACTCATCATTGTTTATTGGTACCAAGATATATTATAAATCTATAGTTTTTGGATTTAATGATTAGTTTTTTAACCTATTCCCATGTAATTCAATGAATATAAGATTACATGATACCACTCTCACTATGTCTAATCACATGTTTAATGATTTATGAAATATCACATTGACTTCCAATAATCACTCCCTTTTATTTTCATAATGCTTTAGAAAATATCAATTTATAAATGTTTATATTTGTTTCCATTTTGTTAAGATGATGGTCACATAATGATATGTACATGGATTTTTTTTACCTTGTACGATAATATCAAAAGTAAACCATTTATATATACTAGTGTGCTACTCTAAAACCCACTACCATATATGAACAACACCTTATGATAAGATTTATTTCAAATATATTTAAACAAACTTTTTATAGTAATAATTTATAATAATTAGATTTAATAAATAAAGATAAGATTTATCATTATTATATTATATCTCAATTTCCTAAAAATAGTTGTTTAGTTATTATAAAAAATAAATAGTAACTTTAATAAACTTAGTCCACAATAAAATAGTACTCGTAAATGAAATATTCATTGACAAAATGATTTCTTAATATATTATACTCTCTTATTGGAATAATTTTTTCCCTATAATATATTTATATTCTTCTATAATTTCAATTTATATAAATAGTTATCTTCTATATAATCATAATTTTGAAATATAATATTTATTAAAATAACTACTCATTAACTTATAACCCCCTATAACTCAAAACCATCCCATAGATTACAAAATCTAATAAATTTACCATTGAAATAATAATATAAATTTAATCATTATCCCCATAATTAACAAAACCTCATTGTTTTTTTTCATTTATTAGGTTTAGTGAAATTTTTTTCGTATACAACTAATGGATTGATACATTACATTGTAGTATTCCTGATCAATTTCTTTATCAACTTTATTTTTCCACTATGTGTGTCACAGTGTGACACTAAGATTCCTGATGTAAACATTTTTTATATTCTATAACATCCCCAAACAATACCTTCAGAACATTTATTTCATCATGATTGAACTTTCATTAATCATTCTATTTAATTATGTAATTATTCACTATATAGTAGCATGAAAAAGTCAATATATTCTCAATCTCTAATGAAATTTTGACATGATTCACTTAAATGGTGTGGATTTAATTAAATCAACAGAACATTTGAAATTCACCCAAGAATTATAATGATATTGTCGACAAAATCAGTTCATCAAAATATTCTTCAAATACATGGGAAAGTTAGAAATGTAAGGTTTTAACACATTTAAATGAATTATACATACATATTCCCTAGGTGTGTCTTACGCATTTATCATTTACAATATGACCATCATCACACAATATAGTTAACATTGTCCAACTATGTAATTCTTCCAAAAAAATTGAATTAACTTATTATCTCTTGAAACATAAAAAAATTCAATCCCTGCCCTCAGATATCCATTATCAGATTTTTTTATTTATTTTTATGGTTTTTAATTTTCATACCATTACCTTTATAGTATGTTTAGATATTTAATAAATTTTTTATGGTTATGACATGATTACTGAATAATGTGTGATGACTATATATAAGGGTTTTTAGTTTTTAACAGATTATATAAGGACTACATTCAATAAACATCATCTAATCTGTTGGAATAAATCTAGGAATGAGTCACTTCTATCTCACCTTCGATCTGTGGCCTTCACCTGATTTATTTCAATATATTTTCTCATGGTTAGGTCACACATATCCTCTACCTTATTCCCAATTTCTCCACATCTTATTTTTCGTCCTTTTCAACATCTTGGAATTTGGTTTCCCAAACCCTACGAGATTTTACATAAAAATTTGATCATAGATTTTAGGGTTTTTGGATTCTTCATTGGGTATTCTTCTTTCCATATTCAATGATTTCACATCATTTTCACCCATTTGAGGTTGGGGTTTCCCTAATATATCGGTTTCCTAGAAAACCATGTGAATAGGGTATTTCATAACTATTAACCTCAAGTATTGTTCACATTTATTGATCCCTATTATATTATTAAATATATTTTACCGTTTTATAAACTCATGGTTACTTTCAAAATTGGAATTTCAATGATTTTAAATTATATATTTTTATATCAAATTAAAATACATGAAATGTGATTCATAAATATCCAAGAGGTTTTTTCTAAACGAACTTGGATGATTTAATGATGTTTTAAAATTTTAATTATTTCCTATAGATTAAAATGAGGGCATGTGGTATTATTTATATATACATTGATTCTTATGGGTTTTGATGTTTTCAATTATTAATTTCATATTTAATATTCCATATGATTTATGATAATGAATTATCGTAGGTTGCATTGTGATGCTTTATTAAATAAACTATGATAAGAATGATGGATTGTAACACACCAATAACTTGACAATAAATTTTATATTTAATGCAAGAAACAATAAGTATCTAAAAACACCAAATTGATAAAACATAACTAGTAAACATAACTTTTCTTACCTCTATTATTTGAATTTCAAAAAACTGACATACACAGTTGCCTTTAGTAAATTATTTTGAGTATGATAAGAAAAATTTTATTTTAGCTAAATATGTACATACCTTTATTAATAGTGATATTTATAGTAATATGGAAGTTATAAAAAGTAAATAATAATATTATTTTATTGTCTAATGGTTATATGATATTATGATCTTGATTAATTTTTCAGAGTGATATAAAATGAATTATATTTCCAAAAATTATAACTTTTGAAAAAATTATTTTTTTAAGAAAAAAAATTAAAATATATAAAATTATTTTTCAAAAAATTTACATCATTTTTGAGTTATACATGTCAAAAAATGGTTATGGTGAATTTTTTAGATTTTTTAGAAATACTCAATTTTTTTTGAATAGTAGAATATTATAATTTACAGTATATATACATTATTAGTTAAATTAACTATCCCTATCATCATGTGAAATGTAATCACAATCAGTTTGAACTCACATGAATGTATTTTTATTCTAGGTCACTTTAATAATTACTATTTGTTACCGATGAAAAAAATAATAAAATAATAAGTAAAATAATGGGGAAACCCTCCTCTCCTCCATTATGACCCCATTAACCCCTCTAATATTCACTCCTCTATGGACCTTTTCCTTATCTAAATTATGATCAAATATCCTCCCAATCTCCTCCCCCACTTCACAATTCCCTTTTTCTGAAATAATAACCATAACATCTTCCCTAATGTGGCTCTTAAGGAAGATTATTTCAAATGGTAAATTCCACTTTTTATTTCGTTTATTTCATGTTCCTTTCTATTATTTTTCATTCCTTAAATCCTTTAATAAAAATTATATAATTAATCTAGTAACATACATGTACTATAATGATGTGATGACAATGTAATAATTCATCATCATCTCTCCTTTCCCATTCTTTTATTCTATAAATTAAAACACCATCCAAGATTTGTTAATTTTTCACATTCAAGAATGATGGTTGTAATATTTCTGTTATTACCATCAATTATTATCATAAAATCATTTTAATCATTAAAAAAGACTATAATATATGTATTATAACATATTTAGGGTTATATAATCATTTTGTACACATTATATTAATTTATAAATTAATGTGAGTACATTGTTATCAATAAACCACTAATTAACATAAACAGTTGTCCTTAATGTTTTATATATTGATTCATCTTCACTCACAATAACTACAAGATGTTTATTACCATGTAATATTATATTTTTTTTCTAAAAACATTCAACTTCTATTCCATCCAACCATTCTTATTCTATATTATTCAATGATTTAAAAGGATATTTCAAAAAAATTCCCCAATGTACAATCTCAACCAACGAGAATTACTTAAATTCTTCAATATTTTTAGAGGAACTATATAATCTATTTTTATAAACTATTTTTATTATAAAATAACTAATTTTATTTTGAAAATACTATCATTATTTTTTTATGGTTTTATACAAACACTTTTTCAATAGAACTCTTCTTTTCAACAAAAATGATTCTTCATCTCAAGAATTACATGATGATTTAAAAATAGAATATTAATCTTTTTTAACACTCCAATTGATTATTATGTTTTATTTGAAATAATTTTTATGATATCATATAGACTATTTAATTAATCGGTTAATTATTAGTTTTAATATTGACGTGCTACTATAAAACCATTATCCAATTTACTCCAAATGTTTAGTGTTTATTCATAATGTTCAGGGAAAGTAATTTAAATTTCATATGTTCATTTCAATATGAATGTATATATTTTTTATGTTTATACACATTCATATGAGGAATTAATTTTACTTATTATATGATGGGTGGGGCCCATTATAGCCCCTCGATGCATTGGTTGGTCTCAGGAGGCAAAAAGATGGGGATATGTCCAAGGCCTTGCCTATTTTTAGATATCTTGGATGAGGCCTTCAGTTTAAGTTTTATAATTTTCAGCCTAGTAATTTATCACATTATGAAGCTCTAAATTCATAGATCTTGAGGTTATTAGACTAGTAGAATACCCAAAATTAGGTTTTATTATTCAACTTTTTACTCATCACATATTCCTGAAAAAATGTGTTGATGTTTATTATATTTAAAGGCATGCGTTTCCATTTATTCAAAATGCCTAATGTTTAGGTTGATGATATCTTCCACTGTATTATTTACACTTATTGATAATTTTAGCTCATCCATTTTTTTGTTTCATTTTCTTAGGACATGACAAAATTTTGTATGAGTGACCTGCATGGATAAAGATATAGTTGTGGATGTTAAATAAAATTATATGATGTATTTAATTTCATGTTGTAATGTTGAACATAGGTATGTATATGGATTTAAAAATATACAGAACTATTTTTTCCTTTTTTATATAATTTTTTTTAATATTTCCAATGTAATTAAATAAGGCATCACCTCTAGAAAATTTTGGTCGGGTCTTTATAGATGGTTTCAAAGGATGTTTAGTAGAAAATATGGATACTTGATTTAGAAAACATAGATTAGGGAACACATCCAAATATAGTCATTGTGGGTAAACATACATGAAGATCTAATAATTTTGGTAAGGAATATATTATGTGGATATTTCTAGAAAATAAATCCATATTTGTATACTTCAAGTGGTTGTGGTCCTAAAAAAGGTGTACCTAGGTCTGAAAAATCAGACTATGATTTTTGAGCATGGCCTGAGGAATCCTAGTAATCGACAATGGGACAAACTAAAACCCATGTTTTAAACATCATGGGGATATTATTTGGATAATTCAAATTTTATTTACGATCCTTTATAAATGATTTAAATGAAATTTTTCCTCAAAGAAAGCAAATTTATGATTATATCCTAGAATAAGATTTCAATTTATGATAAGTATTTTTATAAGTTCGTATTGTAAAATATGATTCATTAAATAATATAGTGTATTCCAATAATTAGAAATGGATTATTGTGGAAGTAATGGAAACCACATGAACATGTGTATCCCATCTAGATATTTCCCAATGGTGAATGATAATGATGTTTCCTCTAGAGTTGTGATTGGTACGAAGCCACATAAAACTATAATTAGAAAAAATACTTGGGTTATGAAGAATATTATAACCCATATGGATCATCTTGATCATCAACAAGGAGGAGATATTTTAGATTTTATTATGACACAACAACCAACCTCATTTAATGTGACTAAAAACCCATTTGTAATAGAGAAGTGGATATGATCCTCAGAGAAGATATTTCTCTCCTTGGGATGTAATGAAAGGGAGAAGGGTGAACTTTTTTTATCATATGTCTAGATATTATAATCAATGGTGGTTATTAATTAAAACAAAAATGAGGTGTCAGAGTTTGAAAACATGGACTTGTGTTTATTTAAATATCATTTCATGGTGAAATAATTTCTCCATGAACAACAATTGTATATGGAAAGGATGTTTCATAATTTTAGGGAAACTGAAGATGATAAATATGAAATTTTTGGATCTAACATCCCAAGGATATAAAGGCATGTTGTGTACTATGTACGTAATCCGAGGAGAAAGATTGATAAACTCATTGATGGGCTAAATCTATTCCTACAGTGGGTGCTAGTATACCAAGCATTCTCATCATAAAAAGATATAGTCTCATGTACTATCAATATGGAAATTGATATCTCTATATATTATGACATTAATGTGAATCAAGATATGAATAGTGTTTTTTAACACTCAATAAAATGAAATAAGGAAACTTGGATTAAAATAAGAGTGGAATTTACACTCTATGATAATTGTGTAAGGAATCACCATGGTTCTTGCTTAAAAGGAAAAGAGTTGTGCTAGAAGTGTGCATTGAAAAGGCCATCATGTTGGTGTTTTCAAGGGGAGTAAATAAGATATTAATTTTCAATTCTATAATGGTAAGAAGATGGGTAACTTTTATAATTATTGTCTAATGCATCAAAGAAACTTGCCTTAAAAAGGCCAACGGAGAAGGGACAATTTTATATGATCACAACTGATGATATTGATGTTCTTAATGATGTGGTGGAATGTGAATTAATCATTTCATCAAATGTATGAAATGATTTATTTGATTATGGATCATCTCATTAATTCACATCTTATCAATTTTTCATGAAAATTAACTATTTATAATTTAATTTATTAAGGTATTTTTTAATCAAAACTCATAAGGGAAGTATAATTACATTAATGTTCTATCATGAAGTCCTAATTATTGAATATAGATGTTCTTTATCTGTTGATTTTTTATCATAACCATGATTGAAATTGATTTAATCCTTGGTATTGATTGGATTTTCAACCATAATGAGAAAAGATATTGTAATAAGAAGGATGATACAGTTTTTGTGGATGATGTTGAATCCATTACATTTAGAATAAAAACATCACTATCATATTCTCAGCATGATCCACCCCTATTAGCTCAACAGTACTAAATTGTTGGGGAGGAAGGGTATGAAATAACTATGGGTGATAAAATTATTGTTCAAATAGGGAACATAACTATTCTATAAGAATATATTGGTTTGTTTCCATAGAATTTACCAGGACATCCTCCAGAGTAAGAAATTGATATTTCTATTCACAAATGTCCAAATACAAGGACCATATTAAACAACCCTTGTAGAATATCAAAATTGGAATTGGTGTAAGTGATGAAAAATATAGATGAAATTAATGATAAATGATTTATTCACCCTAGTGATTGTCCATGGGGATCATGTGTTCATATCATTAGGAGAAAGATGGATCTATTAGGTATTGCCTTGACTCTAGGGATATCAATGTTATAAAAATAAAATATAGTATACCCTACCTCTAATTGATGATTTATTTTATAAAAATCATTGAGCCCAATAATTTTTTGGTGATTGGTTATCAATCATGATATTATCAATTGTGGGGCGGGGCGGGGGGGGGGGGGGTGATATTCAAAATACCGCATTTAGAACTTCATATGTGAATTAGGAGTTAACAATAATGCCTTTTGGATTAGTAATTCACTATGTGTTCATGGATCGAATGAATACTGTTATGAAGAAATATCATGATGAATTTGTGGAGGTATTTATTCACGATATCCTAATAAACTCTAAAAGCTACAATGATCATTAAAATCACATTCACGCTATTTTGTAGAATCATAGAATAAATGAATTAAATGTGATGTTTAGAAAATGTGAATTTTTGATTCAATAAATTTTCATTCACGGCCGCATTGTCTCTAAGGACAGAATATCTATTGATCCTCTAAATACAAAGGCTATATAAAAATATCCTTCTCGATTAAAAAAAATTGGTGTACATAGTTTAATTGGTTTAGCATGTTTTTATCAATGTTTCGTTCAGAACAGTTACCATTTATGCAACCCAATGAGCGAGCATAAATGTAAAAGGGATAAGTTCATATGGAAATAATAATGTGTGGAATGTTTTGAAGAATTGAACAGAAGATTAGTGAATTACATGATCCTAACTCAAATTTCATGGAATGGTGGATTTGTGATCTATTGAAGTGCATCAAATAATCGATTAGGTTGTGTCTTTATATAGGATGATATGGTTATTGCCTATTCATTTGGCTATTGAAAATTCATGATGAAAAAAAATACCACTCATGATCTTGAGTTAGCAGTTGTAATCTTTTCCCTGAAGATATGGATACATTATCTCTATAGTGAAATATGGGAGATATATACGGATCATAAGATCCTGAAATATATCATCAATCATAAATAAATTTACACAAGGCAAAGGCTATGAATTGAACTACTCTAATATTATGATTATTCCATACAGTACCACCAAGTAAAAGAAAATAATGTAGTTTATGCATTAATCATGAAGGATCATGGAGTTCTCAATTAAATTAGGATTGACAAGGATCCTTTTTACATGGATCTATTGAGGATGGATAAGAGAATTATCAAAGAATCAGAAATATGACATTGTTTTCAAATGTTTTTCCAACTTTCGTTATTGGGAATAATTAAATCATGATTGTCTAATGACGCGAAGCTTCAAAATAAAATTATGCTTGGATGATGTGAAGTTGGCTATATTCATGTCTGAATATGGAATTCTGATATTTGGGAAGAGTATTTATGCTCCCTTTATACCAGATCTGAAAGGAGAGTTATTAGATGATTCACATACCAAAAATTTCTCTATACACCCAAGTACCGGTAAAATGTATAGAGATTAGAACGAATATTTATGGTAGGAGAACAGGAAGAGGGAAATTGTTGATTATGTATCAAGATATTTAGTCTATCAAACATGTGAAGTCCTAATGAAAGCTTCCTAGAGATGTGATGAAACCTATACCTATTCCTACATGGAATTGGAAGGAAATCACTATGGATTTTGTCACAGGAATACCCAAAAATTTGAAAAATAATGACGCCATATGGGTAATAGTTGATTGACTCATAAAATCATCACATTTACTCTCTATAAGAGTGGATTTTCCACTTGAGAGACTAGAATGTATATAGATCAATCATGTGTGAGAACTAATTGAGTACCTCTCTCAATTGTATCTAATCATTTCCACTAATTTACATTGAAAATCAGGTAAATTATTTAGAATGCTTTGGACACAGAGATTCGAATAAGTACCATTTTTCACCTACAAACTTATGAGTAATCCGAAAGGATGATACATATATTTTAGGACAACTGGATATCATGTTCACATGAAATTCCATGTATGTGGGATTAATATTTACCATTATTTGAGTTTTCAAACAATAATATTTTCTCTTCAATTATTTATATAGAACCATATATAGCATAGTACAAAATGATATTTCAAGCACCAAATTGTTGTGATGATGTTGGAGAAAGGTAGCTTGTGGACCTAGATCAAGTAGAGGAAATAACAAAAAAGGTAAATTATATTCAAGGACACATCAAAGAAGCCCAAGGAAGAGAAAAAATATATGTTGACAATCTAATGAAGGATTCAGTGTTTCTAGTGGGACATCTAGTTTTCTTAAAATTACCTCAATATAAGGATGTTATATGATTTGGGAAGAATGGGAAACTATGACCAAGGTATATAGGCACATTATAAATTTTTGTGATACTTGCAGTTGTTCCATGTCATTTTGGATATGCCACATAGGTTGTAAAAAGTATACAATGTGTTCCATGTATAATTGTTGAGAAAGTACATTCCAGACCTAACACATGGACTAGCATCAGAAGGTATAGAATTTAAAGCTCTTGTATCTTAATGTGTAGAGACTATTTGAATTTTGGACACTAAAGAAGAAGTTTTGAGGAATCATATTTCTCCAATTGTAATGATACATTGGAAAAATAATTAAATTGAAATGAAAAATGGGATCCAGATGATATTATGATGAAGAACTACCCCAATAAATTTTTGAGGAATCATTTTAGAAATTTTGAGGATACAATTTTTTTAAGGAGAGGATAATGTAACAATGCAAGATTTTGAAAATAAATTTAATATTGAATACATGAAACACTTATTCTATACAAATATCATTCTATTATGAGATATTGAGTGAACATAATTTTTCAACCTCTCTGATTTGAATTTTGGAAAATTGACACACACAGTTCAGTTTAGTATGATATTAAGAGTCTGATAATTAAAAAAATAATTTTTGGTGAATTTAAACATACACTTATGAATTTTAATGACCAATATAAATAGTAAAACATAGTATTATTTTTTCCTTATAGATATAATATTGTGAGATTTTGAATAATTTTTTATGTGATATAAAACGAATTATTGTTTTACAATTTTCAAAATTCAAATATATTATGATTTTATTTACAAATTATATTAATAACATTTGTTTTTTTAAAAAAAATTCCTATTTTTTATTTTACACATCAAAAAATTGTTAGGGTAAATTTATGGGTTTTTTGTGAAATACTCAATTTTTTATGAATAGTAAAATACATTATTTTACCGTATATATGAATTATCAGTTAAATTCACTATTTGTAGAAACATGGTTGATGTAAGCAAATATGGTTTGAAATCACATGCATATATTAATATTTTTGGCCACAAGATTCAAAACTATTGGTGGTCTTTGGAAAAAATAATAAAATGATGATTAAAATAATGGGAAAACCCACCTCCCATCCACTCTAAATACTCCCCACAATCGCAGATCTCATCACACCTCTCAAGAATTGTGGCATGACTAAATTCATCTAAAATATCTTACCAATCACCTCCCCCACATCCAGGATCCCATGGTCTCCTAGAAATGTTAAAACCTCCACCCTTAAGAGGCACTCAAGTAAGTTTACATGAAGAGATAAATCTCACTTTTAATTTCATTTATTTCATGTTTCTTTATATTCTATTTCATTCCTAAAAAAACCATTGTTCAAATTTTGCAGTTGATATTGTAACTTACATGCTCTAAAATGTTTTCATGTAAGGGAATAATACTTCACCATCTCTCTTTTGTAATTCTTTTATACTATAAAATAAACACCATAGTAAATGTGTTTATTTATCACATTCAAGGATAAAGGGTTTTCAATTTTATTACCATCTTAAATTCTGCTCATGAAACAATTTTCATGGTTGAAGTATACTATAATATATGTATATAACTAATTTTAGGTTATGGAATCCATTTTTACACATGATATTTTATTATAAATCAAAATGAGTTTCTTGTGATAAAAACCGCCAATTGACTGAAATAACTAACGTTAAGGTTTTTATAATGATTCATATTCACTATTACAAGACAAATGAATTTAATGACCAGTTAATGTTATGGTTATTCACTAATAACTTAAAACTTTTATTCTGGACATCCATTCTACTTCTAAATTTTTTTCTATTCATTATTATATGTAAATAGATCATGAAAACTAGGGAAAAATACACTCCCAAAAAATGAAATTGAATCTCTTAACCCATCAAAAGGAAATAAAATGAACCTAAAAAACATTTTTATGAATTATATACATGTAGAGGAGGTTTTGTAATCATTAATTTATGAAGCTAAATTTTCTTATTGTAGACATTAAGATCATGTGACGAACACATTCAGACTTAAGGTAAGGTGTTTCCACTCGATCCTCCATTTTCATTCGGGTTTTATTTATTATTTACATACATAAATTAAAATCATATTATTTAATAAGTACACCTCATAAATTCTATTTGAATGTTATATATATGTGTATAACCCATAATCCTATGTTCATTTATGGGGAATTATATGATTTAATGGATCGTTTAAAAATTCATCCCGACATACAACCTGACTCAAGGGAACTTCTAAAATTCATTCATGTTTTCAAGGGAACTAAATAATATATTTTTAGAATTTTTTTAAAAATAACTCATTTTATTATAATAATACTATGATACATCATTTTTAGTTTTATAAAGACATTTTTCAAAATGTAATATTCTTCCCAATATTAAATATTATTTATCTTATGAATTAATCGATGATTTAATAATAGTTTCTTCATCTAGGTCAACACTCATGTTGATTATTATGTATTATTGTTATTAAAATTTATTATAATGTATACAATTTTTAATTTAATGGTTTAGGATTAGTTTTACTATGTACATGATATCATTAATCCATTCACCAAATTACTTTTATTTGGTTTTGTTTTTTCTTAGTGTTTTACAGGAATTTTATTAATGTTTCATATGTTATTTTCAATATGACTTTATAGGTTGTTAATATTTTCCTAGTTTATATGTGGAATTAATTTCATTTATTATCTGATTTATGGGGATATCTATATCCCCTTGATGCCTTAGTATGTCTTATCAGACAAATAGTTCTGGACATGGCTGAGGCATTGCCCATTTTCCAAATGCTTTTAGCCGATGGATTATTGAATTTTAGAGGTCTTGGAAAAGGCATGAATTGAATGTTTTATAATGTCTACAATAAACAATTCCCACATTATGAAGCTATAAATTTATATATCATGAGGTTAAACATCTATTAGAATACCCATGATTATTGTTTTTTTGGTAATTTTTACCTAGCTCATATTCCTACCAAAATGTGTTAATTTTTTTTATTTTAAATAACCTGTTTTTTGAATTATTCACATTTATTAATATATAGGTTTATGAAAAAATAAACTATATTTCATACCCTTTAAAAACATTTTTTCTCACCCATTTCTTATGTTTCATTTTTTCATGAAATGATGTTTTTTGTTATGAGTGATCAGAGAGGATAAAGTTATATTTGTGGATGTTTCCAATAACAATTATATGATGTATTTCATTTAAAGTTTTAATTTTGATCTTATGTATGTATATTTATTTCCAATTCTACTGAAATATTAGTCCATTCAGTAAAAAACATTCTTTTATTCATACCAATGTAATGTAATTATCCCCAGCTCTAGGTAACTGGGGTCTGATCTTTACAAGGATAAAATTAAAGTTGATCTTGTGTGTTTTAAAAGTTGGTGTACTAAATTTTGATTGATATTAAATATGGTTCCATGGGAGATTTAGGTGTAACAACTGAATTACATTTCAAGAGCCCATTTTTTACGTTAAAAATGATTTTATAATAAATAATTCTATAATTTATTTAAATTATATTTTATAATGGAATAACTATATTAAAATATGTTTCTATAATGATTCTTTATTCTAATAGTATTCTAAATGTAAAACCTCCCTTTTAGTGATCCCCTATCCATGTGTTTAATGTTTTCCTAGTAAAAACCTTATAGTTTGGGTAATTGTTTATATATATATAAATATGTTTAATATATGTTACTCATGAAAAAGTGTATACTTCTTTAAAGGGTTTTTGGAGGTGTGGATGCATTATTTTTTATTGATAATCATCGTAACATGTTTTTATGATGTATCATTATAAATATTAATATCCAAAAAAAATATATAGTGATATTTGGTTTACATGATGTACTAGTTTATGACTATGATCTAGTTTGAAACTAATATGATTGTATTATTTTCTAATTTTGGATTTTTCCACTCGGTTATACGTGAAATGGTATGAACATGTTATAGGGAAGTCGAATAGGATAACGTGTTATTAGAGGATGGATTCTATTTTAGCTGATGCTTGCATAGTTCCCAAACCTTCTGGATGTTTCCATGGATTATTCATGTATATTGAGATTATTTTAAATTATATTTTAATTTTGAAATATTTTATTTTTTTGATTATTACTCCTTAATAATTTTTTATCAACATAATCATTGTGCTACATATTCAGTATTCTTTTGTATTTGTCCAATTAATTACCATTTCGTTTATTAAATAGCTTTTATATTATATTTTTCATGTTTAAATTTTTCAATTGTTATATTTAATTTTTTTAATTATAATGTTTCATTTATTTTTTTCCATCTTAATTTCTTTTTTTGGTATTTTTAAATAGTTTTATGGAGAGGATTTACAAAAGTATCTTTTCAAAGGAAATTAAAACCAATTTTGTAAATGTTTTTAATGATTATTTTTAATTTTAATTTAATTATTCTCAAATAAAATTAAGTGTTTTCCTCTAAAATATTAAATCTCAATTTCAGAATTGTGTGTTTCTAATTGGAATTTGTGGATTATTTTGTTAATGGATTTTAATGGTTTGTTTTGTGGAATCCAACTAAGCAATATATGTCAGCGCCCTACTTATAGTAGTCATTATCTAAAGATTGTTTTGGTCACATAGGATCCTGATTATGGAATAAAGAGGTACTTTTTATGGAATCCATCATTCAAACCACTCCAGGAGTATTTATGAATCATTGGATAGAGATTTAAAATATGGAATGTTAGAGAATTTAGATAGGTATTCATTCTTATATTATATTATAGTTTTCATAAACCAGTAAGATTTTTGTTATTTTTATATTTTCATTTATTTTTTATTTATTTCATTGATGCCTTTTTTGCATGTTAATATATTTTAAATTCTTCATTTAGGTATCGATGTCTATTGTACGGATATTCCATGCCTTAATTATGGAAATGTTTTACCATTTGATTTATATCATTAATTTGAAAAAATAATTCCTACTATGTATTATTTTATGCCATAAATCTGGTTTTCAGGCCTTGGGGATGTGAAATTCCATTTGAGCCATGATGTATTCCATTTCGGTTGACTGGTTAAGGGATGACCTGGGTTGGTTCATAGAAAAATAGTATTGTAGATCCCTTTGTTATTTATATAGTACTGGTAGGTTGATGATAATAATATTGATACTTGAGTGGTGGGAACATAAGTATTCTAGATAGATCTTAACTACAAGAATAATCAAGTGACCATGGTATAATAGATCACAAGCCCTAATTTTTTATTTTTAGGCATTTTTTCAATAATACATTTCCCAAGATTGTGGGTTTTTTTAATTTTAGTGATATTATATTGAATATTTAGTAGTGTTTAATGTTTTGGAGAGAAAATAAGAGTGGAATTGGAGGTACATGGTTAGATCAGATGATTTTAAAAACCACTAGAAGAATGTACACATGAACCAGTTTAGATTC
Organism: Viscum album; assembly: GCA_963277665.1. NCBI lineage: Eukaryota > Viridiplantae > Streptophyta > Magnoliopsida > Santalales > Viscaceae > Viscum > Viscum album. The sequence continues at coordinate 605,732,854 of OY728122.1, forward strand.
AGATATAATTTTTAAAAGGAGTGCATGGTGACTTAAATTGTGCAAAAAACCCATGAAAAACAACTATTTTCAGTGATTTTTTTGGAATATATATTTTTAAATTACATTGAGTTCTATTTAGATATTATTATTGGCGATTCAATGTGAATTTACAGGTCGAATATATGGTATTTGGATTTTTTTCAACGATATTATTAAATGAAATTATAATATAAATAATGAAGGTTAGTATTAAAATTTTTATAGAATCATTTTAATAGAATTTTTAGTATTAAATGTTTTTTAATTTTTGCATTCTATCAATAATAAAATATTTAAATCTTATATTAAGAATTTTTTTAATATTTTGATATGATATAAAAATATTATTTCATAACTTATTTTAAATGAACCATATATAAAAAAATATAAATGAATTTAATGGGGAACTTGTGGTTTTTTGAAATAATTTTATAGTGAATTTTTTCTGTTTCAAAAGTAAATTTAATTATTTTAAAATTGATTAAAATTATTTTTATAGTCTCACATAGAGTATGGAATTTATTTTTCTAAATTGGGGTTATGGATTCCCCCAATTAGACAATTTTTTTATTTGAGGTTAACTTTTGGATCAGTGTGATTTGTGTTTTAGAATGTGATAATTTGATTCTCCTCATTTAAATTATGTTTATGGCTCCGAAAGATTTATTTATAGATTATATGAATGTATATATTGGGATATATTTATCAGATCAATATCTCATAGATATTTAACACTTTTATTATGTTTATTGAAACCACCTAGAATATAAATGGAGTATTGGGGTTTTGCCCTAATGAAATAATGTAACATAAATCAAAACAAATTACCATTTCTTCCCTTAATTATTTCTACATTAGTTTCATATTATCGATTCAATTATTAAAGACTCACTGAAAGATGTATTTTTCAGTGAGGTATCAATTAAATCCTCCAATAATAAATTTACAATATTATCATGTCCTTGTTTAATGATATAGGAAATGAGGCTTTTATTTTATAATTGATCCCCATAAGGAATATGAAAATGAATAGTTCCTTCAATTATTTATTTTATGAGTATTACATAACTTTTTAGGAAGAAAAATTTAATATATATCTAGTATGGGTTGTTTGTGCTTCATTATCCATCTTATTTAAAATGCTGACAACCTATCACCATAGTGATCCTTAGAGCCGTCTTCAGATGATTTTGGTAATTGAGGTTTATTATCCCTGATCTAGTTAGAAATATGAAGGATCATACATAGGGTTTCATGCATAGTATTTAATATACCCATTTTCTATTTCCACCATTTTAAACATTAATAATTTGATAATCATGATCAGTCAGATTATCCTTTGATATTACCCTTATTTCATTTAATTCAGGATATATGGCAATGTTTTTTGAGGTTACACTATATCATGTGAATATTTGTAGAAATATATGACTATTTCTATGATATTATGGATATTACCATTTTTAAAACATAAAAAGGGTGATATCAGATTATTAGTAATGGTGAACACGAGATAAAAAATTTAAGATGATAAGAGAGAATATGATAAACTAATGGACAAGAGAACATAATTAGGGTGTATTATCAAAACCTAAGAGAATAATAAAAAACAAATCGTAGATCATAAAGCATGGTTTAGATAATAAGTCTCTTGTAATAGCATTAAAAATGAGGAATAATAGTTTGGAAACAAGAATTAATAATCTTTTCACTGAAAAACATAACATTTGAATAAGAATAAGGCATGTACATAATCATTTAAAATCATTTCCAGTATTAAGGATTTTTTTCCAGACCATCATCACATAATATATTGAGTCCCAAATGGAAATGATTTTTCTCCCCAATCCTAGGCATTTCATCTCTTGAGATATTATTCATTACCCAATGTATTTTAGGGTAGATTTATTTTGGGACCACTCATCACATAGTAGACAAAGTCCCTTTGGATATTGGGTAAACTCTCCATTTATAATAATTTCTATAGATAATAATATAAAAAGATCTTTACAGATATATATAATTATAATCCCAATAATAATAGATTGAAAATCCATATATATCTTCTCCACATGATCATGGAAGAATTTATAATTGTATCATAGCTAAGTAAACATGTTGAAAGAAACATGTTGCATGAAACATCCACAAAACATAATTATAATATATTTAGAGAAATAATTTTGATGGTATCATTAGATATTTTTCCATGTGATCCATAAGAAACGTAAATGGTTTTTCAAAAAGATAATAATTAGTTTTATAAGAGCATTAAAAAATTATTTGAAATCAATGACAACATATCCCATTTTATGAAATATATCGTAAAACTATTTATTCAGGGGAATAAATATTACATTGATAATCTATTAAAAAATTGATAAGAATCATCATTTTTAACAATAATTAATTTTTTTTGAAATTTATTTCATATGAATATAGTGTTCATGGGTGTGTACGACCTACCGTCTCTATGAATGGTGAACTTCATTTATAATCTCTAAATATTATGGGCTATTATAAATTCATATATAATTAATATATAATATAATTTAGTCTTCTTTTAAATTGTGGATATGAATAATTATGGTATATTTAATAAGAATAATAAATTACATGTCAAAATGTACTTGGGAAAACTAGGCAATTAACAGCTGAAATAGCAACATAATGGAAGAGTTTTAAAAAACGGGTAATAAAATACTATATGAACTTAATATATGGTATTATAAACATGAGTGTGGATCTGATATTAGTTGATAACATATTTTAAACTATTATACACAAGTTCAATGTCTATAGAAAAAGTGGAATGTTAAATTAATGGATTTCCATCTCAATTTTTAGATCAAGGAGATTAATGTCATATTTACTACATACTTTTTTTGTGCGCCATAACTACATCTAATTTATATATTATATAATTAATCAACATATTATCATAATATTATAAAATTCATTTAATGTCATACCTTTATGGGGATTACGGTTTAAATTTTTCAAAGTGTAATGGCACACTTTGGAATGTTTAATGATTATTCCCCTTAAATGTTCTTAATCTACCATTTATTAGTTGTCAAGTTTCCAAGAATAAATAAAATTATTGTAAATTTGTTTTTGAAATTTACTTGAATATCCACTTTTTCATTCAAAGGATTTTAGTATTTCCTGAATAATATACCATATTTTAACAGCGTTCACTTTTACAATTATTTGATAAATCCATTTTTCTCTTTGAATATAGGAATTTGATAAGGATTATTATTTATATTGATTATTAAATGTGTAAAATGATTTGGAAATTCAGTGATAGGTGGTTCCCAGAATTTAGATATCTCATCGATGTGTTGATATATTCTTATGAGATGATTTAGATATCCAAATTATAATAGTAATGGTTTCATAGTTTTAAACTGTTTGGAGGATATATCATGATAGTAATGGGTCCTTATGTACCATAAACATGACACCCATTAATAAATATTTTCCGGAATATTATATTTAGTTATTATTAATCCTTCAGATTGTGTGTCGACATATCTATGGATATATTTCATTTTTAGTTCATTAATTAAAGGTCATGTGTTTCATGTTCGTTCCTTTCCATATAGATTTTTTTATCAAGATATTTGAAAGGAATGGGTTATCAGTTATTTACCATTGCATGCTAATTATTCCCAAGGATTCATTATTTCTTACTCCTCATATACACTTACTAAGAAATTTATATCACCATTTTAATTTTTCTTTCCCCCAGTTTTGAATAAGAAATCTCTGAAAATAATTCAAGGAAGTAGTTTATTTAATTTAATAATGTATCAACATATTATTTCCTTTTCCCAAACGTATTATGTTTCTGATGTAGTTAATATGGCTTACCATGACTTCCAAACTGGATGGTCCTTCAAGATTTATTTCCTTATAGTAATGCCAATATTATGTAATAACACACTAGATCCCAGCATTAGGGATCGGGGAATTACAGTTGGTATGAAACAAAGATTAACAACATCCATGGGAACAAAATTTTGAAAACACAAATTAGGGAGAACAAACCTAATATAGACATTGAGGATCATAGTATAAAAGCATCAAAGAATTTTGGTAATGTAGAGGCTGTTAGGGTATTATTAGATATATGTCTCAATTTGGATACTATAGTTAGATGTGGTTCTAGAAGAGATATAACTAGTAGTAACAGCCCAGACAAGGTGTTATGGGATTGACATGGGGTAACCTAGTATAATGAAAATGGGCCTTACTAAACACGTAGTTCCAAACTCCCTAATGATATATTTAGGATAATTAAAATTTTATTTAAATACTATTACAAAGGATTTAGAAGTAAATATTCCCCAATGAAAAACAATTTTATGGTTCTATTATTTACCATGCATAAATATATGTTATGATTACTGTTAAAGGAAGATAATAATTTAATGTTCTAATATTGAATGTGGAAATTTTTATAATGTATCCTAGTAGAATAAATGAAAACTCCACAATTCACATGACACAAATAGTGGGAAGGATCCTATAATTCATGATCTTAAGCCAATATTTCAAATTAAAAGAGCATCCCTTGTATTTTCATCATATAATGAAAAAATATCTTGTGTTAATGAGATAAGTAATGAATTATCTGAGTCCTATGTATTAAAATAGATGAACTATTTGGAAGAGATAACGACAGATAAATGGAAGAAGCGAAAGAAAGATTTTCCCACAACTGATAACTGTGGAATGAATCACCCTCGAAAATACATGAATGAAATGTGATGTTTATATAGGTGTGGAGAAAAAGGACACAAATTTTGTGATTAAATAGGAAATAAAAATGATTCCAATGTTAAAGTTTTCTACTACATGCTGTTGCGTCACAATAAAAATCAATGTACTAAGAGTAAAATAAATATACCACAAATAATTGTATTGGATAGTGATAAATTTGTGATAAAACATCAAAGGAATTATAAAGATAAATATTACGGTTCATGAATTATTTCATTTGAATATTTTACCAGTGATGTACTTGTTATATGAATTATGAAATATATATATATATTACTGATGTACTTTTTCATTAAGTATTTGAGATCCTATAATGAATGATAAAATTAAAAGGTACTAAGTAGAAAGAAACACATTTTAGAAAACCTGCGAGGGAGGGAAAGAAAATCCTTAATATATTTATAATGACTATATTTTGAGGAATATATGACTTCTTTAATGGGTGCTAACTACCATAGGACTAATTAATAACTTGGGGATTACTGGTCTATAATATCACTGATGCGGTTTAGAAAAAATTTTTACTAAAGGGAATATTTCCAATAATATGTGTCTGACATAAGGAATAATCATGAATTCATGTTTCCAATAAGATTTAATGGTAATGGGTGTTATTACCACATTTCAAAATGATATATGGTGATGTAATTCATCTATATAAAATTTGAAAATAATAAGTGGATTCATTTTCATTAAAGGATAATGATAAGTTCACTATGGATGTTTAGTGACTTTAATTCAGAAGTTATTGGATCATAATCTGTTGGAAAATTTAACTATTTTTAAAATGGATTAGGATTATCATTAGACAAAATTTTATATATTGTTGTATTACTTCACTATATGTTGTATCATGTGCAATGATATTAAGTTGAAATATTTCCAGACGTAATCAAAGGAAAAGATATGTTTTTAGAAATGATTATTTTCTTATATTTTTAGGGATATAATAAATTCCATAACTATTGGAAAAAAAATTGTGTCAAAACAAAAATATTGTTCTATTATCATCATTTTTGATGATATTAATGTCCTTTTCTGACACCTTTGGTTTATGGTCTTGTGGGCTACAACTTTCATCAATACAAGTTCTTTAGTACTCTACATTGGAATATGATTGTTGGATTTTTCATCAATATCCATTTTTCAAATTTCGAAATGTGTTCTCATATAAGGGAACCTAGTAATGTGATTATTGTCATTTAATTTCTATCTTATTTAGAATATGTTTTATTGACCCTTTTTACAATCTGGTTCAATCTATAATAGTTTATTTTAAGTACCATTATTATTGATATCATGTTTAAATTGTGAGGATGTAATTTAATTAATGTTGGGAGAATTTGAAACCCCAATACATTATAATATTTTCCTTTTAGAAGAAATATCTATTTTTTTGGAATGCATTATACACAATGTTAAACTTATGACATTCAATTATCTTGTGTTATATGTAAGACCAAAGATTTACCATCATTAAATAGTGAACCTATTTGTAAACTAATTTTTGACCCTTTTAAGATATTCATTTTTTAATATTTAAATCAATTTATAATTCAAAATTTATAAATTAGCTTATGTTGAGTTTTTGGGATTTTTCTGAGAAACATAAGTTTTTGATGAATAATTAAAATTACTATAATTTAGATAATAATAGACGTTAATATAAATAATTATTAATGATAATTTATATCTTAGATTTGATTTATAGTCACATTGTATAAATTATACATATATTTATATAATTAAGTTCATTATCGTCAATTTTAATATGATATTAAATACCAAAACTTGATAAAAATTTCAATGTTTTTCTACTTTAAAACCCCCATTATCTCACCTCATATACAGGATTATCATTAATATTAATTTTCAAGAAAATTTCAGCATAATTTTGAAAATAAAAAATACAGGTATTTAATTAGAATAATATTTGAGCTCTAATGAGATCAAATTAATTTTTTGAACAAAATGATTGGTGAATGTGATTAAAATTAAATACATTGATTAAGGTTAGATTAAGCTTAAAAAGGGTTTAATAATTAATATTAAGGACCAAAATGACTTGGAAACATGTCCAGAAGAAATTTATTTCAAAAAATTGAATATGTACCCACTTGGTTCCAAATATATGGATTTAGGGGATATTATTAAATTGGAGGCCCAATATAATAGGGTGAGTAAGGAAAATGTCAAAAAGGGAATTATCTTTACCTTTATTATTTATAAAGCGTTGTGAAATGTACAAAACATCATATTTTTGGATATAGTAATAATTTTTAAATATATATGGACTATTCTAATCATAATAATTTTTTTTAGAGATGGGTTATGTACTTAAAATGCTTAACAAACACCAATATTGCGATTATTTACATAATAAATTACTAAAATAAATGATAATATAAATTTTAATGTGAATTTAATACATTGAATATTTTATTTCTATAAATTTTTATATGAATATATAATGGTAACAACATTTAAACCTAATATGTTTGAATTCCAATATAATAATTCAATTTTAAATTAACATTAAATTAATAATGTCAAAATTGACACTATTGTTATTTTACTATAATATAATCTTATTAAATGATTTACAATTAATAAAAAAACTTATATTCATCCAATTTATTTATAATTTATACTATATATTAAATATTTTCTATTAATACAACAATAATGTTTTTTTTAGAAATAACATATCTACCCATATACTGAAAAACATTTTTAATAGGGTATGGGATCGGGCAAAATTTTAGCTCATCACATGCACTTGTTTAAAAATTAATATCCAAAAAATAGTGTTATTCTATTTAATTAATTAGATATATTATTATTGCTTTAGTGGATCTATATTTTATTATCAATATCACTTTAACTGAGTCTTAATGGTAAATTTAATTAGATTATAAAACTAGATGCTCTAATAAAAAATAAAATGATAAAATTGTTGAATAATAGCAGTTAAGAACGAAAATGGTTATATTGAACATATTTTTTTTTGGGTTGAGGTTTTCATTGACCATTATTATTTATTAATCAATTATTTTTACATCTTGGAGGCACATTAGGTAATATTCTCCCCCAGTAGCGAATACCTTTTTCTATTTACATAAGCACCACTCCACCTCCACTACAATAAAGCAAGAACTCAACTCATTCCTCACACCTATAAAGACACATTGGATTGTCAAAAATCTCCCTAAATAGTCTCCCATAATCTCTACCCTAGACTTGGAAGTGTACCCATTTATGAAATCAATTCATGGATTCATTGGGACAAAACAAAAGTGGTTACCTGATTAAGAGCTATCTCTTTCTCTTATGCTTTTTAATTTCATTTCCTTTATCCAGTAAATAAATTTATCATATTCTATTGTTAAATGAATAAAAATAATCCACAATATAATAATATTTTGTATGATAAATTCTATAACTAAACATAAACACACACCCATTTAATTGATGTAATGATAATGTTTCTGTGTACGGTGAACTACTGCATCACAAAATAATGATTGATCAATTTTTTTAGACCACCTCTCATGGTGGTCATTATGATAGAAACTATATATATATATTATATATATGTTACTTATGATGCCTCATGATTTTTTTATTTTTATTTTATTATATAATTTTATTTCATACAAGTTGTGTTAATATGATAATTTCGTTTGAGGATGTGTGGACTACCACCCCCTCAATGAAATATGACTCGTTCATCACATACATAGAACATATAATGAATCATTATAATAAACCAACATAACTTGTTTAACATATATTTGATACTTTAAATTATAATATACATATGTATTGTCTATTTTTAAATTTTTTTTATATGATAATGAAATGAATGTAGCATTCAAGCGTTTGTATGACCTACCATCTTCAATAATATTCCACTTTATCTATAATCGCCAAATATTATGAGATATAATAAATACATATATACTAAATATATCAGATAATTTAGTCATTAAATATACTTTGGGGATGATGAAACCATGATATATTTAATAATAATAACAAATTTCAAGTTAAAATGTTTTTGATAAAATGAGGCAATTTACACATGAAATAGTTGAAATAATGAAAGAGTGCTAACAAACGGGTAATAAAATGATCGATGAGTTAAATATATTTCATCATAAATAGTAGTGTGGTTATTGTGTTAGTTATTAACTTATTTTAAACCATTGTACTTCTGGTTAAAGACCACACAATAAGAGGATTATTATGAAAATGAATTTTCATCTCATTTTTTAAATATGTGAGATTAATATCATATTCACTTATTAATTCTTTTTTGTGCCATATATATTACCCATTTTGATATATTATATCAAAAATAAAATGATTCTTATGATATTATGAGATAAATTTAATTTATTCATTTATGTTGATTATTATTTAATTATTTCTATGTTGTATTGGATACTATGGAATGTTTAATGATTTTTCTCCCCATGTGTTCTTTATCTCACATCCATTTTTTATTTTTAATTTCAAATAATGAAATGAATTTATTTTAGTAATTTTTTCATGTAAATTTACACGAGTATAGAAACTTTCATTCAATGGTTATTTTTATGGACTAAAATTTATACCATTTTTTATACGGTGTTTACTTTGAATGTTATATGATAAATCAACATTTCTTATCCAATATGGGGTTTTGATAAAAAAATATTATTTATATTGATTATACGTTATGGGGAATGATATGGAAATGAAATGATGGGCGGTTCCTAAAAATTATATAGCTCCATGATGCATTGAAAGGTTCTAATGAGAGGATTTAGGTAACTAAATTAAACTAAGGATGGATTCATAGTTTTAAACTGTATGAATGATTGATATTCATACTAATATGTCCTCATGTGATTTAGACATAATTTCTATTAATAATGGATTTCCTTCATATAAAATTTAATTATTATTCAACCATGATATTTTTCATTGATATATCTATCGACACATTTCAATTTTTTTTCATTGACTAAATGGCATGTGAATCAGCTTCTTACATTTCCATATTGTTTTTTTATATAGTTATTTGAATGGAATGAGTTATTAGTAAGTTTCATTTTTATATTAATTATTCTCATAGATACAGTTATTATTTAGAATTACATTCCATTTAGGAGAATTATAGCTTACCTTATTTTTTTCCCATGGTTATGAAAATAAATCTTCGAATAAGCATTTCAGGACACAAATTATTTCATTTTATTATGTATCATGATTGTATTTCATATTTCCCAATATGTTATGGGGGTCAGGAATGTATTCATTCCTTCATAAACTGTAAAAATAAATGTTCATTAATGGTTTATTTCCTTATATTAATGCTGATATAATATAGTAATGCATCGACTCTAGCAATTTGGTATCATGGTGTTACATAAATTAAAAAAATGATGAATAAATGATAATGAAACATTAAAACACCATGTATAACCATATAGAAATAAAATATATGGGTTTTAGATATAATAACATATGATTTCCCTTAATGGGTGTTCAAACATAAATATTCCTTATTTTAAAATGATATTAGCAATGAAACTCTAACCTTGACACTCAAATTTCATGGATAAACCTTACCATATTATGTATTTAACATAATCATCATAATAATTTTTTTGATAAACTTATTCATATATATTTAATTTTATACACATTAATTATAATCATTCATTACACATATCATATTTCTCAATAGTTTATTTTTACCCACGAATGTTATTTTTATTTAGTATATCCTACATGTTTCATAATAGTGATGTTGATCCTTATTCCTAGATTTAATGTTCCTAAATGCATGATTACAATTGTTTGTTAAATATTTTTTTCTAATGATTTGTGTAGTACCATGTCCATATAAATGAAATTATGGGTATGGTTTATGATAATGTAATCCATGATGAATATTTTTGGTGAAATTTACCAAAAATAACGAGTTACTTAATATTGATCATTATTTTTATATTACCATTTCATTAAAATATTCACAAAACATATTATATATTTAAAATATTAATATATTTATACTTTTTCATGGGGATCATGATGATGTTTGTATAACATCATACATTTAGTTAGTTGAATCTAAACAATAATGGACATGATTAATATATTAATAAACATGAGATAAGAGTTATATACTAGTATCAGATTTATTTTAAATGAATAATGGAGTTTATATAACTTAACTACACTGTATAATAATATTTATGAATTGGAGATATGACAAGATAATTGAATTTTTTGAGGATGTACATACCTCACGAATTCTTCCAATATCAACAAGGATTCCCATGCAATGAAGAAATTAGGCTTCCTTCTTGGAACCAAAATATATAAAAATTCTTTGTAAAATTTATTATATTGTAAAGGGGTACAAATTAAGAAGAAGAATATAGTGTTTCAAAGGGTTAGGAGGGGTATATGGGGTTCTTATATAAGGTGAGTTAAGTGTGACATTTCCACAAATAGTTTTTTAATGTTTTAGATTGTAATTTTAAAAGATTTATAAAATGTTAACATTAATTTAAATGAGTTACCGTTTTTCAATAAATCCCATATCTATCTATTTATAAATGGGTTTTATAATATTTTATAACATTACCTCTTTATTTGATCCCTTTTTACATAATTTTACCCTAACATTTATAAATCTTCAATAACCTTGACTACATATTTTTATGCCAAAAAATGAAATTGAAGTCTTTAAATTATATTGATTTTAGGAATACATATTTAGAATTCATTTTTCATAATTAAATTTTGAATTATGGGAATTTTTTATTTTAAATTAATATATATATATATATATATTCACGGTGATTTATTTAAAAACTAATTTTTTAGATATTAGGTATTAAGAATAATATTTCATATAAATTACTAGTTAAATGACCAATAATATTTTTATTTGTAATCGTAATAATTTTTTCAAACTAATTATTAACGTGTGATAAATTTAATTTACTAAGATAATATTACATAACTGTTAAAAAATATTTTCTTTAAAAATGGCATTTTTTACCTAAAATATTATAGCCATATCTTATTTATTATTAATCCCATTAAATTTATTCCTTATCAAAATTTATATTATATTTATAGTTTTTTCTATATTAATATATTTTTATTTATAGATACAATATTCAAATAATATCATGAGTATTAGGAGTACATGTTCATGGTTTATTTTATTTATGTATGTTTTTGATAATATTTTAATTTTATTAGTGATGATTAATAATTTTAAAGGGGTGAAATGTAAAAACCCACAATTTTAAACTGCAGTCTTCTTGTAAATAACAAATAATCTAATATAATGTTTCTATCATAACACCAAAAATATTATTTTACTATGAAGAATGAAAATCAAGGTACTAATTCCTCATTAAATCTTCTTGTTTAGTTATTTCCTCCTAAAAATTATGATTTATATAGATAAATTTAATTAGGTGAGTGTACTTCTTTATATTACTTTATCAATATGTTCAAAAAATTCTATCAGGTATTCCTTGTAAAAGTGATCATATTATTTCCAAAATATATATTAGTTTAGTATATGTGAAGGGAAGTGTATACACTTCTTCAGAATTTATATATGGAATACATAATGTTATTTTGAGAGTTTATTCATAAGATTATGAATATAAAATACCATACCTAAATAATTTGGGATATATAATTTGATAATATATCTTGGGATAAACATTCAGTTATTAGTTGTTCTCATAATCCTCATATATAATGTTATTTAAAGGAATGTGTTTTCTTTAAAATAAATCCCAAAATATCTCTATTTATTTTTTGGATAGAATGATATTATCTCTATATAGTTTTATTTTTCTATATAATTGTTTTAATACTCATTAACATGTTTTATAAATAATCTAGTACAAGAAGAATGCTATCTATAATATAATCCAAAATGGTTGGTGGTGTGTTCCACTTCCTACATAGAGAATCACATCAAGACTATTGAAAGATAAAATGAAAAAAATTGTTATATAAGAACTCAATTATGGGACGTTATTAATCACAACCTCCATTAAAATCAATTGGATTTGATTAAAGATTATCTTAAAATGTTTTAATTTTATTTTTAGATTAACAGTAAGTCATAGGATGATAACTAGTGTCGAAGCCCAGCTCCATATACAATTCTTGGTGAATACATTTCTAGATCATTGAGTTAATCCTCATTTTTTTTAATATTTAAAATTTATATTGGAATATAATAAAACCTTACGAATTCCTTTATTTACAAAATATAATTATTATCATGTGGGGACTATTCTCAAATAGCATTGAAATGTGCTAACATCAAAATGAGATCAACTATAAATGTATTGACATTAAAGCCTCCATATGTATTTGGAAATAGATAATTGAAATCCATGGTGATGTTTTACCATTTACATATTGGTTTGGTTAATGGTTACATCATAGCAATCATCTATACTGAAATTAATGATAGAACATACTACAGGTTACAAACTCCAAACCCTAAATATTCATTTTTTCCCAGAAAAAATTATTCGTGAGATCACAATACATCTTCTTGCTTCTTGGATGATAGATAAATATGACTTATATTCATCGTCCAAAAATCCTTCTTTAAATATAGGAATTAGAGAACATATATTCATTTCCAAAATATTATAACTCTATCATTGTAAAATTTAGTCTCTGAAATACACCTTATATTCCTCTATAACACTAAATACTAAGATTTCATTTGTGAACGATAGGATTTATACCCTTCCCTAATGATTTAAATGGGGATCCTTTGAAAATCCTTGACAATTTCAGTCCCTTTATATCATTATCAAGGAGAAGGCATCATGATCTTTCTTTCTCAATGCATTAGATACCATTATTTCATTGGGTGGAAATTTATAATGTATTCACATTGTTTAATCTATTACAGTCATATCCTTTAGAATTTGTTAAACTCATTCTATGTGAATATATACATTATGAATTTTTTATTAGTATATGTTTCACAATATTATTAACAGAGAAGATTTCTCAAATTGAACACGTGACATAAATTTTACATAATCGAACCCAAACTCCAATTTTTCATGAAAAAACATAATCATTACATATAGGAAGTTGATACAAATATATGTGACATAATTAAAGCTATGCATAAAATAAAAAATAAAATGGAAATATAGGATAACATTAATACCCACTGAACTTATAGGATAACAGTCTTTGATTATTATGAAAAATTATTAAATAATAATACCCATGTATTTAATTGATAATTATTCCAACTATACAACAATTTTAAATTTCCATATTATATCTTCAAAATATATCATTATTAGACACATACCCAACTAAAACCCTTTTAAAAGTTGTGATATAATATAATTATTAACAAAGAAAATATATAATTAAATAAATAATACCATTAGTCCATTAATTCCCATAAAAATATCATTTTTATAAATATAAACTAGGCCCAAAATTAACAATTTCTTAACCATGTAAACAAATTATATGCCCAAATATTTTTAAAAAATATCATGAAATAATTAAAATAATAAATAATACCAATAATGGTTTCATTTTAGTCATGAAAGAAACAAGAATTGTTTTCATTAAAAGGTATATATTTTACCCTTAAAAAGAAGTATATAATTTCCCATATATATAATATTATCATCTTACCTTCTGAAAAGAAAATATTTCTCAAAAATCATGACAATTAAAGTTAAAATAAAATAGTTAACTTGGTAAATCAATTTAATATCACACATAAAAATTGAATTAGAGACCAGGTAAATTCCAATAATCAAATATGAGAAACATAGATTTTTTTCTCTATCACTTTACCTAATTCATTGGAGAGATATATTATACTTACCCATCCTCAGTTTATAACAGAAAAAAAAATTTCAATTTATAACAAAACTAATTATCCATGGTTTAAAATAGAATTAGAATTCCTTAAAAATTCCCCAAGAACCACAATTTAATTATATCTCATAAAATGTCACCTAAAAATATACATTACACCAATAATTATTTTCAGTATATTGAAATAATCAATATATTTAAAACAATTTTTTAAAAAACACATAGAAAAAAACATAAAGAGGGGTTTAATCAAAGAAAAAATAAATTATTATATTGGAATCCAAATATCACATAATGAATATATATTACATAAAAGGCATTTACTTAGAATATGTTAAAATAAATCATTCTTTTTTCTATTTTCTTAAAAACATTGCGTATAAAATGTATAAAAGTAATACCATTAAAAATAATGATAGAAAGTAATTATTGATATAAAATGTCTGTAATAAAAAATTTATGCCTACAAAAATACAAAAAATTATATTTATTATTATGAACATGAAGGGAATAATTTAATTAATAAATCATTAAAAAATAAAATATGAGGTTTTTAAGGTAAAGTGTCACTTACCTGGAGCCTTACTCATCATTTACATTCCATAGGTACTAAAATAATAAAATTAATTTTCTAATTTAATTGATTAAAATTATTATTTATTTTTATTATTATTTTTATTTAATATATTAATTTTTTTTATACAATTAAACAATCACTTATGTTTATGTGAAATGTTTCATTGATATTAATCTCATCTTCCCACAATGACTTTAGAAAATTGATGATTATCAAAATGGTAATTATCACATAATATCCCGAATAATAATAGTGAAAATATGATAATTTTTATAAATTAATTTTTTTAAAATGAAACTATGAATTGTGGTTTTAATAAATTAGTTATGTTAATATATTGAAGACTGTAAGTCCTATATATGATAGAGTAATGATTCCATTTTTTTAGGAGAATTAAAATGATAATTTTGGAATAATTTCATTATTAATTATTAATATTATATCACATATATAATATTCTTTATTTTAATGAACTTATATATAGTATCTATGTGATGTTGTAATTAAAACCAAACTACACCGCTTTGTGGGGGTGGTAATCCACACGTATGCATGAATTACATTACCATTTTTCAATGGATGTAAATTAATGAAATTATAAAATAGATTATGTTAAGAAAATATTGGAAATTAATGAATTATATATATATATATATTACTAAAATATATCATTTTAACTTTTTGTGAGATGCGTTTAAGGAAAATGAGTTACTTTTGTTCAAAATGTGGTAGTAAACTGGACAATCAAATTCTGGTTTCATTTCACATATGAATGAAGATGAGATAGATATAGGTTATGTAATTTAAATAATAATGTATTAGTATATTTATGAAACTTATTTTATTATTTCATATTGGTTTAATAAAATTCTATGGAAGAGAGAGAATAAATAAAATGAAACACTTGTTTAAGATCTATACCAATTCTTTGAACAACATCTATAGGTTTTGTCCAAAAATCCATATTAGCTGGATGTTATATTCCAAATAGTTCATATAGGTTGTCTGTAATGATTTTATGTAGTCATTTGGGTAGGTATACCCTGATATAGTTCTCTAAAAATTCATGAGGAAGATGTGAAAGGAGGGTTCTTTTTTAAGTTATGGTAGGAAAACATTCAGAATGATATGATGGATTAAATTATAATAATTTATTTTTATTAACCAAAATGGCTCCAAATTCATATATTTATAACATAAGATGACTATGAGTCTAAATTATATTGTAATATTATATTTTGATATGTTTAGGTGATCTTATACCCCTTATCTATTTGTTTTAACCACTTTTAATCTTTTTGATAAATACTACAATACCAAAAAAAATTGACTATTAAGGGGACAATAATGTTACAAGAAATGGAAGAGGGAAAAATAAAAAGAGCAGTGTTTATATTTTCAAGAATATAAAATTATCATAGATGGAGACATTTTTTTAAGAATTTCAAGTCATTTAATAAAATATTGATTATTATTAAATATCATTAAAGGCATTTTTGGATCAATTTAATTAATTTGTATTTGAAATCAACATTGAAATAATGATATAATAATATAATATATTAAAAAATATTAATTTATTAATTTTTCTGTATGAAATTATTGAGACAATAGAACATAAAAAAAATATTACATTTTTTATATTTAAATTCATTTACATCATTTTTCTACTACTTCCACAAGCATTTTGTCTGTGTTGCATAATAATTTAATTTAAATATATAGTTACTAAATTTAAAAAAAATTACATCATAAAAATAATTAAATTAATTTAATATATTAATTTATATTTAGTAAATAGGTATATTTACTCATATCTAGGAAATGAAAACTTATTTTAAATTTTATTTTTACTTTTCATGACTTACACAACCCCAAAACAACTATTTGGATATGTCACAAGTTATAAAACTCAAAAACTAATATCCTTTAAAAAATAAATAAATAATTCTCATTATTTATCAATAAATTATATATTGTACTTTTACAAATTAATTATTTTCATTAGGATAAGAAATGTGATTTTCCAATGTTTTGCACGAACTATGTCGACATTGAAAATGATTTTAATATATTTCATGATATAAATATAAATTTATATTTTATGAAATAGTTTTGTATTAATTTTTTTTTATATTTTTATAAAATATTAAAATATAAATTTTAAAATTTTCTATACCATATTTATGTCTCTGATATATCATTAATGATATTATATATTATAAAAATAGTATTTTTTACTATCCACCAAAAAATTACCATTTTTGAAAAAACTACAAAAATAATACTAGGATAAATTTGAATTAAGGAAACAAAATATTAATTATATTTCATAAAATTAAATTATTATAAGTGATATAATTTTATTTTAATATATACTCATAAAACGAAATGAAGAAATAGATTTTAGAAAAATGTGATTTAATGCCAAAAATTGAACTTATACTATTATCAATAATATAGATGATAACTACGCAATTAATAACATATTTTCTATAAAATATATACATATATTAATTTATTTTAAAATTAACATAGTTATGGTACTATTAAATGAATATATTAAATTCTTTTTAAAAATTAGATTTTTTCACTATACTATGAAAAATCAAACTTTTCAAAAAAATCCCAAAAATTTACCAAAATATAATATTAATAAGATGATTAATAAATTGATATATTTTTGAAATGTAGTTTCTAATATTTAGTAAATATATTTTAACATTTTCTAATGAAAATAAATTTAGATCATTTCAAAAAAATAAAATTTATGACATGTAAAATTAGATTACAAATAAAAATTATAACAATTTTTTAAAAACTAAATATAAAATTTATATTGTGTAGAATGATTAAATATATTTTACATGGATATTAATCTTATAAATACCTAAAAATTTACTTTTTAGGTTATAAAAATAAAATTTAACTAATAATAAATTAGGGATCATTTATTGTCAGTGTTGGGTGCGCTGTTAAACATAATATTCTTTCAAATTATTGGGGTGTTACATTCACCCCACCAAAATTAGTAAGTTTAATCCTACAATTTGTAACATAATATTAGTAATATTATTTTTAATATTTTTAAATACATTTTCCTAAATCACAAATTATAAAAATGGATAATTAAATATCCTTTTAAATAAAGGGAGTTGGAATTAGGAAGGTCATCATGAATAACAAAAATCTAGGTTTGTAAATATGAGAAAATTTTATGTGATTGAATAAATACATTGAGAAAATATAATGTAAAATTAGTTAAGTATTGTGATTGAGATAATTGATCATTATAATATGAAATATGATGATAAAGTCAATGACTAAAAAACCATAAATTGAATTTTTCGGAAAAAAGAAATCAATTCATCATCAATAAAAGTAATATGATAAAATTTTTATATCAACATCATTTTATAATAGTAAAGGAACTACATTAACATTGAAATAATGAATATAAAGAAATATAGATAATATATTTTAATTGAATATAAAATTTTAGTTTCATATTTTGAAAAATTTCCCTCAAAATCTACAATTTTATTCCAAACTAAGAGTATTAAAGATTATTTTTTCATGACTAATGAACTAAAATAATATTCTATTATATAAAATAATCCACCAAATAATTAAATATATTCAATATTTATTTATATAATATCCAATTAAAAAAATATTTTCTCATTATATTATAATATAAAATTGATGTAAACCATAATATGAAGACATAATATTCAAAATTCAATAATTATATAAATTTTTTATTTTCGATCATTCCATTAATAACAATCCTTGAAAATTTTAAAATTATTCCTGACCATGTATGAACTAAAAAATCAGAAATATTAGATAATATAATCATTCTAAATAAGCATAACATGTATCTTTATACAAAATTAGTCACTCCATATGTCATATACCAAAAATGTTCTTACCTAATAATAAAATATCTAATTTTTAGTTTTCTTTTCTTAAATTACCATAAAATAATATATGCATCAAAAAGAAATTAAAATTTTATTCCTAAGATAAATACTCATCTTATCAAAAAGTATTTCCATTTACCATAATCATAAAAATTCCTCCATGTAGTGATGTTATTCAAATATATAATTAATAACATTATCACCAAATCACATTTCAATCCCATTGCTATCTATATGATAAATCATATGTTCTCAAGGTAAAATATTGATTGGTTCCAAAATTACCTATATAACCAAAATATTAAATCATGTGTTAACTTAAAATTATATATTTTAACCTTAATATTATATACCCAAAAAGTGATATATTTATTCATAAAAAATGCTTCACATTAATCCTAATGGATACATGTAATTTAGAATAATAAAATTTCTCCAAAAAAATCATTTGACACTTTCGAATATCATCATCTATTACACAAAAATTGGTTTTTGTGACGTTGAACATATGACAATACTTAAAATATCTAATGATATAATTCATAACACATAGATTCACATGAAAAATATCAATCTCCAATGTTATCTAATCCTTGATTTGATAACAGTAACAACTCCTTTAGACCAGTAATCCCAAATATGGAGGTAAAAACATAAAATTTACATTTCAGGATATGATACCCAATATAACCCAATATCAGAAACCCAAAACATATAACATAGATAGTAATTTTTGGATAACTTACAAATCTGAGGACCCTGAATGTTTACTTTTTGGGGAATTATGAAAAACCGTTACATAATAATACCTAGGTCTTTATGTTTTCAATATTCCTACATTAGACAATGAAATCTTTTTCCATATTATGTCATCGTCAATGATTCTATAAAACTATAAATAATTTGAAAAACATTAAATATTTATGTATGTTAAAAAACATATTAATGGTCAAAATATTGAAAAAAAAAACATGTTAGTCAATCAATTCATATAAATATATTCATTTTTTAAAATAAACAATGATCTGCAAATAAATATTTTCTTACAAACTAAATATGCTTATGTGACCAAATAATTTCATAAATTAATTCAAAATAAATATTAATATAAAAAAACTCATTATGTTTTCTTTATAGTCATGTAAAACTCATGAAATCCTATTTGAATAACTTATACATTTCAACCATACGATATAAAATATATATTCTTTTAATCATAATTACATTATATCATGTTATGAAATCATAACTTTTCAATAAATACACTCAAAAATCATAGATAAATCATGTATGTTACTTTGTAAATACTTTAATATCCCTCATATAATTGGAATAAAATAATTTTTAAATTCATGTAATCTCCTATGAGACACCAAACTGGTTACCTCTATCCCTTTTCCAATGCATTCTAGAATATATTATAATGGAACCAATCATACATAGTTTATAACATAATCTTCTATCCGTGGATTACAACATAACCCCCAAAATCATCTAAAATTACCAAGATCTATAAAAAACATAATACATGAATGATTATATTAAAATATTTATTACATTATTATGAAAAATATTTACTAATATCGAAATATCTATTCCTTTAAAAACCCATTTGGAAATTTCATATAAAAAATGGAATGAGGTTTTTATTTAATGAATATATTAAAGTTTATAATGGTATAAAAATATCATGTCATGGTTTTAGTGTTGGAAAAAACCATTGACATTATATACATTAAAATAGAACATCCCATTTTCATGTTTTTCATAATGTTTCTAATAGAATATGTAAAAATATTCCTTACAAAAACCATTGAAATAAAGTAAAAAATTAACAAAAAATATCATTTATAATCATTTATTTCCATAAATATTTATATAATTTTTATTAATATTTTTAGGAATTAAAAAAAATTAAAAAATTAATATTTATAAAAAATTAAAATGGGGTGTTTGAGTAAATGAGACTCTTATATCGAGTATATCTCATCATATACCTTCCATATTTTCCGAGATAATTTTTTTTTAACATTTTAATCCAATAATAGCAATTTTCATGTTTATTATTCATTTTATTTTATCAATTAACATGTTATACATAATTAATTAATCCATTATGTTCATGTCAGAATTTATCATGATAATTGGATCAAATATATAGAATGACATTATTCTATTGATAACAATAAAAGTGGAAATTATTTTATCATCTAAGAAATAGTAATAATATAATATTTATCATTTCTATATATTAACTATAATTTTAAAACCAACTATAATTTACCGTTATGAAAAGGGAATTATGTTAAAATCTAAGAGATTTTATGTAATACATATGCAAGAGTGACGTTTCTATTTTTCTAAGAGTATGACAGAAAAAAAACCATTATCATTTTACGGTGGATGGAATGATAAGAAATTTTATGGTATATTATATTTAAATAATGATAAATATATCATTAATAGTATAAAAATATATATTAAAATTATCATTACAACCATATATGTGAGGTTGTTATTCAAAACAATTTACATGGGTCTCTAGGGCGATAGTACATCATACATCAAAATGATGTTTTGATTACAAATTTTTTGAACGAGAAAATTGATATTGGTTATGATGTTATCATAATAAAATATCAATTTATTTATGATACTGAATTTATTACATTATAATGGTTGAAGAGAAGTTTATTTATATAGAAGAAGATATAAAAATAACATTCTCATTTAATAGTTATAGTTCTTCTTCAGACAACCTGTTTAGGTTTATACCTAAATCTATCAAGGGATGGTTTTATTATCAATCTAGTTGTAATAAAATGTGTTTATTGAATTTTTAAGGTATCTAGTTATGTTATTTCAGAAAATTAGAGCTCAAATGGTGTGAGGAATATAGGAGTGAACATTTCCTATTATAATTGAGGGGTTTGGATCTTTTGGAATTACATAAAGAATCAAATTAATATAAATTAATTTTCAATGAAAAATGGATCCAAATATTAATAATAATAATATATAGTGTGTATTATTTCATGTAATTCCATTTAATAAAATTAAGTTAAGTTCATATTAGGTTTTCTCCCTTATCTCATTTTTTTCATCCCCATTAATCCTTTTAACATTTACTAGAATATCAATGTTTTTCACTATTTATGGGTTAATTAAGTTAAAATAAATTGATACAAGTATATGAAATACACGTTAACAATACGTAATCTTGATTTTAGTCGATAATTTGACATTAATTCAATTAGAGGATCGATTCTAGTTTAGTGTTTTAGAGAATTAGGACATAACTATTACATTACGTATCAAATATTACAAAGTAGAGGTCTCTACTCGATCCAATTTTTTTTACAATAACACTACTCATTAAATAAAACATGAATTATATTCTTGATTAATGTCTTCTAGAATTCATCCTTCATATTAAACTTCATTATACAGTATGAAAAAATTTAAAAAACATGGTTTGAAAACAAAAATATCAGTAATAGATATGAAATATGGACTGAAAAAATTAGTCCATGAGTATAAACAAAACAATGAAATCACACTTTTTACACATAAAACATAATTTATTTAACAGAAATCATTATATCATAAAATTTATTAATAAATCATAGACATAATAAATCATAAAGGTAACTTTTGGCATCTATTACATATATAAATTGTAGATTACATAGCTATATAGGGAGTAACCTGCATGGTTATGTTTGGAATACCCATCATATAATATTCCCTAAATATCTTAGTATTAAACTTAATGTTTACCTCCATCACATTAACCAATGCATTAGAGAGCTATCATAGGCTCACCCACCCTAGGTTTATCACGAAACCAACCGTATTCATATTTATTATGTAACCACCCATCAAATAACCAAGTACCAATATATAATTTCAATTAATAAAAGATTTAAATTATCATCATTTCACTCATAAATCAAATTAAATCAATTCAATATATTGAAATATTCAGTCAATTTCAAAAACCATTTTAAAAATTTAATAAAATGATTTATAAATGAATGTGTCCCACTGCACTCTGAGAAATTTATAAGAAATTCAAAAATTATAATTTAATAAAAATTATTTCCATATAAATGAATATTTAAACCCATTTTGAAATCATGGAAATTAATTAGAAATAATTATAAGAATAAATCATTAGACTATTTAAAATTATATTTTATTTAAATAGTCATGTACCACTTGAGAAAATACTTGAATAAAAATAATTAAAGAATAAAATTAAACAAAACTTATAATATCATGAGAATAATGTTAT
This sequence comes from Viscum album, assembly GCA_963277665.1. Classification (NCBI taxonomy): domain Eukaryota; kingdom Viridiplantae; phylum Streptophyta; class Magnoliopsida; order Santalales; family Viscaceae; genus Viscum; species Viscum album. The sequence goes on from OY728122.1 coordinate 605,756,375, forward strand.
TTGTGATATAATATGAAAATGGGATGTATATACACCATATAAAAGTGAATAGGTTCATAATAAACAAATGTCTTAATGAAATTTAAATTGAGTTGAAATCCCTTAAAAATATTGTATCCTTAGATTAAGGATAAATAAATGACATAATTATGTGAAAAAAATATCAATACAACTAACATAAGTTGATTTTCATTGTAAAAAAATCAGTGAACATTCAGATATATTCTTGTACAAACCAATCCAATGACATATATATTTAACTCAATGAATGCAGATTGAGTAAAGTCTTCCCATGGAATGTTCATATGAATTATGTAAGAATTTATAAACTGGGATATTATGTGTAGAAATAGTATATGAACACAAAAATAAGTGTATATTTCAACATAAATAAATAAATATCAATTCCACACATAATCATGGAATAATATAATGAAAAATGTGTGCGTTAAACCCAATGAGTGGAAATTTAGTTTAGAAAGTCATTTACAGATATAATTTTTTCAAACATATAGATTGATTATGTGGATTCATTATAAATCACCACTAGTCAATTATAAATACAATATAATATATCCAAATTATTTTCTCACATAATCATATCATGGAATAGTTATGAAGTAAAAGATCGACCTGATGAATGGAAATTTGGTTAAGAAGTTCCTTTACCTTGATTCAAAATTGTCGTGTTCATTCAGAATTTTCTGGAAAAATAAATTTAGGATAATTTATAAATTCTTTATATCCTGTATAATTTTTAATATTAATTTTATATCACATATTACCATGTTATAGAGAATACTAAATTAATTTATTTCATATCATATGTTTTTTCAATGATTGGTACTTAAGTCAAAATATGAAATTGTTTTGTTTGAAATTGATCATGTGGTCATAAGTCCATCATCTCACGAATTATATTCATTATTAACATATATATATATATATATTATATGTATTTATAATAGTCCATAACATTTACAGAAAGTAAATAATATGGATCGTTAATGGAGATGTTAGGCCATACGTATGCACAAACGCTACTTTCATTTCATTGTCATATGGAAGGATTGAAAAAAATGATCATATGTATATTATAATTACAATATAATTTATATGTTATATATTAGAAATTATTTCATTAATTCCAACCATTATACGTTCCAGTTTTGGAATGAATATGTCATATCATTTGGAGGTGGCGGTAGTCCACACATCCTCAAATTCAATTATCGAATTTACACATTATGGGAATCATTAAGCTATGTGGTATAACAAATTATAGAAACCTAGATAAAAAATAAATATATTATCTATCATATATACATAAAGTTGTCTCATAATGGACACCAAGAGAGGTGGTAGGAGAAAATTGATTAATAACCATTTTGTGAGGCTGCCGCTCATCATACACAAAACCATTATGTTCATATCCTATAGATGGTGGTGTGTGTATGTGTAGTTATAATACTTATCATAAAATTACTATTATATTTACAATATTGGTGTTTTTTTGTAAAAATATAGTAATATGATCATAGGGTGTGAAGAAGAAAAATAAATGAAATGAAATTGAGAAAGGATACTACCTCTAAATCGGGTGACAATTATTTCCGCCAAAGGAATTCATTAATTACCTCACGTCCTTGTTAAGGATTATAGGAATAAGTTATTTAGGTTGAGATATTATTTGATCATATTTTGAATGTGACAAGTGTATTTATTGGTGTGTGTAAGTTGGTAGTGGGTGTGGATTTTATAAGAAGGCGGAGGCGTACTTAAAGATTTTCTAGAAATATTAATTTATTTTAAATTCAATTATGAATACAAATGGTCCATAACTAATTTAAATAAAATATAATATGGTTTTGGTTCGAATACTAATAATCCAATAATATTAAAATATGTTTTTAATATTATTTTATCCCTATATTTTTTGTTGAAACATTATTTTACCTTTTTTAATCTTATAGTTATATCAAGTTATTTACATATTATGGGTTAATGTAATTTTCATATCATGTCAAACTTCCCGAAAAATTTTATTTATGAAATATTTAGAATTATGTTAAATATTTTGATGAATCATAGATTTTTAAGAATTTAATATCCTTTAATAAACTGTTTTATATTTTAAGTTAAGAATTATGTCAATTTAGGAAACTATTCATACTTTTATTTTAAAAAAACATTAAAACATGATTCCATTGAACAATAGGAATTAAATCAAAGATAATATGTCAATATATTCCAAAAAAGTCGTTTATTATTCCAAAATAACTAAATTAAATTTATTTTAATATTTATAATATCATTTATTTGATTCTTTCATTAATATGGTAATCACTACATCATCATTGTGTACTAAATAAATATATTTATTTAATTTATAGAAATTATAAATAAAATAAATTGATATATTGAATCATTTTATCTATATGATTAATATTTATTTATGATGTTATCATTTTTATAACCATATATAAAAAAATTTATTAAAAGAAGCATGTTTATGTTATATATCTCTTTACATTAAATTAATTCATATGACATGTCATTATGACACCCATGTGGCTCCATGGGGTACCTAAATCGACCCAAAGATGATTGTGGTCAGAAATTTCTCTTATAAAATTACTTAGACATGTGTTAGGGTATATTAGTGTTATTATAAAATTTTTATAACCCCTATATACCATATATAACCATTAACCATGGTAAATAAAAATAATTACTGATGTTACTATTTATATTGTCCAAAAATAAAAGTCACCTATTTAAAAAATTTGGACTGTCTGAATGAAAATATGGAGTACATTTTTCCAAATTCAAAAAAAAATTAATTTTTACTAATTATTTTAAAGTTATTTCATGTTTTCAAAATGAGAAAGCATGTTTTATATAAATAAAAACTATGAAAATATTGACATGAGTTTATGGGCAATTGAAATGTGAAATAACATCCAGTTACCATCATTGGATTAAATGATAAAATATATTCTATTTATACTTTGAAACTAGTTAAATTCAAAATAAATATATAGAAATAAATTATATTAAAATGTAGTTTCAAATTAAAATATATTATTTTTCACTATTCCTCAATAAATGGATTATATCAGAAAAATACCAAAATTTTGACTGATGTAATTTTTTATATCTCTGTTCTACATAAGAAGTATGTTTTTCCATATTGAACATATGAAAGTGACAAAATCTATTTTTAATAAGGGTTCTTCATCAAAAGGATGTAAAATGTCCATTAAAAAATATTAGAATATTTTATACTTAAAATTCGATGTATTCTCATTTTATGCCTCTAAATATCATTGTATTAATGTAAAAAGGATTAAAAAACATGTAAATAATATTTTAATAAGTTATGTTAATTCCAACCTATATAATCCCAAGACATTCACTAGCATTTAAAATAATAATAATAATAATAATGTATTATTTTTTTATAACTCAAGGTTTTGTGCAACATATGATTTCAGAAAAACCTATTGTTATGTGTCAGGTACACTATTAGAAAATTGCAATATATAACTTAAAATTAATATCATATTCATAAATATTAATAAATATGAATATGTACTATTCCATATATACCAGGGTCATTACATCATATCCCCTTTTGGAAAATGTGTCCATACAATAATAGAATTGGACTCGGATGCAACATTGAAAATCCCACATAAGAAATAGAATCAAAAAAATAACCATTTAAAAAAATGAATGATAACTAAAAATGTCACCTGAGATAACACATACAAGGGTTACAATTATAAAAACATGGATATAGAATAAAAACTAAGTGTTATGATTTGATGGAGAGTGATACCAAATTTCATTATAAGAAAGTTGACAACTATAAAACCATAAACATACAATGGGTTACACGGTATTTTATTACCTAATAAGAAAAGTAAAATAAAAATTTCATAAGGTTATATTATTAATTATGAGTAATTATTTTTTTAAATATAATAATAACATAAGGAAACATATATAATTTTTAGGTAGAGTTTCATTCTTTACTAAATATATATCACAAAATCCAATTTTCTCTAAATGATGAGTTTTCATGATGAATTCATCATACCAACATCTCTTGATCCTATTCATGAAAATAACATAAACCACAAAAGATAAACCACATATCTCCCTTTTCATTAGACAATAAGAAAACATTAAATGGTTAGAAAAAGATCAGATAATCCCCAAACAGAAATAATATTTTATAAAATGAAAATCTACTCTAAATAACCAAAAATACACAAACAATACCCATAGTTCAACAAATACAATTCAACAATAAATTGACCTTATATTTCATCAAAATAATCCAAATAATGAAAAACATAAAAATAAAATGTATTTAATAACTTAATCTTCAATGATATATTAATACCTTCTATAAAAAACCCAAATTTCCTTTAGTCCATAATAAAATCAAATATTTCTCCCAAAAACAGTCATCATTTATTACACAAATAAAATTGCAAAGTATTCTATATTAATTAGGAATATATTTTTCCAAATTATCAAACATCGTCCAAAATAACATTCATCATTTAATCCCCCATTCATTTTTTTATTCTAATGATATCCATTTTAAAAAATATAAGTTCCTAAAATCCTAATATGATTTATCTATAAAATAATTATACTAATAATAATATGTCAATATTTGATTCTAGTGGAGTTTTTAGACATGATGGGTTGTCACGCATAATAGAGGTTGTCTCGTTATAAAACTCAAAAATAAATCAAACATATTTTAACCTAAATGGTTTCCTTATATGTCTTATTTTTATCACAACTCATAATGTACTCAACATATTAATTCATAATGTCTTATATATATTGGAATAATTTTTTTCACCTCTATATAATAAAATAAACAGATTCCCAAATATAGAACATTATATAATGATCATGACATCTACTTGGTTTCATTATCATCATGTTCACGTAGATAGAATGACCATTCCTTTATAAAATGATTTATAGATCCTTCAAAATAATTTTCTTTCTTTATCCTAATTATCCTCGTAAAGCATTGGTCATATGGGTGTTCATTGAAAAATAGTTTCAGAAAATAATCATGTATGCCATATAATCTAAAAACATCATATGAAACATGTTTTTTATAAAATAGTCAGACCTACTTTGAGTTAAAACTTTCAATAAATGTTAATTTTAAAATATCATAAGTATGTACTCAAAGATAATATTTTAAAAGAAAATATAAATTGTTTGTTCAAGGGTCCCATTCTTCAACTCATTTTTCAAAATCATAAAAGTCTTCCAAATATTATGATATGGTATAGTATTTTAGAATACCTTGATAATATTTACATTTCATACATTTATGAGAATATTGAGAAAATAGGATTTGATTAAATACAACCCATGACTGACAATGCTATCAAGGTATTGTGGAGGTGCTTGATATCACAAACAACTTCTTGAAAGTGAGTTTTATGATTGAAAAATATTCTCATCATCTAAATCTAACAATGAAATAATTATTGGACGTAATTCATCCAGAAGAGTGATTATTGTTGTATAAGATCCTCCTCCATCCATTTGTAACCAACATTCGATGATCTAAAAATGTTATAAAAAATTATTTAACTGAAAAAATAAACATAACGATTTATAGTTTGCTTATAAAATACTCCAAATCCATAAAGTTGTCTAAAACATTCCTTTGATACCAACTATAAGGCCCCAACCATAAATATTATATAATCTTGATTTAAGTCTATAATATTAATTAAATTTTCTTTGGGTATTTTTTCAGGTTTACAGTGTTAGATTATTATTCCATTACTACTAAATTACATCTAAAATATTACAAAGTAGACACTTATACTATATTAATTTTTTTTCCACAGAAATTAAACTTATTAAATAAAACATAAATTCTTTTCTAGATTAAAATATTCTTGAATTAAACTGTTCTATTACCCTTCCTTATACCATGTGTAAACATTTAAAAAATATGGTGTTAGAGTAAAATGCTCTGTAAAGGATATAAAATAATGAATGAATTTTTTTTCAATGAGTATATACAAATCCATAAAATCATACATTTTACTAATGAAACATAATCTCTTTAACATACCTCATGATATCATAATATTTATGAATAACTGATACAAATTGTAAATCATAAAGGATACTTGTGGAATCCATAACATACATGCATTTTTTAATAGTTACATAGGGTGAAAAAATCATGGTTATATTTGGAATACCAATCACTCTAGATTCCCTAAATCTATTAGAAGAAACCTTAATTTTTACTTTATCTCATTACCCAATGTAATATAGAGCAATCACAGGCTCATTGGCCCCAGGATTATCATAGAACCACCCATATTTGGTTTATCACATAACCACCACTTAAATGTACAAGTACCATTAAATAAACACAACACAAAATGGTTTAAATTATCAACATTTAACTCATCAACCATATAAAATCAATTCATGACATTGAAATATTCCATCAATTTCTAAAGAAATTAAAAAATATAATGAGTATATTTTTTAAAAAGTGTCCCATACCACATTGAAAAATATAAAATAAATTTTCGAATTAATATTTTAATACATATAAGTTCTTAAAAATAAATCCTTGAAAGTATTTTTAAATCACGTAAATTAATGATAAATAATTAGATGAAAAAATCATTAGAACATTTAAAATGATATCGTTGTTAAAGAGTCCCTTACCAATTGAGAAAATATATGAAATGAAATAATTAATGAATAACATTAAAAAATTCTTATACTATCATGAGAATAAATAAATTCATGATATTATATGTTAAAGGAATGTATATACACCATATAATTGTGATTTGGGGCGTTACAAAAAAAAATCTCAATGGAATATAAATTTAGCTGAAAACCCTTAAAAATATCATATCCTTAGATTAAGTATAAATCAATGACATAATTATGAGTGAATTATATAAATACGTACAATGTAATGGGATATTTAGTGTATATAATCATATGTCCATCACACATATTCTAGGAAAAATAGAACCACTGACATGGATGTTTAACTCAATGAATGGATATTGTGTTAATATTTCCCTTACAATGTTCATTTAAATGATAAAAGAATTTATCAATTGGGTTATTATATGTAGCAATAGTATATCCTCACACAAATTAGTGGAAATAAAAATAGATGCAAATAAATATTTATTCCACACATAATATTGGAAAAATATAATCAATGAAATATGGGTAAAACCTAATAAGCATAAACAGAGTTAAAAAAATTCCCGTACAAATAACATTTTATTAACAAAATATGTTGATTATGTGTATCCATTATAAATAATGGTAGTTACTGTATAAATAAATAATAAGATATAACAATTCATTTCTCACATAATCATACCGTGACATAGTCTAGAAGTATACGATCAACCCAAATAATTGGAATTGGGTTAAGATGTTCCCTTACCTTGAATACAAATTGTCTCATTTGTCCATTAATTTACTAAAATATAAAAATAGGTTAATTTAAAAAAAATTAACCATTAAAAATTTTATTATTAATTTTAATTCAACTATTACCATGTTATAGAAATTTATTAATTATTTGATGTCATATCGTATGTTTTGTCGATGTTTGGTACTTGAGTAAAAAATGAAATTTTTTTGATTAAAAATCCCTACATGGTCACAAGTCCATAATATCCAAAATGATATTAATGATTTAAATATCATATATATATAAATATTTATATATTATATATGTATTTATTATGGTGTATAGCATTTAAATATATAAAATGAAATGCACCGTTCATGGAGACGATAGGTTCTACGTACGCATTGAGGCTACATTCATTTCTTTGTATTATTAAAGGAGTGAAATCTAAAAGATACACATGTATATAATAATTATATTATAATAAATATGTTATATATGTTAAATAATTTTACTATGTCTATCCTTTATATTCTCAATGTATAAATTGAATGAGTCATATCACTTTAATGGGGTGGGGGTCCGCACATCCCCATATAAAATTATCATATTTACACACTATGGAAAGCATAAATGTATCATGTCAAAAAATTACAGAAGCATAGAGAAAATATTAATATAATATATATCATATATAAATAAAATTCCAACATAATGGACCCCAATAGTGGTGATAAGATAAAATTGAACAATCATTGATTTGTGAGGCATCAACTCACCGTGCATGAAAACAACATGTTCATATCCATTATATGGAGGTCGGTGTAAATGTATTTTTAATACCTCTCATTAAAACATCCTATAATATTTATGATACTAATTTTTTTATTTAATCGTATAATAAAAATATCATTGGGAGTGAAGAAGTAATGTTAATGAAATGAACTTGAGAAAAAATATTACCTCTAAATCAGGTAACTTCTTTTGATATAATCCAAAAAGAATTTAAGATTTCATTGTTCTCAAGATATAGAATATAAGATGAAGTGAGGTATGTTGGGAGATTATGTGAGAACTGTAACACCCCAGGTAAATAAAGAGTATGACATTTTCACATTTATCCATATTTGTGAATAAAATATTAATATGACTTTAAAGGGGACGCTATGCTCGATGGCATACCCAACACGCAACAACGAGTTTCTTGAGAATCTTACGTTGCACTCTAATAATAAAATAATATTATTTTAAATAGTATTTAACGCCTAGTCATTGTAATGGCGGGAATGAACAGAACTAACTACAAAATGATTATATATGTTTTTCAAATATTTTTACTTTTTACAATAAATTTTAGAGGATTAAAAATTCAAATGAATCCAATTTTTATGCGTAAACATTCTAATATTCTTTAAAAGGTCGATTAACCGGATTTTGATGGAGAACCTCTTTTAAATATACTTTTTGACAATTTTATGTGTTATATTTGAAAAAAAAATTCATCTTTAGTATTTTGAAATCAAAATTTACGTTGTGTAAATTTTTGGTATTTTTCTGAAAAAGTTAAATTTTTAATCAATAGTGAAAAATGTTGTATTTTAATTCAAAACATATTTTAATATAATTTATTTATATGATTAGATTATATTTTGAATTGGTTTTAAATTGAAATTAGAATATATTTTTACCATTTAATCCAATAGTGGTCATTGGAATTAATTTCACTTTGAAATCGGACTTAAACTAGTGTCAATCTTTTTATACATTTTGTTTCATAAAAACACGCTATTTGTTTTGACAGCGGGAATTAATTATTAAATTAATTAATTCAACTTATATGTTTTTAATTTTATAAAATATAAATCATTTTTGAATTCGGAATATCAAATATAGATTAGGGTGAACTTTTGGTAATTTTCTGAAAAACTTCAATTTTTGATGAATAGTGAAACCACTAAGTGGTACTTATAAAAACTGATTTTTCCATTTAAATGAAATTTTTCCATCTTTGTGTTTTGAATTTAAAAAATCCGACATACATGGTTGTCATTAGGAATTAAAATGTGGTTCAATGGGATTAAAATAATTTTTTGGTGAATAGTAACTTATTATGTTTTTAACCGCGATTAGAGGTAATTAGTGTAGTTTAAGGTAAGAATAATGTTTTAATAAAATGAAATTACCTAGACACATGTCCTACCCTCATCTTATGTGTCATGGAAGACCAATACAATACATGGGTCAACTTGGGGACCCCATGGAGCCACTTTGGTTGGAAAATGACATAAATATCTTTTTATTTAATGTTAAAGTAAAAATGACCCAAACATGATATGTTTTACTAAAAAAATTTGCACATGGGGTTATACAAGTCATATTTTTTACTATAAATAATAAATGGAAATCTAAAAAGATCTCCTACATCATAGTATTTTTTTATAATTTTTATACATTATATAATATAAATTATTTATGACATCATGATGATGCAACGATGACCTCATTATTTAACGATTTAAATAAAATGGAAAGATAATGTAAAATATAATACCTACACATTTCCAAAACCTTATGTATGGGTGGATTTATAATCCTTATCACCATATCCTCTAGAAACATCAATTTGGGACCATTAAAATCCGAAACACATTCTAAAATAAAGTAACATTTCTTTACTTTCAAAGAGTGCCCCTCCTATCCTCTTATAAAAGGTCCCGACCTCTACCTCCTTACCCACACATCCGAAGCCTTTTCCTCCACCAACCCCTACCCATTTTGTATCTATGCATTTCTCTCTAACTAATTGATGCCTCACTTTGGGCAGAAGTCTTCCCAAGGAATCCCTTGAGCTCAAACCAAAGGGAGTTACCTGATTTTTAGGTAATGTCTTCACTTGTGTCCTTTTGTTTTATTTTTTTTCTCTATCCCCCTAAACACTTTTTTTCATTCCTTTTTTAAAAACTCCAGTATCTTCAATATACTAGGATTTTGTTATAGGATGGATTCGAACTACACTTACACACACCTTCGTCTAATGGTTAAAGAACATTCTGTTTCTGTGGTTGATGATTTTCTGCCTCACGAAACGATGATTGGTCAATATTCTTTTAACACCATTAAAGGTGGCCATTATGAAGTCACTGTATTTTATATATGATATATATGGTATTTATGTTTACTATATTCTTATTTATTTTATATTTAAACCATACATTTATTCTTTTCATGTTGTGTAAAAGCGATAATTTCATATGAGGAATTGTGGACTACCGCCCCCTCAAGTGATCTGACTCGTACATGCAATACATGGAACATATAAAGAATGAAATTAATTAACATAAGTTACCTATATGACATATATATTATACTGTAATTATAATATATATTTATATTATTTATTTTTAATTCCGTTAATATGAAAAATAAAAAATGAAAGTAGCGTTCATGCGTACGTACATCTTACCGTCTCCATGAACGATGCTTTTCGTTTTTTATCTACAAATGATATGGAATTGTATAAAATGAATATTTATAGGATATATATGATATTTTATTCATCAATACTATTCTGGAAATTATTTACTTATAACTATATGGATAATCATTTTTCAAACAAGTTCATTTTTGACTCATGTGCCAAACATCAGCAAAGTCGTCTGATATGAACTAACATTATTAAACAATTATTATAACATTATAATATGTGATATGAACTGAATAACAATCTTTAAAGTAGTTAATTAGGGAATTATAAATTGACCAAAGTTTATTATTCAGGAATATAATGAAACGAACAAGACTAGTTGGACTTGAGGTAAGGGATCTGACTCCTCTCTTTCTTTTAAAGTACACTCTTTTATGTCATTCCTTTTAAAGCTCATATTTCTTGTTATTGGTATGTTCTATTATATTACTCTTACTGTAATTTTTATGTTCATATGATGAGAGACTCTATTCTCTCTCATCAATCCATTTTGTATGTTTTGAGTGGCATCGTTAGGCTGCCGAATTTTCATAAGAGATCTAACATCTCTCTTTCATTTTATGTACTATCCTTTATGTCACTTCTTTTAATCTCATCTTTGTTATGATGGGGGATGTTCTTTTATATTCCTCTTTATGTAACCTTTATGTTAATATGATGAGAGACCCTATTTGATCTCATCAATCCATTTTTTGTATGTTTTAAGTGGCGTCGTTAGGCTGCTGAGTTTTCGTAAGGGATTTTTCATCTCTCTTTTATTCCCATGAGATTTATGCTACATTTTCCACAATTTCCTTTGAGTGGTGTATATACTACCCATTATTTTACTCATTTTGTAATATAATTTCATTTATGAGTATTTACATAAATTTTGTATTGTCCTTCTTTCACGGGGCATATGTTTCGAAAGATACCCATGTCGGTAAGGGAACCTTTCACCCTCCTCTTTTTAAAAGACTTCTTTTGTTATGTCTTTTAATTCACATAATATTGCATTGGGATATGTTCTTATATATCCTTATTGATTAAAATTTTATGTCCATGTGATGAGATACCCTTTTTATCCCTCATCAACTCATTTTCTGAATTTTGTAGTGACGCTGATAGGATGTCAAATATTTGCAAGGGAACTTCTTAACCCAAATTTGATTCTTTGGGATAAACATGTAATCCTTTAATATGTCATTATATGAATATGTGTGAATAACCTCTGATTGTTTTACACTTAATATCCACTTATATTTGGTGTATTTGTTTGTCACACATAATTATGTAATTGATTTGTCCTTAAACCAAGGATACCGTCTTTGTAAGGGACTTCGTCTCAATCTTCTTTCATTGAGGCATATTTTGTTTTATACACAACTTTCTTTTATACGGTGTATAAACCCCTTTGAATCTTACGTTTATCCAAAATGAATCTTTGTTATACTAATCATTATACAAAACGAAAAAAGGGAATGTTTTTTCCAAACGTATGCGGCGACATAGACTTCTCTACCGCCGTGACCATTATTTGAGTTTCGGCTTTCTCAACAAGCTATACCTTCTATTTAAATGAAAAATAAATACCATGTTTTACTTTTCTTTTATTTTGTTATTGAAAATGGTTTTCATAATGTTTTTATATCAATGTATTGTATTGATATCTTGTGATTGAAAAGTGGAAATTTTATTTTTCCTTTATGCATGTTTTATGTGATACAATTATGTTATGGTTCTTGGGAATTATTATGAATATGGGTGGTTCCGTGATAAAATAAGGGTGGGTGAGCCCGATATAGCTCTCCAATGCATTGGGTAACGCGAAGGAGTGAAACGTTAGGGTTTCTCCAAAGAGATTTAGGGAATATACCGTGGTGGGTATTCCAAACGTAACCAAGAGGGTTACTCACTACGTAATAATGTTATGAATGCCTCAAGTTACCTTTTATGTCTTATGATTCATATGATTTATTCATGATTTGATGAGGTATGTTAAGGTGCCTATGTTTTATGGGTAAAGTATGATTTCATTCTTATGTATATATAAACTCATGTTTCCTTTCCATATTTTTTATAACCCTTAATAAGCTTTTTATGCTCATCCCATGTTTTTTTGAAATGTTTTTCACTGGTCAAGGGAAAGGTACATGATATGATGATAGTGTCAAGGAAGTGTCAATAAAGAATCGATGCATTATTTTTAAATATGTTTCCGTTGATGGGAAAAAATGAATACTATCTTTCATGTAACCACTTTTTTAAATGTGGAATTTAATGCATGTTTTATGATCTAATTCTCTAAAACTCTAATCCTGAAAAGATCCTCAATGTTTAATCTTGTAATAACTCAAGATTAAGTAAGGTTTAAGGCTGGGTCCATATAGATGGTATCGAAGGTTGGTTTAGATAACTTTAGAGGTTAGGGTATCCTCTAAGCATAAGTGACATTACCATAATGGTTAGGATTTCAGAAAGAGTCCTAGTTTTAGATAAAATGAATGAATAAGTATATATTAGTGTTTATCTTCATCATTAGTACATGATGGTTTTGTTGATATACTCGCACTGACAATTCTTTTTTTAGTGAATAGATGGATCTAGTAGGAACCAAAGAGACAACAAGTTTGAAGGAAACTATGGTGGTTCTCTGATTAAGATACTAGATAAAATGGGGAATTCAATGAGGAAACTCGTGGATGTTCTAAACCAACTATCAAGGAGTCATGATCAACCACTTGAACCTTGGTATGTTCAGTAATGCATCATGTACGAGATGAACAATCGATGTGGAAGTTCAGGTAATAATTATAATGGTAACCATTAGAGTTTATATGATCCTTACTTTTGAGGTAATTATGTGTTATTATATGATATGATGAAAAATAAAAGGCATGAGATAAACATAAGGATAAATTATGTTATGATCATTTTTGAATATTTAATCTCGTTTTGGGGAATGTTTTAAAATTATATAGTTTTGGAAAAAGGACAACATGCAGACCATGTGACAACCCGTTGCATCGGACAAAGCTGTGGGAATCGAACCCACAACCAAAGTGTGACTGGTATTTATCGCCTACCACTGGACTACGTGAAGTCCCTGGTTATTTTGACTAATTATTTTTAGTTAGATGATTTTAGGAATCAAGATCATGTTTATTTTGGGTTATCTATGGAAATGATTAACCTATCATGGAGGATATGTGATTAGGTTAATTACTTTTCAATACGAGACTTTAAGAGTAATTGATGTTATTTGGAGATAAGTGTTAATTTGTACCTTGGAAGACTATGCAACTAAATCCTTCAAATATTTGGTTTTCAATCTTAGTTTGGTTTAATTTGAATAATTTTATGGACAAATTGTTTATCGAATGGTCCTCATTGAACTTTGGGTTTTGTTGGAAAAATTTTGGATATTAAGAATAGATTTTCTTTTTATAAAGGGTTATCCGTTTCTGGATTATCTGATCTTGTACAAACCTTTTTGGTTTCGGTTTTGGATAAAGACTAAAGACATGGGAAGTATATAATTCTCTTTTGTGGATTAGGTGATTCTCTATAAGTTTATTATAGTAATCTTAATGTGAACAAGTCTTCCTAAATACTCGTCTTTTGGAGAAAATATGAGTTTGTGTATGGAATCTAATAAAAGTTGAAAGTCAACATGATAAGTGATTATGTTTCCTTATGACTAAATTCCTCAATAAAAAGTAACTTAAAACAAAAATGTTGTCTATTAACTTTTTCTACTGGGGAATCGAATGCCGTTTAACCCATCACAAGTTTGTGATTTTCTTGTGGTTAACTTTCCCCTAAACATGTTTTCTATCACTCTCCATCAGAACATGACCCTATGTTTTCTCCTCCATGTCCATGTTTTCCTACATGGAATCCTAGTGTGGGTTAACTTGGGTGACCTTTGTACTTATCTGTCTTTATTTTAAAGTGATTGTTTTACTGAATCATGTTCCGATGTGGGATTTTCAATGATGTTTCCAAGACCAATTTTAAAATTGTGAGGATGCAATTCCCAAAAGGGGGGAAGGATGTAGTACCCCAGGTTAATAATGAGTATGACATTTTCACATTTATCCATATTTGTGAATAAAATATTAATATGAATTTAAAGGGGGCACTATGCTCAAATGCATACTCAACACGCAACAACGAGTTTCTTTGGAATCTTACGTTGCACTCTAATAATAAAATAATATTATTTTAAACAGTATTTAACGCCTAGTCATTGTAATGGCGGGAATGAATAGAACTAACTACAAAATGATTATATATGTTATTCAAATATTTTTACTTTTTACAATAAATGTTAGAGGATTAAAAATGTGAATGAATCCAATTTTTAGCATAAACATTTTAATATTCTTTAAAAGGTCGATTAACCAACTTTTGATGGAGAACCTCTTTTAAATCCACTTTTTGACAATTTTATGTTTTATATTTGACAAAATAAAATTTTTCTTTAGAATTGGGACATCCAAATTTACTTTGGGTAGATTTTTGGTATTTTTCAGAAAAAGTTCAATTTTTAATGAATAGTGAAAAATGTTGTATTTTAATTCAAAAACACTTTTAATCTAATTTATTTATATGATTAGATTATCTTTTGAATTGGTTTTAATGTGAAATTATAATATATTTTTACCATTTAATCCAATAGTGGTCGTTGGAATTAATTTCACTTTGAAATCAGACTTAAACTACTGTCAATCTTTTGATACCTTTTGTTTCATAAAACCACGCTATTTGTTTTTACTGCAGGAATTAATTATTAAATTAATTAATTAAACATATATGTTTTGAATTTTTTAAAATAGAAATCATTTTTTAATTCGGAATATCAAATATAGCTTAGGGTGAACTTTTGGTAATATTCGGAAAAACATCAATTTTTGATGAATAGTGAAACCACTAAGTGGTATTTATAAAAACTGATTTTTCTATTTAAATGAAAATTTTCCATCATTGTGTTTTGAATTTTAAAAATCCTACATACATGGTTGTCATTAAGAATTAAAATTTTGTTCAATGGGATTAAAATAATTTTTTGGTGAATAGTAACTTATTATGTTTTTAATCGTGATTAGAGGTAATTAGTGTAGTTTAATGTACGAATAATGTTTTAATAAAATTAAATGACCTAGACAAATGTCCTACCCTCATTTTATGTGTCATATCCAACCAATAAAATACAAGGGTCAACTTGGGGACCCCATGGAGCCACTTTGGTTGGAAAATGACATAAATATCTTTTTATTTAATGTTAAAGTAAAAAATGACACAAACATGAGATGTTCTACTAAAACACTTTTTACATGGGGTTATACAATTAAGATATTTGACTATAAATAAAAAATGGAATGCTAAAAATATTTCCTACATCATAGTATTTTTTTATAATTTTTAGACATTAAATAAATTTCATTACATATGACATCATGATGATGCTGCGATGACCTCATTATTTAATGATTTAAATAAAATGAAAAGATAATGTAAAATATAAGACCCACACATGTCCAAAACCAATTGGATGGGTGGATTTATAACCCTTATCACCTTATCCTTGAAACACATTAATTTGGGACCGTTAAAATCTGAAACTCATTCTAAAATAAAGTAACATTTCTTTACTTTCCAAGAGTGCCCCTCCTCTCCTCTTATAAAAGGCCCCCACCTCTACCTCCTTACCCACACTTCCAAAGCCTTTTGATCGGACAAACCCTGCCCATTTTGTCTCTCCACATCCCTCTCTAACTCCTTGAAGCCTCACTTTGGGCAGAAGTCTTTCCAAGGAAGCCTTTCAGCTAAAACCAAAGGGAGTTACCTGATTTTAAGGTAATGTGTTCACTTGTGTCCTTTTGTTTTATTTTGTTTCTCCAACCCCCTAAACTCTTTTTATTCATTTCTTTTGTAAAAACTACAGTATCTTCAATATAATAGGATGTTTTTATAAGCAGTATTCAAGCTACACTTACACACACCTTCATCTAATGTTTAAAGAACATATTGTTTCTGTGGTTGGAGATTTTCTGCCTCACGAAACGATGATTGTTCAATATTCTTTTAACACCTTTAATGGTGGCCATTATGATGTAACTGTATTTTATATATGATATATATGGTATTTATGTTTACTATATTCTTCTGTATTTTTATTTAAACCATACCTTTATTCTTTTCATGTTGTGTAAATGCGATAATTTCATATGAGGAAGTGTGGACTACCGCCCCCTCAAGTGATCTGACTCGTACATGCAATACATGGAATGTATAAAGAATGATATTAACTAACATATGTGACCTATATAACATATATATTATAATGGAATTATAATATATATATATATATATCATTTATTTTTAATTCTGTTAATATGACAAAGAAAAAATGAAAGTAGCGTTCATGCGTACGAACGACCTACCGTCTCCATGAACTGTGCTTTTCGTTTTTTATCTCCAAATGATATTGAATAGTATAAAATGAATATGTACTAGATATATATTATATTTTAATCATTAATACTATTATGGAAATTATTTACTTATTACTACATGGACAATCATTTTTCAAACAACTTCATTTTTTACTCATGTACCAAACATCAGCAAAAACGTCTGATATGAACTAACATTATTAAACAATTATTATAAAATTATAATATGTGATATGAAATGAATAATAATCTTTAAAAAAGGTACTTAAGAAATTATAAATTGACCAAAGATTATTATTCAGGAATATAAAGAAACGAACATGACAAGTTGGACTTGAGGTAAAGGATCCGACTCCTCTCTTTCTTTTAAAGTACACTCTTTTATGTCATTCATTTTAAAGCTAATATTTCTTGTTATTGGGATGTTATTTTATATTAATCTTACTGTAATTTTTATTTTCATATGATGATAGGCCCTATTCTCTATCATCAATCCATTTTTTATGTTTTGAGTGGCACCGTTAAGCTGCCGAATTTTCGTAAGAGATCTAACCTCTCTCTGTCTTTTTAAGTACTATCCTTTATGTCACTTATTTTAAGCTCCTATTTATTATTATGGGGGATGTTCTTTTATATTACTCTCTCTGTAAATATTATGTTAATATGATGAGAGATCCTATTTGATCTCATCAATCCATTTTTTGTAAGTTGTAAGTGGCGTCGTTAGGTTGCCGAGTTTTTGTAAGGGATTTTTCATCTCACTTTTATTCCCGTGAGATTTATACTACATTTTCCACAATTTCCTTTGAGTGGTGTATGTACTGCCCATTATTTTACTCATTGTGTAATAAAATTTCATTTATGAGTATTTACATCAATCTTGTAATGTCCTTCTTTCACGGGGCGTATGTTTCGAAAGATACCCATGTCGGTAAGGGAACCTTTCACCCTCCTCTTTTTAAAAGACTTAATTTTTATGTCTTTTAATTCAGATACTATTATGTTGGGATATGTTCTTCTATATCCTTATTGATTTAAATCTTATGTCCATGTGATGAGATACCCTTTTTATCTCTCATCAACTCATTTTCTAAATTTTGCAGTGAAACCGTTATGCTGTCAAATTTTTGCAAGGGAACTTCTTAACCCAAATTTGATTCTTTGGGATAAAAATGTACTCCTTGAATATGTCGTTATATGAATATGTGTGAATAAACTTTGATTGTTTTACACTTAATACCCACTTATAGTTGGTTTATTCATTTTCCACACATAATTATGTAATTGATTTGTCCTCAAACCAAGGATATCGTCATTGTAAGTGACTTTGTCTCAATCTCCTTTCATTGAGGAAGATTTTGTTTTATACACAACTTTCTTTTATACGGTGTATAAACCCCATTTACATTTAGGTTTATCCAAAAGGAATATTTGTTATACAAATCATTTTAAAAAATGACAAAAGGGAATGTGTTTGTCATACGTATGTGGCGACAAATACTTTTTCGCCACCATGACCACTATTTGAGTTTCGGCTTCCTCTATAAGCCATACCATCTTTTTAAAAGAAAAATAAATACCATGTTTTAATTTTCTTTTTTTTTTGTTATTGAAAATGGTTTTCATAATTTTTTATATCAATGTGTTGTATTGATATCTTGTGATTGAAAAGTGGAAATGTTATGTTTCCTTTATGCGTGTTTTATGTGATACGATTATGTTATGGTTCTTGGGCATTATTATGAAGACGGGTGGTTCCGTGATAAACTAAGGGAGGGTGAGCCCGATATAGCTCTCCAATGCATTGGGTAACGTGAAGGAGTTAAATGTTAAGGTTTCTCCACAGAGATTTACGGAATATACTGTGGTGGGTATTCCAAACGTAACCAAGAGGGTTACTCCCTACATAAGAATGTTATGAATGCCTCAAGTTACCTTTTATGTCTTATGATTCCTATGATTTATTCTTGATTTGATGAGGTATGTTAAAGTGAATATGTTTTATGGGTAAAGTATGATTTCATTATTATGTATATATGAACTCATGTTTCCTTTCCATATTTTTTATAACCCTTACTGAGCTTTTTATGCTCATCCCATGTTTTTTTGAAATTTTTTTCACAGGTCAAGGGAAAGGTACATGAGATGATGATAGTTTCAAGGAAGTGTCAAGAAAGAATCCATGCTTATTTTTAAATATGTTTCCATTGATGGGAAAAATGAATACAATCTTTCATGTAACCACTTTGTTTAAATGTGGAATGTAATGCAAGTTTTATGATCTAATTCTCTAAAACTCTAAACCTGAAAGGATCCTCAATGTGTAATCTTGTAATAACTCAATATTATGTAAGGTTTAAGTCTGGGGCCTTATAAGAACTATTTTTATGACCCAAGGGTCTTGAAAGGTTTGAGTTTGTAGATAGAGGTGGTGGCCTTTTATAAGAGGGAGGAGAAGCACATTAGGAATATCATGAAATATTAATTAATTTTAAATATAATTTCGATTAAAAATGGACCAATACTAATTTAATTAAAATATAAGATGATTTTGGTTTGAAAAGACATCATCCAATAAATTTTATACATGTTTCGAATATTTTTCATCCCTATAATTTCAGTTTAACTCTTATTTTACCCTTTTAATCTTATAGTGATATCATGTTATTTACATATTATGGGTTAATATATTTACCATATCATGTCAAAAGTCCCCAAAAATACATTTATAAATTATTTGTTCTTACATTATCAATTTGGCCAAGTCATATATTTTTATAAGTTTAATATCATATAAAAAACTAATTTAGATTTTAAGTTATGAATTATGTCAATTTTGGACACCATTCAACCTTGAATTTTTTAAAAAATACATAACACTTTATTCCTTGGAAAATATGGCATTAAATAAAACATAATATATCAATATCATCCTAATAATTCATGGATGGAATCAAACCGAAAATATAACATTTATATTCATTTTTATAATAATATTTATTTGAATCATTCATTTTAAATTTAAGAAGTGCATCATCATCATGTCATAAATAAATTTATCTATTTAATGCCAAAACATTATAAATAAAATAAAATTACTTGGTAACTATTTTTAGGTTTCTAATGACAATGTATAGTTGAATTGATCAGGTATATGACCCAGTATTAAAATTGATTTAGTAAAAGGTAAATGTTTTTGATATATTTCCCTTTACATTAAATTAATTCTTATAACATGTCATTATCACACCTATGTGGCTTAATGGGGACCAAAAATCATCCCAAGGATACAAATATTCAAAAATATCCCATTATATTGGAATTTTACATTAGATAAGGTTGTTTAAGATTATTAAAATATTATTTTATAACCTTATTTACATGATTTAACTTTTGACCATGGAAACTATAAATAATAACTAATGGTATATTAATAATTTCCAAAAATAAAAGGTATATATTTAATCAATTTGGAAATTATAGTTAGAAATATGGAATCCACTTTTCAAAATTCAATAAACATAAAATTCAGTAATTAATTTAAAATTAATTCCCATTGAAAAAACCAACGACCATGTTTTTTTGAAATAAAAAATATCAAAATATTGACATTTGAATATGTCCAATTTAAATATGAAATTATTTACAATGACAATAATTGTATTAAATGATAAAAATATATCCCATTAATTCCTTAAAACAAATAAATAGTACAATATAATGACATAAATAAAATATAAGAAAACAAATTTTGGATATAAAATGTAATATTTTTCACAATTCATGAAAATATGTATTTTATCAAAAAAAATACCAAAATATAAACTGAAGTGAATTTAGATGTTATTCGTATAAATATTAAGTTTAGTTTATCAAATAGAATATATAAATGTGAATAAAAACTATTTTTAATGAGGGTTCTCCATCAAAATGTGTCAAAACATCCTTTTAAAAATATTATAGTATTTTATGCTTAAAATTGGATTCATTATCATTTAAAGCCTCTTAAATTTATTGGATAAATGGTAAATCATTTAAAAATATGTATAATTATATTTTAGTTAGTCACGTACATTCCCCCCAATAGAATGATTATGCGCTGACTACCATTTGAAATATAATTATTATTATTGTATTATTTTTTAGTATAACTCAACTTCATGTGTTACGTAAGATTTTAGAGAATCTTATTGTTGTGTTTTCGGAACACTATTAGACAAAGTGTTCTATTCAATATCAAATCAATATATTATTCTTAAATATTAACAGATATGAGAATGTATTATTTTATAAATACCAGGTTTGTTACAAAAAAGCTAATAAATCAACCCTGTTGGATATTTTAATAAATATGAAATTCACTTGTCTTGTGAATTTTTTGTACGAATTTAAAAACATTTAGTAAAATATTTTTTATTATAAAATATCAATAATGTCATTTTTATAACTATTAGTTTAATTTTATTTTGAAAATAATATAAATAACATGTCATTCTAATACAATCAATTCAAACATATTTACTATTTTATTTTTATCAATCAAATTACACAGAGAATATAAAATCCCATGAAAACATAACATCTTGAATTTTTAGAACCATATACTAATTTTTTTTCTTCTATTGTACTAGCGTTGAGCCCTTATAATGTAATAATTTAATGTAATTGTATGATCCCAAAAAATTAAAAAAAGTCATAAAAATAAATAAATAAATTTTTATATAAACATTAATATTCAATTAATATGTATATTTACAGACATATATGTAATTAAAACTAAATTAATATATTAATTTACATTTTTTAGCTATACACAACAACAACACAATAACATGGATGAGTTACAGGTTATATAAATGAACAATTGATATATATTCATAAGAATCATCAATAATATTAAATATTTATTCCCCAATTACAAAAAATACACATTCTTTATTAGATGATATATTTATGATACCAAATTTAACTTTTCTAATGTTTTGAAAATGTTGTATGAACATTAAAAATGATTAATGTTTATCATGAGAAATTTATAATTTATATGGTTTCATTTATAATTATAATATATATTTTTTATATTATTTTAAATTAATTTTTATATATTTTTAATAAATTTTAATATCATAGTTATGTGTTGGGGATATTATAAATTAACTTTTAATTTCTAGGAACTATTTTTTTCAATTAATCATCATTTTAGCATCATTATAAAAAATACAATAAATTAATCGTTGGATAAATTTATCATATTGAAACAAAAAATGAATTCAATTTCAAAAAATTAAGATCTTTTAAATAAAATAAATTACTATTAATAATAACATGTAAAACATAATGAATTTTTTTTATAAAAAGTACATTTTAAGCCCAAAAATGAACTAATACCACAATCATGTATAAATATTATTATAAACTAAATAATAAGATACTTTAAATTAAAATATAATTATATTAATTTAATATAATATTCAATGAACAATGGGACATATCAAGGAATATAAATTAATTTTTTTCAAAATTAGTATATTTCACTATTAGCTGAAAAATTAATATTTTAGAAAAAATCCAAAAATATAACTTAATGAAAATTTTTATATGATAATTTCAATAGTGGTAAAAAATTTATATAATAAAATTTGAATAAATTTGAATAAATTATTTATAATAATCACAATATAAATTAATAAAAACCATTTTTTAAGATAACATATTTTTTATTAATAAAATGACTTGACCAGAAAATTGTGTACACATTTCATCATAATTAATAAATATATTTAAATTGAGTATAAACTTTATATATATATATTGTAATTTTATTTTTCCAATTCATATACTCCAATTTAATAGATTTGGTATAACATTAATGTTAAATAAATAACAAATTATAGTTCTTTTAATCTCACTGTTGTGTGTTCTATACATTATTGAATTTACTATTGTTTTGAAATCATAGATTGTTACAATAATAAAAAATAAGATCTATATATGTGAGGAAACAAAACAATACCATGTTTTAAATATCATTTTATATTAAAAACTATTTTGTATAAAAAGTAAATGTTTTTAGAGGGGTAGTGACCAATATTCTATTGAGATCCTTAAACATTTCATTACATTTATCTATCAAAGTAAGTTGGATTCATTGGGATTTAACATGGATTGAGGATTTAACATTAATGAATAGTTCCTCAAACCAAATTTATTATATCAATAAAATATAATAAAATAGTGTATCAATGTTATAATGGTTGTATGGTGTCATTACTCTATTACCTATATCCTTAAAGGGGTTGTAAATATTCCGACACATTTGATTACATGAACCAAGAATGGTGTTATCTTCAAATATAAATAAAATGTAATAAATTTAGCCTAAATTTTATACTTTTTCAATATATTTAGTAAAATAAGAAAATCATCTTCATGTACATCTTTTCTCATAGAATATATGTGAATATCAACTTTAATGACTACACAAAATTGATTTATATGATATTTAATCACATTAATAATCAGTTCCAGGATGATGGCAGGAAAAGTTGAGTCTGAATGGAGTCACTATGAATTTATAATTCCTATATCCTATATATAATGACTTATTTTAAATATCATTCCATTTTACCCTAATAGATAATATCTATATCGAAGGTGGAACATTGATAAATATTGATCCCCTTGTTACTAATAGAACAAGACAATAATATGGTGTAGAAGATACATTTTACAAATCATGATATTTTTAATATACAGATAATTAATGTTGAAATGCATTGATATATATTTAATTTTAAAAAATATTAAAAATTATTATATGGTGAAGAATAATGGTATAAGAAAACCTTCTATATATTCACTTAGAATTTTTTCTTTATTTTCTCTAGATCGATCGAGTTCATCTTATAATGTGTCTTTTATTGAGTAATTACACAATATATTAATTATTTTGCAACCTCATCCTCATGATTTGGAGGTATAATATAAATATTTTCCAAAAATATATTGATATATTCACACACAATACAAATATCCATAATATCATTGTTTTATCCATCCATATGAGAAAAATACAACTCATAATTGGGTTATAAGACCCATATAATTGATTTCATTTTCATATATAGTTCATGGTCCTCCAATTTTGGATATATTATTATATGTGGATTATGGATAGGAATTTTTAAATAACTATCATGAGAATTAATAAAGTCTCTAGTTTGAGAGAACAAAACCACGGTTAAAATCCCCTTAAATTCATCTAATGAGATGAAAATAAATATTTAAAGATGAATATGAACTTAATTTTTATATTATAAAGGATTTATGGGATTGGAATAAATTCATAGTACCACTACAATTTTTCACTAATAATTCAATATCAAACAATTGGGATTACTATTTGATGTATTATTCCTACATATTATTGATTGAGGTGAACAAGAATAAACTAAGTCATTTTCAATTCTAGAGTCAAATATAAGTGAAACATTCACCACATCCTTATAATGGACCACTTTAATATTCAGTATGGCATTGGATTTACACATTTCCCATGTTTTTAGATGTGTTTGATAGTGATTTCCCTCAATTACTCTTGAATTTGTGCAGTAGTTAGTGTAATGATGATTTGTAGTATGGTTGGGGAATTTTATTGTGGTTTACCTTAATCCATATCCTTGGTACAAATATTCATATCTCTTTAGAATTTATGTGACAAATGGATATCTCTTCCAGACATGAATAATTTTATATGTCCACATAATAAAATTTTTTATATGTTTCTTCCTACATTTACGACATGTTGGAATATTAATTTATATTCCTCCATGGCTTTTGTCATTGAATTTTTTTCAAAATGACATTTTTCAATTATAGTACCCAAAATCCTATGAATAATGAGAGTCTCCAATTACCATTTCCACCCTGATATCACATAGAAAAATATATTAATAGCTACCAAAGTGCATTGCAGTAAATTCTTTTTATAGGCTTTGTTTTAAACTACTATAGATATTATTGATTTTTATTTTATGTACGGTGATAAATACTAATCCGTATATTGATGAATTAAGAAATTTTCATCTTAGATTCCCATGTAAACATCACCCTTTTTTAGAACCATTGATTTCTTATCTATTTTTTGTTTCAAGAGTTTTCTTAACATATATGTTGAAAATTTCATTCATGTAAATATCCAATTCCATGGATTCATTTAATTATCTGAACTTATATTTTTAATCAGATCCCATCATTGATCAACCACACCGTCAAAAGTATTTATAATTAAAATAACATCTCCATGCTCCAAATAATATATCATGGATAGTATTTTTTCTACTTACATGCTCTACTACTCAATAATAGTTGTGTCTAAAGGCCCACAAAAAGATGGTGGATGTTTTATCATGTATGAATCAATGAATATTCTTCTTTCATATCATTTTGAGTAAATTTATTTGATTAATGTAATTATTTATATCTTTATATTGTTATTTGAGCATGGAAAATTATTTTTTATTGTAGCTACAATCGTATTCTATTTCTCATTAGTGAAATTGATGAATTATCAATGAAACTCATAGTTAACTCAAATAAACAACGATCTATATACTGAGTAAAAAAAGTGTTTTTTTGAGTATCATAAAAAAATAATGAGAGTAAAAAATCAAATTATAATGAAAATATATCATTTAAGGTTCGTACTACATCAATATTGGTTCCCCATTAGTTATTTTTGATTCCAACCAATTATTATTAATTTACAAATAATTCAAAATAACTAAACCCCACTATAAACATACTTTCATATTACATCATATTATATAAATTTTCATTACATGTCATAATAAATCACACCAATTATTATAAAGGATTAGTGAATTTAGATATTATAAATACAAAAAGTCATATTTTACAACAGCTGCAACATATCCCAATAATAGTTTTCGTGCATGATACCTTTTTGAGATATAACACATAATTTTATCATTTTTAACATGTGAATTGGAAACATGGGAAAGGGTTACCTTAAATGTCAAAAATGGTTAATCTTGAGAAAAAATAATCAAACATCATAACTGAGCATTATATAAACATGTGGATATTATAACTCCATCAAGGTGCATAGAAATAGAATATGATAAATATAATCAATAAAGCATATAGTATAAATCTTTTCTCATGTCATTGTATTTTTGGAAAAACATAATTCTTGAGAAATTAGGGTCCATAAATATTATTCAATTATCATGACCCATAAAAAATCATATTCATAATAATTTCAAATATAAATATTCCAATAAAATCATTTTTTTTTTGAGTAAAACTACCAAGACCATCATCCCCTTAGAGAAAGATCCCCATAAATGAAATGTTTTGTACCATATCTGTGGGATGATGGATTAGGAGAGAAATTTATTTTCCAAATGCATTGGGATATATAATTATGATCCCACCTATAAAATAATTAAAACCATACATATTATTTCTACATGATCATAATATCATTCATAATTCCCTCAAAAATAAATTAAACTATTGAAACAAATGGTTTTGTTGAATCATTGAATATTCTTTATCATAATCCATCTATAGAAATAAGGTAGAACATATTAATATAAAATATCCTTGGTAAATCAAAAGAAACATAAATAGATATACACATAGAATATAACCCATTTTAAGAGAGGATTATATAACTACATTAAAAAAGAAGAAATATTCTTTTTTTAGGGATTATTTTTTCAAAAATGAAAAATACATAAAAAGGGGAATCTATTATATAGGATAAAATTCAAACAAAGAGATTAATGTTTATTATTAACACTATTATAAAATATGAAAAATTAACTCATGGAGAATGAATTTAAAAAGGGTGATTGTTTTCAATCTATTATAAATAGATTCATATATTATAGAAAAAACCATACCAAAAATTTTAAAATAAATTCCATTAAAAAAATCATGTACATTGAAAATGAACCTAATTAATCTGAGATATATAGGTATAAAATCCATACAAAAAATAAGTAATATGGATATTGAATATAAATATTCTTGAACAACAAAAAGAGATCTCAAGGGAAATACTGCCAAATTTATTTTCACAATAATTGTGATCCAAAGAGAGAAGAAATTGTATAAAAAATATTAAAATTAATAAAAAATCATAAAAAAATATAATGGATTTTTCATGTGAATAAACAATTAACCTAAGTGGAATATTTAATATAAATAATTTTACATTTAAAATGAGATTGATAATTAAACCCATACCTTTACTCCCCACATACATGAAATAGATTTAACCTATCATATAATGAACAAAAACATATTAAACACTTATATAAAAATCATAATCTTATATATTAGAATTTATATAATTAATTAGAATCATTCATTATATATATAATTTATGGTTATTGATTAATTTCATAACCAGATCTTAATAATTTTTATTGTATAATACAAGTTTCATAATAGTTATATTCTTCTATGTTTTTTGATACCAAGTTAAGAAATCAATGTATATTAAATAAATGGAATAATTTATATATGATTATCTATTCAATGTCATGTTTTATTTTTGGGATTTATGGGTTTGTTTTACAAGAATAGAATATTTGTTGAATATTTTTCCTATAATTTATATATTATTGTGAGTTTCTTAATATTGATCATTAATCTTTTTCACATACATACAAATACAGATTCATGAAATATAGTAATTATTGATATGATATATTAGAAATATTAATTCATTGATAATTATTTGTGGTGAAATTGATGATGTTGGTACAAATTTTTTTATATATGTTATTGAACCCACCAAAATAAGAATATGCTTCACTAACTCACAAGTAATAGTATAGAGTTATATAGTTCTAATATCATTTTCTCTGTATAATAATTATATTTATATATCATCATAATCATATAAAAAAATATTTTTAAATATTCTATATGATAGGTTAATTAATAATGTTATAGAAATACATAGATCCTAATTAGATTAATTCTCTCCCTCTCGACATGGGATCCTCATGAAAGAAAGACATGTGATTGATTTTTGTAAATTGAAATATTTAAATATATAAAAAGGGTTTTGGAGAGTGTAAATCAGTATGTATTAAATATATAATGAATTTTTTTCACGGTTTGGGAGGGTAAGAGGGGATTCGTTTATATGTGACTTTTAGGTGGTATTTCCAAACATATCCATTCATTAATAAAAAATAATTTCAACTATAAATGAAATTAAATAAAATATTCATAACAATGGAGGTGAGATATTTTTTAAAATTAATTATTTACACATAAATTTATATATAGAGTTTTATGGTTTTTTTACCAATACAACACTGTTTAACATACTTTTACCTCATTTTACCTTACTGTGGTATTTTAATTTTTTTTATAGTGACTTATTTTTTTCCAAAAAAAATGTAAACTCATTAACTAATTTTGATATTATTATTACATATTTTAAAACTATTAATTGTAAATTTAAATAAATATTATGATTTTAACATTAAAATAAAAACAAAAAAATTATACAAAGTATTTCCATCAATTACTAATTATGTAAACTTTATATATTCTAAATCATATTTTATTTGAATTATCTACCAAAATATTTTTGAAATATATTTTTTCGTTTAATAATTACATTATATTAATAATTAATGAGTGTTCAGTTTTTTTAATTAAGATAAATATATTAAAACATTTAATGAAATGTTGTTATAAAAATTTCATTTTTAACAAGAAATAATTTTAACCACGTCATATTAATTATTCAACCCGTTAATTTACATTATTATATATATATATATAATGATTTAATAAATTTTTTTTGTTATATGTCGATATCCTTTAATGATTATTATGAATAACTAAGGATATACTTTAATGATAAAATGTTAATTATGACTATGGATGGATTATGATCATGGTATGAAAACAATTTCATGATACAAATTTCATTCCAATGATTTAATTAATATAAGATAGAATTATTGATGTTTCCAAATTCACATGGAATACATATGTGTAGGTTTTTGTCATGTTATGGGTGGCCACAAAATTAATTATCCCTCTAATGCATTAGGAAAATAATTATCTTGTTAGATGATTAAGAATTGGGTGGGAACCAAAATCCTAGTTCGATTTTTCTACTAATTGATGGGTATCCCAATAATCATTCAAATATATAAAGTATTAGGAAAAAAATGTCATTATTTATTGGGTATTAAACACAATCCATTATGAGGCTTTTCTAATTAAGTTGGTGGTGATGGAATTAAGAATTGATAGAAGGAATGATATTTTTCTTCTTATGTGTATGCAACATTATTTTACATGTGCTTTGTTTTGATTTATCATGGTTATTAACTTGTTATTACACAGTATTATTTCTCCAAAAATATGTTAATGAAAGGCCTTATTTCATGGGTAATTATTAATTTTATATGTTTGTTTGGGTATTATTCTATAACGTTATGTATACACATCTAGATTATATTATCATACGCCCATGTTTATACTAAACACACTCATGATATTCTAATGTTTTCTATCATATTTTCCATTACTGAACATCTGATCTCAACCATTATCATGTTTACATTCCCTTGAATATTTCATAAAATTAGTTAGTTATGTAAGAAATCATTAAATATAATAAACATATTAATTCAAGGTTGTGATTTATTAATATATATTAATATTATTCATATAAAATGATATAAAATTATTTTTTTGTGCATAAATTTCGACTGATGGTATCAATGTATGATAAAGTTAATTATGGGAATAAATATATTATGAATAAGTGTATGGAAACATAATCAACCTCTTATTAACCAAATGTGATGTAGGATGATACAAAAATGTCCTAGGATGAAATGAAGGTTTTCGAATTTTTGATATGATATGATTAGTTTTATTAGTCATATGATTTCGTAATATATTTATTGTTTTTAATAGTAACACATTCCATTTTGGCTCTAGTCAACAGATGTAACTGACAGTAATTGAAATTATAATTTGTTTGATAGATAATACCATGTTTTGTAAAAGGTGAAGAAAATGGGATGAGTTTTATAGAATAAAATATTCTTTATAATCTAACTCATAAGAATCATGTTATGAACAACATGAAAATTGAATGTTAGTATAAAAACATAATAAAAAGTCTTGTAAAAGTGAAAACTATATAATAATTAGATAACTATAAATGATCTATAAATTTTTTCTAATTGTAAAAACGTAAATTGGTGAATCTATTTAATACCATAGTTTATTTGGAAAAATGATTATAATGGGTTTTTTTAGGAAACTGAAATGATAATAATAATGAAGGAATGAAAATTAATCATCTTATATGTGTAAAATATAGGAAGAATCATGTGGTAAATTTCAATAATGTGAAAGGTAAATTATTCATGTGTGGAAGTGATAGGGAGAAAGAACTTGATTTAGAAATAGATATAAAGAATACAACTAAATAAATTGATAGAAATATGACATATCCTAACCCACCACCCACACTACAATCCTTCTATTGTAATGATTACGGAAATTAGGCCAACCAGTGAACTTATAACACCCCTAGTATTTCTAAAAATAAATAGAAATTAATGGACCTTTGTTTTATGTAGATATTTTTAACTAGCCTTTATAACATAACTTTTCCACTTATATGTTTTGAATTTCAAGAAACTATCATCTAAAATTGGGATCAATATGTTATTTAGAGTATATTGGAACCAACTTGTTTTTTTGTTGAATAATGACATATCCTTATGAATTGGAATATGAATAGTAATATTACGATTATGAATAGTAAATTTAATTATTATTTTGTTTTCTTAAGTCTTTTAGATAATGACATATTGTTTAA
This sequence comes from Viscum album, assembly GCA_963277665.1. Classification (NCBI taxonomy): domain Eukaryota; kingdom Viridiplantae; phylum Streptophyta; class Magnoliopsida; order Santalales; family Viscaceae; genus Viscum; species Viscum album. Next base: position 605,787,673 of record OY728122.1, read on the forward strand.
TTTCTCAATGTGATATAAAAGCAGTTAGTGTTTTTAAATAATTAATTTTTTAATTAAGTATGATTTTATTTAAAAATTCAATTAAAAAAATTAGAAAATTATTTCAAAAGATGGACTTCATTTTCGAATTCAACACATCAGTAAATGGTTAGGGTGAATTTTGGGAATTTTTCTGAAATAGTTGATTATTCGGTGAGTAGTAAAAAATAATGTTCTTAGTTTCGGTGTGTTAATAAAATAATTAATGATATAATAATGATGTCAGAAATCTTGTAGAACTGTGTATAGTTAAATAATATGTGAGGTGTCCCAATTGGAATTTACCATGGGAAAATACCATGGAAAACCCCATGGTATTGCTAATACCACTCATGAGGTGTCCCTTGGATATTATTAAAATATTTCCTTACATTTCCTATAAATACCAACCCATTCCTTCAATAGCTTCATTCCCAATTCCTCCTCAACAAAGCTATGGCCTCCTTACCTTCTTATTTTTCCTCCCACGGTTTCCTCAAACCCCCAAGGTCCCACCATTCATGTTCTATGGGTTACTCTACAAGGTAAGAAAATTCTCAATTTCCTTCTTTTTTCAATTCATGTTCTCTTTTATTATGTATAACATTCATGTTTCCATATCGTGATCTTATTTTTATCTTGTTCTGGATATAATATATATTATGTTTCATTTCTGTATGTGGGACCCTTGTTCCTCTCTATTTAATATTTTCTAAAACCATGTTACGTAGCCTTTAGGCTGCCGAATATTTGTACAGGATTTCTCAATTACATTTGAATTTTGAGTTCTATTGTTTTAAAATTATTTATTCATTTATTCATACACAAGTGGCATGAAATCTCAGAAAATAATGTATCTTATGGATGTTCTCCTGTTCATGTAAAATTCATCATCATTTTTTTCTCGTCTCCCACTTATTCAAGGATTAAAAACATTGTCCGTGATGTTTCGAATTACCAACATCAAGGACAATGTGATTTCAATTTTCATTAGCTCTTTCAAGTATGGAAATGAAACCATTTTTATGGTTTAAAAATGTTATAATATATGTATTATTTCTCATCCATGATTCTGGAATTATTTTTTAATCATCTTTTAAATTTATAAAACAAAATGAAGTGGTTATAATCAATGAACCACTAAAATTATCTAAATGAATATCATTAATGTTCCAACTTATGAATCATCCTCATGTAATAATTAAAAATGATAAATGGTAGAATTTATTTTCTGGGATATATATAAATACCACTTCATTCAAATTCTAAATTTTCACTTCTAATAGACAAATATGTACACCATGAACCAATCATAGAAATCATGTAAATTACTCACACAAAAACAATTCAAGTAGCAAAATACTAAAAATTTAATAGAAAAATGATGTTATTAAATGATATTATTATATGTTATAAACATGAGAACTTATCGTTAAAATTCTAATAAGACTCGGTTATCCATTATAGAAGAGGTTCAAACATGTTGGAATTAAGACAAACCCGATGCATGAGAATTTTTCACCCGATTTCCATTCTTTGGGTTAACATTCTACAGCATTATTTATGTGCTATTTAAATTGTTTGTGTTATGGGTTCTATTTATATTATGTTTTATAATGTGTATTTATAGTATATATACATACTCCATCAACTCTAATATGTCTCTTTTCTGTTGAAAAATATTTATAAGGTTATTTTCATTAAAAATCCTCATTTAATTTTTTTTAACAAAATTCAAAAGTAATATTTTTATTCTATTATCCATGTTGTATGGTAATGTTTTGGTTATATGGAATTTTTAATTTGAATGGTGGGACCTATTTTTTTCTTCAATTCAATGGGTTTGTGTATGTTGTAGGTTAGCTTTAGGGTTTCTACAAGTGTAACTGCGATGGTTACATAAATTGTAAGGTAGTCATGAGCGTTACAAATTATAAGATAGCTGAGAGGGTTACTAGATTATGTAAGTAATTCCCAAATATAAATTTATGATTTTATTTATTATATCATGATTTTTGGTTGATAGTGTGTAAATCTCATGTTTCACTATGTAAGTATATATGGGTGACAATCAAGTCCTTTGAAAATGCATTCATACATTACGAGTATTCAAGGAGTAATGTGATCTTTCTTTCATTTCAATCCCTTAATAAGATTTTTTCTCATCAAAAGTTTTAAAATGATTTTCATAGTTTAATGTATGTTTATGAAAAAGAAAGAATCCATGTTAAATTTTAAAGAATTTCCAAGGAGTAATGTTTAAGTTTTAATGTTTTATATATTTTGAAAAAAATGGAAACTATTTTTATGGTATCCACTTTGTAATATTTTGTAATGTTATTAAAGTAGTGTACGAATTCTCTAAAGTTATAAACATGAAAATATACTCAATGTAAAAAGGATGTGAATTCTTTACTAAATTTTTGATTATGTATGTAATAAGGCTGGGTCCATATAGTTGGTATCAGAGGATGATTTAGATATCATTATGGTTTACGATGATGATAAAATATTACTGTAAATGATATTTACTCTATAATTAAATTGAATTGTTTATAATTTAAATATTACCATGTCTCTTCATCTGTGATATGTTAGTTCAGAATGGTTGTGCGCAGAAGGAACATGGATGCTGAAGAGGAGAGGCACTGACAGAATGAAATCATTCCGGATTTATAACCCGGAATGGTAGGGATTGGAATCGATCAGTTTGTGACAGTAATGGCTCAGTTAACATGATAGTAGTGGAACATTTAATGAGACAACATCCTCCTTCATTCAATGGATATTCTGACCCAATAGTAGCTAAAGGTTGGATCAAAGACCTTGAAAATATATTTGATGTTATGGGATTTTCAAACAATCAATGTGTAGGTCTTTCCATTTATTGTTTTAATGGGTATACTGATAAATGGTGGTCAATGGTAAGGAATATCAAGGATAGATATGATTTTTATACATTAGAGTGGGATGAATTTAAAAGACTTTTCCATGAAAAATGTTTTCCTAAGGTGGTGTGACATAGAATGGAGAAGAAATTCCTTGAATTAAAATAGAAGGAGGAAGATTCAGTGGCTGTATATTAAGAAAACTTCATCTGACTAGCGAGTTATGCTCCAAATCGTATTGTTGATCTTGATAGAAAACTCAAACGCTTTTACACTGGATTGAGGCCAAGGTATCGAAGGGAGTTGGCCTCCAATGAATTGAAAAGTTATGAGAAACTTGTCTGATGTGATGAGAGGGTAGAGATGGAGTTTTATGATGATTACATGCATTTTGGAGATAAAGAGAAGAAGAGGTCTAGATGGCCGATAATGGGTATGAATCAACTAAAGAAATCTGATTATAAGCATATCCAATTTATAGTTTGTGAAAAGTGTGGAAAGAAGCACCCTGGGGAATGTCTTTGAAAAACTAGGAAGTGTTTTAAATGTTGTATGTTTGGACATATGTCCTGAGATTGAAATGAATATTATCCAAATACTAATCCTAATAATCAAACTATAAAGTGTTTTAAAATGTGTTGAGATGGTTCCTTAAGAAAATGCCTACCCAAAGAGAGATATGAATGATGCAACAAAGCCAGACCTCAAGTAGAAAGGTGTAGTAAGATCCTTTGCGACTATGTGATCATATGTTAGGGATTATAATGATGTTGTATCAGGTAAATTTTTTGTTCACTCAGTTTTTTCTAAAGAATTGATTGATATAGGGTCTACACATTCCTTCATCTCTGAATTTTTTTGGTAAATTGGAAATATCACCTCAACAAATGTGACCCGAACTTGTTGTAGAAACACCAAGGAAAAATGTTTTAGAAAAGAAAAATTATATGAATAATTTTATTGTGGTTTGTGGAATGATTGTACAAGAATACCTTGTTGTTTTACGCTTTTTTGAGTTTGATGTTATTCTGGTTGTGGATTGGATTTATGAATATCACGCTAAGATTGACTATAGATCTAAAGAAGTTGTTTTTCAAAATGAGTTTTAGTTTGTATACAAGAATGAACCCATACAATTAAAAACATATCAAGAAGCTAAGAAACTATTGAAATAAGGAAATGAATGTTATCTTGCTCAGATTGATGAAAACATGGGAACTATTCAATTTAATTTTTTGTCAGTGGTAAATGAATAACTTGATGTTTTTCCAAATGGGTTACCCGGATTCATACCTGCTCGAGAAGTCAAATTCAGAATTGACTTAGTTACTGATGCTTTGACAATTTCAAAACCCCCGTATCATATGACTCCAATAGAACTTCTTGAATTGATAAATCAGTTGCAGTATTTTCTTGACAAAGGCTTCATTACTCCTAGCACATCACCATGGGGAGATCCTGTTTGTTTTGTTAAAAAGAATGATTGTTCCATGGGATTTTACATTGATTATAGATCATTGAATAACATCACTATTAAAAAAATAATCCCTTTCTTCATTTTGATCAATTTTTTGATCAGCTCCAGGGAGCTCTATACTTTTCCAAGATTGACTTGATATTTGGATGCAATCAAATGATGGTGAAGGAGGATGACATCCTGAAAACAGCCTTTCATACTATATATGTGCATTGTGAATTCTTTGTTATACTGTTTGGATTAACTAATGCACATGTTGTATTCATGTACGTTATGAGTAGAGTATTTAATGAGATCTTTGATAAGTTTTCGTTTGTATTTATTGATGATATTATGGTAATTTCTAAAAATAAAGAGGAGCATGAAAAACATATAAGGGTTGCTTTACAAACATTAAATGGAAGGAAATTGTATGTAAAATTCATCAAATGTAATTTTTGGTTGCCAAATATTTCTTTCCTTGGGAACATTGTAAATAAGGATGGAATAAAAGTTGATCCTTCCAAAACAAAAGTAGTTAATGAATGGCCCAGACCCACAGATGATACAGAGATTCGCAGTTTTCTTGAGTTAGCAGGTTATTACACACTGTTTGTTATGAGCATTTCACGGTTATCTATCCCAATAACAAAGTTAACACAAAAAGGGGTTAATTCTTTTTGACATAGGAATGTGAGGTTTTTTTCAAGAACTGATGAAGAGAATGGTGAATGCTTCATTTTTGGCCTTACCATAATAGAATGGTGAGTTTTTAATCTGTAGTGATGATTATTTGAAGGGACTTGGTTGTATCTTGATGCAGAATGATTAGATAATTGCATATGCTTTCAGAGAAATTAAACCTCATTAGATAAATTATCGAACACATGATTTGGAATTAGCAGCTATGGTTGTTTATTTGAAAAATTAGAGGTATCATTTTTACGGAACCAGATGTAAAATATATACGGACCATAAATGTCTGACGTATATATTCAATCAGAAGAAATTAAACATGAGGCATTGAAGATGGATATAATTGATAAAGGATTATTACTTCATAATAAATTACCCTCATGGGAAGGAAAATAAATTGGTGGATTCCTTTAGTTGGAAACATCCTGCATCATTAACAATGATACGTTTGGAACATGATCCCTTGATTAATGATTTGATGAATTTTGGAATAGAAGTTGTTGGTGTAGGAAATAACTATTTTCGGTTTTAGGTAGTAGTGCAGTCTATGTTGTTGGACAAAATTAAGCCAGAGGAGGAAAAATACCACGATCTACATAAAAAGGTAGAATTTGTTAGAAAAAATTTGTTTCCAGAATTTATTCTTGATAAAGATTGTGTTTTGAGATTTGTTAAAAGGTTTTGTGTATCTTGTGATTCCTAGTTGAAGAAAGAATTGTTGTGTGAAACTCATAGTTCTCCATTTTCTGTTCATCCTAGTAGTACTAAGATGTAATGAGAACATCAGGAGTATTATTGGTGGGGGGAATGAAAAATGATATTGTTGATTTTACCAAGAAATGTTTGACATGTAGATAGGTTAAAGTAGAGTGGCAGTTTCTCTATTGGATGATTTATCCTTTTCCAATGCCTGAGTGGAAGTGGGAAAATGTATCCATGGGCATTGTGGTAGGACTACCAAAGACTTCCCGAGGTAACAATGCGATTTGAGTTATTATTGATCAGCTAACAAAGACTTCACATATATTTCTATTCAAGATACAATGTCTTTAGATCATATTTCTTGATTGTTCCTTATGGAGATTATCAGGTTACATGGAGTTCCTCATTCCATTATATCTGACCGAGATCCCCAGTTCACTTCTATATTTTGGAAAGGAATTCAGATGTCATTTAGCATAGTGTTAAATTTCAGTACAACATTTCATCCTAAATCAAATGGGCACTCAAAATAATCAATTCAAACATTGAATAATATTCTTCAAGATTGGTCAATTGACTATCAGAGAAGTTGGGATCAACACATTTCTTTAGTTGAGTTTTCTTATAATAATAGTATTCATTCTAGTATTCATATGGCACCTTTTGAGGCCTTGTATGGGAAGCAGTGTCAGACTCTAGTGTTTTTGGATGAAGTTGGTGAAAGAAAGTTGATGGGGCCAAAATTAGTAGATGAAGTAGCTGAGAAAGTGAGGATGATCTTGCAACATTTGATGAAAGCATAGAGTAGGCAGAAAAGTTATACAGATAACAGAAGGGAAGACTTCTATTTGGAGGTTGGTGACCATATTTTCCTTAAAATTTCAAATTGGAAATGTGTGATGCGTTTCGGTAAGAAAGGGATGCCAAGTACACGGTTCATCGGTCATTTTTAAATCATAGAGAAAGTTGGAACAAAGGCATACCAAATAGTATTGCACTAGATTTTGTCTCATGTACACAATTTTATTTATGATTTGAGGTTGAGAAACCATGTGCCATATTCATAACATGTTTTGAGCCCAGAAGCAGTTCAGCTAGAAAAGAACCTTTTATATGAAGAGAAACCAGTTCAGATTCTTGATCGAAGGGAACATGTATTTCCAAATAAGGTAATCAACCATGATACATTTTTGGGGAGAAACCACGTTGTTGAAGAAGCAACAAGGGAGTACGAAAATTATATGGGGAAAAAGTACCCTCATTTATTTAGTAATTAAATAAATTGTGACGACATAATTTCTAAATGGTAGGGATAATGTAAAACCCCACTTTATTTAAAAAAATTAATAGAAATGCATAGAACATTGTTTTAAGTAGTTATTTTTATCTATCTTTTATGACATAACTTTTTCTCATCTATGTTTTTAATTTCAAGAAACTATCATCTAAAATTGGGTTCTGTATGTTATTTGGAGTCTATTGGAACCAACATGTTTTTTGGTGAATAGTAACACAAACATATGAATTGTAATATCAATAGTAATATGACCCTAATGAATTTTAAATTGTATTATTATTTTACTTTCTATAGGCCTTAATATAATGACTTCTTGTTTAATTTCTCAATGTGATATAAATGTAGTTATAGTTTTGAAATTATTTTTTTTTTCATTAAGTATGATTTTATTTAAAATTTAATTTAAATATATTTAGGAAAATATTATCAAAAAATGGACTTCATTTTTGAATTCTACACGTTGATAAATGGTTAGAGTGAATTTTGAGAATTTTTCTCAAATAGTTGATTATTAGGTGAATAGTAGAAAATTAAAAAAAAAATTCGCTGTGTTATTGAAATCATTAATGATGTAATAATGATGTCATAAAACCGGTCGACTTGTGTATAGTAATGTAAGATGTGAGGTGTCCTGTGTGGGTTATACTATGCGAAAATACCTTGGTATAGCCCATAGTTTTGCAAATACCACTAATAAGGTGTCCCTTGGAAATTATTAAAACATTCCCTTACATTTCCTATAAATACCAACCCATTACTTCATTAACATAATTCCCAATTGCTCTTCAATGATGCACTGGCCTCTTTACCTTCCTAGTAGTCATCTTAAGGTTTCCTCAATCCCCCAAGGTCACAATCTTCATGTTCAAAGGGTTACTCTACAAGGTAAAAAAACTCATAATTGCCTTGTTTTTCAATTCAAGTTCGTTTTAATGTGGTATAACTTTCATGTTTCCATACAATGTTCTTATTTTCTTTATGTGGTTGATATACTCTCTATTATGATTCATTTATGGATGGGTGCCCCTTGTCCCCTCTCTTTTGAATATTTTCAAAAACCATGATGTGTAGCCATTAGGATGCAGAATTTTTTTAAGGGATTCCGCAATTATTATATTATTTTGAGTTCCATTCTTTTATAATTCTTTCTTCATATCTTATTACAAAAGATTTAAAGGCCTGGAAATACTGTGGAAATGTTTTTCTTAAATACATGGAATTTTTATGAGTCGGCGATAATTTACTGTGCTTGATTCCGAGGACCGGTGTGCCGGAGTCAATTTCTGAAGTTATGTTCGTGTACGTTCTGTAAACGTACGAGAGGGATTTAATAAAATTTGAACCGGTTCTTGAAATTTAAATCTTAGGGCACCGTTGAGCTCACAGCGTTGGTGATTTCATAGTGAGACATTCACTGCAGTTGTGTACTATCTGGAAAGGGAGTTAGTTTTTGGGGTTTGTAAATAGATTAAATAAAAATAAATTGTAAACTTTATTTTCATTTTATGGTGGTTAAAACCTACAATTGAAGGTTATTGGTGGGGGCCACCATATCATAACCTCCCGTGAGAGGTTATGGTGGTGGGGCCCACCCGCACATAACCTACCTTGGGAGGATATTATTTAGTGGGGCCCACCCGAGCATCTTAACCCCTTTTAACTCCCCTTTAATTAATTGGTACTCCTCACCTCCTCTAATTTTGAATTTGATCATTTTCTTTTCAATTAGTTAAATGAGTTGTCTCATTTAATTAAACAAAATAATTCGGATGGTTGTGCCAACAATTAATAGACATATTCATATATTATTTTTTTGGCATCTGTGTATAACATTAGGGAGATAAATAATTCTCCCATGAAGAACGCTTCCTCTGCCAATGAAGAAACTTCGGTTGAGGGATGAAACCTTCACCCATGAAAAATACCGACGATGTCATCATTGACTTCAACTACTCCTAACTCTCCTTCCACCGTCAACGAACGGCAAGAGAGGTAGGGGGAATTGAATTGTTTTTGTACCCCTTCTTCATCGTTCAAGTTATGGAATGTGAGTCGCTAGTTTATATCATTGTAACGACAAGGGATCAGACCACACGAAAATTCCCCGACCCTCCCTCTTTGTTATTCTCATTTTTTAGTGACGGTTGTGGCGCAAGGGTCGTGAGAGGAACCAGTGGCGCAAGGGTTGTCGGGTAGCCGGAGGAGCGTGGCGTCGTTGTGAAGCATTTAGAACCAGGCTGTGACTAGGAGGGTCGCGACGGTGCCATCACACTGCACTAGAAGAGGGAGCCGCGTCCACATAGGTTGCGATGGTCAGACAGGCTGGGTGCTGCGCCGTCACACCGCGCCAGAGATGAACTGCGGCCAATGGTCGGGGCGGAAGGAGGAGGGCGGCCGGTTGAGCCGGCCGCCAGCAGGTGCACCACAGTCGGGACCCTTTGGCTCCCACGATCAACGACGGTAAGCCTCTCAGCCACAAGGGTCGTGCCACCAGTGGGTCGGGCCCCTGCGCGGGCCGGTCTAGGATAGACTCTGGTCTGGATCTGGACCCAGGTCAGGTCGACCTGAATCGTGTTAGGTTGGGTCGGTCTAGCTGGGTCGGACAAGACCCAGACCCAGTTTGACCCATTTCACATTTTCACCCATATCATCGGGTATGGGTGTCTGATCGAAGAACCATCTGTGGTGACAGAATTTTTAGAGGAAGAGCTTTTGCCATACCCCACATGAGGTTTGGACGTAGTTGGGGTATGGATGGGTTGGATTGAACATAAATCCAAACGGGCCCTCGGAGCGGAAACACCAATACTCACAGACCAAGCATCTGATTGATGCACCGTCTATCGTGTTGGGTTCCTTATGATGAGACAGAATTATGGAATACATCAAATCAAGACTTAGTGGTAGTTAGTGTATCGAAACTTGGATCAAGGTGCAGACCCTCCCAAAATCAAGCAAGCTGTGTGCGGGAACGCTATGGCTGGCTGAGACTGAGATGATAGGATCATACGTGGACCTACTACTGTACCATGATCCTCTATGGGTTTGACATCGATGATAATGTACCTGGATCCTCTGTGGGTTCGACAGTGATGGTACTGGATCAGGATCCTCCATGGGTTCGACATTGATGACATCTATATCCGGATCCTCTGTGGGTTCGACATCGTTGACACTGTTCCAGGATCCTACGTGGGTTAGATAGAGGATTAAATTTAGTGGCTACATATAATCATCTCTACGCATCAACATGAGTTGTATACTTGTGTGATCTGAGTCTTGACTTTCAATTGTTATCATCGAGATGATTGACTTTACTTCCTTTGTGAAATGGGTTGTTCTTGGGGTTGTGTGTTGGATCTGGTCTGTGATTGGTAACTTAGGTATATTTATGGGAATATACCTATTTATAGATGGTTGATACTTTATTATTGTATCTTATACTGTGTTTTATCCTTAGTTTATTCTGGGAGACCTTCGGCTGTCTCGGGGTCCCTTACTGAGTATTGTTATACTCACCCCTACACGGGTTTTTCCCGCACCTTGTTTTGTTCTATGTAGATGACGGTCAATAGTGATCGAGGCTGAGGGTGATAGATGGGACGCTTCTCAGAGCTGGTATATATGGGACGTACATCATGGAATAGTTTTTCAAGATCTATACCTACCCTTGGATTAATATTCCCTAGTGGACGATCCAGGAGCTATTTTCCATTTTTACTTGTACTTGTACATGTTGTTCAATTGGGTTTGTATACTGGCCCACTTACATTCAGTGCACCTATCATATCTATATTAGTAAATACATCTTATACTTCTTGTGTTAATACATTGTGTGTAACAGGTTTAAAGTCAATGCCTTCCCCTTTTATCAGGGATTCACCATTAGGGCTAGTCACCAGCCCCGGGCCTATGGAAGGCCGACATGGGGTAGTCCGGACACGTGCCCCGAGGATGGGTCATGACCCAAGTTGCATGAAATATATATAACTACTGTATATTCTGGATTTTTTCTTGTTCTTGGATAATTTATCATCGTTATTTTTCACCTCTCCCACTTATTCAATGAATAAATACTTTTTCCGTGATGTGGCGAATTACCGGCATCATGGATGATGTGATTTCAATTTTTATTAACTCATTCAAGTATGGTTATGAGACCATTTTTATGGTTGAACAAAGTTATAATATATGTATTATTTTTCACTAATGATTCTAGAATTCAATTTCAATAAAGGTTTTAATTTATAAAATGAAATGGGGTCATTGTTATCAAAGAACCCCTAAAATGATCTAATCTAACATCATTAATGTTGTAACTTATGAACAATCCTCATGTAGGAATTCAAAATGATAAATGTTATAATTTATTTTACATTATATATGTAAATACTATTACATTACAATTTTTTAGATTCTCTTCCAATCAACAGGAACGACCACCATGAACCAATCATAGAAATCATTTAATGAACTCACCCAAAAACAGTGCAAGATGAAAAAAACTATCAATTAATGGGTGTAATGATGTTATGAAGTGATAATATAAGATGATTTAAACATGAATTTTTATAATTTATATACTAATAACATGATTTTAACCATTATATAGTATTTCAAAACAATATGGACGTATGAAAAACATGAGGTAAGGGAATTATTAACTCGATTTTCATTCTTTGGGTTAACCTTCTACTTCATTATTTATGTGCTATTTAAATTTTCTGTGTGATGGGTTATATTATTATTATGTTTTTTATGTTTATTTACAGTATATATACATACTCCATCCACAATATTAAGTCTCTATTCAATTGATTAATTTTTATTAAGGGATTTTCATTAAAAATCCTAGTTTTAAATTCTATTTTTCAAAATTTAAAAGTAATGTCTTTATGCTATTACTTATTTTGTATGGTTTTGTTTTGGTTATTCGGAATTGTTTATGATGAAGGGTGGGACCTATTTTTCCCTCCAAAGCATTGGGTATGTGTATGTTGTAGGTCATCCATATGGTTACTCTATGTGTAACTACGATGGTTACAAAAATTATAAGGTAGCCATGAGGGATAAAAATTATAAGGTAGCAGAGATGGTTACAAGATTATGTATGTAATTTCCCCAGATACCATAATGATTTTATTTATGTTATCATGTTTTTTGTGGATCTTTTGTAAATATCATGTTACACTATGTATTTTTATATGGGTGACAAGCATGTATTTTTAAAATGCTTTCATACGTTACGAGCATTCATAGACTAATGTTATCATTCCTTTATTTCCACCCCTTACTATGATTCTATGCTCATCCCGTGTTTTTAAGTGACATTGACAGGTTAATGGATGAGTAAGACAAATAAGGAATCCATGTTAAATTTTGAATAATTGTCAACGAGTAATGTTTTTGTTTAAATGTATTATATATTTTAAAAAAATGGAAAATGTTTTTATGGTATCCACACTATAATAATGTGTAATGTTATGAATGTATTGTCCCAATTCTCTAATTCCATAAACTTTAAAAGATCCTAAATATATGAAGGAAGTGAATTCTTGACTAAATTCAAGATTATGTATGTAATAAGGCCTGATACTCAATGAAATAATACAATGTTTAATGATAAAAATCAATTTGAATAAAAAAATTCTATGGCGTTAAGCTAAATACTATAAAACCACAACTATATAAATAGGTGATGAGAATTAAGGTTTGAATATTACAATTATCATCAAATCCTTAGAAAAATGGAATTGTTTGATTCTTCATATACCAATGTATTTTTTTGGGAATTTTTCTAATTTCATACAATTAAAACCCTAATGGACAGATAATGAATATTAACAAAAATAATTTATCATACAATTCATTCAACACTATTCTATAACTCCCCTATGATATAATTTTTTGGTAATATTCTTCCTATTAATCTTATTGTTCTCCCTTTATTCAATATTGATGTTGTTTTGGGGATGACTTGAATCTCTCTATATAAACACCATATCAATTATTGGGTATTAAAAGACATTTTTCGTATCTTGAATCAATCTAGGATAGTCCATCAATGAGAGGATGACCATTTAAGGCCTGGAATCCATATTGTGTGACCCTTTTTTATGAAGATCATGGTTCTATAAGGAGGATAGTTGGGCTATAGACATGTTTGGATTCAAAATGATGGTAGTAAAGAGAATTTATGGTATAAATGATATAATTACAACATGTATGAGTTTTATGGATTAAAAGGTGGTTTAAGGATTCTATATGGTGATTTATGAATTCAAAATTTACAGTATATAAATAACATTTACATTGTAAATATGTAGAGCCTTTCCCTGTTTCAATTTCGTCATGATAAACTCACATCAGAAATATTTAATTTATTACATAAATTAAATACATAAATTATGGTTTGAGGTGATGTTTCTTCTGTATAACATAATATCTTACGTATTAACGATGTAAATTTAGGGATTATATTGAATATATTCCATCTGCAGGAAGATTTATAATGTGCTTTACCACAGGACTTTTTCCCTACCCAACCCATTATCCCAAAATCCAAATTATCAGCAGCATTTTCTTCAGGATATTAGGATCTCTTTAAATGGGACATATTCCATGAATTCGTCATTGATATGCAGTGAAATAAGGTTGTGTACAACTATTATCTTGTGGTTCTTGGGTCTAGTTACAGTGAAGATTTCTTTATCTCTGATGGTAGATTATTCTCCATTCTCTTATGTTTTTTTTTGAATGACTGTTGAATGTCATACTTCTAGGGATGGAATCTTCTTGCGAGATAGTTGATCGACATCTGTGATGTTGATCCATTCTCGTTCAAAATAATATAGTTTCCCTTGATTGTGGGGATTCATTTATTCTAATATTTATTTATCTGTAATCATAAATATATCATGGATTATCCAATTATATTAATATGAAAATAACTTATGAATAAATCAAATGTATTAATATATGATTTTATAGCGATCTCTTGTGGTTATTTGATACAGTGATAATGGTTTTCCTCTTTATTTTATAGATAGTGTTATTTAAATTCTTTTATAGTAAAAAATGTTTTTATGAATGGTATAGTATTTTTATTCTATTAAAAAATTATAAAAACATAATTATTCTATTTTTTAATCTGGTGGAAAATAAATTGACAAAGGGGTATGTTTAAATGAATCTGGTGTTCCATATAATTTAATGATAATAAAATTATTTGAATGAACATGCTTAATTTATTTTGATATTACATGTTTCAATTTACATTATAATGAATATGAAGCATGATAAATATTTTTGATAATAAAATGAATAAAATGGTATGTTAAATGATATTTTTTCTTCTCAATGTTTGATTAAAAATATTTTCATAATTGAGGTAATGTATAATGATTTGATATTATTTTATAACATATTCATTATCTTTCTCATAGTTTAAATCTATATATAATCTATTTTTTAATTCAATATGGAATAAAAACGAATTTTTTTTTCGAAATATAAATCTTTAGTAATGAGAGTGTCTGTTTTTTTATCATGGTTGGATGCCCTGTGTTGAGTGTCATGAGAGATCATTTGCATGTAAAAGATTAATGCATTGTTTTAGGGCAGTGTTTCTCAGTTGATTATGTTGGTTTTATTATTTCCTTATGATTTTATCTAGATGTGACTCAAACTATGTGAAATTACATTGGTATGAATGGTTTTGGTAAAGACATTGTGATATGGTGTGGAGAGGACGAGAGGATGGGGTAGTGGTTGACGGTTGTGATGGTGAGTTGAATTGGAATTTGTAGGTGGGTACCAAGGATGAAACTAAATATAATAGAATTTTATGAATCTTGACATTCCCATTGATATTCTTAAATCAATATTCATTAATTATATGAATATGTTTAATTGTTGATGAGATGATTTTTTTGTTTGTCTACAATCCTTTTCCAACTACTATAGGTATATAGATTTGATTGGTTTCATGATTCTTCATAGTTGTATATTATGATGATTTTAAAAGGGTACCTAGATGATTGAAAGTTGTTAATAATCAATGATAAATAACATAACCATGGGGGTTTGTTTTTTTTCAAATGAAAATGAAATTTTACTCTTATAAAACAACTAATTTTGCATGTATTATGTATGGGGGCATGGAGTTGACATATTTTTTTTATTCAAATGAAATCGTTAATACTTTTAATGTTTAATTAATTTATAAGTAATTAATTAAAATAAATCGGACTGTAATAATGGAATTAATTATTTTAATATATCTCTTAAAATCATATATTTTTATAGGATATAAATTCATAGCAATTGGAATCAAGTGTCTAATTGAAATTTGTATGAGGTTTTTCTAGGACATGATTATGAAAATATTATGGTTGGGAGATATACTATATAATTTATATTCTATGGTTTCATATGCTACACCAACCATGACCGCTGGGGTGAGAGAATACTCTTGGAGGGTGTTTTCCCTATCATCAGGGTTGATGGAAGTGTCACGACCCGTCCTCGGGGCCCGTGCCGTGACTACCCCAAGCCCGCCTTCCATAGGCCAGGGGCTGGCGACTAGCACCAAGGCGTAAATCCCAACAAAAAGGGAAGGCATTGCCTTTGAAAAGTAAAAAAGCACCACAGAGTAAAGCAAGCGGAAAAGTAAACACTATGTAAAACTGTACAAGCTGTGCTGAAAGTAAAAGGGGCCGAAAATACAAGCCCAACTGTAAAGTACAACTGAAAGGAAAAACAACAACTGAAAGGAAAAACTGCAGCGTCGAGCCGTCCTCTGGAAGTTCCACCTGAAGGGTGGGTACAGATAGCTCCGATGCTCCTCGGGTCCCGCCGTCCTCTCCGAGCACGTCTCGCCCAGTGGTCCACCTCCAGGTACTTACTCGTCATGTAGTCCACCTCTGGGTACTGACTCGTCGTGTAGTCCACCTCCGGGTACCGTCCAGTCCTCGAATACTCGGTCTCCATCAGCACTGCATGTCGTCTGCAACCAACACCACGAAGTGCGGGCATAGCCCGTGCAGGGGTGAGTATAAGCTACTCTGTAGGGACCCCGAGACCCCCGAAGGTCTCCTGAAATCCACAAAGGATAAGCCACGAAGGAGAGATACAATCACGAAGTAACATCTGACACAGCTTAGGTATATGCCCATACATATACCTAAGTCATCAATTCCCCGATCGGCTCCAACGTCCGAGCCCTAGCACAACCCAGTCCACACAGGAAATCAAAACGCATACCCACGCAGGATAGAACAACACAATCCACAAAGGAGAGTAAACAATAAATCCACACAGGATAACTCAACACAATCCACAAAGGAGAGGAAAACGTAATCCACACAGGAAAACTCAACAGATAACTCTCATAGGTATATGCCCATACATATATCAAAATTATCAGATAACCCATCTCAATCAAGAGGAAACACAAGGATCATTGACTCAGCTCAACCGGGATTTTCATTATCAAAAACATAACTGTTGAAGAGCCCCATCTCTGAAGTGTACAGTGGTCATGTCACGACTCCGAGGTACTTCTCACTAACATAAGACTGCTGAGGTACTCCTCCTGTCGAGTACCGCGGGTCTGCTGCCAACTACCGGGCGCTCCGTCCGCTGAGGGTCTGCTGCCAAATACCGGGCGCTCACCCAAATAGCCTACAGAGGTACTCTTCCAGTCGAGTACCGCGGGTCTGCTGCCAACTACCAGGCGCTCCATCCGACGTGGGTCTGCTGCCAAATATCGGGCGCTCCATCCACTAGGCTAGTCGACTCACTCCAAGTCGAGTCGGTCGAGCAGTCTTCAGGTCTCAGCCGGCTACACGGTCTCCGTACTCCGTACGCTCGTCTCCAGTATCGCGGGTCTGCCGCTACAACCAAACGCACCACCTCTATCGAGGAAAACAAAAGATTCAGCTCAAACAGGTATACTTTTTCAGATGACGATAAAGATGATCCATGATCCATATAAGTCGTCGGACCCACGAAGGATCGATAGGTATCTAATCTCTGCAGTGAACCACACAGGATCAGACCCACACAGGATCGGGTCCACGCAGGACCTGAAGCCCTGATCCACGTAGGATCGCTGAGTGCAGTAGTCGTCGCAGTCCGCTGAGGATCTCTGCACAGTCGTCGCCGCAGTCCACTGAGGATCTATGCACGGTCGTCGTCGGAGTCCACAGAGGATCTCTGCACAGTCGTCGCCGCAGTCCACTGAGGATCTCTGCACGGTCGTCGCTGTCGAAGTAGCAGTCGCAGCCAGCACTAGGGTTCCCGCACACAGCGAGCTCGTTCGGGAGGGTCCGCTCCACGAGCCGAGAGGCTGATACATCAACTGTCACGAAGTCCGAAGTTGATGCATCCAAAAGTTCTGTATCGTCAACAGGAACTCAACGTCGCAGACGGCGCGTCAATCGGACGCCCGGTCTGAGAGATATTGGCATTTTCGTCCCAGGGGCCCGGTTGGTTTTTAAGGAAAAACCAACCCGACCGCACTCCACCTCTGTCCGAACCTCGGGCGGAGTATGCCAAATGATCCGTCTCACTTAGAGTAATTCAACAAAGCTGACGGCACGTCAATCGGACGTCTGTGGCTCAAGATATGAGCGTTTCCGCTCCGAGGGCCCGATTGGTTTCGTGTACGAACCAACCCGGCTGAACCCCAAGTATTCCGAAACTTTGAGTGCGATAAACCAAAACGACTGCCTCGATCCAAGTATCGCGTTTCCACTGACGGCGGGTCGTTTGGAGGCCCGTAGCTCACGATACGGCCATTTGAACGATGTAAGTCCGAAGACGGGGGGGTCCGGGCCCGGGCCGACCCGGCCCGACCCCCCCTGGTTGGCCCGAACCGGGTCGGGTCCGACTCGGTTGGCCCGGCCCGGCCCGGCCAAGGCCGGTCCGGCTCGGCCCGGCCGAGCGGCCGAGCGGCCGACACGGGGGAAAGCCGCCGCCCCGCTGGACACCCCCGCGGCACCCGCGGGGTGTCGGCCAGACACCCGCGGGGTGCCGCGGGGCAACCCCGTGGCACCCGCGGGGTGTCGCGCGAGACACCCGCAGCACCCGCGGGGTGCCGCGCTGGACACCCGCGGCACCCGCGGGGTGTCGCGCTGGACACCCGCGGCACCCGCGGGGTGTCGCGCTGGACACCCGCGGGGTGCCGCCGCCTCCGGCCGCCGGCGCCGCCGCGCCGGCGACCCGCGCCACCACTGGCTTCCGCGGGCTGCCGGAGTCGCTCCGGTGACCCGTTTTCCTTCCCGTCTGTGCCGTTGTTCCTCCCGGGTTCCGTTCTTTACTGCGGGATCATCAAACAATTATTGCGGCACGTTCCGTCGTCGCCTGCCAAATCCGCAAAACACGAAGAACGGTGGAGGGTTGCCGGGTCGTGTTCGTTTGACCCGCACCCTCCGCGTTAGATAAAAACAACGGGATAAATTGTTCAACACATGAACCGACAATTTTAATAAAATAAAATTGTTCATTTGAAACCGGCTCTTAAGTTTTTAAAGAACGTTGACGGGAATATAAAGAGGGGTATTCCAAAATTATAAAATCCCTACCTCGTCGATCGTCGCGCGCGGGCGTTCTTCGCGGAAAGGAACGTCGTGGAAGAGAGGGATCGTCGCGTCGTCGCGGGGAGGCGTCGCGTCGTCGCGGAATCCGGCGTTGAGTCGGCGAGCTCAACGAACAAAGAACAACAGATTTAAATTATTAATATTTAAATCTGTGTTTCGTTAAAAACCAAAAGAAAGGAACTTTTGAGAGGAAATACGAAATCACTCACCTCAAACGGTCGGTGATCGGAGATTGGAGCGTGGAAGAACGTCACTGACGGAAGCCTCGTCGATTTCCGGGTTCGGCGTTCTTCACGTTCTTCGCGTTCTTCGCGAGGGAGAAGAAGAACAAGAATCCTCTGAAACCTTCTCCAAAGATTTGGGTTGGTCTTATTTTATTAATATGCCAACACAAGAAACAGGTTAAGAAACGATTGAATTAATTCGTTGAATTAATTCAACGAAAGAAACATGCCATTTAATTCACGAAAGAAACAGCCCATTCAATTCACGAGAGAAACAGCCCAATTAAATGGTCTGTTAAGAATTTAGAAAACGCGTCGGTTGACTTTCATTAAGACGGGTTTTCACGGGTGCGTTTCTTAGCGGAAAGAAACGGCGGATCTCGTGCGGTCCCCACCTCACAAATATCCTACCAAGGGGGTAGGATATTTCCGGATAGAATCCTATCCAGTTAAACTCAGTTCAAGCCGCCTTTAAGTGGCTTCAAGTGGCTTCCAAGTGGCTTAAGTGAAATAAAATAATGTTGTCGCAAAATTATTTTATTTCTTAACTTTAATCCCGAAAATTAAAAACCACACCCGAGGAAACACAACTCCGGAAGAGGCGTTTCTAAGCGAATACCGGCGCTGCGATTTCATCGGTGCCCTCAGAATTCGATTCCGGGCACCGGTTCAAAAGTTAGAAAAACCCGCTCGTCCGTTCACTGAATGTACCTGAGCCAAACTTCGGAAAATGATTCCGGGCACACCGGGCCTCGGAATCAGGTGCCATCAGAAACTGCGCTCTCGTAAAATTCCAAAGAAAATTAAAAAAAAAATTCCTTGAAATTTACGGGTCTTTACATTACTCCCACCACAGGGCTTTACGTCCCCGTAAAGCTTCAACACAAACTAGGGATACAAGGCGGTACTGAGCACGCATCTGAGCCTTCCGCTCCCATGTGCTCACCTGGACCTTCTCTGTCGTGGCCCGGACCACCTTTGGTCCCACTAGAGCTGCCACAATTTCTTCCTTGCCTATAAGAGAAATCGGGTCTCATCCCCTGGATAAACCACATTCTTCGCCTAATACGGTCAATCCCGACATGGATGATACTAATCCATACCAAGGATGACGTCGTAAGGCCTCGACGCTACTACCAAGAGATCCAACCGTTACTCTCGCCTCCAAGGGTTGAGTCACACTGTCGGCTTTAGTGTGTGGTAACTGGTCTCCTCCAGTAGATGTCTTACAAGTGAGGGTCAAGTCAACATCCAAAACTGGATCCTCTTAGTAACATCACGAAAGTGGACAGGAACGAAAATATCACAAAGGTATGCGTATTTTATTATTGCAGCTCATAATACAAGACGCTACACAAAAGCAACAAGGAACCAGAAGTACAAAGGACGTATCCACTAGTTCTGCTCCTGTCCATCTTCTCCCAGAGCTCCATGATCGAAGGCCTCGGCTGCCTGAAGCTGAGCTCTCGCATGTTCACCTACTCCCTGTGGTCGGGGCGGACCTCCTGGTGGTGGTGGTGGCAGAGCCTCAAAGCGTCACCCACCTCCTGCTGCGCAGCCAGCTCCTCTGCCTCGTCCGGCTCCTCCCTGCGGACCGCCACGGTCGAACCTCTGCCTCTGCCTGGGAGGTTCTTCACTTAACTGCTGATCATCAGCATGGCGGGTCGGACAGTCACGAGCCATGTGACCAATCCCGCCATAGGAGTAACACTGCCCACTCTCGGCACGCCTGGCTCTGACTCCACCCCGGCTCCCCCGCACAACTGAGCCTGAGTCATGCAGTCGGCCACCGGTAGGTCTGGTCTGCCTGGAACCCTGAGTCATCCGTTGGCTACCTGCTGCCGATGACTCCGCTATCTGCCGCCCTGCGGTAGGTCTCGCTGTGGACTCAGCCAGGAAGCTCTCGATCAGAAGGGCTCTCTCTAGCACTCCTGCCTGGGTCGGGATGTTAAGAGAGATCAGCGATGCCCTGATCTCATGTCTCAATCCCTGCTCGATGGTCCGGGCCCGAAAGAAGGGGTCTCGTACCATGTCTGTCGAGTACCGAGAAATGTCGGTGAACCTCTCCGCGTAATGAGCGACCGTCAAGCTGCCCTGCCGCAGCTGAAGAAGCTCCTGGATGTGCACCGCACGGAGGGTAGCCGGGACGAACTCTAATCGGAAGAGGATCTCGAAGTCCGTCCAGATGAGGGTGGCCTCATCGTGTACCTGGAGCATCAGGATCAACCATCGTCCGGCTGCTGCGTGTAGTAGGCTCGCCGCGAGGATCACCATGAGGTCTGCGGGTGTCCTCACTAGCCTGAAAACTCGGACGACCGCCTCCAGCCAGTCCTCGGCTGCCTGGGGGTCTGAAACCCCACGGAACCTGGGTGGTCGCTGGCGCTGGAACTCGTGCAGAGCTCCGAGGCGTCGTGCGTCGTCAGCTGCCAGTGCTGGAAGCATTGGGGGCTCGGTGGGTAAAGGTACAGCCGGTGCCTCTGCTATCAACGGGCCCTGTACTGAGGCCTCGTCGCTCGGCGGGCTGTTGTCGCGCTCTACTCTAGGAACCCTAGCTGGCTGCTGCCGTCGTGCCATCCTGAAAAGGAAACAAGTATTCCACGGTCAGAACAGTATACCTGGTGAGCTGACACAAGTAATCAAAATGAGAACTTGGAACACACATGCAATCAATGTTTTCGTGCATTATGTCGGGAATCAGAAGTCAGGGTCCTGGTGTATGGATACGTCGTCCGCCGCACCAACACTGGACTCCCTGGACTGATAACCACACTCAATACGCTAAACACTATTGCTTCACATAGAAGAATGATCAGAGTCTGCGGTAGAACCGACCACCTCTGATACCAATTTGTCACGACCTGTCCTCGGGGCCCGTGCCGTGACTACCCCAAGCCCGCCTTCCATAGGCCAGGGGCTGGCGACTAGCACCAAGGCATAAATCCCAACAAAAAGGGAAGGCATTGCCTTTGAAAAGTAAACAAGCACCACAGAGTAAGCAAGCGGAAAAGTAAACACTAAGTAAAACTGTACAAGCTGTGCTGAAAGTAAAAGGGGCCGGAAATACAAGCCCAACTGTAAAGTACAACTGAAAGGAAAAACAGCAACTGAAAGGAAAAACTGCAGCGTCGAGCCGTCCTCTGGAAGTCCCACCTGAAGGGTGGGTACAGATAGCTCCAATGCTCCTCGGGTCCCGCCGTCCGCTCCGAGCACGTCTCGCCCAGTGGTCCACCTCCAGGTACTGACTCGTCATGTAGTCCACCTCCGGGTACTGACTCGTCATGTAGTCCACCTCCGGGTACCGTCCAGTCCTCGAATACTCGGTCTCCATCAGCACTGCCTGTCGTCTGCAACCAACACCACGAAGTGCGGGCATAGCCCGTGCAGGGGTGAGTATAAGCTACTTAGTAAAGACCCCGAGACCCCCGAAGGTCTCCCGAAATCCACAAAGGATAAGCCACGAAGGAGAGATACAATCACGAAGTATCATCTGACACGGCTTAGGTATATGCCCATACATATACCTAAGTCATCAATTCCCCGATCGGCTCCAACGTCCGAGCCCTAGCACAACCCAGTCCACACAGGAAAGAAAAACGCATACCCACGAAGGATAGAACAACACAATCCACAAAGGAGAGTAAACAGTAAATCCACACAGGATAACTCAACACAATCCACAAAAGAGAGGAAAACGTAATCCACACAGGAAAACTCAACAGATAACTCTCATAGGTATATGCCCATACATATATCAAAATTATCAGATAACCCATCTCAATCAAGAGGAAACACAAGGATCATTGACTCAGATCAACCATGATTTTCATTATCAAAAACATAACTGCTGAAGAGCCCCATCTCTGAAGTGTACAGTTGTCCTGTCATGATTCCGAGGTACTTCTCACTAACCTAAGACTGCTGAGGTACTCCTCCTGTCGAGTACCGCGGGTCTGCTGCCAACTACCGGGCGCTCCGTCCGCTGAGGGTCTACTGCCAAATACCGGGCGCTCACCCAAATAGCCTACATAGGTAATCTTCCAGTCGAGTACCGCGGGACTGCTGCCAACTACCAGGCGCTCCGTCCGCCGTGGGTCTGCCGCCAAATACCGGGCGCTCCGTCCACTGGGCTAGTCGACTCACTCCAAGTCGAGTCGGTCGAGCAGTCTTCAGGTCTCAGCCGGCTACACGGTCTCCGTACTCCGTACGCTCGTCTCCAGTATCGCGGGTCTGCCCCTACAACCAAGCGCACCACCTCTATCGAGGAAAATAGAAGATTCAGCTCACACAGGTATACTTCTTCGGATGAAGATAAGGATGATCCATGATCCATATAAGTCGTCGGACCCACGAAGGATCGATAGGTAACTAATCTCTGCAGTGACCCACACAGGATCAGACCCACACAGGATCGGGCCCACGCAGGACCTGAAGCCCTGATCCACGTAGGATCGCTGAGTGCAGTAGTCGTTGCAGTCCGCTGAGGATCTCTACACAGTCGTCGCCGCAGTCCACTGAGGATCTCTGCACGGTCGTCGTCGGAGTCCACGGAGGATCCTTGCACAGTCGTCGCCGCAGTCCACTGAGGATCTCTGCACGGTCGTCGCTGTCGAAGTAGCAGTCGCAGCCAGCACTAGGGTTCCCGCACACAGCGAGTTCGTTCGGGAGGGTCCGCTCCACGAGCCGAGAGGATGATACATCAACTGTCACGAAGTCCGATGTTGATGTATCCAAAAGTTCTGTATCGTCAACAGGAACTCAACGTCGCAGACGGCGCGTCAATCGGACGCCCGGTCTGAGAGATATTGGCATTTTCGTCCCAGGGCCCGGTTGGTTTTTAAGGCAAAACCAACCCGACCACACTCCACCTGCGTCCGAACCTTGTGCGGAGTATGCCAAATGATCCTTCTCACTTAGAGGAATTCAACAAAGCTGACGGCACGTCAATCGGACGTCCGTAGCTCAAGATATGAGCGTTTCCGCTCCGAGGGCCCGGTTGGTTTCGTGTACGAACCAACCCGGCCGAACCCCAAGTATTCCGAAACTTTGAGTGCGATAAACCAAAACGACCGCCTCGATCCAAGGATCGTGTTTCCGCTGACGGCGGGTCGTTTTGAGGCCCGTAGCTCAAGATACGGCCATTTGAACGAAGTCTGTCCGAAGATGGGGGGGTCCGGGCTCGGGCCGACCCGGCCCGACCCCCCCTGGTTGGCCCGAACCGGGTCGGGTCCGACTCAGTTGGCCCGGCCCGGCCCGGCCAGGGCTGGTCCGGCTCGGCTCGGCCGAGCGGCCGAGCGGCCGACGCGGGGGAAAGCCGCCGCCCCGCGTGACACCCCCGCGGCACCCGCGGGGTGTCGGCCAGACACCCGCGGCACCCGCGGGGTGTCGGCCAGACACCCGCGGCACCCGCGGGGTGTCGCCCTGGACACCCGCGGGGTGCCGCCGCCTCC
The DNA here is from genome assembly GCA_963277665.1 of Viscum album. Classification (NCBI taxonomy): domain Eukaryota; kingdom Viridiplantae; phylum Streptophyta; class Magnoliopsida; order Santalales; family Viscaceae; genus Viscum; species Viscum album. The sequence continues at coordinate 605,812,004 of OY728122.1, forward strand.
GGCTGCCGGCGCCGCCTCCGGCCACCGGTGCCACCGCGCCGGCGACCCGCGCCCCCGCCGGCTTCCGCGGGCTGCCGGAGTCACTCCGGTGACCCGTTTTCCTTCCCGTCTGCGCCGTTATTCCTCCCGGGTTCCGTTCTTTACTGTGGGATCATCAAACACCCGTTGCGGCACGTTCCGTCATCGCCCGCCAAATCTGCAAAACACGAAGAACGGCGGAGGGTTGCCGGGCCGTGTTCGTTTGACCCGCACCCTCCACATTAGATAAAAACAACGGGAGAAATTGTTCAACACATGAACCGACAATTTTAATAAAATAAAATTGTTCATTTGAAACCGGCTCTTAAGTTTTTAAAGAACGTTGACGGGAATATAAAGAGGGGTATTCCAAAATTATAAAATCCCTACCTCGTCGATCGTCGCGCGCGGGCGTTCTTCGCGGAAAGGATCGTCGCGGAAGAGAGGGATCGTCGCGTCGTCGCGGGGAGGCGTCGCGTCGTCGCGGAATCCGGTGTTGAGTCGGCGAGCTCAACGAACCAAGAACAACAGATTTAAATTATTAATATTTAAATCTGTGTTTCGTTAAAAACCAAAAGAAAGGAACTTTTGAGAGGAAATCCGAAATCACTCACCTCAAACGGTCGGTGATCGGAGATCAGAGCGTTGAAGAACGTCACGGACGGAAGCGTCGTCGATTTCCGGGTTCGGCGTTCTTCGCGTTCTTCGCGTTCTTCGCGAGGGAGAAGAAGAACAAGAATCCTCTCAAACCTTCTCCAAAGATTTGGGTTGGTCTTATTTTATTAATATGCCAACACACGAAACAGGTTAAGAAACGATTGAATTAATTCGTTGAATTAATTCAACGAAAGAAACAGGCCATTTAATTCACGAAAGAAACAGCCCATTCAATTCACAAGAGAAACAGCCCAATTAAATGGTCTGTTAAGAATTTAGAAAACGCGTCGGTTGACTTTCATTAAGATGGGTTTTCACGGGTGTGTTTCTTAGCGGAAAGAAACGGCGGAGCTCGTGCGGGCCCCACCTCACAAATACCCTACCAAGGGGGTAGGATATTTCCGGATAGCATCCTATCCAGTTCAACTCAGTTCAAGCCACCTTTATGTGGCTTCAAGTGGCTTCCAAGTGGCTTAAGTGAAATAAAATAAAGTTGTCGCAAAATTATTTTATTTCTTAACTTTATGCCCGAAAATTAAAAACCACACCCGAGCAAACGCAACTCCGGAAGTGGGGTTTCTAAGCGAATACCAGCGCTGCGATTTCATCGGTGCCCTAAGAATTCGATTCTGGGCACCGGTTCAAAAGTTAGAAAAACCCGCTCGTCCGTTCACTGAACGTACCCAAGCCAAACTTCAGAAAATGATTCCGGGCACACCGGGCCTCGGAATCAGGTGCCGTCAGAAACTGCGCTCTTGTAAAATTCCAAAGAAAATTAAGAAAAAAAAATTTCCTTGAAATTTACGGGTCTTTATAGGAAGGATGAATAACTAACCCCATATGCCCTCCCCTCTTCTATTTGTAATGTTATGTGTTTGTAATCATGGTGGTTATTTTTCCCATATATTTTTATAAAGTTTGGTGATAGATTATGGTTATATAGCACACATGTATCTCAAGTTAAAGTATCTAAAGGATTATTATAGGTATGATGTGTTTAGGTTATATTGGCTAGAGGTACATTTATCACTGTATATGTTGTGATTTCTTGAGATATAATACTCGATGTATGTTACAAATAATATGGTTTTGGGTGTCTCCAAAGAACTCCATATTTTCCATATATTTGTTTGATTATGTGATACATTATGTTCATGTTGTGATTCATATAAAAGGTTTTTACAGTAAGCCTTATTTCGGAGAGACATGGATCTGGATGTGAAACATTGGGATATAGCGAAAAACTAATGGGGAAGTAGTAAAGGGGTACACCTGATGATTCATTAATATAAAATTTGATATGTTATATGAATTACATGGCGAGAGATAGACATGGTGAGGCATGAAACTTAGTATCACCCTATATGTATTGTGTTAGTTTCACAATTTCTCACTTTAAATTAACAGTGTTTCTTTATCTTTGGCATTGGAGGCTCTGTGGAAGATTCTACTAGGAACAATATTTTTTTCACTCAATATATATATAAACTATCTTTAGTTAATTGGTATAAGTATTTAGATAAGCCTATATAATACTCGATCATGGTTTGGTATGAACTATTTTGTATTCATGGTCACTGTCATCATTAGCTTTTGAGAACCAGTTGTTTCCCTTTATGATTTTTAGTACTATATGAAATTACAAGTATTAACATTAGATATATTACATATATATGTCTAAGAAAAAGTTTATTGGGGTATCTATCATATCTGTCTATTCTATTTTTTCACATATAGTTTAATACCTCCAAGTATGTGTTTATTATACCATTGGTGCAATTCAGCAACACATGGCCTATTGGAGGTGAGACTTGTGTACTCGCAATCTCCCTTCTATTTTTCTAGCCCATGTATGGTTCTATTTTTGGGTAGGGGTAGATAATGAGTGGTATAAAAGGATCATGTTCAACTATATGATGGGGTTTTCAGTTTGGAACATATAATATTTCATTGGTAGCTATGGAAATAATTTCAAATATGTATAATTAGTGAATTAATCAAAGGAGATCAGCTGAGAAATTAGAATTTATGGCCACATGTGATCCAACACATAGAATATTAAGATTATTGATCCCACTAAACCAATTTATTCTTGTTGTGGGGTAAATAAATAGGATATGATCATGCATAGCTCTTATTTTCACCTTTGATTTAAATGGGTAGACCTCAAGATTAGTTAAACCTTAACCAGAATAAAAAATCAATTAATTAATCAATGTTTAATATTCCATATTCTATATTTTATTAGTATAAATATTTATTATTTTGGAGTCATGGATTTTGGTCAATGTCCGCATCTAGTTCGTGCTTATGATATTCAGTAGGATATTCCAACAAATCGTCATAGGGTGGAGTTCGATGATGAAGTCACATATAAGAGTACACTCTATAGTTTCAGCACTGCAGTCTATTGAATTATGTGTACACTATTCCAGATTCAGTCATAGATGAATGGTTTTATGAGGTTGAGATCACTTCTAGGTCAATCCACCATTATGAGAATCATTGGGATTCATTGGATATGACTATGGTATGTGGGGTTGTGTGGTAGTGTTGAATCTTGTTACATTGGGATCATGAGGTGTTTTCGGTCTATTAGGAATTGTTTACAGACCAGTTTCAAGCATAGTTTATTTATTTTTACATGAATGAATCCAATAATTAAGATATTTTTATCCCTTAGTAGGAGACTTCCATCATTTGAGTATTTGTGATCCATTTCAACACCCTTCTGTGATATGATAAAGACATGTTTCTAGATGATGTGGCTTGGGAGAAGCATTTAGAGGAGTCTTTGTGTCTATATATCATGTTCCAGGTTATTACCTATAAGCTGAAGATATAGTTTGAGGCATTGGAAGGGGAAAATTTCATTGAATGATTCATTCTAGAAATAGATCATCCTGATGTGGGAGTCATCAGGATTCATCACAAAGTTGATATGTGGTCTGGGGTTCCACATTCATAGATATAAGAGTTTTCTTTTAGTTGTGGGTAGGTACTAGAAATCATCATCTAGTTTCTAGTAGGGTGTTCTAGACCAATGTTAAGGGATCAAACACATATATTTTTTGGTGTTTAACATCATCATCATTGAGAATTCCCAAACATTCTTGAGTATGCAGTGTTCACCAGTTGTTCCAAATAGGTTCCACCATCAATGTAGTTTTGGCCGATGACAACATAGCAGGGTGTTCAAGATTATGATTAGAAGATAGGGGATATGGCAGTCAAATAAAATCCCTGAGGATCTCCACAGACTCATAGAGTATGGAATAGTCATAGAGATAGTCATTAGTTAGTATAGAGAGGTCTTGGATAGATTCATGCTTTATAGTTTCTAGCACTGGAAGATAAATTCATCATTTCAAGTACTATATTATTGTTTTCTACAACTGTAAATGCATTATTTCATTCAGAAGCTATTATATCCTACAAATAATCTGTACTTGTCCATGCCTTGGCACTTGAGGTGGAATGTTATACAGTTCCTTGAAATTGACAATGTTGGTTGGAGGTTAAAACTACTTATATGAAGTATGTAGATATTTTAATCCAATTATAAAGAGGAACGTATCATTGATAGAATTCCAATGTTTGTGGATAAAACATTACGAAATCATTTTCAACATCGATTGGATGTATTTTGTATAGGATATCATTGATTTATTTAGGAGGTATGTTGTGTTTTATGATACCCATGATGATCTTGTAATGTTCTTTAGTGAGAAATACCCTTGGATGTGTACAAGGTATGTTTCATCCTAATGTAACTAGATGGTAGATTTTTTTGATAAGATCTTATTAGTTTATTTAGTTTTTGTTTCAAGGGGATATGTAAGTGTATCCTAATTTCTCTTCCATATTGGATAAAACATTACCACTTTTACATGAGATAGATCATGAGATATAGATAATGCTGGGTAATTTTATTATACCAATGTATCCATATATAATTTTTTCTTCAATGTTGTGTGAGCTACGAAAACCAATCTATGAAATTATGAACAAAATTGTTTTTTAGATGAGTGTGTCGCATCTTGGTGCACCAGTTTTGTTCATTAAGATTTCCATTATATGTTTTCATATTTTTATTGAATATCAGTGATGAAAATAGGTGCTACTGGAGAACTATTATCCTATTTCATGTTCTGATTATTTTTTTGATCAGTAGATGGGTGGAAATTGGTTCTTCAATATCAATCAATGGTAATGATATAATAAGATGTGGTTGAAATATGAGGATATTTTGAATACAGATTTTCATTTTCATCACAGTCATTATGATATTGTTATGATTTCATTTGGTTTTATGAATACTCATGTCATGTTCATGGATTTAATGATACTAGTGTTTAGTGATTTCATATATTAGTTCATGGTGGTTTTCATCAATTATATCATTGTGTACATTACATTTGAGGGGAACCATGAAGAGAATTTTTGTAACATTCTAGGTAAATAAAAAATAAGACATATTTAATATTTTTTAGTATTTGTAAATTGAATTATAATTTTTCTTTAAAGGGGTTGCTCTATTTGACAGCGCACCTGATACATTACAACGTGTTTCTTTGAAATCTTAGATTGCACAGTAATTATATAATATTATTATTTCAAATTGTAGCTAAATCCTAGAAGTTGTATTGGAGAGAATGAAAAAAACATTACTAAAATATGTTTGTACATGTTTTTTAAATGTATTTACGTTTATCCAATAAACGTTAGAGGCTTAAAATGTGAATGAATCTAATTTTAAGCATTATTTAATTTAAAAGGCTTATTTACAGCCTTTTAATATCGGATCCTCTTTAAATATAATGTTGGTCACTTTAATACATTCTATTTGACCAAATAAAATCCTTATTTAGAATGGGGACATCAAAATTTACTTTGTGTACATTTTTGGATTTTTTCTGATAAAGCTTATTTTCTAATGAATAGTAAAAAATATTGTATTTTAATTCAAAACTGTGTTTTAATCGAATTTATTTATACGGTTATATTATCATTTTAATTTTCTTTCAAGTGTAATTAGATTATATTTTTACCATTTAATATAATGTTGGTCATTGGAATTAATTTCAGTTTTTAATTGGACATAAACAAGTGTCAATCTTTTGATAGTCATTGATTTTCTTAAATACACACTATTTATTTTTACAAGGGGGATTAATTTTAAATTAATTAATGCCCATTATATGTTTTTAATTTAGAAAAATAGACTCATTTGTGAATTCTGAATATCAAATTAATACTAGGCTTAATTTTTGGTATTTTTCTGAAAAACATCAATTTCGATGAATAGTGAAATCACTTAGTAGTAGTTAAAAAACTGACTTTTCCACATTAATGAAATTTTATCGCTTCTGTGAAATTAATTGACAAAATCTGGCATACATGGTTGTTATCAAAATTTAATATTTGGTTCAATAAGTTGCAAATAATTTTTGATTAATATTAACTTTTGACTTTTATTTATCGTGGTTCAAGGTAAATAGTGTAATTTAAGGTAAAAAGACTATTGTAATAATTAAAAATAACCTCAACACATGTCCTAATATTATTTTATGTGTAATGGCCGACCATGGTCATATTTGGGACTATTTTGGGACCCCATGGAGCCACTTATGAATGATATTGACACTTTCGATTAATTAATTTAATGTAAAGGAAAAAATGACACAAACAAAAATCCATTAGTAAATTAATTTTTTATATGCTGTTATATAAATTATATTTTAGACTATAAATATTCGTTGGAAAGATAGAAATATTTCCTACATCATGGTAGTTTTTTTATAATTTTTAGACATCACATAGATTAAATTATTTATGACACAATAATGATGTTTTATTTACCTCATTAATAAAAGATTTAAATAAATAAGATTATAAATAATAAAATAACATCCAAAACTTGTCCAAATACTATTGGATGATATTATTTTGACTATTAGTCATCTTATATTCTACTATAATGATTTTTTCCTTTTATAAACCGAATTTCGTTATATAATAAAATAATATTATCACAATTTCCTAAATAACCCCTCCTCTCCCTTATAAAAGGAGGCCACTAATAACCAATTACACAAACCTCTCAAGCCTTTTGTCTCATCCAAACATTTCCAAATTAAGCTCCCTACATCCCTATCCTCCTCCTAGAAGCCTTAAATTAGGTAGAAGGCACTTCAAGAAGTCGTTTGGTTCAAACCAAAGGGAGTTACCCAAATTAAAGGTAATGGGTTCTCTTAAATTGTTTTCTTTTCTTTCACTTCATAAATCCCTAAACTATTTTTTTACTTTCTTTTGTTACAACACCAGTATCCTTAATATTCTATTATTTTGTTATGAGAATTATTATAACTACACTTACAGAAACCTCCATCTAATGGTTGAAGAACATAATGTTTCTGTGGATGGAAATCTAACGCCTCACGAAACGATGATTGTTCATATAACTCCAACCGCCTCTCATGGTGGCCATTATGATGGAACTGTATTTATATTTGATATATATTATTTTTATGTTTTCTTTATTTTTCTGTATTTTTCTATTTATATAAATACTTTATGGTTTCCATAGTGGGTAAATATGACAATCTCAATAGAAAAAGTGCGGACTACCGCCCCCACAAAGTGATATGACTCGTTAATGTATTATATGAGACGTATAAAGGATGGAGTAAATAATATTTTATATGATATTATATTGGAATTATAATATAACTATGTATATTTATGTTTTTATTTCCATTAAAATAATAAATAGAAATTGAAGTAGCGTTCATGCGTACGTACGACTTACCGTCTCCATAAATGGTGCATTTCATTTCATACAACTAAATGTTATGTTCTATTATAAATAAATTTATATACTGGATATATATGATATATATGATATCTAAATTATTAATATCATTATGAAGATAATGGATGTCTTACCACATGAACAACTTTTAATTATAAGGTGTTCATTTTTTTTACTCAAGTGCCAAATATCGTCAAAACGACCGATATTAACTTAAAGGATTACATAATGTTTATAACATGTTAATATGTAATATAAAAGGAATAATAAATTTTTAAAAGGTTATTAATCAGGTCATAATTAACATTAGTTTATTATTCTGGAGATTAATGAATGAACAGGTCACGTCAGACACAAGGATATTAGATTTCTTATATCACATTTATTTCCGTGAGAGTTCTGTTGTTCGCCACATATTAATTGAATGTGGTATATTATGTACTTCCATTTGATATATATTATCATTATTATTATTATAATCATGGAATTTTGTGATTAATTTGGTGGTTGATATCTTTTATTCATACGACTCAGTTGATTTCAACGTAGTAAAGGGTTTCATCTCACTTTTTATTCCCATGAGATTAATGGTATATTTCCTACTATTTACATTTGTGTGGGGTATTTACTGCTCATTATTGTACTATTTTTTAAAATAAATTCATTTTTTATTTTTTACATCTTTATTTTATGATTCTAATTGCATGTGGAATATTTTTTGTAAGTTACCAAATCGGTAAGGTAACCTTTGACCCTCCTATATTAAAAAGACTTCTTTTTGTTATGTCTTTTAATTTACACCTTATTATGATGGGATATGTTCTTGTATATCCTCATTGATGTAAACATTATTTACAAGTGGTGAGATACCCTTTTTATCTCATCAACTCATTTTCTGAATTTTAAAGCCGTTAGGCTGTCAAATTTTTACAACGGAACATCTAAACCCAATTTGATTTATTTGGGTTCAACTTGTACTTATTGAATATGTCATCCTATGAATACATGTGAATGAAATATGATTGATTCACACTTAATATCTACTTATATTGGTTTTATTTATATTTGTCACACATAATTATGTGATTGTTTTATCCTTAATTTAAGGATACTTTCTTTATAATGGATTTCATCCCAATTTACATTTCCTCTGAGAATTCATTGTTGTTATTCACCAATTCACTCTTATTAGGTGAATATAATATCCTTTGACATATTATATCATGAATACCTTTATTATAATGATATTATAATGTTCTGGTTAAATGTTATTCCCCAATTATTTGTATTCAAGCTTCCATCTTTTTGATAAAACAACTCTTTAAATAAAATATTGTTTTAAAAGTTTTAAAGATTTATTCTTCTAAATATTTCTCATTAATATCCATGTTATCAGAGTGGGGTTTAGGATTTATTTATATAGAAATTAATGTATTCAAATGATAATTAATTTACAAGCTTCAATGTGGTATGGGACACATTGATTAAAAAATATATTTTTAAATGGTTTTGAAAATTATTTGATAAAGTATTGTTTATTTCAATATCATTATTTGATTTATTGGAATACGAAAATGTTATCTTTCCTTTATACTTGTGTTATGTGTTATGATTAGGTTATGGATATTGGGTATTTTTTACATATACGGGTGGATCTGTGATAATCCTAGGGAGGGTGAGCCCATGATATCTCTCCAATGCATTGGGTAACATGATAGATGTAAGCGAGAATGTGTCTCCTAAGAGATTTATGGAATATAATATGATGGTTATTCCAAGTTTAACTCCCTATGTAGCTATGATCGATACAATGTATGTTTGATATAGATTCCATAATTAAACTTTATGATTTATTATTTGTGTGTGTTATTCATAAATCTTATTATTTCAAAAGGAATGTTACAATTGAAAAATATAGTTTCATTGATTTGTATTTATTGACGGGATAATGTTTTCCATCCTTATTTTATAACCCTTACTGAACTTTTTATGCTCATCCAAATTTTTTGAAATGTTTTCCACAGGCCATAAAGATGAATAGGGTCAATGATGGGATCACAGAAATGTCATTCTCTCTAAAATATGGAATTTGAATTGTTTCTTTTTAAGAGTTTTTATTTTATGAAAAAATGGATACTGAGTAGTAGTGTATACTTATAATATTCATGTTGTTATGTAATAGTTATGTACTAATTCTCTAAAACTCTAAACCTGAAAATATCCTCGAAGTGGATGATTCATTTAATTAAATATTATATCATGTTATAAGGTCGGGTCCTTATAGTTGTAATCATAGATTAGTTTAGAGAACTTTTGGGATTCGAATTTTTCTTTAGACACGTGGTCAGTCCATATATATATTATTTCAGTAAAATCCTTTTATTATTACTTTTTAAGATCAAGGAATGTCAGTTAATAATGGACAGAGGAGGAACTCAAATGGTATTATTATCTCTTCCTGATGAAATGCTTGCAACAATTATTGCAGAGTCATGATCAGATGATTGTGAAACTTTTTCCAGCATACAAATTACTTTATAGAAGATTTTTGAGATATCAGATACCTCCACTATACCTCTTTATCATTTTGGATCATGGTTTGTATTTTGAAAAATACTATTTTCACAATATTTTAATATTTTCAAGATTGGTAAATATGATCAAGGAATATTCAAATATTTTACCTTATCACAAGATTTTGAAGCATATTATGATTTTAAAAAAGGTGCTGAAGAAGTTGACCCTTGAGCATCCTATTTATATTTGCTTTTACAATATAGTCTCTTAGCACATACCTTTGGTATTTTAAAATGACCATTAATTGAATTTTTTAACAAAAATGTGGTCCGACTATTTTATAGAAATCATGTTTTATCAATTGTTTTGAAATTATATGTCATACAAGATTATTTTCCAAAACTATTTTTCTGTGAAGACCCATATGTCCCATGTTGTACATGGTGTATTTTGACGGAGGAAGAAAATTATTTTGAAAGATCTCTAAATCATTGTTGTGATGCATGAACCTTCTACCTACGTGATAAAGATGATGTTGAAACCAAATGGACACCATGATCAAGGTGTGATGTTCTTCATTTTGGGGATCGTTTTATTTTATCATAAGGTGGTGAAATAAGACTTCACGAAATATGATGTTGACATCATAATTAATTTAGATGAAAATTATAGGTATAAGGAAACTATTGAGGTTAAAACATGTTATGGTTATTTTTGAGTTTTATTAAATGGAAAACTTGTAGGATGGTTGAAAACCCATCGCATCCGGCAAGGCTATAGTAATTGAACCCACAACTGAAGAGAGACAAGGGTGAATCACATACCACTAGCCTACTTGATGTCCCTGGTTGGTATGAATTATTATTTTAGTAAAATATTTTCATGGAACCAGAATAAGTTGATTTTTGGAACTTATGTTTTATCAAATGGATATACTTAGTATAGAAAAGTGATTTAGTGATTACGTTATAAAGTTTGTTGTGTAAGACGTTCTTTCATTTGAGGAAACACTATATTACTAAGGAATATAAAATACAATGGGTTTAAATTGTGGAATAATTGTTGAAATTTTAGTTTGGAAGAATCTATGACTTTATTGTGGTCATGTGACTATTTTATTTATTTATGAAAATGATTAACCTATCATGGAGAACATGTGATTTGGTTAATTACTTTTCAATATGAGATTTTTTTAGTAACTGGTGTTATTTAGAGATAAATGATATCTTTGAAGACTTGGTAATTAAATCCTTATTAGATTTTGGTTTCAATCATAGTTTGGATCACTTTTGGAGAATTTTATGGAATGTTGTTTTGTTGAATGGTCTTTGTGGAACTTTGGGTTTTGTTTGAAAAAAATTGGAGATTAAGAGTATTTTTTCATTTTTTAAATGATTATCCTTTTCGGTTATTATATGATCTCACACTAACAATTTTGGTTTTAGTTGATGTCTATAGAAAAGGGAAATATATAGTTCTTCTTTTGTGGATTATGTGATTCTCAAAAAGATGGTCTGTGTGCTTTTGATGTGACCAGGTCTTTTTGAATTCTCTTTATTTGGAGAAAAGATATGTTTTTGGTAGAAACATATTAAATTATGAAACTCTAAAAGATAGTATGTATATTTCCTTTTGTTCATATTCTTTGTAGTAAATGAATTATTCTAAATTATGATATGTAATGTAAAACAAAAACATAGTTGGTTTACGTTTACTACTGGGTAATTAATGACCATTTAACACATCATAAGTTTGTGATTTTTTGGTGGTTAACTTTCTCCTAATCCTGTTTTCTATCACTCTCCATCAGAATTTGATCATTTGTTCTCTCTTTCATATCCATGTTTTCTTACATGTAATCCTTGTATGGGTTATCTCGGGTGACCATTATAGTTTTCGTTCTTTCTTTTAAAGTAATAGTATAACGACCCATAAATTATATACATTTTTATTACATCAAAATTGAAGCATTCTTATTACAATATATAAAAAAACCATGATAGGACCATATAGGTATAGTATCTTTAGAAACTAGGAAACATAAACAACTGGTTCATAAAGCATCTACATTGTCTCCCATTTATTTCATCATATCTAGAGTCCCTTTTGGCATATCCTACTTAATACCCTTCTTCCTAACCCGGGGAAAAGAAAACATACATAATGGTGAGCTCAAATTTTCAGTAAGGGTAAACAAATTAAATATCAATCATATCATATTCATAAGAACATAACATTTTGAAAATAATAACCTACAAAATAGATCATAAAATCATAACTTGGGATAAATAATAGTAGTGAAATGTAATCCAAATAATCATAATATAAAACATGAAACATTGTGGAATACACACATAATCAGTGAAAATCATTTCTTATTAGTCAAGACTCATTGCCAAGACATCATAGTATACAATGTCCATTTCTGAATCAAGTACACTCCTCATTCCAGTCATGTATCACTAACCCAGATTAACATTCGTTCCAGCCATGTCTATCTCTTGAGATATAAATCATTACCCAATTAATTAGAGGGAGATATAGGTCCCACAAATCTCATAATGAAACCATTCTTATGTGTGCAACAAAATCATAAATCATATATCACAACATAACCCATGTAATAAAATTGTGATTATTAAACTTCCTTCCATCATAACATAAACCATATAAGATAAAAGGACTTCCTAAAAATAATTCCACATTAAAATAATAAAATAAATGTAAAAATAGGGATAGGAATAGAACCCTATATTATCTTAGATGGAAAATAATTTTGATAAAACACTTGAACTCCATTCTTGAGGAAAATAACCTTTTTACTTCAAAAACATTTTCTCTTATTAACATGTCATTTAATTTTAATGAAGTTAATTAAAAATAAATCTGAAAACGTGTAATGGATGTTTCATGGAAATAATTTTCTATGAAATCATAAAAATCCATTCATGTCATATAAGTTAAAAAAACATTCTTCTTGTACTTTGGCCGGAAAAGACAAAAATTATCTCGTACTAAAAATGACAAATGATTCCTTTCATTTGTTTCACTAAAAATTCACAAATAGGTAAAATTGGATTTATAAAATTGTAGTATGATATAAATAATATCACATATTGGGGAAACATGGATGTGGATGATAATTATGCCCCAGTAAATTCTGATGTTTAAATAATCTCGGAAAAAAATGAGATTGTGAGATTTTCCCTTATCTTAGGTCTGATATGTTTCATACGTATCCAAAACTTCTATATAATGATTTAAATACTGACATTTACTTATAACAGTATAATATTCATTGTTATGATATCATATATGGTCATATTCGTATATTCTTATTAGTAATATTTCATTGCTACTTGTTATTCGGGTGTTCGTTGCTTTATGTTCTTATGCATGTTTTGTCGAATAAATTTTTATTCCTCTTTTTATGTTATAGATAACTAATTTAAAGAATTGTATTAGTGTAATATATATCATGTTTATTATTTCAATTAATTTATATAATCATTATTCAATAATGATCAAGTATAATGAGTCAGATCACATCATGGAGATGGTAAACTGTACGTACACATGAGCGATGATATCATTCCCATGATTATGGAATTGTATTGAAGTGGATGATAAAATATCAGAATTATTATCTTGTCATAATAACCATATGTAGTTATTCTTTACACCATTATACCCATCCATGTAAGATGGTGGTGGAAAAATAGATTACCCCATGGCGTGGAGATGATATTCCGTACGCACGCACACGTAGTGATTTCCTTTTTCCGTAGGATGGATAGAAGGTGAAATAGGGTTTTTACATTTTCATAATATCATTTAATTATAGGAGTGATAATTATGTTATTACTTTATAATGAAACAAATAATGAAGAAGAAGTAGAAGAAGAAATATATGTGAAATAATCGGTAAAGGATATTACCTCTTCTTCGACGCGCCTCTACAAAAACTCTTCTTAGGACACTAATGATGGTCTTTAAAAAAGAAAAAAACCACTACAATGTTTATAGGGAAGTGGAGAAAAGAAATTAATAGGTTTTGGCTGAGCTTGAATGCTCAAATTGTTGTAAAGTGGAGAGGGAAGAGGTTCCCTTTTATAAGGGAGGAGACCGACCTCTTTGGAAAAACATAAAAAATTATTTTATAATAAAGTCATATTCAGTTTATAATGGCCCCATTGTCAATTATTTCAAAGCTATGGTGGGGATGGGTCGAAATCCTCTCATCCAATATGTTTTATACAAGTTTTGGTTACAATTTTAACCTTATCATTTAGATTTAACTCTAAGTTAAATAATTTAACGTTTACCGTGTCTTCTTGTATTCTTACACTATATGGTTAATACAAATACTATAAACTAATAATCGAACCCCAATTCATTCACTAATGTAATATATATTATTATATAAGTATTTTTTAATAACCTTAGATTTTTAGGAATAGAATATAATTTAATAATTTAATATTTGTTTTAAAACCTCTTTTATGTCAATTTTGACACTATTTGGTATTTTGTTTTTTCTAAATTTATAACAGAATTATTACTTCGAAAAAAAATCATCTATCCAACCCTAATATGTTATAGTAACCACGAAATTTTTTTTATTTCATAAAAATTATCAAATTACATTTATATTGGTATTTATAATATCAATTATGTTATTATTTCATTAATAAGGCAATTACTGCATCATCATTGGGTTATAAATAAATTAATTTATTTAATGTCTAAAAATGATAAATAAAATTCCATTATGTAGGAAATATTTTTAAATTTATAATGAATATTTATATTCTAATTTATCCTATGTATAACACTATATTAAAAATGTTTTAATTATGAAACATTGATTTTTTTACTTTTAACTGTTGTTGAAATTAAATAATAACAAATGTCCTAATCTAATCGATGTGGACCAAAGAGGTTCATATTTTATTCCTAATTTTTTTAGTCGAATTATACTTATCCAATTGAATTAGGACTTGTGTTAGGGTAATAATAATATCATTTTTACCCTTATTTACCCTATTTTATTTTAACCATGGTAAATAAAATTAAAAAGTTACTACTCACAAAAAATTATTTTCATCTTAATGAAACACATTTTACATGTTGATATTAACCGTGTCTCTAGTATTTTTTAAATTCAAATCATAAAGACGTAAAATTATGTTTTATGTAAATTTTCAAATTCTCTTAGGAGGTTGGTAAAAGACGGTAAAAGTTAAATAATATTATTATATATCTAAAATTATTATAAAATGAATCCAATGAATTTAATTAAACATATATAGGTATTATGTATCTATTTTGACCTAAAATAAATTTAAATAAAATGAATAATTATTTAAATAAAAATTCGGTTTTAAACTATAAGTCGGTGTTTTTTACTATTCCTTATAAATTGAATGTTTTTAGAAAAATACAAAAAATTCACCCTAATCTAATTTCGATATTCCAAATCCAAAAATGAAGTCCATTTTGAAAGATAAAATTTATAAAATTTCAAAAAGTGGGTATTAATATTCATAACGACTAGTTTGTATAAAATTTTAATAACATATCTTCGTTTAGCAAAACTCAGTATTGCGTACAACAGAAGCTATCGCGGAAGGTTTCTCTTACATGGAAAGAAAGCCAAGATAGTGTTGTGGGTAGTGAAAGAATCCTTTGGGGTTTTGTAAAACATAATACATAAAAACAAAATGTTTCACATAAATCTCAGGGTGTTACATTCTACCCCCCTTCAACATAATTTCTCCCTCAAAATTCGTCACATCTTAAACAATAGATGAGGATACCCCTCCCTCTTCATATCCACAAGTTCTCATGTTGCTTATTCTAATTATTGATTCCTCCATAAAACTTTAAACAAGTGAGTGGTCTTATTTCATAGAAATTTTTCGCTACGATCAATGATCTCTATTGGCGGTTCTTCATAAGAAAGATCTTGCTCCAGCGGTACAACTTTGGAGCTTAGTACATGTGAAGGATCAAGTATATACTTTCTCAGGAGAGATACATGGAACACATCATGAATTTTGGAGAGATTCAATGGAATATCCAATCAGTAAGCTACCTTCCCAACATGATCCAATATTTCAAAAGGACCAATATAACTAGGGCTCAGCTTACCCTTATTTCCAAATCTCATTACTCTCGTCCAAGTAGATATTTGTAAGAACACTTTATCACCCACTTAAAACTCTAGGTATTTTCTTCTGTTGTCAGTATAACTTTTGTGTCGACTATGAACTTCTCTTATGTGTTGTTGAATAGATCTAACATTTTATGCCATCTCATCAACAAGATTAGGTCCTAATAGCTTTCTTCCCCCAACTTCATCCCAGCATGTTGGAGTTCAACATTTCTTTCCATAGAGAGATTCATAAGGAGCCATCTGAATATTGGAGTGAAATCTATTGTTATAAGAAAATTACACCAAGGTTTGGTGTGGATACCAACCAACTTTGAAATCCATAGAGCAAGCTCTCAACATTTCTTCTAGAGTTTAAATTCACTTCTCAGACTGATCTTCTGTTTGAGGATGATAAGCATTGCTGAAGATGAACTCTATATCTAGAGTATGCTAACGATTTCATGAAATCGTTGAGCTAGACCTCAGATCCTGATCAGATTTAATGGAAAGCGGTACACTATACAATCATACCACTTCCTTCACATATATCATGGCCATCTGACCAAGAGATAAATCTTCTCTAATAGCAATTAAGTGTGACGACTTCATAAGATGATCAATTATAACCCAAATAGAATTATTGCCTTTGGATGTTTTAGGATGTACAGTGAAAAAATACATAGTGATGTTTTCCCATTTCTATTCTGGTATGGGTAATTTTTGTAACATCCCCTTAGTCTTCTATATCTCAGCATTAACTTACTGACAAACCAAGCATCGATAGATATATTTAGAAACATCTCTTTTCATGACTTCCCACCAGAAGTACTCCTTCAGGTCCCAATACATCTTCATGCTTCCAAGGTGAATAATGAATGAATAACTACGAGCTTCATCAAATATTACCTTCCTTAATTCTGGTATGAGAGGAACACAAACCCGATTCATGAAACTTATTATTTCATCACAATCAATGTGGAATTCAGGAACACTTATCACCTTTTTTGTAACTCTATATCTTCTTTCTATGCCTCTTTAATCTTCACACGTATAGATGGTTGAACATTCATTTGAGAAAGATAAGAACATTACCCTTCAATTATAATGCCAAGATCCATCATTTTTAAATGCATAAATATTGGAACTTTTGTGATCCTCATCATGTATAAGCTAGCATGGTTAGGTTGAAATAATGTGTCTGCCACCTTGTTTGCTGTCTGAGGGTGGTAATGAATTGATCATTCATAATCCCTAATCATCTCCAACCATCTTCTTTGGCGTATATTCATCTCCTTTTGTGTGAAAATATACTTTAATCTTTTATGATCAGTTTAAATATCATCCCTTTCCCTATAAAGATAATACCTCCAAATCATTAATGCAATGATTACCACAACTAATTCCAAATCATGAGTTGGGTAATTTTTCTCATGTATTTTCAACTGTCGTGAGGCATAAGCTATAACCATATCGTTTTCATGAGAAAACACCCCAATACATTCTTGGATGCATCACTATAGATCATACACCTTTCTCCACTACAAGGTAGTGTGAGCACAATTTCACCAGATAACCTTCTTTTTAACTCCTTGAAATTTGCTTCACACTCCTCCGTCCAAACGAACTTAACTCCTTTTCGAGTCAAACTGGTTAGTGGATTAGATAATCATGAAAAATATTTCAAAAAACGTCAATAATATCCAGCCAAACCATGAAAACTTCGGGTCTCAGTTAATTTTATTGGTCTTGACTATCTTTCGATAACCTCTATTTTTGCTGGATCCACAGATATCCCCTATATTGAGATTATGTGACCCAAAAATGAATCTTTTTGAAGTAAAAATTAATACTTGGTAAATTTTTCATAATGCTTCTCCTTTCTTAGGGTATTTAATACAATTATGAAGTGATTGTTATGTTCTTCCATGGTCTTCGAACAGACAAAAATATCATCTATAAAGACTACCACAAACTGATCAAGATAGTCTCTAAAGACTCTATTCATTAGATCCATGAAGATAGCAGGGGAATTAGTAAGACCAAATGTCATCACTATAAATTCATAGTGTCCATACCTCGTACGGAAATCTGTATTTGGTATATCCTCCCTTTTGACCCTTAATTGATGACACACTAAATGAAGACCAATCATGGAAAAGTATTACACTCGGCGTATTTGGTCAAATAAGTCATCAAAGCGTGGGAGAGGATTTTTTTTTTGATAGTGATCTTGTTAACTTCTCTATAATCAATGCACAGTCTCATTGATCAATATTTCTTCTTAATAAACAGAACAGGTTCTCCATATGTTGATGCACTATGGCGTATGAATCCCTTATCAAGATTCTCTTGAAGTTTCTTCTTCAAATCCTGCAACAATATTGGGGACATTCTATAAGGTTTTGTAGAAATGGGCATAGCCCCCGATATGAGTTCTATTGTAAACTCAACTTCACGATATTGTGGAAGACCTGAAAATTCCTCTAGAAAGACATCATCAAACTCCCATAAAAAGGGAATATTCTTAATCATGAGTTTCTCTCCAACCTTTTGAAATAAATAAACTTCATTTATTGGAATCAAGACCCATAAGATGGAAGAAATTTCCACTGGAAGGTTATATTCATCCATGCATCGACAGATTATCATAGATTGATCAGGAATATGAAATGTGACTTCCCCTCTTTGGAAATAGTTATGATATCTATAAAAAGAAATCCAATACATGCCAAGAATCACATCAAATTCCACTATAGGAAGGATCAAAAGATTTTCAGGAAGCACTTTCCCACAAACATCAATTGGAGAAGAATTACAACCTTTTGATGCAACCATTTTTCCATTAGCAGTTGTCACAGCTGACTCAACAGCTAATTGTTTAGGTAGTACAATGATACCATTATAAAATTCATTATAAATAAAATAGTGGGTGGATCCGGAATAAAATAAAACATTTGATACTTTAGAGTGGATGGTATGTGTACCTTTCACCACTTCGTTATCGTATTCCACATCGCCTGTAGAAGTTGCATGTGACTTTCCTTTGACTTTGTCATTAAGAGTTTGTTCACGTCGATCATCATCAATAACCCTTGGATTAGGGCATTGATTAAAATAATTCCCCAATTCCTTGAACTTGTACCATTGATGTTTAAGAGGTTCATTCTTTGTAGCTTTTTCTTTTTTCGCATCACTAGAAATATTTTTCCCATTATTATGGAATTCAAATGACTGATGACCTTCTTTTCCACATTTGAAACATTTACTTGTCCCTTTAAGACAATTCCCTCCATGTTTCCTTCCACACTTTGAGAATAAGGGAAAGCTCATATTCTTTTCAGTGTGGTGTTTAGATTTCCCTTTTAATTCCATTTTCCTCTTCTTATCAAACCCATATGACTGATGGGTTACTCCAATCTCCATATCAGTCTTCAGAGCACAACGAATAATTTCCTTATAGTTATTGAAGTCCCTTATGGCTAACACCATTCGATCGTTCTTCCTCTCAGGTTAGATAATAATTTCAGAACAATACCATGCGAGTCTTGTAAAATTTTCTTTGTAGGTACCAACAGATTCATCATCCTTTTTCTGTAGTTCAAGAAACTCATTCTCAATCTATGTTCTAAGAATACGAGGGAAGTAATTATTGAAAAATATATTCTTGAACTCGCCACATTCCATGATCAAAATTGCGTCCCTTTTGCCTCGTATTCTTGATAAGATTCCACCATTGATCAGCCTCACCTTCCAAACGATATACTGCTAAGATGACTTAATCATGTTCAGAACATTGAAGAACTAAAAATATGTTTTCAGTGGTACTTATACATAGTTCATCCACTAATGGATCAGTAGAACCGCTGAATGAGGGTGGGCGCTGCCTCATAAAGGATTCAACAGAATATTTCTCCTTACTTTTCTCATTTGGAAGTCCTGTATGATTTAGATCTTGAGAAATTTGTGTGATCATGGCTACAAGATTTCAAATTACATCTCACATAACTTTTGGTTTCTCATGTGGAAAATCATTGCATTGCCCATCACATTCATCAATAAGATGGTTCCTTCGGGTTCCATCCATTGACTAAAACCAATATGCATTGTGTGAGAAACACTAATCAAAATAGGAAAACCACATAATCAAGAATAAAATTTCACACTTAAGCTCTTATTATAGGTTATTCATGGACATTTCGAAAACACTAATATTGTGTTCTATACTTAGACATATCCTTAGGTTTCTTACTATGGATTTCACATCCTAATTACTAAAGGTTGACTATACCTTTCATCTCATACAAACTATAAGGACCCATACTTTAGATAAATTGTTAGTACATCAGAATTGAAGCATAATTATTAAAATATATAACAAAACAATGATAGGACCGTATATGTATAGTGTCTTTAAAAACTGGGAAACATAAACAACTAGTTGCTAATGTTTCTACATTTTCTCCTATTTATTTCATCATATATAGAGTTCCTTTTCGAATATCCTACTTAATACCCTTCTTTCAGACCTGGGTAAAAGAAAACATACAAAAGGGTGAGCTCAAATTCTCAGTGAGGGTAAAAAAAAGTAAATTTCAATCATATCATATTATTAAGAACATAGAATTTTGAAAATCATAAACTGAAAAAGAGTTCATAATATCATAACATGGGATAAATCAGAGAAGTGAAATGTAATCCCAATAATCATAACAGAAAACATGAAACATTGTGGCGTAAACACATAATCACAAAAAATCATTTCTTATTTATCAATACTCATTTCCAAGACTATCATAGTGGACAAAGTCCATTTCGGAACCGAGTTCACTCCTCATTCCAGTCCTATATCACTTAACCAGATTAACTTACCATTCCATCCATGTCTATCTTATGAGATATTAATCTTTATCCAATAAATTGGAGTGATATATAGTTCCCACCCATCTCATAATGAAACTAGTCTTATGTGGGCCACAAAATCATAAATCATATATCACAACATATCCCATGTAATGAAAATGGGACTCTTAAACATCATGCCATCATAACATAACCCATATAAGATAACAGGAAATCATAAAAATAGTTCCATAATAACTTAATGAAATCAATTTAAAAATAGGGATAGAATGATAACCCTATATAATCTTAAATGGAAAATAATTTTTATAAAACACTTGAACTCCATTCTTGAGGAAAATATCATTTCTAATTCAAAAACATTTTTTCTTTCTTAACATGTCATACAATTTTAATGAAGTTAATTAAAAATAAACTAGAAAACTTATAGAGGAATCTTCAAGGAAATAATATTCTATGAAGTCATAAAAATACATTCATGTCGTATAAGTTATAAAATAAGATTTTTCTTGTACTTTGGCCAAAAAAGTAAAAAAGTATCTCGTACTGAAAACGAACAAAGATTCTTTTAATATATTTTACTATAAATTAAACAATAGGTAAAATTCGATTTAAAAAATTGTACGAGGATATAAATAATATTACATATTTAAGAAACATGGATGTGGATGATAATTATGACCCAGTAAATTCTGAAGTATAAATAATCTCAGATAAAAATGAGATTGTGAGATTTTACCTTACCTTAGGTCTTATATGCTTCATACGTATCCAAACCACCTGTATAATGATTTAAAAAAAATGAAATTTACTTATTACAGAATCATATTCATTGTTATGATATCATATATGGTTATATTATTATCTTCTTATTAGTAATATTTCATTTCCACTTGTTATTCGAGTCTTCATTTCTTTATGTTCTTATGCACATTTGGTCGAATAAATTATTATTCCACTTTTTAGGTTATAGATACCTCAATTACAGAATGTAATTATAGTAATATATATCATATTTATTCATTCAATTAATTTATATAAACATTATTCAACTAAGAACATATAGAACGAGTCGCATCACCTCGTGGAGACGGTAAGTTGTACGTACACACGAGCTATGATATCATTCCCATGATTGTGGAATTTTATTGAAGTGGATGATATAATATCATAATTAGTATCATGTAATAATAACCATATATAGTTATTCATTACACCATTACGCCCATCCAAGTATGTAGGTGGTCGAAAAACATATTACACCATGGTGTGAAGACAACATTCCTTATATACGCACGCGTGGTGATTTCATTTTCCATAAGATGTATAGAAGGTGAAATAGGGTTGTCTAATTTTTATAATAACATATTAGTATATGAGTGATACTAATGTTATTACTTTATAATTAAATAAATAAATAATAGGAAGTATAAGAATAATTAGATGAGAAATAATCGGTAAAGTATATTACCTATTCTTCGATGTGCCTATTTTAAACCTCAACTTTGGACACTAAAGTTGGTCTTTGAAGAAGACCATACCCTCTAGTATGTTTTTAGGGAAGTGGATAAGGGAAATGGACAGGGTTTGTCCGATCTTGAAGGCTCAAAATTCGGTAAGGTGGAGAGGGAAGAGGAGCCCTTTTAAAAGGGAGGAGAGGGGAACCATAGGAAAGACATAAAATATTATTTTATTATAAAGTCATATTCCATTTATAATGGAACCAAAGTCACTTATTCAGAAGCTAGGGTGGGGATGGGTCGAAATCCTCTCAACCAATAGGTTTTAGTCAATTTTAGGATACCATTTTAACCTTATCATTTAGATTTCACTTTAAGTTAAATAATTTAACTTTTACCGTGTCTTCTTGTATTCTTACACTATAAGATTAATAAACATACTCTAAACAGACAATAGAACCCCAATTGGTTCAATAGTGTCATATATAATATTATATAAGTCTTGTTTCTGATTCTTATATTTTTAGGAATATAATACCAATTAATAATTTAATATTTTTTTTAAAAAACTCTTTTATCTCTATTTTAACACTATTTGGTATTTTGTTTTTTTTCTAATTTCATAACAGAATAATTACTTAGAAAAAAAATCATCTAAACAAACATAATATGATATATTAAACTATAAAATTATTTTAATTCCTAAAAAGCCTAATATTACATTGATTTGGGTATTTATAATATCAATTACATTAATTTTTCATTAATAAGGTAATTATTGCATCATCATTGTGTCATAAATAAATTAAATCATCTAATTTATAAAAATTATAAATAAAATATTATGTAGGAAATATTTTTAGATTTATAATGAATATTTATAGTATAATTTATCTTATGTATAACCATATATTAAAAAAGTTTTACTTATTATACTTTGACTTAAACGTATTTAACTCTTCTTTGAATGAAATAAAAATAAATGTCTTAATCTATTCCAAGTGAACCAAAGAGGCTCATATTTTATTCCTATGGTTCTTTTCTCAAATTATTATTATCAAATAGAATCATAAAATGTATCAGGATAATAATAATATCATTATTACCCTAAGATACACTATTTACTTTTAATCGTGGTAAATAAAAGTAAAAAGTTACAATTTACCCAAAAATATTTAAATTATTGAACCACATTTTACTCCCTGATATTAACTGTGTTTCTTAGATTTTTTAAATTCCATTCACAGATGCGGAAATATTATGTTTTATGTAAATTTGCTAATTCTCATAGGAGGTGGGTTAAAGACAGTAAAAGTTAAATAAATTTTTTATATATCTAAAAATTATTATTAAATGACCCTAATGAATTACATTGAAATTATATAGGTATTATGTATCTATTTTTACATAAATTAAATTTAAATAAAATAAATATTTATTTAAAAAAAATTTGTTTTAAACTATAACTTTGTGTCTTTAACTATTCATCAAAAGTTGAAAGTTTTCAGAAAAATAAAAACAATTCACCCTAAGCTAATTTCGATATCCCGAATTCAAAAATGAAGTCCATTTTTAAAGATAAAATTTACAAATTTCAAAAATTGATTATTAGTATTCATAATGGCTAGTTTATATAATATTTTAAAAACATATCGTCATTTAGTGAAACTCGTTATTGCGTACAATTCAACCTATCAAGGAAGGATGATCTTGAGTGCAACGCAATCCAAGACAGTGTTGTGTGTAGTGAAAGATTATATTGGTGTTGCATAAAACATAATAAATAAATAAAATATTTCTCATAAAATCTTACAGTGTTACTGATAGTTTTACTAACTCTTTTACGATGTGGGACTTTTAATAAAGTCTCCAAGCCGAGTTTAAAAATTATGAAGACACAATTCCTCAAAGGGGGGAAGGATGTAAAATCCCGGGGAAGAAAAGAATAAGACATATTTCACATTTTTTAATATTTTTAATTAAATATTAATTTTACATTAAAGGGGTTGATATTTTCGAAAGCGTACCCGATACACAATAATGAGTTTCTTTGAAATCTTACGTTGTACACTAATAATGTAATATTTTTATTTTAAATGGCAGTTTACTCCTAGTCTTTGTGTTGGTGGGAATGAACAAAACTAGCTACTATAT
Organism: Viscum album; assembly: GCA_963277665.1. Taxonomy (NCBI): domain Eukaryota; kingdom Viridiplantae; phylum Streptophyta; class Magnoliopsida; order Santalales; family Viscaceae; genus Viscum; species Viscum album. The sequence continues at coordinate 605,836,641 of OY728122.1, forward strand.
GTTTATACATGTTTGTTAAATGTATTTACATTTATCCCATAAAAGTTAGAGTCTTAAAATGTGAATGAATCTAATTTTAAGCATAATTTATATTAAAAGGCTGATTTACCGCCTTTTAATGGAGAAACCTCATTAAATATATTTTTGGTCACTTTAATACATTATATTTGACCAAATAAAATCTTTCTTTATAATGGGGACATCAAAATTTACTTAGTGTAAATTTTTGTACTTTTTCTGATGAAGATGATTTTCTAATGGATAGTGAAAAATATTATAATTTAAATCAAAACTGTGTTTTATTATAATTTATTTATATGGTAAGATTATCTTTTTAATTGGTTTTAATGTGTAATTAGAATATATTTTTACCATTTAATCCCATTTTGGGCATTTTAATTAATTTCACATTGAAATTGGACATAAACAAGTGTCAATCTTTGGATAGTTATTGTTTCATAAAAACACGCTATTTATTCTAACAATAGGAATTAATTTTAAATTAATTAATTACAATTCAGTTTTATGAATTTATAAAAATAGGCATAATTTTTCAATTTATTATATCATATAAATCTTAGGCATAATTTTTTGTATTTTTCAGAAAAACTTTAATTGTGATGAATAGTGAATTAACTTAGTAGTAGTTAAAAAACTGACTTTTTCACTTAAATGAAATTATACCACTTCTATGAATTAAATTTTAAAAATCCAAAATACATGGTTTTTATCGAGATATAGTATTTGGTTCAATAAGTTGAAAATAATTTTGGTGAATAATAACATTTGACTTTTATTTACCACGGTTAAAGGAAAATAGGGTAATTCAAAGAAAAATGAATATTGTAAAAATTCAAAATTACCTTAACTCATGTCCTACCCATATTTGATGTGTAATGGCCGAACATGAGCATCTCTGAGTATATTTTTTGACACCATGGAGCCACTTATGAAAGATAATGACACTTTACATTATTTAATTTAATGGAAAGGAAAAATTAAATAAACAAAAATCATTTACTAAATTAATTATTATATAATGTTATATAAATTATAATTTCAACTATAAATATTCATTGGAAATATAAATATATTTCCTACATCATTGTAGTTTTTTTTAATTTTAGACATCGCATTAATTAAATTATTTATGACACAATAATGATGTAGTATTTATCTCATTAATAATAGATTTAAATTAATAAGATTATAAATATTAAAATAACATCCAAAACCTATCCAATTTCTATTGGTTGATATTATTTAGACTATGAGTCATATTATATTTGAATTTATTGATTTTTGTACATTTTGAAATCGAATATTGTTATATAATAAAATAAATTTATAACACATTTCTAAAGAGCCCCTCCTCTCCCTTATAATAAGAGACCACTTCTAACCAATTACTCACACATATAAAGACTTTTGGCTCATCTAATCTCTTCCCAATTAAGCTCCCTACATAACTCTCCTACTCTTAGCATCCTTACCTTAGGCAGAAGGCACTTCAAGAAGTCCTTTGGCTCAAACCAAAGGGAGTTACCCAAATTAAAGGTAATCGTTTCTCTTAAATTGTTTTCTTTTATTTTACTTCTTCAAACCCTAAACCCTTTTTCTTATTTTATTTTGAAACAAAACCAGTATCCTCAATATACTAGTATGTTTTTATGAGACAGATTCTATCTACACTAAAATACACCCCCATTTAATGGGTGAAGAACATAATGTTTATGTGGATGGAAAACTAACGCCTCACGTAACGATGATTATTCAAATATCTCATCCGCCTCTCATGGTGGCCATTATGATAGAAACTTATTTATATATTTTATATATTATTTTTATGATTTCTTAATTCTTATATATTTTTACATTTATATAAATAATTTATGGTTTCCATATTGGGTAAATAAGATAACCTCATTAGAGGAAGTGCAGACTACTGCCACCTCAAAGTGATATGACTAGTTAATGCCTTATGTAGGATGTATAAAGGATGGGCTTAATAATATTTTATATGATATTATACTAGAATTATAATATAACTATGTATCATTATGTTTTTAATTCCATTAAAATAAGAAATAGAAATGGATGTAGTGTTCATGCGTACGTACGACTTACCGTCTCCAAAAACGGTGCATTTCATATCATACCTCTAAATGATGTTAACTGTTATAAATACATGTATATACTGGATATATATGATATATATATTATCTAAAATCATTAATATCATTCTGAAGATAATGGATGTCTTACCACATGAACATCTTTTAATTATATGGTGTTCATTTTTTTACCCAAGTACCAAATATATACAAAATGACCGTTATTAACTTAAATTCTTACATAATGTTTATAACATGGTAATAAGTAATATAAACGTAATAATAAAATTTAACATGGTTTTTAAGAAAGTATAAATTAACATTATTTTATTATTCAGGATATTAAATAACAAATGGGTCAAGTCAGACACAAGGTTAGGAGATTTCTTATCTCACGTGTAATTCCATGAGAGTCCCATTGTTCGCACATATTCATTGCATGTGGTGTATTTTTTTCTTCCATTTTATATATATTATAATTATTCACATTATATTCATGGTATTCTGTGATTCATTTGGTGGTAATTAACTTTTGGTCATACGACTCAGTTGATTTCAACGTGGTAAAGGGTTTCATCTTACTTTTTATTCCCATGAGATTCATGCTATATTTGTTACTATTTACTTTTGTGTGGTGTATGTACTACAAATTATTGTACTATTTTTGTAATATAAATTCATTTATTAGTATTTACATCTTCATTTTATGATCCTTCTTTCATGTGGCGTATGTTTGGTAAGTTACCAAATCGGTAAGGGAACCTTTGACCCTCCTCTATATAAAATACTTCTTTTTGTTTTTATTTTAATTTACATCTTATTATGTTGGAATATGTTATTCTAGATCCTCATTGATGTTATCTTTATGTAAATGTGATGAGATACCATTTTTATCTCATCATCTAATTTTCAGAATTTTAAAGCTGTTATGCTATCGAATTTTTACAAGGGAACTTCTTTACCCAATTTCAATTCTTTGGGTTCAACTAGTACTTCTTGAATATATCATCCTATGAGTATGTGTGAATTACCCATGATTTTTTTACAATTAATATCCATTTATATTGGGTGTATTCATATTTTTCACACATAATTATGTGATTTATTTATACATAATTCAAGGATACCGTATTTATAAGGGATTTCAACCCAATTAACATTTCCACTGAGACTTTATTGTTGTTATGCAACAATTCACACTTATATGGGGAATATACTAGAATTTGAACTATTATATAATGAATCCATTTATTCTCTTGATATTATAAAGTTCGGATAAAAATATATTTCTCTATTATTTGTATTGAAGCGTCCCTCTTTTCGTTAAAAAAACACTTTAAATAAAATATCGTTTTAAATATTTTAATGATTTATTCTTCTAAATATTTTTAATTAATGTACATGTTATCAAAGTAGAATTTAGGATTTATTTATATGGAAATTAATGTATTCAAATGATAAATCATTTAAAAGCTTCAATGTGGTATGTGACACATTGATTGAAAATTCATTTTTAAATGGTTTTGAAAATGATTTGATAAAGCATTGTTTATTTCAATATATTGATTTGATATATTGGAATGTGGAAATATTATATTTACTTTATACATTTTTTATGTATTATGATTATGTAATAGTTATATGGAATTTTTTACATGTACGAGTGGTTCAGTGATAAACCCTAGGCGGGTGAGCCCGCAATAGCTCTCCAATGCATTGGGTAATGTGATGGAGGTAAACGTGAATGTTTCTCCTAAGAGAATTAGGGAATATACCGTGATGGGTATTCAAATTGTAACACCCTATGTAGATGTGATAACTACAATGTAAGTTTCATATAGATGCCATAATTAACTATTATAATTTATGATTTTTGTGTGTTATTCATAAATCTTATGATTTCATAAGGTATGCAATGATTGAAAAATACTATTTCATTTATTTGTATTTATTGATTTTCTAATTTTTTGCTTATTTATTTTATAACCCTTACTGAACTTTTTATGATCATCCCATTTTTTTGAAATTTTTTCCACATGACTTAAAGATGAATAGTGTCATGGCTGAGATCAAGGAAAAGTCATGCTGTCTAAAATATAGAATTTGACATGTTTCTTTTTAAGAGATTTTATTTTATGAAAAAATGGATACTAAGTTGTAGTGTCTACGTGTAATATTTATGTAGTTATGTAATTGTTATTTCCTAATTCTCTAAAACAGAAATCCTGAAATGATCCTTATTGTGAATTATTCATTTAATTCACTATTATATAATGTAATACGATCAGGTCCTTATAGTTTTCATCAGAGGTAGGTTTAGACAACTTTAGGGATGAGGAGTTTTCGTAAGACACATGGTTAGTCCCTATGTCTATTATTTTAGTTAAATTATTATTTTATAAATTTTTCAGATCAATGAATGTTAGATACAAATAGAAGGAGGAGGATCTCAAAGTAAATTCTAATCTATTTTGGATTACATTCTTGTAATAATTATTGCGAAGTCATGTTCAGATGATTGTGAAACTTTTTCTATCATACAACTCACTTGAAAGTAGTTATTTGAGATATCATACACCTCCACTATACCTCATTATCATCATGGATCATGGGATGTATTTAGACAAATCCTATTTTCACAATATTCTCATATTTTCCTGAATGGTAAATATTACTAATGCATTTTCAAATATTTTACCTTATCACAAGAGATTGAAGCATATTATCAATTTAGAAATGGTGCTGAAGAAGGAGACCCTCACGAAACCTATTTATATTTGATTTTATCATATTGTCTCTCAGCACATACCTATGGTATTTTAAAGGGACCATTAATTGAAAGTTTCAACTCAAATTCGGTCTGACTATATTATAGAAATCATGTTTTATCAGATGTTTTGAAATTATATGTCATACAATATTATTTTCCAAAACTATTTTTATATGAAGACCCATATGAACCATGTTGTACAATGTGTATTTGTATGGAGGATGATAATAATTTTTAAGGATATATAAATCATTGTTGTGATGCTTGGACCTTCTACCTACGCGAACAAGATGATGATGAAACCAAATGGACACCATGATCATGGTATGATGTTCATCATTTTGGGAATCATTTTATTTTATCATATGGTGGTGAAATAAGACTTAAAGAATTAATATGTTGAGATCATAATGAATTTAGATGAATATTAGAGGTATAAGAAAACCATTAAGGTTAAAACATGTTAGGGTTATTTTTGAGTTTTATAAAAAGGACAACCAGTTAGATGGGTGACAACCCGTTGCATCCGGCAAGGCTGTAGGAATCGAAACAACAACTAAAGGGACACAAGGGTGAATCTCCTACCACTAGCCTACTTGAAGTCTGTTTTTATTTTGACTTTTTATTTTATTAAAATGATTTTATGGAACAATAATAATATAATTTTTTGAAATTATGTTTTATCAAATGGATATTCTTAGTATAGAAAAATGATTTATAGATTAAGTGATAAAGGTTGTTGTAGAAGATGTTCTCTCTTTTGAGGAAACACTAAATTCCTAAAGAAGATACAATACTATGTATTTCAATTGTGGAATAATGGTGGAAATTTTATTTTGGAGGAATTTATGTTTTTATTATGGACATTTGACGATTTGGTTTATTTATGTAAATGATTAACCTATCATGGGGAACATGAGAATTGGTTAATTACATTTCACTATAAGTCTTTATGAGTAACACTTGTTATTTGAAGATAAATGTTATCTTGGAAGACTATGTAATTAAATCCTCATGATATTTGGGTTTCAATATTAGATTGGGTCACTTTTGAATCATTTTATAGAATGGTGTTCTTTTGAATGGTCTTTGTGGAACATTGGGTGTTGTTTGAAAATTTATGGAGATTAAGAGTAGTTTTTCTTTTTGTAAGATATTATCATTTTTCGGTATTATCTGATATCACAGTATCATTTTTTGTTTTATTTTATGTCTAAAGAAAATAGAAATATATAGTTCTTCTTCTGTGGATTATGTGATTCTCAAGAAGATGATTCTTGTTCTTTTTATGTGACCATGTATTTTTGAATGCTCTTTGTTTGTAGAAAAGAAATGTTTTTGGTTAAAACTTTTTAAAGGATGAAACTATACTTGAAGGTACGTATATTTAATTATGTTCATGTTCTATGTAGTAAATGAATTCTGCCAAATTATGAAATGTAATATAAAACAACAATGTTGTTGGTTTACGTTTCCTACTGGGTAATCAACGTCTGTTTAACACGTCATTAGATTGTGATTTTCGGGTGGTTAACATTCTCTTAATCATGTTTTCAATCACTCTCCATCAGATCTTGACCATTTTTTCTCTCTTCCATATCCATTTTTTTCTACATGGAATCCTAGTTTGGGTTATCTCGGGTGACCATTGTACTTTTTTTTCTTTCTTCTAAAGTGATAGTTTTATTCACTCTTTTCTGATGTGGGACTTTTGATGATGTTTCCAAGCCCATTGATAAAATTGCAAGGATGCAATTCACAAAAGGGGGGAAGGATGTAACATCTTTGGTAAATAATGAATAAGACATATTTAATATTTTTTAATATTTGTGAATTAAATATCAATTTTCCTTTAAAGGGGTTGCTATGTTTTTTAGCATACCCAATACGCATCAACGGGTTTCGTTGAAGTCTTAAATTGCACACAAATAATATATTATTATTATTTTAAATGGTAGTTAACTCCTAGACATTGGGTTTTCGAGAATGAAAAAAAAACTAACTACAATATGTTTATACATGTTTTTAAAATTTATTTACATTTATCCAATAAAATATTGAGGCTTAAAATGTTAATGAATCTTATTTTAACCATAATTTAAATTAAAAGGCCGATTTATCGCATTTTAATGGTGAACCCTCATTAAATATAATTTTGGTCACATTAATACATTATGTTTGTCCAAATAAAACCCTTATTTATAATGTGAACATCAAAATTTTCTTTTCTGTAAATTTTTGGAATTTTTCTAATAAGATCATTTTCTAATAAATATTGAAAAATATTGTATTTTAATTCAAATCTGTGTTTTAATCTAATTTATTTATATGGTTAGATTATCTTTTTTTTTTAAAGTGTAATTATAATATATTTTTACCATTCAATCCAATTTTGGTCATTTGAATTAATTTCACTTTGAAATTGGACATAAACAAGTGTCAATCTTTTGATAGTTATGGTTTCCTAAAAACACGCTATTTATATTAACAACCGGAATTAATATTAAATTCATTAATGCCACTTATATGTTTTTTATTTAGTAAAATAGATATCAATTTAAAATTCATAATATAAAATAAATCTTAGGCTGAATTTTTGGTATTTTTCTGAAAAACAACCATTTTTATTAATAGTAAAATCACTTAGTAGTAGTAAAAAAATAGCCTTTTTCAATTAAATGAAATTTTACCGCATAAGTGAAATGAATTTCAAAAATCCGACATACATGGAAGTTATCAAGAAGTAAAATTTGGTTCAATAAGATAAAAATTAATTTTTGGTGAATAGTAACTTTTGACTTTTATTTACCATTGTTTAAGGTAAATATGGGAATTCAAGGTTAAAAGAATATTGTAATAATTCAAAATTACATTAACTCATGTCCTAACCTTATTAGATGAGTAATGGACGACCATGGTCATCATTGGGTATATTTTGGGACCCCATGGAGCCACTTATGAAAGATAATGACACTTTATATTAATTAATTTTATGCCAAGGAAAAAATGACATAAACAAAAACCATTTAGTAAATTAATTTTAATATAGAGTTATATAAATTATATTTTAAACTATACATATTAACTATAAATATGAAAAGATTTCATACATCATGGTAGTTTTATTATTATTTTTAGACATCACATATATTAAATTATTTATGACACAATAATGATGTAGTATTTACCTAACTTAATAAAATAATTAAATAAATAAGATTACAAATATTAAAATAACATCCCAAACCTATCCAATTCTTATTGGATGAAATTATTTCGACTATGAGTCATCTAATATTCTACATTAATTATTTTTTGACCTTTATAAACTGAATATTATTATATAATAAAATAATATTATCACTCTTTCCTAAAGAGCCCCTTTTCTCCTTTATAAAAGGAGACCCCTTCTAACAAATTACTCACACCTATCCAGCCTTTTGGGTCGTCCAACCTCTGAAAAATTAAGGTACCTACATCCCTATTCTCCTCCTAGAAGCCTTACATTATGCATAAGTCACTTCAAAAAGTCCTTTGGTTCAAACCAAAGGGAGTTACCCAAATTAATGGTAACAATTTCTCTTAAATTTTCTTCATTTATTTTACATCTTCAACCCCTAAACACTTTTTATTACTTTCATTTGTAAAATCATTAGTATCCTCATTATACTAATATGCTGTTATAATAAAGGATTCAAACTACACTTACATACACCTTCATTTAATGGGTGAAGAACATAATGTTTAGGTGGATGGAAAATTAACGCCTCACGAAACGATGATCGTTCAATTATCTTCAAACACCTCTCATGGTGTCCATTCTGATGACAATTTATTTTTATATAATATATATTATTTTATTGTTTTCTATATGATACTGAATTTTTCCATTTATAAATATACTTTATGGTTTCCATAGTGGGTAAATACGATAATCACATTAGAGGAAGTGCGGACTACCGCCCCCTCAAAGTTATATGACTCATTAATGACTTATGTGGGATGTATAAAGGATGCAGTTAACAGTATTTTATATGATATTATACTTGAATTTTAATATATCTATGTATCATTATGTTTTTAATTCCATTAAAATAATAAATAGAAATGGAATTAGTGTTTGTGCGTACGTACGGCTTACCATCTACATGAATGGTGCATTTCATTTCATACCACTAAATGTTATGTACTATTATAAATAATTGTATATAATGAATGTATATGATATATATTATATCTAAATCATTACTATCATTCTGAATATAATGTATGTATTACCATATGAACAACTAGTAATTATAAGGTTTTCATTTTTTTACTCAAGTAACAAATATCGACAAAACAACTATTATTTATATTAAATGATGACATAATGTTTATAACATGGTTATAAGTAATATAAAAGGAATAAAAACATTAAAAATGTTCTTACTAATGTATTAATTATCATAAGTTTATTATTCATATGATTAAAGAACGAACGGGTCAAGTCAGACACAAGGTAAGGATATTTCTTATCTCACATTTAATTCCATGAGATTTCCATTATTCTCCACTTATTCATTGCATGTGGGGTATTTTGTACTACCAATTGATATATTTTATCCGGATTATCAATATATTCCTGGTATTTTTTGATTCATTTAGGTGTTATTAACTTTTGGTCATATGACTCAGTTGATTTCAACGTGGTAAAGGGTTTCATCTCACTTTTGTTTCTTGTGAGATTCATGATATAGTTGCTACTATTTCCATTTTGTGTGGTGTATATACTTCCCATTATTTTATACATTGTGAAATATACTTTAATTTATGAGTATTTACATCTTCATTTTATGATCCTTATTTAATGTTACATATTTTTTCTATGTTACCAAATCGGTAATGGAACCTTTGGCCCTCCTCTATTTAAAACACTTCTTTTTGTTATGTATTTTATTTCACATATTTTTATGTTGGGATATGTAATTATATATCCTCAATGATTTAAAGTTTATTTCCAAGTGATGAGATACACTTTTTATCTCATCAACTCATTTTTTGAATTTAATAGTCGTTAGGCTGTCGAATTTTTACAAGCGAACTTCTTAAGAGAATTTCAATTCATTGGGATCAACTTGTACTTCATGAATAAGTCATCCTATGAGTATGTTTTAATGAACTCTGATTGTTTTAAACATAATATACACTTATATTGGGTGTATTTAAATTTTTGACACATAATTATGTTATCGATTTATCCTTAATTTTGGGATACCATCTTTATAAGGGATTTCATCCCAATTTACATTTCCACTGATACGTCATTGTTGTTATGAACCAATTCACTCTTATATGGTTAATATAATATCCTTTGACATATTATATCATGAATCCATTTATTTTCATGATATTATAATGTTCTGATTAAATGTTATTTCTCAATTATTTTTATTCCAGTGTCCCTCTTTTTGTTAAAAAAACTCTTTAACTAAAATAACGTTTTAAATGTTTTAAAAGTTTATTATTCTAAATATTTATCATTAATGTAAATGTTTTGAAAATAAGTTTTATGATTTATTTATATTGGAATTAATGTATTCAAATGATAATTCATTTAAAATATTCAACGTGGTATGAGATACTTTGATTCAAAAATCTCTATTTAATTGGATTTGAAAATGATTTGATAAAGCATTTTTTATTTCAATATCTTGATTTGATATATTGTAATGTGGAAATGTTATATTTAATTTATACTTTTCTTATATGTTATGATTATGTTATGGTTATTGGTCATTGTTAACATATACAGGTGGTTCTGTGATAATCCTAGGGCGGTGACCCCATGATAGCTCTCCAAAGCATTAGGTAATGTGATGGAGGTAAACATGAATGTTTCTCCTAAGAGATTTAGGAAATATAATATGATGGGTATTCCAAGTGTAACTCCCTATGTATCTTTGATAGCTACAATATATGTTTGATCTGGATTCCTTAATTAACCATTATGATTTATGATTTGTCTGTGTTATTCACAAATCATATTATTTTGTAAGGTTTGTTATGATTGAAAAATATAGTTTCATTGATTTGTATTTATTGATGGGATAATGTTTTCTTTACTTATTTTATAACCCATATTATGATTTTTATTCTAATCCCATGTTTTTGAAATGTTTTCCATAGGACATAAAGATGAATAGGTTCAAGGATGGGATCATGGAAAAATCATGTGTGTATAAAATTTGGAAGTAGACATGTTCCATTTTAAGAGTTTTTATTTTATGAAAAAAATGGATACTAAGTAGTAGTGTCTACTTATAATATTCAAGTTGTTTTGTAATACTTATGTCCTAATTTTCTAAAACACTAAACCTTAAAATATCATCAATGTGAATTATTCATTTAATTCAATATTATATAATGTTATAAGGTCGGGTCCTTATTATTTTTAAAATATTTTGAGAGATATCCAAGGTTATAAACAATTTCTAATGTTATTGGAATTTGATTTTTTTTATCATGAAGTTTTCTACTTTGTAGATGTGGCTTTTTATCAAGTAGTGGCTCTAGATGCTTCACTAATAGAGGTTGTTATTTCTTTCGAAACCCCAAATACTATGGTAGTTGTGAGAGGTTTTTATAGACTTTTATGATGTCACAAGAGGTTCTTAACCTATTTATATGGGGTTTCAACTCCTTTATCGTCCTTGAAAAGGAAGTATTGGTAATTATTTTGTATTTAACGGTGTTAGACATATTTTTATTACCTAAAGGAAAAGTTGTATTGTGATCAAATTATTCATCTACGTGAAGAGGGTTTTATTTTTGATGTTTTTTTGAAGATTTGTACCGTGGTTTGGGATGTTTTTTGATTCAAAATTTATTTTATTTTTATTAGGGGACATAGAGGATATTTCCCCATTTATGTAGTTATGAAACCCATGATCAATACTTATCAACAATTTTATTTTACCTATTGTCGTAAAGACCTTACATCATCACCATATATTTTATTACTGATCATAAGATGCTGAAGAATGAATTTTCCAATAATTCCATGAACTTGAAATATAAAATTTTGATGGTATTATTATAGTAATATTACATTGATATTTCATATATACTAATTAAGTAATATTTTTTGGCTGATGTGTTGAGCACAAAGTCACATAGTAATGTCATATGTGAATCTACTAATTTGTAGAGAATGACAGAAGAACCTAAAATCTGCATCCGGATATGGGTTTGGTTGGAAATATATATTTACATTTCTGGATAAATGTGTAGTTATATTTAGATCAATAGGTGGAGGAGTCCCATCATGGAGATTCTTTGGTGGATGTCAATAAAAGTTAATTTATTTTTGGGGATTCACCTAATTACTGGTATGAGGATGTCAATAACCATGTGTCTTTATAGATGAGGTATTTTATACTATTGATGATACCATATATAGGTCTCCAGAACTTTTATTTTCATACCCTTAGTGGTTCTACATTCCCTAATGTAGATATACCAAGGTTTAGAAAGTCACTTTTGATGGCCCAGTTAGAAGAATGCAGCTGTAGAGTTGTTTTCTAAATGGTTGGCCTATCAGAATGTGATGGAAGAGTACCATGGTCGTAGTGATTTTCTCCAACCATTAGTTGTTGCCCAATAGAAGTGGGAGGAAGTCTTAATGGGATTAATTACCAATTTAACTCAATCATAAAGAGGCTTTGATTCAATATGAGGATAGTGGATCATTTGATGAAATCAACCCAATTTATATCTATCAGGGAGTAGATATTAGTGGAGGTTTTTTTGATGTAGTATCTAAAGGATGAGGTGTGACTTCATGGAGTCCTAAGGAAGATCATCAATGTTCAAGATCCTCATATTACCTATAGGATGTATAGATGTTTCCAGTAACTCTTTTCTATCAGTTATTCCTTAGTAATGATTTTCATCCATTGATGGATGATCAAACAGATCATTCCATCCAGACACACGAATAAATTTTTCATTATAAAATCCCAGATTATTTAGGTGCATGAATGAGGCACCTACATTTGGTATTTTTTCTTATAAAATATCTTCAACTCCATGACTGATATAATACTATTTTATGCTTTTTATGGTTGAATATTTTATTATACATTTTTTATAAAAGTGGTTAGAGAGAAAGAAATTGTCTAGAATGAATTCATATTGAATATAACATAGATAGTCTAGTTAATTCGTTAAAGGATGTAATCCACACAAGATTATCAAAAAATCAATTATGATCAAAGGAGGATAATTCTGAAGATCGACATTAAATTCCTTTTGTTTCTAAAGGGGACTCCTCATCATTGGAAGTGAGGGTTTGGTTGGGTGAGTATGCATTCATCCACGTTTTTTGGATAATTTATGTTTTTTATCACATTTGTATAATTGAATATTCGATATAATAGCCCCCATAGTTGAACTACAAACAAAATATTTTCATGGGAGGAATCTCTTTCATTACCACCATGATAACCCACACATTATTTATTGGAGTGTGATCAATGTTGAAGATGATTTTACCTTTAATGAGCGGGTTGTAGACATTCATGTCCTCCATGATAAGGCTTCGCGTATGTATTATATTCCCTCTATTTGTATCTTGTCACTACACAATGGAATATAGGAGATTACCAAGGAACATTATTATCATATATGTGATCAGTATCCCAAGATGGTTAATTTTTATCTATTCACATAAATATTATAAGTTTGGTTATTGAAATTTTTTTAGATTATAATATGGTTACCTTTGTTTTTTTGTCAGGACTTTATCATATTTTTGAACTATATCCCTTAATGATTGATTAGGTTATGTTTCATTTTTTTTGTGGTTTTGTTCTTGTTCATCCAAAGAGGTGTTTGTGATTATATGATAGGGAGATCCATGTGATGCATCTCATGGGGTGTCTATTTAGATAAATCACATTATTTTCTCTTCGGGTGTGGTTTTTGATTATAGATGATGAGGATTGATTGAGAGTTATTTTATATAGGGTAATGGATCTATATAGTCTTACCGATTGTGTTATTTCAAATCCCATGGTTGTTTGATGATTCATAGTAGGGATTTTGAGGATTTCAGATGATAAAATATTGATGAAAATAAAATTTGGAATATGGAGGAGTAAATTACGGCATGATCAGGTTTAATAGAATAAAACGGGTTATATAGATTGTGTATGGTGATTTATGATGTGTAAATATATGGTACGCAATTACCATTTAAATATTATATATGTTTTTACCTACCATTGAAAAATATGGCCATGATAAAATTATACTGTAAATAATTAATTTATGATATGAATTAAATTTAGACTGTGTGATTTCAAGAAACACAATTTTAGTTGGAACATAATGTTCGGTGTATTTATTATATAAATGAGGGGGTCACGTCGTAAATATGACCAATATTGAATTTTATATAATGTACGTCAAAGTTCATCTTTTCCCAAACTAAACCCCTTATTCCAAATCTACATGCAGTTAGTATTATATTATTTAAGTGATTGGGAGCCCTTAGATAGGAATTTATTCTTGGAATCCTTCTTCAATGAGAATTGATTCAAGGTATGTGCTGCCTTTTATCATATGTTTCAGAATTATGGTTTCTCCCATGTATTCTTTCCTTGTCATGGAAGTTTCATCTTAATTTTATAATGATGATTTTTTTGGCATAGATTTTCTACGGAGTTCGTGGAGGGATGAATTCTTCGTATGAGATTAGTGATTGAGATATGTGATATTGATCATTCCCCATGTGAAGAATGATGACACCCATGTGATAGTTGATTCATTTATTCTCATATTTATTTATTTGAAATTGGAATGTTATCCTATTTTATCCCATTGTATGTAAATGGAATTTACCTAAGAATTACTGATCTAGATTAACAAATCATTTTAGAGAGATTGTTAAATAGTGTGATAAATTGTTACAGCTGATATTGTATATTTCCCATTATTAGAACTTTTGAATAATGATCCATTTTATCATGATGAAATTTAAACTAGTAGTTTTATAATGATAAACCTTTCAGTTAGGAGTTCATGTTTTATTATAAATGATGAATTCAATGTATTTGGAGTCAACAGAGCTCATTTTCATGTGAAGGACAAATTCTTTGTTATAGGGTGACGTTTCCCTATGGATTATGATTGTTTTCATGATACATTATAATGTTCTCTAGATTAGAACCTTTCTATGTGATATGGCACTAGTATAACTCTAGGATGGACAATCCGATATGGGGTGGTGAAGCTAGGATAATGTGGCATGAGTTGATGTATGAGATGAAGAGATGCTTCGGGATATGCATGTTGGTTTCGGGGAAGAAACCAAAGATGGCTGAATGGGATGATTCTATGATTACCCATTTATGATCTTAAAACTAGATGATTTATTTATTTACTTATGTTAAATGGTTGACGGCCATGATTATTTTTTTTTCATTTCATTTCCCAATTCTTAAGGCAATTAGATGTTCTTGACTGCATGTTTCCATTTGGAGGTAGATTAATATTGTTTTCATAGTGTTTAGGGATTATGGAATAATGGTAATAATGAATACTTATTGGCTTAATACACGTATGTATTTTAATCAAAATGAAATCATTATCTTTATTAACTATGGACTGAGATTGGATTATGACAAGAAAGTATGGAATTGTATTTCTTGGTCAATGTAATGTGATCTAGAATAAATTGGATGGATAATTAACATTTAATGATTTAAATTAAATAAAGTGAATAATATAAATGAAATGATTAATTTAATGTGTCTCTTAAATTATTTTTTACTTAGAGGATATCTAGTCTAAATAGTTGAAATTAAGAGTTTAGGGGATGTTAATTGAGGTTGAGTATATGACTAAGTTACACTCATAGTGTGGTTGTGAGATATATATTATTTTACATAATCTATAATTTAATATAATACCCCACCCATGTCAGATATGGGTATTTATATGTAGTGGACTATGGGTGGATATTTTCCACAATATCTCGGAGGAAATATGGGTCGAAGACTACAACCTCCTTCCACACTCTCTTCTCATGGAAGTACTATGTGATGGTATGAATGGATTCTAAATTTCCTATATAATTCTATAGTGGGATGTGATGGATTGTGGTTATTTCACACACAAGTTTCGGATGATATATTTCCAAGGGGACAGTTATAGGATTGATGTTCATAGGTTGTGATTTCCTGAGGTACCTTACCCTCTTTATGGGATGTGATGCCTTGAGGTATAATTCCTAATGTATAATAAACTTCATACATGCAATGGTTGATCCAAAAAACTACCTGGTATCTTTTTTATGATTTGATTAATGTGGTTATGGTTTTTATTCATTACCCAAGTGTATATGGAATGGAATATTTTGGAGTTAGATGGATAAGGTTCTATAAAGATGGGTAGTGCAGAGAAGCAGTGGAGAAGTGGTGGCAGAGTATCATTTAGGGATCATTACTAACATATATGTTCTCTTTTAGGTGTTACTTTGTGTGAGGTGGTCATGGTGAGTTTGGGAACATATTATACATATTTATTTGATGTTTAAAGTTCAATTTTATTCTCTGTGCTTTATCAATATTTCATTAATTGTATGTATGAGAATTATTGGGGAGGATCAGACTAAATATGTTTATATGATCACCACATGAATATAAAAGTTATTTTAAGGTTAGCTGAGGTTTATTAGATATCTGGATGGATATTACTAACTCATGGATTTGCGTGATCTATTTAATCTTTTTGGTCTCTACCATTTTTTAATTTTTGTTACTTGTAGTTTCAATTTATGTTATTTTAGTTGTGTATAACATTGAATGTATGAACGTTGGATTTCATATATATATATATTTGTATGATTAGTTGTTTACGAGAGTATATTTCTTATATATCTCTTATACATGTTCTCCAAGAGGGTAATTGCAGACATTTTATTCCTATTATACCATCGTTTCTAGCCTCAAATGTAGATATTACTAGAGGTGAGACTCGGGTAGGCACCATCCCCTTTCACCTATTAACAACCTAAGTGGGAATTCTTTGGGGGCAGCAGTTTGTGATAGACCGTGATCTCCCTATGGATGTCATTTCAATTATTTGGGTATTAGAACCCAATAATGTTGGGTATCTATTTAAAATTATTATCAAAATCATGATATAAATGAAATTCATATATTGTGTGGGTTTATAAAGATGTCCTTCCAAGGTTTTTCATTGTCTTCTACAATATTATACTAATTACATTTCAATAGTAATCATAAATAATGACATTTCTATATAAATGACACCTCATAAAATAATCCTATTTTAATGAGAGTATTTAAATAAATAAGTATAATAATATATTTATAGTTAATTTTTATGATCATTTACTTCACTATGAGGTGAACCCATCCTTTTTTATGATTAATGACATATTTTTGCTTCTCTACATGGATCATATTAATCATGTGAAGAATATGGACTATTAAAAGTATCATCTTCCCCATATTAAAGTCTCATTTGATTATTTATGAGAGAATTGTTACTTCATAATGATTGACCCTGAATATGAATAACTTCAATTATGGGTAAAAATAGTTGATGTACTCAAGAAAACCATTCATATAAGATATGAGAACAATGAATTCAAATTTATTGCATTTGGAATTCAAAATTTCAAGGATAATGTCATATATCATACGAGTATAAACATTACAAATTAAAACTATCAATTTTTCGATGTCTTTATTGTGATATTGTAATATATTACATGATTTAGGATGTACAAGATTTTCATTTGATGATTGATTTATTTACAATTAGAATGAACAAGTTGAATGAATAATATAGCAAGAGTGAATTCATGATTTTAAAAAGTATCGTTATTGGGAAATTTAATCACAAGTAATAGAATATTTATGGATCCATTAATGACAGGGGAATTTTTAGAATACCCCATACAATCCACTATAATTCAAAAAATATTTTTCATGGATTGACTAGATATTTTCAAAACATTGTGAGATATTTATCAGCGTTATCATTTACACATAACCATGTTAACTCTAAAGTGTATGTAGCTTCTTTTGATTTAGGAATATAATGAATATTTCTGGTATCTCAAGAAAAGATTTTTCATCACACATATATTGAATTTGCCCCATATTAGATAAAATACTATAAAATACAATGATTCATTAAAGAAGTGGTTAGGTTCTATCATCATTACCTTGTACGTGTAATAAATCTATTACCATTCTTAATTAAATATTATTCCTCTAATTGAAAATATTAGAATAAAAATAAGAATTATAAATATAATAGACAAGATAAGGGAGAAGTTAATAATTAATAATAATAATAAATAATATTTGGTTAAAAGTAAATAATATTAAAAACAATCATAGAACTATTTTTTAACTCGTACTAATTTTTTCTTAATAAATTTAATGTATTTCATAGTAATGAATAATCTAATGGGATTAGAACTCATCAATTGGTTTCAGTGAAAAATATACGTATTTTTTTTGTTTTTGTTACAATGCTTAAGTGTATGGAACATTCAATGTCATATGATGAATGAAAATAGTTATATAATAAACATAAAATGTAATCAGTTTAAATGAAGGTGGCATAATTTTGGATGTCTTATGATTTAGTTTATTTATCAAACAATTTATTATGTTGATTATTGTTCATTGATAGTGACACTAACCATTTTGGATTTATTAAATGGATAAAATTAAGAGGAATAAAATTAGTAATGTTAGTGATGACTGATATAGTTATTCTTCCTTTAAAAAACCATTCAATAGGTATTTAGAGTAAAAAATATTTTTTAAATGATCACCTAACACTCTAAATCAATGAACAATTACACATATTATTCCAAACTCCCTAAAAAATTGGATGGAACACCTAAACATTGAGTCCATCATGATGCAATGTTTACCTTCCTTTAGTGGGTCTTAAAAACCAATTATTTCTACATTTTGGATGAATACTATTGAAAATAAATTTTCTATTCCAATAATATAGAAAATGGTATTACATGTCATAACTTCTTCATTTGGAAGGTTTGATTGATCAATGATATGCATTCTTTATGAATACACATAGGAGAAATAAATTGAAAAAATGAAGTGGGAGGAGTCTAAGAAGTTATATTTCAATAAAAACATTCCCGAAACACAAATATACAAAATGGAGATAGAATTACAGAAGCTAAAAAATTTGGATGAATGAATTTGTACCTTTAAAAATAGAAATCCCATAATATGAACGGTAAGCATCTGATTTTATAAATGACTATAAAAAAAATAGATCATATTCATAGAGTCTTAGAAGAAAATATATGTAAATAACTACCTATGAGGGAATTGGGTATCTATAATGATAATATTCAATGTCTATTAGGTAGGATATAGAAATTAGAGGCTATTGTTATTCTTATGGTTATGTAGATAATAAGATAAAATAGAATCTTGAGTATACTCAAAGGATAAACCCCATTTAGAAAGGAAAAATTACTCATCAAACATTTCAATAATATGGGAATAATCATGGGGAAATTTCTTTAAAGAGATAGGTAAAAACTTTATGTACGGAAGTGGTGGACATAAAGAACCTGAATGTGAAATAGATATACAGAGGCTAACCAATGAAATTTATGGAATGAATTCTTAGCTTAATGTAGCACCCAACCACTAATGTGTCAATTATAAAGAACACAGATATTTCACTATCCGTTGAAACAATTTAATGGTAATTGATGACGATATTCATCAACAACCTTAAAATTTAAGGGTGAAAGGGAAAGCATAAGAAATCCTCATTTTTTATGTGATTCATGAGATCGAAGTATGAGAGGGACACTTATTATCCACTCTTGAAAATAAAATATCTTATTTGATTATATTTATACCCAGTCATTAAAATATAATTTTTTAAATGGAATCAAATCAAAACCCAAGTTATTTAATATTAAATTATTGGTGAAAAATTTAAGTGTTAAAGAAATTGAATCCCATGTCTATAAATCCCATCTGATAAAATTGTATGGAAATATTATTCCTTTAGGACATTTTATTCATCCTTTTTTTAATTTTAATATTATTTTTTATGTTTATTTGACATGTATACATAGATACCATAATAATTTATAGGATTTGTAATTCACATTTCATGTCATGAATTAAACTATGATCATCCATCAATGAACATATGAACATGAAATACCAATGGAAATTACATCCATCATATATGCCATAATACCGAATCATGTGGTGTATTGAAGAGAAATAGTTTGATGAAAACATCATATTGAATATATTATTATTATTTGAGAACATATCAGTGTATTTTTTGATATCATTGTGGTCTTCCCTATGATTTTTTGGATAAGTATGCAATATAAATTATATATGGTTTTCTTCCTCTATGAATGAGTCATTATATAATCCCTCTAATGGAATTTGTGTAAATGAATAAACAAACTCATGAGAATATATATATGGGTTTTAAATTATCATTTACATCACTATGGTAGGCACTGGTCCTATTTTTTTTGGAATAATGATAAATCAATGCATCTCTCTATTTATTATTATGAACTTGTCAAGGGCATGTTTAAGAATACGAATATGCTACCCTGTATTGATGGATTCATCAAAAAAATGTATGGATTAATAATTCATAAACATTGACATTAGATTTGGATATGATCATTTATGAATGAAAAGTGTTCATGTACGCATGATAACCATCCAAACCAGATATTCCCATTTTGAATTCATAGTGATTGCATTTGAACACTAAAATTCCCATGTTGTCTATATAAATTCAGTTATCATAGACTATAAATATTTTCTAGATCAAAATTTTGTAGTATAGATGAAATTATCTTTTATTCTAAGTGAAATGAAAATCATGGTGGTCAATTAAGGATTCTTCTACAAAAATTGTTAATGGTGAAATTGTATATTAAATTTAAAAAAATTTAATTTTGGAATAATAATGTATAATTATTAGGTAATATAATCCCTAAAAGGGCAATATATATGTATAATTAAAAGATAGTGTTAATTAATGAATTTACCAGAACAACCATTGTGGTAGAGATCCATTGTTTTCATGGGATTGATAGAAACTATCGATCCATTGTGAGAAACAACTCAAAAAAATAATATCTTATATCCATGTTAACATATAAGGGGGTGATGATCTTATTAATAGGATCATATGAATAAAATTTCAGTGATATAAAAATATTTTTTCCCATGCACCAGCACTCACATTACCCAGCATTAGGGAAGGGTGTATATTGTATAGTTATTCAATAATAAATATATATGGATGTTGACACATATAGAATGAAATGGTGGTAGCTTGTTCAACATGACAATTGATAATTCCTGAGTTATATTACCTTACAAATTATTTGGATCTTGTGATGATGTAATTTTATATGAAGATATTATGACTTTATCTATATTGAGAATTTTTTGATAAATACAGAAAATAGAAGATAATAATGAATACATTCACACATAAGATGTTGAACATAATTCAATAGATATGGTTGGTTTTAATCCATAAATTTGATAACATAATACATTATAACCATGATATTTCAAACAAAGAGGTTGATTCCTTATGTAGGGAGGATCTTGAAACCTTATTAATTATGATGTTTGAATTCGACCCAATACTCGATGATTTTAAAATGATCGATGTTAAAATTATAAGATCATGGGGAAAATACTATCTTTACAAATGAAAACACAACCATCCATCCATGAAAATATGAAGGAGTCATAAAAGGATTATAAAAAGAAAAAAGTGAATATAGTAAATATTATGGTGCATAATTTTGACAATGATAGAATTAAAATATTTATTAAATAAATTTGTGTTCTACCAATAATAAAATTGAGTATGGAGTAATCTCATGATACCCATATCCTATCATTATCAATCCATACATTAAGCACAAAGGTGTATATTGAGCGCCAGAATCATTTCTGGTGTAAAAATAATAAAAAGTAGGTTACAAAGTATGTATCATGGTCATTAGAATTCTATCAACATAAGAAAGAAGGAAAAATGTCTAATGGGTGGATTAAATAATTTCCCTTACCTATATGGAAATGGTTGAACATATTACTTAATATCCTTATTGGATATCTCATGAAATCTAATGTTCATAATGATATTTTGGTTATAGTTGATCGCCTAATGATGTCAGTTATTTCAATAATATTTTAGTCTATTCCAAGCTCAGCAAATATTTTAAGATATAAATAATTGAAGTGGTAGCACATTATGGATTAATTATTTCATTTGTATCTTATTTATATTTTAGTTTTATATTATTGTTCATGAAAATTCGCTAGTGATTATTGGATACATTACTGAACATCCATAGTGGTTATCATCCTCAGATCAACGGTTAATATTAATGGACAATTAAAAATATGGAAGACATATTGAGATCCATTTTTATTAAATATAAGAGGATGTTGGGAATAAAAAATTCCAATGGTTATGTCGTCCTAGGAAGAAATATCACATTATAATAGTCAAATGGAACTACATGAGGCTCTATATTGGTAATGGGGAAAACAACATAATTTTTTGATGAAGCTAGAGAAGATATAAAATGGGGACCATGTTTGTCTCAAGAGATGTCAGACAAAATTCAAATCATTAAATGAAATATAAAAATTATGTATAGTATATACAATATATATGAAAATAATCGTCATAGATAATTGTAGTTTGAAGTTGAAGACATCTTTTCAATTGAATATCACCATGCACATAGGTTATAAAATTTACGAAGAAGGGAAAGATGAACCGAAAATTGTTTCCCACTATGAAATCCTTGATTGTGTGAGGATGTTAGCTTATCATCTCACAATTCCATTCAACCATTTCTATGTGCATGAGGTTTTAATTGTATCACTTTTAAGGAAATATATACCTAACCCTTCACACATCCTGAACATACATGATGTATAATAAGAGTAGGATCTCTCTTATATGGAATAATATATAGAAATATTGAATTGTAAAGATAATATATAATGAATAATGGCCTCTAAAAAGGTTAAAAATAATTAGATAAATATTAACGTTGATGAAGAATCATTGGAACCTGAAGATGAGATATAAGTACCATTATTTTTTCAGAGTATCAAAATATTGAGGTTTAAATTATTTTTAAAAAAATAAAATATAACCCCCATCATTTTACATATAATTTTGGTTCCATTAAATAAATATGGTGTTTAATAGCATAATTAACTTTCAACACGAATTGATAGACTATAAAAAAATATGCATTTCGGTGTGTTTTCAGAAAATGTGGCTCAATGTTAATATTTCAAATTTTATGTATTTTTTATGCTTTTTAAAATGTCACTAATTTATCTAAATTTTAAATATCGGTTTATTTTTAGATGTTTTAATACATCATTAATTTTATTTCATTTTAAGATGTGGTCGTTTTTAAATTATCATGTTTTTTAAAAACACCATAAACATTTATATTAACAATTTTTTAAATGTGATAAGATTAAACATGAAAATAGAAGATATTATCTGTGTATGTATTTGTAATAGTTATTCAAATAAAATTAATTCACACACATATATAAAAAACATATAAACTCACCCACAGAGTCAAAACATATTTCAAATTAAGTAATATTAACTAAATAAATGATCATTAATAATAAATGATTAATGATTTAAATATATATTTGAATAATATAAAAAATTAAAAAATTTATTTATATATATATACACACATATATAAACATATACATATATTAATTTTCACATGGGTGTGTATATATATATAATAATTTAAAATATATATATTTTTATAATTACACACTCTCATGAACCAACACAGATACCTGAGTACCCTACTAACAATGTTGGTCCTAACATAGCATGAAGGGAATTACGTATCCCAATGGGTTGGCGAGTAGCACCAAGAATCTCGAAGTGTAAATTAATTTTTCACTAACAAAATTAATGAATGAGATATAATTCGGTATGTAAATTAGAATCCTCAATAGGAAGAACTGTGCCATAAGAAAAAAATGTCCACACAATCCAAAATACATCAAATATCTAAGATAAAATATGAAGATAAATACACCAAGTGCAAATGGACATAGATGCTCAATGTCCAAAGATCAATAGAAACTACCACCTCCAAGTGGTTCTTTTACCTTCATCTAGAAAAGAGGAAATATAAAAACACCAAAAAGCACATGTAGGGTGTGATATAAAAGGCCATTAGGGTCTCCCCAAGGATTCCATAATAAAATTCCACAATTAGACAACCAAATAATGAAATCAATGGTAAATATATAGTTTTGGAAATTTCGAAAAATAATTAAAAAATTAAACATTTACATTTTAATTGATTGAAATATTCTAATTACGGGATTATTAATAATTTTATATAAAACATATTATAAAAATTTACAATGAATGTGTAAAATCATTTACAAACACTTTCATATATATATATATATATATATATATATCACTAACAAGAAACATGCTAGTCTCCGAGGAGGTATGATAGTTTCTATTTATGGGATCCTCACATGCTACAATGGTGATAAAGAAAATATGTGTATACACATCCCTCATATACTTGTCAAATAGGACTCATCACTGTATCATTGGGTATGTGACCAGTTGCATATGAATTATTAGAGTTGTAAAGAGTTAATTGAGTGTTTTCTCAACTATCTCACTAACTACTTAGAATGGAATGTTCTATAATAAAATTAAGTAATGTGAAATATTCTTTAAACTTTTTATAATATAATTATACAACTTCATACTCTTCCAATATTCCAATTTCTGTTTAAAAAAGACGATTTTTAATCAAATCATGCTTTCTTTCTAGAGAAAACCATTATGTATCTATAAAAATTTAATGCATTTTTGTAAATATAAAATATTTAAATTAATTTCAAAATTCAATTTCAATATTTAAATTAAAAAATATAAATCCCCCAATTAATTTACCTAAATATTCAATCAAATTCTATTAACATTCCCCAATTAACCAGAAATCAAGGTTTTACCTTTTTTGAGGCCAAATCAAATTCAAATCTCAAATTTATAACAAATCATGTTTTCACAAATATAATTAAATGAATTTATTCTCTGTTATCAAATTTATAGTTATATAAATTTAAAATATTTAATGGAACCACCTACCTTAGGATCACCTTATCACAAATCAAAAATGCATAATTGGAAATCTCCACTAATGAAAATTGGAAACGGTGATCTATGAATAAAACCTAATTTCAATATTTAATAAATTTAATATTAGATCATCCAACTACATTAAGAACTGAGAAACCCTTTGAAAGGGAGAAGGAATGATAATGAAATAGAGAACTAAGAGATAAATCATTCTAGTAAAAGTCGCAATGAAGAACACCTGGAATTAAATGGCCTTGGAGATGGTTTGGGGAATCCAAAATCATTCTTTGAGAGATCCAAGTAACTAGGAAAACATTATTGGTTGGGTTAGGACTGAGAAATGAAAAAAGGGGGGGATTATGAATTTTTAATAACATTTTGAAACAATTAAAATCCACAAACAATTTTTTTTAGGGAGGCCACATGGTTTTTTCAAACAATATTCCCAAGCCATGAACAGCTGCTGATGGGGTTGTACGATTTCTCCTAGGTGGGTGAATTTTTTTTTTAATCACGTGTCAACCGTCCGAATCCACACTTACTGGGTTTATAAGATTTTCAATATCATGGTAAATGGTATGGGAAAACCATATTGCAACAATTCAAACCCAAAATCTCTTCATATACTTTAACATTTTATCTGAAAACCCCTAAATGAGACCAAACCAAATCAGGAGAAAAAGATGTGTTTAGGAGTATATAAAAATAGTGACACGATGCTACAACTTCCCAATTATTGATAATTTATGTCCCTATAAATCATATTAAGAATATTCTGTGTAAAAAAGATGAATTCACTCTTGTATCATCATTTCCTCTCACTCAGACATCTCATGAGTATCATAACCATGATCCCTTCACACTCAACCAACAGCATCATCCTCCCACAATGTAAAATGGTTTCTGAATCAATTCTTCTAAATGCATGCTTCATCACAGATAAATAAATCTTGATGTCATGATCACTCCAACATAGCATTTCATATTGATTAGATACAAACTTTCACAGTATTGATAAAAGGAACACATTTTGTATCATTGTATATATTATCGAAAGTGATAACGAGTAAGAAACCTTCCCCTCTTACTCAAGAACCTCATACATTCTCCTAAAATGTGGAGAATGACTCCCTTTCCACCCATGCCATCAATGACCAAAATGAGGTGAATCATTCCTGAACACCAGTTCACCAAATGAAAACTCCATCATTATGAAAAATTTATCAACATAATACTAATACATATTATGATCTAATAAAAATATATGACAAATAAAATGAATCATTATTATCACCTCTTGTACCAATATTAGTCCAAATAAGGAACATTCAATAATCTCTTAACAACACAATGAATACATTCATGGTTGAACATACAATGAATCAAAAGGATACATTATTGTTGTGGATTGGTAAAAATTCATATAGGAAGACCTAATCAGTAGTAAAATGTCATCAAAATGTCCAAAAAAATTGAGAACAGAGGCACTAAGAATACCCTCATGAATTTGAATAAATATTTCTGTCTGGCCATATGAAAGTGGATGGTATGTTGTACTCAAATAGAAATGAGATTCTAATGCCTCCTAAATAACTCTAAAAATGTGAGAAGTAATCTGGGGATGTCTATCATAGAGTATAGAAGATTTAACTATGTGAATATGAACAATCTCTTAAAAATAGAGATTTCTCGATTTGTCAACATTCATTGTATCAAAAATAGATATAATGTGAGATGATTTATTCAAATAATCAACCATAACCCATATCACATTATTATTTTTATAGATACATGTATACCCAACCACAATGTCTTTAGATATATTATTTCACATTCTTTTCAGCATTGGAAGTGGTTCAAGCAATCCCAATGGTCTCTGGACCCCAGCCATTACCTATTGGCATGTATACTAATGTGAGACAAAAATCAGCAATCACATGTCTCATACAAGGCCATCAGAATATACATCACTTGTCATCGAACATCATCATAGTTATTCGGTGCACATCCGATTGTGGGTTTCATAAATAGCCTATGATATTTTTATAACCAATAATTGTACCAAAAATGATTCTGATCACGTCAGATTCTCTGAATAGGGAAAACCCATTTTATAGTGATCTCCCCTCCATAAAGAGAGTCTCTTATTCTATAGAACTCAGAATCAGGCAACTAATCAGGAATAATGATTTTTAGATGATCAGATGTCAATTGGACACTTGCTATAACAACCTCAAGCATTGATTATGAAACTCTTATATAGAACTATGAATAAATAGCTATCAAGTACAACTCTTATAATTTTTTTCACTTCCTTGATTTGAATTCTCTTTTTCAATGCATTTATAATGAAAATCCATTTCTCTGGGGTATAGGTGATCTCAATATCAAAATATATTTGGTATTCCACCCAACTCCTTTAGTAGTGATCCAATTATTTTTGTGAAAATTAATAACTAAATCCCTTAAAATCAGAATTCACCGTAATTCATTATTAGAAAAGGTAATGTCACCATCTCTTATGTTCCAGCATCGCAACTAAATGTTCAAGTCGATGGATCAGATAATTTTCCATGTGTGGCCTATATTTAGGAGATTTAAAAAAATAACATGATCACTATGCATACAAACACAACCCAAACGTGAACCTGATGCATCACAGAATAGCACATAGAACTTCCCAGCCAATAGAACATTAAAAAACATCACAATATATAAAATATGATTTAGTTAAAAATAATAATTCTGAAATTTTTCATCCCAGGAAAACATTAATCCCATACAAGTTATTGTTTTAATCATATAAGGGAACATTGATATTTCTATAATGAATCAAATATAATATCCATAAATTACCAAAAAGCTTTGAATCACAAAAGCATAACTCAGTTGTTCTCATTACATAACAGCTCTAGCCTTTTTAGTTTCAATTGAAATATAATTTTCTAACAGCACATTACCCAATATAATCATATACTGAGTCCAAAAATTACATTTCAATATATTGAAATAAGTACTATGATTTCTCAACAATTCATGAACTACTCTCTGATGACACAAATGACCCAGATCATATTTAGATTAAACAAGGATGTTTTATCCAAAGAACACTATCAATTTTTAATGATTCTTATTGAAAATCCTCTTCATTAACTACATAATTAAAAAATATGTTTTGGTTAGACCATACTAAATTAATAGGTACTCATAATGGTCATACATTCTCCGAAAGGAGGTTTTCAAAATGTATAATTCTTTTATTCATAAATAATGATAACCATACCAAAGACCAAAATTTGAGAACCACATCACCTATCTGAAATAGTAAAAATGGCCATCAACCAGTGGAAAAAGATACTTGTTCATTACTATAAATTGATTTATTTTTCAATAATAAACACAAAGACAATGTGCCCAATTATCTTTCTTCACAAAGAGAAGAGGATCCACCCATGGTGACACACTCAGATGTATGAATAATTTTCCAAAAAAATTGTCTAAATGAGTGTTAGAATCCTTCAATTCAACATGTTCCTAGTCGTAAGATGCAATATTTATTGGTTGGGACGCAAGAAATACATCGATTTAAAAATGCACCACCCCTATCTAGTGAAAAATCTCTGTGTTCAAAAGAAAAAACATCAGTAAATTTGGTAAAAACTAATGGGTGACCACCGCTCACGTATTATTACACAATATCAATTGAAAACATAGGTATTACATTATCCAACATTGGATATGATTATCCATCTAAACTCAAACATGGGTCCCCTTCTACATGAATCATATAGCACATCCCATCAGGTTTATAAAAGGAAACCCATCAAAGATAAAAATAAATATTGAATTCATTGTAAATTATCCAATACATCCCAAAAATTACATCTAGAAGTTTCATATTGAGAACTAGAATATCCAATGAAAACACTATATCTGATTTAGATAAAACCAATGTGGTACTATGGAGACCCTTCCCTCTCTTCATCCAAAGGTGTATAAAAATATCCATCACATGTAATAAAATCCCCATATGATGATTGAAAAAATTTAAAATATGGGATGAAATAAATGAATGAAATTAACCATTATTAAATAATGCAGTCACTATGGAAAAACTATACTGATGGTTCCTCTCAAAGTATTAGGACCCATATCTACTTCCTCTCTAGAATCATCCATTGTGTGAAGAATCAACATTCTAGATTTCTATGGATGGAATCCCTTTTCTCATGAATCATCAAATTTCACTTCATTTTTATTATTAATAGATGATCTTGTGACACTATGGGGATCATAATATACAAGTAAGAACATCTTCAAGTGACCTGATCATCTTCAAGAACCACATATCTTGGTTTCCATGGTGAATACACGTTTAGAACGCCCAGGTTTTCCACTCTGGGAAAATAAAAAGGACTCTTCCAAGCACTACTCAAGGTTTGCAAAAACATTGATGTTCAGAACCCCCATGAGTTTCGTCACTCTTCTTCATTCCATTTATTTAACTCACAACACTACTTGGAGAAATTATAACTCCCATCAACCCATACTTTCCATCCATGGTTTTTAAACTATCAATGCCCTATCCATCACATCTGTATAAGAAGTTATCATCAATAAGAAAACATGATAACGAATATCAGATCAAAGTACCATATCTAATATTCAAGGCATCTAGTTATAATTTAGCACAGTATAATTTTTAAACTACACAAGATTAGAAACACTATTTTCATATTCTTTCATGGTCTTTTAATCCTTAATTTGTTTTAAAAACACCAAATACTAGTCCAACCCAATCGAATATCGATAGTAATGGTCAGTGCAAATTAATATAAAGTTTTTCACTATAATCACTCATGATTCTTTTACATCACCATGGTTTCCCTCCATCAATTTCTTTGTCCCTAGAGATTGATGGTTTCACACTTCACCATGATTTCCTCCATAGTCTCTAAAAACTCAAATTGATGCTCAATATTCTTCAATGAATCCTTAGACTTCGAAGGATAGTTAGAGCCTTGTAACAAATGTTTCTTTTGGTGAAAGTGATCCTGAAGATGAATCTTGGTGTCATACATATGAGGTTCTATAGCATCATGCTAAACAGAAACGGGTGCAGTCTCCTATCCCATAGCTTGGACTACACAAACAATAACTTCATCTACATTATGGTCCATAAAATTATTTTCAGACTATGGTTCATCATTATCATCCTCTGGGATCAAATTCAAATGTTATCTAAACAAATTATGATACAAAATGTCATCAAGAAATAGTAAATACAACATATTAATATTCAAATAGAGGATAAAAGAAATGTATTCCTTCAAATAGACATACAAGACTAGGATGTAAACATATCGAAGTCAAATTCAGGGAAAAGAATATAATTGATCGTCAAGTCATCACTCACAAAAACCAACCCACCAAGTAACATGGATCATTTTTGTGAGATCCATCGATGTAACAAATCATAACTATCTCATATGTATTGACCAGATTACTCAACTTCAATCAAATTACATAGAAAGATGCATAACATGCATCTTTGATACTGATTTATCGTGGTCCACAATGTGTACCCATGTACCATGATAACCAGTCTAATCCTAGCTTCGACTAAAGGGTGTTCCCTATCCCTATGTGATGATAACTTGAACATTGCATCATACATAATAGAAGTGGGAACAATGTTTCCAAAAACACAATAGAGGTAGGAGACAAAAGACAATATGTACAAAAAAATACACCATAATGTGAACTATACCATAAGTTAAATAGTATTAAACAACCCAATGTACATCATCTATTGATTATAAAATAAGATGAGAAATATCCCATGTACCAATGGAAACAATATATTAAATATAAAATATCAACATAAACTACCACCTTTATTTGGTGATTTCCCCTTGCTGAGACCTTGAAAGAGAAAATATGAAAATGACCAAAGGCACTAGTTGGGTGTGAGTTGAAATCATTGATGGTTATCCACAGAGATTCCATAATAATTTTCCAAAATTAAGTAATTAATTAAGGATTAAATTTTTTAATAAAAACGTATTGTAGTTCAAGATAATTTTTAATAAAAAATCATGATTTACATTTCAATTGATTGAAATTTTTTAATATGTTGATTAATTATGATTTTATATAAATTGGTTTATATAAATTCACAAGGAATATTTAACATAGTTTATAAAAAATGGAAAATAAATATATATAATCACAAATGAACAACATTTTAATATTCCCAGAGGTCTGATGGTTCAAATTTATGGGATACTGAAAGTCTTGAATAGCGATAACTTTAATATGCAAACAATGAACTCTCAGAAATTGGTCAAAGAGGACTTATCTCCCCCACATTGAAGTTGTAAAATACTACATATGTCTTGTTAATGTAGTAAATCGACAATGGAGTGCTATCCAAAATAGCCCACTAACATCTAAGACTTGAATATTCAGTAAAAAAATTAATAATTTCTAATTTACATTTAAACTATTCAAAATACATATAAAAAATTTTCATCCATTAATATATGATAATTTCCATTTAAAACCCAAAATAATTTTTTAATCTAATATTTCAACATTCTATGTCAAACACACAATGTTTATATAAAAACAACATAATCCATTTGTCTCAAATACAAAATTTGAAAACAATTTTACATATCAAATTCACAATTTTATTTCACATTATATTTAAAAATAATAATTTTCCAAAATTCCATTTCAAGAATGTTCCATTGAATTCCAAAACCACGCCCCATTTCATCTGAATTATGGGTTTTTTATAATATTATTCCAAAAAACAATTCACCAATTTATAAGAAATTAGTTTTTCATAATATAATTGATAAAAATTAATTTAAATACCTAAATTTAGGGTTAAATAAATTTTAAAATCAGAAATTGAACAACCTACTTAGGGATCATAGGATCATGAATCAAAAATCACTAAATGGGAAAATTCAATGATGAATTTAATCAATGAATATATGAGAATAAAACCTAGAGTTGGAATAAAAAATAACTTATAATAGATCCTCTATCATCATGGATATCTAACAGACTCTATGGAAGATAAAATGAATGTGATGGAGATAGAGAATGGATAGAGAAACAATTTCTAGAATAAACTGAACGGAGTTCACCTAGCTTCACTTCAACTTGGGGATGGTTTGGAATAGCCAAAATTGGTCATTTAGAGATCCCCTAAATGAGGACAACATTCTAGGCTTTGTTATACATAATTGAGAGATAGGGGGATGTGGTTCAAAAGTTTTTAATGAATTTTCAGATTAATTAAAAGTGGCATGCATTGTTATATAGGGAGGGTTGCACAACTTGTAAAACTATATGCCGTATTCATTTCCCCTTGATGATGGGGTTGCATAGTATATCGTTTGGGGTTGAATAGTTATTCATACCGTGATCCAACTATGAATATCCCACTTCATGGGTTTATAGAGTTTTCCCTAGAAAGCTAATTAGCATGGGAAAACCATGAACCAACTATTCACACCACAAAATACCTTTTATTTTTTCAAAATTTAACACAACGAACCCCTAAATATGTCCCAAACAATTTCCTAACAAAATATGTGTTTAGTGTCCTTGAAAATTGTAACATTATGTCACACACACACATATTAATATATATATATATATTTAAATAAATATTTTAATATATTAAAAAAATATAAATTTATATGGATTTATATATACACACAAAACATTTTATTTTATAAATATTATTTTATGATTATTATTTTCTATAAAAAAATAATATCTTATTAATTTAAATTTAATAGACATATAAACAACCATTGTAAATACCCCGACCACTATTACGCAGATATAGTTCCATAATTAAATTTGTACTATGAACAAGTTTTAACATCACAAATGAAATAATAGTTTAGTATCCTTGCAATAAAAGATACCAGCATAATTCTTACATTATAGTTTTGAAAGAAAAAACAACATATAAACTCCATTATAAATACCAATAAAATCCTAGATTACCCCTACAAGATATTTATAAAAAATATCTTCATATCCTGTGGAAAATAAGACATAAGAAACTATTGAGTACATATTCTCAGAAAAGATAAGAAATATATAAAAATATTTCAAAAAATATATTTCATACTTAAAAAATAAAAACACATTCTAAATTCGGGAGCATATTATGGTCGGAATAAAAGATTTATAAATATTTCCATATAAATAATCACATGATAATGAAACATAACCATGGATGTTCTATAGTTCATATAATCACATTGATTATAAATTACTAATATCCTAATAATTTATTTCATAGTGATGTCTTTCTAAAACATATCATTGATTCATTGGCTACGAAATCGGAAAATTAATTTTTTGGACCTCAGATAAATCCATTTCTTAAAATAAATGTACAAGGCATCGACTAAGTCCATATCAATTTCTTCCAATGAAATTCATATAACCATATAGGGTATGTATATGGTCCCTCCCTTAGCTTATTATGTCCACAAAATTTATTTTATAAAATAGTTAAACCTAAACATTCACATTGAAAAACAATAAAACAAAATTTTAATACATTAACCAAAAACCATGAATGGTATCAAAATGGGGAATTCACAATCAAACCAATCATAAGAAATTCAAACAAATATGGTAGATGGTTTCATTAGAGGTAAAAATAAATTAATAACAACATTAAACATCATATGTTGACCTAAATGAAGATCATTTTAAATGATACCATTAAAATATTCATTAGTAAAATAATCAGTATACGTTATAAACTGTCTCATACCACATAAAAAATCTACATCATAATCCCGATGAATGAATATATGAATGGAAACACACAATATGAGGAAAATAAGAAGAATAATTATATTATATACCAATGGTTAGTACATTCACCATATATGAGGAATAAGTTGTGAACAATGCTAATATCTCACTGAAGTAAAAGTGAGACCAGAAAACCCCTTTTCAAATTGGAAAGAATATTTATATTGTAAAATAATTTTTATTTATCATAAATTCAGATTCTAGAAATTTATATCATAGAAAATAAAATTAGAGGACAATGAAATTATATTTTATTCCTAAATGATTTCCAACATGTAAAAATATTTCTTAAGAAACATTATAACTGTGATACTTCAATGTGGTTTACGAGAAAATATAAAAGAGTGTTTAAAATGGAAAATTCCATAGTTTTTTATTTTAAACCATAAATGAACAAATAATCTGTTTCATGAAAAAAAATATTTTAGAAAATTAATAATCCCTTAAAAAGTATTTTGGATGGTACACAAAAATGGGAATCAAATATAGAATTTAATTATAAAAGTAATTTATTAACATGTGTAATTGAAAAATAAACATTATAAAACACTTTTAATACCATTAATGAAATATGAAATGATCTGCATTACTAGGTTTGGAGAATATAGACAAAATTAATAATAAATATATGAAATGAATCAATAATTACATTAAGGTAGAGATAAATAGAATTTATAAATCGAAAAAAATGATGGTTTATGGAGAATGTCCTTCCACTTTGTAATCAATTGAACCGTAAGTCCAATAAAATTTGAAATTCTAAATGATAATTTTAATTCCATGAAGATAATTCTCTCAAAATATTATAACTATAAGGAATGTATAAACTCACCACACATATGATATATGTAGTTAATGAGTCATATCTCACTAAAGTATATCTGAGATGTGAAAACTCTTTCCCTATATCTTAATGTGTTCGGTACATGTGATTAATATCATGGATAATGAAATGAGATTCTTCAATAATTTAATTGTGAAAGAATTCCTAATTTAATTGTTTTATTATAATTTTGTTACATCCATTTATGTCCTTTTTTATGTGTAATGAGATTCAATTTCATTGTTCAGGAGTGTTAGTCTCCTTGGTTTTCTTGATTGGTTCACTTGTATACATGTACAAAACATCATGTGAAATGGGAATTGTTATCCAGAAATGAAAATACATGTTTTTAAATAAAATATAGGATATTATAATTGATTTATATATTATTATTTTTCATTATATGGTGGTCATTAATTTGATAATGTGTTAATGAACACCATTTATATTAATTTTGAATTTTTCGATCATTATGAACCATTTTGGACTTATGATAAAATGTTATTTATATATACTTATTCTAGAACATAAAATAATTTTAATTACAAATATTAAAGTCTTTTGTATCCTTAAAATAGGTTTTATAACCACCCTTAATGAAATAATTAAAAAAAATCCCCTAGAAAGCGGCGAATCGACACCTCACCGATGATTTTTTCATTTTTAGAATAAAAATGAATGAAATTATAATTGAAGGTAGATATTATGTTAAAATTATATAATTTTAGTATATAAAATATAATGGATTAATCATTCTATTTTTATATTGGAGATTTTATACTGTTAAGAAAAAGATGAAAATTAATGAAAATCCATATAATGAAAGATTATTTTTTTACTTCTTGATTTCATCTCCTTTATAACCTCATTAATAAATACTGAAGTGATCATTGGGGTGATTCAAGAAAACCAGAATTTGGGGTATTGGTTTTGGAGACCTATTGGGATGAAATTGGAAAAGCATCAAGGCATTGGAGGTGTTAGGATAATATGTGGTGAATAGTGATATTTATAGAGGAGGATATGGGTGTTTTTTCTATTAAATTAATTAGATTATTAATTTTGTGCATGATTATATATATTTTGGACATTATTAATAAATATATTAAAATTATGAAAAATATTTTGATATTATATGCTTCCATTATCCATACATAATCTATGACTCAATAATTCATGAATTTTCTAATTACCAAAAATTAATGTATTTCACTATTCTCAATAAAAATAAACTATTTTTGAAAAAATACAAAAAAACTCACCCTAAGAGTTTTTAAACGTTCAGAATTTAAAAATTAACCCCATTATATGAAAATAATTTTTGACGTATGATACAATTAA
This sequence comes from Viscum album, assembly GCA_963277665.1. Taxonomy (NCBI): domain Eukaryota; kingdom Viridiplantae; phylum Streptophyta; class Magnoliopsida; order Santalales; family Viscaceae; genus Viscum; species Viscum album. The sequence goes on from OY728122.1 coordinate 605,872,813, forward strand.
TAATTAAATAAAATCATCATTTAATAACAAAAAATATATTTTAAAATTTTATCAAATTTTGTGAAACATTTAAAATTTTATTAAGACCTTAAAACATTACCAAATAATAATAACTGAAATGAATATTAATTTATTAATATGGGTTTTAAAAATAATTATTTTTAAATAATTATTTTATTTATAAAATTTTGAAAAAATAATAATGTTTTAAATAAATACAAACATTTAATTTATCATTATTAATGTATTTGATTACTTATTCCATGATATAAATAAGAGATATTTTAATTTAAAATATACCGAAATTTTATTTTCACATTCATAGTAGAGGTTACTATTGAAAACTTAAATATTTTATAACTATAAAAAAATTATTTTTTTATAAAAATCGAGATTTTTCACTTCATACTAGAAAATAAAAATTTTCAATAAAGTACCATAATTTAACCCAATGATAATTTTGACAACTATATTTGAAAATTAAGATTATTTTAAATAATATTATTTATAAAATTTTCAAGATTTATTTTAAAAACAAGTGCTCTATTAAATGGCGGTAAAAGTGCCTTTGGAAAAATTGTAATTTATTACCTAAAATTGGATTCATTCTTATTTGGGGCCTAGAAAATCTTTTGGATGAAGGAATTTTTGTTTGATAAATGTAAAATTTATAAATATCATAATTTGGTTAATATTATGCATTACATCCAATATAACATCTAGGTTATAATAGTTTTTTTAAAATAATCTAATTTAATTATATATCATGGATCAATTTTTGGATGGTGTTTTGTGAAGCCTATACTATCAAAGTAATTAAATTTAAAATGATACATACAATTAAACCACGGGTTGTCACACTATCCCCTCCAACCAGAAATGGTTTCCACAAAATTTTAACTTATAATTTGAAATTCAATTGTTGATACTCTATAATTTCTTATTCAGAAACCAAAAATAGAGATTGGGTTAAGTAAATATACACTTAACAAGAGGGATATGAAATTGTGAAGGTTAACCCAAAACTAAGACATAAGGGTATGAAATAATTTGTTTAATTTCATAACATGGACAAGGAATAAATATGTAACTATCATGTTTTGATGGGGACTGATAGATAACATGGTATTAAGAAAATTAACAATCCAGAAACAATAAATCTTGAGATTACTTAATAGGCCATATATTTCTCAGATGAAAAAGTAAATGGATAATGTATTTGTTTAGAAATATTTTTCCTAGATTTTAGGATTTCTTTTAATATTTATATTAGAACGTGATATGAAAATCATTCTTGATTTCATTATATGTCATAATATTACTCTCATACTTTGGTTGTTCTTTGATCTATTTTTACTTCATCCCTCACACCTAGAAATTAAATGTCAAAATGAATAATTCATGTATAAAGAATCATTATGAATGAAATTATCCACCAATCATTCGTTAAGTGTTTAAATAATTACTGAAAACAATATTTTTGGCACAATGTTTCCTATAAGTCATACTTTAATATCCAACAATAATATCCAACTTTCATCTTATTCCATTACATCCTTAATCCCATAAAAATATATTTTTCCAAATTCATGTTGTTCATCCTTCAGGTTTGTCCTTATTGGATTTTTCAATGGTGTTGTTAAGGGTTACCTCTTTAACATTTTTCAAAAGAGGATTCTTTTTTCATTTAATGAACGAGGACTTGACCATCAACCTGTATAAAATGAACATCAATCCCATAATCACAAAATAATTTTCCAATCCTATGTCTATCAATTGGATAAAATAAAGTTCACTAAAATTTAATTAACCTTTATCATTATGATAAAAAAGGACATGCTATTCATAAATTCTTGTAGGCCAGTGGAAGGAGTTTCACCCTAATAGCCCTTTTGGCATATTTTCCATCCCTGCAACATTGATAGATGTGTCTAGTCATCACCAAGCCTGCTGTGTTTTTTTTATAAAATAATATTAATATGACCCTCAAAAAAGATATGATGGTAATTACTAAATTAAGGTTAATATATAATTTTCTCAACAGAACCCACTACAAAAATACATTATCCCTTTATTTTTACATAGGTCATTGCAATCGATATTATACTATAGAAGGGGGCATTGACTTAGGTAATTCCCATATTTTTAAAATTTATGGTAATGAACTAAAAAGTGATTCTTATAATATGTTTTATTTCCATTCATAATAATATTCATTTTTCCTTATAAATTCATTGTTTTATGTCCTTATTCACAACCCATAAAGCATTTCTCACTTCCATTAAGACATGTCCATGTGAGTCCCCTTTAATATTTCATACATGATGGATACAAAGCCTTATTTTTCCTATGGTCTCCAACACTACAAGGGAATGGAGAGACCTACAAGATCATTCCAATCCCAAGCCACAATCTATTAGAGAAAGTAGCATCTGAAATGATGAATTTCAATTTTTTGCAGATATTTTGGTAGTTTTCATCTGAATGATGTTTTTATACACATTGAGAATGTCAGTGATATTGGGTGTATATCATGGTCCATAGGTGGAAAGGATAGAGATATGGAGCTATGTGGTTGGAACACATGGCATTTGAAAATATACAATGAAAATTCTATCATGTCTACATTATATATGGAGTGTGTTGTAGCGTTGGCTCGTGGTCCCCCAACTGTTGTTCCAATGCATGAAAAACACTATTCAATTTTTAGATGCCATGTTTTGGAGTCCTCTTAAATATTGATTTCTAAAAGTGTTTTATGACACACTATAGGTATATTGAGGAGTGTCTCGGGATGTCATTGTTGTGATACTTATTTCAACTCTTATTTGGTGCTTGTTATTTATTGGTTTTTAAAATCATGATTTTGAGAAAGATTGTGTTTTGAGGAAAACATATATATATATATTTATATTTAAATTTTGTTTTCATAAAAATTTGAAGGTTGAATTTCCATAAATTTTTTAATTAATTTGTAAAAAAATAGTTTTCCACTAATGAAATAGGGTTTTCTAAAATAATGTGAGTATTGAATATGAATCATTGGGGGAACGGTTTTCCAAATGAAATGAATTTTTTGAAAAACAAATTACATGGTTTTCCATGTTTGGAAATTGAATGGGTTCCACAAAGGTAATTGGTTTCAATGTGTGATGTCATAGTTTTCGAAAAATACCATGGTTAATGGATATTCTTTTAAAACATTTGTGGATGAAAATGGTGTTTTCAATAAAAAATTTCTTTTACTGTAATAGTTTGTGCCTATTTTGAGGTTTTTTGTGGTCATTTTTATGGTTTGATGTTTTTTAATCTTGATTTAGTAGGAATCGTTTGGTTTGTGTTATAAGGATAGTTTGTTGAAGCATAATTCTATTAACCTTGACTCTATCCCCCAAAATACTTCAAATAGTTAATTCAGATCCAGTGCATACCCTGACTCTGATGGTAGTAGTGGATGCGAAAAAATTATTTTTGAGTGATTCTATTATCTGGATTATCGATTTTTATTGAGTTTGATGACTAGATTTAATTTGGAATTCCTTTATTCTAGTGGTAGTGGTCGTGTTTTTGGAGCATTGAATGTGGTTTTCCAGATCTTGTGGATGTTGCACATGTTTTCACATTGATCCATTTAGGTGATCATTTTATTGGAAAATAGAGAGGCATGGGGAAGATAACTAGGTAACTTGGTTGTTTGATCCACCAGCTGAGTTCAATATACTACATAGAATTCGACTATGGACATTTTGGATGAACCATGTGGGGGTGATCCATGCGTTGAACCCTATATTATCTACGTCAGGTGCGACTCTAGGTGAGATCTCACACAGTATTCGGTGGCTCTTTATGGTGGTACTTTCTTTCTTGAGCGTGGAAGTGCATTTGAATGGGAATTTTTTACTCCAGGATGTTCTGTTGATTGAGTCTATTTATATTGTTTTCTATTCTTACTCCCAACATTTTACAGGAACTCTAAATGGTGGGGGAGACCATTTTATAGTATCCCATGAAAAATAATTTCTTTTGATTGAGGTTCTTAGTCTAGAAGAACATGGAGACATTGATTCTTTATATTTAATTAGATATCAAATTTTGAAGATTTCAGCCATTTCATTTGGGTTTAATCAGTCCAGTGTGTTTTATTTTGTTTAGGTCCTCTTGGAATATTAGTTTTATTTACTTATTCATTCGATCGATAATTTTTGTTTACAGAAAGTGGCCTGGTGGGGAGATTTTAATACCCTTTTTGTCATGTTGTTTTTATTTTAACTTATCGTATCTCAATATATACCTGGTTTGAACATCGATAGTTAGATGGTTGGAAATTTAACAATTTCTATGACCTTTTAGTTGTCATTTGTTTAGTCTATATGGTTAGTCATTACCATTTGGTGCTTGTATGGGTTCTTAGATTACTTATTTGTTTACACATTTTATTAGAAAATTCTATTAAACAGTGCGGAAAGCATGTAGTTGGGCACTATATTTGGAATTTCTTAGTTTTATAGTTTAATAATTGTATTCACAACCCTATTTTGCATATAAGTAATAGTGTGAGGCTTCCTGGTCTTGACAGTGGCTAGCACACAGTTAGTGCATGGTCCAGTAAATTGTGGGCAAGTCATGAACTTTTTCTATAAATTTTAAAATTGTTTTTTTATATTGTTTTTTTTACATTATTTATTTTCCTTTTTTATATCTTCTCCTATCTCCTTCTTTCCCCCTATTCTACATGTGTGTCATAGGATGTGTGCCCCCTCCCATGGATGGGTGTCTCCCTCCCTCTCAAAATCACATTCATTCAACAATATCCACTGATTTGTTCACTCATCTCACATGGTTATTCAAGGTAAGTCTATTTTCCTTTAACTTTTTCCTTGATTCAGAATTTTCCCTCCCCTTTAGTAGTATTTGGTTCAACATAACCCTTTGGATATTTTGAGGTTATTTATTATTCTCCTCTAGTTTCTATGGAATTCAAATGGATCCTTGAGTTTTCATTGAGCATGTTTCAACATCCACCATTTATTTTATATTGCAATGGTTCACTTTGTCATATCTCCGCAATCTAAGGCTAGGTTTTCTCTCAATTGTTTTCTTGAATATTGTTCATTTCGGCCATATTAGAGATTTAGGGTTCATAGAAATTGTTTTTAGACGATTGGGTGGCTCCTTTAAGGTTTTCACTCACATACATAGGTACATGTATATATATATGTATGTATCTTCTATGTACATGTTCTATCATTGATTAAGGAATATATAAAATGGTTTAAGGGTAATATATATAGTAATGTATATCCGTGTATGTTTGGGGAAGTCTCCGAAAAAATGTTTAAGTGTTGAAGTGTTATGTCTCGATACTCATCTCATTTAGGAGTCTCTAACTATGTAATTTGTTACCATTTGAAATAAAATATTCGTGTTCACTTAAAATTCCCCATTTAATAATATATAATTAAATGTGATATCTTTTTGATTAGTTTAATCGATTTAATTATTCCATGGGCTTAACATAAATGTTTGGATTCATGTAATCCCCATTTCATGATTCAAATTAATGTATTTTTTATTCATTGATTTTCAATAAATTCATTTGTACATTTGGAACGGTTTTAATGTTGGGAAACACAATTTTACCTAGTTGATCTTCACTGAGTGAAAATGATATTTTAAAATCGGTAATTTTGACTTTATTTAGGTGTTGTCCTCATATGATTTAAAATGGTATTTGTGTTTAATTTTAGATAGTGGTTTGAATTGTTTCAGTGGATTACATTATGGTTAAAATTCACTGTTGGATTATTTAAAGGTTGATTGATGGAAATGGGTGGCATTTGACCTTTTTTTTTGATTTCATAGAAAGAGACCCATGGTTGGATGGTGGTTTTGATTTGATTTTAATGTATGGTTTGGTTTTTTTTCATAAAAAATAATGAGTGGATTGCTTTGTGTAGTGGAACAAGGATTAAAAATGCAGTTTTACATGTATGTAATGTTTGATAAAATTTCCAGTTATGGTTTTTTTAAATGCACTTGATCTATGAAATTTTGGCCAAATGGGTTTTAGAGGGGGATTTCATTGGTTTTAAAAGGGTTTACTTTAATTAAAGGGGTGTCTTGGTTTAATGAAGTGAAAATGGAGATCCCATTACTTATTTGTCAATTCTTGATAGTGTGTAGGATTTCATTTTTAATTTTAATTGAATGTCAAAATAAATATAAAGGAAATTCAAAATATAGTTGATATGAGTGAAGGCCCAGTTGGAACTGGTGATGTGATATTTATTTTACCTATTGAATCCTTTTGGTTTTAGATGAGGCCTATTTTAATCTAGTGATTAATGCGTGTGATATTGGTCTTTTTATTATTGGAATTTTGGGTGACCATTCATAGAAATGATATATTGGATTATAAATTAGATAATTGGAACCCTCACGATCCCAGTGGGATGCATGGAGGATGTTGGGGTTGGGAATAAGGATACCCCTAGGGTGTTCCATGTTTGTGAACATGTGATCGAGATGATTAAAATAAAAACGTTTCAAAATAACGGGATAACCCTAGAAAAAATATTTTTGACATGTCAACATGGTTTTATGAAAGGACGTTGGGTGAATTTGTTTTAATTTGTTAACATGGGTATTAAATGAAAATAATTTAATTGTGAATATTTGATTTCATGGATAAAGGGAGTGTTTGGTATAACATAATGGGTTAATGAGAAATTATTTGAAAATTGTAATTTTAATAATTTGATATATAATAATGGTGATTTATGTGATAAATGAAATTTATAATGTGATAGTTATGTGTCTGGATTATTTTTGATCTATGATATTGAATATGTGTGGAGGGATTGAGGACTGTGGATCCTCCCTTTGGTCAATTATAGGCTGATGCTTTATGCCCACCATGATATGTGTGGGAAGTGGATATATAAGTTTGTTGATGTTTCTATGTAGTGTTTGGTATTTCCCGAGGTTCTAGGTCCATTGGTTGAGTTATACTAATGGTCTAAAAACCATCCCAAAATAAACTGGTAGGGTAATGGAAAATGCTATATTCCACTAAAAAATTCATTCCACCTAAACTGATGTTTTGATGTTAGGATAAAGTGTTTTAGATGATGTGTTTATCCCTATAGAGTTAGGAACATGGTTTATTTCCTTATTTATGGTAATTAACCTGTGTATGACATCGTTTAAATAATGTGATGCCAAACCCTTGGAACATGATATGAAAATGAATTTATTGATGATAACAGTAAATATTTTGAAGTGGAAATATTGAATAAAACAAATAAAGTTAGTATTGTTGGTTAATAGATCCTTTTTTATTATTATTTACAATTCCTTACCCGACCACATGCTCAGTGTTTTCTAGCATGTGACCTTGATGTTGAGATGATCAGACATGGAATTTTTTGACACCTTGAAATGTTCACTACATGATTGGGTTTTCTTGGTTTCTTGATCTATTTTATCACTACATTTTTTTTAATAATGTATTGAGATATCATATTCCATTTTTTCATTTCTTATATGTTGATGATTATGTTCTTTTTTCTATGCCTTGTTGGATATAATATTATGTTATGCCTCTATAGTAATTGGTGGTTATTTGAGACATATTTTAAAAAAATTATAAAGGGATTATTTTTAGTAAATAAATGAAATTGTTTGTTTTTCTAAAACGATAATGGTTTATGTGGTTTGTGAGAAGGAGTAGGCTTCTTGATTTAATTTCAATCAAGTTTTTTGGGTATTTGGAAAGTAAATAAAAATGATTTTCTGTTTTCAATGGATTTGATTCATTTTTTCTATAGATGATTATGTATGTAATGTCTATTTTGTTCCTTTATTTATATAGTTTAATTGATGATTTTCGATTTGAGGCATATGGTATAATTTCGTCGGGTTTTTTGTGACATAAATGGATTCGAGATCATTCCTATATCATCCAGGTTCTCCATTGGATTACTTGTTCTCGTCCGGGCCTGCATGGATGAGATTTTGGGGAGATGATTTCGGTCTCTTATTGAGTTGGTACATTTTTTTCATTCTTTCTTGTAGATCCTTCCTTTAGTTAGTTTTTTAAACCTAGACTCTATATTTCTTATATAATTATTTTATTTATATAGTTTATATCTATTGATGTTATATATTTCTATTTTTGGAGATATCACAGCAAAAATATTTTTGGATAAAGCATTAGGACTAGTTTCATAACCATGTAGGTGGGGAACTCTATTAAGGCATTTTGGTTAATCGGGTCAGATGTGTGGTAGGATGGAATCCCTACCCGGTTATTTATAGGTGGACCCAAAATCATTCATATCTTGAAAAAATTTAGTAAATAATTTTACGTCATGGGTTCATATGTATTTTATTATGGGGAAAAAATTCACTATGGAAATATTTACATAATGAGCTTATTGTGTTAGAAGTGATCTTGGAAAAAAATAAATCATTTAAATACATATGTATATGCCACATTATTATTCATATTTTGGGATTTTAGGGATTATGAATAACTATCAACATAAGACCATTAAGATTGACTTTTCATGGGTTTTGTCTTTTTTTTGGTGACATATTTATGAATGACATTTTAAAGATATTTGTACAATCGATTATTAAAACACAAATTAAAAATTAAAATTTTAATACCATATAAAAGGATTTTGAATTTTTTCATAAATGGCATGAAATGGTCTACATTATGAAATTGGACATTGGTTTTTGTCATCACCAATATTAAATTTTGTAATATATTATTTTCAAATATTATTTTGTGTTATAGCTAATGTCAAAATTCACTTTGATGTATCTTTTAACAAAAAACCGAAGTTAAAACTATATTCATTTTCATAAAAATATTTCTATTCCAATTAATCACATGGATAAAAATACAAGACAAATGAAGTAGAAAATCATAATATCTAAAAAATATATAAATGAATATGTAATTATTCAATATAAGGAATTAATATAAATCATAAACTCACTAGAATAAAAATACAAGATTGATAAAGTAGAACATTTTAAAATAGAAATGATAATGATTTCATTTATTTTCATGTGTTGATGGATTGTTCATTAGTTTAATTTTAATGGGATTGATAAAACCATGGGGTATCTGATGTAGTGGTTTTTAGGGAATTTCATACTCTTGTGTGTAACTATCATGTATAATTGTTATAATTTTAACTCAATTTGAGGATATATACATAATCATAAAAAATGAATAATTAAAAAGTATATATATAGATTAAAGTAATGAAAAATTAATTTTATTGAGGTGGAAAAATTAAAAATAAATTTAAAAAATCATCAAACTAAAAACTAGTTAAATGATGAATATGATCAAAATATTTGATTGTAAATAAATAAGTGTGGAGAGTGGAAACATATAAATTATTAATGAAAATGTGCAGGGTAGTAAAATATATATTACATGGAAACAAAAAAATTACAAATTTTACTATGATCAACTTGAATGTAGATTTTTTGTGATACAACATTTTACATTCGACGTCTATAATGTAAGAAATTGATGTTAAAAAATACAATGAGAATAATTTTGACATAATTATTTTATAAAAATTTATCTAAAATTCCACATATATATACGCACACATTTAAATCTTTTTATCAAGAAACTAAATTATGTAATTTTAAAAAATAATTTTGAGGACAATTTAACAAAAAACCAACATTAATAGGAAAAACTAAATAATTTTATTATTATATTTCTTGAACACAACATTTATATTATTTTAAAAGTAATTCTAACATATGTTTTTGAAAAATATCTAATAAAATAATGACACAAAATCATATTTTCTTACTAGTTATTATTACCTCATCTTTTCACACTATTATTTATCGTGAATTATGTAATACCAACGGACTAATTCCATATCCCATATATGTTGATCTATGAATTATTTTGTATGAATCTCTTATGTTTTGTACATGAGGCCTTATTTTGATTCTATACCCAAATGGTTATCTAATTCTCACTTTTGATATTTGATTTTTTTTCTCTCTATTCATCCTTAATTCAATTTTGAGCACACCCTTTATAATGATTCCACTCCTCAGGATTTGAAGGATAATATTATGTGTGACATGACTATGTTATATAACATGAGAATAATATTTCTGTTATATGATAATGTTATTGTAAATTAAGTGACATATATTTCATATTTACAAATACACGAAAAATTTAGGTTTTTAGTTGTGAATTATTATGAGATATAAGGAATATTCTGATAAAATGTTGTTATAGTTTTGTATATTGTGTTTTGGTCAGATTATTTTGTATCAGACTAGATATTAACTATATTTGTGGATTATTTTGTGAAGCATATGAAGGAAAAACTACAAATGACCTATGAAGGATAAATAGTGATATTGGATGATCCAATAATGTCATTGGTTGAAATTATGTTTTCAGAAATTAAGAAGTATTAGAATATATATTTTTATCATATGTTTAGTGATTATGAATATTTTTATTGATACTCATAATAACCATTTTTGATTTAGACAGTGGATAGAACTAGGATAAAAATAGGTAACCACGAGTGCAATGGAAAATGAAAAGACTATACAAATCAAAAATAACGATATATAATATAAATATTGTGGGAATTTATCACATAACTCTCTAAATATATAAAAAATAAAAAAATAATGATGAACACCAAAAATACTCAAATAAGAAACGATTATATATTGATTCCTATATGCAACAATATCCACCCCCAATAGTGGGTCTTCAATCCCACCCAATTATAGATCAATTCATATGTTCGTTGATAATCATTACACTAAAATAATCGCGTTCAAGAACAATTCACCTCCACCCCATATTAGTGGCTTGTCCAAATAACTAAAAGGGACTAAATTCCTTTCAAATATTTTCATTTTATCATGATATAATCAATTATGTGTCAAAATATATTACATAATAGGCATAGTATAACATACAAGATATAGTCATTATGAATTCATATAATTACCATTTACACTCATAAATGCAGTATATTCATTATAAATCTAATGAATAGAGTCATTAGTGGTTAACATGTTAATTTGTTTATATCCTTCAAAAATAATATTCTCATATATTCCAAGAGATAATAATTGCATTAATATCATTTGAGGATTATCTTAAGGATATTGAGAACTATATATGATGGTCCTAACTCATCTTGTGTATGAATTCTTTCTATAGAATGTAAAATTCTTGGTCCATTTATTCACAGGTGAGGGTATAATTTTTGGTCCTTCAAAGACAACGGTAATTGAAAAATTTCCCAAAAAACTCAATAATTTTGATCAATTTCTTTTTTATATTGGGCATATTATCGATGTTTTTTGAGAAATTTATTAAGACTGTCAAATATACTGACCACATTAACTCTAATGGAAATCATATTTCAGATGACAAAAAATGAGATGAATATTTTCAAGAGATCAAGGGATGGGTTTTCTCTAAAACTATACCCACACTACTTTATAGTGGAGAATGGTTTTTATTATAAAATTATGCATAAAATGAAGGATTTTGATGTTTAATAATTTAAAGTAATATGTGGTAGATTATGTCTCACATCAACTAAATATTGTTGAAAAGAACTACCATATACACAATTTTCAACTTTAAATATTGAACTTCATTGAATATATGGAGGAATTATTTTTTTTTGAAAAATGTGAAATACATAAAAATAAAAACATCTGTATGGATTTATTCACAAATAATGTGTAAAATTTACACAATGAAAGATAGTGAGAGTACATAAATGTCATTGACTTCTCAATACATTACAACCATAGGTAGGAAATCATGGCTATTGATTCTTTGAGAATGACTAGTAATGCTTCCAAATCCATGATGAGGATATAGAGAGAGAAGTATTCCTATATTTGAAATGTATAGATCATTAAATTATATGTGAATGGGAGAAATCCTATCCTTCCCAAATTCAATACATGTAAATATCATTGAGGCTTTGAAGGAGGATATAGGGATATAAAATAATGTAGTCAATAATATGGATTTTATATTTACAAATTAGGGAATTATGTGATTTTAGAAATGAATATATGTTATATAAATATGAACAATAGATAAAAATATGATATATGAGTCACATAACTAATCATTCACAATCCATCATATAATAAAAAATATGTTTATTGAAATAGAGAATCATTTATCATGGGTAAAAATAAGAATGATATTAAAAATTAATTTTATCCCTACATGGTATTATATAATGTTTATTTTGAATAATCTAATACTACTGACATGTGGAGACCAATACCCATACGTATATTATAATGAGAGAAAATAACCTTGGAATTTCATTTTTATTACTAAAAATTACATTCTCCTTGTTATTTATTTTGGAAAATAAAATTCCAAATATAAAATCTATTTTCCTAATTTATTTTTTAATGGTGAAAAAAATTTTATCCTTATAATGAAAATGGGATAATTTTTTTTAGAATAAAAACTATTTATTTTTCAAATTTATCATCTAAAATTTATTTATTTATCTTTTTTTTATAAAACCACATAGTACAAGAGAAAATAATCTTTAAAATAAAAACTATTTATTTTTTAGATGAAAAATCATATATTATTCTTTCATAGCATAATACAATTACATATAAAAATAAATATGAATATAAAAACCATAGAATTAAAATGTATATATATATTTAAAATATATATAATAAATAATTAATTGTTTATATATTAAAATTTCAAATATAATTTCAAATATATTTACCAATTTAATACAATATTGTCATATTTTAATTTAATAATATAATTTAAAATATGAAAAGAATTGACCAATACAATCCCATAACACATGAAATGAAAATATATTCTTTTTTACAAATAAATATTTCAAAAATAAATTAATAAAATGAATATTAATAAATCATAGTTTTTTTTTATTATAATTCCATATTTGTTACAATCCTCTTTTTTAATATATTGTTCCCTATAAATATAAATTTCACCCACTAATGAAAATATTTCTAGCTATCGATAACAGATAGAAGACATATGTTATTAATTATAGTGAGATATTAACCCCACTATCTTATGTATATCTAGGAAAATCATCTTTACCATCATAATAATCATATATTGACAATTTAAATTTTTTGAACAATTTGGTCCAAATATAATATGAGTTTCTAGAGAAATACCTTTCCTAGATTCACTTCAATTAAATATTATAAATCAAATAATAAAACCATATGTTTATACATAATAATGATCAAATCATATTAAAAAAATTAACATTATATGAAAAAGAATGATCAATACTATTATGAAACCAGTTAAGCTAAAACATATTTAGATAATCCTATATCCATTTCAGTTTAACCTATGGATCCAAAAAATTAAATCCATATGAATATAATAACATAAAATCTAGAAATAACTAAAAAATTTTTCATGATAATTCAAAACACATTCCAAATAACATGGAATCCTATGGCCCCACAATTCAAAATAACAATGACCCCCAAAAAAGTTCAATCAAATTTTAATCAATATATTAACTAATCATATACACTCCAAAAACTATTTTCAGATAACCAAAAATAGATAACCACATTATAAAAAAATTACTTTTTAACTCCTAAATTTATCAATATCGGTCAATTAATATTCCCAAAATCAATTAAACTATAATATATATTATCCATAATTACCTCCTAGTTAAATATCTTTCTATGTAACACCATATAATTTTTAAAAAAGAAAAATCATGTTTGGTAGAATATATGACCTGAAATTTCATGCTTGATGGAAATTATGTCATCCTACAACATTATTATATGTTTATTTTTTAAATGAATTCAATATATTTTATAATTTTAGGTGTATAAAACAACTGGTTTAAATGAAACATAACTATTAAAAAATGACCTTTGTAACCTAGAAATTAAGTTTGAGGGTATGAATATGATTAAAAACTCATAAAATATATTTTTTACAAATGTATAAAAATTATACTTTTCATTAAAAATTAAAAATAATTAAAAATAAAAACTATTGGGAACTAAAAGATTTCATTTAATAACTATTTTTATGAAAAAATAACTATTCATCAATAAATTAAAAAAATTACATTTTGTGAATGATTTTAATTAAATTTATGTGAGATATATTAAATAAAATTTTGAATTTCCATATTTTTTTTCTAGACAAGAGATATGTAACTCCCTGATCCCATATGCCCAGAGCTTGTGCATTACATATTACATTGTCATGATTAACAAGAATGAAATCACTAAGGAATTATTGGTTTATTATTATTAAAAAAACTACATACATACATGTAACTCATTTTACATTGGGAAATGTAAAAAAATACCATACAAAATAAAACAAAAAAATTCATCCCTGAGAACTCAATAAATAGTATCTGCCTCATTACCCGTTAAAGGTAAAAAAATGAAAGGGTGAGCTCAAATGCTCAGAAAGGGTTACAAATAATGGAAACACGAATCTATAATAACTGAATAATAAACAAATCCACATAGTCAATATGGAATGGGGAATAGATTGAAAACACATTCCATTAATAAAATAATTATGAAACTGCCTCAATAGATTTTTTCACAGTGAAAAACACGTGGACTATAATAATTGAAAAAGAATAAATAAAAATGATAGTTATTTTTACATCATGTTTCTGGAACATGATACCACTATAACGTCATAATGGTTTAAGTCTATGGGTAGAAAACCGTCTGATTTTTGGAATCAAACTTGAAGCCTTTGTCACCAACGGATTAGTCTCATGAGACCTGTTGATGCATAAAGGGTCTATAACCAGACCCATCCACCACATCATGTACAAATAATTAATTATAAATATATTTAAAACCATTACAATATTACTTCTCAATGTGTATATAGAGTAATTGATACAGATTCATCAATATTTCTATAACTAAAACAACATTACAAATTAACACAATATATAAAAGGGTATACAACATAAGAAAATAATCATACCCATGAAATTAGTATATAGATATAGAATATATTTTAATTTTATATGAAAAGTTATCTTGAATGGTAATTGTTCAAACCACATAAGAAATATTTGGTGCACAATACAAAGTAAATGGAAATGAATTGTTATTTGAGACAAAGTTCCTTACCAAGTTGTAATCAATCAAGTCGTATGAAAAAAAAATTATAACCACAAAATTAATAATCAAATAACATTAATATAATTATAATCATGAAAATATATATCAAATGGTAGTCCAAAATACCACTCATGTAATAAATAACTGTTGAACAATGGAAATGTTACTAAATTAAAAGTGAGATAAGAAACCACAAACCATATGATTGAATGTGTTCATAGATTCATCTTAATAACCTGAATAATAATGGTTACCATCATTAATTAATTATTATCTAACCTATTATACATTTAATTGATTTATTTTAACCTCATTAGGTTCATTAATTCACATTATGATGGTGTAAAATGTTTAATTTTCTTGTTTTTTAAGCATTGTTTTCCTTGGTTTTTAGGATCGGTTTACATGTATTCATGAATGGATGATTGTTTGAAACATGGTTAAACATAAAAAAAATTTAATATATATTATTAGTGAAATTAAATTGATATAAATGATCTTATAATTATTTTTTTATATGACATGAGGATGACTCATCAGATTAAAGTTAATGATAAATGCTTGGATTAATGTGCCGGTTTTGTGCATAATAAATTTTTTTTATATTATTTTATATTACAAGTGTGTAATGTTTAAAAAAATTTAAATTTGATAAAATACATAAATTATGATATATTTAAACATTTATAATGGTTTAATTAATAGTATTCAATTTAGTAATGTATATGGAAACCACATCTTTCATGAATTTGATTAATTAACAAATTTCAGAAGATGCTTTATTTTATTGTATAAATGGAGGGAGAAGAAGAGATGATGATGGAATATTACATTATGATAATAAAATTATGGTAAATATAAGGAAATTCATGTTTCATAACATTTGGTTGAGGATAGTTGAAAATAAAAAAGATAACAATTGAAATTGAAAAGAAAACAACCGAATTGAAAAGTGGAATTTACCTCCAGAATATATGTCCCTTTGAGAACCGCTTTAGGGGAGATATGTAACAGCCCAAGATTTTATGAAAAATATTCTTTTTAATTTCACTAATGTCTTGTGTTGTACGCTACACCAAAAGGAGCTTGGACAACATGCATCCTTGACTTACCTTGCATTACACGCAATCACAACCTTCCTCGATAGCGTGTGTAGTACGCAATACTGAGTTTCACTAAACAACGATATTCTATTAAAATATTATTAAAACTAGCCGTTATGAATAGTAATAACCACTTTTTGAAATTCTGTAAATCTTATTTTTCAAAATGAACTTCATTTTTGGATTCGGAGTATCGAATTTAGTCTAAGGTGAAATTTTGGTACTTTTCGGATTACTTTCATATTCTGATGAATAGTGAAAATTACTAAATTATAATTAAAAACAACTTTTTTAATTGAAATAATTAATAGTGATAAATTATTAATTTTAGTGGTTTCAAAGTATATTTAGAATATATTTTTACAATTTAATACAATGTTGGTCATTGGATGTAATTTCACATTTAAACCAGACATAATCAAGTGTCAATCTTTTGATAGATATTGTTTCTTAAAAAACACGCTATTTGTTTTAACAGTGGGATTTAATTATAAAATTAATTAATGAAACTTCTATGTTATGAATTTGGTAAAATAGACTTCATTTTTTAATTCGGAATATGAAATATAGCTTAGGATGAAATTTTGGCATTGTTCTGAAAAACATCAATTTTTGATGAATAGTGAAACTACTAAGTGGTAGTTAAAAAAACTGAATTTTTCATAAAACTTAATTTTACCACTTCTGTGAATGGAATTTCAAAAATCCGAGAGACACGGTTGATGTCAGTAAGTAAAATGTGGTTCAATGAGATGAAAATAATTTTTGGTGAATAGTAACTTTTTACTTTTATTTACCACGGTTAAAAGTAAATAGGGTAATTAAGGGTAAAAATGATATTATTATTACCCTAACACAAGTCCTAATTCTATTTTACAAGTGTATCTCGACCAAAAATAACTTTAAGTGTAAAATATTATCATTTAGGCCCACTTGGATTAGATTAGGACATTTATTATTATTTAATTCAAAGAAGAGTTAAAAGAGTTAAAATCAACGATTATTTACTAAAACATTATTAATATAGGGTTATACATAAGATAAATTCTATTTTAAATATTCATTAGAAAGATATAAAGATTTCCTACATAATGGTATTTTATTTGTAATTTTTACACATCAAATAATTTAATTTATTTATGACACAAAGATGATGCAGTAATTTTCTTATTAATGAAATATTGACATAATTGATATTATAAATACAAACAAAAATGTAATTTAAGGCTTTTTATGAATTACACTAATTTTCTAGGTAACTATGATATATTATTGTTGATTTAATCAACTCGGTTCGAACATATAATTCTTTTATGACTTTCACAAAAATCATATATCAAATAGTGTCAAAATTGACACAAAATAGTTTTTAAATCAAATATTATATTATTAATTG
The DNA here is from genome assembly GCA_963277665.1 of Viscum album. Lineage (NCBI taxonomy): Eukaryota > Viridiplantae > Streptophyta > Magnoliopsida > Santalales > Viscaceae > Viscum > Viscum album. Next base: position 605,890,525 of record OY728122.1, read on the forward strand.
TTATAGTATTCCTAAAAATCTAAGGATCGGCCAAATGACTTAGATGAGGATATATGTATTAATAATAAACAACTTGGGGTTCTTTTGGCATGTTATTGTAAGTTTATTAACCATATTGTGTAAGAAAACAAAAAGACACGGTAAAAGTTAAATTTTTTATCTTAGAGTTAAATCTAATTAATAATGTTAAAATAAATACCTAAACTTGTCTAAATCCTATTGGTTGATAGTATTTCGACCCATCCCCACTTTAGATTCGAAATAAGACCCTTTGGAACCATTATAAACCGGTTTTTACTTTAATATAAAATAATATTTTGAGATATTCCTAAGGTGCCCCTCTCCTCCCTTATAAAAGGGCCCCTCCTCCCCCTCCTCCTCACACCAATTTGAGCACTCAAGCTCGGGCAAACCCTGCCAAAATCCCTTCTCCACTTCCCTAGAATAATCCTAGAGGTCCTGGTCTTCTTCAAAGAAAAATATTAGTTCCCTAAGTGGAGGATTCAAAGAGGCGTTTCAAAGAAGAGGTAATAACCATTACCGATCTTTTCAATTTCATTCTTCTTCAACTTCTTCTTATTTAGTTGTTTCATAACAAAGTAATAACATCAGTATTACTTACATACTGACATGTTATTATAAATATGAAATAACCCTAATTCACCTTCTATCCATCCTACGGAAAAATGAAATCACCGCGCGTGCGTACGTACAGAATACCGTCTCCACGTCGTGGTGTAATCTATTTTCCGCCACCACCATAATAGGATGGGTATAATGGTGTAATGAGTAACTATATATGATTATTATAAAGTGATATTGATACTGAAATAATATTCATACACTTTAATAGAATTCCACGACCATGGGAACGATATCATCGCTCGTGCGTACGTACGGACTACCGTCTCCACGACGCGATGAGATTCATTTTCCACATTAACCATTCATGAATGATTATAAAGCATATATAATAAGTACTAATGAAATATATGACATAATAATGATACTGGATTTATGTATATTTATATGTATGTCATCTACTTAATTCCATTCAATTCAATAAGGAAACGAAAATAGCGTTCATGCGTACGTACGGACTACCGTCTCCATGAACGGTGTATTTCATTCCATTATCTATATATTATTTATATATGTATATTGTGAATATATATTATATATAAATCATGTTTTACATTCTGGATATAAGTAATCATGATCCAAGTAATCATATTAATAATTACAAGTTAAAAACACGAACGACAAATGAGACGATTTTACCCAAAATGCTACTTTAACATGAATTTACAAAAGACCGGGTAATATAAAGCCATAAGAGAACCATATATGATATCATAAAAATGAATATGATTCTGTAATAAGTCAATAACATTATTTAAATCATTATACAGGAGGTTCGGACACTTACAAAGCAAGTCGGACCTAAGGTAAGGAAAATATCACAATCTCATTTTTATCCGAGATTGTTTATACTTTGGCATTTACTGGGGTGTATTTTATCAACCACATCCATGTTTCCTCAATATGTAATATTATTTCCATTCACCTACAATTTTTTAAATCCTATTTTACCCTTCAGTGAGTTTTTAGTAAAAGATATGAAAGGAATATTTTGTCATTTTTCATACGAGGTACTTTTTGACTTTTCCGACAAAAGTACGGGAAGAATGTTTTTTTTAACTTATACGGAATGAATGGATTTTTAAAACATTATTTCCAAGAATATTCCTTTACAAGTTTTCAAGTTTATTTTTAATAAAATTATTTTAGTTTAGAATTTTATGACATTTTAAGAAAAGAAAAGTGTTTTTGAAGAAGAAAGGATATTTTCCTCAAGAATGGAGTTCAAGTGTTTTATCAAAATTATTTTCCATCTAAGATAGTAAAGGGTTCTGTTTTTATCCCTACTATTACATTGATTTTATTATGTTGTGAGGGAATTATTTTTATGAAGTCATTTACCTTATATGGTTTGTTTTATGATGTCATGATGTTTCAAGAATCCCATTTTTGTTACATGTGTTATGCGATGATGTATGATTTATGATTATGTGGCACACATAAGAAAAGATTCATTATAAGATGGGTGGGACCTATATCTCCCTCCAATGAATTGGGTAAAGATTTGATATCTCATGAGATAGACATCGCTGGAACGGTAGGTTATACCGGTTCAGTGAAACAAGACTGGAACGAGGGTGACTCGGTTCAGAAAGGGACTTTGTCCACAAAGATAGTCTTGGAAATGAGTCTTGACTAACAAGAAATGATTATCTATGATTATGTGTGTATGCCACAAAGTTTCATGTTTTATGTTATGATTATTGTGATTTCATTTCACTGCTATGATTTATCCCATGTTATGAAATTATGCTCTCTTTTGCAGGTTAAGATTTCCAAAAAATGTTATGTTCTTATGAAAATTATGTGATTGATATTTCTTTTGTTTACCCTTACTGAGCATTTGAGCTCACCCTTTTATGTTTTCTTTTCCCCAGGATATAAAGAAAGGTTTTAGGTAGAAAAAAAAGAAGATCTTTATGGGAAATATTGAAGATCTTTCACCACGATTAGAAGATTATACTCCGAGTTTCCAAAGACACTAAACTATTACGGTCCTTGTGTGTGTGTTTTGTTATGTACTAAGTATTCTGCAAAAGTAATGTAATATCCATGTACGTCATGCTTCGGGTCTCTACATTTGGTATCAGAGGAAAGGTTTAGTCAACCTTTGTAAACAAGGATGCGAGAACTTTAGTGAGATCCCTAGAGTTATTTCTATGGTATGTCTAGGGATGTCCCTAAGGTTAAGTATACGTATAGGTTATAGTACTAGGATTACGCTAATGATCATAGAATTAAACCTAAGATGTTAGATATTTAAGGTACTCCCCCTTTATTATGTTGTTTTCCCTAGCATGATTTTTTCCTCTCACACTATTCTTTTATTTTGGGTTTTAGAAAATGGCTGGAAACAAGATGATTCACGATAATGGAGGATATGATGGACAATGGAATGATATTCTTCATAATGAAATGGGATTTGGAAGTCCAAACATCATTATTATGCCGAATCAGCAATCTCATAATATGATCAATAAAGTAAAATTTGGTAAGTTTCCTGACTCGGCTAATAAGAGAAAGATGGAGTTTCATGATGATCATAGAGGAAACAAAGTTCAATTTCCCCTATGTAATTCATGTGGGAAGAGGAATCAAGGAGAATGTTTCAAAGGAACTGGAAGATGTTTTGGGTGTGGAAAAGAAGGACACAAAGCAAGTAAGTGCAAAGGAAAAGGTTCAGTTAACACCATGGATGAGGATAATGGTATTTCTACGACATCAACAATGGTTAAATGTTTTAAATGTGGAATGTACGGGCATTATGCAAACCAATGCCCTAAGGGAAAGTCTCATGAAGATAATCAGTATGGTCGTATGGGAAGTATTTATGTTGATGATGATGAAGAGACTACAAATGATATGTGAGATGAAAGAATTGTTGAAACTCGTTCAATGGTTTAATAATGTAGTGGAATGATTACATGTTTATCATGTGTAATGTTGAATAAGAAATCTCATGGAACTATGGAATAAAGAGACATCTAAGGATTGTTACACTGTTTTCTTTCCTTGAGTTATGAAAGTGTATGATTAATGGTACCACTATCCATGAAAGGTTATTCAGATATTTTTGGAATTTAAATGATATGCGCATAATGAAGGAATAATAAGATAATGAGGTGTTTGATTGTATTCATGAGCTCATGACTGATATAAGGAGAAGGTTATATCATGGTTTGAGTATAGAGAATTTTTGGATTTTTGTATGTGGAAAGAGTTAACTTTTAACTGCATTCATGTTTTCACTAAGGATCAATGGGTATTCAAGAGAATACATGATTAAGGACTTTGAATGTTTGAAATGTGACCAACAAGACATATCTTATGATATATGGGGATTAACGGCAGTATTAAATCTCTGGTAATCCTTTTTCACTATATTATGAGAGTGGACTGTAGTATAATGGATAACCCTAAAGATTAGAATGGATTATGTTGGACATAAGTGAGTATTGTTTAAGGATAGAAGTTTTTTCCCGATATTATTGATGGGATGTTATAGTAATGTAGTTTTAGAAAAATGACAACCTGCAAGACGGGCGACAGTCCATCGCTTCGGACAAGGCTGTGGGAATCGAACCCACAACTGAAGTGCGACTGGCCTTTATCACCTACCACTGGCCTACAGGAAGTCCCTGTTTAGTAGAAACTAGTTTTATTATATTAAGTAGTATGATATATGAAGTTTAAGTCCATTTTAGGAACCATATATGATTAATCTCACTATATATCGACTTATGTATATAATTTTTGCTAACCTTTTGTTTGAGACAGATGGAATGACCCGTCATTCTATCACATGATCTGATAACACTTCACGAATAACAAATTCAACTTCATTTATTTAAGAGATGAAGTGGAAATTGTTCAAGGCACGAACAATAGTGCGACTGTACCAAAATAAAGTAAGTATTTATTCTAATTCAAATTCTTCATCTTTAGGGAAACGATCTTGAAATCCAAAAAAAAATGTTGTCCTAATGATCTTATATCTGATTAATCGGATGGTACCTTAGATCGTCACAAATTTATGGATTTGTGATTGTTGGCTTTTCCATAGCCATGTTCTCTACCACTCTCCATCAGAACATGATGGTTAGATTTTTCTTCCATATCCACATTTTCACCTATGTGGAAACCCAGTGATTTCTTTATTTGGGTAACCGTTAAGTTTCATACTTTTGTTTTTAAATATTGGTTTTGGTATTCCTTTTTACGATGTGGGTTTCTGTTAAAGAAACTTTCGAATAGTAAACCATTTATAACCCCGACGAATTTCGAGGGCGAAATTCATTTTAAGGGGGGTAGAATGTAACAGCCCAAGATTTTATGAAAAATATTCTTTTTAATTTCACTAATGTCTTGTGTTGTACACTACACCAAAAGGATCGTTCACAACACGCATCCTTGACTTGCCTTACAATACACGCAATCGCATCCTTCCTCGATAGCGTGTGTAGTACGCAATACTGAGTTTCACTAAACAACGATATTCTATTAAAATATTATTAAAACTAGCCGTTATGAATAGTAATAACGACTTTTTGAAATTCTGTAAATCTTATTTTTCAAAATGAACTTCATTTTTGGATTCGGAGTATCGAATTTAGCCTAAGGTGAAATTTTGGTACTCTTCGGATAACTTTCATATTCTGATGAATAGTGAAAATTACTAAATTATAATTAAAAACAACTTTTTTAATCGAAATAATTAATAGTGATAAATTATTAATTTTAGTGGTTTTAAAGTATATTTAGAATATATTTTTACAATTTAATACAATGTTGGTCATTGGATGTAATTTCACATTTAAACCATACATAATCAAGTGTCAATCTTTTGATAGATATTGTTTCTTAAAAAAACACACTATTTGTTTTAACAGCAGGATTTAATTATAAAATTAATTAATGCAACTTCTATGTTATTAATTTGGTAAAATAGACTTCATTTTTGAATTCGGAATATGAAATATATCTTAGGATGAAATTTTGTCATTGTTCTGAAAAACATCAATTTTTGATGAATAGTGAAACTACTAAGTGGTAGATAAAAAAACTGAATTTTTCATAAAACTTAATTTTACCGCTTTTGTGAATGGAATTTCAAAAATCCGAGAGACACGGTTGATTTCAGTAAGTAAAATGTGGTTCCATGAGATGAAAATAATTTTCGGTGAATAGTAACTTTTTACTTTTATTTACCACGGTTAAAAGTAAATAGGGTAATTAAGGGTAAAAATGATATTATTATTACTCTAACACATGTCCTAATTCTATTGGACAAATGTATCTCGACCAAAAACAACCTTAAATGTAAAATATTATCATTTAGGCCCACTTGGATTAGATTAGGACATTTATTATTATTTAATTCAAAGAAGAGTTAAAAGAGTTAAAATCAACGTTTATCTACTAAAACATTTTTAATATAGGGTTATACATAAGATAAATTCGATTTTAAATATTCATTAGAAAGATAAAAATATTTCCTACATAGTGGTATTTTATATGTAATTTTTAGACATCATATAATTTAATTTATTTATGACACAAATATGATGCAGTAATTATCTTATTAATGAAATATTGACATAATTGATATTATAAATACCAAAATAAATGTAATTTTAGACTTTTTATGAATTCCAATAATTTTCTATGTAACTATGATATATTAGTGTTTATTTAATCAACTTGGTTTGAACATATAATTCTTCAATGACTTTCACAAAAATCATATATCAAATAGTGTCAAAATTGACACAAAATAGTTTTTAAATAAAATATTATATTATTAATTGTTATTTTATTCCTAAAAATCTAAGGTTCGGCCCAATGACTTATATAAGGATATATGTATTAATAATAAACCATTTGGGGTTCTTTTGGCATGTTATATTATGTTTATTAACCATATAGTGTAAGAAAACAAAAAGACACGGTAAAAGTTAAATTATTTAACTTAGAGTTAAATCTAATTGATAAAGTTAAAATAAAAACCTAAACTTGTATAAATCCTATTGGTTGATAGGATTTCGACCCATCCACACTTTAGATTCGAAATAAGACCCTTTGGAACCATTATAAACCGATTTTGACTTTAATATAAAATAATATTTTGAGATATTCCTAAGGTACCCCTCTCCTCCCTTATAAAAGGGCACCTCCTCCCCCTCCTCCTCACACCAATTTGAGCACTCAAGCTCGGCCAAACCCTGCCAAAATCCCTTCTCCACTTCCCTATAATAATCCTAGAGGTCATGGTCTTCTTCAAAGACCAATCATAGTTCCCTAAGTGGAGGATTCAAAGAGGCTTTTCAAAGAAGAGGTAATAACCATTACCGATCTTTTCAATTTCTTTCTTCTTCAACTTCTTCTTCTTTAGTTGTTTCATAACAAAGTAATAACATCAGTATTTCTTACATACTGATATGTTATTATAAATCTGAAACAACCCTAATTCACCTTCTATCCATCCTACGGAAAAATGAAATCACCGCGCGTGCGTACGTACGGAATACCGTCTCCACGCCGTGGTGTAATCTATTTTCCGCCACCACCATAATAGGATGGGTATAATGGTGTAATGAGTAACTATATATGATTATTATAAAGTGACATTGATACTGAAATAATATTCATACACTTTAACACAATTCCACCACAATGGGAACATTATCATCGCTCGTGCGTACGTAAGGACTACCGTCTCCACGACGCGATGAGATTCATTTTCCACATTAACCATTCATGAATGATTATAAAGAATATATAATAAGTACTAATGAAATATATGAAATAATAATGATTCTGGATTTATGTATATTTATATGTATGTCATCTACTTAATTCTATTCAATTCAATAACGAAACGAAAACAGCGTTCATGCGTACGTACGGACTACCGTCTCCATGAACGGTGTATTTCATTCCATTATCTATATATTATATATATATGTATATTCTGAATATATATTATATATAAATCATGTTTTACATTATGGATATAAGTAATCATGATCCAAGTAATCATATTAATAATTACAAGTTAAAAACATGAACGACAAATGAGACGATTTTACCCAAAATGCTACATTAACATGAATTTACAAAAGACCGGGTAATATAAAGACATAAGAGAATCATATATGATATCATAACAATGAATATGATTCTGTAATAAGTCAATAACATTATTTAAATCATTATACAGGATGTTCGGACACGTAAAAAGCAAGTCGGACCTAAGGTAAGGAAAATATCACAATCTCATTTTTATCCGAGATTGTTTATACTTTGGCATTTACGGGGGTGTATTTTATCATCCGCATCCCTGTTTCCTCAATATGTAATATTATTTCCATTCACCTACAATTTTTTAAATCATATTTTACCTTTCAGTGAGTTTTTAGTTAAAGATATGAAAGGAATCTTTTGTCGTTTTTCATACGAGGTACTTTTTGACTTTTCCGACAAAATTACGTGAAGAATATTTTTTTTAACTTATACGACATGAATGGATTTTTAAAAAATTATTTCCAAGAAGATTCCTTTAAAAGTTTTCAAGTTTATTTTTAATCAACTTATTTTAGTTTAGAATTTTCTGACATTTTAAGAAAAGAAAAGTGTTTTTGAAGAAGAAAGGATATTTTCCTCAAGAATGGAGTTCAAGTGTTTTATCAAAATTATTTTCCATCTAAGATAATAAAGGGTTCTGTTTTTATCCCTATTATTACATTGATTTGATTATGTTGTGAGTTAATTATTTTTATGAATTCATTTACCTTATATGGTATGTTTTATGATGTCATGATGTTTCAAGAATCCCATTTTTGTTACATGTGTTATGCGATGATGTATGATTTATGATTATGTGGCACACATAAGAAAAGATTCATTATAAGATGGGTGGGACCTATATCTCCCTCCAATGCATTGGGTAAAGATTTGATATCTCATGAGATAGACATGGCTGGAACGGTAGGTTATACTGGTTCAGTGAAACAAGACTGGAATGAGGGTGACTCGGTTCAGAAAGGGACTTTGTCCACTAAGATATTCTTGGCAATGAGTCTTGACTAACAAGAAATGATTCTCTATGATTATGTGTGTATGCCACCATGTTTCATGTTTTATGTTATGATTATTGGGATTTCATTTCACTACTATGATTTATCCCATGTTATGAAATTATGCTCTCTTTTGCAGGTTAAGATTTCCAAAAAATGTTATGTTCTTATGAAAATTATGTGATTGATATTTCTTTTGTTTACCCTTACTGAGCATTTGAGCTCACCCTTTTATGTTTTCTTTTCCCCAGGATATAAAGAAAGGTTTTAGGTAGAAAAAAAAGAAGATCTTTATGGGAGATATTGAAGATCTTTCACCACGATTAGAAGATTATACTCCGAGTTTCCAAAGACACTAAACTATTACGGTCCTTGTGTGTGTGTTTTGTTATGTACTAAGTATTCCTCAAAAGTAATGTAATATCCATGTACGTCAAGCTTCGGGTCTCTACCAGATAATTTGGCCATTTTACATGTACATGAGTTTCTGTATGTGGGGTATGAGAATATGGAGAAATTTTAGCATAATTTAGGAATGTATTGATTCTTAGGAGGTGTGAAGAAATGAGGGTGTGAGGGGTTTTATTTATATTGAAGGGGAGGAGAGTTTTCCTAATATTATATTCATTAATTTTTTATTTCTCCACCAGATAAGAAATATTAAAAGTTCCATGACCTATAATAGTAATAATTTCATATGAGTTTGATATTTTGAAACTTACATCACTAAGGATGATATGAATAGTGGATTTAAAATGCAATGTATTTAAACAGTAAATTAATATGTTTTACTATTCACCAAAAAATAAAGTATTTCATAAAAATCCAAAGAATTATCCCAAACTATTTTTTAACATGAAAAAATAAAAATAATCTCCAATTTTTGAAAATAATTTTCTAAATATTATTAAATTAAATTTTAAATATAATCAAAATTTATTCAAAAATAACAATTTTAAATATATATCTTTTTTAACACATTGGAAAATTAATCAACATCTCATTACCTTATAACTTTATGAATATAAAATAATAATACATTTTTTTATTCATATGGGTCGTATTATTGTTCATATTACTATTCATAAGGGTATGTTATTATTAAAAAAATAAGTTGGTTCAATTATACTCCAAATAACATACTGATCCCAACCATAGCTAGCCATTTTTTGAAATTCAAAACACATTAGTGGAATATTTATGTTTAATGGATAGTTAATGACATTATCATATAAATAAAAATGTGTGGTTTCATATAGACATAGTGGATTCATGTAATATAGGTAATCTAAGGAATATAATGTACTTATGAGAAAGATACCAAAAAATGTATGGGGTGTTATATAATTCCCACCTTCTGAAAATTGGCCCCCTGAAATTTATCATGTATAATGACATTAAAAAATATGTTGGTGGTTCTTTTTCATAACACCATCAGGTTCCCATATTTCATCCACTATTTTATGTTTTCTCGAAGCATCCTTTACTAGATGAGTTGTCTAATTCTCCAATACCTTCTCCCTTGTGTCAAGAATATTGATGGCCTCATCATAGTATGAAAAATTCGGTTCCAATTATATTTAATTATAGGTTTGTACATGTGTTGGGTATGGAATGTAGTTATTTAACATTGACACGTGGAAGAAATTATGATGTTTCATGAGACTTTGGGCACTGCTAAAAGATAACCTATAAATACAATCCTTTCCATAATTTCAAACGGTATGATGTATCAGTGGGCCAGTTTCCCTTTTTTCCAAACCATAAGACACCCTTCAATGGAGATACTTTTATGAAGACATGATCCCCTATATTTAATTCCAAATTTTTTATCCAGTTGTTAGTATAACTCATTACCATATATTGGGATGCATTAATTTGGTCCTGAATTTTATTACCATTGTAGTTGTCTCATTTATATGTTCAAGGCCAATAAGTTTTCACTAACCAACTACATCCCATCATGTTGGTTTTCAACACCTCTTACCATATAATGCTTTATATGGATCCAATTTAATTCTATATTGGAAGATATTATTGTAGGAACATTCCCCCAAAGGCAAGTATCGATCCAACACACATTGAAATTCAAGATATAATGTTCTCAACTTGACTTATAGTAGTTTTATATTCCTTTAATATCTTATGTCGGTTTTGGTATAATAAGCAGAACTTATATAAAGCTCAATTTCCAAATCCTTCTAGAGATGTTTCCTGAATTTTTATGCCAATTGGGGATCTCGATCAGACACAATCGATTGAGGTGAACCATGAAGTCTCACAACATCATTAACATTGTGTCTTTTTAGGTGATCAAGTGGTAATCCTCTCTTATAGCAAGGAAATTTTTAATTCTATCATTCAATCAACAATTACCCATATTTCATAATTACTTCTAGGATTCTTTAGTAGTCTTATAAAAATACATCATAATGTCATCCCAATTTCACATAAGAATAAATATACGTTTTATGACCCAAATAGTATATTGCATATCTTTCTTCACCAATAAACAATGTAGACACCTTGACACATAGTCAGCAATTTATTGCTTCATTTTATTCAACCAAAAATGGTCATCGAGATATATAAACATCATTGTGCTACCAGGGTGTATCGAAAAAATTGATCTAAGAGAATAATATAATATTTCTCTGTTTAGATCATGTACTTATGGAACAAATTACCATTTCCCAAATTTCAGAACATCCTCCTCAAACATGAAGTATGCCAATCTTCCATCCTTAACAGCATTAATTCTGTTTTTTAGATTCTCATCTACTTATTGAGATCTTTTTATTATGCATAGTAAAGACATTTTTACAAACATTTGATAGAGTAAATATGGTTCCCCCTCCTTAACAATTCCCATATCCATATTAACTAGATCCATGAATATAGTATCTCTATCAATCTTCATTTTGGTCAAAGGTCTATAATCATTCATGCTTAATGCATATGCCACTGTATTTTCCATTCCTTGGTGGTAGTGTATTGAATAATCATAATCATTGAGTAAATCGATCCATATACATTGACTCATGTTGACTTATTTCTTTTTAAAAATTTATTTCAAAATCATTTGATGCGTATATATCTCACGTCATTCACTGTGGAAATAATTTATCTGTATTTTTACAGAAAGGGTTACAACTTCTAACAGTATATCATGAGTTGGGTAATTTTTCCCATGAGTATTCAAATGCCTTGATTCATAAGTAATAAAATGTTAATTTCTCATAAGGAAAAAACTATGTCCATACTTGTATACATCAACGTGTGTCACAAATCCATCATTTATTGATTGAATTGTCAAAATTTGAGAAATAAAATATTCTTTTCAAATATTTGAAAATAAATTTACATTATTTAGTCCATAAAATCATAACCCATTTATCCGTGAGCTTGGTTTTCATGTTAGCCAGTCTTGCAAAATTCTGAAAGAAACTATGATAGTAACATTCTAAGACAACAAATATACATACATAAATTATATTGGTTGGCTTGGGCCATTCATGGATTTAAATTTTCTTCATGGGATCGACTAAGGTTCCATTTTAAGAGACAATATGTCCATGAAAAGAATCTGATTGAAATAAATTCACACATTATAAACATCTCATATAATACATTTCTACTAAGAGTTTTAAAAAAAATCCACATGTGATTCTCCTGGTCATCGTTTATTTTTGGAAAATACCAGGATATCATCAATAAATACCTCAAATATGTCATCAAGATATACCTTGAAAAATATATACAATAGATCCATGAAAACCTAGGTTAAATTATTATCTCCAATAGGCATTACTATAATCTTGTAATTCCCAAAATGTTTTGAAATTCTATCTTTGGAATCTCTTCCCTCCAAACACACAACTGATGAAATCTAGATCGAAGTTCAATATTCGAAAAATATTAGGCATCATGAAGTTGATCAAACAAGTAATCAATGTTTGGGAGATGATACATGTTCTATATTGTAATGGAATTTATTTCCCTATAATCAATTTCTACCCTCATGGATCAATCTTTCTTCTTCACCAATAGAAAACATGCTCCCCATTGAGAAACAATATGTCAAATAAATCCTCTGACACTCAATTCCTCTCACTGTAGCTTTATCTCCACTTATTCTACTATGGACATTCTATATTGAGAATTTGATATTAGTCTTGAACAGAAATTAAACAAATGGAGAACTGAACATCCCCATCTATAGGATGTCTTGGTTAATCCTTGTGAAACATGTCAATGTATTCTTACACTATATATACATCTTAAATTTGAATATTTATTTCCTCCCACATAATTATTTTGTTCTATTCCTATCCATGAATTTCATTATGTAGAGATACTATGGGTTATTCTATATAGGAATTAGATGGAATGGTTTCTGCTCTAATGATATGGGATTCTACACCATTTTCAAATTTTGTAACATCTTTCTTGTTGAAAAAGATCATTGCATCATAATTGGACATCCAATTCATACAAAGAATTATATCAATTTTAGTCATTGGTATGATGATACACTACGAGAAAACCACCGTTTAGCGGCGGTTTCAAAAACCGCCGCGAAATGCGTTTCGGGCTACCATTTCGCGGCGGTTTTTTAAACCGCCGCGAAAAAGCAGCCGTTAAACGTCAAAAAAAATTTATTTATTTTTTAAATTATTATTATTTTTTTAATTTTATTCAAGGGATAGCGGCGGTTTTTAAAAAAACCACCGCGAAATAGCGGCGGTTTCGATAAAACCGCCGGGAAATAAAATGAAAAAAATAAAAAAACATGAGAAACCCCGAAAACACTAAAACGATCATAACTTTTGATCCGGGCATCCGTTGAAGCGCCACGACCAGTCAAATCAAAGCTCATGAAGAGATATAGAGGCAGATATAATCAAAACCGTGAGACGTTCTATGGTGTGGACGATATTGGAGTTATAAAAAAGATGAAAAAAGTTCTCCAACTTCAAATGGCCATAACTTTCGCTCCGGGTGTCCGTTTGGGCTCTACCACATATCAAATCGAAGCCAGCAAAAAGAGCTACACAATGGTTCAACACAAGGTAGCTTCTGTCGGGTTTTCGACCCCAAAAACCCCTCCGAAGGCCTCTAAAACCCTGTTTCTGTCACCAGTGTCCCGTCGAACTTGTCTTCAAACGGACCTAACTTTCGATCCGCGTGTCAATTCGGCCTCCTCCACTTGCCAGATCATATATCGTTCCATGAGCTTCAGTTTGACTGGTTGCGGCGCCCACATACACTCATAGATCATATGTTATGGCCTTTTTAGTGGGTATCGGGTTTGTTATGTTTTTCAATGCCTCGTTTCTAGCACCCGTTCCCCGTCAGCTTTTTTTTTAAATGGTCGTAACTTCCGATCCGCCTGTCCATTCAGACTTTCATCTTTCAGGTTGAAGATCGTTTCGAGATCTTTGATTTGGCATGTCACGGATCTAAAACGGACTCTCGGATCTTAAGTTATCTCCGTTAATGTGAGTCCAATGTTTTTGTCTCTTTATGACCGTTTTGACGAGTTTTAACGGTAGCTCCATTTATTACTGTTTATTTGGGTTTCCATGACTTGTTATCTTTATCAATGGTTTTTTGTGGGTTATTAGGATGATTATGTTGAATTATTAAGGAGTTTTCCAGAGTTGTCACGAGTTTTCATGCATTCTCATTCTTTCTAATACCTCATTCTTCATATGCTTCTTCATCCTTTTTCATGCATTTTTATGATTTTTCATCCCTTATCACGTCTTTTTATACTTTTTCATGTGTTTCCTTTATTATTTATTATTTATTATTTATAATAAGCCTTTATTTTATTTATTATATATTATTTGTAACTGGTTATTTATTATTTATTAATTATTATTTATTATTTATTATTTATTATTTATATTTATTTATCATTTATATTTATTTATTTATTTATTTATTATTTATTATTTATATTTATTTATCATTTATATTTATTTATTATTTATTATTTATTATATATATTTATTTATTATTTGTTATTTATATTTATTTATTATTTCTTATTTATTATTTCTTATTTCTTATTTATTATTTCTTATTTCTTATTTATTATTTATATTTATTTATCATTTATATTTATTTATTATTTATTATTTATTATTTATTATTTATTATTTATATTTATTTATTATTTATTATTTATATTTATTTATTATTTATTATTTATATTTATCTATTATTTGTTATTTATATTTATTTATTATTTATTATTTATTAGTTATTATTTATTATTTATTATTTATTATTTATTATATATTATTTATTATTTATTATTTATTATTTATTATTTATTATTTATTATTTATTATTTATTATTTATTATTTATTATTTATAATTTAAAATTTAAAATTTATTATTTATTATTTATTATTTATTATTTATTATTTATTATTTATTATTTATTATTTATATTTATTTATTATTTATTATTTATATTTATTTATTCTTTATTATTTATTATTTATTATTTATTATTTATTGTTTAAATTTATTTATTATTTATTATTTATTATTTATAATGTATTATTTTTTAATTTTTATTTTTTATTTATTATTTTTTATTTATTATTTATTATTTATTATTTATTATTTATTATTTATTATTTATTATTTATTATTTATTATTTATATTTATATTTATTTATTATTTATATTTATTTCTTATTTCTTATTTCTTATTTCTGTTTATTTATTATTTATAATTATTTATTATTTATTATTTATCTTTATTTATTATTTTATTATTTATTATTTATTATTTATTATTTATTATTTATTATTTATCTTTATTTATTATTTATTATTTATTATTTATTATTTATTATTTATTATTTATTATTTATTATTTATTAATTTTTATTTATTATTTATATTTATTTATTATTTATTATTTATATTTATTTATTATTTATTCTTTATTATTTATTATTTGTTATTTATTGTTTAAATTTATTTATTATTTATTATTTATTATTTATTATTTATTATTTATTATTTATTATTTATTATTTAGTATTTATTATTTATTATTTATTATTTATTATTTATTATTTATTATTTATTATTTATTGTTTATTATTTATTGTTTATTGTTTATTGTTTATTGTTTATTGTTTATTATTTATTATTTATTATTTATTATTTATTCTTTATTATTTATTATTTATTATTTATTATTTATCTTTATTTATTATTTATTATTTATTATTTATTATTTATTATTTATTATTTATTATTTATTAGTTCTTATTTATTATTTATTATTTATTATTTATTATTTATTATTTATTATTTATTATTTATTATTTATTATTTATTATTTATTATTTATTAATTTTTATTTATTATTTATATTTATTTATTATTTATTATTTATATTTATTTATTATTTATTATTTATTAATTATTATTTATTATTTATTATTTATTGTTTAAATTTATTTATTATTTATTATTTATTATTTATTATTTATTATTTATTATTTATTATTTATTATTTATTAATTATTATTTATTATTTATTATTTATTATTTATTATTTATTGTTTATTATTAATTGTTTATTATTTATTATTTATTATTTATTATTTATTATTTATTATTTATCTTTATTTATTATTTATTATTTATTATTTATTATTTATTATTTATTATTTATTATTTATTATTTATTATTTACTATTTACTATTTACTATTTATTATTTATTATTTATTATTTATTATTTATTATTTATTTTTTATTTTTTATTTTTTATTTTTTATTATTTATTATTTATTATTTATTATTTATTATTATCGAGATTATATCTATTATTTTTGTATTATTTGTTTTTTCAATTAATATATATAAGTATATTAATTTCTGTTTATTAACAACATGGCGAGCTTGCTGGAGTGGTAATGTCTTTGGAAAATATGCAAGAGGTTAGGGGTTCAAATCTCACCAGACGCAGGATTTATTTATATTGCATGGGCATGCATGTGCATGGGCAGGCATGTGCATGGGCATGGGAGATGCATGCATGGATAAATAAATAAATAAATAAGGATAAATAAATAAATAAATAAATAAATAAATAAATAAATACGAAATAAAATAAATAAATAAATAAATAAATACGAAATAAAATAAATAAAATAAATAAATAAAATAAATACGAAATAAAAACCGCCGCGAAACGTTCCGACGGTTTTGAAAACCGCCGCGAATAGTTTCCTGACGCACGACTTAGCGGCGGTGTTTGGAAACCGCCGCCAATCGATTTAGCGGCGGTTTAAACCGCCGCTAAATGCCTTTTTTGCCTTAGTGATAATGGTAGAAACTGAAGCATGTTTATGTGTCATGAGTAGGATTGATTGCCACATCATTGTAGAAATAATACATCACCTAGGTGTTTTGATTAACAAATCCATTATTAAATAAAATTGGACATGTCATTTATTCTGTATAAACATTAATGATAAAAACAAATGGGATGATCCAGAATCAAATAAATGAATTAGATATGTTTGAGGAATCAACTAAAATTCCTTCCTCCATATCATTAGAAACTGAAAACTCCACATTTTAAATTACATAATCTTATCCTTACTCTCATTTCCTTTTCTGAGTCATGTTTCCTTGGTTCTTAAGAAACTCATTTTCATAGAATCCCATCTATCGAAAATTGTAGCAATGAACATCATCGACATTTCTCTTCCACATAAAATCATTATATCGATGTCTAAATTAAACATAATTATAAAAAACTACCACGCCATTCAATAATTTCCTTGGATGATTCTCTCCATAGTTATCACATAATAGAAATTTCTTCATTCCATTTTTCTTCATTAGTGCTTCAGATTTTACATAGTTATTATAATTCATGTTCTTATCTTTATTTCCCGTGAAAAAAAAATTATCTATAAAAATCCTTCTCTTTTTGGATGGTAATTAATAAAATTTCATTAGATGATTAAAATGTTTTAGAATCCAATGACCTTGTAAGAAATGGCATAAAAACATTATAGAAATGATCATTCTTGTCTTATGAATCACGTATATAATCTATAGCATACTTGGCCAATATTATGAAGATATCCCCACACATCCCAAAACAATCTTCTTCCCATTACTTTAGGCAAAGGAATATTCACTTAATTTCCTTTTGTTGTTCACGAGGGATGTATTTGTTGAAAAATATTTCCTTAAAAGTTCTCATTTTTATATCTACTATTTTCTCATCTTCTGTGGTATTCTGGATAAAGGACCGCTATTGATCATCATCACCCTTGAGGAAATACAATATGAAACAAACCTTTCAATTTTATTACATCTTAATTCATGAAATATAATTTCAATGGAATTGATCCACTTCTAAACTACAACCAGATTAGTTGTCCCAATAAAATATGGGGGGCATCTACCTCATGAAACGACCTAGTACATGTGTATCATTGTTATCCATCACATCCTGAGTAAGTTTTCCAAATATAGTCATGATCTAATCTTCCCCAAAATTGATTTTGTTGAAATTATCAATAGTAAAAATACCTACATTTTCCACATGTATTGATTACCCTTCTTCAATTATTCTCTATAACTAAACAATGGAATAATCTAAATTAGGTCATTGCCCATAATTTCTAACAAGAAAATACATCAGATAATATGAATATTTATGCACATATAATCTCGTAATTATATTAATTGAATAAATTTACTTATATATCATTAATAATGGTTTCTTATGATAATTTGAATTATCCAAGGAATATCCCTGGGGAGTGTCAAACCAGGTGTGTAGTAAGGCCCATTTTCATATACCAGGATACCGTAGGTCAATTCCAAAACTCATTGGCAGAGTTTTCACTCATAGGTACATATGTTCCAGAACCACATCCACTTGTTGTATCCATACATAGATTTATATTCTTGAAAATCAACATAATCTATTCCTTTACAAAATACCAGGATTCTCTTCTATGTTTAACATCAATTACTATCTTATGGTTTTTCCCCCAAATCTATGTTTTCTAAATCGAGTTTCAATGTTTTTTACTAAAATTCCTCTAATACCAACTGTAATTCCCCGACCCCTGAATCTGGGATCCGATGCATTAAATATTACATTGGCATGAATAAAAGGGGTGAAATACTAAAGGAATGATCAGTTTAGTAGTATTTAAAAAACTATATACATATATGTAACTCATATTACATTGGAGAAAGGTAACAAAATACAATACACAATAAAAACTGAAATACTACATCCACAATAACTCAATAAATGGTTTTCTCTTCAAAACCAAGTGAAGGTAAAAAATTAAATTGGTGTGATAAAATTCACATTAAGTGTTAAAAAAAGTGGGGGAATGAATCTACCAAAAATAAATTATAATCAAATCAGCATAGTCAATATTGCATGGTGAATAAATGGAAAACATACAACATTAATAAACAATGAATGAAGCTGTATCCATAGATTTTGTCAATGAGAAAACCCTATGGATTGTAAGACCTAAAAATGAATAAATAGATATTCTTATTAATTTTAAATATTGTAACTAGTAACTTATCCCACTATAATATTGAAACGGTTTATGTCTGTGGGTAGAAAACATTGTAATTTTTGGAAAAAACATCGAATGGTTTGCCGCTAACTGATTTGTCTCATGGGTCCTGTTTATGCATCGAGGACCAATAGTATGCCCCTCCCAAAACATAAAGTCTAAATAATTCATTATAGATATATTTAATTCATGTACAATATTAATTCTCAATAACCCTAATGAGTTGAGGACACATAATCATCAATATTTCCATAATTAAAACAACATTCCAAATAAACACCATATCTAATAGAGTTTACGACATATGAAATTAATCATATCCATGAAACCAGAATTTGGAAAGATTATATTTTTATTATTTAAAACTAAAATGATATCAAATTGGAAGTCGGTACACCACATAAGAACTATGAGGTGCACAATACCCAAAAATGACAATGAAATGGTAATTGAGACAATGTCCCTTACCACATTGTAATCAATCGATTCCTATGATAAAAAACTAATAAACCCTAAATGAATCAAATAATACCATGAATTTAAATATATTCATGATTATATATATCAAATGGTAGTACAAAATACACCACATGAATGAAATGTGTGGAAAACAACGAAATAGTACGTAATTAAAAATGAGATAAGAAAATCCTTAAATTATGCCTAATTGTGTTATTTGATTGATTTTAATGACCTGAATAATCAAAAATATATCAATTAATTAATAAGTATAGAACCCCCTCTACATTTCATTTATTTATTTTAACCTTATTAGTTTCATTCATGGCCATTTTGATGGATTAAAGAGGTTCAATTTTATTGTTAAACTTTGAGAATTTTTAATACATATTATTAGTGAAATAATATAGATATAAATGATCTTATCATTTTTTTGGTAATGTATTTGGAGGATGATCATTATATAATAATTATTGATAAATTAATTCATTAACATGGTTGTTTTGTGCTTAATAAATATCTTTTATATTACTATTTTATATTTTGAGTGTGAATGGATTACATAACATTATATAACATAAAATATATATATTATGATCTCGTTCAGCCATTAGAAAGTATTTGTGACTAGTATTAATGATATTAATGCACATTCAAATCTTTTCTTCCTTGAACATGGTAAATTAAAAGATCTAAGATATTGATTTAATTTATAGTATAAAAGGAGGGAAAATAATTGATAACGATGGAATTTTCCATTATCATAATAAAATTAAAGTATATATAAAGTGATAAATTTTTCATAACTTATGGATGATGATTCTGGGGATATGAAAAGATAAAAAAAGAACAGTAAAATAATATAAATGTATTGAAAATTTATATTTACCTCATGAATCTATAATCCTTTGAGAAACTCTTTATGGGATATGATTTTTCCATTCGAGGAGACCAAGGGAATTTGGGTGTGGGGGAGGAGCTAAGGGATATATTTGAGAATAATTTAGGGATGGATCGATGCTTTGGAGGTGTGATGAAATTTTGGTGTGAGAGGAGGTATTTATAATGGAAGTGTGGGGTGTTTTCTTAATATTATATTCATTAATTTTTTTTTGCAAAAGACAAGTAATGGTTAGGATTAAATGACCAAGAATTGTAATAAGTACATGTATGTTTAAGATTTGTGTGCTTATATCAATCATTATTCTATTAATAGTGGATTTAAAATATAACGAATTAATACTGTAAATTTAGGTATTTTACTATTCCCCAAAAATTCATATATTTATGAAAAATCCCAAAAATTCATCATAAACATATTTCAAATTGAAGAATTTAAAAATGAAATCCCTTTTTGGAAATTAATTTTCTAAATATTTTTAATTTATTGTTTAGAAGAGTCATAAATTATTCAGAAAAACAATTTAAAATCTATAACACTTTTGTTAAAACCTTGAGAAAATTAATCAACATATCATTACAATATAAACTTAAGAAAATAAAATTATAATGTAATTTACTTTTTATATGAGTCACATTACTATTAATATTACTATTCATAAGGATATTTAACTGTTTATAAAAAACAAGTTGGTTCTATTGAACTATTAATAATATATTGATCATAACCGTAGATGATCGTAATTTGAAATTCAAAACACAGATGTGGCAAATTTATGTCTAATGGGTAGGTTATAACGTTCTCATTTTAATAACAAAGTTTTGTGCCATAGAGGATTACTGTCTCCAATCAATATAGGATATCAAATGAATATAATAAATTTAATAAAGACCGTCCAAAATTTTTTTGGGTTATTATAAGATAATAATAATTCCAATTTTTGGTTTAAGAACAACATTGTTCTAAAAAGATGTTTTATTTCATTTTGAAAAAAAATTTAAAATCTAAATATTGAAATTTTTATATATTTTTATGAAAAAATAATGTGAATTTTTTCAATCATATTTTCATAATTACTTAGTGTGAATTTTTGATAATTTTCCTAGAAGATATAATTTTCCTTGAATTATGAAAAATAAAGTTTTTATTATTAATTATCATTTATTTTAATGATTTTAATAAAATAAAAATTACATAAATAATTTTTTAAAATTAATATTATATTAATTATATATTTAATAATCTAATTTGGTAAATTTGAATCAATTTAATTTTCAAATTTTTTATAATTTTTTTTAATTTCTGAACATTGTCAATATTAAAACTACATTCTCGTAAAGACGACAAGATTATTTTAAAATTTAAAATTTAAAATTATGATAATAGAATATATAAATTATCTTCCATATTTAGAGTAATTGCAATTAATATTATAAAATAATGAAAAATTAATTTTTTTCATAATGAATCGTTAAAACCTCAAAATATTAATTAATTGATTAAGAAAAACGTTGTATTATTGGTGGGATAAACTATGAAGATAATGGTTAAAATGTCTATAAAAAATGTAAAATTATAATTTTATTGAAATATTTCTATATTATATTTCAGAAATAAAATATTTTGAAATTCAGAATAGTTTTTCATGTTAATGACTTTATTAATTTGGATACTTTTCTGAAATTTTTTAGGTTGTTTCTATGTCTGGTCCATTCCCCCACATATAAAAGGATTCCACAAAAAAATTATTCTTCAAACCTATAATGAAATATATTTTCTAAAAATCAAAAAAAATCCATCACCAAAATAATTATTTATCTTCTAGATCGTTAAGTACTCCCAAATGACCAATCCAAAGGACCTTAATAATAGGTCCAAATAAGATTTTTCTATGAGAATGTAATTTTCATCACACTGATTATATTTTTCAGTCTTATTTTCACAAAATAAATTATGCCATAAAATGAGAATATAATATCACCAATATATATATATGTGTGTGATTAAGTTAATTTAATAACCTATACCCACCTCCACTTCCATAAAATGGAAAATGAAACCATAGAACATGTGTATAGTGGACTATCACCCCATGATACCATGTAGTTTATTTTTGATATCAAATCTTAATTCTTATATTAAATAATTTATTTAACATATTTGTATGATATATTTGATGTTAATATAATTCATGAATATTTATATCACATATACTATCGTACATTCCATTCTGTGGGGGATACAATAATGTATCTCATGTGTACGCCATGATACTGGCACCCAAAGCGATATAATTAATTTTTTAAATACTCATATCATAAAATATATTCAGAACAAAATTATTTAATATAAATTATATATAATGAATCCTAAATATTCTAAAATTATAATATATTATTAAAATTTTTAAATCTTTTTATAAAATGGAAACAACATTCCTCTGTATGTACGATCCACTGTCTCTATGAATGGTGTCATCCAATTTTGTCTCTAGAATTTATGAATTGTTATAAATAGAATAATATTGAATATATATTATATCTATAATATGGTTAAGATTCTGGAAATTATATAACCATGAAAAAATTAGAGGGACTGAAAATAATAAATCAAAACGTACATAATAAACAAAGCAGTTATTACTCAAAAAATTATTTTAATAAAGAATTTTTAATAAACAAGAACTAAAATATCATTATTTGAAAATATATGGTGTTATATATATTTATTACTCTGTAACATATTTATAATATATTTTTATTTTATATATTTGATACTTTTACATGTATTAAGTAATTTGAGACTTCAGGTAATGGATTTTTAGTCTCTGTTTATTTTTAGGGGATATATCTCAATTAATCCCGAATTTATTTTTTGAGGTTTATATAATAAACATTTGAGAATTTGTAAAATTAATATACTTGTTTTATTTATATTTATTGTTTCATTTTTTAATATTCTTTTATTGTTATTATGATTTAAAAGAAACTAATGTGGAAATTATTTTTGTCTTCATTTTCCATGTTTGAGACATATGTTATGTTTTATATCTATATTAGATAATGGGGTTATATATATCCCATTAAAAATGTAATATCCATAAATAATTATTCATCATGAAATTATGAAATTCATTTAATTTAATTTTAAATGGGGATTATGATTTAATGTAACCAACCTATTAAGAGTTTTATGTTAAAATCTCATCGTTTAACTGGATTATTTAAGATTAGGATTACAATTTTGAAATATTATGATCAAAATTTATTTAAAATCATGGATTTTATTCTCTTATGGTTACTTCTATATAATTTATTCATTCAAATAATTTTAATCTCTTTATGTACACATGAGTTCAAAATAATGATTTTAAGAAAAACCATATTTAGTTCCCTTCTAGTTCGAAAACCCTTTTTTCTTCCAACAAACAATTTATAATAAAATTTTATAAAATATTTCACTATTCTATATATTATTTAGTAAATAAATTTATACTTATGTTTTACGTTTTAACATAACGGTTTAAGTGGAATATTCACGTCGTGTTTCAAATAACGACCATATGGGTTTTACCAAAAAATGTGAATGCACTATTTGTTTTAAATGTCTCAAACTAGATTGAAATATTCCCCCATCATGAAAAATAAATATTTTAAATATTATTTTATAATTTTACGCACTTTTTTTAAAAGAAATGTATTTTCAAAAAATGTATTTTTTATAAATTATATTTTAAATTCCAAATTATATCTTACTCAATGAATGATTTAAAAGTTTTTTAATGATTTTTTATATGATTTCAAGGTTGTTTATATAATAAATTTCAAGAAATTATTTATTTCAAAAAAATTATTTTTCAAGGAAAAGTTATTTTCCTCATGAAATTATATATGTGATTTTTAAAAATCATTTTCCACATATGATAAAATCTTTTTATAAAAATATTACTTTAATAAGAATATTATTAAAGGATATAATTCATATTAATTATATGGATTGTTTATGTTTATGATGAAAATATGTATACCAAATCCATTTGTCTTACTTCGGTTATACCATTTTAAATTTCATATGAAACTCATTTATTTTCATGGGTTATTCTATGATTAAATTTTTAAATGATTATGAAACTGGTATCTTTACCATAGGATATGATATGAATAAATTATTATGATACCCATTTAGTTTCATGGTTTATGATATAATGAATTAATTTTGATAATTCCGCACACATGCATATGAATTTTTTTTGTTCACGGTGAGACCTATATGTCCCTCCAATGTAATGGGTAAATATTTTTCTCAAATGAGATATACAAGACTATAATAGGGAGTGAACCCAGTTTAGCAAGGTAATTTATCCACTATAATCGTCTTAGGTGTGAAATTAGACTACTATGATGGTTTGGGAAATGAACTCATACCAAATGATAGCCTTGGTAGTGAGGCTTGACTAATATAGAAATGATTTTATACTAATATGTTCATTCTAATATTCTATGTATTATGTCAATGTTAAGATATTATATATCATGTTCGTTTATTTCATTTTGATTTATCTCTTATAGACAACCATGTTTTATGAAATGTCTCATGATTATAATCATTGATATATAGGGTATGGTTTTGAAAGTTTAATATCATAATCTCATACCCTTCTTCTCATTTCAGGCTTATGTAATAATTGATATCTCACATTATTACCATCAGTAATTATCAAGGAAAATAGATTTCTTATTTCCCCCCCAGGATACCGAGTAGTGTTTTATGATTGATATATAAGTATATTCTTTATTAAATTATATAGATATGAATGAAAATATATTTTATATTTTATAATTTCAATTTATATATAATTTTAAGGTATGTATCTAGTTTACCCGTAATAATAAAATAATTAGTTCATTAATACGTGATTCTAGGTATTTTATAAAAATTAATAAAGTAGATACTGTCTTTGAATTACTAGGTATGAGGAGTATACAGTTTTTATCATATGAATTTTTATACGAACCTTGTTAACTAGATTTTGGAAAACAGGGATTAAGAAATATAACCCTATGATATACTTTGATGATATGTATAGAATATTGTCCTAATGTTTTTGTAAAGAATACACTATGTGGTTTTTCATTACAAATAAATCATTGTATGGACACTACATTTTCAGGTTGTTCAAGAACATATGAAAACATGGGTAAAAAAAATCCAAAAAAGGAATATTATTCTTGATCGGATCATCATATAGTTCATGAAAACATAACTTATTATGATGTTGGATGGACAATCCTATGGTATTTTATTAGGATAAATCACATATTCTTCACAAACCATTATGTTGGAGTTGAAAGTAATGATATCTTGAAACATACATGTATATTATTATGAGATTATATATTCATAAAAGTTTCAAATTTTTTTATTTATTTCATTAGTTTAGAATTATACATTATGTTTAATAATGTTATGATATAATATAATGTATTTAATTTTTAGACGTGTTTTATAGTATATGGAATGTAAACTATATTAATGAACATAATATAAGGAGTATGAATGATCATATATTTGATGTGGTTAATACAATCCTTAAAAGGGAACTACCCTCCCAAACATTCTCCTTATATGAAAATAGAGTATCATGTCCTATCAAGATATATAAATAATTATATAATTATAACGACATCAATGGGACACCAGATAATAAGTTTATAGAAGAGTAAAAATGAATAAGTGGTAGAAGGGAAATAATGATTTACCTACATATGATAATTGTGGATATAAACACCCTAGTACACTCTTGATGGGAATTAGAGTTTTCTACATGTGTAGAGAGAATAGACACAATGCTTATATTTTAATGTGATATAATTTAATTTCAATTGATCAAATATTCAACATTAATGTGAATAATAACTACACAAATGAATTCATCAAGTTTGAAGGGAATATAACTCAAAAGAAGACCACAGATCATTGTCACTCTTATGGTATTTCTATATAAGAAGCGGAAGGATTAATGTGATTGTGTTTGGATTCATGAATTATAATATTGGACTATTTTATTATTAACATTTTTATTATATGAATTGATAAATGTATACAAATTATATTGTATAACTTTTTATTAAAGTATTTGAGAGCATATATTGAATGGTATAAATGACAACTAAATGTGAATCAGTGAAAAGATGAAGCTCATATAAAACACATCAATAAGTGAAGATAGCCCATAATTTGTTCTCGATGTAATGATAATAATTCTAAATACTTGTTTATTAGATATTATGGGTGAAAATGATATTGATTAGTGATTTCATGGTTCATGTTATCATTTCTAATGTTTGTTGATTTTTTTAATATACAGAATACATTCAAATACATGAAATTTTATTTTTGTGTGTATTCATGATTTCATTATGGTTTTATGAAGATCAAGTTATTTACCTATTTTAAATTTGGCATAATGATCATCTATATGCTATCTAGGGAATAAAATGTTAATTCAGTGGAATTCGATTAAACAAATTATAATTAGAATTTGGAACAAAAAGTGTTGGGTTAGTATATGGAAACTTATTTATGGAATGGATTGAGAAAATCATTAGGTGTATTTGGATAAATTGTGTTAACCATATTAGTTTTGGAAAATATATTGACACAGGATGCATGAATTTTCATTATTTTATTTAGTTAAGAATCTTTTAATTATTTATTTTAGTGAGTTTGGAATAAAAAATTATTCTTTTATATTCAACGAGTATGGTTATAAATGATGTTGAAAATGATTTATTCACAAGAAAAATATGAAAACTTTCCTTTGAAAAAGAAATTTGTAATGTATTTTTATTTTAAAATACTCTTAGTTAAAATAGTAAATGAATTATTCATCTCTAATAA
Source organism: Viscum album (assembly GCA_963277665.1). Taxonomy (NCBI): domain Eukaryota; kingdom Viridiplantae; phylum Streptophyta; class Magnoliopsida; order Santalales; family Viscaceae; genus Viscum; species Viscum album. The sequence goes on from OY728122.1 coordinate 605,918,112, forward strand.
AATGATATGAAACAAAATGTTATCCTAATTATTTCATTTATATACAATATATCATATTTTAAATAATCACATATATATGGTTGTTCGGTCCATAAATTTAAAATTATAATTCTATTTCTTTTGATCAATGACATATATCACTCTTTATAATTGTTTACCGTTTTCATCCATTTCTATATTAATACATTACAATAATGTTATCCAAATTATAATATATTTTTGTGTTATTAAATATTATCTTTATAATTCACTTAATATCTTATTTATAGGATGTTTTATTACCATATTTTATGATTTTTTTTTCAATGAGGGTGTCTTTAAATTTTAAACCCTGAATTTACAATATCAAGATTAAATTGACTGGTTGCAATTCATTTAAGGTGGAAAATGTAACATCATAAAATTTTTTAAATATGAAACTCATGTATGATAGTGTTTGTGACACAAAACACAAATATAATAAAAAAATACCATATGTCGAATTTAAGATACATTTATTTTTTATTGATTCATTCAATTTGATATTTTTTGATGCACATAACAGTAGATTTAATCAAAACACGATTCTCTATTAAAATATTATTATCTAAAAATGACCAAATTAATAAATCCATTAATATTTAATGTATCAATATGATAACCTAATATATAAAAATATATGGTAAATACCTGTCTATTAAATGATTTCGTGCATGACAAATTAATTTTAAATAAAAATAATAACTATTTGAAAAAAATAATTATTTTCTCAAAATACTATTTAATGAAAAAAACATGTTCTACCTAAATAAAATAAAAAAACATTTTTATTTATTTTAATGTAATTTATATTATATATATTCAATAAATGTTTTAGCATTTATATTATTTTTTTCAATACAGTTGATAATAAAAAATAGAATTTTACTCTTAAAACTGTATTTTTCTAAAAAAACATTTCTGTCAATGTTTAAGAAATTGATTTAAAATTAAAATTTTCAAATTTTATAAAACAATTTGGAAAAAAATAAATTTAATTTGTTTAATTTTCTTTCCAAAATAATCTTATAATAAATTTATTCTAATTTTTAAGAAGTAATTTTTTTATTAATAGTGAAAATTGATGGTTTTTATTAAGAATGTTCAATTATTTTAATGTTTTTAAATACATAAAACATATCTTATGAAGTTTTTTAAAGTAACATTATTAAAATTATATATATTTTACTCCAATTTATATCTTTTAAATCTATTTAACGTCTAATTTTGATATAATATTTTTAAACATTTTAATATTATTGTTTTAGAAAACCACATTCTCATCTCATTTGTATGATTAATTTTAATTTAGAAATTTTAAAAATTATTTAATGGATTATGTGAAAATTATTTCTTATTTTGAATCATTATAAGGTTTATTATCTAATAAGGTAAACTTAATATTTGACCATATGTAACAGTGAAAATATTGAAAATTATTTCTCACAGTTAACGTAAAAATGGGACAACAGTGTTGTGAAACTAAGAGGATAATGGTTAAAATGAATATAAAACATATAAAATTCATATTTTATGGATTTATATAAATTTTATCCTTCAAATGTTTTCATATAGTTTCATTTAAAATATTTTTTCTTGGTAATATATTTATTATTTTGAATTATTTTGGGATGTTTCTATGTAGTTTATTCTAGGGTTCCCTTCTTCCACATATAAAAATACACCACCAACCTTCAATTCCTCACACATATCATGTCATGTATTTCGGCCATAATATTCCAATATCCCTACAAAATATCCATATCCATGTTATAGATATTATTGTCCTACAAAATTACAAACACTTGGGTCCTTAATAAGAGATCCAATGGAAGTTCATCTATACGGAGTAATTATCTTCACTTAGATAATAAATAAAAATTTTCCTTTATAAATTATGAAATATTCCATAAAAATTACAATACAATAAAACCATAATATCTTATATAATTATATTTTATTATTTTATTGTAATAAATTGTATCTTTTTACACTTCATAAAATAGAAAATGAAACTGTTGATCGAGAAAACGAAGGACCACCACCTCGTGAACTAGTCTAGTTTATTTTCCACCACAATATTAAAGGTTGGATATAATTTTTTATTTAAAATATATGAATGATAATTATTAAATATATATAATTTTTTAATTATGATATCAATGGTACATCATAACATTCCATTCCATGAGCCATATGATATCATTTATCATGTGTACGACAAATTAAAAACTCATGAAGTGAAGTGATTGATTTTTTATTATTAATTACATGATATGAAATAGTGATAAATTTAGTCGATATATATTATATGTATGAAATAAAAAATAATAATTAGTTATAATATATTATTTTCCTTTATTTTTTAAATTCCTCAAGATATAGGAAAAAACATTTATTTGTATGTATGCCCCACTATCTCCATGAATGGTGTATTTCATTTCATATATTTTGATTTTATGTATTTATATAATTAATTATATACTGAATATATATGATATATATTCCAGTGTTAAAATTCTAGATGTTATAAATCCATGATACAATTAAAAGGATTGAAAAACCCCAAATCAAAAATTACATGAAAAACTAAGTAGTTATTACCCGAAACAATATTTTAACAAGAATAGTTAATAAAAATACAATAAAATGTAATAATTATACCATATATGGTAATATATTTGTAATATAAACATATATGGTTTGGTAATATAATTATAATAATCATAAATTTATTATTTGATAGATTTGAGCATGTTTGAAGGAATTCAAGACTTATGGTAAGGGAATTATTATATCTTTTTTATTTATGGGAGACATATACCAATTAACAACATTTTACTTTTCATTGGTGTATATAATGACCAATTCACATATTATATAATGAATCAACATATTTTCATTTAATTTAAATGGTTCATTTGAGGTTATTACTTATTTTTATTTTGATTCAATATATTACCAAATTCATAAGATATTTTAATATCAATAATCATTGATTTTGTAATATGTTATTTTATGAACCAATAATAATTTATAAGGGTATATACAGTCCCTTTTCAATGTAATATCATGAATTTTTTATTCTCATGATATTATATGTTTCATTTAACATTATTCATTCATGGAGATTATGGTTCGATGAATCTAAAGTGGTAATAGTTTTATGATACAATCTATTCATTTATGGGGATTGTTTATGATAATGTTTCCAATGTTGAAATATTATGATATACCTCTATAGAATCTCAATAATATTATTATACTATTATTTTTTCTATTGAATACCTAGATTCCATTAATTTTCCTCTCTTTATATACTCAAGAGTTAAAATGAATGTTTTTTTATAAAATCATATTTCTTTCACTCTATTAAAAAACTCATTTTTCATCCAAACCCACGTTTTCTAGAAAAATCCATTTTTTAAATTCATAAAAATGAATTATTGAAGAAATGTTTAACCATTATTGTGTTTAATGTAATTATTTTTAAAATGAATTATCATTTTCTGTTTCAAACAATCCCCTGTAGACTTTTAACAAAGTGGTGAATGGAATATTTTTTTAAACACGTATGACTTGAATGAAATTTTTCATAATCATGTCCACTAAAGGTTTACAAACTTATTTAATATGTTTCCACAGTATGTACCATGATACTTTTTTTTGTGAAACTCGCTTCTTTTCTGTTGATATTCTATGATAAAATAATGAAATTATTATTAATGTTGTACTATATATATAGATTATGATATGGTGAAATGTATTTGAAATCCCTTCAATTCCATGTGTTATGATATGATAAATATTTTTTGATCATGTGGCTCAAATACATATTATTATCAATATGTGATTGGTGAGACCAAAATCATCCATTAAAGAGTTGAGTAAATAAAAATATATTATGGGATAAATTGGACTATAACATTGAGATAACACAATTCAATTGGATACCTTTTGTTTTATGAAGGTCATGGGAGTAGACCATGACTACTATAATGATTTGGTGAGTGATCCCATTCCATTATGATAGTCTTGGATATGATCCTTAACTACTATTTAAATGATATTATATGATTATGTATATTCCAAAATTATATGAATTATTTAAATATTATGATCACATGGATCATTTTATTTAATATAATTATTATTCTTTCCTGATGATCTTTTATGATTTATTCCATATCTCATGACTTTTATATTGATATATAGGGTATGGTTTTAAAATATTGTGCTAATTTTCTCATACCCTTATGCTCATTTCAAGCTTAAGTGAAAATTTTTATCTCAATTTCACACCCTTACTAAAAATCATAGTTTTTCCTTTCTTATGTTTCCATTACTAAGGATATGAAGAATGGTATTTAGTAGGGAATTGTTTTTGAAGAGAACTAATGTTGAAAATCATATGGGAGATGTTTCAGATATTTAAAGAATTTAGATTATTTCATACAATGTCTCCAAAGAAAATATTCTATTACAGTCCCCTAAAATGTTTTTTTGTAATTTTTATAATATTTATCTAAGAAGATGTAATATCTTTGTTTTAATAGCTTATGTCACTATATACTAACCCAAATTGATGTATATAAATCATTTATTTTACCTAAATCCAATTAAATATTCCATAAAATATCATAAATTACCATAAAATACAATCACACAAGACCACTAAAGGGTGTCTAAAAATTATTAACATACGATCAACAATAAACATATTTACCTGTGATGTATCCCCAAATTGAAATTATCCTTATCTGATAACATCATGAACACTAATTTTATCTAAACATAACCCTAATAATAATATAGAATCTCGATACCCACACACCAAGTTAGAGTGCTAAATAAATATCATTTACACAATAAATTTAATACAAAATAATGTTTCCCGAACATACCATCCCATAATAAAATTTTTTATCGAAGAAACAATATCATGTACATATTAATGAACTTTTTTAATAGATTATTATATAATTGGGAGTAACATTTAATTTATAAAACCCATATAATTCTTATAAAAATCAAATTATTCTCACTAAAACATGGATTTAGTATTAAAAAATAATTCGTTAAAATATCTCCTAAAATTATCCAATCATTACACCCTTCTTGACATATCATATGAAATAATCTACTTTAAAACATGGGAAAATGGAACTATAAATTATATGAAATCAAATGATTAAAATGTGTATATGTAAGTGAAAAAATCCAAGATCATATGTTAAAATAAAAAAAACTTATGGTTATGAGAACATAATCAATGATAGATTATATATCATACAAAAGTATTATTTAATAAAACATACAACATAATATTTGAATGTTTATATAAATATTTTTGTATAAGGAATTAAATATCATACGATTATGGTATCACATGTATGTGGATATAATATACAACATTCCATCATAAAAAGTAAGTGAAGTTTATCAACAATAACCACATCACATTTTTTAATAAATCCCATTGTTGATATTGTTTACTACATAGTCCATTAAATGTCATGTTATGTGATATAAAATAGTACGTAACTTATTTTTTGGATATATATAATACCAGAATCACCTATTAAATTATAATATGTACATATATATGTGCAAAACAAAACAAATAATTCATAATTTAGTTATCTCTATTTATACCTTGAGAAATAGTTTATTTTTATTAAGATTTACACAAATATTGACCATAATTGAATCTGTGAAATAAAATGTATGATATTATAAGATAAACAACCTAGTGAATCCTAATAATATAGGTGGTTAATTGATAAAATCATAACTCAATGACTCCACTCTAATAAAATTTTGATGGAATGTGTTAGTTTAAAATCTTATTATTCTTCATTTAGTGAATGTAGATTTAATTTTAGGCATGTATTGACTCTCTCTACATAGATACCATATCAACATTCAGGATAAAGAAGAAATTTGAGTATCTTTAATCAACCTATAATCATCTATAGATATAATACTCACTATGATATCACAATACCAATTATTTTAAATAAATTGCTCTTTTGGGTGGGGGATTCTAGTTTATAATAAAATGAAATGAATTTTAACATATTTTTTGAATAAATGGAATTAACCTACTCTTTCATATCCTGTATAATGAAATATGTATTTACACTTACCCTCGGTGAACAACAACCATGCTCCAATTGCACGCTTGATTTGAATTAGTACCCAATGATTATGTACCGTAACAAACTGTTTCTTATGATTTGAGGTGGTAGTACATGTCAAGAAGCTTCTCTGAGTACTATCCGAAAGTAATATCCCCACGACTATTGTGGGGGAATATATTAATGTATTTTTATAAGAGATTACTAGTATTCCTCTAGTGCATAATGTAAAATTTTCAATTAATATCATACTTCCAGTTTTTCTTACATCAAATACTACTTTTAGAAGGGTAAAAGTTGAATTGGTGGAATTTAAGAGGAACCCAAAAGAGATTCCATATAATGGGTTAAAATTACCATGTGATTCACAATAGTGTGAACCCATCCTCTTTAATAAGTAGATATTTTACTCAATAAGTATCTTCATTGGTTACCATGAACATGAAAAGACCATTTTAATGAAAATTTATCATCTTCCCAATAATGATTTCTTTTTTAAATAGATATAATATGATTAATAATTTATATCAATTTCACATTGATAAGTATTTCATAAAATAAATTACAAAAGTGTGTATGTACCCAAAGAAATTTTTTGAATAATATATGGACACTATTAACTCATATTGATTCCAGTGGGACTCAAAAATTAGCCCTTTGTCATCATTAATCTAATTAATAGTGATTTTTGAGATTATGTAGATCAATTTGCCGTAGTATTTATAGATGATATTATCAAATTTTCCACAACCAAGGAAAAACATGAAGATCAATTATGGATCATTCTATGAACCTCAATAATGTAGAAGAATTATTCCAAATTTATAATCTCTCAATTTTTCTAATAGTAAGTATATTGTTTTGGTTTTTTAGTCAAATTTAAGGGTATTTATTTGGGTCCGTAATGGAAAGAGGATATTTAGGAATTTTCCATACCATGGAATCTAATGGATATCAATAGTGTTCTTGGATTTTCTAGGTATTATGTTAATATTATGGGTGATTTATTCCTACCATCATAAAAATAAAATAATTAACATGAATTGGATCGAATTTCCACTGGATATAAAAATGTGAAATTAATTTCAAGGAGCTAAAGAGGTGGATATTAACTAAAATTGTAATCGTTGTACACTATGATTGTAATGTGTTTTCAAAATAGAGTGATGTATTAATGAGGGGATTGGTATGTTTCAACAGTTGTACTAATTGTGTGGATTCTAATTCCTCGCCTCTATTAAATAGTCATGAGTATAATTATGACGTTCATGATTTATATATAAGAGTGATGATATTATCATAAAATTCATGGAGGTATAATCTATATGGTTAAAAATTAAGAAATATATATTGATCATAAATAATTCATGTATGTTATCAAATAGGTATTTAAAACACATGAAAATATATAGTTTGTGTTGATCACTAACTATGAATCCTTAATAAAGTAAAATATTATGAAGCCAAATAAGCATTATGATTCTTGGTATATGATAAATCATGCTACCATATAAATTATGCAAGCAAAAAGTGTCCATATACTTATGGATTTTCAAGGGATAGCCATTGAAATCCATATAGAAGGGGAGAAATAGATTTAATTTTCATGGAATTATTTAGATATATTACCTTTATACACTTCAATTATATTTATTTATTAGATATATAATTCTTTTTTATATTTATTTATTCACATGATGATAGTATTATTTTTATTTTCATAGATGATTCAGAATATAGATGTTGGTACCCAATCATTAATAACATGATTTAAATTTCAATATAATTTATAGTGGTGGAATAATTTATTTCTAACTATTTATGTTGCCCCTAATTAATGTTATGGAAATTATCAGTATGTATTGTGATAATGGAATAAATATTAAACAATTTTTGAGTAATTTTTCGATAACAAAAGTTTAAGTAATATTAATCATTAACCTTTCAGTCAAACATTCTAAACAATATTTACATAATATATAAATCATTAATTTCTTAAATTACCATTATTAATGTCTTGAAACTTTTTATGGTGAAAATAATTCTTTTGGTATCATTGTTTATATAGGTTATTGAACCCGACCAAACAAAAATATGTTACAGTAGTGATTAATTAAGAGTTTAGAGTAATATAAAAATATAATCGTTATCACCAGATTATTATAATGTTAACATATGTTCATTATAGTTTTGAATATTATATCAAAATAGAGTATATAAAATGGATTTTGAAAACATTATATAAGAAAATAAATACTTTCTTAATTTGATCCTTCAAGGTATTAGTTCCATTTAATGATGTATTTAAGTGTCATAATTTGAAAAAATTTATAAAAAATCTAAGGATGATTTGGGAGAGTTTAAATCGTTATAAATTTAAGAGATAACCAAATTGTTTGGGGTGTTTAAAAGGTCAATTTAGGGAAAATTTTATTGGTGGGTTTTGAGTGATGTTTCCATAAATATTTATTCATAATTATATATGGTTATAATTTTTGAAGGAATGAGGATAAAATGTGGAGAATATTTGATATGTGATAAGTTTGTTTTAAATAAATCCATTTTATACACACTAATAAATTTCTTTTAATGATATTTTAGATATTATCCACTTAGATTAACACATATTCCTTTATTTACCATTACAATTGTTACCCACATTTTTTGATTATGACTTATGTTTATCTCTAATAATAAAATTTAACACCTTAAAAAATTTAAATATTAAAATTTTATATTGTTTTAATTGATTCAAGTTCCAATTGTAGTTTTTTTATTATATCTTTTAAATAAAAATATATAATATCTTAAAAATCAGTTTAATATAAAAATAAAATTTCATACATTATATGTTCGTAAATAAATTTTATATAAATTACTAATTGAATATGTGTAAATCAATTATTTTTGGGAATAAAAAAAATTATATTTAACTTTTTAATTTTTTTAGGGTTGGGACAAAAAATGTCAATATTAATTAAACCATTGTTATTTGTAAATTACCCATGAAATGATCATCAAAGATTACAATCATGTGATGAAAACCCGAAATTTAATTCAAACGAACAAGGGATGAAATTAATATTTAGAAAAAAAATTATTCCACTTAAATTAATAATCATGTAACAACGCACTTGGTATCAAATAATGAGTACCAACATCTGCATTATGAAATATTTATGATATAATCAATATAAGTAAATTATAATGATGAAGTTAAAATAAAAGTTACTACTACCTTCATAATTATTTATTATAATTGGTTTGTATAAAATATTATAAATATTAATAAGGAAAAAAAATAATTTATTTTCATGATGTGTTTATCTTTTAATAGGATTATTAACATTTATATATGGTAGGGGTAAGGGTAAGGGTATCATTACTAATCACAATTTTAAATCCTGATTGTTTATATTTAATCATTAATGTGGGAATGATATATATTTTTCACTAAAACATGATATGTATTATTTTCCAATGGTTATCAATTAATTTTATAAATTTATTTACCATTTCAACTTCATTTTGTTCACAATTATTCCAAAATAACATTTTAATGTAGAGTCTACCAAATCTCTTTTCAATATAAATGTATCTTTCTCCCCCATCTCTATATTTTATTACTATTATTTTAATTTACTAATCTATATTTCTATGATATATTAAGGAATTTTTAAATGTAATTGATATTATTTTCAAAATAAATCTAAACTTAAAATTTGTGGTATAATTTATTTTCTTCTAAATTGTCCTCTCTTTAGAGAAGTGTGAAAAGTTTCTTCCCTTTTTTAATTTTTCAACATGGAAACGTTTCCCCAATTTTAAAAAAAATATTAAAAATTAATTTTTCTTCTCTAATATTTGATAGAATTCAAATGGATCATCTTTTCCAATGATTTTTTAATTTTTCATTTGTAATTAAATGTTATCTAATGAAAGAGATATTTTATCTTCATTTTCAAAAATAATAAGGCTCTTATAGAATTGTTTTTCATATTTGAAATCCTATAAGGCTTATCAAAAATAAACTATGGATATGATATAATGATACAATTGAACTTATTTCATTTTATGACTTAATATCATGTTATGTAAATTTATTCATGATACTCATTTCATTCCCATGGGTAAAATACATTACGGTATAATTATTAATGTTTTCATGTTCATCTTTCACACATATGTATGGGGTTTCATTATATTATGAGTGTGACTAAAATTAAATATACCTATAGTGAATTAGACTTGTAATTGTAAGGGAATTGAAAACCGTAACAGACTTCTTTCTCTATGAGGCTGGTTGACCCAAAATTATAAATCCATAGAAGTCATTGTGTAAAATCTTAAATCTCTTTATTTGATAAGTTAGATATTTGTGATTAAAACCAATACACTATAGGAAACTTTCCAATATGTGAAAATATAATTTGTAGTTGGACTTGATAAAAGGGATTATATTCATTGATTGTGTATATTTTCCATTCTTATTCCCAAATTATGTTTTCATGAATCTTGATTTTCGAGTCTTGTTTCCAGACACTTATTTCTTATGCCTCGTGTTATATTAAAAGACATAGTCATAGACCCATGTTTTAATATCTATAACTTAATTGGTTTCATTATTTTTATCTTCATATATTATATTAATCACTCTTCATTGATAAATATAATTTTATTATACGATTAATTGAAAAACAGAATAATACTCTTTTAATATTTAATTGATTTGAAATAATATTATCAATCCATAATGATTGGAAAGTTATTTTTCCATAATAGAATATATATATATATTTATTTATTTATTAATTAAAATCTCAATTTAAAATAATTATAAAATGAATTTGATTAAATGGAATCTAAATTTTAAATCAATAATTCATGATTATAGAATGGAGTAAATTTCATTTATAGGAAGAAAAATAAGATAAGGAGGTAAAAATTATGTTACACAAAAAATATATAATATGTTAAAAGCGGGTTAATGAATGTGGAAAAGACATTATGTATCATAAAACATAACTATATATTTTTAGATGAAATAATTTTCTAAAAAACTTTATTCCATCTCCATTATTTTCCACTTTTTATACACATTCATTTTATAATTACCACATAATACAATAATTAATGAATATTTGTTGAAATACCACTCAATTATCCCCTATAAAAGGATCCCGCCTCTAACCATCCCAAACCACTAAAAAATTTATTATCTCATAAATTTTTAAACATTACATGTATCTAAAATTATTATTTGATGTTTTTAGAATCAATTTCTAATAAGTAATCATAAATCCTTCATTACAAAGGAATCAATTTTGAGAAGGAATAAAATCGGTGAGTATGTATCTATATTATTATATAACATTTTCAATTACCATATAATCTCAATTATCTCAAAAATATTATCATAAACAAAAATTATGTTATATTGAAATCATTATTATTATATAACATTTTCATATTTATTATAAATATGGTTTTTATAATGACACAAAAAAAATTAATGATTAAGTAACTCAATGTTATATGTATATTACGTAAAAACAGCCATCATATATTCAATGCCCAAAAATCCTATTAATACATTGAATCAAATGAACATGTTATTGAAAAAAGTATTTGTAACACAATTACTCCACCACATTTAATAATCATATAATAATGAAATATGTGATAATGAATGGGGACTTATATATTTTTTTTGAAATAGGTTTAGGGTCAAGCCCACATTATTAAAAATTGTGTGATAACACCATTTTTTAAATCTAGGTGAAGTGGTAATTCAACAAGGGAAATGAAAAAATATCTACCTAAAAATATTAACTAATAGTATTAACATTGTTAGACCCAAATGATTAATGGAAAGTTGATGCCAATACAATAACTATAAAAAAAATATCATCACCCCCACCAGACAATAAAAAATTAATATATGTTAATAGTGAGGCATTTCCCACATTTCCTTGAATCTTCAATATTCTAATAACACCAAAAGTAAGATCACTCTGTGGACCTAAAATGACATGTGAAAGGAGGGCTGGATCATAGGTTCTAACACACCTATCTCCCTTTTGAGCATCACACCCAACAATGCATGTGAGAAACTCACTTGGATATTAACAGGATCCATCAAAATAACACACTGAAAAAACTAGAAAAATACCTTGGTAGGGTTTCCATCTATCCAAACATGAGAAAAGATATCTAAATGATGGGTTTTAACACAAACATCCCTCTATCAAGGATTCAAATTCAGTTTCACCAATAAAAAGCTATGTTGGATGCCAAATAATATGCAAAAACTTCAGTAACCTCTAAAGAAATATATAACCCAAAAATTAAAATAGTACCAACAAGTGATAACCAAAGGCCACCAGAACACGACATTAAATAACCAACATTGAGAAGAATCATTGAAATCAAAAATATAAGGAAAACATAAACATAAAAACACAGCTATGGATCAAATCATTGATCCACCATAAAATTCCTTATGTTCCACCCAATCATCCTTGAAAACCCCTCGCTGTTATACATCAATATATCATCATAATACTAAACTAGATTCAACACGAAAAAGAATCCATAGAAATAAAGACATCAATATCATCTGGGATCCTACACCATAATTTTCACATCAATGGTAGGAATACCAATTCCCCCAAATCTAGTAAGTAACTAGATCTAAAAAATACAACATTTAATCGATCATCACTAATGAAACAGTGCCTGAATCTCCTTATCTCCACTAATAGAGACAAATGAATCTAATAAGGGTCCAAAAATGATTTTATAATATAAAAATGAAAAAAACGCATGAAATAGAAATGATATGGGAATGAGAAATATACACACAGATGGATTTATAGATGGAGTTGTACCTAGATATATTAGTGACGCTCTTAAAAATAACCCACCATTGATCCTTCTATGAAAAATACAAAAGTAGGAGGATAGAATTACCAAATACTAGAATAAGTGGTTTACCCTTTTTTATATTTAGGATCCATACCTTTTGTGTGGTTCTTCTCTGAATGGGGACCTATATCTCTATTATGAAACCTAAATTAAACAACCAAAATTATTAACATCTCATGATGAAAATAAACAACAACAAACCAACAAATAAATTATTAATGATTATTATAAAATACTATTACATGTAATGTATATTCATATAGATCTAAAATGAGTTTAATATTTTAATATTTTTCATATTTTAGTGTAAATACATTTTTTGTAATTTAAAAGTAAATGTAATGATTTATATAACAATATCAATTTATAATAGAGATTGTTTATATTTGAACATTTATTACATTAAATTATATGGTATTCCACATAAAATTTGAAAAATTTTATTTTCCTTTAGTTATTCATGTCATTCACTTGTCATATAATCATTTATCCTCTCATTAATTAAAACATAAATTGAATGTACATTTTTCAGTAGTATATACACAATCACTTTTTATGTTGATAATATTTCTCTTCTACATCCCGAATGTTTTTTATGGATCAAAATATCTCTACATATTTATCTTTTCAAGGTATTTTTTAAATTTTCATCTGATTATTAACATAATGAAACATATTTTAATGTTTCTAGTATAGTTTAATCCTCAAACATTGAAACTCATTCCATATGTTTGAAAATAATCATCTATGCTTAATTATTTACGCATGAACTTATTTTCCCACATATATAACCTCTTTTCATAATTAATATTCCACTACATATTTTTATAGTGTAAAAGGTAATATATATTAAGATTGTTTTATTATTATTTTTTGAAGTATTTTTTCTCAATAGAATAGTTAAAAACTTATTTTTTTTAATGTAATTTTATAATACTCTCATAAAAGGTTTTTCAATCTCTATAAATGTCATTTACTATATATTATTCACCATTGAGGATATTCTCTAATGATACTATCCATATTCATTATCTATATTGATTATGAATTTGTTTTCTAGGAGTATCATGAAACTCATTGTTTGGTATTGTTTAATTAAGCTATAATGGAATTATCAATGATTTCATGTTCACGTGGATCATATATGTATAGTTTTTCATTATGTAGTGAGTGTTATCAAAATTATATACACATAAAATCTATTTTTCAATAAATTATATAATTATATTATTGCTAATTGGTATTGAGACCTAAACCCTAAGGGAATTATTACACTATTAGATGAGTGGGACTAGAATTATACAACCCTTAATTAAAATATTTAAAATAATATATCTCAAGAGATTAAATGATATGGATTTGGGATTAACTAATTTCATTATAGATTTCATTCCACTATGTGATATTAGTCATTCTATAGAACATAAATAAAAATAATTCTTTTCTATTCTTATGAATATATCTCTTTATTTGGCATATTTTTTGTTTCCATGAATCATGAATACTAACACATGTTTCCACTCATGTATTTCTCATAACATGTTTTATTAACGAAGATATATATCAGGACCCATGATTTATGATCTATGATTTATTGTGTATGATTATATTATGTGGTTTCTATTCACCCTAATTATGTTCTCATAACCATATGTTTATCTTTTTGTCACTTTTTAGCTTTTATACTTTTTCTCTTTTATTTACCCTTTAGTGAGCATCAAAAATCACCATATATTATGTTTAAATTTGAAAGAATACGAAATATAATATTATTTGGGATATTTTTAAACGTTATAATATGATTAAAATATTTGTGTGATATGTTAATATTTGATAAAATATGTTGGTTATGTATCCAATATCTAAAAATAGTAATATTTTAGGTCTTTTGGTGTGATTTATTATGATATGAAATAAATATTCATATAAAATGATGTTAAATATATTTATGTTGTGGTCGAGTTTCCTAATATTGTATCAGAACTAGTTTAAGTTATTTTTAGGGATTACGATAGTATGAAATAAGTATATAGAAAATAAAACAACATTTTATTAACCAAAAATATTTATAGATGAAGACAAAATGTCATAGGATGAAATGAATGTTCCATAATATTAGCAATATCTGTATTGATATTTTATTTAATATGATATATTAGGTTTATAATTATCTCATGGTACTCATATGAACAAATTTGGTATTATTCATTTGGATTTACACGTATGAATTGAGTTAACAAATAGTGGGATGGATAATGCGGGGAATGACCCAATGGGGAACCAAATAATATGGTGTTCAGAGTAAAAAATATCATTTACATTCTCACACAAATATCTCGTACTATGAACTATAACATGAATCATGTTGAAATCCGTGATATTATAAGGAAGGAAAAACTTTTCCATGAATCCTTAATGTAGAAATTATCTCAATTCTTTATTGGGTTTTAAAAACCACATATTTCTGAGAAGTGGGTCAAAACTATAAATAAGGTATTCTTAATTATCTATATAATATGTTAATAAAATTAATTCAATACACTATCTCATTTATTAGTGTACTCTAGGGAATAGAGTGAGTTTGAGAATGAAAATTTCAATAAAAAATATCTAAAATCTCTACATACTAAAGTTGAGTGAGAAATATTTAAAATACAATAAAAATAAGGTTAATTCAATATAACCAATGAATAAAATACCATGTGACATACTTGGTATACTTTAGGTTTTAGAATTTACCTAGAAATCCAAATCATTAATTTATTTAGATATTTAAGACACAATATTAAGCAATATTTCACTATAGGGGACATTGGAAGAAATGAATAATTTTTTTATGTTCTCATAATGTGTAATTGGAAATTGTAGACCATTATTATTCTCTATGTTTTGGGGACATGAATTGTAAAATTATTTTTAAAAAGTACTACAATTATAATACCAATGGAGGAATGAAAATTAATCCTTGAAGATGATGAAAATGTGGGTAGAAGCATGGACTAAATTTCCTTAATGGGACAAAAATATTATTTATGTGTTGCACAAAAAGACATAAAATACATTTACATCATTGACATATGAATAGGCCGACCAATAAAATAGTTGAAAATAATTTTATTTCTAATATTCCACCCATGCTCTCATTCTTAAATTCTAAGGATTATGTAAATTATACAATCCAGTGAACCAATATAAGAGTTAATGAAGAGACTTTATGTCAACAACCTCAAAATACAATGGATAACAGAAAATAATATCTATTCACAACTGTTAAAGTAGGTTATGATAATAATGTAATGAAATGAAAATATATCATCTAATATAGAACCAAAAATGTCTTATTTGAGCTTGGATTTACCACACAACTTCATATATTGTAATTTTTTTAATGATATATAATCCAAACACCAATGGATATGTATTAAATTAACGATCAAAAATCATAGTGGTTTGATGATTACATAAAATGTATATAACACCTATTTGAGCTAATTTGGGGACAATTTTATTCTTAGATTTGTTATTATTCCCCATTAAGTGTAATTTGATGTTATTTAAGGTGTGGATTAACTCTCTTAGAAAAATACCATTTTAATTATTTGGATAATAATGTCACACTTCATATCCTGAAATAATATATGAGCATTAAAAAATGGAAGGATAACTACAAACTACATATAAAAAATATATTTCTTATATGTGTCTTAATTCTCAATTAGGTGGGGTATTTAGAATAAATTGTTTAAAAAAAACATGATTTTGATGATACAGATATATTTTGGGAATATATTCTTATATTTATAATATTTTACATGAATTCTAGAATATAATGATGATAAATATTCAATAGAAAAAATAAATTGTTTTATTCCTATATCATTGACAATATAGATAATTACAATGATTAAATTAAAAGAATTTAACAAAAAACACTGATAGAATTTAGAAAAAGGATTTATATAACCATGGGCTTCCCCATGGGGTTCACCAATTTCCTTTTATAAGAGGAAATATTGAAAAATTTCCTATACATTGATTTTTATGAACTTTTAATGATCAAAGACAAGAAAAATTATCCTCAACCCCATATCAATGAATTGTTCCATCGACTTCATGTGTATGGTTACTTCTCAAATATTGAGCTATAATCTAGTTATAATTAATAAAATTTTAAAACAAAGTATACATCAAAGTTAAAATACCATATATGATATGGGAAAAATGAATTCATAGTAATTATATTCATTCTCACATATTCCCTTATATTCATCATGAATCTAATGAATACAGTCTTTATAGATTACCTAATCAAATTTGTAGTAGTATTGTTTGATAACATTCTGTCATATTCTATGATTACGGGAGAAAACCAAGATTGTATGAGGATTATTATAAATACCATTGTAATAATGAAATTATATTCCAGAATTTTTATTTTTGAATTATAGATTTATAAATTATAATTCGTGGGACATTTAATCACAATAGAGGGTGTATCTATAGATCCTTCTATGATTTTGGTACATGAATATTGGTCAATACCAAACACAACAGTTGGGATTTATCATTTTCCTGAATTTTATGGATATGATAGATTCTTTTTTGATTAAATTATAATGAATATAAAATCCACTAAACAATTAATGCTATAATTGATTCTTTATTTATGTAGATATATAAATTAAATGAAAATTTAATATAACTAATGAGAAATTTAGTAACTTTGAATTCACATAGACTAACCTAAACTAGAGAAGCGTTATTAGTATAGAGTGATTTATCAATACCGGCCTTGGATTGTTTTCTATTTTATAATGAAATATTGGATGATTATAACCATGATCAGTTAAATATATTAGGGAAAATTTACCATACATATGATTTGAGATAGCGTTGGTGATATTTTCATTGATGATATAGAAGAAAAACAATTATGCTTGAAATGTAAAATATATACTAATTACAATAGATTAAATTATATAATCATATAGAAGGATATAAACATTATCAAAAGGATATAGGAGAAAATGATATAATACAATGACTAATCAAACATAAAAACCATAGGATGGAAAATATGTAGTTCAAACTATGATTACAAAGGATCATGTTACCTTATCCATGATGAGTATAAAAAGAGACAAAATACTCAAGTATTATCATTGGAAGTCCACATAAATGAAAACATTGATGGAAAATCCTATACATTATAGATTAATTCACATCCATATATCTATGTAAATAACAAGGAGTTATAAATGGGAATATGGAGCATCAGATGTAGGTAGGGAATTTATGTTGTTCAAAATATTCAATGATCTAATAAAAATATTTGGAAAATGAAGAATAATTCCATCAATAACATAATTTAATAGGAAGTTGGATGATGAACATGGTCTAAAATTATCAATCCATATATAAATCACTTATATATATATAGAAATAATGAATCGTTTTTGGTAAGAAAACATGTTTTGGGAGATTTCATGTAATGTATCTCGATCATTGGTAAACGAAAAGCTTATGGAGGATGTATACAATTATATGGGGACGATGTCACCTTTACCCAAACCTTTATTTAAATTATAAAACATAACCAAGAATTTCATTTTTTACATATATATACTTCAAAAGGATATAATTACTTTTGGGTAATTTTTTATTGACTAAATAATTTATAAAATTTTATTTATATTCAATAATATTTCTCCACCTATTGAAAACCCAATAAAAACATAAAACAAATTATAAGGATACATAGAGTGAGACAATAAATTTTATAATATAGAGATCTAGGTTTTATGTCAGTGTTTTTTAGTTCTCTTCTATAATCCATTGATATAAATCATAGAATCAAAATTTCTTATCATTATCTTGTCGATGATCTATCGAAATGAAAAAATAAAAATCAAGTGGATTTGTTTTCGAAATTATTAATAGATTTAAAATGAGATTGAGATTAATAAATTCCTGTAGTTGAGTTCTTAGATAACAATACTTTCCATTCAATGATTAATATGGAACTATATGAGGCTATATATGGGTAAATGATAAGATCTCCAATATGTTGGGATAATGATGGAGAGTATAAGCTGATAGTCTAATATCTTGTGAGTTAAATGATAGATAAGATTGAAACCATTCAACTAAAAATAACACTGTAAACAATTAAACAAAGTGATATGATTATAATCACCGAAGAAATATATAGTTTAATATTTAAGGCAGCGCATTCCTTCAAATACCACCATGGTAGAGGATTATGTGATTTTGGAATGAAGGAATGCTGAAACCAAGATACATTGATCCTTTTGGAACCCTCTATTATAAAAGGATGTTATCTTATCTTCTTACACATTTTCTAGAACTCTATTAGATCAGGATATTTTCCATGAATCACTTTTTCTGGAAGAACACACCTGATCCATCACATGAAATAAACAAAAATTTAGTAGAATTGATATATGATCTATCTTATATGTAATAATTATTAGAAATATTAAACCAAAGAAATAGAGTCATTCAAAATAATACCACTTAGATGTTTATTTTTCTACAAGGGGATCTTATTCTTTTGGGAACAATATGGGATCTGGAAGATACAATGAGGGAGATGTACATTTATTTTTTTCATTAATATGATGAATTCATAAGGGACATATTTTTTAAAAGGTGGGTAGATTATAACACCATATCATTTAACAATGTAGAATTCCATTAAATTAAATCAACATTAATTTTCTGGTGTCACATTTAATTCTGATCCAAAATGGATCATGATAAATTGTATTGAGAGAAAATTTTATAATGAAATAAAAACATTAATAAATATTGAGAGTGAAGTAAGCAACATCAATAAGAAAATTACAAGATGAATAAAATCATAAATAAATAAGATGACCACATCCATGCAATAATAATTTTCGTGGAATTATTTAAATATCATTGCTCTAATTATAATAAGGCAAGTATGGAGAAGAATTACAAATATCAGAGACATGATGAAAGAGAAGTAAATAAATTTTGTGAATGATTCTATAAATTCATTTTTGGCTATGTATGTAAATAAAATATGACCAGTATAAATATGGTCACAGGAAATATTATCAATAGAAATACTGTGTGGGGATATATTATCTATGGTTATATACAATGAATATGTTTTAAAATTTAGAATTATAATATAATAAATAATATTGGAATGATAAGAAATGATAGATTTTAATTTAAATCATTTATTATGAAAGTACGTTATTATGCATTACATACTACTATTATTATGGGTAATATATTTGACCCACATGTATAAATAAATAATGAATTCTATTACAATATAAATAATAAAGTATAATTTTTAGATGATAAATAATTAATAATATGTTGTAAAAATTATTTCCTAAAATGAAAATGATATTATTCAAAAAAAATATTATAAATATTGTATATTTTTATCATAATTAATTAAATTTATGAACTATAATTATGAATCTACTGCAATGATTGATTTAATAAGCAAATATATCAATACTATCTTAAATGGATATTTATTTGAAATATAATTGAGAACACATTATATATATATATATATAATTTCATACAAATATTTTTTTATATATTTATATGTTTTCATTGGGATGATTAATTTACAATATTTAAAAATATCATTAGATATAATTCAATTAAAATATGTTATAATAACCTTTTTAATTAGATAATATGGTCCATATAATTTTGTGAACAAAAATATGATACCACTATAAATATTGAGTTACTATGGTATATGTAAATTGAGTTAATCGGTATTTAACTAATTGGTAGTGATAAAATATCATGGAATCCTATCAAAAAATTATTGAATGAAAAATTTATTGACAAAAACTAATATAATATCTATTAATTTTTTATTAATAACTATATTATTTTTTTAATGATGTCCTTATTCTGCAAGTAATGAATATTTATGGAAAATCCACTAAAAACTAGAAAATGTGAGGACACCTTATTTAACCCTCCCAAACCAATGAAACCATTAAATTTACTCTTAAATTTGAACCCTTTTCACATATATCAAATACTTCTAATTTTTTTTCTGATTCCAGTTCCAAGAAAGAATATTAAATCCTTTATTCCAAAGGAACCAATGGTGAGAATGAGAGAATTAATCAATTAATAATATATGATAATATATAAGATTTCAAATTAGCTTATATTGTATAATATTTCAATGTAATGTAATAAAATTAAATGATGTTATATTAAATTAATTATTCTTGTAATAAAATGATACTAAAATTATATAAATTTAATCTCATACTCATTCTCTACTGTGTCATGTTAATGTATGGGATGGTTCAACCACCTACATTAACATTGTCAAACCAAAATCATAATATCTACCATGAATAAAAATAAAATAATTATTAATATAGATAATTTAAATATATTTTTAGTGATTATGGATCTATAATGATGAATAAAAAATTATGGTTCAATATTATGTAACTCTTTGTTTTTGGTAAATTTGTCAAAAATATTCATCATGTATTTCATTCTCAAGAACCATAGAAATTATTTCAATGAAATTAATATTGCGCTATATAGATATTTGGAACACAATTATCAGACTATCATGACTAATATTGGAATGTAATAATTTTTATTAATGATCATGAACTGACCCCTTTATTATGATATTTGAACTATATAATCAATATTACTAAAATCTAAAATGTAAATAAACTTCAGATGAATAAAATATATATAATGATTGATTATAATTGAAGTGTATAAAAGCTAGTATATATGAATATGGTTATGAAATAATTATTAATAGGGTTATTTCTATTTTGAAAAAGGTTAATGTGTTTTTATTGGTATTATAATTAAATGTTATGTTTTTTTATACTTCTCATTTTAAAATAAAAAATTTATATTTAAACATCCATACTATAATGGTAAATGTTATTCTCACAATAACCAATATATTTAATTATCTGGTATATAATCATTGGTTTTAAAAGTATTCTATGAATTTTATCTTTCATTCATTAACAATTCATTAGAAATGAAATTTGTAAGTAGAACTGATCTTATCTCTCTTCTTTACATTTAATCATTCTACATTGTTTCCATATTATTTATTTTATTTTATGGAAGTCATTATAACTACATTTAGGATTTGATAAGTTATTTTTCAATTATAATTTAAATTTTTAATAATTTATTGAATGTGAATTCTAAATGGTTTTTACATGGGATATATTCTATTATTTTGGATATATATAGAAAGGATTGACAAGAACCCTCATTTTCTAATAATTTACATAAGGATACCTTTTTTATCTTTTATAATTAGTATCCATAATGATGATACATTCCCTTGTTTGAGTTGTTTTATTTTGTAATATTAGAATGAACCCCTCCCCAAAATGTGTACCCCTCTTGGACCAAAAAAGGGAGACAAGATATCATGACACCTGAGTCTGGTCCAAGTAGGACCTAGGTTGAGGTGTAGCACCAATGATATAGTGAACACATAGTTGATATGCACTACCCTTAATGGGAACATGTGAGAAAGAGAGAGATAACATATAGAGAAAAAACTACTTCTTATACTAGAATATATAGTAAAATCCAAGTTTACATATATAATTACATTCAAGAACTACTACATCTAAAGGTAAAAGAACAAGTGCCAAAAAACGTTTATGAATTTAGGGACTATGAATCCCAAAAAACCCCTATAAAATCCCATGCAAGTAGTAACTATCTTGATCTCCAACCTACTCAAGCTAACATGAAAATAGTATACATATATATATATATATATGTAGGCTGAGTATACAAGGATACATAGTAGGATGTTCCCCATATCCTATCATGAAAAATATAATTTAACTGTGGTAATGCACAATGAACAACATGTGAAACTAACTCATAACTAGAACAACTATACTATCTTCCCAACCTCACCATTGATACCCTATCCAGGTTTCTCATACAATATTATATAATATAATAATTATTATCAATTGAACCCCACTACCACTTGTAATCTTCTTTTCCACTCTTTCCCAAAGCTCTACATCCTGAGAATATCTCTCAAAAAGGCTAGCACACAGACACTTGGGTGAAGCACCACAATGTGCACCTTGTTTAACACACCACCAAAGAAACTTAACAAAAAATAACGATATAGTTTTTTGGAGCCACGACATCCCATATAATATATATCTTACATCATTTTTTATAGGCCTAGCTATCATAGCCCATACAACAAGTAAGGATCATCAAACCATTACAACCTATACATGTTATACCTATATTATTCCTTATGAAAATATATCTAAAAAAGAGTTTGTGAAATAACCATAGGCCATTACATCTATCTACAAAAAAATATCGGGAAAAATTACATTCATCCAAACCATCACAAGTAAAAACAATGACGTGGGAACAGAGCCATAGGGGGTAGTAACCTATCCATGCTCCCAATAGGATTTTGGGGAAAATACCGATATTGCTCAAAATACCCAAGGTTTCAGTGTCCCAAACAAAAAGGGCGGAGTAAAATATTTAAAATGAACAGGACATAATATAGCTCACAACCACACTATGGGGGATAACCTGCACTAATACCCAAACACATATAACATCACTATGACTCCCAACCACCACTGAAAAGGCTTGATATCCTTTAAGTAGACTATAATTTAATGTGGGACATAATATTATTTTATTATGTTTAATCAGTTTCAATTTATTTTAATTGATTAAATAACTATTAATTAATAGTTTATATTTAACACATTATATTTCATTAACATACAATAATGATCAATTCCCCCTAGGAGTCAACAAACCAGGGGCACAACTTATCATAATTTTAACCTCAGTACTATATCCCAGTAAGCTCCAAAGAAATGGGTATCAAATTTATTAATTTGTTTACAAGAATACTTTCCATATTTTTAGGTACTCTAGGAAATTTTATTAAGCTACATAAAAAGGTAAAAACCAAGAAAAATATTCTTCCTCAGGTAGTGGGGAAAGAATATAATATAAAAAAACAACCTAGGATTTAGTCAAAAAACAAATTCAACAAGTATCCAACATTCATATAAATTTGTAAGACCATCTTCAACCAATTATATCACTACTGGTTCCAACCACATCATCCACAAGTGTATCTGAATTCATCATTCCATCACAAGAATCTAATTATAATACAAAAATAGGGCCTCCCTAACCCATATACCACAAAATCCCTCTAGGATCATCCATTCCAGATTCACATCACAAGTATTAGGGAACAATCAAATGAGAAACAGGTAACATGGGAACTCAAAACAAGGATCTTTTTCTTCTCAGTCAATGATCTCTCATGGTTCTAAAGAACAAGTCACTCGACCATTACTTGATAATGGGAAACATAGGCCTGACAATGAATTGTCTTATATCACAAACCTAGTTCATATTCAATCATGAATTAACATATTCATTATTTATAGATTTCTACTTTGGGAAACCTAATATGAAATCTAGTACAAGAATTCAAAAATTAAATAAAAAATTAATTTAACATTATAGTAATTCCTTTACCAATAAGCATAAAAAATATTCATATAATTACTCATTTCCATTAACCTATGGATGTCAAATTAATTTAATCATACTCACGCCATCCAAAATACAACACATCATATTCTTTAAACACACCTCTTTAATCATTTAGAAAATTAATTAAAAATTTATTCCCTATATACATTCTATACCAATTACACATGATAATCTCAGCTAAAAACCCACAATAACGATTCAACACTATCTAGAAAATGAACAAGAAAACAATTACATTGTATAAAATAGAAAAGTCTCCTTTCATTCAATACTAAATCTTTATTCTAATTCAAGTAGTTATTTGTAAAATTTCATTACAATCAATGTGAAAATATTTCTAAATTTATTATTTCTATAAATAAATAATGATTAAATGAACCCCATAACACAAAATGGGTCTCAATATTATTTGGTATAGGAATGAAGAAATGATGTAGATCAAAATATCTTATCCCATAAATAGTGCATCAACCAGAATATGTCATGCTAGAACCATTCAAATAAAGAACTAAAAAAACTCATTTGGAAACATTAAGATCCAGTTCAATCATGTTGAAATGAGGACAAGAAGGAATCCTATTAATGAAACTTCAAGAAGAAAGGTGAAAGATAACTTTTGTTGAAGAAGGGTTACTACAGATCGAAGGACGGAATCTAGATATCAATACTAGACCATGGAATCCCAAAAACATTAAAGATAGGGTTTCTTAGTTACATCGAATTGGGAGAGAGGTACTTTTTTCATGGGGTTTTCAAACTTGAGGGAATAAAAATCATTAAAACATACAACATCAAGGATATACTGGAAGTGAAATCTCTTTTCACATCATATAATACCCAGGGATCAATTTTCAATGTAAAATGTATTACAATTTTTTTAGTGTAACCTAAGACCCTAAAGATTGGGAACATAACTTATATGGCATGTAATGATTGCATCACTTGTAATTATTCGTATTTCCATCATTTCACTACCAAAATCTCCCCTACACTTCTGCCAATCTTCCTCTATAGACCTCACTCTTTGAAAACACACAAAATGATGATCCACTTGGATTTTTGAACATACATTAGATACATCCTAAAATCAGTCATGTACTCATGAATCCAAAACTATTTCAAAAACATAATGTGATCATCTTTATAGCCACCCAAGACACCTCTCAAGGATCTCTCCACCATAGAAGATCAATCAACTCACTATTGGAACAATTTTAACCTACAAAACAAGTTCAATTAGCTCTTAACACTCTTACATGTGATATATCTTCTGAATAGTTTGAATGAAAACCAGAAACAAGTGAAATCCATCTCAAGGATCCAAAAGGGCCTTCCACCATAAAATGAATATCATGACTAGATAAGAGTTATACATTGATCATCTTTAGCTATTTAGTGTGTAACATTGAATCACATTCACATGTACTATCTTCCACACCACCATTCTACCACAAGAAATTAACCAAGGGGATAGAATTCCCACAAAACACTTTCTCTTAGCTGTTTTGGATATCTAAAAGCTACCCCTCAAAATTTATATCATCATTAAAATTAATCTTACCCCAATTTATGACATTAGAGTCACCATGAAGATCATGATGGATCTACGACACATGAATAAGATCATGTTTCTATCTAATCTTTGGGAATGGTATATATGATACACCATGAATCCAACATGAGTAAACACCTTGAAAGGTCCAAAAAACCATAGAGAAAACATACTCCAAAATAAAACCTATAGGATCAAAAGAAATGGATTCACAATTTGGAATACATGATCACCAATATATAACTCCAATGGACTCCTCCTATGATCAACATATGAGTTCTATCAATACATCATTGTATTCATCCTCTCATGAATCACCTGAACCATATCTCTTCTATTTTTTACCAGTTCTGGTCGGAAAAATTCTAACTCTCTAAACCTAGTCTATAATAACATAGGATGGAATGTTCATGCATACATGGGGTCAAATGGCACCTTACTGAGTATGTGGTTAAGTATATTGTGGTATGAAAACTATACCATGTTAGGTGACTCATACCCAAAACACCAAAATCCAATACAAATGAGCGCTACATATCTTCAAGTGTCTGGATCTTTAGCTCTAACAAACTATTTATTAGTAGATGAGAAGCAGTGAAAAGTCATAGATGACAACCAAGATAATTCCATATACCTTTACACATGCTAGAGGTGAAACAAGGATCCCGATTAGGTATCAATTCCATTACAACCCCATGGAGTCTCACCCCCTCCTCTAGATAATTCCTCAACAAAAAATTTATTGAGATTGGCACCGTTATCACTATAATATAGGATTAATTCATCCATCAATACACTACCACCCATATAGTTTCATAAAATCCCGAATATTGTGGTAAGACATTGAAAATGTCCATTGATATGCCCCCGTAATTCCACCGAGTAACATCTAATGGCTTGAGAATCCCACAAAAACACGATGCTCAACCTTCAACTTTTAGAAAACTGAACATCGAGACACGAAATCTATAATTGAATGCTTCAACCTAAGAAATCAAAACATAAATCATTGATCCAGATAAATCCTTCTCATTCTAGGATGTACTGCCAATGGTGAACCATGTAACACAATGATAACCATTTCACGCATATATAAAATAATGAAAATCCTCTCTTGATACAACACTCTTTATTATTCATCTTTAGACCAACCAGCAGGGTCCTCCCCACAATAAACACTGTATGTCTTGACCTCCACCTCAAGATCCCCAATCTAGTATTCCTTCTCATTATTCAACTGAAATTACTACAAAATTATCTGAAAACGAAATCCTTTACCCCTTAGTCATCCCATATATAGGTAAAATGGTTAATGTTCTACCATCACTCTCTTGGAATTTCATAATTCATGAACTGCATCAATATATGAATTCCAAGTCAGTGTATTGAACAAGGGATTCCCCATTCAAGGTGTATAAAAATTCACAAATTTTTAATCCCATATGAAAATCATATATTGACTCTAGTAGTGGTTTTAGTCACATTAGAGAAAAAATACCTTAGGATCATATTATTATTTATGTACTAAAATGATCACCGATGAGGTAATGTATCCACAACATCTGGGAAGATACCACCACCATCAACTTGAGATCATGGTTAGCATAGTCACACTCATTGGGTTGTAACTGCTAAAACCCATAAGCAATGACTGATTTTGGATACATTAGATCATATCACCAATCATGATGTGAAAAATCAAATAAAACCACAAAATAAACTCCTTATATTGATAGATAATGGACAAGAGCACTGACCAACTTATCCTTCATATACTCAAAATCTCTATGACGCTGATCAATCCACATGAACATATAGTCCTTCCATGACAATGCTATTGAAGGAGTTGCAACCCACGATAAATTGGCAACCAACATCCTGTAATATCCTGAAAGGCAAAGGAATCGTCATACCACAACCACTGTCTTGGGATCTTCCTAAGATAAAACTACTTCTATCATAAATGGATCCACAACTACTCCATGTTGGGATACAACATGAATTTAAAAAACAAAATTATTAACATATGATGACGAAAATAAATAACAACAGACCATTAAATAAACTGGTAAGGATTAAAATGGAAGACTATAAAAAGTAATATATTTGAATTAATATTTATAATGATATTAATATGTTAATCTTTAATATATTTTATGGTAAATAAATTCCATGAAATTTAAGAGTAAATGTAATAACTTATAAAACAATATCATTTAAAATTGATATTGTTAATATTTGAACCTATATTAGAAAATATTATATGGTATTCCACAAAAAAAATGAATAAATTTTATATTATTCTCGTTATTCATGGGTTTCACGTGACTTATTATCATTTATTCTCTATTTAATTTATAATTAAATTTAAAATAAATTTTTATGTTGAGTTGACCCTGTCTATTTTTATGTTGACAATCATTATCCTCAATATCCAAAATATTTTTTTTACATATGTACATTCCATTAAAATTATGTCTAGTTAAGGTATTTTTTTTTAATTCCAATCTCATTCTTTACATAATGAATTTTATTTTAATGTTTTAGTGTTGTTTTTTTCAACCAACATAGACACTCTTTCTAAATGTGGGAATATAATTTTATATCTTTAATGTGTTATGAATGAACTCATTTTCCCACATTTATAACCACATTTCATAATATATCTTCAATAACATGTTTTTAAAGTTTTATAAATTAATATGTATTCCCATTGTTATTTGAATATTTATTTTAAAGTATTTTTTATCAAATGAAAATTAAATTCATTCCTAATTTTAAATGTATTTTTCTAATAATCTCATGAAATGGTTTTTAATTTCTATCAATGTACATTAATATATATTAATCTCCATATATGATATTCTCTAATGATAAAATCCTTATTAAATATGTAAATTTATTTTGAATATGTTTTCAAGGAGTTTCAGGAAAATCATTTCTTGGTATATGTTAATTTAACAATAAGGAATTAAAAATTATTTCATGTCACGTGGAACATATATGTATTGTTTTTCATTATGTGATGACTTTCAAAAAATATAAACAATTAATTCAATGGGTAAAGGATTATATAATTATAATATTGTTAAATTTATTTGAATATTAACCCTTAGGGAATTTTTCCACTATGTGACGAGAAGGACTGGAATTTTACAACCCTCAAATAAAATATTTAAAATATTTTATCTCATTAGATTTAATTTTAGGAATTTACAATAAACTCAATTAATTATATTGATCATTCAACTATATGATAATTTTCATGGTATTAAACCAAAATAAAAATAATTATCTACTATTCTTATGAATATTCCTATTTTATATGTATATTTTATTTTTCCCTGGATCACTAATACTAACACATGTTTCCACTCACATATTTATATTTAATTGTGTTATTAATGTATATTTATATCATAAAACATGATTTATGATCTATTATTTATTATGTTTGATTCTCCTTTACTATGTCTACTCAGCCTGATTATGTCCTCATACACACGTATTAGCTTTTTTTTCACACATATCATATTTGATTGCATTCTATCTGGTTTAACCTTTAGTGAGCATCTAAAATGACAAGATATTATGTTTATATTAAAATAAATTCCAAGGATAATATTATATTCAATATGACTTAATTGTATCATGTAATAAACCTCTTTATGGGATATGTTAATATTTGGTAAAATTAGTTGGTTATGAATGCAATCTCTAAAAATAGTAAGCATTTTGGTTTTTTGGAGGAATTTATTATGAGATACAATGAATATATATATATAATGATTTAAATTATATTTTTTCTGCATATGTATCCTCAATTAATATCAAATATTGTATTAGTTAATTTTAGAGATTAATGTACTACGAATATATATATAGAAATTAAACAAGCTAGGATGAACCAAACAAATTTCTGGATGATGCCAAAAATGTCATAGGTTAAAATTAAGGATTCATAAGTATATGAATATTTGAATATATATTATATTTAATAGGATTTATTAGGATTATTATTATCTCATGATACTCATACTATCCAATTTGGAATTAGTCAATGGCCATAACTTATAGGAGTTGAGTTAACAAAATCTGGGTTGGATAATGTGGTGATTGTTCCAATAGGGAAACAAATAGTAAGTGATTTTGAGTAAAAATATCATGGACATTATCACCCAAATATATAACACTATGATAAATAACATGAATCATGTTTAACTCCATAATAATCAAATTATGTAATCACTTTTCTTTTAATCCTGCATTCAAAAAATTTTATCAATTTTATTGTGTTTTTAAACCCACATACTAGCAAGAAGCTAACCATCCCAATAGAAAAGGTATTATCCATTTTCAATAATTTCTAATAGTAAATTTATTTTATATCTATATGTAATTTAGTAGTTTTTATTATCAATTTTTTTCTATCATAATTAATACAATGAAGGATAAAGAACCATAGTCCATGGAATAGGGTGAATTTGAGAATGTAAATTTCAATAAATAATTACTAAAATATCTACATAATAAAATTGTGATGGAATTATTTAAAATCAAATAAAAACTGGGTGAATACATTATTACCTAAGAATATTGTACCCTGAGAAATTTCAATGTATTATTTTTGTTATATAATTATCCTGGAAAACAAAATCACTCTTTTATTTATCAATTAAAAACCAAGTATTAAAAAATAATGAACAATAATGGACTTTGGTTGAAATTAATAAATTTTTGGATCTTTCAAAAAGATGGAAATGGAAATTGGAGAGTTTCATTATTAACTATGTATTAGAGATAACAAAAGAATAATTATTTTTAGTAATTAATAAAATATAAAAACCAATGGAGTAATGAAAATTAATCCTCCTACATTATGAAAATGTGTGAAAAAACATGGACAAATTTTCCTTACTTTGATAGGAAATTGTCTTATATGGGGAAGAGATGGACAGAAAACACATCAATATCAAAAGGATATTAATATGAAAACCTATAAAATAGATTAATGTAGTTATATTCCTAATATTCCAACCACACTATAATGATTCAATTATAATATGTATGTATATTATACAAACCTGTGCACCAATATAAGAGTTAACGTTGAAAACTTATGTTAAAAAACTCAAATAACAATGGATAAAGGGATTATCAATGTAATTACGTCCCATGAATATAAAATCCACTAACCCAGTAAACATATAATGGAATTACGTCCCTTTTCATATATTAATTTAAATAAAAAATAAAGGAACTATAGGGAGGTTTGGAAATTTCACATGTACATAAACTACCCTAAATTTGATAAGGATTTTTAGTATAGATACATTTATAAAAAATGGTATGGGATTGTGTCTCATTACATAATTAAATAGTGGTATCTTATACCCAATATCAATTAATTATATGAGATAACAATTACCATATAGATGATTTGGATATACCAATAGTAATGTTTTCATTGATGATATGGATGAAAACCCGTTATAGAGTGTAGTTCTTAATATATAAAAATCACAAGAGATTATAGTATATAATCATATAAAGGATAAAAAAATTATCCAATGTATATGGTATGAATTGATAAAATACTACGACTAATAAAAAATTACCTCCATTTGATGGAAAATAGGTGGACAGTACTCTAAGTATGAAGGACCATGTTACCTTAAACATGATGTTGACAAAAAAAGACCAAATACTCATTTATTTTCAAAGAAAATACATAAAAATAATATTATTAATGGTGAAATAATATCCTTCTCGAATTATGTTTCTACCAACAATCTATGTAAATATAAAGGATGCATAAAAAAATATGGATCTTCAAATGATGGTAGGAAGTTTCTGGTAATATAAATATTTATTAATGTAATTTAAATATTTGTAAAATGAATATGAAATCTATCAATACAATAATTGAATGGGCAGTTGGATGATTAACAACTTCCATCATAATTTTTCCATTTCTAGATCATGTATATATTTATATATAATCATTTTTGGTTACAAAACATGATGTGGTAAATTTCAATGTATGTATATCCATACTCATTAATCCATAATGTTATAGAATAATAATAAAACTCTATGGGGATTATGCAACCATTACCAGTACCAATATAAAAATTTGAAAACATGAACATGTATTTAGTTTTTTAAATCTCAATATATCCAATGGATATAATTACTATTGGCTCACAGATTATTGACTAAATAATTTATAAAATTTCATGTATATTCAAGAATATTTATCACCCTCTTGACTAACAAAGAGATAATTAAAGGAAATTGAAAGGATTCATATAGTGATAATATAATCATTATATGATGGAGATCTATTTTTTATGTCAATCATTTTGAGTTTTCATGAAAAATCATTTGATATACAGTGTAGATTTAAAATTTCTTTTCATACTCTTGTCGATGATCTAAATAAATGACACAATCAAAATCCGTTTGGTTGGTTTAGATAATGTTTAATGTATTTTAAATAATAATGGAATTAAGTAATTGCCTTATTTGATTTCATATATAATAATAATTCTAATCTATGTTTAAAATAGAACTATATGAGGCTCTATATGGGTAGAGGTGAAGATATCCATCATGTTCAGATAATTATGGAGAGCATAAACTAATGGTATAATATCTTGGGAAAAATGATAGATAATATTCATACCATTAAATTTCACATTAACACAACTAATAATTGAAGAAATGGATATGTTGATAATCATTGATGAAATCTATAGTTTAAAATTAGAGGCATAGTAGTCCTTCAAATATCACCATGGTAGAGGGTTGTGAAATTTTAAAGGAAGGATTATTGATTTCTAGAAACATTGATCCCTTTAAGACCCTGTATCATGTAGGTATGTTATCATATCATCCAACACATCTACTAAATATATATTGTATCATGATGGGTTATGTGTATCACGTTTTTCAAAAAACACACATGATCCATCACATATACTAAATATATGTATAGTACAATTTAAAGGTGATCTCTATTATAAACAATTATCATTATAAATCTTGGAGCCTAATGATAGTGTACTTCAAAATATT
Source organism: Viscum album (assembly GCA_963277665.1). Taxonomy (NCBI): domain Eukaryota; kingdom Viridiplantae; phylum Streptophyta; class Magnoliopsida; order Santalales; family Viscaceae; genus Viscum; species Viscum album. The sequence goes on from OY728122.1 coordinate 605,951,448, forward strand.
ACAACATAGAAGGATATTGTTCTACGAGGGAATAATATTTTGTAGAAAGCATTTGAGGATTATGAGGATAAAATGAGGAAGAAGTACACTTCATTTTTTCATCAATTTAATGAAACTTCAAGGGATATATTCGTTAAAGGGTGGGTAGATTGTAACCCCACATTATTTTACTTTTTTTTATTCCATTAAATAGAGATATAATTAAATTTATAGTTTGACACATAATTATAAACTAAAATGAATCATGATACCTTTTATTGTGATAAAATATTATATTGAAATATAATTATTAAAAAAAAATTCCGTGTACAATTTGGAAAATAAATAATAACTTTAGAAGATGAATAAAACCATAAATAAATAATATTACTACACCCATTCTATAATTATCATCATGGATTTATTTAAATATCACTGATCATATTCTAAAAAATGACGTAAGGAAAATAAATTGAAAATTTAGTGACCTGATGAAAGAGATGCAAATATCTTTGATGAATGATCTCATAAATGCATGTATGACTATATATATGAATAAAATATGGCCATTATAATTATGGACATTAGAAATATTCTAAATGGAAATATGATCATTGGATATATGATCATTGGGTATATACAATGCATATGGTGTATAATTAAAAATTAAAATATAATAAATAATACTGTAATGGACCCAAAATATATTTTTTTAATTAAAAATTTTTATTATAGAAATAATATATTATTCAATAAATACAAATATTATTATTAATGATAGATTTATCACACATATAAACATAAAATAAATAATATAATTACAATATACATAATTTTTTTATATTTTTAATAATTAATATGATGTTGTTATTGTAATGGCTCGGACCTCTCTGGTCCATTACTTTGTGAAATGTTGGTGTTGGAGGTGTTCCGGGAGGTCAAGGGTCTTATCCCCAACACTTTGCCAATTTTCCGGTTCTGTGAACAGTGTTTCCAGTTTTATGAACAGTAACAGATCGGTGAGACAGATCAGTTTCACAGATCGGTAGCACGGATCGGTAGCACAGATCGGTGAGACAGATCAGTCTCACAGATCGGTGAGACAGATCAGTTTCACAGATCGGTGAGACAGATCAGTGTCACAGATCGGTGAGACAGATCAGTTTCACAGATCGGTGAGACAGATCAGTTTCACAGATCGGTGAGACAGATCAGTTTCACAGATCGGTGAGACAGATCGGTGTCACAGATCGGTGAGACAGATCGGTTTCACAGATCGGTTTCACAGATCAGTGAGACAGATCAGTGTCACAGATTGGTGAGACAGATCAGTGTCACAGATCAGTGAGACAGATCAGTTTCACAGATCGGTGAGACAGATCAGTTTCACAGATCGGTGAGACAGATCAGTGTCACAGATCGGTGAGACAGATCAGTGTCACAGATCGGTGAGACAGATCAGTTTCACAGATCGGTGAGACAGATCAGTTTCACAGATCGGTGAGACAGATCAGTTTCACAGATCGGTGAGACAGATCGGTGAGACAGATCGGTGTGACAGATCAGTTTCACATATCAGTTTCACAGATCGGTGTGACAGATCAGTTTCACAGATCAGTGTCACAGATCGGTGAGACAGATCGGTGAGACCGATCGGTGTGACAGATCAGTTTCACAGATCAGTGTGACAGATCAGTTTCACAGATCAGTTTCATGTACAGTAACGGTGGGTGAACAGTGTTTCCAGACTCCTACAGTTTTGCCCCTTTTGACGTTTCCTTTGACGTAAAATACATTTAAAGCCTTATTTTAAGGGCTCTTAAGGCCGATTCAATTTCCATAAATCCTATATTAATTATTCCTAAGGCTTGGAATGTTTCACTTGGTCAAACCGCGTGGGTTAATACGATCCGTTTTTAATGGAGAATTAACCAGATCTTAAACCGTCACCTCGTTAAATCTTAAAAAGGGACGAGATATCATTCTCCCTTGTTCCTTCCCTTTTGTTCTTAACTAAGAGGCGCTAGAACCTTTCAATCCTTTCCTTTGGAGTTGCACAAACAACCTTTACTCCTAGGATCAGTTCCGCTCTGTTGGATGCAACCGAGCCGTGTCGATCAATCTTCGAGATAAGCATCCTCCGGTGGATGCAGTTGTCGCGAGGGGAGGATCGTGACCTGTTCTGTGGATAAAGGACGTCGAGAACTCTTCGAGGTAGGGGATTCATGGCTTCTCTAATTATATATGTGCAATCGTAGAATTAGCATGATTTATTCCTTTGGATCACAATGAAATTGACCTAATTAAATACATGAACCGGATTAAAAGAATTGGTTGATCGCATGCTGTTACTTTATACCGTGATAACGGTTTGCCTCATGTTTTCCTAGATATAGTGATATCTATGTTTTCTTTGATTTATTGTTCGTTCATGATTGAAATTGATAATGAACGTAAAGCCGGAATTAATTGTTGATTAATTGGCTAAAGATAAAGAGGCATGTAAATTAATCTGGTTGTTGTCGTTGTTGTAGTTGTTCTAATTTGAGGATAATCAAATTAGGGAAGTAAGCATGGTTATTTAATTGTGATAGCTTACTGATTAGGTATCCATGATTGGAACCTACGAATAACAAATCTGTTAATTCAATATGGTTTAGAGAACAGATTATGTGGGAATTTCAAAAAGGGTTCTGAGTTACCCTCTTGTTTGTTAAAGGGCCGAGAGCCCATTTTGTGATGTTTGTTTTCCTGCTGCTTGTGCTGTGATGTGAGCCTGGATGGTTGTTGTGATATGTGGAGGCATGGAGGCCTTATAGTTGTGGCAGCGGATGATGCCTAGTGTGGCGAGATGCATCGGTTTATGCATATGGGTGTCAGGGAGGACACCGGGGGTGATGGAATGGGACGGATGTGGTTGCTGGTTGCTTGTGGTTTTCTTGAATGTTAATCTGCTTTGCTTTTCCCCACTGCTCAAGGCAGCTGGTCTTGCTTACCCTCATTCTGAAGGAGGCGAAGACACGCGGGGTATGCCACGTGCTTTCCGTGTTTAGCCTCTCGATGGAGGATGGGTCTATGCTCTTTCTATAGGCGGCAAATACTCGACGGGTAGTATATCTACTCACCGTGTTGAGCCTCCTTTGTGTTTAGAAGCATAGGAAGTTTTTCTAGAATGCCTGGGAATGTGGAAAATTATTTCTGTATTGAATGTTTGATTAAATGGTGAAAATCCACGGGGATGGAGATGCTAGAGTTTAAAGGTGATGTGAATCTTAAAAAGGAGCAGTTGTATTGAAAGTGACGCCATTTCAGTTTAATGTGGAATTGTTCAATCTTAATTAATGTTTAAAGAATTAATTAATGTACAGTGGAACTGATAAATGAGAATGGAGTAATCTAATAAAGCTCTTCAATTGGTTGTGTGCTTATAGGATACCTAGTCTTAGAAGTAGCATCCTGGAGTCTGAGAGACGTTAGCTGTAGTTGTATCTAAGACTAGGTAATGCCCATAGTGTGGATGTGAGTTACTTATATACTCTGTACTTTTTGTGTTTCTATACGCTACTCCACCCTGTCGGTAAGGGCAACTGACACCCCGGGGATTCTGAGCCCTGGGGGGTGTTTTCCCCAACATTCTGATGGGAGGTTGAATGGCTGACTGCCCCCTTTGGCCCCGCTCTCTTCTCTTGGTAGATCTTAGTGCTGGTAGGCACAGTGGTTAGTTTTACCCATATATGTGTGTAGAGGGATGTAATGGCTTGTGGTTATTTCACACACATATATTCTGGATATAGTATCCTATGGACTACTATAGGTGTAACGTGTATAGGCTGTGATGGCTTGAGGATCCTTACTCGGTGTATGGGCGGTAATGGCTTCAGGTATAATACCCGACGTATGATACACGTTATGCGAGCTGTGGTGGCTCCCGGAAACTACCTGGTTACTTTTGGTTGTGAGGATTGTGTGGAGCTTAGCCCAGGTGTCTGCGGGCAAGCCTATGTGGTGCACGTGGTGCAGATTGTGGAGCTTGACCCATGTTGATACGGGCAAGCCTTTGGAGAGAGATGCACAGGACGTATGTCGTTGGGGAAAAGCGGCAAACCAGTGGGGAAGTAGTAGCGGGGTACCCTTGAAATTCTTTACTATATGCTATATTCTTGTATGTGTTACTTGGTGAGAGTAGCCATGGTGAGGTTGGGAACATAGTATACCTGTTTAGGTGACGAGTTAGTTTCACTTGTTGTTCACTGGGCTTTAGCATGCTTTCTTTACTTTTGCACGAGAGGCTTGGGGAGGATCCTACTGAGTATACTGTTATACTCACCCTATGTACATATAAACTATTTTTCAGGTCACTTGGAGCAGGTTGGAGATCAAGCTGGTTACTACTAGCTTGCGGTTGGAGGAGGAGCTGTTCGGGCTTGTGGTCGCTGCCGTTTTACTTTCTTTTGGGTACTTTTAGTTTCCCCTTTCAGTTGTAGTTCTTTTTCATGACATTTCATATATGTACTTGGGTTTCTTTTACATTTCAGTTATGAGTTGGAGTTGGTTGGATTCTATTCTATCTCTCTCTTCTGCATGTGTTCTCTTAGAGGGTAATGCCTCCCATTTGTGTGTGTATTATACCCTCGGTGCTAGTCGCCAACCCGGGGCCTACTGGAGGCGGGACTCGGGTTTCATTATCTCCCTTTTCACATTGCCGGCCCAGGAGGGGTACACTTTGTGGGGAGGGGGTCGTGACAGAGTGGTATCAGAGGTCTGGTCGAGGGATAGGATGGAGTTTGGAGTTAGGCACAGGTGAGGATGCATGGGATGGTAGGGCAACGGTGTCATTCATGTTTAGCAAGTGGGGTAAACACTGGAGAACGGCAGAGACATAGGCGTTCAGGGCCCCCTATGATCTGTTGCACGGACCTTTAAGTTTACGATGGCTACTAAACAAAGTGATACTGGTAGCAGGGTAGAGACCTAGGAAAGGATCATGCATCATTATTCTTTGCGCCTGTGTTTGAATGGGTAGACCTTGGGATAGGTAACCTAAAATTAATAAAACAAAATAATTAATTAATTAATGTTGAGTCTTCCATATTCAAGGCTTAGGAGCTCTAACGATTGTTATTTTACAGGTATGGCTCCAGGTCGGCGTCCCCGTCAGGTTTGCGCAGAAGGTGCCCAGCAGGCTGTTCCAGCAGATCGCCGCCGGGTAGAGGTTGACGACGATGACACTTGGAGGAAGACACTCCGAGAGTTTCAGCGCCAGAGTCTACAGAAGTACGAGGGCTCCGTTTTAGATGCAGTCACAGAAGACTGGTTGGAGGAGGTCGAGATAGGCTTCAGTTCGATCCGTGCTCGGAAGGAACACTGGGTGTCCTTGGTTGTGACGATGTTGCGTGGAGCAGCGAGACAGTGGTGGTTCTTGTTCCTTGGGGATCGTGAGGAGTCATCGATCTCATGGGAGGAGTTTCGAGACAGGTTTAGAGTCGAGTTTCTTTCATCGACTGCGAAGGCATCCAGTCGCCAGGAGCTTCTTACCCTTCGACAGGGGATCTCCAGTGTTCGGGAGTTTGGAATCCGTTTCTGGAACCTTCTACGATATGCTTCAGACCTGTTACCAGATGATGAGGCCAGGGCGAGGCATTTCGAGGAGGCTTTGCATCCAGAGATCCAGCGCCAGGTCACCCCATTTATGCTGAAGACATATCTTGAGGTGTTGGCGAGGGCAGAGGTTGTTGAGAGGACATTGGCTAGGACCGGATCGTCACGAGAGGGGAATCGTCATGATTCCTCAAGAAGCAGAGCTGTGGTCCGGGGTTCCCGGTTTTCAGGACAGAAGAGTTTCCGTTCACCTGGGAGTAGGTCCCGGCCCTTCCCATCTCATTTCTCCGGAGGTAGCAACTCTCAGACCTATGCCAAGGGATCAGGCGCTTGTTTTTCTTGTGGTGGACGTGGTCATCAGCAGCGGGAGTGCCCAACTTTTCAGAGCAGTCATCGTGCACCAGGCGCTCCACTCCAGGTTCCTCCGTTGAGGCAATTCCAGCCGAGGCAGCAGCAGCAGGTTGCACCAGCTTTAGATCACCAGAGGGTAGATGGAGCAGGCAGAGGACAGCCCCATGACGCTCCCCGTCCTCAAATAGCAGAGCGCGGCCGTGGTGGTGGTCGTCATCAGGGTCAGAGAGGCCGTGGAGGTGGTCGTGGTCAGCTTCATGCTCTAGCGTTGCCAGCTCCAGGCGAGCCAGACGTCGTCCGAGGTACCCTTTGCTTGTTTTCTACCTTGGTGTATGCCTTGTTTGATTCAGGAGAGACACACTCCTTTATATCCCCTACCCTTGTCCACGCTTTGGGACTTGAGGTAGAGAGGCTTCAAGTGCCCTTGGCATTGACTACGCCAGTTGGAGGTCGAGCTAGCTTGTTTGAAGTATGTAGAGACTGTGAGCTAGTGTTGGGGCAGCACCGCTCTTGGGGAGATTTCCTATGTTTACGAATACAACCATATGATTTCATCCTCGGCATGGATTGGTTGTATTCGGTGCAGGCTATTGTGGATTTCTACAGGAAGAAGGTCATTTTCTTTGATGAAGATGGAGAGGAAGTAGTGTTTGTTGGTGAGAGAGATCCTCGGATGAGTCATAGACGAGTTTCATCCTTATCATCCATGATGGCTGGGATGATGCTGAGTTCTTCAGAGGTTCAACAGCTGGCGTTTCCTAGGGTCGTAGAAGAGTACCCTGATGTCTTTCCAGAAGAGGTTGTATCCTTACCCCCTCGACGGAACATCGAGTTTGGGATCGAGCTACAGCCTGGAGCGTCTCCCATCTCTATGTCTCCATATAGGATGGCCCCTTCTGAGTTACGAGAACTACGTATTCAGCTCGATGGTCTGTTGCAGTGTGGTTTTGTTCGGCCAAGTGTGTCACCGTGGGGTTCACCAGTCTTGTTTGTGAAAAAGGCTGATGGCAGTTTGCGGTTGTGCGTCGATTATCGTCGCTTAAACAAATTGACAATAAAGAACCGTTATCCTCTCCCGCGGATTGATGACCTATTCGATCAACTGAAGGGTGCAAGTTGGTTTTCAAAGATCGACTTGCGGTCAGGATATCATCAGATGCGTGTAAAGGATGAGGATATCCCGAAGACTGCTTTCTGCTGTCGTCATGGGCATTATGAGTTTGTTGTAATGCCATTCGGCGTGACAAATGCTCTAGTTGTTTTCATGGGGTTGATGAATGCTGTGTTCCGTGAATTCTTGGACAAGTTTTTTGTGGTTTTCATTGACGACATCCTTGTGTACTCCACATCTAAAGAAGAGCATGCATAACATCTACGAGCTGTTTTGGGAGTTCTTCGCCAACATCGGTTGTTTGGGAAGTTGTCCAAGTGTGAGTTCTGGGCTCGAGAAGTTCTTTTCTTGGGACATGTTGTGTCCCAACAGGTAGTAGCTGTGGATCCTTCGAAGATAGAAGCAGTGGTGTCTTTCCCAGCCCCCAAGACCGTGTCAGAGGTGCGAAGTTTCTTTGGTCTCGCAGGCTATTATAGGAGGTTTGTGGCTAATTTCTCCCGAGTTGCGACTCCTTTGACAGCTTTGACCAGGAAGGATCAAGCGTTCATATGGACTGATCAGTGTCAGACAGCTTTCGAGTATCTAAAGGAGAAGTTGGTAAGTGCTCCAGTCCTTTGTCTTCCAACGGAGGGAGTCCAGTTTGATGTTTTCTGTGATGCTTCACATCTGGGGCTAGGCTGTGTTCTCATGCAGCAGAGGTCAGTTGTTTCTTATCGGTCTCGGCAGTTGCGTCCCCATGAACGGAACTATGCCACCCATGATCTTGAGTTGGCAGTCGTGGTGTTTGCGCTGAAGTTGTGGAGACATTACCTCATTGGAGAGCGCTTTGTGGTTTTCACCGATCATAAGAGTTTGAGGTATGTTTTCTCTCAGCGGGATTTGAACTTGCGGCAGCGTCGGTGGATGGAGTTCTTGCAGGAATACGACTTCGAAATATCGTATACACCTGGGAAGGGAAATGTTGTTGCTGATGCACTGAGCCGAAAGTCACGTAATGATGTTGTGCGTGAATCTGGTGATACCTGGAGAGGGATGGAAGAGCTAGCAGCTTTGCATCTTGATATGGGAGAAGTTGGAGGAAGAGGTTGTCTTTTCCAGATGACGGTGCAGTCATCCCTGATGCAAAAGGTGGAAGAGTCTCAGTTGGGTGATCTAGAGGTGGAAGTTTTGAGAGACAGAGTTGTTTGTGGGGAGGCCCCTGATGGTTGGTCAGAGGATGAACAACACCGAGTGTTGTATCATGACAGGCTTTTTGTTCCCTTGGTGATGCGCGAGAAGGTTCTCCGAGAGTTCCATAGCTCGCCCTTAGCTGTACTTCCTGGTGTGACGAAGATGTATCGATCCCTGAGGAGTCAGTTTTGGTGGCCTGGGCTGAAGCATTCAGTTGCAGAATGTGTGTCTCGATGTTTAGTCTGCCAGAAGGTGAAGGCCGAACACCGTGTTCCTGGTGGTCTTCTCCAGCACTTAGAGATTCCTCAGTGGAAGTGGGAGGACATCTCAATGGACTTTGTTACAGGTTTACCTCGAGCTCCGGGAGGACATGATGCTATATGGGTGGTAGTGGATCGTTTAACTAAATCGGCCCACTTCATAGCAATCAAGGAGTCGAGCTCAGTGGAGGTTTTGTCGAGGCAGTATCTGGAGGAGGTGGTGAGGCTTCACGGAGTTCCTAAGACGATCATTTCTGATCGAGACCCTCGTTTTACATCGAGGGTGTGGAGAGGTCTCCAGCATGCTTTTGGCTCTCAACTATGCCTTAGCACTGCTTTTCATCCTCAAACGGATTGTCAGACAGAGCGAACCATCCAAACTCTTGAAGACATGTTGCGCTCTTGTGTTCTTGATTTTGGAGGTTCATGGGTGAAGCACTTACCTTTGGTAGAGTCCGCTTACAATAATAGTTTTCACTCTACCATCGGCATGGCGCCGTTTGAAGCCTTGTATGGCCGGCCATGCCGTTCTCCATTGTGCTGGACTGGGGTCGGAGAGTCAGCAATTCTCGGACCAGAACTAGTGCAGAATACGACGGAGATGGTTCAAGTGATTCGTGAGAGGATGAAGAAAGCACAAGATCGCCAGAAATCTTATGCTGATCAAAGGAGGAGACCGTTAGAGTTTAATGTTGGGGATCATGTGTTTCTGAAGGTGACTCCCCGTCGTGGGCAGCGAAGGTTTGGTCGCGGAAGTAAGCTTTCTCCCCGTTTTGTTGGGCCTTTCGAGGTGTTAGCTCGTGTTGGAGCTGTGGCATATCGAGTAGCACTTCCCCCTCGGATGAGTGGGATACATGATGTTTTTAATGTATCGTAGCTCCGTCATTATCTTCATGATGAATCTCATGTTATCGATTGGGGAGAGATCGATATTGATGATGATGCAACCTTCGAGGAGCGACCTGTGGAGATCCAAGACCACAAGGAGAAGGTGTTGCGTGGGCGTTCTATTCCTTTAGTTCGTGTCTTGTGGCGACACGGTGGCATGGAGGAGAGTACCTGGGAGCGTGAGTCACATATACGTGCTCAGTACCCAGAGTTGTTTAATGTTTAACTCCTTTCATATAATGATGGACCTTTCATGTTTTATTTATGTACCTTTGATGCGATGTTATGTTTGAATTGTTTTTATGGGTTGTTTGTTCTCGGATGTCGTAGTTTTATTCCAGATTTTGAACAACTCATGATGGTTTTCCCCTGAGAGGTATCTTATGGGGTGGTTGTTCGGACCCCTCTTTTCTTCTGGGTTGGTTTTTAATTCTCGAGGACGATAATGTTTTGAGAGGTATCTAATGTAATGGCCCGGACCTCTCTGGTCCATTACTTTGTGAAATGTTGGTGTTGGAGGTGTTCCGGGAGGTCAAGGGTCTTATCCCCAACACTTTGCCAATTTTCCGGTTCTGTGAACAGTGTTTCCAATTTTATGAACAGTAACAGATCGGTGAGACAGATCAGTTTCACAGATCGGTAGCACGGATCGGTAGCACAGATCAGTGAGACAGATCAGTCTCACAGATCGGTGAGACAGATCAGTTTCACAGATCGGTGAGACAGATCAGTTTCAGAGATCGGTGAGACAGATCAGTTTCACAGATCGGTGAGACAGATCAGTTTCACAGATCGGTGAGACAGATCAGTTTCACAGATCGGTGAGACAGATCGGTTTCACAGATCGGTGAGACAGATCGGTTTCACAGATCGGTATCACAGATCAGTGAGACAGATCAGTTTCACGGATCGGTGAGACAGATCAGTGAGACAGATCAGTGAGACAGATCAGTTTCACAGATCGGTGAGACAGATCAGTTTCACAGATCGGTGAGACAGATCAGTTTCACAGATCGGTGAGACAGATCAGTTTCACAGATCGGTGAGACAGATCAGTTTCACAGATCGGTGAGACAGATCAGTTTCACAGATCGGTGAGACAGATCAGTTTCACAGATCGGTGAGACAGATCAGTTTCACAGATCGGTTACACAGATCAGTTTCACAGATCAGTGAGACAGATCGGTGAGACAGATCGGTGAGACAGATCGGTGAGACAGATCGGTGTGACAGATCAGTTTCACATATCAGTTTCACAGATCGGTGTGACAGATCAGTTTCACAGATCAGTTTCACAGATCGGTGAGACAGATCGGTGAGACCGATCGGTGTGACAGATCAGTTTCACAGATCAGTTTCACAGATCGGTGTGACAGATCAGTTTCACAGATCAGTTTCATGTACAGTAACGGTGGGTGAACAGTGTTTCCAGACTCCTACAGTTTTGCCCCTTTTGACGTTTCCTTTGACGTAAAATACATTTAAAGCCTTATTTTAAGGGCTCTTAAGGCCGATTCAATTGCCATAAATCCTATATTAATTATTCCTAAGGCTTGGACTGTTTCACTTGGTCAAACCGCGTGGGTTAATACGATCCGTTTTTAATGGAGAATTAACCAGATCTTAAACCGTCACCTCGTTAAATCTTAAAAAGGGACGAGATATCATTCTCCCTTGTTCCTTCCCTTTTGTTCTTAACTAAGAGGCGCTAGAACCTTTCAATCCTTTCCTTTGGAGTTGCACAAACAACCTTTACTCCTAGGATCAGTTCCGCTCTGTTGGATGCAACCGAGCCGTGTCGATCAATCTTCGAGATAAGCATCCTCCGGTGGATGCAGTTGTCGCGAGGGGAGGATCATGACCTGTTCTGTGGATAAAGGACGTCGAGAACTCTTCGAGGTAGGGGATTCATGGCTTCTCTAATTATATATGTGCAATCGTAGAATTAGCATGATTTATTCCATTGGATCACAATGAAATTGACCTAATTAAATACTTGAACCGGATTAAAAGAATTGGTTGATCGCATGCTGTTGCTTTATACCGTGATAACGGTTTGCCTCATGTTTTCCTAGATATAGTGATATCTATGTTTTCTTTGATTTATTGTTCGTTCATGATTGAAATTGATAATGAACGTAAAGCCGGAATTAATTGTTGATTAATTGGCTAAAGATAAAGAGGCATGTAAATTAATCTGGTTGTTGTCGTTGTTGTAGTTGTTCTAATTTGAGGATAATCAAATTAGGGAAGTAAGCATGGTTATTTAATTGTGATAGCTTACTGATTAGGTATCCATGATTGGAACCTACGAATAACAAATCTGTCAATTCAATATGGTTTAGAGAACAGATTATGTGGGAATTTCAAAAAGGGTTATGAGTTACCCTCTTGTTTGTTAAAGGGCCGAGAGCCCATTTTGTGATGTTTGTTTTCCTGCTGCTTGTGCTGTGATGTGAGCCTGGATGGTTGTTGTGATATGTGGAGGCATGGAGGCCTTATAGTTGTGGCAGCGGATGATGCCTAGTGTGGCGAGATGCATCGGTTTATGCATATGGGTGTCAGGGAGGACACCGGGGGTGATGGAATGGGACGGATGTGGTTGCTGGTTGCTTGTGGTTTTCTTGAATGTTAATCTGCTTTGCTTTTCCCCACTGCTCAAGGCAGCTGGTCTTGCTTACCCTCATTCTGAAGGAGGCGAAGACACGCGGGGTATGCCACGTGCTTTCCGTGTTTAGCCTCTCGATGGAGGATGGGTCTATGCTCTTTCTATAGGCGGCAAAGACTCGACGGGTAGTATATCTACTCACCGTGTTGAGCCTCCTTTGTGTTTAGAAGCATAGGAAGTTTTTCTAGAATGCCTGGGAATGTGGAAAAGTATTTCTGTATTGAATGTTTGATTAAATGGTGAAAATCCACGGGGATGGAGATTCTAGAATTTAAAGGTGATGTGAATCTTAAAAAGGAGCAGTTGTATTGAAAGTGACGCCATTTCAGTTTAATGTGGAATTGTTCAATCTTAATTAATGTTTAAGGAATTAATTAATGTACAGTGCAACTGATAAATGAGAATGGAGTAATCTAATAAAGCTCTTCAATTGGTTGTGTGCTTATAGGATACCTAGTCTTAGAAGTAGCAGCCTGGAGTCTGAGAGACGTTAGCTGTAGTTGTATCTAAGACTAGGTAATGCCCATAGTGTGGATGTGAGTTACTTATATACTCTGTACTTTTTGTGTTTCTATACGCTACTCCACCCTGTCGGTAAGGGCAACTGACACCCCGGGGATTCTGAGCCCTGGGGGGGTGTTTTCCCCAACATTCTAATGGGAGGTTGAATGGCTGACTACCCCCTTTGGCCCCGCTCTCTTCTCTTGGTAGATCTTAGTGCTGGTAGGCACAGTGGTTAGTTTTACCCATATATGTGTGTAGAGGGCTGTAATGGCTTGTGGTTATTTCACACACATATATTCTGGATATAGTATCCTATGGACTACTATAGGTGTAACGTGTATAGGCTGTGATGGCTTGAGGATCCTTACTCGGTGTATGGGCTGTAATGGCTTCAGGTATAATACCCGATGTATGATACACGTTATGAGAGCTGTGGTGGCTCCCAGAAACTACCTGGTTACTTTTGGTTGTGAGGATTGTGTGGAGCTTAGCCCAGGTGTCTGCGGGCAAGCCTATGTGGTGCACGTGGTGCAGATTGTGGAGCTTGACCCATGTTGATACGGGCAAGCCTTTGGAGAGAGATGCACAGGACGTATGTCGTTGGGGCAAAGCGGCAAACCAGTGGGGAAGTAGTAGCGGGGTACCCTTGACATTCTTTACTATATGCTATATTCTTGTATGTGTTACTTGGTGAGAGTAGCCATGGTGAGGTTGGGAACATAGTATACCTGTTTAGGTGACGAGTTAGTTTCACTTGTTGTTCACTGGGATTTAGCATGCTTTCTTTACTTTTACACGAGAGGCTTGGGGAGGATCCTACTGAGTATACTGTTATACTCACCCTATGTACATATAAACTGTTTTTCAGGTCACTTGGAGCAGGTTGGAGATCAAGTTGGTTACTACTAGCTTGCGGTTGGAGGAGGAGTTGTTCGGGCTTGTGGTCGCTGCCGTTTTACTTTCTTTTGGGTACTTTTAGTTTCCCCTTTCAGTTGTAGTACTTTTTCATGACATTTCATATATGTACTTGGGTTTCTTTTACATTTCAGTTATGAGTTGGAGTTGGTTGGATTCTATTCTATCTCTCTCTTCTGCATGTGTTCTCTTAGAGGGTAATGCCTCCCATTTGTGTGTGTACTATACCCTCGGTGCTAGTCGCCAACCCGGGGCCTACTGGAGGCGGGACTCGGGGGTCATTATCTCCCTTTTCACATTGCCGGCCCAGGAGGGGTACACTTTGTGGGGAGGGGGTCGTGACAGTTATAATTATTTAATGTTAAAAATGATATAATTAAAATAACTAATATTATAATTATTGTGTATTTTTAAAAAAATTATTAAAAAATTTTATTTACATTTATGAATCTAATGTAATTATTTAGTAAATAAAAAAATATATCAACTCTATCTTAAATGGAATTTTATTCTAAATATGAATAACAACACATTATGTTATAAAAATGTTTTTATATACAAATAGTTTTTTATATATTTTTATGTTTTCATTTTAAAGATAAATTTACTATTTTTAAAAATTTTATTATATTTAATGGAGTTAAAATATATAATAATAACATTTTAATTAGGTAATATGGACCATATAATTATTATGAACTAAAATATGATACCACGATAAATATTGAGTTACTTTGGTACATGTAAATTTAGGTAAAAGTATTTAAATAAGTGGTAGATAGATTAAATATCATGGAACCCTATCAAAGAAATATTTAATGATAAATATATTGTCCATTACTATTCCCATCTCCATTAACTTCAACTTTTAATTATTTACCCTTTAAAATGACATCCTTATACACTAAGGAATGAATATTTTTGGAAATTCTACTCAAAACTCACAAATATGAGGACCCCTCATATCTCCCAAACTATCCATTTAGACCATTAAATTAACACTTAAATTTGATCCCATTTAACATAAATTCATTACTTATTAAATTTTTAAATGTTTCATGTTCCAAGAATGAATATTAAATTCATTATTCCAAAGGAACATATGTCGATAAGGAGAGAATTCATCAATTTATTTTCAATGTCATTGTCTAAAATTTTTAATTCAATTATAATATAAAAAAAATTAAAATTATTATTATAAACACTATTGGAAAAACTACCTATACCCACGGTCCATGTCAAACCATCCTCCATGCTGTCAATGTCTTCTTCCCATGGTTTAAAACTCGTGGGTAAAAAATGAGAAATCTGCCGCCACTAAGACTTGAACCAGTGCCACAGCACGACCGGAGGAATTATCCAAATGGACTCCACCACTTCAGCCAAGGTACTTATATGAATATATATCTTTATTTTTAAATATATATTAATCTGTGAGCGTATTATGAAAAAATTATGCCAGCGGGTTTCGAACCTACGTCAAATGCAAAATACATAAACTGACCTAGCGCTTAACCAACTATGCTAACACGAATATGCTATTTTAAAGCAGCATTTTTAATTATATACTAATCTCTGTCTCGGTATTAAAAAAAATAATTCAGCGGGATTCGATACCACAACCGCTACAACATTTGCACAACACATAACCAACCAAGCCGCAGATTTAATTGTTTAATAAATTTCGATCAACTTATATATATTACTTCAAATCATGGGTATTAATTTTTCCCGCCAAATTGTTTGTTATCTTCCCACGCATTTTTTTCAACCGTGTAAGCTATCCCCACGGTTCTAATAAACCGTGGAGATAGCCCTTCGGAAAAAAATCTATCCCCATAGTTTTTGAAAAACTGTGGGGATAGGCCTTTAAATAAATACCTATACCGACGGTTTAACAAAACTGTGCGTCTATTCCTTTGAAAAAAACTCTATCCCAATGGTTTTAGAAAAACCGTGAGTATAGGTGACCAATACCCACGATTTTCTGGAACCGTGGGTATAGTTTCCCACACTATACATATACCCACGGTTTTCTTAAACCGTGGGTATAGAGCAACTCTATACCCACGGTTTTGTGAAAAACCGTGGGTATAGGTCTATTTTCCAGTAGTGAAAATTTAATTATGTGACATTATCTTCATAATGTATTTCATTCTCATGAACCAGTGAAAAAATAACAATCAAATGAATACAAAACTATATAAATATTTAGAACATAATTATTGGACTATCGGGACTAATATGAGAATGTTAAAATTTATATTAAAGAACATTGAATGACCTCTTCATTATGAAATTTGTACTAAATAATCAATATTACAAACAAATAATAATGATAATAAACTACTACTATATAATATATATATATATATAATGAATGATTATAATTGAAGTGTATAAACGGTTCTATATATAAATATGGATATGAAATAATTGATTAATATTATACTCTTGATTATGAATATGGTTAATGTTATTTTATGGATATAAAAGGTAAATTTAATGTCAATTTATACTTCACGTTATAAAAAAATTATATGTAAACTTCTATAATGAAATTTTTTATGTTTTCTATAAAACAAATATATTTATTTCCATTGTAGATATTTAGGGGATTTTAGTGTATACTCACAATTTCTTCTCCATTTGATTCAAAATTCCATTGAAATGATATTTTTATGTAGATCTAACCTTGTCTATCTTTCTTATCACGAATCATTCTCATCTATTTCCATATTTGTTATTTTTTAATGGATGTCCCATATCACTAATTTCAATATTAAATAAGGTATTTTTTATTATAAATTAAATTATTTATAGTCTATTGAAACGATTCTTTAATATTCGTTCACCTGAGATATTTTCTATAGTTTATTCATTATATAGAAATGTTTGAAAATAATCTTCATTTCCCAATGCTTTCGATAAGGATGAATTTTTAATCTTTTACAATTATATTCCAATATGACATACTTTCTTAATATTTATATTTTTCTTAAGTAACACTAAAATGACCCCGTTCCGAAATTGTATACCCTTTTAGGCCAATAAAGGGAGAAGAGAGTATGGGATACCCGAGCCCTGCCCCAGTAGGCCCTAGGATAGGGAGTAACACCAAGGGTATAGTAAACACACACATGATAAGAATTACCATTAAATAAAACATGTGAGAAAGATAAATATAAAACAATGTGAAATAAAATATGGATCATACTATCATATGAAAGAAAATCCATGTTTTCATATGTAAGTTCATGCAAGAACTACTACATCTAAAAGGAAAACAACAAGTACCAAAAGAATGTTAACAAAGGTAGTGACAATGAATCCCAAACATCCCCTACTAATCCCCAATCTTGTACTAACCTGCTTGATCACCAACCCACTCCAACTGACCAAAAAAACAATTTATATATTTGTATGGTGAGTATAAAAGTATACTTATTTGGATCCACCCCATATCCTATAATATAAAATATTATGAATGCATTCTAAATCTTAGTGAACAATAAGATAAACTAACTCATCACCTAATCACGAATACAAAGATCCCAACCTCACAAAGGATACTATAACAAAATTTCACATATAGTATAATATAATATAATAACTAATATCTAGGGTACCCCACTACCATATCCCTTCTGGATTTCCAATCATCCCCCGTGTTGTACATCATGTGCATCTCTCTCCAAAAGGTTATCCCATAAACACATGGGTGAAGCACCATAATGTACACCTTGTGTAACACACCAGCACATCCCCATAACCGAAAGGAAATAGTTAGATTCTGGTAAACACCATTTCCCATATAATATATATCATAAATAAATTATTATTCATTAGGATATCACAACCCATACACCGTGTAAATATCCTCAATCCATTAAAACTCTACATGTTATACCAATAATATTCCTTAGTAAATTGATTCAATAATACATGTGTGTGAAACAAAAATAGGAAATTACATCATTCTATTTTGATATTTTGGGAAGAATAACTCACATTCATACTAGAACTATTAACTACTATGTAATGAGAGATGGGCCAAAGGCGGTAGTAATCTATCCATCCTCCCACCGAGATTTTTTGGTAAACACACCCGAGGCTCAGAATCCATGGGGTGTAAGTTCCCAAAACCAAATGGGTGGATTTTCAAATAAAAAATCATATGATATTATATATATCACAACCACATTATGTGAATAACATAATATCAATCTCAAGTGCAGCTAACTTCCCTAAGACACCTAGCTACGACAGCTAACGCAAGATATCCTATAAGTAGACAATCATTTAAAGAGATACATTAAATTATTTAACTCTATTTAATCAGTTTCAATTTATGTTAATTTATTCTTTAACCATTAATTATAATTTAATTTTTTTAAAGAATATTACATTTCCATTGCAACAATGTTTCATTCCATCATTGAATCCCTATACTGGCTGCACATCATCTCATAATTATAACTATAGCATTGAATCCATGAAATCTCTAACACATTGGGATAAACATTTATTCATTCTTTTACACCATTATATTCATTATTACCATTTACACTAGAAAAACATCTTTACATACCAAACATGGTAAACAACAATGAACACAATCTACCTCATGCAATGGGGAATGAAAAGAAGATAAAAATACTCATCATCCAAATAACATATTAAAAAAGAATCCAACTTTCTTATAAATGTGTAAGACAAAATTAATCTTCTTCATTGATCATCGGTTCCCTACACATCACCCACATGCATATACAAATGAATCCATCCATAAAATGAGTCATCTACATACAAAAAATTGAGCTCCTCTTCATATATACCACACCACCCATATAGGATCACTCATCCCAGGTTCACATCATAATTACTAGGAAATAATCAAGGAAAAAATAGGGAAACTTGTCCCTAAAGACAAGGCATTTATGCTTATCAAAAAATTATATATCATGTCTTAAATTAACATTGAACTCGACCATTATAAGAAAATGGTAAAAATACTCCCCAAAAGGCATTTTCTTTTATCACACAACTGATTCTTATTCCATCTTGTATTAACAGATTCATTATTTATAGGTCTCAACTATGGGAAACAAAATTAGAAATTTAGTAAATGATTAGAAAACAAATTAAAAAATTTATTTAACATTATTTTAATTCGTTTACCAACAAATATCATTATGCTCCAGATATTTATTCATGTTTATTAGCACATGGAAGAAGAATTCATTTAATAAAACTTGCAGCGTCAAAACTACAACAAACTTGATTAATTAAACACACCTCTTTAGAATTTTCACCAATTAATTAACAATTAATTAAATATTTATGTTGTTTAAAAATTACAAATGCTAATATCCAAATAATATAATAATATAAATTTCAAAAAATCTGGAGAAACAATATTCAAACCATTATCAGAGTACAAAATAGAAACACGTCCATGATATCAATAACAATTCATTAACCCAGTTTAAGTAATTATTAAGAAAATTTCCTTATGATAAAATGGGGAAATATTTATAGATTTTGTATTTTATGAAAAAATAGAGAACAAAGGAACCCCCTACCTCAAAATGGTTTTAACATTCTCTACACAAAAATGGACTACTGTTGTGGATGTCAATCACCTCTCCTGCTAGAACTACAATGACCCAATGATGTCATTCCCCAAAAAGACAAACAATGAACAAAAAACTCATTTATATAACATGGAGATCAAGATCCATAAAATGGAAATGAATACTGGGGGGAAACATATCAAATAACCATCATGAATAGAGGTAGAATATAATTGTGTTCAAGGACAGGTCACTACGGATTGAAGGAGGGAAGATAATAATCAATACTTGAAGATAGAATCACCAAAATTTTGAATGTGGATTTTCTCTGTTTCCTAGAATTGGGATATAGGTTCTTCATCCTTAGGTATTGACAATACTATATGAAAAAAAAATGTTAAAATCATACAATATTAGTGATTCACATGATGTGTAATCCCCTAATAGTCATGTACTATTTTGGGTATTATTTTTAATGAAAATCATCTTATATTTTTATTATTTGACCCTGAAGTCATACATGTTTTGAACCTAACATACATAATGTGTAATGATTAAATGACCTATAATTCCTCCTATTTGTTGAATTTTTAACAAAACTCTTCCAGAATTCCCCAAAACCTCCTCCAAGCACCTCGGTAATCGTAAGCACATAAAGGTTTGATCCAATTAGATTTGGGAAATTATGTAAGATAACTCTCGAATTCATTCTTGTGATCGAGAATCCGAAACCATTTCATAAAGTGAATCCAAAAAGGTTCATCTAAATATACACCCAGTGAGACACCTCTTAATGCTATCACCATCATAGAATATTAATAAAATCAACAAAGAAATAATGTAAACACACACAAAAACAACAACTAGATCATAACCCGCCTCCCCATGGTGATATCTCTTGAATAGAGTGATCCACAACAACAATGAAGTGAAATCCATCTCATAATGTAGAAAGGGTGTACCATAATAAAAAAACAGTGTTTCAAGAGATAATATAAATAGAAAACATATTTAGGTACTGAGTGTGTAATTATAAATCACATTACCATATATTATCCTCCACAATACCATGTTTCCTTGAGAAATAAACCATGTTAATAGAATTCTGATATAACACATTCTCCTCGAAGTCTGGGATCTCTAAAATACACTCCTCAAAAGACATAAAATACTTATCATTGATCCCCCCCAATCGATGACTTCAGAGTCGCTATGATGTCAACCACAGAGTTTCAACCCATTAGAAACTTCATCTATCTATATCATCTATAGGGGATGTTCTATCTGAAATGCCTTGATACCAACAAGAGTTCACACATCGAAATGCCCTACAAAACAGGGAGAAATCTTACTCCCATGACAAAAACATTCATTTCACACGAAGTGGAAAAACATTTATGAACACATGATCCCCATAATTAAACTCTAGAGGCATCCTCTTATGATCATAATATGATTTTTTAAAATAATGTTCCTATTTAATTTTCTTAGGAATAACCTAAACCATCTCTATTCTATTCTGTAAATGTTCTGATCAAAAAATTGAAAACTCTCTATCCCAAGTATAGAACAAAAGATAATGGAATGTTCTTCCATACAATGATCCTAAGGGAACTATACGAATAATGTATTGAAAAAAATTGTTTAAAAAACTACAACATTTGAAGGTTATTCATCCAAAAACCTTTAATATCTTGTACACAAGAGTGCATCAAATCATCTTGAGTTTGGATGGTCCACTCTATCAGATTGTTTATCTGTAGATGAGAATCAATGTTAAGATATAGAAGATAACCAAAATAATTCTATAGAACTCACCAAACCCTGGAAGTAAAATGAGGATCTTGATCATAAATTATCATTCTTGGACCCCTGTAGAGCCTCACAACCTCCAATAGATACAACCTCAACCAAACTACTCTTTAGATTTACACCATGATCATTAAAACGTTTGATTATTTTTTCCAACGATAAACTACCACCCATGTAGATTCCAAGCCTCCACAATATTGAGTTAAAATGGTAATAATTTCCATTGATATTCCCTCTGACGTCCACATTCACCATCTAATTTCTAGAGAAAACCAATAGAACACGGTGACCAGCCTTCACCTTATGGAAAACTTAACATTGAGATATGAACTTTGTAAATGCACACATAAACCGTGGCCACCAAAACAGACCTATGAGATATTGGTATGTCATTTTCATGCTAGGATGTACCACCCAAGGTTAACCATGGAACTCTATGAGAATCATTTCATACATCAAAAAAGGAACAAAAATCAATTCCCGAAATAACATGGTGTTGTTGATTTTTAGACCAACCTGTAGGGTACTCCCCGAAAATAGTACGGTATCTCAATACCTCCACCTCAAGATCCCCAAACTATGATTCCTCCACCTGGTTCACCTAAAATTACAAAAACATCACATGAAATAATAAAACTTTTACCCTTGAATCCTCCCATATATAGTAGAAACACATACTGATCATCCATAACTCCCTATAAATCACATAATTCATGCACTACATCAATATAATAATTCTCAGTCAGCACATCATCTATGAAATTCACCATTCCATGAGAATACAAAATATCAAATTTTTAATCATAAATTAACTCCATCCACCAAAACTAGCGAGAGTTCAAGTCACAGTGGGTAGAATCATACCTTATGCTTTCATAATTAGTGAATTCCACAAAACACTCAACAATGGGGTAATTTCTCCACATCTTCTGAAAAAAAACTATCACCTTCAACTAGATATTTTGGGGCACATAGTAATGATCACAACATTGTAACTACTAATACCCATAAGAAATTACTGATATCTTCTACATTAGAGAATATCCAAAACCAAGTGTGAAGTATCACATAAAACCTACGATTGAACTCCTTCTATTGGAAAATAAATCACTAGATAACTGAACAACTTATCCTTCATATACTCAAAAGCTAGATGCCACAGATCAGTCCATAAGGACATTTAAACCATTATGGTCAATGTAGTCAATGGAGTCATAACCCAAGGTAAATTTTCAATGAACCTCATGAAATATCATGCAATACCAAGGAAACTACAGACCTATTTACTTGTCTTGTGAGCCTCCAAATACATAACTACAATTATCATCGATGGATCCAAAACTAAAACCTATTGGGATATAACATGCACCATGAAACATGATTCTTGTTCAAATAACTCACACTTTTTATTCTTCTGAGACAACTAATTTTTATGAAGAACACTCAAAATAGCATAAAGATGATTTGTATGTTCCTCCTCGAACATTAAATACACATGTATTTTATCAATGAAAACCACCACAAAAATATCCAATAACTCATGGAATATAGTTTTAATTAACCCCAATAACAAAGTATGAGAATTATTTATACTGAACTATGTAACAATGAACTCATAATTCCCATGATGAAATATAAAGTATTCATCAGGCTTGTCTCATCCTTCACACAAATATGATGATATTCAAACCAAAAATCAATCTTTTAGTACCAAATTACACCCTTTAGTAGATCATGTAAATAATAAATCCTTGGAAGAAGATAATTTTTCCTCTCTGTCACATGGTTTTAATGATGATAGTTGACCCCCAATAGAAAACTACCTTCAACCTTCATCATGAACAAAACTGATGCACCCCATGGAGGTACACACGACCAATGGATGCCATACTACAATATTAAATCGATCAATTTACACATCTCTTGAATCTAAAATGTCTTAATCATACACATATACATCATGATTGAAGACACTCCTTGTAATAGTTTGATCCCCTACTTGATTACTTGTTGAGGGGGTAATGATACAACCTCCTCTAGAATGACATATAGGTACTCATATATAACCCTTTGATACAATTATTGTTGAATCTCTGATGAAATAATCATCATATAATCAATTAAGGATTATATAGATAGAACACATCTCTGATCCATCTAAGGGTCTCACACACTAACAATCACTGTTGATACTCCATCAGCATTGAATAACACAACCTTTATACTGATGAAACCCAATATATCCTCAACCAAATACATTTATCTGTACTACGGATGATATCATATGGTTGTATCATCAAACAAATAAAAATATCTAATATAGGTACATCCCCAGCACTAGATCATAGTCTCTAAATACATCAACCGACTTAGCTCGGCCTCTATCTAGCGTAGTCTACACCACGGGGACTCAATATATCTCTTATTAAAGTCCCATTTAATATATAAGGAAATATCATATGAATGAGTGGGTCTATCCTAGACCAAATAAGTCATTCACCCAAGTTGAAAACAAGAAAAGGGTACTAGGAATGATGTCTAGCTCACCTGGTGATAGCACCAATAAAACCTGAAGCTGACCACTACCTACTCCATGACCTCCCTAACCAGGATAATGACCACATATATGGTTTTTATAATTCATTAGTAGATGGGTAGTGTCACTAGGTTTCCCTTTTCCATCCCCATCTACTCTATGATAATCCCATATTGGAGAAATGTGATATTTTTTCCTCTGATGAAACATCCTCAGTGGACTATCCTTTCACGAGACAACTAGGGTGTCATGACACCCTCCCCATAAACAATATCCCTCCTGGGCCGGCAATGTGAGAAGGGAGATAATGACCCCATAGTCCCACCTCCAGTAGGCCCCGGGTTGGCGACTAGCACCGAGGGTATAGTAAACACACAAATGGGAGGCATTACCCTCTAAGAGAACACATACAAAAGAGATAGATAAGATAGACACCAATCAACTCTGAATCAGAATTGGAATATAAAAGAAACCCAAGTACCCATATGAAATTTCATGCAAAAGTACTACAACAGGAAGGATAAAATTGCAAGTATCCAAAATTAAGTAAAACAGCAGCAACCACAAGCCCGAACAGCTCCTGTAACCCCAAGCTAGTAGAAACCAGCTTGATCTCCAACCTGCTCCAATTTACCTGAAAACAGTTTATATATATATAGGTTGATTATAACAGTATACACATTAGGATCCTCCCCGAAACCTCTCATGAAAATGTAAATAAAGGATACTGAATCATAATGAACAACAAGTGAAACTAACTCATCACCAAACTAGGTATACTAAGTTCCCAACCTCACCATGGAGACTCTCACCAAGTAACAAATAAAAGAATATAACATATATAATTGAATATCATGGGTACCCTTCTACTAATTCCCACTAGTTTTCTACTATGCCCCATCGTTGCACAACCTAAGCATCTCTCTCCAAAAAGGCTTGCCCGCAGACACCTGGTCGAAGCACCACAATCTGAACCTCGTGCACCACAAAGGCTTGGCCGCAGACACCTGGGTGAAGCACCACACCATCCTCAAAACCAAAAGTAACCTGGTATGTTTTGGGAACCACCACAGTCCGCATAACGTGTATCATACATCGGGTATTATACCTCCACCCTTTACAGCCCATACTCCGAGTAGGGATCCTCAAGCCATCACACCCTATACACGTTACAACTATAGTAGTCCATAGGATACTATATCTATAATATATGTGTGTGAAATAACCACAATCGATTACAGCCTTCTACACACATATATGGAGAAACTAACCATGGTGCATGTTGGCACAAGTATCTACCAAGAGAAGAGAGCGGGGCCAAAGGGGGTTGTCAGCCATTTGTCCTCCCACCAGAATGTTGGGGAAAACACCACCCCCCCAGGGATCTGAATCCCTGGGGTGTTATTTACCCTTACTGATAGGGTGGAGTAGTGTATAGAAACATAAAAAGTAGAGAATATATTATATCTCACAACCACACTATTGGCATTACCTATTCATAGACACAACTACAACTAACATCTCTCAGACTCCGGGATGCTACTTCTAATACTAGGTATCTTATATGCATAAAACCATTTGGAGATCTTTATTAGACTACTTCATCCCCTTTTTTATTAGTTCCACTGTACGTTAATTAGTTCTTTAAACATTAATTAATGATGAAAAATTTAACATTAAATATAATTAGCATCACACCCAATATGCATTGTACCATCCAAATTACTACCTTTTTCATTATGTTCCAGCAACTCCAACCCCATGAGTTATCCCCATTTATTCAATTGTTCATTACAGAATTACATTCCCATATTCCCGGGTGTTCTAGAAATGGATTCTATGCTACTAAACACAAAGGTCTCAACATAGTGATTAGATGTACAACCCGTTGAGTCTTTTCCGCCTATAACAAGAGCGTAGACCCATTATCCCTTGAGAGGCTAAACACGGAAAGCATGTGGCATACACCGTGTGTCTTCACCTCTTTCAGAAGAAGGGAAAGAAAGACCAGATTCCTTGAGTAGTGGGGAAAAGTAAAGCAGATAATCAACCAAAGAATACACAAGCATCCAAGAATCACATCCATAACATTCCATCATCCCTAGTGTCCTCCCCGACACCCACATGAATAATCCGAAGCATCTCGCCACTATAGGCATCATCTGTTGACACCACCAAAAGTCTCCATGCCTCCACATATCTCAAAATCCATCAAGGATCACATCACAAAACAAGAGGTAGGAGAAAAAAATCACATCAATGGGCTCTTGGCCCTTGAAAAATCAAGAGGGTTACTCAGAACCCTTTTAGAAATTATCACACAAGCAGTTCTTTAATACATCTTGAATTAATAGATCTATTAAACGTAGGTTCCAAATTTGGGAAACCTAATTAGTAAGCTATCAAAAATAATTAATCATTCTTAATATAATAATTTTATTAACATCAAATTACAATTAAAACCAGATTATTTCTCATGCCTCTTTATCTTTAGCCAACATTTATTAATTAATCCCAGTTTATGTTCATTACTGATTTCCATCGAGAACAAACAGTTGAACAAAGCAAGCATAGATATCACACTATCAAGAAAAACAAGAGTCAAAACCGTTTGATAGATATCAATTTATTTATCTTGTTTAAATATTTATTATGTCAATTCCATTTTGATCCCCTGGGATAAAATATGCTAACGATACAGTTGCATGTAAAATAAGAGAAGCAATGAATCCCTTACCTCAATAATTCATGACGTTCTTTATCCACACAACGGGTCACAATACTCCTCTCCTCAAAACTACATACACCAGTGGATGCCACGGTACGACAACACCAAACAAACCCCAGGAAAAATACATTAGAATCATGGAGACTACATGGTATAATATGGAAGGGAGAAACAGGAGAAGATGATCCCCAAATGAATGACAATAAAAAATAACATATATGGTAGATTTACCGACACTGCACGGTTGCATCCAAAATAGAGCAGATCCAATCGGAGGAGTAGGTTTTTATTGTGAATCTCCTAAAGGCATCTCATAGCCAATAACAAAGAGGAAGAACATGTGAGGATGATATCTTGTCCCTTTTGAAGATTTAATGGGGCGATGGTTTAAGATATTCTAAATTCTCCATTAAAAGCAGATCGCATTATCCCATGTGGTTTGACAAAGTAAAAACACCCCAAGCTATAGGGATAATTAATATACGATTTATGGAATTTGAATCGACCTTAAGGTCCTTAAAATAATGCTTTAAATGTATTTTCCGTCAAAGGAAATGTCAAAGGGGAAAAACTGTAGGAAGTTAGAAACACTATTCACCTACTATAAATTTGGAAGAGGAAAGAAAAGGTCACCATTAGACCTCACCGTTAGAGGTTACTGATAGACCTCAATGTTAGAGGTTACCGATAGACCTCACCATTATAGGTTACCAATAGACCTCACCATTTGAGGATATTGATACACCTCATCGTAAAAGGTTACCGATAGACCTCACTATTAAGTCTACCGATCTGGAAACATTGTACACCTATAGATATGGAAACACTATACAAGTCTAACGATCTGGAATCCCTGTACATGTCTACTGATCTAGAAACTTTGTACCAGTCAACCGATCTGGAAATACTGTGCAAGTCAACTGATCTGGAAACACAGTACATGTCCACCAATCTGGAAACAATTGAAAAGTCTACCAATAGACATCACCAATAGACCTCACTGATAGTAACACTATTCACTGAACCTCTCCGATAGATACATTGTTCACCTATTGATATTATTCATAAAACAAGAAACACTATACATGTATACCGATCTGGAAACACTGTACAAGTCTACCAATCTAGAAACACTGTACAAGTCTACCGATAGACCAAACCGATAGACCTCACCGATAGAAACAATATTCACTAACCCTCACCTACCGATTCTGTTCATAAAACTGGAAAAACTGTTCATAGAACTGGAAATTACGCAATGTGTTGGGGATAAGTTACCTTGACCTCCCAGAACACCTCCAACACCACATTTTCCCAAAGTAATGGACCGGAGTTGTCCGATCCATTACATCAGATACCTCTCAAAACATTATCATACTCAAGAATTCAAAACCAACCTAAAGAGAGAGAAAAAATGGGGTCCGAACAACCACCCATCGAGATACCACTCAAAAGAGAGAAATCCACAAAAGGAACAAAAGAAGATCATAAATAAAACATGAAATGTCTAACCATGAAGGAAACATCATTACGTGAAAAAAATTAATCATTAAACAACTCTAGGTACTTAGCACATATCAGTGACACACGTTCCCAGGTACTCTCCTCCATGCCACTATGTCACCAAAAGACAGGAATTAAGGGGATAGAACACCCACACAACACCTTCCCCTTGCGGTCATGGATTTCCACAGGTCGCTCCTCGATGGTCGCATCATCATCAACATCAATCTCTCCCAAATCGATAACATGAGAGTCATCATGAAGATAATGAAGGAGTTTTGATACATGGAAAACATCATGTGTCTGACTCATATGAGGGGGAAGTGCTACTCGATACGCCACAACTCCAACACGAGCTAAAACCTCGAAAGTACCAACAAACTGGGGAGAAATCTTACGTTCACGACCAAACCTTCACTGCCCATGATGGGGAGTAACCATCAGAATCACATGATCCCAAAAATTAAACTATCAGGGTCTCCTTCTTTGATTAGCATATGATTTCGGACGATCTTGTGCTGTCTTCATCCTCTAATGAATCACCTGAACCATCTCTGTTGTATTCTGCTCTAGTTCCAGTCGGAGAATTGCTAACTCTCCGACCCAGTCCAGCACAACGGAGAACAGAAAGGTCGTCCATACAAGGAATTAAATGGTGCTATACCAATTGTGGAGTGAAAACTGTTGTTGTAAGTTAACTCAACCAAGGGTAGGTGCCTCATCCATGATCCTCCAAAGTCAAGAACACAAGAGCGCAACATGTCTTCAAGATTCTGGATGGTTCGCTCTGTCAGACAATCTGTTTGAGGATGGAAAGCAGTGCTAAGGCATATTTGAGAACCGAAATAATGTTGGAGACCCCTCCACACACTAGAGGTAAAATGAGGATCTCGATCTGAAATGATCATCCTAGGGACTCCATGATGTCTCACCACCTCCTCCAGATACTGCCTCGACAAAACTTATACTGATCACGACTCCTTGATAGCTATGAAGTGGGCCGATTTTGTTAAATGATCTACTACCATCCAAATAGCATCATGTACTCCCAGAGCTTGAGGTAAACCGGTAAGAAAGTCCATTTAGATTTACCCCCACCTCCTCTGAGGAATCTCTAATGGATAGAGAAGACCACCAGGAACACGGTGTTCAGCCTTCACCCTATGCCAGACTCAACATCGAGACAGAAACTCCAAAACTGCATTCTTTAGCCCAGGCCACCAAAACTAACTCCTAAAGGATCAGTACATCTTTTTCACACCAGGATGTGCTGGTAAAGGTGAATTGTGGAACACTCTTATAACCATCTCGTGCAACGTCAGGGGAATGAAAATCCTTCTTAGTTACAACACTCGGTGTTGTTCATCGTCAGACCAACCATCAGGGGCCTGACCACAAACAACTTAGTTTCTCTAGACCACCACCTCATGATCTCCCAGCATGGACACATCAACAATTTGCATCAGGGGTGACTGCACAATCATCTGAAAAGGACAACCTATACCCCAACTTCTCCCATATCAATATGTAATGCTGAAAGTTCTTCTATTAATCTCCAGGAATCAACGAATTCATATACAACATATCTATGTGACTTTTGGCTTAGCTCATCAGCTACAACATTCCCTTTTCAAGGTGTATAAGGTATTTTGAAGTCGTATTCCTGCAGGAACTCAATACACTGATGCTATCGCAAGTTCATGTCCCGCTAAGAGAAAACACACCTTAAACTCTTACGATCGCTGAAAATCACTAAGTGCTCCCCAATGAGGTAATGTCTCCACATATTCAGAGAAAACACCATGGCTGCCGACTCAAAATCATGGCTAGAAGAGTTACGTTCATGGGGATGTAACTACCGAGACCCAAAAGAAACAACTGACCTCCGCTGCATGAGGAAACACCCTAGCCCCAAATGCGAAGAATCACAAAAAACATCAAACTGAACTCCCTCAGCTGGAAGACAATGAACTGGAGCACACAATAACTTCTCCTTTAGATACTCGAAAGCTTCCTGACACTGATCAGTCCATATGAACAGTTGATCCTTCATGGTCAAATCTGTTAGAGGAGTCCCAACCTGTGATAAATTGGCTACGAACCTCGTGTAGTATCCTGTGATCCCAAGGAAACATTCCTCCTATAAAATTGTATTGGGGGATTCCCAAGACACAACTGCATATATCATCAATGGATCCACATATAATCCCATTTGAGACAAAACATGACCTAAGAAACGGACTTCTCGAGCCCAATATTCACACTTCAACAACTTCCCGAACAGCTGATGTTGGCGAAGAACTCCCAAAACGGCTCGTAGAGACTCTGCATGATCCTATACAGATGTGGAGTACACAGGGATGTCGTCGATGAAAACCACCACAAACTTGTCTAGGAACTCATAGAACACAGCATTCATCAATCCCATGAACACAGTTGTACCATTCGTCATGCCGAACAACATTACAACGAACTCATAATGCCCATGGAGAAAACGGAAATCAGTCTTCAGGATATCCTCATCCTTTTCACACATCTGATGATATCCTGACCGCAAGTCAATCATTGAGAACCAAATTTCACCCTTCAGTTGATCATGTAAATCATAAATCTGTGAAAGAGGATTGCAATTCATTATTGTCAATTTGTTTTAACGGACAATAATTGACACACAACTGCAAACTGTTGTCAGCCTTCTTCACAAACAAAACCGGTGCACCCCACGGTGACAGACATGGCCAAACAAAACAATACTATAATAGACCATCAAGATGCATACATAGTTCTCGTAACTCGGAATGGGGCCATCCTATATGGAGAAATAGAGATAGGAGACGCTCATGGATGTAGCTTGATCCCAAACACAATCTCTCGTTGAGGGGGTAATGCTACAACTCTCCGGGAAAGACATTAGGGTACTCCTCTATGACCCTAGGAAACGCCAACTACTAAACCACTGAAGAACTTAGCATCAACTCAGCCATTGTGGATTATAAGGATGGAATGCGCTTATGACCCATCCGAGTATCTCGCTCACCAACAAACACCACTTGCTCTCCATCTGCACCAATTAAAAAGACCATCTTTCCGAAGCAATCCACGATAGCCTACACTGAATAAAACCAATCAATTCCGAGGATGACATCATATGGTTATATTTGTAATCATAATAAATCCCATGTTTTTTGGAAATTAATTTTAAAATAAGAACATTTTACATGCAATTATATTGCATAAACCCATATAGTGTTAACAATGTCTTTACAGTATATGGTTCATCATGTTATTTATGAATGATAAATTGGTCCATCAATAGATCATTTTCTGTATTTATTAACTCTTAAAAATTAATTTGAAAAATATAGGTTTTTTATTAATTTTAATTATCTTAATAAAATATCATTTACTGTACAATAAGAATATTGAAAATTTGGACATTATTTATAAAATTTTAAATTTAATACGTCTAAAATATGATGTAATAAAAATATATTAATGTTAAATCAATATAATATGATATATTCATCTAAAAAAATTTTCAATGTAGATAATAAATTCAATATATATCTGTATTAATAATTAAAGTATCATTTATTTTAGTCAATTATTATCTAAATTATCAATGAGTTGGCGTTTCATAAGAATTTTGAGGAAATAAACAATATATCTAAATTACTGATAAATTATTATGAAAAAATAACCCATTTATATTTCAAACGGATATGTGTAATGGAATATGTGATTTTAATTACATATCTCAATGTTTTATAAATGTTAATGGTTAGGAGAGTACCTCTTTTTTTCTTTACAAAAAATTTTATATAGCGAATAACTATTAAATAATATCCCAATAAAATATAAAATTAGAATCAAATGGGGTTTGTTTTTGAATAATTATAAATAAATGGATTTCGGAAAAGTTTCCATTTCATTTTGGTCCATAAGATTATGGTTTAGAACCTTATTAGGCTTCATCTTAGTGTAATAACCATAACTAATTTTATTCACTTCCACTAATCCTTTTTGTCAAAATTTAATTTATCTTATTAGAATAAAATGATGAATTGATTACTAAAATGTATGTTTTATTTTAAAAATTCCAATAATTGATGTTGAAAAATTATGTTTAACGCAAATTCAACAAACTTGGTGAAGAAGCAAGATTTTAAAGTCAAACATTCAAAAGTTAAACCAAGTGTTTATAAATAATTTAAATATAAAAATTATTCTAATGACCTAAATCGGATTAATATATGTATATTTTATCTATTTTATCAGTAATAACTATTTCAATATAAAATTTAACACTAATAATTATTTAAATGGAAAGATTGATTTTTAATTAAAACACAGTAAATTTAATATTCATAAAAAATGAATCATATCAGAAAAATGACAAAAAATTCACCCAAAGAAAATTCAAAATTCATAATAAAAAATGATGTTTATTTTTATAAGAAGAATTTATAGAACATTAAAAATTTTGTTTCAAAATATTTTCTCCATTAAAAGGTGAAAAAACACACCTTTGAGTGGAACACTACATACAAAGTGATGTGGTAAGAGTTATCTTATAATATATTTTTATAATATCAATATAGGAAAAAAACTAAATTTATTTCAAATGGAATAATATTTTTTTTCTTGGGGTGTCCCATTTTCCCCAAAAATATTAAAATGTATCCATGTAATTTATACAAGATCACAGAAATCAAGGGATTAATATTTGAAAATATTATTTTGGAAGAACCCACATCGTGAATATGATTAATTTAATGACCCACTAATTCCCATTGTCCTGAGAGCACAAGGAGTAATCACTTGGCCTTAAGAGACATCCCCAAGATGAAAAAGGAATTCAATAAATGCGAAAGGGTTTCAAATACAATTGTGAAATGATTTACCCCTTATTAAATAAACCAATAAACATACAAACCATAACCAAAATTTTCCCTATATGATGCATGAACAATATAATTACCACTAAATAACATTATGTATCACAAAACTACATCAGTGTGTTTTAAAAAGGAAGAGAAAACATGTATCGCAGTGAACAATGGATATAAAAATAAAGTCTCTCAATAGACCATGTGACTACATGATCCATGAGCTCTAATCTCCGCAATCACCTAATCGCCCACGTATCACAAGGTAGAGCCAAAAACATGCGAATAGGTACCTTTTCCCCTTCCCTTAATGATAACATCTACAAAAGCACCAAAGATCCAATAGAGGGATGAGTATTAAACATAGTAGGGTTTGACAAAAAATTTCCAAACTCATTCAACTACAATATAAATGTTAGAAACATTTATATAAAATAGTTAATATAAAACAATTTACCAAAAACAGTATATGACGAAATATAAACAAGTTCCAAAAACTGTTTGCAACCAACTAAAAAAACTAAATGAATCCAATTTACATTATGTTATTTTTCCAAAAACAAATAACCAAAATAAATATTATAATTTATTCTTCTTATCATTTGGAATACTCATTCCATAGTTCACAATACACCCACACATGCATGCTTCGTTTGGTATTTCCATACTCATGAGCAATCTCTCCTCCAATCACCACGTGCCCCAATGACACATTCCCCTGATCCTGGGTCACGTCCCATCTACCCCAATGGTACTTATCCCTTATTATGGTCCCGTTAAGAATGAACTCAAACCAACACAATTTATTGCAAATATTTCTGTGTTCAAAAAATGCATTCAAATAAAACTGATATTTTTTTGAAAACGAAAGCACAACCTAATTTCAAAAAACATTTAACTTTAATAAAACCTTCCATTTTATTGAAAAAATAAAATCCAATTCATGTGCTAGAATTATAGAAAAATATGCCTCTTAAAATCCATTTTTTAACCCATAGCATAATCATTTTTCTCCGACACAAAATTTTCAAGATTTCACAACCAGAACTAAAAAGGGATTCCAAAATGTAAAAAAAACAAGATACATCAATTGAACCACAAAAATTCACTTGGAATGAAATATGACCAATTATACTATGTGGATTTGATAAAAAATCCTCCTGCCTCGAAGGGTTTGGCAAAAAAACCACAATGAATGAAGAACACACTAGAAAATATGGATGATTCTCCAAGAACAAGAATTTGATCTCTTCTCTTAGAAAGATCAAAAACAAATCTCATCATATTTTTCATCCAAATACCTAGATGTACCCAAAACTGGTATAGATATTTGAAACCAAGAGAATAGTATAAGTAGATCAATGTCAAAGTATGAAATTGATGAAGAACAAATAAAAACGATAACATACCTCAAGAATATGGATTCAATTAACAAAGGGAAGACTTCAGATCACTTTCAGACTGATGGGAGAACCTTATTTGGACTTAGGTGAGGAAAAACCCATGTTAGGGATGATTTGATTCCAAAACATGGGATTTATGGAAAAAATGACTGAGTTCAAATTTTTAAGGATCTTATTCTGACTCCGCGCATGGTTTGAGAGCATTGTTAAGAAAACCCAGCACTAACCATGCATTAGTTGCTACCCGAATGGCATCCCCTTGTATGGTATTACAATACATGATCCAACCATGTGAGAGCTACTACCTCGAGATTAAACTTGCACACAGTTTTGCCACACAGTTAGGAAAACTGTGTTCTGCATGTGCGACTTCCCTTTAGCCCCCAAAACATATTCAATGTTCTCCCAACTCTCTTGACTATCACTCTTACACATTATAAATGATGACTGATTCAAATAAGGGTAACATAACAGAAACTGGTGGTAATACATTCTCCCCATCATTGCTCTTTCCATCCTCATAATGTAGAAAATCCTATCCAATCTAGAAATGTTTTGATCACTACTCTTTCATGTCCTTCTCATGTTCCAAAGCCTCTTCCGGAATTATACCATGCTGCCATAAAACCTACACAAGAATGATTATTTCTCTATGAAAGACATTCTATTTCCTATCCAAAATATGTATGAGGATATGTATACATAAAGTATTGAGATCTAGGTAAACATGATCCCATCAGATCACATGGTCAGGATGAGGCTGATTCTTTTTCAACTGGGATACATGGAACACATTATGCACAAAAATGATCCATGGTGGTAATTCCAACTGATATTTCATCTCACCATAATATTAGTGAATCTCTGAAGGGATAATGTATCTCATTAGTTACTTGACCTATTTACCAAAACAATGATTTTTATGTCTTGTATAGATCCTCAATAACAAATGAACACTCATGTCAAACAATAATGTCCTTCAACGGTTTTCCTCATACGATTTCTAATGACTCTGATCTATATCCATCCTCTTTATAATTAAATGGTTCTTCTCTACTGTTTCTTTTATAAGGATCATCCCAACTAGTGATGTTTTGCATATTTCCACCTTGCATATTGGGGAACGAAAAGGACACCCATAAAATGATTCAAAGTGATCCATTTGTATCGAGTCAATATAGGTTTTATAATATGAAAACTCACATAAAGTTATATTTTCATCACATGATCCACAAAAATCCATTACACAAGACTAAAACATTTCTTCAAATGTCACTATCATCCTATCAGACTAGTCAGTTATATGAAGATGATATGTTGTGATCATAGTCAACTTAAACCTGATTGATTTCATTAAGGATTTACAAAAACATGATGTGAACCTTGAATATCTGTCCTAGATTATTGAAACTAGCATTCCAAGCCTCTTTACCACTTCATGGATATAGATTTTTGATAGATCATCCAACTTATGAGTTTCCCGAATAAGGATGCCATGGGCGGACGTGGTTTGTTGATCCACAATCATCCATATTGAATCATGTTTCCAAACCATTATTGGAAGACCTGTAACGAAATAAATTA
The DNA here is from genome assembly GCA_963277665.1 of Viscum album. Taxonomy (NCBI): domain Eukaryota; kingdom Viridiplantae; phylum Streptophyta; class Magnoliopsida; order Santalales; family Viscaceae; genus Viscum; species Viscum album. Next base: position 605,986,923 of record OY728122.1, read on the forward strand.
TGATATTCTAACGTTTACACACTGGGATAGGTAATGCACGTAACATAACTGTAGGTCTCTAATGCTCTAATTTAACCTGATGAAATGATAAGCCTCCTGAGACGGACTCAAGAACATTACATTTCATTCCTCTCCACAAAAAATGTCCATTAAATGCATTATAAATATTCTGTGTACTAGGATGTAAAACCCTTCTTTCATGATGGTAACCATGAAGATGTTTTTCATGACAATCCATAGGTACAACCATCCATTCTCCAAATACCCAAACTGAACTACCATCAAGATGAAATCATTCATTTGTCTCCCCACCATTGAGTTTTGAAATCATAACTATACATTATATATCATATTTTTTTGCCTCTTTGACCATTTTTACAAAATCAGGAACAGGTGTAGAAAAACATAAAACCACAACATCACCTTGGTCTTCAATTTACACATACATGTCAGCTAGGGCTGACATCAAGATGCCTTAATATGATTCTCATTTCACCAACTGAGCATATGAATTTCTGCACAATGAAACATCCACGGAAATTTACTTTTCCTAATGGATAAATCAAGTAGAAGTCAAACATCTGGTGATAATCCACTCATCTCCATTTTCCTGGATTCAAATCTAGAATTGAGAAAATTTGTTTCAAATATTTGTAGTCCAAGGACACAGTAAATTCATCACCAAAGAGATAATGTACAGATGTATTCAATGCATGGATGACTTCCGCTAAATTCAAATCCTTTGTTGGGTAATTCTTCTCATGAATCCAAAATTTCCCTAATATATAAGCAATCACATGGTCTTCCTACAAAAGAACACATCCAAACCCTGATCATGAAGCATCACAACACACCACATACCCATGTCATTATTTTGTAATGATTTAGATAGGTGATGATATAGGATTAACATTTAATTCTTGGAATGGTTTTTAGCATTCTATTTTCCATTAGAACGAATCATTCTTATTTGTAAGAGCTATCATTGGCGAATATATTCATGAGAAATCAAGAAAATAGCATCGGTAGTAACCAGTTAGACTAGGAAATCATTGTATCTCGACGACATTATTCGGTGGTTTTGACGAGATAAAAACTTCAATAATTTTATGATCAATAGAAACACCTTATTCATAAATATAATGGCCAATGAAACGTACATCCTTTGTTCAAAAATCACACTTTGATAATTTGGTATACCACCAATGGTCTCTCAGTATGTGTAACACTATTTCCAAATGCTTCTCATGTTCATCTCTTGTCATTGAATACACCAAGATGTCGTCCACAAAATCCTCAAAAAAAGAATCTATATATTGCTAGAATATCCAAATCATCAATTCCACGAATACCACTGGTGTATTCGTTAGAAAAAAAGGCATGACAATATATTGGTTGTGGCTTTATCTTTTTTTGAATGATATCATTGGAATATCCTCCTTATAAATTCTCAATTGATAATATACTAATCGAAATTCAATAATGGGGAACAACAATGATCACCATAATTTATCGAACAGATCATCAATGCATGGAAGTGGAGATCATTTCTTTATCATAGCATGGTTAACTATAAAAAAATCATCATGCGATCAATGAGTTAGATATTATTTTTTCACGAACAAGACCTTTTTTGCCCACATATACATGCATGGATGAATGAAAACCATTCTATCTAGCACCTCCAACTTTATGTCCATTTCCCATAAATCTATTGGTTCCAATCTATATGATTGAAGGGAAATAGTACTGGTTCCTTGTAAGAGATCAATAATAAAATCCACATCCCTTATAGGTGGTAACCCTAAGAAGTTATCTATAAATACTTCTGGAATGTGGTCCTCAGCTACAAGAAAAGAATTTCCCTAGATATCGTCTATTGAAGCCAAATTAAATTCCACCAACTGGTAATATATTGTTCCCACCATTGGTGACGATGAATTTTTTTCACCTTTCATTAACATTCTCCGTCCTTTAAAGTGAATCTCCATGGCGTCCTTAATTAGGAGATTAAATGTTCTATAATAATAGTCGATATGAGAATTAAACATTTTCAACCAATCCATAATCAAAATTAAATCATATAAATCCATGTAAAATATCAAGAAGACCAATTTTAGCTTATCTCCATCCATAGTTATTGCACATCCTATTTTCATAATGTCTTGAAAATCTCTTTCACCAAGATGAGATTGCAGTTTTAAAACAGAAGGAATCATTTACAATTTTAAACATAAAAAATAAATAGCATAAGAAGAAATGAAAGAATGTTATGCACCAGTATTTAAGACCAAATTCACAAGGGTATAATTCAAAATAATCATAACTCTCCCCATATATGGTAAATATTGATCATCCACAATCATCTACTCAGCTCTATAAAATTTCATCATCATTGAACTATTCTCCTTGTTGCCTTTATGAGATTTCCCTAGTTGATGAGTCATGGTATTTCTAAAATCGCTGTCATTAGCACTCCTCTACTGAAGATATTGTTTCTTCTATCCTCGCCCTGTTGAAGCATATAATTCGTGTGACTACTGAGAAGTGTCTAGAGAACCTAACCTTTATTTACTATACCAATATCACTAATGATGTGTCATGTTTTTTCAATTATGACATTATCTACATTATGTCGTACACTCTCTAATTATGTGGTAAATAGATCCACATTGAAAGAAACCTTCTTAACTCTGGGGTTGTGGAGGAAGGTTCACTAATACAGCTGTCTAGTTTGGATTTCCACTCTCACATTGGAAATATGTGTCCCTTTTCTGCATGCATCCAATGTTGGAGTTCCCACCATACCATGTGGGTAGTATCATACCTTCTCTCATAGATCCAAAGATATCATGTTCAACTAAGGTCGCTCAGTTCACCATCTATGTATAATTTTTAAGATAGAGTAGAACAATCGTTGATTGAATATCCTATTATTGCCTGAATTAGATGAAACATGCCTTTATAGAAGAACTTTATGCATCTTATGGTGAAAAATGAACTACATTTATGGATTTTTCTGCATACTCTATAATAGAGATACTCTATTGTTTCAGGCTGATTAAGTCCATCATTATCTGGATCTTGAACATGTGAGGATAGAATAGCTTGTTAAAAAAATCATCAAAATACTCAAATGTAATTCTTTTTATCAAATTTATCCTACACTGCTAAATCCCACAAACGGCGTGAAAGATACTCGAGAATATACATCACCATCTTGACCTTTATCACTACCAGTGTGCTGATGATGTTGAAGAATCAATTCATCCTTCTAAGCCATACCCCTGCCTTCTATGGTTCATAATCACCCCATATGTTAGGTGGATTTAGCTTCATTAACTGAATGGTATGATCCTCATATCATGGCACATTCCTCTATTTCTCTGTATCCACATCATGAAATGTGTGTGTGATAATCTAAATCATCTCTTATTTTACTAGTTGTTTAGTTAAAAACACATTTTTCGTAGCTTCTTCATGTTTGTTTCGAAGACTACTACTAGGTTTCATATTCTAAACCAACAACAAAATCTATCAATCTCACTCTCTAGCAACATATGGCTTATCATTTCAAATTTTATCACATCAACTATCAAAACATGGTTTTCCAAAACAATAATTTCCCCATGTTCAACAATTTTTCAAAAACATTTTATATTCTATTTGAAAATTAACCCATTTCCAAAATACCATCAGATTCCCTATTTCAAAATATTTCAATTTGAATAACCATTTGACAGTTTCTAAAAAATCAACTTTTTTCCCTATATGAATCATTCCTCGAAGTGATGTATACACTCCTAGTTTGATTTCATTCTTCTACAATGTATGTCATGCTAATCTCATTAGATAAACCCATGACAATGAAATTCCTAAATACTAGAGGTGTCTCTAAACACTTATGTACCTAACATCCTAGTAACATGATGTTCAACATAAAATGGTTTGCTACTTCCTTTTATTCTATACATTTTATGTTCCTAAAAGCCATCTACTTTCAATGATTACAGTCCCAAGAATAGCCACGAAATAATTCCAAAACCAATACCAAGAACCCAGATGACTACATTCTTTGAAATGACTGAAAAAGCTTATAAGAGTTGTATAACAAAGGAATATCAATATTGTTACCATTTTTAATGACCCACTAATTCCTATTTGCTTGATAGCACAACAAGTCATTACATGGACTTAAGTTGAATCCCCAAGACGCCAAAGGTTGGAAAAAAATTCCAAAGGGATTCAAATAAAAGTGGGGGATGATTTACCCATTATGAAATAAGCCAATAAACCTAAAACACATAGCCAAACCATTCACTAAATAATGCATGAACAAAAATAAGAAAACAATGAAATTTCTTGATTCTCAAAACCATATGAAATTGTGCTACATTAGAAGACCTATAGGTATCAAGGTACACAATGGATAAATAACTAAAGACTCTCAACATACTGTGATACTCCATGGTCCACGAGCTCCAATCTCCACATTCCACAAATAGCTGATGTATCAGGAGGTAGTGAAAAAAACGAGAGAATCCTTACATTTTCCCCTATCTCGGAAGATAGCATCTGTAAAAGCACCAAAATGTCAATGAAGGGGTGAGAAAAAAACTCCATAGGATTTACCCAATGACTCCCCTAATCACGCCACTATGATAAAAAATTTATCCACATTTATATAAAATATCTTATATAAAACAATTCAACTAAAGAGATTATAACTCAATATAATCAATTTCCAAAAACCATATTCAACCATTTGAAAAAAAACTAAATGAAACCAATTTCCAGCAAGTTATTTTCCTATAAAAATACCTAATAAATGTTTAAAAAAATTATTCTTATCATTTGGTATATATATTCCATAGTTCACCACACACCCACACATGCATGATTCGTTTGATAGAGCCATACTCATGAGGGGTCTCTCGTCAAATTCTCGTGTGTCCTAATTACACACGCCCTCAATCCAGGGTCATGTCCTATGTACCCCAATAGTACTCATCCATTATTAGGGTCTAGTTAATAATGAACTCACACCAACACCATTTAAGATAAATTTTTCCATTTCCAAAACAAACCATTCCTAAAAAAATTGTTCTTTTATTGACTACCAAAGAACTACCATATTTCGAAGAAACTTTTCATTTCAATAAACCCTTCCCACATGTATATAACATCCAATCCAATTCATGTTCCAAATATATAAGAATATACACTTTTTAAAATGCATATTTTAAAACCAAGTGCAAAAGAAATTTACTCAATCAACCAATTTTACGGCATTCACAACCACCACTAAAAAGGGTTTCCAACAAATGTTCAACAACTAAATCACAGTAAATTCATGGCCACACATTAAATTTTAAATCAATCCAATCAGTTCCACTAAGTAGTCTCTAGAAGGAATCCTCCTACCATGAAGGTTTAGATGAAAAAACAACTGAATGAAGAACGCACAAGAAAACATGTTCAATTCTCCAAGGACCCTCCTTAGATCTCATCTCCTATAAATATTAAGAGAGAATATCATCATGTTTGGAATAAAAACTCCTATATCTACATATAACAGGATTAGAACTATAAAACCATGAGAAGTATATAAGTAGATATAAGTAGATCCAAAATAGGGATCAGGATCAAAGAAAAATGATCACATACCTCAAGCAACCTACATTGATTCACCAAGGGAAACCATTGGATCTCCTTCAGACTGATACAACAACATTCATCAGCTTTAGGATAGGAAAAATCTCGATATATGGTTGGTTTGGGTAAAAAATGAGGGTGTTTTGGAAAAACGATTGAGGTCATATTTTTAAGGATCCCATTCTGACTCTGCGCATAGTTTGACCGCATGGTAATGAAAACTGTGTGCTAACCATGCGGTATCATCTACGTATATGGCTTCCCCTTCCATGTTCTACCAAATAGTGCAGCAACCGTGCTTGAGCTACTTCCTTTAGGAGACCCCTACTCACAGTTTGTCCACATGGTAATGTAAAGCACGCACTACTCGTGGGACTTCCATTTATCCGAAAAACATATCCAATGTTCTTCTATATATCCCACATATCACCGTTACACAATATAACCATAGAAATAATAATTTCTGGGTTACATACTAGAAATAGGGGGTACTAAAATTAATAAAACATCTTCTTAACACGAGATAATGTAATGTAAAATGTTCACAAAACTAGGATCTGTAGTAGTAGAACATAGGTGGGAAATGAAAACATGGAATCAAAAGAAATGTCTAACTATGATATTCTGATTAAGTGTTCTAGATAACATGGATAAGAGAAAGTTAACAGTCACAACACCATAAAAACATGATTATTTAAATGGAAATTAGATTCATTCGAGACAAAGGTACTATCACAACATTTTCTATTTCAATACCCTTTTTCTAGAGTTTTGAAATTCATTCACTCCCTATAAATATATATAAATATATTTTTATACTTCATAAGAACAATATTATCCATTGGTTTTTCCTTGAACTATTTCAACATCATATCATTGGATAATATTCTTATTATAGTGAAGCAATACATTGAAAAGTAAAATCTAATCCCAAGATCAACCATTTCATAAATAATTAACATTTCCAAAATATTATGATTCAACACAATAAAAATATAGCCACTACATTTCCAAAATGAACTATCATTTTCTGATAATCATCACGATGAATATTCAAATTTTAATATTCCAAACTTGTGAATAACATCATAATGTATCCTTTTGAAATATTGTAAAAACTCAAGTTACTATTAAATAGTATTTCAATCAATAATTCTTCATTATTCATTTTGTAAGACACATTTTATTGGATATATCCTTATAATCCAAATGTGTAGTAAACATCATCAATTATTCAATAGACCATTTTTCAATAAGTAATTATCAAATTAAAAGGTATTCGTTACTTATCGAAATAAATAATTTTATTAATATCAGAGATATAGTAATTGTTTTCTTTCCCTTAATCATGTGTTTTCCAAAAAGTATAAATTTCTACTGAATAAGTTTTCATGGTACTATTAATCATATCATATCAAATATTAATAGAAAAATTATTTCATTAAAATAATTATATATATAATTGATCATATTAGGAAAAAATCATCATCAAAATAATATTTCCACATATTTCATGGATAAAAATAAACAAGAACATTAATTATTCCACTCTAGTTGTTTTAAAATCATATTCTTGACCTTGACCCCATATCTTTATCAACAGTTATATTCCCTTGGGTCTTGTTGAATTAATTTTCATAGTTCCTCATATCCGTAAATTTGAATCATTTAACATAAAAAATTTATTTCATAACCCTTCAATCGTGATCATGGTGTTCTTTTTCTCCACACTTGAGTAAAACTCATTTCCCTTTTAAAAATGTACCAAGGTGTTTCCTTCCAAAACTATAACATGTTGGAAAATAATCCATTCCCTTAGTAACATTATCCACTTATTTATCAACTTCCTTTTTTGAATATTTCTCCACTTTCAATCCTTATGTCATATTTAATTATTATTCAATCTTGAAACCACATAAAACTACTTCATCATATGAAGAATAGAACTGAGAAACTAGAGAGATGCAAATACTTGGCTTACATCCTTCCAAGAAATAATAAATTTTATTTTCGATGATGTATATAATACCAGTAGTGGACCTTGCTAACAATGTAATGGAGTCTTCGTACTATGTAACACCATTATCCTCTATTTTATATATAATATAGAAAATTCGTGTCATCTCAAATTTTTCCTCATGATGAATGTATTTTTCAAATAATTTCTCATAAAATGATTTCCATTGCTTGAGTTTTATCTCCTATTATTCCCTAGTATTTTTGATCAACTACCATCATTGATCGACATCATCAATGATTGAATACACTACAAGTGTATCCTTTTTCAATTCACCAATCCGAACACAAATAATATATTCTCAAATAATTTATTCCATTTAACAGATGTAATGGGATTAGTTTCCCCCTTAAAGGATGAGAGACTATATTGCATAAATTGATCCATCATAAGAGTTTCTCATTGAGGAATATGTTTCTCTATTTGGGAAAGGGTATGTGAAATAATATGATGAATATTCCCACATATTTCTTTACATTGTCATTTCCAATATTAGATATATCAGTTTCCTCAGTAGAGGAATCACTACATTTTCCATGAGTTCTCATTCTTTTGTTCCATCCATGTTTCAATTATAAAAAATTTAATATATTGTATTATCTCATTAAATTAAGAACATTGTATAACTCTAAATACTTCATAACCTACATTACAAAATCTATGCATAACTAATAACATAATCATTTACATGTATTATTTGAAGATATCATTACTTATACATCCTTAATAATGTTAGGTAAATAAAATGATAACGGTCTTATGTGTATCCCACAGGAGAATGAATATAGGTGCACAATATGTACCATTTTTGTGTACTAGGACACACCTTATTAGGCTTGATAGACCTTATCAAGGTTGTTAATCAAATGTATATATATGGGCCAGAACCACATCTCCTTGTAGTTTCCAGAGATGATGAATTTATTGGTACACAAAATTTTCAATACATTACAAACATTTTAGGATTTTTTTCCATATATATTCTAAAATTATATCATTGGGTTATCTTCCCCAATCTATGTTTTCTAAATCTAGTTTAAATAGTTTCTACTAAACATTAATTTGATAAAAATTGTAATTCACAAACCATAGAATCCCAATGATAGTGCATTATTGAATTACATTGGAATGATTACATGCAATGAAATCCTCAATGACCAATCATTTTAGATGTATTGGAAATATAGATTAAATATATGACATGCATTATAAATTGGGAAATAGGGAAAAAAGTTACATAAAAAAATTAACTATGTACTTGATTGATTATTCATAGATTTCATCATAATAACCTTTGGAAGGGAAACATAATAATGGTCGGATCAGATGCCTCGTAAGGGTAACTAATGAATATGAAAAAAATGAAAAAATGAAAAAAAATCTACATGGAATGGTATATAATTGAATGACATTCCACTAAATCAATAATATGAGACTGAAACATAAACATGAATATTATTACTAATTGAATAATAAACAGGAAAATAATAAATTAAAAAATTATGATGGAATGCATAACGATGTATATCTAAAACATATCATTGATGCATCATTCTATGAATCTAATAATTTCTGGCATTCATGACATAAATATAATGTGGTCATGGATTAATTCCATGAATATAATATTGTTAAGGCTGCATTCCCTAAATATAATAAATTTGAAGATTCAATCAATGAATCAAATAAATGGGTAGGGCCTTACCCAAAACAATGTCTATATTGTCTTACGAAACCTACTGTTGAATTGAGGGGATATGGTTGGTCCTGCCCATCACATACTAAACAAAATTCATTAAACATAGTTAGAATAAATCATTTAATTAATAAATAATGATCATTATCATCAAATATAAATATTGAATAAAAAATATGGTTTTATAAATAATTCCCCACAAGAGTGTTAGTATAAAATTTTTTGTCGAGGTTGATGAATGGAAAAACCATTTAAATATCATTAATATAATATTGAGGAAGATAATATTTGAACATTACAATGTGTCCCATACAACTTTGAAAAATTTAATTCACAATTACCAATGATTAAAATGAAAAATAGAATATAGTGAGAATATGGAGATTCATGATTTAACATTTAAAAGATATTGTTTATAAAATATAAAATAAACAAGGTGCATAACAACAATTATGCTTCAATAGAATGTAAATTGAGATGAAAATATATTGCCTTAATCCTACTTTTTGTTTGTGGTATTTATCATCATTTATATAAGATAAATATATGATAAAAACATATTAAAGAACCCTAATCGTGTATATAATATCATAGATTAATTCCATATAAAATTTTATTGACTGTTTCTTAACACACTTTGAATATTTTAACTACCTCGATTGGTATATTCCATTCTTTCTCATGTTTGGTTAGAATTTTCATTTGTTATCCCTATAACATAGATAATGATTCATAATCTGTAGAATTTAAACCATGTTTTAATTATCATATATAATCATTAATGATGTAATTAGTATAATATATAATGTTTGATGATATTAAATGAAATTTACCATTCGTTTAGATGGTAATCATTATATAGGCATGAATGATACATTCATTTCATTATTTTATTAATTTAAAATTATATATGTATACAATAATAACATTATCAAATCATGCTTATATAAAATATATAGTTTTATGAATAACATCATTTAATCATTCCATGTATGACTTGATTTAGTAACATCATTTTGAGGGGGCGACATTCCACACTTTCACAAACAAAATTAACATATTTTCACAAGATGGAAAGAATGAAGGTATGTTCTAAATATTAATTACAGAAGAATTAAGACATTATAATTATCTAATATTTGAAATATAAATAGAGTGTGTAATAATAACAAAAAATTATCAATGGAATTTCCCCCATCCTATATTAATTTCATATAGTATAAATTACATAAAATCCCTTATAGAGCACAATAATGACTTCATAATTGAATTATTAATTATGAATGAATTATTTCTAGATGATATATATCCAATACAAATGAAATTTTAACTCATCCTTTTTAATTGTAATATGACTCTTATTAATAGTAAACTGTTCAAACGAATAGCATCCTCACCCATGAATGAATAACTAGAATTTATGCATCTTATAAAGTAATGAATGCTATAAATAAATCATCGTCAAGTTATATAAAGGTTGTAAAAATTATTACCAATGTTTTGTAATTTTTATATGTAGAAAACATTTATTTAAAATTTTATGACTAATTAATAAAATAAAAAAATTATTAAATTTTTTTCATAAAGTTATATTTTAATTTCATATGATTTTATGATAATTTTATGACACCATCTCTAGTTTCTAAATGTTTTTATAAAATCATTTATATATTAAAAATCTAATTTTTCTATGTAAATTATAAATTTCATTAAAAATTATGTTACTAATATTTATAAAATTATTTTCATAAAATGGATTACATTTTTTAATTCTACCCCTCGAAAAATAGTTAGGGTAAATTTTTGGGATTTTTCTGAAACACATGAGTTTTTATGAATAATAAAATATGGTAATTTAATATATATGTATATATATAATGTTGTTTAAATATAATATTACATTAAAATGGATGATTTAATCACAATTGTTTTGAACTCAAATGTGTTTATTCTCTATAATCAACAGTGTTTATTTTCTGGAGTAAAATTCCAAACTAATGAATCAAATAATGAGAAAACACCTCTCTCATCTGTTATAAATATCACACCTTACCCTCTATTATCCTCTCACCGCTAAAGCATTGAGACATACAAAAATTATGACTAATCCTCTCCCTAATCCCCTTTACCACGTCCATGATCTCTTTTTCTCATCAAAAGACAAAACGATTTTCTCTTATGAGTTTCTCAAGATAGATATATTTAAGAGGTAAAATACTCGTCCTTTTACTTTTAATTTCTTTTCAATTTCATATCATTTATTCTATTCATATCATCTTCTCTGGTCAAATACCATAAAAACTACATTATTTTTGATATAATGGAATTATATTATGTTAATGGGATATCCATAATTAAACTCCTCCACCTCTCTCTTTTATTTTAAAAATGAAATTGTCGCTCGTGATATGTAAATTTTAAAACATTGGGGGTGATGGACATTCATTTTAATTCAAAATAATAAAGGACAATAATAAAATAATAAAATATTTTAATTTATATTTTATTTTATATTTTATATCAATTTTAATGTTATACAACTATTTATATACACAATACTAAATGATAATAGAAAACTATTTTGCTCTGATCCAAACCCATGAAAATTAACAGAAAAGGGGAATCATTATCTATTATCTACTGGTTCATCCACATTCCATATAAAAAATTATATATAGTAAAATTTAAACCTATTTAAGATAATTAAAAACATATAATAAAAATTTAGGATATTTATAGACATTTTACATGATCAACTATTCATGTAAAATAGGGAACTAATCATGAAAACTATGAAAAATAACACACGCAAATGAGGAAATTAAAATATATAACACATATAAAATATCATTAATTAACATAATAAAACAATAATGAATAAACTTATTGTATAAAATTATCTTTAATTTTATCTAATTACACTAATTTGATTATACAGGATATTAAATTGATGAAATCGTTCAGACCCAAGGTAATGGGATGTCTCGAACACAACTTTCATTCATTGGGTTTCTCACATTCACACCATTTTCCGTATGGATATTTTATAAATACAATTTAATTAATTATTATCATATTTTTTATGTGATATTCTTGTCTTTTACTTCATTTTAGTAAAACAATAATGTTTTCCAAAACAACTATTCTTTCAAAAAACACACCATTTACATCATGAGATTCTTTCTTCTTCACCCAAGGTTGTTGATTCTTATATCAAGTATGGTATTCCCTCATTAATTTGGGTTCCTAATGTATATGAAGGTGTACACATGAGATGAAACCAATTCATTTCCATTAGTTATTTAACATTCAATATTGATATATGTTCTATGTGGCGTGAATTATAATGTAAATGTTGTGATGTGATGGGTGCACCAAGAATTAAATAGCTCAATGTAAATGTTATGATGTGACGCGTCATCCCAAAATAATATAGTTCTACAATAAATTAGTTAATGTGATATATATCATGAGAAAAATGAAATATATTTGATTCTATCTTTGTTCACAACTATGTGTAGTAGATGACCACTAAGACATGATGTTTCATTATTATGCATTGACACATTCCATGCATTTTAATAATTATTCCTCTATTTATTAGGAAGATTTTTCAATGTTATGTGATATTTATTATGCTCAACCAATTTTATATTATTTCAAATTAATTTCATTCATTTTACTATGGTTTTAGATCTCCCACTTTTTAGGTATATCCTCAGGTGATTACATATAATAAGGAAAATGTGAAGACCTCTATGAAGCTATAGAATAAGTAATTAAATAAAGGCCTGTATTTATATTGTAAAATTATTGTAAGTTATCAGTTTTCCCATGACACTAAACCATTATATCATGGATTTGAAACTATATTTTATCATAATTAAATTGTTGTAATAATAATGTAATTATATTAGGGTATATATTGGTGGTATTAGATAATAGATTAGTGAATTTGTGAATTGGGAGTATGGAACCATAGTTAAAACCCATAGTATGAGTCTACGTATATGTTATCACCAAAAAAGAATTGATTTAAAAAATTCCAAACATAAGGAGACCATAATATAAGGATTTTATAGTTAATTTTACAAATGGTTAAATAATTAATTACTTGTTAAATTATGTTTTTTTCTATGGGTTTTTATATTAGAAGATATTGGGATCTAGGATGAACTAGGATAACAACTGGGGTGAGGGATAATGTATCCATTTCTCGAATGACATCCCTAATTCTTTTGGAGGTTGAGTTCCAAAATTTCCAAGAGATTATAACCTTGTCGTCTCAGGATATGAATAATGACCTAAATAATGTTGAATTTCTACATTCACCTAAGAGTGTGCAATGGGATATCGTGTGTTTTATGTAACAATTAAAAATTGTAGATAGTGGATCTTCTAATAGAGTAGATGTGGAACCATGGTTCAACTCGAGTGAGTATATCATTTCTATTATTCACTACTCAGTGGTGAAAAAGGTGAATCTTTTTTTTCATCTAGATGGAGAGTATGATCAATGGCGAGGTTTAATTAACAAAACCATGTCGAAGGATGAAATTAAATCGATGGAGTGGGAAAAATTAAACATAATTTCTCTAAAAATAATTTCCCATGAACTTTTCCTACAATGATAGAGTGATAATTCATCAATATGATGAAAAATAAAGTATAATTTATCATGGCATAAGAAGAAAATTTCACAATCCATGTAAGGTATAAATGTGGTTTTCTAATCATTAATGATATAAAAATCAATAGATTATTAAGTGGCTAAAAATCACACCATTTAAATGAAATTACAAGTTGATACTTTTGGATTTAGGAATAAATTGTTCAATGTCATGTCAAAGGGTAGATGGTCTTTAGAGAATGGCACAATGACTTTGGTGATATGAAACAATTGATGAAGTTTCATACTAGTGGTTCTCATTAAAATTGTGGGAAGGAAAATCAACCACCCAAATTCCAAAAATGTTGGTAAAACATCATGTGAACTGCCTCATTGGATTGGGGAAATGTTTCAGGTGTGGTGGATATGGCCTCTATGCTCCTAAATGTCTAAAATACTCGTGGAATCAGGACAATGTGTTGGAGGAAAACAAGGGAACAACGATAGTATAATGCAACAAATATATGAAAAAATGGAACGTTGAAATCAAGTTCCCTAATTGTCATGTCCTCGAGCGAAATTAGCATCAACATCCACCAAATCCAAAGGATCATGGTAGTGCATATTCCAATAGTACAGTTATAGCATAACAAAAAAACAATGTTATACAAGGCACACTTCTTATTCACTGATGAATGGAAAATGTATTATTTGACTCTCATTATATGCATTCAATTACATCATAAATATTTCTAGAACTATGGAATCTATTCCCCATAACTTTGAAATATAGATATATGTAAAAACACCAAGTGGTGAAATAATTTCATCCCACGTGTTTGACTCTTCCCTTATTGGTATATGTTGGATAATTCTTCCATAGAATCTTGTAATAGTTCCCTTAGTGGAATTGGATACTATAATGGGAATTGATTGTTAATAGTTTTATATAGAACATATGAACAATCCTGAAAAGAAAATATATTTTCATATTCCAACCCAAAACACACTCATATAAAAATGAATGGATTATCATGAATCTTCATTTGAAAATCCTTCAATCATGTGGCTACTAATTCCATTTTTAGAAGCATACCTCTCTAAAATAGTTGAGTCAAAGGAATTTATTAAACATGGTGAAGTTACCTTCATGAGGGAATATAATTATGTATTTCAAAAAAAATTACACAGACTCCACCATAGACCGTAAAGTAGAGTTCTAAACAGATATCATACCCAAATAAAATTCTATTTCAATGTGTTTCTCATGAATGGATCATATAGAACTAGAAGAGTTAAAGAAACTGTTGAAAGAGAATTTGGACAAAGGGATTATATTCTCTAGTACATCACCTTGGGTAATAACACACCTCTTTAGAAAGAAGATGCACAAATCTATGTAGTTGTTTATTGATAATCTGACACTCAACAAGATCACTATATAAAAAAAATTATCATATTACAAGGATTTATGACATTTTAAATTTTTGTGAGGAGATTAATACTTATCAAAGGTGGATATATATTATAGATATCCAATTTTAATGTTTAGGAAGGAATATATCCCTAAGAATTCCATTCTTTCAATTTATAGGAACTAAAAGTTTTTGGTGATGCATTTTATACATACTAATTCCCATGAAATCATCATGGATTTAATAAATAGAGTCTTTTAAATTAACATAAAAAATTTTTGGTAGATCATACTGATGATCTTGTTATATAGTCCCTGAGAATGTAGGAAACTAATGAACATCTAGGGTTTTTTTAGGTGACATTAAGGAAGAAAAAATTGGTTTCCATGTTTAGAGAGTGTAAATTTTGGACACAACAATCCACAATCTTGGGAAATATAATAATAAGTTAGTGAATTTATGTGGACCCTTAAAAAATGGAAATTTATAAATATCATAGACCCTCTAGTGTCACAGAAATACACAATTTTCTGGGTATAACAGGGTAGTATCGATGTTTTCGGATAATGTCCTAACAATTTTCAGGTCGTCTAACTAAGTTAGAAGAAAATTGATAATGTATTCATGGATATTATAATGTGAGGAAATAATCAAATAGAGAAAGAGAAGAATTATCAATTTACCTAGTGAAGAATTGTATTATACTCTTGAAAAACAATAATATGATATCTTTTTCCTCACAGAAGTTAATGAACTTTGAGAGTAATAACCTGATGCCTAAACTAGAGCCAGGACCTTTGATTTTTTTCTTTAATATACGGTGGCAGTAGATCTATGGTGGCAAGTGTTATATATATATAACAATCAAAAGATACTAATTTATAAATTATTACCAAAGCCTCTCAACATGTTTCAATGGAAATGGTTAGAGTTAATGAAATACTAAATTTTCTATATGCACTATCATCCTAGCATGGTAAACAATGTAGTTGATTCTCTTAATAGAAAATAACATACTTCTATATGCATGTTTCGAATTGAGAATAATCTTATCTTTATGGATATGAAAAATTACGGATTTGGAAATCATCATGGCGGGGTATAAATCCAACTATGTCCAAATTATTTCTCAATCATCTATCCTAGAGAAAAATAAAGAGGAACATTGGGATGATCGATAGTTAAAAAATTGGTTGGATGCATTAATCGAATGGATACTAAAAGAGTTCCATATCAATTATGATGGTGTGATTATGTTTGGAATAAGGATTTTTTTACCTTTATAACCTAGGATAATGAAGGAGGTATTGGATAATTCACTAAGCTCAACATTCTCTATCCATCTAGGGAGTACCACGATATACCTTGATCATTGAGAACAATTCTATTGGGAAAATATGATAAAAGAGATTGCTGAGTATATCTCACGTTTCTCAATGTATCATCAAGTTAAATTCAATAGATAGATGTTCAAATGGATGATAAAATCATTTCTTATACCCATGTGGAAATTGGAGAATATCCTTACTTACTTTTTCATAGGACTCTATAAGTCATCTAGAAGTAAGAATATGATATGGTATATGGTGTATTGACTCCCTACGACTGCCCACTTTATCATTATTAGGAAATATATCTCTCATGAAAATCATGCAATGACATACATGATGTTAGTGGTGAGACATCATGTAATTTCACTCTCAAGAGTCTGATATCATGATCCAAGGTCCAGATATAAATTTTGGAGGTGTCTTAAAAAATCATTGATATCTGGTCTAAATTTCAGTGGTGTCTAGAACCCCCAAAATTATTTCCAATATAAAAGGACTACAAATATGCACAAACATATTCTAATATACTTTTTATTGGATAAAAAGATGACGGGATCAACATATTCTATTGGTTGAGTTATAATACAACAATTACTTCCACTAAAGTATTGAGATGTATCCATATAAATATTTGTGTGGATTGAAATATAGAACTCCAACATATAGGGATGAACTTATTGAAATAAATCTACCTAGACATGAACTTTTAGGTTTCATGGCATATAAAGATCAATCCATAAAAAAACATATCAAATTTTCTTAGAGTCGGAAAAGTTCTATGTTGACAACCTTTGGTAGGACATGGAGTTCAATATTAGAGAAACATTTATCCTTTTAATATCACCATTGAAGATAATCATGTAGTTTAAAATGAAAGGGATGATAATCACATGTTATATGGGCCCATTTTAAATCATTGAATTCATCATAGTCATGGACTATTGACATTCACATCCACCTAATATGGATTGTGTTCACAATGTGGTCCACGTATGATTCTTGATGATGTACATATCAGATCCCTCACATGTAAAAAACTCAATGGTGGTAAACCTTTGAGATGATCTCACTTTGGAAGAGAAACTAGTAATAACTACAGACCAGAGAGGTAAGGTTATAGACTAAAAGACAACACAAAATTTCAAAATGTTTGGGTGTAACCATAAGTATGAATAAGAATCTTGTGAATTAGATGAGGTTATGAAGGAGAAGAACCCTCAGATGATTATTAAAATGAAATTTCGGGGGGAAACATCAAATTGGGGGAAGAATGTAATGACCCAATCAATTATCCATAGATATTTTCACCTATTATAGTTATGTGATGTTGTATAAATCACTTAAAATTACATATAGACCATAATAAATACATTATAAATGAATAATTAAATAAATTGGAAGAATATCTGGAAGTTAAGGATCTAATGCTGATGAAATACTCACATGACTTTAGGAATAGTAATATAACCCATATGAATTGTAATCCATTCAAATGAATAGTATCCTCAACCATAAATTTATAAATAAAATCTAGGCATATTATCAATGAAATAATTTTGAAATTATATCATAGTCTATGTAAATAAATGTTCTAAAATTTATTAATTAAGTGTTAAAATATTTGTATGTCATAAATATTTAATTAAAATTTAATGATTAATTTCATATTTTAATAGAAAATTTCATTTCATATAATTTACAAAATAAATAATTTAATACCATCTTATTATTTAATATAATTTTAGGAATCCTTCATAAATTTTCAATGACTTGTATAATTAATTATAAAATTAAAACCTATATTTTCCACGTAATTGAGAATTTAAATTAAAAATTAAATTAATCATATTTAGATAAATATTTTTAAACCAATGGAGATCATTTTACAACTCTATACATCATAAAGTGGTCGGGGTGAATTTTTTTGATTTTTCTGAAATACAAATAATTTTGGTGAATAGTAAAAATATCAATTTACGATATACAAACATTGTTGGTAAAATACACTATTAATTTAGTCATGGATGATGTAAGAACCATTTCTTAGAACTCACATGTTCTTATTACTATATTATGTCTCAATAATCAATTTTATTCCTTTTCTTTTGAAAAATATTAATCTAATGATTTAATTAATAAGAAAACACCCATCTCCTCAACTATAAATACCTCATATAATCCACTAATTTTTTCAAACAGTTCTACATTTGGGTCTTATTAAAATTATACTCAATCCTTTTTTCAATCCCCAATCCAACGTCTAGGATCCTTTAGTATAATCAAAACCCAAAAAAATTTTCATTGTGGATGTTCTCAAGGAAGGGTGATTTAAGAGGAAATATATTTTCTTTTTCAATTAATTCATCTACAATTTGATTTCATTTGATCTCTTATACTCATATAATATTATCCAAAATGTATTATAACACCATTATTTTAAATATACTATAATTATTTATTGTTGATGGAGGATTCTTCATTAATCTACTCACTATCTTTCCCAGCCTCGTTTATTCAAAAAATGAAATTGTTGCATGTGATGTGTCAATTTAACAACGTTATGGGAAACATGCATTCAATTTTAGATAACAACCTGTAGGATGGTAAAAAACATTAATTTGTTGTAAAATATTTTTTTATTTGGATTATAAACCCTTTATTTTTCGTAATAAACTAATTTACATAATACAAAATGATATAAAAAACGAGTTCGTTGTGATCGAAAAATCAATAAAATTAAAGTAAAAAGAACCCCATTAAAATTTATCTAATGATTCATCATAATTCAATATAAAAAATATTTATATAATAATTTAAAATTATGTAAGATAATTAATAACATATAACAAAAATTCTGGATAATTATCCACATTTTTCATGTACTTCCATTCATGTATACGAGTGAACCGATCATGAAAACTAAGAAAATATACACTCCCAAATGATGATATGAAACTATATAACTCATAATATTTTTCTAAATGAAATCAATAAGACCATAATGAATCAAATTATAGTAGAAAATATAATATATTGTTATTTAAATAATATAATGTAATTATACAGGATATCAATGTGAAAAAATCATTCAGACATAAGGTAAGGGGAATTCTCAAACCCAACAATCATTCTTTGGGTTATCCCTATTTAACCCCATTTTCAGTATGGATATTCCATAAATATAATTTCCTCATAATTATAATACCTTTTATGTTTTATAAATTTATTCTACATGTGTTTATCTAAGAAAATTTCCAATAAAACACTTCATTAAAAAAAGAAACCATTAACTTATCTAGATTGATTCTTCATAGCTCAATGTTGATGAATATTATATCAAGTATGATACTACCTCTTTCATTTGAGAGCCAAATGATAATGAATGTATTAATGTAATTTGAATTCAATTCCTTTACGTGGGTTATTTTATGTTAAATAACCATATATGTTCTATGTGGCATGCTTGATAATGTAAATGATGTGATTTGATGTGTGCACCAAGAATTATATAGTGCAATTTAAATTTTTTATGTGACAGATGCACACCGAATTATATAGCACTACAATTCTTTGGTTCATGTGATTTATATCCCAATAAAAGTATAATATTCATGAAACAAAGGCTATATTTCATTACAAATAAGTGTAGTAGATGAGAACTAAGACATCATATTTCATTTTCATGCATTGAATCATTCCAATACATTTCATGATGATTCCTAAAATGATTATGGTATTATTCATATGTTATGATGATGATTATTATTATCACCCAATTTTTTATTGTTTCATCTTTTTATATGTCCTCTTATTGGTATTTTAGCTCTCCAATTTTTTTTATATATCCTCAACTGATTACTTACACTCTAGAGAATGCACTTTCCACTGAGAATGTATTGAATATGTAATTAAATAAATTTTTATGTTTTATTTTATCAATGTTGTGTTTGGATCTAATTTTATCAGGACACTAAATCATTGGATCCTAGTTGTGTAATTGTTTATTGTTTTTCATCTTTAAATTAACTTAATAATAATTTAAAAAAACTGGGTCCCTAGAGAGTGTCTATCATAATGGCCACATTGAGAGGTGGTAAATGAAAAATGGAACAATCATCATTTTGTGAGGCAGTGGTTCTCCAAACGTAAAAATCGTATTTCGGTTACCCATTAGATGGGGGTTATTTTATGTGTAGTTACAAAAAATAATGTAAAAAAATGTTATTATATTGAGGATAATGGTGTATTTATTTATTCAAGGAATCTAAATAGTAAAGGTAGTGGAGACGAAAATGAATGAAACGTGGTCAATTGAAAACATTACCTTAAAATTAGGTAACTCATTATGGTCTATAACAATTGTAATTCATGAAATGAATTTGGCCCAAAGGGAGTATTAAATGTATAAGGGATGGATGTTGCTAATATATTTAGGTATATCGGGGTTGAACCTATTTTGTTTGAGAGGTTTGTGGAATGGGGAGTCTCAAAAAATAATATGTGCATTTAAATATTGTGGGTCCTTAACATCAATGATTCTACAATTTTATCATTTTGGATTTTAATAATGCATATTGTTTTCCGACCTATGTAATATTACCCTTAAGAATAAATTAATTTGATATTTTTCATAAAATATATAACACATAAATTATTAATTCTTTGTCTAATTTATTAAATAAAAATGCCATGTATTTTGAAAATTTATTTTAAAATAAGTGCTTGTGAAGAACTAACACACTACATTAACCCAAATCATGTTAACAATGTCAAAAATGTATATGGTTAATATGATAATTAGGAATGAAAGACCTGTATATTAATAGAATATATTTTATTTTTTTAACACAATAAAATATAATTAATAGAATCTAGGAATTTTCATCAATTTTAAATTAGGTAATTACATATTATTTTTTTGTTAAATAATAATAATTTCAATATTGAAATTATTTATTTAATTATCATTTTATAATATAAAATACAAAGGAAATAAGAACCATAAAAAATATATTTAACATGATATATTAATCAAAAAAATAATAAAATAAAATAACTGAATCAATATACTTTACTTTTAATATTTATAATATCATTTATTTTAGTTAATTATTAACTAAATATTTACTACATTTGTGATTCTTAATCAACTTATGCATGTAAATCATATCTCAAATTTAATGATAGATTATTATGATAAAAATATCCCATTTATATTTAAAAAGAATATGAGTAACCTAAAATATTTTTTTAACATATCTCGGCATTTTATAAATGATTAATGTATGGAATGTATCTGTATTTTGTTTTTCGTTAGATACAATTTTATATTCAGAGCATCCTTTTAATAATATCCTAATAACCCCTAAAAGTTGAAAAATTTGTTATATGGTCTAATTATTGGAAACCAATGGATTTTGGATATGTGTAAATGTCATTTTGGTTCTTCATATTATGGTTTACTGCATTATATAGAATAACCTTACCTTAATCAATGTAAATAATATTTATCAATTTCAATTATTTTTTTTGTAATGATTTCTGAAGATTTTATTAAACCACACATATTTTATTTTTTACAACTGTATATGTATTCTTTTAAAAATTCAAATAAAATTAGTAATAAAATTAATATTAATGATATTCTTATAGACATAGAGGGAATGATAGCTTTTAATGTAAAAATTTTCAAATGTTAAATATGTTTTTTTTAAAAATCAATAAAAAAATGATACCAATGACCTAAATTGGAATAATATAAGTATATTTGATGTATTATAACTTTAAGAACTAGTTTATAATATAATTTATCACAAATATTTATACAAACAGAAAGCCTGTTTTTAATTAAAATGTGTGTTTTTATTACTCATCAAATAATTAAACTTCTATAAAAATACAAAAAATTCACACTCTGAAAATTGTGAAATTATGAATCCAAAAATGATTTTTATTTTTAAAAATTTAATTTATGAAATTTTATCAAAAAAAATTTTAAAATAGATTCACCATTTAAAGGAATAAAAACTCTTTTTATTATGTGATGAAACTAACTTATTGTTTCTAATATGGTAATATTATTATAGAATTGTATATACGAATGATTACAAAAAAAAGCATTATATTAAAATTAAAATTATTGTAATGTCTTGGGGTGTCACATTAACCCATTAAATTAAATTGCATCCTCATAATTTAAACACGATCTATGAAATAAAGGGATTGATATCTCAAAATACTATTATTGAAACCCCCACATCATAAAGATGTTATATAACATATCTTATTAATAATAAATAAAGGAAAGTGCATTGGTCATGTAACTAGGTTCCCTAGTAGGAGAACATTAGTGGGAAATGAACTGATTGACATTATAGAAAAATATATCAATCTTGTAATTTTGAAGAGTGCTAAAGAACATGGTTTGGGGAATGTAAACTATCACAATGAAATAAATCCATAATAAGATAATATGGCATTTAATTCATTGTAAATGAAGGTACTAGGAATTTGTTTTTCTCAAAACATTTTCTACTTGAGTTGAGGAATTCATTCACTCAATAGGAATATATGTAAATATAAGATTAAATTTTAAATACTAAATATTATTTTTCTTTGTGCCTTTAACTATTTCCTAAAAGTAAATTTTCAGAAGATGGTTCGTATAGTGATTTTATTAATTAACTTCTAAAATCACATCAAATGATCAACTATTTCATTCATGGTGAAAAATTCCAAATGATTATGATCAGAAACTTTAGAAATATGGTAAATAAATTTAGAAAATTAAAATATCATTAACAATTAATCAATAAGAATAAGCTCTAAATTTTCACTTTCAATACATGTGAATAACATCATCATGTATCCTCTGTAAATCTGTTAATAAATCAAATTACAATAAATCCTTATTAAAAACATTCATTAATTCTTATTCCTTATTTACTACAATGTTATTAGATATATTACATAAATCCAAAAGTTTTGTTAACACCATTAGTGATAGAATAATCCATTTATAGAAAAGTCATTAATAAAATACAAGGTATTAAACACATATCCAAATAAAACATTCTGTAAAAATTAGGAACATATTAAGAATTTTATTTTCCATAATCATGTGTTTTCAAAAATATTAAACTATCTGCTGAATATAATTTCTTTATACAATTCAATATATGATATCAAAAATTAATTGAAAATGTAATTTTGTACGATACTTATATATTTTGTAAATCATATGATGAGAAATTTAACCAAAATATATTGTTACAGCATATTTCTCAAATAAAAATATATAAGTACATAAATCATTCCACTATAGTTGTTTTATTAAAATGTGTTTTAACTTGATCTATTATCTTCATCTATGGTATATTCTCTTGGTTCTTGGGGAATTCATTTTAAATGTACCCCTAATCCTTACAGTTGAATCATAAAACATAAGATAATTTTTTCTTTCCCATGAAATCCTGAAACATAGTCCTTTTCTCCATAACTGAAGAAAAATCAATTCACATTTAAACGTGCTCCAAGGTGTATCCATCCAAAAATACAAAATGTCAAGTAAATCTGTATTTCCCCTTTTCCCTTTATCTATATCATTCTCTACTATCATCTTCTTGTCCTGTATCCTTTGGAAACCAAAACACATGGTAAATTTGTACCATCCCAGGTATTTGTAGAATAATAATTTTTCATATTTATTAATATTCAAGAATTAGATATTATTTATACCTTATTGTGGACACATTATCAAATAGTGTACTAAACACAGTACAATGGCTTTCATATAAATCTTTTGTTTCCCACAACATTCAATTATACAGAAAAATAATAAAACAATATTTTCATTATTTAAAAACGTATTTAATGTATATTTCTTGTATTGGAAATAATGAACAGAACAAACTAAAATATTATTAAACATTTTTTTAAATGTTTATACATTTATCCAATAAACTATATTAACATAAAATGGAAATGAATATATTTTTTTGCATAAAATACTCTAATATTTTAAAAAGCACTTTTACCACCATTTGATGGAGAAAAATATTTAGATATGATTTTTTTCACTTATAAATGTTCTATTTGAAAAAATTAATCTTTTTATTTTAAATCAGAACATCACATTTTACATTAATGGAAATTTTGTGAATTTTTTAATAATATCTATATTTTATTAAATAGTAAAAAATACGACATTTTACATCAAAATGACCATTTCATCTAATTTATTTATATTGATAGAGTGTATATTTAATTAGTTTTATTGTTTAGTTGAATTTTTTATATAATTTAAAATAATGATGGTTATTTGAAGTAATATCACATTAAAATTGGATATAAACACAAGTCCATCTATTGAACATTATTATTTATTAAAAACCTACATTCTAGTTTTGACAATAGAAATTAATATTAAATTAATTTATAAAAATTCTTTGTTTTGAATTTAGGAAAATTTATTCCATATTTGGAATTGTATGGTCAAAAATTATTAATTAGGTACCCTTTTTGGACATTGTTAATTGTAATTTCAGTAATTATTTTTATTTTTCATGGTTAAAAGCTCTATTAGGTAAATAAGGGTAAAAAAATATTATATTAATATAAACTACCCAAAAATGTGTAATAACCCTATTGGATGAGATATGGATGACATTTATAATACATGGGTCGATTTTAGGACCCCATTGGGACTCATGGGTGTGATAATGACATGTTATAATAATTAATTTAATGTAAAGATAAATATAACATTAACATGTATAACATTATTGAAACTATTTTATGGTGTGCTTGTATAACTGATAAATTTTACTATAAATATTCATTATGAAAAAAATATTTTCGAAATAATGGTATTTATTTGTAATTTTTACACCTTAAATAAAAAAATTTAATTATGACACAATGATGGTGCGTTGATTATATTATTAATTAACTATTCAAATAAATGATATTATAAATATTAAAATAATTTTATGTTCAAATTTTTTATGTCATCCACGAATTTTAGGTATGATTATGAAATGGAATAGTAGATTTAATGTAGTTTTTTCAAATTTATTATGTTCTTTTTATTTTTTTTAAAAAATCAATTACTAAATAGTGTCAAAATTGACATAAATGAGTTTCTAAAACAAATACTATTTTATTAAATGATATAATAGTCATGAAAATATAGGATTTAGAGAACCAACTTATATAATTTTAAACATGTATTAAAAATCTATGTTAGGTAATCTTTTCACTCTATAGTATCAAAATCGACCATATAGAGTAACAATACAAGAAGACATGGTAAAAGTTAATTTAAAGTACTATGGCTCAATGCCCAAAAGATAAGGTTGAATTTTTTACCATAATATCCCTAAAACCTATTGGTTGATATGGTATATACCAATCCCCATATTTTACTCCAAATATATCACTTTGGATGTATTATAATTTGAATATAAATTTGTAATAAAATAATATTTCAAAACATTTCTAAAGTGGCCCTCCTCTCTCATATAAAAGACCACTGACTCTACCCACGTTCTCGCACCTATCAAGCCCCTGGCCTCACCCAAATTTTATTTCAATAAACTACCAACATCTCTTCCTTCCTCCCATAATCATTAAAATTGGTATATGGAAATTCAATGAATCATTTTGGATCAAATCAAAAAGAATTTCACCATTTAGAGGTAATGTCTTCTCTCAAGATCTTCCAATTATTTTACTTCTCAAACCCCATAACCACTCATTATTAAATTAAATTATAAAAATACAATATCCTTAATATTATAGGATTATTTATGCTATGTGTTCTACCAAAACATACACACACCTCCATCTAATTGATATAGAACAAACTATTTCTGTGTTTGGTGAACTACTATCTCACTAAATGATGATTATTCAATTTTCCCCTACAAAATCTCAGGGTGGCAATTATGATTTTACAATATTAATATATGATATATATTATATTTATAATTTATATATTCTTCTGTAATTTTTATTTATAATATACCTTTTTGCTTCCCATGTTGTGAAAATAAGGTAATTTTGTTTAAAGAAGTGTTGACTACCGCCCCTTCAAAGCGATATGACATGTTCTCTCTATACATGGAATGTATAAATGATTGGTTTATTAAAGCATTGATATATAAATTACATAAAAAATTCATGTTTTTATAATATAAATTTATATCATTTGATAATAATACTATTAATATGATAACAAAATTGAAGTAGCGTTCATGCATACATAGGACATACCATCTCCATGAACTGTGCATTTGAAGTCATATCTACCAATATTATGGATATTATAAACTCATATAATCTGGGTATATATGATATTTAAATCATGAATAATATTCTAAATATTTTGTACTTTTTACTACATTGAAAATTTACATCAAAACAAGATCATTTTTGACTCAAATACAAAATATTTATAAATATCTGATATGAACATAAATAATTAACTAATTTTTATTAAATTTTAATAAGTTATATAATTGGAATAATTAACTTGAAAATGTTTACCATGAAAGTAAAAATTATTGTATGTTAATTATTCAATTACATGATTATTGTACATGATGAGTCATAATTAAGGTAAGGGACACCATCTCAATATAATTTCACTATGGCATATTTTAATGTATACATGATATTATTTATACGATGTATAATAAAATCATTTTACATTTAAATCCATTAAAAAGAAATCTTTATCAACAAATATTTTTAATAAATGAAAAAAAGGAATGTAATTTTAACGTATGTGGCGACAAAGACCATTTTTCCACTCTAGCTGTTATTTGGTTTTTGGATTCCTATAAAAGCCATAATATTTTTAAATAAAAAACTAAATACCATTTATTTAGATATTTTAGTATGGAAAATTATTTTGATAAAAGATTTATTATTTCAATATCTTGATATAATATCTTGTTATTTAATTGTAGAAATGTTATTTTTTTGTTATGTTTGTTTTATGTTTTATGATTATATAATCATACTTGAACAATAAATGGGAGGTTACGTGAAAAAACCAAAGACAGATGGTAAAGTGATAATCCAATGATGGGTTGTTCTATGATAAACTAATGACATGCAGTTCTGTTCTAACCTCCAATAAATTGAGTATGGAATTTGGACGTATATCTCTTCCATTAATTTATATGTGTGGAAGTCAACCATATGGTTATTCCAATTGTGTATTTTTAGGTCCAAAAAATCATTTATATTTTATATGATTAATTCAATGGGATTTATCGAAATATTGTGATTAAAATATGGTAGTAATGAGCTTATATTTGGTGAAGTATATTTTTTAATTATTAATGGTGAAAAGTATTACTTTATGATAAAGTATTCAAGGTTTTTATGTATTCCAATGTCTAATAATTTTCCTTCTTTGTGTATCTCATACTAAGATTTTTATTCACTTTCTATGTTTTGAAAGGATTTTCATAGGTTATAAAGAATAATATAGTCTAGGATGGGATCAAGGAAAATTTATGTTGATAAAACATGAAAGGATACCATGTTTCTTTTTAAAGTGTTTTAGTTATCTAAAATATGGATAGTGAGTAGAATTATCTAATTTTAGTATTTAATTTTCTATGTATTATTTATGAACTAATACTATAAAGATCTAAACATTAAAAGATCCTCAAAGTGAATTAAATTAAATTGTTTACTTCACTCAAAATAAAGTAATTTATAAGGACGGTCCATTATTTTTGGAATCATAGGTCAGTTCAGATAACTTTAAGAGTTACAATATTTTTAATAAAATATCCAAAATAGATTTTCACATTAAGGTCCAATTGAAATGATAAATAATTTCAATATTTCCATGTTACATCATCTTTTAAAAGATTGTTCAGAATGATTTTCCATATATGAAATTGGGAAGCTATACTGGTAAGGTATATAAAGGGAAGTGACCTTAGAAATCCACCTTGTAAGATAGTTAGAATAAAAATTGAATAGTTTGATGTAGTGATGGCACAGTAGAATCATGGGATAAATAGTGGTGGTTTTTATTGATGATATTTTGATATATTCGAAATTCATGTTGGAACACAAAATTAAAATATGAATTGTTTTGAAAACCATAAATAAAATGAAACAATATGTAAAGATTTGACAGAGTTAATTTTAGTAACAAATTTTTTTCCAAGTTAATATTTATTCTAATGATTTCATAGCTATTGATCCTTCTAATACAAAAGTTGTTGATGATTGGAAAAGTCCAACAAATATCAGAGAGATTCTTAGTATTCATGGATTCGTAGGGTTTAGCGAAGGGTTGTTGAAACAATTTATGTGTTATAAATCCCATAAACAATGATAACACGTATGGGAGTTATGTTCATCTAGACTAAAAATGTGATGAATTTTTGTAGGAATTGAATTGAATATTAGTAAAGGCTCCTGCTTTAGCCCTACCTTACAGGAATGGTGAGTTTGTTATATAGAGCTAGGAAACATTGAATGGACTTGGATATGTCTTAATGTATAATTATAATTTAATTTCATATACTTGACAATAATTGATACAAAATGAATTAAATTACCAAAGACGTGATTTGAAATTAGCTGCTATTGTATTTTCATTAAAATTTTGGAGGAATCATTTTTATTGCATAATGTCTGAAATATATAATGATCACAAATGTTTTAAGTATATATTCACTCAGAAAAAATTAACCATAAGAAAGAGGAGAAGTCTGTAATTAACCAACAATTATGGTTGCATGATACATTATAATCCATGAATGGAAAATAAATTGGTTGATGATTTGAGTCGAAAGAGTAATGATACATTAACCAAGATACATTATGAAAAATATCCTCTAGTTATTTATTTTATAAAATTTTTATTTGAAATATATGGTGTATAGAATTCCTCTATTGTATTCCGGTGAGAGTGAAATCATACTTATTACATAGAATTATGAAAGTGCATAATGTAGAAAATGTGTTGCAGAAAAATGAACAATTGGTTATGAGGGGTAATTTACCTGATTTTAACATTGATAATGACAGTGATTTGATGTTTGGAAATATAATATGTGTGCTTTTTGATATACACATGAAGAAATATTTGTTATGAGAAACTCGTAGATCACTGTTTTTAGGTCATCCTCACAATATTATGATTTACACATGTCTTTTAAAGTATTTCTAGTAGGATGGTATAAAAAGAGATATTCCTCACTTTTTCCAAATATGTTTTATTTTTCAACAGGTTAATGTAGAGAGGCATTTACCAAAAGGTATGATTCAACCTTTTCTAGTTCCAGGGTGGAAATGGGTAAATGTGTCCATGTATTTTTTTTGTGATTAATAAATATTTATCATGGTAATAATGAAAGCTGCATTATTGTTTTTCGATGGACTAAATATACTCATTTTCATCCTATTTGAGATACTCTATATCCACATCATCTTTATCATCGTGTATGGAACAGATAGTCGTTTTACATAATGTTACCCTCTCCATTTAATCTGATCAAGACCCAAGTTTCACTAAAATATTTTAGAAAGGTCTTCATATGTCATTGAGAAAAGATTTAAATTTCATTAAAACTATTCATGCTCAATAATATAGGCCGTCCGAATGAACACTTATGAACTGAGTGGATATTCTATGTTCATGATCAGTTAATTACTCATGAATTTAGGATGAACATATATCTTTGGTTGAGTTTTCTTATAATATATCTTCTAAGTCCGTTATATAGATGACAACATTGTTTTGGGAAATGTTGGTGAAAGCAAGTTGATGGAACCAGAATTTGTAGAAGATATGGATGAAAAATCTCAGTTGATTGAGAAGCAGATGAGGATAACTCAATGTAGGAAAAAAATTACATGGATAACCAGAGGAAGGATCATTCAATAAAGGTAGTTGATCATGTATTTCTAATTGTTGGTATAAGGAAATGTGTGATTTGTTTTGTAAAGAAGGGACAACTAAGTCTGAGGTTAGTTGGGCCTAATGAAATCCTGGGGAATGTTGGATAAGTTAAATAAACTGTTTCTTTACCTCTAATATAATAACTAGAATATCATTTTTTTCATATTTTAATGGTGAGGATGTATATGCTAGATCCGTCTCATTTTTAGAGTCTACAGGTCAGTTCCTCGGAAGAGATTCATTCTTATAAGAAACAACTAGTATGGATTCTTGACCATGGAGATTAGGTTTTGTAGAATAAGGTTATTATTGAAGTAAAGTTTTTTTTGGGAAAACACATATGGTGGAAATGGAAATGTGGGGATTGGAAAATGATATGACTTATAAATACCCCCACTTATTTAATTACTAAATAAAATTGCAGGGACGCAATTTCAAAAATGGAGGACGATGTAACATCCCAGATATTTATAGTATAATAAATTTTCATATCTATTAATATTTATGATTAAGATATTAATTTTATGTAATAGGATAATATTTGGTTTATAGATTAATCAACACACCAAAAAGAATTTCTCCAAAATCGTACTTTGCACAAAACATTGAGTTAATATAAAAAATAGAAATATAATAGTACTATTATTTTAAATAGTAGTTATCACCTAGTATTTTATTGAAGGGAAAGAAAATAACTTAATACAATATTATTATACATGTATTTAAAATGTTTATACATTTATCCAGTTAATTTTAGATTCCTAAAATGATAATGAATCCACTTTTAAGAAAAACAAATACACTACTATTTTTAAAAGCTCATTTTATCGCCTTTTGATGAAGAACCCTTTTTAGATTATGATATTATCACTTTTATATGTTCTATTTAACAATATAAACTTTATCATTGAAATTGCAACATCAAAATTTAATTTGGTTGAAATTTTAGTATTTTTCTGATTACATCCATATTAAAATGAATAGTTAAAATACTGAATTTTAGTTAAAAAATGCCATTTAATATAATTTAATTATATAGTTATATTTTCATATTTATTGGTTTTAATGTGTAATTGGATTAGGTTTTTTTCATTTAATACAATATTGGTAATTGGAAGTAATTTCACATTGACATTGGACAGAAAGACATGTCAATATTTTGATAGTTGTGTCTTCTTAAAATCCCATTTTTAAGTTTTGACTATGGGAAATAATTTTAAATTAATTTTTTCTAATTATTTTATTTGAATTTGGAAAAATGGATTCTATATTTGGATTCACAGGGTCTAAATTTATTTAATCAGTATGATTTATTTTTTGAAATAATTAATAGTAACATTAGTAATTATTTTTATTTACAATGGTTAAACATAAATCAGGTAAATAAGAATAATTTTATTATAATATTGTAAAAATTCCCTAAAATGTGTCATAATCCTAATGTATGAGATATTAACAACCTTGAACATCATTGGGTTGATTTTAAGACTCCATGGAGCCCCATGGGAATGACAATAACATGTTATAATAATTAATTTAATGTAAAGGAAAATATAACATAAACAAGTATTGTTTTACTAAAATGACATTAATGTGGGTTAATGTAACTAAAATCATGGGAAATAAATATGAATTATAGATAATATAATATTTCATACATCATCGTATTTTATTTATAATTTTGAATCATCGATGAAAAAAATTTATTTATGACACTATGATAATGTAGTGATTACCTTATTAATAGAATATTCAAATAAATGATATTTTAAATATTAAAATAATTTTAATCTGATAATTATGATATAATAAATGATTTTTCTGGATGATTATGAAATTTATAATTTTAGTTAATATTTTTTTCTATAATAAATCAAGTGGTTATGACTATAAAAAAAATCAATTACTAATTAGTGTCAAAATTTAAAAAAATGAATTGGTAAAACAAATACTATTTTATTAAATAATTTAATAGTAATATAAATAAAATATTGTGAAAAATGATTTATACAATATTAAAAGTTTAATTAATGATCTACTTTAGGTTCTCTTTTAATTTTTTAGTCAATATATTAACCATATAGTGTAAAAATACAAGAATTCATTGTAAGAGTTAATTTATTTAACTAAGGGTAAAATCAAAAAAGATATGGTTAAATTTGTGATGTAAGCATCACTAAAAAATATATTTTTGAGATTTTTTATTCCATTATAATCATATAATCAAAATTTATCACTTTAGAACTATAATAATTTGAAAATAAATTTATTATTATATAATATTACCAGACATTCTTAAGGTACCCCCTTCCTTTTATAAAATATCACCAATGCTACCCCCTTACTCACTCCCATAAAGCACCTTGGAATGACAAAATTAGGCTCAAATTATCTTTGAATATCCCTAAATTTCTCATAGAATCATTACAATGGAAAAAATTCAACTCAAAGAAGCCTTTTGTCTCGTATAAAATAGAGTTAACCAATTTAGAGGCAACACCTTCTCTCAAGATCATTTCATTTATAATCATTCTTCAACAAAATAAAATCTATTTATTAGATTATTTTATAAAAAAATTATCTTCAATATACTAGGTGGTTTTTCTGCTAATGGCCCATTCTAAACATACACAAACCTCCATCTAATGGATATATAAAATATTTTTGCTGTGTGTGGTGAACT
Source organism: Viscum album (assembly GCA_963277665.1). Lineage (NCBI taxonomy): Eukaryota > Viridiplantae > Streptophyta > Magnoliopsida > Santalales > Viscaceae > Viscum > Viscum album. Next base: position 606,020,268 of record OY728122.1, read on the forward strand.
ACGGCCTCATGAAACGATGATTTGTCAATTTAATCCTACCACCTATCATGGTGGCCATTATTATGACCCTAAATATATATATGATAAAAATTATATAAATATTTTCTTTATTATTATGTAATTTTTCATTATAACGTACAATTATTCTTTCCCTGTTGTATAAATATGATAATTCTGTTTGAGGAAGTTTGGACTACCGGCCTCTCTAAGCGATGTGACTCATTCCAGCAACTCATTGAATGTATAAAGGATTTTTTATTAATCCTATGAGAAATAAATTACATAAATATAATATAGTGATTATAATATATATTTATATCATTTTATTATTATTATTTTAATATCTCAATGAAATGAACGTAGTGTTCATGCATAAGTACAGAATACCTTCTCAATTAATGGTTCATTTCATTTTATATATATATATATTAGGGATATTATAATTAAATATATACTATATATATATGGTATTAAATAATGAGTAACATTTTGAGATTATTTACTTTTTATTATGTGGAAAATTTAGATCAAAACATGATCATTTTCAACTTAAATATTGAATTTCGTCAAAATAACCAAAATGAACATTAATAATTATATACCTTTCATATAATTGTAATAAGTTATATAAAAGTAATAATATACATTAAAATGTTTATGAATATATTATAAATTTACCTAAGTATATTATTCAGGAACATAATGATTGTATTTGATGAGTTATACTCAAGGTAAGAGATTTAGTCTCAATGTCATTGCATTAAGGTATATATTAATGTACACGTGACCTTATTTATATTGAGTATAATAAAAACCATTGACATATAATTTCATTCAAAATAGATATTTTTCTGTTAATTATTTTACTAAACAATAAAAGGATTGTTTTTTAACGTTCATGTCGACAATGACATTTAAACCACTCTAAACGTTATTTGGTATCTGGATTCCTCTAAAAGCCACACTATTTTTAAAAAAATTTTTAAACAACATATTAATTTTAAATGAATTTTGGTATTGAAAATGGTTTTGATAAAATATTTATAAATATATTATCATGAAATAATCTCCTGGGATTGCAATGTGGAAATTTTATTATTCTGTTATATTTTTTATGTTTTATGATTATAAAACAGTTCTAGGAAATTTAATGGGTGGTTACGTGAGAAATAAAAGGTAGGTGGTTATGTGATAATAAAAAATATGGGTGGTTTTGAGATAAACCAATGATACGAGGTTAGGTTATAACATCCAATGCATTTTTTTAAGTCATCTGTATGGTTATCCCATTTAGTGATATGTGTGGAAGTCGATCGTATGGTTATTACATTTATGTATGTTTATGTCCCCAGTTAACTTTATATGTTATATGTTGATTTCTATGGTATTTTGTTAATATTTTGGTTAAAAAATTGTATGTAATTAGCCTACATTCGGCGAATTATATTTACTACTTCTTCAAGGTCAAATGCACTACATTACGATAACGTGTTCTGAATTTTTATATTTTCCAATGACTAACTTTTTTTCATTATTTGTGCATCCGTTAATAAAATTTTAATGCTAATATGATGTTTTTAAAAGTATTTAATAGGACTTAAAGAATAATATTGTCAAGGATGGGATCTAGGAAAAGTTATGCTATTAAAACAAGAAACGATACCACGTTTATTTTTAAAGATTTTTTGTTTTATGAAAAAAATGGATAGAGTTTAGAAGTGTCAACATATAATATTTTCGTTTATTTTTTGGATTTTTTACATATTTCACAATAAATATAAACCTGAAAAGATCTAAAAAGTTAATTAATTCCAATTTTTGACTTATCTGAATATGAAGTAATGTTTAAGGTCAGAGCCTTATTTAATTCATTAGTTATCGTGATAACCCAAAAAACTATTTTATCATAAGAATTAATGTTTTGAAAAAATAGAAACATTCCTAGACTAGGTTGAACTACATTAAGGAAATGAATAATATTTCCTTCCATGTTGTTTATGATATAAGTAGCATACCTCGATAACCATTAAAGGTGTCTTCATACTCTAAATCACTTTCTTCTTCATTTTTCATTAATCTATTGATCCTTATATTCATATCTATTTGTTTCTAATGCAGAAAGTATTTATTAAAGAATGAATCCTTAAAATATTTCCATTCCAAGAGTCATATCTCTAATTAATCTGAATTATTTTGGATCAATGACAACAACTGATCGAAATCATCCATGAGATAATACATTACATGTGTGTAATTTATTTTTTCACCCCATCACAGTGCTGCAAATATAATTTGTAAATACCTAATCCATTGATAAAATATAATTAAATTAGTAGTCCCACTAAAGTATGTGGTTTACAGACGTATAAAAAAAATCCACAATTGGACAGTATCACTGTGGAATAGATTACTCCATCCCTGAAAGATTACATTTCATAATATGGTTAATCAACATAAATATTTCCATAACATTCTACGTTCCAATACCAAATATATATGTTTCCATGGTAGGGGAATCTCTACATTTTCCATGAGTACATATAACATTTTTCATTCTAGGTTATATTTTAGAACAATGGAATATACAAGACTAGATTATAAAATTATGATATTTCTCTAACTCTTAATATGGCTTATCATAAATTACAAAATTTATGAAAATCTAATTCCACAATCATAAACAAAGACTCTTTGGTGATATATTTAATTATAATTCCTTAATAAATGTAGGTAAATAAATTTTGAGCTATCCAAATTTAGTCCCCTATTAATGTAAAACCATGCGCAGAGTGAGGACCATTTTAATCTTCCAAGTTACACTAAGTATGGCCCAAAACACCTTGTTGCAGTTGTTACTCAAAGGTTCATATGTTCTAGAACCACTACCACTTGTAGTATCTAGACATTGATGTATTTCTAGGAATACCCACATAATATCTTCCACTCCAAATTTCTAGTATTTATTTCTATACAAATCGTAATATTATACCCCACAGTTATGTTCCCTAATATTTGTGTTCAAAATCTAGTTTCCAAGGTTGTTTGAAAAACTCCCTTTGATACCAACTGTAATAGACCACCCCCAAACTCCTACAAATGGTTTATTCATTAATTTAATTGAAATTATTACAAGGAATCAAATCCCAATAGACCAATCAGTATACTAGTCAGGGAAATCTAGATTACATAAATGACACAACTAATGTTGTGGGAAATAAGGAATACAAACATGTTACCTAAACCATGAAATAAGTTGTGTTATTGAAATAGTTTTCATAGATTTATTATTCATAAACATGGTAATAGAAAAATTATTAATGTGAGATAAAATTCAAAGGAGGGGATCGTAAATCAATATCTATAATGAAACAATGGAAATAAACCAAGATGTAATGGTTAGTAACTAAAACACATATCATTTAATCAATAATATGAGTTTAAAACCTAACCATAGATATTATAACTAATAGAATAATTACACTTAATAGTTATAATTGAATACATAATGATGGAATTCATAACAATGTATATCTAAAACATATCATTGAGGCTATATACCAATTGTCTAATATGTTAAATGTTTCATACCGATAATCTAATATAGTCAAGGCTTCATGCCATGAATCAAATATTATCATGTCATCATGCCATGAATCAGATACTATCATGGCATAATGAAAAAAATTAATAAATGGGTAAGGAATCATCGAATATCATATCTATTTTATCTCTAGAAGCCTAAAATTGCATCGAGAGGCTATGGAAGGCCCCACCCATCACATACTAAAACCAATGCATTACACTTATTTAAAAAACTTATTTACTTAATAAATAACATTTCTTATCGTAAGAAATCCATATTGAATATTTAATGTGGTTTTTTACATAATTTAATAGTATAAGATATGTAACAACAATGGTTGTTTATGTTGATGAATGGAAAAACCCATTTAATGACCATTAAAACATTCTTGAAGAAAATGATCCTTAAACATTCTGAAGTGTCCCATACTAATTTGAAATATTTAATTCATAATTATTAATGAATTAAAATAAAATTATAATATCATTCATTTTATTATATTCATTATATAACATATCAAATTTATTATACACACCATATACAATAAACATGGTTCATAACTATAATTAAGTCTCAATGGAATGTAAATTGGAATGAAAATCCATTATATTAACGATTCATTGTTTTTTGGGTCTTTATCTTACATTATAGAGGTTTAAAATATGATAATAACTTATAAAATAACCATAATAATTTTTTTAATATCATATATTAACTCCATATAATATTTTATTACCTGTTTGTTAACACCCATTCATTATTTTAACTACATTGGCTGTTAATTACCTAGTTTTCTCTAATATGTTGTTTTCATTTCATTTGATGTATCTATTACATAATTCTTAATTTCATAAAATAAATAATGTAAACCATGATATATTTTTTATATATATTCAGTACATATTCATTTTGGATAATCTATAATGTTTGTAGATAGGAAATGAAATGCACTATTCATGGAGATGATAATCCACAAGTATGCAAGAAGGCGATCTTCTTGTATTTGTTACATTAAAATTAAATGATGAATTTATATTTTAATCACCATATACTATCTGTGTTATATATTATTCATAGATTTTCTAATATCCTCATTTACACATTCCTTGTATGGCATGAATGAGTCACATTGCTTTGTGATGGTGGTAGCCCACACTTCCACAAACTGAATTTTCATATTTACACAAGATGGAATGCATAATGGTATGTTATAAATAAAAATTACATAAACATTGAATAATAATAAATATAATTAATACAATATATAAGTAGAGTTTCTATCATAATGGCCTGTATGATAGGTGGTAAATGAGAAATGAAGAATTATTGATTTGCGAGGAAATAGTTCACCTTTTGCAGATATTGAATGCTCATTACACATTAGATGGAGTTGCATCTAATAGTAGGTAGAAACTCCTCCATAGAAACATCTATTATTCATATTGTACTATTTTTTTTAATAATGGAATAAAATAGTATAGGGAGTGGAGAAGAAAATTAATAGAAAGACAGCATTGGAAATTGTCACCATAAAATCATTTAAATCCTTTTGGTTTATACCAAACAGATTACATGGAATGAATTATTTACCAATGGAGCCATCAAGGTTTAGGGGAGGGATGTTGGGAAGTTAATTGGGCCGATCATGGCTTATCCAATGTGGATTGAGAGTTGGGATGAATAGGGAGAAATGGGGGCCTTTTGTAGCAGAATGGGAGTGGCACTCTTGTAAACACAAAAAGGTATTGATTAATTGTATTTATAACATACCAAATGATCCTGTAAAATGTAAAAATAATATAGTATAGTTGAATCAGGTTTGAATAAAACCACCACTAAATAAAAATATGTGAATTTTTAAAATTTGTTTCCATGACATCTATGATTCCACAATTCCCTCATTTTTCTTTTTATTAAAGAATTTCATTTTCTAAAAAAAGTATTTTAACAGTTATTTAATGTACTGACATAGGGTTTCCTCAAAAATAAAACCTATCCCGATCTGCCACAATCTTAAGGGGCATTCATGATCCCCTAGGGTTTCCAAAAACCACTCTTGCATCAAACAATATTGTATTGGGAACAATTTCGTCCAACCTATACAAACACATGGAATATTTATACACACATAAATTAAATAGTCAAAAATGTTTAATAAATATATTCCATAACCTTAAATAGATATTGTGTAGTAGAAAACTGTAATAGTATCAATAACTAAAAATGAAAATCCCAACATCAATGGTAAAAAACCAAACTGTTACTCCATATGATGGAGTGGATGAAGTCCCACCATCTCACTACCATCTACCGATCAACCTGACATGAACCCTCACCGCCTCACTGTGGTGCATTGCCTTTCCCTACATTAGACGACGTACAATGGTCTATGCACTAATAAAGTGGTTTGCAGGTTGTGAGCTAATAGGGTCATCTAGATCCTAACCGGGTGTTCCAAAAAAATAATCCATATAATAATTCATGTATTATTTTTTTAAATAAAACATATCATGATAAGTAATAATGAAGATTTATTATAAACATGGTAAACATTTACCATTTTCAATGTTATAAAAAAATATACTTTCAATTTCATATCCCATTTTTTCTTTCCATATTTCACAATCATCAAAATGAATATCATAGATAAAACATTAAAAATCCATGAAATAAAAAAAACAATAGTACCATCACATGCATCACAATACAATGTAATACAAGATATAGGAAGAAGACTACTCGTACAAATTAATCTTTTAAATTGTGCACTATTGTACCTGGATCCAATCATCGAAACTCCAGGACTAGGGAGGGAAACGGGAATGTTAAACCCGAGTATCATATACATAGATAGAGATAAAAATCTATAATATAGAATTGGATGATCACACCAAAAAGTAAACTGCCAAAATGGACAATGGCATCTATCTAAACAATCCACCTAGTACCGAAGGTAACCCATGTTCTCATTTTTAAAATCATTTCCTAAATCCATTTCAAATGTATTTAAATTAAACATTTCCTTTTATTTATTAACAATCCGTGAAAAACCTTTTTTCTTTAAAAACTATTTTTAAACCCAAAATTCCATCATTATTTTTTCCAATAATATGATAATAAATCTATAACAAAAAGATTCATCAATATAGTATATAGACGGAACAAAATATCTCAAAACATTGGTTTCACATCTCCACAATGTGATCCCCAAAAATTGAAAAGCCGAAAATGTCTACTTAGGACATAGAATCAAATCATCAACAAAATATTGATCCAGTAAAAAAAGCAGATTTGGTGGAAGGAATGAAACACCCATACCCCAAGAACGAACACCTACCACACCAAGAACAATAAATTAATGTCCTCCAAAATGAGATTACACAATGGAACTCAATATAAGTTGATAGAAAATAACATCATAGACCAATGTATTTGATAATGAAACATAAGAATGCTACAACTATCAATGAGAATGATGAAGTGAGAAGCTCACTTAAGAGAAGAGATGCACAATAAACATAATGAAAATTGAATGTCAATCATATCATTACACAATTAGATTAGTATCCCAAAAACTCTAGGGAATATCTCTAGGCTGAGAGAAATAGAATATGGGAAATAACCAAAATATAATGAGGCATGCCTATATTAAAAACTGTATATGGGTCGTTACACGGCGTGTAAGTAGGTTACATTTTGCGTAACCACTAAAGACTCACATATTCTGGAAAACCCATCAACTCATATAAAAATATTCTATTTAAACCATTCATAGTTTGAATCATCGCTACACAACTTGTAACATTTCACAACATGAAACCTTTTCACGATTTATATCCACCAACACTTACATATCGTGCAACCAAGTGACACGACATGGAATCCTCCTATAGCCTATAGAAAAAGCAGATTAATCCTATGAGTCCAAAAAACATCAAATTCTCCATTATAAGTTTCCTATATATTCTTTCTTGGTAATATACAGACTATGAGTTTAAGATAACCATGATCAGGATAACGATGTACATGATAGATCAGTAATGGGATGTTATAAACTCTTAATCATAAACACATTTCTTCCTCGGAATGTTACGTGGACGATGAAATCCCTGGAAAAAGATGAGGCCACTGATACCTCATCATTGACTCATGATAAAAAGACTCATGATATTCTGATACGTGTTTCCTAATATCCCTGATCAAAGGGAATAACTTTCCACCCAAGACATTCACTTAAGATCCAAAGATCCCAACAAACTTCACTAATAAAAAATCTGCTGGCTCCAAATAAATTTACTACCAGCATAGAACATGGGAAGGATCAATATGTAAAAACAAGAGATGAAATATTTCAAAAAAATCATGAATAATTATAAAATAAACATGAATTGCAGACCAATAATCAACATATCTGAGCCGCATGATTGAATCAATGTGTCCAGTATATCTTGAAGCCATCTTTCCCAATTTCCCATGGCGACATTGACACTACCAAGGAGAAACAGACATGGAAACATATTATGAAACATAAAACACCATTCAATGAATCTGCTGATCTGAATATGATTTCAATCAACTCTGGTCTATAACCAGATGTTGATGTACCTCAATAATCTTTATAGATGTCTCCTCAACAAAAATGGTTCAACCAAAGCTACATCACCTAACTAGTCTCGTCCAAAAGGTGATATTCATGGTAAACCATATGATACATCAATGGGATCGATTATTATCAATGAATAATGAATTTTTTTAAGAAACAACCTCAACATGCGCAATATGGTTATACCCTGATGCACTAAAATGCAAAACACATGCCCAATGCATATCGTACATGATTTGAATCAGAATGTTCATATCAATGTCTTTCTGTGGATAGAATTCCATGCTCAACATGACCTGAGTTCCTAGTTCTTCATGGAAAACCCCCAAAACCATAAGTTAAACCTAAGATCACTATCTGATACAATGGTAGAAGGGCTCCCATGTATCCTCACAATTTCCTTCACATATAGCTTAATCAGATCTTTGAACATAATGGTATCCTTAATCAGAATATAATGTACAAACTTTATCAATGGATCAATCTAACAAACCAAGATTGACGTACATGTAAATTTCACTTCATTCACAAAATTCCTCAAACATTACATAGATAAATTTCCAAATACTATATTATTATAGTGTCAATGGAAAAATAGAACATAATCATCTAATTTGGTGAAATAACTTCATCATACATCATAAATATCATCCCCTTTTGTTTTCATACCTAAAACCATTATTTATATCCTAGGGAGAAGAAACCATAAAAAGGATGAGCTCAAATGATCAGTACGGGTAAAATTGAGAACATAAAACAACAGATAAATATAATAACATAGAAACACAAACATAACGTTTAAATATTATAATCATAATTCCTGAAATAAATCATTAAATTATAAAAGTAATATATCAAAATAGAAAATTATCCATGATAAAACAAAATTGGCATAAAATATAAAATTTCGGTAAACAAATAAGCATATAATATGATTTCCATCATATCAAATGATTATATTTCCGACACCATCACAGTGGAAAATGTCCATTTTTGAACCAGGTTTGCTTGCTGTGGCAAACATGTAATAATATACCAGATTTTTATGCCATTCCATCCCTATATTACTGAAACAGAATAACATGCAATTTCAGCCATGTCTATATCATGTGATATAAATATTTAACAAATTAATTGGGGGAGATATAGGTCCCACCCATCTAATAATGAAATCATTCAAACATGTACCATAGAAACATAAATCATTCATCATAGCATAACCCAAGAAATAAAATTGATTTCTAAATCAACATTCCATCATTTCATAATCCATAAAAAATATCATTCAATCATTAAGTAAATAAAATATAAGTAATAATAGGTATATAAAAAACCCTATCTATGACTGTCATCATATAAGAAAAATAATTTTCATAAAACACACGAACTTAATTATTAAGAAATATATTCAATCTTCATAAAAAATCATTTCTTAACGTGACTCACAATTTAAATAGAAATTAATTTAGTTGAAAATAAAAATGACGTATTTAAATGATATTCATGTAAATAATTAATCATGAAACCATAACAATCCATTCATTTCATTTATGTTGAAATAGATTTCTCCGCTTACTTTTGTGGCAAAAGTAAAAAAAATTACATCATATAAAAAAAGATTCATTTTATACAGTTTAATAAAAATTCACTAATGATTAAAATATATTTTAAAATATATTATAAGAATAGAAATAATATTATATATTTTGGAAACATGGATGATAATGATAAATATACATGTGTAAATACTTATGAATAAACAATATCATATAATAAAGAGATTACAAATTTATCCCTTACCTTAATACGATGTGCATCATATTAACATGAATCTCCTATATAGTTGGATTAAACATATTATTAACTAGTAACATAACAATAATAATATCTATTACATCATATATTAATCACTTATGACTTTATATTACATATTCATTTAATAATTCCATGTTAAAACAACATTTTTTGTAATAAAAGTTTTATTTATTATACATGTTTGGTCTAGTTATTCTTGATCTTATTATATTGATCATGATTTTAATAATTCCATTCTTTAAACATGATTTATATGTCATATATACCCAATATATAAATATGTATAATAGATATATAAATGAAACGGAATAAACCATTTATGGAGATGGAAGTTCATACATATGCATGAATGTTGTTTTTGTTTACTTATTGAATTGAAAGGAAGTAAGAAAATGAGATATATATATATAGACATAAATATAGAAGCATTATAATTTGATATATTTCATGAGTATATATTATATATACTTTTTAATCATTATTGAATGGTTAACATGGAGTATGATTCACATCGTGTCGTTGAGACGGTAGGTCGTACGTACAAACGAATGAAGATATCAATCAGTTAATGGTTAAATGATATATAATTAGATGTTATATTAATTATAACTAATAACTATCAAGGTATATTAGTTATTTTCATCAATTAAATTAATCATTATAACCATCCAATTTATGTATTGTTGAATAACTAATTAAACCATAACGTAGTGATCGTAAGTCATACCCATATACGCTTAGTGATATTGTTATCTATAGGATGACCAAAAAGATATATAAGGTTTTAAAATATTTAATAATAACATATCAGAATGTATAAGATACTGGATTTATCACTTTAGTGTGTGAATAACATAATATGAAGAAGTAAAAAAGGAAAATAAATTTTAAAAATGTGGTAAAAAAATTAACTATTTTTCAAGTTTATTCTTTTCATTTTTACAAAAGGTCTCATTGGGATGGCTTTATAGACAAAGTGATTCCAATTTGAGGAAGGGGTGTTTTTGTCAGCTTATTTGAGTTTAGGTTGCATGAGACAATATTCTTGAAATGTGTGAGAAAGTGGGTAGAGATTGTGGGCTTTTATAAGAAGAAAGAGGGGAACTTTATGAAAGACATGAATTATTAATATTTTATAAAATCATTTTTTGTTTTTAATTATCCAAAACACTTTAAGTTCTATGATATAAAGTGTATGTGTCCAAATCCACTCAACTGATAGGTTTTATACATGTTTAGATCGCAAACATATCTTAATTTTTTAGCGCAAAACCCTTAGCTAAAAACATTTACGATAAACCAAGTATTCATGTATTTTCGTAATATATGGTTATTATATTTAATATAAAATTTAAAGAGAACCAATAGTGGGGAATTAATGACATCATTAACATTGTATATGTTAGTTGGCCAAATAATAGAATTTTAGGAAAACTAAATTTGTGTGAACATGAGTTTTCATATAAGGTATAGATCCTTTTATTATCAGTTTAATTGCCTTGTTATGGACTTATATATATTTTTAAAATGTTCATGGGTGTTTTGGAGGGGTCGAGGGATGGTTCGGAGACTGAAATAATTTTTTGGGCTCAAAATGACCCTGTGCATAGTTTTCTCTTGGATTCTTCATAGTTAGTCTAATATGTTTGAGTTTTATGAAATGTTGAAGGTTTATAACAGATGGATTCACATTCTTTGTCAAACAATGTTGGGTAATCGTGCGATGTTCCCCTAATAGGATTGTTAGGTGTGCTTGGTTTCCAAGTAGTTTGGTAGAACATGCAGTTAAACCATGCGACACTACTGTGTCATTTATGTTACTATTTTAATAAAATAAATATTTGAACTTTTAAACCAAAATAGGGTTTCATCATCCATCATACAAAAACTACTTAGATCCCAATCATTTGGAACCTAAGAAATAGATCCATTATGAGTATCCTTTGAACATCCATTTCAATCTTCAATTGTCTCATTAGATATGAAAATAATAGTCCTCGATTACTTTTTAGTAGTTTGTGATTATTTGGAAAAATGATTGAACTATTTGTATTTATGATAATATTCCATAATATCTTGTTCTTTATCCATTCGTAAATTTCCTCCCCATAGAAGATGAATCAAAACTTGATACTGGATAAGTTGTCTACTATCAAGGTGAGGTGGGTGGTATATACTTTATTTTGTCATTTATTATGATTTTCAGGCATTCAGATGATATTACACCCATCAAACATTCCAGTGAGTCTTCATTTTAGAGTGAGTTGTTTTTCATAGCTGTTGTCAGACCTAGTGAGGATTCCTATAGGTTCTTTTTAGGTGAATTGACATCCATTTCTCTTTTCAAGGCTACCCAAGGGGTGATCCTTAAGGGAAATAGAATTTTATTCTTATTTAAACCACCCAAGGTGTCTGTGCTACTGTTTTCCAAGTTAGAGGGAGCCTGTTAATTCTTTGATAGCTTAAATAGCCTATTTATGAGATTTACTTCCACCATGATTAATGAATATCATTTCGTAGCTTGTCTATTTTGAATGTTGGTAATTTAAATGGATAATATGGGTGGGTATACCTATATAAAATGATTCATGGCATTTTAAATGGTTCCTATTGGAGGGTAGGGCCATATGATAATAGTTGATAAATGGTTTGCAGGAGTGGGTATACACATGGCTTGTTCTGGTCGATGTCAGTGGGTATACTCACATGGAATGAATGTTTAATTTGAATACCTGAGTTAATTAATGCTTGAGTGAATGGTTTGATAGATGCCTTGAACTACTCTCTATGGATCTCGAACGCGTTACTGGATTCCTTGTGTGGAATATTTACCTTAGGTATTGTTTTCGTGGGATTCCTTGGGCCTCTCTACCCCATGGATCCAACTTTTTTGGTCTCGCATATGACTTTATATTCCCATTCACTTGGGACACCAACCATTGCCTACCAATGTTTCCACGAAGTATTCCCATGGGACTCTTTCGGATTCCCTGTAAAATATACTGGGATCCTTCCCTCCATAGTCTTGATATATATTATATTGATGCCTTGGAACATGCCACCTTGTATTTTTCCCCTTTGGTATACCCATAACAATACAACATGATATAAGGGTATTTCAAATCATAATATTATGTGGCTGTGGGACACGTGATTTCTTTATAAAGCTTGGATGTGGTTTTATGATAAAGATTGATGTATGGCATGGCTATGTTACTTTTTTTACTTTTTTATAACAACATTTTTAGGAGCTAACTATTATTTGAAGTTATCCTAGAAAGATATTTGGTTTTATGTATTACAATACACGAATTTATTGGGAATACACAGTTTACAATACTAGTTCTTTACACTTGATGTCACATTTTTAGAATTTCTATCTGAACTTTATCGACCTAGGTGGTTTCCTACTCTGATATTTATCTCACATCGTTTCTGGGACTCCTCGAGAACCCATACAAATCATATGGTTTAAGGTGATGATAGGGGATAGATCCCCGGAACAGGTTTTTGATTCTGGATTTTGGGAAGGGGGCATAGGGCCAAGCTAATGCTTATGATGATGAGATAGTTTTCTTGTCATTTTTATTTTTTGGGATACTTGTATCATTTTTGTAAGAATCCATGTTTTTAGAAACGGGTCAAATTATGACCATGTTTAATCATTTTGATTGGTTTTTGAGAAGTCTGGAAAATATGGGTAGTTTCTGGAAATTTCCAGATTACACGTTGTGTATGAGTTACCCGAGTGACCAGCCGTTTGCTTGCCAAGTACATGCCCTGTGAAAACCATGTAGAATTTTCCAAATACCTGACGTGTATTTATAGACATTCCATGTAACCCTTACCTGTTCATGGCCTAGTACATTCCGTGTGGTGCCCAGGTATAAATTTCAATCTACAAAGTGTGTAGCCTTCCTTGACATGTCGTGAACCCTTGTCCCGTGTAGCGGTCGAGACCCTGGCCATGTGTTGACCGTGTACACAGTCCAAACCTTGTGTTTGAATCTGCTTAAGTCGGAGTACGGAAATAAATCTACACAGTGTGTACTTTGGAAATACACGTACTTTAATTTTTATTTGAGCGATCGAGACGTTGTCGCGTCTCATTCCCAGAAGTTCCTTCTTCATCCCCTTTGGATGAATAGTTGGTCCGAAAAACCCCGAAAACTCAAAACCTCCCAGATTCTCCATATGACCTCTGTTCATCGATCCGTCAGTTTCAATGGGACCGCATCGGAAGGGCTAACCCCGTGCACCCTTCTTTTTCTTTGGTCCCTCACATGTTCCTCCACAGATTCCATCCGGATGGAATTTTCAGATTTGACGGAAATGAAAATCTACCGCGATTCCGACCAATTCAGAGGTTAATATCAAAGGATTTTCATCGTACGAGTATGAGGTGTGTGGTTCATACCTTTTTTCGTGTTTTCGTAGACAAATTGCGATTGCGCCCTCCGGGAGCGACGTCGGGTGTTAAGAGAAACCCTGTTTATTGGTTGTTAATTAATTATCTGCAATGTGGGATGCCTCTGGGTATTCCCTGACCCTTGTTGGGCTTGATAGAGGCTGGGTTAGAGGTCATAGCTCATTTGGGGCAATTCGAACGGGGGTGCTGAAATGCATATGTTTTGGACAAATATTAACTGCTGAGTTTAGACTGCTGTTGATGTTGTTGAATTAAACTGCCAAGTTTTTTTGTTAAAGAATGATGTTAACTTGTTTAAGGAGTTAAGACCTTTGGTGCTTGTTTGGGTTAGCACAAGTTAGTGCAATTTGACTGTTTAGTAATTTTCTGTTAAATGTTATGTTTGCAAGTATATTTTTGCAATGTGTGGTTTGCTAGTGTTGGACTGCTTTACTGTTGGTCATGGCCCGAACATATGTTGTTGAGTGGTGAGGATCACAGGTTGGGGATTTTGGCTCGGGTTACTTAGGGTGGTTGCTTCCACGGGACTGGGCGTCAGGGACGTTGGTTGAGGTAGTTTGACTGTCAGTTTGGGCATGGCCCAGGGTACTTGGATGGAGAGGCCTTCAGACTCAAGCGATGGGTCCTCAGGGATACGAGGTGTCAAAGGTTTTGTGGCTTGGGAAATAACCAGGTGATTACCGCTCACCTGGTACTTTTGAGTAGTGTGCACACAGATAGACTCTGAGATGAGGTGGTACGACCACTCGTTGGTTAGAGGCCCCTGATAGTTGTGGTTAGGTATTTTGTTTTGGGGGTTCTTTCCATATGAATCCACATGGAAGGTGATGAGCCTTCGAGAGACAGCTTTGAGGTAGTCGGGTTGGGGGCAGAGGCTCTCCATGATTTGAGGGAAGACATCGTTGTCCCTCCGGTTACTATTTGAGGAAAGGTATCGTTGTTCCTCATGATGTGTGCCACGGGAAGGTTGAGCTTTTGAGCTAGGTTACAATGGTTGAGCATGCCTTTGGGACGTCGGTACTTGAGACACATGGTGTTAGGTGGCATGAGGTGACAGACTACAGACCATAGATTCTAGTGTTGGCTGAAGCAGGTGACCCTTTCGGGTGGTTGCTAAGCGCCAGTGAAGTCTTTGTTTACATTGGGTATTTCATTGTTTATTGTTTTTCTTATATATGAGCATGTATTCCTAAACACTTATATTAGGTACGCACCTCTGGGTGGTATCCTACTGAGACTTGTCTCACACCCTACACGGGCCATTTGGGATGCGTGTAGACTGTATGAAATTGCGTTCAGGTAAAGGACCAGCCTCAAGAGATGGACATTAGTGCTATGGACATGGAGACTGGCATGGACCTTGAGGTCATGCTGTACTGGAGTTACTTTTTTAGTATTCTTTTTCTTGAATCAGCATGATTACTTTATATTATAGCTATTTCGGGTTATCCATTGGCGCCATTATATATATATTGTTTGTATGACTTTCTTGGATGCATTGTTGGTTGTTTTAGTAGTTATTTCAGTTGATTTCTGGCATTATGTTCTATTTACTTTCTGCTGTTGTTGTTTCTATATTGCTTCCATTGTTTATTGTTATTGAATGTGCTTCCGTTATGCGGGTCTGGTTCGAGTCTGCTGAGTCAATTCTTTCTGCAGTATCTCTATAGTTATAATCAGACCAGTACCATTACTATTATCCTCCGAGAGGGTATAGCCTCCCCACTATACCTATTCAGACCCTCGCTTCTAGTCGGTAGCCTCTGGGGTTCAGGGGTGGTGCGCCTAAGGTAGTGACACCCGAACCGTTCAGCACTGTTCGGGTGGCTTCTCGGGTCCGATTCGTTACAAAGTGGTATCAGAGGAGGTTTTTGAAAAGGATTTAGTAGCATTGCATTGCTGGCTACTAATGAATTTGAGACCTCCCTTTTTTTCGGCTGGTTTTACTATTTGGGATATGGTAGACTGGAGATAGGTTGTTGTTGGAACATGATTTTTGTACTTGTTCTTGGGTTCCTACAGCCCCGTGTAAGAGGGATGGATTGAGTTGCCGAGGGCGGGAGTTGCTATTCTCTTTTTTTACTGATTACATTTGATATGATTTCCACCTCGGTGGCTCACATGTTGTGCGATGTTATTGATTGTGATATAGAAACCTTGGATGGTATGGCAGTGGTTTCTTGCTTGGATTTTGATAAGAACATTTTAGGGTATTTAAATTTCATAACTGCACGTATTCTTTGTGATGTGATAATACCATGTGAATAAAATCAATTTCCATACTATGTATGCTCTGAAATGTGAATAGGAAAAACTCTTGATATAATTGCTTGTTTATTTCAATGTGTATTCTATGCTTTTTATTTTTGTACAATTGCATGTGCAGGACATATGTGTTTGGATCTTATGAAAGTAAGAAGGTACTATGAGTGAGGTAGTGTAATTGTCAGGATTAGGTGACTCGGTCATCGGGTTTGAGGCAATGCTGGTTGTCAGTATGGGCTTGGCCTGAGGTACTATTGATACTTGGCTCTGTTGAGGGAGGGTAAGGAGGCCATGAAGCCGATATGTCTTGGGTCATGGGTGGCAGTGAGGTGGAGTGAGGGTAGTTGTTATGCACTTCCTTTTACTTTTTTCCTTATATGTGTAGAACATGTTGATATGTATATATATGGGCTATCTGACCATTTATGGTATTCAGCGGGTTACTCCTTCATGACAAGATGGAGCGTCAGGTAGGAGATGATACGGTATGGCAGGATCAGGTTCAGAATCTGGTGCAGGTAGAGCATGAGTCGCAGGTATAGGATCAGGGACAGGATCAGGTTCAAGATCCAGTGCAGGAAGGGTAGCAGCCGAGTTTGGCAGGGTTCGGACCATGGATTGACGAGCAGCTCCGAGCTAGCCCGGTACGTGTCATAGAGGGGATTGACAGAGGCACGTAGGGTATAGATCCTTTTATGGAATATTTGACGCAGGAGTTCCAGTCGCACCACCCACCACTTTTTTAGGGCGAGGGAGGTTCTCAGGCGGAAGAGAACTGGATAGAGAGCATGCAGATGATCTTCAAGCAGCTGAAGACGCCTCCAAGGTAGAGGGTAAAGTTGGCGACGTACATGATGAGAGGACCGGCGATGCTTTGGTGGGACGTACATGTACAAGATCATAGGCACGAGGGACTCTCTTGGAAGGAATTCGAGGATAGGTTCTTCGCGCACTTTTATCAAGAGACGCTGAGGGCGGAGAGAGCTCGGGAGTTCATTAGTCTTCAGCAGTGATATATTTCCATCATTGAATTTGAAGCCTCCTTCACAGAGTTGTCCTGTTTTTCCCCTGGAATGGTGAGCTATGACGCAGCTAGGGTGAGGCGCTATGAGGATGGCTTGCGACACACCATTCGAGTTCAGGTAAACATCTTCAAGGTGGGTTACTTCATCGAGGAGGTGAACCAAGCGCTCATTGCTTAGGGAAACGAGAGAGAGAAATATCAGTTTGGCAGGGTGACAGCTTTAGCTGACGGTCCAGACAGCAGGAAGCGAGGAACAAATGAGTTCCATTAGGGAGTGCAGGCCAAGGACTCATCTAGACCACCTCGTGGCAGTTCAGCAGTGGTTTCCATTCAGTGTGGACATCTGGGACATGTTCTGGCTCAGTACGATTTCCCCCCGAAGGAGTGTTGGGTGTCTGGACAGGTTGGACATCTGGAGAGGTTTTGCAGGAAGCCTTCTCAGACAGCCTGTAGGCAGGGACCAGGACAGTCTGTGGCATCATGAGTGGTTCAGGTTTGGTACCGAGAGAGGGTAGTCGAGGTTCAGCTACACGTAGGGGACGTGACAAAGATGGTAGGACCCAGCTGAGGGGTCTATGGCCATAGATTGGAGAAACACCGCAGGGAGGTCAAGCATCAAGTACTCGGGCTTCAGGCCAGGTGCATGTTGTGGAGCTGTCAGGGACTGATCAAGCTGGAGTGCCGATGACGGTGACAGGTACACCATGGGTGTGGCCGTGAGTTCTTTGCTTTCTTTTGGCATGGCCTCTTAAGGAGTGTCCGGTTGAGTGCACGGGTTGCACATGCTACTTGTGGACTGAATAGAGACTAGTTAGTGGTATTGGAATCATATTGGATGCGTTATATATTTTGTTATATATTTGAGATGAATGGAATCTGGAGCATCAAGGATTCATGTTACTTGAGGTGTCGTGGGAATCGAGGCATCGTGGATGCAGGTTACATGAGGTTCTTGAAACCAGGTTTGGTTTGAGCATCTATTAGATGCAGGACCTCAGGGAGGCATACACCGATGAGGTGAGGGTTACGTTGGGTGTCGGAAGCGACATGTGATCCCAAAGGAGGTGTAGGGGTGACAATGCGTCCCAGGAGGACCATGGGTCCGAGAAATAGTATGTTGGGACTTGATTGTTTATTTGATTTTCTTTGAGCTTTGTTCGGGTTGAGAGATATTATGAAATTCTTATAGTGGGGAGCTCCATTAGTATTTTAGCAGAACCATAGGACCAAGGTAGTCCAGGTTGTTTAACTGGGGTGGACATGTTTTTGGCCATCTCCTGGTTTTAGTTGGTAGCTTGGGGATGAGCTACGTTATGGTGGGGACTTTATAAGAACCCGAGTTTTTAAAAATGGGTCAAATTCTGACCATGTTTACAAATTTTGACTAGTTTTTAAGAAATCAGGAAAATCTTGGCAGTTTCTGTAAATTTCTAGATTACACGCCGTGTATGTCTTACCCGAGTGACCGGTCGTGTGCTCCCTGAGTACATGTCGGGTGAATACCGTGTAGAAGTTTCCTACTAAACAGTGTGTATTTATAGACACACCGTGTAACCCTTACCCATGCATGGCCAAGACCCTGGCCGTGTGTTGACCATGTGCACGGTCCAAACCGTGTGCTGGACTCCGCTTAAGTCATAGTACAGAAACACATCTACACGGCATGTACTTTGGAAATACACGTTGTGTACTTTTATTTTTATTTGAGCCATTGAGATGCTATCACATCTCATTCCTAGAAGTTCCTTCTTCTTCCCCAATGGACGAACATTTCATACTAAAACCCACGAAAACTCAAACCCTCCATGAATCTTCGTACGACCTCCGTCCTTCGATTCGTCAGTGGCAGCGGGACCGCATCAGAATGGCTAACCCTGCAAACCCTTCTTCGTCTTTGGTCCCTCACCTGAACCTCTATAGATTCCATCCGAAAGGAATTTTCAGATTTGATAGAAACGCTGATCTACCACGATTCAGACCGATTCAGAGGTTAATATCGAAGGAGTGTCATCGTGCGAGTACGAGGTGGGCGGTGCATATCTTCTTTCATGATATCATATACAATTTGGGGTTGTGACATCCAGGCGTGACATCAGTTATTGATCGAAACCATGTTTATTTGTTGTTAATTAATTATCTGCAATGTGGGATGCCTTTGGGTATTCCCTGACCCTTGTTGTGATTGATCGAGGCCGAGTTAGAGGTCATAGATCATTTGAGGCAATTCGGCCGGTGGTGCCGAAATGCGTATGTTTTGGAACAATATTAACTGCAGACTTTAGACTGTCGTTGATGATGTTGAATTAAACTATTGAGTTGTTTTCTTATATCATGATGTTAACTTGTGTATGGAGTTAAGACCTTAGGTGCTAGTTTGGGTTAGCACATGTTAGTGCAATTTGACTGTTTAGTAATTGTCTGTTAAAAGTAATGCTTGCAAGTATATTATTGCAATGTGTGGTTTACTTGTGTTGGACTACTTGTTTGTTGGGGATGGCCCAGATATATGTTGTTCAGTGATGATGATCACAGGTTGGGGATTTTGGCTCGGGTTACTTTGGTTGGTTTCTACCACGTGATTGGGTGTCGTGGACGTCAGTTGAGGATGTTGGACTGCCAGGTTGGACTTGGCCCGGTGTACTTTGATGGTGAGGCCATCAGACTCGAGCGACAGGTTCGAATGGGACACGAGGTGTCAGTGTTGTTGTGTATTTGGACATAATTATGTGATTACCACTCACCGGGTACTTTTGTGTAGTGTGCACACAGATAGACTCCGAGATGAGGTGGTATGTCTCCTTGTTGGGTAAGGGCCCTCGATAGTTGTGGTTAGGTATTTTGTTTTGGGGGTGCTTGCCATTGGATGCCACATGGAAGGTGAGTAGCCCTCGGGAGACAGCTTTAAGGTAGTCAAGTTGGGGGAAGAGGCTCGTAGTGATTTGAGGGTAGACATCAATGTCCCTCCAGTTACTATTTGGGGAGAGGTATCGATCTTCCTCTAGATGTGTGCCATGGGAAGGTTGAGATTTTGAGCTTGGTTAAAATGGTTGGGCGTGCCTTCGGGATGTCGATACATGAGACATATGGTGTCAGGTGGCATGAGGTGTCGGGCTACCGACCAGAGATTCTGGTATTGGCCGAAGTAGGTGACACTTCCGGGTGGCTGCTGAGCGCCAGTGATGTCTTTTTTTTCTTTTGGGCATTGCACTGTTTACTATTTTTCTTATATCATCATGTCTACCTAAACACTTATATTAGGTACGCACCTCTGGGTGGTATCCTACTAAGACTTGTCTTACATCCTACACGGGCCCTTTGGGACACATGTAGACTATGAAATTGCGTGAAAGTAAAAGATCATCCTCAAGATATAGACATTATTGATGTGGACAAGGAGACTGGCATGGAACATGAGGTTGTGTCGTACTTGAGTTACTTGTTTATTATTCATTTTCCTGCATTATCATGTTTACATTATATTTTACCTACTGCTGGTTAGCAATTGGTGCCAATATATATATATTGTTTGTATGAATTTCTCGAATTCATGCTTGGTTGTTTTAGCAGTTATTGCAGTTGATTACTAGCATGATGTTCTGTTTACATTCTACTACTGTTGTTTCTATATTTCAACCGCTGTTTATTGTTTTTGAATGTGATTTCGCTATGCGGGTCTGGTTCGAGTCTGCTGAGTCATATATTTCCATTGTATCTCTACTATTATAATCGGACCAGTACCATTACTATTATCCTCCGAGAGGGTATGGCCTCCCCACTATACCTATTCAGACCATCGCTTCTAGGCGGAAGCCTTTGGTGTTTTAGGGGAGGTGCGCCTATGGCAGTGACACCCGACCTATTCGGTACTGTTCGGGTGGCTGGCCGGGTCCGGGTTGTTACAATTTTGTATTTCCATCTACTTTTCTAGATTCTTTTTACATATTATACTAGTTGCGTCATTTTTTTAAATGAGACACATATGATTATTATTATGTATTCATGTCTTTCTTGTCTTACTTTTAGTGTTCTGCTATTTATTTTTATTTCTCTATTTCATGTATGTTTGTCTTTTGATGTGATACTCTGGATATGATGGATTAGTCTCCCTACTTACTGACATAGGACCACACAGATTTTCGGTACTATCTGGCATTTGGGATGTTGTGCTTGAGTGCATGTAGCCAACATGGCTTGTGGTACCATAGGGTGGCATCTGGGTCTAGGATGTTACAAAGTAGTATCAAATGGGGATTTCTAGTTTTACATACTATGGGATGAAAATATAGAGAGAGATAGGAAGGAAATGGGATTTGGTAATAAACTATGTCCAGGAGTAGATACTCAAGTTTCTTAGAAAATCCAAATGACCTCGAATGGATTTTTTATCTTCTAGAATTCTACAATTACAAATGATTTGATTTTACTTTTGGATGGCATGTTTGGTTTCTCCTATTACTATTAATGTAATTTTGGGTTCTATATCAGTTTCAACCAAATGAGATGAAGGTATCTCATCTCATGAATCATATAGACACTTGTTAGTATCACATTACATTCATTATTCAATTCCATATTGTATGTATTAGATATTTCATGTTGTTTTGATAGATGATGTGATAGCTAAGCCTACTGTTATGTTAGTTGAATACAGTATATAATGGTGTGACATCATCATTCGTTCTAGAAGTAGTATGTGACCCTCTGAATTGGGAAATGATGAACCAATGTAATTTAAATGAAAAATGATCTTCTTATATACATGGATTTAATGGAAACCATGGTTGGTTTCGTGCGGTGTCATGGGCCATCATGGATTCAAAATTGGTAACCCATGGTGAAATTTCCAGAATAAATGAATGGAAATGGAAACCCAAACTGTGATTAAAGTCATGATATAGAACCGTATTATGAGTGGGTATGAGGCATATTTTCTAGTGGTTTGAAGGATATTCATTGTACAGTCATGGAATTTCGAGCAGGATGTGTGTTTGAGTTGGTTTTTTTGAGGGGCTTTCCCATCCTATGTTTTTTTGCATTGTGCATTGATTTTTTTCCATCTAGAGGCATGCATTTGGAATTATTGAGACATGACACCATGGAAACCTCCAATGATATGCCGTGATGGAGGTGATGACCATACATCGGAGACGGTGGGCCACAGATTACTATATGATCTTAATATAGTGCCAGAAATGACACATAGGGATGTTCGAAACATAGGTGATGAGGCAAAATTCCACTATTGTATCTTTTTCTATATGGAGATGATCTATGGAGCACCGAAGTAAGCCTTTACCATGGCTGATTAGACATGGGTGCTCTGGAAGAATCATTATGCTACATTTTTAGGAGATGGAAGACCACATTCTATGGATATCTGGCTAGAGACCACATTAGCTATCAATTAGAATCAAGAGATGCCTCCTTTGTAGAGATTCATGTTCAGGAATTATATACTATATAGAGAGGCATAACGCTGGTACATTATTTTGATCCAGGATGAGGGGAAGAAAAATATGGGTTGCAATGATTTCTAAAACCACTTCTAAGACTAATTTTACACTGTGACTCTACATGAATTGTGGGATACTGAGTTAATGCATCTAGAGAAACATGTGATGATGTTATCGAATACATAACACAGTTTACAAAGATGAAGCATTTTGTGATGATGTATCTTACTGATGAGCTGTCTAGGGAAAGGCGTTTCGAGGAAGGTCAATGATATGCTATCAAATACAAGTTCAATGTGTTTAGATTGCCATCTATAACTGAGACTTTGAATCAAAAGCTAATTATATAGTGTAACCTAGGGGATTCTCGTGGTATAGAACATGGGTGTGTTGTTTCTCGCCATAATGGATCTACGTTTTCAGGAAGGATATCATTTTTTGAGGATTCCCACAATTTTGGTGCTTGTTATGTTGTGGTTTTAGGTAGGTTGGTGTATTTCCACAAGTTTAGTAGGTGAGGCCACATGAGAAATCATTTCGACTATGACCTAGTCTAGTGTCGAGAATGCAGAAGGATGAGAAATATATAGCGGTTTTGCAAGAAAGACCCTCCAACTATGAGTGGTAGGGGGTCATCTACGATGTCGGGTTTAGTACTAGGTTCTTCAGCTCCATGTCTAGATGGGAGATAGATCAATTATTTCTGGTCATGACATGGTAGTGGTGGTTGTGGCCATGGTAACCAAACCTCTTGTTCTTAGAGGCTACAGGGAAGATCAACTTAAGGTAGCCAGGATGGTTCAGAGGGCCATAGTGCAGGACAATATTTTACAGTGCAACAAACCCAATAAGTTCAAGATCGTGGATAGTATACATGGATAGGAGTTATCTTTGTAGATTTTACTATCAAATATTCTATTTTTGATACAGGTTCATCTCACAGTTTTATCTCTCCAAAAGCGGTAATTATCTGTCAGGTTGTGGTATCAATTTCTTGGGGGTGTTTTGACACTAGGAACAAAGTTGGGAGTCAGAAAGGGTTATGTGAACCTTTGTATGGAGTGTCCCCTGGAGTTTATAGGCTTTCATTTCATCTGAAATCTTTATGTACTCAACATGACAGTCTTTGAGATCATTCTCATAATGGATTGGCTTATAGCATATCAACTGTACATTGACAGCTATCACCAGAGGATGACTTTTACAACATGAGTGGATGAAGTTTTTATTCACAATGGTGAATGGGATGTCTAGTTGAGCAGAGATGGTCTTGAGAATCTTGGGTTCGGATGGTTGAAAACCCATATTTCTAGTTTGTTTTTGGATGATCAGGGAGTGGGTCAGGAGGACATTTCTCCCATGGGTGAGAACATTATGAACATATTTCTAATGAATTTTCTAGTTTACCTCCTAAGATAGTTTTTTATTTATCCATCGAGATATTGGTAAGATCTATGCTAGTATCCATTATTCTATATAGTATGACTATAACTATGTTGTTGTAGAACAAGAGGTATCTATAGGATATGTAGGTGAAGGGGTTTATCAGACCTTGTACTTCTCTGTGGGCTTCATCTGTCCTTTTGCGTAAAATATGGATGGATCTCTTAGGATATGTGTGGAATATCACAAACTGAACCGTCATACGGTTAAAACTGATATGCTTTACCACATATATATGAATTATTCGATCAGATTTCATAAAATCGAGTGTTCTCAAAGATCGACATGAGGACATGATATCACCATGGGCGTGTTCGAACTATATAAAATCCTCAAAAAACATTTCATAGTAGGTATGGGTTATAAAATTATCTGGTTATGTTGTTTGGTCTCAATAACTCTGTATAAGTTTTCAGGTCTCTGATGAATTGAGTATTCCATCATTAAATAGACACTATTGTTGTGGTTTTTGTGGATGATATCTTTTTGTATTAAGACAATTTACACTACCATGTCATACATCTTGAGATCATTTTGAATAAACATATAGAGAATTTTTTATATTATATTCTTGAAAAGTATATCTTTTGGATGAATGAGACTCACTATCTAGTTCACATCATCTTGAAGAATATAGTGTCCCTGGTGCAAGGGAAGGTGACAAAAATAGTTTCCGGGTAACATCCCAAAAACGTTTTTGACATATGAGGATTCGTGGGGCTAGCTGGATACTACATGAATTTTATACAATAATTATTCCACTTAGCATCACCGTAGATAGGATTGACTATGAAGCATGGGAATTTTTTGTGGTCAAAATCATTTGAGAAAGAATTTCTAGAACTGATAGGGAGGATGACATCATCACAATTCCTGATACTTCCAATGTAGGGATAGAGCTAAAAAGTGTACTGTGACACTTCAGTTACTGGTATGAGAGAAGCAATGAAGTCGGTAGATTGAGTTGGGATATATGTGTCTTGATAGCTGATGCCACATAGAAATTTCTAACTTACACATGATCTCGAGTTAGATTCAGTTGTTAATGCATTGCACCGTTGGAGGCCTAATTTATTGGGAGAGCATTTTTTTGTGTATACGGACCACAAAATCCTCATGTATATCTTTACATAGTGTTATCTGAATTTGAGGCAGAAACAATGGGTGGATTACTTAGAGCCTAATTACATCGAGCTTCACTACATTTCTATTAAGGGAAATGGTGTGGCTGATGCACAAAGATGGATGAATTAGATATAGGTAGTGCAACAGTATTGTAGTGAGTGGTAGGTTGTGATGTTCTTTTCTGAGAATCATCTGGAGGTGCACAATAGACTGTGGAAGAAATTAATTTTATCATTATCTATTACCCCTACCCTACTAGATAGAGTTAAGATGAGGAAACTATTGGATTCGGAAGGCCTTATTCAACGGGAATGTGTGGCAGGTGAGGACCCTCCTCCTAGTTGGATTAAAAATCCGGATGAGATCCTTCATATAAATTGATTTGTTTGGGTTATAGTGGATATACATGAGTATTTGATGTTGGAGTTTCATTTTTCAACTTGGGAAGTGAATCATGAGGTTACTAATATATACCATGACTTACAATGGTTGTACGGGTGGCTGGGAATGAAGTGTGAAGTATATGGTTTTTTCACTAGGTGTTCCACCTGACATCATGTGATGGAGGAACATCATTGACGATTTGTGATTTTACAAATAGTTTCCTATCCCATAGTGGAAATTGGATGATTTCATGATGGATTTCATGATGGGTTTTCCAATGATTCATTGAGTAAATGACGTCATGTGGGTTGTATTTGACAAGATTAGGAAGGTACCACATTTCATGCCAACCAAGGAGACCATCAATGTTGATTATATTTGAATGTTGTACATCCGAGATATGGTATGACTACATGGGTTCCTACACAATATCATTTCAGATAGGTGATAAAACATTATATCTCATCTATGGAAAGTATTCTAAGGGCACTGGTTACACTTGGCTTCTGATCACAACATACCACACACATTCTGATTTCCAATCAGAGCATTCGATACAGGTGCTAGGGGACATGCGGTGAGCATGTGTCCTAGATTTTGGGGGATCATTGGGGAGACACATTCCCCAAGTTGAGTCCACCTATAATTACTATTATCAGGTTATGATATTGATGTCACCTTATGAGGCTTTACTCTTTATGTCATGTCGTTCACCACATTGTTGGTTAGATGCACGAGATGAATCTTTATTGGGACTGTGTTTCATGAAGGATACTTCTCATCGGGTAGAAATGATTCAAAAGAAGAGACCTACTCTATAGTATCACTATAAATCATACGCTGATTGCTGCAGATTCACTTTAGAGTTTGCGGTTGGGTATTGGGTTTTCTTGTGCGATTCACCGAGGTTGGGAAACAAAAGGATTAGGAGACTTGGTAAACATTCACCGAGATATGTCGACCCATTAGATATTCAAGAGAGAGTTGGGTCGGTTTCATATTTGTTTCAATTATATCATAGGTACTACTCAATGCATGATGTCTTCCTCATATCTCAACAATTCCTCTATCACATAGACTCATATCATGTTTTTCATCCCATGGATGTTGAGATTTATGTTTATGCATCCATTTAAGTGCATCTAATTCATATCTGGGACACGATCATGATGGTTCTTAAAGGTCGATCAGTTCCTCTAGTACATGTGCAATGTTATCCTGACCATTTCCAAAATGAGACTTCGTAGAGGGAGGTCGATGTTAGTGCTCAGTGGAAATAGTTGTTCTCATATGATTCTTGACCACCCTTCCGAGATCAATTCTAGGACGAATTTCTATAAGGGGAAATGATTATATGAACCCAGGTATTCGTATGAGGTATTTAACCTCTACATTTTGGTTTCAAGGCCTTATTATAGCCTTATGTGAATGGTTTACTTGATCATGGATTCTTTAGAGATTTTTGTGGATCGTTCTGATCCTAGAACCAAGTTATTGTTGGATCGAAATAATGATGTAGATTCTCAATATACTAGAGGGGGGTGGATTGTACAAATTTCCTTAGACAAGGAAAAATATATGTTTAACAAAGTTAAACTAAGAAAATTTACAGCACCTCTAATCCCCAATTGGAGAATTGGAACCAATGTTTACAATATGAGATTATACCATAAAGCGTATAGAATCTAAACTAATCAGAGTACAAGTGTAATGAAATATAAGAAGATTATACTTTTCATACAATACATAATGTAGAGGAAAAACAAGTAGTAAATCTACAAGTAACAATATATATGTCTTTTAACATAAAGAGAAGGGTATCCAACAACCTTGGATAAAGGTCCCTTTATTTATACTGTCAATAAAGTCTATCTTACCAACACCAGGGTAAGCCCTTTATACGAAGATCAGAATATCTGTCTTGATATCCCCGCAAGCCCTCAACATCAAGGTAATTGGAACCTCTGTCTTCCTCAACAAGGAATCCCTCGAACTTCATGGTAGTTGGCACCTCGGTCTTCCTATCCCTGGATGTCCATGAATGTAATCACCAACATTCGAAGTCGCACGAAGAAATATGAACGAGCAGTTCAGTACGCACAAGGAATGAAAATATTCTCTCTCTAGAAATCACTATAACAGCGTGTGGTCTCTAGATCGATCAACTTGTTGTTGAGCTCTTTCAAATGAGCTCCTATTTATAGGAAAAGTTTCAACGGTCGGCTCCCTCCACCAACGATCATATTTTCCATGAAATTTGGAGAGACCTGTAAACGTGTAACTCAACCAACGGTTAATTAGAAACAGAATGGATGCAATCGTTTAAAAATAAATCATGTATAACTGAATGCATGACATCGTTTTTAAATGGATCATATGTAAGAAAAATCCATACAAAATTTCAGAGTGTAAGAAAATTAAAAGTTCGGAGTCTAACAAAAATGAATTTAGGAGTCTATAATAAAAATATGTTCGGATTCTGTTTTATAGGAATTCAGAGTCTGGTTTTACCAGAGTTCAGTATCTGAACATAGTGAGATTTATGTCGAACTAGTAAAAGTTCGGATTCGAACATCATAAGAGTTCGGAGTCAAACTCATGAATGTTTGGAGTCGAACATCATAAGAGTTCAGAGTAAAACTCATGAATGTTCAGAGTCGAACTTCATAAGAGTTCGGTGTCGAACCAATGAATTTTCAGAGTCGAACTTCATAAGTGTTCGGAGTCGAACTTCATCAGAGATCGGAGTAGAACTTCATAAGAGTTCGGAGTCGAACTCATGAAGGTTTGGAGTTGAACTTCATAAGAGTTCGGAGTAAAAATCTTGAATGATTGGTGTCGAACTTCATAAGAGTTCGGAGTCGAACATCATAAGAGTTCGGAGTCGAACTTCATAAAAGTTCCGAGGCCAGAATTCGGATTGGAACTTCATTATAGTTCACATCCAGAATTCGGATCCTAAAAACAGAATGCTTCAAATCTTGAAATTATATGACTTCTGGGATTTTGGGTATGAATCTGGTTTTTGTACATTAGAAAAATATTTGTATGTATAAGAAAATCTAGGTTAGGGTAAATTTCCATAAACAAGTAAACTTTAATTATGGAGGTAAAATTTATATTTTCTTAAGTGTAAGGTGTTTCTGATTTTCAAAACAAGAAGGAATGGAAAATTCATAAGGAAAACCTTATTGACTCAACAATCTCTACCTTTTTGGAAAGCACAACCATCCTTATGAAAAAAAATATAAGGACATTGAGAAATTTCATTAGACTTTGAAATTAAAACTTATATCCCTTTGTTCAAGGATGAAAGTGAATACATCTAACTCCCCCTTAGGCATTGAAACTCTAAGGAATGTATTCTGAATTTCTAGAGTGGAGTTTTAAATATTGTAGGAATTAAAAACTTCGTAGTTAGAAAATCCCCCTTACTTTACTGATATTTCACTTAGAAATTTTTTTTCTCCTCCGTAGAAGTAGTTCTTTTTTCTTCTCCCCCTTTGTGATTTTCAAAAACAATTGAAGGGAATGGAAATGAAAATATGGTAACTGAAACATTAGTATATGAAAAGATACAACCAACCAAATAACATTTTATTAGAGTTGGGAAAATTTTACAATGAAAAACAACTACAAAAAAATATCAAAGTGGGTTTATTTGTCTTTATTTTCCTTTGGAATCAGCTTCATTAACAATGTTTTGAGCTTTGTTAGGTCTCTTTGGTCTTCCTTGACTTGCCTCTCCAAGGCTTTTGTCTTTTCTTCTTGAGCTTTTAAAGCCTTTGTCTGAGCCTCGATAGCTTCTTTCTACATCATTAACAATTCATCTTGCTGTACGAGTCTTTTATCAAGCTCGATAGGGATATTTCTATCACTTAAAAGATTTTGAGCCAGAGAATTATCCATTTCACTTAGTTCTTTCACTTTTTGACTCCGAGAACTCAGCTCATCAATCTGCTCAGCATGATGATTTTTAATCTTTTTATCCTTGGTGTCAAAAGAATTTTGAACATCAGTCTGAAAATTTTCAAACTTTACTATGTCTTCATCAACTCTTCTAGATCACTTTGATACCATAATGCAGGACTTTATATGCACATAAAAATCGATAAGAAAACGTTTTTTTCGGCTACGATCTTCACACTCTTATCAATGATCATGGATAAGTAATCCGATTTCTGATTCATACTCTGTTGCAGCATCTGGAATCTAGAATCTATAGTAAGAAAAATCATAATGGTTTCCCCCAACTTGTTCAGAGAATCAACCACAATATCATGCCCATGAGATGATGATTCCGAATCAGATAAATCTCTTGGAGACTTCTCTTCTTCAATTTTCACTAGTTTCCTCTTAGAAGAACCACCAACCTCATTCTTCCTGAAGGCTTCTTTTGTTGGAGTATCTATGAGAGCATGCTTCCCCTTATCAGACATCAGAATTGGTTCCTCATTAGGAGACACTTCATCTAATTCAGAAACATGAATAATCTGGTCTTAATCTGGTTTTTGTTATTCTTGTCATTCCGCAAGAAAATTACTCTCATAGGATTCTTCGTCATCATATAAAACATTTTCTTCTTCTTGTTGTTTCTTATCATCATTCTTATTACCTACCTCACCTTCCTTTCCTGGAGTAACTAACATTGTGGATTCTTCCTTATCTTGATAATCCTATACTTGCATGATCAAGACATCTATATATTCACTTCCCTCTTCTTCATCATCTTCTTCTTCTTCAACCTCTTCCTCTATGTCTTTAGCAGCTTCTTTTTCAGCTTCTTCAACTACTTCTTTACCCTTGGATTTTTCCAGAGTGACATAATTCTTTGCTGGAGTTTTTGTTAAATAAGGTTCTCTAAGGAATGTTTTCTGTACAAGAATCAGCTCAAAAGCTAATTCTATAGCTCTCAGAAAAGATTGCACCACTTCAGCTTCAGACACATTCTTTTTCATTTTCATCACTTTCGCCTACTTCTCTAACTCATCCGTAGCTCGTTCTTTTAAGGCCTTAGCCTCTGAAGGGTCCAATATGAATTGTGGATCCCCTTATTTCCTCTTCTTCTTATATTCCCTCCACTTCGCAGCAACTTCATCAAGATATGTTTTTTTTTCTTCATCTTGGGGGGTGCAGACTGAGTTTCCTTAGATTTAGGATTTTCTTCATCAGCAGCCACTTCCTTAAGCTTTCTCTTCTAACTTTTCTTTTTGGATAGTTCTGGAGTGTGTGTACATTTCTGAAGTTCATCAACTTCTTCAAAATAAAGAGAGTATAATTCTCTGGATTCACTTAAAAACCCATCGTAATATTTTTCAAAGTATCATCACTTACTAGCATAAGATTACAATTCTGAATTTTTGACTTGAATGCTCCATTAAAAGACTCTAAGCACCGAACTATCAGCTTTGATAGTACGGAAGGGAACATGATTATCTGAGCTCATAAGTGTCCTTCCTTGATATTCTATATAGTAATCAAAACATTCCTCATCAAGTTTATCTTCCTTAGATTTACCACGAAATCTAAGACATAAATATCACTTTTCTTCAAATTATCCTTATCTCCCCTTCTTGGAACCTGAAATCCTTGCATTCAAAGGTGAAGAATCCTATTTTTCGGAGTGAGACGAGAAATCTTAATGGATAAAGCATCCTTAAGTCCAAGAAACTTCAGTTCCTTCACCTTGTTGAAACTTCCTTGCTCATCCGGATGTTTGTGTGAGCAGAACTGAGATTCTCTTTCATAGGATTAACCAACCATGCTTGCGGCCTTGGTGTAAGATAGATTATAATTCTTCCCATAATACATGAATGAAAACCAATCTCTTCCATCTCCCATCTGGAAGGAAACTGACTCGTAAAACTCAATCAGCAAATTAGTATAAACCAGATCTTGTTTATCTGACTTTGCTACGCAAACATCGTCCCATCCATTCAGTTTAATATTCTTTGAAATAAGGGAATCAAACTTATAGAAATCTGGATGCACCAACCATTCCTTGAAGATTAACCAGTTTGAGATTGGATTTGATGTTGACAAATCTTGAGATGTAGCTTCAACAGACATTCGGAACAGAGAGATCTGAAGGATTCAGAATGACTTTGCAAAGATCTGAACCGGTCTTAAGAAGAGCAGCAGGTATTCGAGACGCGAATGCTTTGAAAACCCAATGTGGGATGAGTCATGGGGTCTCCTTTATATAGGCGATGGATGTGACCTTTGGTCTTCAAAAATCCATCTAACGGTTGAAACACTTTTGATCTTATATGATGGTTTAGAACACTCCCTCAACGAAAACATGACTCCGATATTTTGAGGTTTTATAGAAAACATCCGGATTTAAGGACAACTAGAATATGAATTTTTTTAAAACTAAGGAAAATCCCAGCAAGAAAAATATGATTACAAATATTTATGTAAGAAAATAATACCTTTCGGATTTTCTAGAATGATTGTTCATAATTGGTAATACTCTTATTGAAGAAATGAATTTAAAAGAAAACTCATTATGAATGTTCTAGTACGAAAATATCCTTATGAAAATTCCAGTACCAAAATATCATTATGAATGTTCCAGTACGAAAATATTGTTACGAAAGTTCCAGTACGAAAATATCGTTACAAAAGTTCCAGTATGAAAATATCGTTACGAATGTTCCCATTACGATATTCAGAACAAATATCTCCATTCCTGATGTTTTCATTCTGAGAATTTCAATCCTGAAAATTTCAGTTCCGAAAATTTCAGTTCTGAAAAGTTTGAAAAACTAACAACGAAAATTTTAGTAAAAAAAATACCAAAATTTTAGTTACACTGTGTTTGAAAAACAGATTATGAAAATTTTTGTTACACTAAGTTTGAAAAACAGATTACAAAAATATTAGTTACACTAAGAATCAAATGTACTCCCCCTAAGAAAAGGAGTATATTACTATTTGTAGAATTGTTTAATCAAGAAATTATTGAAGAGTGATTACCTTACGGTTATGATTCCTAAATTTTGTTTAATGTATTCAAATCAATTGGAGGGTAATGATTTTGTGAAAATATCAGCAAATTGATCTTGTGTTATGATAAACTGAAGAATGATATCTCTTTTATGTGTGTGATCCCTAAGAATGTGATGCCTAATGTATATGTGTTTTGCACCAGAGTGATGTGCAGGGTTCTTACTTAGGGAAATGGGACTTGTGTTATCACACAAAATTTGAGTCTTAGTAAATCTTAGGACATAATCTGTGAGTGTGTGTTGCATCCACAACACTTGAGAACAATAACTTCCAGCTGCTACATATTTAGCTTCAGTAGTAGAAAGTGCTACAGAATGTTGCTTCTTACAGGACCAAGAAACTAATGAATCTTCTAAGAAATGACAAGTTCCAAATGTACTCTTTCTATCCATTCTACATCCAACAAATTCAGAATTCAAAACACTTATTGGAATAAAATCATTTCCAGACGTATTAAATAATCCTAGATCTATGGTTCCCTTTAGGTAGAGAAAAATTCTTTTTAACGCCTTTAAGTGATGTTCCATAGGATTGGATTGATATCTTGAATATAAGCATACTGAGATCATTACGTCTAGTCGACTAGCTGTTAAGTAAAGTAGACTTCCTATTATACACCTAAAAGATTTTTGATCTACTGGTTTTCCAGCTTTATCAGGATCTAAGGAGTTTGAGGTACTGATGAGAGTACTTATACTCTTAGTGTTGTCATAACCATACTTTTTGAAAAGATCTTTAATATACTTATGTTGAGATATATAGGTTCCTTCAGGTCCTTGAGAAATTTTAAAACCAAGGAAAAAAGTTAACTCACCCATCATACTCTATTCAAACTCATATTTCATTATACTTGGAAAAGATTCAGTTAAATATTGATGAGTTGAACCAAATATGATGTCATCAACATAAATTTGAACAATCAAAACATTTTTCTTATCTTTCTTTATAAAAATGGTTGGAACTGCATTTCCCTTAACATAGTTATTTTGAAGCAAAATTCCAATAAGTTTATCATACTAGGCTCGTGGGGTTTGTTTAAGACCATACAAGTCTTTGATAAGTCTAAAACCATGATCAGGATGTTTTGTATCTTCAAATCTAGGAGGTTGTTCAACAAAAAATTCCTCTTGAACAAAACCGTTAAGAAAAGCACATTTCACATCCATTTGAAAAAGTTTAAAATTGAAGAATGATGCAAAGGAAAGTAGAATACGAATCGATTCATTTCAGGCTACTAGAGCATAGGTTTCTTCATATTCTATTCCCTCTTGATGACTATATCCTTTAGAAACTAGTTTAGCTTTATTTCTTACAATGACTCCATTTTCATCACACTTGTTTCTGAAAACCCATTTTACTCCAATAATAGATGTTTCCTTATGTCTTTTATCAAAGGTCCAGACATTATTCCTTTCGAATTCATTTAGTACATCTTGTATGGCTTTCATCCAATCATCACCACCTAAATCTTCATCAGTGCTTTTTGGTTATAATTGGGAATGAAATGCTAGATGTTCTACTTCATTTCTTAAGGAACTTCTATTCCATACAGGTTGATTAACACCACCAATGATACTATCACTTGGATGATTCTTAAGGAAAACCTGGTTTGGGTTTTGTAAACCTGTTCATCAAAATAAGGTAGAAAGTCCTATGGGGTATATGATTCAGAAGTATATTTTTAAACATTTTCCTTATTAGAAGGATATTTTATCAATGGTTGAAAATAAGTTTTTGAAAACACATCCGAGGATGTATGTTGGGATGGTTTAAAAACAAAAGGATCATACTCATCATATTTTACATGCACTGTTACTTCAACAGTACAAGTATTTGAATTGAAAACTCTATATTCCTTAGAAGTTGTGAAGTAGCCTACGAAAATTCCTTCATCATATTTTGGAGAAAATTTATGTAGGTTATCTTTAGTATTCAAAATGAATACTTTTCAACCAAAAACCTTGAAGTAGGAAATTATTGGTTTTGTACTGTTCCATAACTCATAAGGAGTTTTATTAAGTAAAGTTCTAATCAAAACTTGATTTATAGTATAACAAGCAGTACTTACAGCTTCAGCACAGAAATGTCTAGCTATAGAATATTCATTCAACATGGTTCTCATTATCTCTTGAAGAATCATATTTCTTCTTTCAAATACACCATTTTGATGAGGAGTTCTAGGTGCTAAAAGATTGTGAGTAATACCTTTTCTACTACAAAAAGATTCAAAAACAAAAACTTGAAATTATCCTCCATGATCACTATGAATAGTATTTAGTGGAATATTTTTCTCATTTTTAACATGTTCTCTAAAACTTTTGAAATAATAAAAAGCTTCAGAATTCATTGTTAGAAAATATTCCTGAGTAAATCTTTTGTAATCATCAACTAGAACAAACAAATAATATTTTCCTCCAGTACGTCTAGTTTTGGTTGGACCAAAAAATCAATGTGCACTAACTGTAATACATCAGTTGTTGAGACTTCACCGATTTATTTGAAACTAGATTTATATTTCTTTCCATATTGACAAGGATCAAAAACATTTTAAGAATCAAATCTAAGCTCCGGTAGATCCTTAACTAGTTTCTTCTTAGAAAGTTTACATAAGTTTCTAAGGTAACAGTGACCCTGTCTTCTATGCCATAACCAGGAATGATCTTCCATTACACATAGGCAAGGTAGATCTTGGCTCCTGAGGTATTCAAAGTTCAAAGTGTAAATATTCTCCTGCCTATTAGGTGAGAGAATAAATTATACCTTCGAATTATGTACTAAGCACTTATAATTCCTAAAATTCACAAGCTAACCATCATCACATAACAGACTTATGCTAATGAGGTTGGGCTTAAGACCCTTAACAAATAAAACATTTGAAATCAAAGTTTTACATAATGAACAATATTACCTATACCAACAATTTATCCCTGAGAATTATCTCTGAAAGTTACCTTTCCTCTTTTTGTTTTGATAATCTTTTCAAAATATCTTTGGTTACCAGTCATGTTCTAGGAACATCCACTATCCATATACCATGTATTTTTATTGGTACTTCCTTTATCTTCCTGAAAACAAGAAAATAATTAGACTTTCGGAATCCAAACTCGTTTGGATCTAAGATTTCCAGATAACAAAATGTTTGGCACCCACACTTTCTTAGAAAAGTAAGCTTTATGTAAACCTGAATATTGGGTTTTATTTAGAGAACGATTATTTGCCCAGTGACCACCACATTGACACTTGGTACAAAATTGGGCACTTTGTGTAACAAAGTAGTTGTTACTAAAAGTTGTTTTTGCGTGGGTATAAACGAATTCATATTTGTTTCTTAAAGCTCGTATTTGTGAATTCATTTTATCAAAATTTTCATTACCATGGGTAAAGTTTGATAAACACTTCTTTAGGGAAAAAATTTCAGACATGAGTTTCATAACCAAGTATTTATCATCAAAATAATTAGTTTTAGATCTAGAGCTAAGCTCGGAAACACTTTTCTTAGAAATTAGTTGTTCTAACTCTTTAGAAAGTTTTTTCTTCTCAGAACATACTTCCTCAAGATTTTTTGAAATATTTATAAAATCAACATTTTTCCTATCAAGATATTTAGAAAGATCTGATATTTCTTTTGTAAGAATATAATTCCAAGAGTTTTCCTTATCATGTTTTTTATTGAGTTTAGAATATTCAATCTCAAGAATTTCAGCAAACATAGAAACTTCTTCATAGGTATGTGAAGTATTTTCTTCATCAGAAGAGGATTCATCATATGGAGAGTTATAATACTTACTATCATTATATTTTAAAGATACATTGGTCAATGATTCATCATTTTGTACATTAGCCATTAATAAATAATTGTTAATAGGTAATCTGGCTATAAGACCAGGATTCTTCTGTCCTGAGGATTCATAAGCAGAAGATTAATCTGACGAGTCACCACCACTGGCACTCCAGGTTTCATTTGCTTTCAGAACATTCTTAGCTTTGGAATTGTAATACTTCTTTCTGTTCCTCTTAGAATGTCTTTCATTCCTTTCTTTCTTTTTGAGAAAAGGGAAATCTGGTCTAATATGTCCAGCACTCTTTCATTCATAACAATTAACTTCTCCATCTTTCCTATCTTTATATTCCATTTTCTTATACTAGGATTGGAAATTTCTCTGGACATCTATCTTGTTCATCATTCGATCAAGATTTTCTAATTCATTATATGATACTTCACTCTCACTAGATTCTGATTGAATAAAAACCTTCTTAGACTTGGATCCGGTTACTCTCTCAGGAGTCTTATCTTTCATATGATTTGATGTTGTAGTAAAAGCAACGGTACCATTTCCATTCTACTTTTTGATGTTTTCATCATCTCTCTTCATTCTTGTTTCATGTTGGAGAAGAGTTCCAAATAATTCATCAAGAAAAATTTGAGTGACCTTCATTTTCTCATCAACTGCTGTTCTCGTTGATTCCCACTCATTAGGCATAATATCGATTATATTATCCACAAGGGATTCATCATCTATCTCTTTTTCTCCCATAGACTGTATGCTATTGACTATAGTCATAAATCTCTGTTGAACTTTACAGATTGGTTCTCCATATGGAAAATTGAATCTACGGTATTCAGCTCTAAGCATAGCTCTAATAGTTTCAATCACTTTAGAAGTGCCAAAGTGTGTAACCTCTAACTTCATCAAGATATAATTAGATGATTCACAAAAAGAAATTTGGATATATATATTTCTAGTCATTGAAAATAGTAATGTATTTCATACCTTATAATTGAGTTGATACTTTTGCTTTTCCTGGTTAGTGAATGTTCTAACTTCCTTATCAGGAATTTTATAACCACCAGTATGTATAACAAAATTATCCACTCCAGTATTGATAAAAAAAGTCTACATTCGATCTCTCTAGTACTCATAGTCATTTCCATCAAATATTGGTGGTCTTGTAGGGTTTAGATTATCAATAGAACCAACATTGATTCATGTCATTCTTAATAAAAAACATTGGCAACCAAACATGTTAGTAGGAAAAGTTCGTAACCACAATGTTCGAAAAGAAAATTCAGAATGACAAAGTTCGGAATGACAATACGGAATGAAAAAAAACTTTCTAATGATGAAGAACATTGAAAAAGTGATCCAGAAAAACTTATATGTGAGTATAAGTATTTCAATGACCTTCTCTGATACCAATTGTAGGAATGGTATAGAGTATGAGGGTTCCAACCTCTGATACCAATTGTAGGATCGAAATAATGATGTAGATGATCAATATACCAGAGGTCCCTTGGAGAATTGGAACCAGAGTTCAAAATATGAGATTCTACCTTAAAGCGTATAGAATATAAACTAATCAGAGTACAAGTGTAAGGAAGTATAATATGGTTATACATTCTTTACAATACACAATGCAGCGGAAAAACAAGTATTAAAACTACAAGTTACAAGATATAACTCTTTTAACCCAAAAGGAAGGGTATCCAACAACCATGGATAAAGGTCCCTTGATTTATACTTTCAAGCAAGTCTATATTACCCACACCAGGGTAAGCCCTCGATACGATGATTGAATTATCTGTCTTGCTATCCCCGCAAGCCCTCAACTTCAAGGTAGTTGAACCACTGTCTTCCTCAGCAAGGAAGCCCTCGAACATCAAGGTAGTTGGTACCTCTATCTTCCTATCCCTGGATGTCTTCGAATGTAATCACCAACATTCAGAGTCGCACGATGCAATCTGAACGAGCAGTTCAGTACACACAAGGCATGAAAATCTTCTTTCTCTAAAAATCACCTTAACAGCGTGTGGTCTCTAGATCAATCAACTTATTGTTGAGCTCTTTCAAATGAGCTCCTATTAATTGGAAAATTTTCAACGGTCAGCTCCCTCCTCCAACGGTCATATTTTCCATGAAATTAGGAGAGTCTTGTACACATGTAACTCAACCAACGGTTAATTAGAAATAGAATGGATGACAACGTTTAATAATGAATCATGTATAACTGAATGCACGATATCATTTTGGAATAGAGCATATGTAAGAAAAATTCATACAAAATTACGGAGTGTAAGAAAATTAAAAGTTCAGAGTCTAACCGAATTGAAATTTGGATTTTATAATAAAAAGATGATTGGATTCTATTTTATAGGAATTCAGGGACTGGTTTTACCAGAGTTCAGAATCTGAACATACAGAGTTTGAAGTCGAACTAGTAAAAGTTTGTATTCGAACATCATAAAAGTTTGGAGTCTAACTCATGAATGTTCGGAGTCGAACTTCATAAGAGATCGGAGTCTAACTCATGAATGCATGGAGTCGAACATCATAAGTGTTCGGAGTCGAACTCATGAATGTTCGAAGACAAACATTATAAGGGTTCGGAGTCGAAAATCATACGTGTTTAGAGTCGAACTTCATAAGAGTTCGGAGTCGAACTCATGAAGTTTTGGAGATGAACTTCATAAGAGTTCGGAGTCTAACTCATTAAATTTAGAAGTTGAACTTCATTAGAGTTTGGAGTCGAACTCATTAATGTTCGGAGTCGAACTTCATAAGAGTTTGGAGTCGAACTTCATAAGAGTTCGGAGTCGAACATCATAAAATTTCACAGTCCAGAATTCGGATTAGAACTTCATTACAGTTCACCTCCAGAATTCGAATCCTTAAAACAGAATGCTCCAAATCATAACATTATATGTCTTCTGGGATTTTGGGTATGAATCCTGTTTTTGTACTTAAGAAAAGTATTTCTATTTATTAGAAAATCTAGGTTAGTGTAAATTTCCTTAATGAAGTAAATTTTCCTTATGGAGGTAAAATTTATATTTTCTTATGTATAAGGTGTTTTTGATTTTCAAAACAAGAACGAATGGAAAACTCATAAGGAAAACCTTATTGACTCAACAGTTATGGCTAGAAAATGACCCAGAGAATGTATTTCATATGACTTCCACATGGTTCGTCTAAACCGTGAATTATGTTAGAAAAGATACAGGTTCTTAAAAGACAGTTTCATACAGTTACCGCATGAATAGTAAAACCATGTGGGGTAACCATACAAAGAGACCCTTCCTAGATAGTTAGGTGCACCCGATTTATTTTCATTTGGGGAAGCCGTGTGACCAGTCATTATTGAATTTTCTAAAAAAATTAATTAAAAATTAATTTTTATTTTTATTCCCAAATAGGGTTTTCTCCTCCATCGTACAACATATCCTTGGAGCCCTCTCCTTTGTCACCAAAGCTAGGGATCAAGCTCGTGTCTCCATCCGACCTCTGTGTCGATCCCAGATTGCCTTATTGGATCTATAATGGTAATTAATTTATTCATGCTTAGTCATTATTAATTTTTCATAACAACGATTGTTCAATTTGGTTTTAGGATCATATTCCCTAATATCACATTCGTAATCCATTTATCATATTTCCCCCAAAATAGGATGAATCAAGACTTGATACTAGATGAGCTGTCTATTATTAAGGTGAGGTGGTTGGCCTATACTTTTTTAGCATTTATTGTGATTTTCCAGCATTTGGTT
Source organism: Viscum album (assembly GCA_963277665.1). NCBI lineage: Eukaryota > Viridiplantae > Streptophyta > Magnoliopsida > Santalales > Viscaceae > Viscum > Viscum album. The sequence goes on from OY728122.1 coordinate 606,060,949, forward strand.
GAAAAGTCATCAGTCATACATTCTGGAGAGGCCTCTTTTTTTAGGTAGTTCCTTTCCATAGTTGTAATCGAGCCTAGTGAAGATGCATGTAGGTACCGTTTAGGAGTGTTGACACTTATTTACCATTTCATGGCCACCCAAGGGGTGTGCCTTAATGGAAATTACATGTTATATCAGTTTAAAACACCCAAAGGGTGTGTTCTTGGGCTTATGTAGTTAGAGGGATTCTATTAATGCTTTGATGGAATGAATGGCCAATTCAAAAGATGTACTGCCTCCTTGATTATTGTTATCATGATTTAACTTGTATATGTTTCTAGTTATGCATGTTAAATGTATATTAAGGTTTGGTATACATATATAAAATGACTAATGGAATGTTAAATAGTTCATATGGGAGGTTATTCTGATATGCTTGTAGTTTATAAATGGTTTTTATGAGTGGGCACACTCATGGATTCTGTAGGTCAGTGTAAGTGTGTATACAAAAAGGATTGAATGTTTAATATGAATGTTTGAATGAATGGTTTGATAGTGGCCTTGGAATATTCTCCATGGATCTAGAACACTGTAGTGTACGCCTTGTGTGGACTCTAAAAATTGGTATTGATTATGTGGGATTCCACGGGCCTTGCAACACCATGGATCCGGCTTGCTTGGGATCACATAGGACATGTTATTTCCATTTTTCTAGGACCCCAACATGTGACAATGTGACTTTAAACCATGGATTCTCATGAGACTCAATTGGATGCCTTGGACAAGTTCCATGGATCTATCCCTCCATAGTCTATATATATATTATATGTATTCCTTGGTACATTGGACCTTGGATCAGACCCTTGTGGTATACACATCTTTATATGGTGTTGGCATGGGATATTTAACATCACTATATGGTGTTGTCATGGGACACTAGATTTATTTATACAGTGTGGTTGTGGTTTCATGATGCAAACAGATGTACGACATTGCCGTGTGACTTGTTTACATGGTTATAGCTACATTGCACTGTTATGACACCATTTTTTAGATAGAAATGAGGGTTTTATGGTTTTATGTATTATAGTAGACATATTCCAAGGGCATACAAAATTTACATTTCTTGTTTTTTACAAATTTTAGCACTTTTTTTTAGAATTTATGACAAAACTATATATACATGGGTGGTTACCTACTAGGTTGTTTATCTCACACCCTCTTCGGGACTCTTCGGGGACACAAACAGATTATATGGTTGGAGGTGATGATAAGGGAAATCTCCAAGTACAGATGGTTAATTTTTTCTTTGGAGTAGATGAGCATATGTCTAAGATGAGGATTGTGATGTGGGGATATCTTTTTGGTATTTTTTTCATTTGGAGATACATGAATAGTTTTGTATTTCCATTTACTAATATGACTTATTTTTAAATACTACTTCCATGTGCATCATTTTTGAATATGAGAAACTTTTTATTATTATTATGTCTTCATGTATTTCATTTCTTATATTTTGTTGTGTACTATTAATTTTTATTACGCTCTTTATTTTATATTTGACTTATTTTGTGATAATTTTTTATTGAGGGCATAGTCTCTCCACCGACTCATATAATCCCTCAATAATAGTCTAAATCCAATGGATATTGGGGAGATGCTCTTGAATCCATGTAGCCAACCGAAATTGGGGCACCATTGGGTAGCATCGTGGTTTGGGTCGTAACAATACTATTTAATAAAATATTATTTTATTAAGAAACCAATTTTGATAATTTTGAAACAATTTATTAGTTTAATTTTGTTATATTCATAAATAATTTATTCCGACAAAAATAGATTTGACTAAGACAAAAAATATCATAGACATCAAAAAAATTGTTTTATGGAATCCAAATTTTCAAATTATTTTTATATTAATATTTATAAATTCATTTATTTGAATCCTTCATTGATAAGATAGTCATTGCATCATCATCGTATAATAAATAAATTAATTTATATAATTTCAAAAAATTATAAATAATTTAAAATTTTAATGGAAACATTTTTAGATTTATAGTTACAATTTATAGTATGATATATCTATTATATAACCCTATATTTACTTTTTTAGTAAAACATACATTTTTATTTTATATTTCTCTTTAATTCTAATTAAAAATTATTAAAGGTCGTTATGACACAAAAGTGGCACCATGGGGTCCTCAATTAAACCCACAGATGATAATGGTCAAAAATAGCTAATCCAATATGACTATGACACATTTTAGGGTAACGTTTTATTATATTTTTCACTTATATTCTAAATTTACCCTTTTACCATAGTAAAAAATAATAATTACTGATATTACAAATCATAATTTCCAAAATTTAAAAGTATAAATTTCGAACTTTTGGACCTTATGATTCAAAATATGGAATCCATTATTCCAATTTCAAAACACAAAATGTCCAAAAATTAATTTAAATTTAATTCCATTTTTCAAATCTAAAAAGGGGGTTTAAAGAATAAAAATATATCAAATAAAAGGCATGTGTTTATGTATAATATAAATATTAAATTAAATCAAATGACCATAATTAGACCAAATGAAAATAAAATAATCCAATTACACATTACTTACAATTAAAAAGATAATATAACTATACAAATAAATTACACGAAAAATGTAGTTTTTTATTAAAATGTACTATTTTCAATATTCATTAAAATAGAAATTTCATCAAAAAAATAACAAAATTTCATCAATGGTAATTTTTGATTTACTTCTTCTAAATAAGAATTTATATTATGTCAAGTTGAACTTATAAAATTTTCAAAAACTATTCTCAAAAAGGATTCTCTATCCAATGACGGTAAAATTGTATTTTATTGAAAAAATAATTCTTTTATCTAAAAATTTTAATTTGATCTTATATCATGACATGAATATATAGAATATTAATCATAATGTAATATAAAATTAAAAACTAGGTTAATACTATTCATAATTTCTAGTTTATATCCCATTAATAAAAAATATTTTAATAATATATCATTGTTTAGTAAAACACTGTATTACGTACCACACAAGTTTTCAAGGAAGTTCATTGTTGTGTGTAACGCCTGCCAAAAATAGTGTTCTGTATCCTAATAGCTAATATGATGTTTTATATAGTGCAAGATATTATTGGTGTAGAATAAAACACAAGATATAAATGAAATTAAAAATAATTTATCTCATAAAATCCTGGGGTGTTACATTATAACACCCTTAAAATGAATTTATCCCTCGAAACTTATCTATGTTACAAATGGATTATTTGTTGAATGTTTCATTCATAGAAACCCACATCGTAAAAAGTAATACTAAAACATCATTTCTATAAGGAATTTTATAAACATAACAATTTCCCAAGTTAACTCATCACTGGGTTTCATCATTGGAGAACATATTTGGGATGTGAAAATATTGATATGGAAGAATATTCCAACCATCATGTTCTGATGCATATAGATAGATAACAAGGTTATTAGAAATTTGACGACTTGAAATCAATAAATAATTTATGATCTATGGGATCATGTCATTTATTAGATAAGAAGACACTAGTATTATCTTTTCTTGTTTTCAAGATCCTTTTCCCAAATTTGATGAACTTTATAACAAATACATACTTGATTTTGGTACAATGTCATCATTGTTTGTGCCATCAATAATTTCAACATCATATCTAAATTAATGAAATGATGTATAATTTTTCATTATAGATATGTTAACAGATCATGTGATAGAAAGATATGTCATTCCATCTATCCCAACAAAAATGTTAGGACATGTGATCAAATATGAATAAGTACCTATAGTGATATAATATATTAATCAAACAAATGTAAAATAAAAAATAATATATATTATCCTTAAACATATAACATTACAATCCTACAGAAAACTAAAAATATAATACTTTAGAAATATGTGATATATATCAACATAACATTTATCTCCTATATATCATAGTGATGTTATTTTATGTTACATTACAAACAAGTGAATACCTTAATCAATTATTCTATTGAAATATTGTAATAACATGAATTATAATAGAACCTTAGTGAAAACATAAATTCTAAAAAAATTAACACTATACACACACAAAAAATACAAAAAAATCATCATACTCAAACAATGATATCACATTGTCCTTATAAAAGTCATGAAGTCATTAATACGATCAAACCTCTCATTATATTCTTATCCATTCATTATGTTCATATCATGTTCTTTCCACGAATATAGAAGTCACTTTTAATGGTTACTGATACCATATTCATTTAAAATACCAAAATGGATCAATACATAGATATTACAATATTTCATAATAATATAAATGAGACTCAAAAACTCTATTATGGAATCTATTTACATAGACAGTTAATCATTCCACAACATCGTTGTCATACTCTACATCGCCAATAGTTATTTCATGTTATTTTCCATTTTCTTTGGACTTATATGTTTTTGTGGTCGATAATAATACATAACCCATGGATTCGGGAATCAGAAAGCATAATGCCCCATTTTCTTCCACTTGTAGCATTGAATTGTGGGTGGTTCTCCATGTGTTGTCATTCTTCTATACACATCAATAGAAAAATATTTCTCATTAATTTGGAAATCTACTCCTCAATGACCATATTTTATAGTCTTAAAACATCTTCCACTCCCTTTAAAACATTCTCCACCATTATTCGTTCCACACATTTAGATTAAAGAAATGCTCATCTTATTTTAACCATCCCATTGAGATATTCCCTTGAACTCTATCTTTCATTTCTTGTCAAAACCATGTGATTGATATGTCACACCAACATCCATTTATACCATTATAGAACAATGTAAAATATAATTATATATATTAAAGTCTCTTAAATCTAATTTTCTTCGAAGGCATTTTTTTATCTATTGATCAACCCATAAAATTTACATTCATCGTGGATGATAATACTAGAATAATATGTTTCAAGTCTTGTAAAACATGCCTCATATGTACCAACAGATTCATCATAATTTTTCTAAAACTCAAGGAACAAATATTCCACATTTTTTTGAAGCATAATAGGAAATTACTTACTGAAAAAATAGTTCATGAACTCATCCCATTCCATCGACTCAGTTTCATCTTGTTGCTTGGTATTCATAACTAGAGTCCCCACTGGTCTACTTCACATTCTAAATGATAAATATAAAAAGATACATTATCATGTTTTGAGCATTTAAGGATGGAAATTATCTTTTCAATGGTACTGATCCATTGTTCAGAAACATGTGGACCATAAGACCCACTGAAAGAAGGTTTATCGTGGCTCATAAAGGACACAACAGATTTTTCCCTTCTCTGGTCATTTGGCAATCCATAATCGTTCATAGCTTGTGTAAGTATAGAAAAAATAATTTTCATTCCATATCCCACATAATTTGGTTATTTTGGAGGAAAATAATTTCATTTCCTAGTTGATTTATCATTAGTATGATTCCATCAGGTTCTAGCCATTGTCTAAAACCCAAAAAGAATAGTGTGAGAGGCACAACTCATACTAGGAAGACAACATAACCAAGTGGGATTATATTAAATATCTAACATCATATGTTTCATCCTTGGTTATTCATGAACATTACCATAATCTATGACTATATTATAAAGTTAGACATAACCTTAAGTTCATACCTATAAATTTCATAGATATATCTCTTAGTATCTCACTAATGTTTTGGCATCCTAGTTTCCAATATTTATCTTAACCTTTTCTCTGATACAAAATCTAATGACCCAAGCATCACGTAAATGGAAATTACATTTCTATTACATTATAACTAATACATTAAACAAATATATACCTTATGACTTTAGTTGTTTAGTGTCTTTGGAAACATAGAATATTATCTTATAAAAAGGTGAATGATCTTCAATATCTCCCATAATGATCTTCCCCTTTTGTTTTCCTACCAGAAACTATTCTTTATTACAAGAGGAAATAAACAAGGGTGAGCAAAAATACTCCATAAGGGTAAAAATTGAGACACAAAAAACAAACCATAAACTTAATAATTTAATAACATGAACATAATGTTTAAATATTATAATTTTGAGTCGTGAAATAAATCTTAGTAGTACGTAAGGCAGAGATCATAATGGAAAACTAACCATGATAAAATAACATTGACCAAAAACCATGACTTGTGGAAAACATATAATCCCATAATATAATTTCGATAGTATCTAAAACATTGTTCCAAGTCTATTATATTGGAAATGTCCATTATTGAATTGAGTTTTATTGGCGTAGTAACCATGTATTACTAAAACAGATTTACTTGTCGTTCCAACCCTATATTACTGAACCAGATTTATAAGATATTCCATACATGTCTATATCAGGATATATAAATTATTACCGAATTTATTGTATGGAGATATATTTCACAACCATCTCAAAATGAAATCATTCTTACATGTTCCACAAAAACATAATTCATTCGTCATAGCGTAATCGATGAAAAAAATGGGTTTCTTAAGAATCGTACATTCACAACAATCATTAAAAAATCAAAAAATAGTAATAATTGGGATATAAACATAACCTTATTAATGACTGTCATCTTAGATAGAATATAATTATGATAAAACACTTCAACTTATTTCTAGATGAAAAAATCATGTCTTCTTCAAAAATGTTTTCTTTTCTCAAGATGCTAAACAATTTGAATATAACGGAATTTAGTTGATAATAAACATGAAATAGTGATATTAAGACTCATGTACATAAGGATTCATTAACCATAAAAATCCATTAATGTCGTATTAGTTTAAAAACAATCTCTTCCTACTATTGTTTAAAAAGTAAAAAAAGTACCTTATATGGAAAATAAATGAAAGTATCCTTCCATAACATTTAATATAAATTCTTTAATGTGTAAAATTGACTTTAAAAAATCGTAAAACAATATAAAATATATTATATATGTATCAATCATGGAAATTAATGATAAATATACCCAAGAAAATACTTATGAATAAACAATCTCAGATAATAATGAGATTGAAAAATTGTCCCTTACCATAGGTATGATATGCTTCGTATATAACTGAAACTATTGTATAGTAGATTTAAAAATATAATTAACTTGTAATAATTTTTTTTGCATTTATAATATCATATATAATTCATTTATGACTTTATATTACCGTTTCATTTATCAATTCCACAATAAAACAACGATTGGGTAGTAATTATTTTATTTTTCGTCCATGATTGAACTTGTTAATCATGACCTTATTACATAGATAATGATTTACATAATTCGATATTAAAAGTATAGTTTTATATATCATATAGTTTTATATGTAAAAATGTAAAATAGATATATAAATGAAAATTAATAAACCATTCATTCAAACGGTAAGCTGTACGTACGCATGAACATTGTTTTCGTTTCCTTATTGAATTGAATGGAAGAAAGTAAATGATATATATATATATACGTAAATACAATAGAATTATTATCTAATATATTTCATTCATATTATATATATATATATTATAATCATTCATGAAATTTTAACTTTGATAATAAATCTCATCGTGTCGTGGAAACAGTAGACCGTATGTTTGCATGACTGATAATATCATTCACTTAATGGTTAAATGATCTGAATTTAGATGTTTTATTAATTATAAAGAATAATAATAATGATATATTGCTTATTTAATTACATTATACTAATAATTATAACCATAAAATTAAATATTGTTGAATAACAAATTACCCCACGACGTGGAGACAGTTAGTCGTATGTATGCACACATCGTGATATTATTATTCTTATGATGACTAAAATGATTTATAAGGTTGTCCAATTACTATAATAACATCTCCAAATATATAAGATACTATATTTATTAAATTATTATGAATAAAAAATAATAATCATACGTGTAATAAGAATATAATTTTCAAATATGTGATAAACCAATTACCTCTTTTTGGAGTATCTACTTTTGATTTTCCGAAATGGTCTCCCTAGGATGGATTTCATCCAATTTTGTAGAAATAAGATTAAGGGGGGATTTTGGGATACTATTTGTGCATGATTGTCACTAGAAAAAGAACATTAAATATTTATTTATGTGCGTAATGGCGGTGTCCATTTATAAGATGGTGGAGGGGCACTTTAGGAATGTCTTAAAATATTAATTTATTATAATTTATTTTAGTTTATAATGGTCCCAAACTAATTTATTTATATGATAAGTTTATTCAGGGTCTAAATACTCAACACCAATTGATTTTATATTGGTTTAAGTCACAAAATTAACCTTATCATTTAGCCTTAACCATTAGTTGAAAGCATTAACTCAAATCATGTCTTCTTGTATTTTAATAATAAATGCTTACTATAGTTACTATAAAATTTCAAAAGAACTAAGAGTGGATCCTTAATGACATTAGTAACATTATATATTACATTTGGATGATTATTACATTTTTAAGACTATTATATCATTTAATAAATTAGTATTTTTTAAAACTAATGTATGTCTTTTTTAATCATACTTATTTATTTATATATGTTAATGTCAAAACATGTAATTAATTTGAAAAAAAAGTATTATATCAAAGATGAAATGTCATTGGAATCCATATAATTATTTTATGGCATCAAAATGTGAACATTATATTAATTTCAATATTTATAATATCACTTATTTGAATCATTCATTAACAAGGTAATCACTGCAGCATTATTTTGTCATAAATTTATTTATTTATTTAATGTATAAATATTTGAAATAAAATACTACAATGTATGAATTGTTTTTATCATAAAAATTAATATTTTCGCACAAAGTTATGTGTTATATAAACCCATTTTAAAAATGTTTTAGTTTGAGATACATGTTTATTTTATATTTCCCTTCTCATTAAATTAAATATTTTTAAAGGTCATTATCACAACCAATTGGCTCCATGAGGTCATAAAATATGAAAAATGACGCTAATTGTCAGCCATATCTCATCCATAGGATTAAGGCATGATTTTGGGTAGTTATATATTATATGATAACCTTTTTTCTCTAATTTACCCTTTAACCATGGTAAAGAAAAATTAATACAGAAGTTCCTATTCAAAATTTTGGAAAAATGGAAAGCTACCAATTTATGCAATTTGGAATCTATGATTCCAAATATGTAATGAATATTTCAAAATTAAAAATCATAATGTGGAAAAATTAAATTTAAAATAATTTTCATTTCCAATGCCAAAAGGCATGTTTTCCAAAAGTAAAAAACTATCAAAAAATTGACTTGTGTTTGTGACCAATTTAAAAGTTAAATTACATAAAATAAATAAAAAATTGTATTAAATTATAAAAAGTTTCTATAATTAATCATTAAAACTAATTAAAATGATAATTTAACTATATTAATAAATTAGTTTAATATTATATTTTTAATTAAAATGTAGTATTTTTCAATATTCATTAAAATATGAATTTCATCAGAAAAATAACAAAATTTCATCCAAAGTAAATTTTTATGTCCTTATTAAAAATAAAAAGTTTATTATAAAATATATTACATATAAAATTGTCAGAAACTAGTATTAAAAAGGATTCTCCATTAAAATGCTGTAAAACTATATTCTTTTGAAAAAATACTTCTATTTTCCAAAAAATTGATTTTTTTTTTCTATAATGTCATGAAAATATATAAGAGTAATGTTAATATCATATAAAATTCAAAATGTGGTCAATAAAATTCATAATTTCGGGTTTATATAACATTAAATAAAAATACTTTAATAATATATCATTGTTTAATGAAAGTGCATATTGTGCACAATGGAATCTATTGAGGAATGTAAATGTTGTGTGTAATGAAAAACATCAATAATGTTGAAAATAATATAGGTTATCATGGTATTGTGTATTGATTCAGCTAATATTGGTGTATCAAAAAACAAAATAAAAATTAAATTAAAAATATTCGATCTCTTAAAATCTCAGGGTGTTACAATCAGTGACCTCCCAGATATAATTCAACCCATAGAGAGTCTATGGTAATCCATCAACAATATCCATGGATACCTCATCCCCAAACCAGAATATAACTGGAAGATCTTCATGAATTCCAGAGGGTTACAAGTGCTCTAACTTTATCTGTTTACTGGTGTAACAATGGGACACATAATCTACTATGTCACACATTATACCCAACAACCAAAATCATAGTCTCATTTCATATTACATATTCATAGAGCCTTCATGGATGTCCCACAAATAGAGGTGACAGTTAAACAATACTAATGTACACATTGATAATGTGTTGATAGCCCACTTCGCAAATTGGAGTATACCATCTTAATGGAGATACTTACTAGAAATATCATCCTCACCATAATGGTTTTATTGAATTTTTATAAACTCATTATCCTACTAATAACTCTAAAAAAAAGTCTCCAGGAGATATAATACTAAAATAACATTATCTAGAACCATATATAAATCATCCTCTAGATAATTAAGGTGAAACTGAGTTAAAACACTTATAGGGTACCACTGCTCCAACGAATGTCGAATAGTATGCCTTAGTAATTTTTTCCTAAGGGAAATTGAAATGAAATTACTCTTCCAAGGGTTGTATAAAATATCGATGTCAAACCTCTTTATGTTTTATACCCATTTCCTATATATGAGAATCATTTATTTTTTAGAAAATATTTAACAAAAACTCTTATTATAAGAAAACACTATGAAATTCCCCCCAACATTTATGTTCATGTATAAATGTAGAATGTTGTAAATCAAGAGTGGGGAAACTATTCTCATGGGGATAGAGATAAAATGATTTTTAGGTACCACATGGTCATCCTATATAACCATGCATCCCAAACCCGCACTAGATTCCTCAAATAATACCATGTACCCCTTACTCGGATCATGTAAGCTTAGAATAGGAGCTGATGTCAGATGTCATTTCAGTTCATATAAAGAAGAATGAAACTTCACATCCCCGAAAAAATACACTAACATCATATTATGTGATTTCAAAGGTTAAATAATCTTAGATAAATCATTAATAACCCATTGGTAGTATCAATCAAGACCAATGGAGCATTGGGCCCCAATAACATTATGTGGTTCTTTACCTGACCAGACAACCTCCACCATATTAAAATAAACTGATTATCCATGTTCATAAATATTATTCCCCTAGAACATAACTTCATGAATTTAAGAATGAAATTTTGAATTAAATCCATAAAATTATTTAATCATAGGAATTTTTAGAACAAAACATTGAAGGTTTTCCTACTCTCACTTGAATTTTGAAAATATTCGAATACCAACCACAAACTTAACAAAAATAATTTCAGGATATTGATGTAATATTTGATTCATCATAGCCATAATCATTGAATGAGCATTATTTAAACCAAATTTCATCCCAAGATACTCATAATAGACCATATATTGAATTTTTTCTTCAGTACATCAGAATCATGAACACTTGTATGAAGATAACCCAACCAAAGACCAATCTTTCAGAACCAGTTTTCCCCCATTTAACTAATCAAACAAATCATCTATAAGAGCTAATAGATATTACATGTTTCAACATAAAATATTATACACAAACCCGATGTGAATCATATTCTTTCATTGAAAATAAAATAGTTTCCAAACATGGTGAAACACTAGGGTGAAAAAACCCATTTTCGAATAGGACAACCCATTTAATATTGATCTCTTTCAGCTCCACAAGTGCAATATGATAAGAAGGTATCGATATCGATTGTGTAGTTGGAATCAGGTAAATAGTAATCTCTACCTTTCTATCTGGTGGGACACAAGAGAATTCATCCTGTAAAATGTCATTAAAGTCCTGATCTAAAATGGGAATATCAAAAAAAGGAGAAAAAGTATTGGGATATAATGCCACAGTATACATAAAACTTCTGAGATCTTGGAGGGATGTTTAACAACCCAAAAATTCATTAATGAAAATTCCTCTTGGTCTATATAAATGTATTTTAATCATTATGTAAAATTAATGCACCTATTTGGATCTATTTCTTGGATCATAAAATACCATTAATGATTTTAATCTTTGAAAATATAGTTGTTAATAAGTGATCACATGATTAGTATAATTATAGGGATTTAACAAATCCAATTTACTCTGGAAAAGTAAGTGATGGCCTCATCTAGTAGACTTTACCCATATGAAGCCCATTTTATGGAGCTCTGAACGGAGGTGGTTTCATTGGGCTTCTCTCTTGACTAACCCCATGCCAAACATTAATATTTTTAGCTCGAGCGGAACTACTTACAAGAGAAGTGGAAGTTGATAGAGATTACCACTCAAGAAATGTGATATGAGCCACACCAAGAGTATATCACAAACATGGATCTTAATCTAAGGTATTATTCATGTATTTTAAGGGGTTATAAAACAATAAAATAACACAATGACTATGTACATTGTTTTTTGTATAATGGTTTTACATTCCTTTTATTATTGTTACTTTGTAATCAGTTTTTAAAACACAAATAGTATTTTTAGTTAATATTCAACTATGAAATCAATTTTGATGAATTAATGTATTTTTTGAATTAAATTATATTTTAATAAAATATTATTATTATTAAATTAAATTTTATTAAATATAAATGATAGTATAACTTTATGAATTCAATTGTACTTTTTAATAAGGTTTGAAATATATTTTTGTCAAAACCCATGAATTTTTTATAGACGTGTGTATTTATAGTAACAATTTACATATCTAGACAATTATATATATATAATTAATATTAATTTTGGAATCAGGATGTCAAAAAAAATTATGATGAATTTTTCATAATTTTCTGAGACAGTCAATTTTTTGGTTAAAAATTAAATACTATTTAAATATGTAATCTGCTTTATGACATAATAATGACCCAATAATGATGTAATAAAATAATATAAGCATTTTTTTGGACAATATATGTTATAAAATTAAAATAATTCGATTTTGAGTTTTTATTTATTTATTTTACAAATCATTAGTGGACCCTTCAATACTTATAAAAAAAATTAGCTTTTAAAAATGTATTCCTTGAAAAGGTGACTCACCTACACATAAGAAACCCTATTATTTTAATATTTTCGTCCATTGGCCATATAAAATATTGATTTCCAATCTACATTGGAAAGAACAATATGAAAAATTCAGGGGCTGGATTGTGGTTTTGATTAGTTTAATGTGTGGGGTCCTAAACCATAATAATAAAAAATTCCCCCTATTTACCTATATAATATCACCCATGCTCCAACTTATTAATCACTAAATTCAATTTTAGTTCATCCATCCTCATACATCCCCTTTATATAATCCTTTCGAGGCTCCCCAAGCTCCTATAATGTCCCTCTCAATCCCCTCCCAGGCCTTTGGGATCACACTTCCATGTTAGGGATTCTCACTTTCCTTATTTATGTTCCCGTTTCTTTATATAGTTAGGACCTTTTATTTTCAATTATAAATGTTGGTTTAAGATTTCTCACCTCCCACATAATTCCCTATTCATTTTTTAATAATGATAGCTCTCATTTATCTCTCATTAATTCCTCCCATGTACACTAGTTACCATGGAAAAAATCAGTAAGTAATTTATCTCTCCTCATTTACATTCAAGCAACTCTTAGGAATTACGTATCTAAGATCCATTAATTTTTTTTAAATATATCTATATTACCCCCTCATTGTCCATTTCATGTATATATGTTGATACATCCATTTATCTATCATCAATCATTTTTTTGTGAATTCTTATGTCACATCATTATGCTGCCGAAATTGCACCCCATTTTTCTCAAAGAAGTGATCATAGTGTAGTGAATACCATACCCATTCCTCTATCAATGGTATTAACTTTTATGAAAATATACATATTTAATGGTACCATCATGTATTTATTACATATTCTTTAATCATTGAATAACATATAATTTATGTTGATTTCATGTCATATGATCCATGTGGCACACTTATGATTGAAATGAAATGTTTAAGAACGTTCACCCTAATAGAGATCCAATGCATTGGGTAAAGTATAGTGACATGATATGTAATGTGAAATTAGTGTTGACTCATGCTAATTTATGTGGAATGAGGTTTTACCCCTGATTCATGTTCCATGAATTTTTACTCATGCTGCATGTTCTATGAGCCTTGGATCAGGCTAATTCCATGTTAAGTGTTGTTTCCACATTTCCATGTTATGATTTTCATGCATTATCAGGCCTTTCTGTTCATGTTTATCTTGGGATACATTGATATTAATTCTGTATAATTTCTATTTTATTCCTCAGGTTATTCCATGTTTATTCCAATACTACTCTTTATATCTCACACTTTTCTTATGCATGTCTTCTGTTTATCCCATGTAATGTTAGGTATGAGGGAATGTAGTGGTAATGTAAAGGATGTTGTCAATAAAGATGTTTTCTTTCATGTTTAATGTTTATATATAATTTTTCTAATCCCCAAAGACACAATACCTCTTGATCTTCCATGATATATCAAGTGATGAATTTTTGAAATAAATCATGTTAAAGTATAAAATAAAGAGCATGGTTGTTATAGTTTGTATCAGAGTTTAGGTTTTGTTATTTTTGGTATTAGGATTAGAAGACCCTAGTGATTCCATCGAGGAGTGACTAAGTATAATAAAAAATACCCATGTTTTAGTGGGTATTGAGTAAATGGTTTATCAAGAAAATAAATATTTGTTTGGATATTAGCACGTAGAGGTGGCTCTGGCACAAATGTACCTAGGTGTGAAAACCCCAACCAGGAGTTTCAGGCTTGACTCAGGGTATCCTAGTACATGGAAATGGTCAATTCTACAGTCTTGGTTTCAAAAATCTTGGGGGATATTCATTGGTAAATTCACAAGCATACTATGAATCACTATTAAGGGAATTAAAAGAAAAATACTCTAAGAATATATTTTATAAAGTAGATCATGTATAACATAGATTGAATCCTATAGATTAATAAGTTAAGGAAATAAATTCTATTTTATAAGTCATATGTTTTGTCCTTGGATTAGCCTTTATGTGTTACCCAAAATATTCCTCTTATTCCAGCCAATGGTCGGTAACATGTGGACTCGGGCTAACAACCGATGTGAAGACCAAGGAGATGGTTGGTTTAATGAGATTCCCAATCAGATGGTAGTAGGAATAAAAAACATTGTTACGATTATCACTTAGTTAATTCAATAATTGAAAAGAAACATGGGTCAAGTGGAACATTCTATGCCCCCTATGAATGAACAAGTCGCTATCAAGAGCTTCATGAGACAATGTAATCCTAATTTTATTAGATCATCTGATCTCTGAATTGTCGAAAAATGGATCAACTGTATTGAAATGATATTCTCCATCCATAAATGATTTTAAGAAGAGAAGGTTCTCCTCGATGATTATAAATTGGAGGGTGAAGCTGTTTAATGGTGGACATTGATCAAAAAAATAAGAATCCAGAGGTGGAAATTGAGGAATAGGAATATAATGATTTCTGGAAGATATTTTTTTATAAATATTGTTCATGAACCATTCGGATTAAGATGGAATGGTAATTCAATGCCCTTATGCTAAAAAGAAAATGAATCCATCGGAGCGTACAATACAAACATCACAATGCTTGCATGATATGCCTCCAAATGTTTCGTCAACCCTGAATGCAAGGATGACCACTTCATTTTTGGGATGAAACCTAGCATCCAGAAAGACCAAGATATCAGTGAATTCGATAGCTATGAGGATATTGTTAGATGTCTGGTCATGGTCAAAATATAGATCGAGGAATCCTAAGGATATCGTGTGGATAAGAAGCGTATAGTGGAATTCAATTTAGGTAGTCTGATGGATAAATCCAATGGTGCTAAGATGATCCCAAACCCCACTTGCCAATGGTGCAGAAAGAAGCTCCTAGAAAATTGCCTAATTTGGACAAGGAAATTAATTATGTGAGGAAGAGTAGGGCACCTGAATATTAACTATCAGTAATAAAAACATAGGGCTGTGATAGAGGAGATGAATGTTATGTTTGACTCTCAATTTTTTTATGACTTCAACTACAGTGAACCAGTGCATCTTGCAAATTAGTGCCAAAATACGAGGGGTTTCAGAGGCAACCTACAACCTCCAAGGCAGAAAAGTGAATTGTTTCCATCACTATCGTTGAAGTGAACCTCGACAATGAAGTGGTCACAAATACTATAGTTAATAATTCAAGAATAGAGAACATAATTTCTTATTCTGGTTCTATTCATTCTATTAAATCACGAATGTCCTGTAGAAAAATCCCAAAACCACCAAAAATGAGGGATGTGACGATGTATGTCAGTACAGAAAATGGGGCAATCTTTACAACCCAATAATTTAACTCATCCATAGTCGTAATCAGGGGATTGAACATCTTGGAGAACATCATCAAACTCTCCCAGGTGGAATTTGATGCAATTATTGGCATTGATTGGATTTCCCTATACAGAACCATCATAAATTTATTTGAGTGAGAAAGCACTATCCATGTGGAAAATCGACCCCCAATTCTGCACAAGTGTAAGAAATAATATGGATCTTTTTTAGAACCATCATCTCAAGCGGGGATATTACTGAACTATGATCACGTGTATCTGGATCAGATTATTGAGTCTAAGGAGGCAACCCTTTTTTATTACATACTTATTGTGAGGTAATTCACTGAAGTGTTTCCCAAGAAATGGATTGGTCTTCCTCCAAGAAGAGATGTTGAATTCTCAATTGAACTTATACATGGGGAATATCCAATATCCAATACACCGTATAGAATGACTGTTGGGGTGCTCTAGGATCTGGGAAAAAAATAAAGGAAAATATGGATAAAGGGTTTATATGCCCATGTGTTTCACCATGTAGTTCACTATTCCTCTTCGTCAAGAAGAAGGATGGGTTAATGTACATTTTCATAGATTATCTTGAGCTTAACAAAATCACGATAATGAACAAGTGTCATCTCCAATGAATTGATGAATTTTTCAAATCAGCAATATGGAGAAAAATACTTTTATAAGGTGGATTTGTGGTAAATAAATTATCAAGTAATGGTGAAGAAGGAAGATATCCTCAGGACTACTTTTTGTACAGGGTACAAGCACTAAAAAGTTATAGAAATGCCTTCCAGTCTCACTAGTAGTCCAAAAATCATCACGGGAAAGATAAATAGAGTCTTTATATATTAAGTTGAAAAATATTTGGTAGTCTTTATAGATGATAATCTAATATACTCCATAACCAAGGAGGATCTTGATGAGCATCTAAGAACTATACTAGAGACCTTGTGAAAGGATAATCTTAATGCAATGTACAACAAGAGTGAGTACTGGTTGAATAAGGTCTCATTCTTGGGCCATATCATCCCACCCATTGGAATATCTATGGATCCCCCAAATATATCTATAATAGAAGTATGTCCAAGGCCATTATTGGTAACGGATATTTGTAACTTCATGGTGTTAGCTGGATAATATCGCCAAATTGTGAGAAATTTCTCACCATTTTGAAGCCCTCTTACAAATATGACTTAGAAGGGATTAATACATTCATGGAGTGATGAATGTAAAGACTGATTCCAGGAGATTAAATGGAGACTTATCATTGTTCATGTGCTCAAATTACCCATGAGTTGTGAAATTATTGTGGTATTATGTGATGTTTCAAAGAAGGGAATGGGTTGTGTGTTGATATAGAATGATAAAGTGTTATCCGATGCCTCAAGGTAGTTGAAAATCCACGAGCCAAACTATCACATTCATGATATGGAGTTGGCCACTACTGGAAATTTAAGATATAGCCACACTTTCAAACCATGGCTATATGTCCCAAAACCGGGGCTATAGGTTATAGACACGGTTAAATAAAAAATGGCTGGTAATGGTGTGGCTATAGGGAAAGACCTATACCGACAGTCTCAAGCTGTGGCTAATGCCTTACAACCTCAATTTGAACTGTGTTTATAGCTCTATAGTCACGGTTTTAATCCATTGATATAGGGTTTTAGCCACAGTTTGAAACTGTTGAATAGAATTACACCACACAAAGCCTATATCCACGGTTCAAAACTTTGGCTATATAACTTTATCCATGGTTTAAAACTATGTCTTTAGGCCTACAGTCAGGATTTAAAACCGTGGCTCAAGGGATTCACATTTCATAAATAAAAAACTATTCACCCCCCCCCCCCTCGAACAACCCCCTGCAGCCTTGGGGAAGCCTCCTTGCACCCCACATGCCCCCTGGACAGCCTTTGCAGCCCCCGGGACAGCCCTTGCACCCCCTGGATAGCCCACCTGCACCACCATGCTCCCCCTGGACAGTCCCCTTTCACCCCCCCCCCCCGAACAGCCCCTTGCACCCACCTGGATATCCCCCTCTCACCTCCATGAACATCCCTTTCACTCGCTTGGACAACCCCCCTACACCCCCATGCCACCCGGGACAGCCCCCTTGCACCCCCCTGAACAACCCATGCACCCCCCCGGCAGCCCTTGCACCTCCCTGGACAGCCACCGACACCCCTAGATATCCCCCTTGGGCAGCCCCTTTCACCCCCTAGACATCCCATTCCCCTCCCTGGATAGCTCCCCTACACCCCCATGCCCCCCCTGGACAACCCCCTTGCACCCCAACTCCTATAGTATCCCACAACCCCCTCCCTACACCCCCACCCGCACATCACCTTTCACACCCCCACCCCACCATCCATACCGCCTATGAGTGAAAAAATATATTTAGAGATTCTCATGGTGTCTCAAATGAGATAAGTATGCGTAAGGATTAAAATAAAAAATATAAATGAAAAAATTTCAAACAAGATATAGAAGCATAAACAATAACTAGGAGTTTTCATAGGCAGTGCACCTCTGTTGGAGGGGGTTTATTACAAAACCATGATATGATTATCAAATGAAACAATTATTTTAAGTAACACATGATCATGAATTATAATTTTTTATAAACAAGTAGAATCTAGAAGGTAACTAAATGCAATATAAAATATTCTTGAATTAAAGAGGCTCAGAGAGGGATCACTGCCAGCTATGTTAGTGGGTCCATCTCGGATGCATCCCTCTACCAAAGACAAGAATAAACCTTCCATTGTCCTGGAGCGGCCTGTAAGCTATCATCATTTTAAAAAGAAAATCTCACATGAGGAGGGAAGAATTAAATCCATGTTGCTGAAGGCTTCTTCAAAATCTAGATGTGCATGCATGAAGACTCCATCCAGACTTGGAGCTAAATTTGAATGGAAAAATAGGTTGAATTTTTTTTATCAACCCAGAAACCCACATTGATGATAATGGACATCCACATTAATCCCTAATTATTTATTATTTTCATGTTATTAGTGATGCATAAAATGAAGGGAAATGAAGGTGAATCTAGTTCTCAAGAGGAGATAAAATGAAGAAATGTATGCAAGAATAACTATTCTAGATCTGAAAAAATGTCACCGTATTGGTATGATTTATCAAATGGTATTCAAAAAAAACATCAGACAAAAATATCTGGATTGATGTAGTTTAGATAGTGTGTCTCCTCGATGGTGATATGAGTTGAGAAGACCCTTGAGAAGCTGCCAGACGTTTTTATTCCATGAAAATGTAGAATTTCTATAATTTTATTGAAAAATTCATTGATGTGGTATGCATTTATCTCATTCTTATTTATGACCAAATCACGTCTGATATTAAGGGTGATAAATTGAAATAATAAATGAAATGAATTTGAGGAAATTTTAGTTCTCAAGGATGATTTCTAAAACCTGATACATGCACTTGAATGTTTTCAACATGTGTATTGAGATGTGTGGAAGATTTCGGGTTTTAATTCCAAAAGAATGAAGATATTAGTTGGCATCATTTTGTTTCAACTTGAGGTCATCTGAACGGCCCCTAAATGAGTCATGGAAATTATAATCAGTTGGAATCATGTTCACACCCCTGCCCTCCTACACACCCCACCCATGGACCCTTTCACACACCCTGTGCCCCTCTGCACACCCCACCCATGCCCCCCTTGCACTCCCCACCCCTAAACCCCATCCACACCCCACCCATACCCCATGAACATCTTTGTATGATTTATCAAATGGTATTATGAATAAAATCATAAGGAAAGATATGCCTTTATGGAGTGAAGATAATATGTCTCCTCGATGGGGGGATGGGTGGAGAAGACCCATGAGAAGCTAGAAGACATATTTATTCATTGAAAATCATGAATTTCTGGAATGTCCATGAAAAATCATTTATGAGGTATGCATTTCTCTCATCCATGTTATTAACCGAATAATGTATGATATTAAGGGTGAGAAATTGAATTAATAAATGAAAACAAGTTAAGGACATTGGAGATGTAAATGATGAATTCTAAAACCTGCTACAGGTACTTGAATGTTTCCAACATGTGTATTGAGATGAGTGCAAGATCTCAGGATGTAATTCCATAAATAATGAAGATATCAATTGGAATAATTTGGTTTCAACTTGAGGAAATTTGAAAAACCCCTATAAGAGTCATGGGAATTAGAATCAGTTGGTATCATGCACACACCCCTTGCCACCCCTACACACCCCACCCCTGCACCCCTTGCACATAGACCCTGCCCCCTTCACACCCCACCCCTGCCCCCCCCCCCCCCCCACCACACCCTACCCCTGCCCCCCTGCACACTCCCCCAAGCAGAGAACATTAGAAGGAAAGATCTACCTTCATGGATATATCATCCCGCCTTTTTATAACATAACTTTCATTCCATTACACGGAACTGAGGATCTTTAAGGTTTAGTGTCTTGGAAACAAGGAACATAAAACATGAAACAAAAAAAACATTCTTCTTAAACACTTGAAAGGCTTCTCCTCATGTTCACCCTAGGCTCATTACTGCATCTCATAACCTGGGGAAATACATAAAAACAAAGGGTGAGCAAAAGGCCCAGCAAGTGAAACAAGTGAAACATTTTACATATGAACTTGAGATACATCAATAAAGTCATGAAAATAACATTAAGGCATGAAAATGAAATCATGAGGCATATCATAATAAAAATAAATCTTTTTCATAACTTGAAGATGTGGCTACATCATTTAACATAGAAAATCATGAACATATCACCAAGGTCCATCCCCAAGGTTTCATTTGAAAATTACCAAGGTTATTCACCAAGGTATCGTGAAAATTGTAATCTATAGTGGTTACATCATTACCCAATGCATTGGAGCGCTATCAGGGCGAACCTGTAAATTTTCCTTTATATCATGTGATCCACATATATCATCATCAAAAATTTCATAAATAACCCATATAGCATAAAATAAATGGGTTTCATTTCATAATCATAACGTTTTAAAAACTGCTTTAAAGAAATGATCCTTACGTCACTTTAAAACCCACAGAAAAGGAAGGTGGGTCTCATGTATGTAAATACCAGAATTTAAAATAGAACATTTTGGTATATATTTGAATACCCCTTTGGAAGAATGAACTTTGAGTATTCACTTAATAATATAAAACAACTTTTGAAAAAGAGAGAGACATTTTGAGACGGAAATTCTGCAGAATAACGGCTATGTTACGAGGTTTTAGAAGACATTAAAAAGAGAGGGAAAATGGGTCAAACATTCATTAATGACCCATAGAATAGTAGATGGACAGAATAAGAAGGATAAATTATCATGGTAATAAAATTTCAAGGACATACCATTTGAAATGAAAAACATGGAAGGAAGACAAAAATTAGATCTCTCTTATGAAAGTTCGGCAGCCTAACGATGTTACTTAAACATCAACAAAAATGATTTGAAAAGATCAAATAGGGTATCTCATCATGTGAACATAAGAGTTCAGTATGATAGATATAGAGACAATACCCCAACATAATTAAAAAGGAACTTGAAATACTTGACATGAAAGTAGAACTTTGAAAAGAATGAGAAGGGTGAAAGAATCCCCTAAAACAATTCGGCAGCCTAACGGCGCCACTTAAAACATCAAAATACTGAATTGAAGAGATCAAATGGGGTCTCTCATCATATGAAAATATGATTCCATTATGATAGATATAGAGATCATACCCCAACATAACAAAAAGTAACTTGAACGAATTGACATGAAAGTAGAACTTCAAAACGAGAAGGGTGAAGAACCATGTAAAAATTCGGCAGCCTAACGGTGCCACTAAAAACATCAAAATACTGAATTGAAGAGATCAAATGGGATATCTCATCATATGAACATAAGATCCCAGTATGATAGATATAGAGATCATACCTTAACATAAAAAAATGAACTTGAACGAATTGACATGAAAGTAGAACTTCAAAACGAGAAAGGTTAAGAACCACTTAAAAATTCGGCAGCCTAACGGCGCCACTTAAAACATCAAAATACTGAATTGAAGAGATAAAATGGGGTCTCTCATCATATGATCTTAAAATATCAGTATGATAAATTTAGAGATCATACCCCAACATAATAAAAATGAACATGAAATACTTTACATGAAAATAGATCTTGAAAAATGAGAAGGGAGAAAGAATCCGTTACAAAAATTTCGGCAGCCTAACGGCGCCACTTAAAATTTCATAAAAAGAAATAATTAGAGTAAGAGGGGATCTCTCATTATATTAACATTAAAAGGGCAGTAAGAGGAGTATAAAAGAACATCCTCCAACATAAGAACATGGAGCATAAAAGGAATGACATAAAAAAGATTACTTGAAATTAAAGAGAGAGGTCAGATCCCTTACCTTAAAACGTAACTCTTAAAACTCAATGGTTTGGACCTTGAAGGATTGGGGGCACCTTGGGAGGGATCCTTGGGAGGTAAGGAGACCATAACTTCGTTTGGGGAGAGTGGGGAGTCGAATGGATGAGAGGATGGCTGGGTATTTATAGGGAAAGTGAGGGGACAAGGCATTAATGGCCAAGGGACACCTCATTAGTGGTTTTGGCAAAACCATTGGCTTGCCCATGGTATTTTCCCATGGTATTGGCCCCTTGGGACACCACATACCTTATCTTACTATTCATAAGTCGACCATATTGATTGCATACTTAATACATCATTTAATGATGTCATTAATCACCCGTAACTTAAAAACTGTATTTTCACTATTTATCAAAAATTCAACTTTCTCAGAATAGTCCCAAAATTTCACCTCAACCAAATATCAATGCTCTGATTTCAAAAATGAAATCCATTTTATAAAAATAATTTTCTAAATATTTTTAATTATATTTTTAATTAAAAACACTATTCATCGAAAATTTATTTTTTTCAGAAAAATCCCCAAAAATTACCTTAACATAATATCGATGCTCTGAGTTCAAAAATGAAGTCCATTTTATAAAAATAATTTTCTAAATATTTATAATTAAAATTTTAATTAAAAAATACTATTCATCTGAAAAAACTAATACATGAATAATAATTTATGAAATCGTTATTTAACCATTTTATTGAATCACATTACTTAATCAAAGTGCCTAGGTTATTTTAATACTTTTTTTAAGTGAGATTACTAATCCATTTGGACACATTATTAATACTAATCATAAAGTCACTATTCATAATTTACTATTCATCAAAAATCAAGTTGATCTTATTAGACTCTAAATTCTGTACTGAACATAATTGTAGAAGACCATATTTTGAAAATCATTACACATTTTTAATTATTTAGTGTTTACATAAACATATCTAAAATATCATTTTTCTAAAATTCATCAAAAATATGCATACTATATTTATCCGGTCATTTGAAAATTCATAAAGGAAATCGAAATTTTTATTTAAAACAAAGGATTACACAATACAGTTACGGTTTCCTTACATAGCCCCTTATCACACCAGCATAGGACCTAAGTGTAAGGTGTGCTAAGGTGAGAGAATCCGAGGGAGGCTCGACCAACATCACACGAGTAGTAATTTCTATCAGTTTGAACTTCTCGCAAAGGCAATCTCGTTCTAGCTTTATACGATGAAGTTCAGCTTGGGTTTGGTTCAGAGCAAAGCCCAGTGGTGCTACCTCCTTCCCATGTTCTATTATATGGGCTTTGATCGGTCAAAGACTACTGGGTGAGGCCATCGAATCTTCTTTCTATATTAATTAACCAAGATTTCTTGTATTTAGAGACAATAGTCAAAAAGTTTAGTTTCCAGTGGTCATATTGAACAGTGGTCAAATAACAGTCAAAACCCAAGAGTCTCATTTTAATTATACTCATGTTATCAAATGAAACATTTTTGTTGAGCGTAAAAATAAAATAAAATAACACATAAAATTAGGAAACAATATTTATTTAAAATTTCGGGTCGTTACAATCTTCCCCCCTTAAGAAATTGCGTCCTCGAAATTTTTTAAAATTGGGTTTTGAAATTTCATTGAAAGTCCCACATCAGAAAAGGAGTCAGTAAAACTATTACTTTAAAAGAAGGAAAGGGAAGTACAAAAGTCACCCGAGTTAACCCACACTTGGATTCCATGTAGGAAAACATAGACATGGAGGAGAAAACCAAGGGTCAAGTTCTGAGGGAGAGTGATAGAGAACATGATTAGGAGAAAGCTAACCATAAGAAAATCCCAAACTTATGATGTGTGTAAACGGCCTTTGATTACCTAGTAGGAAATGTAAACCAACAACATTTTTGTTTTATGTTTCATTTCATAATTTTGAGGAATTCATTTACTACATAGAACAAAAACATAAGAAAATATACCTACCTTCAAGTAGAGTTTCATCCATTAATAATTCCCTACCAACACTAATATTTTCTCCAAATGATGTGACTTCAAAAACACTTGGTCTCATAAAAGCACAAGAATCATCTTCTAGAGAATCACATAATCTACAAAGGATTAACTATCTATTTCTTCTATCTTTAAACATTATCCCAAAAACAGAAAGGTTAAGGTAAAACAACTCTTCAAAAAGAAAGAATCCCATAGTAATGGAAACTACTTTTAAATCTCCAAAGTTCCATGGTAATACCCAAAGTTCATCATAGACCATTCCATAAATAACGGTCCTTAAGATTCCTCAAAATAAACCAAACTAATATTGAAACCCAAATACAAGAAGGATTTGATAACATAGTCTTCCAAAATAAACTTCATTGTTCATCTCCAAACAACATCAACCACTCCTAACAAAAGTAGCTAACCTAAACATATTTTACCCAAGATAGGTTAATCATTCCCATAAGTAACCTAAATTACTATAAGTCCACCTTAAATTCATCGATTCTTCAAAATATAAGTCAACCTTACTCCTCAATGAAAATACCGTAGTAATATATTTACCTCGATCATATAGGGTCCCCAAAATAGTGAACGTCTTCCAAAATAATAATCATCTTTTAATCCCCTAATCATCTCTATCATATTAATACAAAAATTGTCGCATTTCCTATCACATTGGTTGTTGGGACACGTTATTCCATTTCCCACCATTAACTAAGAAGAGAAAGTATAATTTGAGGCTTAAATACTTAACCAATAATCATGAAAAGGAACTTAAAGCATATAAGGATAACTTGTAGAAGAAAAGTATACCCTAACTTGTGATCCCCTAGGTTCCCATCTAGGTTATCCATGATCATATATTCTTATGTGAATCTTTATTTTATGTTATCTTTGTTCCTTTAACAATGGTTCATACCAAGCTTATGAATTTACCAAAGCATATCCCCTGGGAGTGTCATAACCAAGAGTGCAGCAAGGCCCGTTGTTGTGTACCAGTTCTCGTTTGAGTCTTGCTCAAAGCGGTGGTTTCGGGTATTACCCCTATGTACATCTGTGCCAGAGCCACCTCTACATGCTCGTATCCAGACAGGGATGTATCTGCTTGGAAACCCCTTACTCAATACTCACCAAAATACCAGGAAGATTTCCTATATTTAAACTTTTCTATAGGGTTCTTCCTAGATTTTTCATATAATAATTTCCACAAATAACTAAACCATCCTTTGATACCAACTATAGCATCCTGCCTTTTTATAACATAACTTTCATTCCATTACACGGAACTGAGGATCTTTAAGGATTAGTGTCTTGGAAACAAGGAACATATAACATGAAACAAAAAAAACATTCTTCTTAAACAATTGAAAGGCTTCTCCTCATGTTCAGCCTAGGCTCATTACTAAATCTCATAACCTGGGGACATACATAAAAAGAAAGGGTGAGCATAAGGTCCAGCAAGGGAAACGAGTGAATCATTTTACATATGAACTTGAGATACATCAATAATGTCATGAAAAGAACATTAAGGCATGAAAATGAAATCATGAGGCATATCATAATAAAAATAAAACTTTTTCATCACTTGAAGATGTGGCTACATAATTTAACATATAAAATCATGAAAATATCACCAAGGTCCATCCCCAAGGTGTCATTTGAAAATTACCAAGGTTATTCACCAAGGTATCGTGAAAATTGTAATCTCTAGTGGTTACATCATTACCCAATGCCTTGGAGCGCTATCAGGGCACACCCTTAAATTTTCCTTTATTATCATGTGATCCACATATATCATCATCAAAAATTTCATAAATAACCCATATATCATAAATTAAATGGGTTTCATTTCATAATCATAACGTTTTAAAAACTGCTTTAAAGACATGATCCTTACGTCACTTTAAAACCCACAGAAAAGGAAGGTGGGTCTCATATATGTAAATCCCAGAATTTAAAATATAACATTTTGGTATATATGTGAATACCCCTTTAGAATAACGAACTTTGATTATTCACTTAATAATATAAAATAACTTTAGAAAAAGAGAGAGACATTTTGAGACGGAAATTCTGCAGCATAACGGCTATGTTACGAGGTTTTAGAAGACATTAAAAAAAGAGGTAAAATGGGTCAAACATTCATTAATGACCCATAAAACAGTATATGGAAAGAATAATAAGGATACATTATCATGGTAATGAAATTTCAAGGACATACCATTTGAAATGAAAAACATGGAAGGAAGAAAAAAATTAGATTTCTCTTATGAAAGTTCGGCAGCCTAACGACATTACCTAAACTTCAACAAAAATGATTTCAAAAGATCAAATAGGGTCTCTCATCATGTGAACATAAGATTTATGTATGATAGATATAGATATAATACCACAACATAATTAAAAAGGAACTTGATAGACTTGACATGAAAGTAGAACTTTGAAAAGAATGAGAAGGGTGAAAGAATCCCCTAAAAAAATTCGTGAGCCTAACGGCGCCACTTAAAACTTCAAAATACTGAATTTCAGAGACCAAATGGGGTCTCTCATCATATTAAAATAAGAGTCCAGTATGATAGATAAAGATATCATACCCCAACATAACAAAAAGTAACATGAACGAATTTACATGAAAGTAGAACTTCAAAACGAGAAGGGTGAAGAACCACTTAAAAATTTGGCAGCCTAACGGCGCCACTAAAAAATTCAAAATACTGAATTGAAGAGATCAAATGGGGTCTCTCATCATATGAACATAAGAGTCCAGTATGATAGATATAGATATCATACCCCAAAATAACAAAAAGGAACTTGAACGAAATGACATGATAGTAGAACTTCAAAACGAGAAGGGTGAAGAACCACTTAAAAATTCGGCTGCCTAATGACACCACTTAAAACTTCAAAATACTGAATTGAAGGGATAAAATGGGGTCTCTCATCATATGATCATAAAAGATAAGTATGATAAATTTAAGGATCATACCCCAACATAATAAAAAGGAACATGAAATACATTACATGAAAATAGATCTTGAAAAATGAGAAGGGAGAAAGAATCTGTTACAAAAATTTCGGCAGCCTAACGGCGCCAC
Organism: Viscum album; assembly: GCA_963277665.1. Taxonomy (NCBI): domain Eukaryota; kingdom Viridiplantae; phylum Streptophyta; class Magnoliopsida; order Santalales; family Viscaceae; genus Viscum; species Viscum album. The sequence goes on from OY728122.1 coordinate 606,088,913, forward strand.
TTAAAACTTCATAAAACGAAATAATGAGAGTAAGAGGGGATATCTAATTATATGAACATGAAAAGGGCAGTAATAGGAGTATAAAAGAACATCCTCCAACATATGAACATGGAGCATAAAAGGAATGACATAAAAGAGATTACTTGAAATTAAAGAGAGAGGTCAGATCCCTTACCTTAAAACGTAACTCTTAAAACTCAATGGTTTGGACCTTGAGGGCTTGGGGCACCTTGGGAGGACTCCTTGGGAGGTAAGGAGACCAGAACATCATTGGGGGAGAGTGGGGAGTCGAATTGATGAGAGGATGGCTTGGTATTTATAGGGAAAGTGAGGGGACAAGGCATTAATGGCCAAGGGACACCTCATTAGTGGTTTTGGAAAAACCATGGGCTTGCCCATGGTATTTTCCCATGTTATTGGCCACTTGGGACACCTCATACCTTTTCTTACTATTCATAAGTCGACCATATTGATTACATACTTAATACATCATTTAATGATGTCATTAATCACCAGTAACTTAAAAACTGTATTTTCACTATTCATCGAAAATTCAACTTTCTCAGAATAGTCCCAAAATTTCACCTTAACCAAATATCAATGCTCTGATTTCAAAAATGAAATCCATTTTATAAAAATAATTTTCTAAATATTTTTAATTAAATTTTTAATTAAAAACACTATTCATCTAAAATTTATTTTTTTCAGAAAAACCCCCAAAAATTACCTTAACATAATATCGATGCTCTGAGTTCAAAAATGAATTCCATTTTATAAAAATAATTTTCTAAATTTTTTTAATTAAAATTTTAATTAAAAAACACTATTCATCCGAAAAAAACTAAAACTTGAATAATAATTTATGATACCGTTATTTAAACATTTTATTGAATCACATTACTTAATCAAAGTGCCTAGATTATTTTAATACTTTCATTAAGTGGGATTACTAATCCATTTGGACACATTATTAATCCTAATCATAAAATCACTATTCATAATTTACTATTCATCAAAAATCAAGTTGATCTTATTAGACTCTAAATTTCGTACTGAACATAATTGTAGAAGACCATTTTTTGAAAATCATTACACATTTTTAATTATTTAGGGTTTACATAAACATATCAAAAATATCCTTTTTCTAAAATTCATCAAAAATATGCATACTATATTTATCCGGTCATTTGAAAATTCATAAAGGAAATCGAAATTTGTATTTAAAACAAAGGATTACACAATACAGTGACGGTCTCCTTACAAAGCCCCTTATCACACCAGTATAGGACCTAAGTGTAAGGTGTGCTAAGGTGAGAGATTCTGAGGGAGGCTCAGCCAACATCGCACGAGTAGTTATTTCTATCAGTTTGAACTTCTCGCAAAGGCGATCCCGTTCTAGCATTATACGATGAATTTCATCTTGGGTTTGGTCCAGAACAAAGCCCAGTGGTGCTACCTCCTTCCCAAGTTCTGTTAGATGGGATTCGATCGGTCCAAGACTACTGGGTGAGGCCATCGAATCTTATTTCTATATTAATTAACCAAGATTGCTTGTATTTAGAGACAATAGTGAAAACGTTTAGTTTCTAGCGGTCATATTGACCAGTGGTCAAATAACAGTCCAAACCCAAAAGTCTCATTTTAATTATACTCATGTTATCAAATGAAACATTTTTGTTGAGTATAAAAATAAAATAGAATAACACATAAAATTAGGAAACAATATTTATTTAAAATTTCTGGTCGTTACAATGGATGTGAAGATAGTGTGTCTCTTTGATGGGGAGATGAGTGGACAAGACCATTGAAAAGCATCCAAACTTATTTATTCATTGAAAATCTATAATTTCATGAAGGTGCTTGAAAAAATAATTGATGAGGTATGCATTTCTCTCATCCATGATAATGACCGAATAAAGTATGATATTCAGGGGGAGTAATTGAATTAATCAATGACAAGATGTAGAGTAAATTTGAGATCTTGAGGATGATTTCTAAAACCTGTGACATGTACTTGAATATTTTCAACATGTGTATTGAGATGAGTTCATGATCTCAGGTTATAATTCCAAAAATAATGAAGATATCAATTGGCCTCATTAGCTTACAACATGAGGACATCTGAACAGCCCATAAATGAGTCATGAGAATTAGAATGAGTTGGTATCATGCACTCACCCCCTGCCCCCCCCCCCCCCCCGACACAGCACACCCCTTCCCCCCTGCACACACCCCCTCCCATCCCAACATACCCTACCCATGACCCCCTTTAAACACTACCCCTTCCCCCCTGCACACCCCACCCCTGCCTTAGTGGAGTTATTTAACAAATGGTATTCCCAAGAACAACAGAAGGAAAGTTCTTCCTTGATGGAGTGAAGATTGTGTGTCTTCTCTATGGAGAGATGAGTAGATAAGAAAATTGATAGGATGCCAGACATATTTATTCCACACAAATATATAATTTTGGGAAAGTGCTTGATAAAATCATTGATGAGGTAGACATTTCTTTCATCACTATTAATGAATAAATAGAGTCTGAAATTAAGCGTAAGAAATTGAATTAATCAATGACATGAAGTTGAGGAAATTTGATATATTAAAGATGATTTCTAAAACCTGCCACATGTACTCGAATGTTTTAAACATGTGTATTGATATGAGTGCAATATCTCAGGTTGTAACTCCAAAAAGAATGAATATATCAATTGGTATCATTTGAATTTAACATGAGGACATCTGAACAACCCCTAATTAAGTCAGAGGAATTAGAATCAGTTGGTATCATACACACACCACCTTCCCCCTTGCATACCCCCCTACCCTCCATGCACACACCCCTGCCCTTGATCACCCCACCCCTGCCCCCAGTACACCCCCCAGTACAGTCTCTGGTGACTCATGATGCATAGCTAGTTTACTATGTATTATATTATATTGTTCTCGTTTAAGGTGAAAACATTATAAATTCCATGAGATGAAATAATGAGGTGTCATATCTCCCACAACCATCACCCTTTCTATGTATTACATGGATGTAGGATAAAAATTATTGGATAGGCAACAAAAAGTTCATTTTTGCTCTGTTCTAGACATTTGTGGATCAGAGAGTGATTATAGAGACCTCCATTTTCTATAAATAACCCATTTTATAATTGAATACCATTAATCAATATATAATACATCAGTTGATGAGAGAGTGATAAAAGAGACCTCCATTATCCATAAATAATCCAGTTGATGGTGGAATTCCATTAATCAACATTGAAGATGGGATGACCATTCATTGAAAACATTCATGGAGGTTTTCAATGAAAAATAAATTACTAACATGATGAAGTTGGACTATTACTATGTGTTTATGGAGATGTAGAAGAGCCTCAAAAATTTATTTTTGTAATCATATTTTTTCATAGAGTTGCCCTGATTTTCCCAATATTTGGAAGAAATCAAGGCCCAAAAGGATCATTTGTTCTAGATATTACACCATCTAGATATCAAACTATTGTTAGGGATATTTTATATGACATCATACCCAATTGGATCGGGCTACGCCAAGCCAACAATCTCCCTTGTGGCATCCCTTGATGAGATGGAGGTTATGAGTGCCCTTTTTCTCGAAATATTGAGAGTGTGGATGGTCCTGATGGGTTCATAAACTAATTAATTATTTTCTACCAGGACAATGTATGTGATGTTCTCATTAACACTATGAGGGAGTTCTTTAACCATGTCTCAATGCCCTATGGAATCAACTCCAATTTTATTTCCCTGATCCCAAAGAAGGAAAATGATGTGGGGGTAATGGATTTTAGACCTAGTTCTATTGGGAATACATTTCCAAAAAAACATTAGAAAATTTATTTCTATGAAGTTTTGTCCCATTGCTCATGGGTTTATCTCTTCTAATCCCCCCCCGGACATCCCTTGGACACCCCCCTGGAAGCCCCCCTAGACACCCAACCTACAACCTTCCCCTGCCCTATAGACCCCCCCCTGAACCCACCCTGGATAGCCCTTGGACACCCCCACATAGACAGCCCCTCTTAGACACCACACCAGCACCCTCCCCCTTGCCCTATAGACAACCCGACACCCCCCACCAGACAGCCCTTGGACACTCCACCTTCACCCTGCCCTACAGACCACCCCCTGGTATCCCCTCCTAGACACCCCACCTGCACCCCCCCCCCCCCCCTTGCCTTTCAGACTCCCCAGCACCCCCCGGAAATCCCCTTAACACCCCACCTGGACAGCCCCTCCTAGAAAATTCTATTTCCATCTGTGCCTTCACTACATTTTGAATGAATTCTAAATGAACAATTCAAAAATCATGGAATACTATCCCTGCGAACTACGGCGGGGTGTCGTCCTACAGCATGGCCAAATCACAGCATTACCGCGACATGACCGCGATGTGTTTCCCTTGTCCAGCGACATCTGTGGGGCAGCATCTTTTGGACATGAGCGAAGGGAGCAGGAGGAGGTCGCACAACATTCCGTCCGTCGCCCAGCCAGCAAAAATTGTGATTTGTCAGTCTCAACATTGATCACAAGACTCATGGAATACTATCACTACCAACTGTCACAGGTTGTCGTCCTGGAGCAGCGCCAAATCATGGCGTGATCGCGGTGTGACCGCGGCGTGACCATGGTGTGTTGGCCTCGTCCAATGGCATCTGTGGGGCAACATATTCCGGCTAGGATTGAAAGGAGCAGGAAGAGGTGGGGCAACATTTCTATCGTCAGCCCGCTGAATAAAATTATGATTAGTCAGTTTCAACATTGATCATTAGACTCATGGAATAATATCAATATGAACCGCCGTAGGGTGTAATCCTTGTGTAGGGCCAAATCACGCCGTGACCGTGATAGGACAGTGGTGTGACCGCGATGTGAACATGGAGTGACCACAGCGTGATTGTGATGTGACCGCGGTGTGGTCGCGGTGTGACCGTGGTGTGTTGACTCAGTCCAGTGACATCTGCAAGGCAGCATCTTCCGTCCATGATCTAATGGAGCGGGAGGAGGTGGGGAAACATTCCGAATTTCTCACCACCGATAGATGATAGAACATATCAATTATTTAATATTCTATAACATGGGATCTCCAGAGAATTTTGTAGCGAGCGGAACACTAACACAACATCTAAAGGAAATCAAAACGACATAAAATAATCATACACCCTACACAAAATATTTACAAATACATTCACATTTCATAAACATGGAGATTTTATTTATAATATTCAATGCATGAAAAGGAAAGTGTAATGGTAAAGGCATACGCCTACTCGGGGAATGTCATTTGAGTTAAACGAGTATGATAAGTCAATTTATATTATTCAAAGAAAACAAAAACTAACTAGCCACAATACAAACAAAAACAAGAGGCATATGAAAGACTCAAATCAAATCTAAACATGATACAAATAATTATCACTTATCATTGGTTTAGAAGACAGAGAACCTCTGTTGGAGGGGTTTATTTATGAAATCATGGCATTGCTTTATCACACAATTAATGTAATTATATTTTTCATATATTCTAAATCTCATTCATCCCAAATCAAATTCTATAATTTAATGAACTCGATCAACATAACTATCACTTTGAATTTTCACAGATAGAGAACCTCCATTTGAGGGCTTTTATAACAAAAACATGACTTTATTTATCAAATGAAAAAATTATAGTATTGAACACTTACTCCAGATTTGAAATTCAATATAATTAATAATAACTAAGAAAGAGCTAAATTCAATTTAAAGTATTCTAGAATTAATGAGGCTAGAAGAGGGATCTTACCATAAGGTGGAACCAACCCATCCACTTCGGTTCTTGGAGCTTTCTAACTAAATGTTGCTGCTCCCCCACTAGGTATACACACCTTCACACACATGCAAGTACACCTACCCCCTATGCATACACCTGCATGGCCATGAGCATGTGGGTGGGGATCCTTGAAAATATGCTTATATGTATATACCAGTATCCAATAACCTGCGTATGAATTGATATATATATACATGGCCACACATAGCCCAATACATGCATAATCACTGCCACGGTTGACTATACACGTAACGAGGTAACCCAGATACATATACATTCTTACATATGCACACACAAGAGAGTCTCCCTTAACTTGCCCACTCGAAACCAATGAAAAGGGATCAACACACTACAAAAAGGATATTAGGAACATTAAAACACATAAAGGATGCTACATAACCAGTGAGAAACCAACTAATGACATTAAAGCCATTCCTCGATTGGGAGATGCAAATCCACCCGAACCAACACGAAATGATCAAATTCTCTACTTAGAACATTATATGGAGTAAAAAACACCGAAATCCCCAAATAAATGAGGTGAGAGAGAAGTAGTAACCATTTAATCTTACCTCGGATCAATGTCGATGGACTGAATCAATATGAACCCCATTTTCCTCCATCACAGAATATAATTACCCTTTGTCCATAGAAATAAGTAAAGGTCCTAAGTGTCTAATGCGATAAAGATTATAAATAAAAACTAAACTAAAACATACCTATCTCCTTTGATTATACATGTCACCACCCAACATATAAGAACCACAATTCCCCATGGGTCAAATCATGTTCTTGCAAGAATGGGGGAAATAGATCCATGTTTCAAAATGATAATATCAAATAGTACATTATTAATAATTAACAATTATTCTTCATGTTAATGGTATATAATTAGTTTGGCTCATGTTTTATCTTAATTTTCTTTTGTTCGATATGAGTTAATATCCAAACCGATAATAAATGTTTACTAGAGGACTCAATTTATAATCAAATAGATTATATAAGAACAATAAATGGATCCACACCTATGAAGAAGGGTGAAGATGATAAGAAAGAATGATTGATCATGTAGTTTGATGGGTAATAAAAGGATAAAACAAAAATAAAATAAACATTGAGAGTTCACTAATTGCTCACGTGAATACACAATATTCAAACAATAATAAACATGTGAAAGAAAATAAAACTATGTTTCCTCAACATAAATGTTTAGAATGTGATAAATAAGAATGCTTAAAGAAAATAAAAAATTTTGAGCTATAAAAAATAGTGCTCCAGTGTTGAGAAAAAAGACTAATAACATAGATCTTGATAAACCCATAGTATTACCATACTTGTTGATATAAACCAACACTCGAATGGAAGTGTCACATAACATACACTTCACATATATATTTTTTTTGAAGGAAAATAATTTTTCAAAATGAATCCTTTATATATTGGTATTATTCCAATGAAAAAATCAACATGGAGAAAATATGAAAATACATTCTTGTTAATAACATATCTAAAAATGATTCAGAACCTTTCCCATGAGTTAATTCCATATTTATAGGGAACAATTCTTCTAGATAACACTTTATAATTTAATAATATATGGTTAAACATTCAATTGTATGATATTGATTTTCATAAAATGATTAATTTAATGTCGAACATAAAATTATCATGCCAATACTCGAGCTATATGTTGACACCCAGGGTATGACATACATGATTAAATAGAGTTCCATAAATGTATGTCCATGCCTATCATTGTGCAGGATGATTTCCTCGACTATGAACCATGACAAGGTATATTACCTATTCCATGGACCACTAACCTAACACACATTACCAATTCCTAGAATATATCTCATATTGCATGGGTTAATAGACTTTCTGTGAATTCTCATTATATAAAAGATGACATTACCAATGAGAATAAATAATGCTAAGTGTGGAGTAACCATTCCATGTATTATATAAACATGCATCGCGAACAACCAAGATAAAAACCCCTAACAAAACACCAAAACATGGCAAATATTTTGACATATGACACAATTGTTAATTCATTAAAATTACCAATTCTCACTCCTCATTTTCCATTATGTCAAGTATCCATTCTTGTCAATATAACATTGTGTCTTTTCCAATTTCATACCAATTATACAGTTACATGCAACATTATCAATTCATGTTTCAATTATGTGAATTCTAATTCACATACTGATAATTACAAATTATAATTCACATGTCATGAGAAGAACAAATTCAATTCACAATTCTATTCAATCCTTAATCAATTTCTCATTCAAGGAATAAAGCACTAGACTCATACCATCCATGCTTTAACCCAAGGATATAGATAAGAACACATCATTGGTGGCCAATGGATCATGGTATTCATCAACAATGGACCCAATAGGATATGTGGAAGGTCTATTAGTGAGGATTTGAGAAATTTCAATGGATTCTAAACAGAAGAGGACACACACATGAAATGATGACACTATCATACATGTTGTAGATACTATAAAATGAATGACGATATTAGAGAGATTTTTCAAATCACCCACCTCAATATAAATAATATTAATCCAAATAAATAACATTTTTATAATTATAATCCCTAATAATCCCATATGGAAACTAATAAATACACAAAATCAGTCCATTTGATGAATATCAAAGTGGAAAATAAATGGAATTCACCAATTTCGAGCAGAACGAAATGAATCTAGATGTTTGAATAGATGAATGCATTGATAGATCTATGAATCAAGGTATCTTACAAATTAGGTAGAAATGAATTAGGGTTGAAATCTTAGATAGATCTGTTCTGGAGAAAGTGAGATCGTGACGGAGGAAGTGAGCTCTCCATGTAGGGTTCATGCTCAAGAGGTAGGGTTGAATGAGTTATCTCGTTGGAGGAGGAGATCTAGTTTAGTGGAATGATCTATTCGAGGAGAGGAACTCTTTGATGAAGGAAGGGAGCTCACATGTTATTTCTTGGGAAGTAGGGTTTGAAGGATGAGAGATCTGTTCAACAACGTGCAGAGAGATCAGTTCGCAGGTTAGCTTTGATTATTTGGGGGTTTTTCCCCAAAGGTTTCTAAAACCGTAGAGAAATATTATTTGGAGGGGTGGGTTCACTACAGATTCAATAAACTGTAGGAATGTATTGTCTAATGTAATCTATTCACAACAGTTTAATGAAATCGTTGGGAAAACACATCAAATTATTAATTAAACCAACAGGTTTTTCAAACCATTGGTATGTAGGTGGTGGTATAAGTGGGATTTCCACTAGTGGATGTTATTTAAAATATCATATTGAATCTATCTATGTTTAGGTAAATTCATGAAATGTTCTAGATGAATCAACACACCAAAAGGAGGATAGATTTCATGATCCAAATATATATTTATAAGCTATAATTAAAAAAGTAGACAAAATGGCCTGGATTTTTAAAAGAAAAGGTGTGAAAGCCATAACAATAACAACTAGTGGTATAATAAAAAATCTTATTTGTTGAACTAATATCATGTAATGGTTTAGTGGAAGAAATCTGTTGTAAATAGGAATGAATATTTGGAAAAACCTAATCATGAAGAAATGGGGGAGTTATAGATGGATTGTAATGGTTATTAAACATTATCTAAGATTAAATAAACCTATAGAGACTAACTACACCCCCATCCCCACCCCCTTGCCCCACTGCCCCTCTTCCCCACCCCTCCCCCTACCCTACAGACCACCCCTACCCCCTGCCCTGCAGGCCTCCCCACTCCACCATGCTCCCTCCACACACCCCTCCCCCATCCCCCTACCCAACAGACATCCCCCCTGCCCATGAACCCCTCCACCCTGCCCCCTGCCCCAGCCACCTACAACCTTCCCCCTTCCCCTACCCACCTCCACCCACCCCTACCCCAGGCCCCATGGCCCCTACTATGTAGACCTCCCATGCCCCTACCCCCTCGAACCACCCCTCCCCCTGCCCCTCCCCCTGTCCCTTTTCCATACCCCCCTGCCCCTGCCCCCAGCCCCGACCCCCTCCACCTACCCCTTACCCCATGCCCCCTCCATCCTTCTCCCTGCCCCCTACGCCTGCCCCTTCCCACTACCCCCCTGCCCCCTTCCCCCCTCCACCTAGCCCCCTAGCCTGCACAACCCCCCATGCACCCCCTTGAACCCCAGGCCCCTTAACCTGCACCACACCCCTAGCCTGCACTACCCCTATCCTACACAAGCCCCCTAACCTACACACCCCCTGTGAGTCCACAAAACCGTTGGTCATGCATGTGGTGTCTCTAATGAGAGGATTCATGATTAAAATTGAAACCATAAATGCAATAATGTCAAAAAAGATATATAAGCATAAACTACCATAAGAGTATCCTTATATATATGCTCTCATGCATAAGCATGGGATATGTTTTGTTGCTAGTTCTCTGTATAGCATGCATCCCTTTCCACAGACACAACCTATCAAGTGAAATCATACACACAAGAAATAATGTTCTTGTTAAGACATTGAGACAAATAAAACCCCATAAATAATACTCAGAATGAGTTATACTAATAAAAGGGATGATAATAATGGTTGGGGAGGAAGTCATTTCAAAAGGACCATATGTGTTTCAGAAATAATATTGAAAAAACAAGGTCCAATGACAATGTACTCCAAATGATTGTAATAAAAAGGACAACATAGTGGTTATCAAATGAATGGACCAAAATTAGTATTTCATTTAAATTGATTGTAATTACCTCTCAATGTCATAATAGATTATGAAGCTTAATTGTGAATTATTGGCATCCTCAAATACCTAAAAAAGGTGCAAAAAATGACTAATAGTATTCGGTATACAAGTTAAAAATTCTATAAGAATAAATACATGGATGAATGGGTGTACCATATGTGAATCTATTACTTTATTAAGCATGTTGTTTTTTAGGCTGAGAGTAGTTTTGGCACTAGTAGGGGAATCTAATCTCCCTTATAAGGTGAACATATATTATTCAGAGGCTAGTGAGTTTGTGGAATTGATTTGTACGAAGAAGCTGAAGGAGACTCAATAACCACATGAGGTTTTTTCCGACTCAGACCCCCTACCCCCACTGCATACCTCCTTCCCCCTACATACCCTCCAGGTCACCCCCTCCCCCTCCCAGTCCCGCCATGTATGGTCTTTTCTATTGGTTGTTTTAATGTGTATCTATGGATTATAGGTCATCCCTGACCATTTTCATGGTGGGTATGATTTCATTCTACTCATATTTGTTGACAAGTGTATTAATAACCCTCTACTTCATGACCTATATAAGGGAAAGCGGGTGAGGGCGATAGAAGACATTTCATCAGAATAGATGTATGAAATTCCCATGTTTGGGTGATCGTGGGTTTTAGTAGAATCATGGGAACTTATTCTACCCCTACACTTGTTAGCAAGGGTTGGGGAACCTCACCTATCAATTATATTACTTGGAATTCCATAAGATAATTTGAATCAAAATTTCAGTATTTTTTTGATTATGATGACTAATAAGCCCTATGTTACTCATTATATCATTTTTTAAGGATACAAAATTCTTAACGGGTTCACCAACCGTTGAAGTTGACTCCCAATGATACTCATCATCATTAGGCTAGTCACCTGAGTTATTTTAGGCTCATCACCTAATGAACTCGAGGCTCATCACCCAAGGAATTCCATGGTCATTGCATGAGGGAGGATTGGATTATGATGAGTTAGAAAAGGTGAATCAGCATATTCTTATCACATAATAAATCGTATACTGTTTAATAATTCATTTCCCTACATCTCTATAAGTATAAGATCACATCAACAGTAAAATCAATGCCCATGACTTCAAGAGAATTATTTCCCATGTTTTAACCAAAGATTCAGATTCCTAATACATGGTTACTCACACTTCATTCATACATATTCATACTGAATCAATATTCTATTCAAAATTAAAATATTTTTCATCTGGAAGGGATCTAATAATGATGGGGAGTGCTCGTTGGTTCTCAAATATTTATTAGTATAATCCCATGAACAATTAATATAAGTGTAATAAATTTATTAATAATTATTTTTAGGTTCCCTACAACATATATGTGCACATGATCAATGGAAATATTTATATTCTTTCTTGACTAAGCTAGTGGTAATTTGAAAACCATTTTTAAAATAATAAAGAAATTATGGAATCATGTTTTTAATACAATCAGGAAATTATAGTTTTCAAATTAATGGTTTAGGCGGAGGGAACCTACCTCAACCTCAAGACGCATTGCTTTTTTCGATTAAAACTCGAATCTTCCTTTTTCCTTCATGCACGCATATGCAACTTCACATATATATATATGGACACCTATCCACTATGTACAAATTTTATTGGCCAAATATGCACAAGGGGGTCCTTAGATATATGTTTATACCTTCATATACCCCATTACACTTACACATGTATGCATTTTTTAAGAATATATGAAATGAAAATTTATGTCTCCCTACACATGAGTCATATCTGTGTTGGGAATCACATATTCATGGAATAAAAAACTTTGGATAGTGTAATTACCAAAATAACTATTAGTAAAATCCATTCAGCCTAATACATTAGTGTAATTTTGTCTTACAAGGACCTAAACTTCCAAATTTTATAGTCTTCTTCATGTTTCCATATTAATAAGCTTAACATGGTAATTTTTAGACATCCTTTGAATAAAATAAATACAATCCATTATTTCTATTAAAATTACAATGGAATGTTGTAATGAAGGGACAGATGATTGAGAGAATAAAATATTCCATTAATTGAAAAAAACTATGGAGTTGTATCCACATCCTAGAGTCTCTCTTGAACTTATTGAAAATTGAAATGGAAATGATGTGACAATAGTGAAATTTGACCTACCTGATTCAATAGATCTGTTAATTCCTAACAAAAAGGTGTTAATGGCCTACTCGATATTAGTTCTATGACTAGCTCCATCTTTATATAGAGTGTTAATCAATGTAACAATGGTTTTTAGTTCTTCTATTTTATATTTTATGGATGGTTTCCCTATGTTTTTTATGATAGTTGTGCCTTTATTTTCTCTGTGTGAACCACACATCCATGCATCTATACAGTCTGTATAGAAATAGAATCATGAAGTTTCATTTCTTCTATTGTTAATAGATTTAAATCAGTAGTTTAATGCTTTAAATATATAGTATGGTGGTTGGAAAAATATACTTGATGAGATCATATTCATGGGTAGATAAATCCTCTCAATAAATGAGAACATTATGAACAAGGATGTGCTAGTATCAATAATAAAACACACCTACACCTAGGCCAAGGAACATTGTTTACGGTTTTCATCTTTGTCAGAAATTTTCTCTAAAGTATTATATGTGATCATAGATTAAATCATGCACCAAGTCCACTTTCATTCAACCTGATGCTAGATGACTATATTGGGACCCAGACTCTGTTCACCTTCCACTATATGTATATAATCCATAATTTTATTTTTCATGGAAATATCTTTTTTAAATTCTGTCATAGTTGTATGAAAGTCCACCATCATTTCCTCATGTTTAACATTAGGGATTGAACATGATGGTTTAGTTTTGATCAGATGAATACCTAACGCATTTCTACTAGGAAAAAAGTAATTAGGTCTTTTAACACTAGTAGTCAAACATGTCGAGTCATCACCAATCCAAGAAAAATATCACGATGATAAAACTCCTTCAAAATTATTTGAATTTTGGGACATAATTCATTTTCCCAAATTTTTCTAAGGATACTAGGACATGAAAGGATCTTTGAGAATCCAATTTTTTATACACCCATTAGACTGATTTCCCCAATACACTATCAGTATTGTGTTCAAACTGCAACATGGAATAAGCCCATGAAAATTTATTTGGGCCATTCTCAAGATGAAATGAAATTTCTTTGTCATAATCCTCATGCATCATCATCGGCCACATTTCATAAAGGTAAAATTGGTTATATTATCTCTAAATATTGATTATAGGTAAATATGTATCCTATTTTAAATGACCAAATTATCGTGAGAACATAGAAGGATCAAAAGGATCTAAATTGGTTACACCATCTATAAAATCATCCAAAATACCATCTCATAACTATATAATGTAAGAAATTTATTATGAATTCCCTCTATAATTATCTAACACTATACCAAATCATGTTGAATAAGGAATGAACCCAAAATGGGTAACATCCTTTAAAAAATAAATAAGACCATCAAGTAATTAATTGAAAAATAACAAGACAATATACGATAGAGTCGTAGTTCACTCCACATCTAGTGTTAGTTTCACATTCCAGAATATAAAAAATAAGTCAAAGAAAATTTCAAATACCTTGAGGATAGAGCATGGGGGTGTCAACCTCGCTGTTTGGGTGTTGAGGGTTGTGGGGGAGAGCCATCAGGAACGAAGGAAGGAGGTGGGGAGGCCTCATGGAGAAGCTTCGCTGGAGGAGGAGGATCGTGGCAAGGAGGGTTGTGATGAGGAGGCGTCGTGCGTATTGATGGTTGTTGGCAAGGAGGCGTCGGGGATGAGGTATCGTGGAGGAGTCGGGAATGAAGAGAGGAGTTGAGGAGGCCCCTCAATGAAACTTCTATGGATGAGGATGGTTGTTGTGAGGAGGCATCAGGGAGGGCGTCAGGTTTTGAGGGGTTTTGTGGAGGATGGATTGAGCGGAAGGAAGAAGAAATGAAAGGGTCAGGGTATTCAGCAACAGATCCATGGCTAATTGTGGGGGTGTAGCCATAGATATTTTAATTTGTGTCTTTATAGGGGTGGCTATAGCTCAATTTCCTAGTAGTGGGCATTTATAATCATTGCTTTGAAAATATGGTGGTAATATCTAGCTAGGTAGAAGTGTAAAACATATACGGACCACAATAGCCTCATGTATATATTAATTGAGAAAGTGTTGAATATGTGCAATGAAGATGGTTAGAGTAGATCAATGATTATGACTTCTCAATCCATTACAACCCAGTGAAAGTGAAAAAGGTGTCATATTCTCTAGGTATAATGGACCCTGTGATTATAACATTGATGATAATTGATAAGGTTCCAATATTTATCGACTTTGTTAAGATGGACATGGGAATCATAACGGAGGGAACATAATAAATCCATTCAAAAATAATTTCTCAACCATATATTTTAGAAATGTGAAAGGATGGTTCAAAATATGATGTGGAAATTCAGAATAAAGTAGAAGATATTATAAAAGGGAAATCTGAGGAGTTCAATGTTAATAAATATGGAATTGTGATATTTGAAATAAGACTATGTGATCCATCAAGTCCAGAGCTAAAGGAGAAACATTTGGATGATTCACATAGTTCCAATTTATCTATTCACCCAGGAAACACTCTGATGTATTGGGATCTTAGTGAACATTGTTGATTGGATTATATGAAGAAGGAGATCACTGAGTATACATCAACGTTCTAGGTTTTTCATCATGCGAAGGCTAAGAGGCACAAGTCTCAGGGGATAATGCAACTATTTGTCATACCAGCATAGAAATTGGAGAACATCAATATGGACCTTATCACCGGACATCCAAATATATCCAAATGCAACAATGAAATCTAGGTTGTTGGGGATTGTTATACAATGTTTTCACATTTCATTACAATTTGGGAGGATTTAACATTGGATCAACTGGAACTGATATATATTTTGGAAGTGGTAAGGCTGCATTAAGTACCAATATCTATTATATCCAATTGAGATCCTGGATTCACCTCTATGATTTGGAAGAGTATACAATATGCTCTGGATACTGAACCGAGATTCAATAAGGATTATCATCCTCAAACTGATGTCCAATCCGAGCAGACTATCCAATCAATTGAGAACATTTTGAGATCATTCTCAATGGACATCAAAAAAGGTTGGGATCCACATATTTATATGGTTGAGTTCTCTCTAAATTAAAATTTCCATTTGAGCATCAAAATGGCACCTTATGCGGCCCTACATGGAGAAGGAGCATAACACAAGCATATTGGGATGAATTCAGTGAGCGTAAGAAGCAAGGACCAAAAATGGTCGACGAAATGGTGGAGAAGGTGAAAACCATTCAGTCGCATATCAAGGAAGCCCAGAGTCGAAAGAAGACATATGCAGATAACCGTCGATGATACATTGAGTTTAATTTTGGAGAAATGATAATTCTATGGATATCTCTGTGGAAAGAAGGTCATGAGGTTTGGAAATCATGGAACGTTATGTCCTAGGTACATATTCCACTACAAGAGTTTTGGTCGCTTTGGGGTAGTTGCCTATCGACTAACACTTCCACATACCACGACCAAAGTATATGAAGAATTTAATGTATCCCTATTAAATAAGTACATACCATACCCTTAACATGTACTCTCTGCATAGGTAGTACAGCTAGAGAATGATATTTCTTATAAGGAGAAACCAATGATGATCTTAGATCATAAAGAAAAAGTTATACAAAATTAGATAACACCCCTCGTCCTGGTGTTTTGGAGAAACCACAGGATTGAAGAAGCAATGTGGGAATCAGAGGAAGTGGTGAGACAGAATTAGCCACATATGTTATAGTGTGGGAAAAGGAAATTTTGAGGGTGAAATTTCTTAAGAGGAGAAGATTGTAATGACTAAAAAATTCATTGATGAATATTCTTCTTGATCTATTTAAATGACTTTTTATGGTTATGTGAAACATATTAACTTATTTGGTTCTATGTTTTTCATATTAAAATACCATTAGGAATTATGACCATTTCTCATATAGGCATTAAATAGTGATCACATGATTAGTATAAATATAGTTCTTTAACAAATCCAGTTACTCTGACAATGAAAGCTATGGCCTTATCGAGTACACTTTACCCATACAAAACCCATTTTTCAGAGCTCAGAAAGGGGATGACGTCATTTTTCTTTCCTCTTGGACATGCCCAAGATGAGATTAAATACGTTAAGCTCGAGCAGAACCTCCCATGAAAGAAGTGGAAGTTGACAGAGATTAAAACTTGAGCAATGTTGTCTGAGCCACCCCAAGAGTCTATGACCATCGTGCACCTTACCCAAAGGTTTTTTGTTGGTGATTTAAGGGGTCATGTAATTAGACCCTAGCACATGGACTACGTAAATTATTTATGGGATAAATGTTATACATTCTTTTTGTTATTGTTACTTTGTAATGAGTTTATAAAGCACAAATAGTGTTTCTTGTTAATATTCATCTTAGAAATATATTTTCATGAATTAATAAACTTTTGAATTAAATAAAATTATAATATAATATTATTATCATTATTAAATTACTTTTTTATTAAGTATAAATTATATTATAATGGTATGAATGAAATTGTAATTTTTCTTAAGTGTTGAATGATTTTTTTGTCAAAACCCATGAATTTTCAACAAATGTCTGTTTCTATTCTAAAACATTACATATCTAGAAAATTATTCAGATAATATGAATATTATTTTTGGAATCAGGATTTCATAATTATCCAGCGGTGAATTTTCAATAATTTTTTGAGACTGTCGATTTTTTGGGTAAAAATTAAATATCATTGAAATATATAATCTGTTTTATAACATCATAATTACCCTATAGGGGTGTAACAAAATAATATAAACAAATTATTGGCCAATATATTTATTACCAATAATATAATGTGATTTTGTATTTGTCGTATTTATTTTACAAGCATTAGTGAACCATTCAAGACATATAAAACATTTTTCCCTTTTAAATTGTTTTCCTTGAGAGGGTGACTCACATCCACATAAAAAACCCTGTTATATTATGATGATTGGTCATTGTCCTTATAAATCACCTCCCATTTGGAAGAAACCATGGGAAAAAAATGATTGTCTAGTTTGTAGTTTTGATTAGTTTAATGTGTGGTGTCCCAAACCTAAATAATAAAGAATTCCCTCTCATTTCCTATATAAACCCACCCAACATCCCACATTCCCTTAACTCAAAGCCTTTTTTGTTCATCCAAACTCTTCCCTCCTCTCTCTACAATCCTCTCAAGCCACCCCAATCTCCCATTAAGTCTCTCTCAGGCCCCTCCCAAGCCATTGGGATCACACATCCCAGTAATGGATTCTCCCAATCCTTATTTCTATCCACATTTCCTTATATTGTAATTCCGTTTTATTATCAATTATAAATTTTGGGGTAAGATTTCACACCTCCCCCATGCGTTCCTCTTCATGTTCCAAAAATTAAATACCACCTTTCTCTATCATTAATGCCTCCCATGTACACCTGTTACCATGCCGAAATTTTGTATGTTATTTATCTCTAATGATTTAAAATCAATACATTCTTTTCTATTACATATCTATATTCCATTTCATTTGTTGGGACATGTATCATTAAGACCCCCTTATTTTCCATTTCATGTAAATATGATGAGACACTCATTTCCCTCCTATCATCCATTTTTATGAATTCTTATATCACGCTGTTATGCTGCCGAAATTGGATGGCGTTTTTTACAAG
Source organism: Viscum album (assembly GCA_963277665.1). Classification (NCBI taxonomy): domain Eukaryota; kingdom Viridiplantae; phylum Streptophyta; class Magnoliopsida; order Santalales; family Viscaceae; genus Viscum; species Viscum album. The sequence goes on from OY728122.1 coordinate 606,107,302, forward strand.
CCAAGATCATAGTGTAGTGAATACCATACCAATGTCTCTATCAACGGTATTCATGTTTATTATCATAAACATATTTAATGATACATTCTTGTATTTATTACACATTCATTAATCATGAGATAACTTATGATTTTGATTGATTTCATGTTTTATGATCCATGTGGGACACTTAGACATTATATTGAATGTATAAGAAGGGTGTGCCCTACGAGAGCTCAAATGAATTGGGTAATGTATAGTATCATAATAAGACATGTTAAATGAGTTTTGAGTCTTTCTTATTTATGTGAAATGAGTTATTACTCGTGCTTCTTTTGAAATGATTGTTTTCTCACCCACATGTGCAATGATCCATGGCACATGCTAATTCCATGTTATGTGTTGTTTCCTCATTTCTAGGTTATGATTTTAATTATTTTTCATGCCTATATGTTCAGGTTTTACTTGTTCTCCATTAATACGACTTTTGTATAACATTTATTGTATTATTCATGTTATTCTATGTTTATTGCCTTACTGGGCTTTATAGCTTACCTTCTTCTTATGAATTTCCACAGGTTATCCCATTCAATGTTATGTATGAGTGAATGTAGTGTTCATGTAAAGGATATTTTCAAAAAAGAATTTGTGTTTCATGTTTTAAGTTGTTATGTAATATTCCTAATCCCCAATAACACTAGACTTTAGATCTTACATGTTGAATCAATTGAAAAGTTTATGTAATAAATCATGTTTATCTGTGTAATAAAGAGTAGGGTTGTTATGGAAGGCCTTGTAAAACATAAAATCAAGTCCCAATCCACTTAAAACACATGAGATATACCATATGAATTATGAATCAAATGATTCAAATGATAAAATTATACCTCATCACAATGAGGAATAAGACAATCTGTATAGATGATGATATCAAACAGATCCTAATCATGAATGAAAACATCATAGAACAAGTCTGAATCAGAAACCATTAATAAATAAAAATAGGACAGAAACATTTTCTCTATTCTATTTCAACGAGGTTATACTTAATCCATTATGAATAAAATATTTTCCTTTGGATACTTAAGAATATCCACAAAACGTTAATATATAAATGATTAGGATGAACCCTTATCATTGAAAGAAAATTTTACTAAAGATGCAATGAAGATAGTACCCCTCACTATTTCTGGACCTTAATGAACATCCAATGATCAATAATATGAAATGATAATGTACATAAGACATAAGTCATGTGGAAGGATCCCTATAGTCTTTAAAGCTTCTAACTACACCACTATAGCATTTGGTGATGAAAATACTTGACCTGAATAGGGTTTAGACATAACATGAGAGAATAATTCTATATGAACAACATGTCTAATGATGTTTCACATATTTGTGAGAATTGGAAAAGGATTCCTAGTGATTATGAACCTGCCTCACTAAAAGAATGTCTAAGTAATAGTATACTGTATAGTGGAGGCACCATACCGAGACACACAATAACCACTTATGAGATGATCCTACCATTCCAGTAGAAGAAAGAGAATAATTGGGAAAACTATCCTTACCTACCATATCATTATCTACCATTATAACTCTCTTTACCATCTCTTCATAGGTACAATGGTACAACATAAATACATATGATCTTATATTTTTAAATAATCCCTATATTTACTTCTAAGCCCTCTACTGGTCATTCATAACCATGTCTATATCAAAATAGAATATATTATAATACAAATTGGTTTAAAACAAAATCGAATGCTCTGTATAATTAAAATACATTAACTAAAAAGAATTTTCCATCCAAAGTGACTCTAGAGAAAACTGATGGAAGAACATGGTTTTCAAACCCATCCAATCAAAGACCATGTGTCTATTTGAATAAACCATAGATTCCCAACACCACCATCCGGAACCCTCAATCCTAAATTCTCCACACATTACCCTGATTTTCTCAGGTGTCTCCAAGAACTCAAATATTTTATTATTCGTATCATATCAGTTCTCCGGCTCTTGAGTTACACTCAATCATTTAAAGGATGGCAGCTTCTCACGCATAATTTCCTCATAGTGATCTTTCTCACATCCAACTCTTGGTTGTACCTCAATAACCATGTTCTGAACTCATGGTGCATAATTATCAAGAGAAAGAACTAAACATATGATAGCCTTGATGAGATTTCGTTCCACTAGGAGGTTTCCTTGTGGAGTATCAGCTTCAACTTCTTAAAGAACTTGTGGAAGGCATCTTCGAGGAATACTAATGCATATTAAAATAGAACAATCGATAAAAAAATATAGAAAACGTATTCTTAAACAAGAAAAAAAACAAAAAAACTAATATTCAAAACAAAACCAAATAGTAGAGACACATATCCCAACATCCCATGGAATCTTGTGTCTCTTCATGAAAGGAGATACTTAGACACTCATCGCAACATACCCCTCATGTCTCGACAATCCAACCTATAGTATTAAAAAATTCCCTAGATAAGGTCTCCGGAGGACACATATATATATACAAAATTTTAACAAACCAACATGGGATTCCATCAATCTTGGTATTCGACCCAGTCCACCACAAACCTAAAGGGCATTCCTAATCCCCATGGGCTGGCAACAAACAACTTGGTATCGAACAAGAAATTTGAGTGAATTATTTCTACAAAACATTACATAAACATGGAACATATATAAACATTGAAAAGAAAGGGATATAAGATGTATAATAAATATATTCAATAATTTTAAGAATACATTAGGAATAAGACAATATTAAAATTTGATAATTCCCAAAAAGATAATCCTAAATACAATGGCACAAAACCAACATGTTACCCCATGAGAATGTGTAGATGAACTCCCACCATATAACCACATGATACACAACTCAACTAACCAGAAACATCACCCCCTCACTGCGGATCCTTTCCTTTCTTTGAATTGTAAGTCATACAAAGGCCTTTGCACCAATAAATTGGGTGTATATGGTGTCAGCTAACATGATCAGTATGATCCCACCCAATTTTCCATTGAACATATATTTATAAAAAATCATGTATTCTCTATTTATATAAAACATGGAATGTTATGTTGTTCAATTCTTTTTATAGAAACCGTGGTAAAAATTTACCTTATATCACAGTTCTATAAAAAATAAGGTATTTCAATTTCAAATCACATTTTTCTGTACCATCTTTCACATGAATCATCATGCATATCAGGGAAAAATTAGTAAAAATAAAAGAAATATAAAAAAATAGTAATAACATAGGCATCAAAAAATAATATAACAAAAAAAAAAGAAGGAAACAAAATAATCGAACCCATTAATCATTGAAAATTTTCACTATGATAAGAATAGATATTTATTTACACTCTAGGACCCCGGAGACACCGCAAAAATTAAAAACACAATATAATATATGTACTTATATCCAATAATATACACTCTTGATCAAATGGACCACAAGAAAATGTTTACCAATACAATGGATGATGGCCTCATGCAAAACAATCCACCTAGTACCCAGGGTAACCAATATGATCATTTTTAAAATCATTTCACAGAACCATTTTAAATGCATTTAATATAACATGTTATATTCCATTTATTAAAAAATAGGGGAAAACTATTTTTCATTAAAAATACATTTCAAAAAAAACATATGAACTGTGAAAAATCCTATAATAAATCATTTTAAAAACCATAAATAATATGGTTCATCAAGAAAGGATAGAGATGGATCAATCTACCTCAAATAATGAGTCGTACACACCATCAATGGCATCCAAAATCTATAAAATCCAAAAAAAAACATCTATGAAGGCCCTTGGATGAAATCCTTATCACCAGAATGTTACAATTTTGATAAATATAGTCGGTAGAGGGAGGAAACCCTCATACCTAAAGAACAAACACCTTTTGCGAATTTAAATATAAAAGAATCAAACTTGTTTTAAAAACTGAATGTTTCGAGTTACACATCCTTTGACCTGGATACATGGCATGTAACAATCAATTTTACTAATACACAGAAAAAATGTCACCTTATATTAAAATGTATTTTTTTAAACATTCAAGACATGAATCATTGCATCGCATTGTGTAATCATTCAAAAGGGGGAGGTCTTTTCATGACTTTCATCCAAAAGCACTAAAATGTCGTGTAACATAGTTACAAGACGTGAAATCCTCCTATAGCATTCAGAAAAACATGGTATGATATAATAGTCCAAAAATATTAGAGTTCACCATTATTGTTATCCTCCAAACAGCATCTCAGCCATATAGAGAAAATGAGAAAAATAAAACTATGGAGAGGATAACGATCTACATGATAGATCAGTTATGGGATGCTACACAATAAAACTAAAATAAATTGATATTTAAAGAATATATATACAATTAATTATCAATATTATATATATTTTAATAAGTAAAAAACTAATGTGTATTAGAAATTTATCTTAAAACGAGCACCTTTGACATGCTAAAGCACTACATAAACTAGAACAATGTTAACATTGTTTTTAGAGTAAATGGGTCAATATGTTAATTATAATAGATAATTTTTATCCCTTAATAAACTGTGTTTATAATTTATTAACAATTATAAAATAATTTAAAGATTGTATTATTTTTATTAATTTTAAATACTTTAATAAAATATATTTTATTATAAAATAATAATAATGTCAATTTTAACATTATTTATTTAATTTTAATTTTATAAATTCAATAAAAATATTGTAATTAAAATCTATTATATTAAACTCTATTTAAATTGATATATTCATTTAAAAAATAATTAAATACATAAATTCAACATATATAAATCACATTCAATATTTATAGTGTCATTAATTTTAGTTAATTATTAAATAAATAATCACCATGTTGGACTATCATAACCATTTTAAGAAAATATAAAATATAAAAAATTTAATGATAAATTATTATGATAAGAATAACCCATTTATATTTCAAAAGGATATGTGTAACCGAAAATATGATGTTCGGTACATATCTCAATGTTTTATATGTTTAAGGTAAGGATGATTCCATTTTTCACTTTTTCCTCACCTCACATTTTATATTTGGAAATTCTATTCAATAAAATCCTAGAAACCCATAAAATTAAAATAGATTTAGTATATAGTAGATTAATTAGAATACAATGAATTTGGAACATGTTTCTATGTCATTTTACTCCTTATGATTAATGTTTATTCTATTATTAAGCTTTATCGTACTTTAATCACTATACATAAATTTAAAAACTTTCACTAATCTTTTTGGTCAAAATTTATGTTCACATTTTTTGATCAAAAATATTATATTGATTACAACCTTTAATATAAATTTTTTGAAATTTAAATTATAGAACTGGGAAAATTAGATTAACTATAATCATGCAAACATTGTAAGAAATCAGGGGTTTAAAGAAAATCATTAAAAAACAAAAATTTATTTATATCTAATTTCAAAATAAAAATTATTCTAATGACCTAAATTGGACTAATATATTTATATTTGATTAATTGGAAAATTAATAACAAATTTAAAATATAATTTAACTATTGTAATTTTTTAAATTAAAATAACTTTTTAATTAAAACTATTTATTATTACTATTCCTAAAAAAGAATCATCTTAGAAAAATACATGAACCTCACCCTAATCTAATATTGAAATTATTAATCAATTTTTTTGGGAAAAATAAAATTAATGAAATTTGAAAAATATATTTTTAAAATAGGTATGCCATTAAAAGGGTTTGAAATCTATATTTACTGTTTAACACAATTGAAATAGTTTTGTGGGTAGACTAATCTAATACTAGAGTGGAATATAAGAATGAAAGAAACATAATTAAATATATATTAAATTGAAAAATATTTTACTTTCATGGGGATTTACATGGAATCCTATAGTCTTGAATTCATCCATCATGTTTGATAGGCTTAATATTGAATAAATCAAATATTAATTATTAAAATATATATTTCTCAAATAGTAAATTTAGTTATCATTTAATTACACACTAATTATAAAACTAAATTTTGAATGTTTTATAAATTTCATTTATCAATATAAAATTATTTTTTGAAATTATAATATCAAAATTATAATGGGTGGAATTTTTTGTATTTGCTGGGAAGTTTCATTTTTTGATGAAATTTTTGAAATACTAAATTTCAATTCAAAACTGACTTTTCATATTAATATTTTTTTTCCAAATTAAATTTAAATTTTTATTTAATGTAAAAATATTTGAACTATAAATTTAATAATACTATTTGGGTCATATAAATAATTTTAATATTAAATTTTTATACAAGAACATTTCAATCAGGTGAATATTTTCTCTCTAAAACCCCACTCTTTATTTTCATCTAAGGGTTTATTTTATATAATATGTTACAAATTAAAATTATTTAATTGGAAAAAATTGATTTAATACGTTTAATAACATGTTGCAAATTTTTATTTAATTTATTTTTAATTTTATTCACAATAAAATATCATCATAAAAAAATTATTTACTCTAGTTTAGGTAAAATAATATAACAATTTATTGTTAATTGGTAAAACTGTTAAATAAATAAAAAACATAAATTTTAGTATAATGTTTCTATCTATCCTAAACAGAATTTAAATAATAAATTATCAACCAAATTCATTTTGGTAAATTACAACCAATTTGGGTTTGGTTTAAACACAAAATATTCATTATTTAATCACTTAATACCACCCCTCCTTATGTATAAATATCACCCCTCACTAAATCATTTTATATAAAATTAAATGAATATCCAAAAATATCAACAATAAATGGACATGAAAACTCTCTCTATATATAATTTAATCTTCACTCACTATAATTTCAATTCTATAGTCTTTTACGGAACATTCAAGGAGGTGATATTCAATAAATAATTTTATCAATCCACCTCTCTTATTTTCATTTCTACTTCTAATTTATTTCCACATCCTTCATAAAATAAGGAATAATAACTAAATAATCATTTAAATAAATTAAATTTATTTTTCATAATGTAATATAATATATCAATCAATTTTATCACCTCCTCATATTCAATGAAATGAATAAATTTCCAAATTATGCTGGATAATCACCTCTGTGAATAATGATTTTGTTTTTTTCCATTATAACCATCACATATAGTTATAAGAATATTATGTTGGTAAAATTAAAATTTAATTTTATTATAATAAAATATATTTTATTCCGAAATAAGTATATATATAAATATATATATTATTAAATAAAACAAAACTAGTTTGTGATGGTCAAAAAAACTGTTATATTAAACACAACATTTATAATTAACATTTTATTATATAAATAATCCTTATGAAAGAAATAAAAATTATATATAGGAACATTTATAATTTTGGAAGTTAATTATTACCATTTAATTTCACTTATCCAGTATTAATTCCATTTTTAATAAAATATATAATTATTGGCATCTGAACCTACCATGAAACCATGAAATGAACGCATCCGAAATAATGAAAATAATGGAGTTTTATTAATGAATGGGTGGAAGAATGATATAAATGGATCTTATATGGAATTATAAATATTAATATGGTTCTATAGTGAAATAATATAATTATTTAAACCATTATTCAAGATGTTAATGAATTGTACATTAATGGGAAGCATGAGGTAATAGATTCTCATCTCACATTTACATCTATGTGATTTATTCCTTATTAAACTCTTATTTATTGATTTTTTTGTATGTAATTATATTTTATAAATCATATAATGAATATAAATGTTACTAAATGTTTCAATTGACAATTATTAATATAATAGGGAATATGATTCTATTGATTATATTGTAGTGAGGGTTTATCGTGACACTTTTACTTCATTGAGTTATATTTGTTAATCGCTATTTATTTATTGTGTGTGTTGTATGCATACATTAATTTGATATATTATATCATTAATCATATAATATTATCTTTATTAAATGGTTCATTATTTAATTTATACATTAATTGGGAATAAAATGTGAATGAATATAAGTGGTAAGGGATTTCATAACTCAATTTTCATTCATTGGGCTAAAATTCTAGTCCATTGATTATATCGTAAATGGTTATGTGACAATTATATTTTTATTATATAATATTTTATTTGAACTTGTTTTATATAGATTTATAGTGAATATAGTTAATCGATTAATTTTATTTATTACATGATAATTGTAAGGGACATTGTCTCAATTTCACTTCATTGAAGCATTTTTTAATACTATACATGTAATTTTTTTTAATTTTTTTATATATCTACCCATTAATTTATTTGTCTTCATTATTCCTCAAAAAAATTATTCCAATTAAATATATTAATTTCTTGTTTTATGGATACAATTAAATCATATGTTGTAGATAATTTTTTCTAAAGATGATTACTTTGAATCTGATTTCTTCAATTGGGGAAATAATGTTAAATTCACATCTTTAAATAAATATGAATGATTTTTGATGTAGAATATTAATTCATGAATTAAATCAGCTAGTCGATATATTATATATGTTTTAGAAATGAAACGATGAGCAGAAACAATATATAAAAAATCCTCCGGATGCATCAATAGTCTCATGAGATGAATAAATTTGACAAATTAAATGGGTTTTAGAAAAAAAGATTAAATTTTCCTCTAAATATTCCTGATAGTAAAGGATTTAAGTTCCTAGAAATCATTATGTCATAAAATTTATCATTTCACCATGAATTCAGTTACTTTTATCCCTGATATGTTTCTAGGATTTTATCTGTGAATTGGGATAGTGAAAAATTTATATATAAATTGGATGTGTGGTTAATTATTTTACCTTTCTATATGGATCATGAATTATTATCTCTGGTAAGAATCCACAGTAATTAAACATTACTATTCATTTGTGAAAAAAGTGTTTTTATTTTATTTCCTGAGGTTATGATGAAAAAATATTTGAATGATTTTTTAATGATGAAGTTTATTACCTTTTGCTCAATATTATGTTTTATTTTGTATGACCAATATAAAATGGGTATCATGAAGGTAATATTATGTAATGAAATTGATAAACTAATCAGTAAATAAGTATTTAAATCTTGTATCTATGAAAATATAATAATTTAATGCACAAAATAATGTCAACATAGGTTTGGGTTCTTACAGTTCGTATCAAAGGATGTTTAGTAGAAAACATGGGAACTACATTTTGAAAATTATTTAGATTACGGAACATGACCCAATGAATGAGTATAAGGATAATTCCATGTATATTACAACATCATATAAATTTTTATAATAATAATGGATATGTTTTGTTAATATAAAGGAATCATTTTTTGAGAATAATGTGTCATGATTTAGACACACGTTGAATAAAATTACATTATTATTTATAACTCATTTTGATTATTTTAGTTTTATCTATACACATTGAATTTTGATTTTAGTAAATGGTGGGATCCAACAGGAACATGTTTAAAATTTAATGTGATATGAAATGTGTCGATGAAGTTTTTCACAAATTTAATATAGTTATAAGAATCACGAAATGACTAATGAGTCAAGTTTATTAACATAAGAGTTATATACACCATCACTGGTCAATAAAATTAATTTTTATCATATAAATAAATTATTAAACATAATTTTTTGGTTTATTTGATGGAATTTGTGATGAGTAATGATTTTTTTGGAGATTAAATTGAGAAGGGTAATTGATATAGGTATATATGATTTGATTAAAAAAATATTATAGAGTTTTAATTTTTAACAAACCTTTTTCATTCTTACATATAATAGTTAATTACCTGTTTTAATGATGTTCATTAATATAGATTAATGATTATTCAACAAGATTAAATGTAAAGGATATCACAAAATCTTCTTATCCTAACCTGAAGATTAAATCATCACTATCGAAGAAAAATATTTTTCAAATGACTTTGGATGTTTTTTCACATATAAAAAACATTCAATAAATAATTTTATCTGTCCTATATATTTTAATTTATCCCAAAATTAAAATATTAATGGAGTATCATTTATCTGATTTCAAAATCATAATTTATCCATATCATTCATAACGGAAAATACCCCATGCAACTGAAATATTTTATATCTAGAGATATAGAATTTATGACTGATGATAACTAATATAATAACATTATAAATAATTACACTAATATTAGGTTTCAAGGGATGACTTATTTTCTTAAATATTAATTTTTAAGATGACATAGATGAAACATATTGACATTCATATATATATATAGAGGGATAAAACAACAAATCATTGTTAATGGATTAAATTTAATGTCTAGTGAAGGTTGTTTTTATCAGTAATATTCTAATATGTCCTAAATATAATAAAATAATAAAACACATAATGATATTATATATTATATTTTTAGATAATGTTTAAACATATATTTTAGGGAATAAATACCTTTGAAAAGTATTGTAGAAAAATGTGATGATTTATGGGATACATGTATTATTTTTTGAAAAATATTTGAGGTACATGTTCCCATTATGTTTAAAATTTACAAAATTGTTATTTGAGGAATAATGATTTTTATTTTTTTGATTATGGTTTATGTGTAATTATAACCTCTGTAGATAATATGTTAATTATATATATGGTAAAATCGGGTATTATATTTTTTGGAATAAATAATGATATACATGAGAAAACAATTGACTTTAATAAAATTTCATAATATTGAATATATTACGATTAATTTTTTGAATTTTTTATGAATTACATTAATGTAGTTTTAAAAAAAAGTACAACCCACAGGCTGGGTAAAAACTTTTTGTGTCTGGAAATGTTGTAGGATTTGGATAAAAAATCCTTTGGAGAAAAGGGTACATAACCTACCACTGGTCTACGTGAGATCCTAGTTATTATGAAATATTGTTTATTTTTTAAAATTATATCATATAGAAATTCATGGGTTGGGAAATTGATTTAGTGATATGTGATTTATGTAATTTCATATGATTATTTCTATTTTGGTAACCATATACGAATAAGGTAAAAAAATAGTATTTTGGAGTAAATGATGATTTTTATTTTGGAAAAAAATAATAATAGTTTGTCGTGAAAATTGTTTTTAGGATGAATATGTACCCATAAAGTAAGTATATTACATTATATTTATTATGTATGAATTATATTAATTACTCAACTTATATAAATATATTTTTAATAAAAACATTATTTGTTTAATTTTCACAATAAATATTCAATAGAATTTTATCCCATCAAATATTTATAGTTTTGTGATAGAAAAATATCAAATGTATATATTCTATATCACTCTACATCAGAACATGATTTCTATATTTATATTTCATGTACATATTTTCACATTCAACTAATGTTATCATATATAGAAATATAGTTTTGTGTTGAACTTCAGTTTTTTCCTTCCACTATTTTTAAGAAGATGTTATATTAACCCTTTTATGATGTTGGATTCCTACATGGTATTTTCAAATGTACACTCCATGATTACCAATCATGAGTTTAAATTGAGAGGAAATAATTTATTAAATTTGTGGATATTATAACAACATGAAATCATTAAAAAACATTATTTTCAATATCTATCATTACATAGAACACCGAGATTAAATAAATGATTAAATGTTATTATATAATATTGATTGTCATCACATTGCCATTGGAAGGATGGATTAAATGAGATTAACTAAATTATGAAAATATTGATTACAAAAGTTTTCAAAAGTAATTCATTCGTTATAAATTATTTATAAATGAATATAAAAACCAATTGATCATAATGGATGTGTTTTTTTAAAATGTTTTGAATGCCCACAATGGAATTTTAACTGAACAAATTAAATTAATAAATATTAGTGCAATATCATTATGAAATTTATTTTTTATATGTTCAATAATTTTTTTTAAATTCATAAATTTTTTCAAAGGAATTATATAACAATAAATAAAATATTATTCATAAAATGGTATATTTTAATCAAAATCAATAATGTCATTTTTAATAGTATGCTTGTTTTAAATATAAAATTTTAAAACATTATAAATTTTATTTGATAAAGTAATTTTTTTATAAAATATTTACGTCAAAATTATCTTTGGGTGATTTTTTTATGAGAAGTTTTAATTTTTGATGAATACTAATAAATAATAAATTTGAATTGAATGCTTACTTTTAATCTAAATAATTTATAATGCTATATTATATCTAAAAGTGGAATTAAAGTAGAAATAGTTCAATTATAAATCTATTTCTAAAATTATTTTCTTTTACAATAATTTCGTATTTATTTTTTGATATGTAAACTTTTTAGTATTTTGTACATTTCTTGCTTAAAACCCATCATTTTCATCTCGTAAGTTGGATACTTACAAAAATATAATTTTAAAAGTTAGGTGAAATTAATTATTTAAAATGGATTGATTATTTTTAATACAATGTTCCATGTTTATTTTAATTTCATATTTATTTTTAAGCATAAATATTTACCGTGGTAAAGGATTATTTTACATGGTATAATTAAAATAATATAAATGGTTAATGTTAAAAGGATAAAATCTTATAATACCCAACAACTACAACATTAAATGGATGATTGATGGTTTTTATCACACCTATACAGCCATAAAAACATGAATTATCATCCAAATGTTTTGGAATTAATTCCATCCAATTGTGGCTGACTTTAAACATAAAATAATAATTATTTAAACACCTAATTCCAACCCCAACCCCCCAATTATAAATAACACTCCTCACCAACCCAATTATCCAAAAAATAAATTAATATCCATAATTAATTTCCAGACTAGTCCTCCCCACTCTACCTATATCCCTGTGATTATTTTTAGACCAAAATATTAATTCCAATCTCTTTAAGGGATACTTCATGGAGGTTATATTCAATATTTAATTTTCTCCAACCACCTATGTAATTTTATTTTCTTCTTATACATTATCCCTCATCACTTTAACCCATAAAGGAATAATAAATCCATAATAATTTACATATGATAAATTTTACTTTTATTATGTAATATCATATATCTATATCTTAATTTACCTCATATTTTTCAATAAATTAAAATTATTATCTATATTATTATTGTTAATCAGCTCCCTGAATTATGATTTTTTTCGTTTACTATTACCGTCTTCATGGATTTTCATAAAACATTTATGATTGTAAAATAATATTTTATTTTTTATATAATAACTTATTTCTTGTTATGGAACTAATATATTTATGTAATTTTATATAAATCAATATACATCATGACTGTTAGAAAACCCAACAAATTAATCAATATTTTTATCATTAACATTTTATTAAATGAATTATAATATAATAATAAATAAAAAAGATAAATTGGACCATTTACACTTTTTGATGTGAATTAATGCCATTATCATTCAATTTTTTTGTTTTATTCCCATTTTATTAGAAAAACCATAATTATTTGCAAATGATCTGACCATAAACCATGAAACCAACCCACCCAAAACATTCAAAATAATGAAATATTATAAATTAATATCTCTAAATATGTTGCAAATGTATCATATATGTTTCTATAAATATTAATATTCTTATCTAATTAATTAATTGAAATTTTTATATCAATTATAGGTATTTAATGATCTCCTCACTAAATGGAATCCTAAGGTAAGAGATTCTAATATTACTATTACATTTATGAGATTTATACCCTATTCACAACATATATTTTTTTTGATATATATATTGTCATTTTATATAGATAATAATGAATTAAAACGTAATTAAATATTATGTTTTATAATTATTACTTTTATATGGAATACTATTCAACTGATTACAATGTTGTAAGGGATTCTCATCTATCTTTTACTTCTGTGAGATATATGGCATAATAACCAATTATTTCTTGTGTGTGGTTTCTGTAAAATACCCTTTGATATACCATATCATGAATCACTTTATCATTATGGTATTAAATGTTTAATATGATAATAATTAATTTTAAGGGGAAAATGATGCGACTAATTACAAGTTTAATGGATTTCTTAACTCAATTTTAATTCAATGGATTAGACATATATTTCATTGATTATGTCATTATATTTGTACGTGTGTAATGATTGTTCATAAACTCATGTTTTATTTCCACTTTTTCAAGGGGATTTATAGTGCATATCCATAATCTATTCAATTGATTAAGGACATGATATTTTTTAGGGGTCTTCATCTCAATTACCCTTCCTTAAGGAATGTTTTAATATTATGCTCCAAATTTATTTTATTCGGTTTTAAAACTTCTTTATTGTTTTATTTATGATCATAATTCACTGAAAAAATGATTTATATTAAATCTAATTATTTCATTTATAATGGATATAGTTATTTAAATATATATATATATATATAATTTTTATATGTTGTTTACATTGAACGTGATATGATTAAATGGGGAAATAATGTTAATTACTTGTATTTTAATCAATTCAGATATTTTTTTTGATCAAGAATATTGATTCAGGAATTATATTTATAGTTATAAATATAATTAATGCTTTATCCATGTATGAATGGGTGGGGACCATATTTAGAAAATCTCTACGATTCATTAGTCGTCTCATGAAATGATTAAATTGGCTATATTATATGGGTTTTACCCATTATGATTAAAATATAATGTGAATGGTCTTGATTGTAATGTTATTATGGACTTGAGAATGTTAACGCCCAATAATTGACATTTTATTTAATAAATTAATCACGTATATTCATTATATTTTCTAAATTATATTATCCATGGATTAATATTATAAAAATCTTAATGATTAAATGGAATGTGTGTTCCGTTATATTACCATTCCATATTTATTATACATTGTTGATTCAAGATAGACTACACGGTAATTACCCTTTAATAATAATTTTATCTCATCATTATTTTGTTCCAATTCCCCAAGCTATGAAGAATAAATCTTTGACTGGGTTTTCATTAGAGACGCAATTCTTCCCTTGAAAAACATTGGATTATTTGTATAAATATTTCTAAATCTAGGTGCTACGATGGTGTGAGATTCTAAGGCCCGTTCTTCCAATAAGAAATAATACAAAAAATGTTATCTATATTTTATTATATGCAAAGGAAGAAACTAGATATCTCATAAATGGTAGAATGGATCAGAAATATTAGACCACGATTGTGTCAATAACGTGGCATTTACCCTGGATAATTTATAAATATTATTGGTGGGGGACTGCTGTGAGAAAAGTCACCCAGGGGAAAATCATGAATAAAATAACAAATCAAAATTATTTTATCATGAATTCCAAACCAAATAACATTTCAAATTAGTCTCAAATTGGAAATTTGATACCACTATTGAGTTCAGAATGTCGTTTTTTACATAAGCATGACATGAAAAGAGGGGGAACTAGAATTTTGTATTCCATGATGAGCATGGTTTCTAAAAATAGAAATCAATGGGATTAGAATTTCTATTAGAACATAATTCAATTCTCTATCTACAAGAACTGTCTATCTATTCATGATCCATTATTCAATATATCAATGATCTAACTATGTTGCAACCTTGGAAGATTGAAGTGAGAGGATCGTGTATGCGTCCCCAAAACCAGATGATGGAATCAATGTATAATTTATTTGATTTTTTAATTATCAGATTCAGTTTCAATTTGGATAATATATATCGTTTCCTTTTTTTCATCATTACATAGCTAAATCCATGATGCAGACAAAAAAAATGTCCATCTATATTTGTTTAAACCCTCATTCATTGTTAGTTCAATGCATGTATCCATCACCCACAATCAGACACAATAATTGACCATCAGATCATTGATTAGTGGAAGTTGTTATGACGTTCATGTCATAGGGATCACTGATCCATCCTCTTATGTGGAATCAGGAAATTGTGGAGTCCAAATTTTTCGGGTGAAGGGACCATAACTGCGGTTTCCGATGGAATCGCATAGCGGTTATGCGATGGGTGTCTCACATTTCTAGTGAAAGGGAGTCATATAGGTGTATGGTCGAGAGGTGGTGGTGTGGCCCGCAGGGGCCTACTTGATGGAGAAGGTCGGGACATGGTGTCCGGGTGTGGGCCAACATGTGCAGGTGTCTAGGGGGATCTGTAATGTCGTGTAGTTGGTGGAAAGAGGGCCTTTGAGGTAGTCATACAAGAGACCATGGGCCGACCATTATCCTGGAAGCATGGGGATTATGCATTGATGCAACCAGGACAATGTGACTAAGGAGGTATGCCAGAAGAGCGGACCACCAAAACCATGGTTGGGCCGAAATATGGTGGTCTGGGCTGGGTGAAAGTAGACCAAGCCTTGTTGTTGGGCCACGAGCCAGTGGTTTGGACAGGGTCGGCTAGGAAAGGCTCGTCCAGGTGGAGTACTCCTACTAGAATGGGCCACATAGGTTCATTTCAGGCCATAAGTCTTAAAAAAGATGTATCACTGAGATAGTGTGTCATATCAATGAACCTTTTATATCCTTGTATCCCACACATTGTGATGGATATTTTTAGATCATTTTGTGGATTTAAATTCATTAGTATATTTCTTACTCTCATTAAATGCCTATGTCAAATAAAAAAAATATTATTATTCGGAGTTTATATATCATACCTATATTTTAATCGAGATGTCCAATTAATGTGTCATCAGTGGTGATGTGACCCTGCATCTTGTGTAGCCTATTCCTTACTAATTTCATGTTTTTAAACTGGATATAGTTTTTAGGCCCCTTGAGACCTGGTTCACACGTTTAGCAGTGAAATGTATCATTTTTTCATGTATCTATTCTGGTTGAACTAGTAGTTGATCTCCTATGTCTTTCTGTGAGGATATCAATGGAACGATCTATATAATTTCATTCAAGACTGATGTGTGGGTACCATTAGATTCTTTTTAAGTGAAAGAAGAAAATCACTACTTTTCAATCACATTTTTAATTAGTGAAAATAAATAGTTGATCGATAGTGTTTTTTTGCAAGGATTGCAACAGTGTGATCGATTTGGACATAAAAACCCCTATTTGTGATATTATAAAATTTGGAAACAAAAAAGGAATATAAGTGGATGGAAGTTCTCTTGTGTTTGAGGAGAACCCATGGCATAGGTTATCTTTGACTCTTAGAGAGGGAAGAATATGTATGATGTGATTCAACCGATTGTTATGGGACCGTTGAAGTGGAATATTAGTGAAATTATGTTTTCTCCCTTCGATTCAACATTGAGCATCATGTTCTCGATATCCTCTTAGCTAGATATGATGTGTACTATAGGAATTTAATTGAATGACTAGGGGTAGATGATCATAGTTAAATACCAGATAATGGATAGATACAATACCAGGCGTCGATGCAGGTGCACGTGACATGTAGTCCCCACACAATCCATGTACTAATTTATGAATCATCAATCCGTCATATCTCTATCTTTGTAATCAGTTATGGGATTCCCTCAAGTAGGGATGGGGAGTTGGTCGTGTCGACAACTCTCATATAGCTATACCCTCCCGTGGGGATGGAAAGTGGGTC
The DNA here is from genome assembly GCA_963277665.1 of Viscum album. Classification (NCBI taxonomy): domain Eukaryota; kingdom Viridiplantae; phylum Streptophyta; class Magnoliopsida; order Santalales; family Viscaceae; genus Viscum; species Viscum album. The sequence continues at coordinate 606,124,935 of OY728122.1, forward strand.
CTTATAAAATTGCATGTGATGATCCCCTCTAACGTACGACACCACAGATACCCAACTCCTAGAGTGAAACCCTCCATCCATGCTTGACATGGGTACTTGACCATGTGACATGACATGTCGATTATATGACAATGAATAGGTGTGAATTTTAGTACCTTTGGACTCTCACTAAAGATAGACATATTTCTCAAAAAGACATGTCTATGTATCACAACCTTATACTCCAACGGCAAGGAAGAGTCTTCCAAAGTAGATAACATCAAGGTATGGTGATTGAGTTCATTTGATAGGATGTCTAGAGCAGACATGTGGGATGCTATGTAATAATGGTGGTTATTTCTAGGAGTAATTTCTACAAACATTATTGGGTTGATCTGTTAGATATAGATCCCATTACTCTCTCATTTGGGTTTCATTAGCTGAGAACACACACAAACTAGATATATATATATATATATTGTATTTTCTGTACCCACTCCTTGGGTATTGGTTAGTCACCTTCTAGGTGGGGAAAAGACACATAGGGTATTTCACTTGATTTTCGTGTCTACTATCTCACTGTTCACAAGTCTAGTGTCCTGTTATAAGTAGTTAAGACATGACTGAGGTTAATCGTCTCAATTTTTCTAGCTCCTTATATTTTTACTAGATAACATAAATCTCTTATTGGGTAGATATGCACTCCATTTTACTATACCTAGTTCTATATACTATTCCCATCTTTAGAACACCTTTTTCTACTCCTTTGAGTCTTCAGAACATCATACTATGTATTTTTATACTCAACCATTCTTTGGATTTTCCAACACATTGTGTTCCCTTGGTAGTGAAATACACATTGATCAAGACATTAGTGGAGCTTATGGAAATGGGGTGCATGGATCATGTGTAGTAGTCATATACAGGGATCTAAGAGTGTGGCTTTTTCAATTATTTTTATTTTCCTCTTACTTCAATGTTGTGGAATCTCCCTGGTTGGGCATATATATTTCCACATTCCCCTTCCAGTTTACATTTCTATACATGTACTATTTAGAATATGAGGCATATATGATTAGTTTATTTTTTATAGCATTTGTATATCTTGTGTTCATTTCCCTCACTGCGTTTTCATTGAGTTGGATACATGTGTGGGTGTATAGGTTCTTAGGTAATGGACCCCCCAATATTGTTGTCCCTTCGGAAAATGTCACCACCCCTAACTATGGAGGATAGCTTGGGGTTATTTCTACTCAGGCCCCATTATGGGTCGATTGATGATAAAGTGCTATCAAAGGTACCTCAATCTAGGGGCTGTTGTTTGAAAATTTACCTAAGAATTTATTGGTTTCTTTTTTGGAGACAATGTTGAAGATTATCAAGTGTGGATCTTAGGATATGTTGTCCAGTGATGGTATGATCGGCCAATGATTCGATTCATGAGGACCAAGATTACTTTATTATCATTTGTGCACCCTAATACACTTGTTGAATGGAACAATGGTACATGAATCATATAGTATTGAGTCGTTGACTTTCACTTGTTATTTGTCTCCCACATTTGTGTTGTTGATACATATACATATATATATATATAGTCTCATCTATCTATGAAACTCATTGATAATATTCATGATGTCTATGTGACAACAAACAACTAGGATACTAGATATAGTTCGTGACAATGAACCTATGAGCAACGAGGCCTCAGTTCACAATCCATCAGGTGATCCCCATTGTCGAGGTGGGTATGTAGCAGAACATACAACTGTATAGCAGAAGAAATCTTGGGTAGAGTAGGATGATAATGAGGGTAGGTAGAGTGCACATTTTGAGTTCTAGGTACAGACCATCGAGGTTTGTCAGGGAGTTAAACATTCTTGAAGAAGAGGTTGGGCTAGAGTAGGGGACCATGTCTTCAGGATTCTGTGAAAACTGGTACATTATATGGTGTATTTAGAAGCCACCCTTTTCCATGGAGAATATGGACGTTGGTGGAGCTTGGTTACTCAGATGCATGATGAGATGGTTCCCTTGTTGGATAACTTAGAGTAGCTATTTTGTGAGGAGTACATCCCCTCCTACTCACACTCCAATCAACTATATGAGCATCGTTAGTTTCATCTGAGAGAGATTGTAGAAACTGAGTATGCGACTATGTTCAGAGACCTTTCACACTGCTCCCATGAAATTATCCTTGAAAAATACATCAATGAACGACGGTTCAAGTAGAGACTCTGCATAGAGATCCATGAAATTATAGTACCCTTGTGAATCCCCTCCCCCTTGAAGGGGTACTAGGGAAGAAGATGGCTATATAGAAAATTATATCATAGGGACACCATAATACTAGTTTTCCTAGTGGATGAAATACAGTGGAGAGGTCTTCAACATGTAGCATGTGTCAGTCGATATATTCTCAACATAGGAGGACTCTCAATAGTCAGTCATAGTCATGAATTCATAGGGAGTTGAGGAAGTGTATAGTGAGATGTAGTCCTAGGGGGGCCAATGTTATTCTTGTGATAAGAAATTTCATATGGCATGAGACTATCAAACCAAACATGATGAGAAAACCAATATGACAACATGTGGACCACCATGGGAGAGACAATTTCGGGATCATGATGTTCCCCATGAAGTTGGTGCTAGAAGAGGATCAGGAGAATCTGGCAGTGGGGTCAACATTATAAGGACATTCCACACCCACCAGGGGGACCATTTCATCATTAGTATCCTGGAAGATGGGTTCATGGACTGCTAAAATCTTTGGAAATCTATGATCCTTCAAGGCCTGAGAAGATAAGAGTTACGCCATTGGCATTTTATAATTTTTTCCAATCGAACATATTAAACACTATGTGAAGTAATATATTCTCCCTAATATTTTCTTGAGGTTTTATCGAGTTGACATAGGGAATCTATTTATCCAAGTGTTGGTGTTGTAAAATGTATCTTTAAATACCTGAGGAAGATGGGCCCATTCCACACCGAGACACGTTTTTGTGATTCAATTAAAACTTTTAGGCAATGTCAGTACCGCCCAAAGCAGATAGTATCATGGTGTGCTGGAGGATTCCATCTGACTTATGTATTCTAGTATGGTTTTTTAAATGGAGTGTCAGAGAAGGTTCAAGTGTTTCTAATAGTGGTTTGACTTCTTAACCACCTTTTTCGTTGAATTCCACAACTGGATATGTTATAGTTCATGATTTGTGTATTACTCTCCTTCCAAGAGGGGATATGACACATGTGGTATTCCACATTATTTTCATATATAGATTATTTTAGTTGGATGAGTTTACTCACCTACCATGTTTTTTGGTACCTCCCATGGTAAATGTCATGTCATGATACAACAATTATCAAGTGCAGGTTTAGGTGATGGAGACCTCCTGAGTAGAAAGACACAACTCCCTATCCAATGATAAAAATGTTAGTCACCACATTGAGAATATAGAGGTAGAGCCTTCTTTTTGAGATCTTGGTATTATTTCTAGACCACCATAGTCTCAATATCAACTTTACCAAGAGAGACTTGAACCAACGTTAGACACAGTAGTTGAACATCCTACAGGACTATGTCTTTGAGGTACTCAATTTTATATGAATGTGAAAAATTGTAGAATATTCCATTAATGAAATTTATAAACCCTCAAAAAGTGGGGTGTTTCAAATCATTTACTATCCCTATAGTTTAATCTGGTAGAGAAGGAGGGTAAATTTTTCTTCAGTCAATTGTGAATATCTTTCACGTACTGACCTTTGAATAGAGTCTCATTTGTGGTTCATCGAATGGGAAATATTATGTGATAATATATCCATTCTTTTTTCAATATAAGGATATTATGGGGTGGGAATCATAGGCCTTGTTCCATGTATATGCAGTGATTCCAGTCATGAAGTGGAATATAAAGGATTAGAAGGGGAGGAAAAGTATGCCCTGAGTATTGTAGGGACATCTAGGATAGTGAAAATAGATGGCGCAATTTCCTACCGCTTTTCCCTACCCCCTATAGCTAGAGTGGGTGTACAAATTCTCCCATGTGTCATAGATAAAGAGATATTTACATGTTCAAATGCACTACATCGATAGGATCATATGTTACATTGGTGAACCATCAATTTTATTGTGTGTTTTGATATTAGCGAAACATGCTGGTTTCTTAGGATCGGGAGAGCCATGTGTGAGCTGCGTATCCCATCATGATTCCCTAGTTCTTCTTTTCATAGCAGAAAATAGTGAAGGAGGGAATTATGTAGAGACTCAGTTTTTTCCTTAAAAGACATTGGAGTTTTTTACACATATATCCAGAGATATGCGTTGAGATGGTGTGGTTTACTACACACGGTATGCCCAGAATAAATTATACATTAATGATCAGAATATTTTATACAATGCACATAAAATTAATAAAATATATATTAAATGGTTGATTAGATCTGATGTTTAAGGCCAAAATTGAGTCCAGAAGGTTTCTTTAACCATAGGAAGGTTATAAATTATGTTGGTGTGGGACATCTGTTAGAAAAGTCAACAAGGGGAAAATCATTACCAATATAGTTGAAAACAATTATTTTATCTCAAATTCTGAATAAGGGTGCATTTGAATGGTGATGTGGAGTAGAAATTATAGATCTTGGTTTTGTTCAGAAAGAGGTGTTTTTCTGAAGTGCGATAGAGCAATTTGGGTGTGGGAATTTTGGATTCCTCGCCAGGTGGGGTTTTTATAAATAGAAAAATAAGGAATTAGAATTAGTATTATCCCTTAATTACCTTCTATCTCTAACAGCTCTCTATCTATCTCCTATTGATCCATTTTTCAAAATATCTATGAGCGATCTCTGCCAAAACTATGAAGGATTTAAGCAAGAGCATCATTGACACATTTCCAACCCTAAAATATCGAATCAAGTGAAGATATATCTTGTTTCTTATAAATTCGGATTTAGTTTCCATTTAAAAAATATATTTCATTACCTTCTTGTTAATCCTTTGTTTTCTAAATCATTGATGGCCACACATAAACAACCATCAATATCTATTTAAACCCTCATTTATTTCCCTTTCATTTTTGGTTTTTTGCTTCATATTTCAGACACATTAGTCGACCCTAAGATCATTGATTAGAGGTAGGAGCTGTGATATGATACTAATTTAAATACTTAATGTGGAAGGAACCAGATTTTATCTTGTGGATGACAGATTTTCAATCCTCTATTCTACTAGTTGAGTTATCCCAACTATTCTAGATAGGTTTTTAATATGAAAATGAAAAGTAAGGAGAATTTTTAATAATTAATTCATTTATCACTGATGTTTATATAAAAAATAATGTTATCTCAAGTCAAAATCTATTTGAAAAAACATGTTTTAAAAAAACCTTTCATGAGGAATTCCCAAAATATTTGACTCTTCACACATTCCAATATAAAGGAGTCTTCATACAATTAAAGATAATAATTGGGTAGGTTTGAAAATAAATGAATTTCTATCCATATAATATTATTCATAGCAAACCTAAAAATAATGAAGAAATATACAAATGTATCGATGATATTTACCACTTTTACATTCACTAGAAGTAAAGTAATAAATGGTAAGTAAATAGCTAACCAATTAATTTTTTATTCATATTTCATGATTTGGGGGGTTTTTCGTTAGTCAATGTCCATTGTTTGTGAAATGAGTGTCATGATTAGAAGAGAAATAAGGGGGAACCTTAAGAGACCCTCCTGGACCAACCATAGTCACACCAGGATCCTTTTTCAAAAATACTCCCTTTGAGTAATCAGATAGAGAATTATACACATCCCATTAGTTGAATGGGGGCACTCGTAGTGATTGACAAGAGGTTTAAAGACCCCAAAAATTATGTTAATTATAACAAGAATTATTCATATGACTATATACAATATCATGTTAAAGGGAATAAATTATATCATGTGATTCCATTTTATTACTTTTCAAGACCCCCCCCCCCCCCCAACAAGCATGAGAACATGATCTAATGGTAGGATCAATAAGTTGGCCTCAGATCAAGAATCATGAAATCAGAGGATTCCTAGTTGTCCAATAAAGGGACCACCAGATCACCGAAGTTCCAACAGCTAGTGCTGGTGCACAATGTTATTGCACAGGGGTGGTGAAACAACTATCCCAGGATGTTGGTGCAAGGTATCCATGAGGCGGTGTTGCCGACGGGTGTTGCAACGGAGCGTGATGACACACTTGAAACAGAGGGCCAAGATGTGGAGTTCGTGAGTAGAGTGGAATGTGACGACGGATGGGAGCTACGGTGTGCGGTGCATTCAGTGGATGGTAGGCCAAAATGGTGTTTATTTAGGATATCAAGGACCGACCATCATCGAGGAAGTTCAGGGTTATTGTGTTTGCACGACCGATCTGAGGTGAGCGAGGTAGTGCACCAATAGATAGGGCTGTGGAGACCCAGTCAGGGCCAACAATATGTTGTATGTGCCACACAGCAAGACTGTGGGATGAAAGATTGAGCTAGGCCGGTCAGGATGGGCTGCCTCATGTAGTGCATTCTGGCCAGACTGGGATAGACTAGATCATTTAGAGCCATAGGGTTCTAAAAAATAAATATCTCATGAACATCACATCCAATTGATTCTTCATATTCATCCATTCATCCATCTCTTCTTGGGAGAACATTTTAGACTATTTCAAGAATATTATGTCATGTTTTCTTTGGTTGGGTTCACAAAACACATATGTCTAGTAATATTAAAATATTGATTAGTATTTAGGGTTCGTATATTGGACTGTTCATCTAAATGAGATGTCTGATCAACACACCATTAGTGGCTTCATGTAATGGGTTTGGTGAGGACCATACAAGAATAATTTTTAGTTTTGAAGAAAAATATATGGTTTGGACCCCAAGAGGATAGGTTCTCACATGTTTCATTAAAATAAAACTTTTTCATTGGGGATCGATTCTGGATGTACTAATAGTCGAGACTGTGTAATTTTCCATGAATATTGCAATGATGTCATATAATTTGATTCGAGACTAAGGTGTGGACCTCATGTGAATCTTTTAAAGCTAAATTTGGTGACTTAAAAATATTTGTCTGGTTTCCATTCTTGGAAAATAAATAGTCAATATTGCATGTTTCTTTAAATGGATCACCATGTTGTGATCCATTTGGAAGAAAAAATTATTTTCACATTAACCATAGAAACATGAAAGGAATATTGATGGAAGATCCTTCTCTTGTGTTTGAAAAAAACTTCTAGAATAGGTCAACTTCGACTCTTGTGAGAGTTGATATTATTTATGAATAGATACGTCCAATTGATATGGGATCATTGAGGTGGAATATCATAGAAATCAATTTTCCTCTATTTGAATCGACATTCATCCTCCTTCAGGTGATAGCCTATTATCTAGTTATGTTTTGTACTCTAGGAGTACACCGAGACAACTAGCGTTACCAGAAAATGGTTATGTACCTGATAATTTCTATGTACATGGCCATGCATCAAGGTGGGACTGCATGACGTGTGGTCCCCACAAGAACTATGTACTACTTTATGAATGTTCAACACATTTTATATAACTATTTTCTCGGATTATGGCTCACGATTATCTTATCCAAATTGTGTTTTCTGTGTAGGATGTGATTTCACCTCCATAGTGGCATATGAGTTACGATGCTATATATTCCTGGTGTGATGCTTATCTTGGGAGACACCTAATTACTGCAACGCCATTGTTTTTAGGAGGTAACATCCAAAATGGATGACTAGTGTTCCCTGATTATTTTGCATGAAGTACCATCCCACAAGATTGTCTAATATTCATAGATTATTTTCCAAGAGTTACTATCCAACATTGATGACCAGATCAGTTATGGGATTACCTTCAGTTGGAAAATGATGTTTTCCCCAATTGTATTTTTGGGTTTACCACTAGCTAGGATATGATATGTTCCTGATTGGTAGTTCCAGGATTCCCTCGAGCAGGGCTATGTAGTGGGTCCCATCGATGAATCTTGCAGGGATGTACCCTAAATATATGCAAGGTAGTGGTTCCCCATCATCTTTTGGGTGATTTTCCCCCTGGCATATGAGGTAAAAAAACCCAAATCCTTGGGAGGAACCCTCTAGTATGGTTGGGTAGTTCTTACCTATCAACTTCTGGGATATGACCCCCCCCCCACATACGAATTCATAGATTCATGATGACCTGGCATGGGAATGGGTCCTTGACCTTAGGAAAACACCTCCAACTGAGTGACAGTGAATAAGAATTCTTTGGCATACCTTTAGACTCTCAATGACGATGGAAACTATTCCCACCATGATGTGTCCTTGTAAAATGACCTGAAACCGTGAGGATGAGACAATGTCGTCCAAAGAGGAGAGTATCAAGGTCCGGTGATCGTGTTCCTTTGACTTGTATTCTAGAAAAAACATGTGGGAAGCAATGAATCAGTGGTGGTTACATAATGTACTATTCTCTATTCTCATTCTTGGGATGAGCAGTTAGATAGAGATCCCCTTTCTCTGTCCTTTGGGTTTCATTGAGTAAGCACACACAGACACTAACAAACACACACACACACACACACCCACAGACAAACACACACACACTCATATATATATATATATATATATATATATATTATTTCCAGTAACCGCTCTATGGGACTTTGTTACTCCCCTTCAAAGAGAGGTGAATACGTGGGGGTATGAAACATGCTTCCAATTTCAATATTCTTAGGGTTGGATGAAGTAAAAACTCAACATGAAATTCATATTCTCACCATTCATAGTTCCTTATATTTGGAGGATCATGCAACACTCTGTTAATAGGTTGATACAAACACCCTTTTACTAAAAAATTATATATATACTAGTCCCCTCATTAGTAATCCTTTTTCTACTCCCTTCAGCTTTCAGGCATCCTATTTTTTATTTTTATACTCAACCCTTCTTGGGATATTTCTTCACATGGTGTGAACTTGTAGGAGAAAGAGAGGATGATCATGACATCAGATGATCTTAGGGATACCAGGTGTTTGGACTCCGTGTGGTGGTTGCAGATTGGGATTTAGTTGTGAGGATTTTTCAACTATTTTTCATTCCACTTGTTTTTGGTTTGTTTCATTTTTCTTGTTTGGTGTGTATTTCATCCCTTTTAACATTTACTTGACTTTAATGCACTTTTTCTATTTAGATATTGATTTATATATGTTCAGTTTCCTTTTAATATTAGTTTTGAATATTTTTTTTCCTTTCCATCTATCATTTTTCCTCGAGTTGGCTACGTGTGTGTGTACTAGTTATTTGGAATAGGCCTCCCCATGTTTATTGTGCCATTGGCACATGTGGCCATCCAATGTCCCATGGATTTGATCTTGGTTTAGTTGTTTCTTGGGTGTTGGAATGGGTTGGGTGGTGACATTTTCAAGGATTCATTTTATTAGCTTTTGTTACTTATTATTTCTCATTTTATATTCCCTATTTAAAATTGGTATCATTGATGCAAAAATGTTTTCAAAAAATACTATACTATTGAGTACTTTTGGATTTCAATCATGTAAATATTCTAAGGTAATTAATTATAGAGCCATCTCTAGGTTACTGTAGTCTGGGTCTTTATATTTCATTCCATTACCACATAGTTTGAACCCTCTTTATATCATTTTACCATTATTATGTTAACTAACTTTTTAACTCGATAACATATATTTTTTGAATAAAAATAAATTTTCCTTGTTAAATTATTTTTACCACATAATTTATTATTTGGAACCCATTAAATTTAGTTAAAATTTTAAATATTGGAAATTAATGTTTTAAATGAAAAAATAAAAATTATAAAAAACTATTTTTATATAAATTATAATTATAATGAATTATAAATTCATAATCCTATTTCATATAATTTACTTCTTATATCGGGGTAAATATATTTTTTATTTATCCACTACATCAGATTCATCATTAATAAATGTCCAATTTAATTTATTTATGTAAAAAATATATATATATAAATATTTCATTGAAAAAATCCATTTTGAACATTAAATAATTGTGAAAACGTCTTATTAGTTATTGATCTTCTAAAAATAAAATTTTATTGATTCTTTATTATTAAAATATTTATATTAATTTTATTAAGACATCATGTAATTATTAATAAAAATAATATTATTATTTAATTCGTAAAAATATGTTATTATAATAAATTATTTCAATTAAATATTAAAATTTTAATTGATTCAAAAAAGATTTATTATTATTTTATCTGAAATTAAAAAAATTCCCTAATGGAAATAACCAATGACCAAATATCTAATGACCATTTTTCTAATTTCCATATATCCAATGACCATATATATAATGACAGAATTTCATTCCGATATAATGACTAATAAACATTATTATAATCATTTATCCAACTTGATTAATTATATCATAAAATTTATATTTAATTTATATTTTATTAGCTTATTTATATTATTTTAATTAGTGGTATGATCTTCAACACAATATGTGAGGTCAATGATCCGGGTTTGGGTTTTTTCTTTTATATATGGATTTATCAATCATATAATTATCTTAATGATGTTTTATATTGAAATATTAGGATTTATTAATGTTTATCTTATATTTTAATATTTAATTTCAAGAACATTTATCAAAGTCTGTTGTAGTATAGTGTTTCAGCTGAATTATGTTTTTAAATTCAACATTTATTCAAATTAATAATATATATTAAAATCATGGCCATTAAATTTCGATACCCATAAAAAATTTCACCTATTAAATTTCAATAATTTTTAAAAACAAACTAGGGAACATCTACCACATTAAATATTTGGGTTCCCACTTATCTTATAAACATATATGAATTCTCTATAGATAGTTATCAAAATTAGTGTTATTTTTTATAATAAAATGTCTCTATATTAAAAAATTTATTCCATTATTTCCTTGTGAGGTAAATAATGTTCTAATTATATTACATACAAGATTAGTGCATATGAATGATCAGATATGTGATTCCAAAAATGTGATACATGGAACACACTATGAATTTTGGAGAAGTTTAGTAGATGTGAAATATGATTACACACTTCCCCCATTAACTATTATTTTTAATGGGAAAATTTTTATAGTGAGGAACATTCCATTATTTTTGAATCTCATAACCCTATTCCATGGTGATATTCAAATGAAAACATACACTCTAATTTCAATAATTAATTAAAAATTATCAGCATAGATATCTAGTTTACACTATGTATTTTTAATGAGATGTTGAAGGGGTTAAATTCTATCTATAATTAATTAATAATGATCTAATCACTATAGATTGGGAATTCCAATATTATCAAAACTTGTTATAGTTATGCACCTATTCCCATAAAACTCCAATTATTGGATAATTTTATATCACGAATAGAAATTATATTTATCTTTTATTTACACTATGAAAAGGTTTTCATCACAAAATATTTCTAAATCCATTAATTAGTATCACAAGACATCCCTTAGATATTGAAAGGACTTTCATATTTACCATCAGTCGAAAGATGTTGTGTTCTGATGTATCTCTATCATATATAAAATTACTGTTGAAGTATAGAAAAAAAATATAGGTAATCTCTAAATCTATGTCAAATACAATTAATAGTGGTGATTTTGACTCACATAAATTAATTATTCATGAGAAAATTACAATATATATTCATTAATTTCAGAAATTGTGACATTTTCATTAATGAAGATAACCCATTTTCACTATGGTGAAATTTGTGAAATATATACTAATAACATGAGTTATAAATTATATATTAATAAATGACTAGTTGAACATTAACCAGAGGTGATGGTTAAAATTTATCAAGGACTATGTTATCTTGGTAAATTTAAGAAATGGGATGGATAACGAGGTAACAAATTAATTGAGTTAAAATGATCATGTTACCTTTTAAATGTTAAGGATTAAAAAATATCCAATAATAATATATTTACACTGTTTGTACCTTTAAATCATGTCGGAATGGGAGAAATACAATTTTAACAAATAAAAAATTTAACCATTAATCATTTTAAAGATAAAGGTGGAATAAAGGTAGTATATACATAAAAAAAGGTATGGAATTTTTCAAATTTCATATTTTTCAATGATGGAATTATATGATTTTGTAAATTAATATGTAATCTAGAAACACTGGAATTAAATAAGATAATTTAATAATGTATATAGATCAAAATTAATTTTTAATCTTGGAGAAAAATGATTTATATATATCTCAATTTCAATTAATTGTGGTGAAAAAGAAGGTAAAGATTGTAGAGTACGTATCTGGATTCTTTGTATTCCAAAAAGTTAATATATTACCACAGAATTATAATTAGATGATGCAAAAATTACCAATTCCAAATTAAAAATGACGTAAGAACACTATGGATTTCATTTTTATAGATTAAAAAAATTTATAAGGAAATGATATCATTTGGTTTATTGATGATCCCCTTGGATGTCAAAGCAAAATAATGATATTTGATAATTTTATTTCTCGATCAATATTTTATGATATTTTTGTCCAATGCATTGGGTAAAAAATTATAACATGAGTATTTTGGGAATGATAAGTGAACGCAATCCAAAAGGGACGTAATCTACTATGTGATATGAAGGGTCATAATTATACTTTCCTCCAATGCGTTGGGTAAATCATTATATCTCATTATCTAAAATTTGATATATTTTGGGGAAAAATCAAACCACTATTGGACTCCCACCACAATGAAAATATTTTGAAATCCCAAACTGGCCTATGGGTAGGGGGATGAGTGAAATTACACTAAAAATAGATTTTATCCCCTAGAAACTATAATATTTCAATAAATTATATGGCCCACTAAAATATGTGGTGATTTTACCTTATACAAATAACACCCAATAGAAAAAAATAAGGATATAAAATTAAAATAATTTATGATATAAAAACCATCCAAGATGTCAATGACATAATATTAATAGAATTACAGACATGGTACAAAAATAAAAAATCCAGAAGTATATAATATCCAAATTCTTAAAATAATCTGAGTCATTGATGATGAACTATTATGAATCCAATGAAAAAAAATTTTATGATCTATATCCCATTAATTATAACTCCATCATTAGGGTTCCCCACTAGTGAAGTACAATAAATTTAACATTACTATTATCATGATAAATAACATCTTTATATGAATCGAGGTGTAAAAAATTTGGATGAGTAAATCAACTTAATAGGCGATCCCTAAAATTTTATAAATATATCACTAGTATCGTAGAATTTAATCACCTTTATATAAAAATTATAGAGTATGTAAATAGTTATTAAGAAAAATAAAATGGAAATAGTGATATATTTCACTCAAAAATCACACCCATTGAATAAACACCAAAACCCATGGAATACACATCCTAATAAATGTCCCATAAAAATATTCCCTATAAATTGTCCAACTTATTTAGATAAACCTATATCCTCTAGTCCAAAGTCATAAAATGGATGAATAATCCAATTTTCCCATGATGGCATAGCAAACAAATATTAACTAGCATGACAAACCTCTAATTTAGTCTTAATGTATACCAACCGGGAAATTTCTATGTTATCTCAAATCAATTTATTCTCTATTTCAAAATCATTATTTAATAATTTCATTGAATATGTTTTGGGAGACACCCTCAATCCAATAATTAAAACCCAAACAAACATATTTGGATTTATTAAGGATTTTTATAAAATATTATTAGATGTTAGATTTTTTTGAAAAGTATCCATATAGATATAAATAGATGTTGAATGGGATAGAATTAACCTACCTAAAATACGATCACCAATACAGATTCACACAACAATATTATAGATCAAACTCTTTTCCACCATCCCTTCAGTGGGTCATAAGGAATTATAATCAAAACAATTCATAAACCAAAAATTTAGATATAAAAACCCCAAAATAGTGTTCCTAATAAAAGAAAATGATATGAGAAGGGATGATAAGAAGAGAAAAACTCTTACCATTTATTGATAGGGTATAAATATCAATTTTATTTCAGAATTAGTCTCTAAAGTTAAGGAAATCATTATAAAATACAAAACTAATACAGATTTCTGAGATCCTCATTTTACTGTATAAGAATGATGTTTTAGGATAATTTTCATGCCAGAAAACTAATTTTCATATTTAACTAATAATGGATCAATATTTGTAAAACCATGAAGAAAATAAAAAATATTCCATAATTAATAAAATTTCAATTCTAAATGATTATGGAACCATTTTCCAAAACATGCACTAACATTATTCTTTCATACAAAACTTCATTTCACGTCACAAAATTACCAAGGATTAACAAAATTGTTTCACCTAATTATATTCAAATCCTGCTCCATAAAAAGTTATTATATAACATCAAAAACCCATACATGAGTTACGTAATTCAAACCAACCCTTATGTTACTTCATGATTTAAAATAAGTGGGAAGTATTACTCAATCAAGGGGTTTTAAATTTACCACATCCTTTCAATTTTCTTCAGAAAATTTATATGTTTTTTATTTTATGTAAGTGATCATTCAATTTATCCATTAAAAACTTATGTCCTTATTTTTCTTCCTCTTGTGTGAGGATTAGTTTATGTTGTACCCTAACAAAAATAATATATCTTCATTATTATATATTTTCCTACCTAAAAATAATATGAATTGGGGAAAACATTATAGCATCTTGTTCAGTAGTAACTATATCCTAATGAATGGAATGGCCAATATCAGTTTTGTACTTATTATACTTAGAAACATAGATAAAACTTTGTAAAATATTAACATATGTGTTACAGATAATAAATATTAAATTTGATTAATGTGTTATATAATTCCTAATTGTCTGACACTCATATGAGACAATTTTCCTTTCTTACCAATATAAAAATGGATTAATTTCTGTAACATGTGAATGAATACATTATCATGCACTAAAAAATATAGTAGGTGATAGTGATGATCTGGGTAATATTTATAATTTATTTGTATTAATTCCATTCATTTTCAAATCCCATAGATTTTTAATGTAGTCTTATGGACATTACAAGGACTAATTAGTTATTTTCCCTTAGTCTCCTCCTAATAATGTTGGGACTAGCATGGATGGTTTTAAAATACCTTGAATATATCCATATATATCATGGAATTGTATATTATATTATGTTAATAATCTACAAAAGTCTAATTATTTTCTCATAAACAACTAAAATCTATCACACAATCTCTTAACATGATGTCCTATCTCCGAATATTACATTCATATTACACTTCTATTTGACGATTAAAAGTTATTCTCTTAGTCAACAGAGTAACATGAGATTTTTATAAGGACCACAAAAATAATGATGTGAATCTAGAGTCTTGTCGTGTGATAATAAAAATGGATACACCATGAAACATAAACACATTATCGATGTAAATATTTTCTAATTCCTCTACTAGATTAGAATCTCAAATTATAATGAAGTGTTTATTCTTGGTGAGACATTCCACAATCATGAAAATAATATTTGTTCTATAGATTCCATGGTATACCTATATTAATTTCCTAGATAATATACTCCCATTTTTTTGTTGTTTTAGGCATATAATATAACATTCATGTTGGTCATGCATTTTCATCCTTTTCATTTTGATATCTAAGACAACAAAGAACATCATAGAAAATTATTCATTTAATACTTGACCACTAAAAAGGGTCTTCATTTCCTTGTATATTTTTTTAACACCAAGTTTTATTTAAAATATTCTATAGTCATACTCTAAATGAATATACTCTTTTCAAAATTAGGAAATTATAATATGATCTCAAATGTGTGACAAAAAATAATGAATCTTCTACCCACCCTTCATCGGTCTCCCCACTACTGATGTTTGACTTAATAGTAAGGTAGTCTTCATCTAGTCATTAAAAATACCTTACCAACATATATATTTTACGAAATAAAGTTAAAAATAATAAATTGTTAAATTTATATTGTTCCACAAATATAAAGTGCATGAATTTTATTATGACCATTAATTTCCATTAGTTATGAGCTTCTAGAAACACTTGTATGATTTAATTTTTACTCAGTACATCTTATAAAAATTCTCCTTTTCCAAATATATAATTAAATAAATGTTGGACATCTAGAAATATTCAATCAATCTTCACTACCTATGGTTTAGTTTCCTTGTTAAAAAGTATTTTAAATGTTAATGATTTTTAATCTTAAGGAACATTTCACTAAAGAAACTGTGGTTCCAGGTCATTAATTCTTGGATATCCATACAAAAATCCTAGTCATTTTTTGGATGATTATTTTCATGTGTTAAAAATTTACTCATTATAAACATTAAGACATGTTCTACCTATATAATAAAATGTTTCATTAATGATCTATATTCATAACAAAACACGACATATTCTTTTCTGATTTTTAAAAAATTCACACTGGGTTTGAATGAATCTAAGGATTAAACATCATAAAAGATTTATAAATATAATCATTAAATTTTAATGGAATAAATATCATTATTTATGTATCCATAACATAATAAAAAATTGAAAAATACTCTATAAAGTGATGATAATATTCTATTAATCCAATAATGATAAGTGTTTCAATGGAAATCTTTATTGTTTTCATGGAACTAAATTCAATGATCTTGTCATGGGAAAAAAATATTTCTAAATCAAAAATAAAATAACCAATGAAATTAATAACCTATATACAAAAGTCACACCATGATAATTTATCATAGAGTTATTTTTTCAAGAAATTTACTCTATTTAATCTCTAAGTACCCTTAAAGTTAATTTATTGTTAAAGAGTATATACTGATATTTTAAATATATAATATGTAAAATTTACCAAACTAGTTTGGGAATATAAAATTCATTATGGTGATGAAAAAATAATTTTCATTCATAAGACCAAGTGGAATATTGATTTTTTACAGTGCCCATAACGAATTAGGAAAATTATCCTCCAAATAACCTATTTCCTAACATAATGTTTGGGATACACTGATCACATATATATTTTGGAGATCAATTTCACTTAATTAAATTGATAAAAAAATTCAATAATTTTGGGAATGGGATATCAACTATTATTCATGAATTTATTCAGTTTAAAATAGTCATCACATAATCAAAGAGAACACTATGTACTAGTTTAAAATTGTAATGTGTGTTTCCAAAAGAAATGTACTTGGTCTAATTAATCCCTTTCACTCAAATTATTCACGTTGGAAGATTAATTTTTTTAAATACATTAGTAACATTCATTATGATGTTATAAAAGTGGGACTCATTTCCAACATTATAGTGGTATAAAAATTGAGTCACTGTTCGCATTGTAACCATGATAAATCACATGGAATGAAATTCAGTAATCAATATGTTACAATGTGTAGAATCATATTCTTTGAATCAAAATTCATATTGAAATTTTTCACTTCATGATCATATGATATGGTTCCATCGATATCTATGAGAGTTATTTCACATAGAACATGATTATCCCAATCCCTCTAAATAAATGAACATCACCCGTATGGGATTTAAAAGTTACTTATTATGCCTAATAGTATATATGACCTCCAAATTCATCAAAATAGTTCATTCCAAATATTTAATCTGTGATATCCATTTCTAAATAAGTAAACTAATAAAAATATTTCACAATATAAATTTTAATGTAATATTATGGATACATAAATCCTACACATTCCCATTACCTTTCATGCTTCCTGATTCTTGAAAAATAAGACATCATTTCCATGTGAAATACTAATTATTTTACCAAATGTGAAGTAATAGATAAGTGGTATGTTCTTATATCAAAATCGACATGCATAACAGTTGTGTTAAAAAGTGTTTCACCTCACACTGATGAGGAAATATGATTCATAGAAATAATTGGCTTATCGTTGTTATATTATTGGTAGTTATCTCTCACTGATAAATCCTTTCAGCCATTTTATGATGTTATCAACTATACAACTGTGTAATTCCAAGAATCAGCCTGAGTTTATGACTTAGAGTATACAAACTATTTTTATACAATAATAATGGTTGATCTTGATAATCCCAAGCTATATTAGAGCTATTCCTACTTGTTGGAATTGGATTATAAGTGCAACGACACATGAAATCTACCAAATTTCTACGTTTGTGGAACCCCTGAGATGGTTACATACATTCTGTTTTCTTATGAACCAATAAACCATATTCAAAACAAAAAAAAACTTTAACTAAAATGTAATGAATAAATAGATGATATAGTGAATGTGTATTTTATTCCACATTTCCTTTACAAATGACCTCCATTATGAACTAATTTCCACTACTAGAGTTTAGACAAGTATGATGATTAAAAAATATGATTCACCTAGTTTTTTTCCAAGAAAATTATTTTTCTAGTACCAATACTTTTATCACCATATCTATGTAGTTTTAAATACACAATATGAAAACATTGATGAAAAAATATGATCGTAGACTCAAAAATAATATAGAAATCATGATAGATTCACAAATATATTCCTATACAAATGTGGTCTTGCAAAGTGAATCAATATGTTTATTTATAACTAACATGATTCCATGATCCAGTTTATATTATGTATCCAAGTCCCACTATTTTTATGCTATATTTTCAAGAATGATGATTTATAGTTTGATATTAATATCTTTTAGGGTCACTATAAATTCAATGATTTTATTATTTGTATCCAACCATGATTTTTTATTTATCTAGTCCCTTATAATACCATGATATTGGATGTTTCTATCTATAAATAGTCCAACGAAGGAGAAACGAATCCGTCCATCAATTTATTTGTGATCACTTAGTGGTATAATCTGGTGTTCCCCAAAGGGAATTGAATCCATGAATAAAAACATAATCATACTGTTAAATGTTATATGAATTAAAAAAACAATGAATAGTGTGGCCAAATTCCCATCCACACCCTATTTATAGTTCAATTTCAGATCCCTAGAAATGTCTGGTGGTATCATATTCCCAAATATAAAATAGCATGTGTTTTTAATGTTATCTATGTGGAACTACATTCTCAACGACACCCTATTATTGGTTTTGTGGTATTTAGACTGAGGGAATCCCAATATAACTACAAAATATAACACCCAAATTACAATATATTTATCTA
Source organism: Viscum album (assembly GCA_963277665.1). Classification (NCBI taxonomy): domain Eukaryota; kingdom Viridiplantae; phylum Streptophyta; class Magnoliopsida; order Santalales; family Viscaceae; genus Viscum; species Viscum album. Next base: position 606,144,177 of record OY728122.1, read on the forward strand.
ATCATAGTTCATATAGTAAATAATAGGTATATAAGAAATCCAAGGTAACATATTTCCAAAATTCAACAACCATAAATATTTATCAATGATGAAATACTATTGGGATGTTAGTACACACTCAATTGTTAAACCCATTATGTTGAGTAAAAAAATACCTCGTAATTCCTACCGACATCATATTTTATTAAAACCACACTAGTAACTTATTGTTCATTATAATGAGGATATATAATCATTTTATACTATATATTATATGTATTGACACATCCTACCATGATTAATATCATTCTAACCTATTGATGATTATAAACTAAAAACATTTGTGACATTCTGACCCATACCAATGGAATATTAGGAATTGAAATGTCCCGTTCACCTAATGGAATTTCATTCCTTATCAAGACAATATGATGAATCAAGATTTTACAATTATGGTCTTGGAAGTGACCCTGAAAAAATGTATGATTCTATATGATTATGTAAATTCATTAATCTTATAATTATGTTATGATTTTATAGATCATTGTTATTGAATATTGTATCCACAATATTTGTATTTTCTCCCAGGTTTAGCATTACTAAGAATCCAAACACCCTATTTGTTATATTTCCATTGCCACAATTATAAAGAATAATATCATTTATTATATTCATAAAGGATTTCTTATGACAAGTCTATTTGATGGACATGTTTAATATGTTAGATAATATTTTGGTTATATATATAATCTATAATGAAATGATTCCTTTAGGTTTTGGGTTGTGATTTATTATGATATTTGATTAATATTTAATTAAAATTACAATCAATGAATGAATGTTGTGATTTGGTTTTCATAGTTGGTTTCAGAGTGTGGTTCTATTATTTATGTGGATCATGATATTTAGAATAAAGGGAATTCAAACCAAAATAAACCACTACAAAACAAATGTGTTTTTGGATGATTGTATAATTTTGAGCGTTAAAATAATTGTTCCATAATTTAATCCATCATAGGATTGAGTTTTTTATCATATTATTTATATAATTGATTATTATTTCTAGATCTCACACTAGAAATTATAGTATTTTTTGAATGGTTCGATACAAGAGTATTGAATATAATAGTGAGTTTTGTGTATTATTAAGTGATTATCCAAATGTGGAACCAAAAAATGATAGATGGAGTTAAAAATATAATATAAATACTGACTAGATCTATAAATCTTCAAAAAAATCACAATTCTTGTCAAAATACTTAACAGTCTAAGGACGGAATAACTCTATATTTAGTTCTCCATGTTTGGATCTTTACACACACTTATTTAGATGAATTTGACGAAAATTAAAGAAAATACATTTCTCCTCATACAATTAAAATAAAATTAAAAGGTTAATAAATCATTAATTATTTGGATGGGAAGGACGATCTCTTTTCAAATATCATTAGTACCATGAGGAATAATGAATAAAACAACACAATATAATCTAAGGATATTAAGATGGAAATTTATGATAAATTATTTCCAAAAATTCTTTTCATTAAAATTGAGAAGTAATTTCTAGAGGTCATATAAATAGAGGATAAATCTTGCAACAACTATGATGAATCCTTAATGGGACATGTAATCTATATTCCTAGTTTTACCATTAACCCTTAATGAAAAATATATCATTTATTTATTGTCTTATAATAAATTCACTGAATTATATTACATATAAGGGTCTTTGGTAACTATAAAGAGATTGTTTTATATACTCTCAATGGGAAAATAGTAATTTTAGACTCACATTTTTCTATTTTTTTAGGTTAATAGAAGGTAAAAGTAGTGTTTAATTAAACTCAATTCATAATATCCTTTGGGAAAGGATAAATAATCTTCCTATATTTATCAAATTTTTGGAATATGTATGGATGAAATTGAATTAGAGGGATGTGTAAATGATTCATGTGTGGAAAATTATGCCATCAGGGACATAAATACCAGAGATATATGAAGAGGTTAATTAATAAAATTGATGAAAAGAATGATCAGCCTAATGAACCACCCAACCTGAAATGATTAAAATAAAATGATTCAGAAAATTAAGCCATCCTATTCCCTTATCCAAGTGTTAATGATGAAAATTTATGCCAACGATCTTTAATGATGAGGGAGAAAGAGAAATCATGTAAAATAATAATTGTTGAGGTGGGGGATGAGAATTAAGTGGTTTAATTTAAACATATAATCCATTATATGACTTTAAATATATTATTTGACTATAGATCTTCCCAAAAAAAAATTTAGGAAATTTTCTAATGGAATCATGTCATAACCCCAACAACAAAATATTGAAATTTTGAGGGAAAATCATAGAGGTTCAATGATTTTATCCCATATATAAAACTAATATCCCATAAATTTTTTGGGGAATGTGATTCCTATAAATATAATTATTCACACCATATTGGATTATGATGTTATTTTGGGAATGTATTGGATCTCTATAAGTTTCATATGATTCCCTCTATATAGGTATTTTCTCATTTATTTTTTACCTATCATTTCCAACAAGTTTTTGGCATTAATTTTAGTTATTAAGGGTGGTTTCTAGGTGTGATGAACCCACTGCATAGTTAGACACCTGATTTAATAAACCGTGTGGAGAAACCATGCACCCAATCCAGGACTGAAAAATAATTTTGTATTTCTAGTTATTTTAATTCTGGAATGAAACGTAACGTTCCCTTCTCTTTCTCCATTCAAATCTTTCATCCATAAAATCCCTATAATCTCTCTCAAAGTCCACTGGAACAAATTTGTTGAATGTGAATTGGTGGGGGAAACTAAAATAATCATCAAGAAAGTGGATTGGCCCATTCCATCATCCTTCTATTTTGTGTTTCTCACCTCCTTCATGAGTTTCTAAATATCTAAGAGTTATGGATATATCACTAGAGTATAATATTTAATTTAATGGTTTTATATTCTTGATTAGGGATCATTTTCACTCCCTTGTGTAGTAGTTTTTTTGATCTCGATGTTTTTTCCCATTTTTAGGGGGGGTTTTACATCTAAGGGTGGTGGCTATATGTGTAAACATTTTCTGATGAATTTGTTTACCATCATGACATATTTATCACGTTCTATGAATATTATTTGTGGTTCCAAAACCATTTAAGGTATCATTTATTATTATTTTTATTTTAATGTATCTTTTTAACATGAAATTGAGTGGTTTTCATTTGTAAACCATGTCATGTTATTTGAAGCCATTTTATAAATATTTTCAATTGATTTATTAAATGTTTTTAGTGAATCAAATTATATTTTTCTATTATATTTTTTTTGAATATAACCTTAAAATATGATTTTTAGAGGTTTTTATGTGGAAATCCTTGTAACCCTTCTCAATTTTTTTATAATTTTTTTAATAGGTTTATTAAACTACATCGAGGGTACGAAACCTGTTTGGGTACTAGTTGGTGTATGAATAGTTTATAAATTGTGTTTTTAGGTTCAAATGTTATTTTATAACATGTGAAACATTGTTGATCAAAAAGGGAAGCCCTGGTAACTATGTGGGATGAATAAGACTAGTATGCTAGTGATTAAAATGTGTATAACACTCGGTTTAACATAGTTGGAATGAAGATGATAAAAAAATAAATAATGTTTTTTGGTGGTGGACCACTAGGGTTTTAGGATGTCCACTCCCAGTGGATTGTGCGTGAGAACGTAACTGTTTGTGGTTAAGATATATATTTCATTAAGATATTTGGTACCTAGGACACCAAATGATGCTTGTTCCCAAGGGTGTTTTCCATGACTAGTGCTTATTAGATCTGTTGTACATACCATCAACATACAGAGTGTTTTGTTGAACATTTCAGAAGAATGTGTGTTTTCCTTAGACCTTGTTAATAGAATTTACGGTTTATGATAGCATACAATATTTTTCATTGGTCTTAAAATATTTATATCATGGAATATTGTAGGGTGGAATCCTACTGGGATTAGGATCACACCAAATTTACACTTATGGGTGTATGTATAAATTTTAATGTTTGACGTATGTAATAGAAAGTTTGTCGGAGATAGTTGTATAGGTAGATAGTATAATTCCTTGGTGTAGTGCTTTTAATATGGCTTGAAGGTGATGTCCCCTTAATGTGTTGTTGTCTATGATTCAAATTTTCTGCTCGTTTTTAATTTTCCCCCTCTTGGTTTTTTAGAACATTATAATTCAATTATGATTTTTATGGTATGTTTGGATGGAGTTTTATGATTTGGTTTTTATTATTATTTATTGTTGTCATATGTTTCTAAACTCATGTAAGTTGTTCCCAAAATATTATTTTTGATACATGAGAACATTTTCTTTCCCGAGGGTGTTGGTAATTCCATTCAGGACATTTTATGTATATGTTCTTGCACCGATTGGATATTTACTCGACATAGATCTTGAATAAATTCAATCATAAGAGGTTAATCCCTTTGGGTCATGTTATTTGGGATGAGTTTGGTTAGACAGGAGCATGGACTGTCGAGGCTCATAGTTCCGGTTGTAATTAGGGTTCTTGGAAATCACCTCTCATGACAGACCTCGAGTCACCATTGGATGTTGGTATTTTTGTTTGACATAACTAAATGGAGGTATGTGTGGGATAAAGTCTACACATGGAAATTGGGTGTGGGTGAAGTTGTTGTTTATTTCATTTTTATGATGAATTTGATGTATTTATATTTTATGTTGTTGCTAAAAAATTCAAAACTATTGTACTAATGATTTATCTTAGGACTATTGCTTTTTGTATTAACATGCCTCTCCAGAAAGCACAGATTCACCCATGGGTGGAATCTAGAGAGACTTCTCCCTCACCGCTTGATTATAGGTTGGTAGAAGCTATGGTCTTGGATTTCAAGGCTCTAGGGAAGGGAGTGGGTCATACACCATATCCAGTTAAAGGATATGAACATGTTCTTAGGAAGGAAAAATCCCAATAATTTCTTAAGAACAAGCCTCCTACTTTCATAGGTAGCATGGAGCCTTGGGAGTTATAATCATTGGATGATAAGATAAAGAGAATGTTCTAAATCTATGACAATCTTGAGGTGGTGAGGGTGAAGTGTACCTCAATTCTTCTATAAGTCACTATTTGTAGGTGGTGGTAATCAATGTTTCAAGCTAGTAAGCATGAGCAGATGAGCTGGATAGAAAATCGAGATATCATCAATGAACAATACTGTCCTGAGTTCTTGGCCTATTCTAGAACTCATGTGTTTATGGATGACATTTAGGTTCACCATTTAGTGATCGAGTATACCAACCTCTTTGCTGAGCTAGTCTAATATGCCCCCAAAGAGATACTATAATGAGATGATAAAGGATTAGAGGTTTGAATAGGGATCGTGGATATAGATATTCTCTTAGGTCTACTTGAGTAAGTTGAAGATCTATACTGAGCTGGTTAACTAGGAATGTCTAGTACAAATTGACCACAAAGAGAGCTCTATTTTTTATATAATGGTATGAGTGACTATTAGTGGAAGTTCATCTATGAAGAAAATGAAGCAAGAGGAGTAGGGGAAGAAGGGACATGGTTGTTCATGCCATCCTTTCAGGAAGACTTCATCTGTGGATTCTGCTGCAAGGTATATTGTGTCCCACTAGTGTGGGAGGGAAGGGAACACCCAACCTACATGTACATATTCTCTAAGGCCATGTTATCAGTATAGAGATATGGGGAACTGGTAGCTATTTTTCAAGGTGATTCTTATAATATAGAGTGGGGATGGACTTGTGGTTTATAAGGGGTTTCATTTCAGTCAGAGTTGTATAGGACAATGGGATCATAGTTTTTCGGTCATTGTGCTAGTAAATGTTCATCAGCTTGGTAGATCTAGTTCAGGGATGTGCCACAGGTAAGCGGTCATTCTCTAGATGATAATAGAAATTTTATGTTATGGATCAAGCACTAGCGAGTTTAGATATAGGGCCTTCGTCTATTGGAGGTACCATTTTTATGGTATATTTTTTAGCTATTGTCTTCATACATATTTGTTCTTATATTTCTTTTTTCTCTTCCAATATTTTTAATTTTATTAATTATCCATCCCAGTTGTTGTATTTTGTGATGGAGTTGTTTATTTTATTGGGTAAGAAGAAGGAGTAAGGTCTCTGGTGCTAGTCAGGTGAAATTTTTAGTTTCGGAGTTAGGTTGGAAATAGATCCCGTGGAAAACGATATAGACCTTATTAGTTTAATCATTTACAATTATTGGTTATTTTACATTCATGTTCATATTGATTATTGTACGAAACTACTAAGATTCATGGAAACTAATGCAATTCCTCTAGTATTTATATGGAATGTGATCCTTATTCGGGTCGTATGGGACCTCCACTCCTAGAGTTGGGAAATATTGTCTCTTTTTATCATCACTCACCCTAGAGGAAGATGGTAGTGCTCATGAGTATGGATTACCTCAGGAATTGGATGAATTCCTATTGTAATTTCCAAATGATTTTTCAGGGATTCCCCTAGAGTGGAATGTGGAGTTCTTGATTGCAGGGTCATCATGAAAACAACCTATATCTCTTCCCTCATAACGTACTCTCCGAACCGAGTTGTGGGGATTAATAATACAACTATAAGAATTGGAATCCAAGGGTTTATTTCTCTTGATTATATCTTCATGGGATGCTACAACTCTTTTTACCAAGAATGTTGATGGATCCATTCAATTGTGAATTGATTACGAGAATCTGAATAAGGTAACCATCAATAACAAGTATCTGTTTCCCGGAATCGATGATTTTATTGATCATATGATGGGATAAAATTTGTTTTCTAAGATAGATTTATTTTCTGGTTACCACCATGTCAGAGTGAGAGAGGTGTACATCCGAAAAATGGAATTAAAATGAATGTACTACCAATTTGTGTACCTAGTCATGGCATTATGATTGATAAATTCTTATATGTTTTTTGGATATCATGAATAGGGTGTTCCACCAATATATCAGCACATTCATTGTGCCATTCATATACTACATCTATGTTTATTCTAGATCTGAGGAGAAGCATGAGAATCATATTTGGATTCTGTCGGGCACTCTGTGGAATCATCACCTATATGAGAATTTTTCCTAGGGAATTTTCTGGATTAAGGAACTGATGAATTGTGGTCGTGTCTACTCAAAATAAGGAGATTCTATGGACCATGATACGATAAATGCTTTCATGTCATGGGAACTAATGGAGAATGTGTTTTAGATTTGAAGTCTTCTATTCCTGGAAGATTACAATAGTCAGTTTATTAGGATTTATATCAGCATGTTTCACCCTTGACCATACTCACCGGAAATGTGGTGAAGTTAGAATGAGGCCCATAATGTCATGAATACATCGATGAGTTGAACTGTTGGTTGTATATGACCCATTTATAGATTATTCCAGCATCTCAAATGAGCTATGTGGTTTTTTGTAATGCTTCAGGTATAAGTCTCTAGTGTGTGATAATGAAGTGTGACCACATGGTGGCATATGGATATTCCATCATTAACCACTAAAAAAGAATTACATTACCCACAACATGGAGTGATTATTGGAGATGCATGCTTTGAAGACATATCTTCACTATCTCTTTCAAGAGAAGTTTGCGGTCTACTCTGAACATAAAATCATAGCCTACATCTTCTCCAAAAAGGATCAACATTTGATGTACCATTGTTGGATTCCATATTTGCAGGGGGTTTAACAATGATATTTTATATACACATGGGAAGGGTATTGTGGTGGCTTATTCTATTAGTAGAAAAGTGCCAGTGAATGATTTTAGGATATCTCGAGATGAGTGGACAGTAATGAAACTCTATTATAAGATGCATGTGGAAACCAAGGAGCGCATTGCAGGTGTGTTCAGGAAAATCATTCAATTGAATCCTTATCTTTGGGATATTATTTGGTGTTTGAATCCTAGTTTTCAGTTTTTTCATCATTCTATCATGTGTCTTCATGGTGGGGAGACATCTTCGGATTGGACATCATACCTCGAGGAGATCTTATGCTTGACAGGTTGTTTAGTGGTGTTATTGTCTCTGAGGAAGGTGGTGATATAGGATAGCCAAAAATAACAGTATCACAATCATACTTAGGCCACAAAAATATATTATGATGTCGGTTGGTAGTTAAACTTGTAAGGCATGAGTCAATACATAACATATTTCATATTGAGGTGCTACACTTGTCAGCTGGTGAATGTATACTACTATAGGCTATCCAGTTTACATCAATTGTTATAAATTCCTAACTGGACCTAGGAAGAGGTCGCCATGGATTTTATTTTTGAATTTCCTTCTATCAATCAAGGTAAGAAAAAAATTTGGTTTGTGTTTTATCACCTGACAAAATCACCCCACTTTATTCTGATTAGAGATACAAATAATGTGGATGAGTAGGGCTGATTGTTTGTTTAGGTGGTATGGATTACTGGTATTCCATCTTCCATTTTCTCAGATAGAGACCCTGATTTTAACTCTGAGTTTTGTAAAAGCATTTAGAAGGCTTTGGTGTAGCAGAATAAGATTTTTGGGGCATACCATCTTTAAACTGATGGTCAGACTATGCCGGAAAATTAGATTCTGGAGGAATTTCTACATGCATGTGTTTTGGATTTTTAAGGATCTTGGGAAATACATTTGGGGTTGTTATAATTTCTTGTATAATAGTATTTATCAATTCTATATTTGAAGGGATCCTTTTTTTCTTTATGGTCGGCCTTATCAGTCGACTCTGTGTTGGTCTAAGGTAGGTGCTACTTAACTATTGGGGTCGAGTCATCTGCAAGAGACATCCTGTTATTTTAAGATGATAAGGAAGTAGTTATTGATAGCTCAGAGTCACCATAAATATTATGCTAAACAGATGATTCAGGATCATTAGTTTTATGATAGAGAATAGGTGTTCTTGAAGGTGGTGCCTCTTTTTGGCCATCTCCTTTTAAGAATGTCGGGAATGATAATGTTAAGGTATGTTGGAACATTTCATATCACCGAGATGATTGGAAAGATATCATGCAAGTTATATTTTCCTTATTATTTGACATAAATTCAGGATGTATACAATGTATCCCAATTGAGGATGTATTATCTGGATCCATCCCATGTGTTGAATTTGGAGGAGTTCGAGATAGAGACTGATTTATCAATATTTGAATGGATGGTAAGAATAGTGGATTCCCAAGAGAATGTGCTCCATGGAATGCCTAAACCATTGTAATGGGTCCATTGGTATCATGTGAATGATGTTCACGATACTTGGGAGTGGAATTCATGGGTTGAGAAAGAGTAGGCATTTTTGTTTTCTGATCATGCATCATGTTAACTTTCAGTGGTGGATTGTTTTCATTGTGGGAGAATTATCACATTAGTTTCCTTATCATTAGGTATTTTCTATTTTATTTATGTCATAAAATTTCCCCATTTCCCCCTTTAATTTTGGAGATAATGGGGTTTTTTTTGTGGTGAACGAACAAGGGACACAGTTAGCCACATGGTTTGTTAATCATGCAGACAAACTGTTCACACAATACAGGTCATAAAAAATTTTGGTATTTCCATTTTATCACATTAAAAATTAATCATAATTCAACCATCCCCTTCTCCATTAATCCCTCATAGCCACAAGAGGCCTCCAGTATCCCTCAAGATCCCCTGGCACCCATTTTTAAGGTGTTTTATTGTTGGAAATATCATGTATCATCATGTAAGTGGATTTCCATTTCATTCATTATTCTCTTTAGTGTTTCTTCCCTCCTTGTTGAATTTATTAATTTCTAGAGACTATATGTAAAGACCCGAAGCCTGACGTACATTGACATTACATTACTTTTGCGGAATACATAGTACATAACAAAAACACACACACAAGGACCGTAATAGTTTAGTGTCTTTGGAAACTCGTAACGTAATCTTCTAATCGTGGTGAAAGATCTTCAATATCTTCCATAAAGATCTTCCCTTTTTTTACCTAAAACCTTTCTTTATATCCTGGGGAAAAGAAAACATAAAAGGGTGAGCTCAAATGCTCAGTAAGGGTAAACAAAATAAATATCAATCAAATCATATTCATAAGAACATAACATTTTGGAAATCTTAACCTGCAAAAGAGAGCCTAATTTCATAACATGGGATAAATCATGGCAGTGAAATGTAATCACAATAATCATAATTAAAACATGAAACTTTGTGGCATACACAAATAATCATAGAGAATCATTTCTTGTTAGTCAAGACTCATTGCCAAGACCATCTTAGTGGACAAAGTCCCTTTCTGAATCGAGTAACCCTCGTTTCAGTCCTGTTTCACTGAACCGGTATAACCTACCATTTCAGACATTTCTATCTCATGAGATATAAAATCATTACCCAATTAATTGGAGGGAGATATAGGTCCCACCCATCTTATAATGAATCTTTTCTTACGTGTGCCACATAATCATTAAACATACATCATCGCATAACACATGTAACAAAAATGGAATTCTTGAAACATCATGACATCATAAAACAAACCATATAAGGTAAATGACTTCATAAAAATAATCCCCTCACAACATAATCAAATCAATGTAATAATAGGGATAAAAACAGAACATTTTATTATCTTATATGGAAAATAATTTTGATAAAACACTTGAACTCCATTCTTGAGGAAAATATCCTTTCTTCTTCAAAAACACTTTTCTTTTCTTAAAATGTCATAAAATTCTAAACTAAAAAAAGTTGATTAAAAATAAACATGAAAACTTGTAAAGGAATCTTCTTGGAAATAATGTTTTAAAAATCCATTCATGCCGTATAAGTTAAAAAAACATTCTTCCCGTACTTTTGTCAGAAAAGTCAAAAAGTACCTCGTATGAAAAACGACAAAAGATTCCTTTCATATCTATTACTAAAAACTTATCTAAGGGTAAAATTGGATTTAAACTATTGTAAGTGGATGGAAACAATATTATATATTGAAGTAACATGGATGTGGATGATAAAATACACCCCAGTAAATACTTACGAATAAACAATCTCGGATAAAAATGAGATTGTGATATTTCCCTTACCTTAGGTCCGACTTGCTTTGTGAGTGTCCGAACCTACTGTATATGATTTAAATAATGTCATTGACTTAGTACAGAATCAAATTCATTGTTATGATATCATATATGGTTCACTTATGACATTATATTACAAGTTCTATTGTAAATTCCATGTTAAAGAGCGTTTTGGGTAAAATTGTTTCATTTGTCATCCGTGTTTTGACTTGTAATTATTCATATGATTACTTAGATCATGATTACTTAATTCCAGAATATAAAACATGATTTATATATATATATATTTTCATAATATACATATATATAATAAATCAGTAAATGGAAAGAAATACACCGTTCATGGAGACGGTAGTCCGTACGTATGCATGAATGCTGTTTTCGTTTCCATATTGAATTGAATGGAATTAAGTAGATGACATACATATAAATATAAATAATTCCAGTATCATTATTAGGTCATATATTTCATTATTACTTATTATATATACTTTATAATCATTCATGAATGGTTAATCATTGAGAATGAATCTCATCGCGTCGTGGAGACGGTATTCCGTACGTACGCACGAGCGATGATATCGTTCCCATGGTCGTGGAATTGTGTTGAAGTGTATGTATACTATTTCAGTATCAATATCAATTTATAATAATAATATATAGTTACTCATTACACCTTTATACCCATCCAATTAAGGTGGTGGCGGGAAATAGATTACACCACAGCGTGGAGACGGTATTCCGTACGTACGCACGCGCGATGATTTCCTTTCTCCGTAGGATGGATAGAAGGTTAATTAGAGTTGTTTAATATTTATAATAACATATCAGTATATAAGAAATACTGATGTTATTAATTTATCATGAAACAACTAAAGAAGAAGAAGTTGAAGAAGAAAGAATTTGAAATGATCGGTAATGGATATTACCTCTTCTTTGGAACACCTCTTTGAATCCTCCACTTAGGGAACTAAGATTGGTCTTTGAAGAAGAGAAGGACCTCTAGGATTATTCTATGGAAGTGGAGAAGAGATTTTGGCAGGGGTTGGCCGAGCTTGAGTGCTCAAATTTGTGTTAGGAGGAGGGGGAGGAGGTGTCCTTTTATAAGGGAGGAGAGGGGCACCTTAGGAATACCTCAAAATATTATTTTATATTAATGTCAAAATCGTTTTATAATGGTTCCAAAGGGTCTTATTTCGAAGCTAAAGTGGGGATGGGTCGAAATACTATCAACCAATAGGATTTAGACAAGTTTAGGGTATTATTTTAACCTTATCAATTAGATTTAACTCTAAGTTAAATAATTTAACTTTTACCGTGTCTTTTTGTTTTCTTACACTATATTGTTAATAAACTTACTATAACATGCCAAACGAACCCAAAATTGTTTATTATTAATACATATATCCTTATCTAAGTCATTTGGCCGAACCTTAGATATTTAGGAATAAAATAACAATTAATAATATAATATTTGATTTAAAAACTATTTTGTGTCAATTTTGACACTATTTGATATATGATTTTTGTGAAAGTCATAACAGAATTATATGTTCGAACCAAGTTTATTAAATCAACAATAATATATCATAGTAACCTAGAAAATTAGTGGTATTCATAAAAAGTCTCAAATTACATTCATTTGAGCATTTATAACATCAATTATGTTAATATTTCCTTAAAAGGGTAATTACTGCATCATCGTTGTGTCATATATAAATTAATTTATTTAAAGTCTAAAAATTATAAATAAAATATCATTATGTAGGAAATCTTTTTATCTTTCTAATGAATATTTATAGTCGAATTTATCTTCTGTATAACCCCATATTAAAAATGTTTTAGTTATTAAACTTTGATTTTAACTATTTTAACTATTCATTAAATAATATTAAATGTCATAATCTAATCCAAGTGGACCTAAATGGTCATATTATATTCATAAGGGTGTTTTTGGTCGAATTACACTTATCCAATAGAATTAGGACATGTGTTAGGGTAATAGTAATATCATATTTACCCTTAGTTACCCTATTTACTATTAACCGTGGTAAATAAAAGTAAAAAGTTACTATTCACCAAAAATTATATTCATCTCATTGAACCACATTTTACTTACTGACATCAACCGTGTCTCTCGGATTTTTGAAATTCCATTCACAGAAGCGGTAAATTTAAGTTTTATGAAAAGTTCAGTTTTTTAACTACCACTTAGTAGTTTCACTATTCATCAAAAATTGATTTTTTTCAGAACAATGCCAAAATTTCATCCTAAGCTATATTTCATATTCCAAATTCAAAAATGAATTCTATTTTACCAAATTCATCACATAGAAGTTTCATTAATTAATTTTATAATTAAATCCCGCTGTTAAAATAAATAGCGTGTTTTTTTAAGAAACAATTTCTATCAAAAGATTGACACTTGATTATGTCTGGTTTAAATGTGAAATTACATCCAATGACCAACATTGTATTAAATTGTAAAAATATATTCTAAATATACTTTAAAATCACTCAAATTAATAATTTATCACTATTAATTATTTTGATTAAAAAATTTGTTTTTAATTATAATTTAATAATTTTCACTATTCATCAGAATATGAAAGTTATCCAAAAAGTACCAAAATTTCACCTTAGGATAAATTCGATATTCCGAATCCAAAAAAGAAGTCCATTTTGAGATCTAAAATTTCTAAAATTTTAAAAGGTGGTTATTACTATTCATAACGGCTAGTTATAATAATATTTTTAATAGCATATCGTTGTTTAGTGAAACTCGGTATTGCGTACTACATACGCTATCGAGGAAGGTCGCGATTGCGTGTAATGCAAGGCAAGTCAAGGATGCGTGTTATGCAAGCTCCTTTTGGTGTAGCGTACAACACAAGACATTAATAAAATTAAAAAGAATATTTTTCATAAAATCTCGGGCTGTTACATTCTACCCCCCTTAAAATGAATTTCGCCCTCGAAATTCTCCGGGGTTATAAATGGTTTACTATTCGAAATCTTATTTAATAGAAACCCACATCGTAAAAAGGAATATCAAAACCAATCTTTAAAAACAAAAGTATGAAACATAACGGTTACCCAAATAAACTAATCACTGGGTTTCCACATAGGTGAAAATATGGATATGGAAGAGAAATCTAACCATCATGTTCTGATGGAGAGTGGTAGAGAACATGACTATGGAAAATCCAGTAATCACAAAGCCATAAATTTGTGACGATCTAAGGTACCATCAGATTCATCAGATATAAGATCACTAGGACAACATTTTTGGTTTTCAAGATCGTTTCCCTAAAGTTAAAGAATTTGAATTAGAATAAATACTTACTTTATGTTGGTACAACCTCACTGTTGTTCGTGCCTTTAACAATTTCCACTTCATCTCTTAAATAAATGAAGTTGAATTTGTTATTCGTGAAGTGTTAGCAGATCATGTGACAGAATGACGGGTCATTCCATCTGTCTCAAAAGGTTAGCAAAATTTATATACATAAGTCGATCTATAGTGAGATTAATCATATATGGTTACTAAAATGGACTTATACTTTATATATCATACTGATTAATATAATAAAACTAGTTTCTACTAAACAGGGACTTCCTGTAGGCCAGTGGTAGGCGATAAAGGCCAGTCGCACTTCGGTTGTGGGTTCGATTCCCACAGCCTTGTCCGAAGTGATGGGCTGTTGCCCGTCCTACAGGTTGTCCTTTTTCTAAAACTACATTACTATAACATCCCATCAATAAAATCGAAAAAAAACTTCTATCCATAAACAATACTCACATATGTCCAACATAATCCATTCCAATCTTTAGGCTTATCCATAATACTACAATCCACTCTCACAACATAGTGAAAACGATTACCAGAGATTTAACACCATCGTCGATCCCCTTTTATCATAAGATATGTTTTGTTGGTCACATTCCAAACATTCAAAGTCCTTAATCATGTATTCTCTTGAAAACCTTAGTGAAAACATGAATGCAGTTAAAATTTAACACTTTCCACATACCAAAATCCTCAAAATTCTATATACTCAAACAATGATATCACTTAGTCCTTATATCAATCATGAGATCATGAATACTGTCAAACATTTCATTTTCTCCTTATCCCTTCATTATGTGCATAATATCTCAATCACTTTGAATACCACATTAGACCAATACATAAATATTCCAATACTCTATGATAGAACATTATTTTGGAATCCCATTACATAAACACTTAATCATTCCACCACATCGTTGTCATATTGAACATCGCCAATAGTGATCGCATGTGACTTCCCTTTGTCCTTTGCCTTCAGTGGTTGCTCATGTTGATCATCGCTAACCCTTGGATTAGGGCATTTATTAGCATAATGCCCCATTTCCTTGCACTTGAAGCATTGAAGTGTAGGTGGTGCGTTCTCTGCAGTGTTTTCTTCATTCACATCATTAGAATCCCTTTTTCCATTACTTCGACACTCAGCTGTTCGATGACCTTCTCTTCTACACTTAAAACATTTTCTAGTCCCATTAAGACAATCTCCACCATGCTTCTTTCCACACTTTGTGCATAAGGAAACATTCATCTTCTTTTCACCATTATTCTGAGATTTCTCCTTGGACTCTATCTTTCGTTTCTTTTCAAAACCATAAGATGGATATGTAACACCAACTTCCATTTCTACCTTGATAGTACACCGCACAATTTCTTCATAGCTACTGAAGTCTCTTATAGCTAATGCCCTTCGAAGACTTGGTTTTAAGCCACTGAAAAATTGATCAACTTTACTTTCAGGTTGGATGATAATGCCAGATGCATACCTTGAAAGTCTTGTAAAATTCGCTTCGTATATACCAACAGATTCATCATCCTTTTTCTTTAGTTCAAGAAATTCCTTCTCCATCTTTGTTCGAAGAATACGAGGGAATTACTTACTGAAAAACATGTTCTTGAACTCGTCCCATTCCATGGACTCAATTTCATCTCATTGCCTTGTATTCTTGATAAGATTCCACCATTGATCAGCTTCACCTTCCAAACGATATACTGCTAAGATTACTTTATCATGCTCAGAACATTGAAGAATTGAAAATAACTTTTCTGTGGTACTGATCCATTGTTCAGCATCAAGTGGATCAGAAGACCCACTGAAAGAAGGTGGACGTTGCCTCATGAAGGACTCAATAGAATATTGTTCCCTTATCTGCTCTTTTGGATGTCCAGAATGATTCATAGCTTGTGTAAGTATAGCAATAAGATTTTGCACTCCATCTCCCATAACATTTGTTTGTTCAGGAGGGAAATCATTACATTGCCCATTGCATTGATCAACACGGTTCCTTCGGGTTCCAGCCATCGTCTAAAACCCAAAAAGAATAGTGTGAGAGGAAAAAATCATGCTAGGGAAAACAACCTAATAAAGGGGGAGTATCCTCAATATCTAACTTCTTAGGTTAAATTCTAAGATCGTTACCGTAGTTCTAGGACTATATCCTATATGTATACTTATCCTTAGGGACATCCCTAGACATACCTTAGAAATATCTCTAGGGATCTTACTAATGTTCTCAGATCCTAGTTTCCAAAGGTTGATTAAACCTTTCCTCTGATACCAACTGTAAAGACCCGAAGCCTGACGTACATTGACATTACATTACTTTTGCAGAATACTTAGTACATAAAAAAACACACACACAAGGACCGTAATAGTTTAGTGTCTTTGGAAACTCAGAACGTAATCTTCTAATCGTGGTGAAAGATCTTCAATATCTTCCATAAAGATCTTCCCTTTTTTTTACCTAAAACCTTTCTTTATATCCTGGGGAAAAGAAAACATAAAAGGGTGAGCTAAAATGCCCAGTAAGGGTAAACAAAATAAATATCAATCACATCATATTCATAAGAACATAACATTTTGGAAATCTTAACCTGCAAAAGAGAGCATAATTTCATAACATGGGATAAATCATGGCAGTGAAATGTAATCACAATAATCATAACTTAAAACATGAAACTTTGTGTCATACACGCATAATCATAGAGAATCATTTCTTGTTAGTCAAGACTCATTTCCAAGACTATCTTAGTGGACAATGTCCCTTTCTAAATCGAGTAACCCTCGTTTCAGTCCTGTTTCACTGAACCGGTATAACCTACCATTTCAGCCATTTCTATCTCATGAGATATAAAATCTTTACCCAATGCATTGGAGGGAGATATAGGTCCCACCCATCTTATAATTAATCCTTTCTTATGTGTTCCACATAATCATAAAACATACATCATCGCATAACACCTGTAACAAAAATGGGATTCTTGAAACATCATGACATCATAAAACAAACCATATAAGGTAAATGACTTCATAAAAATAATTCCATCACAACATAATCAAATCAATGTAATAATAGGGATAAAAACAGAATCCTTTATTATCTTAGATGGAAAATAATTTTGATAAAACACTTGAACTCCATTCTTGAGGAAAATATCCTTTCTTCTTCAAAAACACTTTTCTTTTCTTAAAATGTCATAAAATTCTAAACTAAAAGAATTTGATTAAAAATAAACTTGAAAACATGTAAATGAAGCTTCTTGGAAATAATTTTTTAAAAATCCATTCATGCTGTATAAGTTAAAAAAAACATTCTTCCCGTACTTTTGTCGGAAAAGTCAAAAAGTACCTCGTATGAAAAACGACAAAAGATTCCTTTCATATCTTTTACCAAAAACTTACCGAAGGGTAAAATTGGATTTAAACTATTGTAAGTGGATGGAAACAATATTATATATTGAAGGAACATGGATGTGGATGATAAAATACACCCCAGTAAATACTTACGAATAAATAATCTCGGATAAAAATGAGATTGTGATATTTCTCTTACCTTAGGTCCGACATGATTTGTGAGTGTCCGAACCTCCTGTATATGATTTAAATAATGTCATTGACTTATTACAGAATCATATTCATTGTTATGATATCATATATGGTTCACTTATGACATTATATTACCTGTTCTTTTGTAAATTCCATGTTAAAGAGCGTTTTGGGTAAAATTGATTCATTTGTCATCCGTGTTTTGACTTGTAATTATTCATATGATTACTTAGATCATGATTACTTAATTCCAGAATATAGAACATTATTTATATATATATATATTCATAATATACATATATATAATAAATCAGTAAATGGAAATAAATACACCGTTCATGGAGACGGTAGTCCGTACGTACGCATTAACGCTGTTTTCGTTTCCTTATTGAATTGAATGGAATTAAGTAGATGACATAAATATAAATATAAATAATTCCAGTATCATTATTAGGTCATATATTGCATTATTACTTATTATATATACTTTATAATCATTCATGAATGGTTAATCATTGAGAATGAATCTCATCGCGTCGTGGAGACGGTATTCCGTACGTACGCACGAGCGATGATATCGTTCCCATGGTCGTGGAATTGTGTTGAAGTGTATGTATACTATTTCAGTATCATTATCACTTTATAATAATAATATATAGTTACTCATTACACCTTTATACCCATCCAATTAAGGTGGTGGCGGAAAATAGATTACACCATGGTGTGGAGACGGTATTCCGTACGTACGCACGCGCGGTGATTTCCTTTCTCCGTAGGATGGATAGAAGGTTAATTAGAGTTGTTTCATATTTATAATAACATTTAAGTATATAAGAAATACTGATGTTATTAATTTATCATGTAACAACTAAAGAAGAAGAAGTTGAAGAAGAAAGAATTTGAAATGATCGGTAATGGATATTACCTCTTCTTTGGAACACCTCTTTGAATCCTCCACTTAGGGAACTAAGATTGGTTTTTGAAGAAGAGAAGAACCTCTAGGATTATTCTAGGGAAGTGGAGAAGAGATTTTGGCAGCGGTTGGCCGAGCTTTAGTGCTCAAATTGGTGTGAGGAGGAGGGGAGGAGGTGTCCTTTTATAAGGGAGGAGAGGGGCACCTTAGGAATACCTCAAAATATTATTTTATATTAATGTCAAAATCGGTTTATAATGGTTCCAAATGGTCTTATTTCGAAGCTAAAGTGGGTATGGGTCGAAATACTATCAACCAATAGGATTAAGACATGTTTAGGGTATTATTTTAACCTTATCATTTAGATTTAACTCTAAGTTAAATAATTTAACTTTTACCGTGTCTTTTTGTTTTCTTACACTATATGGTTAATAAAATTACTATAACATGCCAAACGAACCCCAAATTGTTTATTATTAATACATATATCCTTATCTTTGTCATTTGGCCGATCCTTATATTTTTAGGAATAAAATAACAATTAATAATATAATATTTGATTTAAAAACTATTTTGTGTCAATTTTGACACTATTTGATATATGATTTTTGTGAAAGTCATAACAGAATTATATGTTCAAATAAAGTTTATTAAATCAACAATAATATATCATAGTAACCTAGAAAATTAGTGGAATTCATAAAAAGACTCAAATTACATTCATTTGAGCATTTATAACATCAATTATGTTAATATTTCCTTAAAAGGGTAATTACTGCACCATCGTTGTGTCTTATATAAATTAATTTATTTAAAGTCTAAAAATTATAAATAAAATAGCATTATGTATGAAATCTTTTTAGCTTTCTAATGAATATTTATAGTCGAATTTATCTTATGTATAACCCCATATTAAAAATGTTTTAGTTATTAAACTTTGATTTTAACTATTTTAACTATTCATTAAATAATATTAAATGTCATAATCTAATCCAAGTGGACCTAAATGGTCATATTATATTCATAAGGTTGTTTTTGGTCGAATTACACTTATCTAATAGAATTAGGACATGTGTTAGGGTAATAGTAATATCATATTTACCCTTAGTTACCCTATTTACTATTAACCGTGGAAAATAAAAGTAAAAAGTTACTATTCACCAAAAATTATTTTCATCTCATTGAACCACATTTTACATACTGACATCAACCGTGTCTCTCGGATTTTTTAAATTCAATTCACAGAAGCGGTAAAATTATGTTTTATGAAAAGTTCTGTTTTTTAACTACCACTTAGTAGTTTCACTATTCATCAAAAATTGATGTTTTTCAGAACAATGCCAAAATTTCATCCTAAGCTATATTTCATATTCCGAATTCAAAAATGAAGTCTATTTTACCAAATTCATAACATAGAAGTTTCATTAATTAATTTTATAAATAAATCCCGCTGTTAAAACAAATAGCGTGTTTTTTTAAGAAACAATTTCTATCAAAAGATTGACACTTGATTATGTCTGGTTTAAATGTGAAATTACATCCAATGACCAACATTGTATTAAATTGTAAAAATATATTCTAAATATACTTTAAAATCACTCAAATTAATAATTTATCACTATTAATTATTTTGATTAAAAAAGTTTTTTTTAATTATAATTTAGTAATTTTCACTATTCATCAGAATATGAAAGTTATCCGAAAAGTACCAAAATTTCACCTTAGGATAAATTCGATATTCCGAATCCGAAAATGAAGTCCATTTTGAGATCTAAAATTTCTAAAATTTTAAAAAGTGGTTATTACTATTCATAACCGCTAGTTATAATAATATTTTTAATAGCATATCGTTGTATAGTGAAACTCGGTATTGCGTACTAAATACGCTATTGAGGAAGGTCGTGATTGCGTGTAATGCAAGGCAAGTCAAGTATGCGTGTTATGCAAGCTCCTTTTGGTGTAGCGTACAACACAAGACATTAATAAAATTAAAAAGAATATTTTTTATAAAATCTCGGGCTGTTACATTCTACCCCCCTTAAAATGAATTTCGCCCTCGAAATTCGTCGGGGTTATAAATGGTTTACTATTCGAAAGTTTATTTAATAGAAACCCACATCGTAAAAAGGAATATCAAAACCAATCTTTAAAAAAAAGTATGAAACGTAACGGTTACCCTAATAAACTAATCACTGGGTTTCCACATAGGTGAAAATATGGATATGGAAGAGAAATCTAACCATCATGTTCTGATGGAAAGTGGTAGAGAACATGGCTATGGAAAATCCAGTAATCACAAAGCCATAAATTTGTGACGATCTAAGGTACCATCTGATTCATCAGATATAATATCACTATGACAAAATTTTTGGTTTTCAAGATCGTTTCCCTAAAGTTAAAGAATTTGAATTAGAATAAATACTTACTTTATGTTGGTACAACCTTACTGTTGTTCGTGCTATCAAAAATTTCCACTTCATCTCTTAAATAAATGAAGTTGAATTTGTTATTCGTGAAGTGTTAGCAGATCATGTGATAGAATGACGGTTCATTCCATCTGTCTCAAAAGGTTAGCAAAATTTATATACATAAGTCGATCTATAGTGAGATTAATCATATATGGTTCCTAAAATGGAATTATACTTTATATATCATACTGCTTAATATAATAAAACTAGTTTCTACTAAACAGGGACTTCCTGTAGGCCAGTGGTAGGCCATAAAGGCCAGTTGTACTTCGATTGTGGGTTCGATTCCCACAGCCTTGTCCGAAGCGATTGGTTGTCGCCCGTCCTATAGGTTGTCCTTTTTCTAAAACTACATTACTATAACATCCCATCAATAATATCGAAAAAAAACTTCTATCCTTAAACAATACTCACTTATGTCCAACATAATCCATTCCAATCTTTATGCTTATCCATAATACTGCAATCCACTCTCACAACATAGTGAAAACGATTACTAGAGATTTAACACCATCGTCGATCCCCATATATCATAGGATATGTTTTGTTGGTCACATTCCAAACATTCAAAGTCCTTAATCATGTATTCTCTTGAAAACCATAGTGAAAACATGAATGCAGTTAAAATTTAACACTTCCACATACCAAAATCCTCAAAATTCTATATACTCAAACAATGATATCACTTAGTCCTTATATCAATCATGAGCTCATGAATACTGTCAAACATTTCATTTTCTCCTTATCCCTTCATTATGCGCATAATATCTCAATCACTTTGAATACCACATTAGACCAATACATAAATATTCCAATACTCTATGATAGAACATTATTTTGGAATCCCATTACATAAACACTTAATCATTCCACCACATCGTTGCCATATTGAACATCGCCAATAGTGATCGCATGTGACTTCCCTTTGTCCTTTTCCTTCAGTGGTTGCTCATGTTGATCATCGCTAACCCTTGGATTAGGGCATTTATTAGCATAATGCCCCATTTCCTTGCACTTGAAGCATTGAAGTGTTGGTGGTGCGTTCTCGGCAGTGTTTTCTTTATTCACATCATTAGAATCCCTTTTTCCATTACTTCGACACTCAGCTGCTCGATGACCTTCTTTTCCACACTTAAAACATTTTCTAGTCCCTTTAAGACAATCTCCACGATGCTTCTTTCCACACTTTGTGAATAAGGAAACATTCATCTTCTTTTCACCATTATTCTGAGATTTCTCCTTAGACTCTATCTTTCGTTTCTTTTCAAAACCATAAGATGGATATGTAACACCAACTTCCATTTCTACCTTGATAGCACACCGCACAATTTCTTCATAGCTACTGAAGTCTCTTATAGCTAATGCCCTTCGAAGACTTGGTTTTAAGCCACTGAAAAATTGATCAACTTTACATTCAGGTTGGATGATAATGCCAGATGCATACCTTGCAAGTCTTGTAAAATTCGCTTCGTATATACCAACAGATTCATCATCCTTTTGCTTTAGTTCAAGAAACTCCTTCTCCATCTTTGTTCGAAGAATACGAGGGATGTACTTACTGAAAAACAAGTTCTTGAACTCGTCCCATTCCATGGACTCAATTTCATCTCTTTGCCTCGTATTCTTGATAAGATTCCACCATTGATCAGCTTCACCTTCCAAACGATATACTGCTAAGATGACTTTATCATGCTCAGAACATTGAAGAATTGAAAATATCTTTTCAGTGGTACTGATCCATTGTTCAGCAACAAGTGGATCAGAAGACCCACTGGAAGAAGGTGGACGTTGCCTCATGAAGGACTCAATAGAATATTGTTCCCTTCTCTGCTCATCTGGAAGTCCAGAATGATTCATAGCTTGTGTAAGTATAGCAATAAGATTTTGCACTCCATCTCCCATAACATTTGTTTGTTCAGGAGGGCAATCATTACATTGTCCATTGCATTGATCAACACAGTTCCTTCGGGGTCCAGCCATCGTCTAAAACCCAAAAAGAATAGTGTGAGAGGCAAAAATCATGCTAGGGAAAACAACATAATAAAGGGGGAGTATCCTCAATATCTAACTTCTTAGGTTAAATTCTATGATCGTTACCGTAGTTCTAGGACTATATCCTATATGTATACTTATCCTTAGGGACATCCCTAGACATACCTTAGAAATATCTCTAGGGATCATACTAACGTTCTCACATCCTAGTTTCCAAAGGTTGACTAATCCTTTCCTCTGATACCAACTGTAAAGACGAGAAGCCTGGCGTACATTGACATTACATTACTTTTGCGGAATACTTAGTACATAACAAAAACACACACACAAGGACCGTAATAGTTTAGTGTCTTTGGAAACTCGGAACGTAATCTTCTAATCGTGGTGAAAGATCTTCAATATCTTCCATAAAGTTCTTCCCTTTTTTTACCTAAAACATTTCTTTATATGTGTGCCACATAATCATAAAACATACATCATCGCATTACACCTGTAACAAAAATGGGATTCTTGAAACATCATGACATCATAAAACAAACCATATAAGGTAAATGACTTCATAAAAATAATTCCCTCACAACATAATCAAATCAATGTAATAATAGGGATAAAAACAGAACCCTTTATTATCTTATATGGAAAATAATTTTGATAAAACACTTCAACTCCATTCTTGAGGAAAATATCCTTTCTTCTTCAAAAACACTTTTCTTTTCTTAAAATGTCATAAAATTATAAACTAAAAGAATTTGATAAAAAAAAACTTGAAAACTTGTAAAGGAATCTTCTTGGAAATAATTTTTTAAAAATCCATTCATGCCATATAAGTTAAAAAAAACATTTGTCCCGTACTTTTGTCGGAAAAGTCAAAAAGTACCTCGTATGAAAAACGTCAAAAGATTCCTTTCATATCTTTTACTAAAAACTTACCGAAGGGTAAAATTGGATTTAAAATATTGTAAGTGGATGGAAACAATATTATATATTGAAGGAACATGGATGTGGATGATAAAATACACCCTAGTAAATACTTACGAATAAACAATCTCGGATAAAAATGAGATTGTGATATTTCCCTTACCTTAGGTCCGACATGCTTTGTGAGTGTCCGAACCTCCTGTATATGATTTAAATAATGTCATTGACTTATTACAGAATCATATTCATTGTTATGATATCATATATGGTTCACTTATGACATTATATTAACCGTTCTTTTGTAAATTCCATGTTAAAGAGCGTTTTGGGTAAAATTGATTCATTTGTCATCCGTGTTTTGACTTGTAATTATTCATATGATTACATAGATCATGATTACTTAATTCCAGAATATAAAACATGATTTATATATATATATATATTCATAATATACATATATATAATAAATCAGTAAATGGAAAGAAATACACCGTTCATGGAGACGGTAGTCCGTACGTACGCATGAATGCTGTTTTCGTTTCCTTATTGAATTGAGTGGAATTAAGTAGATGACATACATATAAATATAAATAATTCCAGTATAATTATTAGGTCATATATTGCATTATTACTTATTATATATACTTTATAATCATTCATGAATGGTTAATCATTGAGAATGAATCTCATCGCTTCGTGGAGACGGTATTCCGTACGTACGCACGAGCGATGATATCGTTCCCATGGTCGTGGAATTGTGTTGAAGTGTATGTATATTATTTCAGTATAAATATCAATTTATAATAATAATATATAGTTACTCATTACACCTTTATACCCATCCAATTAAGGTGGTGGCGGAAAATAGATTACACCACGGCGTGGAGACGGTATTCCGTACGTACGCACGCGCGGTGATTTCCTTTATCCGTAGGATGGATAGAAGGTTAAATAGAGTTGTTTCATATTTGTAATAACATATCAGTATATAAGAAATACTGATGTTATTAATTTATCGTGAAACAACTAAAGAAGAAGAAGTTGATGAAGAATGAATTTGAAATGATCAGTAATGGATATTACCTCTTCTTTGGACCACCTCTTTGAATCCTCCACTTAGGGAACTAAGATTGGTCTTTGAAGAAGATAAGGACCTCTAGGATTATTCTAGGGAAGTGGAGAAGAGATTTTGGAAAGGGTTGTCCGAGCTTGAGTGCTCAAGTTGGTGTGAGGAGGAGTGGGAGGAGGTGTCCTTTTATAAGGGAGGAGAGGGGCACCTTAGGAATACCTCAAAATATTATTTTATATTAATGTCAAAATCGGTTTATAATGGTTCCAAAGGGTCTTATTTCGAAGCTAAAGTGGGGATGGGTCGAAATCCTATCAACCAATAGGATTTAGACAAGTTTAGGGTATTATTTTAACCTTATCAATTAGATTTAACTCTAAGTTAAATAATTTAACTTTTACCATGTCTTTTTGTTTTCTTACACTATATGGTTAATAAACTTACTATAACATGCCAAAAGAACCCCAAATTGTTTATTATTAATAAATATATCCTTATCTAAGTCATTTGGCCGATCCTTAGATTTTTAGGAATAAAATAACAATTAATAATATAATATTTGATTTAAAAACTATTTTGTGTCAATTTTGACACTATTTGATATATGATTTTTGTGAAAGTCATAACAGAATTATATGTTCGAACCAAGTTTATTAAATCACCAATAATATATCATAGTAACCTAGAAAATTAGTGGAATTCATAAAAAGTTTCAAATTACATTCATTTGAGCATTTATAACATCAGTTATGTTAATATTTCCTTAAAAGGGTAATTACTGCATCATCGTTGTGTCATATATAAATTAATTTATTTAAAGTCTAAAAATTATAAATAAAATATCATTATGTATAAAATCTTTTTTTCTTTCTAATGAATATTTATAGTCGAATTTATCTTATGTATAACCCCATATTAAAAATGTTTTAGTTATTAAACTTTGATTTTAACTATTTTAAGTATTCATTAAATAATATTAAATGTCATAATCTAATCTAAGTGGACCTAAATAATCATATTATATTCATAAGGTTGTTTTTGGTCGAATTACACTTATCCAATAGAATTAGGACATGTGTTAGGGTAATAGTAATATCATATTTACCCATAGTTACCCTATTTACTATTAACCGTGGTAAATAAAAGTAAAAAGTTACTATTCACCAAAAATTATTTTCATCTCATTGAACCACATTTTACTTACTGACATCAACCGTGTCTCTCGGATTTTTGAAATTCCATTCACAGAAGCGGTAAAATTAAGTTTTATGAAAAGTTCAGTTTTTTAACTACCACTTAGTAGTTTCACTATTCATCAAAAATTGATGTTTTTTAGAACAATGCCAAAATTTCATCCTAAGATATATTTCATATTCCGAATTCAAAAATATAGTCTATTTTACCAAATTCATAAATATAAGTTTCATTAATTAATTTTATAATTAAATCCCGCTGTTAAAACAAATAGCGTGTTTTTTTAAGAAACAATTTCTATCAAAAGATTGACACTTGATTATGTCTGGTTTAAATGTGAAATTACATCCAATGACCAACATTGTATTCAATAGTAAAAATATATTCTAAATATACTTTAAAATCACTCAAATTAATAATTTATCACTATTAATTATTTTGATTAAAAAAGTTGTTTTTAATTATAATTTAGTAATTTTCACTATTCATCAGAATATGAAAGTTATCCGAAAAGTACCGAAATTTCACCTTAGGATAAATTAGATATTCCGAATCCAAAAATGAAGTCCATTTTGAGATCTAAAATTTCTAAAATTTTAAAAGGTGGTTATTACTATTCATAACGGCTAGTTATAATAATATTTTAATAGCATATCGTTGTTTAGTGAAACTCGGTATTGCGTACTACATACGCTATCGAGGAAGGTCGTGATTGCGTGTAATGCAAGGCAAGTCAAGGATGCGTGTTATGAAAGCTCCTTTTGGTGTAGCGTACAACACAAGACATTAATAAAATTAAAAAGAATATTTTTCAAAAAATCTCGGGCTGTTACACTATAGTTTCATCTATAGGGTTTAATATTGAGTTTTATGGATTAATCATCCTAATTAGGGATCATTTTAATGCTCTTGTGATGATTTTGTGGTGTTGTTGATGTTTTGCTCAAATTTTTATGGTTTTGACATCCCAAGTATGTGGTTTCCTATGTAATCAATATTAAATGATTTTTTTACTTTCATGAAAAATTTAGAATGTTCATTGCCTATTATAAGTGACGATAAATCAATTTTTGTAGATTTGATTAAGAGTTTTATTTTAATGTATTATTCTACATGAAATTGATTAGTTTTCATGTGTGAACCATGTTGTGTTATTTGCAGCCATTTTATAAATTTTTTAAATTAATTTCTAAAATTGTGCTAGGGATTCCAATTAAATTTTATTATTATATTGGTTGTAGTTTGGCATTAAAATAGGATTTATTGAATTCATTTTGTCTGAATTGAATTTTAAAAACTCTCAGAATTGTTTTATAAATGTTTTTTAGATATTATTAAACTGCATTAGTGGTGAAAAACATGTTTTTTTACTATTTGGTTTGTGCACGATTTACGCATGGGGATTTTATGTTCCAATGGTACTTTATAACATGTGGAACATTGATTGAGAATAAATTGGGTTGCAAGGGTTACTAGGATGGTGGACTAGGGCTAGTATGCTAGTGATTCAGAATTGGTTAAGGCTCGGTTTCACTTAGTGATATTGAAAATGGAAAGACAACTTGAATAATGATGATTCGATGGAAACCACTAGGACATTTGGGTGTCCCATCCTAGTAGAGTTTACATGAAAATGTAATTGTTGTGGTTCTAAGATATATTTCATTGAGATATGAGGTACCTTGGGCCCCATAGGTAGCTAGTGCCATGGGTTGTTTCCCATGATGGGTGCTCGTTGGTTATGTTGTACTTCAAATCAGAATACAATGTTTTTGGTTGGTAATTTCTACAAATTTTGAGTTTAATTTTTAAAAAATAATGAGAATTATTTGTTTATGAAAAAATGAAATCGTTTTAATTTTTATTATAATGTTTATATCATTGAATATTATTGGGGGGGAATCCTATTGGGATTGTGTATACTCCAAAATTACACCATTAGGTTCATGTAGACCTAGAAATGTTTTACCGAATTAAGGGAATATCCTTTGGAGATGGTTGTTCGAGTTTCTAGTCTCTTTCTTAGGTGTGGTGTTTTGGAGATGTCCTTATGGATGTGTCATATTTTTTTGTGGTGGACTTTGGGTTATATTTGATTCTCCTTTTTAGTTTTCTCACTCTTGGGATATGTTTTAGAACCATGTAATTCAATTCTAAATTATTTTATTGTTTTTTTGTTTTAATTTTCACATTCGGTTTATTTATTATTGTTTCTTGTTTTATGTTTCTAAAATGGGGTATATAATTCCCAAACATGTATTTATCATTCATGGGAATGTTTTCCTGTGAGGATAGGGAACTCCCTCTGAGAATATCCATGGATCAGGTCAGACACCTGTTAGATGGTGACCTCTCTTGGTTCATGACACTCTACAGAGAGACCATATCAATTATTAGGATATAGAAGTCACATTTCATATCCTGGATCAACCTTTGATCATCTCTTAGTTAAATTCATTCAATTATCACTCTATAGAAATAAACTCCATTATATATATCTTAATATCTGATCAGGGGGTGTTATTTGGTTGAAATCGTTGGGTAAATACGTGATATTAAACATTTTCCAATCATGCGGGAATATATCAATGTAATATCTGTACAATTTCCTAGTCTTCGCCCCTAGATCATTTGGATGAGTTTTCAATAGAACTCACTCCCCATGTTATGAATATATCAATTATTCATTATAGAATATACCCATTTAAACTTTATTAAATAATTAAAAAACTCTAGGTTAATCTAAATAAGGGTTTTAAATTCCCATGTGAATTACAATGGGATACACCAGTCCACTTTATTAATTAAAAAATATAGATCAATTCATCTCTAAATAAATTTCCATGAAATAAGTACGATCACGACCAAAAAAATGTATCATATACCATAGACTAATGACTTATTCAATCATTAGTTACCGGGTAAATACTTATTATTGTTTGAAACTCAATCTATAAATTCCCAATAAATTGTTAACAATAATGATATATTAAATATTCTATTTACAATATATATAAAAATTATGAATTTATAGTGAAATGATTCAGACTCACAAGTACACCCATGATTTTTTTGATCTAATGAATATATTCATTGAATATCAACATGATAAAATTAAGGTTATTTTATAAGTTATATTCTTATATATTACAATATGATAAAATATCATGAAGATCAACTGTGGATTGTTCTATGGATTTTGAGAATGGAGAATGTTTAATTTAAATTTATCCATTGAGAATTATTGCAAAAGAAAACCTCATTCTTCGATCAGGTAATTACCATATATGTAATATCAATAGACCCATAAAAGACTAATATTATTGAATAATTATCCAAAGAATGAAATGAAACATATATAGGTAGAATTATTTGGATTATGTGGATATCATAAATGATTTTTGAGAAATATTTAAATGTTTTCATGTAAACATAACATGAAAACTAGAAAGTGAGCCATGTTCATCTATATAGATGAGTGTGTAGATAATTTCCATCATATCAATGGATTATAATATTTCCTTATAAAAAATAAAATGCTGCTAGAGTATTAGTCATGTAAAATTAGGATTTATTCAATTAATTATTCTGTTATATATTTGAAAATAGAAGTGGTTATATTTTCATTGAATATATGGTCATACGATCTATAAAGTGAAATGTTTGAAATATGTACTAATCACATGATTATACTAAATATATTTACATGAAGGAAGTTGAACATGGTCTAAATGGGATGGTTGGATTTAATAAAAGGCTATATATTCATGACACATTACAGCACTATAAATGATATCATGGTAGTTATTTATCATAAAATGAAAGATCATTCTACCTCATATATTAAGTGGATTTAAAGTAACCGAATACAAAATTATTTTCAAAGGATAGAAATTGAAGTCATTATTGAAGGCTGAAATCCAATTTTCTCAGATGATAGATCTACTATCGATCCATTTATTGATCTAGGATGTACAATATGGGAATATGAATCTAAAAAGATGTCATCGAATATATTATAGTTCATCATAAATAATGATGGATTGATAGTATTTAGAAAATTAATTTGTGTTCCATAAAAACAATCATTAAAGATGGATATTATGATTGATGAACGAAGATCATTATTCTCAATCCTTCCTAAAATGTTAAATAATAATTTATATCTCATGAATCATTTATAGTGGGGAAACATGAATAGTGTGTTTTTATAGTCTGTATATTAATTCTTGGTAAGAAATATTGTTATAGAAAAATAATAAAGGTATAAAGGGATGATGAAACAACTATATATTCAAATATGGTAATAGGAAAACATCATTTTGGATTTTTTTTAAACATATCTATACTTTTAATGGATATAATTCTTTTTGGGTTATTGATTATCATCATTTAATGTTAGTACATTTCATTTATATTTTTGAATATTTCTCACTGGATCATATTTCCATGACATACATAATGTACGTTGTAATGTTATATTGAATACCACTCATAATTATTTCTAATAGAGATATGATGTTTAACCTGATGTTCTAGATATGTATTCCAAATTAATTAGATACATTCATACATCCAACTGAAAATTTTTATTAATGAAAAGACAAAGTAACAAACAAAGGATATGAGAAACAAAACAAGAGAAAAGAAACAAGGGAACATAGTCCCAGAGTGGCCACATGTAATGGAAAAAATAGAATATCCTGTAGTAAAATAAACCCCCTATAGTTTCAATAAATTAATCGAATGGATGCTAGTGTTATGGGAGCCTTGGTTTGCTATAGATGCAGGATGATTTGCAATAGAGTATATGACCATTATAATTATGTGAGTTATGAAGAATCCATGAATCAGTTTCAACATTATTGATAAAAATATTCCTCTGTTAGAAATGGGATAACCCTATAAGAAGTTATTTCGCCACATCGTTAGGTGGAGAGCCATTCCAATAATAGGAAGTGAAATCCAGCACAAGACTACTACAATATTCTTGAACCACACCCCTCCTCTCTTGTCTCCCACCAAACATGAACCATCCGAGTTAAGCTTGTATCCCAAGAGAAGTTGGAGCAACCATATCCATCTCCCATGTGGCCTATTTCCGAAGGAGTTAACAGGAGGAGCAATGACTGACAACAGCATCAACGAAGGATCCTCCCACATGTTTTGGATGAGTGTAACCAGGTCCACCAATAGATTTGGCATGATCATGATAAGGGATCTTGTTGTAGGAATTTCCCCTTTGATGAGAGATTGGTTCATAGATTTCCACAAACACCAACACCGTACAATAAATATCATTGTTCGTGCCATCATTTACATGTCCGGTAGATTTATCCAATGAAACCATCTATCACGGAATGAATCATCACCATACGAGCTGGAGAAGAACACTACGAGGGTTCCAATGAATGACCAGACATTATGGGCCCACTCACTTTAAATGAACAAGTGAACTGTTTTATCTTCACACTAACTACTACAATAGTAAAATCCATAGGCCATACTAATACCTGCCTTCTTGACATTCTCATATGTGTCCATAACATTATTTCTAATCTTCCATGTTAAAAAATTTTATTTTCAAGTGATATTATTGCACCAAACTATGGTATTCCGGATATCATAATATCCTTTTGGAGGTGAGAGGTTCAAAAAAATCCTTGGTAGAGAATCACCACTAGAAGAAAATAGTGAATATTCATGTGTAAGGGTCTAAGTTGATAATAATGAACTCAATGATACCATGATTTTCTATTTCCAAAGCCACATTGATGAATAAGGGGAGTAGAATGGATTCATTAAAGGAGATCAAGGGAGAAGAGAAACCTATAAAACAAATAAAATATCCTAACCAATAATTCCTCTAGAAGAAAATATTACCTCCCCCCACAATATAGCTGGAGATCAATTTAATGATGTTTATGAGTGTGTAAATCTTGTACCAGAAAGGGGATGCGTTACCAGCAATATACTCCCCATCACACACCCAACTGTATGAAATAGACTTCCCCCATAGGTTTTCCCTTCGATCACATCCCATTCATGATTGGAAAACGTATCGTGGAGCATGGAGTCAAGGATCCTCACATTACCCCCCTCTTGGGTAGGATTTTCTATTCATTACTAGAAAACCGAGAGACACATCCCTTCAGAAAGAGCATCCCACATGAAACAAGACAAGATATTACCAATAGTCATGTTGACACTTTTAGGAACAGTAGTGGAGCCACCACATGAATGGGGATGGATAAATGTACACAATTTACAAGTATAATCCACCCCCAAAGCAATGGATGTGGTTCTTCCATTTGATAACCCTAACTATGATTTTTTTCACAATATGATCAAAGCCACAAATCATAAATCTTCCATATGATATTGCAGTTCAGAGGTTATTCATCGTAAAGGACCCAAAATTCTCGTCAGGACTACTTGAATGAGAAGAGACCCTACAAGGTAGACACTTGTTAGAGACATAAGAGTTAATTTTAGGATTATTAATAATCTACCCACTATAGTTGCAATATTCATAAAAGACTTTTCTTAATAACATTAACAGATCTCCTTCCGCAATTAGTAAAAATAAAAGTATCATACTCCAATTTTTTTTGGGAAATTGAATGAAGGTTCAATTTATTGCGATAAGGGAGTAAGTCCCCTTTGCATAAACCCTTGTTAATGAGTTGACTATGAGTGACCTGTGCAAGAATGAATATTTAGGTAGATATTTGTACTCCATGCTGAAGCCCTCTGTTATCCTTGATGAAGCCATAAGTCTTTCCCTTGAAAAAGATAGCCACCCAGGAATAGATAAAGCATATGAAGATGATATCTGAGGTGTTATGAGAGAACCCCAACGTTGTAAGCACTCGATTAATGGAGCCCCACTCTATCCTATAATAGGTCTTATAAATATCAAATTTGATTTCCATATTTGATCCATCAATAATTGTTGTAATATCTCTCAAATGTTCATGATCCATGCCAATGGCCCCTTGTATGGAATGTCCCTTAGTAATCCCTTGTTCATCAATGGACGTCCATCAAAGAAGTAGTATGAAAAATATCAAGATGATGATACTATCTATGATATTTAAGGTAAAATTACACATACTCACTAGCCTATAATGCATGAGATAATAGGGGTCACTAACCTAAAAAATAATCACTAAGGTTGTAGCATAGGTGACCCTCAAAAGACTAAAACCCTGAAAGAAATCTTGAATAGTATCATTGATATCATCCTTAACCACCTCCCTGGCATCCCAGTAAAATGATCAAGGGATTCCATATGGGCTGGGGGAGCTCTGTGGATTGACATTCCTCAAGGAAGACATAATTTCTTCCTCTTCTCTAATACTTTATATACAATCATTATCTATGTTAGAGATAGAGGTGACCACTACTTCATAGATGGCTAAATTGCCACTAAGATACCCCATGGCATTCCTCGGGTTAGGATAATCCATGAGATCCCTAAAGAATGAATGTGCTCTGCTACCCCCATGAAACATTCATCCATGTATCTACCATCATCTAGAAGAATTATCTGTTTCATGGGACTAATTATTTCCTTCAAGAATGAATTAAATAAGGATATGTTCTTATCACCATCATGTTGTTTCATTGTCCTAGATATTTTTCAATCCACAAAATCTTCCTTAATAATAATATCCATCCATGAGAAATTTTTTAATGAGAGTTCTAAAATAATCGAGTCATTCCAATTAACATCATCACTAGATTCTATACTTTCGAAAAACATTTCATTACCGTCATATCTTGAATAAGATGAGAGAGATCATGGCCCATGCCCTCAACCCAAACGTCATCAATCATAGTTTTTTTGACCCTCAAACCATGAGTTCCCTTACATTGGGAAACATAGAGAAGTCATAGACGTTTGAAAGGAAACGTTCAAGCCGACTCTAACATTGATGAATTAGATTACGTCCAAGACGCCTCTCTTAGGAAATTCCCAAGGACCCTTCATCTCATTTAGATCAGTGATAACATTGATGTCCTCTCCAATGATCCTGTGAGAGTCTATCAGTTCAAAAGATCAATGTGATTTCCACAACCATTCATGAAATTGGGCGTCATAAATACCATAAATTAATTAATAAAACACACTATCACCAACCTATGTTACCTTTGTAGTGATGAACTAGTCAAACTGACAAATAGGATCGACCATGATTTACATAAACGAGAATAAACAAATGTCACCATTAACCGAATCTGATTTCATTGACCAATGGATATTGATCTTGTGACAAAAATATTGAATCTTAAATGGATTATTATTATTCTTGAGGAAAATAATTAAATCCAATTTGTTCATCCTAATATCTAAAGAAATGAAGTTTTATTTCACCAGGGTTCTGGGACCAAATGAGTTCTAGATGATTCGAGGTAACATTTAAACAATAAATGTCCTTGCTTTGGCCGTATGCACCATTGTATTTCTGAAGTGGGTGAAAAAAC
This sequence comes from Viscum album, assembly GCA_963277665.1. NCBI lineage: Eukaryota > Viridiplantae > Streptophyta > Magnoliopsida > Santalales > Viscaceae > Viscum > Viscum album. Next base: position 606,179,189 of record OY728122.1, read on the forward strand.
ACTCCCTCATATATCTTATTTTCAATCAGGTAAAACTATAGGAGTCAATGTAGGGGGATACTTTGCAAGTGGAGCGACAATGGGAGTCATTCTGATGGTCATACCTCTCCCTGCATTTGTAGGGAAACAGGATTGATGGTTCGGTCTAGCAGGGTCCATAGGCTCTAATCCATCTTATTATGGTACACTAGAATCATTCTACACAATTATGTCAATGGTGGATGAAAGAACCATTCAATTAATGGAAGATATGACAATATCCTACAAAATTGATTTAAAAGGAGGTTGAGATCTACATTTTACCTTGATAAAAATATTAAATAATAAATGTTTATATTCTAAAATTAAAATGGAACTATATGAGGATATTTTTGGGAGGAGGTGAAAATCATTAACATGTTGGAATGAAGTTGGAGACCATTTAATAATTGGAGTAAATCCAAATCCAAAAATGAAAATGAATATTTAATCCATTCAATTCAAAATTAATACTTCATAGATTAAAATATCAATAATTACAATTAACAAGGATAAATGGAATTTGAAATTGGGGAAAATTTATGTTTTTTTTAACACCCCAGTCTTCCATGGCGCACTTCTCTTTGAATAATATAGTAGCGTGTGTTGTACGCAACAACGAGATTCGAACACACTGCGACCAATCAAAGTAGCTGTTATGAATAGTAATACCCTATTTTTGAAATTTTATAAATTTTATATCTCAAAATGGACTTCATTTTTTATTCATAATATCAAAATTATCCTAGGGTGAAATTTTGGTACTTTTCGGATAACTTTTATATTTTTATGAATAGTGAAAATTACTAAATTTTTATTATAAAAAACTTTTTTAATCAAAATAATTAATTTTGATTTTTTTTGAATTTGAGTGGTTTTAATGTATATTTAGAATATATCTTTACCATTTAATACAATTTTGGTCATTGGACAAAATTTCACTATTAAACCGGACATAAACAAGTGTAAATCTTTTGATAGTAATTATCTCTTAAAAACACACTTTTTGTTTTAACAACGGGAATTAATTTTAAATTAATTTCTGCAACTTTTGTGTTTTTAATTTGGTAAAATGGATTCCATATTTGGAATAATGATGTCCAAATTTTATAAATAGGTAACTTTTATTTTTAGAGATTTTGAATAATTACTTCGGAAAATATATTATTTACCATGGTTAAAGGGTAAATCCGGTAAATAAGGGTAAACAAATAATATTATAATAATAATAAATTTCCCTAAAACATGTCCTAACCTTATTGGTTAATACAGGTCCAACTATGGGCATCGTTTTTCGATTTTTGGACCCCATGGATCTACTTGTAAGTGATAAGGAAACATTATATTAATTAAGTTAAAATAAATACAAAAATGACATAAGCATATATCTTTTAGAAAAACAATTTTTACATAGGGTTATATATGTTGGATTTTTAACTATAAATATTCATTAGAAAGATAAAACTATTTCCTACATAATGATATTTTATTTATAATTTTTAGACATTTAATAATTAATATTATTTATGACACAATAATGATGCATTTTTTTCCATATTAATCAAAGAATCAAATAATTGGTATTATAAATGTTAAAATAAATTTAATTTGAAAGTATTGATGAAATATATAAATTTATTGGTTAATATGAAATTATATTATTTATTAAATGAATTTTTTTCGAATTATTAAAGTTGGTAAGACTTTAAAAAAAATCAATTATTTAATAGTGTCAAAATTGACATAATTGAGTTTTTAAAACAAATATTATATTATTAATTTATATTATATTCTTAAAAATCTAAGGATTGGAAAGATGACTTATATAATGATATGTGTATAATTAATGGGCCACTTGGGGGTCTCAGGGATGTATATAGTATGTTTATTAACAATATAATATAAAAATACAAAGTGACATGGTAAATGTCCAACTAATTAACTAAGAGTTAAAACTAAAAGATAAGGTTAATATAATGACCCAAACCTGTATAAATTTTATTGGTGGAAATTATTTTAACCCATACCCTCCTTAGACCTTTTATAATCTTCTTTGGAGTCGTTAGAAACCGAATATGAATTTATTATAAAATAATATTTCTAGCTTTTCCAAAGGTGCCCCTCACCCCTCTTATAAAAGGGAACTCCCACTTCTCACTAATTCACATATTACAAGACTTTTGGCTCGGTCAACCCCTTCACAAATACTCTCTCAACTTCCCTAACTTCAACCTAGTGGCGTTATTTTGATCATAAATCCAACCTATGGATCCCTTTGGATCAAATAGAAAGGAAGAACCCGAAGAAGAGGTAATGATTTCACCACCCTCTTTCAAGTTCCTTTCTTCTTCCACTTCATTTTTATTTGTTTTTTCCATTATAAAATAATAAATCCATTATATTCTATATACTGTGATGTTATTATAATCTTGGTAAAACCAAATACATTATTCTATCCACCCTTTTAATGACATGTCACCATATGTGTGTACGTAAGGCTTACCGTCTCCACGTCGTGGTGTAATTGTTATTCAATACATTATTATTTGGATGGGTATAATAATGATGTGTATTTGATAAATATAACATGAAAATGATTATTTATATATTTTATACCATCCAATTATATATTATATTAATATCAAAAGAAGGATATTTTCGATCGTGCGTACGTATGGATTACCGTCTCCACGACTCGATGGGATTCATTTCCAAGTTCACCATTCATCGATGATTATAAATATATATATTTTACTAATAAGTATGTAATATATGAAATAATAATTCTACTAGAGATATATATATTTATATATATAAGTATTTATGTACTTACATATATCTTATTCACTTACTTCCGTTCAATACTATATGAAAACAGAAACAACGTTTATGCGTACGTACGGACTACCGTCTCCATAAACGGTGTTTTCCATTTCATATATACGTCTATTATAAATTTTTATATTTTAAATATATATGATAAATAAATCATGCTTTATATTCTGGAAGTATTTAAATCATGATCTATGTGATACAATCAAGAGTAACAAGTTAAAACACGTACGATAAAGAAAGAGATTATTAACCGAAATATCAATATAACATGGAAATTATTATTAAATGGGTAGTATAATGTCATAAATGAATAATGTATGATATCATAAATATTAATATGGTTATGGTATATTTTAATAACATACTATAGTCATCATAAAAGAGGTTAAACATACCCTCGACTAAAGGAAAGTGCAAGGTAAGGGGTTTTCATCTCACTCTTTATTCCAGTGAGATTCATGCCATATTGGCAATATTACCTTTTGTGTGGTGTATTTACTGCCCATAATTGTATTTTTTGTCTAATAAACTTTAATGTATTTGTATTTACCTATTTATTGTATGATACCTCTTTCATGGGTTGTATGTTTCATAAATTACCAAATTGGTAAGGGTTTATTTCACAATCTCTTCATTATCCGAGGTTGTTTATATGTAATTATATACATGGACCTCTTTATGATCTAGATCCATGTTTTCTAAAAATTTATTTCAAAAAATTGTTACTATTTTACAGAATATGGGTTAAAGTAATTTATACCCTTGTTTGACTTTTTTATAAGAATTTTATTTAAGAATCTTTCCATCGTTTTCCAAACAAGGTCCTTTTTAAACTTTTCGAGAGAATTAAGTTAAGAATGTGTTTTTTACATAGATGGAGAGTGAGGATATTTTCCACCATTATAAAATCATTGAAGCTTCCTTTAAATTCTTATAAGAATATATTCAAATTAAATGTTTTCTTTTATAATTATGTGACTTTTATATGATTTCAAAATAACAAATTTCTCCCACAAATAGTTTTGATTTCATCTATGTCAACATCCTTTGATAACATTTACACTAGTTTGAAGTTTATTTATTTTGATACCAATCATCCATATTTTATTTATGGTTTTGTGATATTTTTGACTATGGATGAGTTATTTTTATTCCATTAATGGTTTATGATTAATGTTTTGGCATTTTGTATGCTAGTTTTAATATGAATGCTTATGTTATATTTAATCCACTTCTTAAGATGAATTTGATGGACTAGTATGTTCCGGGATGGGGACCAGTAAAAGTAAGCACTTCGGGTTGGGGTTTGGTTACAGAAGACCCTCCTGGTTGGTTTCGGGTTATTAGAGGATCTCCGGGTTGGTGTCCGGTTATTAGAGGCACTCCGGGTTGGAGTCCAGTTATTAGAGGCACATCGGGTTGGAATCTGGTTACATAGGCTCTCCGGGTTGGGTTACGATTATAGTTATCCCTTAGGTCTTGGCACGAGGCCCTGATATAGAAATTAATGTTCCTCATTTTTTATTCCATCATTATGAAAGTGGTTAGTGATATTTCAAGTGATTATTCTACTAGTAAAATATCCATGTGAATTAGTAAATGGAATTACTTCATTTAATTTTTTTCCATATTATGTTGAATTTCATGTTTGAAATGGATTTTTTAGTTATAAATTGCCTTAAATGTTTATGCTTATTTATTAATGTTTCCGTTGTATTGTTATCCTTACTGAGAATCTGATCTTACCCCTTTCTATGTTTTATTTTCCCCAGGATTCGAAGAAGTGTATTGTGATTGATATTCATGGTTAATCCAAGGGAATAATGGCATTCATACTGGATTATTTATGTTATTTTTAATGTTATAAAATGTAATGTAACATTGTTGTTTGTAATCTATTTTCCAAGGTTGCTAAACTGATCGGTCCATCAGGACTTGATTTTATGTAATCATGACAATGTTTTAAAATAATGCACTGACTCTCGGTAACTGGGGTCGGGGAATTACAGTTGTTATTAGAGGAAGTATTGCAATAACCGTGGAAACAAGATTTATATAAACTCTGATTAGAGAAGATATCCCTATGATAGACTTTGAGGATTTTTATAGAAGAACATCCTAGAATTTTGTTATTGTAGAGATTTTGTGATTTCTCCGAACAATAAATCCTTGTATGGATACAAGCAGGTAGAGGTGGATCTGGAACAGATGTGCCTAGGGGTAAAACCCAAAAACACCACATTGAGCTAGACTCAAACATGAACTGGTGCACGAAAATGGGCCTTGTGGCACTCTTGGTTACGACACTCTTGGCGGATATGCTTAGGATAATTATCATTTTATTTACAAACCATTATAAATGGATTATGAGAATATACTTACTCAAAGATATCATTTTTATGATTATGGATTATATACACAAACTTTTTAATTTATGTTATGTTTTTTACTTGTTCGGGATTAGGTATTTCTATTCATAAACTAATATTGTGTATGCCATTTTTTAGAAATGGTTCTCAGTAGAAGGAATGAGAACTCCAGCAATTCGCATGATCCAAAGAGTATGAATGATCATATCTTTCATGGTCTTAAGCCAAAATTTAGAAGGGAAATAGTCTCCCACGTATTATTATCATATGAAGAAATAGTATCATGTGTTGATAAGATAATTAAAGAATTATCAGAGTCCAATATCTTTGATGGGGAGCCAGAGAAGGAAAGAATCACCTTTGAAAATGCTTGAAAGGAATGGGAGTATGTTATAAGTGTGGAGAAAATGGACACCATGTACGTGACTGAAAGGGTAACAAAAAGGTTTCAAATGTATAATGCTTCATCTACAAGGAGTTTGGACACTACGTGAACCAATGTCCCAGTCATCAGACTATGATGCAAATGATGATATGGGATAATAATCAAGTTTTGATTCTACCACAAATGAAGTGAAATGACTAGTGTTCTTATGTTGTTATTTTGTAATTATTTAATTTTATTGCTGTATCAATGATGTTCTGGAAATAAATAAGGATTTTACTACAGAAATATTTCATTGAGGATTTGAGATTTTTTGGTACTAAGAAAAGTTACTCTACAATGATTCAAACTTTTTGTAAATTACATGGTTGAAGGAAAGATAAATGTTAAAATGCTGTTAATATTGAGGTACTGATTTTGGAATAAGATATGGTCGATTTGGGTAAATTATAATGGATATTCTTGAATACCTTGAAACTGATTAATGATTTTTCATCATTGGAGTTTACAACATTTTTGATAGACGGAGTATATCAAGTATTCTATAAATAATAATGGAGCATGAATGTAATCAGTATGGTTTAATGGTAATTCAGGATGTCACCATGTTTTAAAATTATACATAGTGAAGGTGTTCACATGTTATTACATGGAAAAAAGGATATTCATTTTGTTTAACTTCCCTATAAATTTTGGACTATGAGTTTGGATAGTAGTATTTTGGATAAGTCTAAATGTTGGAATGGAATAAGTTTGAAAGGATTTTTTTTGGGTTTTTATAAAAGGACATCACGCATACCGTGTGACATCCTGTCGCGTCGATCAAAGCTGCAGGAATCAAACCCATAACCATAGTGCGATTGGGATTTATCACCTACCACTGGACTACGTGAAGTCCATTGATTGTATAATGTAGTTTCTTTTTTTAATGGGTCTGATTTGTGAATTATACATTCATTATATTTGGAACCCTATATGATTAAGATAAATAGATTATTTTTGAGTTGTATTATTTTTTGGGGTGAATGATGAGTTTGTGGAAGAAATTTATTAATTGATAAAACTCTAATTGTAAATTAAGTATATATCCTTCATATATTATACAATCTATAAATAAATTTTTCAACATTAAGAAAAGGAACTAATTTTTTTTTTCCTAGATGGTACCTTAGATCATCACAAATTTATGGATTCGGGATTGTTGGACTTTTCATAGACATGTTATCTACCACTCTTTATTAGATATTGATGGTAAGATTTCTCTTCCATATCCATATTTTCCTACATGGAACCCTAGTTTGTGTTATTTTTTGTAACCTTCATACATACAAATGTATATTTTAAATAGATGACTCATCAATTCATTTTTTGATGTGGGATTTCAAATAAGATATTTTGAAACGTCAACCCCAAGTTTCCAATACCGAGCATAAATTGCAAGGACACATTTTATTGAAGGAGGGAATAATGTAACACCCCAAGATTCCATGGTATGCTTCACTTTGAATAATACATTAGAGTGTGTGGTAGGCAACTTCGAGATTCTAACACACTCCGACCAATCAAAGTAGCCATTATGAATAGTAAAAACCACTTTTTGAAATTTTATAAATTTTATCTCTCAAAATGGACATCATTTTTGGATTTTTAATATCTAAATTATCCTAGGGTGATATTTTGGTACTTTTCCGATAACGTTTATATTTTGATGAATAGTGAAAATTACAAAATTTTAATTAAAAACATCTTTTTTAATAGAAGTAATTAATAGTGATAAATTATGAATTTGAGTAGTTATAAAGTATATTTGGAATATAATTGTACCATTTAATACAATATTTTTCACTGGACATAATTTCACAATTAAACCGGACATAAACAAGTGTCTATCTTTTTATAGTTATTATCTCTTAAAACATGCTTTTTGTTTTATCAATGGAAATTCATATTAAATTAATTTCTTCCACTTCTATGTTTTGATTTTGGGAAAAAGGATTCCATATTTGGAATCAGGATGTCCAAATTTTGTAAATAGGTATCTTTTATTTTTAGAAATTTTGAATAATTACTTTGGTAAATATTTTATTTACCATGGTTAAAGGGTAAATCTGGTAAATAAGTGTAAAAAAATAATATTATAATAATAATAAATTACCCTAAAACATATCCTAACCTTATTTTTTGATACATTTCCAACCATGGGAATCTTTGGGTCTATTTTGGGACCCCATGGATCCACTTGTAAGTGATAAGGACACTTTATATTAATTAAGATAAAATAAATACAAAAATGTAATAAGAATATATCTTTTAGCAAAACAATTTTTACACAGGGTTATATATGTTAGATTTTCAACTATCAATATTCATTATAAATATAAAAAGATATACTAAATAATATTATTTTATTTATAATTTTTATACATTTTATATTTAATATTATTTATGACACAATAATGATGCAGTATTTTCCTTATTAATGAAAAAATAAAGTAATTTGTATTATAAATGTTAACATAAATATAATTTGAATGTTTTGATGACATTCATGAATATTATTGGTTAATATTACATTATAGGATTTCTTAAATGAGTTTTTTTCGAATTTATAAAGTTTTTAAGACTTTAAAAAAAATCAATTATTGAATAGTGTCAAAATTGACATAAATGAGTTTTTAAAACAAATATTATATTATTAATTGTTATTCTACACATAAAAAATCTACGGTTCGTCCAAAGGACTTATATAATGATAGGAGTATCAATCATGGACCACATGGGAATCGCATGGATGTATATAGTATGTTTATTAACTATACGATATAAAAATACAAAGTTACACAGTAATTGTCAAACTAATTAACTAAGAGTTAAAACTAAAAGATAAGATCAATATAATGACCCAACCCTGTCTAAATTATATTGGTTGATATTATTTCGACCCATCCCCACCATAGAATCTTATTAATCCACTTTAGATCCATTATAAACTGAATATGAATTTATTATAAAATAATATTTCTAGCTTTTCTAAAGGTTCCGCTCACCCCTCTTATAATAGGGCACTCTCCCTTCTCAGAAATTCACACATTCAAAGCCTTTTGGCTTGGACAAACCCTGCCCAAATACTCTACCAACATCCCAGACTTCAACATAATGGCCTTATTTTGATCATAAATCCAACCTATGTATCCATTTTGATCAAATCAAAAGGATGAACCCGAAGAAGAGGTAATGATTTCATCACCCTCTTTAATGTTACTTTCTTCTTGCACTTCATTTTTTTTGTTTTTTCCATTATAAAATAACAAATCAAGTATATTCTATATCCTTTGATGTTATTATAATCTTGGTAAAACCAAATTCATTATTCTATCCACCCTTTGAATGACATTTCACCATACGTGCGTACCTATGGATAACCGTCTCCACGTTGTGGTGTAATTGTTATTCAATGCATTATTATTTGGATGGGTATAATAATGACATGTATTTGATAAATATAACATGATAAGGATTATGTACATATTATATACCATACAATTATATATTATATTAATATCAAAAGAATGATATTTCCACTCATGCGTACGTACAGATTACGGTCTCCACGACGCGATGAGATTCATTTCCAAGTTCACCATTAATCGACGATTATAAAAATACGTATTACTAATAAGTATGTAATATATGACATAATAATGCTACTGGAGATATATATATATATATATATTTATATATAAGTATTTATTTACTTACATATATCTTATTCACTTCTTCCATTCAATACTATAGGAAAACCGAAACATCGTTTATGTGTACGTACAGACAACCGTCTCCATAAACAGTGTTTTCCATTTAATATATACGTGTATTATAAATATTTATATTCTAAATATATATGATAAATAAATCATGTTATATATTCTGGAAGTATTTAAATCATGATCTAAGTGATACAATCAAGAGTAACAAGTTAAAACACGAACAATAAAGAAAGTGATTATTACCCGAAATATTAATATAACATGGAAATTATTATTAAATGGGTAGTATAAATTCATAAATGAATAATGTATGATATCATAAATATTAATATGGTTCTGGTATAAGTTAATAACATTCTATTGTATTAATATGTGATGCTAAACATACTCTCGGCTAAAGGAACGTGCAAGGTAAGGGGTTTTCATCTCACTCCTTATTCCAGTGAGATTCATGCCATATTGCCACTATTACCTTTTGTGTGGTGTATTTACTGTCCATAATAGTATTATTTGTTTAATAAATATTAATTTCTGTGTATTTAAATAATCATTGTATGATACTTCTTTCATGGGTTGTATGTTTCCTAAGTTACCAAATTGGTATATGTTTATTTCATAATATCTTTATTATCCGAGGTTTTTTATACGTAATTATCTTCTCGGACCTCTTTCTCATCCACATCCATGTTTCATAAAAATGTACATCCAAACATTCTTACTATTTTAATGATTATGGTTTAATGTCATTTATACCCTTGTTTGAATTTTTATAAGATGTTTATAAAGGAATCTTTCCGTCATTTTCCAAACATGGTCATTTTTATCCTTTTTGACAGAATTGGGGTAAAAATGTATTTTTTTAACTTATACGGTGGGTGCGGCTATTTTCCACCGTGATAAAGTCATTGAATCTTCCATTACCATATTATAACTATATTTTAAAATTAAATGTTTTCTTTTATAATTATGTGACTTTTAAATGATTTCAAAATAAGAGATTTTTCCCTCAAATAGTTTTGATTTCATCTATGTCAACATCCTTTGATAAATTTTTCACTTGTTTGAAGTTGATTTGTTATGATACAAATATTAAATATTTTATTTATGGTTTTGTGATCGGTTTGACTATGGATGAGTTATTTTTATTCAATTAATGGTTTATGATTAATGTTTTGGAATTTTGTATGCTAGTTTTAATACGAATGTATATGTTATATTCCATCCTCTTCTTAAGATTAATGTGTTGGACTAGTATGTTCTGAGTTGGGGACTGGTAAATGTAATCCCTCGGGTTGGGGTCCGGTTACAGCAGACCCTTCGGGTTGGTGCCTGGTTATTCAAGGCACTCTTGGATGGGGTCTAGTTATTAAAGTCCCTCAGGGTTTGTGTCCGGTTATTAGAGGTACTTCGGGATGGAGTTCGGTTACAGAGGCTCTCATGGTTGGGTTCCAGTTACAGTTATCCCTCAGGTCTTGGTATGAGGCCTTGGCACAGAAATTAATGTCCAGCATTATGCATTCTATCATTATGAATGTGGTTAGTGATATTGCATGTGATTATTATACTAGTAGAATATCCACATGAATGAGTAAATGGAATTAGTTGATTTTATTTTATTTTCCATATTATGTTGAAGTTCATGTTTAAAAGGCATTTATTTTAGTTATACATTTCCTTAACTGTTTAATCTTATTTATTAATATTTCTGCTGTATTGTTATACTTACTGAGCATCTGAGCTCACCCCTTTCTATGTTTTATATTTCCTAGGATTCCAAGAAGATTATTGTGATTGATAATCGGGGTTAATCCAAGGGAATAAAGGCCTTCATAAAGGATTATTTATGTTGTATTTTATGTTATTAAATGTAATGTAACATTCTTGTATGTAATTTATTTTCCAAGGGTTCTAAACCAATCGTTCTTTCATGACATGATTTCTTGTAATCATGCCATTATATTAAAATAATGCACCGACTCTGGGTAACTGGGGTTGGGGAATTTCAGTTTCAATGAGAGGAAGTTTAGATATAACCATGGAAACTATATTTATATATACTATTATTAGAGAACATAGCCCTAAAATAGAATTTGAGGATTAGTATAGAAGAACATTATATAATTTTGGTATTTTAGTGATTTTGTGAGTTTTTCGAGCAATACATCCCTGTCTGGATACTAGCAGGTAGAGGTGGCTCTAGCACAGATTTACCTAGGGGTAAAAATAGAAAACACTGCCTTGAGGTAGACTCGAACGAGAAATAGTTCACGACAATAGGCCTTGCTGCACTCTTGGTTAGGACACTCATGGGGGATATGCATAGTATAATCCTCATTTTCATTACAACCCACTATAAAGGGATTATGAGTATATACTTACTCAATGAAAACATTTTTATGATTATTAATTATATTCATAAACTTTTTATTTTCTGTTAAGTATTTTACAAGTTCAGGATTAGGTATTACTATTCATAAACTAATCTACTGTATTCCATTGTTTATAAATGTTTCCCAGTATAAGGAATGAGAACTCCAGTAATTCTCATGATCCAAAGAGTAAGAAAAATCATATCTTTCATGGTCGTAAGCCAGAATATAGAAGGGAAAGTGTCTCCCATATATTATCATAATATGAAGAAATAATATCATGTGTTGATAAGATAAGTAATCAATTCACAGAGTCATATGGCTTTGATGGGAAAATAGAGAAGGAAAGGATACTAGATTGAAGGGCAGATAATGTGAATAAGGTAAAGAAGGATTTTACCATATTTGATAATAGTGGAAAGAATCACCTTGGAAAATGATTTAAGGGAATGGGAGTATGTTATAAGTGTGGAGAAAAAGGACACCAAGTACGTGACTTCAAGGGTATGAAAAAGGTTTCAAATGTACAATGATTAATCTTCAAGGAGTTTTGATACTACGTGGACCAATGTCCCAGTCATCAAACTATGCAACAAATGATGCTATTGGATAATAATCAAGTTTTGATACTTCAACAAATGAAGAGGAATGACTAGTGTTCTTATGTTGTTATTTTAGAATTATTTCATTTTAGTGTTGTATAAATGATGTTCTGGAAAAAAATAAGGATTGTACTATAGTACTATTTCATTGAGGATTTGCGATTTTATGGTACTAAGAAAAGTGAACAGAGAGTCAAACTTTTTGGAAAGTACATGGTTGAAGGAAAGATAAACCTTAATATTTTCCTAATATTGTGGTAATTATTTTGGAATAACATATGATTGATTTGGGAAAATTATAATGGATATTCATGAATACCTTGAAAATGATTAATGATTTTTCATCATTGGGGTTTACAACACTTTTGAAAGAATGAATATTTCCAGTATTCTATAATTAATAATGGAGCACGAATGTAATCAATAAGGTTTTATGGTAATTCACAATGTTACCATGTTTTAAAATTATTCATGGTGAAGGTGTTCACATGTTATTACATTGAAAAAAGGATCTTCATTATCTTTAACTTCCTTATAAATTTTGTACTATGAGTTGGATAAGTCTAATGGTTGGAATGTATTATGTTTGAAAGGTTATTTTTGGATTTTTATAAAAGGACAACACGCAGACCTTGTGACAACCCGTTGTGTCAGACAAAGCTGTGGGAATCGAACCCACAACCATAGTGAGAATGTGATTTATCGCCTACCACTGGACTACGTGAAGTCCCTGGATTGTATAATGTAGTTTCTTTTTTTAATGGGTCTAATTTGTGAATTATACATTCATTATATTTGGAACCCTATACGATTAGTATAAATAGAGTATTTTTGAGTTGTACAACGTTTTGTGGTGAAATATGAGTTTGTGGTATAAATTTATTAATTTATAAAACTCTAATTATAATGTAAGTATATCTCCTTATGATCTTATCAAATCTCATAAATAAATTCCTCAACAACAAGAAAAGTAACTTAGAAAATTTTTTTGTCCTATATGGTACCTTAGATCATCACATATTTATGGCATTGAGATTGTTGGCCTTTTCATAGCCATGTTTTCTACCACTCTCCATCAGATATTGATGGTTATATCCTTCTTCCATATCCATATATTCCTACATGGATCCATAGTATGTGTTATTTTCGGTAACCTTCATACTTACCACTCTTTCTTTTAAATAGAGGCCTTATTAATTCATTTTTCGATGTAGGATTTCAAATAAAATATTTTGAAACGTCAACCCCATGTTTCCAATACCGAGAAAAAATTTGCGTAGATGAAATTTATTGATGTATGGGAGAATTAAACACCCCAATCTTCCATGGTACGCTTCTCTATGAATAATACAGTAGCATGTGTTGTACGCAACTTTGAGATTCTAACACACTACGACCAATCAATGTAGAGGTTATGAATAGTAATACCGACATTTTGAAATATTATAATTTTTATCTCTCAAAATGGACTTCATTTTTGGATTTGGAATATCTAAATTATCCTAGGGTGAAATTTTGGTACGTTTTAGATAACATTTATATTTTGATGAATAGTGAAAATTACTAAATTTTAATTAAAAACTACTTTTTTAATAAAAATAATTAATAGTGATAAATTATGAATTTGAGTGGTTTTAAATTGAATTTATAATATATTTTTACAATTTAATACAATTTTGGCTATTAGACATAATTTCACAAATAAACCAGATATAAACAAGTGACAATAATTTGATAGTTATTATCTCTCAACAACACGCTTTTTCTTTTAACAACGGGAATTAATTTTAAATTAATTTCATCCACTTCTGTGTTTTGAATTTGGAAAAATGGATTCCATATTTGGAATCAGGATTTCCAAATTGGGTAAATTGGAATATTTTATTTTTAGACATTTTGAATAATTACTTCGGTAAATATTTTATTTTCCATGGTAAAAGGGTAAATCCAGTAAATAAGGGTAAACAAATAAAAATATAATAATAATAAATTACCATAAAACGTGTCCTGACATTATTGGTTGATACATTTCCGACAATTGGCATCTTTGGGTCGATTTTGGGGCCCCTTGGATCCACTTGTAAGTGATAAGGACACTTTATATTAATAAAGTTAAAATAAATAAAAAAATGACATAAGAATATATCTTTTAGAAAATAATTTTTTACATAGGGTTATATATGTTGGATTCTGGACTATAAATATTAATTATAAGGATAAAAATATATCGCACATACTATTATTTTATTTATAATTTTTAGACATTTAATAATTAATATTATTTATGACACAATAATGATGCATTATTTTCTTTATTAATGAAAGAATCAAATTATTGGTATTATAATTGCTGAAATAAATATAATTTGAATGTTTTTATGACATCCATGAATTGTATTGGTTAATATGACAATATAGTATTGCTTAAATGAATTTGGTTCGAATTAATAATGTTTTTAAGACTTTAACAAAAATCAATTATTGAATAGTGTCAAAATTGACATAAATGAGTTTTTAAAACAAATATTATATTATTAATTGTTATTCTATTCCTAAAAATCTATGATTCATCCAAAAGACTGATATCATTATATATGTTTCATTAATGTACCACTTCGGGGTCGATTGGATGTACATACTATGTTTAATAAAAATTTAATATAAAAATACAAAGTGACATGGTAAATGTCAAACTAATTAACTAAGAGTTAAAACTAAAAGATAATGTTAATATAATGACCCAAACCAATCTAAATTCTATTGGTTGAAATAATTTTGACCCATACCCATCTTAGAATTTTAATAATCCACTTTGGAGCCATTATAAACCAAATATTAATTTATTATAAAAAAAATATTTCTAGCTTTTCCAATGGTGCCTCTCCCCCCTCTTATAAAAGGGAACCCCCCTTCTCACTAATTCACACATTCAAAGCCTTTTGGCTCGGCAAACCCTGGACCAAATACTCTTTCAACATCCCTCACTTTGACCTAGAGGCCTTAGTTTGATCATAAAGACAACCTAAGGATCCCTTTTTATCAAATCAAAAGGAAGAACCCCAAGAAGAGGTAATGATTTCACCACCCTCTTTCAAATTTCTTTCTTCTTCCACTTAAATTTTATTTGTTTTTTACATTATAAAATAATAACTCCTGTATATTCTATATAATGTGATATTATTATAATCTTCGTACAACCAAATTCATTATTATATCCACCCTTTGAATGACGTGTCACCATACGTGCATACGTACGACTTACCATCTCCACATCGTGGTGTAATTGTTATTCAATACATTATTATTTGGATGGGTATAATAATTATTTTTATTTTATAAATATAAAATGATAAGGATTCAGTATATATTATATTCCATCTAATTATATGTCATATTAATATCAAATGAATGATATTTTCACGCGTGTGTATGTACGGATTACCGTCTCCACGACGCGATGAGATTCATTTCCAAGTTCACCATTCATCGACGATTATAAAAATATATATTACTAATAAGTATGTAATATGTGACATTATAATGCCACTAGAGATATATATATTTATATATATAAGTATTTATGTACTTACATATATCTTATTCACTTACTTTCGTTCAATACTATATGAAAACAGAAACAATGTTTATGCGTACGTACGGACTACCATCTCCATAAACAGTGTTTTCCATTAAATATATATGTCTATTATAAATTTTTATATTTTAAATATATATGATAAATAAATCATGCTTTATATTCTGGAAGTATTTAAATCATGATCTATGTGATACAATCAAGAGTAACAAGTTAAAACACGTACGATAAAGAAAGAGATTATTAACCGAAATATCAATATAACATGGAAATTATTATTAAATGGGTAGTATAATGTCATAAATGAATAATGTATGATATCATAAATATTAATATGGTTCAGTGTTCATGCCATATTGCCACTATTACCTTTTGTGTGGTGTATTTACTTCCCATAATATTATTATTTGTGTAATAGAATTTAATTTATGTGTATTTACATAATCATTGTATGATACCTCTTTCATGGGTTGTATGTTTCCTATGTTACCAAATTGGTAAGTGTTTATTTTAACAATCTCATCATTATCTGAGTTTGTTTATACGTAATTATCTATTGGGACCTATTTATCATCCACATAAATGTTTCATAAAAATTTATATAAAAAAGTCTTACTATTTTAAAGAATATGGGTTAAAGTCATTTATACAGTTGATTGAATTTTTAAAAGAGGATTATAAAGGAATCATTCTGTCTATTTCCAAACAAGGTCCTTTTTATCCTTTTCGACAGAATTAGGGTAAAAATGTATTTTTTAACTTATAGGAGGGTGCATATATTTTCCACCATTATAAAATCATTGAATCTTCCCTTACACGATTATAAGAATATTTTAAAAGTAAATGTATTTTTTTATAATTATGTGACTTTTAAATGATTTCAAAATAAGAGTTTTTTCCCTCAAATAGTTTGGATTTCATCTATGTCAACATCCTTTGATAAATTTTTCACTTATTTGAAGTTGACTTATTATGATACAAATCTTCCATATTGTATTTATGGTTTTGTGATATGTTTGACTGTGGACGAGTTTTTTTTTATTCCATTAATGGTTTATGATTGATTTTTTGGCATTTCGTATGCTAGTTTTAATTCCAATGTTTATGTTATATTCCATCCTCTTCTTAAGATTAACGTGTTGGACTAGTAAGTTCTGGGTTGTGGACTGGTAAAAGTAAGCCCTACGGGTTGGGGTCCGGTTACAGCAGACCCTCCGAGTTGGTTTCCTATTATTAGAGTCTCTTAGGTTTGGAGTATGGTTATTAGAGGCGCTACGGGTTGGTGTCCGGTTTTTAGGGGCACTCCGGGATGGAGTCCGGTTACAGAGGCTCTCTGGGTTTGGTTCTAGTTACATTTATCCCTTAGTACTTGGCACAATGCCTTGTCATAGAAATTAAAGTCCATCATTATGCATTCTATCATTATGAAAGTGGTTAGTGATATTTCATGTGATTATTCGACTAGTATAATATCCAAGGGAATTAATAAATGGCATTACTTTGTTTTATTTTTTTTCCATATTATTTTGAATTAAAATTTTTGAAGGATTTTGTTTAAGTTATACATTTCCTTAAATGTTTATTCTTATTTAGGAATTTTTCCAATGTATTGCTATCCTAACCATGAATCTGATCTCAGCCCTTTCTAAGTTTTATTTTTCCTAGGATTCCATGAAGTTTATTGTGATTGATATCCAGGGTTAATCCAAGGGAATAATGGTGTTCATAATGGATTTTTTGTGTTGTTTTTTATGATATAAAATTTAATGTAACATTCTGGTATGTAATCTATTTTCCAAGGCTGCTAAAATGATCGTTCCTTCGAGACATGATTTCTTGTAATCATGCCAATGTATTAAAATAATGCACCGACTCTGGGTAACTGGGGTCGAGGAATTACAGTTGGTATCAGAGGAAGTTTAGAAATAACCATGGAAAATAGATTTATATAAACTCTTATTAGATCACATAGCCCTATGATAGAAATTGAGGATTACTATATAAGAACATCCTATTATTTTGGTATTGTAAATATTTTGTGAGTTTTCCAAGAAATACAGCCCTATCCAGATACGAGCAGGTAGAGGTGGCTCTGGTGCAGATCTACCTAGGGGTAATACTTGAAACACCTATTTGAGCATGACTCGAATGGGAACTGGTGCATGACAATATGCCTTGTTGTACTCTTGGTTATGACACTCCCGAGGGATATGCTTAGGATAATTCTCGTTTTCTTTAAAAACCATTATAAAGGGATTATGAGTATATACATACTCAGACAAAACATTTTTATGATTATGGTTTATATCCATAAACTATTTAATCTATGTTAAGTGTTTTACAAGTTCAGGATTAGGTATTTCTATTCATAAACTATTATAGTGTATGGCATTATTTAGAAATGGCGCCCAGTAGAAGGAATGAGAACTCCAGCTATTCACATGATCCAAAGAGTAAGAAAGATCATATCTTTCATGGTCTTAAGCCTGAATTTAGAAGGGAAGCAGTCTCCAACGTATTATCATCATATGAAGAAATAGTATCATGTGTTGATAAGATACCTATAGACTTCTTGGAGTCCTATGGCTTTGATGGGAAACTAGAGAAGGAAAGGATGGTAGAGAGAAGGAAAGATAAAGGAAATAAGGTAAGGAATGATTTTCCCATATGTGATAACTGTGGAAAGAATCACCATGGAAGATTCTTGAAGGGACTGGGAGTATGTTATAAGTGTGGAGAAAAAGGACACCAAGTACGTGACTGCAAGGGTAAGAAAAAGGTTTAAAATGTACAATGATTCATCTGCAAGGAGATTGGACACTACGCGAACCAATGTCCCTGTCATCAGACTGTACCGCAAATGATGCTATTGGATAATAATCCAGTTTTGATACTACCACAAATGAAGAGGAACAACTAGTGTTCTTATGTTTTTATTTTAGAATTATCTCATTTTATTGTTGTATCAATGATGTTTTAGAAATAAATAAGGATTTTAATTCAGTAATATTTCATTAAGGATTTGAGATTTTATGGTACTATGAAAAGTGACTCTACAACAAGTCAAACGTTTTGGAAATTACATAGATGAAGGAATGATAAACATTAATAGTTTCCTAATAATGAGGTACTGATTTTGGAATAAGATATGATTGACTTCTATAAATTATAATGGATATTCTTGAATACCTTGAAACTGATTAATTATTTTTCATCGTTGGATTTTACAACATTTTATATAGAAGGATTATATCCAGTATTCTATAAAGAATAAGGGATCATGAATTTAACCAATAACGTTTTATGGTAATTCAGGATGTTACCATGTTTTAAAATTATACATGGTGAAGGTGTTCACATTTTATTACATGGAAAAACGGATCTTCATTGTGTTTAAGATCCTTATAAATTTTGGACTATGAGTTTGGATATTAGTATTTTGGATAAGTCTAAAGGTTGGAATGGATTATGTTTGAAAGGTTATTTTTGGGTTTTTATAAAAGGACTTCGTGCAGACCGCATGACAACCCATCGCGTCGTACAAAGCTGTGGGAATCGAAACCACAACCATAGTGCGATTGGGATTTATCTCCAACCACTTGACTACATGAAGTCCCTGGATTGTATAATTTAGTTTATTTTTTAATGGGTCTAATAAGTGAATTATACATTCATTATATTTGGAACCCTATACGATTAGGATACATAGAGTATTTTTGAGTTGTATTATGTTTTGGGGTGAAATATGAGTTTGTGGTAAAAAATTATTAATTGATAATACTCTAATTATAAAGTAAGTATTTCTCCTTATGATATTAGCCAATCTCATTAATAAATTCCTCAACATTAAGAAAAGTAACTTAGAAAAAAAATGTTCACCTAGATGGTACCCTAGATCATCCCAAATTTATGGCTTTGGTATTGTTGGCATTCTCATAGCCATGTTCTCTACCACTCTCCATTAGATACTAAAGGTTATATTTCTCTTCCATATCCATATTTTCCTACATGGAACCCTAGTATGTGTTATTTTCGGTAAGCTTCATACTTACCACACTTTATTTTAAATAGATGCCTCAATAATTCATTTTTCTATGTGGGATTTCAACTAATATATTTTGAAACGTCAACCCCATGTTTCCAATACCGAACATAAATTATGAGAAAACAATTTATTGAAGGAGGGGAGAATGTACCACCCCAATCTTCCACAGTACGCTTTGCTTTGAATAATAAAGTAGCGTGTGTTGTACTCAACTTCGAGATTCTAACACATTGCGACCAATCAAAGTAGATGTTATGAATAGTAATACCCAAGTTTTGAAATTTTATAAATTTTTTCATTCAAAATGAACTTCATTTTTGGATTCGAAATATCGAAATTAGCCTAGTGCGAAATTTTGGTACTTTTCGTATAAATTTTATATTTTGATGAATAGATTAAATTACAAAATTTTAATTAAAAACAAATTTTTTAATCGAAATAATTAATAGTGATAAATAGTGAATTTAAGTGGTTTTAAAGTATATTAAGAATATATTTTTACCATTTAATATTATTTTGGTCAGTGGACATAATTTCACAATTAAACGGGACAAAAACAAGTGTCAATCTTTTGATAGTTATTATCTCTTAAAAACACGTTTTTTGTTTTAAAAACGGGAATTATTTTTAATTTAATTTCATCCTCTTCTGTGCTTTAAATTTGAGAAAATATATTTCATATTTGGAATCCAGATATCAAAATTGTGTAAATTGGTAACTTTTTTTAGACATTTAGAATAATTACTACGGTAAATATTTTATTTACCATGGTTAAATGGTAAATCCGTTAAATAAGGGTAAAAAAATAAAATTATAATAATAATAAATTACCCTAAAACGTGTCCTAACCATATTGGTTGATACATGTCCATCAATTATCATCTTTTATTCGATTTTGGGAACCCATGGATCCACTTGTAAGTGATATGGACACTTTATATTAATTAAGTTAAAATAAATAGAAAAATTACATAAGCATATATATTTTAGAAAATAAATTTTTACATAGGGTTATATATGTTGGATTTTGGACTATAAATCTTTATTACGAAGATAAAAAAATATCCCAAATAATAGTTTTTTATTTATAATTTTTAGACATTTTTAATTAATATTATTTATGACATAATAATGATGAAATATTTTCCGTAATTAATGAAAGAATCAAATTATTTGTATTATAAATGTTAAAATAATTATAATTAGAATGTTTTGATGAAATCCATGAATTTTATTGGTTAATATGACTATATTGGATTGCTTAAATGAATTCGGTTCGAATTAATAATGTTTTTATGACTTTAAAAAAAGTTATTGAATAGTGTCAAAATTGACATAAATGAGTTTTTAAAACAAATATTATATTATTAATTGATATTCTATTCCTAAAAATCTAGGGTTTAGCCAAAGGACATATATCATGATAGGTGTATCATTAATGGACCACTTCAGGGTCGATTGGATGTATATAATAAGTTTATTAACTATATAATATAAAAATACAAAGTGAAATGGTAAATGTCAAACTAATTAACTAAGAGTAAAAACTAAAAGATAAGGTTAATATAATGACCCAATCATGTATAAATTCTATTGGTTGATATTATTTCAACCCATACCCACCTTATAATTTTAATAATCCTCTTTGTAGCCATTAGAATCTGAATATTAATTTATTATAAAAAAATATTTCTAGCTTTTCCAAAGGTGCCCCTCACCCCTCTTATAAAAGGGCACGCCCCCTTCTCACTAATTCACATATTCAAAGCCTTTTGGATTAGACAAACCCTACCCAAATACTCTCTAATCTTCCCTCAATTCAACCTAGAGGCCTTCGATTGATTATAAAGCCAACCTAAAGAGCCCTTTTGATCAAATCAATATAAAGAACCCGGAGAAGAGGTAATGATTTCACCACCCTTTTTCATGTTCTTTTCTTCTTACACTTCCATTTAATTTGTTTTTTCAATTCGAAAATAATAAATCATGTATATTTTATATAGTGTGATTTATATATTCCTGGTACAACCAAATGAATTATTCTATCCACCCTTTTAATGACATTTCACCATACATGCGTATGTACGGCTTACCGTCTCCACATCGTGATGTAATTGTTATTCAATACTATATTATTTGGATGGTTGTAATAATGATGTGTATTTGATAAATATAACATGATAAGGATTATTTATATATTATATACCATCCAATATTATATTATATTAATATCAAAAGAATGATATTTTCACTCGTGTGTACGTACGGATTACCATCTCCACGACGCGATGAGATTCATTTCCAAGTTCACCATTCATCGATGATTATAAAAATATACATTACTAATAAGTATGTAATATATTCCATAATAATGACACATGAGATATATATATTTTTATATATAAGTATTTATGTACTTAAATATATCTTATTCACTTTCTTCCGTTCAATAGAATATGAAAACAGAAATAGTGTTTATGCGTACGTACGGACTAGCATCTCCATAAACGGTGTTTCCATTTAATGTATACGTCAATTATAAATTTCAATATTCTAAATATATATGATAAATAAATCATGTTTTATATTCTGTAACTATTTAAATCGTGATCTAAGTGATACAACAAGAGTAACAAGTTAAAACACGCAAGATAAAGAAAGCGATTATTACACGAAATATTAATATAACATGTAAATTATTATTAAATGGGTAGTATAAAGTCATAAATGAATAATTTATGATATCATAAAAATTAATATGGTTCTGTTATAATTAAATAACATACTATAGTCTGCATACAAGAGGCTAAACATACCATCTTCTAATGTAAAGTGAAAGGTAAGGGGTTTTCATCTCACTCCTTATTCCAGTGAGATTCATGCCATATTTCCACTATTACCTTTTGTGTGGTGTATTTAATGCCCGTAATTGTATTCTTTGTGTAATAAACTTTAATTTATGTGTATTTACATAATAATTGTATGATTAGTCTTTCATGGGTTGTATGTTTCCTATGTCACCAAATTGGTAAGTGTTTATTTCACTACCTCATCATTATCCAAGGTTGTTTATACGTAATTATCTAATGGGACCTCTTTATCATCCACATCAACGTTTATTAAAAATTTATTTCAAAACATTATTACAATTTTACAGAATATGGGTTAAAGTCATTTAATCCCTTGTTTTAATTTTTATATGAAGTTTATAAAGGAATCTTTTTGTCGTTTTCCAAACAAGGTCTTTTTTACACTTTTCGACCAAATTAATGTAAAAATGTTTTTTTAACTTATACAGCGGGTGTGGCTATTTTCCACCATAATAAAATCTTTAAAGCTTCCCTTAAAAGATTATAAGAATATTTTAAAAGTAAATGTTTTCTTATATTATTATGTGACTTATAAATGATTTCAAAATAAGAGATTTTCCCCTAAAATAGTTTTGATTTCATTTATGTCAACATCCATTGATAAATTTTTCACTTTTTTGTAGTTGATTTATTATGATACAAATCATTCATATTTTATTTAAGGTTTTGTGATATGTTTGACTATAGATGAGTTATTTTTATTTCATTAATAGTTTATGATCAATGTTTTGGCATTTCGTATGCTAGTTTTAATACGAATGTTTATGTTATATTCCTTTCTCTTCTTAAGATTAGTGTGTTAGACACGTATGTTCCGAGTTGGGGACCGGTAAATGAAAGCCATCCGGTTTGGGGCCCGGTTACAGAAGACCCCCCGGGTTGGTGTCCATTTATTAGAGGCACTCCAGGTTGGTGTTCGGTTATTAGAGGCACTCCGTGTTGGTGTTTGATTATTAGACGCACTCCAGGTTGGAGTCCGGTAACAGAGGCTCTTCGGGATGGGTTCTAGTTACAGTTATCCCTTAGGTCTTAGAATGAGGCCTTAACACAGAAATTAAAGTTCAGCATTATGCATTCTATCATTATGAAAGTGGTTAGTGATATTTCATATGATTATTTGACTAGTAGAATATCCTATTGAATTAGTAAATGGCATTACTTCATTTTTTCCCATATTATGTTGAAGTTCAAGTTAAAAGGGTTTTGTTTCAGTTAAACATTTCCTTAAATGTTTATGCTTATTTATGAATGTTTCTGAAATATTTTTATCCTAACTGAGCATCTGAGCTCACCCCTTTCAATGTTTTATTTTTCCTAGGATTCCAAGAAGTGTATTGTGATTGATATTCAGGGTTAATCCAAGAGAATAATGGCGTTCATAAAGGATTATTTATGTTGTTTTTTATGTTATAAAATGTAATGTAACATTCTTGTATGTAATCTATTTTCCAATGATGCTAAACCAATTGGTCCTTTGGGACTTGATTTCTTGTAATCGTACCAATGTATTAAAATAATGCATAGACTCTAGGTAACTGGGGATGGGGCATTACATTTTTAAATACCACTCTTTAATTGGGTTATGCGATTTTGGAAGATCTAAATTTTTATCTTTTATATATAATGGTTCTTTCAATATTCTTGACTTTTTTGGGATGATAACTTATCTTATTGAACATCCCTAGAACCTCTCCCAAATTTAAATTTTTTCCATAAATAACTTATAATGAAGTATATACCTAAGCCTTCACATGCTATAAATAAATATAGTATAATTTGATCAAGATCACACTTATGTGGAATAATCAGAATAAATATTGGATCATTGAGATAAATTACTATGAAACAAGTCAACTTCCATGATTAAATTTCAATGGAGGAATCATATGAGAGTGGAAGCAATAGGGGAAATTGATGATGTAATGAAGTTGATGTATCATCATTTTATTATTAGAGTGATGAGATCTGATGAGAAAAATTATTTTATATGGGGTTATAATATAGCACAAAATAATTTCATTATAAAATTTTCATTTAAATAAATAATATGATAAATATATCATTTTACGTGAAACATATATGTTAAATGAACAAGGATATATTTGGATGAAATTAAATATTAAAATACAATAAAAAAATTAATATATTTTTAGAAATCAATATGAAACATCCTTAATAAAACAAAAATATTAATACAACACAAGTAAATGAAATTTCCTCCAAAATTTAATACTTCCCCTATCGGTTTTTATTGATTATTACACCAATGATTAAAAAAAATAGAATAATTAATAAAATTATAACGATAATAGACATGTCAAGATAGAAAAAAATAAATAGGTATATTTTTTAATGGATGGTATAGGCTTCCTTCCTAGAACTATAAGCTAAGAAAAATAAAACCAGTATTTTAGAGATGGGAAAAGGGAAAATATTAATGGGAGAACCAGTAGGTTTGATTGGTATAGGTTTGGTATAGAAGGGTTCTCTTCATAAGTTGGTTATGATGGAATTTTATATAAATTTTAATTCCATAGTGTACAATGTTTTCAATTTAAAAAGAAATTTTAACAAAATGTGAAATTAATGGAAGTGTGATGTTTTCTATTCAATAAATCCCTCATACCTACATTGATATATTGGTTTATAGTATAATTTATTCCCTTACAACTTATTTAATCCAATGTTTTTTAAATTTTAAATATATCATGGTAACATGATTTTTTGGATGATAACATATATTTGAGATTAAAAATACAATTAAACCATAAAATAATTTTGGAATACTAATTACATATTTGGACTATATATATTATTATTCAATTTCTGAATATAGGAAAATTTATGTTAAAATTGTAACATTAAATATATGAAAAATTATATATATAGAAAATAAATTTATAAAACAAATGTTCTCTTTATAGTATATCATTTAAATTAACTATAAAATTAATAATAATAATTTTTTTTCATCAAATAATTAAATTAAATTTTTCATTAAAATTAAACTAATTTAATTTACTAATATATAAATTCCCAATAGTTAAAAAATAGTTTATAAAAAATATCACCTTCTAACAAAAATTAATTTCATCCATATTATATTAATTATTCATCCTATAAATTTATTTATCTGTCTAAATATCAATTATATTGGTAATTATTTTACTTATTTATATAGTTTTAATTAGTGTTTCGATCTCTAATGTAGAAAATGAGGAAAAATAATTTATGTGTGTTTCATTTTTATTTAATTGTGTTTTTATTTCACTATTAATTTTCATTATGATATTTCATGTTTCATTCTTAGAATGTTTTAATATTTAACTTAAATTATTATATTTCATCATAATAAAATTTATAACTCTTCATTTTAGATTGATATTACATATGATATAAGCTATTAAATAATGTATTTATTTATAGTGATTATAAATAATAAAATTTTGTTTGGATATATTATTACCCCTTAAAAAAAGTCACTCTTGATTATATATTACTATATGGAATACATATGATGTAGATTATACCTCATTATAGCTTTGGGTTATCTGGTTTCATCCATAAACTTAGGATTGATCTATTGAAAATTAATTATTTCTGTGGTTTATTTCATTGTACATTATGAATATGATACAATTTTTCTTTCGGTTGTTCCTTATATAGTGATAATTTTCTAGTTACACTATATATGAGTTTAGTATATGTGAGATATCTAGTATGTACTCTCAAAAAATATATATATGGATTAAATCATTCAATCAGGTGATGATCGGGGGAAGTGAAATTTGATAATCTACAATTCCATCATGATCATGGATTATGAAGGGGACAATTTAAATTGGGATCAACAGTCCATTATTAATGAATCTCATGACCCTCCATCATGAAGATATTTTAAAGAAAACATTATCTCCAACATCAATCATCAAATCTCAGCAATCATTACTAGCATTTCTCATCAGTAAACTCAAGTTACATTTAATGTTCCACTGAAGGGTTTAAATATCCTATTCCATATCTGCAGTACTGTATTTACAAAAAAATTTATTCTCTCACACATCATACCAAATTGATGGATTTATTCAATACTTCCCACTAAGATCCTCCCAAGGATACATTTGATTGCTATAAAATACACTATTTTTTTAAACACATCCAAGGGAAGGTATTGAATAGATATTCCATTAAAATTCATTAAACCTGATATCAATAGATTATATATTTTATTAGTTGTTATTTTATCTTAACAATAATTCTAATTATGATAATAAATTATAAAACTCATCTAAACATCCAATTCATGGTAAGTAATTCTCCAGTACCTCACGGTAAAACACATATCATGGTCATATTTAGTTGAGAGTGGTTAGTACAGGTAGCCTTAAAAATTCACTTATGTATATCCTACAAATAAATATCATGATTCCTTATTGAATATAAATGAGATATTATAACATCATAAGGTGACCAACTATAACCCAAATGGAAATATGTACATCAGAAATCCTGAGAACACAAACATTGAAATCCATGGTGATATTCTATTATTTCTATATAGGAATTGGAGATAGTTTCATCATCCCCTTAGAATTATTCACTTCCAACATAAAATGTAGTCATTTAAATAATCTAGATACTTACTATGTTACCACACATAAATTACAATTTGAAAATGTCTTCTTTGATAAAGAATGACTAGTAGACATCTCGGATAATTTACATAATGTACAATGATACATGAACTATCTCCTAATTAATGTTTTATGGAGAAATTATATGTTATAAAATGGGAATTGGGTACCGAAATTTTTAATGAGATATAATTACAATGAATTTAATTTATTATAGTTTATAAATTTTGAGGGAATAATTATTTTAATAGATAAAATGTAACACACTATAGGTTTACTACGTATAGAAAAAATATTAAAAAAATTAAAATAGATTGTTACCCTTGTAAAACAAAAATAATATGAACCATGACATAATTTTTTGATATAAAATATTATAATTAAGGAAGAAAACTATAAATTATGAAAATAAAATATGAAACCCATTAATAAAATTACAATATGAATAATAGCATAACTAAAAAATTCCATAGACATATATTACATGTCCTCATGGTTTTCATAGAAAATCATACATCTGACTGCAACTATGGAAATTAGGCACATAATTTGAAATATATCTGACTTGTTGAGGGAAAAGTAAATCAATATGATCAAAAATTAGTAGGATGTTGTTGAAATTATTTAATGTGAAAAAATATATTTTTCAAGAACAATTTTTGTAAATATTATATATTTTTTTATTGAGATGTCTAGTGGACTGTGCATACAAACATGATATGGGGATAAATAATGGGTTGTCCAATTTTTCAGCATTTAAATTTCACTTTCACACTCATTTGGACATGATATAATGTTTTTATTTTTGAATTAAGGGATTTTTTATTTTTATCCAAACATTGACAATATCATGTTGTAGTTGGAAACAAGAAAATATAACACACAATATTAACAAGATTTAACTACTCCAATGAAACCAAATCCTTATCGTACATTGAATGTACATATTATTTATTTCATAATGTTATTTTGTTATCAATATAATTGGATTTACCCATATGTCATCCAAAAACAAAATCAAATCATATTAAACATATTCAGGATCTCTATATTATATAAGTTTCCAAAAAATTATTTGACTACACTTTTATATATTGTAATACCACCAGTTTATCTTCAACTCTTACTTCATTCGTTGAATTATAAAATAATATTTATATGGATACTTCTACACTCAAAAATATGATCTATAACCTCACTCTAGAGTCTCTCATAGCCTACAACATTTCATGTCAATCAAATAAAACCCTTTCACTATCATAGTTTCATCATTATTCATAATATGATCACTAACTTCTAAAACTCACATCTCAAAAAATAATACTAGAATTTGTTTTAACTATATTGTAATAACTTAAAATTAGTCTTGAAATCATTCATGATGAAGTATAATAAACCACATATGCATTCCCTTTCACAGTCACTTATTCTTATTGTCTCCACCATAAAAATTATGATTATAAAAAAAATATTCATTTAAACTTCTTATTTTTTGTCTCGTACAAATTAACACCCAAATGAGCTTTCCGCAATTAAAAAATATCTGTTTCTCAATATTTTCCTCCCAAAAATATTCATTGGGTTGGTATTATTTCCTTTTTTTGATTTCTTTAGAGATAATCAATTCATTACCAATTCACACTCTCAAAATTAGTGACGATGCCTCCATTTCATTTTATATCAACCTAAAATTTATTTCCTTCTTATGTACAAGTGTAGTGAGAATAAAAATAATTTTATTTATAATTACCATACATGTTAAACTGAGGGTAAAATGTTGATACTAGCATAAATGAACCATTTTTGAATAAATACGTTGGTTCTATCTAATATTTTAGGATAACCGTTTTCAACACACGGTATATTTTATGAATAACCCTAATTAAATAAACCTAATTTCCTAAAAAATAGATGGAATAAATAACTTATTCTTTTCATTTAGTCTCTGATTCTTCTCCATTATTTAACCAAAATATCTCCAATTAAATTCAATTATTAATCTTTACTATTGTAAAAAAAATTACAACTCAAATATTTTTAGTGTGGAACATAGTCTTCAAGCATCAGATATTCACATGAAACCAATAAAAAACTCTATTTGAGTTTGTAAAAATCCCAAAAACATTACAGTTAACTTTTTTATTATTCTCAATCACATTTAATTAAAGATGACTGAAATAACTAGGGAATGGAAAATATATTGACTCAATACTATCGTTATTATTTATGAATACTAAATAATTCATTTTTATATATTTTGAATAATAGAATATATCTAGTATGATATTTTTATATATAACACATTTTTTTTCATTTTATTCTCTTTTAAGTGATTGAATAAATACTCATGATTTAGTAAAGACATTATAAAAACATCTATATCATCATATTTATCAATTTTCATAATTTTTTAAATCTTGACCATTCATTCTTTTGAGTTCTCAAAAATAGTCTATTTCTTATATCTTATCAGATAATTTTTTCTCAAAATTTTAAGGTATAAAATATATTATGAGTATATTCATATTATAATTCACATAGAAGTCATCCAAATACAACAATTTCATTTCTCTGATGAAATTTTAGTAGTGTAAAAAAATTATACTATGTAATAGACACTTATCATCAAATGAGGAAAATATATCTATATTTATCTTTATTCTCAACATGTACTGAAAATATATTCTATCATAAGAAAAACCCCATTTAATTTCTATACTATATATAGGGATTCTCTGACATGCTTCACAAATTTTCATACAAATATAAATTTTCAATCACATGATGTCCTGCATTGATGATTTACCCAGGATGTATTTTCTAACTCATCTACACTAATAAAATATTTTATATACAAAGTAAATACATTATGTATAGATGAGTTCTTATACATGCTTCCTATGTCATAAAATTTCCATAACTGTGTTATACTCTATTAACTGAATTCCAAAATACCTAAAATAATCTCAGGAAGACATCAAATAAAACCATTTCATCTCAATACATTTCAAATAATATCATAACATCATCACATAAGTATTAAAATTAATAAACTAATTCAAAACAATATAAATCACATTTACAATTTGTTTAAATAAGCATTTATCGTAACAAATCGGTCATTTTAATAAATTGTTTACACAAATATAGTTCAAAAATTATTAAATAAATCCTTATACATCTCAAATAAATTCACCATTCATCTAGGAGTGTATAAACACTATATACAAGGAACATCATACCTCTTACAAAATGACGGGTTCTCCAAGACCAATTAAATCTTACCCATTTCATTGAATATAAAATCCTATTTATAAATTTTATATTTTTTGGTATTAAAAATACATTCCATATCTAGATAATTGTTAAAAATATTCACTTATAATTCAAGGTGTATTCAAATATTTTAACATGACAACAATTGTTATTAAAATAAAATTATGATCAATATTCAGAAGATGTAATAGGTTTAAGAAATATACATATCTAGATATTAAATGGTCATTTTTTCACATCCTCTTAAATATAAACACGATGAAATTAAATTCCCATATAATGTTTTTATTTTTTCTTTATCAACCATGATATCATCTTATCGTTATTAAATTGAAAAACAGATTACAAAAAAAATATAATATAAAACATTAATGAAAAAAAATATATTCATTTCCATTTTTATCAATTCAAAATTATTCCAAATAAACGCCACTAGTCAATTAAACAATACTCCACCAAATTGATTGTAATTATGAAGAGGAAAATTCATGACCCCCTTATTCACATAGAATTGAATCTGTAATACCTATTAATAGTTTTTGTCCAATTATCACATAAAATTCATAAATCTCATATAATTATAATAAACATATATTTTATAAATATAATTCATATATCTATTTTAAATATTATTTATAATTTTAATTTATATATGTAATTATGAAAGAATATCTTACAATCAATTTGTTGGTGAATCAAAAAACTACAAAGCCACAAATAATTGACTGAAATTATCCTGGAATCACATTTTCCTTTGAAATGAACCATAACCTCATAAAATATATATCACCATGGTATAAATCATTATAAATAATAGATTCATATTTTGTCAACATGTTTTTCTATATTTTAATTTGTGATTCCAGTTTATATCAATCTCATTCTGTGGGATGTATATAAATATTTTTTGGACTGTGTAGGAACACACACTCACTAGAACACACAATTCAAAAAAATTCAAGTGAATGGTATTCTCTACCCAGATATAAAATTATCCACTATTTGGTAAAAAATAATATACTATTTAAAAAATTCATAGGAGAATAAAAGTTTTAAATTTTCTATAAATTTAATAAATTGATCAGATAATTCCATATATGGAAGAAATTCATAAATCTCTATGGGCTTTGTCTCATTTGATAAATCCCCATCAAGGGATAATATCCATATTTCGTCACTTCATATTCCAATTGTTGAGGTACAAAAAACCAAATATGAGAATGATGAGGATCCTCGAGAATCACTCTATCTTGAGTAATAAGGAAGTGAAATACTTCCCAACCCAGAGACACTTTTTCTTGATAGTATAAAATTTTGAATACACTTCATTATTTCATCTAAAATTGTCTTACAGGTCTGAAAATTAATTTATTGTATGGAATTACATTATTTTTATCTTTCATGTTAGTTGTGTTGGACATATTGACTTCAAATTTAAAGCAGTTGTTTTCTTTTAAGATTGTTCTAATTTTATATAAATCTCCAACAAAACTGAAAATAAATTAATAAAATCATTGGGAACATGTGTATATTTTTTATTTGTTGTGAATTCATACATAATAATGATATTTTTATGAGAAGATATTTATGGTGCTTTTCGTTTTTTACATATCTATCTAGGTGAAATTTTCATACATCTCATAACATTTTTTTATGTTTTCTTGCTGCATCCACACACATTATTATATTTTACCATGACATAATATGTAAGCTTCTCAAATACTATATATAGAGTTTCAATAGCCATTAAAATATGGTTATACCCTTCTTATAATAATTCAATAAAAAGTTTTTTATTTATCCTTTATTTCACATGATTTATGGTCATCTTATAATGGTAATTGATTTGGCAAGTATTATAATAACCTAATTATATACACCCTTTGTGATTTCCTCCTAGATGAACAATATTCGTGAAAATATCGGTATTATCTTGTACAACTATCGTCTTAATAAATGTATAATCTAAGGCCAACATACATTCATTATTTACCATCATCTTAGTATACAGTTGTTCTCATACAACTTCAGTATATGAATGATACATGATGGGTTTGAGGCATCATTATTCAAAATAGAAACCACCAATGATGGATTTCACATAAAAAGTCACAATAAAATAAAATAGGATGTTACAATTGATCATTGTATTTTTTATAGATTTAATTAAGAATTCTTGTTTCTATATTAATATTATATCCAATATCATCAAAACATCACTGAAATCCACCAGTTGACATATTATAGAAACATTAAATGTATCTATGTCTAAACCTATAATAGTCCCAACATCATCAAATTAATATTATTAATTTATTATTAAATATTATTTTTCAAATATTTTTATATTTCAAGCCAATAGTTTTTAAAAACTTTTACACCTTGATTTTGGGCCTGGTTTGGGGATCTAATTTTCTTCACCATAAAAATTTCTCTATAATAACATAATATTTATGTCATATATATTAATATTATCTTCAATATAATTTGTTAAATTAATAACTAAATCAAACAAAAAACTAAATAAAATGAAAAATAAAATATCAAAATTACATGAATAATATAACAATGTGTATATAAAAGGATGATGATCAATTGAAATAATAATATATTATTAATTTCATTGATTAATATTTTTTAATGTATGCCATTAAAAGAAGCATTTAAAAAGGGTGTTTTTTATTTTACCTACATAAATTAAAATTATCATAGTTAAAATTGTAAAAAAATTTATAAACTAAAATATCAATATAAGATTATTTATAAAACAATATGAAATAATATTAAAATCAATTAAAGAATAAAATAGTCATTTTTTAAAAAATTATTTTATTTTTATTTTTATTAATATTTTAAATCTTATTACTAAATTTATCTATTGTAATTTGATGTAATATAACATAATATTTGGATTGAAAATTTAATTACCATATATGCATATATGTAGAAAAATATCTCCATAGAATGATTAATTTCCATTTTTTTCATTAATTATTAACATGGAAATAAATAAAAAGAATGTAAATTGATATATATGATTTGTATTCAATTATAATTCTTTTGGAAAGATAAATTGGAAAACCTATAATCAAATATGATTTCTAAAAAAATTTCATAAATCCAACTATCCAAAAGTTCGTTATAAGAGCAAAAGATGATTTATTTATTCAATAAATTAAATAAATATAGGTCATGTTATTCTTATAATTAATTCCAATTCTAATATAAAAAACATAGAAATACTAAATAATATCATTATAAATATGGTATATTGATAGAACAAGTAAATCACTTTACAATGATCCACTAATTAGAGGTATGTTCTTATTTGGGTAGGTTTAACCACCATAATGAATAATTCAACTAATTTCAATCATGGATAACAAAGAAAATTTAAATTGTGGTAATATATGATATAAATAACTGAATAATTATTTTTTATTATTTGAATGGTAATAAATAATTTCAATTTAACTATCTAAACACCCTTCATTCGCTAAGAATCACTAAAACATGCTCATTTCAAATTAAACCTCTATGTATTGTGAAAAAACTGCATAGAATTAAATTATAATCTTATAAGTAATTTAATACTATCATTTATTGTACCTGTTTTATACGATAAATCTTACATTTTTTAGTTGAGTCAATAACAACACCACAACTATGAAACTCTTTTAATGTGACCATGCGTACTCACACACCACATTGAAAATGGATAAGAGACTAAATAATATACATGGACATTAAAATTATAAACCATTTTTATAAAAGATTAGTTTTATGATTTATTTTAAAAAATATATTATTAATAGTTGTAGTTTTGTTTTGCAGGATCCTAGAGTGAATTTGAATAGCATATAAACAAGGTAAGGGTTTTCATCTCAAATCCCCCTCTTTGAGACATATTTAATAGTTTTCATCAAATTATATTCATGTGTTGTGCATAATTAATATTTGAGCTATTATAGAAACATTTGACATTTATTAAAAAAAATTTATGTTTTTTTATTCTATATCATTCAAAAGGATATGGAAAAAAAGCTACTCACTTTCTACGAGTTTCTTTATCTCATTTCCAAATTAATGAAACATGATTCCTATTACACACCATTATTTCATTTATATGATGTATTTTATATCCATTCATCTGTTATTTATAATGAATATATATCATATCAGGATATGTGAATTTTAATTTATTGTTAACACTCTTATTCTTTTATGAACATCTCAAAATTTGTTTTCTAGAAACTCAATTCTCATTAATTAAGCTATGATTGATCTTCAAGAACATATTTCATATAAGATTCATATATTTTAACCTATTATTATATTATTTTTAATATAAATTCTTTTATGAGAATATACATTTTGAAAATATAAAAACATTATAAATTTACCTGGATTTATTAAATATGAAATCTATATGTTCGGTTAAATCAATTTTCCTTCTATAGAGTGAAAATGTTATTCCTTGACTGTAATTAATTTAAATTTTATAAATCCTTATGTTTTTTATTTCATAATATATTTCCTAGTTTCTATCTAGTAAAAATGTTGGTTTAAAATCAAGTATGTTTTATCAATGAATTTAATTCTCATAAAATTGGAATGTATTTTATAAACATATCATCACATTTAATGATGATTTTTTATCTATTTTCATGTCTATTATTCAATAAAGTTATTTCCTTTCTAATTTTGAACCCAAAATATGTTTTTACCAATGCTACACAAATATTTATATTCACCTAATTAAAAAATTTTGTTTTACTACTTCTTTTATGATGTGGGTTTTCATGAAAATGCATTTCAAAATATTCAAACAGTTTTCCATCCATTCAAAATAAAATGTTTTAAATTTAAATAAAAATTTATTGCTGATATAATTTATGTAATTTAAAGGACCTATTATTGAAGACTGTATATTAAAATAAATTAAATGTTTTATTATATTTTCTCATCACCATTGGGAGACCGTTAGGTGTTCTTCAACGATTTTTTTAAATTTTTAAAAATTAAATACTTTAACATGTCATTTTTTAAATCATGATGTTATTTTAAATAATAAATTTTTTATTATTAATTTTATAAGTAAACTATATTCAAATTTTTTCACTTACCCGTTTAAAAAACATATTTTTAATTTGGTTTGTTTCATCATCTTCTATGACAATGGAAACTAGTTTTTAAAAACATCATTAATTGTATAAATTCCATTTTATACTTTATCATGAAAATTTGTAAATCATTGGACGATATTAATCTTGATCCAACAATTAAATTTCAATATGAAATAATCTTTCTGGGTGAAAAAAAATTTCGGTCTCATTTATTTATTTTCATGATGTAAATTAGTTGTGATACCATACAAAACATTTATGAATTGAATATTCCTTTTTTGGGTTCTCTATGATGTATATAACCATTATTTTTTTGATGTGGCACAATATGTATGAATGATTGGTGTGTGGCCTCCTATATCTCTCTCTAAATAAGTTTTTATGTATTGAAATCTTATTTGATGATGATGTAAAAAATGTACATTTTGGTTTATCACAACATGAATTGTGGACATGTTTTTTGTTCACAGTACAACACGCAAACATTTTTTATCACAACATTATTTAATGGAATCTTGTTGGGTTAAAACATAAAGAATATATATTTTGATTGTTCGCAACATCAATAGAATTAATTTTTTTTACAAAATAGAAATCATTGTCATTTTTTTATCATTATTTTATATGTTCCCTGTGATTATAATTTTCAATTGTTTATTATTATTCTACATTTATAGGAAATGTTACATTTTCAATCCATATGAATATGATTATTCATTCATGGAAAGTGATCATTAACTCGTGATGACACCATATTATGATTAATCCCTTATTAAATTCTAAATATTATGCCCTAAATTATGATCCATTATATTATGGGTATGGGTATATACATTCATTGATTATACGCATATTCTCATCCAATAATTAGTTATGATATTTTATTATAAATTCTTATTTATACCCTTACTGTGCTTCTGAGAGCATGTGTTTCTTTTGATTCCATTACTTTGGTTATGGTGATAATAAACATTTGTAACATGTAGAAGCATTTTTATATGTATAATATATGGGGGACGTGTAAGACTAGTTAAATATTAAGATGTTACCCTCATAGTTGAAAACCTCTCTATTAGTTTACAGGGAATTAGTTTTTATTTAATGTTTTGTGATAATTCAATAAAAACATAACCATAAAATCTGTTTTGAATGTGTTATAATAAAATACTATCTTTAATTCATTTAATTCTATGGTAACATCCACATGATACTATTGTTGGTATCATGTTCAGGTTTAGATAAGTTTGGATATTAAAATGATATCAATTTATGATAAATTTTGTTTTATAAATGTTATCTAATATTGAATAGATACCATTGATTATAATTTCAAATGTGTACATATCCATTTATGTTGGTTGAGGTAATATTTTACAGATTCGGATAATACATATTTGGAGGATACCAAATGAATAATTTCAATTATAGGATAACACCCTAAAATCATAGTTATACATATATTATGTGGTTATAATTGAAATAAAACCCCAATATGGATTCTAAAAGTTGATGTAGGATTTTTCAAATATTTAATTTAATGCCCCAACCTATGTTACCTAATGTTGGTACATTATTACACAACATTGGAATGATCACAAGGGATGACGCCCCAAAAGACTGATTAGTTTAGTAGCCTTGGATGTAATGGATACATACATATGTTTTACATTGCATTATGAGATGGAAAAACAACAACATTATGTCCCTTATGAACATACTCATATCTCTTAGCCTATCCCTTTAGGCCAGTCAAAATATACTTCTTCACATCTTGGGAAAAATAAAACATAAGAAAGCGGTGAACACTAAGGCTTATTAAGGATAAAAATATAAGGGAAACTTTAATAAATAACGGTGATTATTAAATGAAATTTATACGTGAAAAATACAATCCTTTTAAACATAAACATCATCATAATATGAAAATGAGTAAATAAAATAATTCCATATACATATTCATGTGGATATCTTATTAGTCGATTAATCACAAGTAATATAAATATCTAATTTCATAATGATAGAATGCATATTGCCGGAAATCATTACCAAATAGTCATGGCCACTTTCCAAGACTACAAAATAATATTTTTTCATGGTCTTGTGCCGAAAAACTAGTTTGTATCATCAGATCTACTGATGAATAAGGATATATAAGTGCTCCACCCATCACATACATTGTCAAATGCATTCCTTATTTGAAATGGTTGAATCATAACATAAACATTCATATTAAAACTAGCTTTCAAAATGTATATACATTAACCATTCACCATGAATGGTATAAAAATAACACATCCATAGTCAAACATATCAAAAAAACTTCAATACAATATGGAAGATTTTATCATAATAAATCAGATTCAAACAAGTGTAATATCAATCACTGTATGTTTAAATTGATGAAATCAAAAAAACTGAAGAGAAATATATCATTCTACTTTTAAATCATTTAAGAGTAACATATTTATAAAAGAAACATATTATATTTAAAATATCATTATAATATTTTAATGGAAGCTTAAAAGGTGTTATCTTGGCGCAAAGTATCCGCACCCAGCATATTAGTTAAAAAACATTATTACAATAATTTGATGAAATGGTCATAACGTAAGATGTTTTGAAAATGATGGAAATATTCATTAAAAAAATTATAAAAAATAAAAATGTGAATAAATGACATAAACGATATTATATGCAATAGTAAATATGTTTTGAAATATATTTTTGAGAAACACGGTTTTGGATTATAATAAACTCATAGTAGATACTTTCGTATAAACATCCTCAGATAAAGAGATTTTAAAATTAACCCTTACCTTGTAATATTCCTTCGTCGATGGTACATTGACCTCATATATAATTGTTAAATAAATTTAATTGAATTATACAAGAACGATAAACATGAATATGTTATCATATATGATCTTATAATATTTCATTGTTAATAATATTTTAGTAGTATCATTGTTTTTGGTGATGAAAGATTCCTTTTACTTTATATATTTTATTATGTAAGTTGGTTTTGTAATGTATAGGGTGTATTTGATTCATATACACAATTATAGTAAGTTCTTAATCATTATTTTTAATCATAAAATAAAAATTATTCTTTAATGGTTATAATGGGAATGAATCTAATCGCGTTCGTGGAGACGGTAATCTGTACGTACACACGAGCAACAATATCATTATACTGATGGAAAAATAGTATGTAATTGGATTTTAAATAATATATAAAGAATAATTACAAGGTTATATTTATAATTTAAATCAATTATACACATTATTATACCCATCCCAATAATAAAGTGTTGAATAACAAACTACACCACGACGTGGAGATGGTATGTCTTACGTATGCACATATAGTGACTTTTCCATTATTAGGATGGATAGAATAATTAATATGGTTGTACCATATTTATAATCACATCGCCGTCTATTGAAGGTACTAGATTTATTATTTTGGTATGGAAACAAGAAATAAAGATGATGTGGAAGAAGATAAAAGCATTAAAAGATGTGATGAAATTATTTCCTCTTCTTCGGGTGCTTCCTTTTGATTTAATCACAATGGATCTATAGGATTAAATTATGATCAAATTAAGTCATATAAGTTTTGTCTGTGTATTTTGAAGGATATTTGAGTAGGTTTTTCCTGATCCAAATGGATTTGGAGGTGTTATTGTGAGAGAAAGTGAATAACCCTTTTATAAGAGAGTTGATGGTCACATTAGGAAAAGCCTGAACTATTACATTATTATACAGTTATATTCTATTTATAATGGCTCTAAATTAATTTATTTAGAGTCTAAGGTAGGTATGGTTCGATATCCTCTCATCCAGGAGGTTTTAGAAAAGTTAGGTCACAATATTAACCTTATCATTTAGATTTAACTCTTAGATAAATAAATTTACATTTACCATGTCTTCTCTTATTATTATAATATATGGTTAATAAAATTAATAAAAAAATCCAATCGAACCCCAAGTGGTTCATTATTGATATATATAACCTTATCTATGTACATTGGCTGAACATTAGATGTTTAGGAATATTATATCATTTAATAAAATAGTATTTTTTAAAAATATCATTTAGGTAAATTTTGAAACTATTTAGTATTTGGATTTTATAAATGTCATCACAATTTGATTTCATCTGATAAAATAAATTAAATCAACCATAACATGTAATATTCAAGAATATCATTCTTTAATGGCACCAAAAATTCAAATTATATTTATATTAATATTTATAATATAATTTATTAGATTCTTTCATTTATAAAGAAAATATTGCATCATTATTGTCTACCAAATAAATTTATTTATTTTATGTCTAAAAAATAAAAAAAATAGAATAATTTAGAAATATTTTGAGGTATATAATGAATATTTATTGTTGAAGAGATCAATTATATAACTTCATATAAAAAATGAGTTACTAAAACATATATGCTTATTTTATTTTTGTCTTTACTAAAAATTAATTAATATGAAATGTCATTTTCACTCTCATGTGTTACCATTGTAACACCCCAAGATTTCATAGTGTGTTATTTCTTTAAAATAATACAATAACTTGCACTACACGCAACACCGAGTTCAAGCACACCATGAATTACCAAAAAAGCCGTTCAAAAGAGGTTATGAATAGTATTAACTAAATTTTAAACTTTATATAATCCTTATAATTTTAGAATCCATATTATGAGTTTCTTAGACAGAATACAAGAACAGATTCATTTTCAGTATTGCACTTTTATCAACTTTTAATAGTGAAACCTTTTTAAATACAATATTTTAAACTTTTTGACTAAATGGGGACATTAAAAAAAATTTAAAATGAAACATCCCAAGCTTCCACGGTACGCTTTCCTTTGAATAATACAGTAGCGTGTGTTGTACGAAACATCGAGTTCTAACACACCACAACCAATCAAACTAGCCGTTATGAATAGTAATACCTAGTTTTTGAAATTATATATATTTTATATTTTAGAATGGACATAATTTTTGGATTCGGAATATCGAATTTAGCCTAAGGTGAAATTTTTGTACATTTCGGATAACTTTCATATTTTGATGAATAGTGAAAATTACTAAATTTTAATTAAAAACAACTTTTTTAATCAAAATTATTAATAGTGATAAATTATGAATTTAAGTGGTTTTAAAGTATTATTAGAATATATTTTTACCATTTAATATAATTTTGGTCATTGGACATAATTTTACAATTAAACCGAACATAAACAGGTGTCAATCTTTTGATAGTTATTATCTCTTAAAAACACGCTTTTTATTTTGACAGCGGGAATTAATTTTAAATTAATTTCTTCCACTTATATGTTTTGAATTTAGAAAAATGGATTCTATATTTGGAATCAGGATGTTCAAATTGTGTAAATAGGTAACTTTTATTTTTAGACATTTTGAATAATTACTGCGGTAAAAATTTTATTTACCATGGTTAAGGGTAAATCCGGTAAATAAGGGTTAAAAAATAATATTATAATAATACTAAATTACCCTAAAACGTGTCCTAACCTTATTGGTTGATACATGTTCGACCATAGGCATCTTTGGGTCGATTTTGGGACCCCCTGGATCCACTTGAAAGTGATAATGACACTTTATTTTAATTAAGTTAAAATTAATACAAAAATGACACAAGCATATATCTTTTAGAAAAACAATTGTTACATACGGATATATATGTTGGATTTTAGATTATAAATATTCATTAGAAAGATAAAAAGATTTCATACATAATGATATTTTATTTATAATTTTTAGACATTATATAATTTACTTTATTTATGACACAATGATGATGCAGTAATTACTATAATAGTGAAAAATTAACATAATTGATATTATAAATACCCAAATAAAAATAATATGAAACTTTTAATGAATTAAACTAATTTTATAGGATAATATGATATATTAGGATTGATTTAAATGACGTTTTTCGAAGTAATCAATCTGTTATGAGTTTCACAAAAATCAACTATTGAATAGTGTCAAAATTGACATAAAAGAGTTCTTAAAATAAATATTATATTATTAATTGATATTAAATTCCTAAATATCTAAGGTTCGGCCAAGAGACTTATATCATGATAGTTTCATCATTAATGGACCACTTTGGGGTCTCTTGGATGTATGTAGTATGTTTATTAACCATATTATATAAAAATACAAAGAGACATTGTAAAAGTGAAACTAATTAACTTAGAGTTAAAACTTAAAGATAAGGTTAATATAAGTACCCAAACCTGTCTAAATTCTATTGGTTGAGTTGTTTTCGACCCATCCCCACCTTAACCTTTTAATAATAAACTTTGTATCCATTAGAAAACGAATATGAATTTATTATAAATTAATATTTCTAGCTTTTCCAAAGGTGCCCCTCACCCCTCTTATAAAAGGGCACTCCTCCTTCTCATTTATTCACACCTTCAAAGCCTTTTGGTTCGGCCAAAATCTGCCCAAATACTCTCCCAACTTCCCTCACTACAACCTAGGGGCCTTAGTTTGATCAGAAAGCCAACCAATGGATCCATTTTGATCAAATCAAAAGGAAGAACCCGAAGAAGAGGTAATGATTTCACCACCCTTTTCTAAGTTCATTTCTTCTTCCACTTCTTCTTCCTTTGTTGTTACCATTCTAAAATAATAAATCCAGTATCATATATATACTGTGATGTTATTATAAATATGTTAAAACCATATTCAGTATTCTATCCACCCTTTGAATAACATGTCACCATACGTGCGTATGTACGGCTTACCGTCTCCACGTCGTGGTGTAATTGTTATTCAATATAATATTATTTGGATGGGTATAATAATGATGTGTAACTCATGTAAATAATAAATATAAAATGTTATTGATTCTGTATATATGATATACCATCCATTTATGTATTATTTTAATATCAAAAGAATGATATTGTCGCTCGTGCGTACGTACGGACTACCGTCTCCATGAACGCGATGAGATTCATTCTCCATCGTATCCATTCAAGTATAATTATCATTTTATGATTTAAAAAATGATGTTTAAGGACTTGATATCATTCTGGATATGAATAATATAAAACCTCTCCTTTACAAACACGTCTTATGTAACAAAACATATAAAAGAAAACAAGTAAGCTAACACCCGAAACAACGATAATACTAAGATATTATTATCAAATCAATATTAAAAGGTCATATATGATATCATATTAATATATATGATTCTTGTATAATTTAATAACAATTATTTCAATATTATACGGAAGGTTAACCTACCCCAACCAAGTAAAAGTATAAGGTAAGGGATTTTCTTATCTCACATTCAATTCCGTGAGATTTCCATTATTCGCCACTAAATTATTGAAAGTGGTGTATTGTGTACTGGCATTTGATATATATTATCATGATTATCTTTATATTCATATTATTCTGTAAATAATTTGGTGGTTATTAACTTTTGGCCATACGACTCAGTTTATTAACATGGTAAGGGATTTTCATCTCACTCTTTATTTCCGTGAGATTCATGCCATATTTCCACTATTATCTTTTGTGTGGTTTATGTACTGCACATAATTGTATTCTTTGTGTAATACACTTTACCTTATGTGTATTTACATTTTCATTGTATGATACCTCTTTCATGGGTTGTATGTTTCATAAGTTACCAAATTGATAAGGGTTTACTTCACAATCTCTTTAATATCCGAGGTTGTCTTTACGTAAGTATCTACAGGGACATATTTACTATCCTTGTCCATATTTCATAAAAGAGTTTTCAAAGGGATTATTTCTAAGGGAACTTTTACTAAAACATCATTTTAAATGTTTTAAATATTTATTCTTCTAAATCATCCTCATTTATGTCCACGTTT
Source organism: Viscum album (assembly GCA_963277665.1). NCBI lineage: Eukaryota > Viridiplantae > Streptophyta > Magnoliopsida > Santalales > Viscaceae > Viscum > Viscum album. The sequence goes on from OY728122.1 coordinate 606,222,990, forward strand.
TCAAAATGGTTTGTAAGGATTTATTTATATGAAAATGAATGTTTTAAAAGTGTTAATTCCATTCAAAAGTTTCAAAGTGGTATGGGACACTTTGATCCAAAAATGTATTTAAATGCCTTACTTTCTAAATTGTGTAACATTAAAATGTTTTCATGAAAAAGGGATATTTCTCTCAATAATTTTTAAAAAAACATTCTCATCTATGTCAACATCCTTTGATGGATTTTAAGATTATTTGAAGTTGATTTATTATGATATAAAACTTCCATATTGTAATGAATTTTTGTGATATGTTTGACTGTAGATGTGTCATTCATGGTTTATGAGTAAAGTATTGACATTTCGTATGCTAGTTCCAATAAGAATGTTTATGTTATATATCAACCTTTACTTCATATGAATGTGTTAGACAAGTATGTTCTAGGTTGGGGACTAGTTGAAGTAAGCCCTCCAGGTTGGGGACTGGTAATGTAAGCCCTCTAGGTTAGGGACTGGTAAAAGTAAGCCCTCCGGTTTGGTCTCCGGTTATTAGAGGCACTCCGGGTTGGTGTCCGGTTATTAGAGGCACTCCGGGATGGTGTCCGGTTATTAGAGGCACTCCGGGTTGGGTTCCGGTTACAGTTAGCCCCAAGGTCTTGGGACAAGGCCTTGAAAAGAAATTAAAGTTTAGCATTATGCATTCCATCATTATGAAAGTGGTTATTGATTTTGCATGTGATTATTTGATTAGTAGAATATCCATGTGAATAAGTAAATGGCATTATTTCATTTTACTTTTTCCATACTATGTTGAAGTTCAAGTTGAAAAGGCTTTTGTTTTAGTAATGCATTGCCTTAAATGTTTATGCTTATTTTGAATGTTCCGCTATATTGTTATCCTTACTGGGCATTTGAGCTCAACCCTTTTCTATGTTTATTTTCCCCAAGATGTGAAGAAGTAAGTTATGAATGACTTGCAGGGATATTATGAGGGGATAATAGTGTGGACTGTGGAGATATTATGTTGTTGTAGTAGTTTTTCATTTTATGATGTAATGTAAAACTTATGAATATATCTAGTGTTTCCAAGGCTACTAAACCAATCGGTCTTTCGAGATTTGATCTTTATTGTGATCATGCCAATGCTATGTAATAATGCACCGACTCTAGGTAACTAGGGTCGGGGCATTACAGTTGGTATCAGAGGAAGTTTAGTACAAACCTTGGCAGCTAGATTTAGATAAACTCTGATTAGAGCACGTAGACCTAAGATGAACTTTGAGGATTAGTATAGAAGAACATCCTAGAATTTTGGTATTGTAGAGATTTTGTGAGTTTTCTGAGCAATACATCCCTGTGTGGATACGAGAAGGTAGAGGCGGCTCTGGCACAGATGTACCTAGGGGTAAAACCCGAAAACACCGCTTTGAGCTAGACTCGAACGGGAACTCGTGCACGACAACGGGCCTTTCTGCACTCTTGGTTACGACACTCCTGGGGGATATGCTTAGGATAACTCTCATTTTCTTTACAAATCATTATGAAGGGTTTATGAGTATATAATTCCTCAAAGGAGACATTTTTATGATTATGGATTATATCCATAAACTATTTAATTTATGTTATGTGTTTTAAAAGTTTGGGATTAGGTATTGTTATTCATAAACTAATCTAGTGTATGCCAATGTTTAGAAATGGCGCCTAGTAGAAGGAATGAGAACTCCAGCAATGCACATGATACAAAGAGAAAGAAGGATCATATATTTTATGGTCTTAAGCCAGAATTTACAAGAGAAATAGTCTCGCATGTATTATCATCATATAAAGAAATAATATCATGTGTTGATAAGATAAGTAAAGAGTTTACTGAGTCCTATGTCTTTGAAGGGAAGCAAGAAAAGAAAAGGGTGGAAGAGAGAAAGATGGATAAAGGGAAGTGGAAAAAGAAGAATTTTCCCATATGTGGTAATTGTGGAAAGAAACACCCTAGAACGTGCCTGAAAGGAATGGGAGTTTGTTATAAGTGTAGAGGAAAAGGGAACAATGTACGTGACTGCAAGGGTAAGAAAATGGTTTCAAATGTACAATGCTTCATTTGCAAGGAGTTTGGATACTATGCGAACCTATGTCCCAGTCATCAGAATATGCCGCAAATGATGTTTTTGGATAATAATCAAGTTATGATACTACCACATATGAAGAGGAATGATTAGAGTTATTATGTTGATTATGTCAATTGAGTATTGTATCAACAATGTACTTGTTATAATAATTATGGAGTATATAAGTATTGTACTACAGTACTATTTCATTAAGGACTTGAGATTGTGTGGAACAAAGAAAGGTGACTCAACAGCAGGATAAATTTTTGGAAAATATATGGTTGAGAGAATGATAAACCATAATATAGTTCTGATACCGAGTTAGTGATTTTGGAATAATACATGATTGTTTTGGAGAAATTATATTGGATATTCTTGACTACCTTGGAACTGATTAATGATCTGTATATTCCATTTTTGTTGGGGTTTAAAACATTTTTGGATTGATGAGGTATATCCAGCATTATATATGGAATAAGGGAGCATGAATGTAATCAATAAGGAATATGGTAATTCAGGATGTTTCAGTGTATTAAAAGAATACATGATGAAGGTATTCATATGCTATTACGTGGTAAAAAGGATCTACATTATGTTTAACTTCCTTATAAATGTTGGACTGTGAGTTTGGTCAGAAATATTTTGGATAAATTCTAGTTTGAGATTAATTTTGGATTGCCATAAAAGGACAACCCGGAGGTCGGGCGGCAACCCGTCGCGTCCGGCAAGGCCGCGAGACTTGAACCCGCAACCGAAGGGCGACAAGGGTGTATCACCTACCACTGGCCCAAGAGATGTCCTGGATTAAATAATGTAGTTTTTTTAAAAGATCTGGTAGATGAATTATAAATTTGTTTATTTTGGAACCCTGTACGAATAGTATAAATAGAATTTTTTTACGAGTGAAAGATGAGTTTGTGGTAGAAATTTATTAATGGACAAAACTCTAATTATAAAGTAATTAATACTCTTTATGATCTTATCCAATCTCATAAATAAATTCCTCAACATTAAGAAAAGGAACTTAGAACAAAAATGTTGTCCTAGATGGTACCTTAAATCATCACTAATTTATGGCTTTGAGATTGTTGGCCTTTTCATAGCCATGTTCTCTACCACTCTCCATCAGATAATTGATGGTTATATTTCTCTTCCATATCCATATTTTCCGACATGGAAACCTAGTATGTTTTATTTTCAGTAATCTTCATACTTTCCACTCTTTATTTTAAATAGAGGCCTCATTAATTAATTTTTCGATGTGGGATTTCAACTAAGATATTTTGAAACGTCAAAAATGTGTTATCCTAATACCCTATATTTTGTTGAACCGATGGTATTTCAAATCATCATAGATTGATGATTTTAAGGACCTCAATTTTGTACTTGTTTGGGATTGATGACCTCAATCCCTACCTATAAATATTTACGTTTTTCCTCCAATTATATGTCTCTAATTTCCACCAATGTTCTCCTAATCGAGATCATAATTTGGTGGTGACCCTTTCATTTCTCATTTCTTCATATTAAGACTAAATTTTAGTAACCCAATTTCCGATGAGGGTTTTCCCACAAAGATATTTTTTATTTTCAACCTTTTATTTTCGAAGAACAATTTCAAATTGCGAGGACGCAATTTATTGAAGGAGGGGAGAATGTAACACCCCAATATTTGATAGTGTGTTATTTCTTTAAAATAATAAAATAACTTGCACTACACGCAACACCGAGTTCAAGCACACCATGAATTACCAAACAAGCCGTTAAAAAGAGGTTATGAATAGTATTAACTAAATTTTAAACTTTATATAATCCTTATAATTTTAGAATCCATATTATGAGTTTCTTAGACATAATACAAGAACAGATTCATTTTCAGTATTGCACTTTTATCAACTTTTAATAGTGAAACCTTTTTAAATACAATAATTTAAACTTTTTGACTAAATGGGGACATCAAAAAAAAAATTAAAATGAATCATCCCAAGCTTCCACGGTACGCTTTTCTTTGAATAATACAATAGCGTGTGTTGTACGCAACTTCGAGTTCTAACACACCACAACGAATCAAACTAGCCGTTATGAATAGTAATACCTACTTTTTGAAATTATATATATTTTATATTTTAGAATGGACTTCATTTTTGGATTCAGAATATCTAATTTAGCCTAAGGTGAAATTTTGGTACATTTCGGATAACTTTCATATTTTGATGAATAGTGAAAATTACTAAATTTTAATTAAAAACAATTTTTTTAATCAAAATAATTAATAGTGATAAATTATGAATTTAAGTGGTTTTAAAGTATATTTAGAATATATTTTTACCATTTAATATAATTTTTGTCATTGGAAATAATTTTACAATTAAACCGAACATAAACAGGTGTCAATCTTTTGATAATTATTATCTCTTAAAAACACGCTTTTTGTTTTGACAACGGGAATTAATTTTAAATTAATTTCTGCCACTTCTGTGTTTTGAATTTATAAAAATGGATTCAATATTTGGAATCAGGATGTTCAAATTGCGTAAATAGATAACTTTTATTTTTATAAATTTTGAATAATTACTACGGTAAAAATTTTATTTACCATGGTTAAGGGTAAATCCGATAAATAAGGGTTAAAAAATAATATTATAATAATACTAAATTACCCTAAAACGTGTCCTAACCTTATTGGTTGATACATGTTCGACCATAGGAATCTTTGGGTCGATTTTGGGACCCCATGGTTCCACTTGTAAGTGATAATGACACTTTATTTTAATTAAGTTAAAATGAATACAAAAATGACACAAGCATATATATTTTAGCAAAACAGTTGTTACATAGGGTTATATATGTTGGATTTTAGATTATAAATATTAATTAGAAAGATAAAAAGATTTCCTACATAATGATATTTTATTTATAATTTTTAGACATTAAATAATTTATTTTATTTATGACACAATGATGATGCAGTAATTACTATAATAGTGAAAAATTAAAATAATTGATATTATAAATACCCAAATAAATATAATATGAAACTTTTAATGAATTAAAATAATTTTATAGGATAATATGATATATTAGGATTGATTTAATTGACTTTTTTCGAAGTAATCAATCTGTTATGAGTTTCACAAAAATCAACTATTGAATAGTGTCAAAATTGACATAAAAGAGTTCTTAAAACAAATATTATATTATTAATTGATTTTAAATTCATAAAATATAAGGTTCTGCCAAGAGACTTATATAATGATAGGTTCATCATTAATGGATCTCCTGGGGGTCTCTTGGATGTATGTAGTACGTTTATTAACCATATTATATAAAAATACATAGAGACATTGTAAAAGTGAAACTAATTAACTTAGAGTTAAAACTTAAAGATAAGGTTAATATAAGTACCCAAACCTGTCTAAATTCTATTGGTTGGGTTGTTTTCGACCCATCCCCACCTTAACCTTTGAATAATAAACTTTTTATCCATTAGAAACCTAATATTAATTTATTATAAATTAATATATCTAGCTTTTCTAAAGGTGCCCCTCACCCCTCTTATAAAAGGGAATTCCTACTTCTCATTTCTTCACACCATAAAAGCCTTTTGGTTCGGCCAAACTCTGCCCAAATACTCTCCCAAATTCCCTCACTACAACCTAGGGGCCTTAGTTTGATCAGAAAGCCAACCTATGGAGCCCTTTTGATCAAATCCAAAGGAAGAACCCGAAGAAGAGGTAATGATTTCACCACCCTTTTCTAAGTTCATTTCTTCTTCCACTTCTTCTTCCTTTGTTGTAACAATTATAAAATAATAAATCTAGTATCATATATATACTGTTATGTTATTATAAATATGGTACAACCATATTCATTATTCTATCCACCCTTTGAATAACATGTCACCATACGTGCGTACGTACGGCTTACCGTCTCCACGTCGTGGTGTAATTGTTATTCAATATAATATTATTTGGAAGGGTATAATAATGATGTGTAACTCATCTAAATAATAAATATAACATGTTAATGATTCTGTATATATGATATACCATCCATTTATATATTATTTTAATATCAAAAGAATGATATTTTCGCTCGTGCGTACGTACGGACTACCGTCTCCACGAACGCGATGAGATTCATTCTCCATCGTATCCATTCAAGTATAATTTTCATTTGATGATTTAAAAAATGATGTTTAAGGACTTGATATCATTCTGGATATGAATAATATAAAACCTATCCTTTACAAACACATCTTACGTAACAAAACATATAAAAGAAAACAAGTAAGCTAACACCCGAAACAACGATAATACTAAGATATTATTATCAAATCAATATTAAAAGATCATATATGATATCATATTAATATATATGATTCTTGTATAATTTAATAACAATTATTTCAATATTATACAGGAGGTTAACCTACCCCAACCAAGTAAAAGTACAAGGTAAGGGATTTTCTTATCTCACATTCAATTCCGTGAGATTTCCATTATTCGCCACTAAATTATTGATAGTGGTGTATTTTGTACTGGCATTTGATATATATTATCATGATTATCTTTATATTGATGTTATTCTGCAAATAATTTGGTGGTTATTAACTTTTGGCCATACGACTCAGTTGATTAAAATGGTAAGGGGTTTTCATCTCACTCTTTATTTCCGTGAGATTCATTCCATATTTCCACTATTATCTTTTGTGTGGTGTATGTACTGCCCATAATTGTATTATTTGTGTAATACACTTTACCTTATGTGTATTTACATTTTCATTGTATGATACCTATTTCATGGGTTGTATGTTTCATAAGTTACCAAATTGATAAGGGTTTACATCACAATCTCTTTAATATCCGAGGTTGTCTTTACGTAAGTATCTACAGGGACATATTTACTATCCATGTCCATATTTCATAGAAGAGTTTTCAAAGGGATTATTTCTAAGGGAACTTTTACTAAAACATCATTTTAAATGTTTTAAATATTTATTCTTCTAAATCATCCTCATTTATGTCCACGTTTTCAAAATGGTTTGTAAGGATTTATTTATATGAAAATGAATGTTTTAAAAGTGTTAATTCCATTCAAAAGTTTCAAAGTGGTATGGGACACTTTGATCCAAAAATGTATTTAAATGCCTTACTTTCTAAATTGTGTAACATTAAAATGTTTTCATGAAAAAGGGATATTTCTCTCAATAATTTTTAAAAAAACATTTTCATCTATGTCAACATCCTTTGATGGATTTTAAGATTATTTGAAGTTGATTTATTATGATACAAAACTTTCATATTGTAATGAATTTTTGTGATATTTTTGACTGTAGATGTGTCATTCATGGTTTATGAGTAAAGTATTGACATTTCGTATGCTAGTTCCAATAATAATGTTTATGTTATATTTCAACCTTTACTTCATATGAAAGTGTTGGACAAGTATGTTCCAGGTTGGGGACTAGTTGAAGTAAGCCCTCCAGGTTGGGGACTGGTAAAAGTAAGCCCTCCATGTTAGGGACTGGTAAAAGTAATCCCTCCGGTTTGGTCTCCGGTTATTAGAGGCACTCCTGGTTGGTGTCCGATTATTAGAGGCAATCCTGGTTGGTGTCCGGTTATTAGAGGCACTCCGGGTTGGGTTCCGGTTACAGTTATCCCCAAGGACTTGGGACGAGGCCTTGAAAAGAAATTAAAGTTTAGCATTATGCATTCCATCATTATGAAAGTGGTTATTGATTTTGCATGTGATTATTCGATTAGTAGAATGTCTATGTGAATAAGTAAATGGCATTATTTCATTTTACTTTTTCCATACTATGTTGAAGTTCAAGTTTAAAAGACTTTTGTTTTAGTAATGCATTGCCTTAAATGTTTATGCATATTTTGAATGTTCCGCTATATTGTTTTCCTTACTGGGCATTTGAGACCACCCCTTTTCTATGTTTATTTTCCCCAGGATGTGAAGAAGTATGTTATGAATGACCTGCAGGGATATTATGAGGGGATAATAGTGTGGACTGTGGAGATATTATGTTGTTGTAGTAGTTTTTCATTTTATGATGTAATGTAAAACTTATGAATATATCTATTGTTTCCAAGGCTACTAAACGAATCGGTCTTTCGATATTTGATCTTTCTTGTGATCATGCCAATGTTATGTAATAATGCACTGACTCTAGGTAACTGGGGTCGGGGCGTTACAACCATGGTGTCCCAAAATCGACCCAATGGTTCCCATGGTTGGTAATGTATCATAAAATCATGTTAGGACATGTTTTTTGTTAATTTTAATACTATTTATTACTCTAATTTAACGAATTAACCCTATAAAAATGGTAAATAAAGTATTTAATTATGTAATTATTCATAATGTCTAAAAATAAAAGTTAATTTTTTCACAATTTGGACCTCCGAATTAAAAAAATGGAAAACATTTTTTTAAATTCAAAACATAGTAGTTGAAAAAGTTAATTTAAAATTATTTCCAATTGTCCAAACCATAATCCAGGTTTTTAAGAAGTAAAAACTATTAATATATTGAGTTGTGTTTATGTACAATTTAAATGTGAAATTACATTAAATGACATAAATTCTGTTAAATGATAAAAATATAATATAATAATACTTTAAAACACCTAAAATGTATAATTTAACACTATAAATTAACTCGATTAAAACATTTGTTTTTAATTATAATTTTTTTACTAATCATCACAATATGAATGTTTTCAGAAAAGTACAAAAAATGCACCATATGCTAATTTTTATATTCAGAATCCAAAAATGAATACCAAATTTCAAAATTAAAATTTTAAAATTTATGTATTATAATTCATAACTACATTTAAAATGGCTATTTTGATAGATCGTGGTGTGCCTGAACTCGGTATTGCATACATCGCATGCTAATGCATTATTCAAAGAGAACATATCGTGGAAACATGGGGTGTTACATTCTTCGCCACATCAAATTATTTTGTCCTCGAAATTTTTATAATACTAATATATAAAAAGAGTTTGTTGGTTCTGCATCATATGTTCTTCAGGTTCCCACATTGCCTCTTCCATATTATGGTTTCTCCAAATAACTTTTACCAAGAGAGTGGTCCGGTTTCACAACACTAGTTCTCTATTATCAAGAATCTTGATAGAATCTTCACAGAAAGATAGATCATGATCTAGTTCTAATTCTTCATAGGTGAGTACATATGTTGGGCCATGCACATATTTTCTTCATAGTGATACATGGAACACATTAGGAACATTGGAGAGACCAGGAGGAATTTCCAAGTGATAAGCTACAACTCCAATTCATTCTAGAATTTCAAAAGGCCCAATGTGTGTGGGACATAATTTACCCTTTTTACCGAATCATACCACACTCTTCCAAGGAGACACCTTAATAAAAGCATGATCTTCTACATTAAATACCAAATCCATATTTTGGTTATCGGTACACCTATTTTTCATACATTGAGCTACATAGATGTGGGTTTGGATAATATTCACCATTTCTATTATTTCATCAATATGTCTTGGTCCCACAAGTTTTCTATCAATTATACCATCTCAACATGATGGAGTGTAACATATCATTCCATATAATGCTTCATATGGTGCCATTTGAGAACTTGAATAGAGTCTAATATTATAAGAAAATTTTACCAGAGGTAAATACTGGTCCCACATTCCATGAAAGTCATGCGAGAAATATATCAACATGCCTTCTAATATTTGAATTGTCCATTCTAGTTTTCCATCATTATGAGGTTGGTTGGCAGTACACAAATGATGTTCAGTATCCAAGGACTCTTGAAGAGATTTCCAAAATCCTTATGTGAACTAGGGATCACAATCATAAACAATCTATATGGGTACTCAACGAAGTCTTACAACTTAATTAATATTTAGTTGTGCAAAATGTTCTAGTGGTAAATATTATCTTATAGAATGTAAATGTGAAGACTTGGTAAGATGATCAATAATGACCAATATTGCATTCTAGGAGTCTTCATTATCCCCATGAAAAAGTCCATCCTAATATCATCCCATTTCCACATAGGTACGGGAAGAGGTTTCATTACTCTCTAGGAACACAAATTCTCTTCCCAAATATCAAAATTCCATCTTCATATATGATGCCAATCAATCTACCATCATTCGAATATTCAATTTTCATTTAAAACTCCTCATCATTTGTCTAAAAACCTTTTATCCTACCTAGTAATGGTATATTGGAAAACATTTGAAAACATATTTATGTTTCACCATCCATGATTATTTTCATATCCATCTTTACTAGATCTATAGTCATATGATCCCTTTCAACTCTCATCTTGTTCAGAAATCCATGATCCTTTCTGCTCAAAGCTTCTTCCACTTAATTTGACTTCCCCAGGTGGTAGTGTAATGTGAAATCATAATCTTTGTGTAGTTCAATCCATCTCCATTACCTCATGTTGATTTATTTCTGTGAAAAAATATACATCAAACTCTTATGATCAGTATATATCTCATATTTTTCACCATAGAGATATTGTCTCCATATTATTAGTGAAAATATTATATCTAGTATCTAATTATTATGAAAATAATTTTTTTTGTTCATGAATTCTTTTCTTTCGTGTTTCAAAAGCCATAACTCTATCATTTTATATGTCGACACAACATTGTCCATTCATTAAAGCATCACAATAAATAAAAAACCCATCATTCCATGATGGTGGAGTCAAGATAATATCATTCACTAATCTATACATAAATTCCTCAAAACATTCTTCACAATCAGTTTTCCAAAAAAAATTAATCCCTTTACATGTGAGCTTAGTTAATGTGTTAACCACTCAAGAACAAAATTGAACAAAATTCCAATAATAAGCTGCTAAACCAATAAAACTATGTACCTCAGTTATACTCATCGGTGTTGGCCATTATTATATTTCTCTTGTATTAGAAGGATCAAAAGATATTATATCCATCAAGACAATATGGCCAATAAAAGAAATATCCTAAAGCCAAAACATTCACTTTCTAAAATTTCCATATAATTCATTTCTTCTAAGAGTCTTTATAATTTTTCTAAAATGAATTTCATGATCTTTTTAGCTTTTGTAGTATACTTTGTTATGAAAAATGAATACCACTAAAAAGTCATCAATATATTCATTGAAAATTCTACTCATTATATTTTTTAATACAGAGGGTGCATTAGTCATTCCAAAAGGCATTAATGTAAATATGTAATGCTCATACATGGTATGATATGTTGACTTCAAAATGTATTCCTTCTTCACACACAACTGATGATATCCAGATCGAAGACCAATCATTGAAAAATATTGATCTCCATATAGTTGATCGAATAAATCATCAATGATAGTTAAGAGATACTTTTTCTTAATTTTTTTAGCATTGATCTCCCTATAGCCAATGCACAATATCATATATCCATCCTTTTTCCTAATAAAAAAATCGGCGATCACCATTGAGAAACACTAGGGGGAATAAATCCTTTATTACTCAATTCCTCTTGATGTTTCTTTAGTTCCACTAATTCCACAGTGGACATTCTATAAGGTGTCTTTGATATAGGCAATGAACATGGAATTAAATCAATGAACAACTCAATTTCTCATTCTCAAGGATGTCTAGGAAAATCTTATGGTAACATATCAACATATTCATATACAATTGTTATATCCTGTATTTGAAAATTCCATTGCTCACCTATAGTATTTTCATTTACTTCCTCCTTAATAATTGAATTTAGTGGAACTACTGGGGGTGGATCTAAATAAGAATAAGATTGTGATGTTTCTTCTCTAAAGATAAGTTACTCCTTACCATCATCAAAAATTCTAACCGCCTTCTTCATACAATTAATTTTATCACCATGGTCTGAAAGACAATCCATACTTGGATTATATCAAATTCAATCATGGGTATGGTGATGAGATCAGTATATAAATCATTTTTATATTCCCTAATGGGAACTGATTCACAAAACATTGTTTCGATGATACTTCCCTTGGGAGTTTGGACTGGAAATTCCCTCATTATGTCAAATTTTAAATATTTAATTCTCTTAGAAAAATAGGAATATATGAAACACTGTGACGATCCAAAATCAAATAAAGCATTGGCTAAATTTTTGGAAACCATTAAATTACCTTCCAACACATCATTTAGAGCGTCATCCTCGGCAATAGTGATCACATAAGCTTGTCCTTTATCCCTAGGCCACATTTGAGGTTTGTTTCCTTGTAAATTATGACATTCATTTTCCTACTCCACCATTTCATAACAATTATAGAATTAAAAATTGACAACTAGTTTCATTCCCTTGAAATCGTAAACATTGATGCATTTTTCACCCTCCATGTCATAGTCTCACATTCCCTTATGGCTTGTACCATTGTGTTTTCATCGAATATTTATTACAAGATGGAAATTCAACTTCTCTCTTCATCCCTTTTTATTCATTTCCTGAGTGTTCAACAGTTCTCTTATTATCTTTTTTTTCATTAAGGTCATAAGACTTAGAGAATTCCTTTTCTATATTGATAGCACATGAGACAATATTTTTTACGATGATAAGGATTGTGAGACTAATGTTCAATGGAGAAATGGTTCTATCGTATTAAATAATCTATTAATCTTACTCCTTGGGTTACATATATAATCTGCTGCATACCATGATAACAAAGAAATGTTAGCCTCATACTTTGCGACATTCTCATCCTCCTTTTTCCCCAGTCTTAGAATTTTTTTCCATATCCTCTCAATGGTCACAAAGAAAGTATTTTTTGTTGAAAAGATTATTAAACTTACTCTAATCCATATCTGATACATATTCATCATCGTTTTTGTTTTGAATTAATGACCACCATTGATCTGCATCTCCTGTGAGCCGAAAATATGCCATGAAATTTTTTTCCTTTTCACTGCATCCAATAACATGAAATATTTTTCTTAAAAAATATATCCATTACCGAGCTACAAATTGAATTGTGGTTCCATTGAATGTTGGTGATTTTTTCCACATGAAGATGACTACCATTGATCCTCGATTTTGTGGATCAGGGTGCTATATACTGGTATGGTTATTATTCCTAACCTGAGTGAGTTGTACTAGAATGGTGATAAGCTCCTCAACACCAGCTGCATCAACATATACACTATAATAATATTGAGTAGGAGGTAAATCCCTGCATTAATTACGTTCATTGATAAAGTTCACATTCCATAAACTAGGCTCCATTTCTAAAAAATGGAATACACTAGATTAGTTTTTAAAACCCAATACATAATTCCAAACTTATAAACCACAAAAAATAAATTGAACAGTTTATGGATATAATCCATAATTATAAAAATGTTATCACTAAGGAATTATTTACTCATAAATCATTCATAATGGTTGGAAAATAAAATGTTAATTATCATAACAATATCCCGAAAGAGTGTCATAACTAAGAGTGCATCAAGGCTTGTTTTTTTTGTACTGGGATACCCCTAGTCAAGCCTGAAACTCCGTGTTGGAGTTTTCAATCCATGGTACATAGTTTCCAGAGATGCCTCTACCTACTCGTATCCATATAGGGATGTATGTCATGTAAAACTAACAAAATATATACATTTCCAATATTCTATTATGTTATTCTATAATAATCCTCAAAGTCTATCTTATGAATATTATTTGAAATATGAGATTTTCTAAATATAGTTTCCTTTTTTGCTACAAAACATATAATTATACAAAATGTAATTCCCTCACCATAGTTAACTTGAGTCTGTGCATTATTACTTATCATTGGCATGATCACAAGAGTTCATCTCCCGAAATGCCGATTAGTTTTGTAGCCTTGAATGTACTAGATACATACATATGTTTTACATTACATTATGAAATGGAAAAACAAAAAACATTGTGTCCCCTATGAACACACTCAAATATTTTTACCAATCCGTACAACATAGTCACAATATACCTTTTCAAATCCTCGGTAAAATAATACAATATATATGGGTGATCTCATATGCATAGTAAGTATAACAATATAGTGGTAGATTTAATAAATAATCATAAACATTTAAGGCCGTGTATAAGAATAGAAAATCATTTTAAACATATAAGTCACCATAATATTACAAGGACCAATCAAATAATTATATTTTCTTATTAACAAGGATATTTTATTATTCGAATAATCACATGTAATATTAATAACAAATTTCATAATGATGGAATGTGTAATCACAGACAACATAACCACTTAATCATGGCCTCGTGCCAAGACTACAAATAAGATTTTCTCAAAGCATTATACCAAGAAAATAGATTGTCTCATTAGACCTACTGATGCATTGAAGAGCTATAGTGGGCTCCACCCATCAATTAATATGTCAAATGCATTCCTCATAAGAAAAGTTTGACACATAACAAAAATATTCATATCAAAAATAGCATATGAAATGTTAATAGTATAACCATAAACAATGAATGGTTTAAAAATAACACATCCATAGTCAAAAATATCACAAAACCATCTATAAAATATCAAATATTGTGTCATAATAAATCAAAATAAAACAAGAGTGAAATCAATCAAAATATTTTGACATAAATGAAATCATAACTATTTGAGAGAATATCGCTTTCAATTTTAAAATCATTTAAAAGATGAATAATTATAAAATAAGTCATTTATTTGGAAAATACTCTTATTACCATGTAAAGAAATATTCAAATAAGTTATAATATTGTAAAATAGCCTCACCATCTGAATATTCTAAAAAAACATCCTTACCATAGTTCGTTGAAAATATCTTAATGTGCATTGTTGGTAAAATGATGGAAACATTCCTTTCAGTTTTTCTGAACATGTCAAATGTGGGTAAAAATTACATCATCCCATAATATTGAAAATAATAAAATTGTTTTGAAATACATTTTTTTGATTCAATGGTGTGGATGATAATGACGTCCTATTATATACTTCCTTATAAACAACTTCGAATAAAGAGATTATAGAATTAACTGGTGCCTTGAACTTTTCTATAGTCAAGGGAATGTTATCCTACGATATAATAGTTAAATAATAGTTAGTATATTATACAAGAACCACATATATAAATATGATATCAGATATTATCTTCTAATATTGATTTGTTAATAATATTTTTGTAGTAACATAGTTTTGGGTGTTGACTAATTTATTTTAAATTATTTGTTTTTTACATTAGTAATGTTTGTTATGGATAGGATGTATTAGATTCATATCAAGAATAATATTAAGTTCATATCCATAATTTTGAATCATAGAATTTAAATTATTCTTTAATGGTTATGTTTTGTACTGAATCTCATTACATTCATGGAAACGATAATCGTATGTACGCACGAGCGAAAATATCATTCTATTGATGTTAAAATCATATGTAATTGGATGGTAAATAATATATAATGAATAATGAACTTTTAATAATTATTATTTAGATCAATTATACTCATTATTATACCCATCAAATAATGAAGTGTTGAATAACAAACTACACCCTGACGTGGAGATGGTAAGCTGTATGTATGCGCGTATGGTGACATTTGTCATTCATAAGAGAAATAAAAAAAATTGATATTTTTGTACCATATTTATAATGAAATAACATTATATAGAATTTATTTGAGTTATTATTTTTGTTATTGAAGCAACCAAGAGAATTTTTGTGGAAGAAGAAAAGAACTTTGAAAGAGGTGATGAAATTATTACCTCTTCTACAGGTGCTTCTTTTTGATTTGATCAAAATGGATGCATTGGTTAGATATTTTATAAATGTATGGATTAATGGTTTATGAGAGGATAGTTGGGAGGATATTTGGGCAGTGTTTGGCTCAGCAAAATGGATTTGGATGTGTGATTTTTAAAGAACGGGAAGTACCCTTTTATAGGAGAGGTGATAGTCACTCTAGGAAAAGATAGAAATATTATTTTATTATAGAATCATATACTGTTTATAATTGCTCCAAAAGAATTTATTTAGAGTCTAACATGGATATGGGTAATCCTTCTCTCAACCAAAATGGTTTAAGAATAGTTTAGTTCCCCATATTAACATTATCATTTTGATTTAACTCTTAGTTAATTAGATTAACTTTTACCATGCATTTTAGTATTATTATAATAAATGGTTAATAAACTTATAATAAAAAGACAAGAGAGCTGCATTTGGTTAAAAAATGATATCTCTAACCATATCTATGTCGTTTTCCCAACAATTAGATTTTAATGAATATTATAACATTTAATAAAACAGTATTTATTTTTAATACTCATTTTTGAAATTTTTGACACTATTTGGTATTTGGTTTTTATGAATGTCATAAAAACTTGAAAACTAAAACTAAATAAAATTAAATATACTCTATCATATCATATTCACATATAAATTTTTTTTATGTAATAAGAAAATCCAATTAAATATATTTTTATATTTGTAATGTCATTTATTTGATTCGTTCATCAATAAGAAAAATACTACATCATTTTTGTGTCATAAATAATAATGTTTGTTTTTTCTAAAAATATAATGAAAATATCATTATGTAGGAAATTGTTTTAGATTTATAATTATGGTTTATATTTTAAGATATCAATTATATAACCTCATATAAATTTTTTTTACCAAAAGATACATTCTTAGGTTTTTTTGTCATTACATTAAATTAATTAATATAAAATCACATTATCACTACAATGTGGCTCAATGGGATCCCAAAATCCACCAAAGGATGCCTATAGATGGGAATTTATCAACTAATAAGATTAGGACACATGTCAGGGTAATTTTAATAAAATTTTATTATTATTATCTACTCATATTTACCAGACATTCATGTTAACCATGCTAAATAAAATATTTACTGAAGTAACTATTAATAATATTTATAAATAAAAGATACATATTTACACAATTTGTACTTCCTGATTAAAAATATGGAATCCGTTTTTCCTAATTCAAAACACAAAATTTGAAAAAATTAACTTAAAATTAATTTCTATTATCAAAACTTTAATGTGGGGTTTTAAGAAGTAAAAACTATCAAAAGATAGACATTTCATTATTTACAATTTATATGTGAAATTACATCCAGTGACCTAAATAATATTAAATGATAAAAATAAAATCTAATTATATTTTGAAACTACTCAAATGTATAACTTAACAATATATATTATTTTGATTAAAAAATTTGTTAATAATTAAAATTTAGTGTTTTTCACTATTCATAAAAATATGAATGTAATTAGAAAAGTACAAAAAAAATCACCATATGTAAATTTTGATATTATGAATCCCCAAATGAAGTCCAAATTGCGAAATAAAATTTTCAAATTTCAAAAGGTGGATATTACTATTCATAACATCTTTTAAAACAGCTAGTTTGATAGGTCGTGTTGTGCTTGCACTCGGTGTTGCGTACATCAAATGCTACTGTATTATTCAAAGAGAAGCATACCATGGAATCCTAGGTTGTTACATTCTTCCCTCCTTCAAATAATCTTGTCATAGAAATTTCTTGAATACTACTGCGTAAACCGATTCAGGTGGTTCTTCATCACAGGTTCTTTAGGTTCACATGTTGACTATTCCAGCTTATAGTTTCTCCAAATATCTTTTACCAATAAAGTTGTGTGGTTTCTCAACACTTGTTATCTAATATCACGATACTTTATAGGCTCTTCAGTAATAGATAGATCAGTTTATAGTTTTAATACTTCATAGGTGAGTACATGCGTTCGGTCAGGAATTATTTTCTCTATAGTGATATGTGGAACACATCATGAACAATGGAGAAACATAGAGACATTTCCAACTGATGAGCTACAACTCCAATTCGTTCTATAATTTAGATAGGTTTGATGTATTTGGGACATAATTTAACCTTCTCACTGAATGTTTCAACACTGTTCCATGGATATACCTTCTATAAAATAATATCTCCTACTTGATATTCCAAATCCTTCTTCGGTTATCAGCATAACTATATTTCTTATTCTGAGTTTCATTGAATATGGTTTGGATAATATTCACCTTTCCAATTTTTTCATTATAATGATTTGGGCCTATGCATTTTATTTCACCAACATCATCCCAACAAGTTGGTGTGCAATATCTCTTTCCATATAATGTTTCATATGGTGCCATGTGAATACTAGAATGGATTCTATTGTTATAGAAAAATTCTACCAGTGTTAAATATAGGTCCCACATACCATGAAAGTCAAGTGAGAAAGATCTAAACATGCCTTATCAGGTTTGAATTGTCCATTTTTTTGTCCATCAGTTTGAGGGTGGTAGGTAGTGATAAAATGATGTTTATTATCCCGAGACATATGATTAATTTTCTGAAATATTGATTTTAAATGAGGATCATGATCAGAAAAAATAGATTGTGGTACTCCATGAAGTCGTACTAATTCATTAATATATGGTCTTTCTAAACGTTCAAATGATAAATCTTCACTTATAAAATGAAAATGTGTTGATATGGTAAGACAATCATCAATGACCCATATTTCCTCATTCCTTCTAGGATACTTTGGTATCCTCATGAAAAACTCCATCATAATGTCTTCCCAATTCTACTCCAGTGTAAGAAGAGGTTTCATGACTCCTCCATGATGTTGTCTCCCAGCCTTAACATTTTGACCAACCATACATATTGACACATATGAAGAAATCTCTCCCTTCATGTTGTCCCACAATAACTGTTCCTTCAAATCTCTAAACATCTTAGTTCTATCATGGTTTACATAGAAATTGGAGCTATGATCATCATCCAACAATTCCCTTTTTAGATCAGGTATGTCTTGAACACAAATTCGCTTCCCAAATTTCAAAATTCCATCTTTATATATGAAGTCAATCAATATCCCTACATTCATAGCTTCAATTTTATATTGAAACTTCTGATAATCAGTCTGAGAACATTTTATCATTTCTAGAAAATATGTTTTGGCTACCATTTGAAAAATTATTGTCGTTTCACCTTCTATGATTATTCACATATTCATATTTACGAGATCCATGAATATAAGATCCATTTCAACTCCCATATTGTTCATAGCATTATGATTTTTTATGATCAAAGTATCTACCACCTTATTTACCTTCCCTAGGTGGTTGTTTATTGTTCAATTATAATCCTTCAGTTGTTCGGGCCATCACCTTTTCCTCATGATGAGTACGTTCTATGAGAAAAAATTAATCATAATTTTATGATCAGTACATATCCCACATTTCCCCCATAGAGATAGTTTCTCCATATTTATAGGCAAACTATTAAATATATTAACTCAATTTCATGAGTATGATAGTTTTGTTCATTAATTATTATTTGATTTGATGCATAAGAAATATCTATATCATTCTGCATAAGGTCACAACTAAGTCCATTCATTGAAACATCACTATAAATAACAAACCCAACATTACCTTATGGTAGAGTAAAGATATGAGAATTAAATAATCTTTTATTCAATTCTTCAAATAATTCATCACAAACATTTTTTCAAACAAATTTATCTCATTTGCATGTGAGCTTTGTTAGTGGGTAAGCCAATCAGGAAAAATCATGTATGAGCCACCGATAATAACCTACTAAACCAATAAAACTACGTAACTCAATTATACTATTCGATGTTAGCCACTCTTGTATATCTCTCTACGTATAAGTATCAAAAATATTCCATCCTTAGAGACAATATGTTCAGGAAAAGAAATCTCCTAAATCCATAGCAAAATCTTTCTAAACTTCCCATATAATGCATTTCTTCTCAGAGTATTTATAACAGTGCGCAAGTGATTTTGATGATCATCATAACTTTTGTACTATACCAAGATAGAATCAATAAATACCAATACAATGTAGTCAAGATATTACTCAAAAATTCTATTCATTAGACGCAAAAAATAGTGGGTGAATTAGTCAGTCCAAAGGGCATTGTGGTAAACATATAATGCCCATACCTTGTACAAAATGATATATTCAGAATGTCTTCCTTCTTCCCACACAAATTTTGATATCCATATCTAAGGTTAATCAGAGAAAAATATTGAGCTCCATGATGATGATCGAAAAAAATCATTAACTCAACATAGCAGATACATGTTTTTTATTGTTATAGCATTGATCTCCCAGCAGTAAATGCACAACTCTCATAGATCCATCTTTCTTCTTAACAAAAAGAATAGGGGATTCCCAGGGGAAACACTAGGGTGAATAAATCCATTATTACTCAAATCCTATAGTTTTTTCCTTAGTTCCACAAATTCCAAAGTCGCCATTCAATAAGGGGTCTTCAATATGGTCCATGAACGAGGAATTAAATCAATGGAAAACTCAATTTCTCATTCTGGAGGATGTCCAGGTAATTCTTCTAGTAACACATCATCACATTCTTGTACAATAGGTATGCCCTCTATTTAAACATTAATTTCCTCACCCATAGTTATTTAATTTTCTTATTCCCCCATAATTGAATTTAATAGAGCTACTAGGGTGGATCTAGATTAGAATCTGATAGTAACGCTTCTGCTATAATGATAAGGTACTCTTTATCATCCTCAAAAATTGTAACCTCCTTCTTATTATAATATGTTTTCTCATCATGGTCTGAAATCCAATCCATACATAGGATTATATCAATTTTAATCATGGATATTACTATTAGATTAGTAGATAAACCACGTTTATAGGACCAAATGAGAACTGATTCACAAAAAAACTATTACAATAATACTTACCTTTGATGTTTTGACTGAAAACTCCCTCAATAAATAATATTTGAAATATCAAATTTTTTTAGCAAACTGAGAAGATATCAAAACAATGTGATGATCTAGAATAAAATAATTAATTGGCTAAATTTGAGGAAAACATTGAAATATCTATAACCACATCATTCAGAACATCAACCTCAATAGTAGTGATTGCATATTCATTTCCTTTATCCCATGGCCTTTTATGATATATGATTCCATGGTGCTTAGGATATTCATTTTCATAATTCCCTGTTTCTCTAAAATTGTTGCATTAAACGTTGACAACCTTTTTCATTCCCTTATAATCATGAGAATGGTGGAATTTTCATGACACATATAACTGACTCCCATTCCCTTCAAACACATACCTAGGTGTTTCATCCCACATTTACTGCAGGATTTAATTCAAATTTTCCATCTTCCACTTATTTCCATTTCCAGAGTGTTCAGATGTTCTCTTCTTCTATTTCTTTTCTTTAATGTCATAAGACATAGAGAATTCCTTTTCCGTATTTATAGAACAAGAGAAGACATCTTCATAAGATGAAAAGGATTATGAGACTAATGATCTACAGAGAAATGGTTTAAAACCATAAAAAGAATCGATCAATCATACTCCATGGGTTTTGTGTATAATCAGCTGCATGCCTTGCTAACCCTACAATGTTATCCTCATACATTGCGACATTCCAATCCTTATTTTTCCTTAAACTCGGAAATTGTCTTTCCATATCTTCGTGATGGTCACAAAGGACTTATTTCTATATGAAAATATTTTTAAACTACCTACATTCGATATTTGACACTTCTTCATCCTCCTTTGTGTTTTGAATTTATGAACACCATTGACTTGTTTCTCCAGTGCAGTGATAAACTACCCGGACACATTTTTCTCTTTTCATACTCCCCATAGCATGAAATATTTAATCTATTAAACTTATCCATTTCTCAGCTACAAATGGATTTGTAGTCCCATTTAATGTTAGTGGTTGTTTCCTAACTAAGAGGTCTGACATTGATCCTCCGGGTTGTAGTTCAAGGTGCTCATACGGTCAATGTTATTATCATAACCCTAGTGAGTTGTCCCTGAATGGTGAAAAGATGATTAGAATCAGTTTCATCACCAGCTCCAAAATAATTATCTATAGTAGGTGGTAAATTCCTTAATGTATTACGTACATTTATATGGTTTCTATTACTTCCACTAGGAATCATTTAAAAATCATAGCATACACTAGATTTGTTTATGAGTTTCAATACATAATTCCAATCTTGTAAAACACATAACATAAATTGAACAGTTTATGGATAAAATACATAATCCCAAAAATATTTTCATTAAAGAATTATTTACTCATAAATAATTCTTAATGGTTTGTAATGAAAATGTTAGTTATCTGAAGCATATCCCCCAGAAGTGTCGTAACCAAGATTGCAGCAAGGCCAATTGTCGTGTACTATGATGCCCCAGGTAAAGCATGAAACTCATTGTCGGTGTTTTTAATACTAGATACATCTGTACTAGAGCCGTCTTTACATGTTAGTATCCATAGAGGGGTGTATTTCATATAAAACTCACAAAATATATACATTACAAAAATTCATGGATGTTCTTCTATATTAATCCTCAAATTCAATTTATGGAAATGTTCATTAATAATAGTTTTTCAGAATCCTATTTCCAAATATTGTTCTAAACATCCTCTAATACCAACTATAATATCATGAAACTATTTACCTAGAGTTAGTGAATTATTTCAAAACATTGGCATGATCACAAGTTATGATGGCATAAAAGACCATTTTGTTTACTAACATTGAATGTAATAGATACATACATAAGTTTTACATTACATTATGAAATGTAATAACAAAAACCTTTTGTCCCATATGAACATAGTCAAGTCTCTTTTCCTGTCCTTGGATGTCAGTCACAATATAATTCATCACATCCTAAGAAAAATAAAACATAGGAATGGGGTGAGCTCAGATGCTCAGTAATGATAACAATATAGCAGAACATTTCATAAATAGGAATAAACATTTAAATCAATGCATAATAATAAAACTAAAGCCTTTTAAACACAAACATAAGCTTAATATGGAAATGATAAATCAAAATATACCATTTACTTATTCACATGGATATTCTACTCATTGAATAATCACATGTAATATTAATAGATAATTTAATAATGATGTAATGCATAATGATAGATTCATAACCACATGGTCAAGGCCTCATTCCAAGACTATAAATAAATTTTTTTGAGGCTTTATTCAAAGACAATAGTTTATCTCAATATAACTAATGATTCAACGAGGAGTTATAGTGGGCTCCACTCATCACTTAGTATGTCCAATGCATTCCTCATATAAAAATATTGAAATATGACATAAACATTCATATTAAAACAATCATACGAAATAATAATAAATTAACCATAATCCATTAATGGTATGCAAATAACACATTAAAAATCAAACATATCTCCAAATATTCAATACAATATGGATGATTTTATCATAATAAATAAACATCAAACAAGTGTAAAATCCATCAAAGGATGTTAACACAAATGAAATCCAAAATATTTGAGAGAAATATTTCATTCAATTTTGAAATAATTTAAATTTCAAATAAATATAAAAGAGAATATTTATTTTTAAAATGTTATTATATGCTTGTAATGTACAATTAAACAGATTATTAATGGCGGAAATTAGATGCACCTGCCGTATAAGTTAAAAAACATTCTGACCATAATTATTCAAAAAGGTTATAAAGTACCTTGTTTGGAAAATGACGGAATGATTCCTTTAAAAATATTTTATAAAAAATAAAACTCGGTTATAAATAAATTTAACCTATATTATAAGAAATAAATTTTTTTTTTGGAAATACATTTTCATGAAACACATGTCATGACTCGTCCCCCGGGGTATGTGCCATGACTACCCCATGCATGCCTTCTATAGTCATGGGGCTGGTGACTATCACCGAAGGCATATTCCCTAAAACTAGGAAGGAATTGAATTTGTAACCTAAATCACACACAACCAAACACACAGCAGGATATGAACTCAAGTGAACTGAATAGTAATCAGAGTATGTACGGTACGTAAAAGGGGACGAAATCGAATCCCAACTAGAGTGTACCAGGAAAACTGGAAAGTACAAGACAACTGATTGGTGAAAAGAAGCTCTAGGATTTTACACCATGGATCCTACCTAAAGGGTAGGTGCAGCTCATAAACGGTCATCGTAGCAGTTCACCACATCTAACGTCTACATTCGAGCTACCTCTAATCCCAGTTGCCTCGTCCTTGGCTAGAAATGTTAGTCGTCTGCACCAAACACGATTAAATACATGCATAGCCCCTGCAAGGGTGAGTATAACGATACTCAGTAGGGACCCTGTTACCCTCATGGTCTCACAAAATCCACAAAGGATAAACCAAAAAGGAATGAAAAAACTGATAACCCTACTTATGTATATGCCCATACATATACCAATGTTATCAGGTAAACCCATCTCCATCATGAGGAAAACACAGAGTTCATCAACAAAAAAAAGTTAACTATTCCAAAATAGAAGGAAAACCACGAAATCATGTACCACACAGGTACACCAGACAGAATAATACCAGTAAGATAATACCACAATGGAAATTTCAACACATGTACAATCTCAGCTCACACTTGGAATAACATATGTACAATAGTAGAGATGATTATATGTAACTACTGAATCATCATACTCTATAAAGAAGATAACCCACATAGGATCGCTAGGAGCTGACCCACACTTGATCTCTAGGGTCTGACCCACATTGTATTTCTAGAAGGTGACCCACACAGTATCGCTAGGTGTTGACCCACAGAGGATCGCAAGGTGCTGACCCACACATGATCGCTAGGAACTGACCCACACATGATCTCTAGAGCTGACCCACATAGGATCGCAAGGTGCTGACCCACAGAGGATTGCTAGGTGCTGACCCACACAGGATCCCAAGGTTCTGACCCACACAGAATTGCTCTACGTGCAGACCCACATACGATCTCTCTACATTCATCACATCACAACTAGCTACTGGGTTCCCGAACAATGCTTGCCCCTCTCATGGAGGATCCACTCCACATGATACTAGTAAATACAATAACAACCATGAAGTCTCATGAATAAGTATCCCCATATACTGCCATGTCATAGGGGTCTCAACAGAATATACGGCTTGTCATTAAGACGCCCTATCTATGAGTTATTAGCCTTTTAGTCCTGTGGTCCCGGTTTGAATCATAATCGATCCATCCCAAACCTTTCCAAACATTATCAAAATATGTAGTGGGGTATACCAAAGGGAAGGTTTCACTACAAGGATCCCATCACCACTGGAAGTTCGACAAATGGACGCATGATGCCAATGTTATGGGCCACGTAAAATAATGGTTCGTATCTTATCTGGGTTCGGTTCGACCTGATCTAACTGACCCGACCCATCCTTGAATCAGTCGAACTGGTTCAGGTCAACCATGCTCGACTCGCTATGTAAATCCCATCTCATGGTGTGGTTCCGCCCACTAGGCAAGCCAGCATGCTGTAAGGGGGTTGCAGGTTCTGTAGGGAGATGAAGGCCGCTGGTCGGCGTGACCACAAATGGCTGCTCGACCGTGGGGATGACACGAGGGTGCTGGGTAGCTTGTCCATGAGGCGGCATCCTGACTTCGGGCAGTGCCTCGATGGCCTCCGAGGGTGCTGGCTCGGTCGTAGGGCGGCTGCTCCACTGTAGGGCAGTGGCGGCTCGGCCGCGTTGAGGCGGCCTAACCGCGGGCGGCGGCTCGGCCTGAGAGGGTGGATGCTCGACCCCAGGGCAGTTACCTCGTTGTGGGGCGGAAAAAGCTCAGACGTGGGTTAGAAGCCCGGCCACGGGTGGGAGCTCACCCATTGAGGGTGGCAGCTCAGTCGCAGGGTGGTGGCGGCTCTGTCATGGGGAGGCAACTCGGTCGCAGGGGGCGGCTCGACCACAGAGGGTGTCATCTCTACTGTAGGGCGGCGCGAGGACTAGGGGGCACAGATTCCATGGGGTGGAGGTGGTCTTGGGGCGGTGTCGTTTTGTCGTCGCATTTGTTGTGGCCGAAGGTTGTGCATGTATCCTTTCTCGTGCCCCACCGTGGTTCGTAGTCGTTCCTCCATCGGGATCAATAATTAACCACAAGGTTTGTGGTGAGGATGGGTTATATTTTTTTACTGCACTCTCCGCATTCGAGTGGCAGAAAGTGGCTATAATTCCTTCTTGAGTTACAATGAATTATAAAGAACATAAAGAGAGAATAATTTCAAACAACCACCCTACAGCTTCCCGCAAATAATCATACCCAAATAAACACCTAACTCGTTTAATTGATGTCGTCGATGGGAGTAGTCGATGTTGTTGATGTTCATTATTCCCACCACATGCCTCTGATCCCAAGCTCATTTGTCGGATAAACGTTGTTTGATGGAGGTGTTTCTTCATTGTTAATGATTTCCGCCATTGGTGGATGTCTCGAGGATGATTTTGAAGTCCTGCATCAGAATTCTTCATTGGAGGAGCTCTTCGTTGGTGGATGAGTTCCTCCCAATTTCTCCCAATCCTCCTTGGCAACACATTTCCATAAAAATAATATCCAACCAAAAAATATGTTTATATATTTTATTTTTTTGGAATTTCAATGTCGGATTAATTAATAAGAAACAATAATTGGGTTGTGTTGGAATAATTTAAAAAAGGTGGATACCAAAATTTATCTCCCATTAATGGGGAGTTCAAGGGGTTTCTCCCATTAAGAGGGTAGTTAATGGGATTCAAAATGTTTTTTTATAATTAGTTGGTCCCCACCACCATAACCTCTCATTAGAGGTTAGTTTAGGTGGTCCCCACCACTATGACCAGTCATGGGAGGTTTAGTTCAGGTGGTCCCCCCCTCTGAAATATCCACTTGGATGATAAAAAAACTCTTACACAATTTTTATATTATTATATTCTTTCCCGAACAACCCAAAATTTAACATTTACCCTCGGCCAACTGCTGTCGAGCTGAAAGTCTCCTTATGCGAATACTAACATTGCGAGTTTAACGGTGTCCTTGGATTTCAATTATGAGCACCAGTTCCAAAGTAACAAAATCCTGCTAGCATGTTTACTGAATATACCCAAAATAAAGATCATAAATTCATTCTGAGAACTCTGGGCCATATAATTATGTGACATCAATTTTCACGGACTCATAAAATTCAATTTTAATAAAAAAAATTACATTGAAATTATGAGTCTTTACTTTCTCCCCACCTCATGGATTTAAATCCCCGTAAGCCACAACTCACTCTAAGGGAACACGTGGGGTTACTGAGCACGAATCTAGGCCTCCCACTCCCATGTGATCACTTGGAGGTTCCCGGGATTCCAAAGGACTCTCACCATAAGTATCGACCTCCCACAAAAGACATGCTCCTATATATCCTCAATCTCCCATAGAACCTTCGTAAATGTTTCCCCATCGTGAATGTCCAGTTATCCATGGTCAACGATGTGGAAAGGGTCGTGCACGAATCCCCTTAGATGGGATATGTGGAAGGCATCATGCACCTGGTGAACGTAAGGTGTAAGAGCTAAGCGGTATGCCACCTCTCCAACTCTGTTGAGGACCTGAAATGTTTTGATGAACCTCAGAGATAACATTCTATCCCAGAAAAATATCTGCAAAACTCATCAAGTTGTGACCCATAGAAAGACATGGTTGTCATCCTCGAGCTTTGGAGGTCTCCATCTCCTATTGTTATATGACTTCTTCATGCTTTGTGCTATCTTAATATACTCCTGGATGATCGTCAACTTCTCTATTGTTTTCTGTACCATCTATGGTCCCAATAGTGCTGACTCCCCTGGTTCAATCAAGAAAATAGGTTATTTGCAAGGTTTCCCATACAATTCCTTGAAATGTTCCATCCTAATGGCGGAGTTATAGATGATGTTGAATGAAAACTTCACAAAAGTCAAGTGATCCTCACAACTGTGACCGAAGTCAAGGATGTAAGAACGTAGCATGTCCTCGAGGGTCTGAATGGGCTTCTCTGTCTGACCATCCGTCTGTGGATTTAAGGCTGTGCTCAAACGAAGAATTGTAATGAAAGACTACTAAAACCCCTTCCATTTCCATGATGTAAAATGTGCTTCACTATAAGAGAAAATCTTCTAGGGTAATCCATGTAGCCACACAATCCCCTGCACATAGAGTCACCCTAACCTCTCTACTGAACCCATCTCTCTGATCAGTAGGAAGTGGGCCGACTTGGTGAGTTGGTCAACAATCACCCAAATTGAGTCATGTCCCCAGGATGTATATGTATGTTGCATCATGAAGTCCATAGATATATCATCAAACTTCCACTCTGGGACCTCTAAATGCATAACCATACCTACTAGTTCCTGATGCTCCGCCTTCACATGCTGACAAGTGAGGCATCGAGAGACAATCTCTGCTACGGATTTCTCAATTCCCGGCTACCACTATTGTCGTCAGAGATCCTGGTACCTCTTCACCACCCCTGGATGTACCTCTATAGCGGATGTGTTGAACACTCTCACCAGATCCTCTCGATGCGACATTGGTAACATGGTTCATCCTCTAAAGAGGATGACGTGCTCCCCACCTTCATAAAATTCATCAGGTGAATGTCTTGTGGATATCTAATCACATAGATCCTCTTATTCAGTGTCCCCACGTTGTGCCTCCCTTACTCACTGAAGAAGTGGGGGAGTGACTGTAAGTGACTGAAGAAAAAATGCTCCATCTTGATCCACAAATGATATCTGCAAAGTGGAAAGCTCCTCCGTCTTCTCGCCTAGCAGCTATATACCTGAACTCCTGGTGAATTAATATTATACAATGTTCACCTTCCAAGGAATATAGACTATACCGATGTCATAGTCCTTGAGTAACTCAATTCATCGTCGTTGTATTAGGTTTAGTTCCTTCTAAGAGAAGATATCCCTGAGACTCTTGTGATTATATTACTCTATAATGTGATCTCCCATCAGATAGTGTCGCCACATATTCAAGGCGAAGACCACTGCTGATTACTCCAGGTCATGGGTAGAGTATTTCTACTCATACTATCTCAGTGGATGAGAACCATAAGAGATAACTACCCTCTCTTGAATATGGACAAATCCGAGTCAGGTACCTGATGTGTCGGAGTAAACTACTAACCCTACGCCCTCCTCAGGACGAATCATGATGGTGGCACTAGTCAGCCTCTGCCTCAGTACCTAAAAACTCTACTGGAATCTCTCCAGCCACATGAAGGGTTTCCCCTTCTTGTTCAATGTGGATAGAGGTGTTAAAACTGTAGAGAAATATGTCACAAATCTATGGTAGTATATATCCAAACCTATGACACTTCGTACATTTGTCAAACTCCTGGGTGGATCCCAATCATGTACCACCTCAATCTTTACTAGATCAACCACAAATCCAGCCTCTGATATGACATGTCCCAGAAAATGAACCTCTTGTGTCCTAAAATGGAACTTCAAGAGAATACCATAAATATGGTGCTCTCGGAGTGTGTATAGTACTACCAGCAAATGATGTGCATGCTGATACTCAGTAGCTGAGTAGATCAGAATGTCGACAATGAAAAATACTACAAAAAGGTCAAGGTAAGGCTGAATGATCATGTTCATGAGTCCCAGGAACACTGCTGGGGTGTTGGTTATTCCGAATGGAGTAACCATGAACATGTAATGGTCGTAATGATATCTAATGGTCTTCTTATGCACATCCCCGTCTCATAATCTGAGCTGGTGATAGCCTGATCTGAGGTCTATCTTCCAGAACCACCGAGCTCACGTCAGCTGATCAAAGAAGTCATTAATCCTCGGATGTGGGTACTTGTTCTTCATGGTCACCTGGTTCAGGCACCGATAGTTGACACAACGTCTCAATCACCCATCCGCCTTCTTGGTGAAGAAAATCATGTCTTCCCAAGGTAAAACACTTGGATGAATGAATCCCTTCCCCTACATGTCCTCTAGGTGTACCAACATCTCATGAAGCTCCACGAGAGCCATCCTATTTGCTGGTGAAGATATCAATGTCATCCCAGGGTTCAAGTCAATGTAATAGTCCACCTCTCTGTGAGGACGTAGACCTGAAACATCATCAGGGAAAACATACACATACTGGTCCACCACTACTGGAGAGACCAGACTCTCCACATCAACTCCTATGGGGGAAAATCATGCCCACTGATAAGTAATCGGTTGCAATCACATCTGGGTAAGTCCATCCTAGGCTGCAAAGGATCCCTTCTTGCTGGTGAAGGTAAACCAAGTCCTATCCATGCGGACACACCACACTATGCACCTAATAGAGTCTATCTAAGCATAGACTATAGATATCCAGTTCATTCCCAATGTGATGTCGTATGGCCTCTATGCTGCTACTATGATATCCCAGCCAAAGCTTTCACATCCAAGAGTAAGCTCACTCTACCTACACCAGTGTGTAATCGTCTAATCTGCTCTCGTAGGAGTATCTAGTAGAAATGATTGATACAAAGGCTCCATCAAAATATCCATCCTCCAAACGAGAGAATTGGAAATACAAGAATGGTTGGCACATTTTCCTATAAGTACAATAGCTAAGGTGGAGTATACATAGATCGTTACATGAATCATCTACAGAGTGCCATGGTCATAGGCCTCAGTTGCCTGGAGATGAGCACTCCCCTTTCCGCCTACTTCTTATGGTCGGGGTGGACCTCCTGGTGGGGGTGGCAGTAACATCTCGAATCATCTTCGAACGACAATTGCAAGGCCACCTCCTCTTCCTCATCCTCCAGCTCCCTACTGACTTCCTCAGTTGAATCTCTATCTCTTTCTGGGTGGTCCTTCGACCATCTACAGATCATCCATATGGTGGGCGGGATAGTCACGACCCATGTGACCCTACCCACTACAAGTGTAACACTACCCGCTCCTAGCATGACTGGATCTGCCTTGGGGCCCCACACAACTAATCCTAAGTCTTTTAGTCGTCCACCTGTAGATATGGTCCTCTTGGACCACTGTGACATTAGTCTTCTAAAAGCTGTAGAAGACTTCTCTATGAGATTAATGGTGGTGGGTCTCACAACTTGTGATTGTGCATCAAAATAACCCTCCACTTAGAAGGCTCGCTGTAACAGCCCCACCTGTGTCAGGATGATGAGATGGGTCATCGAAGACCTAATCTCTTTCCTGAGCCCCTGCTCAAATGTATGGGCCCTGAAGAATAGATCTCGTACCAAATCTGTGGAGTAGCCTGAGAGGTCAGTGAACATCACTGTGTACTGAGCAACAGTCATGCAGTGCTTCTGCAGATGAAGTAGCTCATCTATGTGCACTTCACAAAGAGTAGCTGGAACAATCTCTGCCTGAAACAGGATAACGAAGTATACCTAGTGAATTTTCACCTCCTCGTGAACTTGGAGCATCAAGATCCACCATATGATTTCTCATTACTATATAAGGCTATAGGAAATGATCACCAAGAGATCAACAGGTCTCTTCACTAGTCAGAAGACTCTACCAACAGCCTCCAACCAATCCTCAGCGGCCTGTGTGATCGTATCTCTACTGAACCAAGGTGGCCTCTGGCCCTGGAACTTGTGCAACATGCTTAAGTGGCGTTCACTCTCTGCTTCTAGGGAATGTCGCATCAGTGGCCCAATGTTTAATAGTACCATTGGTGCCTCTGCTGATTCATCTACTGGAAGGGGGCCCTACACCTTGGGCTCGTTGCTCGATGGGCTATCAGTGCGTATAACTCTTGGAACCCTAGTTAAATGTCGTTGTGGAGGAATCCTGAAATGAAATAGGTGCACCATGGTCAAAAAGTTATACCTAGTCAGATGACTCAAAGATATCACAAAAAAAATATTCAAAACACACACACAATCGGTCTTTTCATTTACTAAGTCGGAAATCATAAGTCATGGTCCTAGTGTATGGATTCGTCGACCGCAACAGCAATAATGGATTTCTTAAACTGATAACCATACTCACTAAACTTAACACTATTTCATTTAATACAAAGATCATACTTCTATTTTATATGTTATAATCAACTCCTCCTATACCAATTTTTCATGACTCGTCCCCCGCAGCCCGTGCTGTGAATACCCCAAGCCCACCTTCAATAGGCCAGGGGCTGGTGACTAGTACCGAAGGCATATTCCCTATAGAATGGAAGGCATTGCATTTATAACCTATAACGACATGAAAACAAGTACATAACAAGATAAAAACTCAAGTAAGCTGAATAGTAATCAGAATAAGTGAAGTAAGTAAAAGAAGATGGAATTCCAGCCCAACTGGAAAGTAAAAGAAAAACTAGAATGAACAAGACTGATAATATGTGAAAAATATCTCATGGATCGTCCACCACATATCCATCATGAATGGTAGGTACAGATCCTGAACGATCGTCTTTATGGTTATCCTCGTATAACATCCACCTTCGAGATTCCTCCAATCCGAGTACCCTCGTCCTCAGTCAGTGTTGTCCGTCGTCTGCACCAAAAACAACGATGTGGGGGCATAACCCATGAAGGTATGAGTATAAAGATACTCAGTAGGGACCCTGAGACCATCAAGGACTTACAAAATCTACAATGGATAAACCACAAAGCAAGGAAACAAATGAAAACTCTACATAGGTATATACCCATACATATACCTTACATATCATGTAAACCCATCACAATCATGAGGAAAACACAGAGTCAAACTCTAACAACCAAAGCTCAACTGTTCCACAAAGGAAAGAACACCACAAACTCAAGTACCACACATGTATTCCACACAGAAGAATACCATCATGGTATTACAATAATGGAAAGTACCACATGGGTACGAACTCAGCTAACACCCGGTATAAATTAAGTACAATAGTAGAGATGATTAGATGTAACTACCATGGAATCTTACTTTGTAAAGAAGGTGAACCTAAAAGTAACACTAGGATATGACCCCCATAGGATCGCTAGGTGCATACCCACATAGGATTTATAGGCTTTGACACACACCATATCGCTAGGTGCTGACCCACACATGATTGCAATGTGCTGACCCACATAGAATCGCTAGGAGCTGACCCACACTTGATCGCTAGTAGCTGACCCACAGAGGATCGCTAGGTGTTGACCACCACATGATTTCTAGGGGCTGACCCACACAGGATCGCAAGGTCCTGAACCACATAGGATAGTGAAATGTTTTGACCCACACAGTATCACTCTACATTCTTCACGTCATATCCAGCTACTGGGTTCCCGCACTATTATTGCTCTTCTCCAGTAGGATCCACTCCACAAGCTACTGGTCAATACTCCAATTGCTAAAAAGTCTCCATAAGAAGTATCCCAATGGACTTCCACGTCATTGGGGTCTCAATGAAACAAACGATGCATCATTCAGATTCCCAGTCTGTGCGTTGTTATATTTATAGTCTTGGGGGCCGGGTTGGATTTGTGCTCGATCCAACTTTTCATTTACCAACATTATCCAGTTCTATATTGGTTTATACCATAGGTACTACCTTTCTCCAATGTTTTCACGCCGCTAGAGGTTCAACAATCGGACGGTCAATGACTATGTTATGGACCATGTAAAATAAAGGTTCGTATCATGTCCGGGTCCAGTCCGAACTGGCCCGGTTCGACCTGGTTCAGGTAGAGCCGGCCCGCTGGGTGGCCCTACAGGGCATGAGGACTGCGAGGGGGCCGCAGAGGCCAGTGGTGCCAAAGTGCAGAGAAGACCACAGGTCTTCTCAACCACCGAAAGTGGATCAGCCACATGGATGTCGCGAGTGTGCGGCATGAATTGCATGGGAGGCAGCAGCAAGGCCGCGGTCGGCGGCTCGGAGGCCGCAGAGGTTGGCGGCGCCACCGTGGGGTAGCAACTCAACTACGGGGCGGTGACACTGCCATGGGGCAGGGGTGGTGCTTATGCGGGGTGGTCGTGCGACTGCGGATGGTGGGGGCCTGACCATGAGGCGGCAGCATGACAACGGGGTTTTGGCACCTCGGCCATGGGTATGTGGCAGCCCGACCGTGGGGTGGCCGCCCGACTGCGGGGCAAGGGCTTCTCGGCCGCGGGGCGACGGCTCGGCCATTGGGAGGTGGCTCGTCCATATGCGACATATTATCACTAAATGGTGGTGGCTCGGTCACGGGGTGGCACAGAGGCCCTGGGGCTCAGAGGTCGTGGGGCGGCAGTGTCCGTGGGATGGCGCCATTGCGCTGTCACCTTCATCAGGGCCTACAGCGGTGATAACCACCATTCTTGTGCCCCACCATGGATATTATCCATTTCTCCATCGAGATCAACAATTAACAACAAGTTTTGCAGAGAGGACATGCCATATTTGTTTGTCCCTCACTCTCAGTGTTAGAGCAGTAGCAAGCGGTTATAAGTTCTTCGTTGGAGGATCTCTTTGATGGAGGATGATTTCCTCCCATGTTCTCCCAAGCCCCCTTTTCAACCACTTATCCATCAAAAGAATATCCAACCAAATAAAAAATGTTTATCTATATTATTTTTTGGAAATTAAATGTTGGTTTAATTAATTGGCAACAATAAATGGGTTGTGTTGGAATAATTAAAAAAAGAGGATACCAAGGGTTGTCACCCATTGAAGGGGAGTTCTAGGGGTTTCTCCCCTTAAGAGTGAAGTTCAAGGGATTCTAAATGGGGGATTAGAATCCGGTGGTTTCCACCACCATAACCTCTCATGGGAGGTTAGTTCAGGTGGTCCTCCCCACTATAACCTCTCATGGGGTGTTTAGTTCAGGTAGTCCTCACATATGAAATATCCACATGGAAGTTCAAAAAAATAAAATTAAAATGTCCCAAAAAAATTATTTTATTTTATTCATTCACAAAAAACCCCTAAATTTAACATTCACACTAGACCAACTGCTGTCAACGTGAAAGTCCCCTTAAAAAAATTCCCTCGCTGTGAGTTTAGCTATGTCCTCCTATTTAAATTACGAGCACCAGTTCAAATGTTATAAAATACCGCTTGCACATTTTTTGAACGTTCCTGAAATAATTTGTAGAAATTCATTCTTGGCACTCCGGGCCTCAGAATCCCTTGACGTAAATTTTTGTGGACTCAAAAAATTCCCATATATCAAAAAAATACATGGAAATTCCAGGTCATTAAAACAATGGTGTGGATGATAATGTATTCCCAGTAGATACTTATTTATAAAAACCTCGGATAAATAGATATTAGAATTAACAGTT
This sequence comes from Viscum album, assembly GCA_963277665.1. NCBI lineage: Eukaryota > Viridiplantae > Streptophyta > Magnoliopsida > Santalales > Viscaceae > Viscum > Viscum album. The sequence continues at coordinate 606,258,241 of OY728122.1, forward strand.
ACATGGTACATTTACTTGGTCGAGGGTACGTTAATCTCTTGCATAATAGTAAAATCATTGTTATTAAATTATACCAGAACCACATTCCTAAATAGGATATCATATATGATCTTCTAATATTTCATTGTTTATAATATTTTAGTAGTATTATTGTTTTGTGTGTTGAATAATTTGTTTTACATTTTATGATTTGTTATGTAAGTTATGTTTATTATATATAGGATGTATTTGATTAATATTTAAAATGATATTATGTTATTAAACATTATTTTTAATAATATAATAAAAATTATTCCCTAATTGTTTTGATAGGGTGTAACGTCCCGGATCCGGTTTCCACTCTACGGGTGCCCCGAACCCGATTGGTAACATGACCTCAAGCGCATTTCCCCAAACACCAAAGGCTACCGACTAGTAGCAAGGGCCCATGTATGATAGTGGGGATACTATGCCATCGTTTTTCAATGTATAGTATGGTGAAAAAGATAAATAGCACACAACAACAGTATAAGAAGTAAAACATACATAACTAAAATGAACAACTGCAATAAAAGGGAACCAACAGTTATATATATAATGATGCAACGTGTCTCTAGTTCTAAGAAAATAGGCAGAACAAGTTACACATCAATACAATAATATGGAAATTACATGTAAAACAAACTAAGCAAAACAATGCAACATGAACTCAGCAGCATCACAAGCCTAAGATAAGTCTTATGCTCTCCTACTCCTCTGCAACAAATCATGTACCTGTAAAGGGGCCCTTGACCTTATCCACACCTGTAGAAACATAGTCTGTTTGGGTCTAATACATAACCCAAACAAGGTGTGTGAAATGAATCCCAGTAGGCACCCACAAAAGGTATGTGCCCATCTGTCAGTGTAATTGCGCTACAAGCTGTGCAGTAGTAAAATATAACCATTAAGCGGTACTCAAAATTAACTACCTTACCAGTTATACTTCCACTTTAATATTCATTTAAACCTGCCAAGAATGTGATTTAACATTGTAGGTATAACATATGAGAATCACCATGGTGAACATTCATTTTAACACTTTCCTCATACATACGAACCTTACCCTTAGGTAATCAGAGTCAAACCTGCGGGTAATTGCCCACAGGCATAACAGTTATTTCCCTCAGGCATACGAAGTGTCAACCACAGGCACAGAATCGACTACCCACAGGCACAAGAGAAGTTTCCCTCAGGCTGAACAAAGAACTTCCCTATGGATATATAGAACAATTTTCTCATGCTAAATAGAACACTTCCCTCAGGAGCAAGTAACCGGGATGATACCAACAGATAAGAATGAAATTAATTATAATTCATTTCAAGGAAATTTAAGGCATGCTAAATTTTACGGTATACCCTTGGGTAACCTGAAAAAATTGCTAAACATAGGAACCCACACTCGGGGTGGTCCTGGATCTAAGTAGTGATCCCAAACAGAAGTTTATAATTTCATTTAATTGCCTATACAATTCCATGTATTTAAAATAGCCATGGCCTCACCCACACGACACCCCAACATGTGTTCGTAGCACAACAGTTCAGAAAAACACACAGCAGTTGGAAGATAAACACTATATCACCTACCTCGATCTCCCAAGATCGATATACATGAATGACGCTCCTCAAACCATCCAAGAATGACATAGATACATACGGTTCCAATGATATTTAAAGAGGAAAAATCGGATTCCCAGTGCTCGATCAGGTGATCTCCAAAGCTCTAACCGTCCTACTGAGCTCTCCTCCAGTTCTAATCCTTCCTTGTGAATAGAGGAGGCTATTTCCCATTTTAAGTGAAAACAATATACTACACGACATGTACTATTTAGTACACGTCATGTACTTTTCATTTTTAACTATTCGTACAACGACTTCTTTCCACTGTGGCATTGTTCATCTGTCGACATGGGTACACGGCGTGTAATACCTGAGTACACGGCGTTTACTATTGCTCAGCTGGTGGCTACCTTCACTACCTTACTATTCACCTGTCGATTGAATACACAACATGTAAAGACCCTATACGTGGCGTGTAGTCAGTTTTTACACCCATCATTATCGACAGGACTACACGCCCTATGCAATCATTCCACACAGCCAAAGTACACGACGTGTGGAAAAGTACATGGCGTGTAGTCACAAAATTTAGGATTTTCTCCAATTTTACTTATTTTCTCAAAAACACTTAATGAAAAGAGAAAAGAAGAAACTCATACCTCAAGAATTAGAATCGGGTTATCACAAACATCCCCCCTTATAAAATTTCGTCCCCGAATGTCACTTCTAATGGTAGTGAAGGTAAAGCTCATAACAACTCTGTCTACTGAGCATGTACGTCGGACTCCCACTCCCCAGTTCCGTCGTTGACTCATCAATGCTTCCATAGCACCTGTACGAGAGGAACTGACCGGCCTTAGAGAACCTATGTGCTCCTATCCATGATACGAATCAGATGCTCCTCAATGGATTCATTGAATTATAGGTCAACCTCCTCAGGCTGAAAGATGTGAGACATGTATGAATGATAAAGGCACAATTGAGATACTAGAAGATGTCTTGCATGGCCTGATACCTCTGTGGTAACTGCTACTGATAGGAAACCAGCCTGACTCTCTCCAGAATCTCAAATGGCCCCACATACCTCGGTCAAAGTTTACCCTGTCTCCTAATCCTCTTGTGTCCAAACCTCGGTGAAACACGCAAGAAGACCTGATCCATGGCCATGAACTCAAAGGGTCTTCTACGGAAATCAGCATAAGATTTCTGATGAAACTGTTCAATAGCCATCCGCTTCTGAATCAACTGGACCTACTCAGAGGTCTCCTGTACAAGATGTGGTCCCTGTAAAGCTACCTCACCTGCCTCCATCCAGCCCAAAGGTGTTCTGAATGTCCTACCATATAATACCTATTAAGGTGCCATCTCAATAGATTCCTAAAAAACATATTATTTGAAAACTCTACTAGGGGTATATTCTTCTCCCTGGAGCCCTCAAAGCCTATGACGCATGCACGTAGCATGTCCTCTAGAACCTGTATTATATGCTCTAACTAACCATCGGTCGGAAGGTGGTAAGATATGCTCATAATCACCTGTGTACCCAGTGCCCTCTGAAAACCCTTGCTGAAACGAGACGTAAAACGGTTGTCCCTATTTGAAAGGATAGAAAGAGGTACTCCATGAAGGTGTATGACCTCTCATATATACAGCTTCCATAGCTCATAAAATATGAAGGTCTCCTTGATTGGAAAAAAATGAGCTACCATTGTGAGTTTATCCACAATCAACCCACACGACATTATTGCCTTGAGGTGACCTCAGAAACCCAATGACAAAGTCCATCGTGACATCATTCCATTTCCAATCCAGAATGGGTAAGTGCTGTAACTGTCTGGCTGGCCTCTGATGCTCCGCCTTCACATGCTGACATGTGCAACATCTCGTAACAATACCAGCGACCTCTATCTTCATACCTGGCCACCAATACTAACGTCTCAAGTCACGGTATATCTTAGAAGCTTCGGGATGAACTGCACAAGCGGAATCATGAAACTCCCACATCAACTCCTCGCGTATATCCTCTGGAATCACCCCTCGGCCATGGAAAATCAGTACCTCATCATCGCTTATCGTCCACCTAGGAGAAGGCTCCTAACTTTCCACTGACTCTCATAGAACTAGGCCTTCTGAATCAGATAGTTATCTCATCCTCACTCTATCCATGAGGGTAGAAGTCACATCTAATGATGAAAGATAGGTTTGCCCCTGACTGTCGTGCACCCCCAAATGCATCTCAGAGAACAAAGCCATTAGCTGCCACTCACCACTGGCCTCATGAACTGCATGTATCTGAGTCTTCTCTCTCAGTGCATCAGCAACTGCATTACCCTTACTAGGTGTTTATAATGGCTCAAAATGGATGGACTGAAGGTATTCGACCCACCTACACTGCCTTATATTCAAGTCACGCTGAGTAAAGATATACATGAGACTTTTGTGGTCAGCGAAGACCACAAAATTCTATCCCAAGTGATAATGTCTCCAAAAACATAATGCATGAACAATAGAAGCCAACTCGAGGTCATGTGTAAGGTAAATCTTCTCATGTGTCCTCAACTACCGATACCCGTACGCAACTACTTGATCGCCCTGCATCAGCACAACTCCTAGCCCAATACCTGAGGAATCACAGTAAACTATATAGCTCGTTCTCTACTCTGGAAGTATCAGGATTGGTGCAAATGTCAACCTTCCCTTCAGCTCTTGGAAGGCTGTCTCTAAAGCATCTGTCCAAACGAACATCACACCCTTCTTAGTCAAACCCGTCAATGGTGCTACTAAGCGGGAGAAGTCCTATATAAAATGACTATAGTAACCAGCCAACCCCAAGAAACTCTGTATCTCAAAGATGTTCTTAGGCTTCTCCTAGGAATGTACTTCTATAACATTATCTTGTTCTACTGCCACTCCTTCCTCTGAGATGATATAACCTAGGATGTGAATTTGGTCCATCCAAAATTGGCACTTTGAGAGCTTAGCATATAGTCAATTCTCTCTCAGTGTACATAGAATGATCTCAATATGGGTGGCATGGTCGTGTCGAGTGTGATAGTACACCAAGATAACGCCCATGAATACTACCACAAAATAATCCAGATAAGGATGGAACACATGATTCATCAGAACCATGAAAACAACTGGCACATTCGTAATTCCAAACGAAATATCCATGTACTCATATAGAACATACAGACTCTTGAAGGCTGTGAGATGTATATCAAATGGTCTAACGTGAAAATGATGATATCCGGATCTCAAGTCAATCTTAGAGAACACTAGAGCACCTAAAATTTGATCAAAAAGACTATCAATCTATGTTAGGTGATATCGGTTCATGACCATCAAATGTTTTAGCTTCCGATAATCCACACAAAGTCCGAGGGTACCATCCGCCTTTTTCAAAAGAAGGACAATAGAAACCCAAGGAGAAGTACTGGGTCGGATAAAACCCTTTGACTGTAACTCCTCTAGCTGTCTCTTGTGCTCCTGTAACCTAGTTGTAGCCATCCTATAAAGAGGAATTGACACCGGTGCCACTCATGGCACAAGCTCAAAAGATAAATCCGCCTCACACTCTAGAGGTAGACCTGAAATGTCGTCCGGGAAGACATCCCTAAAACAAACAACCACTGGAGGGAATTCCTTATGACAAGTCCCCCGATCATCCAGATATAAACTCGCAATCTGGTCTATAACTCCACCTCGCCCACGATGCTCTGGTCTAACTCGACTCGCCTGAAAATCCCACTCGCCATTTTTTAGAAACTCTCCACCCTCTGGTGTCGTGAAACACACTATATGATGATAACAATAAACAAAGGCTCGAAAGGTAACCGAGCAGTCTATCATGAGAATGAAAACATAGCTCGTCATCTCCAAGACATAGAGGTCCCCTAAAAAGTGACATTCACCAACCTCAAGGGGTAACTCTTTGTACTGACACACTGATGTCGTTCACATTCCCAACAAATTGTCTATTGTAATAACCTTGGAAGAAGAAGAAACACAGATCCCTTGGCTCTCCACAGCTGGCACAGATACAATGCTAGGTGTAGCTCCCGTATCGAAAAATACTAAAGATAAGACAGAAGCTATTAGAATAATACCTCTGATAGTAGATGGTCTGGGATCCTTCTCCTGTTGGGTCTATTGCACTGCATATGCCTGCCCAGTGCCATGGTCCTGTGACACATCCTGGCTACCCAGAGTTGTCCCGTCCTACTACCTCTGAGATTCTGGTGGCTGGCTACCACGGCCACGACCACCATCTCGGCCTGCACGCCCTGACATATTATAGTTTCCTAACTGGTAAGAAGCAGCTGGTCCTACTCCCGCTCACAGAGTCTGCACAGAACCCCTCTCACTAGCCACTGGTATAAATGACTTGCAAAAGTGTTTCAGATGACCAATCTTTCCAAAAGATCGGAACTCCACTAGGTCATGTGGACATTGTAGTCTCTTGTGCTACTCTTTACCACACTTGTAACACATGACATGACCACCTGAAACATGTTTCTAGCTGGTACATCCACTGTGAGAGAAATCCATTTGTCTATTCCTCTTACTGATATAAATAGTGCCGGAAACTGTTTTCAAACCGCCCTGGACCACACCACTAGCTTCTCGCAGATTCTTCTCAGTAATCAGTGCCTGGTTCACAAATGAATTTATAGTAGACAACCCGAAAACATTCACCCTTGCTCGGATGTCATATCGAAGACCATCATCAAAGCTTCTAGCCCACGACATCTCATCACCCACCAAAACGGGTGCAAAAGGCTTAAGCTCGGTGAAACGAGCAGAATAATACATCACCGAAAAAGCACCCTACTCCAGATTCATGAACACTCAATCTCTATCTGCCCTCAGCATCTCTGGGAAGAATAATTCACATAAAGTTGTTTCAAAATCCTCCCACGCCATGTATCTGTGATGTTCTGTCTGAGTGGTAACATCCCCCCACCTCATGGTGTAATCATGGAACATATATGTCGCGATATTGACCCTATTCCATGGAGGAGTCTCAAGATAATCGAAAATTGTCTATAATGAATACATCCAAGACTTTATAGCCTCTGGTCTTCCATCCCATTAAAACGTAGCCAGTTGCTGCTACTGGAAGATACGTGTCAGCTCAGCAATAGATGTGGTAGCCGGCGGTGCTCCCTGAAAGGTTTGCAGGAACTACATAAAGCCTTCATGGAACTGCGCATCTGTTCCTGTGTCCGGTATAACAGCTGGCGCCACATCTGGCTATGCAGGAGGATCCACAGCTAGCCCATGTCCTACCATCTCTAGAGTATAATCGTCGCTGCTCTCTTGGTGAAAAACTTGTGGTCGTCTCCGTGGCATGACTGTACAAGGTCAAACACACACATTAGGTGAAGAATTATCAATGACCGAAACAAGGAGATAGAGAAAGAAAGTTTTCAAAAATTACAAAACTTGACTACATGGAGTGTATAAATATTACAGGGCGTGTTCTCAAAACTATTCACATGGGTGTGTACTTTAGATTAAACTTATCGTGTAACACCCCAAACACATGGCATGTCTTATAAATACACGGCGTGTACTTGAATCATCTTTCCCTACCCGAGACCTTCATCATGGATAAGACACAAGCCTCACATTGAACAAGACTACACGACATGTATGGCATCTACACAACATATATGGTTTAATTTCCAACTACCTGTGTCATTTGTTACACGGACGACTACTCTGCTGAACCCACACGGTGTGTTACAGCTGCACACAGCATGTACACCACCCCTTTTCCCCATCCACACGAATAAGTCAACACGGTCTCCCACTGTTAAGGACTAAATGACATGTCTCTCAGGTACATGGCGTGTTCAAGGGGAGGTAACATGTACCCATGTTTGTAAGCTACACGGTTGGCTCCCCAAGTCAGACTACACGACGTGTTCCATGGTGGACATGGCGTGTATGTCTCAAGGTCTCCTCCATCTGTGTTATTAGTTAAACAAGCGGACTCTGGGTCAACACTACATAGAGTGTACATCCGGTACGCAGTGTGAATTTCCCAAGCCTTTCCCTACCTCGTGTCCCTTCCCCCATGGTCTATGACATATGAAGAGACTACATGGCCTGTAATGAGGGTACACGACGTGTACTAATTTTTTTTTCAATTCTCCTTAAATAGAAGAACAAATGACGTGTGTTCGAGGAACTACACAGTGTGTATCCAGGGATTTCCAGACAGTAAGACACTGAAACTACTCTAGAACCCAGTAAATACTGAAAAACAACACCTAAGTGAAAAATTCTGATCCGTGAGGTCCCATACTCCCCGCGAATCAATGTTTGGAATCTTATACATGTTATACATAGGTAACGAAGACAATGATCCACAAAATTATGGTAATTGAGGGCCCATACTCCCCAAAAACCAACGTTTGGTGTTCATCCTATCAAAAGGCTCACACAAAAATACCCTATCACATAGTAGGTATTTATCAATGCAGATATCACAACAACATGAAATTTCTAGTGCGCGTACATGGCATGGAACTATGAATGGAATGTTATTTCTTGCATGTGCCTAAATGATGAATGAGATGACATACCCTCTTCTCATCAGGTTGTAACTAAAACGAACCCATGGATAACATATAAACCGAACAATCACCAGGGAGTAACCCAACAGTGAAAATCAAATCAACTATCAAAATTTCAAAATTAGAATAATTGAAAAAAAATTCGAGGTAGACTGGAATTTCCCTTTACATTGGTTAGCTACTCCCGGGAAGAGCTTATTACCAACTACCATTCCCGTCCTCTCCCTGACTAAGGCTACAAATAGTTTGTCAATGAAATGAAACCCCTTTGATAACACTTTGTAACGTCTCGGATCTGGGTGACACTCCATGGGTGCCCTAAACTGGGTTGGTCACATGACCCCAAGCACATTTCCCCAAATGCCAGAGGCTGCCGACTAGCAGTGAGGGCCCATGTATGATAGTTGGGAGACTATGCCATAATTTGACAAATTGTTGGGTAGCGGAAAAGATAAATAGCATACAACAAAAATGTAATAAGTAACACATACATAAATAAAATGAAAAACTACAGTAAAAGCGATCCAACAATTATATAGATAAAGACGCAACATGTCTCTAGTTATAAGAAAATAGCCAGAACATGTTACACAACAATAAAATAAAATGGAAAGTATAGGTACATAAAACAATGAAAATCAGTGCAACAGGAACTCAACAACATCGCAATCCTATACTTGTTCCCATGAACTCCTACCCCTATGAAACAATCAAGTATCTGTAAAGGGATCCTTTCCCTTATCCACACCTGTAGCAAAATATTCTGTTTGGGCTGAAGACATGACCCAAAGAGGGTGTTAGAAATGAATCCTAGTAGGAATCCACCAATTTTCCGTGCCCAACTGTTAGTGTAAATGTGCAATAGTGTGTACAATAATAAAATGCAACAACTAAGAAGTACCCAAAAGTAACAAACGTACCGGTTATATTTCCATTTTAATATTCATTTAATCGTTCCAAATATGTGCTTTAACTTGGAAGGTATAACATATGAGAATCACCACGGTGAAAGTTCATGATAACACTATCCTCATACATACGAACCTTAACCTCTGGTAATCAGAGTCACAAACCGCAGGTAAATGCCCACATGCATTACAGATATTTCCTTCAGGCGTATGATGTGTCGCCCACAGGAACAAAATCTACTACCCACAGGCACGAAAGAAGTTGTCCCCAGGATGAACAGAGAACAACCCTCTGGCTAAACAGAACACTTCCCTTAGGCTAAATCGAACACTACCCTCAGGCGCAAGTAACCGGGCTGAGCCCAACATATAATGAAACATGTAAATAAAATTCCTCTCAAGGCAATTTAAAGAATGCTAAATTTTACACTATACACTTGGGTAACCTGTCCAAATGGATAAACAGAATAACGCACCCTCGGGGTGGTCTTAGATCCAAGCAGTGATCCCAAACAATAGTTTATAATTACATTTAATTACTTATACAATTCCAGGTATTTAAAACAGCCAAGGCCGCAGCCACATGACACCCCAACATGGGTTCGTAGCACAATAGTACACAAAAACGCACAACACAAAGAATTTAAACACTAGACCACCTACCTAGATCTCTCGTGATTGGTATACATGAACGACACTCCAATAACTGTCCAAGAACGACGTAGATTCATATGGTTCCAACGGGATTGACAAAGGTGGAATCAGATTCTCGGTGCTCGATCAGGTGATCTCCAAAGCTCCGACCATCCTCTAGAGCTCTCCTCCGGTTCTAAGCCTTCTCTATGAAAATAGGAGGCCACTGCCCATTTTTAGAAAAAAAAAATAAACTACACAGTGTGTACTATTGAGTACATGGCATGTACTTTCCATTTTAACTGTTCCTACGATGGCTTCTTTCCACCGCGACATTGTTCATCTGTCGACAAGGGTACAAGGCGTGTAATACCAAGTACACGGCGTATACTATCACTCAGGTATCATCTGCCTTCATTGCCTTAATATTCACCTGCCAACTGAATACACGGTGTGTAAATACCCTATACACGGAGTGTAACCGGTTTTTACACCCATCATCATCGACAGGCCTACACTCCCTATGTACTCATTCCACAAGGCCAAAGTACAGGGTGTGTGGAAAAGTACACAACATGTAGTCAACAAATTTAGGATTTTCTCCCATTTTACTTATTTTCTCAAAGACACTTAATGAAAAGAAAAAAGAATAAACTCGTACATCAAAAATTAGAATCGGGTTCTCACATAGGGAATGAATTTCATCACATTCTTTGAGAAGATAATCTGTACTTACACACGAGTGTCAATATAATTCTATTGATTGTAAAATCATATGTAATAGGATGTTATACCAAATATACAGAAAAATAACCTCATTATATATATTATTTTCATCAATTATATTCATTAATATACTAATCCAAATTATGATGGGTTGAAAAAAAAAGTACACCATGACATTGAGATGGTAAGCCCTACGTACGCACGTAAGGTAACATTGTCTTTTATAGGATTAATAGAATAATGAATATGGTTGTAAAATATATATAATTATATCATAGTACATAGAATATTCTATTAGTTTTACTTTTCTATGGAAACAGAAAAGAAAGAGGGTTTGGAAGAAGAAAAGAACTTTGAAACAGATGATTAAATTATTACCTCTTCTTCGGGATCTTCCTTTTTATTTGATCAAAAGGGCTCCATTGATTGGATTTAAGCTAAAATTAAGGATTCTAGGTTGATTTTAGGGTATTAGGGATAATATTTTGTAAGGTAATAGACGATCCAAATTGCAATGGTTGGGTGATTTTGAGAGAAGGGGAAGTACCCTTTTTTTAGAGAGGTGAGCGTCACTTTAGGAATGGATTGAAATATTACATTATTATTGAATACTATTAAATTTATAATGGATACAAATGAATTAATGTAGAACCTAAGGTGGGTATGGGTTGACATACTCCCATAAAATAGTTTTTATACATGTTTAGGTAATCATATTAACCTTATCTTTTATATTTCACTCTTAGTTAAATACTTTAACTTTTACCACATCATCTTGTATTATCACAATAAATGGTTAATAAACATACTATAAAAATCAAAGAGAGCCAAAAGTGGTTCATTATTGATATATATAAATTTATCTATGTCCATTGACTAATACTTACATTTTTAGAAATATTATATCATTTAATAAAACATTATTTATTTTAAAAACTCATTTATTTCATAATTGATAATATTTAGTATTTGGTTTTTATGAATTCCATCACAACTTGATTAATTCGAATAAAATAAATTAAATATACCCTAACATGTAATATTCCCCAATTAAATTCGTTTATGAAATCAAAACTTTAAAATTATATTTATTTTAATATTTATAATATCATTTATTAGATTCTTTCATTAATAAGGAAAATATTGCATCATTATTGTGTCATAAATAAATATATATATATTATATTTTTAAAAAATATAAATAAAATATAATGATATATGAAATAATTTTATCTTGTTATTTACTATTCATAGTTGATGATAAAAATTATATAACATCATATAAAAAGTTTTTTACTAAAAGATACATGCTCTTGTTATTTTTGTCTTTACATAAAATTAATAAATATAAAATCTCATTATCACTCCCATGTTTCTCCATGGGGAACCAAAATAGACCCATAAATGCCCATGGTTGGGAATTTATCATCCAATATAGTTACTAAATGTGTTAGGGTAATTTTTATGTCATTATAATATTATTTGTTTATCTTATTTTCCAGATTTTGTCTTTAACCATTGTAAATAAAATATTACTCAACTAACTATTCATAATGTCTAAAAACAAAAGATAAATATTTACACAATTGGGACCTTTTTATTCAAAATATGTAATCCACTTTCCCTAATTCAAAACATAGTTGTTAAATGAATCATTTTAAAATTGTTTCCCGTTGTCAAAACCTAAAAACGGGTATTTAAGAAGTAAAGACAACCAAATGATCGACATGAATTTATATAACGTTTAAAGGATAAATTACATCAAATGACCTAAATTATATTCAATGATAAAAATATAATCTAAGGATACTTTAAAACCAATCAAATCTATAATTAAAAACATTAAATAATTTATATTAAAAATGTTGTTTTTAATTAAAGTTTACTGTTTTTCACTATTCCACAAAATAGGAATGTTATAAAAAATGTACCAAATATTCAACAAAATATAATTTTGATATTTTGAATCCAAAAAGGAAGTCATAATTGAAAGATAATATTTATAATATTTTATAATGTGGGTATTACTATTCATAACTGCCTTTAAAATGACTAGTTTGATATGTCATGGTGTGCTTGAACTTGGTGTCGCATACATTGCACGTTGTTGTAATATTCAAAGAGAAACATACCATGGAAGTATGGGGTGTTAAATTTAACAAATATTAGTAACATTAAGAAATAAAATTTAGGATATAAAGTCAATATTAACCACGTGAATTTCAATGTGGTATAACTACACACTAGGTTTGACTGTCACGACCCCCTCCCCACAAAGTGTACCCCTCCTGGGCCGGCAATGTGAAAAGGGAGATAATGACCCCCGAGTCCCGCCTCCAGTAGGCCCCGGGTTGGCGACTAGCACCGAGGGTATAATAACATACAAATGGGAGGCATTACCCTCTAAGAGAACACATGCAGAAGAGAGAGATAAAATAGAATCCAATCAACTCCAACTCAGAACTGAAATATAAAAGGAAACCAAGTACATATATGAAATGTCATGCAAAAGTACTACAACTGAAGGGGAAACTAAAAGTACCCAAATGAAAGAAAAACGGCAGCGACCACGAGCCCGAACAACTCCTCCTCCAACCGCAAGCTAGTAGTAACCAGCTTGATCTCCAACCTGCTCCAAGTGACCTGAAAAACAGTTTATATGTACATAGGGTGAGTATAACAGTATACTCAGTAGGATCCTCCCCAAGACTCTCATGCAAAAGTAAAGAAAGCATGATAAAGCCCAGTGAACAACAAGTGAAACTAACTCGTCACCTAAACAGGTATACTATGTTCCCAACCTCACCATGACTACTCTCACCAAGTAACGCATACAAGAATATAGCATATAGTAAAGAATATCAAGGGTACCCCTCTACTAATTCCCCACTGGTTTTCCGCTGTGCCCCAACGACATACGTCCTGTGCATCTCTCTCCAAAGGCTTGCCCACAGACACCTGGGCTAAGCTCCACAATCTGCACCTCGTGCACCACATAGGCTTTCCCGCAGACACCTGGGCTAAGCTCCACAATCTGCACCTCGTGCACCACATAGGCTTGCCCGCAGACACCTGGGCGAAGCACCACACCGTCCTCACAACCAAAAGTAACCAGGTAATTTCCGGGAGCCACCACAGCTCGCATAACGTGTATCATACGTCGGGTATAATACCTCATGCCATTAGAACCCATACACCGAGTAAGGATCCTCAAGCCATCATAGCCTATACATGTTACACCAATAGTAGTCTGTAGGATACTATATCCAGAATATATGTGTGTGAATAACCACAAGCCATTACAGCCTTCTACACACATATATGGGGTAACTAACCGCTGTGCCTCATGGCACAAGTATCTACCAAGAGAAGAGAGCGGGGCCAAAGGGGGTAGTTAGCCATTCAACCTCCCATAAAAGTTTTGGTGAAAACACCCCCCCAGGGCTCAGAATCCCTGGGGTGTCAGTTTCCCTTACCGACAGGGTGGAGTAGCGTATAGAAACACAAAAAGTACAGAATATATAAGTAACTCACATCCACACTATGGGCATTACCTAGTCTTAGATACAACTGCAGCTAACGTCTCTCAGACTCCAGGCTGCTACTTCAAAGACCAGGTATCCTATAAGCACACAACCAATTGAAGAGCTTTATTAGATTACTCCATTCTCATTTATCAGTTATACTGTACATTAATTAATTATTTAAACATTAATTAAGAATGAACAATTCCACATTAAACTGAACTGTCATCTCTTTCAAAAACAACTGCCCCTTTTTAAGATTCACATCACCTTTAAATTCCAGCATCTCCATCCCCGCGGATTTTCACCATTTAATCAAACATTCATTATAGAATTACTTTTCCACATTCCCAGGCATTCTAGAAAAACATCATATGCTTTTAAACACAAAGGAGGATCAACATGGTGAGTAGATATACTACCCGTCGAGTCTTTGCCGCCTATAGAAAGAGCATAGACCCATCCTCCATCGAGATGCTAAACACGGAAAGCACATGGCATACCCCACGTGTCTTTGCCTCCTTAGGAAAGAGGGTAAGCAAGACCAGCTGCCTTGAGCAGTGGGGAAAAGTAAAGCAAATAAACAACCAAACCAAACCACCAACATCAAACCATCACATTCATCTCATACCATCACACTTGGTGTCCTCCCCGACACCCATATGCATAAACCGATGCATCTCGCCACACTAGGTGTCATCCGCTGCCACAACCACAAGTCTCCATGCCTCCACATATCACAACAGCCATCCATGCTCACATCACATCACAAGCAGCAGGAAAACAAACATCACAAAATGGGCTCTCGTCCCATTAACAAGGCATTCAACCTTCAAACACAATGAGCACTCAGAGCTCCAAACCACAAGGCATTCATCCTTACAAGCAAGCGGGTAACTCAGAACCCTTTTGAAATTCCCACATAATATGTTTTCTAATCCATATGGATTTGGCAGATTTTTTATTCGTAGGTTCCAATCATGGTTACCTAATCAGCAAGCTATCACAATTAAATAACCATGCTTACTTCCCAGATTTGATTAACCTCAAATTAGAACAACTACAACAACTGCAATAACCAGATTAATTTACATGCCTCTTTATCTTTATCCAATTAATTAACAATTAATTTCCAGCTTTACGTTCATTATCAATTTCTATCATGAACAAACAACAAATCAAAGAAAACATAGATATCACTATATTTAGGAAAACATGAGGCAAACCGTTATCACGGTATAAAGCAACAGCATGCGATCAACCATTTCTTTTAATCTGGTTCAAGTATTTAATTAGGTCAATTTCATTGTGATCCAAAGGGATAAATCATGCTAATTCTACGATTTCACATATACAATTAGAGAAGCCATGAATCCCCTACCTCTAAGAGTTTTCACGTTCTTTATCCACACAACAGGTCACGATCCTCCCCTCGCGACAACTGCATCCAATGGAGGATGTTGCGGTACGACAGTACCAACCAACCCCAAGAAAACCCATTAGAATCTTGGAGAATACATGGTATAATTATTTAAAGGATGATAGGAGAAGATGAACCCCAAAAGAACGACAATACAACATACCTTATATCGAAAATTGATCGACACGGCTCAGTTGCATCCAAAACAGAACAGAACCAATCCTCAGGCTAAAGATTGATTGTGCAACTCCTACGGAATGTATTGAAAGGTTATAGCGTCTCTTAGCCGAGAACAAATGGAAAGAACAAGGGAGAATGATATCTCGTCCCTTTTTAAGATTTAACGAGGCGACGGTTTAAGATCCGGTTAATTCTCCATTAAAAACAGATCGCATTAACCCACACGGTTTGACCAAGTAAAACATTCCAATCCTTAGGAATAAATAATATAGGATTTATGGTATTTTAAACGGCCTTAAGATCACTTAAAATAAGGATTTAAATGTATTTTACGTCAAAGGAAACGTAAAAAGGGGCAAAACAGTAGGAGTCTGGAAACATTGTTCACCCACCGTTACTGTACATAAAACCGATCTGTGAAACCGATCTGTGAAACCGATCTGTGAAACCGATCTGTGAAACCGATATGTGAAACTGATCTGTCACACCGATCTGTGAAACCGATCTGTGAAACCGATCTGTCAGACCGATCTGTGAAACTGATCTGTCACACCGATCAGTGAAACCGATCTCTGAAACCGATCTGTGAAACTGATCTATGAAACTTATCTGTCACACCGATCTATGAAACTGATCTGTGAAACTGATCTGTGATACCGATCTGTCAGACCGATCTGTGAAACCAATCTGTGAAACCGATCTGTCACACCGATCTGTGAAACCGATCTGTCACACCGATCTGTGAAACCGATCTGTCACACCGATCTGTGTAACCGATCTGTCAGACCGATCTGTGAAACTGATCTGTCACAGTTCATAAAACTGGAAACACTGTTCACAGAACTGGAAAATTGGCAAAGTGTTGGGGATATGTCCCCTTGGCCTCCCGGAACACCTCCAACACCAAAATTCCACAAAGTAATGGATCGAAGAGGTCCGGGCCATTACATTAGATACCTCTCAAAACATTCTCGTCCTCTAGAATTAAAAACCAACCCAGAAGAGAAGAGGGGTCCGAACAACCACCCCATAAGATACCTCTCAGGGAAAAACCACCATGAGTTGTTCGAACGCTGGAACAAAACTCTGACATCCGGGAACAAACAATCCATACCCAAATAATTCATTCCCAACATCACATCAAAGGTACATAAATAAAACATGAAAGGTCTAACCAGAGAGGAAACATCATTACATGAAAGAAGTTAAACATTAAACAACTCTGGTTACTGAGCACGTATCTGTGACTCACGCTCCTAGGTAGTCTCCTCCATGCCACCGTGTCGCCACAAGACACGAACTAAGGGGATAGAACGCCCACACAACACTTTCTCATTGCGGTCTTGGATCTCCACAGGTCGCTCCTCGAAGGTTGAATCATCTTCAATATCGATCTCTCCCCAATCGATAACATGAGATTCATCATGAAGATAACGACGGAGCTGTGATACATGGAAAACATCATGTATCCGACTCATATGAGGGGGAAGTGCTACTCGATACGCCACAGCTCCAACATGAGCTAACACCTCTAAAGGCCCAACAAACCGAGGAGAAAGCTTACTTCCACGACCAAACCTTCGCTGCCCACAACGGGGAGTCACCTTTAAAAACACATGATCCCCAACATTAAACTCTAAGGGTCTCCTTCTTTGATCAGCATAAGATTTCTGACGATCTTGTTCTGTCTTCATCCTCTCACGAATCACTTGAACCATCTCTGTCTTATTCTGCACTAGTTCTGGTCAGAGAATTGCGGACTCTCCGACCCCAGTCCAGCACAACGGAGAACGGCATGGCTGGCCATACAAGGCTTCAAACGGCGCCATGCCGATGGTAGAGTGAAAACTATTATTGTAAGCGAACTCTACCAAGGTTAAGTGCTTCATCCATGAACCTCCAAAATCAAGAACACAAGAGCGCAACATGTCTTCAAGAGTCTGGATGGTTCGCTCTGTCTGACCATCCGTTTGAGGATGAAAAGAAGTGCTAAGGCACAGTTGAGAGCCAAAATCATGATGGAGACCTCTCCACACCCTATAGGTAAAACGAGGATCTCGATCAGAAATGATCGTCTTAGGAACTCCGTGAAGCCTCACCACCTCCTCCAGATACTGCCTCGACAAAACCTCCACTGAGCTCAACTCCTTGATTGCTATGAAGTGGGCCGATTTAGTTAAACGATCCACTACCACCCATATAGAATCATGTCCTCCCGGAGATCGAGGTAAACCTGTAAAAAAGTCCATTGAGATGTCCTCCCACTTCCATTGGGGAATCTCTAAGTGCTGGAGAAGACCACCAGGAACACAGTGTTCGGCCTTCACCTTCTGGCAGACTAAACATCGAGACACACATTCTACAACTGTACGCTTCAGCCCAGGCCACCAAAACTGACTCCTCAAGGATAGGTACATCTTCGTCACACCAGGATGTACCGCCAAGAGTGAACTATGGAACTCTCGGAGAACCGTCTCGCGCATCACCAAGGGAACAAAAAGCCGGCCATGATACAACACTCGGTGATGTTCATCCTCCGACCAACCATCAGGGGTGTCACCACAAACAACTATGTCTCTCCAAACTTCCACCTCTAGATCACCCAACTGAGACTCTTCCCCCTTCTGCATCAGGGATGACTGCACCGTCATCTGGAAAAGACAACCTCTTCCAACAACTTCTCCCATAACAAGATGCAAAGCTGATAGCTCTTCCATAACTCTCCATGAATCTCCAGATTCACGCACAACATCATTACGTGACTTTCGAATCAGTGCATCAGAAACAACATTTCCCTTCCCAGGCGTATACGACATTTCGAAGTCGTATTCCTGCAAGAACTCCATCTACCAACGCTGCCTCAAGTTCAAGTCACGTTGGGAGAAAACATACCTCAAACTCTTATGATCGGTGAAAACCACAAAGCGCTCACCAATGAGGTAATGTCTCCACAACTTCAGCGCAAACACCACGGATGACAACTCAAGATCATGGGTGGCATAGTTGCGTTCATGGGGACACAACTTCCGAGACCCATAAGAAACAACTGACCTCTGCTGCATGAGAACACAGCCTAGCCCTAGATGTGAAGCATCACAGAAAACATCAAACTGGACTCCCTCCGCTGGAAGAAAAAGGACTGGAGCACTTACCAACTTCTCCTTTAGATATTCGAAAGCTGCCTGACACTGATCAGTCCATATGAACGCTTGATCCTTCTTGGTCAAAGCTGTCAGAGGAGTCGCAAATCGGGAGAAATTGGCTACAAACCTCCTATAAAAGCCTGCGAGACCAAGGAAACTTCGCACCTCTGACACGGTCTTGGGGGTTGTCCAAGACACCACTGCTTCTATCTTCGAAGGATCCACAACTACTCCCTGTTGGGACACAACATGTCCCGAGAAACGAACTTCTTGAGCCCAGAACTCACACTTGGACAACATCCCAAACAACCGATGTTGGTGAAGAACTCCCAAAACGGCTCGTAGATGCTCTGCATGCTCCTCTTCAGATGTGGAGTACACAAGGATGTCGTCGATGAAAACCACAACAAACTTTTCCAGGAATTCATGGAACACAACATTCATCAACCCCATGAAAACAGCTGGAGCATTTGTCACGCCAAATGGCATTACAACAAACTCATAATGCCCATGACGACAACGGAAAGCAGTCTTCGGTATATTCTCATCCTTTACACGCATCTGATGATATCCTGACTGCAATTCTATCTTTGAAAACCAACTTTCACCCTTCAGTTGATCGAATAGGTCACCAATCCGCGGGGGAGGATAGCGGTTCTTTATTGTCACTTTGTTTAACCGACGATAATCGACGCACAACCGCAAACTGCCATCGGCCTTTTTCACAAACAAAACTGGTGCACCCCAAGGTGACACACTTTGCTGAACAAAACCACACTACAACAGACCATCGAGCTGAATACGTAGCTCTCGTAACTCAGAAGGGGCCACCCTATACGGAGACATAGAGATAGGAGACGCTCCTGGCTGTAGCTCGATCCCAAATTCGATCTCTCGTCGAGGGGGTAAGGATACAGCCTCTTCTGGAAAGACATCAGGGTACTCCTCTACGACCCTAGGAAACACCAACTGTTGAACCTCTGAAGAACTCAGTATCATCCCAGCCATCATGGATGATAAGGATGAAACTTGTCTATGACTCATCTGAGGATCTCTCTCACTAACAAACACTACTTCCTCTCCGTCTTCATCAAAGAAAACGACCTTCTTCCTGTAGCAATCCACAACATCCTGCACCGAATTCAACCAATCCATGCCAAGTATGACATCATATGGTTGTATTCGCAAACATAGTAAATCTCTCCAAGAGCGGTGTTGCCCCAACACTAGCTCACAATCTCTACATACTTCAAACAAGTCAGCTCGACCTCCAACTGGCGTAGTCAACGCCAAGGGCACTAGAAGCCTCTCTACCTCAAGTCCCAAAGCATGGACAAGGGTAGGTGATATAAAGGAGTGTGTCGCTCCTGATTCAAAAAAGGCATACACCAATGTAGAAAACAAGAAAAGGGTACCTCGGACGACGTCTGGCTCGCCTGGAGCTGGCAACGCTAGAGCATCAAGCTGACCATGACCACCTCCACGGCCTCTCTAACCCAGATGACGACCACAACAATGGCCGCACTCTACACTCTGAGGACGGGGAGCGTCATGGGGTTGTCCTCTTCCTGCTCCATCTACCCTCGGGTGATCTAAAGCTGGTGCAACCTGCTGTTGCTGCCTCGGCTGGAACTGCCTCAACGGAGGAACCTGGAGTGGAGAGCCCAGTGCATGATGACCGCTCTGAAAAGTCGGGCACTCCCACTGCTGATGACCTCGACCAACACAAGAAAAAAAAGCGCCAGATCCCTTGGCATAGGTCTAAGAGTTTCTACCTCCGGAGAAACGAGATGGAAAGGGCTGGGACCTACCCCCAGGTGAATGGAAACACTTCTGTCCTGAAAACCAGGAACCCCAGACCACATCTCTGCATCGTGAGGAATCATGATGATTCCCCTCTCGTGACGATCTGGTCCTGGTCAAAGTCCTCTCAACAACCTCTGCCCTTGCCAGCACCTCAAGATATGTCTTCAGCATAAATGGGGTGACCTGATTCTGGATCTCTGGACGCAAAGCCTCCTCGAAATGCCTCTCCCTGGCCTCATCATCTGGTAACAGGTCTGAAGCATATCGTAGAAGGTTCCGGAAACGGATTCCAAACTCTCGAACACTGGAGCTCCCTTGTCGAAGGGTGAGTAGCTTCTGGCGACTGGACGCCTTCGCAGTTGATGAAAGAAACTCGACTCTAAACCTGTCTCGAAACTCCTCCCATGAGATCGCTGACTCCTCACGATCACCGAGGAACAAGAACCACCACTGCCTCACTGCTCCACGCAGCATCGTCACAACCAAGGAAACCCAGTGTTCCTTCCGAGCATGAATCGAACTGAAGCCTATCTCGACCTCCTCCAACCAGTCTTCTGTGACTGCATCTGAAACGGAGCCCTCGTACTTCTGTAGACTCTGGCGCTAGAACTCTCGGAGTGTCTTCCTCCATGTGTCATCATCGTCAACCTCTACCTGGCGGCGATCTGCTGGAACAGCCTGCTGGGCATCTTCTGCGCAAACCTGACGAGGACGTCAACCTGGAGCCATACCTGTAAAATAACAACTGTTAGAGCTCCTAAGCCGGGAATATGGAAGACTCAACATTAATTAATTAATTTTTTTATTTTATTAATTTTTTTGGTTACCTATCCCAAGGTCTACCCATTCAAACACAGGCGCAAAGAATAATGATGCATGATCCTTTCCAAGGTCTCTACCCTGCAATCAGTATCACTTTTTTAGTAGCCATTGTAAAATTAACGGTCCGTGCAACAGATCATAGGGGGACCTGAACACCTATGTCTCTGTCGGTCTCCATTGTTTACCGCACTTGCTAAACATGAATGACACCGTTTCCCTACCATCCCATGCATCCTCACATGTGCCTAACTCCAAACTCCATCATATCCCTCAACCAGACCTCTGATACCACTCTGTCACGACCCCCTCCCCAAAAATTGTACCCCTCCTGGGCCGACAATGTGAAAAGGGAGATAATGACCCCCGAGTCCCGCCTCCAGTAGGCCCCGAGTTGGTGACTAGCACCGAGGGTATAATAACATACAAATGGGAGGCATTACCCTCTAAGAGAACACATGCAAAAGAGAGAGATAGAATAGACTCCAATCAACTCCAACTCAGAACTGAAATATAAAAGGAAACCAAGTACATATATGAAATGTCATGCAAAAGTACTACAACTAAAGGGGAAACTAAAAGTACCGAAAAGAAAGAATAACGGCAGCGACCACGAGCCCGAACAGCTTCTCCACCAACCGCAAGCTAGTAGTAACTAGCTTGATCTCCAACCTTCTCCAAGTGACCTGAAAAACAGTTTATATGTACATAGGGTGAGTATAACAGTATACTCATTAGGGTCCTCCCCAAGACTCTCGTGAAAAAGTAAAGAAAGCATGCTAAAGCCCAGTGAACAACAAGTGAAACTAACTCGTCACCTAAACAGGTATACTATGTTCCCAACCTCACCATGGCTACTCTCACCAAGTAACGCATACAAGAATATAGCATATAGTAAAGAATATCAAGGGTACCCCTCTACTACTTCCCCACTGGTTTGCCGGTTTGCCCCAACGACATATGTCTTGTGCATCTCTCTCCAAAGGCTTGCCTGCAGACACCTGGGCTAAGCTCCACAATCTGCACCTCGTGCACCACATAGGCTTGCCCGCAGACACCTGGGCGAAGCACCACACCGTCCTCACAACCAAAAGTAACCAGGTAATTTACGGGAGCCACCACAGCTCGCATAACGTGTATCATATGTCGGGTATAATACCTCAAGCCATTACATCCCATACGCCGAGTAAGGATCCTCAAGCCATCATAGCCTATACACGTTACACCTATAGTAGTCCGTAGGATAATATATCCAGAATATATGTGTGTGAATAACCACAAGCCATTATAGCCCTCTACACACATATATGGGGTAACTAACCGTTGTGCCTCATGGCACAAGTATCTACCAAGATAAGAGAGAGGGGCCAAAGGGGGTAGTCAGCCATTCAACCTCCCATCAAAATGTTGGGGAAAACACCCCCCAGGGCTCAGAATCCCCGGGGTGTCAGTTGCCCTTACCGACAGGGTGGACTAGCGTATAGAAACACAAAAAGTACAGAATATATAAGTAACTCACATCCACACTATGGGCATTACCTAGTCTTAGATACAATTGCATCTAACGTCTCTCAGACTCCAGGCTGCTACATCAAAGACCAGGTATCCTATAAGCACACAACCAAATGAAGAGCTTTATTAGATTACTCCATTCTCATTTATCAGTTCCACTGTACATTAATTAATTCTTTAAACATTAATTAGGAATGATCAATTCCACATTAAACTGAACTGGAATCACTTTCAAAAACAACTGCTCCTTTTTAAGATTCACATCACCTTTAAATTCCAGCATCTCCATCCCCGTGGATTTTCACCATTTAATCAAACATTCATTACAGAATTACTTTTCCACATTCCCAGGCATTCTAGAAAAACATCCTATGCTTCTAAACACAAAGGAGGCTCAACCCGGTGAGTAGATATACTACCCATCGGGTATTTTCCGCCTATAGAAAGAGCATAGACCCATCCTCCATCGAGAGGCTAAACACGGAAAGCACGTGGCATACCCCGCGTGTCTTCGCCTCCTTCGGAAAGAGGGTAAGCAAGACCAGCTGCCTTGAGCAGTGGGGAAAAGTAAAGCAAATAAACAACCAAACCAAACCACCAACATCAAACCATCACATTCATCTCATACCATCACACTTGGTGTCCTCCCTGACACCCATATGCATAAACAGATGCATCTCGCCACACTCGGCGTCATCCGCTGCCACAACCACAAGTCTCCATGCCTCCACATATCACAACAGCCATCCAGGCTCACATCACAGCACAAGCATCAAGAAAACAAACATCACAAAATGGGCACTCGGCCCTTTAAAAAGGCACTCAACCTTCAAACACAATGAGCACTTCGAGCTCCAAACCACAAGGCATTCAGCCTTACAAGCAAGCGGGTAACTCAGAACCCTTTTGAAATTCCAACATAATCTGTTTTCTAATCAATATGGATTTGGCAGATTTGTTATTCGTAGGTTACAATCATGGATACCTAATCAGCAAGCTATCACAATTAAATAACCATGATTACTTCCCTGATTTGATTAACCTCAAATTAGAACAACTACAACAACTGCAATAACCAGATTAATATACATGCCTCTTTATCTTTAGCCAATTAATTGACAATTAATTTCCGGATTTACGTTAATTATAAATTTCTATCATGAACAAACATCAAATCAAATAAAACATAGATATCACTATATCTAGGAAAACATGAGGCAAACCATTATCACGGTATAAAGCAACAGCATGCGATCAACCATTTCTTTTAATCTGGTTCAAGTATTTAATTAGGTCAATTTCATTGTGATCCAAAGGGATAAATCATGCTAATTCTACGATTGCACATATACAATTAGAGAAGCCATGAATCCCCTACCTCGAAGAGTTCTTCACGT
Source organism: Viscum album (assembly GCA_963277665.1). Taxonomy (NCBI): domain Eukaryota; kingdom Viridiplantae; phylum Streptophyta; class Magnoliopsida; order Santalales; family Viscaceae; genus Viscum; species Viscum album. Next base: position 606,282,474 of record OY728122.1, read on the forward strand.
TCTTTATCCACACAATAGGTCACGATCCTCCCCTCGCAACAACTGCATCCCCCGGAGGATGCTGCGGTACGACAGTACCAACCAACCCCAAGAAAACCCATTAGAATCTTGGAGAATACATGGTATAATTATTGAAAGGAGGATAGGAGAAGATGAACCCCAAAAGAACGACGATACAACATACCTTATATCGAAGATTGATCGACACGGCTCAGTTGCATCCAAAACAGAACAGAACCAATCCTCGTGGTAAAGATTGATTGTGCAACTCCTACGGAAAGGATTGAAAGGTTCTAGCGTCTCTTAGCCGAGAACAAATGGAAAGAACAAGGGAGAATGATATCTCGCCCCTTTTTAAGATTTAACGAGGCGAATGTTTAAGATCCGGTTAATTCTCCATTAAAAACGGATCGCATTAACCCACATGATTTGACCAAGTAAAACATTCCAATCCTTAGGAATAAATAATATAGGATTTATGGTATTTTAAACGGCCTTAAGAGCCCTTAAAATAAGGCTTTAAATGTATTTTACGTCAAAGGAAACGTAAAAAGGGGAAAACTGTAGGAGTCTGGAAACACTATTCACCCACCGTTACTGTACATGAAACCGATCTGTGAAACCGATCTGTGAAACCGATATGTGAAACTGATCTGTGAAACTGATCTGTCACACCGATCTGTGAAACCGATCTGTGAAACCAATCTGTGAAACTGATATGTGAAACTGATCTGTCACACCGATCTGTGAAACTGATCTGTGAAATCGATCTGTCAGACCGATCTGTGAAACTGATCTGTCACACCGATCTCTGAAACCGATCTGTGAAACCGATCTGTGAAACTGATCTGTGAAACTGATCTATCAGATTGATCTGTGAAACCGATCTGTGAAATCGATCTGTGAAACCGATCTGTGAAACCGATCTGTCAGACCGATCTGTGAAACCGATCTGTCACGCCGATCTGTGAAACCGATATGTCACACCGATCTGTGAAACCGATATGTCACACCGATCTGTGAAACCGATCTGTCACACCGATCTGTGAAACCGATCTGTCAGACCGATCTGTGAAACCGATCTGTCACAGTTCATAAAACTGGAAACACTGTTCACAGAACTGGAAAATTGGCAAAGTGTTGGGGATATGTCCCCTTGGCCTCCCGGAACACCTCCAACACCAAAATTCCACAAAGTAATGGACCGGAGAGGTCCGAGCCATTACATTGACAATCCAATGTATTTTTATATGGTTAATACTATTACCTTTATATGACATTATGAATTATTTATTTCATAATTACACTAAGGTATTAGGTTATGAAGGAATGAAAATTAATGTGTGCATGTTAGAGTGTTGATACATATAACATGAACCATGTGATAACAAGTATCGTAGATTAAAATTATTGATTCATTATAGAATAAATCATAGGATTTAGTTTTCATATTCACTGGATCGATTTCCTTGATTTTAATGATAACTAATTTGGGTTTCAGTTTTTGGTTGAAACAAGATCTAATAAAAGAATCTAACATAGTTATGAATATTGAAATCACTATAACTCATAACCAAATAATGGTTCATGCTTATGTTTTTAAGAGTCTAATTATATTATTATTGTGATGAAAATGGAGAGTCTCTTAATTTTAACAATGATTGTGAGGTTGAAATCAGAATATAAATTAATTATCAATACTCTTAGATATTTTCGAGAGTGATTTATATTTATCAATGATTCATTGAATATTATAATTGTTATATGGAATGTGTGAAACATATAATCACTGATCATTATTAGATTTTATTTAATTTTTTGGAAATATATTTTAATGGTTTCAATAACCATCAAATAGAGATTTTATAAAAAAAATTTATTTTTGGTATAACTATTGAATAATTGTTTTTTGAGGAATGTATAAGCCTGAGGTTTCATATATAATTCATGTTGTTGTAATAAATTATTGAATATTTTTGGGAAAAGTTTGTTAGATTTTATTGATAGATGCAGAATAATTATATATTTAATGAAAATGATATTCATGATATTTATTGTGTTGTTTTTCCCTTTTTTGAGATTATAATATATATTTTCCAATGTGTGATTTTATAAACTAATGGATGAAGATAAGAGTTATTAATTAGAAAAATATATGTTTTCCATATGGTTTAATTTGTAAAAGATTTAAATGTGTATGGGAAGGTATATTGTAATGAAATTCTGATTATGGAATTTATATACATGGGTACATGATTTTATGAATGATTATTCCTGTTTTATGTAATAAAAGTAACTTTTTATGGCACATGAGAGTAAGTTAGAAATAAAATTAGAATTAATGACCCAAATGATGGATATGTTAACATTATCCCCACCCAATTTAGATATTATGTAATAATTAAAATTATGAGGATGTAATTTATGTAAGGGGTTAAATGTCATGAATAGAGTTCTGGACCATTAAATAAATACAATCATCAGTTGAATATGTCCCAATTAATATTAATCTAATAAAGAACATTACTAAATTGAATCATGAAATATTAAAATTAAATGAATAATTTAATCATTATTAGATAAATGGATGATTACAAATTAAGATAATTGTATATTATAATTCATGTTGATTAGTATTTTGAAAATGAGTCTTTTCGAATAAACATTTTAAAATGTATGTTTTTATTATTACCTTAAAAAATTAAATTGTAAATGTAAAATAGATTTACATTTTTTATAATGTTATATATAAAAAGTTAATCAATTTATAAATCTATATTAAATATGATTAAAAACACTTGAAGTTTAATAAAGTAATATTTTAATAAAAATGAGTTGTATTTATATATTTTGTTTTCACCTATAACAGAAATAACTAAATTATGAAAATTTCATTAAAAACAAATAAATTAACTTTTTTATTAAACAATCCAATATTAAATTGATTTATTATCTTTGGAATTTTAAAAAATTGTTGTATTTTTAGTGAATATTTCAATACTATTTTTTTACAAATAATATATATTTTATCTACTTATTAGTATATATATCTAAATTTGATGTTATTATAAAAATTTATGTTGAAATAAACATATTTTATAAAATTAATTATAATGATTACATTATTGTTTTCAATTTTCAAACTCATATTTGTCATTTTAAAACATAAGATATATTTTTTCAGGAAAAATTGTTCATAATACATTACACATGTCTAATTTTAAAATAAATATTTATCACTTTTATACCATTTATATTATTAATTTGATTTAAAATACTGAATATTTATGTCGAAATTAAATAATAATTACCTGTTCTCATAAAGGATAAATTACCTAGGTAAAAACTAGTTAGAATGGAAAACCCAAAAGTTTAAAACAGTGTTACATAAGGGGTAAGGTTTCTAACATGTTAAAAACATATTTTTCATTGTTTTTATGGTGTTTCTAGACCTTATATGTTTCCAATTCCATTATTTTTAAATTTATGATACACATTATATGAGAGTGACTTCTCATTATTAAAATTGATTAGGTATTTAGAAAAATATCATCCCTTTTACCTTATAAAATGTTCTACTAGAATCCTTACCTCCCTTCAAACATAAAACACCTATGTTTTTTCCTAACACATCCAAAACCTATTTTAAGAGCACTATCCACCAAAATGATATTTTATTCTTCCTAAAATCCTATACCATTAAGGCTTAATCACATTGTTTATATAGATAATTCAAGTGGGGAGGATTAAATTTGTTACCACTTATTTCCCATTTCAATTAAATATTGTGAACTTATTCTTTATAAAAACCAATTATAACATTCTAAAATTATAACTTATGTATCAATATAATTATACTATTTTGTTACTATAATTATGGTAAAACCATTTACCACCTTTCCCTTTAATGTTAATGAAAATTAAAACCGTCTGGTGTGCTTTGTGTGAACGGTGGTCTCCACAATGTAATGTGTTTGTTCATAAATCACCTCCTAAAAAGGATATAATAAGTTAATAATTTAATTTATAATTATTATTTTTATAAATAAATTTATATTATTGAATGATATACCATATTATTAATTTCCCACACTCTATATAAAATGATATAGTAATTGATGTGTACGTGTGGACTACCACGTCTATGGATCGATCAAATTCCATTTTTAATTTCATCACCTCCAATCAAAGATAAATATAAAATTTGTATTATTAGATAAATATGATATTTAATAAATTATTATGTTTTTTAAAGATAATTTGGAAAAATTATTACCAATTTGAGTAATTAATGACCATTGTAAATTCAACTATTAAAAAGGGAATTCTAAGAGAAAATAATAATTTCAAAATTCTATAAAATAAATTCATACAAGATATTTTATTATTATAAAAAATTAAAATTACAATATAACAACCAAAAATCACTAAAAATATCATCATGATTCAAATTATATTTAAACTAAATAACAATATAGCCATCCATTATTTTTGTAATGATTTTAATTTGGTTGGTTTCACCACCATGTATATCAATCCTACAAATTTTAATAATGGTTGACCATGGGAATTTATTTTATGGTAATATACGATATATAAAAATAAAAGAATTAATTTTTTTGGGTTTTGGAATTGTAATATAATATTTTTACACATTTTTTAAAAACCCATTCATTTGTTAAGAATCATTGAAACAAGCTCACAAATGACTTAACCATTAATGATCATAAAAAAAACAATATAATGAAATTATAATATAAATAATTAAAAAATATAAATTCTAGTATTTTTAGGATATATTAACGATGGAATTTTGGGGAATTATGAATAGTAACATCTGTATTATAAAACATTATTAAAATATCCAAGTTTACCCACACTCGGTATTTAAAATAGATAAAAAAATTCAAAATATAAATTAAGAGAATATTTATAAATGAAATAAATAAAATTATTTTCATATTAAAAAGGGGATAAAGTAGGTGGTTAAAATAATTAATGTTTTTTAGGAAAGAATTTATAGTGAATTTAACTAAACCGGGAACCATGTAAGATTTTTTATATGAAAATCCTTTTTTGTGACATGTTGTGTATTATGCACCATGTTTCATTAATGTGGATTATATACTACCCATTTTATATATTATATATTTAATTAACACTTTTTAATGAAAATATATTTTGAATTAAGATCTCTCTCTTACAAAATGATTTGATTTAAATGATCCTTAATATGTAATAGTTTCCCTTTCTCATTTTCAAATCGTTGATAATTATATCATATTTAATAGAATAAATTCATTAGTATAGTGTATTAATTGTACGATATTTATAATTTATAAATAATTTAATATATTTCTTGATATTTTAATATTTATTTCTGATTACCCATGTTATTCTAACATTACAATTATTTTATGTCTTTTTGGAAGCTCAATTATCATTCATTGAGTTATTATTCTTCTACTTGAACATATTTAATATATTTTGGATAAATTATTATATATAATTTTATTATATGGAAATTATTATTTTTAATGCGTATTTATATTATTACAATATACTATTTTTTAAAATATCCATTGCTTTACAAATTATGTCATTCATAATGGATTTGAACTCAAATTTCATTTAATTTAGTTAAAATTCTTTTACATTTGTGTCATTTGTTTTTATTAGAAAAATACATTGATTTTATAATTCATATGATATTTCCACATTTATATTTGGGACATTTTCTTTTTATCTTAAATGTGTTTTATCGTTTTCTCCTGCATGTGAAATTTTTTTAGAAAAGAAATATTATCCCAATTAATGATTGGTTTCCACCATTTCAATGTTCAATATTAACAAAAAAAATTATTTATATTTTAACCCTGAAATTTATTTTGACTCATGTGACCTACGTATTTCAATTATAATCTATTAAATTGAATGTTTTTATTACTTTTTTATGATGACATTTTTAAATAATGGAAAATTTAAATATTCAAAATATTTTTATTCCTTTTCAGTTAACATGTTTTATATTTATATCAACAAATATATTTATTAAATTTTATTCATTTTAAGGATATATTATTGAATACTGTTTTTTTAAAATGTAAATTTTTTCCAAAGATTTTTAAAAAATTATTCAAAATCTTTCTCATTTTTCATGGATCCTTTTTATGTATATTTTTAGTAAATGTCTTGTATTTTACATTACATAACCATTTTTTAATTTTTATTTAGAATTCATGTATAATTATTTATAATTAGTTTTGGGAATAATGTATTTAAACTATTTCCATATAAAATTATCAAAAATTTATTTTTAATTTATATTGTAACATCATCATTTATGATAATGATAAAAATTATTCATAACAACTCATTAATTGTTTCAATTGCATTTCACACTCTATCTTCAAAAATATTATATACTTGAATGTTCTTTTTCATTACCCCTCAATAAATGTTCTTATGAATTACTTATTTCTGTTATAGAATATTTTAGTATCAAACATATTAACTCATTGATTTCATATTTGGTTATACCACATGGAAACATCATGTAACCCACTTTCCTTTTTGGGTTATATATATGTTGTGCTTGTTATTTTCTTTCATGTGGAACCATTTTTATAGATGACATTTAGGTGGTTTCTTATCATAGCTTCAAATGAATTGGTAAAGTATTTATACATAATGAGACATAGATATTAAGAATTTACATTTTATTCACACTAATATCTGTGAAATTTTTATGTGTTCACAATATGATGTGTGAATATATTTTGGTTAACAATATGAGGCATCTGAATTTTTCTTGCTCAAAACATGAAGTGTGGTCATAATATATATTGAAAAAATAATGTATTAAAATATTTATTGGTTCACAACCTAATATAAGTATATTATATTTATTAATAATGTAATAAATTTACATAGGATTATGTTTATCCAAATGATATTTGTTACTATAGGTGTGAGGAAGCCTATACTGATGTGGTAAAGAAACCTTTTTGGTATCCAAAAGACCATTGATCGATTCTTGGAAGGGATGATATTATCGAGTACTATAGAAAGGAATTGGAGTAGTAATGTAACAGTGGGGACTAAAGTAGTGGTAACACTTTAGCAGTGTATGTACTATAGTGGTGGAGGTATTATAGAAGGTACATTAGCATAATTGGTATTGTAGTAGTACTATTCACTAGAAGACCCTTTGGGCCTTAAAATTGGGATTTCATGCCCTTGGGACTTCGAGCTATGTAATGTGTCTACCTCAACAAAAAATGGGGGCCATTACTTTTTATTAATAAAAAAATGAGGCTTCAGCCCCAACCATTTACAAAATTTGTTGTTATGATATGTGTCAAGGGAATTATATATTTCCAAGTATATGAATATGATTACATTCTCATATATTAGTTATTTGGACCATTTTCCAAACTATTTGGATTATTTTCATATAATTTTCCAATCCTAATTACATAATTTCTTATCCATTATTTTTTGGTTATATTTTTCTTATGTATCTAGATTTTTCTCATAATGTCATATTATGCTAACTTATGATATTTTATTTTTAACACATATGTTTACCCATACTGAGTACAGAGTCACAACCTATAACTATATTTTTCATTCCCCATGTTATGAATATATTTAAATTTTATAATATCAAGAAAATTTTCTTATGAAGATAATTTTTAGGATTTGTTGAAGACTCATCATAGATTGTGCAGTTTCTATCACAATGGAATAATATACATTTCTTAAAAGGGAATGAGTTATACTATTAAATTTTTTGTCATAATTTTTTAAAAATATGATCCAAAAATTTCATTGGAATATATTTTAATTAAATATTTTATTTTAAATTCATGTAATTTTTTTTGTTATATTTATGAGATTCTATATAAATGATGTCTTTATTAGTGAAAATTTTATGGTCAAATAATTATTTCAATTGGTACATAATTTAAATAGTATCCTATACATCTTAAATAAGTATAATTTGAACAAGCGGTTATTTTAAGACTATGGATTTCCATTTTCCTAGATCCAAATGTAGACAATTATCAAAAGGATATCAGGTTCCCTTTCAACCCATATGATTCCCCATTGTGGAAAATCCCTATACCGATACATGAGTGGAATAATTGTTCATCTGATTGGATTAAAAACATCTTGATATTAATTCTTATATATAATTTAGTTTTTCTTCAATTTCATACATTTTAGTTCTGAACTATACTTTACATTCTCTAGTGATCTCATCATTCCTTCTAATCATGTTTCAGTTACCAAACTATATGAACAAGCATTATTATTTTCTCCATCAATGTATTATCCATATCCTTTATCCTTTATTTATTTATATCATGATGGACCATCATTATATATTTGGAGTCTTTGAAATTCCATAAATTCATCAAATTTAAATTTAAATATTTTTGGAAATTGTATTTATTAAATTGTACTATATCAAATTGATAATATATTAATGAAACATTTTCATTAAAATTTATGAAATATTATTCATTAACTTTCACGAGATCATTTAGGTTATTATAAGAACACAATTTTTTTTACAAATGGATTTTCAATTTCATCAGCAACTAATTATATCATGGAATTTTAATTAATCACCACTTTGATTTATGAGAAAATATAAACAATGATTTCATTTTGGATGTATTATATGTGATATTAAATTCCATAAATAAAGTCACATAGTACTAAAATAATGTTCTTTGTAGATTAACATTACATTAATTAAGGTATTCAAATTATCACATTTAACTAATAAATTCTAACTATTATATTACCTTTAAATAATTGTGTTTTATATCTCATTATTAATCTCTATAATTGACTCTTAGATGCATTTTTTGTATTTTTTTATAGTTATTGGGTAAAATTCCATTCCTATTGGAATAAGGATGAATGTTGATTATTCCATTAGAGGCTCATCATTAATGAAATGAAATTTTCACTTTATTTATATTAGATAAAACAAGGAAATATCTAGAACATGTCTAGGGGAAAACTCCCCTTATGATTCTAGTTGTGATATTTCAGTAATGATAAAATAAAAAAAATTTGCTTTGATACAAATTGAGATGCCCAGTGGACATTAAAGACACATCATTGAAGAGGGTGATTCTGGTGTCATCTAGATTTTTTAAATTCAATGTTTTCTTTTATGAAACCCTTTAGACATGATCATTCATATCTAGTTATTAATTATGGATATAATAATTTTACCTAACATAAGAAACTACATGCAGAATTAGAAAGCACTAAAATATTGAACACAATATTTATAAGGTTACCTCCTCATAGGAAACCTTCTCCTTATCTTAGATAGACTATCGAATAAATGATTTTTTATATATAATATTATCAACAACATGATTGGATGTAGATACGTATTATCATGAAACCAAGTCAAACTATATTACAGATGTGTAGATTCACTATATCACACAACTGATCAATGGAGATAATAACATGTCTTCTCTATATTGGAATAAAACTAGTTTCTCTCAAACTCTTCCTTTTCCTCTTTAAGTATATAAAAATCTTCCTTGGGGTGTCTCCACACCAATAAATATGATTTCATTCCTCATATAATATTATTAAAATACATTAAATTCTTTATTCCAAACACGTGTACCTCAGTAAACGGTTGTATTTATTATTCATAGGTTATATAAATACATTCAATGTAATCTATAAATGATTTTTAAGGACACAAATAAGAATATATTTTAACTAACAACCCAAAACCCTCACTCCAGGATCTTGTGAATAAATCATAACCCTTAAATTTTTGGATTTGATTGCGATAAATGTGACGGAAATGTTTCCTTCAAAAACAATATACATCAAAATGAAATATTGGATCATTTATATAACCATATTCCTTTTTGGTGTAGATATTTAGGGAATTTGAAAAAAGAATTCCTAAATAGAACTCATGAATTCAAGAGGGTATTTTTCCATTATACCTAGCTTTTCATATTCCATATTATGTCAATAAAATATCCTCAAAAATCATATCATGTGAAACATTAATAGACTCAAATCATTTAAAATAATTCCTAATCACTTCTAGAAATGGAAAAAATCAGGGTTAGGTCAAATGATCAGTTAGTTTAAATAGAATATATAATAACTACATTTTATCAGTGATAATAAGATCGTAATAATGGTATGATGTCATAATCATTGTGCATGATCATAGAAAAATGGAATTTATAACCATTAATAACTACATAATTAATCATGAAACATGTAACAACAAATTAATAATTAACAAGTGATTGGAATCAATAATAATGATCCCTATTATGTCAATCTTGATCAATGTAATTATTATAAACCCAATGAAAGCATAGTGAAAACCTATTGGTGACATCAATAATTATCTGTATACAACACTTAATATTAGAATAACCCTAAGGTGAAATTTTTAAATAATTACCCAATTCATTGTATAGATATGATTGGGATCACCCATTATATCATCATCTACAATGGCTGTAACACCCAAGGAATCCGTGTTACATTTCCCTTAGAATAATGTGTTTTCTTTCATTATACGCAACTTGGAGTTTTAACACACCACGACCAATCATACTAGCTGTTATGAATAGTAATACAAACTTTTTTGAAATTTTATGAATTTTATTTTTCAAAATGGACATCATTTTTTAATTTAGAATATCGAAATTACCATAGGTTGAATTTGTGGTATTTTTCCTAAAACATTCTATTTTTGATGAATAGTGAAAAACACAACATTATTGATTAAAAATGACCATTTATTTAAGTAATTAGTTGTTTTGATTTATTTTATTATAGGTTAAAATAGATATATAATACCTATATATGTTCAATGTAATTCAGTGGAGTCATTTTATAATAAGTTTAGATATATAAATTTTATTGATCTTTTTCCCTCTTTTACCCACCATCTATGTTCATTTGTAAATTTACATTAAAAATATTTTTACTTATTCTCTGAGTTGAATTTAAAAAATATAAGAGACATGGTTGACATAAATAGGTAAAATTTGGTTCTATAAGATGAAAATAATTTTTGGTTAATAGTATCTTTTGACATTTACTTACCATGATTAAAAGTAAATAGTGTAATTAAGGGTAAATATTATATTATAATGACCCTAACACATTTCATAATTCTATTCGATAAATTTAATTCGATCAAAAAAACCTTAGGAATAATATATGATCCTATTTTTTCAACCTGAATTATATGAAGACCTTTATTATTATTTTATTTAAAGAAGAGTTGAAAGAGTTAAATTCAATGTTTAATAACTAATTTTTTTTAATATTCTATTAAACACTATATAAATTGGAAAATAAATATTCATTATAAATATAATAAGATTTCATACATAATGGTATTTTATTTATAATTTTTAGAGATTAAATAATATAATTTATTTATGACACATTGATGATGTAGTAATTACCTTAATAATGAAATATTAAAATAACTGATATTATAAATATCCAAATAAATATAAATTGAACCATATTATGAATTAAACTAATTTTATAGGTTAATATGACATGTTATGGTTGATTAAATAAATTTTTATTCGACGTGATAATGTTTTAATGGCTTCTAAAAAAATAAAATACTAAATGGTGTCAAAATTGACAAAATTGGGTTTTTAAAACAAATATTATATTATTAATTGATATAATATTTATTAAAATATAAGGTTCTGAAAGAGGACATAGATAAGGTTATATATATTAATAAGTAACCACTTTTGGTTCTTTTTTCTTGTTATAGTATGTTTATTATCTATATAATATAAAAATATAATGTGACATTGTAAATGTCAAACTGTTTAACTACGAATTAAATCTAAATGATATGGTTAATATGGTGACCAAAAGATACATAAAATCTATTGGTTGAGCGGTTTTTGACCCATACCCACCATCTCCTGAAAATATATCATTTTTGATCAAGTAGAAACCGAAATTTATATTATTATTAAATACTATTTCATGCTTTTCGTAAAGTGACCCTCCCCTCTCTTATAAAAGCATACTTCACCTTTTCTTAATTTCACACCTCCAAATCCATATGGATCTGCCCAAACCTACCCAAATATCCTATAATATATCTCCCATTAAATATTTAGCCCTTAATTTGATCATAAATCCCTGATATGGAGTCCTTTTGATCAACTCAAAAGAAAACAACCGAAGAAGAGGAAATAATTTCACAACCCTATTTCAAGTTCTTTTCTTTTCCCACATCTTATTTCATTGTTGTTTCCAAACCAAAATAAGAAATCAAGTACCTTTTAAAAACATTGATGTTATTATAAATATGTTACAACCATATTTATTATTCTATCCATCCTATAAATGATAATATTACCACATGAGTATAACTACTATAAATAATAAATATAACATGTTAATGATTCTTTATATATTATACACCCACCAATTACATACGATTTCACAATCAATATAATGATATTGTTGCTTGTGCATACATACAAATTACCGCCTCCACAAAAGTGATAATATTCATTCACAATCCTAATCATTCAAGAATAATTTTCATTTAATGATTAAAAATATTGTATATGAACATAAAATTATTCTGTATATTTATCAAACACATCATATCCATAACAAACATGTCTAACGTAACTAATCATATATTGTCAAATAAATCAGTTAACACCAGAAATGAAGATACTACAGAATTATTATTAACAAAGAAATATTATTAACAAAGAAATATTATAGGATCATATATGATATCTTATTTATCTATATAGTTCGTTTATAATTTAATAACAATTATTTAACTGTTATACAAGAGGTTAACATACCATCGACTAAGGAAAAGTACAAAGTCAGGGTTAATTCTCTAATCTTTTTACTTATTCGAGGTTGTTAATATGTATGTATCATCTGGGACATCTTTATAATAAACAATGTTGTTTTCTAAAAAAATTAATTCAAAACATTTTTATTATTTACTATACCATGGTTTAAATTCATTTAAATTCTTATTTTACCACATATGTTTCAAAAGGAATATTTTCTTCATTTTCTAAACAAGGTACCTTATGCCCTTCTTGACAAAATTATGGTAAGAATTCCTTTTTTAACATATACGGTGGGTACGACTATTGTCAACCATTACATTTTCGAAGCTTCCCATATATGCTTATAATAATATTTTGAAATTAATTTTTTTCTATTAAAATTATATTACCTTTAAATGATTTTCAAATAGAAAGATATATTTCTCTAACAAATGTTGGGATTTCATATCTATCGACATCTTGTGATGGATTTTATGCTTTCTTGAGGTTGATGTGTTATGATACAAATCGATCATATTTTATTGAAGTTTTTGTGATATGTTGACTATTGATGTGTTAGTTTTACACCATTCATTGTTTATGGATAATGTATTGACATTTCATATGATAGTTTTAATATGAATGTTTATGTTATGTTTAATCCTTTTCGTATGAGGAATGCATCGGACTCAGTAGGTGATGGGTGGAGCCCGATATAGATAATCGATGCATTAGTATGTATCATTAGAAAAACTAGATTCGTGGAACAATGAAATGACTAAATCATATTTTTATTCAAGGAACAAGTCCTTTATAATTTTGTTATGAAGTCTGGAATTATGCATTATAACATTATGAAATTGGATATTGATATTATATGTGATTATTCGACTTCTAGAATATCCATGTGAATAATTAAATGACATTATTTGATTTATATTTTCCAAATTATGATGAATTTTATGTTTAAATGGATTGTGTTTTAGTCTTATACATTGTCTTCAATGTTTCTTATTACTTTTGAATGTTTCTGCTATATTGTTATCCTTACTGAGCATCTCTGCTCAACCCTTTCAATGTTTTATTCTTTCCAGGATGCAAAAAAGTATATTATGACTAACCTATAGGAATATTATAAGGGATAAATTTTGTAAATGGAGAAAATGTTGTTGTTTTTTTTCATTTTATAATGTAATTTAAGACTTATGAATGTATCTAGTACATCAAAGGCTACTAAACTGATTGGTCATTTGGGATTTTAATCACTTGTGATAATGCCAATGTTATGTAATAATGCACTGACTCTGGGTAACTGGGGTCAGGTCACTATAGAGAGTATTATAGTACGTTGACTAGAAACCATGGAAAATAGATTTATATAAACACTAATTAGAGCACATTACCCTAATATAGACATTGAGGATTGGTATAGAATAACTTCCATGAATTTTGGAAGTGTAGAGATTTTGTGTATTTTCCCAGAAATACATCCCTGTATGGATACGAGCAGGTTGATGTAGCTCTGTAACAGATGTACCTAAGAGTAAAAACATAGACAATGATTTTTGGTTTTAACTCGGGGTATCATAGTACATGACAAGGGGCCTTACTGCACTCTTGGATACGACACATTCGAGGGATATGCTTAGGTCAATTTACATTTTATTAAGAGAAAATTATGATGGATTTATGATTATATACCTATTAAAAGAATTTTTTTATTATTGTTGATTGTATCCATAAATTATTAAATTTATGTAAACTGTTTTACATGTTTCGAATTATGTATTGTTATTAATAAACTAATATAGTGTTTGTCATTGTTTTGAAATGGATCCTAGAAGAGGGAATGGAAACTATATCAACACACATATTCCATGTAGTGATTTCCCTCCTAATTAAGATAATTATAGTGGATCTTGTGATGGAACAGGTGCTGATCAGCTATTCACTATACATGGAAAACTCACTCAGGTTATGAATAATATCCTTACCCGTATGGGGAACCCTGACACACAACACAGTGGATCAATTTTAGACCACTTCATCAGTCAAAAAACACCAACATTCACTGGGATTACAAATCCATTAGTAGCTGAGCAATGGATATGTTAAATAGAGAAAATATTTCATGCTTTGGGGAGTAGCGAAAGGGAAAAAGTTATAATGGATGTTTATCACCTCACTCGAGATGTAGATCAATAGTGGTCATTAATCCAAAATAAAAAGTATAATGAAAAGGTTTAGAACATGGAATTTAGGGATTTTAAAGTGATTTTCTTAAAAAATACATTCCTCATGACCGTCGA
Source organism: Viscum album (assembly GCA_963277665.1). Lineage (NCBI taxonomy): Eukaryota > Viridiplantae > Streptophyta > Magnoliopsida > Santalales > Viscaceae > Viscum > Viscum album. The sequence continues at coordinate 606,297,655 of OY728122.1, forward strand.
GTTACTATAGAAAGACAATTTCTGAGTCTGAGGAAAATTGAGGATGAGAATGTCGCAAAATATGATGCTAACTTTACAAGGTTAGTAGGGCATGAAACTAATTATATATTTAAATTAAGGAGTAATATTGATCGATTCATTGATGGGTTAAAACCATTTATCCTTCGAGAGTTATTTTCACAATCCTTCTCATCGTACGAAGATATTGTCTCATGTGCTATCAAGACAGAAAAGTAATTCTCTATGTCATATGGAATCAAAGCAAAGAAATAGAAGAAGAGATCTACTGATCACTCTGGAAATGGAAAAAAAGGGATGAATGGAAAATCTTAATATCTATCCTTTGGTAAATATGAGAAGAGACACCCTAGTACATGGATTATGGGTGTAAAATTCCGTTATAAATGTGTTGAAAAAGACCACCATGCTAATGATTTTAAGGGAATGAAAGAGGCTGTCAATGTTGAATTTTACAATTTTATAGAAAAGACACATTATGAAAATAAATGTCTTAAGAACCAAGGGATCTTAACTCAGAAATGGATAGGGGATCAAGGAAAAGCTTATGCGGTCACTAATGATAAAGTTAATGCTATGAAATATATAGTGGCAGGTAATTTAATGGTTTCCTCAAGTTTCACCAATGCATTATTAGATTCTGGATCGTCGCATCGTTTCATATCTTCCTTGTTTTCTATGAAATTTAGATATTTTAAAATTAACGCAATAAGGGATTTTTTATTAAAAACTCTTAACGGAAGTATCACCTCAAAAATGTTTTGCGAATTAGTTCCCATTAGGGCATTTAAATGTTAATTATCTAGAGATCTCATTATCATACCCATGATTGAATTTGATATAATCCTCAGAATAGATTGGATTTCGAAGCATGATGTAGAACATTATTGTAAGAAGAAGGAGGTAATAATTTTTGATGATGATAAGGATTACCTTATCTTTAGAAGAGATGAATCTCAACCTAATTCTTATCTAGATCATCCCCCAGTATCTCTACAAAATTCAATTAATGGGGAGGAATATAATGAAATAATTATATGAGAGGAAAATAATATCTGAATAGAGTGTGTACCTATTGTGCAAGAATATGTCGATGTGTTTCCAGAGGATTTATGTGGACATCCTCCAGAATGTGAAATTGAGTTTTCCATTGATTTAATTCATGGATCAAGGTCCATATTGAAGACCCCTTATAGAATGGCCAATGTGGAATTAGTGTAACTAAAGAAACAACCTGAGGAATTGAGTAATAAGGGATTTAAACTCCCTACCATTTCTCAATAGGGATCCCCTGACTTTTTTTTAATATGAATGATGGATCTATGAGATTTTTCATGACTATAAGAAGATCAATGCTATAAAAATAATGAACAAGAATCCCATACCTCACATTGATGATTTATTCAACTAACATCATGGAGCATAATATTTTTCAATGATTGAACATCGATATAGATATCATCAGTTGTGTGTGATGAAGGAATACATTTTGAAAACAACATTTTGTATCAGTAACAGGCGTTGTGAATTTACAGTAATTCCTTTCATATTGAATAATTAACCTTCTTTATTCATTGATTTAGTGATTAGAGATTTCAAGGAATATCCTGATGACATTGTAGTTCTATTTATTGATGACATCTTGGAATAATCAAAAAGCTACAAGATCATGAAAATAACTTTCACACTATTCTGAAAAACCTCAGATGAAATGAATTATATGGGAAGTTCAAAATGTGTGAATTCTAGCTTCAAGAGATTTCCATTCTTGGCCATATTGTTTCTAAAAATGGAATCTCTATTGATCCTTCAAAGACCACGACAATTCTAGAATGTCCAGCACTAAATAGTATAACTAAGGTATTTAATTTAATTTTTTTAACAGGTTATTATCAAAATTTCATCTAGAATTTTTTATGTTTGGATATTAAATTAACCAAACTCACATGTACAGGTGTTAAATATTTTTATAAAAAATAGTGTGAAGAATGTTATGAAGAACCGAAGAGAATATTATTCAATTCTCTTATCTTGAATCTACCAACAGGGAATGATGAGTTTTTTATTTATTGTGATTCTTCAAAGAAAGTACATGGTTGTTTCCTTGTGTGTAATGATAGAGTTATTGCCTATGCATCATGACAGTAAAACGTTAATGAGAAAGACTATCCTACACATGATCTTGAGTTAGCAGCTATAATCTTTTCTTAGATGATATCGTGACAATATATCTATGGTGAAAATTTTGAAATTTATACTGATCAAAATAGTTTGAAGTATATTTTCTGACAAAAAAACTCAACATGAGGCAAAGGAGATGGATTGAAATACTCAAGGATTATAATTTCACAATACACTACCACCGGGGAAGGAAAATAATGCGGCAGATGGTTTGAGCATAAAGGATCATGGTATTTTAAACAATATGAGAGTTGAAAGGGATCCTATATTCATATATCTAGTGAAGACGGTTATGGGAATAACCATTGAAGGTGAATCATTAATAATTTTTCTAATGGTTCCCAAACCATCTTTACGAGAAAGGATAAAATGTTATCAAACTAATATTGATGATTTTCAAAAGAATATTAATTCTATAAATGAGGGGAGATTGATTGACTTCATATATGATGAAGCAATTTTGAAATTAGGGAAAAGACTTTGTGTTCCCGATATACCTTATCTAAAAATGGAATTGTTGGATGATTCTCATAACTCCAATTTCTGTATACACAATTGGAGAATAAATATGTATAATAATTTGAAGGAACATATTTTGTGGGACCAAATGAAGTGGGAGATTGATGATTTTGTGTTAAGTTATATGGTTTGTCAACAAGTGAAAGATGGAAGACAACAGCCTAGAGGATTCATGCAACCTATTCCCATACATGAGTGGAAATGGGATAATATTACGATTGACTTTGTCAAGGGGATTCTAAAGACTCATAGAAGGAATGATGAAATATTGGTCATTTTTTATCGTCTTAGAAAGTGAGCATATTTTATAGCAGTAAGAGTAGATTTACCACTTGAATGTATAGAAAGACTATATATTAATTATGTTGTAAGCCTCCATGGTTTACCCCTATCTATTGTTTCTGATGATTATCCTCGTTATACATCATTATTATTGAAAAGACATCAGAAGGCCTTGGATACTGAACATCATTTGAGAACTGCCTACCACCGTCAATCCGATGGAAAATAATATGGACTATTACAACCATAGAATACATGTTGAGATATTTCTCACATGACTTTCAATGTATGTGGGATCAATATTTACCTCTGGTAGAATTTTCATATAATAATAGCTTACATTCATGGATTCCGAGGGAACCATATGAAGTGTTATATTGAATGATTTGTCGCACACCATCTTGTTGGGATGATGTTGGTGAATGAAAACATCTCGATCGAGATATTTTTGAGGAAAAAATGAAAAAGGTGAATATTATCCAAACCCCCATAAAAGTAGATCAACATAGACAAAAGTGCTATGCCAATAAATGGATGAATGTTTTGGAATATCATGTAGGGGATCATTTTTTATTTAAGGTATCTCCTTGTAAGGGTGTTATATGATTCAGTAGGAAGGGTAAATTTAGTCCCAGGTACATTGAACCATTCGAAATTCTAGAACGAATAGAAGTTTTGTCTTATCGTTTGGAAATGCCTCCATGTCTCTCTAATGTTCATGATGTGTTCCACATATCACAGTAAGCCTGACCCAATGCATGTACTCTCCTATGAGGAAAAGGAACTGGAACCTGGTCATTCTTATTGGGAAAATCGAATCAAAAGACTTAATACCAGAGAACAAGTGCTGAAAAATCGGACGACTCATCTGGTAAAAGTTCTATGGAGAAACCATAAGATGAAAGATGCAACATGGGAACTCGAGGAAATTATTATGAAGAAACACCCAAATCTTTTTATACAGTAATATTCAAAAAAAATTGAGGATGAAATTATTTTATGGATGGGAGAATGTAACACCCCGAGGATCCATGGTATGTTTCCCTTTGAATAATGTGGTAGCTTGTGTTGTACGCAACATCGAGTTTTAACACACCCTGGCACATCAAACTAGCCATTATGAATAGTAATACCCAATTTTTGAGATTTTATAAATTTTATTTTTCAAAATGGACATCATTTTGGAATTTATTATATCTAAATTATCTTATGGTGAATTTCTGGAATTTTTCTAAAAACATTCAATTTTGGATGAATAGTTTAAAACACTGCATTATTGTTTAAAATCGACTTTTTATTTATGTAAATAGATATATTATATTCATTTATTTTCGGTCAAAATAGATACATATAACCTATATATTTTAATTTTAATTCATTGAATTCATTTTATAATAAGTTTAGATATATAAAATTTTATTGATCTTTTTACCGTCTTTTAAGCACTTTCTTGGGGCATTGGAAAATTTGAATAAAACATAATATTAAGTCTTGTGTGTGTTTAATTTAAAAAATCAGAGAGACATTTTTAACATCATTAAGTAAAATATGGTTCAATAAGAAGAAATTAATTTTTGTTTAATAGTATCTTTTGACTTTTATTTAAAACAATTAAAAGTAAATAGGGTAATTAAGGGTAAAAATGATATTATAATTACACTAACAATTGTCCTAATTCTATTGGATAAGTTTAATTCAACCAAAGAAACCTTATTAATAGAATATGATCCTATTAGGTCCACATTGATTAGATGAAGACATTTATTGTTTTTTTTATTTAAAGAAGACTTAAAATAGCTAAATTCAATGTTTAATAACTAAACCATTATTAATATAGGTTTACACACAATAATAATTCGACTATAAATATTCATTATAAAGATAAAAATATTTCCTACACAAATTTATTTTATTTATAATTTTTATACATTAAATAATTTATTTTATTTATGACACAATGATGACGCAGTAATTACCTTAATAATGAAATACTAATATAATTGTTATTATAAATATACAAATAAATTTAAATTGATAATTTTTTTGAATTAAAATATTTTATAGTATAATATGACATGTCTGGGGTGATTAAATAAATTTTATTTTAAGCGATAACATTTTTACGACTTAAAAAAATCAAATACTAAATAGTGTCAAAATTGACATAATTGAGTTTTAAAAAAAATACTATATTATTAAATAATATAATATGACCAAAATTCTAATGGTCACCCAAAGGACATAGACAACATTATATAAATTAATAATCAACCACTCGGTGTTCACATGGCTTGTTATAGTAATTTTATTTACTATATAATATAAAAATACACAGAGACATGGTAAATGTCAATCTATTTAACTAATAGTTAAATTTAAAAGATAAGGTTAATATTGTGACCTAAAACTATATAAAACCTGTTGGATGATATTTTTTCTTCCCATACCCACCTTATCATAAAAATAAATCATTTTTTATCCATTAGAAACCGAAAATTATTTTATTATAAAATAATAATTCATTGTTTTCTTAAATTGACCCTCACCTCTCTTATAAATGGGAACTTCCCCATTTCTTAATTTCACACCTACAAAGTCATTTGGCTCATCCTACCCCATCCCATATATCCTCTCAAATTTACCCCCTCAAACCAAGAGGCCTTACATTGATGATAATTCCATCTTAGGGATCCATTTTGATCATCTCAAAAGGAAACCCCCGATGAAGAGGTTATAATTTCACCACCCCCTTTCATGTTATATTCTATTTCCACATCCTCATTCTTTGTTGTTTCCATACCAAAATAATAAATATAGTACCTAATACATACTGTGATATTATTATAAATATGGTACAACCATATTCGTTATTTTATCCGTCCTTTAAATTACAGTCACCATACGTGTGTATGTACGGCTTACTGTCTCCACATCGTGGTGTAGTTTTTTTAAAACACTTCAATATTTCGATGGGTATAATAATGAGTATAACATATGTAAATAATAAAAATAACATGTTAATTATTCTATATATATTATATACCATCCCATTATATATTATTTTACCATCAATATAATGATATTGTCACTCGTATGTACGTATAGATTATCGTCTCCACGAACATTATGAGATTCATTCCCCATCTTAATCATCAAAGAATAATGTTAATTTTATGGTCAATAAAATGTTTATTAAGATAAAATAATTATTTATATTAATCAAATAAATCTTATACATTACAAAAAACCGTTACGAAACCAAGAATATAGGTGAAAACGAATCTGTTAACACTCGAAACGATTATACTACTAAAATATTATTAACAATGAAATATTATAGGATCATATATTAAATCATAAATATGTATATAGTTATTTTATAATTTAATAAAATTATTTAACTATTAAACTATATGTTAACATACCATCGTCTATGTAAATATACATGGTAAGGTTTAATTATAAAATCACTTTACTTATTTTTGTTGTTTATACATAAGGGTGTAATGGGACCTCTTTATCATACACATCCGTGTTTTCATAAAAGTGTAATTCAATTTTATTAATATTTAAAATAATATGGGTTAAAGTAATTTAAACCCTTATATGACCACATATGTTTTGAATGGAATATTTCTGTCGATTTCAAAACAAGGTACATTCTGAAATTCTCGACTAAATTATGGTAAGAATGTATATTTTAACATATATAGAGCGTGATACTATTTTATACCATTACAACATCATTGAAGAATCCCATATAAGCTTATAAAAATATTTTCCAAATAAATGTTTTCTTTCATAATTATATGGCTTTTAAATTATTTCAAAAGAGAATGAGATATCTCTCTACAGAATGTTTTAATTTAATCTATGTCAACAACCTTTGATGGAATTTATGCATGTTTGAAGTTGATTTATTACGATAAAAATCATCCACATTATATTAGAGGTTTTTTATATGTTGAATATGGATGTGTTATTTTTAAAAAATCAGGGTTTATGGATAATGTATTGAAATTTCGTATGCTATTTTTAATACAAATTTTTATGTTATGTTTAAATATTTTTATAAGATGAATGAATTGGACTTAGTAACTGATGGGTGGATCCCGATATAGCTTCTCGATGAATCGTTAGGTCTCATTAGAAATAATATTGAGTTAGCACAAGTTCTTAACAAAATACTATTTTTAGTCTTGGAACAAGCCCCTGAATATGTGGTTATGAAGTCTGGGATTATGCATTGCAACATTATAAAAATGGATATTGACATTACATGTGGTTATTCGAATTGTAGAATATCCATAGGAATAATTAAATAGCATTTTTTAATTTATATTTTCTATATTATGATGATGTTTACATTTAAAAGGAATGTGTTTTAGTCTTATAAATTGTCTTAAATGTTTATTATTATTCTTGAATGTTTCCGCTATATTTTTATCCTTACTTATCATCTATGCTAACCACTTTCAATGTTTTAATTTTCCCTGGAGGCGAAGAAGAATATTATGAAAGAACAATAGGGATAATATAAGATATAAATATGGTCAATAGAGGCAATGCTGTTGTTGTTTTTCTTTTTATAATGTAATGTAACTAGTAATTCCAAGGATAATAAACTGATCTGTCATTCAGGATTTTGATCACTTTTGATCTTGCCAATGTTATGTAATAATGAACTGACTCTGGGTAAATGGGGTCAGGGCATTACAATGGAACCCAACACGATATAGCATGATCTAAAATGTGGAGGGACCCACCTTAAAATTTATATATACATAACCCAATTGTTAGGATATAATACACAATGTCACACAAGAGGATGGTGAATTGTGTATTTTAAAAAATCTTCAATGTTTATGGATTATAACACCCACTAAGATTTATATAAATATAAAATGTCTAATTTGTTAAAAAGATTATTCCACAGATTAATAGAAATAAAGAACAAAACTTTTTATAGTTTTTAGGCTACATAGATCCCCTAGTCCACTCCAACAATCACTATATCTATGATCTTGGTAAATTCCACTAAAATGTCCCTCTTAACACAAGACCATGAATTCACACTTGAGTGTTGGAAGTGGAAACCATTAAAATAAGACTAAAAATGAATACTTATTATTCTATAATAGAGAACCAGTTATCCATAAATATAATAGAAAATATAGTAATCTACCACATATGAGAATAATAAGTTGAATATCCAATAAACCAAAATAGTTTTCTTTAATTGTTTCAGGTTCCCTTCACAGTTGTAGCATCAGAAACTGACAGACAATGGTTATTTTTCATCTGAAATGATTATATACAAAAATGAAACATTTTGATGAAATCCTGATTGAAAAAAGTGATCTTAAATATGTTATGAACTATCCAAAATTTGCAATATTATATTATTAAATTTTTGATCATTTATATCCCTTATTTGTATCTTTTTTCAGAATCAATCATTAGTTGAAACCTCACTATAAAATATAATTTCAATAAAATAATCACATATGTGATGTTCTTATCACACACATATTTTTGAAGTGATCCTTTCATGAAATATAAGGAACGAATTTCTTTCTTCAATATTCGAAATCCAAAATAATATCATGATTGATGATGGAAATCAAATTCCAATTGACTCGGTGGGTCGTTTCTTCCATTAATAATAAGAGTGATTTTCCCTACTCAATATTGTTCTTTTAAATAATCATAATTATTATTAAATGATTCTCCAATTCTAATTTAACCAGTGCAGCAATCACAGATTGAAAATGAGGCTTAAATACTTCACAATTTTAAATATAATTTAGAGTTCAATTGCATATCATTGGGTTCCATCACATAGCATATGATTACATTATATAGTGTAGGTTTGCAGCCAATGTATGGCTTCTTAATTATACATTCATTTTCATGTAACATAGGGAACAAAATTAGAAAAGGGAAGAACATATATAAATACACATATTTAGTAAAATATCCCAAATGTATCATTGATTAGCCATTCGGTCAAATTCCCAAATGTTGGGTTAAGTAATAGTAATACCAACATCCATCAAAGGGTTTCTAATCCATACATTTGACAATTTTTTAAATACGAGGATTCTGATACAAATTAAAATTGTTCTGCAAAATTTAAGGTCTATACCATATGCAAACGTTTCATATTTCTAGTGTAATGTAGGGTTGATAAAATAAATTCATTTACCGAATGTTGGGCTTATGAAATTGTGTTTCAACTGTAATTCTAATAACATTAAATAACCTTATCCCAAATATAAATTCCTAAAAACCTCTTTCGTGCAAACATCAATAAAAAACAATGGTATTTGTGAGTATCAAAAACATCAAAATTGACAGAGTATTATTGAGACAATACATTACCAATAATATCTCCCTTTTATGATGAAAAACCCATAATAATATCCATAAAAATATTTAATGAAAATGTTTTATTTATATGCATAAATAAATAGATATAGAAAAAATTTTGATATTTTGATTTCTTTGTATTATTTTGATAATTAAAATAGATACATGTAAGTTAAATATTTTCATTAATGATTTTTTTTTGTTTTAAAAAATTCTATTATCCCATGTACCGATAGTATTCATGAAAATTTTGCATATATTTTCTTACAAATATTCCCCAATTCTTTATATATAATCCCCATTTTTTGATATCAAAAATGTGTTTTCAAGAATAAATGATATAAAAAATATATAATGCAACACTGAACAATAAATGAATATATTAAAAAAACTATTAAGAAAAATCCAATTTACGATATGTAGTTACGAATTGTACATAAATAAAATATAATAAAACTAAATAATAATAAATGGAATTTAATTTAATACAATATTTTTTGAAAAATATAATTGAGTACAATCAACAACCAATGATGGTTAATAAAAATTAATGACGTTGATCAGAATTTGCAGGGAAAAAATGTGCATCACGATGTGGAATGGCATGAACAGAACCATTAATATCAATAAGCTCTATATGATGTTCCACAAATGATTGTAGAATACATATGACCACTATTGAATTATATTCATCAAATCATTAACAATTAACAAATTAGATTCCATATTATTGTTCATAAACTCATTCACAGCTTCCTATGACTGAATGATTGATGCCAACTTACCATTATCTTGATTATGTACTATTCCCAAATACGATTTATTTGATGAAATTTGACTAACCAAATGTATTTTATTATCCAATAGTAAACCTAAATAAATACTGTCAAACTAAAGAGTGTGTTTCCTATCATTAACACTATACATCACTAATGTAATTTCGTTAAACCTTTTGATCATGTCTGGTGATGTCTATTGAGATAACATTAATGGTTGATTTATTTAATTGATATATTGATATTCTATCCCTATCATCAGCATGAGCACATAAAAATATGACATCTTGATAGATTAAACTATAAAAAAATTTAATTCTCTAGGCATTTAGATGATAAGATCATGAATATTTCAAATATATATAATATTTTTCTTGAATTTTCTATGATGGATCTTTTGAGCCGTAAAATATTATATTGGCACTATAGTACATTTGAATTCATCAAACATTTTTTTATTTTCATATAAGTTTTCTATTAGAAATTTTTGTTGAGCCACCAATAGATTTACCTTTATGAACAATGGGATAACAAAAGAATTATATAATTTCGAATATTGAGCTCTACCATGTCCAACTCCTACAAATTTCCAACATTGATCACTACTTCCTTCTATTATTTCTCTTATAGTTGTTCCTCCCATAACATCTAAAGAAGGGATAATTAGATATTGTGTTCCTATTTCAGGAAGATATTTCTTGTGATGTTCCTGGAAATGAGCCTCTTGCACAACATTCTCCTCTTGTAAAGCCTCACATTCCGTTCCAATAGTATCTTCCTCTACAGTATGTGGAATATCGATTAAAATATTTATTCTCTAGACATTATTTTCATTTTCACTATATTTTTACTCTTTATCAAGTCTCTTCCTTATATATCCATCCAATGTAATCATTATTTTCTCTGACTGAGAATAAATCATAAGCTGTTGTTGTTGTTCTGAACCAACAATCAAAAAGAATTTTTCAATAATTTCTCCATAAAAATCCTACCTTATTATCAGTCCATGAATTTATTACATTTTTAATGTTTTTTTACAAAAAAACATTTTAACAATTTACCCTTTTCATTCAATGAAGAATTGAAATAATCATTCAATAGGGATAATATCACATATTGGTATCCTTATGGCAGTTGTGGTTGATATATCTTGTCATAACACAACAAAAATTGAAATTCATGTGCTTCAAGAACAAAAAAATTGACATACATGTCAATATAAAAGACTTTATCTAGATCAACATTCCATTGGACAATTATAGATTAAATAAATTTCATCAATACCCAATTTATTTGAGTATGTAAATGTTCCATTAAATTATTGATAACTCTTGTTCCAAACAATGAGAACATAATTTCCTCTATCAAAACATTTCCATAACCTATATTCATCAAATAAAATAGAAACACCCCCTCATGTGTAAAACCCAAAAATATAGCCATTTCAAAAGAAGAGATATTAATTTAAGAATCATTAAACATAAATACAATTATATATTCATCAAATATAAGACTAGATGTATAATTTTTAGAAAATTATTTTACATAAATTATAGTTACCATATGCATGATAGATTCTCCAAAATCCTAAAACAAACATTGAAATTTAATTTCTTCCTGGGAAAACTATTTTTAGAATCTAAAAAAATAAAATTGATGACCTTTACATAGATAAATTTGTGTGATATTGCTAAAGAATATGTAGCCAAATCACACTAATCAACATCATATCATTTAGAGGTCTCTATCATTAAAATAATCATGGTATAAGGGTTTGAAGGTTTAGGATTTTGAAAAAAAAGTTGAAAGATTGCGATAGATTCTCTGTAAACTACAGGGATGTGTAGGAAAGGCTAAACAGGGCATGGGAAGTCAAACAGTTCCCTCAGGCTGATTTTAAATGTACTCATTATGCTTTTAAATTAAAAATTAAAATAAAATAAACTCCTATATTTTCATAAAAACACTCTAACAAGTATCTAAATAAAATGAAGAATGATAAAGGTTTATATACATCATATACAATATATAAAATATAAATAGGGACATTAAAAAATATACTATATATATCATTAATTTAAAATTATATAATAATAACTCCCCATTAATAAATTAAAAACATGTATTGGGATGTGGTTTATTAGAAGAATAATCTAATTGATATTCTTTATTAATAAATTTTAAGGATAATATTTTTTTAAGAACATAATATCTTGGAAAATGATTCCTTATATCAATGTGCTACGTGACTGTGTAACGCCTCAACCCCAGTTACCTAGAGTCGGTGCATTATTATATAACATTGGCATGATCACAAAAGATCAAGTCTCGAATGACTGATTATTTTAGTATCCTTGGAATCACTAGATACATTCATAAAGATTAAATTACATCATAAAGTGACAACTACAACAACATGTTGTCTCTACAGTCATATCCCCTTTTACTATCCCTACATGTCATTCATAAAATACTTCTTCACATCCTGGGAAAAATAAAACATTGAAAGGGGTGAGCTTAGATGCTCAGTAAGGATAACAATATAGAGGAAACATTCATAAATAAGAATAAACATTTAAGGCATTGTATAACTAAAAAAAGCCTTTTAAACTTGAACTGCAACATAATATGGAAAAGATAAAATTAAATAATGCCATTTCCTTATTCAAATGGATATTATACTAGTCGAATAATCACATGCTATATCAATAACCACTTTCATAATGATGGAATGCATAATGCCAGACAATCGTAACTACATAGTCAAGGCCTCATGTCAAGAATACAAATAAGATTTTGTCAAGGCCTTGTGCCAAGAAACTAGTTTGTCTAATGAGACCTACTGATGCATCGAGGAGCTATAGAGGGCTCCACCCATCACATATTAAGTCCAATTCATTCCTCATATGAAAAGGTTTAAACATATCATAAACATTCATATTAAAACTAGCATACGAAATGTCAATACATTCTCCATTAACCAAGAATAGTATAAAAATAACACATCCACAGTCAAAAATATCACAAAACCTTCAATACAATATGGAATTTTTGAATCATGAAAAATCAACTTCAAAAAAGCTTAAAATCCATCAAAATATGTTGACATAGATGAAATCAAAACTATTAGAGAGAAATATCTCTTTTTTTAATCATTTAAAAGTCACATAATTATAAAATAAAAAATTTACTTTGAAAATATTCTTATAATATTGTAAGGGAAGCTTTGACAATTTTACAACAGTGTAAAATAGCCGCACCCGTCGTATAAGTTAAAAAAAGACATTCTTACCATAATTTTGTCAAAAATGTTAAAAAGGACCTTGTTTGGAAAATGACAGAATGATTTCATTATTAACATATTATAAATAGTCAAAAGGGTATAAATGACTTTAACTCATATTTTTTAAAATAGTAATAATGATTTTAAATACATTTTCAAGAAACATGGATGTGGATGATAAAGAGGTCCCAGTAGATATTTACGTATAGACAACCTCATATAATGAAGAGATTGTGATATAAACACATACCTTGTACTCTTCCTTAGTCGATGGTATGTTAACCTCCTGTAAAATAGTTAAAACATTGTTATTGAATTTTACAAGAACCATATACATAATTATGATATCATATATGATCTCCTAATAATGCTTTGTTATTATTTTAGTATTATCGTCGTTTCAGGTGTTAACTTACTTGTTTTCTTTTATATGTTTTGTTACATAATACATTTTTGTTATTCATAGGTTGTATCTTTTTCATATCCATAATGATATAATGTTCTTAAAAAACACTTTTAATCATCAAATGATAATTATACTCGAATGGATACGATGGAGAATGAATCTCATCGCGTTTGTGGAGACAGTAGTCCGTACGTTCGCACGAGCGACAATATCATTATTTTGATATTTAAATAATATATAATTGGATGTTATATCATATATAAATAATCATTATAATGTTATATTTATTATTTACATGAATTAAACATCATTATTATACCAATCCAAATAATAATATATTGAATAACAATTACACCACGACGTGGAGAGGGTAAGCTGTATGTACGCACGTATGGTGACATGTCATTTAAAGGATGGATAGAATACTGAATATGGTTGTACCATATTTATAATAAAATCACAGTATATATAAGATACTTGAGTTATTATTTTAGAATGTAAATAACGAAGAATGAAGAATTTGAAAAAGAATGGAACTTGAAAGAGGGTGGTGAAAACATTACCTCTTCTTCGGGTTCTTCCTTTTGATTTGATCACAAGGGATACTTTGGTTGGCTTTATGACAAAAGTAATCCCTCTATGATGAAAGGAGGATATTTTAGAGGGTATTTTGGCATAGTTTGGCCAAGCCCAAATGCTTTGATGGTGTGAAGTTGAGAGAAGGGGGAGTTCCCTTTTATAAGAGGGGTGATGGGCACCTTTGGAAAAGCTAGAAATATTTTTTTATAATAAATTCATTATCGGTTTCTAATGGATCCAAGGTGGATTATTTAAATGTTAAGGTGGGTATGGGTCTAAATCCTTTCAAAAAATATATTTTAAATAGGTTTGGGTCATTATATTATCCTTATATATTAGTTTTAACTCTTAGTTAATTAGTTTGACATTTACCCTGTCACTTTGTATATTTATATTATATAGTTAATATACATAGGATATATATCCAAGAGACCCCCAAGTGGTCCATTAATGACAAACCTATCATGATATATGTTCTTTGGCTGACCCTCATATTTTTAGGAATATAATATCAATTAATAATAAAATATTTGTTTTAAAAACTCTTTTATGTCAATTTTGACACTATTGGGAATTTTGTTTTTGATAATTTCATAAAATCAATATTACTTCGAAAAAATTTTATATAAACAGTCCTAAAATTTCATATAAACCTATAAAATTAGTGGAATTCATAAAAAGTATCAAATTACACTTATTTTGATATGTATAATATCAATTATTTTAATATTTCATTAATTAAGTAACTACATCATCACCATTGTGTCAAAAATAAAGTAAATTATTTAATGTCTGATAATTATAAATAAAATAAAATTATATATGAAATATTTTTATATTTATAATGAATATTTATAGTCAAAAATATAATATATATAACCCTATGTAAAAATTGTTTTTCTAAATGATATATGATTATGTCAATTTTTTATTTACTTTAACTTAATTAATATAAAGTGTCATTATCACATACAAGTGGATCACTGTGGTCCCATAATCGAAAAAAAATTCCCATGGTCGGACATGTATCAAAACATAGGGGTAGGACACGTTTTAGGTTAAATTAATATTATTATAATATAATATTTGTACCCTTATTTACCAGATTTTCCTTTTAACCATGGTAAATAAAATATTTACTGAAGTAATCATTCAAAATGTATAAAAATAAAAGTTACCTATTTACACAATTTGGAAATCCTGATTCCAAATATGGAATCAATATTTCTAAATTCAATACACATATGTGGCAATAATTAATTTAAAATTTATTCATGTTGTTAAAACAAAAAGCTTGTTTTTAAGAGATCATAACTATCAAAAGATTGACAGTTTTTTATGTACTGTTTAAATGTGAAATTATGTCTAATGACGAGAATTGTATTAAATAGTTAAAATATATTATAAATATAATTTAAAACCACACATATTCATAATTTATCACTGTTATGTATTTTGATTAAAAAAGTTGTTTTTAATTATAATTTAGTAATTTTCACTATTTATCAAAATATAAAAGTTATCTGAAAAGTTCCAAAATTTTACACTAGGCTAATTTCGATATTCAGAATCAAAAAATGAAGTAAATATTGAATGATAAAATTTATTAAATTTCAAAGAGTTGGTATTACTATTAATAACGGCTAGTTTGATTGGTTGTGGTGTGTGTTAGAACTCGTAGGTGCATACAACACATGCTACTGTAATATTCAAATATTATTGTACCGTAGAAACTTGGGGTGTTACATTCTCCCCTCATTCAAATAATTTAGTCCTAGAAATTTCTAGAAAATTATTATATTAAAAGGCTTGGGTGGTTCTTCATCATAAGTTCCTCAGGTTCCCACGTTACCTCTTCCATCTTATGGTTTCTCTATAGAACATTAACCAGACGAGTCATCCAGTTTCTCAGAACTTGTTCTATATTATCAAGAATCTTTATGGGCTCTTCCCAAAAAGATTGATCTGGTTCCAGATCTAATTCCCCATTGGTGAGTACATGTGTTGGGTCAGGCATGAATTTTCTCAACATTGATATGTGGAAGACATCGTGAACATTGAAGAGGCTTTGGTGGAATTTCCAACTGGTAAGCTACAACCCCAATTCATACAAGAATTTTCAAGGGTCTGATGTACCTGGGACTGAATTCACCCTTATTACCGAAATGAATAACTCCCTTCCATAGATATACCTTCATAAAAACATGATCTCCTACATGAAATTCCAAATCCTTCTTTTGGTTATCAGGATAGATATTTTGCCTACTTTGAGCTTCTTTGTGTAGTTTTGGATTGCCTTAACATTTTCCATCGTTTCTTCCACCAGTTCTGAGCCTACAAGATTTATTTCCCCAACATAATTCCAACAGGTTGGTGTGCGACATCTCTTTCCATATAAGGCTTTATATGGTTCCATCTGAATACTTGAATTGAGGCTATTATTATAGGAAAATTCCACCAGAGGTAAATATTGATCCCACATACACTAGAAGTCAAGGGCGCATGATCTCAACATGTCTTCTATGGTTTGAATAGTTTGTTCTGAATGTCCATTAGTTTGGGGGTGGTAGGCAGTGCTCAAATGAAGTTCAGCATCTTGGGCATTCTGAAATCTTATCCAGAATGTTGAAGTTAAAACTGGGATCACGGTCAGAAACAATCAATAGGGGTACTCCATGAAGTCTCAAAACATCATTAATATATACTCTTGCTAGACATTCGAGTGGTAGATCTTCTTTTATAGAAAATTTGTTTCTGACTTTGTAAGACGATCAACAATAACCCCTATTGCATCGTTCCTTCAAGTAGTATTTGGTAGCCCCATGCCAAATTCCATCGTAATATTATCCCATTTCCATTCCGGTATAGGAATAGGTTGCATGACTCCTCCAGGATTTTTTCCTCCATCTTTCACTTGTTGAAAAACCATACATCTTGACAGAAAATAAGCAATCTCCCTCTTCATATTGTCCCACCAAAAGTGTTCCTTCAAATCTCTATACATATTGGTGCTCCTACGGTGTATAGAGATATTTGAGCTATGAAAATTATCTAAAAATTCCCTTTTCAGATAAGGTATATTGGGACCACAAAGTCTTTTCCCAAATTTTAAAATTCCTTCTTCAAACACAAAGTCTCTCAATCTCCCATTATTAATAGCTTTCATATTCTTTTGAAATTCTTCATCATCGGTCTGAGAACTCTTAATCCTTTCTAGTACTGATGGTTTGGAAACCATTTGAAAAAGCATTAATGTTTCACCTTCCAGGGTTATCCCTATGTCCATCTTCACTAGATCCTTGAAAATTGGATCCCTTTCAATTCTCATATTGTTCAAAACTCCATGATCTTTTCTGTTCAGTGCATCTTCCACCTTATTTTCCTTCCCCTGGTGGTAGTGTATCGTGCAATCATAATCCATGATTAATTTAAGCCATCTCCTTTTCCTCATTTTTAGTTTTTTTGTGAGAAAATATGATTCAAACTCTTGTGATCAGTATAAATCTCACATTTTCCCCATAGAGGTAGTGTCTCAATATCTTCAATGCAAAGATCACATATGCTAACTCGAGATCATGAGTAGGATAGTTTTTCTCATTAATTCTCAACCGACGTGATGCATAGGAAATAACCCTATCATTCTGCATAAGGACTCAACCAAGTCCTTTCTTCGATGCATCACTATAAATAATGAACCCATCTTTCCCCGATGGTAGAGTCAATATAAGAGAATTGACTAATCTTCTCTTCAGTTCTTTGAAACATTCTTCACAATCTTTTGTCCAAAATAATTTATCCCCTTAATGTGTGAGCTTCGTTAAGGGGTTAGAAAATCGGGAAAAATGATGGATGAAACGTCGATAATAACCTGCTGAACCAGTAAAATGGCATACCTAGGTTATACTCATCGATGTAGGACATTCTTGGATTGCCTTGGTCATAGAAGGATCAATAG
The DNA here is from genome assembly GCA_963277665.1 of Viscum album. Lineage (NCBI taxonomy): Eukaryota > Viridiplantae > Streptophyta > Magnoliopsida > Santalales > Viscaceae > Viscum > Viscum album. The sequence goes on from OY728122.1 coordinate 606,316,026, forward strand.
AGATTCCATATCTAGAGAAAATAAGGCTAAGAAAAGAAATCTCCTAAATCCAGAATTCACACTTTCTAAAATACCCATATAATTCATGTCTTCTTAGAGTCTTTAGGATAATGATCTTGTGATTTTCATGATCTTCATAGCTTTTGGAGTATACCAATATATCACCAATAAATACCACCACAAAATCATCGAGATATTCATTGAAAAATCTATTCATTAGATCCGTGAATACAGAGGGTGCATTAGTCAGCCCAAAAAGCATTACTATAAACTCGTAATGCCCGTACCTGCTTTTAAATACTAACATTGAATGTATTCCTTCTTCACACACACCTGATGGTATCCTGATTGAAGGTCAATCGTTGAAAAGTATTTAGCTCCAAGCAGTTGGTGAAATAAATCATCAATGTGAGGTATGGTATACATGTTCTTTATTGTTATAGCATTTATCTCCATGTAGTCGATACATAACCTCATAGATCCATATTTCTTCTTAACAAAAAGGACAAGGGATCCCCATGTAGAAACATTTGGGAGAATAAATCCCTCATTACCAAATTACTCTAGTTGTTTCATTGGTTCCACTAATTCGACAGTGGTCATTCTATAAGTGGTCTTCGATATGGGCCTTGAACCATGAATTAAATCAATGGAAAACTCAATTTCTCGTTCTAGAGGATGTCCAGTTACATTATCCGGAAACACATATACATATTCTTTCACAATAGGTACATCCTATATCTGAACATTCCTTTCCTTACCCACAGTCATTTCATTCTCTTCCTCCCCAATATTTAATATAGTTGAGCTAATGGGGGTAAATCTAGGTAATAATTAGGTGGTGATGATTCCACTCTAAAGATATGGAATTCCTTATTATCTTAATCAAAAATAGTAACCTCCTTTTTCTTACAATAAATTTTTGCATCATGGTCCAAAAGACAATCTATACTGAGGATTATATCAAATAAATCATAGGTAATACAATGAGATCCGCATATAAAAAACATTTATGTTCTCTAATGGGGATTGATTCACAAACAATTATTGCAATGATACTTATTTTAGGAGTTTTAACTAACATCTCCCTTGTTAAATCAAATTGGAAATATATAATTTTCTTAGAAAAATGGGAAGATATGAAACAATGCGATGATCTAGAATCAAATATTTCATTTTCTAAACTTGAGGAAACCATTAAATTACCTACCACCACGTCATTCAGAGCTTCTACCTTAGCAGTAGTGATAACATAAGCTTGGCCTTCATCCCTTGGCCTTTTCTGAGTTAAGTTCCCCTGACGCGTAGGAAATTCAATTGAATAATGTCCCATCTCTCTACAGTTGTAACATTCAACATCGGTAGCTTCTTTCTTCCCCTTACAATCATGATCTTGGTGGGCCTCTTCACTAAACATATAACAGGCTCCCATTCCATTCAATCAAGTACCAGGGTGTTTCTCCCCACATTTACCTGATGATGGATATTCAACATTTCCCTTCTTCCCCTTGTTTCCAATCCCAAAGCGATCTGCGGATATCTTCTTCTCTTGCTTTTATTTAAAGTCATAAGACTTAGAGAATTCCTTTTCTATCTTGATAGCAAATGATAAAATATCTTCTTACGAAGAGAAGGATTATGACACTAATGCTCGACGAAGAAATGGTTTTAACCCATCAAAGAAATGAACAATATTACTTCTTGGGTTACGTATATAATCTCTAGCATTCCTTTATAACCTTGTAAAGTTAGCCTCATACTTTGCGACATTCTCATCTTCCTTTTGTCTTAGACTCAAAAATATCCTTTCCATATCTACTTGATGGTCATGAGGAATGTATTTTTCTATGGAAAGATCTTTGAACTCTCTCCATTCCATATTTGATACTTTATCATCTTCATTTGTGTTTTGTATCAATTACCACCATTGATCAGCATCTCCAGTGGGGTGATATACTACCATGACAACTTTCTACCTTTCACTACTCCCCAAAGCCTGAAATATTTTTTTCTATGGAACTGATCCATTGCCCAGCTACCAATGGATTTGTACTCGCATTGAATGTTGGTGGTTGTTTCCTCATGAAGCGATCTAACATTGATCCTCCACACTATGGATCAGGGTGCTCCATATAGGTAAGGTTATTATTCATAACCTGAGTGAGTTGTCCCAGTATTGCGATTACCTGATCAGCACCAGTTGCATCACCAGCTCCACTATAATAATCTTCTGTAGGAGGGAAATACCTACCTGGAGTGCGTGCAATGATACAGTTTCCATTTCTTCCACTAGGCGCCATTTCTAAAAAATGGCATAAACTAGATCAGTTTATGAATCAAAATACATAATTCCATACTTGTAAAACACTTAACATAAATTGAACTATTTATGGATATAATCCATAATAATAGAAAATTTTTTCATTGAGGAAGTATATACTCATAAACCCTTCATAATAGTTTTTAATTAAAATGATAATTATCCTAAGCATATCCCCCGAGAGTGTTGTAACAAAGAGTGCAGTAAGGCCCATTGTCGTGCACCAGTTCCCATTAGATTCAAATTCAAAGTGGTGCTTTCGACTTTTACCCCTAGGTACATCTCTTCCAGAGCCACCTCTACCAGCCCATATCCAGACAGGGATGTATTTCTCTGAAAACTCACAAAATATAAACAATACCAAAATTCTAAGAAGTTTTTATATACTAATCCCTAAATTTCATCTTAGATATATGTGCTCTAATCATATTTTATCTAAATCTAGATTCCAAGGTTTTTACTAAACATCCTCTGATACCAAATATAATGCCCCGACCCCAGTTTACCAGAGTCGGTTCATTATTACATAACATTTTAATGATCATAAAAATCATGTCTCGAATGACTAAATAGTTTATTATCCTTGGAATCACTAGATACATTCATAAAGATTACATTACATCATAAAGTGAAAACTACAACATCATCTTGTCTCCAAAGTCATATCCCCTTATACTATCCCTGCAGGTCTTTCATAAAATATTTCTAATAATACTGGGAAATATAAAACATTGAAAGTGGTGAACTCAGATGCTCAGTAAGGATAACAATATAGCTGAAACCTTCCTAAATAATCATAAACATTTAAGGAAATGTATAACTAAAAAAGGATTCTAAACTTGAAATTAAGCATAATATGGAAAAGATAAAATGAAATAATTCCATTTACTTATTCACATGGATATTCTACTAGTCAAATAATCACATGAAATATCAATAACCACTTTCATAATGATGGAATGCATAATGCCAGACTATCATAACCACATAGTCATGGCCTCGTGCCAAGACTACATATAATATTTTGTCAAGGCCTTGTGCCAAGACACTAGTTTTCTCATGATACATACCGATCCATCGAGGAGCTATAGGGGGCTCCAACCGTCACATATTAAGTCTAATGCATTCCTCATATGAACAAGTTGAAACATAACATAAACATTCGTATTAAAACTAGCATATGAAATGCCAATACATTCTCTATAAACTATGGATGGTATAAAAATAACACATACACAGTCAACCATATCAAAAAACCTTCAATACAATATGGAAGTTTTGTATGAAAACAAATCAACTTCAAAAAATCTTAAAATCCATCAAAGGATGTTCACATAGATGAAATCAAAACTATTTGAGAGAAATATCTCTTTTTTTGAAATCATTTAAAAGTCACAGAATTCTAAAATAAAACATTTACATTGAAAATATTCTTATATTATTGTAATAGAAGCTTAGAGATTTCAAAATGGGGGAAAATAGCTTCACCTGTAGTATAATATATAAAAAGACATTCTTACCTTAATACTGTCGAAAAGGTTAAAAGGACATTGCTTGGAAAACGACAGAAATATTCCTTTGTAAACATCATAAAAAAATTCAACAACAGTATAAATGACTTAAACCTATAGTTTGTAAAATAGTAAGAATGATTTGAAATACATATTTAAGAAACATGTATTTGGATGATAAAGAGGCCCCAGTAGATAATTACGTATAGACCACCTCAGATAATGAAGAGATCTTGAAATAAACCCTAACCTTGTACATTTCCTTATTTTATGGTACGTTAACCTCTTGTATATTAGTGAAAACATTTTTATTAAATTATAAAATAACCATATACAAAATTATGATATCATATATGATCTTCTAATAATGCATTGTTAATATTTTTGTATTATCGTCATTTCGGGTGTTAACTTACCTGTTTTATTTTATATGTTTTGTTACATAAGCCGTCTTTGTTATGGATAGGTTGTATCTTATTCATATCCAGAATGATATAAAGATCATTAACATTACTTTTAATCATCAATTGATAATTATTCTTGAATGGGTACAGTGGGGAATGAATCACATCGTGTTTATGGAGACGATAGTCCGTACGTTCGCACGAATGAGAATATCATTCTTTTGATATTGAAATAATATATAATTGGATGTTATAACATATATAAAGAATCATTATCATGTTATATTTATTATTTACATGAATTACACGTCATTATTATTCCCCTCCAAATAATAATATATTGAATAAGAATTACACCACGACGTGGGGAAGGTAATCTGTACGTACACACGTATGGTGACATATCATTCACAGGATGGATCGAATACTGAATATGGTTGTACAATATTTATAACAACATAAAAGTATATATAATATACTAGAGTTATTATTTTAGAATTAAAATAACAAATAAAATATAAGTTGAAGAATAAAGGAACTTGAAAGAAGGTGGTGAAAACATTACCTGTTCTTTGTGTTCTTCCTTTTGATTTGATCAAAAGGGCTCCATAGGTTGGTTTTCTGATTAAAATAAATCCTACAGGATGAAAGGATGATATTTGGTATGATATTTGGGTAGAGGTTGGCTGAGCCCAATGGCATTGATGGTGGGAAATTTAGAGAAGGGGGAGTTCCCTTTTATAAGAGGGGTCACTACTACAAAAACATCCATTTACAGCGCTAAAAATTGGCTTTAACAATGCTAGAAAATGCGCTGTAAAGCTCGGCGCTCATAATGGGTTCCTTTATCAGTACTAAAAAAGTTCTGATAAAACAACCCTTTATCAGGGCTAAAAAAGTGCTTCTTTAGCGCTGATAAAGGTGTAGTTTATCAACGATTTTTTAGCGCTGATAAAAGCACAATTTATCAGTGCTAAAAGAGCACTGATAAATGCCCTCCCTACTACTCTGATAAATCTGTAGCAGCACACCCGAACACCTGAAAAAAAATAGCATCTCAATAAGCCAATTAAAGAAAGTATACTGATACAAAATTAAATAATAAATCCTATGAAAATTAGACTAAGTATACCAATACAACAATTATACACATACAACATTAACACATAATTTATAAGTTAATCATGTACTTAACGAAATCAATTTAGAATTCAAGGTGTTTGGGGGATGTTAAAGGGTTTGGGTGGCTGTCCAACGGTGGGTAGGGGGTGTCCGGGGGGCTTTCCAGTTCAATCCTAAGGCTCCACATGGGTGTGTTTTACCAATACATAAATCATTGGACTTTTCTTTATCCACTATGCATCATGTTCTCAACCTCTAAGAAGTTATAAGTTTTGTACACACACTGAGGTGCACATACATGGGGGGGGGGATGAATCTAATTAATAAACCCCCAATATTAAACTCACAATATGCTATTGTAAGTGCATGATCAGGCAATATGCACAACCTAGTTGAGAAAGAACTAGAATAAAACTAATAAAAAGAATCATTGGTCCTCAAATCCATGACCATGATTAAACCGAAATTAATTTTCCAAGTGCTTAACTTTTACCATGAATGTCACAAGGATCGTGTCGCGATTATAAAAATATAGTTTGACCAAGTCCTACCCCATATACATCAAGACACATTGATTCTCAAGTATTAAAACATGATCAACCATACCTACTTCATGCAATGTTAGGGTTTCTCTGAATACATCATAGGAACCACACAAAACATATAATATACCATGGTGTCCCCACTATATATATAATTATCATTGACCTCTAATATGTGAGTTTTATTTATACTCCTTCATGGAAATCCACTTAAGGGAGTTTTCTCATCCAGGGAATACCCTCAACAGTATCTCAGACCACCCATATGTGTTTTTCGAATTCTGAGGCATAAGACATACAAGGATCTCATCCCTATACTATGGGAGTACCGTTATTTAGGGAATAATACTAAGAATCATATATTCTTTACCATATTAGAGTATTATCATCCAAATAATAATCCCTAGAAGCATATCAACCCTCCAATATGGGTGTATTCTCATGTGAGACATAATCTATATAATCTCTCAGCCCTCCCCTATGAGATTATTTCCATTTAGTGAATATTACCGATAAGAATCTCATTCCACTCCTATGGTTGTATTCTAATTTGGGGAATAATACCTATATACATCTCATTCCTCCCATATGAGAGTATTCTCATTTAAGGAATAAGACCCATAAGCATATCCACCCTCCCAAATGGGAGTATTTTCATCCAGATATAAGCCCATAAGTATCATAGACCCAAACACATGATCACCCTAGTATACCAGGCCAACCATGACATGATATATATGAGAAACCTGATAGATCACATTCCATGACCCCCCATTTAAAATATCAAGGCAATCTGAATGCGTTTGGTCGGATTTCCATAGGTCAGTTGTTGTTTTCACTTAAAATCTTGTCCATTTTTATCAAAATAGAGACCCTTTGAGTGATAGAGGCCACACCATGCCTCGGATTGAGGCAGGGATGACTCATACACATCATAAAGAACCCTTGGATCTTTCTTATAAAAGATCAATGCAATCAGAATGCGTTTGGTCAGATTTCCATAGGTTAGTTGTTGTTTTTTATTAAAATCGTGTCCACTTTAAACAAAATTGAGACCCTTTGAGTGATTGCGGCCACACCGTGCCTCATATTGAGGCGGGGTTGACTCTTACACATCTCCATGGACTCTTGTCTAATTATTATAAAAGATCAATGCAATCCGAATGTGTTTTGTCAGTTTTCAGTAGGTCAGTTGTTGTTTTCACTTAAAATCTTGTCCATTTTAAACAATATAGGGACCATTTGAGTGCTAGCGGCCACACCGTGCCTTAGATTGAGGCGGGGTTGACTCTTAAACATCACCAAGGATCCTTGGATCGTTATTATAAAAGATCAATTCAATCCGAATGTGTTTGGTCAGATTTTTGTAGGTCAGTTGTTGTTTTCAATTAAAATCATGTCCACTTTAAACAAAATAGAGGCCCTTTGAGTGATAGCGGCCACACAGTGCCTCGGATTGATGCGAGGTTGACTCGTAAACATCACCAAGGACCCTTGGATCATTCTTATAATTGTTCAATGCAATAAAAATGCGTTTGTTCAGATTTTCGTAGGTCTGTTTATGTTTTCACTTAAAATCATGTCCATTTTAAAGAAAATAGAGACCTTTTGAGTGCTAGAGGCCACAACGTGCCTCAGATTGAGGCGGTGTTGACAAATACACATCACCAAGTACCCTTGAATAATTCTTTTAAATTATCAATGCAATCCGAATTTGTTTTTTCAGATTTCGGTAGGTCAGTTGTTGTTTTCACTTAAAAATCTTGTCCATTTTAAACAAAATAGAGACCCTTTGAGTTCTAGCATCCACACCATGCCTCGGATTGATGAGGGGATGAATATTACACATCATCAAGGAATATTTGATCATTATTATAAATGATCAATGAAATATGAATGTATTTTCTCGAATTTCCGTAGGACAATTGTTGTTTTCAATTAAAATCTTGTCCACTTTAAACAAAATAGAGACCCTTTGAGTGATAGCGGCCACACTGTGCCACATAATGAGGTGGGGTTAACCCGTACACGTCACCAAGGACCCTTGGATCGTTCTTATAAAATATCAATGCAATATTAATGCATTTGGTTGGATTTTTGTAGGTCAGTTGTTGTTTTCAATTAAAATCGTGTCCATTTTAAACAAAATAGAGACCCTTTGAGTGCTAGTGGTCACACCATGCCTCGGATTGATGTGAGGTTGACTTTTACACATCACCAAGGACCCTTGTATCGTTATTATAAAATATAAATGCAATCTGAATGCATTTGGTCAGATTTCCGTAGGTCATTTGTTGTTTTCAATTAAAATCGTGTCCACTTTAAACAAAATAGAGACCCTTTGAGTGATAACGGCCACACCATGCCTCAAATTGAGCCAGGGATGACTTTTACAAATCACCAAGGACCGTTGGATCGTTCTTATAAAATATCAAAGCAATCAGAATGCGTTTGGTCAGATTTCTATAGGTTAGTTTTTGTTTTCAATTAAAATCGTGTCCATTAAAAAAAATAGAGACCCTTTGAGTGGTTTAGAATTCTTGCATATTGCTGGTTCATATCATCTGTAAAAATTGGAAAATGAGTCATTGTAGAAAGGTTGTTTTATTTAATAACAATTACAATTTTCCTATGAACATTTACATATAACAATGTTTCATCTTTTGATCCCCTTAACCCCTCTCCAAAATGACCACAAACTATACATGTCCCCAAGTCAGATCTACATTGTATTTGTGTATAATCATCCATTAGGTATGTGGCCCACTCGTTTCTGAACACATATATATCTTCTTTTGAGTATGAGGCTTTTCAGCTGTCATAGTAGTACTGGAAAATAAAAAAATAATGAATTAATAAATAACATAAACGAACTAGTAGTTGTTTTTAAATATACCCTTTTAGGGATGCTAGTTTGCTAATGAAAAACGAACTCTTTCATAAATTTAAATACATAATAACCACAATAATTATCATTTTTTTGTTTTGGACATTGAAAAAAAATTGATCATTAGGAGAATAAGTAACTTGTGTTGATATGTGTTTGGATAGTGAAATTTTATTATATATACCTTGATATTTGTCCGGACGTAGTACTTTCTCGCCTCCTTATGCTTAGCCCCTAGCCTCATTCCTTTTATTAGATGATAATGATACACCACCCTATCAGTAAAATATAATATAAATTATATTACTCAATTTTTGGACCTAAAATGTAAGATGTCGTGTCTTACAGATTCACAAACTCCATCATATGTGGTCGGTTTGATGGATATCATTGCTTTGAATCCAAAAAAAATAAATCTTTAGAGTATCCAAGTTCACATTAATTAGCAACCAATGTATCCTAAAAACACAAAAAGGAATAAGTAATAAAATAAGTGATAATATAATTAATATGCTTTAATCGTAGAGTATTACCCCTGAATGGTTGGAATTAGGAAAAGTCTGTCATCTGTAATATTGCGTTGAAATGTTTTCAGCAATCCCGTCACTATTTCATCCGATTTTGATGGCTCTATTTTTGTTAGGTGTGTTGATGTGATATGAGGACTAACCAGTCCAAATCATGGATCATGGGATAATTCCTTGAATTGTTTTTCATAAATGCATCGGTCAACAATATAAAATGTATTTAGTCATAATTTTCACGCTAGATCAGCTTTTGGAAAATTAATTCATGGAAACATACCTCATTTATAAATTTACAACTGTGACACCTAGCCATCCATTTTCAAGGATTTCATTTACATTTTCATCAGCAACGAAATCTTGACATTCCTCTCCGTATATATTTTCTTTGAAAACCACTATATGACTATTACCATCTTTTAGCTTTATATCCACATGAGTATTCAATGCTAGTAAATGTGGAATTAGAACAGGTGGTGTTATTGTGTTTTTAGTAGCTCCTTGGGATCGGTTGGTCGATCCTTTAGATGGTTTTGAGCCAATGTTTGTCACCCCCTTCCCTTTCTCCGTCTATAAAAAAAATCATTGGTTCAGACCCTTTTTTCATTAATTGTTAAGGTTTTAGCTTGAATAGAAAAGGAAATAAATAACTATTTGTATGCATGTACTCTTACAAGATGTGACAGCCATGCAATTAATGTCTCAATAGCCATTTGGACCATATGAATATCATCGTCGTCATGTGGAATAGGTAGCTCTACCTTTGGCTCATGAGCTACAGTAATCGTCATGTTCAAATGATCATTCAGATGTGGTATATTATGCAGTGTGGCATCTAGGATATTGAACATTGTAGCTCTCACTGCAAGGTGATAGGTGGGTGTTGACAGATATAAATCACAATCATTATCACCCTGTAGAAGATGAGTATAAAAAAATCATCAGTGTTTATCTGATTCATATTTCCTGGTAAAATTTATTAGAATATTGATTACCACGGCTATGACAGTTCTTTTAGGCGAATGTCATGCCTCAATGCTGGTGGGGGGTGGGGTGGGATGTTCATGCGGCGGTTGTTCTTGAGTTCTAGCTTCCCATTGATTCCCGCCCATAAATGTTGCTAGCAACTCTCCCTACCATTGCAATTGTTCTTGAAGGGTTGCAATTTTTTCACTCATTTGTTCCAAATTTTCATCTGTATCAACCATTATTTTCTTCTTCTAAAAATATAATCGGTGTGTCACCCCAAACCCTGCACCTTTGACACGACCGTATTTTTCTGGCTACTTCAAAGCCGTCGATAATAGGTCTGTATCAGCTATAGGAATAGCTGATTCCTATGACTGTTGTATATAGGAAAATAACTAATTATTTTTATGTAATGGAAATTTTAAACAAATTATTTTATCGTCGTGTCATACTTACACATATTTCCCACACTTTCTATGTGTTCTCATATAGTAACTTCCCATCATTGTTCACACGTGCCTCCTTCCATAGAACATGACGTGGTATAGAAGTGAATTTGGTTTTAGACTCAACAATCTACATATAAACATAGAAAAATAATTATGATGTTGTTTATTGGCACCTAACAATATTATTGTAAATTTAAAATACGTACCATTTTCTTTTCTAAGGAAGCGTACCCCATCCTTTCTTTACGATAGGGGTATGTTGGTTTTGAAGCATGTTCCTTATTTCCAGTACAGAGTTTATGTTTCATAAATTAAATATTGACAATAAAAGTGATGAATACATGTATCCACAAAAAACATATTATCACTCACAATGTACTTGAAACTTCTTGTCACGACCCGTCCTCGGGGCCCGTGCCGTGACTACCCCAAGCCTAGCTTCCAAAGGCCAGGGGCTGGCGACTAGCACCAAAGACGTAAATCCCGATGATTGGGAAGGCATTGCCTTTATAAATGAAAACAAAATACCACAGAGTACGAGTGGAAGTAAAACACTAAGTACAAAGAGAAGTGATGAAAAGTAATTGGGCCAGAATACAAACCCAACTGAAAGTAAAACTACAACTGAACAAAAGTACAATAGAAAAAGACAACAGCTAGAAGAAAGGAAGGGACTCCTAGGACGTCCTCCTCGGATCCTACATGAAGCGTAGGTACAGATGGCGGAACTCCTGGATCTTCCACCACGTATCCTACCTGAAGGGTAGGTAAATATAGCCACCACATCGCTCTCGCCTGTCAACCTCCTCCGAGTTTCATCTCGCCGTGAAGTCCACCTTCGGATACTGACTCGTCGTGTAGTCCACCTCCGGGTACCATCCATTCCATGAACACTTGTCCTCCGTCAGCACTACCCGTTGTCTGCAACCAACACATCGAGGTGCGGACATAGACCGTGCAGGGGTGAGTATAACGATACTTAGTAGGGACCCTGAGACCCTCAAGGTATCACTAAAACCAACAAGGATAACCCCAAAGAAGATCTCAACAGATAACCTCTACATATGTATATGCCCATACAAATAACTATGTTATCTAGTAATCCATCTCAATCATGAGGAATCAAAAATATTATGAAATCAACGGATAACCACTACCTAGTAATATTCCCATACATATACCTAAGTTATCAAGTGACCCATCTCAATGAAGAGGTAAACATAATGGTTATAGACTCAGCTCAAACCAGGATTTTTCATTATCGAAACCATAAATGCTGAAGAGCCCCGTCTCTGGAGTGTACAGTGGTCCTGTCATGACTCCGAGGTACTGATCATTAACCTAAGACTGTTGAGGTACTCCTCCTGTCGAGTACCGCGGGTCTTCCACCTCACACAGTAGTGCTCCTCCTCGAAGGGTCTGCCACCTCACACAGTAGTGGTCTCCCTCATAGCCTACAGAGGTACTCCTCCTGTCGAGTACCGCGGGTCTGCCACCTCACACAGTAGTGCTCCTCCTCCATGGGTCTTCCACCTCAAAAAGAAGTGCTCCCCAGTGGGCTATGCTAGTCACTCCGAATCGAATCGGACAAGCAGTCATCGGTCACAACCAGCTACACAGTCTCTGTACTCTGTATGCCCGTCTCTGGGAGGGTCCGCTCCACGAGCTACATGTTGATACTCCAAGTATTACAAGTCCCACGATGATGTATCTCAAAGGACCGCCTCGTCATACGGGTCTCAACGCAATAGACGACGCATCAATCAGATGCTCGGTCTGTGTGTTATTAGCATTTTCATCCCAGGGGTTAGGTTGGTTTCGTGTGTGAACCAACTCGTCCATATCTCAACTGTACCCCGAACTCTTATAGGGTATACCCATAGGGACCGTTTCTCAATGTGATCACCAACGCCGCTGACGGTTCGTCAAATGGACGTCCGGTCTGAAAGATATCATCTTTTTCATTCCAGGGGCCCAGTTGGATTTTGGGTACAATCCAACCCAGCCATACTCCAACTGCATCCAAAACATAGGAGAATTATGCCAAAAGTTCCATCTCATCATGAGGAATTCAACAAGATAGACGGCACGTCAATCAGACGCCCGGTTTGTGAGTTATTGGCTTTTTCATTCCAAGAGCCCGGTTGGTTTCGTGAGCGAACCAACCCAACCGCACTCCGATGGCTTCCATACCTTTAGCAGAGTAATCCAAAAGTTCCGTCTCTTGAAGAGGAAACCAAAAAAGTCGACGGAACATCAATCAGATGTCCGGAACTCAAGATATATGTGTTTCCTCTTTGAAGGCCCGTTTGGTTTCGTATCCGAACCAACCCGGCCGAACCCAAAGTTCTCCAAAACCTTGAGTGTAACATACCAAAACGCCCGTCTTGATAAAAGTATCGCATCTCAATAGATGGTGCATCGATCGGAGGTCCGTAGCCCATTTTTTGGGAGAAAGAACGAAGAGGTCTAAAAACGGGGGTCTGGGCCCGGCCCGGCCAGGCCCAACCCCCCCTGGGTCGGCCGAACTGGGTCGACCCGAACCGGGTTCGGTTCCGGCCCAGCTGGGTGCGGCCCGGACCGGCTGCACGGCCTGGCCCGGCCTGCGCGGCCCGGCCCGGCCTGGGCAGCCGCCTGGCCTCACGCTGCCGCGGTGCGACAGGTGCAGGGGGTTACAAACCCCCCCCCCCCCCCGGCTGTCAACCGAGCGCGCCTTAAAGTCGCGCCGCCTCAAACCCGGAACGGCCCGGCCGTTCCGGATCACGTCCCACCGCCGCGGCTCAGCCGCGGCAATTTGCTTCGGCGGTGCACCGCCGCCGCCTTCTGCGGACCACCGGACATGCTCTAGTGGTCCGTTTCGCCTGCCGCCTTCGCCAACATTCCTCCCGAGACCCGATATTTACTGCGAAGGAATTCAAACGCCATTTCGGCCTGATTCGTCTTCGCCTATCAATCTGCACTCAATGTTCAAAATGCGCCGTCTTCATGGTTTTCTGGCACGGCGCAACGGTGTCGCGCCCCTTCACCGCGGCCCTACTACGACCGTGGATTAGTTCGACCTCAAAGGCGCGGTGCGACAACGCCGCTCTTCTTCGTCGTGATTCTCTAAATTCCCGCACGGTGTGATGAAACTGTGTCACATCCATTTCAATCCACGTAGATAACCAACAAAATAAAAGGGGAGGAGTTTCGACCCTGTTTGTGCGGTCCGACCTCCTCCATTATTTTGATAACAGTTGGACATTGATATCGAAGAACGTCTAAAATTATTCACGACGTGAAAAACAAACCCCTACCTTGCAAATACGTCACACGTCGTCGAGCCGCGAAAGAGGCAAGCGTCGCGGTGATCGAACGTCACGGACGATCGGTGCAGATTCCGTTGACGTCAGAGGGTGAGTCGTCGTCATTGGCGATGATCCCCGCAGTGGTGTCTCTTCCCTTGACGCGGAGGAAGAAGAGGAGAATGCACGTCATCGGTGATCGCCCGATGAATAATTCGGCGTCTCGCTTCCTACGACGTGGAGAGAAGGTGCAAGATGAGACAATGTTCTTCATCAAAGCTTCAGCGTTCTTCACGTACTTCAACAAAGAGATGAAGCTTTCTTCTTCGTAGGAGGAAGTTATTCAAAACTCAAATTCTCTCTTCCCTTTCTCTTAACACAACATTTCTAACCAAAATAAAACAAGGATCCACCTTATTTTATTTACCCGTGCCCTGAATTCATAATTACAAAATTCAAAACCAACACACATAATTAATTGTTCTTGAGTTGTCAAATTAATTAATGTTTAGGTGGCATGAATTAATGTGGGAGATGATGAGGAGAGGAGTCACAGAAGTTAAAGTGGAGTTACAATATTAAAGTGGGAGGTGAGTTATGGGAGGTCAAGGGGGTTATGGGAAGACAAGGGGGGTTAGGGTCTCGTGTGGGACCCACCACCCTCTTAACCTATCATGGGTAGTTCTGAAACTTCCACTCAAAGGATATAACTACTTTAAAGAAATAAAAATTGTAACTCAATTTTTATTTTATCTTCCACAATTTTTTTACAACTCCTCCCGTGAAAACACAACTCCGAAAAAGATATTCTTAATCAATTACCGGCGCTGCGAATCCATCGGTGCCATCAGAATTCAATTTCGAGCACCGGTTCAAAAGTTAGAAAAACCCGCTCGTTTGTTCACTGAATGTACCCGAGCTATACTTCAGAAATTGATTCCGGGCACATCGGGCCTCAGAATCAGGCACCGTCAGAAACTGAATTCTTCTAAAATTCCAAATAAAATTAAGGAAAAAATTTCCTTCAAATTTACGAGTCTTTACATTACTCCCACCTCAGGGCTTTACGTCCTCGTAAAGCTTTAACACAAATAAGGGTTACAAAAGAGGTACCGAGCACACATCTGAGCCTTCCGATCCCATGTGCTTACCTGGAGGTTCCCATACTGCTAGTGAAAGTGATCCCAAGGAATCTACCATCCTCGTAGGACCCACTCATGTCGATCCTTGATCCCCACTGGAACCTCCGTGAAATACACCCCATCTCCATCATCGAGCTACCCATGGTCGATGATATTTGAAGTATCATGCACGCATCTCCTTAGTTGAGATACGTGGTAGTCGTCGTCCACCTGGTGTAACTGAGGTGGATGGGTCAAGCGGTAAACCACCCCACCTACCCAGCTGAGGACCTAGGAGTGGTCCACTGAACCTCAAAGATAACTTTCCACCTTGGCCACATCTCCACAATCCTCGTCGAGGTGAGACCCGTATATGGACTTGATCATCATCCTCGAACTCTAGAGGTCTCCAATTCCTGTTTAGAACTGGAACTCAAAACGACTGATGCCACGAGGGTATGTTTGACTCACTCAAGAGTGATCATTCGTACCCTCCTATGCATGAGTTTATCCTATGCTTCCTGGGGTTTCCTTTTCGCCAACCAAGGAAAACCCATTCTAACGTCGTAGTTAAGACAAAACATTTTTGCCTAATACCGTCAATTTGTGTATGAACAGTGATTGCCCAGTCCATACTCAAACCAACGTCGTACGGCCTCGACACTACCACCAAGAGATTCCAACCGAAACTCTCGCCTCGAGGGTCTGACCACACTATCGGCGTAAGTGTGATTATCGAGTCTTCTCCCAAGGTATCTCCAGACGTGAGGTTCAAGTCTATGGATTACTGGAAACTCTAGGTCTAGGACAAGATTCGTGGAAGAAAGGAATGATTCATATCGACGTCTGTTACTACGGCAGCTACTAGTGGGTACAGACTATCCCTTGAATCATTCATAGAGCCATTGGGTCACTCTCCCTGACCGCAAGCAGCTACTCTCTTCCCATGCCCTCCATCTCCCTTAGCCTAGTGGGGACAACTAAGGTGGGTGGTTGTAGTATGTTAAAACATACACCACCACATGGTGCTCTCCTAGCTCAGCCTCCACGTCTGCTGCTTCGCAGACTCATCTCTCCTTAATGCTTCCACTTCTTGAAACATTTAACATGCCCGAGTCTCTCAGACTAGTCCCAGTTTCCAGTTTCTTACTGCACTGTGTAGTCTTCATCCGCACCTGGATGATCTGCACCTTCTTTGCCTACGATATGAAAGAGCTGCTAAAATTTCTTATTTGCCGAAAAGAGAAACTCGGTCTCATCCCCTAGACAAACCACGCCCATTTCCTAATACAGTCAATCCTGACATGAATGATGCAGTCATACCATGGATGATGTCGTAAGGCCTCGACGTAAATACCAAGAGATACAACTGTCACTCTCATCTCCAAGGGTCGAGTCACACTGTTCGCATCAGTGTGAGGTCACTGGGTCTCCTCCAGTAGAAATTTCAAAAGTGAGGGTCAAGTCAACAGTCTTAACCGGGACCACTCAGTATCAACCAAACACAAGGGCCGGAAAGAAACATCACAAAGGTAAGTGTCTTTTCATTATTTCAGCTCATAGAACAAAGACACGAATACAACAGCAACATGGAACTAGAAGTACAAGGGATGTATCCACTAGTTCCGATCCTGTCCACCTGCTCCCGGAGCTCTACTGCCTTGTCCACAGCTCGAATGTTGCTCAAGAACTCGCCGCTGCTTCTGCATCGGTGGCTCCTCCAATGCCTGCTGATCGACTGTGTGAGGAGTCGGACAGTCGCGTGCCATGTGACCCTTCCTGCCGCAGGATAATCAGTGTCTGTTTCTGGAACGCCTGGCCCTGACTCCACCCCGGGTGCCCCGCACTACTAATCCTATAACCCGTGGTTGCCCACCTGCTGGTCTGGTCCACTTGGCCCTCTGCATCATCTGTCTACTGCCCACAGATGACTCGGCTACTGATCGAAAACACTGCAGCAAAGGCAGAAGCTCCCGTACACGCTCGGGGTGTAGAGCTACTGGCATAAACTCCACCCTAAAGAAGGTCTCGAAGTCTTCCCATGTGAAGGTCATCCCGTCACAAAACTGGAACAAGTGGCTCCTCCACCATCCTGATTTTTCCTAAATGAGGCTGGCAGCAAAGATCATCATGAAGTCTGATGGCGTCCCCACTAGTTTGAAGACTCTCACCAGAGCCTCCAGCCAATCCTCATCCGCCTGCGGTTCCATCTCTCCCCGGAACCTGGGTGGCCTCCGGCGCTGGAACTCGTACAGCGTGCTCAAGTGGCATGCATCGCCTACTGCTGGGGCTGGTGGCATCAGTGGCCCATTGTATGGTAGTACCACTGGTGCCTCCGTTGGTGCCTCAACTGCAAGAGGGCCCTGTACCGAAGCCTCGTCGCTTGGAAGGCTGTCAGTACGCACATCCCTCTGGGATCTAGCTGGTCATCCATAAAGAGGCATCATGAAAGAAACAACGTGACATGGTCAAACGATTATACCTGGTGAGATGACGTGGTTTGATCCAACATTTAAAAACTACTGGAAACACACACGCAATCAGTGTTTTCGTGCACAAAGTCGGAAATCAGTTGTTAGTGTCCTGGTGTATGGATACGTCAGCTGCCCGCACCAACACTGGACTCCCTGAGCTGAAGACCACACTCGGTACCCTTAACAATATTGCTTCACAGAATGAAAATATTAGAGTTATAAGTTATGCGGTCGAACAGACTCCTCTAATACCAATTTTCATGACCCGTCCTCGGTGCCCGTGTTGTGACTACCCCAAGCCCGCCTTCCAAAGGCCAGGGGCTGGTGACTAGCACCGAAGACATAAATCCCGATGACTGGGAAGGCATTGCGTTTATAAATGTAAATAAAACAACACAAAGTACAAGCGAAAGTAGAACACTAAGTACAAAGAGAAGTGCTGAAAAGTAAATGGTCCAGAATACAAACCCAACTGAAAGTAGAACTACAACTAAACAAAAGTAAAACAGATAAAGACAATATCTGGAAGAACGGATGCGGCTATTGGGACGTCCTCCTCGGATCCAACATGAAGGGTAGGTACAGATGGCGCAGCTCTTGAATCGTCCACCACGGATCCTACCTAAAGGGTAGGTACATATAGCCTCCACATCGCTCTCGCCTATCAACCTCCTCCGAGTGTTGTCTCTCCATGAAGTCCACCTCGGGATACTAACTCGTTGTGTAGTCCACCTCCTTGTACCAACCAGTCCTCGAACACTCGGCCTCCGTCAGCACTACCTGTCGTCTACAACCAACATAACTAGGTTCGGGCATAGCCCATGCAGGGGTGAGTATAACGATACTCAGTAGGGACCCCGAGACCCTCAAGGTCTCATTAAAACAAACAAGGATAACCACAATGTATATCTCAATAGATAACCTCTACTTAGGTATATGCCCATACATATACCTATGTTATCAAGTAACCCATCCCAATCATTAGGAAACACAAAGATTATGAAATCAACGGATAGACACTACCCAGGTATATGGCCATACATATAGCTAAGTTATCAAGTGAACCATCTCAATCAAGAGGTAAACACAAAGGTCATAGACTTAGCTCAGACCAAGATTTTTCATTATCGAAACCGTAACTGCTGATGAGCCCCGTCTCTGGAGTGTATAGTGGTCCAGTCACGACTCTGAGGTACTTCTCACTAACCTAAGACTGCTGAGGTACTCCTCCTGTCGAGCACCACGAGTCTGCCACCTCACAGAGTAGTGCTCCTCCGCCATGGGTCTGCAACCTCAAACATAGTGCTCCCCCTCATAGCCTACAGAGGTACTCCTCTTGTTGACTACCATGGGTCTGCCACCTCACACAGTAGAGCTCCTCCACCATGGGTCTACCACCTCACAATGTAGTTCTCCCCACTGTGCTATGCTAGTCACTCCGAATCGAATCGGACAAGCAGTCATCGGTCACAGCCAGCTAGACGGTCTTCGTACTCTGTATGCTCGTCTCAGGAAGATTCCGATCTACGAGCTACTGGTCAATACTCCAAATATCACAATTCCCACGAAGAAGTATCTTAAAGGACCGCATCGTCATAGGGGTCTCAACGCAACAGACGACGCGTCAATCGGACGCCCGGTCTGCGAGTTATTAGCCTTTTCGTCCCAGGGGCTCGGTTGGATTCATGTGTGAACCAACCCGGCCGTATGTCAACTTTACCCCGAACTCTAATAGTGTATACCCATAGGGACCGTTTCTCAATATGGTCAGCAACGCCGCTGACGGTTCGTCAATTGGACGGCTGGTCTTAAAGATATCAGCTTTTCCGTTCCAGGGGCCCGGTTGGTTTTTGGGTACAATCAAACCCGTCCATACACCAAATGCACACAAAACTCAAGCAAAGTATGCCAAAAGTTCCGTCTCATCAAGAGGAATTCAACAAGACAGATGGTGCGTCAATCAGACGCCCAGTCTGTGAGTTATCAGCCTTTTCGTTCCAGGGGCCTTGGTGGTTTCGTTAGCAAACCAACCCGACCGCATTCTGACAGAGTCCAAACCTCGAGAGGAGTAAGAAAAAAGTTCTGTCTCATCAAGAGGAAACCAACAAAGTCGACGAAACGTCAATCAGACGTCCGGAACTCAAGATATAAGTGTTTCCGCTATGAGGGCCTGGTTGGTTTCGTATCCGAACCAACCCGGCCAAACCCAAATATCTCCAAAACCTTGAGTGAAACATACCAAAACGACCACCTCGATCCAAGGATCGCATCGCAACTAACGGTGCGTCGATCGGAGGTCCGTAGCCCATGTTATGGGAGAAAGACCGAAGAGGTCCGAAAACAGGGTTCTGGGCCCGGCCCGGCCAGGCCCAACCCCCCTGGGTCGGCCGAACTGGGTCGACCCGAAACAGGTCCGGGTCCGGGCCTGCTGGGCGTGGCCCGAACCAGCCCACGCAACGGGCTGGCCTCACGCTGGCACGACGCGATGGGTGCGGGGGGTTACAAACCAACCCCGGTTGTCAACCTGGCGCGACTTAAAGCCGCTCCGCCTCAAACCCCAAACGGCCTGGCCGTTCCGGTTCACGTCCCACCGGCACGGCTCAGCCGTGGCGGTTTGCTCCGGTGGCACACCGCGGCCGTCTTCTGCGGACCACCAAACGTGCTCCGGTGGTCCGTTTCTCTTGCCGCCTTCGCCAACAGTCCTCCCGGGACCCGATCATTACTGCGAAGTAATTCAAACACCATTTCGGCCCGATTTGTCATCACCCGTCGATCCACACTCAACGTTAAAAATGCGCCATCTTCGTGGTTTTCCGGTGCGGCGCAACGACGCCATGCCACTTCACCGCGGCCCGACTTCGACCACAGATTCGTTCGACCTCAATGGCGTGGTGCGACAGCGCCACTCTTCTTCGTCATGATTCTCTAAATTCTCGCACGGTGCGACGACACTGCGTCGCTTCCATTTCAAGCCATGTAGATATCAAACAAAATAAAAGGGGAGGAGGTTCGTCCGTGTTTTTACAGTCTGACCTCCTTTGTTATTTTGATAACAGTTGGCCGTTGATATCGAAGAACGTCTAAAATTATTCATGACATGAAAACCAAACCCCTACCATGCAATGATATCACACGTCGTCGTGCTGCGAAAGAGGCAAGCGTCACGGTGATTAGATGTTGCGGAAGATGGGTGCCGATTCAGTTGACGTCGGAGGGAGAGTTGTCGTCAATGGCGATGTTCCCCGCGGTGGTGTCTCCTCCCTTGATGCAGAGGAAGAAGAATAGAAGGCACGTCATCAGTGATCTCCCGATGAAGAATGCGGCATCTCGCTTCCTTCGACGTGGAGAGAAGCTGCAAGATGAGACGATGTTCTTCGTCGAAGCTTCGATGTTCTTCACGTTCTTCAACAAAGGAGATGAATCGTTCTTCTTCGAAGGAGGATGTTCTTCAAAACTCAAATGCTCTGTTCTATTTCTCTTACCACAACATTTCTAACCAAAATAAAATAAGGCTCCACCTTATTTTATTTATTCATTCCATGAATTCAAAATTAAAAAATTCAAAACCAACACACTTAATTAATTGATCATGAGTTGTCAAATTAATTAATGTTGAGGTGGCTTGAATTAATGTGGGAGGTGAGGAGGAGAGGAGTCACTTAACTTAAAAAGGAGTTACCATATTAAAGTGGGAGGTGTGTTTTGTGAGGTCAAGGGGGTTATGGGAAGATCATGGGGGGTTAGGGTATCGTTTGGGCCCCACCACCCTCTTAACCTCTCATGTGTAGTTCCCTAACTTCCACTCAAAGGATATAACTACTTTAAAGAAATAAAAATTGTAACTCAATTTTTATTTTATCTTCCACAAATTTTTAACAACTCCTCCCATGAAAATGCAACTCCGAAAAAGATATTCATAAGAAATTACCGACGATGTGAATCAATCGGTGCCCTCAGAATTCGATTTCGAGCATCGGTTCAAAAGTTAGAGAAACGCACTCATTTGTTCACTGAACGTACCCGAGCTAATCTTCGGAAATTGATTCTAGGCACACCGAGTCTTGGAATCTGGTGCTGTAAAAACTGCATTCATGTAAAATTCCAAATAAAATTATGAAAAAAAATTCCTTGAAATTTCCGATTCATTAAACTTCACATCCCCAAGACGGAATATAAATGCATCCCAAGCTTCTTGGGATATCTTGTGAGTGTAGAGAATGGGTGTGTGTGGGTTAATATTACCTTTAGAATCTTTGAGGTGACATCTTGTTAAAATAGTGTGAAAACCTCGATGAATCTTTCCTACAAGCCTTAGTACATATTCTTTGTGTGAATTGTCTACTATAAATGTACTATGCAAGAGGTTGAGATGAGTAAGACATTGTTAAATTATTTTATTTTCTAGTAAATTAAATAAATAAATTAAGAATGTTACCGTAATTTAGTCCCAGATCATAGCCTTCAGCATGGACACAACATGGTTCCATGAATCTATGTCAATCGGCACGCGTTGCCGAGTGACAACTCCAATGTAGATGCTAAACATAGCCTTGTTGGGATTCACATGTTTGCCTCGTAGATTCCATCCGACTTAGAATTTGATGCCTTTGATTTTCGCCTTAAGAATTTTGGCTAACATCGTCAAACTACAACTTAACTGTGATTTCTGCGACGTTGGTCCTTCATTACTGACCATTTCATCGATATCAACATCATATATATGTTCATCTAGAATGGGATCAATGACTTCTGTTGATGGTTGTTGGACCTCAACACTAAGAGAGGCAGGATCCTTAGTAGTAGGAGCAGTAGGAGGAGCAGTAAGAGGAGTAGGAGGAGAAGCAGCAGCAGGAGCCGCAATAGGAGGAGTTGCAAGAGAAACTCGAGCCACAACAGGAGCAACAACAACAGCTGCATGAGCTTCAGGAGCAGCAGGAACAGTAGCAGGAGCAACAGAAGTAGCAGCATGAGCTATAGGAGCAGCAGCAGCCGCAGCAGCAGCATGATCTGCAGGAGAAGCAGCAGCCGTAGCAGCAGCTGCGTGAGAGACTTGTTCAGCCTCAAGGTTAGGAGCACCATAATGTTCAGAAGTCATTATCTTCAAAAGTGGTTGAACAGTTAATTCAGATTACATAAATTCAGTAATGATAAGATAATAACATGAGATAACAAGATCTATATTACAAACAAAATATAACGTGTTTACTGAACTCTCTTTCTTTTTTTCAAAGGTTGAAGGGATTTGACACCTCTATAGACTATCCAAATCCCTTCATTATGGTCTCCTCTAACATACAAAACATCATCTGCATTGGGATCGCTCCGAAATGATTGCGACGTACCAATAAAAGGATCGTCATCAACTGAATTTTCATCGGAACCTTCAGTAGATTTGGACGATAACAGAAAAATCGACCACTTTTGGTTTGTGGGATTTGGAACATAAAAAACATGCACCGCTTGTGATGACATTATAAACTGTTCGTCTTTGTACCCTTCTTTACTAAAATCAACTTTCAAAAATCCCCATTCATATATATTGACACCAATGTTGTTATCAATCCATTTTAATTGAAAAATCAGCAATTAGAATGTCATATAATCCAACTCCCATATTAGTTTGATAATGCCAAAGTATGACATATTTGCATAAATTGGATTTCTGTCCTTACTAATAGAAACATGCATTGTTTTAGCCACTAATGTAACTCCCCTATTTTGCATGGTACTATCTTCATCACGTTCATCTCTATAGAATTTATAACCATTAATTACATAACCACTTTAAGATAATACATACACACTTGGTCCAACAGCTAGCCATCAAGGACGTTCTGAAATTGAATTCGGATTTTCATCCAACTGCTAAAAAATATTGTCCTGAAACCATCCTATAAACTGGTAATTATGTGTATCTGATAACCATTTTTCAGCCCTCAATGGATTCAACTGCCTATGAAATTCTTTTTGAGTTTCAATATATAGAGAAACCTCCCAACTGTTATTAAATACATACAGATGAGCCTGCTCTCGATCTGTAATACTGATAGTCACAACTTCTCTTCCAGAAATTACATCACCCTCAACGCATCTAGGGTGACGAAATTTTGGGAGACCAATGCATTCAAACATCAGATAGGTATTCCGTTCAATATTCAATGGCTTCCTCAAGAATATATTGCTCCACTATAAAACCCTCTTGCTGACTTCGATTTTTGACATACCTTTTCAAAATCTTCATATATTGTTCAATAGGATACATCCATCTATAGTGCACATGACCACAAAGTCGAATCTCTCTCACCAAGTGGATCATCAAATGAACCATCATATCAAAGAATTTTGGCGGGAAGACCATTTCTAATTCACATAATATGATGAAAATTACTTTTTCCATAGCTGGAAATTTTCCTAGGTCTAAAACATTTCTACATATAGTTTTGAGAAAGAAAGAATGTTTGGTTAACGTATGACGAACATTATTGGGAAAAATGAAACGTAATGTTATAGGTATTAGATCCTGCATCCAAACAAGGAAATCATGTGATTTCATACCTTTTAACTTCAAATAATTCATTGACACAATGTTCTTGATATTTTATGAGTACCCCTATGGAACCGTTACAACATTGAAGAAGTTGTAAAAATGATATTTCTCTGCCCTAGAAAGAGTATAAGCAGTTGGAGGAAGAAATATTCGATTTTCACCCTTCACGGGAGCCAACTCTTCTCGTATTTCCATGTCAACCATGTCCAACCTTGCCTTAATTCCATATTTTGTTTTTCCAGGGGCATTTATCAATGTTCTGATAACATTGTCACATAACTTTTTTTCCACATGCATCACATCAAGAAACTATCTGACGTACAAACAATTCCAGTATGGTAATTCAAAAAAAAAACTGATATCTTTTTCGAACCGATTTTCCTATGGTTTTTCAAAAATGGTTTACCAAAAATAGTGTTCAGATCATTTACTTTCTCAAACAGCTGATCACCTATTAGTGGAGACGGTCTTGCGTGTTTTTCTAAACTTCCATTGAATGATGTCGTCCAAGATTGGTACATATACCGACGAGGTAGAAATCTACGTTGTCCTAGAAACACAG
This sequence comes from Viscum album, assembly GCA_963277665.1. Lineage (NCBI taxonomy): Eukaryota > Viridiplantae > Streptophyta > Magnoliopsida > Santalales > Viscaceae > Viscum > Viscum album. The sequence goes on from OY728122.1 coordinate 606,340,742, forward strand.
ATTTCGATGAATGGTTCAACCTAATTGATTTTGTATCTTCTTCGCACACAATACACCCATGAGTTCCTTTAATGTTATAGCATGAGAAATTTTCTTAAGTATGGAAATCATTTATTTTCCCATACAACATCACTCCTAACGTGAAGTATTAACTTTTATAAGCATCATACAACATTACACCTCAGTCCCACAATAACATCATGTCCTCGATAAATGGAGCCATATAAACATCAATATTGTTACCTGATTGTTTTGGTCCTGATATAAGCATAGATAACATGACGAATTTCCGCTTCATGCATAACCATGGTGGAAAGTTATAATTTACCAACATAATAGGCCATGTACTATGAGTGTTGGTTTGAAAACCAAATGGATTCACTCCATCTATAGATAACATAAGAAGAATGTTTCTAGGCTCTTTTCCCAATTCAGGATACTCATGATCAATTTTCTTCCATTGAGGAGATTCAGCCGGATGACGTAATATCGCATCTTTATTTCTTTTATCTGCATGCCACAAAAATTGTCTTGCAGCTTCTTCACTTCCATATAGACGCCTAAACCTTTGAATGATTGGAAGGTACCATAAAATTTTTGTAGAATTGGATTTATCATTCTTGTATCGAGATGAACCACACTTTGGGAATTCTGTAAGTGATTTGTTCTCTTTGAGAAACAATATACAGTCTTTCGGGAAGGCATGTATTCTTTCAGAAAACATTCCCATTGAGCGTAGCATTCATCTAGCTTCATATGCCCGGCTTGGGAGCTCAATATCATTCGGCAGCATGTCATTAAAGAGAGCAAGTAGTTCCATAAAACTGACATCACTCCATCCGTTGCTTTCTTTCAATTTATATAACTTTATTACAGATGAAAATGTTGTATACCTAGTGCAAGCAGCATACAATGGCATCTTTTCACAACTCTTTAACTTCCCAAACAATTTTGGGAAATCACGGAGTTAATCTTGAATTGTCTTTTTCATTTCCTCAATACGATCTTCATCATCATTGAAACCTATAATCACATCATCCATATGGTCTTCTTCATTATCCATATTTGTAATCATATCTGACGATCCATAAAATGCAGTTTTATCCCATCCAGTAGCTACATTCTCTTTTTATCCGTGTTTATTCCAACATTTATAACTCCGATATATTCCGTGACATATCAAAAGTTCTTCAAACTCCTATAGAGTAAGTATTCTAGAATAAAAACAACCTAAACACATACAATGTATTTGAGAAGGATCCTTTGTGTGATCCTTTGCAAACTTGATGAACTCTTTCACTCCGTTCTCGAACTCTATTCTTAAACGATTAGCATCCATCCAATCTTTATTCATCTCTATCCTATTTGAATTTCAAATATTAGGATTTATGGTTCAAGTGCACAAAACCATAATTCCAAATACAATAGAAGAGAACCACTTCCTTATAAAAATGGCGATTAATAGAGCCTAACCATTAGTATTTATTCATCATGCCTAAATACTCACTATTGGTGTATGTGAAACCGTTCCTGATGATCATGCCAAGATGAAATGGAAAACAAAAGGGGGGAGTGAATCAAAATACCTGATACAAGATGGAAAAACATGGTATTTGAGAATAGGATAGTGACTTTCATGTTGGATAAACACCTATCCAATAGACTCCACAAGCGGTGATGGCCCCTATAGTTGTTTCACCAGGTGAAATTGTCATCTGAGAAGCTGAGATCGATGAGGCCCTTACTAGCCATGAACTGAACAAAAACCATGATGGCCTTCCTCTAGAATGGGATTCAACCTTTCCTTTCCTTTGGGTGGGAAATGACATTAAATTCACCCCTAAAAAACAATGGATAGTGGTTGGGATCGAAGGTATTTTGTTCAAAAGGACAATCAATTCCCCTCAATTTTTTTTAAAATACCAATACCATAGACCATTTAAAAAAAGACATTTTAATTTATTTTGGAAATCATTCCCAAAAGAAATAAATAAAATAACACATTCCAAACCTTTTAGAATTTTATTTAAAGAATCTACTTATCTTTATTTTAAACCATGATTTTCATTAATAATATCAAATCCACCAATGGTAGAAGGAAACCAAATTTATTTCATTGAAAAAGGTTAATTCACAACAAGATACCATACATTCCATATATTATTTTCATTAATAATCTCCTGAGTTATAATCAAGGGATCATTATTTGGGAGATAAAGAAGATCTCATATTCCCATAACATAGGGACTTTATATTCTCATCACCTAAGGAAAGCTAGGATTATCACCTAGAGTAGGAAGTTTCCTGAATTAAGAGTGGTCATAAGTTTATATCTCGGTAAAGGAACTCACATATTTGAATTTTAGAAGAGGGAACCACCCGATACACTCATCGTGTAGGGGGTGAGCATAGTTTTATAGCCACCGTTTCATTTTTATCCACGAAGTTATTCAATTCCCACCAAACCATTTTAAATTTCATCATTAACAACTATATTTTATGTCACTGGGAATCTAAAAGTAAAAACCATATCAACTAATGATGTTATATCCCACAATAACCCACTCATTACATTTTTTAAAAATGGAAAGGATGATGCTTACCCACTGCACGATTTACCACCTCAACCATCTCACATTTTCCCCCAATGGAATCTATCACAACCAAAATACTAAAAAACTTCTCAAAAAACCCCACCAAAAAATAATGATTATTTTCAACAATGAAAGTAAAAAACACCATGTTCTTGAGAAATATAATGAAAATTAGTAAACACCTGTGAATCATCCCCTTTACATCATTTTCCATCAAGTATGGTCAATTTTCTTCAATAGGTCAATCCATAATACTCACCCATAGAATAAAAAAGCATGTTAAAATAAAGATTTACAAATGAGAGAGGAGAACAATATTGAAAAAAGATTTGGAAAACATGCCTTAAAGGAGGTCCGGCAAACCAGAACTTGAAAGCGTTGCGAGCGGCGGAGGTCCAGAAAACTGAAGCTCGAGGGCGGCAGAGGTACGGCAATGCGAACTCAGTGGGGGTGGAGACCTGGCAATGAGAAGTGAGGGTGGATAAGTTCCGACAATGTGATCTTAGTGGGCGGTAGAGGGGAGTTACTGGGTTCCAGTACCGCGAGAGCTTTAGGTCGTGATAAAACGAGGTCACTGTGCGACCAACTTTATAAAAAAATACACTACGGTTTTATCATCGCTAAAAAAGCGCTGATAAAGACTACATTTATCAGCGCTAACATTTTATTGCTGATAAAGGTTTCCTTTATCCGTGCTTTTTTAGCACTGAAAATATTACCCTTTATCAGCGTTAATAAATCATTGATAAATCCTTACTGTATCAGAGCTAAAATTTTACCGCTGATACAGGGAGTCTTTATCAGTGCTATTTTAGCACTGATAATGTTTACCCTATATCAACACTAAAATTTTAGCGGTGATAAAGGAGTTCTTTATCAACGCTAGAAAAGCGTTGATAAAGACTCCCTCTATCAGCGCTAAAATTATAGCACTGATACAAGGTTCCTTTATCAGCGCATTTCTAGCACTCATAAAGAGGCCTTATATCAGCGCTTGAAAATCATTGATAAAGATCTCCTTTATTAGTGCTAAAATTTTAGCACTGATACAGGGAATCCTTTATCAGCGGTTTTGGATAGCGCTGATATAAGGGGGAGCTTCCCTTGCCCGTTTTTGTAGTAGTGGGTGATGGGCACCTTTGGAAAATCTAGAAATATTATTTTATAATTAATTCATATTCATTTTATAATGGCTCCAAAGTGGATTATTTAAATTTTAAGGTGGGGATGGGTCGAAATCATTTAAACCAATATATTTTACACTATTATAGGTTATTATATTAACCTTATATTTAGTTTTAACTATCAGTTAATTAGATTGACATTTACCATGTCACTTTATATTTTTATGTTATATAGTTAATAAACATACTATATACATCCAACCGACCCCAAAGTGGTCCATTAATGATACACCTATCATGATATAAGAACTTTTTACGAACCATAGAATTTTAGGAATAGAATTTCAATTAATAATATAATATTTGTTTTAAAAACTATTTTATGTCAATTTTGACACTATTGGGTATCTTGTTTTTGATAATTTCATATCATCATTATTACTTCAAAAAAAATTTATATAACCAATCCTAATATGTCATATTAACCTAGAAAAATAGTTGAATTCAAAAAATTCTAAAATTACATTTATTTTTATATTTATAATATCAATTATTTTAATATTTCATTAATCAAGTAATTACTGCATCACCATTGTGTCATAAATAAGTGAAATTTTTTAATGTCTAAAAATAATAAATAAAATACTATTGTCTATGAAATCTGTTTATATTTCAAATTAATATTTATAGTTGAAAATATAATATAAATTACCTTATTTAAAATTGTTTTTCTAAAAGATATATTATTATGTCATTTTTGTATTTACTTTAACTTAATTAATATAAAGTTTCATTATCACTTACAAATGAATCCATGGGGTCCCAAAATAGACCCAAAGATGCCCATGGTCGGACTTGTATCAACCAATAGGTTCAGGACACGTTTGAGGGTAAATTAATATTATTATAATATTATTTTTTACCCTTATTACTGGATTTACCCTTTAACCATGGTAAATAAAATATTTACCGAAGTAATTATTAAAACTGTCTAAAAATAGTACCATATTTACATAATTTGGACCTCCTGATTACAAATATGGAATCCATATTTCTAAATTCAAAACACAGAAGTGGCGGAAATTAATTGAAAATTAATTCCCGTTGTTAAAACAAAAAAGTGTGTTTTTAAGAGATAATAACTATCAAAATATTGACAGTTGTTTATGTCCGGTTTAAATGTTAAATTACATCCAATGACCAAAATTTTATTAAATGGAAAAAATATATTCTAAATATACTTTAAAACCACTCAAATTCATAATTTATCACTATTAATTATTTTGATTAAAAAAGTTGTTTTTATTTAAAATTTAGTAATTTTCACTATTTATCAAAATTAAAAAGTTACCCGAAAAGTTCAAAATTTTTACCCTAGGATAATTTCAATATTATGAATCCAAAAAAGAATTCCATTTTGAGAGATAAAATTTATAAAATTTCAAAAAGTGGGTATTACTATTCATAACAGCTAGTTTGAGTGGTTGTGGTGTGTGTTTGAACTCGAAGTTGTGTAAAACACAAGCTACTGTATTATTCAAAGAGAAGTGTACCGTAGAATGTTGGGGTGTTACAGACTGACTAAAAATTGTTTTTTATTATGCAAAAACATTTTAGGAAAAAGTGATAAACCAAACAAGACCTAATTACATCAGCGCTTCACCACTTCACCACATCACCATTTCACCACTTAACCACTTCACCAGAAAAACCGTACTAGGGATCACATCCATTAAAGCATTCATATTAACAAACCTACACATCTGGCGCCAAAATCGTGAAGAGAAGACCAAGGTATCATGATGCAAGGAACAAGAACATCAAAAAAGTTGAACAAACCACATAACCAGTCTCCTAGAACGCCCACGGGTGCGACCGTCAACACCATCCCAAATCCACAAACCCAACGACCGACTCCAGTTTGAGGTTGCCCATACCCTTGAGCGATGTGAGATGAAACCAACGGGAACATCCACAAAGGGTGATGAAGAAAGTGGAACGAGAAAGTACAGGCTGTCCGGACATCGCGCTCTACTCCGCAGATAACCACAATGCAACCTCAAACCAAGCGACTCACCATAAACCCCTTTTCCACCCGCATGAATCCAACAAGATTTTACCTGAAAATCATCACAAAGAACTTCACTAGGTAGCCTCAACCATAACAGTAAACAGAAAAACCCTGCAGTGCTCTGCTGACTCCCATCCACCAGTGCAGTACCATAGTGGAGAAAGCACGGGGAAAAGCAGCACCCATCACCATATCCACAGAAACAACAGCATGTAGAGAAAAAAAATGACAACCGCCGTACATCACCCATCACCATATCAACAAATTAAATTCAGAAGACAAATTGAAAAAACAACGAGCAAAACGTACATCAAAGAAAGACACAACAATGCAGAATCACAAAACAGACCTACTAGATGGATTGGAGGACAGTCAGAAGCCAGACATCCCCCTCCCCTCCAAGATACTTCAGGGCCAATGCAAATCCGAACTTCGACAGCCACGATACCTTCTCCGCTGACGCCAGACCAAGATCCGACATCAAGAATCCTTCTCACGCCTTCTACGATGCCTTCGCCCGCTAGATCTGAAGTAGACTCTTCAACGACTACGAAGACACACCAATATGATTTTTTTATTCACAATACTTGTTCCTATAAATGACCAGTATGTACATATTATGCTTTAGTGGTAGATAGGGAAACTTAGTGGTGTTTCTTAGTAGACTATGAAACTAATGATCTTCCTAAAAAGTGATAGTTTCCTGAGGATATTTTTCTATATACTACACATCATCTAAAATGAACATCTGAATATTAAATTCAATTAGAATCAATATTTTTGGGATAATGAATATATTGATAAAATATTCCTTTTAAATATCTATAAATTATTTTAACATAAGAAAGATGATATTCTTTTGTATTTGATTGAAATATTGCACATAAAAATACAAAAAATAATAATGTCTGGTATACTAATAGTAATATATAAATAAAATTTAATCATACAATTATATAACATGTTTAAGACTATAATTCCCGCTTCATCCAAATCATGTTTTGTATTTTTACATTTGGCAGTTATATATGTCTGGTTTTTTTCAAGCACTAAAATTTTCCTTAAATCAATAATATATTAACATTGATTTAATAAATTACCATAATATGTTTTATAAATATGAAATTCTAAAAAGAAATTTAGTTCATCCATCACACACCTTACACATTCTTGTTCCATTAATTTTGAAATATAATTACAAATTTTTTAATAGTTGAACCCAAAATGACATCGTCAACATAATTTGAACATATAAAATAATAGAAAACCCAATTTTATTAAAAAGTGTTGGATTTCACAATCCAAAAGTAAATCCATTTTCAAAAGAATAAATCATAATCATTCATACCATGCTATGGGTTCTTGTTAATGGCTATAAAGATACTTAGTGTGTTTTAAAATTGATTTTGGTTTTCGAGGATTTTCAAATTAATGGGGCCATTCAAAATAAACGTCCTCCATTAAATAACCATTTGGAAAGGAAGAATTGAATTCCATTTTGAGTAATATATAATTTATATTGGATACATATGCTAAAATTATTTTTAAAGATTCTAGTCTAGAAATAATGGAAAATGTCTCATCATAATCTATATCTTCATCTTAATTATACCATTTACCTACTAATACAAATTTATATATGACTATGATCCCATAATCATCTTAGTAATTTCTAAATACAAACATAGTTCTAATAATTTTATAATTGGTTGTTCTTTTGACTAGTTCACAAAAATTATTCTTTTTGAATAGTTTTAGCTCTTCTTTCATTTCTAGGATCTATCTTTTATCTTCTATGGATTCTTTAGTAGACTTATGTTATAACTAAGATAGAAAGACATAAAATTATTATAAGTTACCTACATTTGTTATTGTTATAATTACTATGTATAGGTCTTCTATTAAAGTTTCTAGAGGGTGGATCTTTAATGTTCGCGACTATTTGGCAGGAAACCATCAGAATCCTCAATATTTTGTTCTTTTGAACTTGTCTAAAATTTATTAATATAATTTTCAAAATCATTTTTAGGAATTTTATGTATAATGGTGTTAATAGAGTTTGTAATATCATCTACATGATCATTCTCATTCATAAAAGTGTCAATTTTATGAAACTTCAATGGTACTAATTATTTAATAATAGATAACTTTTTATTGAACACTCTATGAGATTAAGAGGTAGATGAGTATCCCAAAAATATTATTTCATTTGCTATTGGATAAAACATAAAATGGTTGATCTTATTATTAAAGGCATTAACCATGCGTCCAAATACATCAATGTACATTACATCAGGTTTTCTAAAATTCAAAATTCCATATGGGGTATTTATTTTTGTTAAACACTATTCATGTTATAGAGGGTTTTTAATCTAGTGCATACACATTGATAGGTGGAATTATTGTTTTCATTCAGCATATTCAATGAAATTTCTTAAATAGTTCTCTATATCCTTTAAAAATATGTATTTTTTTAATGTGTTCTTGGTAAATAGAAGGTGTTCTTAAAACCCAAATTTCAGCAAGAAAGAATTTAATTCATGATTCTAAAATTATTCTCTATTATAACATCTTAATTTTATTGTTTTAAAATAATTTTCAGTTAGAAATTTTTTAAAATAAAACATTCAAATATAGTGAAAACACCACATTTGAGTTATTGATAATAAACTCAAGTAAATCTAGAATAATCATCTACTAAAACGTAATTCTATAATTTACTCTAATAACATTCTAATATTTATGGTTCAAAAAAAATCAATATGGAAAAGTTATATTGGTTTAGATGTAGCAATTTTGTTAATAAATTTGAAATATGATTTTTGATGCTTTCTAATTTGGAATGCATCACAAAATCTGTCATTGTCAAACATAAGAATACAAAAATCAGAAACTAACAATTTCATAGATAATTTATGTAAATCATATATATTACAATGTCAATTTCTTCTATACCACATCCACAATTAATTTGTCTTCATAAAGTAATAATAAATTTTTTATAAGGAATTTCAATCCAATGTTTTTCCGTTTTCTATTTTAGGTTATAAAAATTTAATAAAATAATATTTAATCATAGGAGAATAATTTTTTTAAGATAATCAACAGCAAATCCATCATCCTAGTGTAGAGAGATACTTATCAGGTTGCTCTTTATCCCTTAAACGTATAATACATTATTTATTGAGATAGTCTTTGGATCTCTATCAATTCAAACTCTAAAATTGTTTCTTTTTCTATTGTCACCACAAGTTACTAATCCTACCTATATTTGATCCAAAATATGAAAGTATGATAAATACCCACTCGTATTCCTTGAACAACTACTATCCATATAACATATGGATTTTTTCTATGACATTTTTCATAGAAAATTAATTAACCAAATGTTTGTTTTTTACTCATATCTTCTTGGGCCAAGTAGTGTTATCAGGAAATGAATAGGAAATATAGATCGACATTATTTTTCCATAATTAATATCACATGATTTAGGTATAATATTATAAACAAAAGAATATTAAATTCCAATATTTTTTGAATTTTTTAAATAGTAATTATTAGTGACTAGGGATTTTTTCTAAAGTGATAAAAGGCATCATTTTTAGTGTTGGGTACAAAATAATATTTATTACATTATTTTTTATCTCTGTTATGTATTATTTCTCATATTCCTATTTTAAAAAGTTATTTCCATAATTTTCATTTAAATATATTTCCATTTTAAGAGAAAGAAAATGAACACATTTATAGAATTTATCGTCAACATGTAGTTCCATGATTTTCTTTTCATGATTGATACATTTTCTTGAAGGGGGATTGATTTTTCAATATCCCTTTATGTTGTTTTATCATTGTATTTATTCGACCTAAAATATAATTATGAATGTTTTACAAATAATTTTTCTGTATTACTTAAGAATAATATTTTTTTACTTCCATAGAATCAAAATCTATAAATTTATCATTTGAGAAACTACTAGAAACAGTATTAGAAGAGCAATAAGTTTGTACCTATTTCTCATAATACATAAAGCACACATTGTTTAATTGATTAGATTTTTTTCAGCCATAAAGTACATATTGGATAATACCATTTCTTCTTGCATTAATTGGATAAAACATCACCTTTATATTTTTCTATCCTTCCAAAATAATTTTAAGAATTATTTTTTCATCTGGTAAAACATGTTGATCTTTTTGGCCAGTTGATCTAGTTTCATTTCAAAATATATGGAATTTGAATTTTTTTTCAATGACTTATTTTTTTGATCTTATGATATTCATTTGAGAATTCACCTTTATACCTGCATTTTCAATCATTATTACATTTTTGGATCATTACCTTTATCCTACATTTTTTATTCATATATCATCAATGTGATGATTAGTTCATTCATTTTCATATCTTTTATAGGTGATGATTTACGAATTGAAAAAAATATGACATTCCATTTAAATGTTATTAATCTCTTTTCATCCAATGAATGATCAGATTGTTGAATTGGTTCACCTGGGGTGGTATTTTTGTTTAAAATCTCAAAATGCCTTCAATTCATCTATGTGACACTTTCACCATAAATTATTCTAAATGTGGTGAATTGTATTATTTTTGTAGCATATAACATTTTTATTGAATTATATATTCCTTCATAAGAAATCATAACAATTTTCCACATCTCATAAGAAGTTTAAAATTGTGATACACAATTGAATTTATATGGTCCTTGAAAAAAAATAATATAATTTATTTCATTATAATTGACATCATAATCAGCTTCTATATTAATAGTATATGTTTTTGGTTTCTCAAAAATCATATATATATTATTGATTTTTAGTATGATTTGAATCCATGATTTGTTATATGGATAATTATCTTATATTTTCAACATATATAATTTCCTTCATTAAAATATGGAGCACATACTATTTACATTACTTCTCTAGGATCTACCATTCTCATCATTTTATAGACCTTATAATTTTATATTGTTGTAGATTTATCAAAAAACAATCCTTCGATACTAATTGTAATGTCAGAATATAAAAAGTAACAGAATAATCTGTGAACTACGTCTTTAAAAAAATCACCCACAATAAAAGAATTTGAAAACATTGTGATTTATATTAATATATAGTGTTTAATTTTATAAAATAAATATGCAGTGTATAAAAAAATAAAGAAAAAATATTTTTATATTGGTTTATGGAACAATGTTCTCTAAGTCCACTCTACCAATCATGTTTTTTGTGTGCCTGGTAAATTCCACTGGAATAGACCCCTTATAAAAATTCAATGATTTCACAACTGCGTGTAGGTAGTTGAAACGATTAAAATTAGAAAAAAAAACAAATACTTCTAGTTCTATTACAGAGAACGAGTTATCTGAAGATTATATCAATAATGTGATAATCACCCAAAAATTAGTATGAGAAGTTGAAACTCCAATAAATCAATGGTGATTCATTTGAAAAGTTTAGGTTTTTCTTCACAGATGCAGTAGAAGCAAATGCCAGATTATGGATCTTATTCTTTTAAAAAATATCTTCATGACTGAAACAACGTAAGGAAATTCTTTTAAAAAATATTGAACATCATTGTGTAGTGACTAAAAAGTGGCAGTAATCGTACATGAGTAAAGGATTGAACATGTATATCTCTAATGTGTATATTTATTCAGAATATATCATTCACTATAGAACGACGGTAAATTATAATTTCAATAATATATTTGATCATGTGAATTTCACTTCACACACTTATTTTTGAAGAGATAATCTGAGGAGATATATAAAATAGTTATCTTATTTATATATTCGAGATCCAAAATAATATTTTATTTGATTATAGACATTAAAATTACAATTTACCTAGAGTGTTTAAACTTTCCATAGAAACATGAGTGATTTTATTTTATGAAATTGTCTCATTGAAACAAACATAAAGATTCTTAAATAAGCCCTCATGTTTGAAATTACCATTGCTCCAATCTTGGATATAAAATTGGCATAAAGCAACTCATTTTAAACATAATTTAGATTTGGACTACGTAGTGTATTGTACCTTCATATACCATAGTGTTCCTTCAAATAGCTTAGGTATCCTACAAACATATTTTTTCTTAACAATACTTTCATTTTCCCATAATGTAGGGAAAAAATTTGTGAAGAGATGTTCAACCATATGTTCACATTTTTAGAAAATTATCATGAATGTAGCATTGACTAACCATTTGTTCAAATTCCCGAACAGAGGGTCAATGAATAGTAATCCAAACATCCAATGTTGGGTTTTTGATCATTATGTTTTATTATTCTATTAACATAAGGAAACCGATCCAAATGCTAACTATTTAGCATAAAGTAGGCTTGATAGCATACTCATGCTTTCAGTTTTGCAGTCCAATGTAGGGTTGATACCATATGTTCATTTACCTGATGTAAGGTTTCAAAATAGTTTTCCCAAAGTAATTATCATTATCATAAATTACATTAACCATAATAAAAATTCTAGAAAAATCATTCATGCAAACAACATTAAGAAAGACAATGGTATTTGTGATCAACAACATCATCATAATTTATAGAATTTTTTTGAGACAATACACATCCAGAACCAATAACATATAAAAATTTACATGAAACTTAACATGAATAATTATATTGAGCTGGAATTTCATCTTAAACCCCATAGGAACAACCATTAGTACTTTCACAACTTCATAAAAATTGTAAAAGAAATGAGATCAATGAAATCATTTAAAAAATCATAATATATAAATATAAATAATTAGGATGGTATTATTACAAAATATACCAAATTTAGAACATGTAACATAAAGAGTTGATGAAATTAATAAATGGAAACACTAATACATCTTCATTTAAAACATTTTATTTAAAAATATATATATTTTACATTGAAAATCACTTTTAAAAAATAATTCATCCTAAAATGTTTTGAAATTAGTTTTCATTGAAATTTCATTGGAAACATATAAAATAATATTTAAATCATATAATGATCATGAGAGTGGGAATTCCTTTTCATGTTGTAATCATTAAAAATAAAAATTCTTTGAAAACATATTTTAAAGGGGAATGAAAAGTTACCCATTTAAAATATGTTAAGAAATTTCCTATTTATGTTTCTCAAAAAGGTAATATATCTTCTAAATATATATTATTATATCAATTTTGATTATAAGACAACATTTTTTAATTCATTTTAGAAAACAATGATCTGTAAGGTAAATATTCCTAATCTAAAATAAGTTATATGATTTGATCATGTATGAACTGCATCCTTGAAGGTTCATATAAAAAATAAAGAATGAAATAGAAATTAAAAAACATAAAATCATAAATAAATTGATTATAAGAAAAGAGTTGTTTTCCTAGAAAATAAGATCATATGATATCCTCAAAACTAGCACCTACATTAACAAATATCTATAAGAAACTAGACTATAACAAAAAACATTTTCAAATTTGGTAATCTTTTGAACCAGAAAGATGATGAATGAAATAATATTATATGGGTAAATAAATATCATGAATTTCATGAATAAAATTATAAAAATCCATTCATGATTGATTAATTAAACCATAAAATGATATCGGGATAAATTTAATGAATATTTTCAATGGAAATATGAAATCATGGGAATGAAACCCTTTCAAATTTTATTACATTTGAATCATTATCTAATGAAAAAGAGAATGTTAAATGAATATAAAATACCATTATAAGAGATTAATTAATTATATAATATCCCAATATGAAGAGTATAAACCTTCTATAATTAGGCAGGTGAAAAGTTAATGACATGTCTCTCAACACCATAATCATAATTCTATATTTAAATTGGAGGAGAAATACAATTGAAAAAACATGAGTGAGCAGCCTAGGTGGGAGGAAATAGTGGAGATTGAGTTAATTCACTTTAATAAGGTTACCCACATAGGGTTTCAACATGTATATATTGTAGAAATATGACTTACCTGAATAATGCAACACAATTGACACCATATATCTGCCACCGTGAATCTCTCACTCTATGAGTGACTCAACCAAATGTTACTCGAGAGAAGACCGTAACACTTCCTGATAGGGTAGGATTTTGGAAAGGTGGTATTCCTAGTGCAATAAAGCAAGTTGAATAGAATCAGATTGTCTGTTTCCACATCAGCAATACCAATTCCTCCTTAGCTACAAAGAGTATTTATTGAATGAAAATTTAGGGCCTCTACTTGTATGGAGGAGCCTCATACAAGGTTCACCATAAAATAAATATCTCTAATTATAGGGATTTGAGACGAACAACCCAAATTAATATCATACAATTTAATTAATACTTAATCTATTGAGAGATTATGTTTAGCAAATTTAAATCACCGCAATACAAGTGTAAAAATAATATAAATAAATAATTTAATTTCATACATAGTGCTGAAAAAATATAAAAAATTATGATGTAATACAACCAATAAAAATGAAATTGATGTCGAATTACCTCACCATTGCAACATTCGAGTAAAATCCCTTTAGATGAAAAAATTGGAATTGAAAATTATATTTCAATGAATTATAAACTATTATAGATATAACATGTAAAAACGGATGTATATAAAAAAAATAATAATAAATTATGTTCATAACATTAAAATATGCATCATTGAATGGAAATTTAGACTAATATCAATTTTTTACATTTCAATATAAAAAAAATTTAAATGGTTAAAATCATTGACAAATGAAAATAAAATGTCTTATTTTAAACATTTCAATGATTATGGATGAGATATAGTTATCCAATAAAATTATATAAAATATTAGGATTCTTATTTAGTCTTTATCATTTAATTTTATTCCATTATTTCTTGATTTACCCTCTAACGTGTTAACGAAAATTACCATTGTTAATATTCATAATTTCGCAAAAAAGGTCCTATGCACCAAATTTTAACCTAATAATTATTAAAATTTCATATATTTTTCAATATTTAAAAAATATAATTTCTCTAATTTAATATAAAATTACATCTAAATTATGAGATGAAAAATTGTTTTTCTAAAAAGCCATTTTTTTGTTATAAAAAGTGTATTATATCATATTCAAGTATAAAATTAATTTAAAAATATAATTGGATATTTTAAATTGAAAATTAGATAATAATATTTAAAAAATATACTATAATGTAATTCTGAAATAAAAATAAATGAAAAAAAATATTTTCTTCATTAAAATTTAGTATTTTCAACTATTTACTGAAAATTCATTCTTTTGAGAAAATTTTCCACAATTAACCATTATATAAATTTTAGATAAGGATTTTAGAAATAAAATATATTTTATCAAATAAATTATAAAAATATTTTAGAAATTAATTATTATATTTTATCACATAATCATTTCATCTTTGAAGAAAAACAAGTTTAATGAAAAAAAATACTATTCTAAAAACTGAGGGCTTATTTCAGAAGAATTAATAATTTAATTTTAATTAATTAAAATTTTTAAATATACTTCACAATCTAGTTAATAAATTCATTAAATATAATTTAATGGATATATTATTACAATCTTATATAGTTATTAAATATATTTCAATGATTTTTTTCACACGGTGTTGCCTATTTTGTTTACTAACAAACATAGTCAAAAACATAAAATATTGGGATGATACATTATCCTCTCATTTAATATATAGTTTACTAAAAATTTAATCTCATGCTCAGTAACTATGAGTTTGACGTTTAAAAATAATGTATTTTAAATCCAACACAGAAAAAATGTTTAATAAGATATTTTCCTGAAAATAGAGAAATGGAAATATAGACGTCATCTAAAACGACACATACTATGTTTCAAAATATGATTAAATTATTTGTAAGTGAAAATTGTGACCTATAGAAGAATAAAAAATCCAAATGATTGAAAAGGAGTGATAGATATCATGTTTTAGGGGATGTTAATGACCACAAAATCGTAAATCAGTAAGGGGTGAAGAGACCCTCGTTTCACTAGAAATGAGTTAATTGGATATTACATATGATTCAAGATGATTTTATAATATTAAAATAATTATTTTTCTATAAATATGTAAATGAAAATATACTTAAATGAAATGTATAATTTCACCCTTTATTCAATCTACATCACAATCTCATCATTTTCTCCAATCGATGAGAATTAAAGGTGATTTTTTCATACTCGAGACACTGATATCTACTTGAAATAGATCACATAATAAAAAATGATGAAATTATATTCGTCATGTATTTATTAATTAATAAAAACCAAAATTGTTTGATAATATAAATTAATACAACATTAATCTCGAATTTTCAATTGTAATACCCAAATGTAAAACTAAATCTTTAAAAAATAAATATCATTAAAATTATCCAAAATATTCGTGACAAATAATTAAACCCAATAATCAGAATTATTTGATCTCATATTATAAAATGTAAAAATTATGGTTTATATCCAAATAAAATTACTCTATCATATTGTCAAATAAACAAAATGTCACATTCCCCAATCATATATTCTCCAAAATAATCTAATCATTTCCATAAATAACATGAATAATCATAAACCCTCCTTATGATCACATTGTTTTAAAAAAATGTAATTCAACATTGATTACTCAAATAATTATTCATGTTACACCTTAGAGTTATATATACCTCAACCGAAATAATGAGTATCCCAAAATATCACTGGACACTATAAAATTCAATCTCTTTAATTCTAAAAAATTTTATCTAAGAAATTGAAATTATGATAAACCATAATATTATAACCTCAAGATTTTATTCATAATCCCTATAATAACCATGCATTAAAATCTCATAGAATAAAATGTCTATCCAAACCCTTATATGATACCGATTTTATGAGTGGTGAACACACACTCCCAGATCCAGTGCTAAAAACATAAATATTTAATTTCTATAATTGATTCAATAAATTTGATATAATTTTTTCAATCCTCAATTATTAAGATAAAAAGGAAATATTGGTTAACTTACATAACCATATACCTTTTTGGGTAATAGTTATTTAGGTATAGGAAAAAATATTTCATAAATGATACTCTTGCCATCTACAGAATAATTTCACAACTATAACAAGATCTTCAAATTCCATTTTAAGTATTAAAAATTTCCAAAACAATTTTTTTCACACATGAAAACTTTATAGATGGAAATTATTAAACATCATTACTCATAAAAAATTGAAAGGGAATCATTAGAATGGGGACGTTAAATGAATAATAATGGTCAGTATGAAAATTATCAATTTAATGCCATTTCTGAAAAGAATATAAGTATTATGCTATGATTACATAATCCCAATTCATTCATACATAAAAAATTTCATAAACATTAATACCTAACTAATAAATAGTGAAACATGGTTGAATGTTTTAACAATGTCATGAGTCATTACAATAAATAACCCTGAACTATGAAATATCCATATTGAACAAAAAAATATTATAAACCCCTTATATGAAAAAACATGTCATTATATTAGAATATTATTCCAATTGAACACATAGGATACGCTTATATAATCTTAATGAATTTTAATAACCATACCATTGACATCAAAAATAATTATCCAATGCATTATATAGGTTTAATGGGGATACAAATCATATCATAGGCTATAATAGGGGTCAACCCATTGCATCATGAGATTTAATGTAGATTAAACCTTCCAAAATGTTGTATCATGCTCACCCATTATCACAAATAGTGACTAATAAATATAAGATTTATTAAGAAAATCGACCTTGAATTTTATCATAATACTCATAAAAAAATATTATTCATTTCAAAAATTGTTGAAAAGAAATTTGATCAATGAAAATATCATTGAAACAATAATATTCAACCCAGAGAATGATTGTGGATGGAATTAGTGAAAAATCTCCCCAATAGAGAATATGTGACATCAATTATTGCTGACTCTCGTGAATGGAAGTACAATTAATATATTATTAAAATGATTTATGAGTAAAATTTACATCCTATATTGAAAATAAAATTTAACGAAAAAAATACATAAGATATTGTGAAAATAATCTTCATTGAAAATAACATTATAAAATTTTAATGGGAGAATAAAATAAATTAATTATTCTTATGGAAGAAAAATATATTCATGCTTTAAAATTTAAAAATAATATTCTTTTCAGTCATTTGGTAAAATGGAATCTATAGGGAAACATTTGGTAAATGATAACAAATTTCGTTCTAAATATTTTTCAAATATTATCATTGAACATGTAAAATAAATGTATGAAATATTTTATGTATTATAAATGATTTTTTGTAAATATTTCACAGAATACTGATATAGAAGATAAATATTCCAAATCTTAAAGATGATACACGATCTATACAACATATGAATGACTTCCATGATGTTTTTTTATAAATAAGGAATGAAAGATAAAATAATAATATTAGAAAAATACATAATTATTGTAGAATAAAACAAAAATTATTTATGACAATAATTTCATATGATTTATTCCAATAATAAATCAATATAAACAATATCAGAAAGAAAATAGATTGAAACCTAAATCCTTCACCAATTTGGTAATATTTTGATTAAAAAATTGTTAAAATAAAAAATATGATGAATCTATATAAATCAAATGATTTTTATGAATTAATATAAAAAAATTTATTCATGATGTAATAATAACACTATATAAGGAACTCATGGTGCATGACATGAATCTTGCCTCTGGAATATAATATCAACACAAAACAACTTTTTCAAATTATATAACATTTGAATCATTTTACCATGATATGGAGGACATAAAAAAATTAAAATATCATTATTAATCAATAATTCCTGATATTATATACAATAGGTGAGTATATATGACTTTTAAATGTATGTTGGTTTTTATTACCAAACATGCCTCAATGAAATAGAATTTTAGACAAATAACCCATATAAAGACCATATCATTGAAATGAGAATTAATCAAGGGAGTTATAATGTGTAATAAATTTAAATCCACCATAAACAAGTATAAATATAATATAAATCAAAAAAAATATTTTATACATAATCCTTTCGTAATATAATAAATGAATAATTTGTATTAGCTAATGAAAAGTAATTGGGTTTTGAAAACCTTACAACATGGAATCTTTCAAGTAAAATCACCTTGTATGAAATAATTTTAATTAAAACAAAAAATACCATGAATAATGAACTAATTGTTTTATAATAGTTAAAATGTCCAGTTTTAACACCTTTAAAATAAACTAGGCTCATAACATTGAAATATACCATAATGAAAGGATATTAAGTGAAAATCACAAACCACCAGTTTAGAATTTCCATGTATATAATTTTACTCATATATAATAAAATCATATCAGTTATTTTATTTCATAAGAAAATTTTCTTATACTATTATATTATCTTTATACAAATTGTTTATTTATTTTAATGGAATACTAAATTATCAAATCAGTTAAATCCACTCTCAATACTTTTGGACGATTTAGTGCTTAATTTAAACACAGATTTGGTTTGTTGTCCATTAAAAATAGGATTCATTGTTCCATATTCTAAAAATTAACTACCAAACAATAAATATGATTTTATAAATAAAATATACATTTAAAATAAATCATGATATAATTTCATGAAAAATCAACTATGTAACAATCATGAATATGTTAGGTTCTACGAACACATGTCTAATGCTTCCATTTTTCAATGAACATTCTATAAACTATCGAATATTATTTAAAATATAATGAATAATTATTATATAATAAATTTTATTTTTTATTTAAATATACTTTTATGTATCATGCATTTGTTGTGGTGATAAAAAATGTATCACATCTCCTTATGGAGGTGGTAGTCTACATAATCACATGAACGAAATATTAATTTTTCATTCAATTGAACGTTAATATATTAAATGATATATTTTATTTTAATAAAGATAAATATATCAGTACTATCCTATATATACATTAAATCCATCATCATAACCTTTTGTGGGAGAAAATGGTTAAAAATAAATTACATCAGTTCGTGAGAGTGTAGTCTAATGTTCACAAGAACGATCGATATGTTTTCCATTTGATTCAAGAGGATCTGGGTATAAACAATTCCATTAACATGATAAAATATAATTATATTTTATATAATTTTTTTAATATTTCATCACATTTTAATAATATTTTAATGTTGTGGAAAAAAAACCAATTGGTTAAGAACTATACATTTTCATTGGACAACAAAATTTTAATTACACGTTAATACATCTGAGGATAATATTATGACCTAAATACGGCCTCATGGATATATTTAGTATTGTAATTATGGTATTTGGATAATTATTTTATAAACCAATAGTATTTTAATTTTTGAATAAAACTGAATAATATGTTCCCTTTTATAAGATATGGAAACGTAACTCATAGAATTTCACATAATATTAAATTAATATAAATAATTTGTTTTTAAAAATACAATAAATATTAAAAATATTATAATATATAATTAGTATAAATCAAAAGGCTATCATATAGTAAATTTTTAAAATTTTTGGACAAAAATGTATCACGTATCATTTTTTATTTAACCATTTGTTAGCACAATTGCAAATTATAGTGATATCAATGTTTTTACACATAATGGATTAATAGAATTTATATAAAAGGTATAATACCAATAAGTGGAAATTGAATTATTTAGTAATATATATCCCATTAACTTGGCTTAGGTTAACAATTTTTTTAATTTTATATCTTTTAATAAAATATTTTTTATTATAAAATAACATTAAAATGAATTCTGGAACTATTCATTTTTTTTATTTTCAAAACTACATAGAAATAATGGAATTTGAATAAAATGACTAATTTATATTTAATATTTCATGTTTATGAATAAAAAAATTTAAACCAAAATATTCAGTCAAATAATATTTTTCTTCGATTTTTTATATCATTTTATTGATTTTTTCAGCATGCACAAGAACTATGTTAGTTTTGCATAATAATTTAACAAAATTATTTATTCACAAATAATTAAAAATAATTTTAACAAATATCAAAATAAAAAATATTTAATAATAATTTATAAAAATTCACACTTTTAATCAATCCCTAAGTAAAAATATTATATTTAAAAATCAAAGAGAATGTAATTTTTGACTTTTTTAAAATAAATTACTATAAAGGGTAAAATTCATTATTACATAGAAACAAGATCATATATTTATCTTCTAGATGATTATATAATACATATATCATGTAATAATATTACATAACTTATTACGGTAATTATTTATTTCTAATCATTTTTATCCAAAATTACCTGATATACCCATTATCATGTTAAAAAATTACTATGGTTACTAATAATAATGTCCAGAAATAAATATTTACTACATAAAAAATTAAAAACTTTTTATAGTAAATATATATTTCATTTTCATGATTCATAACATAAGATTTAATAATTTAAATTAATATAAAATTGGAAAATGTGATGAAAAATGGGGTTTTAGAAAAATTACATTTTTAGTAGAAAAGTGGTTGTATAACAAATTCTAGAATAAACAATTTTGAAACCATATTTGGAATATTTTAGAGATAAATAACTAATGAAATTTAAAAATAATATAAAATAGAATTTTTTTTATTAATACTAAAAAAAAATATTTTAAATAAAACTCAGTATTTTCAGTATTCACTAAAAAATAAAAAATTGTCAAAAAAATATAAAATTATTAATATAAGATAATTTTTATAAAATGTTTTCAAAACGAATTTATTTGTACTAAATAAATTTTCTATTGATTCTAGAAATGAATTATTATATTTTCTCTAAAAATAAATTAAAATCATTTTTGAATTAAATGTATTTTTGAATGATAGAATTGAATTTATAATAAAATGGGTAATTATTTATAGAAAATTTATGACTAAATTATAAATTATTTGGACCATTATATATATTTCATAAACTATAAAATCTTATTGACCCCTTCCAATTCAATGATTGTGATCTAACATTCATAACTAAATAATAATGTTGCAGGCTTCATTTACCGTTAGGTTTTTATATTTTTTTGTCTATTGAACATAGTAATTCATTTATAATTTTTTATATATTAAATATTAACACTATTTAAATGAATTTATCATAATATCTAATTATTTAATGTATATAAAAATTAAACCAGACATGTTGACACTTTCTCACATACTTTTATTTATTATCACAACTATATTGAACATTATCTGAATACAACATCACATGATCTCTAGTGAATGCTATCATTTTATTATATTATTATTAGAAGCCCCATGGAAATCTACACATTTAAATTTTAATAGTATATCATACATTCAATCACCTTAAAAATATTTGGGTCCCTATTCTTTTCCATCTTTGATACCTCTATAACTACTCAGTTCTCTATGTTCACAAACCATCTCAAGTATGGGTTTTCCAATATTTTATATTTCATCCACATTAAAATTCCTTATTTATAAGAAGCATTGGTGAAAAAATTAAATTCCCCTTTATCTTTAAATTTCCATAAATTTTACACTTAGGGGAAATGGTTTTTTATTTCTCCAATGTATCAATATTTAATAACTACATTTTTCCTCTTTGATATTTCATGAAACTAAAAAAAAATAAACTCATTCTTGTATTATTCATCATATATGGATCCTTATAATTATTATAAAAAATCAAATCCACAAAAATAAAAATTTCAATCTTTAAAGTCGTAATTTTTTTTACCACAATCCGTTCAGTAATGTGTAACTCAGTCTTTATGCATTATAGGTTTTTTTGATAAAATTCACTATAGCTTAAAAATAAACCAATAAAAAAACATGGTATAAGTATGTAAATTCAACACAATATCATCTCCTAACTTCATTATTATCAAAATAATCATTATTTATAAATGAATGGATTCACTTTTTACTGTAAAATCATTCATATCAAAACATTATCATTATTCATGAAAATTTAGGAATTTCTAGTTCTCTTTGGAGAATAATATATTCAGTGAAGTAGGATAATTTTAACATTAAACCATTCAATTTTACCATTTAGTGATTTTATTATGGATTGAACAAAAAATCACGATTTTATAAACTATAGAGCACTACATCAAAATCATCAGACTTATTATTCTTCAGAATCATATAATTTAGGAAATATTAATTTTTTATTCTTATGAGATCATGATGATATTATAAGTCTTTTACCTTACCATAATTAATTTTATTATATTATAGATATGTTTTTTATCTTACATGAAGCCTCAAATGATAATTCACTTATGGTATGGACAGAAGTTATGTTCACCATTTCTGTTTTCCATAAAATATTCAACAGAATTGATGAATTATTTTATTTTTTGTCCCCTTCTCATCCAAATAGAATTATTTTCAAACACATGGTAATACTTATTTCACAAGGAAAATATAATATTTCATAATATAAAACTGTTGGAAATTATTCTCATCTATATATGGACACTATTACAACCATCAAATATTAAATTCCATATAGAAAAATTCTATTACATGGTGGTAAAGATAGAAGAATTTACTTTTCCACATTTCCAAACTCCACTAACCTACTTGAACTGTCACATTTTAAAACTAAATCCATTCTATATAGATGAATTAATTTTTTTCATTTGGAATAAGATAATTTCATTATCCATTTTTCACTCTAGTAAAAGAATTTTTGTATTATTAACATGTACTCTAGACAGAATCTTATAATATAATTCCTTCTACAACCTCTTTAAATCATAAAAGAATATATTAAAATAAGTATGAGAATTATTTTAATAATTTAAATCTTCTTAAGTCACATTTATAATGTGTTTCATGATATATAATCACTCTAAATAGAAATTTTAATGGAACACTTATGTAAGCTTGTGTTCTAACTTTCTTAAATTAAACCGGATAAATCTCTAATAAATTAATATTTCACCCAAGAGATTATAAACACTAAATAAAACAACATTTATTCATTGTACATAGGTATAGGTTTTCCTTGTTTATGGATATATTCTCAATTTTATTTAATTTAATTTCCCATTATAAATATTTCATTACATGATGTTATATATATATTATGTAGTCAGATCCCCATTCATCTTCATCAAATATTGTTTATTGTGTAGATAGTATATTCAATCACATGAACACTAATCATGTACAATAAAAAATTTTAACAATTATATGACGTAATTGTTCCAAAGAATATGTCTAGAAAAATATTATGAGAATCGTTATTTATCTCTTTTTCATTAAAAATATGGAAAAAATTCACTTCTTATGGGGGGATCCTATCTTCATCTACTAAGATATCACCTTTTCAATATTACTATGATACAGATATTTGATAATAAATACAATAAATCATATTTGGTAAATTTCTATCCAAATAAAATAAATTTATCACTATTTAAAAATTAATTTAATATAATGATTATTTTATTAATTTTTTTAATAACACTCATTTAATTGGAAGTCGATATGAAATTGTATTAAGAACTCTATATGTATAAAAAATTATTTATTTATAAATTTATAATTTTATAATTTTCATTTAAATATTAAATTAGCATAATTAAAAATTTAATTAGATTTCATGTAGTCAAAATTCTAATTGATAATTTTGAAAAATATGTTTGGTGATCAATTAATTTTTTATGTATAGAAATAATTTCACCATGAGAAAATTATATAAGAATGGTAAATTTCAAATGACATAAAATGCGTTTAACCTATGTTGAAAAGGAATAAAATACATACAGTACTATCTAAATATGTGTGTATAAGGTATTTTTATCCAAATATTATCTCATATTTATTATGGTAATATATTTATCATCTATTCGTTTCAAATGACAATATTGCAAACTAAATAAATGATAATTGTGGAAATTCCACTTAAAACTCACCTATAGAAGGATCCCAGCAATAAACCTCAAAGATCACTGAAAATATTAAGTAATATCTTTAATATCTACCCATTTTATATCACTAAATGAATTTTTATACATTTTATAGATTCCAATTTTATGAATTAATACAAAAATATTCACTACAAATTAATATGTGTCGAGAATGAAAAAATTCATCATGTATTTATATTATTATAAAAAATTTTCAATTACACTGTCATATAAACTCATTATAAATCATTTTATTTTAATTAATGTTGTTATGTTGACATAATTATGCTGACGAGTGAATTATACTACTATTATAAGAACCTTAACTCTTACTGATTTAATAGTGTGTGATATTCCTATTTGGGTTTTTCATCCACCTACAAGAAGGATGATATTCCATATCAACATATCAACCATGAATATGTATCATGACATAAAAAATTGTTTTTTATGATATTATATATTAATATTTATCATGAATATAGTTCTGAAATGATGATTCATAATTTAATGATCAATATTAATTAACTCAGTTTTATCAATAGATTTCTTAAAAATGTTTATCGTCAAGGATATTCTATTGAACAATACTAATAAATTTAATCTAATATATTGGAGAGTTACTAGTTAATTAGAATATATTGTAACCCTAACATGAATTCTAGAGAACTTGTTTTTTCATTAGAAGACATTCAAATATTTATTTTTATATTTGAGAGCTAGAAGTTGAGATGGTTTTTGATTCATATGCTTGATGTGCCTTATTATATTTTATATATCAAACATGATTATTCATAAATAAAACAAGATAACATTTAAAATGAATCTTAGGTAAGATATATAATACTATAGTTGAGTTCCGAACTTTGGGTTTACCTTAGGCACAATATAAAATGGATCAACATAGGATATTCGAGCCCCTAGATCACTGACAGTACATTTTGTAGACTAATTAATTTTTATGTTAATTAATTAATTCATTTTTTAAATAAATTGTTCTATATGAATTAGTTCATAGATAATCTTCTAGGTTTATCCAAATAAACCATATGTAAAACAAGAGCTTCTATTTTCTCTGTTGGTGAATCACGTTAAATGATGATGAAATGCTATATTAGATAATCCCATGATATAGTGAATGAAACCACCTCCTTTGATCATTGGATAGTTCAATCTTCAACAAAGATTGATCCAATTTTTAAGAATAACTAATCTATTGTTTATTTACGGAATTTTTATTAAATTTATTGAGTATATATATCCACATTCTTGTATATTCACCAATTGTGGTTTGATAAAGAACTCATTTATTGTAATATTAATTGATTATAAAATTTTTCCAACCTAGAATTATCTTTCAAAATCATAGAACCAGTACTCATGGACACTAATGGTTAAAACATTGTTATGATCTCTTTATCCACTATGTACATCATGTTCATCCTCGATAGGACCCAGAGGGTCCATTTTTATATTGTTTGGTAGTAATGAACCTGATCAAACACCAATTTTCATTGATGAAAGAAAAATTCTGTTGGGATTAATGAAATATGGCTAGCTCTAGGATCATTACGAGGAATGATGAATCATTTAAATGATTTGAGATCATGATATCAATCAATGATAGATTAGAGGTGTAACATTTGAGTAATGAAAACCTTTAGGATCTCCAATATCCATTTTTATAGTATGTGATATCATGAAATGATAGATCCAATAGAGATCCATTATTCTCGAGTGAAAATGAATCATGATTTATTCATCATGTCTTGAATCAAGGTGAATAAATTGGACATGAAATTATCAAGAAAACCCAAATAAAAGCCATTTATTGTGCTGAGCATATGGTGGGTATCCCCTCTGCAGTAATGGTAAGGGTTTCAATAACTTTTAATGATGGATTTGGCCATTATATATTTCATGTACCCCTTCCCTAAATGGGAAAACCTATGTGTGGATAACAAGATCAAGATCTCATGTTGATGCACACAACCAAGTAAATGGTTGTCTACACATGATCTTAGATATGAAAATGTAACAAGGGAAAACCCATGTATTAATTAACACTATATGTACCAATGTACATGGTCAGGATGCCAATACTTGGACACTACCAAAAGGACATGGTCTCATCCGGCGTATCTAGTACACATCGTGTATTACACCTGCATGGAGTGTACTTTTATAGGGTTTGGACGCCATGTGTCATCCAAGAAAATGGAAAAGCGGTGTTTGGGATCCACATGATATAAGATTCCCCTCACATGTCATGTACCCCTTGCCTTATTTTTAATAAACAACAATGATTCATATGCCCTTCATTTGGACTCATATTTTGTCCAGATATTATCAAATACGGACAGTTTTCCATGTAGAAAATGATGGTTCTTCCAATTTCGATATTTGAGATATGATGTGTAATTTTTAGGGAATGATGCTTACTGAGGTGACGCATAAGGATAGAAGTGATCCGATATGATCACAATATGCTTTTATTGAGTGGAACCCCCAATCAGATACATAGTTGGTCATTCATGATTATAGTGGAACCCCTTGTTAAATCAGGGAACAAGTCCTTGAACACTGGAGTGGAACCCCACTACATCATGGAGCATGGGTCCTCTACCTATCAAGTTGAACCTACCACCATCAAGGGTGTCATTCCTCTACCTATAGAGGGTTACCCCCCTTTCATCATATGTTGAAGGTCTTTGTGACTCCACTTTGTAACCCCATCATCATGTGTGTGGTTCCTCTATGGATTCTATCATATTAGAACCCCCGGTGACTCTCTTGGGAATGGGTCTTCTACTTCAATTTTATGGACCCTTGATAGTGCGACATATAGAAGGGTTATGTTTTGACACAGACATTTACTACTGGGTAGATACATGAGATGCTAGGCATCATTGATGGAATTCTAAAACTTTTGGATACTCTTCTTCTAGGGATGACAAGTGATATGTATATCCCATTACTATCTTATTCGGGCATCTTTTGATTTATTATATATATATATATATTCATCTATATCCACCCAGTGTATTTCGTTTCTCCTCATACATGAGTGGTTAAGATGAACTGATATATGTGATTTGCATTCACGGTTTATCGTTTTAGGGTTGAATGACTCCACTCTTCTAATATATAAGGTGATGACTCAAAATGCAGTTAATCTACTCATTCTATCAATCCACAAGTGACAAGATGATGTTACATTCACATTTAGTTGGGGTTTAGTTGTTTTCTACAATTATATATTTCATCAAATATCATTCAATTCCTTTTGATTTTATTACTACTACCATTACATATTTTAGGTCATCCTACTATGTATGTATAATCATCACTTCATGGGATTTTCCAATATATTTCATGTTTATAATGATGATAAAAATGATTGCTTTGGCTTTATAGGATCTTTGGGATTCCATGTACATCATAACGCCTATGGTGGTTTCACCTTTTTATTCAAGAGATTCTCTCTACCCCTAATTTACATTAACGATTTTATTAGGGTGGGGAATAAGTCTGGTTGGGTGTATTTTTTTCCATTAACTTCATAAACCTACTTTTATACCATGTAGATGAATTAAATGAATTGTTGTTCCCTTACATTTTTTCTCCTTTTACTTTTATTCCCAATTCACCTCTTCATCAAGATGGATGAATTTTTACATATAATTACTTACGAAAATTCCTCCACCGTGTTAGATATGTCTTCATCATTAGTCTCCACCCATGGAATATTGACATGGTCATGGGGTTGTTGTATCTCAACCCTCATCATTTTCCAGGTAAATAATGATTGGTATCATATCATGTTCGTTCGTTAGGACATTATTGATAGTAGTCCCATTAGGAATATTTGTTTATGATTTATGAAAAGAATGTCAACATGTATCGAGTGCCTCCTTCACTCTAGGGAATCAAGTGATCTTAAGGGCGTCTGACATGTCTATTCACTTTTACCATGACTACCTTCTTGTTTAGGATACCAATTCTAGATCATGAAAATTATCCAATGGGTGATGATGGATTAGTTCAGGGTCCCACCAGTGAGGTTCTTAGGTAGAAAGGTAGCAATACCGTCACATGTAGAGTAGAAGATCAACCAATCCAAACAAGTTGACGATTCATATAGGCTTTTCATTTTCCACGAGTTCATGCATCATAGGTGCCAATGTTTCCATGGGGAACTAGATCCTCTGGATGAAGAGGATGGGATAGAGTCAGTGTTTTGTATATTTAATATTGTTTGGACCGTGATGAATCATGTGGTTACACTGGTAGCTAGAAATTTTAATAGAGATGATGGGTACTAGAGGATCCATGTAAGATAAATGCACAATTAGTCGAAATTAACATTGATAAACATCCATTAATTATACAATGATGAGTACTACACCTATTTAATGTTGTAATATATTATTTAGAAACATCATGAGCATTACTAGGGAGGGATGAAAGTGGATGAGTATGTATAGAGGTTAAAAATCCTTGAGTTGTACCCCATTATCATGATTTGGGATGGATGCTTCTACGCACTAATGCTTGATCATGGACTCTATTGATAGATATGGAACAATATTATTCGATTTTGAATCACCACCTATATTGGGGTCCTATATCAAGGGATTGTAAAAGAGAGCTTCTCCAATGGACTCTATATATCAAGAGATGGCAGTGGGCCCTATAGAACTGAGTCGTCGAGAATAGCTTGTAGGTTCCAAGCTTTAGGTAATTGATGTAACAACCCTATAAATGATTATAAATAGGAAAATGGTTAGGTTTAGTATGAGGGTCTACGAAAAATGTGGATGAGTGGTGGTTTTTTTGTGATGGGTGAGCTCACAACAGGTTAGACTTCCTAACTAGACATGTATGGGAGCACATAAAGTTAATTGATGGACCTCCATGATAGAGGTAGCATTGTGATAAGGGGTCTCTGGAGTGTGGATAGTGGGGTCCTTATAGAGGAGATAAATGGAAGAGGAGTTGGATTACCTATAGATTGTTGAAAAATAAAAGATATCATTCCACCACAACAACTATCCTACCCTTGTTAGGCATAGGGAGATATTTTTCGGTGCCTTAGATATGTGAAAGATTTGTTGTCTTATGAGCCCAAAATTCACAATATTATAAAAGTTATAATCTATGGGATTTATAATATTTCTTAAGTGTTATTAGAAATATGTTCCAATCAATAATTAATCTCTACACTCGTAGAGTGATATCTAATGTTACTATTTAGGAAATATCCAAACAACTTCCTATTGATGTCCATATAGGGAACACTTCTTTAATATCATTTATCTACTAGTAGTGAGAGAAATTTCGTGGGGGAGATACATTAATAAGTGAAATTTTAGTCTTTATGATGGATTATTATGAATTGGTCTTTGGCATGGATTGTATTTCCTTTGTCTGTGACCAAATTTACTATCACCATAATCATGTTTGATACCTACACAGTGATGGAATGATATTCTCATTTTGTGTAAAGAGATATATCAAGGAGAGACAAGATTGTTCTATGAGATGGAGGGTGTTACCCATGACCTAAAATTTTGGAAAATATCCCATAGTGTAGTATTATTTTAAGTCATATAGGTTCTTTCATTTGTGGATGATTCTATAGAAATATTCCACAGGGACATTCCAGGACAACCTATGTGTTGGGATATGATGTTTTTCATAAATTTTAATCCCTATACTTTTAATGTATCTTCATTGGCATATCAGATATCCTATATAGTGGTTCAAGGGGTTGGGATGTAATTACATGACCTTCAAGTGAAGGGTTTCATTTGACCCTATGTGTCCCCATTGGGAAACTCTAGTTTTGTTCATGAAAAAGGAAAATAGTAGATTTTGGATCTGTTTGAATTATCATTACCTAAACCATTCCTTGATAAGGAACATGTACCCCTTTACAACGATTTATGAACTCTTTGAGTAGTTACAAGGTTTGATATTATTCTTCATGATCGATCTCATGTCTGAATACTACCAGTTGAGTGTTTTGTAGGTTGATATTTCAATGATGGAATTCTAATTTTGATATAGACACTACGAGTTCATATTGATTCCTATTGGTGTGAAAAACACCCCCTCATGTTTTTGGATTTGAAGAACCAGTTTCTGTAGTAATACCTAGATCATTTTATGGTTATCTTAATCTAAAAAAAATACTTATGTACTTTTCATATGAGGGGAGAATATAGAGTGATTGAGGATGGTCTTTCACCTTCATTGGAAGAACTAGTTGTATGGGATGCTATCAAAGGTACAATTCTGGATACATGAGTTTCACTATCAAGGGAATTTCATTTACGATCATGGTTTATCAATATACACAACAACATTCTATTTAGTTATTTCTTAGGAGACACCCAATAGAATGTCAGGTGTGTAGAAAATTCTTGGTTTGGAAGGGGTACTCTAGATAGTTAGTGGAGGGCATCTCTATAATTGTATGTTGAGTCAATAATGTTTTCCTAATGACTTTTCTATTCCTTCATACATGGTGGAGATTTTTGAGTCATTATAGTTTCCTTATGACTATACAATTTCACATGTTTTGAAAATCACAAACACATTATCTCAAGGTAAATCCCTTCTTTACCATGTGTTTTACTTCTATAAAGAAAAAATTTCCTTCCCCGAGAAAATTTATCCTTACCATGTTTTCATTGTACATATAATAATTTTTCCAAGTGTAAAATTTGGTTTATAACCAACACCTCATAATCCTATAAATATTTAGATATGAAGAATTCTATTTTAGGATCTAAATTCACAGAAATCTAAATACGATCTCTTTGGAGTACTAAATTTGAATTCTGATATACGAATTCTGGTTATGAACTCTTCTGAGTTCTGACTCTAAATTATGAATATGAATTCTTGTTATGAACTCTTCTGAGTTCTGACTCCAAATTCCGAATAACAATTCTGGTTACGAACTCTTCTAAGTTATTACTCTGACTTCTCTGAATTCAAACTCAAAACCATTCTAAGTTCTGACTCTGAATTATCATGAACTTTGACTCTGAACTTTGTATGTTCTAGTTCCGAATTCTTGTGAATCAAGATTCCGAATTTCCTTGAAATTAAGACTCCATAATTCTATAGAGTTCAGGTTCAAAATTCCTAGAAAACAGAATCCAAATATCCTTATATTATAGACTCCGAATTTATTTTTTGTTAGACTCCGAACATTCATTTTCTCACATTCCGAATATTGTATTTTAGTTATGTACCAATATTTTTTCTTAAACTTGTGTGGTTATAAAATGATGTTGTTCTTTCTGTTACTAACGAAAGGTTGTTTGAGTGACACGTGTACAGGTCCCTCCAAAATTCAAGGGAAAATATGTCTGTTGGAGGAGGGATCTAACCATTGAAGTCATGCCTATAAATAAGATCTTATTAGAAAGAGCTCTAGACATTATGTCTTTTAATACTTTTGGACAACTTTTTGATCTGAAATGATTTCTAGAGAGAGATACTTTCAATATTAGTGTGTACTGAACTTTTGGTTCAGATTTTCGTTGTGTGACTCTGATTATTGCAGTGTACCATCAAGGGCTTCCGGGGATAGGAAGATAGAGGTTCCGACTACCTTGATGTTGAGGGAATCCTTGCTGAGAAATACTGATGTGCAAACTACCTTGATGTTGAGGGCTTGCGGGGATATCAAGACCGATACAAATTTTTATATCGAGGGCATACCATGGTTTGGGTAAGACAGACTTTCTTGAATGTATAAATCAAGAGACCTTTATCCAAGGTTGTTGGTTACCATTATCTTCAGGTTAACATATTTACTACTTGTTACTTGTCTTGTTTCATGTTTTCAGCTTTATTTTATTTGTAAAGGTAAGAATAACTATCTTATTCTTCCTTATACTTGTACTCTGATTTATATAGAACCTATACGATTTAAGGTCGAATCATTACCTTTGTAAAACATTATTATGTTTCATTTTCTTGAACCATCTTTCTAGATTCACATTCTCGGAATCATTTTTCCTAAATTAAGCTATTGCGTAGAACATAGTGGTTTTGTGTATTACATTGTTTAATCTTAATAAACATAACAATATTTAAAAGAGCCAAACAAATTTTCTAAAAGTATACAATTCTCCCTATGTCTTGTATTTCAAGAAGCTCTAGATAATTTATTCAGAATCATTATTATTTCGATCAATCCTTTGGTATTATAGAGTATATCATACTCACATACCATATCAATAATTGGTATCAGACCAGGTGAACTTGAATCCCGAACCAATCTGACAATTGGCTTCAGAATTTTGGTACAATCTGATTTAATATCACGATTAGATTCAGAACAATATTTGTCTTATTATTTTCCGAAATCTGTTTTTCAGACTCAAAATTTCTGACTCAAAATTTCAGACTCAATTTTTTCGTAGAGATAATCTTATTCTAAATTTTCCTTTCTTATGAATATATTCCTTCTTTACTAACTTTTATTACTAACATGTTTTTGTGGAATGATTTTTCTATAAGATTAGAGGAATCAATGTTGGTTCCATAGATAATCTCAAGCCAACATGACCACATATTGTTGATTGAAATTATTAATAATATTAGAGAGATCGCAAGGAGACTTTAATTATCAATTCTGGTATTGATATTTTTTGTATGTTTACTAGAGGATATAAAGTCCATGACAAGGAAGTTAGTACCTTCACCAATCAAGAAAAGATTGAATATCAACTTAATTATAAGGTATGCAATACTATGCTTTTCTTCATCGCATGCATGCTTATTTTATTGCATGGTTATGTTCAGTAGGCACAGACGATCACAATGGAGGCTTTGGCTTCGAAAATGGTGGTCGGGAACTCGAAATAGGTCGTCGGGAAGGCGCCTGGTTCAGCGGGGCTCGCGGGTGGCTTCGGCTCGAGCTCGAGGTGGAAGACGAGCCACGGCCGTCGGATCAGGCTATGGAGATTCATTGGACGGCTGGATCAGATCGCGGCGCGCGGCAGATGAATCATGCGGCGCAGATCAATCGCGCGATGAGACGGACGGCTCAGATCTGTCCCGGGTGAAAAATGCGCGTCCCACATCGAAACTTTCCGCGGATTTTCCGCGGTTTATTACCATGCCGCTGCCCGCAACTCCTCAGTTGCACTTCTCCCCTCCCGGTGCCGCCCCGCACCGGGTTCTCTCTGCGGGCGCGCTCTGCGCCCACTCATGCCTCCTGCGGGCGCGCCACTGGCGCCCACTATGCTCCCTGTGACACTCCGGGCGTGCCCCTGGCGCCCATGCGGTTGTCTTGGGTGCGCCCTGCCGCAAGGATGCTGCCCTGGCCTTGAGGGTTCCCCATGGGCGTGGTGACCTTGAGTCCCACATGTGCCTTGGGTGATGACCCTCGGCTGGCCTCCTTGGTGGCCTAGTTTTTGCAACAAAAACACTATGTCCTTTGTTAAACAAAGTGACCAAGTGTAACATGCCAAGTGCCACATCTTCAACTTCTTATCCATCCTCCCTTATTCATATCTTCTATTCTTCTTAAGAATTCCTCCAATTCTTCCTCAACATTTAATCTTCACTTAGGAGTGACATTCAAAAGGTTCATCTTCATCAACCGAGCTCCTGAATCACTTAAATTATTCAAAGTGCTTCATTGATCTAATCAGAGATCAATTGGATCAACTTCAAATTCTCATGCACTAAGAGTTAGTACATGGACTTCATTAAACCACTTCATCCACTTAGAAGTAGTGAATGGATCATCTTGCTTCTTCAACTCCTCATGCATTGTCACTACAATGCATGATCTTCTAATCATGTTGTGACTTTGTATCCAGTTGATACAAGTTCTATGAACTTAAAGAACAGCTCCACAATCGTCTGATTTTCTTAGAGAATGTTTCAACCATCATCTCCTATGCCACTTAGTGAATCGCCTAAGTGACATGCCTCTTAGTATCATGGCCATTATCCTTCATCACCATCACTATCACATCCTTTGACATTCACATCTTGACTCCTTGACATCCATTCATTCCAAGACAACTTTATGCCTCATTGACAACAAATGCAACACAACCATTGAAACTTTGTGCCTCTTTTCCAGTGCAAGGAAAACATCTTTTATTATTATCATAAAGATTTCTTTCTCAGAAAGGCTTCTCTGCAATTCTTCAGCAGTGTCTTCATATCTTTCATTGCAAAGAGAAACGGTTTCATCTTTAGCCTTCACCAGCTTTCTGAGAGTGTTGGTTATGCCAACCCTTTTTGCCAATTGATCTTCCAGAGAATTGGCTTCATCTTCTAGCTGTAATTTTTCTTCTTGAAGATCAAGGAGGCCTGTAGCTATACACATTGAAATTTCCTTGGGGACTCTCTTCTGAAGATATTTGATTGCATTTAGAAGATCATTGTTCCTTCCATCTTCATCACAGCTAGAGAAGGCTTCATCAGAAGAATGATAAAAGGAATTGTCATCTGATGTGACTTTCACATTTCTTTCCATAGAAGGAGTTTCTCTGATTGCAGTAACCTTCTTCCTCATCTTCTTGGCCTGTTTCTTCTTTCTATTTTTCTGAGTCTTGGCAGATATCTCCATTTGAGGCTGGTCACTCATTTCCTCAAATCTGCACTTCATAAAGACTCCCTTGGATCTTTTAGAGGTAACCTCCCTCTGATACCAATTGAAGTGCCCAGATCAGTGTGAATCACTGAGAGGGGGAGGGGGTGAATCAGTGATCCCTTAAAACTTTTTACTAATTGATTCTTAATCAATTAAACCTCTATGGCTGGTTAAAGCCTCGATCCACTCTTCTTGTATCTCTCAACCTTTCCCGAATGATGCAGTAATGAAAAGGCACAGGACACAAGGATTTACAAGGTTCGGCACCAAAGGCCTACATCCTTGCCATGCTCTCCCAGCATGGATTCTCCCATTATAATCTGTTAGTATTACAATGGTCGATACAGCTTCCCACCGTATCTCTCCTGAGTCCCACAGGAGGGTCTTTATACTACGTCCCACAGTGTTACCAGAGTCCCACTGGCCTGCTCCAGAATCCCACTGAAGACTTCTTCTCCCTGAGTCCCACAGGGTCTTCTCTTGGCTCCTCGAGTCACACGAGTAGCTCTTCTTCACTTTAAGTTCTTCAAGTATCCTCAGCAGTCTGGGATAAAGACTGCTGGCCTTGCTCTGTACCTCTGATCACTTGTGATGATCAGGTCTTCTCGTCTAGCTCAGGATTTATCTCCTTCTTCTCAGGATGACCTGGCTTCTCTCCAATTACTGAATGCTCAGACAAATAATAACTTTATCTTCGGTCTGGTCCAGTCTCAGTTTCACTTCAACTTCATGCACTGAATGCATGGCATCACAATATCTTCAAGATCTTCTGGTCTTGGACTCCTCAGATGCACACCACTGATTTAGCACTGTTCACGTGTGCACGTGCATGCATGCATGCATGCACTCCCCTTATTTTCTTCCTGGTGCAGTAAACCCACAAAGGGTGTAGTCACTTTAAGCACACACCTTCTCCACAATCTTCACACACTTTATTCAATTTTCATACACACTTAGAGTGTGTTCTACTTTAGTGTGGGTCTTGTTCTTCTTCAAAGTGTGCACATCACTTTGTACACACTAAGGTTCGGCCTCTTCTTGTCTAGCACACACAACTTGTTTCTTCCTCTTGCACACACACACAATATGTGTTCTTCTTTGTTGTGGTCTTCACTTGGTGCACACAAGCAAATCTTGGTGTAGTTCTTCTTGTTTTCACAAGGCTACGGCCTTTCCCTTCTTTTTGCACACAAGGCACAAAGGCCTCGGCCTTCTATTCTTTCTTCTTGCACATACACTGCCCGTAGGGTCTCTTCTTCTTCACTTGGCACTCAAAGGGTGCAAGGGCTCGGCCTTCTTCCTTCTTTACTGTGCACACACAAGAGGCAAGGCCTCGGGTCTTCTTGTTCACACCTACTGCCCAACTTGCGCAAAGGGGTGCGGCCCTCCTTCACTTCACAGCCGCGCTAATTCCACTGGCCGTGGGTTGCGCAAGCCACAAGGCGCGCAAGTGCAAGGCACAAGCCGCGGGTGTGCAAGCCTTCGAGCGCGCAAGGAGCATGGCACAAGGGCGTGCAAGACCTCGGGTGCAAAGCACCTCGGGATTCAACCGTGGGCGCGCAGAGTGTCGCGGCCCCGGGTTCTTCCTGCCGCGCAAGGATTAGCGCGCAGGGGTCTTCCCCTTTCTTCTTTCACGCAAGGAGTGCGCGAAAGGGACTCAGCCGCGCAAATGGTATTTGCGCGGGGCTTCGGCTTCGCGAGGCACAAGGTGCACGTGGGACTCCTCAAGGTTTCAGCAAGCTTAATGAGAGCCTCGGCCTCTCTTTTTATAGGCAGAGAAACGCCTCGGATCATCCGCGTGGGATATCTTCAAATCCCGAAGATTTCGCATCTTTGAAATCATTCCAATCTTTATTTTCTTTCCACTGTTTCAACGCGGGTTCTCCCTTTTTATTCGGGTTCCTCCACGTGCATGCGACTTAGAACGCATGCACGGACTTCGTCTCTTTTATCCCATGAAAAGGCACGAACCCTCAAGGCCTCGGCAACTTCGTTTGCCTCGGCCTCGACCGAAATTCTCCATCTGTTGCATGCATGCCTTTTTTATTGCATGATCGTGTTCATGGAGGCCAGACGATCTCACTGGAGGCTTCGGATTCAGAAACGATGGCCGGGAACTCGAGATATGTCGTCGGGATGCCTCTGGTTCAGCGGCTGCTCGCGGGTGGCTTCGGGGAGACCTCGGACGAGCTCGAGGTAGAGGAAGAGGTGGGAGCCGTCGGATCGGGCATTTGAATATCCTCGGACGGCCGCGATCAGGAGATCTCGCGCGGGATGCGATGAGCGGCTGTGATCAGCCGCGCGATGAGTCGGACGGCCTGGATGCGATCCGGGTGAAAAATGCGCGTCCCACATCGAATCCGCGGCCGGTTTTTCCGCGCTATATAAGCCTGGCGCTCCCTCAACCCGCCAGTTGAATCTCCTCCCCTCTCGGTGCCGCCCCGCACCGAGTTCTTCCTGCGGGCGCGCTCTGCGCCCACTCTGCTCCTCGCGGGCGCGCTCCTAGCGCCCGCTATGCACACACCGGGTGCGCGGGCTTCACCACCGCGTGCCCTGCGCTCCTCCGGGCGTGCCCCAGGCGCCCATGCGGTGTCCTGCGGGTGCGCTCCTGCCTCAAGGGATGCTGCCCTGGCCTTGAGGGTTCCCCATGGGCGTGGTGACCTTGAGTCCCACAAGTGCCTTGGGTGATGACCCTCGGCTGGCCTCCTTGGTGGCCAATTTTTTTTTGGCAAAGTAAAGAATAATACTTTGTCAAATACAAAGTTCTTCCATAAGTTCAAGCCAAATGCCACATTCCAAGCCATCTTCTTCCCATCTCTATTCTTCTTCTTCTTAGAATTCCTCCATACTTCTTAAACAAATGTTCATCACTTAGGAATGGAAATTCTTGAAGGTTCTTCATCTTCAACCGAACTCCTGAATCACTTAAATTATTCAAAGTGCTTCATTGATCTAATCAGAGATCAATTGGGGCTTCTTCTAATTCTCATGCACTAAGTAATAGTGCATGGACTTCTTCAGCTCACTTCATCCACTTAGGAGGTGTGGATGGATCATCTTCCTCTTCTCATGCATTGTCAATACAATGCATGGTCTTCTAAAGCTTGTTGTGACATTGTATCCAGTTGATACAAGTTCTTGGAACTTTAAAGATCAGTTCAACAATCGTCTGATGTTCTTAGAGAATGTTTCAACCATCATCTCCTATGTCACTTAGTGAATCTCCTAAGTGACATGCATCTTAGTACTATGGCCATTCTCCTTCACCACCAACACCATCACTACCTTTGTCATTCACATCTTGACATTCCCTGACTTCCATTCATTCCAAGACAACTTCATGCCTCATTGACAACAAATGCAACACAATGCACTTCAATCTCCCCCTTTGTATTTGTTGTCAATACACTCCTTTAGCACATATGAATGGGTCAATATGTGTGCCAATATTTTCTCCCCCTTATTGGCAATCAAATGCAAAGGTGTGGTGTGGTACTCTTTCAAAGATCTCTTCCTCCCTTGTAAAAAGTATCTTCTTGAAAAACACTAGGAGAGGGATGATGTCACATGTTCACTTGAGCAATGAACCTTTAGTAAATCAGCTCTAAGTCTACTTGGGCTAACCCGGTGTAGAAAACAAGAGTGATATGACCAAGGAATTCAAAGCTGTCCATAATTCTCTACACATGTGAGATCATTCTTAGGGGTTTGAAATTTTTCAGATATAACAATGAATTTGCTAAATCCTGCACAACTTCACAAAACTCATTAGAAAGTTCAGGTGCAAAGATAAAGCTCCCCCTTTCATCCATTTTGTCTTCAATCCATACTCCCCCTTAATTGACAAGATAAACTCAATTAAGAAACAAGGGAT
The DNA here is from genome assembly GCA_963277665.1 of Viscum album. Lineage (NCBI taxonomy): Eukaryota > Viridiplantae > Streptophyta > Magnoliopsida > Santalales > Viscaceae > Viscum > Viscum album. Next base: position 606,380,065 of record OY728122.1, read on the forward strand.
GAAAGTATGATTGGAATACCTTCACTTTTCTCAAGATGGTATTAATCTCAGAATCCCATCTTCTTCAGATTGGCTCCCCCTCAAGGGGTGCACTCTATTCTGTCCAAACCATCCTCCAGCTGAGAATGATCATCATCTTCAATTCCCTGCAATGTCAGCACATGTAAATACCAATAGTATAAGGGAATAAGATGGAACCTCCTTGGTTCATCAATGTGAACAACAAGGTTGAGAAGATTCTCTCAACCGAGATGTCCCATTTTCACCAGTCTTCACACTTGCACATTTGAGCTTCATTGATGATTGTGCTGGTGTGGTTCTCAAAACATCTTCATGTGAAACCTTCTTCTTCCCCTTTGCTTTAGCAAATGCCAGAGCTTCATCTTCAGCTCTTTGTAGTTCTCTGGCAAGTTGCAACTGATGTGGCCATATGACAAGTAAATCATTTGGAAGTGTGGCCTCAGTTCTGGAAGTTCCACATGGTTCTTTTGATGCTGTCAAGCTACCTCTCTTAGGCAACTTGTTTTCAATCAATCCCTTCTGCTTCTTCTGGATTGATTGTCTGTTTGAGTCCAGTCTGCCTCTATTGAATTTCATGACTTCTTTACAAAGATCCATGATATGCCCTTTCTTTCCACAGTAGAAGAATTTTTTCTTGGTGGTCCTTCTAGATGTCTCACCCTTCTTGGATTTCAATTCCAAGGACTTCTCTTCATTCTTCAAGCTCTTCTTGGGAGAATCTTCCACTTTCTTCTGCTTGCTTCCCAAGGAATCTCTCTGAGCCAGGTTCTGTGATCTTTTCTTCTTCTGAGCTCTGGATACAGTTGTATATTGACATGTATCTTTTTGTTGACCACTTTTGCAATCATCCCAGATGTTGTCAAGTAATCCAAATCTATTAGCAGTAAACAGATGTCTCTGGACCTGTGGATGTTGCTTCCTTCCTTCTGGCTTGCTCCCCCTAGGCATGGGCTTCCTCTGTGCTTTGGCACTCAGTGGATTGTACCAACAATCCTTTGCACAATGCCCATACTTATTACAACACCAGCATTGACCCACAAATCTTGACCTCTTGAGTCCTTCTGATTGTTGGGTACTTTTCTTGACTTGTTGTGCTGCTTCAGGAGAGCTCTGCTTCTTTACTGTCTTCATCCATATTTGTTTGGAATTATTCTTCCATCCTACACTTTTAGTAGAAACACTATTAGAAGCATTAGTACAAGATGGGATGGATGGTACCTTCTTTCTAGAAGTTGTTGCACTTTCACAAGAGGATGTCTTTCTTTTAGAATCATCCTGCTCAATGCATACTTGAGTAGCAACATTTCTTCTTCCAGCTGACTGGGAGGATTCCGCTTTAGGTGATTGCTGATTTTTCAATATCACCTCTAGTTCCAAGCATTTCATATTGAGGGAGTTCTTCTCATCCTCAATAGTTCTTAGCCTTCCTTCCCATTTCTCTTCCAGCTGCTTTATCTGGTCTTCATGCACCTTTTTCATTTCAAGCAATGAGTTGTCCAGCTCCTTCACCCTTTTGACTTTGTCTTCTAGTCGAGCATCCCTGACAACCATTGAAACTTTGTTCCTCTTTTCCAGTGCATGGACAACATCTTTGATCATTATCATAAAGATGTCTTTCTCAGAAAGGCTTCTTTGCAATTCTTCAGCTGTGTCTTCATATCTTTCATTGCAAAGGGAAACTGTTTCATCTTTGGCATTCACCAGCCTTCTGAGAGTGTTGGTTATGCCAACCCTTTTAGCCAGCTGATCTTCCATAGCATTGGCTTCTTCTTCTAACTGTGATTTTTCTTCATGAAGATCATGGATGCCTGTAGCTATACACTTTGCCACTTCCATGGGAACTGTCTTCTGAAGATATTTGAGTGCACTCTGAAGATCATTCATTGTTTCAACTTCATCACAGCTAGGACAGGCTTTCTTCATCTTCTTGGCCTGTTTCTTCTTTCTATTTTTCTGAGTCTTGGCAGATATCTCCATTTGAGGCTGGTCACTCATTTCCTCAAATCTGCACTTCATAAAGACTCCCTTGGATCTTTTAGAGGTAACCTCCCTCTGATACCAATTGAAGTGCCCAGATCGGTGTGAATCACTGAGAGGGGGAGGGGGTGAATCAGTGATCCCTTAAAACTTTTTACTAATTGATTCTTAATCAATTAAACCTCTATGGCTGGTTAAAGCCTCGATCCACTCTTCTTGTATCTCTCAACCTTTCCCGAATGATGCAGTAATGAAAAGGCACAGGACACAAGGATTTACAAGGTTCGGCACCAAAGGCCTACATCCTTTCCATGCTCTCCCAGCATGGATTCTCCCATTATAATCTGTTAGTATTACAATGGTCGATACAGCTTCCCACCGTATCTCTCTTGAGTCCCACAGGTGGGTCTTTATACTGCGTCCCACAGTGTTACCAGAGTCCCACTGGCCTGCTCCAGAATCCCACTGAAGACTTCTTCTCCCTGAGTCCCACAGGGTCTTCTCTTGGCTCCTCGAGTCACACGAGTAGCTCTTCTTCACTTTAAGTTCTTCAAGTATCCTCAGCAGTCTGGGATAAAGACTGCTGGCCTTGCTCTGTACCTCTGATCACTTGTGATGATCAGGTCTTCTCGTCTAGCTCAGGATTTATCTCCTTCTTCTCAGGATGACCTGGCTTCTCTCCAATTACTGAATGCTCAGACAAATAATATCTTTATCTTCGGTCTGGTCCAGTCTCAGTTTCACTTCAACTTCATGCACTGAATGCATGGCATCACAATATCTTCAAGATCTTCTGGTCTTGGACTCCTCAGATGCACACCACTGATTTAGCACTGTTCACGTGTGCACGTGCATGCATGCATGCATGCACTCCCCTTATTTTCTTCCTGGTGCAGTAAACCCACAAAGGGTGTAGTCACTTTAAGCACACACCTTCTCCACAATCTTCACACACTTTATTCAATTTTCTTACACACTTAGAGTGTGTTCTACTTTAGTGTGGGTCTTGTTCTTCTTCAAAGTGTGCACATCACTTTGTACACACTAAGGTTCGGCCTCTTCTTGTCTAGCACACACAACTTGTTTCTTCCTCTTGCACACACACACAATATGTGTTCTTCTTTGTTGTGGTCTTCACTTGGTGCACACAAGCAAATCTTGGTGTAGTTCTTCTTGTTTTCACAAGGCTACGACCTTTCCCTTCTTTTTGCACACAAGGCACAAAGGCCTCGGCCTTCTATTCTTTCTTCTTGCACATACACTGCCCGTAGGGTCTCTTCTTCTTCACTTGGCACTCAAAGGGTGCAAGGGCTCGACCTTCTTCCTTCTTTACTGTGCACACACAAGAGGCAAGGCCTCAGGTCTTCTTGTTCACACCTACTGCCCAACTTGCGCAAAGGGGTGCGGCCCTCCTTCACTTCACAGCCGCGCTAATTCCACTGGCCGTGTGTTGCGCAAGCCACAAGGCGCGCAAGTGCAAGGCACAAGCCGCGGGTGTGCAAGCCTTCGAGCGCGCAAGGAGCACGGCACAAGGGCGTGCAAGACCTCGGGTGCAAAGCACCTCGGGCTTCAACCGTGGGCGCGCAGAGTGTCGCGGCCCCGGGTTCTTCCTGCCGCGCAAGGATTAGCGCGCAGGGGTCTTCCCCTTTCTTCTTTCACGCAAGGAGTGCGCGAAAGGGACTCAGCCGCGCAAATGGTATTTGCGCGGGGCTTCGGCTTCGCGAGGCACAAGGTGCACGCGGGACTCCTCAAGGTTTCAGCAAGCTTAATGAGAGCCTCAGCCTCTCTTTTTATAGGCAGAGAAACACCTCGGATCATCCGCGTGGGATATCTTCAAATCCCGAAGATTTCGCATCTTTGAAATCTTTCCAATCTTTATTTTCTTTCCACTGTTTCAACGCGGGTTCTCCCTTTTTATTCGGGTTCCTCCACGTGCATGCGACTTAGAACGCATGCACGGACTTCGTCTCTTTTATCCCATGCAAAGGCACGAACCCTCAAGACCTCGGCAACTTCGTTTGCCTCGGCCTCGACCGAAATTCTCCATCTGTTGCATGCATGCCTTTTTTATTGCACGATCGTGTTCATGGAGGCCAGACGATCTCACTGGAGGCTTCGGATTCAGAAACGATGGCCGGGAACTCGAGATATGTCGTCGGGATGCCTCTGGTTCAGCGGCTGCTCGCGGGTGGCTTCGGGGAGACCTCGGACGAGCTCGAGGTAGAGGGCGAGGTGGGAGCCGTCGGATCCGGCATTTGAATATCCTCGGACGGCCGCGATCAGGAGATCTCGCGCGGGATGCGATGAGCGGCTGTGATCAGCCGCGCGATGAGTCGGACGGCCTGGATGCGCTCCGGGTGAAAAATGCGCGTCCCACATCGAATCCGCGGCCGGTTTTTCCGCGCTATATAAGCCTGGCGCTCCCTCAACCCGCCAGTTGAATCTCCTCCCCTCTCGGTGCCGCCCCGCACCGAGTTCTTCCTGCGGGCGCGCTCTGCGCCCACTCTGCTCCTCGCGGGCGCGCTCCTAGCGCCCACTATGCACACACCGGGTGCGCGGGCTTCACCACCGCGTGCCCTGCGCTCCTCCGGGCGTGCCCCAGGCGCCCATGCGGTGTCCTGCGGGTGCGCTCCTGCCTCAAGGGATGCTGCCCTGGCCTTGAGGGTTCCCCATGGGCATGGTGACCTTGAGTCCCACAAGTGCCTTGGGTGATGACCCTCGGCTGGCCTCCTTGGTGGCCAGTTTTTTTTTGGCAAAGTAAAGAATAATACTTTGTCAAATACAAAGTTCTTCCATAAGTTCAAGCCAAATGCCACATTCCAAGCCATCTTCTTCCCATCTCTATTCTTCTTCTTCTTAGAATTCCTCCATACTTCTTAAACAAATGTTCATCACTTAGGAATGGAAATTCTTGAAGGTTCTTCATCTTCAATCGAACTCCTGAATCACTTAAATTATTCAAAGTGCTTCATTGATCTAATCAGAGATCAATTGGGGCTTCTTCTAATTCTCATGCACTAAGTAATAGTGCATGGACTTCTTCAGCTCACTTCATCCACTTAGGAGGTGTGGATGGATCATCTTCCTCTTCTCATGCATTGTCAATACAATGCATGGTCTTCTAAAGCTTGTTGTGACATTGTATCCAGTTGATACAAGTTCTTGGAACTTTAAAGATCAGTTCAACAATCGTCTGATGTTCTTAGAGAATGTTTCAACCATCATCTCCTATGTCACTTAGTGAATCTCCTAAGTGACATGCATCTTAGTACTATGGCCATTCTCCTTCACCACCAACACCATCACTACCTTTGTCATTCACATCTTGACATTCCCTGACTTCCATTCATTCCAAGACAACTTCATGCCTCATTGACAACAAATGCAACACAATGCACTTCAATCTCCCCCTTTGTATTTGTTGTCAATACACTCCTTTAGCACATATGAATGGGTCAATATGTGTGCCAATATTTTCTCCCCCTTATTGGAAATCAAATGCAAAGGTGTGGTGTGGTACTCTTTCAAAGATCTCTTCCTCCCTTGTAAAAAGTATCTTCTTGAAAAACACTAGGAGAGGGATGATGTCACATGTTCACTTGAGCAATGAACCTTTAGTAAATCAGCTCTAAGTCTACTTGGGCTAACCCGGTGTAGAAAACAAGAGTGATATGACCAAGGAATTCAAAGCTGTCCATAATTCTCTACACATGTGAGATCATGCTTAGGGGTTTGAAATTTTTCAGATATAACAATGAATTTGCTAAATCCTGCACAACTTCACAAAACTCATTAGAAAGTTCAGGTGCAAAGATAAAGCTCCCCCTTTCATCCATTTTGTCTTCAATCCATACTCCCCCTTAATTGACAAGATAAACTCAATTAAGAAACAAGGGATGAAAGTATGATTGGAATACCTTCACTTTTCTCAAGATGGTATTAATCTCAGAATCCCATCTTCTTCAGATTGGCTCCCCCTCAAGGGGTGCACTCTATTCTGTCCAAACCATCCTCCAGCTGAGAATGATCATCATCTTCAATTCCCTGCAATGTCAGCACATGTAAATACCAATAGTATAAGGGAATAAGATGGAACCTCCTTGGTTCATCAATGTGAACAACAAGGTTGAGAAGATTCTCTCAACCGAGATGTCCCATTTTCACCAGTCTTCACACTTGCACATTTGAGCTTCATTGATGATTGTGCTGGTGTGGTTCTCAAAACATCTTCATGTGAAACCTTCTTCTTCCCCTTTGCTTTAGCAAATGCCAGAGCTTCATCTTCAGCTCTTTGTAGTTCTCTGGCAAGTTGCAACTGATGTGGCCATATGACAAGTAAATCATTTGGAAGTGTGGCCTCAGTTCTGGAAGTTCCACATGGTTCTTTTGATGCTGTCAAGCTACCTCTCTTAGGCAACTTGTTTTCAATCAATCCCTTCTGCTTCTTCTGGATTGATTGTCTGTTTGAGTCCAGTCTGCCTCTATTGAATTTCATGGCTTCTTTACAAAGATCCATGATATGCCCTTTCTTTCCACAGTAGAAGCATTTTTTCTTGGTGGTCCTTCTAGATGTCTCACCCTTCTTGGATTTCAATTCCAAGGACTTCTCTTCATTCTTCAAACTCTTCTTGGGAGCATCTTCCACTTTCTTCTGCTTGCTTCCCAAGGAATCTCTCTGAGCCAGGTTCTGTGATCTTTTCTTCTTCTGAGCTCTGGATACAGTTGGAGATTGACATGTATCTTTTTGTTGACCACTTTTGCAATCATCCCAGATGTTGTCAAGTAATCCAAATCTATTAGCAGTAAACAGATGTCTCTGGACCTGTGGATGTTGCTTCCTTCCTTCTGGCTTGCTCCCCCTAGGCATGGGCTTCCTCTGTGCTTTGGCACTCAGTGGATTGTACCAACAATCCTTTGCACAATGCCCATACTTATTACAACACCAGCATTGACCCACAAATCTTGACCTCTTGAGTCCTTCTGATTGTTGGGTACTTTTCTTGACTTGTTGTGCTGCTTCAGGAGAGCTCTGCTTCTTTACTGTCTTCATCCATATTTGTTTGGAATTATTCTTCCATCCTACACTTTTAGTAGAAACACTATTAGAAGCATTAGTACAAGATGGGATGGATGGTACCTTCTTTCTAGAAGTTGTTGCACTTTCACAAGAGGATGTCTTTCTTTTAGAATCATCCTGCTCAATGCATACTTGAGTAGCAACATTTCTTCTTCCAGCTGACTGGGAGGATTCCGCTTTAGGTGATTGCTGATTTTTCAATATCACCTCTAGTTCCAAGCATTTCATATTGAGGGAGTTCTTCTCATCCTCAATAGTTCTTAGCCTTCCTTCCCATTTCTCTTCCAGCTGCTTTATCTGGTCTTCATGCACCTTTTTCATTTCAAGCAATGAGTTGTCCAGCTCCTTCACCCTTTTGACTTTGTCTTCTAGTTGAGCATCCCTGACAACCATTGAAACTTTGTTCCTCTTTTCCAGTGCATGGACAACATCTTTGATCATTATCATAAAGATGTCTTTCTCAGAAAGGCTTCTTTGCAATTCTTCAGCTGTGTCTTCATATCTTTCATTGCAAAGGGAAACTGTTTCATCTTTGGCATTCACCAGCCTTCTGAGAGTGTTGGTTATGCCAACCCTTTTAGCCAGCTGATCTTCCATAGCATTGGCTTCTTCTTCTAACTGTGATTTTTCTTCATGAAGATCATGGATGCCTGTAGCTATACACTTTTCCACTTCCATGGGAACTGTCTTCTGAAGATATTTGAGTGCACTCTGAAGATCATTCATTGTTTCAACTTCATCACAGCTAGGACAGGCTTTCTTCATCTTCTTGGCCTGTTTCTTCTTTCTATTTTTCTGAGTCTTGGCAGATATCTCCATTTGAGGCTGGTCACTCATTTCCTCAAATCTTCACTTCATAAAGACTCCCTTAGATCTTTTAGAGGTAACCTCCCTCTGATACCAATTGAAGTGCCCAGATCAGTGTGAATCACTGAGAGGGGGAGGGGGTGAATCAGTGATCCCTTAAAACTTTTTACTAATTGATTCTTAATCAATTAAAACTCTATGGCTGGTTAAAGCCTCGATCCACTCTTCTTGTATCTCTCAACCTTTCCCGAATGATGCAGTAATGAAAAGGCACAGGACACAAGGATTTACAAGGTTCGGCACCAAAGGCCTACATCCTTGCCATGCTCTCCCAGCATGGATTCTCCCATTATAATCTGTTAGTATTACAATGGTCGATACAGCTTCCCACCGTATCTCTCTTGAGTCCCATAGGAGGGTCTTTATACTGCGTCCCACAGTGTTACCAGAGTCCCACTGGCCTGCTCCAGAATCCCACTGAAGACTTCTTCTCCCTGAGTCCCACATGGTCTTCTCTTGGCTCCTCGAGTCACACGAGTAGCTCTTCTTCACTTTAAGTTCTTCAAGTATCCTCAGCAGTCTGGGATAAAGACTGCTGGCCTTGCTCTGTACCTCTGATCACTTGTGATGATCAGGTCTTCTCGTCTAGCTCAGGATTTATCTCCTTCTTCTCAGGATGACCTGGCTTCTCTCCAATTACTGAATGCTCAGACAAATAATATCTTTATCTTCGGTCTGGTCCAGTCTCAGTTTCACTTCAACTTCATGCACTGAATGCATGGCATCACAATATCTTCAAGATCTTCTGGTCTTGGACTCCTCAGATGCACACCACTGATTTAGCACTGTTCACGTGTGCACGTGCATGCATGCATGCATGCACTCCCCTTATTTTCTTCCTGGTGCAGTAAACCCACAAAGGGTGTAGTCACTTTAAGCACACACCTTCTCCACAATCTTCACACACTTTATTCAATTTTCTTACACACTTAGAGTGTGTTCTACTTTAGTGTGGGTCTTGTTCTTCTTCAAAGTGTGCACATCACTTTGTACACACTAAGGTTCGGCCTCTTCTTGTCTAGCACACACAACTTGTTTCTTCCTCTTGCACACACACACAATATGTGTTCTTCTTTGTTGTGGTCTTCACTTGGTGCACACAAGCAAATCATGGTGTAGTTCTTCTTGTTTTCACAAGGCTACGACCTTTCCCTTCTTTTTGCACACAAGGCACAAAGGCCTCGGCCTTCTATTCTTTCTTCTTGAACATACACTGCCCGTAGGGTCTCTTCTTCTTCACTTGGCACTCAAAGGGTGCAAGGGCTCGACCTTCTTCCTTCTTTACTGTGCACACACAAGAGGCAAGGCCTCGGGTCTTCTTGTTCACACCTACTGCCCAACTTGCGCAAAGGGGTGCGGCCCTCCTTCACTTCACAGCCGCGCTAATTCCACTGGCCGTGGGTTGCGCAAGCCACAAGGCGCGCAAGTGCAAGGCACAAGCCGCGGGTGTGCAAGCCTTCGAGCGCGCAAGGAGCACGGCACAAGGGCGTGCAAGACCTCGGGTGCAAAGCACCTCGGGCTTCAACCGTGGGCGCGCAGAGTGTCGCGGCCCCGGGTTCTTCCTGCCACGCAAGGATTAGTGCGCAGGGGTCTTCCCCTTTCTTCATTCACGCAAGGAGTGCGCGAAAGGGACTCAGCCGCGCAAATGGTATTTGCGCGGGGCTTCGGCTTCGCGAGGCACAAGGTGCACGCGGGACTCCTCAAGGTTTCAGCAAGCTTAATGAGAGCCTCGGCCTCTCTTTTTATAGGCAGAGAAACGCCTCGGATCATCCGCGTGGGATATCTTCAAATCCCGAAGATTTCGCATCTTTGAAATCTTTCCAATCTTTATTTTCTTTCCACTGTTTCAACGCGGGTTCTCCCTTTTTATTCGGGTTCCTCCACGTGCATGCGACTTAGAACGCATGCACGGACTTCGTCTCTTTTATCCCATGCAAAGGCACGAACCCTCAAGGCCTCGGCAACTTCGTTTGCCTCGGCCTCGACCGAAATTCTCCATCTGTTGCATGCATGCCTTTTTTATTGCATGATCGTGTTCATGGAGGCCAGACGATCTCACTGGAGGCTTCGGATTCAGAAACGATGGCCGGGAACTCGAGATATGTCGTCGGGATGCCTCTGGTTCAGCGGCTGCTCGCGGGTGGCTTCGGGGAGACCTCGGACGAGCTCGAGGTAGAGGACGAGGTGGGAGCCGTCGGATCGGGCATTTGAATATCCTCGGACGGCCGCGATCAGGAGATCTCGCGCGGGATGCGATGAGCGGCTGTGATCAGCCGCGCGATGAGTCGGACGGCCTGGATGCGCTCCGGGTGAAAAATGTGCGTCCCACATCGAATCCGCGGCCGGTTTTTCCGCGCTATATAAGCCTGGCGCTCCCTCAACCCGCCAGTTGAATCTCCTCCCCTCTCGGTGCCGCCCCGCACCGAGTTCTTCCTGCGGGCGCGCTCTGCGCCCACTCTGCTCCTCGCGGGCGCGCTCCTAGCGCCCACTATGCACACACCGGGTGCGCGGGCTTCACCACCGCGTGCCCTGCGCTCCTCCGGGCGTGCCCCAGGCGCCCATGCGGTGTCCTGCGGGTGCGCTCCTGCCTCAAGGGATGCTGCCCTGGCCTTGAGGGTTCCCCATGGGCGTGGTGACCTTGAGTCCCACAAGTGCCTTGGGTGATGACCCTCGGCTGGCCTCCTTGGTGGCCAATTTTTTTTGGCAAAGTAAAGAATAATACTTTGTCAAATACAAAGTTCTTCCATAAGTTCAAGCCAAATGCCACATTCCAAGCCATCTTCTTCCCATCTCTATTCTTCTTCTTCTTAGAATTCCTCCATACTTCTTAAACAAATGTTCATCACTTAGGAATGGAAATTCTTGATGGTTCTTCATCTTCAACCGAACTCCTGAATCACTTAAATTATTCAAAGTGCTTCATTGATCTAATCAGAGATCAATTGGGGCTTCTTCTAATTCTCATGCACTAAGTAATAGTGCATGGACTTCTTCAGCTCACTTCATCCACTTAGGAGGTGTGGATGGATCATCTTCCTCTTCTCATGCATTGTCAATACAATGCATGGTCTTCTAAAGCTTGCTGTGACATTGTATCCAGTTGATACAAGTTCTTGGAACTTTAAAGATCAGTTCAACAATCGTCTGATGTTCTTAGAGAATGTTTCAACCATCATCTCCTATGTCACTTAGTGAATCTCCTAAGTGACATGCATCTTAGTACTATGGCCATTCTCCTTCACCACCAACACCATCACTACCTTTGTCATTCACATCTTGACATTCCCTGACTTCCATTCATTCCAAGACAACTTCATGCCTCATTGACAACAAATGCAACACAATGCACTTCAAAATCTATTAAGGTTTTTATCTAATCCAAATCTAGTGGAAGTGAATCCTAAGAGAATGCATTCAAAAATCTTGCTCGAAGTATGAACAAGATATCTGGACATAGGAACTATCCATCTAGATACAAGAAGAAAGAAAGGAAAGTTAAGAATTATTAAGAAGTCACATGTTATGAATGCAGGATACCTGGACACATAATACCTGATTGTCCAATGATTAAGTGACAGGAAAGAAAGGTAAGGAATTCTTAGAGAAACTGAAATAAGTATTGCAATGATAAAGATATGAAATTATTGAATGCTAATGAAGCCTAGAGTGCCAGTGGCGGTGACTCTTCAGATTAATCTTCATAATATGAATAATCTGGACAGAAGAATTTTGGAATAATATCCAGACTACTGATTGAATATCATTTTTAAAGGATAAGGTAAACATTGTTGAATCAATTACTAATGTATCTTTAAATTCAAATTATAATAATGATAAATATTATAACTCTTCAGATGAGGAGTCATTTTCTAATGAAGATAATATTTTACAAACCTATGAAGATGTTTCTAGGTTTTCCAAACATCTTGAGATTGAGAATTAAAAACTCAAGAAAAAAGAATGATAATGAAAAATATAGGAATACTATTCTTACTAAGGAAACATCATATCCTTATAAAGATCATAATAAGAAAATTTTGATTTCGAAATTATTTCAAAAAGTATTGAGGATGTAAAATCTGAGAAGAATAAACTTTCTAACGATCTAGAAAATGTAATTTCAGAGATAAATGTTTTCAAGACTAGATCTAGTTCCAGAACAAATGTTTTAGAAGACAAGAACTTGGTTATCAAAATGAAATCTGAAATATTTTCCTTCAGGAAATTTTTTTCAAACATTACCTTAGATACGGAAAATTTTGATAAAATTTATTATCAAATCTGACCTCTAAGGAATTGTTCTGGTTTGGGTTATAATGGTTCTAAAATGATTTTTAGTAAAAATAATTTTGATCCTCAAAGTGCTCTATTCAACAATAATTGTCAGTATGGTGGACACTGGTGAATTTTTTTTACTTAAACAAAACTCTGTATTTAGGATTTCATAAAACCTATTTTTCTAAAAAGATGAGGGTGCCTAAAAATTTTCATTGTAAGAATTTCAGATCCAATCAAGTTTGGATTCCAAAAACCTAACATTTTCCTATTTTCAGGAAAATAGTGAAGGTACCAACAGCAATACATGGTACATGGATAGTGCATGTTCCCACCATATGACTAGTAATAAAAACTATTTTGATAATATTATCAATAAGAAAGGAGGAAATGAAAATTTCGGAGACAATGCTCAGGTTGAAATTATTGGTACATGTAACATCGTTATTTTTGGAAAAACATTTATTTCAAATGTTTTATTTGTTAAGGTACTTAATTACAACCTCATTATCATAATCCAATTATTTTATGATGGTTACCTTATGAATTATAGGATTGAAAAGTTCTTAGTAGAGAATTCCACAGAAGAGTTTATTCTTTCTGCCCATAGGAAAGAGAATGCTTACAAAATAAACATGTAATATATTAGGAGCCACGATTTACGTTGCCTTTGTGCAATAGAAGGTCATTTTTGGTTGTGGCATAGATGGTTAGGACCCTGTAACCGTACGATCTAATGCAAGATTTCTAAGAAAAAATAGTTAGGGATCTACTGAAGCTTAGATTGTATTCTTCAAAAGTTTGTGACCATTTACAATATGGAAAGAAACAGAAATATTGTTTTAAAACAATTAGTGAAGTCTAATCTACTGATTCATTACAGTTAGTTCATATTGATCTCTTTGTTTCTACAAAAACTAGATGCATTGGGGGAAAGTATTATGTATTTGAATTTTTTGATAATTACACTAGATTTACGTGGGTCTATTTTCTAGCGAAAAAGTCTGAATCTTTTTCTTCTTTCAAATGTTTTAGAGCCCAACTTAAAAATGATAAAAACATTCCATTGAAAACAATTCATAGTGATCATGGTGGAGAATTTCAAAAATCTGATTTTCATACTTTTTGTAGTAGAAAAGGAATTACTCATAACTTCACATCACCCTGAACACCTCTACAAAATGGAGTTGTTGAAAGAAGAAATAGAATTATTCAAGAGATAACAAGAACCATGTTGATTAAGTATTCTGTAGCAAAAATGTTTTGGGCTGAAGCAGTATGTATTGCTAGTTCTACTATAAATCTAGTTTTGATGATAACTTTTCTTAATAAAACTCTTAATGAGTTAGGGAATGTTAGAAAACCTAGACTTTCCGTTATCATGGTTTTTGGTTGAATGTATTCATTTTTAATAATAAATATAATCATCATAAATTCACACCAAATTTTGAGGAAGGAATTTTCTTAGGAAACTCCACAACATCTAAGGCTTATAGAGTTTTCAACAAAAAACAGATGTACTGTTGAAGAGATAGTACATGTGAAATTTGATGAAACTGATCCTTTTATTTTTAGACAACCCCAAACTACATCCTCAGTTGTGTTTTCAAAAACATATTATCAACCTTTGATAGAAGATCCTTCTGATAAGGAAAATTTCCAAGAAGATACTTCTGAAACATTTAACCCAGAATATTTGCTACCCTATGTTGATGAACACGTTTTAGAAAACACAAATCATTTGTTTCTAAAGAATCATCCTACAGATAGCATCATTAGTGATGTGAATCAACCTATAAGTACTAGAAGTTTCTTAATAAATGAATTACAGAATCTAGCATTCCTTTCCCAATTACAACCAAAAAATAACTGATGAAACATTAGTTGATGATGATTGGATTAAATCCATGCAAAATTATCTAAATGAATTCGAAAGAAATAATGTCTGGACCTTTATTGAAAGACCTAAGAAAGTTCTGTTATTGGAGGAAAATGGGTTTTGAGAAATAAGTGATATGAAAATGGAATCATAGTTAGAAATAAATATAGATTAGTTGTTAAATTCTATAATCAACAAGAAAGAATTAACTATGATGAAACCTTTTCTCCAGTATCCTGACATTAATCTATCTGTATCTTACATTCTATTGCAGCATTCCTCAATTTCAATCTTTTTCAAATGGATGTGAAATGTTCTTTCTTAAACGGTTATGTACAAGTGGATGTTTTTGTTGAACAACCACCTGGTTTTGAAGATAAAAAACTTCCTGATCATGTTTTTAGACTTATCAATGCTTTTTATGGACTTAAGAAAGCCCCTCGAGCCTGGTATGATAGACTTAGAAGATTTTTTCTTCAAAATAATTAATGTTAATGGAACTGCAGATCCACCAATTTTTATAAATAAAGATAATAAAAAGGTTTTTATTGTTCAAATTTTGGTTTATGACATTATATTTGGTTAAACTCATCAATCTTTAACCAATTCCATTTCGGATCTAATGAAATATGAGTTTGAAATGAGTATGATGGGTGATTTAACATTTTTACTTGGTTTTCAAATCTCTCAAAAACCAGAAAGAATCTATATTTCCCAACATAAGTATATTACATATCTTCATAAAATGTATGAATATGACAACACTAAAAGTATAAGTACTCCCATTTGTACCTCAAATACACTTGATCATGATGAAGATGGGAAACCTGTAGATCAAACATCTTTTAGAGGTATTATAGAAATTCTACTTTACCTGACAACTAGTCTACCAGACTTAATGTTTTCAGTATTATTATGCGCAAGATATCAATCCAATCCTATGGAATCTCAATAAAGGTACTGAAAATAATTTTTTGCTACTTAAAAGGAACCATGGATTTAAGACTCTTTTATACCTCTGGAAAGGATTTGGTTTTAAACTATTTTTCGGATGCAGACATTGGTGGATGTAGAATGGATTGAAAGAGTGCGTCTGGAACATTTAATTTATTAGGAGATTCATTAGTTTATTGGTCATTTAAGAAGCAATATTTAGTATCAATTTCCACTGCAGAAGCTGAATATGTTGCAGCTGGATGTTTTTTTTCTCAAGTGTTGTGGATGAAACACACACTCACAGACTATGGTATGAATTTTACCAAAAAAAAAATATTTGTGTGATAATACAAGTGACATTGATCTTAGTAAAAAGCTTACAGAACACTCTTGTGCCAAGCACATAGATATTAGGAATCACCTTCTTAGGGATCACAAAAAAAAAGAGATATCATTCTTCAATTTATCAGAATTCAAGATCATCTTGCTGATATTTTCACAATATCTTTACCCTCCGATTGATTTGAATACATTAAACAGAAGTTAGGAATGATGACCATAACGGAATCCTTCTGAATAATTTTTCTATTGAAAAAATTTCCATACAATAATAAACCCTTTTTCATAGGGAGAGTAAATTTGATCATATGTTTATCATGTTTTTCCTAAGGAAGTTTTCCATATATTTCATAATGATGTTTTTCATATTTTTCATAATGAATTTTTTTTATATTTTTCATAATGAGGTATTTCATATTTTTCGTAATAAAGTTTTTCATATTTTTCGTAATTAAAATTTTCATAATGATGATTTTCATAATGATGATTTTCATAATGAAGATATGTGTACTAATCATTTTTCATACTCATTATTTTTGGAATCTAAAGTCCTTCATGAATAATTTTCCGCAATATGAATAATTTTCTTAAAAATACGAAAGGTATGATTTTTTCTTGAGTTTCCGTAATCACCTTTTACATTCTGGTTGTTTATTTTGTTTTTAAAATGTCTTAGATTCCAGTTTCATTAAATCCAAATTTTTTCCATTAAAAACATCAAAAGATCAGATCCAACTAATTTTCCTTGTGTCTATGACTTTAACTTTCAAATCTGATCAAAAGAATTCTCATCCATTGGATCGAGATGGGATGTTGAACTGTCTCTTCAAACACCTATATAAAGGACCCCTAACGGGTTTTCCCACATCTATTTTAAGCCTTTGAGTGTTGAAGCTCTACCTCTCCTATAAAATACCATTCCAAACTTCTCAGAGTTATCTCATGTCCAAATGTCTGCAGAAGAATCCTCTCAGAAAGATATGTCTACTTTCAAGCCAATTTCAGAGAGGCAAGTATACAAAGATAGGCTGGTGCATCTTAATTTATTCAAAAAGTATTACTCCATTATCTCCTATAACATCATGCTTAATGGACAGGAATGTTTTTCCATTTCGAAGCCAGGGGGACAAGACCTGGTGTTTTGGGATCTACTAATTGAGTTCTATGAGTTGGTTTGTTTCATTATGGAATAAGGGAGAGATATGTTTTCATTCAAGATTTATGGAAAAACCTATGCCCTTTCATACACTAAGGATGCTAGATTGGTGGGGCCATCTTATGAAGGGAAAGAAATGTTTCTTTCCCAAAAGCTACCAAATGTTCAACGTTGTTTTGTAAAGGTGAAGGCTATTGAATGCCTTGGACATACAAATGTGAAGACTGAAAAGATTTCGCACATCTTGACAAATAATCATATCCTTGAATTGTCGGTTCTGGGTTTTATCGATCCAAGAAAAAGTGATAAGGATACATTGAAGAAGAGTGACATATTTATCTTGGAATTTTTGTTAAATCTATGGAAGATCAATATGATGAAGAATATTCACATTTTGATAGAGTATATCATGAATGGGAACTTAAAATCTCAAATTTATAGGAACCCATCCATTCATTCCAAGCATATATTTCAGTGCATGGAGTCCTTCAAAATCCCTTGCAGTTCGAAGTAGAGGAATTACAATGTAATTTTGTTCAGTTTTGATACTCTCAAAAGGATGAAAGTTTGTTTCTCTAAAGAGACAAGATAATTCTATGACATACCATAGGAAGAGGCTGAAGCTGCTATGAAGGAATAAGAGGTCCTTGAACCATCCAAAAAAGGAGGAAAAAAGAGAAAGTTTAAGGAAGTGGTAGAAGAATGAAAATCCCAGAGGCTAATGGAACCCAATCCAAACCTCCAAAACCCATGAAGAAGAAAGAATATCTAGAGGATGTTGTAGAAAAATGGAGGGAGGATATAACAAATCGGAAGGAAGGAGAGCCACAGTTTGGCCTGGATCCTGATAAGGCCAAATATTTGAAAGAGAAGGCAGTCGATTCGCTTGAGAAGCCAGCCATGGAAATTAAGCAGACGAAGAAGAAAATTGAGGCCAAAATTGTCCAATCCCTTTTTGAGGGATATTGAAATAGCTTCTGAGAATATCCCAGTTCAAAAATCATTCTTGGTTGAGCCTTTACCTAAGACTCATGGGAAGAAAATTTTCACTCCAGAAAAATCCCAAGAGAAGTTTGTTGAAGAAAAATTAGTTGAAGAAAAAGGAGAAGATGTTTTTGAAAGTAATGGTGGAACTGAAGATCTTATTAATCAAATTTATTATTATCATGAAATGGAAACCCCTTCTGAGAAGCTATAAATCTGAAATTTTGAAGCAGAGTATTCAAAGCTCCCAACTCCAAGGAAGGATGAGGAACATGAAGATGGGAAGGGTGAAGAAGTTAATAAATTGTCTGAGGAAGAAATGTATAATCATCAATTTATTCATCCGGATGATATTATGGCAGGAGACGAAATATTAAAAATTGATGATGATTGAATAGTTCAGTTGTCTGAAATTCATCATCAGTCTCCAGATGAGGAAGATGTTCTGAAAATTAATAAGGGAAAACAAGTGGTTGCTGATACACCTATGACAGAAATTTTAAAGAAGAAGGAAGCTAGAATATCTTATAAAAGGAAGCTGGTCTAGCTAGAGGAATAACCATCACCAATAAAACTATCAGATTCGAAAACTATCAGATTCAGAATCATCATCTCTAGGACATGATTTTGTCATTCAATATATGAAGAATCTTGTCGTCACCATTCTGATCTTTCCAACCATTAGCTCCATATGTCAGATTCTTCAACATATCTTGATTCAAAAATTGGAATCTATATCGATGGTGATGGATAAGTGTGTAAATATTGAGGTTGATTAGAAGAACATTCTTATCATCTACGATGCCCATATAAAATCTTGTATGATAATAGCCAGCTGGTCAAAGAATATAGTCAAAGATTTGAGTGATCTTGATGAGTTTGAAGATGATGTTAAAGAAGATTTTGAAACTGGAAACAACATAACCAAGGATCTCACAAATATATTTGAGAAAAAGCTAAATCTTGAGCAGATTACTCGGATTCAGGTGGTCAAGTATCTGAATGGAATGTTTTATTCTATTTCTTAAATTTGGAAGAGCTAAAGGGATCTCAGGATCGAGATTGAAGAAAAGCTAGAGAAATAAGATGCCTTGTTGAAGGTTCATGATGAGGCTCTGAAGGCTCAGGATGATAGGATAAAAGTGTAAGAACCAGGTTCTTTTTTTTGAGGTACAAGTATTTTCTTTTCCTTTTTCATTAAGTGTTTTTGAGAAAATAAGTAATGTGGGGAGAAATCAATAAATTACTGACTACATGCCATGTAATTTTCCACACGTTGTGTACTTTGGCCATGTGGAATGAGTATATCAGGTGTGTAGGACTATCGAAAATGAAACGTGTAAAAATTTACTACATGCCATTTATAGGGTATTTACACAACGTGTATTCAGTCAGCTTCTGAATAGTAATACGGTTGAAGTAGCCTCCAGTGGAGTGACAGTACATGTCGTGTAATCATGAATACATGTTGTGTACTCATGTCGACTGGTGAACAGTGTCATGGTGGAAAGAAGACGCCAGAGGAACAATTTAAAAAATTAAAAGTACACACCGTGTACTTGAGAGTACATGAAGTGTAGTTTTTTTCACTTAAAACAGGCAGTAGCCTCCTCTTTTCACAGAGGGATATTAGAACGTCGTTGGAGCTTAGGTGGAAGGCTGAAGCTTCAGAGATCGGCTGACAGTGCACCGTGAATCTGTTTCCGCTTCTACTGATCACGTTGGAACCACACAAGTGAGTTCTCCTTTCACCTTGCTATGTTCTTACCAATTCTTTCTCTATGTGAAGTTGTTTTAGTTTGAATGGGAATTATTTTATCCCAGATCTACATCGTTCTTGGATGATTCACAAGGCATCGTTCACATTTACCAATATGAGATTATTGAGGTTGGTGGTACGGTGTTAAAATTACAACTGCTTAGTGTTTTGTGTACCACTATGATATTCTCCCATGATGGGGGTGTTGTATGGATGAGTACATGAATAATTAAATACCTAAGATTTTATAGGTAGTCTAATGAATATTTATAACATTTTGTTGGATCACTGCTTGGATCCAGGACCACCCCAGGGGTGCTTTCCTCTGTTTAGCCGTTTGGACAGGATACCTGAGGGAATTCCATGTGTATCATGTGTATTGAACTTCCTGGAGGGGAATTGGATATAAGTGGCTTGTTTATGCTTGGGGCTCAACCCTGTTACTTGCTCCTGAGGGCAACATTCTTTTTAGCCTGAGGTCATTGTTTGTTTTTCTTGAGGGCAAGGTACTTCTTAGCCTGAGGGAAATAGTCTATGTCGCCTGAGGGAAACACTTATCAGGCCTAAGGGAAGTTACTTCTGTGCCTAATGGAAATATATCATACTCCAGATGGAAATATTCGATATCCTGAGGCAAGCCTGAGGGCATGGTTTTATTATATTTTCATGAGGGTAAGGTCTTGAATGGCCTGAGGGATTGGTTCTGATGAGCACATGATTTTATTAAATTGAATTGTTAAAAGAATATTAAAATGGAAATATGACTGGTAATGTTACTTACTTTAGATTACTACTTAGTTTATTACATTTACTACTCCACATAACTGTTTCATATTTTCACTAACAGTTGAGAACAATCCTTTAGTGGGTGCCACTGGGATTTATTTCTCACACCCTATTTGAGTCATGTCTTCGGGCCAAATAGATTACATTTCTATAGGTGTGGATAGAGGAAAGGGTCCCTATACAGGTACATGATTATAGGAGAGGAGTATGAGAGCATGGGATGGAGCTTTGGTTTGCGATGCTGCTGCATTCTATTTACTCTTCTTAGTTTTGATTGGTTGTAACTTTTATTCTTTTTTTGTATTATATTGTACTGTAGTGTATCTTGTTCATGATGTTTTCATAGAAATAGGGACATGCTGCATCTTTATATATGAGTACTGGTTCTTGTTTATTTCATTTGTACATTTTTTACTTCTTAAGTTGTTGTATGTTTGTATATTTTGTTCTGATGTGCTACACTTTGAAAAATGAGGGCATAGTTTCCCCACTATCAGACCTTGGCCCTCGCTGCTAGTCGGCAGCATCTTGCATTTGGGGAAATGTGATTGAGGTTATGTGACCAACCGGGTTCGGGGAAAAAGTGGAGTGGCAACCGGGTCTGGGATGTTACAATGTTGTATTAGAGGGCATGTTCTTTTCCTTTACTTAATATTTGGATCCTTATTCATGGATAGGACGGAAATTGTAGTTGGTAATAAACTTTTCCCAGGAGTAGCTAACCCATGTATAGGGATAAGAAATTCTACCTCAGTTATTGGAATTTTTCTTCTATTTCCATTTTATTGTTAATTTCATTTTCACCGTTGGGTGACACACTTGATGTGCGCTGTTAATATTTTTATATTGTGTTCTGTTTAGTTGCAACAGGATGAGATGAGGGTATTACATCTAATGCATCATTTAGTCAGATGCTATAAATCACATGTCATGCATTCGTCCTTGCCATGTAGGTGCATTAGAAATTTCATGTTGTTTTGATAGTTGATGTGTTAGAAAAGCATGATGTTGTAATAGTTGCTTTGATAAATGCGTCATATTTGATAGGGTATTTTTGTGTCAGATTTGGATAAAATGAATGCAAAACATTGGTTCTTGAAGAGTATAGGACCTCATTGGTCGGAATTTGGTGGATCATTGACTATTTATCATATTATAACACACATAAGATTCCAAACTATGATTCGCGGGGAGTATGGGACCTCACTGATCGAAATATGGCACCTAGATATATTTTGTAGTGTTTTACTGGGTTCCTGAGTAGTTTTTAAGGTTTTATATCTGGAAAAACCTAGAATAAACATCATGCAGTTTTGACTACACGCCATACATTCTTCTGTTCGGGATGAAAAGAAAACAAATTTAGTACATGTCGTGTTCCCTAAGTACAAGTCGTGTAGTAGCTAATAGTGTCATAGGCTGTGTTGGCAGAGACGTGGTATGGGGACGTTCTAGAGGGAACATACTATGTAGTTATTTCACACGCTGTTTTGTGTGGACCATGTGTCCACCCGTGTAACGAACAAAACATATGGAGGAAATAATTTCTTGTACACGCCGTGTCCATGATGAACATGCTGTGTAGTATTGACTGAGGAAATACCGTGTGGACCTGGTCGTGTGGCTGGGAAGATGGAGTGGTGTACATGTCGTGTGCCGCTATAACACACCGTGTAGTGTCAGTTGAGTTGTAAAGACCCGAAGCCTGACGTACATTGAAATTACATTAATTTTGCGGAATACATAGTACATAACAAAAACACACACACAAGGACCGTAATAGTTTAGTGTCTTTGGAAACTCGGAACGTAATCTTCTAATCGTGGTGAAAGATCTTCAATATCTTCCATAAAGATCTTCCCTTTTTTTACCTAAAACCTTTATTTATATCCTGGGGAAAAGAAAACATAAAAGGGTGAGCTCAAATGCTCAGTAAGGGTAAACAAAATAAATATCAATCACATCATATTCATAAGAACATAACATTTTGGAAATCTTAACCTGCAAAAGAGAGCATAATTTCATAACATGGGATAAATCATAGAAGTGAAATGTAATCCCGATAATCATAACTTAAAACATGAAACTTTGTGGCATACACACATAATCATAGAGAATCATTTCTTGTTAGTCAAGACTAATTGCCAAGAGTATCTTAGTGGACAAAGTCCCTTTCTGAATCGAGTAACCCTCGTTTCAGTCCTGTTTCACTGGACCGATATAACCTACCATTCCAGCCATGTCTATCTCATGAGATATAAAATCTTTACCCAATGCATTGGAGGGAGATATAGGTCTCACCCATCTCATAATGATACCATTATTATGTGTGCCACAAAATCATAAATCATACATCATTGCATAACCCATGTAATAAAAATTGATGACATCATAAAACAATTCATATATGATAAAGGTATTCATAAAAATAATTCCATCTCAACATAATCAAATCAATGTAATAATAGGGATAAAAACAGAACCCTTTATTATCTTAGATGGAAAATAATTTTGATAAAACACTTGAACTTTATTCTTAAGGAAAATATCCTTTCTACTTCAAAAATACTTTCCCTTTCTTAACATGTCATAACGTTTTAAACTAAAAGAAGTTGATTAAAAATAAACATGAATACTTTTAAAGGAAGATTCTTGGAAATATTGTTTTAAAAATCCATTCATGCCGTATAAGTTAAAAAAACATTCTTCCCGTACTTTTGTCGAAAAAGTCAAAAAGTACCTCGTATGATAAACGACAAAAGATTCCTTTCATATCTTTTACTAAAAACTTACTGAAGGGTAAAATTAGATTTAAAAAATTGTAGGTGGATGGAAATAATATTAAATATTGAGGAAACATGGATGTGGGTGATAAAATACACCCCAGTAAATACTAAAGTATAAACAATCTCGGATAAAAATGAGATTGTGATATTTTCCCTTACCTTAGGTCCGATTTGCTTTGTATGTGTCCGAACCTCCTGTATAATGATTTAAATAATGACATAGACTTATTACAGAATCATATTCATTGTTATGATATCATATATGGTTCACTTATGACATTATATTACCCGTTGTTTTGTAAATTCCATGTTAAAGAAGCGTTTTGGGTAAAATCGTTTCATTTATCGTAGGTGTTTTGACTAGTTGTTCTTGACATTATTATTACTTATATCATGATTTAATTACTTCCAGAATATAAAATATGATTTATATATCATATATATTCAGTATAAATATATATATAATAGATAGATAAATGAAATGAAAAACACCGTTCATGGAGACGGTAGTCCGTACGTACGCATGAACGCTGTTTTCCTTTCCTTATTGTCTTGAATGGAAGTAAGTAGATTACATACATATATATATATATATACATAAATCCAGTAGCTTTATAATGTCATATATTTCATTATTATTTCTTATATATACTTTATAATCATTCTTAAATGGTTAACATGGAGAATGAATCTCATCGCGTCGTGGAGACGGTAGTCCGTACGTACGCACGAGCGATGATATCATTTACATAAATATTGAATTGAATTGGATTGGATTATACAATATATCAGAATCCATATGATGTTGTAATAACTATGTATAGTTATTCTTTACATCATTATACCCATCCATGTAAGGTGGTGGTGGAAAATAGATTACATCACGGCGTGGAGACGGTATTCTGTATGTACGCACGTGCGGTGATTTCTTTTTCCGTAGGATGGATAGATGGTGAAATAGGGTTGTTTCATACATATAATAACATATCAGTATATGAGTGATACTGATGTTATTACTTCATAATGAAACAACCTGAGAAGAAGAAGTGGAAAAGGAAATAAAGATGAAAGAATTGGTAACAGTAATTACCTCTTCTTTGAAGCGCCTCTTTGAGACCTCCTCTTAGGGCACTAAAATTGGTCTTTGAGGAAGACCAGAACCTCTAGGATGTTTCTAGGGAAGTGGAGAAGAGATTTTGGCAGGGTTTGGATGATCTTGAGTGCTCAAATTGGTGTGAGGAGGAGGGGGAGGAGGTGTCCTTTTATAAGGGAGGAGAGGGGCACTTTAGGAATACCTCAAAATATTATTTTATATTAATGTCAAAATCAGTTTATAATGGTTCCAAAGGGTCTTATTTCGAAGCTAAAGTGGGGATGGGTCGAAAGCCTATCAACCAATAGGATTTAGACAAGTTTAGGGTATTATTTTAACCTTATCAATTAGATTTAACTCTAAGTTAAATAATTTAACTTTTACCGTGTCTTTTTGTATTCTTACACTATATGGTTAATAAACATACTATAACATGCCAAACGAACCCCAAATTGTTTATTATTAATACGTATATCCTTATCTAAGTCATTTGGCCGAACCTTAGTTTTTTAGGAATAAAATAACAATAAATAATATAATATTTGATTTAAAAACTATTTTGTGTCAATTTTGACACTATTTGATATATGATTTTTGTGAAAGTCATAACAGAATTATATGTTCGAACCATGTTTATTAAATAAACAATAATATATCATAGTAACCTAGAAAATTAGTGTAATTCATAAAAAGTCTCAAATTACATTCATTTGAGCATTTATAATATCAATTATGTTAATATTTCCTTAAAAGGGTAATTACTGCATCATCGTTGTGTCATATATAAATTAATTTATTTAAAGTCTAAAAATTATAAATAAACTATCATTATGTAGGAAAATTTTTTAGCTTTCTAATTAATATTTATAGTCGAATTTATCTTATGTGTAACCCCATATTAAAAATGTTTTAGTTATTAAACATTGATTTTAACAATTTTAACTATTCATTAAATAAAATAATATTAAATGTCATAATCTAATCCAAGTGGACCTAAATGGTCATATTATATTCATAAGGTTGTTTTTGGTCGAATTACACTTATCCAATAGAATTAGGACATGTGTTAGGGTAATAGTAATATCATATTTACCCTTAGTTACCCTATTTACTATTAACCGTGGTAAATAAAACTAAAAAGTTACTATTCACCAAAAATTATTTTCATCTCATTGAACCACATTTTACTTACTGTCATCAACCGTGTCTCTCGGATTTTCGAAATTCCCTTCACAGAAGCGGTAAAATTATGTTTTATGAAAAGTTCAGTTTTTTAACTATCACTTAGTAGTTTCACTATTCATCAAAAATTGATGTTTTTCAGAAAAATGCCAAATTTTCATCCTAAGCTATATTTCATATTCCGAATTCAAAAATAAAGTCTATTTTACCAAATTCATAACATAGAAGTTGCATTAATTAATTTTATAATTAAATCCCGCTGTTAAAACAAATAGTGTGTTTTTTAAGAAACAATTTCTATCAAAAGATTGACACTTGATTATGTCTGTTTTAAATGTGAAATTACATCCAATGACCAACATTATATTAAATTGTAAAAATATATTCTAATTATACATTAAAATCACTAAAATTAATAATTTATCACTATTAATTATTTTTATTAAAAAAGTTGTTTTAAATATAATTTAGTAATTTTCACTATTCATCAGAATATGAAAGTTATCTGAAAAGTACCAAAATTTCACCTTAGGATAAATTCGATATTCCGAATCCAAAAATGAAGTCCATTTTGAGATCTAAAATTTCGAAAATTTTAAAAGCTGGTTATTACTATTCCAAACGGCTAGTTATAATAATATTTTAATAGCATATCGTTGTTTAGTTAAACTCGGTATTGCGTACTACATATGCTATCGAGGAAGGTCGCGATTGCGTGTAATGCAAGGCAAGTCAAGAATGCGTGTTATGCAAGCTCCTTTTGGTGTAGCGTACAACACAAGACATTAGTGAAATAAAAAAGAATATTTTTCATAAAATCTCGGGCTGTTACATTCTACCCCCCTTAAAATGAATTTCGCCCTCGAAATTCGTCGGGGTTATAAATGGTTTACTATTCGAAAGTTTCTTTAATAGAAACCCACATCATAAAAAGGAATACCAAAACTTGGCTTTTAAAAACTAAAGTAAGAAATGTAACGATTACCCAAATAAACTAATCACTGGGTTTCCACATAGGTGAAAATATGGATATGGAAGAGAAATCTGACCATCATGTTCGGATGGAGAGTGGTAGAGAACATGGCTATGGAAAATTTAGTAATCACAAATCCATAAATTTGTGAAGATCTATGGTACCATCTAATTCATCAGGTATAAGATCACTAGGAAAACATTTTTGGTTTTCAAGATCATTTCCCTAAAGTTGAAAATTTGAATTAGAATAAATACTTTCGTTATTTTGGTACAATCTCACTGTTGTTCGTGCCTTGAACAATTTCCACTTCATCTCTTAAATAAATGAAGTTGAATTTGTTATTCGTGAAGTGTTAGCAGATCATGTGATAGAATGACAGGTCATTCCATCTGTCTCAAACAAAAGGTTAGCAAAAATTATATACATAAGTCGATCTATAGTGAGATTAATCACATATGGTTCCTAAAATGGACTTATACTTCATATATCATACTGCTTAATATAATAAAACTAGTTTCTACTAAACATGGACTTCGTGTCGGCCAGTGGTAGGCGATAAAGGCCAGTCGCACTTCGGTTGTGGGTTCAATTCCCACAGACTTGTCCGAAGCGATGGGTTGTCGCCCGTCCTGCAGGTTGTCCTTTTTCTAAAAGTAAATTACTATAACATCCCATCAATAATATCGAAAAAAACTTCTATCCTTAAACAATACTCACTTATGTCCAACATAATCCATTTCAATCTTTAGGCTTATCCATAATACTGTAGTCCACTCTGATAACATAGTGAAAATTATTACTTGAGATTTAATACCATCGTTCATCCCCATATATCATAAGATATGTTTTGTTGGTCACATTCCAAACATTCAAAGTCCTTAATCATGTATTCTCTTGAATACCTTAGTGGAAACATGAATGCAGTTTACACTACTGGAAAATGGACCTATCCCCACGGTTCTTCAAAAAACAGTGGGTATAGGGTACCCTATACCCACGGTTTTCGAAAACCGTGGGCATAGAGATTATATAGGAACCTATACCCACGGTTTTCCAAAACCGTGGGTATAGGTCATCTATACCCACGGTTTTTACCAAACCGTGGGTATAGGTATTTCTCTTAAGGCCTATACCCACGGTTTTTTCCAAACCGTGGGTATAGGGTTTTCTCAAAAGGCATATACCCACAGTTTTCAAGAACCGTGGGTATTGGTGTTTTTTTCGGAAGACCTATACCCACGGTTTAGCCAAACCGTGGGTATAACATTCCTGTAAAATGGCGGGAAAAAAAATTTCGCGAGGGAAGAAAAATATTTGGTGAAAATATGGTTTTCATTAATATAATAATAAACATACACAGGTAAATACAAAAAGTATTCACAGCTTGGTTGGTCAGGTATACTATCGTTTGAATGAATTCGCTGTTCGAATCTTGCTGAGTTTTTTTTTCTAATAAATTACTTATAATTAATATAAGTAAACAGATGTCTGAGTAAATAAAAAATATTCCCACAGCTTAGTTGGTTTGGATAGTTCTATCCTACAACCGGTGTAGTGTTCGAATCATGCGGTTCTCCTTTTTAGATATTCAATTATATTATTATATTAATATAGATATATACTTATATATCAAACGCGTTGATAGCTCAGTTGGTTCGGAGGATTTTATCCTACAGCCGGTGCTGTGTTCGAATCACGTCGTTATCCTTTTTAGATATGCAGTTATATTATTATATTAATATAGATATATACTTATATATCAAATGCGTTGATAGCTCAGTTGGTCAGAGAGGGGCGCGTCCAGTTGCGGCGATCCGTGTTCAAATCCCGCGAATTCCTTTTTTGGAATTTAAATACCCACGGTTTTGAAACCGTGGGAGCAGTGGTGCGCCACGCTGGTACGTCAAGGTGCCGCATAATGACATTGCTATACCCACGGTTTGGGAAAACCGTGGGTATATCCTCCGACACCTATTGCGACGGCTCTCAGCCCCACGGTTCCCAAAACCGTGGGTATAGGTTATACCCACGGTTTTGGGGGCTATACCCATGGTTTTGAACCGTGGGTATAGGCCGTATTTCCAGTAGTGTTAAAGTTAACACTTTCCACATACCAAAATCCTCAAAATTCTATATACTCAAACCATGATATCACTTAGTCCTTATATCAATCATGAGCTCATGAATACTATTAAACATTTCAATTTCTCGTTTTCCCTTCATTATGTGAATATCATCTTATTTCCAAAAAATTTCTCAATCACTATGAATACCACAAAAATATTGCAATACTCAATGATACAACATTATTTTGGAATCCCATTACATAAACCCTTAATCATTCCACCACATTGTTGTCATATTCAACATCGCCAATAGTGATCACATGTGACTTTCCTTTGTCCTTTGCCTTCAGTGGTTGCTCATGTTGATCATCACTAACCCTTGGATTAGGGCATTTATTACCATAATGCCCCATTTCCTTACACATGAAGCATTGATGTGTTGGTGGTGCGTTCTCTGCAGTGTTTGCTTTATTCACATCATTAGAATCCCTTTTTCCATTACTTCGACACTCAGCTGCTCGATGACCTTCTTTTCCAAACTTAAAACATTTTCTAGTCCCTTTAAGAAAATCTCCACCATGCTTCTTTCCACACATTGTGCATAAGGAAACATTCATCTTTTTTTCACCATTATTCTGAGATTTCTCCTTGAACTCCATCTTTCGTTTCTTGTCAAAACCATGAGATGGATATGTAACACCAACTTCCATTTCTACCTTGATAGCACAACGCACAATTTCTTCATAGCTACTGAAGTCTCTTATAGATAATGCCCTTCGAAGACTTGGTTTTAAGCCACTGAAAAATCGATCAACTTTACATTCAGGTTGGATGATAATGCCAGATGCATACCTTGAAAGTCTTGTAAAATTTTCTTCGTATATACCAACAGATTCATCATCCTTTTGCTTTAGTTCAAGAAACTTCTTCTCCATCTTTGTTCGAAGAATAAGAGGGAAGTACTTATTGAAAAATAAGTTCTTGAACTCGTCCCATTCCATGGACTCAATTTCATCTCTTGGCCTCGAATTCTTGATAAGATTCCACCATTGATCAGCTTCACCTTCCAAACGATATACTGCTAAGATGCCTTTATCATGCTTAGAACATTGTAGAACTGAAAATATCTTTTCAGTAGTACTGATCCATTGTTCAGCAACAATTGGATCGGAAGTCCCACTGAAAGAAGGTGGACGTTGCCTCATGAAGGACTCTATAGAATATTGTTCCCTTCTCTGCTCATTTGGAAGTCCAGAATGATTCATAGATTGTGTAAGTATAGCAATAAGATTTTGCACTCCATCTCCCATAACATTTGTTTGTTTAGGAGGGCAATCATTGCATTGTCCATTGCATTGATCAACACGGTTCCTTCGGGTTCCAGCCATCGTCTAAAACACAAAAAGAATAGTGTGAGAGGCAAAAATCATAATAAAGGGGGAGTAACTTCAATATCTAACTTCCTAGGTTTAATTCTATGATCGTTAGAGTAATTCTAGTAGTATAACCTATACGTATACATAACCTTATTGACATCCCTAGACATACCATAGAAATATCTCTAGGGATCTCACTAACGTTTTCGCATCCTAGTTTCCAAAGGGTGACTAAACCTTTCCTCTGATACCAACTGTAAAGACCCGAAGCCTGATGTACATTGACATTACATAACTTTTGCGGAATACTTAGTACATAACAAAAACACACACACAAGGACTGTAATAGTTTAGTGTCTTTGGAAACTCGGAACGTAATCTTCTAATCATGGTGAAAGATCTTCAATATCTTCCATAAAGATCTTCCCTTTTTTTTACCTAAAACCTTTCTTTATATCTTAGGGAAAAGAAAACATAAAAGGGTGAGCTCAAATGCTCAGAAAGGGTAAACAAAATAAATATCAATCACATCATATTCATAAGAACATAACATTTTGGAAATCTTAACCTCCAAAAGAGAGAATAATTTCATAACATGGGATAAATCATAAAAGTGAAATGTAATCCCGATAATCATAACTTAAAACATGAAACTTTTTGGCATACACACATAATCATAGAGAATCCTTTCTTGTTAGTCAAGACTAATTGCCAAGACTATCTTAGTGGACAAAGTCCCTTTCTGAATCGAGTAACCCTCGTTTCAGTCCTGTTTCACTGGACCGGTATAACCTACCATTCCAGCCATGTCTATCTCATGATATATAAAATATTTACCCAATGCATTGGAGGGAGATATAGCTCCCACCCATCTCATAATGATACCATTATTATGTGTTCCACAAAATCATAAATCATACATCATTTCATAACCCATGTAATAAAAATGGATGACATCATAAAACAATTCATATATGATAATGGTATTCATAAAAATAATTCCATCTCAACATAATCAAATCAATGTAATAATAGGGATAAAAACAGAACCATTTATTATCTTAGATGGAAAATAATTTTGATAAAACACTTGAACTTTATTCTTGAGGAAAATATCCGTTCTACTTCAAAAATACTTTCCCTTTCTTAACATGTCATACCGTTTTAAACTAAAAGAAGTTGATTAAAAATAAACATGAAAAATTTTAAAAGAAGATTCATGGAAATATTGTTTTAAAAATCCATTCATGCCGTATAAGTTAAAAAAAACATTCTTCCCATACTTTTGTCAGAATAGTAAAAAATTACCTAGTATAAAAAACGACAAAAGATTCCTTTCATATCTTTTACTAAAAAATTACTAAAGGGTAAAATTGGATTTAAAAAAATTGTAGGTGGATGGAAATAATATTACATATTGAGGAAACATGGATGTGGATGATAAAATACACCCCAGTAAATACTAAAGTATTAACAATCTTGGATAAAAATGAGATTGTGATATTTTCCCTTACCATAGGTCCGATTTGCTTCGTATGTGTCCGAACCTCCTGTATAATGATTTAAATAATGTCATTGACTTATTAAAGAATCATATTCATTGTTATGATATCATATATGGATCACTTATGACATTATATTACCCGTTCTATTGTAAATTCCATGTTAAAGAAGCGTTTTGGGTAAAATCATTTCATTTATCGTAGGTGTTTTGACTTGTTGTTCTTGACATTATTATTACTTATATCATGATTTACTTAATTCCAGAATATAAAATATGATTTATATATCATATATATTCAGTATATATATATATAATAGATAGATAAATGAAATGAAAAACACCGTTCATGGAGACGGTAGTCCGTACGTACGCATGAACGCTGTTTTCTTTCCTTATTGTCTTGAATGGAAGTAAGTAGATGACATACATATATATATATATACATAAATCCAGTAGATTTATAATGTCATATATTTCATTATTATTTCTTATATATACTTTATAATCATTCTTAAATGGTTAACATGGAGAATGAATCTCATCGCGTCGTGGAGACAGTAGTCCGTACGTACGCACGAGCGATGATATCATTTCCATAAATATTGAATTGGAGTGGATTGGATTATACAATATATCAGAATCAATATGATGTTGTAATAACTATGTATAGTTATTCTTTACAACATTATACCCATCCATGTAAGGTGGTGGTGGAAAATAGATTACACCACGGCATGGAGACAATATTCCGTACGTACGAACATGCGGTGATTTCTTTTTCCATAGGATGGATAGATGGTGAAATAGGGTTGTTTCATACTTATAATAACATATCAGTATATGAGTGACACTGATGTTATTACTTCATAATGAAACAACCTAAGAAGAAGAAGTGTAAGAAGAAATAAAGATGAAAGAATTGGTAACGGTAATTACCTCTTCTTTGAAGCGCCTCTTTGAGACCTCCTCTTAGGGTACTAAAATTGGATTTTGTGGAAGACCAGAACCTCTAAGATGTTTCTAGGGAAGTGGAGAAGAGATTTTGGCAGGGGTTGGCCGAGCTTGAGTGCTCAAATTGGTGCGAGGAGGAGGGGGAGGAGGTGTCCTTTTATAAGAGAGGAGAGGGGCACCTTAGGAATACCTCAAAATATTATTTTATATTAATGTCAAAATCGGTTTATAATGGTTCCAAAGGGTCTTATTTCGAAGCTAAAGTTGGTATGGGTCTAAATACTATCAACCAATAGGATTTAGACAAGTTTAGGGCATTATTGTAACCTTATCAATTAGATTTAACTCTAAGTTAAATAATTTAACTTTTACCGTGTCTTTTTGTTTTCTTACACAATATGGTTAATAAACTTACTATAACATGCCAAACGAACCCCAAATTGTTTATTATTAATACATATATCCTTATATAAGTCATTTGGCCGAACCTTAGATTTTTAAGAATAAAATAACAATTAATAATGTAATATTTGATTTAAAAACTATTTTGTGTCAATTTTGACACTATTTGATATATGATTTTTGTGAAAGTCATAACAGAATTATATGTTCGAACCAAGTTTATTAAATCAGCAATAATATATCATTGTAACCTAGAAAATTAGTGTAATTCATAAAAAGTCTCAAATTACATTCATTTAAGCATTTATAACATCAATTATGTTAATATTTCCTTAAAAGGGTAATCACTGCATCATCGTTGTGTCATATATAAATTAATTTATTTAAAGTCTAAAAATTATAAATAAAATATCCTTATGTAGGAAATCTTTTTAGGTTTCTAAGGAATATTTATAGTCGAATTTATCTTATGTATAACCCCATATTAAAAATGTTTTAGTTATTAAACATTGATTTTAACTATTTTAACTATTCATTAAATAAAATAATATTAAATATCATAATCTAATCCAAGTGGACCTAAATGGTCATATTATATTCATAAGGTTGTTTTTGGTCGAATTACACTTATACAATAGAATTAGGACATGTGTTATGGTAATAGTAATATCATATTTACCCTTAGTTACCCTATTTACTATTAACCGTGGTAAATAAAAGTAAAAAGTTACTATTCACCAAAAATTATTCTCATCTCATTGAACCAAATTTTACTTACTGACATCAACCGTGTCTCTCGGATTTTTGAAATTCCATTTACAGAAGCGGTAAAATTAAGTTTTATGAAAAGTTCAGTTTTTTAACTACCACTTAGTAGTTTCACTATTCATCAAAAATTGATGTTTTTCAGAACAATGCCAAAATTTCATCCTAAGCTATATTTCATATTCCGAATTCAAAAATGAAGTCTATTTTACCAAATTCATAACATAGAAGTGGAATTAATTAATTTTATAATTAAATCCCGCTGTTAAAACAAATAGCGTGTTTTTTTAAGAAACAATTTCTATCAAAAGATTGACACTTGATTATGTCTGGTTTAAATGTGAAATTACATCCAATGACCAACATTGTATTAAATTGTAAAAATATATTCTAAATATACTTTAAAATAACTCAAATTAATAATTTATCACTATTAATTATTTTGATTAAAAAATTTGTTTTTAATTATAATTTAGTAATTTTCACTATTAATCAGAATATGAAAGTTATCCGAAAAGTACCAAAATTTCACCTTAGGATAAATTCGATATTCCGAATCCAAAAATGAATTCCATTTTGAGATCTAAAATTTATAAAATTTTAAAAGGTGGTTATTACTATTCATAACGGCTAGTTATAATAATATTTTAATAGCATATCGTTGTTTAGTGAAACTCGGTATTGCGTACTACATACGCTATCGAGGAAGGTCGCGATTGCGTGTAATGCAAGGCAAGTAAAGGATGCGTGTTATGCACGCTCCTTTTGGTGTAGCGTACAACACAAGACATTAGTGAAATAAAAAAGAATATTTTTCATAAAATATCGGGCTGTTACATGAGTTGTCAGAAATGTCACTAAAAACATGGGTAGTTGGAAATTATGACCTACACGCCGTGTCTATCTAGGACACGACTTTTATTTTTGTTTAAAAGAGTTTCGTGTACCTAATCCATGTAGATGGACTCCACCAGGGAGGAAAATTTAAGTACATGTCGTCTTTGTGGACAACACACCGTGTGTTTTGGGCTGTTACATGACCAGTTTTTGCCGAGTACACGACCATGTAGAAGACGTGAGGAAACACACTGTGTAGTTATTATACATACAGTGTAGTCTTGTTTTTTAAAACATGAAAGTTTTCTTTTCCATGTACCCCACTTACACTCCATGTTTTTAGTCCTTGATAAATATTGATCTAAGTCGTTTGATTGACCTTTTAGAGTCATGTCGTCGAGAAGACAACTGGTTGTTCTCCAAGAGAGTGTTGAAGATTATACTCATGAGGTGGTAGGCCATGGAATTCTTGCTGATCCTCGATTAGTTCCAGGTGCGGTGCTAGCCGTTATAATAGATGCAAGCGTGGAGGCGCAGTTCTGTGAATGCTTCATGCGGTTCATACAAACCTTCCCGGGATCACCGCATGCCACCACATCTATGGCGGAGCTGATGCATATATTCTCATAGCAGCATCCTCCTATGTTTTAAGGTGATGTAGGACCACAAGATTCATAGTCAGGGATGCATTCAGAGAATACTATTTTGTAGCATCTTTATATGCCTCTAGGGCGGAGGGTAAAGCTCACGACTTATATGCTGCGTGATTCCGCCAAGAGGGGGCGCAATGTTACCACCCAGTCCGAGAATCACCGCGACATGGCAAACGAATATTTTTTGGTATATTTCTATCTCATCTACTAACCCGAGACGCTAAGGGTAGATCGAGCTCAGGAGTTATTGAATCTGCTACAGGGCGCTATGTCAGTGATGGAATATTCTACCCGCATCACCAAGCATTAGCGTTTTGCACCTGTTCTAGTGGGAGATGAGACGCTGAGGGCTCGACGCTTTGAGGATGGTCTTCAATATGACATCTGAGCACTGGTGAACATTTTCTGGTTGCCAATGGTACATGCTATTTTGAACCAGGTAGTGAGTACATTGAGGAACTTGTGGGAAGCTAGTGGTGCAATCCATGGCGGTTCAGTAACAGTTTCTGGAACTATTTCTTCCGGGAAGAGGAAGAGACATACGAGATTATTTCACAGTTTCAGTACAAGCCAGACTATTACTTCGGGTGGCCCGATCATATGCTTCCAGTTTGGTAGATAGGGGCACATGAGAACTTAGTGTACTTGGGACCTAGTGGAGTGCCGAGCTTGCGGCATGATGGGTCATCTACAGAGATTTTGCAGGGCGTTTCCACCAATGTCTTGTGAGAGGGGTTTTGTTTAGACTCCACGTGCGGGAGCAGGACCAACAACTTCTTAATAGTCAGGGAATTGGGATACATTAGGACGTACTGGCAGAGGTGGTGGTCATGGCCTTGTTAGACGGACACCAGGATCTCAGAGGCAGTAGGGCGAGACAGCTCAGGGTAGCCTGGCTGTGTCCCAGGGCCGCGACACTAGCCATGAATATGCTGTGAAACTGACCCAGCATGAGCAGGATCTTGGACCTTCTTCTGTCAGAGGTACTATTATAATTTCTTCTATTTTGACTTCTGTAATTTTTGATATTGGTGCTACACATAGCGCGATATTTGTGAATATTGTGGAGAGCCTTGGGCTCGGTGTTTATTATTCTTCTGATGTTATGATGCTAGACACTCAGTTGGGAACTAGTACTACTATTGTGCGTCAGTGCGGTGAGATCCCCATTGAGGATGGTGGGTGTCACTATCTATGGGGCCTCTATGTATTAGAGATGAAGAGATATGATATCATTATCTAGATGGACTGGTTGGTTCCCTTTCGATCCTTTGTGGACTGCTATTATTGTAGGGTGAGTTTCACGTCACCAGAGGGCAGAGGGTTTCTATACAAGGGGGAATGGGATGTACATGTGAGGCGAGATGGACCTGAGCATCGTGGGTGAGGTGGTGTGACAGCCCTGATTGCGAGTTTATATCTGGATGACCAGAGGAATAGTTGGAATTATTTCCCTCCACTGGTTGATCATTTTAGGGATTTCGTCCCAGACAAATTTTTGGGTCTACCTCCATAGAGAGAGGTGGATTTCTCTATTGAGCTTGTTCCATGAGCAGCACCAGTGTCCATTACTTCTTATAGGATGGCTACACCAGAGTTGCAGGAGCTCCAAAAAATGTTAGAGGAGTTACAGGGAAAGGGTTTTATCTGAACCAGTAGTTCTCCTTCAGGTTCTCCTTTCCTTTTTGCAAAGAAGGTGGACTGTTCCCTCAGACATTGTGTGGATTATCGGAAGATGAACTATTTTATGATTAAGAACTGATATCCATTACCAAGGATTGATGATCTTTTTGATTAACTTTGAGGAGAACGAGTGTTTTTGAAGATTGAATTGAGATCCGGATATCATCAGTATTGCGTTAGACCATCGGAAATACCACTTAAAGCTTTTCGAAGCAGATATGGTCTATACGAGTACTTGGTTTTGAAATTCGGACTCACGAACACACTATAGGTTTTCATGGATATACTGAATCATGTGTTCCTCCCTTATCTGGACTCTTTTTTGGTAGTCTTCGTGGATGAAATCTTGGTGTACTCGCTCACTCGACCCGACCATGCCACCCATCTTGGGATCATTCTATGTACACTGAGAGAGCATCAACTATATGCTATTCTCTCAAAGTACCACATTTGGATAGAGTAGATACACATCCTGGTTCATATCATTTGAGAGTAAGGAGTTGTAGTACACCCAGAGAAGGTGAGAGCTGTAGTGTCCTGGGAGCAGCCTAAGAATGGGTTTGAGATACAAAGTTTCATGGGGCTAGCTGGTTACTACAGGTGCATTATATAGTACTTCTCCCTCTTAGCAGTGCCTTTGATAGGTTTGACTAAGAAGGATGTGATGTTAATTTGGTCAGAAGCTTTTGAGACTTCCTTTTAGGAGATGAAGGGATGGTTGACATCAGTGCCAGTCCTAATACTTCTAGAGCAAGGGAAGAGTTATACAGTTTTCTGTGATGCATCATGTATTGGGTTGGGATCTATGTTGTTGTAGGGTGATCGAGTAGTTGCATATGGGTCTCGGGTTTTGAGGCCACATGAGAGGACATGCCCGAAGAATGATCTCGAGTTGGCTGCGGTTGTTCATGTCTGACATTTTTGGAGACATTATCTCTTCGGAGAGCGTTTTTTTGTTTTCACAGACGAAATAAGACTCAAATATATCATTACCATATGTGAAATGAACCTGATATAGAGAAGGTGGGTATAATACCTTCATTACATTGAATTTGGGATAGCCTATACACATGGTAAAGGTAATACAGTTACTGATGCACTGAGCAGGAAGACTTAGATACAGGTAGTGCTGGAGGCCAGTGGTGAGTGGAATCTTAAGGATTTGTTCTCTAAGATGAATTTGGAGGTGCACAATAGTCAGGGGAAGACCTATCATTCTTCCTTAGCTGTGACTTCTATCCTTCTAGATATAGTGAAGATGATTGAACTTTCGGATTAAGAAGGCCTCGTTCTATGGGAATCAGTGGAAAGTGAGGACCCTCCTCATATATGGACGATAGGCGATGATGAGGTACTCTATTTCCGTGGAAAAGAGTGGGTTCTAGGGGATATAAACGAGGAGATGATGTGGGAGTTTCATGCTTCAGCTTGGTCAGTGCATCCCTATGTTACCAAGATGTATCGTGACTTGGGACGTTAGTATTGGTGGAAGAGTATGAAACGCGACATAGTTGGTTTTGTTGTGAGATGTTTCACCTGTAATCATGTGACAACGGAGCATCATAGGCTAGCCGGACTGTTACAGTAGTTACCCATTCCGAAATTGAAATTGGATGATTTCGTGATGGATTTAATTACTGGGATACCGAGGTAAACTCACGGAAATGATGTTGTGTGGGTTGTTGTGGAAAAACTCACCAAGGTAACTCACTTTTTCCCGATTAAGGATACCATATGTGTTGAAGAGCTTGGGAAGTTGTATATCCAAGAGATAGTGCTTCTTCATGAGGTCCCTTGTTCCATCGTTTCAGATAAATAATCCTTCTTTACGTCTCGTTTCTAGAAGAGTTTTCAAAGGGAACTGGGTAGAAAAGTGCTTATGAGCATAGCTTACCACCTTTAGACCGATCTCCAGTCAGAGTGTACGATACAGGTGCTTGAGGAAATGCTGCGCACATGCATCCTAGACTTTGGGGGCTCTTGGGAGAAGCATATACCCCTAGTTGAGTTTTCCTATAATAATATTTTTCAAGTAACTATTCAGATGGCACCATACGAGGCCTTATATGGTAGACCATTCCGATCACCTATATGCTACTTAGAGGTAGGTGAGGCAGCTTTGCTGGTACCATGTCTCATACAGGAGACATCAGAGCAGTACCAGTTCATTCAGAAGCAGATAGCTACCGCACAGTCTCGTCAGAAATCTTATGTTGATCGCTGCAGATGACCCTTTGAGTTCGTTGTTGGGGATCAAGTTTTCCTTCATGTTTCACCAAGGCTGAGACACAAGGGGATCAGAATATAGGGAACACTTTCACCGAGGTATGTGGGGTATTTCGAAATTCAGGAGAGAGTCAGGCCGGCTGCCTATCAGTTGAAGTTACCACAGAGGTACTAGTCCATGCACGAAATCTTCCATGTATCTCAGTTGTGTTGTTATCATTCAGACCCATATCATGTCTTTCAGCCCGAGGAGGTTGATCTTCAGATCGGTGCATCCTTTGAGGAGAATCTGATTCGTATCGTTGATAGGAAAACAAAGGTTTTCCGAGGCCGGTCGGTTTATCTTATACAGGTGTTATGGATGCATGGAAGAGTGCAGGAAGAAATCTGGGAGCAGGAGACCGACGTACGTGGTTAGTGGCTAGAGTTGTTCCGAGCATTATTTTCACCACCATTGGATGGGAAATTATAGGAAGAATTACTTTAAGTGGGGGATGTTTGTAAGAACCTTGTACTTATTTTTGAGGTACGACTTTCTTCTTTTCCTTTTTCCTTATGTGTTATTGAGAAAATTAGGAATGTGGGGAAAAATCACAAAATTTCTGACTACACGCCGTGTCATTTTATAGATGTCGTGTACTTTGGCCGTGTGGAATGAGTACACAGGGCATGTAGTCCTGCCCGAAATGAAACGTGTAAAAAATAACTTCACGATTTGTATAGGATATTTACACGCCGTGTATTCAGTTTGAAGGTTAACAATAAGGTGGTGGAAGTAGCCTCCAGCGGAGTGATAGTACATGTCGTGTAATCCGGAATACACACCGTGTACTTATGTCGACATGTGAACAGTGTTGTGGTGGAATGTAGCCTCCAGAGGAATAGTTTAAAAAATTAAAAGTACATTCCATGTACATGAGAGTATATTCCATATAGTTTTTTCTCTCTTAAAACGGGCAGTATCCTCCTTGGTTCACAGAGGAAGCTTAGAATATTGTTGGAGCTTGCTATGACTACCAGAGCTTCAGAGATCAGCTGACAGCGCATCAGGAATCTGTTTCCTCTTATGCCAATCACGTTGGAACCACACAGGTGAGTTATACCTTGTCCTTATTCTTTTCTAACCAATTCTTCATCTATGGAATATTATTTTCATTTGAATGGGAATTCTTTTATCTCAGATCTACGTCGTTCTTAGACGATTCAGGAGGCATCGTTCACGTATACCGATCAGAGACAATCGAGGTAGGTGGTCTAGTGTTAAAATTCCAACTGTAATGCTTTTTGTGAACCACTGTGATATACACCCATGATGGGGATGTCGTTTGGTAGAGGCCTTGTGTAATTAAATATGTAGGATTTTATATTTAGTTTAATGATAATGTATAACTATTTTTTGGGATCACTATTTTGATCCAGGACCACCATAGGGGTGCGTTCCTCTATTTAGCCGTTTGGCCAGGATATCCGAGGGTATGCCATGTGTATCATGTGTATTGAAATTCCTTAAGTGAAATTGGATATAAGTTTCTTGTTTATACCTTTGGCTCGGCCCGGTTTCTTGTGCCTGAGAAAAACATTCTTTTTAGCCAGAGGGCACTGTTTATTTATCCTAAAGGAAAGTACTTCTTAGCCTGAGGGAAGTGTTCTATGTCGCTAGAGGGAAATACTTCTTATGACTGAGGGAAGTGACTTCTATGCCTGAGGGAAATATCTCATACACTTGAGGGTAATATTCGATAGCCTGAGGGAAAGCCTGAGGGAATGGTTTTATTATTTTATCATGAGGGAAAGGTTATAATTGGCCTTAGGGATTGGTTCTGATGAGAAAATAATGTTATTAAATTTATTGGTTAAAAGAATATTAAAATATCAATCTGATTGGTAGAATTATTTAATTTTGAGTATTTCTATGTTCATTGCATTTACTACTCCACACAACTATTTCACATTTTCACTAACAGTTGGGCACAAGGCTTTGGAGGGTGACTACTCAGAATTTTTTCTCACACCCTGTTTGGGTCATGTCTTCAGCCTAAAAAAATTACATTTCTTCAGGTGTTGATAGGGGAAAGGGTACCTATATATGTACAT
Organism: Viscum album; assembly: GCA_963277665.1. NCBI lineage: Eukaryota > Viridiplantae > Streptophyta > Magnoliopsida > Santalales > Viscaceae > Viscum > Viscum album. The sequence goes on from OY728122.1 coordinate 606,420,715, forward strand.
GTTTTTAGAATATGAGTAAGAGAGCATGGGGCCGAGCTTTGGCTTGCGATGTTGTTGCGTTCTGTTTAGTCTGCTTAGTTTTGATTGGTTGTATCTCGTATTTTTTAGTTGTATTGTATTGTACTGTAGTGTATCCTGTTCGGGCTGTTTTCATAGAATTAGTGACATGTTGCATCTTCATATATGACCGGTGGTTCTATTTTACTTCAGTTGTATATTGTTTACAAATTCCGCTATTGTAGGTTTTTATATTTTGTTCCGCTGCACTACACGTTGACAAATGAGTGTGTTGTCTCCCCAATATCAGACCTAGGCCCTTGGTTCTAGTCGACATCCTCTAGAGTTTGGGTAAATGCTCTTGAGGTCATGTGACCAATCGTGTTTGGGGCAGCCATTGAGTGGAAACCTGGTCCAGGATGTTACACAAAGCCTTAGTGAGGCAAGCAGAAGAATATCACATGGATATAAAGAAGCTGAAAACCATTTTGAAGAAATTCATAACCAAGGAAAAGGAAGGAAAATAAATCCATTCAATTTTTTTAATTTTTTCCTTATAAAAATTCATCAAATCTTATTGAAATTGTTGTTGCTCGTTTTTGTTTGGATGTTTGTACAAATATTTGAGGTACCATATTTCTTTTCCATTATCTCAAACTATTTTTGAATATCACAAATGGGGAGAAGGAAAAATAATTCTAGTTAAAGAAGAAATATCCATATGTAAGGGTAGTATATCTAAGGGGGAGTTTTCATACAGTGATATCCGTAATGAAGATAATGAAAAAATCAGTCCATAAATATAGAATACAATCCTTAGTGTCCCAAAGCCTAAGGGGAGTTAGCTATATTCATCTTTTCTAATATAAAAATAGAGATATGTTTTATTTTAAAATATAGGAATATTATGTATGTCCTTAAATTATTTTTTGTGATGATGTTTGTGCTTTCCAAAAAGGGGGTGATTGTTGAGTCAATAAGATTTTCCTTATGACATTTCCATTCTGTAACACTTGGGGGTGATTGTTATGTCATTAAGGTTTCCTTATGACTTTACAATTACTTCATGTATTTAAAATCACAAACACCTTATGTCAAGGAAAATCCATTTTTTCCCTCTGTTTTACATATATAAGGAAAATTTTACTTCCCCAAAAAAATTTATCTTTAACCTCTTTTAATTGTTCATATAATAATTTTTCAAAGCGTAAAATTAGGTTTGTAAACAAAACCTAAGAATAATACTAATACCTATATATGAAGAATTCTATTTTAGGATCCATATTCTCATAACTCTGGTTACGAACTCTTCTGAGTTTTGACTTCAAATTATGAATACGAATTCTGGTTATGAGCTCTTCTGAGTTCTGACTCTGAATTTTGAATACAAATTCTTGTTACAAACTCTTCTATATTTTGACTTTGAGATATCTAAATTCGGACTCCGAAATCTTATGTGTTCTGACTATGAATTATCAAAACCTCTGACTCTGAAATTTTTAAGTGCTTCTTCCGAATTCTTGTGAATCCAGATTCCTAATTTCCTTGAAATTCAAGATCTAGAATTCTATAGAGTTCAGGTTCTGAATTCCTAGAAAACAGAATCCAAATATCCTTGTATTATATACTATGAATTTATTTTTGGTTGGACTCCGAACATTCATTTTCTTAAATTCTGAATATTGGTTTTTATTTATGTAACCATATTTTTACTTACACATGTTTTGTTATAAAACTATGTCGTGAATTCAGTTACTAACTAACCGCTGTTTGAGTGACACGTGTACAAGTCCCTCCAAAATTAATTGGAAAATATGATCGTGGGAGGAGGAGCCGACCATTGAATCTGTGCCTATAAATAGGATATCATTGGAAAGAGATCAAGACATTATGACTTTTAAGACTTTTGGACATCTTTTTGATCAGAAGTGATTTATAGAGAGAGATACTCTCATGATTAGTGCATACTGAACTTCTGTTTCATATTTTCATTGTGCAACTCCTATTGAATCTCATACTACTACTTGTTACTTGTCTTGTTACATGTTTTCTGCTCCATTTTATTTGTTAATGTAAGTATAAATATCTTATAATTCCTTATTATTGTATGATTATTTAGTTAAATTATATATTCTTTAATGTAGAATATTTACCTTTGTAAACTTTCATTATGTTTCATTTTCCGGTACCATATTTCTAGATTCACTTTCTCGAAGTCTTTTTTCCTGAATCAAGCAAGTGTGTTGAATTTAGAGGATTTTTGAATTACATTGTTTAATCTTTTTAAATATAACCATCCATAATAGTTTCAAAAGAATTTTTTAAACGTATACAATTCACCCCTCTTGTATTTCAAGCATCATTCAATACTTTATTCAGTATCTTTATTATTTCAATCCTACATTTGGTATTATAGAGTATATCATACTCATATACCATCTCAACATTGTATCCCCCTTTTAACACCCTAATATGCAAGGGGTTTCTGTTTACCTGGAATGAGAAGTGAAAAAGGGACATTGAGAATATTATAATTTGTATGACGTGTTCTCTTGTATTGAGAAACCCATAGGTCAGAGTTGAGTATGTAGTGTATTGTGATTCCTTGGGATCTGGGCTTGACTATGTGTTGATAAAGCAACATGAAGTCATCACATACAATTCTTGGTTGTTGTGACCCCATGATAAGAACTATGAGACTCATGTCCTAAATATGGAAAAGTTGGTTTTAGTTGTGAGGATGTGGTGGAACATTCTTCTTGGAGTGGGATTTTTGGTTTACACATACCATTAGAGTCTCATGTACATCTTCACCCACAGATACCTGATCCTAAGACAAAAAAATTGATATTAGTTCCTTCTAGACTATGACTTCCAGATAATTTATTTTCTTGCGAAGGGAAACATATTATCTCATGACATTTTATGATGACCCATTAGCTCTTATTTATGGTGTATTTAGAGTAGTTTGATTCCTTTTATCTAACCCTGATGGAGTAGGGGTACTACTTTTTGACAATTGATAGTGTTGACTCCTTCGCTTCTCAATCATGTGAGAGTGTCTCAACTAATAGACATCGATTGTGATGTATTACATTATTATGTATATATAGGTGACCCCCCATATTAAAATTATAAATGAATAAATCATTTCATCATTTTCTAGGGATTGATGGATGTTCTAGTAATGATGTTAGAGAATGAAATGTGAGAGTGACACACATCCCAACAAGTTGTAAATCCTAGTGTGGTGAATTTGTAATGAGGCATTAAATTTTTTTTGGGGTTCTGAAACAAGACAAAGTGTTGATGAATTTTTCTCTTAGTGACTCACATATTATTATTTGAAGGCTAAACACCATGTTCTGGAATGTTTTTTTGCAGCCCCTTAAGTTCTCTTAGTGGAAGTGGGACGCCAAATACATAGACATTCTGATAGAGAATACATGCACAGTTAAGGGTTATGATTTTATATGGGTGATAGTTAAATGACTTACAGAGTTGAAAAACTTCCTTGATATTGGGGAGCAGAGTTCCGTGTAATGTTTTGGGAAGTTTTGCATACATGTGATCATTATCCTTCATGTGGTTCCCTTGATGATTATATATGATCATGCCATATGGTTTATGTCACAATTTTGGAGTTCCCTACGTGAGTAATTAGGGACATTAATGTGTATGAGTACATGATTTGATTCCCTGAAATATGGGAATACCAAGATCACTATCTAGGAGTTGAAATATATAATGAGGAATTTTGTGTTATACTTTGGCTGGATAAAGGAGGATCACATTCCATTATTAGAGTTTTTATACAACAATAATTGCCACACTACCATAAAACCCCCTTTTCATCCATATAGTGGAGACCCTAAAGGTTACCCTTATTCTTGACATAGATCAGTGAGACATCACCTGGGGGCCCAAAGATAGTACATGTGAAAATAGAGAAATACAAGGATATCCATTGGTGGATGAGAATATCCTCGAGTTGAAATAAATATTATGAATAAAAACATTATAGGTCCTTGGAAATTGAGTAGGGAGATCATATTTTCATATTATTTTACCCACAATGAGGATTGATGTTTGTTAGTCAGAGTGGCAATCCATCCTCGAGGTTGTTCAGGTTGTATGAGATCATGTTGTGGGATGGATAGGTTTCTTACAACCTCTACCTTCCACCATAGCTATAGAGGGTGCATTATATCCACCACATGTCACAACCGAAGAGATATGCGAACAAACCAATGCATGTTATCTACTAGAGAGAGATTCACATCGAGGATGGAGACACCTTTCCGAAGACCCCAATGACAATTGACAATTGAGAAGAGAATACCCTTCATGGAAAGACCAACAACTTGGGTCAAATGTTTTTTTGGCATAAGAATGTATAAGAAGGTTCCTTAGGGTAGGAGAGATAGTTGTGGGATCAGTGTCCCTTGTGGATTTCTTTTTTGATTTTTGAGTACATAAATAATGAATGAGGGGAAAATGTTGAGACCCATTTTTTCGGTGTAAGAATTTGAAATATGTTAACAAATTTCAGATGCTAGGAAATGATATAGTGTTCGATTCTGAGGTCTGAGGTGTCTAGAATTAATTTAATCAAACTATTAACTATATATTATATTGTGAGTTCACTTATTCTTAATGAAAATTAGATTACTCTTAAACTAAATAATATATCATAAATCATGGACTGTGGTTGATTTTAAAACATAATGCTTACCCATGTGAATAATAATAATCAGTCGATATAGGACTTTCAGTCTTCTCACTCATTGGAGATAGGATCAGTGTATTTATTAATTATTAAATTAATTTATTAATTTATTTTTAATATAATAATATATCATATAAGAATAATTTCATAGAGAATACTAAAGGGAATCCCACTTAGTCCTTAGTAGGAATTTTATGCTTCTCATTTCTCCTTCATTGGTGAACACCCTCAAATGGTCACAAAATTATAGATCAATTAAGATCATGAACCAGAAAACACAACAACTTCCTTTGATTATTGGTGAAATTATTCTTTTACAAAAAATTATTAAATATACTGGTAGGGTTCATAAATCAAGGTATTATTTTCATTTTATAAATAGGCTGAGTTTATCGATACCTATTTTGGGATTCATTCCAATTATGGAATGACTATCCACCTGTGTGTTGAAATTTTAGTTGATTATACAATTTATTCTAACCATGGACTACTATTATTGATGTTTTAACAAGAACACATTTCTTATGATGGTTAAAAAATTTTATGGGTCCTTTATACATCTTTTTCATTACGTTCGTCACTGGGAGGACCTTGTAGTCCTTGTTAAAATTTCTCTAGTTGGTATGGATCCTGATTGGACCCCCAGAATTGTAGTATATCTTTGAATGAGGTTTAGTTAAATGAAATAAGTCCATATGTAGGATCATTGCAGGGCATAGAGGGTTGTTTAAATTTTTGAGACCATGAAATTAAAGTCATATTGATTGGAGGAACAAGGTATTAATGACAATAAACCTGAGGTCAATTAAAATCCATTTTTCGAGTAACCAACGACTGGAAATGATAGATCTAGTTCAGATCCAATTTTCTCGAGTGAAATCAAATCCAGATTCATAGAAGAATGACATTCACTACGGTGAATAAATCAGATATGTGAATATATAGAAAACACTATTACACATCATATATATGGATGAACACATAGAGTGAATACCCTCATCTTCTAGTGTTAGGGTTTTGGTAAATGTTAAGGATAACATGATATGTAGACCTGATACGTGCTTCTTACCCCATCCCATGATGGGAAACAAATGTGGTGGATCCTGCTGTATAAATCCCATGTTGATGTATATAGTTTGAAACACATCCATGTAACCAGGTAAAAAAACATGACTAGGTAACCTGTGAGGCATATAGTGTGAAGAAACACAATGTGTACTGAAGTACATGAACCCCAGGTTAGTACATGAACACAACCAGAAAGCTATGACCTAGTTTCAGGTATCTTGGACACTTAGTTTACTCCAGATGAACAAAATTTTCTCTTACATGGCATGGAATCTATGTGCCCGAGAAGGAAACGATCATGAAATGGAGTGGGTCCACATTCCATGTTGGTCACATCACATACTATTTGTGTCCCCTCATATTCTTTTTACCCCTTGAAATCATTTTCTGAAGATTCAATGTTTTGTAATAGCTTTATTTTGACTCATATTTTATCTTACGAGTAGTGTATCCTAAGAGTTTTTCTAGGTTCAATGTGATTGTTCCATCCTTTCTTGATGTTATAGATGTGATTTTAAATTTTATAGGTATGAAACATATGGAGGTAACACCAGAAGATGAAAGAGATCAGGCTAGATTGGCAGAGGCATCTTCCATGTGGAACCTGTATTAGATAGTGTGTGGGTCTTCAATTATTATAGTGGAACCCCCAGTCACATAAGGATGACGATCCTCAAACACTAGAGTGAAACCTCCCATCAGCATGGGTGTGGGTCCTCTACCATACACGTTGAAACACCCATTAGCATGGTTTTGGGTCCTCCACCTACTATGTGGAAACCCTATCAATATAGGGTGTGGGTCCTCATAACACCAGAGTAGACCCCTCTACCATGAACATTGGAAGAGGTCCTATATGGATACTATCAGAGTGTAACCCCTTAAATAACTAGAATAAGGGTTTTATACGTTGTGTCTGATGCTTTCTGACTGTTCAAAATAGTGAATAGGCATGGTTTGTCTTGAATGGTTACTTCTGGGACAACGCGTGAGATGTTTGGTGTTGTCTGATAGATTTTTGGATGTTTTTCCACTATTCATTCTAGGTTAAGCTATTATATGTAGATCCCCTTACTCTATACTTTTTTATTATTTTTAATGATAATATAAACATATATATATATATATATATATATATATATATTCTTCTTTATCCACACCTATAATTTATTTTCTCTCCTTCCATGAGAGGCGAAGAATTGAATGGTATGCAACATGTTTTCCATTGTTAGCTTCCTAAGGTTGGATGATATTACTATATATATATATATGTTATGAAGACTAGATGTGTAGTTTATCTAACAAACATAGTGTTACCCTTATGTTTGGAAGAGGTAACATTCACTCTTGGTTTGGGTTGAACGGTTTTCTGGGAATATATCATGGATCAATGTCATTCTATTTTCAATTGAATCTCTTACTACTACCCTTTAATATTTCTAGGTGTCATACTAGGTATGTATACATTTACACTTAGATGGGATTTACCCATACATTTTGTGACAAATGATTGATACAGTCAGGTCAGTAGTGTCATCAGAGGAGAATAAGGATACCTAGTACGATGGACCATGTACAATGATAAAATATTGGTATTACGGAGCTGTTATCTCTCATTAGTTTACATTTCTATTTTTTTTTTCAGGTTTGGACATATTCATAGCTTGGAGTGAATTTTTTCCATTTATTTTAGGATTAAACTATGTTAATTTTCTACTATATAGAGATATTTCATGCAATAGTGATCCCTTAGTTCTTTATCTTATTAGGTTTAATCCCTTTCCACATTTTCATTGAAATGGTTGGTTGTTTGTGAATACAGTTACATAGAAAAAGGATTCCCCATGTTAGATATGACCACAGTGGTGGCCGCCGCCACCTAGACTTTGGAGGATAGCATGGGGAAGTGGCATCTCGAGCCATGATGTAGGTCGAGATTTGACATGAAAAATCATTAAATTATGAACTTGGTATCAATGAACAAGGATTAACATCAACATTATAAATCCTGAACAGAATATTCAACTTTACCAATATTTGAAAATGAATGTAAAATTTATCTAATTAATATATAAGTAATTAATGATTATATTTGATGTGTATAAATGATAATATTTGTGGATAATGATCATAAATAAGTGATTAAGAAGGTTAAATTTCATTATATGAGGTTAAAGAGAATTCATATAAATCATGAGTAAATAAATGCGATTCTTTAACCGTTGAATTTTAAATTCATGATTTTTTATGTTTGAAAATCCATTTGGGGAAATTATATGTTATTTCACTAATACCCGTTTTTTCAAATTTCATGGTTATATATTGGTTCTAAATTTATTCCTAAAATTTCTTATCCCATTAGTTCACAAGAAGGAAAAAAAATACTCTATTCCAAAGGAATATAGTTCAAGAAAGTGTGAGTTTATCATGTAAGTATCTATGATATTCTCTATTTTTTAAATTATAGTATCACATAATATATTTACATATATTTTTATAAACTATAATGATGTTAAATTAACATTTTTATACTTACGATAAAATTAATATACTATTATATAACTCAAAACTCTTACCGATTTGGTAGTATAAAATATAATATATTAGAATAAGGTTTTGAAATAGGTGATTCAAATTTTCGTGCTTATTATTTTGAAGGACAAAGTAAAGTCATGGACTCTGCGACTAAAGGTAAAGGTTTAATTATAAATATCATTAATAGATATATATTTATTATATTTGATCTCGTATCTAGTGAATTTATATGTTCTTCTTCTCTAGAAAACATCTATTTTCTAATATCATGGTTATTCATGGGTTTTATATATCATTTCTATTTATTATCCCATTAGTTCATATTTTATCAATAATACATTTTTATCAAGAGACAACTGTGCCAATTCTTTTTGATTGCGAATACTTTTCTTCTATTCCAATATTCATTATATTTTTTCTTGATGCCCTTGTATCAGATTCTATGATATCTTAAATAATTTTTTTGGGATTTTTTTAAAAAGATTGAATGGAAATTGTTTTATTTTTAATCACATGGTTATTCTTTTGTTTTCTTTAATTTCTATATAAATGATTAAATTTTTAAATTTTTAACACATTCCCCAAGAAATACATTCCAATATTTCATAAATTTTTTTCACAATTTAACATCCTTTCAATGTTTTCAATGTTATTCAATTTAATATCTATTCCTATTTCTTATGAATATTTTATTTTAAAATAAAATATAAAAATGGAAAGTTATATTTTTTAGTCGAATTTATATTAGATTTTATGATGCAATCAAAAAATTGGTTTATATTTATTTTGAAATAATTTAATGTTTCATCGGATTCATGTGGGATATTATCTAATTAAACCATCCCTATAATTTCTCTAGATGTCTTATTATTATGTTTTATGTATGTTTCATCAATTCCAGTTATTTATATGAGTTAATTACCCTATTATATAATTATAAATGTTTTTATGATCCTGTGGAACACATATATATGTGTTTTAATTATTTCATTGATGAGATCAAAATTAAATATCTCTACCCTTTATTGGTTAAAGGAATATCTCATGCATATATTGGGAATGGGGGGTGAAATAAAACGCTATAATGGGATTTTTATACTATATAATCTATCAAAATAAACAAATATATCCGTCTAAAGAATTGGGTGATTCAACTAACGGTTAGCAAATTAATTACCAATTTCCTTTATCAAACAAAATTTCAATTGCTTGAAATTCATTATGGTGAAATAATAGGTTATTCTCTCAAAAACCCATATACAATAATCGCCTTTAGTTATTCACGGTTTTTAACTATATTGATTTAATTTCTTCTCCCATCAGATCAAAATTCGATTGAAATGAAAATTTTATTTAGATGCAACCTTATCAATACATTTAATTTCGAAATATATCTAAGATATATCAAAGTTGATTATTTTATTTTAGGAATATCTTTATCATTGATTATTTGATTATTTTAGTTATTTTTCAATATACATGAAATTCAATTCTAATTATTATTCTTATAATATTTTCAATATAGATTTTTTATTCCAGATTTTACTCTCTTTACAAATGTCTGACAATAACCTTCTTCATTTATTATTCCTATAGAAATTACTTTTTGAAATTTTATAACTAGTTTTCATAATGATTCTTCCTATTTGATTTTTTCATGGATTTCTAATGTATTATCAATTTTAATTTATATTTAATTTATTCATTTTAAAATAAACATTATCAACAGAAATGTATAATTAATCATTATTTTGATATGCGTTATATAATGATCCTTCGAAACGGATTTCCATATCTGTAGATATAATTTTATGTTTATTATGATTACAAAGGGATATTGCATAATAATACTACAAATCTTATTTATTTATAGTGATTGTGATATTGTTTTTTATGTTTCATTGAAACACCCGATTATTATAATGTTGATTTTTTCATTAAATTTATTTTTTGAATTAATTCTTTCACATGATACAAAAAAAATATATAAAGAACTTGGATACATTTAAATGAGATAAAATATTAAATTTAATTATAAAAATATATACATTATGATAATGTAATATTATTCATAATTATGAAATTAATAAGAGGAATAAAACAATATATAAATAAAAAACTACAAACATGTAATAATTGTGATCATAATTTGTGTTGTGATCATAACATTGATTATAACTATAGAAATAATGAAACTAATTACATATATAATATACATATTGAGATAAAAATAAATGAATATGATTACTCATTTTATAAATATATGAAATACTATAAGGAAATAATGTATGATCATTGTATATATGGCTATTGGGTATATGTTTTTTGTGTATATCCAATGTTATATTGGGGTAATTGAAACTTATATAACAACACATAATTTTGAAATGAATCAAAATGGTCATATTTAATTAAAATATTTTACTATAAAAATATAGTTTTATACAATAGATATCTTAGTTATTATTTTACAAAATTTAATATATGATTATAATACAAATGTATTTTTCATATAAAATGTATGGAAGATAAATAATTACAATAATTTAGATAAAATTATATAATGTTAAAAAAATTATATATTTAAATGAACAATTTTTTATTATTGTCTTCAAATATTAATAAATTAAATTGGATGTTTTTAATAAAAAATTTAATGAAACGATTCCATCACTACATAAATATTAGGTGCCCCCCCCCCCCCCCCCCGTGAATTTTCATGAGACATTATAGATTCTAAAAAATAATAACAGACCCTATTATATGAAATTTGTGATGAAAAATTTTTGATATACAAACCATGGATATAATACGGTTTTGAATTCATTAATTAAACATTATTTTCATGGTTCAGGTCAACATAAAATAAAAATATATTATAAATAGATTAAATTTAGTCTTATTAATAAATATATATTTAATATGTGAATATGGTTAAATAAATGATTTAAATTCCTTGATAACATTCACAAAAAAAACTATTCATGATTTCTAATAAAAGAACATATAATTATTATGAATTGGAAAATTTCAAACTATTTTTTTCATGAAAAACAAAAAATAGCATATGGAGATCACAATTGATGATTTTATGATAAATTTAATTAGAAATTATCATATGTTTCATATGTTTTTGAAATAATTAGTGGATTTTTTCACATAACAATATATATCATAATAAGAAAATATATATGATAAATATAAAATGAAAAATGTAAATTTTAATCTTATAATGAATATTAATAAATAATTTATGAATTTTGGTCAATATTGAATAAAAAAAATTAAAAAATGACGTACATTGACAAAAAAATATCAATCAATGTATCCTTGTTTAAACATTATGGGCCCACAAATAGACACAATGAGTATATGAAAAATAGAGATAGATACATTATGATAAATGTCACGGTGTAGTTTGAAATTATCAAAATTGAAATATAACATAAGAAGGAATTTAAAAATGAACTATTTTATATAATATATTATAGATAGAATGTTTAATGTATGGTAACATAGAGTTTAAAAACATATATAATGAATGTTATCAAATATAATAAAATATGATTGTAGTGAATTATAATATCGAATGGAATGGGGGAATAAATTTTTTTAGTCATCATATTGAATGAAATTGATTCCTCATTATCCATCATAATGCATTTAATTAATAAAATATTATCCTGTAGTATAATTTATAGTTTAATTCTAGTCATTCACTGGGTTTGATTAGATTGTGTAATTAAAAACATATCATATCCATTAATGAAAATTTTCTTTGGCGGGAGGGTAATTAGAATATCAAATATTAATATAGCTTATTACCATGCCCTTCCAATAAATATGATTATAAGGGAAGGTGGTAGGAATTTACTATGTAACCTATAATACATGTTTTTACTAGAGAAGTGATTTTTAGTTCGGATCTAGATGGTAATGAACATAATGATTTTTTTAAATATATAATATAGGTTAATAGGTCCTAATAATATATATATATATATAGTAGGAATATAAATGTATGATATTAACAAATACATAAAATACAACCTTATGGATGTATGGGTGTTTTTATATAAAATAAATAATCACCTTGATATATATTTTTTTCTCATTTCATTCTTAATAATTATAAGTCATATTTATAATATCAATAATCATTTTTTAAGAAATATATTTTTTAATGAAAATCAACAAAAACAAAAAATAAAAAAAAATTATAAAAAGAAAATGGTTCTATAAGGATGGAGATTCATTTTTCTAAAAATAAAAGGCAACAAACTAGACAGAATAAAAGAACACCACATAGTGAAACATATCTATAAAATGAAATGACGATATTAAAGTATCACATATAATATGGAATGAATTGAATGAAAATTCATATTATAGGTTTCTGTAGAATTTTTTTTGTTTACTAAAAAATGTATCATATCATAATAGATATATATTATAATATAAGGATTGAAAAAATTGATCGATATATTCCTTAATTAATAGTAAATTAAGAATCAGTAGAAATACTTGAAACGGAATTATTAAATTTAAATAAAATATATATAACTTTAAAAAGTGAAATTTTCTTGAAATGAAATACAAAGTATAATATGTTGAATAAACACAATTAAAAGATTAAGATCTATGTTCCACATACTTTGAACATAAATAAATGATATCCATTAAAAATATTATCATTTGATTTTATGAATAATGTAGAATCATTATAAAGGAATATTCTTTAAATAGTCCAAAAATCAAGTCCCTAAAAATGTCAAATATGGGAGAATAATTTTGACCGACATGTATAATTTTTTTTTCAAATTTCTATATTTATATAATGTATAAAATATATAGTATACCTTAAATCTTCATAAAATACACAAACTTAAAATATATATATATATATTTCAGAATATCTAAAACATAATATTTCAATAATTTAATCAATATATATGATAATTAAAAATATAAATAATTTTTTATCATCAGATTTTTTTTAATCAAAAAATAAGATAATAAGTTTGATGTTTGAAATATTAATATTATAATAATTAATTTTGTATGGTTTAATCAATTCTTACCAATTGAAAAATTATATCATTGATTTTGTGATAATAAATGATTGAGGTAAAAAAATAATGCCATTCAAAATTAAATATATATCTACATTCTTGCCTCAACACTAAAAAATTAAATAAAATCATTGTTTCAAATGAGACAGCTATTAAAAAACAAATTTAATAGGGTGAATAATTAAAAAATATAAATTTTTATGAAAGTTTATATACCTATTTGGAACTATATATCCATTCAATGATTCATTCATGTAGTAAAAATTAAATAAAATAATTTTAATGAATTTTTGTTCTTGATCAAGTAGAGTATCCAAAATGATTCACTTAGTTCCAATAACACTATAAAATTTATAATGAAAAGTTTTCAAATGTATATCTAAGATCATGTTATTCATGTATCCTTATATTTTTCCCTTAAATTAAAATTTAGTAACATAAAATCTGAATTCATGTGAAATTAATATTGTGAATAATGTTTTAAATTAAATTTACAAACACAAAATAGTTGAAAGGTAAATTTTTTGAAACCCATAATATAGATCTTGGTTAATGATATAAATGGCTTGAGAATTGTGTCCTAATATATGGAACTAATAGACTAATAGTTGGGGTGAAGCAATATAGGTTGATGTCTATATCATTTATCAACACTAATAAAAAATCACATGGATCAGAAACTATGTATAATAGGTAAAGTAAGGCCCATATATTATAGAAATAGAAATAAATGACAAATAAAATAAATAAAAAAGAAAAACAATAATAAAATTTTTACATCAATTTATTAATTTATGAATATTTATTTCATTAAATATTCATCTAATTATGATTATTTATAATTTCACCATATCAAATATTCAATAAATAAATAACAAATAAAAAACATAAAAATTCAAATGTTAAATAATTAAACAAGATATTATTTTGAAATTTAAATGCTAAATTTTCATAATAGTTTAAACAAACATATCTATAATGATATTACATGAAGATTATTTTTTTGAGTAATTATATGTTTACAATTAATTACAAAGGGTAAAATGTATATGCAATTGAATAATCATTAAAAATGAAAAAACAAAAAGTAAATTTGGTACATGTAACCTAAAAAATAATTTTTTAGAGGAATTTTTTATACACAAATATATACATACAAATATAAGAAAGATAAATATATAAATATAAAACATTTATACAACATTGTTCAATATCATAGGGAGTAGAAAAAACACAGATCTCATGAAAGAAAATTATATCATTTAGAATTATGATAATAAATAATTTTTCACATTCCTAGAAATAAACATCAAAACATATAAAAATATCGGAGTTATAATATTTTTTTATGCTATAGTATTTAATATAATACAATTCCTTAAAAAATACCATCATTTTAAAAGAATGGTTATAAAAAAAATTAGGTACACACACACACACATATATATATATATATGAATATATATATATATATATATAAAAATATACATATATATATATAGGAATATATATATATGAAAAATATATATATTTATGTATTTTGAATATAAATATACAGCTATAAGAACCATTATATCACATTCATAAATATCATTTTCTAAATGTAATAATTTAAATTTATATTTCCTTTTCACATTAATAAAAAATATTAGAGAATATTACTTCAAAAATATTAAAAGAATCAAATAATAAAAATGAATGAACGGATTATTTGATGATACCATACTTGATAACACTTCCAACAATGATAAATTGAATGGTGTCCAATTAGGAGCCAATTGAATTTATATTTTATTGAGTTTTTTTAGAATAAAATACTTTATAATAATTATTGAATTGAAAAACATTAATAATGAAAACCGAATGTATAATGATTCTATAAAAAAATACCAAATATTTATTTGTTACTAGTAACAGGAAAACGAATTTTTGATAGATATATTTTTAAATACATAAATTATACAATTATATATGTCTTGTTTCTATATATATCATATACATTTATATAATAATATATATATAACATTTACACATACATTTATTCTGAACATAAATATACATATATAAATCATATATATTATATTTTTCTTATAGAAAATATATATACATATTTAAAACATATATATGTATATATATATATATATAATATTGTAGATATATATATAGTCATATCGATTATATATATAGATAATATATATATATAATTATAGAAAATATGTGTTCTAACTATATAGAAAACATTTATATATTATGGTATGTTCTGTATATTTTTTCACAGAGAATATATTTGTTATGTGTATATATATATAACAAATATACATTCTTATTTACAAACATAACATATTTTTTGTATGCATTTATATATATACATATCCTATATGTATTATAAACATTTTAAATATAAAAAATTTATACCCAATAAAATAACTTCGGTAGTATAAAAAATACTATGCTCATGATTGGAGATAAAATAATTTTGGTTTTTCATAATATAAAACATACTATAACCCATTAAAAAAAATCCACCACACATAAAAATAATATAGTTATAGTTATTTAGGTATTCCATTATGTGTATTATTTTATAGTTACATAAATGAGTAGAATCAAATTCAATAATATTTATTATATATATATGTGTGTATTTGACATATACATATACATAAAAATATATATTAAAAAATTATATACATATTATTGTTAGATCATTTATAAAATATTCTTCAATATCATTTTTTGATGTAAACATTGGGACATTTTGATTCATTACCCATTAATGGATAATATTAGAGAATATTTCATAAAACATATCAAATGAAATTATGAAAAAATTACATTAAGGAATCAATTTTAGAGATCATTCTTGAGAAAACAATCATCCATGTTATAAGAACAATATCTAAAAAAATCTCATTAGCATTGTATCAAGTTAACTATATAATATAATAATTTGTAATAAATATATTTGTGAATAATATTAATGATAAGAATAAAATAATGGAAAATTAAATAAATATTCTATATATTTTATTTATATAAATCATGATGTAAAATTAATCAATGTTCTGAGACTAATTAAGAATATAAGTTGTATGACCAATACTAGATGATAAAATGAGAAATGTTATAAAATGAAAAATAAGTTAAGTAAATTTTGTAATAATAATAAATATCGAAAAAAATGAATACCTAAAGTATGTTAGGAAATATGAAAACACTAAAATATAAAAGTTATCAAATGTATAAAATTGTTTTTTAATGCTCAAAATAATTTTTTAATTTCATAATAATTAATATAACAAAAGTGAAAATGTTTAAATAAATAATTATTAAGAAATATGTGTCACAATAAATTTTTAACTACTAATATTTATAATTTAAATTGTTAAGACCTTGTTTCATAAATATATAAATGATATTACTAGATATGTAGAGTAAATATTGCTTGATGGTGTGGGAAAAAAATTCAATGTTATGAATGTATAATAAATAAAAAGTAAAATTTAAATAATTCAAAACTAAACCTATCAAAAAATGAATAATTTGACACACATTTGATTGATATGTGGGCTACAGATGGGATTTAGTAATCTCATTCTCTCTATGAATAGCTTACAATGTACATGGTGTAGATTAATGACTATGAAATATTATACATGTATATAACCATATTATAATTAATAATTGTTCAAAAATAATGTAATTTAGTTAAAAAAATATGGAGTGAAATCAAACCTATGTGATAATTTATAGATTTTTAATCATATTTTATGTGATGATCTTATTATGAAATTTTCATGAAAGGAGAAACAATAGAAGATTAAGAGACAAAACAATAAAAACATTCCCAATTGGATCCTTATAGATATTAAATATGGCATATATATTAGTGATATAAAATAAAATAAACCACTGGTGATCTGAGAAATTGGATGTCAAATCCAGTAGATTGTTAAACTAATAAGGGAAAATGTAATGAGTCAATTGTAGGTTTTCTAATGGTAGATTATTTATTATAGGAAAATATCTTTTTAAACATTGATATATATCTTGAGGGTCCGAGGTATTGACATGATGGTTTAGGGTACATACAATAGGTGGTATAGGGGATGAGGAGATGGTAGGGGAGTTGTGGAGGAAAATGTGATTGTGGTGAGGTTTAGGTGTGGGTGGAGATGTCAAGAGATGGCATGTTTCAATGATAATGAGGAGGGAGTAGGTGGTATTGATAATAAGGGATGAGGGTGGGTGAATATAACACAAAGAATAGATCAAAGGGAAAAATAAGCAAATGAGGTGTTGACACATGTATCAAAAATTATTGAATATAGTATAGTTATATATATTCAGACCCAGTAAATAGAAATTTATATTAAATAGAATTAAAATCACATAAATGTTTTTAAAAAAATTCATTAAAGTAATATTTTTATATTTTATGTTGTAATTGAAATACAATATTTAATTCATTTATAAATTGAAATAGATTAATTGTATTCTGAAGAATTAATCATCATGTAAAAATTAATTATAGAGGGAAATTTTGTTTTCTTTTATAAAATCATGTTACTAGTGTACGTATTTTTTTTACCAGGGAAAACGTAAAATGTGGTAAAGGGAGTTTAACAAAGTGTTAAAGGCATAAAATATCATAAAAATAAATATTAGAGGTTGATATTTAATATGATTAAGAACCCATAATATGGATTTATACCTTTTTTAGAAAATATTTTTAATATAATATGATAAGAAATTATTAAATTTACAACCTCAGAGGATCATTTATGGCTTAGTTTACTGTAAACTAGCTATGTAATACATAAAGTACAAAAAGAACATTTTAATAAAATAACATTTTTACTCTTTAAAAACTACTTTATTAAAACATAAAAGATCACCTCAACGTAATATATTTCCTTTGAAATGACATAAATAGAAATGAATGAGAATAATTTCTTATAAGTGATAGATAAAATAAATGGAATGTGTGTGATAATAATTTATTGAACATGGATAATAATAATATAACATGATAAAAAAAGATAAGAAGGATATAATAAAATGAATATAAGTACATGAGGAATAACATTAAAATGTGGTCGTAAAATAAAAATTATTCTTTTATATGCATTTCACTATGTTTCACAACTATGGTGTTGTAAAATTCATTACTAAGGAAGTTAACCATGGTATCAAAAATTTATATTCATTATAAAGATTAATTTTTTACCCAATGCATTTGAGTGATACCAGGGTGCACACATCATATGTCTAAATTCACATAAGCAACCTAGATCATATATCTTAGTAATAATATAATTAAATTAATCAAATTATTAGGGAATACGGTTCTCCAAAATGGACGTATAAAATATGTGAATTATTTATTATGAAAAATATATATGATTGATTGAAAATATGTCAGGAAATTCATAAAATATATGGTATGAAAAATAAATAACAAAAAATTTAGTATCAAAGTAAGTTTATATAAAATTTCATGGAATGAATAAATGATAGAAGATTGTAGTGTCCAATTATTTAGTCATTAATTTATGGTTATTAAAATATTGGAAATTAAATTATTTTTAAATAAAAAGGATTATAATAAAGGAATTGATAGAACATATAATATCAGGGAGAGATCCCCTTAACATGAGAAGTTACATCATAAAACATATAAATATCTTGTTATAACTTGATGAACAACATCAAAATAATCTAGCAAGACATAGTGATAGAAAATGTATTCTCAATGTATTGATTGTAGTGATTAATGGTAGAATGAGTTTAGTATTATAGATAAATAGGTGGATTGTATATTAATATCAAATAGTAGTTCTTGGATACCACGTTATTAAAACAATATACAGACATAGTTTCCATCTCATGATTTCTGTACATGAAATTTTCCAAGGAGGATTAGTTTTAAATATTGTATGAGTATAATAAAAAAATACAAAAAATAATATAATTCATGATATGGATATGAGTCATATTCATATGGAATTGCTTTTTAAATCATAAAAAAACCTTGAACCACTGGGAAATATTTTATAGTATTGAAAATTTTTAATTATTATATTAATATAGATTTTTGAAATGAAAAAAATAATTTTTAATAAAGAAATCCATTTAATTCATTATTATATCACCTTGTTTACATTTCGATGTAATAATATCTACGTTAAATTTATACTGTATTTTAAATTTAAACCAAAAACTCAACTATCTCATAAATTTATAAAAAATTCAAATTTAGATAGTTTCGATTCACTAATTTATATAAAGAAAAAAATATTATCTATATATATATTTTAAATTATGATATCTTTATTTTTTAAATAATTTATTTATTTATAGAAAAATAATCAATTTTATGATATAATAAAAATTCCAAGTCTAATGAAATTTTTTTGGGACATTATAAAATTATATTATGAATTATATTTAAATATATTGTTTATTATAATAATATTTCATGAAAATAAATTTACATAAATACATTAATCTATCATAAAATATTAATTTAATTAAAATTATATATTTTCCAAAAATGCTATTATGTTTTATTTATATCCAAAAATCTAATTTTATTATTAATATTATATATAATTATATTTTATTAGATACAATAATAATGAAAATGGGAATTAAGAAACAACTATTTAATATTTAATAATAAAATATGTCCATTATAATAGTAAATCTAGGAGTAAAACCCCTTATTACAGTGGTATAAGCCTATGGGATATGGTGTCTGATGAATTTAAATTAATTTTTCGGCTCATATAACAATGATGTAGTGTTGATCTCCACTAACCTCAATATCACTCATAGACTATTCCAATTCAGCATTAATTGTTGAACCTCTACTTGGGGTTGGTAAAGGGAAAACACCATTGATGATGCATCCACCCAAGATCTGAAAATAAGGATTCAAAATGAATGGTCATAATGGTTGAGGAAACTTTTTCTCTTTTTTGTATCAATAATATCCCATAATTTTTAATTACATAAAATAATTTTAACTACTATATTTCCCATATATTATAATTACATATAGTCATATTGACCAATTATTGTTTTGACCAATTTTCATGTAATAGTAAAAACCTAACATTCACATTTCCTTTTAAACAACATATATATACTCCACCACAGTCATATTCCATTATTCCAAAAGAAGGTTCTATAATTCCATTTATAATGTAAATCAGACCCCAATTTCTTTTTTTTTGTTTTTATATACGGAGCGGCCATTATGAGAGAATTTGATACAACAACATTTACATTAATTTTATAATTATTCTTTTACTATTATCTCATATTATTATTTCTATCAATTTTATTCAAATGTATTTCTTGATGTCAAAAGTAATTTTATAATTCATTTATGGACATTATTATAATTGATAATAAAATATTCATTTTGAGATATAAGATAATTTACATTTTATAAAAGTAATTTTGTTAATCCATTAAATTCATCTCTACATGAGAATTGATTCCATCAATTTTTTTTCCACTCATCAAAATAAATTGGGCAATATCTGCATTATAACTTCTTTGGACTAGCTGGGATCTTCTTTAGACCTGTGATTTCTCCATATAAATTTAAAAATTTGAATTTCATGGTTCTTAAAAACTTGATCCCATTAATCAAACAATTTTAATTGGTTACTCTTTATATGAATATTCAGGTTCCTATTCCAAACCAATATTGTTTAGTACACACAGTAGTTGTGATATAAAACTTCATTACAAGTACATGAGGAAGACATCATTATTCATCCAAATATTTGGAGGTATCACTGTTTGATATTAAAAATCTCTAAAACACTCTGAAATAAATGATTCTCTTATGTAACATTGAAATAGAGTCCCAATATTGTAAAATATCATTTCTCCTTTCCATAGTTATATTTTCATGAATAGATGATCACCAATATTAAATTATATGGAATTTTTTTTACATTATCATAACTCCGTTTCAACTCAGTCCAAACATTATAATACATTAGAGTACATGTATCTTCTCCATTATGTATTTTATTTTGTTGGTCCAAAACATTATCATTATCTATCATTATTCTGTAATATTGGAGTTTTAATCTTCTTCCATAGAGTTTCATTTAAGGATACCTTTGAATACATGAGTTAAAAATAATTTTAAAAATTTATTAGGTAATTTTAATTTGTTCGTCTAAACACACTTGAAATAGATATAAGTTATCAATAAACATGTCATCTAATGTTTTAATATTCCTCTTAGTTTTAACATAATTTTTCACATTATAGGATATGAAAAGTATAAAATTTCTATTAAAAGTCTTTTGAAGGCTCCCCTTGAAACATGAATTAAATCAGCGATCCCTATATAATATAGTGAATAGTTGTTCCCCATGAATTCTAACTACATCAATAATATTTTAACATCTCTGGTTCTCAATGGATAAATCCACTCATATAGTGAAATTATGGGTAGGTATTCTAAATTCATCATTGATTCCCCTTATGAGATTATTTCACATGGATATCTTAGGGAGGCCTAAAACAAAATCCATAGAGTTTTTACCACTTCCATACATGTATGGCTAGTCATCTCAACTCTATATTGGGTAATTCAATCTCTGTCATCGCATTACTATATACCAATCATTTATAAGTATAATAAAAAATCCCCATTTTCATGTTATCCTTCAAATAATGATTTCAAAAATCTAATCATGTATTCATTTTTCTTATATTTATATAGAACCCAATTTTTTAGCTATATCAATTATATTGTTTTTTAAAATTGTATCATATGACATATATAGCCCTATAAAAAACAAAAAATACTCTCTCTACACCCACATTGAACTGAATAATCTTACCATTTTTCATAGATTCAAACTATTGTTGAAACTTCACATCATCTTGATGTACATTCTTGATATTCTTCAGGAATGATTGTTAGGAAATCATTTGGGATAGTATTAATGTTCTCCATGATCTTATGACTTCTATGTCCATATTTGATTTGTAATTTATAAATAATTATACTTCATCTAATCATTGTGATAACTTTTAGGTCTTCCCTACTCGGTGCCTCAACATGTTTTTTTGTTTTTACTGAGTGGTAATGAAGAGAACAAGCATTGTCCCTAAAAATCTCAAACCACTGAATTTTTCTTATATTCTATTCATTTTATTATAAATATAAAAATTATTCTTTTTTTGAAAATTTAATTGTAACACTTTTCACACTAAATACTGAATCTCAATGTCATTAATGTAAAAATATATATAGCTAACTTCAAATCAAGTGTATTATAATTCTATTCACAATGCTATATCTATTGTGATACATAGACAATCGCCAAGTAATTTTGCATCATTAAACATCCAATAAATCTTATGGATTATTCAATATAAATAATTAATGTATCCCTATTAGTAGGTAATGTTAAAATCGGTTCCCTAACCAAATTATTCTCCAGATTATTAAAAATTCATTCTCACTCTTTAATATATATTAACTTAATTTTTTTTGACATAACATGTTTAGAGAAATATAAATCTTTAATTATTTTACAAACATTCTATAAAAATATTACTGACTAAGGGAAATCTGAATTTTAGTTACTTTTACTAGATACGACCACTCCTCTATAATAGATTTCTTTTCTAGAAGAACCAGAACTAAAATATTGGTTGCATTGTGTCCTAGGAAATATACATGTCATAATCAATTGTCAAATTTACTAAATCTGCCAAAAACTAATCATATTAATTATATAATTTAATATAACCCTTATATAATCTTTATTCTCTACATGAATCATTTAATATATTGCAACATCTCCAATTAAGGCCACAAAAAATATATCTGGGTAGTCCATAAAAATTTTATGGATCAAATCGAGAAATATTGAAAGAGTATTTTTGTAACTAAAGGGCCTAAAAAACGAATATTTTACTTATATTACCATTAAGGAAGTATTTAAAATATCATATTTCTTCACCATCTGCTGATGATACCCTAATCTAAGGTAAAATTGGGAAAATAATAGTGCACTATAGATCTAGTTGAATAAATCATCAATCATGGGTAGAGATTATCTTTTCATCACTATGATCTCAATAACTACTCTAAAATCAATGAATAACTGAATTTATCAATCCTTCTTCTTTATAACGAGATCTAATTCTCAAAAAAGATATAATTTTTCAAATAAAACCATTATCCAAACAATTATGATGGTTTTTCTTAAATCCCTTCAAATTAATAAAAGCGATCCTGAATGGGGTTGTTGGTTTTTGTTTATATCTAAGCCTGAGTTCAATTTAAAACTCCAAATCACATTTTAGTGGAGTAACATGTAATTATTTTGGAAACATATTTATTCATTCCAGAAAACTAATCATGTTTCTTAAATTTATACATTCTCTTTCTTAACATTATTCACCGAAAACATATATAGTGAAGGCAACGGGAGGTGGTTCAGGACAACACTCGATATTAGATATAAAACCTATAAAATAAAAATAGGTTATTCCATCAAGAAAACTTATATATTAATTCATATATTACTAATATAGGAATTATATTTTAGTATCCAATATACCACAAGTAATATATCAAATTACATCATGGAAATGACCACTAGGTTTTCAATGCGATTGACTCCCTAATGTTTAAAAGGAAATCACAATATATACTTGAAGGTTGAAGTGTACCTTTAGATTTTATATCCAAAACTATCATTTTAACATTTTATTGTTTCATTTTATGTTCCTTTACAAATTATATTAAATAAATGAATTTTTAGTACTAAAATTACACAGTTTACATAATATATTTGAGTGTATGATGAGTATACATTCAACTAAATAATTTATAACATCAAATTAAGCCATCTTGATTGAAATATTTGACCATTCTCCCTTACCATATACTAGGGTTTGTGGAGGTTTTTCTCTACTATCTTACGATTTGAAGTTTTGTAAGAAAAATACATATACTCTCAACACATGAGAAATATAAATTAATTAGTTTTAACAACAAATTATTATTATATTTAAATTCATATTTTGAGGTTTAAAATCACCATGAACGTTTTAAGAAATATTGACATTTTTTACCACTTTTAAAACACTCTGTTTCCTAACATATGGTTCCCTATATTCTTTTTCCCACACATAATTCAAACATGTAGTTTTTTTCATCCCTTCACTTTCATGTTTAAAATTGTTCCCAAATATATGTGTCATCATTATATTCTTAAAATTCAATCAATGAGACAAATTTACATCTCTAAAAGTTGTATCCACTCTGAGAGAACACCATAATATTTCTTCAAAATAACCAATGTGTTAGATTTAGTTTTCCTTTTGTAGATGGTTTATTTGTCTAAAAAATTGCATGTCAATATTCCAATTAATATCAATGATTTTTATCGAATCATATTTTGAGTGCCTTGAAAATTTCATCTCATAACATCACCGAGATCATTATACTTTTACTCAAAATCAAATAATTGAATCTCCATCTTGTTTTAGAGGTTGTGATGAGATTTATTGTTTAAAATTACTTTTTTAGGGATTCCCCCTACATGGTTTTTACATAAATCTTTTTATTTTTTTCATGTTCAGGGTTAAAAAATGATCTACATCTCTATTTAAGTGATATACTACAAAAGTAACTAAATTATACAACAATTGCGGAAAATAGAAATATATTTTCTATAGTATTGATCCAATATTCTATGATAATTGTATAAGATTTTTCACTAAAAAAATATTATCATTGACTTGGGAATTATTCAACAGCATGTATTTCATTCCATAGTGAAGACGAATGATCTAAATTATTAAAACTTTTATTTAAAACCTAATTTATCCTCATCTTGTTGTTTTCAATTCAATACCATATCAAATTGGGATATAAATCACTTAACTATTTTTCATTTACATTATTCATAGAGGATCTTATGTTTCTTAATATTTTACTCAATGAAGAAAATATAAATGTTTTTCTATATTCAATATTATGATAATAGTTATGAAGGAATGACTAATATTAAATATTTCTAATAACATTCTTATAGGATGTTATACATGAGTATAAAAAATTTCATTTTCTATATATACTTTATAATAGTTTTTAAAAATAATATCATTAACAAAATAATATCCCTCAAGAGTTTCAAACTAGTTATATGATAACACTCACTACTCATAGCTAGGGAAAAGACTAGGTCATTACCCAACCTAGCCATTTTGGTTTTATTAACCCTATGTTCAATTGCACCAGAACCACATTAACATATAGTATCTAAAAGTGATTTCATTTCAATAAAACCACAAAATATATATATTAAAAAAATTATATACTTCATTATATTTAGATTTATCCCTATAAATTTCATTAATGTTTTCAAGACATAATTTCAAAAAACTATTAAACCTTT
This sequence comes from Viscum album, assembly GCA_963277665.1. Taxonomy (NCBI): domain Eukaryota; kingdom Viridiplantae; phylum Streptophyta; class Magnoliopsida; order Santalales; family Viscaceae; genus Viscum; species Viscum album. The sequence goes on from OY728122.1 coordinate 606,446,574, forward strand.
CCGTTGATAATAGCTCTGGCGACTCACCACTTTTATACATTATGTTTAGAATAATTACATAGAAAAATTTTAAATTTATAACAATGATGGATAAATTCATCTTTAGTATCTTTAAAAATAGATTAATAATTTAATATCTTTATAAAAAACAATAAAAATTATCATAATTTAATCCATTCAATTAAATCCTTTATCAATCAATATCAGGATACAAAAATAAAGTTGATCATTTGAGGATTAACATAAATAGAGAAGGGTGATTATAAAGATTAGTAATGGATAAATAATAGAAATGGAATGTTAGTGATCACTATGGATTAAGAATGATTCATAACAATAGAAAATTATCATAAATATATGATGTGAAATATAAAAAAAATGATCAAAATTACATATGAAAAATCATGGAAATATTTATACAACATAAAAACTAGACATTCAAAAAATATCATCGTTGTTTATCTGAATGGCATCATAAATATCACTAACATGGTTATTCACAATATAATCATAATCTAGTTATCTCTTAAGATATAATTTTTTTTTCCAATTCCTTGAAATTATATCTGAGTTCACCCTTCATATGGATAAATTCATGTGTGCCTCACAGATCAAAAATCATATGAATGTTTCTTACCATTTTAATTAACAAATAGGGAGTGTGTGTTTCATAAATATTGGACCCCAATCAATAATGTAACAATATATCTAAAAGAATACCCTTTTCAGAATAGGGATCAATATTAACCAAAATATTTCATAGAAAAATCAAGTTGTAATTTTTGAAACATAACCGGTGAACGTAAATGTTCATATTTTGGTCTAATGGGAGTATAAGGTATCTTATCATGATTTACACAAATATGGGATGGGTATGAAAAAAAGGAAACATACTTATTTTTACACTATCATTTTTATAAAAAAGAAAATTCTTAGATTGGAATGGAGATGGTGAAAACCCCTTACATTGAGATTTTTCCTCTAAATGCTTCGAAATAGATTATTAAGTTCCAATAAACTCCTTAAAAATCCAGAATAGAGATAAAATGGGTGCAAATTTATGCCCAATTTTTTTTGAGTGGATAGGAATGGAAGAAAGGGAGAGTGTTATAAAAAAATAAGGTGGTGTATTTATTTATTTCCCAATATATTATTTATACATCTATTAAATAAAAAAACTAATCCATTGTCCATTACAAAGACTTTCAAAAGGTATTTTCTAAGCAGGTTTGGTTTTTAATATTTACATAGTTTGGAACTAAACTCCTTGAAATAATAATATTCATTATATTAATGTTTTTCAAATTAATAGATAATTTTATTTAAAATCATAAAATATAATTTAGGTTTTTAAAGGTATATTTAGAGTTTTTTATAATAAGTAATATTACGTGAAAATAAATTATTTTGAAGATAAAAATAATTTTTGATTGAAAAATACATTATATTATTTATTTCATAAATTTTATGTCATTTAATGTCATAATATATAAAATATATTTATTCAATTTTTTATAATTTACCCAAAAATTAATCATTCTTAAACATATTAAAAAAATTACCATTATGAAATTCTGATGAAATGATTTAAAATATTGTCTAAATTTTACATAATTTTTTATAAAAATGTGTAATTAATTATTTTAATAAAATTCATATATATTGATAAATAAAAATTTAATGACATTATTCATATTATGACCCTCAAAAAGTGTTATAAGACATAGAATTATAATATCATTCATATTTAAATAAATATTATTTTTATAAGAATATTCCATTTAACTAATTTATATAAAAAATACATGAATTTATCATAACATTTTAATAAAAAAGTTTATATTTTTATAAAATATAGCCATAGTTCATTATATACATAAATCTATTCATTGTTTTATTTTATATTCATGAAAATTTCATTAAATACAATAAAAATAATAAGGGGATTGAGAAAATAACTATTTAAATAATTTAATGAATATAATACCATTAAAATAATATGTTCTAGATATAGGTCCCCTTATTATAGTATCATATTCACTAAAGGTAAGGTGTGTGATGATGATAATTTTTTGGGGTGGCTCGACTAACCTTTATCTAGTGGCGATTTCCACTAACATAAAATTATATCTTGTTCAATTCATCATTATCATAACTCATTGATGGTATATAAGGGAATGGTCAAGGTAGAACCCCTATGATCCTCAACAATCCTTATTTCAGAGTGATATGCTTCAAATGGAATTCTCATAGTGGTAAGGATATCATTTCTCTCTTCTAAATCAGCTTTCTCTCATCCTTACACATTATGTAAATTAATTCTAATGGTCGCAATTCCCAATTTTCATAATGTAAAATGGCCAACATTACAAATTATCATAATTTCAAATTATCATATTTAAAAAAAAATCATATTAATCAATGCTCATATTACAATCAGATCCTAATTTTCTCTTTTCCCAATACACATTATGTCTACACTCAAATATTCTTACACATTATCAATAATAATTATGGTTATAAAATTAACATTATAATTTCAATAATACTCATAATGATTATATTATTTAAATTTTTATAGCAGGAGTGATATTCGTTTGATAATTATGAACAAAAGAGTTTTCATTAGTATGTGCATTATAATTTTTATTTTATCGACCTATATTATTTCAATCTGTAGTAGTCATATTATTTCATGGTCTAAAAAGGAATATAAAATCACTTATATTGATTTTATTTCATTAAAAATTTAATATTCATAAAAAGATAATGTATCATTTACTAATAATAAATGAATGTTTTCAGATCATTACATATAAAGTATGGAAATTAATTTTTCTAATGAAGTAGTTTTTTATATATTTTTGATATTTATTTAAATGATTAATTTCTTATATTAAGAATATGAATTCGATAAAATGTTATCTAAATTTAAAATAAACATTTATAAATTATGAAATGAGGTTATGTTAATTTTTTTTCAAAAAAATAAATTATGAATGTAGAAATTGTATTACCAAAAAAAAATTACAATAAGGTAAATACTGTTTAAACTATGTAGTAAAGACATAAAACAAAATATAATCTTATATATAATATTATTTATATTGAATTTTCTAATTAAAACATATCCAATATCAATTATTCTCAACTTTTACTAATATTCCTTTTAATATGACACCCTTATTCATGGAGTAATAATTTCTTGTAGAAATACCACTAAAAACTCACCTATAAAATGACCCATCCTATAACCATAAAAATCCACTAAAATGGTTTGGTTCCTCTATTTAATATATATTTATTTACACTCTACAGATTCATTCTTTATTTGGTTGATTCCGATTTCAATAAAGACTCTCAAATTCATAATTCTGAAGGAATCTTGTAGAAAATTAATAAATTTGTCTAGTGTTCATATATTTATCTAACTTTTTTGATAAAAAGTTTCACGTCAATTGATCTTAAATAATTTTATAAAGTGTGATGATTTTATATTAGAATAAATATCTTTATATATAAACTATACTACTATTATTTATCTCTAAACCTTTACTCAATCTCTAGTGTATCATGTTCTGGTTTGGATTAGTTCCACTACAAAATTGAATGATCTAATACCATCATCAATATTTTTACCATGAATAATAATGAATATAATAATACTGTTAATATATTATATTTAATATTAAAATATTTCATAAAAATGGTTTTCAATGGACGAAAAAAATTAATCAACAGTATTATTTTACTCATTTTTATTGATGAGGATCCTAAAAATTATTCCCCATTGATTCCATTATCACGAACTATGGCCAAATTTTCCATAAAATGATTTTTTTTAATAAATAAGTCATTATAAAAAATAATTAAACATCCATTATTTTTTGGGTAATGATGAACACAACATCAATTATTATGGTTCAAAAATACCATTAGGAAAATTTTATAAAATAATCCATATTACTAACAACTAGTGATAAATCTAAATTATAGAAAACAAATACATATGTAATGAATTATTATAATGGAAGAGTGTAAAAGGTAATATATATGTATATATAAGAATAAGGTTATCAAATTTGCGATTATAATAGTTATTTTAATAATACTACTAGCTTAATTGACATCATGGAAATCATTAGTCTGAGTAAGAGTTTCATTACTAATCTCTTATATAAATCCCTATTATTTATATTTAAACTTACAATTTTCAAAATTATATTTTTCACTATATAAAACCCATATATTTTTAGAAATATATGTTTATTCATGGTTTTTACAAGTATATTTTCCATTTAAAATTATTTGGTTCAAAATTCCACCTAATATAAATGTGTATCAAGAATAGACCTTATAAATTCTTTTAGAATACAAATAATTATCCTCCATATCCATATTCATTAGTTTATTATATGGATATCCATGTCTGTGATTATATGATTTATTGTGATCATTTTTAGAACATGATATAATTTTAGAAACATTTAAATAAATATTTTTAAATAGTATACACATTAATAATTATAAATTTTCTTCTCTGAATTTTGAAGATTTCGAAAAGAATCATAATTTTTATTGTTTTTATAATGAATTAATTTGAATAATTTTGTATCCATTTTTTGTAATTATATTTCCTCATTGTGTTTTCATGATTTTACAATTTAATACTAATTCCCATCATTTTATGAATTTTCATTTTAAAATAAAATTTAACAAATGGAATCTATATTAATTCTTTTTTTAATAATTTTTTTTAAATCATTCATAAAAGGGTTTTGTATCTATTTAAAAATAATTAATGTCTATTATTGTTCCTAGAAATATGATATAATGTTATTGTCCACTATATTTATCTAGATTTTATATTATAATGTCATGTATTTATTTTATGAAATTCAATTTATTATACGTGTAAGTTGGGATATTTTATATTATGAATGTTTTTATGTTCATGTAGAACACACATATATATCATTTCATTATGTGAAGGGATTCATAAAATTATGATATCCCCTGATCTATTGGATAATGAATTATCACATGATAAGAATGAATATGGGGAGTAAAACAAAACTACTAAGGGACTCATTCCACTATATTAGTGTTTAAGATATAATTATATTATCCAAAATTACATTATGTAATAAATTATATTTCAAGAGTAGACATATCAAGTGTTAGGGGGAAAACTAAGTCGAATATGGGTCTTTGTCCACTATGTGATGATAATAATTGTAGTAAACCACAACAAGAGGAATTAATATTTTTGTGTTCATATCAATAAGAAATATTTTTACTATTATTCAATGTTTTCATATCCCATGAATATTTAATCATATTTCCACTAACATATTTATCATGATTTATTTTATGAAAAAATCCTTATTCATTGAATAATGATTTATGATATATGATTTGTTACCTATGATTATCTTAGGTTTTTTCAATTCACCCAAATTATGTTTTGATATCCATATATTTATATTTTTCTCACATATTCTCTTGGATTATTTACTATAATGTTCGCATTTATTCGAAAAATGTATACCAACACCAAACTTGTACCATATGTTCAGCTTCATGGAACATAATATATACATTTTGGAATTGAAAAAAATATTCATGAACAAATTTTAAATATATAAAATAAATATAAATATAAAATATATATTATAATTTAAATAACTATGTACCGTTTAGGTTTATATTTTTAATTAATTTGGAAAAAGTCTTACATAACATTTCCAATATATTGAAGTTATCATTTTCCCACTTTAACCATCATTTATTATTTTATGTTATGTTATTATCATCTCTTAAAAGAAACCCTTAGAGACATGTCTTATATAAAATCATTTTTAATTACCATGTCAATGGAAACATAATAAGGGAGAACTCAAAGGATCAATAACATTAAACATTATCATTAATAATTTAATATCTACAGTGATCAAAACATGTGCATAAGGGTATGAAAAAATATAGAATGTTCATGAACAAAAAATAAGACAATTCATAAGCTAAAAAATATTGAAGATAAAAAATTAAATTGAATTAATATATATTAAAATATATGAGTCAGAAAAGTAAAAAAAACATGATCTATGTGAATATTAATCTCAATAAATTGAAATATTATAAATTATTTAATTTATAATGAATATATGTTGGTAACTATGAACATCAAAAATTAATTGTGGAATAAACTAAATAAGATAATTCTCACATTATATTTAGTGTAAATTAAAATAGATAACTACATCATCTATTAAGAGATACTCATATTTAGTAAACATCATAATATTTCTGTTGTAACATATAAAAATGAACTTCATTGTCTCTTAGGACTATGATATTGTTGTTAACTCTATAGTATTCACCAATTCATTATAATGAATGGATAGACCCTATAATAAAATTTTTACAATGTAATAACATTTATTTCAACCATACACATGTACAAAGAACATATAATGTACATAAAAATTAATAAAATTTTACTTTTTATCACTATAGACATGAATCAAATAATAATTCCATTTTATATTTAATAACCCATTTGAATGAATTGTGTTATATAGATATCATTTTAAATAATAAAAAATCATCGAGAGAAATCAATGTCATGTTATCATTGGACAAAATTTCCACTAGATTATAGTAAAAATGATAATGTATGTTTCCATAGATGAAAAATTACTTTAAAATTGCATTTATGTTATTCCTTTGAAATTTAATAAAATTAACATTTTCATTTGTTAATTTTTTCTAAAAATCTCAAAAATATTGGGAATTTTTTTTAAAGATATATGTGAAATTATAAATACATTTTCAATGAAAATGATTGTCAGGAAGATGGTAAAATCATGTTGTGCCATTAACATTAAAAATAAACATTAATTAAATAATATTTTAATGATGGTTAAAATCTATCCACATGGTAAATGTAATGAAATTTCCTTTTAAAGCCATCAAATTGAAATTAACATATCATTAAACAAAACATTTACAAAAAATTTATGTTTTTAATTGAACATTATTTAAATAATATATATAAAATATTGAAATATTTTGGTGAAAGTTATAACAAACATTAAAACATAATTTTTAATGAAGATCCTATTTACATAAACTTAAAATAAAAAAACATTTCAAATAACAAAAAATCACAGAAAAAATACCATGAGTATAAAAAGTTTTATGATATTATATATTATTATTCAATGTATACATTGTATAAATGAATATAGGAGAATTAGAAAAAACAATTATCAAATAATAAAGCTTGAGACTAGAAACACTTGCATCTAGAGTAATTATTGAATAAAAAAAACATTGATTAAATGCTAATAAAATGATTAAATAAAACCCATAATTTCCATAAAATAATATTTTACCGCACATTCATGGTGAATTAGTCACACAAAATAAAATAAATCATGGTACATTGCATGAATTATGTCTCAAAAATTGTAATTGAGAGCATAAACACCATTGAGACATATGTAACATTTTAATTGATATATCATGAAATATAGAACATAAATGAATCATAAAATTTCATTATAAATGATTCAATAATGATATAGTATCAAAATAAGTATCATAAACACATTATAAATGGATTTTGGTTTAAAATACAATATATGTCTTAAATAATCAATATTGAGATTAACAATCCTTAAAACGATCATTTAGCTCATGTTATAACTATTAAATGATGTAATTAAGTTTAATAATGGTAAAATCACAAAACAATTGTAAATAAATCATGGTGAAATTCTAGTCCATTACTTATATAATCATGGATTTACTTATTAATTAAATATAATTATAATATATTGAATGGAAATTGATTTAAGAAACCCCTTATCTTGAGTCCCACCTTGTAATGTATTTCCATGAACTCCTACAAAATAAAAATACATTAATAATTTAAATTTTTTAAAAAAATTATCAGTTTTATTATCTGATCAATAAAAAATTTATCAGAATATTTTCAATGATATATTTAATTACATAATCATTAAATTCTGTGTTGGGTGTTTTGAGGATGTTTGGTTTAAAAATGAAAAATGTCACTAGTATGCCAAACATGGTCAAAGGGTTCATTGTTCCATCTTATAATGAATATTTTTTATAAAATTATTTTCATTTTTATAAAATATTTATTTAAATTTCATCCATTAAATGAGATCATTATTATAAGGCCATGACCTTAAACAATACATAATCTTGATTTATGTTAATAATTCACATTGAGGATCTTTTCAGATTTAGTGTTTTAGAGAATTATGCAATAAAAATTACATAACATCTGAAATATTACAAAGTAGAAACTTCTAATTAATATCCATTATTTTCCCAAAATAAAATCTCTTGAAAAAAACAGTCATGTCTAGTTCAATGTTTTAGACATCATTACTTTTCCTTGATCCCATCCTTGACCTTATTCATCTTTAAGTCCTGTAAAAAAACATTTCAAAAACATGGGATGTGAATGAGAAGAATAGTGAGGATTCTAAAATAAAGAATGAAAACATTATTCTATCAATACATATGAATAATAAGATCATTATCATACCTCATTAAATCAAAAGATATATGAATAACATTGATAAATCATTAATCATAATGTTAACATATGTCATCCATATCATACTTACATTGTAGCTATTATAGCTACATAGGGAGTTATGTTTTGAATATCCATCATAGTATATTATATAAATATCTTAGAAGAAACCATAATTTTTTCCTATAATTTGTTACCGAATAGATTGGAGAGCTCTCCCAGGGTCACCTGCCCCAGGTTTATCACGAGACCACCTGTATTCGTAAATATTCCCATGAACCATAACATATTCACAACTCAAAAAAAATAATGATAATAATTCCACATTGCAATAAAAATATATCATTTAAATATATTGACATAATATATCCATTATCAAAACCATTTTCATTACCAAAACACTTAAAATTTTATATGATATTTATTTTCCTTTAAAATAATTATTACAAATTGTTAAGGAATCTAAAGATCAAATTATGCCCTTGGTGGCGGAAAGGTCATTGTCACCACATAAGTTAAAAATAAAAATTATTTTTTTCATTTAGTAAGACTCTTCATAGATAATAAAATTATAATTAAATAACTATAAAAATCAATTGGGTTTATATATTGTATATATTAAGGTTTTGTAAATATCAAAATATGCCTCAATTAAAGGAGATTGAGATGAAGTCCCTTACCTCTTGTCCGACGTGACCTGTACATTCTGTAATATCCTTAATAGTAAAAAAGATTAATTATTACTTGATTCAAATCCATTTTCCAATTTATTATTCCTTTTATATCACTTACTACCATGTTATAAATATTATATAATCATTTAAGGTAATAACGGTCTTTTTTTCGATATTTGGTACTAGAGTCAAAAATGAACTTCTTATAATTACAAGCTGTCAATGTTGTCAAAATTAAATTATCTCTAGAATTGTATTAATGATTTATATATCTTAAATACAATAAAATTCTTGTATATATATGTATTTAATATAGTACATTACAATGGGATATAAGAAATGAAATGCACTGTTCATGGAGACGGTATGTCATACGTACGGATGGACACTACCTTCATTTCGATTTTTTATTTTAATGGAATGAAAACATAATGATACATAGTTATATTATATTTATATTATAATATTATATATAATTTAATTAACTCTATCTTTTATACATCCCACATCTCGAATGAACGAGTCATATCACTTTGAGAGGGAGGTAGTTTGCACTTCCTCAAAAGAAATTATCATATTTACCCATAATGGAAACCATAATGGTATGATATAAATAAAAATTACAGAAGAATATAGATAATATAAATATAATATATATCACATATAAATATAGTTCCATCTTAATTTCCACCATTAGATGTGGTAGGAGAATATTGAACAATCATCATTTCATGAGGCAGTAGTTCGCCCTCCACAGAAACAATTTGTTATTTTTCCATTTAACGGATATGTGTTAAAGTATAGTTTGAATAATTCTCATAAAAACTATGTATATTTAGGATGCTATTGTTTTTATTTAAACAATTAATTAGAAGAGCATATATAGTTAGGATGTAATATGAATGAAGTGAACTTGAGGGAAGACGTTACCTTTTAATCGATTATCTCACTTTGGTTTGAACCAACAGGTTTTGTTTGAATTGACTTTTGCCTATGTTAAGGCTTATAGGAGGAAGAGAAGGATGTTGGGATATTATTTGGGTAGTGTTTGGATGAGATAAGGGGCTTTAGATGAGTGAGTAATGTGTTATATGTGGTGGCATTTAATAAACGGGGGGGGGGTACATCACAAAATAATTAAAATATTAGTTTATTATAAAATTATTTTTTGTTTTAAAAGGACCAAAATTTATTTAAATCAATGATAAGGTGAATATATGTCTAAATAATATCATCCAATAATAATTTTAAAGGTTTGGATATTTTAAATCTTTATAATATCATTTATTTAAATCATTCATTAATAAGGTAATCATTGCATCATCATTGTGTCATAATGAATTTTATTCATTTGATGTCTAAAATTTATAAAAAAAATACAGTGATGTAGGAAATAATTTTAGATTTCATAAGAATATTAATAGTCAAATAAATAACTTAAATAACCCCCTATAAAAATTGTTTTACTAAAAGATATAGGTTTATGTCATTTTTTCATTACATTAAATTAAATAATATAAAGTGTCATTATCACTGCCATGTAGCTTCATGGGGTACCAAAATCTACTCAAGGATTCCCCATGTCATAAATGTATCAACAAATTCTATTATGAAACATGTTAGGGTAATTTGATATTATAATAATAATAATTGTTTACCCTTATTTACCAGATTTACCCTTTAACCCTGATAAATAAAATATTTTACAACATAAATATTCATAATGTATTAAAATAGAAGTTATATATTTACAAAATTTGGGCACCCTGATTCCAAATATGGAATCCAATTTTCCATGTTCAAAATACAGATATGGAAGACATTAATTTATAAGTAATTCTCATTGGCAAAACCGAAAGCTTGTTTTTAAGTAATAATAAATATCAAGATATTGAAACTTTTTTATGTCCAACATCAAAGTGAAATTACTTTAAATGACCAAAATTGGATTAAATGGTAAAAATATAATCTAATTAAACTTTTAGACTAATTAAAAAAAATCTATCCATATAAATAAAATATATTAAAAGCTAATTTTTAACTAAAATGCATTATTTTGCACTATTCCTTAAAAAATGAACACAATTAGAAAAATTTAAAAAAAAAATCAACTGTAAATGATGATGTCTCAATTCAAAATACTATTTTTATTTTTTCATATAGAACATATAAAAGTGACAGAAAAATATTTAAAAAGGGGTCTCTATCAATAGGTGGAAAATAAACCCTTAAAAGAATATTAAATAATTTAGTCTTAAAATTTTATTCATTTTTATTTGAAGCCACTAATATTTATTGGATAAAAAAATTTAACAAACATGAATAATCATATTATAGTTAGTTATGTTAATTCCTTCCAGTACAATGTCTAGGTGTCAACTACAATTTAAAATAATTATATTTTGAAATTATTTTTCGGTATAACTCAAAATTGTGTACAACGTATGATTTCGGAGAAATACATTATAACATATTGAGTATGATATTAGACATAACATAACCATTAATGTAAAATTTATATTTAATTCCAAAATTTTTATAAATAAGAAAATTTCATATTCTTTATGCTCATGGGAAGTTATATCCTTCCCCCCTTTTGGAAATTTTATCCCTGCAATTTTTATTCACTTATAAACTAAATAGGGGTATTTATCACTCGTAGAAATTTCAAGATCCCATGTTGCCCATTCAACCATATTGTTCTTCCACAAAACCATTACCTGCTGAATTACCTTATTATATAGCACATTGTCTCTACGGTCAAGAATATGGACTGGTTGTTCCCCATAAGAAATATTATCATGAAACTAAACTACCTCCAGACTCAAAACATGAGATGGATCCGACATATACTTTTTCAACCTTGAAACATAAAAAACATTTTTTACCTAGGATATCCTTGGATATAAAACCACTCTTTAGGAAAATGATCCAACATTCTCAAGGATTTCATAGTGTTCAATGAACATTGGACCCAACATTCCATTCTTACTAAAACACATCACAGTTTTCCATGGAGAATATTTGAGAATTTTCATGATCACCTGACTCAAAATAAAGATCCATCCTCTTGTTATCAACATAACATTTTTTCTTACTATGAGCAGTTATTATGTTCTTCTGAATCAACTAATTTTTTTCTTCCATCGCTTCTACAAATTATGGTCCCATCATAGTCTGTTCACCTATATCATGCCATGAAAGCTTAAGGTCGACACTAATTTCCATATAATGACTCAAATAGAGCCATTTTTATAACGGAATGAAAACTGTTATTATATGAAAATTCAACCAAAGAATGATTTTGGTCCCAAAATACCTAGTTATACATTGGGGAAGCACATAACATATCCTCCAAGGTCTGAATTATTCGTTACGAATGCCAAAATAATTGATGATGAAAACCTATGTTAAAATTTAATATATTGACCAATGACTTTTGAATGCATTTACAAAAGTTTAAAGTTATGCTCGAATCAAGATAATATAAAATGGTTATGGGAACTCCATGTAACCATGCTATCTTTTAAACATAAAATGGATAATGTTGATCTCGAGACAAAGTATCTCAAATAAGGAGGAAATGTGCTCATTTTGTTAATCATCCAACAATAATCCATATTGAATTGTTACCTTGAAATATTTTCAGTAGTCCCACAATAATTTCCATGTATGTTTTTTCACATTTTCACTTTAGCACTGGTAAAGACTAAAGAATAACTTTTAGTGACTACATCTCTACTTTAAACTGTAGAAATTCAAACACTTCAATTTAATGTCACAAATATCTATTTTCATTAAATCTCATTAGTAATACTACAAATGATCCGTGTAAACCTTAGTACATCCATGATGAACTGAAATTGGAGAATAATATGCTTCAAATAACAACTCATTTTTAATGTTTGAATCACAAGGAACACAAAATCTCTTTCCAAATCTCAAAATACAATAATTATCAACATTAAATTCCGGAAAATTACACTTCTGAACCCATGCTACCTTTTTCTTCAATTGTCAGTCTTCCTTCAACACTTGCATAATTATGTCTGATAGTGATGATTTCACTGTCACCTGAAAACAAAACAAACAAATTGCATGCACCAACAACTTCAATGCCAAATTTCATCAAATCATTAATCAAAGGATCTTTTTACAAATGTTAAAAAGTTAATGTAGCATTAATTTTTTGACTCAAAGAATTAGCCACTATATATGTCTTTCATAAATGTCAATGAATCATGAAATCAAAATATTTGATTAATTATAGCCATCTCATATGTCTCATGTAAAATTATTTTTATTTGAATATATATTTAAAACATTTTTTATTATTATGTATTTCACACATTACTCCATACATATGATGCCACCAAATGTTTTAAGAAAAACTAAAATCAGATAATTATAAATCATATGTAGGGTAATTTAACTCTTGAGTATTAAACTAACATGAATCCTATGTAGTTACCTGATCATTCTGCATAAGGTCACATTCATGTCCTATCAACAAAGCATAATTGTAGATAACGAATTCACTATATGTAAAATGTAATTCCAAAATAAGAGCATTCACCATTCTTCTTTTCAATTCATGAAAATAATCATCACATTATTTAGTGCAAACGAACTTAACACCATTTCATGTTAACTTAGTCAGTGTGCCCTATAACCATGCTAAATTTTCCAAAATCATATTGTAATAACCTTCTAAACCATGAAAACTTCGGATCTCGGTTATATTTGTGGGTGTTGGCCATTCATTAAAAACTATTGATTTAGCAGTATCAATAGTTATTACATCTTTAAAAACAATGTGACCACGGAATGAAATTTTTTTTCACCAAAACTCATACATGCTGAATTTTCCAAAATGTTTCTTTTCATTTAAGGTTTGTATGAAAACAGTTAAATGAATTTCATGATCCTCTTAACTTATAGAATAAACCAAAATTACATAAATGAACACAACCACAAACTTATCCAAAAACTAAAAAGAAATTCTATTCATATGATCCTTGAGTACTGTAGGTACATTGGTTATCCCAAAAGGTATAACTACATATTCATAATGACCATATCTAGTAGAAAATGTAGTCTTCATAAGGATTTATCCATTACATTCAACAAATGGTACCCTAAATTCATATCTATCTAAAAAAATACGGAACTCTCAGGAGCTTAAAAAACAATTCAATGACATGAGGCAATAGATACATGTTATTGACAATGATGTTATTCAATGACCAATAATCAATGAAAAGACTCCTTGAACCAGCTTTCTTTTGAACAAAAAAGACACTGGCACCCCATGGTGACATGCTAGGTTGAATGAAACATTTTTTAGTAACTCTTGCAATTGATTCATTAAATATAAAAGTGAAATTTGAACCACTTGATAAAGGGATTTTAAAATTGGCTCAGCATCAAGAACTTAGTCAATAGTAAATTCAACTTCTCGATCAGGTATAATACCTAGAATCCCATCATAAAAAAAAATCAAGGTACTCATTTACCAATGAAACATCATTAATATGAATAGTTTCATTTGTTTTTATTAATATATGCAAGGTAAATTTCATTTACATAATTTACTTGTTTCTATACTTCCTGATATGTTATTATAAGAAAGGTTTCATTCTGGTACTCAACGTAAATTTAATTTTGAAAAAATCGTCTTTAGCTCTATAGTCAATCATAACATGATAAATAAAAATCCAATCCATACCCAAAATAACATCAAACACTACCAGTGAAAAAATAATAAGGTTTTCATGTATACTATTTCTACACTCAAGTATATTAAGGTTCTTATGATATCTTTTTGTCTAAAAATTTCTTCCATGTGTTTCTAATATAATTTCAGGATTCATATCATGAGATGGAATTCCAAATTCATAAAAAAATTCCCTAAATGAATGAATTTTTAGAATCTAAATCAAACAACACGTTGGAATAATCTAAAAAAATAGTGTACTTGATATTACTTCATTTGATGACCCAACATCATCTGAAGATGTTTCAAATTATTTAACAACCCCTTTCTTCTAGTTTTCCGAATGCTTTCCCTTATTTAAGTTCTTCATTTGAAACTCATTTGAATAATGACCCCTTTCATTGCATATAATACATTTTACTAACTGTAAATCTGATTTTGTCTTATCATTAACCTTATCATTTTAAGTGCAGTTATGAGCCTAATGTCCCATTTTACCACATCATTAGCACTTACCAGAATTCAAATGAAATTCCCCATCATGTTTTTTACCACAACATTCAAAAGCTGTGAACTTAATTTTTGTAGCATCAAACTTTTTTTAAAATTTCTTCCCTTTCATCTGCAAACAAGGCCTTTTATTCTATTATTTGTTAAATAACTCTTGATCATCGGAAAAATTCATTTCCAC
Source organism: Viscum album (assembly GCA_963277665.1). Lineage (NCBI taxonomy): Eukaryota > Viridiplantae > Streptophyta > Magnoliopsida > Santalales > Viscaceae > Viscum > Viscum album. The sequence goes on from OY728122.1 coordinate 606,462,233, forward strand.
CTTTACCGCAAATAGAATAAATTTTTAATAACTTTTCAACTCATGATATGATAAATCTATATGATACATTTTCATTAATCCTGAGTTAAAATCGATGATTTTACTATCCATACCCTTTATGAAATTTGGAGCATACCGTGCATGTTATGTTAATTTATCTTCATAAAAAGCTACCATGTCCTCCTCCTTCCTCAATTCCAAGAATGATTATTCCATCCGAAGAAGAAAAACCTTAGGGAAATATTTTAGAAGAAACATACCAATAGTTAATCCCAATAAATATCCTCAATCTCTTCAATATCTCTGATATTTTCCCGATAGGCCACCACTGATCAGCTTCAACATCCAAATGGAAAACATCAATACTATCCTTTTTGATGTTTTGAACACCCCATGACATCAAAAATCGTATCTATTTATTTAATCCACCCTTTAGCTAGTGCAAGGTCAGATGATGCTCTGAATGCTGGGGGATATTTCCTCATGAAATGCTCCACTACTGACATATTCCTCTATAGTAGATATGGATGATCTCATTCATGGATACCATCAGCATTTATAGTCTGAGTCTAATGTGCTATCACTGCAACAAACTATTCAGTTCCCAATCCAACCATCTCTGGTTCTGATTTGGAAGGTTATATTCCTCCTGATGTTTTCCCATCATAGCTACCATGTTTCCTATATGGAAATACATTATGAACATGGAAATATCTTAGGCAATGCAACATGGTAATATATAAAATCCATATCATTTTAATCATACCATAAATTTATTTATGGAAATTAGTTTATCTATATTATAACACCTATAGTGTTCATAAACTGAACATTGATACCAACTCTACATACTTGACCTTAAGTAATGCTCAATCTTTAATTATCTTAATAATTCATAATGAGGATATTTTCAAGTTTATTGTTTTATCAAATTCGTCCATAAGTATTACATTACATCTCAATGATTACAAATTAGAAACTCCTACTTAGTATCCATTTTATCCATAAAATAAATACTCATGAAAACAAGAGTCATGTCTAGTTCCTTTTTTTAGATAGAATGACATTTATAGGATCCCATACATGACCCTATTCATCATTATGTCAAATGAAATTCATTTTAAAAAATTGCAATGAGCATAAAAAAGAAAAGTAACTATTATAAAATAATGAATGAAAACATTACTCCATCAATACATACAAATCCAAAGATCATTAAAATACCTCCTAAAATCACAAGATATTTGAATAACACATAGAAATAATTAATCATAATGGAATCTTGTGGCGTGAAAATCATACATACATTGCAAATATCACAGCTAAATAGGGTGTTACGTTTGAAATACCCATCACAGTATATTCCCTAAACCTCTTAATAGAAACATTAATGATTACCTCTATCACATTACCCAATGAATTAGAGAGAAATATCAGTCTCACCTGCCCTCGGTTTATCAAAGAACTACCTGTATATGTTAACAATACCCATGAACCATAACATATTCAAAACATTTGAAACAAACATAACGGAATGAAAACACTTCAACATTGTAATCAAAATATATAATTTATATATATTAATATAATAAATACATTATCAAAACTATTTTCAATACTAAAATAAATAATAATAGTATATTGTATTTATTTTCCTTTTACAAAAATATTAATTCTTGTTAAGGAAGTCAGAGATCAAATAATGTTCGTAGCAGAAAAAAGGTTGTTGTCAAGTCATACGTTAAAAAACATTCATTTTTCATTTCAAAAATTCTTGGTATAGAAAATATTCCGTTTAAATAAATTTAAAGTTAAATGGGGTTTATAAAAAATATAGAAGAAAGTCATTTATAAATCAAAATATGCCTCAATAAATGGAGATTGAGACAAATTATCATACCCTGTGTCTGTCTTGACCCGTTCGTTATTTAATCTCCATAATAATAAATTAATGTTAATTTATTCTTGCTTCATAACTCTTTTCCGGTTTATTATTCCTTTTATATCACTTATTACCACGTTATAAAGATTATATAATAATCTATGTTAATAACGGTAGTTTTTGGATATTTGTTACGTGACTCAAAAAATGAAATTATAATTACAAGTTGTCCATGTGGTCAAAATTTCATTATATCCAGAATGATATTAATGAATTAGATATTATATATATTATATAAATTTAGTATATATAAGTATATATAACAATATATAACATTTCGAGATAAGAAATGAAAGGCACCGTTCATGGAGAAGGTAAGCCACACGTACGCATAAACACTAATTTTTTTTTCTATTTCATATTTCAATGAAATCAAAACATAATGATACATAGATATATTATAATTCTAGTATAATATCATATATAATTTCATTAACTCTAACCTTTATATGTTCCATGTATTGCATGAATGATTCATATCACATTGATGGGGCGGTAGTCCACACTTCCACAAATAAAATTATCAAATTTACCAATTATGGAAACCATAAAGGAATGTCATAAATAAAACATATTGGGGTATAGAGACAACATAAATATAATATATATCACATATAAATACAGTTCCTTTTTATTGGCCTCCATAATAGGTGGTATGAGAATGTTGAACAATCATCGTTTCGCAAGGTAGTAGTTCACCATCCACAGAAACAGAATGTTGTTTACCCATTAGACGAAGGTGTGTTTAGGTATAGTTAGAAATTTCATGATAAAAAAACTTATTAAATTGAGGATACGTGATTATTAGGTTAAAAAATTTGAATAAGATCATATTTTGTGATGATGTAAAATAAAAGAAGTGAACAACAGGGGAGATGTTACCTTTAAATCGGGTAACTCCCATTGGTTTGAAGCAAAAGGCTTCCTGGAATTGCCTTCGGCCTAAGGTAAGGATTATATGAGGAATATAGATATTTTGGAAGCTTATTTTTTCAGGGGTTGTTTGAGTCAAGTTGCTTGAGAGGTGTGATTAATGGGTTTTTGTTGGGTCCTTTTATAAGGGGGGTGAGGGGAACTTTAGGATTATTTGAAGTTATTATTTTATTATAAATAGATTTTAGGTTTTCAAATGTCAAAAACATATTTAATTATAAAATAAGGTGAATATAAGTCAAAATAAAATCATTAAATTACAATTGGACTAGTTTTGTAAATTTTTAACCCTTATAATCTCATATATATATAATTCATTTGTTAATAAGGTTATCACAACATAATCCTTGTGTTATAAAGAATTTTAATAATTTGATTTCTAATAATATTAAAAAAATTACATGATGAATGAAATATTTTTATACTTAAAATAAATATTTATTGTCTAATAGATAACTTATATAACCCAATATAAAAAATGTGTTACTAAAAGATATATGTTTATGTGTTTTTTTTCATACTTTAAATTAATTAATATAAAGTGTCATGATAACTTCCATGTGGCTCAATGGGGTCCCAAAATCAAACCATGGATGTCCATGGTAAGACATGTATCAACAAATTGGAATAATACATATTTTAGGATAATTTATTATTATTATTATAATATTTGTTCACCCTTATTTACTAGATTTACCCTTTATCCATGGTAAATAAAATATTTACCGAAGTAAATATTCATAATGTATAAAAATAAAAGTTCCCTATTTAAAAAATTGGGAACTCATATTTATATATATGAAATTCATTTTTCCAAATTAAAGTCCCATAAGTGACATAAATTTATTTAAAATTAATTCTCGTTTTCTAAACAAAAGCATGTTTTTATGAAATAATAACTATCAAAATATTGACACTTGTTAATGTCCAAATTCAAGGTGAAATTACTTATAATGACCAAAATTATATTAAATGGTAAAATTATAATCTAATTAAACATTAAAACCAATTAAAAATATAATCTATCCATATAAATAAATTATATTAAAATCCAGTTTTGAATTAAAATGTAGTATTTTGCAATATTTATTTAAAAAATGAACATCGTCAGAAAAATAACAAAATTTCATCCAAAGAAAATTTTGATGTCATGATTGTAATGAATAATTTTATTTTTCCATATAAAACATTCAAAAGAAACCAAATCTATATTTATATAGGGTTCTCCATCAAGAGTGGTAAATAGAAAATTTAAAGAATATTACCATATTTATGCTTAAATTTGGATTCATTATAATATTGAGCCTTTAATTTTGTTAGATAATTGTAATAAAATTAAACAAATATGTATAATCATATTTTATTTAGTTATATTCATTACCACCATTACAACAGCTAGGCGTTAACTACCATTTAAAATAATAACATTATTATATTATGTTTCTGTAAAACTCAACGTTGTGTGCAGCATAGGATTTCAGAGAAATCTGTTGTTGCGTGTTGAGTAATCTATGAGACATAGAATCCAATTTAAATTAAAAATTAATATTTAATTCATAAATATTAATAAATATGAAAATTTCATATTCTTTATTCACCTGGGATGTTACAATTATGAATGAAATACTTCAACTCACGTGGTGACAATCATCCCATACACAAAAGAAATTTTTTTAATTTTCATTTAATTGAAAATTATAAAATAAAATAATTGATTATATTTCCATAATCATTATAATTTTATAGACATACAATATTTTCTTTATAAAAATCCTAATGTCCAACCCTAAGAGGAGTTATTGAAAAAAAATTTATATTGTTATATAGATACAGTAGTCAGCATAGAGGTATTGGAAATGATTGTATACTTTAATGATTACATTGTAATGATGATATATAATATATAATATTTCAATAATAATAAATATTTAATAAATAATGTATATATATATATATTAAATATATCAGATTTACCATCAATGAAAGGTACTGATGGAAAAACCAAATCCATCTCTTTGTGAAGCGGTAGTACTCACGTACACATGAATGATGGTTTAATTTCTAATTTGAAGGAAAAGGATATGAATAAAGATTATTATATAAATATAATAACAACTTTGTTTATGGTATATAATTATGTGATTGTATTTTAATTATAAGGATATACTTTATTTAGTTATAAGATGAAACAAAATGAATAAACACGACTGGGATATATACATCCTCTTTAGGGTACCATGTCAATATTAATCCTTAATACTTATTGGTAATTATTTTGATGATACCATGAACACTTGTATATTTTATGTAATTTGGGAACAGTTTTTTGAAGATAATTTTTACGGTAAATGGTTCACGATGTGTGAGGAAGACAGAATGAGTTGTGTCTTTATATATGAGATATGGAGGGCAGAGGTGGAATTACCTATATAATTAAATTAATATAAAAAATTTATATTGTTCATGTTGGATTATTTTTTAGATTTATAATATATTATGTGTATATGTATATAAACTCTAATTAAATATTATTTATATATGTTTATGTAAGGATTCAAACCTTATATTTTTGTTTTAACACCATGTTTTCCCTATTTAATGATTGATGTGATAACATGTTTTTTACAAATTAGGGAGAAACAATGTTATTCTAAAAGGAAAGGAGTCCCATAAGATGAAAATGGTTGATATTAATAGAAGTATCCCAATAGAAAGTAAAATTATATAATTTTTATGAATTTTAAATCATTTAATAAAATAGTATTTATCATAAAATATGATTAAATTAATTTTTAGTAATAATCACATAATTTTTATATAAAAAAATTTACATGTGGAATTTTAATGTGAATATATAATTTTAAAACATTATTAATATATTATATTTTAAAAAAAAATTCATGGGACACCATACCTCACCATAAAAATACTACATTCAATATTTTAAATCATTTACATTATTTTTATACTACATGTACATGCACAATGTTAGTGTTATTGAAGAATTTATGGTAAATATTTCATCACAAAAAATTAAAAATTGATTAACTCTTTAGAAATTTTTTTTCTTATTATAAATAATTATATTAAACATTTATAAATATTTTTGTCGTAGTCACATAATATTATAGTTTTTAAAATAAATAATAATACATTTTGGAATTTTACCATTCTTAAAACATTTCAAATATGTTTATAAAATAACAAATTATATGAAAATTAACTATATTTTAGAATATTAGAATATGTTGGCCTAATAATACTAATACAATTTATTATAACAAAATTTATGATTTATTTTAAAAAATTATTTCAATTTATTAACCATATTCTACCTATTATTACCTTATAATGTTGATTTTTTACCATAGTTACTATATATTTTGACCAAAAATTAAGTACAAATAATTACGAAAATTGTTAATTCGAATTTTATTTTTTTAGAACCTTTTATTAAAATCAATTCCAATAAATAGAATAAATTTATTATAAATTAATCATGAAAAATGTGATGTGAAACATATTTTTAGACAATTTAATTTTTAGTATAAAAAATATTTTTAGAAAACAATTATCCATAATATTGATTTCAATAAAATTAATTGGGCAATTTTTTATCTTATTAAATAAATTAAATATTAAATTTAATTCAAAACAAAATGGTGTTTCGTAAATAATTTATACAATATTTTTTTATATAAAATATTTAGTTTTTATTATTCATAATGAAATATTGTTTTCCAGAAATATCACAAAAATTTACCACAAGATATTTTTTTAATAATTATTTAAAAATTAATACCATTTTTAAAAATACCTTCTCTATAATTGGATGAATTCAATTATTATTTACTCTAAGAAATTGGACAAAAATTATTTTGAAGTCAATATTTTTTTGATGGATTCAATGACATTTGTTATTATTGAGTAATTTTTTATTATTGATTAATTTTATTTAATTTATAAAACATTTATATATTTATTTTTTGTTTTTTCATATTTATTCTAACAATTTAATTTCCCTCTAATAATTTTAATATTTAATATAATATTATTTCTGCATATATTTAAATTCAATGTTGTGTGTCTTGTATACTATCAAAATTAATTTTTTTATCATATTGCGGTATTAAATTCTATCACCTCGTTAGTAAATTGCATCCTCAAAATTTAACCTTTATCTCGGTGACTCTAACGTTCAATTTTGAAAATTAATTTGATGAATTTTTTTTTTATAAAATGATTTAATAATACAACATTTGGAGAAGTGGAGTATAAAACTTAAATGTCATTTTTAATATCTTATTACTAGGTTCTCAAATTGTTAAACATTATTGTGAATTGAAAATATACAATTGGATGATAAAATTAATGAAATATTATTGGTTGAGAGTGACATAGAATAATGATCAAATGAAATTGAATGATCATGGGAAATTTAATGACCATAAATTCTCAATCCAATGAGGTTTGAAAAATACTACCAATTCCTTAGAAATGATTTTATTAAATGAAAAAAATATCATTTTTAGGACCACTTATCAAAATGGGAGGGATACTTTTTAATTTCAAGAAAGTGAACATGAGAAAAGATACATTATTAATTTCATCAAATATATAAATTATATTTCATCCTTTCTTTGTATGTATTGACATGTTTTGAACTCTATCCCACCCCATATTAAATGTGAGGAGCATATATGTTGAATTATTTGGATTAAAAATTCATAGAAATTTAATTTATCATTGGATCTAAAATAAAATAAAAATATAATCATTATGTATTAAATAAATCCAAAAGGGAAATCATCAGGAATGATAACATCCAAATGAATAAACATTAATATGATGAAATTATACATTTTACTCCAAAAATTATATAATAATAACAACAGTTTAACCTAGATTATTTCATAAATAAATAATCCCATATCCCAATTTACCAAATTAAAATAACCATTAAATAATATTTTGTCATAAAAATTTATCTCATAAATTTTATCTTATATACTTATAATACTTCCAATATAGTTACTTATGTTAAAACTAAAGTGTATATATATATAAACCCTACAAAACACATCCCAAGAATAATATTAATAACCTTAAATTATCGTAACCTAAATCTTCAAAGGGGTGTATTTTTCTTTAATATAAAGATCAACCTTAACCTTTTACAACCATTCTGGTTTCTATAAATCATTGGTTAACATCACTAGAAATATTATTAATCTCAAAAATAATCCAATCCTTGAATAGATAAAAACTATAACAGATCAAAAACCACACACCCGCATCTAGTGCATAAAAATAATCATCATAATTATATATTCAATACTAATATTCATAACCCTATTATTGTTATCTAAAAAATAAAAAAATCATAAAATATTGGATCACTTTTTTACCATAGGAAATTTTAGTATTAAAGACTTAAAGAATTTGGAAATACTACTACATAACAATATCCATTTCATTATGTGAAATAAATTCCACTATACACCACTTATATTATTCCATATTAGGTCTAAATCATCACACCTATAAAACCCTTCTTGATATATATTAATATAATTAATTATTTATAACACATGAAAATGAAAAATAATAATACTGAGATCAAATTGTTTGCAAGTTTAATCCAAAGAATTAACAATGGAATATCTTCAGTGAGTAGAAAATGAGAATAAGGGTATGCAAACATAATCAATGTGGATAAGCACTAAATAAATTAATTCATACCCATAAAAAATAGAATATAAAAAGTGATATGTAAAATAAATGTTTATAAAAAATATAATAGACATACATTTAAATAATTATAATCCATGTGACAACAATACTTGAATATAGTAAACTTTAGAACTTATTGCAATTATAAAGATGTTTTCCTGGTAACATGGAACATAACAAAACATAATTGAATAACCCAAATAGGATAATTGTAACAATATATTATGTGTAAATTACAATAAATATATAAATAATATCTTTGGATATATACATATTTGGTATAAACTATAATCAATAAGGATTATCTTCGATAGTTAACCTTATCATCTATTACTATTAACAAATAATAGTTAACTATGTAACATTACCCAATACATTGGTGAGTAATAATGGATCTGAACATAATTGGGTTATAATGTAACCACCCATCATTCATCTATACATATGTATAACTACTATATAATGAATAAAATGCTTGCGCTTTTTAAAAGAAATCCTTTAAAAACAGTCATCATTTCTTTTAACATAGTTAACATATCGAATGGAAAATGATTGCACGAATATAACATCCAATAATCCAAATCTATATACAGAATGAATAATTATGGCATCATGGGAGCATTAACCAATTGTATTATGAAAAAATCAATAAGTTATGTTTACAAAGAAGAAAATTACCATTAAAACAACATTTAACACATTTATTTTAAAATAGTGGAAAATATCATTTTTATATGTTGATATTTTATATAAATTTATAGAATATTGGGAACAATATTTTATTTTAAAATATAATTTAGTAAAATTATAATGTAATATTCAATGAAATGAGCGGCTATGATGATGTGAAAATATATACTTGTCATAGACATTTAAAATAAATATTATTTTCAAACTATTGTAAAGAGAACCAAAAGTGACCCATGGAAAAAAAATTAAGAAATAAATTTTAATTAAGTTCTAAATAATTTTAAATATTATGGAAATTATCTTTAATAAATCATTTATACATAAAAAATATTATTATTAAAATAATAAAAAACAAATGAATACAGTTTCTTATTTAAAATATGTAAGAACATTAGAACTATGATTCAAATGAAGAAGTATTTTTTTAATTCTAAAAACAAAAACCATTTAAAATAAATAACATAAATAGTATAAAAAATAGCATTACTATTAAATTTATCATGAAATTAAATTTCAATATTCAATGTATTCATCCTATAAATTATTATTGTTTCATCAATCAAAATATGTTTCAAATATAGATGTTTGCGAGGATAAATACTTACAACTTCCGTAATTATTGAATTAAATATTTATAATTGGAATTAACACAACATGATTATGTAATAACATAATTTACCAGATATAATATATTAAATTAATACCATTGTAAAATAATTACACCATATAAGATAAGTCATAGTGGATAACATGAATTACGACTCATACATTATAAAGTGAGACCATAAAACCCATTAAATTTTTTTAACATTTTTTATAAATATATTATTAAAGAGGTAAATTATAATTAACTATAAAAATCATGATAAAATATTCATTCATGATATAATAACTCAATATATAGTGAATAAGTTATATAATATGTTTTATGCGTATAATACTTGAAAAGTATTAATAAAAAAATATTTCTATTAATAATCCTTACAAATATCATATCATATAACTTGGTATTTATCAATTTAGTTGTTATATATTAAAAATTTATAAATAATAAAATGAGTAAATTGAACAAAATAAAATCATTTTTTATTTATCACATAATCAGTGAATGACATAGTCATTTATATAGAAGTATAAACCAATTAATGGAAATTAATTTAAGGAACCCATTACATCGAGTCCCAACATACATGGAAATTATTTTAAGACATATATAATAGAATTATTTGAATTATTTAGCAATTTAATAAAAATTTATTGGTATATTTTCTAATCAATAAAAGATTTATATAATTCATTTCAACAATATACTTATTTACTTAATCAGTTCAGTCCAAGTTGGATGTTTTGAGGATGTTCGGTTCATAAATGAAAATTGAATTTGGTAAATTTATTTTTTTCATAAGGGTCACTATTTCATCACAAATAAAATATTATTTAATATATTATTATTATTATTATTGTATATCAAATATAATTTCATATTCATCCATTCACGGTGATGAATAAAAACAAAATGCTTCACCTCTTAAGGTGGTAGTCTGTACGTAATCATGAGTGATGTTTTTACATTTATTTGGAAAATATATAAATAAATAAAATAAAAAATAAACCTGAAAGAAAAATTATATTTTTATAAGAATAAAATTAATTTTTTAAATATATCACTATCACCTTCTATTGGGGGTGGTTTGGGAAACTGATGTACATTACCGCATAAAGATGACAGTGTGTGTGTACGTATGTGTGATGATTATATTTTTTATGATTAGGATTGTATTATGATAGATTATATATAATAGGTATGGAATCATAATTGTTACAAGAATTAAATAGATATACCCTAAATAAGTCTTAATAACTATCCTTTATAGGTGGTGGTGATAAAAAAATTCAACGATTTATGTGGTGTTTGTCCTCATGTTCATATGGAAAATGGCATCATTTACCATTTGATGGAATATGAGATGAATTAAGAGTATATAACAAAAAACCTCATTATTTTTATGATACTCATATAAATATATTTTAATGTCTATGAAATAATTAAATATTCTATAAGATCAAATAAAATGAATGGACTTAATTTTGGGTATTACATCTTCTTTAAAATATCACCTTTGTGTCACACCATAAGACTGTTTTGATGGTAAATTGGGGATACAAAGACCTCTAGGATATGTTGTGGGTTTTTGAGATGTTTTTGGTGTAGATCTTGGTTACAGTAATTAGTTCAATATGTGAGAGGAAGAGTGGATGTGTTTTTTCCTTATATAACAGAAGCGAGTGTCACTCATTCAAATACTAAATGAATAAAATTAATATAAAATATTTTTCTTGTTCAGCGGTAATATAATGGATATGAAATGAAAATATGATGTATATAATTATATATAAAATATCATCTAATAAAATTTAAACATGTTTTTATTAAGTTTTAACTATTATCTCTTAGTTTTGACCTGCTCAATTATCCCGTTCCAACGATAATCGTGGTAACAAGATTTGTACACATTATGTGTCAAAAAAGATGCTATAAAAGTAAAATTGACCAATAAGTGTAAAATGATTGAGATGTAAAGTGATATCTGAATCACTTGGTGTTATTTAATATTGCTATTAATTTAAAATAAATTCATAAAATATTACTTAACGTAATTTACCATTAATGTCATTTTTAAGAATCTTAACATATATTAAATTCAAAATATAAAAATAATAAAATTTAATTCATATATTAAAATATTACACATTAATAATATATTATATTCTTCTATTCAATTATTGGTAACCCATTAATAAAAATAATTTAATATTTTTTAAAACCATTTTCGTAATTTTTATGTTTCTTTCACAAAAATAGTGTTGATGATTCATAAGTGTTTAATTCGATTTTTCATGACAATAAATAATTAAAAATTACAATAATAAAAAATTATTCCTTAAAAATATAATGCAATAAATGATCACATATTTTTTTATCCCCATCATGTAATTATTTTATATATTAATAACAATAAAAATACATTTTTGAATTATCATTTACTCATAACAAGTTAATGTATTTACCCAAAAAAATGGAACTAAAATGTAATATTTTATAATATTTGATGCATTGGACAAATATAGTCATACAAATAAATATTAGATTGTTTATGGATTAATTTTAGGAATTATTTCATAGTTATAACCTTATTCTAACAGTTTTACCTGTACCATTGTGATTTTTTTACCAAGTTTACTATTCATTATGAACAAAAACAATTTTAACCTATCAAACAAATTTTGAAAATGTTATTAAAGATAAAAAACTAATTACAATAAATTCAAATATTATAATTGATAGAAAAGTCCTTTCATATAAAACTATCAAATGTGATGAAAAGATAACAATATAATTTTATTTACGTACAAAAATGTTTTTTAACGAAAATATTAGTATTTAACATATTAATAAATCTAATTGTTTTTTTAATCAAAATTTAAAAATTACATTTTATGTCATGGACCGTCCAAATGGAGCCCATGTCATGAATCCCCAATCCCACCTCCAAGAGGATAGGGGCTTGTGACTAGCACCGAGTAGGCATATCACTAACATGGGATGGATTTCCTAAGTATCTACACATACACACACATCATTATTCCCACAAATGATGTATGTAAAAAATATGAAGGAAAAAATGCATCCATACAATTTAACCAAACAATCATAGTACTATAGAAAATAATGTGATGAAATTAAACTGGACCAGAATACTAGCCCACCATAAATTGTGTTTACAAACTAAAAAGTACAACTTGTAAACACAAAGAGGTACTGGTTCTGTTGCTCATAGCCGTAAGAACACATCGGCCGATAAGAAAATCAAAAATCTATGTTCGGTCCTGATATTCCCAGGGATCCATCAAAAGGGAGCTAGTCTTCACATGACACGACATGTGTAGGAAAACCACATGCATGGGTGAGAATAACAATACTCGATAGATGGCCCTAAAAACCATAACGAAATACAAAATGTAAAGGTACAGTCATCTCTACACAATATATTTCTACTAAATATATATCAAGATAAACACATCCAAATAGACTTGATACCTAGACCCATAGTCCACAACAACTACATACCCATGCTAAGGATTCAGTACGAAGATTCTCCAAAGAACTCATCAAGGTGAACTAACTCCACAACTTTGACAGATCTGATGAAATCTGTCTGAGATTTACTATTCATTGGGAAACATCATGATTGAGATAGATTCACTGATAGATCTAAAGAGATAATTGATAAACCCATTCCATTAGAACACACTCCTATGTGGGAAAATATGTTGATACACAGATGTGTATAAATTCGTGGGCCTTGGTGAATACCGCCACTCATCCTGATTAAACTTCTATATATAGAATCAGAATCCTATAAGATTAGTCACATCGATACCCAACTCTTACTAGGTTCATGAATGGATTGAGGGCCTCGATATGGGTCTCCCGATGGGATACCTGAATACATCACAGAATGTCGAACAAAAGGGATCATAATCCTATTGATTTAAACAAAACACGACCATCAGGGCAAAGGCAAAGGGGGAACTAACCCAAAAAAAAACAGACCAAGGAATGATGGACAAGAAAATCAATCCATTTAGATGAGAGTACACATTGTTTAGGGGTGGTAACATGATGTGTCCCTTGACATAGGGTACTTCCCATGTACAATTTCCTAAGATTGTAGAAAATTCCAAGTAAAAGTACATATACATTGCATGTTGGAAGGACCACATGAGGACTCAATGTATCCTAGGTCTACTCTGTGTACATGTCACATGTGCCCATACATGGACTCCACCCGTGTATGCCATCCCATGTAACAGATACACATAGTGACCTACATAATTGGTCTTGTCAAGACTTGTGGTGGAGTACATGGACTGTACTCTAACCCTTATCCTTGTATAATCTGAGATTCAAGTTGATTCTTGTGTAAGGACCCACACTCCATGTGATAGTTGTCACAAACCATGTATATGATTCCTATCTCTCAAAACTATAGTAGTCACTGGGTTGGGCCCACACACCATGTCATCCCTAGAGAACATTGTTTCCTTAACATTATGAAGAATGAAACACCTGGCCTCCTCTATGGTGTACCCACATGGTGTGTTCATTGGGACACATGTCGTGTTTATCACGATTTTCCAGAATCGTTGTTAACCGGCATGACACCTCAGGTGATCCTCTGATCATTGATGTAAACATCATATTGCTTCAAAAACAAGGTTAAATAACACCATGAAACCATATGGACATTTTTGTAGGTTTTGTGCCATCGATCGACCCTGAAAAGAAGTGTCAATCAACCATTAAAATGAATGGTGGTGTGTAGATTTCTCCTGAAACCTAAAGATTCATCTGCCACCATCGTCGTCGCACCTCTGTTAGGTCATCAATATGTGGGATCTATAATTTTGGTTTGTATAACTGTGAAACGAGCGCGAAATGATTTTTTGGTCATGAACCTTGTAGAAATGGAAGAATGTGCCAAAAGGGGGAAGAAATCCAATAAACCAAATTGGCAACCAAACATCCACCGTCATTCATCATGGAGTTGATCTTCTCCCATTAGAAGGAATAAACAGGGAGAATCAAAAAACAATCATCAATTATCATAAGTCAATTATCAGATCAAAGCACACGATGAAACAAAAATAATAACCCTCATGTAAGAACGCATGATCCATGTATAAACTTGTTCATGGGTTGATCCCTCTACATAGTTTAATTAAACAATGGGGAAAACTAACCGAAATAACAAACTCCTATCTCAATCATCAAATAAGATAGAGATTATCCATCAGTTGGGATTCGATCTCGCTACGCAAGGACCCACATGTCATCATTCCTCGGTGTTCATCAAGAATTTTCCAAGGGTGGATCCTCTTCAGAGCTCTAGAGGATTCTTGGACGTTTTAGGGTTATGAGTGTTATTCAGGGCTCCATCATTTCTAAAAAAAATAAGCATTGCTTTATAATGGAAATACTTAATATAAAATAAATTAATAATTTATTTTATTTCCATTAGAACGTCCAAAAAATACCTTTTGCAGTCGACCCATACTAGTCAATGATTGGCCCGCCTATGGAAAATTCACTACTTTAAATGAAACGGTCATCTCTTCATTTAGAATTGGGAATACATTTAAATGTTATTCCACTTTTTAGGAAAAATGTTAAAATTTTCTTTTGAAATGATTAATTTATTTCGAACATTTCTTCCTGGAACAGTAGGCCTCCGAATTGTATCCCAATACAAAGCATGGTTTCATAATAATTACATATAATATTTAGAAAATGATAAATATAAATTAGGAGACATTACATTATCCCATAGTTAAGGATTTACATCCCCAAAAATCCAAAAATATTTTACTCATATAGATGTTGCTATTGTGCATGAATCTGAGACTCCCACTCCCACATGCTCTCTAAAAGATTCATGTGCTGCAAAAAAAACACAATATGGAAATCGCTCATCCAAAAAGGATCATCTCATGTCGATTACTGACCACTAATGGGTACTCTACGAGGGTTGCTACATCCTCAATGTTTATCTATCACTAGTCGATGAAATGTGATTGGTCATGAGCATACCTCCTCAGTTGAGACACATGGAAGACATCAGGAACCTGGTTCAACTACAGTGGTTGAGCTTGGAGCTTCGCCACATTGAGAACTATGTGTAGAATCTAAAAAGGTGAAATAAACCTAATATTCCACCTAGGGCCCCAACCAAATATCCCCAACCCTTGAAATTGTGTAACCCGAAGGATGAGATGGTCTCCCTCTTCGAACTCCAACGATCTCCTCCTCCAGTCCATGTAAAACATCTTCCTACTCTATGCAGTATTCATAAACATCAGGATGATATGAACCATCTAGGTGGTAGATCACACCAACTCTATACCATTGAGTGCTGACATTACGGGGTAGGTCTATCAAAGCAGTGATCAAAAGGGTCACCCATATAAGGAATTGAATAGTTGTCATGCCAATGAAGGAGTGGTAGCTATTTTTTAAGAAAACTCCACCATTGGTATGTCATCATCCCAACTGTGAACAAATTACACAATACATTCCCAATCATATTCTCTAGAACCATTATGGTCCTCTTTTCCTGAACATCTATTTTTGGATGGAACATTGTGCCCAAGCATAAATGTGTCCCAAAATCCCCCTACAATCACTTCCTCAACCAGGATGTGAAATGAGTATCACGATCTGATACTATCATCGAAAGGGATTCATAAAGCCGAATTATCAACTACAAAAAGAGGCATCAAAAGATTTCTACAAATATCTAATCCCTCATAACTAGGATGTGGTACGACTTGGTTATTAGTTCTATGATCATCCAAAAGGAATCATGACCCTTGGACATTCATGGTACGTTTTTCGCAATGTCCATCGATATTCCATACCACTACCCCTCTGGAACATTCAGGGATGAGGTAACCATGCTAGATCATTTTTCTCATCATTCACCAACTGGCATGTATGGCATCAATAAACTAAATATCCTACTACCTTCGACATACCTACCCACCAAAATAGATGTTGTAGGATGTGGTACCATTCTTCCACTCCAAGATATACCACCAGAGTGAGTGTATGAAACTCTCTCAGGAATTCATCTCGCTACACCACCAACACGAATGTGTGTCCTCTGAGAAGTTCTACATGTTCCACACCATATGAATATTTAGAAAGATCATATCCAATGTATAACTAATTATTCAATGTCTCACAGTCGGAATCCCCTAGTTGTGCCTCCTAGACTCACTGTAAGAGTGTAGGTGTGAGAACGATCGACTAGAGAAAAGCAACCTCATCTATATCAATTAAAGATAGTTGTAGTGAGGCCAAATACACTGAATTCTCACTCAAAAATTTTAAAATTCATCACCAGCGGAGTGCATCTTCCAAAACATTTCCCTTCCCATGAGTGTAGACGATCTCTATGTAATAGTCCGGGAGGATCTATAGTAATTGCCTCTACCTCAGATTCAGATCCTTGTGTGAGAAGATGTACTTGAGGCTCTTATGGTCCATGTAGATGATAAACCTTTCTCACATCATGTATTGCCACCCCAACATCAACATGAATACTACAACATCTAACACATGATCATGGGCCACCATGTTGTTCTTATGTATCTTTAGTTGGAACGAAACATAACCAATCAAGACATATATATACTTCAAGACATAACCATGCATGGTCCTTGATGTGTTGCAGAATACTATGTACTTGAAACCCTCCATTGGAATGATCAATATATGTGTCCTCATCAAGATCTTCCTCAACTCCTGGAAAGCCTACTAAAACTTTTCAGTCCAGACAAAAGGATTACCCTTTCGAGTAAAGGATTTCATTGGTGAATATTTCAAGGATAATTCAATAATAAATCCCTGGTATTATCCTGCATTCCCAGAGAATCCATGAACCAATGTCACATTATTGGGTTACCTACCATGCTAAAACAACCTTCACCTTTGAATCTTCAACTAATACTCCATCTGTTTAGATTAAATGTCCCATATAGTGGACCTCATATATCTAAAAAAGGAAATTGAAGAGATTCTCATAAATCTAGTCCTCTTGGAGTATGTGTCGAACCATACACAGGTGCTCGCATGCTCCTCCACTACTGCGGAGTACACAAGGATGTCATCATTGAAGACCACAACGAACCACTCAATGTATGGATGGATGATCTGGTTCATTATTCCCATGAACACAATGGGGTTTTTCTTCATTCAAAAAGGAATCACCACATACTCATCATGATTGTAGAGGCATCTGAAATCCGTCATTGTAATGTCTCCATCGTGTAATCAATGCTGGGGATAACCAGACATAAGGTCATCCTTCGAGAACCATCATGCCCCTCTCAACTGATTTAAGAGGACATCAATCGTAGAAAAGGATAAATATTATTTATCATCACATAGATTAGGTTCCGTTAATCCACGCACAACATTTATAAACTCTTATACACTTTCCTTGAAAACAAAACAGGGAATTCCCAAGGTGGGACACTGGGTTTTACGAAGCCCTTACTATGAAAATCCTCCAATAGCACCCTCTTCTCATGATGCTCTATGGGAGACATCCAAAATGATTGGGAGGATATAAGTGTTATCGCGATATTCAAGTCACAGAAGACGTTGATCCCCTGGTATAGAGGTAATCATGGAACATCTTCTCGAAAGTCATCCTCATACTCTGCCACTACTATTGGGAAGTAGATGATCTCAACATCTACTACCCCATGTGTAGGTCTATCCAACTCATTAGTTATAAGATTCACCCTTGTACACATGGGCCCATTCTTTAAAGCGTAGGAATCTCTTTCACCGACCAAGGAAAACATTTTTCCATCACCATTGACACACTACACAATTCGCCTAAGGTAGTAAATCTAGGTATGGACTGTAGATAACCAATCCATACTGAGAATGACATTAAAAGGACACGATTCTTCCACTATGAGGTTCCAATCTACATTCTGACCTCCATGGGAATGATCACACAGTCTTTAAAGATGTGTGATCAATAAGTTCCATTTTGATGGTTTGTCAAATTGTAAGGGTCGAGTAAATGGCTCTACCAGAATTTCAAGGATTGGAACAATACATTTAGAGAAGAAGGAATGATTTTCCCAGTGTCTATTAGTACAGATGCTAAGATAGAAAAGACAAATATTGCATCTCAGATCATCCTTGGAATCCCTGGGTCATATTCCTCAACTACATACTTGTGTCAAAACCCTTATCCACCAGATCCCTATGTATAGTGTGGACATAATTGGGATGTTGATAGATTTAAATCAATGCATATGCCACCCCCTGTAGCACTCCCTACTTCTCTAACATGCCCACCGTCGAGCGGGTCTATTTCTCAACTCTCAGCCTCTGCCTCTGTGTTCTATCCACAAACTATCAATTATCATCACAATGGATGTATAATATCTACCACGATTTCCTCTTCCATCACATGAGTAGAATCACCTTTCTCTAGGCTGACTGGATCCATCTTGAGAGCCATGGATTGTCAATCCCTTATCATGAGTCCACCTGTGAAGTCTCCCATGTTCCTACCCCATTTTCTAATATCATATCCCTACCACAATGGTCTCTGCACCTTTTTCCTATGGTTGGCTGCCACTGGATTCCACTTCTCTTCCAATAATATATATATGACCTAATCTCCATCGAGTAGTCGAGCATATGTTGAAAATCATAGAGGCACTACACTAGCTCGTATATCCCATGGTAGATCTCTCTAGAAGTTCCAAGCATTGATGTAATGACCCCTAACCATATCCATTGTGTAGTTGGTGAGGTTGGTGGACCTTGATAAATATAAATCCACCATAGAACTACCCTCATGGAGTTGAAGAAGCTCATGGATATGCATTTTACTCAATGTAACTAGATCCAACTTCTCCCTAAAGAGTTGGTCTAACTCCATACATAAATGAGTCTCCTCATCGTGTGTCTACATTTTCAAACACAACCACCATTCCAATGAAACCTAAAGATGGTTCTCTCCTATGATCACCATCTGGTCTGTTGGTGTCATCACATGAATGAAAACTATGCTCACCGCCTCAATCCATTCCCCAGATTCTGGAGGGTCGGGTTCACCTTGGAATCTTAGGGGTCTCTTTCACTGAAACTCATGGTGCACGTTCATCATGTGTTCCACAATTGATGGTATGGTAGGTACCACATTCTGCTCTATTGGTGGTGGTATAGCATGTGAAGCACCTTAAGTTAATGGATGGAAAAATGGTCGTTCAATTGAAGCCTCATCATGAGGGGGTCATCCTCTTGATCGAGTTGATAAATCCTATTCGGTTTGTGTCAATGAGAAACCCATTAATGAAACAGGGTGTACTGTGGTCAAGAGTATATCTGGATAGCTGAAATTTAAAGGAAATTGAAAAAATTTACTATTCATATATGATATATGTACAATTATTTTATTCCCCCGCTACTAGTGATTTCATATACCGAGTCAAAAAAAGGTTATCAGACTCATGGTGTATAGATATGAAAGCCTCCCACACCAATGATGGAGTCTGTTCCATCAATTTCGAGCTCTAAAAACATAACATTGTTGACCCAAAAAATTCTCATGGACTCTTGATCCTAATGTTGAACCGACCACCTCTAATACCATTATTTCATGACCAGTCCTAGTGGGGCCAGTGTCGTGACTCCCCACGCATGCCTCCAAGAGGCCAGGGGCTGGTGACAATCACATAGTAGGAAAATCACTATCATGGGAGTAATTTCATATGTACTTATACAGACGCACTCATTACTAGGAAAACGATTACTGAATGTAAAAAACCACAAAGGAAAAAATGAATGCAAACAACTAAACCAAACCAAAATAGTACAAAGGGAAGAAAAGTGTGAAAAGTAATCAATCCTATAATACATTCCCACAAAAAACAAGAGTCTGAAAACTACAAAGACTGACATATAAGCATAAAGAGTAATTGGGACTACAAGACATAGCCATAGGAACACATCGTCCAGTAATGAACTCAGAAACCTCAGTCCGATTCTGGTCAGCCTTAAAATGCATCAAAAGTGCACTCGTCTGCAAAATACACGACATTTGTGGAGAAAACCCATGTATGGGTGAATATAACAATACATATTAGAGGACCTTGAAAATCCCAATCTAATACACAATGTAAAGGTATAATTGTCTCTACAAATTATATGTCTACAAAAAAAATATATCTAGAGAAACAAATCCAGATATACTCGAAACCCAAAAATGTATTCCACAACAACTACAAACCCACACTCGGGATTCAGTTCGAATATTCCACAATGAACTCATCTGAGAGAACATAATCCCTAAGTCTGAGAGCTCTGATGACATCTTTCTGATAAATAATTTTACTTGGGAATGACAATGAGAGAGATACATGAACTAATAGATACGATGAGAGAACATATAGACTCATTCTAAGAAGATACAATACTATGTGGGAGAATATCACGATACATTGATGAGGAAAATAATCAATGCCTTGTCAGATACCAAAACTCATCCAGATTCACCTACTAAGTAAAGTATTAGGGCCCTGTAGGATTAGTCACGTTGATACCTGAATCTACATAGGTCCATGACATGATGGAAGATCTGGCTACGAGCCTCTCAAGGGATACCTAACTCTATGTTAGAATTCCTTTTGAAGGGATCATAATCATATAGATGTAAAACATACCTGACCTTCCGAGAAATGAGAAAGTCGGAACTAATAAAAACTAAACATGTTCATGGAATGGTGGAAAAGACAATCATTCCATGTAGAAGGGTGTACATGGCATGTAAGAGTGGTCAAATTCTATGTACCTTGACTCTGCGTATTTCCCATGTAAAATGAAATGATTATGGAGAACATGCCATGTAAAAATGCACATACGTTGTGTGTAGGATGTATCACATGCGTGTCAGGCCATGTTCATGTACATGACCTCAACATGTGTATGTTAACACATGTAAACTGTATATGGGGTGACCCACATAATCGGCCTCGACGGGTCATGTGGTGGATTACATGGTTTATACTCCACCTCGTGTTCATTTATTGTCTAAGATAGACACTTGGTACTATGTAAGGACACACATGCCATGTGATAGTGGTCACACGCTCTGTCTACACTTCTTGTATCCCAGAACACTAGATGCCACTGGGTGGGATGCGCATGCCATGTCTTCTTGGGAGCATGTAATTTCCTTCACTATATAAAGCACACAAGACCATGTCTCCTCCATGCTTACCCCACATACCATGTATTTCAGGATACATGCCGTATTTATCATGATTTTCCAGAATTATTGTTCTCCATTTTTGCGCTTCGGTTGATCCTATGTTCTACGATCCGATAGTCAAATTTCTTTGATACTCTAGGATCAAGGTTGAACTGACACCACATGGTCAATTTCATTGGTTTCAGGCCATCGATCGGCCCCAACAAAAAGTTTTTATCATCCGGTATAAACAATGATCTATGGTAGTTTTCTCCTAAACCATGATGATTCTTCTATTTTCATCGTGGAAACACCTCTATTAGGTAGTACCAATTCCAGATCAACACACTGAGATCGTTGCATTAGGAAACAAGTACACAATGATTGGTAGTTTGTCTGCCTGTGAAGAATTCAAAGAATGTAGGAAAAAAGTGTAAGAAATAAAAAAACCAAATTAATGAGTGAACAAACATTTTTTCATCACAATGTTGATATGATCTCTTTATAAGGATTAAAAAGGGAGAATCATAAACCATTCAACTATTATAAAATGTAAATTCCTGATTTAAAACCTTAATGAAACAGAAATAATAACACTCCCAAAATAATGCACAATCCTCAGATCAACCTATTCATGGGTTGATACACATTAATCATTTAACTAATGGACATGTAAAAAAAATTAAAAAAATGTACAACTCAATCGTCGATGATGAGGGAGATATATCATCGGTCAGGATTAGATCTTGCTGCGAAAGGATTCATGTGTCATGTTCACCATCATTCATAAATAATTTTCCACGGGTGGCTCCACTCTAATTCCATATTATATTTGTGGGAGTATTTCAGGGTTATGTGACTAACCTTGGGCTCCTACATATTTAAAACAAAATAAGTGTTACTATTTTATAGAAAAATGTAATATAAAATAAATTATTATTTTATTTTATTTCCATTAAAATGTCAATTTTTTTTCACTCGACCCTTGCTGATCGATCATAGGCCCTGCCTAAGGTAAAGCCTCTTCTTTGAATGCAATAGTGCCCTCCGATTTCTGATTCGGGAACCTGTGTAAAAGTTATTCCACTTTTTCATAAAACTGCTTGCAAGTTCTATTTTAATGTTTAATTTAATTCAAACATTTATTTCAGGCACTCTGGGCCTCAAAATTGCATGCCATCACAAAACATAGTCTTTTAATAATTCAATATAATATTTAAAAACTAATTCACGGAAAATTTGAAAAATAAAATTTTAATACAAATCCAATAAATTGTACATTTTACATATAGTAAATCAAAATATTTTTTTCTATAATGTTTTCAATTTAACACTACATTGAAAAGCCAACCATTCTAGAAAATCCCATAATTTCACCCGAAGATAATTTTACATTGTTGTTTTTAAAAATAATATGGTTTTTATCAAATATAAATTTTAAACTAATTATTATTTTCATGAATAAAATGGAATAGTTTTTTTAATGAAATGATATTGTTGAGTATAAAATTAAATTACTAAATATTGAGCTCATATTTATTACCAAAAAATAAATAAATTTTAATGAAGTAATAAAATTTTATATTTATAATGTGGTTGTTGAAACTCAGAAATCCATTTTAAAAAATAAGATATAATGATCTTATTTAATCTGATATTTTTAATGGTTTGTTTATCTTCAATTTTTTTCTGTCATGTAAAATATTAAACGTAATGTTTGTTTCAAATCATGGTGTTTTATAATCTCATATCACCCTTTTTTATATTTTCATTCTTCTTGGTAAAACTGAGAATATTTTTATTTATTTTTATAAAGGGTATCATGGTAGAATAATATTTATCATAAATAATGTAAAATATGTTCCTTTTGGATATAATCTCCATACAAACTGAACCTATTTGACATAGAGTGTGATATTTTATTACATATAATGAATAATCTTATAAACTAAAATAAAATACATTTGTGTATTGAGAAATTTTCCTCATTTGGTATTAGAGTGGGTTTACATTTTATGGGGATAATGATATTATAAACAAAATTTTATAACCTAAAAACCTGTGATGCCCCAATAATGATGTAAGATGAAAATAAAATATAATTTTTTGAAAATAATGTTTCATAATTTAGAACTTATTTTTGTTGATTTTCATTTTGTTATTATTTCTCAATATTATTATTATTTCCTTATTCTAACACTAATATTTTACGTTTTTGTAAATAAATATATCCTATAATAACTGATTTAATAATGATTATGATTGACAGTGTAGTCAATGTACTAATGAGTAAACAAATGAGATGTGATATGGAGTACTAAAACCATAGGGCCGTTTTTACCTAACTATCCTTAGTTTTGATAAATTACAAAAATTGTGATTTAATCCATAATTTTCCATTGTGGGAACAAATCTTTGTTTATTCCATCATGATTAAATTCCCAACATCCATTAGTCGGTCTTCGAAAGCACTTATTTTTATGTAGTGGATAAAAAATTTAAAATTTTTCCATTATCCATTTCTTATATCATGAAATGGAATTTTTTTATTAATCATTTGGAATGTATAAATATTAAATATTTGAATCGTAGAAATATTTCAAGATTGGTTGAAATAATATATCAAATGGGACAAGTTTACAAATTTATTTTTTAATAAATACATTCCATAAAATATTCACACTAAAATGGATAGAAGATTCCTTGAACTTTAAATTAGAGGATGATTCCATTGGTGTCTATGATAGAAAAAATTCATGATAAATTCATGTTAAACATTAGGTATTATCATTGACCCTGGAATAAGAATCAATCATTAATTTAGAGAAAAAAATAGAGACACTAAAAATAATTATATATAAGGTAATTAGGTAGCTATAACGACATTGTTATATGTTCTCTCAAAGATAAAATATAAAATTTAGAATCCCATTATTCTTCATGTTTTATGATAATAAATGATAAAAAGTGTTCCCAAGAATGTGAAAAGTTATAACCTATGGATGAATGGAGGAAATTATGGAAACACCTATGAAATCTAGGAATTTCTCATCTTATATGCTAAAAAGGTGGTAATAAACTTTTAAGAAATTTACATAAAGGGATATGTAAATTTTTTACATGTAGATGAAATAAAAATCATGGATATGAATATAGAAGATAATAAAGTATCCCACCAGTTATATTAT
Organism: Viscum album; assembly: GCA_963277665.1. Lineage (NCBI taxonomy): Eukaryota > Viridiplantae > Streptophyta > Magnoliopsida > Santalales > Viscaceae > Viscum > Viscum album. The sequence goes on from OY728122.1 coordinate 606,487,564, forward strand.
TTCCATCAAATCTCAACCTAAATCACACCCCACATTCTACTTCTTAAATAAGAAAAAAATTATTTAATTATGAAAACAAGGGAACCAACAAATGAGTTAATGGTGATTATAAAATATAATAAACTCTATTTCCAAGGGATAAATAGATATCATATTGGAACATGACTAATGAAGTGGGTCATGGGAATGAATTGGTGAATGGTACACATATCATCAATTTCAAAACAACAAATGTCATATTTGATTCTGGGAAAATAAATTCATATGTGGTAATTTTTTCACTGGAATCAAATATCAACCCAAAGGACATGGTATATAAATATTTGGGAAAATTAAAATTATTTTTATGATTCCAATCCATGTCTATAACTCCTCTATTATTGATGTTTGTTGGAATGTGATTCCTATAAATCTAATTATTCTTCAGTTGGTAGAATTTTATGTTTTTTTGTGGTGGTATTGAATCTATCAAAAAGGATCCCATATTAATTTTATGGTTAGGTAAGTCACATGTCATATCACTAATCATCCATTGATTATATTTTAATTAAATATTTCCCATGAACTACATATGGAAATTACATCCAATATAAAGGTCTTGATACCAAATAATGTGGAGTATTAAATGAAATGTCTATAAAAATATGGTATTTAATATATCCATATTGTAAAAGAATATAAATATGTATTTTTATAAGATTTTCATTTACTTACCTTGAATAAAAAGTTTAATTTATCAGAAGAACTCAAACATGGTGTTTTTTATTTATCAATGAATTATTCTAGAATATCCCCATTTGAATCGGTGGAATAAAGAATAAAATTAAAATGAATATGAATAAGGGTTTTACATTCCTATGTTCTTCACCATTGGTTTTACCATTCAAATTTTCTTTAAGAAGAAAGACTTATCAATTCAATTTTCCATTGATCTTCAAGAACATAACAAGATCATAGTCAATAATATGTTTCCTCTATCCCATATTGATGACTATTTCATTCTGCTGTGTGTGGGACTGTACTTTTTAATGAGTGAAATTTGATGAGGTTTTCATCAATCAATGTGTAAAACATTGGATTTACCAATGATTGAATTTCATGAATGATAAATGGATTATAAATTTATTGTTATTCTATTTGGACTCAAAAATCTAGTTTCTATCTTAATAGATATGATCTATAATGCCTTTTGAGACTACCATATACTATTTATAGTACTCTATATAGGATATATTTTGATATATTAAATGATAAATGATTAATATAAAAATAATATAAGGGTTTTTTTGTACACCATTTAAATGGAGAAACTGTAATCTAAATTTAGAAGTAGTAAATTTTGTAATTAGAAAGTATCCTTCTTCGGTAATGTAATCATCATAGAAGTTATATATACGGATCCATTAGACATTGAGGTGGTATAAAATTTACCTAGAATGAAACTGTATTAGAGATATCTATTTTTCATGGGTCATTTTGATATTATCGAAACATTGGGAAAACATTATCATGAATTTTAACTCCACTAACAATGTTATCTTGAAAGGGAATAATTTCACTCTGTGCAAATGAATTTGAAGAAACATTATAGGATTTTTATAGAAGGTTGGACACTAAACCCATAGTCCCACTACATTAAAATGGAATAGCGATTTTAATATATAGTGAGGCATAAATGAAGATATTGGAATTTTTTGTCATGTATAATGACATAGTGGTAGATAATTCAACATTTCAATTAAATATTCATAGTGAAAATTTATCTATTATTTTTTTTGATATTTTAAAAGTGATATTTTAATTGATGATGGTAAATGAATAAATTTTTGGTGAATGGTGTAAAATATATACAAATAACTTGACTTTAATGTATACATTCACATCAATGGATATTAAGATTAACCAATGGATATGGTTGGTGTTGATGTCACACAATTCCTTACTGATTCATTACCACCCATTGATGGTTCATATGGAAGCTGAAACTCCATGATAAAATAACCATGATAACATATCTAGGATGAGGTTATAAAGAGACACAATACTATTGTATATGTAAAGGATAAAACTTTAAATTTTTAGAGAAGGGGAGAAATATAATCTACCACAAATTACATATCAACAATCCATTCATCTAATGATCAAGGATACATAAAAAGATGTTGTGGAGATGTTAAATAAAGAATAGAATATTATTTAATGGAACTTTTTTTTATGATGAAACTATAATATTTCTGAAAAAATGTGTCTTAAAAAAATATAAACTAATGAAGTATATCATTGATTATGCATATATATAATGATGATCAACCTATCCTAGAATCAGAATGATTTATAGGTAACCCATGAATCTTTTTTTGTAGGAATAAGTTCACATAGATGTTATATATTATGCATCTTAATTCTTTGAATTTCAGTATGCTAATTTTGGTTAATAAACGACTATGGAAATGATGCAACCATTACCCATAGATATATTTAAGGTGAGAACATAGCCACCTTGGGTTTCATTATTAGACACCCCATGACTTTTAACGTCGATATTTCTATCTTGAATATATTTTATTGAATTATTATGTTTGTATATATCATTTCTATTCGATACAATTTATTTCTCAATGTAAATTACATGATAAAAAAAATCCCTATAGTAATTATATTAGGACAACCACTGTAAATTGTATCTGATATAAGGTAATTCAAATTGATATAGAATAATTTAGATACATACTTGATTAATTTACTCCTTCTAAACAAAAGTTTCATTGGAATAATGGATTTACAATTCATTCATGGATTCATAATCTATTAAATGACTACAAGTATTTCAGGGGAGGTATTCTTTATTATACAATAAAAAACCAAATGGATTGATTGGTTCTGGAGGGGTATATAAGGGGTTATTTTATATTTTTATATTATGTATCATTTTTTATAATATTAATTTATAAAGGTGAGTGGAATTTATTTCAAAATGTAAGAGGAAAATATATATAAAATAATGAATATATGAAATATTTTGTCTGATAGGTATTTAATACACAAATTTATTGATAGGTTTTTATTATATTTTATTCTATTACAATTTATTCTAAAATTTGTTTTACTTCATTTTACCTTAACTCACACAACTCAATTTTTACCTTGGTTAATAAATTTTATGTCTAAAAATGAAGTTGACCACCTAACCCAATTTCAAGGTTTTGATTAAAAATTTTGAATCCAGTTACTGTAGTTGATTTTGTAAATATGAGAAATTTATTCTTCTTATGTAATCATAAAACATATAAATAACTTATATTTTTTTAAGAAAACATATATTTTAATCATTATGTGTTCTACCTTCTAAATCATATAAATTATTAATTAAATAATAATTATTCAATTTTTATGAAATTCAATGTTACATTAAAATTTCCATTTAAAATTTATCTCTGTTATTTACTTATATAAAAATATTCGACTCATAAAATGTATTTGTTCTAAAAATATCATTTATCATCTATAAATAATTTTCTCCACATGCTATTTAAATTAATTTAAATTATGTATACTTTTAATTTTATATATAAATTGATATTAAAATAATAATTTTAAATTTTAATATAAATAAAATCTATTTTAAGTAATAACAATGTGTAAGACAAAAAATTATATTTTTATAATAATGTTTTTGAATATTTTCTATTTTAGTTTATTCAAAATTATTGAACTATTTTTAATTACAGAGAATTCACAATATATTAAACCAATGAGCATAGATAATGTTATCTATGAAATATATATATGCTTTTTTACAATAATTTTTATCATACTAATTACATATTAGGACACATCACACCCTAGAACTGAAATGTTTGGTGTCTTTGGAGATTGGATTCATAAACAACTTATTTTATAATATCTACAATATATCCCAAAAATATACTTCTCACATGATACCTATTAGAAATATCAAATATTATATTCTCTTTCAAAACATGGGGAATGGAATTATAGGAATGAGTGTGAAATAATTCCCATTAATAGTAAATAATATTAAAAATAATAAACAATTATAACTGATCATAAGATAATCATGTTGGTTTGAGAATATAATTAGAATGCATTGACACAAAATAAGATAATAATAAAAAACTAAAAAAAACAAAAATCATGCGTAAATTATTATGGTTTTTGGTAGAGTTTCATTTAATCTGAATTTTTTTTAAAAAAATTACAAAAATCATCCCAGTTAAAAATATTTTTGAAAATGAACCCAAAAGGAAGCATCCCGGATTTCACCTTTTCATTTTAGATGCAAGGCAGCATCTAAGATGTCGCCTTTGCATTTCAGGTGCAAGGCGGCATCTAAGATGCCGCCTTTGCTTTGTGGGTGAAAGGCGACATTCACGATGCCTCTTTTCCCCTAAAAATAATGTTTTTTTAAAATTTGAATTAGGATATATTTTTTTTTGTTTTGTTATATATATATATATATATATAATCAGAATAAAAAACTTCAGCATAATTTCTCTACTATTAAAGATCCAGCGCTACAACCATTACAAAAGTCTCGATTCTAACAGAAACCCTCATCCAAGCATCCATTTTATAATAGGGCTTGCCATGAAAGTCATTCTGCATTTTTGATGTGGAATTCAGGTTCTCGCTTTCCTCCGTAGTACATTATTCACTTCCAATGTGAGATTCCGTTTCAAGTAGTTGACTTTGAAATAAATAAAAATATAAACTATAATACCAATATAAATGAAATTTTAAACAATGATTAAACATATAATAAATAGTTTAAAAAAATAATAATTTCCTAAAAAAATGTTGATGAAAAATAATCTACATCCTTTCAAAACCACCTACTTGAAACATTTTTATGTTTCAAGTACCTGAATTTGAAAGACTATAAAATATAAACAATAATACGAGTATAATTGAAAAATTAAACATTGATTAAACATATAATAAATTGTTGAAAACAAATGGAATTTCCAAAAAATGTTGATGAAAAGTAATTTGTAATTTTTCAAAACAGCTTACTTGAAACTAAAAAATGTTTCAAGTACATGGATTTAAAAGACTATAAAATATAAAATATAACACCAATATAAACGAAACATAAAATTTTTTTATTAAAAATATAAAAATTAATTTAAAACAAAAGGAATTTCATAAAAAATGTTGATGAAAAGGAATTTGTAAACTTTCAAAATCGTCTAATTGAAACTAATTTTTTTTACAAGTATGTAACATTGAAATACCATAAAACAAAAAATATAAGACCAATATAAATGATACGTTAAAAATTGATTAAACATATACGAAATAGTTGAAAACAAAAGTAATTTCCCAAAAAATGTAAACGTAAAATAATTTATAAGCTTTCAAAATCGCCTGCTTAAAACTTATAATTGTTTCAAATACGTGACTTTGAAAGACTATAATTATATTACTAATTAACTAATTAATTATTATATAATTAATATTTATATTACTAATAAACTAAATATTTATTATATATGTAATAAATAATGATTAATAATTAATAAATTAATAATTAATAAATTAATGGATAATTGTGATTAATATTAATATTACTAATTAACTAATTAATAATTAATAATTACTTATTTATAATTATTAATTACTAAATAATAATTATAATTAATAATTATAATTAATATTTATGTTACTAATTTACTAAATAATAATTAATAATTAATAATTAATAATTAATTATTTATAATTATTAATTATATTAAAAATTTACTAAATAATTATTAAATATGTTATAACTATATTACTAATTAATTCTTATAAAATTATTAATAATATCACTAATTAACTAATTAATTTTGACATATTTATATATTAATAATTAGTTATTAAAAATTATAAAAATTTTATTTATTAATAATATTACTTACTAACTAACTAACTAATATATAATGAATAATTATATTACTAATTGACAAATTAAAAATTATATAATTAGTAGTTATATTAATAATTAACTTATTAAATATTGTATAAGTAATAATTAATAATTAATAATTAATAATTAATAATTAATTAGTAATAATTAATAATTATAATTAATATTTAAAATTAATACTTATATTACTAGTTAATAATTAATAAGTAATAATTACTTATTAATAATTAATAATTATAATGAATAAATGTAATTAAAAATTATATTAATAATTTACTAATTATTTGTTATGTAATTAATAATTATATAACTAAAGAACTAACTAACTATTATATAATTAATTATTAATAATTACTAATGAATAATTATAATGAATTATTATAATTAATATTTATATAACTAACTAACTAATTAATAATTAAAATTACCAATTACTAATTAATAATTAAAATTACTAATTACTAATTACTAATTAATAATTAATAATTCTTATTAATAAATGTAATTAAAAATTATATTACTATTTTAGTAATTTATTATTATATAATTAAAAATAATATTGGAAATAAACTAACTAATTTTTATATAATTAATTATTAATAATTACTAATTAATAATTAAAATGAATAATTATAACAATTTATTATATTACTAATTACTAATTAATAATTACAATGAATAATTATAATTAAAAATCATATTACAAGTTTACTTATTTATTATTATATAATTAATAATTATATTTGTAATTAAATAATTAATTCTTACATAATTAATTATTAATGATTTATAATAAATAATTATAATTACTTAATATAATTTATTATTATATTTATAATTAACTAATTAAATATTACATAATTAATAATCATATTACTAATTAAATAATTAGTTATTATATTTTTAATAATTATATAATTAATCATTATGTTACTATTTAAGGATTATATAATTAATAATTATATTACTAATTAACCAATTAATTATTATATAAATAATTATTAATGATTATATTACTAATTAACTAATTAATTATTATATAATTAATAATTATTTTACTAATTTAATAATTAAATAATTTAGTATAAGTTTAATCAATGTTTTAGGTTTCAATTATAATCGTTTTATAATTTCTGTTTTATAGTCTTTCAAAATTCACGTACATGAAACATTTTTATGTTTCAAATAGGCGGTGTTTAAAGGATATAAATTATTTTTCAAAAACTTTTTTTGGGAAATTACTTTTCTTTTAAACAATTTCTTATATTTTTAATCAATGTTTAACATTTAATTTATATAGGTCTTTTATTTTGTGTTTTCTGGTATTTCAAAGTCACTTACTTGAAACATTTTTATGTTTTAGGCAGGCCATTTTGAATGCATATAAATTATTTTTCATTAACATTTTTTGTTAAATTACTTTTGTTTTCCACTATTTATTATATGTTTAATCAATTTTTAACGTTTCATTTATATTGGTCTTTTATTTTATGTTTTATTTTCTATCAAAGTCACGTACTTGAATCATTTTTTTGTATCAATTAGTTAGTTTTTAAAGCTTATAAATTATTTTTCATCAACCTTTTATAGGAAATTACTTTTGTTTTCAATTTTTTCTTATATGTTAAATCAATGGTTTTTATGTTTCATTTATATTGTTGTTATATCTTATATTTTATAGTCTATCGAATTCACGTACTTGAAACATTTTTAGAATCAATTAAGCAGTTTTGGAAGCTAATAAATTACTTTTTATAATTTTTTTTGTAATTTCCTTTTATTTTCACCTATTTATTATACTTTTAATCAATGACTAATATTTTAATTATATTAGTTGAATAGTTTATATTTTATAGTCTTTCAAATTCGCGTACTTGAATCATCTTTATGTTTCACGTAGGCAGTTTTGAAAGGTTATAGATTATTTTTAATAAACAATTTTAGGGAAATTCTTTTTGTTTTAAACAATTTATTATATGATTAATAAATTTTAAAAATTTCATTATATTGGTCTTATATTTTATATTTTATGGTATTTTAAAGTCACATACATGAAATACAATCTCACATCAAAAATGAAGAATGCAATGCGCAGGAAAGGGAGAACATGAATCCTACATCGAAAATGGCGAATGATTTTTAGGGAAAGCCCTCTTTTAAAGGGAGGCCTGGGTGAGGGTTTCTGTCAGAATCCAGACTTCTGGATGGGTGGAGCGCTGGATCATTAATAATAAAGAAATTTTGATGAAATGTTTTCTTTTTGGTTATATATATATACACATATATATAAAACAAAACAAAAAAATCAAAATCAAAATCAAAATTTTAAAAAAAAATTAGGGGAAAGGCGGCATCGCGGATGCGGCCTTTCCCCCGTAGTGCAAAGGCGACATCACGGATGCCGCCTTGCACCTGAAATGCCAAGGCGGCATCAAGGATTCCCCCTTTAGGGTGCATTTTTAAAAATATTTTCAACCTGGATGGTTTTTGTAATTTTTTTTTAACAAACGGATTAAAAAAACTCCTTTTTGTATAAATTAATTCATGAAAAATACGAGTGTGAAAAAAATGATTCAATAATAATGAATAATTAAAACATAATTTAGGAAAAATAATGTTGAATATATATTATCATTGAAATCCATTCCTTTTATTTAGGTCCACATACAACACAATCGTGAAATAGATGAAATTGTTCTATAGTTTATTGTATTTTCTCCCCAATCCTAGTATTTTTTCCACCTAATATATTATATTTTTTACAATGTATCAGAGGGATACATAATTCTGGGACCTCCCATTATATAGTGGATAATGTATCATAGGAGTTTATGTTCACTCCCAATTCCTAATAATATCTGGAGACACAGATTTACCCAATTCAGTATAGGGTTATATAATTCAAGAACCAGTAATCAGATAATTAAAAACAATATATCTGTGTGTCGCATGGGCATGAAAAATTCATAATTACATATTATCTTAATTACGGTGTGGGAAGATTTGGGTTTCATGAAACATTTACAAAACATGACAATAAGAAATACAAATATATAAAGTAGATGATATCATTAGATTGTATTGTCATTGAATAATTAGAAATATAAAAATATTCCAATATAAATGAAAATCCATTTTATAATATAATTAAGAAAAATCATTATAATTTGATGAAAAATTTAATGCTTTGTAAACATTTATTTTCAAAATTAAAAATAAAAAAAACGTAATATATATTACTTTTCAAAAACATGAGAACATTAAGAGTAATAATTATAAGTAAAAGGAAACATAAAAGTGAAAAACTTGTTAATGAAGAAACTTTTAAAAATTAATATTAATACTAACTATTTTCAATGAATATTATGAAAATTATAAATGACACAAATGGGAAATGTTTAAAAGTATTTCTTCATAAATTTTGTAAATAAATTGATGTACAATATTAGATTACAATAGGGAATCATAAATATAGATACAAATACATTCATAATGAAAATATAAAGAATATTTAAATGGTGAAGAATCATTATCACCCAAAAATGAGATATGTTCAAATCTATATAGAAATTTCTTTTGTATTATTTTTGATAAAAAATTATAATTATTTGTAATTAGGCATGTAAAAAAAAGTAACTATATAAGGGTCACACTTTTGATTTTGTATATAATAGAATATTATTTCAAAAAAAGGATGTCCAAAACTGAGTTGTTACATGAAAAAACATAGATTTTATATCATTTTATACGAATAGTCATTAAATCAAAAAATTAATCCCACCCTTAAATGTATAAGATTAATGTATTTTAAGACTATATGTCAAACTAACATGATTTAAAACACAATCAAAATATATAATAAATAGTATTTTCCCAATATACCCTTTATAAAAATCAGATACAATATTTTCCATCACATCATATGAATGAATACATTTTAATCGGTGATCTCATATTCTTAGAAATGGTAAAAATGGGAGAAAATAGTAGAAGAAAAAAACTGATAATAAGGTAAACAAGGGGTATGATAATGTAATCAGGGTACATGGAGATAACATAATAGAATAATACAAAACAAACCATTGATAATTTATATTGAATCATATTTTATAGTTTATGCAATAACATAAATAATGATATATATATTTGTCTGTAAACATTAGGGAATAATCATGATCCATGAAAACATAACAATAGTATATGAATGTTGAATATACATAAGAATATAAAACAATTAATTTGTTCAAGTCTTACTTTTAGGACCATTATCATATAGTGGAAAAATTCATATAGTCGATCGAGTCACCCCCCATGTCTCTAATATGTCATTTAATTAGAACTATGCATATACCCATTGCATTGGAGGGTTGTATAATGTTATACCATCAATCACATAGTGGCCATGTTCCATTTTTGGATTGGGATTATTCCCTATTCTTCCTTATATCCTGAGATAATGGTTTATTAAATTCAATAGAGGAATATATAATTCTATGTTTTCACTATATAAAATAAAAAACCACACAGATGTTTAATTCATGAAAATTAAAACATTAATAATTCCAACATAGTGTAATTATAATGTAAGAAATGGTTATCCAAAATTATTAAAATAACACGATCATAATCCATCCCTATAACAAAGAAGGATGTATAATTAGAAAATATCTATAGTAAAGTATAAGAAACATATATTTATCCAATAAAATATTTATCAATAAAGTTATCCATTAATAATATATAATAATTTTAAAACATTATATATGAATATGAATCACATCTCAAAAAAATAACTCCCCAAGACTTTAATATTTAGTTTCATTATATAGTATATTTATATAACAATCTTATTTTGCAACCTCATCAATAAATATAAAATAATATTCTGAAAATATACCATTTATACCTATTAAACATAATATTCTCCTCATATTCCATGGAATGTAAACATTAGAATAGGAGAGTTTTGATGCTCAATAATTTTATGTATAGGATAAAAATATCAAGGATCCGAGTAGAGTATAAGATAATTAAATAAGTATTATTAAATAGTCTTGGTTCAGGGACATAACATAAGAGAATCACACACAAAAAATGATAGATCATAATTATTTGGTAAAAGAATTATGCTTTTTGAAGTAACATAAGTTGTGAGGAATACGAGTGTGGAAACCTGATTCAATAATCAAGATCTCTGAAAAAAATCATAGGCATAATAATGAAACATATATATATGTGTGTCTATAAAAAACATTCATTTTGTCAACAATAACTTGGAATACAATCATGGCATAGTTTATAGAGAACCATGATTTATTATGTTTACTGTCCAATCCCTAACAAATGATCTTGTGATATATACTTTTTTCCAATGAATTTTAGGGAAATATGATTCTGTACCAATCCATCGCACTTAATCAAAACTCCCATAGATGGTTTTTTAATCCCCATTCTCAATCAACATGTGATATAAGTCTTTACCCATTGAATTACAGTGATACATAATTTTTTTCTGGCTTTTTAATAATTTAAAAAAATATACTGGGGGCCAAATGGTCATGAAAAAATACACAATTCCATCATAGCATAATTAACATGGGGAACCAAAACATGTTTCATAAAACGTCATTAAAAATGGTCATAATTCATACAAAGAATGATATTGGATGATATCACAAATCATATAACCATTGAATCATAGGAGTTATTAAATGATGTCAACATAGATAAATGAATCTTTAATAATATCATGAAAAAATTTATTTGATAAATAAAATAAATATCAATTTATTATGATAATTTTTAATTTAAAATGAAAAATAATTGTGATAATGACGATCCATGTTACAAATCAAAAATTTTAAACATATGAAATAGTATTTATTGTATAAAATGATATTAATATTATGAAAAGATTTTCATGAAGAATGATTTGAAAAATATTTTTTGTTAAAAATGTTCATAAACAAATTCATGAAAATGGTAAATAAGAAGTGTTGTAAATGATTGAAATGATTACATTAGAACATTTTCAAATAATGAACTATAGAATGGGGAAAATACATTTTCCCTCATTTAATTATAGATAATAATATTCATAAAACGAAAACAATTATATCTACATAGTTGGGATGGATTCTGGAACCGAAATAAAATGTTAAAGTATTATCTAGATATCAATGTCCCTTTGATATCATTTTTAAGATAAGGGACCAGAAATCGAAAAAAGACATATAAAACCCATGAATTGTTATATGTTAATAAAATATATGGTTATTAAATAGAATAACAGTTCATTTTTCTTGATATAAGATTAATAATAAATATAACGATTTTAAATTGACATTGGTATAAAACCCAAACTGTTACTGATGACTTCCACAAAGTACTTTAACCTCCCATGTAATAAACAAAACCATTTCAATCACATATTTCAAAACCTTATTAATATATGCTTGTCATAGTTAGTATCACAATAGTGGATTGAATTGAGTTCCTAATATGTTTTGTTAAAATTAATTTTAAACTAAGTTCCCCAAGATTAAAAAAATCCCAGTTAATCAATATTTTCAAATTTTAAAAAATTTATCATCCCAAAAAGTTCTCAAAAGTGGGATTAAGGATTTGTGAAATTAATTTTGGAAATCACTTAATATTTTGAATCCAAGTTACATATTTAAAAAATTTACATAAAAAATTAAGATTATATATCAATGTCACGTATTTGTATTGATTTTGAAAATATATACAGTTTTAACATTTATATAAATATAACAAACCCAATAAATCAAAGTGTTTAATAAAAGTAATGGGATTGGTCTTGATCTAATACAGAATCATGTTTACTCATAAATAACCTTCTTCCAAGAAATTTATTACAATAATAAATGGATCCTTTTCCTGGATCGGGTATTACAATTATCAACACAAAAGTTTATTCAGGAACACTTCCTCTTAATTAGTTAACATTGGATAATAATGATAAATAGGTCCCACAACACCTCTTCAAAGTTTTTAGGGGTTTAAAAATACAAAAATGTTCAATACTATGTTAAAACACTAGTTTGGTACTAGATATAGCATGTATAGATACAAATAATTAATAGAACACACTTTTCAAAATAAAGGCACAAATAGATGGTGAAAATGATTAGATATAAGATAAGATGATGTTCCTCAATATGAAGAGATTCATTTGTTCAATATTCCTAAAATTTTAATTCATGTACCATTTAAATAGGTTCATTAAATAGATCAAGAAAATATGGAATCATAGAGTCTGGAAAAATAATTCTATTTTCCTCCTATAGATATCCAGGGTCCATTCACACAACTATTCGTGAGAATTTTATTTGATTTAGTTTACGATGATTTTTTTTCAACTGAGTATTCCATGCACCATTGGTTTACTAATTCTATATTATTACTGTTTTCAAAAAATATATACACATCTCTTCATATTATCATCTGAATAATAACAAGAAAAATAACATGGATCATCATACTAAACACTAAATCAATAACGTATGAATTTGTTTTCATTGAAATTGTAGAGTGGAATATTAATACGGATTCTTAAATCAATTTCTGGATTTTAGGATTAAAATATTGAAACGAGATACTAGATTTTTGAAATTAAAATAATATAACATGGAATTTATTAGTTCTATACTAAATTTATATCACTTCCAATGGATAATCGACCTAGTGGTAGCATAATCAAGTGGTATATAAACAAAGATTGTAGATCTAGTGTATAGGTAGATATAGTCATGTGGTGGATAATCAATTTCTATAAGAAATATATGTGTGTATATATTTTAGTGGTATATCACAAGAAATAGAATAATATGTGATCATTATTAGACTTATCATTTGTATATCTATTGAACAAACAATATATTTTCTCAAAGGTAGATGATTTGTATTGATGGAATATTTACTCAATGTTTGATATGTTTTACTAATGGTAGATTTATTCAATGGTATAATTTCTAGTTTTAGATGTAGTCCACTAGTAGATCTGATTATACTTATCGTAGTTCTTCATAGTTAACATGCTATTTTTTGAACTAAAAGAAGATCATAATAGCTAATGTTAAACTACTTGAACTAACATTAGAACTATACATTTCCAGGTTTCTCTACAAAATAATGTACTATCATCAACCATAAATCATATTAGAAATATTAAAAACTTGATATTTGGTCATTAAAATATTGAAGTGCCAAAAACATACCCCTTTTTGATGGTCAGATATCATAAAACGTTATAAATATGTATACGAAAACAAAAATTTGAAAAATAATTATTAATATAAATTATGTTCTTATTAAAAGACTAATTAGTATTTCAAACCACGTTAATAATTATATTTTTCGAAATTATTAAAAAATTCATGAATGATACCCCATTTGGGATTATAAAAAAATAAGAAATTAAAACAATGGAAAGGAAATTTATTAATGTGATTAAAATATGTGTTTTATGTGATTTAAATGTTAAGAATTACAACTATGAAATTAAGAATACAATGATAAATAAATCGCATATTAAACTATAATATAAATTGGAAGCACTCTAAGATCAATGGGAGGTAGGGAACACTAGATAATTCTTTTTTTAGTGACATGAGGGACAATGTGAGATGGTGAGGTTGTAGAGGTAGTCTGGTAATTCCCATAGAATAAAAAATTATTGATATGTGATATGGATTCAACCAGATATATACTAAAAGGATGAAACTAAGGGGTTAATGGTGTTATATATGGTGTATAGTTGAGGGTATGCAAATTAATAGCATCATGTGAAACAACAAAAAACCCATATACATAAAAAAATGACCTCATCGAGGTGAGAAATCACATAGTGATGTTTCCACCAAAAACCATTAATATAACGAAATCATTCATCATCACCATAAAAATCATGAGTATAAGGGAAAAACAATAAGATTGTTCACTTTGCATTTAAAATCCCTAGTTATTGGAGTAATTGTTAATTTCACAATATGAAATTTAATATTGTAATTGAGACCATTCATTGTATAAATTATTGAAACATAGTACATTATTGACTTAGTAATAATATCTCTATCACATTGAGATTCATTCAATTATTAATAAACCAATTTATATATATCCTCACTGTGTTTCCTAATATTCTGATGATATAGCGGATGAGATGTATAAATATCACAAAAAAAAATCAGCTATTTTATAATAATAGAACAGATCATCTTAGCATTAACAGAAGGAAATGAAAGAGGTGGGTCAATATATATTGATGAAATGGTTTGAGTAAATAAATATAATATCACTTGTTAAGATACCTATCTGATATCAAATGATCCAATTTCATTTCATGAAAAATGGATCATAAGGAATCGATGGTTGGACAACCTCCAATATTAAATCTACAAATATTGAATTTTCAACATCATCTTTGGTTGAATGTGGAAAAAAACGTAACCAAATATATTTTTTGTATTATCTTCCATAATTCATGTTATTCTAGGAGTAATCGATATTAATATCATTTCATTGTATGATAAAATTATTACCCAAAAAGGGAATAATTCATATGTTGATACATAACTTTAATGTAATGATTATTTTATAAATGAATAAATAATATTATCTAAGATAAGATGTATATATTATCCATACCCCAGTTAAATTGAATAAATATCAAAAGTGATGGATTCAATTTCCCAGCTTCATAAATCCTCTCTATATGATATCATTTAGGAACATTTCCGACAACTATGATACCATGTTAACCATGATCTGGTGGACTTATATGATCATCATCATCACCTCCATCTTCATCTTACTCTGACTAGTCAACCCCATGATATACCTATCATGGGGAATTCACCCCCTTAGTATGTGCTATAGATTAACTATTCTTAGGAGTTTCATCAATACGATATTCATGATCAACTCTGTGACATAAAAACAATTGGACATTTGAAATGGGGTGGGCATAAAAAAAATTATTTATTTTCAGAATCATTTTGAACATGATTTTGTCTATTCATTTCTCTATTAGAATCACCATTCTCTTCCTATATCTATGCATCATAATACTTATTTCCATGAATATTAGTATCATCATATCCATTCCCATTATAAAATAAGATAACAACCCTTTTATTCTAGTAGAATAATATTTCATTAAAATATTCTTTTTTAAAGACTTTAGTCTCCTTATTTTCAAATCCTTATTTATATATACTTTTTTATTTTTTTTTCTGGGAAACCAGTGGAATATTAAATATATAAGATACATTGGGGATTTTCAAAATGTATGGATCACTTACTTATTTAACACAATCTAGAACTAATTTTCCATCTCATTAGTTTATTCTTAAATCACATATACAAGCGAGGAATAAAACATAAACTCATGTATCTCTAACTTGGGTTCAACCATGAATTTGGGACCAATATGTTGTTGAATTGGAATAAAATAATAATTTAGATTTTCATTTAACACAATCCATTTCATTAACCACATGTTTTAATGAACCTTAATCTTCATACTTTTAAATGACTAAAAAAAACCAAAAACCTGCAATTGAATCTTGTTCATTGTGTATTAAACCCTTGGATTTAGTAATGGTAGATAATATAATGGGATATATTCAAAAAACTATCTAGAAGAAGGAATTTTATTCTCTGTCACACGTACCATTAAATATCTTCATGGATGTATTTTGTCTCATATATTCATAAGAAAAAAATAAAAACATCGAGATACCAAATTATAGGGAAATTAAATTTCATGGGACATATAATTTCCATGATAAAATGTAATATAACCTAACACTATACACTAATTTCAGCATCAATTGAAATTCCTAATGTGTCATTTTTGATTAATACTAGTAGTGCATACTCAAAAATGAAAATCTCAATATCAGTTGGAATAGAACCATTATAGTCTTTTAACATAATATTTTGAGGAATAAGTGGTCATATTTCCTATTTCATCAAGGATAAGGATATAACTCTACCATTAATTAAAGATCTTTCAACTTCTTTTTTCAATAAAAACATTGTCAATAAACTAATATAATTGGTGAATAATCCTTAGATAAAATGGTGGATCATTCTTTAATAACTATTCAATCCATCCCTAATCTGGATCAACCTTTATCACTAATGATATTCTGAAAGAAACATGTAATGTTATATTTATTTAGAAACGAAATTAGTTAAAAACTACAGGTTCATTGATTCAAATTTTACTTCAATGTGACTAGTTTCTCATAATCAGATATTATAAAGATGTGATCTTTTAGGACACAATAATTTGGTTATTTTCACAAACACAATTAAAATGATTCAAATAAATATGAGAAAATAATGTTGGTTATAGGTTGATAGAGAAGAAGATTACAATGTTTCAAAAGGAGGAGCGAGTGAGAGAGGGTTTTCATATTCTATGACATGTTGAATTTATCATTTAGAGATTTGAGATTTTAAATTATGAAATATATAAATAAATATATAAATTAAATACATATTCAATTAATAATGAAATCACTGAAAATATGACCATTTTATATATCAATGGTGGATCTCCAATGGTGGGTCTCAAGTGGTAAAACACATATGGAATATCTTGAGCATTGATTTTGAAAATGTAGATTTTAAATGGTATATCGTGAATGGTAGAAAGAGAATTTTGAATCTCAAATGGTGGATCTCCAATAGTGGATTATCCAATAGTATATTACTAATGGTATACTACCAATGATCGTTCATCCAATGATTGATTACTAATAGTCAATATTCAAATGTCTATTACCAACTATTGATCTTCCATAAGAAATTTTTAGTAATGGAGAATTAGAAATAATGAGGTAAACAATGATTACCATACCTATTTCATGTGTCGTATACCATAATCTCTTATAATTTTAGGGATTTGAAAATATAATAGGAATATATTTTTTTGTTCAAATTAAATGAAGTGTTATATCACCATTTTGGATTCTATATCTGGAAAAGTGATGTCTTATATCAATATATTTCGTCCTAGAATAGGATATAGGATTATTGGAAATATTTATTAAACATTTCTTGTCACAATTTTTAGTAAAATTACTAAATTGATATCCATAATATTGTAAAGTGTGTTTAGTCCCCAAAATTTGTGCAAAATAACATCATGATACAAAATATTAATCATCAATAGTTGCTAGTGCAACAAAATTATGCTTATTACTATACAATTATACTAGTGGCTTTCCAAAACGATGGAATGTTCTAGATGTTATTTTTCTATCTAATTGCAACCATAAAAATATGCATCTAAATTAATCACTAAATAAAATTATTTTCCTATTGGATATAATTCTCAAAAATTAGAAGTATACATGTGGTACATCAAAATTCATTATACATAATGAAAATGATATTATTTAAAATTTTATTAAAAATTAGATAACCTACATACATTAGACATAAAATCATGTCGGCTTGCAGTTCAATATTGTAGTTTTATAATCATACCTCTATAATTATATTGATCTAATGGATTGGTAGATTCATTAAGATCCAACATACTCATCAACACAAATTTTTGAAATATAGGTACACATTGAATCATTTTTGAAAAATAGGTACACAACTAATTTTATAATATACCAAAATTATATCATCAACACAAATTTTTGAAATAAAACATCATTTGAAATTATTTTATGAAATGATGTATGAATAGTTATAACATTACTAAAACAATTATATATTTGAAAAGAGTTAAGCCTATTATTCCAAGAACTAAGTGATTATTTTAAACTATATATGGATTTTTTAATTTGAAATCATGATTTTCAAAATAAATATTTTAAAATCCATGGGGATTCATAATAAAAAAACCTTATATAACCATTTAGTAATGCAATGTAAGCATACATTTGATATTGTCTGAAATTAATATTTTCTGCGTAGGTAAGAATGATTTTAATGACATCAAGGCAAGATACAGTTGAAATGGATTCCTCATAATCAATAACATATTCTTAACTATATCCTTGTTCAACCAGTATATATATATTCCAAACTATAGTCCCTAAATCATAACCATTATTTGTTTAACCCGATTCAGTTCTATTGGACAATGTGTCTATAAGACTATCCACTAGTTCCCATATTGAATTTCATTAAAATTGATTTTTTTCATCTTACTATTTCATTACTTATAATTCATCATGAATTACAACATTCATATTTGTATGTTCAAAATATGAGAAGAATTGATTATTTTCAACAATAATTCTATGAAAGAATATATTTTTTGTTCCTCAATACAGGTCTCTAAATACAACTTCTATGTAATGGTATCAATGATTCCGAGTAGTTCTAGTAAAATAATTTATAGATATCTCATTATCACTTAAAAGTTTGGGTTCATCCTATTCCTCATATTTGGATGAGTTTTTAATCTTGTTTCACAAAACTATCATAAGTTGATGAATTTATATTCATATTGGGACAATCATATTCATGGTTTTACAAAGGAGTCATAAGATAATGATGATATGTCTCATAATAATTGAAATATATTGATTCATCTACAATCATATCCCTTTTATTGAACATACTAAATTACATATGATTCTATTAATATCCATGTAAAATAACTTAATCAATCATTCTGGTAAATATTACAAGATTATACTTAATATTAAGAATAAATACATTTCATCAAAAAAACTCTAAATTAGTTGATATATAATTTCATACATTCCATAATTCATAAAGTGTTTCCTTTAATATATTACTTATAAGAACCTTGTTTTTTATGTAACAATTTTTATTTATTAAATCTACACATATGTAAATAGGTAAGTCATAATAATTCAACATAGTATATGAAATATCTTGAAGGGTCATATTTCCCTTTTCTACTACACCATTCCATAGTGGGGAACAGGGAGAAGAAAACATACGAATAAAGTCATTTATTGATAAAAATTATTCAATATATTAATTTTACGTGTCATGTCTTTGATCACTTATTAGGTTTTTTATTCTGAGTATGCTAATATTTATTAAATATTAGGTATACTTGATAAAATAGGGGCAACATTCTGTTTTTATATTAAAAACAATAACCCTATATATCAATAAATTTCATGTACCTAAACCTCAAAAAAATATCATTATATTTAATATAGAAACTGTAGATGGTATAAACATGTACATGTGAACTAATACTAGGGATTGAGATGTTGAAACATTGTTACTTGATTTGTAATTGATTTGGTGTAATTTATGTTTCTTACAGAGGTTATAGAATTTATCATCTGTGAAAACTAATTTTGGTAGATCATTGAGTAACATTTTTCTAGTAGGTTTTATATGAGTGTGATTATTATAAGGGCCTAGTATCATATTATAAAACCATGAATATTTCTCAATGGAACTTGGACATAATTGTTTTTCTAGAAAATAATTCATATAAAATAATAGTATATATATTTTCATTTCTCAATGTATTAAATAATATTTATCTTTTAGAATGAAAATCATTGTATTATCTATTTTCCAATTTTTCATAAAATCCATCCTCACCTAGCATTGAGATTCTAATAGAATTATATAATTATTTATCTACAAATGAAACGTTATAATTTTTAATGGTGTTAAAGTTACTGATTGGACCATGTCCAATAATTTTTCCTTTAGTATTATCGTCTAATGTGACTTTTCCAAAATAAATCATGATTGGGTTCTAGAAACATGAATAGAATATAGTCATGTTTATAGAGAATCATCTATTTAGATACCATAAATTCATACAGGATATTTTCATGCATGTTTCCTATAAAATAAATTTTTATCCAAAAATGACACTTGTGTGAAAAAAATATTGAGTCCAGATATGCTAGTAATGAAATATTTACAAATCCCAAACATTATAGCATGATTCATATAAGTTTATTTTATACTTTTAGAAATAAAATATTTTTCAATCGCAGAAAAATAATATCTATTAATATAATTACAATAATTGGACATTGGAATAAATAGATTTTTAATAATCCATAATTTTCTAGGAAGATAACCTATTCCAACATTATATTTAGCAGTAGTTTGCTTTCCTAACATCTAGGTCCAGGAATTACATCCATCATAATATAATTTCAAATAATTTTTAATTACTCATTATTTTATTTTATAAAATGAGAATTTTTATCCATCATTATTGTAAGGAATCCATTCAATATATCTGTTGGAGCATCCAACATCTTTAAAAAATTATATTTATAATTATCATCATTTAATTCATCCTCAATCATATTATTGTAAAAAATCCTTTTTAATAAATTTTTTATCATTTCGTCATCTCTATAAGGATTATAATTATGAATAGGTCATTCTATAATTACACTAGATACCTCATATGTATTTTTCATAAAAAGACATATTATCTCTATGATTTTAATCTTCTTTGGTTGAGCATTATTCACATGAAATGTCTTATAAATAAATAAATGAATCGTTAATTTCTTTCTTCTACCATAGACCCATTTATTAATATTTATTATTATACTTTTACTTATCAATTGCATCACTTACATGAAATTTTTCTTTCAATTTATATCAAACTATCTCATTTGTAGTATTAACTTTTATCCAATCCTTTATTCAATTACCTCAATCATAATAATTCCCTTTATAACAATGTTTCCTTGTGAACTCCATAATTTTAAAAAATTTCTTGTATCATCAATATATGTGACAAATTTATTCATCACTACATCAAGATACACTTCATCACATGAGCTATCTACTTTGATTTTCTATTTTTTTTTGAATTTGTGGTTTAAATGATAATTTATATTTTCTTTCAACTCATTCTTCCTTGTTCACTTTAAATTATTCTTGATACATAATTAAATTTTATAATTATCTCCTCAACTAAAATTTTAATAATTTCAGGTGATTATATTATAGATACAGACATTACCCTTCATCTTTCTAGAATGCATCTGTGAATTCACATAAATTGATCTGTATCAGTGATATTAATTTTTAGTTAATGCATCATGTTCACTGTCTCAATAAACTTGAGATAGACATTATATATAGATTCATTAAGATTCATTTTAAATTATATATATTGAATAGTTTATGTATTGAAATTAATTTACGTAATATTATATTTCCCCCATGTGAAATAGAAATGTGTCCCAAATTTCCAATTTAGTAGCACATACTGATATATCCTATTAAACTCATCATCACCCAAAGAAAAATATAGAGGATTCACATCTTACAATAATTATAATATGCTATTTTTGTAACATTATCTCTAAAAGTTTTAGTTTTTTCATACTTATCCTCAATTACTACCCAAATCTCAAAACACACACTCTATAAATGAATTTTTATTTTAATAATTCACTGAGCATAGTTAGTTCTATTAAAATCAATAGGCCATTTAGTGTATGTTCCATCTTTTCTATTATTATCCAGATGGATTGAAATTTTTAAATAATATAAATTTATGAAATATAAAAGAAAAATAAATCCATGTCAAAAGATATATTTTAGATACAATTGATAGAAAATTTTAGTAGGACTATGTAACTTAAAAGGGGGTGAATTGAGTTCCTAATAAAAAAATTTCTTTACAAAAATTTTAAACTAAACCCCATTGTTAATAAATAATACCCAATTAATCTAAATTATTGAAAGATATAAATTTGATATATTGAAAAATTTATTAAAATTTGGATTAAGGTTAAACTAAAATAATATTTTCAATATCATTAAATTTTGAAAAAAAATTACATAATTGAAGAAATTATACATAGAAAAATTAATAATAACTATTAGCCTATTTTTTGTTACATAATTGGATAATAGATATAGTTTTATCTTTGAAATATTGTAAAAATCGATAAATCACATAACTGAATATAACTTAGGGGTTCGGTCTAATGATGGGAGTTAATCCCCTCCATTGGGAAATCACCAACTATAATGAAGTATATTATAAAAATATAAATATCCACAACCTGAATCAGTTTTGTCAATCCACAGTAACCATGGTGTTCTAGGACCAAATACTCTTCCATAATTATACATGGGATTGAAACAATAAATATGTCAAAGTCATCATTGTCTATATTTTTTTGGGTACGTCAATAAAGAAATTTTGAATATTATGTGAAACACACTGCATTTTGGTACATGATACTAGGTGTATTGAGAAATATAGTAATGTAACAAACTTTTCAAATATAAAACTTGAACATAGATAGAAAATGCCTATAGATATGAATGAATGAATATTATCAATTTGAATAGCTTCAAATGATCAAAAAACCTAAATTTTATCACTATGAGAGATAAAACAGGTTCATCAAAAAGTGAAAAAAATAGTGTCATAGGGTGTTGAAAAAACTTTTGATTTTCTATCTATATAATTTTCGGGTACACCACCACAATGTTGTATTAGGATATTTATGTGACATATCATATTGCAGTTTGTGTGCAACTTAGTATTATAAGAATCATTATTCACGCACATCTCATGCACGAGAGAGTTAGAAAAAATATATAAAGGATCAAGTGAAATTATACACTAAATAATAATTATAAAAATAACGTGGACCCTCATACTTGGAAATAATTCCATAAAATTTTACTTTTCCTTCAACACATCATTGGATTGATTTTGAATTTTTTTTAAATCCACATCATGTTGTCATCATTTAATTCCATAAACTTCATATTGAAGCATGTTAATTTAAATAAGTGATTCTGGACATCAATGATAACTAATTTATGGTATATCATAATTAATGGTATATAACCCTAGCAGTACCATAGGTGGGAAGTATTTCAACAATAGAGTTATATATAGTTATGTAGAAGTTCTAGTCTTGTGGTGAATGAGTAGTTGCAGCAAGACAACTCTTAATATATATCTTTCAATGGTATATCAATGAAACTCAATAAATATCTATTTAGGTGTGGATCTATCGATAGTAGATCTAAAAAACATTTTTTACATTTTATCAATGGTAGATGTATTTAATTGATGATAGATTTATTCAATTGTAAATCTGTTATATGTACAGTAGATGTCTTCAATGGATGATTCTAATAGTGTAGATGTATTACATAAGTAGAAATATTTGTACTAACTATAGATATTCATAACTAACTTTAGATTCATTAAACTAACGATATATACTTACATCAATTGGTAGATTCTTTGAACGAATGGTAGATCTGTACATATCATGTTTCTTAAAAAATTCACGTAATATCAATTTTTTTTCTTATTAGATGTATAAAAAACCTGATTTGTGATTATTAAATAGGCTTGTACTAATAATATATATTACATTTTAAAATAAAAAAATATAATAACTAAATACATATAGATATTAGTAAGTTATTATTTATTTTGATGATGATATGTTAGTAATAAGTATTATTTCTTTCAACACTCATATTTGAAATGTTAGTCCTTATTCTTTAATACCATGTTCATCATTCGTAGATATTTTAATGTGTTGGAATCTCTGTGTCCTAAGAATCATGTAGTACCCTATTTAATTAATATAATTTAAGTGTATGACTATAAGAATGGAGTCCTTGAAAAAAAAATTAGAAATTAACATATAAAATAAGATAATTAATATTGACCATTAATTGATTATCGTCCTTTACATTCCATATTCATAACATATATTATTATTATATATCATATATTTAAAGAATTGATTTCTAAATCTATTCATGTTGTCGTTCTCTTCCAACAAATATCCCATATCCATTATTTTCAAATGTATATCTACATGTCTATTAAAATGAAAACCATAAACATTAATGAATTAACATATGTGAAAATACCATTAAAATTTAACAATAAAAAGAACAATACATTTCCACTCCATAATACATAATCTATTTCATTCCTTACATAATCCCTTACCATTTCCACTCTTCCAAAGGCTTCTTAGATGATTTATAGAATCTAGTTGTTTGAGTGATCAGTAAATTCATCCTTTCAATGAAAACCATGCCATGAAGGATGGAATTGATCATATTAATAAATTATTGGTTTGTGTACAAATTTGAATTTGAATAGTGGTAGATTATTTCAATTTTCAATTATTTAATTATGAGAATAATTTTGAGATGCTTGATTTGTAGCGAGCAGAAGTAGTATTAGCATTAGAGATATGGGTTAGTTGTCATTATTGTTAAATTCGGGAAAAATATACTGAGGAAAATAGATTTACTTACCAATTTAAATAGAAGTTGAAGAAAATATTCCAATGTATATGGTCAAGTGATTCCATGGTCTATGATATATCAATACACCACCACCAATGGAATGAAATCATGGTTTCTAACACTCTATTATTAAAGGATCATGATACTTTATCAATGATGAGGATTAAAAGAGACCTAATAATAATATTTTTTTATTTAATTTAACATGAAATCATGAGATAAGGGTTTAAATTATATCTTTCAAAAGTACCATCCTAACTATCCATCCATGTAAATATCTAGTTGCATGAAATGATGATATCTACCTATAATAGTACACCTGGAATATTCACGATATAATCAGGTTCAATGATTGAATTGAAAAATTTAGGAAATGAATATGTGTTACATGAACACCATATTTTATGAATGTGAATTTGTAGGGGGAAAAGAGGTCATAATTATCTATTCTTCATGGAAACAAATATATTTATTGATATACCCTAAGTCATTTTTTTATGGGATAACATGAAACAAAAGTTTCTAATGTATATATCTCGATGCTCGTTATTAGTGTTCCCATTTATTTTTTGTCATGGTGTTGACATTAGTTCTTGGGGTATTCATTGGGTTGGGATTGTATCAATTCATAGGATTGTTGGAACATGAAATTTATAGCATAAATTGACATAACTATCACTTTTATGTATAACATCATGTTACAATACATATGGGTACATAATACTTTTTGAGACACTTATAAAAGCATGATCTCATTATCATAGGTGTTTATAATGGGATTAGAATGGAATTCATTGAAGTAATGACTTCTCACATGGATTACATATTTAATTTGGAATAATGATTTATATTTTTGTTTGAATATATTCAATTCTGGAAAATCACATAATTATTGTCATAATGTGAAATTTTAAATGATGATAGATTGGGTAATTTGAAAATGGGATAATTTTCATTACATGGTGGATTTCATAAAAATGGTTCAACATGGGAATCGTAAACTTTTGGAATGATTGTTTTTTATAGTTATATTGTATTTAAATTTAAAATTGTAATACATTTCCATCTTGGGATGTGATACTTATGAGGGGTTTTTGTTGATAAAAATTGAACTATGTAAGTGTTTTATAGACCAACCATAACTAGCTACCAGAAATGTGGATGCACCTGATCACCTAGTGAACCAGCTGCTAATATAGAGTATTGCACACTATTTCCTTGCAGTGGAACATAGAAATATTCCGAAAGAGCCAAAACATGTGGATCATGTGTTTTAGTTTCAAAAGTAGAATCCAATTATCTTTAGGGGTGACTTTGAACCTGAAATGGAGGTGGTGTGGTTGAATTTTATTAACATGATATTTTAATTCGTTATAACAGTAATAGAGCTACAGATAATGATAGTAACATTATCGTTGGAAGGTCATTCCCATCACTAGTCGGAGTTGGTGGTCGACGCTATAACGGACCATAGAATGACATCATGGGGTTTTAAAGAGTTTTTAAACAAGACATTATACCCTCATACATTGATAATTATGGACATAATGGATTTATTTCATCAAAAGATAGGGAAGATATTGTTAAAAGAAAATGTGGCTATGTTTATTAAGATTTTATAGTTTAAACCTAATGAGGTGGGTTGGGAAATTCATAAGGACTATAATTTTTCAGTTGGGTTGAGTTATGAAATCCTTCCTAAAATAGCGGTCCAATGTATATGTGATTTCACAAACATGGTGAATGGAGAAATTGTACATGAATAATATATCGTCAGGGCTAGAAGAGTGGGAAGAATATTCATACCCATGGGAAATAGTGGGTACTCTAACATGGGAATTAAGTGGAAGAGGGACAATTATTTTTAGCATGGATATATGAGTCATAATTGGAAGACAGGTTCATTGATTCTCCCAATAAAGACCTATAATAACATGGGAAGTCATTAGTCTGGATCTACTGGCCTTATAAAGTGGGATTGTTGGAAAAAACTATAACATGCCGTAACTTTACAAATATGGGTCATTTTCAGACTTATTATCATAATGATCTATGATCAGGTGTTCATGATACTCCTTAGAGATTGCATACGTCTTCTTACTCAATAAGATGGGGTAGTGGCAAACCCCTGGTTAGCATCGAAATGTTATTCATAGGGATTCTAGGAACACCACAACTCCTCAGCAGGGCATAGAAGAACAGAGTGTGGAAATAATATAGTTATTCGGATATGAGCATGTTGTGATGGATGATGACTTGGGACTATCCATGGTGTGAAGTATTGTTTTTTTAAATTATACCTTTATGTGTGAATTTTTTGATTTGGGTGCTTCTCATTAATTTATTTCATCTTCTGTTTCTAGTTTGATTGGTTTAAATGTGTAAATGAAGCCTTGGATTTTAAAACATCAAACTCATTTGGGGAACTAGAGTGTCAAGCATTCCTGTGTAGTGAAAGCTATATAGTTTTGGATAGGGTTGAGTTGATGTGGGATTTCATAGTTCCTAGAATGGATTCTTATGATATAATCCTAGGAATGGATAGGTAGGAAATGTTTAAGCCACACATCAAATATTATGGATGAATGGTTAGTTTTAAGATGGATTATGGTGTCAATAATGTCATTAGAAGATAGACGAATGTAAATTTGTGTTCACCATGATTGTTGACACTAGATTTTGGAACTATGTCATATCAGTTAGTTTTGTTGTCATTACCATAAATGAAAGTAGTTCATCATAGAATTTTTATAGTGGCTGTTGATTAGAATTTTGATGTATTTCCAAAAATAATTCTTTGGATTTCCACTAATGAGGGAAGTGGAGTTTACGATTGATCTCCTTTTAGGGACGAGTCCTATATTACTTCTATCTTACCAGATTGCACCTACAGAATTTATGGAACTAAAATTAATGTTTTCTTAGTTAAAAAACTGTGGTTTCATCGGGATTAGAACATCCCCATGGGTAGCGCCAGTCATGTTTGTTAAAAAGATGGATGGAACTCTAGGAATGTGCTTGATTATTATAGGCTATATCAAGTGTAAATAATAAAATGATATCATCTTTCAAGAATTAATTATATTTTAAATCAGTCTAGGGGAGCTCAGTGATTCTGCAATATTTAATTGTGTTCTAGATATCATTCATAGCGGGTATGGGAGGAAGATATTCTGAAAACTGGCTTTCCATGTAGATATATCTATTATGAGTGTGGGGATATGCATTTTGGTCTGATGACTACAACAACAGTTTTTATGGAATTGATGAATTTAATATTTCAAAAATATCTGGATTCATTTGTTGTGGTATTTTTTGAAGATATACTGGTGTATTCTTAGAGAAGGGTGGAGCATGAGAAATATTTGGTGATAGTGATTGGGAACTAGACAGATCACTAGTTATATATTAAATTTTTAATGTGTAATTTATGGATATAGGAGGTTTGTTTACTTCATCATGTTATCTTGGTGAAGGGTGTTTAAGTTGATCCGTAAAAGATAAATGATTTTATCTCAAGGAAATCTCCAAAACAATGTTTTCATGATATAAAGGTGCCTTTGTGTTGTTAGATATTGTCAATTTTTATTTATGACATATCTTGACTGGACTCATAGATGAAAACTTTGACACATTAGAATGTTCAATTTCAATAGAATGAGCTATTTTAGAAATCTTTTGTTTTGATTTAGTGTCTCCACACATCACCACCAATCTTGTGTTTTTAGAACTAGGGGAACGATACATGGAGTATTGTGATGCTTCATGATGAGGGATGGTGTGTTTTCTCATTCATATAGATCTTGTTGTTGTGTTTGAATCATAGATTTTGATGATTCATGTGAAGAACTACCCAAACCATGATTTGGAGTTGGAGGCAATGGTTCATTCTCTGAAAATTTGGTCATTATCAATTCAGTGAGAAATTCTTGGTGTTTACTAATCATGAGAGTATAAACCATATTTCCTCAAAATGTTATTTGAACTAGAGGAAATTTTGATGGATGGAGTTTCTCCAGTTGTTTTACATTTACAAAATATACACACTATGTAATGGAAATTAGTTAGTGGTTGCATTAGGTAGAAAGATTTATTCTCAGTTGGTTAAACAACAAGTGGATTAGTGGAAGTTAATGTCAGTTATAGCCAACATGCATTTATAATGTGGGGACTCGAGTGATAGTTTAGTTTTACTTCTATTCAAATTTGTTACTGACTTGGTTGGTTTATTTAAAGAGGAACAAACCTCTAATTCTGAATGTATGGCGATGAGTTCGAAACTCCATTGTGGGGAGAAGATTGAGAGATTGGAACTAAATGGGAATTCAGTTTTGTGTGTTCATAATTGGATGGTTTCACTAATTCGTTTTTAAGAGGAAATTATTAAGTCTTAACATAATTCTATATGGGAGGATTATCCAATAAATCAAAAAATGTACAAGGTGTGGAATGGAGAACTTTTGTGGGCCGGTATTAAGAGGAAAACAATGGAGTTTTTTTAACTTCCTGACATGACATCAAGTCAAGGAAATGAATCATCAACTAGTAGTAATGTTTCAACATTCACATATCACATTATGGAATTGTTAACATATATTAGTGTATTTTTTATTGGTCCCTCAACAACGTTCATAAATCACAATTCCATATAGATGATAGTGAATCCACTACAAAATTCGACCCATTTCGTCTATATTCATGAATATCATATGGTAGAGGATATTTTAAAAATCATTATCCTTGATGTTGAAATTAATAATGATGTTTATGTTTCAATTGTATCATATTGATACTTGAGGTTTTTGAAATCCATGAAGCAATCCCTTGTGTCGAAGTTGATAATGATTACATAATAACATCTATTGAGGGATTGGAAATCAAAAAGGACAATAAATAAATTAGATGATATGTTATGGGATTGATTAATGATTTTTGGTGTCTTATGGGGGGGTACATGTCATTGGTGGATTTCCCATATAATACAACATATCATTCCTTGATACACATGTATCCATTTTAATAATTTTTTTTGAATCCGTGTCATTCATGACATTTTTTGTGGAAAAGGGTGATACGTAGATGTTTAAACCATGCCTTGTCCAATATAATATAGAGAAGAACAATTTAATCAGGAAGATAATAGAGATGGCTTAGAGTCATTAGAATTCATATGAAGACCACCGTATATGGTTATTGTCATTTGAGGTGGGAGATCATGTATTCTTGAGAATAACTCGTAGGTCAGGAAATCATAAGTTCTGAATGTTTAGTATGTCATCTCAAATTTATAAAAGACCCCTTGAGATAATTGATATTGTTGAAGAGGTGGTTTATCAGTTAGCTTTTCCACCATAGTTTAGTGTAGTGCACAATGTGTTTCATGTTTCTTTATTGATGAAGTATGAGCCAGATTCTAACCATGTGATTCGATGAGATCTTGTTGAGATAGAGTTTGTTGCTTTGTGAGTGCACGTTCAAATTCAGATTGTGGATAGGGAAGAAAAATTCATTCGTGGTAAAATAATCAGTGTAGATCAGGTTTTGTGGTGACTTTTCTAGATTCGGGAGGAGACGTGGGAGTAGTTGAAATAGATTGTCGAGCAATAGGCCAGGCGCATTCAACATAGTGATGGTTATAAACTTTGTGAGGGTGGAATTTAGAATTTTGGGAAGAATATAATACCCCCATTTTGATTTATGAATACATTTTTTATTCCTATATATTACTTCAATGTTTTGGGTAATGTATGGGAGATTTTGGAACTGTTTTGGAATACATTTGGGGATTTTCTATGGGTGTAATGTTTGAGAACGGTTGCATGAATCTATGTAGGATCTCTAGGAAACCATGCTACTGGAGGTAGTGGGATTCACTAGGTTTTCGTATGGTTTGTATAACCATGAAATGAATCCTTGTAGGGTTCCCATAGAGAATATCTAAGAGAAAAGTTAATGCATGCTTTTCTAAGCCTTTTGATCTAACCATGCATGGCATTAAGAACAGAGCGTTGAAATTCAGGATCACTAGAGATTTTCACATAACATACCATTTCATCCCCAAATAAATCTTCACTGTGTATTTTGGGTTCTTTAGGATTATAGGGGATCTCACACTCATTTTGGAGGTGATTTATGGGACTTCATGTTGCAGTGAAGGAAAATCTTCTTTGGTAAGAGTCCTCTCATGGTAATTTTTTTGTTTCTCATATATCTACATCAAATTATCTCTCATTTTTATAGATATAAATCCATCATATATATATCTAGGTATTCTTCCAAAATTGATGAGGTTTGGGATTTTCGATGGGCTGAAAGTAGATCTAATGTAGTTCTGGTAGAGATTTCTCCCAAATTCATTGTGTGATTCTTAGTGGGTTGATTTCACTGAAACCCTAATTTAGGTGTATTGTCTCTCAACTCCATTTACCTAGAAATCAAAGATTTTTTTCCATGTAGTTGTTGTTTTATTGGATTTGTTCATGATTATATTGTGTTAATCTTGAAGGAAATTAAATTTGTATTGATTTATGGATTTTGGGGAAACTGGGTTGTTTTAGTGAAATGTTCAATGTCGTAGGAATTTAAAATATTCATTTAAAATTCATTATCATTGGTTGATTTATGAAATTTTTTTATGAAAATGGATTTAAATAAATGGTATGTTTTATTTAAATGTAATATATAATTTTTATTTCCTAAGGGGTTTTTTGGTTGTGAAATATCTGTTTTCATATTGTTTTGAATTTAGTGTGTGCATGTGCTTGTTTATTAGTTGTAGAATTTTATGATTATGTTGTAATGATAAGAATTTGGTAGCCAGTGACAACAAATAATGGGATGTATAGTTGTTTAAAGGGCCACTAACAAATCTTGGAGGTAGTGAAGTACCACCAGATTGGTGTGGTAGTGAACAGGAATGTACGAGAAGTTCCATCGAGATTGTTACCTAGGGTTGTGTGTGTGATACATTTTAAAAATCCTTTGATTATGTATGTGGATAATTAAGATGAAATTTTGTGCTAATATGTGATGGTAAAATGGATTATAGATTTTTTTTCTTTCCATTTTATTGTCTATTTGGGAGAAAAATGTATCATTAAGGGTATGTTCGGCTTGCTAGAAATTGTTAAATATTTAACATTTTATATAAACTTCTATATATAAATTTGTTAATGGATCTATCCCAGTTGAGTGTGTTGGGATTTAATTTAGGGTAAACCTACATAGTATTATTACTCACCCCATTATTTGTATGTAGGGTGATTTTTCATATGTGATATTCCAGGGCATAAAAAAGGTAAATCATTTATTTTTTCTAGAACATCATTTTAATATATGGTTGTATTATGGTGATTGGAGCATTGAGAATGGTGAGGAGTTAGAGAGTGTTTCATGGTTTCATTTGGGTATCTCTGATTTATCTTCTTCTTTATACTTGGATTGTTTATATTTCTACTTTATATGTGTTGGTTTTTGGGAATTGTCATGGAAGATCTAAGTTTTTTAGTTGGTTCATAGTTATGGGTATAATGGTTTACATTTTGTCATGCGTTATGAAGTTGTATTTGGTTATTCCATATTTAGTTTTGTTTGGTTTTATACTAATAAAAAATTGATCACGAATTGTTCATGAATCCCTCGACAACAATTTCCCAACCTTTGGTGCCCTGGGAAAGTCAAATAAGGCCTGATAACATCTCACCACCATCTCAAGACAATGTAGAAGGGGAGAGACAAAACAAATTTAATGTAATTTTTTAATATATAAAAAAGATATTTAGACCATTTAAATTGTAATTTGTTATTAATTTGGATTAAAAAAACTTAAATTTTGGAAAATAATATTTATATAACATAATTTTTTTATTGATTTTATGTTTTTAAAAATAATAATTATACATATTTCGAAATTTAGTTATATTAAATAAATTCATAACTTGCTATAAATATATACAATTTATTTTTTGATGGAAATTTCATTTTTATTCCTTAAAAATCTACCTATAATTTTTTATTTACTATGTTAAGGTGTAAAATTAGGTAAAAGGGTTTTAAACTATGTTGAAAGGGAGACAAATATCGTAAAAACCATTCTCAAAATGTCTGGATGAGGTATTTATTAAAAAATATGCCCTATCTAAATTATTTAATAATTTTTTGTACGTCCCTTTTATAATTATATCCTTAAACTTTATGAAATTTATATTTTTACAAATAATATATAATACATACTGATAAGATGGCCCTTTATCTACCATATTAAATCCATTTAAACCATTCAGTTTCTACTTTAATCAATTGTATTTACAATTTACCAAATGATTAATAGATGATTAATAACTTATGTTCCTAGGATGTTGTCCTAAATCCTTCATTCGAGTGGAACATGTGTCTTGAATGAACAAAACAACACAATTTTACTGGGATGATACAACCTTTACCCATACCCTTAAGGAATTTATAATAAAACACCATTGATTTCATTAGTATACATTCCAATACATATAAAGTACATTATTTTATTCTATTTATATTTTATTTATTCAAGAAGTATATATATTATATTATAGTTCAAGAATAGTTTATTATCTATCAACATTCCAAGATATACATAATGGGAGTGAAGAGGCCATACAATGTACAACTATAAATATAATCTTGTCATGTTCCAAGGTTTTTCTATAATTTCCATAATTATGTTCAATAAGAATTGGATATTTATATATATTTTATAAAATTTATAATCATTAGGATGATGGTCAACCTTAAAAGAACATTCACAATCAAATAGATATTCTGATATCAAATTCAACAGATTTCCCAGTGTGTTGGGTTCAATACATTATACTTGTAAAGTTCTCTAATTGAAATACTTTATATTTTTATGATCAAATAGAACTGTATGAGGATATTTATTGGAATAATTATAGAACTAGAATATATTGGGATTAAATTGGAAGGGAAAAAATTGGACTATATATTTCTCTAAATTTGATAGATAATATTCAAACCATTCAATAACATGTTATAACTACATTGATCCAATAGAAGACCTAAAGAGATAATCGTTGATGAAATATAGAGTATTAGGTTGGATAAAAAGCCTTCCTTTTAAAATAACAATGTTAGAGGGTTCTGGGATTTGTGAAAATGGGAAATTTGGGCCCCAGATATATTGACCATATCAAAATCCTAGATATAGTGGGGATAAAATCTTATTATACTGCACATCAAGAGAAACAACCCCAAGTGAATGATGATTTTGGTGTATCAATTTTGAAGATGTTCCTAACTATAACCACATGTTAATTTAACTTAAATATATCACAACATTAAAAATATGTCTTTTTTAATAAAAAAACTATAGAAATATTGGCTCATATAGAAAAAGAACTACAAAAACATGACCAGTCACCTGGTTAAAATTATAAGGAGGAATTGTAAGTTCAAGGAATCAATGTTTAAATATGACAATGTAATGAGGTAGAGGATCTGTCATATGGTTTCATCAATGTAGTGTATTTTCATTGGAGAAATTAAATTGTTGTGTACAAATTATAACACCGCATGATTTTCTATTATACTTTTTAGAAAATAAAAACTATCTAGAATAAATTTCATCAAACAAAAAATTAAATTAAATAAACTGTGATAAAAATATTTTTAATAAAATGATACAATGGAAGATAAATATTTATAAATCATGAGCATGAAATATTGAATATCATTAGGAATATTATAAGTGGAATGTAAACATATTTAATAAAATAACCATAGCCAAGTAGTAATTGTCCTCAAGTATTGTATTATGGTTTTACCTATAATTCAAAGTATTTATATAAGGAAGATAATTATAAATATAATATAATTTTTTTGAGACTTAAATGATAATGATTAAAATTTATTAGGATGTGGATAAAATTATTTATTGTTAAAAATTCTATGTTTAAATGAAATATTAATTATTATGTCACAATATCTTACTAAAATAAATTTATCCCCCATTAATGACGAATACAATTTATTGAGAAATTTTAAAAATAAATATATTGACACTAATTAAATTGTTATTTAATTTGAAATAGTATTAAGAACACATTACATCTAAAAAGAAATTTTTCTACAGAAAGATTTTTTATATATTTTATTATCTAATTTTAAAGATAAATCTCACAAATATAAAAATAAAATTTGGTGAAATACCATACAAATTTTTATTCTTATTTTAAAATTTAATTTAAAAGGTCAATTTTATTTATTGGCATTAAAATAGGATACCAATGTAACAATTATATTACCTTAAGAAGGATAATGTTAGGTATAATGTGTTAATCTACGTGGTAAATGGATAAAATAACATAAAACTCCACTGAAATGTTTTTTTACAAGTAAATGATTTTTATAGTTAAACCCCATATAAAATTTTTTACAATTTTTATCAACTATACATTTAAATTTAAATCATTTGTTGTCGAGGAATTATTATTTTCTAGAAATTCTACTAAAAACACATTTAAAAAAGGACCCCTCCACTAACCCACCCATAACAATGAGAAAATTCGTTTAACTATATAATACATACACATTTTCTATAAAATAGATACTAATTATAAATTTAATATCATATAGTTCAATAAGAGATCAATAAATCATTCATTCCAAATAAACAGGGGTTGATAAAGAGAAAATTCCTCAAGTGTCTAAGATTATTGATAAGTTTTTCATTTACATTATCATATACAGTATTTCTAAATCATATACTAAATTATATTCATGGTATATTAACATTATAATGATTATCAAAAAACAGTACTTCTGTAATATAATATGGAAGACTTACTCATTTGAATGTGAAAAATGTTCATGATTATATTGGTTCAAAGAACATAAATGAATGATGTTATATTAGAATCTTCAATGTCACCATTAATATGTATCAAGATATTAAAACAAGTAAAATATGATATTAATTAATTATATATTCCATGAATTTTTGTTTTGAAGTATGAAAAAAAATAATTATCAGTACTATGTAACTCATTGTAATCTATAAATTAACCAAAAATTACTCATCATTGATTCCGTTCTTACAATCATACCATTATATTCCAATAAATGAAAATAGGTATAAATTAAATATGTATAAAAATGATTACAATACCTGTAAAATCTGGGAATGGTGAACTTCTATCAAAAAATGAGGATCAATATTTAGATTATGATACACATATGAAATAATAAAAATTATTAACATCTAATGATGAAAATAGCCATCAAATAACTAATTTATAGTAAATTAACTATAATAAAAAAATATAATAAAAATTTATATCACATAATTACGTTCAAAATAACTTCTTTACATCATTTGATTTAGTATACATGAGGAAGAGTCACTTTTATGCATGTTAGGACTGAATGTAATGGTTTCATTAGAAATAAAATTTTAAATTAGATATTTTTTATCTATGAACATATATCTAGGGAAATTATATGTTATCCATTTTAAAATATTTTTTTTTATTTTTCAATAATAATTTATTATTTTCCCTTTTTTCTTATAATTTATTCTGAATATGGTTCACAATTAGTCGGAAGGGAAATTTGTTAGTAGATCTAACCATATCTATTCTTTTTGGCTGTGAAACATTCTCCTTCAAATAAATTTTCATCAACTTTTTCTATGGATTTACATATCTATGATTATTTTATTTTATACATTGAATTTACTTTAATATTTTTCAAAATATTGTTTTCAAATTTTGTCCACATATTTCTTGGTCTATTGTCTTGGATTTATTTAGAAAATTATTAAATGAATATTTTTTTATTAATTATTTTTAAATAAAATTTTATTTATGATTTGTTAACTACCTTTAGTAATTAATCATCATATATATGATTTCTTGTTTTTATAATGTAACATATAATCCAATTAATTTTTAATTTTTTCATTTAAAAATTAATTATATTGAATGAAAATGATATTTACTTATTTACAAATTAATTTTCTAATGATGTAAAAAAAAATTTCTACACATCATAACATCCATTAATATTTATCATCCCTATCT
This sequence comes from Viscum album, assembly GCA_963277665.1. Classification (NCBI taxonomy): domain Eukaryota; kingdom Viridiplantae; phylum Streptophyta; class Magnoliopsida; order Santalales; family Viscaceae; genus Viscum; species Viscum album. Next base: position 606,524,848 of record OY728122.1, read on the forward strand.
AATAATATGTTTTATTTAAACCATGATCCTTATTTACCTATATAGATTATGGTCATGTTTTTTGGATGTTTCATTAAACTCATTTCCTTCCACATGTTTATTTTGCTAAGTTGGAATTATTTATGTTTTTATTTTTATATGGAGCACATTTATATGGGTTCTCAGTATTAAATAGGTTATCCCAAAATTTTATATTCATCCAATTCATTCGATATTGAAATCATTGATGTAATGATTGAATATGCAGAGTAAAACAAAACCCTGAAGGGAAATTATCCACTATTTTATTGGTGGGCTCGAAATTATATATTTCTCTAATGTATAATGTAATGTTTTATAAATCATTAAATAAAAATTTAGGTATTGGGGAGAAATAAAAATCCACAAGGGGAAAATAAACAAATTATCTCAAGAGTATATGATTAGTTTATATATCACCACATCATTCTTTTATATAATTTCTATGTTGTCATTATATAGACATTCCTTTTAAAACTTTCTTTTATAATGGTTTTGATGAATATTATCATCATTAATCCTTCTATTAGATCACTACATGTGTTAATGGCTATACTCCTTAAAATTGATTCTTTGGATTGTGGGTGTTTCATTATGCTATTATTTATTTTAATACATTTTATTATATGGATCTTCGTAAAAATTTGGAATTATTTTACATTATGGACACCTATTCCAAAAAAATTTAATTTACCTATCACTTTTATAATTTTTTTTTAATTTTTTTCAAAAACATTTACATTCAAAAATATTTAGTTAGTTTCTTCCATGGGTTTTATCATATGATTTTCCTCAATGCTCTAATTTTATATTCTTATCTAGAGAACCAGAAGAGTAATAAAAGAGCCCAATTTTTATTTCTGCATTGTTATCACCTAAAAAAATTTATTCATAACAACCAAATTCCACTACAACTCAGTTTATTTATAGAGAACGTTTTATGGACCATATGAGATGATTTATTTATCTTTCAGGGTCAATGGAAAAACCGGAAGCTTATGCTGAAAGCCTTGTGAATGTTTTTCCACTGGTACAAATGGATTCATTCTCCCTTTTCGGCTCAAATATTACCCTCTCCATTTTAATGTATATATTTTATAAAATTTATTTATTGAAAAACACTATCATAAAATCCCGCCATTATATACAGTATATTTCGACCTCTATCCTCATATTCGTTATGGTATTCTAAAATGGATCATCCACAATATAAAAATAATAAATAAATATGATATCATTTTTATGATCTTTGTATAAATAAATAAAAAATATATTACCTATAATGTTGATCCACTAATAGAAAATTTGTCTGTTTAAAGGACTAATAATGTAGGATTGTCATTATTATGTGAATAACTCAATACAAATATTTTACTTATTGAATTAAAAATTTTAGTATTATTCTTAGTATTGTTCATAATATAATGGATTTGGGTTAGTATGAACATTTTATTTTGTTGTCCAACTATTATCCTTTATGAATATTTTGGGAGATTACAATAATATCACTCATAGACAATTTTAACTCAATTCATCAAGGTTCCATCCATTGACTAAAACCAAATAGGTGAATTTGAGTATCAATAATGATATGTTATGTAATAAATTATATGATAAATAAAATCAATCATATCATGACATAAATAATGACACCATAATTTTATATTGTGTTATTTTATGTTCAAAATACATCACTTTTGGTTCCACATAGGTTGTTTTAGGATCTATCATCTTTTTGTTAACAACCCAATTCATAGAAAACTAAACGCCACCATTATTCAAATATAGGTTAATTCAGCATAACATATATTCATTTTACATAATTTTAAATCTATGTTAACTCAATAAATTAATTAATCACACCATTGAACATACGATATGCTTATCTCAATATCGTAGTAATGGTAAACATGAGAGAAAATTGTTGATTATCATAAGTTAGAATAATACAAACATGTGGGTATGATAACATAAATATATTTCTATGACATATCATATGAAAATCAAACCCATTAATTAATAGATCATAAATCATGGGTGATTGGATAAGGATTTCAGTATAATATAAATAATTAGAAATAAGAGTTCGTAATTAGTAGAAAATAATCATGAGATATGAATTCATAAAAAATTCATAATAATATTGGTAAAAACCAGACCCGATATCCACATATCGGTGCCCATATTATGTTCACCAAATGACATTATGAATTCCTCCCCATCTATTATAAAATGCTTAATAGAAGAGTGGTTCTAATATGTAACATGAGGAGATTATACCCTCTTTATAAAAAAATTCAGATTAATGGAAATCAATAAGAAATATTTTCCAGATCCTACCAAAATTGATAATCATCCAAACAATACATGAATAAATTAAAATATAGAATATGACAATAAAAAATCAATAAATTTTTCATTCCATACAAGTGTCAAATATATAATGAAACACCAAAATATAGACACATGGAAATATCCTGATTGGGTCTCGATATATATATATATATATATATATCAAGGATCATCATTAGGTATCGGAGTCATATAGCTACAGTCTAGCAAACTATGTATACTTGGAAGAGCAGTCATTCACCCACAACTCACTGTTTATACAAATCATAAATGTTCAACATTAATAAATTTCCTATAAACTATTTTCAATAAGGTTAAATCATTAAATTTTAAAAAACAACCATTGTTCAATACAATTTTCACGAGCAATAACATGAAAAAACATCCATTATTCACTTATCATCATTTATTACACAACTCCTTAACCCATTAATGATAATGGAATAAAACCATTGAATCCATTTATCTATACATTAATCAAGGATTTAGTTATATTTCGTAAGTCCCTTATTCAATTTATATATCCTCATATAAATTATATTCAAAAACCCCAAGGGTTTTCATCAATCTCAGTTTCGCAATCTTAAATGTTAACACGGGATTCTTGAAGGCCCTCATAGATTCAATGGAATTAAATTCAAATTTCTTATTCAAATGAAATTACACAATGTGGAAATTCCATGGAATTGTTAAATACATGAGGAAGATATAATTAAGATCGAAAAAATGAAAATCTCACTTAGTATATTTGTTGAATGATTTCCAAACATTATCCCTCAGTTCGACGTAAAACTATCAAATTCACAATGGAAAAGAAGATTTATGAGAAAAAACATTTATCAAGATCCAAGTAAACAATATCCATTAAAACCATGATATAAACTATGAAAAATGGGTGAATTTATCTATGACCAATAGGAATGAAATATGGGACATATAGAGGATCCTCAACCAAGAATATACCACATAATTGGAGAGAGGATCATTTATTCAACCAGAAATTTGATTTGCAACAAAATGTGTTTCAGGAGACATGGATCATATTTATTGTAATAAAAGAAATGTAATCCATATTGGGATGAGTGGAGTTTATTAGGGATATATTACAGGGGTTTTGTAACTTTTATTAAAATTGTAGTGGGTTTTCAATCCTAAATGTTTGGTTTCCAAGGCTGGCTATATAGTTTGAAAAAACTATGCTTTCTATCCATGATCTACTACCATCTGAGGTGAACAATCACTTCTAGGATCGTTCAATGTTTCATAAATTGTGCTGAAATTATGTATAAACTCTCTATATATGTGTTATTGGTTTCGGGATGAATGGATCCCAGTTTGGTCATACTATTTTTTACCTTATTGTCACTCAAAATGGTGTGCATGCTTTCAAGGGGAAAACATCATGATTTTCTCTATCCCTGCTCCATCTATCAAAAACTACATGAGGCTCCAAAGTATATAAAATTCAAAAAAATACACTCAACATAATATCCAACCCCTGTATCACAAATAAGGACAAAATTATAACTGATAATGAGTATTATACTTCCTATAATGGGAAGGATCTTACAATCACCCCAACTAATAAAAGATCAACCTAGAGTTGTTCTCACAAGCTTCCCTAAGCCTCCAAGGTAAAAATTCATGTCCGCTTGGCCCACATATACACTTCTATATACCAATATATCTCTCGAACAATTCCATGGCACCACAAAACTTGGGCCATTGAAATATCTTTTCCATAAAACACATTTCACTGAGTTCCTCAACACAGACCAGATGCTCCTCAAAGGACGCATTAACCTCAAGTTCATCGTTTTCAATAATAATAACATGATAAGGGTTAGGGTAATACATACAATGATGTCACGCCATATATATATCACTAATAGAATGATATGTCTATGTAATATTCAATCGATATTTTACTTTTCCGATTGTCATGACCCATCTCCTGGGGCCCGTGTTGTGACTACCACAAACCCGCCTTCCATATGCCAGGGGTTGTCAACTAGCACCAAATGTGTAATTCCCTTAATCTGGGAAGGAATTTCCTTTATAATTGAAAAAAAATACAACAAATCACACATATGGATAAAAAACACTACGTAAAACTATATAATAAGATAGTGCTGAAAATATCGTTGTTGAAATACACACCCAACAGGAAAGTACAAGTAAACTGAAAAACAAGTACAACAGAAGAAAGTGAAAATAGATGTTGGGTCTTCCTCCGGGATTCCAACCAAAAGGGTAGATATATATAGCTTCCACAACACTCCACGTTCATCTGTCTCCTCTTTGTATCATCACGCTATGTGGTCCACCTCTGGGTACCGTCCATTTCTTTTCCACTCAGCCTCGGTCAGCGCTATCTGTCCTCTACATCCAACACAACGAGGTGAGGCCATAGCCCATTCCATGGTGAGTATAATGATACACAATAGGGACTCTGATACCCTCATGGTTTCACAAAATCAAAAAATGATAAACCAAAAATTATGAATTCAACATATAACCCCACATAGTTATATAACCATACATATAACTAAGTTATCAAGTAATCCATCTCAATCATGATCTAGACACAGAAGTTACTGACTCAGCTCAACCAGGATTTTTATTCACATTATCGAATCCATAACTATTGGAGAACTCCTTCTCTATCGAGTACATTTGGTCTACCGTAAAAACAAGGAAATTCCCACTAACCTTGGACTACTGAGGTACTCCTCCTGTCGAGTACCGTGGGTTTGTTGCGTCACCAAGTCACTTCCCATCGTGGATCTTCCACTTCCCCAAGGCACTCCCCCTCATATCCTGCTGAGGTACTCCTCCTGTTGAGTACCTTGGGTCTACCGCAACACCAAGGTTCTCCCCACTGTGGGTCTTCCACGACCTCAAGGTGCTCCACTTTGGGCTAGTCTTGTCACTCAGAGTTGAAACAGCTAGCAGTTTTCATCTCTCAGCCAGCTACTAGGTGTCCACACTCTTCTCGCTCTTCATGGGAAGGATCTGTGCTACAAGCTACTATTTGATACTCCATCTATCACGAATTCCCAGGTAGAATTATCTCAACGGTTTTCCATGTCATAGGTGTCTCACAGAAATAGAAGGTGCGTCGATCGGATGCCCGTTCTGGGTGCTATTAGCCATTTAGTCATGTGGGCTGGTTGGATTCGTGCACGATCCAAATTGACAGTAACTCAATTATACCCCGAACTCTAGTGTGGTATAAATAAAGGTACCTTCATGCACCAAGATTACCAGAAACACTGACGGTTCCAAGAACGGACATCTGGTACCAATGATATGTCCAAAAGAAAGATGAGGGTCGGTAGGTGGCCCGAGTTTGGTCTAACTCGGTCGGTCCGACTCGGTGTAGGTCGACCCGTTCAGACCTGTTGGGACTAGCCCGACCCATTAGGCGGGCAAGCCTGTTAGGTTTGGCCCAACCCGTTGGGCTCATCCGAGTCGGCCGTGTGGGCCGTTCGGCTCGGGCTCGGGCCAGTTTAGCCCGCAGCACTGTGAGGGTGCACTCCAGTGCAGCTCAGCCCAAAGGGTGAAGCTGTCCGGTACGGCTAGGGCATCATGAGGGGGCAGAGGGTTGTCTTGGGAGGCCAGTGCGGGCAGGACGCCACATCAATCGGGTGGCGGCTCAGGAGGCCGGGAGGCCGGGCATGCCGACAGGCGGGGCATCAGAAGATTTGGCGGGCCGGCGGGTGGTCGGGCAGAGCGCGACCATGCTGTCTAGTGGTGGTACGGAATGCGGCGGGGGAGGCGCGGTTCAAGGAGGTCCCGGGTAGCGCAACCTTTGTCTTTGATACCTTTGTAACCTCTTTGCTTCGTCACCATGTTGATGGTTATCTTAAACAAGAATGGTGGAGGGGTTAGGCCATGTTGGATTGGCCTGCACCCTCCGTGTTTAGGGTGGTAGAAATAGGATCTCAAGAACTATGTATAACAACCCTCCCACAATGATTAATCACAAATACTGCAGAAGGGAAACATCCCCATTCATTGTTTTAAAATAAAGTAAGTACATGAGAGAAAATCATATTCAAATAAAACCCCTACCTTTGTTCGTCATTTGCTGAAGAAGTCACAGAAAGAAGATGAAGGTGAACGTCATTCGTCACGTCTGCCGGACACTACCAGTCTCGTGCTCGCATGTCGGTTGTGGAAGATGCTCCAGGTCATTGGCAAGTATACAAAAACAAAACATTTGTTGGCACATTCAAATTAATGTGAGGATTTTACCCCATTAATTGGGTGTGGTAGAAACTTTAATGTGGAGGAAGCTCAAGAGGCTCCTCCACATTAAGGGGGGGTGTGTTGATAGGTTTTCCCAACCTCACATTTAATAGGGGTTAGGTGGTCCCCACACCTATTATTCAATTAGGGAGGTTATGTGGTCTTGGGTGGTCCCCAAAACATTAATATTTAAATGGGAGGTTGTGTTAGGGTGGGCCCCACCACCATAACATGTCATTGAAGGTTAAGGTGTGGTGGTCCCACCTCCAAATTATATGAGGAGGTTTTAACCAACAGATAAAATTAAGGCACACAATTAATTTTTATTTAATTCATTATCTAAAATCCCAAAAACTACCTTTTAACATCGACCCACTATCATCGAGGTGATTGTCTTCATAAGTGAATATTGGCACTGTGAGTTCAACGGTGTCCTCAGATTTCAATTTCAAGCACTGGTTCCATAGTTATAAAAAACCCGCTCGTACATTTACTGAACGTACATGAACAAAACTTCAGAAATTCATTCGGAGAACACTGGGCCTCAGAATCATGTGCTTTAAATTTTCACAGACTCAAAAAATTACCATGTATTTAAAAAAAATCCATGGAAGTTATGGGTTTTTAAATTCTCCCCAACTATGGGAATTACATACCCATATTCTACAATTTAAACTAAGGGAACAAGTGGAGGTACTAAGCACGCATCTGAGCCTCTCGCTCCCATGTGCTCTCTTGGAGATTCTGGTACTGTCAGCGAACGTGCACTAGCGGTAGCGAATGTCCACATAGAACCTACACCTGTTTATACACAATCTCCAATGTAACCTCCGTGAATTTCTCTCCATCATCGACGTCCATCTTTCCATGGTCGATGATATGAGAAGGTTCATGCAGATATCTCCTTAGTTGAGATATGTGGAAGACGTCGTGCACCCAGTGTAACTGAGGTGGAAGATCTAAGTGGTAAGCTACCTCGCCTACTCTTATGGGGACATGGAAAGGTCAAATTAATCTTGGAGATAACTTTCCGCATCGGGAAATCTCCGTAGACCTTCTTATGGTGTGACCCGCAGAATGATGTTGTCGCCATCCTCAAACTCTAGAGGTATTTGTCTCCTGATGGCATACAACTTCTGTCTGCTATGTGCAATATTCATCTACTCCTGGATGATATGAACCTTCTATGTGGTAGCCCGTACCATATCTGGTCCCACAAGTTCTAGCTCCCCTGGTTCAGTCTATCTCAAAGGTGATACACAAGGTCTCCCACTCAATGCCTCGAAAGGAGCCATCCCAATGGTGGAGTGATAGCTATTGTTGGAGGCAAAATACACCAATGGTAATTTTTCCTCCCAACTATGACCAATGTCGAGAATGCATGCACATAGAATGTCCTCGAGAGTCTGAATGGTCCTCTCAGTCTGGCCATCCATCTAAGGATGGAAGGCAGTGCTCAGACAAAGCTTCTTTTTGAAAGCCTCCTACAACCCCTTCTATATCCGTCAAGTAAATCGTGTGTCATGATCAAAGACAATAGAATAAGGAAATCCATGTAGCTGCACAATATCCTCCACATAGAGGCTTCCCAATATCCTTACTGAACCCTTCTCTCTGATCGGTAGAAAGTGGGACAACAAGGTGATTCGGTCAACGATCACCCAAATCGAGTCATGACATCTGGATGTATGTGGATGTCAGGTCACGAATTCCATGGATATCCCACCCCACTTCCACACTGGGACCTCAAAAGGCTGAACCATGCCTGGTGGTACCTGATGCTCCACCTTCACTTGCTGATAAGTGAGGTATCGAGAGACAAACACTTCTACTGCCTACTTCATACATGGCCACCTTTGCTGTCATCGAAGGACTTGGTACATCATTTACACTCAGGGATGTACTGCTAAAGGGGATGTGTGGAACTCCCTCAACAATTCCACCTAAAGTGACACATGAACTATAGTACGTCCTCTAAAAATGTTGACGTGCTCCCCACCTTCATAAAATCCATCAGATGCATGCCCTGTGGATATATGAGAACATCATGTCTCATAGTCAAACACTCCATGTTGTGCCTCCATGACATGATGAAGAAGTGGGGGAGTGACTGTAAGAGACTGAAGAATGGTTGCTCCATCACTACCCACAAAGGATATCTGTAAGGAAATTACCTACTCTACTGCCTCGATGAGGAATAGTATACCATATATATTGCAGAGTGCATCTGCTACAACATTCCCCTTTCCCGGAGTATAGACTATCTCGAAGTCATAGTCCACGAGGAACTCAAGCCATCGCCATTGTCTTGGGTTCATGTCCTTCTGAGAGAAGATATACTAGAGACCCTTGTGATCAGAGTACATGGAAAAACGTTTTCCCATAAGATAATGATGCCACATAATCAAGGAAAATACCACTACTGCAAACTCTAGGTCATGGGTAGCATAATTTTTCTCATGCTGTCTCATCTTCCGAGATCCATACACGATCAATGCTCACTCCTGCATAAGGAAACACTTGAGTCCAATCCCTGATGTGTCACAGTAGACTATGTACCCTTCGACATCCTCTGGAAGCCTCATGATGGGGGCACTAGTCCACCTCTGCCTCTGCTCTTGAAAGATCTACTGGAATCTCTTTGACCGCATGAAGGGTTTCCCCTTCTTTTTCGAGGCTGATAGTGGTGTTGCAACTCTGGAGAAGTCTGAAACGAACCTCCAATCGTAACCAGCCGAACCCATGAAACTTCGTACCTCTATCACACTCTTGGGTGGCTCCCAAGAATGTATTGCCTCAATCTTCATTGGATCCACTACAACTCCAGCCTCCGAGATGATGTGTCCTAAGAAGTGAACCTCTCAGATCCAAATCTAGCACTTCGAGAGCATACAATAAAGTGAGTGCTCTCGGAGTTTGTCTAGTACTACCTTCAAATGGTATGCATGCTCCTCCTCAGTAGTCGAGTATTTCATAATTTCGTCGATGAAGACTATGAAAAAGAGATCGAGTTATGGTAAGAAGATCTTGTTCATGAGTCTCATGAACACTGATGGAGCATTGGTTACGCCAAATGGCATAATCAAGAACATGTAGTGGTTGTACCAACATCTGAAGGACTTCTTCTATAGATCCTCGTCTCAAGCTCTGAGTGGGTGATAACCTGATCTGAGGTCTATCATTAAGAACCACTGTGCTACCTTCAGCTGATCAAAGAGATCATAATTACTTGGGTGTGCATACTTGTTCTTCATGGTCACCTGATTTAGGTGAAGGTAGTCTACACAATGCCTGAAGCTTCCATATGTTTTCTTGGTGAACATAATTGGGGAAGCCCAGGGAGAAACACTAGATATGATGAATCCCTTCTCTTGCATGTCCTCTAGTTGTACCTGTAGTTCACGATGCTCTGTCGGAGACATCTGATATGCTGGTGTACATATTGGCATCGTCCCGTGGTACAGGTCAATGTAAAAGTACACCTCTATGTGAGGAGGTAGTCCTGGAACATCGTCAGGGAAAACATCTGTGTACTGGTCCCCCACTACAGTATAGCTCGGACTCTACACAGCAACTGATTCGAGGGTACGTCATGCCGACTGATAAGTGATCAGTTGTACCCTACTTCGAGTAAGTATTTCATGTGTTGAAAAGGATCTCTTCTTGCCAGTGAAGGTAAAAATGGTCCCATCCATGCAGACACACCACAGTTTGTGCCTACTACAATCTATATGAGCATGGACTATAGATTACTAGTCCATACCCAAGATGACGTCATAAGGCCTCAACACCGCTACCAACAGATCCTAGTTGATGCTCTCTCCTCCTATAGTAAACTCACACTTCCATAACTAGTGCGTAATTTTTGATTCTGCTCCTATAAGAGTCTCTAGCCATAAGGATCTATCCATTGTCTCTGTCAGAATATCGGAGCTCTGAACGATGGAAGTGGCACTGAAAGATTTACTGGAACCTGTAACTATAAGAACTGTAGCAATGGTTGAGTAGACAAAGATAGTACCTCGAATCATCTCTTGAGTGTTGTGATCATAGGCCTCAACTTCCTGGAGCTGAGATCTCCCTTGTCCACCTTCTACCTGCAGTCGGGTTCGACCTCCTGGTGGTAGTGGTGGTTACACCTATAAACATCATCCACCGCCAGATGCATGGTCTGCTTCTCTACCACATCCTCCGTCACCCTGAGGATTGCCTTGACCGAATATCTTCCACTTCATGGGTGGTCCTTCGAATATCATCTAATCATCTGAATGGATGGTCATACATTCACGAGCCATGTGACCATGCGAGCCGCATGAGGAACACTACCCGCTCCTAGCATGTATCTCTCTTCTCTGGGTTCCCTGCACAACCAATCCTATGTCATGCGGTCATCCACCAGTAGGTCTGGTCCACTTGGACCACTACCACATCTGTCTACATCCAGCTATAGAAGACTCTGCTACATGTCGACAAATGGTGGGTCTCACTGCTTGATACTACTCAGCAAAGAAAACACTCTACTAAGAGGGCTCTCTCTAAAACCACTACCTGAATTGGGATGCTGAGGGATATCATCGATGCCCTGATCTCTCTCATGAGCCCCTTCTTGGAGGTATGTTCCCTAAAGAATGGGTCTTGTACCATATTTGTGGAGTAGCGTGAGATGTCGGTGAACCTCTATAAGTACTTTGACACCATCATGATGCCCTGCTCCATTTAATGAAGCTCTTGTACTTGAACTGAACGTAGGGTGGTGAGACAAACTTCTCCCAAAATAGGCTCTTACAGTCTTCCCAAAGTAGCATCATCTCATCATGAACATGGAGTCTTAGGATCCACCATTTGCCTGCTGCTACCAGAATGAGACTTGCGACAATGATCACCATAAGGTCGGCTAGTGTCCCTACCTATCTGAAGAATCTCACTATAGCCTCTAGCCAATCCTCAGCTGTCTGTGGGTCCGTCTCTCCCCTAAACCTAGTCCCCCTATGGTGCTAGAACTCGTGCAATGCTCTCAAGATGTGTGCATCGTCTACTGCTGGGGCTAGTGGCATCGGTGGCCCAAAGGGTAGTGGTACCTCTTTTGCCTCTGCTGTGAGAGGACCCTTTAACAAGGCCTCGTCGCTCGGGGGGCTATCTGCACGTACAAATCTTGGGACTCTAGCAGGTTGTCTGATGGAAGGCATCTTGAAAGAAAAATATGTGATGCTCTCAAAAGATTAAGCCTGGAGTGCTGACCTGGTTGAGCCGACTTAATGAAATCTTTTGAAAACACCCACGCAATCAATGTTTTCTTGCACTGAGTCGGAAATAAAAAGTTAGGGTCCTGGTGTATGGAAACAATGGTTGCTAGACCTACACTAGACTCACTGAACTGAAAACCACACTCAGTACCCTTAACACTCTAACTTCACAAAAAAGATCAGTGTCCTAAGTTTTGTGGTAGAACTGACTCCTCTAATAGTAATATGTCATGGCCAGTCCCCCGGGGCCCGTTTCGTGACTACCCCAAGCCCGCCTTCTATAGTATAGGGGCTAGCGACTAGCACCAAAGAAGTAGTTCCCTAAATCTTGGAAGGCATTGGGTTTATAACTGAAAACACACAGAACAGAGCACAAAGATGGATACAAAACACTAAGTAAAGCTGTATAACTGTATAGTGCTGAAAATAATGGGGCTGGAATACATGTCCAACCAGAATGTATATGTGAAACTAAAAAACAAGTATAACAAAAAAAGGTAACATAGCAGCTGGGATGACCTCCAGGATTCTTACCTGAATGGTTAGTACATGTAACATCCACAAAAATTTATGTTCGTCTGTCTCCTCCATGTACCGTCACGCCATGAAGTCCATCTCCAGGTCCCTTCCAGTCCTATTCCACTCAACCTCGGTTAGTTTTGTCTTTCATTTGCATCCAACACAATGATGTGCGGGCATAGACCAAGTAGGGGTGAGTATAGTAGGGACAAGAAGACCCTCAAGGGATCACAAAATCCATCAAGAATAAACAACAAAGTATTAATTAAACACATAACCCCACTTATTTATATTCCCATACATAAAACTATGTTATCAAATAATCCATCTCAATCATGATGAAAATACTAATGTTACTTACTCAGCTCAACCAGGATTTTTATTCACATTATCAAAACCATGGATGCTGGATAACTCATCCTCTATCGAGTACAGTGGGCCTGCCCTGACACCAAGGCACTTCCCACAAACCTTAGAGTGTTGGGATACTCCATTCGAGTAACATGGGTCTGCTGCGTCACCAAGGCTCTCCCCACCGTGGTTTTGCTGCATCCCCAGGGTGCTTCCTCTTGTAGGCTATTAAGGTACTCCTCCTGTCGAGTACTGTGGGTCTACCGAAACACCAAGGAGATCCCCACTCCAAGTATTCCACGACACCAAGGTTCTCCCTAGTGGGCTGGTTGAGTCACTCCGAGTCGAATCGGTCAGTAGTAGTCAGGTATCAGTCAGCTTCTAGGTCTCTGGACTATGCTCACACGTCATCGGAAGGATCCTCTCCATGAGCTACTGGTCGATACTCCAACTGTCATAGAGTCCCACGTAAAAGTTTCTCAAAGCATTGCCACGTCATTGTCCTCTCAACGTAACAGATGACACGTCAATGAGATGTCCAGTCTGTGAGATATTAGCTTTTTAGTCCTAGGGGCCTGGTTAGATTCGTGCATGATCCAACCTGACCGTAACTAAACTTTTCACCAAACTCTAGTGAGGCATACTCAAAGGGACTGTCATGCACCAAGATAAACATCATCCCTGACGGTTCTTCAAATGTCCATTTGGTACCAATGATATGTCCCACAAAAATTAAAGGGTCTGTTGTGGTCCTCGTTCCGGTCCGACCCGATCGGGCCAACCCGGTCTGGGTTGACCCGGTCAGACCTATTGGGTCTGGCCTGACCCATTGGGCGGGCCTGCCTGTTATGTTTGGCCTGGCCTGCTCGGCTCAGCTCAGTGGGCCGCGTGGGCGGTTCTCCTCGCACTCGTGGCCGGTTCGGCCCGGTGCGCTGCGAGGGTGCAATCCGGGCACGAGGTCGGTTTTGCTAGGTTTCCAGGAAGGGGCGGTGGGCATGGTTGGTAGGTCGGTCCAGCCAGGGTGCCGCTTCGGTCAGGTGGTGTCTTGGGATGCCGAGCGGCTGGGCAGGCCGGCTTGTGGGCCAGCAGGAGACCGGGCTAGCTGGGAGGCTACCGGAAAGGGCGCCAAGCCAGACGGCGGGTAGCCTGGCAGGGCACCAAGCAGGCCGGCGTGTGGCCGAGAAGGGTGCGGCCTGACCGGGATGCGGCCGGGCATGGCTCTAGGTGGGCCAGCGGGCGGTCGGGTAGGGCGCGGGCTGGCCGACCGACGAGGCGTGGCTGAGGCCAGTTCGGCCGATGGAGATGCAGAATGCTGTGATGGTAGAGTGGTTCTTTGAGGCCACGAGTAGCACATCCTTTGTCTTCGCCCCCTTCATCGCCTCGTTTCTTCATCGCCATGTCGAAAGTTATCATAAACAAGAACGGAAGACGGGTCGATCCATGTTCGTTTGTCCCGCACCCTCCGCATTTATGGTGGAATCAATTGGCTCCCAAGAACGAAGTATAAAAACCCACCCGCAAAGATTAATCCCAATCCTTACAAAAGGGAAAAATCATCGTTCTTCATTTTAAAAGAATGTAAGAACGCGAGAGTAAATATTATTCAAATAAAACCCTAACATTATTCATCATTCACAGAAGACGTCGCAGAAAGAAGATGAAGGTGAACGTCATTCGTCGCGTATGCGGCACAGTTCCAATCCTAAGCTCACACGTTTGTTATCGAAAACGCTCCATCTCAGTAGGTTTCCAGGGAATATGTTCGAAGAAGATCGTTGCGGTGTTCTTCGTTGGAAGATGAGGTTCTTCATTAAAGAAATACTTTTCTCCCAAGCTCTCCTCTCCCCCAAAAGAAATGATGTGCCAAATAACAAATTATGAAATCTATTATTTTGTTGGCAAGATTTCAAAAAAAAACATTTGTTGGCACATTAAAATTAGTGGGAGGATTTGACCCTATTAATTGGGTGTGTTGGCAACATTAATATGGAGGAAGCTCAAGAGGAGCGTCCACATTAAAGAGGGGGGGGGGGGGGGTTGAGAGGTTTTTCTCTCCTCTCATTTAATAGGGGTCAGGTGGTCCCAATCCCTATTATTCAATTATGGATTTTATGTTTTCTCGGGTGGTCCCCACCACATTAATCCTCACATGGGAGTTTGATTTCAAATGGGCCCCACCACCATAGCCACTCATGAGATCTTAAGGTGTGGTGGTCCCACCTCCAACTTCCAGGAGGAGGTTTTAACCAACAGTTAAAAAATAAGCCACATACTTAATTTTTATTTTATTCATTCTCTAAAAACCTAAAAACCATCATTTATCCTCGACCCACTGCCGTCATGGTGACAGTCTTCTTATGAAAATACTGGCATTGTGAGTTCAATGGTGTCCTCATATTTAAATTCCGAATAGCAGTTCAAAAGATATAAAATACCTACATGTATGTTTACTAAATTTACCCAAACAAAACATTAGAAATTGATTCCGAGCAAACCGGGCCTTGGAATCATGCAAAATAAATTTGTGCGGACTCATAAAATTCCCATGTTTTAAAAAAATCCATGAATTTTCTGGGTATTTACATAGATGATCTTCATAATCTCAAATTTTCTGAAAAGCCTCGACACCAACATAACCTATTTCTAAATTCGACGGAGACCAAATCACTATAAACCCCAAAGGAATATGTGATCACCCACTAAAAAATAAAGTTTCCTATTACTTTTATTGGAGTAGAACATCTATATAATTTGAACAATAGATATGTGTTTCTGGATAAAATGAACCTACTCTAAGGCCACCTGCATGATAATTGGTCCCAACAACATTGACTCACCCACCACTATCCAAAATATATTTGATCTTCCAGTCCCACCATAATGTGCCTAATTTTTTTAAATATGTGTAGTCTTATAACCTAACCAGCTCTAGTTGCTTCTCCAATGACCCAAAAAAATCAGCGACACATTCTTACACCCTAACCTCTTGTACATGAATAATAATATATAATTTAATATCGATATATGAGTGAAAATCCTTACTATGAAACACATAGGTATAGAACACCTTATAAAAGACCTTATACAAGCATGAACTAAAATTATAATCATTATCGAAAAATATAATCCCTGGAACCCCATGAAAAAATATTAATTCTTAAAAATACATTTCCCCAAAATGAACAACTATGAGTGTTTCATGGATATGATTGAAAATAGATACTTTGATCTACTGGTCCGCAATAACCCATATCACATACATATTCTAATGGGTATATGGATGACCAAACACCAATCCAATGGGGAACTCATCCCACTTTAATTATATAATAGGTAATTTTTGGGAGAAACCACTTGGTCATTAATGCATAGCCTTTACCTGGAGACTAGAGTAACAACATTTCTTGAAACTTGAAATATTTTTTTATTCATAGACACTGATATTATATTTTAATGTCATTGTAAATTTTTTCCATCTAGGGTGAACTACCCATTTTAAGGAATAAAACACAAACACAAACTCTTCTGGAAAACAAAGAGGCACAATAACTCAGTTTTAGAAATAGATTTTATCATCCTCATATTAGGTCAAATCTGATGGTTTACCATCCTACAAAGAATTCCATCATGTATAAAAACACTATATCCTTATAATTCCTCTACATGATCAGACACAAAAGTGTGGAATCAAATGTTAATAACACAAAGGGAGATCTTCTCCTAGACCTCTTCTACCCAACTGTTCATCTCAACATTAAAATTATATATCTTACACATAAATCATGAAATCTATAATTTCTGAGTTTTCATATTCTCATCAATGTGTCAATAACATTATTTAACTTCTAAGGATTATATTCTATATCAATGACAAGTTATTTCATATAATCAACTAATATTATCAATTAGATATTCAAATCTCTTGGAACAATGATAAATATAAAGATTTTTTTGGCTGGTATAAACAATAAAACATTCCCCCTATAGGTATTGTTTCCAATAATGTGTGGAAAACCCACTATGGCCAAATCGAGATCATGCATAGGATAATTCCTTTTTATTATCAACTATCATGAAACATACACAATGAATCATCCATTATACATCAACATTTCAATACGTCCAACCCCATACGCATCACAAAACAAGCTATAATTCTCACCCAACATGGGTTAGATTAGAATTGGTGTCGTGGTAAAATAACTCTTCAACTAATTGATTGTATGGTCATATGCTCTAGACCATTTAAACATGACACCCTTCTTGGTCATGCCTAAATGTGGCACTAAAAAGAGATGAAATTTATGGATAAATCTTTTATAATATCCTATTAAATATAATAATATTATGATATGATAAATATTCTCATGTTTCTCCCTAGAAAAAAACTACCTATAATCTCTCTAGGCGGATTGATACACCTTCCAGAAAAGTCATATTACCTAATAAATGTACCTTATTCATCCAAATTTCACACATAAATGTCATGGATTATGGACTATTCCCTCTTAGTGTACATTCGATTCTGATGGGATGTTTAGTTTGATCATCATGGTTTTTGGAGTACTTAATGATATCTTAAATTAGGTAAACCACATAGGCCTTCATTTACAGGTGTAGGATTTGGATAATAAACACAAAAAACACATATGGATAATTATTAATCAACATGGTAAAACAAAAAACTCTTACATTCTATACCTATTCCTTAAACTAGATCATGGTATATAAGATTGTGTCACACTTAACTGATGATAACCTGACATCAAATATATTTTGGAAAATATTAAATCACCCCACATCAAGTCAAACATATCATTGATATAAGGAAGAGTAACTATTTCATAGTTATACATTGGATAATCAACAAAGAAGTAGAATGTTTCATCATCCTTCTTGAAAAACATCATCAAAGAACCCCATGGATACATTCTTAGACATATAAATCTCTAATCCATGAAATAATCAATCTATTTATTAATTTTATAATTCTTTATTTGTTCACATTGATATGATTTAATGGAGTCTAGTTCAGTTATAAGCATCACCTAAATTGTAAACTCATCAAATCCCTCATGTAGAATCAAGGAGAAGTATTCAAGAAACAAATACTAAAACAAATACATTATGGGTGGAAAGATGCATGGTTTCAAACCCCCATTATCTAACAAAAACTTTTCTTGTAGGTTTGGAGATCCCCTAGTGGCTGATCAACTATCCCAACATAGTCTTCATGGATGACACATTCTTCTCGATGAATATTCCTTTTACACTAAGGAGACATATTAGTAGCCTCATATGGTAACAATCGATTTGGGGACAATATGATACCATCAAATAAAGACAAATAATAAATTCAAAACCTAACATATTAGGTTGATATAGAGAATAATGTAAATGATACTCACCGACCATCAGGGAACACCCCATTAATAAAAAAAATTCTATAGATCGTACACTCATCTGTGTGTCAATTTTCTTAACCCTTCTCAAAAACTCAAGAGTCTAACTCAATAAAATTCATAATATTAATTATATTAATAAATTTGAGGGATCTATGTTAAATTAAGTGATTGAAAGACTACAAGATATAAGAATGTTAACTAAAACTCCCAATGGACTGGACTAACTATCCTAAAGTGCATGTTAAACTACATGTAGTGGACTTATACATTTTCCCAAGGATTCAATTTGAGTTCCTTTTTCAAAAATACTATATGGTTACAAAAGATCATTCTTTGAAGTACCAGGTCTTCTTCCCCTACCTTCTCGGCCTATAAAACTATAAATACTCTAGTGGTATGGGGTATAAAAACCCCTTATAGTACTTTGGTTCTGCCCTGCTCCTCTATATCTACCCATCAGTCATGGGTTCGTACATTATCACTATATATTTACCATCCATTCATAAGATCTACACTCCATTGGTGGATGGGGAAATTAACAATCAATTTAAACCACCATAATAGGCTAATGGAAAAACATAAGTTTTCTACCATTGGAAACTAATACTTCTCTTTGAGTACTCTATTTTAGTGTGTTCTACATTCATAGTTAATTTACCCAACCACCAGTGGAGTTCTTATCCTATGAACGAAAGGAAAAAATATAGAGATATTGTAGGAACCCATGACAGATGTGTAGTGATAGAGGACCTGAGCTGACACAATGTACTAGAATGTGATCTGATACCCTATGCTAGAGATATTTCTCTAATGTACCATATCTACCGCCCCTGCCTGCTCATCCTATATAACTATAACTACTCGAGTGTTACGGGGTATATGATCCCCTTCTTGTACTTTATTTCGGACCATCTCCTCTATTACTACCCATCATTAATGGATTCCTACAATATCTATATATGTTTTCCATCCGTTAATAGGATCTGCAAACCACTAGTGGTTGGGGACATTAACTATGAATGTAAACCAACCTACCACAATAATGGTGGAAGATATGATTTCAACCCTATAAAACCAATACTTTTACATGATTACTCTATTTGACACTACCTTAGATGATTTTCTCAAAATGAATCTTCCTAGTCTCAGAAGACATGCCTTATGGTCATCTAATAGATACCCCTAATCCTCTACTATAAGTCGGAATCATGATTCCCCTTATAAATGATTTCCTGATTCAAAAAACAACAAAATTATTCAACCAACTAATTAATATCACATTTATGTACATCCTAGAAACATTTCATCATAGTTTCATTATATCATATCACCACTCGCATAAATCACTAAAATTTAGTGAATATGCCATAATAGTACATTACATAAAATAACCCCTTGGTAAAATGTATAAACTATGATTCCCTCTCCTACATCAGTTTCTCTATGTAATTATATTAATAATTAATCTAGGATGTCCTTCTATATAATATAATTTAAGTGCTAGACATTTTCTTGAATATACTATAATGATTCACATGAACATGTAATATATATAAAGCCAATATAATTCTTTTCACCCATGGAGTATCAATATTAATTGTAATTATCTATATTTTCTCAATACAAAACTCATATTCATTAGGTTCACCTACCAAGGTGAATTTTGGAGTGTGCTACCACTAGAACTCCCATGTTTGATCTGACATATTCTACACCGGATGATCTAGGTATCCATCCAATATCTTCATAAATAGAGAATGATATCATAGTACTACTCTCCCTCTCCTACACCCGGATTTAATGAGGACTCTTGTATTACTACTAGAGGCACATTTCCATCCATTTCCTCATGTTGAACTACCAACAATCATCATCGAGGAGGCATGTCTCTACAATTCCAAACACAAATTTCCAGAAACAGAACACATCATTAACATATTTTAAAATATATGGATACCCATTATAACATAAATATTCATCAATAATACATAACACTATTCCCATAACCATGTCACTACCATATCCCTCAACCGTACATAACTTGGGTCATGCTTAATAGAGAGTAAACAACTCTTCAAATCCATATGTTTCCAACTATAAACCCATTTCATATCCATTTAAAAATAACACATTTAACATATTTTTATCAACCTAAATTCTTAATTTGGAACAATTTCCTTTAAATAACACAATTATGTAAAATAATTTTGTTATTAAAAACCATCCAAAGACATACTTTTCTATGCACTCCTAAAATAAAGCTTGCTGTAAATATTACTGAGTGGATAGATTTATGCATGTATTCTCAACTCCTATTTCATAAATGAACCTAAGGAAAATATAAAGTAAATAATAAAATCACACAAAAATAGAGTCACCCAAGGTGAAATAAGATTCATCTATAAAAATAATCATCAATAGAAACAATTCCACCAATGGTACATGGGGTTTTTCACATTTTTTAACAACTCCCATGTACATGCTCATGATCAGGTCCATATTCATCTTAATCTCATTCATACATATCCCATGTAATAATACTACATAAATGAATATAAAACTCCTCTAATACCAATTTTTGGCCACCCTGACCAATGTTCCACATATGAGTGCCCCAATCTAGTTGGTCACATGACCCCGAGCATGCCTCTGAGTACACCAAAGACTTCCTAAAAGTATATAGGGTGTAATATGTAATATGAGGAGAATATTTACATTTTATGAAATGATTTAAATATTCTAAATCAATATAAAATACTACCCATATGCTAAAATAATGGATAATCCACAAAACAACACCTGAATAAATGAAATATATGGTAAATGACTGTTAACAAATATAATAGATATTTTAATGCCATAAAAGACAACAGTGTATATGGAAAACCCAAAATTACGACACATAGTTATATCCCATGTGGGTCTCGACATCATGTATGGTTCCCTCATTCAGTATCTATCAAAAATTCCATCTTATCTACCTTACAATGGGCTCTTGCCATTATCATGTCCTACAAATATAATGTCTTTTTTAGGTTCTCATCAAGAGGCCCGAGTAGGGTATGAGAAGAACTAAGTAGGCCACTCAGAAATGATTCTAAAGAAATATTTATTCTATAACACTTTAGGAGGTTCTTTAATGAATAAATATCAAATGAAAAAAGTAAACATGTTTTACATTTATTATTCTTCATTTAACCACATCATAGAAGATTCGGCTCAAGCCAGAGTCTAAACCATGACCCATATTGACTAATAAAATTTATACCATAGTGGGTTTTTATATTTTATGTTAATTTAGAGTTCATTTTTAGACCTTGGAGAATCGTGAAAGGTACCATTTCACAAACATGCATTATGGTCATAGAGCAGTTGTCTGGCACCCCATGGGTTCTTGGATATGCATTCACCCACCCAAAACTCATTGTTAATTATTTTCATATATATATATATATATATAGCATATAATGAGTAATCATAATGCATCGGGGGTCTATACATGATGTCTATCACACCGTGGGAACTGGTATAAGTAGTCCCTCATGCACAAATTATTTTCCACAAAACACATCAATGTTCAACATTAATAACACTTTAATAATCCATTATCAACATGGAAAAGTATTTAAATATTTATATAAAACCATGTTTCAATATCCTTTTCATCGGGAATAACATGATAAAACTCTTATTAATTCTTTTATCATTGTTTATTACACAACTAATTAACCAATTAAGGTTAAACTAATTAAATCATTTTATCATTTTATCATAACATACAATAGGGATTTAGTTCAATTTCATATTCCTATAAGTCCAATTTTAACATCTAAAATTAAATAATTCAGTGATATTGGTACACCCCATAAGTTTCCATCAAACATAGTCTCATAATTTTTAACAATCCAAATACAGCTATAAAGGGTCTCTCAATTTTAATGGAATTCAAATAAAATTTCTAATTTGAATTGAATATCACCACATAATAATGAAATTTAATTGTTACATACATTATAATGGAACCAATACGAGGTAAAAACATTTATATATCATACATTATACTAGTTGATTAATTATCACCGTGGTTTGGTCCTCAATTTTTTTGTAGAATTGTCAAATTCCAAATGATGGAGGATATTTTGGAGCAAAATTGAGGATCATGATCCAAAAAATCATAAACATTAAAACCTAGATTTAAACCATAAAAATATGATGAATACATTTATATTCTAGGTAATAATATATGGTAGAGAGGGAAACCTATAAAATATGATATCAATAATCAAAGAAGGGGTTTATTCAATCCATCGAATCTTCAAATCACAAAATAAGGGGTTTGAAGATCCATGAAACCCTCTCTAGTGTCCCCAAAATTTATAAAAATCATATTAGGTATAATGATGGTGATTATGGATACAAAAATAGGGTTTTAATTATTTTTAATTAATTTTTGATGGTTTAATATACTGTGAGAGCAGTTTAATTCGCTTTCCGAAAGGATTGAAATATCATGTTCCCTAAAATTGGGCCCCTACTATATATTATTAATAGTTACTTCTAGGTGGGAGAAAATTTTCCCAATAGTGATCCAAACATGTAAAACAATATGTATGTGGTTTCATGGTTTTTAGGAGTTTGGACACATAGTTTTTCCGAACCATGCACCCCCTTTAAGTGGATCAAAATGGGGCACATAGTTTCTTATGGAAAACCTAAAACAATTATGTAACCTTAAGAAAACTATGTGGCAACCAATGGAATTAAAAAATTATCCAAAATCACATTAAACCCCCAAAATCAAGACCCACCCATGTTATGTTCAATTTTTTTTTAAAAAAACATAAAAATGAGTTCTAGACATCTCATAATGGTCAAGATCTTACAATGTGGAATATAAATAAGTAAATAAAACCACCACATTTTTTAAGGTTATCTACAATTACAATAATCACATTGTGAATTATGTTTCATTTTGAATTGAGGTTTCTCTAAATCCATGTCTTTTTAGATTATGAGATATTTAACATTACCTAATTCATTGAAAGAATATATCATTTCGGTCCCACTAGTAACACACATGATAATTTCCCCTAGTCGTTTTGGTTTACTCTTCATTACTATTCATCTAATGAGATACTTATTTACCCAATTTATTGGGGGAACATATATTTCTCAGTCCATCAATAATATAATAAACTAACCATACATATACATGCACATGAACATGAAAACATTTAGAATTACATCATATAATAATTAATACACATAAATAATTTGCTTATATAAAACAACCAAAAACCTGATTATAAGGGATCAATAAATAAATGAAGGTTTTATAATTAAATAATATCGCCAGTGAATCATAAAAATATTAAATAATGTGAACATATAAAAAACCTTTTATATGGTCATTAGTAATTTTATTCAAAAAACAATGAACCACCCTTTTATTTTAATAAATTTATTTTTAAAACATGTATATCACAAAAAAAAATTGGAAATGATATTCCTTTAAAAATTAGAAAAACTTATAGTTTACAATTCCTTATAGAAAGCACATATATAAGTTGGAAAATTAATTCTTGTAATAAATGGATAAAAATGATGATTTATTTGAAACATTTCAAAAGATACTTAAGATAATGTAAAATTCATTATGAGTATAATGATTAAAAATATTCATTTGTATAAACATATCCCTTATTAATGATAATGTAATGGAAGTCATATTACATATTGTGAATCAACTTATGATCATCTGTTTATGAAAGGATTTATTTGAAATCCCAAACGAAATTTATTACATTATATGTGTCTTAATACAAAATACTTAATGTGTATTTAAATAAAAAGGTTGGGGAAAACAATATATTTATAATAGGAATATTATGTTGAAAAATTCTAATATATTTAAAAAAGAGATTCTATGTATTCCCTAGTTCTTGAGGTTGAATTTAAAATAGTTCTCATACATGGTGTTATGTTTCTATCAAGTACACATTCTAAAATGTCATCATTTTAATTACATGTGTCAATGAAATAACTCCAAGATAAATTTAATAATGGTTCAATACACACCATTTTGTCACAATTTGGTGATTCAGTATCATTATTCGTAAAAAGAAGAATTATTGAATGTATAAATTAATTATCAATAACACAACAAGATCACAGTAATGAAAAAGAATCAACTACCCCAATTTGATGAATTATATAATCAATTAGGAGGCAATCAATAGTTATCAATGATTGGTCTTTGATATTTATATCAATACTAAGGGATCAAAAAGTGGTTATATTTATTAAATAAATCCAATCTTATAATAAAATGTAAATATGAATTCATCGCGATTCCATTTGAACTAAAAAATCATCCATTTTTAATTATAGATTGGATGAAATGTATTTGTAATGAAATCCTCATGAAATATTTCACACTCTTTATAGATGAAATTATAATAGATTATATGACTATTGTTTATAATGAAGATCATTTAAACATTATTCTATATATTTGGTGAAATGTGGAGTTGAATGGAACATTTATCAAGTGTGGATTCGTGTAGTAGAATGGTTAATTATAGTGTAATATAATTATAAGTTATTGTATATCATTGGATAAATTAAATTAAAATGTGCTTAATTAATTTTTAATACCAAACCATATAATTGATATTTATACTTTTCATAGTATGTGGGATATCAATAAATTTGGTGATTATCTTCTAATGAATATAATTAACTCTAATAATGTTTAATAGAATGAGATACTAATTCTTATGGATTTATAAAAATAATGAAAATTTCAATGATCGAAAAATATGTTTGGTCACTACACCTTTAATAAAACTACTTATTAGTAGAAAATATTTTTCAATATACCATGATCCACAAAATAACATATTGGGATTTTTGATCATGCACAATTACATGGTGGTAGCCTCTTCTTTTTTATCATCTACAGATTCATGATAAAAATTAAATGAGACATCATTTGGATATAGATAATGTTATATTTCTATTAAATATATTGTGGAATTTACTATATGGGGGAAATTTTGGTATATATATTTATCATAGTTATTAATGTATATATTAACATATAAGATTTTAAACTATAACTAAAGCATATTGATGGAGTTGATAAATAATTTTGATAGTTCAATATATTATGACACTTGGAAGGAAGAAAATTATGTCAATACACTGAGTTTAAAGAAATGTAATACATTATCCATGAAGAGGATATAATTAGTGTCATTACTCAAGGGTTTAAAAATTATACTCATTAAAATCTTATTTAAGTGGAGAAATCCAATATTTATTAATTAAATTCTCGACTATCCATCCATGTAAGTATCAATTATGTAAATAAGTAGGATGTGAAGGGATAATATAATTTAATGAATATTCAAGGGTTAAATAAATCTGATTTTTTAAGACTAGATTTTATATTAATGTACTTACATTGTAAAAATTAATTTTTGATTACTTTTATAATTTCTTTATATTATTTTGATTAAATAAATACCCAATAAAGATTATTTAATGAATTTTAAACTAAAATTTGGAATAAATTTAATTTTATTTAAAAATGAATTTTTCAAAAAAAAATCAGCGCAATTAGCAGATTTAATATTAAATAATTTTTTCCCAATTTAATTTTTTGAACATTGACAAATATATTTAATATATTTAATATTTAGGTCAATATTAAGAAAATAGTTCCCATTTATTTCTATTAATTAGGAACAATATCCTTATAAAACATTGTTACTAGGGTAAAAGGTAGATTTGGAAATTAAAGTAAAAAATAATATGATAAAGACATCAAAGAAAACATCAATCGTGCCTTAATTTTATTTTAGGGAATTATCTCATCCAATTACATCAAAATTATCAATATATGCCCTCTTTCCATTATTCCATGATAATGACCATTATAAAATCTTATGTAATGAAAATTCAAATAAGTCAAACTCTTTCTATTATTATTACTCTATTTTTTAAAAATGTATAATTAGATAGAATTTTTTATTCTAAATATAAATTTATATAAAATAATGATAATTTTTTGTCATTGAAATTTATTTTTATTTTTTAGTGAATAACTAATTTACTTATGAGCTTACATAGTTCTGATAATGTAATTATTCAATTAATAGAAAAATTAAATAAATGGTTTTAAAAACAATAAATGTTATATAAATTTATGTAGTTAAAATGATTAAAAAAATTAAATACAAATGAAATATTATATTAGGTATTATTCATTATATTAATATTTAGTTTTTCTGTTGTAGTTATAAAAATGAAAATAAATGAATATTTCCAAAATTATTGTTAATTTTATTTTCTAATAAATGATATATTATTAATGGATTTGAAATAAAAAAACATTTTTCATAAAATTATTTTGGATAAGGATAAAAATATTATCTATGTTCCTTTTATGGGTCAATTTTTATTTCACATAAATAGTAAAAATTATGTTATCATGCCAATTTCCAAAGAAGGTTAAAATAGGTTATATGAAAAAGGTGGGGCTGAATACTTCACATAAACGTTCCATATTATTATTCTATGTGATTAATACAACCCATTCTCACCCGAGATTCTCAATATGTTGTTTGGATCTATTTCATTGTGAATGATACATTATAGATATTTTATATTTTATGAAATTATAAGAGTAACCCTACCTTATGATATTAAAGGGATCATATTGTTATTAATTATTATCACCTAAATAATAATTGTTTTTATTAAATTAATATACAAATTCATTCCAAAAATACATACCCATGTTTTTAGGCCTTATTTTTGAAATAATACAAACCTTAGAATTCATAAGGTGTATAACAGTGGAGGTCATCAAGAGAATATATATTTTTCATAATTGAGCATTTGAATTTTATTTCATATTCTACAACCTTAAAATATCATCCAATCATTATTAAATAATAAAATAAATAAATTAAAAATACATTAATGTTATATTTTTATTTCACAATCTATATTCATCTCCTCTTCAATCATATTTGAATCTAAAATGACATTCATGTGTACAGAGGACTACCACCTTGTATAGTGATGTAATTCATATTCCATCACCACCTCTCATAAAACGTTATAATTAATAAAATGTTATTTATATATGAGATTCTATAAATATTTATAATTAATTTAATATATTTTATCCCCTATTGTTTTCCATTTTATTTACAAAAACAAATGATAACATCAGTTGTGCATACACGTAAAGCCACCACCTCTAGGAAATGATGTGAATAGTTTTCCATCGGAACATCACATGTATGATATATATGTTAATAAATTGATATATTATGGTATGTGTTAAAAAATAATAATTTTGGATTAATAAAATAATACATACCTTCTTTTAGTAATTATCTTAGATAAATAAATATGTTAATCAAGAATACATACGACCTATTGTCTCCATGATTGTAATTTTTTTTAATTTTTTATAACCATAATTCATATATGGTTTTAGAAATATAAAATATTTATAAAAATGATAATTATTCCAATATAATTATTCTACATATGATTAAATAATTATTCCTTTTACATCGGTTAACATGATGATGTTGTTTTTAAAATTCTGATGCAAAAAACCTCAAAATCCTCATTGTGGACTTAATAGAATTAATATTTCAATAATTCATTAAAATAAATGTAATTGATAATTTATAGATAAAATATTAAACCCAAATAATTTTCATAATATATAAAATAATATATATGAATTTATTATACCTGGGTAAAAGTACAGACATGGAATTTCTGGACATAAGGTAATCATTTTCTCTCAATTTCTATACATTGAGGAATATTATAATGTTATAAATCTAGATTATGATATATATTTTATATGATATCCTTAATAAGTTATAATATGAATCCTTATTTCATCATGTTATTTTATTTTCTAATTTAATGATTTAATACATGAATATTTAATACGAACATTACCATGTGGTATATGGTTTCTTAACAGAAATTCCATACGTTTAGTTTTAACTCTTCTTCAATAAAATATTAATTACATGATTTTGTGTGAAGTAATATTTATATTACTTTATTCAATCATTCCAATTTTTTTGGGTATCTACATTTGTCATAGATAATCCATCAATCGTTGAATTTTTTATTCAATGATACAACCGTTGTAAGGGGTATTCATCAAAATTTTTCTTTCATTGTGACATGTATTGTGGTTATGAACACAAATTATTTAATGAGATATATATACAATCCATTTAATAGGTTATATCATGAATATTTTTATATTTATTATATTTAAAATTTCATTTTATTTTCATCTTTTGGGGGACATAAGATTGAAAAGTCTCTAATGATGAAAAAATAGTTATGTATAATTATCCATTCCTTTTGAGACTGTTTAAGTTTGAGATTATTTTAGAGGAAATCATGAAATATTATTTTTTAGGACAAAATATATTTTATCATCATATGGTCATGAATATTTTATATATTTTTTTGTGACCATTTCTATCCTTATTGAATAATGAATAATTAATAATGTTTTCTGGATGTTCTTCCGGATATCTATATCTTTTTCTATTGGTAATAATTATCTTCCATATTGATATTTTTCAATATATTTCAAAAAATATTCTTTTTTAACATACTTTATTTCTTATATATATCTTACATGGTATTTAAAATTCTTTTAAATATTTTTAAAATTAAATATCTCAACAAAATTAAAATGGGTCCATATGGACTCTCTATAAAAAATGTTTTCAAAAATTATTTAAAAAATATTAAACATGAATTGATTTTTCTGAAATCATGTCAATTATTATCCTTAAAATATTAATTTATATGATTATATTTATAATTACTAGTAAATATATTTTCCCATTAATTTAAAATATTTAAGTTTTCACTATGTTAATTTAAAAATTTAAAAGGTATTTTCCTGAATAATGTTTTATGAACAATTAATGGAATTTCTATTATTAAATATTAAAAAAATGCATGATTTTACTTATTATCCATTAGGGATGTTTTTTAGTTATACCATTATAATTATATCTCTTGTTGGATTATGATTGTTTGATACAGATTTGTATGTAACCTATTTTTTTCTCTCAGTCAATCAGGTTATAGATGGAATTATAGGTGCACCAATAAATTTTATGACGAAATGAATACTCGGTGAACATTATCCATGTTATAGTTATTGGTTATTATTTATAATTATGTTTTTATTCTATAAAATTCATGGAAAGGTGGTTATATTATTAACCATGTTTGGGTGCCTATGTTATAAACAAAAGACGAGTGAGTCTGTGACAGCCCTCCAATGAATTTTGTAAGGAAGTCCACCATATAGTTATTCAAATTGTAAGGGTTCATTTGAATATTTTATAAAAATAATTTTACATGATACCAAAATCTTTTATATGTGATTCTTATTTGTTATAAGTTTTTCATTTGATCAATATTATCTTCACATGAATTATTATTATTGATTCCTATGAATCGTATTATTGATTCAGGTTTATAAAATGGTTTTGTCTTATAATTTAAGTATTTAAAGGATTTAATTCACTTATATTATTCTTATAAAAATTTATTTATTCCACATAAACTTATTACCAGATTATGATCATAAATAGAATTCAATTGTTAATTCTTATGTTTAATCTTACTTAAATTTTGAGCTAAAAATTATTATATTTCCATTTCCCAAAGTTATGAATAAATATGATAAATTATTTGATTATAAAAAGGTATAATATGTGAATAATATTTTGTGATATGTTTAAGTCTTAATATGGAATATGAAAATATGGTAATAGAGAGAATTATACTCTCATGAGGTCATTGAAGTTGTTTGTGAAATAATTTTTCTTAATTTCTCATAAACTTTAAACCAGAATTTTTATTGGTTATGTAAGCGGTCCAATATATCATTTTTATTTTTAATGATTAGTATGAAAATATTATGGTCACATTTACTAATACCAAATATATAAATTTAATGTTTGTGTTTATAGAATTAGATTTGGGTGTGCGTGTTCATGGTGATTACAACTGGTATTCGAAAATGGATTAAAAAATTGTGTGGTTAGGATATTTTCCAGTGTTGTCATTTAAAGAGTTATTGATACAATAATGGTTTTTTGATTTTAAGGTCTATCCACCATTGAATGAAATATATAACACCCATTATGATTTATGTGAAGAAAATTTATGATAATTAAGAATTTTTTGGGAGAAATTTATTGTAATATTTCTATTGGGATTAGTATGGAACTTAGTGAACAATTTTTGTGTGAATTCCTATAAATTTTGTTGAAATAATCTTATATAAAATAGTGTCCTTAAGGGATTATATTATATTTGATGTTGGGTTATTTCATTTGTGAAAAAATTATATATAATAGTGGGGTTGAAATATGATTTTTTACCATGTGACCAATGAATATTTATACATTTTTGAGGAATATTATGTGATTAATGTAAATATCATATTATTGGATTTTTTATAAGAATAATGTTTATATTATCTTTGGTAAGAATATATGTTTTTATTGTATATTTATGGTGGTTTATTTTATTTATTGAAATGATTAACATGTCCTAGATATTATTTTATTACGAAATATACATTTTTTGGTATATATCTCTCCTCTAGAACTAAATTAGATACCAAAACTATGGAAGTATTAGTATATTCCCCCAATATATTTCTATTGACTATAATAATGGTTTGAAGGGATTCTGGGTTATCAACTATTTTAATAGACTTATAACAACTGTTTTAACATGATTTTGGTATTGGTAACCTATAAAAATAATTTCTCAACTATTAGTTTAGGTAATATTAAATAATTATACATGGGGTTTCTAGAAACCATTGGTATAGGTAATGTACGAAAAGGCATTACAGGTTTTGAATGTAGGATCTCCCTATTATATTTTAATGATATAACCACTACGATACAATATCATTTGTTAATATAATGTGTTATATATATATATTATAATATGATTTTTATTTATATATATATAATTATATTGATAAAAAAATTTAAAAAAATTGAGTACCTGTAACTATGGTCTTGTGAAACGTCGTTATATATAGGGATCTATAACTACAATTTTGAGAAATACATTACTATAGGCTGTCTCCATTGCACATATACCAATTTCATTCACAAAATATTTGTATAGGGTCTCATTTAGTTATCTATACCATGATTTTATCCAAACTACTGGTATTGGGGTACCTAGACCAACAGTTTTTTCCAAATGGATGTTCTAGGTCTGTTGGAACTAATTTATTTTCTAGTAGTTAATTTTATAGGGAATAATGATAATAATATTAATACCTGAATTGATCATGAAAAAATACGTTTGATTTTTTTCCAATAATGGTTTATAATACATATAAGAAATACAGGGGTAGTAATTTACCAAATGATCTAAGATAAAGTTCATGTGTTTTAACAGAGACCTTGGAGATTAATTTTACATTTCTACATAAGAAGGTTATTTATTTTATGGAATTATCATACCTTTTATTAACGGTTTTGGTTTTATTATTATATAAATATATGAGGAATATCTGGTTTCCCTTCTGTACGATTTGATCCATTAAAAGTTGATTTTAGTTCATCTGGTATTAAAAAAACAACTTAAATTCACATCCTTTGGGAAAAAACATGAGATTGTGGTAGAAATTTACTTAAGGATGCAAAAATATTTATCAATTATGTATATTTTATAATGGTATTTGGTTATATGAATAATTAATTACTCAATAATTTAAATGGATCGTGAAATAAAAATGATATCATATTAACTCAATTTCAGATAAATCAATGGTCTCTTCTCCACTATAAATATCTGGTTTTATTTTCATTAACATTTTCCTGACCAAGATCTCTATCACAATATATTAGTCATTTGGAATTAATTTTCTCCACTATCTCAATATATTCACTATACACAAAAATTTTACAATTTGGAAATGTAGTACTTATTATTTCAAACCGGCTTATTATATCCATCTCCATAATCTCCATTGGAGTATTTATTAATTATTTTTACAAGGTGTGATTTCAAAAAGAAATTAATTTCCAAATATAATACCTTTGATTACTGTGATTGAGTACAAATTAGTAGGATAAAATTTATTTAATGTGGATATAATATAATATCATAAAATTAAAAAAGAAATATTATCTTCAATAATATACAACATACTCAACCCAAAGCTTAAATGAAACTGAAAATATTATTATTTAATTGTGACCATTATAACTAGCCTTTAAATTGTAACATATGAAAAGGATTAAATAATTTAGGAAAAATATCTTAATGTTCCAGGAAATAAAAATTTATCTATTAATTCTTATGAAAGATTCCATCCATGTTTTGTAAAAATGTTATTCTTCAAATATACCTGTTATTCAAAAACATTTTCTATTGATTTTCTTACATGAATAGTATGATTATAGAGTTTAATTTATTGAAATTATATTTTATTAAATAAATAAAATTTTTGAATTATTAATATCAAAATTATCCTACAGAAAAATTTTGAAATATTTCAGAACTGTTCGATTATTCAATGGATATTGAAAAATATTGATTTTTATTGAAAATTGTGTTTTCTTTTAAAGAATTTACAAATTAATATTTTATTATAGATTAGTTTTAAAATATAATTAGATTATTTTGAAAATAAATAAATACATTTTAGTATTTGGAATGATTCTCTAACATTATTTTGTTAAAGAATCGTTTTTGCATCTAGAAGTCATTTTTGAGATGAGATTTTTTTCATTGTGTTCTGAGGATTTAATTTTAAATTAATTTCTAAAATGTCTGCTTATATAACCTAAATTTTTTAATATGTTTTATGAACCAATACTTCCATATTGGATAAATATGTCTCATTTTTTTATTCACTATTAATTGTGACCTTGTTATTTTTTGGTAGCACGTTAAATGGTAAATTGGTTAATTAATGATAAAAAAACTAGATAATGACAGAAAAATAAACATAAAAATTTTATTAATTTTATTTTATGATAATTATGAATTCATATAAATATTTTTTTCATATATATTTCCTTTTATTTTCATTTGGAATTTTTTTACCTTTAAAATATTTTTTGTACTAAAATGTCAAATATGTCATTCTCTTTGTTTTGTTATATAAATTGATGACATATTTATAAAAAAGATGACGTTAGCTTATGAAATAAATTTTTTTATATTAATTATTTTTTTGTAATAAATTTAATTTATTTCTATCTATTACTTAATATATCATTACCTTATGATATTACAGAATGCCAACACTATAATAATTAAATTAATTGAAAATAAAATAAATTATTTTAAAAACATTAAAAGTATAATAAATTGAACTAATTTTCAACTCCAAAATTTTTATAGAAAAATATGAACTAATATATTCCTTTCAAGGATTTATAATCCAGTTAAATTATAATTATGTAGTTTTAGAACTAAAATTAAATAAATAATTTAAAAATTAATATTATTTAAATTTTATAATAAAAAATAATTTATTAAAATATTTATAACATAAAAAATAATATGTTATAAAATTTTATTATTATAATTTTTAAAATATTAAACATGGTGAATTTATTGGTTAATTGTCATTTAATTGTAACTATATTGACATAAAAAGTGTAAAAACATCATTTTTATTGAAATTTCAAAAGGGGGTTAAAACCAAAAATATGAAGTTTAAAAAATAACCTAAACATTTCCAATGTTTATTGTACGAGATTATTTAGAACCTCCTCATTATAAATTTTAAATAAGTAAATTCTTACAGTCTTTTATTTGAAAATATCTTTATATTAATTTTTTATTTTAGGAAATTATAAGAGAGCCGCTTCGCTCTCTTATAAAAGGGAACATCTTCTGATCATTTACTCAAAAATCATGTAGTATTTTATTAAAAATAATAACTAAAAAACACTCTTCCTAAAATATCTCTCCAAAATCTAGAATCCTTATTTTGGGTTCAATATCATTCTTAGAGGACATATGTTTTCAAACAAAGGAGGTTGGCTAAATACACAGTTTGGTTCTTAAACGAGTGTTTTTTTATTTTTTATTATACACAACAAAATATTATTAACAGATTATGAAATAACAACATTATCATAAATATAATGTAATTTCACTATGTTAATTTAATAATATATACACATCACCTCTTCTATAAATTAAAAAATGAAACTGACATTCATGTGTATGGCGGACTACAGCCTCACAAAATGATGTGATTCATTTTCCACCACCATTACTAATTGGAGGATATAATGATGTAATTAGTTATTATATAATATAAAAATGAGATATTTATATTTATTAATATATATTATATCATATATTTTCTTACCATTCCATTCATTGAAAAATGATAACTTTGTTTGTGCATACGTGTGAACTACAACCTCCATAATAAGATGTGATTTGTTTTCATCACCACATCACACAGATTATATATATATTTAATTGTATATGGATATAATAAGGTAATTATAATAATAAATAACTTTTAAAGATAAAATAATCATTACATTCTTTCAATAATGACTTTTAATGGTTGAAAATGTTTCTCATTCATATATATGGCCTACCATCTCTATGACTGTTACATTCTTAATTTTTCATAAACATATTTAATGGTTCATTTTAAATGTAATATTATTGTATATAAATAATAATTACTTCATTATTATTATTATATGGATGATATAATAATGAGTTATTTTACAACAATCAACAAACCAAAGTTGTCTTGAAAATTATAAAATGAACATCATCAATATAGCAAACATGGATATAACTGGCTATGTAATTAATTATGTAAATAAAATAAAAGAAAATAATTAGTTTAAGGATAATGTATTAAATCATCATAATATTCTTAATATATTAAATCATTGATATGAGTTTACTTTATGTGGCTTCAAGAATATACATGGAATAACTAGACTATAGTCATGGGGTTTCTTCCGAATTTCATTTCATTAGTGAATATTTTAATTTTATAATCATTATTCCTTTTGTTTTTTTAATACTACCTTGTTAATTTTATATCATGAATAATATATAAATCTTATTAATTTAATTTATTATTTTATTTATTTAATCATAGGGTACTTTACATGAACGTTAACATGTAGTAAAGTTTTCTTTACATAGTTTCCATATTTTTGGATAATACTCTTCTTCATTGACCTCATTAGTCTAGTATTATGTGTGAGTTGATATATAAATTATTTTATTATGTAATTCCATTTTTGTAATTTACATTTTGAACACATAATCCCTTTATTTCCCTATTATCAATTCCATTTTTTTACTCATTTTAAGGTTTATTCAACCCATATTCTTTTTTGTATAGATGCTAATGTTATGAAACATAATTATTTTATTATATATATATATATATATTGTACAATTTTCTTTTCAAATCATTAATCTCTTAAATGTAATTATTTTTAATGTTTCAATTGACTTCCTTAGTTCATGGTGACTTGGATTGAAAATATAGTGTAAGAGAAAAGTCTTATATTGCAATCTATTTTCTTTTTGAGATTGTTTGTATTCAAGGTTCATTTGGTGTAAATAATTAGATCATATATTCTTGATCCCAATAATTTATATTCTTCTATGTATGATAATATACCTTATATTTTTTTTCATTCAACTTCATTTAATAAGGAAACATCAAGAAAGTTTTTTTTAGTGCTGTTGAACTTATATCTTCTCTTAGATAAGTATTTTTTTTTTCAGATATCCATGTTTTCGATAAATCATTCTAAAATGTTCTTTTACAAACATTAATTATTTCTTTATGTAAATATAGTAAATTTTTACCTTCTTTTATATGTTATTACATGTAATTTTCATAACATTTTTTAAATGGGTCACATTGGACTCCAATTATAAATTATTTGATATAAATAATTATTTTTTAAATTTACAACAAAAATATATTTTCCCACCTTAATGAAATTTATTTCCTTGATGATTTCCTTATATATTTTAAAAGTTGATTTAAATGAAAATGTATTGCGCAATATTTTATAAATTTTTAATTGTGTTAAATATTATATTCAATGTGAAATATGTATTTTCTTCATGAATGGTTTTAATAGTATTATAATATTAATTCAATTCATCAAAATCATCATCGCTTAACAATAATTATGATAAAAAAGTGATATTTTTTAATTATACCATCTTTATTATTTTCCCTATTAT
The DNA here is from genome assembly GCA_963277665.1 of Viscum album. Lineage (NCBI taxonomy): Eukaryota > Viridiplantae > Streptophyta > Magnoliopsida > Santalales > Viscaceae > Viscum > Viscum album. The sequence goes on from OY728122.1 coordinate 606,561,317, forward strand.
ATAATTAATTTTTGAAAAATATTTCCATGTAAACTATTATTTTCTATGTCTTCATCAATATATGAATGAAAAAATGGTTGTTCATGTTAATTTTAGGAAAAAATGAAATCTCTATATAATTTTTTGAGGTTATATTTATTATAAATGTTTTATAATAAATGGTGATTCTATTATAAACTATGTACAGGTTGTTCAATTATAATCCAAGTGTGGGTAGTTATGTTATAAACAAAATATGGATGTGTCCATGATAGATGTCCAATACATTTTTATGAAATTTCATTATATGGTTAATCATATTGTTTGGTTTACAATGAAAATAATGTTCCACGACTCCAAAACATTTTATTTATAAGCAATAGGTTGTATAAGTTGTTCTAAAATTGATTTACATCAGATTAATCATGATTATAAATTCTTTTTATTTATTCTATTGAGAACTATTTATGTAAAGTTTTATGTTTTATTATCCAAGTATTTATGGATATATATATTCTCATATGTTATACTCATGAAAATTTATTATGTCAACATGACCTCATTTATATATTATTCTTGTTGATGCCATCAAATTATTAGTTTTTATATTTACCTTTAATAAGAATTTGATCTCTCCCTCTTAATATTTCACATTCCTTTTCTTATGAAGAATGTTGATGAATTATATATGTCTGAAAGGATTTATTTATGATGTATTTTATTAGAGTTGTTTATTTCATAATATGGAACATTAAAATCTAGATAGAGTTGTAAAAATTCACTCTTGAATTCATGGGTGTTCTATATGTAATGTGTTATTCTAATTATATAGACTCTTAAGAAAATAAGTAATTTGTTATGTAATTGATCTAATATTTCATTTTGATGTTGTCATTTTTTAGGGAAAAAATTTGATAACATTTAATGGTATCAATGTTATAAATTTGATGTTAATATTTTTATCAAACAATCTAATGCTTCCAATTAAGATATATTTCAGTTTATAACAGATAATGGTCTAGAACATTTTAGAAATTATGATGTTTTGATGAGAGGTTATTTTGTGATTTTTTCATACTATATTGGGTTTATAATTTTATGGTTGATAATTATATTAATGTATTAGAAACCCATTTTGGGTTTTAGGTAATTTAAGTCTAAGATGATTAAGAATATTTTGGGAGGCATAAATGGGAATATCCCTTGGGAATTTTAAGGTCTTTAGTAATTTTTTAGGAATATTTTCTTTTATATTACGTGGACATAATTTTAAATTTACTAGTTAACTTAAGAGATTATATTATATTTGATGTTGAGGTAATTATTGGTTATTACAATTTAAGATCATAAGATATAGCTCACCCTGGGATTAAAAACTGATTTGGGGACAATATGATTAATTCAAAATTTCCTCATTTTTGGGTCATTATGTTATTAATGTTAATAAAAATATAAAAATATATTTTTTTAAAGGTAAAATAATATTTTGGAAGAATATATTATTTTAGTGTAATCATGGTGAATCAAGATATTAATATAATTATTTATATTATATTGGAGATTTTATTAATTTTGAATATTCATTTTTTAGCAGATGACTGTATCAGTCTCAAATGTTAACTAGACTGATATCAAAATAAACTATGACTTAATCCTTATTATTTATAGTTTTTAAAAATAGATTGGGATTTTTCCTACATTTTTAGGTCATTTATTTAAAAAATGATATTGTTTTATTTTTGAGTGTTATTATTGAGGGTTTAAATATTAATGTTTTTCTTATTTTTATGAAGTATTATTAATTTTGAGATTTCATGTTACCTTCTGCTAACCATATTGGTATTGTTTAATGATTAATTCTTAGAGGAATATATTTTTATCTTCTTTTGTATTATGTGATATATTAGTGGATTATTTTAGTGATTCATGAATAAAAACATACATCTTGAATACACATCATGTGGACAAAAATATATTATTGTGATAGAAATTTATTTATGGATGATAATCTTGTTTAATGTTTGTATATTTTCATATGATATTATTCCACATGATAAATGAATTCCTTAACTATCAAATAGGATATTTAATCAAAAATGTGTTTTTATTACCTTCATTACTGAAGAATCATTAGTCCTTTCCCCGAACATTGATTTATAGTTTGTGTTCATTAACATTCATCTACACAGGTTCTCTATCACTAACTATTAGTCCTTAGTAAATATTTTTCAACTCATTATCATTATGTTCACATATAAATAATGTTCTCACATTTCGAATAATATTATGTATTATTTCTGATGACCTTTTTTCATGATTTTATATTTATAATATTTATATAATATAAAGTCTAAAAATTTCATTCCATTTGTTTTATTATATATATATTTTTTAGATAGTGTTAAAAAGATATTTTGGATATTTATAAATTATCATTTTAAATAAAAAAAATTTATATTAGTAATTTATTAATTATTTTTAGGGATGAAATAGTTACCATAAGATTTTACACATTTCTAACACAATAATTATTCAACTAATAGAAACATGAAATCAATGATTCTGAAAACATTAAAATTATTATATATAAAAAGAATTGCTTTTTACAAGATATTTTAGATGAAAATGAAATATAATAATGTTTTTAATTCATTATATTTAGATTCAATATTATTCCGGTAGTTTTAAATGTCAAATTAAATGTGCAGTTCCAAATATGACATTAATGTTATTTTATAGTATACAATATTTTATTATATAATTTAAAACAAAAAAATTACTATTATTTGAAATTTGATTTTTTAATGTTTTATTATATCAACATTGGTCCATTTGTAAACAAATTTCTCTTTTAAACTAAATATATTTACCCTTGAAGAGTAAACACTTAATTATTGCATTAATTGTCAAAGTGGAATAAAACCAGTTCTATAAAAACAAACCAGTAAAAATATCACCTAATCTAGAATAAATTTTATTTTATGAGTTTAGATAGACACATATATATTCAATATTCAAAATAAAATACTTTTTATCCATTTTAGTGAAAACATTAATTAATATTAATTTAAAATTTTGAAAAACACAATGATTTCCCCTTCAATCTTTAATAAAAGGAAACCTCTTATTCCAAATTTTTTAGCCTTAAAGAACCTACTTGTCAGCTAATAACTACAAAAATACCTTACTAATGTCTGAACCCACATTAAAGAATAGTTAGTTTCGGTTTTATACCATCCATATAGTTTATATGTTTTAAGTAAAAGGTAGTTGTATGAAAAAAATGGTTTAATTCTTTAAAGACCATTTTAGTTTTAATTTTCTTATAAAACTGTAAAATATTATGAAAACATGATAAAATAATTGAAATAGTGTATTGTAAATATTTTAATTCTATTTTGTTAATTTAATAATCTATATTAATATCCTCTTACCAAAAATGGGAATCAAATATAATTTTCATGTATACTACAGACTACCACCTGCTAAACCTTTGTAATACATTTCACATCATGAAGTTATTAATATGGTAAAAAATAGAATTAATTTTTATATATTATTTTAATAAATATATATCATTATTAAAATATAATATATTATATATTTTTAACATTTCTTTAATTGTAAAATGATAATGTCGTTTATGCATATGAGTGGACAACCACCTTCATGAAGTGATATAATTTTTTCCCTTATCCACATCACTTGAATGTTATAAATAATATAATTTATTGATATAATATGATATTTATGATAAAATTACAATTATATAAAAATAATATAATAATTATAGTAATTCTATAATAATATTTTAAAAATGAAAATGTTTCTCATGCAAACGTATGGCCTATTCTATCCATTATTGTAACATAGTTAATATTTAATAACCAAATGTCATGGATGGTTTTAAATTTATATTTTGTTAATTAAAAAGATAACTAATTAATGATTAATATTATTTAGTTGATCTAATAACCTTTCATGACCACAGTAAAAACATAGAAATTATTTCGAAAATTATGAACTTAACGTCCTCAAAATACAAGACGTTGACATAAATAACAATTTTATTGAATATGTCATTAAAATAAAAGAAATAAGATTTTAATGGTAATGGAGTAATGATAAAAAATTATTATATTGAACAAAAAATAATTTTTATACTTTTATTATGTAGGAGTTATAGGGCATATATTTAATTTCTTATCTCACGGTAAGGTATTTTGGGTGAATGTCCTTTAATTGAGTCATATTCGAATATCATACACCTAATTTCATTTATATTGTTTATATACTATATTTTTAATGATATATTATTAATCCTTCACACTTCAATAAATTTTACGAATTAATATTATTTATTTCATCCAAGGGGATGTGACATGAATGTATACTTGTAGTAATTAGTTTGTTAACTCAGGTTCCATATATTGTGTTATAAATATTATTAATTGAATTTTATTATTCCATGATTATGAGTGAATTGATATATAGATTTTTTTAATCTATATTTCCATTTTTTGTGTATTTAGATTTGTATAGATAATACATCCACATTTTTTTCCCAATGCAAGGATATGATCATTGTAACGGTTATTCAAATCAAATTATCTATCTTAGTGAAATATGTTGATTTGATCAACCTAAATTTTTTATGATATGTATATAATTCCCCTATAACATTTTATATGATGAATATATGTATCTGAATTATTTTTTATGTTTCAATTTATGTTATTATATCATTGGGAATATAATTTAATATTTACTAATTTGGTTAAGTATTTAAGTTACAATATCATTTTCATTTGATATTTTCACCATTCAAGGATAATTTGTGGGAAGTAATATTATATTATTATCATGAACCACATATATGTTCTTATAATTTGGATAAAAATTTGGTTTAAATTATTTTTCCCAATTTACACCTTATTCAATAGGTAAACATCAACAATGTTGTTTGTAAGTGCGGTTGAACATATATGTTCTTATAGATAATGATTATTTCCCATCTATATCAATGTTTTTAAAAAAAATTCATAATATTATATTTTTAATCTCAAATTATTCCCTAATGTTATTTTACATTACATTTTACTATATATTAATTTTTTTAAAAAAATAAATTTCATAAAAATTTCTAGATGGGTCACTATTGACACCATTTATAAAATGATGTCAATGATGTTTAATTATTAACATTTAAGGAATCAATTTATTATCTATATATCATGTAAAAAATATTCCTTGAATATTAATTTATAATTTTTTGAGTATATTTTCAATAAAAATGGTTTTCATAATAATGTATTATTTATTAGAATTTTTACAAGTGATTTCCAATGTGAAAAGGGTATTTTCCCCATTAATATTCTTAATTTTCTTTAAGTAGTTTTTATATTATGAAAACATAATAAAACAAGATGTTTCTTATGATCCATTTTTGATATTTTTTAATGAAACCTTTGTTAATAATTCTCTAGGTGGATTGTGATTTTTTCAAAGAGTTCGTCATGGATCTGGTTTCTTTTCCACTAGTTAATCAGGTTTTGTAAGGAATAATTGTTTTGGCATTGAATTATATTATTTGATAATGATATATAAACGTTAATTAAGTTATGGTTCATTGAAATTGTTTAGTAAAATACTTGGTTCCATTAAAATCCATGTATTAGTGGATCTATTTTAAACCAAGGATAAGTGGTTGCGTTATAAACCAAAGACATTTGGGATAATGAATCCAATTTAATGGAATTGGTATGGATGCTTATTATATGATTATTACAATTATAAGGTTTTATTAAGGGTTCTATGAAGATAATGTCATGTGGTGCAAAAAATGTTTTATTTATAATTTTTATGGTTTCTAGGTGTCTTCATTGATCAAAATTGACATCACATAGATCATATTATTGATTTCTATTAATATATCCATTTATATATTTAGGTCGTGTTTCATGATTTATGATCTAGGTATTCAGGGTTATAAATTTGTATATGTTATGATGATGAAATTTTATTATATCAATATACCTTAATTCCCTTCATATGCTCATTTAGGAAATTCATTTGTTATGGATTATGTTTACCCTTACTAAAAATCTAATCACATCCTTATTATGTTTCCTTTACTATAGGTTATAAAAACTATGATAAATGATTTGAGTCTAGTATGGATTCAAATTTGAAGTGTTTTATGGTACATGTTGAAGTATTTTTACTGAATATGAAAAGGTAGATATATTTGGAAAAATAATCTATGGAATTCATCGAAATTTTTTATTTAAGTGTTATTACTTATTCAACAAAAGTATTAACCAAAACGTTTTTTGGGTTTGTAAGTTAGAAAAAAATTTGTTTTTATTTTTTTATTTTGTTTTGAAATAATTTTGTTACAATAATTAATATCATTGGAAAAAATGTTATGTCTATTTTTTTATTACAAATCCAGAAGTCTGGCTTTAGGGATATTCTAATTAATTATTCTGTTAATGTATGTATGATTATATGTATAAATAATATCTGAACATTAGAAATATGATGATTCGAAATATAATTATTCTAAAAAAAATTATTGGACATATGATCGTTGTGTATAGCCCGTAGGAATGTTGTGTAATTGAAAAATATATATTAATATGTACATTTCAAATGAAACAAAAATAACAAATTCTATTTAAAAAATATGTCAATGAAATATATTCTCATAAATTTTATTATTATTATTATTTTTAAATAAATATTTTTTAAACATTAAAATATATTTTAACACATAATTATTGATAAAGATAAATGCTAGAATGAAAATAATTAATAGGTTTTGGTTACAATTATTCAGTATTAAAAAATATAATTTTTTAAAAACATAGAAACATGATGCCATTGATCCTTGTCAACTTCGGTTTCTTTTGAATGTTCGGTTTGGGGTTATTTGTTGGAAGAAAATGATATTAATTTTTTTAATAAGTATATGGGACCAGATAAGTGGTCCGAGATTAAATATAAAAAATATCTGTTGGATTGATTTGCAGGAGGTAGATATGGGATACATTTGTAGGTGGGTTTTTTTGAGTGGATTAAATCTAAATATTTTTTCCAAAATTTATATGTTTTTAATTTAATAATAATGTGTAAAAAATTCTAAAATAATAGATATAAAAAAGTGTTTTCTATGAAATCAATTAAAACCATTTTTAGAGGTAGTGTTTTGTGAAATTTTATTCCATTCTGACTTATTGTTACCCATTTTACCTCATTGTAACATTATCATGGTATGTAATGGTTGACCTAGTTATATTATTTTTATGATTAATGATGATATTTATCTTTTTATCATTTTTTATTACTATATACATGGAATCAATTTAATCTAATTTAATTTCAAAATATGGTGAATTTATATTTGATTTAATAACATAAAATATATATATATGAAACAATTTTTAATAAAAATATAATTTCTATAGGTTTACGTGATCTTAATCTATATAATATAAATTAAAAATTAAATGATATTTAATATATTTTTTATTCATTTAATCATTACATCAAATACATCCGTAAAAGTTGATCAATATAATTTATTAAAATAAAAACATACAATGCATAAAAAAATGCATTTACAAAAAATTCATTACCATTGAATTATATTTATGAAGTCCAATTAATAATATTTATTCATCTTATAAACATTAATTTTTTAATACATTGGTATTATAATATTTCCTTGATTGTTTTGAATACATATACACATTCTTATATAATTATAATACATAACCCAAAAAATATATAAATATTATTTTTTAATAATATTTTTTAATTCTAGATTTATTATTTATATTATTAACAAAAATTAAAATAATTTACATGAATTAAATATAAATATTAGATACATGTCAATTGAATGAAAATTTATTAAATGGCTATATTTTAAATAATGTAATATCAAATGTTTCCTCTTTGTTGGTGGCCTAATGGTGATGGTTAGCAGTATAAACATAATATGATTTGGGATGTATACGTTTTGATTCATATTAGTCCACTCTTGGATGAATTTCTCTGTAACATAAGATCAACTTGACTTATCATGTAACCTAGTTCCGGACAAGGTGGGTAAAATGAGGTGAAACCAACTTGTGATAAGAAATTACGATGCCAAACCATCAACAATTGTGTTTTCCCCTTTCGAGATGCTCTTCGGTCCCTTTTTAAAAGGGCTCCATCAAAACTAGGGCTCTCTCCAGAATGACCTACTTGTGGGGTGGGGGTTCCCTTTTTTGGATGTATTGAAAAGGATATAACATTGGATTCCCTTTTAAATAATAAATTCATATTTACAATGAATATATTTTTAAATAAGATATTTTTATTATTTTAGATTTTATTTGATCATATAATTTCCATTATTTAGAAATGTAATTAAATTTAATGGCTCCAAAATTTTAATCATTTTATTGAAATTAGGTCCATAGTGAACATCATTTTCATCATGGACATGATGAAACCATGATCATGAGAATTTTAGACATTAATATGCAATAAATTATTTTTAGTCCATTAATTCCATTTAATGTTTGGAGGTGTGTAACTTGATCCACAAGGGTTCTATTGTGAGTGTATCATTTTCAGTTTGAAATATACTCTTCGTAATAATTATTAATAGAAAATGTTGTTTAAACTTAGTGGTAAAGGAATAAAAGTTCCTAAAATCTTATCAATAAATGTTTTAATGAGGGATTTTTTAACAAAATATCTAATCTTAATTTTTTTTCCACTTTTTATCTATTTTTCATTTAAAATAAAAACCTCAAACATTAGACACTTATTATTGTTGGAAATTACACTCAAACCTACATACCAACTGAACAATCCATTAATCATACAAAACCACTCAAATCATTCAGTTCACTCTTCAATGTCACCCCATTTATTCTCTAATAATTTTCCTATAAAATTCTAATTTTCCTCAATTAGACATATAATAAACCCCTTTTAATGAGAATCAGAAAAAAAAATTATAAAAAAAGAGATAATATCATTTTATATCTTGAAACATATATTAAAATAAAAAGACACACAAATTGGGAATAATTTTAATTTTGGAAAAGCCCCAAAACATAATTAATAAAATTAATTTTTAAAAAAATAATAAAATATGGAAAATGAATTAGTGAAAAAATACATAAAAAAGATGATTCATTACACAACTTTCTAAAGAGAGTCAATATTAGTAAAAAAAATCAATCCAAACACATTAACAGAAGATGAATTATTAAAATAAAATCTTGTACATTGAAATATGTCTCATTTATTCCTAGAAATTGCGTGAATGAAATTACTAATGCAATTTACAAAATATATTCATAGAAGATAAATATTCTCTATCAAAATGAATGATATTGTATGAATTTATTATAAGCATCAGTTTTGGTCAATTATGGATCAAATTGAAGTGAACTAGAAATATAATGTGTAAAAACCATGAGTAACCGTATAATAAAGCATTTATGTGATTTATATAAAATATAATATAATTTACTATATGCAATTTAAAACAAATACAATATATATTTTGAAATTTTTTTCGTAAACTAACCAATGCTTTTACTCTCGATGTAATTCAAATCACATTAACATCCTATATAATAAATAAAATCATTTTAACACATACCTCCAAACCTTATTCCTATATATTTAATTTTATAATATTCAATTATAATATTTCATTACAAACATATTAGTAATATATTTTTTATTTTCATCATTGGATAAAAGTAATTTTGATAATTTCTTACAAGTTTCATAATGGTGTTGTTAGTCCAATTTCGTTTATATCATGTTCATAATTGATACCAGAAATGGCATAATGTTTTAACTGGTGTATGGGATCAAACATATCATTTAAATATTTGAGTGACATTAGACAAGAATTTAATTTGTTTCAACCCTGATGATATATTTATTGAATATTTATGGAATTAAATTAAAATACTTCTCAAAAAACTCATACATTACAATTGGAAACATATACATAGTATACTTTTTTACTACTAAACAAAACCTTTTAAATAAAACATGATTTATTTCCTTGAATTTTTTTATAAATTTCAAAATTTAATTATTCTTTACTCTTACACATACATAAAACCATTTGATTTTATAATAGTTGAGTGATAAGAAAATCATATAAAGGGATATAAAAATAAGAAAATACATTATTCCATTTCAATATATATAAACCATTCAAAAATATTTTCATAGGGACATGCATTTATTCTTAAAATAATAATCATTTTTCACGATGAAAAATTATTTATCTGTCTTTTTAAAATTATTTTTTTACTCGATAGAAATAATAGAAAAGTCTTATAGTTTCATCAGGACATCAATATCATATTACTGTTAGAATACCTCCAACAAATTCAATAAAAAACTACCAACTTCCACCTTTGGAGAACCTAATCCAGTAGACTACTATATAAGTACAATCATAATATATGATATAACTAGATCATTAGTGAGATATAGTTGGACTCAATCCTTCGTAAATAATTTCAAAAGAAAATATCTGGAATAAAACTATTCATAAACTCTTTTAAAACTATAATAAGTACACTTACAGATAACAATAATACCATTTTCATTAATAATAAATTTATAAAATATCATAACATCAAAAATAATTATGAAATTTTTTTAATTTAAGATAACTATAAATATTTAGAAAGGATACTACTATTAATCAAGGAATAACGATGGATATAATGTCCCCTTATTCATTATAATATAAAAAACATTGCTTGTAATTTTTTAGTGAAAATTTCACAGTGTACCTCATTTGGAAAACGAAAAGATGATTCCACTAAAAAAATATTGTAGAAATTAATACACGAGATTAAATGACCTAAAATGATAGGATAATATAAAAAATGTTTTTAAAATTTTGTTTATAAAATATGGATACGGAGGAAAAAGTTTGTTTTAAGGGATGCTTTAAAATGTATTTTTTAACTAAAACTACCTTACCTTGAGTCAGATATGTAATATATTTTCTTTATCCCCCTGAATAATAATAATAATTTAAGTATTTAGTTTATTAAGAACCTTTTTTATATTAATTTTTCCCTTTTTATCACTTATTTTGATGACTAAAAAAGTTCTTAATTATTTAGTCTCGTGTATGATGTTTTGATGATATTCAGTTCATAAGTCCAAATGAAATAGGAATGTTGTCTATGGTTATAGTTGTAATTATCCCACCATATACATAAAAATATTCATGAAATGATTAATATTACTATAAATCAATTTAACCACTATATATGGTTATTAAAAAAAAGAACGACCTTCAACCATGGAGATGGTATGTCATACGTACGAATAAGTGACGTTTCCATTTTTCAAAAGTAATTATTGGAAGATGGTAAGTGTTATTTTATATTTAAAATTTTATTATAATATAGTTTTTATAATTTTACTTCATTAAATATTCTTATATATATCAAACATTTGATGTTGTGATGAAAAACAAATAATATCTCTTTTTTGAGTAGGTAGTCCACACATATGCATGAACGATGTTTTTATTTTTCCATACAATGAAATGTAATAAAAAAGATGATATGTTACCATTTAATATTGATAAATATGTAATTAATATCATATATAAATATTAATTCCATTATATAACATCTCTAATAATATAGTGAAGAAACAATTGCATCGGTTTTTGAAGAGGTAGTCCACCATACACACGAATGATAGTTTCTTTTCACAACTAATTGAATATTAGATGAATATAGTTCATGAATATAATATTATGAAATATATGTACATATAGTAAAATTTATTTTATCTTTATCATTGTTTTAAAATGTTTGAATTATGTGGATGAAGAAAGAATACTCAAACATGGAGATAAAACTACTCATATTCTTTATTAACCCTAATTTTCTTAATACCTCGTGTACAATAACATTTGTAGTCTTCCTAAAAAACCTCAAATATTTGGGGGAGATTATTTTATGGGATATGGGTAGTTCTTGGATGAACCAAAATGGGTTTTATGTTTGAATAATAGAGAAGAAGAGGATCCCTCTTAAAATAGAGCGGAGGGGCACTCATGGAAATTCATAAAATATTAAATTAATATATTTTTTATTTTATAAAAAATTTGACGAATAGTGTTATATTACAAATATAAGATTATTTTGTATCTAAATAACTAAATCCCATAAATTGTAGATTTATTTTCACTATTTTTGTGACCTTATATTTTTCGTTTAACCAAATTAACACTTAATGTGACAATATGATTTTTACACATTAATGGACAATATAGTAACTATAAAATAAAAAATGTAGATAAATGGACCTTTTTTTATATTATAAAAATTATAGCATTCAATATTTTTAATTTACAAATTTTATTAATTTTATAAAATTTATTAAACTATTTTTTACTATATAATATCAAAAATGTTAATTTTAAGAACTAATCATGACTTTGGCTTTAATAATAATAAGATAACACTTGTAATTTGAAACCAATATTTTAAAACATCTAAAAAATGTAATTTTAATCTAAAAATATAGTTATAATATTAATTATATCTAGATTTATTTCCATTATTATTTTTAACATATTTAATTTTATTATTCCATAAATAAAATAAAGATGGAATCAACGTTGTTCAATAAATTAATGTATTAATAAATTTCACAAATATTTAAAATAAATTATCATGATGAATAAAATTATTTTAATATTTTTTATAATATTTATAGTCTAACATTTCCTTTGGAAAACTTCATATTAAATATATTATACTTATTAAAAATAAGAGTGTGATATGTTCGAATATTCAATATTTAAAATACAATGAAGGTCATAATGTCATACCAATGGACCTAATAGATAATATTTTATACTATTAGATTATTATGATACACATATACTACTAAAATAATATTTAGGCATGTTTATGTGTCATTTAAAATTTCATATCAATTTATTTTTAAACTAAATTACTTGATTTAAACTTTTCTTTGGAAATAAAAATTACTAAGTTTGTTATTCATGTTTTTAAAAAATAAGAGGAAAATATTTAATAAATTTGAACACAGTGATTCCAAATATGGAATCCATTTTACAATACTAAAATCATGGAATTTTCAGAATTTAAATCACAATTAAACCAGAAAAATTCTATAAAAAAGGTTTTTTAATTTTTTTTATGTTTTCATTGTTTTTAAAATAAATTGAAGTATCAAATACATTTAAAAACTATATTTTTATTATACAAAACAAATTTAACTAATTTAATTTTAAAACTATTCTGATAAATAATATTACCTCATAAATACATAAAAATAAAATTCTGGACTCAATAAAAATCAGTATTTTTCACAATTAAATGAAAAATATTATTTCTTAAAAAATTATAAAAAATTTATCCTAAACAAATTTCTACATGATGAATTTAAATATAATATTTATTTTTTCAAAATTCTATTCTACATTTTTAAGAATACACTTTTTAAGAATCCATTATTGGAAATTAGTTTAATAAAAGTATTTCTTTTTTCCGAATTTAGCTATTACTTAATATACATATTATAAATATAAATACATAATTAGGGAAGAATAAATAATAATAAAATAATCTATTATATGAATAATTTAATTCTAAAATCTTCACAACATTAGTAAATTCGATCATCACTATTTTAAAATTTGGTTAGGTAACCAGGGTTGGAGATTTCAAAATAACATTGTTGAAATCTCACATCATAAAAAGGATTAATAAGTATTCCACTAGATAAGAGAGAAAATGTGAGTATTTTTGTCATTTGGAATAATAAATAGTATGTTTATTTATACAGAAACATAGGTAGGAAGTGAAAACATATATATGGAAGTGAAATCTAACATCCATGTAATGATTAAACGGGGTAGAGAAAAGATTATATGAATTTTAAGCATCATAAAACTATAAATTTACGATCAGTTAAAAGGAAATTGATTTCATGATATGAAAATCAATTAGATAATTTTTTTTCACTACACATTTCATAGAGTTGTGGATCACCAATTCAATATATATAATGAAAATAAGGAAGAATTGTAACCTGAAAAGAAAAATTTTATCCTTTAATCACATTCCAAAAAATCACATAGTTTTCTCCTAACGATGAGTATTCAAAATAAATTTTTAATACATGATGAATTTGAATAAACTTCTAAAGATCACAAAATCCACCAATGAATAACTAATTATTCATACTATATTTATGAAATATACAAAACTGAAATAATTATGATAATAAAATATTATTATCCAAAAATAATAAACATTTATTTGATGAAAAAATACTTTAATCTCAAAAATTATACCACAATAGCCATATTTTACCATAGATAAATTAATAATTAACTAAAATTAAAATTGCTGAAAAAAAATCTTGACTATGATTGAAACAAAAAAATCCAAATTATTTGATTAAATAGAAATAAAAATTCAATTTAATATTTTCCTTTAAATAATATCAATTACACTTAATGTCACATAAAAAAATTTAATTTTCCTACTAACATAATATCCAAGATATGTTAATCATTTCCATAAATCACATGAATCACTATAAAGCCTCATTATGATCATATATTCTTCTTAAATATAATTCAACATTATGTCCTAAAATAAAAATCCCATAATAGTGTATTTACTTATCCTACAGTGTTACTTCAATATTATAGTGTTCTTATTCCGAAATAAAATTAATCACTTAATCCCCAAATTTTTTTTCCAATCACAATGGTTATCAATATGACAAAAAATATGTTCTGAATGTAAAATTAATCTTTATCCATAAAATAAATTTACTAAAAATAATGTCATAATAATCGGTACATATTGTAGGATTGTGGACAATGATGCACCCTTTTCTCTATTTCGTTATGGTTTCAAACATCCTAACCGTTATTGGTGTGATAGGTTGTCACCCGACCTATAGTTTGTTCTTTTTATAGAACTAATTCTCGATGAATTGAGAAAAAATACAAAAAAGATAACCCCAATATATACAACATTAAATGAATATATTAAACTCAAAGGTGATCTCATAACTTACATTTTTTATCCAAACAATTAATAATCCATGATTTCCTTAAATATGAATTTTTCCAAAAATATCATTTGTCACCTTAAAATTTCATAAGATAAAGACTCAAAATGTGTTTATAAGACATTGATGTTTGATGAACCTTAAATTTATAAACCCATGATGTTATCAATATATTTTATAATATCCTCTAATAAATCATCATAATATCTATTGATTTCTAAACCCTCTTCTAATACCAATTGCAAGGAACCAGCCTTAATGGTTACATATTCTAGTACAGTTTAACTAGAATTTTATATCTCACAATACAAATGATTTATTTTTATTTTTTTACAGAATTATATCAAAAATTACATTTTAAACCAATATTTTAATTGTTGACCGATATACTTAGCATCCATTTTCCCTACAAAAATATCATTTTATACATCATTCAAATGGAATTTTTATTTTCTCTCCAATATAATTAAATGAGTTTAAAAAATTATTAAATTTATTTAGAACAAAAATCTCATTTGTGGAACTAAAAAGAGGGTAAAATTTTTAGTCCTGTAAAAAATTGAAGAACCATTACTTAAAAACACACATTTTTATCTGAAAAGTGAAAAAACACTATTAAAATATATTTATTCGTCATTTTCAAATAGTATTATTTCAATTATCAATCAATATGAATGAATGATAATTATTATAGGTTTCATGGTACCACGATATCATATCACTATTATAATCACTATTAAAAATTGAATAATCATACTCTCGACTTCCACATTTAGAGAACCCAAGGTATCAGAATGCTACCTGGGTGCACCCATTGAATAAGCTAAACAGACAAACTTGTGATCATTAACGGAGCTCAAAAAATTTGAAATAATTTCCATGGACCAAAACATAAATCAAACACATAAAAATATATTTTAAACCCTTATGAAAAAAACATTCAAATATAAAAATACCATTTTCTTTATATAAAAATGTAAAAAATATAAAAAATAACTACATAATGAATAAAAATATTTCATTTAAAATTACTATAAAAACATATAATATATTATTAAAATAATTAAGGCATAATGATGATTGGTAGAGAGGATCCTTACATATAATGTCAAAATGCATTCATTCAGTATTTTATTTGGAAAATTCACAAACTACCTTGTTCAGAAGATGAAAAAAATGTTCCTTTAAATCCATTTGGAATAAATTAAAAAATGGTATAAAATAGTATAAAAAGTAAGATGAAAATAATTAATTTTTTAAAATATCATTTAAAAAATATATATTTGGAGGAAATAGATAGTACTAAGAGAATATTTAATAGATAATTTTTAAATTAATGGCCCTTACCAGATTTCAATTTTTCAAGTTCATTATTTATCGAAATGTATAATAATCATAAGTTAGTTTATTAAATTCCTAATTAAAAAAATTTAATATTATCGTTTTTTATCAAAAATTTCAATGTTATAAAAATTACTTAACTATTTATGTTCACATCAGATGTTTTGATGATATTTTGTTCATTAGTTCAAAATGACATATGTATATTGATTATGGTCGATGATGTCATTATTCCGCCATCTAAAGAACAATATTCAATAAATAATTACCATTTTTATACATATATTATAATTTTTAGTCCAATCATAAAATATGGTTATGAAAAAGGAACTACAGAACAATCACAAAGAATGTAGATTGTATGTATACATGAGTAACATTTTAATATTTCAATAATAACTATGGAAAGTAGGTAGGTAATAAATTATCATTATAGTATGATCATAATATAATATATATAATTTTTAATATTTAAATATATATATATTTTTCATCCATGTGACGCTGTTAAGAAAAAATAATCACATCACTTTAATAAGGTTGTAGTCCACATGTACACAAGAATGATGGTATCATGTTAATTTGGATGCAAAGGTAAGAACATAAATGATATATTATATTTTATAAATGATAAATTTGTCATGAAATAATTGAGATATTTGTATATAAAAGATATAATATTTATTAATTAATCATGTTAGAAGAATGTTTAAAGTATGTATATGAAGAAATAAAAGTAAAACATTCATGAAAAAACTATACCTCTTTTTAGAAAAACCACATTTTCATAACACCTGTATACCATTATGATTTGTATTATTCCCCGAAAACACCTCAAGAATGTAGTAATTTATTATAATTTTTTATATTGTTGTGTATTTTATAAACCAAAATAGTTTTTATGTGTGAATAAAAGATAATAATAGGTTCCATTTTATAAGATAGGGGAGAGGAGACCTTGGAATTTCACAAAATATTAAATTAATATAAATTAATTTTCAATCCCAAATGGATACAAAATATTTTATTTACAATAGAAGATGATTATGGATCTAAATACCCTCATAAAAAAATTTGACATGTTAGACTATATTTCTACCCATTTCTTTTATTTTTAACCCTTATATAATCTATTTAACTCTTACCATGACATCATTTATTTTTAATATTTGAGGGTCAATATAGTTACTATAAAATTGAAAAAGACCTATTAATGGACCATGTTTCATATTTCTAAACTAATACTAATTATCTGGCCAAATTTAATATTTTTGTGAATTTTATTCATTTAATAAAATATTATTTACAAAAAAAAATATAAATAATGTCGAGTTTAAGAACAATTCATTAGATTTAATTTGTTAATTTAAATATAATAATTATAACTCAGACAAAAATTTTCAAAATATCCATAATATTTTAAGGAAATTTATAAAATTAGTTGATTACATTAATTATCTAAAATTAAATTTATAATTATAATTTTGATATCATTTTTTTCATTAAAAAATAATGACTACATTAGCGTTGAAAAACATATAAGATACTTATTTCATCCATAAAAAATTAAAAACAATTTCACTGATGAAGATAAATCCAATTGATTTCAAAATAATATATATAATTGAACATATCGTGTAGAAACCCTGACCCCAATAGCCGAGATAAAGTGTTTTCTTTATTTCAATGGCATAAGATAAAAATAATCACATCATAAATGAAAAAACGGTTTATAATTCTTAGTAAACTAAAAACAGACAAGATTACTATAATAAATTTGAATACACAAATGAAAACACGATTCTTTTTAAATATAATTATTCCCTACTGGCTATTCCTGCATATCTTTCGTATCACGCTTTAGAAATTAAAAGGTAATGTAACAAAATTATGGTGATCTCAAATTCTCATTAAGGGTTATATAGAACATTATGTATCATGAATCAAGGTAAATAATTACTATTTCATTGAAATGATCTGAACACAAATTATATTTTAATAATTTTACTAGAATAATTTGTATGTCAATGTAAATAAATAAAACCAAATTCCATTTAATCAATAAAATTTTTATCATAACTATATAATGCATAATCAATATGTAAATTTAAATGACTAAAAACACATTCCATTTAATTAATGAAATGGAAATAAAATTCTTATAGTGACAATATCATTGTAAATAAATCCTTGTTAATAATAACTGAATTATAAATAAATTAAATTCATAATTATTAGATTCCATGATCTCAAGTATTATGATACCACAATAGTAAAGACCTTTCAGAAGATATTTCCAAACACTAGTAGAAACCCATTTAACTCTATATTACTTATTATTCTCCATAGACACACTAATACATCTTGGGGATTTATAATACTAGGAACAAGCCACAATTAGACTTCCAATGCCTTTCTCTTATATTCAATACTTTTTTAATTCAGGAATCAATATACCTTATCATTATATATCCTAATTTAGTAAAAATACAGATTTTCCAATATTTTCCCCATTATTCCAAAAAACCATTCATAGTAAGCACCATATGTAAAAGTGGTATAAAATATAATAAATAAACATATCCATGATAAAAAATATGATTTTTTTTGGAAAATTTAATGTTTAATGTTCACATTAAAGTGAATATTTCATGTTATTGTTAATGACTATAAAATGATTCAAGAATATGAATGTCAATTATTTCCTTGGTCAAAATGATCATAAAGAATCAATAGAAAAATAAAGATGTTATCAATAATAATATACCCATTATATTACTAATAAAATTAATATTTTTGTTTATGAACATATATATAATAAATTTATCTTAAAAATATTTCTTGAGAAAAAAATATACTAAATATTAAATATCCTTTTTAAAACATAAAACATTATAAAAATAATTTTCTTGGAAGATAACATTTATATACTAATAATTAAATATTATAAGTTATTTTATTTAAAAAAATAACCTTTTAAACCTGAATTTGAATATTTAAATAAATTATGGTCATGTCGGCGAGAAATAGCATAAAAGACATATAATTTTAAATGAAAATTTATTAAGCACTCTATAAATGTAAAAAGTGTGTCTTTATTAGAAAAAAAGACTAATATTCCTTATAATTTTATTTAGAAAAAAATGGTGTAAAATTTATTTCATAAATATTTTTAAAATTTTTATGAAAATTATTAAAGACACTATTTAAAAACCTTGTTTTGGAAGAAAATAGTTTTCATATTGGAATGAACTCAGGTTTTCATAAATATCAATTTCACAATGATTTTTTTCAAAAAATAGTAAAACATTAGTTCTATTACTTGAACATATCATGAATAACGAATGGAGAAGAAAATTAAATTCCATTATGAAAAAAATTCATATAATGTTCATTAATTGAAATTCTAGAGGAAATAAATTTGATAATAATGTTATTATAATGTAAACCCTTCTAATAATAAAAAAATTAATGTAAGGATTAATAAATTAATAAATTATGTTTATCATCTATAAATCAACATAAAAAATTAAATTGCAACTTAAGTTGATAAAATTTAATTACACACATAATCATGGAATATAAAAGATAATGAAATTTTCATATAACATAATATAATAAAATTAAGAACTGAAATTAGTTACCACATGGTAACTTTTAATTCAAATAAAATTTTATAAAATAATTTAAAATATGACAAAAATTACTATACAGAAATAATTTTTCATGATATTACCTATCAAATTATTTTCATATATACCATATAAAATAAATTAGTTTCCCCAAAAATTAGTTTTTACTCAATAAAGGGAAATTAAGACAATGTCCAAGACATCATGCTACAATTTGGTTAGACATGATTTAACCTCATATATATTGTTTTCAAAAATGTAATTTACCTCATAAATGACCATATTAATATTTATAACATTATATATGATCCTTTTATGACAT
Organism: Viscum album; assembly: GCA_963277665.1. NCBI lineage: Eukaryota > Viridiplantae > Streptophyta > Magnoliopsida > Santalales > Viscaceae > Viscum > Viscum album. The sequence goes on from OY728122.1 coordinate 606,581,720, forward strand.
ATCATCACCCATTCATAAATAATCATACATTTATTTCATTGTTTTTGTTATTCTCCTTGTTTTCTCATGTGTATCTCTTCGTAAAAGATAAAGTTATTTATAATATTATAGAGGTTAAAAATATATAGAGTAATAATAATTACATAGTATCAAATTTATCATTCAAATATAATTTTAAAACCATTTAAGAAATATTATTTTTGAAAATGGACTGTCTTGCAATCATGGACATGGTAGGCCATACATACGCATTAATAACTCTTCCATTTTCAAATAATTATTATTTAAAGGAGGAAATATATATTTTATCTTTAAATAATTAAAAAAATATTATATAAACCATATTATCTCATTATATTTTCTTATATATGTCATCAATGAGTTGTGTTGACGAAAATAGATTGGCATTACGTTGTCAATGTTGTTTTCCACACTTACACAAATGATGTTATCATTTTAATTTTAGTGAAAAGGTAAAATGATATTTTTTATTTGAATAAATATAAATATTATATTTATCCCATAATTATTTAATGTATAACACATATAATCATTAAATATATCCACTTCACATTCTATGTAATTTTTTTTTTGTAAAAAATGAATCACATCACTTTGTTAGGCGGTTGTCTATTATACACACGAGCAATAATATCGTATCCCATATGAAATGGAAATTAAAATGTTGTATATGGAATAATTATTCATGATGTATAATTATTTCATAAATAATAAATATATATACTTCATATCCATCATTAAAGGAAATTGTTTGTGGTGTTATAGAAAAAATGAATGGCATCAGTTTATGAGACATTTGTCTGCCATACATACAAATGATGATTTTATTACCTAATTGATTTAAGTAGGGATGGTTGTTTGTAGAACCTTTTTTATGAGTTATTTATCCTTTGTTTATTCCTTTTTATTGTATTAATGTTCTTTCAGTGAGTTTTGAATAGGTTGGGAGAGTTTGGAACGATTTGGAGGCCTTTTAGGGATGTACTTTATTAGTATGTTTAGGGGAAACTATATAAGAATCCATAGAACCAGTCTAAGATAATGTAGTGGGGTCCCAAATTATATATTTATGGGTTTTATAAATGTTTTATGGGGTAGTGAAATTTTACTTCGAGGATTTTGCTTCTGCATGGTTAGTGAATAGTTGGTCAAACTGTGCAACCCATTAATGTTTTTTTATTTTAAAATAGAAACACTCTAGAATGAACTATATCACCCAAAACATTATAAAAATCGACCATAAGTCATTATTTCTGGATCTAAAGGGTTTAGGGGGTCTCTAACTGATTTTGGAATCAATTTCAAGGAGATTTAAGGTGGTTTGATGGAGGTTTCTTTCAGATAAGTCTATTCTTTTCGTTTCCCTTGGGTTTTTCCCAAGATCAAGTCTTCCACCTCTCTTAGTTTTCTAGATCTAAATTCTTCTTTTGAATATCTAGGATTTTTTAGTCTTAATTAATTATTTTAGGGCTTGTTGATTATAGGAGAGAGGATCTAGAACGCTTTCGGTGGTGTTTTCGCAGGATTTGTGGGGTCGTTGATTGTGGGTACTTTTAGCCGATACCATACAGGATTTTAGATTCTCTCCCAAATCCACCTTGTTATAAATATTTGTTTGGTTGCAATTAATTTTCTTTTCAAGAATTTAATTTTGAATTTTATGTGTGAAATCTGAGTGGAAACCCATTGGTTGAGGATTTGGGGATTTTCGGGTGAAATGGGTTATTGTTGAAAGAGGGGTTTTGTTGTGTGTTTTAAAAATGTATATTTCAAAATTGATTGTTTTAACTGGATTATGAAATTCTTATTTGAAAAAAATAAATAAAAATGAGTTTTTATTGAAATGTGGGTTGGCATGGATGATGCTTCAACGGTTGATTGATTATGAAATGTCTATTGTCTTGTTAATGTGGTGCTGGTGAATTATGTGTTTGTTTTTTTGGCTTTTTCATGGAATGTTTTTTTTTTGAATAATTTTAACTAGGTGGGAAGTAACACTATACAAAATGTATAGAGAGTGGACCTAAGGGACACCATCAAGGATAAGTGACTGAGAAGTAACACTTGATTGGGGAGGTAGTAAAAAACTTTGGACGGGATGTGCCACCTTCTTTCATTTCATTGTGGTGTGTTTCTTTGAATGATGTGAATGGTTGTTATTGTATGGATATTGTAAGGGTGGAATTAATATAGTGTGTATTTCTTGGGGTAATAGGTTCACTATTAGCTGTTTTATATAAATATTTTATATAATTTTTCTAAATTTTTTATCCTAGAGTCTTGTGTAGGGAAGTCAATTGGGGTAAAACTCATGAGTATTTGTAGTCACCCCCTCCTTTCGAACATTGGTTCTTTTGAAGATGTTTTATTTCAGGACACATGTAAGGGTTAATCTCTCATTTTTTCAGTGCTTCCTGGAGATGCTTATGTAATATGTTGGTTCTAAGAGCATGAAGCTTGATGTGGATCCATGTAGCATGTCATGGTCTCATATAGGTATTGTTGTTGATTCTTCCTCTTCGTACTCTAATTAGGGTTATTGTTGTGGATTTATTTATCTTTTGGTCTTATTGAGTTGTAATACAATTTTGACACGCATCATAGAGTGTTGGTAAATAGTTATTTTTTTGTTGATTGGTTTAATTATAAGAGATAAATTGATCCTCAATTCTTCATGATTCCCTCCACATTTATTACCATCATTTGGCCCATTGAGAACGATGATTAGGGACTCAATGAATTCCCCCACCCACTGAAGTCAATGGGACGTGGCATGATTGTACAAGTGGTTTCATTTTGATCGATCCTTGTCTTTATTTTTAGAGTAGTTGTTTGATCCTTTGACGTGTTTCTCTTCGTGTTGACATTCATTCTTGGTTTATTCCTTTAGTCCTAATGGTAGAAAGGTATATGATTTTCAGAACATAGAATTTTTAGCATAAAAGGACATAAATAAAACTTTAATGTTGAACTTCATGTTTCCAGGTAGTTGGGTACAAAAGTGTTTGGATACAATTATTGGTTTTGAGTATCTTATTTTCATTGGTGTATCCAATGAGATAAGCATGGAATGCATGGTAGAAATTAAATCCCAATAGGATTAATTTTTCATAGGGGTATAATGATTTATGGGGTGATATGATTGTGTGGATTTTGTTAATTATGAATTTGGATTAAAAAAGGGAGTATTTGAAACATTGAAACTTGTTGTATATTTAAAATGGGTTGATTTCAAAAACATAGTGTAGAGACCATCTAGAGGGTGAAACTAAAAATTTGGTCGCTCCTAAGACTCATGTGAACTATCAATAAGTGCTGATTATAGTATAAGCCTTCCAGGCTGTGGAATGTTGTAATAATGGGGATGAAGCAAAGCTTACGGATAATGCTATTCAGTTTCAAAAGAATAATCAACCCATATTAAGTAGTGATTTGGAGAAGGAATGGGATGAAACATGGATGAAAATAATGAATAGGATCTTTGACTTAATGGGATCAATGACTGAGATGAATGTGAAGTTAGCCAACTACATACTAGAATATCATTTTCTTCAATGGTGGGAGGTGGTGGTCCAAAATGGGACGGAACCAGGTGTTACATGGGAGGGTTTTGTTGAATTGTTTAAAAAACAATTCTACCCTCATATGTTCAAAATTTAGTGAACATTATATTTTGTAAGTTTGAATTTAGGGAAGTTGTCAACAACATAATATAAAGCGAATTTGTGAACATAGTGAGGTTTTCACCCAAGGTAATGGTTAGTACAACATTGAAGGAATGAATTTTTTAATCTAGGGTGAGGTAGGAAAATCAGTCAAAGATAGCAGTGTTGTTTATAAGTGGTTATATAGAATAGGTGAATAGAGATATTTTTGGATTTGCAGGATCATTAAGGGAAACAGGTGTGGGAAGCATGTATGTACCCATGAGAAATTATGGGAACTAAAATGTTGGGTTAAAATTAGTAGGCACTTATTTTTTAGGGATGGACTATGACTCAGAATCGAATGGAAGGATCCGTGAATATTCCTATGAAGACTCATTGTAATCATAGATGTTTCCAGTGTGTCACTATGGGGAAAATCATGTGTTATTATATGACATATCCTTGAGCTTGTCATAATTGTAAGAAGATGCGGAATCTTCAGCATTATTGTTTGAATGCTCCATGGATGGGTGCCAGTTACACTCCACAGGGGTGGTAGTGGTCTTATGACTCGATAGGATTTGGGGAAGCAACATACCCCTCGACAATTAAGAAATGTTTGTCATATTGAAAAGAGTAACACCATTACTCATCAACATGGAAATAAATAGAAAATTGTGGAAAGCAGACAGTTTTTTGGATTTGATCAATTTTTGGTGGATGATCACTCGGGACCATCTATAGTGTGAGGTATGATTCTTTTAAATTCATCCTTGATTAATGTATTTATTGATATAGGAGATTCAAATTCTTTAATTACATCTATGATCGTTGATTTTATTTGGTTTGAAATGGGGAAATGATGAATTCTGTTTTGGATCATAGAACTCGTTGGGTTAATGAGAGTGTCATGTCTTCCAATGTTGAACATTTTAAATTGTTTTGAAAAAAATTGAATTGATGTGGGATTTCAAAGTGCTTGAGATGGATGTTTTAAAAAAATGAAAATTGAATGTCTGTTGAACATTAAGGCCTACATCAATTTATAAGAAAGGATATATTTAATTTTAAGATATAGGATGACATAGAACACATCATTATAGGGGAGAAGAAGGAAAAAATTTGTGTAATAATTTTTTTGAACTATCTCTTAGCATGATCTCTTATAAGATAGAATTATTCCCCTTAGAATCATTGGAAGGTGTTGAGAAAATTTTTCTTCTAGATGTTTTGGATCAATTTATGGACGTATTTCCCACAGAAATGTTATGGTTTCCACCTGTGAGTGAAGTGGAGTTTAAGATTGATAAATTTATGGGGAGAAATCTTATCTCACATCCTTCTTTCCATATAGAACCATAAAAATTGATGGAATTAATGTTTTGGTTTGAAAAGTTATAGAACAAAGGATTCATCTTGCCTAACACCACACTTTTGGTAGCACATGTTTTGTTTGATAAAAGACGGATGGAACTCTATGGCTCTGTGTTGATTATAATTGAAAATGAGGTTACCAAAATGAAACAATATCATCATCAACACATTAATTATTTATTTAAACAATTGAGGTGATCTTAATTGTTCTCCAATATTGATTTGAGGTTTGAATATCATCAATTATGGGTACGGAAAGTGGATATCCCCAAAAAAAACATTCATAAGTTGATATGTCCATTACGAGTATGTGGTTATGCCATTTGGACTAATGAATTCACCAGTGGTATTCATAGAATTTATGAATATGATATTTCAAGTATATGTGGATTATATTTTTGTGACATTTGATGATGGTATACTAGTGTATTCAAGAACAAGGGTGGAGCATGATAAGCACATGTCGATAGATTTGGGAATCGTGAGGGATCATAGGTTGTATACTAAATTATCATAGTGTCACTTTTGGATAAAGGAGGTTCATTTGCTTTTCCATATTATTTCTTCGAAATTTCTATCAGTTGATCCAGAAAATATAGAGTTTTTTTCTCATGGAAGCCTCTAAAGATCATTTTTTAAATACATATCTTCCTTGGTCTAGCTTTCTATTATCGATGTTTTTTTGGTATTCTCACGATTGGGTTTTCCGATGATAGCATTACGAAGAATTAATATCCAATTTCAATGGAATGAGCAGTGTTAGATATTCATTAATGATCTAAGGGGATTCCTTACATCAGTAATAATCATGGATTTTCCAAATATAAGGAAATTCTATGTTGTGTATTGTGATGCATCAAGATCAGGGTTGGGGTGTGTTCTCATACAGGGGGTCACTTAGATACATATGGATCAGGATAATTTAGGTGGAATGAGATGAACTACCCAACATATTATTTAGAGTTGATGGAAGTAGTTCATGTTTTAAAAATGTGGCGTCATTTTCTATGGAATGAGGAATTAATTGTGTTCACTTATCACTAGAGTTTGAATAATATTTTCTCACAAATAGATTTGAAGGTGTAAAAAATAAGTTGAATGGAATATATCTAAATATTTTTTTGAATTAATAAACACACTAGTTTAGATAAATTGTCTGCTGGATGCATTGAGTATAAAATAATTTGCCCATGTGGTCAAACACACATCAGATCAGTGGCAGTTGATGTCTTCCATAACCGACATATAAATTGAAATGAAGAATTGGGAAAAGAGTGTTCTTATTTAATGTTTCATTGATTCCTAACATGGATGTCATGGTTAAACCGGAACAAGAATCTGATTTTGAGTGTATGGAAATGAGGTCGACAATCAGTGGTGGGGAGAACCTTAAATGATCAAAACTAAATGGAAATTTAGTTTTGTGTGTCTAGAATCGAAGGGTGTAACTAGTAGATTCTATAGAAGAACATACCAAGGCTTATCATCAATATAGGTGTGTTCTCCATCCTAGATTTAAGAAGATATATAAGTTGATGAAAATGTTGTTTTTGTGGGGTGAAATGGAACAAGAAGTTGAAGAGTTTCATTCGAAATGTGTTACTTGTATACAAGTAAAGGAAGAGAATCAGTGACCATAAAAAATGTTTCAATCATTGACTATTCCAAATAGGAAATTGGAGAAAATAATGATGTATTTTGTTATACATTTTTGAGAATGGTTTAGAAACATGATTTTATATGTTTCATTGTCGATCGACTCACAAAGTAGACCCATTTCATCATGATTCATGAAATTCATATAATAGAGGATCTATCCAAAATCAATATCCATGAAGTGATAAAGTGGCATGGTGATTGAGTTTGGATTATAATATATAGAGATCCATGGTTCATGTCTCATTTTTGAAAATCCTTACAACAATATCATGGGACACAATTGATGATGAGTATGGAGTATCATCCTTAGGCTATTGGTCATTCGAAGAGGATGATACAAACATTAGAGAATATTATAAGGGATAATGTGATGGATTTTAGTGTTTCCTGAGAGGATTACATACCATTTTTTGAGTTCTCTTATAATTATAGTTATCATGTGTCAATATCTATGGATCTATTAAAATCATTGTATGGGAATATATGTCTATCTCTAATATATTGGATGGAAATGGGTGAGACTTCGATGATTGGACTGTTACTTGTCAAATAGACTACAAAGAAAACAATGTTAACCATAATGAGAATGGAGATGGCCCAATGTCATTAAAAATCATATGTGGACCATCGTTTACGACCATTTTTGATCGAGGTGGGTGATCATTTGGTTTTGAGAATATCTCCAAGGTTAGGACATCATCTGTCTGAAGAGTAGGGTATGCAATCTCTATGGTATATTGAGACTTTTGAGTTATTGAGGGGATTGTAGAGGATTATTATTGGTAGGATTTTCTACAACGGTTTACTGTAGTGAAAAATTTGTTTCATGTGTCACAGTTGAAAAGTGTCACCCATATCATGACCATGTACTTCATTGGGATCATGTTGAGCAAGAACTAGAATCATATTTGATGCACAACCCACAATAGTGTATGGATAATAAATAAAGGGTGAATATTTAACGGTAAAAGAATCAGTTTAGTTCTTTTTTGATGGCCTCATCGTCAGATTCATGAGGAGATTTGGGAGTGATAGAATGAGATGGTCGAGCAATTTCATGAGCATTTTTGTTAAATAGATGGTTCTCTATATTCTGAGGGCGGAAAGTACAATGGTTGATAGAATTTAACACCACCAGTTTTAGGTATGTACACTTTTTTATTTTATTTTATGTGATTAATGAATGTGGGATGTGTTTGGAATAGGTTGTAAGAGTTTGGAATGGTTTTGGATGGTTTTGTTGGCCTTTTTAGGGTTGCACGGTTGGAACACGGTTAGGGGAAACTGTGGGAGAATCTCATGTAACCATGAAACTCTCGGTAGTCGGGTCCCACACGATTTTCACATGGATGGTCTAACCGTGTGAGGAGGCCCTGTAAGATGCCTTTTTGGTAGTATCTTCTGCATGGTTCGCCGATTGTTTGTCAAACCATGCGGCCCATTAAAGTTAGTTTCATTTAAAATTGGAACACTAGGGATTGACCTATGCACTCCAAACATTCTCCTACTCAGGACTCACTCTTTATTATGGGTTCATAAGGTTTTTATGGGCTCTCCCACTAATTTTGGAAGCAATTTGAAGAGTGTTCTAGGTAGTTTAACTATGGTTTCTCCCATGTATGCTTTTTAATTTGGCTTCTCTTTGGATTATCTCTAGATCTACTCTAGTCTCTCTCTCTCTCCCCCCTTCTAGATCTTCATTTGTTTTTTATATATAGGGGTTTCATAGCCTTATGTGTAATGCCTTGTCCCCAGTTACCCATAGCCGGTGAATTATTTTAATAAATTGGCATGATTACAAGGAATCAAGTTCCGAAGGACCGATCGGTTTAGCAGTCTTGGAAAATAGATTACATACATTAATGTTACATTACACTTCATAACATAAAAAACAATAAAAATAATCCCTCACGTACACCATTATTCCCTTGGCTTAACCCATCTTGTCAATCAAAATACACTTCATGGTATCCTCGGAAAAATAAAACATAGAATGGGGTGAGATTAGATGCTCAGTAAGGATAACAATACAGCAGAAACAGTCATAAATAAGCATAAATATTTAAGGCAATTTACAACTAAAACAAATTCCTTTTAACCTTGAACTTCATAATTATATGTGAAAGATAAAATTAATTAATGCCATTTAATTATTCAAACGAACATTCTACTAATCGAATAGTCACATATAATATCAATAACCACTTTCATAAAAATGGAATGCATAATTCCGAACATTAATTTATGTGTCAAGGCCTCATGCCAAGACCTAATGTAAAACTATAACTTGAACCCAACACAGAGAGCCCCTGTAACCGGACTCCAACTCAACGATCCTCTAATAAAAAGACACCAACCTATAGTGCCTCTAATAACCGGACACCAACCCGGAGTGCCTCTAATAACTGGACACCAACCCGAAGTGCCTCTAATAACCCGACACCAACCCGGAGTGCCTCTAATAACCAAACACCAACCCAGAGGGTCTGATGTAACCATACCACAACCCATAACATAGTAGTCCAACACATTCATCTTAAGAAGAGGATAAAATATAACATAAACATTCATATTAAAACTAGCATACGAAATGACATAACATTATTTATAAGCCATTAATGGAATAAAAATGACTCATCCATAATAAAAAATATCACAAAACATTAAATTCAATATGGAATATTTGTATCATAATCATTCAATATCAAACAAGTCTAAAATTTATCATACGATCTTGACATAGATGAAATCAAAAATATTTGGGAGAAAAATATATTTTTTTGAAATCATTTAAAAGTCAAATAATTATAAATTAAAACATTTACATTGAAAATATTCTTATAATCTTGTAAGGGAAGCTTCAATGATATTATAATGGAGGAAAATATCCACACCCGTCGTATATGTTAAAAAAAGACATTCTTACCACAATTCTTTTGATATTGTTAAAAAGGACCTTGATTGGAAAACAACTGAAAGATATCTTTTTAAACATATTATTAAAAGTAAACAAGGGTAAAAATCACTTTAAACCGCATTTTTTCAAATAGTAATAATGTTTTTCAATACATTTTTATGAAACATGGATGTGGATGATAAAGAGGTCCCAGTAGATAATTACGTATAAACAACCTCATATAATGAAGAGATTGTGAAATAAACCCTTACCAATTTGGTAACATATGAAACATACACCCCATGAAGGAGGTATTATACAATGAATATGTATGTACACATAAATTAATGTGTATTACATAAAGAATAAAATTATGGGCAGTACATAGACCACACAAAAGGTAATAGGGGCAACATGGCATGAATCTAACGGGAACAAGGAGTGAGATGAAAACCCCTTACCTTGCACTTTCTTTTAGTCGAGGGTACATTTAGCCTTATATATGAAGAATATAGTATGTTATTAAATTATACCTAAACCATATTAATATTTATGATATCATACATTATTCATTAATGACTTTATAAAACCCATTTAATAATAATTTTCATGTAATATTAATATTTCAGGTAATAATCACTTTCATTATCGTACATGTCTTAACATGTTACTCTTGATTGTATCACTTGGATTCTAATTTAAATAATTCCAGAATATAAAACATGATTTATATATAATATATATTAATAATTAAAAAATTTATAATAGACGTATATATGAAATGGAAAACACCGTTTATGGAGACGGTAGTCCGTACGTACGCATAAACATTATTTCCATTTTCATATAGTATCGAATGGATGTAAGTGAATAATATATATGTAATTACATAAATACTTATATATATAAATATATATATATATATATATTGTATCAATATTATGTCATATATTACATACTTATTAGTAAATGTCGATGAATGATGAACTTCGAAATTAATCCCATCACGTCGTGGAGACGGTAATCCGTACGTACGCATGAGGGAAAATATCTATATTTTGGTTTTAATATAATATATAATTTGATGATATATAATATATACATAATCCTTATCAATTTATTTTTATCAAAAAATCATCATTATTATACCCATCCAAATAATAATGTATTGAATAACAATAACACCGCGACGTGGAGACGGTAAGTCGTACGTACGCACGTATAATGACATGTCATTCAAAGGGTGGATAAAGTAATGAATTTTGTTGTAACATAATTATAATAACATCACAATATATATAATATAATGAATTTAATATTTTATAATGTAAAAAAAGAAAAAGGAAGTGGAAGAAGAAAGGAACATGAAAGAGGGTGGTGAAATCATTACCTCTTCTTTGGGTTCTTCATTTTGATTTGATCAAAAGGGCTCCATAGGATGGCTTTCTGATCAAAATAAGGACTCTAAGTTTACGGGAGGATAGTTGAGAGGGTATTTGGGCAGGGGTTTTCTAAGACAAATGGCTTAGAAGGTGTGATTTATAGATAAGGGGGAGTTCCCATTTATAAGAGGGGTAAGGGGTCACCTTATGAAAAACATAAAATATTATTTTATAATAAATTTATATTCAGTTTTTAATGGCTCAAAAGTTTATTATTTAATGAATAAGGTGGGGATAGATCGATGAAAACTCAACAAATAGGTTTTAGACACATTTAGGTAACCATTTTAACCTTATCATTTAGATTTAACTCTAAATTAAAAATATTTATCTTTTGTCGTGTGTTCTTGTATTCTTACACTATATGGTTAATAAACATACTATATAATTCCAATAAGACCCCAATTGGTTCATTAATGTCATATATATTATTATATTAGTCTTTTTTCCTAACCTTATATTTTTAAAACCATTATAACAATTAGTATTATAATATTTGTTTTAAAAACAATTTTATATCTATTTTGAAACTATTTGGTATTTGTTTTTTTTAAATAATTAAAACATGATTATTTCAGAAAAATTATTGAATAAATAATAAAATGTCATATGAACCTATAAAATTCTTGGATGTCATATAAACATTGAAATTATATTTATTTTAATATTTATAATACAATTTTTTTGATTTTTTCATGAATAAGTTAATTATTCCATCACCTTTGTGTCATAGATACATTTATTTATATAATGTCTAAAAATTATAAATAAAACCACATGATGTAGGAATTTTTTTATCTTTCTAATTAAAATTTATAATGGAATTTATCTTATGTAAAAACCAATAATAAAAATGTTTTAGTTATTAAACATTTATTTTAACTCTTATACCTCTTCTCCGAATTTAATGATAATAAATTTCCTAATCTAATCCAAGCGGACATAAATGAAAATATTTTATTTCTAGGGTTGTTTTTGGTCAAGATAAACTTGTCCAATAGAATTAAGACATGTGTGAGGGTAATATTAATATCATTTTTATCCTTAATTACCCTATTTACTTTTTACTGTGGTAAATAAAAGTTAAAAGTTACTATTCGCCAAAAAACATTTTCATCTCATTGAACCACATAATACTCCTTGATATTAACCGTGTCTTTAGGATTTTCTAAAATCATCTCACATAAGCAGTAAAATTATGTTTTATGTGAATTCGCAAATGATCCTATGAGGTGGGTAAAAGATGGTAAAAAGTTCAATAAAACATTATATATATCTAAAATTATTATAAATTGACTCCAATGTATTAAATTGAATTTATATTGGTATTATGTATCTATTTTGACATAAAATAAATTTAAACAAAATAAATTATTATTTAAATAAAAAGATGGTTTTAAATAATAACTCAGTGTTTTTCACTATTCATAAAAAATTGAACGTTTTCAGAATAATAACAAAAAAGTAACCCTAGGATAATTTCGATATTCCAAATCCAAAAATGAGGTCTATTTTACCAATTTGATAACATAGAAGTTTAATTTATTTATTTAATATTAATTCCTGTTGTCAAAACTAAAAGTGTGTTTTTAAGAAACAATAATTATAAAAAGATTGACACTTGTTTATGTTTGGTTTAAATGTGAAATTATGTACGATGACCAACATTGGATTAAATGGTAAAAATATATTCTATATATAATTTAAAACCACTCAAATTAAAAATTTATCATTATTAATGATTTCAATTAAAAATGTTGTTTTTAATAAAAATTTAGTAATTTTCAATATTCCTCAAAATATGAAAGTTATCAGAAAAACACCAAAAATTTATTAGAACTAAATTATTATGTACCAATTTTAAAAAAAAATTATGTTGCCTATTTGAATATATAAAAGATTCAAATATTGGATTTAAAAAGGCTTCTCCATTAAAAGGCGATAAAATTGCATTTTTTTTAAAATACATATTTTATCTGAAAAAATGTATTTGTTCTTTCATTGTGTCTAAGAAACTCATTATATGGATTCTAAAATTATAAGGATTATATATATAGTTCAATATTCAGTTAATAATTTTCATAACATCTTTTTAACGGCTAGTTTGGTAAGTCATGGTGCGCTAGAACTCATTGTTGCGTGTAGTGGAAGTTAATGAATTACTTTGAGGAAATAGCGTACTATGAAATGTTGGGGTGTTACATTCATCCCTCCTTCAATAAATTTTGTCCTCTCAATTTGAAATTATATTTCGAAAATTAAAGGTTGAAAATAGAAAATACCTTTGGGAAATCCCACATCAGAAATTAGGTTAACAAAATTTAGTCTTAATAAGTGGAAAAGTGAAAGGAATGGGTCACCACCTAATTATGATCTAGATTAAGAGAACATTGGTGGAAATTAGAGACATATATTTGGAGGAAAAACATAAATATTTATAGAGAGTGATTCAGGTCATCAATTACAAAAAATTGTAGAATTGTGGGACTCAAAGCCACCAATCTATGATGATTTGAAATACCATCAATTCAACAAAACATATGGTATTTGGATAACAAATTTTTGGTTTTAAGATGCCTTACCTAATGTTTAAGAATTTATTTCTTCATAGAATAAGAGAATAATATATATATATATATACTTGACAAGTAGAGTTCCATCCTTTTACTAAATTCTACCATTAACTCATCTTTCACTCTAAAGGATAATTGCACTAAAAAATTTTATTTATCATATTCATATAGGGTTCCAAAAATGAATTTATAATTCATATAACATACCCTTTAAAACTAAATTATTCAATCTAGGACATCACACGGTTCAGGGGTAGGTGAAACACCCATGTCGCCCTTCGGTTGTGGGTTCAAGTCTCGTGGCCTTGCCGGACGCGACGGGTTGCCGCCCGACTTAGAGGTTGTCCTTTTTATGGCAATCCAAAAATAATATCAAACTAGACATATCCAAAATATTTCTATCCAAACTCACAGAACAAAATTTATAAGAAAGTTAAACACAATGAAGATCCTTTTTTCCGCGTAACAACATGTGAACACCTTCATCATGTATTCTTTTAAAACACTAAAACATTCTAAATTACCAAAAAACCTTATTTATTACATTCATGATCCCTTATTCATTATTGAATACTGGATATACTCCTTCTATCAAAAAATGTTTTAAACTCCAACAACGATGGAATATAAAAATCATTAATCAGTTTCAAGGTAATCAAGAATATCCAATATAATTTATCCAAATCAATCATGTATTATTCCAAAATCACTACCTTGGTATCAGAACCAAATTATGGTTTATATTTCTCTCAACCATTTATTTTACAATATGTTTAACTCGTTATAGAGTCACATTTCTTAGTACAATAAAATCTCAAATCCTCAATGAAATAGTATTGCAGTATAATCCTTATTTATTTCCAGTACATCATTGATAAAACACTTCAATGAAATAATTCCAAAATAACAACATAAGAACACTAGTCATTCCTCTTCATCTGTGGTAGTATCATAACATGATTATTATCCAATAGAATCATTTTCGGCATAGTTGGATTACTGGGACATTGGTTCGCGTAGTGTCCAAACGCCTTGCAGATGAAGCATTGTACATTTGAAACCCTTTTATTACCCTTGCAGTCATGTACTTAGTGTACTTTTTCTTCACACTGATAACATACTACCATTCCATTTAAGAATTTTCCATGGTGATTCTTTCCACAGTTATCACATATTGGAAAATCCTTCTTTACCTTTTTCCCTTTATCTTCCCTTCTCTCTACCATCATATCCTTCTCTGGATTTCCTTCAAAGCCATAGGACACCGAGAATTATTTACTTACCTTATCAACACATTATACTATTTCTTCATATGATGATAATATGTGGGAGACTATTTCCCTTCTAAATTCTGTCTTAAGACCATGAACGGTATAATATTTCTTACTCTTTGGATCATTCATAGTTATTGAGTTCCCATTCCTTCTACTGGGTGCCATTTCTAAACAATGGAATACTCAAGATTAGATTATGAATAGAAGTACCTAATCCCAAATTTGTAAAACACTTAACATAAATTAAACAGTTTGTGGATATGATCCATAATCATAAAAATGCCTTCTCTCAGGAAGTATATACTCATAAACCCATCATAATTTTATGTAAACAAAATGAGAATTATCCTAAGCATATCCCTCAGGAGTTTCGTAACCAAGAGTGCAACAAGGACCATTGTCGTGAACCAGTTCCCGTTCGTGTCTAGATCAAAGTGGTGTTTTCGGGATTTACCACTAGGAACATATGTGCTAGATCCGCCTCTACCTGCTCTTATCTACACATATATGTATTTCGTGGAAAAACTCACAAAATATCATCAATACGAAAATTTTATGAAGTTCTTCTATAATAATCCTCAAATTTTATCTTAGGGCTATGTTATCTAATCAGAGTTTATCTAAATATAGTTTCCAAGGATATTGATAAACGTCCTCTAAAAAAATTGTAATGCCCCGACCCCTGTTACTCAAAGTCGGTGTAATATTTTAATACCTTGGCATGATTACAATGAATCAAGTCCCAATGTACCGATTGGTTTAACAGTCTTGGAAAATATATTACATACATGAATGTTAAATTACACTTCATAACATACAAAAAATCATAAATAATCCCTCACGAACGCCATTATTCCCTTGGATTAACCATGCATGTCAATCACAATACACTTCTTGGAATCCTGGGAAAAAACAAAACATAGATTGGGGTGAGCTCAGATGCTCAGTAAGGATAAAAATACAGCTGAAACATTTATAAATAAGTATAAACATTTAAGGGAACATTCAAATAAAACAAAATCCTTTTACTTGAACTTCATCATAATATGGAAAAGATAAAATGAATTAATGACATTTAATTATTCACATGGATATTCTATTAATCTAATAATCACATACATTATCAACAACCACTTTCTCAATAATGGAATTCATAATGCTGAACATTATTTTCTATGTCATGGCCTCGTCCAAAGACCTATGGGAAAACAGTAACTGGAACCCAACCCGGAGAGCCTCTGTAACCGGACTCCATCCCGGAGTTCCTATAATAAACAGACACCAACCCGGAGTGCCTCTAATAACCGGACACCAACCCAGAGTGCCTTTATTAACAGGAAACCAACTCGGAGTGCCTCTAATAACCAGGCACCCACCCGGAGTGCCTCTAATAACCAGAAACCAACCCAGAGGGTATGCTATAACCGGACCCCAACCAAGTACTTACTAGTCAAACACATTAATATTAATAAGATGATGAAATATAACATAGACATTTATATTAAAACTATCATAAGAAATGCCAAAACCTTAATCATAAGCCATTAATGGCATAAAAATGACTCATCCATAGTAAAACATTTCAAAAAACATTAAAAACAATATGTAATATTTGTATCATAATAAATCCACTTCAAACAAGTGTAATATTTATCAAAGGATGTTGACATAGATGAAATCAAAACTATTTGAGAGAAATATCTCTTTTTCTCAAATCATTTGAATGTAACATAATTATAAATGAAATATTTACTTTGAAAATATTCTTATAAGATTCTAAGGGAATCTTAAAAGATTTTATAACAGCGAAAAATAGCCGCACCCACCGTATAAGTTAAAAAGAAGACATTCTTACCGTAATTCTTTCGAAATGGTAAAAATTACCTTTTTTGGAAAACGACAGAAAGATTCCTTTATAAACATCTTATAAAAAGTAAAAAAGGGTATAAATGACTTTAACCCACATTCAGTAAAATAGTAATATTGTTTTGAAATACACTTTTAAGAAACATGAATATGGATGATAAATTGGTCCTAGTAGATAATTACGTATAAGGAACCTCATATAATGAAGAGATTGTGAAATAAACCCTTACCAATTTGATAACATACGAAACATACAACCCATGAAAGTGGTATAATACAATGAATATGTAAGTAAACATAAATTAAAGTTTATTACATAAATAATACAAATATGGGTAGTACATACACCACCCAAAAGGTAATAGTGGCAATATGGCATGAATCTCATGGGAATAAGGAATGAGATGAAAACCCCTTACCTTGCACTTTCCTTTAGTCGAGGGTATATTTAGCATCTTGTATGAAGCCTATAGTATGTTATTAAATTATACCATAACCATATTAATATTTATGATAAAATAAATTATTCATTTATGACTTTATACTACCCATTTAATAATAACTTCTATGTTATATTAATATTTCGGGTAATAATAGATTTCTTTGTTGTACATTTTTTTACTTGTTACTCTTGATTATATCACATAGATCTTGATTTAAATACTTCTAGAATATAAAACATGATTTATTTATCTTATATATTTAGAATATATAAATTTATAAGAGACTTATATATGAAATGGAAAACACCGTTTATGGAGACGGTAGTTCGTAAGTACGCATAAACGCTGTTTCCGTTTTCATATAGTATTGAACGGAAGTAAGTGAATAAGATATATGTAAGTACATAAATACTTATATATATAAATATATATATCTCCAGTATCATTATTATGTCATATATTACATACTTATTAGTAGTATATATTTTTATAATCGTCAATGAATGGTGAACTAGGAAATGAATATCATCGCGTCATGGAGACGGTAATCCGCACGTACGCACGAGCGAAAATATCAATATATTGATATTATTATAATATATAGTTGGATGGCATATAATATATAAATAATCCTTATCATTTTATATTTATCAAATACACATCATTATTATACCCATCCAAATAATAAATTATTTAATTACAATTACACCACAATGTGGAGATGGTAAACTGTACGTACGTACGTATGGTGACATGTCATTCAATGAGTGGATAGAATAATGAATTTGGTGGTACCATAATTATAATAAAATCACAGTATATAGAAAATACTGGAGTTATTATTTTATAATCGAAACAACAAAGAGAAATGAAGTGGAAGAAGAAAGGAACATGAATGAGGGTGGTGAAATCATTACCTCTTTTTCGGGTTATTCCTTTTGATTTGATCCAAAGGGCTCCTTATGTTGGAATTATGATCAAAATAAGGCATCTATGTTGAATTTATGATAGTTTACAGGGTATTTGGGCAGGGGATGGCCAAGCCAAATAGCTTAGAAGGTGTGAATTAGATAGTAGGGGGAGTTCCCTTTTATAAGAAGGGTGAGGGGAACCTTATAAAAAACATAAAATATTATTTTATAATAAATTAATATTCTGTTTCTAATGGATACAATGTTTATTATTTAAATTATAAGGTCGTGATATGTCTAAAACAACTCATCCAATAGGTTTTAGACAAATTTAGGTTTCAATTGTAACTTTATCATTTAGATTTAACTATAAATTAAATAATTTAACTTTTACCGTGTCTTCTTGTATTCATACACTATATGGTTAATAAAATTACCATATACTACCAATAGCACCCCAATTGGTTTAGTAATGTCATATATATTATTATATATGTATTTTTGCAGAACAGTAGATTTTTAGGACCATTATATCAATTAATAATATAATATTTGTTTTAAAACCCATTTTATGTCAATTTTGAAAATATTTGGTATTTGTTTTTTGTTAAAATAATAACAACATTATTACTTCACAAAAAATACATTAAATAAATCATAACATTCCATATTCACCTAGAAAATTCGTTTATGTCATAAAAACTTTGAAATTATTTTTATTTTAATATTTATTATACCATTTATTTGATTCTTTCATGAATAAGGTAATTACTGCATCATCATTGTGTCATAAATAAATAAATTTATTTAATGTTTAAAAATTATAAATAAAATACCATGTTGTTGGAATGATTTTTAGCTTTCTAATTAATATTTATAATAGAATTTATCCTATGTAAAACCCTATTTTAAAAATGTTTAAGTTATTAAACATTGATTTTAACTCGTTTTACTCTTCTTTGAATTAATTATTAATAAATTCCCTAATCTAATCCAAGTGGACCTAAATGATAATATTTTATTCCTAAGGTTGTTTCTGGTTGAGATAAACTTGTCCAATAAAATTACGACATGTGTGATGGTAAAAGTAATATCATTTTTACCCTTAATTACCCTTTTTACTTTTAACTATGGTAAATAAAAGTAAAAAGTTACTATTCACAAAAAATTATTTCCATCTCATTGAACCAAATTTTACTCCTAGATATTAACCTTGTCTCTCGAATTTTTGATATTTAGCTCACATAAGCGGTAAAATTATGTTTTATGTGAATTTGCAAAAGCTCCTAGGAGCTAGGAGCTGGGTTCATCTCATTGAACCACATTTTACTCCAAGGATAATTATGATATTCCAAATCAAGAAATTATTTATATTTTACCAAATTCAAATCATATAATTTTCATTTATTAATTAAAAATTAATTTCTATTGTCCAAACCAAAAGTGTGTTTTTCAGAAACAATAACTATCAAAAGATTGACACTTGTTTATGTCCAGTTTAAATGTGAAATGATGTCCAATGACAAAAATTTGATTAAATTGTAAAAATATGTTATAAATATAATTTGAAACCACTCAAATTTAAAGTTTATCACTATTATTTATTTCAATTACAAAAGTTGTTTTTAATTAAAATTTAGTAATTTTCACTATTCATCAAATTATAAATGTTTTCAAAAAAACACCGAAATTTTATTGAAACTAAATTCTAATGTCCCCATTCTAAAAAAGAAGTTTATGTTGGGAAACTGAATATATAAAAGTTTCATATAGTGGATTTAATAAGGCTTCTCCAGTAAAAGGCAGTATAATTTAATTTTTTTAAAAATACCTATTTTATCTGAAAAAAAGTACTTGTTCTTACATTATGTCTAAGAAATTCATTATATGGATTCTAAAATTATAAGGATTATATATATAGTTCAATATTCCGTTAATACTATTCATAACTTCTTTTGAACGACTAGTTCGGTATGTCATGGTGTGCTAGAAATCTGTGTTGCGTGTATTGCAAGTTATTGAAATATTTCAAAAAAATAACGTACTATGAAATCTTGGGGTGTTACATTATGTTATGATTTTTAGTATTGTTGATGATATGGGAGAGGATCTAGAGCGGTTTCTGTTGTGCTTTCTTTATATTTGTGATGTTATTATTTCTAGGTCGATTTCATCAAAACCCGAAAGGTATGTGGCTTCCCTCATGATACCACAGGTTTAGAACTATTGGTCTTGGTTGAAATTATTTTTCATTTATTGAAATTATTTGTTAATATGATATGATAAATATTGGTGGAAACCCATTGGGTGAATATTTTTTGATTTTTTTGGGAAATATGATATTATTTAAAGAGGGGTTTTGTTGCTTGATTTATGAATGTGGATTTTAAAATGGGTTTCTTGGCTTGGATTATGAAAATGGATTGTGAAAATGGTGTTCAATAAAAATTTTGTTTATTGAAATTTGGATTTTCCTGGATGGTTCTCCAATAGTTATTTGAATATGAAAAGGATATAGGCATGTTATTGTGGCCTTGGTGTATTATGGTATTGGTTATTGGCTTCTTCATGGTATGTTTTTTTCTTGGAATGATGTGAAGTGGGTGGGATGCACAACTATAAAAATAGGACGGAGAGTGTATGGAAGGGCCCCCATCAAGGATTAGTGGATGAGAAGTACTAATTGATTGGGGAGGTAGTAAACTTGTTTGGACAGGAAGTACCACCATGTGTGTTTTCATTGTTGTGTGTTGCTATTGAAGATGGGAATGGTTGTGATAGTGTGGAAATGAAAAGGGTGTCTGGGCATGGTTGGGTTTGGATTGGGGTAAAATTTTCACTATTTTTTAATAAATTGTTTTATATTATTGTTCTAATGGTTTTATCCTTATGGCATGTGTAGGGAAGTCAATTGGGGAAACCCTACTGAGTATTTTTTCTCATCCTATTCTTTAAAACGTGGGTGCTTTTTTAGATTTTGTATTCCAAGACACATGTCAGGGTTAACATCACATTTTTCTAGTGGATACTCATGATTCAGGTGTGGTGTGTTTGTTCTTGGAGCATGGAGAATGTTGTGGGGTTCGGAAGCATGTCATGGTCTCATTTTGGTTTTGTAATTTAGTCTTCTACTAGGTACTCTAATTATATTTATTGAGGTTATTATATTGATCATATTTTCATGTTGTGTTGTAAGAATTTGTTAACATAAATCATGAAGTGTTGGTTGTTATGAGTTTTTTGGTTTATTGGTTTTATTATAATGGAGAAATTGTCCCCCAATTGTTCTTGAATCCCTCTACTTTAATTTCCATCCTTGGCCCCGTGGGAACATTTCTCAAGGCCTAGTAGTATTCTTCCACCCTTTCAAGCCAATGGGATGGGGAGTGATGTTACATTTTTTGTAATGAAATTTTTATAAACAAATATGTATATTAAATATAGGGCTGTTATTATATCATAATAGTTTAATCATTGGTGTAGATAAAGAAAGAAGTAAAATAAAAAAATTAGTAGAAGAATGTTTCCTTTTATTCGTGTATCCTTTCATATGTATGTAAAAAATCCTTCCATGAATGGATTTATAATGAAAATAAGGATTATAGGACGAGGTGATGGAACTTATTTGGTTTGTTTTTTTCTAAACCAAAAGTTCATGAATGTGTGATGAATAATGGATAAAGTGTGAACTTTTATAGGTGAAGTTAGTGGAATAGTTGTAATTGGTGTTTGAAAATATTCCATCATACCAACTTTTTTATCATGCTAAAAGGCCCAAAAATTGAAGAATCTACGAAATAAATTAGATAATGTCGAAATATTCCCATAAAATTGGGGGATAAAAGGATGGTATGTTATTTTTATCCATTTTATTCTTAGATTAACACCCGATAAATCATTTTTAACCTTAACTGATGTAATATATTTTTTCTGTCTAAAATATTCATTTTGGGAAGAAATTATGTCAATTATATTATATATTATAAATTTTTATAATTAAAAATATGGAATCTATTTCTCCAATGATTAATTTCCATAAGTGGAAAATATTAATATAATATTTTTCTCATAGGCAAGACTTGAGAACGCGTTTTTGATGAAGAAATGGTCAAATGTATACTATATTTTTATATCAATATTAAATATAAAAATATTATTAAAGCCTTAAATTGTATTAATTATTATATTATTGGACTTATTTTACGTTAAAAAAATATAATTTATTTTTATAATTAATTTGAACAAAAACAATGTTTTCAATTGAAAATCAATAGTTTTCACTATTCATCTACAAATGAATTATTTCAAAAAAATCCAAACAAATATCCCTAATAAAATATCGATATTATGATTTCAAAAATTATTTTCATTTTATCAAATAAATTGTATAAATTACATTAAAATTAATTTAAAAATATGGTTGGAATGCTCAACAAAATTGTCTTTTAGAAAAATAATATTCAAAAAAGGAAATTTTTTTGTATAAATGAATATTACTTTATTTATAATAAATATATAAAAATAATTATAATGATTTAGTTATTACTATTCATAAAAATAGTTTAACTGATAGTTATTAATTTTATAATATATAATGATTAATTTCAACATATGGTTGTGTGTTCTACAAGGTTTTGAAGAGGTTAAATGCCACATCCATGTCTTCTTTTAAAGTAATGTTTATTTAATTATCATCCTTGCTTTGTTTTTGGGGTCATTAAGGCATTTTTGTGGAAATGGTGGGTTTTCAAAATTTGGTCTAAACCATGAGCCCATTTGATGATTTAAAAATAAATTTTGATTCTTTTATAACTCCTTCATTTTTCTACATTTTAAACTCATTCCACATCCAGATGGGAATATATAAGTATATTAAAACCATAATATCCATTTGTACCACATATTAGTCAATAAAAAAGTTTGATTACGTTTTTTTATTAAGGTGATGGCTCAGCCTGAAAGCCCATTTTTTTAAGTATTTTTTTATCATATAATTTCTCATTAAATTTTTATGATTTTTCAGTGATTGCAACTCTCACCAGAGACCACCTACCCCAAGCGCACCCCCAATATATCCTACCCTATATTGGAGCTCAATTGAATTGCTATTTGGGAGGAAACTTCTCTGGATTTAAAAAATCACCCAAATTTGATGAAATAAATTGATCCATTCATAAATAGTTATATTTAATCTCCTTTTCTCTTTTTTTAGTTTTTACATGACCCACACAGCCTTATTCGAACCTCAATTTAATTTATGGTTGTTTTAAAATTATGATACAAGTGTAGTTGGGTCATTTTCTTCAAGATTTATTTGGTTAACCAATTCTTACTTAATTTCCTTCCTTATACATATAGTTTCCTCAAAATTTCATGAATTTATAGAGTGTCTAAGAGTTAGGGTTTAAACCTAGGGTTTGATTTGGGGACTTTATGGTGAAATATTATGGTTTAGGGTTCGTTTTCACTTCCTTGTGGTGTACCTAAGGTGTGATGGAGGTTTCACACCAATATTCAAGGGGTTTGACTCAAAAGGTACGTGGTTCCATGTGTATGAAATTTTTGATGAGTTAAGTTTCTTGATTTATTGATTTTAATGTTCCTCATATACAACTTGTATTGTGAAAATCATTTTAGATGTATTTTCTTAAGCGTTTAATTTTATTATTGTAGTCCGGCTTGATATTAGGTGATTTTCATAGGTGACTCTTGGGGAAATGTTTGGGTGTATTTTATGACACATGAATGTGAATTTCTAGTGTTCAAAGGGGAAAAAATTTCTACTTCATAATTCCACAGTGTATTTTGGGCCATGAAATTTGGTTTTTGAATGGGTCAACAGTGTAAAACCATGTTGTACATTATTGGAGTGATTTATGAACATGTGGGTTATTGTTGTGTGTCATTTGTAGTGTTAATTGAGGTACCTATATAACACATGGGGGTATTTTAATAAATTTTGTTTCGGAAGCCAATTCTGTTATGGATTGGTATTGGTGTGATTTTGGAATTGAATGTTGGATTTCAAATGGGTTTCGTGTGATAAGTATAGTTACAACACATGTGGTAGTTTTATGAAAATTGTGAATTTTTTTTGGAAAAATAATGTGGGAAAAAGGGTTTATATGTAATGTATTATGGGTGTGTTGACCTAATATGGGTTTTTGAATTGTAATGTGGTTATTTAAGATGTCAAATATATATTTAGAATGTTTAATTAAGTGCTGAAATGTTTAAGAAAATGGAATGAGAGCGGAAAAACATTTTTATTTGCTATTTTGTGTGAGTGTGTTGTGAAAAAATGAATTTTGTTGATGAAATAAGTATTATTTGATATTTGAGTGGTCTTTTATGTGGTTTATAATGTCTTGTAATGGTTGTATAAATTTTTTTAAATGATTTTAGGATGTGTTAAAGAAATATGAAAAGTGTTTTGGGATATTTTTTGCTTGAGTATGAATTCAAAATTCATTTCAATGAAAAAGATTATTTTTTTGACCTGTGTTGTGTACATGTGGGTTGTTTGTGAAATTGTGACGTGGAAATGATATTTTCATGTGAAAATTATATTTCTTAACTAGTTGAACTTGTTTGGGCACAAGGGGAAACCCGAGTATCTAGGTGGGTGGATGTGTACTAGTATGCTAGTGAATCTGTGTGGTTTGGCCTCAGTTTCACATAGTATGATGGACACATACAACCCTTACAAAACTATAATGATGATTATTTTGGAAAACAAGGTTATGGGTAAATTCCTTACATGTGGCACATGCATTATAACAAATATTGTGGGGGTTACTCTCACTGAGATACGAGGTACCTAGGACCCTCAATGAGCTAGTTCCTAGGGGTTATTTCCTATTTCTTGTTCTCATTAGAATATTTTTGCGTACCATTGGAATATTGTATTTTTGGATATAGTATTAATTACTATTGAAATTATTTTTTAAAGTGCAGATTCTTATTGATAGCCGACTTCAGAACAATTTTTATTTTCATGTAGCATCTTTTAGAAATTGCAACTTGCATTTCTAATTTATGAAAACATTCATAATTATCATCTTGGAATTTTTATCACATGGAAGCTCATAGTGGTGGTATCCAATTAAAAATTGGCTCACACTATACTTACGTCTTTCTGTGTAAGTATACATGGTTAATTTTTTTGTCGTCGGTTGGGTATAGTTTTTAGTGAAAGTGGTTTTTAGTTTCTAGAAGGTCCTATATAGTGAAGTATTATGGAGATGGATTGTGGGTTGTACCACTTTCCCTGTGGTTTCATTGGATATTTCCTTTTTGTTTTGAGCATTTGTTATAATCTTGGTGAGTATTTCCATACTCTATAATTTAGTTCTTACTTTTTGTAAAATAATGTTTTGTTTAAAATATCTAGATTCAAATTATTGGATTCATTTGTTGTTTTTAGTTTATAAACTCAGGTAAATTGTTCCCAATTATCATTTTATAATACCCGAACACGTGTTCTAATCCATGGGAATCAAGAACACCTTTCGGGCCTTGTCACAGTCTAGGCTTGGAACTAGTTTTGGTGGCGACCAGATTTGGTTCATGAAAAAATGGTATCCAAATGGGGATCAAAATTACTCTTTAGGTCATGTTATTTTGGGAAGATATGGGATAGTCTAGTGTTATGATTTTTGAGACTTGGTATTCCAGTTATGGGGAGTGTTCCTGATCACCAGACCTCGTGACAGTATTCAGGTTTCCAGGGGAAGTCGGGTTTTATCCATGTCCGTTGGTTTTCATGGTTTGATAATGATTAGGTAAAATGAATAGAGAGTTAGGTTAATTGTATCAGTGAGCTCGTAGGGCCTAGAAAGCCATGTGGAGAAAGGGATACTCCCTAGAACACATTATATGAAGGCAAGGTGATTAGAATATGGCCACTAACCATATGTCCAAGTCACCCACTGAAACTACTTTCCTCTTGCATTGTTTTTTGTTATATAGTTTTGAAATCTTGTAAAATTTGTTTTATGGTGCATTGGTTTTAAGAAGTATAATGTTTTAGTGAAATGACTCTAAAATAAAGAGGTAATGGTTAGATTAAAGAAATGATGGAACTGAATTTTCAGAATTATTTTGAATTTAAAAATTGCATGCTTACACCTCTTTTGAATGCATGATCTATATTGATGTTGGTTTTGAAAAAGTGTTTCCAAAAGAGATTTATATATAATCAAAGGGTGTTTTAATGGGTTGATATGATTTGAATTTGAAGTTAAAAACATGAAAGTGAGTTATTATCTAATTGTTTTTATAATTATGAAATGTTTTGTAAGATAAGAATTGGTATTTTTATATCGTGGTTAGCACTTTTGAGAAAAAAGATGTGTTGGATGATTGTTTTTATTTAGAAAAGTAGAATGAATTATTGTGTTTAACATTTGTACATCCATGAGAGACCACATCCATTGGGACATATGGGTTGATGGATAGTTGATGGAATGACTGGATGAGTTCTGGGATGGATATGAGGAGTGTTCTTAGTGTGGCAGAGAAACATGCATATGTGAGGCCCATGGGGTACCATTGGTGGATACGCTAAATGCTAAACTGTTTAATTTAAAAGAATTTTTTTTAAATATAAACATGATGTCTTGTTGAATTATTTTGTTTGGTATATATTTTTTTTGAAAATGTAGATATTTTGGGATGTTTTGATTCCATGAACCCGTCCGGTTCGAACTGTGTTTTGGGTTTTGATTGGTCAGTTAGTTGGTAAGATGGGCCAGTTAGTAGTATCCATTGAGATCTGTTTCGGGGCACCATTATGGTGGTTCCCATCGTAGGATTCAATCTAGGTTTTGGCATGTCTTGACCAATGTACTAGCTTGGTTGGGTCCTTGGGTTCTCTTGTTATATTACGTAATCCCCCACTAAGGGTTAATACACAACTGAAGTACAACCCATATTTTTCCTCCATGGAAAAATCCTCCAACAGGTCAATATAAGGAATACTTTATTGATATTTGTTTATTGATTCTACATCTATTACTTTCGTTGATTTTTTTATACTCTTGTAGTGGGCGAGTTTTCATGGAAGGTTGAAAAAGTACTTATACTCTTACGATTTTTGATTTGTATAATGTGGAAGTGGTCTAGGGTCATTATTGTGGATGTGTGTCTAGATGGTTTATAAGAAGAGCTCTTAGTTCATCATAGTTTCTATTATGTAATAATTCTTATTAAACCGCCAGTTTTGGGAATTTTTTCACGAGAGCCTATGGTGGACACTTTCTGGACATCTGTGTTGTTTAAGGGTTTGGCATAAGGTCACATTCCATGTAATGTTTATATCCATCATAATGGTCATTTTTGGTGATGCCTTGTGTTTTCATGAGCTCGTTTAACTGTAAAGGTGAATGTTGTGAAATCCTCTGAGATTCACTATTATTTTGGGAATATTTCTCCCTTTTAAAAACATACAAAACCACTATTTCAAGGGAATGGGTTTATATGAATCCTTTCCTTATCTTGTTTCTCATGCAATGATACACGATTTGAAGTGTGTGAATCTTCTATAGCTTGATTCAGAAATTTTTTGTCTTAGGGTAATGTGAGCTTATAATTTGTTATGTCTTGGTAATCATATCGGGGTTGGTAGTGTAGTTGTTTGTATCACCAGAAGAAGTTCTACTCCTGTGGTATCCAAATCCTAACTACAATGTTGAAGATGATTCAATAATTTGAGCTTCAGCCATAGGTCCTGGAGAGAAGCTATCACATAGTTAGAGAAATCCCATGACCATTCAAACGCTTGTACGATGACTTATACTCAGTATGAATTATAGGATGAGTTTAAACTTCTAGTGTGGTTATATTGATTCAGTTGTTCTCATTTGGTGGTAGAGGTGGGAGGACCTCATTTCAATGTTTTAATAAGAGTTCATACATTCCCCTTCAGTTTTGACTAGGTATTTTGATTAAAGTTTGAATTTTTTCTAGATAGGATGATTGCACAGTTTGAGCATGGATAGTAGTTTCCATGCCACAGAAAACCATTTAGAAAGAAGGATCCCCATATTTAATGCATGGTTTCCCAAACTGTGTGGTCTAATAGTGTGGTTATCCCAACTCATTAAATTTTGGGGCCTATCTGTATCGGCCCATACTGATCGATTAATATGGTTGTTGTTTATGGTGGGGATACCCAATAAGAGACTTATATATGTTTTTGTAAAGGTCTGATGGAATTCTATGCCACCAACTGAAGAGTCCATTCATGATTCCCATATTAGTGTCCAGAATCAATCTCAAGAAAATTTAAGTTGACTTTTATGGAGGGGATCCAATTTTTGTCTCCGCATACTAGTAACTAAGATTGGTCCTTGGTCTTGGCCTGGCTGGAGATAGTATCATTTAGAGTTATGTAACTACCAACATCTTCCTGCTGTAAATTTTGGGTTTGGAGAGTGACCAATGATTTAGTTAAATTAATGTAAGTGTGAACTTGTTCATTGTTATTATTAATCTAGGTAGAATGATTGAGTATCTTTAATATATTGATTTAGGAGTTTCCTTTTGATTACAAAGACTTAATGTTCTTGATCATTTTATTAAATTGATCAATGTTTTGGTTTGTTAGAGTATTCCTTGCATAATTGATCACTGTAGGTGTTGTGGCTTTTTGGGGGTGGAATGTTTTAAGGTGGTGAGAATTGTCACATCCATGAATTCTTTTAATGTAATTTTACATTTATTTTCCATCCAATCTCTATTATAGGGGTTTCCATGCATTTTGGTTGATATGGTGGTTTTTTAAAATTTTGGCCAAACCATGACCCCTTTTCCAGATTACAAAATAATTTTTTTCATTTATAACTCTGTAATTTTTCTACATTTTACTCCCATTCCACTTTCGAATTGGAATACGCTGTTATATTAAAACCTCCATATCCATTTGGACCTCAAATGAATACATAATAATTAAGGATTTAGGTTTTTTTATTTATGGATTGGGCCAGACTGAAATCCCATTTACATCATTAAATATTTTTTTTAATTCTATAATATCATTTTCAATTTTTATGGTTTTTGGTGATTCAGAATCTCACATAATCCTCCTTAACAATGGTGCACCACCACTCTCTACTCCCCAAATCTGGAGCTCAATTGAATCGCAAATCTGGGATTAACATATCTAGATTTCACAAATCGTATAGATTTGAGGACGTAAATTATTCATTTCATAAATCCATTTATTTTTAACTATTTTTCTCCCATTCCAGTTCCTACATGACTTTATCAGTCTCATTATAACCTCACTTTCTTTTATAGTTGTTTTGAAATTCCGATACTTGTGTATTTGGGACGTTTTCTTCAAGATTTATTTTTGTAAGCGTTTCTATCTTCATTTTCATCCTTATCCTTATGGTTTCTTCCCAGTTTTATGAATTTATAGAGTTTCTAGAAGTTAGGATTCATACCTAGGGTTTTATTTGGGGTATTTTAGTGAAATCTTATGCTTTGGGTTTGTTTTCACTTCTTTGTGGTGCGATGGAGGGGCGGTTGAGGTTTCCCACGATGATTCAAGGGTTTTGACTCAAATGGTAGGTGGCTCCATGCTTAAGAAATTTCTGATGAGATATAATTCATGATTTAATGGTTTAAATGTTCCTCATATTCTTTTTTTCATGCATAAACCATTTTTGATGTGTTTTCTTAAGCATTTAATTTTATAGTTTCATTATGGCAAGAAATTGGGTGCTTTTCAATGGTGACTATTGTGTTAATGATTGGTATTATTTTATAAAACATGAACGAATTTTTTTTGTGTTTAATGGGGATTCCAAAACTAGTATTCAAATGCCTTAGTGTCATGTGGGACTTGGAATAGGGGTTTTTAATGGATTCTGGGGGTCAACCCATGTTGTCCTTCTTGGATGTGATTTATGAGAATGTGTTTTTTAATGTGTGTCTTATGTGGTGTTAATTGAGGTATTTTTATTACACATGGGAGTATTTTAATAAATGTTATTAGGGATTCGAATTTTGTTATGGATTGGTATTGGTATGATATCGGAATTGAATGAGTGATTTTAAATGGATTTTAAGTGTGATGCATATTTACACACCTTGGAAATGTTTTATGAAAATTGTGAATGTTTTTTTGGTTAATCAAAGTGGGAAAGGGGTTTATATGTACTAGTTTGTGGGAGTGTTTACCTAATATGTGTTATTGAAATATAATATAGTTATTTATGATGTCAAATAATTTTTCATAATGTTTTATAATGTGCTGAAATTTTATATCAAATGGATAGAGAGATGTGAAACATGTTTGTGGGATATTTCTGTGAGTGTGTTGTGCCAAAAATATTTATTTGTTGAAATATGTATTATATGATATATAAGTGTGCTTTTAGGTGAGTTATAATTACTTTGAATGGTTTTATAAAATTTTTAATGTATTTTTGGTAGTGTTAAAGAAATGTGAAAAGTGATGTGGGCTATTTTTGGTGTGAGAATGATTTATATTACATTTGAATGAAAAAGTGGATTTTGGGACTTGTGTGATGTACATGTGGGATGGTTGGTGAACTTTTGACATGGAAATGATATTTTAAAGTGTAATGTATATTTTTTAACTTATTGAACTAGTTTTAGCACAAGTGGAAACCTCAGTATCTTGGTAGATGGACGTGTACCAGTGTGCTAGTGAATCTGGGGGGTTTGGCCTTAGTTTCACTTAGCCAGATTTACGCTTACAACCCTATCTAAACTATGATGACGATGATTGGGGATAACTAGATTATGAGTATTTTCCCTTCTAGAGGCTCTTGCATGAAAAATATATATTTTAATGTTTACTCTCACTAAGATATGAGGTACCTCGGACCCAAAATGAGCTAGTGCCAAGATGTTATCTTCTATTGTTTCTTCTCCTTAGTTACTTTGTTATTAAAGTCAACATACATTATGCATGAATGGATAATTAGTTATTTTTGACATTATTTTTAAAATTATTAATTCTTAATGATTTCCTACTTGAAAACTGTTTTAATTTTTATGATGCATCTTTAAGAAATTGCAGCTAGCATTTACTGTTTATAAAAACATTAAAGCTTTTTATCTTTGAAAGTTTATCAGATAGTTTTTCTTAGTGGTGGTATCCTACTGGGCATTGGAGCACACCCTACGTAGTCTCTTGGGTGTATTTAGACATTATTATTTTTGTTCTCATGGGTTGGGTGTAGTATTTAGTTCAAGTGGTATGGGTTTCTAGAATGTCCTTTGTGGTGATGTCTTGTGGAGCTGGCTTGAGGGTGGGGCCCCATAACATATGGGTTCCTAGGCTGTTTACATTAGGTTATGTACCATTTTTAATGTCATGGTGAGTTTTTTTACGCAATGTAATTGTATTCTGAATTTTCGTATAAGAGTTTTTGGTTCGAAAAGTCATGATTCATTTTATTTGATCTTTTTGTTTTTAATGTTTATAAACATGGGTAAATCATTCCCAACTCACATTTTAAGTTATCAGGGCACTTGTTCCAGACCATGGGGATCATGAATACCCTTCAGGCCTGGTCAATGGTCGGTCTTTGCACTGGTTTTGGTGGGGACTGGATTTAGTTCGGTACATTAAATATAACAATATTTATTTACATGGTTATTTAAGCTCTCTGGTGCTTCTGTCAGATTATATTGAATTAAATTTTAATATTTTCATATATTGGGGTGTTACCTATCCTCTAAATAACACCATATTAAATTTATTACACCGATTTAAAAAAAATTGTGATATGTTTGAATTTTCTATAAAAAATACAATAAATATCATATTCTCATCAAAGTGGTCCAAAAGGCCATATATTCGTCCATTGAATTTTTTTTGGATATATAGTCATAAAATATAATTTAGGTAAGTATTTTAGTCATTAAATTGTTTTTATCAATTTATTATTAACCTAAATTACCCTATTTACATATTATGCTGGTAAAAAAATTATTGGGGTTACTATTTTTATTATCTAATAATATGATAAATATTTACTTAATATGTACTAATTTTTTTTAAAATAAGGAAGAAATTTTAAAAAATTCCGATCAGAAAAGTTCTTGAAATTATTTGAAATAAAAACAAGAAAAATTAATAAAAAGGAACAATTCAATTATAAATTATATAATCTTTTTACTAAATGTGGGTATAAAATAAATTGAAAAAGAATAATTGCATTATATTAAATAAAAATAATATAATTAAAAATTAAAACATATTAAAAAATAATTTTACGTCGTAAATACGATAAAATAATATATGGTGTTAAAAAAATCATTATTTTACACTATTCTGTGAAAAACATATATATTCATAAAATTCATAAAATTCATCATAAAATAATTTTTTCAGGATGAATTTAAAATTTAAATTTAAATTTTCTAATTAAAATTCTATAATTTTTAAATTTACTTTTTATATAAAATATTATACGAAATAAGTTTAATAAAATAATACCTTATTTATATTAATAATTACATAATATAATTATGATGAATATAAGTACATAATTCTTGAATACTAATAAATTCAAAAATAATTTATCATATCATTACACAAGTTATTATAATTTCAATCCGAACACAGACTTCAAAAAATATGATTAAAATAAAAGGAATGAAATTTTTTACATTAATTACAATGATATTTCTCCATGATATTCATTCATAGATTATATAATGTAGTGAAATCATTTTTTTTTTCTAATTTACATCACCACTATTCGTTATATGGAATATATGGGAAATATTCATTATAAAAAATCAATTATGAACATTTTTTGGGCTTTTTGATAAAAATTAGTTCTTAAATATTGATAATATAATGGTGTATCATCCTTTCATAACCATATTCATATAATATATTAACCCTTAATATCATTTATTACCAGTACTAATTTTCTAATACATACTAATGGTGAATTATAAGGATTTATCCATATTATGATTCATATATGTGTTTTAATTGACCCAAACTATAACATGTTGCTCTATAAAATGAGTAAGAGTTTATAGTTATATAAAATCAGTATAATTTTATTAAAAACATAATGATATTAATATAGCATTATTATATGGTAGAATAATATGTGAGGGTAATTTAAAATGTTAGATAAGAATATAGATAACTTGAAATCCTTTAAAATTGAGGATTTGGGCTTCATTATTAAAACTATAATATATAAAATAACATAGGAATTTTTAGAGAAAATGTATTGATATTATAGAGAAAACATAATTGTTTTAGTGGTTTTATAGGGGTATATGAGGGGTTCTTTTATAAGCATGTTTTATGATTAATATCAATGAATTAATATTTCTTGTGGTGTTTAGTTGTTATTTTAATATTATAATGGATATCAATAATACATTATTCAGAGAATTTTAGTGAGTATTATATTATAAAAAAATTTAAAAATTGGTTTTTGTTAATGTTTTTTCTTTCATCACATTGTTTAACCCTTTTATGCATATAATTTATTTTTACATAGATAAATTATTTTTATTCTTAATAAAATAAATTATCCTCACTACATAATGTACACATTCTGATTGATGAATTGGAATTCATTTTATCATATTAAATTTTTAAAACTGATAATTTTATATATTAAAATAAAAATTATTCTTTTTTAAACATTTTAATAGCAAAATAAACTTTTAAATGTAATGTATTTTTAATCATACTTTAAGTCAATTAATAATTAATAGTGTGTTTATAAATTTTTCCTAAACTAAATCAGTATTTTAGATTCATCATTTATATTTGATCAATTAAATTTATTAACATAATGAAACTCAACAAATAAAAAATTTTCCATTTGAAAAATAACATTTATTTATATCAAATAATTTAATGCAGATCAAATTAAAAGTCATTATTTATCTACAAAATTTTTAATTCTATTAGTCCATTTATATTTAATGATATATTTTAATTTTATTTATACATAAAATAATTATATATTGATAAAAACAATAATATATAGTGTATAAAAATACATCA
Source organism: Viscum album (assembly GCA_963277665.1). Taxonomy (NCBI): domain Eukaryota; kingdom Viridiplantae; phylum Streptophyta; class Magnoliopsida; order Santalales; family Viscaceae; genus Viscum; species Viscum album. Next base: position 606,615,856 of record OY728122.1, read on the forward strand.
TTACAATAAATTATTTTTAGAAAATCAATTTTTATATTTATTTTAATTTGAATAATTTTCAATTAAATTACATACCCATTGGATATATTGAATGACCATTCATCTAAAAGAAAATTTTTATCAACCACATTTCCAAACACCCTACTTACAATTCCCATATATATAATATCTATATTTCAGGTTTATATATATGCTTATAAACATTCATAGAATCATTCAACCAATTTATTTTCTTCTCATTTAAAACATCTATTATATTGGACATTATTTTCCAAATTTATATTAATATAATCTTAGGTACAATATTCCACAAAATAAGAGTGGGCATAAATTATATAACTTTAGTTTTTTTACTTATAACTTTATTACAATTGTAATTTTCCAATTTATTTTTCATATTTCATTCATATAATGAATTGATATTCATATTTTATATTAATATTCTATCTTAATATAATATATAATAGTTATTTCAAATATAGTTCTCTATGATAAACAATACATTGAAAAAAATACTTATTAAACTGTATAAAACATAGTAAAATCATCTAGTATTATATTATAACCCAAAAATAGAATTTTTCCCTTGATATTTAATATTCCTAATAGAAAAATTATTATACTTCAGATAATTATGAATTTCATTCCTAATATTACATTATCTATATGATAAAATATTTATACCATTTTCCCCTCATAATAGAGAACTTTTTCTAGTTATACAACCTATTATTTTATTATATGTTAATATTAATGTATGTATTTTCTTAAAAGTTATTCATGAAAAAAAATATGAATTTTCGAGAGGTCATATAGATGTTTGATATGATAATACACCATCCCATTGTAACTGAATATTTCAAAAGGGAAAATTTTTCTTTTGATAAATTCCCCATGAATCTCATAATTCACTTACAAGGAAATATTTAAACTACTACCTTGAATCCTACATAATACTCCAAATATATCTTATTATTATCATCATAGATCTTTTTTTTAATTCTAAATATTTTTAATGTGATTCTATATTAACATAATGTTCTCTATATATTTTAAAGAAAGATATGGTCCCAAAAGTTTACGATCTAAAACAAAATCCCCATATTTTATAGTTAAAAACCGCCTACAATAATAAATTACATGTGGTTTAATTTGAATGTTGAAATCATGAATATTGTTTCATGATAATTCTACCAGCAGAAGGTACTGATCATAGTAGTCCAAGATATCTATTGAAAAATATCATTGAATATCCACTAATTCTTGAATAGTGTTTATAGTTTTACCATATTAAGAATGATAATAAATATTATAGAATATCATGTCTATATTAAATTATAATAGAATAACTCTCTATAAATTCAAAATAATACTCAGATTTTGATGAAATAGAATGGTTTTTTTGTAATCCATCAAGACATAGGGCATCCTTAATTTTAATACTTTCCATTCAATCAATTATGTAATCATAATGAGTACTATTGAAATGTGACAATATTATACGGAAATAAACAATATGAAAAATAGAAATATGGAATTTATAACTATAGGGAAGATTTACAATTGAATATATCATAATGTTTTCCAATTTATATACTTGTATAAGTATTAATTTTATCATTCCCATTGACTCCATCATTCCTCATTAACATTCCAACACAACAAATATTGAGGTACACAATTTTCTAAAATCCCACCTCAGGGTATACCCATCAGAAATTATTCTTGACAACCATATACATTTTCATTTTCTAAGCTTGTATAGATGGTGATGATTTATTTCCATCATATAAAATCTCCTTTATTTACATAATTGTGGGAACAAATAGTTTTATTTAGATTCTTATAAATCATACATTGAAAAAAATTTAATTCTATAATGTTCCATGCATTGACCTATTACTCCATATCCTACTTTTGATACAAATTTATCATTACATTGATATAGAGTTTATATTTAACATATTAAAGATATATGCTTACCCTTTCCCTAATGATATCAAGGATTTTACTTCACAAATACAAGACTATTGTTCTCTTTCAATCGTTATCACGACTAAGGATGAATGAAAATTCTCTTTTAGATTATCAGAAATCAATTTTTCATTCTCATTTTTGTAATGTATCGATCATCATATTATTTAATAATTTCCAAAATTATACTTTTTTATATGATCAACTTATTCTATGTGAATATATATATTGTATCTTGTGATAATTATATAGTAAAACTTTTTACCATATATAGATTATGTTCTAATATATAATGAAAACATTAACATTGAAAACTAATCATTATGAAAAGGTAATTTTACTCATGAATATTTAGTTGATGTGAAGAATAATGTTTCACAATTACATTATAAACTGTTATTGATAAAAAACCGTTAGGTTTACTCCAAAAATTAATAATTCACTCTAAATACATTTAAAAAAATATAAATATGTTAATAACTTATTTCAATCCTTGTTAATATTTATTTTCTTTCACACTATTTATTTATTGTCATTAAATAAATATAATGTAGTTTTTTAAGATTATTTTCATCATCTGATGTTTGTAATATTGATTATTTTATACTTGTTACCCAATATCGATATTAGTACTCATAAATTAACAATAAGATCATCATTATAAGATGAGTCAATGTAGTGGAATATTTTTTATATTAATTATGTTTTACCCACCTAATTTAATGTAAATAATGTGAATTCTTCATGATAAAGGAATCTACGAAGAATATTTTTTATATAATTTAGTAATATCAATGGTTTTATTAATTTCCATCATTAATTTATTTTAAATCATTTAATAATAACATTTATTAAATAATTGGAAGAACCCAGATCTTTTTTTCTGGTATAGATCTTGATTTTGTGTGTTTTTGATAAAATTGGAGTTTCTAAAAAATTTAGAAGTACACATTGTGTACTTGGGAGTGTATGTCGTGTACCAGGTAGTCGTGCGTAGCTGTGTACTGGTATTGTACTTGTTGAGACATGGTCGTGTGAGTTCACCTCGAGACTATCTAAAGTGGTGGCTGGTTGAGGCTTGTTCACAATGTGTACATTAATTGAATACAACTTAAATGTTTTATTTTATTTGATATATCGGATTGGGGTCATGTCTAATCCCCAAAAACATCTTCTTCTTCTCATTTCCCGAATAGTAGCGTGTCGTACTACTGATTCTTCTTCGTACCACCTACCCGTCATTTGTTCTCCAAATCAAACTTATGTGGGTGTGTTGGAATCCCACTAGTGAGTTATTCCTTGTTCTAGATCCTATACTTCTGATTTTGTTTCTCTATCACCTTATTCGAGGATGAATGTTTTTGATGTTTTTGTATATCAATGACGTTATAGGCTGATTCAAATGCCAAATTACGGTAGAGTTCATTTTATAATGTCAAGGTATCTGGTGTTTTCCGTATTTAATATGTATTTTTGTTTTATATGCCAAGGTTATGATTACCCGGGTTTCAGGTATTTCATGATAAGGATATTGAACCCTATTATATTTTTCTTAGATTGATTTTTTATTAAGGGTTTTTTCTGTGATACAATATGAAATTACATATTTAGTAAACACACAATTTTTTAGTTTACATGTTTGAATGTTTAGGGCCATTTGGCCGAGGTTTCTTATAACACCAACCATGTTACCTTCACTTTCATGATATGATGGAATTGTTTTCCTTTTTATTCTTGTCAAATGCTTATGATATGCATTGGAATAGTTTATCCATTTAGTAGATGATCCTACTTGGGTCTTCTTGATATCGTTTATTCACAATTCAATTGCATAGGATGTGAGAACCTACTGTAGTTAGTTTATAGGGGGAATTGACATTGAGTTCTTCTTCCGAGTTTCTGTTATAATTTACTCTACAGTAGCATAGGGGGGATTGAAAGTGATTCCTCCCATAGAGTTTATGTAATTTACATTAGGAGACCAGAGGTGGAATTGATGTTGAGTTCTTCCCCATTGAATCGATTCTTATTATGGAAATATCATAGGGGGAATTGAAGATGATTTATTCCTTTGAGTGTCTTTTCTAATTTTATTGCATCATTTTTCTAGAGGGGATAGACTGTAAGAGCAACCCAGAGGGTTAATTTAAATATTCAATGTGATAACATCTATGCAAATCCAAAGCACTTGTTTACATTATGTCATGTTATGTAGTCTTCTAAGATACCAGTTTATGATGCTTACTTCATTAATTTTTGAACATTAAATGCTAATAAATGTAAATAAACATTGTACGATTTGGTTACTTTTGTGTACATCTTTTTTCATTGCATAATTTCCATTATTACATGGTATATATACTCACTAATAGTAGGGAATATATATTGTGGCGGTTTCCTTCTGGGATTTGACTCAAACCCTGTTTGGGTGATGCTTTTGGACCCAAACCGATTATATGGTTGTAGGTGTTGTTAAGGGAAATAACAATTATTCCTCAGGTATATGATTATTGTGGAGCTGGAGAGCATGAGGAAAAGATGAGGATTTTGATGTTGTTGAAGTTTATTTCTTTAATATGTTATTTTTTAGTACTCTATATCCAGCATTGTGACTTGTTTGGATGCTTTTCTAGATATATGTGACATGCATCATTTATATGTGTGATATGGTTTTCATTTACTTCTAGTATTCTATTTTTTACTTGTTTAATGTTATTATTTCTTCATCTAGTGTTTGTTATTTATTATTACACTATTCATACTCTGCCAACAAGGGTATTATTTCCCATAATCACACCCAAGATCCTCACTGTTAGTCGGCAGTGTTTGGTGTTCGGGGAAATGCACTTGATGTCATGTGACCAAAAAGGTGTGGGAAACCTTTGGGAGACAACAGAAAATGGGGCATTACAAATTGTTTTGAGAGGTGGTAATTTTCTTATATGTCTTAGTGTTTGGATCCTATATATAGGGATTGTATGGAATGGGTAGTTTTTAAAATGTTGTGTCTGAGAGTAGCTAACTCGTGCATAGGGAAAAGCCAATTTACCTCAGTTATTGAAATTTATCTAGTTTTTATGTTATAAAAGATGATTTGATTTCATTGTTGGGAAATTCAATTGTTTTGTGTTGTTATAGTCGATATTATTGAGGATCTATTAATTTTTAAACATAATTAGATGAAGGTATTCCATCTCATTCAACATATAGTCACTTGATAGGGATCACATGTCATGAATTCTTGTCATGCCATTTAGGGTGCACTACTGATTGAATGTTGTTGTGATAGATGTTGTTATAGATATGCATGTTTTGGTGATAGATGACTCGATAAAATATATATTATTTTGATAAGGTATCAGGATATGTATTGTTTCCTTTGGATGGATGAGAAGCTTTGGTCCCTAATGTACTGTGGGCCCTTATGGTTTGGAATTTGGTTGATCATGTTTGAACATTAACTAAATTTTATATTGTTTCAACGTGAAAATGGATGTCAAACATTGATTTTTGATACTATGGTCTGTAAGGGGTCATTTTTTTCATTCCATGGGCAAAGTTTTATGTTTTTAAGGGTTATGGGGATTTTTCAAAGGTCTTCTCTCTAGAACCCCACACAACACGGTGTGTGGTGTTATCAATACATGCTATGTTTTTTTTGTTATGGAAGAATCTACTTTTCATACATATAAATCATGTAGTATATGTACACAATGTATAATCATTGATTATGTGACAAACATTAGGAGAAAATGCATCGGGGTTTTGAAGCATGGGTAGAACATGCTTTGAACTAGGAGTATAGGCCATGCCAATGATGCCATGTATCTGGTTGTGTGACTAATATCATGGTTGGATGAATTTCGGGCATTACACATTGTGTCCATCTTGAACATGCCATGTAGAGTCGACCGTGTCTCCAAAATTGTGTGTAAAGAATATTGGCGGTTGGAACATATGTGGTACATTCCATTTTTATGTTGAACACACCATTTAGTGTTACCTATAAGAAAACTGTGTGTATAGAAATGTAGAGGTACTTGGGCTATAGGGAATATTCAAGTACATGACATGTCTCAAGGAGGACACGTCGTGTGTATGGTGTGTTACATGACCAGGTTTGGCAGGTGTACACACCCACGTAAAGGCTTAAGAGAACACACCATGTAGAGTGCATACACACCGTGTAACCCTATTTTGAAAAAATAACATGAAAATTTTTCCATATCAATTCCTTTTTCACTTCTTAGTTTTGTTTCATTATTCTTGAACAATGGTGTTTTCATGAACTTTCAGAGTCATTCCATCGGGAAATCTTCTTATTTTATGTCAGATATAGGGCAATGCTAATACACATGAAATGTTTGATAAGGGACTATAGACAGATCCACCCATTGTTACTGTCTTGCCACCAGATTTTGTACCGGACACATGCATTGATGCATAGTTTTGACATGGATTCATGAAGATAATGAAAACCATCCAGGGAGCACCACATCTTTCCCCGTCCATGGCAGATTTGACAGAGTTTTTTCATTAGCACCATCCTCCCACTTTCTAGGTGATGGTGGACCTTAGGCTATAGCGTCATGGTTGGAATCCTTTTTGTCTATCTTCTAGCATCATGAGGCACATCCAAAGAGGATGGCGATTCTCACTACGTACATGCTATGTTATTCGGAAAGATTGGTTGGGATGTGATATCAATAGCGGGATGCCAGCAGGTTATTGATTGGGATAATTTACATCATAACTTCAATGTCTACTTCTACCCAGTGACCGTGAGGGACAACTGAGCATGAGAGTTCATGTTATTGGGGAATGTTACTCTCTTAGTCATGGATTATTCTTCTTAATTAATATATTTGTAGTGCTGCATACCCATTATAGGATTGATGAGTAATTTATAACAAGAAATTTTGAGGATGGTCTCCAACATGACATCTAATCCCAGGTGAACATCTTCATGTTGGTTTCCATATATTCATTAGTCAACCTGGAAATAATCATTGAGCGCACCCTGAGGAATTATAATGTTGTGGTCTAGGTTTGGTGCATCATCCAAAGTTGGTACTCTTCTGAATGATAACAAGAATCATCATAGGGAGTCTACGTATAGGGATCTGAGTAGGAGGTATTATCTTTATACTATTCAGATGGTGTGTTACCAGTTCTGGAAGGGGAGACAAAATAAAACTACTTCCCCAAGATACCCATTTGAGTGCTGATATTGTGGTAAGATGGGGCATCTTTAGCGTTTCATCAATGTCCTCCTTTCAGTAACTAGTGAGGGTAGATCTATTTCTACTGCTCATACCAGAGCAGGACTACCATTCCCACATTAGACTTGGGACTGGGGTTCTTCAATCCATTTAGGACAAGGTGGTGGTCATTGCCACAGTGGTCAGAAAAAGAGTTTATGAATTTCGAAGGGCATATCAACTCAAGGATCTCAAACAACATCACATTCCCATAGTGTATATTATAATTTTGTGCTAGAGTAGATCCAGCAGGAGTAGGATCTTGGACCCTCTATGGTTAGTAGTATGATTTTTTTGCCTCATTTTTAGCTTCTCCAATTTTCGATATAGGGGATTCACATATCATTATATTTGTGCATGTTGTGGAGGGCCATGGGATTTGTATCTACAATTTTTCTAATATCATGATTCTAGACACTCTATTGGGGACTAGAACAACTAGTATACGATATTGAAACGTGTTCCCTCTTGAGGGTTGTGGGTGTCAATTCGTATTGGACTTTAATTTCGTAGAGATGTTGGGAAATGATTTCATTCTTGCAATTGACTAGTTAGATCCCTTCAAGACAGTTGTTGATTGATATCATCATAGGGTGAGTTTCATGTAATCATAGGGAGGGTCTTTTATACAAAATGTTGAATGTGATGTACATTTGAGTAGAGTGGGACCTGAGCATCAAGGGTTGGGAGGAGTTACAACCGAGATTGCTAATTTATATCTGGAAGACCAGGGCACCTCATAGATGGACCTTCCTCCAGGGGTCGATCTTTTTAGGTATGTCCCTATAGATGAATTTTCTGGATTTCCTCTAGAGTGAAAGGTATACATATCTGTTGAGATTGTGCCATGGGTAGTACCACTTTCCATTCCTTTTAATAGGATGGCTACACCAGAGTTACAGGAGATCTAAAATAAGTTCGATGAGTTGCGGGAAATGTGTTTCATCTTACCCAGTACGTCTCCCTCGGGTTCACCTATCGTATATGAAAAAAAGAGTGTAACCTCTGAATTTTCATGGATTATAGTATGCTAAACAAGTTGACTGTCAGGAACTAATATCCCATGTCAAGGAGTTATGATCTCTTTGATTAAAATTATGGATCCTGAGTGTTCACAAAGATTCACTTGATATCTAGTTTTAATCAATTACATGGTAGACCATCGTATATACCACGTAAAACCTATCTAGGTGGGTATGGCACATACAAGTATATGGATATGTTTTTCAGTCTCATGAACATACCAACAATTTTTATGGCATTGATGAACCAAGAGATCCATCTATACTTCAACACCTTTGTGCTTGATTTTCTGGACGATATCTACGTGTACTTTCACATTCGACACGACCATGCCACTCATATTGAGATCTTATTGAGTACATTGAGAGATATTTGTTTATATTTTATGCTCTCGAAATGAAACTTTTTTATGGAATATATTCACTTATTGGGTAATGTTATCTTAGATACTAGAGTATCATTTGACCTAGGGAAAGTGAGAGTAGTTGTTTCCTAGGAGAATCTGAAGAATGTATTTGATGTAACGAGTTTTTAGGGGCTGAATGTTTACTACATGTTATTTATACAGGACTTTTTACACATTGGAAACAGTTATAATATTTAATAAGACACATCATGTATCGGGCTCTTTGACTTACTTTTGCAGGGTGGAGGATTCATTGCATACAAGTCTCGTAAGTTGAGGCCATACAAGAGGAATTACCCAACACACGATCTCATGAAAGCTGCAGTTGATCATTCTTTATGTTGATGGAGACAATATCTATTGTGAGATCATTTGGTGGTGTACAGTGTCAAAAAAATCATCCAGTATATCTTTACATAGTGTGATATTAATTTGAGACAATGAATGTTGGTTGAGTATCATCTGTATTTTGACATTGAGTGTGCCTATATGCATGGAAATTGATATGTGGTGGCTGAGGCATTGAGTAGGTTGACCTATATATATGTAGTTTAGGAGGATGATAGTGAGTAGTAGAATATGGATATGTACTCTGAGATTCATTTGGAGGTGCACGAAAGATTGGAGAAGACTTTTTTTTCTTCTATTATTGTTACATATACTCTTCTGGATCGAGTTATAATATGGAGGCTATCAGATTCTGTGGGCCAAGCCCAACGTGAGAGTGGGTCAGGAGAGGACCCAACTCCTAGTTGGAAAATTTGCGAGGATGATATCTTGCACTTTTATAGATGCATATGGGTGTCACCTGACATACGCAAGGAGAATTTATGGGATTATCATTCCTCAACTTGGAATGTTCATCTTTGTGTCACCAAGATGTATCATGATCTAAACAATCAATATTTGTGTCTAGGAATGAAGAGGGATGTAGCTGGACTTTTTATGAGATGTTCAACATGTTAGCACTTGAAGTTGGAGCATCTATGACCGGTAGGGGTTTCAGAACAATTATCCATTCATGCGTGGAAATTGAATGATAGCGCGATGGATTTTTGGTCAGGGTTACAGAGATCAAATCGAGGGAGGTATGTGGTATGGGTTGTTATAGATAGTATCCCGAAGTGTGAACACTTTTTACCAAACAAGGTAACCTTCAGTGTTGATTATCTTGGAAGGTCATACATCGGAGAGATTGTACTTTTTCATGTGCTTATGTGCTCTATTATTTAAAAAAGAGATGCCTGGATTACATCATGTGTCTTGCAGGGACTAAAAAGTTTTGTGTACATGGGTACTTTTGAGTACAACATACCATACCCATATAGATGTCTCTTCCGAGCACCTGGTTCAAGTGCTGGAAGACATACATCGAGCATGTGTCCTTAATTTTGGTTGTTCTTTGGAGGAGCACATACCTCTGTTGGATTTTTCCTACAGTAATTGTTTTCAGGAAAATATTCAGATGGAACCTTTTAAGGATTTATATTAAAGGCCATGTTGATCACCCCTATGTTGGATATATTTTCAAGAGGTAGCTATGCTGGGATCTCGTCTTGTCCATGAGATCACAGAGCAGGTGGAGTTGTTTTGGAAGAGGATGGCTACTACATAGTCATAGCAGAAGTCTTTTGATGAACAACGGAGGTGTCCTCTAGAGTTCATGTTCAGAGATAAGGTTTCCTTTTGTGTCACACCATGGTTAGGACAAAGATTTATTTGGAGACGTGAGTATCATTCACCGATGTACGTCAGGTTGATTGAGAATTTGGTGAGATTTGTGTTTGTTTTCAATAAGTTGCAGTTACCTCAGAGGTACCGAGTTATGCCCAATGTCTTCCGTGATTCTCAGCTACAGGGTTACTTCTCAAACTCGTCTTAGATTTTTCAACCCATGGAGGATGAGTTGGAGGTGGATGTATCATTCGAGGAGCTTCCTATCCAAATTTTTGACCACAATATGAGGATTATCTGTGTTTTGTATGTTCCCCTAGTATGGCAGTTTAGGTAGCCCGAACGAATGAATGACGAGACTTGGGAGAGGGAGATCGATGTGTGATGGTAATGGCCGGAGCTGTTCAAGGGTCTTTCTTCGCCTCCTTGTTAGTGAAATATTGGGAAAAATGTTTTTAATGGGGATGATTGTAAGAATGAGGATCTTATTTTTAGGCATGGATTCACATGTCATGTTTTTTTTGAGAAAAGTGGGGTTTTTTGAAAATTTAGAATTACACGCTGTGTACATGGGAGTACACATCATGTACCATACTGTCGCTAGTAGCCATGTACTGGCCATGTACGACCAAGACATAGATATGTGGGGTGACCTAAAGACTGCCTATTGTAGGGGAAGGTTAAGGCATGTACATAGGATGTACATTAAATGAACATGTTGTGTAATTATTCTTTTATTTGATAAATCGTACTTGGGTGGTTCCTAAAATCCAGAAATGTATAATTATTCCCGTGTCTCATACCAGAGAGTGATGTAGTACTGATTCTTCTCGAGCCACAAATGCATCTTGTGTTCTACAAATAAAACATCTAAAGGTGTGTTGTAATCCCACTAGTGACTTCTTCCATTTTCTTTATCATATCCTACTGATTTCTTCTATCTCTAGAGTTACTTGAGGTTTAATTTTTTGATATTTTTCTTGGTCTGTTAAATTCCAAGACTATTAAATGTCTGACATTCAAGAGTGTTTATTTTAAAATATAGAGGTAGCTGGTTTGTTGCCTTTTGTTGTTTGTAATTGAGTCTTATATTCCAATGTGTTGATTAACCATGTTTTGAGTATTTTGAGATGAGGAAATTGAACCATATTTTATCATCCTTGGATTGATTATTGGATTATGGGTTATTTTTGTGATATAATGTGAAATATATTGTTTAATAAACACCCCATGGATGGTTTTACTTATTTGAATGTATATGTTCATTTGTTCGATTTTGCATTTGAGGAAGACCATGTTTCCTTTATATTCTTGATATGATGGAATTGTTTTCCATTTTCTGCATGTTAAATGCTTGTGATATGAATTGAAATTGATTATCCATGTTGTAGATGACGTTACTTTGGTCTTCTTGATATCATTTATACATGATTGAATTGAAACGGGACACGAGAACCTAATGATGTTAGACCGCATTTGGAATTGATGTTGAGTGCTTCCTTAGAGTGTATGTTATAATTCATTCTATGAGACCACATGGGGGATTGATGTTGTGTTCTCCTTCATAGTTCCAGTAGTTTACATTTTGAGTCCATAGAGAGGGAATTAACAATGAGTGCTTCCCCAGAGAGTCTGTAGTTATTGTGGAAATACCAATGTGGTAATTTACAGTGAGTTCTTCCTCAGAGTGTCTCTACCAATTTTATTGCATCACTTGGCCAGAGGGGTTAGACCATGCGTTCTACCTAGATGGTTACTGTAAATATTGAATGTAGTGACGTGTCTACCAAGACATGTCACAAGCATGGATTCAATCATGTTAGGTAGTCATCTATGATACATGTTTGTTATATTAACTAATTTATTGTTGATCATTAAATGATAATGAATTAAAATGAAAATAGTATGATTTTGTTAATTTTTTGTACTCCTAGTTTCATTGCTGCATTTCGATTATTGCCTGTTATATATACTAACTAATAGTTAGGAAAATATCTTGTGGTGGTTTCCGAATAGTATTTGACTCACACACTTTTTGGGTCATGAATTTTGACCCAAATAGATTATATGGTTGTATGTGTAGATAAGAGTATGATCCCTTATTCTTTAGGTATATGATTACTGTGGAGCTAGAGAGCATTGGATAAGGATGAGACCACCAATGATACTGTAGTTAATTTTATTACACTATAAATTGTTTTATTATTTTATTTCCATAAGTTTGACTTGTTTGGATGTTTTCATAGACATATGTGACATGCATCATTTATATATATGCTCCAATAGTTTATTTAAATTTGGAATTCGACTGTTTACTAATATAGTAGTATTATTACTTCAAAAAGTATTTAATATTTTTTTTCCAATGATCATAATCATCCAATGAGGGCATAATTACCCCACTACCACACCTAAGGCCCTCACCACTAGTTGGAATCCTCTAGTTTTTGGGAAATTGTGCTTGAGGCCTTATTGCCAAAAGGATATGGGGCACCTTTGGGAAGCACCCAGTACTGGGAAATTACAATATTATTTTCATATAATACCCATATTAATTACTTGATAGTTATTAATATTTAAAATGAGTATTTACATATAGAATAAAATATTTAGTTGGTTGAACCAACCCAAACAAGAACCTAATATACTAGATAACAAGTAAGAGTTTAGAGTAATATAATAGTAGAATCATTTTCAATGAATTATAATGTTGTAAAAATAACATAATAATGGTTTAAATATTAATTATAAATATTTTATATGATAATATAATTTAAATCTTATGAAAAATTATATATACTTGATGAATTCGCTTCTTCTCGACCGAGGTTCCTTTTGAATGATGAATTTATGGTCTTTTTTGGACAATATGTTGTGAAAAGTATGAAAACTTATTTGGAGAGTAGAAATAGAATTATATTAATGGGAGAAAAAATGGTTTTATATTTTTATGATAGTTAGAGGATGAATCCTTTTTTAGGTGAGTTTTAATTGGAAATACTAAAAATATCTGTACCATAAATTACAGGGTTTTTATTTTAAAACGAAATAGGATAAATTGTCGAAAATAATCGATATGGGATATTTTTTGGTTGATAAATCCATTATCCACATGTTTATTTATAGTGTTTTATGATATATAACTAATTTATAAAATAATTTATCACTTTTTTAAATCATTTTAACTATATTATGGTAAGTAAATTTTTATTTGGAAACATATACTTATACTATTAATTAATTTTAAATCCATAATAATTTTAATGTGTTGATTTAATTTTTATTATTCATATGATATAATATATATTTTTAAAAAATGAGTTTTTTATATATTAAAACAATAATATTAGTGAATAATTGGTTTATAGAAATTTTATTTGGAAACGATTATTTTTTGTAATCCTATTTCATATCAATTAACAATTGAATGGGTTTGAATATATTTTTTCTTTCAATAAATAAATAAAAATAATAATTTATATTTTTAAATATTGTTTATTAATATGAAAATATGAAAGAGATAAATATATTATTCTTTCAAAAACATCGTTTTTTATAGTAAAAAAATTTACCACAACATTTATCTATTCATATTCCTGATTAATGAAAAAAGAACCGAGAATTTTAAAAATATATATTTCCTTAAAAATATTTAAAAAATTAATTTAATATGAATAACACTACATTATAAAAGCATTGATTTAGGGATACGGGCATATATATGAAAAAATGTATATGGACATAGAGGAAAGTGTACCAAAAAAAATGAAGATATTTGGTTAACTCAACATTAAAATTTCCCTCCAATCAACGTTTTAATTGGAGGGAAAAAAATAGAAAGAATATATGTAAATATAATTAATAACAATCTTAGAAAATAATATATGCTTTTAGGGAAAACATATACATTTCCCAGATAGAATATAAACTTTAAATTTTCTCAATTTTAATGATATTGGTTAACAAACCATTACTGTTTCTACCAAGATTTATAAATGAAATTTAACCTAACTTATATTAATTATAACATTCTTAATTGCTTATTTATTTACCTTATTCATATATATTACCTTTTATTATTTCTAATCATAACCATTCATTATATATATATATATATATATATTAGTTAGTAATAATTTATTTTAATAGTAAGATGATTATAATATTGATTATTTTTGACATTTCTCAAAATTAAAATTTATGTCCTCATTATTTGATACCAATTTCATCTAATTCAGACTATTTAATGTAATGGAATAATTTTATAATAATTAATTATCTAGTGGTTTATTCATTAAAATGAAGTAATTGTTATTTTTTGAAAATGGAGTCTACATTTAAAATTTTTAAATAATTTACCGATAATAAATAGATAATTACTACTGATTAGTAAATATTGTGTCATCCTTTAATAACATTTTTGAAAAATGTATTTTAACATTTATTATGATTTATTTCCTATATTAAATTATTGATAATGATTTCGGTTAATTTAATGATTATAGAAACATTAAATTTGATAGTTTAACCAATACAATCAAGATCATGTTACACGAGAGAATGAGTCTGATTTTATAGTTATATAATAGAATACCAATTTTATAATATGTATAATTATCATAACATTACATCATTTTAGGTTAAATAATATTTAAAAATAAATTCTAGGATATTTTAATTAAAATGCTCTATAATAACCCAGATACTCATTTGATGAATTGTTTCCTCCATGAAATAGAATCCTTTAAAAAGAATTATTTAGGATTACTTCACATAATATAAAAATTTTAAACATCTAAAAATTAATTTATATATTGTAAATTGAAATAAATTCAAGATATATAGTAGTGGTTTTAATATTTTCAAGGGATATAGGATTTATCTTTTTATATGATATTTTTGAGTTTATCTTCTAAAAATACTCATTAATAATGTATTATGTTTACATTTAAAGGGAAATGTAGATAAAAAGAAGAACATAATTGATAAGGTATTCTGATTGGAAATTATATACCACACATATATTTTTTTAGATATCATTTCATGATATTTCTTACTTTTACCACTTAATTATGCCCATTTTAACTATATGATACATTTATTTGGTCCAAAAATTAGATAATGACAAACAATAAATATGTATCCCAAATTAGAATGAAAACATTTATAATTATATTAATACATAATCAACTAGTTGAATTAAAAATGATCCATAAAATATCCAAAAAATCTGATCATTGGAAATAAAAAGATGTATGTTGAATAAAATCATTATGGAATACCCCCCAGTTAAGGATAATAATCATTAAATCAGGGTGAAATATAAAACCTACTCTATTGAATCATTTGGAATTTTATTTAGAAAATAATAATAAATATCAATTTATTTTGATGAATTTTATTTAAAAATTATAAATTCATAAAACATTGGGAATTTATATTTCTCTTGAAAACCTTAACAATATATAGTGGATGCTTCATTTTTCGAAATATTAATAATATTGTGAAAATTAATTTATCTAAAAATCATTATAATAATAATATTCATTAAAAAAATTTCTAAAGAATTAAATGATAGAAAAAAATAACTGTTTTGAAAGATGATTAGGAATACTGAATTATTTTTTTTAATAAACTAAATTACATTATAAATGTCACGACCCATACCCCGAGGCTTGTGCGGTGACATACACTATGCTCACCTCCCAAATGCCACGGGTTGGCGAATATCGCCGAAGTCATCAACCTAAATGTGGTAGGCATTTTATTGAGTACTAGTACACACAAACAGAACCACATCCCAATGTTAGAGAAGTGAACATTCATGCCACTAAACATCAACTTAGTAAATGTACAAACAATATGTAAAATGGGATAGAATACCAACCCAACAGAAGATAAACATGAAACAAGAATGTACATGAAAAACATTAAACATTGTCTGCTAGAAAACCCCACCTGATGGGCAGGTATAGATTTGCTACTGGAAGCTGTTGAAATATGCACCGCCTACCTGGTCTCACTGGGAACCACCAGGTCCTTGGCCACCATGCCCACCTTCACGGTTGTAGTCATATGCTCCAGACACAAAATGTTCTACAGAATCTCATGTAGCGGTGTGTAATTATATAATCAATAGGGACCCCAAAACGCAACGTAATGACCAAAAATCAATCCACAAAAATACCACAAAGCATTATCACCAAACATGGCCATGAAGGATGACATACCACACCAAGAATATTCTAGAGTAGTAATGTACAACCATAAGTAAAAACACCGAACACCATGGTATGATGGGGAAAACTTCCTCAATTAGTATATTTGGCATTCCGAGTCACACAGAATCTGCTTACCACTAACATAGGACTGCTGGTTTACACACCTCGGATGAGTAGATGGGGTATGTTGGGACACACATAATCCATTCTCGACCATGGGAATGTGAGGTCACACAGATGAAACTTCCCACCTATGGCCATTCTGAGGTACTCATCCAATCAAGTACCATGGTTCTTCTTTGTCAAAAAGAGTATTCTACCCACTGCATGCTTGTTATGTCACATAGAAGATGCTTCCTAATGGGCCATAGTATCTGATCCACACATGGTCGCTTGTCCTTAGTCTTTTGGCCTCATCCAAACGTATGGTTTCCAAATTTAGCACACTTGATCTGATGAGGACATATCCACATTGCATTCATCTAATCTCAAAGACCATGAATATATCCATATAGAATGGTCAAAGATATTCTTCGTCACAAGGGTTCAAATGCTGCATACATCTCTTTAATTATATATCTAGTTTGAAATATATTGGTGTTTTAAAAAAAGTAATCTATAGGGTTCAGGTATAGTCCGACTCGGTTAGACAGACCTGACCTGGACATGGCCTACTGGGGAGGCCAACACACTACCCAGTCCACCACAGGCATAATAGTTCTTCCCGGTCTGGATGCGGCTAGATGTCGCTTCAGGCTCCCCTCTCCCCATGGGTCCTCTGCAGGGCTTCTACCTCTGCTGCAGTCAGTTGAACATGGATTTCCTCTATGTGGCCTACCAGACTACCAACATGTGTTTAGAAGACCTCATTCCCTCAATAATCATAGACCGAGCTGGCCATGGCAGTCACCTATGATGGGACTTCGCAGCAACCTGATGGGTTATTCTATTTCCAACTGGGTCTGCACTGGTGGTTTGTTCTTCCCACTGACTACACCTCCATTTTCTATGGGCAGTCACCATCCCTATGATGGCCTCAGATTTTCATTCTCACCATTTTGAGCATCAGCAACAAATAATGCACAAGGTGGATGGATGTTGATCCTTGTTTGTTTCGGCCCTCTCCCTCTACAATAGAAGTCAAAAACAGGGGAGTCTTGGGATTATAGTTCAATAAACAAAATAATTAAATCCCCAATATAAAAGAAAAGAATGAAAACTCTCCCACAAGAACACATGGTATGTGGACCAACCTATTGGTGATTTTATCAAAGTATTTCATTTTGAACAAGAATAGGAAAAAAATAAAACAAATAAACCCCTAACTCGATCGAAATTCATCGTTGAAGCACTCCACCAATGAGGATTCATGCTCCGTTGGAATTCTTCTATTCCTAGTCACATTCTATGTAGTGTTTCAACATTGCTAGAGATCCGTATGGTATTCATTCTTTGTTGTTGGAGGGAATCCTTACAATAGTTTGGTCATGTAATTTCAATGTTTTGGTTCTCATTCCCTCAATGAGTTATCCTATTAAAAAATTCCATGTCGTATCATTTCTATGATGCTGCACAAAAAAAATCCCTTAATGAGATTTCTCTAATGCACCTTATCATTGCACCGTATCAATATTGTCTTTTTCTCTATGGTGAGAAAATAAAATAAGATGACATTTATTTTATTTTATTATTTATTGAAAAGTCCAAAAAAGATAATTTCTCTCTGACCATTTCTGGTCAATGATATGTTATTTCTAGGTTAATCCAAGCATTTTGAGTTCAACATTGCCCTCTTATTTTTGATTTGAGCACTTTTTAAAAAGTTATAAATTTATTTTGAACGTTTACTTAAATGAACTAAAAATGTTCAATATTTTGTATTGGGCACATGGGACCATGGAATCACGTGCCATCAATGCTTGTGGTCTTGATATAATTCCATATATTTTTCATAAAAAATAAATATATGTTATGGGACATTACATTACTCCCCCTTTTTTGGATTAACATCCTCGTAAGTCAAGACAGGGCTAAACAATCAAATGGGCATACTGAGCATAAATCTGAGCCTCCGACTCCCATGTGATCTCTTGGAAATTCCTATCCTTCCAGATAACATGTATCAGAGGATTTGACCATCCACTATGGATATCTAAATCGCAACTAACTACTCTATCACCTCACTTAGCAGTTGTAATCCAGACCTCTTGTTCAGTGCGTCTGCCACCACATTCTACTTCCAAGGTGTATATACTATCTCAATGTTATAGTTCTATAGGAACACCAACTATTTCCACTACTCAAGATCAGTTCATTCTGTTAGAAGATATACCTGAGACTATTGGAGTCTGAGGTGGTGGTAAATTGTTCACCCATCAAGTAGTTCCACCACATCTTCATGTCAAAGACGACAACTGCTAACTCCAGGTCATTGGTCTTGTAGTTCTGCTCATGCTGCCTCATCATCCCCGATCCATAGGAGATCACTACTCACCTATTCTTCAGGACACAACCTAGTCGTGTCCCTTGTGAGACATAGAATACTACAAACCAAACCCCATCTTCTTCTAGTCTTAAAATTAGGGAAGTCATGACTCTCCTCCCCATCTCCGTGAAACACTATTAGAACTTCTCTATCTACACGAATGGTTGTCCCTTATCTTCCAAAGCAGATAACGGTATTTCTACTACATAGTCGTTTAGAACAAACCTCAAGTTTTATCCGACCAACCCCAAGAAACACTTCACCTCAGTCACGCTACTAGGTGGATCCCAAGCAATCACTACCTCTATCTTCTCCATATCCACTGCAAATCTAGCCTCGGAGATGATGTTTCCTAGAAAGTGGACCTATGGAATCCATAACTCCAACATTATATCATAATGTAAATAGGGAGCTCTTGGATTATATCTTGGACTATACACAGGTGTGTTTATTGTTCCTCCTATGACACCGAGTACACTAAGATGTTATCAATAAAGACCACCATGAAATGATCATGGTAAGGATGCGTGATCTAGTTCATGAGTCCCATGAACACTAATAGGGCATTGGTCACACCAATGGGAATCAACAAGAACATGTAGTGGTCGTAGTAACATTTTAAGTATGTTTTCAGTATGTTCTCATCCCATACCCAATGCTAATGATATAATGTTATTAGGTCTATCTCCTAGAACCACCCCGCTTCCTTCAGATGATCGAAGAGGTCATCAATCCTTGGCATAGGATAATTTATCTTCAGGGTCACCATGTTTAGGCACTGAAATTCCATGTCAAGCCTCATGATCTCATCTGGATTCCTAGAAAACAACATTGGGAATGCCCATGGTGAAACTCTAGGTCACACGATTCCATTCT
The DNA here is from genome assembly GCA_963277665.1 of Viscum album. NCBI lineage: Eukaryota > Viridiplantae > Streptophyta > Magnoliopsida > Santalales > Viscaceae > Viscum > Viscum album. The sequence continues at coordinate 606,635,776 of OY728122.1, forward strand.
CCTACAAGTCATCCAAGTGTACTATAAAGTAACAAACCATTGTGGGAGCATTCGGATATGCCGGTGTTGAAATCATTATTCTGTCATCATACAAGTTGATATTGAATTCTTACTCACCGTGTGGAGGTAGTCCCATACTTTTCTCAGGAAATAAATACTCATTCTCTTCCAACTAAACAACAATGATTAGACTCCTCTCAACCACCACCCTAAGAGTGGGGCTAGCCAATTGATGATTGATCGGTTTCACACTGCTTAGAGAAGTCCATCCCATGTTAAATAAGTTCACTTCTCGTAGGTAAAGGAAAACATGATCCCATATTCATGGGAACACCTCACATTCGGCCTAAAATAGTTGATCTGAGCATAAACTGTAGATAACTAGTCCATACCCATGATGAAGATGTAAGGCATTGAAACTTCTACTAAAATATCCTCACCAATAATATCTCCTCTTAGAGTATGCTCACACATCCATCACCTGTGTGTACTCATAAAATCCCCTACCATAGGATCCTTTAATCCTAAGGATTCAGTCAATGACTATATAGAAGTCTTTGAGCCCCGAAAAATGATTGTGAAAAAGTATTGGTGTCTGGAACCTGAGTCTAAATGAACTGCATCTATGATATAGAAGACACAGATCATAACACTAAATTTATTTAGAGTACCGTTGTCAGAAAAATACATCACCTGAAGCTGGATTCACCCATATCAAATGTCTCCCTATGCCTTGGTGGACCACCTGGGGGTCGTGGTGGGTGCACCTCAAACCCACATCCACTACCTGCCGCTCGTCCTTCTCCCATACCACGTCTTCCACCCTATTGAATTCCTCTCTCGAACCTCTACTTGTTCCTTTGAAGTCCATCGACCATTTTTTGATCATCGATTTGGTGGGTGGGTTATTCATGATCCGTGTGTCCCAACCAGAAATACATGAAGAACATCTGGGTTCCCTGCTGACTCCCTCTTCGCTAGGAGCTTTGCACAACCAATACGAAGTCCGAGGGTTTCCCCCTAATTGACCCAGCTTTCATGGGCCCCCATGTCTATTGTTTACTACTCACCACTAATGAGCCTGCCTCTTAATGTCAGTTGGTGGCTCTGGCTATCATGGCATGCTCCATCAAGATACTCTATAAATGAAGGGCTCTCTCAAGTACTCCAGCCTGAGTGGGGATACTGAGAGACACAACGGATTCCCTGATATCCTGAAGATCCCAAACTAAATGGTGCATTCCCTAAATAAAGGGTATATATTCATGTCTTTACATTTGTGATTAAAGAATGTAAACCTCACAGATTACTAATCCACTATCACGTTTCCCTATTCTAGGTGAAGCATCTCTTTAATGCGCACAAAGTGCAATGTCATGTGAAAAAACTGTTCCTTGAAAAGATGCTTTATGTTTGTCTAGGTGACGGTCAAAACATCTTGTGTCTAAATGCTCAAGCTCTACCATATCTTTTCTAATCCCTACAAAAGGACCATTGACATGATCAAAATCAGGTTATGTTGTGTCCTCACAATGTGGAAGACCCGCGTCACTGCCTCCAACTAGTCCTTAGCGACATAAAGATCTATATATCCAATAATATTGGGAGGTATTTGTATCTAAAACAAGTGCATAGAACTGAGTCCCATTACTTCGTATTCTTGTAACATTGATAGTGACATCTGATTAACTGGTGGTGGAAACACTGACACACCACCCTACAGGGTAATCTCTATCACTTGTCCCTAATAAGATGCCTCATTACTAGGTGGATTGTCCTCATGATCACAAATTAAATTAAGAGCTAGTCGTCTGCATGGAGGTATCCTGATATAGATCATTATGTACCATAGTTAGAACTAACCACCTCTAATACGACATAGTCATGATGTGTACCCTGGGGATTCGGCCGAGACATACCCCAATCCCGCCTCCCGAAGGCTTGGTGGTAGATACTATCACCGTAGAATTCAACCTACATGTTGGAGGCATTTTTTTAGATTTCGTATACCCATAGACAGACAACCAAATCCCAATGATATAGAATTAAAAATGCATGAATCTATGAAACCACTGAGTAAAATTACAAATAATAGGACAAATGGGCCATAATACAAACACCATAATAGATAAACTAGAAATCGGGATGTTCAAAGAAAATTAAAAACATCAAATACTAGAAAACCCCACCTAATGGGTAATTACATAGTTTCTTCTAGATTCCATAGAAGTACTCCCCACCTGCAATGTCTCACTAGGCATCACGAAGCCATGAGACACCAAGTCCTCCATCAAGAAGGTGGTCATCTGCACCAGACAAAACAAAAGCAGATGATTCCCATGTGGGGTGAGTAAATATATTAATATTAGTGACCCAAAAACACAAATGAAAGACTAAAAATAAATCCAAAAACATACAAAAAAGAAATATCACCAAGAATTACATAGAAGAAAGATAGGTCACACAATGAATATTCTAGAGTATGAATGTAAGACCATGAGTCATAACATCAAACACCATGGGCTGCTATAGAAATCCTCCTCAACAAGTACAATGGGCCTATTGGGTAAAAAAATCCACATACCACTAACGTAGGCCTTATTTGGTACTCATCCCTTATGAATATTTGTGGTATTCTAGGTCACACCGAAGCCACTCCCCAAGGTTACCATATTGGGTCACACAGATTCCAATTCCCACTTATATCCATACTGAGGTAATCCTACTGTTGAGTATCACTGATATAATCAGTCACATTGAAGTTTCTCTTCGTAATTGACCAATTGGATCATAGAGAAGCTGATTCCCATTGGGCCATACAATCTAATCCACACAGGGTTTCTGGTTATTTGTCCAAAGGTCTCAGCCAACTGTTGGGTTTCCAAATGTTGCATTCTTAATCTTGGGAGGACCACCCTCCAATCAATTCATTGAATTTAAACTTCTATTAAAACTTCCATATTTAATTATAAAATATATGTCTCATTTAAAGAGTTCTATAATTGAAAATGGATTTTCAATCAGATGCATAGTTTGAAGGATATTTATGTTTTTCCAAAAAGGGATTAGTAGGGACCGATTCTGGTCAAACCAAGTAAACATGAATCGACCCGATCCTGGCCAGGGTTAACTGACCTAACCCAGTTCTTCCAACCCACCCCGGACCCGGTAGGGCCTAGGTCCAACCCATGTTGGAGGACCAGTTCTTCTTAGCCACTACATAGCTGGAAGCCACGTCCGGCTCCCCTCGCCCCACAACTCATCTGTGGGCCGCTACCTCCACCTCGGCCAGGCGACCGCGGCCTATCACTAGGTGACCAGCCAATCCGGTCATCTGAACAACTCACACAGTGTCAGGAGACTAGGTGATCCCGAGAAGAACTACCTATATTTTCAGGCTAGTCCACTGACGCGGCCAAGAGTTCATGCCCCTACCACCAACCACCATCCAAGCTGGTGGTTCCTCCCTCTTCGCCTCAGCATAAGACGGGTAGGGTAGTTACTTCTTGGGTGCCTTCATGGAACAACTCCACCCACTCGTGGCCACCTCCATGGGCCACCACTAAAGGGTGTCAGTTCTAGTGTGCTGACAGGTATTTCCAAGGGCCACTGCGTCCAAATTGGGTGTCTATTATTTGCTCCGACTACACCTCGATCCTTCATGGGGTGTTACCTTCCATATAAAAGAACACAAATTTTTTAGTGCCATAAATTTGAATGTTATACCACTAATAGCACACAATTTTTAGTGGGGTCAGACCTTCTTCAGATCATCTTGCACCCTCCTCATTAGAAGATTAAAACATGAGAGGTAGTGGATAACTTTTTTATCTACAGTATAATTACATCCCAGATACAACAAACAAGAATGAACACCGTAGCCCAAGAATGCATGGTCTCTGGATCAAATTGTTCATGGGTGTGTCTACATTCATCATTTATAATAATTATGGGGAATATTTAACACAAATAAACCCCTTCCTTGATCGATGTTTGTCTTTGAAGCGCTCTAACCTTGAGGATTTATGTTATATTGGCATTTGTCGCTACTCAATATCGTTCTTCATTATGTGTCGTCATTTCTTTTAATATTACTAAAGTTCATCGTTAGTCATTGGAGAGAATCTTTATTATAGGTTCATAAGATAATTTCCATAGTTTCATTCTCATTCCCAAAATGTGTTACCCGATTAAAATGAATACACAACTTAGTGTATCTATTTTTCTGCGATGTCGCATTGTTACATTGTTTCATTTATGAAATACTGTTTCTATTATGATACAAGAAATGATAAATTAAAGATATTACTTTAAAATTCCTCATCAGTGCACCACAGTTTCATTTTACTCCACTCAATGGTGAGGAATGAAAAAAATAATTTCAATTTATTTTCTGAAAATATAGGAAAATATATTTTTCATTTGACTCTTACTGGTCAAATTTATGTCCTATCAAAGAGAATATAGGTTTTCTGAGTTCAATGGTTCCTTCATATTTTTTATTAAAGAAATGGTTCAAAAGACAGAAAACCCCCACTTGAACATTTACTTTGACGAATTAAAAAAGTTAAAAATTATGCTTTGGGTTCATGGGGCCTCGTAACCACATGTCGTTAAAGCGTTTGGTCTAAAAATAATTCCATATAATTTTGTAAAAAATTTACTTTGAATTTTCAGGAAATTACGGTAAAATATTATATTAAATCATATATTAATCAATAATTATTTCAATAACAAAATATAAAAAATAGACATGGAGATGAATGTATTTCATCCAAAATTAATATATATGGACGACTCTAATTACTAAAGTACTTTTGCTAAACTTTAGTACCAAAGGGAAATGAAAAGGTTATATGACATTTATAACCTAAAAATTACTAGATGATAATTAAATATATGTGTTATAATGCGAATTTCATTTAATTTCCCTATATTGATGTTTGATGATGTAAAAACCAAATTTTAAAATTTTATTGGTATTGAAATACTTACCTTTACATCTGACTTCAATGAAATCACCATTAAATCTTATGTAAAAATTAGAGCCATCTTCATAATTAATTTGAGAATTTTAATCTTATATATTACCTTATATATGCATCAAATATAACCATACAAAAAATATATGTTTGTTAGTTAAAAATTATTTTCATTACTATATGTTAGTAAGATGTAATTTTTCATTCATGTTTCATAACGGTTATACTGGACCACATTAATTAATTCAATTTTTTCATTACAATATTTTTAATGGAATTAAATTAAAATATATCCAATTATATATATATATATTTCTCTAATAATTATATAGTAAATTTATTTATGTTTAATGAGAATGTAATCTATAAAGATTATATTTTAGGATAATTATCGATAAAATTATTTACATAATATTGATTATTATTTTGATTTAATTAATAGAGAAATATCTTCTTAATATATATTAATAATTAATTTCATATGTTAACAATAATAATTTCATTATAGATAGTCATGGTGAAAATGATGATGTACATATAACATGATTTGTGTAGGTTGTTGAACTAACCAAAACAAGAATATGCAACAGTACCAAATGAGTATGAGTTTAGAGTTATATAGTAGTTTTATCATTATCTTAGATAAATAATGTCTCTTATAAAACATTATTTTATTTTATAAATATATTTATAAATATAGAATGTGAATCTTGAGGATTTTTTTTAAAGAATAACATATATACATACTTCATCTAATCGCTCTTTCTCATTACATGTTCCATTGAAATGGATGAATTGGGATTTCTTAATTGAAACTACAGATATAATACATTAAATAATGATTTGGGAGATGGTAAATTTGAATATATTACTGAAATAAAAAAATGGATTTACTGTTTTTATGGGGAATATGAATAGTCCTTTTATAGGTTTTTTATTGTGATATTTGAAAAAATATTAATTCCTTAGTTTATTAGGTCATCATTTTTGTAGCAAAGTGGATAAAAAGTGGTTGATAATAGATATGTGATATGTTTAATTCATGTAATACTTCATATACACATTTATATCTATTATTTTATGACATGTTGTTCCTTTACTACATAGTTTGCCCATATTTTATTACATTTTATGATTACTATGGTAACTGAATTTTTAGATTCAATAAATATATTTTTTAATAATTAATTATTATAGACAAGTAATTTTTTTTATTATCTAAAATGATGTTACTTATAATTCTAATTAATTATTTTTTTATAATCAAAGTGTGTTATTTAGTAAAAATATGTTATGTTTGGATCGACTTTGTGTTGCACTTGATCAACCTGATGATCATCCGATCAACCACATGTTCATGTTCAGTAACCATATAATCATGTGATGTCACTATGAAATTTTCATTCTTAGTATTCGACCAATGACATTTTATATATAAGAAAAAAATGAAGTAATTCAAATTTCTATATGAAAAATGATTTACTATTAAGAATCCACACAAAATTTCATCGCCCTCTTAATGATATCAACTAAACAATTGATTAATGTATACTTTGAATATAAGAATGAATTAAAATAAATATGGAATAATTTAAAAAAAGTAAATCTACTAGATCGACCATATGACTACATTCAATATATAGTTCCCACATAATCATCTACTAGATGAATGTTTTACTGATCATAGAGATATATGTAAATATAATTTTACCATAATACAAGATTGATTATGGAAAATCTAGAAATTGTTTCATTAAAATGATTATTCTACAACATGATTGATGTTTTCAATAAGAGACTGATGAACCAATTTTAGATACATTTCCCCAATAGATAGTTTTGGATTTTAAGGTTATCATTCCAATAGTAATGATAGTTAATATAACGGTTGATTATACCTTAATGTAAAATTTGAGATGAAATTTCTACAGACTATAGGAACTCATTCAACTCTATTCTGGTGGTTCTTAATATATGTTCTTATAGCCTTTTTCTCTATGATAATTTTTTTTATCAGAAACATTAATAAAACTAAGAATAATGTCGATGAGATTTAAAATTTAACTCTTATGTTTACCATATATGAATTAATAAATTCACACTAGTAAATTGATGTTGATTAGATCATTATTTACATCAATCATGTCAAAAATTCATCACTCTATATGTTTTACATTATATTTTTTATGTTTTTTATAAGAGAGATTTATAATCAATTTCTTCTACTATAAAGGAGAGTACCTTGATATCCCTTCCTTGATTTTATTCCATCATTTATCACATGTATAACAAAAGAAGAGGACTAGTTGATCAATGAATTCCCTTTATGAATTTTCATATTTAAATCATAATCTTGGATGTGGATCCATTTATTATGTTATAATAATCACACATAGTAGTGGATTATTTTCTATTAAGGAGGACCAAGGACCATCTTGTAGAATTGTTTTGTTTAATTTCTAATTTTTTTGTTTAATATCTATCTTAGATATTTAAATTTTCTTAGATTTTTTAATGTATATTTTAAATTTCAGACACAATTAGTTAATATATATAATTTATATATATACTCTTTTCAGAAATTTTAAATAATTTCAAATCCTGTAATATAGTTGTTTTTATGTAGGTTTTGATCATATTGTTGAGAATGTATTTTAATTTATATAATTATTTATACATATAATTTTTTAATTGGTATATTTCAATTTTGGTAAAATTTAAATCTATTTATTGGGATCTCTATTTACACCCTCTTGAGTCTCTTATTGGGAATAAAAATTTTATATGATAGAACCATTAAAAATTCACACTCTAAATTTTTACATATTTTCATTTATTGGGTATTTAACTTGACTAATTTTATTGTGAAAATATCCTAATTAATATTTATTTAAAACATGAAATTATTGTGTCCATACTTGATGTTCATGCTTTTATTTGACTATATTTTTCTATGTAACTAACTCTTCACATTGGAAAATGAAAATTGAATATATATCAAGAATGAATGTGTTTTGTATCTACTATAATACTAATGATATATATGAACAAAACAAATATCCATAAAAAAGAATTGTGTGACATAGAAAAATAATTTTATTATTATAATTTCAAATATATTAATTCTTTATCACAACTATTGGGTGAATTTGAATTTAATAAAATTTATGTATTTGTTACTATATATGAAATGTGGGTCACCATAGATACTTCTCAAAAAGGAAGATATAATGTTAAAAAACAATATTGAACACTTGTAATAATAAATTTTATTCATTTAAGATGAATCCTCATTAATACATTTATTAATGTTATTAAAAATTCATATAAATCAATAATTATATGTTATCACATGGATATACTATAAAAGATAAACATGAAGTGGTAAGACTAGTGATATGTTTACATAATAAATGGATATGATTATATGTTTTTACCAAAGAGTTCTATAATTTTTTTTATAAAAGTAAAATAACTAATTTTTAAGAATATTATGTTCAATGAATAAATAAAATTATAAAATTAATATGAAGAACTAACGAATAAATTTACAACATTGAATATGTATAAGTGTATATCAAAACATTTATTAAAGGATGAATCAACTATAACTGAATCAAAATCTATTAGTGAAAGGTATATGAATCATATAGAAAGAGTACTAAAAATGTATAATAGATAAATAAGTTGTCAATAATGTGAAATTATGAAGAAAATATATAATAGAAATGAAATTGGAGGGAATATAATAAAAATGATGATTCCTATGGTGAAATTACATATTATAAATGTAAAATACAAGGACACTACATAATAGATTATTCAATGTTAAAATAAAAAAATAATTATAAATATAGAGAGAGGATATATGAGAAAACAATTAATAATAAAATTTATTAATTCATATGATATCTTCATTGATTTATAAATATATTATGCAAATGAAAAGTTAAATCTCAGATTTATGGCCACCGTATCTATGTTACAAACTAATACATATAGTTATTTATGTTATGATGTTTTAAATGAATATTGAATATCTAATAGATACATTCTTAAATATTTTTCCATTTTTTAGGATACCAGGAATACATTCAATGATAAATATAATAATATAAAAATAATACATGATTTATTTTATAAATTCAATATTAACATTTCTATTGAAAAATACAAGAATTAACACTTTTTGAAAGAAAATAATGTGCAAAAATTTTCAAATTAATATATAATGAATAATTTAAATTTAATAATAAGGTAGTGGAAATATTAAATATGATATTGTGAAGTAATTTAATACCCCAATAATGAATTAATATCATTTATAATTACAGATATTAAATGAATCAATAAAATAATTACATTTACCATTGAATTTTTAATTGGAAATTAAAATATAAATTTAAATGAACATATAGTTAAGGAAATGTGGATAATTATTTTCGGAATAATGAATACCTTAAATAAAAAACAACTAATATTTCTTCAAAAAATGTCTTAAAACAAATTTATATTACAAAATTTTTTTATTTTTTTTATCCTAACCCATAAAGGTTGGGTACAAAAATCATTTCTTGTATTATTGTGATATTTAATTGCTTGAAAATTTATAATATTAATTTTTGGTATCTATGTATAACATGTTGATAGAAGATGAATAGTTAATATTAAGGATTCGAGAGTTTAGTGAAGGGAAAGGGAAGCCATGTCAGTATCGATGATAGTGAAAAAGGAATAAAAATCTCTAGTAAAACTAGTAATTTTGAAAATATTATTATCTTTAAAATTTCATTTTTTAATAGTTAAAAAAATAATATTGTATGTATAACACAATTTCTTAATAGTTTTTAAAATTATAATTTATGTAATTATACATGAAATATTTATGATTCCATGAATTTTATTATTTTCACTTCTTTAATAAATTAGGATATCTATTTTGTGAATATAAAATCCTAGTTATCTAAATATTTTTCTTTATATGTGCCTCTAATACAGATTTATTGTAATCTAATTTGATACTTAGATATTATAATTTTCACTCACATAAAAATATGGCTTATAAATTATTATTAATAGATATACCGAAACAACAATTCTAATAAAAAATAAAATTTTCAAATCCATTTTAATATGTGAAGAAGTTAAAAAGTCATTCAAATGGTATAAAGTGGTTTCATCATACCAAACCCTTATATTTGTTCAAATGTTTCAATTTAAACCTTATTTAGTTTGTACCTCTAGACAAAAGTATTATACTTGTGTAATTTTTTATGTCTATTTAAGATACCCATGTTTATTCTTCATATATCACTAAAGTGGATCTTATACATCTTTTCAAAATATGATTATTCTATAGAGAACCTCAATGTGAATATCATATTGACCTTAAGAAGTGATCATGTAAATGATTTTTTGAATCAAGACTTTGAATATCTATATTCAAAATATGGATATAGACAATAATTCATTGTACATCGAACACCTTATTAAAATGGGGAAGATGAAAGAAAAAATAGAAGTATCCATTAAATTTCTCAGACTATGCTTTTTAAATATTATCTAAAAATATACATTTCAATTGAAATTGTGAAAAATGTTTTCTATCTAATAATTTTGTTTCCTATATGACATATATTCCACAAGATCCATATGGATTATAAAATCATATAAAATAAAAGTTTAATTAAATTAGTGTTTTTGGATGTAAAGTTGTTATTCATATAACAAAAGAGAATCCATAAAATTAGGCTCTAAATAATTATGATGTAATTTATCAAGGATATTAATATTATATTAATGTATATTTAGATTTCAATAAGGAATCTAATATTTTAGAAACAACTAATAATGTAACATTTTATAAGACATGTCTACATGAACCTATGTATTAGTTATATGAACTTAGGGATGATATATCAAAATAAAATATCAACAATACCAATAAGAAATATTTCCAATGTTCTAATATACATTGTAAATATAACAAATGAGCCATTATTCCCATCCTGACATTTAGGAAGAATTTGAAGAAATAATAACACTAATTCTAAGAACTATTAGGAACCATATGTAAAATATAATTAATGTTTCTGAAGTTTACATTGACAATTTAACACACACATGAGACTCTAATAAAAATAGGGTTGAAAATGAAGACTAATTTCACAACTATAAAATCAAAAAATAACTAAATCAATCGATTATAAACACCTTGTTATTTCTATGAAATATGTATTTAATTATTTACAAAAAAATATGGTTTGTGAGTAATCTGAGAGACCTAAAGGCGATCAAACCATTGGTACTAAATTGGTGTATAGAAAAAATTGGTAGTAATATAGAATAATAGTTATAAATAAATCTAGATTGGTTCTATAAGTTTATAATAAAAATTAAGTCATTGATTATGATGATAATATATCATCAATTTCTATAAATCAATTCATTTGAATACAACTTGTTAATTAAACACATGTTAATTTCTAACTATATCCAATTGATGTTAAGTGTGAATTACTAAATTGTTTTATTACAGAGAATGTTTATGTTGAACAATCCCAAGAATTTTATAATCTCATTTACAATATCTTGTTTTTAATCATTAAAAAAACATTATGGTTTAATATATTCTCATAGGTTTTAATATGATTGGACTAACCCCATTTTAGTTTAAATGTTATTTATTAACGAAATAGCTAATACTATATTATTTTTTGTATAAAATCTAAGAGACGTTTTAGTTGATCAAATATATTTGGAAGACATTAATTTTGATCCATATATAATTTCATTTGTGTGTAATTTTTTAATTTTAATGTAAAATTAATTTCAGATGATTTTAATGGGTGATTTGTTATTTTTTATTGGTTTTTATTTTTTTTTGAAAAAAATCAAAATCTTAAAATCATTTTGAACAAAAACTATAACTTTTATATAATTTTGGTTTAGATATCCCTAAAATATATTATACTTCATTGATTTATACATGTAAAATGGACTTAGAAGAATCTCATAAACCATCGCACTAATCCATTTATAGAGGTATTATAGGGATTTGTCATCAATTAATTTCTTATTGAATAAATATAATGATTATTGTATGTATGTTTGAATGATTTTAAGAAAACACTATGGAATAAAATTTAAATTCTATTAAGGTAATTTTTAAAAACAATAAAATTAAAATAGAATATAGTTTTTTTACTCTAGAAAAAATATTTTTTATTTTTTGAGTTATTCTGATGATTATTTATGTGTTTGTAAGTTATGGTGAAAAGTATTCTAAAAAATATGAAACTTTTTTGGAATGTATCTATTGTTATGGTGTAGAAAATTTAAGAAAACTATTTCATTTTATACTATGTAGGATGAGTACAAATATATTAGGACATATAACATAGCTCATGCCGATCGTACTCTCTTCCCTCCCCCTTTTTTAGATGCTTGGAATAGGAAAGGGTTTACTCAATCCCGCATTTCCATGTTCCAAGGGTCCTCAACCCCCACAAAATATCCACCCTTGTCCCCAACTCCCTATTCTCCATGACTCAGTTCTCTAATTATTTCTTTTCTGATATCACCTATATCCTTTCAATAAACATGGGGGTTTTATAGTATTGTTATCACTATAAATTTTGTATTGTATTTTATGAGTTATACTAATGAATGATATTAGTCTTGAATTAAATGTCACAAAACAATAACTCACTGATATTATCACATATAATTTCAATATAAAGAGATTAAATTATATCCCACATGAATTATAAATTATTAACTATTATTAACTAGTATTTCATGATTAAATAGTATATATTTGGTATTTTAATTTTAGAGGTCACAAGTTACTATAAAGAAAAATGAAATTAATGCTCGAGTTCTTCGAGTGAAAGTCAAGTATTTATAGTTTTAAAATAAATTTTATGATCAAAATAAATATATTTATTTCAAATCGAAGAAATTCAATGTGCCCTTAGTCTGGAATGTGATTCAACTATAGGAATAAAAATAATGGTTGAATAATAACATATGAAAATTATATCAAATGATGTATTAGGATTTATATGTTAATATTGAATTTGATGTTGGTTTATATAATAACCATATGTAAACCATAATAAATGTATAAGAGATGTGGTTTTCATTGGAAATGTTGGTTAATTTCAAAAGTGTTCTTTATGATTGAGATTTTGGGGATTTCCAGAGTTTCTACATTGTGGGTATTGAAACCATTGAATGTGAGAAATTTATTCTTGAGATGACTCTGGAGGAAATCCCAAAGAGTATAATCTCAATATTTTGGATGTATATTGTAAGATATTAGTTACTGTTATTCAATAGAATATTTTTCCAACTGAATTGGAATTAAGAGTACAAAGGCACCATGTTCTATTATTTTTATGTTAAATGATTTATGTTTTACTGATTAGTTTGAATATCATTTTTATGAGTTATATTTAATAACTTTATATTTGATACTCTTAGTTTAACCCTATTAATTATTCTAAATTTATTTATGATCTTATAAAGTTTACATATCATGTTTTTCAGGGGGGAGGGAATGTATTTAACTCTAATTCAGATTTGATTAAATAAAATTATTTGGTTTATAATGGATTATAGATTGAAACAATGTAATAAATCATTGGGGGATGATCCTGTGATGTTCTATAAGATGGTTAATCATGTTAGGTATTATGTAGAGCCCAAAGGTACAGTTATTTAGGTTTGGAATGAGACAATTTTTTTGAGTGTTATAGTATCGAATAAGTGGATATTTCTAATGACAACATTCATATAATATATTATGTATAAATAGTGGAATTTAATGAAGTTTCAATTAAATAATACAAGGAATAATAGTGGAAGAAACCTACAATAGATGAATTTTCTCATACTAACACTATTCCAAAAACCATATCACATTAGGTTTCATAAAAACCAATGACTCTCTAAATCATTTACTTTATCATAATGTGGAATATAATTTTAATGATGATGATGTCGAACATTCCTAAACACTGAATTAATGTAAAAATTCTAATTCTAAGGATATTAATTAATCTATAATGAATGATTTTCTCATAGTTAAATGAAATGAAATATTTTTATAATTTGGTAATTATAATTGGAAATGGACACCGCTAATGGAGGACATGTGGGGAGAATAACCATATTTCATATTGTGTAGTATAATGGGAAGAAATATTAAAAATATCTAATTAGAATAGAGTATTCAGACTCTTATGTTGATGATCCTTTGGATCTATGCAGTTTAACATAGCATGGTGGCCATGTCATTTTTATTCCATCTACCATAACTACAAAACATACTGTCATTGAAAGATCACTAGTGGATGAAATAAAAATTGATAGATTAATTGATGATCCTTTTTCAATATTTAACAATACAAATTAAGAGTAACTATTTTATGTAAATGTAGAATATGTTCTTAAGGAAATTTTTTCCTATGACCAGTGAATGATGTTGAATATTAAATATAGTTTTAGTTTTAGTATCAATTCATACAATGGTTTTTTGGAAAATTATTGGTGGACCTATGATTTATTTTTATATAAATATATGATAGGAATTTTTTTAACATTTTCATTGGTGGAATAAAATAATATACTGAGCATTATGCACTGTCACCTACTGATAATTCTTCTTTCTATTCCTTTGTAACTCCAAATGAGATATGAAATTATATTGGAAATATTGATTGTTGTAAAAGATTATTTTTGGATTTTTCATTATTCATTGAGGTTTAAATGATAGAAGGAATTAATAAAACTTTATCAACTATTTTCATCATATAAATATTATAATTTTATTACTAAATTATACTTTTTTGGATTCAACGATTTAGAGATTGAATGAGTTGATGGGAAATATATATGAATATTTTTAGGATATGATAATTTATGGAGGACCTAAGGACCATAGATTTTATTAAAAGGACACTAGACAAATTACTCATGAAATAAATTATTTTAATTTGGCTACACCTCCTCCTCATACAATTGAAACAACCCATCTTACTATTTACGGGACATTGATATGGCATATTTTTCAGAAATATATAAAAGATGTGTAAGATGGTTTTCTACCCCCTAGGGAGATAATAATCTCTCCTTTTATAATTCTAGTTTCTAACACTCTCAAATTAGTAATAGGAGTTTTCTCTCAATTTTGTAGAGACATGAATACAATCAAGAGGGTTTTCTACTAAAATATTTTTATGATTTTAACCAAGGAAAACATTCAATCATTTTTTACATCTTTGTATACTATTTAGATGATTCCCACTTATACCTAAGGATTTAGTGATCTACTAGATCAAATTAATGTCCATGGACCTCTATTATAGACATTTACATAGGAAAATAGGTAATTATTTTATAAAATAGAGGATTGTTCAAGGGCTGTTATGGATTCACTCAGTTAATGGATCCACACACACACAGATATATATATATATATATATATATATATATATATTAAAAATACATCAATTGGGACACCTTATGTCGTTCTTATCACACCTGGTAGACTGTTATATTCTTCAGATACTATAATGACTACTCGTCATCCCATACATCTACTCCATGTATATTTACACATATATTAGGATCTCCAGTATCTAAGAAACTTTTTTATGTGTAATGTTATTAGAGAAAATTCTGTTACATCTCTTAAGAAACATCTTATAACTTATTCCAAAAAAAAAACATATAGATCCATATAATCATGTAGTGAATTTTTATAATTTAGAAAATAATTAGGTTATATAATTGGGAAACTATTTTATTTTATAATTATTTTATTTTATCAGTTTTAATGAAAGTATTATGTTCTTATTTTTATTCCATTTACAATTATCCTAATTAAATTATATTATGTTACTTGTATCATTTATTTCAATATATTATCTACTGTATTATTATATTATTGATAATTTTAAAAGTGGTAGAAATATAAAAAATATCCATTTTCCTAATGAATATTAGTTTGTTTTTATCTTAAAATAGAATTATCTTTAAATTTTATATATGTTTGGTTAATTTTAAAATTATACTTCCCTGAATTATGGTCATCAAAATTAGGGATAAATTTTCATTATTAAAAATAATACATTTTATTAATGATCATAAATAATTATTTTT
This sequence comes from Viscum album, assembly GCA_963277665.1. NCBI lineage: Eukaryota > Viridiplantae > Streptophyta > Magnoliopsida > Santalales > Viscaceae > Viscum > Viscum album. The sequence continues at coordinate 606,651,927 of OY728122.1, forward strand.
TTATTACTATTGAATTATGTATTTTATGATAGACATGTTTACTTGGGTAAAAATATTCTTAGTCCATATCAAATATACATTGAAATAAATCAAACATATAACCATTTTCTTGATTGTTTGTATAAGTTGATAGACAATGTGACAAAATGAAGTGAATATGAATTATTTTTATATGCGATAGACGAAATTCATGTCATGAGTATTCAATTATAATAAGTAATCAATGGGAACATATTAAAAATTGTTTATTATTAGGATCACTGGATTAAATTTTCTAATCGATGGAGCTACCACAAGAATAAAATTCTTTGTCCACAAGAAGATATATACGGACTGCAAGTAGTAAGTCAGCATTTAAAACAATAAAAAATTAAACATACATTGGAAAATATTCAATCATATATCAACTATTGACTTCATGGTGGCTATCAATATAAATTGATCATACAATCAACAATAGAATGAATTTTTAACTGAACATGTTGCGATACATTAAGGTTAATATTCCATTATCATACCCATGTATTAGTATATTTACTTCTTGGATCTACATCATGACGATGTTACCACATAAATAGATTTTTCACTATCCATGAAGATATACCAACCATTCATAATGTACATATATCAAACAAATAGTTTTTGTATTTTATTAGACTTGGAATAGTGATTAATATCTATCGATATGAAGATGATTATTCCTTAATTGATACATTGATATGAAATTTATAAAAAATAAAGGAGGGCATAAATCTGCATTATGGTTTTTCTTGATCTCTATATATTCATTCTTCTACACTCTAAACTCCATTTTCCATGCAAAATAGGAAAAGCTAAGAAGATGTCAGGTCCAACATTAACTGTCACTCCCGATATTATTGGGTAATCATTTATTCAAGAGAATATAAACAATCAACCAAGGTCCAACGAATATTAAGAAGAATCCATCTTCTCAATCAATCATCACCCACTATATTTAAAATTACATTTTTTGTCATTATTATTTAACATAAATATTTCTTTCACTACCTAATTGATATAAATTATATTACTTGAAAACCAATTCCTTAATTTTTATCTACCATTTTCATAAAAAATAACTCTTAAAGAGGCATGGTTGAGCATGTACTACCCTATGTACAACAATATATTAAAAACTATGATCCATTTTTTTTATATGATTCATAATTTTTAATAAAAATTCCTTGAAATTAAATATTAATAGGTGGAGAGGACTAAAATCTATCTTAGATAAAGCCACTTATTTAATTTCCAATTTTTTTTAATTGTTTCCTTAATACCTTATTTTAACTAAGTATTTATTTAATATATATTTAATATAAAACTCTATTAGTACAAATATATATATAATCTACATTTTATATTTGTTATATTTAAAATATTTTCAATTTTAAAATAATTACAATTTTAACAAGGTTTTGATTATGAATTTCATAAAGTATTTTAATGTAATAAATTATATATAATTATTTTTTGTTAACTATTTCTTTTGAATTTTTGGGTATTTTCATTTTCATTTTATCATAATAAGAATGTTTTTACTGAATGTTTAATTCATCCCATCTTGATCCTTACACAAGGATCAACAGAATGAAATTGAACACGTAACCTTATTCGAATAGGAATATTACATATTTTGTATTCAATTAGATTAATTTTATTTCAATATATTTCAACTATATATTTTAAATGAAAATATATATATATATAAATTAAAAAAATTTATATAAAAACAATTTTAAAAACATATTATGTTCTAATTAATTTTTTCATATAAATTTCCATTTAAATCCTTGTTAATCTTTTTTTTATTAGTTGAATAATTAAATTATATTAATCATTAAAATTTGATAAGTATAGTTTATTTGGATGAAACAATTCTGAAAAAAGTACTTTTTAAAATATAATTTCAAACAATAGATAATTTTAACCACATTCTATTAATTATTTTTGTGTTTATTTACATATTTAATAGAATTTCATTTATAATTATAATTAATTTTTCTTATTAGAATTATCCATACAATACTATCCTAGAGATGGTTGTTAAATTATTATATTGGCACAACATAAAATAGATTACATCCCAAAAGGCTTGAATATGTTCATAGTCCTAAAAAACAAGAAACATACCTTAATGTGACAATAAAATTTAAAACACGAGATACAACATAGTGTTTTCATTAATAAAACCAATATTTGTTTTATTATATATCTATATATCAATCATAATTAACATATAGGAAACATAGTGAAGGTAAATACAATAATGGTGCGAGCACAAATTCATAATAGAAGTATCTATAAATCATAATCTAGAATGAATTAAATAAAACAAGAATAATATGGCTCCCTAATTATTTAATATACCACATGTATGATACCATAAAACAGGTGACTAAATCCATATATAATAGCACAACATAAAAATAAAATTGATAACAGTTAGATATTTTATAACGTTGAATACATACTATCAGGCATGATAAATTTCTATCTAGTCCATAGGTAAATAAATCATGCCTAAATGGGTGAAACATTTGAAAAACGATTAAAAATTACTTAATAATGCTTGAATGGTCAATATAATTATATTCCATTAAATTAATAATTTAAATTAATTTATTATATAAAATTGGTAAAACATAATCAATAAAACCATTTGATTTGAAAAACTAGAATATAAAATGTTATTAATTTCCTCTATTGATAAAACTCATAATAAAACATCAATAGTAATATTGTGAAAAATATAAAATATTAAATCCCCATAAAAGAATAATAATTAATAGTGAATATTGATATACATGAATAAACATTAAAAACATATCTGGAAAATTTCATAAAGAAAATACCCATTTTAATTTGAATTAACTTATTAAATTTCTAAAAGAAATCTCCAATATTAAAGGGAAAATATTATTTAAAACTATAATAGTAAAATTGTAAATTAATATTCAATCAAATTATTTCTCATGATGGCAGCTAATTCTGAACATGTTGTGAAAAAATTCCATTCACACTATTGTAAAAAGGATAAATAAAACCTTGTTCGGGAAATGATAACAATATTCCATTTAAATCATTTTTTAAAAATAATAAAATCTCTATTTTGTTTAAATATTTCATTTAAAAATGTAAAAGAAAATTAAACCTAAATGTAGATATGGACATGGAGGTAAAATATTCTCAGACATGTAGAAAAATAATGTTGGGTTTCCTAAAAACATTATTTCAGTATATTGAGTAATGAAATATGAGAAATTGAATGTAAAATATGTAATTTAAATAAATAACCACGTGATACTAAAAATATATTTTGTTTATGAAATAAATATAAAATATTTTTCATAGTGGATAAATAAACATAAATAATCTGGAATAATGACGAGATTGTAAAATAACGCCTTAGCTCGGGGTTTACGTTATTTCGATGTGTGTGATCCTCCTTTATAATAAAATATAAATTTATAAAAAAATATATTATAGAACCAAAATAATATATATAAAATATATTATTTACTTCTAATCTATTACAACCCATTTATTAAAAAAATATTTAATTAAATTACAGTTTCGGTTAATAAATACATTTTGTTTCATGTTTGTTTTTATTCATAATTTCTGATACTTCTATATTGATAATGATTCCATTATCTAAAATTTATAGTTATTAGAAGAATGTATTATATTTTTAATACTAATATTTTTATTTAAAATCATTAAATTTATAGATAAAAAAATTAATCACATCATTCAAGGAGAGTGTAGGTCAAACATACGCTTGAACACTATTTTAATTTTTTAAATATATGAAGGGAATGAATTATAAATAATATTTAAAAATTAAATAATCATAATCATATAATAAATACCACATATATTTATTAAATATAATTTTATTACCCTCTATGTAAAAACAAAATGAAAATTATGTCCCATCACATTGTGGAGGTAGTAGTCCGCATGTATACATGAGCAATGTTATTATTTTTCATCGCATAGGTTTTTAAAAAGTAATATTTGATAATATAAGTATATTAGTATAATTATGTTACAGATATGATTAATATAAAATTACTAAATAATATTATTCATTCATGATAGGTGGTGATTTAAAATGAATTATATCATTTTGTGAGGTGGTTGTCCGCTAAAACACACGATTGATGAGTTGGTTTACCATTTCATGAAGGAGGGGATGTATATAAGTTTTTAAATTAATATAATATAATATTATTATATTTAATATATTTTTGGCTATTATTTTATCATAGTTTGATTATATTTGGATGGGGTATAGGAAGAAATAAAATGAAGACGAATTGTTATGACATATACAACTACATTGGAGAACATATTTAGGTTTGTACCTAAAGCCTTTATAGGATGTATTTTTGATAAGAACAAGTAATCTAGATCATAAATAGGGTTTTTTAATTTAGTTGTGAAATTAATGCACAAATTTGAATGATCATTAGGTATAGATAGCAGCGGAGTGGAGTGTCCTTTTATATGTGGGGGAGGGACCCACTTGGAAATTTCATAAGAGAAAAAAAAACATGATTAATTCATTATCTTGAAAATTTTATCCAATTGGAAATATAATAGAATTTGGGATAGGATGAGTTATAAATATGTAATTAAATTTTCACTCATAGATTTATAATGGGTAAAAATACCCTTATATTTTGTAATGACCCATGGGAAACAAATTTTAACCTTAATTGTGGAGATTAATTGTTAGTATTTCAAATGTTCATTATATTATAAAATTTTGCTGGAAAAATTTAAAAATATTAATTATCAGTATTCCAAATATGGAATCCATTCAAAAAAATTCAATTCACATAATTGTGAAATTTTAATTTAAAATAAAACTCACAAGGATGTTGAAAATTTATTTTCTTAAGAAAAAAATTACATAAATATAATATGTTATTATAACCAAACTAAACATTAAATTTATTTAAATTAACTAAATTTGATTAAATATAGTATAATTAAAAAAATTTTACATTTAATATAATTTTAAATTAGAATTTAACTTTAAAAATTCTCCAAATGAAAATGAAATTTTAATTAAAATCAGTAATATTCTATTTTCATCAATAAAAAATAAATAATTTCAGAAATTAAAAAAAATTAAATCTCTGATAATTATATAAATTTATTTCAAAAATTTATTTCATTTTTTCCAATAAGTTTTATAATATAGAAAAAAATAATTTTAAATTATGTGTACAACAGACGATTGATCCACTTTTAGAAAAATTTAGTTTTAACCATAAAACTAGATTGATTCTTTTCAAATGATTATTAAAAAATTTATATTATTGATTTAAAATTTAATTTATTATCTTATATATAAATTAAATTAAAATTAATCATTTATACTAATTAATTTATTTTATAATGTTTAAAACACATTATACATGAAAGAAATATATTAATTTCAAATGATTTTAGTTCTTTTATAAATTATAAACCAAATAATTTTTTATATAAGTGTATACCATATACGTTTCATAAATTATCTATTGAAATTCTTACCATCCAATTTAATTCCATTATTTTAATGGTACACTATTTTATGGGTCTTTTAGACTCAGTGTATCATCCTAGTTAATGATATAATATTTCTTTTGAATTAATATTAATATTTTTAATTTATATTAATTTTACCTTATAAGGTATTAAATGTATGATAGTGTACATGACACTGAAAAATCAGTTTATCTGAAATCATTTTTTGCATGATATACTGGGTTATATTGAACAATAATCATTTAATTAATGTTGGTATTTTAAGATGTAGTTAACAACTAGTAATTTTATTATAGAGAATGAATTTAAATAACTTTATAATGATTAAACATGTTTATTAATGGATTTTAAATTTATCCAATAAATTTTGAAGGCTTAAATTTTGAATAAATCCAATTTTACGCTTAATAGCTCGACATTTTTTAAAGGTAATTTTATCACTTTATAATGGAGAACCAACAATAAATATAGTTTTAGAAATTTTTATAATTTTTATATGGAAAATTATTTTACATTTTTTGATTATAAATATCAAAATTGAATTTGGTTGATTTTTTTTATTTTTCTTAGAACTATCATATATTGATGAATAATGAACAATTGTGAATGTTTGATCAAAACGTAATTTTCAAAAAATTTATTTATATAGTTAAATTATGTTTGTATTTAGTTTAAATGTATAATTAGATCAATTTTATATAATTTAATCCAATTTCTGTAATTTTAAAAAATTCACATTTAATTTAGATATAAAAACATTGTTATCACTTGAACATTTTAAATTACAAAATACACATTGTCGTCCCATTTGTTGTCTGAAATTTAAATTAATTTCAGTCAATTATATGATTTGAATTTGGAAAATTGTATTAAATATTTTTAATCATAACCTATTATAAATTATTATAATTGCAACGTAGTTTTAGGCCAAAAATATTAGTGAATGTAATTAAAATTAATTACGGTGATTAAGAGGAATGTTATCTTATCACGGAACTAACATATAAACATAACACCCAAAATGATCTAGAAAATTTCCCAAAAGTCAATTTATGTTTATATTTTGACCGTTTACTCCCTTTTATATACTTTGGATCCTTATTGGAGCCATATTACATGGATAAAATCTGTGTGCAATTCCATTTTAAAAAATTCACAAGAATATTAGTCCTCCTATACTCTAAAAATGCATCCACCCATCCTATTACATGAAAACACATAGTACCATTTGGATTATCTGAAATAAACCCAAAAATATCAATAAAATCCTTACCTTATCTTTTGAGTCCTCACTTTTCGATGAAATACAACTAAGAAATCCCTTTGGTGAAAACACAAAGTAGTTACCCAAAAAAGAGGTAGCAATCATCACCATAGATTTTTACATTATTTCCTTCTCCAATTACTTCATTTGTTATTATTCCTTGATTATATAATGGAATGTGTATTCTAAATATAATGATATTTTTATGTTTTCATTTTCAAATAAACTTGCAGAAACATTAGTCAAATGTGTAACAAATTTTCATTCAGGTACGGCGAACTATTTCGTCACATAATGATGTAAATTTTTTATTTACCACATCTCAAGGTTAATAATTATGATTGATAAAATATTTTAATATGATATATACATATTATATTAATTATTTTTTTATAATTAGAGAATTTTTATATACACATTACTTAATACTCTCAATTCTTTGTATATATGATAGCATAATGTGTGGATGTGTGCACTATGTACTCCTCAAAGTGATATTATGCATTCAGACGTTAAATGGAATTTATTAAGGTTGTGTTTAGTAAAATATATGTTAAATAAATGACTTATATATTATAATTATTGAATAATTTCCTTTCTTGAATTATTATATAACATTTTATTTATTACCCTTTCACACACTGAAATGTTATTATGTTTCATCCCTTATGTGTGGACTACCGCCTCATCGATGCAATGTGATTCATTTATCATCATATGAATTAAATATATATTTGTATGTAAAATTAAATAATATGGTAATTATTATATAATAATAATTCTAGAATGATAATTGTTACTAACATTCTTTCTATAATGATAATTGAAAAATGGGAATGTAATTCATATGTATATACGGCCAACCGTCTTCAAGATTGAAACACTAGTTAATTTTTCACAAACATATTTCATGAATGGATTTAAATGTCTAGTTTATTTATAAATGAGATAAAAATTTTATGACTATTATTATATAGAAATTTGTATAATGACTTCATTGACCATTGTTGACCATCCAATGTCATTTTGGACACATGAACTGACATGGTTAAAACACCTGATATAAACGTCTATGTTTATATAGTTGTTAAAAAATGTAAAAAATTAGGTAAAAATAATTAAAAACATCGAAATATTTATAAAGAAATTAAATAATTAAACTGACTTTATTTATATGGTAGATAAAGAAACATGTGACATGTTAGTCCCAAGGTAAGGGAATATCATCTCACTTTTTACATCTATGAGATAAAATTCATAATCACATCATAATTATTTTGTGTGTTTTATGTAATTCACATTATGAAATATTATATCATGAATTATATTATATAAATAGTATATAAATGTATCATTTTTTATTATACCTTTTTGGGTTTACTATTTAAATGATACCAATTTTTAAGGGATTTTATCTCAATATTCATTCATTGAGTTATTTCTTGATGATATGCTCCATTATTATTTTATAAGGGTTATATAAATCCCATTTGAAATTTTATATCCTTTTTATATATTTTCATGTAATTTAATGTTTTTTAAAAGATAATAATGTATCTTTATTATGAATGAACATTCAAAATGGAATAGGAAACACTGAATCATTAACGATTTAATTTCAAAATCCATTCTCGAAGTAAATATTCATGTTGATATTTTTATTAATATATTGGGTTATTAAGGAAATATTATGTCTATTTCTAATTTAATTATTTTTTAACAAAAGCAATATTCTTATGTTTTCTATGTATATTGTTTTTAAAAACAAAAGAACGGGTGTTATATTTTTAACTTACACAGTGATAGTGAATTTTTTCATCGAGGTGGTGAATATTTTATTTTTGAATTACTTTGTATGATTTAATGTTTTCTAAAATTAAAAACCAAATTTTATTTTTTGTTTATATTTTATTTGAAATTTTAATGAAAATAAATTTTTATTTTTTATTAACAATTTAAATTTAGAAATACATAGTATTTAAATATCTCGAATGGATTTTCAAATGATTTTTTAGAAATATTAATATAATAGAAAGATTTATATCTTTTTTTTGGTTCATGGACATTATAAATGATGGGGGCAACCATATATCATAATTTGAGCCTATTATATATTAAATGATAGTTGTCTAGATAACATTGTAATATATTAAGTAATGATTATATTCTCTAAATAATAATATTAGAAGTTGGATGTATAGTTATTCCAACCCATACGGTTTACAAAATGGTTTAACAGGATGATTCCCAAGATAGAAACATGAATTTTCCATGTTTTCTAATGATTTTTAATGTAAGTTTTTATGGTAAATTATATAATACTTATAAATTAATGGTTTTTACCTTTTTTGAAAAAATACTATGTTTTCTAGAAAAAGTTATTCATTAGTTTTAATTTTTATTCATTGACTAATAGTTTCCATATTTTTTATATCCATTACTATGATTTTTATGATCATCCCACATTTTTAGTTTATTTTCAAAATACAAAAAATCAGTATTGGAAGTCAATAATTCATATTGAGGGCCAAGTTGATTTTTCATAAAAGGTTTAATTCTTTATTTTAAAAGTATTTTATTATAAGAAAAATGGATAATGTTGTGATGTTCCCACATTATGTTTTTTAATTGTTTTTAATATGAGTTATATCCTAATTCTCTGAAAATATAAAAATAAAATGATACTGAATGTGATAAAATTCAATTAATTTTCTAGAACTCAAGATTAAGTAATTTTTTTGTCTAGGTACAGATAGATGGAATAAATGGTCAATTTAGATAACATTATAGGTTAGCGTAATATTATTAACATTAAAAATAATTATTTTACCATATGGTAATATTAAAATGTAATATCTATTAAATATTACGATTTTACTTCATTTAATGTGTTTTTGTTCAGAATTGTTTTCTATTGAGAAAATAAGAATTTTATAGTCGGAAGGAACTAAGTGGAAGATATCCTTCCAAATCAGTATCTCACGATTTCTGAACCAGAACACTACGGTCAATGTAATTAATTGTTCATTTGTATCAATAAATAATATGTGGTGTACCCATGATAGAAAGTAACATGATCTACCCCAATGTTTCATGTAATTTCTGTAGAATTTTATGAGAAAAAATTCACATAATTTATTGGATCAACTAATCCATGATGGATCAATGAATTGGGGAAGATATATGATTTAATGGGATGTTTGGAAGTTAAAAAGGTAAATATTTAAATTAATTATTTTATATTTGAATTTTACTAGTGGTTTTAAATGGTTAATATTATTATAAAATGTAAAAATATTTATTCAATGAAATCGGATGAATATTTGAATATTTTCTTAATGTTGTTCAACATGGGATATAAAAATAAATTCATTGATAATTTTTTTATTAGATTTATAGATGACATTTTGGTATATTGTAGTATCCTTGATGAAAATGAAAGAAAATTATGGATTTTTCAAAACTATAAAAAATTAAACTACATGAAAATCATAGAATGTGTGAATTTTAGTTGCTACAAATTTCTTTCCTTTTTCAAATTGTCCTTATTGATAGATTTACTATGGATCCGGCTAAAACAAAAGATGTTAATTAATACAAAATACCCAAAAATAACTCTATGTTTTTTATTTTTATTATATTAAGAGGTTAGTTCCATATATTTTTTGATAAAATTTCTATATTTTATATCCCAATTACTAATGTAACAAAAAAATAATTGGTGTTCATATATAAAGTCTAACGTGATGATTCTATCCAGGAACTGAATGGAAAATGGGGGAATCCTCCCCCTTTTCTACAATCTTCCTAAAATGGTGAATTTCTCATCTAATGGGTTTCTTCATTTAATAGACAATGGTTTTTAAATGAAGAAAGAGAATGTAATTGCTTATGATTTACATTATTAGAATCCTCATGAGATAAATTTCCCTTCGAATGAATATGAATTAATTTCTATTATTTTTTATAAACTTTAGAAATGTTATTTAAATGGAGTTAACATCTAAATATATACTAATAAAAAATAATGTATATATTCAATTAGAAATAATTTGACATAAAATATATAATATGGTAGGAAATAATCAAGGATTATAGTTACATGATTTTATCATGGAATGGAAAACAAGGTGGTAGATTCTTTGGGATGGAAAAATATTTCTATGTTAAAAATGTTACATTTTGAGTGTGACTGTATGGTTAATGATTAGATTAATTTTTCAAAATATATTTTGTAATAGGTGATATTATCTATATTTTAGGTATTAGTGCAGTAAAATTTATTAGAAATATTTAAGGGGGCCCAAAAGAGGGATAAATATATGAAACAAAATGTAGTTTCCATAAAGAATGTTACTTTTTTATAATTTAATTTTAATGAAGAAGGTGTATTATGGTTTATAAAAATATTATGTGTCTATAAATCCATATTTGAGGAATAAATTGTTTAATTAAGATATTAGTAATATATTGTTTTCATTCATTTGGGCATTATTAAGATGTACAATGATCATCGAGATTTTTACTGGTGGGATAGAATGAAAAAGAAATAATGATGAATTTACCACGAAGTGCCTAAATTGTCTGCAGGTTAAAGTGGAGATATAGTTACTAAAGGGTATATTTAACAATATATGATACCATCATAAATATTGAAAAATATATCAATTCATTTAATTGTATGAATTCGAAATACCTCACAAGATAAAAATGAGCTCTTTGTAATTATTGGTTGTTTAACTAAATCTACAGATTTTATTCTGATTCAATATATAATGTATTTAGAAATGGTTTATATGTTTTATCTAAAAGAGTTAATAATTTTTCCTGGGGTTCCGATATCCATTATATTAGAATGTGATCCATGATTTATGCCCAATTTTTGGAAAGGGCATTAGAAATAATTAAGTACTAAAAGAAATTTTTGTATAATATTTTATCCTAAATATGATAGACACTCTAAGAAGATGACTCAGACCAAAAAATACATTTTTCATTGATTATCATCATATGTTTAGGGATGTTTAGATTTATATCATTATTTGGTTGAGTGTTCTTATAATAATTTTTTTATTCCAGTCTATAGATGGTACCATTTGAGGTGTTATATTGAATGATGTGTCAAACATTTGATTTTTGTGATGATGTAAGAGAAATTAAGTTAATAGGGCCAGAATTGTGAGAGGAAATTGAAGAGAAAGGTCATTTGATTCAATAAAACATATGGTTATCTTAGAGTAGTATGAAAGTTATGTTTATAAATGGAGTAAATAACTTTTTTCGAGGTAGGTGACCATGACTTTTTAAATGTTTATCGATGGAATAGTGTGATTTTTTTGGTAAGAAAGATGCAGATGAGTCCATGATCAATCGGGAAACATGTAATCGAATATAATTATGGGTCATATTATTATAGAGTAACCTTAGACTGATTTTATCTCATATATACAATTTATTTTGTGTTTTAATTTTATGGTTGAATGCACTATATTCATCCCATGTTTTGGTCCCTAAAGTAGCTCAACTAGAATAAAATTATACTTATGCACAATAACTATCATAGGTTAATCAATCCATACATCCGGTTTTGTAGAATAATTTTATTCATAATTTTATGTTTTTGTGGATAAATAAATTGCTGATGAGGAAACATGGATATCTGAAAATTCTTATGGTTAAATGTATAACCATTTAATTGATATGTTAATAAATTATGAGGATGAAATTTCCAAAAGGGGGATGGATATAACATCCTTGGTAATGATAAAGTATTTTTTTCAAATTTATTATTATTTATCAATTATATAGTATCCTCAACATAAAAGGGATGTAAATCTTGATAGTGTATAGGACACGTAATAATGGGTTTCTCTGAAATCTTGTATTTCACAAAAGGTTGAGTTATACAGAACAATAAAAATATCATTAATGATATTATATTATGTGGTAGTAATATATTATCTATTGTATCAGTATGAATGAATAATAGTATCTATATTATTATTACCCATGTTTATTATATATTTTTACAATCTTTCATTAAATTTTGTATCCAAAAAATAATAATTAATTCAATTTTAAGGATAAAAATCTCTTTTTTAAAGGTAGTTTTACCGCCTTTTAATTTAAAACATCCATTATCTATAGTTTTTTAAAATTTCAAAATTTAATATATTTTAATTATTAATATTTTATGTTAAATAATTTCACTTTTAATAAATATATAAAATCATTGCAAACATTTGAAAATTTTTATTTAAAAATATTATTCATCATATTGTCTATATGATTAATTTTAAATTTATTTATTCTACATATGTGATTTGAATTTTTGAAATAGGAATCCTTATTTGGAATCAGAATCATTTTTGACTTATAATAAGTTCATCTTAGTTTTTCTAATAAATGTATTAGTAAAACTAATTAAAATTGATCACAGTGATCTAGAGGAAAATTATCTTAACAAGGAAATATAACATAATCATAAGTGCCAAAATGTCCATGAAACTTTTAATAAATCCATTATATGTTAATATTTTAATCATATCCTCTAATTTCAATAATTTGGTACAATATTAGAAAATCATTTAATTGATAAAATTTGGGTTGAATTCCCCTTTCATAAATTTACAAGAATATCACTCCCCCATTATAAAAAGGCACACACACTTACCATTTCATCACAACTCTAAGTCCCATTTGGATTGCTCAACCTATAATAAAATAAATTTTCAACTCTAGAAACCCCCTACTTTCTATATTGCTCCCATTTGGTACAATTCCAACAAAAAAAATCAATTGGTTTATACCAAAATGGTATACACAAAAAATTAGGAAACTTATATCAAGGGGGATTTTTAGTTTATCACCTTCTCAAATGCCTTTATTTATTACCATTAAATTCTTATATAATAGAATTTTTATCCTAAATATATTGATATGTTGTTTGGTTAAGGGTTATACCTAAATGTACACACACATCAATTAAATGGGTGCTAAAATTACTAATAATGTTTGACAAACTAATACCCCATGTAATGATGTCATTAATTATCCAATTACCAACTATCATTGATGAAAATAATGATGGATATCATATTTCTATATGATATATATATACACAATATTTATGATGTATTTATACATCTATAATTCTTATATACACATATATACATGCTCTTAATTTTTTTGTAAATATGATAACATATTTTGTGGACGTTAGGATTACCACCTCCTCATAGAGATGTGATACATTAATAGATTACATTTAATGAAATATGGATGGTTTTAATTAAAAATAAGTGATATTTTTTAAATCTAATTTATATTCATGAAATATATAAATTTATAGAAATATAATATATAATGTTCTTTTTTACATTTTCAAACATTGAAAAGATGATAACATCATTCGTGTATGTGCAGACAATAGCCTCCCCGATGTGATGTGATTCCATTTAATCAGAACAATTATATATATTATTATATATTATTAAATAATATTGTATTTATGATAGTATTTTAATCATATAAAGATTATTTAAATATAGTAACTTTACTAATGCATAAGTACAACCTATCTTTTCCTTGATTGCAACATTGGTTCATTTTTCATAACCATAATTCATGGTTGGTAATAATAGTATAACTAATTTATAAATGTGATATTACATCATGGTTATATCTCTACATATGTTTATATAAAGAACCCTTTGACCATAGTTGACATACCAAAGATGTTTATGATGAATATACTAAATATTGTTAAAAACATTACATAATAATAGTAGTTTATGTAGTTGATTAAAACAATTTCATAAATCGAAGAAAAGAAATGATAAAAAAAATGTTCATATTTAAGTAAAAAATAAACATTTTTTTATTATTCAGTAAGATAAAGACACATGTGACAAGTCAGTATAAAGGTATGAGATTTTCATCTCACATTTTTTACAAATCTGAGATAAATGTTATAATCACAACTTACTTCTTTTTTTGTGTATCTATTGTCCATTTTGAAATATAATATCTCTAATTATTTTATCTAAATTTTATTAGTATTTATTTTGGTGTTTTTAATTCAAATTTTACCACAATTTTTGAGTATTTTGTCTCAATCATATTTCATTATTGCATTTCGTAACGATATGCACATTCATTATATTATAAGGTGTATATACAGGCTATTTGTAGTACCCCTAGATTGAGATATGAAACATTTTTTTAGGTGTTTTTATGTATGTAACGTGGTTAGGTATTTTTTGGAAAGATTCAATGGTTTTGGGTAGGTTTGGATGATTTTATAAGGGTTTATAGTTTATGCACTTATATATGAAATCGTGCAACAAGTATAAGTAAAATTGCATAGTCAGGAAGAGGAAAAATGTGGGTGCACTGTGAAGGCACAATGTTTATAAACCATGAAGCCTTACTAGGAATATTTTTTCACATGATAAAATATATTTTTTTCATTTTTGGGACATAGTTTTTCAAAATGAATGAAAATACATGTGAGTCATCCAATAGAGATACCAGCAATCACAAAATTAGCACATAGTTTGACCAACCATACGACTAAACTGAGGGAGACAATACAAAATGGGGATTAAAAAAGGGGGTTGCTATGTATTTTCCATATGACACTCATTCCTCTTCCAACTTAATCCCAACATAGGATATATTCAAATCGAGGTTTTGGTAGGCTCTCCCACTAATTTTGGAGGACAATTGAATGGTTTACAAGGTACATTAAGGGCAATTATTTTCTATTATGTTTCCAATATTGGTTGTCACTTGGATTTCCTTATATCTAGTTCCATCTACCACTCTCATGGTCTCCTAGATCTACATCCTTCACATTTTTATATATAGTTTTTTCTTAATTAATGATGTGTGGGATTTTTTATGTTATACAATGTTATGTAAGGATGATTTTTGATAATTTCACCCACTTTGGTGTGGTGGTTGTCTGTTTTTCGATTTAACAAATACTCAAAGTTATGTTTCTTCACTCTCAACTCCATATGGATATAAATATTATCATTATTTTAAAAATAATTTGGTTTTCATGAAATTTATTTTGAATGTGATGTGGGAAGCTTGAGGATAAACTCATTTAGTGGTGATGTGTGAATTTCGGGTGGAAATGGGTTATCATTGTGAAATGTGATTTTTTTTTATTTTAAGATTATATTTTTTAAATTATAATGTTTAGAGATTTATGAAAAATGGTTTGTGAAAATTTTGTTTTCAATAAAAGTGTATTTCAATTGAAATATGGTTTATAATTAATAATGTGTTTGTGTACTTTAAAATAATAGTTGATTTATTGATGAGGTTTGGGAATGTTGTTATAATTGTTGAATTCCAAGTTGTTGTGGTTTATGTAATTTTTTTTGGAATAATTTTTGGATTAAGGGGATGAATACTGTTTGAGGGGATTGATAGTGGGATTAAAGGACCTCCATCAATTAAATGGAGGGATTGAATGGAGTACAACTTTAAAAAGGGTTTGGCATTGTATGTTAAGTTCATAAGTCAATAATAACATAGAGATCATGTGTCTAGAATTCATAAGGATAGTTGAAATGGTTTTACATCCATGTAAGGTAATTTTGGTTATTCCTATATGAAATGAGAATAATGGGGAATGCATTGTTTTTTCATTTTTCTTATAATGTCTTGATTTGGGTATAATTAGTTGGTAAATATGTTTTTGAATTATTTTAATTTATTTCATTGTTTAATAATCTTTATATAAATTTATTCGTATAAATATTCAATCTTTTCTATCATAGTGTTACAAGTATGAATGTCATTTGAGGAAATCCTAAGGAGTATTATAACACATCCCCTACACTGGAACCATTGTACATTTGAAGATGTTATATTACTAGAAATAGGTAAAGGAAAAGATTATCATTTATTTTGGTTTGCCTCATATTTATTGGGAGGACTTGTTGTGCTGGAGATTAGAGAATTGTGTGGATCATTAGAGTCCTTGACATTCATTGTTTGGTCCTCCACTTTTGTACTACAATTTTTCAATGGTATGGTTTGATTTGGTTGTAAGGATATTGTTCGGAAATGTTCTGAATTCATTTATATTTTTGATATGATTCATTTAGTAGTATTTATTAATGTTAATCTTGATTGGTTGTTTTGTTTCAAAGGAAAAAAATCATCCCCCATATTATTATTAATCCCTCCACATTTCATTCCAGCCTTTGGTTTCTTGGCGATGTTTCCTAAGACCATGTATCACTTTTGGCTAAACTCAATCCATTGTGGTAGGGCTGGTTGTTACACTCTTTGACATCATATATCCATTTTTCTATTCTAAAATTATATATAGTATTGATACATTTAATTCAATCGTGGTTTTTATGATATAAATTTTCAATGTGGTGTGAGAAACATTGATTGATTAATTATTTAATTCCAAAATCATTTCTCTATATAAATATTATCGATATTATTTTTTAAATATAATGGGTTATAAAGTATATTTTATGAATACATTTGATTTATTTGATATTTTTTCAAAGAGAAATTTTTTCTACTTTTGTATAGAAATTTTTGACATATAAAAAATTAATGATCAATTATTACCATACACGGCGATAATGATTTTTTCCACTTTGGAAGTTATTTTATTTTGAGTATCCTTTTGGTAATATAATATTATCATAAATGAAAACCCATTTTTCAATTTTTGGTTATTTTGGGTTGTAAAATGGGTTTTCAATAGAAATTTTTTTTTTCAATAAAAAATAATAATTTTGAATGAGAATGTCATATTAATACTTGAATGTTATTTTCAATCAAGTGTATACTAGTTTTTAAATTTATGAAATGTTTTACTTCATGTTATGGTACTTGGACATTATAAAATATTGGAGCACCCAGGTTGCACTATGTGATCCACTTATATCTTAAATGATGGTTACACCCAAACAATACTCCATGTGATTGGGTTATTATTATATTTTCTGGAGAATAATATTTTAAGATGCTAATTCGGTTATTCTAATCATTTAGGGTTCTGTAAGTGTTGAATGAAATGATGTATAATGGTACCTCAATTAATTTTATATGTTTTCTAAATAGTTTTCATAGAAATAATATGTATTCAAAAGGTAAAATTAATGAAATTTACAAAAGAATTATATTTCCCTTTTTCGGTAAAATTTTATGTTTTATATAAAGTTTTTTATCATAAGTTTTAATTTCTATAAATGTAATACTGGTTTTTTATATTTATATCCCTTTGTGTGATTATTATAGTCATCCAAACATTTTTAATTTTTTTCACAGGACATAAAGATGAGTTTTTAATTGGAAGATTTCATGTTTATAGTCAGGAATGGTTTTCATAAAAGTAATCACAAATTTATTTAAATGATTAAAATTATAGGAAAAATGAATATTGTTTAGAATTTTGAAATTTTTATTTTTTTATTTATGAAATATGAACTAATACTCTAAAACTCTAATCAAAAAAATATCTTCAATGTTATAGAATACAAAATGTTAATAATTTCACCAATTAATAAAAATAATAACAATAAATCAACAGTAATATTGTGAATAATATAAAATAATGCATCCCCATAGAAGAATAATATTCACCAGTGAATATTGATAGACATGAATAATTATTAAAAACATATCTGGAATATTTCCTGATGAAAAACCCCTTTTAACTTAGAATTCAATTATAAAAATTAAGAAATACATCCTGAATATTAGGGAAAAAATTTATTTAAAACTATAATTTTAAAATATTAAATTAATATTCAATTAAAAGATTTATCATGATGTTGGTTAATTCCATACATAGTTTTCAAAAATTCGATTCAAACTACTGTAAAAAAGATAAAAAAAATCATGTTAAAAAATGATAAAAAGATTCCATTTCAAACATTTTTTAAAAAGTAAAAACATTTGTAATATATTTTTAAATATTTCATTTCAAAATGTTAAAAAAAACTTTTATAATCCTAAATGAAAATTACTACATTGAAGAAAAATAATCCCAGACAAGAAGAAAAATAGTGACAGTTTTCTAAATAACATTATATTAGTATCTTGAGTAATGAAATATGAGAAATTCAAATTGAAATATGTTATTTATATAAATGACCATATTAGAATAAAATATAAATTTTATAATATAATTATAAAATATTTTTCATTCTGGAGAAATAAACATAATAAATCTTGAATAATGATGAGATTGTAAAATAAGGCCTTAGCTCAGGTTTGACATTATTTGTAAGTGTGTGATAATCCATTATAAAAATTAAATATTTTATAAAAATATAATATAGATCCAAAATAATATATATCATATCATATATTATTTATTTATAAAGTTATAAAACCCATTAATCAAATAATTGATAGATAAAATTACTGTTTTTTGTAATAACAAATTAATTTTTCATGTTTGTTTGTAATCATCATTTTTTTATCCTTATAAATTGATAATGGTTCCATTAGCTAAAATTTATAGTTATTATAAGATTTTAATATATATTTATTACATAGGTATATATTTTAAATCATAAAATTTAGAGATAAATAATAAATCACTTCCTACCTTGAGATTGTAGATCGAACATGTGCATTAACACTGTTTTCATTTATAAAATATATGAAAGGAACAATATGTAAATAATAATTCGAAATTATATTTTCATAATTATATAAGAAATATCATATTTATTTATTAAATTTAAATTTATTACCTGCAACGTAATAAAAAATTAAAATTTTGTCACTTCGCTTTGTGGAGGCACTAGTCCACATTTACAAATGAGCAATGTTATTATTTTTCATCATATTGGATGTTTAAATGGAATATTTTATAATATATGTTATTTAGTATAATTATGTTATAAATATGATTTATATATAATAACTAATTCATTTTATCATTCCATGATAGGTGGTGATGTAAAATGAATTACATTATTTTGTGAGGTGGTTGTCCGCCGAAACACACGATTGATGATTTGGTTCGCCATTTGATGAAGGAGGGGATGTATATATATTTTTAAATTAAAATAATTTTATTTTATTATATGTAATATATTAATTTCTATTATTTAATCATTTTTCAGTAGATTTGGAAGGGGTTGACGATGAAATAAAATGAAAATGAATGGTTAAGATATATACAGCTTCTTTGGAAAACATCTTTAAATTTAAATATAAAGCCTTACTAGGATGGTTTTTTGATAATAAATAATAATCTATAACATGAGGATGGTTTCGAATAATGTATTTGGGAATATAATGGCCATATTTTATGTATCTTAAAGTATGTATAGCAGAGGAGATGTGTTCCCTTTTTTGTTTGGGGGAGGGTCCCACATGGGAATTTCATAAGATAAAACAAACAGATAAATGAATTACCATAAAAAATAATCCAAATGGCTATATAGTTATTATTTGGGATAAGATGAGTAATATATATGTAATAAAATTGGGATTTATAAATCTTTAATTTGATGACATACCCTTATATTTTGGTTTAACCCCTAGATTTACATTTTTATTTTTAATTGTGGGGATTAATTATTACTGTTTCAAATATTCAATATAAAAAAATTCAGGTGAAATTATTTGAATATATTAATTACTAGTATATAAAATATTGAATCTATTCTACAAAATTCAAATCACATAATTGGAAAATTTCAATTTAAAATAAAACCCATTATAGTGCTAAAGAGTTTTTTAATAAGAAAACATTTACTTAAATGTAAAATATTTTTATAACAAAAGTAATCAATAAATAAAATTAAATTAAATAATTTTTTTTATTACTAATATAATTTAACAAATTTTATGTTTAATATTATTTTAAATAGTAATTTTACTTTATAAATTCATTAATTGAAAATGAAATTTTAATAAAAATCAGTAATATTCACTTTTCAACAAACAGAATTAAAATTCGGAGAAATTTATAAACAAAATTAAATCTATTTTAAATATATAAAATTATTTCCTAAATTTACTTCATTGTTTCAAATAAATTTTCTAAAATTGAAGAAATAAATTTTAAATTAAGCGTGGAATAAATGATTGAACTAATTTTAGAAAAATGATATTTTGAAGCATAAAAATACATATCTTCCTACAAAATGATTATTAAAATTGTTTTATTACTGATATCAAATTTTATTTAATATATTATATAATTTTTTTTTAAATTAATCATTAATACTAATTAATTTAATTTATTATGTTTAAAGAACATTGAACACAAATGAAATTATATTAATTTCAAATGACTTAAATTTTTATATAAATTAAAAACCAATTAATTTATTTTATATATGTTCATACCATATAATTTTACTAATTTATCTATTAATATTCATATCATCCAATTTAATTGCATGATTAAATTTGTACATTGTGTTATGGTTCATTTAGACTGAGTGTAGCATCAAAGTTAATGATATAATTATACATTTTGATATTATTTTAATATTTGAAATTTTATATTAATTTTACCGTATATGGTATTAAATGTATCAGAGTGTACCTTAAACTCAACAATGTGTTTTTCTGAAATCTTATGTTGCATGATATACTGAGTAATATTAAACAATAATAATATAATTATTGTTATTATTTTAACTAGAATTTTACAACGAGTCATCGTATGAGTACGAATGAATAGAAATAAACTATATAATGTTTAATTTTGTTTATTAATTTATTGTACATTAATCCAATATATTTTATAGTCTAATAATACAAATCAATCCAATTTTATGCTTAATATCTCAAAATTTTTAAAATGAACTTTTAACGCATTTTATTGGAGAAAAAAATAAAATATAATATTTGACACTTTTATAAATTTTATATGTAAAATTATTATTCAGTTTTTGATTCAAATTTCCCAAATTTACATTGGGTTAATTTTTATTATTTTTCTGAGATATTTCATATTTTGATGAATAATGAATAATTGTGAATGATTGATGAAAACAATATTCTCATCAAATTTATTTATATAGTTAAATTATATTTTTAATTAGTTTTAATGTATAATTAGATCAATTTTATTAAATTTAAATCAAAATTTTGTAATTTTAAAATATTCACATTTAATTTAGATTGAAAATCATAGCAAACATTTGAACAGTTTTAATTAAAATACTCACATTGTAATCCCATCTGTTATATTAAATTTAAATTAATTTTGGTCAATTAAATGATTTTAATTTGTTAAAATGGATTTCATATTATTAACCATTATTTATTATAAATTTTGATAATTTTAACAAATTTTTGGCCAAAAAATTTATTGAATTTAATTAAAATTAATTATGATGATTAAGATGAATTTGGTCATATCAAGGGATTAAACCATAAACATAACACCTAAAATGACCTAGAAAAATTCCAAAACGTCATTTTTTGTTTATATTTGGACCTATTAATCCGTTTTATATAATTTAGATTTTTATTTGAGAAACATTACATGGATAAAATATGAGCAGAATTCTCTTTACAAAAATTTACAAGATTATCAGTCCTCCTCCACCATTAAAATGCAGACACCCATCCAATTACTTCACACCATTTCGAAAAAATTTATTATCCAAACTCAACAAAAAAATATCCAAAAATACTTACAATAACTTTTGTTTCCTCACTTTTGGATGAAATCCAACCCTAAAAGCCCTTTGGTG
The DNA here is from genome assembly GCA_963277665.1 of Viscum album. Taxonomy (NCBI): domain Eukaryota; kingdom Viridiplantae; phylum Streptophyta; class Magnoliopsida; order Santalales; family Viscaceae; genus Viscum; species Viscum album. Next base: position 606,674,481 of record OY728122.1, read on the forward strand.
AAAACCAAAAGTGGTTACCCAAAAAAGAAGTAACTTTCATCAACATAGATTTTTACATTATTTCTCATTCAACTAAATTAATTTATTATTATTTCATGATTATATAATGGAATCCTTATCATAAATATATTGATATTCATTATGTTATCATTTTCAAATACACCTACAACAACATTTTTAAAATGTGTGAACTGTTGTCGTTCACATACAGCGAACTACTTCCTCACATAACGATGTATTTTTTTTCATTTACCACATATCAAAGATAGAAATTATTATTGATAAAATGTTTTAATATGATATTTACATATTATATTAATTACATTTTCATACTTTGAGAATTTATATATACACATACCATATTGCTCTTCATTTTTTGTAATAATGATAATATAGTGTGTGGATGTGTGGACTATCTATTCCTCAAAGCGATATGATGCCTTCACACATTAAATGGAGTTTATTAAGGTTGGGTTCAGATAAAAAAAATTAAATACTTGAGTTATATATTATAATTATAGAATAATTACATTTTTTTTGAAATGTAATATAACATTTTATTTATTACCATTTCACACACTGAAAAAATGATAATGTTTCATCTTCTATATTTGGACTATAGCCTCATTGATACGATTTGATTACATTATCAACAAATGAATTATAAATATATATAAGTACAAATTATTACATAATATAGTTAATATAATGTCATACTAATTCTAGAATGAAAATTGTTACTTACCTTCTTTCTGTAATGATCATTAAAAAATGGGAATGTTATTTATGCGTATGTACGGCCTACCATCTCCAAGATTGTAACATTATTTAATTTTTCATACCCATATTTCATGAATGATCTAAATGACTAATTATTTTATAAATGTAATGATTATTTAATGACTTTTATTTTATAGACATTTATATAATGACTTCTTTGACCATAATTGACCATACAATGTCATTTTGGACTCATTAAATTAATATGGTCAAAACACCTGACGTAATAATTTTTGTTCATGTAGTTATTTACAAAATTTTAACAAATGTGATAAAAATAAATAAAAAAGTGAAAACTTTTATGAAGAAAATAAATTATTAACTTTGGGTTTATTTTTTTCGAAGAAAAAGACACACGTGGCATGTCACACTAAAGGTTAGGGAATTTCATCTCACATTATACATATATGAGATAAATGTCATAATAAAAAACATAATTATTTTGTGTGGTGTATCTAGTGGACCTTTGGAAATATTATATCATTAATTATTTTATATTTATATTATTTAAATGTATCATTTTTATTATAAATATTTGGGATTCGGGTTCAAATGTTACCAAATTAGTAAGGGATGTTGTTTCAATATTTTTTTATTGAGGTATTTCTGGATGATATTCTCCATTATTATTTTATAAGAAGTATGTAAATCAAATTTTACATTTCATATCCCAATTTTATCTATTTTTAGGTTATTTAATGTTTTTTAAATGATAATAAGTCATCTTTCTTATGATCAAAATATTCAAAGTGTCATAGAAAACATGGAATCTTTAAAGATTTAATTTCGAAATCTATTCTCGAAGTGAATATTCATGATGTTATTTTTATTGAAAAATTTGGTTATAAAGGAAATATTATTTCTATTTTTAATTTAATAAATTTTTTTAAAAAATGGATATTTTTATGTGTTCTATGTATATTATTTTGAAAAATGACAGAAGGAGTTTTATATTCTTAACTTACATTGTGACAATGACTTTTTTCATCGACGTGCTGAATATATTATATTTTGATTACTTTGTAAGATATAGTTTTTTCGAAAATGAAAAACAGTCATTACTTTTTTTTATATTTCTATTGATTTTTTTGAAAATAAATTTTAATTTTGTATTAACAATTAAATTTTTGATGAAATTAATATTTTAATGTCCAGAAGTCATTTTCATATGAGTTTAATAGAATTTTTATAATGATAGAATGATTTATTAATTTATATTGTACATGGACCTTATAAAGGATTGGTGCACCCTTATAGCATCATATAATCCCTTTATATTGTAATTGATATGTTTTTCTAGATAGCACTATAATATATTGAGTAATGATTATAATCTCTAAATAATTATGTTGGAAGTTGGTCATCTGGTTATTCCAAACCATAATGATTCTATACTGGTCCAATGGGATGATACTCAAGATACCTACATTAATTTTCCATGTTTTCTAATGATTTTTCATGTAATTTGTTTTGGTAAAATATGTGATACTTATTAATAAATGACATTTACTTTTTTGGGAAAAATGTTTTTTTTTCAATAAATAGTTTTTTCATGAGTTTTAATTCTCATCAATTAATTAATATTTTCATTATTTTTTATATCACTTACAATGATTTTATTATCAACCAAATTTTTAATGTGTCTCAGAAAACATAATATGAGTATGGGATGTCAATAATTCATATTGGTGGATATGATGATTTTTCATACAGGAATAATTCATTATTTTACAAGTTTTAGATATAGGAAAAATTGATAATGTTCATAAGTTCCCACATTGTATTTTATTGTTTTATTTTGTTTGAGTTATAACCTAATTGTCTAAAAATATATGCTAAAATGATACTGAATGTGATAAAATTCAATTACAATAATAAAACTCAGGATAATGGTTTTTTGATGTCTAGGTAGTGATAGTTGGAATAAATGGTCAATTTAGATTACTTTAAGGGTTAAGGTAATATTATTAACATAACAATTAATAACATTACCTTATGGTAATGTTAAAGTGTAATATCAATTAAAGATTACCATTTTGCTTCATCTAATGTGTTTTTTTTGTGAATGTTTTTCCATTAATGAAAAAAGTGTGTTATAGTTTGAAGGAACTAAGTGGAAGATATTCGTCCAAATCAGTATCTCACGATGGTCTGAACCAGAACATAACAATATATTTAATAAATTGTTCATTTGACTAAAGAAATAATATCTAGTGGTATCCTTGAAAGATTGTAACTTGATCTACCCCAATGTAACATATATTTTGTGGAGAACTTTATGAGGAAACATCCACATCATTCAGTGGATCATGTAATCAAGGATGAATCAATTATTTGGAGAAGATATTTGATGTCATGGGATGTTTATTTGATCAAAAGGTAATTCAGTCAATTTATAATTTTATATCTGAATCATATTAGTTTTTTTAAATGGATAATATTATTTTACAATGTGAAAAATTTATTCTATGAAGTGGGGTTAATTTTTGAATATTTTCCTATGGATGTCTGACATGGGATTGAAAAATAATTTCTAGGATAAGTTTTTTATAAGGTTTATATATGATATTTTTGGTATATTGTAGTATACGTGATGAAAATGAAATGAAATTATGGAATTTTTCAGACCTTAATAAATTAATCTACATGAAAATTATATCTTGTGTGAATTTTGTTTGCTACAAATTTCATTCCATTATAAAATTGATTATGTATATGGAATTACATTTGATCATGCTAAAATAAATGTTGTTATTGAATGGAAAATACCCAAAATGCACCTCTGATTTTTATTTTTCTTATATTAGCAGGTCAGTACCATTGTTTTTAAAAAAATCGATTGTCTATCACATTTTATAAGGTAACTAAAAAACAGGTTATGTTCATATAGAAAGTCTAATGTGATGATTCTTTCCAGGAACTGAATAGAATATTGTATAATACTATTATTTTACAACTATCATCCAAAAATGATGATTTTTTCATTTAATGTGTTGCTTCAATGATTGGACATTGGTTATTTATATGAAAAAAGATCATTTAATTGTGTATGATTAACTTCATTTGAATCCTCATGAGTTAAATTACCTTGAACATTATTATGAATTAATTTCTATTATTTAATTTCGAAAATTTAGAGGAATAATTTTTATGGAGTAAACAGTTAAATATATACTGATAAAAAAATTATATATAAATTCACTTAGAAATAATAAGACCTGAAATGGATAATATGGGTAGAACTAATCAAGTATTATAATTACATGATTTTATCCTTGAAATGAAAACAAGGTGGCATATTCATTGAGATGGAAAATTAATTCTATGTTAAAATTGTTACATTTGGAGTATGACCCATAAGTTAATGACTTAATGAATTTTTCATTATATGTTGTGTAATAAAGGATATCATCAGATTTTTAGGTATTAGGGCAGTCAAAATTATTTGAAAGAATTAAGAGGGCCCAAAAGACCTATAAATAATAGAAATAAAATGCAGAAACCATCAAGAATGTTATTTTTCTGAATTTTAATCTTTAGGAAGAAGTTGTGTTATGATTTATAAAAAAATTATTTGTGTATTTCAATCCATAATGATGGAAAAAACATTTGACTGAAGGTTATAGTACTAGTTTTTTCATTCATTCTGGCAGTAAAAAGATGTGAAAATATCATCAAGAGTTTTACTGGCAGGATAGAATGAAACAGAAATAATGATGAATTTACCACGAAGTGTTTGACGTGTCTATAGGTCAAAGTAAAGATATAGTTACCAAATGGGGTCTTCAAAAAAAATAGATACCAGATTTGAAATGGGAAAATATATCAATTCCTTGAATAGAATTATTTCAAAATGCATCATAGGATAATTATGTGACTTTTTTGATTGTTGACCCATTAACTAAATCTATATATTTTGTTCTGGTTCAATATATAGTGTTTTTATAAAATATTTATACGTTTTCTCTAAAATATATTATCATGATACAATGTCATGACCCGTCCTCGGGGCCCGTGTCGTGACTACCCCAAGCCCGCCTTCCATAGACCAGGGGCTGGCGACTAGCACCAAAGGCGTAAAATCCCAATAACTGGGAACACATTGCCTCTATAAAAGAAAACATGCACCACAGAGTACAAGAGGAAGAAAAATACTAAGTACAAAAGAAATGCTGAAAAGTAAATGGACCAGAATACAATCCCAAAAGAAAGTACAATTACAACTGAATAAGGTACAACAGAAAAAATACAAACAGCTGGAAGTAGGAAGCAGCTCCTGGGACGTCCTCCTCAGATCCTACCTGAAAGGTAGGTACAGATAGCCTCCTCCACGCTCTCATCTGTCAACCTCCTCTGTGAGTCGTCACGTCGTGTAGTCCACCTCCGGGTACTGACTCGTCGTGTGGTCCACCTCCGGGTACTGACTCGTCTTGTAGTCCACCTCCGGGTACCGTCCAGTCCTCGAAAACTCGGTCTCCGTCAACACTACACGTCATCTGCAACCAACACAACGAGGTGCGGGCATAGCCCGTGCATGGGTCAGTATAACGATACTCAGTAGGGACCCCGAGACCCTCAAGGTCTCACTAAACCAACAAGGATAACTACAAAGAAGTTCTCAATAGATAACCTCTACTTAGGAATATGCCCATACATATACCTAAGTTATCATGTATCCCATCTCAATCATGAGGAAACACATGGATCATGAAATCAACGGATAACCACTTCCCAGGTATATGCCTATACATATACCTAAGTTATCAAGTGACCCATCTTAATCATGAGGTAAACACAAAGGTCAAAAGTCTCTTCTCAAACCAGGATTTTCATTATCGAAACTGTAACTGCTGAAAAGACACATCTCTGGAGTGTACAGTGGTCCTGTCACGACTCCGAGGTACTACTCACTAACCTAAGACTGATGAAGTATTCCTCCTGTCGTGTACTGCAGGCTAGCCACCCAAACACAGTAGTGCTTCCCGCCGAGGTATGTCACCCAAACACAGTAGAGCACACCCCTAGTAGCCTGCTGAGGTACTCTCCGGACGAGCACCGCGGGTCTTCATTGTCACACAGGTAGTGCTCCATCCTCCATGTGTCTGCACCTTAGAAAGTATTGCTCCGTCCACTGGGCTAGTCGACTCACTCCAAGTCGAGTCAGTCAAGCAGTCGTCAGGTCTCAGCCAGCTACACGATCTTCGTACTCCGCACGCTCGTCTCTAGGAGGGTCCGCTTCACGAGCTACAGGTCGATACTCCAAGTATCTCAAAGTCCCACGAAGAAGTATCTCAAAGGACCGCCTCGTCATAGGGGTCTCATCGCAACAGACGGCGCGTCAATCGGATGCCCGGTCTGTGAGTTACTAGCCTTTTCGTCCCAGGCGCCCGGTTGGTTTCGTGAGCGATCCAAATCCGGCCGTATCTCAACTGTACCCCGAACTCTCATATGGTATACTCATAGGGACATTTTCTCATCGTGATCACCAACGCCGCTGACGGTTCGTCAAACGGACGTCCAGTTTGAAAGATATCAGCTCTTCCATTCCATGGTCCCGGTTGGATTTCAGTTGCGATCTAACCCGACCATTATCCAACTGCATCCAAAACTCAGGAGAAGGATTCCAATGTTCCGTATCGTCAACAGGAACACAACGCAACAGACGGCGTGTCAATCGGACGCCCGGTCTGGAAGTAATTGGCTTTCTCGTTCCGGGGGGCCCGGTTGGTTTTTAAGCTAAAACCAATCCGAACACACTCCGACGGTATCCAAACCTCGAGCGGAGTAAGACAAAATATTTGTCTCACTTAGAGGAATTCAAGAAAGGTGACATCACGTCAATCGGACGTCCGTAGCTCAAGATAGGCGCGTTTCCGCTCCGAGGGCCCGGTTGGTTTCGTCTACGAACCAACCCGGCCGAACCCAAAGTTATCTGAAACCTTTAGTGTGATATACCGAAACGATCGTCTCGATCCAAGGATCGCGTTGCCTCTGACGGCGAGTCGTTTGGAGGCCCGTATCCCATGTTACGGGCATTTGACTGAATGTGGTCCGAAATCGGGGGTATGGGCCCGGGCCGACCCGGCCCGACCCCCCCTGGGTTGGCCCGAACTGGGTCCTCCTGGACCGAGCGGAGACCCGGCCCAAAAACCCGGCCCGGCTCGGAAAATCTGGCCCGGCCGGCGGCACGACGGCGCGGCGGCGTGGGCCGGCACGGCGGCGCGGCCTAGGCACCGCAAGTGCGCCGCACGCGGGGGAAAAGCCCCCCTTTGTTTCGAAAGGGCGGCGCGACATTGTGCCGCACCTTTGAAATGAACGCCCCCTCCACGTGGTGGGGGGGCCGCCTCTACAAAACCGGGGAATTCATTCCCCGGTATTTACGGATCACGGCCGGCCTTAGGCCGGACGTTTTTATCACACGCGGGACACGCGGGTCCCGCCTCCGTTTCAAACCGGCGGCCGGCACGGTCGGCCGCCTTCCACCACTTCGCCGTGGCCCGTTGGCCACGGCTCTCCCGATCTCCGGCGGCCGGCGAGGCCGGCCGCCTCCGGCTGCTCCGTCGCGGCCGTAGGGCCGCAGCTCTTCCTTATCCTCCGGTGGCCGGTTTTCCGGCCGCCCCTTCTAGGTATGCCGCGGCTCATACTGCGGCTCTTGTTCGATTGGCACGGCCCGACGGCACCGCGCCCCTCCGCCATAGATCGCTCTGACCGCTGCCTCCCTCGGGTTCTCCGGCGCGGTGCATCGGCGCCGCGCCCCACCACCGCGGCCCGCTCCGGCCGTGGTCCTCGTGATTTCCGCGCGGTGCAACGGCACCGCCCCGCCTTCGCATTAACAACAACGAAGATCAATGAAAGGTGGGAAGGCGGATCGACCGTGTTGGTGTGGTCCAATCTCCTTCCATTATTTCAATATCAAGCGGTCCAAGAGAATTAAATAAAACTTAATGAGAGACGAGCGCAATTTTATATCAATAAAACCGAACTAACCCCTACATCATAATTGTTGTTCGTTGACGATCTCGGAAAAAGGGCGGATATTGATTCCTCGATTGTCGTGTTCGTCACACACTCCCAATTCTCATTCTCATGCGTTGGAAAGGAGGAAGGGTACTCATCGTTGGAGTGAGCGCCTTCAGCGATGGCGACGTTCCCCGTGGTGATGCCACCTCCCTTGACGCGGAGAAAGAAGAAGAGAAGACACGTCGTTGGTGCCTTCACGTTCTCCGTCGGAGGGTCGATGTTCATCACATTCTTCGTCGAATTCTCGACGTTCTTCAATGATGGTGATGAAGTTCTTCAAAACTAAGAGCTTCCTCTCTCAAAATCCTCAGTTAACCAAGCAACCTAATAAAATAATATCTCCCATTATTTTATTAACACATGCCAAGCTTTTCAAATTCCAAAATTCAAATAACTTAATTAATTAAAAAGTGTTGGCATGTAATTAAGAGGGGGAGAAGTTCAAGAGTTAAAGGGAGATTAAATGGGGGGTTTAGAGGGGTTAGGAAAGATAAGGAATTTGAAGAGGTGGGGAGGGGTTCGTGTGGGACCCACCCTTTGAAATATCCACACATGGGAAGTTGGATGGATGTGGGCCCACCACCAACTTCCCATGGGAGCAGTTAACAACTTAACATGAAATAAAAATGATTTAACAATTTTATTCACTTTTTTAATTAAACCCCAAAAATTAACTTCTTCTCCCGCACAAACGCAACTACGGTAAAGGTTCCCTTAAGCGATTACCTGCGTTGCGAGTTCATCAGTGAAATCAGAATTCAATTCCGAGCACCGATTCAAAAGATCGAAATTCCCGCTCACTCGTTCACTGAACGTACCCGAGCGAAACTTCAGAAATTAATTCCTGGCACACTGGGCCTCAGAATCAGGCGCCGTCAGAAACTGCGTTCTGGTAAAATTCCAAAGAAAATGAAGAAAAACATTCCTTGAAATTTCCGGGTCTTTACATTACTCCCACCTCAGGGATTTACGTCCCCGTAAAGATTCAACACAAACTAGGGTCACAAAATCGGTACAGAGCACGCATCTGAGCCTTCCGCTCCCATGTGCTTTCCTAGAGGATTCGTACTGCCAAAGAAAATGCACCTGAGGAATCGATCGTCCTTGTAGGATCAGCTCCTGTCGATCCTCGATCCCCACTGAAACCTCCGTGAAAGACACCCCATCGCCATCGTCCAGCTCCTCATGGTCGATGATATGCAAAGGGTCGAGCACGTATCTCCTCAGTTGAGATACGTGGAAGTCATCGTGCACCTGGTGCAACTGCGGTGAATGGGTCAAGCGGTAAACCACCCCGCCTACCCATCTAGAGTCCTAAGAAGGTCCGCTGAGCCTCGGAGATAACTTGCTGCCTTGGCCACATCTCCGAAAACCACGTCGAGGTGAGACCCATATAAGGAGGTGATCATCATCCTCAAACTCCAGAGGTCTCCATTTTCTGTTAGAACTGGAACTAGAAACGACTTCCACTACGAGGGTAAGTTTGACCGAATCAAGAGTGATCGGTCGCACCCTCTTGTGAAAGAGTTTATCTTGTGCTGCCTGGGGTTTCCTTTTCACCGACCAAGGAAAACTCATCCCGACGTTTTCCTAATACTGTCAATTTGATTATGAACAATTATTTCCCAATCCATACATAAACTAACGTCGTAAGGCCTCGATGCTGCCAACAAGAGATTTCAACCGAAACTCTCACCTCGAGGGTCTGACCACACCGTCGGCATAATTGTGAGTATCGAGTCTCCTCCCAAGGTATCTCCAGACGTGAGGGTCAAATCCACGGCTTACCGGAAACTCTAGGTCTGGAACAAGATTTGAGAAAGCAAGGAATGATTCATATATACATCCGTTACTACAGCAGCTAGTAGTGGACACAGACTGTCCCTTGAATCATTTCTAGAACCATTGGGTCACACTCCTTGACCACATGCATCTGCACTCTTCTTCCGACCTCCAGCTCCCTGAACCTGCCGGGAATAACTAAGGCGGATGATTGTACCATGTTAGGATGTACACCACCTCATGCGGCTCTCCTAGCTCTTCCACCACACCTGCTGCTTCGTAGACTCATCTCTCCTTTAAGCTTCCTCTTCTTTAACACTCCCGAGTCTCTAAGACTGGCACCGGTTTCCTGTTTCTTACTGCACTGTGCAGTCTTCATCCGCTTTTGGATGTCCTGGACCTTCTTTAATCTCACAAGAGCTATTATGATTTCTTCTTTTCCGATAAGAGAAACCCGGTCTCATCCCTTGGACGAACCAAATTTGTGGCCTAATACAGTCAATCCTGACATGAATGATGCATTCATGCCATGGATGATGTCGTAAGGCCTCGACATAACTACTAAGAGATCCAACTGTCACTCTCTCCTCCGAGGGTCGAGTCACACTGTCGGCATCAGTGTGAGGTCACTGGGTCTCCTCCAGTAGAAATCTCGAAAGTGAGGGTCAAGTCAACAGTTTTAACCGGGACCACTCAGCATCAACCAAACAAAAGGACAGGAAAGAAAACAAAGATAAGTGTCTTTTTATTATTGCAGCTCATAGTACAAAGACACGAATACAACAATAACATGGAACTAGAAGTACAAGGGATGTATCCACTAGTTCCATTCCTGTCCACCTGCTCCCGGAGCTCTACTTCCTTGTCCACTGCTTGGCTGTTTCTGAAGCACTCGCCGCTGATTCTGCCACGATGGATCCTCCAAAGTCTGCGGATCAACTGTACGAGGAGTCGGAAAGTCACGTTCCAGGTGACCCTTTCCACTGCATGAGTAACACAACCTGCTTCTAGCATGCCTAGCTTTGTTTCCACCCCAGGTTCCCCACACCACCAGTCCTAAAACCTGAGATAGTCCCACTGGTAGTCTGGTCCTCCTGGACCTCTGCATCATTTGTCTACTGCCCACAGATGACTCGAATACTGATTGAAAAACACGCGGCAAAGGCAGAAGCTCCTGTACACGCTCGGGGTGTAGAGCTATTGGCACAAACTCCACCCTGAAGAAGGTCTCAAATTCATCCCATGCGAAGTTCATCCCGTCGAAAAACTGAAACAAGTGGCTCCACCACCTGCCTTCTACTTCCTGAAGGAGGCTGGTAGCAAAGATCACCATGAAGTCTGTCGGCGTCCCCACTAGCATGAAGACTCTCACCACAGCCTCCAGCCAAACCTCAGCTGCCTGCGGGTCCGTCTCTCCCCGGAACCTGGGTGGCCTCTGGCGCTGGAACTTTTGCAGCGCGCTCAACTGTCGTTCATCGCCTACTAGTGGGGCTGGTGGAATCGGGGGCCCAACGGGTAGTAGTACCACTGGTGCCTCCGCTGGTGCCTCAACTCCAAGAGGGCCCTGTACCGAAGCCTCGTCGCTCGACAGGCTGTCAGCACGCACATCCCTCTGGGCTCTAGCTGGTCGTCCGTGAAAAGGAATCCTGAAAGAAACATCGTGACACAGTCAAACGATTATACCTGGTGAGCTGACCTGGTTTGACCTGTTTTAAGGGTAAACCTTTGAAAACACACACACACAATCAGTGTTTTCGTGCACAAAGTCGGAAATCAGTTGTCAGGGTCCTGGTGTATGGATACTTCGGCCTCCCGCACCAACACTGGACTCCCTGAATTGAAAACCACACTCGGTACTCTTAATACTATTGCTTCACAGAAAGAAAATATCAGAGTTATAAGTTCTACAGTAGAACCGACTCCTCTGATACCAATTTGTCACGACCCGTCCTCGGGGCCCGTACCGTGATTACCCCAATCCCGCCTTCCATAGGCCAGGGGATGGCAACTAGCACCAAAGGCGTAAAATCCCAATAACTGGGAAGGCATTTCCTTTATAAAATAAAACAAGCACCACAGAGTACAAGTGGAAGCAAACACTAAGTACAAAAGAAATGTTGGAAAGTAAATGGGCCAGAATACAAACCCAAAAGAAAGTATGACTACAACTGAACAAGGTACAATAGAAAAAAGACAAACAGCTGGAAGTTGGAAGCAGCTCCTGGGTCGTCATCCTCGGATCCTACCTGAAGGGTAGGTACATATAGCCTCCACCACACTCTCGTCCGTCAACCTCCTCTGTGAGTCGTCACGTCGTGTAGTCCACCTACGGGTACTGACTCATCAAGTGGTCCACCTCCGGGTACTGACTCGTCATGTAGTCCACCTCTGGGTACCGTCCAGTCCTCGAACACTCGGCCTCCATCTGCACTGCCCGTCGTCTACAACCAACACAACGAGGTGCAGGAACAGCCCGTGCAGGGGTGAGTATAACGATACACAGTAGGGACCCCGAGACCCTCAAGGTCTCACTAAACCAATAAGGGTAACTATAAAAAAGTTCTCAACAGATAACCTCTACTTAGTTATTTGCCCATACATATACCTAGGTTATCAAGTAACCCATCTCAATCATGAGAAACACAAGGATCCTGAAATAAACGGATAACCACTACCCAGGTATATTCCCATACATATACCTAAGTTATCAAGTGACCCATCTCAATCATGAGATAAACACAAAGGTTAAAAGTCTCAGCTCAAACCGGGATTTTTATTATCGAAACCGTAACTGCTGAAAAGCTCCGTCTTTGGAGTGTACAGTGGTCCTGTCATAACTCCGAGGTACTGCTCAATAACCTAAGACTGCTGAAGTACTCCTCCTGTCGAGTACTGCGGGCCAGCCACCCAAACACAGTAGTGCTTCCCGCCGAGGTATGTCACCCAAACATAGTAGTGCACACACCCTAGTAGCCTGCTGAGGTACTCTCCGGACGAGCACCGCGGGTCTGCATTGTCACACAGGTAGTGCTCCGTCCTCCATGGGTCTCCACCTCAGAAAGTAGTGCTCTGTCCACGGGGCTAGTCGACTCACTCCAAGTCGAGTCGCTCAAGCAGTCGTCAGGTCTCAGCCAGGTACACGGTCTCCGTACTCTGCACGCTCGTCTCTGGGAGGGTCCACTCCACGAGCTGCAGGTCGATACTCCAGGTATCTCAAAGTCCCACTAAGAAGTATCTCAAAGGACCGCCTCGTCATAGGGGTCTCATCACAACAGACGGTGTGTCAATCGGACGCCCGGTCTGTGAGTTACTAGCCTTTTCGTCCCAGGGGCCCGGTTGGTTTCGTGAGTGAACCAAATCCAGCCGTATCTCAACTGTACCCCGAACTCTCATAGGGTATACTCATAGGGACTGTTTCTCATCGTGATCACCAACGTTGATGACGGTTCGTTAAAGGGACGTCCAGTCTGAAAGATATCAGCTCTTCTATTCCAAGGTCCCGATTGGATTTCGGGTGCGATCCAACCCGGCCATTATCCAACTTCATCCAAAACTCGGGCGAAGGATTCCAAAGTTCTGTATCGTCAACAGGAACGCAACGCAACAGACGGCACATCAATCGGACGCCCGGTCTGGAATTTATTGGCTTTCTCGTTCCGGGGGACCGGTTGGTTTTTAAGTTAAAACCAACCCGACCACACTACGACGGTATACAAACCACGAGCGGAGTAAGCCAATATATCCGTCTCACTTAAAGGAATTCAAAAAAGCTGACGGCATGTCAATAAGACGTCAGCGGAAACGCGATCCTTCGATCGAGACGGTCGTTTTGGTATATCGCACTCAAGGTTTCGGATAACATTGGGTTCGTCCGGGTTGGTTCGTACACGAAACCAACCGGGCCCCGGGTCGGAAAATCTGGCCCGACTGGCGGGATGGCGGCGCGGCGGCGCGGGCCGGCACGGCGGCGCGGCCTGTGCGCCGCACGCGGGGGAAAAGCCCCCCTTTGTTTCGAAAGGGCGGCGTGACATTATGCCGCGCCTTTGAAATAAACGCCCCCCTCCACGTGGAGGGGGGGGGGGCCGCCTATACAAAACCGGGGAATTCATTCCCCGGTATTTACGGATCACGGCCAGCCTTAGGCCCGACGTTTTTATCACACGTGGGACCCGCGGGTCCCGCCTCCTTTTCAAACCGACGGCCGACATGGCCGGCCGCATTCCACCACTTCGTCGTTGCCCGTTGGCCACGACTCTCCTGATCTCCGGCGGCCGGCGAGGCCGGCCGCCTCCGGCTGCTCCGTCGCGGCCGTAGGGCCGCAGATCTTCCTTATCCGCCGGCGGCCGGTTTTCCGGCCGCCCCTTCTATGTATGCCGCGGCTCATACTGCGGCCCTTGTTCGATTGGCACGGCCCGACAGCACCGCGCCCCTCCTCCATAGATCGCTCTGACCGCTGCCTCCCTCGGGTTCTCCGGCGCGGTGCATCGGCGCCGTGCCCCACCACAGCGGCCCGCTCCGGCCGTGGTCCTCGTGATTTCCGCGCGGTGCAATGGCACCGCCCCGCCTTCGCATTAACAACAACGAAGATCAATGAAAGGTGGGAAGGCGGATCGACCGTGTTGGTGCGGTCCAATCTCCTTCCATTATTTCAATATCAAGCGGTCCAAGAGAATTAAATAAAACTTAATGAGATACGAGCACAATTTTATATCAATAAAACCAAACTAACCCCTACATCATAATTGTTGTTCGTTGACGATCTCGGAAAAAGGGCGGATATTGATTCCTCGATTGTCGTGTTCGTCACACACTCCCAATTCTCATGCTCATGCGTTGGAAAGGAGGAAGGGTACTCATCGTTGGAGTGAGCGCCATCGGCGATGGCGACGTTCCCCGCGGTGATGCCACCTCCCTTGACGCAGATAAAGAAGAAGAGAAGACACGTCGTTGGTGGCTTCACATTCTCTGTCGGACGGTCGATGTTCATCACATTCTTCGTCGAAGTCTCGACGTTCTTCAACGATGGTGATGAAGTTCTTCAAAACTAAGAGCTTCCTCTCTCAAAATCCTCAGTTAACCAAGCAACCTAATAAAATAATATCTCCCATTATTTTATTAACACATGCCAAGCTTTTCAAATTCCAAAATTCAAATAACTTAATTAATTAAAAAGTGTTGGCATGTAATTAAGAGGGGGAGAAGTTCAAGAGGTAAAGGAAGATTAAATGGGGGGGTTTAGAGGGGTTAGGAAAGATAAGGAATTTAAAGAGGTGGGGAGGGGTTCGTGTGGGCCCCACCCTTTCAAATATCCACACATGGGAAGTTGGATGGATGTGGGCCCACCACCAACTTACCATGGGAGAAGTTAAAAACTTAACATGAAATAAAATTGATTTAACAATTTTATTCACTTTTTTAATTAAACCCCAAAAATTAACTTCTTCTCCCGCACAAACGCAACTACGGAAAAGGTTCCCTTAAACAATTACCGGCATTTCGAGTTCATCGGTGCAATAAAATTTCAATTTCGAGCACCGTTTCAAAAGATAGAATGTCCCAATTGCTCGTTCGTTGAACTTACAGGAGCCAAACTTCGGAAATTAATTCCGGGCACACCGGGCCTCGGAATCAGGCGACGTCAGAAACTGTGTTCTTGTAAAATTTCAAAGAAAATTAAGAAAAATTTTCCTTGAAATTTCCGGGTATTTACATACCAGGAGTGCCTCTTTCCATAATATAAGAATATGACCCAAGATTTATATCCATTTTTTGGAAATAATGTTAGAAATAATTAAGTACTAAATGAAATTTTATTATAACTTTTAATCATCAATATAATGGACTCTCTAAGAAGATGAAGAAGACAATAAAAGATATTCTTCATTCATTATCTACAGATTACTAGAGATTTACATATTTATATCATTATTTTGTTGAGTTTTCATATAATAAAAGATTCCATTCCAGTATATAGATTGCACCATTTGAGGATTTATATTGAATGTAGTGTCCAACCATGGATTTTTGGGATGATGTTAGAGAAATGGATTTCATTGGGCAGATTTGCGAGAGGAAATGGAAGAGACTGTTCATTCGATTCAACAAAACATATGGTTATATTATATTAGTCGATAATTTAGGTAGATAACTAGAGAAAATAACATTCTTTCGAGGTAAGTGATCATGTCTTGGTAAAATTTTATCCATGGTATTGAGTGATTTTGTTATTTAAGAAGTGGAAGATGAGTCCATGCATAATCTGTCCATATGTAATTGTAGATAATGATGGATCATATACTTATAGTGTAACCTTAATCAGAGTTTATCTCAGGTATACAATGAATTTAATGATTCAATGTTAAGAATTAATGTACTATATTCATCCCATGATTTGATCACTGAAGTATCTCAACTAGAATTAAATAATTCTTACCCATAATTACCATCTTAGCATAATGACCACATATACCATGTTTTTTAGAACAATTTGCTTTATCATGTAAAGGTTTCAGGGAGAACCAAATTGTTGAAGATGAAACATGGAAATCTGAAAATGCTATGGGGTAAATGTATCACCACTTTTTTAATAATTTAATAAATTATGTGGATGACATTTCCAAAAGGGGGAATAATGTTACATCCTAGATAATGATAGAGTATTTTTCTTATTTATTAATATTTATCAACTATATATTATCCTCTACTTAGTAGGGATGTAATTCTTGATAGTGTACCCAAAAAAAATAATGGGTTTCTCTGAAATATTGCATTGCACAAAAGGATGAGATATACATAACAATAACAATACCATTAATGTTATTATATTAAGTGGTAGTTAACTATTAAATATTGTATTAGTATGAATTAATATAAGTATCTATATTATTTTTACCCATGTTTATTAAATATTTTTACAACATTTCAATAAATTTGGTTGTTTAAAAATATGAATAAATTCAATTTTTAGCATAATAAGCTTATTTTTTAAAAAGGTATTTTACCTCAATTTAATTGAAATGATACTTTAAAAATAATTTTTGAAACATTCATAATTTTATATAATTTAAACCATATTAGTCCAATTAAATAATTTCACTTTTAATATATATATATATATATTAACATAGCATACATTTGAACATTTTTATTTCAAAAAAATTATTCATCATCCCATCTATAGGATTAATGTTATATTAATTATTTCTTCTTATGTGATTGGAATTTATGAAGACTAAATCTTTATTAGGGAATCAGAATCATTTTTAACATAAAAAAATTTAAGAATAGTTTTTTCATGAAAAATATTAGTTAAACAAATTAAAATTAATTATTCTGATCAGGTGAAAAATTAGCTTTACATTGGAATATAACTTAATAATAATAGCCAAAATGAGCATGAATGATTTCCTAAATCCATTTTATGTTAATATTTATAAGAAATCCTCCATTTTCTATAATTTGGAACAATATTTGACATTATTTTTATGGGAAATATTTTGGAGGAATTCCCCTTTTTAATTTTACAAGAATATCCCTCGTCCTATATAAAAATTCACCCAAAAATAAAATTTCATCACACCTCTCAATACCATTTGGATCGTACAACCACTAATAATATAAATTTTCAACTCCCCCACCCCCATTCACTCTATATTACTCACTCTTGGAATAAATTCAACAAACAAATTCTATTGGTTCAAACCAAAATGGGATACAAAAGGAATGAAGAAACTTTTATCAATTGGAATTTTTATATTATATCATTCTTAATAACCTTAATTATTTTATGATTTCATTCTTATATATTAGAATTATTATCCTAAATATAATGTGATGTTGTTATGTTATGGGTTATAACTACATCTACATACACATCAATCAAATGAGTACTAAAATTAATATTCATTTAGGAAAAAATACTACCTCATGTAACAATATCATTCCTTTACCCATTACCACCTATCAAGGATGGGAATTATGATGGATATCATATTTCAAAATCATAAATAAATTTATATATATGTAATTTATGATTTATTTATACTTATGGTAATTTTATATAAACTTATCTTAATGCTCTTCATTTTTTGTAAATTCGATAACATGTTTTGTGGTCATCTGGACTACAACCTCCTCATTGAGAAGTGATACATTAACAGATTACATATAATAAATTATATTTGGGTTTAAATAAAAATATGTTACATAAATTAAATATATTTTATATTCATGAAATATATAAATATTTAGAAATATTATATATAATTTTTAGGTGTACCATTTCACACATTGAAAATGAGATAATGTTGTTCATAGACATGTAGCCTATAGCCTCATTGAGGTGATGTGATTCCATTTAATCACAATAATTATATATATTATTACATGTTATTAAATATTATTGTATTGATGATATAATTTTAATTATATAATGATTAATTAGAAATTCTAACATTACTCATGCATACATACAACCTACTATTTCCTTGATTGTAATGTTGGTATATTTTTCATAACCATAATTCATGATTGGTAATAAAAGTATAAGATATTTATAAATGCGATAATTATTTCATTATTATAACTTTTTATATGTTTATATAATGACCCCGTTGACCATAGTCGACATGAAAATGTCATTTATTATGGATAAACTAAATATTGTTTGAAAACCTGATATAAACATATTAGTTTATGTAGTTGATTAATACAATGAAATACGTGGAAGAAGATAAATGAAATAAATAAAAATTTTCATAGGTACGTAAAAAATTAACATAATTTTATAATTCAGTAAGATAAAGAAACATATGACATGTCATTATAAATGTATGGGATCTTCATCTCATATTTTTACATCTGTGATATAAATTTAATAGTCACAACATACTTCTGTTTTGTGGTGTATCTATAGTCAATTTTGAAATATTATATCACTAATTATATTATCTTAATTTTAGGAGTATTTTTTTCTTGTGTTTTATTAATATTTTACCATAATTGATGAGTATTTTTCTCAATTTTATATCATAAAGGAATTTCTTAATGATATGAACATTTATTATTTTATATGGTGTATATGCAGGCCCATTGCAGTTCTGCTGGTTTATGTTATATAACCGTTTTTATGTGTTTTTATGTATGTAATGTGGTTAGGTAATGTTTGGGAGAGTTTTAATGGTTTTGGGAAGGTTTGGATGATTTTATAAGGGTGCACGTTTTATGAACTCTTGGGGGAAACAATGCATCACGCATAAGTAAAAGTGCATAGTCAGAAAGAAGAAAAATGTTGGTGAATTCTGAAGGCACGTAGTTTCCAATCCAGGAAGCCTTATCTAGTAAATATTTCCACATGATATAATGGGTTTTTTCTTGTTTTTAGCATAGTTTATTTAAATGTTAGACAAATCATGTGAGTGTCCCTCTAGAGACAGTAGTAGGCACACAATCATCACACAGATTTTTCACCCCTATGGCTAAACTATGCGTGAAAATAAAAAATTTGGTTTAAAAAATAGTGATTTTATGTATTTTACATAAAACAACCTTTCCTCCTCCAATTAAAAAAAATTGGATTTATTCAACCAGAGGTTTTGGGAGGCTCTACCACTCATTTTGGAAGAGAATGGAATTGTTTTTATGGTACATTAAAGGAATTTCTTCCCTAATAAGACTTATATCTTGGCTATCTCTCAGTTTTCCATTGATCTAGTTCTCTATATCTCTCTCATGACCTCATAGATCTACTTCCTTCGCATGTAAATATATAGTTCATTCATTAAATAAGAATGGGTGGGGTTTTTAATGTCATGCAATGTATTCCAAGCAGGTTTTGTGAGGTTTTTACCCAATTTGTGGTAGTAGTTGTGTGTTAGTCGATTTCA
The DNA here is from genome assembly GCA_963277665.1 of Viscum album. NCBI lineage: Eukaryota > Viridiplantae > Streptophyta > Magnoliopsida > Santalales > Viscaceae > Viscum > Viscum album. The sequence goes on from OY728122.1 coordinate 606,693,947, forward strand.
CAAAAACCCAAAGTTATTTGGAATTACTATCAAATACATAGGGCTATGAATATAATTATTAATTTAAAATTAATTGGTTTTTGTAGAAACTTATTTTAAATGTGATGTGGAAAGCTTTGACGAAACCCATTTTCTGATGATTTTTAATTTTTTGGAGGAAATGGGTTATCATTAGGCTATGTGATTTTTTTATTTGAAGATAATAATTTTAAAATTATAATTTGAGGATATTTTTGGAAAATGATTTGAGAAAATTTTCATTTCAAAAAAACTGTTGTTTTATTGAATAATGGATTGTAATGAATAATTGATTAAGGGTACTTCAAATAATGGTTTATTTGTTAATGTGGTTTGGGCATATTGTTATAATTGTTGAATTTTATGTTTTTGTGATTTTGGTAAATGTTTTTTGAATGATTTTTTGCTTAAGGGTATAAGTATGAATTAAGTAGATTGATAGTGGGAATAAAGGACATACATCAATGGAATGGTGTGATGTAATGATGTATGACTATAAAATGTGTTATGGGTTTGATGTTAAGTTCCACGTTCAATAATAACACATATCTCATGTGTGTGGAATTCATAAGGATAGTTTAAATGTGTTTACATCAACGCATGGTAATTTGGGTCATTCCAATAATAAATTTGAATAATAGGGAATTCCATGTATGGTTGTTTTCATATAATGTGTTAATTTGGGTAAAATTCCTTAGTATGGATGTGTTTTGATTTTTTGAATTTATTTCATTGTTTAAGAATCATTATATAAATTGTTTTCTAAAAATTTTCTTACTTTTTTATCCTTGCGTCATGTGTCTGTAAGCCATTTAAGGAAATCCTAAGGAGTATTATTAATCCTCTCATACTTTGGAACCATGGTACATTTGTAGGTGTTGTATTCCAAGAAATAGGTAAAGGAAAAGAATATCATCTCATTTTATGTACCTTAGGTTTCATGGGTGTACATGTGGTGTTAGATATTAGAGATTAGTGTGGATAATTAGAGTCCTTGTGTTCCATTTTTTATTCTTACTCTTTTGTACTACAATTTTGAATTATTATGGTTTGGTTTGGTTGTAAGTTTGTTACATGGAAATGTTTTTAATTGGGTTTTATTTTTGATATGATTCATTTATTAGTATTTATTAATACTGTTAGTGATTGGTTGTTTTTTTTTCAAAAGATAAAATAATCCACCATATTTTCATTAATCCCTATACATTTATTTCAATCCTTCAGCACCTTGGAGATATTTCTTAAGACCAAGTATCAATTTTTCCTCAACTGAAGACAATGTGTAGGGGTAGTATGTTAAACATTTTTACATATTATATCCATTTTATCTATTCTAATCTTATATACTGTTTTGATAAATATCATTCCTTCATTGTTATTATGATATAATTTTTCAAAGTGATATGAGAGAAATTGAATGATAAATGATTTAATTCCAAAATAATTTCATTATATCAATATTGTTGATATAATTTTTTAGATATAAAGGGTTATAAAATAAAATTTTATATATACTTTTATTTTCATTAATATTTTTTCAAAGAGGAATATTTTTTTTGGTTTCGTATAGAGTTTTTTGAAAAACAATCAAGTAATGTTAAATTACTAACATACCAGACAATAATTAATTTTTCCACTTTGGTAATTATTTTAATTTTGTATTTTTTTTTCAAAATTTAAAATGTTTTTAAATGAGAAACCAATTTTCATTTTTATGGTATTTTGGTTTGGAATTTGGTTTTTCAATATAAATTTTAATTTTGTTTAAAAAATAAAAATTTTGAATGAAAATTTCATATTAATATAAAAATGATATTTTCATACACATGTAAATGTGTTTTTCAAATGATCGAATATTTTATTTGATGTTATGATTCTTGGTAATTATTAATTATGATGGATCCTATGTTGCACTGAGGGATCCTATTATATCTTAAAAGATTTTTGTACCCAAATAATACTCCAAGTCATTGAAAAATGATTATATTCATTGTAGAATTATATTACAAGATATTCATTTGGTTATTCCAATGATTAAGGTTTGTATAAGGTTTAAATGCAATGATTTACCAAGGCACCATAACGAATTTTTTTTTATCTAATGAGTTTTCATGTAAATAATATGTTTTCAAAAGGTAATAAATTGAAATATAGGGTATAATTATATTTCCCTTTTTAGGTAACATTTAATGTTTAATATAAAGGGTATTACATAAGCATTAATGTTTAGAAATGGACTAATAGTTTCCTACTTTATATATCCCTTGGTGTGATTTTTATATATATCAAAACATTTTTAACTTTTTTCACAAGACATATATAAGAGTGTGTAATAGGAAGAATTCATGTTTATAGTCCTGAAATGTTTTCATAAAACTGATCACAAATAATTTTAAATTTTTTAGATTATAGGAAAAATAGATATCGTTTAGAAGTCTCAAATTATTATATCATTTTTTTATTTCTGAGTTATGGACTTATTCTCTAAATCACTAAATCGGAAAAGATCCCGAATGATGTAGAATGTAACTAAATGACATAAAAAAAGGTTACATAATTTTTAATGATGATGAATTATACACATGGTTGTGGTTATCAAAATATGTCTAAGAGATTCAACTTAGTGAAACTTATCAGAAAATCACAGGGTGTTACATTCTTACCTCCATGAAAAATGTTTATCCTCAAACTATAAAGAATGTAACCCAGTGAAATGATTTGGGTTGGTTTTCATAATAATTTATTTGGGTTACCAAGTTGACTCTTCTATAATATGATTTCTCCAATGTATCATTTCTATCTGTGTGGTCGTATTCCACCACACTTGTTCTCTAGTGTCCAATTTATGGATAATATTATCACAATAAGATATATCAGGTTCAATTATACTTCATCCAAAGTGATAAAATACATTGGATCTAGAATTTACATCATTGAAAATGATATATGTGACACATATTGCATATAAGAGTGACATGGGTTCATTTCAAAATGGTAATCCACCACTCTAATACATTCTAATATTAAAAAATGTACGATATACTTTGGATTATTTAAAATTTTTTATTGTTCATTATAACACCCTTCCATGTAGAAACTACAAAGAAAACATTATCTCCCACATGAAGTTCTAAATATTTCATCCAGTTACCTACAAAAATAATATCATTTTTTTAACTACATTGATATTGGTTTGAAAAGTATTTACCCTTATTATTCTTAACTCTACATGTTTTGGGAAAATAATATTCCTTTCAAAAACATCAGTCTAAATTGATACAGTATGAAATATCTAACAATATAATGATTTATATTGATCATTTTGAATCATTTAATTTAAACTACTATTATATGAAAACACTAATATTAGTATATAAAGATCCCACAAACCTTGAATGTGAAGAGAGAATGACCTAAAGATTTCTTTAATTGTTTTAATATATCATTCATATTGGTCATTGGATTGAGGGTGATAAATGGATCTATAATGAAGCTCAATATCCTCATCCTTCTAAATAATTATATTGAATTTTGATATAAATCATGGTTCATGATTAGAAAAAAAATGAATGAGGTCAGCCATGTAGTATTAAAATATCATTAATATATTTATATTCATGGAACTCTAGATGTAATCATCTATTATTGTGAATAAATATGCATATTTGGTGAGGTGATGAATAGTAACACATATTGCATCATTATTTAAAGAAGTGTTTTGTAATCTAGTGACAAAGTCAAATTTAATGTCATTGAATTTACATATAGGAATAATCATCAACATAATGAATTCTCAAGGATGCTTCCTATCAAAATTCACATATTAAAAAACAAATATCATGACATAGAATCTGAAATTTCTCGCATGATTTTATCCCAAAAAATTGATCAATAAATTATCTATATATCTTGGTTATACAAATATGTATAGATAAATTTGATATATAATACTGAGATTAGTTTTATATATAACACATAGATTCTTTTCAAATTTCATATTTCCATCATTACCATTGATTTATTCAAATTTTCCATCATTCAAAAAATTAATTTTTTTATAATTCTCATTAACATGTTGAGAAATTTTTATCATTTCCATAAAATTTGGTTTATTAATTATTAGAAAAATGAGTAATGTATCCCATTTATTAGAAATTACCATGATAATATTTACTGTATCCAAGGATATTTGCTTCCTATCAATCATTATTTTTGTTTTCAGTCCATAATATTTCATTATCAATGCATCAAATAGTATGTTTTCCTTATCGATGTGCTATTGTGTTCTAAAAAAATTATACTTGTGTAGTTGAATACATCACATTTTTCTATTATTGGGATATTTTTGTGGAAATGGGTATTTGAATGTCTTATGATCTAAGTATTTCTCATGTATTTAACCATAGTGATAATCTCACCATATCTACAAAAAATATATTATCGCATCCATTATATGTTAATAGTATAGATAGATTTATTCCTGAATCATTATCTTTCATGATTCATAGGTAATGTCGTTATCATTATAAATTAGGATACAACCAATTCCCTTCAAAGATGAATAACTATATATCAAATATCCATCATTTCTTAATTGATAATTAATAATTGGAGAAATCTATAACATATAATTCAATTCATTAAATAATTCTTCACATTCCTTTGTCCATATGATAATAACCAATTTTTCAGTAAACTATAATCTTTCCAAATCTAGAGTTAGCATTTGGAAAAATTTCCATAAAGGTCTTCTCTTATATGAAAATATTTACTGATCCATAAGTGACTTATTTATTAGACATAAATATTTTAGAACATAAAAATATAATCAATAAATACCATAATAACATAAATAAAACAGAACATGAACACTCTAAGTATCGGATCCCGAAATATAAATGGTGCATTGGGTAATGAAAATGACCTTTATGTGAATATATAATGTCCACACCACATTCGGTATATTATATTTGGAATATATTCTTCATTTACTTGTAATTTTGGATATCTATAACAATGTTCAATATTTGAAAACATATTGGTCTCTATAATGTTAATGTAAGAGGTAATTAATTAGAGGTTGATGATACTTATTAATTATTATAATAGCATTTAATTACCTATAAACATTGCATAGTATAATAGATACATATTTATTCATAACAAATGGAATAGGGGATCCCTAAGAAGAAAGACTAAATCATATAAATCCATTATTATGAAACTCCACTAGTTTTTATTAAATTACCCCAATTCCTCAATAGAAATTATAGAGGGACTAATTTCTATTAGTGTTTTATAATTGATTGAATCAATCGAAAAATAAACTTCACCCTCTAGTGTATGTTTTGTAAATTCCTCAAAAAATACATCAATTTATTCCCATAAAATATGTGTATCCTCCATTTGAAGATATCCTTTTACATCTGTAGATTATGTAATCTATTTTCCCCTAAGGATACCATTAAGATGATCTAGTGAATATGGATCATCCAATAACTAGGATAATGGAGTATCCCCTATCATTATATGGAATACGAAGTCATCATTACGAATTTCAATTTACTTCCCTTTTCAATATCGTTTTCATCATATTTTGAATTCTAATATATAACAAGGAACTTATAAAAATCAGCCATAGGAATATTTCTATTATCAAAAAAACAAGGATTTGGTATGTTTCATAATGGTAAATGACTGAAAAATAATTATTGTATTAATTCTTCCACTAGGAGTCTTGTCATGTAACTAACTTCATCATATTCTATTCTTACCCATAATCATGAAATAGGTACATCTTTATCTATTTTTGGATAATCCATTTTAGGTGGGTAGAGGGGGAACCCTTACAAGGACCATAGAACTAGTTGTAATGTGGACTATATATATGACCTGAATGGACCAAAATACCAAAACCACATAAAGGTCCCTCCCCAGTGTTGTTGATACATTTTTTCACCAGGTTCCTAATCATGATTGAATGTACAGATACAAACGGACAATGTAGAGATCTGTAGTTCCTGATACCAATGGAATATCACTTACCCTCTCATTGGTAACGCGGCTCACTTTTTATCATGACAATAGTATTTCAAAATGCCTCCATATATCCCCCTACAACTATCAAAGACATTAAAATCCTCTCCCCAAGGCCGACATCCAACCTCATCACTAAGGAGCACCATTAGGCATTCCTGCAACCTAATCTGAGGATGACACATGCCACAAACATGAATGCACATCCATTTTCAAATATATACATACTGTTGATGATCAATAATCACTACCATAATCATATAGGTATCCACTAATGTTTGAGGACCTTTTAAGAGGAAATTACATTAATCTTCATCCTTATATCTTGAGTAACCACCATCGAACCACAATATTCTAACATTCCACATCATATGTCACTATAATACTATAACTCCAAATGAATAGGTTACATAAAGGATTAGATCCAATGATTTGATGTAGGATGACGGGGTACCTTACAAGGTTTATGAACATTAAATTTTCTTAAGGTGATAGGGAAGTATTTTATATTAATAAAGATAATAATATAAAAATTATTTCCTTGATACTAAATAAAATATACAATTTTTTTAATTTTTCGATATGATTCAGGTATCTACAAAAACATCCTTAGGATCATGAAACACAACTTGTTTAATGTGATTTCATCCTTTATCATTCCAATGATAAATCAAATTGATGCATTAGACAACCATTTTCATATGTAATTTCTCCTAAAAATAGTTTAATAACACCGTGGAATATTATTTATTACCCTTTAAATCATGTTCATGGTGTCCATTCACTAAACACATGAATATGATTCCCATTCACAAAATGTTTGATCTATGTTGTTTCTAACCACGTTTAATACAATTATGAAATTCATGTCTCCTATTCTACCGTGTTTTCATATTTTCTACTCCATATTAATTTCAATTACTTATCTTTTAATTATTTACTTCTATGTTGAAAATAATTGGAATGTTATTTCTCTATCCTGACAGCACAAGATACCATGTCCTTGTATATATAGAAGTTTTCTTACATTAGTTCTCATAAAATGATGTGATTTACCCCATTAATGAAATGGTTATTCATAATATATTTATTATGTAGATATTTTGTAGCATGAATTAGTATAAATTATAATTTGGATTCATAGACTAGAAAATTTTAGTATTTATTTTTTCATACACTCTTGAACTATCTAGCCTAATCTTCTCATTTCATATCAAAAAAAATATTTGTGCAAGGAGAGTACATTAAAATCCATTAAATCAATGATCTCAATTTGCATCTCATCCATAGTATTCTAAGTCAATAAAAAACATTTATCTACATATTATGGGGGATAATACAACCCAATTACAAAATTATAACTTTCATTAATTCCATGAGTGATAATTATCTTATCTATTGAACTTATCCATTTCTCATCTACATATGGATTTTTAGTCCCATTAAATGATGAAGATTTTTGATGTATGAAGTGGTCTATCAATTTTTAATTATGTTGCGTATTAGTAGGATACTCCATAAAGTCGTGGTTATTGGTCATAACCTAAGTTAGATTCCGCCACTATCGTTATATTTTTCTAGTCCAAATAAAGATCCATATGGTACTAATTTATCATAACTATGAGGGAAATCACAACACGAGTAAAAAGAATTGTCAAATTTCATATTAAATTATATAATTGGAATTTATAAATAGTCTAATAATGTAAAATATATCATATCATTACGTAAGAAAATGTATAATTCCAAAACTATTGAAGCACATAACATAAAATGAGTGTTTTATACACATCTAATCACAGAGTCATAAAAAAAATTCATTAGGTAGGTATTGAAATCATAAAAATATTTTCCAATCCATTATAATGATTTTTAAATAAAATATTAATTAAATAATTATTATCCTAATGTGTTTCAGACAAAGCACATAGTAAGGGCACACTCTCCCTGAACCAGAATCATGGTTAAGATGTACTCTAACTAACATTGTTTTTGGTTATTACTCCAATATAAATCTAAACCAAAACCAAATCAACATCTTGTATACATTAAAATATTTATTTTATATAAAAAATAATATATTCCTTACGAAATCTTTATTATGTTATATTATATTATAGTTTATACTTAATGTCATTAATATGATTATATTGTAACACCTAGAGATTTTAAAATATGAACACCATATCTGATACCTTGTATGATATGAAACACTAAGAATAAAATGGAATATAAAATCCTAAATCATTATGATATAATTATGTTTAAAAAAGTTCAATAACTTCGATATCATTCAACGCACACAATATCATGCTTGAAGAAAAAATGATAATCATTTAAAACAATATTATTTAATCATTACTAGTTTAAAATAACTATTAAATTGGTGGTTATGAATAGTAATAAGTTAATTTGGAAATTTATATTTCATAAAAATATAAAAAATATATAAAATGGATTTTTAAATATTTTATATAAATATAGAACAACCGGAATAAATATAAATGTGTTATACCAAAATGTATTTTTATAAAATATGGATTATAAATGCATTGCGGACATTATTTAAAATTAAATATTATAAATTTAAGTGGATTTGTTTTCCAAAAAATTTAAAATTTTGAATAATAATATAAAAATTATATTATGGTTATTGTTTATAATTTATATGAGAAGTATCATTTTTTATGAATATTTAAAATATTAAATATTAATTAAAAAATATATTTCTATTTAAAATATATATAAAGGTAAATTTTATTTCCAATTCATTTAAAAGTTAAATTATACATCTTATATATATTAATCCATTTTACTTCGTCAGATTTATTTTCATATTGAATTTTTATAATGCAATGTTGTAAACATTTGATGATTTTATTCTTTAGAAACATTCTCTCTAATCACATATGAGATATTGATTTTGAATTATATGCTTTTTCAATTATTGGAAGTTAATTTGAAACAATGGATTTCATATTTTGATTAATTACAATTTATATCATCTAATAATTTAAAAAATAATAGAAAAATTATAATTTGAAGGATCTAAAAAATACATACGACATTTAAGGTAATAATGAGTTAACTGTGGGGTTGAACAATGATAATAATTGTTTAAAATGAGACAGTCACGTTTAAATAAAATTTTATATAAATATTTCAATATTATACATCCCAATATATAATATAGGTTAATTTTAAAGACTAATTCATGTGAATAACATTATTATTTTGGATTCTTTTGGTTAATTTCAATGAATTTTCCCAGAGGGTTCCCTTTCCCCGCATATAAAAGGAAACTCCCTCACATCATATATTCACATCTCTGAAAATATTTTTCTCAACCAATCATTGAAAAAATATCTATCCAATATAAATATATATATATTATTGTGATTTGTTTCTTATAGAAGACTATCCCTCAGGTATTTTAGAGGATATCCAAAGGAAGTTTCTCTAAAAAAGTGTTATTGTGTTAACAAAGATCTTTTATTTTATTAATAATATTACTCCATAAATTATTAATCAATAATTACAATATAATAACCCCGGTATCTTCCGTATACTAATATTTTATTATGATGTTATAATAATATTTATCCATCTCCACTTCCATCAAATCATAAAAAAAATCATCGATCATGTGTATGACATATTACCCCCTCGCGAACCAATGTAGATTATTTTTCATCACCTCATTTTAAGGATGTATATAATTATTGATTTACCTCATTTATTATTTTCTATGATTAATGCTATAAACTATGTTGTCCTCCATGGTTGGAGACACAAATGGGTTGAATCTGACTCAAGTACAGTGGTGTACATTCTGCGGGCAAGGTATAGGGATGTTCCATGGAGGATACTCCCATCATGGACTGCATGGATGCGTCTCCTTGAGCGTCTTCAACTTGAATTAAGTAATGCTTATAGAGAATCAAACAAGGTTTCTGATTATCTATCCAAGAGGGCAGTCATGGAGGTCTCCTCACGATGGTCATTTTTCATCCCAGAATTTTTCTCACATCTTGTTGATTTGGACGTGCATGGTATGCTCTATTCTCGCTTTTCCAAACCCCCTTGCACTACCACGTTTTCAGTTGTATAATTTTTTTATGGTCTTGGATTTTTCCGGATCCTGGACCTACTTTTATATGATAATTTTGGTAGTGTGTATGACAGAATACATCATCTCGAAGAGTTGGGATTCGTTTTAAACATACACTTTTCGTTGAATTTAATTAGAATATATTTTCCATATTAATGATATATATTAAAATATTTTTATTATTGAAAATTAATATACCACCCCATTACATACAATTTCACTCATTAATAGAATGATACCCTCATTCGTGTGTATACATGTCCAACCATCTCTACGAAAAAATATGATTATTTTTCTATGTAAAAATTTAATTAATTGTTCTAAAAATGAATATATTGAGTAAATATAATATTGATAAAATTATAATTATTTTGGATAAGATATATATATATATATCATATTCCTATGAACATTAACTTTCATGACAAAACACACATGAGAAAACAAGACAATTTACACACAATAAAAAGAAAATTAGGATATATTGTTAAAAATTGGGTGGTAAAATATTAGTTGAGTATCATATATGATATTATAAATATGGTTATGTTTATTTTATAAATTAATAAATGCCTTAAAAAATTATACTAGAGGCGGTTACACATATAATGTAAATAAGACATAATGTAATGGTTTCTCATTTAACTTCTACTTCTATGAGGCATAAGCCTTATTCACCACATTTTTATATTTTGTGGGGTATATTCTACCCTTTTTACATTTTATATCATGAATTAATTTTTTTAATAGTATTTATTGTTTCGTTTAAATTTAGATCATTATGGAAGATTCTGATTCTATTTTGATAAAAGTGGTAAGGTTTTATTTCATAGTCTCATCTTTATTCGGAATTGGTTATGTTTACACATCCCATACGGAAAATATTTTATATTTATATATTTAAATATTATTTTTTATTATACTATGGTTATTCATGAATTTAGTTTTGAAATAGTACCATTTTTCGATTATCTAGTATGTAAAATGATTGAAAAAATATTTTAAATAAAATAAATCTTTATTTTTTATTCAGTCATAAAGCCTTTTTCATTGAAAACTATTTTTTTCCAAAATTGTATTCATATTTTTTAAAATGGTTTATAAAAGATATGTTTTACAAATTTTCACTATAGAATTTTTTTAAATATAATCTTAATATGGTTTTAAAAAAATCCATATTTGGATTTTACAATAAAAGTGAATTGTATACCCTATTTAGAAATAATGGCATAGACACACTTTTATACCATAATGATGAATGAATGTTTTAGAGACCACTTTAAAAATTTACAACTATTATTTTCAAATAAAATTGTTTTTAAAATACTTTATGATCAATTAGTTTTAAAAAAAATTTAATGTCATATGGTTAATTTCATAAAAAAAATTAATTGAGTTTTTATGTAATTTATACTGATCAACACACAAAAATCCATAATTGGACATATGATATACTTGGGATAATTTTTATTGAAAAAATCCAAATTATTTATTTTTATTTTTTATGATCAGTTTGATGAAGGATGTAAAATATGATGACCTTTCCCCATATGACTCATTATGTTTAATGATTATGTTTATTTATTGGGGATAGTTTTTTAATTTTGTATACTAGTTTTTCAATAAAAATATTTATTTTAATTGTGTTTCAAAAATTTCATATGAAGTATTAATTTGAATTTTTATGTGAGGGGAGGTTCATTCTATATCTCCAAGATGAATCAATATATCTCATAAGATAAAATAGATTCGGTTTTAGTCATGTAATTACCCATTTATATAGACATAACTTTACAATACCAAGGTTATATTATATTCCTTGGGATAATTTTTCAACGATATTGGATGTATTGGAAAATATAATTGATTGTATTTTTTATACGTGAATCATTATTCATTATATAATTAAGAATGGAGTTATTTATATTATTACTGATATTTTTTTATTATTAATAACAATTATTAAGTTTCATACTCATGTGATTATTTATATGGAATTATTTGATCATCATTTATTCATACCATATTATACTCATGCTATTGATTAAAAGAATGTGTTTGTTATATACCATTTCATGTTGAAAATAATTTATTTATTCATAGCTTACCCTGTATACTTACCCATACCAAGAATCTATGATCAAAAAATTATTATATTTTATTTTACTGGGTATATGAGGATGTGTTTTTTGATTTATATATATGGATACACTTAGGTTAAGAAAGGAATTATCAATGAAAATATATTTTTTATTTTATGTGATAAAATGTAATGTGAATTTCATGTGTATATCTAGTTTTTGAAGAATATTAAACATTTCCATCCATCGAGATGTGATTACACATATCTCATTCTAATATAATAAATTAATCACCGACTCTAGTATAATAGGTTTTGTTTCATAGTAGTTTGTATCAGAGGAAGTTTAGTATAACCCTTGAGAACTATATTTAAGAAAACATTGATTAGGGAATACTAACAAATTGTAGAATTTGAAGAGAATAACAGAGTAACATCTTAAACTTTTGTTATGGATGAGATCATGTGAAATTTCATATAAAATATAGCCCATTAGGGACACTCAAAGTGGATTTTGTTTTTGAACTGATGTAACTAGAGGTGTTAAATCCAAAATGGTCATATTTGTCTTAACCAGTTCATAACCAGGTGATCATAAATGGGCCAACATATAAACCTTATTTGATACTTCTAGTTAATATTCATATGAAATTCTATATTTTTTACAAAAAATCATGACGTATTTGAAAATAAATATATTCTCAAAGAAACCATTTTTACGATTATAACATTATCTATATATAATTTTTTCATTTTTTGTTAATTATTTCACTAGTTTGGGACTATAAAATATATTAGAATATTTTATGATCTAATATACGGTATTAAAACATTTTGAAATAGTTTCTAGAAGAAATAATAAAAACCACATCAACGCATGTTATCTAAATTGTTCGAATGATAGTTTCTATGATGGACATAAGAAACAGTTTTTAATGGAACTAGTGTCCATAATATTATCATCATATGGGGAAAAAATATACTTTTCTAAAAATATAGAGAAGTAATTATCAATGTATAATGTATTCAAGGGGTAACAAGATAATAATATGAATGATTTAAAAAATATAGATAATGAAAATAATGGAAAGAAGGATTTTTTTCCAATGTGATAATTTTGGAATGAAAAGCCACATTACATTTTTAAAGGAAATTGGTTTTTTCTAAAAGTGGAGAGGGAATTCCCAACATAAATGTGATTTTAAGGTAATAAATGTTTCTAATGTTAAATGATTCAAATATAAGAATATGACAGACTATAAAAATGAATTCCCCTAGCATCAAAGGAATAATTCTCAAAATTATCTAATTGATCAAGGAAATTATTATGTTATTACCATAGATGAAGTGTAATGATTAATTTTCATGTGATTATATTCAATAATATTTTCATTTGAGTATTTTATTTCAATGACATTATGGATATAGATTTATGAAATGTATAATAAAAATAAAACAATACATTTTCATTGATTATTTTAAAGTGTATGTTGAATGGTACTGATAAATAAGAAAAATGATTCAATGGGAATCTAAATGGGATAATACTGATTTCATTGTAACAAAATAATGTTTTTTAACAAATTGGTTTACACTACCATTGATGCTTTTAACAACATTTTATGGATTTGAAAAATATATCAAATAAAATGTTTTTATTAAATTAAAAAAGAAGGAATTCATATTTTGAAAAAGGATTTAATATATTTTAGGCTATTAATATATTTCAAGTGAATACATGGGGAAGTTATTCACTTATTATTATTTTGATGATAAATAAATACATCATTTTGTTACGTATGATTAGTGATAAGTTCATTTTATAAATTTATTGACGTTTTGAATGTTTTGAATAGTAATATTTTTTTACGGCCAATAAGGTTATCCATTTATGAAATGGTTTATGTTAAAATTTGGAAATATTTTTAGATATCAATGTATTACATAACTATATGTGAATATGTATATATCATATAACTGACACTAACCATATTTATATAATACTAAATTGATATGGATTGGATGACTTATCCTTCTTTTATGTAGCTTGCATTCCATTAAAAGATAATTTTAGCCCATCATGCATAGAAAAATCATCTCAGATATTAATTTATTATAGAAAGAAAGAAATATTATAATGATCAATGTGAAATTAAAATTTGAAACTTTCCCTATGATATGTATTTATATATATATCAGGTATATTTTCATATATTTCTAGTCTAGATTGTTAATGAATTTTCCACATCTTGGGGAAAATTCTTTATTAATTCCATAATATGTGTAAGAACTATGTTATTTTAAATTATTTCAAACTCTTTGGTTTTGTTTCAATATCTTTTCATTGATCATTCACTTTTTTGGTTATCAATGAACTTTTTAAATCTCTATAAATATTTATTATTTTCATTCACGTACATATAATCCTATCCTTCTAATATACTTTTACTTGGAAACCTTGTATTGTGTTATTATATTTGTCATTTTAATTTCTATTCACTATTATCAAGTTTATATTTTATTAACCCTTATCATGATGATCGATTTAGAGAAGTATATTTTGAAATGAAAAATTCTAGTTTATCGAGATCATGATTTTATTTTGAGGATGTAATTTATTTAAGGGTTAGAATATAACACCACAATATTTTAAAATATGGATGTCATATTTAATAGAATATATGAAATGAAAATCCCAGATTATAATGTAATATAATTACAAAATACTATATGATATATTCATTTTTAAATTAATTCAATCTCTTTGATAGCTTAAAATTCCTGCAAGTGTGGGTTTCAATTAAACACGATACTCTATAAATAAATTA
Organism: Viscum album; assembly: GCA_963277665.1. Lineage (NCBI taxonomy): Eukaryota > Viridiplantae > Streptophyta > Magnoliopsida > Santalales > Viscaceae > Viscum > Viscum album. Next base: position 606,709,020 of record OY728122.1, read on the forward strand.
CAATTTAAATTAAAATTATAGTATAAATATTAATATTTTGCTTAATAATAGTATACAATAAATTATGAAACTTATTATTTCAATAAATTTTTTAAATATATAAAATCAATATCTATTAATTATTTATTAAATTATTACCATTTGTAACAAAAATTAATGTTTTTTTTAAAATTTGTTTCTCTAAAAGGATGATTAGTTATGCATTGTGATGATAATTTAAAAATTATTTTTACAAACATAATGGGATTTATCTAAATTTTCATTGTTTAACGTTTTAGTAATTTTCTGAAAAGATTCATGTTCTGTTTAATAGTGAAAAATAACAAAATTTAATTGAAAATGGAATTTTTAACTAAAATAATTGTAAAGATACATTATATTTTAAATTATATTTCATGTAAATTTTTTTAAGTTATATATCTATTAATAAAATTTAGGTCATTTATGTGATTTTCATATTGAATCATGATATAAAAAAAAGAAAACATTTTAAAATCTCTCTTTGAAATCCTGCTTTCTCTTCATGCCAGTGGGGTTAATTTTAGATTAAAATTTTAAACATGTGTGAATTGAATTTAAAAAATGGGTTTAATATTTTTGAATCGTTATAATTTAAATTAAATAATATTTTCATCTTAATTTATTAAAAAAATGAATTGTTAAAACATTAAAAATTATTAACCATGATTAAGGTAAAATTGTGTTTACCATGCGACTAAACTAATAAAATAAGTGTCAAAAATCAACCAAACATGTTTAAATATTATTTTATGTAGATATGTTCATATTATACATAAATATATTTAATATAGTGTAATTATTTAATATTTTTCCATATGAATGGTTTATCATTTCATTTTCTTTGGATAAATATCCATATAATTTACAAAACAGTTCCCTTTCCCCTCTTATAAAAGTGCACTCCCTACCTTCACTTATTCATACCTATAAAATCATTTGGATAAAACCACCATTAATAATATATACCAAATATCATTATATATATTATAGAGATCTATGGGATGTTTCTCCTAATGAAGTTAATTATCCTAACATCTTGCTTTAATTTTTTTCATCTTTTTTAACCTAAAATTAGTTACTAATATTTCCAATATAGAATAAAACATACCTAAAAAATAAATAGATGTTATTATGTTTATTTAATATTATTTATCCATCTCTACTTCAATGAAATTATAATTTAAATCATCGATTGAGTGTAAGGGGGACTACCGCCTCATGAACAGATGTAGCTTATTTTCCATTAAAACATTTAAAAAAATATATAATGAATGATTTAACAAATATATATGATATTTATGATATTTATAACTTATTTAATTTTAATATCTAATATAACTTCATGTGTTCTATTCAATTACATATATGATTACGTTAATCGTGTGTACGATGGATTATCACCCCACAATGCGATGTGATTTATTTTTCGCTAAAAGTATACAAGGAAGTAAAAATAATATTAATGAATAAATTTTATCTATATGAATTTATTTTTAATAATAAAAATTTATATATCACCCAATTGAAAAAAAATTCACTAATCTAGGTAATAATATCATCGTTGGTCCTTATGTGTGAACAACATTCTCCACAAAGCGTTGTGATTAATTTTCCTTATACTACTTCAATAAAAGGATATAAAAATGTATGTTATTAGTAACTATTATTTTTATAACTTTATCAAATTTATTTATATGATATATGAATATATAAAATCCAATTCACAAAACAGGTAACATTCATGAAAAGACACGCAAGAGAAAATATGGCAGTTAACACCAAAAACAATGAAAATAATGTTATATTATAAATTATTGGATATAAAATTTGTTTATATGACCATATATGATATTATAAAAATTATTATGTCTCTATAATAAATTAAAAACATGTTTAAAATAAATATAATCTAGGTATATATATATATACGAATGAAATAATACCTAAGGTAAGAATTTTTCATCACAGATTTACTTCCGTTAGACATACAACATATTCACTACTTTTTTCATTTGTGTGGTGTATAAAATTACATTTATTCATATTATTTCATGGTTTAATTTATATTTATGTTATATAAATTTTCATTTAATTTCATTTCATTCATGGGAATTATGATTAAAAATCTACGAAGGTTGTACGAGTTTTTTTTATAAAATCTCATCATTATTCAGTATATTTGTATCATAGATATCCCATAGGAGAATTATTTTTTATTTCAGTCATTAAATAATGATATTTTCATATCCAATATTTATTCCTGATATTTTGATGAAACGATACTATTTTAACAATCATTGGTACTCTAATTGACTTAGAACATATTTTAATGAAAATCAGACGTAATTTCTCTCTTCATTTGGATGTCATTTACCATAAAAAACCCAATATATATAAAAATTAAAAAAATGTGTTTAAATATTTAAAAATGATTTATTAATGAAATAACTACCATTTTTACCTTTTTTAGATATTTCTAAAACTAATATTCACATTGTTTTCAAAATAATCCTCGATTGGATTTTACTGAAAATGTGAATAAAATATTTGTTTTAACATGTATGACATGAATGGAATATTATACACCATGAAAAATAAATGTTTGAAAGATTGTTTTTAGTATTTAAATGGTTATTTTCAAATAAATGTGTTATCAAATTTTGTTATTAACTATTGGGTTTAAAAATATTTTTAAAGTGAAAGATTATTTTACTCCAAAATGATCTCAAATATCTTTTAATAGTATTTATACTCATCATTGACATCATACATTTATAAAATTATGATCCAATAGGGATATATTGTATTTATATCATCACTATGTATTCTTTTTTTATATGGTTGATTGAGGTTGAACAATTTTATTACCATTGACCATATTACTGCTGATGGTTTATGATTATGTTTATTGATTGTTGAAAGTATAGAAATTTTTTATTTTTGTATTTCAATAAAAATTATTATGGTCACTATATATCACACATTATGTATATGTAATTAATTGGTATTTTATATGATGGTATAAGATTTCTATATCACATCGGTACATCGATAGGTTTCTTGAGACAAACTAAATTTGGTTTTGGGGATTTTATTACCAATTTTTATAGGTATCATGGCATAAGGACACTACCATATTAGATGTCTTGGATCGAATCATAATTGTTATTAGATTTATTGGATTAAGGCCTTTCCAAAATTTTATTGTGGTCTATTATTTAACATTCTATAATTATGAATTTATTTATTAATATTCCTTATATTTATTCGATTTGTTAGAATATACATGGTTATGATTGATTCTCATCATATTTTTATGATTGAATTCTTTTATAATCATTTATCCATGTCATATTTTTCTCATGTTATTGATTAAATAAAACTAATATCAGTTATTTACCTTTCCATATTTAAATTCTTCATTCATTCACAGCTTCGAATATATGCTTAACCTTACTAATAATATGAGATCAATGATTTATTTTTCTTAATTTTCCCCATCATATAAGAATGAGTTTTGTGATTTATATTCATGGATACACTATGCATAATAATGGTATTCATAATAAAACTACTTTGGTTATATTATGTTTTAAAATTTAAAATTAATTTATTTTATATATCCTTTTTAAAAATACTACAAAAATATTGAAAACATAATGATGTTTTTTCTTTGTATCTTATTTCAATGTTACAATATAGATACCATCAATAGGAAACTAGTGTTGGGACTCTAAATATATTCCAAAATCAATGTTTTTTTAATCTAGTACCCAATGATTCTAACAAAATTCCTCAAATAAATACTATAATAGTTCTAAATATATTAGGTTTGGGCTAGTGGTTATATTTTAACATTTATAAAAGATATATGTTAGCATATCCGAATAGACTACATTGTTTATCAGTCTATGAAAGAAAGATACATATATAAATCCTTAATTATAAAATAAAATATAAGACACACCATAGTATTTTATTTGATAATACCATTATTCAATTTAGAATATCACTATATAAAAATAATAACATATATGCTTTAATCATGGGTAAAGGAAAAATAACAAATGATAATTACTTCATCAATAACAATTTCCATAATTATAAAATGCTTAATGTTACATATCATAAACATACCATCATGGCCTCCATCCAATACATCTTAAAAATTGAGTAAGGACTCAACTAAATACCCACACTTGTATGTCTCATGAGACTTAACTATACATTATGTGGCTATAGTGGTTACCACCAATCAATAATTAAGTCAAATTCATTATTCATATGAAAGCAATGAAAAATAATCAATGTAAACATTCATACTAAAAAACTAGAATAAAAAATGATAATTAATTCAACAATAAACAAATATAACCATAAAACATCCATATTATTATGGATAATTTCATAAAATTTTATAACGCTAGTAAGTCATAATATATAAAACAAATAATATTTTCAATATTACAACCCTAGTAAGTCACTCAAAAATTTCATTATAAAAATAACCTTTCACTATGAAATCACTTTTTTAATGTATAAAATAAGTCAAAAATATTTAGGAAACCATTTTATTTTAATAAGAACATATGAAATTTTAAATTATTCATAAAATAAATTAGTGGTCATAATTGGGGTAATTTTCTACATGTTGTTAAGAAACATTCATTTTACACTGTACAAAAGGTAAAAAACTCCTCATTCGGAAAATAATTAAAAAGATTCCTTTTTAAATGTCTTTTAATAAATAAAAAATGTGTAAAAAATTCATTAATAAATCTTTTTATAATTATAAAAACACCCACTTAGTCATTTTAAAGAAAATATGAACATGAAATCGTATGATTCTTGATGGATAAGGGAAAATATAGTTTTTCCTAGAAAACATTATTCCAGTATCTTGAGTACATAAAGATATTAATTTGAAAATAAATCACTAAATTTATAGAAATAACTATATAATAAAAAATATATTGGTTTTATGAACCTATTATAAAATAATATTACAGTGGAGACAAATAAAATAAATAGTATCAAATAATGACGAGATTGTGAGATAAATCCTTACGTCTTATTTGTATTCATTAATATGTATCTGAAAGGCATATATAATAAATATATATATATAATTTATTTATTATACAACCATACCAACATATATCATACTATATGTTATTTACTTATATTATTTTACAACAATTTTATTTAAAATCCTTTATTAAAATTATTGTTATGTATAATAACTACTAGATTTTTTGTGTATGATTTGGTTTGGTAGTTTTAGTTATATGACATTTATAATGGATAAACTATATCAAGAAATATAATAATCATAAGAATATAATATATATTCATTTTAACTATAATTATTGAACCATAAAATTTAGAGATATAAAAATGAATTTAACCGTTTATGGAGACGGGAGATTGTACGTACGCATGAATGTTGTTTCAATTTTTATAAAGATATACTAAAATAATGGTGAACAATAATTGAAAATTATTAAATGTTTAACATATCACATAAATTCATTAATTATTTAATTATTATTATTTTGGTCAAAATAAAATTACATATGTTTCACATTACATCATGGTAGTAATAATTCACTTGTATGCACGAGCGACGTAATAGTTTTCCATTTAACTGGAAGTAAATACATTAGATGGGATTTTATAAATCAAAAAGATAAAATATTTCAAAAATATCATATATAAATATATATTATGTCCTTTTTTATATCCATCCATTAATAATGGTTGTTTAAACAAATCATTTTTTCACGAAGTTGTAGTCCACATTACACATTATCAATGGTTTTGTTTCCCATTCGATTTAATTGGGGATGGATATAGTTTATGAAATAAAAATATTAAAATTGTAGTATATGTAATATAGATATGATATTATTTTGTCAATGTTTGAGAGGAATTTAAGGTGGTTATATGAAGAAATAAAGTGGTGTCACATGGTTGAGCACTATACATATTATCTCGAAACCAATATAGGTTAATACCTAAATAATTCCAATAATGAGATTATTATAAAACATGGAAATATAATCTATCATTAGGGACAAAAACAATTTAATTTTGAAATTAAAATCAAAAACAATATTCTCTTTGGGTGAGGATAAAAAAGGATGGCAGGTGTCCTTATATTAATGGAGAGGGGATCCATATGGAAATTTTCGAAAAAAATATAAAAATATTATTCATTCTAACAAACCATGCTTGACATACATGAATATTAAATTTGTTTTACAGAATATATTATACATTACTCAAATTAATTCTCAAATACCATATTATTTTAGTGACATTGGAATCATCAAACATAATATCTTATCTTGGTGAATGATCTTCAACATCCCCCATAAATATCGTCCACTTTTGTTTTCTTACCTAAAACCATTCATTATATACTGGGGAAAATAAAAAAAATTGTGATATTAAATTATAATTAATTGTAAAAACATGATAACATAGAACAAACCAAAACATAAAAATTTAATAACATGATCATAAAGTTTAAATGTTGAAATATTTGGTCATGAAATAAATCAGGGTAGAATGTAGGGCATAGATCATAGAAAAAAAATTTCCATGATAAAATAACATTGGAATAAAATATGGAATTTAGGAAAAATAATAATAAAATAATATGATTTATATAATAGACAAGGAATTTTTACCAATACCATTATAGTGGATAATGTGCAACACTGAACTTGGGTTAGTTGTTATAATAGCAATGTATTACTGAATTGAATTTTAATGATGTTCCATCCATATATTTTGGAAGAAGATTTAATTTATATTTCAGAAATGTCTATATCATTAGTTATAAATAATTACCAAATTCAATTTAAGTTGATATAAATCCCACCCATCTCATAATTAAATCATTTTTACATTTCTATAAAAAAATTTATCATTCATCATAGCATAAACCTTTGAACAACAAATGCATTTCTTAAACATCATTTCATCTTGATCAATATAAAACAAATTGATTTCATAAAAATAATTACATAAAAATAATTCCCTCTTAATCAAAATAAAATAAAAGTAATAATAGGGATATAAATATAATCCTATGTCACTAGAGATGGATAATATTTTTGATAAAATACCTAAAATTGTTCCTTGAGTAAAATATCCTTTCTTCTTAAAAATTTATTTATTTTCTAAAAATGAAACCCAATTTTTAATGTATATAATTTGATTTTATATAAAAATAAAATAATTTAAAGTAATCCTCTTGTAAATAAGGTGTTATGAAGAGTTAAAAATTATTTCATGCCATGTAAGTTAAAAACCAATTGCGCTTACTCTTGTTAGAAAAGTAAAAATGTTCAACGCATTGAAAATGAATGAAATATTCCTTCCATTCCAATTAATAAAAAATAAACAACGGAGAAAATTGAACATAGAAATAGAATATTAATATAAATAATATCATATATATTGGAAACATGGATTTATATGATAAATATACCCTAGTAAATACTTACGTATAAACAATCTTGAATAATGATAACATAGCAAAATAATCCCTTACCTTAGGTCCGATTTCTTCCATATGTGTCCATAAATCCTATATATTGGGATTATACATATTATTAACTAGTAAAAAAACCAAAATAATATTTATTATATCATATATGATTCACATAATACAGTATATTTCCAGTTTATTTATCAATTCTAGGTTAAAGAAAAGTGTTGGGTAATAATTGCATCATTTATCATATGTGTTCTGACTTGTTATTCTTGATAATTTTACTATGATCGTGATATTCAAACATAAAAAATTTAAAACCAAACATATATATCATCAATATATAGTATATATAATATATTGTCAAATTAAATGGATTACAATATTCCTGGAGACAGCAGGTCGAACGTATGCATGAACTCTATTTCTGTTTCTTTATTGAATAAAATTGAAACAAGTAAATAATATATATATATATATATTAGTACAATAACATTATAATTTCATATTTTTAATTCATATTAATTATATATAAATCATAATAATTCTTGAATGGTAAATGTAGATAATGAATCTCATCACGCTGTGGAGACGGTAAGCCGTACGTAGGCAGGAGCGACGATATCATTCCCATGATTTAAAAATGATATGGAATTAAATGTTATATTAATTTTAAATTAATAATATAATGTTATATTATATATTTAAATCCATTATACTCATCAATATACCCATCCAAATTATGAATCGTTTAATTTCAAATTACACCACATCGTGGAGACCGTAAGTCATACGTACGCACACCTGGTGATATTGTTATTGGTAGGATGTATATAAGGAGGTATAATATTGTAACATAACTATAATAATAACTTATCTTGTATATTATACTGGATTTATAATGTTTGTATGGAAACAACACTATAAGATAATTTATAAGAAGACAACAATTTTGAAAGAGGTGATAAAACAATTACCTCATTTTTGAGTATATCATATTGATTTGAAAAAAGGTCTATCTATGATATAAATAAACCTAAATTGTGGACTCTAGCAGTAATTAATGGTTTTTGGTATCTTATTTTTCCATAATTTTTTTGAGAAAAGAAGTTTGAATGGTTTGAGTAATTAGGTTGATGTGGTGGCCTTTTATAAGAGGGAGGAGGGGCACTTTAAGAATGTTTGAAAATATTAATTTAATATAAATTTATTTTTGATTTATAATGGACCCAAACTCATTTATTATTAATATAATATGATTATAGACCCAAAATCAGTTACTATAATAACTATAAAAGGACACAATTACCAAAATTGGATAATTAATGGAATATATAACATTATATAAGTCATTTTGCCTAATATTATATGTTTAGGTCTATTATATCATTTAATAAATTAATAATTTTTTACGTAACTCATTTATGTCTATTTGGAAACTATTTAGTAATTGATTTTTTTCAAACTCATAACAACTTGATTACTTAGAAAATAAATCATTAAATAAAATATAATATGTCAAATCCATCCATGAATTGTGTAGATGTTATTCAAAATTACATATTATTTTTATTTTAATATATATAACATAATATTTTTGTAATAATTCTCTAATAAGGTAATCACTGCATCAACATTGGGTGATAAATAAATTTAACTATTTATCATCCTAAAATTAAAAATAAAATTACATGATGTTGGAAATAATTTAATATTTCTAATAACTTTTTATAGTGTTAGATATCCTTTATATAACCGTATATTAAAATATATTAGTTAAAAGATACATGTTTTTGTTATATTTAAATTTTATTTAAATTAAAATTATAAAATGCCATTTTCATTACCAAGTAGATCCCAAATGCCAAAAGTTTGAAATAATGATCAAAATTGTCTAAAATATCTCATTAAATAGGATAATGACATGTTTAAAGTGTTTTTAATATTATTATAATATTAATATTTTTACCCTAATTTAATATATTTACCTTTGAACCATGGTAATAAAAAATAATTACTAATGTTACTAATCAAATTTTAAAAAATTAAAAGTCACCGATTTAAAAAAATTGGAACATATGAATCCAAATATGTAATAAAATTTTCCTAAATCAAAACATATAAATTGAGGGAATTATTTTAACATTAAATCCCGTTATCCAAAACATAATTTTTTTTATGATGTAATAACTACCAAATGATGGACATGTGTTTATATCCTATTTCAATGTAAAAGTACTTATAATGACCAAAAATTTATTTAATAATAAAAATATATTCCATTTATAATTTGAAAACATTAAAAATTATGAATTAACTATATAAATTATCTCGATGGAAAAAAGATGTTTCTAATTAAAAATTTGTGTATTCTAACTATTTATCAAAAAATTATAGTTATCATAAAAATATCAAAAAATCATCTCGAGTAAATTATAATGTCCCAATTTTATAAAAGAAGTTTATTTCGTCAAATAATACATAAAAAGGTGTAAACAAGAAAATTAAAAATGTTTTTTCCGTTAAAACTTTGTATAATATCATTTTTTGGAAAATTAATTTTTTATCTAATAAAATGAACTTATCCATATATCATATCTAAAAAATACATAAGATGTATGTTAATTTTATATAAAACAATAAATGTGGTTAATACTATTCATAACATATTGTTTATATCCCATAATAATATATTAATAATATATCATTGTTGAGTGAAACATAGTATTGTATACAATGAAAGATGTCAAGAAATGTCTCTCTTGCATGTAACATAGGACACGTCATTTTTGAATGTAGTGAAATATTTATTTACTGTTATGTATAACATAATCCAAACATAGTTAATTAATTAATTGAACAAAATCTACACATAGTGTTGTGTGTATCATACTCAAACTCAGTGTTGCAGGTATCATATAATAATTCGATTTAGTATGAATGAATGTATAACATAGTGAATTGCAAGATATAAATGAAAATTTTAATTTATTCGATAAAAATACTATACAAACTCAGGGTGTTACATTATACCCCCCATAAAGTTAATTACACCATCGAAATTGTTTGTCGTTATAAAATGATAAATACTTGAAATATTCATTCATGGTTACCCATATCGTAAAAAGGAATAATAAATCTTCATAAAAAATCGAATGTTAGAAACATAAAGGTTACACAAAGTAACAAATAACTTGTATTACCCATAGAATAATATATGTGGGATGTGAAAACATTTATATGGGAGAAAAATGTAACCACCATGTTTTAATGGATAGTGATTGAGAATAAAGATTTGATAAATCTAACAACTAGAATGAAATAAATTTTCTATGATTTGAAGGGCCCTCTGATTCATTGGATATGAAGGTACAAAGATAATTTTTTTTTAAGATCCTTTTTTCGAATGATGAATAACATGAGAAGAAATACTTACTTTAATTTAATACAATTTCATAGTTGGTAATGCCTTGAACAGTTTCCACTTCATCTATTATTAAAAAAATATGTTCAATTTGACATTACTGAAGTGTTAGAAAATCCTGTGATCCATAAATACAATTAAACGTTATTCCATCTTCCATTATCAAAAAAAATTTATCATAATTTATCAAATATACATAATTCCATCTATGGTGAGATTAATTGTATATGGTTCCACGAATTGACTAAAACTTCATCTATCATAAATCATATATGAAATAAAATTAATATATACAAACCAAGGACATCCCATATGATATATGTAGGCAATTAAGACATGTTGAACTTCGGTTTTAAGAAAGATCAGGCAGCCTTTTCTGACGCAACAAGTTTTCACTCATCCTGCGGGTAGTCCTTTTTCTAAAACTATGCTATTATAATATTCCATAAATAATATTAAAAATATCTCCATAAACAATACTATATGTTTTATAACATAATCCACTTCATCCATTACGCTTATCCAAAATACTTATGTCCAAACTCATAGTATAAAAAACAATTAAAAGAATGTTCATATAATAACCATGTGAATACCTTCATTTATCCCCCATATATCATAAGATATATAAATTTTTTTCACATTCCAATATATTGAATGACTTCATCTTTCATTCTCTTGAGTCATGGTAATAACCTATATAAGACTATATTATTATTGAAAACATTCGCGGTTCCTTATTCAATAATTTATTTGATATATTCAATATGTCACAAATTTTATTATACTTCATCCATGATTGTTTTACTAACTTTTCAATATCTCCATAATTAGTTCCCAAGAAACAAACATTATCCAATTTTTATATTCAAATCCAACATATCATTATCCAAACATAATTATTTGAATATCAGGTATATACTGAAGGTAATCTTATACTTTATCATATTTTTCTCAAAATATATCACTTTACCCTTAAATCCATTTTTATCCATTTATCAATTCATCATATCATATCTAATCCATAATTAAATAATTATACTGAAAACAATTATATATTTCGGGATTCATAAAACATAATTTTTGAAATCTAAAACATATACCCCTCAATCATCCAACTTCATTCTTAAACCATTACTCCTGATCAATCATCTTAATATATTATAAAATATGAATAACATCTTAAGGATTCTCAAATTGAATCCTATTTGGTTAAATGTAGAAAATACTTGATGAATGTAACATACCATTCACATGTAATTACAATCTCTCTATCCTTAGCAGTATGACCAATACTCATACCATGTACATGATTCTCTTCATGAAATTTTTACATAGGAAATCGATCTTCATTATTCCAATCATTTACAGAACTAAAACATTCAATGGAAACAATTTTCTATGTAGTTCAGGTTATTAACTAAGACTAGAATGAAAATTTTGAGAAATACATATATGGGAATAAAGCCACATAATTATGGGAAATTATCTATAATATTCCAATCTAAGATATCATGGGTCTAATTCTAGTTTATACATGATTATCACAAAAAATCATGTATTATAACATATACATGTCTTCTCCATAGGACATCCATTGATACATCCTTATAAATATCTCTCGGGATATCACTACTGCTTTTTCATTCCAGTATACAAAGGTTAACTATTCATTCCCTTTAATACCAATTTTAATGACCCAAGAATGAAATATATGGAAATTACAATTCTATGGTGGAATAATTAATAAATTAAAAAATTATATTCCCAATGACCATATTATTTTAGTGTATTTGAAATATACGAACATAATATTCTAACTCGGTGAGTGATCTTCCACATCTCCCATAAATATCATCCCCTTTTGATTTCCTACTTAAGACCATTGTTTATATCCATTGGAAAATAAAACATAAAATGGTTAGCTCAAATACTCAGTATTAAAAAAATTGAGAACATAGAACAAAACACAAACAAAAGAATTTAAAAACATGAACATAAGGAGTAACTATTAATATCTTGGGTCATGAAATAAATTTTGGTTGTACGTAATGAAAAGATCATAAAGGAATATTAACCATGATAAAATATATATTTTATAAAACATGGAATTGTGGAAAAAAATTATCACATAAAATATTTCTATAGTATCTAAGTCACTACAAAAATGACCATCCAAGTGGACAAATTCAATTATTTACTAGAACTACTTTCAACTCCAGCCATATATTAATGAACTGTATTTACTTGTACTTCTAGACCTATATTTCATAACCATATTTACTTGTCATTATAGTCATGTCTATATCATTAAATATAAATATATTCCAAAGGCATTGTAGTGAGATACATGTCCCACCCCTCACATAATGAAATCATTCATACATTTTCCATAAAAACACAAACAATTAATCATAGCATAACCAATGGAACCACAAATTGGTTTCTAAAACATCATTCCGTCAAAATCCATATATTATAAATGTATTTAAAAAATATAATTCGATCATAAACACAATAAAATAAATGAAATAATAGGGATTGAAACACAAATCTATGTCACCTTATATGGATTTTTTTTTCAAATAATTGAAATTAATTTTTCACTAAAATATCTGTTATTCTTTATAAATGTTTTCATTTATCAAAATTTCATTTAATTTTAAAAGAAAAAATATTAACTAAAAATACACTTGAAATATTTAAAATGACGCATCATGGAATTAAGGCATTAGGAACACATAATAATCCATTCATGTCTTATGTGTTAAAAAAACATTATTTTCGTACTCTTGTCAGAAATGTAAAAATTTACCATAAATGGAAAATAAAGGAAATATTCCTTCCATACCATTTAATTAAACATCACCAATTGGTAAAAATTTCTTTAAAACAGTATATGAATATAAATAATATTATTTATTTAGGATATGTGGATGTTTATGAAAAATTTATTTCAGTAAATACTTTCCAATAAACACTCTCGGATAATAATGAGATTGCAAAATACTCTCATACAATTTGACTAATTTATTCTATATGTGTTACAAATTTCTATATAGTGGGTTTAAACATACTATTAACTTGTAACATAACCATAATAATATTTATGATATCACATATGATTCACTTATGACTTTAAATTACCAATTTTTATTATCAATTCCATGTTGACGCAATGTGTTGGGTAATAAACGTTTTATTTATCATTCGTGTATTGAATCGTTATTCTTGATCATATTTCATTGATAATGATATAATTACATCGAAAATTTAATATAAGATATAAATATATATATATGTTTAATATTCGGTATATATAATAAATTGATGAATGAAATGGAATACACTATTCATGGAGACGGCCGGACATATGCATTAGCGCTTATTCTGTTTCTTTATTAAGTGGAATGGGAGCAAGTAAATGACACACACACAGATATATATATATATATATAACTAAATATGGTATCATTATTATGTCATATATTTATTTATTATTTATTATATATACTTTGTAATCATTATTGAATGGCTAACGTCGAGAATGAATCTAATCACGTCGTGGAGACGATATGTCATAGGTATGCATAGGTGATGATATCATTCCCTTGATGTTTAATTAGTATGGAATTGGATGTTACATGAATGTTAATTAAATAATAACAAGTTATATTAATTATTTACATCCATTATACTCATTAATATACCCATAAGAATTATGTATTGTCGAATAACAAATTACACCTCGGCATGGAGATGGTAAGCTATATGCATGCATGCATGGTGATATTGTTATTAGTAGGATGAATATAAGCTGTTATAAGGTTGTAGTATAATTATAATAACATCATTGAAAGTATAAGAAAATTTATTTATTTATTTATTATTGAAAAAATATAAGAAGATTAATTAGAAGATGAAATGTATTATGAAAGTTGTTACGAAACAATTACCTCTTTTTCGAGTATCTCTTTTCGATTTGCAGAGATGGTCTCTCTAGGATAGAATTATGCACAAAGTTTGGAATCAAGGAGGATTTTAGGGATTTTTTTATATTATTTCAGAATAATTTGGAAGAGAATAAGGTATATAATTTCCCGAGTAAGTGGGTAGAGGTGGTGTCCTTTAATAAAATCTAGGAGAGGCACTTTAGGAATGTGTTGAAATATTAATTTATTATAATTTTATTTTGTGTATCTAATATTCCCAAAGTAATTTAACTTTATGATAATATTACTTTGGTAAGAAATAATCTCAACCAATATTATTTATGAAAAATTATGCTATAAATATAACCTTATTTTTTATCATTGACAATTAGATTAAAACATTCACTCTTATCATGACTCCTTATAATTTCATAATATACAGCAACTGTAGTTACAAGAAAATTCCAAGAGATCCATAAGTGGATAAATAATGACATTTTTTTAATTATATAAGTCATATTTAATATGTTTTGTTTTTTATGACAATTTTATCATTTAATAAAATATTATTTGTTTTATAAACTCATTTATAGAAATTCTGACACTATTCAGTATTTTTTTTAAAGTGATACAACTTTTTTTATGAAATAAATGAATTAAATAAAATATAACATGTCCCAGATATCCAAAACAATGTATATCATAAAAATTTTAACATTATATTTTTTTTAATATTTATAGAATCATTTATTTGAATCTTTCATTACTAAGTTAATCATTATGTCATCATTTTGTCATAAATTAATATAATTATATAATTTAAAAAATTACTAATAAAATAAAATGATGTAAGAAATCATTATAGAATTACAAAGACTTTTTATTGTCATATAGATATGTTATATAACCATATATTAATAGTATTTTATTAAAAGATACATTTTTATGTTGTATTTCACTTTTCATTAAATTAAATATTATAAAATGTCATTTTCCCACCCATGTGGCTCCCAAATGCCTAAATTTTACCCAAAAGATGCTCATAGTCAAAAATATATCATCTAATTGGATTATAAAACGTTTTAGATCAAATTTATATTACTAAAATTTTATTATTTTCCCCTTATTTACCTGATTTACCCATTAACCTTTGTAAAATTAAAAAACTACTTAAGTTACTATTTATAATGTCCAAAAAATAAACGATACCTATTTACCCAATATAAAATTTTTTATTTCAAATATGGAATAAATTTTTCCAAATTTGTAATATTGAAATGTTATAAATTAATTAGAAATTAATTCACGTTGTCAAAACAAGACAGTGTATTTTTAATAAGAAGAACTACCAAATGATTGTGAGGAGTTTAGGTCCAATTTCGATTTGAAAAAAAATATAATTTAAAAAATTTGATTAAATGATGAAAATATATTCCATTTATACATTAAAAACATTAAATTATATTCCATAACCATATAAATTATCTTGATGGAAAAATTTTCAATTAAATTTTATTGTAGTCTGACTATTCATCAGAACATGATAGTTTTCAAAAAATATATCAAAAATAAATCCAAAGTAAATTATTATGTCCTCCTTCTAAATAAAAAGTCTCTTTTTCATATGAAACATATGATAGTTTGAAAAATAGAATTCAAAATGGAATCTCCATCAAAAGGTGATAAATTTACATTTTTAGGAAAATACGTCTTTCATTAAAAAAATAAATTTTTTCATATATCATATCTATAAAATAAATAAGTTCAATGTTAATGTTATATATAATTCTAAATGTGGTTAATACATTTTTTAAGGCTTTTTTATATCCCATAATAATATTTTAATAATATATCATGGTTTATTGAATCTCGGTATTGTGTACAACACAAGCTATAGAGTATGGTTGCTCTTCTTTGTAACACAAGACATTTCATTATTACATATTTTGAATGAATCATTTCATATTAAGAATAATATAATATAAACATAGTTATTTTATACATTTAATTAATTCCATTCTTATTTTTGCATGTATCTTACACCAAGTCTCTATTGCGTGTAACATATGAGAAGTTGGTTCAGTGCGAATGAAATTTTTTACTTAGTGGATTGTAAAATATAAATGAATTTTTTTTTCATCAGAAAATGGTCCATAAAAACTCAGGGTGTTGTAGTCATTCCCATGAAATATTCTTCCAAATGACCATATATTCATTTTTTGTATTTTCTAATGTCTAAATATATCTTTAAAAAATTATTTTGAAATGATTAATTGGAAAACATACCAATATATATTGGAATTACCCTCAATAAACACGTTTTATCCACAATCATTGTAAATAATTTTTAATTTTTTTAATAATCATCATGAAAGAAACTATGTTAACCACGTTACCTAATATTAATTATTCCTATAAAAATTGTGGAATTTATTATTAATATATTTAATTCTTATAATTTATAGAATATACTCTAAAATCAAATCTGTAACTGTGATGAAATGGTATTTTCTAAAGATTGTGTTTTTATAAGAAGAAAATGAGTTTATATCATAATTAATCAAAATATTTATTTTAATGACCAAAATATTATTTATAATTAATAGAGATAAAATAATATTACAATTTGAAATAATTTTATAATAAAATGGATAACTGTAAATTTATTAAATTAAATCAATGTTTAAAAAAATTTATATTTTTCCCTATTCGCAAAATGATTAAATTTTCAAAAAAATTTCAAAAATTCAGTATAATATAATTTTGGATTAAATGTTTCCAAGAAAGAAGTTTATTTTTTCAAATTAATTTCTCTAAAAGTGTTGAATATTAATTTTAATATAAGTGTGACAAAACCCAACAAAACCCCATATTATAAAAATGTCGTTTTAAGAATCAAATTAAATTTATTGTTATCTGTTGTATTGAAAAAGATTTATATGAATGGAGAAAACATTTTATTGAATATAAAATATATAAATTTCTTTAATATAATTCAAAAATATTCATTAATTTGGTTTATCATTATATAAACAAACTGCACACATAATAATATTACATTTACATTAATATGAATTTTGTTTAATTTTTAACGAATGAATTTTTTTAATATATTTTTAAACAATTTAATTTTTATAATTTAGTTAGTTATATTTATAAATACCAATTTAAAAGATATATTATGCAGGAAAATTGTATTAATGATCATTTATAATCAAATTTGGATGCATCACTAGTTATCAAGTAGATTAAATTTAATGTGATATATCATAAAGAAATTGGTGTTAAAATTATTTATATAGTTTTAATCATAGATATAATCATCAATGAAAATAATGGTAATAAACTTTAAATGTTCATCTTAATTATATTTACTTGTAGGTTTATTCATCTTATAATTTTGATTAATATTTTTCTTATTTCATTATCATTATGTATTATAGAATATCATTAATTGTAATATTTTATCTTTGTAAAATATATCCCATTTTATTTTAATTTTATTTTTAATCTGAAAAAAGCTATGGAAAATAGTTTTTATTTAATTACAATATATACTTTAAAATCATGGGCTATTATATTCTACCTCCCTTAAAAAAATTTCCCCAATTTTTTTTAGTCATTTAGAAAGATAAAGATATTACATCCTCCTTACATCATTGATTTCCCACATTGCATTATCAAACTAATTATTAGTCTATTGAAATTTCAAAAGGATAGTGGTTTATTTTTTTAATAATTTATCTCAATTATCCATGACTTTTTCACTTTAGTCATATCTTTATCGAACATTTTCCAGTGGTATTTTTTGTGAGATGAGAAAAATTGGAAGAGTAGGTATTTAATTTTTAACACCCAAGCATCAATTATAGTTTGTAAACATTATATTTTAGTAAAAAATATAATAAAAATTTAAATTTTCATGGTAGAAAAATTCTAATTGTGTACGATGATCATCAATTCTAAACATGGTCAAAATATGTCTAGAACGATTTTTTGAAGATAACCCTTAGAAATTAAATTTTTTAATAATTAAAAATGTAGTACTTAATTACTTATCCTTATATTTTTAATTCTTTTTTAAACATGTATTACTAACCATGTATTGAATATCAATTTTATAGATATAAATATAAAACATTCTGAGGTAGAAACTAATATTTTCCAAAAAATGATTTTGAATACATAATATATTTTTATATAAAAATTTTAAAATAATTTATGAAGTAAAATGCAATTAATAGATTATATATCCATATATGTGAATTTAAATGTAGTAAATTATGGTTAATATTCATATTGTTAATTTAATATCATCTAATGACTAAAAAATACATTTCTTGAAAAACCCATTTTCAACATGTTTTGCGAGTTAATTTGTAAATAAATTTATTCCACATATAAAATTTTTATTTGAAAAAAATAGATTCCATATTTTTTATTATGATTATTAATAATAGGTAAAAAATATAATCTAAATTTTTGTGACAACAAATTGTAAAAATTGTAAAAATTATATTACCATAGTTAATAATAAAATATGTTTATCATGGTTTAAACAATATTGTTAAGAGTAAAAATTATCTAAAAACTTTCTTTTATCATATAAAATTATTTTTTTTCATACTATATCCATACTAGTAGTTAAATACTTTTTGTCTACAATATATTTTTTTTGAAACCCAATATTTCATTCTGAGAAGAGAAGTTATATTTTATTCAATTAAAATATATTTTTCAGCCACTGCATTTATGGATTGTTTGAATTACTATATTAGTTGGTGTCCATATCCAAAGTTCTAAAAAATTAATTTAACCAAAAAATAATGGAAGCAAACTTATCAACATATTTTAGGGTAAAATGATTTTTACAATTCAATTGGGTATTTTTCTTTAAAAATAATTTGTTTGGATTTTTAATATGTTATGTAATTTATTCCCATTGATGAAATTAAATATGATAAGACATATTAAATAGTTGGAATAAAAATTTCATCATTTTATTATAGGTTCACTTTTATTTTTTCATAAAATTTTGTTGTACAAGTAAAAATATTAAATGATCACAATTAAGGATACAATGAGTATAACAGTTTTTAATTAAGAGGTAATGATTAAAATGATTTATAATCCTATAAAATGGGATTTTTTTAATTTATATAGTCCCTAAAATACTTTATCCAAGAAATTGTTTTTCTTTGGTGTAACTTGACCTGATTATGATATATATATATATATATATCTTTAAATCATGTTTTTAATTATAAGTGTTTCCTCCCCCTACACTATAATAGGATACCACCTCTACATTCGTATCCACATTTCAAGATCATCCATTCTCATAAAATTCCTCCTATAATATTTTCTTAGTTTATTTACCCACATATTATATCTTTTTTTCTTTCCATTTTACCATGTATTCGTGTCTTAATGTGTGATCTAAATTAATTTTTTCAATGATAAGGTAATATTCTTAATAATGACATTTCATTTTTTAATATTATTTAACTACGTTTAATTATATCCTAAAATTTACAATATTTTAACACAATTATATATCATCATCATAGATGTTATTATATTGATGACAAAATAATATTCCATATCCTTCTCCATCAATTGGTTATCAAAATAATCTCTCATGTTTATGGTGGAAGACCACCTCACGAACCAATTTAATATGTTTTTCGTCACAAAATCACAAGGATTGTAATAATAATGTAAAAAAGGAATAAATATTACTTATCACATGAATTTAAATCTATATATTTAATAGTTGATCAACTAACATACTATGTCTAACATTCAGGAATGATTATAAAAATGTATCAAAAAAATTAATATGATATTTATAAAATTAGTATCATTATGAAGATTATCGTATTATATAATATATACCATCATTGGAACATCTGAGAAAAAACAAGCTTAAGAAACATAGTAGTTAACACTTGTAAAAATTATAATAATAAAATATTTTAACTTAATGGGTGGTCATATTTTAAAAAACGATCATATAAAATATTAAAAATATGAATGTGGTTCTATTTTAATTTAATACCATGTTTAAAACCATTCCACGAGAGTTTAAATCATCTTCAACTAAACAGAAGCATGAGGTAAGGGATTTCATATCTGTTTCAACTTCTATGATGCATATTTGGAATTATAGACCTTTTTATTTTTATGTGGTACAAATAATATCCTTTTGAACCATTTATCAGTAATATATATTTATTCACGATGATTAATGATTCAATTAAATTAAATATTTCAAGAGTAATTTTTAAAATAAAATCTGAGATTATTTCTCATTCACATACATATTAATCATAATTATGTTACAAAAATAATTTTTTTACTCAAATGATTTATTACGGTTATATTAACTTATGTTTGATATTTTAAAAAGCATTAAATAAATATTTATATAGTTTAATGGACGTTAAATATTCCACACTCGTTTCAAAAAGTAAAAGTGAATCTTTTTAATAATATAAATGTTGTTAATGGAATTTCATGCAGCTATAACAATTTTAAGATGATATATTCATCTGAATATATTCTATTTTTTTAAAAAAATCCCAATATTGAAATGTTATTTTAAAATTTCATTTAAATTTTCCATATTTCTCAGTTGGAAAACATTTTATTATAATCCACATATTTATGGTGTATCAATAGTCATCTTATATCTCTTAATAATTATTTGGTCATTATCTATTTAATGAATCATAATCATTCACGTAATAATTTTAAAATTCAATTATACTAAATAACCATATTATATGCAAGATGGATATGATTATTTTTTAAATTTTATTCCATTTTAGCACAATTTATTTTATAGAAGTTATTTTATTTACAAGGGAATTAATGATGATTTTTCTTGTTTATTCAATATATATATTATTGATAAGGAATATAATTTATGAATTATATTTATCATTCAATATATGATTAATGCATTTGATATGTAGTGATAGTTGGGTCCAAGAATTATTCATTCCCTCAATGTATTGAAGGTCCTAATGGGACAAGTCAGTTGATTCAATTAATGTGGGTTTACACTATAACTACCAATAATGTAAACTTTTATTGTGAAAAATTGTTATAGTTGAGATATGACGAATTCTGAGATCATGAGATCAAATTATAGGAATATACTTCATTAGTAATTTTTTTATTATAATCAATGAGATTATTACATTTGATATTATTTTTGGATGTATATTTTACTCAATTTTATTGATAAATGGAATGCATTTTCACTTATATACTTTTCCATAATGATTATTAATTATTTATTCATAACTGATTATATTTTACTCAAAAAATTCAGATCATTTATGATCAACTTACATTTTCATTTCATTTTGATATGGGGAACAATTCTATGATTGAGTTTCAAGGACGTCAATAAATTTTTTAGTTCATTGTTATATATTATTTCAAATGTCAAATTGGATTCATGTATTCATCTAATTATATGATAATTCTAAACTGATTAATAATTAATGATTAGTTCACTTGTATCTTATGCCAATGTAATAATGTACACATTTAATATGGGTTACTAAAGTTAGTGTTGTTAATATTATAATTATAGCGAGGTTTAGTGGAAACCATGGGTAATAGATTTAGGGAAACATATATTATGGAACTCGACACTATGAAAGAATTTTTTGATATGTATAATATTTCGAAATTTAATCTTTTCATGATTTTAATTCAATTAATCTCATTTTAGATGCTCTAAGTTGGTGTTGATTTTAAATAGATGCATTTATGGGTAATAACATTGAAAGAGTCACTCAATTATATCTAAACCATAACATTGGTACAATGTGAGTGATCCCTTACTTTGAACCTAGTTTTACTCTCCCATGACATATTATTTGGTTATTTCACATTCTATTTACAAATAAATTTGAAATTTTTTATTTTTTTATTTGATGATATTCCTGCATAAACCTATTTTAGGATTTGGAGATTAACAATGAAAAAAATATTAGCATTATATTAACTTGAACAGTATAATTATAATAATATATTATGATTTAAAATTAGTAATTTTATGATCTAATCCATTTTATAATATTTTTTTTAGAAATGGTGACTTTTAAAAATAATGTTATGAATACTCTAGCCGAATGTATAAATTTACTAGTTGAAGGATCCATTACAACAAGTGTATGAGTTAATAAAATCATGGTTATATTAGGTTAGTTTGTCTAGGCAATGTTTATAAACTATTCACATATGGTGCACAATTATGTTCTATGAAATGATAAGCAAATATTTTACAATTTTGATCAATATAATTTCCATATTTTATTAGAACTATTAATCTTGTTTATGAAGAGCAATGGATTAAGTTGTTTAGAAAACCTTTTCTCTCCTTGGGATGCAAAATAAGTGAAAAGATAATTCTTAATGAGTGTTTTCATAAATTGTTTGAAGATAAAAAGTTTTCATTGATATTTAGTAGTAGGGAATAAGATGAAATATAACATATGTAATTGAAATACATCATTGCAATATTCATCGATTTATATTTCCCTAGTGAGAAATAAATTATATGAAGAGAATATTCCATAGAATAATGAAAAGGGAAGAATAATTTTTTTTAGTATGAGGAAATGTTTACAATATAATGAATGTATAATAAAAATGTAATTAGTATACGTAATTTAAGACAGAACATTTCATTGATGGTATAAATCTAATATCTTAAGGTCAATGCTTTTTGTAAAAAAGTCATCATATTATTATATTTTATTTTGTTCCATTAAAAATGTTTGAATTTTATATATCATATTTCATTAATGTAAATCAAAAAAATTATAGTTTACCCGAATTTCATTCGAAATTTAATGCATCATTTAGAAGAAAGAGAATGATGTTATTTCTATAAAGATAATATTTTAGAATGAATCATCCGAAGAACCTATTGAAGGGCTTGGGATGTTTCTACATGTGTAGAGAAAAGAGTCATATAGGTAATGAATTTAAGGGGAAGAAAGTGTCCAATACTATTTATGTATTCAATAGTAAATAAATGGGTAATATTTGAATCCAATTTCCAGAAACAACAGAACATATGGTATATAAGGATACAAGGAGAAGGCCAAGATTATGTGATCAATATAGCTGCGGTTGAAATTTATAAAATGGGGTGGTTGGTACATTCATTATATCTTAAAATTTATCTAATTATTTATCTAGTTATTTATTTGATTATAGATCATCATAATATTTTATATCATCCATGTTTTCCAGAAAATTAAATATAATTCTACGACCTTATGAAGGGAGTTATCAATCATGACTCCTAGTGGAAAACGCAAAGCAATAGGGATGTGTATTTTAGTTACAATTATAAAACATAAATATTCCAAAATTATATAATTTGTTACTATACCTATAGTTGAAAGTGATATAATCATTATTTTGGACATCATTTCAAAATATAATTAAAATTTATTGCCATGAGATGGAAATTAAAATTCATGATGATGATATAAAATTATATATCATTAGTGGGGATAGTTCACCATATGAGTAATTTTTAGATCCCAAAGTAGTATCTCTTCTAACTGATATTCTAATAGAAGAAGAGATGATGAAATCTATAGATGAAAATGTTAATCTTCTATTTGATTATGTTCCTATTAAACATGAATATATTGATGAATTTATTAAGGAATTACATGGACATTTACCAAATCATAAATATTAGTTGTTCATCAATTTAATACACAATAAAAGAACAATATCAAATAGATATAATAAAATTTCTAATATGGATGTAGTTAAGTTGAAGAAACAAATCAAGGGTTTATGTGAAATAGATTAAAAAATCTAGTGTTTCAACTTATAAAGCCATATTTTGTTTATTATAATTAAATATTTATCTTTAAAAATATATATTTATTATAGGGAACTAAATTATATTACAATTAACAAAACTCATTCTTATGCCAAACATTTAGGACTTATATGATCAACTCTAGTAAGGTTAATAATTTTCAAATAATGAAACTCATTTTGGGTATCATATTTTTTGACAAGTGAATGAATATATTATGAATTAAAAATTTTATATAATGTTTGGAAATTATGAACTTATAGAAATTTAATATTGATTGACTAATGAAACCCATATTTTATAGATCTATTTAACAGATGAATCAATGAAAATCATAATAATTTATTTGTGTGTTTCTTGATAGAAACTAGATTTAATATAAAATATTTTTAAAACCAAGAGATTAATTTACATATTTTTGTTAATAGTTCTAGAGAAAAATATTTTCTTTTATGTTTTTTGAATGTGTGATTTTTGGATTTCAAATGTTTTTTAAGCAATTTGTTCTCTGAGGATTGAATCTCAGTTGATCATGTTAATACAAAGGAATTAAAAAAATTTAATAAATTAATATTATCAATTTATATATTTTCATTTTTTATAGGATATGATTAGAACATTCCTTCAAAACATTTCTATTTGGTATAATCCATTACACAAATATATAAGTAAAAAGGTTATATTCATATGGAAAATGGAATGTGAAAATGTTTTTTATGAAATGAAAATGGGATTAGTCAATGTTATGACCTTGAATAAATCATCTATAAATGAAGT
Organism: Viscum album; assembly: GCA_963277665.1. Classification (NCBI taxonomy): domain Eukaryota; kingdom Viridiplantae; phylum Streptophyta; class Magnoliopsida; order Santalales; family Viscaceae; genus Viscum; species Viscum album. Next base: position 606,734,549 of record OY728122.1, read on the forward strand.
ATTTGTGATATATAGATATTTATCTAAGAAAGAAATTTTTTGTGTCCTTGTAAATATATTATAATGTTATTTCAAATATACAATGGTTGTTTAAGACTCATAAAAAAAACATCAGTTTTAGGATCTTGAGTTAGATTACATAATATTTTAATTGAATGTATAGAGGCATCATGTCTATAGAAAATAATGATTGATTTACAAATATTATAATTGTTTCGGATACCTTTTTATAGAAATAGCCCAATTTAAAAAAATTATAGAGGCTTGATCTACTCAAGGATTTTTATTTCTCAATACAATTACACATAGAGAAGAAAAATAAAGTAGAAGATGAATTGTTCATAATAGATCCTAGATTTATATTTATAATGATTATTTATAGAGATCATATGATCAAGGAATTAGTTAATATGAGTTTTAATAGTTATTTAAGGGGAAACATCACTCCCTTTAAAAATGATTCCCAAAAGATCGTTATTGTAAAATATAAATTTTTACCTTACTGAGGATGATAATTTAAAATAGAATTGATTTTTTAAATTAATGAAAATTATAATAATTCATATATTATGATGGAATTTTAAAATTTAAAAAGTTTATATTTTTTCATCTATAAATGTTCATAAAAAGGAATTATTAGACAATTCTCATATCTTATATATCCCAATACACCCTAGTAAAACCATGATGTATAATTATTTTAGGGAAGGTTTTTTGGGATAATATATATCGAGAAATTACTTATAATTTAGCATGAATGTTTTTTTCAATAGGAATTGTTTGATAGAGAACATCATCCCAGAGTCATGAACCCTCTACCTATAATGATGTTGAAATAGAATGATATTACTGTAAACATCATCACTATATTACAAAAAGTCTCCTAGAAATAACGATATATTGTGGGTTATTGTTGACCTCGTTAACAAATATAGGCATCCCTTTTTAAATGATAGTATTTGACACTTTATCACATTTCAAAACTATATATTAATGATGTTGTATGACTTAGATGTGGACCTATTTAAATTGTGTCTAATTGTGTCCCAAAAATCACAATAAAATCCAAGAAAAGTTATATAACATCTCTGTGTTGGAGTTGGTGGTCTAGAACCAACTACTTTGTACATTATTCATTAATAAAATCCTTATCACATCTTGATTATTCTTCTGTGTGACAATGCATGTGATAATGTCCTAAGGTTAGCTGTTGCATTAAAGGGTCATAGAGGATCCCTCCAATGATGAGAACCCGGAAGTGCCATAACACTATTCTTGAAAGTATGTTCTATGGATGGATGATTTTATTTGAGGGGCACAAATAATACAGGTTTTTAGGGGTGAGGACTCATAAAAATTTGAGGCACCTTATCATGGTGACCGACCTTGCTAATATCCAGGAGGATATTATGAGAACGAGACCCACCTATAAGAAATCCACATTTCATAGTGTCATTGGATGTTCTTATCTACGGACGTGTGTATTGGTCCTTAGACTTTAAGATTATTATTAATGGGTATTACAACTTGCGTACTTAGATGTATTGATGAAAACTGTGATGACACACTATTCGCATCGTGGTAGGATACGTTGGGTGCATCACGAGTAGTACTTCATTAATAGATAATGCGAGAAAGGATTTGTCACTTCTGTTCCATAACGGAAGTAGATATCTCAGGCGCTTTGATGGAATTGATATAGCATACATAAATCCATGTCCATGGTAAGGAATGGGAGAATTCAATTCTGGGAAGTCAAAGAAAGAATAATAGAGCACATGGGTTGATGACAGTAGCATACAAACCGCTTTTTTAGAGATATCAAGGCAACAAGATTATATTACACGGTAAGCGTTCGTAGGAGGTGACACGTCATTGCGGGGTTAACTTCTTTCTCTATGGGTGCCTTGGCGTGTTGCTAGATGCTAACCTTGGACATTAGGCAGGCTCCGCCTTATTCCACTGAGAAAGGGGCCTAGAGGGTCACACACTAAGTGTGTCCATGAATATTAGTTAAATATTTATTTAACAAGTTGAATAAATATTATTCCCGATTGTGGTTTAATTATTATTCAAGTTTATCTGATCGCATTTATTTCAACAGTAGTTGTTCAAGAGAATATATTGTGAGAAAAATAATATATATTTATTAGCGAGTAATGTAGTTACATTTATTTAAAAAAAATTTAACCATTACTCAATATCTAATAAATGAGGTTGAGGAAAATAAATAAAACTGGAAAAATAAAAGTACACGCCATGTATGTTTATACATTCACGCCCTGTAGTTTTTTTTTTCGGGATTTGTGGGAAAATATTTTCATTTAATTAAATGATATTAAATGTGATACATTGGATGCATGTCAAGTAATAATTATGGTCAACTTTCATTATTAAGACATGGGGTTTTACTAAAAATTAAATGAAATAATTAAATGCTTTTGGGAAATTAATTCATTTTATTATTCTAAGTATTATAAATCCCAATTACATTATTCTCATGAGGGTTAGCCATTTTGGTTGGGCACAACAGATTAGAAATACTCTCAAGCCAATATTGAATTCCCTTTCCACCAAGAACACTTTCAAGTTACGAAATCAAGATCCTCCAACGGATCAAGACGGTCGAAAACGGACATCGCAAGAGAAGGATCTTCCACACTAGCACCCGGAGTTCCCTTCAGCGACGTCCAGAGATACGAGGAGCACGTGTGGATCACTGCTAGAGGAATCTTGAACATGGATTCTATGATGCAACGGCGGATCATAAGATCATGACCGGAGGAATCAATGAAGAACGAATTACATCGAGGTAATTATTATGAATTAATTAAATAAATTATAACCAACATATTATGATCCTTCTCAATGGTTCCGGGACACTTCTTTTCTTTTCGTTCTTCATTCTATTCCGAAAATTCTATATTTTATATCATGACGAATCTCGGATTGAACGTTGTTTAACGTTAAAATTAATGTTGGGAAAAACTCACTAAATGCGATTTCATTGCACCGAGAACCTACAAGTGGTATTAGAGCGGTCAAACCGCTGATTATAATTATTTAATTTTTCGTTGGTGATTTACGCATTTAATAATTTAGTTATTTCAATTCATGTTTAATCGTTCTGGAAATCTGAATATCGAGATCAGTTCCTCCTCCCTCGTTTCTCGTTCACCTCACAGAAACGATTTCTTCTATAAATTTTGATTAAAATATAATAGAGGAACTCATCTGGAGGAGCCAAAAGTTTCTGGTCGTACATAACCAGAATACACGACATGTATTCGGATGTACACACCGTGTAGTCTAGGTTCAATGCACTGACCGATCCACCAAAACATTTCGTGTATTGAGGTCATTTATGACACTGTGTGTTGACCGGAAACAGGTGGAACATAGTTTCCGGAATACACGTCGTGTGGTCCAACTGAACATGGCGTGTAGTCCCTTCAGGTTCGGGTTGGACCGTGTACCCCATACACGGCTTTCCTGGCTGGAAACCATGTAACGCGGAAACTACACGGTGTGTGTCCACTGAACACGGTGCGTACTCCAAAAAAATTTCCGAAGTACATTAACACGCCATGTCCCCGGGCGTGTACTTCGGATGGACTGTGAAAAAAGTACACGCCGTGTAGTCGGAACTACATGTCGTGTACTCACCCAAATTACGCAGATTTATTAAAAATTAATTATTATATTATACAAACCCTTGAGACGTGTACCATTGTGCAGTCGTAAAGCTAAGGCATAAAAAGTGATAGGTGTTTTATATATATGTGAGTTTAATTTAACATCTGTGAAATGAACGGGAATTCACCCAGTTTCCTCCAAGGTACAAGTTACATACAAGGATAATTTTAAATTAATTTATTTGTTTAAAATTATGATGGATGATAATATCAAGGAAGTTCAAAAAAGGGTTTAAGATAAAAGGATTAATTAATTAAAGATAATTAATTAATTCGAGCATGATTTATCTTAAAAAAACGATTAATTAATTGAATTATAGTTTTATTTATGCGTAAATATTGTTGCATGTATGTATGATCATGAGCAAGACCGAGACCTTTCTATATGAATGGTTTCTTTTAATTTATTTATTTAAATTAAATTTTTGGGCCGGCAAGCCATCTCTTCATTAATATGTAGGGCCTGCACACCCAAGGATTATTTTATGTAAAAACCCCTATTTACCCCTCACCTACGTGTGAAATAAATGCATATGAAATGGATGGAGCTCCCAATCTAGTAGAGGTGGCTCAAGTTAGGAGCCGAGGTGAAACCAATCAAATGAGATACAAAGGTTTATGGGTGGAAAGTTGTAAACACGATCCCGCAAGGTTCAAGGTGTTTCTCCCCTAGTTCTTGTGTAAAGACAGATAAAATTCAAGGGAAATTTTTTCTTAATTTTCTTTGGAATTTTACAAGAACGCGGTTTCTGACGGCACCTGATTCCAAGGCCCGGAGTGCCCAGAATAAATTTCTGAAGTTTGGCTCAGGTACATTCAGTGAACGAACGAGCGGGAATTTCTAACTTTTGATCCGGTGCTCGGAATTGAAATCTGAGGGCACCGATGAACTCGCATTGCCGTTATTCGCTTAAGGAGACCTTTTCCGAGGTTGCGTTTTATGAGGGACGAAAGTTAGTTTTTGGGAGAAATTATAAGAAGTTAAATAAAAATGTGGAAACACTTTTTATTTTTATTTTGTTGGTTAACTTCCCCCAAAGTGAGTTAAAGGTGGGACCCACATCCCCTTAACCTCCCTTTGGAGGATTAAGTGTGGTGGGGCCCACGCGAACCCCAACTCCTCATCTTCTCTCAAAACTCCCCTATAAACCCTTTAATTAATGTTTGACAACCTGGTTTAATTAATTAAGGTGGGTTGATTTGAATTTCAAACCTTTGAAATTCAAGTTGATGTTTGTGTAAATAAAATAAGCCTTAGCTTGTTTTATTTTGTTCAGCCATCTTGAGAGGATTTGGGAGCTCCTTCTCATTCTTCAAACTTTGACGAAGAACGCGAAGAACCTTCGAGCTCCAACGAAGAACGCCGCTCCTCTTTTCTTCGTAGCCGGTTGTTTCCAAAGATCGACGATGCCTTCCGTGTCAATGAAAGGGAACGCCGCTTCCTCCTCGGACTTCCTTCCTCGGCTTACGAAGATTCACCAACGACGTACCACTTCGGACATACCTCTTCGTCAACGGAATTGACGAACGTTTACCGCGACGCCTGACCTCCGCGACGTTGTCTTCCGCGGGTCGGTGACGATCATCGTTCGTGAACCGAGGTAGGGGTTTGTTGATGATTAATTATTTACCCTTGTTCTTGGTTCTAGCATGATAATCTTGTGGATAAATATTTAAGTGTTTTCTTCTAACGAGAGGGGGGGTCAGACCGCACAAACCCGGCCGAATTCCCCCTCCATTGTTTTTGATTATTTTTATATTCTTGTGGATGAACGAGAAGGCGTGGTGTCGTCGCACCACGTGGGAATCGCACGACTATATTGCGCGGCGTCGTCACGCCGAGCCATGGAAGGATTATCATGAACGCGACGCCGTCGCGCCGCGTCGAAGGGAATCGAAGGCGCCGCGGCCGGAGCAGGTCCGCGGCGGAGGGGCGGGGTGCCGTCGCCCCGCACCGGAAGACGAAGGTCGCGGATAGTTTCGTGCCACTGCGGAACGAGAAGACCGGCGGCTCGCCGGGCTGCCGGTGTCGGAAGCCGGATGGGGACCGGCTTTGCCGGTCCGTTGAAGAAGAACCGGCCGGCCAGGTCGGGCCGGCCAGAAGGGGAAAGACCGGGGGAATTTAATTCCCCCGGCCAAGTTAATTGCTCCCACCCCATTATGAGGGGGAGACAGTTTCATAAAGGGGGGCATGCGGCCCCCCGTTTTCGTCAAGGTAGGCCCCCACGAGGGGGGCCGGTTTTCTCCAAAGGCGCGGCTTCAGCCGCGCCGCCAGGCAGGAGAAGCGGGGGCTCTGCCCCCAACGCGTGGCACCCGAGCGGCGCCAGGCCGCGCCGCCGCCGGCCGGGCCGCGCTACCGCGCCGCCGGCCGGGCCGGGTCGGACCCGTGTCGCGTCGACCCGGTTCGGGCCGACCCAGGAGGGGTCGGGCCGGGTCGGCCCAGACCCGGACCCCCCGTTTTCGAAACGACATCGGTCTTTTGGCCATAACGTGAGCCACGGACCTCTGATTGACGTGCCGTAAGCTTTGTGGTGTTCCTCTTAGTGAGACGGATCTTTTGGCATACTCTGCCCGAGGTTTGGACGCAGGTGGAGTACGGTCGGGTTGGTTTTGCCTTAAAAACCAACTGGGCTCCTGGGATGAAAAAGCCAATAACTCTCAGACCGGGGGTTCGATCGACGCGTCGTCTATTGCGTTGAGTTCCTGTTGACGATACGGAACTTTTGGATACATCAACTCTGGACTTTGTGAAAGATGATGTATCAGCCTCTCGGCTCGTGGAGTGGACCCTCCCGAACGAGCTTTCTGTGTGCGGGAACCCTAGTGCTGGCTGCGACTGTGACTGCTACTGCTACTGCTACTGCTACTGTGACTGCGACGACGACAGTACAAAGATCCTTGGTGGATTCGACGATGACTACAACACTCAGAGACCCTACGTGGATCAGTGCTACAGGTCCTATGTGGGCCCGATCCTGTGTGGGTCCGATCCTGTGTGGGTCCTTGCGCTCAGCGGTCCTGTGTGAACCAGCGCCTATAGGTCCTGTGTGGGCCCGATCCTGTGTGGGTCTTTTGTGGGGGTTAGTTACCTATCGTTCCTTAATGGTTCCGACGACTTAGATGGATCAAAGATCATCTTTATCGTCTTTCGAAGAAGTATACCTGTGTGAGCTGAATCCTGTTGCTATCCTGTGTCGATTGTGTTGTGCTATCCTGTGTGGATTTCGTTTTGCATTCCTGTGTGGAATACGTATACTTTCCTGTGTGGACTGATTTGTACTTGGGCTCGGAGGTTGAAGCGTATTGGAATTGATGACTTAGGTATATGTATGGGCATATACCTAAGCAGTGTCGGTTGTTACTTCGTGTTTGTATCTCACCTTTGTGATTTATCCTTTGTGGGTTTTGGGAGACCTTCCGGGGTCTCGGGGTCCCTACTGTGTATCTTATGCTCACCCCTGCACGGGCTATGCCCGCACTACGTTGTGTTGGTTGTAGAAGACAGACATCGTTGATCGTGGTTGAGGCTTACAGAGTAGGACGGTACCTGGGGGTGGACCATTGGGCGGGACGTATTCGGAGCAGACGGTGGGACACGTGGAGCAGTGGAGCTATCTGTACCCACCCTTCAGGTGGGATTTCCAGTGGACAGCTCGGTGTAGCAACTTTTACTTTACAGTTGTTGTTTTCCATTTCGAGTTGTACTTTACTTTCAGTTTGGGTTTGTATACTGGCCCATTTACTTTTCCGCACTTTCAGTTGTACTCTGTTTTTACTTAGTGTGTACTTTTCCGCTTGCTTACTCTGTGGTGTTTGTTTACTTTACAAAGGAAATGCCTTCCCTTTTTATCCAGATTTATGCCTTGGTGCTAGTCGCCAGCCCCTGGCCTATGGAAGGCGGGCTTGGTGTAGTCACGGCACGGACCCCGAGGGCGGGTCGTGACAAATTGGTATCAAAGGAGTTCGGTTCTACCTCTAACTCTGATCTTTTCTATGTGAAACAATAAAGTTTAGCGTATTGAGTGTGGTTATCAGTCCAGGGAGTACAGTGTTGGTGCGGCGGCCGACGTATTCGTACACCAGGACCCTGACTTCTGATTTCCGACTTAATGCACGAAAACATTGATTGCGTGTGTGTTTCAATGTTTTCTTTGTGATTACTTTATATCAGCTCACCAGGTATACTGTTCTGACCGTGGCGCACCTGTTTCCTTTTCAGGATGGCCCCACGATGGCAGCCAGCTAGGGTTCCGAGAGTCGAGTGTGACGATAGCCCACCGAGCGACGAGGTCTCGGTGCAGGGCCCTTTGTCAGCAGTGGCACCGGTGGTACCTCTACCCGACGAGCCACCTATGCTTCCAGTACCAGCCGCTGATGATGCACGTCGCCTCAGCGCACTGCATGAGTTTCAGCGCCAGCGACCACCCAGGTTTCGCGGGGAGACGGATCCCTAGGAAGCTGAGGACTGGCTGGAGGCAGTGGTACGTGTGTTTAGGCTAGTGAGGACACCAGCAGACCTCATGGTGATTCTCGCTGCGAGCCTACTACATGAAGCAACAGGGCGATGGTGGAGCTTGATGCTCTAGGTGCACGATGATGCATCTCTACTTTGGACGGAATTTTAGAGCCTCTTCCGCTCGGAGTTCGTCCCAGCCACCCTTCGTGCGGTGCGTATCCAGGAGCTTCTTCAGCTGTGGCAGGGCAACATGACGGTTGCTCAGTACTCGGCGAGATTTACAGATCTGTCACGCTACTCGACCGACATGGTACGAGAACCATTCTTCCGGGACCGGACCTTCGAGCAGGGTTTGAGACACGAGATCAGGGCATCACTGATCTCCCTCAGCATACCGACTCAGACAGGAGTACTGGAGCAGACACTTTTGATCGAGAGCTTCCTTGCTGAGTCTACACCAGCGCCGAGACCCACCGCAGGGCAGCACTTGGCAGATTCATCTGCAGCAGGCAGTCGACGGATGATTCAGGGGTCCAGGCAGACCAGACCTTCAGACAGATGACCTCAGGACACTAGCTCAGCAGTGTGGGGCACACATCGAGGAGCCAGTCTTTCGAGAGGCAGGCAATGATACTCGTGCGGCGGGCAGAGCCACATGGCTCGTGACTGTCTGACCCACCATGCAGAGGAGAAGCAGACGGTTGAGTAACCACCTAGGCAGAGGCTGAGGTTCGACCGTGGCAGTCCGCAGGGAGCAGGCGGACGAGGCAGAGGAGCTGGCCGAGCAGCAGGTGGTGGGTGACGCTTTGAGGCTCTACCACCACCACCACCAGGAGGTCCACCCCGACCTCAGGGGAGAGCACACCTTCAGGCAATTGAAGCTTACGATCATGGAGCTCCGGAAGCAGGTGGACTAGTGCGGGACTAGCTCTAGGAATAGAGGCCTTTGACCCTAATACCTCTAGCTTCATTGTTTGTGTTTCCATGTGTCCTTGTACTTTGAGTTAAAGTATTAAATGACACTTGCTTTGGTGACTTTTTCTTTCTTGTCTTTTGTTTGTTTTTACTAAGAGGTGCCGGTTAAAAAAACTATTGACTTGACCCTCACTTGCGAGATTCTTACTGGAGGAGACCCAGTGACCACACACTGATGCCGACAGTGTGACTCAACCCTTGGAGGCGAGAGTAACGGTTGGATCTCTTGGTAGCAGCGTCGAGGCCTTACGACGTCATCCATGCCATGAATTAACTAATCATGACGTGATTGACTGTATTAGGCAACGAACGTGGTTCATCCAGGGGATGAGACCAGATTTCACATTTTGGCAAAGGAGAAATATTTGTAGCTTTGACGAAGGTTAAGGTTGAAGGGGAAAACCTTCGTGTGGTCAAACAGATGTCAGCAGAGCATCCAAGAGCTGAGACAGAGGTTGACTAGCGCACCTATCTTGAGGTTGCCTGAGGAGGGAGTAGGGTACGTAGTTTACTGCGATGCATCAGGGACAGGACTCGGTTGCATCCGGATGCAGGAGCAGGCAGTGATCGGCTATGGATCACGAAAGTTGAGGCCACATGAGCAGAACTATGCTACCCATGACCTGGATTTGGCAGCAGTGGTCTTCGCTCTGAAGACATGGCGGCACTATCTGATGGGCGAGCGCTTTACAGTCTTTTCTGATAATCAGAGTCTCAGGTATATCTTCTCCCAGAAGGACCTGAACCTGAGACAGCGGCGATGGCTCGAGTTCCACCAGGACTATGACTTTGAGATAGTCTATACTCCTGGAAAGGGGAATGTAGTAGCCGATGCCCTCAGTAGGAGGACGGGCATTCAGCTACTTGAGGAGGCGACGAAGCAGCTAGCCTCTTTGCAGATATCCTTCATGGATAGAGATGGAGTAGCCTTCCTCCAGTCTCTCACAGTCACCCCTCCACTACTGTAGCGGGTCACAGAGACACAGCGTGAGGACACTGACTGTGAGACACAGCGTGTACAGATATCCTCGGGACAGGCACCTGATGGTTTCTCCCTTGGAGCAGAGCACAACATCCTTTTCAGAGGGTGTACCATGGTACTAGTCGCTTTGCGAGAGGAGGTTCTGATAGAGTTTCACACTTCTACTTTGACAGTACATCCTGGAGTGGCGAAGATGTACCAGGATCTCAGACGATAGCACTTGTGGCTGGGCATGACAAAGGCTGTGGCAGAGTTCGTTTCTCGATGCCTCACCTGCCAGTAGGTGAAGGCAGAAGATCAGGTACCAGCAGGATTGGTACAACCCTTGGAGGTCCCGGAGTGGAAGTGGGACGGCATATCTATGGACTTCGTGACTCGAATTCTATGCACTTCCAGAGGTCACGACTCTATTTGGGTGACTGTTGACCGACTCACCAAGTCAGCACAATTCTTACCCATCAGAGAGAAGGGCTCAGTGGAGAGCTTGGGATGACTCTACGTTCAGGAGATTGTGCGGCTCCACGGCGTGCCATCATCTATCGTCTCCGATCGGGATGCTCGCCTTACTTCCCGACATTGGAAGGGGTTACAGGAGGCGTTCGGGACGCAGCTACGTCTGAGCACAGCCATTCACCCTCAGATGGATGGTCAGACAGAGAGGACCATCCAGACTCTCGAGGACATGCTCCGCGCATGTGTCCTCGACTTTGGTCATAGCTGGGAGGACCACCTACCCTTGGTGGAGTTTGCGTACAACAAAAAATAACACTCCACCATCGGGATGGCACCGTACGAGGCGTTGTACGGCCGACTTTGTAGATCTCCTTTGTGCTGGACAGACCCTGGGGAGTCAGCACTTGTGGGACCGAAGATGGTCCAGGCCACGACAGAGAAGGTCCAGATCATCCAGGAGCGGATGAGGACAGCTCAGAGCCAGCAGAAGTCATATGCTGACAGGAGGCGGAGGCCACTTGAGTTCGAGGAATGCGACCACGTCTTCTTGCGGGTCTCACCTCGACGTGGTATACGGAGATTTGGCCGAGGAGGCAAGTTATCTCCGCGCTTAATCGGTCCCTTCCAGGTCCTCAATAGGATTGGCGAGGTGGCTTATCGCCTGGCTCTACCACCTCAGTTGCACCGGGTGCACGACGTCTTCCACGTGTCTTAGCTGAGGAGATACGTTCACGACCCGACGCACATCATTGACCATGGGGAGCATTACGTTGACGATGGGGCGACTTTTACGGAGGTCCCGGTGGAGATCGAGGATCGATAGGGGCGGGTCCTACTTGGGCGATTGATTCCTCTTGTGCACTTCAGATGGCAGAACGGGAACCTCCAGGAGAGCACATGGGAGTGGGAGGCTCAGATGCGTGCTCAGTACCCTCATTTGTTACCCTAGTTTTTGATGTATCTTTACGGGGACGTAAAGCCCTAAGGTGGGAGTAATGTAAAGACCCGTAAAATTCAAGGGAATTTTTTTCTTAATTTTCTTTGGAATTTTACAAGAACTCGGTTTCTGACGGCACCTGATTCCGAGGCCCGGAGTGCCCAGAATCAATTTCTGAAGTTTGGCTCGGGTACGTTCAGTGAACGAACGAGCGGGAATTTCTAACTTTTGATCCGGTGCTCGGAATTTAAATCTGAGGGCACTGATGAACTCGCAACGCCGTTATTCGCTTAAAGAGACATTTTCCGAGGTTGCGTTTTATGCGGGACGAAAGTTAGTTTTTGGTAGAAATTATAAGAAGTTAAATAAAAATGTGGAAACACTTTTTATTTTTATTTTTTTGGTTAACATCTCCCAAATGGAGTTAAAGGTGGGACCGACATCCACTTAACCTCCCTTAGGAGGTTTATGTGTGGTGGGGCCCACACGAACCCCAACTCCTCATCTTCTCTCAAAACTCCCCTATAACCCCTTTAATTAATGTTTGACAACTTGGTTTAATTAATTAAGGTGGGTTGATTTGAATTTCAAACCTTTGAAATTCAAGTTGATGTTTGTGTAAATAAAATAAGCCTTAGCTTATTTTATTTTGTTTAGCCATCTTGAGAGGATTTGGGAGCTCCTTCTTCTTCTTCAAACTTTGACGAAGAATGCAAAGAACCATTGAGCTCCAACGAAGAACGCCGCTCCTCTCTTCTTCGTAGCCAGTAGTTTCCGAAGATCGACGACCCCTTCCGTGTCGACGAAAGGGAACACTGCTTCCTCCTCCGACTTCCTTCGTCGGCTTACGAAGATTCACCAATGACGTACCTCTTCGGACGTACCTCTTCGTCAACGGAATTGACGAACGTTTACCACGACTCGAGGGGGGTCAGACCGCACAAACACGGCCGAATTCCCCCTCCATTGTTTTTGATTATTTTTATATTCTTGTGGATGAACGAGAAGCCGTGGTGTCGTCGCACCATGCAGGAATCACACAGCTATATTCTGCGGCGCCGTCGCGCCGTGCCGTGGAAGGATTATCATGAACGCGATGCTGTCACGCCGCATCGAAGGGAACTGAAGGCGCCGTGGCCGGAGCGGGGCCGCGGCGGAGGGGCGTGGTGCCGTCGCACTGCGTCGGACGAAGAAGGTCGTGGTCGGTTCCAGGCCGCGGCGGAACGAGAAGACCGGCGGCTCGCCGGGCCGCCGGTGTTGGAAGCCGGATGGGGAACGGCTTTACCGGTCCGTTGAAGAAGAACCGGCCGACCAGGTTGGGCCGGCCGAAAGGGGAAAGACCGGGGGAATTTAATTCCCTCGGCCAAGTTAATTACCCCCCCATTATGAGGGGGGGGGGTCGGTTTCATAAAGGGGAGCAGGCGGCCCCCTGTTTTCCTCAAGGCAGGCCCCCACGAGGGGGGCCGGTGTTCTCCAAAGGCGCGGCTTCATCCGCGCCGCCAGGAAGGAGAAGTGGGGGCTCTTCCCCCCGCGCGTGGCACCCGACCGGTGCCAGGCCGCGCCGCCGCCGGCCGGGCCGGGTCGGACCCAGGTCGGCCCAGACCCGGACCCCCCGTTTTCGAAATGACTTCGGTCTTTTGGCCATAACTTGAGCCACGGACCTCCGATTGACGTGACGTCAGCTTTGTTGTGTTCCTCTTAGTGGGACGGATCTTTTGGAATACTCTGCCTGAGGTTTGGACGTAGGTGGAGTACGGTCGGGTTTGTTTTTCCTTAAAAACCAACCGGGCTCCTGGGACGAAAAAGCCAATAACTCTCAGACCGGGTGTCCGACCGACGCGCCGTCTGTTGCGTTGAGTTCCTGTTGACGATACAGAAATTTTGGATACATCAACTCTGGACTTTGTGACAGTTGATGTATCAGCCTCTCGGATCGTGGAGCGGACCCTCCCGAACGAGCTTGCTGTGTGCGGGAACCCTAGTGCTGGCTATGACTGTGACTGCTACAGCTACTGCTACTGCTACTGTGACTGCGACGACGACAGTACAAGGATTCTTGGTGGATTCGATGACGACTACAACACTCAGCGATCCTATGTGGATCAGTGCTACAGGTCCTGTGTGGGCCCGATCCTGTGTGGGTCCGATCATGTGTGGGTCCTTGCGCTCAGTGGTCCTGTGTGAACCAGCGCCTACAAGTCCTGTGTGGGCCCGATCCTGTGTGGGTCTTTTGCGGGGATTAGTTACCTATCGATCCTACGGGGGTCTGACGACTTAGATGGATCCGAGATCATATTTATCGTCTTTCAATGAAGTATACATGTGTGAGCTGAATCCTGTTGCTATCCTGTGTGGATTGTGTTGTGCTATCCTATGTGGATTTCGTTTTGCTTTCCTGTGTGGAATACGTATACTTTCCTGTGTGGACTGAGTTGTACTTGGGCTCGGAGGTTGGAGCGTATTGGAATTGATGACTTAGGTATATGTATGGGCATATACCTAAGCAGTTTCGGTTGTTACTTAGTGTTTGTATCTCACCTTTGTGATTTATCCTTTGTGGGTTTTGGGAGACCTTCAGGGGTCTCGGGGTACCTACTGAGTAGCTTATACTCACCCCTGCACGGGCTATGCGCGCACTACGTTGTGTTGGTTGTAGACGACGGACAACGTTGATCGTGGTTGAGGCTTACAGAGAAGGACGGTACCTGGAGGTGGACCACTGGGCGGGACGTACTCGGAGCGGACGGTGGGACCTGTGGAGCAGTGGAGCTATCTGTACCCACCCTTCAGGTGGGATTTCCAGTAGACAGCTCGGTGTAGCAGCTTTTAATTTACAGTTTCTATTTTCCCTTTCGAGTTGTACTTTACTTTCTGTTTGGGTTTGTATACTGGCCCATTTACTTTTCCGCACTTTTAGTTGTACTCTGTTTTTACTTAGTTTGTACTTTTCTGCTTGCTTACTCTGTGGTGTTTGTTTACTTTACAAAGGCAATGCCTTCCCTTTTTACCGGGATTTACACCATGGTGCTAGTCGCCATCCCCAGGCCTATGGAAGGCGGGCTTAGGGTAGTCACGACACGGACCCCGAGGGTGGGTCGTGACATCTTGGGTTAGTTTATCAACCGCTAGATAAACTAACTAATAGAAAATCTCATGATCATACCATTTATTTTATTTCTATGAGTTTCATGGTTTATTTGTTATGGTTGTGTTGTCACGATCACACAATTAATGAATTAAATGAGCATGCAAGATGGAACTAAAATAAAAATGGGTTATACGTAAATATTAACATAGACATGGTTAATCACATAAGTATATCCCACTTAATATTGACAAGAATGTAATCAATGATAATAAAATGGCAATTTACGTATAAAGATAAAATCCCTCAAATGAAGTATTATGTCGGTATAGCCTTCGATAATCATGGTGTGAATCGAACCATAGTTCAATGTGCATGACCAACCCTAGTTGGGGTGCTTCCGATTATCTGGGAATTATAATTCAATGTTTTGGATTGACTTGACATGGTTCACATCAATGGTTTACTGCCATAGTAGGACTCGGTGTGACCAAGAGGCAAAGGTTGAGGAAATCCAAAATAAAAGGATTTTAGGATTGGGGAGTCCACTCAACGGATCAAGGAGCTGTGAGTTAATGTAGTTGGAATTTAGAATGCCTACCTAAAACCCTACAAGTTTCTTGACCAACCCTATTTTGGGTAATTTGAAGGGAAATATGCATCCTTTCCACTAGAATATTCATGCAACAGAATATTTCGAAGTCAATGGTGAGGGCTATTGTATTTCGATAAAATAGTGGGAGGCTAATAAGTATTAATTAATTTATTTTTCTCAATTTTTGTAATAAAGTACTAAACCACTGCTCATCTTAATTTGTTGAAACGAAAAGAAAATGATGTCAAACATATCATTTTGTATCATACTCAAGAAGGAAAACCTTCTCACCGGCACCAATTTCCAAGAGTGGCAGAGGTGTTTATGCGTCATCCTTTGCCACGAAAGGAAATTGTATGTACTGGAAGAGCCTATTCCAGTTGCTCCTAGGAAAGAGGCCAGTGATGAAGAATTGTCTCTATATATGAAAAACATGGATGATGCCACAAATGTCCAGTTTCTCATGCTATCAGCCATGTCTAATGATCTTTTGAAGAAACATGAAAACATGGACTCATATAGCATGATGACTCACCATAAAGATCTCTACCAAGAGAAGGTGAGATAGGAGAGGTATGAGATCTCCAATGCTTTGTTCACAACGAATCATGGATAGTTTGCGCCAGATGGGCCTCATGTAGTCAAGATTATTGGCTACATTGAATGCCTGGACATCTTAGGGATTAAATTCCAGGATGAGTTGCGTACAGATTTAATCCTATCATCACTGCCTAAGACCTTCTCAATCTTAATTGTCAACTATAATATGAGCATCAATGAGAAGAGTCTATCAGATCTCCTGACCATGATTCTCTAGGTAGATAAGGACATGGGTCGTGACAAACCCATGGTCCTTATGGTGAACAAGAAAATGAAGGAGATGGAAAAAGGAACAAAAAATTATAAACAGTCTGAAGCCCCCGAGCACCGTCCCTCCAAGAAGGGGAAGATCTAGAGTCATGTCAAGGAATGGGAGGCAGTGTGTTTTTCATGTGTCAAACAGGGCCACTGGAAGAGGAACTGCACCCAGAAGCGTGGGGACGCTAAAGTTGTGTTCGTTATCAAGTGAAATCTATCTATTTCTATGCATTGGGTATTAGAAACAGATTGTGGGGATCACATCTGTATTCAAATGTAGGAACCATGTAGATTTAGAAAGATCGCCAAAGGAGAGGTGGATCTTTGAGCTGCCAATGGGGCAAGACTGGCTGCTTTGGCTATTTCCTACTACCACCTCTCCTTGCCGACTGGGATGATTTTGGTTTTACGTAACTGTTATTTTCTACTTAGTGGTACCATGAACATAATTTATGTATCTTGTTTGGATATGGATGGATTTGTTTTCATGCTCGGAAATAGAGGTTTTTTCTTTTATAATAACAGCGTATTTAATTGTATGGAACATTTGAATAATGGTTTGTATGTATTAAATTACAAAAACCAAGTGTTATAAATCGATAACGAAACAAACTCACATGAATCATACATCACCCAGTTATGGCATTACCACCTTGTTCATGTAAACGAGACACTTGACAATGCTCTATCAGGATGGATATTGAGACTCTTATGAGCTAAAACCACTTGATAGATGTCACGCTTGTTTACAAGGTAAAATGTCCAAGACTCCTTTTGGTGGACAGGGTGAAAGGGTCACAGAGCTTCTAGGATTGGTACACACGGATGTATGTGGACCATTTCCATTAGAAGCTAGATGTGGATATTCTTACTTCATTAGTTTTTACAGATGATTTGAGTAGATAAGGATTTGTCTACTTAACGAGGTATAAGTTATAATCCTTAGTGAAAATAAAGGAATTCAAAAATAAAGTAGATAATCAGCTTGGTAAGAAGATAAAGAAGCTTTGATCGGATCGAGGTGAAGAATATCTGAACCATGAGTTCATTGATCATCTACTGGAGTCTTGGATTCTATCTCAGCTCACTCCTCCTTATACACCTTAGTGGAATGGTGTTAATGAAAGGAGGAACCACACCTTGTTAGACATGGTGAGGTCGATGATGAGTCATGTGGATCTTCCATTATCCTTTTGGGGATATGAATTACAAACTACAACATACACATTAAATCGAGTACCAACTAAGCAGAAAATAGAATTCCCTCTGAGTTATGGAATGGAAAGAAACCCATTTTGTCTCATACACGAGTATGGGGATGCGAGGCGTTTGTCAAGGCATTATCAAGAAACAAACTAGCACCCAGGGGCACGAAGTGTATCTTTATAGGATATCCTGAGGAAACTAAATGATATTACCTATATAACCCTCAAGACAAGAAAGTGATTATCTCTAGAAAATCCATATTTCTCGAGAGGGAGAACATCCTTATGAAGGATTGTGGGAGCAATATTGACTTCGACGAAGTTGATGCTCAAGATACACAAGAGTTGATACAGGAACAAGTTCCACAGGTCCCCGTGGAAGAGGTTCCAGAAACAGAAGTACTACATAGGATCTCAATAGAGGTAAGGGAACCGAAGAGATTTGGTTTCATAGTCACTTAGGATGGTGAATAATTATTTTTGTACAATGATGAACCTCTCTCCTTCAAGGAAACATTAGAAAGCTCAGAAGCTACATGATGTCTATTAGATATGAATTCTGAGATGGATTCCATGTATCATAACCAAGTTTGGGTTCTGGTCGATGAGCCAGTTGATGTAAAGCATGTTGGATGAAAATGGGTATTCAAGAGAAATCTGGACATGGAAGGTCAAGCTAGAACCTATAGAGTAAGGCTATTGGCAATAGGATTCAGACAACATCAAGGAATTGTCTATGATGAAACCTTATCGCAAGTTTCCATGTTTAAATCCATAAGAATCATACTTGTTGTAGCAGCTTACCATGACAACGAGATTTGGCAAATGGATGTCAAAACAGATTTCTAGAATGGGAACCTTCAGGAAGATGTCTATATGACACAACCAGAAGGGTTTTTGACACCAGGTGAAGCCAAATGGGTTTCCAAGTTGAAGAAATCCATTTATGGATTGAAGCAAGCATCCAGGTAATGGAACATTCAATTTGATGAAGACATAAAGGAATTTGTTTTCAATAAGAATGAATGTGAGCCATGTGTTTATAAGCGGTTTAATGGGAATTTGGTCGTTATCCTAGTAGTATATGTTGATGAAATATTGCTTATTGGAAATGATGTACTATCCATACACTCAGTTAAGGACTGGTTGAACAAGTGTTTCTCCATGAAGGACTTGAGAGAAGAATCCTAAATTATAGAGATCAATATCATTGTCAATATATCCAAGAGGCTTCTTGGACTAAGTCAGGGTACATAAATTGACTAGATACTAATGTGATTTAGTATAGAACAATCCAAGAGAGTATTGGTTCAAGTGTCACATGGCTTACATCTTTCTAGGAAAATGTGTCCTTAGACGCAACACGAGAAAGATAGGATGAGAAAGATACCATATTCCTTTTCTATAAGATCCATATTGTATTCCATGTTATGTACCAGGCATGATGTTGCCTATGCACTGAGAATGGTAGGAAGATATCAAACAGATCCAGGGGAATAACATTGGACTGCTGTTAAGACTATCCTTAAGTATCTGAAAAGATCTAAGGATATGTTCCTAGTGTATGGAGGTGACGAGGAGATTGTCATCAGAGGATATGCTGATGCTGGTTTTCAGATAGATCAGAATGATCTGAAGTCGCAATCTGGATATGTTTTCTGTCTCAATGGAAGAGCAGTGTGATGGAAGAGTTCAAAGCACCCAGTTATCGCAGATTCTAGAGCGGAGTCCGAATATATAACAGCTTCTAATGCAGCCAAGGAATCCATCTGGATTTGTATCTTTTTCCAGGAGATTTATGTGGTGCCTAGAAGTAAATACCCCATTACGTTGTATTGAGATAATTCTACAGCGGTGGCTCTTGCAAAAGAACCAAGGTCACATCAACGGACAAAGCACATATTCTGGAAGTACCACCTCTTGAGGGATTTTATCAGAGGGGTGAAGATGCAGTGAGAAGAGTGTCCACGGAAGAGAACATGGTGGACCCCATGACTAAATGCCTATCTCTGCAAAAGCATGAATATCATGTGAGAGCTAGCGGGTTAAAGGTTGTTTGCAGTTGGCTCTAGTCCAAGTGTGAGTCTATTGGAGTTGGTGGTCTAGAACCAACTACATTGTACTTTATTCATTAATAAAAGCCTTATAACATCTTGATTGTTCTTCTGCGTGACAATGCATGGGATAATGTCCTAAGTATAACTGTCACATTAATGGGTCATAGCGGATCCCTGCTATGATGAGAACCCGGATGTTCCATAACACTATTCGTGAATGTATGTTCTATGTCCGGATGATATTATTTTAGGGGCACAAATAATACAGGTCATTAGGGGTGAGGACTCATAAAACATTGAGGCACCTTATCATGGTGTGATCCCTTGGTAATATCCAGGTGGATATTATGAGAATGAGACACACTAGTAGGAAATATACATTTCACAGTGTCATTGGATGTCCCTATCTGCAGATGTGTGTATTGGTCCTTATAGTTTAGGATTATTAATAATGGGTATTACAACTCACACAATTAGATGTATTGACAAAAACTGTGATGACACACTATTTGAATCGAGGTAGGATATGTTGGGTGCGTCACGAGTAGTACTGCATTAATAGATAATGCGATAAAGGATTTGTCACTTCTGTTCCATAACGGAAGTAGATATCTCAGGCCCTTTGATGGAATTGATGTAACCTACATAAATCCATGGCCATGGTATAGTATGGGCGAGTTCAATTATGTGAAGTCAAAGAATGAATAATCGATCACATGGGTGGATGGAACTAGCATGCAACCCACTTTTTTAGAGATATCGAGGAAAAGAGATTATATTACACGGTACGAATTTTTAGGAGGTGACATGTCATTGCGGCTTTAACTTCTTTCTTTATGGGTGCCTTGGCGTGTTTCTAGACGTTAGCCTTAGACATTAGGTAGGATCCTCCTTATGCCACTGAGAAAGGGGAGTAGAGGGTCACACACTATGTGTGTCCATGTATATCAGTTAAATATTAATTTAACAAGTTGAATAATGATAATTCTCGATTGTGGTTTAATAATTATTCAAGGATATCTGGTCGCATTTATTTTGACATGAGTTGTTCGAGAAAATATATTGTGGGAAAAATAATATATATTTATTAGAATGTAATGCAGTTAAATTAATTTAATAAATAAAGAGCCATTAATCAAGGTCTAATAAATGAGGTGGGGGAAAATAAAAAAACTAGAAAAATAAAAGTACACACCGTGTATGTTTATACATATACGTCGTGTAGTTGGTTTTTATCGGGATTCATGAGAAAATATTGTTTATATAATTAAATGATATTAAATTTGATACATTGGATGCTTGTCAAGTAATAATGATGGTCAACTGTCATTATTAAAACTTGGGGTATTAATAATAATTAAATGAAATAATTAAATGCTTTTGGGAAATTAATTCATTTTATTATTCTATGTATTATAAATCCCAATTACATTATTCTCATGTGGGTTAGCCATTTTCATTGTTCATAACTGATTTGTAATACTCTCAAGCCAAGAGAGAATTCCCTTTCCACCAAGAATGATTTCAAGTTATGAAAGCAAGATCCTCCATCGGATCAAGGTGATCGAAGACGGACATCACAAGTGAAGGATCTTCCACGCTAGCACCCAGAGTTCCCTTCGGTGAATTCCAGAGATACGTGGAGCACGTGTGAATCACCGCTAGAGGAATCCGGTACTTGGATTCTACGATGCAACGACGGATCACTGGATCTTGACCGGAGGAATCAACGAAGAAATTATTCCATTGAGGTAATTCTTATGAATTAATTAAATTAATTATAACCAACATATGATGGTCCTCCCCAAGGGTTCTGGGACTCTTCTTTTGTTCGTTCATCATTCTATTCCAAATATTCGGCGTTTTATATCATGACGAATCTCGAATGGAATGTTTTTTAACGTTAAAATTAAAGTTGGGCAAAACCCACCAAACTCACATCCGTTGTGCCCAAAACGTAAACTCTGGACACTAAACAACATTTGAGTGCTACTTATCATCCTTAAATTGATTGAAACATTGAAAGGAATATTCAATAATTAGAATACATTTTGAGGTCATTCTAAAATAAAATTAAATGTATTTTGAACTAATATTTTTCATTTTATGAGTTTTTCTCTGACAATAATTTCAATTAACGTATTCAAATGATGTTTTATGAAGCAGTATATAGAAAGAGGTATTTTACTTGGGAAAAGAAACCATATAAGATCGAAACCTGTGTAGGGGACACCATCAATGTTAAAGACTATCCAGACTTATAATAAAGTATCCCAAAGAAGAAAATAGTCATGATGATAATAGAAATAAATAATTATAATTTCAAGTTGGAGATCATGTTTTAATGAATGTATCTCCATGGAAGGGTTTTATATGTCTCAGTAAAAATGGTAACTAATATGCATGTACATCATACTTTGTGAAATTCTATAAATAATTAGCACTCTAGATTATAGTCTTCGTATTCCATCTAGAATCTATAAAGAATATTATTTGTTCTATATATATTTATTAATGAAATACATGTAATGACTAATTTAAGTGCTCACCTATTCAAAAATAGAATTATAAAATTATTTTTCATAATATTAAGTTCCTATATAGATACATGACACTAGAGAAAAAGTGTAGTGGAACTTGATGAAATTAATTATTAACAATAAATTGGGGAATTCATGAAATTGAAGAATTAACTTGTAAACCAGAGGATGTTACGAAGAAGAACATCCATCATTTATTTTGAAATTAATAACCATGAAAATTTCATGGATGAAATTCTATTATTAGGGATGAATGTGATTATTGAGATTAAATTATAGTATGAAAACATTTTATTTTAAAAAACTTTATTAATATAAAAATGTAAATATTTTATGGGCCAAAAACATAATTTTAATGGATTAATATCAATATTTACCATTGATAAAATAATCCTAGAATAAATTTTAATATTTTCCATTAGAAATATAATATATTATTTCAGAATTGAACATGTTGTATTTAACTATTCGTCATTTTATTTTTATAATTATTTATAATAGTTAAATTTTAAAAGTTGATAAAAATAAATATAGAATCATTTGTAGGTAAGAGGGAAATTTTCCAAACAATACTTTTAAATACATAATGTATTTCCATTATAATTCAGTTAAATAATTGATTAATGATTAAAATGATATCTATAGATTATATATCAAAATATATGATTATAAATATATATATATAAAAGGTCATTAGTCATGTAGTTAATGTAAAATAATCTTATTCATGATAATTCATTTATTTCCAAATTATGAATTTGACAAATATTCATGGATTATTTTGAAATTAATTTTATCTACTTCAGATAATTGAATTTTATAAAATGTATTCCAAATTAGGTATTAGAATAATTAATGTTATGTATAAATTTAAACTTAATTATCATTTAAAGTTAATTTTAAAAATAAAATAAACTATTGATTCTAAAATTATGGATAAAATATTTTTACTTGTGGATAAACAAAATAGATAGTGTTTGAACATAACTAAACAGATAAAATTATCCTATGGGATGATTTTTTTCAAACAAATATATATTTAATGAGGTAAATAAAGTTTTTCAAAATAGGTATTTGAATTTTGAAACCCTAGATATTCTATTAAAAAGATAAGTTATATTTTCATATTAAGAAACTATTTTTGTTGTCATCTCATTTAATGGAATGGTTGTAATATTTCATTTAATTTTCTATTTATCCAAAAGTCCCAAAAACATTTTTTTATTTAACCATATAGCTTCATTGATACCCATTTATTACCATATTTCAGGGGAAGATTATGTTAAATATTATATTGGGTATTTTACTAAATGAACTTCTTACATTTTCTATTGTTGAATTATAATTAATTTATTACTCCTGTTGAATTTAAATCTGATAAAATAAATTATTAATTCTTAATAAAAATGTTAAAAAAATTTATGGCAACAATTTTTCATACAATTAAATTATCACGGTAAAATGTTTAATTATCCATGTCATGTTTAAAATGATGTTTAAGTGTTCTATCTTAGATTTAGTATTTAAGATGTATCCAAAACATGTCTAAATGTAATTTGATGAATTTATTTCAAACATATCATATCTAATATATAAAATATTGTTAATTGTGTCCAATTTACATGATTATGATATATTTATTTTTATTTAAATTTTAATGTTGTATGTAATTCCATGTGTGTCCTTTCACTCCACTATAAAAGGTTTTTTCCCTCCTCTCTTATCTAAATATAATGATCCTCCAATATTAGAAAAAAAATGACATAATAGCTTCGTGTGATCCTTCCCTACATAATTAATCATTTTTTATTTCAAAATGAAAATATTTTAAAGGATTAAGGTGTAATCCAAAGATGGTATCATTAATAGAAGGTAACCATATTAACGAATCTATCTAATGATTTTTATTTCCTTAAAACCATCAATTATTTCATTAAAATTACAATATTATGACACCCATATGTCCAATATACTAATATGTTATTATGTTGATGAAATAATAATATTATGTAACCTTACCCATGAAATGGGAAAAAAATATATCTCGTGTGTATGGTGGACAACTCCCTAACAAACTGATATAATTTCATAAATCATCGTCTCAAATAGATATTAGTATTTTTGGAACCAATTAATCCGTATAATATTAGTTGAATAATATTTATTCTCCGAAATTAAAATATTATAAACTTCTTTACACCTTCACCCATTAAATAATTGAAAATGTCTCACGTGCGCATAATCGACCTACCATCTCCAAAAAGTGATGCACATAACCTTCCATGTACAACATAAAAGAATAATAACAAAAACATATCTAATGAATAAAATTTACATATTTAACATTAATATGATTTTTTATATAATGTAAACAGTTTATATGAACAAGAATAATAAAATCATTGACACAATATATAGGAGAATATAAAGAGGTTAAATCCCAAAACAATGGTGATAAAAAATATTATTAATAAACATGTTATAAGTTGTTATAAGAGGAAAATATCTGATACTATAAATATGAATTTATGTATTATATAAATTAATAACATTTTAAATATCATTGTATAAGAGGTCAAATCATGTTTATCTAAATTGAAGTTTAACGTAAGAGATTTTTTCAAAAACTTTACACCATTAAGGAATATTTGTTATTAGAAAAATGTTTTTATGTGGAATATATAATTCCCCTTTGAGGTTATTTACATTACTTTCTACTTATTCATTTTGATTATTGATTTAATTCAATTTACTCATTTATGATGAATGTTTAAATATAATCATGTACTATTCATTTTTATCTCCATATTTTTCTTAAAGAATTAAAAATATATTTGTTAGACAAATGAGTTATTAAATAAGTTTTAGACATTCCCAGAATTTTAAATATGGTTTAAAATAATAATTCTAATGATTTATGAAATTTTTCTTTTTTATACTCCTTAGAAGAAAGTGAAAAGAAAAGTTTTCTAACGTATATGGGGTTAATGTAATTTTTGGTCACCATTACCATTTTACATTCACAACTATTTATACATTTTTTCAATGATTTAAAAAAAATATTTTATGAAACATAATTTTTATATTTAACTAATATTTTCATTATTTATCCAATAGAATATTATTTTATTACAGAACATATATTTCTGATGAATCAATGGTCATCTCGTAATTCATATTAATTTTTTGAACAATTGCATTCTCTAAATATATTTACATTCTTTTGATCATTAGACATTTCATTTATCATAAGTATCCATATTATTTCTATCATATATTTTATTATTTCATAAAACATATACCATTTATACAAATAGTGTAATATGTTGAATTGAAATTTACTGACTTGAAAAAAATGATAATCAATATACTTTATTCATTATGGATATTTATCAAAGGAAATGCTTTTCATCAATTAAATTGAGCATTCAATTTCTTAGTAATTCATTGGACATAAAGTCACATGTGGGTCCCAAAATTATATAGCCCCTAGATATATCAACTAGCCTCATGAGACAAATAAATTTTCCAATTTCAATTCATTTTTGGTGTTTACCAATACAATGTTTAAACTGCCATGGTGTAACATCGTGAAGGTAGAGATATCATGCTGTCTAAGATCATCAAGTCAAATTGATTGAATTTCGTTTATTAAAAGTTTATTTATTATTATATATGATATTTTTTCATCTAATATTATAAATGTATACATTTAATGATCATGTTATTGATTAAGTGTAATTTTCTATAGTTATTTACATTTTTATATAGATTATCCCTTATTTAATCATTGTAGATTATGTTGTACTCATCCCTTATAGATCATTTGAGGTCACCCTTGATTTTTTTCATTCCTTACTACATAAAGAATAATTATTTGAAGTATTTTCTTGTATTATCAACTTGTTATTGTAATGATTTATAAATTATATTTAATACAAAATGGTGATTATCTATGTATCTGGTTCTCCAAAACTACAAAACAGATTATACCATTTGGATTTTATCCCTTATATTTGATACCAAAATAATAACATAGACTCTTTCTATAGGTTTCAAATGTGGTGTTTGTTATCATTTGAATCATAGGACGGTTTAATAGAAATTTTAGGAATTAGATTTATGAAAAATTATATTTGGGAATATAACAATATGAAGGACATTGAGGATTTTTCAAATATTAAGAAAATATCATTAATGTTTTTGTATTAGTTAGGTTATGTGGTTTTCTTATAAATAATTTATCTCAGAATTAAAACACTAGATTTCATTATATATTATCATTATAAAAATTGTGTTGATTTTATGTATTCTTAATGATTCATTGAATGTTTTGAATACAATCTTCCATTTATATAAAAATATATGGTCCCAATTATATATTCTCTATATCTTTATTCCAGTATGTGAGATTACTAAACCTGTCACTATATTGATCAAAGCATTGTCTACTTTAATTATAGAATAGAAAGATTTTTCATTAAAAATTAGAACGCGAGATGTTGATGATGATAACATTTTATTAAATCCAATAAAAAAGATCATATTATATCCTTTAGTGACTAAATAGTTATATTAGATTGACAATTAGAATAAGGATTATATGTTGTTGTGAAGCTGAGTTATATATCCAATTCTTGTTCAAGGCCTCTTGATATCTTCATGTGAAGGCTCAAATCCTTATTTGAATCAATATAGAGTGCTACTATATAAATTACTACAATATAATTTTTATACGTATAATTAAATTGATCAATAAATAATTTAACTAAAATAATAATTATATGTGATTAATTTATAAGGAAATCGATAATAATGAAATAGAACTGTCATGGTGACAATTATGTTTTTGGTATAACATCTTTCATGTTGGTGGTTGGACAAACATAAAAACATGTTAAACATAAATAAAATAGTGGATTAGAGTTATATATTAGTAGGGTTATTTTATCCCATTAATTATGATGTTAATATAAAATCATTATTGTTTAGAATAATATTCATAATGTATGAATATGATAAGGTAATTTTAATATTTATGGAGGAACATAGTTGATTAAATTTGGAATTAGATTCTCAATGATACAAGTTCATTTAGAATGAAATATTTAATCTTCCATACTAGAACCAGAATCAATAATACTTTTAATAAGTATTTTTTATATTACATATAGGATGATATTAATAACATAACCAAATGGTTTGAGTGGATTGAGAGTGTTAGAGTAGGGGGTGTTTTATTCTGATTTTTGAGTGGAATTTAAGAAATTGTTCATTTCCTAAAGTATAAGGCTGTTATTTTAAATGTAATATGTATAAAATATTAACAATCATTGATATGTGATATTTTTTGGTCGACATATCTCATATCTAAAAATTTATTTATTGTTTTGTGGGATATATAAGGACTTTTCCACATAGTTTAACCCCTTTTACATTTTTTTACCTTTACCACGGTAACTTAGTTTTTAGTATAGTAAATTATTCTTAAAAATTAATATGACGTTTACATCCTGGAAATTTTTTTTAATTTCAATTTCAAGCATTTAATTAATTTAATATTGGAAAATTTATATAAATAAAAAATTTTGATTTTAAATAAATATTATTAAAAATATTGTTTTTATTTAAAAAATTATTATTTTAAAACATTATGTGTTTTAGCCTTATTTTTTATCAATTAATAGTAAAAATAACTTTAATATCATTAATTAGTCATTAAATAATTAAATTATATTCATCATTAATGTTTAAGTATTATTATTTATTAAATTTCATATACATAATTCTAAAATAAAAGTTTCTTCTAAAAAATGAGTTATTAACATTAAACTTTATTAACTCAAAATATTGTTATTAATCCTATTAAATTAATTCTCTCTAAACATGTCTATTATATTTACAAATCCAATATGAATTTCTATTGATTTAATTTTGTATATGAGCTTCACTACAAACAGAATGGACAAGTATTGTATGATCCTTGTTTTTAAATTATATGTGGTTTTAGTCCTCTAATTTATTTTTTCATAACCTTTCACATTGAATTATAATAATGTATAAAAATTTATATTTCATTATCATATTATTCATTAATAAGATTTATCATTGTTTATTTTAGTTTATAATTTCATTTCAATCAAACTATTCAGTATGTTTTTTATTTAAAGGAAAACGTGAGACTCATCCCAGTTGGTGAGGTATCTCTATGTGCATCCAGGAGACCTAAGTTCAAAACCATGAGGAGGTATAATTCTGTTATGGTAGTTGTATTGTAGAATGTACTATTTTAGTTTTGATGGTACTGTAGCACATATAGGTAGTAGTTAGTGTAGAAGGTATTGTTCAGTACTATAACAGCCTGAACAATTCTCTTTGGGCCATAGGATAGGGCTCAATGTCCTTCATCCATTCCTGATACCCATGGCTTTTGGTCAGTTATGCCTTCTAGCCACCTTTAAGTTATATGGGTCACCTAAAGAACATCATACCACATGATCAATACAGTTTCCCTAGATAGATTGTATAAAAAAGCAACCTGAGAGGAGGATTCAGAGCAGGGGCACCAACTAAAGAAGAACCATTTGATTTAGATGAATGTGAGGGTATGGAAATACCATAGAGATCAGTATGTTCTTTCACGAGAATCATAGCTAGATGGACATGCAAAGGTGGAGTGAAATAATCATGATATACATACTGGGAAGGGGATGTTACTTTTTGTTATATTCTAGTTGAATTCATGAAGATAATTGGTTCATGTAATGTCACTTAAGCTGTCACGACCCACCCCCCAGGTCCTGCATCATGACTACCCCATGCACACCTTTCATAGACCATGGGCTGGCGACTAGCACCAAAGGCCAATTTTCCTAAAACTGGGAAGGCATTCCTGTTATAAATCATAGACACACACAACCAGAGTATGAGAAGAAGCAAACACTATGTAAAATATTTATAGAAAGTGTATTGAATGTAAAGGGGGCCAGAATACAAGCCCAACTGTAAAGTGAAAATAAAACTGAAAGCAAGTACAACAATAAAGGAAAAAACAGCTGAAAGTTGAAAGTAGCTCCTGGATCGTCCACTAGGTTCCAACCCAAAGGGTAGGTATAGATGGACTCCTTAGAACTCCATGCCCCTTAGAATCTACCATGTACTGATTCGTCATAAGGTCCTCATCTGGGTTCCATCCAATCCTGGCACTATTGGTCTTCGTCAGCACTGTCTTTCATCTATATCCACCACAACGAGGTGCGAGCATAGCCCATGCAGAGGGGAGTATAACGATACTCAATAAGGACCCCGACACCATCATGGTATCACAAAATCCAACAAGGATAAACCACAAATTATTTTTTCAAAGGATAACCATTACTTAGGTATATGCCCATACATATACCTATGTTATCAAGTAACCAATCTGAATCATTAGGAAAACACATTGGTAATTGACTCCTCTCATAACAGGATTTTCATTAATGAAACCACGACTATTGGAGAACTCCTCCTATATTGAGTACAGTGGCCATGTCATGACTCTGAGGCAGTACTCACTAACATTGGACTACTGAGGTACTCCTCCTGTCGAGTACCATGGGTCTACTGCCAAACCGGGCACTCCATCCACTGTGGGTATACCGCCAAACTGGGCGCTCCACAAAATATCTTTTAGTGGTAATCCTTCTATCAAGTACCTATGGTCTGCTTCCCACTTCCAGGCATTCCATCCTCCTTGGGTCTACCACCAAACAGGGCACTCTGTCCACTATCCTAGTCGAATAACTCCAATTCGAATCGGTCAAGCAGTAGTCAGGTCTACAGCTACTAGGTCTCCACACTCCGTCTACTCATCTCTGGGTGGTTATGCTTCATGAGATATTGGTTGATAATACATGTATCACAATTTCAAACATGGAAGTATCTCAAATTAATGCCACGCTATAGGGGTCTCAATGCAATAGACTTCACGTCAATTGGATGCCCCTTTTGTGAGTTATTATCATTTTAGTCCCAGGGTCCCGGTTGTATTCGTGTATGAACCAACCTGGCTATGACTCAACTATATCCCAAATATTTGTGGGGTATACTTAAAGGTAGGGCTATGATCAATAATACTGGTGCCACTGACGGTTCATCAAAGGGATGTTCAGTGCTAAAGATATGGCTCAAAACGGTAATGGGTCTGTAATGGGCCCGGGTACGGTCCCACCTGGTCGGACCGATTCGGCCCAACCCAGTCTAGGCCGACCCAGTCTGGGTCGACCTGGTCAGACTCGCTGGGTCTAACCCATCCCATTGGGGGGGTCGACCCACTATGTTTTGACACGGTCCGCTGGGCCCGGCCCAGCCGACCACGAGGGTGGTTCGGCCCAATTGTCACCACGTAGGTGGCTGAGTAACTCATCTAGGACGACCGGGCCGGTTCGGCCAGGGACACCGCGGGGGACTCTGTAGGTCACATCGGAAGGTCGGTGGCTGGGAGGCCAGTAGGAAGGTCGAGTGGGGAGTGGGCAGGCTAGTGGTTCACCGACAGGCTGTGGGTGCACCGGGCAGGGCGTGGGTGCACCGAGAAGGGCTCGTGGGTGTCGGCCAGTGTTCTGGGATCTGAGGAAGGGCACCGGGGCACCAGGCAAGACACAACAGAGGCTCCAATAAGCATGCATGGGTGTTGGGTAGTAGCGCGGTGCGCTGGGTAGTGAGCCCGAGCACCGAGGAGTGTCGCAGCGTGCGGAGGCATCAGTGCGGGGCGGCGGGCAGCAGCATGGGGCGCGGCAGTGCGCGGAGTCCACGCGATGCGCTACCATTGATCTTCGTCTTTATCGATGTTGCAGCATGCACCGCTTCCATCATCATCAAAAAAGTACCAGCAAAGGGGAGAGGGTCGGTCCGTGTTCATGCGTCCCGAATCCTACATGATACTACGATAGAATTTGGCAATGAAGTGCTCAAAAAATGATGAAGAATGGTGGTTTAAACTAATACATTAATTAACTCGAAAATTCCCATGCCTCACTTGTCGTTTGTCATTAACGAAGTAGCAGAAAGTGGGTGTCGTTCCACTGACATCGAAAAAGAAGATGTTTAGGATGACCTCGACGTTGTATGTGGATGATGCTTCCCTTTCTTTGTACTGGTAGAATATTGAATAAGACGTTAGAGGAAAAATTCGAAGAAGAAACTATGGAATTCTTCGTGTTCTTCTATGGGACAATTTTAAACTTCCCAAGCTCTCAAGATCCACCGAAAAGAATTCCAAAATAATAATAATAGGATGTCTTATTATTTTATTGTTGGCACACAAATTGAAAAATGAGAAAGAAACTCTCCTTAATAAATACACATCCATCGACGAAATAAATTGGTACGTACGTGTGCATGAATAACTGGAAGGAACGTTGGCACAGTTAATTGGAACACACATTGGCACAATTAATTATCACGCGCATTGGCACAATTAATTGGCACATGCATTGGCATAATTAATTGTGAGGAGGAGGTCAAAGTGTCTTGATCATTAATAATAGAGAGTGGAGAGGTTTCATCCTCCACCATTAATAGGGATCGGGAGGTCCCCACCCCTATCATTTAATTGAGAGGTTATGCTCGAGTGGTCCCCACATCGTAACCTCTTGTGGGAGGTTAGGGTGTGGCAGTACCACCCCCAACATCAAATGGGAGGTTCCAACTAAATAAACACACAAGACATCATATCTTAAAAATAAAACAAAGTGTTGTACTTTATTTTATTATTATTTTTATTTTTTAAAAAAAGCCAAAAACTAACTTCCAAGCTCGTCACAACGCAACTACTGTGATGGACTCACTATGCAATTACCTACGACGCAAGTTCAACAATGTCCTAGTATTTCAATTCTGAGCACCGATTCAAATTTTATAAACCCCCACTCAAACGTTTACTAATCGTACATGAAAAAACATCAAAATTTGATTCTGGGAACACCGGGCCTTGGAATAAACAGCCTTCAGAAACTGCGGACTCGTAAAATTCCCATGTATTTAAAAACATTCCACGGGAATTATGGTTCTTTAAATTCTCTCCACCTCATGGATTTATGTCCCCATAAGCTACAACACACAGTAAGGGAACAAAAGGGGTTACTGAACACGCATTTGTGCCTCCCGCTCCCATGTGCTCGCCTGGTTGTTCCCGTGCTGCCAGAGAACATGCACCAGAGGTATAAACCATCAACGTAGGACCTGCACCTGTCGATCCTCAATATCCACTAGAACCTCCATGAAAGTCACCATGTCATCGATGTACAACTCACTGTGGTTGACGATGTGGGACGGGTCATGCGAGTATCTCCTCAGATTAGATATGTGGAAGACGTCGTGCACCCTATGTAGCTGAGGTGGAAGAGCCAGTTGTATGCCACCACACCTACTCTGCTAAAGACTTGGAATGGTCCGATGAAACTCAGAGATAGCTTGCTTCCTCGGTCAAATCTCCATAGACCTCGTCAAGGTGAGACTCATAGGAAGACATGGTTTCCATCCTTGAACTCCAGAGGTCTTCATCTCCGGTTAGCATACGACTTCTGCATGCTCTTTGAAGTCTTCATTCGCTCCTGGATAATCTGTACCTTCTTCGTGGTAGCCTGTACCATCTCTGGTTCCACTAGTGCTGACTCCCCTAGGTCTGTCCAGCACAGTGGCGATCAGCATGGTTGGCCATACATGGCCTTAAAAGGTTCCATCCCTATGGTGTATTGATAGATTCTCTTATAGGAAAAGCCCAAAAAAGGAAAGTGGTCCTCTCATCTTTGACATATGTCGAGGACACAAGCACCAAGCATGTTTTCGAGGGTCTGGATGGTCCTCTTGGTTTGACCATCAGTATGAGGATGGATGGCAGTGCTCAAGCGAAGTTGTGCCTCGAAAGCTTCAAGAAACCACATCCATAGCTGGGAAGTAAAGTGTGTGTCACATTGAGAGACAATAGTATAAGGTAATCCATGGAAAATAAGCATCTCCTTCACATAGAGTCGTCCCATGCTCTCAACTGATCTCTGCTCTATGATCGGTAGGAAGTAGGCTGACATGGTGAGTTGGATGACTATCACCCATATCGAGTTGTGACCCCTAGATGTATGTGGGAGAACCAACAAGAAGTCCATGGATTTCCCATTCCACTTCCACATTGGGACCTCTAGGGGATGAACCAAGCCTGTTGGTACCTGGTGCTCTGCCTTCATATATATAGCTTCAACAGAGAAAACCTATCCAATATAGTTAGATTGTATCTTTGGGATATAGATCTGGATATATCATTGTATTGTAGTCCATTGTATAGGAGAATAGAATTGTTTTATATACACTTTGAGTTTCTAATATAGTACATTAAACATTAAATTCTTCCTTATTCAATAGTTTTACTTCACATTTTTTCACATCTGATGTGATAATGGATGATATGGGACATGAAATTTTGTACATTGGTTGGGTGACGTACCTTCACCCTCTTTAGGTAAAATATACAAATAGTGAAAAATAATACAAGGGGTTCCCCCATTGAGATATGCATCCATCATTTTCAAAGGGACATCATTAACCTCATGATGGATGGCTTTATTCTAATTCTTAGGATGGAATAGTATGTTCATTACCAAAACTAAATAGATTTCATTCATTATAGGATTCCCATTACATCACCATTGGGTGGTAATAATATAAAAAAGGGTGAATCATATGTCTTGGTGAGGTGAGATAGACCAGAGTATCATGGACTGAGAAGAGTGATAGTCCATCTTGCTGGCTATTTTATAGATGATCTGACAGTATGTCAAGATAATTTCCATCTAGTAGTTGGTCCTATTAGAGAAGTATTTGTTAAAGAATTTTCTATACTAAATAATGATATATAGTTATATATTTTTTATCTATATAGGTTCAAGAGATACATCTCTATCAACTACTCATTACATGTTAACTTCTACTATGCTTTTGGAGCTGAAGTGAAAACAATAAGATTTGGGGGATAAGGTTTTTATAAGACCCATCTTATAAACATGGTGTTAACCAGTCCTTTTCCATGAAAGTATATGGTACCCCTATAATTTTTAGGGATTATCATCATTTGAACAAATATATAGTTAACAATATTATTTTTTTTAAATTTAGTTTATTTTTAGTTTTATAATTGTACATAATTTGTTCATAACTCATACATAAAAAATTATATAATAGAAATTGTATAATTCTAATTAGTTTCCAATTTTACCATAATATAATACTTTTAAAATAATTCATATATTATTTTCATGTATAATATTCAATCCATTCCTATTGACTTCTTCCATTCCCTTAACCATCCATAAAAGGTAATAATAATATTATAAAACATGGGATGAGAAAAAAAAGATCAGTAAGTGAAATAATAAAATTAAATCATTAGTCTAGTTAAAAACATGAAAGACCATAAATTTTGTACTTCTCCCTCAAGGATATTTGATAAAATAAATAAATCTTTTTAGATGAAAACCCACAATTGTTTATTAAATAAAATCCTTAAAACCAATTGAAAAAAATAAAATCTCTTTTTTTTATAACATAGAGGCTCAAATTCATAACATATTTAAAACGAATTTTATAAAGTAACTTGATAATTGTTAAATCTATAAGAGAAAAACATTTTCAAATCCCTCCTTCTTTTTTATCAATTGAATGAACATTACCCAATACATTGTAGTGCTATATGGGCACACACATTGTATAATCTATTTTATGCCCACCTAGTGCTAAGTAGTCTCTCTAATCATATAAGTTTTAATGGAATCACCCGACACTATCTCGGTCTATATATATTTTTTTAAAATTTATCTGGTAATATATCATCAATAAAACATTTTTATTTCACAATTTTTAAATAATACATTAGAAAAACTCTTTTAAAATCATATTGAAATCACCTTTGACTATTAAAATACTACATTTTAAAAAAAATCATTTTCAATAAACAAATAACAAAAAAATTTAAATATTATTTTATGAATAAAAATTAATATATTGTAATGAAAAAAATATATAATTGTAATGACAGTTCAAAATACATATTCACTATATGTATTATTATATAATAGTTTAAAAAAAATTGTAAATAAATCCAAGCATTCCATATAATGATCAATTTTTGAATGAACTGAAATAATGAAATAAATATCCTTTATAAAACTATAATATCAATTTATGCATTGTTAAAAAATTATTTATAAAAGATGTAGATGTATGAAAAGATTATTTTATGGAGGACCTTAAAAAGGTATTTTTTTAAAGAATGGACCCATACATGTAGGAAAAATTTAAATCATATAAATAATGAAATAATAACATTATAAAAAATTTTAAATATCAGTATAATATAGAAATTAAGGATTTAACATGTTATTTGGTGTGTATACACACCACATGATATAATATTGGTGCATAAAATAAGAAATATTCGTCAATGAAACAAAATTTAGACGAACTGTCTTACCTTGAGTCTAAATTTTCACATACATTAATTATCATCCCAAATAATAATGTTATACTAATTAATTAAATACATGATAACCTTTATCATTTTCTCATTTTATTTCAGTTATTACAATGTTATATACCATGAATTAATCAATTACTTTTATATTATTTGTTTTGATGATATTTGGCTTATGTGTAAAAAATTACATTATAAAGATAAATATTGGTCAATGTGGTAATTAAACAACATATAAAGAATAATAATAATGACATAACTATCATATATATACATTAATTATTATTTTTAAAACCAAACAGATATTTTCTTTTGAGAAATGAACTACGTTACAATCATGTAAACAACAATTTATACATATGTATGAGTAACATTTCCATTTTTCAATAATCATTATAGAAATTAGTTATATTATATTTTATCTCTCAAGAATGATAATAATATATTTAATAATCTATTATTTATTTAAATATACTTATATATATCATCCATGAGTTATACTGCTAAAATTAAATTAAATCTCTTCGTGGCGGTGGTACTCCTAGTGTACACGAATGACATTATACATTTTTAGTGTACAAAATAACATTATTTAACAATATTTATAAGTGAAAAATATTTCAGTAATATCACATTGATGTTATTTATTAATATATATTCATTAATATTATCCTTATAAAATAACATGTAAAATGATAGTGAAAAATGAATCACATTGCTTTGTAATGAGGTAGTCTATCGTACACACAGGTGATGTCATAACATCCCCCACAAAAGGGAAATTAAGAATTTATATGTGATATCCTAAATATATAAGTATAAATATGGTTAAAATATGATATAGATATATATATATACTAAATCAATTACTTCAACATTCTAGGAGTGGAGATGACGGAAGACACCTGACAACGACTATCATAGCAGCAGTCATTCATAAATTAAATAATGGTTTCATATACAATTTAATTTGAAGAGGAGATATATTTAGGTTATTCATGTATTATAATAACATATTATTATATTTTATATACTTTTTATTTTAAATAAAAATAATTATAACACATAGTTTTTTATGTCATTTTTTTAGAATTAAATTATTTTTTTTATTCTTTAATTTCACACCACATTGATTATAGATTTTTAAAGCACTTATATTTGCATAACATTATCTCAATTCCAAGATAATATTTCACTAAATTAAACAGATATATTATATTTAGATATAAAAAACAATATTTTTGGATTTTGTTATACACAATGTCGAGTTCCTTTAATTGTATGCATTACAAATATAGTAATGTTTTACCAAAATAAAAAATACAATAAATATTATTATTACAATTTTATTATAGCCACCATTGTTCCATTGTAATGAAATTTACAAATAAAATTAAATAAATTTAAAAATATTATTTAAACTTGTTTATAAATTGATTTTATTGGTTATCAATTAGATAAAAAATTAACTATTTGAGATTAAAGAAATTCCTTTTCATCAAAAACTATTTCTCAATGTAAAAAACTAATTTTATCCCAATAAATAAAAAAACCTCTTTTGATGATTGTTTTCAATTAAATTTTTTTATATATATGGTAAAACAATTCGATACTCACCCTATATATTTTTTAGGAATAAGATAATAATAAATCCAATTTTATGAATAAAAATATATTTTTTAAAGGATATTTTACAATTTTTTAACAAAGATCCCATTTTAAAAATTAATTTAGGAACATTTATAATATTTATATATAAAAATATAATTAATTTTTTGAAGTCTATTATAAATATTTACTTTGGGTTATTTTTCCATACTTTTCATGGATGTTTTTCTTTTTGATGAATAGTGAGAACAACGTATTTTAATTCAAAACTATTTTTTCATATAATCTATATATATTTAAATATTAATTTTTTTATAAATCCATGTTTTAATGATCCAGTGATAATTTTTATTATGATCTAAATGAGTTTTATGATTTATTTTTACATTTTATGTTATAAGAATGTTTGGGAAGAAATTTTGTAATGTATGGAAAGGACTCGCCACTACATTTGAGACACCGCCCACTTTGAGAAAACACCTTAAAGCCTCTCCACTAGTGAAGTCTCTCCTCTATGGATATCTCAATATATCCAATTTCTAACCATCACCTTGTAAAACTCACAACAATTATTACTATTAAGATCTAAAATCAGCTATTTTTTTGGACAACTCACCGTTTTCATGAGTCACTACTAGAACGTAAATTTGATAAGTATAAAAGTACTAACTATCATGAAAGAGTAACTAATAAGATTTAAATTTGATAAGATATTAGTCACTACTAGATCTCAACTCACCTCCAGAACATAACTCTCCGACAGTACCAGAATCACCTCCAGATCTTGAAAATGTACCAATGTCTCACTATGAGAATTAGACACGACCACATTCATCATTGAAAAGACCCACCACAACTATTTTTTTAATTAACATTCAGAATTAAATATTTATTATTTTTATTTTATGTATTTTAATTATAAAACATAGTTTAACAATTTTTCATTAATTTTTAGAAAGGTGTTTATCAATGAATGTGTCAACCTTGAGTATAAGGAATCAGAATATCTAGATGCTCACATGGATACACATGGAGATTCTATTAAAAGATGAAGTAGACTCCCTAAAGTAGAAATATAATTTTCAATAGAGAATGGTGACCCAAATATAACCCACATATATATATATATTCATCTTTATGATACTTGGTACCTGTTGCTATAACTTGAAGAAATATTACATGACTACACTTGATTAAGGAAGTAAAAGTATAAACTTTATTCATCCCTTACTATAGTAAAGAAAAAATAATCTAAAACACATTTCCTTACATTATATTTCTTAATAATGAATCAAAATTCATTACAAACCACATTCAAGGAGTCAAGAGCTATAGAGACAGACTGGGAAACACTATCCCAGAACATCTTTTCTTTCCTCAATCTGTTTATTAGTATTTACATTTAGAGAAGTGTGAATAAGTCAATTTTATTTATCCCACAAATATTCTGTCTTTAAAATCGATGATAAATAGTTATATTGTTGACACAGTTTACACTTTTTTCTAATGTGTTGTAGTAGATCTATGATTGTGACATGTTTTTTATGAACTCCCATGAATACTATGTAAGAGGTCCATGTGTGGACGGTATAGTTTTTAAATAGTTGTAATACATGATTCGGGTTTGTATAATTATTTTATTTATATAATGAAAATGGTATAATTTTATTTCCATTTGGGTAGTGTTAAGTCTCAACTTGAGATTAAATCACTTTTATTCAAATTATATTTTTTGTTCTACATTACATCATAACATTTCTTTAAAAATATATTTGTTTTAAATTTAATAACAAAACCTCTACATTGATAGTTTCTCATAATTATTGTTTATATAAGTTTTTTATTTATTATATATATTTCAGAAGATAAATTGGTGTTTCATAATATTTTAAAAAGAAACCTAATCAATAATTTGTTAAATATTTTGTGAGATAAAAACTTATATCGATCAACTATTTTTATTAAATTGGTTATTTAATTTAATTGGATCATTTTATTTAACCAGGTCTTTATCATTTATTATTATTGCGTACTCAATTCATCTACCACATTATATACTCACTCCATCCAATATTTTGTATCAATGGTTTTTTGTTTGGAATTAAATTTCACAAAAACGATTCAATAGTGAATTATGTTATAAATTAATGATTTTATATATTTCTTAGTTATAAATTTTATTCATTAAATGAATATTTGACAAGAAGGTCCTACTACCAGCGGATCATCCTTTTTCCATGGAAATAGTTATTCTCAATGGATTAATAAAATGATATTTCAAATAGAGATTTTTGTTTTTTAGATTTGTATCTTCATATAAGATTGATATAAACAGCCCACAACTGCCATAGTTTCATGGGATGAATCTACAAATGATAATAATAATAATAATTTCAAAAATATTAATTGCATTATTTTTTTATTTTAGATATGTTGTATTCTATATATATTCTACTTGTAAAGCTTCTATTTAAATTTTTAATAAACTGGTTGTTTCACATGGGAAAAAACATATGTTTAAATGATGAGAGTGAAAAAATATACTATCAAGTATGTTAATTTTATGATGAATCTGGTTGATTTGAATTCACTCATGTATCTCATGTTTAATGAAATTGTAAAAACCTTGATTATTTCTTTTTTTTAAAGGATCACATTATGATTTCCCTATTTTGGCTTCCCAAAATATAGGAAGGCACATCTCATTCAATTGTAGAATCATTATGAATAAGAATACATCCAATAAAAGAGGTTATTGGGAAAATTATGATGAATAATGAAAGTTTGAATGTAATTTTAGAGGTGGATGATGATCCAAATATAAATTAAATATCTTTATAGTCTACATAATGAAATCATATAGAAAATGAAAAGTAAAAGATATAGTCTGAAAACTCTAGTGATATTGAATCACCACCAAACAGTGATGAGTGGATGGCCCATATGGCTAGGAGATTTAAATAAATTTATAGAAAAAAGGTTTTTTTTCATGAATCCAATCAATAAAGTAATCGATAATATTAAAGGAAACTAGAAAAGTAATTAAAATATTTATTAATATGAAATTACCTATTAATAATGGGAATAAAAATTAAATGTTAAGGAATAATGTCCAAAAATTAAATAATAGAAGAAATATGATCACATGGGCCAAAGGTATGAGAAAAATATGAAAGAAACATGGAGTACCTTTGAGGATATCTATAGTGTTTCTTACTCATCTCATAAAGAGAATTCATATCAAGCCAACATGTGCTTCCTATCAAATTTCTCGGAAGTATATATAGTTTATACTATTTTCCCAATTCATATTTCTATTAATTATGATAATAAATATAATGATGGTGAAATTTATAAATAAAAGGTTTTTGTATGTTAAAAAATTCCACAAGATACATTTAATGAAATTAAGGATAATTACAATGTTCTCAAATGGCCAAATCCTTTATCATCTAATAATTCATATGATTTATCTGTTGAAAAATAAATTAATTCTCAATTATTAAAAGAGAACTCAATACATAATTTCTTTCATGGGAAAATTAATAAATATTAAAAATGATAAAAAAAATGTTATAGATACACTTACTTTGATTCTTGTAAAAAGGATACTCTTAATTATATTACAGGGTTATGAATCCAACATGGAAAAATTATTATAGTAATGAGCTCTTTTGTAACAAATTATTAATCTAAGAGTGCTCCTGATAGTTATTTTTATAAAAAAAACTATGTTTTTATTTCAAATAGCATATATTATATTTAATAAAAGTCATGTTATGAAAATAAGGGTTCCAAATGCCCAGATTACTAATAGATATGGACGTAATAATATATGGGTTCCTAAGTCAATTCTTAAATAAATTTTGTTTTATTTGAAAACTTCTAGAAGACCAAATATAAAAAATTTTGTTAAATAGATATTAGTTATTAAATTAATATTATAGGATATTGTTATAACATAAAGAGCATAATAAATATTGATTATATAATTTCACATTTTTTTTCATAATGTTAAAGGGAAAAAAATCGACCTTGGAAAAATCGGTAACATATATTTAGTTTTAATTTCTTAATTAGAATTTGTAGATGGGTTAAAGTAAAAATTTCAATGAATCTCTTAATTATTTGAGGATGGTTTTAATGTTATATTTTATAACAATTATTTTATTATTTTTTGTTCTAAATATTTTTTATTCATTATTATTTTAATGAATGAAAAGGTTTATTCCATTGACCTAAATTATTTTATTTCTCAGAATGTTCATTGAATAATTTATTTTTACAAAAAATCAGAGATTTGTCATAGGAGACTAGGACACCACAATATTCACTAACATAAGAAGATTTCATGGAATTTTATAGTCATAGATATGACAAAACTATATTTCTCAAATGAAAATTTATGTATCCCCTATCAAAAATGGATACAACACATGTTTTCTTTAAAAAAAGGAAGAAGTTTCCACTAATTTTCATCCTGAGTTGGTTTTTATGGATTAATTTGAACCATCTAGAGTTTCTTTTCTAAATGGTGTGTACTATATTCATGTACTAGTATATAAATATTTTTTTATACTTGGGTTTTGTTTTTCCCTCAAAAAAATTGAATATTTCCCTTACATTTCCAAGAATGCTATGTAGGTAGAAAATTTAAGTGGACTTAGAAGAAAGACCCTAAAAAGATACCATTTTCTTTAATTTGAAAATAATGTCTGTGAATCTTTTTTCGTAAAAAATTAGATAAACACAAAATTTATTTTCACGTAGGAACCTTCATTATAAAGGATTTTTTGAAAGAAATAATTTAAATCATAATGATATATCATGGAAAATGATAAATGAATATGAATTAACTGTATAATTTTAGGCATAGGATGTGAACACAACCTATTACATAATCAGCAGTGTTGTAATTAGACCAATTTTGAAAAATAACTTTTATGATATATGTAATAATATTAATCCTATGTAAAATTACATTATATTTTATGTTTAAGAGTTTGTATTCTTAAAATAAAGGATAATATTCACAAATTTTATACAAAAAAGTGATGAAGTAATTTTTTATGTTATTCATCTTCTAGTAAATCCTATAGAGTTCTCAATGAACCATCCAAGATTGAGGAATATTTTTTTCATATATGATTTTATGAGGAATATCCACATGATCATAAGACCTATTAATAAGACCATGAGAATTATTTATCACCTATGAACATAAATTCCACACAAACTAATTATACTACGAATCAGTCATAAAAATTATCCAGTAATAAGGAATTTCCATAGAATCTAGAAACTAATATTATAGAGGAATTGTATTTGAGAAGATCTAAATTTTCTAGATCTATTAGGAACCTTATGTATCATTTTTAGATGATGTATTTGGAGGCCAAAATAGTGTTACACTGATTAGTGTTTTCAATGAAATTTGTTTGAACATAAAGCATTCTGGTATCTACATGAACCAAATCTCATCCATTATGAAATCAATGATTAATTTTAATGAATGGATATATAATAAGAATTAGATAAATTTAAATGAAATTATATATGGGAACATTTCGAATGAAACAAGGACATGGTAATTGTAGGATCTAAATCGGTGTTTAGAAACATGGTAGATGATTCCGGAAATAAATTGAGGAACATGGATATAAATGTTGACCAAGGATATAGTCATGAAGAAGGAATAGAATATGAAGTCACTTTTTCACTTATAGACATACTTGAATCCATTAGAATACATCTTTCTTAATCAGATCATCTAGATTTATAACATTATCAAATGGATGTCAAATATTCTTTATTTAATGGTTATATAGTTGAGGTGGATTTTATTATCTACCCCTAGTTTCAAAAATATTAATTTTCCTAATAGTGTATTCAAATTTACAAATGATTTATATGGTTTGAAATAATCTATTAGTTCACGGTATGATAGGCTATCCATATTTCATATTATAAAATCTTTTTCAAAAAGTATAGATGATCCTTCACATTTTATATATCAAATTTAAAAAGAATTTTTTATTTTATTAATCTATGCAGATTATAATATTTTTTTATTATTAAAATATTCCTTATGTACTAATTTTTCTCAAAAATTGAAAAATGAATTT
Organism: Viscum album; assembly: GCA_963277665.1. NCBI lineage: Eukaryota > Viridiplantae > Streptophyta > Magnoliopsida > Santalales > Viscaceae > Viscum > Viscum album. The sequence continues at coordinate 606,777,618 of OY728122.1, forward strand.
AAAATGAGATTAATTGGTGGGCTCAAATTATTTCATATTTTTATTATTTTTCAAAATACAGAATTAATTATTTTAAATTATAGTATATATTTGAAGTATTTTTTAAAAACAATTACCTCTGAAAGCAGTAAAAGTAGTGATACTTCTATGATTACCACCTATAAATTTTATTTAGCAGGAGCTGGTAAACCGATGGATCAAAATATTTATAGATGTATGAATGGAATACTTCTCTACCATACTTCAATACAAACTATTTTTATGTTTAGTTTGTGTATGTGTGAATTATTTCAATCAAATCCAAAATATTCACAACTGGTTTATATAATAATTATTTTAAAAAAATGTCTGATATACTAAAATTTAGATTTTTTATTTGGAAATGAATTTTATCTATTTAATTATTCAGATTCTCATTTTTCTAGACATAATATTGATTCAAAAAGAACCTCTTGATCTTTTCAATTATTAGTCATTTCTGGTTTCTTGGTGTTGAATGATGAAACTTTTGGTTGCATTATCTACTGCTAAAGCTGAATACATATTTATTAGAAGAAGCTGTGCAAACATTTCATGGATAATACACATATTACTATATTATCTATATCAATTCCCACATGTCCCTATAATACTTGATAATAAATGTCCTATAAATAATTCTAATAATCTCGTGTCACATTATTGAACAATACATATTGATTAAAGGTGTCACACTATAAGAGATTATTTCTAAAAGGGTTATATAAATCTGTAATAAATTGTTACAGAAATTAAACCAGATGAGATTTATTCTAAACCTTTGAATTATAAGAGAATGAATTACATCCCACATGAATTAGGTTTTATCAATTTTGGTTAATTTTGAATTTTTGGGACTCACCATTGATGTTTTTTCACATTTTCAAATGTATCACCAATATAAATGTATCACCATTGAGGATATATCATCATTATGAATATCTCACCTTTGTGTATGTCTCAATATTGGATAATTCTAAATATTGATTCTTCTCACAAATGATACTTCTCCAAAATAATACTTCTCACCATTTAACTCCACACTGTTGACCTTCTAAACATTGATAAATCTCATAGTTGATACATCCCAGTGTTGGTTTTTGCATTCCATAATGTATTTGTGATGATTTTTTGTTTTTAAACTACGAGTTTTATTATGGACCATTATCTAGTTTCTATTTTCACTATCCCATGTTCCAAACTTGTTATACCCTTTTACCTCAGGAAATTTTTCTTTCCTTCACCGTTACCATCGGCCAGACCAACCAATATAATCTCTATATCTAAAGTGAAGTGGAATTCTGATTTTTCCAAGGATTATATATATTTTGAAATGAAACAAAAAGTGGAAAAAAATTCATCATATTCTAAAATAACCAGTGATCCCTAAGATACATGAAAAGATTAGTCATTCCCTAGAATTAAGTTCTAGCTGAATGGTTGCATTCCAGTAATACATTAGTGCTTCATGTTATACATATCAAAGGACAGAATGAAAAATTTTGTTTAAATATGTGACTATTTTATCATAGGTTGGTATATTGGTTTTATCATTATATGGAATTTTGTTTTTATGAAGTAGAAGAAAACATGTTTTGAGCCTTGATTAATGGTCATACAATTTAATTTTATTCAATGTAGTGTTGTAGTTTGTTAAAAGACCTGTATGAAGGTGTGTTAAATGACTAAAAATGAATGATTCTAGAATCTAGTTAGGATTTAATTTATAAATAAGATTTAGATAAGTTTACAGGTGATGGAATTTTAAGGAGATCAGAATCATAAGACTTAGTAAGAGAATGCAAGTTTCTATTTAAATTATTTTATAACATGTTTTTCCCAAACAAGTGTAATTTTTCTGCCTTGTGGTTTCAATATGTTTATTATTTATTTTTTTTGAATGGATGATAAAATATAAACCATTATAGTTATATAATACATTATATGAAGTAAATGAAAAAACAAACCTCTTAATCAAATTATGTAGTCTATATATTCTTCATTTCTTGTATTACATAATCCAAATTTTTAGTTTCCAATGATGTAGAGAATGTTTTATATTATTTTGGTTTTTATATCACTAGAATAATATTAAAAATATATTAAATTATTTATATCCAATGTAAGAGCTAATGGGTTTGTGATAAGGAAAAGGTTTTTGATGAGTTTAATCTTGATGACCACCATTATAAACCAAAAAATCTTATTGACCCTCATATAGATCCTAATGATTTTGTGGAGTACTATGATTATGACAATGAAGAAGTGGCTACTACTTCGGGAGAAGAAGTGGCCACTACTTCGGGAGAAGAAGTGGAGAATGAATTTTTAATTGATGAGTGACATGATTGTGATCATCCTTCTATATATCATGTTATCACATATAGATCTCCTAGAGAACCTATGACTCTCCCAAAAAGAGATAAACTTTCAAAGAGTAATTGGAATAAGATTTAAGACATTACAGAAGAAAAAATAAAGAGATATTTCAAATCCTATAAGTAATATAGAGATGTTGATGATGAAAAATATTTAGAGTAAGAAGATAGAAATTATGATTATGAAAGGGGATCTTATCTCGATAGCCACAGTGGAAAAATTAGGAGAGAGAGTATATTGAGATACCAACATTTCTTCATACTTCTCTAGGTTTTATTGTTTCTAGATCAGAGGATAGACCCATATTTTCAGGTAAAGCATACCATCCATCAAGAAAATAGAATGATTCAACTACTAAGTGGGAGAAATCCCCATGTCCTAGAATCCATCAAGAGGATTCCCTTATTGATGGAGTAGATACTGTTTTTTTTTGCTGAATGTCAAACAGTTTCAGATTTAGTTATTGTTGAAGTAATGATTGTTATTTCCATTATTGAGAAGCATGTGTCTTAGAATATGGATGTTTATCAGGTTGATATTGTTTTGGATGATAATAGAATTATTTTGACCACTTATTTTGTATAAAATAATGTTTTTATACATTAATAAAACCATTTATATTTGTACCTATAATTTATTATTCTTATTTTTCAAAGTCATATGATAATAGAATAGATCTGATGATTGAGGAATGATTTATGTTCTATGGGATCCACCAATGAATGGTGTCGCTGCCATTTGAAAGGAAAGGGATCTTATGGGATCATAGATTGACTAGTTTGATGAGTATGCTGACTTATATAAGTTTGATACAGTTCCAACTACACCTTTATATACTTCTACTATCTAGCCTATTCAATTTTATGTTGTCACAAAAGTAGACTTAGATACTTTTAATAAAAAAATTCATTCATAATTTTATGTGAAATTGGGATATTTTTCACCTTTTGTTTCTATTTTGATTGAACATGATGTGAGATACTTTTTCAAATTACTGATTATTAATTTTCAACTAAATACGATGAATCATATACAAGAAGTGGAAATTAATGATTGAAGTCTTTCAAGTGAGATAGAGTCTCTAAAATATATTTTGGGGGAGACACAGATAGCCGTTGTAGCCTCTATGGATGGTATGATTGATATAATTGACAATATTATCTCAATAACATCTAGTTCAATTTCTCTACCACCTCTTATCTTTGATATTGAGGTTCTCAGGTAAGTGGACAGAGAAGATATTATATCAACTTCAAATATTATGTCATGTGATACTACTCCACAAACATAATAAACCTTATGATGAATCTGTTAAAATAGACAACATTTTCAAATGTTGGTTTAATAATAAGATAGTGTGATGAAGTCTGATAGAAACACTATAAACAATGTAATAATGTATTATCCTTCTATGATATATAATATGAAATCTATGGATTCTAGTTAGATTTTTATGGTGGGGATTTTGAGGATTACTTCTATCACTTGAGCCATTAATGAACATGTTTATCAATTGATGGTTATAAATTCTCTCTCTGATATTTTTTGGAAGAAAATAAATACATTTTAGTTCAATAGAAGGTGGGGGAAGCATCATAATTGTATATACGAATATAATGAATAAATTTATGCAAGTGTATGATAATACTGCTATAGGTCATGAAGTTATCCATGTTATTACCCATATAACTTATCCAATCATTGATCTTGAGTATTTCAGATATGGTATATCAGTAAACCCTTTTCTACCCTTACCGTCCACATTCTAGTCTTTTTATCTATATTATATATAGGCAGTTCAATACCTACGACCCATCATCATCAAAGAAACTCATGATTTTTCTGGTGTTTATTCACACGTACCTCAATCTCTCTCAGACCATACTTCAGCTTCTTTCTCATATAAGGAAAAAGGAAAAATAATGTTTTTCCTTCTTCCCATTCTAAGAGTAATAATTTGTGGCACAATTTTTTTTAGTCTTAATTTCTATAACTATTATTTTACAATCTGGTTTAATTTTTAATGGATTTTTATAAATGGGAATATTTTGGATTATTCATAATTTAATTTTTATGAATTTAAAATTTTTATAAACAATTAAATAATCTTAAAAGAGGGAGAACTATTATATGCAATTTCTTTCATTTAATTTATTTTTTTCATTGAAACCATACTATTTTTTATTAATGATTAATATGTACATACATTGGATACAATATCGTTATTGTAATGATTTACATTAAATACCTTGTTTTTTTACATATGATACCATATATATAATATTGTTGATACAATAGGTATACTCATTAATTTTAAGGCCATTGATTATATTTTATATCATGTATTTAATATGACATATTTTTTTATCCTCAAAATAGTAGAGATTATGGACTTCCTTGTTTTATTGATCACATAATTATGTTCATTAAGATATTAATGTGTTTTATGATATAATTTCTTGTTACTAGATTGATTTGAAAAAAATGGTTACATCTAGAAAAGACTCACCACCAAGTATGAAACTACTCCCTCAATGTCTCAGCGTTAGAAAAGTCTAACTGCCATGTATGAAACAACTCCCACAAAGTCTCATCGTTAGAAAAGTCTAACCTCCAAAGATATATCACCATCAACTATGTCTCACCATCTCCTCAAGACACCATTATGTAGTATCACCAGTGTGATCTAAAATCATATATGTTTAGGGATGACTCACCATCCGCATGAGTCACTACCAAAACATAATTTTGACAAATTATGGAAAGAATCACCATCAGTAAAGAGTGAATACTAATAAGTAATTTTCACAATGTATGATCCACCACCAGACCCTGACTCACTACCACACCCTGACTCACCACATATCCCTAACTCACTAATTAATCAAGACATTGTTCCAATGTCTCACTACCAAAATTAGACACCACCAGTTTCACCATTAAAAATAATCGATGTAAATATTAGTTTACTTACCATTTTAATTAAATATTTATAATAGATACTTTATGGAATTTTGGGATCAAACATAATTCAATTATTTTCACTTATATTCTTGACAGGGATGCATTAATGAATGTGTCATTTCTATGTATGAAGAAGAAAAATAATTAGATACTAACATGTATACTCATTTAGAAGCTATTAAAAGATAAATAAAACACCCTCATGATAATGATCAATGTGTAGTAGAGAGTGATGATGCATATGTAAAAACACAAGGAGACGTTCATTTTCATGGGAGATGGGACCAATGTCATGTTTTGGAATAAAACATACATGAATGCGCTCAATTGAGGATGCCAAATAACAAATTACATCCACTATCTTCCTATAGTAAATCATAATGAATCTATGACACTCTATTATATAGAATATTGGTAAAACTTAACTCTACATTCATTTCAAATCAGATTCATGGACCAATTAGATGTAGAGCCTAATAGACCGATAAACATTATAACCTTACATCTTTTTTTCTAAATTGGGTTTTTATATTAACATTGTGGGAAGTGGGTTACTCTATTATATATATCACACACTATATTATACATCAAACTATAAGATACATAGATATATTGTCAGCACATTTTACCCTTCTTTTCCATGTGTTCTAGTAGAGGATTGGTGGTGAACTATTTTAGTTGAAATGCAACAAAAACTATTGAATAGGTACTTGTGTGGAATGTGTAGTTAGAAATCTACTGTAATACACAATCCAGGTTTTGGATCATACATTTATTTATATAAATTTAATGGGAAGAAGTTATTTTCAACTGGAGAGGACCATGTGTCAACTTGAGATTGAACCTATCATATTCAAATTTCATTGTGTTTTTTTTCATTAATCCAATATTTTTTAAATATTAAATCAAAACCTCTAAATTGATTTCTTATCATTATTAGTGTTTATATATGTGTTTCATCTTGTATATTGACTTATAAAGTTAAATTAGTTCTTCATAATTATTTTAATTGAGATATAATAATTTTTTTTTGAAATCATTTTAAATATTAAACCATATATATATCAGTTATTTTGATAAACTAGGTTGTTTTAACTAATTGGGGGATTTTATTTAAACCTATTTTTAATTTTAATGTTTATTGGGTACTCAATTAACCCCCACCCCTTTGAATATTCTCACATTGAGAAAAATCATTAGTTAGATTTTATTGTTTAGTTAGATCTATTATAAATAACTTAATACATTATAGTTCATTAGAACCAATATCACAAAATAATTTGGCATACAATCTATTCTAAACTTTGGGAATTTTTGCATTAAAATATCATACTTTCGACTCATATACAGAATAAATCTCAAATTATTTTCTACCTCTTAAATTATTGGAATTTTGAAAAATGGATTCCATATTTTTAATAAAAATAGTTTATATTGTCTGATAAGTTCAATATTTTTTTTAAAAAATTACTACCAAAGGAGATAAAAATTACATAGAGTGATTAAGAGAAAGATTAGAATAAAAAAGGACTAATCCTTATAATTAAAGGCCAAAAAACCTATAAAATACTATAAATGAAATATTATAGCGATATATTGACACTATACTCTCTTTTATATAATTTTTAACATTATGGGAGTCACATGAAATCGTAAAAATGTTGGTGGATTTCCCTTTTAATAAATTTAATATATTGAGACTCCTCCTCCATAATAAAAAAGTCACTCACCACTCCCACCAATTCATAAATATAAATACCATTTTATATCCCAAAAAATTAAAAAAAATGCTCCCAAAATCCCTTACTTTTTCATATATTTCTCTCTTCCAGAAAAATCCCTTCAATGTAAGCTCGTTAGGGAAACCAAAAGTAGTTACCCAAATAATAGGTAACATGTTTCTTCTAGATCCATTATTTTATATAAATACTAAACCACCTTAAATATTTATTCCATTATGATATAATAAAATTATTATCATAAATATACATAGTTTTTTTTAATTTAAGGGTTCATCCTATACTTACACACACTTCTACATAATGAGTAATTAACATACCATTCCTGTGTACCGTGAACTACCTCCACACAAAATGATGTTGTTTGGTTTTTCATTATAAAACTCATGGTTGGGAATTATGAAGGAAAACTATTTTTATATGAAATTTAGGATATTTATAATTTAGTTAAGATTCTATAATTATTAAAAAAACATTATTTCATTATTTCTATTTTTTAAAATATGATAACTCTGTTTTTGGATGTGTGGACTACCACATCCTCGAAGCGATGTGATTCATTCACAAAATAAATGGATTTCATTAAGGATGATTTTTAAAAAACTTATAAGTTATATATGTCATAATAATTCAAATATTCTAAATATAAATATTGATAATTATATTTCATTTAATTTATTTCTTGGAATACGATAATAATATGGAAACAATGTTCATGATTACGTACTTCCTACAATCACTATTAATTGTGTATTCCATTTCATAATTATATATTAAATAGATTATTATAAATATTTTAATATAAAATATTTATTATAGTTATATTATTTTTCATATTATTTAATATTTTAATCAATATCAAAGAAATAGTATCACAAATAGAAATTAAAAACATATACAAAAAATAAAATTGATATTATCCGAAATTTTAAATTTACATTGAATTGTCTGTAATTGTGTAATATAATTTCATAATATAATTATATATCGTATTAAATAAAATAATATGTCTCTATGGAATATTTTTTTCAAACATATATTTATTATTCATTAGTTTTGAATCTGTAAAAATAAATTCAATACATTAGGTATGTGTTTTCATATTTAAATTTTATTATCGAAAGGAATCTAACCATGTTGACCTCAATTTTTTAATATGATTCATATACAATAAATGGATTTATTCTGAGATTCATATAATTAAATTAATTTGTATATATATATCCATTTTATGAAATTTCTATCATGGTGATTATGTTAAAAAATTTACAAAATTGTTAATGTAAATTTGACTAAATTTTCCTTCTTTATGGAACATGTTTTGACATGAATATATATTATTGTACGAGGAGAATATAGTGCCCTTTAAAATTATATATCATTAATAATCTTCTTTCAATTATTTTTTATGTTTCATGAAATTTCATCTTCTTACATGCATATTATGCTTCAAAATAACCATGTGGTTAGAATTTATAATGACAATATCATCATTTATCTGGATTTTTATGATTATGTTATCATCGATGAATCCATAGTATCCATCATTGAAGTACAATATTTAATTTTCTTATGAACTAAATATTCCAGATATCTTAAAGTGTCAGTAACAATTTTCCACTATTTGGTACTTAAAATAATTATGATTGTTTTTTAAAAAATCATCTTTATCTCTATATTCTATCAAAAATATTTATTCCTTCAAAATAATGTTTTATCAGAAAAATAGAAAATGTTCCTCTATTATACAATTATTTTTTAAGGATATTTTTACCTGTGCAATAACTTTTAATGAAAAGGGATTTCAAAAAAGTTGTATTCTTCTCATTTTCCATTCAAGTAACTTTGTTAATATTTTTTATAGTGAAAAGGGATAATTCAACATGTATGGATTTATCCACTATCATAATTGTACATCCCTTAAGACTTCATTATAATGTTTAGAAGATTATTTCACATATATATTCTCTATTATTCTATAATATAAAATTTTTAATGTGATTTTCAATGAAAATTTTTTCAAAAAAATCATTTATAAAAAGAATTTTATTATTTTCACAGGTTATTTTATATTCTATCAAAAAAATATTTTCAATGAAAATTATTTAAATAATTACTATGATTATTTTATAATTTTTCAATGTATTTTTTGAGAAAATCATTTGAATTTATTTTAATATTCCTTTTCAAATAAAGGTTTATAAAAATGTTTCTCATGAAACTTATATAAGTATTTGAAAAAACCATTATCAAAATATATTCATGATTATTTTTGATGTTTTAAGAGAGAAAGGATTAGAGGATTTTTAAAATATTATTTTATATGTTATCAAGGAAAATGGTTTTCAAAATATAATATTTTTAAACAATAATTTTTCAATCATGAAATTATATTTTCCTTGAGAAATGTTTTTAGAGTATATTTAAAAAAATTATTTTCCACATAAAATGACATTTTGTGGGGTTGATCATTCCTTTTATAGAAAATGATTTAATTTTTTCATTCTTTTTATTTCATTGAATGGTTTAATTTTTGCTGAAACATATTTGTGAATCTTTTTTATCTTTTACAAGATGTAATTTAATGAAACTCGTTACTTTTTCATAGGTTATAGATTTATAAAACCCATTTAATATCTTGGGTTATATATTTATGAATCCCACTTCATTTCACAATTTATTCATTGATGTAATGATTTTGAAACCTATCTACCTTAGATATGTTTAGATATTATTACATTTTTATGATACCCATATTACTTCATTGGTTTTTATATGATGAATGATTATGATCTAGTATCAAATGTATGTATGATTTCATTATGAGATGGGTGAGACCTATATCTCCTTCCAATTAATTGGGTAAAGATTTATTTCTTTTTAAATACACATGAATTGAATGGGGAGTAAACGTTGTTCCTAAATGAAAAATTTCTATTAAGATGGTCATGATAGTGAAAATTTACTATTAAGATGGTCACAATTGTCAACCATGACAACCAGGATAGTATGGGGACTGAAATCAATCACCTATGATAACTATGGTAATAATTCCTTGACTACAATGTAAATGATTTTATATACTTATTTGTATTCTTCAATTCCATTACTTATTCTGATGTTATGAATTCAAGGATTATGATATTTATTTCCTTAATATTTGTGTCTTTAAAAATACAAATATTTCTTACATGACTAATATATATGATATTTGATATGTAGGGTATGATCTTCAAATGTTACTATCATATTAACATACACTTATTCACTTGTTATACTTATATATCTCCTTTTTTCCCATACATTGAATCCATGTTGGCCCATTTAATATATTCCCTTTCCAGAGCTTATGATGAAGGGTTTTCTGTATAAGTACTAAATGGGAAGATCATTATGAGAAGAATTGAATATATTTCACCATGTCAGAATATTTCGTTCTATAATTCTAATGAAATAAAAATATTTTGATCTACATGCTTATATTTTTGTAATTTTATAAATATTTATTTAAAATTTTCAATATCCATGTTTGTTAATAATATGGTGTTATTATTGGCATCAAAAAAAGATAATACTCATACATTCAAAACTATGATTAAAAAACGTTAGTGAGTCTCCTATAGATATTTATAATTATATTTCTATGGATTTCTCTCTAGATTATAATATTTTTTCATAGGAAGGTGTCCTAAGTTTGGTATTATATAAATTATTTTTCATGATTATGTGGTTTTTTTCTATGATAAGTGATTATCACACAATTATTTCAAGTTTTACAAAATTGGTAGAACCAGAAAGAGCTCAGTTAATGTTAAATTTGATTGAACATTTTATGTTGAGAAGTGAAATGGGATGACCACGGGAGTAAAAGATGTAACAATCATTTTTAATTGGTTTTCTAGAAACATTATTTAGAATTTGTACCTTAAACAACTATCAAACTCACCAAATAAGATAATAAGGGTGTTCACTGAGAGTTTGGATAATGAAGGCCATCATGGAATGAATATTCTATTTCTATAATTTCATGAATGTGAAAATAATTACCAAATTCAATTTCGTAAAGGGATAAAAAGATTTCTTGAATGAGGAAAATACAGAGAAAAGGAAGGTAACATCAATTGTAACAATTAATAGTTTGGTTAATGCAATTGATTGGAATATTGGCCTCCCATAAGTACCATAAATGTTTAAAAGTTTTAAATGTGTAATGATTGGTCATTTTGAAAATTTATGTCTCAATTGGAATTCTCATGACGAGAATCAACAAGGGGGTAGGAGTAATGGTTATATTTTCGATGATGATGATATTATAGGTTAAATGTTAATGTAAAATGGAATTATGTAATAGTATGAGGTATCATTGTTAATTTCATAATGATGAAGTCGAATAATAAAAGTGTAAATTTATTTGGATTCACGAATTATGAATTTTTACATATATATGGAATTTATATATTAAGTTTCTTCAATAATTATTTATAAGAATATGTTGAATGATACTGATGGACTAGAAATGTAATTTAATAACAAGGTTTTGTTCATGATAATCAATTGACAAGGGAAATATATCCCCAAATATATTCCTACAATTGTGATAATTATGTTTTAATAATTGTGTTTTGGATATGAATATGTAAAATGGATAGTAACAATTAACATAGACCTGTTGTAGTATTGGATTAAAAAGTAGTTGTTCAATCATTGGTGATGTTTAAAGCATTTTTTGTGATAAATTAAAATTTATAATAATATTTGGAATAATGCAACATGCATATTTTAAATAAGGTTTTATTTAATTCATGTTATTAACATGTTTCAAGAGAATACATGATGATGTTAATCACAAGATAGGTCTTCCACAAATAAGAGATACCCTCTTATTTTTGGGGGATCAAGGATAAGATGTTTTTGAGAAATTTGTTAACCTTAATGACAACATTTTTTACCCTTTTTCAAAGGGGTTTAATGTTTAACCATTTATGGAATGGTTTATGATAGAAATTGGATCAGTTTTTAAGCGGTAAACTATTATCTCACCATATAAGAATTTATGAATATTGGATAACATGTAGAAATGTTTTATTGTGACAACTAATGATATATGGAATCACATATCATTCTATTCATGGATCTCCTGATCTTTTAATTATTTTAGAATGTCAAATTCACCATCATGTAATGGAATAAGAGATTAAGTGGAAATTGATCAAGGCACAATAAATATTTTTGTTGTCCTGAAATCATTTTAGTTTATCTTTTATTGACAATTATTCCACATTAAGAAAACTGTTCTAGAAATTAAAATTTTCATGTTATCATCAATTTTTAGGACATCAATGAAATTTTTCTAGAATCATTGAGTTAATACTTATTGATTGTATACATTCTCATAACAATTTCATCTATAAATTTACATCAATACTTTTATGGTCAGATTTCCCTGGAAAGTCCGTGTTTTCAGTTTCATCATATGTTCACCTAAGTGAAAACATAGTTATGTGTAACATTAGATAGCCATAATGTATTCTTCATTTCTCTTTAAAGAAATTTAATGTATTTATATTATTTATTTCTATTTTATGGAAGGAACATTACATTATTAATCCTTTGATAATGCAAATGAATTTAGAGGGAAAATGAATTTTAAGGGGGGTATAATTTAATAACTCAGGATTTTGTGAATTTATTTTTGAAATATTTTTTTTGTTTTTTATTTCACATAACACTCAATATTACTTATGAAAGAAATATATTTTAATGTAATTTCATTAAACACTATGTTAAGATTTCAATACTTACTGCACTTATATTATCTTGGGGTATACATTGAACAATTTTTGGATTGTGTTATTAACCATGTTCACTTCCTTCAATTTATTTCATTACATGAAATCTAAATTTTTTCCTAACTATAAAATATTATTACTATTATTTTTTAAAAATTATTATATCCACTACCAATAAATTAGAATAGATGTTATGATAAAGAATAAATAAATTGGGTAAATATTATTTTAACATGTATATAAATGGTTACCATTAAATCAATTAGTTAGAAAAAAATGTGATAACTATTCGAAATTAAAACAAATCTTTTCAATATAAACTATTTCTCTATGAAAAAATACCATTATAACATAATAATTTAGTCAAACCACTTTTGATTATTGTTTTAAATAGAATTTTTATAATATATATTTAAACCGTAATTTTAACACTGATACAATATATACTATGGGAATAAGATAATAATAAATCAATTTTTATAAATAAAATTTTGTAGTATTCAAAATGGGTATTTTATCACCTTTTAAAAGATAAATAAATGTAAATATGATTCATTTGATATTTATATTTTCTATTTGAAATAATTTATTCCATTTTTCAAATCAGATTATCAAAATTTAATCTGGCTGAATTGTTTTTCCAGAGACATTTCTTTTTTTTAAAAAATAATGAATCAAACTATAATATTAATTAAAAATAATTATTCATGTAATTTATTTATATTGTTAATTGTATTTTTTTAATCTTAATTAGATAAATTATACATAAATTAATAAAAAAAATTTAATTGCAACTAGTCTCACAATGAAATTGGATATGAAAACATTTCAATATTTTATACCATTTCGCCTAAAAAACATTCATTATCGTTCTGTTTGTGAGATTAATTTTAATTTAATTTATCTGAAATATGTGATAAAAAATTTAAAATTTGTATTACATAATTTGAAAAATAATAAATTATAAGGTATAATATGGTAAAATACGTTTTTGAATTATAATATTAGTGAATGTGATTAGAATTAATTAAAGTAATTAAAATAAAAATTATTTTAACAAAGGTCTAAACATAAATATTAAATGCCAAAATGACCAATAAAAAATTACAAAACATTTTTAATGTCCAATATATTATATATCCTGCACAAAATCTAATTTGGAGACTTATTTGATCAAAATTACATGGGAAAACTATGGTGGAGTTCCCATTTAAAAAATCTACCAGAATGTCAATCCTCCTCCACTATAAAAAGGCACTCACCCCTCCCATATATTTAAACATATAAATACTTTTTAATATCCAAAAATATTTTTTATAATCTCCCAACATATATATCTATATCCCATAATCATACCTTTTGGAATAAATCTATCCAATGAAACCCTTTATTGATAACCAAACCGAGTTACCCAAGGGAGAGGTAACATCCTTCCTCAAGTTCCACTGTTTTGCATTCAATTTACACCACATTAATTCATATTATTACATTATTATATAATATAATCACAATAATAATTATAGTGATATTTTTTAATCTAATTTTATGACCCACACTAACACATAATTCTGTTTAATGGGTAATAAACTTACAGTTCTTGTATACGATGAACTATTGCCTTGCGAAATGATGTTCCCCATTTTTATCCATTAACAACTCTCAATGTTGGGAATTATGATAGAAACTATATTATATATATATATATATATATGATATTTATGATTTCATTTTAATCTGGAATTATTATCTAAAATATACCATCATGATTTCAATTTTTGTGTGAATATGATAACATCTTTTGTAGGCGTGTGGACTACCGACTTCTCAAAGTGATTTTATTTCTTAACACATTACATGGAATTTATTAAATATGGGTTTAGTGAGATTATATAATATATATGACAAAATAATTAAAATTTAATTATTTTATATATATAGACATTTATTAACTTTACTTTCCTTCATTCAATAAGATAATAAAACGAAAACATTGTTCACTCATATGTACGACCAACCATCCCCATGAATGGTGTTTCAATTTAATAATTATATAATTGAAAATTTATTTTAAATAATTATATATTTAATTTATATTATACATATAACATAACTTACATCCTTTAAAAATTTAAATCATTATCTATTTAATATTATCATGAATAACAAGTCAAAACCTAAATGAAACAAAATGTGGATATTACCCAAAACATTATTTATCATAAAATTATTAAAAATAGGGTAATATAAATTCATACAAAAATAATATATGACATTATATATAATGATATGTGTTTTTGGATTATTTAAAATAAACTCATATTTATTATACATGATGTTTGAATGTGTACGAAGATAGTCATCACTTAAGGTATGGGTGTTCTCATCACACTTTTATTTTCTATGATATAGAAGCCATGTTCAACTAAAATATTTTTTAGGGGGTGTATATAATTCCAATAGATTTATTAAATTAATTATATACATATATTAATATTTTTTACATATTAATTTTATGACCTTATTTTATGGGGTTTACATTTGAAAAGTTACCAGATTTGTAAATACATTTTGTCTCAATTTTCTTTCATTTTAAAATATTCCCATTCATGAAATATATTTTTCTACGATTTGAAAAAAATTCCATTTGAATTGTCATGAAATTAATATACATATTCAAATGATATTTTATGCTTCCTGTAATTCCACCATCCCTCATTAGTAGTACAATTTAATGTTACCAAGGGGTAAGAGTTTTTTGAAACAATGACATCATTTGTCAGGATTGTTTTTTATTATGATTTCATAGATAAAAATTATGATACATAATTCAAGAATAAATGTTAATTTTTGTATAATATTACTAATAATGATATATTGAAATTTCATTGAAAATTATCAACTCTTTTATAGTTATGTTAAAAAAGAATTTATTTTTATAAAAATCAGACATTATCTCAATCTTTGGATGGTAATCTTTGTTCCATAAAAATAATTATTTATAAAAAAATTATATTGTGTTGTAGTTTTATCCTATTATAATTAAAAGATATTTATACTTATATTCATATTTTAAACTAATTTTTTTTATTAAAAGGGATCTTCTGGTCATTTTCCAATTGAGGCTCTATTCAAAACATTTTATGGTGAAAATGTAATGTTCGACGAGTATGTATTTATCCACCATAATGACTATACTTCATTGAAGCATATTTTATAATTTTAAAAAATTATTTCTTAAAAAAAATTCTTTCTTCATATTCTATAAATTGTTTGTTTTTAAATTAATTTTAAATGGTAATTGTTTTTAAAAATGGTCTTAGGATAAAAAATTGTCTTAATGATTTTTGAATCTTCATTTAATTGTTTTAAAAAATATAATTTCAATGCAATGGATTAAAATTATATTAAATATTAATTTTTATGTTTTAAAACTATTTTCAATGAATATGTTTTTCTTTTTTTCAATCTTCTTTTTAAATAAATTGTTTTGAAAAATGTTTTCAAACATTTTTTATATTTTTTTAAATAAAGTTTTTTCAATAAAAATTAATAATATTTTATATGTTTTAATGGAAAAAAGTATTTCAAAAAATTTTCATGATTATATTAAATTTTTCCAGGGAAAATATTTTTCAAAAGGCTTTATTTTTTAAAAATATTTCTTATAAAAAATGTTTATTTTCTTCATGAAATGTTATTAAAGGATTTTTCAAAATTATTTTATATATAAGATAACATCCATTATTGTTACTCATTATATTTTCGGAAATTATCCAAAGGTTACATTCAAATTATTTCTTTGAGTGGTTTAAATTATTATTGAATATGTTAATGAAACTAGTTTCACATTCATGGGATATATGTTTATGATACCTATTCATATTTCTTGTGATATATGTTTATGAAACCCGTTTGTTTTTATGGGGTTAAATGTTTATGAAACTCACTTTATTTCACATGTTAGTTTTTGATGAAATTATTATAGAACACATATCTTTTTCAAATTCTATGATATGATATACATTTTATTTCATTGGTTTAGAACCAATAACTTTTTTATTTTATGAAATAATACATATTAGTGAATTAATTACGAGATGGGTGGGACATATGTATATATTTAATTAGTAGGGTAATGATTTATATCTCATGGATAGACATAGATGGAGTAGAGATTAATATTGATACACTAAATTACATGATCATTTAATATTGACTTGGGTTTCAACCATTGCAAATAATATGGTCATGGGAGTAAACCATGACTACCATGATTGTGTGGGGAGTAAACCAATACTACTAATATTTCATTGGAAGTGTTTCCTTTAATAATATTGAAATAATTTTATATTGTTATGTTTTTACAATAATTATGTTTGTTATTACTATGTTATGTTTTCATGGATTATGATATTTATTTAATTATGTCTCATTTTATATGAATTACCAATATTTTTTCCATGAATCATGTTTATGATATTTGATATACATGGTACGATAATGAAATAATATTCACATGATCACATACCCCTGTGGTCATGTATATATTATATATCTATTTTTCTTACACATAATAATAATCTAAGATCAATCATTTATTATGTTTCATTTACCAAGGTTATGAATAACTTTTTCTATGTGTTATTAATTAAGGGGAATATATATATGTGGGAAACATTAAAAATATTTAACCATGTTAAAATATTTTGTTCTACATTTCAAGGACACTATACTATTATGGTCGTAGAGATTTTATTTTTATAATGTTCTAAATAGTATAATAAAATTATTTAGTATACATTTTTGTTAAACCTAATTAATTAAAATAATTTAATGGTATTTGAATGAGGTGGAAGAAGAAATAAAATAAAGACACTAAGTAAATAATGGGGCCTCTTCTTTGGGTATCCTTCTTAGGTATGCACCAAAATCCAACATAAGATGGATTTATGATAAAATAATCGAATTTAGGTCATGGATAGGTAATTAAGAGTAATATTTTGTATGTTATATTATGATATAATAAGATTTTAAGAGTTTAATAGGAGAGGATAGTGATGTCCCATTATATATGATGTGATTATTACACTTGTAATTTTTTAAAATAAAAATATGTAACCACATTAATAAAAAAAAGGGTTAATAATAGTCCATTGTAGAAACCGATACATTATAATGATTATATATGGACATAAAAAATGTCCCATATATTTTTTTATGACATTTAAACCCTTACCTTTGAGTTTACTCCTCAATTAAATCTTATTTTTACCTTAATTGTGATAATTAATTTTTACTTCGTTCACTATTTATTATGATCATAAATTATGTTTAAATTTTTAGATAATATAAATAATTCTGATTAAAAATATTTAATCCATTTTCAAAAATTCAATTTTACAGAACCATAAAAATGAAATTTATATTAAAACTGAAAAATTGCATTAAAATAGGGTTTCAAAGAAGTGTATATTTCAAGAAAATGAAGATTTTAAATTTTATAATAGATTATTTATAATAATTGGATTAATATAATATAATATTTAATGATATATAAAATATAAATTTCATTCAAATCCTTTCTTTAGAGGTGTAATTATATTTTATTAAAATATTAGAACATTAAGTCAATTAAACACTTTTCAGAAAAAATAACATTGTATACCCAAATATAATCTTATACTAAAATCCAATATGAAGTTGATTAAAAATAAAAAATCGGTTTAAAATATAAATAAATAAAAACTATATTACATGAAATTATATTCCAAACATATTGGGACTATTAAATTATATAATTTATTAAAATGAAATGGATTTTTTACAATAAAATGTATTTTCACTACCCTATGAAGAATCAATATTTTTTGAAAATTGAAAAAAAATTCATTCTTATGTTAAATTTTATGAATTGATTTAAAAAAACAACTCATTCAAATTAAGGTTATATAATTGATAAATTAACCTTTTATATTAATCCTTCTAAGAAAAGAATTTTACTAAAGTAGTTTCCATTTTAATCTGAAAAATACATTTTATTTTTATAATTATTATAACAAAATAATTCCTAAAAATATTAATTAATGTAATTTATTATATAGTTAACTAGTTTGTTAAATCTTTACCATACTTCCTATTTGTTAATTTTTCAAAAATATTAATGTTATAACTGTAGTGACTAGATCTTAAATTATTAGAGAAAATTCTCTAGGGAATGATTATTTTGTCAAAATAATAATACATTAACTATTAAAATAATTGTATCTAAAAACTATTTTATTCATGATTTGGGTAATTATGGTTGATAAATATGTAAATTAAATTATTTGAATTTTTAATCTAGTAAATATATTGAAAAACAAACTAGAACCAAATAAAAAAGTAAATGTAGAAGGTAAAAAAAAAGTAACATTGAAATAATTATAACAAATGAATGTGTAGAGGTGATGGAAATCTTAAAAAAAGGATTAGGTGAATTAATTAGTATGAATATAAATTAAATTTGATATTTTATAAAAAATTAATGGATATAAGTGAACTAGAAAAAAAATAAATTAAAATAGTTATTGACTCTTTCATAAGGTTTAATTATTTTATTTCTATCACTATATAAATGAAGTGAGTATAAAAACATTAATGTAATTTTGTGATAAATATAGCTCATAAAAATATAATTAGTTTTAATATCTTTAGATTATTTATGATTGCTAATAAATACCATCATAATGATAAAAAACATTGTTTTCAAATGAAGTATTTTATTAACTGATCATAATGCTTAAAATACAGTAATATTATTCCATATATTTATGATTTTATTAAGAATATATGTTAATTAAGAATATAAAATGAGATATAAAATGAAAGGAACACATATCTATACATCTAATTAATCCCTCATATTTCTATTTGTGTTTTAGTTGGCATTGAAATGATGATAAATTCAAACAAGAATATAAATCTATCATAATTTATCTTGTCATCAATAAATAAAGGATAAAACAAGGAAATGAAATAATATAGGATTAAAAATAAAAAACAATAATTAAAACATAAATATAATATTGAATATTATTTAACTCAATTAACACCATCCCTTAAAATTTTAACCACTATAATTTCTCTAAACTACAACATTCATTAATGCCTATTACATCTAGCCTGGTCCAATACACCATTTGAGTAACTATATCTCATTAAAATGATACACTTATGTCCAAAAATTTCCATGTTTTAAAAAATTAAAAAAATATCATACTCTAAAACCCATGTTGTAGATAACACCTCTTGTCAAATCATTGGTCTAAAAATGGTGATGGAGTCTATATATCATATTCTTAATTGTAAATCAAGAAAAATTCCTTAGATAGAATGAAATACACCCTCAAGAGTCAATATTATACTCTATGAAAGGTGAATCAATACACAAATTATTACTTGATTCAATTCATCCCAACAAGATTGGAAATCAATATTGATGTTTTATATTGTCTTTTCTTAAAAAAATTTATAACTCTATATGTCATTATTTTAAAATGGGAAAGTGAGGGATGACATGGAAATTTATTTACATTATCCTTATCAATAACTATCCTAGATTATATAAGTTATAAATTAATATTTTTATTATAATTAAAAAGATATATGGTATATTAAAAAGTAAAACACCATGGTTTAAATAACTACATAGAATCATAAATTATACAATGACTCTATAAAGTCATATAAGGTCTTAATTAATATAAAACTACTAGAAAATTCATATATCATTCTTAAAACATGAAATTTTATGATTTCATAAGATATATGATATATGAAAATTAATATGGTACAAATAAAAGTTACACTAAGGTTGGTAATAATAAAACATGATAGGTTAAAAGCCTATTGGAAAAGGAAAAGTCATACATAAATGGGAATTTTCCAATTTTCTGCAAATATTCAAAGGTTAGAATTATTAAATGATGAAACAAAAATTTTATAATATAAACATGTAAAATTGAAAGATTTAATTTCAAAATCTAAAATCAATTTAAAAAAAATCAAAATGATATTTCAATTAATTTATCATGTAAAATACACAATCTGTTTAATTTATAATTATAATAGAAATATAAAATGAGATTTTCATGAATTTATAAAAAAAAATTATTCACATAAGAATTCAATTAAAATATCAATTGAAAATTAGAGGTATATAATAATTTTATTATAAAATCTCAATTTGGAATTAAAAACATAATTAATTACCCAAGATAGATGTGTTTAACATTTATAAAACAAATTCCACATAAAATTATTCCAGAAATAATTTATTACATGTCATTATAAAATCCATTTCTATAATTAATTGGATTACAATTAATAATAATAGTGATTAATATGCATTGGAAAATTAGATGAGATATTCCAAAATGTTCCCCCATAGATATTCTATTTTGTTATTATGTATGATTTCTATTCTCAAATGAATTTTTTTAATAAAAAAATGGTTTTGGATTTACAATTATTATTGAATATAAATATTTTAAAAGTATTTAAGATTACTTATCTTTATATTCAATTATTCCTTTGAATTTCACATTTTCACCATGCTTAATAAGTGAACATAATTTACACAATGAATAAATGGATATAACTAAATATATTAGGGATTTCAATATTTAGTTGGAATCATAATCAACTCATGAAATGATTTTATATTATGTATAAAAATATTTATATAGAATTATGAGTTCATTTACAACCATATTGATTGAAAATTTATTATTTTGAATCTATTAAAGAATTAATAATCCATATAATATTATAATACACGTCCAAAAAATTTTAAACATCAATTTTAATATTGAAATTAAAATTTGATACATTGTTGAATCCATTTTTTAATAGTAATTATTAAACGATAAATGTAATAAGTCATTCCTGAAATTCACTAAGTATTTTCATCCAATAATAATGAATACTACTAAAAAAGATAATATTTAAAAAATTTAATGTTTTAGGATGTGATCTCAATAAAATAAAATTTAACCAATTTTAATCATACATCTTCCCACATATAGAAAATATTATCTCCAATTTTGAATATCAAGATTGGAAACCATTTAAATTAATTTATTTCCAAATAATACACAACTCCAATGTTCAAAAAGTATTATTAATGGTATCAATGAAGATAAAAGATAAGGCACCAATTATTTCCTATGGTTTCAAATTATATATTTTGAAATGTATACTCATTTTCTCCTAGAAAATACACAAGAACTTTTTAAATCATTTAAAAATAACATGGTGAGCATTAGTTGTAACAGTATGATTTATTTTTTATAATAATTTATTAAATTATGAAGTATTTTTTCCAATATTTTTTGTGATAATTTCTTATTTTAGGATTTTTCTGAAATTATTTTCAATGAAAAATAATTATGAAAGAATAAAAGGCTTCAATGAAAACACAGATTTAGAATAAAATCATTTCAAGTCGATATCAACCAGTAATCAACAAAACATCTTGAAAATTTACCCACAACCTAATTAATTATTATCAAGGAGTATAATTTAAAAACTTTTAATAAATCTATATATTCATAACATTAATACTGAAGCATGTTGTGAGATTTAGAAATATAAATTTTAGGGATGACTGAAAAATAATACCGACATGGTTAATGTTGTTGTTCTTTATGAATATACCCAAAATTTATCTCATTTATGCCTATAAATTAATGTGGTCTTCTTATTAAACCAAATAAAATAAGATTCAATATGATAAACTATATTCAACATTATAAAAAAATACAAAACAACGTAAAATGTAGAGAATGTTATAGAAAAACTCCAGGATATTTTTTATTCCTGTTTAAAGGAAGGTAAGATGTGATAACTATAATCCATGGTAAAATTGAGGGCAACATGATAACTGGGTGATTGAAATTTATTTGAAAATATAAAAAATAAACCACTGAAAATTTATGGGTTTCCTCTCATGTGGTGATATATTTAATATATTAAACTGGAGTTCCTAATTAAAATTTCTAACCATGATCAAAAAGGAGAGTGATTTGTTATGGGTATAAATTTCGTTAATTTTTTAATAGAAATCAGTAATAACAATATGAACTTCCAAAACACTAGCATCAGGTAAATACCTTTTATAATCATATTGGACTAATAGTTTATATTTTTTTACTACTATTTTTATGTCATGTCAGGACTAAAGTGACCCCAAAAAATTAATAAAATCATAGAAGAACAACCAAAGTCATGAGAAAATATCAAATAAATTTCTAACAAAATTTATTTTACATAAACAGTAAATAACATGTTTAGAAAATAATTGAATCATTCTCAACATTTTCCAAAAAGATAAAATCATGAAGATTATCTAACACCAACTGAATGAGGAAAAATTTATGACTAATAAGGTATCTTTTAGAATAATTTGATGACTAAAATTAATTCTAATTCTTAAAAATTCATTGGATATTAATATTCATACTATCATGAATAATATGTGAGTGGTTTTGATGAAGTAAAATCTATCCATATTGAAAAAATTTATATTTATCAATTGAAGAGAATACTAATGAATATTTCTAAACACTTATAATTTTTTTATAAGCCATATTAGATGAATATAAATTAAAAATAGATTAAATGAAATCAATATAAATTATATTTATCTATGGATACTTGTATGATCCCCGATAATGGATTTCATAAAAAATAGTTAGTTTTTATTATTTTCATACATAAAGAATAATGTTTTCAAAATAACAGATTTGTTCAAATTTATTTACTTAATTATAAAACAAATCCTTATAAATCATCTTTAAATCCTACATAACCATTCTATTTATTGGGTAGATTCTTATTCTGTTTGATTAACCCAAAAATATTCAATAACAGAACTCTGAATTATTTATAAAAAAATGTCCTTGGTTATCCTTTCTTGGTTTATCTCAAACAATATCTTTTTTATTTAATAATCAACTAGATACTCACAAAAATTGTGGATTTCATAAAAAATAATGCAATTCATGATCATCCCTAACATGAAAATCCATTTATCCCTTTGATATATCAATTATAGTTCCACAAATAGCTTTGAATATAATGAAAAATATTATTGGAACATTATTCTCACACTCCATTTCAAGAACTAGGGAATTAATGGGAAATGTAAACATCTATATATTAACATATATGTAATTACACCTTCTAATATGTTGAGTAATATATATTTCTATTAGATTTAGTGAAATATAAGTTTTCCTCAACAACACATGATCTAATTTAAAAAAAAAGTATGATATATTATTGACCATAGATGTTAGGTCACATATGAAATTTATTGGGTGGTTTTTCTAAGTTCATTTTGTAAGGTGGAATTGATATATCAGTATATGAATTGTCTTTGATTTATATAATCAATTAATTGTGTTACAATCAACTTAGATAGATCATTTTTACATGTTATCATGAACTAAAGTTCTATTATTCGAAACAATTGAGGATTATTAGTCCGGGAACATTCTACCTTTAATCGATATATAAACACTTTTCAATATTAATTTCTGGAAATGTTGACTTTTATTTCTATTTTTCCATAGAATAATATTGTTCACTTCTGATTGGATTCATATTTATCTATTATAGTCAAATGTTTTTTCATTCCATATCAATTTGTGCATGTCTAATATCATCAAATAATGAACATGAATGATTCATTTGGATATAGATTTTATACACAACCAGGGTTTGGTGAATATGGAAGAATATATTCTTTCCTATAATGGTAAAAATGTGGATATATTACTCAATTATTTTATCAATGACTAGTCACCATTATATTATAATATTATTTTTCATGGGTATTCAATGGGCATTTGTCACTTCAATCCTCCTAAATTTTATATATTCCCAATTTTATTATTATGTAATAAAAATCATCAATTTTCACACAATTAGATCAATTAATAATTTTTAGGTATTATTCATATGGATTGATAAAAGGAAAATTTTAGAAAAAAAGGACATCATCATCTTAAAGAAATTTAGATAATCTATTTCATCATCAATTGGATTAACTTTTTGTGGGATGGGAATTTGAGGGGAAAACATTTTTAAAATTGGTTATTCCAACTCTTTTTCGTCACTCTAATGTTACATCATATCTTTATTATATAATATCCATTTCATATTATTAATTTATTTTTCACTATAATTAATTATAATAATAATTATTTATCATACCCCTTATATTAGTAACAACTATAACTTTTACTTTGGGGTTAATCTTTGTTTAACTGGGGATATTTATTCAGTCAAATAAAAAAATATTCCCTTTATATTTTTAACATTTATAGTTATAGATTATTTGTTCATGAAGATGGAATAGTTTTGGAGAAGCCAATTTCCCCAGAAATTCAGTTCATCAATCTATTTAACTACCATTTATAATTCGAAGAATAATCGTTATATTGATTTGGGAACGGTAGACATAGTTTTTCTAAGATGCCATTGGAAAAAAATATAAATAGACATTATTCACCCAATCATGGTTAGAATGATTTTTTTACCGTTGTTTTAATTTTTTGATCATGGATCCCTACAAGATATTATACTGATTAGTTTTCTAAAATCCACAATTCCTATGGATTCAAAATACATTAGATTTTATAAATGTGAATTCCAAAATAACTAAATCTTTTAAAAAATAATTTCAGTTCAAAATACTAGAGGTCGAAACCCCAGATACTAGGAACAAAATTTAATTCAATATATATTAATAATACTTAGAATGAAAAAACAACCAACTGTCTTAAGATATGGAATGTGATATGAAGTGTAATGGGAATTTACATTCTTAGGTTTATGGAATATATAGTTAGAGAAATTATTAATTAAAGGCATGGGGTTTTAGGGATCAGGTCCTAGTGATTCCCATGATCATGGTGTACACTCTCCGCTTTCCTGTGATAATAATTTTTCGGTGCCATGAATTTTGTATTACTAAAATGATGGGAATCATGAAATCATAGTTAAACATTGAATAATTACTATCCCAATGATCTAGGGAGAATCCTAAATATTTTACTCACACTATTAGGAAATCTAACACTCAATGGAATCAACCATTACCATTATAAATAATGAATGTAAGTACTAAAAATGAAATCATAAAAAAATTAATTTAATCAATCAGTACCCTTTTACTAAAAATCTTATAGCAAACTGACTACCCCTCATGTTATCCATGTCAATTGGAAACCAGAATAAAATAAAAAAAGATCTAAAATACATATAGAACATCCTCCTAAATTCTATAGGTGAAGAATACCTCCATAATTGGATTTCATTTTAAACAAAACCTATTTTTATTATTTAAATATTTACTTATACAAATTTTTATCATTTTTATATCGTCATATTAATTATATATATATATATATTGAAATATACCTACTTTGTCTATGGAACATATAATTTAACTCTAATATTATGCATGGAATCCCAATGTTTTTACTCTCCATGACTAAATCTTCAATCATGTGTTAGAAGATAAGTTGAAAAATAATTATTACACTATTGTTTTTGTTATTCATTGTGTGACTATTTTTTTATGGAATAAATAACCCATCATTTTTTCTAACATTTCATGGTCATTTAGGCTTCAAGATGATAACAATAATCTTTGTATTATGGTATATTTTATGTATCATTGAACAAGTTATATTTATCTTTAAAAAACATTAAATATCCATAATGTAGAGATTAAAATATTCACTAATATATAGTGTTTCTACCTCTCATTTATTTGTAACAAACTAGAACATTGGCATCACTAACTGTACACCATGAATATATTTTTATTCAACCATCAGGTCTTCAGTAAGAATCTCTGCATCACAACATGAAATTGATCATAAAAAATTTATCACCAAAAATTTCTTTTTGATGTTACAACCAAATATCTTCTTAGTATGATGAATCCTCCATTTATGAAATCTAATTTCCCAATAGATTCATTGTGATAACACCACTACTGTGGCACAGACATATATAAAATCAATTCTTTATCACCACCATCAGTCACTTCAGGTTTCAATAATAACATTTCCTCCTTATTATTTCTCCAAATTTCCACATGTCATCCCATATAGATTAAAAGACATCATAGGTGAAGAGTATTCTCTAATCATGCTAATAATCATCACTTATAACAAATTCAAATGGAAAAAACTGTGTGGATTGGCAATCTGAAGAGTAGTTAGTGGTGGTGGGATCTGCGAGGAAGTGGAGATGTGGGATAGAGCTGAGGAAATGTAATATTGATTTGATTTGAATATTGAATTTTTACCATGAGTCTAATATAAATGTGTACATTGGAAAGAAACATTATTATAAAAGAAGAAGTTGGTGAGGCTTTCTAATGAAGCATCCCCGAAATACCCTACCTAGATGCTTTTATCCAGTACCTCCACACATTAGTCCATGACTATCTTCCTTTGATTCCTTGTGTCTAGTTCAAAGCCATTTTTTTAAACTATAAATGAAAATCAAATTTTATCCATAAAATATTCAATAAAAATATTATATATATTTGTTTAATTTTATAATGAATTAAATTCAAAAAAATATTAGAAAAAAATATAATATAATATTAAATTAATTAGGTAAAGAAATAAATATATTATACGATAGTTATATTAAAATGGAAAAATATATTTGCATAAAATACCAATATCAATTCCCTTACACAATATATATATATCCTTAAGAATTTATTCAGAATATTATCACAAATGATATCTAGGAAAATAATATTAAAAAAAGTAAAAATATAATATAATTATGAATGGGGAGATAAATTTTCATGATTTTAATAAGAAAATATCTTCAAATATTAAATTACCAAAAAAAATTATTTTATTCCTTCTTATTTTGAAATTAATGATTGTTCTCCTAACATCCAATCAATAATCATAATTTATTTTTACTTAGAATTCATATTGATGATCCACCACACATTAGGTTTTCTCTCTAATCACTCAAGGGAATCATTTCTCTACAATATTCATCATACATTATTGAAATCATATTTACCATATTCTAGAAATGGATCTCAAATATATTTCTCTTAGAAAAGATATGGAATTTAATCTTGAGGGCTTCAACATAAAAATAAATTAACTCTAATACTTATGGTTGATAGGAAATGTTGTGGGAAATAATAATACTAAAATTAATGTTATTCTCTAATGTATCATTTATTATAATCAAAATTAAATCCCAATAAAATACCAATACTATTATATTATCACCCCAATTACCATAAACTCACGAAAAGTGACACAACACAATAACTAAAATTAATGATTCACCATATTGTTGATTTTTTCATATTGGTGAAATATACTCTTCAACAAAATCTAACATCCCTCACCAAAACCACTTATATGTCATAAAAACGTTAATTGTAAAATATATAACAAAATAATAGTTCAAGATATGGGTAATGCTTGACCTATAAAAGATAAAAATAATAATATTCTTTATTATTCATGAGGATGAATAATGGAAAATATGTAATGATCAGGAAACATTCCATATTTCCTGAAAGAGGAAAATCACATATTATCCTCAATGAATCACATCATTTTCAAACAATGAAATCCTCTTACGGACACTAAAAATAATAAATATCATAAAATAGATTAATTGTTGAGTGGGAATGGTGAACTTTTATTCAATATGGATATTTCTAAATAGGTCATTAATTAATTATGTGATATTATATAAATAATTATATATTTTGTTGGTTCTTAATAATTAAAATATTAACAAAATTTCCCATTCATTTTAAAAGTGAATTTATAAAATCCTATCTTTGACATGATTCTATAAAAGTTTTAGAGTAAAACATGCATTTTTTATTTATCATGACATGGTTATTAGAAAGAACAGAAAAATTAGGTCTATAGTCCGCTATTGAGTGAGAATATATTATTGGGTTAATAACTAAATTAATATACAATTATAAAAAATAATAAAAATAATATATTGATCTAATGCATGCTAAATCTAATAAAAATTTCATATAAATAAATAAATTATCCTCTAAAAATAATAATTCATTGAATTTACTCCCCAATTCTTATATATAATAATTCATCTCTCATATTACTAATTTAATATAATAAAAATGTAATATAAATCATGTAATCATGGAAAAATAAGAAATATATATTTCAATGATTAAAAATATTGATAAAATTTATGTTTTCCTTTCCATTTTAGTTTAAACTCATTTTCTTTTTTAAAATATTGTGTTCCAAACTACTGATAAATGAAAAATAGTACTCAATATATATTTACCTATGACTGATAATTTAGTGTATCTCATGTACCACATATCCCCCTATTCATTAAAATGAGAATAAATATTTGAGAAGGAGAAAACCATGTGTTGGATAAATATATAATTTGTTGAAATTTTTTTTCCCATCCACACATGACAAATCTTCTCCTTCTAATCTAATTTTCCATTATTTTTTATATTTTTCATGTCCTTATGAATTTCAATATTTGTTAACACATCTTATTTTTCTTCACTATCTAGATTTAATTATTGATTTTCATGTATTCCATTTTAATATTCATTATATATCCATTAATCTTCAATGGAATTTGATTTATATTCACCTAATTATATATTAAGGAATATAGATATTTAATACCCTAGATATTTTATAGAATTAATTTGTTCAATTTGTGTCTATTATAACCCCATCAAGGATTGACCTTCTTAAATATCCTTTTCCTCCTCTAAACCAACTATGATGACATATACATTATAGAAACAAATTAATCTTTATAAAAAAGGTTATCTATAGACATTAAATCACAATAAATATCTCTCTGAGACTTATACACTATGTCTACACTTACATGGGATTTTCCCATTAATTCTATAATTTATTTTTCAAGAACATTTAAAATTATCTCCAAATCATCACCCAACTCTAAGAAGATGAGCATATGACCATGTTGGATTCACTCATAATTACATGGGTATGGTTATGGGATATAACAATATTTATTCTTTTAGATCTTCTCCTATGTTAATCAAATTAATGCATGAGATGAATGATTTGGATTGAAAATTTGATAGGATCATTCAGAATAAAAATTTTAGTTATCATCATAAAACTAAAATTATCATGTGGAAAATGGGAAAGAAAAAAAAAATATATAATATTTCCTGATGACAAAAAGTGGTATGGGAAATATAATTCATTAATTTTTTTTCAAATGTTATTTAACCGTGTACCTAATTAAGAATCCAGAGGAATCTTTAGTCTACAATAATCTTACATTCCTATGAATTAAAACAATTTTAGAGTGTATTTATGTGATACAAAGAACCACTAAATCTAATGAAATGCTTTAAATGATTGGTAGACCATGATTGATTTCAAGGATACTGGGAAAAACTTATAATCCAAAATATTTTAGTACTATTAGGTTTGAAATTTACACAATATATCCTAAGGGAAATTTTGAGTGATTAAATTAACTACGAATTATCATTCTCAATATAATGAAATAAAAAATTGATGAAAAAATTAATGAAAATCCAAAAATTGAAATAGGTCCAAATAAAACTATTTGGGATGGTAGCCACTATATACTATTCTATGATCACAGTTTATCATGGTCAGGTAAGTTGGATTACGCAGTTATAGTGTTACCAAAAACTATATTTAATAATTTAATAATAACTAACCCAATGGTTATGGTGGAAGTATCACTCTAGATATCACAATAAAAGGACTTGTAACACTCAAATTAAAAGGTGTTTCTCATATTTATGAAAGATATGGAATCAAAATTACCACCTCATAATGTAATTTTCATGAATTAGATGATAAATAAGTGATATAAAAAATGATGAATTTAAAAACCTAACATGAAATCGCAAAAATTAAATTATTTTAAAAAATATATTGAATTAAATTTCAGAACCAAAAATTAACTAACTATATACTAATGTTGTCCATGAGTAGTTTAATAAAAATTAAAAAAGAATAAACCAATAATATATTTCCCCAATATCCTTTTGAAGTTAGTATCTAAATAAGACATGTAATATAGTAATTATTTTTTCATAACATCCATTGTGTTTATTTATCGACCATTATATCAACATTGATTCTTCCATGTATCATTATATACATTCCATATGTCATGGAATATCATTCCTCTTTATATATAGCATATACAACATAAATCAAATAATATTCATGAAATCCATATGAATTGACTCTCTTAAATAAATATTTATTAATGTGTTAAATTAGAAGAAGGTTGAACCTATTATCTAATGTAGTTTTAGTTACTAGAAATGTGGCTTTATATTATAGAACAAATCACTCATATTACTTATCATGTTAATGGGATTCCATAATTTGTGATAAAAACCATTATCTTTTAATTATGATATATTGTGAGTATCATCATGAAATACAACCCCCTTGTATCATCACATTCAATATTAATGATTGCATGAATAAAAAATCATCCAAATATCATTTTTTTACCTCACATATTCCGGGAATGAACGATAAAATTAACGTCATAAACCAAAAAACATGAATATACTTATATTATGTTCTCATTTTTAGAAAAGATACATCTCCATCATGGTATGAATGAATATCTTCAAATATAGAATTCCCTTAGTCAATTATTAATGATACAGACATATCCTTCCAAGGTATGAAACAATATATCGCTCTAATGCATAATTTACCAAAAAATTAATGGAATGAAAAACACTAATGTGGCATTAAATATTTCGACATCAATATATTTCCACCAACATCCATTTATTCTATATTCCCCAGTTTCACCCCTTCCATGTGTTTTTCTCATGATCCCAAAGTCCTTCTATTGAAATTATATCCAATAAGGTGTCGTTAATGGCTCTACATGATCATGGTAGTTGTTATTATTAAGTACTACTGTTCAATATGTGACATGAATATTTTATTAGTGGGGTTGTGATTGATGGCATGGTGTGTAAATAAGGGTAATATATATTATATGGGTTTAGTTCCTTCATTCCCTAATTCCACATGCCTATTGATCTTCAGAATACAATCACACCCATTACAGAAGATCATTCAAAAAGAAGCATTAATATTGAAGATGATTAACCTTCATTAACTTATAAATATATAAATATGGGGGAATTTCTATAGAGATCTAATTTCAAATAAAAAATTAAATTATCATTAAAAAGGAGTTGGACTTCAAATGAAATCGTATTGTTTATAGTAGGGAAATTATATTTAAATGTATCTGAATCTATCTCCATTGTATTTAATTATTGTTTTCATTACCCTATTCTTATTAGATTCAAAATTGAAGCTTATTTCTGATATTTATGGGATGCTTTTCATGATTTGTCATAAATTTTTTTGATGTTTTTTTTGAATAATTTTAGTGTTCAATTTTATGTATCAGGTTCAAATTATTTTTTTCATATCATTGATGGTAAATATATTTTATTTTCTCTTATTTATGATATAATGTTTGGGAATTTAATGGTTCAATTGGGAATGGAATTTTATTGTGGATTAGTTTCTTCCAAACCACTATTTTTGTTATACATTCTTTTAAAATTGTTGATTTCAATGTTTTTTAGGATTCCTTTTCTCTCCTTCATCGTAATATGTTTTGGATATCTAATTATTTTCATTTGAGAAAATCATTTCCATTGATGATATTTTATCAACATTCTTCATTTTTTATTCAGTTTAATAATGTTTTTATTTTTATGTATCTTTTGGACATTTGGTTTTAGAGGTTACATAGTTTTTATAGAGGTTTTTTAATAATTTATTTTTATACTAGGAGTGTTCAATGAATTATCTCTGAAACTATTTTTCTGTCTTTCCCAAATGGTTTTGATCTGATTTGGAGAATATAAAAGCTGTATCAATTTTTTGGACATCTTCTTATATAAGATATTTGTTTTTTACTATTCTATAGATTATGGTCATCCAAATATTGAAGGATGTTTCCAATGTATCTCATATAATAGTTCAATTTTATCAATGGGGTGATGTCATTACAACTTGTTTTTGTTTTCAATATGAAGTGTTAAGTTTGTGTTATGAGAATTATGGAAATAAATATCAATTTCATCACATTGAGAACTATTGATACCAAACAACTTTCATCATTTTAATTTAGACATTGGTAATATTAATAGTGTAAAGATCATTAGTGGATGAATTATATCTTATTTTTTAGGGGAAATGATTATTTTTTGTTCTTGTTTATATGATCATGTTATCTCATTCAATTTCTTGTTGGTGTTATTTCATTACACAATGTGTATTCCTTTTACCTCTTATATTCAACAATAAACGTTTTAAAGGTTTGGTTTGGGTGAAAAATTAATGTCTTATTTATTCTAAAAATTAACTCAATTTATATTACTGTCTTCATAGTCTTCAAAAATAACTTTTCCCTTAAAATTGATTTTTTTTAAATAAATATATAAAAAAATATCAAATTTTTTAAAAAATTATATATAAAATGAAAATAATTTTGGAAAATATCATGTCCAAATTATCTTAGATTTAATTTTTAAATATTTTTCAAAAAAATTAATTTTTATATAAATATTGAATAATATTGATTTTTATTAATAAATTCTATTTAATTTAAGGAATTTACAAAGTCCATTATGTTTTTAAATTATTAAAAATGTAAATTTTGATTAATTATATTATTATCAATATAATTTTTTAAATTTTAAAAAATTATATGTTTTATTTTTACATAAATATTTTTAAATTTAGGAAAACATTTGTTTTAAAATACTAATTTTTTATCACATCTCTATGTTTAATTTTAAATTAAATTACCAAATTCTAAGGAGTTGGTCTTTTAAAAACGTTTTACATATTTGGAATCATAATATTAATATTTTTTAATAATTGAAATATTATTTTTGTTAATAATAAATATTAAAAATAGTTAAATTTAATCAAAATTTTAATAGATAAAATGGGTTTAGGAGGAGATGATCTATAAATATAAGTGTTGAAATGACAAAAAGAATACACATTATAATTTTTAGGGAATATTTAGACTTTATATCATCTAAATTTATATAATTATTCATTTTTGATCCTTTTATCAAAGACATATTCATGGATATATTTGAAAACATTGAAAAAATGACTGTGTTTAACTCACCTCACTTATAAAAGGACACCCACTCTACTCTTCTCTTTAAAAATAAAAAATATACTTTTTACTAAATAAATACATTAATACAATATGAAATAAATTTTTCCCGTCATATAGTCTTTAAATGATTATTTAAACCCTATTTGGAAGTATTTTTGTGAAAACCTAATGAGGTTTTCCAAATACGAGGTATCATTCTTAGTTGTCCGTTTTTTTATTATTTCTTAAAAATACAACATATATTGATTGAATATGATTATATAATTAAAAAAATTATAAACCATATATTTATATGTTATTATGTTAATTTTATAAGGTATATCCATCCCCTCTTTCTTCATAAGTGAAGCGAAACTGTTAATCTTATGTATGGTGGACTACCACCTCAGTAATAGATGTAAATAGTATTCCACAAATTCCTATAAAGGGGGGATATAATTATGTATTTCATGTATTTATATGAAAGTTATGAAATAATTATAATTATGTAATTATAATATCACACTTATCTTCATACCTTCCAATCCATTGAAAAATGATAACGTCTTTCATGGGTACGTATGGACTACCGCCTCCACAGAATGATGTGTTGCATTTTTCATTTAATTTTAGACATGGAAGCTAATAAATATAACATTAATTAATTTAATATAATATATATATATATGATATAAAATTGTTTTAAGGGAGAATTAATATTTACCTTTTTTCCATCTGTTGAAATATGAAATCATCCTTCATCCGAATATACGGAAAACCCTCTCTATGAATGGTGTAATTAATTTTTCTATTAAGAATTTCATAAATAACTATAAATATGTTTATAATTAATTTATATTATGTAAGATCGATATGATACTAATTTTAGTATCAAAATGACGATATAGATTCTCAATATACAAGAGGGGGTGAATTGTATACTTTAAAAATTCAATAAGGAAATTTTGTATTACAAAAATTCACAAAACCTCTATGTTATAAAAACTAGTTTCATTATGGAAATGTCATTTTGGGAATGAGATTCCGGAAATGTAGTTCTAGAAATGAATCTATTTCTACAAACATAACGGATTCTGAAAATGTGATTCCAGAAATGAAACCTAACAAAAGTTAACAACAATGAAGATTCTACCTTAAAAAGGTACAAAATCATATTTAAATAGTGTAAAAGTAAAAAAAGTATAAGATAGTTATTCATTCCTCAACAATCAAAATACAGTTGAAAACAAACATGAAACAGTTCAAGTAAGAAGTATATAAATCTTTTAACCGAAAGATATGTGTTTCAATAAACATTGGATAAAGGTCCCTTGATTTATACATTCAAGAATGTCAGTATTACACAAACCCAGGTAATCCCTCAATCGGAAGATCAGTATATATCTTACTATCCCCCAAGCCTTTGATTTTGAAAAAAAAAACAGAACCTATGTCTTCTAAATCTAGAAGCCCTTGATCATCATGATCAGAGTCTGCACAAAGCAAGTCTGGACATGTTGTTCACACCCGAACAAGTTTTTTTCATCATCCGCATGAAGTGCTGATAGTTGAAAGAGCCTCTCTATCTATAAAAACACATCAACAAC
This sequence comes from Viscum album, assembly GCA_963277665.1. Lineage (NCBI taxonomy): Eukaryota > Viridiplantae > Streptophyta > Magnoliopsida > Santalales > Viscaceae > Viscum > Viscum album. The sequence goes on from OY728122.1 coordinate 606,813,369, forward strand.
ATATTATCTCTATAATCATATAACTATTCATCAATAATAAAAAAGTTATGAGCTCATTCAAATGAGATACTATTAATAGGTACATCTTCAAGGGTTAGCTCCCTCCTCCAACAGTCATATTTTTCCTTTAATTTTGTAAGGACTTGTATACGTGTCACATAAAAAATGGTTAATAAATAAAAAAATGCATGACATCATTTTATAACTCAAACAAGAGTAATTAATAAATACAGTTTCTTAGCTAAAACCATTTTTTCAAATGTAAGGAAAATAGAATTTGGAACCTATGTATGTTAACCATTGGTATCTATAATAAAAGAATATACAGATTCTATTTCTCAGGAATTTTTAATATGAATTTTATAGACATTGGCATCCGAATTCAAAAGAATTCGATGTATAAACATAGACAGTTTGGAATCTGAATTCAGATATTTCGAAGTCTAAACGTAGAAAGTTCATAGTCTAAAATTAGAGGAATTCATAACATGTTCTTTATAATATTTGGAATCTTAATTCGGAGAGTTCTAATTCTGAACATAGAATTATTGGTGTTTTAATTCAGAGAATTCAGAGTCTGAACATAGAAAGGACAGAGTCTGAATTTAGATAATCCGGAACAAGAATTCAGAACCTAAAAACAAAATTCTCTATAAAGAAGTATTTATAGGATCCCAACATTTTAGATGTGAAACCAAATAATATAATTAGAAATAAAATTAGATAGGTTATGATAGGAACAATTAAAAATAGGTAATGATAAATTTTCCTGGTGAAGGAAATTTTTTCGTATCATGTAAAATCATAGGGGAAATGAGATTTTCTTTAATTTAGGGTGTTTGGTATTTTTCAAAACATGAAGGAATGGAAAAGTCATAAGGATAAATTATTAACTCAACAATATCCCCAAACATTAAAAAATGGAAAATTCATATGGAAACTTTATTGAATCAACCATCTCCCCCTTTTTGGAAATCACATACATCCTTACGAAAATGAGAAAATGAATATAAGGACTTGGAAATTTTATGGACTTGTAAATAAAACTTGTCTCCCTAAACACATGAGGAATGGTTAATACGACTAACTCCCCCTTAGACATTGGAAACATTAAGGATTATATTCTTGATTTTTTGATAGAGACTTATTATTTTATTGCATATGGAAATTTTCATGAATAAGAACACCCCCATAGATGAAGTCCCCCTTACTTAGGTAAATTTCTTATTTTACTTTTTATTCATTTTTAACATTCATTTCTCCCCCTTTCTGATTTTCAAAATGTATTAAAGGGAATGGAAAATGATATGTAATACCTAAAATATAATTAGTAGATTAAAAAATATATAATGATCAACCAAAATTTCATTACGATTGGAAAAGGTTATAAAATGAAGGAATACAATAAAAGATTGGAATTGAGATACATTATCCTTCCTTCTCATTTGGCATCAACTTATTTAGTATTGTTTTTAGATTCTTTACTTCCTTGTGATATTCATCTACACATTTGAGAAGTTGATCCCGTTCTTTGGTTTAATTTTCTAAGGCTTTGATTCTTTCTTTCGTAGCCTTAAGAAATTCTACCTTCCCCTTTTGAACTTTTTCTTTCTTAGAAAATTTTTCATCATGATTGCTTCTGAGATCGCTTTCTCTCTTTCAACTCTAATAAATTTTATACAACTTCCCATTCAGATCATTCAATCCATGAATCTGAGAATTATGCTACAATGATAGCTTCTCCTCAAAACTATTTCTGAGATCCTAGATCATCACATCTTCAGTGTCAAATGCATCATTGACAGTTTCGTGGATCTCATCTAGTATTCTCATCTCTTCTATAGTTTTCTAGGACTAGATGGTCATCTTATTGTATGATCTTTTGAGGGATTTATAATTTATGAAGAAGGTTTTGAAATCATCCTCATGCTTGATGAATTTATCCGTTACCATAGATACTGAATCTGATTTCTGATTTAAGGAATGTTTAAGAATTTGGCCTCTCGAGTAAAGACATTGAAATATTGGAATAGTGCCAACAAGCTTCTTAAAGGACTGAACCATGAAATCATGTCCTGGAGAGGATGATTCTGAATCAGATATTTTTCTTGGTGAGGATTCTTTTTCTTTCTCAGTAGCTTTCCTTTATAAAGATCCACCAGTATCATTCTTCTTAACCACAACCTTGGTATGTGTATCAACAATCAAATTTTCCCTTATCATCTTTCGGAATTGATTCATTGTGGTCAAGAGATTCATGCTCACTATCAGAAAATTGTAGAATTTTATCTTCCACTATCTCTTCATTCTAAGATCCTGCCTCAACAACATTTGGATGAATGAAAACTCTATTAATTCGTTCATCTTCAGATGGTTTTTCTACATCGTCTTCAACATTCTCCTCATCCTTCCCAAGATTAGCAAGCTTAGATGATTCAGATTGAGAGTTTCATAATGATAATTTTTCTGAAGGACTATTCTTCTCAGGAAAATCCTCAACATGCTTTATCAAATCTTCAGTATCACCACACCCTCCTCCTTCTTCTTCTTATACATAATTTTCTTCTATTACTTTTACATGGAGATCATTATATTGGAGTTTTTCTAGAGTCACAAACCTTTTTCATGGAGTCTCTACTCATGATTCAATCTAGAAGGATTCTATTACCAAAAACATCTTGGATGCTTTATCAATATCATTTATAGGTGAAAAGATTATCTCTCTCTCATACAACTTCTTTAGTTTCTTTTCTTTCTCTTGCCTCTCCAGCTATTCTGCTGCCTTTTTTTCAGATATTTACCTTCAGGTGGATCTAGGCCAAACAGAGGCTCCCCTTAATTCAGATTTTTCTTGTCTTCCCTTTACTTAGTTACGACCTCATCTGGATAAGCATTTTGTTTCATCGGCATCGGTAGAGATGATTGGTATTCCTTAGCCGTCTGAGTTTTTATTTCTCTTCAACTTCCTTAAACTTCGTCTTCCTTCCTACCTACATAGAGGTATCATCCTCTTCTTGTTTCGTTGAAATCACATCGAATTCCACTTCAGGCATGTCATAGAATTATTAATATTCTATAGAGAATCCATCTTTCATTCTTCTCAAAGTATAAACACATAGAAGTATAACATTTCAATTCCTCGACATAGTTTTGCAAGGGATTTTGAAATATTATAGGAATCGAACAATCATCATAGAAAGAATGGCTAGACACATAATTATTTGAGCCTTCATATTTTCATTCTTAATGTTCTCAATCGTAATAAAGATATGCCTATCCATGTTATTTATCCTTTGGTTTACCAAGAAATATAGGATGTACATATCACTCTTATTCAATTTATCCTTGTTTCCTTTTCGTGGTATGATAAATACTTGAACCCACAATTCTAGAATCTGATAATTGGTATTTAGATAAAGAAATTTATGATTCATTACCTCTGAAAGTCCAAGACAAGCCATGTCCTTCTCCTTTTTAATACATCCTTGAATATCTGGAAACTTATGGGACCAAAACTCGGCTTCCTCTTCATACAGAATTCCAACCAAGATTACAACCATGGTGTAAGAAAGTGAATATGTTTTTTCATACAACATGAAGGAAAAAATAATTTTCATTTCTTCATACAACAAATCTACTGACTTATGGATGTCTATTAGCATATATAGATATACCAAGACCTGAGCATTCATCTTTGAACGGCAAACACCTTCACATCCATTCAGCTTTATATTCTTGGCGATGAGAGAATTGTTCATCTCCAAAAACATTGGATCTACTAACCTTTGTCTGTATATTTTTCATTCGGAGAATCATTTGACTGATGAAATATCATTCTGGGAGGAAACTTCAGCAGATATTCAAAAGCATGAAGGATTTGAAAAGTTTGGAAAGGTCTTTTGTTGAAGGGATGAGCTTCAGCAAGCACGAGCATGAGTTTCAATGTGAGACAACCATAAGGGGTCCATTAATAAGCGTTTTATGTGATTCTTCAACGTCTGTACTCAATCCAATGGTTAAAATTCCTTCTAATCAAATTTGACGGTTGAGATGATAGCTAGAAGGATATTTTGATAGAATTCGATCTTTTTAGGTGTTTAAAAAAACATTCGGATTCAAGAAAAAAATGAATACAAAAAATTTAAAAATAGATAATAATACCAACAAATAAAATGTGATTACAAAAATTTAAGAAAAAAACATACATTTTGGATTTCTATAAAGATTATTCTTAAGGAGATAAATTCTTATTGAAGAACATTAGATTTCAAAATATTGATTACGAAAATTTTTAATACGAAAATCTCCATTACAAAAAATTTATGTAAAAAATTTATAATTAAAAATATCTTAATTAAAAATATCTTCATTACCAAAATCTATGTACAAATATCATTATTATCAATATTCTAAGTACGAAAATCTTCATTATGAAAATTTTATGTATGAAAATCTTTATTAAGAAAATTTAGTACATCAAATTTCAAAAAAATTGTGACTATGAAAAATTTTAGATCTAACAAAAAAATGAACTACCCCTATAAAATGGAGTTCCTTACTATATGGAGATAGGTTTCAATAAAAAGTTAACATTTGAGATTACCTTATGGTAATCATTCGTAACTTTTTTTAAAAGTATTCAAGTCTATTAGATAGTAAATATTTTGTAAAAATATTAACAAGTTGATCTTGGTTTTCAATAAATTGAAGAATGATATCTCTTTTTTATGTATGATCTCTATGAAATTGAAGCCTAATATCTATGTGTTTTGCACAAGAGTGATGTATAGGGTTTTCACATAATGCAATTTCACTGATATTATCACACAAAATTTGTGTTTTGGTGAAACACAAACCATAATCTGTATGTGTGTGTTGCGTCCACAACACTTGAGCACAACATCATCCAGCTGCTACCAATTCTACATTAGTAGTAGGAAGTGCTACTGAGTGTGGCTTTTTTCACGACCAAGAAACTAATGAATCTCCTATAAAATGACTAGTTTTAGATGTACTTCTCCTATACATTCTATATCCACCAAAATCTACATCAGAAAAAACATTTAAAAAATCCTTTCTAGAAGTGTAAAAGAGTCCTAGATCCATGGTTCCATTTATTTAGTGAAAAATTATTTACCTACCTTTAATTGAGATTCCATAGGATTGGATTTATATCTTTCACATAAGGATACTGAAAGCATTATGTTTGGATGGCTAGCTATTAAGTAATGTAAACATCCTATCATACCTCTAAAAGATGTTTGATCTACTAGTTTCCCATCTTCATCATGATCATGTGTATTTGAGGTACATATGGAAGTAATTCTACTCTTAGTGTTGTTATATCCATAGTTATTAATAAGAATATTAATATACTTATGTTGGGATATTTAGAATGCTTCTGGTTTTTGTGAAATTTGAAAACCAAGAATAAAATGTAAACTCACCCATTATACTCATTTAAATATCATATTTCATTAGATCTGTAAAGGAATAAGTTAATGATTTCTAAGTTTAACCAAATATAATGTAATCAACATGAATTTGAAAAATCAAATTATTTTAATTATATTTCATTATAAAAGGAGTAGGATGAGAATTTCCATTAACATAATTATTTTGAAGCAAAGATCCTATAATTCTATCATACTAGGCTCGAGGGGATTGTTTGAGTCTATACAAAGATTTGGTTAGATTGAACACATGTTCAGGATGATTTGTATAATCAAAACTAGGAGGCTGTTAACCATAAACTTCCTCTTGAACAAAATCATTAAGGAAAGCACATTTAAAATCCTTTTGAAAATGTTTAAATTTGAAGAATGATGAAATGGTATGTAGAATACGAGTATATTGAATTCTAGCTAAAAGAGCATAGGTCTCATCATAGTCTATTCATTCTTGTTCATTATAGAATTTAGCAACCAATCATGCTTTATTTTTAACAATGATTCCATTTTCAACACATGTATTTCTAAAGACCCATTTTACTCTAATAAGAGAGGTTTCCTTAGGTAATTAAACCATGGTCTAGACTTTAATCCCTTCAAATTGATTTAGCTCATCTTGCATGGATTTTATCCAATCATCATCACCTAATGCTTCATCAGTGATATTTGGTTCTAATTGGGAATGGAATGCTAGATGTTCTACTTTATTCTTTAAGGAACATCTAGTTCTTACAGGTTTATTTAAATCACCAATGATACTATCACTAGGATCATTCTTTAGAAACGACTGATTTGAGTTTTGTAAAACATGTTCATCAACATAGGGTTTGAAATATTCTGGTGTAAATGCTACAGAAATATTTTCCTAAAAATTTTCCTTATTAGAAGGATCTTCTATCCAAGGTTGATAATCATTTTTTCAAAACACATCCGATGATATAGGTTTAGGTTGTTTAAAAAAATGATCACTTCCATCAAATTTAATATGTACTATATCTTAAAATATAAAATTGTTTTCATTGAAAACTCTATAGTCCTTAGAAGTTGTGGAGTAGCCTAAGAAAAATCCTTCATCATATTTTGGGGAGAATTTTGGTAGATTATCATTAGTATTTATAATGAATACCTTTCAACAAAAAGAAATGAATTAGGAAAGTATGTGTTATATACTATTCCATAACTCTTAAGGAGTATTATTATGAAAAGGTATAATCAAAACATGATTTATAGTATAAAAAATAGTACTTATAGTTTCAGCCCAAAAATTATTGGATTCCGAATATTCACTCAACATTATTTTTGTTATCTCCTAAATTATTCTATTTCTTCTATCAGCAAAACCATTTTGTTCAGTTTTTATGGGTGCTGATAAGTTATGAGTAATGCCTTTTGTACTAATAAAATATTCAAATTCTAAATATTGAAATTATCCTCTATGATAACTTTGAATATTTATCAATTGATGGTTTTTCTCATTTTTAACAGGGCCTGTAAAAGTTTCGAAAGAAAAAAAGGATTCTGATTTCTTTGCTATAAAATAGACCCACGTAAATCAAGTGTAATCATCATCTAAGACAAATACCTAATATTTTCTTCCAATTATTCAAGTTTTTATTGGAAAAATAGATATATATGCATTAATAGTAATGCATAAGTGGTCAAGACTTCAGCAACTGATTGATAACTTGATTTATGTTGCTTTCCATATAGACAAGGATCACAAAATTTTGTAGAATAAAATCTATGTTCTACTAGATCCTTAACTATTCATTTCATATTGATTTTGCATAGGTTCCTAAAGTCACAGTGTCCTAACCTTCTATGAAACCACCAAGAATGATCTTCCATTGAACTAAGACAAGGTAGATCATGGATCCTAAGGTCTTATATGATTATTTTATAAACATTCTCTTGCATAAGGGATGAAAGAATAAACTCTTCCTCGGTATGATGTACTAAGGACTTCTCAATCCTAAAATTCAAATGGTAACCATCATAACATAATTAACTTAGGCTAAGGAGGTTGTTCTTAAGACCCGTAACAAAAAAAACATTTGAAATCAATGTTTTTCCGAGAATAACAATGTTACATGTACCAATAATTTCTCCCTTAGCATTGTCTCCGAAAGTTACTTTTCCTCCTTTCGTCTTGATAATCATTTCAATGATGTTTTTGATACCATTCATATTCTAAGAACATCCACTATCCATTTACCATGTATTTCAGTTGGTACTATTTCTATTTTCCTAATAATAAGAGATTTAGACTTTCTAAATCCAAACATTCATAGATCCGGAATTGTTTGACAATAAAATTTTGGGTATCCACATTTGTTTAGAAAAGTATGCTTTATGAAACCCAATAGATTGAACATTATTTAAATAACAATTATTCTTCAAATTCCAACCAATTTGACATTTAGTACAAAAGGGGCTCTAGGGTGAATAAAATACTTTTTCCTAAAAACTGGGTTTTCAATAGAATAACGTAACACATGATTATTACAATGAGGTTGGATCTAAGAATACATCTTGTTAAAAATATCCATTCTAGAAGTAAAATTTGAAAGAAGCTTCTTCAAATAAAAAATTTCAGACTTTATACTATGGACTAAATTACTATCCTCTATAATAATAGACTTAACATTATGTTTATACCTTAATTTTTTTTTAAAAAAAATAGTTTTTTAGAATCCTTATAAATCATATCCATCTCATAATTTTCTTCTTCATGTTTCATAGTATGATTTTATAAAACATCATTTTTCTTATCAAGATCCTTTGTATGATTTGAAATTTCAATTTTTTGATTATATTATCTAGAATTTTCCTTTTTTGTTTCTTAGAAACTTTAAAATTTCATATTTCAGGAAACATATCAATCCTAGAAGCTTCTTCATAGGAAAGAAAATCATTATAATTACCTGATGAAGAATATTATTCATCTAATGAAAAAATTTTATCCAGAAAATTTTAACTAAAAGAGATATTTTTTAAGGATTCAACAGTTCATTACATAGACATAATGCATTGATTTTTAAATGGAGCTCGAGCTATTAATCCAATATTCTTTTGCTCAGAAGATTCATAATCTGAAGAATCATTAGAAGAATCTGCACCATGGGCGCTCAAAGCGTAATTGGAATTCAATAATTATTTATGTTTTTCTCTGTAAAACAACTTATTTTTTCTCTCAGAATTCATTTCCTTCTTGGCTATTTTCATAAGTAAAGGACAGTTAGCATTGATATGACCAATTCTTCTACATTTATAGCATGTCACTTCTCCATCAGTCATATATTTCCCATCATTATTTTTGTATCTATATTGAATATTCTTCATCCCAACTATATTGTTCATCCTTCGAGCAAGATTAGCTTGTTGATTCTCAGAATGTTCGCTTTCACTAGATTCAAACGAAACAAAAACCTTCTTGGATGTTGATCTTGTCACTCTCTAAGGAGTCTTGGCTTTGATATGTTTTGAAGTAGTTATAAATGTAACACCTCCATTCAAATTCTTCTTCTTAACATTATCTGCAATTCTCTTCATTCTAGTCTCATGATGAAGAAGTGTTCCAAATATTTCATCATGATTAATCTGTGAGACTCTCATATTCTCAATTATAGTTATTCTCTATGATTCAGAATCATTAGGAATAATTTCAATAATCTTGTCTACAAGTGCCTCATCATCCAAACCATTTTTCCCCCATGGACTGTAAGCAGTTGACAATAGTCATAAATCTCTATTGTACCACAAATCTAGGTTCTCTATAAGGAAAGAAGAAAGCATCATACTCATCTTTATGCATTTCTCTTCTGGTTTTATTAACATTGGATTTACCAAAATGTATAACGTGAAGTTTCTTCCAAATATAATTAGCTACTTCACACGATGAAATCTGGCTATATATATTCCTGGTCACAGAATACAACAATGTATTGCATACCTTATAGTTAAGTTGATATTCTCACTTCTATTGATTTGTAAAATTTCTGGCTTCCTTATTAGGAATCTTGTAATCTTTAGTAAGCATTACAAAATTGTCCACTCCAGTGTTAATAACAACAGTCTTTACACAATCTCTCCATTATTCATAAACATTTCCATAAAAAATATGTGGTCTAGTAGGATTAAGGTTACCAATTGAACCAATGATTATTCCTATCAAATTAAAGAAAATATTTCCACACAAAATTGTCACTAATAATAATATTTTTTGAACAAGGATTAAAATTATCCTATGAAAATAAAATATAGAAAATTGAAAAACTTGATCGAGAAAACATATATGTGAATATAAGTATTTCAATGTACAACCTCTAATGCCAATTTTAGGATTGGTTCATTATATGAGGTAATATTCCTCTGGTTCCAATTGTAGGATCGATATGATACTGATTGTAGCATCAAAATGATAATGTAGATGATAAATATAAAATAGTGGAGTGAATTGTATACATTAAAATTTTGTTATGGAAATTTGTGTAAACAAAATTTACAACACCTCTATGTTCTACAAACATTCTTGATTCTAGAAATTTTATTTTGAGAATGAGATTCCAAAAATGTATTTCCAGAAACGAACCTAGTTCTACAAACTTAACAGATTCAGGAAATGTGATTCTGGAAAGTAAACATAACAAAAGTTTTCAACAATAATGATTCTGCGTTAAAGCGTATAGAATCCTATTTAAAAATAGTACATGTAAAACGAAGTATAATATATGTTTTACATTACTCAAATATATAAATATATTTGAAAACAATCATTAAACCATTCAATTAACATGTATATAAATCTTTTATCCCAAAGGTTTGGGTATCCAAAAACCTTGGATAAAGGTCCCTTGGTTTATGATTTCAAGAAATTATGTTTTACCCAACCCCATGTAAGCCCTCAATTAAATGATCTGTATCTGTCTTGTTATCCCTAAAAGAAATTGATTTAGAAGGAAATAATAACATCTGTCATCCAAATCCGAAATCCCATGATCAGAACGATCAGAGGTTGCACAGAGAAAGTCTAAACAAGTGTTTCACACCAGAACATGTTTTTCACATCATCCTCACGAAGCACTGAGAGTTGAAAGAGCCTCTCTCTATCTCTCTATAAAAGAACATCAACAACATATAATCTCTAGAATCATAGAACTGTTAATCAATCATTATAAAGATCTGATCTCATTCAAATGAGCTCTTATTTATAGGTACATATTTTACAGTGGGCTCCCTCCTCCTACGGTCATATTTTTCCTTGAATTTGGGAGCGACCTGTATATGTGCAACTTAAAAAATGATTAGTAAATAACAAAATACACAAAATAATTTTATAACTCCAAAAAGAGTAAGTAAAAAATATAGTAGCTTTGCTAAAACCATTTTTGGGAATGTAAGGGAAAATAGAATTCAAATTCTATGAAATTTAACTATCGAAGTCTACAATCTATGTATATTCGGATTCTATTTATCAAGAATTAGGAATCAGAATTATATAGTCTTCAGAGTCTGAATTCATAATAATTCAATGTCTAAACATAGACGGATCATTATTTGAATTTAGAGAGTTGAGAGTCCGATGATTGAATGTTTAGAGTCTGAATTTTGAGCAATTCAGTACCTGATATTTAGAATGTTTCGAATCGTAATTCAAAGAGTTCGGAGTATGAACATTGAATGTTCAGAGCCTGAATTTAGAGAATTCACATTCTAAACATAGAATGTTCAGAGTATGAATTCAGAGAATTCAGATCTAGAATTTGGAACTTGAAAATAGAATGTGTTATAAATAATTATTTATAGGATTATGAGATTTTAGATGTGAAACAAAATTGTATACTTATAAAGGAAATAAGTTAGGTTATAATATGAACAATGAAAAATGGGTAAGGATAAATTTTCGTGGGGAAGTAAGATTTTACATATCATGTAAAATCTAAGGGGAAATGAAATTTTTCTTATGATAGGGTGTTTGTGATTTTCAAAACATGAGGGAATGGAGAAGTCATAAAGAAACCTTGTTGACTCCACACTCTCCCCAAACATGAAGGAATGGAAAAGTCATAAGGAAACCTTATTGACTCAACAAATTATACATAAATAATTATTAAAATTACAAATATAACAAAACATTTATAAATGTACAATGATAAAAATAAATGAACCCAATCAACTATGAAAAACGAATAAAATATATCCCAGAACAATTTTTTTATTTATAAATGTTAATAAAATCGTGGTAAAAGGTTATAATTATATCATATATGGTATTATATATATTATTATGTTTATAAAATTTAATTATGGGGAATATGAATTTATTATTAATGTTTTTTTAAAACATAAGATGAAATTCAATGGTGAGGTAAGGTATTTTTACCACATTTTATTTCTGTGGGACACATTCCTTATAAAACACATGTTTCTTAGTTTTGTTGTATATGATACCCATGAATTTATTTCATGATTACTCATATAAAAATTTGTGGTTATAATAATACAAAGGAGGATATTCTTTCATATGAATTATGATTCAAAAGATACAAAAGTGGTTAAGGTTTTTCGTTTCAATCTCATTATTTATCAGTGTTGTTTATGATTTAGTTAATAGTGATGAAATATTATAATATATCTCTCAAAAAAATTAATTTTTTTCCTCTTATTATTTATGTAAATTACTGTTTTTTCTTTGATTTTCCACTTTATATGTATTCAAGATACCAAAAGATTGTTTTTAAGGAAAACTGATTTTATCTCCCTTTAGTAGAAAATATTTTATCCTATTTCCATGTTGTCTAAATATTCATTAAAAATGTATTTAATAAAATAAAATTATTATTTAAATAAATATCATCACATATTGTGATTTTTTTATAATTATTTCTGTTGAATATTAATTTTATTTTCTATATATTTAATTTTTTAATTTTTGTTGCAAATGTGAAATAAATCATTTTTTCAACATATACAACATAAATATAATTTCATGTTGTCTGGAACCCTTAATTATATGTATATTACATTAAAAAATTAATGTTTATTTTCATTTAAATTATATTTAGTAATATTTTTTATAATTTAGATTTAAATTAATTGATTTCAATTTGAAGGTGGTATTTTATTCTAAAGAAATGCTTCAAGTGAGATTTTGAAAAATTAATTAACATAAAATATGGAATAAATTTATGTTCACTTATATTTTCAAGAGATATAATCCAAAAATATATTAATTTTGATTTATTTGAATTTTTTATTATTATAATGAATTTTATATTATGAAACATGTTCCTTTTCCATGGGTTATGCTATGATGAATTGATGTAATTATTATGAATCCCATTTCTTTTCAATGAGTTATAATGCGATGAAATGATTATAATACCAATTTCCATTTTATTGGTTATGATATGATGAAATTTTTTTGTTATTTGGAAATCATATATACGATTTTTATTATATGAAGATCGGTCCCATTATTGTATATCCATAAAATGATTTAGGTAAATATTGATATCTCATAAAAAATGGATTAGGATGGGGAATGAACAATGTACTGTAAGGGACTCCATCCACTATTAGATTCATAGTTGTGAACCTTTACAACTATGATGGATTTTCGAGTAAACCCATTCCACTATGCCAGTCATTGAATTGATCCTTGGATACTGTGTAAATGATCTTTATGCTTGTGTTTATTCCAAAAATCTATTCAATATACCCCTTTTATGCTCTTATTGTTCATTTTCACTGATTATATATTGATCTAAGTATCTTTATATAACATGATCTATTCCATGACTCATTATTATGATGTTTTATTAGTGGGTTATGATTTTCATATTTTAATAACAAGTTCTCATTCCTTTAAGCTCTCTTTATTCTTATTCAATCATTAATATCTCTCTTTTTAACCATTATAATCATTTGATCATACCATTTCTTAGTTTTCCTACCCAAGTTATAAATATTGAAATTATGTGTTATATTACAAAGATGAGTTCTAGTTATGAATTAAAAAGTGGTAAATGGTGTATTTCACATATGATGTAGTTGTTTATGTATTCATGTTTCCATATTCAGTATACCTATATGATTCTAGTGTGAATCATTATATTAGTCAATGAATATTTATATATTAAGAAGTAATATATATATATATATATGTATAAAAAGGTGGGTTTCTATAGATTTAATCAATGTATGGTTTATTTATCCATAGGAAACAAGAATAATTAACCATTGGTGAGAACCCCAATGATAATTCAAACAATATGACAATGTCCAGGAATATTGGTGAAGGATATGATGAGTGGTTTCTATTAAATTTCACCTCAATCATGATACTATAAGGGGTTGTGGACCTGGGACATTTATTCATATGGTTAATAAATATGAATATGTAATTGTGGGATTTGACTAACTTACCACTTGGCGTATGATAATGAGACTTATTATACAAATTGTATCTCACTCCTTAGGGGACCTTTTTTGGAAATTAACAAACACATTATGATCCTTCATGATATATTTGAATATATGATTCCAACAAATTACCTAGGTTAAAAAAAGGTTCCACATATTAAACGCAAATTTCTTGATTCAAAATGTCTCTATATTATTTCCCATTGTTAGTTGGTTACCAACTATGATAACTATTTCAGAAATCGTATTGTTAGGTGTAGTAAATGGATAGATCCTAAAGGAAACATTAAAATGATTTATGATATGTATAATTAATCATTTTAATCCTGATAAACCAATTGTTATTGGATTGACAATTAAAAATATAATTTTTATGATTAGATAATATTTTCATGATATGAATCATTAAAAACTTCCAGATAAGAAAAAGAGATTATAACATTGTATTGAGTCCTTCCTGAGATAATGTTCATGTTATTTTATTTTTTCTAATGATCCATTAGTTTTCAAAAATGGGATCACTCCCATTAAAATGATACTTTCCATATTCTATAACAGAGTACATAATTGATTCATTTCAAATGATTATCATTTTGATGGATAAACAGCTCAATTATAGACCATTATCATTAGTTCAAGACAATAGTAATATATTGACACCCTGGATTATGATGAGTTTTAAATATTATTGTTTAATAGGTAATTTCATTATGTATTTACAATCTAAAATAAGAAGTAATTATTTGATTTGATGTATAATGATGATGGATTAACTAGTTCCTATGGGTGAAATTTCACAAGGCATATGATGTATGATTATAGTATTATCTTAAAACCTAAATCTATGGTTGATAGAATGTTTAGTTCCTTAAATCCTAGTATCCAAATGTTGTTTTCCACTTGGTACATCAGTGCCAATACTAAAATCATTCGACATGATATTATGGTATAAATAAATAATGGATTAACGACTCAAAATCATGGTTTCACTAGAATAGAAATAGGGAAGTCAAATGATCAACTAAAATTAATGGAGATAATAATAGGTTCTTTCCTTCATGCTCAATACATAGAAGGAAATATGGAGTATATAGTCTTAAGGGTATTAGTAAATGTTCTAAGTTAGGAAATTAGAATCATTAGGCAATAAAATATAAAATGTATGGGAATATGTTATATGATGATTTAAATGGTGAGAAATGTCCACAAAATGCACCACTTACACTCTAGTGATAAAAATTGATTTGTGGGAATTATGAAAACATGTTCCCAAATATGATTTTTAGTGAAAATGATCAATTTAAAAAATAGAATACGCTGGTAGAAAAATAGAAATATCTTGAAATAACTAATTTTGATGATAAGTTTAAAAATGAAGTGGTGAAAGGCACCCTTATCATCCACTATAGAACTGATAATGTCTTATTTGACTCAATATATACCCATTATTTTATTTATTTAGAATTTTATATGGGTATCAAAATTTCACTGCAATTATTAAAAGTCTAATTAGAATTGAATACCTCAAATTGTATAATGATTTCATCTCAAGACTATGATTCTTCTCCATATGATGTTTTGGGGAATGGGTTTCTGATAACTCATTTTATTCACACTCGGGTTGATTTTAATGTTATATTAGGCAAGGAGTGGATTTATCTATATAAATATCACATGAATTTTTGAGGATATCATTTCATATATTATATTATGAACTAACCAATGATCGTCAATCAGTGTGATGATGGAGATGAACTTTTGAAGGAGTTCAATTCCATATTATGGTTCTTCAGTTATATTCAAATGGGGTATTTATATATGATGGTAGTGGAGAAAATTGTGTGGGATTTTGTTAATGTATTTTTAGAAGATTTTATTATCCGTCCATAGAACTGTGAAGTTAACTTCTTAAAAAACTCATACATGGTTCTATATCAATTTCATACACTCTCTATAAAATGACCATTATTGAGTTGTAAGAATTGAAGAAACAAATCCAACATAATCTTGAAAATGGATTCATTTAGAGAAGTGTTTTTATGTAGGGTTAACCTATTATTTTTTTAAAAAAACACACAAATCAATGCTTCTATATATTAATTATTTATATATAAAAAATATTGAAATGAAGAAAATATATCCTCTACCCCAAATGGATGTATTTTTTTATCAACTATGTGGACTTAAATAATTATTTAAGATTAATATAGATGTTGGATTTCATAAATTGAGGTGAAAGATGGATTATGTCAACAAGACCACTTTTATAAAAGGTACATACAATATGGATATATAGTGATTCCCTTTGGTCTCACTATTTACATAGTTATATTCATGGATTTTGGGAATATTGTTTTTATATAACAAGTTGATCAATATTTGGTAGCCTTTATAGATGATATTATTATATATTTAATGACCAAGGAAGAGTATAAAGATCACATTAGAATTTTTCTGACGGCCCTAAAAAGATAAAGTATATGAAAAATTTTCATATTTAGAATTTTGGGTAAAAATGTTTCATTTTTCTCCCATACAATATCATGAGTGTCTATATTTATAGATCCGCCAATGACCGACATTATTAAACACAGACCCAAACCAACATATATGATAGAGAAATGATATTTTTTGGTTTTTTATAGACATTTTTAATGGTTTATGGAAAATTTATCACAATTTCATAATCAACTCACAAAGTTAAATTGGAAGGGATCCATGTTTCTCAAGATAGATAAATTTTAAGAAAATTTCAATGAACAGAAGAGAATTTTATTTATTTCACAGGTTCTACATTACCTTATTGTAGAGAATGTTTTATAATCTATAGTTAATTTTCAAGGAGGGGATTGTGAATAATTCTAATGTAAAATGGAAAGATTATATTTTATTCCACAAAAAAATTAATTATTCCAGAGAAAAATTACACAAATCCTGATTTGTAGTTACCTATTGTCATTTTTCAAATAAAGATATTGAGGAATTATCTGTGAAATGAATTTTGTGATATATAAACTAATAAAAAATGTTTAATGAATGTATTTAATCATTAATAGGTGAATATTCAACAGAGAATATGGATAATACTACCTAAATATTATGACTTCTCAATACATTACAACATTGGGAATGAAAATAATATAACTGATGGTTTGACTCTAAAGTATCATGATACCATATCTATGATGAGGAAAAACAAATATTTATTGATTTGAAATATATGGATTTTGGAATCCTGAATGAAGTGTATAAATCATGTCTATATCAAATGATATTTCAACAATATATCCATGTGAAGATTAAAATGGGACAAATGAAATATATATATATCTATAAAATAAGTTGATAAATTTTCTTCAATTTAAACATGAACACAATGAAATTATAAGGTTTATTAAATATGTATGTATTTCATCCATATTATATTTAGGGAAGGTTCTTTTAAACGATACTCATAGATCTTCATTCAATATTCTATTGAACCCCCAAAACATCCTTACAGGGGAGGGGTAAATCAGGGTGTCAAATTTATCTTCAATGGATATTTATATTTTTCCAACTATTGTATAAATATTCTAAAACTCTCCCATTGCAATGTTCAATAATTTAAACATCTATATGTCAAGTGATATCAAATTATTTTTACTTGGATCACCACTAAGGGTGAGTCCAATGTGTACATGCCGACATTGTGTCATTGATAACAAAATCTTCAATTCCCTACTAGTTTTGTAATAAAAAAGTTCATAAATTGTCACTCTATTCCATGAACACTAAATTTAAATGATTTTATTATTATAACACATCCTCCATTGGAACACTTCATCTATTACCTCTAACACACTACTTTGGGTGAATTCTCACTCAGTATTACAACATAACAGACACTTCAGCAAAATAGAATGTATGTCTTTCCCCATGAAAATAATGTCACTCTTATTTCATAATAGTCAATAGTTTATGAACTAGAAATTATTGTTCACTTATACTGGATATTCAATAATTCCATTCACGATGATCCATGGAAAACCTCTATAAATTAAAATAAACTCCCATCATAGAACAAACTTCCTTAACATAGCTCACTAAGTCGCCAAGGAATATCTCTTCATCATGAAATTTACTTTTCCCAGATACCTATAAATTGTTAAATTCTAGAGAAACCTTTCTATGATTCTAAATATCACTTTGAATACAAAATTAGTGAAGCTATTGGACTTCACTCATATCGTGTGATTTCTGATTTTCTATAATTCATTTTGTGTGTCATATAGTGGAGTTAGTCAAATATTTATAGTCTCATTAGTTTGATATGCTCCCCCACCTCTTGATGAATTTTCATAAAAATCCAAAACCATGTTCATGGAGCTCATCCCTCACAAATATCCTGGGAAACTCTACCTACCCACGAAGCATATCGTATTTGTAGAGATTACAAACAATGAATTGCATTTCTCATGATTCTGGTTTGCAATTCTCCATATATTACAAAATATAATTCTTTGAGAAACCAAGAATCCAACACCAACCTCATAAAGGAAGACTATATTGTCATCTGAAATAGATATCCTCTACCCATATCTATACCCACATCCAACTCCTCCATTTCCTTCAAATTATATGTGTATTCTAGAAATACCTTCTTCTCTGACATCCTACACAAGGAATCAGCCAAAAAATTCCATTTTCCTAAGTTTTAAGAGATATAGAAGTCATATTCATAGAAAAACTCCATCCACATCAGTTTCCACAAGTTTATGTCTCACAGGGAGAATATTTACCTCAAGCCATTGTGATTTATGAAGTCCACGAAGCGCTCCTCGATGAGGTAATAATGCCACAACATCAGTTTCTGAACGACCAATACCAGCTCCATATAATGGTTGGAATAGATACATTTGTGGGACATAACATCCTAGACCCATAAGAGATCACTGAAGACGGATGCATCATAACACACCACATTCCAAGACATGAAGTATCACAAAACTCTTCAAACATCCCCCCTTCCTCCGAAAACATGAGCATTTGTGCACTGGCCATACTCTACATCATATAGAAGAAATCAATATCATACTTCTCAGTCCACACAATGTCCTTTTCCTTCCTGGTCAAGGTGATCAACGAAGCTACAAGTTGAGAGATTCTGGGTATGAACCTCTAGTAATAGCCAGCCAGACCTAGGAATCTACAAACCTCCACCACATTCTTGGGTGCTTCCCAATAAATGACTACCATGACCTTCGATGGAACCACTGTTATCCCTAGAGGAGACACCTCATGTCAAATGATGTGATCCTATTGCATCAAAAACATGAACCTAGACAACTTCCTATAGAGATGGTGGTGTCGGAGGACCACCAAGACTGTCCTGAGGTTCACATCATGATTCTCCTCATTGTTTGAGTAAATAAGGATATTAATAATGAAAAAGATGAAGAACCAATCTAGAATCATGTGTAAGACAGTGATCATGATCGCAATGAACATGACTAGTGCATTTGGGACATAGAACTCCTTGTAAACGAACTCAAATTGTCTATACCTACTCCTGAAAGGAGTGTTCGAGATATTACCCTCCATCACCCTCAACTGGTGATATCCAAATCATAGATCAATCAAATTGAACAAACTTGATCCCATGTACTCATCAAAAAGATCATTTATTCTTGGAAATGTTCGACAATTCATTCCTGTTACATGATTTATTCTTCGGTAGTCTACCCACAGCCTCAGACCACCATCTTCCATTTTTTTGAACAAGGATAGATAACCCCACTATGACACAGTCGACCGGATAAATACCTTCTTCATCATGATGACAATCTGAATCTACAAATCCCACAAGTCACAATTATCCATCCGATATGAATGCACTGAAATTTGATACGAAAGAGGTTTTTTATTTATCCTTAACTAAATGTCACGTCTTGGAGGTAGTGTCAAAACCACCTCATGAAAAACATCTTGTAACACCACCAAAAAATCATGGAACCTCTACCTTCTCATCATTCATCAACCCCTATGAAAACATAGCTATCAGAGGAAGAAGTGGATCCACACGTAGGCTACCCACCAAACAACTATACTCTCCAATAAATCCTACACAAGGGCCATTAATATACGAAACCATTACTCTCTAATAGAAGTATTGGATAGAGGCTTTCATAGTGAAAAACCAATCGATGTTTTGGATGATATCGTATGTCCACATCTGTAGTATAAGAAGATCCCTACTAGACTAATGCGGCCCTAACATTAGTATACATCCGAGAGAAAATATCAAATAAAATTGTCTGACCTCCAACTAGTGTGCTCAACTCCAGGGGAATGAGAAGTCTATCTATGTATAGACCCAAAGCATGGGATATACAAGGGGAAATAAATGATTATGAAAATCATGAATCAAACCAATCACAAGAAAGAGTGTTAAACATATTGATCATACCTTGATCGACATTAGGTCATTTTGGAACTACTTCCTCTATATTGTGAAAAAATTCATACCCAACTCCTCTAACCATTAGCTTTCAACCGCCTCCGAGACCACACCTTGGTTGAGTTCCTTGAGGATCTCCCTATGTTCATCCTCCTCTGGCACTATCATCCCTCGATGGAGCGGGGGCCTACTGTTGATGGAAAGGCCTAACCGGTAATGGCTTCTTCTTATCAAGGCACCGAACCATCCCACCCCCCTACAATGTTGAAAATGAAATATTAACTAACAAGGGATGTTCCAAGTGACTCAATAAGAAAAAAACATGGTCTTGGCCTGATTGGGAATGTATGGGGACAAGGAGATTAGAACTCGAACTACTGAAGCCTACTCCCTTTCTGCCAAAACCTAGATGGTTCAGACACTGGAGATCTACCACTAAGATCCTTGCACTTATACAGAAATGTCTGACTCCCCTATTGTGGTACACCTTCTCGCTAGTGCATCCTCTCCACTACATTACCCATCTTCTGAAACTCTAGGTATGTTGGTAGGTTAATGGGAGTGATAGAATAATGAAGAGATGGTTGGAGTTCCTCCTCCAAGAATCTCGCTCGTGACTCCGCATCCAGAAAGAGATCTAGGGAATAGCGTATGAGATACATTAACCTGATCCACAGTTACGTCACTGACTTACACGCCTACTAAGGGGAGTACATCTACTACCTCTTCTTGGCCTTTATCATCGAGGAAAGATACTCTACCCAAAAATCCTTCTCAAAATCATCCCATGAAACATCAGTCTCCTTCCTCTCTCAGAGGTAATGCGTCCACCACTGACATTCCACTCATCATATATGGAACACTACCATAGAAACATAGTACTCCTTCATAGCATGGATCAATGTAAATTTGATTAAAGGATCCCCGATCTATCTATCATAGTTATGTTCTAAATCACTACATTAGTAATTCCCCAGGTTCTGCCGCTAGAAATCATAAAGGGTCTTCTGCCAAATGTCATCTTACTCCTCGTGATTGGCCCTCCACTGATTGACCATGTTAGTTTACTAGGAAATGACTACCCAATACCCTAGTGGGAATCATCTGGGTACCATAGTTTAATAGGTAAATAAGGAATTTCTAAGACCGAGTATTACAGAATATCCAGTTAGATTCATTTTCATCCATTTATTATTTTTATTTCCCAAAACACCCACCTTAATCAATAAATACAAATCTTTATGACGTACATATCTTTCATAGGATCTCTACCATGAGGTCTAGAGTCCTTATAAAATATAATGGGTGGCCTAAAATTCCATTTCCTATATGGTCTTCCCCATCCTATGTCAGACTAAATTATAACCTATCATTGATGCCCTATTATCCCTTCCAACCCTAAATATGCCTGAATCTGAACATTGTCCTATCTCTCAACCACCACGTCTGATTCCATTATGTACCTAAATACATCCCTAAAGGTGAGGGGAGAGACAACATTGTGTCATTACCATCCTTCTTCAAGAGTAAATAGATAAAATGATTCTCAAGTCCCGCCATAAATAGGCATCATAGTGGCAAATAGAATAAATTGTCTAAAATCTCACACAAAATGGAAGGTATTTAGTTTTTTAATGAGAAGAGGATCAAGAGGTAAAATGTTATCCAAAATCCCAATTGACATAAAATATTTATATAAAGGAAACCTAAATTCAACAAAATGATGATTTAAAAATAAATTTCAAAAAAATACGACCAAAGATCCAAAGAAAACGTCCAAAAGAAAGAGTTTATGCAGAAGCACTGAAAATATCCAGACGCCTGATTTTGTAAAGGCTATCATGGTACTCATATTCTTCTTGGAAGCCTAGAATAATTTATATAAAATTTGATGAGAAAAAAAATATATTCAGTAAGGATATCAAAGCCACTCATGTACAAGTAAGATA
This sequence comes from Viscum album, assembly GCA_963277665.1. Classification (NCBI taxonomy): domain Eukaryota; kingdom Viridiplantae; phylum Streptophyta; class Magnoliopsida; order Santalales; family Viscaceae; genus Viscum; species Viscum album. The sequence goes on from OY728122.1 coordinate 606,835,631, forward strand.
TGTATACAATTTCCCCTATTAAAACAATTGAAACCAACCACACCTACCAAGGAAAAATACTAACTATCCCATCCTCACCAAGAAATTCTCACCAAATAACATAAGTCAAGTAAGGTAATATTATAAGTACATCGATGATTCGGGTACCCCGAACCACTATTCCCACTCATTTACTACTTATTTCTATTGTATAACATATTGAAGCTTCCACCCTTTCCCAAATACAGTCCCGCAACACAACTTCCCACATAAACCTAGGCCAAAAACCACACATATCCTTCCTATAGACACATGGGTGACAATATCCACACCTCTCGCATGAAAACACATAGGTCTCCTCCTGATGACACATAGGAATCAAACCTATATCATATACACCTAGGCCCCACATCCCATAAACATCCTTCCCAATGTATCATGGGATATAGTATACCTAAAGCTATTATAAAATGCACGTATATGCTTTAACATTATGAATCTGGAAGGGGGTGCGTGGAATAAAATCAGTAACAAGTCATCCATCGTCCCATTAGGATGTTGGGAAAGACAGCCTCCCCCATGTAATGGTGTTGTTCGACACGTAGTTCTCGATAAGGGTGTGGCCCATATTGAAAATCACAAGGAACTACAATTTATACATATAACTAAGAAAAACTCATCCTAACCTATCGGTCCCAGAACTAACAACCAGCCCACCAAAACCACTTTTACTACTACCCTTATATGCACGCCCACACAAACATCCACTTCCAATGCATAAACCATACACGTTTTTCATTTAACAAATTTTCATTCATTATTAAAGGGTTCACTATAATTTATTTTGGCACTATTGTGGAATCTACCAACCACAAACATCCCAAAAAAAAAAGCAATCCAAGGTGCAGTATCATTGTACAACATCATTCGACGACCACAACACAACCTAAGGTATCCCCACTATAAACAATTTCATCTATACGAAAAAAACCATGTGTACAATATTAAATTGATTAATATTTACAATTATTCATAAAGTATCAACAATAAGAATAATAACATCTATAGTGCACATGAAAAGGCCACCAATGACCATGATTATTTTAAGGCCTTATAGCTACAATAATTTTTAATAGGAAAAAATAAAAAATAAAAAAATAAAATGGTGCTCAAAATTTATCCATCTGTAATCCCCTTCCCATTATCATAACATGTCCCATTATCTTTTTTTTCATCATCATCTCCTTAATTTATTAATATTGTTAAAAAATAAATTCAGTCATCATATACCAATAATCCTTAGTACACCCACCCTTAATGATACACAATTAAATAGATGTGAAGGAAAATCCATACCTAGAATAACAGGAAACCGGAATTCCTCCTTGTTCCAAACATGGGTTTATGTGTGTACTAAGAAACAACATGAATAAATTTATAGGAAATGTCACATGCTTAAGAGAATGACTCGTCTGGGGAAGAAAATTTCTTCATGCAACAATAGTAAAGATAAAATACGGCCTTAGATTTAGAGAAGTGAGATCCTATATCAATGAAATGAGAGACGATTTCATGATTCATGACGTTAGATCATGGTTAAGATTACATGTCTTGACTATTTCAACGTACATGGAACATTAAGATATTTAAGATATAATTGATATTATTTGAAACAAAATTATAAATGATCAAAGATGATTTTATTCTTGATTTACGTTAAATAAATTTATGGGAGGAGAAACTAGTAAAACTGGGAAAAATAAGTAAGTGATTCGGATGCTAACACTGAAACTCACACTGATGCCAATGTCCTCGCAGATGATGACATCTACGCTGATGATGATGATGACGCTAACATTGACGTTGAAATAAACACTAACACTAACACCTATACTGGAAATGACACGAATTTCGACACTAATGCTAACTTCGATGCTGATAGTACAAAATGAATCATCGAAATCAATAGTACAAAATGAGTCGCCGACATCGATAGTACAAAAATATCTCACTGAAACTGATAATACCAAATAAAATGTCAATTCAATCATTCAAAATGACATGTTGACACTGAAAAATCAAAATGACACGTCGATAATGACAGTTGAAAAGGACACATTGACACTGATATTTTAAAATGACACGCTGAAACCAGTAGTTCAAAATGACATGTCGACACTAATAGTTCATAATGACTCACCATCAAAAAAACTGGGGTTTTGGGTAAATTAAAATGAATGAGTCATTAATATCCCCTAGAAGAACCCAAAAACTTGATTTTCACTGAGGATTGGACCAGATAGTTCCTGACCATTACACTGTGTGTGGGTTATATCAATATATTTAATTTATTTAAAATATCAATTTTGAGCTCATCTGACATCATAATCACACATCGTCTAAACACGAAGCTCTAAAAGCAATCAATATAATATTTTATTGTCATGAATGGAAACAATAGGGTCTCTATAGTGACCAACAATGTGACATGAAATTATTGAAAATCATTAAAAATTTAAAAGTTTTCCACTCACCAAAATTATAAAAGTAAATCGCTTATAAATTTTTTACATTTAAAAAGCGTTATTTTATCCAATACCTATTCAAATATGTTAATTACATCCCTCACCATTTTATGTAATCATTATTTTGATTATTTATTCTGACTATTATGGATTTTGGTGCAAACCAGGAGAGTTTTTTGGAAGAAGATGTTTCGTTTTTAAACAAGATATTTAATATTTTTTACTCTTCAACCACTACATATCTTCTTTGACATTGATTATATAAAAACATAAGTATACCAAATATATTCATTTGCTATAATTTTAATGGAATAACCTATTCATGCCTCCACTTCTATCAAATGTGAAACAAAATAGTCAATTGGGTGTATCATGGACCGCCTCATGAATCAACAGAATCTATTTTCCATCACAGTCTCTTACATGTGTAACTAATTATGGGTTTAACGTACATATATTATAATAATTTCATATTATAATATTGAAATTTTTTAATCACATCTATCTTTCTACCATACGATCTATTGATTAATGACCTGATCTCTCATGCATACATGTGTATTATAGCCTCAACGAAATGATGCGAATAATTTTTTAGTTTTATTTTATATTTATTAGAAATATTGATTTATTTATTTAATATAAAAAAATTATATTATATAAAAAATTATTCTATAATGTTTAATAAATATTTAACTTTCCTCAATTCAAGTAAGTACCAAGATCTTCTTTTCAAGTATGGATCTTTATTTCTATTGTTTTTTAGAAAAAGTGGTGTTTAAGGAAATTTAAGATGTACATGATGTATACATAGGAGTACACGTTGTGTACATTTTTTCTATGGGTAGTCATGTACTAGCTGTGTAACGTCTTAGTACATGGCTGTGTGGGGTGACCTACAGACCGCCAAAAGCAGAGGCTTGTCCAGGCATGTACAGGGTGTGTACATTAAATGATCACACTGTGTACTGTACAATTTATTTGTTAAATTTGACCAGGATCGCATCTCGTTTACAGAACACCATTCTTCTTGCGATGTCTTGTTCAGAAGTGATTGGGAATAATGATTCTTCTCCAAGACCCCAATCCAATATTTTTTCTCCAAATCTAACATCATCAGTTGTGTTGGAATCACATTGTTCTGTTCTTCCTTCTTCTAGAGCCTTATATATCAAATACTAATATTTTGTGAGATACCCTTGGTTAAACATTATTTTTGATCTATAGTGACCATAGTTCAATTCAATTGCTACATTTCAACTATATCCATCACACAACATCGAGGTTGGTGGTTCATTCCTTTTTGTATATTTTCATTGAATTATATTTGAAAAAATTCCAAATACCCTAGTTCAGGGTATTGTTCATTTAAGGAATATAAACCATTAATTCCTATTATGATGTGATTGCTTGAGTTAGGGTAGTTATTTGTGAATAGGGTTTAATTACCTTGAATTGGATGTGTTTTCCCATGTTTGAACTGATTTGGACACTGTGCCTCAGTTTTACTATTAGGCTACTTTGTTTTCCATGCCTAGTGATGGTAAGATGGAGTGATAATATATGAATTTCTTGTTCGATGTGTTGTAGATATTTTTCCAAGTACTATATTGTGATTTACTATGGCTGCATGATATCGTTGGAGCACAATTGACTTACACAGGGTTGTGGGAACCTAATGTTATTAGGCCATAGGGGAATGGGATGATGAGGGATATACCAGAGTGTCTGTTATACATTCACATTGCGAGACCATAGGGGGGATAGATGTGAGTGCTCTGTCAGAGTGTATGTAGTTCCACATTTCGAGATCACATGGGGGAAATATGATATTGAGTGCTTCCGTAGATTGTCTATAAATAACAATTACGAGACCACATGAGGATTTGATGGTGAGTGCTTCTTCAGAATGTCTTTGTTTTGTTAAACCATAGGGGTTAGACTATGATAAAATTCCATAGGTTTTTATGAGATTTTTTTGTTGTTTATTTAATAAATGGAAATGAATTTATGGGAAACAATATTATTATTAACTTTTGAGTAATTCCTTGTTTATTAGATCATTTTATATATTTCCTTAAATATATATTCACTGACAGTTAGGCATAGATATTTTGGTGGTTGCCATCTAGGATTTGTCTCACAACCTGTTTGGGTCATGTTTTTTCTTCCAAATATATTATATTGTAGCAGGTATAGAAAAAGCAAAAGCACCATTGTACTTCATGTACTTCATTTCAATGGATCTGTAGAGAATAGGATCAAGGTGAGGCCTATGATGATGGTGGAGTTATTTACATGATTTACACTGTACATTGGTTTAGTACTGTAAATTAAAAACTGGGCCCGAGTGACAGCACATACAACCCACCTTATAATGACCTTTGGGTACTGGCCCACCAGGTTCCTCTAGTTGCCCTGCAGACTTGTGGTCCCCACCATGGTCCCCCCTTATTCCTGAATGAGCCATCAGACAATTTATAATACCAACATGCAATCACATGTCCTTTATAGTGTGCTATGTACTCACACACACACACCCTGGGTAACTACCCTGATGGTCACCCATCCAAACCACTACTCTAATCCAAGCATGCATAACTATGGAGTTCAAATCTGGAAGGCTCACGAAAATGAATGTTCACCAAGTTGACATGAGTCATATAATTTAGTCATTTAACCCTTTATAATTATGAGATATTCCCATCACCCCCCTACATTAGAGCACAACGTCCTCATTGTGGGACATAAATCTCAACCCAGGCAGTGTGTTGCACTTAAGGCTGGGTATCACCCCTGATACCAAATGTAACAATAGGGTCATGGGGACAGCATAGACACCCCACCATAACATGTAATTCAAGTTGTGTTCCACCAGGTACTACCTGTTGCTCGTCAGACATGTGGTCCCCAACCATGGCCCCGCCCACATGCTCGAAGGGGTCATCTGACAAATTGTTGTCTACACAGGGGAACACATGTCCTTTCTAGTATACTTTGTCCTCACACACAGACACCTTGAGAAACATCACATAAGTTCACCCATCCTGAACACTACTCTAGGCCAAGCATGCTTAACTATGATTTTCTAATCATTAATTCTCTTAAACAGGATGGTGAAACTTGTTTACATGAGTCATATTATTTATCCATTTAACCATTTATCATTCGAGGGTGTTACAATCACCCCGCCCCATTTAGAGCACAACGTCCACATTGTGGTAACTAAATATCAACCTAGGTAGTGTGCTACACTTATGGATGGGTACCACCTCTGATACCAAATGTTACAACTACAACCCGGTGACATCACAGACACCCCGCCATAACACAACCGTTGGGTCCTGGCCCGCAAGGTACCACCAGTTTCCCCATAGACACATGGTCCCCACCCTGGGGCCCACCCTCCTGTCTGAATGAGTCATCTAACTATTGATAGTCCCCACAAGCCAACACATATCCTTTCCAGTGTACATTGTATTATCTCACACACACCCTTGGAAACTGCCCAGAAGGTCACCCATCCTAACCACTACCCCAAAGCAAGCACTCAAATCTATGGAGTTCTAATCATGGAAGCTCCCGAAAAAGATGGTTCACCATATTAACATGAGTCATATCATTTATTCATATATCCATTTATAATTACGAGGTGTTACAATCACCCACCCTCAACCCCCTTAGAGAACAATGTACTCATTGTGGGCCCAAAATCTCAACACATTCATTGCGCTACACATAAGTCTGGGTACAACCTTTGATAACAAATGTAATATCATTTTTTCATTTAACCCTTTATAATTATGATGTTTTTTAAAACCCCTCCATTTAGAGCACAACTTCCTCTTTGTGGGCCATAAATGTCAACCAAGGCAGTGCACTTCACTTAAGGGTGGGTACCGCCTCATATACCAAAAGTAACGACTAGATCCCGGAGACTGCAGAGACACACCGCCTTTACAAGGTCATTTGGTCCTGGCCCTCCATGTACCACCAATTTCCCTGTCGACATGTGTTCCACACCTTGGGGCCCACCCACATGCCTGAATGGGTCATCTGACTAATGATAGCCACCACAGGCCAAAACTTTTCCTTTAAAAGGAGATTTTCCTCACTCACACACACTATGGGTAACTTCCCAAAATATCACCCACCCTAACCACTACACCAAGCCAATTACACTTATATATGGATTTCTAATCAGAAAATATCTTGAAAATTAAGGGTCACCTTGTTGACATGAATCATAACAATTATTCATTTAACCCTTATCATTAAGAGGTGTTACAATCACCCCCTTTAGAGCACAACTTCCTCGTTGGGGGACCTAAATCTCAACTAAGGCAGTAATCTATAGTTAAGGATGGGTACCGCCTCTGATACCAAATGTAATATAACATAGTCATTTAACCCTTTATGGTGCTGAGAAGTTAAATCACCCCCCCCCCCCTTAGAGAACAATTTCCTCATTGTGGGCCCTAAATATCAACCTAGGCAGAGCGCTCCAGTTAAGGCTAGGTACCACCTATGATACCAAATGTAACAGCTAGGTCTTGGGGAATGCAAAGACACCCATAATTAACATGGTGTTCAGATCATGTTCCTCTAAGTACCCCCAGTTTCCCTGTAGACACGTGGTCCCCACCCTAGGGCCCACCCACATTCCCGAACTGTTCATCTGACTAATGACAGTCCCCATAGGCTAACACATATCCTTTCCAATGTGCATTTCCCTCACTCAAACACACCATTGGTAACATCCAAGATTGTCACCCGTCCTGACCACTTCTCCAATCCAAGTAAAGGTAACTATGGAGTTCTAATTAGGAAGGCTCTAGAAAAAGAAGGTGCACCTTATTGACTTGAGTCCAATCATTTTTCATTTAACCCTTTATCATTATGAGGAGTTACAATCACCCCGCTTTAGAAGCACAACATCCTTGTTTTTGGCAATAGATCTCATCCCAGGCAGTGCGCAACATTTAATATTTGGTACCACCTTTGATACCAAATGTAATATCATATACTCATTTAACACTTTAACATTTTCAGTTGTTACAACCCCCCCCCCCCCGCCCCTAGAGCACAACCTCCTCACGGTGGTCAATAAATCTCAACCCAGGTAGAGCGCTACAGTTAAAGTTGGGTACCACCTCTGTTACCAAATGTACCAACTGGGTCCTGGGAACATCACAGACACCCAGCCTTAACATGGTTGTTGGGTCCTGGTCCGCCATGTACCACTAGTTGCCCCGCAGACAAGTGGTCCCCACCCTGGGGCCAACCCACAATCCCTAACGGGTCATATGACTAATGATAGTCCCCATATGAAAACAGTTGTCCTTTCCAGTGTACTTTTTCCTCACTCACACACATCTTGGGAAACATCCCAGAAGGTCACCCATCCTGATCACTAATCCAGGCCAAGCACACTAAAATGTATAGTTCTAATCAGGTAGCCACTCAAAAAAGAAGCATCACCTTGTTGGCATGAGTCATATCATTTATCCATTTAACCCTAAATCATTCAGGGGTGTTACAATCACCCCACCTATAGAGCACAGTGTCCTCGTGGTGGTCCCAAAATCTCAACACAGCTAGTGCACTGCACTTAAGGATGGGTACCCCCTCTGATACCAAATGTAATATCATTTAGTCATTTTACCCTTTATCATTCTGAGATGTTACAATCCCCCCCCCCCTTAGAGTTGTGGGACCTAAAATATAAACCCTAGAAGAGTGACACACTTAAGGTTGGGTACCACCTATGATACTAAATCAAAATACTGGGTCATGTGGAGAGCAAAGACACCCCGCCGTAACATGGTCATCGAGTCCTATCCCTCCAGGTACCACTAGTTTCCCCACAGACACATGGTCCCCTCTCTGTTGTGCACCCACAAGCCGAAATAGGTCATCTGACTAATGATAGTCCCCATAGGACAACACATATCCTTTCCAGTGTGCTTTTTCCTCACTCTCACACACCCGGGGAAACACCCTAGTAGGTCACCCATCCTAATCATTACACCAGTCCAAGCACGCTAAACTGTGATGTTCTAATCAGTTAAACTCTCGAAATTGAATATGCACCTTGTTGACATGTTTCATATCATTTTTTCATTTTACATTTTATCACTCTTGGATGTTACAATAACCCCCCCCCCCCCCAGAGCACAAATTCCTCTTTGTGGGCCCTACATCTCATCCGAGTCAGTGAACTGCACGAATGTCTTGTTACCACCTCTGATACCAAATGTAGAAATTGGGTACTGAGGACAACACAAACACCATGCCTTAACATGGCCGTCGGGTCCTAGTCCACCAGGTACCACCAGTTTCCACACAGATATGTGGTCCCCACCCTATTGCCAACCCACGTGCCCAAACGGGTCATCTGACTAATGATAGTCCCCACTGGACAACACATGCTCTTTCCAGTGTGCTTTGTCCTCACTCACACACCCCCTAAAACTTCCTAGAAGGTCACCCATCCTGATCACTACTCCATGCCAAGCAAACTAAACTGTGATATTTTAATATGGTAACCTCTCGAAATGGAAGATGCACCATGTTGAAAAGAGTCATATCATTTAGCCATTTATCATTTATAATTTGGGGGTGTTACAATCACCCCACCTTAGATAACAAATTATCCATTTTGGGACCTACATATCAACCTATGTAGTGTGTTTCACATATGGCTAGGTACCACCTTTGATAACAAATCATACCACTGGGTCCCGGTGACAGCATTGGAAGGTTTCCAGGGCCAGCAGTGGAAGCCGGTGGGCTGAGGAAAATAAAATTATCATCGAAGGATAGACCGTAGTTGTTGATTTTAATGATCTGATCCCCGTAGAGGCCCGAGGATCTCGCGTAAATTGAAAGACCAGGAAATTAAAATGAAAACATACCCGTTTCTAATCCGAAGGTGTGGTCGACTACTACTAGTCGATGGCGATCATCGCTTGAAGGATCCAAATAGGGATCCCTCAAGACCATCCACACGCACTCCAAAAATTGGTTGGAACATCGATTGTCAATTTCCGTGTGATAGTGAAGCGATCCGACAAAGCTTTCGATGTCCTGACGACCACCACATCAATAACGCTTCGATGAAAAGGAATAAAATGATCTGATTTATTGGATCGAGAGTTCTCTCTCTAGTAAGCAAGAGGAGAGAGAGACTCTCAATTTTCCTTCCATGTAAAAGAATTAATACTAATTTTCACACCAAAGATAGAGAGCCCACTCTCTTATTTATAGAGGCATTGATAAATACCCGTTAGGTTTCCCTGTTGCCCATTTATTTCAACATCCACTAAATAAATAATTTTGAAGAAAATAACAACGGTGATATAGTTTATTATTTTATCAAATACAATTAATATATATTAAATATATTATGTGATAAAATCTGAGCCATTTTACTCGAATCGCTATCCCACTTAATATTAAATGAACCATGAATATTAATATAATATTTGTTTGATTAATATTTTCTCATATTTACTATACTCATAAATCCGTTAAAAAAATTCAATCTTAAATATTAATAACATGAATATTAATGAATATGTTTAATTAATCGGTGATTGATAACTTGGAAAATGCTCGGACATCTTGGTGGGGCCCACTATGTTCATATTCATATTCAACTGAATAGGGAGGATTCTTGAAAATGCTATTGTGTGTGTCCCTCTAGTATATTACCTCGACAGCAGTGAATAAGATCCACAGAACAAGAGTAAAGTCTATCAACCCATCACGGCCCCAAAAGAGATAAGGATAGTCATAGCAATGACTACCATCCTGCGAACACTGACTATGTACTATAATATCTTTTTTCATTAAATATCTCATAAATCATGATGCACTCTTGTGTCATAGTCCTTATCTTTCTTTATTATTTTTTGATCTATCTGGATGGATTTTCCTTTCTAGAACATTGGCCAAAGACTTATGATGGAGGTACCATCCTCATCAACCATTCCGTAGATATACAACTTCCTGAACTTGGAAGCAAAAAATCCTTTCTTGACCATTCAGCTAATGTCATGCAACCAACGACCCACCCAACACAATCATGCTCACCACGACATCATTTCCATGGTTTTTGTATTTCATCAAAGTACATAATCAAATGATATACATTGGTAATGGTCTCAAGTTAGGATACCAATACACGTGTCTGTAGATATGAACAACCAATGACACCCAAAAAATTGGTGTTCTTATTGACAGGTTTGTCCCCATGATCTCATTACTAGAGATCTCCAATTGTGAAATTCATGAGAAGTAGTCTCAATTCTTATGAAACCCTAGAACCTGATAGTAATAAATCTACTTTTTTTTATCAGTAATATGTATCTAGACTCTATAACATATATTTAAGACCAATTCCACTATATCTATAGGTTTTCCTTATAGTTTGAGATCATATCTAACCTCTCAACACGACAATTAACCTTTGGACATTACCATTATTATAGTGGACGTAGAAAAGTCTGCACTATAATGGTAAGATAACATCATGCATTCCTAACTGTACACATGATAAGGAAATAAAAATTACATTAGAGTTGGCTCTAGGGAATCCACTATTTCAACACTCCCACATGCTCTAGAGCCAACATGCTAAATAAACTTGTTAGTTACACACATAATAAATATCATTCTTCTGCTAAGTAAAGGCATTAACTGCTCAGGATCCCATGTTTTCACCGCATGGAATATCTTCTATATGTGACCTTTTCTACTTAAGTAAAACTTCTCAAGATAAGGTATCTTTGAGTAAAATAATTATTACCATTATAATAACTTGACAAACTAGCTAGTAAGAATATCATAATTCCCATTAGGATAATACTTTTCTCACTAAGAGAGAATCCAATAACATGAACAAATCATGGCGATTTATAACTTCTTCTTAGCTTCCTTATAGGCTACAATGTACTTAGTATTTGTAGGTATGGCTATCACAGTCTTTTATGAGCATGATTCCCTCATCTCTTTTGCTAACGGTGATACTAGATCAAATTGATCTAAGGGTTACTATTTTGGGTCCCACAAAACTAGTATACCTTCCTCTCCATATTCCAGGTACATATCATTGGTACATGCCGAAGTAAATAATGATTGTTCTAACTACATCACTTACAGTGCTCCTGGAAAGAATTGATATCTACATATAAAAAATTATATCATGAAATTAGCAATTATTGTACATATTATGGCATATATGATTGAACCATAGCTAAAGAATATGGTATCAATTGACAAAATTAATCTCTAAACATTCTCCGAACATGTTAACCTAGAGAGATTAATCCATGTGTCATTAGCAACAATTCAAAACATGAATTGTTCCAAATTGATTTTTTCAATACAAAGTCACTAAATGTATGATTGACTAGGACCAAGAAATGTAAGATCTACCACAGTGGATCTTGTTCCCTAGAACTCAGGTTGCTAATTTAAGACAATCATTATAGAATTCCTTTTATTCTAATATTACCTTATTGTAAGATCAAGATCTATTTTCCATATGTTTCAAAACATATTGGAATGGAAAGCATTGGAGCTCCCACTAACCTTTGGTAGGAAATGAAAAGGATTCATTTATAATGAATGATCTACGATCGTGTTGCTTACATTAATATAGAACTAGATTTTAGTATCCTTCAACCTCCATCGGAATCATATGATGTCATATTATCTTTCTGGTTGTCTTGTATATACACCTTCCATGAAATATGATCTTGATATCCAATGAACAATAAAATGATCTTTGAAGTTAGTTATGACAAGTAAAATTCTAATATATTTAGGCGTACAAACATGGTATAACCAATCAGGCCTTATTGGTACCAATGTTGTACCATCCATGTATCATTTCATTTGAATACCCACCACAATATTCAATTTATAAGGCACAATGAAATTTGATACACAGAATCCATTATTGAATTTTAGTTGATCTTTTCAATCCTAGCTCTTTTCCTTACACTGCTTACTTGTAGGATTTATTATTCTCAATGAATAATATATCACCGACTGTGGGGAATATAAAACCATCACCATGTTTTCATTCTTCCAACACAGTATGTGTCACCGGAACATGCTTATTCTAGATGTACTTGTTGAACATGTTCCCTATGCCACCCGATTCTACATCTCAGGCATTGAAAAGGTCCAAGTCAATTCTTCTCCCACTATCTCTAATAGTGATGTTCACACCTATATAGAAATTTAGTATAATGCATGACTACATATTTTATATCATAGAAATTTGTCTAATATCTTAAGAAATTGTAAGGATAATTACCTTAGATGCACAACATGATTAACTGGATGCATGTTTGTTTAAATCCTAACAAACACTTTACATCTAAACATGTCATATGACATAAAGGTTTTTCCATCATACTATTACTCATATGATATCCATTTTTCATTTTAGTTGGAATATTGGTTATGGGTTTAAGCCGTTATTTGCAAAGAACATCATGAAATATAATGGAAGATACAGCAGGTTGTAACATTGAAACAACATACATCATAACTTTGATGTATAAAATCAGTGTTTAGAAATTGCTCTAAGATTCAACATTGTTTATCAATGTTATTATTTAAGACTTTTCATCAATCCTCCCTATGATCATCAATACATGGATCTAGATAAGGTAACATTTATTTTGGAATTACTCAACACTACATTATCATGATCGTTGATTGTTTGGTCAATATATTATTCAGAATGCCAATATGAAGCAACAGATATCTTCTTACCAAACTAATACATCACTGGTACATTCCATAATGACTTAAAGGAAACTTATGATTTATCTTTACAACTTTATTTATTTGGAATTGTTCTCACTATCTTGTTGAACAATCCTAGGAAATATTTGTGGAATACAATTATTTCTAAAGGTTTCTTTGTCTAAACAAAGGATGTCAATAATACCAATGGTGTTAGGATGTGACAAGCCTAAATACCATACTAGATTTATAGTTTACATCCACTATTTTTTTTACAGGACATAGAAAAAAATTTCCACAACTGGGTAGGTCTTACATTTTATATTCATCATGTATTGCCTTTGATTCATGTGCATCTGAACTATTTATTGAGTACGTTACACCACTAACAACAATAATTCAAAAACATGGAATAATGTCTCATCCTGTCCAAATGGGCACATGAGATAATTTTTTTGGATATAATCCACAACTTTTTCAATTTGAATCAACCACATGGCAATCAAATGTTTTTTGTTTCTCACCGCTGATATAGGAATCACACATTATCAACTTCTTCGAGAGGCCACTATACTTCTAGTAATCTTACTATAATTTCTTGGTTAATTTATATCAACTCATATATGAGAAAAGAATATTTTATTTTAATTCCCAAGAAGTATGTGATATAAAAATACTTTTACTTGAGGAATATTAACTTAATGAGAAGCAGGTAAATTTCTTCTTTTATTACAGTTTTTAAACATCCATGAATTTATTTCAATATGTGATGAATATAACCTCCTGTTAAATAACCAATCACTTTTCTGTGAATTAAATGATGAAGGTACATTTTGTGTAACATGCAATAGGCCTTTTATCCTTTTAATTCAATGTATTCCCCATAGGAATAAAAGATGGCGTTATCTCTAATATTCATATTACTTGGTGAATGTTAAATTAAAGGTAATAAAGCACTCACTCTATACCGTTCGTTTTATTTACTTGAAATAAACTAGATAAATTGTGTGTAAACGGTATAAGAATGGGATGACATAAAATATTTTGAACTATCTTTCACTTTACACAATTGGATTCCAATCATCACATTAAAATCTTGCTTCTCTTTCTCCACATAATATTCATGGAGATGAGACTACATGAATCATCATCTTTGTCATGATGTAGCATCTGTAACTAACATTAGTAATTGAAGATATCATTATAAAAGAACAATCATATTCTTGATTGAAAAGTCTCTTATAATTAGTTTTACACCCCCGCTTCTTGAAGTGGCTTAACAGGTTGGGACATAAGCACCGTGAATTTTTGATATATTAGTAATGTGTGCGAGGGTCTATAATACTCTTTGGAAATTTGTAATTAGTTTAGATATTATCATTATCTAATATTTATATCATTCTAATTTTGGTATTTCTTGTACTCATCTACAAATATACTATATAATATTGTACTTTTATGTGATTACAAGTTTAGACATAGTTGATTAAATTAAATATTAAATTTATCCCACTAATTTTTCGAATTCTAGGAACCCTCTATACTAGAATCATAATACTCTTGGGTATTCTAGAGGCAAGGATCCATGAACCTCCCTCATAGACTAGAAGCTGTTGCTATGCCACTACTCGGAGGGTTCAAGGTTGACTTTTGGCTGCCCAACAGCATTAACGCGCAGTTCCATGATCTGTTGAGTGATGTCCCATCTTCCAAAATCATTTTCTAATTTACTCAACTCATGCCTCTAAAATTAAAAAATGATAGAAATGGCTATTTCATTACTGCAATATAAATTATGTCGACCCACCACACGAATAAGAACTCCCTGGTAGTAAGAGGCGTCGCCAGCTAAGGCATTATCGAAACCTCGAACGCACAATTTTGTTCAAACAAGAATGATGTAAGGTTGTTTGTGACATAATATTTTCATTGAGGGTTTTAATGGTTTTATCTCGATTAATGTGATTCATTTCTACTAAACTCATTCATCTATGTTGTCGCGCTCAAAAAACATTAATAGAAAATTATACGCTGCTTATTTATGAATTTTATTATCAATTATTTTATGTGTTTTTCC
Organism: Viscum album; assembly: GCA_963277665.1. Lineage (NCBI taxonomy): Eukaryota > Viridiplantae > Streptophyta > Magnoliopsida > Santalales > Viscaceae > Viscum > Viscum album. Next base: position 606,850,979 of record OY728122.1, read on the forward strand.
CGCTGTTCTAAAATGCATAAAATAATAAATAAATGCATAAAGGGAAACTACTACCTGACTGGTATTGAGCACCTAAATGACCTAAGTGCATCGTACCTAATTTGTATTCTTGACTCTTGATGCAGCTTGTCATGTCATGTATGTCTGCTGGTCTTCTGGAGTATCGCCATGACTTGGTGAGGTCGATGTCACATCTTGGAGTACCTCCTCATCTTGGTGAAATCCACATGTTGTCATGCACCATTGTGCACCACCTCATCTTTGCGAGGTCAACGTCACTCATTGTCTTCATCCGAAGTACAAAGATACTCATGCACATGTGAGGGTATGTTGGGTATAAATGTAAATCATATAAATTGTTTGTGCATGACCTTATACATTTTATCCGAAAAATATAGATGATGCGCAAACCATATATTTAATTAATTACAATAATTGAACACATTTAAATAATTAATTAAATAAATAATAAAATACAGACATACCTGGGTCGATCCTCAAGACCAGTAGGCTGGTAAAATAGGCTTGATAAAAATTAAAATGAAATAATTATGTATGAGGGTTTATTAAATTAAATTAAATGAATTAAAAAATCAAATAATTTAATTAATCATCAGCCTTGTAATTTATTTAATTTTAATGAAAAGATTAAATTATTTGACGTAATTTAATTTAATAACTAAATTGATTTAATTTTATCCAGGTATTAAAAAAAATTAATTTCAACAACAATAAATATATTAATTAATTTAATTTAATTAAGTAATTAATTTAATAGATTATATTAATTGAAATTAATACTCAGGTCTCGAAACCATTCTTTGTACCATCGCAGGTTGCACTGAACCTGCGCAGGCCCGTAATGGGTTGGGCATAGCCCTTGAATAGTTTATCTAGACATGGAAGGTCTGTCCAGATCCATACTTTGTCGGGTAGATATGTTTGGTCATGTTTCGAGACAAACTGGAACCTACAAGAGGTATCGGGGTTTACCTGCACCCTGGTTCACCTGTTGTGATGGCAGTGGAGAGCCGTGCTGACAGAGGGTGAGGGCAGCGATATGTGGAAGATCCGTGGTGGAGCAAGGGAGGCTGGGGAGGCCAACAAACAGGTGGTGAGGCCTCCTACAGATCTTATGGTTCTACTCTAGGATGATGCATGCAGAGCGGGATGGTGGGGCGTCATGAGGAAGAGGTTGGCGCTTCTGCGAGGAGGTCTAGGCGGCACATGCAGAGGGAGAAGTAGGAGGCATCGACCTTGCATGCCTCGTGCTGCATGTATCTAGGGATCTTGGATGGGGGGTCCGCAGGCTTTGCACCGTGTTGTGATGTGAGAGGCAGGTGCCTGGGGTGGTTTCGAAGCAGGCGGTGGGGAACCTGTTGTGCCCCGCGCTGGGAAGAAGTGTAGGTGGTATCCCTCTTGCCACTCATCATTAGAGGGAGGAGAACGGGATGCAGGGTGTGGCTGCGGTGGTCGGGGATGGGCATGGCGTGTGGTGTGCCATGATACAGGAGTTTGGCGAAGAAAGAGGTCGACTGAGGCTGCAGTGCTATGTGGGGAGACCAGTCGGGCTTCTGTGCGCCACGCGGGCAAGACTGGGCGGCCAGGAGAGGAGTAGGCGACGAGCCAAACTGCATGTGTGGCAGTTCTGCATGAATCCTGGTAGGGGGGAGTCGTCCACGTAAGGAACCAGCGGGCAGCAACGCCTGTTGCGCCATGCTATTGTGCACTGCCTGGCTTCGCGAGGAGTAGTGGCCAGCAACGCACTGCGTAGGAATAGAGAGGGGGTCCACTCATATCCCCTGCATATCATTTTTTTCTTTTGATGATTCCACACACCACCCCACCCTTCTATGTTTCTATTTGTTCTTTCCTTTCTTTACCCACAAAGCCGACCCCCACACTTTGTTTTGTTAAGACTTATTTTTTAAGTCTTATTTCCCCCCACTTTCAATTGAGTCTACTCCTGACTTTTATTTTATATGTTTCCAAAAAAAATCTAAACACTACTCTTTATACTTTTAATATAATAATAACAAAATTATATTAATGAAATAATAATTTATTATTATTATATTATTATAAAAATAAAATAAATATTATTAGATTTTGAAAATTATTATGCAAATTAATAATTTGTAAAATTTACATTTTTCAGAATTAAATTTATTTCGGATGAACCGATTTAAACTCAATTAGTTCACTAAGATGGAATAGAAATACCCGAGATCAAAAAGGAAATTTTAATCCAATCTGAAAAAATAAATTGGCCGTAACATGGCGGTTACTGATCAGATCGAAGTGCGGTTTGAACCGATAGGACCATTTTTTAACCCTCTACATAATTTTATGAAAATTAATATTATTTGGATTAGAAAATTTACATGATCCTTCTGATACCATTTTACGGTTTTCTGGGCTACAGCGGAAGCCGGTGGGCCAGGGATTTGAAAATTATCATAAGTGGATCGACGATAATTGTCGACGTCAATGATACAAGCCCCGAAGAGGTCTGAGGATCTCACGTAAATTTTATGGGCACAAAATTTAAATTAAAATGTACCCATTTCAAATTTGAAGGCACGGTCGACTACAACTAGTCCATGGAAATCGTCGCATGAAGGATCCAAAGTAGGATCCATCTAGATGCTCCACACGCACTCTAAAAAACTACTGCAATGTCCATCATCGAATTCTGAGTGCTAGAACGGTGATCCCACAATGCTTTCAACATCCCGATGATCACCGCATCAAGATATCTTTTATGCTTGATGAAGAACTAGATCCAAACACTAGAATCGAGAGATTATCTCTCTATGAAGTGGGAGGAGAGAGAGACTCTCAATTTTTTTCCATGAAAAAGAATTAATAGTGATATTCACACCATAGAGATAGAGCCTCCACTCTTATTTATAGAGATGTCGATAAATTCTCAGTAGGGTTCCCCGACCCCTTTTTATTTCAGCGTCCACTAAATAAATTTTTTTGACAAACATAACTGTTCAAATATTATTTATTATTTTATCACATACATGTAATATATATGAAGTATATTATGTGATAAAATCCAAGCCATTTAACTCGACATGGTATCCAACTTAATATTAAACGAATGATGAATATTAAAATAATATTCATTCGATTAAAATTTTATTGTATTTATAGAACTCATAAATACATTAAATAAATTAAATCAAAATATTCATAACTTGAATATTTATTTATTTAATTAATTAATTCGTGATCGATATCTTGGACATTGCTCAGACCCTATGGCAGGGCCCCTTATGTCCATATACCTATTCAACAGAATAAGGTGGATTCTTGAATATGCTATTGTGTGTGACCCTCTAGGCCCTTACCTCGATAGTAGTGAATAAATTCCATAGACCATGAGTGGATTCTAGAAACCCATCATGGCCCCTAATGTTATAAATATAGTCATAGAAACGACTATCATACTAGGAACACCGACTGTGTACTATAATATATTGTTCATTAAATATCTTATAAAGAAGGACGCACTCTTGTGTCATCGTCCTTGTCTTGCTTTATTATTTGTTGATATATTCGAATGGATTTTCCTTTATTCTTCATTTCCCAGATACATATGAAGGTGGCACCATCCTGATCAACCTAGCCTGAGATATACAACTTCCTGAACGTGGAAGCAACAAATCCTTTAATGACCATTCAACCAACATCAGACCACCAACGACACACCCAACACATACAACCTCTCCATGACATCACTGAAATTGTTTTTGTATGCAATCAATGTACATAATCAAATGATATACATTGGTAATGGTATCAAGTCAAAAGACCAATACACATGTCCATAGATATGAGCATCCAATGACACCCAATACATGTGGTGTTCCTATGGACGGGTCTGTCCCCATGATCTCATTACTAGAGATCACCATGTGCGAACTTCCTGAGAAGAAGTCTCAATGCTTATCAGCCCCAACAAATGATAGTCATACATCTACTGTGTCCATTCATTAAGAAGTATATAGTCTATAGAACGTATATTTAAGATCAATGTCATTGTATCTCGAGGTTCACATTATAACATGGGATCTGCGATAACCTCTCGACATGACAAATAACCATCAGACATTAGGACTGTTATAGTGGACGTAGAAAAGTATACAATATAATGGTATGATATAATCATGCATTTCTAACTATACACGTGATATGGTAATAAAATGTACTGCATAGATGGGTCTAGGGCACCCACTTTATCAACACTCTCACTTGAACTAGAGAGAACCTGCTAACTAAACATGTTCGATACTCACATGATAAATATCATGGTTTTTCTGTGTAAGGGATTTAACTATTGGGTCTTCCACATTTTATCCATGTGGCATATCTACTATATGAGATGTCATCTGATTGAGTAAAACTTCTCAAGATAAGGTATCTTCGAGTAAATTACTTTTTTCCATTGTCTTAACATGACAACATGGCTAGTAAGAATATCATATTTCTCATTATGATAATACTTTTCTCACTAGGTTTGAATTCACAAACAAAAACAAATCTTTTCAGTTTATAATAGCTTCTTAGCTGGTTTAAAAGTTGCAACATACATGGTATTTTTTAGTATGGCTATGACATGCTTTTATGAGGTTGACTAACTCATATCCTTTTCCAAACTGTGATACTATATCATATTGATCAAAGGGTTACTAGTTTTTGTCCCACAAAACTAGTATACCTTCCTATACATATTCCAAGTACATATAATTTGTACATGTAGAAGTACAAGATGATTGATTTGACCTCACAACATTCAGTTCTCCTGAAAACAATTGATATCTACCTATAATAAGTTATATCCTAGCAGTATCTATTATTGTACATATTATGGCATATGTGATTGATCCATTTCTAAAGAATATGGTATCAATTCACAACATTAATCTCTACATATGCTCCGAACATGTTAACCATGAGAGATTAAGCCATGTGACATTGGCAACAATTCAGAACATAAATTGTCTAAAATAGTTTTTTTCAATAAAATGTCACTATATGTACAATTGACTAGGACCAAGAAACCTTAGAACTACCTCAGTGGATCATATTACATAGAAATCAGGATGCTAATTTAAGTCAATCATTGGAGAATTGCTTTTATTATAATCTTATCTAACTATAAGTTCAAGACCCATTTTCCATATTTTTCCAAACATATTTCACTTGGAAAAAATTGGCTCTCCCACTAACCTTTGTTAGACATAAGACAATGATTCATTTATAATGAATGCTCTAATATTTTATTTCTTAGATTAATCCAGAGCTGTATTTCAGTAAATTGAAACCTTAATTGGAATCATATGATTTCATCTTCTCTTTCTGGTTGCTTCATATAGACACTTTCTATGAATGATGATCATGACATCCAATGTCCAATAATAAGATCATAGAAGTTAGTTATGACAAGTAAAATTCTAATATATTTAGTCATACTCACATGGTATAACCAATAGATCCTTATTGTTACCAAGCTTTTACCATCCATATATCATTTCATTGGAATACCCAATACAATATTAAATTTATAAGCCCCTTTTCAATTTGATAAAAAGAATCCATTATTGAATTTTAGTGGATCTTGTCAATCTTATCTCTTTTCCTTATTCTTCATACATGTAGGATTTATTATTCTTAATGAATAATATATCACTGACCGTGGGGAATATGAAACCATCACCATTGTTTCATTCTTCCTACACAGTATGTGTCAGTAGATCATGCCTATTCCACAAGTACATGTGGAACTGTTCCCCATGCCAACCATTTGTGTATCTCAGGAATTGACTGAGTCCATGTCAATTCAGCTCCCACTATCTCTAATAGTGATTTTCACCCCTTTATAGAAATGTATTCTAATTCTTGACTACATATTTTCTATCTTATGGATTTATATAGTACCATAAGAAACTGTTAGGATAATTACATTAGATGCACAATGTGTTTAACAAGATTCATGTTTGTTTAAATCATAACAAACGCTTTTCATCTAAACATGTCCTATGACATTATGGTTTTTCTATCATACTATTACTCATATGATATCCATTTGTCATTTTAGTAGGAATATTGGATATTGGTATAAGCCGTTATTTTCAAAGAACATAATGAAATATAAGGGATGTTACTGTAGGTTGTAACATTGATACAGCTTACATAATAACATTCATGTATAAACTGTGCATTTTGGAATTACTCCATGCTACAACTTTGTTGATCAATGATAATATTTAGGACATGTCATCGATCCTCCTTATAGACATTAATATTTTGATGTAGATAAGGTAATATACATTTAGGAATTACTCACGCTACATTATCATGATCGATGATTGTTTGGTCGAGATATTATTCGACATGCCAATCAGAAGTAACTCGTATCTTCATACCAAACTTATACTTCACTGGTAAATTCCTTAATGACTTAATAGAAACTTATGAAGTATCATTACCTCTTGATTTCATTCGAATAGTTCACACTGTCTTGTTGAACTAAAGTTGGAAGGATTTTTGGCATAACTTTATTTCAAAAAGTTTCTTTGTCTAAACTAAGGTTGTTAATAATACCAAAGGTGTTTAGCTGTGCCGAGCCTAAATACCATACTGGGAATATATTTGACGTCCACTTTTAGTTTTACATGACAATGAACTAAATTTCAAAAATGGGTTAGGTATTATATTTTATATTCATAATTTATTTCCTTTGAGTCAAGAACATCTAAACTATTTGTGGTGTATGTTACACTACAAACAACATTAATTCAAAAACATAGAATAATGTCTCATTGTAACACCCAGACCCCTCTAGACAAGAGTAGATGCATTACTTGTGATATTTTCATGTTTATAAGGAATGAAAATCCTAATGGAATGATCAGTTTAGTAGTCTTGATGAAACTAGATACATAGATTTAACACAAATTAAATTGGATAAGGTTACAAGATACAATACATAATGAAAAATAAAAACTACATCCACAAGAAATCAATAAATGATCTTCTCTTCATAACCTATTGACGGTAAACAATTAAAGGGGAGATATCAAAAACTCAGTAAGTGTTAAAAATAAAGGAAGCATGAGTACAATAATAAGTGAATCATACTAAATCTGACATTATCAAAATGGCATCGTGAATAAAGGAACAACCAATGCCATTAATAAACTGAGACTGAAGCTGCATCCAAAGATTTTGACATAGTGAAAACCTCATGGATAGTAATAATAATTAATAATGAATAAAGATAATGATTATTAATTGGAAGTCATGTTTCTGGAACATGTACAATAATACGGTAAATATGGTATAGTTCTATGGGTAAAAACCCGTCTGATTTTTGGAAACAAACTCGAAGGGTCTGTCGCCAAACTGTTTTGTCTCATTAGACCTACCAATGAATCGAGGTGTTGTAGTGGGCCCCACACACATGTACATCAAATCATTTTCTATAAATTTATTCAATACAAGACAATATGTATTTACATTATCCTTATAGATTAGAGGATACAGATTCATCAATATTTCCACAGTCAAAACAATAATCAAAATAAATACCGTATGTAAAATAGTATATGACTTAGACAATAATAATATCCATGATATGAGAATATGGATATTCAAATGGAATATACGTTCAATTTAAAATAGATTTCAAATTGGCCTTAGGTACACTACATAAGAATTATCAGGTTCACAATTAATAAAAATTCACAACGAAGTGAATACTGAGACAAAGCTCGTTACCGTGTTGTATTCAATTGAGTCATATTAAAAAGTTTTAATAACCACCAAAAGAGTCATAAAATACAATGAATATAATGCGATCCATGATAACAAATGTCAAATGTTTGTAAAAATATACCACATATAATAAATAATAGGTGGACAATGGAGATCACGCAGAATTAAAAGTGAGATGAGAATAAACTCTAAAAAATATTTTGGCACGGTAACAAGTGTTATTTCAAGGTCTTAATGAGAGTTAAAGGGGTATTAAATTATTTATATATCAAAATGAATGTATGGGGGAGTTGAGAAAACATACCCCCTCATTACAAATTTAAAACAAACGAACACAAGATATGGTGGATTCTTGAATAAAAGTGAGAGAGGGGTCCCTTACCTTAGGATTGAAGGTGTTCTTCACTTGTTATTAAGGACATGAATAAACAAATTAGGATTATTAATTCAAAAATAAAGAACCTCTTTTATATGTAAATGATTTAGTATAATAATTTTTTGTTCATTATAGATCTTTTTGATTGGTTATAAGGCTAAATTTTATTGTTCGGGCTCTTTTTTTACTTGGTTTTAAATGACTGGTTCAATTATATTCATGTTCAGATAAATATATAAGATGGATGTGGTTGTCCAGAAATTAATTTATACACTATTAGTTAACATCCATGATATTACATCGTTTTAAATTTAATTTGGGTTACTTATATTGAATTCAAATCCTTATATATATATAATCTTAGTGATCATAATTTTGGATAATCGGTGGGTTTGATTACGATGACCATGTTTTTCTTTATAACTTAATACCATTTGTACAAAAGTATTACCGTACTAAAAATAGGATATATTACATAATAATCTGGATCAACTATAACAGAAATGTTTTCATGACCAGAATTAAATATTATAATAGAAATCGATAAATCGTTTTCCTTGAATGTGCTAAATTTTGACATCTCAAATGGTGCTTTCATTTCGTTCAAATAAAAGTGTGGAAATGAGAGAAGATAATGGAATATATACCATAAGCATGAAAAATTCATGTACATGTATGTTACTAGATTTATCATACTATTTCTGTCTTTTTATGAGACCAAAGCTTGCTGGACGTGGGGGAGGAGGTTGGGGAGGTATTTGGACAAAATTTGTAGAAGGCACAAGGCTTGAATGTATTGAATGGAAGGGGGTGAGAGGGGGTTTTTATAGTGGAGGAGAGGAAATTTATTAATATAAAAATCATTAATTTATTATTTCTTCTAAAGAAAACCAATAGTGAGTATTCCATGACCAAGAACATCTATATATGCATGTGACATCGAACCAATTTTGCTTACATCAACAAATCATCATCAATGATTCAATTAATCCATTATATAACATTTATTGTGAATTTTCAGATTTTACAATTCATCGAAAATTCAAGTATTTTAGAAAAATCACATGAATTCACCCGAACCATTTTTTGATGTTTAAAACAGAAAATTAAGTCCATATTTCAAATATAATTTTCTAAATATGATTAATTAAATATTTAATTAAATCATTATTTAATTGAAATATATATTCAATTAGAATATTCATCTTCATCTTTTGGGTGTCTAAATTCATTTATACACTCAAGGGTATGGATACCATTCATAAGAGTAATATTACTATTCAAAAGGGTAATCTACTATTTTTAAGGGTAGGTTGCTATTCATAAGGGTAGGTTACTATTCACCAAAAATTGAGTTATTTTTATCAGACTCTAAATAACTTCTTGAACACAACCGTGTATATAAAAATTTTAAAAATCAAATCAGTGAGCTGGTAAATTTATGTTTAGTGGCTTAGTTATGTCTGTACCCTATAAGTAAGTATGTTTTATTCCATAGGGGCTCAGTGATTCATGAAATATAGCATACCTAATGAATACAATGTATTTAAGAGAAACATACAATAATTTTTTTGGGGTGCTACATTATTACCTCCGTAAATTTCATCCACAAAATTTTATTTATAAAGCCCACTAAAAAGATGTGGGTGATTCATTTTCACAACATCCTTAGGTTCCCATGTTTCATCTTCCATATTCTGGTTTCTCCAATGAACCTTCATTGGGCGAGTTGTCTGATTTCTCAATATCTTCTCCCTTGTGTCAAGAATCCAAAAAGGATTTTCACAATATGAAAAATCAGGTTCCAGTTCAATTTCTTCATATGGGAGAACATGCATTGGTTCTGAAATGTATTTCTTTAACAATGACACGTGGAACACATCAGGAACTCTGGAGAGATTTGGCAGCATCACTAGACGGAAAGCTACAGCTCTGATTCATTCCAGAATTTCAAATGGCCCAATGTACCTGGGGCTCAGTTTCCCTTTCTTACTAAACCTTAGGACACCCTTCCATAGATATACTTTCAGAATGTCATGATCTCCCACCTAGAATTCCAAATCATTTATATGATTGTCCGCATAACTCTTCTTCTTACTTTGGGATGCCTTAATATAGGCTTGAATTTTCTTCACCTTTTTCGTGGTCTCTTCAATAAGTTCGGATCCTATAAGTTTCCTCTTACCATCTTCGTCCCAACAAGTTTGAGTTTGACACCTCTTTCCATATAATGTTTTATACGGAGCCATTTATTACTAGAATGGAAACTATTGTTGTAGGAAAATTCCACCAAAGGCAATTATTGGTCCCACATACCTTGTAAGTCAAGAGAGAATGACCTCATCATGTCTTATAGAGTTTTTATAGTCTATTTGGACTATATATCAGATTGGGGGTGATAAGCAGTACTCATACAAAGCTCAGTATTCAATGCATTCTAGAAAATTTTCTAGAACAATGATGTAAATTGAGGATCTCAATCGAATACAATTGATATAGGTGCAACATTAAGTCTTACAACTTCATTAATATAAATTCTTTCTAGGCGCATCAGTGGAAAATCCTCTCATATAGGAAGGAAGTGTGCTGATTTTGTGAAACGATAAAAAATTACACATATTGCATCATTCCTTCTAGGTGGCCTCGGTAGTACGGTGATAAAATCAATCGTAATGTTATCCTACATCCACATGGGAATAGGTAGAGTTTTCAGCACTCCTCTGGGATGTTGTCTCTATGCCTTCACTTGTTGACAAACTAGACACCTTGAGACGTAGTCAGTAATTTCCTACTTTATATTATCCCACTATATATATTCCTTCAGATCTATGTACATCTTGGTGCTACCCGGGAGTATAGGAATATTTGAGTAATTGGAATCGTCTAATAGTTACCTTTTTAGCTCAGGTACTGATGGAACACATAACCTCTTCCCAAATATCAGAACTCCTTCAATTATGAAGTTAGCCAGTTTCCCATCCTTGACAGCATTAATTTTCATGTGCAGATTCTCATCATCTGATTGAGAGATTTCTATTTTCTCTAATAAAGACGGTTTAGCAATAATTTGAATGACATAAGATGTTTCCCCTTCATTAACAATTACCATATCAATCATTAGTAGATCCATGAATATATGATCTCTTTCAGTCCTCATTTGAGTCAGAAGGCCATGATTTTCCTTCTTAATGCATCTTCCACCTTATTCGCCTTTCATGGTTTCTATTGTATTGAACAATTGTAATCGTTTCATAAATAAATCCATATTATTTTCCACATGTTGAGTTATTTTTGTGTGAAAATGTATCTCAAACTATTTTTGTCCATATAGATCTCACATCTCTCTCTCTATAGAGATAATGCATCCATATTTTTAGAGCGAAGATTACGACTGCTAACTCGTGTTCATGAGTTGTATAGTTTTTCTCATGAGTCTTTAACTCTCTTGATGCATACGTATTATGTTTATCATTTTTCATAAGGACGCAACCTAGTCCATTCTTTGATGCATCACTGTATATCACAAATCCATCACATTTAGATGGAAGAGTCCAAATTGGAGCATTGACCAATATTATTTTCAATTATTTGAAGCATTCTGTACAATATTTTGTCCACACAAACATAAATAATTTTCGTGTGAGCTTTGTTAGAGGGATAGCCATTCGGGGGAAATTCTGAACGAAATGCTGATAGTAACATGCTATGCTAATAAAACGGCATACCTCAGTTATTTTTGTTGGCGTGGTCCAAAGATGGATTGCCTTTGTCTTCGCATGATCAACTAGGATTCCTTCCACAGATAAGATATGGCCCGGAAAAGAAACTGATTGAAGCAAGAATTCATAGTTGCTAAACGTCCCATATAATTCGTTTCTTCTAAGTGATTCCAGTTTAATCCAAAAGTGATTCTCATGATCCTCATAGCTTTTTTAGTATACAAGGATATCATCGATGAACACCACAACAATGTTATCATGATATTCCTTGAAAAATATATTCATCAAATCCATGAAAACAGAGGGAGAATTAGTTAGTCCAAATGGCATAACCGTAAACTTGTAATGCCCATACCTAGTTCAAAATGTTGTCTTATGAATATCAACCTTATTCACACGCAACTGATGATATCCAGACATAAGATCAATCTTCGAAAACTATTGGGCTCCATGGATTTGATGAAATAAATCATCAATCTGAGGCATAGGACACTTATTCTTTATTGTAATAGCATTTATTTATTTATAATAAATGCATAGCCTCATGGATCCATCTTTCTTCTTGACAAACAGGACTGGGTCTCCCCATAGAGAAACAGTAGGATGAATAAATCATTTTTCACTCAAATCCTCTAGTTTTTTCTTTAGCTCTACCAATTCCACAGTGGCCATTCTATAGGGGGCATTTGATATAGGTCTTGTATCAGGAGTTAAATCAATAGAGAACTCAACTTCCATCTCTAGAGTATTTCCACATAAATCCTCTAAAAATACATCAATGTACTCTTTCACTATGTATATGTCATCAGTTTTAATATTTCTTTCCTCAGCCATAGATTTTAGTTTATCTTCATATCCATGTATTTCATTTAGTAGAGCTATTGGGGGTGGTTCTTGATAAGAACCAGGTGGCGATGTTTATACCCTAACAACAAGGGATTATACACCATATTCTAATATTGTAACTTCCTTCTTCTTAGGATAAATATTCGCATCATAATTTGAAAGCCAATCCATGCCGAGAAGTATATCAAATTCATATATTGGTATGATGACAAGGTTAGCTACTAAATCCTGTTTTGGTGACTGGAGGGGGACTAGTCGACATGCTTTTTTTCAATGATACATCCCCCCAGGTGTTTTGACTGAAAACTCCTTTATTTAATCAAATGGGACATATCTAATTTTCGTGTCAAACTATGAAGATATAAATGAATGTGATGATCTGGAATCAAATAAGGTGTTGGATAAGTTTGAGAAAATAGTTAATGTACTAGTCACCAAATCATTATGAACTTATACCTCCATAGTTATAATCTCATAAGCTCTCCCTTGATCTCATGGCCTTCTCTGAGTCAAGTTTCCTTGGTGTTTTGGACACTCATCTGCATAGTGTCCCATCTCTCTGCAATTATATAATTGAATATCATTCAAATTTTTTCTTCCCCGTGCATTCATGGGATCGATGACCCTTTTCTCCACACGTATAGCAAACTCACATGCCTTTTACGAATTTCCAGAGATGATTCTTTCCACTATTCTCACATAATGGGAAACTATTCATTCCCATTATCTTCATTGGTGTTTCTCTTTTTTCTTTTGTTATCAGAGTACCCCTTCTTATTTTGGTTTCCTTTGAAATGATTTGATCTAGAAAATTCCTTCCCTGGTTTGATAGAACATGATACAATTCCATCATATGATGGAAATTTTTGAGAAGCCAGTGCCCGTCGAAGATTTGTCTTATGAACATCAAAGAAATGATCAATCTTGTATGCCGAGTCGTTTACATAATCTATGACATACCTGGCCAGCCTCGTAAAATTAGCCTCATACTCTACAATAATGACTTCTTCCCTTTATTTCAGGCTAAGGAATTTCCTATTCATTTCAGTTCATTTCTAAAGAGGGAAATATTTTTCAAAGAAATTTTCCTTAATAGTTTTCCATTCCATATCTTATATTTCTTCTTCTTCTGTGGTATTTCGAATTAGGGACCTCAATTGATCAGTTTCATCATTGAGACAATATACTGTCAGCACTACCTTTTCATTTTCATTGCATCTTAAAAATGTTAATATCTTCTCATGGGACTTTATCTATTTCTCAGCAAACACTGGATTAGTAGTCCTGCTGACACATGGGGGCTTCTGCCGAATGAAACGATCCAACACAGTTCTGGAATGGTTATTTTTTACAACTTGATTATGTCGTCCCAATATAGTCGTTATCTTCTTTCCCCCAACATTGAAATTGTTGAATTGCTCAGTAGGGAGATCCCTACCTTGCCCAAGATTATTGATTCCCCTTCTTCCATTAAACGCCATTACTAAATAATGGGATAATCAATATTAGTTGATGAATCTTAAATAGAAAATCACAAAAAATTGATTTAAATTCTATGCATAGTTAATTTTATAAACATGGTTTCTCTGAGGTAGAATTTACATTAAACTCATTCATAATGGCTTGTAATGAATATATGAATTATCCAAAGCATATCCCCTGAGAGTGACATAACAAAGAGTGTAGCAAGGCCCATTGTCGTGTACCAGTTCCCGTTCCAGTATAGCTCAATGCGGTATTTTTAGGTTATACCCCTAGATTCATCTGTGCCAAAGCCGCCTCTACCTGATCATATCTAGACATGGATTTTTTTCTTGAAAGATCCACATAATCTATTCCTTACCAAAATAAAAGTACATTCTTGTATGTTTATCCTCAAATTCTACCATAGTATTTTTTTCCCTACTATATATTTCATACTCTAGTTTCCAAGTTTCCTAGTATACTTCCTTTGATACCATCTGTAACACCCTAACCCCTCTAGACAGGAGCTGGTGCATTACTTGTGATATTGGCATGGTTAGAAGGAATGAAAATCCCGAAGTAATAATCTGTTTAGTAGTATTGAAGAAACAAGATACATTGATTTTAAACAAATTACATTGGATAAGGTTACATGATACAATACATAATGAAAAACCAAAACTGCATCCACAAGCACTCAATAAATGACCTCCTATTCATAACCTGATGAAGGTAAACAATGAAAGGGGTGAGATCAAATTCTCAATAAGGGTTACAAATAGCGGAATCATTAGTACAATAATAATTGAATCATAATCAATCTGACATAATCAAAATGGCATAGTGAATAAATGAACAACTAATTCCATTAATAAACTAAGAGTGAAACTACATCCATATATTTTGTCATATTGAAAACCTCATGGATTGTAATAATAAAAAATAATGAATAAAGATAATTCTTATTAATTGGACGTCATATTTCTGGCACATGAACCATAATACCGTAAAAATGGTTTAGTTCTATGGGTAGAAACACGTCTGATTTTTGGAAACAAACTCGAAGGGTCTTTCCCCAAAATGTTTTGCCTCATGAGTCCTACCAATGAATTGAGGGGCTGTAATGCCCCCCCAACCTATAAATCCATGAGATATTTGTAAATATATTCAATACAAGATCAATATGTATTTACATTATCCGTATAGAATAGAGGATACAGATTCATCAACATTTCCACAGTCAAAACAACATTCAAAGTAAATACCGTATATAAAATGTTATACGACTTAGACAATAATAATATCCATGATATGAGAATATGTATATTCAAATGGAATATACATTCAATTGAAACGTAATATCAAATGGGAAGTAGGTACACCACATAATAAAGAGTAGGTTCACAATTACTAAGAAAGTCACAACGATGTGATAATTGAGACAATGCTCGTTACCATGTTGTATTCAATTGAGTCATACGAAAAAGAGTTAATAACCACCAAAAGAGTAGAAAAATACAATGAATAAAATGATAAACCTGATAACATAAGTCAAATGGTAGTACACCTACAACACATATAAGAAATAATAGGTGAACAATGGAGATCCCACAGAAATGAAAGTGATATGAGAATAACCTCTTACTAATATTTTGGAATTGTAACAAGTTTTATTGGAAGGTCTTATTGAGAAGTAAAGTGGAATTCCATTATTTATATATCAAAAGGGAAGTATGGGGGTGTTGATAAAACTTACCCCATCATTATAAATTAAAAACCAAATCACACAAGATAGGGTGGATTCTAGAATAAATGTGGGAGAGAGGATCCCTTACCTTAGGCTTGAAGTTGTTCTTGACTTGTTATTAAAGACATTTATAATCAAATTAGGATTATTAATTCTTAATTCCAGAACCTATTTTATATTTATATGATTTATTATAATTGTTTTTAGTTCATTCTAGGCCTTTTTGATTGGTAACAAGGTTAAATTTCCTTGTTCAGGATCGTTTGTTTACTTGGTTTAAAATGACTAGTTCACATATATTCAATTTCGGATAAATATATAAGATGGATGTGGTCGTCCAGAAATGATGTTATACACTATTATTGAACATCTAGTAGATTACATGGTATTAAATTTAATTCGGGTTACTTAGATTGAAATAGAATGTTTATATATATATATATATAACCTTAGTGATAACCGTTTTGGTTAATCGGTGGGTTTGGTTACGATGAACAAGTTTTCCTTTATAACTTAATACCATTTGTAAAAAACTATCACAGATCTAAAAAAAGGATATATTACATAATAATCTTGTTCAACCATAACAAAAATGGTTTTCTAACAAGAATTAATGATTATAATAGAAATCGATAAACCGTTGTCCTTGAATGTGCTAAATTAGCATATCTCAAACAGTGCTTTCATTTATTTCAATTAAATGTTTGGAAAGAGAAAAGATAATGGAATATATACCATTAGCATAAAAAAATTCAATTACCTGTATGTTCCCGGATTTATCATACTATTTTGGTGAAGGGAGGTGGGAGAAGAAACAAAAATAAAAGAACTTAAATGAAAAGAAGGGATTTGAAAGGGGAATTTACCTCTCGAGACTTTCTCCTTTGAGAACCTTTTAATGGGAGAGGTTTTGGTCTTTTAAGGAGACTAAAGCATGCTGGACGTGGGGGAGGAGGTTGGGGAGGTATTTGGATAGAATTTGGAGATGGAACAAGTCTTTAGAGGACTGAATGGAATGGGGGGTGAGAGGGGCTATTTATAGTGGAGGAGAGACGAGATTTCTTAATATAAAACTCATTAATTTATCATTTCCTCTCATGAAAAACAATAGTGAGTATTCCATGACCAAGAACAGTATTAAATGGATGTGACTTAGAAGCAATTGATCTTACATCAGCAGATCATCATCAATGACTCAATTAATCCATTATTTAGCATTTCTTGTGAATTATCAGATTTTATTATTCATAAAAAAATCATGTATTTCAGACAAATCTCAAAAATTCACCCTAACCATTTTTTGACATGTAGATTCAAAAAATGAAGTCTATTTTTCAGAAATAAATTTACAAAATTTGATTAATTAAATATTTTAAAACGTCATTATTTAATTGAAATATATAATCACTTAGAATATTAATCTTCATCTTTAGGATGTCTTAATTAATTTATACACTCAAGGGTATGGATACCATTCATAGGAGTCATATTACGATTCATCATGGTAAGTTACTATTCTTATGGGTAGGTTACTATTCATAAGGGTATGTTACTATTCATAGAAAATTAATTTAATTCTATCAGACTCTAAATATCATCTTGAACACAACCATTTATATCATATTTTTATAATTCAAATCCATGCGCTGGTAAATTAATGTTTAGTTGCTATGTTATGGCTATACCTTATATGTAACCATGCTTTTTTCCATAGGGGATCAATGATTCATGAAATATTTGCTACCTAATTAATACATTGTATTTAAGAGAAACATACCATAAGATGACTGGGGTGCTACAATCATCATGTCCAAATGGGCACATGAGATAAATTTTATTGGCTATACTCCACAACTTGTTCAATTTGAATCAATAACTTGGCAGTCATAAGTTATGTGTTTCTAACCACTAACATAGGAATCACCCATTCTCAGCTACTTTGAGAAGAGACTTTACTTCTAGTAATGTTTCTATACTTTCTAGGTTACTGTATTTCAATACATATATGTGGAAATAATATTGTATTTTAATACCCAAGAAGTATGGGAGATAAAAATACTTTTATTTCATGAATATTAACTCAACGTGAAGAAAATACTTTCTTCTTGTATTTCAATTTTTAAACATCCATGAATTTATTTCAATATGTTATTCAAATAACCTCTTTTTAAATAACCAACCACTTTTCATTGAAGGACATGATGAAGGTGACTTTGTTGTAACATTCCATAGGCCTTTTCTCCTTTTCATTCAATGTATTCTCTATAAGAATAAAAGATTTTATTATCTCTAATATTCTTATTACGTGGTGAATGTTACCTTAAATGTAATAAAGCGCTCACTCTATACCATTTGTTTGTACCCTTGAACGAAACTATTTTAATTCAGTGTAAAATGTATAATAATGGGATAACATTAATGATTGTGAACTATCTTTCACTTTACCCAATCAGAGTGCAATCATCACATTCAAATCATTCTTCACTTTCTCCTAGAAAAATTCTTGGAGATGAGACTACATGAAACATTATCTCCACATGATAGAGATTCAGAAACTATCATCAGGCATTGTTTATAGAATTATCATAGAACCATCATATGCTTGATTCCTGAGTCTCCTGTAATAAGTCTTACACCATTGCTTCTTGAGGTAGCTTAACAGTTTGGGACATAAGAACCTTAAATTTCAGATATAATAGTAATGTGTGTGAGCGGCTATACTACTCTTGGAAAATTCATTCTTATATTAGACATTAACATTGTCTAATATTTATCGAATTTTTATTGTGGTATATCTTGTCATCATCTACAAATATAATTTAGCAGAATATACTTTTATGTCATTACATGTTTGGAGATAATTGATTGAATTAATCATTAAATGTCTCCCACTAATATTTCGAATTCTAAGAACCCTATGTTCTAGAATTCTAATACTCTTGAGTATTCTTGTGGCATGGATCCTGGAACCTCCCACATAGTGTACAAACTATGGCTATGCCACTACTCGTAGGGTCCAAGGTAGGCTTTTGGACGGCCAACCGCATTAACTCGCGGTTCCTTGATCTGTTGAGTGAAGTCCTGATTTCAAAAATCAATTACTAATTTACTCAATGTTTTCCTCTAAAATTACAAAAAGCTATCTATGGTTATTTAATTGTGGAAATTTAAGTTAAGTCGACCAACCAAAAAAAACTCCACAGTAGTAAGAGCCACCCTCGGGTAAGGCATGATCGACACCTCAAACACCCAGTTTTGTTCAAACATAAATGATGGAAGGCTGTTTGTGAATTAATATTATCATTTAGGGTTTTATTGGTTTTCTGTAGATGAATTTGATCCATTTCTATTAAACTCATTCAACTATGTTGTCGCGCTCCCAACTGAACATTAGTAGAAAAAAATACACTGCTTCTTTTTCATTTTATTATCTATTATTTTATGTATTTTTCCCGCTGTTCTAAACCTCACCGAATAATAGATAAATGCATAAAGGTAAAATACTATCCGACTGGTCTTTAGCATCTAAATGATCGGATCTCATCATACCCAATTTGAATGCTTGACTTTTGATCCAGATTGCCCTGTCATGTATGTCCACTGGTCTTCTGGAGTATTGTCATGTCTTAGCACGGTTGATGTCATGTCATGGAGTATAGACTCGTCTTGGTGGAATCCACGTGTCGTCTTGCACCGTCCTACACCGCCTTATCTTGGTGGGGTCCACATCACTCGCCGTATTCATCTGAAGTACAAAGATACTCGCATGTAGGAAAGGGGAACTCGGGTTTAAATGTACATCATATAAATTGGGTAGAAATTCCCTTAAATATTTTAACCGAAAAAATAAAGATGATATGCAGACCATCTATTTAATTAATTACTATCCTCATACACATTTAAATAGATAATTAAATAAATAATTAAATGCAAACATACACGGGTCAATGCTAAAGACTAACAGATGGGTAAAATAAGCACTATAAAAATTTAAATGAAATAATTAAGTACATTGGTTTATTTAAATTAATTAAATGAATTAATAAATTCAAATAATTTAATTAATCATCGACCCTCTAATTAATTTAATTTTAATGCGAAAGTTAAATTAATTGAACTTAATTCAATTTAATAACTAAATTTAATTAATTTTATCTGGGTATTAAACTTATTTATTTTCAACCACAATAAATATATTAATTAATTTAGTTTAATTTTGTAATTAAATTAATTAATTATATTCGTTGAAATTAATATATGCTTCTCGATACCTTGCTTTTTCCCTACACGGGTCACGCTGAACCAGCGCAGACCCATAATGGGATGTGGAATGCCCATTCTTGTTTTATCTGGACTAGAAAGGTGTGTCTAGATCCATACATAGTCAGAAAAGATTCCTCCTCATGTTTCGAGACAAACTAGATCCATCAAGATGTGTCGGGGTTTACCTGCACCCAGGTTCAACCGCTGTGAGGGCATCCGAGAGCCATGCCGGCAGCGGGCAGTGGCAGTGATCTGCGAACGAGCTACAGCGGAGCAAGGGAGGCTGGGGAGGTGAGGAGACATGCGTCAAGGCCTCCTACAGATCCCCCGGTTTATCTCTAGGCTGGTTCATGTATTGTGGGATGGCAGAGCTTCACGAAGAAGAGGTCAACACTACTGCGAGGAGGTCTGGGAAACACATGCAGAGGGAGCAGCGGGAGGTGATGGCCTGAAAGGCCTAGTGCAGCGGGTCTCTGGGGGGCCAGGCTTGGGGGGTGTGGGTTTGTGGGCTTTGAGTCGTGCTGGGATGCGGGAGGCAGGTTCCTGGGGTGGTTCAAAAATAGGCGGCGCACCTGCTGTGTGCCAGGCTGGGAAGAAGAGCCAGCAGCAGCCCACATGTCAGTCATCTTTAGAGGGAGGTGACTGGGAAGTGAGGTGTAGCCGCAACAGCTGGGGCTAGGTGCGGCATGTCGTGGGGCATGCTATAGGAGGTCGGTGAAGTAGGGGGACAACCAGGGGTTTGGCGCTGCGCGGGGAGACCGGGCGGCCTAGAGTGGAGCAGGCGGGGGGCCAAACCGCCTGTGTGGTGGTTCTGCATGAATCTCAGTGGGGGGCGGGGGCGTGGTTCGCGTATTGGAACCAGTGGGCAGTAGAACCTATTGCACCGTGCTGTTGTGTTCCACCTGGCATTGCGAGGTGTGGCGACCAGCTATGCACTGCCTGAGAAGAGGGAGGGGGTCCTCTCGCACCCCCTACATTTCCATTTCTTTCTTCTATTATTTCCATGCACAACCCCTCTATTGAGTTTTTTTTGTGTTCTTTCCTTTCTTGACCTGCAATGCCACCCCCCAAACATTTTTTCGTATTTAAGACTTTTTAAGTCATATTTCCCCCCCATTTTTTATTGATTCAAGTCCTCACATTTCTTATATGTGATTCCTCAAAAATTATAAAGGATACTCCATAGCCTTTTAATAGAATAATAAAATTATATTAATGAAATAATAATTTATTTTTATTATATTATTACATTAATTAAATAAATATTATTATAATTATAAAAATTAAATGGAAATTACTAAATTTTCAAATTTTCAAATTTCATAATTAAATTTATTTCGGATGAACCTATTGAAACTAAAACGGTTCACCAAGTTGAAATAAAAATATAGGAGATCAAAATGAAAATTTCTATCCAATATGAAAAAATAAATTGGTCATATCTTGGCCGTTAGAGATCAGATCGATGTGAGTTTTGAACTAGTGGGATCGTTTTTTGAACCCTATACTTCATTTTATGAAAATTACTTTTATTTGGCTCAAAAAATTTATGTGATACCTCTGATAACTCTGGTAGGTTTTCAAGGCTCCCAACTGAAGCCTATTGCCTGAGGATTTTATAATTTTTGTCTTCGGATCGACGGTACTTGTCGACGCTGACGATCTGAGCCCTCTAGAGGTCTTAGGATCTCGTGTAAATTATAAGAGAATGAAATTAAAATGAAAATGTACCTGTTTACAATCAGAAGGTGCGGTCGACTGCAACTAGTCGATAAATATCATCCCTTGAACGATCCAAAGCAGGATACCTCTAGAACATCCACACATGCTCCAAAAATCCGCTGGAATGTCGATCGTCAAATTCCGGGTGCTGGCGTAGTGATCTGACAAAGCATTAGATGTCCTGATGATAACCACATCGATATCTCTTCGATGCTTGAGGAAGAACAAGATCTGAAATCATGGATTAATAGATTCTCTGTCTAGGAAGCAAGATACGAGAGAGACTCAATTTTCATTCCATGCAAAAGAATGAATAGTGATTTTCACACCAAAGAGAGATATCCTACTCTCGTATTCAAAGAGATGTTGATAAATACCTAGTATGGTTCTCCGACCCTCTATTATTTTAACATCCACTAAATTAATAATTTTTACAATCTTAGTTGCGCCAATATTATTTAATATTTTATCACATACTTTTTATATATATGATATATATTACGTGATAAAATATGAGAAATTTAACTCGACTTGTTTTCCCACATAGTATTAAACGAACGTTGAATATTAAAACAATATTAATTCGATTAATATTTTCTCGTATTTATTGAACTCGTGAATAAATTATATAAATTCAATCCCAAATATTCATACATTGAATATTAATTAATTTATTCAATTTATTGGTGATTTATAACTTAGACAATGCTCAGACCCCGTGCCGTGGCCCACTATGTCCATATACCTATTCAACTGAATAGGGAGGATTCCTGAATACGCTATTGCATGTAACCCTCTAGGCCCTTACCTCGATAGCAGTGAATAAAATCCACAGACCAGTAGTGGAGTCTAGAAAGACATCATGGGCCCTAAAGTTATAAGGATATTCATTGAATTGAATACTATCCTTTGAACACTGACTGTGTACTTTAATCTCTTTGTCATTAAATATATCATAAAGCAGGACACACTCTTTTTTCATCGTCCTTATACTGATTTATTATTTGTTGATCTATTCAGATGGATTTCCCTTTCTATAGCTTTGGACAAAGACATATAAAGGTGGAACCATCCTGGTCAACCATGCCAATGATATACAACTTCCTGATCTTGGAAGCGACCAATATTTTCTTGACCATTCAGAAAACATCATACCACTAATGAGGCACCCAACACAAACTACCTTTCCACGACATCACTGCCATGGTTTTCTTCATTCATCAAAGTACGTAATCCCTCCGAACTCTCTTTTATTTCCTGAATCCTGAACCTTTCAAACCATTCCAACCTCTAAATACTATCGAACCACCTAATGGAAAAGAAAAAGTGACATGGAAAGGAATATGAATTTTTATCTATTGTGAAATGTGATCGAGGAGAATCGAGCAACATGAATCAATGGTCAGTAAGCCTAGATTTGGAAACTCAGGTAGTTACTACAGAAAAGGAAGTTAGTGTCGAATGGGTGTTATCCATCAAGTCTACACTTTTTAATGTTTTGGAGATGCATGGATGTAAAGACTGGTTATGTGATAATAACTAAGTCTACTTCCCGAATCTGGTGCAATAGTTTTATATAATCTTAAGTATCATATTGAATGGAGCAGAATCTGTGAGATTATCTTCTGTAGTCAAAGGGAAAAAGATAAAATTTTCATTTAAGAAGTCGGATGAATTTTTAGGAGTACCTCTTAATGGAAGATATGAGGATTATACTAGTAATATCCCTCCTACCACTAAATTTTTTTTTATGATCTTTCTCTAGAGATGCTAACTGGAATATCTGAATCCAAAATAATAACAGCTGTTGAGTTATACGGAGAATGTAGAATTCTGTTTATGTTTATCCAGCACCAAATCTGACCCAGAAAAGGTGATTTTTCAACCATAAAGTATCATGTTTTTTTGTTGTTATTTTTATTGCCGGAAGGTGAAAGGATCAACATATGTAGATATTTTACTGTTCACATTTCAGAAATTGTAAAGCCACCCAAGAAGGTTACAAACCTGTTCTAATATAAGAAAATCTCTTCCATGCTAAAGTTCCCGGGCTATGTTGACGATGGAGATGAGTGTATCTCATCCAGTAGTAGTTTATGTATTAACAATGATATATGTATAAGGATGAAAATCAACTAGAATCCATGGAAGAAGCCATTGGTTGCTGATGAAGAAATGTTGTATGACTCCTTCAATCCAACTGATCATCCTAAGAGACCAAAGGGGGTGAGAGATCCCAATTTAAAATCTGATGAAGAAGTGGTTTATTTTGATGAGGAAGAAGAGACAGTATCTCCAAAGGTCACTGAAGAGTACACCAAGGCGAAAGCAGGGGAAGCCATAGTTGATGATGTTGTGGAAGCTGAAAAGAAACCTGAGTCACTTCCTGATGACAGGAGTGATCCTGATTTAGTGAGTCAGAAGAATAGAAGAATGGAATTTTGACTAGCATGTCCACCTCTCAAGTTACCATTGTCAAAACCTCTTCTAGGTGAAGAAGAAGAAGCTGAGACTGAAGAATATCATTATATGCAGTATGAATCCAGTAGTAAATACATTTCAAATGAGAAATCGGTTAACAATGATGGTGATGATAGAAATCATTGTGATGATTGTGATAATGATGATAGTGGTGATGATCGTAGTGATGATGATGATGATGCAAGTACTTGACCAGTGAATGGTAAAAAATGTGATCAAAGATAATCCTCAACCCCAACTAAATAAGCAAGAAACTGTTCCTGAGTCTGAAAGGACAATACAGTCAGAGAATTATGTCGATGAGAAAGTCTCTCCTTATAATTCTGGAAGAACTAGTTTTGTGAAACCTATGTATCCTTCATTCAAAGCTGCATGGGAAGAACTCCCCAGTCTTGCGGTTCTGGGATTAGATTATCCAGAGGAAGTGAAAGAAGAAGTGGATCTCACAAGAGTAAGAGATTCAGTTATGGATTGATTAGTTGCTGAGTATATGCAAGTTACAGCAGACAGACCTCATCCTTCAGTTTCACAATCTAGATATGCTCCTTCAGTTGCACAATCTGATCTTGAAATATTTAAATATGAGATTCTCCATGCAGTTAGAGAGACAATAAAAGTGGAATTGTCTAATGCTCATACTCCTGCTCCTGTGAATCTATATGAGGCTGCTATGGATACTTTAACTCAAAGAGTGGTAAGTATTATTAAGCCAAACCTATGCAATACTGGTGAGATGATTGGCTGACATATTACCTCTCTGAATCAAACACTCAAGGATTTATGTAGTGGCTTAGTCTCTATGTTAAGTGTGTTTAGATCCACCATAACTGGTATGATGGAAGTGTTATGAAATTTGATAAAACACATGAATAAATCTGATTTGTGAAAGTTGAAAGCTGAGATAACTCAGATTGCTTCTCAGACTACCTCCTCCAAAATATCCAAAATCACTTGTAATGAAATCAATGCCTTAAAGTTTGTTATAAAAGAAGAGTTAGCAGATCTTGGGTAGATTATGGATTTGGACTCCTTGAAATGGATTAAATACAATAGAGATTATATTCAAAAAATGGTGCAGTTGTATTTAGATGATGTAACTAAGGCTCAAAAAGAGATCAAAGAGAAAGTGGATCACTACATTTCTAAAATTTATACCAAGTATTAGTTGAAACATCAATTTAAAGTCTTAGATGAGAATTTGAGACTTCCTCTAGTCACTCAAGCCTTTAATTCTCAAGTTCAACAGTTGGAGGATTTTACTACTACTCTAGAGAGCTTCATGCAGAATAAAGATTATTTTGAGAAGGCAATGATATATGGTGGCTAAGTCATTCATGATTTTATCAATCTGCTCAAACCATAGAATAATATACAAGTGAAGGCCATTTTTCTTCCTACTACAGAGCCTCTCAGTCCATCAGATATTGCTTCTGGTCAAATATCAGTCTCTCAAGCTCTACCAAATATAAAGTCAGTCATTCAAGAGCCACCTTCAGAAAGAAATTCTGCTCCTCAACAACTGACCTTAGCACCCACTATGCTACTAGCTCGAGCTATGCTACCACCTCACTCCATCAGGACAAATAATCCTTCCACCAAAGCACCCTTTGTCCCATCCATTCCTCCCTCTACTAAAGGGAAAGCCCCTTTTCACCCAAATAAATAGTTGTGTCTGTCATTTTTGATAGTTTGTCTATTTCTTGTACTTTTGATGTTGTATCTAATTCTTGTATATTTTTTTCTGGTATTATTTTTTGTGGAATATTCTTCTGGATTATCATTCTTCTTCTTTACTTTAAATAATCCCGAAGGGGTAGAATGAATCATATTATATATATCATATTATATGGGGGATAATATCTCAGGGGGATAATAGAATCATATTTCATATATATGTCTAAGGAAGGGACTTGTATATATAAGGTCTATGTTCTATCCTTGTCTATGATCTAGTGTCATGCTCTGTTGGCTTCATTACTTTTTTTTATATATATTCTTTTTTACATAGGGGGAGAATACTAAGTGACATACTATATTCCCTATTAATTTATGCAATAGATTTTTGATTATAAAAAAGGTGGAGATTGTTGAACTCTCTGTGAGATGGTTATTTTAACAATCACCAATCATAGTTTTATTTAAGAAAATTTAGTCATTTGATCAATTTGTTCTAAATGTGTTTATATATGTTTAAATATTGTATAAATAATGTTTATATTTGTTAATTTATGTTTTAATGTTGACCTGGAAGTGTTATGGATTAAACAGACACTTTGTGAAGATTTCAGATCCTTGGACTCACGGATGAGAACGGTCGCACTGATAACAATGGTCACACCAATGAGAATGGTCGCACCGATGAGAATAGTCACACCGATCACAACGGTCGCACCAATGAGAACATTCACACCGATGAGAATGGTCACGCTAATTAGAACGGTCGCACCGATGAGAATGGTCGAACCGATGAGAAAGGTCGCACCGATGGCAGCGGTCGTACCGATGCTGATCCAAGGACCTTCCGATACCGATGCTGATCCAAGGACCTATCGATACCGATGCTGATCCAAGGACCTACCGAAACTAATGATGATCAAAGGACCTATCAATCCCAATGGCGAACACATGAGCTACTGATATCGATGATGATCACATGAGCTACCGAAGCTGATGTTGATCAAATGACCTTCTTCTCTCATGACTCAACAGTAGTCATGAAAACTGTTTGAATTTCTATTAACTCTTATTTAATTCCAATGATCATATTTGATGTTTTTAATGAAATAAATGTTATTAAATGAAAGTCGTTGGCATGTCAGGGAACCGTACCTTGTACTAATGAAAAGGTAATCATTCCTATTGTTGGAGCTCGTGGAATATAAGGAAGATCGAGCTGTAGCAAGAAAGTATCATTTTTAGACTTCAATAGAAAAAACAAGAGACATATACATGAAGATAAAATCGTAAATGAAGTGAATAACATAGGAGAAACGTGAAGAACACTCATACACATCAAGAATAGAATTTAAAAGAAGAAATTGAAGTGTTACAAAGAACACTCTTATACTCAAGCTGAACTCTTACACTATAAGTGATGGAACAAGAATCACGACACTATATTTTCTTTAACAGGAACCAGAGAAAAACATAGAGCTTCATTTACATCAAACCAAGGAGTCCTGATCTTCACTAACAACACATAGAGAAATCTAAACTCATCTCTATTTGTTTAGCTCTCTTGTGTTTCATTCATTTACCTTTTGAGCAGTGTGTGTGTTGTATTCACACACTGACTCCTGGGCTGAACTAGAGCACACTGAATCGAAAATACAAACTCTTTACATCTTATTGTATCCCACTGAGAATTGTGGAAGAGGTCAAGTGTGACCTATAAAACTAGTGTGCTGTTGTTTTATTTTTCCCACAAAGAACTGTGGTAGAGGTCTGAGGACCTGGACTGTCTGACCACTGTTGTAAAACCCTCGATCCCGGGTGTGGATCATAGTTTATATAAACTATTTGAGGGGACTATATATCTTCTTGAGACTTAACCTCTTGGTTTTACCTGCTGTGCATCTCAGTCTTAGTTTATGTGATTTTATTTTTTCCGCTGCTTAGTACATTGAAATATAAACATATTTTAGAGTAACTCTGATAGTTAAACTAGCATGTTTTTAAATTTACTGTAAGGAATTAGGTTGGTTTCAAAAATTAATTTGTCTTCAGATTAGATTGACTAAGATCTAATCAACCTCGTGAGAACCTAACTGACCATTTGTTGTATTACAAATTATCTTCAGTTTAACTTATTTTTTAAATATGGGGATTTAAAGAGAAATATTTTTAACAGAAATTTTAATTGGAACTCAATTCACCCCCCTCTTGAGTATAGACTCTGACCAATAATCATAACATTCTTATTGAATATTCTTAGTATAAATATTTCATTTAATTATTTGAATCTTCCCTATAGTCTCTATAAAAAAACTATGTCCGAAAATTTATGCTCTACATCATTATTTCAACACTTATGAGTTATCAACCTATTCCCATATAGATCCATTTATAGTTCTATATTAATTATATAATTCAATATATCATAACTTGGAAATTGTACATAGGGAATACAATGATCACAACATATTTTGGAATCTATCAATCATGATTTTAGTACATCTTACAGTTTTAAAATAATCTATTCAAATTGATCATTATTATATGGATCATAATATCTTCCAACGCTCTACTATTTATCCAATTCTTGATGAATTCATATTGAGAACATCATGTAAATCTTCAAAACCTGATCATATATAAAATAGAGTGTAACTCTATAAAGTCGTATTGATTATTTTTTTATATGTAACAAAATTTATCGTGAACTAATTGAAATAAAATAGTTATAAATTGTGATGAATTTATAATAAAATCAATTATAACCAAATAAAATTATCTTGGTGGAAATTACTATGTTGTTATAACATTATTCATGTAAGTGGTTGATCAAACAGAAATAGAAACGTGTAACACAATAAGATAATTTGTTTTTACAGTTATATAATAGTATTCATATAATATATAATTAATAATGAGGTCAACATAAAATCATTATAGTGTATAATAATATTTATAATGTTTTTAAAAGAAAATATAATGTAAGATGTATGGAAAGAAATTATATACTTAAATAATATATTATCGATTTTCTTACACTGGATCCTTTAGAAAGATGAATGTAGTCTTCTATTGTACAATTAAATACATTAAATTTAATATAGTAATTTGGGATATGAATAATTGTACTAGATTCAAGATATAACCAAATGGTTTGAGTGGTTTAGGATGGTTAGATATGGGGTCCTTTTATAATGTTTTTTGAGTGGAATTTATAATGTATTCATTCCATAATGTGTAAGGTTTTTAATTTTATTGTAACATGGATAAAAACTAAACAATAATATATTTTTGATATTTTTTGGTTGATCAATCCATTATAAAAACATTTATAGGTATGATTTTGGATTTTTAAGGTCTTTACCCTTTATTTTATCCCCTTTTACCTAATTTTACTTTTACCTTGGCAACACTGTTTTTACATTGGTAAATTGTAATTATAGCTCAAAATGAAATTAAACTCCTTAAATAATGTAAAAAAATATGATTTTAGAATTTTAATCTATTTAATAAATCACAATTTAACTATATTGAAAAGTTATATTTTATATTACAAAATATATAAATATATTATTTTTGAATCATTTTTTAAAAAATTATTTGTCCAGAGCCTTATTAGATTAAAATTAAATGTTTTAATATGGTTAGGCTATTTTTTATTCATTTATGAAATATATTATATTCATCAATAAAGATAAATTAATTAATTTTTGAGATAAAAATACACAATACTAAAAGAAATAAGTTCAATTTAAAATATTATTTTTTCACATTAAATAATTATAACCTCGTAATCATAGTTATTAGTCATTTTCATTTACATCACTATCAACATGTTTATTAAATTTAATATTCTTTACAATATTTCCTTACTATTAATTGGAGGTATCATATTCACTACAGACCAATGTGTCAAGGATTTGATGTTGATTGTGTTTACCTACATTTGGTTTTATTCTTTGTGTATGTTTCTTAATATTGTCCCCCATTTTATTCACATTATTAATTAAAATTTATATTTCATTAGATTATTTTTTACTAATAAAATTTATCACGTTTCATTTTAGTTAGGTTTTATAGGTGAAAAAATATTTTAAATATAATCATCATTTAATTGAAAAATCCGTAGTAAAACTATTATGTGTTATATTCTACAACTATTAAAATAATTTTACCCTCAAAATAACAATACATAAATATAAAAGGTTCCTAATTATACCTCGCAACATATTTAAGTTGAAAAATTTCATCCTAAAATATAATATTTCAACAAAGGACTTTAACCAAGATATGTTTTTTATTTAGTAGTACATTATCTAAATAATCCATGATTTCTATATGTTGTTCTTCAGCATAGGGATAATGATTAATTTAAATACAACTAAGTTTAGTTCTTATAATGTTTTAGATATGGATTTACTCACAAGTGATAAAATTAATATTTAATACTCTTGGAATATGATCGGTGGAAGTGACTGATGTTAAGTAATTTTTTAAACACAATATAATATTTTTAATAGTCTAATTCATCTAGGGCTCAATATTCATTCTTCCCCAATTTCAAAACCCTATTCCAATGGGATATTTAAAAGAATGTCATTTCTCCAACATCAATCTTAAAATAACATCATGGAATAGAAGTGTTGTCATATGGTCAAATAAATAGAGTTTTATTCATCCATTGAATGGTTTGAATGTTATCTACCAATACTTAAGAAAGATCTGTCCCAAATAGTTTACTATCTGAAATATAATTCCATCATATTATAGTTATGTAACTCTTCTCATATATAGCCAAATAATGATATATTTGAATTAATGAATAAAAACTAATGTTATATGAAATATCTACCAATGGAATGTGATGATCCTAACCTCCATGGAAATCAATTTAGAAATATCTCAATATATCCTCGAGAGTTTGAATTTTCATTTTATATTGACCATCAATATAATTATAATATGTAGTAGTGAATCTCATATTCATATCCAATTCTTAATAATGACTTCTCTAAACATTTATGTAAACCTCATTTCTCAATAAGATAAAATTTAGTGTCATACATTATATATCCTTTTGACTAATTTTTTTTTAAATCTTTTATTTTTCATCTAGAAAGAAAAATTTTAAAATTACAATGAAATATGATAACATTTTAAGGAGATAAAATACATCAAAAATCGATTTGTGTCCTTTAGAACTCATGGGAAGTCTAACAGTGAAATCTATCACATCATTCTCCCGTTTACAAAATAATAAATGTAGTGAGTTCATAATTGTTGTAAAATTATATCATGTACCTCAACTTATTGGAATTCAACTCATTGAGATACATACTCTACGACCTACCTCGTTATATCCCCCCACCAGAATGATAATTTATGCCTCTATAAAATATTTTCATTAAAGGATAGATGAATATTACTGAGTTATGTCCTTAATTTATTATATTTTTATTCAAATTTTGTAATGATGGAACTGAAATTGACTTTTTTAAAAATGTATTTCCATCAAGTAAAATGTTTATTTCTAGAGTAATCTATTACTTCATCTGTATCTCCATATCCTCATTCTATGACTCGTTAATCATTACATGGATGGGTAGTTGAGATTCTATTTGAAAAATATAGTACTTCTCCAATTTAATCAAAATATAAAGGATTATAATTTGAAAATTGATGAGTTTTAGGTCACTTTATATCCATCTAACTGATAATGTTGCATGATCCTTACCTCTATGAGCATCAAAAACCTTATTTTTCTACCCATTGTGAATTTTTTTGAATATTCATAATGTTTGATAAAATCCAACCATATACATTTGTGCTTGTTCATTCCCTTCAGTGTGAATCTATAATTCATGAATTTTTTATTAATATATATTTCAGACATTTCACTAGAGATATAATACCTCCATATCAGTAATTTTAGTATCATAAATTTATGGTCATAATAGAGCAGTGTAAAATTTTACATGAATCATTAATTAACATGAGGAATAAGCTACAAAGATGTAATTATATATGAGGACACATCCCAATAACATATTTAATGAGACATTATATATTAAAAAATCTACCCTACTATATGGAAATATGTGTAATTGTTTTGTGATGCTACTTATATTTCTATCATTAAGAATTTATAAAAATTCATTATTCCAGACTAATGTGAGAGGCTTCATAGTTTAGGTGGTCACTAGATTTGAAAATTATGGTTAATTTATCAGTAAGAATCAATAATATCAATACATTATAAGAAAACTATGGATTTCAGTTTTAGTGTTTGGTCCAAGCTATCATTTATTCTATTATATCATTCAAGGGTCTATATATACACACACATTATTGTGATTACCAAGCCCATGAATGATACTTTTTTCATCCAAAATTCACAACATATTAATTTGTCACACAATTTTAATATTCAAATGGTTTATCTAGAAAACACAAAAGGATCATTATTCACATGCTTGGTATTGGAATTTATGATTACATCATCGATGATGTCTTCAAAAAAATTATTGAGGTAATCCTTATTAATTAAATTATACTTATATATAATGATATTGTGGGTATCTTTGTTACCAAATGACACCAAAATTCACACATAATAAAAATATCATGTAAATTTTTTTGATATATTATACAATTTGACCATTAATTAATGATAAAAAATTTAAATGTCTATTTAAATAAGTATTCAGATCCTCAAAACAGATCAAATACATCATCTATACAAGGAACATGATAATTGTTCTTGTTGTGGTCTTGTTACGTACAAAATAATCATTACATAGATGTGCTAAAATATCCTTATTATTAATAAAAAGGATAGTTGTACCACAATGTGAATCACTTGGATATCTAATATGCAACACCATAAGCTTCCACGATATGCTTCTCCTTGAATAATACAATAGATTATGTTGTACGAAACATAGAGATCAAGAACATCACAACCAATCAAACAAGCTGTTATTAATAGTAATACCAAATTTTTGAAATTTTATATCTTTTTTTTCAAATTGGAATTCATTTATTGATTGGGATTTTAAAAGTTATTTTTGGGTGAATATTTGGTATTTTTTTGAAAACATTCAATTTTTGAGGAATTGTGAAAAACACTATGTTATTGTTTAAAACTTCTATTTTATTTAAATATTTATTTATTTTATTTAAATTTATTTTAACTAAAATTATATACATAATAATAATATAATTTCAATGTAATTAATTTTAGAAATTTTATAATAAATTAGATAAATAAAATTTTATAGAACTATTTAACGCCTTTTACCCACATTCTAGGAACATTTTTAAATTTCCAAAAAGAATAATTTCACCTCTTCTGTGAATTGAATTTCAAATATCCGAGAGACATTGTTGATATTCGTATGTATTATGTGGTTAAATATGATGATTTTTTTAGGTGAATAGTAACTTTTAAATTTTATTTTACACGGTTAAAATTAAATAGGTTATTGAAGGAAAAAATGATATTATAGTTATCCAAAAACATGTTCTAATTGTATTGGATAAGTGTATTTAGACCAAAACAAACCATAGGAATAAAAAATGATACTTTTTTATCCACTTTTATTAGATTATGATATATATTATTATTTTATTTAAAGAAGAGTTAACAGTGTTGAATTCACATTTAAATAACTAAAACATTATTTATATAGGGTTAAACATAAGATTAAATTTATTATAAATATTCATTTAAAAAATATAAAAATATTTCCTATATCATGGTATTTTATTTATAACATTTAGACTTTAAATAATTAAATTTATTTATGACACAATGATGATATCGTAATTACCATATTAATTAATGATTAAAATAATTGATCTTATAAATATTAATAAAAATTTAAATTTAGACTTCTCATAACATCAAAGAATTATACAGGTTAATATGAATTTTTATGGTTGATTAAATATATTTTTTTCTATGATATTATATTGTTATGTAATTCAAAAATGGAAAATATTAAATAATGTCAAAATAGAATTAAATGAGTTTTTAAAAAAATAATATTTTACAAAATGATATAATATTCATAAAAATAAAATATTCGTCCAATGGACGTATATAATTATATATATATCATTAATTAACCACTTGATTTTATATTGGCATTTTATAGTATGTTTATTAACCATTTAATATAAAAATACAAGAAGACATGGTTAACATTAAACAATTTATCTAAAAGATAAATAAAAAATATTAGGTTATTATGGTGACCTAAACAAGGATAAAACCTAATAGTTGTGACGATTGTGACCCATCCCTACCATATCCTAAAAATAAATTCATTTGGATCCATTATTATCCCACAATTATTTTATAATAAAATAATATTTCTTGCTTTTCCTATTGTGTCCCTCAACTCTTTTATAAAAGATACTTCCACTTCTATTAATTTCACACCTCCAAAGCCATTTTTATGTGCCAAACCCTACTAAAATATCATCCCTACTAGCCTCACATGATCTAAGAGTCATTTTATGGATCATGAAAGAACCTAATGATCCAATTTGATGAAATTATATGGAAACATCTGAATTAGAGATAATTATTTCATCACCACTTTAAAAGTTCTTTACTTATACCACTTCTTCATTATTTGTTGTATCCACAAAAAAAAATCCAGTATCTTATAAATACTGTGATGTTATTATAAATATTTTAAAACCATATTCATTATTTTATCAATCCTATGATTGACAATGTCACCATACTTCCATATGTATGGCTTACCGTCTCTACGTCGTGGTGTAATTTGTTATTCAACACTTAATTATTTCTATGTATATAATAATGAGTTTAATTAATGTAAATAATAAATATAACATGTTAATGATTCTTAATATATAGTATACAATCAAATTAAAAATATTTCACCACTTATAGAATGATATTGTCGCTTGGGTGTACGTACATCTTACTGTCTCCTTGATGCGAAGAGGGTTCGTTCCCCATCATAACCATTCAAGAATAATTATCATCTTAGGATTAAATTTAATAATTAAATAAATTAATTTCATTATTGATTTGAATCAAATATATCCTATCCATAACAAACATGACTAACATAACAAAACATATAATGGAAAACGAATTAGTAACACCCAAAACAATAATAGTCTTGAAAATTTATTAACAATGAAATTTTAATGGAGCATATATGATATCACATTTATGTAAATGGATCTTGAATAATTTAATAAAAAGGATTTGAACATTATTCTTGAAGTTAACATATCCTCGACTAAGGGAAATTACAAGGAAAGGGTTAATTTTACAATCTCATCATTTTATGTGGTTGTTTATACGTAAGTATCTACCGAGACATCATTATCATACATATCTGTGTTTATGAGAAATTTATTTCATAACATTTCATATATTTAGTATACTGTGGTTTAATGTATGGTATACCCTTGTTTTAATTTTTTTAAAATGTTTTTAATGGAATCTTTCTGTCATTTTCCAACCAAGGAGCTTTATAAAAATTTCAAAAAATTAAGGAATGAATATTTTGTTAACATAAACTGAGGTTGAAACTATTTCTCACCATTATAAATCCTAATAAACTTCCATTACAATCTTATTAGTGTATTTTAAAAATAATTTTTTTCTTTTATAATTACAAGACTTTTAAATGATTTCAAAATATAACAAGAAATTTCTCTCCAATATTTCGGATTTCATCTATGTCAACATCCATTATTAGATTTTATGCCTATTTAAAGTTGATTTATTATGATATAATCTTCCATATTGTTTTGAAGGTTTTTTGATCACTTTGGATATATATGTTCTATTTTTATTCCACTCATGGTTTGTGGTTAAATAATTAACATTTCTTATGCTAGTTTTTAATAAGAATATTAATGTTATGTTTCAAAATTATCATATGAGGATCGCATTAGTCTTAGTAATTGATGGGTCGGGCCCACTAAAGACAGTCAATGCATCAGTAGATATCATGAGACAAACTAGTGTTTTAGCAGAAGGATTGAAGAAATATTTATTTGTAGTATTGGCATGAGGCCATGATGATGTGGGTATGATGTTTGGAATTATTCATTTCCTTATTATGAAATTATCTATTGATATTATATGAGATTTTTCGACTAGATGAATATCCATGTAAATAAGTAAATGGAATT
This sequence comes from Viscum album, assembly GCA_963277665.1. Classification (NCBI taxonomy): domain Eukaryota; kingdom Viridiplantae; phylum Streptophyta; class Magnoliopsida; order Santalales; family Viscaceae; genus Viscum; species Viscum album. The sequence continues at coordinate 606,887,253 of OY728122.1, forward strand.
AAATGATTTATTTTTTCCATATTATTCTGATTTTTATGTTTAAAAGGCTTGTGTTTTAGTTCTATACACTTCCTTAAATTTTTATACATATTTAGAATAGTTTCTCGTATATTTTAATCCTTACAGTTCATCTATGCCCAACCCTTTCATATGTTTTATTTTTTCATTGATGAGAAGAGGTATATTATGATTTATTTGAATTTATGGGCTATGGGATAGGAGTGTGTTCGGAGGTGACATAATGTTTTTGTTTTTCTATTTCATAATGAAATGTGAAACTTATATATGTATCATGTACATCCAAGGATTCTAAACTAATTAGTCTTTCATGAAATGATCTACTGTGATCATGCCAATGTTATTTAATAATGCACTGACTCTATGTAACTGGGGTTAAGGAATTACAATTGGTATTAGAAGATGTTTCGTAAAATCCATGGAAACTAAATTTAGAAAAATATTGATTAGAGAACATTAGCCTATGATAAACATTGAAGATTAGTATTGAAGAACATCCTTGAATTTTGGTACTATAGAGAATTTTTGTATTTCCCTGAAATATATCATAGTGTTTATATGAATAGGTAGAGGCGACTATTACACATATGTATCTAGGGGTAAAACCCAAAAACACCACTTCGATATACACTCGAATGAGAACTGGTGCACAATAATGGGACTTACTACACTCTTGGTTATAACCCTCATAGGGGATATGCTTAGGATAATAAAAATTTTATTTATAGACCATTATGAAGAATTTAGGTGTAAATACATCCTCATAGAAAAAAAATGTATATTATTAAGGATTATATTTATAAATATTTAAACTTATGTTTGGTATATTACAAATTTGGAATTATGTATTGCAATTCATAATCTAATCTAGTCTATTCATTTTTTTAGAAATGGAGACTATTGGAAGGAATGGAAACTGTATATATGCATGTAATCCATGTAGGTATTTCCCTAATACTCAAGATAATTATAGTGGTGTCGGTGATTAAACTGGTGTTGAACTTCTTAAATCCATACTCAGAAAACTCACTTCTGTTGTGAATAATAACCTTATCAATATGGTGCACCCTAATCCAAAAAAATTGGATCAATGTAAAACAACATCATGAGAAAATAACCACAAAAATTTAATGGTAATACAAATCCATTTTTAGCTAAGAAATGGATAATTTCATTAGAGAAAATATTTCATTAATTGGGGAGTAGTGAAGATAAATGTTTGTTATGGAAATGTATCACCTCACAAGAGATGCAGATCAATGGTGGTCATTAATTTATAAAAAAAAAGTGGATAAATAATTATAAAATATTGAATATAGGGAGTTTAATGTTATTTTCAAAGAAAAATACATTTTTTGTGACAATTGAGAAGACATGGAAAGTCAATTTATAAGTCTATGTCCAAAGGAGTATGATAATGTCGCAAAGTATGAGGCAAACTTTACAGGGATAGAAAGGCATGCTAAAGATTATATACATAACCAATGGAGTATGATTTATCAATTTATGGATGGTCTAAAACCATTTATCCATAAATAATTAGTCTCACAATATTTCTTGTCATATTATGATACAGTCTCATGTGCTATCAAGACTGAAATGTAATTATCTATATCTTATGACATTAATATAATGTAAGGAAATAAGAGAAATACTAAAAACTCTAGAAATGAAAATAAGTAAAAGAATGGAAATGTTGAATTACCATCCTATGGTAAATTTTGGAAGAAACACCCCAGTACATTTCAGAAGGGGATGAGAGTTTGCTACCAGTTTGGACAAAAAGGCCAACAAGATTGTGATTGCAAGGGAAAGAATCAGGTTTCGGTTGTTAATTGCTACACCTGTAGAGAAATGGGGCATTATTCTAATGAATTTCCTAATAGCTAATGAAAAAATACCTTATAAAAGACCAAGGGATCAAGACCAATCATATGTGATCAGTAATAATGATGTTGAAGCTCTTAATAACGTGGTGGAATGTACTTTAATATTTTCCAAAAAAATTTCCATTGATTTATTTGATTCAATATCATCACATACATTCTTATCTTCCCTGTTTGATATGAAAATTAGAAATTAAAAATTTTATTTGACAAGGTATTTATCAGTCATAACTCCTAAGTGAAGTATCATTGCAACAATGTTTTAGGAATCAGTTACCTTTATGGAATATAAATGTGCTTTATCTACTGAATATATAGTCATACCCAATATTTAATTTGATAAAATAATTCATATGGATTTTATTTTAGACCATGATGTGAAAATTTATTGTATGAAGAAGGCGGCTACAATTTTTTATGATGTTATGTAATAACTTATCTTTAGAGAAGAAAATTCACCACATGATTCACATCTAGATATAACCCCAATAGCTCTAATAAATTAAATTATTGGGGAATAATGGAGAGAAATAACTACGGGTTAGGTAAATAATGATCATATAGAGGATGTACCTATTTTAAATGAATATTTTGATCTGTTTCTAGAGTATTTACCTAGACATCCTTCTGAAGAAGAAAATGATATTTCCATTGATTTAATTCCTGGTTCAAGGCCTATATCGACGAACCATTAAAGAATAGACTTTGTGGAATTAGTGTATCTAAAGAAAAAACTAGAGGATTTTACAAATTCAGGATTTATTCTAACTACTATTTCTCCATGGGGAGCCCATATTCTCATTGTTAGATAGGATGATAGTTCTAGGAGGCTGTTAATTGACTATAGGGAGATCAATTATTTAATAAAAAATAAAAATTATACCCTACATCACATTGATGATTTATTTAATAAACTTCATGGAGCTCAATATTTTTCATTGATTGACCTTTGATCTGGATACCATCAATTTTGAGTGAAAAATAAATACATTCCAAAGATATCATTTCAAACCTATTATGGGCATTATGTGCTTACTGTAATGTCTTTTGGACTGAATAATGCACCCTTTATTTTCATGGATGTAATGAAGATAGTTTTCAAGGAATATATTGATGACATCATAGTGGTATTTATTGATGATATCATGATATATTTTCAAATCTACGAAGATCATGAAAATCACATGTACACTTTTTTAAATACTATAAGAAGAAATGAATTATATGCTTAGTTTAGAAATTGTGAATTCTTGATTTTGGAGATTTTTTTTCATGGCCATATTGTCTCTAAGGATCGAATATCTATTGAACCTTTAATGAAATGGGCAATCCATGAATGCCCCAAATGATGGGTATTACTGAGTTACGCAGTTTTATTTGTTTTACAGGTTATTATTTGTGTTTTGTAGTGAATGTTTCCCATTATGCTACTCCATTAACCAAGCTCGCATGTAAATTGGTTATTTTTTTGGAAAAAAGTCTGTAAAAAATGGTTTTATGAACTGAATATAAGATTAGTCAATGCTTTTATCTTGAATCTACCATTGAATAATGATGTGTTTTTTATTTATAATTATGCATAAAATACTCAATATGGTTGTGTCCTTATGAAGAATGATTGAGTTATTTCTTATGCATCAAGGAAGAGATAAATTCATTAACAAAACTATTGTACTCTTGATCTTTATTTAGCAGCTGTAACATTTGATATGAAGATATGAAGACACTATCGCTTTGGTAAAAAAGGTGATATATATACTGATCAAAAGAGTTTGACGTATATTTTATCACAAAAATAACACAACATGAGGAAAATGAGATGGCTTGAGGTACTCAATGATTATTATTTCACTATACACTACGACCTGAGGAAGGAAAATATGGTGGTAGAGACTTTGAGATAAAAGGATCATGGAGATTTGAACAAGATATGTGTTGAAAGGGATCATATGATCATGGATCTAGTAACGATGGATGTGGGAATAAATATTGAAGGTGAAAATCAGTAATTCTTCAAACGTTTTCCAATCCATCATTACTAGAACGGGTAAAATTCTCTCAGACTGATGATGAGCAGTTTAAAAAAAAATTAATGCTATAAATGATGAGAAATTGATCGTCTTAATATATAAAGTTTTATTTTTTAAATTTGGGAAGATACATTGCATTCCAAATATACCTGATCGAAAAAAGGAATTTTTGGATGATGCTAATAGCTCTAATTTACCTACACACCCATGTAACACTATGATGTATAGATATTTGAAGATGCATTTTTTGTTGGAAAACATGATGAAAGAGATTGCTGATTATGTGTAAATATTTATGGTTTTTCAATTGGTTATGGCTCGATGGAAACATCCTAGAGGAGTCATGCAACCTCTTCCCATACTTGAGTGGAAATTGGACGATATTACAAAGGACATTGTCTTGGGGATTCCAATGACTCAAAGATGGAATGATGCAATATGGGTCATTGTTGGTTGTCTTACAAATTCAGTCAATTATCATGCAATAAGAGAAGATTTAGGATTTGAACATTTAGAAAGACTATATATTAGTGATGATGTAAGAAGTCATGGTGTACCCCTATCGATTGTTTCTGATCATGATCCTCATTTTATATCAATATTTTGGAAAAGTCATCATAAATCCAAAGATATTGGGAATCATTTGTGCAATTATTACCACCCTCAAACTGATAGACAATCAAAACAAACTATTCAAACAATAGATGTCATGTGGATTTATTTCTCACTTGACTTTAAAGTTATATGGGACAAATATTTTCCACTGGTAATATATTCCTATAACAAAAACATCCATTCAAGTATTCAGATGAAACTATATGAAGTTTTATATTAAAATAGATGTCACAAACCATCATGTTGGGATTATGTTTTTGAAAGAAATCACATAGGCACAGAACATGTTGAGGAATTGATGGAAAGGATAATATTATCCAAAGCCACATCAAAGCATCACAAAGTTGGAAAAAGAGTTATGTTGATAACCGAAGGATGGATTTGTATTTTCATGTTGGAGATCTTGTTTTTGTGAAGGTATCTTTAGGGAAGGGTGTTTTACAATTCGGTAAGATGGGTAAATTGAGTCCCAAGTACATCTTACCTTTCATAATTCTTGAAAAAAATTATAGTTTTATCTTATTTATTGACAATGTCTCCATGTCTCTCCAATGTTCATGATGTGTTCTACGTATCACTCTTAAGAAAATACATGGCTGACCCTATGCATGTACTCAACTATTAAGATATATAACTGGAACTCGATCTATATTATTGTGAAGTGACTATTAGGATTCTTGATACAAGAGAACATGTTTTTATAAACTACATGACTCATCTACTAAATTTTAATTATAGAAACCATAAAATGGAAGAGGCATTATGGGAACCTAAATAACTTTTGATGAAGGACCAACTGAATCATTTTATGCAGTAATATTCTAGAAATTTCAAAGAAAAAATTACTTGATAGAGGTGATAATGTAACATCCCAATTTTTCGAAGTATGTTATTCTTTGAATAATACAATAGTTTTAGTTGTACGCAACATCGAGTTCTAGAACACCATGACCAATCAAACTGGCCATTAGGAATAGTAATACCAAATTTTTGAAATTTCATAAACTTTATTTTTCAAAATGGACTTCATTTTGGGATTAATAATATCAAAATTAGATTAGGGTGAATTTTTTGTATTTTTCTCAAAAACAATTAATTTTGATGAATTGTAAAAAACACTGTGTTTCTGTTTAAAACCGACTTTTTATTTAAATAATTAATTTTTTAATTAATTTTATTTTATGTCCAAATAGATACAAAATACCTATATAAGTTCAACATAATTCATTGGAGTAATTTTATAATTTGATTAGATATATAAAGTTTTATTGAACTACTTAACGCATTTTACCCACCTTCTAGGAACATTTTCCAATTTGAATAAAATGTAATTTTACCACTTCTGTGAATAGAATTTCAAAAATCTGAGAGGCACAGTTGATATCTGTTAGAAAAATGAGGTTTAATAGGATGAAAATATTTTTTTTAAATAGTATCTTCTAAATTTTATTAAGCATGGTAAACGGTAAATATGGTAATTAATGGTAAAAATGATTTTATAATTACCCCAAGACATGTTCGAAATCTATTGGATTATTATATTTCTAACAAAATCATATAATGGAATACCATTTGATTCTTTTTTATGCACAAGGATTAGATTAGGACAGTTATTATTATTTTATTTATAGGAGAGTTAAAAGTCTTAAATTCAAATTTTAATTACTAAAATATATTTTTATTTGGTTACACATAATATACATTCGAATTTAAATATTAATTAAAAAGTTAAAAATATTTCATACATCATGGTATTTTATTTATAATTTTTTTAAATTAAATAATTAAATGTATTTTGGACACATTGATGATGCAGTAATTACCTAATTAATTAATGATTAGAATAATTGATATTATAAATATTAAAATAAATGAAAATTGAGACTACTGAAGCATTACACAAATTTTCTAGGTTGATAAGATATTTTATGGTTGATTAAATTTATTTATTTTGAAGAAATAAGATTGTATGACTACCACAAAAACCAAAAACTTAATAATCTCAAAATTGACATAAATGAGTTTTAAAAAAAAAGTTATTTTATTAATTTATATAATATTTCATAAAATATATGGTTCGTTAAATGTACATTTATAAGGATATATATATACATATCATTACTGAACCACTTATGGTTCTCTTTGGATTTTATAGTATGTTTATTAACTATGTAATATAAAAATACATGAAGTCAAGGTAAACACTAAACTATTTAACTAGGAGTTAAACCAAAAAAATGGTTAATATGGTGACCAAAATAAGTTTAAAACCTATTGGTTTAGAATATTTCAACCCATACACACCATATCCTTGAAATAAATCCACATTGAGCCATTATAAATGATGAATAATTTTATAATAAAATAATATTTCAATATTTTCCAAAATTGACCCTCACCTCTCTTGTAAAACGGTACATCCCATTCCCTTAATTTTACAACTCCAAATCCAATATGTTTCAGCCAAAAACAACTCAAATATCCTCCCAAATAACCTAACTTAAATCTACAGGCCTTACATTGTTCATAAATCAATCATAAGGATCCCTTTTGATTAAATCAAAAGAATGCACCCGAATAAGAGGTAATTATTTCATCACCCCTTTCAATGTTATATTCTTCTTCCACTTCAATTTTATTTTATGTTTCTATACCAAAATAATAACTCCAATACAGTGTACATGCTATGTTTTTATTATAAATATGGTACAACCATATTCATTATTCTATCCATCCTATGAATGAGAATTCCATAATACGTGTGTACGTACGACTTACCGTCTCGACGTTATGGTGTAGTATGTTATTCAACACTTTATTATTTGGATGGGTATAATAATAAGTATAAATGATTTAAATGATAAATATATCCTATTAATTATTATTATATATATATATATATTATACCGTCCAATTACATATGATTTCACCATTAATAGAATGATATTGTTTCTCGTGTGTACATACAACTTATCTACTCCACGATGCGATGAGTTTTCATTTCCCATTGTAACCATTCAATAAGAAGTTTCATTTGATGATTAACAAAAATTTTTAAATAACATAATATAACTATTTATAAGAATGATAAATATCCGATCATTAGCAAACATAACTTACTTAAGAAAACATATAATAGAAAACAAATCAGTAACACCTGAAACAATAATACTAAAGATATATTATTATCAAAGAAATATTAACGAATCATATATGAAATAATATTTATGTATGTAGTTATTTTATAGTATAATAACAATTATTTCACCATTATAAAAAAGTATAACGTACCCAAGACTATGGAAAAGTACAATTTAAGGGTTAATTTCACAATCTCATCATTTTCTGAGGTTGTTTATATCTATGTATCTAATGTGACTTATTTATCATCTACATATATGTTTCAAAAGAATGTATTTCAAAATATTTTACAATTTAGAATACTATGGGTTAAATTCATTTAACACTTGTTTCACATTTTATAAAAAAATTTCAAAAAAATCCTTCTATATTATTCCAAATAATGTTCTTTATGACCATTTAGAAAAATAAAAGACATAATGTTTTTTACTTATACAGTAGGAGAGACTATTGCTTACCATTATAACACCTTTAAACCATACTTTAAAAATTAATAAGAATATTTTCAAAATAAATTTATTTGTTTAAAATTATGTGGCTTTTAAATGATTTCAAAATAGAAAGATATATTTCTCTCAAATAGTTTTGAATTCATCAATGTCAACATCCTTTGTTTGATTGTAATCATGATTTTGGTTTATTTATTACGATATTATATTCTATATTTTATTGAATGTTTTGTGAAATTTTTGACTATAGATGTGATATTTTTATACCATTAATTTTTTTGGTTAAATTATTGACATTTCATACGCTCATTTTTAATATTAATGTTTATTTTATGTTTTAACCTTTTCATATGTGGAATGCATTGGACATTTTTATGTGACGGGCAAAGCCGAAAATAGCCCCTCGATAAATCGGTAGTTCTCATTAGACAAACCAGTGTCCTGTCACAAGACCTTGACAAAATAATTATTTTTTGTCTTAGAATGTGTCCTTGATTTTGTGGTTATGATGTTTTTCATTATTCATTCAATTTTTATAAAATTAGCTATTGATATTACATATGACTATTAAAATAATATAGTATCCATGTAAATAAGTAAATATAATTATTTTACTTATCTTTTCCATATTAAAATGATGCTTATGTTTAAAATTATTGTTATTTGGTCTTGTATAGTGCCTTAATGTTTACGCATATTTATGACACTTTCCACTATATTTGTATTCTTACTGATCATTTGAGCTCAACCCATTTCTATGTTTTATTTTTCCCAGTATGTAATGATGTATATTATGATTGTGATATAGGGATAGGCTATGGGATATGATTGTGTTAAAAGGGGAAAAAATTTATTTATTCTTTTCAAAATGTAATGTTAATCTTATGTATGTATCTAGAACTTCTTAGGCTACTAATCTAATCTGTATTTCAAGAATAGCTCTTTTGTGATCATTCCAATGTTATATAACAATGCACCAACTCTATGTAAATGGGTTGGGGAATGACATAAGACACATAAATTGATGATGTTGGAAATTATTCATCAACTACCCAAATTTATTTTGGGATATTGTATAAATATTATTCAATATAAACATGTCATATGATAATGGATCTATTTAAAATAAAACCTCATTACATGATGTAAGACCCTGAATATAAATTAAAAATAATTATATATTTTTCTATATAATTGAAATATGTTAAATATTGTGTTTTTCAATAACCATTTTAGAATGATATCCCTCAGGACTGGGTATTAAGACCCATATATTAAAAGTACATTCCATAGGGATCTAATGGTCATTCTTGCATCAATAAATTATATTTTATTTATTTATGTTATGAAATGCGGCTTACCAATGGCACATATTAATTTGGGATCTATGTTGATAAAAATAGTACACTCAAAAATTTAATTAAATTCCACTAAATATAGAATAATAATATCGGAATGAACCATATTCCAAAAAATATCTATCAATGAGGAGTTATAAAATTCAAAAATAATCATCATAACCCAATATATATTCATTGGTAATTAAATATGTAATTATTTTTATTATGATTTTATATCATTAGAAGTATTTATAGATATAATAGAGTGGGTAAATCGAAAATAATATAATATATTTTAAGTTATAGAGTGAATTATTATGGTTTGTCTCCCCTTTTTATTGTCAATACCCACATCAGTAGTTGGTATTTCATTTTATTTTATTTTTGTTGATTTTATTTGGAGGTTTCTGATGTCAATTATCATAATTATCCCTTCTATTAGTTTACTAGTTCTTGTAATGCCTATAGTCATTTAAATTGAAGCATTTATCTGATAGTGGATAATTTGGAAAATATTTTTTTAATCCTATTCATTAGACAAACTATACATATATATTTCATATTCATTTTATTCCTTTACTTATATTCTAAAATTTTGTAAAATTATTATCCCTTTAAGGAAATTTACACTATGTTTAAACCCGCATTTTTACCCTGTAGAAAGTCTATTTTCCTTTCCTCAAAGGGAATTATCAGTTGAGTTTCCTTAAAACAAAATTTTTACAATCTTATCCCTCAAAATTTGATATTTAATAGAGTCTAAAATATCTATTTCCAATATAAGAGCACATAAAACTATCACATCACAACTATTGTATCCCATTATATTTAATTATTTTTAAAGCATGTTTTTAATCCATTACAGAAATTATCATTTTTTCATTCGGGATCAATACTAAAACCAGAATCTTAAATTTCATGTCTCGGTATTTTTAATTTGTTATTAAAATTAATTTTTTAGATGGTTAATAATTATTTGGATCTGGTTAAAATTATTATATGTAAAGAATAAAAATATTTTCAAATTTACCATATATTTGGAATATTGTGCTGTTTATAATTGTAAATATAAATAATATTTTTTTAATAATGAATATAATATATTTATAAAATTAATATATATTTATATATTAACACTTATTTAATTAATATGTAATATGTAATTTTATTAAAAACTCAAAAAAGATATTTAAAAATTATTTTATCTCTAAAAACTCTTTTCATATATTTTGTGATTTCATTTAAAAGAAAATTTCACATATTTTTATGATGAATTATAATAAATGGTGTTAAAATATCTAATAATAAGAAAAAATATATTTATTAAATTAATATTATATGTTAGAATAAAAATAAGACACTCTAGGAAAATTAATGACACCACTGTAATGATAAAATGAGATAAAAAAGAGTTAAATTTGGTGGTAAAGGAATAATAAAATACCATATCTCCAAATGCATGGATGAGAGATATTTAAAAAAATATATATTTCATATAAATTATTTTCCAATTTATATGAAATTAACTTTTAAATGACAACCATGTACCTTGAGGAATGGATATTTTGTCAAATGCTAAGAAAATCCCACTTATAAAAGGACCCCTCCAATTCCCCCACCCAAACAAATCCAAAAAATATGTTTTCCATTTATATTATCAATTATTAAATATCAAAAATACCTTTATGAAATTCTATATATTCTAGTCCCATTACTATAAACAAATAATTCACTTCAAAGGAACTCATGTTGAGAAGAAGTGAATTCATCATGTTAGTATCTCAGTTATTCTATAATATTTTCAATTACCTTCTCATGTCTACTATATATAATTTTTATCCATCTATGTTTTTAAGTTTAATTCATATAATAATTCTTATATAAAATTATTCAATTATTATATAGTTTAATACTGTTACTCGTTCACTAGTGTATCATACCATTGTTTGGGTTGGTTCACCGACCAACATGAATGATTCTATTCCAATTAAATCATCATTACCATGAATAAGTATCAATGGATTGTTATTAGTAATAAAATATATTAATTACTAATATATGGAATAAATATGGTTCTTAATGGATGAAATAAAAATTAATGATCAATTCTACGTAACTCATTATTATCACTATATTACTTGAAAATTGTTCATCATAGATTCCATTATCACAATGTATTTCCTTAATTCACATCAAATGAATATTAGACTACAAAACTATATAGATAAAATTAAATCCACTACATTGGATAATATGGGAATGATGAATTTCGTATAAAAAATTTGAGCTGACATTAAAATTATGAACAACAAAGGAAATAATCAATATCAGTATCATTTGATGATGAAAATTAACTATAAATAACTAGTAAATATATAATTAATTTCTATGTATGAATTTAGTTTTATCATTGAACCATAATATAAATCATTTTATTATTTCAGTAAAACATAGGATAAAAATAGAAAAATATATAATCGACTTTAGTAATTTTGACGAAATATTTTGGCGTCCTGTCACGGGTGAAATTTAAATTTGATACTCCAATTATTATTTTAGTGTTGGGGGTTTTGAAAAAGTTGGATATTTTGTGAAAACAAATTGGTAAAACCATGTAGGAATGAAAATTAATGATCTTATAAATCCAAAATGTGGGGAAAATCATATAGATAACTTCTATAGAGGGATTGGAAAATGCTTATATTGAAGAAGAGATGACCATTACGAACATGATAACTAAAGATATTAAAGGATTCCAACATATGAAATGGATAAATATTTATTCTCCTAATGAACCAACCACACTATAATACTTCAAATATATTAATTTTATAAATTGAATCATCCAGTGCACCAATAAAAGGGTTTTGACCGAATTGGCATAAAAAACATCCAAATCCATAGGAGAAATGGAAATTATATATAATTACAGCTTCTAATGTGGTTCAGAAGAGAAAATTACTGAAATATTTAATAAGAATCCATTATGGAAAAATATTACATACCTTTAACATAAAATAATCATGAATTTTTTAGTTTGGATTTCACATTCATTCACTATGATGATCTTTTCAACATTAGAGTTTAAGATAATTAGGTCATAAATCATAAATTATAAAAAAATATAATACAAAGTGATACCTTTTGATTATTGTCCATTTTATCTATATAATAAAACAATTAAAATGATAAATTATTTCATTTCAAATAAAATTTTATAACATTCACGTTTACTAATTCATTTACATTACACATCTCCAACCCTAATGAAATATATATTAAAACATTAAATGAGAATAAAAAGATACATATGTGACTTAAAAAGAAATTAAACCATTAATATAATTAAAATCATGATAACCCATGGAATTTTTTTCCTTTATATAAATTTTATTTAAGAGAAATAAATAAATTATTTTCATATAATAACACCAATTTTTTTCTAAAATAAAATCATTATAACCCATAATAATAAAATTAAGACCCTCTTTGAAAACATTGAGAATCAGATTAATAACCTATTTAAACCCTATCTCTTATGTATAAAAAGGCCAATCATATATCTAATGTAAACAACTGGGTAACACCATCCTTATTTCATATTAATAAAAAGAAAATAACCTAATGAATCAGAGCAATATATGGGTGCATCCATCTTATAATCTATTGTGGGAATACTCGACATTATCTAGGTGAACCCATATTATAAATTATAATGGGAAAAACAAATGATATCAATAAACACCAATTTATTAGGTATAATTATCAAGTTCTATATCATGGAAAAATGTTCTGCCACATTTTCATTATAAAAAATTTAAAAAACTATTTTAAACTCATATAAAAATATGTTTCAGAAATCTGTTTTTTTAAATAATTTTTAAAAACTACATACCTAAAAAATGGAAATAGTTTTTTTTAATTTAATAATAAATAAAATATATTAATTAAATTAAAAAATTATATTATATTTCTAGAGGTAGAAAGGCCATTGTTTCCAAATATTTCAAAAAAAAAACATTTCTTATGGTGTTTAAAAATAAAAGAAATTTTTTTTATAGAAATTTGATTTTTGAAAAACATAAAATAATGAAAAAATTTCCTTTATAAAAATCTCAAACTCGTAAAATTAAAGTCATAAAATAATTTTAGAATCACAAGGATGGATGAAAATAACGATTGATAAAAAATATTTATAATGTTTTTTAAATGAAAATCCCATTACCACTTTGGAATCATTTGAATAGTATTCCATAATAGATAATATCATTAATAAAACCTTAAATATAATAATAATACATAGATTCATTATATAACATGTAAAATGGTCTATATTCACACATCATAAAAGAATATAGGTATATATCATCAAAATATTCCTCAATGAATGGTAATTATGATGAAGTCCCATACCTTTAGTACATCATGTCACAATGTTTTTTAATTTTACTAAATTATAAAATAATATTATTTGTTTTAATTATTTATAAAATTTATGAATTTTAGTATTCATTTATTTTCATTTATTACCATGTTACATACAATTAATTAATCAATTTTGTTTGTGTAAGGAGTTTTGATTAGATTTGTCTAATGTTTCAATATTTAATTCGATAAGTTGACTATTTGTCACAGAGTTCATTATTATAGAAATATTTTATTTTATGAATGAAAAAATTATAATATTTATTGTTCAAATAGAACATTTAAAACCATTCATGAAAATTTTTATGGATAATGAACAATGTTATAATCATGGAGATGGTATACCACACATACGTATGGGTAACATTTCCAATTTTTCAATAATAATTATTTAAATAAACTAATATTTTATATTTACATAATGATAATAATGTCATAAATTACATATTAGTTAATAATTTATACTTATATATATCATCGATGTTTTATAGTGATGAAAAAAAGAATTGTATCACTTCATGGAAGCAGTTGTCCACACATTAACAAAAAAAGTTATAAAATTTTAGTATAAGAATATATATGACATATTTTCCTTTAATAATAAGAAATATGTAATAAATATAATTATTATGTCATATACATAACATATATTTATTAAATTTATTCTTATAATATTCCATGTAATGAATAAGTGAAAACAATGTACATCGCGTAACAAGGTGATAGTCTACGGTACACACCAGTGATGTTGTCATATCCCAAAATAAATGGAATTTATAAAGGTATATGTGATATAATAACTACATATGTATAAATAATATTTAAAATATATTATATATACTTTAAATACATTATTAAAAAAATCCATGATATGTGATTATGGAAAACTAATGACATTTGTATGTGAGGTGGTAGTCCGCTATATACATGAATTATGATTTTTTATTCCATATGATGGAAGATGAGATATGATTTTGATATTTAAATAATATAATAAATTATCTATATTGTAAATAGTTGGGGTATTAGATAATAATAATTTAATAATATTTTAATGAGTTTGATTGAAAAATAAAATAACGACGTATGGTTAAGCACAATACATGTTCTTTGGGAAACCTCCTAATGTAACCACCAAAAGCCTTCTTAAGATATATTTATCATCAAAAAAGGGTTAAATTATTGGGTTGGTAATTATGTTTTTTATTTTGGAATGGTTTGGCCAATAATAATGACTTTGAAGGTGTTAATAAAAGTGGATAGTGGGTGGACATTTATAAGTGAGTTGTGTGTCATACTTGTAATTTTTTAAAATAAACATGTGTAACCATATTTTACAACAACAAAAAATATTCCAAAATTCAACATTATCGATTTATATACATGATAATTTATAAATATTACCATTAAATATATTTATACAATTTTCAAGTCATTTTAACCCATATCATTTTACCTTAACCCCATAGTAAGTCAATTTTTATATTAATTGGGGAATTAATTTTTACTTTTTTCACTGTTAAATAAGGTCCAAATTTAATTTGAAATTATTGAATAATATGAATTATTCTTATTACTAATTTAAAATAAATTTTAAATTTTTTTTACAAATAATTTGAATACTTTATTTAAAACAATACCCAGTATGGCATGTAAAAAGTGGGTTTATAAGAAGTATATTTTAAAGAAAAATATAATTCGATATTAAAGATAACAATGATAAAAATTATTATATGAATCAAAATTAATAAATAATAATATAAAATATATATTTTTTGAAAAACATTCATCTTTTGGTATTATTTTTATTAATTAAAATACCGTATCATTATGCACTTTAAAACAGTTTTTAATAAATTTTAGTAATAAACCCCAATATAAACTTATAATAAAATATAATATGATTTTTATTTAAAAATAATTCGGTAGATATAAGTATAACTAAATTATGTTACATTAAATCATATTGAAAACATTATGGTACTTTTAAATTACTTAATTTATTGAAAAAATGAAATATTAGAAAAAATTCGTATTTTCACAATTCACTGAAAAAACAATGATCCCTAAAACATTAAAATAATATTATGATACATTATGTTTTATATTAAAATTAAAATTTTAAATTTATTTTTTAAAATTAAATTATGTAATTTAGAGATTAATCTTCAAATTAAAATAGTAAAATAATCAAGTTAAAATTAAAATATTTCCATTCTGAGTTAATAATTACATAATTGTTTTATAAAGAGTATAAATTTAAAATTAATAATATTAATCATGAAAATAATTTATTCAATCATTTTTGGGTTTTTAAATTATCGTCCATTTTTAGATATTACATCCTTTTAATTTTATATATGTATTAAACACGTGGTGATATCTTTTCCGTCAATTTTTTTTCGATTCCTGCATTCACACTTCAACCATATAGTTTTTCTATAAAAATTTAACATGTTTATTAACTAAATTATGTAACACTATCTCAATATTCATAAAAATATGAATTTTTTCCTTATAATAAAGGATTTATACCAAGTTAATTAATTCTAGGATCAAAACATGGGATCATTCGGCCATATATTTCGTTAACATTGAGATATGAAAAATATTTTTTTCCTTGAATAAGATATGAAGAAATACCACATGGTTGGAAACTGCTTTGATTTTTTAAAGGATTTCTTATTTCCAATGAAACATTGACTTATATTTCCCTTTTTCAAAAAACGCATAACACATTTCCATGGAGATACTTTAAGAAATACATAATGACCTACCTCGAACGACAAATATTTATTTCTTCCTTATGTAAAATTGTTCGCATATGTCTCTGAATCAATTCAACATTCCCAAAAATGTCATTAGAAACTATAATCCCATTTACTTCTTTTATCTATCATCATCCTAAAAAGATGTATTCTAACACCTCATTCCTTATAATTCCTTAAATGGTTCCTTCGGTATACTAGAATTGGTAACAATTTTTATAAAAAATCATATCCAAATTTAGATGTTTCTCATCCTTGTAATCAGTTATACAATTGTATTAAAAATCATCCAATGTAAAAAATTTCTACTCGAAGGAAAAATATAATTTTGGATTAATAGTTGCAATAAAATTGATTTAGTACCTAAACTTTTTTATGTCCTTTTTAAAAATTATATTATAATCTAGGATCATATATTAATACAGTGGGGAGAAGAACTATATTTAACCGTACTATCTATTTTAGATACAGTTGAGAAAGATGATCTAATGACATAGTATCTTTAATGGGATGAAAATTAACAACTTTAGTTATCGATTAATAAGAACCCAAATTATATTGTAACCATGAGAAGTCTTTAGTAATATTATAATGTAACCTATTGATATATTTTCTTTATTTACCTTATTGTAATTATGTAAGATCATTAATTTTATATGAGGTACATTACATTTTAGTTTCTATTTAATAATTTGGTTTTAACCTTGTAGTAATTCATAATGAGATCACAAGGGTTATGACGGTTTCTTGGGAATGCTTAGTTGCCAAAGCCACCAGTTTTGGAGGACAATGGTGGGATGGATGGTAAGTATAAACCATGTTTTCCAGTACACATGGTCTATTCATAACTTGTGGGGTGGTCAATCACTCTATAAGGGCTACAGATATTGTTCTAACTATGCATTCCATGGTGAAACAATGTGTCAATGTTGCATATCTTGAGTTAGAGGTGTTTTTTACAGGATATAGATGGTTAGTATAACCATGTACCTACCCCATATGAGGGGTGAATTGGGATAGTGATAGTCTCATATATAAAACATGGTTTGGTAAACCATTTAACCAAACCATACACTATATAATATATTGGTTAAAAGTCATTTTAACCTAGTTTTATTAATCTTTTTTCTCCTCTCTTTCACTACCGTTCACGGACGGAAAACCCCCACCCGCTGGGAGATCATCCGCCACCACATGCTAAGAATGGAGTTTTCTTCTCAATAGGAGCATAAAATCAATCGACAATAATCTCATTGGATTCTTGTTTATATTTACATCAATCTACTTTCTTCATTTATCATTTTATATCTATATCTTTTGTTGTATTTTAATGTGAGTTAGTAATCCATATATTCAGGTAATTATTAAAATTCTATATTTTCTCTCATTCCAGGAGGAAAAAAGGATCAATACTGGATAAGGCATCTACTACAGTCATATTGTAGGTGGTATTGTAATTATATGTCAATTATTGATTCATTATATTATTGTTTATGAGGCCACACACTATATTTTCAATGATTTTCTATAAAAACATTCATTTAATTTTTTTATAATACATGAATAAATGTCTTTATTACTTCTTTTGTGTTGGAATCAGTCTCTAATAACCAATTTCACCCCGGGAGGTGTACTAATTGAATTACCCATTGATATTATAAATTCTTATGTGACAAGGCCACCTCCTAAGCAAGCATTTCATTGAATATAGATGAAATGTCAATAATGAATTAAATGAAATATTAGGGGTATGACCATGTCATGAGATTATACATAAACCATGGTTAATTCCATGATAATGTGGAACACTAATAAATTACAAAACATTTATTGTCTCCAAATAAATCATATTTAATTACTTATTTATAGTGAAACTCATGAATTACATCCTCATTGATAAAATAATCAGTTATGGAATCCCATATACTTATGATACATAAGAATGGAATCCCTAGTGATATGATATTCCGGGATGGAATCCTATATACGCTAGATACATGGGAATGACATCCCTACTGATATGATACTCACACATGGAATCTAATATACCAGTGATTCTCAAGAATGGCATCCCGTATACATATGAAACAAGGGAATGATGACCCTTATGTTGTCTAATACATAGTCATGCGGTCTCCTACTACATTATAAGACTCTAGTTTCTGGACATGGAGACATGATTTATGTCTTATGTCCTAGATAGCAATACATATGTTTTTATATAGATTTTAAATTCATTACATATATATTTCATATATATACATTCATGAATATATATATATATATGTATGTATATATTCATGGTGACATCTGTTCAAATATTTCTCCGCGCAGTCTCAAATATGTAGTGTCAACCTACTGTCCTTCAAAATCTATTGTTGAACTTTTATAGTTTACATTAATAATTTATGATTAAAATATATTCACACTACAAATAATATATTCTTGGACTCGATAGTTATCGATATATTTGGTGAAGTAATATTGAGTATATCTCACACATTCTTTAGAACACTAATGGTACCCCAACAGAATTGATGATTTATAATATAGAGAATGGGAATTTCCAAACATATTAATCATTATTTTTAGTTTCAGGATAGATTATAAGAAAAGGGGATTGATCTGATGATCAAGATTTCATTTAATAATGTTTATATACTATTCAGTATTTTTAGAATAGTATTTGGTACCTTTATATTTCCTTGTGTTCATGTTTACTCATTTTTTATAGAATAAAGACACAAATTCATTTTTTTATATTCTATTAGTTATTATTTTTTCCATTATCACTACTAAACTACATGTCTATACCCATAGGGTTTTGATGAAACCATTAGTATATTTCACCCCTATATCCAATGGGGAAAAATTTGCACGAATGAATTATACCCACGTTTCTAAAAAAAAGGTAGAGGGGTTTTTATACCAATTAATTTTTGGGAAACATGGAAATAGGTATTGTGGGGGAAATTTGGTGGGAATGAAATATACCCATGGTTCTCAATGAATTATGGGTATAGGATACTCTTATAACCAATGTTTTTGTAAACCATGGTAATATGTTTTGTGATGGACTTTTTTAATAGGAATGAAATATTCAAATAATTCTCCAAAAATTGTTGGTATAGGTCACCTATATTTCCTTAGATTTTGTAAACCATAGTAATATATTGTATGGGAAAATAAATTCAATGGGAAAATTGATATCCACATTTTTTCCCAATACGTGGGTATCAATTTGATCATTATTATTCCATAAGAATAAGAATAATATTTTTTTATTTTGACATAATTTTTTTATACATATATATATCTAACTATAAGAACATAATATTATTTATAGGATAGTGTTAAATTCATTTGTCTATAAGTGGAAGGTGTTGTGGTCAATTCCCAGCGGTGGATTTATTTATTTTAATAACGTTATATACCAACTGTTTGGTCAAACCAATGTTTTAGGTATTTGCATTTAAACATCATGAACTAACAGTTTATGAGCTGTGGATATTGGTGTACAATAACCTTGGTTCTATAAAACTGTGGGTATATGTCTATATTGACTCCTTGAGCACCCACAGTTCATAAAACCATGGGTATAACATATACTCAAGGTTTTGAACTGTGGGTATATCTTTTCATTCCATTACTGTCTTTTATGTTATCAATTAATTTATCTTTTCTCTATTATTTCTCATTTATTATTATGAATCTAATACTTATATCATCGATTATTTCATTTTGGTACTATTACAGAAGTGGTTATTTTATCTCCATTATATTTTCAAAGAACCTTGTTTTTAGTTGAAACCCTCCAGAAAATGGGGAGGCACGGTTGTGGCCATGTATCCCACGGGCTTGGATACCGTTAACATGTGATTTGGACCAACACACCAGAATGTTGTATGAGAGGCATATTTTATCTTCATTATTAATTTTGGTTGGTATAATAGAGAGAAGGATGTTTCAGAATATGGTAATGATGATGGCCCTTTGAGAATCTAAGCCATGTATATTGTAAATCTATGTTACAAGGAATGGGAAACACTATTTTTGGATTCTTCTTATTATAGTAGTTTATATTTCACCATTGCATGAAAGACAAGATATATGATAGTTATTATTATTATTATTTTGATTCTATATTTTCATTTTTCCTAATATTACAATAAAGTGTGAATCTAGCATTGTATATCAACTTGAGATTTTTGATGTCATGAATTACGTCATGCAAAATAGGTATATCTCATAGATTTCATTGATTTTTTTACATATGATTGTAGTAAGTTCATTGAATGCATATACGGAATTATGAAAATGATTCGAATAGTTGAATAAGGAAAATTATTGAATACATAATGTACAGTAATCAACCTAATGATGTTTACTTCAGTAGATTGATGTTAACACCATTTGTAGTCAATTATTGCATGCTGAGTAATGGACTATTGGATGTATTT
The DNA here is from genome assembly GCA_963277665.1 of Viscum album. Taxonomy (NCBI): domain Eukaryota; kingdom Viridiplantae; phylum Streptophyta; class Magnoliopsida; order Santalales; family Viscaceae; genus Viscum; species Viscum album. The sequence continues at coordinate 606,908,385 of OY728122.1, forward strand.
TTAGATGTTATTAAACTGAAACAGCATTTCAATTTGTAATGTGTATAAGAATATAAAATTTTGATATGGTGTTATATATAATTTATCCATTTAAAAATACTGTCCTTATAAATTAGGGCATAAATAGATGAATTTAAATAATTAAATAAAATAGGAGTTGTTAAATATGGATTCCATTGACAACAAAAGGGTGTATTCATATATATCTTTCAATTGAATCCTCATGTACTGGGACACATGACATATACTAGAAAACATAAAACAAGCATAACCTTAGTAGTTGGTAGTAGGTAGTGTCCCTTCAAATTCTTATGAACTGTATGTCCCCCAGACCAGTCTCTAAGAGTACGCTGAGGGGTTTTAGTTCTAAATAGAAAGGCTCTGATCCTATTTTATTATAACACATAAGTATTATGATGTTATGAATTCCCCTTCTAAGTTTTTTTCTAAATTATAGATATATTATACCATGATTTACATAGTTTAAATTCTGGTAATGTATTTATGATCATTCTCTTCAAATGGTGGGACTTAGCCTGTCGATAGTGCCATGTTTGGAACACCCTATTAAACTCAACATGGGAGTTGATTCCTAGTTTCTAGAGGGATTAATGATAATAATAAAGACCATATATGGAGCCTCCTGATCTACCCATAATCTAAAATTGTTTATGAAATAATTTTTATAGTAGTATGTAAACTTATTTTCAAGGGATGACAAACCTTATGTTGCAGAATCATGGTCAGAGGCCACAATGACAATCAATGAGTGTAATAAGTAACCACCATAATGGATATTGAATATCACTTCATATATGTTTTTATATTATACCATAAGGTGGTGGGATATTTTCCACCATGTATATTGTTATATGGGTATGTCTTGCGTCGGATTTCAAATAGTCTTCTACGACTATTTATTTCCCCATATGCAGAGGTCTGATCGAGATAGAGAGATTATGCATCTACGGTAGGGAATAATTTCAATGATGGAATATTCTAATTAGTTTAAATAGCCCTATAACATTTCAAAATATTATTATGGTAATGAGTTGCTGATAATGATAATATTTGAGGATGTTCTCATATACAATATCTGATCATAGGGGATGCTCTATATGTTCCACACTATTTGAGAAATAGTAAACTAGGACAACATCATAGAGTGGAACATTTGGGAATTAGATGGTGTGGGATTGGGTGGTTCAGTACTAATATAGGGAAGTGGTTTAACTAGAATCTAGAAATGTCACTTTGAGACTTCACGTGGAGGAAACAACATCTAGATAATACCCATTGATAGTAACATGGTTTTTTAACCAGTGTGGAATACTTGGGCATAAGAATCCATAATGTCTTGAATGATCTAATGGCTGCCGAGGATAAGGTAGGTAATAGAATATTTATTTTTTATGAACATTACATATGTTCCCATTGGGAGAGGAAACATATAATATCCTCTCTTAGGATAATGACATGAAACACCATTATAGGCATGTAGCTAGAGATCTACTAGTCATTATGGAAAAGGATGTTTTCATGGTTGAGGTATCAATGATTCATATTTATAGTTCTTGATGGGATGACCTACCAAGTACAGTCAAGTTAAGTCTCACAACGATGAATCTATCCAAATCGATGAAGTTCATTGTTTTTCGGAGGATAAACTGTGTTAGGGAATCTATAGTTTGATGTAAAATTATAGTAGTATCTATTTTGTTTTTTTCCTAATTCAATATTGGATATTCATATTTCTTTTTATATGGGTAAATCATGGAATGTAAAGGACAAAAATTCACAAAATTTGTGGGGTGATGACAACGAGAACTCTTTTTGGTATATCTTCTGAGAGTAAACTCCAGTGTATGGAGGTCCCCAATGAGATAGGTGGCCATTAATTTCTATGAAACCTATTCATCCATATAATGTATAGTTTAGACAAAATTCTTAGGATGGAGGGGATTTTATTTAATATACAGATGTTTATTTCTATCGCAAGAGCGTTTCATTTACATCACTAGAGGAAGGTAGTTTTGTATTTAATGGAGAATGATGTTTTTTTGTGGGTCTAGATTTTCTAGAGAATCATCGATTGAGGAAAGTGAATATCTAGACTGATATCCTTTTACTATACGAATAGATAATATGTCAAAAGTAATTTCTCTTTGGGTTTTTTTCACCTCAAAGATGTGTTTCGTAATGAAATTTCAAAAATACCCCATGAGAGATAGGTATAGTTTAATATTGGGCTAATGTATAGAGCTACATCGTTATCAATTATAAAATATAGTTTGGATGCTGCTAAGTTACAAGAGATCTATTTGAAGCTAAATTATTTAAAGGGATAGGTTCTTATCCGACCAAACACTTCAACATGGGGTTCTATTTTCCTTTTCACCAAGATGATGGATGATACCTTCATATATATCATTGAATATCATCAACCACTATGTTAGTCTATAAATGTACTTGGTAGGTCCTCCCATCAAGAACTATGTTAATCTATAAATGGACATGAGAACCTAATTGTTAATGGGAATTTTTGGTTTTTGAATTAAATATGATGTTAAATAATCTGAGAATCCCATGATTCAGAGAGGGAAATGCATCTAAGTAATTCTAAGATGTTCGTATACATGGACTTACAACATTGGTGGTGTGGGATGAAACATTAGATAACATGAATAATCACAATGTGTTCCACCAATTAGTATGTGAAGGTGGAGAAACAATTTCTTAATTTGTAGTTACATCTGTTACTAGTCCAATAATTTAATTAGGATAATGTTATCATGGGATTTAAGACTAGTTTTTTGAGTTTTCTTTGAGAGTGCGACACAGTTTGGGTAGTCATGGACATACTGATGAAGGTTGATGATTTTATTCCCATTAGGTAGACATTCTTAGTGGATTATATATGGATAATGTATGTTCATCATATAATATTCCTCTATAGGGTCCCTCATACCATCATTTTAGATAGGGATTCTTGATTTACATTAAGGTTCTTTTAGGGGTTAGAGAAGTATCTCGGGACATGGTTGTTTCGGAGTAAAACATTTTACCCTCCAACAAAAAACCATTTAGATTTGAATAAGCATGTATTAGATTGAATACTTCATGCATGGTTCATTGATTTCATAGGTACATGGGGAAAAATATATCTCACTGAGTTTTCCAATAATAACATATTACATTGTAATATATAGATGTCTCCTTATGAAAATATATATGCTAGGCCATCTAGTTAAACATAACACTCATTAATGTAATAAGAGACAATGATATTAGGACTTAATCATGTTCAAAATACTTCAGAGTAGGAATATAATATCATAATGAAGATGGTTTTAGCTCATGATAGATATAAGTATTATGATGAAAGTCCATTCTAACCTCTCGAGTTCGAGGTAGGGGATCTATTTTTCATACATGTTTTGTCTAGACTATGGAATTTATTTATACATAGATGAGGAAATATATCACCTCATTATTTCTAGAATTTTTAAAAATTAGATAGATTTTATTAAACATCCCATCAGATATATCATCCTCATAGGAATTGAGCTGTGCATGACATCATCAATTAATCATAGCATCCCCGATTTTATACCGACATATAAAATTATTTTATTCATGAAAATTCTGAATGAGATAATGAGGATTATTTCTAAAAGTACCTTATACATATAATTGGTCTTAGTTAATAGGCCCTCTAAATATTGTATGTCACTCTCGACCGAGTTCAATGATAACACAGCCATGCACATAACAAGACATGGGAGGGAGATGACAACTTACATGCTCAGTGGAAAGAGTTATATTCATAAGTAGCTTTACCAATCTTTTAATGAAAACCTAAGGATGAGTTGATTAATGTGGGGAAGACTGTAGGATCCTTAATTTTTTATGAGGTATTAAACTATTTATATTTATTTGTAATTATATATTTTTTCCTTCTAGATATTCATAATGTGGTCACAAATTTTACTGGGGTGTCTGCATATTTCTAAAATCATAGAGCCATGAGTTTATGTGGAAACATGTGGTCCATATGGCTAGTATAAATTTTTTTTACCAATCCAAATTTTTCTTCAAACTAGGAGGGGTGCTCTTGTGTGTTGAGGGGGGATAATAGTTTATTCTAACCCTGTATTCCTGGGTTTTTTGCCTTGAAAATGTTGCAGATATAATTGTAGAGGTGTTTCACAGGGACTATTTAGGGTTAGTCTAACCATGTTTCTACCCCATGTGAGGGATGACTTGGGATAGTTCATGTTGCATGGTTAGAACATCTTTCTTCCAAGAATGTTTCCAATCCTATGAAATTGGAAATGTTTGGTGACATTATTATTATACACCCCTTTATTAAAACTAGATTTTCCTCTCTTACCCCAAACTTATCACACATAATAATCCTAGTTGTTGAGAGATCATCCTCCACATTGATATAGTTTTTAACGTTACATTTATATGTGATATGAGAATAATACACCATTTATCTCAATCAATTTTTATCAGTAAGTGATTCGATCCACTTCCTTCATTTAGTTGTCTATCTCTCCATATTTTGTGCTATATTTGTGAATGAATGTATGAACCATTTATGGTAATTTTTATATTTAACGATATTATATTTTTCTAGGATGAACCTAGGACCAATAATAATTGATACACATACTAAATAAATAAAGTATGTGGTCTAGTAATTATCCTTCAAGTACTATTATGTTATATTATGTTCCATGATTACACAGATTTTATCTTCTATGCGATTCCATAAAAATAAACTTTTCACTTAATTAATTTGTTATCCTTGATAAAATGAAGTTATGCGTCATTGTACTTATTAGAAAAGGTCCCCATTGACTAACGAAAACACTTCATACATGTTATGTAATTTACACTTCATATTATATATTCTTATATGACCAAACCACCGCCTTTATGGTTTTTTCATTGAATCTATATATATTTATTATAATGCATTAAATTGAAAGTGATTGGCATTACCATATCATGAGATTTAATATAATCGAGGTTATGAAATTGTTTAGGTGGAATTATAATGAATTATAAACCATTTCTTGGATCATACTAAACCCTATTCAACTAGTAATTTCTAGTTATATTTAAGAATGGTTTCACTACTGATATGACATTCAGGTATGGTGTACATTATAATTGTGATAATCAGGAATGATATCCCTATCGATATGATTCATGGGTACGGTGTCATATATAACTATGTTACTGGGGAATGGAATCCCTACTGATATGATATATGGGCCTATAATCTCAAATACCAGTGATACTCAAGAATGACATCCCATGTACATGTAATACTTGTGCATGATGAACCTTATTATGTTTTACAATCAAGAAGACATCCCCTAAAACTTTATAAGACTCTAGCATCCTAACAAGGATGCTTGAGTTATGCCTTAGATCCTAGATAGCTCTACATATACATAGATATATGCATTTATATTTCATTACATATATAGTGATTATTTATACATCAATAAATAAGAAATATGTATGTATGTATATATCTTTTCATGGTGAAAATTTTTTAGAGGTTTCTCAACACGAGCTGAAGCAGGTATTATTAACCTGGTGTCCTTCTAGTATATGATCTGACCCTTTAGAGTCTACATTACGACATTGGTATTAATATATCTACAAACTAGTCATAATATAAGAACTAGTTGGATTTTTATAGACACCATTGGTGGTGGAAAACATAGTAAATCTTTCACCTTATTCAGGCCACTGATGGTACTAAAAAAGCATCACAATTTTAGGTATGGATAAATGTATTGTCATAGGTTTTGATATTTTATTATCATTATTATGATATATTACATGATACAATGACTGCGTGTGTGCTCATTATTTAATTGGAGATTGTTTTATCATCTTGGTATTTTTTTATAACATATTGCACAAAATACAAGCATGAATTTCCGTTTTTCATTTTTTTATAACATATAACCATGATATCATTTTATATGTGACAATGGTTATGGTATATAAAATTTAATTATGTGATTGTAGTATTTTCGTATTCTCAAATATTTCTTAATTATTATTATGACTCTGCTTGTTATGTAATCGATTATACAATTGTTCTACTCTAACCTAAGAGGTTATAGTCTCTCCTCTATTACTTCATAGACTTCCACTACTAGTTAGGAGAGTCAAGTGTATGGGGAGGAATTCATGAGGACATGTCAACCCCCAGTTTGGATATAATTATTAGGTGATACGGGTAGGGAAATAACAACTAGAAAATATCACATCGTTCCATTTAGTAAAGTTTATTCAACATTAACATAGTTACATGCCAAATATTTCATGGTAAATTTATCAGTATCACATATAATTCAATCCCATAAAAAATAATCTTGATGTTATCTATATATATTATTGCTTCCCAAATAAAAAAACATAAAACATTTTCTTCACTAAACATCTCTTTATTCCATTGGGTACCACAAGGCAAACATAATCTTCTTCCAAATCATCAAACACGTTCTTCATCAATATTAGAATTAGTAAAATTACCCCTATTAGTTTATTCTAACTTTTCTTGTATAGTGTGATCATACTTTAATTATTTCTATATTCTTTTAAAAAAAGTACATTCCACTAAATCCTAAAACAAAATTGTAGATTTCCTTGTATTAATTTTTAAGGGGGAAATCATTAAATAATTAAATAAAAAGGAAGATTAAAAATGTAACATTTTTAGTGTATCATTATTATTATTACATAATGCACAAACCACATTAGTTTCATTTAAATGATGAAAATTAATCATTATATCATAATCCTTGTTCATTTCCGTCAATATTGAATGTTTTATAGTCAACTTAATCTAAGTGAATATATAATTAATTTTTTTGTGATCATCAATACAAATATATACTCCAAAAAAATGATTCCTTCAAATTTTTAATTAAAAACTCATTTTAGGTAATTCTAGATCTTCTGTAGAGTAATTTAACTAAATTGGTTTCAAATAATGTGAGACGTAAGAAATTACTAGATCATCTTTCATCATGACACAAAAAAGTAATTTTAATGAAGAATCATTATATGTGGATTACTCTCCATTTATGTTAGGTAGGGCCAAGAAATCAGACTTCACCAATATTATTTTTAGTTCCGATAAATAATCATAACCTTCTATTTTCTATATTAATTTAATTTCTCTTCAAGTTATTATAGTTAATTATATTGAAAACTGAGAAAATTTTGCAAAACAATTCCAATAATAACAAACTAATCCTCGAAAAATAAGAATCTATGTGATAATATTTGTCTTGGAAATTCTAAAATAAATTTTTATTAGAAGGGTAAATAATTAGATAATATTTATAAACAATATTTCCCTAGGAAAAAATTTACTATAACCAAAATCCACACTTATTATATTTTCCATATATATATTTCTCCTTTATATTTTTCTAAATAATTCCTTTGGTGACCTTGATGTTCGTCCTAAATTTTTGAATAAGTCAAAATGTTATCAATAGACCTTACCACATAAATATCAAATAAATCTGGTAAAATTCAATTCATGAGGACTATAAATTTATTAGGTGAATTAGACAACCCAAATATCATAACTATAAACTCATAATACGGATATATATTCTGAAATTTATTATTCCAAAATGTAACCATTCTTCACCTTGATAAGATGGAACCAATCCCTTATACCAAGTATCAAACTATTTGGAGCTCCCTTTATCTAATATATCAAATTATTGATATTAGGAATGCGATATGTCTTCTTAAAGATGTTGTTATTCTAAGATAAATAGTAACTAAAATATCTCATTGAACGGTCTCGAATTTAATAAAAAAATGGATCACCCCATTGTGAAGTGTTAGGTTTAATGTAACGATTACCTAACAACTCAGGTAATTTGTTTTTTTATTATAAATGTTCAATATGATTCATTAATTGAGTGTATTTATAAATATTCTTAGAATCAAGTACTAATTAAATAGTAAAATAAACATCCCAATCATGAATAAAACCATAAAAAATATCAAAAAAATACATCCATGAATTCATTCACTAGTGGTACATCCCAAATTTCAATAGTTTCATTATTTTCAACAATGTGATCTAGATATCATTCATTGTCATATTTAGTCAATTTTTAAGATTCATTATAAGTATATAATGTTATTAAATCATTAAATATAACTCTTTTATATCTATAATCTATCACTGCATTATAAACTGAAATAAAACCCATAACAAGAATGATATAAAACTCTATCATGTCCAGTTCGATAACATTTTCTATGAATTTCATCCGATTAATGATAAAAGGGTGATTAAAATATATATTGGATTCTCTAGTTATTCCACACATAGTATGTACCATATGCTATATGTTATTTTCTTATGTTGATATTCTCATTTTACATGAAAATTATCAGAAAATAGTAAATGAAAATACATATGGTCAAATAAGGAATTATAAGAATTCCAATTAATAAGTATTGTACCCATTTCCACATCATTTATGGTCAAACAATAGGTATACTTATAAAATATTACTTTCTTACACCTTTCTATATATGATCTTGATGATTTCCATTTTGTGATGATAACTTTAGACACATGTTATTATAATGAAGAAACTCATTTCATCTAAAACACCCCACCATTCAATGAATATTGGTTATCCCACTATTTGGTTGTTCATGGCACTTTTCTTTAATGTCACAAGCCCTCGGAAAAAACTGAACGCTCCAAAAACACATTCCAAATCCTATCATACATTCCTTGTAATTTCATTTTCCCCATGTGGAACACATTGGGGATTAGCACTATAACGCATCGATATTTTCTTCTCTATTGTATGTCATCATGTACTTTTCTTACTATTGTTACCCCAAGGAATATATGTTTCTATATTACTCTATCTCTACTTTCTTTGCACTAAGAATCACATTCTCATAAATTTAAAAATATTTCCTACTCCATTATATTCATCAAATTGGTTTCAAACCGAAGTAAAACCTATTAGTTTTCAAATCAGTGACCAAAATTATATAAAAACATAACTAATCAATCATGTGAAGTTTCTTCATATGAATCTATATAATCAACATCCTTTTTCCTGGAATACAATAATTTTTTATTTCCGTATCCAAAAATGCTATTTGAAATATTTCTAAAAAAATATCCTAAAATGCTTCCTATTTCATATCATAATGATCATAATTTTAACTGATATTATTAAATAATGAAGAAAATAAATCATCTTCACCTTCAAAATGATAAATGTAAATTGTTGCATTTGGACGATTAAAAAATCCCATGAAATCAAATAGCTTCTATTATATATTAATCTATTCCTTGGAAGCCATTGGATAAATTGATCTACATATTTGAGAGGTATATTATCTCATGAAATTCTCTATTATATACATATTCAATCCTATTTGATCAGTCACCTATCTAGTGTGGATATCATAACCATTTAGAGCATGGGTAAAATGATCCACCAGTACAAAATATTATTTGGTTCCAATTCCTACCATCAAGAGATACTAATTTTGAATTAAATTTTCCTCTAGATGGCTTCCACCTTTAGCTTCCCTATTTCCTCTACTAAAAACCATTCTGATAAAAGTTATTTTAGACGAACCAAAAAGTTTATATTAAAATGTTATATCATTTTATCATAATAATAATAATGAAAAATATATCAAGGGAATGTAATTAACATTATCCTAACTGCTAATGTTATATAAATAATCTTATAATACCAATAATAAGAAAAAGTCATTAAACTTATCATAATTATGAGATTATTATTCAAAAATTTACATTATTTAAAATTGATCATATTTTTAGGTTTAGAGTTTTAGATAATTATTTAAAAACTCATATATAAAAACCATAATATAAATAATGCACATTGTTTACTGGTATCCATTTTTCATAAAATTTAAAATTTTAAAATAAACAATTATTTCATTTAATGGAAAATATACATAAAATTAATAATTACATCTTCCTTTCACATACCAGTCATTGAACCCTATGAGTTCTATTTTAAACTATGATATGAGAACAGAGAGATCATGAAGGGACATAAACAAGAATGTTTAAAATTATTCGAGTGAAACATTTCAAAACCCATGAAATATTTTACCTTTATCTCTTTATTCGAGTAGAGAAATAAATAAATCACTTTCACATGAAAACATAATCTTTTTTCCCAAATAAAATCATTGAAACTCATTTCCTGAAAATTCAAAACCCCTTTTGAAAAATTATAGCATCACATTTATAACCTGTTATAAACCCATGTGAGATGTAGCTGGGTCCTTGTTAAATCTAAATGGGAAACCATTTGGTAATTCCATTATTATTTCATATTATGTTATAGAACATTACCCAATGAATTAGAGCACTATCTGGGTACACCAATCGTATAATCATTATGAGGGTCACCAAGTGGTATTTGGGTAACCATATTATATAAGTTATAAGGGAATCACCATGCACTATCAGTCTCTACCTGTTTATTATTTATAATTCTCAAGTTCTATATGACGAAAAAAAAATCTTCCTCTTTTTCTTCAATTTTTTGATAAACTCTTTTAAACACATAGGAATATCAATTTACAATTACATATTACCAGTTTCGTTTAAAAACACATTTTCAATACAAAACTAATAATATGATTAATATAGGTTTTCATTGAATAAAATCAAAGCGTGAAAATTAATAATAAATTTAAATAATGTCTTTTATAGTATAATACTCATTTTATCCTTATATTTTAAAATAGAAATTTACATTTTTCATTTATAAAAAATACAAAAATTTTTTAAAAATATTTTTTTCATAAAATTAAATAATGAAAAAATATCCTTTATAAAACTCTCATATTCATATAATCTCATTAATTACGTCATTTTAAAAACAGGAACATTGAATAAATGATACATTAAAGGAAAACATTTACAGTGAATTATTTTTTTAAAATAGAAGTCATTAATCACTGTAGAGACATTTGAATCATTAGCCTCATGAAATAATATCATTAAGAAAATATTTAAATATAATGATAATAGAATATATTTTTTGATTTACGATGAAAAAATTGTTATATATGAACCTCATAATACAATATATTTATATAACTACAAAATATATCTCAGTGACAGTTAATTGAGATAAAGTCCCTTACCTTGTGTTCAACTTGTCACATAGATTATTTATATTCCTAAAAAATTAATTTACGTTAATTATTTAATTTTTTTATAAACTTTTTAGTTCTTTTTAATCATTTTATTCCACTTATTATAATATTATATACAATAATATGATGAATTATTTTTATTTTTGGTTTTTCAATGACATTTATCAAATTTGTCAATATTTAAATCGGTTGGTAGATTGTTATTCAGAGAAGAAATTACTCAACATATACAGAAAAATAAATATTAAATAGTTATGATATTTATATAAATTATACTTTTTAAACCCATTCATGAAATATTGTTATAAAAAATTAATTATGTTACAATCCTGGAAACAATAGGTAGTACATACACATGAGTGAAATAACCATTTTCAAATGATCATTGTGAAAAAAAGCTATGTAATATTTTATCTTAATAGAGTGATAAAAATATGAAAAATAACATATAATTTCATTAAATATTATTATATATATCATACATTTGTTTGGGTGTTAGAAAAAATAATCATGTCAATTTTTAAGGGTAGTAATCCACACATACACGAGCGAAGTTATCATTTTTGGGTATTATAATTAATGTTATATATTTTAATATGAAACTGGTAAATATGATATTAATATAGTTATGATTTTATTTATATCACATACATTCATTTAGATTATATTTATTATATTCCATGTAAATAATTTTTGGATAAATACATCACATCGGTGTGTGAGGCAGTAGTCTGACGTAGAGACAAGTGACATTATCATATATCCCATAGAATGGAAAATAAAAAGGTATATTAGAAACAAAAAATCAAGATGTATAGATATGTCAAAAATATTATATTTCTAATTTGAATCCATCATTAAAAAATCCATGATTGGTGATGAGGGAAAATGAATTAACTTGGTTGGAGAAGAAGTATTCCATTGTACACATGAATGGTGGTTTTGAATCCAATTTTATGTAAATGGAAATGGATATAGGTTATGAAATTAATTTAATAAAGTAATTTAACATTCAAGATATTTGTGTTACTATAAATTTTTAATTTTATTATATTTTATGGAGTTTTAATATAAAATAATATAAAGATAGATCGTATAGAATTATACCTCTTATTCAGGATACCTCCTTTAGTAAGCACCAAAATCCTTCTGTGGATGGTTTTATTATAAAAATATGTGATATATGAAATCGAGTGTGAAATGAGGAATATATATTTTTAGGTATTGGATAAAACAATGGTCCTTGAATATGTTAATAAGAGAGTATATTGGGTAACTTTATATTAGTGAGCTGACTAGAACACGTGTAATTTTTTAAAAAAATGGTGTAACCCTAATTTGAAGATTCCAAATGGATACAATATATAACATTATTGTGAGTTCTTATTTATAATATTTTAATATATCCAAATAATATAATTTAGATAATTGTTATGTTAGTGTAACTCTTATATTTTATTTAACCCTCTGGTAAATCTAACTTTACATTACCGATGTAATTAACTTTTACTATTTTCAATAAATAATATAGTCATAAATAAAGTTTAAATTATTAGATAATATAACATATTATTATTATAAATATGTAATCTATTTTACCAAATTCAATTTACATAAGTGTAAAATTTTAAAAAAAATCCAAACTTTCTCTTGTGATAAGAAATTTGGCTTCCAAGAACGGTAATATTCGAGAAAAAATGATTTTATTTTAAATCTATGTCCAAAAATAATAATTTTTTAAAAATAAATTGAAATTTAATATTATTTTATCCAAAAATTTCGTTTTAAATATTCCTCGTTAGATATTATTGGTTTTTATTAAAATCAAGGAACATTATGCACTATAAACACTTTTCAGGGAAATCCCATTTTTAAACACAAAAACAAACCTATAATAAAATCCAATATGAACATGATTAATCAATAATTAATTTAATTAAATATAACAAAACAAAAATTATGCTAGATTAAATCATATTCCAATGATAAAGGGAAATATAAATTACATATATTTATGAAATGAAATGGCATTTTTACAAAAAAAATCAGTATTTTTCAATATTTATCAAATAATTAATATTTTCTATAAAAAAGTCAAAATATTTCACCATATGTTAATTTTTATATTATATTATAAAAAATTTCATTCATATTAAAAATTTAAAATTCAATAATTTTTAAATTAATCTTTTTAATAAAATCATATATTAAAATTTTTTAGTTAACAATATTTCCATTTATGATTTGAAAGTTAATTAGTATTATTTTAATAAATATAACAATATAAGTCATATTACTAATCAAGAAAATGATTTATTATATCATATAATATTTTATTAAATCTACTCCTAATTTAATATTTTCTATTTTTTCCAATATAATAATATCTTAACTATAATGACTATATATCGAATTATCAATGAAAATTCACCATGGAATGATTATTATATCGTAATAGCATCTAATTTTGTAATATAAAAAGATATGGTTTATAAAACCATAATAAAGGAATATTATGAGAATTTTAAAACGAGGCAAAATGAACAATAAAAGTGTGAAAATAAAAAAGGACAAATAAGATGTAAAAGTGAATGAATTATAATGATTGGATAAGGATTAGTGAAGGGAAATGTAAAAAAAGTGATTTGTTGAATGAATTTTGGTGGAAATAAAATAAATTAGACTGGGGAAGAATTATGAATGGATTTCAGGTAATTTGAGAAAACTGAACTAAGAAATGTTCCTGACACTAGAATCGTGTTTTAGAATATAATTTTTAAAAATATGTGAATGATATATGTAGAAATAACAAACTATAATTTATTTAAAAAAATTTCTTAGATAACTCTATTAATTAATTATATGTTTATAAATTATTAATATTTAAATAATACCTTCATTGAGAAAAATTCTACTAACATTTTCATATGAAGTATTTAATTTAATGATCTTAAGTATAAAAATACACAAATTGTATTCAATATATTGAGGGTATTGTGAAAAAAATACATTTTTGAAGAATATAAAATGATAACAGTAATAGAGTGACACACCACTATAATTTCAGTGAAACCATAACATTTTTTTTCAATGTACAATGAATTTAATATATATTAAATAAAGAATTTAACCAAAATTTCATTTTTCATTTCAAAATCAAAGAGAATAGAAAAGAATGAATTGAAACAATATATGATAAAATTTATAAAACTATAATTAAAATATAAAAGTAATATTATTGAATATTCAACTCAACTGCCACATTTCCCATAGTGTTCAACCTCCATAATGTCTCTAAACATTATCTTTTAGTGATACCACTTGCCTAATGTCTAGTCCAGTCCCCGATTAGATCCCCTCTGTCACCCAAAATGATGGAATTATGTCCCAAAATGTCTAGGTTTTGATTTTAATTTGAAGACATTGTCATTCTCACAAACCCAATATCATAAATAACACTCTAAATCGAATCTATTGTATCCAGATGCTTCAAACCATTGTAGAGCCAATTCCTCATTGTATCTCAAGATTAATACCTTAAATATAATGTTATTTAACCACATTAGACATGAATAAACTCTAATATAGATTAATCTATATATAAATTCCATGTTTATTCACCTCATCCAAGTATACTTGGGGAGATTTACTGATATCCTACTTGAGTTTCTCTTCACAAAAGCTTCAACACCACTAGTACAAATTCTGAACTGGGAAATCGAGGTATGTCTTGTAAATTGATCTAATTCTACCTCATATATGAGACATTATGTTTTTTTAAATTTTAAATTAAGTATTATTCTGTTTTTTATAATTCAAATTATGTATTTCAAAGTTAAACACTATGGCTGGATGTTATACACAAATTCCATAATTATAAGATATTTCACTAAAGTCATATGTGGTCAGAAGTCTTATAAATCTTTTATAAAATTCATATGAGTTTCTAACCATCCTATAATTTGGTGACATCATAAGAAATATGTGATAACAATAGTAATATGATATAGTTAAAATTCATAATAGACTTGGTAAAATTAATGTTGGATTGGCTAAAAAGCCTCACGGGATAGGAAAAATCAAACATAAATAATAGTTTTCTAATTTTTCATTAAATATTATAACATCAATAGAAAAAAATATTAAATTATCCATAAATAAATTTATTATAATAACATAGACCATTAAATGAATTAATTCCAAAATCCAAAATTCTTTTAAATTCACATCAAAACATTATTTCAATAAATGTATTAGGAAAATATGCGCGATATTTGATCACAAAATATAAAAAATAAATATCAATGATATTTTGATCAATTTATAAGAAGGAATATGATTTTTATTCAAATATTAAATGAGTTTATATTTTAGTTCACAATGGTATCTATGTAATTATTTTAATTTAAATCCACTTTTTTTAATTAAAAATTTAATTACCTAAAAGAAAAGGGTTTAAATTTTATCAAACTAATACTATAAACCATTGTCCCACAAATAAAGTATTTCTTCACAATAATATATCCATTTTAAAATTCATTTTAAGCCAATTAATATTAATAATGAATTATTTAAAAGGAAGAAAATAAGATAATTATAAATAAGATCTCCCTAATAGAATCTCTTATGTAATTATCTATGATTCCTATAATATAAATAAATTTCATAACTAAAATATCGTTTTATATTCATAATTATGATTGAACATCATTATTTTGAACGTATTTTGGATAACATATATTTATGTTCTATTATTCCATCAAATTTCTCATTTTCTCCATAGTGAAATAGTTTATCATAATTAACACATTGAATAATAAGAAATAAATGAATGTATGAGTGTGTTAAATAATTACAATGATCAATAATAAACCCATCCAATAGTTTTATATTAAAGAGAAAACGTGAAAACTAGGATTATAATTGAATTTAGAACATAATTGATTGTTAATATTAATTGTTAAAATCCTTTCAAGAAGATAAAAATCAATTACATTAATAAAAATGTAACAAAATCTCATCATGACATGTATTTTATGATATAAATGAATTTTTTTTCTTGGTTGAATACATTGCATAATATTAAATATTAACCACTCCAGATAAATAGGCTTACCTTAAATTCATGAAAAATTCACAAACAATTAAAGTGAAATTTGTAAGATGAAAATAATCCATTTTGAAAAAATTTAAGGCTTTCGGGATGTAAAATAAAAAAACCAATTATCAAATTGTAATACCCACCATGCACACTTATTCCGGAATATTATCATTAATTAACATCAAGATGATAAAACATTTTAAATAGTTTATATAAAACCAATATTAAATTGGGATGTTTGAAAAGAATGATTTAGGGTAATAATGATGTTAATATAGAATTCAAAAAAAATTTCAAATAGTTTCATAATATAGAATTTAAAATTGTGCATTCCATTTCTCCTATGAAAAATATAGTAGTGTTCAAAAAAATCATCAAAAATTAACCACTTCTGTATTCGTTGTAGTAGTGAGAATCAATTTTAAATTTATTTCTAACATTGTAATGTAGTTCAACCAATATTATTGTTGATAATATATGATTTCAAGTTTGATTTAAAATTACATACAATAATAAATAATAAGAAAGAATAAAGTAATTCCTTCATAACCCAAATTCAAAAAAAATAATTATAATTTAATTTTAACCAGTACCTAACAACAATTCATAACTATAAAACACAAAATTAATTAATTTATATAGTGGAGTAGAATTAAAAAAATATATAATTAATTTATATATTCACTCTATTCTAATATTTCTATACAATTATATTTAGTAATTCAAATGTTGGGGATGAATAAAAAAGAATAATCCCATTGTTGTTGGTGTAGGGCATTACACTTACACCTCAATTATCTCATCATTGACCCTTTAAATGACTCTTGGTCTCTCATTTAAACACAAAAAGAAATATGATTTTAAAAAATTTACTATATTCAATAGATGATAATAAATATGTTGAACCATGTAAAAGGTAGAGACTGACACAATGTAACTCCATGCCATTTTAGTGGATTTTGAAGTGCGGGAAGGGGTAAGAACAGTACTCCTTGGTAAAAAAGAGGGCTACACAAAAACAAAGTGAGGTAAATTTCATTCAAAAGAAAAATGAAATAATTGAAAAATTAAGGGTTTCATCCCATGTAGGAATAAAATTAATGTCTTCAGCCAATATTAATTCTTAAAAAATAATCCATGATCACTACGGGAATTGATTCCTTAACGGATTACATTTCATTATTTTTAAAAGATATAAAAGTATGATCACACTGAAATTGCAAAACACTTGTATCATATTATGAACATTTATACTTCTCTAAGAATAAAAGAATAATTCTTTTTCTCACTATTATTTTTCAAACCATATCATGATAAAATGAACCAAAAAGTGTATAAATGGAATAAAAGATCCCCAAAATTCACAAGAACATTTCTCAAAATTTTACATCATAATTGATTTAACTAAAAAACTAAAACATGGCTAATTTTTTTTAATATTTCTGACCATTTACGAAACAAATAAAATTATGAAGTTTACCTTACTCTAATAAATTGAGTTCAAATTTAGGTTTAAAAATGTATCACTTAAAGAAATTACCTAACTCAAATTAGGTAGATTTTAAAAAATTGGTAATAAAGCTATAATCATAATTTAAACCAAAATAGAAGAGTCAATTTTGAGAAATTATATATATTCATGTTGAATTTTTTCTTCATCAATGGAATATCATGATCTATAATTTTTATAAACATTTAGGTTTTTCATATGTTCCATTTTTTATGAATATATATATATATATATATATATTCAATGAAAACATGATGAATGATATATATCTATGGATCCATGTTTGATCATTGGGTTGGATTTCATCCAAAATAGATTATTGTTATTATTTTCTTGACATCATCTGTAATGATTTCAACATAAAATATATGTTCACATATTCATACTAAATTATTTTCATGACCCGACCCATGTTGGGGATCAATCCACAACTACCCAATCCCCGCCTCCATAAGACAGGGGCAGGTGACAAGCGCTGAAGGGACAAAAAACTAGTGGAGGGATTTGACATGAAATTGTACAGACACATGCAGGAAACTCAATGAAAAAGTGCATAGGAAAAAAATAATGATACTACAATGCCATAAATGTGAAACCAAAAATATATGTATCAAAATCTATATAGTACAAGTACAATTACAGTAAATATGAATGGGAAAGGGGAAAATACACACCAAACTAGAATAGAGCCACATCCCGACAATAAGTGAAAATTTCAAATAGCTGGGTGTGTCCCACTCCTAAATCCCATGCTTCGAACACCGTATGTGGTCCAAGAACCCTATATCCTTAATCACCTCTAGTATTACAATCAACCTCTCTATCATCTACAAGGGAACCCAAAATTGGGGGAAAGACGAAGCATGGTAGAGTAGAAGAATACTCAGTAGGATGCCCTGGAAGCATGAAGGAGTAGCAAGAGAGGTGCTGAATAAGAGTGCAGTAAGAGAAATATTGAAGACCAGACTGTGAAAAAGGTACAATAATAGTGAAAAATAGTACAACTCAACCCAACAGGTGAGATAATGTAGACTCATCCAAAAACAAGGAGCTAAAAACAGTGATGATGTGAAATCCCCATCAAATCATCGCTACATATTGAAGGAGAGTGGACTCATCCAACCATAATAAGCTAGACATAGATATCATGTGGCATACCCCACACATCTTCATCTCTCCTGGAAGGGTATTATCGAAATCCTAGAGAGTGGGAACTTGAATATATATATATGTGTGTGTGTGTGTGTGTGTGTGTGTGTCAAAGAAACACAAGTGAGGGATGCAGATGATCTTCATCTCATAGCTCAAACAAAGAAAGTGAGTTGCCAATAGTTCCAAGTAAAACCATATGCAATTCCCAACCCCTCATCAAAACTCCCCAGGAAGCCCAAGTCTAAGATGCCCGAAGCTTCGTACCTTGATATTATATGCTTTGAACTATACTGACTCCCCAACATGGTTTCACGTAATTTCACAAGGACAGATCTCAGTTGGGAATGATCCCTTCTTCCTTCTAGGTCCTTAAGTATGTCGAATAATTCCTCACCACCGTGTTTCATGGTCGAGGGTCTTCATTAATCTATCGGGGACAAAGCTTCTAGGCCTACTAAGAGGGTCAGCCATATAACTCTTTTGTGACTACACTCTGGGTTAGCCCTGTATATCGTTTGGGACTATGCTGTGGGGTTTCCCGGTATATCCTAGTGGACTACGCTACCCCTCCTAGCGGAAGGGTCAGCCCGGAACTACACTGGTTATCCTGGATAGATGGAACCTCTAAAAATCATTAAGGGTCACTGGTCATCCTTGCTGGATGGTACCACTCATAAAATCATTATGGAACACTAATCATCTTGGTTGGATGACACCTCTTGGAAAAAGTATCATGGAACATTGATCATGCATGTCTGATGTCACCCCTCAGAAATGCATCGTGGAACTAGGATCATCCCCACTGAATAATACCCATCATAAAATCATTGAGGAACTATGATCATCCCTTCTGGATGGTACATCTTTGAAAAACATCGAGGAACTCTTATCATCCCTACTAGATGGTACCCGTCAGAAAAGCATTGTGGAACTATGATCATCCTTGCTGGTTGGTATGTCTCTGAAAATCATCGAGGAACACTAATCATTACTTCAGGATGGTACCTATCAGAAATAATTGAGGAACACGATTCATCCATGATGGATGGTACCTCTCATAAATCAAGTCTCACTAGTCATTGGGTGCTTCCCCAGAAAAGTTTCACAAAAATAACATCTCACATCGGATATCAAAATCCACTATGGAGGGCTCCCTCGCATTCTACATGGGAAAAAACTCAGGAGAGTCTACTTTCATGCCAAAGTTAGAGTCCAAATGTATGAGATAAAAGATATAGAGAATTCGTAAAGTGGTGCACGGTGCATGTGGGGCCCACATGTTGTGTGGACCCATCTATTCTTCTACCTGTGTACCTTTCCATAATTGGGTACTAAGATGAAAATCAATTACCCATTAGGCATTCAAGTTTATTTTCAGAGTACATGGCATCTATAGACAAAATGCTAATGAGCATGCAATGCTCGTTGTTAATGTGATGGAAGAAAACATACTTTTACTCGAAGGCCTCCTCAAATGTTACTAGATAACCAAATAGATCATTCCCTGGAGATCCTTGGAGTTAAAATGACAAGATCGACTCATCATTCACCATGAATGGACATCCAATGGAAGAGTCATATATTGCAAAATTACGCTTGAATGACATCACATGGGGCCCACAACATTGTCCTAAAACAAATTATACAGATCAGTCCATTTCAATCCTATCTAAAATACACACGAGAATAAATACTCATTCGCACATAATGGATAACTGGTGAAATAGTTGCATTTCACCGCAAAATGCGCAAATAGGGCCTCATGGGGCCCGCACCTTGATCTCAATTTAAATATCCAAAATTGGTCTTGAATCATCTGTCTCAATTTAAGGGTTGCATCATCTCATAGGGTTCTTCATTTCAACCCCATATGAGGGAGATATGTCTAATATATGATCCGAATATAATAATAATAATAATATTTTTGGGGGTTTTCTTGGGCCCAAGACACGAATTAGAATTTAATATTTATGCTTAGACTTCCTCGATCATCTTAATGACAGAGTTACGTCACCGAAGATGGGATGTCAATCGAATGTTTCACATACAAGTTTGGATGGATAAAAGATTTAATAATAATAATATATTATTTTTATTTCAGTGTTTCAGGCATCCAATCTACAAACCTAAAAAATACATCAAATATTAGAATCATAATTTCTTTCTAGGAGTCAGGGTTGCACTGTCGCTGACAGTTTGTGAAAATCAGGTCGCATGGATATGTTACTGATAGAAAAGTGTTTTATCAACAAAAATAATAACAATGTTATATTTTTATTAATTTTACATAATACCTCTTCATTTTTCTAGTGTGTCTCACTCGATCCACGCAATAATGCCCCCTTCGTTCAATGTGGTGATATATGACTTTTCCATTGGATGACCGTTCAAGGTGAAGAAATTGTCAATCTTGTGTCTTTTACTCCAAGTATCGAAAAAGTGTGTTCTATTTGGTAATACAGTTCCATTAGAGGAGGCCTGAGTGTAAAAGTACGTTTTCACCCTTCGCATTAACAATGAGCTATGCACGCTTATCCAACATTTGGCTAGAGATGACATGTACTCCAGGAATACAATTTCATTCCTAAGGGGTACATGATTTTCATCTTAGTACCAATGTATGGAAAGGTACATAGCTAGGAGAAGTGGTGGGGACACACAACGTGTGGGCCCACAAGAATTGTGCACTAGTTTAAGAATTATATATCTATCTATCTCCATCTATTGAACTCATTCTTTTTCTTGAGACTATCGTATCATAAGTGTTATTTCGTGTATAATGTGATAGAGCCCTCCATAATGTCTTATAAGATATGATGCGAGATGTTTTTGGTGTGATGCCTATCTGGGGTAGCACCTGATGCCTTCAACGACATGATTTATGAGAGGAACCATCCAAAAGTGATGGCTAGTGCTCCTCAGGGATTTCTGAGAGGTACCATCTAAAACCTATGATTAGAGTATCTTGATGCTTTTCGGATACATACCATCCAGTGAGTATGATCATAGTTCCTCGATTCTTTTCTTAGGGGTATTATCCAGCAGGGATGATCAGAGATCATTGATACTTTTTGGAGATGTACAATCCACCAATGATGATCAGAGTTCTTAAATGATTTTATGAGGGTTACCATCCTGTGGGGATGATCAATTCTCATTGATTCTTTTTCAAGGGGTACTATCTAGTAGGTTTTATCAGAGTTCCAATATGCCTTTTTTCAAGAGGTTTCATCTAGAGGGGATGATTAGTGTTCTTCAATTTTTTTTGGAAATATACTATCCTACAAGGATGACCAGTGATCCTTAGTGCTTTCTAAGTGGTACCATTCATTGAGGATGACCAGGGATGTTCTAGACTGAACCTCCCACCAGGCTAGGTAGCATAGTACCCAAGGAGATATAGGGCTGACCCAGTGCGTAGTCCTTGAAGAGATACCAATCATACAAATAGATTAGTCCCCAAGGAGATACTAGGATTACTCTAAACGTAGTCCCCGATGAGATTCTGTTCATTCCCTGAGTGTAGTTTCCGGGGGATATCGGTATGACCCTCCGGGTTGGTCGGGAAGCGTCGTCCCCGATTGTTAAATGAAGACTCTTGAATATGCAACATGGTTAAGAGGAAAGGTTAAACTCAACTATGGACCCACAAAAATTAGGTGCACATTCCCCACTAAGACACATCCTTGTGATGCAACCTAAAACAATGCGGGAAGTATGTGCTGACCATAGTGGATAGTATGGAGGTGCGGTGATTTGGGACCCTTTGACATGGTATTCCTGGGAATATGTGGCGAGGTGTTTTGTAATGCATATGGTTTTACATAGAAATATTGGCTTCTCACTTTCATGGGCTGAGCTACGAGATTGATTTCCCCTGACTCCCTAATTTTGGATTATTTGACAAAGCACACACACAAACACACACACACCCACATATATATATTGCTTCCAGTGCCCACTCCTTGGGCCATTGGCACTCCACTTCTAAGAGAGGCAAAGATGCGTGGGGTACGCCGACTCCTTTCAATGTCTATATTCTTGTGGCTATAAGATTCCACTCTCCAACTATATCTAGTAAATATTTTATGGGGATTTCACCTCCTTACTGTTTTTGAGCTCCTTGTGTATGGTTGAGTCTACTTTCACACTATTGTTGGGTTGAGCTATAGACATGATCACATTTACTATACTTTGTTCTCATAATGGTCTTATTTTGTTATATCTATCAATGCTCCCCTCTTCAGTACCTCTATTGCTACTCCCTCGAGCCATCAGGGCATCCTTCTATGTATTCTCATACTCACCATTACATTGGATTTTGTCTCATATCGTGTTCCCATGGAGATGATGGATATGTTGATCATGATATTATAGGATCTTAGGGATAGAGGGTGAATGGACTGCGTAAGGTGGTCATATCTTGGGATTTAGGAGTGTAACTCTCCCATCTTTCTTTTCAATTATTTTCGGGTTGTGGCACTTTTCTACTTGGGATTGTATTTAGCCCCATTCCCTTTCATCTTTACCTTTTAGGTACATTTAATTTTTGTATATTGATGAATATATGATTGGTTTTCCTTTTATAGATGTTTTGTATCTTTATTTTTAATCCTTTAAACTTTTGCATTGAGTGGGCGGTGTGTGAGTGTGTGTGCAAATTATCTTAGGTAAAGGCCACCCTCTTATTTTGTGCCTTTGTCACTTGTCACCATCCCTGAGTTTATGGAGGAATGATCGAGGTAGTTGTGGATCGAGCACTGACATGGGACGGGTCGTTAAAATGTTTCATTTGAGGTGTAAAGACACCAATGATGAGTCTTACAAGGATATTGGATCGATTTTTGGTTAAGGACGTGTTCATTGGGATCTGTTACGCTCGTCGCTTATTGATCCGTCTAGAATCAGAGGTTCGTCATCATCAATGGGAAGGAAAGGGGAAGAGAGAAGTAGACATCATTATCCAAACAGAATTATGAGGTTAACCCCCGCTAAACAAAGAATTTATAACCTGTCATTAGGTTAAATGATTTTCTAATAAAATAATTAAATAAATAATCATTTTTTCAATTAATTGTTTTCCCACGATAGCTCATAATCTATTCACTCGGCGCTGAAAAAGGGTATACCCTACCTTGGGTGAAGCTTATGTCCTAAACTTAATTGTGATCTCATATTTCTCATCTGAGCCCCTGTACATGATTTATTCAGGTTTGAGCCATTAAATTAAATAATTTATAATTTAATTTTTCAATTTAACACCCCGCCAATGAACGAGGGGCATGAACGTCCCACTCTGAATTATTTATTGTCACACTTAGGGGAAACACCAGGTTTTGGACCAAGCATTGGTCTTAGATATCCAATCAGATCAACCACTGAAGTGATATCTCATTTTGATTAGTAAATCACGCGTATGTAATAGAAACACACTTAACATTTATAAAAAAATAATTTTGGGTACACTGAACCTCAGAATTGAAGGCTGTCTCAGCACCCATCTCTGTAAATATTCATATAAATATTTTAAAGACTTATTAGAAAAAATATGGGTCTCTACAATTATTTTCAACTAATATCTTCCTATATATTCCCTCAATCATACAAAACATCTAAATTTAATAAGTAGATTTTGATTCACTACGATTGACTTAAAATATTGATTAAATGGAGTCTAAATTATTTATATATAATTATCAGGAGTAACATTTGATATTTTAGCTCAAAAACATAATTTTTCAAAATAATAAATATGAAATTAAACTCTTATGTGTGGAATTATTGAAAATATTATTATCTTTATTATCATCACTAACATGAAAAACCAGTTTTCTCTTTGAAACATCAATTATAGATCCACCAGTAAATAGGTAGATAATTTCCAAAATGATTGGAACATTATTATAAAAATCAATTTACTGAACTGTGAAATTTGTGGATATTGTTTGGGTAACACCCCATGAATTTGTGAATTATTGTTTTTCAAATTAATTTAACATTTTTTATATTTTTCATTTCACACAACAAGGAAAGTTGTTTACATTATATAAAAGAAAAATATTTTTCATTCATCACATGAATACCATGATAATAGTGCATTTCATGAAACACAAATTTTAACGTACTCTATATGGAACACAGATTATAGATTACACTGCATGAAATAATTACATTCCTCGATGGATTACATAACACGTATGATTGAGTTTAACCAAAAAATAATTTATAATTAAAATATCTTTATGAAATAGAATAAAATATAAACTAATAGTTAAATTAGAGATTATGAATAGTATTAAATAATTATACAAAATGTATGTTTTACACAAATAAAATATAAAATCCTAGGTTATCAAATAATTATTATTGAATATGAATAATGGTTGAATATAATGAAAAATATTATTATTTTTATGGTCACAATGTGTTTTACAATATTAAATTTAAATAATTTCTATTATTGATTGATATTAATGTAATATATATTTTATATATTCAATAAAATATTTTTCATATTCATAATCTAAATTTTATAAAAATAAGGTAAGAATAAACTCAATTTTATGCTTAAAAGCCTATATTTTTATAAAGGTATTTTAAACACCATTTATTGGAGAACCCATTTTGATTCAAATTTTGGAAAAAATTATATTTTTAATATGAAAAAATGAAAGTTTTTAAATTATAATGTAATAATTATGTTACTATAGATTTTTTTTATTTTTCAGTGAAGATTCATTTTTTATTGAACAGTTAAAATATTGAATTTTAGTTCAAACTCGTATATTCATATAATTTATTTATAATGATAAGTTACATTATTAATTGTTTTAGATGTTTATGAAGAATATATTTTTATCAATAAACCCAATTTAGGTCATTGTAATTAATCAAACATTGAAATTTAATATAAAGACACAGTAACTTTTAAACATTTTTACATTAAAATTCAGCATTGTCGACTCGACTATGACATTAAATATAAATTAATTTATGCCTGATATGTGATTATAATTTGGAAAAATGGATTAAATATTTGTAATATGAATAATTTATAATGTATAAAATGGTATACATTGTTTTTGACAACAAATATTAGTAAAACTAAATAAAATTAATTACATCAATTATACTGAAATTAAGCTTTACAAATAACTAAATCACAAATTTAAAAACCAAAAAGACTTAGAAAACTGTCCAAAAATGCATTATATGTCCATATATAGAAAATATAATCCCTTTTATATAATTTTTTAAAATATTATTACACATTATAGGATGAAAACATTAGTCAAATTCCATTTCAAATGTTTTACAAGAGTGTCACTCCTCCTCTACTATAAAAAGGCCGCATCTCCTCTACTTATTTGATCCACCATATCAACTTAGGATTGGAAAATATCTACAAAACTATCCTCCCAAAATCAATCCCTTTTATATTGAATCATCCCTTTTGCAGAAAACCTTCTACGGAATCCTTAAGCTGGAAACATAAAGGAGTTACCCGATTAAGAGGAAACATCCTCCCTCAAACTCTGTTATTTTAATTTTTCCCCACTCCTTAAAATATTATTATTACATGACTGAATAAAAACCAGTATACTAATTATACTAAGATTTATTATGATACTTTTTTTTATAAACAATCAAACACATTTCCATCTAATGGGTAACAAACATAATTTTTACATGTACGGAGAACTACATCCTCAATAAACGATGATTGTTCATTTCTACATTACTGCCACCCATGGTGGAAATTATGACAGACACACTATTTATATATTTTATATATTATATTTATTATTCATTTCACATTATTTTATTATTTTACAAAAAATATCATTTCATATTCTAA
The DNA here is from genome assembly GCA_963277665.1 of Viscum album. Classification (NCBI taxonomy): domain Eukaryota; kingdom Viridiplantae; phylum Streptophyta; class Magnoliopsida; order Santalales; family Viscaceae; genus Viscum; species Viscum album. Next base: position 606,935,256 of record OY728122.1, read on the forward strand.
TTTTTTAAATAGGAAAATTTTGATTGAGGAAATGTGGATGATTGCCCCCTCCAAAGCGATATGATACATTCACAAACCTCATAGAATGTTTTAAGGATCAGTTTAGAGAATATATTTTTTAAATTTTATATAATAATATTAATTTCATAATAATATATATATATATACATATTTTATTTTATTTTTTTCTTTCAATGTGATAATAAAATGGAAATAATGTGCATGCATACGTACGACCTATCATCTCCATGAACGCGGTCTTCCATTTCATAATTATATATTATAAATATTATTAAAATAAATATATAATGATTATAAATAATATTTTATTTTATTTTATATTATGGATGTTGTGATATAAGTATAATGACAAAATATATAACAATTTAAGACACATGTAAAGAACAAAGCTGATATTACCTGAAGTGAAATCTTAACATCAAATTGTAATAAATTGGGTAATATAAAGCCATAATAAAACTAAAATTGGTATTATAAATAATAATATGGTTATTTGATATTTATAATAATTTTATCTTTATTATACATCATGTTTGAATGTGTACGATGATGGTCAAGACCCAAGGTAAATGAATTTCATCTCTCTTTTTATTTCTTTGAGTCACATTATTTATTCAACACCAATTCCTTTTTTATGGTGTGAATAATTATAATGGATGTATTATATGATTCATATATATTATATTATGGTTATTTACATAACCATTTAATGATATTTTTTTCATGGGATTTATGTTTCAAAATCTAACTAATTAGTAATGAATATTTTTCACAATTTTCATTCTTTAAGATACAAGCATTGTTATGAACATTAATATTTCAATGAGGTGTATATACTACCTTTGAAATGTTATATCATGGATATAATAATTTAAACGATATTTTAAGGTATATTTTATTTCATATTCATATAAGAGGATTGTGGTTCAATGTTACCATGTGGTTACAGTTTATTGAAATAATATTATAAACTTATGAGATTGATTATGTTTGTGTTTTCATTGGTGAAATATTATTATCATTATCCCACATACATTCATGAATTTTATTCACTTATGGTTATTTAAGATTTATTCTTGTATTTTTACCATTTTTATATCTCCTTAGTACATTAAATAGTTAAGAATGTGTTTTTAATAAAGACTGGCATTACCCTCTCTTTGGTCTAAAATTTGTGTTCCATCAAAACCATGTTTTATAAATAGGGTTTCAATGATTATTCTAATATTATACAATTATCATTAAATGAAAATATATCCATATTTATTTTCCAATTATTTTAAAGGAATATTATTATCTCATTCCAATCAAGGAATTTTTCTAACCTTTTACCTTACAATTGAAATGTTCTTCTTACCTCGTACATCAAGTATGGATTTAACCAACATCATTTCTGTGAAGATTTATTTGATTTTTTAAAAAAGTAAATTTTTAATAAAATGATTTTAAAATTAATTTACAAGGAAAATGGTTTACAAAAATATTTTCAACATCCTTTATAAGTTTTCAAGTAATTTTTTTTCAAAAGTTTTTCAATATTCATTTATATGTTTTCAAGGAAAATATTTTCAAAATCATTTCAATATTATTTTATATGTTTTCATGGAAAATTGTTTTAAAGAATTTTCAGGCCTCTTTTATAAATTTTCAAACGAAAATTTTATTCAAACGGTTTAAAAACTTCTTTTATAAATTTTCAACTAAAATTATTTTAAAACATTCTCAATATTACATTATTAATATTTTTACATTTTTTTCAGAATTGTTTCATGATTATTTTTTAACATTTCAAGGATAATTGGTTCAATTTTTTTTTCAAGTTTCTTTCATATCTTTTAAAAGAAAATTTTCCCAAATTTTTTTAGTGATTAATTTATATGTTTTCAAGGAAAATTGTCTTCAAATCATTTTCATGATTTATTTTTATGTTTGTAATATATTTTCAAAGAAAACGATTTTCAAAAAAAATTCAGGATCATTTTATATTTCTTTAAGGAAAATATTTTTCAAAATGTTTTAAATATATGTTTGAATGTTTTAAAAGAAGAAGGTTTTAAAAATGATTTCATGTATTTATTAATATTCATTAATGATTATTTTCATGAAAATGGTTTTAAAATGTTTTTTATGTTTTAAGGATCACTTTTCAAATAATAAAATATATTTTCATCAAGTGATGTTTTTAATAGATCTTTCAAAATTAATTCCCATCTAAGATAATATCGTATTGTGTTACTCATGACTTCTTGTGGAAATTGATAAATGTTTCCATTCATATTATTTCTCTCACTGGATTATTTTTTATTGCATCATGTTTATGAAACATATTTATCATTCACAGGTTATATTATTTTGAAACCCACTAATTTTCATGGGTAATTTTAATGATGAAATAATTTTGAGACGTGTCGTTTCCATAGAATATGATATGATTTCATATTTATAATTACTATTTAATTTCTTTGGTTATGATATGACAATTTATGATCTTGTGGAAAATATATATATTATTTCATTATAACATGTATGGGACCAAAATCTCCATCAAATGAATAGAGTAATGTGTTTTATCTCATGGGGAAAGACATGGATGATACCTAAAATGAACTCGGTTCAATATTCAATTCCTGGAATGAGAACGATACTCATACTAGTATTATAGGGCTGAAATGTCATGACTCGTCCCTTGGGGCCTGTGTTGTAACTACCCCAAGTCAGTCTCCCATAGTCTGGGGATGGTTGACTAGCACCGAGAGGGCATAACCCCAAAAGGGAAGGTATTTCATTTCAGCATTTACACAGATAGATATATTACACAAAAAATTAAAAACAAAAGGCACAAAAACTAAGAGTAAAAGAAAGTACTAATAGTAAAGGGGTGTGTATAAAATTCCAACTAAATGAAACGTATAAAAAAGGTATGAAAACAAGATTTGGATATCTTCCACCATGGATCCTACCTAATGTGTAGGTACACCTCACAATCTGATGTCACATTAGATCACCACATCTATCAAAAAACTCTAAGCAATGTCTACCCCTATCTCTCCAAGTCATTGACAAGCTGTGTGGCATCCATACAATACAGAACAGTTACAGGCGAAGCCTATGCAGGGGTGAGTATAACAATACCATTTAGGGAACATGAGACCCCTAAAGGTCTCCCATAAATCCACAAAGGTAAACCACGAAGTAAGATATCAATCACAATGATAAAAGTTAAAAATAGATCACACCGGGTATACAAAATAATGTAAGTAATAAAGAAGATTAGTCTTAAGCTAGATCATCTGATTTAGTTGAGAGACTCATCTCCAAATCTGAAAAGTGTTGTTATACTACCAATCCACAATGGGTCGCTCTACCATGGATCTACAATGGGTCTCTCTATGACATTTCTATGATGGGTCACTCTACTCTAATCCATCGAGGGTAGCTCTCATGTAAATCCACGGAGGGTTACACTATTGTTCATCCACTAAGGGTCGCTCACATGTCGATCCATGGAGGGCCATGCCATTGTTGATCCACATAGGGTCACTCTCTTTCTGATCCATGGAGGGTCCTCTCATTATCGATTCATGGAGGGTCTCTCTATTATCGATCCATAGAGGATCTATTTTCACTTAGAAGCTAGCCACTACATTCTCGCACATTGTAGGTATGATTTCTGAAGATTCCTACAGTCAAACCATTGTTCGTATTTCAACAACCACAATGTCTCCCAAAAAGTTAACCCAAAAGACCAACTTGTTGTAAGGGATCCAATGCAACAGACGGTGTGTCGATCGAATGCCCAGTCTATAGGTTATACGATTTTTTGTAAAAATGGTCCGATTGGATTCATGTTCGATCTAAAATTTAAGTACTCAAACTTCTTCCATCATTCATTAGTATTATCTCAAAATAACTTCCTTGTTGAAATGGTACTCAAACAATAGATTGTACATCAATCAGACACATGGTCTGTATGTTATGATTATTTCAGCGAAACTGGGCTGGTTGGGTCTGGGTCCGGTCCATATCGGTCGGACCGATATGACCCCACCCAGTCCCGGGGTCTAGAGTGGGTCCAACATAGGTCCGACCTAGCTGGCCCATTGGGCTCTTGGGTCAGGCATGGTCGGATGGGTCCGGCCAGGTGGCAGTTTTGGACTGATGGTTGGTCAGGTCATGTGGTCGCTCCCTCCCAGTGGTTGGTCCCGCCCGATGGCGTGTATATCCCGATGGCATGGGTCCATCCCACTAAGCCACTGGTCTACCTTACAGGTGGCCCATCCTATATATTGCGGACTAGTTTGCCAGCCAAAACGTTGGCATGTTTGGTTACCCCTAGGCAGCGCCAGCTGGCGACACCTCTTTCCCCAGCACGGTTGGCAGGAGACATACCATTTTGAATACACATGGAATGGGTATGTGTGCCTCCCACTCACCAAACAGGACTGAGTGAGCCGGTCCTCCTCACATCGTCGACAGGCATCACAACTCCTCACTATCGTGGTGCCCCGTCGGGTGCACTGCCCACCTCTGCAGGCAATCCATGCCGCTGGCCACCAGCGACACCTTCAGTGGGCCACCAAACATAATTTGATAATCCACTTATTTAGTCGCATATTCCTATGGCCTTGTTATGATTCCTTCATCATTGCAATGTCCTCAGAATTTCGTTTCTGATAGGTTGAACATTCGGCCGTGAAGAACACACAATACACAACTATATCATAGGGTCCGAGCCTTGTTTGCATTGACCCGTGAACTACACATTAGATTTTAACCATGTGGTAATTTATTAACCACAAAAAAAAAGTAAATCCCCAATTCAAATCCCCAAATTATAACCTCGCGTAATAATGAACAGATTGAAGGTCAACCCACTAGTCGGTTGATCTTCATTTGTTGTTAATTTCATGAACGATGAAATAATTATCAATTTCATATAATTCATAAACTCCTAACAACATTATTTGGATCAGCTAATGTTGAAATATGGGATTCACATTTTCCCCATTCCACATTCATTGGAGTTTTTCACCACTTGATAAATTCCATATATTATCCTCTAACAATCGTCACATTGTTCTTAGTTATTCATTGGAGATAGATTCCACCGATATTTTTTTGACATTTCCTCCTATTTTTTAATCCGCAAACTCTGACAGGTTTCCATATTAAAAAATATGTTTACCGACGATTCACTATTTAAGGAATCTCATTAATTAGCCATGATTAATGATCCATTAAGATAATATTATCATGGTTAAAATGAGTCAATAATGTCCCTATATTAAATATCGTCATCATTCCACTGGTGCGCGGCCATAATCTTCAAAACGTTGTGAAAATATATAAGATAATTGTTTTAAATTATTTAATTTTTTTCTATAACAGTTAGAAAAAATAACTTTTCCACTCGTCCCCTTTGGGATGATGTTAATCAATTTCTAGGAAAATCCCAACGATCTAAGTTCAAATGTGCCCTCATATTTTTGATCTGAGCACCTCTTCAAAAGTTAGAAAAACCCAAATGTACAGTTAATAAATGTACCATAAAAAGTATAAAATTCTATTTTGGGATATCTGGGCCTCGAAATGACATGCCATTAGTGATCATGCTCTTCGAATAATTCAATATTATTATAAAATTTCCCCAAATTTCCGAGACATTACATTCTCCCAATATGGGGATTTACACCCCCAAAATATAAAAAAAAATAATCAAATAGATGTGGGTACTGAGCACAAATATGAGCCTCCCACTCCCATGTTCTATCCTAAAGATTCCCATGCTACCACCAAACTCGTAGCAGAGCAATCGACTGCCCATGTAGGACCCTCTCCTATCAATCCTCTATCTCCTCTAGGAATTCTGAAAACGTCACCTCATCATCAATGTCCAGCTCACCCTAGTCGATGTCATTCAATAGATCATGCATTTACATCATCATCGGTAACATGTGGAAAGCATCATGCACTCGGTGTAGCTGCGGGGGATGAACTAATAAGTATGAAACCTCTCCAACCCTGCTCTGAATTTGAAAAGGCTCGATGAACCTTGAATATTTCTTACCGCCATGGCCAAATCTCTGCAATCCTTCTCAAGGTTATACCCGACAGAACAAATGATCAATCTCCTAAAACTCCAAGGGTATTCATCTCCTATCATCATAAGGCATATGCCTTCTCTTTGTAGTCATCATCTTCTCCTAGATGATCTGTACCTTCTCGATGGTAGCCCATACAATCTCTGGACAAATTAGTTTTGACTCCCCAAGGTCTGTCCAGCATAGTGGTAATTTGCAAGGTCTCCCATTCAGGGCTTCTAATGGTGCCCTTCCCACAGTGGAGTGATACCTTTTGATGTTTGAAATCTCCATCACTGGTAGGTGTTCCTCTCAAATACGACCAAATTCCAGGATGTAAGGATGTAGCATAACCTCCAATTTCTATGTTGATCTCTCTATCTGACCATCCATATGGGGTTGAAAAGTTGTGCTCAAGAACAGCTGCATCTCGAACTCCTCATGTATTCCCCTCAATAGTCGAGATGTTTAGCGACCATCAGGATCTAAAATGATCATCGAAGGGACCCCGTTAAGTCACTATACCACATAGATATAGAGGCTTTTTATTCCATCTACCAGTCTATGAACATAGATGTATAAGAAGTGAGTAGACTTAGTGATTCGATCAACAATCACCCAGATAGAGTCATGCCCCCTAGATGTATGTGGCTACCTCATTACAAATTCCATCGAGATACCTTACCATTTCCAATCTAGTACATCAATTGGTTGGGCCAAGCCTACTGGAACCCGATGCTCAGCCTTCACTTACTGACAAGTGAGGCATCATGAAATGAACTCGACCACCGCTTTCTTCATCCGTGACCACCGGATCAAACATCATAGGTCTTGGTACATATTTTTCACTCTAGGATGTACCACCAAAGGAGATTTATGAATGACTCTCGAAATCACTTCCCCCAAAGTCACTGTCATTAAGGCATGCCCTCTTAAATGGATGACCTGATTTCCACGTTTCGAAAATTCATCAGGACCTCGTCTTAAGGATAATTAAGAATGTTAGGCCTTGCAGTCATCATCTACCAGCTGTGACTCCTAGAATTATTGTATGTGTGTGGGTATGAAATTCATCAACTGATGTTACATAACTTCACCATCATCCATGAAGGATACCAGCATTGCGACCAACTGTTCTTTCACCTCACTTAGCAGCTGAAAACTGGTCCTCCTGCAAAGTGCGTCTACCATATTATTCTTCCATCCAGGAGTATAGACTATCTAGAAGTCATCATCCTCGAGGTACTCTAACCATTGGCACATTTTCTAGTTTAGGTCATTCTGAAAAAAGATACAGCTGATACTATTGTGGTAAGATTAAACCGTAAACCATTCACCAATCAAGCAGTGTGGCCACATCTACAAGGAAAATTCCACTACTGCTAACTTCAGTTCATGGGTCGCATTGTTTTTCTAATTTGTCTCAACTATCGTGAGTCATATGTGATCACTACTCACTCTAGCATTATTACACAACCTAATTTGGTCCCTTATGCATCTCAGTAAACTAAAAATCCCTTCCCTCTACAAATATTCTCAATATCAGTGTACTAGTCAGTATCTAACTCAACTCTTGGAAACTATAATGAAATTTCCATGTCCACACGAAGGGGTTTCTCTTTAATGTCATGGAAAATAAGGTTTATCTGCTCTATTGAATTTGGGAACAAACTTCTGAATATAACCAGGCAACCCCATGAAGAATCTTGCCTCAATCATGCTCCTTTGTGGCTCCCAAGAAAGCAGCACCTCTATCTTTTCATGATCCAATACAACCGCAGCCACTGAGATGATGTGTCCTAGAAAGTAGAATTCATGTATCCAAAACTATAACACCAAGAGAATTTTATAATTATGGTTCTCTAAGTGATAATATAGGACTATTCAGAGGTGTGTACCGTCCTCATCTTCTGATGCCGAGTACACTAAGATGTCATCATTGATGACTACAAAAAAACTGGTCAAGGTAAGGTTGGATGATCATATTCATGAGTCCAATTAACACTACAAGGGCATTGGTCACAATGAAATGCATTACCCAAAACTCATATTGGTCATATCAGCACATGAATTCTTCCTTTGGAACATCCGCATAACATACATGATGTTAGTTTATCCCAATCTAAGGTAAATATTCTAGAACCACCTTGGTCTTTTCAGCTAGACAAATAGGTCATCAATCCATAGAAGTGGATACTTGATCTTCATGGTAACTTGGTTATGGATCTAGAATCCCACACAGAATCTAAAACATTCATTTACCTTCTTGTAAAAATTCCATGGGGCAGCCCCTGGTGATAAGCTCGGCCTTAGGAACCGCTTCTCCAGCAAGTCCTCTAGATGTACCCTCATCTCGTGATTCTCTATGGGATCCATCTGATATTCCGAAGTGGATATCAATGTCATCCCAGGGTACATTTCAATGTATAAGTCTACCTCCATATGAAGAGGTAGTCCTAAAACATCCTCATACTCATCCACCACTACATGAAATTATGGGCTACTCACATCCACTACACAAAGGGTGAGGTAATATAACTGGTGAGTGAATGACTACACCATCTTCAAAAAAGTTAGTCTTGTGCTACAAGAGTTTCATTCTTGTCAGTGCAGATAAACTTTGTCCCATCTCTACAGACACACAGGAATATAAGCCTAAAATAGTTGATCTTATCATGGACTCTAGATAACCAGTCCATTCCAAAAATGACATTATATGGCCTCAATGCTTCTACTAGGGGATCCTAGCCAATGATCTCACCTCCTATAGTAATATTTCATTCTCATCACTAGTGTGTATTTGTCGAATCCCCTTCCATAATAGTCTCTCTCTATATGTATTTATCCAACAACCCCACTGAAATCTCCATGTTGTGATAGGGAGACATGGCATGGAAGGAGTGACTAGAAACTATGTATATGAGAACTAAAGATAGGGTGGATAATACATAGATTTTACATTGAATAATCTATAGAGCACAGTGGTCATATGCCTCTGTTCCCTAAATCCTTGTTAGCCTCAATCTTCATGCTCTCTAAGGTAGGGTTGGACCACATGGGGATGGTGCAGGTAACACCTCTATCGTTGGAGACCGCCTACTACGTGGCCTACTCCGCTACCATGTTTGCATCCTTCCATAACTCCTCACTTGGACCACTACCTACACCTTGGTGGTCCCTCAACCATCTGTTGATCATTACTAAAGTGGGCCAGGAATTCGTGAAACATGGGACCATGCCTACTATGTGAATGGCATAGTCTTTTCCTTTGTGGACCTCATCTACCTCACGAGCTCAACACCTATGAAACTATGTCTTATGGTCATCCTCCAGAAGGTCTGGCTTGTTTGGGCCTCTACGTCATCTTTCTAATACCTGCTATAGATGACATGGCCACCGGTCATCATATGGTGGTTCTCACTATTGGTTCCTACTCGGGAGAGGTTATTAAACCTCACACAGTACTGGGACATAGTTAATTTTCCCTTTTATATGTGTTCTAGCTTCAAAATATGCACAGATCATAGTGTCTTTAGTATGAACTCTACCCTGAAGAGGAAATCAAATTTGAATAAAAAAGGGACTCCTCCTCATGTTTCTAGAGCATAAAGATACACAATATGCATATTTTACCGTAAAAATTCTCTTGGAAAGGATCACCAGCTAATCTGATAAGGTCTCTACCAAGAAAAAAACTCATGCCAAATCCTCCAACTAGTCCTCAGCTGCCTATGGATCGGTCTCTCCTCCAAACCTCAAAGGCCAATCTCTCTAGAACTCATTCATTTCACTTAGTCGGCATGCATTATCCAGTTGTGTGGATGGTAGAATCTATTGCTCTATTGGTGCGGGTGATGTAGGTACACAACCCGTAGTTCCTACCGCCACAAGTGGTCCCTGTATCGATGCCTCGTCACTCTATGGGCCGTCATCGTGAACTGTCATGAGAATCCTAGAAGTACATCATTTTCGAGTAAACTTATAATGAAATAGATGAACCGAGGTCAATATGTTATACGTGGTGAGATGACACAAAAGATATCAAGAGAAAAAATCATTTCTGAAACACACAAAACTAGTGTTTTTATGTACTGAGTCAAAAAACATAACTCAGGGACCTGGGGTATGGATATGTCAATTATCGTTCCAACACTAAGATCCCAAAACTGTAATCCAAATATAGGAAAATAATAACTATTTATCAATTGAATAAAAAAATTATACTCTTAGATATTCTAGTAGAACCAACCACCCTCTAGAACCACAATGGCATCACCCATCCACTGGGGCCTGGTTTGTGACTACAAAATGCATTCCTTCCACATGCCTGAAGTTAGTTACTAGCACCATAAAGGCATCCCATAAAAAGTTAAGATATTTCTTTTAATCCTTTACACACAAATATAGTGTACACAAACAAATCAGAACAAAAGTGACCACTACTGAGAGAACAATTATGTACAGAAAATAAAGGGGACAGTATAAAATCCCAAATTAAAGAAACGTAGAACAAAATGAATTAAAAAATATATAGAGATCATCATCCGAGGATGCTAACAAATGAGTTTTTACATATCACTTCATAACATCACTATAACTCACCATTTCAATCGATCCCCTTTGAGAACCATCTAGTCTTGGCTCACCAAGTCTCAGTCAAGTTTTCCATAATCTGCACAAGACACAATAGGTTAAGGGGAATCCCATGAAGGGGAGAGTATTACCATACCTACTAGGGAACCCAATACCCCTGAATGTCTCTCAGAAATCCACAATGGTAAACAAAAAGGAATGATCTCAAGCACAACATTAAATGTAAAAAACTACTCACAATAGTTATACAACATAAAGAACATAATAAACATGAATCATGATGATTAGTAAAAATCTAGATCATCTTCTTCTTCTACGAGGCTCAGCTGCTATTCTGGGAGGTGTTGGTCTGCTTTTGATCCACAAAGGGTTTTTCTTCCAATGTTCCATGACAGTTCTCTCTGTAGTTGTTCCACGATAGGTAGTTCTACTACTGACCCATAGAGGTTCGTGATCATGCCGATCAATGGTGGGTCGCGCTATCTCTGATCCATGGAGGGTTGTGCTCTTGCTGATGCACGGAGGGTCAAAACAATAAAAATCCGTGAAGGTTCTCTCTCATGTCAATCCATGGAGGGTCTCAACATTTCATATCAACAGAGGGTCCCTCTCTTGCTGATCCACAGAGATTCGGTATTTACTTGACAACTTGCCACTAGTTTCCAACACCTTGTACGTATGAATTCAAAAATTTCTTTTCCTCAATCCATCAGTTGTATTTAATCCACTATGAATACTCACTTATAGGTAACCCAATGTACCATTTTTTTTAAGGGTTCCAATGCAACAGACTGTTCATCAATCAGATGCTCGGTCTATAAGTTTTATGCTTTTTAGTAAGAAGGGCCTAGTTGGATTCGAGTCTGATTCAACCCAGATATACTACGACATCAGATAATATTCATTTGGAGTATCTCAAAAGTACTGTCTCATTGTATGGGTCCCTATTCCATAGATGCTTCGACAATCGGATGCACAGTCTGTTTGTTATGTTCATTTTAGTGAAACGGGTATTCTAGGGTCTGGGTCTAGTCCGAACCATTCGGACCAACATGACATGACCCAATCTGGAGGTCTACTGTGACTTCAGTATAGGTTTGGAACAGTCTCCCTAGTGGTGGGTCTATCCAAGCGGCACAGTTCTGGCCATGCGGTGTGGGTCACCCCCACTTAGCTGTGGATCGGGCTCACGTGTTGCTCGGCCTGCATGGTGGGGCGCAACCCATCAGAAGAAGACTGGACTACATGGAGCAAGCTGGTTCACAAGGTTGGACCTGGCTGCATCCGGTTTCTACCATGCATCACCAGTTGGCATTGCCCCTTTTCCCAGCATGGTTGGCATGTAGCTGGCCGATTCGTACACACACAGACAAGGTTTGCATGCCTCCCTCATCATAGCGGCCCGATTGGGCCACTCCTCCACGCATAGCCGACGATCAACGCACCTCTTCACCGTCATAGTGTGATGTCGCACTCTGCCCCCAGCTACCACATGAGGTCACCAGAGCTCCTACGGTGGTTTGTTTCATTAGTCTCTTGGGCCTACACACTCTGTAGGATTCCTTATTCACTACAAAGTCCCCAGAATTGCATTTCTTAGAAGTTAAACATTCAACCTCGAGGAATGCACAACACATAATTTTATCAGAGTTTCTGAGCCTTGTTTGTGTCAGCTCACACCCACCGAACATAAATCATGGGAAAAGCATTATACACATAGCCAAAAAATAAAACTCAAATTATTATCCCTTTATTAGAACCTCTAGTAAAAATCAATGAATTTCGGATCAACCCATTAGTTGGTTTATCCACTTTTGTTGTTAATATCATGAATGTAAAAAAAGATCAATTAAAAAGAATGCATAAACCTCTATATAGATTTATTGGATCCACTAGGGACATAGGATGTGATTCGCATCGTCATTGATCTATGGCCGTTGGCGTTCATTGCATCTTTCTATCCCCGGGATATGATCCTCTAACAGTCATCTATTTATTCTTCATTCATCTTTCTTCATGATTGTTTGGAGATGGATACTACCAGTAATTCGTCAGTGATTTCCCAACATTTGTTAATCCCAAATCTCCATCATATTTTCATATTAAAATAAAATATGTGTAGCGAAGTTGCGCTCATTATTGATTATCATTAATGAGACACGTTTAATGATCCATTAAGATATTAGAATCATATTTTCAAATGAGCCATTAATGACCATCAATTAACGATCCTCGTATTGCAATATAGTTCTACCATCAACTACTCAACGATTATAAAAGAAATGAAATAATTTTTTTAAATTATATAACTTTTTTCTTGAAAACTCCAAAAAACAACTTTTCCAGTCAGACGTTATTAGCCAATGTTAAGTCATTTTAGGTGAATCTTGGCATTATAAGTTCAATACTTCCCTCTTATTTTATATCAAAGAACAAGTTCTAAATATAGAAAAACTCACCCTCATGTTTACTGAACATACATTAAAAAATGTTCAAAATTCAGTTTCGGGCTGTCTGGGTCTGGGAATCATGTGTCATCAGAGCATGTAGACTTATAATAATGCATATAATTAAAATATTACACATAATTTTAGAGACATTACATGTAATAGGTAATTAAATCGGTTCAGTAACATAGGGCCGGAATGGGGTGTGATCCTAGTTCAGTATTGGACTTTTTCCACCAATATGTCCTTTTAGGTGATCCCTTGACTACTTATAAAACCATTATATATCCTTATGTTCATGCCAAAATTCCTTGTATTATTCCACTATTATTCATTCATGGATTATGTTCTTTATTTTCATTGTGATTCACATCTTATTAACTTTCAATCTTTATTACATGATTCATATATATGATCTTTTATTTGCATGGAATGATCTATTATTTTCATGGTCATGTTCTCATACACCTATAATAATGTTAATGATAACATGTCTCCCTCGTTTACCCTAAAAAATTAAGGGTGATCACCTCTCTTAATATTTCCTTCCCATGGTTGTGAAGACATATTTATTTTTTTATATTTCAAAGAGTGGTGATTGTCTTGGAGATCCTAGTGGGTGATAATAATGCTCACCCATAAACCAATGTTTAGGTATCCTGGATTCCTAATGAACTAAACTAATAGGGTCATTTCTCATCTCATTATATTATGTCATAGGCCTACCTAATAATTTTCGTAATTTTAATGTATGAAATGTGTTATTAATTATAGTATGAAACCCTATATTAATTAATTAGCCACAAAATATTCCAATAGGTTGAGTAATAGACATATCTATCAGCTATAGTGATATTGATGTGGGTATAAAATCTTTAATATCTATTTTAAAAAATAATGATAAATATATATGATTTTACAGAGTATCTAGATCACATATAAAATTTATCAACTTCTTTTTATTAGTATATTTTTTTGGAGTGAATATTAAATACATATATTAGGAACTAGACACCATTATTATAACCAACTTTCGAAGATGTAATAAAATGTTTCTATGGGATTGTAATGTGACGGAGAGCACCAATTGATGCTATTAATCTCAATTCAGATGGATCCAATATACATTTCATCATAAACTATTGTGCAATTATTTGATATTATTGAGGCCTATTAATCATGGAAATCTCATCCTTCTATGAGAATGAAACTCAATTGAACAATAATTTCCTAAAATTTTCACTAATATATATCTTTACACATTGAAAAAATTAGTTTCTTTATTTTAGAATCATATTTGTTAATTTTGGCCACTCCTTTTGTGGGGTCTCACCCTAGACAGTAGTGCATTGCATATATCATCGAATCATGAACATGCATAATTAATTAGGATGTTGACGATCTATACACCATGTGTGATGCGAATAAGTTGTATTACATTCTTACTTCCAAATTTGATAAGATGAAGGTACTAATAACTACTTCATTTATTGGATCTATACCATTATAATATAAAAAGAATGATCAAGGGGATTCGTTATGGATTCATCAATTCTATCCCCAATAAATCTATATCTACCCAATTTTATTCTTTTTTCTAAAAAAAGAAATTATCACTAAAGGAGGAAAATTAAAAATATAATGGGATTTTATTTACGGATAAATAAAATAAAATGATAGAATTAAATGACTTCATCGTCTTAAGGAACCTCCAATAATCACTGTTAATTATTTAGAGAAAGGAAATGTGAGTGGTACAACTGTGTATAATGGGTCAGTCATACTCTTTTTCTTCACTCAAAATGTTTTTCCACATTCATCAATTAATTCCAAATTTGTCATTTTTTTGTTTTTTTCTTCTAGTGATGAATAATAATTTAACTATGCTTCAGCCTAGTTTTAAAAAATTTTGGTTTTGGTTTGTTCCTTATTTTCATTTTCAAATTGATATTTTATCTTAATATCATATTTACTAGATTATAACATAATATGAATGATTTTATTGACAAAATATTATAATAACAACCATAAATTTTTGTTTGTATTAATATTTCATGACTTATGAATCATTCACTTATACCTATAACAATATTCTGTTGTAAGTTGGCCAATTTAAATTTATGTGTCATTCTTAATAAAGTGTATATGTTTTTTTTATGGAACCTATTCCATCAACAATTTTGTACAGTTAAAAATTTTACTATTCTTGAGAACATGATGACTCATCCTTATATTGATTTGTATTTTAGTGATTTCTTTGTTCTAGGAATCCGTGGGAAACATATTATCTAAAAATTATTTTTTAAAAAAATGGTTTGATTGATTTTAATTACCTTGATTGGAATTATCTAATAATTAAACACTACTATATTTTATTCCAATCAGGTTATATGAATCATTAATTATAATGGACTCAATGAAGTTTATATTTTTTAAAAAATATAGGAAAAATCATTAAATGTTATTAAAGTTAATTTAGGAACATAATACCTGAGATCAAACCCATAGAAACAATGAAAAACATATAATTAAGTAGATATCACTACTTATCAAAATTAAAACATTAATTATTCTCTTTTGAGAATTAATTAGAGATGGAATGTAGAATAGTTTTTTTACCTTCAGGGTTACAAATTAACCAATTAAGGAAAACATGAATGGTTAACATGATGTTTTTTGGAATATGGTCCCAATGAAACTCTTTGTTAGGTGGACACTCTCTAGTCTCCTACTCTCATTTTTTATCATGATAATGAATGCTATATTACTCATTAGGTGGGGATAAAAATCCATATTTATATATATAATGAGAACCTTCCCAATGTTCGTGGTGGATGTATCAATCCAGTACTCACACTAGAAGGAACTTTAACACTCAACGAAATATCCATTATCAAAATAAACATTGAATGTAAGTACCAACCATGAAATAATAAAATTAAATTAAATTAAAAAATAAATCTCCTTCATACTGTATAAATTTTCAGAAACAAAATACCCCTCTTGTTATACATGACAAGTGAAAAAAATAGAACGAATAAACCCAAAAATACAACAACAACAGCCTCATGAAGTTGGTAACATAACAGTACCTCAGTAATTTGGATTCATTTTAAATAAAACCCATTGATGATATTTATATATTGACTTCGAAACATTTTTATCTTTAATATCTCATTTTATTAATTCAATATTTATAAGATTATCATGCCTTTATCTATACAAAATAAAATTAATCTCTAATAATATGCAGGAAATACCCATGCATATAATCCCTATAAATATATATTCAATCTTTTTTTGGAAGATAAGATGATGAAACAAGTTATATGTTTCTTAATATGTTATTTATAGTGCGTCGATAGATTTATTTAATAAACCACCCTTCACATTAACTTCCTTTTTATTAGAATACATACTTTATGATGTGAACCATAATCTTCATAGTATGATCTCGTACATGCATCATCGGACAACTCATATGTCAATTTTTAAACGTTGTTAAATATTCATACTATGGTGACCAAAAATTAAACTAACATACAGTGTTTCTACCTTACCTTTATGTGGCACAAACTAGAACATACATGTCATGAACCACACAACCTGAATATAATTCTCTTCTATCATTATTTTTCATGTATGAAGATATCAATCAATACATGAACAATGATCTTCATAAATTCACCACCCTTATATTCTATTTTCGTAACAAACATCTCTCAAAATGGTATGACAAAACCTAAAATGTTTATTTGTCAATTGTATGTATGTTTGTGATAGAAATGAAACTAATTCAACCAAACTGTCTATAAAATCAATCATTCAACACCACCAACAATTCTTGAAGGATTACATAGTTTCTCGACCTTCATAATATTTCTTTTGAGCTCTATAGTTCATCCCATATATATTATAAAAAATAATAAGTGATAAAGTGGATCAACCTGAGACGCGAAGTGACATTTATAAAAGATTATAATGGAATAAGTGTCATATTTTGGTAATCAATGGGGTATTAGTTGGTCGTGGTATGTTTGAGGTAGTGGAGAGATGGGATAAGGATGACATGATACCATTATAATTTTTTTATAGTTATATGGTACATTGAGTACATGATCAAAGTGTGTTTTATAAGGGGGATCATTTATAAAAGAATATATGAGTAGGGCCGATTTAAATTGAATCCTTAAACTGTATTATCTAAACACTCTTATCAATTACATCCAAACAGAGGTCTTTCCTTAGGTTTATTGTTATTCATGTTCTATTCTGACCCATGGGTGGCACATTTAGGATTACTATGTTCCTGCAAGTGTGTTTTCTCCATTGGTTCCTCTATAGTATAGGAAATCAACATTTTACAGCTATAAAGGAAAATAATTTTTTCCCTTATAAAAAATTTCATATTTAATATATATATTTATTATTTTTTCGATAACTATATTTAGACACTTATTATTTTTTAATTTTTTTTAATAATAAATAACTTATATAAATTAATAAATATTTGATATGACATATAAATTGAAAATATATATATATGGGAAATAAAAATAAAAAGTCCCCACAGTCAAAATTTATGCTTTCTCGTAATCATGAAATCTCATCATTAAAACAAATGATATTGATACTAAATATATTTATATATAATAGCATCGAAACAAAATAATATTAAATGGGGAGATAAATTTGTAATATTTTCTTATGAAAATCACCGAAAATATTCATTTTTGAAATAAAACATTCAATAATATTTTTATTCCACAATATTTTAACATTATTAATTTTTACCCTAACATCTATTCAAGCATATTAGTTTTTCATTAATAATAATTCATCTTGATGATCCACCTCACAATAGTTTTTTCCTCTCATCACTCAACGTAATAATTTCACTAAAATATATCTAATACCTCAAGTACATAATTCTTATCATATGCTTGAAATGGATCTCAAATATCAATATAATAATGAAAAGAGGGAATTTATACGCTTGGACATCAAAAGAATGATAAATTTAATATGAGGCATAGGATTGGTTGGGAAATAATTAAAAATATATATCTATAATGATATTTATTCTATGATTTACAATTCATGTTATTCAAAAGTGAAGCCTAATAAAATACTCCACATATTATTTTTCACCCCTCTATCGCTAAACTAAAAGAATGTATCAAAATCAAATAACTACAATGAATGATTCGTTATATTGATAATTTTTTCATATTTTTCATAGGAAAAATATCGCACTAGTCACCCAACCCATATTTATCTACTCATAATGTTAATCTAAATCGATATAAAAAGATAATAGGTATATGTATGTGTTATTTTTTACCTAAAAATGACCCAACACATAATTTATTTTATTAATCAAGAGGGGGAATAAGGGAAAATAATGGAGGATCTGGAACCATTACCCATATCATGAAAAATAACCCCAAACATATTATACTCAATGAAGTACTCACATTTACACTATAAAAATCATCTCACACACATATAAACAAATGAATATCATGAAAACCATTATTATTTATGTAATAATAGTAAATTATTCTTTTAATTTTTTTCTATCTAATAATGTTATTCCTTTATTCTATCGGATCATATAAATATTTAAAATTAATGTTTTTTCTTGTGGATAAATGTATTAAATAATAAGAACTCATTAATTACATTAAATGGAATTTTATATGAATATAGATTTGAAAATATACAACAAAACTTATGTAGGGAAAAAATATCTAATGTATCACTAAACACATTGTTATTATAAATAAGATAATTATTAGGTCTAGAGACATCTTGGTAAAGAGAATATATGATTGGGAAAATCTCATATTGTATACACAGTTATAAAAAAATCTCCTCCAAATAGAAGAGATTAAATGTATTTTTAATCATAGATAAATCCCATTATCTTAAATTAACAATCCTCTTTAAATCATGGATCGTTTAATTGACACCCCAATGATTATCTATAATTATTCAACCCCCATATTAAACACTTAATATTATAAAAAAAAAAAATTTAAACCTGGAATACTTGGAATCCTATGAAATATTTATAACAATAATAAAAAATGAAGAAACATTTTAAGTGTGGTATGAATATTTCTAGTTAAAAGGCAACATGTTTTTTGAAATATTGTGAAGTATAATCTAAATGAAAAAAATTAATCTCTTATCCACATGATTCTCTATTTATTTCTAATTACTTAATTTATATTGTATCTTTACATCATCAAACAAAAAAAATTAAAAAGACTAAATAAATTCCCAAAGTCAATGCTACCACTGTTCAAATAAAATTAAGATGAAAGTATATAAAAATGAAATCAATTCAAAAAAATAATAAATCTGAGCCCTAAAAAACACATGTTTCCTATCATAAAATACTATGGTTATGGAACATTATCTTGTACATTTCGTGGTTCATCACCTAAATGGATTATGGAAAAGTGAAACTCAATAATAATTTAACCACGTCTGATGTTGTAATGTATCAATAATAGTTCTAATCTTCCTATTTATTTTAAATAGAAAAAATATTTTAGAATAATAAAAAACTAGTTTGAAAACTCTAAAAATTATATATATATAATTTAGACACCATACACATAATACAAAATACCTCCTTTTCTTATACTTTGTGATAATATTTTCTTATTCTTCATGTTCTTATCAATTTCAATAGTTATTGACACATCATATTTTTATTCATCATCATGATTATGTTATATATTTTTAGGTATTAACTTTAAAATAGAATTACCTCTCCCCAACTCTATCCTGGGGTTTGAATTATATTCAACGTATCATTAAGTAGGGAACTAGAATTTGGAAAACATTATATATTTTAGAGACTAACCATGGAAAATCCATGACTATTATAACTTCATAATGTAATTATATTCATCCAGTTACCCTTTCCCCTATAAACCAACTTGGTTAAGGTATTTATTTATAGAAAAAAATAAGCTTTATAAAAATGATTACTTATAACGGAAATCAAAATCTATATATCTCTCAGATAACATCATTAACTATTCGTTAATGTGGGATTATTTCAATAATTCACTTATTTATTCCTGATCATCCATTAAATTTCACTCTAAGTGATGACACAAATTTTGTAAGGTGGAATTACTATAATATAAGAGTTTCTCATAATTAATATGACATTTTTGAAGGATATATTATTCTTGAATCATTTAGATCGACTTTACGGTTTGTTAATTAGATCATAGAGATTAAGGATTTGGATGGGAAATCATACATGATCAGTCAAAATAATAATTTTCCATATCATCATAACCCTAAAATAATCAATGGTAAAATATAAAATAAATATAAATAAATAAATAAATTATAAAATTAATATATTGGGAGGGAAAAGAAAATAAGTAACATGTAGAATAAATGTTATTTTACCATGTCCCAGAAAAAAACATCAAAACTATAATCAATTAAAATGAATCACTGATTCTATGATATAAAACTAGTTAACATTGTATTTTATTGAATGAAAAATATCTCTTAATCTTATAAAATGTATTATAGGATCAATAGTCCTAAATCCAGACCAAGAGAGACAATGAGGAACATAGAATTCAAATAGTTGGAGTACTATTGGGTAAAGAATGAACAAAAAATAAAAAAAGAGAATGTGTGTGATATTTAATGTACTATTAATTTTTAATCGCTGGTTCCTGAAAAAATTGTAGAAAATGTTAATTTAAATAATGATGTATTCAAAAAAAGGCCCTACATAATCATTTGGTTTTAGTAGCCATTGACTACTATTCTATAATCGCATTTTCTCCATGTTGGGTATATAGGATTAATCATGATATGGGTAACATGAAAAAAACATTGAATAAGAACTAACCCAATGGTTATGGTGGAATTCACAATATACATTTGATAAAATAATAATTTAAAATATAATCATTTTAGAATAAATTTAATTTTGTTTCTATCTTGATTTATAATAAACACCCTGTTAAGTATACACTGCTCCAAACATTGATATTATATTTTTTACATTTATAACTATTCTATGCTTACTCTATGTGGATCCACGAATTTATATTTCATTATATGAAATAATGACTTTATTTGATGGATTTCATTAGATGCAATACTGAGTTTTATCTAAAACTATTAGTATATTTATTTTAATCAATACTAGTCAAGTAGACATTAAATTGGGGGTTAAGAATTTTATTAAAAAACACCATAAAATATACATATATTATATAAAATAAAATATTTTTTACATTCATCAAATAATATTTATATACATAATACAACAACAAATCAACTTTTACCAATAAAAAGCCAAATTTTTATAAAGGCGGTTTTACTTCCTTCTAATGCAGCGTCAATTTTAAAACAATATTTTGAAACCATTATAAATTATAATTCTAGAATAATTATTTTTACATAAAATTCCCCAAGGGATTATTTATTTATTTTTAATAAAATTACCATTTTTTGATTAATAGGTAAAAATACTGAATTTTAATTGAAAACTATGATATTTCGAATTTATTTATATGGAAAATTGTATTTTTAATTCTTTATAAAGTTTAATTAGGTTTATTATCCATAAAATAATCAAATTTATGTTATTAGAAATTATTTTACATTGAAGTGGAATATAAATTTTTTCCAAAATATAGAATATTTTTACATTAATATCATATTTTCTCATCTCGTATGTGGGATTAATTTTTAATTAATTTTTTCCACTTTTGTAATTAAAATTTAGGAAATTGTATTCCCTATTTGGAGTAATAATAATATATAATTTATAATAATTTAATCTTATTTTTTGGCCAAAAATATTAATCAATGAAATTGAAATTAATTACAGTGAATACGATTAAAACTATCTTAATAGGGGACTAAACATTAAACTCAAGTGAAAAAAGTATTTCATACACATGTAAATAACGAATTTTGTGGGAATATTTTAATAATATACTCCATTGAATATAATTTTGTTCATTTATGGAGGCACAATATGTAACAGATACTACTCAATATTGTTTACCTTTTTATATTTACATGAATTCCAATCCTCCTCCACAATAAAAGTTCCCTCACCCCTCAAACTTATTCACACCTATAAGGAAATTTTTCTCATCAAAAACCTGAAAATATAATCTAAAAAAATCATTAAACTCATTTCAAAATAATCACTATTGGATGATATAAAACCAAGGATGAATTTTGGTATAAACATAATGGATTTACCCGTTGAAGAGGTAAATTTTTCAACAATCTCTTTTGTTTTATTTGTTCCTACGAAAATAAAATAATTCTTATATCTTAGTTATATAATATCTTAATTATAAAAATATACTAAAATTATTTTATCTTATGTTTATGACCTACACATACACACAATTATATCATATGGGAAACACAAACATCGTTTGTGTGTACGACGGACTACCGCCTCGCGAACCGATGTCATTCACTCTTCCATTATCAACTTTGATGGTTTTAAATAATGATGGATTTATATTTTATATACGGTATTTATGATATTTAAAATGTATTATTCTGATTACATTATTATATAAATTATAACATCATGATCACCATTTTGTGGGAATATGATAACATCACTTGTGGACGTGTGGACCACCACCTCCTCAATGTGATGTTATTCATTCACGCATTAAATATAATGAATTATGGATAGATTAAAAAAAAATATATAATTTATATAAAATAAATAAGATAGTATAATGATAATATATATATATATATATATTACTTAGTATTTAAATACGTAAATGAAATTGAAGTATCACTCCTGAATATGTACGACCTACTGTCTCCATGAGTAATGAATTTAATTTCCTATCTCAAAATACTGATTATTATTGTAAATAAATATATAATGATTATATATTATATTTAAATCATGTTTTTCATAATTTTGATGATTAGATCATGATCTACGTAGAAATAAAAAAGATAATAAATTAAAACATTTAAAAAAACATGAATCTATACATTGGAAAGGTGAAAATAATGAATGATTGTTAACAAAAGGAAAGTAAGATATTATAAGAGGATAATATATGATAATATATATATTATAAAGGTTATATTATAATTTATTAACCTTTTTTATTACACTATTATATATGTTAAATACCATGATACTAAAATGAAGCATGAGGTATGATATTTTCATCTCACATTTTACATTTTTTAGATTAAAGTAATATTCAACACTTAATTATTTTTATGTTGTGTATATATTACCTCTTTTTATATATTTTACCACGAATCATTTTATCTTCCTGGTATTTAATTATTTTTTTGAATTATATCACTCAATGTTTATTGACATAAAAATTTCAAAGTCTTAAAAATTATCTTTGAAATATCATATTCTTCCATGAATGTTAACATTCTCATTAAACATTAAATTATTTAAGAAAAATAACCATTTCAAAACACAATTATATTAATGATCCACACTATTAGGTTATGGTTTTACTTATTTACTAAACCATATACCATTTATACATATGTTGTGTACTTGATAGTTATTTGACTTATAAGATAAATATTGGTAAATCTGTTTCTTTCATGTAATTAAGATATATGATACGACATTTTGTTCATTAATTAAAGTCTATTAGTCAATATATTAAGAATAATTTTTAATTTTACCAAAATGGATTGGTAATATTTAATGTAAACCCTCTCGATGAATATGTAGTGTCGTGATATAAATATGGTTGCCATATAAGATAGGTTTCGACCCGATAGGTTAAATCATCTAGGGAACGTTCTTGATGGTTAAGGCACCATGTACATAATAAACATGGTAATTAATAATTAATCAATTCCGTTATTTATAATTTAATTATTATTATTATTAACATTTTCTATTTTTTCTATGACATTATCAACTGATGTAATTCATTATCATTTTATTGATTAAATGGAACTCATTTCAGTTACATACCATGCTATGTTGAATTTCTATATCATGTTATATAAATGGAATGTGTGATAACATATGTACCATTATATGTTGATTATTCCTATTTATTTATTTTTTGTTCATTTTTACATACAGTTAGAGATCATTTTAGTAAACTGTTATTTTGATTCCTTTACCCATGTTATGAATAAGAAATATTTGTTTGAGATTATAAGGATGATTTTCATTTTATTTCATTATGTATCATGTATTATTTTATACATCCCAATATTACATGGTTATCATGTATGGAATAATCATTTAAAAAAACAATAAAATTTATTATTCCTTTAGTATTTGATACCATATAATCATACCGATTTAATAATGTGAGTCACCGACTCCTAGATTAAGGGGAAAGGGAGTTAAAATTTGTTTGAAATGAATTTTAATATAAACCATTAGAATTTTATTTATAAAATATTACATTAGACTACATAATCATAAGATATAATTTAAGGGTATATAAAAAATAACAAACTAGGATTTGGTAATATTGATATTATGTGGGTCTTCATGGAAGTACATCGATGTCGGGATACAACAAGTCTATATTGTTCTGGTATAAATATATATAGGTCTAAAAACATTGAAAATGTTCATTGGTCCTGACTCAAGCATAACCTAGTACATGAAAATCATCCATACTATATACCTGTCTTGAAACTCATGTGGGATATGCTATGGATAGTTCATAATTTCATTACAAAACATTATAAAGGACTGGAATGTAATGATATCCCTAAAGAAAACATGTTTATTATTATGAGATTAGTTGTGAAAAAATTTTCCAATTTATTATATGTGTTTAATTAGTTATGGGATTATAAATTATGTTACATAATTTTATGATCTAATATAGTATATGTAATTATTATAAAATGGAACATGGAATAAAGAATAGTATCAACACCCATGGACAATATAAAGGGTTCCAAATAAAAAAACCAATATAGATGGTCTTAGAACTAAGAAAGTTAATGATATATTAAGGAATATTTAAATGGTTATTACTCCTAAACATGTATGTATGTTGAAAATTGTTCCACAATAAGATTGTTTGATGTTAAATTGAATAATAGGATAGATACCTTATAATTTATACTGAAAACTAATCCAATGGAAGATGAGAAATGCATTAAATCTTTAGAGAAAATATTTATGTTATCAAGATGTGGTGCAATGGAAAAGGTATCAAAAACAGAGTATTTTAAAAATGCCAATGATGATCAATGTGGGTAATTGATCCATAATACTAGAGACTAATATTAAATAAAACTTATGTAATAGAAGGATTTTTGGGAATATATTATTGACAATTATTTTCCTCACGACCAAAATAGTGAGCTTAAGAGAAAGATCCCTAGTTTAAATAAAAATAATGAAGAAGGTGTGGCAGAGTATGATGATACCATTAAAATTTTCGAATGGTATCCAAAAGATTTCATACAAAATATAGAATGAATGATTTTTAACTAATTAGAATGTCTTATGCCATGTATCTCAAGGGAGTTTGTGTCTTAATCCTTTTATTAATATGATGAAATAGTTTTATGTGCAATCGAGAAAGAGAAAGAATTATCATATTCATATGTAATCAAATGGATTTTTGAGAATAAGATAATGGAAAAAAATACTAGATAAATATTAGAAGGTAAAAAAGGATTCCCCCACATCTAAAAACTGTGGAAGAATCACCAAAGGAATTAATTGAAAGGATTGTATGTTTATTATAAGTATGGATAAATGGATCACTAAGAAGAAGAATGAAAAAATATGAAGGAAAACACTCATATTAAGTGTTATAACTATAAGAATATGGGTAAAAATTATAATAAATACCCTAATATTAATGGGAATATACCTCAGAAGAATATAAGTGATCAAGGTAAAGTTGTAACAACCCGAACCAACTCGATCGGATTTAGAACATAAAATGGTTTTTTATTTCTTAAAGATAACATAAAAAATACACAAAAAATTATATAGGCTAAAATCTTTTCTTGTTAAGGTTCCATAGAATTAGAAAACATTATACAATTTATCAGAGTTTGCAATAAAATAAAACAATTTTATTTTCATACACAACCCTATATGTGGAGATTTCTTTTTTAGAACATCTAAGATACCTGTGATATTTTTTAAAAACTAATGGAATGAGAATTAAATTACCTAGTAATGGGTTTTAGAAATTTTGAAATACCATGTATTAAATATTCGTTTGAAAATAAATTTTGAGAAATACGTTTCAAACAAACATTTGAAAATATCTATTAAATGTTTTAGGCTTTGAAAATGCATTAATGCTTTAAAATTACTTATAATAGAATATTTCATTGCAAATAATGTAGAGATTTTCCCATAAACATTAGACAGTATTTTTAAAACAAAATATATGGTCTACTAGAACCATTGAAGGGTATCTTTGGCTTACCAACATGCTGAGGGATGAGAAAACACCCCAATTATCTACAATATTTATAATATTCATGTTATTATTTAATATCAATATATTTTCAGGATTTTATTACATATTTTTACAGTACCACTTGAGTAAGTACTCTAAAAACAAGACAATAAATTTACATATAAATAAATTCACATTTATTTTCATATTAAAACTACTACTAAATTAGAGAAACAAAATCAATTAACCATTATAATTTTCAAAATATGTGGAATGTAAATGAAATAATAATTAACATTTATGTATAGAAATTTCATTCATTTTACTCACAATAACCCTTTGGAACATTGTTTCTTAAAAAAATAAAATTTATTCAATACACCTGTATAAAAAAAATAAAAACATGTTCCTGTAATATAATTGCATGAGATATAATGTGTTATAGATGATCGATATATCTTATATTACATGTGAAATTCACGTTCCTTCATGAACTTTAACTCATTAAATGTTATTTTTTATTATTTAATACTTATTATAATTAATAAATATTAAATGTTTAAATAATTAATTACATTTTATTTAGTCTCTAGAGTATAAAATAATATCCATTGAAAACATGATGCAGATAATATTTATATACATAAATTGTGAATTTTATTATGTTCTATGTTTATAAGTAAACCCAAGTGATTTTATAAAAATAATTTTGATATAAATGACATTCTATAATATATTTAAAATAAAAAAACTCAATCATCAAAAAGGTTTTCTTTTGAAAAAAAACATATACAATTATTCATTAGAATTATAAAGGAATGGAAGTTATTAAAATAGAAAAAATAAATAATTTATCAAATTTTTAAATACATGAAAAATATTTATTTTCGATTACAATTTATATTTTAAATTGTAAATTAATATTTTAAAATAAAAATTAGTAAATCCATTACCTTAATGGAATTCCACCTTATCCCACATATAGGACTCCTCTCCAATCTATTTTCCTCTATTATTCCTATTATTCCACACTCCATGTATTTTATTAATAATCGATGTTCTCATTATATATTAATATTTATATCCAAAATTATATTATATACAATTTAAATAAGTCATTTTATATTAATTCATTTTATATGATAATTTTTTTCTATTATATTTTAAACATGACGGCCTATGATTCAAATATCAAAATAAATCATGGTTTTCATATTTTTGTATACATATATAAATGATATATATATATATAATTAGCTGAATTATTATCTACAAACAAAAATAGATATGAAGAAATCACAAAATAATTATTAGTGTAACAAAAAATTGTTTGGTGGTTGGATGATCAAAAAATTGGTGCAAATATAAATAGAAAATAGAGAACCATGACATCCAAAATAATTATGGAATAAAAATCCCAAACAATTCAATCAATATTTTTGAAAAATGGTACAGAAAATTCATTCAATTAAATTATCAGGTTTAAAATCAATCTCATAGGGTTGAAAAATTCAAATGGAAAAAAATGAGATCCCAATCATCAACCGATGAAGGAGAAAAATGAACCAAATAATATCTTTTTCATGATCTGGATTCCTCAAAATTAAATACATTATTTAACCATGAATATATTTGTATGTTGAAGGAAAAATATATAGTGGAATGTCATTCTAATTCGAAACCCACTTTTGAGGTTGAAGAAGCCTTTAGTGTTTGAATCCACTCCTAAAACAAAACATGATCCCTCACCTAGCCTTACCATCTCCATTGAGTAGGGATCCCCATAATAGAATATTTTTATGTGATTGAACATTCCGTGGTCAAAACCATATAATTTATGTGATGAGGAACCACTCAATTTCACACCAAAACTCGATCCCTAGTCACGGTTTGGGCTGAATCCTTCATACCCACCCAATTATTTCTTGTTATCATTTCATTTTATTAAAATTTAGTAATCATTCATTTTTTGTTATATATCAGTTTTTTAATTATTTTATAAATATTTGGTTTTATCCTTTTTTTAGATTTTAATAATATTAATATTTATATTGCATTTTATTCAAAAATATATATATATTTATTTTTAAATTAATAATAGTCATAATTGATAAGAATTTATAATATTTATATAGATCTATTAGAAAATTATTTATTTAAGTTCCATTACATTATTATCATATTCATATATTCAATATAGTTCTATAAATGGATTTTATTAAATCAAAATTTCTAATAATTATATATATATATATATATAAACTATCATTCTAATTTTTATTTATTTATTATATTATTAAATTGTTAATTTAAATTTTTTAAAGCTTATCATAATACAAAATAATACCAAAATATATATTTTTATAAATTAGATTATACTTATCATATAAGAGATTATAAATAAATGTAATTATAAATTTTTAATACAATTATAAATGATATATAAAACTAACTATTAATGTATTTTAATAAAATATGATATATAGAATTTTTATTTGTTTACAATTCTATAAAAATTTATCTTATATGTAAATTTATATTTCCCTTAATTTATTTATTAAAAATATTACAAAAATTATAATATTTCATGTTATTAATTTTAAAAATAATGTAACTTGATTAACATAAAATATATTTTAGCTATTGTTGAATTGTCAAGGAATTATATTAACTAGTAAAATTTTATTTCATAAATTCTATTAATAACCATTTCATAATTTTTTTCACATTTTTTAAATTGTTATTCATTTATAATTTGTTTAATTTGTATTAATTATTTAATTATATAACAAATAATAAAATAAGTATTTTTATTTTTAAATCAGGAGAAGTTACATTCACCCCAACCCCTGCCCCTCAACCCCCCCCCCCCCCCCCCCCCCCGCTGCCGAAAAGAATTGCGCCCCCAAATTTTGTGCACTGGATGTGAAAAAAATATAAATTTCCATATCGAGAATTTAGAAAAAATAAAATTTTTATGGGAGCTTAGTCACCTATAAGTCTTAAATACAATTTGATTGCATTAATTTTTTCCCTCAAAATAAATCATCTAATCACCAATATGGACTAGACTATTTCAATGATACCATATGTAACAAGACAAATTAATGGTTCTAAATTAAATACATAAAAATGTTTCATATTTTATTAATGGTAACTAAAACAATACACAAAACATTATACATGCGACAATCATTTCCAGAAAAAATTCAGATCAATTAGTCAACATCATACAATTTATTAGAGTTTTAATAAAATAAATCAATTTTCATCACATGCACTACCTAGCAAGTGATGATTTCATTGTAGGTCTTCTATGATATGTGTGAATATATTTTTAAAATAATAGGATTAACATTTAATTACATTGTTTGGGGTTTTAAATATACCGAAATAGAATTTATAAAATATTTCTTTGAAAACAACTTTCGAGAAATAATTTTTATATTATTTGGATAATAAAATCAAAAGACTTTTAGAAATACCATTAGAAAATATCATTGAAATTATTTATTCTCTGAAAATAATCATTCTCATTGAAATGAATTACACTCAAATATTACTTTAAAAATAATTTAGTGATTTTTCTAAAAACATTATATAAGATTTTGAAAATAAATCATATGTGTCATTAGAAACAATAAAGGTCTTCTTAATCCTACCCACATGTCGATGGATGGGTTCACTCTCCAATTCCCTACCAAATTTAAAATGGTAGAGTACCTGAATTTCAAAAAATATAATTTTTTAATATTTGCTTAAATATATATTCTACTTTACTATAGTTTTTACTTTAAAAAATTGACAACATATTTACATATAAATAAATTAACTTGTATTTTCCTATGAAATCTACAAATAAATTGGAAAAACTGAATCTATCGAATTTTTTACATTTCATAACACATGGAACATCAATGAAATAATAATAAACATTCATGTAATGAAAATTCATTAAATTAAAAAATAAAAACCATTACGAAAGTAGTTTCATACAAAAATGTAGTTTATTAAATAATAATACTAATAAAAATAATAACAAAGAAGTTAATTTAATATAAATTCATGATATTTTATATGTTATATATGATGTACATATCTTATATTATTTGTGAAATTCATGTTTGTTCACGCACTTGCACCCATAATATTATATTTTTTTTATTCAAATCATACAAGAAATAATAATCTTAAAATGATAACATAAATATTTATCTATTATTTAATATCAAGAGAATATAATAATAACCCTTAAAACATATTTTTGATATAATTATATACATAATTTGATAAATTTCATATATTCAATGTACATATCTAAAATCAATGTTATTTTGTTAAAATATTTTTTAAATAAATGAAATTTATAATATTTTTGGAATCATAAAAAATATCATATCCCCACAACTGTATATTTTTAAAATAAAAATAACAGTTGTCCTTATTCATTTGAAAACTATAGAATGAAAGATCACAAAATAGAAAAAAATTATTTATTTTTAAAATAATTAAACACTACAAAAATATCTATTTACATTTTCAATTTAAATTTCGAGGAGTGTATTAATATTTAAAAATAAAAATAAGAAAATCCATTACCTTATGGGCAGTCCCCATTATTCTATATAGAGGACTCATGTCCTCCCTATTTTCCATTGTTTCATTCAATATGACTCACTCCATGATTTTTATAGTTCTTTGAACCTCTTGATAGATATTGTTATTTATAGAAAAAATTAAATTATATTACATTAAAGGAAGTTGTTTTATATTAATGAATTATTTAATATAAAACATTTCTAAACTATTTTCAAAATTGTGGCATAATATTATGATATTCAAATTAATCTAGGTTTTCATTATTCTATATACAATCATCAATGATAATTATAGATATATAAATTTCTAAATGTTTATCGACTCAATAAAATAGAAATTATGAGATCTCAAAATATTTATTGATGTAAAAAAATAATTATTTAGAGTTCGGTGTTCGGATGGTCAGAATATTTATTCTAATATAAATTTGAAATGAAGAATAGATAAATCCTAAAAAAATTATTGATTAAAAATCTAAAATGACACGACTAATATTTTTTCTAAAATTATATTCAAGGTTCATTTATTAAAATTATAGTGCTTAAAATAAACAGAAGGAGGTAGAAAACTCTAAAAACAAAATCCACATATATATTATTAGTCGATGAAGTAAAAAAATGAGCAAGATGTGATATTAATTTATATTTTCATTCCTAAAAATTAAATACATAGTTCAACCTAGAATAGATCTTCTACCTGAATGGAAAATAGATGGTGGAATTAGATTCACATTCGGAACGATCATCTAGGGTTGAATATTGCATTTGGTGTTCACATCCTATCCTCGATCCTCACTCAAATCCTTACTCGGCCATTCCCTATCTACCGAGATCAAATTTCCTTTTTGTAGCTCGATCTATGATGGAACATCATCTGTGGTTGAAACTCTTTCAGCAGCTTACTAGGTCTCTGCTCTATTTTTCTTTAAAATGTGATCCTAACAAACTATTTTGGATTAATCCCTCCAACCATGTGAATTAATTTTATAATTAATTTTTTTAAAAACATAATCATAATTAATTTGTTATATATCATTTTTTTTATTAAATGAAATTATTTTTATCCTCATTTTTTGATTTTAAAATTTTTAATAATCATATTAAAATGTATTCATAATTTCATATTTATATTGAAATCTATAAATTCATAATATTCAAAATTTATAGGAATTTATAAAATTATAAAAGATCCTTTAGTATTTTAATTATTTAATTATTTCGACTTTTTTATCATATTCACATGTAAAATTATAGTTTTATAAATATATTTTATTTAAAAAATGTTTTAATAATATTTTTTATATATAAATATTGTCTTTCAATATTTTATTTTTAATTATATTGTCAAATTCATAATTTAAATTTAATAATAATCTATTAAAAATATAATACACACCGATATATTTTTATAAATTATATTATTCTTATCATTTCTAACATTATTAATATTTATAAGTATAA
Organism: Viscum album; assembly: GCA_963277665.1. Taxonomy (NCBI): domain Eukaryota; kingdom Viridiplantae; phylum Streptophyta; class Magnoliopsida; order Santalales; family Viscaceae; genus Viscum; species Viscum album. The sequence continues at coordinate 606,967,892 of OY728122.1, forward strand.
AATGATAATTATAATTATACATGTTGTTTTAAAATATCTATTAAAGAAACATTATAAAATTGGATTTAAATAAATTTAAATATTTATAATTTAAAATCATTTAATTTTATTTGTAGATTTATACTTCCTTTATTTTTTTTATTAAAACAAATTTTTATAAACAAAATAATATTTGAAGCTAATAATTAAACAATTATGGAAAATTTGTTACAATAAAATATATTTTAGTTGTTGATAAGTTTTAATGTAATTCTATTAACATGTAAAAACATATTTAATAAATTTTCATTATATTTTCCTAATTAATTATTAATTTTTTTAAATAATAATTTATTATTATTTTAGAATTTTGTTTTAAAATGAATTAATGTTTAAATAAAATTAAAAATAATTAAAAATATTTATTATTAAGACACAGGATGTTACACAATAATATATTATTAACACAACCGAAGTGGAATAAATTATGTGATTATGTATTGTGATCTATGAAATATGTTTTAAAGGTATTTTATTGATGATTTTATCATAATATGATTCATGAAATACATAATGATTATATATCAGTACTTTTTAATTAAATTTTACTCCCTGACCCTCTGAAACCTTTTTATTTTATTATTTATAGGCTTCAGATGGCCTTGTCATGGTGCGGGTTGAGCACTGGCCTAAAAATTCAACGATTAAAGATTTTGATGGGTTTTAGACTAGTGCACGGGCACTGCACGAAAGGTGGTAATCGTGCGGTCGACCCAGGTACCCCTATAGTTTCCCACTACTTAAAATAATAAAATTTTATGAGATTAAATATGTTAAATTTTAAAACAATTCTAATAATAATAATAGAAATTTTTTTTTATTAGATAATTTTTTTTAATATTATCATCCCTTTAAAATTTTATTATTTTAATTATTTCTTAATTGTTATTAATATCATTATTATTGAATTTTTATTAATATAATTATGGTTTAAAATGAAATGAAACAATTATTATTATTATTATTCTTATAATTATTATTATAATTATGTTAATTTTAATATTAACAATATTATAATTATAGTGTTATTTGTGGTTTAAAAAGGGAAGGAAAACCTAATTTATCACATCCACATTGGCCTTCACATTGCATCACCCCCCTTCCCCCACCTGCGGATGGAGACCCCCCTACTTCCATGGTGTGCGCACACCTTCCTGGCGTGTTTTCCATCTTGTCTATCCACCCTCCCCCTGGACAGCCTGCTCCCCCTTCCGTCTCAAGTGGAGGACCCCTGCACCATCTCTCACTCTAGCCAACTATGGCCTTCTCCTGTAAACCACCCCCCCCCCCCACAGACACACACATTTGATGGCTCTCCAGTACAGCCTGAACCAACTTTTCTACACCTACACGTTTCTCTAGAGTGGCCATGATTCCCCTCCCCGACAAACCTCTCCTATTTTAGTTTGGGTATATTTTATTTCATATCTATTGTGGGTTTTCTTCAATTTCACCAAACATTTTTTCCTTAGTTAAAAATTCACGAATTCCCTCATATTCTAGGTTGTTAGTTTGGTCCTCAGTGCATAATAATTCCTTCAGTTGTGGTTATATAACTTTCCAAAAATTTTACGTTAGGTGAATCCAAATTTTCCATTCAAAAATGACCCTTTGTAACTTGAATGTTTTCAATTTTTTCTCAATGGTCCTTCTCAACATTATAATATTTTTGGTTTGATTTGATCAGTGATTTTGTGTTTTTATAATTTTAAAAAAATACGTTTGTTCAAGTGGTTTTTGTAAATTTTCTAATTTATGATACATAATATTATTATTTTTAATTCTACTATTATTCATAGTGGAATTGTGAACTTTTAAGAAGTGTTCAACCTTGATTAAGGTAGAACCGTAAATTTTTTTTGTGAATTTTGTTGGGGGTTTGTAATTCGATAATATCATGTACTGTTGGATGTGTAAAAATGATTTAGAAAGGGGATTTACGGTTCAAAGGGATGTCCATTATATCCTATAAATGATATGGAAGGTTGGATGTTATTTTAATTAAATGTGTGGTTTTGGTGAAAGGGTTTTTGATTTCCTCTTTGATTTTTGTTATGCCATTAGATGTGGTCACATCTATGGGTTATCTTGGTGAACACATGGATGTTCTCTCAATTAATGATGGTACTTTAAATTGGTATTTCCTTGGAAAATCTATAATTCATTAATGGGTCTCCTTTTCTAAATTTTTTTAGCATCGTTGGGTGGTTCTTTAAAATGTTTTGAAATGAAATATTTCACAATCTTCCTTTTTATCTCATGGTGTGTGTAATTTGGTGAATGTGTGTCTTGTTGTTCCATTTGGGTTGTTTATAAAATTTTAAACACATTGTAGTTTTAATGAAATTTATTGGAATATTTTGTTTTAGTTTGAGTTGGAAAAATCCTGTTTGGTAATCATGATTTTTTTAGGTGTGTGTTTGGATATCAGGGTCCTATTTGGCATTGAAAATGCAATGAGTTATTTTTGTTCTTTTTTGGGAATGCTTTTGTATATGTCAACTTAATGGCATGTTTGGCACATCCAGCTCAAGTTATTATTTATGTGGACTCTTTGAAAGGATTTTTTTGGAAACTAATTTCCTATTGTGAAACCATGTTGTATTGGGAAATTTTTTATATAATTATATGTTATAACATCCCAGTTGGAAACATTGATGATGTGATGTGAATATGTAATATAAGTATGTATGTATATATCAAAGTATTTTGTTGGATAATAAGGTGAGTCATGCCTAAATTGGCCACCCACTTACACAGTATTGTTACACCATGGGTATCTGGGCATCTTTTAGATGATGGTGTGAGGATTACTTTCTAGCCTCAATTAGATGGGTTAGTACCCCTTATATTTTTATACTCGCTCGGTGGGATGTGATGATAGTGAGGAAAGTTTAGGGAATCTTGTTGGATTTTGAATTATGGTCTTTACCATATGATGATAGTTGTTTCCAAACCATGTATTTTTATGGGTCTTCAAGGGATTTTTCAAATCGCCCATGGTTGTTGTTTGTATCAACATGGTTACGTCTATTTCTTCAGTTTCTTTTCACTATTTGTTTATTTTCATCCCATCCTAGTTTAATGTTTGTGTCATAGTTTGTGTTTTGTTTTTGAAATGATAATATAGTCTATAAAGTAAAGGTGTGGCTTGTGTTCGATTTTAAAAATGGAAAAAAATTGTTTGAATAATGAAAAGTAAAAACTCTAATTTTTATAACATTATTTCTAACTAGTGTTCATGGATTGTTTGGGGAAAGGAAATATTTAAATTTATTGGTTCATTATGACTTTTCTACTAATAATTTTGGTGCTCAAGAATATATTTATCTCTACAGTTAAAGGATGCTTTTTTCTTCTGTTTTCTTGTGTAGGGGAAAAGTAAATCTTTTGGTCAGAGGTGACCAAGTGGTCAAATAGAGACTAGTTTGTTATATGTTCAGTTCCATTTTTTTTGTTTTAGCTTGGTTGTGTCTAATTAGTTCTATTTTTTAACTGAAACATTTTTTTATTTATTTATGATACAGTTGTGGGTTATCTTTGCTTGTTTAGTCTATATTTAGCTCCTCTAGTTTCTTATTTTCGGATTAAATCATTCCCACATGTGCTGTTTGATTCTCGGTACTTGTTTCCCTCTCGGGGGGGGGGGGGGGATCATGACTGTTTCTTGGGAATTGTTGTGGGCTGACTAAGGTGTTGGGTTCAGGGTCTACTATGTCCAGTTCATGACAAAATGGTATCAGAGTAGGACCTTGTTACTTGGGGGTGTCGGGTAGATAGAGATTAAGACTACCAGGGCTTGGGTGGTATGTGTGGGAAGATCATTACAAACTCTTTCCCACACTAATCTTTAAATTTCACGTTTTTTCTTGGATTGTGTCTTTTTTTGTTTCTTTGGATTGAGGTGTAAGAATTGATGTGAATCAGGTTATGTTAATGCCTCACTTGGGGTGGTGACCCATGTGGAATCCATGTTCCCGATTCAAGTCCCTCTTAGTGTCATGCCTTATATGGGGCATGACCCACCACCATGTTATTGGGATAGGCACATACACTGATTCCTCATTCTGAGAGCCTGTTTTGGTATATATTTTTTTATTTATATTACTGTGAGTGTGTTTTGATGTTGGAAGTGGACTTTAAAAGTGAGAAATATTTTGGGGTGGCAGTGCTTTGCATAAATGGGTTTAAATGGGTATAGTTTGTATTTAAAGAGGAAGTGCTTAAATTCACAAAATTTGATATGTTTTAGATTGGACATGGAAAATAAGTGTTTGAACAATGGAAATATTTATAGAGGGTCACATGTGTGTGAGTTTGTACCACGAGTGCATGGGGTCATTTTTCTGCAGATTATGTTATAAGGATTGGATGAACTCATATGTGATGATTTATAAGGATCCATAGGAATGATTTTAAAATTTAATGGGAAATTGAGTTTTTGGAAAGGGAAATGATGATTTGGGAATTTAATTTAGTTTAAAAATTAGGTTTCAGTATTTTGAACATCACATGGAAATGTGGAAATTTTGAAAGTTATATAAAATTATATTTTTGAAAAGATGTTTTTGGTTGTGCTCGAGTTCATTTGCATTCTAAGCTGGTTGTTTTGAGCTCCGGGGATCTTTTTGGTAGTGTTCAGGGGTTGATGCTGGTTTTAAATTGTTTTTTTATGTTTTTTAGGATGTGTCTCCTAGAAATTCCCCAATATATTCCAACCATTCATTCCTTTTTCCCAATTATTTTCATCTATTTCCTATTTATTGATGTAATTGATGTTCATTAGAGGTATTTCTATAGTTTATAGAATTAGTGTGGGTCTTTAGGTTGTTCGGAACTCCGCAGGGTGTTAAGTTTCATACCGTCTCAAGTTTATTATAGGGTCCATTTCATGATAATTAAAGATGGAATTTCTCAACATATTTAATGTTGGGGGTTTGGTTAATGGTGGTGGACCCTCTTGAAGGTTCCCCGTCTGGAAAGGAGAGCATGATGGAGGATCCTTCCTCCATGAATCCAACTTCATCGGTGTCAAATCCCATTTTGTCGAACTATTCTCTGGTGTATGATCAATATGGCCAAGATGGGAATTCTAAGATGTCATGTTGAATAACCTAAAAAATTTACTACCATTGTGGTCATTTGAATCCTTGGGGGGTGTGCATTTGGACATGAGGATGAAAATTCCCGACTGTTAGGAAGGATAGACCTCAAGCATTTGGGCCCCAAGCACAAGTCTCAATGTGAAGCTCGTGTATAGTTAGGATTTTATGAGGTTCTGCGGAACCATATTCCAGATCAATTCTTCATCATTGGCATGGAAATAAAAGAATTCTCCTTGTGATATTATTTTCACCATCGTATGCTCCTCCTTGTAGTGAGGGTTTGATGATCTCATTCTACTGCAATCTATGTAGACTTTTCTGTTTGTTGGGTGGTTTCCAAATCATTGGGATTTCATTAAGGGTATGTGACAATGAATTAACTGGCCCATTTTAATTTTAAGTTTGATCTCATTTGTGTTCATTAGGAGCATTTTTATCTTAGTCAACATGATTGGCGGTGTTTCTGGTCTCATTCATAATGTGGGCTCCTCTCTATGGGTTTTCTTCTAGTGTGTTTCAGTTTTGTAGTGGATTCTTCCAACCTAGTGTCTAAGTGTATCATTTTTTTTCATAATGGTTTTAATTCTAATTTTTGCGTTGTTCTATTAGTGTTGAGATTTTTGGCTTTAGTTTACTCTTGGTATTCTCTAGTCCCTAGTAGCTGTGAGGATTTTATTTGGTCGGTGTGGGAGGTGTTGAGTTAATTTCTCATTCTTGTGTTTCTCTATCTTCTAGTAGCATGATTTCCATATAAATCCTGGGGGTTTTGTTTATTCCATGTATATAAATTCAATGTGTTTTTTTCCTATGTTCTCAAATATCCCACTTCCTTGTGGGGTGTTCGGGTTTCAAGGATTTTGTGTTAGTGAATTCATATGGTGAGGAAAACCTTCTGGTGTTCCCCCCTCATTCTTAGGTAGTGTTTTTTCTTAAATTGGTCGTGTTTTATGTATGTTGGAAATGGTCACCCATGTATCTATATTTATGTTGGTTTTTTCTAGGCATGGAATAGAGTTGTGTTAACTACTGCCTTGGTGACATTATGGGGCATATATTTTTTCACTGGAAAACATTTCCACACCCCAACCATTTTAAACTATTTTATTTTATTTTTTCATGGTTTCACATAGCCTTATCCAAGTGTGGGTTGATCCCTAGTTTCGAAGTTCAACGATAAAATTTTTTGATTGGTTTCAGACCAGGGCATGGGCACCACACCGTTGGTAGTAACTGAGTGGTTAGTTCGGGTGGCCTTGCAATTTCCCACTACATAAAATAATAAAATTTTATTACAATAAATAAGTTAAATGTTTTAAAAAAATAATAATTACTAATAATAGATTATAATATTTTTATTTTTATATTAATTTTTATTAATATTATTATCATTAATAAATTATTAATATAATTATTATTCAATTTTAATTAATATAATTATGGTTTAAAATGAAATTCATAAAATTATTATTACTATTATTATTATTATTATTATTTTATTATTAATATTACAAATATTATTATTATTATTATTATTATTATTATTTTGTTATTTGGGGTTTAAAAAGGGTTAAGGAAACACTAATCTAGAACATCCCCCCTCATCCTTCATTGCAAAGCTCCCACCCCCCAATTTCTGCCACATTTAGATCACTACCCCCTGCTTCCCTGGTCTGTGACGACCTATATGCCTTCATGACTTCTCATTAGTCCACCCTCCCCTAATATTCCTTCTCCCCCTTCCTTCTCACCAAGTGGCCCTCCTGTTACCTCTCCCTCTCTAGCCAACAAATTCCTTATTGAGCCCGACCCCCCCACCCTATCAGACGACTCTCTAACACAGCCTGAACTCCCTTTGTAGTGCCTCCACCTTTGTCCATCCTGGTCAATATTCCCATTGATGGTATCCCTCTTCTCATCTCGTCAGTGAATATTTTATTTCATCTCCTTTTTTATTTTTCTTCATGTTATCCAAACCCTATTTTTTCAGTTCATAATTCATTCATTTTCCTAATTTTAGAGGGTGTGTGTTTGGTCCTCATGGATTATTTCTTACTTCTATTGAGGTTGCATCACTTTTTTCACAAGTTGGAGGTAGTCATTTCATGTTTTTCATTTCTAAAATTACCCATTATCGATTTTTTTTAATTTATTCTTCAAGTAAATTATAATCACTATTAAATTTGTTGGTCGGAGTGGACACTCAAGAGGGGGGGTGAATTGAGTTCCAATTAAAATTTCTGTTAAAAACAATTTCTTTTAAAATCCCCCAATTTCAAAAACAAATTAAACTGTAGTGAATTTATATAGATTATAAAGGTTCAATTAGTTTCTCAAAGATTGATTAATTCTCAGTTAACTTAATCTTATGATTAAATTAACTTTTGAAACTAACTTACTGATTTATAACAAATATAAACACTTGCGAATTTAATTATCAAAGTAGCTTTGAAGATAGATTGTATTTCAAAGTAGTAGCAGCGGAATATGAAATTAAATATGTATAGTATGGATATAGAGTATAACTATAAGCACAGAAAATTAACCAAGAGGTTCAGTCTCATGCCGAGACTTAGTCCTCTCAAAATTTTATATAAGAATGATCCACACCCTGGATCGGGGTTAACAACAGTGAACACACTGTCCAGGTCACAAGACCTCTACCACAGTTCTTCGTGGGAAAATAAACAACAGCAGCAAGCTGTCCAGGTCACAAGACCTCTACCACTATCCACAGTGGGAAATGGAGTGCAAAAAGATTTGCTGAGGATTTACAGATCCTCCAGTGAAAGTACAGGAGTCAGTGTATGTGTTTTAATACAGCAGATAACACACACTGCTCAAAATGTAGAATAAATCACAGAACAAGAGATGTAGAGTTTAGAGATTGTTCTGGTGATTTCAGTATAGCTGTGGACTCCTTTGAATTTGATTAGAAGTAAGTCTGAGTCCTCTTCTTGTTTCTGTTGAGAAACAGAGTGTCGTAAGCTCCAGGTTCACAGGTAGTGAGAATGTAGTCGATGAAGTTCTTCTTCTTGTATGCACAGAACACTTCTCGAGTATACTTGATTGTCTATGTGCTTCTCTGTGTTCCTCTTGTGCTTGTGTCGTTTTTGGTATATTGGATGCACCACGCACTTCTCTGGTTCACTTCTCGTTGTTTTTTTATTCTTCACACGTTCGCGCCTGTATTTCTGGTATGTAGTCTTCTCGTATTTATCTCCCATCAGGGGACAAAAAGATTTCTTTTCAGCAGGTACAAGGTACGGGTTCCTGACATCCGACAACCTTTATCAGATATTTGACAAAACATTAAAATGTGTGATATGACCGTTAGATAAGTAAAAATAAATTAAATGTAGGAAATAAAGAAATTAAAACAGTGAGTCGAGAATGTATGTCACTGTTGACTTCAACTGTGGTCTTCCAACTGTCGACTTCCAACTGTGGACTTTCAACTGCGGACTTCCTTCTGTGGACTTCCAACTGTGGACTTCCTTCTGACTGCTGACTTCAACAAAGGCTTGCTGTCTGTAGGCTTGCAAAGGTAGCTTTTACTCCATGTAACTGTAGCCTTTCTAACTGTAGACTTGTAACATCAAATTTGTAGAGCTGTAACCTTTGTCAACTGTAGACTTCGATCATCTGTAGACTTAGTAGACAAAAGCTGTCTAACTGTAACCTTGACTGTAGGCTTATGACTGTAGGCTTGTTCGACTGTGAACTTGTTCCAACTGTAGACTTGTTCGACTGTGAACTTTAGCAGAGAAAACTTTGAACAGAAGTCTTGTAACTGTGACCTTCGTCTGTGAGCTTTGACAATAGATAGCAGTAGACTTGTAACTGTAAGCTAGTATTAGTCTTCGACTGTAACCTTGTAACTGTGAACTTCTTGCAACAGTAACTTAAGGTGACAGTTAACTGTATCTGTGACTTTGAAAATAAAAATCTGACTGGTAGCTAACAACACCAAACTTATGTAAATGCTAATGTAAGCTGTTACAGTAAAGTTATGAGAGTAAGAATATGAACTGTTTAGAGTAAAATACATTTAAGCATAGAATAATAAGATTAATGCAAAGGTTTAATACATCATAATCAATGTTTAAGCATGATTTGGGATTGTCAAAACAGGTGATTCCAACAATCTCCCCCTTTTTGATAATCACAAATTATGTCAGTATGAAATATAGAAGTATCAGATAGAAGTGTGCAAAACACAGTATTAGCAATATGAGCACAAAAATGAGGTATAATCCGCAAGGATTTCGCCTCTCTGTATAGGTTCATTTCTCCCTTGAGTTTCCCTATTTCTCCCAATTTCTCCCCCTATCAAATTCTCTTTATTTCTCCCCCTTTGTGATTAACAAAAAGAAAGACAGAATGAGAGAAAAGAAACATTGTATTAATAAGGAGTACATTACATGACCCAAAATGTGAATACATGATCCCTATCAAAAAAAAATAAACAGACTCAATCCTCTTCATCTGGAGGTAAGGGATCTTTTCCTTTGGAGGAAGAAGATGGAGCAGGAGGTGAAGGATCAACAGGCTGAGGAATGGCAGCAGGAATGTCTGGAGGGGCAGCAACAGAGGCTCCTGAAGACCGGTAGTGAGTAGCTTGCCGAGGGATCAGTGGTCTAAGGCTTCTGAGGGCATCAGCAGGAGACATTAAGGAAGAACCACTGGGGTTGGAGACAGGTAGGGCAGGAGGAACTATAACAGGTGTGCAATCCACATGAAGAAAAGGTAGGAGCAGATTCCTGAAATCCATGATAATGTTTCCTCCTCTGTCCATGGCAGATAAGAAGTCATCTTTGTTTTCCAAGAATTTATCCAAAGCCGGGGTCAACTCTCGTAGCTTTCTAACTTGTTCTTTGAAGGCTTGAGTTACAGGAGGCAGCTTCATAGTTTCTAGCATGAGCTTGAAGTGGTTGGTCAACTGATGCTTGGTGAAAATCCGATCAAAGTAATAATCCACTTTACTTTTGATGGCCTCCTGAGAAGCAGTAGCAGCCTGCAGATGCTCACGAACAAAGCCACTGACTTCTCTTGTAGTAGCAAGGATCTGTAGGTCTGATGTGTCAGTTGCACGGGCCTGAGTAAGCTCTTCTCTGAGCAGGCTTCTAAACTGCTCAAGGTCCACAGGAGAGCTAGATGAAGGAAGGGACTTGACTGAGAATGCCACTGTCTCCTTGAAGGACTGAGTCAGATTGCCAATCACTTTCTGAATGACAGCATCCTGATTGCTAAAGTGTTCTTTTACTGATTTCTTGAAAGCCTCAAATACTTCCACAAATTGCTTGACCACTTCTTTGATGTATCGAATCTCACTGGCCACTTGTGTCTGAGAGCTGCTCAGGGCAGTTAAAGAAGCAACTGATTGTCTGAGAGCCACTACTGCTCCAGTCCAGCTTTCAATTTGAGTGTGGCACACTTTCATTTCATCCATCAGTTCTTTGATTGGACTTCCCACAACACATCCTAGAGAAAGTTCTAAGGATTGTTCTACATTTTTCAGCTCATCAAAAAGACTGGTTTTCAATTCAGCAACAGACTGTCTGATGGTCTCCTTCATTTCATTCTTTAAGGATTCAAGGTCTTCCATGGTGGCCAATCCTTCAGTTTCTAACACTGGAGAGCTGTTAGGTAGGATGACTGGATTTCTTGGTGGTTGGTTTTCCTCATCTGAATCCTCATAATTGAGTCCTAACACCATGTATCCTGGATCTGAGGTCCATCCTTCTATATCATACAGTACAGAGACTGAACCAACACGCTCCCCCTCACTTGGAGGTCCTTCCTGAACACTTTCTACTATCTGCTCAACTCTGGGTAACTCTAAATTCTCTTCGGTAGCTCTAGCAGGTTCCATATTTGCTTTCTCTGTAGGTTCAGCAGTGAGGTTAGCCTCCTTCTCTGTTGGGTCATCAACCACTTCCATGACAACAGTAGTAGAGACCACTCCTGCTTCCTGGTCAGACACTGACTTGTCGGTATACCCTATCAGAGGGCTCATACTAAGTTCTTCTGCAGCAGTTTCTTGATTTTCATTTGAAGTTCCAGCCTCTTTTGCTTCACCTGTATCATCCTCGTCAGAGGTGTCCTTGACAAAATATTGAGATTCTTCTTCTTCTGTAGTCTCAGTCTCACTGTCTCTTAGAACAGGTTCTCTACTGGGTAGTTCTTTTGGAGGGCTTGCTGCTCCAAACGTCACTGTCCTGACAGGACTGTGAGTAGTATCAGGATCACTCCCTTCATCAATTGGAGTGTTCTATCTTGCAGAGTCACCAACTACTGCAGTCTGTTCATCATCTGAGTATACAGGTTCAGGCTCATCAGGCTTTAAGCCTGGATCTCTCCTATCTCTCGGTCTAGAGGGATGAGTAGAAGGGCTAAAATTCTCATAGATTCTCTCCTCATCATTCACCCATGATTTCTTCCATGGATTCCAACTGATCTTCATGAATTTGCATATTACTTTCGAGATACATACACTGTTCTTTGCCACTATCAACTCTTCCTGACTTCCAACTGCACCTTTCACTTTCAACATAACCGAAATGAGTTTAGCATGAAACAAGGCACTTGATTTTGAGCTTGCCTTTATCATGTCCTCCATCTGAGCCATCAGCAACCTACAAAGGTTGACCTTCCTTCCATGCTTTAATAAGTACATCAAGTAAATATCCTGATGCTTCAAAGTTGCAAAATCTCCTCTTCTAGGACTCAGCACATGCTGGATAAACTTAAACAGAAGCCTGTCCTCTCCATTCATTTCAGTAGCAATAATCTTCCTTACAGTGCCATTGCCTGTCAATTCTTCCAGAGCTGTCTCATGATCAAAGATTCTACTATTTGGAGGAGCCGCTCCAGAATAGTAGTTGTAAATACCCTCATGAGGAACTCTTAAACAAGCAGCCCATTCAGCGGATGAAAAACTGACTTCATTGCCATTTACTCTGGATATTAGTCTATGCAGATCATCCTCTTCCTCGAACTGTAGATATTCATAGAATTCCTTCACCAGCTTCGGGTAGTACGGTCCATTATTGCTTGCGAAGCATTCGGTCCATCCTTGATCATTAAGCACTGCCAGTACTAATGATCTGCTCGATAAAATCCACTCTTCACTTAGCTCCTTCTCAGCAACTATTTCTCTCTTAGTCAGATGTGGATTAACAGGTCTTGTCGAGGCGTTCCCGGTGCCACTGGATTCGACTTGAGTCCTCTTCGGCATTGGTGCATCTTCGTTGACAGTCGGGGGTCGCTTTGTTCTGGCCATTGGAACTGAAAGAGGTTTCGAGGTTCGGTTGAAGGTTTAGGGTTTAGGACTTGAGAGAGCAAGGGTCGAGATGAGTGGATTGAGATATGTTCGATGTTCTCAATTTTATCATTTAGGGATTTAGAAATAAAAGAATAAAGAAAAGAAACGGTTCGAATTCCCGCAAAAATAAAATAAGATTAAACAGCGAAACAGCCTACAGAGAGATGTAACAGTGAGGTACACCGGTGAGGTCTAACTGTGAGGTTTCAACTGTGAGGTCTAACTGTGAGGTCTAACTGTGAGGTTTCAACTGTGAGGTTTCAACTGTGAGGTTTAACTGTGAGGTTTCAACTGTGAGGTTTCAACTGTGAGGTTTAACTGTGAGGTTTCAACTGTGAGGTTTCAACTGTGCTATAATTAATCATACCTAACTCATGTTTGATGTAACTTAGTCTCTCAGAATTCAAAGGCTTTGTAAAAATATCAGCTAACTGATGTTCAGTGCCAATGAACTCAAGAGTGATATCACCTTTTTGATAATGATCCCTCAGAAAGTGATGTCTCACATCAATATGTTTTGTCCTAGCATGAGATACTGGATTTTTAGAAATGTTAATAGCACTTGTATTGTCACACCTTATAGAGACATGTTTGAATTGATATCCATAGTCTAGTAAAGTGTGTTTCATCCACAAGATTTGTGCACAACAGCTACCAGCAGCTATATACTCAGCTTCGGCAGTAGAAAATGCAACAGAATTCTGCTTCTTACTACACCAAGATACTAGTGACTTGCCTAAAATGTGACATGTTCCAGAGGTGCTCTTTCTATCTAACTTGCAGCCAGCAAAATCAGCATCAGAATAACTTAATAGATCAAATGATTGTCCTTTTGGATAAAATAATCCCAAATTGGGAGTATGTTTTAGATATTTGAAAATCCTTTTAACAGCAGTCAAATGAGACTCTTTTGGATTGGCTTGAAATCGAGCACACATGCATACACTGAACATGATGTCAGGTCTACTGGCAGTAAGGTACAGTAGACTACCTATCATACCTCTGTAATTGGTTTGATCCACTGGTTCACCAGTTTCATCACTGTCCAACTTGCAAGTGGTGCTCATAGGTGTGTCACTGCCTTTGGTGCCATCCAAAGAAAAACGTTTTAGAAGATCTTTAATATATTTACTTTGGTTCAAAATAATACCATTTTTATTTTGAAAGATCTGAAATCCAAGAAAAAATTTGAGTTCTCCCATTAAACTCATTTCAAACTCATTTTGCATTATTTTTGAAAAATCAACACATAAAGAATTTTTTGAAGATCCAAAAATAATATCATCCACATAGATTTGTACTATTAAGACATCTTTAGAAATCCATTTAATAAAAAGAGTAGGATCAGCTATCCCTTTAGTAAATCCTTTTGAAATAAGAAAAGAGCTGAGCCTATCATACCAAGCTCTTGGAGCTTGCTTTAAACCATATAAAGCTTTAGATAGTTTAAAAACATGATTAGAAAAATGGGGATTTGTAAAACCAGGAGGTTGTTCCACAAATACATCCTCAATTATATATCCATTTAGAAAAGCACTTTTAACATCCATTTGATATAGTTTGAAATTCAGATGAGCAGCATAAGCAAGTAATATCCTAATGGCCTCTAGTCTAGCCACGGGTGCAAAGGTTTCCTCATAGTCTATTCCTTCTTCCTGACTATACCCTTGTGCAACTAGCCTAGCTTTGTTTCTGATTATGTTACCAAACTCATCAACTTTGTTTCTAAACACCCATTTAGTGCCTATGGTAAGAGTGTCTTTAGGTCTTTCCACTAATTCCCAAACTTTGTTTCTTTCAAACTGATTTAGTTCTTCTTGCATAGCCATTACCCAGAATTCATCACTGATAGCATCATTGACATTTTTGGGTTCAAGCTGTGAAAGAAAAGCTTGATGTTCAACCTGATTTTTTAGAGAAGCTCTAGTTTGTGTTCCTCTATCAAGATTACCAACAACCGCATCTAAAGGATGGTTCTTTAGAGTCCTAGATGGTCTTGAAAAGATAGGGCTAGAAATTTCAGGTTCATCTAGAGATTGAGGTTCAACAGAAGAAGATTCTGGAGAATGTCCAGAACTGGATGCTTTTATAACAGGTTCTTTAGATTTATCATTAAGGTCCAGAATAGACAAATCTTCTTCAAGATTCCCAAGAGAGGTTTTAGGCTCATGTGGATCAGTTTCATCAAATTTGATGTGAACAGATTCTTCCACACATTTGGTTCTCTTATTGAAAACTCTATAGGCTTTACTAGAGATAGAGTAACCTAGGAAAATTCCTTCATCACTCTTGGATGCAAATTTATCCAGATTATCTTTAGTATTCAGAATAAAGACTTTGCAACCAAAAACTCTAAAGTAATTAACCTTAGGCTTCCTATTATTCCACAACTCATAAGGGGTTTTCTTTAGAACAGGTCTGATCAAGACTCTATTAATGACATAGCAAGCTGTATTAACAGCTTCAGCCCAAAAGTAAATTGGCAGGTCATATTCATTAAGCATAGTTCTTGCAATTTCTTGCAGGGTTCTGTTTCTTCTTTCCACTACACCATTCTGTTGAGGTGTCCTAGGAGCAGAAAAATTGTGAGCATAGCCATTGTGTGAGCAGTAAGATTCAAATTCTTGATTTTCAAACTCACGACCATGATCACTCCTCAAGGTCTTAATCTTAAGTCCACTAAGATTTTCTACAGACTTAGAGTATTTAACAAAGGAAGAGCAAGCTTCACTTTTGTGAGCTAGAAAATATACCCAAGTATATCTAGAAAAGTCATCTACAAGAACATAGACATAGTGCTTCCCATTTAGACTTGAAATTCTTGATGGTCCAAACAAATCCATGTGAACCAGTTCAAGTGGTTGAGAAGTTGAAACTTCTTTCTTTGGTTTAAAAGAAAATTTGTGTTGTTTTCCCTTTTGACAGGGATTACACACTTTGTCGTTTGGGAATTCAAGCTTAGGTAGGTCTCTAACTAGGTGTTTCTTAGAGAGTTTTCTAAGTGAGTGAATGTTGCAGTGTCCTAATCTCCTATGCCACAGCCAAGACTCTTTATGAAAAGCATTTAAGCAAGTAACATTATGTTTAGCTAAAGTGTTTAAGTCAACAGCATAAACATTTTCATTTCTCAAGGCAGAAAATATTAAAGCATTTTTGGAATTATAAACATCACAAGAATTGTTTTCAAACTTGACATTAAAGCCATCATCACACAATTGAGAAATGCTAAGTAGGTTGTATTTAAGTCCATCGACAAATAAAACTTTGGAAATTAATACTGAGTCAGTGTTACCAATCTGGCCTAAGCCGATGATTTTTCCTTTTGAGTTATCACCAAAAGTGACATATCCTCCATCAACCTTTATTAAGCTTTTGAAGCACGAATAGTCCCCAGACATGTGTCTTGAGAATCCACTGTCTAAGTACCATACCTTCTTGTAATTGTTTTTCAAACAGATTTCCTACAAAACAGATTAGACAAGAAATGACTTTGGTACCCAGATTTTCTTGGGTCCAGATATGTTAGCAATCAAGGATTTAGGTACCCAGATTTGTCTTATGGGTCCCATACAATTAATAGATGCAACAGATTTAGAGAGATATACTTTATTTGATCTACAACTATTTAAATAACCAGTTGAGGCATATGAATTTCCAAAACTGGAACTAGCAGGATTTTTTCCAGACTTAATAAATCGGGTTTTAGCAAACTGTCTTTGTCCAGGTTGGTATCCCAAGCCAGTAGCATACTTAGGTGCAACTTGCTTTCCTAGCAGTTGGGTTAGAGTATCTTTTCCATTTGTGAATGTTTCTAAGTCCTTTCTAAGTTGTTCATTAGATAGTTTCAGTTCTGTATTCTCCTTTAATAATTGAACATTTTTCTCTTTTTCTACATCAAGTGCAGACTTGACACTTGCAGTAAGAGCATGCTGTTTCTTTAAAGACTTATATTTATCCTTTAGTTCATTACACGTTTCTACCAGCATATTACAGTATTCAGTCAATTCATCTTTAGACATATGTTCAGAATCAGAATCAGATTCTGCTTCACCTTCAGAATAATAAGAGTTTAAAGTGGGAGTGTCTAAGGTTACCTCAGATGTGTTTGTCATGAAACACATATTAGCACGATTTCTTTCAGAATCACTGGACTCTGATTCACTTGTGCTGTCTTCTGAAGCACTCCAGGTGGCCTTCATAGCTTTCTTATAATTCTTGTCCTTGTACTCATATTTCTTCTTGAATTTTAACTTAGGACAGTCAGCTTTAATGTGTCCTTTCCTTTTACATTCATAGCAAACTATGTCTTCTTCTTTATCAGTTTTCTTCCAATCTTTCTTCCACATACCTTGTCTATCATACATACCCTTGTAGTTTGGTTTTCTGAAGAATTTCTTCTTCCTATAGAACTTCTTGAATCTCCTTGCTATTTGTGCCATCTCGGCATCACTGTCAGAATCTAAGTCTTCACAAGATGAGCTTTCAGTTGGTATATGCACTTTCTCCTTGTCTTTGCTTTTTGATGCAGTAGACTTAAAAGCTACAGATTTTCGTTTTGGTTCCTCATCCTCCTCTTTATTCACCTTTAGCTCTTCTTCGTACATCATCAGCTTACCAATTAACTCCTTGACAGGCAAAGTTCCAATATCACAGGATTCTCTAATTGAAACGGATGTGCCTCTCCATCTGTCAGGCAGACATCTCAATAATCTCATGATTTGCTCCTTTGCTGGAACAATCTTCCCGAGTGAGCTCATTGTGTTGACTATCTCATTAAACCTGAGATACATATCAGAAATAGGTTCATCAGCTTTCATCTTAAAGTTATCATATTTGATAGTATAAGTGTTTAACCGCATTTCCTTGACATTAGTTGTTCCTTCATGAGAAACAGCTAAGGTGTCCCAGATTTCAAAAGCAGTTTTACATGCAGAAATTCTATTGAACTCCTCATCTCCTAGAGCACAGTAGAGAGCATTCACAGCCTTACAATTATTATTGTAAGCTACTTTAGTAGGTTCATCCCAAGTTATTCTTTCAGTTTCTGGAATCTTGTATTGAGACTCTATAGCAGTCCAAATATCAAAACCCATACTTTCCAAATGAATTTTCATTTTGAGCTTCCATTGGGCATAATTCACACCATTAAAGAAGGGTGGCCTGTTAGTAGCAGCACCTTCTAGTCTATTATCCATAAGGAAATTCTAGAAAATATTTTAAAGAGATAAAATTTATAACTAACAGAAATTTAAGATCTTTTAGATAAAACTACAATCACAGTTTAAAAACAGAGAGTTAAAATAAAACTTTGAGCAAGTATAACAGAGGTAAACACAACCTTTGATACCAAATGTTGGTCGGAGTGGACACTCAAGAGGGGGGGTGAATTGAGTTCCAATTAAAATTTCTGTTAAAAACAATTTCTTTTAAAATCCCCCAATTTCAAAAACAAATTAAACTGTAGTGAATTTATATAGATTATAAAGGTTCAATTAGTTTCTCAAAGATTGATTAATTCTCAGTTAACTTAATCTTATGATTAAATTAACTTTTGAAACTAACTTACTGATTTATAACAAATATAAACACTTGCGAATTTAATTATCAAAGTAGCTTTGAAGATAGATTGTATTTCAAAGTAGTAGCAGAGGAATATGAAATTAAATATGTATAGTATGGATATAGAGTATAACTATAAGCACAGAAAATTAACCAAGAGGTTCAGTCTCAAGCCGAGACTTAGTCCTCTCAAAATTTTATATAAGAATGATCCACACCCTGGATCGGGGTTAACAACAGTGAACACACTGTCCAGGTCACAAGACCTCTACCACAGTTCTTCGTGGGAAAATAAACAACAGCAGCAAGCTGTCCATGTCACAAGACCTCTACCACTATCCACAGTGGGAAATGGAGTGAAAAAAGATTTGCTGAGGATTTACAGATCCTCCAGTGAAGGTACAGGAGTCAGTGTATGTGTTTTAATACAGCAGATAACACACACTGCTCAAAATGTAGAATAAATCACAGAACAAGAGATGTAGAGTTTAGAGATTGTTCTGGTGATTTCAGTATAGCTGTGGAATCCTTTAAATTTGATTAGAAGTAAGTCTGAGTCCTCTTCTTGTTTCTATTGAGAAACAGAGTGTCGTAAGCTCCAGGTTCACAGGTAGTGAGAATGTAGTCGATGAAGTTCTTCTTCTTGTATGCACAGAACACTTCTCGAGTATACTTGATTGTCTATGTGCTTCTCTGTGTTCCTCTTGTGCTTGTGTCGTTTTTGGTATATTGGATGCACCACGCACTTCTCTGGTTCACTTCTCGTTGTTTTTTTATTCTTCACATGTTCGCGCCTGTATTTCTGGTATGTAGTCTTCTCGTATTTATCTCCCATCAGGGGACAAAAAGATTTATTTTCAGCAGGTACGAGGTACGGGTTCCTGACATCCGACAACCTTTATCAGATATTTGACAAAACATTAAAATGTGTGATATGACCGTTAGATAAGTAAAAATAAATTAAATGTAGGAAATAAAGAAATTAAAACAGTGAGTCGAGAATGTATGTCACTGTTGACTTCAACTGTGGTCTTCCAACTGTCGACTTCCAACTGTGGACTTTCAACTGCGGACTTCCTTCTGTGGACTTCCAACTGTGGACTTCCTTCTGACTGCTGACTTCAACAAAGGCTTGCTGTCTGTAGGCTTGCAAAGGTAGCTTTTACTCCATGTAACTGTAGCCTTTCTAACTGTAGACTTGTAACATCAAATTTGTAGAGCTGTAACCTTTGTCAACTGTAGACTTCGATCATCTGTAGACTTAGTAGACAGAAGCTGTCTAACTGTAACCTTGACTGTAGGCTTATGACTGTAGGCTTGTTCGACTGTGAACTTGTTCCAACTGTAGACTTGTTCGACTGTGAACTTTAGCAGAGAAAACTTTGAACAGAAGTCTTGTAACTGTGACCATCGTCTGTGAGCTTTGACAATAGATAGCAGTAGACTTGTAACTGTAAGCTAGTATTAGTCTTCGACTGTAACCTTGTAACTGTGAACTTCTTGCAACAGTAACTTAAGGTGACAGTTAACTGTATCTGTGACTTTGAAAATAAAAATCTGACTGGTAGCTAACAACACCAAACTTATGTAAATGCTAATGTAAGCTGTTACAGTAAAGTTATGAGAGTAAGAATATGAACTGTTTAGAGTAAAATACATTTAAGCATAGAATAATAAGATTAATGCAAAGGTTTAATACATCATAATCAATGTTTAAGCATGATTTGGGATTGTCAAAACAGGTGATTCCAACAAAATTTATTTCATGATTCTATTAGTGTTTTTGAGTTGATAGAATTTATTAATAAATAGTTTTTTCAATAGTATTATCTAAATAACCTAGGTTATGATTCCTATGATTTTTATTTTAAATACTTTTGATATTCAATGTGGAATTAGTAATTATTGAGAAGTGTTTAACCATGATTTTGGTGTGATTGCAATTTTTTTGTAAATTTGGATTGTGGTGTGTAATTTCATTATATCATGGATTGTTGTATGAGATAAAATGTTTCCAAAATAACATTATATTTTATATGAAATATATTTATGTCTTTTAAATGAAATGAAAGGTTGTATTTGATTTAAATGAAATTAGTGTTTTTGGGAAATGGTTTTTGATTGTATCATGGTTCCTTTTTGTGTTATTGGATGTTGGAACATCCATGGGTTCACTAGGTTCAATCATTGGTGTTCACTCAAGTAAATATGCTACGTTAAATTGGTGTTTACGTGTAAAATATATATTTCATAAATGGTTCTCATATTTTAAATATTGTATGTCTCATAATGTGGTTCTTTATATTTTTTTTAAATGATATTTTCGACCATGTACCTGTTTGGCTATTGGTGTGTGTGTTTTGGAGAACATGAGTCTTGAGGGTCCATTTGGTATGTTTATCAAATTTCAAACAATTTATTTAATGACACAAAGTTTTATTAATGGAAATCCCTCTTGATCTAATTAAATGTCTCTTTATGTTTATATAAAATTTCAACTTTCTTGGTTTCATGTTAAAAATTTTGATCGTTGCTAATATAGACGTTAAATAGTGATCCCATGATTAGTATAAATATAGGACTTTAACAAATCCAATTTACTCAGACAAAGGAAGCAATGGCCACATCCAGTAGAATTTCCCCATACGAAGCCCATTTGTCAGAGCTCGGAAAAGAGGTGGCGTTTTAGGCATCGCCCTTGACCAAGCCCAAGCTGAGCTTCATCATGTCAAGCTCGAACGAGACCGTCTACGGAAAAAATGGAAGTTGATATAGATTACCACTCGAGCAATGTTAGCTGAGCCACCCCAAGAGTCTGTCACCATCGCACACCTTACCCTTAGGTCATATGCAGTTTTTTAAGGGGTTATGTAATGAATCTCTAGTACTACGTTCATGTACATTATTTTTTTATATAATAATGAATATAATTTCTAGCCATTATTGATTATTTGTAAATAGTTTTTAAAGTACAAATAGTGTTTTTAGTTATTATTTAATTAAGAATTATATTTTATTAAATTAAGGTATTTTTGAATTAAATAATATTTTTATAAAATAATATTATTATTTTTAAAATAATTTTTATTAAATATAAATTATCTTATAATTTAATGAATTCAATTATAATATTTATTAAGGTTTGAAGGCCATTTCTGTCAAAACCCGTTAATTTTCGATAAATGACAGTTTTTATTTTAAAAGTGAAAATTAACATATTTAAAAAATTATATAGATAAAATAAATTTTATTTCTTGAATCAGGACGTCAAAATTCTCCAATGTTAAATTTTTCTTAATTTTCTGAGTCAGTCAAATTTTTGGGTAAAAATTAAATACCGTTTAAATATATAATGTGTTTTATGACATCAAAATGACACAATAATGATGTAATAAAATACTATAATATTTATGTTCGGACAATGTATGTTTTACCATTAAAATAATGTGATTTTGGGTTTTTTTTACATACTTTTCTATCCATTAATGGACCCCTCAAGACTTATTCAACACCTTGCCTTTTTAAATTAATTTCCATGGGAGTGTGACTCACCTACACATAATCAACCCTAATATTTTAAGAAGTTAGGACTTTGGAATTATAAAATATTGTTTTCCTTTTCCCTTTTCCAAAAACCATGGGCAAAACCATGGGATGGTTTGTGGTATGGATTAATTTAATGCAAGGGGACCCAAACCTAAATAACAAAGAATTCCCTCACCTTTCCTATATAAACCCACCCATGCTCCCACTTCCTCCTCACTCAAAGCCTTTTAAGATCGTCCAAACTCTTCCCAACTCTTTCTAAAATCCTCCCAAGGTGCCCCAAGCTCCCAAGAAGCATCTCACAAGCCTCTCTCAAGCCATTGGAAGCACACTTCCAAGTAAACGTTTTTTCTTCCTTTCTCATTTTTTTTAATTTTTGTTATGTTTTATTGACCTTTTAATTTCAATTATGAATGTTCAAGTATGGTTTCAAACCAACCCCATACTTCCCTATTATTGTTTTGATGATGGGAGACCCCTTTCTCTCTCATTAAATGCCTCCCATGTACACCCGTTACTATGCCAAAATTCCGAAAGGAACATCTCTCTTCTTTTACAATCAAGGAATAATTTGGTATCACAAATCTAAATAAAATTACAATTTTTGGGACATGTATCTATATAGCCTCCTTACTTTCCTTTACATGTAAATATGACGAGGAACCCCTTTCTCTCTCATCAACCATTTTTATGAATTCTTATGTCATGTCGTTACGCTGCCGAAATCGCACCGATTTTCTAAGCCAATGTCATTGTGTAGTGAATACCATGCACATTTCTCCATCAAGAGTATTCACCTTTATGTACATTTACTTATTGATTGTAAAGATTCATGTATTAATTCCACATTCCTTTATCGTGAAATAAATGATTATGTTTTATGAATCCAGGTTTTATGATCAATGTGGCACACATATGCATGAAATGAAATGTTTAAGAAGGGTGCGCCCTTATTTCCCTCCAATGCATTGGGTAAAGTATAGTATCGTGATACGTCATGTGCAATGAGTGTTGACTCATGATAATTCAATTTCAATGAGGTTTTACTTGTGCTTCATGTGAAATGAGGACTTACTCATGATCTATGTGCAATGAGCCTTGGCTCATGCAAATTCCATGTTAAGTGTTGTTGCCACATTTCCATGTTATGATTGTCTTGATTTATCATGCCTTTATGTTCATGTTTCTTTTATTCTATATTTATATGCCTATTTTCTAACATGTATTGTACTCCTCATGTTATTCCATATGTACTCCTTTAATGGGATTTAGAGTTCACCGTTTTCTTATTCATGTCCTCAGGTTATCCCATGCAATGCTATGTATTAGGGAATATAGTGGTCATGTAAAGGATGTTTTAAATAAAGATGTTGTATTTAATGTTTTATGTTTTTATGTAATGATCCTAAGCCCCAATTACACCAAACCTCTTGATCTTCTTTGTTGTATGATGTTATGTTTTATTTAATAAATCATGTTTAAGTTTGAAATAAAAGCCGGGTTGTCATAGTTGGTATCAGAGGATAGGTTTAGTTATTTTTGGGAATAGGATTAGAAAACCCTAGTAAAGCCTTATATAAAAGACTAATTACAATAAATACATCCTTATTTTTTTGTGAGTTTTGAGTAAGTGGGTTATCAAGCAAGTACATCCCTGTCTGGATACGAGCAGGTAGAGGCGGCTCTGGCACAGATGTATCCTAGTGGTAAAACCCGAAAACACTACTTTGAGCTAGACTCGAACGAGAACTGGTGCACGACAATGGGCCTTACTACAATCTAGCTTATGACACTCCCGGGGGATATGGTTTGGTAAATTCACAAGCTTAGTATGAACCCTTTTTATGGGATTTAAAAAAATTCCCCTAATAATAAATGTTAGAAATTAGATAATGAAAAGCCTAGATTGATGCCTATTAACTCTTGATTAATTAAATAAATGTTGATTTATAATTCATCAACTTTTTCCTTTGGGTTACCCTTTATGTGTTAACCCTAACATTCCTTTTATTCCAGCCAATGGCCGATAATAGTAGGACTCGGGCTAAAAACCGTTGTGAAGATCAGTGTGATGACAGTACTAATCTAATGCCTAATCCAATGGGAGCGGGAATCGCGAACTTTTTCACGCTTCTCTCTTAGATAACTCAAGTTTTGAATAGAAACACGGGTCAAGAGGAACGTCCAAAACCCCCCTAAGAAGGAACAAGTTGCTATCGAGAGCTTCATGAGATGAAGGCCTCCTAATTTTAGTGGATCATCTGATCCCATGATCGTTGAAAAATGGATCAAATCCATTGAAAAGATCTTATCCATCCTTCAATGTTCGGAAAAAGAGAAGGTTCTCTTGTAGGATTATCGTATCGAGGGTGATACTGATCAATGGTGGAAGTTGATCAAAAATATGAAGCCTGAGGAGGAGATCGAGGAGTTATAATGAGAGGATTTACGGATGATGTTTTTCGATAAATATTTTCCACAAACCCTCCGTCTTAAGATGGAAAGGGACTTCCTTTACCTCAAGAAATAATATGAAGAATATATTGGAGCGTATGAGGCAAACTTCACAAGGCTTGCACGATACGCTTTCGACATTGTGAATACCCCAGAATGAAAGGTTGACCGCTTCATTGGAGGGCTGAAGCCTACCCAGCGGAAAGCATTAGTGATCCATGACTTTGACAGCTATGAGAAAATAGTCTGATGTGCCCTCAAGGTTGAAATGGAGATCATGGAATCACATGGGTATCATGGGGACAAGAACCATAAGGTGGACTTCAATGCGGGTGGTCCGATTGATAAATCCAATGGTGCTATGAATATCTAGCACCCCACTTGCCAAAAGTGTAGAAAGAATCACCCTGAAAATTGCCTTACGGGGATGAGAAAATACTTTAGGTGTGGAAGAGAAGGGAACCTAGCTATTAATTGTCAGTAAGAAAGACCCGTGATAGTGATAGAGGAGAGGAATGCTCCGTTCGAACCTCAACACATTGTTCAATGTAGCAAATGAAAAGAACCCGGTCATCTTGCAAATCAGTGCCCTAATCCAAAGGTTTTCAGAGGAAACCAACAACCTCCAAGATAGAAAGGAAGAGCTTTTTCCATCACTTCTGCTGAAGTGAACCCTGACAACGAAGTGGGGACAGGTATGCTAGTTATTCATTCAAGAATAGAAAATGTACATTTTGATTCAAGTTCAACGCATTCTTTTATATCTAGAATGTTTAGTAGAACAATACCAGCACCACCACAATTCATGGAAGTGAAGATGTCGGTGAGTACGAAAAATGGGAAAATCATTGCATCCCATGAGTATAAGTCATCCCCTATTATAATCAGTGGATTGAATTTCCCTACGAACCTCATCATACTCCCTCTAGTTGAATTTGATGCAATTGTTGGCATTTATTGGCTTTCCTAATATAGAGCCAACATAAATTGTATGGAGAGGGAAATCACACTCCATATGGAGAATCGACCTCCGATTCTTAACAAGTGTTAGGAGGAAGTTGAATCTCATTTAGCTCCATCATCTCAAGCATATATATTACTGCCCTATGTACACACGTATCTAGCTCAGATGACTGAGTCCAATGACGAAACCATCCTTGAAAAAATACCTATTGTGAGGGAATTCGCGGAAGTCGTTCCCGAGAAACTACATGGTCTTCCTCCTAGAAGAGATGTTGAGTTCTCAATTGAACATATACCTGGGGCGCTACCAATATCCAAGACTCCATATTGAATGGCTGTTGTTGAGCTTAAAGAGCTAAAGAAACAACTACAGGAGAATCTGGATAAAGGGTTTATACGCCCAAGTGCTTCACTATGGGGTGCACCCGTCCTCTTCGTCAAGATGAAGGATGGGTCAATGCGGCTTTGAATCGATGATCATGAACTTAAAAAAATCACGATAAAGAACAAGTATCCTCTCCCAAGAATCGATGACGTGTTTGATCAGCTATGTGGAGAAAAATACTTCTCCAAGGTGGATTTTTGGTCGGGATATTATCATGTAAGGGTGAAGAAGAAAGATGTCCCCAGGACTGCTTTTTGTACAAGATACAAGCACTATGAATTCACAGTAATGCCTTTCGGACTCACTATTGCTCCAGCAATATTCATGGAGTTGATGAATACTGTCTTCAGAGATTTCCTCGACAAATTTTTGGTATTATTTATAGATGATATTCTAATATTCTCAAAAACTAAGGAGGATCATGAGGAGCATTTAAGAACTGTACTGGAGACTTTCCACAAAGAGAAGCTCTATAAGAAGTACAGCAAGTTTGAGTTCTGGTTTAAGGAGGTCACATTCTTGGGACATATCATCACAAGAAATGGGATATATTTGGATCGCACCAAAATAGATGAAATTTAGGGTTGGCCGAGGCCAACATCGGTAACGGATATCCGTAGCTTCTTGGGGTTAGCTGGATATTATCGAAGATTTGTGAGGAATTTCTCACAATTGTCCAACCCTCTTACCAAGATATCTCGGAAGATAGTAAAGTTTTCTTGGAATGATGAATGCGAAGAATGATTCAAGGAGTTGAAAAAGAGGATTATCACTGTGCCCGGGCTCACATTACCCACAAGTGGGGAACTTGTTGTGGTATTCAATGATGCTTCGAAGAAGGGACTAGGCTGTGTGATGATGCAGAATGATAAAGTGATATCCTATTCGTTAAGGTAGTTGAAAATCCATGAGCCAAACTATTCAACGCATGATCTGGAGTTGGCGACGGGGATCTTTGCCTTGAAAATCTGGAGGCATTTTCACTATAGTGAGAAATATGAGATATATACTAACCACAAGAGTCTTAAATATATATTCACATAGAATGAGCTTAATATGCTCCATAGATGATGGATAGAGCTCATCAAGGATTATGACTATTCATTCCATTACCACCCTGGGAAAGCGAACAAGGTGGCAGATGACCTAAGTATAAAGGGCCCAACAATTCTATCAATGATGAGAATTTAGAAGGATACAATCTTCATAGACTTGATAAAGATGGACATGGGAATCATATGGAAGGGAACATCATCAATCCTTTCACAAATGATTACTCAACCGTCTCTTTTGGAAAGGTTAATGGATGCTCAAAAGGATGATGACGGAATTCAGGAAAAATTTTAAGCTATCAAAAATAGAAAATCCTCATAGTTTAATGTTAATGAAGAAGGAATTGTGCGGTTTGGGGAAAGACTATGTGTTCCATCAAGTCTGGAGCTAAAGAAGGAACATTTGGCTGATGCACATAGTTAAAATTTCTCTATTCACCCAGGGAGCACAAAGATGTATCGAGATCTCCGAGAAAACTTTTGGTGGGATAATATGAACAAGGATATCTCTGAATATACATCAAAGTGCTTGGTGTGTTAGCAAGTGAAGGTAGAGAGGCAAAAGTCTAAGGGGATGATGCAACCATTTCCCATACCAGAATGGAAATGGGATAACATCACCATGGAATTTGTTCATTGGACTTCCGAGGACATCCAAAGGCAACAATGCAATATGGGTTGTTGTGGATCATCTTACAAAGACTGCACACTTCATTGCTATTCGGGAGGATTTCTCTTTGGATAAACTAGCACAAATATATATCAGGGAAGTGGTAAGGCTGAATGGAGTACCACTATCTATTGTGCCTGACCGAGATCCAAGATTTACCTCTATGTTTTGGAAGAGTCTTCAACATGCTCTGAATATTGAACTGAACATCAGTACAGCCTATCATCCTCAAACTGATGGACAATCCGAGAAGACTATCCAAACACTTGAGGATATGTTGAGAGCGTGATCAATGGACTTTAAAGGAGGATGTGATCAACATCATCCTCCGGTTGCGTTCTCTTATAATAACAGTTTCCACTAGAGCATCCAAATGGAACCATATGAAACACTGCATGGGAAATGGTGCAGAATAGCGGCATGTTGGGATGAGGTCGGTGAACGTAAGCTGCTTGGACCAGAAATGGTCAAAGAAATGGTAGAGAATGTGAAAACCATTCAGCAGCATATCAAGTCAAATCAGAGTCGACAGAAGAGTTATGCAGATAATCATTGACGAGACCCTGATTTTAAAGTTGGATACATGGTGTTTCTATGCCTATATCCAGGGAAGAAGGTCATGAGGTTTGGAAAGATAGGGAAGTTAAGTCCAAGGTACATCAGCCCCTTTGAGATTCATGATCGTGTCGGGGTTGTGGCCAATCGACTTGCACTTCCACCTACTATGGCCAAAGTACATGATATCTTTCATGTATCCCTCTTAAGGAAGTACATACCAGACCCTTCACATTTACTCTCTTATGAGGTGGTAAAATTGGAATATGATCTTTCTTATGAGGAGAAACTAGTGAAGATCGTAGATCATAGAGAAAAAGTTCTACGAAATAAGACAATTCCCATCGTCAACGTGTTGTGGTGAAACCACAAGTTTGAAGAAGCGATTAGGGAATCGGATTATATGATGATGCCGAGTTACCCACATTTGTTTTAGTGTTGGAAAAGGAAAATTTCTAGGGCGATGTTTCATAAGGGGGGAATATTGTAACGACTCAAAGTTTCATTAATGGATATCCCACTTGATCTAATTAAATGTCTCATTATGTTTATATAAAACGTCATCTTCTGTGGTTTTATGTTAAAAATTTTGACGGTTTCTAATATAGTCGTTGAATAGTAATCACATTATTATTATAAATATCGAACTTTAACAAATCCAATTTACTCAGACAAAGGAATCGATGGCCTCATCCAGTATAATTGCCCCATACGAAGCCCATTTGTCGAAGCATGGGAAAGAAGTGGCGTATTTGGGCTTCGACCTTGACCAAGCGCAAGCTAAGCTTCATCATGTCATGCTCGAACGGGACCGTCTACGGGAAAAATGGATGTTGATAGAGATTACCACTCGAGCAATGTTAGCTGAGCCACCCCAAGAGTCTATAACCATCGTGCACCTTACACTTAGGTCTTATGCGGTTGTTTCAAGGGGTTATGTAATGAATCACTAGTACTATGTTCATGTACTTTATTTTTTTATATAATAATGAATATAATTTATAGCCATTATTGATACTTTGTAAATAGTTTTTAATGTACAAATAGTGTTTTTAGTTATTATTTAATTAAGAATTATATTTTATTAAATTAAGTTATTTTTGAATTAAATAATTTTTCAATAAAATAATAATAATATTATTAAATTAATTTTTATTAAATATTAATGATCTTATAATTTTATGAATGCAATTATATTTTTTATTAAGGTTTGAAAGCCATTTCTGTCAAAACCCCTGAATTTTCGATAAATGTAGGTTTTTATTTTAAAAGTGAAAATTAACATATTTAAAAAATTATTTAGATAAAATAATTGTTATTTCTAGAATCAGGATGTCGAAATTATCCAACATTGAATATTTCATTATTTTCTGAGACAGTCAAATTTTTGGGTAAAAATTAAATACCGTTTAAATATATAATGTGTTTTATGACATCATAATGAACTAATAGTGATGTAATAAAATACTATAATCTTTATTTTCAGCCAATATATGTTTTACCATTAAAATAATGTGATTTTTGGGTTTTTTGACATACTTTTCAAAGCATTAATGGACCCCTCAAGACTTATTCAACACCATGCCTTTTTAAATTAATTTCTGTGGGAGTGTGACTCACCTCCACATAAGCAACCCAAATATTTTAAGAAGTTCGGACTTTGGCCTTATAAAATATTTTTTTCCACTTCCCTTTTCCAAAAAACAATGGTAAAAAACCATGGGATGGATAGTGGTTTGGAATAATTTATTGTAAGGGGACCCAAACCAAAATTATAAAGAATTCCCACACCTTTCCTATAAAAACCCACCCAATATCCCACTTCCTCCTCACTCAAAGCCATTGGAGTTCGTCCAAACTCTTACCAACCTTCTCTATAATCCTCCCAATGTGCCCCCGGCTCCCAAGAAGCCTCTCACAAGCCTCTCTCTAGCCTTTGGAAGAATACTTCCATGTAAGGGTTTTTTATTCCTTTCTCATTTTTGTCAATTTTCATTAAGTTGTATTGCCCTTTTAATTTAAATTATGAAGGTTGGGGTATTGTTTTTAACCTCCCGCATACTTCCCTATTATTTTTTGAATTATGGGAGACCCCTTTCTCTCTCACTAAATGCCTCCCATGTACACACGTTACTATGCAGAAATTCCGAAGGGAACTTCTCTCTCTTTTTTTACATTCAAGAAATAATTTTGTATCACGAATCTAAATTCCATTACAATTGATGGTACATGTATCTATATGGCCTCCTTACTATCCATTATAGGTAAATATGATGAGGAACCCCTTTCTCTCTCATCAACCATTTTTATGAATTCTTATGTCATGCCGTTACGCTGCCGAAATCGCACCGATTTTTTAAGCCAATGTCATTGTGTAGTTAATACCATGCTCATTTCTCCATCAAGAGTATTCAACTTTATGAACATTTACTTATTGATTTTAATTTTTCATGTATGAATTCCACATTCCTTTATCGTGGAAAAAATGATTGTGTTTTATGAGTCCATGTTTTATAATCCTTTTGGAACACTTGTGCAAAAAATCAAATGTTTAAGAAGGGTGCACCCTTATAGCGCTCCAATGCATTGGGTAAAGTATAATATCATGATATGTCTTGTGAAATGATTGTTGACTCATGACAATTCATGTTCAACAAGGGTTTACTCGTGCTTCATGTTCACTGAGGACTTACTCATGCTCTATGTGCAATGATCCTTGGCTCATGCTAATTCCATGTTAAGTATTGTTGCCACATTTCCATGTTATGATTATCATGATATATCATGCCTTTATGTTCATGATTCTTTTATGCTCTATTGATATTCCAATTGTCTAACATGTATTTAACTCCTCATGTTATTCCATGTATACTCCCTTATTGGGATTTATAGCTCACCTTTTTCTTATGCATGTCCTCCGGTTATCCTATGCAATGCTAAGTATGAGGGAATATAGTGGTCATGTAAAAGAAGTTTTCAATAAAGATGTTGTATTTCATGTTTTATGTTTTTATGTAATGATCCTAATCCCCAAAGAAACTAAACCTCTTGATCTTCTTTGTTGTATCAACTGAAGTTTTATATAATAAATCATGTTTATGTTTGAAATAAAAGCAGGGTTGTCATACTTTCGGGTTTTGAAGGACCATTATGGAAAGAGTCTGGTATGATTTTGGGATGGTAAAAGGATTATTTGGTAAATTTGAATTTTATGGCTATGTGTTGGGATCCTAAGGGATCATTTGGAATTGAAAATATAAAAGTCATATTCGTGTGATGTTTTGGGTAATGCCTTTGGACATGTGAAGTAAAAGGCTAGTTTGGAAATTCTAGCTCTAGTGAATTATTTGTGTTGAATATTAGAAAGGATTGTGTTTTGGAAACCATGTTCCCGTTGGTAGCCATGAAATTTTTTGAAATGTTTTAAATGGTTATATGTTATAATAGCCAGATTGGAACCTTCGATGATATAGTGTGAATATATGATATAAGTATGTATGTATATATTTTTGGGGTACCTCTATAAGGGGATATCCCTTTATGGGATATCATATAGAGTGTCTATTTTGGGGATGGAATGTGTGGCAATGGTCGGTATGGTAAGTCACGCGTGCGAGGGCCTCCCACTTACATAGTATAGTGACACCATGGGTTAGTTGAAATATTTTAGATGAATGAGTAATGGTATCATTCTGTCCCAGATTAGATGGAGTAGTACCTCTTGGAGTTGTATACAAGACAAGAGGGTTGTCCCACAAGTGAGGATAGGTTTGTGCAGATTGTGGGTTATTTACATAGTGTATTAACCATTCGTTGGTTGGTGGTTCCAAACTGAGTACGTATAGGTTGTAGGGTTTGGGAGCAAAGGAAGCACGTGAATGGGTTTACTCAACATCAATTTTTTCCACTAACAATGATCAACCTGAAATCTATCACGATTAAAAAACGTCAGATCATCAGAATATAATGAAGAAAAAAAGGAATGTGGAAAGTCTCAAAACTATTGAGAGGATCATCATATGTTGGATATAATTAATTTAATTAAATGATTTGAATTACCATGATGTAATTCTCTCTCCGTTGAGGTTTCCAATCATGATCGGATGTGATCAACCATTGCATCATAGAGTCCATGTTTTTTCTTCCTCTAGCAGTGGTCCACACACGCTTCACGTATCTCTAGACGTCATCGAAGGGATCATCATGTGCTAGCATGGAAGGGCCTTATCTTGTGATGTCCACCTTGGATTTCCATGAGAGCCACATCCAAATCTCTATCCATGATCCGATAGAGGAGGATCTGTATCATAACTTGAGAGCATTCTTGGAGGAAAATTATTATGTCTTAGCTTGAGAGATTTCTCCAGATCTATTATGCCCACCAATAATGAATTTCTATGCTCATGGGAATAATATAATTGGGATTTTAAATACATTGAATAATAAAATTAATTAATTTCCCAAAATCATTTATTCAATTCATTTAATTCTTTGTAAGACCCCTTATATGATAATAATAGTTGAATATTATTATCACATGACCTGTACCCAGAAAATTAATCTTCATTTTATTTAATTAAATAAATAATAATATTTCTCAAAAATCTGTAAAAACACCATACAGAATGTTTATTAATATACACAGCGTGTACTTCTATTTTTTAATTTTCTTTATTTCCTCCACATCATTTTTCAGAACATGACTTATGATTATTTATTTCTCAAAAAAATATCATTTCATTACTCGCTAATAAGTATATTATTAATCCACTATATATTCTCTTGAATATCTAATGCTGAAATAAATTTTATCATGCGTGATTTAATTATTATTAAACCACAATCAAGAATAATATTTATTCACCTTGTTAAATCAATATTTAACTATGATACATGGACACCCTTAGTGTGTGACTCTCTGGGTCTCTTTCTTAGTGGAATTAGGTAGAGCCTGCCTATTTTCTATGGTTATAATCTCGAAATGTTCCAAGGAACCCATAGAGAGAGAAGTTAACCAGACAATTACATGTCACCACTTATGAACGCTTTCCTTGTAATGTAATCTCTTTGTATTGATATCTCAAATCAAGAGGATTTCATATCAGTGCCATCAACCAACATGCTCAATTATTATTTCTTCGACTTCTTGAGATTCAACTAGCCCATTACACACCATGGACAATAATTTATTTAGTCTATTTCAATTCCATCTATGGGCCTCAGACATCAACTTCTATAATGGGTTAGAAGGGAAAAATCCATTCTCTAATTATCTGTTAGTGCATTATTGCACGTAACACACCCCACATATCATACCTCACTATGAACAGTGTGTCATCATATATTTCATAAATACATCTAACTGTGGGAGATGTAATACCAAATAATAATAATCATAATGTCTAAGGACCGATACACAGTTCTGCAGATAGGAACATCCAATAAAACAATGAAATGACATTTCCTACACGTGGGTCTCATTCTCATTATATTCTCTTGGATAGTACCATGGGATCCCAACATGAAAAGGTGCCTCAAGGATTTATGATTCCTCACCCCTAATGGCCTGCATTATTTGTGCCTCTCAAATAACATCATCTGGATATAGAACATATATTCAAGAATAGTGTTACATAACATCCGGGTTCTCATCATAGTAGTCATCCATTATGACCCTTTGGTAGAACAACAATACTAAAGACATTGTCACATGAATATTCATGATGAATAAAAATCAAGATGTGATAGGTTATTTGTTAATGAAATATTGTCATAAAGTACAAATTTTTTGGTTATCAGCCACTAACTCCAACAGACTCCCACATGGATGATCCAATGTATAAAAACCTTTAACTCATTAGCTCCTACTTGATATTCATGCTTCTGTTGGGATATTACTTTAGTCATGGGTTCTACCAAATTCTCTATGGTGGACACTCTTCTCACTGAAACTCCACCCATTTTATAAAAATCCTTCAAGAGCTGATACATCTAGAGAATATGCTTTGTCCATTGATGTGACCTTGGTTCATTGGGAAGATCCACCACTACAGTATTATCACGATACAATTTTAAATGATATTTACAGTTAGGAACCACATAAAGCTATTGGAAACTGTTATAAATCCACATAGTTTCTTTGGTTGCATCAGAATCCACTATATATTTGGACCATACTATAGAATCGGTGACCATTTTCTTCTTTGAACTCTTCTAGCTCACAGATCCTCCGTTGAGACAGAAAATAAAACCATATTCTAAATTTACATCATTCTGGTCTGTTTGAAAACCAGCATCAGTATACTCTCTGATGACAAGCTTTTCATCTCCTCCATACACAATAGAACATATCCTCATTTCTTCTCAGATACTTAAGGATTGTCTTTACAATAGTCCAGAGTTGTTCTCCTGTATCTTCTTGATATCTTCCTACCATTCCTAGTGCATAGGCAACATCAAGACCAATACAAAACATGACATACTTGATGGATCCTACAACTGAAATATATGGGATCTTACTCATCCAATATTTTTCATTTCGTGTTTGAGGACACATTTTATTAGAAATATGTAGGCCATGTGACACTAGAACCAATCCCCTCGTGGATTTTATTTACAAATTTTTTTTAGTATCTAGACAATGTATATACCCAAACATAGTCCATGCATCCTCTTGGATCTATCACGAATGATCTTGATCCCTAGATTGTAGGATACTTCACCTACGTCTTTAATGGAAAAAAATTTGTTCTTCAAGTCATTAACTGACTATAAGATTGATAAATCATTTCCAATATGTAATATTTCATCAACATGTACTACTTGGATAATGACCACATTCCCATTAAACTGTTTATAAACACTTGGCTGACATTCATTCTTAATAAACCCAAATTCTTTTATGGATTCATCAAATCTAATGTTCTATGACTAGGATGATTTCATTAATCCATAAATTAATTTATGCCACTTGTAAATCCATTGGGATTCACCTAATGTCACAAACCATTCTGTTTGCTTCATATTGACATATTTTTAAAGGTTATCAATAGGGAATTCTTTTTTGACATCCATTTTAAAAATCTCGTAGTCATGGTAGAATGCTATGAAAGGTATGATTCTAATGGATTTAAACATTGAAACTGGTTTGAAGGATTCTTCATAGTCAATTTCATGACGTTATCTGAAACGTTTAGCCACTATCAATGATTTATGGGTTCTATAATGACCATCCATGACTAGAATTCTCTTGAATACCCATTTTCATCTAATTGGATTTACATAAACTTGCCCATCAACTATAACCCAAAAATGGTTAGGATACATGAAATCCATCTCAGAATTCATAACTTCTTTCCATCTTGAAGCTTAACATCTCTCTACTTTTTCCTTTTTGTAGAGAGGTTCATCATTGTCCAACAATAATGATTCCCAATCCTCGGTGACTACGAAACCAAATATCTCTAGTTCCCTTGACTCTATTGATATCCTATGTAGTACATGTGTTTCTGGAACCTCTTCCTCGGGGACATGTGGAACTTGTTATTGTACCAACTCCTATGTATCTTTTTCATCAACTTAATTGATTTAAATCACTCTCCCACTATTCTACTAGAGAAATTGGTCCCTCTCAATATAGATGACTTTTTTGGTAACTGTCACTTTTATGTATGAAGGGTTATATTGGTAATATCCTTTGGTTGGCTTTGGATATCATATAAAGATACATCTTGTGCCCTGGGGGTTTTAGTTTGTTTCTTTATATGGGATTAACAAATTCCTCAATCCACACACATGAGTGTGTGAAAAAATGGGTTTCTTTCAATTCCATTGCTCCATGGGAATTACATTTTCCACCTTTTTTGGTACTTGGTTTTATTTGTATGAGGCATTTTGTAATGAATATCCCCAAAAGTTTAATGGATGATCTGCAAGGCTCATCATCGACCTCACCATGTTCAATAAGGTGTGGTTACACCATTCACTAACTCCATTCTATGGTGCTATATAAGGAATATTGAGTTGAGATAGAATCCCAAACACCCGTAAAAGGTCAATGAATTCATTGTTTAGATATTCTCCACATTGATCTGATCAAGGCCTTTTTATCTACTTTCGAAGCTAATTCATTACTTCATTCTTGAATTCCATTAATTTCTCGAGGTCCTCTGACTTATACCTCATTAATTATATATTTTCATATATACTCAAATAATCAGTAAATGTAATGAATTAATAATATCCACTTTAGCTTCTTTGAGAAATGGTCCACTCACATCTGTGTGGACCAATCCAAGAAGCTTTGTGGCCCTTTCACCCTATCCACTAAATGGTGTCTTGGTAATTTTACCTTATAAACATGAATTAGATATATCAAGTGGTTTTCGATCAGTAGAGTCTAAATAAATCTATTGGAATAGCATTGTCAAGCTCATCTCATTTACATGACAAAGATTGTGATGCAACAAGTGGGTGTTGTATGAGTCATGTCAGTTTTTTCGTTATCAATTTCCAACAATTGGTTTCCATAATTTAATACATACAAACCATTATTTAAATGATACATACCATAACATATGTTATTCTTAAAAACCGTTTTCCAAACATGAATATAAATTTATCCATATCTAAACATTTTTCAGAAATTATATTCCTAGTAACACTAGGCACATAATAAATTTTATTCAAAACCAAAAGCATCCTAGTTAAAAATGAGATATGGTAATCACACGTGGATAACACAACTAGACACGTGTCATTGGAAGCTCGATGATCCACCATTCCTCGGGAAATAATTCTTAATTTACATGGGTACATATTTTGAATATAGATGTGAGCCCCAAAACTGTATCTAAAACACAATGTGTCAAAATGGAATGATTACACTCAATAAAAAACTCTCCATTAATATCCCCACACTTCTGGGTGCATTTCCTCTTCTAGTGACCAAGACCACCACATGAAAAACATAACGTCATCCATTCCTTTCTATTCCTATGGATCTTTCCCTTCATGGAGGGATGATGATCGGTGGCTTCAAATTGTTTATAATGCATTGGCCCCTTTTCCTTGTCCTTTATTTTCATATTCACCTTATGTACTGTGGGTTTTTCACACCCCGTATCCTTATCTACAAAGAGAATTAATGTCAGATGTTCTGAAAGGAATTTCTCATTGTTTCACATATTTTATTTGAGAATAAAAAAGAGATGGTGTTTGGTAATTCTAATAGGATGAGATCTATAAGAAACTCTTCAGAGAACATATTCCCTAATATGTCTAAGCGTTCAAAATAGCCAATAAGCATGTCTAAAAGAGGAACATATTTTACAGAATCATAAATCATAGTTGTGAAGAAAGTGTTAGAAATCTCATACCTCTATTGTCTCACCTTCTCTTAATAAAAACCCTTAAGGTGGGACCTAATTCTATAGGTGTCCTTGTTTTCATGTTTCTTGAATATATCATTGGATATGGCTGATATCATGAAACATTAAACATATGTGGAATCATCCATATTATTAATATAAGGAGACAATTCCTCATTACTATCCTCTATTTCAAGTGAAATAGGAATATGATCTTCCAACACATACAATTTTCTCTTATAGCGAAGGATGAAATGTAAATGCCTCTGCCACTCTTGGAAATTGGTGCTGGTGAGAATTTTATCTGTCCCGAATAATGTACAAAATGGAAATTTTGAAGTAATATTTCTTATTGTTTCTATGAATTAAGATGAGAAAATATTTATTGTGTTATCATGATTAAACTGGGAAAAATAAACAAATTTATACTTATTAGTCTCCCACTATTTTTTTCGAAATACAATAGCCCTCACCATTTACTTCAAAAGATTATGTTGCCTAAATATTCTAGTGTAAAGGAACCATATATCAATTCACATTACCCCATTGAGGTTTCATCAAGAAACTTGAATGATTTTAGGCAGGAATTCCAAATTCCAATTGCATTAACTCGTAGCTCCTTGATCCGATGACTTGACTTCCCAATCCTGAAATCCTTTTATTTTGGGTTTCCTCATCCTTTTCCTCCTGGTCACACCAAGTCCTATTGTGGTAGTCAACCATTGACGTAAACCATGTCATGTCATCCTAAAACATTGAATTAGAATTCCCTGATAATTAAAATCCCTCCAACTTGGGTTAGTTATGTACATTAAACTATAGAAATATTCTATCCAAGATTATGGAAGGCTACACCGACATAATAATTCATTGATAGATTTTATACTTATACATAAATTTCCATTTTATAATATATCAGACAATATTCTTAATATAATGTGCGATGTAATTAAGTGATTAACAATGACAAAGATAATATAACACCTAAGTGGGTATTATTTTTGTTTAATATTGAATGAATTTTTAATTCATTAATTGTGGGATCGCGACCACACACTATAAATAAATAAATCATGAAACTGAATGAAATAAAATAAATTGTATGATCATGACCATGTTATATGGTTAGTTTATCAAAAGGATGATAAAATAACCCAAGACATAGGGGAGAAACACATTGAACATTTTGGGATCATGTTTACAACATTCTACATACCCACCTTTGAATCTCCTTGGATTGGATTCTCCTTGGATCCTAAAATGAGCCACCTCCACCACCTTGGGAGATCCATCTATTACATATGTTTTTTTCAACTACGTTGGTGAGGGGTAAAATAGGGTATTATGTAAAAGAAACCATGGGAACAAAAGCCGCATATATTAATGAGGATAATTCTCACCGACTAGCAATTTTATTTTAAATAAATAAATTCAATGAAACCATCCACATAAAAAGGTCTTAGTCTAGAAAATTATCATTCATACAAGAAACGACATTTACACATTAATAAAGTTATTATTATATGACTAAATGGTACTTGTTTAAGATAAATCACTATCTAATCAATTAATTATCATTAATTAAATGAAACTTTTATCTTATACCATTTTCTTAATTTCCATGAGATTCTCATCCGTCATATTGTTAAATAAATAAATTCATATAAAATTACATTCGTACGTAACTTTTATCTTTGAGGAAACCCATTTAGTTCTTACTCATAACTACCTAATGAGTAGAAATGTACATTACACATATTTTAAATTAAATATATATATATATAACACATATCACATGTTGTGCCTCAACTTTACACATGCACCATGGTACACGACTCAACGGTTTCTATAATATAGAAATAAATTTTAATAAATCTACATATTTGGATTAGTACAAGGTGTGTAGTTCCAACTAAACGGTGTGTAATATGGTTTAATATCCATATAAAGTATACGCTCAGGGAAATTGTGTATATTTTTAATTTGGAAATCATTTAAGTACATGGTGTGTCCAGTGGTCCACATGACGTGTTTTTTATGTGTTACAATATTTCTATCCGGGGAAGTTGTCTACCGGGTATGCGGTCCAACCCTAACTCGAAGGGACTATACATTGTGTCCTATGGTCCATATAGTGTGCAATCCATAAATCACTTTCCACCTGTTCTTGCACAATACATGTCATGACCCGTCCTCGGGGCCCGTGTCGTGACTACCCCAAGCCTGCCTTCCATAGGCCAGGGGCTAGAGACTGGAACTAAAGGCGTAAATCCTGATAACTGGGAAGGCATTGCCTTTATAAAAGTAAAAAAAACTCCACAGATTACAAGTGGAAGAAATATACTAAGTACAAAAGAAAGTGTTGAAAAGTAAATGGGCCAGGATACAAACCCAACTGAAAAGTACAGCTACAACTGATAGAAAGTACAACAGAAAAGACAAACAGCTGGATGAATAGAAGCTTCTCTTGGGTCATCCACCTCGTATCCTACCAGAAGGGTTGGTACAGATAGCGCAGCTCTTGGATCGTCCACCACGGATCCTACCTGAAGGGTAGGTACAGATAGCCTCCATAATTCTCTCACCCATCTACCTCCTCCGAGTATCATCTCGTCATGAAGTCCACCTCCAGATACTGACTCGTCATGAGGTCCACCTCCGGGTACCATCGAGTCCTCGAACACTCGGACTCTGTCAGCGCTGCCCATCATCTGCAACCAACACAACGTGGTGCAGGCATAGCCTGTGAAGGGGTGAGTATACGATACTCAGAAGGGACCCTGATACCCTCAATGTCTCACTAAATCCAAAAAGGATAACCACAAAGAAGGG
Source organism: Viscum album (assembly GCA_963277665.1). Lineage (NCBI taxonomy): Eukaryota > Viridiplantae > Streptophyta > Magnoliopsida > Santalales > Viscaceae > Viscum > Viscum album. Next base: position 607,007,744 of record OY728122.1, read on the forward strand.
TCTCAACAGATAACCATTACATAGGTATAAGCTCATACTTATACCTATGTAATCATGTAACCCAACTCAATTATGAGGAAACACAATGGTTATGAAATCAATGGATAACCACTACCTAGGTAGATTCTCATACATATACCTAAGTTATCATGTGACCCATCTCAATCATGAGGTAAACACAAAAGGTCATAGACTCAGTTCAAACCCGGATTTTCATTATCGAAACCATATCTGATGAAGAGCTCTGTCTATGACGAGTACAGTGATCTTGTAATGACTCTGAGGTACTATTCACTATCCTAAGACTGCTGAGGTACTTCTCCTGTCGAGTACCGCGGGTCTTCCACCTCACAAAGTAATGCTTCTCCGCCATGGGTCTGCCACATCACATAGTAGTGCTCCACCTCATAGCCTATAGAGGTACTCCTCCTGTCGAGTATCGCGGGTCTACCACCTCAAAAAGTATTTCTCCTCCGCCAGTGGGTCTACCACCTCACAAAGTAGTTCTCCCCACTGGGCTATGCAATTCACTCTGAATCAAATCGGACAAGTAGTCATTAGGTCTCAGCCATCAACAAGGTCATCATACTCTTTACGCTTGTCTCCGGGATGGTCCTCTCCAAGAGCTACAGGTCGATACTCAAATTATCACATGTACCACAAATAATTATCTCAAATGACCTCCTCATCATAGGGGTCTCAACGCAACATACGACACGTCAATCAGGTGCCCGGTTAGTGAGTTATTATCCTTTCCGTCCTAGGGGCCCCGTTGGTTTCTTGTACGAACCAACCCGGCCATATCTCAATTGTACCCCAAACTCACATAGGGTATACTCATAGGGAATGTTCCTCAATGTGATCCCCAACGTCGCTGGAAGTTCGTCAAATGGAGGTCTGTCCTGAAAGTTATCGACATTCCCGTTCTAGGGGCCCAGTTGGATTTCGAGTACAATTTAACCCGTCCATATTTCAACTGCATCCAAACCTCCAGTGCAGTAAGCCAAAATCTCTATATCACTAAGAGGAATTCTACATAGTTTACGGCACGTCAATCGGACATTCGGAGCTCATGTTGTTGGCGTTTCTGTTCCGAGGGCTCGGTTGTTTTCGTGTTTTTACAAACCCGACCATACATAATGTTCTCTGAAACCTTGAGTTTAGTACAATGAAATGACTGTCTCGATCCAAGGATCACATCACAAATGATGGTGTGTTGATCAAAGGTCTATATCCCATGTTATGGGTGCTTGAATGGATCTGTCCGAAAATAGGGGGTTCGGGCCTGGTTCGACCCGGCCCAATACCCCCCTGGGATGGCCCGAACCGGGCGACCCAACCCGGGTCTGAGTCCGGCCCATCAGGGCACAGCCCGGCCCAGCCGGAGCGACCCAGCCCAGCGTGGGGGTACCGCCCTGCGCGGGCGGCCCGGCCCGGCACGGGCGGTCCTGCGAGCGCGGGCGCAGTCCGCGTGGCCAGCGAAGAGCAGAGGGGGTGTTGTCCCCCCCCGGTTGACCTAACCGATGTGGCCTAATTGTCTCTCCTCCCCCTAAACCCGGAACGCCTTAGCCGTTCCGGTCCGCCGCGGCTCAGCCACGGAACTCTCCTCCGGCGGCGCGCTGCTGCCGCTTTCTGCGGACCACCGGACACACTATGGTGGTCGGTTTCACCTGTCGTCTTCACCATAGGTCTTTAAAGGTCCCATACTTTACTTCAAAGACCTCAAAACACCATTTCATTTAGTTTCGTCGTTAGCGCCAATCCGCACTTCAATAAACAAGATGCGGAGGGTTGTCGGGCCATGTTTGTTCGGCTCGCACCCTCCGCGTTAGGTGTTATCAAATGGAAAACATTTAAACACATGATTTTAATCATTGACGAGGGTATAATTTATTCAAAATAAATTATACGAACACCCTACAATTAAATACCCACACACGAGAGTATAATTCACATAAACATTATATTCAGAAACCCCCTACCTTGAAATTGATGTCGCACGTCTTTGAGTCGCGGAAGTCGAACGTCATGGTAGTCGGGTGTCACCGAAGAATGATATCAATTCCATCGACGTCAGAAGAAGAAGATGAACATTGTTGTTGGCGTCGGTCTCCACGGTCGGCGTCTCCTTTCTTGTCGTGGAAGAGGAAGTGGATGGGGAATTCCGGGACTGCCAAGTCGATGTCATTCTCCGGAGACGTAGTGTTCTTCAACAAAGGTGATGATGTAGGAAGGAAGATTGTCATTGGCGATGATCATTGTGGTTGGTGACTTCTCCCTTGACGCGTAGGAATAGAAGAGTTTATGGCCGTTCTTTGTCGAGAACGTTTTTCGTCGTTGGATTAATGCTCTCCCTCCTCTACTTCTTCTCCTTAGCACTCCACCAAGAAAAAATAAGCCCCCAAAAATAATATAGTTTTCTCTCTATTATTTTTATGGAACTAAACCCAAGGGTTATCACTAATAAACTGACAACACATAGATTAAATGTAGAGAGATGAATTCAAAAATATTTGAATTAAAAGAATCAATTAATTCACATCATTAATGAGGGAGAGTGGGTGAGTTAAAATTAAAGGGGGAGTTAGAATGTTATGGGGAATTTGAAGTGGTGGGGTTAGTGTGGGACCCACCTCACATTCAACCTCACCTAGGTAGTTAGTAACTAGTGGATTTCTCCTCAACTCCCACACATAGGTTGAAACCAACAAGGCTAGAAATTTAATTGTGTCACAAATTTTATTCACCTTTTAATTTAAAACACAATTTTCATCAACTCATTCTGAGCAAATGCATCTTCGGTAAAGGTCCTATTAAGAAATTACCGGTGTTGTAGTTTCATTGGTGCCCTCAGATTTCTATTCCGAGCACCGGTTCAAAAGTTAGAAAAACTCGCTTGTTCGTTCACTGAATGTACCCGAGCTAATCTTCAGAAATTGATTCTTGGCACACCGGGCCTCAGAATCAGGCACTGTCAGAAACCGCATACACATAAAAATCCAAAGAAATTAATGAAAAAAATTTACATGAAATTTTCGGGTCTTTACATTACTTCCACCTCAGGGCTTTACGTCCCCATAAAGCTATAACACAAACATGGGATAAAAAAGTGGTACTGATCATGCATCTGCACCTTCTGCTCCCATGTGATCACTTGGAGGTTCCTGTACTGCCAGTGAAAGCACACCCGAGGAATCGACCGTCTACGTAGGATCTTCTCCGGTCGATCCTCGATCCCCACCAGAATCTCTGTGAATGTCTCCCTACCATTGACGTCCTACTTCCTGAGGTCGATGATGTGTGAAGGATCATGCACCTTTTGCAAATTAGGTGGAAAGTTCAAGCGTTAAACCACCTCGCCTACCCTAATGTGGTCCTATAATGGTCCGATGAACCTCGGAGATAACTTGTCGCTTCGGCCACATCTCCGTAAACCTCGTCGAGGTGAGACCGGTATAAGGACTTGATCATGATCATCGAACTCTAGAGGCCTCCATATCCGGATTTGAATTGAAACCCAAAAATCCTGCTGCCACGAGGGTATGGTTGGTCAACCCAAGATTGATCAGCCAAAACCTCCTATGAATGCGTTTTTCATGTGCTGCCTAGGGTTTCCTTTTCTCCGACCAAGGAAAAACCATCCCGACGTTGTAGATAGACCACAAATTTTTTGTCTAATACAGTCAATCTGTGTATGAAATGTAGATCCAATCCATACTCAGAAAACATCGTAAGGCCCCGACGCTGCCACCAAGAGATTCCAACCGAAACTCTCGTATCGAGGGTCATACCACATTGTCCGCGTAAGTGTGATTATTGAGTCTCCTCCCAAAGGAATCTATAGAAGTGAGGGTAAAGTCTACAGATTACCGGAGTCTCCAGGTTTGGGACATGATTCTTGGATGGAAGGAATGATTCGTATACAATTCTGCTGTTATAGCACCTAGTAATGGACACAGAATTACCCTTGAATCATTTTTTTAGATCCATTGGGTCACACTCCTTGACCACATGCTGCCGAACTCTCTCCGTTCGCTCCAACTCCCTGAGCCTGGCAGGGACTACAAAGCCAGGTGATAGTAACATGTCGAAAATTACACCACCTCATGCTGCTCTCCTAGCTCTGCTTCCATGTCTACTGCTCTACAGATTTATCTTCCCTTAATATTTCCTCTTTTTGAAACATTCACATTCCCACGTCACTGAGACTAGAACCAGTTTCCCGTTTCCACTGCACTGTGTAGTCTTTATCCACTCCTAGAGGATCTGCACCTTCTTTGCCTACGATCTATAAGATCTGCTAAGATTTATCCATTGCCGAAAAGAGAAACACGATCTCATCCCCTTGATGAACCACTCCCATTTCCTAATACAGTCAATCCTAACATGAATGATACATTCATTCCATGGATGATGTCCTAAGGCCTCGACATTACTACCAAAAGATCCAACCGTCACTCTCGCATCCAAGGGTCGAGTCACACTGACGACATCAGTGTGAGGTCACTGGGTCTCCTCCAGTAGAAGTCTCGAAAGTGAGGGTCAAGTCAACAGTTTAATCTGGGACCTCTCAATATCATCCAAACAAAAGGACATGAAATCAAGTGTGACAAGGATATGTGTCTTTTATTATTGCATCTCATTGTACAAAGACAATAATACAACAGAAACATGGCACTAAAATTACCAAGAACAAAAGGAATACACTTGTTCCGCTCCTGTCCACCTGCTTCCGGAGCTCTACTGCCTTGTCCACCGCTCGACTTTTGCTCAAGCACCCTCCACTGCTTCTATATCGGTGGCTCCTCCAATGCCTTTGGATCAACTGTGCGAGGAGCCGGACAGTCACGTTCCATGTGACCCTTCCTGCCATAGGATAAACGCTATCCGTTTCTGGTTCGCCTGGATCTAACCCCACCCCTGGGAGCCCCGAACTACCGATCCTATAACCCTAGATCGCCCATTGCTGGTCTGGTCGTCTTGGACCCCTGCATCATCTGTCTACTGCCCACGGATGACTCGGCTACTGATCGAAAATCCTGCGGAAAAGGCATTAACTCTTGAACATGATCGGGTTGTAGAGACACTGGTACAAACTCCACCCTGAAAAAGGTCTCGAAGTCTCCACATGTGAAGGTCATGTCATTGAAAAACTGGGGCATCCGGCTCCACCATCTGCCTGCTGCTTCCTGGAGGAGGATGGCAGAAAATATCACCATGAAGTCCACTGGTGTACCTACTATCATGAAAACTCTCACCATAGCCTCCATCCAATCCTTATCCGCCTGTGGGTCCATCTATCCCTGGAACCTGGGTGGCCTCTAGTGCTGGAACTGATGCAGTGCGCTCAAGAGGCATGCATCGCCTGCTGCTGGGGATGGTGTCATCGGTGGCCCAAAGTATGGTAGTACCGCTGGTGCCTCAACTGTAAGAGGGCCCTGTACCGAAGCCTTATCACTCGACATGATGTCAGTATGCACATCCCTCTGGGCTCTAGTAGGTCATACATGATAAGGCATCCAGAATGAAACAGACGTGACACAATCAAACGATTTATACCAGGTGAGATGACCTTGTTTGTGCTGTTTTAAGAGAAAACCATTGAAAACACACACACAATTAATGTTTTCGTGCACTGAGTCGAAAATAAGAATTCAAGGTCCTGGTGTATGAATACGTCGGCCGCCCGCACCAACACCAGACTCACTGAAATGAAAACCACACTCGGTACCCTAAACCTAATTGCATCACAAAAAAGAAATATCATAGTTATAAGTTCTACAGTAGAACCGAATACATTGATACCAATTTGTCATGACCCATCCTCGAGGCTTGTGTTGTGACTACCCTATGACTGCATTCCATAGGTCAGGGGTTGGAGACAAGCACTAAAGGCGTAAATCTGTATAACTGGGAAGGCATTGCCTTTATAAAAGTAAACATAACTCTACAGAGTACAAGTGGATGTAATACACTAAGTACAAAATAAAGTGCTGAAATGTAAATGGGCCAGGATACAAACCCAACTAAAAAGTACAACTACAACTGAACGAAAGTACAATAGAAAAGACAAACCGCTGGAAGAACAGAAGCAACTCTTGGGTCGTCCACCTCGGATCCTACCTGAAGGGTGGGTACAGATAGTGCAGCTCCTGGATCATCCACCACGGATTCTACCTGAAGGGTAGGTACATATATCCTCCACAACGCTCTCTCCCGTCTACCTCCTCTGAGTATCATCTTGTTGTGAAGTCCACATCTAGATACTAACTCGTTGTGTGGTCCACCTCCAGGTACCGTCCATTACTCAAACACTCGGCCTCTGTCAGCGATGCATGTCGTCTGCATCCAACACAATGCGGTGTAGTCATAGCCCATGTAGGGGTGAGTATACGATACTCAGTAGGGACCTCGAGACCCTCATGGTCTCTCTAAATCCAACTAGGATAACCACAAAGAAGGATCTCAACAGATAACCTTTACATAGGTAAAAGCTACTACTTATACCTAAGTTATCAAATAACCCAACTCAATCATGAGGAAACACAAAGGTTATGAAATCAACGGATAACCACTACCTAGGTATATTCCCATACATATACCTAAGTTATCAAGAGACCCATCTCAATCATGAGGTAAACACAAAGTTCATAGACTCAGCTCAAACCAGGGTATTCATTATTGAAACCATAACTGCTGAAGAGCTCCGTCTCTGACGAGTACAGTGATCCTATCACGACTCTGAGGTACTACTCACTAACCTATGACATCTAAGGTACTCCTCATATTGATTACCGCAGTTCTGCCACCTCACAAAGTAGTTCCCCTCCTCCATGTGTCTGCCACCTCACACAGCAGCGCACCACCTCATAACCTATAGAGGTACTCCTCCTGTCGAGCACCATGGGTCTGACACCTCACAAGGTAGTGCTCATCTGCCATGGGTCTGCCACCTCACAAAGCAGTGCTCCTCACAGGGCTATGCAAGTCACTCCGAATCAAATCGGACAAGTAGTCATCAGGTCTCAGCCAGCTACAAGGTAACCGTACTCTGTACGCTCATCTCCGGGAGGGTCCGGTCAAAGAGTTATAGGTTGATAACCCATGTATCACAAGTTCCACGAATAAGTATCACAAAGGACCACCTCTTCATAGGGGTCTCAACACAACAGAAGGCGCATCAATCAGGCACCTGGTCTGTGAGTTATTAGCCATTTCGTCCCAGGGGCCCAGTTAGTTTTATGTACAAACCAACCCGGATGTATCTCAACTGTACCCCGAAGTCAGGGTATACGCATAGGTACAGTTCCTCAACGTGATCACCAACGCCGCTGAAGGTTCATCAAATGGACGCCCGGTCTGAAAGTTATCGACCTTCCGTTCAAGTGGCCCGGTTGGATTTCGGGTACAATCCAACATGTACATACTCCACCTGCATCTTAACATCGAGTGGAGTAAGCCAAAATGTCTATCTCACTAACAGGAATCCTAAAAAGTTGACGGCACGTCAATCTGTCATCCAGATCTCATGTTATAGGCGTTTCCGCTCTGAGGGCCCGGTTGGTTTCGTGTTCGAACCAACCCGGCCATACCCATATTTCTCAGAAACCATGAGTGTAATATACCGAAACGACTGCCTCATTCCAAATATCGTATCGCAATTGACGGTGCGTTGATCGGTGGTCTGTATAACATGTTATGTGCGTTTGAATGGATCTGTATGAAAATAGTGGTTCGGGCCTGTTCCGGCCCGCCCCGATACCCCCCCCCCCCCGGGTCGGCCCGAACCGGGACGTCCCGACCCGAGTCTGGGTATGGCCCATTAGGGAGAGACCTGGCCCGGCCCAACGCGGGGGTCCGGCCCCGCGTGGGCGGCCCAGACCAACACGGGAGGTCTGGCCCGGCGTGGCCGGTCCGGCTGGCACGGGCGTGGCCCGCGTTGCCAGCAAAGAGTAGAGGGGGGTGATTCCCCCCCTAGTTGACTGAAACGGCGTGGCATAATTGCCACGCCTCCCCCTAAAACTGGAACGACATAGTCGTTTCAGTCCGCCATGTCTCAGCCACGGCGGTCTCCTCCGGCGGCGCGCTGCCGCCGCTTTCTGTGGACCGCCGGACGCGCTCTGGTGGACCGTTTCGCCCGCCGTCTTCGCCAGAGGTCTTTATGTAATGACCCAAAATTTTGAATAAATCTTGTTTCCTAATTTTATGGGTTATTTTATTTTGTATACGCAATAAAACTATTACATTTGATAACATGAGTATAATTAAAATGAGACTGTTGGGTTTTGACTGTTATATGATCGTTGGTCATTATGACCGCTGGAAACTAAACGTTTTGAATATTGTCTCTAAATACAAGTTATCTAGGTTAATTAATATATAAATAAGATTCGATGGCATCACCCAGTAGTCTTGGACCGATTGAAGCCCATCTAAAAGAACTTGGGATGGAGATAGCACCACTGGGCTTTTCTCTGGACCAAACCCAAGCTGAACTTCATCGTGTGAAGCTAGAACGGAATCGCCTTTGTGAGAAGTTAAAACTGATAGAAATTACTACTCGTGCGATGTTAGTCGATCTGCCCTCAGATTCTATCATCTTAGCTCACCTTACACTTAGGTCCTATGCTGGGGTTATAAGAGGTTATGTAAGGAGACTTTAACTACCTTGTGTAATCCATTGTTTTAAATAAAAACTAGGACTTCTTATTGTGATGAAGTTTATGAAATTTCAAATGACCGGATAAATATAGTATGGATATTTTTGATGAATTTTAGAAAAAGGATATTTTAAATATGATTATGTTAAACTTAAATAATAAAAAATGTGTAATGATCTTCAAAAAATGGTCTTCTACAATTATGTTCAGTACGAAATTTAGAGTCTAATTATATCAACTAGATTTTTGATGAATAATAAATTATGAATAGTGATTTTATGCTTAAAATTAGTAATGTGACCAAATGGATTAGTAATCTAACTTAAATAATGTATTAATATAATTTATACACCTTGATTAAGTAATGTGATTTAATAAAATTGGTAAATAACGGTTTCATAAATATTTAGTCAAGTTTTAGTTTTTCGGGTGAATAGAGTTTTTTAATTATAAAATATATTAAAAATATTTAGAAAATTATTTTTATAAAATGGACTTTATTTTCGAACTCAAAACATCGATATTATGTTATGGTAATTTTTGAGGTTTTTTCTGAAAAAAATGAATTTTCGGTGAATAGTTTATTTATTTAAAAATTAAATTAAAAATATTTAGAAAATAATTTTTATAAAATGGAGTTCATATTTGTAATCATAGCATCAATATTTGGTTAAGGTGAAATTTTGGGATTTTTCTGAGAAATATGAATTTTCAATGAATAGTAAAAATGCACTTTTAGGGTTTCGGTACGTTTAATGACATCATAACTGTGTCATGATGATTTCATGGGATATTTTAATGGTTTTCTGACCAAAGGTGATGAATTATTGTATTGTGGGCCCCATTTGGCCTAACTCCATGGGAAATACCATGGGAGAGCCCATGGTTTTGAGAAAACCACTTGTGAGGTGTCCCTTGAAATTATTAAAGTATCACCTCACCTTCCCTATAAATACCCTCCCTTTACTCCTTTATTTTTGACTCCCAACTCTTCCCCAACGAAGATATGGTCTCATTACCTCCCAAGGAGTCCTCCCAAGGTTCCCCAAGCCCTCAAGGTCCAAACCATTGAGTTTTAAGAGTTACGTTTTAAGGTAAGGGATCTGACCTCTCTATTTCTTTTCAAGTAATCTCATTCATGTTATTTCTTTTATGATCCATGCTCTTATGTTGAAGGATGTTCTTTTATATTCATCTTACTTCCCTTTTCATGTTAATATTATTATATACCCCATATTTCTCTCATCATTTCATTTTAAGAATGTTAAAGTGGCGTCGTTAGGCTGCCGAATTTTCAAGGGATTATATCACCCTTCTCGTTTTCAAGATCTATTTTAATGTCAAGTCTTTCATGTTACTTTTTATTATGTTGGGGTATGATCTATAAATATATCAAACTGATATTCTATGTTCATATGATTAGACACCCTATTTGATCTCGTCAATTCATTTTTATTGATGTTTAAGTGATGTCGCTATGCTGCAGAATTTTCATGAGAGAAATCATATTATTGTCTTCCTGACATGTTTTTAATTTTAAATGGTATTTCCTTAAAATTTCATTACCCTGATTCATATCCTATATATTCTGAACCACTACTATTTTATGGGTCATTTGTGATTGTTTGACCCTTTTCCCTCTCTTTTCAATGTTTTCTTAAACCTCGTAACATAGTCGTTATGCTGCAGAATTTCCGTCTCAAAATGTCTCTCTCTTATTCTCAAATTCATTTATTTAATTAAGTTAATAATCAAATCACATTCTTCTAAATGTGTATTCACATATATAACAAAATTTTCTATTTTAATTCTGGGATATACATACACAAAACCCGCTTTCCTTTTTCGTGGGTTTAAAGTGACATAAATATCATCTCTTTAAAGTAGTTTTTAAAACATTATGATTATGAAAGGAAAACCATTTATTTTATGCTATATGGGTTGTTTATGAAATGTTTGATGATGATATATGTGGTTCACATGATAATAAAGACAAATTTAAGGGTGCTCCCTGATAGCGCTCCAATGCATTGGGTAAAGACTTAATCTCTAAAGATGACCATTTAGACTAATACCTTGGTGAATAAGCTTGGTAATTTTTATTGACACCTTGGAGATTGACCTTGGTGAATCAGAAATTATTTTCTTTGTAAAATTTTATAGCCACATCTTCATGTTATGAAAGTGGTTATTTTTATTATGATATTCCTCATGATTTCTTTCTGATTCCATAAAAAAATTTCCATGACTTTATTGATGTTTCATATGTTCACATATTAAATGTTTCCCTTGTTTCCCTTACTGGGCCTTTTTCTCACCCTTTCCTTTGATGTATGCTCCTAGGTTATGAGATGCTACAATGAACGTAGGATGAACAAATGATGAAGCCTTTCAAGTGTTTAAGAAGAATTTCATTTTCTCATGTAATAAGTTCCTGGTTTCCAGGACAATAATCCTTAAAGATCCTCGGTTTTGTAAAATATAATGAAAAGTTATGTTATGAAAAGGCGGGATGCTATAGTTGTTATAAAAGGATGGTTTAGTTCTTTGTGGAAATTAGGATATGAAAAATTTAGGAAGAATACTATAGAAATGTTTAAATTTAGGAAATCTTCCCGGTATTTTGGTGAGTATTGAGTAAGTGGTTTGCATGAAAATACATCCCTCCCTGGATACGATCAGGGATAGATGGCTCTAGAATAGATTTACATTGGGGTAAAACCCAAAAAATTGGATTTGAGCTAGACTCTAATGGGAACTGGTACACGAAAATGGGCCTTGCTACACTCTTGGTTATGACCCTCCCAGGGGATATGGTTTGGTAAATTCATAAACTTAGTATGAACCATTATTAAACAAAAAAAGATAAAATAAAATAAAGATTCACATAAGAATATATGATCATGGATAACCTAGATTAGATCCTAGGGGATCACATGTTAGGGTATACTTTCCTTCTACAAGTTTATACTTCTATGCTTAAAGATTACTTTTAATGATTATGGGAAAAGTATTCATTCCCCTAATTATACTTTCTTTTCTTAGTTAATGGAGGGAAATGGATGAACATGTCCCAACAACCAATGTGATAGGAAATTTGATGATTACTCTATTGATGCGACATTGATGACAAAAGATCAAGTTGAACATATTGTCATTATTCAAAACCAGCTATCAAAAATCATAATTAATAATTCGTACCTAGTTGAATGCCCAAATTCATCAAGGAAGAAGAAGACAAAGTCTCAAGGATGTTCATCTAATAAAGTTGATAAGGGAAAGAAGATAGAATTTCCTTTGTGAAAAAAGTGTGGAAAGGGGCACCAAGGAGAATGTCACAAAGGAACTGAGAGAATTTTTAAGTGTGGGATGATAGGGAATAAAGTAGCCAATTGATTTTAAAAATTGATAATTTGATGAATGGAGATATGGTTCGATCTAATGTGACTTCTACATTTAGATGTCGTAAATGTGGAAAAGTTAGAAATTAACCAAGGCAATGATCTCTTGGAATGGGTGAGATGCATGATGAGCATGAACAATCTTCGAGGACAAGGGAATAATGCACGTCCTATGCTGAGATGCATCATGATGACTGAAGTACATGTAACTTTTTCACAATAATTGTCTATGTCATGATGTATTTTAGTTTTTTCTCTATGAACATATCTTTTATGTTTTCTAAGAACATCTAGTCACTACCTAAGATGATTTTATATCATTATGGAAAACATCTATTGATATGTACCACATGATGATGTAGTAAAGTTGTTCTTCTACAAAAAGGGTTATTAAGGGATCAAAAGATGATTATTATTTTGGAAGACATTACCTATTTTGCGAACCCTATTTGATCGACGTAAATATATTACTACGGTATTTTCTTTGAGGAGTAGAGGATGAATTATATTTTGAAGTATCGATGAAATTAAGGCGGACTTATAGTAATTTAGGTTATATATGGAAATTATTAACCTATCATGGGGAAAATATGTTTAGGTTAGATACTTTTGTTATAAGATGTTAGGGGTGGTTGATGTTGTTTAGAGATGAATGACGGCGTTTATTTTAGAAGACTATAATATCAAATCCTTCTTGTATTTGGGTTTCAATCTTAGTTTGGATTATTTAGATGAATTTTAAGGATAGTGATTTATGGAATGGTCTATGATGAACATTGAGTAGTACCATGTAACTTTGAAGATTTAAAAGTAGTTTCCCTTCATATGGTATTTTTTCTTTTTGAAGAGTTGCTTTATCTTACCCTTTCTGTTTTTGGGATTATGTATAAAGATAGAAGAAATTGATAGTTAATCTTTTGAGGATTATTTGACTCTCAAGAAGATGATTCCTGTGTTTTGATAATATAAAGTGTTTTTTAATGCTCATCGTTTGGAGAAAGGTTTCGGTAAAAACTTCTTAAAGGATGAAACTCTACCTGAAGGTAGGTATATTTCCTTTTGTTTTATTCTTGTTAGTAAATGAATTCAAAAATGTTTTCTGTTAACGTTTCCTACTGGAAAATAAAATACCATTTAACCCCTCATATGTTTTTGATTTTTTTGTTGTTAACTTTCTCATAATAATGTTTTCTATCACTCCCCCTCAGAATGTGACCCTTTGTTTTCTCCTACATGTCCATGTTTTCCTACATGGAATCCTAGTATGGGTTAACGTGGGTGACCTTTTTACATCCCATTATTTCTTTTAATGTAATAGTGTTACTGAATCTTTTTCTGATGTGGGACTTTCAGTGAAATTTCCAATCCCAAATTTAAAAATTGCGGGGACACAATTTCATAAGGGGGGAAGATTTTAACGACCCAATATTTTGAATAAATCTTGTTTCCAAATTTTGTCTGTCATTTTATTTTTTATACTGAACAAAACAGTTTAATTTGATAACATGAGTATAATTAAAATTATAATATTGGGTTTTGACTTTTATATGATCGTTGGTCAATATGACCACTGGAAACTAAACATTTTGAATATTGTCTCTAAATACAAGTGATCATGATTAATTAATATAGAAAGAAGTTTTGATGGCCTCACCCAGTAGTCTTGGACCGATCGAAGCCCATCTAACAGAACATATAAAGGAGGTAGCACCACTGGGCTTTGCTCTGGACCAAACCCAAGATGAACTTAATCATGTGAAGCTGGAATAGAATCTACTTCACGAGAAGTTAAAACTGATAGAAATTACTACTCGTGCGATGTTAGTCGAGCCACCCTTAGATTCTCTCACCTTAGCACACCTTACACTTAGGTCCTATGTGAGGGTTATAAGGGGTTATGTAAGGAGACTGTAACTGCCTTGTGTAATCCTTTATTTTAAATAAAAATTGGGATTTCTTCTTATGATGATGTTTATGAATTTTCAAATGACTGGATAAATAGAGTATGCATATTTTTTATGAGTTTTAGAAAGAGGATATTTTAAAAATGTTTATGTAAACCATATATAATTAAAAATTTGTAATGATTTTCAAAAAATGGTCTTCTATAATTATGTTCAGTACGAAATTTAGAGTCTAATAAGATCAACATGATTTTCCATGAATAGTAAATTATAAATAGTGATTTTATGCTTAGGATTAGTAATGTGAACAAATGGATTAGTAATCTCACTTAAAAAAGTATTAATATAATTTAGACACCATGATTAAGTAATGTGATTCAATAAAATGGGTAAATAACGATTTCATAAATATTTAGTCAAGTATTAGTTTTTCGAGTGAATAATGTTTTTTTAAATAAAAAATAAAATAAAAATATTTATAAAATTATTTTTATAAAATGGGCTTTAATTTGGAACTCAGAGCATCGATATTAGGTTATGGTAATTTTTGGGGTTTTTTCTGAAAAAAATGAATTTTTGGTGAATAGTGTATTTATTTAAAAATTTAATTAAAAATATTTAGAAAATTATTTTTATAAAATGGAGTTCATATTTTTAATCCGATAATCAATATTTGGTTAAGGTGGAATTTTAGGATTTTTTTAAGAAAGATGAATTTTTAGTGAATAGTAAAAATGCAGTTTTAGGGTTTCGGTATGTTTAATGACATCATAACTGTGTCATGATGATGTCATAAGATAATTTAAGGTTTGGCTGTCCAATGGTAATGAAATATTGTATTGGGGTCCCCATGTGGCCTAACTCCATTAGAAATACCATGGGAGAGCCCATGGTTTTGATGAAATCCACTTGTGAGGTGTCCCTTGAAATTATTAAAGTATCACCTCACCTTCCTTATAAATACCCACCCATTCCTCCTTTATTTTTCACTCCATACACTTCCACAACGATGTTGTGGTCTCATTGCCTCCCAAGGAGTCCTCCCAAAGTGCCCCCAAGCCCTCATGGTACAAACCATTGTGTTTTAAGAGTTACGTTTTAAAGTAATGGATCCGACCTCTCTCTTTCTTTTCAAGTAATCTCTTTCATGTCATTTATTTTATGCTCCATGCTCTTATGTTGAAGGATGTTCTTTTATATTCATATTACTACCCTTTTCATGTTCATATTATGAGAGAACCCCTCTTGCTCTCATCATTTCATTTTAAGAATTTTAAAGTGGCGTTGTTAGGCTGCCGAATTTTTAAGGGATTCTTTCACCATTCTCATTTTCAAGATCTATTTTCATGTCAAGTCTTTAATGTTACTTTTTATTATGTTGCAGTATGATCTCTAAATCTATCATACTGATATTTTTTTTTCATATGATGATATACCCTATTTGATCTTGTCATTTCATTTTTATTGAAGTTTAACTGACGTCGTTTGGCTGCCGAATTTTCATAAGAGAAATCTTATTTTTGTCTTCCTTACATGTTTTTCATTTCAAATGGTATGTCCTTAAAATTACATTTCCATGATTCATATCCTTTATATTCTGTCCCTATACTATTTTATGGGTCATTTATAATTGTTTGACCCATGTCCCCTCTCTTTTAAGTGTTTTCTAAAACCTCGTAACGTAGCCGTTATGCTGAAGAATTTCCGTCTCAAAATGTCTCTCTCTTATTCTCATATTCATTTATTTAATTAAGTGAATACTAAATTATCTTTCTTCTAAAGGGGTATTCACATATATACCAAAATGTTCTATTTTAATTCTTGGATTTACATACACGAAACTCGCTTTCCTTTTTCGTGGGTTTAAAGTGACATAAAGATCATGTCTTTAAAGCAGTTTTGAAAACGTTATTATTATGAAAGTAAACCATTTATTTTATTATATATGGGGTTTTTATGAAATGTTTGATGATGATATATGTGTAACACATGATAATAAATACAAATTTAAGGGAACACCCAGATAGCGCTCCAATGCATTGTGTAAAGACTTAATCTCTAGATATGACCATTTAGACTGATACCTTGGTGAATAACCTTGGTAATTATTATTGACACCTTGGGGATGGACCTTGGTGAAACAGAAGTGATTGTCTTTGTAAAAAGTTTTAGCCACATCATCATGTTAGTAAATATGTTATTTTTATTATGAAATGCCTCATGATTTCTTTCTCATGCCTTAATGTTTTTTTCATGACTTTATTGATGTATCTCATGTTCACATGTTAAATGTTTCTCTTGTTTCCCTTACTGGGACTTTTTCTCACCCTTTCCTTGATGTATGCTCCAAGGTTATGAGATGTTGTAATGAACTTAGGACGAACAAATGAAGAATCCTTTCAAGTGTTTAAGAAGAATGTTTTTTTCTCATGTAATAAGATCCTGGCTTCCAAGACACTAAACCTTAAAGATCCTTGGTTTTGTAAAATATAATGAAAAGTTATGTTATAAAACGGTGGGATGCTATACTTTACGAGTCCAATACTTTACTGTGAAGACCTCAAAACACCATTGCGGCCCGTTTCGTCATTGCAGCCAATTTGCACTTCAATAAACATACTGTGGAGGGTTGTCGGGCTGTGTTTGTTCAGCCTGCGCCCTCCGCATTAGGGGTTATCAAATGGAAAACATTTAAACACATGCTTTTAATCATTGAAGAGGGTATAATTTATTCAAAATAAATTATACGAACACCCTACAATTAAATACCCATATACGAGGGTATAATTCACATAAACATTATATTCGAAAACTGCCTACCTTGAAATTGATGTCGCACGTCGTCGAGTCGCGGAAGTCGAACGTCGTGGTAGTCGGGTGTCGCGGAAGAACGATATCGATTCCGTCGACTTCAGAAAATGAAGAAGAAGATTTTTGTTGGCATCGGTCTCCACGGTCGGCGTCTCCTTCCTGGCCGCGGAGGAGGAAGTGGATGGAGAATTCCGGGACCGCCAAGTCGATGTCCTTCTTCGGAGACGTAGCATTCTTCAACGAAGGAGATGAAGTAGGAAGGCACGTTGTCATTGTAGATGATCACCACGGTCGTCAACTTCTCCCATGACGTGGAGGAAGAGAAGAGTTGATGGTCGTTCTTCATCGAGAACGTTCATTGTTGTTGGAGGAAAGCTCTCCATCCTCTCCTTCTCCTCCTTAGATCTCCACCAAGAAAAAATAAACCCCCCAAAATAAAAGAGTTTTCTATCTATTATTTTTATGGCAGTAAACCCAAGGGTTATCACTCATAAAATGACAACACATAGATTAAATGTGGAGAGATGAATTCCAAAAGATTTGAATTAAAAGAATCAATTAACTCACTTCATTAATGAGGGATAGTGGGTGAGTTACAAATTAAAGAGGGAGTTAGGGAGTTATGGGGACTGTGAAGGGGTGGGGTTCGTATGAGCCCCACCTCACATTCAACCTCACGTAGGTAATTAGTAACTAGTGGTTGTATCCCCAAATCCCACACATAGGTTAAAACCATCTAGGCTACAAATAAAATTGAATCACAAAATTTATTCACCTTTTTAATTAAACCACAATTTTTAACAACTCCTTCTGAAAAAACACATCTTCGGTAAATGTCCTCTTAAGAAATTACCGGGGATGCAGTTTCATCGGTGCCCTTAGATTTCTATTTCGAGCACTAGTTCAAATGTTAGAACAACCTGCTCATTCGTTCACTGAACGTACCCGAGGTAAAATTCGGAAATTGATTCTGGGCACAACGGGCCTCGGAATAAGGCACCGTCAGAAACCGAATACTCGTAAAATTCCAAATAAATTAAGAAAAAAAATTTCCTTGAAATTTCCGGTTCTTTACAATACACATAGTCATTTAAGACTTAGAGAAACTCCAATGACACATTTTTTTTGGTAGACCGGTCTGCGGCATTGAATCATGACTATAGGTTGTGTACTGCTGAATACACACTATGTGTTCTGGGGCTGTATAGCTAGGATCCATGTGACCTCCGAATGAGATCTTCTATTTTATTTTAATGAAAATTAAAAGAAAAATATATTTTCTATAAGGTGAATGAGAAACGAAAGAGCAGAAACATAACTTGAGATTTATATTTTCTTAAATATCAATATAAATTAATTCAACTAAATTATTAATTGCAGAAATCATCAAAGGAAAACTAAATAATTATAATCAATGATATGATCACTTTGATACGACATGAAGGTTCCGAGCCCAACCGAAGTCTGTGAATGGTAGTACACAGTATTAATTTTTTCCATTAACTACATTCAATCTATGATCAGTCATGATAATAAAATTATAGATCATCAGTATAAAATGAAAAACAAAAGGATAGAGGGAAGTATAGAAACCATAGAAATTATCATCACATATAGGTAAAAGTTATAGTAATTAATACACAATAATTACATTGATGGAATACTCTCCTTATTTATGTTTTAGGTCGCGATCTAATGTGATCTATCATTGTGTTAGAGAATCCATGTGTGGGTTTCCTATAGTAGTGATCCACACATACTACACATATCTCTGGATGTTTCCAAAGGGAACTCTAGGTGTTGGCGTGGAACATCTTTTTCATGTGATGTCTTCCTTCGATCGCAATGAGAGCTGCATCCAAAGCACTCACCTTAATATGGTGGAGGAGGATATCTCTTGTAACATGAGGTAATTATTAGATGTAAAGTATTTTATCTTAGCTTGGGATATATCCCATGATCCATTGTGCACAACCACATAGAATATTTGGGCACATGAGAACAATATAATTGGTGTTTTATTTTCTTAGATTAAAAAACTGAATTAATTACCTAAAAGAATATATTCATTTCATTTATTTCATTATAAGACACCATGTATAATAATAATAGTTGACAATTATTATAAGTTTATAAGAACCTAGTCAATTACACCTAATATTATTTACATTATTAAAAAATATTATTTCTCAAAAATCCCCAGATAGACAACAGGGTGTGTGTATTAATATACATTGTGCGTAGTTTTGATTTTCCATTTTCTTTATTTCCTCCACCACATTTATTAGACATTAGATAATGACTATTTATTTATCAAATAAATATCACTCAATTACTTGAAAATAAATATAATATTTTTCATACATTATATTCTTTTGAATAACTAATGTGGAAATAAATTTGATCAGGCATCCTTAAAAAATTATTTAACCAGAACGAGGAATAATATTTATTCCCCTTTTTAATGAATACATAACTAAGATACTTGGACACACATAGTCTGTGACCCTCTAGGCCTCTTTCTCAATGAAATTAGGTAGATCCTGCCTAATTTCCAAGGAATGTATCTTGCAACATGCCATGGAACCCATAGAGAGAAAAGTTAATGCCACAAAAACATGTAACCTTTAACGACTGCTTACCATGTAATTTAATTTTATCCCTTGGTCTCAATATCTTGAATCAAGATGAATGAATTCTAGAGCCATCTACCCACTTCCTCAAATATTCTTTATTTGAAATCCTATAATAGAACTCGCCCATTCCTCACCTTGGCCATGGATTTTTTAGGCTATATCAATTCCATCAAATGTCCTAGAATATCAACATTCATTATAGTATATAAGGGAAAATATTTTATCACATTGTCTATTAATATAGTATTACTCATGATACAACCATCAAACCCTACCTCGCTATGAACAATGTTTTGTCATATTTTTCATCAATACATCAATGTTTGTGAGTTTTAATACCCATTAATAATAATCATAATTTCCATGGAACAATATACAAGTCCATTGATAATAACATCAAATGGCACTATGAAATGTGGATATCATACTGGTGGGTCTTGTTATAATAAAATCCTCCTGGATATTACAATAGGTGCACACCATGAGAAGATGCCTAAATGTTTTATGATACCTAACCATTGATGGATTATATTATTTTTCTCCCGCAAATAAAATCACCTTTAAATAGAATATATATTTATTAATAGTGTTATAACACTTCCGAGTTCTCATATTAGCAGGGATCTCCTATGACCCTTTAGTGAAACAGTTTTCCTTACGACATTATAACATGAATTGTCACGTAGAAGAATAATGAAGATGTCATAAGCTATTTATTAATAAAATTATATCATAAAGTATAAAGTAGTTGGTTCAAGTCCACCAACTCCAACCTAGGGGTCATCTAGGAATTTTTAGGATCTCCCATGGTTAATGTTTTTATCAACTTGTATACATCTATTTTTTCATCATTTTTCAACATCCATTATTTATTTATTTACATCCCATACTTGTTGATGGCTTGGATTATGGTTTTGAAATGGTAATATAGTGTTGAAAATAAAGGTGTAGCATGAGTTGTCTTTTAAAAATGGAAAAATAATGTTTTTTAATGAACAGTGACAACTCTATTTTATCTTTTCGAACAATATTTTAAACTATTTTTCTTGGATTTTTTTAGAAATGAAATACTTGGATTCAGAGGTTTATTCTAACTTTCCAACTAATAATTTTGATTTTCATGCCTATTTTTTAACTCTCCTGTAGTAGTTTCATTTTTTGTTTTGGATTTACAAGTTCTCTTTCTCATGATACAGTCGAATTAATCTTATTGTCTGAGGAGAACAAGTGGTCACATGGAGATTTTAATGATAGTTATTTAGTTTTATTTGTTTTAATTTATGTTTTCATTCAATATGTGTATTAGTATTTTTTAATTGAATCATTTGTTAATTTATTTATGATTTGGTTTTTGGTTTTTCTTTCCTGTTCAATATTTATTTATGTGGAAACATTTTTTTATTAAATCATTATAACATTTTATTAATTCCTGAAACTAGTTGTCATCCTGTGAGGATCTGGAACGCCACTTGAGAAATGATGTATACAGGCTCCACTGACCAGTTAAGGGTCGACCTAGGTTGGTTCACGACATTAAATATTTGACATCATATTTTTAATGGTACCATGAAAAGTGACTTTGTATAACGATAAAAATTTTGGAAAAAAAATGGTCAATGGAAATATATGACTTAATATTTTTGTGATGATGAGATATTGATGGTGCATAAAGTGTTGATTCATATGGATTGAGTAAATTGGATAAAATTAGATAACATGGAAATGATTCTAAAGTGTTTAATAATAAACTATTGTAAAGGATAAAAATTTATGAAATGGTTCAATTTGAACATTGGATGTCGTTTTAGAGATTAATGTATTACTACAACATAAGATGAATCATGTAATAATATATTAAGTATAAATTGTTCAATGCAATAAAAAATGATTATATTGCTTTTATTTAAATAATCATACCAAATAATTATGTTTCATTACATTATTATAGAATAAAAAATTCCTCAACACTAGGGAATGAATCTTGAGTCCAAAATTGTGTCTTATTATAATTATTTTTTATGATATAAATATCCTTTTTTACACCTCTAATTCATTGTTTTGTGATGAAAAAATATATCATGAACACGTTATATATTATTATCTATCAAAAAAAGATAGATATATTTATCTTTATTAAACATGTTTTCACTAAGGTTCTCATATTCAAAAGCCTAATATTTACCTGACCTTCTCATTCCCCTTTCCCTATAACTACGAAGATGTTTTATTAACCCTACATATGATGTGGGGATTTAAAAAATAGTTATTTAAAATTTGAATCCATATATTACAATGATAATGTGTTAATTAGGGGAAAAATATTTAATTAAGGTGGGAGAATATAAAAACCTAAGATTTGTCAATATTTTTCATTTAAAATAATGTTAATTTTGGTGCTATCACTCTTTTTCTACAACATGAAGTTAAGATTAGGGTACACGTTACATTGAGATTATATTTTTTTACATGAAACACGATTATTATATTTTCCTTCATGGAACCAAAAATTTATATTTCATTATATGAAATAATGACTTCCTTTAATGGATTGTGATACATACAAGGCTGAGTTTAACCAAACCATGTTAATATTCTTATATAATTTAATACATATATAATATAAATTAAATTGTATATTAGTAATAGGGTAGCACAAATAATTAAAATATATACACTATATATCCAAAAAAAATATTCATATTCATACAATATATTTTACAGGCATAAGATAACAGAAAATGCAATTTCATGCATAAAACTATATTTTTATATAGGCATCTTTATCGACATTTAATAATGCACAGATTATAAAAACAAATTTTGAACATTTATAAATTTTATATTTCAAAATAAAAATCATTTATAAAATAGGATCATATTAATTATCTTAGTATGTATTTTTTTATTTTCCTGAAATATTTTGCTATTTGATGATTTTTAAAAAATACAAAATTATAAATAATGACTAATTTTACATCTAATTTATTTAGGATAAATTATAATTTTAGTTTTTATTAAAGTATTATTATTTAAATTATTCATCAATTAATATAATTTAGTTCAATAGAATCTATTTTTTGTTGAAATTGTATAAAAATAATTAAAACTTTTGAACATTTTTACATAAAAACTTGCTTTTTCATCATGTATGCAGATTAATTTTAAATTAATTTTTGCTGCTTATGTTATTTTAATTTTAATAAATAGATTCCATATTTGTTATAATAATAATCCAAAATTTTTAATAATGTAAAAATAGTTTTATACCAGAAATTTTTGCATAATATTTAAATTTAATTCTAAGAATTAATGAAAACCCCAATTTAACAAAGAAATAAACCTTAAACATAAGGGAAAAAATGAAATAAAAACTTGTCAAAAACCTATTTATGGAAATATTTAGATCATATAATAATTTTTATATAATTTTTTTAATTTTTGGAGGCACATTATGCTAGAGATACCACTATGTATGTTTACCTCTTTATATTTACAAGAATGCCAAACATCCTCCACTATAAAAGGACAGTCACCCCTCCCACTTATTCAATCTTAGAAAGCCCTTTGGATGATAGAAAAAATATCCATAAAATCATCCAATGTCCCTACCCTCATCGTAAAATTATCACGTTGTAAATAAATAAATCTATGTAAGATTGTTGGTATAAAACCAAAGAAGTTACTCAACGGAGAGGTAACATTATTTAATGAGTTGATCTATTTAATTTCTTTCTATTACACTGAAATTATTATAAAATCTTGATTATATAATAAAATAATTATCCTAAATATACAGATAATTCTTCAACTTAATTTTATTACTTACACATACATAAAATTCCATATAATGGGACTCACAATCATTATTTGTGGGAACATAGGACTACAACCTCACAAACTAATGACATGAATTATTCCATTAAATCTATATATGGATGGAAATGATTATAGATTTATAATTTATATGTAAAATATATGATATTTATAAATTATTTATGCCTTATTTATTCTTATATAACTCATTCCTTCAGGCATCCCATTTTGTGGGAATATGATAACAACGTTTATGGATGTATGGACAATCAACTTCTCAAATTTATGTGATTCATTAAAACATTGAATTCATTAATAATTTTATTAATTATATTATATTATATATATAACATAAATATGTAATTTTAATTATTATATATATATAATTCATTTTAAATATGTTAATGAAATAGAAGTAGCGTTCATGTGTAGGTACAACCAACCATCTCCATGAATGGTGAATTTTATTTCTTATGTCCACCTTTTATATATTATTTTAAATAAATATATCCTGAGTATATATGAGACATAAATACCATTTTATATCATGTATATGATTTAATCCCTATTTATTTAGTAATAGAGAGGAATACATATCAAAATGTACCAAAAAACATGATAATTAACACCAGAAATGATGAAAATAAAGAATGATTTTTTACAAATGGTTAACAATAAATTATAATAGTATAATTTATGTTAATATTGATATTGTTTTGGGGTTTTTCTATTTTAGTAAAAAAACATTAACCCACTATCTAGGAGGTTATATACCACACAACCAAATGGAATTATAAGGTAAGAGATTTTCATCTCAATTGTTACATTTGTGATATAAATGTCATATTCACAAAATAATTATTTTTTGAAGAATAAATTATTCCCATTAAAATATATTATATAGTGAATAATTTTATATATGTGGAATTTATCTTTTTTACTTTAAATTATCTCATCCAGGGTGTTTAGAATTTAAATTTACCAATTGGTAAAATTTATCATTACATTCTCAATTTCTTTTGTGATTGTTAATATTATCTTGAATATTATAATTGTTATGAAACATTAACATTGGAAATAAAATTTATCTAATATATAGAAACATTTTTGTGATGAGTATAAAAATTCCATGAACTATATACCATTTTTACAAATAGTGTGTACACGAATGTAATTTCATTAACTGGGGAAATATTAGTAAATCTGATTCATTTATGAAATATGGATATTTAATAAGTCACTTTGTTATTGAATTTAAATATATTATTATGTATATAAGGAATTATTTGGAATTGTATTTCAATGGTTAGAGATCATTCAATACAATACCCTTAAAACATCATTAGTCTAATGAGATGAATCAGTTTGCCAAATCCGATGAGTTTCTTCCGGATATGATAAACCATCTTATGAACAGTCATGATGGTAAAGGTACCATGTACCAATTATAAATGGAATGAAATAGTTAATAATTTACATTATAAATCAATATTTTATTGTTGTTATTATTATACCTGATATGTTTCCCAGAAATTATTTATGGACGTAGTTCATTCTTGATTTATTAATAAAGTTGAACATGTTTTAGTTTCTTACCATGATATATTTATATTTCCTTATCTAGTTATATAAAATTCATGTTTCCTCAGTTATTTAACATTCTGTGTTGATTATTCTCATTGATTCATTATTTATTCTTTTGTATATACAAATACTGAGTATTTGGTCTCACCCTTATTCTGTTACATTTCCCCCAGATATGAAGAAGAATTATTTGAATGAGAATTAAAGGATGTTTTTCAATTATGTGTATTATGTATTAGTTAATATTCAATACTTAAAAAATTATAATGGTTACCATCTATGTTACATGGTTTTAAAAAATTGATAAACTGATCATTCCATCGGTGATTGATTTCTTGTAATCATGCTAATGAAATAATGTAACGAACCAACTTCGGGTTTCTAGGATTAATGTGTTACACAAGAGCTGACACCAGAAGGAACACTAACACTCAAATTAAATCGTAATTATAATATAATTTAGTTAAATTTAATTACACATACCACCTACTAAAATAATTATCCTATATTTAATGATAAATAATTTATAAAAAATACAGAATGTAAAAAAACATTAAATACTAATGAATATATGACCTTAATAAATAAATTCAATTGGTTTGAAAACCCTCTCCTGATCTAACTACCTTCTCATGATATATATGGGTGATTAAATAAAAGTTATGAAATAATAAAACACTAAAATATATCCACAGTAGAATCTCGGGGGTTGTATTTGGAAAATCCCTCTCCAATGGAATGCCGTTTTCCATAGAAGCCACTTTTATTATATATAGACCATCTTCCCCACAATATTATTCAATATATTATTATATCAATTCCATATTTCATATAATATATTTCACAGGTATATATCACTTAAACATGAAAAAATATTAATTAAATCTTCACAAATAAAATCCCCTTAAATAAATCATCATCAATGAGCTACAAGATTAAATTGTTGAACCTATTATATATTTTAATTTCTATTACTTGATATGTTACTATAGATCAGGCGAATAAATTAATCATCTTCTAATATTTTTCTTTAGAATCCTTTATTTTTTATTTGAACCAAAATCATCATAATTTAATCTACTATATGTATAATTAAACACTATGTAACCCACTTATATCTTTCATTCTAATATAAATCATTGAATGACTGAAAAATATTCTAAATTTCATGATTTGTTCCTCACCAGTAAATTATATGAATCATAAAATTAATATAAAACATTACACAGCATTGTTATACTCATCTCAAGTATTTATTTTCATAGTAACAATATCTCCATCATCGGATGAATGAATATCTTCAAAAATGGATTTAACATGGTGACTATTTCATGATTTAAACAACACTCTTCATGGAATGATGAAATATAATTTTTTATTATCTCATTTCCCAGTAGATTGATGGAATGAAAACCATTAATCTAAAATGGAATTTTGTAGCATCAATACATTATCGTCGACATTGTTCCATTTTGTATTTCGTGGTTTCATGGCCATCCAATTGTTTCTCTCAAACATTTAAATTCATTATATGGAAATTATATATTCTATGGGAAGGTGAATTTCATCGAATGGAGATTAGATGTAATAAAATAGAGAGTAATATGATGTCTTAGGTAACATGTATATGTTTTCAGTGGGGAAGTGGTGGTGAAATGATGTGTACATAAGTAGAAACATAGACACGATCCGAAGAGACACAATATATACTAGTGGTGGATAGTTCCCCCATTCCCTGAGTCACATATCATATTTTTTTTGTGGGATTCCACTTGTTTAAAAAATACATAATTGGTTTTGTAGATCATATATATTTTATGATATATATTGTTTCAAGTAGTTATAATTTAATTGATAGCATTAATTTCACACAACACTGAATTTTAAAATACCATAATATATTATTAATATTAATTTTTAAACATGACCATTATAATCAAGATGTTAATATTAGTAGAATTATTTGGAATAAAAAAAATTAAAATTAATCATACATGTTTTATATAATGAAAATATATTGATAAATAAGTACTAAATTTTTAGTAAGGTCTTTATAGGCTTCCAAAATACATTTATCATAAAAAATGATTTTTATTTATTTTTTAGAATTATTAAAAAAACTATTTTTATAAAAAATATTTTTAAAAAATAAAAATCAATTTTTAAATCATGGGTCAAAAATTTTATTACAGTTAATTTTGGATAATTTTATGAGTTTTTTTATTGTATTGTGAAAAATTCTGATTTTTATTAAATAAATAAATTTTTGTTTAAAGAATTTAAAATTTACATTTTTTTAATAATATTTTAATTTAAAATTTGATAATTTATATAATTTATAATATAATTTATATCAGTGGTATCAATTATATGTAAAATTTATCTATAAAAACATTTATAATTTGGAAATGTTTGCCTTTTGGAAAAATGGTTTTACATCATGTTAGTTGGTTTATTTTTAAATTAAATTATTCTACATATGTGAATTTAATTTTGTAAAATGGATTAAATATTTTTAATAATCATAATTAATATTATTTAATAATTCCAACTTCATTCTTATTAATAATTAATAGTAGAAATTATAAAATTTAATTACAATGTTTAAGGTTAAAACAATTCTTCAGGTGGTTTAAAGTAATATAATAAATTATAAAATATAATTTAATTATTTAAAATATTATTTTTTGAAACTATTTCGAACAAATATCATATATGGTTCTAGAATAATTCATTTTGGAGCCTTGTGGTAATGAAATTGACATTTAATTATTGGAAAATATTTAATAAATACGATTGTGTCACTCACCTCACTTATAATAGGATACCCACTATCCTATTATCTTTAAATATACAAGGACATTTATAAGATAGAATCTTCCAAAATAAATTAATTAAATACTTATACATGAATTTTGTTCCTTCCATTTTAAGTAAACATTTTTATGCAGTCTTGTGGGAAATACCTAAAGAGGTTTTCTATAAATGAGGTGTCATTCTTAACTAAGTGTTTTTGTTTTATTTGCTCTTCCATATCCTTAAAATTTTATTTAAATATTATTATAATATAAAATTAGTATCCTAAATATAAAGAAATTTTATTATGTTAATCTAATGACCTGTATCCATCTCCCATTCTGTAAAATGTGAAATTTAACTAACAATTGTGTGTTCAGTGGACTATAACCTCGCGAATTAATGTAATCCATTTTCCATAATTACCTATAAAGGGTGGATATGATTATTTCTTTAATGTATATATATATGATACTTATTACATATTTAAACCTCTTAAATTATAATATCACATTTATCTTCTTATCATCCAATGCACTAAAAAATTAAAATGTTGCTCATGTGTACATATGGACTACTACCTCCACAGAGTGATGTGAAATGTATTTCATTTTATTATGTATTTTACTGTTATAGGGATATATTTAATGAATATATATGATATATATGTTATAAAATTATTTTTTAAAGCTGAATCAATATTTATCATTCTTTGGTACCATCATTGGAAAAAAGAATATAGCATTCATGTATACACATAGCCTACTATCTCCATTAATGATGTACTTCATTTCTATATTTATATGTTTTTAAATGACTGTAAATATTTATATAATGAATTTTTATTATATTTATATAATCATAAAAATTATATATATGATCTAACAAAAATAAAAGTATAATTAAAAAATTAACAAACCAACAAATACATGAAAAACGAGGTGTATATCACACAGAATAGTATTTTGAATAATAAATTGATAATAAATATGTGGTAAAAGGTTATAATTATATCATATATGGAAATATATATATATTCATGTCCCAATAATATATTTATTATATATATATATAATACATGTGATTATCACATATTCGATGAATGTTTAATGTGATGTAAGGCTATTCATATAAATTGTATTACCGTGGGACGCATTACTTATATACCACTTAATTAATATATGTGGTTTATATACTACCCATGAATTTATTTTTTATTATTATTAAACAAATTTTTTCATATAACCATCCATATATGTTTATTCATTCATGGGTCTTCTGATTTAAAAGATACCAAAGTTGTATTGGTTTTATATTACAATCTCATTGTTTGTAGAGAGTGTTCAGGATTATGTTACTGATGATGAAATATTATAATATATCTCTTATAAAAGTAAATAATTTTATTAACCTATTATTATTATAAATTACATTTTATTTACAAATTTTTTCACTTTATTAACCTATGATTAAAAAAATATTTATTTTTTCAGTTGAAATGATTTCTTCATTATTTGGGAAATCTTTTGTTTTATAATATTTTATTTAAAAGGGAGATAGTTATTTCCCATAAAAAATGTTTCAAGTGATCTTTTTAAAAATAAATTTCAATATATGATTGAATCCTTTCATGTTTCCTAATACTAACAAGGGATACGATCCAGTGATAAATATCTAATTTTTTTTGTATTTTTTATTATTATGTTGAAAATTATTTTAAAAACCTAAATAATATTCCACATGTTATTTTCTGATAAATTTATTAAATTATTACAAATCCTATTTATTTTCTATGTGTTTGGTTATATTTTTCATGGTCATGATATGATGAATGTTTTATGTTATTTTGTAACATATATGAGGACATTATTTATATGAAGGGTGATCCCATAATTGATCATCTCTCTAATTCCTTGGGTAAATATTGGTATCTCATGATATAAAAAAGGCTATAATGATGAGTTAACCCATTTCTTGTATGGGGATCTATCAACTATTATTGACTTGGGAGTGAACTTTTACTGTTATAATGGTTTTGGGAGTAAACCCTTTCTACTATTATTGTATATTTATTATTACATTACTACTAATGAACATATTTTCAATGAAAATATATATACCAAAAATCTATGACTAAAACCAAATTAATGCTCTCATGTTCATAAAAAAATGATTCCTTTTTGATTCATGCCTTTTGAAATACCATTATTTTTTCCATGAGTTGTGATTATGATATTTGATATGCAGTGTATGGTTTTCAAATATTAAACTCATTTTACCATATCCTTATGATCATGCCATGCTTATGTGTTCCTTGATATATAACTTATTTACAAATATTATTCATATGATAATAATATTTTTTATTTAACATTTACAAAGGTTATGAAGAAACTAATTATGTATGATATAACTTTGTAAAGTGATAATTATGATGAAAATAGTGGTATATAAAATATATCACTTATGAAATAGTTATTTTTTTTATCTTTGGTTATATGGGCACTAAACATATATTATTCTGGAAAGTATCATAATATTAGGTAATGAATAAACTTATATTAAGATGTAATAAATATGTATGAATAGTGTGGGATTCTATAGTTGGGATTATTTCATGGATTAATTTAATATTGGAAATTAGGATGAAAATACTATAGCGATAAACCAAGGGATTATCCAACGTATAGGAGAATGTCATGGAATATTGGTGAATGATAGAGAATGTGATTTTCATTCAATTACATCCCTTTATAGAAACTACATGTGGATATTTCTCTTACACAATTGTACCTAGGGGTAATAAATCTAAAAATATAACTTTCAGATTTGAAAAACATTTCACCTGGTTCATGATAATGAGACTTGTGGTACATAAGGACTGACTCTCTCAATGGATATGTTTTTTAAATTTGAAATGTGTTTGGGAACCATCATGAAAAAATTGAAATGAAGATAACCATGAATGACCTAGGATAAAACTAATGTTTTATTAATTTTAAAAAAAATATGATTTATAAATCCGATATATTATTTTTTATGATTATTTGGTTTCCCACAATGATTTTTGTTTATTATCAAATTATTGTTGGTTTTATTAAATTGGTGGAACATAGAGGAAACTTGTTAATTATGAATTTTTTAAAAAATGTAAATATTTCCCTCTATATAACCCAAATTTTTATAGGATCCTGAATTTAAAATATAATCTCTATGATAACATGACTTTTTCATTAAATGAATCATACTGATCATCCAAATAAGTAAAGGAGGTAACAATATTCTATTAAGTCCTACATAAAAAATTTCCACCTTCTTTTAGTAGTTTCACTAATCCACTAGTTTTATAGTATCATATCTATTCAGTTAAAAATATATTTTCCATTCTCACGTGCATTGATTTTGAAAAAGTAATATTATCGATGTGTCATTTTTAAGGAGAATAATTTAATTGATTTATCCTTACAGAGAATACTATGAAACATTAATAAATTGATTCATGGTATTGTTATGACTATAAAAGGTTATTATTCAATATGAAATTTCATTGGGTTATTTGTATGAAAACAGGTAACAAATTCCATGATATGAGGCATAAAGGATGATGAATTACTTGGTACTCATGAGGAAAAGTTTACATGATTTGTGAGGTACTCTTATAGTATTATCATCCAACCCAAAATTTGGTTGTATTGATTCATAAATGTCTAAAAACCAAGTCTTTAAATGGTGTTACCCATATGGGACTTTTGTATATATGTATGAATATTTTGATAAGTTATCAATGTAGAAATGGTGATTGGAGTTACCCATCAATCTCACAGTTTTGATATGAAAATAAATATTGAATTCATATGAAAAAATAAAATTTATTGATATGTGAAGATGATCATTGCTTCATGATCAAAATGTAAAAGGAAACATAAAGGAAATCATCATAATGGGAATGGTAATTTTTTTATGTGTGAGAATGAATTTAATCCTGAAATTGAATTCTAATGTGTTGGGAAAAAGTTAACAAATGTTTTGAATAGAGACAAATCTCTACATAATGGACCACCTACACATCAGTGTTTCAAAAGAAAGGAGTGTGGAAATTATTCAAACCATATCGAAAATATATTCATTAATGACAATGATTGATGTCAGAAATATCATAAGTTTTGGATAGATTAAAATATCATTTAATCACTATTGCTAAGAGTGTTTATGATAATGACATGGTGAAAGGTTCATATAAAATCCATGTTTTTTCAGGATCTGTAGAGTGGAATCGGTTCAAGTAATTGAGTTTCCGTTGTCACATTTTCTTTAAACCACCAAATTATTCCCCCATCTCTTGCTCGGTACAATCCTACATTCCAATGGCTAGTAGTTTCTGGGGTTTTTAGGACTAGTGACACTTTGTGACTCGCATTGGATGAGAGTATGAATGTAAGGGCTCACCGAAAACCATTTTGGGGGATTTTTATCCAACTATAGCACTCTCTTATTGATTTAACATATGTTTTTGAATCTCTTCCTAATCCCTATACAGGACTGGTTACCCAAATGAAACGACATTAGTCCAATTCACTTTTGTATGAAAAATATTTATATCTCTTTGGGGAGTCCATCAGTATGTGTACTAGTTTCATCTTCATTACCCTATACACGGATGGTTCATATATGTTGAAACCATATAACCTGGTTCTTCAGAACATACTCCCATTAAAGAAGGAAATAAATATTGTGATGATGGGATTGAGCCATTATGAGGTGTCATACATATCATGGTTATCGGATGAATCAAAACCAACAAATTTCATTTAACTTGTGAAGTTTTATTTCATGTGGTTAGAATCATATGGGTCCTCTATAACACCTTCATGATCAGGTCTGGGAGGGATGTCCTATGTATCCAGGGTATATCGAGAATCAGAGTACGTATAGACCATTCATTCATGACATATATTTTGGAGTTTCCTATGTAATTATATAGACTCATGGTGTATGTGGTAGGATTACAGTATCTCCCTAGGATTACATGATCCATGATTGATGATGGAAATAAGGGATAGTATGTAACCAATGTTATTTCTTTCAGTAAGTGACTTAGATTCTTGGATCACCATGAATAATAAATATAGTGCTCGAACCTCAGAGAGAGGTAGCCAATGTATCCTAAGTATAGTAGGAATTAGATTTATCATAGTTCTCATTATGGTGGGGATTACACATTGATGGTTCCCTAGTAGAAGGATATTTATGATTCCAATGTAATTTTTTTATCCCCCTACACCCATGTGTACTATGATTGGGGTGAGAAACAATGGCGGGAAGAAGATCATCCCTCTGGATGTGTACTATGATTAGGGTGAGATACAATGATGGAAAGAGGATCATCCCCCTAGAATATCAAAATGGAATATGTGTATTGTAATATTCTATTGGGGTTTTAGTATACTCCTCGGTTCATTGGGATGTTCCCTGCGTATCAAGGTTGTGGCAGGAACTAGAGTTCTCATAGTTCATTCTAAAATATGGATTACACACTTTGGTTTCCATATTCCATTGTTGGGGTTTATGAGGAAAATTATATGACCATTGAAACTCCCTAATCCAATGTGATCCCTGATCATTAGTGAGAAACAACAGATATAATGTAATTAAGGTCATTTCATTGGACAAGGGACTCAGGTGTTGGTTATTAAATGGATGATCAATATGGAGCATAGACCTCAGTGTGTGCCCAATGTATTCTGAATATGAAATTAATTATAATTTTCATAGTTCCCTTTATTTTGGGAGTTACAAATTGAGGTTTCCCTACTGATCAGAGCTTTCAGGCCCTGGATGGAACATTTTTTCTACTCTTCAGATGACCTGGTGATCTGGCCTTATTGTGTGGAATATTTCACATGACTTTGTTGGTACAACCTAGGGGTCATCTCATGACATGACATGACAAAGATGGAGGGTGTCATGAAAATTATTGTGACATAGCCCATGAGATGTAATGTGTCTTGGATGACACCTCTGGGAGACACTGTATGTCACAAATAATGGGTTTGGAGGTAATCATGATTCTCATCTAACTTTCCCATAGGGTGTCCTGGGGGTCCGTTCCATATGCTCTTATGAGACTCAACAGTCATGAATTGGGACCAATATATGGGTCATGAGTTATGTCCCAAGTGTGTCTCTTGTCCTGGGTGATAGACCCAAAGGGTTCACCAAATCTGATTACTTCCTGGGGGGATCTTTATGCCATGCTATGTCATTCCCAGAGTATTCAGAGTGTCACAAATAACATGTTGAATGAGTGATGGAATATAAGGATGACACATTCATTTTTTCCATGTGTCTTTGGATGACACATGTAAAGCACATGAAGGTCCCGAAGCATTATTTTAACGTAATCCTTTTTTCCATTGATCTTGGTTCTTGACCATTGTATGGAAAATTCCTAGGATTAATTATGTTTTAATTTCATTAAGTCTCACATGATTTGGAGGACGTGGAGTATGTTCTTTTCTTTTCCTTCTAGAAAACCATAGAATGATCTATGAGGGATCATTCAATTATATTTATGTCTATCACAAGACTAATCCGACTGCCCGCCAGTATATTACCTAACGAAAAGCTTATGGTCGTATGATATGTTACCCCATGAAGTCCGCAAAAGTCGAGAGCTGAATCTTATTGAGATTTTTAGTCCGGTGGATCAAATCTAACATACACAACAGTCCTACAAAAAACCAACCCTTTATTTATGTGGAGGTGGTGAATTCATATTAATTTCCACCCTCAAACTCACCTTTTGGTTCAACTTATCTAGAACAATTCCATGCTAGAGTTGGTGAAGGGTCCTAGTGGAATGCAGTTTTGCGAGTCTCTATAGTGAATTTTTCAAGTTAATCACCAAAGTTTTAGTTTTTGTGAGTATCATTCTTCAATATGTCTTATATTAGATTATTACTGATTATTAATGAATTTTTTTATCATTATAATGTGTCAAAGTACTTTCAGGTTGTCATGAAGACATGTTTGATGGACTTCACAAGATGAACATTCCTATTGAAAGACACTTGTGAGACCTAGGGTGACTAGTTTTGTGGTCACACGTGATATAATTATAGGTGTTATTGGTGAGTCACATACCTTTTAGAGATAGTGAGTACCAATTTATTCTTCCATTTAAATATCATGTATTCGATGTAACAATGGATTTGATTCATGCATGTTCGCCTTTATAGTATCTATGAATTTTACTCGATTTTTGAATGATGTGTCTCTTGTTATATACGGGTCATATGGAGAGTGAGATAGATCCTAGTGGAAAGGTCTATCCACTAGTAATTATAGTGTTATAGGGTTGTCTAAAGACTCTCGAGGACTTCCGGGCAGTGAGGATAACAAGGCAGTTAGCTTTTGTGAGGAAAGGAAGACACATCTCCAAGGACTCACAACATCTCAAGAGTCTCTCTAGGTATGTGTCGCATGCATTTTAGTGATGAGAACCCCTATCACCTCCTCCCCTTTATCTCCATTTTATGTGGAAAATGATCAAAATTCATGCGAGATTGCCTAAATACAACTGATGTATTTTATTCTTCCTAATCATGAATTGGTTCATAAGAATAATGATAATTGGGGGGGGTCTCTTCATTTATTATATCATCCTTATTTATACTATATAGATTTTTCATGGTTTTTCAGACACACTACATTGAACAAACATGGGTCCTAGGGGCCCTCATTCAGTTTTCTAGGTGGGAGTTCAATAGAGTATATATGATTGTTGAAGAGGGATCATTAGGACTAGTTGTGGGCCTTGTGTTATGTGTGGGGCCTTCAAATGACCTTGAAATGGTAACATGATAATGAGTCCCTTAGATGATTTATGAATCTTCAACCATCATATTCATCCATGCTTTTGTTGGAAAATTAATACCCATATTCATGTATTTCCTATTTTTGTGAATTTTTGAGTGCTAATTTGGTGACTGTCAACAAATTCCCCCATAAAGAGAAATGAATGAGGGGAAAAGGACATGGTTCTTAGGAAATCTAAAATCATCAGAACCTTTGACGATCTCATGAACCTGTGATTTAGGAGATATTTGGTCTACTAGGAAATGTTTGGAATTATGAAAATTGTATATATATATATATATATATATATATGCGTGGAGGAATATTCATTCCATTATCCACATATTTCAAAATCTCCCATATTTTACCTCCTATTGTGACACCCTTCTGCGATCCCTGATTGAAAACCCTGATTGTTAATCTTGTTTACAAGTCTAAACCATGAACCTATTCCTCCAAATCACTGACACAAGGCTTATTTCTTATGAGGAGCTCATTTGGGATGGAGATATGTCCAGTAGAATGAGTGTTTTGAATATTCATAGATAGAATCTCGATTTTAATAAGTCCATGTAAGGGAGAGATAACTCCAAGACAATCCCCATAGATATGAATTTTAAGGATAGAGGTATTCCTCTAGAATCAAGATGCCCATGATTCCATTCTCATTTAGACGAGTTCACGCTTCACCTCTTCATTCATAGTTAGTGGGAAGTTGATTTTTAGAATTATCATGGTAAGTTCATGGATCTATCAACAGGGGATGATTGTTAGGATGAGTTTTTTCACTGCTGGTTCATAGGGGTTTCAAATAATCACAAGGAATCTACCTCTCCATCATTCTGGTTATGGGATTCTAGTGTTTCTAGATGGATGAAAATTATAATAGGCATCATAATGTTATCCCTTCTTCCCAAAACTTGGTTTTTAAATCTATGTTACTTATGTGTGAGTAGAAGAGTCTTCATGGAAATTGGGTGTAGTCCCCGTCCCTATATATTTATTCTACTAGTGGTCGTTAGACAGGCATCCCAATCCCATTTCAGACTACATCATGGGTATTATGGTCCCCCCCACTCTCATGGATTTAATCTCAATACTTATGGTTCCTACAGAATGGGAATCATGAGGGGGGGGGGGTGGATCAAAACTAGTCTAGTTTGGTGTTCCTACTATTCAGTAAACATTATAGGAATAGTGATTATTTTTTGAAAAAGGAAAGGGACATTCTTGATGGATTTGAAATATGCATCTCTAGATGCATTACCCTAAATAAGGTTGAGACTGGTTCTAATTTTGTTTTGGTGTTCTCAAAAGGGAGACACCTCTCCAAATTTGAACATCATGTACATCATTCACAAATGCAGGGCTCTATTCTAGATTGCAATCGATATTCTCCATATATGGCATGTGGGAAACTGGTAGGTGGCCTTTTTGGTCTCCAGTGCTTCCTAGACCTTTCCTCTTAGGGTTTTTAAGTCCTATTGTTCCCTCCCCTTTGGCGGAATGGATGTGGCTATTGTGGATGATGTCAGTCTCCACATCTTCAGACCACCTTGAGTCTTGTTCATTTCCATTCCCCCTTATCATTCAATAAAGATTTTTTATTTAAAAAATTACTTTTATCTGGAAAATTACCTTTCATTAGTTTATAGTAATTTTCATCAGACCCTATGGTACTTTAGTAAATGGTATTTTATCTTGGACCATTTATTAATTTAGGATATGGTATTTTATCTCAGAATATCTACTTATTTAGATAATTGTATTTTAGGTCATAGCATTTATTGATTTAATTTATGGTCTTTTAGCTCGGACGATCAATAACCTCAGTTTACGGTATTATATCTCAGACAATCTGCTGCTTTAGTTTATGGTCTTCTAGCTTGTACCATATATTGATTTTTTTATGTTTATCTATCACATACCATCTAATGCTTTAGTTTAATGTATTCTAGCTCGGACAATTTGTGTATTTAGTTTATGGTCTTCTAGATCAAAACATTTGTTGTTTTGTTTAAGGTCTTATAGCTCAGACCATCAATTTCCTTAGATAATGGTCTTCTAGATCGGACCATCTATTTTTTTAGTTATCAGTCCTATAGCTCATACCGTCTTTTTCTTTAGTTTATAGTCTTTTTTGCATGGACCATTTGTTTCCATACATTAAGGTATTAGAGCTCATACTATCTATTGCAATAGTTTATGTTCATCTAGCTTAGACTATCTGTTGATTTAGTTAATGTTATTCATGCTCATAACATCTATTTCATTTGATTATGGTCTTCTAGATAGAATGATCCATTGCTAAAGATTATGATCATCTATCTCAGATAGTTTACTACTTTATTTTAATGGATCCTATCTCTAATAATAAGATCCTAGGATATGGTGATGAAATTCCTTGATTGACCCAAAACAATCTAAGGTGTTTGATCCTATCATAGTGGTCCTGACACTCATGAGGATTTTAATTCCTATTTTGCAGAGTTGAATGTTTGGTTGATGGCCATTTGCAGATATGTAGGAACCATAATCATGTATTCATTGTCAACAAAAGGTTTCGCGAACCTAGGTATCTTTCCTATAGTCTATGTGATATTTATTGTAGAAATATTGATGAGGATGGAATATTAGTTTTAGAAAACCTTCCAAAGTATTTGGGGTATGGATGACATAAATAATAACCTGGGAGTTAATGTCTATGAATATGAGATAGTGAAAACAAGTCGGGTATGTACCTTGACATTCTAAAATACTAGTTTTTTCATGGTGTTACAAAGGGTCATAAGGATCGAATCTATTTTCTTGCAAGTAGAATATTCTATTAGTTGTTGGGTCAAGGGCCTTATGAGTCGAAATCATGCCAAGATAAATACAATCCCCACTTTTTAGGGATATAGAATATTTTCAAATAATCTAACATCTAGATGATGATGTAAGATATGAGAAGAAAGCCATCCCGGAAGGGTTCTAGAACCCCAGGGGAGCTATCTCATAAAAAGTAGCTCAAGACCTACACCACGAGGTTACAAATCCCAAGACGTGCTCCATCAAACGAATATATATGAAGTGTCGTGGTCCATCATTGAGAAAGGGTAAGAATCATGGCGATGTAACATCAAGAATATCGAATCATCTTGGATAGTTTTGTACAAGGACTTCAAGTCATTATTTGGAGTGCTCATATCAATAGAATGGTATGGTATTGTAATATAGGGAGTGGTTGAAAATCAATGGTCTATTTAGTTATATTTATTTAATGTCAGGGAAAAAGATAATTCGAATGTAATTTTTTAGTGTGATGCATTTTGTTGACAACCATAGGTGCATATACAGTAACCATGGGAATGAATTCTAGTAAAAAAAGATCATTGAATATAGATATCCATTCCAAGGGTCATTGAAGGTAATTGTAATTCGAGGCACCACAACTCACAAAGTGTGGTTCGTGGAAGATGAAATATATAAGGAGGGTTTGATTTCTCTACTGTTTGTGTCATATCGTAGGGAACGGAATCGCATGGCAAGGATATGTGACTGATATTTCCATAACTTTTACCAGGAATAGTAAGTCCAGTGAGCATTTCCTAGATTTTACTACGGTTATGGACCCTAGGAGGTTTTCACCTTTTATGTTTACCCATGATTTTTTTCCAAAACTCTGAAGATGAAGAGTTTATTGGGTGGATAGAAAACATTTTCACATTTCATTCTTTGTAGGTTTTTGAATAACATGTATTGTGTCTCTTTTGTTTTAATTTTATAGTCATTATATGGACCACTATGGGATCGAGTTTAAGGTCATAGTACATGACCAAATCATAAACGGTTTAGGGTCATAACATACATGGATCTTACATGGATGATGATACACAAGAGGAAAATTTGGATACCAAGGGTTAAGAGAACTCCAACCTATTCTCAATCATAGAAGTGAAGTGATGTAAAATAGGTCTTGAGATTCTCAGCTCAGTAGTATTGATGTGGGATAGTCATACAATGAGAGGTTTAGAAACACATGGTTGTTCAATCCTTTCGTGGTGATGTTGGGATCATGAGAATTGGGATGTCCTTTTTTCTAGAGTTTCACATTGGGTTGGCGGCCATAGGATCATATGAAGGAGCCAGGAGTAGGCATGTATTGTCGAGAAAAGTGTATTTAAAGATGGGTATCCATTCCATGGGCCACGAAAGGTGGACAGAGGATTGAGAAGCTCAAGGCATGAAGTTTGGTATATGGATTGAGGTTATTCTAAATGATGGTAGAAGAACCATGTACTCTAGATGATGGGTTTAAGTCTCTTGTGGACATTTAATAAGGAATTGAAAATGGAAGAACTTATGCATAATTTTTTTTCTTTTAGTGGGGTTGTTTTTTCGTGAAGTTTTAATGTCCTTAGACCAAGACGTTTTTACATTAATTTTAACATCAATTGGTAAGGATGTATTTTCATGCTATTTTAATAACATGAAGGGATGACATAGGTTTCGATATCGTTTATTTTCATGTGGCTACTATTATGCAGAATAGTTTAATATTGTGTTTCAGGGACATATGGGGACAGTGTAGGGACATGTCTGTTGGACAATAATATGGAGTTAGAAATTTGAAGATGCATAGTGTGGGGCCATGAAGTATCATGACGTGAATGAGGACCAAATAGGTCTCATCCCGACCACACACCCTTCCATAAAATCGGAGGAAAATGGACTAAAAAGGTTATACTAGTAGCTGGGCCCGAATACGAAATGAATGGGCATTGCTGCGTATCACATGAGGATAAGAATCAAGCCACAGATAGATCAGGGAAATGAATTACTCTATGTAGGTATGTACCATAGATATAGGTGGGCATTATCCCCATCGACAGTTGTAGCTCAGATAAGAATTGGATATCTAACTGTCACCATGTATCATGTATGTGATGAAATTATGATACACATAGTTCTTACACTATGCCAAAATTTTTATGTAGCGGCGGTTTAAACCAATACTAATTCATGTATTCGTAATCAATTAGCGATAGTTTTTTAATATTGTTGTAGTTTTATTTAGTGATGGATTAAACCATTGATAAGTCATTTCTTATTTTCATCCAATTTTTTTTTATTTTTTTTAATGTTTTTTATATTTTCATAATTATTAATTAGTTAATTAATATTATTTATTTTCGTAATTTATTGATTTATTATGGAAAATCCAATGTCGATTCACATGATCATTCCATATATAGAAATTCTGTGTTAGGTGAGATTTGAACCCTTTACCACTTGATTGATCTCCATATACTTTACCACTCCAACAGGCTCTTCTTGTGGTCAATAAATCGAATTTAATATACTTATATATATATATATATGTATTCATTGTGAAAACAAATAATACATATCCAATTGATACAAACTATATAGTTATTAATCTATAATTATTAATCTATATTGATTAATCAATCATCAATCATCAATAATAAATAATTAATAATTAATAATTAATAATTAATATTTAACAATTACAAATTGAAAATTGAAAATTAATAAATAAAATATAAATGAAAAATAAATAATGAAATAAATATTATGGAAATGAATGGTAAATAAATAAATAATAAATAATAAATAATAAATGATAAATAATAAATACTAAATACTAAATAGCATAAAATATATAATATATAATATATAATAGGTAATAGGTAATATATAATATATAATTGATAATATATAACACATAATACATTATAGATAATAGATAATAGATAATATATATTATATAATA
This sequence comes from Viscum album, assembly GCA_963277665.1. NCBI lineage: Eukaryota > Viridiplantae > Streptophyta > Magnoliopsida > Santalales > Viscaceae > Viscum > Viscum album. The sequence continues at coordinate 607,048,985 of OY728122.1, forward strand.
TATAATACATAATACATAAAATATAATATATAATATATAATATATAACATATAATATATAACATATAATATGTAAGTAATGTATAGATAATAAATTAAATAAAAAATAAATTAATATAAGTTATATAAAAAATAAATTAATATATAATTTATTTGAAATAACAAATACTAAACCATGAATAAATCAATAATAAATATATAATGAATATATAATAAATATTTAATTAATAAATGGTTTATAATATATTATTAATATAAAAATAAACCACTAATAAATAATTAAATAATTCAACAATTAAAAAATTAATGAATAATAAACTAATTATAAATAATTAATTAATAAATTAACAATAAATTAATAATAAATAATAAATAAAAAAATAAATAATAAATAAATATATAATAAATATTAAATAATGAATTATTACATTTTTACATTTTAAATAATAAATATTTTATATTTTATATTTCATCATAATTAATAATTAAAAATTGATCATTAAGAATTAATAATTACTAATTAATAATTAATATTAAAAAATATATAAATTATTAATAAATTATTAATATATAATTGTTAATTAATTAATTAATAATTATTAAATATTGAATATTGAATAAATATTATATAAATAAATAAACAATAATTGAATAGTAAACTAATAATAAATAAATATCTAGGAAATTAATAAATAAGTTAATATATTAATAAATAATTAATAAATAATAACTAATAAATAATAATAAATAAATAAACAAATAAATAAATAAATAAGAAAATAACTAATATATAATATATAATTAATAGTTAATAGTAACTAGTAACTATTAATTAATAATTGATAATTAATAAATAATAATTCATTTTTAATATTTAATATATAATATATAATATTCAATATATTTATATTTTATATGTAATTAATAAATAATTAAAAATTAATTTTCAATTAATAATTAATTAATTAATAACTGATTAATAAATAAATAATAATGAATTATTAAATTGCAAATAAATAAATAACCAATTAATTAATAATAAACTAATAAGTAGTAATTAATTATTAATTAACTAAAAATTTAAAAATAATTTAAAAATAATTTCTACATAACAACTAAAGAACAAATAAATCATATAAATAAATAATTAAATATTAAATATTAAATTAATAATTAATAATAATAAATAAATAAATAAATAAATAATCGATAAATAAATAAAAATTAATTATTTAAGTAATTAATATTTTCTTAATTAATTAATTAATATTAAATAAACAAATAAATAAATAACAAATAAATAAAAAATAAAATGTTAAGAATATTTGAAAACCCAAAAAACACTGAAATTGTCATAAAATCTGATATGGGACTCCTTTTTCAGCACCAAAACTAATAAAATCAATGATCATAAATCGAGAATTGAAATATTAGGTGATACAGGCCAAATGAACACCTTAGTCAGAAGTTATATTCATTTCAATATTATGAAATCAGGTTCGATGAATAAAAAACTCTATTTCGGATGCCTTCTGGAACATTTTAGGGAACACAAATGGGTGATAATGCTCAATGATCTATTCCCAGAAATTAATGGAATTCATCATGTCACAGAGTTTGATTCGATATGTGGTATAACACAAATGGACACCCAAGTCAAAACATATGGTCTTTAGAAGTCTGAGTTCGATTTTTGACATTTTTGAAACTATATAACCATTATTCCTTTATACTTAAACCAATTTTAATGTAAATTTGTTTAAATCATTTCATAAGAATTTATTTGACATTTTGAGGAGTTAAAACAGTCTATTTGATCAAATGTTATGATCATTTGATGAGGAAGTATCTCTTTCTACTTATTGAAGTTTTGATTTCAATTTTAAAATATAATTACCTAATAATTAAAAATATTTATCAGTTTAAAAATGATACATAATTAAAATTATAAATAATAAATTATAATTGATTGTATGTAATAAATACAAATATAATAAATAAATAAATAATTTTATAAATAAATTTCATCAATTTTACGGTGGTTTGGAAAAAAATGCTCTTATAAATAATTTGTGTTTTGGATAATTTTTTAAAATATTATAAAAAATATTTTAAAAAATTTAGAAGAGGAATTCAAATTGGCCATTAAAAAATTTCTGCTTAATATTTGACGGAAAAGAATTTAGCGGCAGTTTTGGGAACCGCCCATAAACAATTGTTTTCCTATACTGTTATATGTTCCATGCAGTTTAACGTCATGTGGTAAGGACGAAGGTGGATCAACATGAATTGGTGGGAACATCATGGTTGGGCCCAGGGATAGATGGTTTAGCATCATTTCATATATCATGGTGATAATAATCAAACCTCACGAAGTTCATTGATGACCAGTAAGTTTAATGTTGTGAGGAAAGGACATCGACCCTGCATTTTAATGTCATGCGGAAAAGAATTTTGGAAAATCATTTATAATATTTCATTCATGACCATAATAGACCCATTTTCCCCTTTATGGGTTTCATGTGAGGGTATCTATGTACCGTAATTCCTAATCTCACGTGAGTTATTCTAAGTGAGAGATACTAGGAGAAACATAGGTTCCCTTATAGTGGAGAGACAAAAGAGGTTTATGAAAAGATCATTTTTCATGATGTCACAGATGGACCAAGATATAGGATTGAGGTGTCCGTACATATCTCATTGATAATGAGAATAAATCCATATATAGTATTGATGGAAATGTTCCATTTAACATTCTTCAGAAAAGACATATGGATTACCTGAAATGATAGTGAAGGGGAGTTGTTGATATGTGCAGTTTTATGTCATGTAGTAAAGACATTGGTGATGCAGTTTAATATATTGCGATAATGATTTTGGCCATGCAGTTTACTATCTTACTGTAAGGAAGAATTTTTTATAGTTTAACATCAAGTGGTTAGGTGTAATTCTGTATAGTTTAACATCATGTGGTAAGGAGAAATTCTGTACAGTTTAACATCATGTGGTTAGGACTAATAACATATAGTTTAACATCTTGTGGTAATGAATAATTTTGTATAGTTCTACATTATGTGGTTAGGAAGATTTCCAAAACGTTTATCATCATTGGGTTATGATAAATTCTGTGCAGTGTAACATCATGAGGTTAGGATGAAATTTGTACAGTTTAGCATTATGTGGTTTTGAAGAATTCCAAAATGATTAACGTCATGTGTTCAGGAAGAATAACATACATTTTAACAGCATGTGGTTAGGATAAATAACATAAAATTTAACATTATTCGGTTAGTATGAATTCCATATATTTTAACTTCATGTGGTTTGGATGAATTCCTTATAGTTTAATGTCATGTGTTTAGAATAAATCGCGTATTGTTTGACATCATATGGTTAGGATGAATAAAATGGCTTTCTCTGATGTGGACTTCTTTTTTCTTAAGAGGTTATGCAATGTATTTCATAATAAATCCCACATTTTTGGGTGGTGTGATACACAACCCATCCATGGTGTCCAGTGAATAGTATCGATTATAATAGACCTTATGTATGATGTATGGTTCCTTCCACATAGTTCTTAATGTTGGGGGATTCTTCCTTGGTATCATTGGGGTTCTAAGATCCCACAACAGTTTTATCGGCATGAATGAGTAGAGGTGAGAATTTTTATTAAAATCTCATGCAATCCTATTCTGGTGGACTTCGAGGCTGTGCAATGTGTGAATACATTTCTCATCTAATGGTTCCAACTCATAAATCCATTTTTGTGATAGCTCATAATTTGGGTGTTTTCCACAAATGGAAATTCATAGTGGGTGAAGATGAATTTCATTGGGTAATACTACCTCAGTCCTGTACACTAGAGAATATGGTGTTGCTTGTGTAGAAATGTGTGTGTTGTTATTGTAGGACAATAATGAATAGTGTCTTTTATATGTCCAATAATTCTTATCCTTGTTCAGTATAATTTAGAGTATGTTTGATAACGTTTTATTATAGGTCGATATCTATCAATTTGTCACTCCATGATAGTGAGATGAATGATTAGAATCAATATTTTACTCTTGGTAATGCTTTTTAACTCTGTAGAATGGAAGATGGTGTCGTTGTCTATCAATATTGTGTGAGGAACCCCAAACCTGGTCATGATATGGGATTTCAAGATGTTGATGATATTATTCATCCTATATGCCTTGAGGGGTATTTCCTTAGCCCATTTGGAAAAATAATTTAGTGGATGTAAGGATATACATGAAATGTTTAGCTATGGATGGGGGATATAGCCCCAAAAAATCCATCCTCCAAATGGAAATTGACCAGGAATTTTTAGTGGTATGCAGTAATTCTAGGGGAGAATGGATGATGTTATCATGGATCTAGCATGCATGACATTTCTTGGTGAATAACACATAGTTTTATATCATGGTTTTCCAATCACATATCAACCTCATGATTTGGTAGGATATGGTGGTTTTAGATGGATCGGCGCCATAATAGTCTAGGTGAACTTCCACCATGACAGTGATATATTATTACTCAACAATGAACCGGAGAAAAATTCCTTCAAAGATTCACTTATAGAATATTTTTCAATCATTTGGGCCATTATGTTGTGTGATGTTAGCTGCCCAACACTGAATATATTCCATTATGTCATGATCTTCATGGAGAGTCCCATCTCGAAGATAGGTGAATATGGGATCCATCCATATAGGGGTGTTCTTTGGCTAATCGTGCTCTAGGGTGGTGCTGACCAAGTTGATCTCGTTCGTATCACATACTCTGACCGATGACACCAGTCTTCAATGTGTAATATAAAGGATTTCTTCTTCTTGATCTGGGTTACCCAGGAAGAAATCTGTATTGGCTAGTGTTTCAGGATGAGAAATATACCATTGGGGAATATAATACAATGTGGGATAAAAGGGGAATTCCACCAAAAATCTCCTGACATATCCTGTGAGGAGGCCCAGTTCATCCCTTTTTTATGGAATATTATATATTGGCCTACTTTATCAGTAGATCTAGAAGCACATTGATGATTAGGTTTTATATGTTTAGTTGTTGGGACAGTTCCAAGCCAATGATGATGGATTTGTAATCTAACTCATTATTTGGGTAGCCATAAAATAGAGTGTAAGAGAAGGGAAACACTGCTTTGTCAGGAGAGACAAATACAATTCATGGGCCAACCCGGTTGAGCTTTAGGATTTTCCTTTTGGTATCTATAGGACTTCGAGATGTTCTATCAAAGTTCATATCCCATGGTAAGGTAGTTTCATGGGACTAAAATACTTCTTCATAAGGGATCTCATTGTCTTTCGGTGTACAATCTGGGGTAGTGTCTGCTGCAAGGAAATCATCCTGGGCATTCACTTTCACTGAATTCTAACATATGAACTAGATGTCATATTAATATAGAATGACCACCCATTGATCCAAGAACCCATTCAACATGAGGCTCACAAGGATATAATTGAGTGGATCAATATGGGTGACCAAGAGGACCTCATGGTGCTTCAAGTGGATCCTAACATTTTCATTCCAAAAAATGAGTGGGAGTCAATCTTTCTGAACATTGGAGTGTCAAATCTCAGTAAATATCATGGTATAGAAAAGGTAGTAGAGACTATTGTCACTTCCCACATCATTATTCTATGTGATAAGGGTTCCCAATGAGAATTTCATGGAGCCCACATATAATATGTATGGCCTCCCTTTAACTGGAGGCATCAAAACTATGGGGTGCATCAATTACTACATGAGACATTCGATGGATATATAAAAATCAGCATCTCATTTGTAGATGGACACCATATTCATTAAACCGGTTAGGGCGAGAGCCTTTACTTCCTAGATGGCGATTAATATTTGAATGCATGAAATTTTCCGTTGGATTTCCTTTAGTTATTTTAGGTTAATAGGGGGTATCATTTACAGTATATAAAAAGTATTTAATGGGTAAACCACTAATCCATGGTGGCATACGATAATACTGGGGAACTTTTATAACATTACCCCAAAGGCACATTTCATCAGATTGCACATTATATTATGTTATTGATGCTTGTTTGTGATTTTTCGGATATCTGTGAAGTGATCATAATGATTATAGGATTTAATGATTAGGTCATCAACATAACACTCAACAATCATTCCCAATAATAGACTAAATATGTGATTCATGGCATGCTAATATGTGGATCCCACAATCATTCATCCAAATGATGTGACCTGAAAGAATAATTTCCCCTACGGTGCTCTAAATACAATGGCTTCATCATCATTAGGGGCCATCTGGATTTGATTGTACCTCGACTACCCGTCCATGAAGAAAAAAAATTTCAGTACTGCTTTAGAAATTAAATTCACATCTATTTCTCTTTACGAAATATGGCGACACTAATAAATGTAGGCCACAAGTCTTCATCTGTCCCCATATTTATCATCCTAGGTTGGTCTATGCTAGTATTGATGCCTCACTAGAATGTTTTTGGGGAATCTCTAATATCATCCTCATACATTTCTAAATCTGGGTAGATATATTTATGCGATAGTGGTGACATGGGGGCCTTTCCACCACTATTTTGGAAAGGGAGTCAATAATATGAATCATCATCAACCCGTTCCATATGGGATTTTACAGAGATATTCTAGCGATGAATTTCAATGAGGACAGGAATAGCTTGGACCTATATAATTGGATCCACTATTTTGACCACGTTTTTAGGGGGCACATAATCTCCATCAAGAATTGTCCATGGATTCATATGGGTTGTCCCTAAATCATTTTAGTATTAATCCTATAAATTATAATCGAATGTTAGTTTCTTACCTTAATTAATATAGAAATATTCATCGGTGTATGTTTCTCCACATGTCTCTATGGGGGCACTATCATTGTGTTTTATGCCATTCATTCCCTTGTTGGGGTACTTCGGACACTGATAGAATATTGACGGTACTGTCAGCTGTCTATGATGCTAGGGACTTCCAGGCATGATATTATGTGTGGTATCCTACTAGATAAGCATAAAATCAGCATTTGATGTGTGCTCCCCAAATTAGGTTTCAGAGTATGATTTTACCTAGGGGTCTCTGCTCGGGATTTTCATATCCCTGGATGGTCATCTTTTTAGGGGATAAGTCCCATTTTCATTACCCTAGTTGTAAGAGGTTTCGTACTGGGATAACATTTATCCTAGATATATTATAAATTATCACCCTTTTGAAATTTACATTATTGAGTTTTGTTGAAACATATAAGGGTCTGATGTTCCACTAAATGGAATCCTCCCGATCTTGATTAGGGAAAGAGGTGGAGACAAGAAATCGTTAGGAAATAATCTCCACTCGACATACAAAGGAAACAATGATTTCTATCTTAGATTCTTGTGGGCTCTAGAGGGATTAGGTGAGTGTCTCCAAGAGTAATTTTAACAAATGTAGTGCATCCAAGATCATGATATTTTATGGGAACATAGCTAAAATGATTCATAATGTCATATTGTTTTACCATAGGTTTGTGCTTCACAACATGGGGCTACTCATGTGAATGTGGTATGGGAGAAAGATCATTCGAGGTAGATTGACCAAGTTCTTGTTCCCATGTTGAGGGGGGATCTACTGCCAGAGGATCAGGTTGTGCAGGCCTTCCCCCTTTCATGGGATGATAAGATTGGATCCATTATTGGAATTCACGCAAGAAAATCATTTACGGGTTACTATTGGAGGGCTCTGAGGGACCTCCTCACCTCTTTTCAGCTTTTTTGAGACCTTTTCCACATGTATTGACTATATATATGTCTTCTACTGGTACATGATCAGAATATTGAGTCTGGACATGTTTTTATTTTCGCATATATCCTTGACTCTTGTGCTTTCCTTCTCTGGATCCACAATTATATGTTGGAAGAACATATTTGAGGAAAAACTCATCCTTTGAGGATGCATTTTTTATGTGTATTGTGTTAAAAGGACAAAATATGAGATTCTCCTACGATGAGGGATCCATTTAGTGGGTAGGTGCCTATAAATTAAATGCAGGATGGAAGAAATTAGTGACATTCAATTCCTCCTTTTGAGGAGAATATTATTATTTATGTTCTGTTTCATTCTGATGTTGGTGGTCATTCCCACCGTTGGATTGCACATCCAACGCCTCTTTATTTGGTAGTTTATCTATGCTTGGAATGTGAAATTGTGCTCTCAGAGTGGTGTGGGTCCAATAAAATATCATCTTAACCATCCAGTTTTCTAATTTCGCACACATCTAGTCAAGACCTATAGCCAATCATCCTCTTCGTCCAGTTGGTCCATGTTTAGGCTAGCCACAATCTCTAGGTAATTATCCAGCACAACTTTTCTAGAATATATCTTTCATTTATGGATAACTTTTAAGATGAAAAAATTTCGAATATTATGACCCAACCATCATTGGAAAGGGATGTAATCGGGCCAACCCATGACGATGACCTCATCAAGAATGCAGGGTTTCAGATGTGTGAGTATGTTAGGTTCTATGGATTTCAATAAATAATAGGAGACCTATTCATTCTAGAAGGATTACACCATATTAATCTGTTCTTCAAATCCATGATGGCCATGGATTCTCTAGGCTTCTGGTTGTGGAAATGTTTAGGGGTTTCACCTCTCAATAGAAAGTGCTGGGAATTGGGTCCTATTAGGTCATCTGGATATGTGCCACTGTTGTCTTGAGAGTGACTATTGAAGCTTATGTTCCTATGGTCCTTTTTTCTTGTGACGCATGCGTGAGTCAATATTTAGATAATATCCACATAATTTCCTCTTTAATGGCTTTTTCAATTTAATAAAATTTATGTAATTTTCCCAGATATATCATTACAGTTAGAGGTGTCGCCAACTCATCCCTTAGATTTTAGGAGTAGAGTTCCAGTAACTGCTCCTGTGAGAGATGGATATTGAGTGAGAAGTTCTGTCCCTTCCACCTTTCTATGAAATCATACACCCTCTCAATTTCTAATTGTTTACAGTTTCTCAGGTTGACTATCAGTTTCTTCCTCAACGAATAATAGGATTGATAATAGATATAATGATGATGTCCTTCAAATCTAGACATAGATAGAGCTAGTAGACTAGTATACCGAAGAAGTTTGTGAGATGATTATCTAGGTCTCCCACACCTTCAAATGTATGGAAGTTATGATTTACAATATTGGGTGCAGGTGAAGAATCATCAACCTATTTGGGATATAGATTCATTTCAGTTTTCATAGGAACACACATCCCTTCTTGGGATTCCATTCGAGTATCCAGGTACTAAATGATGTTATGTAACTTCATTGAAACTCTATCATGCATTGTCTTCATCAAATGGGAAGCTAGTGGGGGTTGATGTGGTGGAATTGTATTTTATCTCATTCATTTTTTCTATTTATCCTCAGAATTAATATTTATCATGGTGGTTAATATATTATTTCCATAATGGTGGAATGTCAAAACCATTTTCAACTTCCTTAGGAATTTTGGTGGTTTCCTAGACCCAGATCCAATATGACATTCTATGGCTACCCTTGATGAAAGATCATCTGCATGTGGGAGAACATTTTTCTCTATTTGGAGACAATACCCCATGGGAATATTTCACATGAATAACTCCTAATTAATTTTCTAGAGAGCTAGTATTTCACCATTATATTGTATCAATAAATCTTCAATGGAAGGAACCTCTCTCCTCTCGGTAGGTTATTGAGATGTGTTTGTACCCTTCCCCTTGGACGTATTTCTTCTTGGAGGTGAAAACTCGATTTCTAAAATTTTTATGTTTTGGATCCACATCTTGTTCCCAGTGTCTACATCCTCATTCAATGCATTGATGTCACCCTACTCATGAGGTATGTTTTCTGTGTCATGACCTCTTTTATTTTTTCATAATCAATGTCTTCCATGTTGAAAGTGACAACATTTCTCGAGGCATATCATGAAATTGTGGTTATTCCATTTCTTTTAATATAATAAGATGATCCTTTACAACTTCAATGAGGTTATTATTCGATACATTGGACTTTATGGTCTATTTGGGATTGCAACCCCATAGTGTTTTAACCTTCCTCAAAGTGTGTTACTCTTATTTTGGCATATGAATAGTGATCCTAAGGGAGTTACTAGTTGGCGTTACCAAAAAATCTCCAACTAAAAGAGGTGTGTATCATAGTTTGTGGGGTATTAACCATTGATTAATTTCTCCAAATATAGTGACAAATTATTCCCTATATGGTGGTCGTGGGGATGAAAATTCCCTTGACCATGTATATTGGTGGTCATTTAGGGTTGTAATTGGCACTGATTCATCCAATTTTTGAGTATCTAGTGGCTCTGGTTTGTGGTTTAATGACTCACGAGATAGAAATAATGATATAAATGCCCTTAGCCCATTAGGGTGGGGTTTTTCATGGATCACTGATGATGTTCCCAGGGCCCCTTCTGGGGATGATGAACCTATAGATAGTGATTGAGATATAAATTCCACCAACCAAATAGGATGAATTTCTCTTAGATTTGATGCCGATGTATCCCAAATCCTCTCACGAATAAACGATATGAGAGGTGTTGGTGGTGGAAAATGATATCCCAGCCAAGTTGGTTGGGTATTCCTCTAGATATCGGATATTGAAGATGCAATAGTGTCATTCTTGATGTGGCTCATGTGTGATCTCATAGGAGATGAGTGTGATGGAGTCCCATGAAAGTCATCAAATCTCATGGGAAGTTGTTTGGGGGATCACATAATTGGTCTTAGTTTTTGAAAAGTCTTGTTATTTGTTCTATGAGCCTAGTTTGACTCCTTTTTGTTTATGCCCCTCTCTTTATGTAATGTCTAGGAACATTTGGAGAGGAGAATTTTCTTGTAGTAACCAACTAGCGAGAGAATTACCTTATCCACTGATATCGCTAGAGGATATAACATTACAGGATGTCGTATCTATACGACTCTTTTGTTATAGAATCTGGAAATGTGTAATGGTCAATAATGTCCCCATCACCAAATGTGTATTCTTGACATAGTATTAGAGATCATCTATCAAAGAATCATAATTCAATAGCGGCTGGTGTGTTACATATTTATATTGTGCTTATCTGGTTATGGATCCCATGCCATAAGGATAGAGGCTTGGTTTAGCATGAAACTGAGAATCCTTATTTTCTAAAGGTAAAAATCATATTTTAGATATGGGAGATATTAATCCTTCATCCACTAATGAGTATCCAACATATTCTATCATATATATGGGGTGTAATCGTTATCTACCTTATATGGGATCCCATATCTAAAATTAGTGAAGGGCTAGAACATGAGGTGGAGGTTAATTCTAATTAACAATCTATATATTTAAATTTTATCCTCCTCCTCATCAAAAATACAAGACTCAACCCATTCAGACCATAGAATATGGATATTATGGTCTCATGCTAATAGTATTGGAGTGTTGCTCGAAGTTGATGTGGATTAATATATGGTTGACCATGGTGTTTTGAGCACCTCTCTGTACGAATTAATCAGGGTTTGTTTGACCTCTTTATACTAAGGTTTTTGGGAAAATGGAGGATTTCCAATCCCATGGGAGTTATTTTAATGGAATGGTTGACTATCATGGATGTCATGAGTAGATTACCTATGATCCATCTCCACATTACATGAGGAGGAATATTTTGGTAATCAACCTCTCTTGCTTCTCTATTGATTGATGAGTTAAAGGACACATTTAGCATTGAAAATGTATCTCAAAAAACCTTAAGGACACTACCATTGAAAATATTTGGTGTATGTTCCATGTTATACATCGTGGTTGAAATATGTTGACATTCCTTTTGTATGTATGAAGGAGTATGCGGCTATTTAATGTTAGTTTCGGGAACTTGTATATAACTGTCAGGTGTCATGGGAGTTGATCCCAGTACAAAAAAAGCTATTAGAATATTCTGATATGCTCTATCATTATTGACTTGGATATGAGATTTTCTTGAGTCATGTTTATCTCTCACATGTTTATCCCCATTAATTATGGGAGTATGATACCGATCAAGAGCCATTGGTATATGTCACTGATCATTCGTGGAAAGAGTATGGGACTAGCCAGAGGCATGTTCTACTCTCAACTGGTTGGCCATGGTTGAATTAGTAATATGAGTCTGGTCTAAATATGCATTTCTTGTCAAAATATATTGATTAACCTTCAGAATGGGAGATATAATATTAGACTTCCCCTATGTTGTCGTGGAATGATGTTGGTGGAGTCATTTATCAGTGGAAGTAAGAATATGTTCCCGTCATCGATGATCTATCAGAATATTCCAGATAGATCCATTGATAAAAATGCGAGTCATCCCAATGATTTTTTCATTCTCCGTTATTCTGACTTGTTTAGAAGAGTGATATGTGCCTGATCCTGGGTCATTGGAGTATTCCGCTGGACTTCTTTGATAGTCATAGGCCCCTATCCTGAGGCATGTGCCTCTCTCACCTGGTTGTCCCTATTTTGAATTTTGATATGATCCTAATCCAATTCCTCAACCATCATTGTAATTTACCTATAATCCTTCTATGTTGGAGAAGGAGTGTGTACATTCTCTTGTGCAATCACACGTTCACAGTGATCAGAGTGTTGGGCTATCATTGGTGTATAAATAAGAGTCTTCTCAAAACCCAATATCTGCAATAGTTCTGGAAAATTATGGTGGAGTTCTTCAGATGTTGTTAAAATGTATTGGCATTTTGGAACTGTGTTTGTAAGGATGTGATCCAATACATTTTCTATCTCAATGATAAACTCAAGGATGTATTGTATTAAATTGGATATATGCCCACCCTTATTTCCTCCTTGTTTCATTAGAGTTTGTATTTGGGATTCATATATTAGGGTATGATGCTCCACCATGAATATCTTGGGAATATTCACGAAAACTTGTTCAGTGTGAGTAGGGATATGATCTTGTTGGATGTTCCCTGCTTGCGAATGTAGGCAGTCATAGTCGATGGGAGTAGAGATATGTTCCCTCTACCGAATATCCAAAACATTTCTCCTCCAATGGGTTTTCCATATAACCCTTGTATCATTTTTATGAAGTGTTGTGTTTTTCATGTCACCCTCATTAGGAGACAGAGGGGTTCAGGCAGGATGGGGTGGGCGAGGACAGTTATTCTTATCCCCCCTAGGCAGCTCCTGAATATAAAGGGAGACAAATCAGGCATCCTGGTCCATCTTCCATAGATATGGGAGGTGGTCCTTATTATAGTATATAGATAAGCTCCAAAATGTTTTTTGGTGATGAGAGACACTTGTTTAGTAGTAGCCTTTCCCAGATAATGCGGACTAAACGGTTGTCACATATGAAGTCCATAACAAGAATCCCCTCTGGTTGGGATACTTAAATATTGGTTTTACTTTCTGAGAATCATATTTTCTACCTACCATTGGGGTTTCTATGTAGGTGATATTTTCTTTCAAGCATTGAAAGTTACAGTTGTAGATGATTTTCTGGAACAAAGGCTAGATGATGAATACATCATCTCAAATCAAGCATATGAAGCAGTATTCATTTTTTCATTTATTATGTGTTCATCCATTCCACTCATTTTTAATTGTGAAAATGATGATGGATTAATGAAAACCTAGGATACAAAAGATAATTTTTAATATTATGCAAGTATTATTATATCTTTGGTATAGGTATTTCAAAACAAAGTGGTCCGGCACATTATACCCTAATCATTTATTCATTGGATGTATCAACACTGGGTTAAACATTTTTTTTTTCATCAGTTGATGATGTGTGGAATAGTTTTATATCATATTTTTTCCCTAGACACATTTTCCCGGAAACAACTAATGGTTCCTTCATCCGTAGCTGGGTACAGACCTACATTCAAAAGGCTGGTGGTTTCCTTGGTTTTCAGGACCAATAACTCTACGAGACTCTCATGGTTGAGAGGATGAGAGGTTGGTCTCATCACACCCTTTGGGTGGGGGGGGGGAGGTCAAACACTAGGACACTCTTAATGATTTGAGATAGGATCATGAATCTTTTCCAAATCCTAATATTGGAATGGATACCATGACGACCAGCCTTCAGTATAATTCTAATATTTTTACAAAAGAACGAGATCTCTTTGATGATACCATCTATATGTGTCAATGAATCATAATAATTTCACACTAACAAGTGGTTTTTATAAGATTAATCCATATAACCATGTTATTTTTTACATACTCCCATATAAAGAGGTGACTAATATTTCGACGATGGGATTGAGACATTATGAGGGGTCCTACATATCCTAGTTTTTGATTGGATAAAAACACAAATAATTCATTTAACCCATGCAGTTTTACATCATTTGAAACGACATATATGGGTGCTCAAGGTAACATTCAATCATGGGTACTAGATAGATTTCGTAATTATCACATGAATAGTGAAAATCAGAATTGTCATAGTTTATTATTTTAAGATATATATGTTGTAGTTTCTAGTGTCATTATAGAGACATGTGGTGTAGATGATGTGATTTTAGAAACTCCCAATGCTCAAGCGAGCCATGATCGGTGTGAGGAACAAGGTATAGTATGTAACAAATGTTATTTCATTGGTTAAGGGACATAGATGTAGGGATCACCCTGAATGTTCAACATAGATCTTGAACCATGTGGTGAGGTAGCCTACGTATCCTTAGTATGGATGGAATCAGAGTCATCCTAGTTCCCTTTATGTCAGGGCTTACACAATAAGGTTTCCCCCAATGACATTGATACATTATTCGTGTGAGGTGTTCGTTGTATCCACCTAATCCCACATGAACATTGATCAGGGTGAGGAACAAGGGGGAGAATATGATTTTTCACATGGTGTATCGGTCTGGGTATTTTGTATTGGAACAGTCCGTGTGGTGTTCGGTATAGAACTCAGGATTAACGGTGGCATCCTAGGTATACTTATTTTTGAAGGAATCAGAGTTCTCATAGTTCATTCTATGTTGGGTATTACACACTAAGACATCCCTATACCATTACAAGGGTTTATAAGGAATATTATATGACCATTTTAACTCCCTAATCACATGTGATCCCTGTGAATTTTTGAGAAACAAATGATAGTAATTAATCAATTTCATTGTTGTGGACATGGGAATCATGTGATGGTCCTTCCTTGAATGATCAATATACATCATGGAACTCATGGGGGAGGTATCCTATGTATCAACATTATGAAAGGAATCCGAGTTCTCGTAGTTCCCTTTGTGTTGGGTTTTTCACACTGATTATTTTCTACTGATACATGCTTACACATCCGGGGTATAAAATATTTTCAATACCTGGGAAGCCCTAGTGATATAGCACTCTCATATAGAATATGTTTCAGGACCTAGTTGGAACACCCTAGGGGTCATCACTTGACCTGACATGACACATATGAAGGGTTTCCTATAATTCAGTGTGGCATAGCCCAAGGGGTGTAGTGTGTCTTACCAGACAACTCTAGGAGACATCACACGACCTAAACTATAGGTCTAGATGGCATCAAGAGTCTCGTATAATTTACCCAATGGATTTAGAGGAGACTATATTTGTAGGTCATGATTCACTCTTACAAGACATGACAGACTTGAAAAGGAACCATTATATGAGACATATGATGTGTCTGAAGGGCGTCACAAGTCCTATGTTGTTGAGATAGAGGGTTCATGATATATGAGTGGTGCCCATAGTGGAAACTCTGTAGCTTGCTCTGAAATTCTTAGAATATTCCATGTGTCCCAAATGGCATGCTAAAGGAGTCTCTCCAATCCAAATATAAATTTTTAATAAAAATCCACTTTAAGGACTACTGGGAAACCAGCATTCACAAAACCAAAACATATATGTGATAAAGGATTCCAAAAAGTTATTAAACATCTGAATAAGTTTTTTTGAATCATCCACTATATATAATTCGAAGTGAAAAGTTCTAACCTGGGTGTTTGGATCCTCCTTGATATGTTCTTCTAGATGATAGATCATCCTGTCTATTGTCTGGATGAATTCATCCAGAGATATTTTTTCTTTGATTGAAACCCTGATAAATTATTTGATATTTCTTCTCGATCCACATTTCTCACTCCTCAGTGGCCTCAATATGAAACCTTCATTCATAAATTCGTGAAATTTCCTCAATTGAGGCATTAAGCCTCATGTCTTTCTCAATCATTTCATCCTTGGAGTGAAATATGAGCTTCATACACTCCCCTACCTCTTCTTCTATTAACATTGTTTCACTACATAGATCACCATTATCTATGTCATGCTGGACTTTGCTTTTGTTGCATCCCCCTTTCTTGGACAACATATATTCCATTGGCTTAGGAAGGTAATAATAGTTCTTATGTCCATTTGGGTTTTCCACTATACCACAATGCATTTCCCAGAGTCATGCCTTAATTTTATCCCCTTCTTCCTTCTAGAGCTATGAGGGCCTTTCATTTGAGAACATGCCAAGCTATCTGCTGATATTTGTCTCTAGATATCAGTACACGAATCATCTTCCTCATACAGCATTATTTGATTTTGATCCACCCGATTATCAAAGCGGTTCCTTATCTCATCCATTGGGCTTTCAGTGGGTGGCTTCAGCCCAAACCGCTTACTTAAATCACTGGGGAACCAATTTTATTTCCATGAAGATACACCATTTATATACGATTTGGGTTGGAGAATTTATGGATCAAATGGACCAAAAACACTCCCCTCATCCCAAATCCCTTTACTGGGCACTTCATTAGCATCCCGGGGAACCTCATGTATCCTAAGAGGCTCATCCACCCTCACCTCTTTAGCCCTCCCTTTATCAGGGTGGGGGGTGTAGCACCACAGTATGCCATAGAGGCACCTCCTATGCATTCCCAGGAAGTTCTTCCTCCTCGAGATTTCCAGCCTCTATTGCAGCACATTCATGCTCACTCAAAGTGAGTTTCTTCATCTCCACTATTGACCTGGCATCGGCTGTCTTCTTAGAACAAGTGCATGCCTACTGTTCCTCATTAGCTCACGGATCCTTCAACGGTATACCCAGGTTCTGTTTTATACAATCAAACACATCATCCACCTTTTTATTTTCAGTCATTCTCATTACCTTACTCTGTATGGAAGTCGGAGGATCAGTGATCCCCTGAGACTCTGTAATACAACACCAGTCCACAACATCCTCACCCTTCTTTATGAGGGTTTTGATAGATAAATTGCAAAATTAAATGGTGTCATCATCAATAATATTGGGAGGACAAGACCAAGGTCGACCGGAGAGGCTTCACCGGCACCTGGAAACATCATGGCCTATGCGGGAGAAATCTGAGGAAATGGAAATCTAGTAATCGTAACGTACCTTCTGAAGCAACAGAAGCACTCACTCAATTACGATGTCAATGGACCCCAGGGTGACTTTTGATAAATCAACTTCTATAAAAATTCTTGGATCAACTGGTTAATAGACGACCTTAGTGCAGGTATTAGAGAAACGGTAGCGTCCAACAAGATTTATAATCAAAAGTAGGATCACCGGGTTCGGAAATGGAAATGCAAGAACATGTAAGGATATCCAGACTGCTGAGGTCGTAGGATCGTGTCCCAAGTGAAAATCGAAGGTCCATCGGGATATAGAGAACCTGAACCCCTTCATAGAACACGAAGTAATGTCCCAAGCATACATGAGGTAATATTTATTAATGAATCGAAGATTTAAATATCTCTCATCTAAAAGTAATATCGTAACGTGGTCCTTAAAATTTCAAATGAACAACACAAACTGATCTAACGGATCGACCGATGGACGACCCCTTCCGAATCAGGCTACAAATGTGAGATCCAGTAATACAGATGCTTCTGGGAACTCCATAGGGGAAATATGAACCGAAGGAACTCCATTAACAAAGGATTTAACCTTTGTGATTAAATCTATCAGAGGTCATGCGATATGTTCATAAAAATTCATCTCATGAGTCCTTCACAAGATATATGTGTGATCACATGAATAATTTTAAGTCCAAGTAATGACTACACCAGCTACCTTCCAGAATTCTATCTCACCAATTGCTTCTGGTCAAGTGATCAGTTTACCTGAGAAGTATGCAAATGTTGGGAGTCGAATCATGTATATCATTAGAATTATTTAAATCAAATATCTCTTGTGTTGTGGTTCTTCAAAAATCCAAGAATTTTATTAGGTTGGGGTGGGGAATTTATAGTTGTCGCCGCCCTTGATACTTACTGGTTTGTGGGACTTAACTGGTGCATTTCTTGGCTAGTGTGGGGGAAAGGGCCTGGTGCCACGTAGTTTCACAACTATATTATGTGGGCATATTCATGCGCATCATCTAATTTTCAATGATTTTTGAGTCTCTTTCATAAACTCATCCTTTATCAGATTATTTTAGATTATCAAATACTTGTTTGATCATTCAAATGTAACGATAGACTTTAATGATTTCATGATGAAAAGTCTTAGGGCCTTCCCAAGATGTAATTCATATTTAATGACACTCATTAGATCTTGGGAAACATATGTTGGGGTCTCGCGGGATAGTGCTACGGGTGTTCTAGGTGCATCAAATGCCTTTCAGTGACAATGATTAATTCTCACCTCCTCCGTTTTAATCCCCTATAATTGATATAGTAATGGTTGGGATTCATGATAGTTGGAACGAGTAGTATATATAATTTTTAGTCGATTTTTGGATGATGTATCACTTAACCAATATGGTTCATATTGATATTGTTCAATCATGTAGTGGATAGGTATATATGATTTCCTTTTTAGTGTTTTGATATTATCTGAACACTCATGAGGACATCCGTGCGGTGAGGACGACAATCCATAGAGCTTTTGGGAGGCGAGAAAAATATGTCGTCAAGGACTCATGGTGTCTTTTAGGTTGATGGGGGAGTGCGTCAAATGACTTTCAATGATCGTGAACCCCACTCACCTCCTCCCTATTATCTCCTTATTATGTGGAGAAGTCGCATTTGTCATGTGATATTTCCTAAATATAATCATGGGATTTTATATTCCCTATTGATGTCCTGACACATGAGCTTCATGACCACTAGAGGTAACATCCATTATTATGTCATGATTCATTATTCTTGAATGATTTTGGATGGTTTTATAGGAACATTTCAATGAAAAACTATGCAGCATGGGTGTCCTCATTTGGTTGTCTGGGGGGCTTCGCATGAGAGTATAGGTTTTTAGGGGGGGCTCTACATGACTAGCCATGGGGAATGCTCCATGCATGGGTCCATCTCGTGACCTTGATTTTTTCATGTGATCACTAGTGTCTTAACGGATTCATGAATCATGGATCACCCTCTTACTCCTTGCTTTCACATGGAACATTAAACCCATATTCAGGTATTTTCTCCTTTTTTTATCTTTTAGTGATTATTATGTGGGTATCAACAATCCACAATAGAACTTATAATGTCTATTTTGATATATATATATATATCCTAATTAATTTAATTTGTATGAATTTTATAGGTGTATAAAAGTTACACCACAATGATTTGATGATGAATTAGTCATAAAAACCTCAAATTGAATTATGATTTTATCTCAATTCTGTTCTATTTCCATAGTTGATGTTTCTGGGAATATACTTCCTATAAATATTGTTATTTTCACTCTTGTTATATTTTAGGTTATTTTAGACATGGATTTTCATTCTTTATATAATGACCACATCAATTTATATGGAATGTAAGTCTTTTTGGATATTTGAAACTAACGCATGATCATTTATCAATGTGAGAATAGATGTGAACTTCAAAGGGAGATGAAAACAATTTTATGAGTCTTTATTTATATTAAAAGGGATTTTTTCTCAGATGGATGGGGGGAAACCCAACATCGATGACATTTCATTTGTGAGAGAATATGTTTTATGTATTTTCAGAAAAGCTACCATGTCTCCATAAATTTTTGAAGTTGATTTATCAGTAGAGGTCATAACTTGGGATACAACTATTTCAAACACAGTTATGTGAATGTACCCAATTGTTATTTTGGAATTGATGAAGTAACTCAATCTTAATCATAACTAGGAATTTATTCATACAACAATGTCACCTTTGGGTGAACTTTTACTTTTTTAATTAGAGGAATGGTGTATCAATTAAACTATTTATTTGTTATTATATTAAGAACAATATTACAATCAAGAACACAAATCCACTACCCCATATTGATGATTTTTTTGTTCATCTTCATAGAGGTCAATACTTTTCCATGATTGAACATCAATATAGATATCATCAATTGAGAGTAAAGAAGGTAGATATAACTAAAAAATATTCTGCTAAAGTAGTTATCATTATGAATATATAGGGATTCTATTTGTCCTTACTAATTCCCCCGTTATGTTCCAGGATTATATGAATAGATTTTTTATTGATTACCTTTTCACGTTTATTGTAGTCATTATATAAGATATTAATATATATATGAGGAGAAAGTAACATCATGAATATCACATGATATTTGTGTTAAATACACTATTGAAATATGAATTATCATAAAAATATAGAAAACAAGAATTTTGGCTACAAAATGGTTCAATTTATGGTCATATAATCTAAAAATAGAATATATCTATGGATCTTTAAAAGATAGAAGTTATTGAATATTCATCTAGATCAACCACTATGAATGAGAGATTATATTTTCTTGGATTGGATGGTTATTATTAATGATTTTTGGGGAATTTCATTAATATATAATCCACTCACCTGGTTAAAATGTAAGGGATCCATGTTCATCTGAAGATAGGAAGATGCAGAATGTTTCAAGAAACTCTAGAGAAGTTTAGTCAGTGAACCAATGAATATATTATCCTTTAGTGGAGAGGGGTTTTTAATCGATTGAGTTGTATAATAGATGGAATTACGGCGAATTATAATGTTAAATTTCATAGTTATAGATTATTCCTCATGAAAATTGATTGTTCATGAGGAAAATTGACCATCTCATGATTTGGAGATTATTATGGAAAACTTTTCATTAAAGAAGTGTAGGAATTATCTTTCTAAAGCATGGTGTGATATGTATAATAAAAATAAAAGATTAAATTATATATTGAAACATAAATAGTTTAATATGAAATATATAATATGGTTAAAACTAATTAATGATTTGGACTCATTAATACATTTCCACCCTAGGAAAGGAAACTATGAGGATGATGTTTTGAGTCACAAGGATCATAGTATATTATATTCTATGAGGTTCATAAAAGATTAAATATTTTTTTTTGGAATTGATGATTTTTAAATATTGAAGTAAGGTGAGAAATATTATGTTTCTAGAATGTGTGTTCATCCAACTATCCAAGTAAATATTAAAAGTGCACAAAAAGAAGCTACACTGTAATAAAATAAGGCGAGAAATGTTCATGCTTTAAACATTAAATATGATAAAATGATGTGCTTTAAGAAACATGTATGTGTTAAATCAATACCCAAATTAATTATGGATTTATTAAAAGATTATAATAATTCTTGATTCTCAATTCATTTTGGATGTTAAGATATGTATAGATATTAGAAATTGGATTTCTGGTTAGATGGAATGAAGAGTGATATTGCTGAGTATATATATTAATGTATGGAATGTCAGAAAGTTATTCATGAGAGATAAAATTATTAGGGGAAGTTTCAACTATTACCCACACTTGAAGTGAAATGGGATAAATCACTGGGTGTTTTGTCATTTAAATATCTAAAACATCTAAAGGGGAATAATGATATATGGGTTTTAGTTGATCACCTCATGAAGACAGTACCATTCATCACTATTAGTGATGACTTATCTATAGATTATCTTATAAAGATATACATTATGTTAATAGTAAGGTTTCAGAGAGTACAACATTCTACTGTATTTATTCATGAACTAAGGTTTACCTCAATGTTATAGGAATGTATTCTGTAAGCTCTTGATATATTGTATAGTTTCAGAACTATGCATCATCCATAAGTAGATGGTTATATTGAGAGAATAATAGAAAAACTAGATGAAATGATGAGATCCAGTTCAATGGATTTAAACGTTATTTAGGATTCATACCTTCCTCTAGTTGAGTTTTATTAAAATAATAGTTTTCACTCAGGCATTTAGAAGGATCCTACTAAATCCCTATATGGAGAGATGTGTTGAACTGCAACATGAAAGGATAAAATTGGAGAAATAATGATATTGGGACCTGAGATAGTGGAGGAAATGGAATTTAAATTCAGTTACATTGAACAACACGTAGAGGTTTCTAAAATTCGATAGAAAAGTTTAGATAAAAATCGTCAAAATGATCAATAAATTTTGTTTTTTTTTTGATGTTTTTGTTTTTCAATTTTAATTATAATAATGTTATGTGATTCAGTATGAATTTAATGTTGATCCCCAGATATAATGTCACATTCATGATTCCTGATTTAATAGGGATCATATCTTATCACATGGTGATTCCACTGAACCTAACATTTTAATGATGTGTTCTATTTTATATCTCTTGAGATTGTACATATCAGATCCATCATATTCACTAAACTGAGATATCATACAATCAAAAAAATGCACTTTTCTACTGAGAATTGTTTTTGGAGATTATAGATCATAGAGATAATGTTATTTGAAACAAACCACTCACCAATAAAATGATTTGTGGAGAAATCTTTAATTTCAGGAAGCAACATGGGAATATGAGAATATGATGATGTGGTATTATCATTAGATATTTTGTATCAAAGTGACCGAATTTCAAGGACGAATTTTATTTTAATAGGGGTATAATGTAATTTCCTAGTAGTTTTGGAAATATTTTTACTCAATAGTTTTAATGTCATCAATAGAATGTGTTCAATGCAACACAGTGTTTTTAAAACCAGCAATACACTATTAACATTAGTATTTACACATTACTATTATAACCATGAAATTAAACGTGGTTGTATCAATTGGAATAAAAAAATTTAAAATCTATGTATAAAATATTTCGATAAATAAAATATATTGATAAAAAGTACTCAACTTTTAGTAAAGTGTTTATATTCTTTAAAAATACATTTATCTTTCAAAAAAGATTTATATTTAATATATTTTAAAAAAAATTATTTCTTTTATCATTTTTAAAAAAATGTATTCCAATATTCATTCATAGTTTTTATAATTATAATTTCAAAATTATCTCAGAGTGGTTTTTTTTTAATTTCTCATAAGATAACTATTTTCATGAAAAGTGAAAATAATGATTTTTATTAATAACTGCCTTTTCGTTTAAAGAATTTAGATGTTATATTTTTTTAATGATGGGTTTAAAAGTAAAATTAGTTCATTTATAATATTATTTTTTAAATTTATTTCATTAGAATTAATTTTATAAAAATTATGATATAAAAATATTTTATATTTATGAAAACCGTTCCATTGGAAAAATAAATTTCATCACATATGTGGGATTAATTTAAAATTAAATTACACCAATTCAGTGAATTTTAATTATAAAAATGGAATTCATATTTGGATTCAAAATAATAATAATTATTTAATAATTTCGATATTTTTTTCATAATTAATATTAAAAATAGTAAAAATAAATTACAACGAATAAAGCTAAAATTGGATTGTTGGGGGGTTAAAGTAAAAAATATATGGGATAAAATGATGTTTATCCATTGGGACACCTGTGGCCTACAATTTTCGATTATGGGATGGAATTAAAAAAATGTCAAATTACTATTTTTAGAAATTTTTTAACTTATCTCATATATGGTTCTTTAATGGGCCATTTTTGTGCCTTTTGACTGTCACAAACAGATATATTGGGTCTTGTGCTCTAACTACCCCATGCACCCTTTAGTAGTCTAGGGAATAATGACCACCACCAGGTAGGGATATCCCACACATGGGAGGAAATCATCAAATGGATCTATACACGTTTAAACTTATCCATGACAATATATTAATAAAATGTTAAAAAAATCAACCAATGAATACATACATATATAATCCCACAATCATAGTACAACAGAAGTACTTGAAACCATAATAGTGGACAAATTCAAGACCAACCAAAATTTAAAGGTGTCCAATATTTGCATTATTATGGAACAATATAACATGAAACCACGTGAAAAACACCATGTTCAGTCAAGCCCAAACTATTTTTCCCATCCTCCCAATCCTCCCATGATATCATAAAAAAGGTTTTCATCTGCATTAGACATGACATGTGTGGGTTGATCCCATGAAGGAGTGAGTATATTAATACCTAGTAGAACACCCTGAAAACACTAAACACAAAGAACAAGGATTACTCATCTCATCCAAAAATATAAAAAACAAATAAAAACTATTATATACTCAGGGAGGACACCACACCTATAGGCAGTCTCAAATAAATGTCCCAATATAGGATTTTTGTTAAATATTCTAAGTAAATCTTATTCGTCGAGAACCCACTGCATGGGCCATTCTACCATTAGTGAAACACAACTAATATGTTATGATATTTGGGCCCAACCAAATAAAAATAAAAAATATCTAAATATCCTGATACAAAAAATGGGATTACACCTGGGACCTCTAAGGGACACCCCAAACCAAATCTGGATCGACCAACTATATATGGGATTGTGATACTATGATTCTATGAGGCATAATAAAGTAGACATCTATATGGGTATCAACACCATTTTCATGTATTTTATTCCAAATCCACGAAGTCTACATAGGCTATAAGAAAGAATGATTCTGGTTCAGAATCTAGTCTCAATGAGGGACCCTAAAAATTATATCTATGACACATAATCAAGAGGGGATCGCAATCTAGGGAAATGGATGAATTGTTGCACTGTTCCATTAAGGATATGGGAAATGTGAATATAATCAACCAATACTAATATAAAATTAATAATGGATTGGCTCTAAACACCCTAAAAGAGGGAATACAACATGTAATGGGTGTACAAGGTGTGTATAACCAGCCCATGTTATTCTCATGTACTTACTTCTAATATTGAATGTAGACCTACATATACAGGTCATTTAATTAAGCATGTATAGCATGTAGAAATTTTTCGGATTGCTTACCATGATATTTGTTTGTGGTCGTGTTCTCATTGCCTTCAATTTTAATATCCCAAGTTCCAGGTGATGTAACTACCCATTCATCTCAGGGATTACACACTAATCCTTCAACGGTGAGTCACATGATATGTGGTAGGGACCACTTGGAGTGTCATCCTTAACAACCACGAAAACCCAAGTTCTATAGAAAAATGACTACACAAAATGTGTACAACAGACTATATGACTTATTTTTTGTAATTTACGAGAAATTAAAGGTAGGTCAACATGTCACATAGGTATTTTCCATAAACTACTAATTTCAGCCACGGATCTCAGATATGGTCCAATCGAGTCTCACTATTTTTTTCTTGTTAAATTTCAGCTTTCAAATCAAAATATGAAACAACCTCTATTAGTAAATCTCAATTGTAGACTACTTCATGAAATAAGGAACCTCTGGTCTAGTCTTATTACTTCAAGAATCGCTCATCATCTCCATTTCCCTCAAATCGGTCCCATAATAACAATTTGTACAAGCCGTAATGATTAGTTGTGATGAAAAACGATCATGAAATAATCGAATACTAAGTATTCATGGAACTGTACACCGAAAAAATACAAACAATGTATGAATAAGGAAACATGGGATAAAACAAAAATCCATAAATTTAAGGAATAAACATTGGCCTTTTTCCTTGTTTGGAATAAATATATTTTTTAGAATAATGAAAAATGTATAGTTATAAAAAAAAGGAAAACTAATCGACCATAAATAAATCAACTATTGATGTGTCAACCAATTATTTTATATATAATGATTCAATTATGATGTTATATAATGGAACCATATGATATCACATAATTCAAAAATTCTGTTTGGATTTTGGATCGATCACTAGCAATGATTAGACAACAATTTTTTTAGTTATTGATATCCCTAAACTCATATGGTGGAATGATCCACAATATCGATTTGATCTGATATTTTACTCCAAGATCCCCTAAAATGGTCTCTATCAATTTTCATGTTTATTAAGACGACCTTGAAAATCATCCATAGAGGTGTATTTATAAGATGTTATTAAATTTGGACAAATAATAAAAAAATTAAATAAATATAAATAAAATTATATAATTATTCTCTGATGATGTGTCTCTTGAAATCATCCTAACACCAACATAGATTATGTTAGACCTTGGGTAATCCCATTGCACTATACTCAATACCCAACCTTAAATTTATGATCTGAGCCACCATTTTGGAGTTATTTCTCATTCAAAGGAAAAAATAAATATTTGTGAAATTATTATTTTTAATATATTTCATATATCAATAACGAGCAAATCAGACCCCATAGACTCATGGCATATGTAACACCCCAACCCCAGTTACCTAGAGTCGGTGCCTTATTACAAATCATTTTCATGATCTTAAGGAAATCTTGTCTCTAAAGACCGATTAGTTTAGTATTACTAGAAACAAGACTCATACATATGTTTATCTTTACAACTTGAACATAAATATAACATATATATATTTCATTAGAATCATCCAAGCCTCCTCGATTATGTATATTGGTCACTCATAAATAACTTCTTCATACCCTTGGAAATTGATACATAATAATGGGGTGAGATCAAATTCTCAGTATGGGTATGTAATAAAACGAAAAATGACAAAAATATTATGCATGGTAAATAAATGAAACCACATGCCTTTCCCAATAATAAACATGAATAATTTTATGGAAAGAATATGATCTAAGTAAATAATTCCATATGAAAACATAATCATGGGTATTCTACTAGTCTAATGACCACATGAACCATCAATATTATTTCAATAATGATGGAATGTATAATACCGAACATTATGAAACATTTTGTCAAGGCCTCGGCCAAGACGTCTAAAAATGTTTAAGGACTCAGACAAAACCATAAATCAAATTGGGAAAGGGCCTCATCCAATTCCACGTCTACTTGTCTCATGAGACCTACCGATGCATTGAGGAGAAATAGTGGGCTCCACCCGTCACTTACTAAGTCCAATACATTCCTCATATGAAAAGGATTAAACATAAAATAAACATTTGAATAAAAACTAGAATACGAAATGTCAATACATTATCCATAAATAATGAATTGTATAAAAATAGAACATCCATAGTCAAACATATCAAAAAACCTTCAATACAACATGAATGTTTTGTATCATAATAAATCAACTTCAAATAAACTTAAAATCAATCAAATAATGCTGACATAGATGAAATCAATACCCTTTTTAGTGAAATATCTCTTTCTATTGTGAAATCATTTATGAGTCACATAATTATAATATAAAACCTTTACTTTGAAAATATTCGTATATTCTTGTAAGGGAAGCTTTGACGAGTTTATCACGTTAGAAAATAGCCTCATTCTCCCTATAAGTCAAAAAAGAAATTCTTACCTTAATTTTTTCGAAAATGTTATAATGGACCTAGTTTGTTAAATGACAGAAATATTTGTTTATAAACATCTTATAAAAAGTCAACAAGGGTATAAATGACTTTATCCCACAGTCTATAAAATATTAATAATGTTTTGAAATACAATTTTATGAAACATGGATGTGGATGATAAAAGGTCCCAATAGATAATTATGTATAAACAACATTAGATAATGAAGAGATTGTCAAATAAGCCCTTACCTTGTAATTATCCTTGGTTGAGGGTAGGTTAACCTCTTGTATAATGGTGAAATACTTTTTACTAAATTATACAACAATCATATAAATTCATATTATATCATATATGATCTTTTAACATTGATTTGTTAATAATATCTTAGTATTATCATCGTTTCAGGTGTTAACTTACTCATTTTCTTTTATATATTTTGTTACATAATGCATGTTTATTATAGATAGGTTGTATCTTATACATATCCAGAATGATATAAAGTCCTTAAAAAAATTTTAATCATAAAATGAGAATTAGACTTGAATGGATACGATGGGGTATGAATCTCATCGCGTTCGTGGAGACGGTAGTCCGTACGTACGCACGAGCGATAATATCATTATTTTAATATTATAATAATATATAATTGGATGGTATATCATATATACAGAATAATTATCATGTTATATTTATTATTTACATCAATTACATATCATTATCATACCCATCCAAATAATAATGTTTTTTAATAACAATTATACCACAACGTAGAGACGGTAAGTCGTACGTACGCACGTATGGTGACATGTCATTCAATGGATAGATATAATACTAAATATGGTTGTACCATATTTATAATAAATCACAGTATATAGAAGATACTGGAGTTATTATTTTAGAATGGAAATAACAAATAATGAAGAAGTTTATGAAGAATGGAACTTGAAAAAGTGTGGTGAAAACATTACCTCTTCTTCGGGTTCTTCCTTTTGATTTGATAAAAATGGATCCCTATGTTGGCTTTATGATCAAACTAAAAACACTAGGTTGAAGTGAGGGAAGTTTATAGAGTATTTGGACAGGTTTTAGGAGAACCAAAAGATATTGATGCTATGAAGAAATTGGTTAGAAGTGTTGTCCTTATATAAGGGGGTGGATGGTCTCTTTAGTAAAAACATAAAGTATTAATTTATAATAAATTCATATTTTTTTTCTAATGTCTCCAAAGTGAATTATTAAAATTATAAGGTGGTTATGGGTCTAAATAAGTTCAACCAGAAGATTTTAGACACGTTTGGGTCATTATATTAAGCTTATCTTTTAGATTTAACTCATTGCTAATTAGATTGACATTTACCATGTCACTTTTTATTTTTATATTATATAGTTAATAAACGAACTATATACATCCTGGATACCCCAAAGTGGTCCATTATTGATACACCTATCATGATATAAGTCATTTGGCCGAACCATGCATTTTTAGGAATAGAATATCAATTACTAATATAATACTTGTTTTAAAAACCCATTTATGTCAATTTTGACACTATTCAATAATTGATTTATGTTAAAGTATAATCAACATTATTAATTCAAACAAAATTCATTTGATCAATAAAAACATTTAATTATAACTAATAAAATTCGTTTATGTCACCAAGACTTTCAAATAACATTTATTTTAACTTTAATATTACATATTATTTGATTCCATTATTATTAAGGAAAATACTGCATCATTATTATGTCAAAGATAAATCTAATTATTAAATGTCTAAAAAATATAAATACAATACCATTATGTATTAAATCTTTTTATCTTTATAAAGAATATTTATAGCCGAAAATATAACATATATAACCTTATGTAAAAATTGTTTTGATAAAAGATATATGCTTATGTAATTTATGTATTTACTTTAACTTAATTAATATAAATTGTCCTTATCACCAACAAGTGGCTCCATGTGGTCCCAAATTCGACCCAAATATGACCATGGCCAGAAATGTATCAACCAATAATGTTAGGGCACGTTTTAGGGTAATTTATTATTATTATAATATTATTTTTTTACCCTTATTTACAGTATTTACCCTTTAACAATGGTAAATAAAATATTTACCGAAGTAATTATTCAAAATGTATAAAAATAAAAGCTACCTATTCACAAAATTTGGAAATCCTGATTCCAAATATGGAATCCATTTTTCTAAATTCAAAACAATGAATTGGAAGAAATTAATTTAAAATTGATTCCTATTTTTAAAACAAAATGCATTTTTTAAGAGATAATAACTTTCAAAAGATTGACACCCGTTTATGTCCGGTTTAATTGTAAATTTATGTACAATGACCAAAATTGTATTAAATGGTAAAAATATATTCTAAATATACATTAAATCCACTCAAATTAATAATTTTTCACTATTAATTATTTCGATTAAGAAAGAAGTTTTTAATAATTATTTAGTAATTTTCATTATTCATCAAAATATAAAAGTTATACGAAAAGTACCAAAATTTAAACCTAGGATAATTTAGATATTCAGAATCCAAAAATGAAGTCCATTTTGAAAGATAAATTTAATAAAATTTCTAAAGGTGGATATTACTATTCCTAACAACTACTTTGATTGGTCGTAGTGTGTTAGAATCCTGAAGATGCGTACAACACACTCTACTGTAATATTCAAAGTGACTCGTACTATGGAAGCTTCAGGTGTTACAATCTCCCCTCCTTAATATTATATCTTCCTAGAAATTTCTAGAATACTACCTCATGAAAAGACTCAGGTGGTTCTTCATCATAAGTTCTTCGGGTTCCCATGTTGCCTCTCCCATATTATGGTTCTTCCATAGTACTTTTACCAGACGAGTCATCCAGTTTCTCAGAACTTTCTCTCTTTTATCAATAATACTGACAGGCTCTTCGTAATAAGATAGATCGGGTTGCAGTTCAACATCCGCATCGATGAGTACATGTGTTGGGTCAGACATGTATTTTCTCAATAGTGATACATGGAACACATCGTGAACTTTGGAGAGACTTGGCGATATTTCCAAATGGTAAGCTACAACCCCAATTCGTTCTAGAATTTCGAATGGTCCGATGTACCTGGGACTCAATTTACCTTTCTTACCGAAATGTATAACTCCCTTCCATGGAGAGACTTTCAAGAAAACATGATCTCAATCCTGAAATTCCAAATCCTTTCTTCGGTTATCGGCATAACTCTTCTGCCTACGTTGAGCTTCTTTGATGTGGTTTTGGATTACCTTCACCTTTTCCATTGTTTCCTCCATTAATTCTGGGCCTACGAGTTTTCTTTCACCTACATCATCCCAATAGGTTGGTATGCGACATCTCATTCGGTATAACTCTTCATATGGTGCAATCTAAATACTCGAATGGAATCTATTGTTATAGGAAAATTCTACCAGAGTTAAATATTGATCCCACATACCATGAAAGTCATGTGAGCATGATATCAACATTTCTTCTAAGGTTTGAATAGTCCATTATGATTGTCCATCTGTTTGAGGGTGGTAGGCAGTGCTCAAATGAAGTTTAGGATCTTAGTCCTTCTAAATACTCTTCTAGAATCTCGAAGTAAAACAGGGATCATGATCAGAAACAATTGATAGGGGTACTCCATGAAGTCTCACAAATTCAATAATATATAGTCTTTCTAGAAGTTCAAGTGGTAGGTCTTCTCTTATAGCAAGAAAATGTGGTGACTTGGTAAGACTATCAACAATGACCCATATAACATCATTATTTCAAGGAGTATTTTGTAGTCCCATGATAAAGTCCATCGTAATATTATCCCATTTCCACTATTGTATGGGAAAAGGATGCATGGAACCTCTAGGAAGTTGCCTTCCGTCTTTCACTTGTTGAAAAACCATACATCTTGAAACAAAATCAGCAATCTCCCTCTTCATGCTGTCCCACCAAAAATGTTCCTTCAAAGCTTTATACATTTTGGTCCTCCTAAGGTGTATAAAGAAATTGGAACTATGACCATCATCCAAAAAACCGGTTTTTAGATCAGGTATATTGGGAACACAAATTCTCTTCCAAAATTTCAAAATTCCATCTTCACACACAAAGTCTCTCAATCTCTCATCATTCAATGCGTTAATCGTCTTTTGAAACACTTAATCACCAGTCTGAGAACTCTTTATTATTTCTAGTAAAGATGGTTTGGAAAACATTTGAAAAATTATTGATGTTTCACCTTCCATTGGGATTCCCATATCCATATTCACTAGATCCATGAAAATAGGACCCCTTTCAATTCTCATCATTTTCAAAACACCGTGATCCTTTCTACTCAAAGCATATGCCACCTTATTTGCCTTACCCGGGTGGTATTGTATCGTACAATCATAATATTTGAGTAGTTTAGGCCCTCTCTTTTTCCTCATGTTGAGTTCTTTCTATGAGAAAATATACTTTAAACTCTTGTGATCAATATAAATCTCACATTTTTCACCATAGAGATAATGTCTCCAAATCATTTGAGCAAATATTGCAACAGAAAACTCAATATCATGGGTAGTATAATTTTTCTCATGAAGTTTCAGCTATCGTGATGTATAGGCAATAATTGTATCATTCTTCATAAGGACACAACCATGTCCTTTCTTCGATGCATGACTATAAATAACAAACCCTTCATTTCCCAATGGTAGAGTCAAAATAGGAGCTTTGACTAATCTTCTCTTCAGTTCTTCGAAACATTATTCACACTCATTTGTCCAAAAAAAGTTTAACCCCTTTACATGTGAGCCTTGTTAATGGGTTATCCAATAAGGAAAAGTTCTGGATGAAACGCCAGTAATAACCTGCTAAGCCAATAAAACTTCATAACTCAGTTATACTCGTTGGTGCTAGCCATTCTCGGATTTCTCTTGTCTTAGAAGAATCAATAAAGATTCCATACATAGAGAAAATATGGCCATGAAAATAAATATCATGAATCCAGAATTCAAATTTGCTAAACATTCCATATAATTCATTTCTTCTAAGAGTCTTCAGGATAATGTGCAAGTAATTTTCATGATCCTCGTAGTTTTTAGACTATACCGAGATATCATCAATAAATACCTCCACAAAATCATCAATAAATTCCTTTAAATATCTATTTATTAGATCCATGAATACTGAGAGTGAATTAGTCAATCCTAAAGGCATTACAGTAAACTCGTAAAGCCCGTACCAGGTTCGAAATGTTGTCTTCAGAATATCTTCCTTCTTCACACACAAATTATGGTACCCATATCGAAGTTCAATCTTTGAAAAGTATTGAGCTCCATGTAGTTGATCAAATAAATCATCAATGCGGGGTAGGGGATACTTTTTCTTTATTGTTATAGCATTGATTTCCCTGTAGTCGACACATAACCTCAAAGATCCATATTTCTTCTTAACAAAAAGGACAGGGGCTCCCCATGGAGAAACACTAGGGTGAATTAATCCCTTATTAATCAATTTCTCTATTTGTTTCATTAGTTCATGTAATTCAACAGTGGGTATTCTATAATGGGTCTTCGATATAGGCCTTGAACTAGAAATTAAATCAATGGAAAACTCAATTTATCGTTCTGGAGGATGTATCGGTAAATCCTCTGGAAACACATCAACATATTCTCTCACAATAGGTACATCATCAATTTGAACATTACTTTCATCACCTATAGTTATTTCATTATATTCCTCCCCGATAATTTAATTTAGTTGGGCTACTGGGGGTGGATCTACGTAAGAATCAGATGGTGAAGATTCTGCTCTAAAGATAAGGTGTTCTTTATCATCATCATAAAAAATCATAACCTCCATATTCATACAATAAAATTTCACATCATGGTCTGAAATCCAACCCATACTTAGGATTATATCAAATTCATTCATGGGTATGTTGATGAGATCAGTAGATAAAGAAAATTTATCTGCCATAATGGGAACGGATCCACAGAACATTTTAGTAATGATAGTTCCCTTAGGAGTTTTAACTGACAACTCCCTTGTTAAATCAAATTGGAAATATCAAATTTTCATAGAAAAATGGGAAGATATGAAACAATCTGAATATCCAGAATCAAATAAATCATTTTCTAAACTTGAGGAAACCATTAAATTACCTCTCACCACATCCTTGGGTCTTCAACCTCTGCAGTAGTGAATGCATAAGCTTGGCATTGATCCCTTAGCCTTTTATGAGGTATTTTTACCTGAAACATAGAATATTCCTTTGCATTATGTCCCATCTCCCTGCAATTTTATCATTGAACATTGGCAGTGTCATTCATTCCTTTAAAATCACCAGCTTGATGGCCTTTCTGCCCACACTTGTAGCATACTCCTTTTCCTTTTAGACAGGAACCAGGGTGCTTCCTTCCACAATTATCACATGGTGAAAATTCAATTCGTCCCTTATTCCATGTTTCCTTATTTCCTTTCCCAGATTTTTCATCAAATCTCTTCTGCTCTTGCTTTGATTTAAATTCAAAAGACTTAGAGAAAGTTTTTTTTCTTGATAGCACACGAGACAATATCTTCGTATGACAAGAAAGATTGTGGGACCAATGCTCGACGGAGAAATAGTTTAAACCCATCAACAAAATGATCAAACTTTCATTTTGGGTTATGTATATAATCTCCAACATACCTTTCTATCCTTGTAATGTTAACCTCATTCTTTGCGACATTATCATCCTCCTTTTGTCTCACACTCAGAAATTGCCTTTCCATATCTTCTCGATGGTCATGAAGAATGTATTTTATAAAAATAGATCTTTTAACTCCCTCTATTACATATTTGATACTTCATCATCTTCCTTTGTGTTTTGAATAAATTACCACCATTGATCAACATCTCCAGTGAGGTGGTAAACTGCCATGATAACTTTTTCCCTTTCACTACTCCTCAATGAATGGGATATTTTCTCTAAAGAATTTATCCATTGCTCAGCTACTAAGGGATTTGTAATCCCATAAAATGTTGGTGGTTGCTTCCTCATGTGTCAATCTAACATTTATCCTCCATACAGTGGATCAGGGTGCTCCATACGGGTAAGATTATTATTCATAACCTGAGTGAGTTGTCCCAGTATTGTGATTAGCTGATCAACACCAGTTGTATCACCATCTCCACTATAATTCTCTAGAGAAGCAGGGAAATCCCTACATGGAGTGTGTTCATTGATATGGTTTCAATTTCATCCACTAGGTTCCATTTCTAGGAAACGACATACACTATATTAGTTTATGAATAACAATACATAAATCCATACTTGTAATGCAATTGACATAAATTGAACAGTTTATCGATATAATCCACACTCATAAAAATGTTTTCATTGAGGATGTATATAATCCTAAACCCTTTATAATGGTCTGTAAGAAAATTGTGAATTATCCTAAGTATATTCCCTAGGAGTGTTGTAATGAGTACGACAAGGCCCATTGTCGTGCACCAGTTCCCATTCGAGTCTAGATCAAAGCGGTGTTTTCAGGTTTTACCCCTAGGTACATCTTTGCCAGAGCCGCCACTACCTTCTCATATCGAGACAGGGGTGTATTACATAGAAAACTCACAAAATTTTTAAAATACCATATTTCTATAAATTTCTTCTATAATAATCCTCAAATTCCATCATAGGTCTATGTGCTCTAATCAAAGTTTATCTAAATCTAGTTTCCAAGGATTGTAGTTAACATCCTCTAATACCAACTGTAACACCCTGACCCCAGTTATCCAGAGTCGGTGCATTATCACATAACATTGTCATGATCATAATGAAATCATGTCTCGAATGACCGATCAGTTTAGTACTATTGGAAACATGATTCTTACGTAAGTTTAACTTTACAACTTGAAAATAAATACAAAAAAATATATTTCATTAGAAACATCCAAGCCTCCTATATTATGCCTTCTAGTCACTCATAACTAACTTCTTCTTATCCTGTTAAAATGAAACATAAGAATGGGGTGATCTCAAATTCTCAGTAAGGGTAAGTAATACAGCGGAAAATGACATAAATATTAAGCATGGTAAATAATTGATACCACATGACTTTACCAATAATAAACATTTATACTTTTATGGAATGAATATGAGATGGGTAAATAATTCCAGAATAAATCATAATAAACGGTATTCTACTAGTTGAATGACCACATTAACCATCAATATTATTTCCATAAAGAGAGAATGTATAATTCCAGACATTCTGAAACATTTTGTAAAGGCCTCCGCCAAGACGTCTAAAAATGATTAAGGCCTCGGCCAAAACGATAAATCAAATTGGGAAAGGGCCTTGGCCAATTCCAAGTCTATTTGTCTCAAGATATCTACTGATGCATCGAGGATATATAGCGGGCTCCACCAATCACTTACTAAGTCCAATACATTCCTCGTATTAAACGTTTTAAACATATCATAAACATTCGTATTAAAACTAGCATACGAAATGTCAATACTTTATCCATTAATCATGAATGGTATAAAAATATCTCATCCACTGTCAAACATATCACAAAACCTTCAATACAAAATGGATGTTTTGTATCATAAAAATCAACTTAAAGTAAACATAAAATCCATCAAAGGATGTTGATATAGTTGAAATCAAAACCCATTTTAGAAAAATATCTCGTTCTATTTTGAAATCATTTATGAGTCACATAATTATAAAATAAAACATTTACTTTGAAAATATTCTTATAATCTTGTAAGGGATGCTTCTACACATTTATAACGGTAGAAAATAGACGCACTCTCCGTATAAGTTAAAAAAGAAATTATTACCTTAATTTTGTCGAAAATGTTAAAAAGGACCTTGTTTGGAAAACGACGGAATGATTTCTTTATAAACTTATTATAAAAAGTAATCAAGGGTATAAATGAATTTAACCCATAGTCTATAAAATAGTAAGAATGTTTTGAAATAAATTTTTAAGAAACTTTGTTGTGGATGATAAAGAGGTCCCAGTAGATAATTACATATATACAACCTCGGATAAGGAAGAGATTGTAAAATAAACCCTTACCTTGTACTTTTCCTTGGTTGAGGGTAGGATAACCTCCTGTATAATGATGAAATAATTGTTACTAAATTATACAAGAATCATATACATTACTATGATATTATATATGATCTTTTAACATTGATTTGTTAATAATATATTAGTATTATCATCATTTCGGGTGTTAACTTACTCGTTTTATTTTATATATATTGTCACATAATCCGTGTTTGTTATGTATAGGTTGTATATTATTAATATCCATAATGATATCAAGTCCTTAAACATTATTTTTAATCATAAAATGATAATTATACTTGAATGGATACAATGTGGAATGAATCTGATCGCGTTTGTGGAGACGGTAGTCCGTACGTACGCACGAGTGACAATTTCATTATTTTGATATTAAAATAATATATAATTGGATGGTATATCATATCCACAGAATAATTATCATGTTATATTTATTATTTACATCAATTACATATCTATATCATACCCATCCAAATAATAATGTTTTTGAATAACAATAACACCACGATGTGGAGACGGTAAGCCGTACGTACGCACGTATGGTGACATGTCATTCAAAAGATTGATAGAATACAGAATATGGTTGTACCATATTTATAATAACATCATAGTATATAGAAGATACTGTAGTTATTATTTTAGAAAGGAAATAACCATGAAAGATGATGTTGAAGAAGAATGGAACATGAAAAAGGGTGGTGAAAACATTACCTCTTTTTCGGGTTCTTAATTTTGATTTGATCAAAAGGGCTCCATATGTTGTCTTTATGATCAAACTAAGGCCTCTAAGTTGAATTGAGGGAAGTTGATAGAGTATTTGGGATGGTTTTGTCTGAACTGAAAGGCTTTGAAGGTGTGAATAATTGGTTAGAAGTGGTGTCCTTTTATAAGGGGCAGGAGGGGCTCTTTAGGAAAAACATAATATATTAATATATAATAAATTCATATTCAGTTTCTAATGGCACCAAAGTGGATTATTCAAATTCTATGGTAGGGATGGGTTGAAATAATTTCAACCAATATATTTTAGAGAGGTTTTCATTATTATATTAACCTTATCTTTTAGTTTTAACTCTTAGATAATTAAATTCACATTTACCACGTCACTTTGTATTTTTATATTGTATAGTTAACAAACACAATATATACATCCCAAAGACCCCCACGAAGTCCATTAATAATAAAACTATCATGATATATGTTCTTTGGCCAAACCATAGATTTTTAGGAATAGAATATCAATTAATAATATAATACTTTCTTTAAAAACTCATTTATGTCAATTTTAACACTATTCAATAATTTATTTTTGCTAAAGTATTAACAACTTTATTAATTTAAACAAAATTCATTTAATAAATCCTAACATGTATTTTTAACCAATAAAATTCGTGGAGGTCAGCAAAACTTTAAAATTATATTTATTTTATCTTTTAGAATACCAATTATTAGAATCTTTTATTATTAAGGAAAATACTACATCATTATTGTGTCATAAATAAATTTAATTAATAAATGTCTAAAAATTATAAATAATATACCATTATGTATGAAATAATTTTATATTTCTATTGAATATTTATAGTTTAAAATATAACATATATAACCCTATTTAAAAATTGTTTTTCTAAAAGATATATGCTTATGTCATTTTTGTATTTACTTTAACGTAATTAATATAAAGTGTCCTTATCACCTACAAGTGTCTCCTTGTGGACCAAAAATCGACCCAAAGATGCCCATGGTCGGACATGTATCAACCAATAAGGTTAGGAAACGTTTTAGGGTATTTTATTAGTATTATAATATTATTTTTTAACCCTTATTTACTGGATTTACCATTTAACCATGGTAAATAAATTATTTATCGAAGTAATTATTAAATATGTATAAAAATAGATGTTACCTTTTTACAAAATTTGGACAACCTGATTAAAAATATGGATTCCACTTTTCTAAATTAAAAACACTAAAGTGGTAGAAATTAATTTAAAATTAATTCCCGTTGGTAAAACAAAAATCGTGTTTTTATGAGATAGTAACTATCAAAATATTGACACTTGTTTATATCCGGTTTAATTGTGAAATTATGTCCAATGACCAAAATTTTATTAAATGGTAAATATATATTCTAAATATACTTTAAAACCACTATATTTCATAATTTATCACTATTAATTATTTGTAATAAAAATGTCTTTTAATTAAAATTTATTAATTTTCTCTATTCATCAAAATATAAAACATATCCGAAAAGAACCAAAATTTCACCCTAGGATAATATCGATATTCCGAATCCAAAAATTAAGTCCATTTTGAGTGATAAATTTTATAAAATTACAAAAAGTGGGTATTACTATTCATAACGGCTACTTTTATTGGTCGTGGGGTGTTAGAACCTCGATGTTGTGTATGACACACGCTAATGTATTATTCATAGAGAATCGTACCGTGGAAGCTTGGGGTGTCACAACATCTCAGTCCTTGGCTCCAAAAATAATCCATATAATATTCTTAAATAATACATTGAAAAAAATCAAAGTCGAGACATTATACACTCCATAGGTATTTTTGTCCGAAAAATTGAAAATCCAAATCATAAATATGAAGTTAATTGGATAGTATAGGGTATTCCACTCTAAGGTATTCTCTTGAATATTTTTGAAATTCCACTAGACGCACACTATGGGAATTGATCAACGATGAAGGGTCTTCATCTATCAATCCTCGATACCCATCTTGTAATCAGAAAAAGTATCACCATTCTCAATGTATAAATCCCCCCAATCGATAACTTGCTATGACTAATTCATGTACCTCGTCAGCTTCAACACATGAAAGACATCATGAACCTAATAAAACTATGGTAGTACATCTATATTGAAATCCTCCTCCCCATCTCTACATTGTATCTAGAAAGGTCCATTGAATCTATAATATTTATATCAACCTTAAGAAAAATATAAAAAATCTACATTTATGTGAGACCCTCAAAGAAAAATTGAATCCATCCATGAACTGAAATGGCCTTGATGCTAATCATCATAAGATATTTGATGGATTAGTAAAAATTTTATCCACACTTTAATGATAGTTACCTTCATTGATATAGTTTTCACCAATAGTAGTCCCATGAGTGATGACTCACATAGATCAATCTAACAAAGTGGTGACATGATGTGACTCCCCTACAAGGCCTTGAATATTTTCATATCGATGGTAGAATGGTATCTACTATTTGACACCATCATTACTAAGGGTAGGTGATACTTATACATTAAATAATGTCTATTAATGAAATCCCACAACATGTCCTCAATGACATGAATGGTTCTCATGTTATGGACAACAGTATATCGGTGAAATGTAATGATCTGTGTCTAGAAGGAATCCTAAAATAATTTCCATAATCACAACATGATGCAGACATCATGGTCTAAAATGATCAGTAATGAAACTCCATGGATCTGGAAAGCCTTCTGCATGAAGAAGTGTCTCATGCTCTCCACTGAACTATGCTCTCGAATTACTAGGAAGGGGTCTGACATGGTGAGACCTATTATGGTGTAATAGATTTAATTGTTTATGCTATACATATTTGGTAACTGGGAAACAATTTCCATTGATATCTACTTCAAATTACACTCAGGCACGTCACAATATTGATCTAAACCGACAAGAACCTGGTGCCCATCCTTCAATTCTTGACATGTGAAGAATTTCGAGACAAACTCTTTAACACATTTCTTCAATCCTAAGAACTAAAATAACATCAAATGTTATGTTACATTATCAAAAAACCTTTTAGTACTACCAAAGGGGGTATATAACACCCCCTCATCTCCTCCTCCTGTAATATCACTAGTTCCATCGTCCATCCTTTGAAAAGGATAACTTTCTACCCACCTTTATAATATCATCCTGGATAACATCCAATGGATATCTAAGTAGGTATGTATTATTTTTGGTATATCCATGTTAAGCTACCATAACAAACTATAAAATTGGTGGCTTGACAACCATCAACAAGAAGATATGAATCGAAATTAGTGTCTAATAAAGAAAACTATAACAATGCTAACTAGTATATTTACTCACCCAAAAACTATAATCATGATATCATTCATAGGGAATGATCCACAACATCCCACTTCCTAGGAGTATAGAAAATATTGAATTCATAGTTATATAGAAACTCTATCCAATGTCTCTATCTCAATTTATGGTCCTTCAGATTGAATATATACTATAGACTATAGTTGTCATAGTAGATAATAAATTACTCACCAATAAGGTAGTTTCACTCAATATTTATGGAAAATAGAATAAATACTTGGTAAATATTGTGACTGGTTTAGTTCAATTCACACACCCTCAATTACATGGACCCATAAGAAATCACAATCTTCCTCTACATCAGAACAAAACCAAGTCTAATCTCTAAGGAATTAGGAAAAACATGGTACATGAAACCCTCCACTAAAAATAAATATATGGGGATGCTTATCAACCTCTCCCTCAACAACTCAAAACACTAATCACACTTTTACATCCACACAATTGGTTTCCCCTTTTATTTCAACGTTGTTAAAGGTTCTGCAACTCTATGGACATATGGTACAAACCTCTGATCGTACCCTTTCTACCTATGGAACCACCAAACCTTGGTAAGACTCTTTTTTGGATCCCATGATATCACTTCATAAACCTTCAATATATCAACTACAACAACTTCTGAGATGATGTATCATAGGATTTGGACATCTTGATGTCAGAACTGACACTTTGACCTATTCCACTTAATATGGTTCTCTAGGAGTCTATTTTGGACCATCCTCAAATGTCTCACATGCTCACCATTTTATGGAAAGTATACTAAGATAACATCAATGATGACCACCGAAAACTGGTATAAAAACGAAAAAAGAGTATATTCATGAGTCTTGTGAACACAATAGGGATTATTTCATTCCCAATGGAATCAAAAAGTAATCTTAGTGGCCGTAGAGATATCTAATTTTCAACTTAGGTATATACTCATCTTATACACACTGATGGAAATAACATGATCTATGGATAATGTTAGTGAACCTACAAGACCCTCACAACAAACTGAAGAGGTCCGTGATCCTTAGTAATGGATATCCATTTTTCATGGTCGTTTAGTTCAAAGGTTTATAATATAAAAATATCCTAAAACTCATATCTTAATTTTTAGAGAAAAACCTTTGGAATACCCATGGGGGAACACTAGGTCTTAGAAATACCTTCTTCAAGACCTCTAATTGCACCCTCAGCACAAAAATCACTATGGGAGCCATCCGACATACCTATTTAGATTTCGGGGTTGTTCTAGGTTTAATTTACGGAATATGTATAACTCTCAGCGTGGAGGTAAGCATAGAACTTCCTCCAGAATGACATCCATGTACTCCACCAGCAGTGTAGGAAACTAGTATCCCATAACATACACTAATCCAATATTAATTATAGACAACATGTGTGTAATTGGGTGAAATCTCATATGATTGAACCGTCTCTATTTCTCTAGGGTTTCATTTTCACCCAAAAATGAAAAACCTCAACCCATCACCATGGAAATAATGATTTAACCTCCTAAAATATTAAATTTTCCCCTGAACTGTAGATTTGCATTCCATAGTTAGGATGAAATCAAAATACACAACGCTTCTATAAAGTGGTACCATAAGAATCTCTCACCAAAAAATGACATATTTTATTTTCAACTGAAATGTGAAATCCCTGATTCACCTCATAATGAAGTCCCTATGCACAATGGTCTATCCAAAGTCTCAATGCAAATCTCAGTGTCTCAAACTAGAGTAATGGAAAGAATGGAATGAATTTCACTAGGGTATATCAGTACAATAACTATGTTAGAAAATAGAAATATTGTACCTCATTACATCCATTAATCCTTGGGGGCATTGGATTTTATATCCTATAATAGCTCATATATCTAAGCACCATCTCCCTATTCCTGTAAAGAACACCTACGCATGGTGGTGGTAATAGTTCAAACCTCGAGCCACCACCTATTGATCTACCACACCCACTACCTAACCCCTAACATGAAAGCCTCCTTTCTACTACCTCTGTATCTTTCTAGGGTTACCTTGGAAATATCTTTATTATTTCTATGCAGGTAATACAACCACATGAAACATGTACACGACCATCAAAGTAGAAACACCGCCTCTTCGTCATCTTAATCGAGCTATCCTGAGGTACCTGCACTATTGATACTCAGTCCTTGGATCTTCTCCTAAAAATTATATCTTCCCCAAATTCAAATGATGGTTTTATACTATCATTTTTAAACACCTCTACTCCAAGACGCACTCTAAGAGCACCCATTATCGGCATCTCCTCAACCCATAATTTCTCCACTATTGAGGCCCTCTCAGGCAGTCCAGTATAGGTTGGAATACAATGAGATATAATTTATGCACTGATATCTTGGAAAAATAAATGATCAAAGGTTCATGCTCTAAAGATATGATATCACACCCTATCTATATAGTACCTTAAGAAACCGATAGAACATATCGAATAATTTTCCAATGTCATTTTACAATGTTGTAGATTAATAGTCTCCTAGATTCACACAGAACACTATGTTTCCATATAAAATTCATCCGTCAAGGTTTTATCAATGTAATTATATGATATACCCATATCATCGTGTTATTGAGTCTCCAAACTCCACCATAACTTAGTGGACACCAAAATAATACATTCCCTATAGACTACAATTTTATATTCAGGTTTCCCCATAATGTAGAAAACACAAGTGACTGTCTAAAGATAGTCATCATTCACCAGGGGATCTGGCATGTTGCTAATCATGGGAGGTCACTACCTCTAAAACTAATGTAGTGTACCAAAACTGAATTT
This sequence comes from Viscum album, assembly GCA_963277665.1. Classification (NCBI taxonomy): domain Eukaryota; kingdom Viridiplantae; phylum Streptophyta; class Magnoliopsida; order Santalales; family Viscaceae; genus Viscum; species Viscum album. Next base: position 607,092,553 of record OY728122.1, read on the forward strand.
ATCCCCATTCAATACATATAACCCTAACCTATTATCAAAAGATGGTGGTATAGATAGAAAACCATTTCGAGGTACTATCTATAGTACAATCTCCTTTAAAAAAACTTCTTCCCTAAGTAAATAATCCTCATGATCATGCAGTGCAATAATGGATGGATTTCGTTGTGGGGGTTTCCGAAAATAATAAATATGTATTTTGGCAAAGAGTATATTTAAAGAGCTGACTGATGAAGTGCATTGAAACAACAATTCCCTCCAATATTATTCATGTACCAATGGTTCCCCGCCAACCAGTTTCAACATGTATCGAGTCAAGAAACAAGTTTTTAATGTCATGGTGAATGGATATGTTGGCCTCGACACCAACATCAAGGTACCCAAATAGAAATCCAAACTCAAAAAACATTAATTTTTTTTCCAAAAACCCAAATACAATCTCAAAGACTCATTTCTTAAGGTATTATCAAATCCTCTGATACCACCCATTCCTGGCACAAACTCATGGGGCCAGATCCACGTCTAGACCAAGACCTCGATGAATATGCCAGGGGTGGGAAACCCGAACCGTGTAGGCATATCCACACATGGGAGACATCATCCTAATGTTATTGTAAAAAAACACACACATACACAAATCACAAATCCCATAAAATGATAAAATGTGGTAAATAAAAAAATAAATTGATGTATTTATAAATAATACCATAATCAAAGTTCAACAAAATTTCCTAAAAGCATAAAATATGGGAAATAAAATCCCATCCAAAAACATCAGAGTGTCAAAAACTAATGAGAAGGAAGAGTCAATATCAAATTCAACCACCTAGAAAACACCTTTTTATATCTTTCCCGAATGATGCTCACATACTCCCTGTCCTCCCATGTTATAAAAAAAATGTTTTTCATCTGCATAATACACGACCTTTGCAGGATAACCACATGGAGGGTGGGTCTGAAAATACCTAGTAGGATACCCCAAAACAATAATCACAAATAATTAAGAGTATATATATCATAACTAGAGTATACATTCTATTGAAAAACATAGAAATAATCAGGAAGAACACCACACCTTTAGGCAGTCTCATTCAAACTACCTCCACAATATTTTACTTGATGAGTATATGAACTGATCATTTCAAGATTAAATACTCCAAGAGACTTGATATCACTATTGAATCTAAACTAATAGTTCATGATCATTTTTTACCACCCATGAATACTCCTTGGTCTCTAAAGATATTGATACACATATGGGGGATCACAACCAAGAACCATAGGGTACACAACAATCCCAATCTAGATCAACCCAATATTTAGGAAAAAATATGATAATGATTAAATTATCCCAAATAAAATATATTTATATAACGGGTATTAAATTCTTTTTCTAGTATGTCACATAGATACCATAAATCCCACTTTGTTTTAAGAAATAGTGGTGGAGGATGACACTATTATCTCATAGAGTGACATTATTATCTCAAACATAGGCTCATTCTCCGAAGGGGATGAAAATATAGATCAGGCAATAAAATTCACACAATAACCCTAATGGGACTGACCAAGTGAACATATTCAACCAATGTTATTAAAAAATGAAGAAATAGAGGGCTCTAAATACCCTCAATGGGGGTACATAACATAAACTTATAGTGCATGATGTGTCTAGCCAACCATTGGTCAACCCCTTCTATTTCTTCAAAAATGACATGTTGATATCAATATACAAAGACAATATGTAATGATACATGTTGTGTTGATTTATGTTGGCACCCTTACCATGCCATCTTCCCATTCCCATGTACTCATGGATTTCCCGTGTAGCATCTCATGTGTTAAGATGTGTATCTTCTCATGAATCTCATAGTTTACACCCTGAGCCTTCAGTGGAGGGTCACATGAGGTGTGTTATATAGACTCTATGAAATATAGTCATGAATTTACTTAATAATACATATTGTTCAACAATCACCTAGAACAACCACCCCTACCACCAATCAAGACCATGATTCTCTAATATGGTAAAAATGAATCCCACCATCACCTTCATGATGGATTCTGACCTCTAAATCGAATTTGTAAACCACCTAAGTCACTAAAACCTCACTGTGTTCCAATTAATGAAATGATGAACCTATTATACGATATTGTTCCTACTTTAATAACTCACTGTCACCATATCCTCAAATTTTGTCCTTGATCTCAAGTCATACTTGAGGTAATGTTACATAGTGCAGAAAAATGGTGACACAGTGATCGAATACTAAGTATTCAACCAAACATTGGAAAAGAAAACAATAATTACGAGTGAGTAACGAAACAATGAATGAAACCAAAAACAAAAAATGTGCGGAAAAAACCACGACCTTTTTTCATTTCGACCGAAATCCATTTTTATAAAAAAGATGAATGGAGATGTACAAACAAAAACAACAAAATCAATCAACCAAAAATAAATCAATCATCAATGTGTGAATCATTAATTATTTTTTGGAATTAATCTATACATGAAATGAATTAATGGTATTTTATGGTCTCACATAAATAAAACATCCAACCTTGTGTTAGGATTGATCACTGATGAGGAATGATCCTGCAATTCCATCATTAGTAAGATCCATGAAATCTGTAGGTGCAATAATCCTCAATCTCGCTTTTATCCAATTTCTTCCACCATGATCACCTACAATTGTTTCTATAAATTTTTAGGGTTATTAAACTAACCATAATAATTTGATATATAGGCATATTTATATTATATTACTAGGTTTGGACCGTTAATAAAAAAATTTATTAAAATTTATTTAATTATTCTCACACAATTAGGCTGAACCCAAATTCCAAAAATCTAAATTGATGTTGTCACACAAAGGATAAATTACATGATGTAGACTCATGAGACGCCTTATATTTAAAATTTATCCATCATTCAATTGTTATTCTACTTTTTTTTAAAACAATTTCATCCCTGTGATTCTAATAATTTTAATATTTTTCAAATATCAATTCTATGCTCACGCAACCTCATAATCTAATGCCATCTCATATCCTAGATCAAAAAACAATCCATGTTATATTTTAAATAAAATAGTAGGAAAATTAGATTCATTATAGTGACCAATAATGAGACATTGAATTATTGGAAAACATTGTGATATTAAAAGTGTTCCACTTACCTAACTCATAAAAGTTCATGCCATATCCTCTCCTTATTACACATATGAGTCCTTTTTTCTACCAATACATGCCGAAATATATTCCTTACTTCCCACCCCATTCCAAATAAGACTTAATTTTTTTAGTAAAATATCCTATGAAGGATTTTTGTGAAAACCTAAAGAGGTTTTCCGAGGGAAGGGAATCATTCATAACTAAGATTTTTTGTTTTCATTGTTCTTACAACTAAAAATAAAGTTAGAGTATGATAATATAAAATATTATGTATCCCCAATACAATAATATGTTTTTATGTTTCATTAATAACCTATATTCATCTCCACTTCCATCAAATTGGAAATGAAATCATCAATCATGTGAATGGTGGACTACCACCTCATGAACCGGGGAAATCCGTTTTTCCATCAAAACACTCACATGTGGATTCAATGATGTATTTTAAGTATATATTTTATATTTATGATATAATTATAGTCTTTTAATTGTAATATCACGTATATCTTTTTACCTTCTAGTATGTGTAAAAACTATAATGTCACTCAAGTGTAAGTGTGGACACTTCCTATAGAATTGGATGTGATAAATTGTTCATTATATAATGAAATGAATTTTAATCAGAATATATATGGCATAAAAATTATTATATAATGTTATATTAATATTTACTTTTCTTACATTCCATCCTTTGAAAGATGAAAATTGTATTGATGCATACCTAAAACCTACAATCTCCTTGAACATTGTACTTCATTTTTATATCTCAAAAATTTATGGATGAATGTAAATTTATATATAATGAATATATATGATATTTAAATCATTATTCAAAATTTTTATATGACTTTAACCTAGTTAAATTAGAAGGACTAAAAAACCAAATGAAAACATGCATGAAAAAATAAAACGTTTATCACATGGAATAGTGTTTTTAATAAATAATTATTAATAAACAAGTTCAAAAAGGTAATATGTAAATTATATATGGTAATATATATATAATTATGGTTATAAGTTTTATCTATAATAATTATATATTTTTATATAGTAGTTTTAAACATGTATGAAGGAAGTTGAAAACGAGGTAATAGATTTCTGTTTGGCTTTTATTTTTGGGGGACCCATTACTTATAAACCACTAGTTTATTTTGTGACGTGTATATAGTATCCAATAATGTGATTTATGATTTTTTCTAATAAAAATATTTATTTTGTATATAAAAATATTTTTATGTCATTCATGTGGATTTCAATTCAAAATATACTAATGTAGTAAATGATTTATGTTATAATCTCATTATTTATTGAGGTTGTTTGTGATTATAATTCTGATGATGAATTTTTATGATATTTCTAAAAAATATACTATTGAATTTTATTATTCTTTGTTTATTAATGAAAATTACAGTTTTAAGAATATTTGTTTATCTTTATGAACTGAAGAGACCAAAAGAATCATTTTATGGAAAAATTACTTTATCCTTCTTCGGTTGAACATCCCATCGGTTTCATGTCCATGTTTTCTAAAAAAATTAAAACTCTTTTCAATTAAATATAATTATTTATTGAAGAAAATTTTAACCATTAATGATATTTTAGAAAAAAACATTAAAAGGAATCTATAGGTAGATTGTTAGATGATGTAATTTTTACCTTTTAATGAAAATGTGAATGTATCTTAGTTTTAACATGTATTACAAGGAAAAAATTTACCACCATTATGAATAATCAATGATATGTTGATTACTTTACAATTTGAAATTTTTCTTTTCAATGAAAATATTTTATTTTTAATTGGGAAACATTTTAATTTTAAATAAGTTATTTCAATTAGAGAAGTGTATTTTCTTGGGAAATGATTCATGTGATCTTTTAAAAAATCCTTTTCTATCTATGATTAATTTTATTGTTGTTTCAAAATAATTTATGAGGATATATTCCAATTAATCCATAATTTTTAATAATATAACTGATTTATAATTATAATGAAATGTATTTTATAAAACAAAAATATTTCGATGAGTTATGATATGATGAATCGATAAAATACATATGAAATACATAACTTTTCTAGAGGTTATATTATAATTAAATGTTTAGGAATCAAATTTAGTTTCATGGGATGTGATTTTATGAATGTTTTGGGATATTGTTGAACAAATACATTTTTTTATGTTATGGTAGAAATTGGAATTATTTATCCCTCTAATGCAGTAGATAAAGAATGATATCTTGTGAGATAAAAATGATTATAAAGGGGAGTGAATACTGTTTAGGAAGATGATGCATCCAATAAGATAGTCACAGAAATGAACCTTAACTACTATTTTTTCTTTGGGAGTGAACTTGTTACCCTATTATTATCATGGAAATGAATATTTACTAATAAGGGAGTGATTTTTTAGAGGTAGTAAATGATTTCCCCTTGCAAATAAGAATTTTCACTAATTATTTGAGATTATATTCCATTCCCATCACAAATACATATCAGGTCAATGCCATCCATAATTCGAGAAGGTTTATTTTGGAAATAAAAGATTTATGTCATAAATAATTGTTTCTATATATTTTATATTACATACTTCAATCTATATTCATAATGGGTCTTATCACCGATATTTTTTATTTGCATCCTGGTAGATCATCATAAATAGTTTATTGGTGATGGTCCAATCCTGAAATGTCTGTCGGCATTACCTATTTGTGGTCGGAATTGTCTCAAATACTTTAATATCTTTGACATTGGTATTTGTGGAGGGCACAATTTAAAAGAGATCCCATCTAAAATAAGAGTTTTTAGGGTGTAAATTCACTAAAAATAGTCTCATTGCAATTAACCTAATAAAAAATATAGTGTTTTCTTAAATTTTTTAGTAGTCTTCATTCAATCTTCTCTTTCTACTCCTCTCTTCCATCATCCTCTATGTTCCCTCTATATTTTTTTTAGTATCTAGTGATCTGATTCTATTTGCAACCCATCATATTTTTAATCCCATTATATCATCATTTTAGAGGAAAATAAATTGAAATTTTTTATTTTAAATTCTTTCATTTTATTTTGTATTAGAAATTATCAAATATAATTAATTGTAATTAGTTGTAATTAATAGTAATTATATATATTTGAAACATAACACTAAAAAATTAATGATAATTTATAAACAATTATTGTTAACTTTTAAGAATAAAAATAAATTACTATCAATTACTAATAATTGTTTATAATTAATAATAAATGATTGTAATTTGGAAAATAATTAGTGTTAGTCAGTAAATATTATCCGTAATTAGAAATAATTGGTTCCAATTAGAAATAAATCGCTTTAAATAGTGTTATTTAGTAATTATATTAATAAATAGTAAATAAGAAGATAATAGTAAAAATTATAGTTAATTAGCAGTAATTATTAAAAATTATATTATTTAGTGTGAATTAATATAAATAAGAGATAATTATTGGTAGTGAGTAAAAAGTATATGTAACTACAAGAAATTAGTGGCGATTAATGGTAATTAGAGGTAATTATAAAAAATGTAATTATTTAGTAAAAATCAGTTGTGAGTAGTAGTAAATAATAATAATTTTCCACAAATATAAAAAATTTCAAGTAAAAAGTAAAAACTAGTAGAAAATAAAATTAAATAGATGTAAATTGTGTTAAATATCAAAAATAAGAAGTGATTAGTGGTAATTTGTATACAATAGTGTTTATTAGTAGAAATTAATGAGGATTCATAAAAATTAGTCGTGATTACTAAAAACATGTGATCATTAATGGTAATTATTAATCATTATTCATACGTAGCATTAATTAGTTCGAATTAGAGTTAATTATGGGAAAATAGTATAAATATTCTAAAAAATTAAAAAAAATTGATAAATAAATTTGAGGTAAAATGTATATATTTTAGTAAATATAAATAATTATTGGTAATTAGTAAAATAATGTGGTAATCAGAAATAATTAGTTATAATTAGTTGTTAATTGAAATAATTTCTAAATATTTGTGGTATATTGGTAATCAATAAAAATTACATGTAATTTTTATAAATAAAATAAAATTAGTAATATTTAGTAAAAAGTTGTGGTAATTTTTAAACAATTATTTATAATCAGATATATTTAGTAAAATCAGTGGTAATTTGTTGAAATTATTAAAAACTAACAATGAATACAAGTAGTTAACAATAATTTGTGGTAATTAATAAAAAATAGTGTTAATTATTGTTAATTAGAGGTAATTAATATTAATTAAAAAAATAGTTATGTATAACTTGAATAAATTATAAAAAAAATAGCAGCATGAGTGGTAATTAGTTTTAATTAACAAAATTTAGTAGTAATCAATGGTAATTTGAAAAAATTAACTATTAAAATTACCTATAATTATAAGTTGTTAACTAAAATTAGTAACTTAAGGACACCCAAGGGGTCTGAGGGAAGCATGACACAGAGGGGATGAAGGAAAAAATGGAGTGAACGAAATATGGGGACCTTGAGTTAATACTATCTATTGGAGAGATAGTCATAGGTAAAAATATAAGTTATCAAAGTGGAAATAAATGTGAGAGATAAAAATGACATGTTTAGTGAATTTTTCTTGTTTTGGTTCAATCTCCCAACATGAGAAAATATTTTTTACTAATAATAGTAATGTAAATGAATAATTATCGATAATAAATTATTTTCTTTTGATGATATGATAAACCTAAAAATGAAAATAATCCACTAATATCATCATTGTTATCTCTCACATTGCCTTCCTCTTCCCAAAAATACATATATATTCATGATGCTTCTTCCATAATCAATTTGAATAAGGGCACTGTAAATATTTCCCTCTACTATTTCATTCATCCCCTCCACTCCCTAATTTTCTTTAGGAATGAGTGGAGTGGATGGGATGAAGGTGATTATGGGGTTAGTGTATTCTATGTCAACAAAATTTAAACTGTTTGGAGGAGAGGAATACATGGATAAACATATGAGTTTACCCCTGACTTCCTCTCCTTCAAATAGTCTAAACTAAAGGGCACTAGAATTATTTCACTACGTCATCATTCTCATACCCACCTCTCCCTACATTCCTAAATCCCCCTTGGTAATTCCTATATTAACTATAACGGTAATTAGTTTAACTTGTAATGATTTAATCCAATATTTTGTTGAAAATAAGTCATTATATAGTTTTCCAACATGTGGAAAATCTAGGTACAATGCGGCCCTATAGGGGTAAATTGGATTGGTTCTATTTAAATTGTAGAGGTATTTCCTATTAACACCCATATTGCATCATTTATTTATGTCTCAGAAAACAATTTAATGGATTTCATGACACAAATCATATATTTCAACTGGTGTAATTTTAAATAATCTTTCACTTTGAAATTTATAGAAATGTTTTGACCAAGTACACCCATATTTTTATTCAAAATCCCATAACAAGTGATTGTGTCTCAACTAAAAGTTTATTTCAATTTGGTTTATATATTATAGAATTTTCTTATTATCTCATCATTATAACTCTTTACCACATACCGCTTTTGATGTGAATTAATAAACTATATATCATCATGAAATTATTATATCCAAGAAATCCAAAAAAGAATATTTATTTTTATTTCTTTCCATTGATTGATGAGTTAAAGTTGATGTAAAGAAATGGTGTCGATACATATGAAGTAGTTGAGAAAAATAATTTCTTAATAAAATATGTATTAATAGATATAATTAATGAGTTCGAATGATATGTCTTGTTATCTATATGTGGTATACATGGTCCGAAATCACATTCATACATTATGAGTGAGAAAATAATTTATCCTCATCAAAGGAAGAGTCCAGAATATTTTTGATAAAAACCTATAGTTACTAGTTTACGATGTTGTTGATGATGTGGATGATATGAAAAATGAATTTTTAATAATAAATTATGATAATGATAAAACTCTTATGGAGATTGAAGATAATGAGGTAGAAGATGATGATATTAACACCCTCTTATGCGAAGATGAGGATTGATATGAAGACTGAAATAATTACATTCTATTTATAATCATAATTAAAATATGAATATATATAATATTAATTTAGAATTATTTTTTAATTTATTATTTTTCTTTTACCAAATGTATGTTGATGATTTAGTAGAAATGTTCCATACCCTTATGTAGGATATGCTTTATAGTGATGAGATTGATGCACCATCATCTGACCCCACAGGTTTCACACAAATCATCTTTGACTCTGAGGGGTTTTGTTCTTAAAATATATATGATTACCAACCCTATTCTTGAGAAACATCCATATCTTGGTTTTGATCCATTTATATAAAGGAATGTTTATTTGTGTTTTTTGATAAATTTTATTAATTATGATTAATTATGATTAATTGTTGTATTTACTAATTGGTTTATTATTTGATATGTTTCCTATAGGTTTATCCCATATGTCCTATTAATATTTTTTTTATTTATATATTTAATATACACTTAAATTTTAACTAAATATACTAAATATGTTTTGGTGTTTAAATAAATAATTTATCATTTTTAATTTTTTGGCATTTAATTAATTAATTAAGTATTCCCTATATTTTCTTTTTATTTTATTTATGTTTTTCTATTAAAATAAACATTTTTGGTTTGTATATTTTATTGTTTATTTATTTTAATTAAATAAGTATTCAATATTTTTATTTTTTAATTAATGTTACAGTAATTTAATTTAAATTTATTTTCTTTTTTCAATTTATATTTTAAAATTAAATTCAGTATCTTAATTATATTCCTCTTTTAAAAATTTACATATAATATTTGAATTTTTTTAATTTTTTACTAGAGTTAACATTTTATTAAATTCAACTCTTAAATTGAGTTTCATTTATTTAACAAATTGATTATGTTTTCAATCTTTAATGTTTAATATTTACATTTCTTATTTAACAATTTTTTACCTAATATATAATTAATTAATCATATTTCATCTGTCTAATCATTATAAATATGTAGCATCCATCTACCATTAATAGGTATCTACCGTGGAAACATGTGGTATACTATTACTGTTTTTATCTACCTTCAGTAACAATGGGTAGATTGATCTAGTACTACTCCCCACCAGATCCACTCCCAGCCCTCTAACTCTACTTTCAGTAGATCTAGATATTCTGGTGTCTCCGGCACCACTTTCACTATTGTGCGCCAATCTGAACCAGCTGATTATAAGTGCTCTCAACCCAATGAACATAGAAATTTTCATTAAGATGAATCTGTGATCAACTTACGAAGAATCTTTCTATGTTTGAAGCATAAGTGAGGCCGACCAATGGTGTGTTTAACTTCATCTACTACTGCCAAAATGAGTGCGAAGCTAGTCAATACCACAATCGAGATCAAGCAATGCTTTCACCAGGATGATAAAAATTGACCACCACACAACTAGAAGAATATTATGTCCTCCTAGCGGATATGACCGATGAAATAAATAGGTATAAATAAATGAAATTTGTTAAATAATATATATTTAAATCTAAAAATAATGGTATTATCAATATTTCAATAATTATAATATTAATAACATGTAAATTTTTATATATATTGATTATGATTTATAATAATATTAAAATTATCCTTATTATTATAATTGTTATTTTTTATAATAATGATAATAATTATATTTTTCTAATTATGATTTGTGTCATTTTTTTGTAGAATCTCAAGATGGGGGCATCCATGTTAATTTTGAATTCTTCAGATGAAAATTTCATGTGATCTATTACATTCATTTATAAAAAATTTACAATGTTTAAGTATTGGGGATGTTTTTTTTGTTAAAAGTTCCTCTAGTACATTAATCAATGGTAGTCCAATCCAAGATGGCGAGAGAATATGGATATGAACTGTATAAAAATCGAGCATATGTCTAGGTAGAAGATAATAGAAAAAAATATCGTTCAGAAAATTTGGGAAAATTCAGATTCATAGACCGAGACTAGAGAACATCAGTTCAGTTTAGAGCAGAGTGGGAAGAAAGAGCTACAACAAGGATCCAAACCATTACATGATTGAGAAAACAAACCCCTAGTTTTTTATTTGATTTATTTGAAAAAAATATTTTTTCGTCATTGAATCTTGAAATGATCTTTTCGAAATATTTTAGTGCTTGGGAAATTTTAATTGTGGGGATAATACTTCAACTTCTTTACATTTTATATATATTTAATATTCAAAATTGATCAATGAGGTCAATTTAGAATATGATAATTTTTTCGTGCCTCTTTTCCACAATTTCATAACTTTGTGATTGTTCAGTGAGATTGGTTATGGAAGCATCTCTTGAATTTAAATTTTAAATGAATTTTATTTTTTTAGTGAGATTAATATTAAAGTGATTTTTCATATTCTATTTCATTTGGAGGATTCATTATGTGGAGAAATCTAGGAACTGTTAAAAAACATGTTTAATCTCATCAAAAGTGATATTTATCAATTAATTTTGAAGAACAATATTAAATAGAAATTATTGAATAAATATATTAATTTTGGACAAGTAGTGTTAATTTACTATGCTCATATGTCTTGTTTGTATTTTTATTTTTCTATTATCATTGCTTATTATTCACATAACCTACCAAATATTTTTTAGAAAAAGTTCTTATTAATTATAAAAATAATTCAACCACTTTTTAAAGTATTTTTTTAATTTTGTTACAGAAACTCCCTGTGGATCGGTTCTAATAATTCCACTTCATTTGTTCTATTTGGTTAAATAAATAATTAAACCTAAAATATTGTAACAATTAAAATGTCAGAAACCATGAAAATGAATTTTTTAGAGTGTGTATATTTATGCATATTGTAACATCCTGGTTCAAAGTGTCGCCCTCTGGTGCCCCTTACATGGTTGGTCAGATGTCCTCAAGAGTATTTCTCCAAACGTCAGAGGCTACTGATTAGCAGTGAGGACATTGAGTGTGATAGTATGTAAACTATGAACTCATTAGCAGAGTAATGCATCAAAAATAAATATATGACAATAGTATAAGTAGAAATAATAACATACAATAAGTAAACAGTAGAAGACCAGAAGTAATAATCAACTGGTCAAAATATATATAAATGATTCATGATACAAATGCGTATAATAATATCCAAACAATTCACAATCCTGGAATACAGTACTAGAACAATGTACAATGAAAATAAATAAACTCATGCATCATCCCAAGCCTCATCCTAATCCCATTCTCATCATCTCTACAACAATAATGTACCGGATATAGAAGGGTTCTTGCCCTTATCTATACATGCAGCAATATAATCTTTTTGGGCCCAAAAGAATTTCCCAAATATGATGTGAGACGAATCCTAGTAGGAAACCACCCAATGATCAGTGCCTAATAGTCAGTGAATATATATGGCAGACAATAAGTAAAAATAAGCAGTAAACAAGGATGTTATCAAAAGTAAACAATCCACCAGTTCCAATTACAATCATTTATATTAAAAAATATAACCATCCAATTACAAATACATGAATCCCTATGATAATGTTCTCAAAGCCTAAACCCTCATGTTTAATTTACAATAAGGATATAGAGAAGACTCTTAGAGGAAGAACTCACCACAGATTCCCCCTATAATCTCGTATAATCAATGACACTTTGAGGAAGCACTCACATTCAATTCACCATATACTCTCATATAATCATAGAGTTTGTGAGGATGCACTCACAGTCAATTCCCCCTATAGTCTTTTACCAGTAAACTACCAACACTCCTAGGAAGTACTAAATTACAATTTTTGTTGTTCTCTCTTAATGGAACTATGGACACTCTGAGAGAGAACTCAGCCTCAATCCCCCATATAGTCTTAGAACATGATAATTATAACACACTATGAGAATTCCCTCAATGTCAATTTCAACTATGGTATCACTATACCAAATCCCCGCAACCCCATGTAAATTTATCGAAAATAAATGATAAATAGCAGCCAAAGAAAACCTCAATGTACTACTTGGATAATTAGATACAAGTCATAACACAACATATTAGATAAATAATCACCCCATCCTAACAAAAATTGAAACAGAAACAATGTCCAAACAGAAAAATCTAGGCCAGAGGTCTAAAATCGAATAATCATGGGAAAACACATCCATAACATGAAAATTAACCCTATTCACAATGAAACAACCTCTATTCAGACATTTAAGTCAATAAAAGAATTAATAGGGTTAAATATCTAAACATTCTATACCTTGAATGAGGATATTAGACACTTTTGCACATATGAATCAATGACTAACTATGGAATGGCACAAACCACCCATCTCTGCATTGTATGATCGTTATAGTTTAATTATATCATTTGATTCGACCTAGAACACTATAGATATATAAAAATTTCTAAAACGTTCAACCGATGAAATCACACAATAGTAGAGGAACCATGAAACGAGGATCAATAAAAATTAAGAGTGTACTGGGTTAGTTCTAACGCATTCGATGGTGGTGGATTTAGATAATGGATGGAGAGTTGGGGGATCATAGAAGAATCATCGGCTACAAATGCTTCTGGAAGAGACGAATCGAGAAGAAGGTCATTCTTCTATTTTCACGTGATCTTGGTCTGTTTAATGAAATAAATAGAATATACACTTTGTGTCTTCTAAATGTATAGGGCGTATACATTACATTACCGAGCCCCTCTTTAGGCAGCCTCCAGGTCACCCCACATGGCCATGTACTCGGCAGTTACATGGCCAGTACATTATCACCCACAGAAACTGGGTACACGCCCTATACATATAAGTACACGGCATGTACGCCTAAAATTTATAGAAACTCTACATTTCTAAAAAAATAAAATAAATACATACTTGAATGGAAGATCTATGTTCTTACAAACTTCCAACCATAAAAAAATTTGTTCTTGAATTTCCTTAGTAAGGCGATGTAGAAGAAGAATCCTTGAAACACTCTAACCACTGTGAACATACATTGACCTCCCTCTCCAAAATGTTGTCATATACTCGCCCATGCTGCCATACCACTTGTACTAGAGGAATAGACCTGTCATTAAGAACCATTGCACTATGATAAAAAATTCATATAGGATACTCCTCGAATGATGTGTCTTCCTCCAACATATCCTCCTTGGGTTGAAAGACTTCTAACGGGTCTGAGAAGTAACATTGAAAATGAGAGACATGGAAAACAACATGCATAACTTGATTCCTCTGTGGTAACTACATCTGATCGATAATCGGTCTGCCTCACTCCAAAAACTCAAACTACAAAACATACCTTAGAGAAATCTTACCCAATCCCCTAATCCTTCGGTTTCCCAACCTCGATGTGACACATAGAAAAACCTGATCTCCAACCTCTAACTCTAGAGGTCTTCTCCGTTGATCAGCATAATACTCCTGTAATGACTGTGTAATAGCCATCATTTTCTAAATGAATTCTATTTGCTTTGTGGTCTCCTGGACAATATGGAGTCCTAGCATAGTTGCCTGTCATACTTTAACCAACATAACAGTGATCGAAAAGACCTACCGTAAAATTCCTCATAAGGTGCCATATGAATAGTTTCTTGAAAACTATTTTTTTGGAAAACTCCACAAGAGGTATGTGATTCCCCGAAGAACCTATAAAATCTTCGACGCATGGACGAAGCATGTCCTACCGCATGAGTATCGTACCCTCAGACTGGCCATATGTCTGGGGATGGAATATTGTACTCAGATGTACATGTACACCCAAATCCATTGGTAGCCCCTTCCATAACCGAGAAGTAAAACATTCACCCATATCTAAAACAATGGAGTTTGGAAATCCATGTAACCGTACAATCTCTCAGATGTACAGATTTCCCACCTCATACACACTAACGTTCTACTTAATAGGTAAAAAGTGAGTATCTGTTGTGAGGCTATCAATGAGAACCCATTCTATAACATTCCCATGAGGTGACCATGGAAACTCTATCAGGAAATTCATCACAACATCATTCCACCTCCAGTCATGAATTTGTAACTACTGCAAAATCCATTCTTGTTTTTGATGCTCCGCCTTCACATGCAGACATGTGGAACACCGTATGACAAACCCAGAAACAACTCTCTTCATACCTAGCCATCATTACTGACAGTGTAGATCTCGATACATCTTGGTGACACCAAGATGAATCTCCAAACCTGAAGAATAAAATCCCCCCATCATCTCCTCGAGTATGTATACCGACACCCATACACGTCCAAGAAAATGTAAGATCTCATCCTCCCATATTGTCTATATAGAATAAGTTCCTCTCCGGATACAATATCACTTCGAACTAGGACTTTAGAATATGATAGCTACCTTATTCACACTTGATTAAGTAGAGTAGAGTTAACAGATATAGACAAAATGAACATTGTCCTGTATCTATCATGCACCTATAAATACATCTCAGAGAACAGAGCCATAAGCTACCACTCACTACTGGCCTCCTAAACTACCCGTATCTGTGTCCTTCTATAAATGGAATCAGCCACTGTATTTCCTTTCCTAGACATAAAGGAATGCTCACTGTCAAAGTACATAAGTTATTCAACCCACCTTTACTATCTCAGAATTAGATTGCTCTCTGTGAAGATATAATAGTGGCTTTTACAGAAGATGGAAATGAAAAATCATTTTCTAGAAGATAATGCCTCCAAAAGTGTATGTCAAGAACAATTGGAGACATATACAGATCATGAATCATGTAATTCATCTCATGTGGCCTCAACTGAAATTCCCCAAACACAACAACCCCTTCCCCCGACGTAAGTACTTCTCCCAACCCGATAGACGATTCATCACAGAAAACTGTATAGAATTTTCCCAACTGAGGAAAAACTAGTATCAGTGTTGAATTATAACTTTCTATCAGCTTCTGGAAGGTTGACTCACTTTAATCGTACCACAAATTCTTCACACCCTTCATAGACGGGCATGTTAGTGGCATTTCTATGTGTTTGAATTTTTATATGAAACATTTTTCAAAACCATCAGCCCTAGAAAACTCCATGACAGTAAAAAAAAATTTAACCGCTCCTTGGAAACTACTACTCTCACATACTATAGGTCTACTGAAACTTTTTTCTTTTAGATAACATGAACCAATACGTAAATTTTTTCCATATAAAAGAGGAATTTTAAGAGTATAGAATATAATTGAGGATCTCCCAATGTACAAAAAACTATCGCAAGATGTGTGTCATGGTCATTTCGAGTGTGAGATTACAACAAGATATTGATGATAAGGACTACTAAGAAAGAGTATAGGTATGTATGGATAACTTGGTTTATCAGGTCCATGAAAACATATGGTTTGTTCGTCAGATCTAACGACGTAATGAAAAACTCTTATAGACCATACATGCTCCATAAGGCTCTAAGAGGTATATCTGATGGTCTAATGTGCAACAAATGATAACTGGGTCCCATGTCAATCATCAAGAACACCTGAGATCCTCGAAGATGATCAAAGAGATCATGAATCATAGGCAATGGATAATGGTTCTTGAAAATAAATTAGTTCAACATCCAATAATACACACAATGTCTAAGGGAAACGTTGACCTTCATTGCAAATAGGACCGATGAACCCCACGAGGAAGTGTTGGGTTGGATTCAACACTTTGTCAGCAACTCCTCTAACTACATCATGATCTCTTGTAACTATAGTGTAGCCATCCTATAAGGATGAATGGACACTGGTTCCAATCTTGGAACAAGATCAATAGAAATGTTCATCTCTCACTCTAGTGGCAAACTTCAAATGTCCTTTGAAATGACTTCTCTGAAACAATAGACCATTGGAGTAAAGTCAAATGGTGATGTCCACTTGTCATCAAAATATAAACTAGTGATCTAGAATATAAGTCCTCCCAACCCATGATGCTTGGGTCATGATCTGGATTCCTAGAAGCCCCATTCACCTTTATGAAGAAATGATCTTCCCTCTGGTGATGTGAAACTCACCATACAGTTATAGTTGACGACAACCACCTAGAAGGGAACTAACCTGTCCATTCTGATAATGACATCATAGCCCATCATATCAAAGACATAGGGGTCCCACAAGAAGTGACACCCACTAACCATTAGAAGTAATTCCTTACACAGTCATACACTAGTCGTTCTTGTCACCAATGGTGTATCCAGCATCATGTCATCGGTATAAGAAAAGATGCAGAACTCAAGGATCTCCATAACCACAAAATTTATGAAACTATGGGAATCCCATGTATAGAATAGTGTATAATCTAAAACTAAGGAAAATATTATAGTAACTCAAATGGTAGAGGGTCTGGGATCCTACTCATGTTGGTTGAAATCCACTACAAATATCTGGCCTATACCGAGGCCATGTGACCCTGCCTGACCACACTGCTCTGATCCACCCTGTGGTCATTGTATACATGGAGACTATTTAACCTAGCCACAACCTCTACCTAAGACTGAATGGTAGGAAAATATCCAGTTACAAGTCTAATGATAAATTGGTGGTCCTTCTCCTGAATGAAAAGTCATTGATGAATCTTGTCACCAACTACAAGTGACAAAAACTGACAGAACCGCTAATGATGCCCCACCTAACCGCAAGATCGGCACTCCTATGGGTCTCTCAGGTAATGTAGCTCTATATGCCTGACCTTCCCACATTGGTATCATACTACCTTGCTACCTAAGGGTGCATCCCACATACTCTTATCTCCACCTGTAGACTCCCTACGGTGGTTCCTACAATCAGCAGGAGAAGTACTAACTCAGGATGCTAGGCCTCCCAAGAATATAGCTCTAGAATCCCTCAGGTTGTGCTCTATGGTCAGCTTCTAATTAATGATAGATGATATAGAAGTATATATGAAGATGTTCACCGAAAAATGAATGTCTTTCCTGAGACCATCCTCATACATTCTCGTTATGAATAACACATATCCTCTTATAAAGGGTGTAAATCCCTAAAGCTCTATGAAGCGAGAAGAATAATCCGTGACTAAAAGATTAACCTGTGCCAAACTGATGATCTCTTGGGCTTAATCGGCCCTCAATGTCTCAGAGTAGAAGTAGTCATAGAAGGTAAGCTTAATATACTCTTGTGTGATACCGTACTAGATTCCTGTATATTTTATTACATCCCACCTTCTCTTTAGGGAATCCCGAAGCATATATGTAGTGATATTGACCCTCCTCTCTGGAGGCAATTACAAAAGCTCAAATATCGTATTCATGGATTCGTGCCAAAAATTTGAAGTCCTGGGTCCTCCACCCCCTAAGAAAGATGGAGGATGATGCTACTGAATGACCCACATCAATTATTCTATCAATGGGGTAGGAGGAGGTTCTCCCTAGTAGGTCTTAATTATCCTTGTGATGCCCTCCCAAAATTTTTCATGGGCACCTAGATTAGGGATAACGGTTGGTGCTAAAACTATCACCATAGGAGAATCTTATTGTGGTCCATGTTAATCCATGTCTGATGTCTGATCATTTTCCTATAATTGTCGATCAACTAGAGGACATCTTGGTTGAATGACTATGAATGGTCAAAGATCAATATTATCAAGGACTGAAACATAAAATTTCAATAAAGGAACATGGGAAAGAAAGAAATCAAGATTTCTTAAAGGTAGATACACGGCGTGTACAACTCCAACATGGCATGTTCGCTTATGATCCCACATGGGTGTGTACTCATACCAACCATAGTTGTGTAACACCCCATACACATGGTGTGTTCTACCAAGACACAATGTGTACAAGAATC
This sequence comes from Viscum album, assembly GCA_963277665.1. Lineage (NCBI taxonomy): Eukaryota > Viridiplantae > Streptophyta > Magnoliopsida > Santalales > Viscaceae > Viscum > Viscum album. The sequence continues at coordinate 607,111,542 of OY728122.1, forward strand.
ATGTTTCCCAACCCAAGACATTTTACATGACTGACCCACACGGTTCCTACAGAACAAGACATGACAGCGTGCTTGTACCAGACACGATGTGTACTAGAAGAACATCCTCAATCCGTGTTTTTAATAACATGGATAGTTTCTCTACTAAATCTACATGGATTTTTTTATGCTAGACACGGCGTGTACTACCCAGTTTTCATCCACCTGTGTTGTTTATCAAAAGGACAGATAACATGTCTCTAGAGAATGACATGTTCATCCCATACATGACATGACCCACCTATGATTATCCTAACCCCGTGTACTAGCCCACACAGTCAGAGACACAGTTAGAGACTACATAGTATGTACCTAAAGTATATGGCTTGTACTTGAGAAAAACAGTTCCTTCCCAAAAAGAATGACACATAGTTTTTATTCATAATTACGTGCCGTGCATTTTAGGTTTTCTAGATAGTAAGAATCATAATATACTCTGAAACCAAAAAAACACTGAAACACACATTAATGTGCCAATTTCTAATCTCTGACTTCCCATACTCCAAGCGAATCAATTCTAGTAATCTTATATATGTCATAAACATGAATACCAGTGCAATGATCTACCAAATTCTAATTGACAAGGGCCCATAATAGCTTAGGGACAAAAGATTAGTGTTCATTCAATCCGGGAATCTATCACTACATCATGAAAATCATTCACAACATCTATCACAAAAAAATGAAATCAGTAATACACCATAAATTGCAAGGCAATAATGAAATACATGTGTTCTGTAATAAGTGCCTATATGATGCATGAGATGGAAGAACCTCATATCAATGGGTTTCAAATAATATAAAACCTAAATGATAATAATGATAATAACACAAAACATCTGAATCCCTTAAGTGTGAAATAAAATGAACCATAATAATTTCAAAACTAGAAAAATCACAATATACGAGGAAAATTAGCATTTCCATGCTCACTGGTTAGCTACTCTTGGGAACATGATTATTACCAAGTACCCATTCCTTCTTATCCCAAGCAATAGGCTCCAAATACTTAGTAATGATGAAAATAATCCAATTGATACCACTTTCTAATGTCCCAGTTCTGGGTGCCACCCAGAGTTTCCCCGTACACGGTTGGTCACATTGTCTCAAGAGCATTTACCAAAATGATAAAGGTTACTGACTAGAAGTGAGGGCCTTTGGTGTGATACTGGGGAATCTATACCTGAATTTTTTGAGTAATCCAATGAAATAAAAAGATGACAATAGAAGAAGTAGTAATTAAAACATGAAATAAGTAAACAGTTGAAGACTATAAGTAATAATCAACCGGAGAAAATATATATAAATGATGCATGATATATATGTATATTAAAAGAAACAAACATGTCACAATGCGGGATTACCAGACTTGGCCAATGTACAATTAAAACAAATAAACTCCAGCAGTATTGAAAGCCTCATCTTGGTCCCACGCTATCTAGATCCACAACAATGAAGTACCAGATGTAGAAGGGTTCTTTCCCTTATCCATACTAGTAGCAATATAATATATTTGGGCCAAAGATAAATACCCAAACAGGGTGTCAGATGAATATCTATATTCAGTCACCCAAATATATGTGCCTAATAGTCAGTGAATTAATATGGTTTTCAAGAGGAAAAAAGAAGGATAAAAAAAGGATGTACTAAAAATTAAATAATCATATAGTTTCAATAAAAATTATTTATATTTAACAATTTAACCAACAAATTAAATATAACATAATCCATCTGGTAATGTTCTCACATCCTAACCCAATTGGTTCAATTTAAAATAATGAACTATCAAAAACTCAATGAGAAAGTACTCAGACTCAATTCTCCCTATAGTATTTTAGCGGAAAACTACATACACTACATGGAAGCACTCAACATCAATTCCCCTAATGATCTCGTAACATAACTATAGACACTATGAGGTAGCAATCAACATTAATCCACCTCTATGGTCTCGCAGTGGGATAATTATAATAGATACTCTTGGAAATCCTTCAATGTCAATTTCCACTATGGTCCCACTACACCAGGTTCCCACATCCCCATGCAATCCAATCGTACAAAAATGATAAAAAATATCCAATGTAAACCTCAATGTACTAATTTTTCAATTAGCTACATGGACTAACAAAAAATATTAGATAAAAAATTATTATATCCTAACAACAAAAGAATGGAAAAAATAGCCTAACGGGAAAAGATAGACCAAGTGGACAAAATCAAACAAACATGGGAAACCACATCCATGGCTTGGAAATTAACCCTATTCATAATAAAACAACCTCTATTCATTTATACATGGCATAGAAAGCATTAACAGGGTTAAATCTATATACATGTAATACCCTGAATGTGGAGATTGGGAACATTTGAACATATAACTCAATGACTAACAATGGAATGGCACAGACCATCTACCTCAGTGTTGTGCGATAAATATTGTTGAATCCAAGTATTTTATTCGACATAGAATTACAAAAATCAAAAAAAAATGTCTAAAACGTTAAACTAAGGATATCCCACAAATGGAGAAGAATTCAGAATCAAGGATCTAGAATAAGGAAGATCATATTGTTGTGGTTCCAATGCAATTGGCGATGGTCGATTCATTGAAGGGATGGCGATTTGGGGGAACCGATGACGAGTCACTGACTATGGATGCTCCTCGACAAGAAGAATCAAGAATAATGGCATTATACTAATTAGTCATGACCCCAGTACTTTTAATGAAATAAAAATATGGTATATTATATTTCAATTAAAAGTACAGGGCATGTACTTTGCTTTACTGAGCCCCACTTTAGGCAGCCTCTAGGGCACCACACATGGCCATTAACTCTGCCATCACACGACCAGTACATGGTCACCTGCGACAACCGGGTACACGACATGTACTTTAATGTACATGGAATGTACTCCTGAAATTTCTAGAAACATTCATTTATCAAAAACATCCAAAAAAGAAAGACATACCTGATAGGAAGATCTGAGTTCTCACACATACCCTGAGAAAAACATAACGTAGAATGAAAATAGACTATGTGGATACTACAAAAATTACCATTAAATATAAGGAAATAGTAGAACATCACAAATGATTACAGTATTATATTTCCTAATATTTACAATGGACATGATTCCATTTATTTTATTGTTGATACACTTTTGAAATCAACACATATAATTACTATTTGTTAAAAATGATCAAATGATAATCATTCCATGATGTACATAAATTATGTGGTATGTTAGTATGTTGTACAACTCCCAATTTTTTTATTAAGGTATCTTGTTTACCTCAATGTTATTGAGGAGTCTTTAATTATCATTGGATACAAAGATGAGATTAAACCTTACTAATTATCTTTATACTAATGGTATATTTTAATTTCCTATTAAAACATATAAATATATGATTATATACTATTAAATGGTAATAAATACTTATTTGGGTTGACACCATCCCCTAGTATAGTTTTCATATCAAGATATTTTAAATAGTATCAATCAAATGGAACCATATTATGCTATTTATGGAAATAGGTGGAGAACTTTTACCTGTTGTGATTAAGATAGAGAGTGTAAACTAATGGAGTTATATATTTATCCAGATCTAATAAATAAGATTCAAACCATTAGTTGAATATTAAAAACTACATAGATTATACCTAAGAAATATAATAATAATTTTTAGTTTGATTTAGAGTCTGATAATGAAGAAAAATAATTCCTTTTAATGTCATTATGGAAGAAGGTTATAATATTTGAGATGTAGGGAATGATGATCCCCAGATACATTATCCGCTATGAAATCCTAGGTCACATGAGGACTATAAATATTCTTCTTTAATATTCAATGAATACCATCCAAGTTCAATATTTATTCCATGCATCAAATTTGGAGAATTAAATTCCAAATCCATCACTTGTACCAGGCTAATATATTATACAATGTTTACATGATCTATAATAATTGAAACAATGATTAGAAATCTTAGATCATACTGGAAAATTAAAATGAAACAAGACCATATACAAAGTTACTAGTATTTTTTGTAATCATTAGGTTATGTAAGAAACATGGGAATATGAAGACATAATGAGGTAGAACTAACCTGAATTTATTGATTTAAGTAACTAAATTTAATGGGAAGAATTCTATTAAGGGGGTAGAATGTAACAACCCAACAATTTATATCCGTTTTTTCCTTTAATTTTTAATGGATTTTTTCACATGTAACAATGAACTAAAATGGACCATGATGCATTTTATTGAGATAGAATATTACAATAAAATATAAACATTAATCTATATTAAATATTGTACATATTTTTACTACTATGGAAATATTTCAATGTAATTCTCCGACCATAGTTACCTAGAGTCGGTGCATTATTTTAATACATTTCCATGATTACAAGGAATCAAGTCCCGAAGGACCGATCAGTTTAGCAGTATTGGAAATTAGATTACAAACATGAATCTTACATTAAACTTTATAATATACAACAAAACACAAATAATCCATCATGAACGCCATTATTCCATTATCTTAACCATGTATATCAATCACAATACACATCATGGAATCCTGGAAAAAATATAACATGGAAAGGGGTGAGCTCAAATGCTCCGTAACAGTAAGCAATACAGTGGAAGATAGAATAAATATTAAGCATGGTGAATAATTGAATCCACATTCCTTTAACAATAATAAACATTATTAAATTTTTGGTAGGGATATTAGTTTAGTAAATAATGCCATAATTAAACATAATCATGGATATTATACTAGTTGAATGACCACTTGAACAATCAATATTATTTTTATAATGAGGGAATTTATAATGCCAGACATTCTAAAACATTTTGTCAAGGCCTCGGTCAAGATGTCTAAAAATAAATAAGGCCTTGGCCAAAACCATAAATCAAATTAGGAAAAGGCCTCTTCCATTTCCACATCTAGTTTTCTCAGGAGACCTACCGATGCATCAAGGAGCTATAGCAGGCTCCACCCGTCACTTACTAAGTCCAATACATTCATCAAATGAAAAGGTATAAACATATCATACTCATTCATATTAATACTAGCATAAAAAATGTCAATAATTTAACAATAAACCATGAGTGGTATAAAAATAGCTCATCCACCGTCAAACATATCAAAAACCCTTCAATACAATATGGAAGGTTTGTATCAAAATAGATAAACTTCAAAATAAGTTTAAAATCCATTAAATGATTTGACATATAAGGAAATGATTTGTAAAACTCTTTGATTGAGATATCCCTTTTCATGAAAACATTTAAAATTCACACAATTTAGAAAGGAAGACATTTAATGACATTTTGTGAATCAAACTGTCCTATACCACTTTGAAACTTTTCAAAGGAATTAAAATTTTTAAAACATTCATATCCATATAAATAAATACTTACAACCCATTTTTGAAAACAAGGTCATTAATGAAAAGGATTTAGAAGAATAAATATTTAAAACATTGAAATGATGATTTATTAAAGAAGTATCTTAAAAAGAATACCTTTTAAAATTATTTTATGAAATATGTACAAGGATAATAAATATGTCCTAGTAGATACTTACACAAAAAACCATTGTATGATAAAGAGATTTTGAAATTAACCCTTACCAATTTGGTAACATACGAAACATACAACCCATGAAAGAGGTATCATACAATTAATATTTAAATAAACATAAATTAAAGTGAATTACACAAATAATACTATTATGGGAAGTATATACACCACAAAAAATGAAATAGTGGCAATATGGCATGAATCTCATGGGAATAATGAGTTAGATGAAAACCCCATACTGTGCACTTTCCTTTAGTCGAGGGTACATTTAACCACATGTATGAAGACTATTGTATGTTATTAAATTATACCAAAACTATATTAATATTAATGATATCATAAATTATTTATTTAGGACTTTTTACTACCCATTTTATAATAATTTACATGTTATATTAATATTTCGGGTAATAATCGATTTCTTTATCGTACGTGTTTTAACTTGTTACTATTGATTGTATCACATAGATCATGAATTAAATACATACAGAATATAAAACATGATTTATATATCATATATATTTGGATTATAAATATGTATAATATGCATACATATGAAATGGAAAACACCGTTTATGGAGACGGTAGTCTGTACGTAAGCATAAATGATGTTTCTCTTTTCATATAGTATTGAACAGACATAATTGAATAAGATATATGTATGTACATAAATAATTATTTATAAAAATACATGTATATATAGTAGCATTATTATGTAATATAATACTGTAAAGACCTGAAATATTCATGGATATTTTTTTTCTTCATTTTCTTGGGAATATTACAAGAATGCAGTTTCTAACGGCACCTAATTCCGAGGCTCGGTGTGCCCGAAATCGTTTTCCAAAGTTTAGCTCGGGTACGTTCAGTGAATGAATGAGCGAGTTTTTCTATATTTTGAATCGGTGCCCGGAATCAAATTCTGAGGGCACCGATGGAATTGCAGCGGCGATAATTGCATAGAAACCCCTTTTCCAGAGTTGCGTTTGCTCGGTTGTGGTTTTTAATTTTTGGGGTTAAGTTAAGAAATAAAATAAATGTGGTGCAACCGGTTTTTATTTTATTTTACTTAACTTATGTTAATTGTATGATGTTTCACCCACAATATCCTACCCACGTGGTAGGATATTTGTGAGGTGGGGCCCACACGAGCCCCACAATTTCTTTTCTTCTAAGTAATGCACACACACCATTTTTTTAATGAAGTCAACTCATGCATTTATTCGGGTTAATAAACGCCTAAATAATTGGGCTGTTTTAAACTCCTCAAATAATTGTTCGTTTCGTTTCTTTTTGAATATCAAACGTTGGATTGTGTGTTAATAAAATAAGAAAAGTCTTATTTTATTTCGGTTGGAACTTGTTGCGTGGAGAGGATTTGGAGAAAATCCTTCTTCTTCGACGAAGAACGCAAAGAACATAACAAACGCGAAGAACGCCCTGATATCCTACGAAGAATGCCAAATCCTCAGAGATGGACTACGCGACACCATGTAACGCGATGCCAGTGACACTTCTTCTGTGACGCTTCTCCGTGACGCGACGATCCCCCCTCTGCGACGCTTCTCCGTGACGCGATGATCCTCCCTCCGCGACGCCAATGACGCTTTTTCTGCGACGAATCCTCGCTCATCGAATTTGACGATGTAGGGGTTTTTATTCAATTAAATCTTTGTGATTTATACCCACGACATATGTATAAATATTTGTCGGATGCCTTTTTAAAATTCTAATGCGGTGGGTGCGGACCAACGAACAAGTCCGAACCCAGCGTCCCTTCGTTCTTGGTGTGCGGATCGGCGGGCGGCGATGAAGCAGGCCGCACGGGCGTTGTGAGGTCTTCGAAGTGAAGGACTGGTCCGGGAGGGCCTTTGGCGAAGACGACAGGCAAATCCGACCAGCAGAGCTCATCCGGTGGTCCGCGGAGAAACCCTCCGGTGCACCTCGACGGCACGGAGGCGCCAACGGCAGGAGGCGGTGGCTGGCACCGGCTGGCCGTCAGGAGACGGTGGCGCCCGGCGAGCCGCCGGGAAGAGTCGTCGAGGCTTCAGCTGTGGCGGTAGCCCGCAAGTCCCACGACCGCGTGGGACCGGAGGAGGCGGGACGCGGCACACGACTGCATCCTTTGGCAAGGGGCGGCCCCCACACGGGGCCCCAGTTTCGTCCAGGGGGACAGTCCCCCCATTTCGTGGCTTCTTGGCCAGCGCCAGCGCGTCGGGCCGGGCCGCACCAGCCGAGTCGGGCCGCGCCCAAGCGGTATGGACCCGGACCCATTTCCAGCCGACCCTGGGGGCATCGGGCTGGGTCGGACCGGGCCCGAACCCCCTAAATACCGGACTATTCGGTCTGATGCCCTTCACTTGAGCTACGGTCCTCCGATAGATGCACCGTCAGTTGCGTAGCGATCCTTGGATTGAGACGGTCGTTTCGGAATATGACACTCAAGGTTTATGAGTACTTTTGGTTCGGCCGGGTTGGTTCGTACACAAAAACCAACCGGGCCATCGGAGCAGAAACGCTCATAACATGAGCTTCGGACGTCCAATTGATGTTTCGTTGACATTGATGGATTCCTCATAGTGAGACGGACCTTTTGGATTACTTCGATCGAGGATTGGATGCAGTTGGAGTATGGTCGGGTTAGTTTTGACTTAAAATCCAACTGGGCCCCTGGAACAAAAAAGTCAATAACTCTCAGACTGGGCGTCCGATTGACGCGTCATCTATGACGTTGAGTTCCTATTGACGATACAGAACATTTGGATACATCAACTCCGGACATTGTGTCAGTTGATGTATCAGCCCTTTGGCTCGTGGAGCGGACCCTCCCGAACAAGCTTGCTATGTGCGGGATCCCTAGAGCTGGCTGCGACTATGACGACGATGACGACTGTGCAGAAATATTTCGTGGATTCGACGATGACGTCAATAACATTTAGCTATCCTATGCGGTTCAGTGCTACCAATCCTGTGTGGTTCAGATCCTTTGTGGGTCAGCTCTCAGCGGTCCTTTTTGGGCCAGCGCCTACAGATCCTATGTGGGTCCGATCCTGGGTGGGTCATTGCGTGGGTTAGTTATATGTTGATCCTGTGTGGGTCAGATCCTTTTTGGGTCATTGCAGGGGTTAGAAAATATCGATCATTTGTGGTTCCGACAACTTAGATGAATCAGTGGCTATATCTGATCATCACTATCGTCATACGAAGAAGTATATCTGTGTCGGCAGAATCATGACTTGCTTTCCTATGTGGAGTGTGTTGTGCTATCATGTGTGGACGTGATCGAACTTGGGCTCGGATGCTGGAGCCGAACTGGAATTGATGACTTAGGTATATGTATGGTCATATACCTAATTAGTGGCAGATGTTACTTCTTGATTGTATATTTCCTTTTTGGATTATCCTTTGTGGATTCGGGGAGTCCTTCGGGGGTCTAGGGGTCCCTACTGAGTAGCTTATACTCACCCCTGCACGGGTTATGCCTGTACTATGTTGTGTTGGTTGTAGACGACGGATAGCGCGGATCGCGGTTGAGGCTTGCAGAGCAGGTCGGTACCCGGAGGTGGACCACGGGGCGGGACGTACTCGGAGCGGACGGGTGGCCTCATAGAGCTGTGGAGGCTATCTTTACTCACCCTTCCGGAGAGACTTCCAACGGACGGGTCAAGGACGTGGCTTTACATTCAGTTGATGTTTTCACTTTTCAGTTGTACTTTACATTCAGTTTGGATTTGTATACTAGCCCACTTACTTTTCCGCACTTACTTTTGTATCAGTTTTGACTTAGTGTTTACGTCTGCTTGCTTGCTCTGTGGAGTATGTTTACTTTACAAAGGCAATGCCTTTCCCTTTCTATCAGAAATCTCACCTTAGTGCTAGTCGCCAACCCCTGGCCTATGGAAGGTGGGCTTGGTGTAGTCACGAAACGGGCCCCAAGGATGGGTAATGACAAATACATACTTATTATTAATATATATTTTTATATTCGTCTATTAATGGTGAACATGGAAATGAATCTCATCGCGTCGTGGAGACGGTAATCCATACATACGCACGAGAAAAAATATCATTCATTTGATATTAAAATAATATATAATTGGATGGTATATCATATATACAGAATCCTTATCATGTTATATTTATTATTTAATCAAATAAACATCATTATTATAAACATCCAAATAATACTATATTGAATAACAATTACACCACGACGTGGAGACGGTAAGTCGTACTTAAGCAGTTATGGTGACATGTCATTAAAATGGTGGATAGGATAATGAATTTGGTTTTACCATAATTATAATAAATTCAAATTATATATAATATACTTTAGTTATTATTTTATAATGGAAGCAAAAAAGAAAAAGGAAGTGATGAAGAAAGGAACTTGAAAGAGGGTGGTGAAATCATTACCACTTCTTCGGGTTCTTCCTTTTGAATTGATCAAAAGGGCTCTATAGGTCAGCTTTATAATCAATCTAAGGCTTCTAGGTTGAATAGAGGATATTTTAGTGGGTTTGGGGGTGGGTTTTGGCTGAGTCAAATGGCATAGATGATGTAAATTAGAGCGAAGGGTGAGTTCCCTTTTATAAGAGGGGTGAGGGGCACCTTAGAAAAACCATAAAATATTATTTTATAATAAATTCATAATCCATTTATAATGTCGCAAAATTGATTTATTTCGAGGATAAGGTGGGGATGAGTCGTAAGCCACTCAACCAATAGGTATTAGATAGTTTTGGGTCAATTTATTGACCTTATCATTTGGTTTTAATTATTTTTTAATTAGTTTGACATTTACCATGTCACTTTTTATTTTTATATTATATAGTTAATAAACATACTATATACATCCGAGAGACCCCCCAAGAGGTCCATTAATGATACACCTATCATTATATATGTTTTTTGACCTGACCATAGATTTTTAAGAATATAATATTAATTAATAATATAATATTTGTTTTAAAAACTCAATTTTGTCAATTTTGACACTATTCACTAATTTATATTTGTTAAAGTCATTGAAACGTTATTAATTCAATAAATTTAATTTAAGATATCTTAACATGTCATATTAACCAATAAAATTCTACTATGACATCAAAACATTCAAATTATATTTATATTAACATTTATAATATCAATTATTTGATTCATTAATTAATAATAAAAATACTGAATCATTATTATGTCATAAATAAAATAAATTATTCAATGTCTAAAAATTATAAATAAAATAAAATTACTTAGGAAATATTCTTTTCTTTTTAATGAATATTTATAGTCGAAAATATAACATATATAACTTTATTTAAAAATTATTTCTCTAAATGATATATGCTTGTGTCTTTTTTGTATTTACTTTAACTTAATTAATATAAAATGTCATTATCACTTAGAAGTGGATCCACGGGGTCCCAAAATCGACCCAATGATTCACATGGTCGGACATGTATAAATAAATAGGATTAGTACACGTTTTAGTGTAATTTATTTTAATTATAATATTATTTTTTATCATTTTTTATCGGATTTACCCTTTAACCATGGTAAATAAGATATTAACTGAAATAAGTATTCAAAATGTCTAAAAATTAAATTTATCAATTTACACAATTTGGAAATCCTGATTCTAAATAGGGAATCAATTTTTCTAAATTATAAATCACAGAAGTGGCTGAAATTAATTTAAAATTAACTACCGTTGTCAAAACAAAAAGTGTGTTTTTAAGACATTATAATTATCAGTAGATTGACACTTTTTTATGTCCGGTTTAAATGTGAAATTACGTTTAATGAAAAGAATTGTATGAAATGGTAAAAATATATAATAAATATACTTTAAAACCACTCAAATTCAAAATTTATAACTATTAATTATTTCGATTAAAAAAATTGTTTTTAAATAAAATTTTTTATTTGTCACTATTCATAAAAATATCAAATTTATCAGAAATTTACAAAAAAATCACCATAAGCTAATTTAGATATTCCGAATCCAAAAATGAGGTCTATTTTGAAAGAGAAAATTTAAAAAATTTCAAAAATTTGGTATTACTATTCATAATGGCTAGATTGATTGGATGTGGTGTGTGTTAGAACTCGAAGTTTTGTACAACACACGATACTGTATTATTCAAAGAGAAGCGTATCGTGGATGTTGGGGTTGTTACATTCTCCCGTCCTTCAATAAACTGCGACCTCGTAATTTGAAATTACTTTTCAAAAATAAAAGTACGAAAATAGAAAATACTTTTGGGAAAATGCTCATCTGAAAATAGGTTAATAAAATTTAGTCTTAATTGGAGGAAATGGGAAATGAAAGGGTCACAAAAAAATTATGATATCGATTAGGAGAACATTTGTAGAAATTAGAGACATATAATTATAGGAAAAAAGTAAATATTTTTAGGTAGTGATTGAGGTCAACAATCACAAACAAGTGTAAAATTGAAGGCCTTAAATTAAACAATCTATGATGATTTAAAATACCATCGGTTCAAAAAAACATATGGTATTAGGATAACACATTTTTTTAAAGATCTCTTCACTAAAGAATAATAATTAATTTCTTCATAGAATAAGAGAAGATAAAAAATATATACTTGAAATGAAGAGTCCCATCCTTTAACTAATTTCAACCACAAACTCATCATTCACTCTAAAAGACGATAGAACATTAAAATAATATTCTATTTAACCTATTCATATAGGGTTAAAAAATGAATTTATAATTCGTCTACCTGATTTTTGTAAATAAAAGACGTCATTATTCAATCCAGGATATCTTGTGGGCCAGGGGTAGGTGATACACTCTTGTCGTCCTTTTCTCCCGAGTTCATGTCTCGCGGCCATGCCGGATGCGACGGGTTGCCGCCCGACCTCTAGGATGTCCTTTTATGGAAATCCAAAAATAATCACAAACTAGAATTATCCAAAATACTTCTGTCCAAACTCACAGTTCAAAATTTATAAGGAAGGTAAATACAATGATGATCATTTTTTCTGTGTAATAATTTGTGAAAACCTTCATCATGTATTCTTTTAGAACACTACAACATCCTGAATTACCATAAAACCTAATTGATTACATTCATGATTCCTTTTTTCCTTATAGAATACTGAATATTCTAATTCTATCCAAAAAAATTTTAAACTCCAACAATGATGGAATATACAAATCATTAATCAATATCATGGTATTCAAGAATATCCAATATAATTTATCCAAATAAAACATGTATTATTACAAAATCACTACTTCAGTATCAGAATCATCTTATGCTTTATCTTTCTCTCAACCATATATTTTCCAAAAAATTAACCTGCTATTGAATCACTTTTCTTGGTTCCAGAAAATCTCAAGTCCTTAATGAAATAGTATTGTTGCACAATCCTTATATACTCCATAATTATTATATCAAGTACATTGTTGATACAACACTCAAATGACATAATTATTTAATATAAACACAGTAACTCTAATCATTCCTCCTCATCTGTGGTAGTATCATAACTTGGTTATTATCTAATAGCATCATTTGGGGCTTACTCTGATGATTTGGACATTGGTTCGCGTAGTGAACCAACTCCTTGAAAATGAAGCATTGTACATTTGAAACCTTTTTCATACCCTTGTTGTCACGTACATGATGTCTTTTTCCCCACACTTATAAAAAACTCTCATTCCCTTCAGGCATGTTCCATGGTGTTTTTTCCCATAGTTATCACATATAGGAAAATTTTTCTTTTCCCTCTTCCCTTTATCCATCTATCTCTCTTCCATCCTTTTCTTCTCTTGCATCTCCTCAAAGCCATAGGACACAAGGAATTGTTTACTTATCTTATCAACACATGATATTATTTCATCATATGTTTAGAAAACATGAGAGACTATTTCCCTTCTAAATGTTGGTTTAATACTCTAGAAGATATGATCCTTCTTACTCTTTGGATCATATGTATTGCTGGAGTTCACATTCATTATACTGGGCATCCATTATATAGAATGGCATACACTAGGTCAGTTTAGGAATTGAAATGAATAATTCCAAACTTATAAAATACCCAACATAAATTGAACAGTTTGTGGATATAATCCACAAATAATAATTATGTTTTGTTTGAGTAAGTATATACTCATAATCCCTTCATAATGGTTTGTAATGAAAATGATAATTATCAAAAGCATATCCCCTGGGAGTGTCGTCACCAAGAGTACAACAAGGCCCATTGTTGTGAACTAGTTCCCATTCGAGTATATCTCAAAGTGGTGTTTTCGTGTTTTACCCCTATGTTCATCTATGCCAGAGCCGCCTCTTCCGTCGCATATCTAGATAGGGGTGTATTGCTTGGAATACTCACAAAATCTCTAAAATACCAAAATTCTTGGAATTTATTCTATACTGATCCTCAATGTCTATCATAGGGCAATATGATTTAATCAAAGTTTATCTAAATCTAGTTTCCAAGGATATTTCTAAACTTCCTCTGATACCAACTGTAATTCCCCGACCCTAGTTACCAAGAGTCAACACATTATTTTAATACATTGGCATGATTATGAAGAATCATGTCCCGAAGGACTGATCATTTTAGCAGTCTTGGAAAATAGATTACATACATTAATGTTACATTAAACTTTATAATATACTACACAACAGAAATAATATTTTATCAACACTATTAATCCTCTTAGATTAACCCTGCATATCAATCACAATACACTTCTTGGAATCCTCGAAAAATTAAAACATAGAATGGGGAGAGCTCAAATGCTCATTAAGGGTAAGAAATACAGTAGAAGATAATATTAATATTAATCATGGTGAATAATTGAAACCAAAAGCCTTTACCAATAATAATGAAGAATACATTAATGGAAGGGATGTGAGTTGAGAAAATAATTCCATAATAAAACATAATCATGGGTATTCTAATAGTTGAATGAACACATGAACCATCAATATTATTTTCATAATGAGGGAATGTATAATTCCAGACATTCTAAAACATTTTGTCAAGTCATAGGCCAAGATGTCTGAAACTGTTTAAGGCCACATCCAAAACCATAAATCCAAATGGGATAAGGCCTCGGCCAATTCCACGTCTAGTTGTATCATGAGACCTAACGATGCATCAAAGAGCTACAGCGGGTTACACCTGTCACTTACTATGTCCAATACATTCTTTATTTGAAAATGTTTAAACATATCATAAACATTCATATTAAAACTAGAATATGAAATGTAAATACTTTAACCATAAACCATGAGTGGTATAAAAAGATCACATCCACAGTCAATCATATCTCAAAACCTTTAATAAAATATGGATGTTTTTTTATCACAATAGATCAACTTCAAAACAAGTTTAAAACCCATTAAAAGATTTGACATAGATGGAAATGATTTTTAAAACTCTTTGATTGAAATATCACTTTTCATGAAAACATTTAAATGTCAAAAAATTTATCAAGGAAGACATTTAAAGACATTTTTGAATCAAAGTCTCCAATACCACTTTGAATCTTTTCAAAGGAAATTATATTTTAAAAACATTCATGTCCATTAAAATAAATCCTTAAAAACAATTTTTGGAAACATGGACATTAATGAGAATGATTTAGAAGAATAAATATTTTAAAAATTTAAAATGATGTTTTAGTAAAGAAGTACCTTATAAATAATCCCTTTGAAAATTATGTTATGAAATATGTACATGGATAATAAATATGTCCCACTAGAAACTTACATAAAAAGAACCTCAGTTAATAAAGTGATTGTGAAATTAACCCTTACCAATTTGGTAACATACGAAACATACACCCCATGAAAGAGGTATCATTCAATGAATATGTAAATACACATAAATTAAAGTGTATTAGACAATGAATACAATTCTGGGCAGTAAATACACCACAAAAAGGTAATAGTGTCAATATGGCATGAATCTCACGGGAATAAGGAGTGAGATGAAAACCCCTTACCTTGCACTTTAAGTTTGTCGAGGCTACGTTTAACCTCTTGTATGAAGACTACAGAATGTTATTAAATTATACTAGTACAATATTAATATTTATTATATCATACATTATTTATTTATGACTATATACTACCTATTGAATAATAATTTCCATGTTATATTAATATTTCGGTTAATTATTTCTTTCTATATCGTATGTGTTTTAACTTGTTACTAATGATTGTATCACATAGATCGTGATTTAAATACATCTATAATATAAAACATGATTTATATATCATATATATTTAGAATATAAATATATATAATAGTCATATATATGAAATGGAAAACACCGTTTATGGAGACAGTAGTCCGTACGTACGTATAAACGCTATTTCCATTTCCATATATTATTGAACGGAAGTAAGTGAATAAGATATATGTAAGTACATAAATACTTATATATATAATTATATTTATATCCAGTAGCATTATTATTTGATATATTAAATACTTATTAGTAATATATATTTTTATAATCATCGATGAATGGTGAACTTGGAAATGAATCCCCTCGTGTCGTGGAGACGTTAATCCGTACATACGTATGAGTGAAAATATCATTCTTATGATATTAAAATAATATATAATTGGATGATATATCATATATACATAATCCTAATCATGTTATATTTATTATTTAAATCACATACACATCATTATTATAACCATACAGTAATAATTTATTGAATAACAATTACACCACGACTAGGAGATGGTAAGCCGTGCAAACGGCGTATGGTGACATGTCATTCAAATGGTGGATAGATTAATGAATTGGGGTGTAACATAATTATAATGTCATAAAATTATATATAAGATACTAGAGTTATTATTTTATAATGGAAACAAGAATGATAAAGGAAGTGGAAGAAGAAAGGAACTTGAAAGAGGGTGGTGAAATCATTACCTCTTCTTCGGGTTCTTCCTTTTGATTTGATCAAATGGGAACCGTAGGTTGGCTTTATGATCAAAAAAGGCCTCTAAGATGAAGTTAGGATAGTTGAGATAGTATTTCGTCATGGTTTGGCTAAGCCAAATGGCTTTGAAGGTGTGAATTATAGTGAATGGGGAGTTCCCTTTTATAAGAGGGATGAGGGACACCTTAGGAAAAACATAAACTATTATTTTATAATAAATTCATATTCATATTATAAAGGACCTAAATTAGTTTATATTAAGTATAAAGTTGGGATGAGTCGAAATCCACTCAACAAATAGATTTTATACTAGTTTGGGTTACTTCATTATCCTTATCATTTTTTTTAACTCTTAGTTAATTAGTTTGACATTTACCATGTCACTTTGTCTTTTTATATTATACGGTTAATAAACATAATATATAAATCCAAGAGACCCCCAAGTGGTACATTAGTTATATAAATGTTATTATATAATTCCTTTGGCATATACTTAGATATTTAGGAATATAAAATCAATTAATAATATAATATTTGTTTTAAAAACTCATTTATTTCAACTTTGACACTATTCAGTAATTGATTTTTGTTAAAGTCATAAAAACAATATTAATGAAAACAAAAATCATTTATGAAATACGATCATGTCATATTAGCCAATAAATATTTTTTATGACATAAAAACGTTCAAATTATATTTATTTTAACATTTATAATACCAATTATTTGATTCATTCATTAATAAGTAAAATACCACATCATTATTGTGTAATAATGAAATTTAATTATTCAATGTATAAAAAATATAAACAAAATACCATTATGTAGAAAATATTTTTATATTTCTAATGAATATTTATTGTCAAAAATATACCATATATAACCCTATTAAAAAATAGTTTTTTCTAAAATATATATGCTTATGTCATTTTTGTATTTAATTTATCTTACTTAATATAAATTGACATTATCACTTAAAAGTGTATCCCTGGGGTTTCAAAATTGACCTAAAGATGACCATGATCGGAAATGTATAAAAAATATGTCCAGGACACGTTTTAGGGTAATTTATTGTTATTATAATATTATTTTTTAGCCTTATTTACCTGATTTACCCTTTAACAATGGTAAATAAAATATTTAGCGAAGTAATTATTCAAAATATATAAAAATATAATTTACCTATTTACAAAATATGGACCTCCTGAATCTAAATATGGAATATATATTTCTAAATTCAGAACACATAAGTGGAAGAAATTAATTTAAAATTAAATCCCGCTATCAAAACAAAAAGCGTGTTTTTATGAAATAATAACTATCAAAAGATTGATACTTTTGTATGTCCATTTTAAATTTGAAATTACGTCCAATGACCAAAATTGTATTAAATGGTAAAAATATATTCTAAATATACTTTAAAACTACTATAATTCATAATTTATCACTATTAATAATTTCGATTAAAAAAGTTGTTTTTAATTAAAATTTTGTAATTTTCACTATGCATAAAATTATGAGAGTTATCAGAAATGTTCCAAAAATTCATCCTTAGATAATTTAGATATTATGAATCCAAAAATGAAATCCATTTTTAATGATAAAATTTATAAAATTTCAAAAAGTGGGTATTACTATTCATAACAGCTTGTTTGATTTGTTGTGGTGTATATTAGAAGTCAAAGTTGCGTACAACACTCAATACTCTATTATTCGAAGATAAGAGTACCATGGAAGCTTGAGTTGATACACTCAATGAATATGAAATGTAATAGATATGTTGTGGGATAAGTATATGAATATGAAGAAAGAGTCTATGACGGTTTTTAATAATATATATAGGAATGTTATCTGACCATTATAAATAACATCACCAGAAATATAGACAACGGAAAAATAGTTTTTTTGAAATTTGATCATTGTGTATATCCAATACTATTTCCATAATATTAAATATAATATAATAATAAATAATTTTGTATTCAAACTAAAAGATAATAACAAATTAAAATAATTGATTATAAAAATATATATTTTTGGGTTAAATTTTAATAATACAATTAATGAATGAATATATGTAATTATAAAATTTAGATAATGATTGTTATTACATGGTTTTGATAACATTAAAAATATATAACATTAATAATTAAACAAATGTGGTTAATGATTCTTTACGTTAAAATTTTATATTTTTAAAAGGAAAATTTTTTATGTATTTTTTAATTTTATCTTTATAAATTAAAATTTATAAAATTTAATAGTGAATATAATTGATGCATCAATTAATAAAAAAAATATATCATTTATTAGATAATTTTTTAGTAATGTGATATAATATTCAAAAAACATAACATATGAAAAAAATGTTTCTATAAGCTACAGTTTTTTACGTATTTTTTGCTTTTACATAAATGATAAAAATTTTATATTATGAAATTGAATTAAAATAAATGGATTCAAAATTTTATGTCATGCTGTATTTATTTTGTGAGAAGTTCAATTTCATTTTTAGGCCTCAAAATAAGTTAACGAGGAAAAAATTGAGTTATCGTGGTAAATGAAAATAGATGTAAGGATGGTAAAATTAAGTTAGAGTGGAATAGATATTCATAAAACACTATCAATTAATGTTTAGGAAATGTATTTCTTTAAAAAATTCAATATTAATTATTAATTAAATTTTTATACATATTCCATTTAAAATGATATACTTATACATTTTGGAATGATAATTTATGGAAATTCCACTCAAAACTCATCTACAAAAGGACCATTTCTACAAACCTCAAAACCCACTCAAATCATCCAGTTATATCTTAAATATATATTATTATTTACTACTCCCAAATCCTTATTAGTGTTTTAATAGTATCTGGATCCAGGAAGGAATATTATAACCTTTATTTCAATTGAACCCGTATCGAGAACGATCCAATTTAATTCTTATGTATCGAAGTTATTCCCTGATTTTATCATTCACATTGTCATATACACTATTTATAAGCATTATTATGGATTTTCAATATATCATATTAACATAATTATGATTATAGTTAAATAATACAACTATTATGTTACATTAAACCCATACTCATTCGCATGAGTTTCATATTCTTATTTCGAATGCTTCATTGACCAATATTAATGATACTATATGAAATATTCATTTAAAAAAAGAATATGTATTAATAAAAAATATTTTTAATATATTATATTAAATATAAATATATTTTATTAATATGGGTTCAAAAGGATGGAAGAAAAAATAATTATCACTATTTAAAACTCATTGTTATCATAACATAACATGAAAACTATTTGTTTTAGATTATATTTTAATAAACCATACACAAACATTCCATATAATGAAAATTTTTGTAATAAAAATAATATGTTAAAAATGATGTAATTTATTTTAATAATATTGGAATTATCAATTTGGTACTAATGAATGGGACCTTATATTTCCATTATGAAAGATGTATAAAAATATCCAACTTCATTACCAAATGATTATAAAAATGTTAAAAAAAGAAATGTTTATAATGAATAACTGTATATGAAGTGTATAAAATGTAGTATATTTGAATAAGGTTTTAATAAAAGGAAATTTTTTGGTTATTTTAATTATAGAGGAGGTTTAAGATATTAAAGGGATGATTAGAGTAATTGTATGTGTTTCTTTACCAATCAAAATTTAAAAAAGAAAATTTATATTTATTAACATTCCTATATTAAAAAGTATTTTATAATATCACAAAAAAACAATCATTTTATTTAGATCTAGTTATTAATGAGTTTTAAGTTCGTTTTTACAATATATTTCCCCATTTGATCATAATTATACCTAAAGAACATGTTTAGTAAAGCTTCCCATATGATTCCTTTTTTGGTTTAGAATGTTTCTCTTCTATATCCATATTATTTATTTTGTATTATAGATTTTATTATATCTTATTATATTATTTTACATTTAAATAATTATATTAAATTTATTTTCAATGGGAATATACTTATACTATTTTTTACCTATTATTTTTACTAACTTTGATTCTCTTTAAAAAAATACTTAAAAATAATCATCTATTGTTAAATTATTTTTACATGAATACAAATTCACACATTCATAACCATTTTAACAAATTTATATTCCACTCTTTGTTTAATTGGTTTTTCAAGATACTATATATTTCATTTATTTGATGAGTTTTTATTTTGAAGAGATTATTTATCGATAGAAAACGAAATTTAATCTTGTTTTCAATGGAATACAATAATAATTACAAAATGGGGTTTCATCACTGCTAGAATCGTTTAATGTTTCATACAAATCCCTAGATAAAATCTATAATGATATCATAAAAAATCATTCATTGGATTTATTTTTGTCACATTTTGTGGATGTTTCAGGAAAAAAATATATAACCATGGAATAATTAATTAATTATGGAATTATGAATGTATTAATGTTAATGTGAAATATATATGTACATATTTCCATTACTGGAAGTGTTAGACCATAAATATTATCCATATATTTAATTGTGTAATGTAGTATACCAACCACATTATCTCCACCATGACTCTGTGTAACAATACTAATAATTTTAATAACTGATATTAAATATTAACATCTTATAAAAGAAATAAAAAAGATGAAAAATTAATTAAAAATCAATATTATGAAACTCATTGTTATTGGTAAATTACAAGAAAAATGTTCATCATGGAATCCATTAATGAAAATTAAATCCATAATTCCCATAAAATGAATATTTTTCTACATAAATGCTTGAAACAAAATTATTCCCCTACCTTAAATAATTTATTAATTATGACATTTGTATCAATGAATGAGAGCCGCAATTTCCATTATGAAACATATATAAAATAATCAAAAATATTAAAATCTGATGATGAAAGTAACATATAACTAACTATTATATATGTCCTGAATTATTATAATTAAATATTATTAAAGGTAACAAATTTTAATAAGGGTTTTAATTGTGTGGTTAATATGGTTATGTTTTTTATACAGGGTGATAATGTCCCTTTATGGATTTTGGGGGTAAATTACAAGGTTTCATTACCAATCAAATTTTAAAATCATTTTTTTTGTTTGAATATTTATTGTTGGAAATTATATATTATTATCTCAGAAAAATATATTTTTATTATCACGGTATCCAATGATTTATATGTCTATATACCATATATTCTCCCATTTAATTTCAATTCAGTTGAATGAACATATGTATGTAGGTCTAAAATTATCTATTCTTTTTAGATGGGAATATTTTTTCCTCCCTATCTATAATCATTATTTTGTTAAATGGATATCCTTATCACTATATCCATTATATCAAAAGGTAATTTTCTATTATACATGGAATTTTATAATTAATTTTTAAAAGGAATGATTTTAAATTTTCAATTCCTTAAACATTTTCCATTTTCATATAATTATTTTCAAAAGGATGAAAATAACAATCTTATTAAATTGTTTTCAAATATATTCCATTTCCCATTCTATAAGTATTTGTTTTCGAAAATATTACCTTCAAATTTTTGTTTTTTCCTAATGTATCATTTATTACAATAATTGTATAAATTATTTATATTAAAATAAAATTGTATCATAAAAAAATGATATTTCATATCATTACATTGAAATTGTCTAATGCACATATAAAAGTGTTTTTCAACTATGTGGAAATATTTTTATTTTTTTGTTTCACTAAAAATATTGTCTAATGATACCTTAAACATTCTATCTCTTTGGATAATATGATAATGTCTTCTAAACGTTTCAATGGAACACATTTCTTTCCCACAAACGAAATAACAAATATTGGAATCATGAATGATTTCATATCAATGGGGTATGCATATGTATGGTACTTCATTATGTGATGAATGTAATTACAATTATATACCCTTCAAATGAATTGGGTGATGATTTTTTTGAATATAGTATTAAAAAATGGGGAGTTATCCCAATCCCCTATTGGATATTTACACCTATGTGATGGCTGGAACTAGAATTATAATGCCCTATAATATAATGGGTAATTCATTTTATATAATAATTTGAAAATACCATGGATTAAGTAGAAAAATAAATTCACTATGGGAATCTATCTAAAATGTGATGGTTGTATTATTAGTTATAATTCAAAAAAGTTATGAATTTTTATACATATTTTTATGCCAAATTATTATACCCATTTCAATTTATCATATAATGTGATGATTTAGTAACTATTTTAGACTCTAATTACTCATGACTTATACTATGAAAAATAATTTATGTTATTTACCATCATTTAGGTTATTTGATTTGTTTTATATGATTATATTACGTTATTAATGCACCTTGATTATGTTTTCATACCCATATATTTATTTTATCCTCACATATGATATTTGATTAAATTGTCCCATGTTTAACCTTGTTAAAAATTTGAGCTCAACGTTTACTATGTTTTCAATAAAATGGTCATGAGGAAGAATATTATTTGTGATATGTCTAAAGGGTGTCATGTGAGAAGACTATTTTTAGGTTATTTTGAATGTTGTATAAAATAATTTGGTTATCTGTATAATATTGAAGGACACTAAAACATTATATTCTTTGTTGTGATTTGTTAAGAGATATAATTAATCTAAATATTAAATAGCATAAAAGTATTGTATGTCATTATTTGAAAATCTTATATAGATAAATGGACAAAAATCATCACATTACCTTTAATAATATGGTTATGATGATGTTGGTATTGAATAATTAGAACTCATATATTCATTATAAAACATGAATGAAATAATTAATATTACTAAAAATCAATGAAAATAACTATAACAAACTATTATATGTGTATTGAATGATTATTATAAAAGTGTATAAATGTAAATATATATGAATATGGTTTTTAATAGATTATTTATATTCTTATGGTTATTATATTGTAGGATTATGTTATATTTTATATGTTAGGAGTAAAGTTAAGGGTTTCTATATAGAAATCATTTTCAAATAATTATAATTTATTTTTCAATTCACATATGGAAAAATTATTAATATTTTCAATATATAAAAAAATTCATTTCTACCCTATAAGTTATTAATAGTTTTTTACTTGTATTAAATATATATCCTCACCCATTCATTCAAATTTTAACTAAAAGTGCATTTTCATATAAGTTCGACCTTATCTCTTCATTTTGATCATGATTATTTATCCACCATGTCTATATTAATTATTATTTTTTATGGATTCACGTATCTATACATATATGATTAAATAATGATTTTTATATATTTAAAGAATTAATTTCATTTTTTTCAATTGAATCATTTCAAATGACTTTCAAATCAGTCCTTTTATATTGTCTTGATTTTTAATAGAATAGTATAAAAAGAGACATCATTTGAAGCCTTTCATCACAATTTTTTTCTATCATTTTATATTTTTTATAAGGAATCTTCCTTTATGTGTTTTCATGGGTTTTGAAAATAGTATCAAGTCTCACTATTTTATAATATTTTTTTAAATTAATTGTTTTCAAATAAAAAATATATTTATTATATATTTCAAAACAATAAAAGTATGGTTATCGGTTTCACCAACCATTTATACTTTTTTCATTATTATTTGATATACTAGTATAATATGAATATTGATATATATTTTATAACCTCCCACATCCTGATTTCATTCCATAAATGATTCGTGATATATATATATATACATGTTTTTTATTACATGATGGATAAATAATGATAAGATATGAGAATAATTTAGTTTCACAATTGATTACATTATTAATAGAACCCAAATTCATTTCCAAATTCATATAATTCCAACATTGAAAATTTTTTAGTTTGGAATATTCCCAGTCTTCATTAAAAGCACTATACACTCCTTTATTATTATATTTATCTTTAAATAAATTATTGGTTGATCTATCAATTTGATAAAATAGAATTTATCCACTTTAATTATGATTTAAGTGTTAATAAATTTAAAATAAATGTGTACTGTGTAACTTTATATCTATATAAAGGATATGGTTTCATGATCTAACGAATTACAAGAACCATCCACCTTGCTTTCATTCTTAGGATAATAATTTATATTGTAGTCATAATTAATGATAAAATCCATACATCCATTTTGATAGATGGTCAACTAATTCTTTGATAATATATACATTATTTATGTGATTAATATATATTTATCAATAATAATCATCAAGATAATTTATTTATACAATCAATGAAAATATCATCGCTACTAGATCCAAATCATGTTTGGGTAATTATCTTCAGTAATCGTTTATTATAGTGAGTAAACACATAACACCACATAGTAAATTTTTTGATAACATTCCAATATTTCCATTGTTGTATCAATATATATTAAAAACACATTTACACTACATGTAATTATGATTACATGTGCAGTGACCATTTTTCTCCATTGATACATGAAATTTTCTTCATATTCAGTTGTTTATAGGAACATGAATCTTTCATAGGTTAACTAATTTAGTTGATTTCATATTCATTAGAATATTTTGAAAAATCATTAATAATTATATTCCAATATATTAATATTATCGATCTCATTTACAACATTTTATATTGATCATTCATCAATCAACTCTTTCATTGAAGTATCCATATATATAAAGGAATTTTTTATTACATGATGTAACAATGACAAATTCATTAAAAATAATTCATTCATTCAAAATTAAGAAAAACATTTATAATTTCTAGAGGTAAATAGAATAATCCCCAAATGACCATCATGATATACCTTTACCTTAGAATTTATGTGATTATCTTCTGTAAAGGATGCCAAAAATTTATCATGGTAATATATATAGACTCTATGCATAAAATCTATATAGATAGTGGTGGATGTTACATGTTCAAATAATATGAATATGAATTCATAATTCCCATATCTTATATAAAATGATATCTTGGGTATATCATCTCTTTTCACCTTTAATTTATGATATCCAGAACATAGGTCAATCTTTGAGAAATATTGATTCCCTCATATATGATCAATGAATCCATCGATATGGCATATATGATACCCATTCACGATAATGATATTGTTAAATTTACAATAATGAATGAAAAGAAATTTTTTTCCATAATTCATCATATTAAAAAACTAGTTCACCCCATAGTGAATTACATGGCCATATAAAATCGCAATCGTTATTATTTTGATGTCATTTCAGTCATTCAATCAATTCAATTAGCACCACTGAAAACTCACCTATACGATTTAAAATTTCTTAGAGAATCAGTGCATAAAATAGTAGAGGATTATTAATTCTCAACAATTATTTATTCCTATTAGGAATATTTATCCCCAATGTTACTTTTTCTCTTATTTTTAGTTATTGAAAATGTATCTATTTTAGTTTTACAAAGTATTAATTCCACATGAAAAATAATATAAAATGTAATGATGAACAAAATATTTTTATATATTCTGTTTCAATGACCTACTTCATTCCATGATTGGTTGTTAAGAAAAAACATGGGATTTCAAAAATAATTACGGATTAACTATGATGTGTGGTTTTCCCCCCAAAAAAATGTACCAATATTAATGTAACATTACATACTTGAATTCCACCTTATGGTGACCCATGCCTAGTTGGCCACATGCCCTCAGACACATCTCCCAAAATGCCAGAGGCTACTAACTAGTAGAGAGGGCCTATGTGAGTCAGTGGGGTGACTATGCCCTCATTTCTAGAGTATCCCAATGGACTTCAACAATATATTAGATTGAGGAAGATATATAAACAATATAAAACTGAAAGTAAGACAAGACATGAATACATATCAATAACTAGAAGTGTCTTATAAATAAATGATGCATATGGTACATCTATCTAGAAAGAAGACAAAATTTGAACATGAAAATAAAATACAACACAAGTATCCATAAAATAACTAACTTCCAAAATGTTATCCTAGATTCTAAAGCCTTAGCTTGGTCCTATGCTCCCCTACTCCAAAGCCACAGTCAAAAACCTGTATTAGGTAACATTCCCCAATCATCACCAGCTACCATATATTCTGTTTGAGACCCTGAGGAGGCTTAAAATATGGTGTGAGATGAACATCCCACCAGGAAACCACCCAGGTATATACAATTATAATATATATTTAAAAAAGTTCTATCATTTGTGAAAAACCAGTAATATAAGTGTTTATGCCCATGGAAAAAGTATACTGCAAGTAGTAAAACCAACCATCTGTCATGGAAACATAGAAAAGAGAGCCATATCCTAACAAGAAAGATGTAATAAGTAAAAAATAATGTCACACATCCACATATTACATCCATATGTATCAGGAAATCCACTACCACACTATATAGAGAATTCAAGTATATCACAACCACATGGTATAGTGAAGTCAAATATCCCATAACAATGCCATATAGTGATGTTTAGACTGCATGGGCCAGATCCAAAGTGTGAGAAGACCTAGGAATATATGTAAAATATGTTGACCAAAATGGTATAGATCCAAGGATATTTTCAAAGGCAACCCATCGAGTTCCATGGGAATCCCTTCTGGTGATTCTATTTGGCTAGGTTTGGGGTCCTAGGATAATGATAACAAAATGTACTACACGATCCCATGTATGCTGGATCCACGGGGAAAAAAGGCTCGAGGCATCCCACAAAATCAAGACCACAGGGTAGAGTCGACTCAAGGTTTTCACTACTGTGTTCTAGATCCATGGAGAGTAGTCCAAGGAATCTATCAAACCATTCAATCAAGCATTAAAGCATTCAAATTAAAAATTCATTACATGTGAGTATACCCACTCACATAAACCTGCATAATTCACGATTATACCCACTAATGAAAACCATTTATAAACGACAAGCATATGGGCCTACACTCTCATAAAAACCAATTTAGTTTCCATTATTCATTTTGTATATGTATTCCCTACCATAATATCTATTTAACATTCCAAACAATCAAAATACATAAGGCATAAGTTGATATTCAAAAATGAAGGAGACAGTTCATCTCTTAAATAAGCTGCTCAAGCGATCAAGGAATTAACATGCTTCCTTTAAATAGGAATGACCAAGTACACACCACATGGGTAGTTTGAATTGGCATAAACATGTTATTTCCTTAAGTCACAATGCATGGGTGACCATACAATGAGAAACAGGGGCCAACACACCCAAACGAAACCTAGGTGCATCCACACTAGGTTCGAGTAAAACCACAACAAGCAACTTGCTCAAAAATGATGCCTTTCTTGAAAGTAGGATGTGCGGAATTTCAGCCAAACAACTAAGAAGTACACGAAAATCCTAAAGAATGTATATACAACCTACATTGCCTCGGTAGTAGGTAGCTCATCCATCATAATGATCTTATTCTACCTGTTTTGGAAGAAATATAAAGAACAGAAGACGAACGAAATATTGAGCCAAATGAGCCAAAATCCAAATTGCACAGTATTTGTTCAGAAGAATATAGAATGAATAAAATGGAATAGAGTAATTATGGATATGGGTCCAACCACACAACCCACACTCTAATTGGAGTCTAAACGACTTTGATATATGAACAACTAGACTATGTTTTTTTTATCCAAAAATAGGAGAAAACTTTTGTCTATCAAAATATGATTATAGTGCCTCTTTTATTAAAAACCCCTTCGTTCATGTACTTTGTGTGTATATACCATTATTTGTTTCTCTGATCAATACTAGAAACATGTCGTGATGGTCCATTTCATGGTGTGTTCTAAAAGTAAACGACGTGTAGGCCAAGTACACGACATGTACCTGGACTAAATCAATATTTTTGCTTATTATACCCTTTCATTCAAATATATAACCCAACTGGTCCATGGCCCAAAGTATGGACTAAGCCCAAAAGTAATGTAAACACATTTATCCAAAAAATAATATCGATAACACAAGGAAACCCAAGGATCATACTATCATCCCCCTTAAAACTATTCACCCCCAAATTGGTCTTGGAAAGGTGGTCCATTTTCATTCGAGAACAACTCCGGCCACTGACCACGTACACTGGTCTCCCTCTACCTAGTCTCATCCTATAAATGGTCATGATTCTGTGGAACCCATACTAGATGATCTAACCTGCATCATAGAACCTTTGTACTCCTGAAAACTATACGTATCAGACACTTCTCAAAGGATTCATCAACATGAAGCTCAACCTCCTTAGGCTGAAAAATGTGAGAAGGGTCTGAGTGAAAGCACCAAAGCTATGATAAATGGAATACATCGTGAATGGATTGGTACTTCTGAGGTAATTTCAACTGATAGGAAACTGAAATGAGTCTCTCAAGAATCAATAACGTTCCGACATATCTTTATGAATGTTTACCATGGCTCCTGATCAACCTCTGTACCTACCTCGGTGGATCACACAAGAAAACATGATCCCCAAACATATACACTAAATGTCATCTGAGGTGATTAGAGTATGATTTCTGATGAGACTGTGTAGTAGCCATCTTCATCAGAATCCTCTAGAACTGCTCAGAAGTCTCCTACATGAGACAGAGTCCCAGTAAAGATACATCTCCTACCTCTAATCAGCATAGGAGAGAACTTCCCAACATACCATATAAATACTAGTAAGTTTCCTTCTGTATCACCTCCTAATTAATGTTTTTTTGCGAACTAAACTAGGAGAATGATCCTCTCTCAGGAGCCACCATAATCTTGGATGCATGCTTGCAGCATGACCTCTATCACTAATATTGTATGATTTGACTGTACATCAGTCTGAGGGTGGTATGTTGTGCTCAGAACAACCTGTATACCCAACACCCTTTGGACAATCTTCTAGAAACGAGATGTAAAGAGGGTGACCTGATTGAAAATGATTGTGCATGGGACCCCATGAAGTCGTACCACCTCTCGGATGTACAACATCCCAAGATCATCAACACAGAAGGTATCTTTGATCAATTATACTATGTGACCTTCATATTCTAATCAATGAAAACCCACATATGTTCATTATATTGAGGAAACATCAGTTAACTAATCAAAAAATCTATCACAACATCATACCATTTCCACTCTAAGATAGATAACTATTGTAAAATCATAGTTGGTAGCTGATGTTCCACCTTCACCAGCAGACATGTGGAACCCCTAGTTACAAAACCAAATACATCACACATCATTTGTAGCCCCTAGTACTGTCATTTCTAATTATGGTACATCATGGTGACCCTGGGATGCAATTCCCAAGCTGAAGCAAGAAACTTAAGAATGATCTCCTCATATATATCCACTGGAACACATCCATGTACATGGATACTCTAGATCCATCATTGAATACCATTTAACTAGGAGGTGGGTCCCCACCTGCCACACCTTCTCGTAGATCTAGTCCTTCAGAATCCTTTTGCTACATCATCCTAACTATGTCCAGAATGATCGAGGTAATAGATAAGGATGAATGATTAGTCTTCCCCTGCTACCATGAACCTCTAATTTCATATCATAAAAAACTCCATGAGGTGGAACATTCTACTGGCCTGATGTACTACCTGTATTTGAGTCCTCCTACTCATGGAATTAGATAATACATTTCCCATAACAAGGGTGTGGGAATGATTGATGTTAGAGGACTATAGGTACTCCACAAACAATCAATGCCTCAAATTTAGATCACACTGCGTTAATATATACATGTGACATCTGTGGTCTGTGTACACTAGAAAAGATTCTCCCAATAAATAGTGAATTCAACAGAAAAACACATGAAAAATAAAGCTAACTGTAGATAAACTGTAGGTTAATTCATTTCATGTAGCCTCATATTTGAAGACCCATAAACCATGAATAGATCTCTAAACATCATCACTGCCCCCAGACCAATACCTGAAGTTTTGCAGTACATCGTATAACACTTTCGTTGATCTGGCAGTATCAAGATAGGTGCTGATGTGAACCCCCCTTTTAGCTCCGGAAATCCATTCTCATAAGATTCTGACCACAAAAAACACACCCTTCTTAGCCAAGCTTGTCAATAGTACAACTAGGCATGATAAGTCCTTTGTAAAACACCTATAGTAACTAGCTATCCCCAAAAAACTCCGTATGTTAAAAAATATCATGGGATATTCCTATGAACTATATTTCTCACCTTCTCGGGGTCCACTAACACTCATTCCTTTGAGATGATGTGACCTAGGAAGTGAATTTGACCCATCCAAAAGTAGCACTTTAAATGATTATCATATAATTAATGCTATCATAGTTTATTTAAAAGGATTTCAAAATGGTTCACATGGTCATTTCAATTGTGATAATAGAAAAATATATTGTCCACTAAAACCACCACAAAATAATCCATGTAAGTATAGTACACTTGGTTCATCTGCGCCATGAAATATTTTGGTTCATTTGTGTTACCAAATGATATAAATTGATACTCTTATAACTCATACATGTTACAAAAGGCTATTTAAGGTATGTATGTAGGCAGAACAAGAACCAGGTGATATCCTGACCTCAATTCAATATTCGAGAACACTTAAACTACATGATGATGATCAAAAATGTAATCTATCTTGGCAGAAAGGTATCGATTTTTAATTGTTATATAGTTCATTTTACTATATTCCATGCAAACCCTAAGAGTTTCATATGCCTTCTTTTCAAGAGGACTCACAAACACCACAATAAATTATTGGGTCTGATAAACCCCTTCCCCTACAAATCATCTAGCTTCCACTTTACTCATGGAACACTATCAAAGTCATCTTGTTTGGAGGAATGGATATTGGCACAGCTCCTATAACAATCTTTATGGAGAACTCCACCTATCTTTTAGTTGGTAAATTAGAAAAGTCGTTGGTAAAGACGTACTTGAAGTGCTCAACCGCTGGGGGTAAGTCTCCATGACTCACTCCTTGATAATCTTGAAACAAAATTGAAATCTAGGCTATCATTATACCATTCCCATGATGCTCATTTTTAACCTTGATTTCACTAACATCCATTCAACATTTTTAAATAAACATCTCTCCCTCTGGTGATGCAAATGTCACCCTCTGGTGATAGCATTCAATGTAAGCTTAATAATCCACAAGCTAGTCCATTCTAAGAAAGACGTCAGAACCTACCTTGTCCTATAAATAAAGATTCTAGATGATGTGGAACCCACCAAACCCAATGTTACACTCCATATACTGTCTTGAATCAACTTTTCTAACTCCAAAAAATGATTCTAGCATCAAAACACCCTCAAAAAGAAAAACCACAAGCCCATAGATTTTTACCACTTGCGCAATGATAAAACATTGAGAGAAAACTGTATCAACATGTGGAAATTAAATAGTAATAGATAATAATATTGTACCTCTCATTTTAGATGATCTGAGATCCTTCTCTTGTTGGGTCTATTGCACTGTATATGTCTAGCATGTACCATGACCCTGTGACCTTGCCTCGCTACCATGAGTCGATCCACCCTGTTGTCTATGAGAACCTGATGTCTGGTTGTCATGGCCCTGACCACCAATACCTTGTCTTATCCATACTTAATTGTTCTATTTCCCAACCTAATGTGGATATGAATACCCTGCTCATAATCCTGATGTCAGATATGACCCCTGACCACTCGCAGTTGGAGGGTAGCTCTTGAAAAAGCACAACATGTGCCCCATCCTATCACAAGCTGGACACTCAAATGCGTCACAATCACACATATTTTTCATGTGGCCTCACCTAACACACATATGGTAATATAAAAAGATTCTTACACTCATATCCTTACAAGCTATCATGTCATGGTAAGCCTCAATATGGATCTTACTACCTGAAGACAAAGATCCACTGGTGCGAGAAACAACACTCCCATGTTATGTACCCCATATTCTCTCAGGATCTACTTTCTATTATACGCCTAATTCACAATAATATTGATTAAAGGAAACCTGAACATGTTATCCTGAGGTTTTATAGCATGTTTGAGATATTCCTCAAAGCGCCTCGCCATTGAAAATTCATCAGTATGATACATCGGTGCAAAAAGTAGAAGCTCTGTAAAGCGTTCTAAGTATATCATAAATGTCATCACGCTCTTCTCCTTATGCATGAACACAATATCACACTATACTTGTAGAGTCACATGGTAAAATTAGTTGTAGAATAAGGTTTGGAATTCATCCAATCATATATTCCACTAACCATTAGCCTAGTTCAAAACTTTAGAGCAGTTCCTTGACTCTCCACATATCTTTTATGTCATGATCTTGACCATCCTCTCCAATGGAATCTCAAGATGATAAAAAAAATATCTAATTTGTTCCCTATACATATCTCTACAGCCTATGGTTCTCCATAACATGAAAATGTAAGAGGAAGTTGATGTTGAATCCCTCGTTTTAGCTCACCCAAAGTCAAGGCTATCTGCGGTGCTCCATGTATTATCTATATATTTTGAAAGAAATCCTCACAGAACTATGCCTCAGCACCTAGTTCTAAAAGAACCTCAGGTGCCATTTCTGGAATTATAGGAGGACCAACTGGTAGCTCGTGGCCCCCATCTTTGATGTATGGTCATCACCCCCCCATGACATACCACAAGAGGTCATCAAGGTGGAATGTCTCTACAATTCCACATGCATTCCTCGGGAAAGAACAAAATCAATGAACAAAGGTAAAAAGTTTATGACTTGTTAGAACCCTTCTGGAATCCAAGTAAACCCATTATATGATCTTAAATCAAGGTCTATATAAGGGGAAATAAATGAATCCCTAGAAACTATACCTTATGCCCACTCAAAAGATGTGTCTAGGTCAAATGACTATCCACCATTCATGTTTAATTTTCCATTCGAGTTCACATATAGTTATCCAGGAAATTTCACCATGGTTTTACCAATTCCCGAATCCATGAGGTCCCATAACACTAATGTACCCAAAACATCGTTCCCATTCAAACCATACATGTAACAACTTCCGTCATCATTTACATTCCATCAGTGCATTATTTATGAATTTATAACATCCCATACATCTTATTGATTGAATGATAAAATAACACCTTTATCTACTACACCCAACATACATAACAACAAACACAACTATCACATCAACTATCACAACCATATGAAATATCTAATGCATCTTAGATGGCATGGCATTATTCAAGGAATGTGATTAAAACAAGTGTAAAAATTATGCATTAGATGAAACAGCCTCATCTAATTTGTTAGTATCTATAATAATATTATAAATCAAGTGCATCAACCAATGGTGAAGTCAAATCAACTATAATTTTCCAAATCCCGAAAATCATAACTCTATTCTAGGAAATTTGATTTTCCCTATACACATGTTTTCCAAACCTAGGAATGGTTTATTAACAAACTAGGTTTCCTTTCTATCCATGTCTAATGATTTCAAATTGAACGTAAAACCTAAAAAAAACTCTTTTGATACCTCTTTGTAATGTCTCAGACCCAGATGCAACCTTATTGTGCCCTGAGATCGATTGGCCAATGGCCTCAAGTTCAACCCCACAAATTATAGAGGCTACTAACTAGAAACGAGGGCCTAAGTGAGTTACTGGGGAGACTATTCCCTCATTCCCAAAGTATCACATCAGAAGTCAAACATATAATAGATAGTTTTAGCAAAAAAATAGCAGACAACTGGAAGTAATCCAATACATGAATACAAATTAATAACTTGATGTGTGTCATATAAAAATTACGCTGATGGTACATGTATCTTGAAAACAGCCAAAATATGTACATGGAAATACAATACAATAAATGTATTCCAAAAAGAAAAAATCTCAAAAAAGGTATCCCAGCATCACAAGCCTTAAATTGGTCTTATACTCCCCTGCTCAAAATCCTTAATCAACAAACTATTATTCGGCGCTTTCCCCTATCGTCACACTCAACCATATAAATTGTTTGGGTCCCCGAGTTGGCCCAAATAGTGCATGCAATAAACATCCTTGTAGTAAAGCACCTTGGTCTATAAAATACTAAAATCAATCTACAAAATTGCTAAAATGTGTAAAAAATCATTAAAATAAGTGTGTATTCCAATGTAATATGTCTACTGCAGTATGTAAAACCAACAATCTCTCAATGTAACATTTTAAAGATAGTGATATACTTAAAATGAATCTATAACATGTAAACAAGCATGTCACATGACCAAGATGTACATCTATATGTATCATGAAATCCACAACCATGATGTATTGTGAAGTCAGGTATCCCATGACCACACCATATAGTGAAGTCTAATATCCCACGACTATGTGTTATATTGATGTGTAGATATAAAGGGCTAGATCCAAGGGGTCAGCAGTCCCAGGAATCCATGTGAAATATATCGTACATGGAGGGAAAAATCTAGGGAGCTTGTCCAAAACATCCCATCGAGTCTCATGGGCATCTATAGTGGAAACTCAGTTAGGCACTGGTTGGGGTCCTATGAACATGATAATATCATGTCCAATGAGAGCCCAAACAAGCTGGATGTATAGGGTTGAAAGCCCGAGGAATCCCACAGAATCAAGACCCATGGAGAAGAATCAACCAAGGCGTCCACTAAATCATTTTAGATCCACATAGAGTAGTCCAAAGCATCTAAAAAATTTACAGTCAATAATTCCAGAATTCAAATTAATCATTCATTCTATGTGAGTATACCCACTCACATCAATGTACACGAGCCATGAATATAACAATCACAAAAACAATTTGTCCACTAAAATCATATTGTCCTACCCTCCCATATAAACCATTTAACATGCCATCAGTCATTTAATATAGGTATACCCACCGGTATTATCTATTTAACATAAAATAACTATCATAATAGTTAAGGTATAACACATTATTCCATAATCAATGAGGTTGTACACCTCCTAAACAAGTTACTCTTGTTATAAAAAATGAATGGGAATCCTATAACTAGGAAAGAAGGATAACACACCCCTTAGGTGGATCAAACAAGCATAAATAGGTCATTTTCATACGTTTCACCCCTTGGGGGACCTTGAATTGAGAAACGAGAGCCAAAACACCCAAACATAACCTATTTCCATCCTCACTAAGTCTAACTATATCTAAAACTAGCCAATCACTCAAAAATGAGGCCACTATAGAAAGTGTTATGGGATGAATATCGACCGAATGCCCGAAAGTACATGAAAACCCAAAAGAAACTATTGACCACCCACCGCACCTCATTAGTAGATAGTTCATCCATTATCATTTCTTGATTCATCCTGGTTTAGATGAAATATGAATAATGAATGAGGAATATAATATTAGCGAATTAGATTCAAAATCTAAAGAGTGCATTCGTTGTTTTTAAAAATCAATAATGGCTAAAAAAATAACTAAGTAATTACTGATACTATTCCAACAATACAAACCATACTCGAATCAGATCCTGGATGTATTTAATATATGAAAAACTATATTATCTATATTTTGAGTTTAAAATAATAGGATAGAATCATATTTCCATCAAATTATGAGGCTACGTTCTCTTTTATAAAAAACCCCTCTAGGAAAGTACATGACTTGTTCCTCATGTTCACAGTGTGTACTTCAATTTTTTCTGATCCAGACTGGCTACATGTCATGAAGGGCCAGTTCACAATGTGTACTAGAAGTACACGGTGTGTAGGCCATGTGCATGATGTGAACCTGACCTGATGCTAGATTTCTGCCCGTTTTTCCTTTATTTCAAAAAGACAACCCAACTAGCCAATGACCTGACATAGACTCTATTCCAAAAAGTAATGTAAAACAATTTATCATGAAAAAAAGATCTTTACTTCAAGAAAAACCCGAGATCTTACATTGAATACAATTTCCCAATTCAAATGATTCGATTCATACGAATTTTTGACTGAACATATCTCAAATGATTTAAAATATTATAATATCTTCCCACTATGATCTCCATATATACCTTGAATCATATATTTTCTATATAATTACACAATGTATATTCTAGTGTTTCCATACATAACATTATTTTATAAATATATCCATATAAAACCATGATGTCTCTATATCCACCAGATATGACTTCAGTCACCTCAAAAAAAGGAATTTGAATATCATCATGTCCTTAATTCATACATTAGGAAACATAGTCCGTTTTTCAGATCATCTTTGATGACATTGATAAAATATTTCACCTGTCATTCCCAAATCCCAATCACTAAAATGGTCAAATCACATGTTATTTATATAATATATACATGGTCATTAATTCCTCAACTATTTTATTTTTCTTCTTAGTACTTTAGGTATATCATTTATTCATTGGTTTAGGGAAAATACGTTCATCTTATTCACCATCACTCATACACCATAATATTTATATTCAGCTAAATATTATATCATTAATGTTAATCTATTTATATTTCATCAATATTCTATGATATAAAGATTTATATGGCTTGAACATTTTAAAGAATGTTTATATCACCTTTATTTTATTTTTATAAATAATATGTATCGAAATAACTTTTTCTATTTTTCTAAATATATAATATCCCATCAAATACCATGATGTCTATGATGGAATAACTTCTTCATTTTTGCATACTTAGGTGTTGTCAATATTCTAATATTATCATTCCATTTCAAATTTTATCTCATTGGAAATTGTATAAGACCCCGTAATTTTTATTTTCAAATTTCTCTTCACATTTTCCTTGGTCCAATCCAGTCTTAAATATTCTTTTGTATGTTTCTAGTATCTTTTCGTCATGTCATATTTTTTCTCACTACACCTTCTCAACATTATCTTCGTATATATTATGTCATGAGGAACTTATTTATGCCAATTTATTAATTATTTATTCTATCCTTATTTCTAAATAACATATCCATAAAAAAACATATGTACTCATCATCTTGAATATTAATTACCTATATAAAACAATTCAAATTCCTTAAACCTTATCCATTCATCTTTAATCAAATTTAATATTATTTTAAAATTAGTCAATAATTGAATAAAAATCCAAAAAATTATCTACATCTTAATACCCAATATAGAATTTTAATTATTATTAATTGAAATAAAAAATTACTGAATATTTTTATTATTTAGATTCCATATCATTAATCATTCTCAATTCAATATTATATCATTTAAATTTTGATGAATTATAATTTCATGCACTGGATTGTATGGATTACGAATCATCAGATTTAATTTCATATAAATTATTAAATACTTGTGACCTCATATTATATTTTATATTGATCTTCCCACTCATTTTATTAACTATAGCTTCATTAATTGTTCTATCTTTATTCAGAAATCATTTAAGGTGTTTTCGATATTTAAATCTAGATATAATATAATAGAAATCTCCCAAAATACTTTAATATTTATTATATTTTAATATGGAAAAAAAAAATTCTTGAAGACTGTTGAATTTTTTTGTTCGTAATAACACTAATATAGGTCATGATGAAACATATACAGGATCAAATAACACATATTCATTGAAAAATATTATATATTTTGGATTCCATGAGAACTACACAGTTAGAATTCATATATACAGTAAAATTCCGTTTCTAAATTTCGAATGAAAATAACATTTAAATTTGGTTAAAATGTCACAAACATTTATCTATAATAACAAAGACATTGTGATTGAAAAAATCCTTTGAAAACATTTGTATGAAAAATAGAATAATGTATATTGAAATATACATTATTAATAATAGTAAATTTTTCTATAACTAAATAATTAAATATTATATTTCATTAAGTGTCTTGAGGACAACATTACATCTCCCTATTCCACACGAAAACATTAAACAACACACATTATTTACTAATTTAAACAACTAATAAAAGAAACACCCTATAATTGATTCTCAAACACATTTTCAGTTCTCTTATTATGGGAATATTATAGACATAACTTTAATAGAAATGTAAATTTGTCATTATTATGAGGTATATCCCAATACAAATTTTATTTAGCGGGTTTTCTTAGATCATGTATAGATAAATTTTCCAATTAATCTAGTAGTTATTTCATTTTTATTGAAAATATAATTGAAAATATAAAAAACATAACTCAATTATTCGTTAAACATCACATATTAGTAGCCTCTACTTCATTTATTAGATGTATACATCAATTCCTCACCCATTTATATCCGATAAAATAATGAATTTCACATAACACATTGACAATTAATTCAATTAAATAATACCACTATCCATATTGGAACATCAAAATCCCACTTTGTATTTGTTTTCATAAACACTTAAACACCAAAAGTCAATATTTTGAATATCTATATAATTTTTAGTGGATATAATGTGGGAATAATTATTCTCAACCTTAATGGTAGGACACATGAAAGGTCCCATGTATTTTACCCATGTTCATCTAATAATTTATTCCCCCTTTATTCTTGTACTATATTTTGATAAAAATGGCTCTATAGAATTATTAGCAATAAAACATATGTTAATCATCTATATGTCTCCCTAGTAAATCCTTTTTAGTAGATAATAGTTAATATATAAATGAAAATGCGTTTTCTCTTATTATTTTTTAATTTTACACCGACTAAAATATTTTCTTTATAGGGGTATTACAATATATTTTCAGAAAGGAATATATTCTTAAACATTAGTTTTATTTTGGATTATATATATTTCAAATATTTTTTCAAATAATAATAAAAAATTATCCTTCACTTCATTAGTAGACCCCTCTTCCCTCAATGGTTTCGTTTTATTATTCATCACAATGACAACATTCTTCTTGAATTGTTATCCAGGAAGTGTTGATACTAGTAAAAAAATTATTACATTTTAAAATTTAAAACAACTAAAATTTTAATACACCATGATGG
Source organism: Viscum album (assembly GCA_963277665.1). Taxonomy (NCBI): domain Eukaryota; kingdom Viridiplantae; phylum Streptophyta; class Magnoliopsida; order Santalales; family Viscaceae; genus Viscum; species Viscum album. Next base: position 607,151,099 of record OY728122.1, read on the forward strand.
AATAACATCCCGTGGTGTATAAATAATAAATACATGTTAAATAAATTACTTTTAAGTAAAATAATTTCAAATGATGCGTAGTTATCTTGGTATTAAGTTGGGCTTACTCAACTTATCAATGGGAGAACATGGTTCAAGAATAGATTCTCAATCCAGACAAACCTTTACTTGAATATACGAAACATATATTATTTTTCATGCATTTTTCAATATTCAATTTTCTGAATTATAATTCATTTGGACGTATGGTTTTAATTTCATTAATTTATTTCATCTAACCTTTTGTAGGGTTCATTTCATGAACTAGACTAATTGTTCCACACTTTGATTATTTCTCAAAATATCAATTCTCATCAAGTTAACATGGAAATATGATTACATGTCATCCGGTTCATTCATATCCTTCATATATTGTGTGGAACATTACTTGGTAAATTTAGAGTTGGAAACTAAAATCTAGGATTTCTTAACTTTTTCCCATGTCATCTTTCATGACCTAAAATCCATTTAATATGTCTAAAGACTCCCTTATAATCCTATTTACATCATCATCACTTCCATTCCATATCTATTAAACATCCCTTCATAATATTATACAGAAATTGATCATTTATGACATCTTCCACCACACTAATATTCTTATTCATCTCCCTAAACAACATCCATTTTGGTTCATGATTTATCTCGGTAAATTTCTTGGATATTCATAGGAATTTTGAATTATTCCATGACAAGGAATTTTATACCGCAAATATTATTATATACAATATTCTTATGTTCCATTTTTTATATTTCATCATTGGTTAACATTGTCTAAAAATCATTTTTTAATTGTTCCCCATGTATGGCTTGACTCAAAAATATAATTTCTTAATCTATTTAGGAAATTTTCAATCTTCAATATATGAACAATATGAAATTTCCTCTTTAAAGTACCATCCACTATAGATTCCACTTCTCGTTTAGTATTCATCAATATAATTTAGCCAGTTAAACATAATCTAATAAGTAATACTTTTTTTGTGAATTCTATCCAGAAGGTCTGTTTCATACTTCTACTAGGATCCCTGATTTCATGGCCTTATTTGACTTTTATATATTTACATTTTTCCATAAAAATATGTGTTTGAAATATCAAACCTCCAAAAATAGGGTTAATTACAAGAAGATATTTTTCTTTTTCTTTTAGTACTAATATATTTAGATTACTGGGATTTATATTTTTATGTTGTTTCACCACATTAATAGGATATCATTGGTAGATTTTTTTTCAGATCACTTTTCACCACCCATGATAATGTTGTGAGTTTCACAATATTTTTAGTTACTCATGGATTTATAGATGTTTATTTCATTCCCTCACATATAGAAAAATATAATCAATGTTATTGTCTTTATCATTGTAGTGAGATACCAAATTCCCTAAGGAATAGATAGAGGCTTCCCAATGTATTCTTATATTCATTTACAGCAAATATGTATCTACATTGGGGGAAAAAAACTCTAATACATGAAAGGGTATAATATTATTTTAAGTGATTTAGGAAGGGCTGACATGATTAAATAATAGATATTTTAGCCTCATATACTACTCAATACACATCAGGATGAGGGTGATCATTTCATCTTCTAAAAATCCCAGCCTAAATTCTCTACAACTCTTTGACTTCAATGCTTATTTATCGAGAAATTTTATTATGCTTGAAAATAAATTATAATTTTATATAACATTGATTGAAAAAAAAATTAGTTTTTAAAAATTTAAATTAATTATTAATTTATGATGACTTTTCAATCCATGGAATACCTCCAAAATAGTATCCATAAACACATCCTTCTCCAAAACTATTCATTAAATGTTTTCATAAATTAGAGATATGTTATCATTGAAATATGATTCCATTTCTCCCATAGCTATCTCCAGTTTTGAAAGAATGTTAAATCATCCAAACTATTTCACTAGTGCATCTACTATTTCATTACCCTCATTGTTTACCTTTGACACCTCATCCTTTACTTCTATAATATTGGTTAGTATATATACCAAAATTTCAATGGAGATGAAATAAATACACTCTATAATTTCATTAAAATGAATCATGAGATTTATTATTTTTATGCTCTTAAAATTATACAATTAAGGAACTAACATGTTTATATGAATCCTTCCCTCCTGGTTTGATGTGACACTTACCAATTATTTTCTCTTCAACCAGTGGCTATTCATCTTCCTTTATATATATTTTATAAATTCTTTCTCTTTTTGTTTCCCAAAATTTTTATAGTATTAGGAGAGGCTTGAAAAAGTGTTACAATAGTAATAGAATCATATTTTTACATCTAAATGACATCAGACATCTCAAATTTTAACTTTATAGAATCTAATGAAATTTAGTTGGATTTCAATATAGTTTAAATAAAAGGATTGCGTTTTCTCTAATAAAAATTGATATCCACAATAGAATTATTATATACACCTATGAAATAGCTGAATAATGTGGTAACTAATTTTTAACAACTAAAAATTCCTCTTATAATCATTAACCCCAAAGGGAAATTTTTCATATGTATTTGTGGTTAGTAAAAACGTATTTTCATAGTTTTACCATGAAAACTCGATATATAAAATGGTTGTAAACCATTTATATAGTAACATGGTATTTTTTCAGGGATAATTGCCAAGTAATACTAATATAAAATATTTTTTTTCACCCGAATCCAGGTTTCAGTTTTATAATATAGGGATGAAAATAATGGGTGGTGTTCTCTAGACCTACATAGTGTCCCATTATTTATACTTGTTCTTAATTCCCACATAACATTTCATGCATGTTTTTCACTAGACATATCTAAGTAGATTTATTCTATCATCATAGCTTCACACATGTAACTACCTACGCACACTAAATACCCATGGTTCTATAAAATCCAATAACGATTATTCATATGTTTACTTATAACACATCATAAAGAGTGGATATGTAGTTCAACACCTAAATTTTATGCGTCCACCAGATCTAATATTTTTAATCTCAATTTGTGTGAAATTAATTCCAATATGTATTCAATATATAATTAACACAAATCAGTGATTATTTGGTCCTATAGTTTTATATATCATTGAAATTATTCATGATTACATATAACATTGTTATCAATAAAGGTCTTAATTATAAAACTGTTTGAGCACTGGTAACAAAAACTATATCTCTTGAACATAATTCTCATTATTCCCTATATATCAACTCAATCATCCATTATAAATATGATTATTGATGTCATATTCTTCATCAACATTAATACTAAATAATATTGATCTATTTCTCCTTATCAGATCTCTCATATACTTTGTTCATTAATATATATCAAAAAACAAAAACCTTCATTTTCCTCCTTTTAATAAAATTTTATGTCTCTTTTATTTTTTTGTACAAATTATACAAGTAAATATCAATTTTATATTTTAAAAATAAAATATACCATAAAATTTTTTTTATAATCCACTATAATTTATACTTTTTCATATGTGGCTGTCTCCTCGTATATATATCAACATTTTAATTCAACAATTTTACTTTGGGAAGTCATAAGAGTTCCTTTATTACTCTGATTTAACTTATCATTTATCTTTGTTGAACACATCAGTCTATATTATTATATCAGTCTTTAAGTAATTTTTATTCTTCTTATATTTATTCCCACTAACAAAGCTTGACATCAACCTATTCATGATTTCATTATTATGAAAATAATTGTTGATCTGATTCAATTAATTATTCGTGGTTGTGGGATAAATAATACATCCGTATAAAAAAACTCGAATACTCCACATCATGAATCATTATCCCCTCAAGAACATTATTTCACATAAATAACCCATTCCCATAAACATAAAAAACATTTAATTGTAAATTAATGAACATTGAAACACAAATTGATCATAATCAGATTTTTCCAATCTTGATAAAAAATGTAGAATTTTCCGTATTCTCATATTAAATTAGTAGATATCAAAAAACAATATTATCCATATATCATCTCAATAATCATTCTTAAATCTGGATTGTATCATGGATTGTAAAATATTATTGATGTTCTCCACTTGAATCTATGACTTAATAATTATTAGATTTAATTGCATTAAAATTTTGATATTATGGAAACTAGAATTTTTAATTCAACATTTATATTCCCACTAATTTATTGGAAATTATAAAATATAATCATTCTTCCTTGAATCACACATCATATCAGGTGTTTAAAAATATTAATCAATATATATCAACTTAACAAAAAACCTAAATTGTTTTACCACTATAATATATTAATATGGAAACTCATATTTTTATCCAGTAGTCAATGAATGTTTTCTAAGTCTGGTATGACCCTATTGTTAAGGATGATGATTCCAACCTAGGATGAAATAACATATATGAATTTATACATAAAAATAAATAGTATTCAATGACACAAAAAAAACTCACAATTCACACATGCACAGAAATTCCTTCTCATTTTATTGAATCTACCTAACATCACATATATGAAGGGGTAAAATGACTTATAGATGCCTTTAAACACCCATAAGATGGTCTAGGAAATACATATTGTCATCCCATAGACTAAAATATACATTGATTCCTAAATATATATATTTTTCACAAAATTTTCCTTTATTTTGATTCCCTTCTATAAATATCATATATCATTCAGTTGCCTCATGATCACTTCTAGTAACCTCCAACATTAATAAAGCAATCATAATATTAAAATCATCAATTATTTAAACATAAAATAATTATATAACACTGAAATATATTATCCAAATCATTTGCAGTTAACTTATCGTGGACCTTTTAATGATATTTTTTTCACAGACAATAAAATAAGACATTATCACGATGTCCATTTCAACAATCATCTAATTAAATAGGTACCCATAGAACATGTATTCAACGACCTAATTTTTTTTAAAAGAAATTTAATAGTGATGTAATTAAATATATAATTATGTAAAATGGTTATATAAAACATATGGACTTCACTGGTTTTTCACTTTTGGATTTTAAACTACCGTTATAATTTTTACCATATCAAATATAGTCGTATAATGTTATTCATATTATTATTATTATTATAGGGCTTTAGAATATCCAATTTACTCAAGAAAAGTTTGTGATGACCTCATCTAGTATAACTAATCCATAAAATGCCCATTTTTCGGATCTTCAAAAGGAGGTAGAATCACTGGGATTTTCTATTGACCAAGACCATTTCGTGCTTCCGCATTTTTAACTAAAATTAAACCGCCAACGGGAGAAGTGGAAGTTAATAGAGATTAATACCCAATCATTTTAATTTGATCCATCCCAAGAGACCATCACCATTGCACACTATACCCATAGTTATTATGCAGGTGTTATAAGGGGTTGTGTAACAATACAAAAGCATTATGGTTATGTGAATTTTTTGGTTTAAATAATATACATACATTATATTATTGTTACTTTGTAAATGGTTTTTAATGTCAAATAGTATTTTTAGTTAATTTTTAATTTTAATTAAGAAATGTATTTTGAACAATTAATGGATTTTTGAATTAAATAATATTTTATAAAAATTTATTACTAAATTAATTTTAATTATAAATAAAGTATCGTATAATTTTTATGAATACAGTTGTAATTTTTATTAAAGTTGTAATGATTTTTTCTCAAAACCCATGAATTTTCGACAAATGTCGGTTTTTATTTTAAAAGAAAAAATTACATAATTATAAAATAATTCAGATAAAATTAATATTATTCTTGGATTCAGGGAATCAAAATTATCCCATGGGGAATTATTCATAATTTTCCGAGATAGTCAAATATTTGGGTAAAAATTAAATACTGTTTAAATATATAATATTTTTTTATGAAATCATAATGTCCCAATAGTCATGCAATAAAATACTATAAAAGAAATATTCGGCCAATATATGATTAAAATTAATATAATTTGATTTTATATTAGTTTTATTAATTTTATGGAGCCATAATGGACCCACCATGACTTAAAATATATTTTAACATAAAAAAATTATTTCTTTGTGAGTGCGACTCACCTCCACATAAGAAAGTCTAAACGTTTTATAAGATAACCCATTAGAATTATAAAATAATTTTTACACATCCATTTGGTAAATAACATGGGAAAACCCATTTTTTGGATTTTATATTTTAATATTTAATTATATAGATTCATGAACCTATGATTGTGAAATATTAAATAATTCTCCTCCCTTTCCCTATATAAAACCACCAATTCTCCCACGTCTATTCACTCAAAACCCTTGGATAAAGGAACTATTTTTTGCTTTATCTCTCTTGAATCCTCCCAAGGTGACTCATGCAATCATGACTCCCATACTGATTCTCTTGGAGTCACACACTTCCTGGTAAGGGATCCTCACTTTCCATCCATCATTATTTATTTCCATGTTTCCTTATAATGTAACACACTTTTAATTTCAATTAAAATTTTTTGATATATAATTTCCCACCTCCCATATACATTCCTACTTATGTTTTAGTTATGATAGATCCCTTTGTCTCAAATTAATTCCTTCCATGTACACCAATTACCATTCCAAAATTCCCTAAGGTATTTAACTCTCCTCATTTACTTTTAAGAATATTTTTATATTATGCATATAAATTGCATGAAATATGTTGGGATATTATGTTCCATGACCCAATACATTTAATTTCAATTATAAATGACATTATACCCATTTCTCTCTCATTAACCAAATTTACAATTTCTATTTGACGTCGTTATGCTGCCAAAGTTACACCAAAATTTCTCATGACAAAATTATCATGTTAGTGGATACCATTATCATTTCCCTATCAATGGTATTGAAATTTATGCATGTGTACATCTTGATTTAGGACATATATTTTTTCCACATATATTATTCATGAAATAAATTATTATTTTTAATGAACCTGTGTTGTATGAACCATGGATTACACATATGCATGAAATGAGAAGTTTATAAATGTTGTTCCATGATATCACTCTAGTGAATTGGGTAAAGAATAGTATCATGATAAGTCAAGTGAAATAATGGTTTACTATTGATAATTCAATTGAAATTATGTTATAATCATTCAAAATCAAGTTCAATGAGTGTTTACTCGTGCTTCATATGAAATGAGCATTAGAGCATGCTAATATCAAGTTAAATGTTATTTATAAATCTCCATGTTATGATAATAATACTATATCATGCTTTTATGTTCATGTTTCTCTTATGATCCATTGATATTTACATTACCTATCATGTACTATATTATTCATTTTATTCCTTGGTTACTCCATTACTGGGACTTATTTATAACCCTTTTCATATGCATGTCCTCAGGATATCCAATGCAATACTAAAAAAGAAGGAATGTTGTGGTCATATAAAAGATGTTTTCATTAATTATGTTGCGTTTTATGGTTTATGATATTATGTAAACTCCTAATTTTACAAGACATTATACCTCTTTATCCTCAATGTTGTGTAAAGTGAATTTCAATGTAATAAATCATGTTTAATTGTGTAATAAAGAGTAGGGTTGTTATAATCTCCATCTAGATCATCTAAGGTATCCCACAATTCTTCATTTTCAATTCATAAATAATTATTGTCTACTATGAAATGAAATTAAATTTCCCTCTATTATTTATTACATATCATGAATTTCATGCCGATACATACATTGTTTTTTAGATACTTTAATCATCAATGATCATTCTCAAAGTTCCTGTTGAATTAAACATATCACAATGTTAAAAAATAAAACAATATCAAAACACAATCAATAATAGAAAATAAAAAATATCCTTTTTCTATCTCTCCCAATAGTTATATATAGAATGTATTAACATTCCCCCACTCTCAAATTCTTTATAGAAAATTTTTATATCCCGGTTAAAATAAGTAATCCCAACTCACTCATTCCAAAGTAACCTATCCCCAGAAATACTGAGTTTATTATCTTTTTAAAATATCCATTAAATCATAAAATTACATTATTATATCAACTCTTTTTAAATAATACTCTCATGAAAAATTATAATATATAAATAAAATGATATTACTATCATATAATTCTATAGACTTACTCAATCCGGAGAATAACTTGTTCTTGTTTGGGTTTTTTCAACCCACAAAATGAAATAATATATTCCATCATCATCATTTTCCACATTATTAAGTATCAATACATTTTTACACATTCTATAAAACTTTAAATATTATTATATTTCATGAATATAAAATTTAATGGATGAAAAATAATTAATCGTAGTTATTAAATACACATTGTAAGTTTTTAATTACCTAAAAAATATTCAATATGGATTACATTCTAATAAAAATTTCCCATAATTTCAAAAAATTATTAAAAGGGTACAACATAAATCATTTGAATAAATTATTTCTGTATATTGACTAATCTGGGAATGATGAACATGTAATCAAAGAATAAGGATTGACATCACCATTATGATTCTTTTTCGAAATAATCAATATTACAAACTTCTGATTATGATTAAATTATATAATTAATAAATATATATGTAATAAATGATTGTAATATAATAGTATAAGAGGTAATAGATATGAATAATTTTCAAAAATAAGTTATTAATATGGTAGTTTGATTTATTTAATATGTTAAACTGCATTCAAGGTTTTCTGGAGTGATGTAAAGGGTTTCATTAAAAATAATATTTTTAAATATATATTTTTAATATTTTAGATATAATATAGGGAAATTATTATAAATTACTTTAAAATATATAAATGGTTTTATTTATAAATCCGAAGAAAAATTTCACACGTTTCTAAAGAAATTCAAGACGATGGAAAATGAACCCTGTTTAAAACGTTTAAAATGATTACATCAAAATATTTTTAAATAACGTAAAGGAAAATATAAAAATCCATTGGTCATCATATAATTATAGATATATATAAATATATAAATAATGAGAATGGACGTGGAGGAAAATGACTGAAGACTAAATAAATGAGAAAGGTAAGTACTACTAAAAAATACTCCTTTGATATAACTATGAACCAATCGTTGTTGAAATAATAAAAATAAATGTATAATTAATGAAAAACATGAGGAGAAGACGAAATATTTTTTTAAGATAAAAATTATAATTTCCTTAAATATAATTTCAAACATAATCTATATAAATTTTAAATTTATACTTTAAATGAATACATTAACATTACTCCCAATATCCCAATAAAATATTAATCACATATGTAATTAATTACAATAGATTGATGAAATTAAAATATTGGAATATTAATAAATAATATTATGTGGTTAAAAGAATTTATTATTAAAAAAATATTTTCTAAAAAATAATATTTTTATATACTAAATATTTTAATATTAATAAATTTAATTGATCACATATTAATGATTAATGTCATATAATGATTCAATGATTCAGATGATATATAAAAAAACATAATTTAATATTGATATAAAATATGAATAAAAATTATACACCCTACTTTTTATATATATATTTGTATTATATTACTGTTTTTATGTTTGGACTTCTTGGGTTGAATCATTGGGATTGTTCATAGGAGGATATAGAGAAGAATATTCATCCTAGTTGTAGGATTAAATTCCTTAAATGAAAGGATAATTCATGGAATGAATTTTAAAAATTTTGTTTATATGGATTACATTAAGGTTATGAATGGGCTTTCGAGTATTGTAGTTATTACAGTGAGAATTTAAGTGTATATGGTTTTAAAAATGACTCATGATGTGAAATCTTCTTTTTTCACAATGAAATCGAATGGTTCTAGCCATACCAACTAATTATATAACCCATTTGTTATAATTTTTATTTCCTATATTACTCAAATCATAGTCTCTATTTTGGTTGTTTTAAATATCATACTCCATCTAAAGTTCGACATCATCAATTCTTAAGGAATCATTCCTAAGGAATAAAAGTTAATGATTCAGGTTCTTCCTCTCCTATGTAACTACTTTTTTAATTTTTAGAAACACTAAACTGAGGTTATCATGAAAGAAAATATCATTTTTTCCATATTATAATGAATTCTTTTTACGAATCACCTACACAATATAAAGGTTATCCAAGATCGTTAAATCATTGAGAAATTATTTATGTTGAATTACTTTTTCATCGGTCCATATCTTCCTATAATCTTTTCATATGACATAAATTATTTTTTTATTCCAAGATATCGAGTTTGTATTTTATGGTTAAAAACCCTTGATACATGTCCCTATTTTATAGGATTATAAATCAATGTGTTTTGTGCTACACTTAAAACTTATTTTTATTAATTGATAAAATGAAAAAATTTATTTCAAAAACTATTTTGTTTTTGAGAAAATTTCTTGAAAAATTGTGTCTGATTTTAGGATTCACCATGAATGGTCCACATTGAGTTATACGTGTTCACATGATCAGTTTGACCTCAAATTATTTTACCACTAAAGAATGACATGGGTGTAGATGAAATTTCCTTCTCAAATTTATGGTTTATTTAGTGGGATTAATTTTCAAATGAATATATTTAGTGTGTGATTTTTAGGGGTATACATTCATGACATGTGAGTGCTTCATGTTGTTTTTTAAAAACTGATGATGTATATGTAGATTTTTTACTACTATTTTATGTTTCACACACTTATTTAGTATTACATATTAAATAACAAGTTCATGTCATAGTGGAATTCACAGGAAGTGTTATTGAATTCATAATGAGTCTATATTTTCACCCACCTCATATGAATCTCAATGTATATAAACACATTTTTTACAATGATCTTGGAAGTTTATAGGTCTCATAATTTGTTGGTAAAATACTTAGATTCTATTATATAATTATTGGAGAGTTGAATATCAAAGATTAATTATAATGGATTTATTTGTATAGACACGTTATTTCTATGGTTTCACATGGTGTATTTAAATTATTCCTTGACATATAATTTATGGTGCATGTTTTAGTATTGTGACTGTAATGAATTTTGTTAATTTTTTTGGTGATTTCTTTTTTGGTTGGTCCATTTTATATTAGGCCTTAATTTTATTTATTTTATATTAGTTTAGTATGAATTATAATAGCATTAATTTATAAATAATGATAATAATCCCCATATTTTTGTCTAGACATTGGAATTTAATAATATATTATTTTCGAGGGGTAATAACATATGTCTAGTGGCACACTATTACATTCCATGAAAATGGGTCAGGTTGTGGGGTTATAAAGAATAAATAAAATTTAAAATTTGTTTTTTATAAAAAACAATATTTTATATACTATATGTATCAATTAAATGATAAATTTATAATATTTAGATATTGAAATAAATTAAATGTAATACATATATATATATAATAATCACATATAAATTAGGTATGAATGTCATTTATAAAAGAAATATGTTTCTATTGTAAATATTCAGTTACCACTACAACTGTAAAATTTGTTATGGAGGAGTTAAACAATATATATTGTTTTATAAAATATCATCAAACAATATATTTAAATATATTTATGATGGATTTATTTACTAATACCCTCCCATATCGATTATTTTCCATCATATATAAACTTTCCTTTCATAATGACAAGATTACAAATTTGGAAGTGAATATTTATGGAAATACAACACACAGATAAACCATAAAAAACCTCATATATACCCCCAATTACACTCAATTTTTTTTTTCTCTCTTTGATTCACTGACTATTTTCCCTCTATTAATTTCTTCTGAAATGTTAATTAGATAATCATTATCATATGTAATCCTAAATCCTTCATTCTAAAGGAACTCATGAAAAAAATAGTAAATTCATCATGAAATATCTAAATTCATCTCAAAACTATTCAATTGTATTATCATATACACATTTTAATATCTTATTCTACATTTTAATGATGTAATATTTAATTGATTATTCCTCTCATAAAATTATAATCCTATTATATAACTCAATTGTCTTACTCATTCACTACTGTAGTATGTTCTTGTTTAGGGTTGTTCAACTACATGCATGAACTATGTTATACCAATAATGAAATATTCAATATGAATATGTATCATGTTATTTATTTTAGAAATATATGATATAATGATTAATATTTTTCAATAATTTACTTATCAATGTATGACATAAAAAATATTGATAACTATTAAGTAACTTATTGGTATTAATATCTCTTACTCTATGATTTCATATGTAGTAATTATTATCCATGAATTCTATTATATGATTTTGAATGTAATAGATTTAATATTTTTTCCATGTTCCAATTTAATAAACTTATCTAAAAAATTTTAAAAGAATAATTCTTTTTAGTGCTTTATGTATGAACAAATTTTCCAGATTTTATAACCATATATAGTGCAGATGCTTCCACTATAAATTTTCATGTGTTTCCCAAGTAATATTGACTCTTATTATTTTATAATATTTCCATTTTAAAATAATTTTTATCAAAAAGGAGGAGCTTTTTTCATGTTTCTCCAATGAATTTTTCATAATCTATTATAAATATATTTCTATCTATGACAACATCATTATATTTTTATAATAATTCATTTGAAAAAGGTTATGATGATCCCATCCATCTTATTTATACCAATGGATAATAATAATATTTTTTAAAGGTTTCTTGAATCATATGTCATTTGATTGTATAATTAGAAATGATAGAATTATGAATGTTTTCATTCACATGTGAAACAATATATGTTTTTTCATTATGTTTTTGTGGAAGAAGAAATATATATCTCTATGATGAATTGGTAAACAAATTTCATCGTGATATTATTTAGAATGTAGATTGATCCCAAAACCTTATTGAAATATTTCAGCTACATAATTAAATGGATCAGAATTATATAACCCTCGAATGAGAGAGGGAAAAGATTATATCTCATTAGATAACATTATAGGGATTGGGGATAAAACTAAATCCATAATGGGGCTCAATCCAACAAGTGACCATGGTATAATAAATTTAAATCAATAAAAGGAATAATTTTATATTCTTATTTATATGACACAATATAATGATTATGTTATATTTTCCTGGATCTTGATTACTAAATCATGTTTCCACATAATTAATACTCAATAGTTATGTTATGTGAAAATCCTTATGCAATGATTCATTATTTATGATCAATGATTATATGATAAGATGCAATTATATTTTTTCCATGAACATAAATTATGTCTAGATGACCACATGTTTATCTTATGATCCAATGTTATCTTTTATTACATTTTATCACATTTTCCTTAACTATGTTCATATAATGACCCTTTCAAAGGTATCCATTACATTTGTTCTGTTGTGAAATATTATATCGGAAAAGTATATAGGGTATCATGTGAGAATATTTTTTATGATATATTGAATATATTGTAAAATACTCTATTTCTGTAAATAATATCTAAATATACATAACCTTTAGTTTCTAGGGAGTGATTTATTAAGATATGTGTTGAAAATTATTAAAAAATGATGTAAAATGAATGTATGTTGTGTTCGGGTATCCTTAGTTGGTATTAGAGTGGGGTTTATTTATTTTTAGGAATTTGGTTATGAAGATTAAAAATATAGAACCTAAAATTCAATAATGAACAAAAACAGATGCATGAAAAACCAAATATATTAGTTTTTTAGATAAAGGTGAAATAATTTATGACATATTATGACTGATTTTCATTATCATATGATTTATTACTCTACTTATTATTTCATTCTATTGAAAGCATTTTTTGTTTTTATTCTATGTGTAAAACATAATTGAATTTAGATGATAATGATTAAGATAGACAATGTAGTGATTGAACCAATAAGAAATAAAACATGAGGTGGTGATTGAGTATCAAATCATATGATCATGGTCACCCATATTTATCAAGATACAATCCACAAGAAATCATTTGGAATTTACAATTTCACTATGGAAGGAACAATTATTCATCAGGACCCTTGTTTGGAAACATGTTCCATCATTTAGAGGATCATTAAAACTACTAATTGATGAGTAATAGATCAACACTATTTAAAATATATTCTTAATTGTGAATTTCTCAGAGCATGAAATGTTTGATTTACCTGTTTTTTATTTATAATATTTGGATATCATATGGTTCAATTTCATTAATAATATGTAGTAGAAAATGAAATGGATTCATGGAAATTGGATGAGTTGAGGAATGTATTTATAATTCAATAACTTCCCTATAATACTCACACTAAAATAGAGAATTAATTGAAGGAGATAAATAATTAAAATGAATCCATTGGTATTTATAATGTAACTAACTCGAGAAATAAAATATTTGATTATAGTTTCTTCATTGATAGTAAAATAGAAATTGATCATTTTGTTTGAGGTATAAAACCATGTATATAAATTTTTTTTCCTGTAACGTAAATTATTAGTTATAAATAAGTTTGTTGATGTGCTCCGAATTTTGAAATAGAAATTGAAAAATGTCATTATTCACAATGTTTTGGGGAAATTAATAGAAAACAGAAATTTTTAGAAAACTAAAGTGATAAATGCCATAGATGATAAAAAATCAATCATATTATATTATGAAATTGTTTGAATATTCAGGAATATAAAATCCTCTAAGGGAAAGTAAATGAATCAACTATTGAATAGGTAACCATCATGAACATTAATGAAAAAGTTATATGAATATGATAAATGGATTGTATGAGAGTAATGAACATCCTAATACACCACCCTCACTCAAATTTTTAAATTGAAGTAATTATGAACATTATTCCAATCACCAAAAAATCCAATGGTTAATAATAAAATTCAACAATGAAATCCTTCAAAGATGATAGTGAAAAGGAATGTCAAAGCAATGAGAATAGCGGAAGTGGGTCATGATGAACAAGTGGTTAATTTTAGATTAATAATCTGCACAAGAACAAAAAATATCATATTTATTTCAGAATATCTATACTCATACTTATATAGAAATGTTTATATGAAAATCAAATCCCAACACCATTGAATTCATATTGAATTTTAATTTAAAACATCTTTTGGTTTTATGATTGCATTATATTCCTATGTATCCTCCTCAGTAGTATCTTGTTTGGATTTTTCATTTGTGGACTTATATTTTTCTACCAATGGTGATATTTTTTTGCATTATATCCATTGAACAAATTACCCTACATAGATACCATATTAATTTTCATGATATATGAATGATCCATGTATTTCTATAATGTACATATCCTTTTATTTTCAGTTTAAATATCATTTTGATTTATAATATTTGAACCTAAACGATTGAATAAGGTTCTGAAAGAATCTAGGGAATGTACGAAAAATCCAACATTAGTTTTTGGATAACTATATTGAGGAATGTGGTTGGTTTATGGATAATTCTAACCATTTGAATCTACCATGTGTCCCAATGTGGTAGAGAATAGTATCTTTAATTGCTAGAGGGAGGCCACACGGAAATGAAAAACATATAATTAATTTCAAGTTAGTTTCATATAGTGGGAATATAGTGTCAGTTTACTATGCACCTAGACATGTAAGGGGGTATCAAAATTAGACAATTATTATGAACATGCACTGCATGGTTTTCCAAACTGGGCACATAGCCATGTTAGAGGGTGTCACATTAGGTAAAGGATGCATACAATGGGTTAATGGTTTTTCCAACCATGTAGCCTAACCATGAACCACCGTTTGATGGGAAAATTATAGTTTGTCACACATGTAACATTAAACATTAGACCTCTTTCCTTATCCTTTATTCCACACATAGCATACTCTCATGATCCCCTTGGATATACTCGAATTCTTACAGAGATATACTTCAAATAGGCTTTTATAAGAATATATATAGTCATGTTTCAACACCCTTGGAATGTCTATGAGGAATCTTGATTGTTTGTATAGATTCCATTTCTATCATTGATGATATCTTCGTGTGAGAAAATAACTTTAATTTTTTTGAAATTTCTCTAGTTATATTAATTTCTCGCATTCCATCCTTAATTATAGGCCAATACTGTACAAAGAGTTGTCTTCAAGTATCAGTGAGGTGGTATATTACTTTTCCCTTAATGTATTTATACATATTATGTGTGATATTGTGCAACATGCCAGGATTCCCTCATGTTATCATTATTTTGTTTAATCCATATTTAATTGATTATCCATTGGTATAGATACTCCCTTTGAACATTGATGTCGTTAGAGGTCATTTACATTGACACATTTATGAATTTCCATTTTTCCAATCCACATTCTATGTTGGTTTGTCTTATCTAATGTGTTTTAAATGAGTATATTTAATTATTTGAAATTTTAAATGAATTAAATTAAATTTTAATGGAATGTCCATTTTACATGACCCATTTAAAATTGGGAATTATACCCATGATTAAATTGGATTAAATGAAATGTGAAATTAAAAAAATTTATTATCTTGTATCAAGCTAATTTATTAAATATAATGTTTTAATATATTATTAGATATTGGAACTGGTTGTTGGGAAAGGGCTATGATAAGTGTTAGAAGTGACCATTCATACCCCCATTATGTTTGATGTTGTAAATTTAATTTTTATCAATAAAAGGGTATTGTTTCAAAAAGATGCATCGCATACCCTTAATAGAGGATTATATACATGACTATTCAAATAATTTATTTATATTTATAGGGGGAGTTGTTCGATAACCCAAACCTAATTACATGATCCAATTCCCCTTATTTCAAACTATATGTGGGATTTATGATATTTTTTAGGGAATCCATGGTTATATGAATCGGGTTCCCACCAGAACATTATATATTTATATATAAAAATTTTATAATGTCTCATGGTCATAGAAATTACAGATTAGGCTGAAGTAGTATGGTATAATAGGGATACTTTGATCAGACTAAGATTGATTGATGTTATGTTTGTTTTAATACCTTACATTGATTATTCAGGAACACTATTCATTTAATATTCACTATCATAATAATTTCTTTTGGGGTTTCTTACTATGATTTACTCATAAAATATGTGGGCCTTCATTTGGTACCCAGAAAGGCATCATTGATGTGTTTTGGGACAAAGAGATGTTCTTAACTATGGAAACAACATTTTATTTACTAGGATAATTAATCATATATAAGGAATTAACTAGTTCTCATGATGAAATTGGAGTTGATATTTTTCCTTATTGTTTCTTTTTTGTATCATGTACTATAAAGTAATACTACTTGTTCCCCTTACACACATTATTTTGAATAACAAAATAATGTCATCATTTTTTATATGATACTAGTTATTATATCTTAGTTATGGATCTATAATGATTTGTATCTTATAATATGATGCTATTTCCATTTTTACTCTTTATCTATAATCATTGCACACCACTCTGATGATGATGCTACATTATCTCAATCATACCATCATAAATACTCTTTTTGAATCAGTAAAATTTTGGAACATGTGGAGGTTTTCTTGAGGTCCCATGGATAACTATATTTGACTACATATGATTGAACTGAGTTCTAAACATCAAAATGTTATATCAAAGGTATTTTAATTTCATTTTTATTACTATATTAGGGTGGTATAAAAGAGACTAGAATGTATCAAAACATGGTAATAATCCATGTATAGGATTATATAACACACGTTCGATGGAGAATCCATGTTTCATTTGATGGGAATTGTTGTTCTACATTATGCCTATTGTGGATGTTATATATTCAAAATTGGGTGAAACAAATGTTTTTGGGATGTTATATCTTGTTAATTTTCACTCTTTTATATTATTGCAAGGATATAATATCTGTTGTATCATTATAGGATTGTAGACATTAACATAACATGCACATTCAATTTAATTTTGATAGCAGTTTTTTGTTTCCTATTATTAATCATCTATGAATTTTTTGTTATATCTATTATTTCAGTAATATTTAAGTAGGAAAATAAAATAAAGTAATCGTTACAAACAGTTCTACAGCTTCCTAAATGGAGGATTCCTATATAGATTGATTTGGGAACCATATCGTACAATTGTTTTCATTTTTGAGCCATGAGGTATTTGTTATATGGGAAGAAATGTTAACAGTTGAAATTATATAGATGGTAATTGAAATTTAGGAAGTATATATACATTTATTAATTTGGAATGCTGATCCATATAATTCATGCATTTATGTGGACTTTTAAATCTGGAGAATGGATGATTCTTTTTAAATTGGTTACAGCTACATGACTTACTATGTGTAACCTAGATAGATAAGGTCTTCATAACATAGGAATGGTAACTCGTCTAATTGTAAAATTTTATAAGTATAAATGTAGTTAAATTATGACTTATAAATTATGTGATTATTTGAAATATTGGTTTCAAATTTTATCTTAAATGTAATTTCATTCTATAAATTGTGATCGATATTCCATATAACGAAACCCCTCTTGCATGATAGGAAGCCATGAAACATGACCCAACCCTAGAAGTAGGATCATGAAGATAGGTATTAACTCTTGTATGTGAAATATTTGTTCAATTAATATATTTTATCTAATTTGTTTTATTTATCAAAACTCATTTTTAGTCACGAGTTTGGAATTGTAGATATATTCCTCTACAACAACCTCAGTTTGAACAACAAGAATGTTACATTATATTTTAAATAAAGGTGACAGAACTACACCCACTAGTATTAACTATCACATTGACACTATAAGTACCTAATATCATACCTAATATTGTAATTTATTCATAGTTTCAAGAGGTTTTTCTGTAATTCATGAATAGCATGCATGGGTACCCATATCATTCCCCATCTCTGGAAGAGTAGATGTGAGAATTTCAGTAAAAAAATTGACCTAATTTATAGGGATTAGTTTCCCCCATAATTATGATTTTTAGATAGAGTATATTATATATTTTTATAGAATAGAAATATTACTCAATAAATAATGATAAATCATGAAGTCTACTTTCTTAGTAATTTTTTCAAGCATTGGTGTGATGTTAGTACCCTGGAGGATCATCATCAAGACACGGTTTGGAGTGACTTCTTATGTTACATCCATGATTATATTTAACAAAAAAATTGATTTCTAGATAAACTTGAGTGTTTATGAACCTGAAATAGTGTGTTTTTCTTATGGAATATTTAGTTCAATTTAAAATGATTCAATTGATATCACCAACTCTTATTGGTGAAGAGATATCGAGAGTAATATAATTTGAGTATGTAATTTTATATTCCATATGATCTCAGGTCAATATATTAATTTTGACAATAATTTTTGAGATAGTGTTCTAGGACCTTATCCATAACTGAAATCCGAGGGAATATAAATGTTTGTGCCACAGTGTTTCAACACCTATACAAGGGAGTGGTTCATCTAGATGCATGTGTTGTCTATTTGAGCCTTCCCATAAAGGTAGTGGCAGTTAGATGGTGTGCACTGGAAGCTATGCGATATTTCATTACTATGGTATTATTGATCACATAAAACTCAAATTTAATAGGGACCAATATGAGTACTGATATTATTGACGAATATGCCAAATTTTGTTTTTTCTCTAAATTTTTATTCCAATTCATAGTTACAGTCGATCTACACTAGATCAAAGTTTAAGAGTAGCATATATTACTCCACGTTAGTTAGGGATATTTAGTAATACAAGACATTTAGGATTTGGAGTTGGTCATGTTAATTGAGTCCAAACACCTGATATGAAACTCTAGTAGAATGGACCCTCTTTCATCTTTAGGCTGCAGCTTAGGGTTATGGGTTTATCTAGTTACATGTTGTACAATAAACACCCAAGGAGAATACTATTGGGACTCCAATAATATTAGTTATGAATTTAGTAGCCTCTAAATTATTTTTCTCCCACTTTGACATATGAACATTAGAATATTTTAAATATATAACTATATTCAAATTTATTGGTTTAAAATTGATTATTCATATAGAATGATGAATCTTGATACTTCATTTGGAGCACATAAGAATGTATACATAATTATAAATGTTTACCTTATAGATTAGTGGTTATCCATTCAAATGGATTATCATAAACCTTGATATGAAATATTTTTCAATCATTCCTAAGATGGAATGGATAGTTCCCTATCAAGCCCATATCAATTATTTTCATTGTAAGGTAAATTTACCATAATTATAGGTTGATATCTATATTTTCAAGGGTGAATGGGATGTATAGGAGATTCAAGATTGACCCAGGAACTATGGGATGGAAAAAGTGGAATTCCAATTTTTTAGTATATTTCGAAATGATAAGGGAACACAATATATAAAATTCCCACCCATGTTGGATCATTTAATGAATTTATTCCCTAAATACTATTTTGAATTACAATCTAATGGAGAGTTATATTTTTTCTTTGGGATTATTATAGATGTATCACTAGTATCTATTCATCCTTATCATATGGATTATATTATGTTTCAGAAACTCAAAAGGTAGTTTCCAAACCAAGAAGCTAGATGGTTTATATGTCCTTGTACCTCTCATTGGGCTGCACCTATGTTATATTTTCAAGAAGGACGATGGGAACCACAGACTATGTGTATATTACCTATTTTTTGAGCCAAATTATCATTATGAAGTAATACTCACAACATTGTATATAATATATCTTTAAACAACTCTGAGGAATATGTGATTTCTAAAAAATTGATTTGAGGTTGGCTATCATCAGAAAAATGTTAGGCTATCTAATATACCAAGTACAACATTCCTCAGTAGATATGGATTATATGATTATTTTTTTATGTTGTTAATTTTAATAAAAGAATCAAATAATTTCTTGGACTTAATGGATATGGTTTGATACATGTTCTTAGATTCCATTAATGTGGGTATCATGGATGATATACTGGTGTATTCTCATGTATGAAATGATCATGTGAAACATATTTGTATCATACTGAGTATTATGAGAGATAATATTTTATATTCTAAGACCAAAAATTAACACATCTATAATGATAAAGATCACTTTTTGGTTCACATATTTTTAGAAATTGGGGTATCTAAAGGTCCATAGATAATGAGTGCCATAGTTTCATGTGATCAT
The DNA here is from genome assembly GCA_963277665.1 of Viscum album. Lineage (NCBI taxonomy): Eukaryota > Viridiplantae > Streptophyta > Magnoliopsida > Santalales > Viscaceae > Viscum > Viscum album. Next base: position 607,172,304 of record OY728122.1, read on the forward strand.
CCTAATAAAGTCTCTGATATTTATAGTTTTTTAGGGATATATAGATATTATAAGTAATTTATTTATAAAATCTATTTCTTACAGATTATCTTAATGGATTTAAAAATAATTTTGTTATGTTTATTTATATTTAACCAAATTAAAATTATTTTTAGGATCTAAAGGGATGAGTGAACTAAAAAACAATAATGATTCTACCTGATCATGGAAGATTTACATAGCCTATTATTATTCCTCATGTATTGGACGTCGATTCATATTTATGCCATGGGAATGAGTTATATAGTATGATCTGTGGTATTTGAGGCCTTAGAAGCATAATTACCCAATGCTTGACATTTATATAGCAGGTTTTGTTTATTCATTGAATTTTATGAGGTAATATTTTATTTGAGGGAAATTTATTGAGTAAAAGGAAAAAATTGTCCAAATATTATTTATGTCAAAAAATCATTCCCAATCAGATAAATAATATCGGTTTAATACCATCAGTACTTTGATTTTTTGCTTACTTATATGTTAGGTAAAGTCAATGAAGAGGCTCATTATCTAATCTAGAAGACTCAGACACATTTATTCATAAAGATATTAGTTAGGGTAAACCGATGGATCTATTTTGATAGATAAATCATGACGTTCAAGAGTTCCATGGGTAATTTTTTCACTTGGATTTAGTTGTGAACTTTTCACTTTCTATTGACTGGAAGGGATATATATTTTAGATCTTGATGGTTTAGTCTTAGGAAAAAGAGTTTCTGGTGAGGACCAACCACCTAGTTATGAAGATTATGAGGATGATATATTATTTATTAATACACATATATGGGTACATGAAGTCAGGAGGGAATATATATTGAGATAATAACATTACTCTAAATGTTTAGTGCATCCCATACTTTCAAACATGTACTATGACATACCCAAAAAGTATTCGTGTCATTGTATGAAGAGGCAGATAACATGCTCTATTACTCAATGTTTCACTAATTAGATGGTGAAGGAAGAAAATTAGTGGACTTTCAGTATTTGGAATCCATTACCCCTTGTGTAGTTGAAATGGAATGACACCACTTTGAATTTCATGAAGGTATTTTTTTGAATTTCAATATGGTAGTGGTACAATTTGTGTTATCATATATTGTATGATGAATGTCTCTCATTTTATAACTACTCAAGAGACCTTCTCAATGAATAAAATTGGAATACTATATTTAATAGATATTATATTACCTCATGGTGTTCTATGTACCATTTAATTGGATTAGTATGATGATTTTATATCTTATTTCATGAAGGGGTTTCAATTGGCTTTTGGTTCATTTGTTCTTATGAGAATAATCTATCACCCTCATAATGAAGGCCACATAGAGTATAATATACATGTTTAAAATATATTATTATGAAATGAAACCTTTACTTTGGTGGTTATTGGAATAGACGCTCTATTGTTTCATATTTCTCTTATCAAAATAGTTTTCATGTGACTGTAATGATTGATTCATATGAGACCTTACAAGTTAGGCCATGTTGTTTACCTATTGGCCAAAAGTGTAGGATGATGTGATACTAGTACCAAGTACCATATAGGGGATATTAAAATGGTATTATTTTATTTTAAATAATATGGTTACATCTTAGTATAGGTATAGAGAAATTTCAATCTGTGTTGCTGAATATCAGAGTTCGAGGTGGTTGATCAGGTTTTATGGTGTGTTTTTCCTAGATTATGTCATCAATGGATCTAGAGACAATTGATATTTTCGTCTATATTTGTTGTAACATTTAATGTATTTGAGATATTTTCCTACAATATTTTTATTAGATAGAACCCCATCAAAAATATTGGGATGTGCATGAATTATTTCAGGGTTTTTTGTTACATTTTTATCAATCAAACCTGTTTCATTCATTCACCCGGATGTAGATTAATTGTATGTTAATTCTTATTTGGGGGGGGGGTATCCATTATGTATCATTGATAAAATTACAAATGGTCATTAAGGTATGTCAATTACACAAGTTTTGTTTCCATTTAATAATGACCATTTGTAGGACAAGTATTGGGAGTGATAGTTGGATGTGCGTTCTAGGTGGCCAGAATTATTCTCAGATGATGATCAACTATCCTTGGGGAAACTTGAGGGTGAGTTATTTTAAGGGGTATGTTGTAAGATATTGGTTTTTATTTGTGTAATAGATATTTTTTTTCAATTTTATATTCTTTTATTACTCTAATAAATGATCATTAAGGACTATAGAAGGGTCTTATACAGTATTGTTCTTTTTTGGAGGTCATATCTCATAATTATAGAGAGTAAGAATAACAAGCTTAGTTTTTCCACAGTTATTAGTCTTGAGTAACTAGATAAATTCAATATTCCCTTATAACATTGGTTATTATGAATATAAAATATAATATGAAAATTTACAATATCCTTGACACTTATTCAATGTTTTCATCCTCATAACATTGGGAAAGAGATAAAAATAAAATGGTGAGATTAAATTATTAGTTCATATTACATATAGAAAATACATGAATCAATCATATGTGAAGAATAATCAATATGGCATAGTCAACATGGTAAAGAAAATAGAAGAAAAACACATTCCATTTAATGAATAAACTAATGATGAAAATGCATCCATATATTTAGTGATAGTGGAAATCTCTTGGATAGAACTAACTAAATACTAAATGAAAGAATAAATTAATTATTGGAAGTCATGCATCTTGATCATGAACGACTACCATTAATAAATCATACAATATGGTTTAACATAATGGGTAGAAACATGAAAAATTATTTTTGTAAATAAATGTCAGGGATTTGTCACCAACTGTTTTGTCTTAAGGAAATTATAGATGTATTGAAGGGATATCTTTAAATGAAAACCACTTATTTAGTAATTTTAAAATAATTACTCAAATATTGAAATGATAAATTGGTTTCATGAATCAATATGTCTTACCTAAATAAATCTATATTGATTAAAATATATGGATTTAATAATATTTCCTCAGTTAAAAAACATTCAAAGTATTCACCATATAGAAAAATGGTATATGACCTAGAAAATAATTATAAACATGACACCATAAGTATATATATTTAATGAAATAATCAATTATTTATGATAAAAAATAAATGGGTCAGTATATACACTACACAAAAAATAATTCAACATATCATCAAAAATATACTCTAATGAAAGAAAATTTATACAAAATACTTTATAGGGATCATATAATTACTAAAATGGTTAGATGATGTGTATTAATATTTATTAAAAATAAAATTAGTTGAAATACAGTTTAATATAATCATAAATAATTTTACACAAAACCTTAGCACGATATAAATATTTAAATAAAAAATTTACCTAATGAATGAAAATTTAGTTAAGAAACCCCTTCCGAATTTGTAATCAGCCGAATCATATTTTCGTTAAAAGTAATAATTATACCTTGAACCATTGAAAATAAAGAAGATAATTATTTTCATGATATAATATATTAATGGTAAATAAATATTCACTACAAGAAAATCAGTGTTGAATAAGGAATGTCTGATAGAAAAAATGTTAAATGAGAAACCCCATACCTTATGTCTGGATTCATTCTTCACTTGTACACAATGTTATAGATAATAAAATTAGATTAATTAATTAATAATTTAAGAACCTATTAATAAAAAATTTTATTTATTATTATTATTTTATGATTATGATTATTTTGTTTTGAGGTGTTATAATTTTTAGTTTCATTATTTCTGGAGCATTTATTCCATGGTATTAGGGTCAGTTCCCTTGAGTATAAATATGAGAGTTCATTTAAGATGGGAATATAATATACATAATTCAAATTATATATTATTTACGATATGAAAATATTTTAAGATATTCTCACATATCATTTGGTAATTTGGTATGATGATGACTCATTAAATAAAACATTTATAATAAATGTTTTGTTTATTTTAGGCTGCTTTTACGACAATCTGGAACATGTATCATTTTATTTATTATATTCTTTATATTTTGGTTCCATAATATGATATATATTATAAAACTAGTTTTTAAATTTTATTTTCATGTAATAATTGTTTATTTACTAGCCTTCTAGGAGGTAAGGAAAAAAATGAAAACTGGTTGTCCAAAAAGGTCATGAATCTATACATCAGAAAAGAAGTTTTCATTTTTAAACTAAAAGGAAAAAAATAAATTTAATGATAAATATTTCATGAGAACAATTAAATTACATTATATATATTAGAATAGATCTTCCATTAAAATTTTTATATGATGGTTGTGGAGTGGATTATAAAAAAACAAAATAAAAGAGAAATACGGATGAATTTACCATAAGAATATAGTCTACATGGGAACCACCTTTTGACCCTTAGATTTGGTGTTATTATTTCTATAGATAGTCTTGTATGCGGGGAATATTATTGGTAATTAAACTGGGTAAATTTTACTTAATCATAAATTATTATAAGGTATTACTATGGGGGTGAGGGGTAATATTTATAGAGGAGAAGAGTGGCGTTTTTTATTATTTTATTCATTTATTTATTATTCTTTGCTCTAGACTATTAAAATATTTAATTACATTTAAAAAATACATTAAATTAATAATATGAGTTAGAAATAAATATTTATCAACTCATCTAGACATCATTCATGACTAAATAATTCATTTATTTATTTATATTTGTTAATTCTAAAAATTATCATATTTTATTGTACAGAAAAAGAATTCAACTATTTCAGAAAAATACAAATAATTCATTAGAATAATTTATGAATGTGTAGATTTTAAAAATAAACTCAATTTTTTTACAATAATTTTATAAATATGTGGAATTTAATTTCTTATAAAAATAATCATTTATTTTAAAAACTAATGATTTTAACATGATAATCCTTTTTATGAAATATTGAAAAATTATTTATGGTCTCATTAAATTAACATATAATTAGAATAAAAATATATAATAATTTATGATTATATTTAAGGAAATTTTTTTTAGGGAAAATAAGTATATTAATTGTAAAATTTTAAATAAATATTTTTGTTGTCACAAAAAATATGAACACCTAATTTATCATTTTTAAAACATTTATTTAATTATTATTTGATATAAACATATCATATTTTAATTTATGAGATACCTAAATTTTATTTATAATTTAACTGGTGAAGTTATGATTCTAGTTGCCAAATTACTATTACTAATAGTCATGTTAATAATTAATTGTATATAATGGTAAGCTTTTGAATAAATTTAATTTATTAGAGAAGATACATACTACCCAATGATCATGTGTTAAATTCTTCCCTCCATATAAAATTTCATACCAAATTTTTTTCATGAATATTTCCTTTTAAAATAATGAGAGTGGAATTTTTTGCATAACATCATTAGGTACCCACATTTTTTATAACATTTAATAGTTATCTAAATATCTCTATCAAGACGAGTCATTTGATTTCTCAAAACATGCTATCTAGTTCTAAGAATCCTGATACGGACTTTGTAGTAAGATAAATTACAATACAGTTCTATTATATTATATGTGAGTAAATGAATTTGTTCTAGAACAAAATCTTTTATCAATGTTATATGGAACACATCATGAACTTTGATGAGGCTTAGTGACATTTGTAATTGCTATGTTGCAGATCCAATTCATTTGATAATTTCATATTGTATGATTTATCTAGGGCCATGTTTCCAACAGTTTGTGGACCTTATGATTCCATTCCAATGAGGTACATTCAGAAGGACATGATCTCCCGCATGAAATTTCAAACTCTTTCTCTGATTGTTACAATAAGTCATTATCATACTTTCAGTTGTACTAATATGAGACTAAATATTCTTTAACTTTATGTTTATCTCTTTAATAAGTTATGGGCCTATATGTTTCCTCTCACTTAATTCATCCCAAAAAGTTGGTTTATGAAATATCTTTCCATGTAATGATTCATATGGAACCTTTTGGATACTATAATGGGAACTATTATTGTTTTAAAACAATAACATTGGCAATTTTTGATCCCACATTGCTATAAATTCAACTGGCCATGATCTCTACATGTATTATAATTTTTGAATAGTCTTTTATGATTAATCATGTGCTTGAGGGTGAAAAGAAGTAACCAAATGAAGCCCAGTATCCAAATACTTTGGAAAAGTATCCCAGAATTTATATTCAAAATATGGATCTTGATCAGTCATAATATATAGTGGTGTATGATAATTTCTAAATACATCATTAATATAGTGTTCTTCTAGTATCTAGAGAGGAAAATATTCTCCTATTTCATAAAAATGTGTCGATTATTCAAGGAAATAAATGTCAAACCATATTGTATAATTATGTATTTGGGTCTTTGGTAATATATTAAGGATATCTATATTAATTTCATCCCTCTTAAACATAAAAAAATTTAATTGTTGCTTTAATCCTTCGGGATTTTTTCTCTCAGCATTCACTTGTGGACAAACAAGACATATAAATAAAAAGTAAGAAATTTTCCGCTTCATTTTTTCCGCAAAAAATGATCCTTTATATATTTATAAATATTGGTACTAACATAATGTATAGGGATATTTTATCTATGATAATAATCTAATATTTCCAATTTAGATCAGGTTTTTATGTGACACATAACATATTTCCAAATTTTAAAATTTTATCTTCATACATGATGTCTTCTAATCATTTCATTTACAGATTTAATATTATTTAGGAACTTTTCACCATAAGATACGTATCATGTTACCTCTTCTAATAAATATTGTTTAAAAATCGTTTGAAAAGCGATTCATGTTTCCACTTCCTTAAAAATACCAATATCTATATTTACTAAATCCATGATCATGGTATATTTATCAATCATCATTTGGGTTAGAAGTATATCATATTTTCAGCATAATAAAAACATCTATGCTATTTTCTTTAACTGGGTAGTAGTGTGTTAAGAAATAATACTATTTGTGTAACTAAATCAATTGTCTTTTCCACATGTATAGTTATTTTAATTTAAATAAGTATTTCCAACTCTTCTGATGTGTATATATCCCACATCTTTCACCATTAAGAAAATTTCTCTATATCTTCAGATAAATCTTTATGGACGCTAACTCAAAATCATGAGTTGGATATTTTTTTATCATTAATCCTCCACTTCCTTGATGCATATGGTATAATTTTATCGTTTTACTTAAGTATATTACTTAGTCCTTTCGTTGTGGAATCACTGTATATTTAAAACCCATCATTTCTAGTTGGTAATGTCAATATATGACCCTGGTATGATCATTTATTCAATTATTCAAAAACATTCAATAAATATTTTCCCAACAAATAGAACCACTTTATGAGTTAAATTGGATAATAATTTATACAATTGGGGAAAATTATGAATGAAATATTGATAGTAACCTAATAATAAAATTTACTAGATAACTATGTTTTGTTAATTTTCATAGAAAATTCATATATTAACTTTTCCTTTATATATTCAAATGAGAATCCATCCTAAGAGGAAATATGGTCATGAAAATAAATTTCCTAATTGTAGAATTCACACTTATAAAATGTACCATATAACTTTTTCCTTTTGAGAGTGTTAAGAATGATATAAAAGTGTTTCACATGCTCTTCATAGATTTTATAATTGACCATAATATCCGTAATGAATACTATAGAAAACATTCATGACATTCCTTGAATATTATTTTCATCAGATGCATAATAATTGAGCTTTTGTTATTCAATAAAAATGGAATTACCTTAAAATTCAAATGTCTATCCCCCATCCCAAATGTATTATTTTTAATTTCCCCGTTTAAATTTTTAATTGACGACTCCCATAATATAGGTTAATATTTGAATAATATCGAGCTCCATGAATTTGATCAAATAAATAATCAATGAATTCCATAGGGTACTTTTATATATTAAAAAATAATAGAATTCTATATAGTCAATGTACTACCTCATGGATTGAAATAGCTTCTTAATAATGATAATAAGGGATCCCCATATTGAAAATCATGGGTTAATAAATCCATTATTACTCAAATCCTCTATTTTTTAAATCAAAGCGACCAATTATATAATGGAAATTCTATATAGAGTATTTTATATTGATTTACATTGGGAATTAAATCTACTTCAAAGTCTATTTCACACTATCAGGGATGAATATGTAATTTCATAATAAATACATCAATTGATTCATATAAAATTGAAGCATCCAAACTTTTATGATTAATTTCATATTCCTAATATGATTCTTTTCTCTTTATTACCCTGAAATTCATTCAATATAGAATTTTGGGGTGTATCTTGATAAGAATTGGAGGATGATGTTTTCTCTAAAGATAAAAAAATCAACATCTTCCTCACAAATGGTAATTTCATTTTTCTTGCAATAAATTTTCCCATCAAATTTTGAAAGATATTCTATACCATATATTATATCAGATTACACCACATATATGACCATTAAGTCCATTAATATTTCACATTTATGAATCTTAATGGGGGTTTCCTAACACATTTTAGATTCAATGATAATTCCCTTAGGAGTTTTGACTTAAAACTCCCATATTATATCAAACTCGAATTATCTAATATTATATGGAAAAATGTATATATTTTAGTGAGTTGACTGAAAATGAAAAAATTACATGCTAAATTTGAACATATGATTAATGTACCTTAAAACTCATCATGGAGTACTTCTACTTCAATAGTGGTGATCATATAAGATGGGCCTTCTCCCCCTAGCCTCACATGAGTTAGATTTCACTCAGGCTTATGACATTTATTTGAACAATACCCCGTTTATTTATATTTGATAAATTAATCATCATTGATTTGTTTCTTCCCCTTAATTTATTTTCTTAAGGATCTATATATTTTAATTAATAACAAATTATGATTCCGATAAAGAATTTCCTATGATGATTATTTACAAAAAAAATTTCATAATATGAATCGGTTTGATCCACCATTTTCATTTATTTTTATCATTTTCAAGGTTATTGTAATACCAAATCTTCCCATGATTTCCCTTTGACATATTGGATCTAGGAAATTCATTCTATTTTTTGATGAAAAATAATACTATTTCATAATATTATAAAAATGATTAAGAAGCAAGTTCACTTCTGATACATGTCTTAAGAACTTCAAATAAATAAACAATATTTTTTAGACTTCCTTTTTATTCTATATAATATGTGGCCATTATTTTTAAGGTAACATCATACACTATAACACTCTCTTGTACCTTTTGATTTATGTTAATGAACTTTCGCTCATTTTAGTTCATTTCATCGAACGTAAATATCTATAGAATAACTTTATTTAAAAACTATCATTTACATATATTCAATTTTATTTTCATTGCAATAAAAATAGATCAATGACCACTATTGATCAACATCATTCTTGAATAAATTTAATGATATCAATAAATTTTCTATTTTATCACATCCTAATTATAGGAATATCATTTCATGAGACATGATCCACTGAACAAATAACACTGTATTAGTAGTCCCACTAAAATATTGGGGCTTAATCCTCATTTAAATATCCCAAATTGGATTAGTATGGTTATCATTTATAACCAGAGTAATATTTCCTTATATGGTCAAGATATGCTCAACACAAACACTAACTCTGTGGAATTTATTGGTAAGGAAATCCCTAAATTGTCTATGGGAATTGAGTCTATTTCATCCAATACAAACCATCACTAAACAATGAGACACATTATGTTGGATCATAATCATCATGATAATTGAGAAAAAAACTCACAATAATGAATTCTTATAATTCCCATATTAATTTAACATATACATCAAATTTTTTCTATTAAATCATCTATGATTCCAACTCTATTAACCCCTATCCCCAATATCCTAATGTTATTGGTTATTTTATTATAATATAATTGATAAAATAGACCACATCATAATAAATAATAAGTTATTTAGTCTTGAAGAAATAAATTTATACATGGTTCCATTATTTCATTTTTAATTAATCATAGAACATAACAATAGAAAATAAAAAACATCCTTGAAACTTATTCAAATATTTCTTCTTCATAACCTGGGGAAGGGAAACAATAATAGGGTGAGATAAATTTGTTAGAAAGGGTTAAATATAATATTTAAATGAATAAAAAATAATTTAATCATAATTGATAAGGTATAATCAATATGGAATCATAAATATATGAAAAACACATTCCATTGAATTAGTAAATTGATAATGAAAATGCATCCATAGATGTTTTCATAGTGAACTGATCAAGGATATTAATAATTGAATATTGAATAATGAAAATTATTAATTATTAGACAGAAATTATCAAGTACATGAATCGGTACAATCATGAACATTAAAAAGATGATTTAAATTTTTGGGTAGAAACTTCTTTAATTCGTCTTGTAAACAAACGTATAAGGTTCGTGGCTAAGTATATTGTCTTACGAGACGTATCAATGAATCAATGATATATCTAAATCCATGACCCTGCCATGTCCTCATTTCCATATAATTACTAAAATTTATGAATGATCAGTAAAATAAAGGAATCAGTATCTCTTATAAAAAATATTTGTATTCAGTTAATGATACTAATTAATGTTATTTACTTTGTTAAAACAACATTCAATGTAAAAAGAATTTATATAAATTTTAAAATGGTTAAACAATAATAATATACATAATAAAACAAGTATGTACATATAATTAAATATTCAATGTTGGATTATCATAAATATAATTGTCTTTATATACACCATATAAAATCAAATAGGTTCAAAACATAAAATATATTCCTCAACGAAAGAAACTTTAGACAAAGTCCCTTACAAGGATCATACCATTAATAAAATAAATAAATTTGGTTTGTTTATAATAAATACACATACAAAAAGTGTAAATAATACATAATATTGTCATAAGTCATTCTACACATGACGTTAGCCTGAAATCACCAATGAAATAGAAGATTATCCAAAGGCATGAAAATTGAGTTAACAAATCCCTTAGTACCTTATAATCAGTCGAATATTATTCCACCAAAAAATTATAATCAACAAAAAAAAATTAATATCATGAATATAATGAGAATAATGATATAATATATCAATCATATGTATATATACACTACAAAAATAGTTGTATATATAGCATATCTCATATAAATAAAAGTGAGATGATAAACCCTTACATTATGTCTGAAATCATTTTTTGCATGTACATAATTTCCTAGATAATACATATATTTTCAAGAATTACATTATAAATAACCTCTTAATAATATAGTATATTTTTTTTGTAATTTAATTATGTTCATTTAAAACAATTCTAATGAGTTATAATTTGTAATTTTGTTGTTCTAGGATAATTTTATTCCTGATTTTATGTTCAGTTCCATTGAGTATAAATTTGTGGGTTCAATTAAAATTGTAATAATATATCAAGAAGTGAAATTATGTATATTTAATAAACATATAGAAGTATAAATGGTATTATATATAATTTGGAAATATGGTATTAGGAATATTTTTTGATAAAATGTTGATGATATATGTTTGTTTTATTTTTGGTGTTTTTTACAACCATAAATAATACGTATTATATTATTTAATATAATGTATATATGATTGATAAATAACATGATATTTATTATTATATAAATATTTATGTATTATTTTACCAATATAGTGTTTTTATTACTATCCTTGAATGCAGTATTCAAAAATGAAAACTTGTCATCCATGAAGGTAGTGTATTGATACGTCATAGTTGATGTTTTCTTTTTGAAAAAAAATAAAAGATATTTTATTATAGATATTCCATTACAAAAAAATATTATGTTATATATATGATATTTTATTAACCATTATACATTGTATAGGTTATGTGAGGAGGGGACAATAAAAGACAAGAAAATGAAAGAGAAAGGCGGATTTTATCCCTTGAATTTCATCACCTTGGGAACATCATTAAGACTCTTGGATTTGGTATTTTGGTAAGACCAATAGGTAATTTTCATGTAGAATAGGGTTGGGAATATATTTAGGTATTATTTTGGAATGATTGAAATATTATGATATGTGACGATATGGAGCGGTGAGGTGTGGTGTTCATAGGGAGTGGAGATTGGTGTTTTTTGATTACATTATTCATTTATTTATTATTTTTTATAAATACTATCAATAGTATTAATTAAGATGAATAAATATACTGAATACAGAAGAGGAGTTATAATTAATGATTGATTACCTCGTCGATATATCATCCATGATGGAACAGTGTATTTATTTACTTATAATGTTAAATATCATAAATTTTCTTACTCCACAATCCACCATAATTAAACTATTTTTTAAAAAGTCCAAAAAAATCACCATGAATTTTTATTACATGTATATTTAATAAATGGACTGAAATTTATAAAATATTTTTCAAATATGATAAATTGAAATTATAATTAAAATCATCATTTATTCAAAAAAAGTTTATTTCAATATTATATGTGATTTCAAGACCCAATAAAATATTTCATTTGGTATCATGAAGTAATATTATAATTATAATACAACATAATATTAATTTTTGAATATATTAAAGGAATTTTTTATTTTAAATAATTATTTCAATTATAAAATTGTAATTAAACATTTTCCTTTCAAAAAAATTCCAACACATAATTTATAATTTTTTAAAAATTTAATTACTTATTACATGATAAAAATAAATCATATTTTCACATATGTGATACAAAAAGTTTATTTATAATTTTATTGGTGATGATATTATTTTAATGACATAATCACTATTCCAAAGTTTAATGTTAATATTTAATATTTTATCATGGTAAGATTTCAAATTAATTGAATTTATTTAATAGTATACATACTAAAACGGATTGGGGTGATATATTCATGTGAGATCATACACCTTATTTTCAAGATGTTAGTATAATTCATCTCATTTCCTCATTACATCCCAAATTAGAGGCTGATAATGGATGATGAGTCATCTATAAGTATATATTAGCTTTTATATTACTTATTTTCATATATTATTGATATCAATAAAGTGAATAATTATTCTACATGCTGGACGTCCCAAACATTTCTTTAAAATTATATAAATACTTTGTAAATTTTTTATTCCTTGCGAGAGATACATACATAGACCTTTAAAAATGATGAATGTTGTCTAAATTGACACTTTTATAAATTCAAATGTGACCAATTCACCATCAATATGAGTTTTTATTTTCCTTTATTTTATAATTTTATATATACAATTAACTGGAATGTTAAATGAGAAAAATGGAATGTGATTGGAAATTTAATTTACCATGACCCCAGATAAATTTTGAATTATGTGCAAGGATTCATGATACTATATTAATGGTTAAATGATATAAATAAACCTATTATATTACATTTATGTATTAAATAGAACGATTTAATATATTATTATACCATGTAATTAGTTGTTATGAAAGGGTCATGGGATGTTTTGGACATGAAACTTCATACTAAATTGACTTAGGTTATTAAAAATGGACTTCCTCAATATTTAATGGGGGTTTTGGACATGAATCATCATATACCCTTCATACAGGTTGTTAGAGATATTGTTTCATATAATTGAATATAATATGTTGGACATGTTCTTATGTAACCTCAACATGAATTTTTGGGATGATACACCTTATTTTAAATATTATGAGTCCCATATGATATTATATAGATAATAATTATTTATATTCCTTGGTTCCTATATATCGCATATATATACATATATTCTATTTGTTTTGTGTCTCATGTTCAGAGACATTCTTGCTAAGGCATATGTAGGAATGATTGGCTAGGAATCCAATGGGGAGTATAAGACTGATATGGATTTGTTTATATTGAAGACATAAACTGATTATAAATTCACCCTTCAAATTTTAAAATAATTGCATGGGTTGTATTTGGAATTTTTTATTGTGGAATACCATATATTACATATATCATATATAGGCCACAATTTGGAACCTGTATAGACCTCAGAGATGAATGTAGTGATGAATTGAAACACCATGATATGGACCCATGATTTTATATTCTAGGATGATGTATATGAGAAGAGGATAAATATATATTTCATGATTCTATATTTGTTTATATTTTTGTCTTTTTATCTTTTATTAAAGATCTAGTGTGTATGAATGATTCCCATTAACCATTGTCACAATATTTTAATGGAATCATGAAAAAAATCAATTATTATATTATACTGGATAATATTTATTCATTTTATGTACATTGGGTAGCAAACATAGGCATAATTTTTTTTATTTCCACTACGTTCTATCTAAATGTCAACATAATTATCCACTATGTTAAAGAGGTTATTCTCTCCTATCTTACCATCATAGAAACTCACTCCTAATCAATAATATTTGGAAAATGCCTATGCATGAATGAGGCTATGTGTTTTACTAGGATTCCATACATTCGAGGGACCTAGTTCTAGGAAATCACAATAGATAATTAAAATTTCATATCTTGTATCATCATAAGTTCATTTATCTATTAAATTTTGACCATGATATCCCTATAAAAATTATATGAAATATATAAATCTTGATACCCAATCATGATGTGTATCCAACACAAAATGTAATGTATGAACATGATATGAATTATAAGAATCTTGTGTAACAATTTATCTATGTATTTTTGTAAGATTTATCTTGAATTATCTGAGACAATGAGGTAGAATTACCAATATAAGGTGTGGCTATTATTATTCATATGTCATAGAATCCTTATACATTGTCCCTAATTGAATAAAAAGAATTCAAGAAACCACTCTAAGATAATCAAAATAATTGTTCCATATTCCAAATCCCATCACTATAAATTGAACTATTGTGCATTGTCCATAAGAAATGTTATCAATATGTATCTTAATTAATATCATAACCTTAATAAGATCACAACTAGGAACAAAAATACTATATCCAAAAGTGATGAAATTTTTTATCAATTATGAGGGGATCAATATTTTACAATGATTGAAATTAATTCTATATATCAGGAAATGTGGGATTCATGGGAGAATATATCAACTAAAAAAATTTGTACATGTAATAGTGATTAAAAATTCATAGTGATGTTATCCCCACTAAAAATATCCACTTATATATTCTAAAATATGATGACTAGATTCATTAATGATTGTATAAATTAGTTTTTAGATAATTTTATGGACCATGTTGTCATATATTCTATGATAATGGAAGAGTATGAGTTTTATTTGAGTATTTTATTATGGATCTAGATAAAGGAAAAAATTTATTCCAAATTTATATTTTCATAATTTCAAAAGCATAAATTAACATTATTGGGTCATCTATTTATAAATATGATTACATATTCATATCTATCAATGATAGTAGTGATTTGAGAGTAAAATATAAATGTTAATATAATATATATATATATAATTATATATCGTGGAATGGATGAATATTAGAAACATGTTTAGAGAAATTTTTCATGACTATATAAACCACTAAACATGTTAATTATGGAGGGATTCATGTTCTTCTAGATAGATGAATGATAATAAAATTTAAATTATATAAATAAAATGTTGGTTACTAAATCTTTTCTACTATTAACTTTTATTGGATATATGATTTAAATATGAAATGATTTATCAATGATTTGATAGAGATGTCACCTGAAGAATTTTGACATGGTGGTATCTTGTGCCACACATCAATGAATTTTATTGAGAAAATATTCTACACATAGGATTTGGAGCTAAATCTGGTGATATTTTCTTTGATGATATGTAATAATTATATATATGGTGAAAGTGTTATATATATATATGTTGAACATAACAGACAAAAGTATATATTCACAGATAAGGATATAAAATTACACCAAATTATTTAATTGGAGTTTATTATATACAATTTACTCTAAAAAAATAAATTAAAATTATTTTAATGAATAAAATAAAATATGAAATTAAATTAATTTATTTTAAATATATATTTTTTAATTACATATTATAATTATTTTCATATAAAAATTTTATATATTCAAAAATTTTGTAGAAATATTTCTATAATAATGTATTCATAGAATTTATCTCTTCAATGATGAATTATAAAATCTATCCTCATGAAGCAAAAATTAATTAATGATAAAAAATGAGATAATTCAAAGAAATATTTTTATGTATTTTGTATTCTAATCTATATAAATTAAATTCATCACAATCCAATAATTAATCATCTGAAATAATATAACTATTAAAAATCTATTGACACCCATTTTGTTATTAATTGTTATGAAACTAAATTATGAACACATAATTATTTACGAAAAAATCTTTAAAAATATTTTATAAATTTCGTATCAATTTAAAAGATAAATTTAAAATATCTATAAATATAAATATATTAAAAAGAGAAAAAATATTTAAATACATTTCCAAATTTTTGTTAGTGTGTCAATTCAATTTTTATCCTAAAAAATATGTTACCAACGTAAACATTTAGTTACCATGGTAAATATAAAATGAGGTAAAAGAGGTAAAACATAGTGGTAAAGGAAAAAAATTTCATACAACCATATCTATAAATACATGGATGAGGTAATTTATAGAAAGAAATTATCACACATCCCTTATTACCCACATTATATCCACTATCCTTTCAAAATATTACCATTATACATTAATGAAAAAATATTTACCAATATAAAACTCAAAATTCACTTATAAAATCACAAGTCCTACAACCATCCAAAACCACTCAAAATTTTTAAATAAAACATTACATATAATTTCACCTATAACAAATCATATTAGGATATTTTATAGTTTCTAGTTTTGAGATGGTTGCATAAATCATCTATTACAAATGAACCGATGTCAAGAATGATAGAGTTAATCATGTACAAAACAATTTTTTTTTTGAACATTTTAAATTACAATATTTATTCTTGTGAAAATATTATACTACTATAGTTTTAGAATACAATATCACTCGTTAAATAATATTTCATTATATTGTTTGGGCTAGTTCAATAACATATATGAAGGATGTTTTTTCAACATAATCATATCCACTATGAGTATTTATTAGTACAATAATAGTGGTAGTATGTGATAATAAATAATATTGTATTTAATAAATATGCTTCTAAAATAAATAAATAAAAAATATCAATATTATGTAAAAAAATGTTTTTAGAAAATTAAATGATTTTTTTGTAATGAAGCCCATTTTCTCAAACCACATGCTTAATATCAATATATTATTATGTGGACAATATTAAAAATTTGGACATATATATTCCAAAAACATGGTTAAAATTTTATTTATGATCATGGTATCAGAGATGGAGTCTCAACTATTTCATTATGAAATTTTTATTAAATAATTAATATTACTAAGATAAGATAAGGAAAATTAACTATAAATAACTGTAAAATGCTTAAAGAATGATTATAATTAATGGTTATAAAATATATAACTTATGAATGATGTTATAATATATTTTATAATGATTGATATTATTAATATTAAAGAGAATAATGTGATTTCCTATTATATATTTGTGATTGTAAGGGTTTCATGACCAATCTAATTTAAAAATTTGGATTGTAAATGTTTTAATGTCCCTAAGAGAAAATTATATATTGTTGTGAAAACATACACAATCCAAAAAATAAATAAATATTATGAATTAATATTATAAATTTTAACACTTTATATTAATTATTATTTTATAAATTATTTTATAAATGATTTTATGATAAAAAGGATTTGTTTTATTTAACAAAATTGATTTTTGATGTATTACATGGTATTATTTAAAATATAATTTTATAGATTTTTTAAATTTTATTGGATAAAAATTAATTCGTTTCTTGAATCAAAATTTATATCATATTGACGTTAATCACCATGTTTTAACAATAATTCTAAAGAACCTCAGGTGCACCATTGCATAAAAAATAGGTTTTTGAATTGTAGTGAAGTTATCAAGTGGAACCCTGAGGAGCCAATACCATCAATCAGAGTAAAAATTAAAAATTAAAACCCAAACATATAACAATATAAAATAATATTACATAGATACAAAAAATACATTCCAATAGTATGAGTGAATGTAGAAACAACATACTCAAAAGTCAAATAATGGAACAACATCTAATCACCCACTAGGCTGATCGTGTATACATATAATGAATGATACAAAATTTTGAGTAGAATATAAAACTAGAAGCCTCACCAAATCCTTGTATCCTAGATTATATTGATATATCTCTCAATAAAATCATCCCAGGACTCTACCCAACCTATACCTACAAAATGTGTGGATTTCTAGAGTACTCATGTTCCATGGTCACCCGAGCAGGGTGTGAGTACATATCCATTAAACACCACTGACATCGTCTAATACGAAACCCATAAAATGAATTATAAATTGATGATATAATATGAGATTATAGTAAAAATTAAAAAATATTTGAGTAACATATCATAATATTACTACGAATATACAAGAAATAAATAATAATTTATTATGTGGTCATGCACTTATCATGACTATATGAATGCATTATCACTCCATCATTAGCACTATGGTGGATTGTAGTCATAATAGAAGTTGGATGTGATAAAATTATTACAAAATGTATTGAATCATAACACTATGAATACTGAAGGTATAAAGTCTAAGTCATGTCTTAAGTTATACTATTGAACATGTAATCTGAATTTAAAAGGCATAGAATCTCATGTCCAGACAGAAGGATGACTGGACAGAAGTCATGGTAGCATGTCTCCAAAAATCCTCAGGTAATTGAGAAGATCATTGAACATATAATCCAAAAGTCATTGAGTACAAAAATTTTATAGAATCCTCATGGAATCCCGTTACGATTGTTATTGAAGGAAATCATTCATCCATCATCTTCAAAGTTTCACATCTTGAAAAATTCCAATCAAGGGATGACCATTCCATGATGTTATACTTGTACTAGATACCAATTAAATACCTCAAATGATATGGGAATCACAAAAAACATGATAGAGAAAAATATATTGTAATATTATAATATAGTAAAATATATCATCATGACTATTAATAGTAATGATATAACAATAATTTGTCATCACCTAAATGAAACTATAAGCTATAGATGAATACTCATGGAACATAGTATCAAAAAAGGCCAAATTTATTTCTGATTCACCCACATGTGATCACTATCATGAAATACCAAAATGCCAGCCCCAATCTAGTATAACATCAAATATACCATGAGTTCAAATATAAAATGATAATGGAATTATACTGCTTCGTAGTATCGACACATGTGATCAAAATACGTCATGTTAAAATATTCAATCTAAGAATAAAAATTTTATAAACAAACAAACATGGTATCTCAGATCTAGATCTCATGTACCACAACAACATATCCCAAATTTTCCATGTCTATCAATGCATTCATCAGTGATAATCCTAAACTATTGGTGGTCGATGGTATTCAACTTCATACAAGTTCAATGTAGCCCTTGCTAGTTTTTTCATATAAAATAAACTTGGTTTTTATACATAATCAAGATTCAGGGATAAATAATTAAGTGTCCATTAAAAAATTATAATTAAATTATGAATTTATGTATTCTCACCTAATTTTTAAAAACTAATATAAAAACCAATATAACATGAAAAAACCATATGTAATAGTATATTTTTCAACCCACCTAAAATTTATTCAACTCCAATCCAAGAAAATACTTGTATAATTTTTTAGTCTTCCTTGTCCATTTGGCCCCCCATATATTTCCTCATGGTTAGAACTCATTCAATGAATTTTAATATTAATGATTTATATAAAATTTATACTTTAGTAATTAATTAATTACAACAACCAAATATGAAAAATGGGCCGACAGAAAACCTGGATGACTTACCAAAAAATATTACCTAGTTGGAATAGTGATCAAACATCCAAGGAAGGTCCGTTACATGATTCTTACATTATTCTAGAAAAAAATACAATCACAAGATAATAATGAATAAGACAATTTTTGTATCTAAATTGAAAAAATTCAATATTTAAACTGATGAAAAACATTTAGTAAATTTTCCATCAATAATACTAGTTCATCTTCACAAAACATTCTATTTCCATATTGATCAACAACTTCATCAACCTCTGACAATTATGTCAAGATCTACTTTAATTAATATCCAATTTCCCTAATCATAATCAAATGGTGGTCAATATGAATTCAAAATTTAATATAAATAAATTTATTTTAGGTGATAGTACATTCCCATATGTATCCATCTCAATGATATAAACTTCAATCAGTTATGTAACAAAACGGGAGGGGATCCTAAAGGTTGAAACACTCAATACCCATCCATAAACAAATAGGTAATTTAGAGGAGTGAAAAACGAGTGTTCCAGAAAAAACCTATCACATTAAAATACATTGAATACATCCTATATGTAGTTTAGGGAGAGAAACGTCTTTTCACATTATGTTAACTTAGGATGGAATCTTAATGGAGTTTTCCATGATGATTTATGACATGACACATGGTTTCACACTATTAACCCTTCATACAATAGGTAATTATGGATGGAACCCATTTAGATTAACTTTAAGTCTCCTATATACATTTTGAATTCATTGATATAATTTAAAAAAAAATATAGGCATTAAAAGCCTTATATACATACCCATGCTCCAGTTCTAAAAAATAATCATCCACAAAATGGGAAAAATTATTTTTATCTTAGAAGTATGAACCCATAACAATGAGGGATTTTAAAATCTTCTGACCATATTTACTCTTATAATATATAAGTTATCATATCACATTATCCATCTCACCAAATTTTCTGTGATTATCAATCACTGTGATTTCACTTTGTTCCGACCATAAATTCCAAGCACCGACTCACTACCTCACTCATTCCCAAAATGATATAATGGTC
Organism: Viscum album; assembly: GCA_963277665.1. Taxonomy (NCBI): domain Eukaryota; kingdom Viridiplantae; phylum Streptophyta; class Magnoliopsida; order Santalales; family Viscaceae; genus Viscum; species Viscum album. The sequence continues at coordinate 607,193,412 of OY728122.1, forward strand.
TTGATGGAGTACTCTAATGATGATGACAAGAAGATTGGAAAAAATATATCTCTCATCCATATGAATGATGAATTGGTTCTAATATTGATCATATCTTATTTTATTAATGGTGAAAACTACCATAATTTCCTGAAAACAATGGTGTCTCCATAATAAGAATCCTCTTTCAATTGTTGATTCCCAAAACATGGTCCTACCCACCAAAAAAATAGTATAATAAAAACTCCAAACTAGTAGCCCACCAAACTACTAACCAAATTCCAATGGATGTTCATAACATGGATATTATCTTCATTGTCCAATGTCATAAAAAAATTTAAGGTGGCCCTCTATAGGACATCAATTTCTTAAAGGAATTTTTACACCACTAGTGATTCATTAAAAATAAATATCCACCTCCAAAATAGAATTTCCAATAACAACCGAAAATGCTACTTATTTGGTGTGACATACACCAAAGGACCAGATTCCCATATTTTGAAATATATTTTTCGCTTAATGGAACCTTCACAACCTTTTGTCACATTTTCCACCCAATGACACATGCATCAAAACTAGGATTCACTATTGCAACATGTCATAAAATATTTCACCACATGAATCAAACCAAAAAATGCGTAAAACTATTATTCAAATTAAATAATATCTATCAAAAAATGGTTTAATAATTTATACCAAAACCTCAATCCATATTCCAAACAAATTCAATGAGTCTCACTAACCAACATAATGTGAAACAATTCCACCATTCCTTAACATTCCTAGTTAGTTTTTACCATGATTGTCATTTCCAAAATTATGAGATTAGTGCTATTTGAAAACATTGAATTTGGGATCTCATAAAGAAACATGTTAATACATTATGAGTTATCATCCAAAATTTTTTATCAAACTCAAAAACTAACACTTCATCAGCCACTGAAAATGATGCCTTATTCCATGATTGAATTTTTAAACATGTCTAACATCATCACATTATTATGAACCAAATTTTAAGGTGTTTTACATGTTGGTTCACCTATTTATTGGAAAAACTATAAGGCTCAAAACCTATCATAAATTCACCAATCATCTTACCCCTTCTTAGATAACCCTGATTTATCAATTAATTCCAAATTCCACAAAATATTTATATCCAAAACTACATATTAAAAAAACAACATATGTTTAATATAGAACCCAATTCTTTTTATACTACAATTTTTTCTACAGATTCTCATAATCATTTAATGGTCATCTTTATCAATGAAAATGTCACATCCCCAAACCGATGACATTACACACACAAAAATTACAATACAACCTAGGAATGGAAAATCCGTTCTATTATGACTAAGAAAGTATCAAATTTCCAAACTCATATAAATTCCTCATAGAACATGATGACAATGTGTTATCATCCAATCAACCAATTTACATGAAAATCCCCATGCACAAAACCCACCTATATTGTTTCAATCATAGTCTTTTATATTAATAAATCCAATGTTGATCCATAATTCATTATCCATCATCCCATGAAAAGGTTACACCTCATGATTCATATGGGTATCATCCTCTTAAAAAGGTCACTACATCAAATCACAATGTCTCATCTATAATGAAAAATTGATTACCACACAATAGTACCCCAGTACATTATTGATGTAGTCTTCCTCCATAGAGAGAACTAGAAATATAATTAACTACATGGATGTCTAACCCTTTGAGCTTTACACATAACATGTCAGTCACTAATAGAAATTGTCACCAGGAATCAAATACATAAGTGAAATTTTGTCATTATTACCTATGACTTTTTCCATAGAACGAAGAGCATCCTTAGTGGTTAACTATCTACATTACATACAATGACTCAATTGTCACCACATGTCATCATTCATGCCCATATATTAATGGTTTCTGATAATTCATGATAGTATCACTCATTACTCATAATAGAAATACTACTCATTATTCATGTACACCAAGCCATTGTCTACATCCTTAATTTATTTCTACATCTCATAATGTGATAGAACCACCAAAACTAATAACTAATATAACTTTATGTAAAAAGGTAAATCTTTTTTACTATGTTTAAATAGATTCCACACATCTTGTGTCTGTTATCCCTTGATTGTGAGCATCAATAGATAGTCAACACTCCTTGGTGCAAGAATTATATTCCCTTGGTTTTAACAAGTTGGTTATAGCTTGGGTCCTTGTTATGAGAATTGATCTATAGGTATAGGTGGGCGACCTATAATATCATTATTTTGACATGGACCATTAAGAAAGGCGTCCATTTTTTTCAATGTAAACATGTGTGGGAGTTTGATCATTCCATTTTTGGAACTGATCTTGGTTTCATGCTAATTTTGATATTGATGCATGACATGTACTTTAGTTTTTCATTGTAGTCATGTTGATGTCATCAACCTCTGACAAGAACCTAGGGAGACTTGGTTTCAAGATTGGCTTCAAAGGGAAGGACTATATGATTTCTTATCCTAGTCGATCACTATTTCTACTGTTGGTAATTTAGTTAGAGCGTGGGTTGATGCTCCTTACTAGAATTCCATTGGGTGATGAAAACTCATGGAATTGAATCTTGGAATAGGTAATGTTCAAATTTTTTAAGAGTAGTTGTAATAGAGCATCAAGCTTAATGAGAATGATGTTCTATGTGGCATGATTAGGTGTTTGTTAATGGAATGTTAAGTAATTTTATTTGAATATGGATTTGAAGAGTTTTACATTATTTTTTTGGTCTTTTAGTGTACTCATAGTTCGGGATGATCATGTTCTATATTCAATTAATATTTTGTATTTTTGGAGATCAAAATCCCTATATAAGGCCACTTTTCATTTAACATTCATTATTTGTTGAGGAAGTAAGCCTTCTGTGGTATCACTTGAGGAGCGGTATAAGGTAATCCATATGTTTGGGAGTTAACCATTATCTAGGTTAGCGTGTTGAATCTAGTTTTCCATTTTAATTTATATTTTTCTTCAAATATAGAGCTCATACTTTTTTAGCGATGTGATGATATATTAATTCCGATGGTAGTGAGTTCCAGATTGGTCTTAGTTAAAGGTATTTCATTTAGGATACTGTTATCGATGCTATATGAGTGGTCATTAGAAAGACAATATTGATGGTTGTGCTGATTATTGGATTGAAATCTTGGATTCTAGTTCCAATATGTAGTCTTATAATGGAAGAAAAGGTTTATAGTGGACAGAATGTATAGACCCATGTTTTTCGAAAATGGAATTTCTTATCAAAATTTGAATTTTTCCTTGAGATAATTTAAATGGGAATAATTTTAATTTTCCCATAGAATATTATCTTGGATAATTTTCATTACAACTTTGTTGGTCCCAGAGTAGGGATTTTACACTTGGACATGAGTTTTTTGGATTAACATGTCATTCCAATTATAGAAGAATATTAAATATTTAATATATAATAAATTAAATACTAATTTATTCGCACATGTTCTTTTAGAGATATATTTGGATTGGTGAATCATATTTATATTATTTCTTTCCCATTGAGTCCTAAATGGGATGCCTTTCCAATGTTGGGCATAAAATTAGTTTGGGAGATTGGGGCATCCAATCCCAATTTATTTTCTATAATTTTCATCCATTTATTTTATTTATTTCAGTTATTTTAAATCCTTGGATTATGTTGTAGGCCACCCATATGGGTTCCTTTACTGTGTGAATGAGTTAGGAGAGGAAGGGGGATAAAGAGAAAGTGGTGTAGGTGAATAAGGGTACCTCTAGGGATCTCGATACATGCTGAATAATCATCAAGCAATCAAGGACCATAGAAACTGGTGAAGATTTGGTATATTCCTCCAAATGGTTTTCCAAATTTTTTGTTCTACCTAAAATCTATATAGATTATTTATTTTATATTTTTAATCTGATATTATAGTTTCATAGAACTCATAGTGGGTCTATTTAATTATTTTGTGGTTAAATTGAGGGTTTAAAGGAATTTTGAGGGTTTTCTATTGATGAAATCCCATCTACGTGATGTGTGGTTTAGGTAATATAGGTCATTTATTTCTACCATTCAGAGAAGATTATTTTTTAAAGGAAACTCCATTTATAAGAATTAAAAAATTATGTACAAGTAATCAATTTTGTAGCTTGTCACCCGACCAGGATTCATGTGCAAGTGTCACATGCTCTGTGGAGTACATAACTATAACACATGATGGTTTAATGGCTTTTGTATTTACATGGCCATATAGAATACATGTCCATGCCATGTTTTGGACATGGGCTAGTACCCCCTCTAGGTTAAACTTCATGTATTGCGACTACATGTTTTGTACTTAGGAATGTATATTAAATGTACATGAAGATGTACATTCCCATGTTAGGAATTATGGGTAAACATCAAGTATTAGGGTACACACACCATTTTCTCATCCTTTTATAACCATTAAATGAGGTTTCATTTAATTTTTCATAGTATTTTGATTAGAACCCATTATTGGACTATTTGGAGTATTTTTTCCCATAGATCATTATTAAAAGACCCATGAGGTGTTTTGATGAATCCAAGGTGGCATATCATGATTTTTCCATTAAAATATTTTCATCCTTCAATAATTATATCTAGTTTATTCTCAAAGTGAGAATATCTATGAGACTATCCATGAGATATCTATTTTGACCATGCATTTGTATCTTTTTCATTTATGATATATCACTTTATATTTTTTCATTTCTGGAATAAGGTTCTATGAGTTTATTTATTTTTAAGGATCCCTTGTAGGATCACACATTACATTGTTACCTAGAAGATCCCATGTAGGATTGAATTTTTTCTATAGTACCATGTATTGAGGGTCCCGTGTAGGAAATCAATTTTAATGTTTACCATTTTAGGGATCGTTTTTAGGATGACTCCAATTACAACCTATTAGAGGACCCCTTGTATGATTCTTCCTCTTATATTTTTAACTTAGGACCTCATGTAAGATTCTGTAGCTTATGTGTAGACCATGAAGTTCCCATGAGGACCTTCCAGATACTAGGTAGAATAGATATATTGTTTATGACTTGGTGGTCCCAAAAACTGCCTTGATGTTTGACCAAGAATATACATTTGATTTGGGATTGGGTAGATATTGAAGTGGGTGTCACTTCAGAACTCCAGATATACTTTTAAGAAAATTTGTCAATTGTAGTATTTTTGGGTTTAGGCGTTCGACCACAATCACTCATTATATTATACTTTCATATGTTTAATTGTAATATAGTGATGATTACCAGTGGTACTTCGAAATTAGAGGATTTCTTTCCCTACACAATGCATCCTTATTTATTTTTGGGATAATCATTTATTCTTCCTAGGATCTAGATTATGAGACATGTTATTTCTTACCACTAATAGTATACCTAGAGGTACTACATGAGATTTGGATATTGAGACTATATATTAGATTATTATATTTTTGGTATGTCTTGAGTTTTTTTTATTGTATATGGATTTCAAGCATATAGTTATGATATTTGGGTATAACGTTCTTAGTAATTTTTATCATGGATGATTCCACTCTACTGAGTGGCGAGGATGATTTAAGTCTACTATATTTGAAATTTGGTGAGGATGATTATTCTCTATATGACCTTATTATACTCTTGGATGATTACACATCCCTAAGGGACTTGGATGATTACACTCTCCATAATTGGTTACTTGACCATGATGTTGGACATGGGGTTACACAATATTGGATCCCTAAATTTATTAAACTATTATAGATGGTTGGTATGATTACGCACTCCAATATAAGAGACCTCTAGTGGTGGGAATGGTGTCTCATAGGTGATGTCACCAAAAAGGTAAATCATGGGTAATACCCATAGGATTCATTGGTGTTCCAAATGTTGTGACCGCCTAACAACCCGGAACTAGAGATCCGTCAATAGATTATATATACATTGAATTAGTAGAAAGGATTTTAACTATTGGACACTTACGTGATGAACAGATGTAATCCCATAGAATAATTCATTACAATGATTAAAGGTGTGTATGGGTGAACTGAGAGATAGGATGAGTGTCCCCCTATGGGTAAAAAGAAAGCTCAAATACATTTTTAATTGATGGAAAATGTAGGGATTGGTTGATTTTGATTGAAAATGAATCGATTGAATTAATGATACATGAAATGAGTGGAACAACATCCATATCAATACCCTTGCACTGGATGTCCCAAAAATCTAAATTATAGGCCCATGGACTGACTACATATTAGATTTAGTTTTTTCCATTCACCTTAATCCCAAATATTAATATTTGTGTATATATGAATTGTTATAGGGATATACGTGTATATGAATATAGATATATACATCCATGGTGGAACTTTTACAGATGACTAGGATTATAGACCTGAGGTTCTATTGTGGGTTCACATTTATAGCATTTCACTACTACAAAAATAGGATTATCTAGTGCTAGGGATTTAATAGAACTTTCCAAAAATAATAGTAATGTCCACCTTTTCAATTCCTAAAAAAAGAACTGTCAAAGGGGGCCTTTAACTATGCTAAAAATAACATTTAAAAAAGGGGCCTTTATAATATGTTATTTTAGGTGCTGATAAAAGTGCCCCTATTATCAGTGATTTTATTAAAGAACTGATAAATGGGGTCTTTTATCATCCACTGTAAAAAAGAACTTATAAGGGGGAGTGGTCAGTGCTTTTTAGAAGAGCTAATAAAATACCCTCCTTTATCAACTTATTTTTTACAAGTCCTGATAAAATTTCAATTACAAAAATAATTTTTATTTATAAATAAAATATTAATATATAAATATATTTATTTTGATATTAATATAATATATATTTTTTCAAATGTGTTTTAGATAAGGTAAATTGGAATTTACAATTAATATTTATGATATTTAGTGGAAATAACATATAAAATAAATAAAATATTATTCTTAACTAATAATTTGATTATTTTTAAAAGTTAATAGTAATTTAATATAAATATGAAAAAAAGTCAACAAAATTAACAAAAGATCTAAAATATGTTGAAAATGTAATTAAAACACAAAAATAAAAAAAAATAGATCGATGAGAATATTTGGGATCTACCACATATCAAATTGAATAATGAAATGATGTATTCACTTATAAAGAGACAAGTAATCATTTTTCACATTTTTCGAGAATAATATTGCCCTAGAAGACCTCAAAAATTGAGTTTTTCATCGCAATACCCTGATTTTGGAACATCCGATAGATTTTCAGGATCATTTATGGGGGGGGGTTGCCCTTTTTTGATGATGGGATTTATTCCAAGGTATTTTATTCATATTGATTGTAAATACCCATAAATTTCAAGGAAATTTTTTTTCTTAATTTTCTTTGGAATTTTACAAGAACGCAGTTTCTGATGGCGCCTGATTCCGAGGCCCGGTGTGCCCGGAATCATTTTCCGAAGTTTGGCTCGGGTACGTTCAGTGAACGGACGAGCGGGTTTTTCTAACTTTTGAACCGGTACCCGGAATCGAATTCTGAGGGCACCGATGAAATCACAGCATCGGTATTCGCTTAGAAACGCCTCTTCCGGAGTTGCGTTTTCTCGGGTGTGGTTTTTAATTTTCGGGCTTAAAGTTAAGAAATAAAATAATTTTGTGACAACTTTATTTTATTTCACTTAAGCCACTTGGAAGCCACTTGAAGACACTTAAAGGCGGCTTGAACTGAGCTGAACTGGATAGGATGCTATCCAGAAATATCCTACCCCCTTGGTAGGATATTTGTGAGGTGGGGCCCGTACGAGCCCCGCCGTTTCTTTCCACTAAGAAACGCACCCGTGAAAACACGTCTTAATGAATGTCAACCGACGCGTTTTCTAAATTCTTAACAGACCATTAAATGGGCTGTTTCTTTCATGAATTAAATGGCCTGTTTCTTTCGTTGAATTAATTCAACGAATTAATTCAATCGTTTCTTAACCGGTTTTCGTGTGTTGGCATGTTAATAAAATAAGAACAACCCAAAATCTTTTGAAAATATTTGAGAGGATCCCTGTTTCTTCAGCTCCCACGCAAAGAACGCGAAGAACGTGAAGAACGCCGAACCCGGAAATCGACGACGCCTTCGTCCGAGACGTTCATCCGATCTCCGATCTCCGATCTCCGATCACCGACCTTTGAGGTGAGTGATTTCGGATTACCGCTCAAGGTTCTTTCCTTTTGGTTTTAAACACATATTTAAATATTAATAATTTAAATCTGTTGTTCTTGGTTCGTTGAGTTCGCCGACTCAACGCCGGTTTCCGCGACGACGCGATGCCTCCCCGCGACGACGCGACGATCCCTCTCTTCCGCGACAATCCTTTCCGCGAAGAACGCCCGTGTGCGACGATCGACGAGGTATGGATTTCATTATGGGAATTACCCCCTTTTTAAATTAATTCCCGTCAATGTTTCGTTAAAAATTTAAGAACCGAAATCAAATAAACAATTTTATTTATTTAAAATTGTTGGTTCATGTGTTGAACATTCTATAAATTTCTCCCGGTTGTTTATCTCTAACGCGGAAGGTGCGGGACAAACGAACACGGCCCGACGACCCTCCGCCGTTCTTCGTTTTGTGCGGATTTGGCGGGCGATGACGGAACATGCTGCAACGGGTGTTTGACGATCCCGTAGTGAAGAACAGATCCCGGGAGGAGCAACGGCGCAGACGGGAAGGAAAACGGGCGACCAAAGCGATGTCGGCGGCCCGCGGGAGTTGCCGGCGGCGCGGGTCACCGGCGGCCGGAGGCGGCGGCGCGGGTCACCGGCGGCCGGAGGCGGCGGCGCGGGTCACCGGCGGCCGGAGGCGGCGGCGCCCTGGCGCACCGCCGCGGCAGAAGCCGCGGCGGCGGCGGCCAACGGACCTGCGGCCGCGCGGGTTCGGTTCGTCCAGGCGGTACGCGGCTCAGCCGTGTCCGCGGTTCACCAGCGCGGCCCGCACGCGGGCCGCGGTCTTCCTCAGGCCGCGGGTCAGCGCCCGCGGCTTCCACCTGCGCCGGTCGGCCGAGCCGAGCCGGCCCAGTCGGCCGAGCCGGACCGGCCCTGGCCGGGTCGGGCCGGGCCAGCCGGGTCGGACCCGGGTCGGGTCGACCCGGTTCGGGCCGACCCAGGGGGGGTCGGGCCGAGTCGGCCCGGGCCCGTACCCCCCATCTTCGGACGTTTTCGTTCAAACGCCCGTAACTTGAGCTTCGTGCCTCCAAACGACCCACCGTCAGCGGCAACGCGATCCTTGGATCGAGGTGGTCGTTTCGGTATATCTCACTCAAGGTTTCGGAATACTTTGAGTTCGGACGGGTTGGTTCGTACACGAGACCAACCGGGCCCTCGGAGCGGAAACGCTCATATCTTGAGCTACGGACGTCCGATTGACGTGCCGTCAGCTTTGTTGAATCCCTCTAAGTGAGACGGATCTTTTGGCATACTCTTCCCGAGGTTTGGACGTAGGTGGAGTACGGTCGGGTTGGTTTTGCCTTAAAAACCAACCGGGCCCCTAGGACGAAAATGCCAATATCTCTCAGACCGGGCGTCCGATTGACGCGCCGTCTGCGACGTTGAGTTCCTGTAGACGATACAGAACTTTTGGATACATCAACCTCGGACTTCGTGTCAGTTGATGTATCAGCCCCTCGGCTCGTGGAGCGGACCCTCCCGAACGAGCTTGCTGTGTGCGGGAACCCTAGTGCTGGCTGCGACTGCTACTTCGACAGCGACGACCGTGCAGAGATCCTCAGTGGACTGCGGCGACGACTGTACAGAGATCCTCTGTGGACTCTGACGACGACCGTGCAGAGATCCTCAGTGGACTGCGGCGACGACTGTGCAGTGATCCTCAGCGGACTGCGATGACTACTACACTCAGCGATCCTATGTGGATCAGTGCTTCAGGTCCTGCGTGGGCCCGGTCCTGTGTGGGCCCGATCCTGTGTGGGTCCGATCCTGCGTGGGTCAGCGCTCAGCGGTTCTGTGTGAGCCAGCGCCTACAGGTCCTGCGTGGGCCCGGTCCTGTCTGGGCCCGATCCTGTCTGGGTCCGATCCTGTGTGGGTCATCTCTCAGTAGTTCTGTGTGAGCTAACTCCTACAGGTCCTGCGTGGGCCCGATCCTGTGTGGGTCACTGCAAGGTTAGTACCTATCGATCCTCCGTGGGTCCGACAACTTGGATGGTTCAATGATCATCTTTATCGTCATCCAAAGAAGTATACCTGTGTGAGCTGAATCTTGTGTTACTCTCCTTTGTGGATTGTGTTGAGCTATCCTGTGTGGATTTACTGTTTACTCTCCTTTGTGGATTGTGTTGTTCTATCCTGCGTGGGTATGCGTTTTGCTTTCCTGTGTGGACTGGGTTGTGCTAGGGCTCGGACGTTGGAGCCGAACGGGGAATTGATGACTTAGGTATATTTATGGGAATATACCTAAGCCGTGTCAGATGTTACTTCATGATTGTACCTCTTCTTCGTGATTTATCCTTTGTGGATTTCAGGAGACCTTCGGGGGTCCCGGGGTCCCTACTGAGTAGCTTATACTCACCCCTGCACGGGTTATGCCCGCACTTCGTGGTGTTGGTTGCAGACGACGGACAACGCTGATCGTGGAGGAGGCGTGTGGAAGAGGACAGTACCTGGAGGTGGACCACGGGGTGGGACGTACTCGGAGCGGTCAGGTGGACCCGAGGAGCAGTGGAGGCTATCTGTACCCACCCTTCAGGTGGGACTTCCAGAGGACGGCTCGACGCTGCAGTTTTCCCTTTTTAGTTGCTGTTTTTCCTTTCAGTTGTACTTTATAGTTGGGCTTGTATTTCCGGCTCCTTTTTACTTTCAGCACAGCTTGTACAGTTTTACTTAGTGTTTACTTTTCCTCTTGCTTACTCTGTGGTGCTTGTTTACTTTTCAAAGGCAATGCCTTCCCTTTTTGTTGGGATTTACGCCTTGGTGCTAGTCGCCAGCCCCTGGCCTATGGAAGGCGGGCTTGGGGTAGTCACTGCACGGGCCCCGAGGAAGGGTCGTGACATTGATAATGTTTTATTAAAATTTTATCATTTTTCATAATTTTAAATTATTTATAATCTAATATATAATAATATATACATATTTTTTTAATTCTCTCATAAAAATTTAGTTTTTTAAATATTTATTTCAACCTATTAACATATAGAATAGATTTTTTATTATATTTACATAAATATAAATACATGTATAAAAATTTAGTGAAATATATATAAAAATGTAGATATATCAGAAAATGTGATGAAAAAAAATTAAAGGGGATTGGAAAAGGAATTGATGTTTATGTTGGATGTCTTTTTTCAAAAATCGGTAGAGGCATGGCTCACAAAAGAGGGTCGGATTATCTAACGCACTAATAATGGGGTGGGAGAAGCACTAAAAAAGGGGTGGGGGTGGGAAGTGCTGGTGATGGGGGGGGGTGAATATTTTTTATATACCCTTTATCAGTGAGGACTTTATTAGAGCTTTTGTAGAGCTATTAAAGGCCCCCATTAATAGTGCTAAAAAATGATAAAAGGGCCATTTAATGGTGATATATAATATTGATGTTAAACATCCCTTTTAATAATTAATTTTTAGCACTATTAATGGGGGCCTTTATCATTGTTTTTTATCACTAATAAAACCATTGGGCCTTTAACCGGACATAAATTATTAGTTCTTTTTAGTGTTGATAAGGTTCAATTTAAGTGTTTTTAAAAGAAATTTTTATTTTACTGTTTAATTATATTTTTTAGTTGTTTCTTCTATGGGATAAACTTTTTTCTATTACATGCACATAGGGAAGAGTTCATATATGTTATTCATTTGGGTGTCCTACTAAGATTATTTATTACCTATTCACATGATACTCATTGTAAATATAGACCATATGTCTACTTTTTTATGTTGATAATGGCTTGAATAATGGATAAGGATGAGGCCAGGTGTATCATGATCAAGAAATTTAAACTGAAGTGTTTTCTTTTGGCTTGGCTGGTGCAGTTTTACAATTTCTGGGATTACGTATGTGGTTTGGCTCAGAGTTAGTAGTCGGTTCCTATAATTTTATATCGGTTTCTTTTTCATTTTTTATATGTATGTTTGGCCAAGTGGGTGACACGTGATTTATGTATAAAATAGATATTTGGATTTAATAGAATTTCATTTATTATTACATCATATTCTATTTCTATTTATTTACTTTTTCCTCAATATTTTTATTTAGTACTATGTATGATAGTTATATATTTTCCTTATATTCTGGCACTGATATAAGGGCACAGTCTCCCCAGTATCACATCATATGCCCTCACATCTATTTTGTAGCCTCCAGTGTATGCGGATGAATGCTTGATTCCTAATGGGAAACTGGCATGGAGCATAGGATTAGTGGAATCTCGGATGAGATGATACACTAATCCATACTCATATTAATTCATATAGGTCTATATTTTATAAAGTGAAAGCCCCTAAATTTCTGAGATCTCATATAATTATTCATAGAATAGGTAACTCATTACCACCATGTTTCACTACGTACCACACATCTCATGAGTGTAATCCCATTCTACTAAGAACCCTCCCATGATCAACAATCCTAGGCCCAAAATCCTTGGATTATTACATGGTATGCAATGAATGTTTCATTCATTAAAAATAGTTAAGAAAACATTGCATCCTTCAATTTATGAAACAAGTATCCAAATTCTCAGGAAAATAAATATTTTCATGATTAGAATAAATCAAGGTTCATATTACTCAAGTGAAATAATAAAACTTCCAATGTACATTTTTATTTTCCTTATAATAGTTACTCAGAGGAAAATTTCATTTTGAAAAATGTGAACAATCCTTTTACATTATCCTTTCTTATTCCTTCACATGAAATATTTTATTTCAGGTTTCTTTAATGAAGTACAAGGAATTTAAATTCTAGAAATAGCTTCTTGTTTTTTAACGAAACAAGGTCATACAAAATACTCACATAGGGTTTCCATAGGGTTTATGACCCAATAATTGTTCTTTCAGAACAACTGCAAAGAAATTCCATGATGGATTGCCCATTTGACTAACCACATCGAAAGTAATGGATTCAATATTCAGTTATATAGGATGACACTATGTTCTCTATAGATCACAACATATAAAATATTCATTAAAAAATATGTTTATTATCAGTAATGATTAAAGAAGGTACATTGTACCACCTTCAAATAGGGGGTCTGTATCATCATCACTATCATCATCGATAACATCATCTTCCTCCAGGTTCACCACACCACAATTTTATATTACACAATATCATAAGAAGGCATTCATATGATTCCAATAGAAATAATTTCATCCAGAATATATATGTACAACACAAAAAAAATTCATTGAGATCTTGGAATCCAACCTCTACCTTTAGTAAAATTAGATAAAAGCATCATATATTTTATATAAATCCCAAATACCAAATATGATTCTTGTGATAGTAGTTTTTGATATGGGCCAAAGTCAAATCCATATGAAATAATGAGAAAATAAAAAATTGTTCTAAAAACATGGATAAAAAATAGAAAATAATAATATCATAAAAATAACCACAAAACCATTCCCCAATAACAAGGACATTATATGAAATTGGTGTCTGTGATTCACGAGTAAAAGTTTTATCAAAAGCATCAATACATTATTATTTCTATTATTTTATGACTCCAAATAATTGAAAAACCAAGACAACATGTCATCCGATAACATTTTGTAAAACCCTTAACCGTCTCATTGGGTTCCAAATGATACCAGACCCCAGGAATGTCTCCAAATATACTTGAGGCTGAAAACTCATTATGATCACCTCATTTTCAATAGTGTTGGACTATACCCTCAATCATAATGTACAAAAACAAATAAACAAAAATAAATATCAGTATATAACAATATTACACAGATACCCACAAAATAATTAGATAATTAATGAATGTGGAAATTGAAAAATCAATTTTTAAACAATGATATGGCATCCCATTTCCCACTAGAATTACCACATATTCAAAAAAATAATTTTAATAAAATATAAGGTGACTAGGTTACTCCAAGACTCACATCATCCTAGTCTCATAGATAATAAAGATCTATCCAACTACAAAACCAATCCATGTCATGACCAAACCCTAACCATGGATCGATCCGAATGAACCCCAATCCAACATCCATAGGGCATGGGGTGGCGACCAGAACCAAAAGGTATATCCTTAATGAGGTCCTTTCCCTAATATTTCTATATGTAAACACCCTACCATAACAATACATAAGTTCATAGGAATATTAGTAAAATTATTTTATATCTTGAATTTAAAATGATCATGTAAAACCTCTAGGTTGTAAAAGTGTATGACAATATGAACTGAATAGTAAAGCTGAAAAATACACACCTAACTAAAAATATCTCTCATCCTAAAAAAAATCCTGACTGTAAACCACAGAGACAGATCATGTCCTAATCTCTAACCTATATCCAATGTATATGGTAAAAAGATCCATGTATCTCTATGCTCATATAATTTCACTATAGACATATCCATCTTCTACATAAAACATGAAACATGTGAGAAAATCTCATACTGGTGTGAGTATAAACAAACATAGTAAGACACCAAGAATGATGAAAGGGGGAGAATTAAGAGTCAAAATAGTAAATTAAATACTCTAAATATAAAAAATATGCTTATAAACAAAAATAAAGTTAATGATTAACTATTATATGAACAAAGGGATCAACACAGGTTTTATATGAACAAAACATTGAGTCTTATCCACAAATTTACGGAGATTCACCTCATCAAACATTGAGAATCATTAAAAGGAAATTACATGAAATACCCATGTGTTCTTAAAACCCATGGAAGGAGAATAACCGAATCGAATGATATGGATATATATATATATATATATATATTAATTATCGAATCCCAAATGAGAGAGAAAATGGCTCTCCATCTCCCAACACAACAAAGGAAATGAATTGTCAATAGTTCTAGAATTCCTACAATAATGTCCTGCATCTTGCGCACATGTCCACAAGAAACCATCCAAGTCCCAACATGCCTATTCATCAGGTATCATAGTCATGGTTCCACAATATGTTGTTATAGGACCCATTAACAAGTTAAATTGTAGATTTCCGCTTAGTGGATTGATAGATGAACCATACCATTATTCCAATTGTTGGTCCCCACACAAATAGTTGATAAAGGACCCATGACCTACCCAAAAATAGAGTTTCACTCAAATGGAAGAGGACTCATGTTCATCCCACCTGGAGGGTTCCACTATAGAATATGATAGATGACCCATTCACTATTCCAACAAGAGTGTTCCACTCTGGTGGTAATGGATCCTTGCCCATCCCATCTAGATTATCCACTCTAAAAGTATTTAGAGGACCCATGCCTAGCCCAACTGGAGGGTTACACTCTTGGAGTCTGTAAGAGACCCATAAACAACCCATATAAAGGGTTATAATATATAATAATTCATAAGAATCATGCCCAACCCATTTATAGGGTTCCACTATTGTCATTAAGGACCCATGCTCAACCTAACAAGAGAGTTCAACTCAGAATGCCTTTGGTGATCTTGTATGGACACTACCATCATCAAGCCTCACATAACCGACTTTATTCTTGGAACATCTCACATCATATACCAAAATCCAAAAATAATGGATCTATCACGTGATACATTGAAAAAAACTCCAGACATCTTACAAGTGTTCTAAAATATGACTCCAAACAATTAATATAAGATATATTAACATTTCCCTATAACAAAAAAAGGGTAACACGGTGTGTGGGGGACCCATACGATATGAGGTCCCACTCCATCAAATATAAATTTAACTATGGGTAGATAGATCACCATCTATTTAGGGATAAATAGAATTTAGGTGATATAAATCACGTTCCAATGCCACTAGGGTTCTTAGAATTCACCTTGTCTGTGCCCATGTATCAAAGCCATTTTTGTGTACATGTGTCGTGTCTGTGTACTTCGGTACACAATAGTGTACTCTAAAATGGGGTCCTACTCGTGTGCTCAACCACATGAGTAATCAATATTAGGATGTTATACATTCTATTTAGGTAGTCTACATGGTGTTTCATCAAAATAAATTTCAAAAATCTTAGTCGCTGCATATGGGGACTGGAAGGTCATGTTTTCTTCAAATTGAAAGGCATGTTGTCGAAATTTTTCAATAAATACTGATATTTTATACACATTGAAACCCATCCATTCCACTAAATACCATTACTAAAAATCATCATAAGTTGATTTATGTAGTCCAAATATGTTACTTCCAACCACATGATGGACCAAAATAGGTTATGTCTGTCCTTGGATGCTCATCACATGTCCTAGACGCCTACGATCCTTCCAAAGTAAATTTTTGGACTCTGATCAACAAAATGATCAATCACATTCTTAAAAAAACCCATATAAATACATTATTTATTGATTTGTTCGTCTAATTTTTTTTTGTGATTATTTTTGTCCGAGTTGGTTCGATACCAACCAAAAAAATCGAACTGGGACACCAGGGTACGACCAGTGAAAAACATAGAGTAATTATGGGGGAATTCATAGGAATAATTTTATCATTCACCTTCAAAAATTCATTTCCATTGATCATGAAAGGGGATATACTATGAAATTGAAAAAAATGATGATTTAATATCACAAAATAGGTCACATTATAAGTCCACAATTGGCACAAATAAATGGTGGGGATTGATTTGATCATTCAATTTAATGAAAATGGGGAAACTACAAAAATTGGCAAGTCCTACTTGGATATTGGATTTTTCTTCATCAAATAATAGAACCCTAAGGAATGTAATAACTCATTTCATTCTCTATTCTCCAATATGATCTGATCTAGTGGTTTCCATCATCAGATGTGATTCCCCAATAGAAGGAGAGGAGTAATAAGCTCTTGATGGTCATGAGATTATGTGGATAAACATGCAATTATCTTTATAATAATAAATATTTATAAAAATATATTATGATTAATGAATTAATTAATTATTTAAGTAAATAATTATTCCACATAGTTTACATCCAATGGTAGAGTTATGTGAACACCCCACAAAACCTATTTTAGGTTGTTCCAAGGTTAAAAATAGCATTCCAAACTCATCTTTGGTCTCATATTTCTGACAATATCTTCTATTTAAGAGTTATTCAATTTTATTTTATAATTCATGTGCACACAATAAAAAATTCATTTAATATTTTTAAAAAAATAACTCCAGTCACATCGAGACTCATAATTTCACTACATCTCAGGGTGTGGAAATGTAATTAAATGTTGAAATATTTTAGTATATTACTTGGAAAAAACCAAATCTCTACATAATTAATTTCTTCAAGATTTTCATCCTATTGAAGACAATCAATACAAATAAATTTTGTACAATGATCCCACATTTGGATTTTCCACTCATAGAATCTTTCATGCACATTTACATGATTCCAATAAAATCAAACCATGAGGATGGTCAATCCATGCAGGGTCATAACCTATAAATCATTGATCGCAAATATGTTTTTTGAAAACGTGGCGTTATCCTCGATGCCCACCTCTACCTAGTTAATGATGTGCATAGTTTACTAAATGAATATCCAAATCTATGGAACATGGATGATTTTGTGCACCCTCTCCAGCTATGGGAATAGGTTGAGGTAGTATGAAACCACACCCACCATCTGTATAATCCTCATTAACACAATGATTCATAGGTAGAGATTTCATCACTAAATAAACTTTCACAATCCTCATCAGAGGGATAGTCTGAGTAAAATGTAGTCTCTTTAATAAAACTAAATGTTCCTATGAAATGATATGCATAAGATATCTTCCTGCTTTAGGCTCTTTTCATCCTCTCATAGATGACTAGGTCCTTATCCATCATGACTGGAACCAAATATGGACCCATAAAATATTCTTTCCAATATATATCCTACACATTTTTAGAATACATGGTATCCCATTTAGTGCATGAAAATTGGTCATGTGACTGTTAGAGTGGATTATATTGTTTTATAAAATCTCTACCAAGGGATAGTGATCCTGCGAGCTACGATAGATGTCTAACATGAAATCCATCCTCATACACTCCTATAGGTGGATTTTTAACTCATTCATCCCATTATTCAAGTGGTGAAAGGATATACTCTTCCTAATATAGCTCTATAATTTCTATTGTATGTAACTATTCAAACATGTTGCAAACCATGTGTCCCAATCAGATAAAATCATCAAGGTATCCCCTTGGAAGCAAACAATCACCTATATGTACTACTATCCAAAAATCTCAACCAAAATCTACTCACTGATAGTAAAGAAGTTTTTTTATTTTGTTAGTCAGTTAGATATCACCCAGATGGATCCATGACACCTGTTACCATTGAATCCCAATCAATAATTCCCTAGATATGCCATCTGACTTCCACTATATAATTTCAAGTGGAATAATGAAACCTATAGGAAACTGGTGCTCATCATCACCTACTGATAGGTCAGGTACCAGGATATGAGTAATGATATGGTACATCTCATGTCTGACCCATAAAAATAATTTTGAAGGACTCTATACATCTTCCACACACTGGGTTGTTGATCTTGTGTAGAAGTGAGTAACTCGCACATCACCACCTCAAGCATCATGTATAGAACCACCATCAATCAATAAAATAATTTGATGTAATAACTCCTTATTAATATCCATATGGTGATACTCCTCTGTAAATGGTGTCAGAAAAGATGTAATAGTGGATGTATCCCATCTGGGACTCTATCACATGCTCGGGATTTTGAGGTGTCAACACCATTGACTAAAGAATGTATTCACCCTCCTACACCGGTTTGAGGTAGAAGTAATCCAACTAATTCATATCACAATACACTAAGTGATATAGGGACATACATCTAATTAAATAGACTTTTACATTTTCCATAATTGGTGTATAGACTGTCTCAATGTAATAGTTAGATAGGAACTCCAACTAGTTCCATTTCTATATGTTCAAGTCTCTTTGTCTATAGATGTAGCCAAGACAATGATGGTCTGAGTAAACCAAAAAGTACTCCCCTTCAAGCTATAACCTCCACATACATTGGGGGAAGAGTACATGTTCTAGATCTAGGACATGAGTCTGTTAGTTATGCTCATGGTTTATCAAATACCTCGACATGTATTCGATTACTTCCTACCACTCCATCACCACATATCTATTACCATATCATAAGTTTTCACAATACTTGATATATTCCACAAAATTATCTACCAATATAAATACAAGATCACTCAGAAGACTTATATGAAAATCCTAAATGGATCTCTAGTATTACTTATTTCTAGTAAACTACCTCCTTTTCCACATCATGGTGGTTAAAGGGGCTTCAATCTCAGAGAAACCTCCCATAAACCTTCTATAGTACCCCTCCAACTGAGAAATCTCTTCACCGATGACACGTACATGGGTAGATCATAATAAGTCACTGCATCAATCTTCATTGAGTCCAATGATAAATCATACTGTGATATGAAATTCCACAGAATGTGATCCTTTTGAATCCAAAACACGCACATTGACACCATCCCTTAAAGATGGTGTTCTCAATGAAAATATTGTATCATTATCAAGTGATTTACTTGAACATACTATTTTTTAGAGTATATGAGTATTCAATTGAATACGATGAAATAAAAATTTTCCCTGTATGGATATATTATCCAATTCATCGATTTCATAAACAGGGTGGTAAATTCGTCACACCAAAGATCATCACTAGGAACTCATATTGTCGGTACCAACATCAAAATTCCATCATTGAAATATCATCTTCAAAAACACTCAACTAGAGGTATAAGGACTGATGATCTATATTAATGAACTGTATCATGACACATAACTAATAAGAGGGGCTCTAAATCCTTAGTATAGTGTACCTTTTCTATACCATGACCTAGTTCCTGTGTTGACAATTCCATCAAATCCAAAAACACAAGTATGCATTTTTTTACGAACATCAATAGATCTACCCTAAGGGACACACTGAGACTATTGAAAAGCTTCTCTCAATGTTCCTCCAACTACAACCGCAACTCTTTCATATTTATAGGGTCCAGTATATATGCTGCAAAAGATATTAGTGTTATCTCATGATTTATAATGATATAAAACTCCATCTCCCATCTCATAGGTAGTATGAAAATTTCTACAGAGAATATGTCCATATAATCATCAACATATGAGGGAATTATAATTATTTAACATAATTCAACACCAAGTGATATAAATGGAAACTAATTGATGATGGGATATAGCCTTATTTTTATTGAACCCACTCATATCACCACGAGTCCTCTCTCACCCATAACGGTGAACCTTGTAACATATGTGGAAATAAATATGAATCGTATAACGTGATAGTGTATCTAGGATCAAACTATAGTCTACCAATATATAGCCATGATTATTTCATAGGGTCCCATTTTGATGACCAAAAGGTCCCACATGGATCTGCTTCAACCCAGAGATGGCTTGCACTACGAGAAGATAAAAGATATAGATTAAACATTCCAAGATGGAATATCAAGACAAAGAAGATGGTATAAAACCACAATTGAGAGCCTCATACCATGATCGTGTAGAATATTAATTAATTAATGGATGAATTCTATCAATAATATTTCTGAAACAATATTAAAAAACCACACATGAAGTACCTCTGATCATATTGTTCACTATAGGGCCATAAGACTCCAAAGCATGCAACGGTCCATGACCCCAACGACTAGCTCCCTGAGACAAAAATGGGATATCTTGTGTTGGTAAGAGAATGATCACATAGATTTTACCACCACCCACAACTAATCCTCAATCATTTCTAGCTATTCCTCGAAAGGGGACACCCTTCCCTCTCCTAGGGGATCCCCAATTACGAATCAATCTCTACCGCAATAGCATGTATATTATATGTCTTAGCTTCTCAACAAGTCTGGTTGGTAATTCATGTTCCATGTGACCTCAAAAATAAAAAAATAACCCCCATATCTGTGATTCCCATGTATTCGGCATTGTTCATTTCCTGCACAACCACATATCCAAGTGTAGTCGTGATTGGATCTCATACACCGAGATCCCACCTATTAGGTACTTTTAGCTAATATAGATAGTTCATCTCTTTGACACCCAACAACAGATTTAGGTACCTGGAATCCTTCTGATAGAAATATCTCTACCACTAGTGCCCGCTACAACTTCACAGTTTAGGTGGGAATGCACATGTGAATCACACTGGAATAGATCTTTTTCCAGTGTCCCTTCTCAATAATAAGTGCTCCAACATAAGTATCTTTGATCCTTTCAAGGGAGTAGCTTGTATGATCTAGGAATATCGTTATATAATCAACCATTTTCATCAATATCTAATGCATATCTAGATGATCACGAATCCAAACTATGTGAAAACAGAAGGAATAATACTCCTCATGGAATCATTACAGTATGTCGAGCCATGGGAGTGTCGATTGATCATGCATATGGGTTACAAGACTCCACCATTGCCAAACTGACCAATGGAAAAGGCATGATTCCATCACAACTAGTTGATCCATCATGGTTTTAATAAGCCTAATGATATAGAAAACTGAATCTAACCAACCCTATACTGCTTGAGGATAATCCTATCCATAGAACCTTATTGGAATTAGCCACTATTACTCATGAATCATGATAAACCTATGCTCATCCTCATCATACTCTACATGGATGAAATTATTATAAATAGGATTCGGTGATACTACCATCCCACCTCGAGGAAGAAGATCATAATATTTACCTTAAACAGATACCTCTTCGCTCATCAGATCATTATCATGATCAGGAACTAGTATCCTAGATCATTTTCATCACATATTAATTATAAAATATAATCAAGAAGAACCATAGTCTGATGAGCATAAATATATATATTTTAATATTTGTTTGATAACTTTAAAAGGATATTAAAAGACTTTTTCCTATATGATGCATGTTAAAATAATCATTACAACTATTGCATCTGTATGCCGAGTTGACAAGAAGGTGATTAAGGTCCTGGTGAATGGAAACGTCAGACACTCACACCATCACTTCATTACATATCTTGATAGATGAACCAAATGAAACATTACACTATTTCACTAATCCCAACCATATCCTTATAAGGGGAATAATCTATAAATTTTATAACGGAATGAAATACATGATACAAAATTATCAGGACCTAGCCATAACATGGGATTGAGCCACATATACCCCAAGCCCCACGCCAGAGGATAGGGGTGGTGACCAGTGTAGAAAGGCATATTCAAAATTGGAGTCCTTTTCCTAATATTCATGTATTCACACAGATGAACAAATAAATGTAGATGTGTAGTGTAATTTTTGATAAAAAATGAATGATGTGTAATGTATAATATGATTCATAAACTAATAGAGTATACAAGATTACGATATTGCAAGATAAAAATTAAAGGGAAAAAATATATGCATAACTTGAATTATGTCCCAACCGAAAAGAAATGAAAATTTAACCACTGATGGATCCAAGCTCTTGATCACCATGAAATGAACTCCATATATGGTCCAAAGAACTATGTATCCCTAAACACTTATGAATTCACCACCGAATAGTTTGTATCCTATAAAATACATGACATGTGTGAGAAAATACCATACAAGGATGAGTATATAAACACCATGTAAGAAACGTGAAATGAATAAAGGGGTAGTAGTATGAGACACAATTGGAATGGAATATATTTATATATCAATCATGATATATCTCATCCCAATGAAAGATAAATTTTAACCTCATCCAACCATAGGGGGGCCAACATGGTGTGTATATAAACTACCAATCATGTCTATTATATCCATAGAAGGAGTGTAACATCATCAAACAATGATAAGAAAAACATATAAATTACATGTCATGTCATGCCCAACTTCACAACCCATGGTAGATGAAGAACTAAATCCAAATGTATGGATACATATATATATATATATTTATGTTCTCTACAAATGTATACCAAAAAATATAGAATGATGATCTCTATCTCATATATCATATCAAGAAATGAGAGGAAAAAAAGACTATATGGCCAAAGTCCTTCTCAAATGAATGAGATATGAGTGATTGAAGTTTCCTTGAAAGGAGCGGTGGGGAACAAAATTTGTGATGGATGATACAAAGTGCATGTCCTACTCCAACACCTATATGTGTCCCCAGTGGTATATGAATCACCAAACATATCAAGATACATGTTGTGTAGGGTATGTGCATGGAATTACTATTCCAATCATGTTCCCGATTGTGTTATAGTGCATGTATGTGTATCTAATTCATGTTCTTGTACATAATCCATGTATTTGTACATAGATATGACAAAAAACCTAGTCATGTACTCCTAAAAGGGATCCTTCAAGTGTGCTCCACCACAGAATTTATCCACTAGGAAATGCAGTACATGTTATGTAAGATGTCTACATAGTATTCTATCATTATAAATTTCAAAAACCCTAGTTGATTTAGTATTGTCCTGACTCGCCTTATGTTCTTTGAACTACATGATGGGTGGTTAAAATTTTTCTAGAAATGAATATTCATCATCTATGATTTGAGTATCGATATGAAATTGTAGAAATCACCTTGACACAATTTGAAATTAGAGGATCCAATATGGACGTAATGTTTCCCCCCATCCGGGGGCCAAAAATCAGTTACATCGATCCTTAGAGGATTTTCAGACGACCCTCACACCTATGGCCTATCCATAATTGAAGGTATGGTATTCAATTTTCCCAAAAGATATTTATATCCCTCAAAAAGCCAAGATATGTCATTAATTCATTGATCCGTCCCCCGTATAACATTTCAACATGATTTAGATTGTTTGATTGGGCTCGATATCACCTGGTATCTTCGAACCGGAACAGCTGTGTCCACCCAATTAGGAACATAATGTAATTGAGTGGTAAATATACCAGAACCAATGTCTGTGCATCTTTTCCAAGAAATCTTGACCCGTTATCAATAATATGGATATATGGGGATATAAAAACAAATAAATAATTAAATATCCATTACACGGGAACATACTAAGTCCATAATTTACACATATAAGAAGAGGGTATTTATCTACTCAAATAGTTTAATTATAATTGGAATAATCCTAAAAATTAATGAGTCATACCTAGAGACTATATCATTGTTCATTGAATTACTTTCCTTCTAATTGATAATAGATGTTTCTAATTATTTTCTAAAACGTGATCTACTCTGATATAGAGATTCATTCTAGTTTTATTTGAATCCCTAATGTAATGAGATGAGGAATAAACACTTGATTGTTCCATGATTATGAAAATAACCCTTGGAAATTATCTATAATAAGATATTTTTATAAAAATATTAAAAGTTATTAGGACACCACCAGTGTTGTTCAGTACTAAATTGGTATAATGATGTATAGATGTATGTGATAATGTCATCAAAAATTAAACATAAAATAAAAAACAGTGAAATATAGTATAATACCACCAATCACACACTGTAATTAAAAAAATGTGCATCAAGTGTTCATGAACTTAGCAAGAATCTAGGAACAACTTCAAGTAACATCTTCAGATCCATGTCATAATTCAGTCATAATAGAAATCATATTTGAAAATGTTTTATCCACAATGAAACAATAATATCACTCCACATCTTAAAGGTTCAAAGTTTATGTTTATAAATATGGATGAATAGTAAATATATACAATAAAAATTTTGGGAATCAATTCTCATGCCATTTCACTAGATTCACTAGAAAAAATTATTTATGACATTCCACATGGAATCCCCAAGGCATCATAAAAATCATGTTACTCAAAATCCATTAGTCCTAAAGTAAACACTAAATTATAAGAATCCTAGTGGCATCAATATATGACTACTATTCAAGGATATCTGCAATTTACTATCATCAATTCCGCTCAACATGCATACTTTCCCTTAAGGGAAAACCATAACATGATGGTCTACCTATTATAGATATAGAATAATTACCTCCAGTGTAATGGAAAACAAACATAATATGATATAAAAAGGATGAAAGGTATAACAGAATTTAATACAACATATCATTACAACTTTTTATTTCAACGATATATAAATATGTTATAATCACAATCACAGTACAATTAGCCACATAAGAATACTCAAGCAAGAAGAAATCAGAATGTTTCAAACGTTCTACACACATATCCATAAACAAACACTATCAATGATTGTAAACATGTTATTATAGTTCAGGTTTCAAGTCACGAAAGACAATAGTGTGCATATAAACATATAATTTCATCCTTATAAGTCAAATCATCTTGAAATTTGACCAAAGTAAATCATGTTAAAATATAAAATCTAATCGTACTCAAGGAATAAGTCAACACACATAGTCTCCTAACACTAGGTCTCAAGTAGTATAAAAACAAACCCAACGATGTCCATATAGTTCAATGATATCATTAGGGATGAATCCTTTACCACGTGTGGATGAATTCAGTGTAGTGAAAAAGGGTGTAACTATCACCTTAGCATGTTTTTAAAATACATTAGTCGTGGTTATTATAATTAATTTGTTGTCAAGGTTTGTTAATTAAAAAGGAATTATAAATTCATAATTTAATTAGGAATTTATAGATCAGTAATCTTACGGGGATAAAATCTATTCACATTCTAATAAATGATGAATAAACCAAAGGGTATAATACATGGGAAAACCTACCTTAAATAAAATAATCTCCCATCCTAGAAAAACCTAGTATTTTTTAGAGTCATCCAATTCCATTAAATACTCCATCAATCACTACATGTGTAAATATAATAGCATGTATTGACCAATTAATTAATTATAGAAAAATTATAATTAATTAATTAATTTAAAGAAACTAAAATTTTAAAAGGGAAATACATACAAGCCAAAATATTTACCTGAATTTATTTCGATTTTAGAACAATGACCAACCATCAACAAAAATTCCATAACACACATCCAATTACATTCTGGAAAAAATATGAATCATGTGATAACATGACAAAAAAATATTTATTATAATAAAATTATTAAAAAAATACAATTTCCACCAATTACATACAATATTTTAAATTCACACCAATTACATAAATTCAGGACCATGTGAAATCCTATTTCTATGGTGATTAACAAAATTATCATTCTCAAGTAATTCCATAAATATACAATTAAAATTAAATAAAAATTATCTAATAAAAAATGACCATGAAAAATAATAATTCAAATAAAAAGTAACATAAATTGATTTCATGGTCTATTTCTTTCCAAGATGAATCCATCACAATAAGAGTCACTTTAATTAGTGAATCAATGAGATCTGATGAACTACTTGTGGATAAATCCATTCATTCAAATCCAAACCATCAAAGTGAATTTGGTGGAATGAAAAATTAGGGTTCAAAAAATTACAATAACATTAAATATCAAGACATACATCATTAAGTATGTCCATGGCATGAAAATAGATTTCATATCATTACAATTTATTATGGAAACTCAAGTTATTCTAGCTATGATCATTCAAGTAATAAAGATACGTGTCACATAGTAAATCCTTTAGGTAACAACCAGTTATAGTTGGATCACCTCAAGATTCACTTAATTTCACCCCCAGACTTATTAACATCTCCATTCGTATAAAAACATCTTTAAGATGTTTGGAAACCAAAATATTATGGAAATCATCTTTGGTTGTCAAAATTAATTTCCCACCAAATGGAAATAAATAATTTTCCCTATGAAATTTAATCCCATTATTACATAGGAATTTATAATATATATAATAACTATGCCACAAAATCACCTAATTTACACAATAGATAGGTTTTTTCCACATTGTGGTGTCAACCCATAAGCCTGAACAAGTTATCAGACTATGGAATATCCCCAAAATTCCAACACATGTTATTTTACTATTGAACCACTATAAATACATCTAAATAGTAGTTCATAGAATGAAACTAGTTCATAGATATTGATAAATTATGAAAATACTGTTGGAAGTCTAACCAATATTATTCATGGAATTACACAAATTGTAACCTCATGGATTCGTCCTAAAACACCAAGTTGTCTTAAGAGCACATAAATATTCACATGAAGTAACCTCCAAACAACTCATCATATTAATACTTACAATAAAATATCCCTTATAGGTAATCAAAATTTATAATTATTTACATGATTTGTGGTTCTCAAAATGAACCATCCACCCATGGAAACATTAAATTTCCCAAAAAAATTTCATTTTGTAATGATATGGGCCATTATATATTATATAACAACTTGGCCCTAAATGAAACATATATTCCCACCATTCATATGTTTTCCCATCCATATGGACCACCAACATGCACTAACATTTCATCTGTTTAATGATTGTTACCAAATGGAAATACATGTTCTTTAAGTGTGATTTTTCATCACACTCACACAAATACCCAATGAAGCTTTCAAGAAGGCTCCCATCCTTATCACTACTCTAATAAAATCCTCATTAATTGTGTACTTATAAACACGTGGTATCTTAAAAATAATGGTGAACCATTATGATATGGGTAACAAAATTTATCCTTTCAACACTTTAACAATCAAGTGTGTATTATTCAGCCCTCCACATTAGAGAATAATTTTTCCAATGAGGACCCCACTTCTAAACCAATATAGTGACCCCATACTTCAAACTAAGTTCCTCCTATGATAGTAATGTTACAACTGGGACCCGCAGACACCCCAATTTATTAGAAAACATATGTTTTCCCCACCCTCGTGTCCACTCAGGTTCTTGAATAGGGCAATTGACTTGTGTGTATTCCCACTATCCCACAAATTTTCTACCAGGTCACATTTTACGCAATTACCCACATTTGGAAACTTCTCATGTGGTCACCCATATCTATTACTACTCAATTCCAAACCTCTTTAAATTTATATTTCTAATATGGAAGGCTCCATAAAAGAATGGTTCCCCTTGTTAGAATGGGTAATATAATTTCTCATTTTTTCTATTAATTTTTTTTGTTAAATAAAACCAAATGTATCTTATGATGATTTTTTGGAATTTACACAGAATTTATTTTGGAGTGAATAGTGATAATATATCAATGAATAAAAATTAGTTTTTTTATTAAAAGACGAAATTTTAATGGTCCATTATTTATAGGATTTTTATATAAATTAACACATTTTAAATATTATAAATTATAATTAAAACAATTCCATAGCAATTAATTTTTTTTTATTCTCTTGTAAGTTTTCTTTTCTAAAAATATAATTTTATATAATGTATTTTTTATTGATTATTCTGCAGATATAGTAAAAGTAACCTCTAGTAATTATAAAAATTAAATCATGAAAAATAATTTCCATATTTGGTTTTGGGATGTTTAAATTTATTAATTAATTCGATTTTATTTTTCTTTACTAGGAATAGTAACCATAGTTAAAATATCATATCATGAAAAAGGCTAAATTAAGTTAATTAGGATAAAAAATAAGTTATAGGGCCACAAATCATATATTATTTATTATCGTATGATGGTATTTTTATCCTATTATAGTAATCCTTGATATTGTATTGTTTTGGAGTTACTTTTCTATGTTTAATACCTTTTATTATTTAAATTTTTAGAATATAAACAATAGTGTCACTCCCCTCCCATATAAAATAAAAACACATATAATACCTTCCTATAAACATATTAATCACTCTAGTTAGACTATTCTAATAGAAAACTATCTGTGAAATTTATCTTTACAAAATATTGGTCATTTACTACTCAAAATACCAATCATATAAGGGTTAATGTGTAACCAAATGGGATATATGTGAGGAGAGGCCATAAGTCTTAAGGAACCTATTTCATGTTTATTTATAAGAGAATATCCTTAATATATTCTTAAACAATGATGAAATAATTAAAAATTATATGAAATATTCTTCAATGTTTTTTGGTTATGTTAAAATAAAATCTAATCTTATTTTCATTCTTATTGGAAATGGAAACTCTTCTTGTGCATAATTGTGAACCACCACCACCACAAAGTGATGTGTTTAATTTTTCATAAATAGATCATATGGATGTATTAAATTATTTAATGATAAATAAATATGACATATATAACATATTTTTAATGATAAAAAATAAAATATTATCTACATTATTTCATTTTAACATTTTAGAATAATGAAAACTTTTTTCATTTGTTAGTGGAAATGACAATATTTATAAAATAACATAGTAAATTTTTCATGAGTGCCTGAAAAGGATGAGTTTAAAAGTTTATATAATATTTAATTATAATAAATATAATATATTAATGAATCTTGAGGCAATTTATTTGTATCAACATTTAATAAATTCAATGCACTGATGTGGTTTTGATGTTATAAAGTAGATGGCCCCAAAAATCCCAACATTAACATAACGATTTTAATTATTAATTAATTACAAATATTGAATTAAATCTTACTAATAATTATAATAGAATTAATATAAAAATATTCTTCATCAAATAAAAAAATAATATAATTTTTTTAATTTTCAATTAATGAAATTAGAAGCTAAACAGGACACTTGGTAAGGGGGTTTTCATTAAAAATAGTTTTTAAAAGTGTTAATTTATAATATTTTTCTTCTATATACGTGATCTTAATATTTTACATATTATAAATTATTTATAGGAAAAATAATTTTAAATCGTATTTTCAACTACATTTTATATTTCATTAATAATTATTGAAATTTATTGTTTTTTTAACTTAAAGTATATGTCATTATTAGTTTTTTTAATGAAAATGGTGGTTTATTAATGTATATAGCATAAATGTATATTACCATTTTTATAACTCATATTAATTATTAATATTTCCCTACAACTTGAAATGTTTTACTGAATAATATTTTATTATAGTTATTATAGTAGTTTTACCTTTATAAAATATTATAAAAATAATTATATTTATCATTAAGATTATGTGAAAATGTAAACTATAATTATTATTAGTTAAAATGATCATTTAATGGTGACTATGATGAAGAATTGAAATATTTGAATTTTATTGTCTGTGAAATTGCACATCAACATTATATATATTTATTGGTGTTTACAATATAGCTTATGATGATAGGAATGGTTTATATAAATCTATATTTCATATATTAATGATTATTATTAAAATATATATAACAAAGAAGATAACTGAGATTTTTACTTATGTATAATTATTAAAATTTAGTTATTCTAACACAGTTTCATCACGTGTCAACATGTTTTATCAATATGGTGATATAATATATCTATATTAATATGGATTGAAAAATATTTTGAATGGAAAATTTTAGACTTCTTGAGGTAATGAATTCTCAAATGTGAATTTTTCATTCACTAGATTGTATTACTATGTTTACACATTCCATATTGTATCCTAATGGGTTTTTCAATTACTTTTAATGGGTTTAGAAGGTTTTCATTGAGAAACAATTCATTTTAACTTGATGATTTATTTTATTCATGTGTTCAATGATTTTTTTGGGAATATGGTATACATTCTCCCAGGTTTTCATTTTTTTTCATTAGAAAAATGATATTATCTTATTTTTCTATCCCTTTTGGATAATTATATTCTTTCTCTATCCTTTATGGATAATTATTTTTCTCAAAGAATATTATTAAATTATTGTCAGTAATTTTTATATTAATATGAAAATTTAGATGGTGTTTGCCAAAACTCAAGTACTTTTTTGGTAAAAAAGTAATATGTGGTCATGTTTGGAAGAATTTTAGAATAATTTCACCATTAAATCTATATTTAATCAAAAATATGATCCAAAAGTCGTAAAATTAATTTAAAATCGTGCTTGGTAGGTTCATAAAGTTGTTATCGATGCTGTAAGATCATTATTTTACACGATGACTCAATGTAAAAGAGATCAAAACAGAAGTATATTGCTAATATATAAATTTAGTCATTCGTGATATTATTTTGTTGCAATGGGTTTATTCGTTACGTTAATTATTGTATGAAGATATTTTCCCAAGGTGATAATCATCTAGAATAAAAAAATAATTCAGTGGAAAATAAATTTTCTACAACTATGGATGATGTTGGACCATCAAATAATGTGGTATCATGTAATTTATTTGATTATTTATATTATTAAAATGTATGGATTGTTTTACGACCCACCCATTATTTTATTTAATGAATGTTAATAATGACGTATATGTTTCACATCTAAAAATAAATTTAGAACATTTGGTAAGAACAACTAGATTAATTTTAAGGAAAAAATAAAAAATATAATTCATTGTACTTTTATCTATGGTGTTTCGTTCCTAAAAACATTGTTGTCTATCCCATTATAGAGATTTATATTATTCTATATATGGATTAGGTTTCATTTTATCAGTATAATAATGACTGTAGAGTTAAATACAGCATATTTAACACTAATTGTGGGTTTAAATTCATAAATAGGAATGGTCTCGTACCTTCTTAATTGTATCCAGAAGTTGTTAAATTCATTAAAAATGAATTTAATGTTATCTTTAAAATACACTTGAAGATAAATAAGCCATTAAAATATGTTATTTTCTAGTATTGAATTAATATATAGATGAATTTACTATTTGGAACATGACCCTAGTATCCCAAATTCAGTGGTTACATTATTACAAATGTACTATGTAAAGGTGATCTCATACCAAAGGAATAAATATTTTACTAATATTGGAAAAATATAATCATGCGTAAATATCAGATAATAATTGAAAACATAAAAATACATTATAGGAATTTTTTTCGTGCACACCCTTTATAAATTTAACAGATCCCTTCATATCAATCATAAAAATCATCCTGACATCCTAGAAAAAAGAAACATACGAATGGAGTGAGATCCAATGCACATAAAGAGCACATATAAAAAGTAATGTACATTGAATAAGTGTGATGAATAAACAAGGAGGGTAAATATTTTTAATCAAATTCAATTTAATCAGTAACTTTATCATGAAACATTATATGGATGTAATAAATGATTATTAAAAAAAATGTCATATAAATAATAACATGATATTGATATAAGTCAATGAGTGTGATAATTTATCATAATAATAACATGGACATTAATTAATGATCACATAATGACATAATAAATAATGTCAACCATCATAATCAAACCATAAATGCCTCAGGCTACAAAATCATATATAAATGGGTAAAGAATCCACCAAATACTAATTCTAGTTTGAATCATTAGACATACCAGTGCATCAAGGGGATATTAGTGTCACCGAGAATCACTTATTATGTCCAATGCATTCCATATATTAAATTTATGAAACAAAATAAACAAAAATTTATAATATGAAATGTTAATATTTTAAAAAATTAATAAAAAATTAATAAACCATCATGAATAATAATGTGAATGGTTTCAAAATTTGACATCCCCTTTCAAAATAATCATAATCCATTTTATGAAATAGTAAATATACAATTATTAAATAATATCCCTAGTGTATAATAATAAAAACATGGTTTGATTTTTGATGAATTTATAAACCATAAAAAGTTCAATAAAAACATTCTTGAGAAAAAAAATCTATTTTCAATTTGACTAAAACTTTTAAAAACATAAAACTCATAGAATATTATTCTCACATATTATTTGAAAAAATAATGTAAACTTTCATAGGAATATTTTACATTATGAGGAATCATGATGTCATGTAATTTCATAAATTCCTTATATGTCATCGAAACATACACTTCACATAGTTGTAAAAGGTCAAAGTGTACCTCCAACATAAAATTATAAGAATATTAAGTTAAATACATTTTAGAAAATTAAAAAATGGGGCAGAAATTTTTTTAATTCAAAAAATAGAATGTGAAAAATATATTAGGAAATATTTTTAGAAAACAAGGATACAAATGAAAAAATATTTTTGACCCATGATAAGATCATTTTTATCTTTTAATAATAACATTTTCTTGATAATTTTAATTACCAAAGTGAGAAAAATTGTACTGCCAGTTTAGAAGATCATGAATAATTAAAAGAGAATAAAATATATTATTTTAAAGATAGTAGCATTCAATAATTCCACAAAGGGATACTTCAACATAAATAGTCCCAAATAATGATAAGATTATGAAAACCCCTATCTAAGGTCTGATTTTTTTTTTTTTTGTCCGAAAATGCTATATAATAAATATTTATTTATTATATATGTATTCATTTATTTATATTCTAGGACCATAAATAAATTAATATATTATACCAATGTGATTTATTTATATATAATTATCACCCTATTACAAAAAAATTCAATATTAAGTCATGATTTTGGGTGATAACTACTTTTTTTTCATGTATGTTTTTGTTTTTTAGTATCATTCCTTGTTTGTGATGTAATGAATAATGTTAAAGTAATTTTAATTGATAATGGGATTTAATGAACTCATAATATGGCTGATAAAATTTCCCCATTTATTGGGGGAGAAAAAAATTAGGTTCCATGCTATAGCCCCATCGAAGTAAGAGAATAAAGAATACCTTTTCTCTCTTAATATAGTGATTTCTACAGGCCAAGATAGATTCAACAATACTGTTTTCATGTTTTACTAGAATATCATTCAGGATTACATGGATAAAATAATAAATGAATTTTTCAGTCATGCTTCTAAACCCTTTGGGATTAACGCGAAATTCATTTCAATTATACCCAAGAAGGAAAATGAAATTAAAATAATTGATTTAAGGTTATTTTCTAACAATAACACTATTAGAAAAGTCACTTGAATGATATTAATGAGAATAGTGAGAGGGATCATTAAATAACACATCACCCAACATTAGATTTGGGTTTGTTACTACTAGAAGCATTCAAAACTGCTTATTTTATGCATGTGAATGTATCATCTTCAAGAAAATAACTAAAAATTATCAGATATTTTCTATAAATATTGACATATCTATGTTTTTGGACACCATGAAATAGAGATTAATACTTTTTTTCCTCCGAATGTATGGATTTTCAAATGACTTCATCATATTGATCTACATCATTCTCATCTCTGAATGACTATTTATTTTAGTTAAAGGGTCTCATATTTGTAACATTCAATGCGCTATAGGTATTCATAAAGGGGATCGATTTTGGTGGTTACTATTATCTATTTATAAAGCTTATATGTGTATATGATTCAATGATCTCACTCACTTAGGGATTTATCCAAAAATTAATTCTCGTTGATACACCTATATACAATATCACTTTCTATATAATGTTGATATCATAATTTTTGGATAACCATCAAGGATGACCATACATGATATAAAATTATTAATTGATAACTATAAAGAGGTGGATAGTATGGACATCATATTAATTAAGTGACTCACTATATTTGGAAATGGAATCCAGGCTGGTAAAAAATATAATTTCAAAAAATATTGGAGTGAGAAAGGGATCACTCCCATTCAATATCCATAGAGTTTCATTATTCTGAGGAAGAATCTGATGTCACTCTATTGGAATCATATATTCTAGAAATATCATCCATCTTAATATATGGGAGGTAACTGAAATCTCACTGGCTGAAAGGGGCTACCACATTAATTCGATCAACACATCTAAATTTGTGCAGTCCATTTTTATCTATAAATGGAAAGGATTTCTATTGAATGGTCTTACACCCATGATAAGAAACATCATTTTGACAGGTTCAGTTCATGAAAGGAATATTATAACTCTTTCATAGATGGATTCAACTAAGGCCACTACTATGGGAGGTTTTGGGATTGGGGTTATGAGAACCATTAAGGATAGCCTCATCAAAAAATTCACATTGAACCACTTGACAACAAATTACACATAGATTTATTTTTTTCATGATGATTTAAAAATAAACTGTTAAAAGGATACCCATATTTCCTTACCTCATTTCTGTGGAACTCCCTCATGCACTCTTTCATTGACTTCATGTATCACTCAAAATGGATGGTTAGTGGGGACTATAATCAAAATTGATGGAATTCCACATTATTGGGTCATCCCATTTATATCACCAATGTACCTTCCTCCATGATTTATATGATAGTGGATGTTCTTATGTATGTACCTAATTCATTTTTTGAAATCATATAAAATAAAAATAATCAAGAAATAAAAAATTACGATTTTATGGATGATTACATCATTATTTGGAAACCCAATAAGAATATCCCATTCCATTCAAAAGTATAATACATGTTGAAATTTTTTAGGTCTATTAAATAGCAAAACTGGATGAATCAATACAAGGAACCATCTATTCAGACATACAGGATTATAATCCTTTATATTTTGTCTATGAGTAGGCTTTTTATGCATCATGAACTGAATAAGGAGGGGAAAAACATGTCTTAACATGGTATCTATGAATGGGAGATAAGGAAACTAAAAAAATGTTTTTTTGGTATTATACATAATCTATGGATTTGTAGATTTTTTACGCACACTTTTCTATATTGACAATAATATATGTATAAATTTGGTGGAGATCATTTTATATATTTTCAAGAGTATGATGAGTGACCACATTCATAACCTTCAACTTGGGGAAACCACCCTAGTTATCAACACCATCTATTTTGCAATAAATTCATGCCTATTCAATAATCAGAACACATCTATGTATGAAGGTTCCACAGCTATGAAATGGTAATTTAATTCTACATTAGGTGTTAAAATATGCAGCATATGAATCTTCTTTTATGAAATCTAGTCACTTAAGATTCTAGGAGTTACAAGGAAATCGAAGAATCCTCCTTCCTTAATATTCTATTGGTGGATCCAACCAGTCCTCTCCAATGAAGTGGTTAATATTAATGGAGAATCTTCTCGTTTTCCATGTCCATGGGTTTATGCGGGTGTCTTTCATAAATACCACAAATTTATTAATGTCTGCTTCCACCAAATTATCAGGCATTGTACTGCTTTTGAAGATGATAGTTTTGTTATAATTTATGCAATTTGAAATGATTTTAATCCCAATTAGATATCATTATGGAATGAATATGACTAAATATTTGATTTTATTATTATAATAGAAGAAAATGGGGATGTTATATAGAAAATAATCCTTCAATGGGTTTTCACCCTCATTCATGTTAGAAAAATTCACCTGTCTATATTGTGTGTCGACACAGAAGCTAATCAAGTCGAACAACCTCTACGGAAGAAAAAAATTATGTAACAGAGTACAATGTGGTCATTTAAAATACCTTATTATTATTCTAGGATGGTATATGATTATATTTGAGGTGTGATACATTTATAAGTTTAGAAAATCCCTTGTAATTACTAACTTTTTTACGTCAAATTTTTATTTAATAATTATAGTGTCAAGTTTTCAAAACACTAGATCTTCTAAGTATAATTATTTTTAAGTTGATACTACTTAATTAATTTTTTATATATTATCATTATATAAAAAGAATATATAATCATGATAAAAATATAATTATCCAAACATATAAATTATAAATAGAAAAATGAATTACAACGTTCATTGAGATGGTAGGTCATGAGAATCGATGAATGGTGCGTTCAATTTTTTGCTAATAGTTTAAAATAATTTAAATAATAATTCAAATTTCTAGAATAGATATTATGTAATATTTATAATTAATATTCTTATGATATATCCCCATTATCATCCATGTAAATATTTAATGAAAAAAAAATTACATCACATCATGGATGTGGTAGTCCACAAATACACAAGAGAGACACTATCATTTTCTAATGGATTTGAAGGTAATAAGGAAGAAATATTATTTTGATTCTAGAAATATAATGATTTAATAAATACCATATATTTATTTATTTATTTATTTATTTATCATATAATAAAACCCATAAATAAATTATGGTGATGAAAAATAAATTTTATCGATACGGGTAGACGATAAGACGTACATACACACGGCTGATGCTTTCACATTCTATTTGATAAGAAAATAGATGGATAGTGATAGTATCATAATAATAGTAATATTAATATTTATTAAGGATGTATATTTATTATCTTATGATAAATTAATTATATTTATAGGAGATATATGAAGAAGTAAAAATAAATTGATCAATTAAGGTGATTAATTCTTCTTTGAACTAACACAATTAGATATCCTCTTAAGAATACTAGTATAGAATTTGGTGGAGGAAAAAACATCTATACTTTTTATAGAAGAGTTTTGAATATATGTTTTCTGAATGTTGTCATGATATATGGTTGAATTTGGTTTGAATAATTTAGAGATTGGGAGATCATTTATATGTTCGGGGAGGGGTATTCATGGAATTTATTAAATTATTAAATTAAGATAAATTATTATTCATTTAAAATTGGTTACAAATTTATATAAAAAAATAAAAGATTATTGTGATTTTATATAATCACAAAAAAACAAAATTAAAAAATAAAATCATTAGGTTTTAACTTTATCATTTGGTTTGAACACTCATTAAACCTTTTGATTATTACAATAATATTAAAACCTTATACTATTTTAAGATGATGAATGATACCATTAAATGATATAAGACACATAAATGGACTTGGAATGATTTTTAAAAAAATATCCCATTCAATTATATTCAATTATTATTTTTATTAATGTTTAATTATTTAATGAAATATTAGTTATTATAAAAAATTAATAATGTCTTATGGACACAATTCATATAATATTAATTTATACAAAAAAAAATTGTTAAATGGAATATAATAATTTTATAAACCACTAAAATTTTATATAGATCTAAAATACATGTGATACACCTTAATTCATTCAAATTATATCACTTTTGACATTTTTAGGACAATTTTTTATAATTTTTTATTAGTTGAATAAATATTTTATAAGAATTTCCCCAAAATTTAATGTAATTATACATTAAATAATATTTTTAAATAAACTTCCATAGTTAATTGTATTTCTTAATACAAAAAATTGCACATAATTTTCATTTGAGACTTTATTTTGACATTTTGTGATCACTTAAATAATATTTAAAACTAAAAGAGTGGATTTTTTTAATATTAATTGATATAAAAAATATAAAAGTAATTTTTATCAACATGGTAGAATTAGACAAGTAAAATATGAGGCTAATGTAATAATGGTATAATTACCTTCTCCCAAAAATAAGTATGAGGAATAATTATTCCTTTACACTTTTTTTATATTTATTAAACTAATTTACCCTATACTAAGGTATTCATTTTTACCAGGGTTTCTATTCATATTGTAAAAAATAAGAAAAGAATATTTCATATATTTGAATTTCATTATTCAAAATATTTTTTCATTTTATTAAGATTAAATTTTTCTAAGTGGAAGTAATTAATTAAAAATCAAAGAACAATGAAATGATGTTTCCATGAAAAATTACATTTTTATTTATAAATTTTTTTTAATACATAATTCCATCATAAAATTGATTCCAGTAGAATTTTTGAAATATTAATAATTTATGATAAAAAATATAGTTTTGAAATAATTTTTAATCAAAACTAAAAATTTAAAATCCCTGAAAATAAAATATAGTTTTCAATATAAATTTTTATTATAAATATTCACTAAAAAGAACACATAAAAAAAATAAAACATTATCACTATAAGAAAAGCATTAATAAGTTTGAAAACATGATCAGGATGTCATAAATCTAAAAAACAACTCGGTTGTTCTACAAAAACATCTTCTTGTACAAATCCATTTAGAAAATAACATTTTACTTCAATTTGAAAACGTTTGAAATTGATTAATGCTGTGAAGGCTATGAGAATTCAAATAGATTAAAGTATACCTACTAGGGTATAGGTTTCTTCAATGTATATTACCTCTATTTGAGTATGTCTCTTAGTAATAATTCCTACTTTATTTCTTATGATGACTCCATTTTCATCACACTTGTTTCTAAAAACCCATTTTACAGAAATTATAGTTGATTATTTAGGTCTTTGAACCAATGTCCAGACTTGATTCCTTTGAAATTCAATTAGTTCATCTTAAATTGATTTATTCTAATATTATTCTTCTAAGTCCCCATTAGATGGTTGAAGTTAAAATTGAGAAAAAAATGAAGATGTTCAATTTCATTTCATAAGGAATTTTTGGCCTTTAGAAGTTTATTTACACGAAAATGATATTTTCACAGGTGTGATTCTTAAGAAATAATTGATTTGGGTTTTTTAAAACGATTTCATCAATATAAGAAAGAAACTCTTCTATGGTAAATGTTTCAGGATGATTTTCATTAGTATTTCCCATATCAGAATATTTTTCAATCAATGGTTGATATTCAGTTTTTGAATATACATCATTTGATGTAAATAATAATTGTTTAAAAATAAATGTTAAGTTTCATCAAACATAACTTGAAGTGTTTCTTCAATAGAACAATATTTGATTATTAAAAACATTATTAGCCTTAAAAGTTGTGGAATAACCAATAACGATTCGTTCATTGAATTTGGGTGAAAATTTATGAAAATTATCTTTTCTGTTAAATATGAATACATTGAATCCAATCACTTTGAAGTAAAAATCTTTCGGTTTTGGCCATTCCATAATTCACAAGGGGTTTAATTAATAAATGGTCCAGTACAAAAATGATTTATAGTATTACAAGGTGTACTAACTGCTTCTGCACATAAATACAGAGTAATTGAGTATTCTCTCAAAAAAGTTCATGTCATTTCCTAAAGAATGTGATTCCCTCTCTCTACAACACCTTTTTGTTGAGGGGTTTGTGTAACAGAAAAGTTATGAGCAATAATTTTTTTTACTACAAAAGGTATCAAAATAATAATTTTGAAATTCTCTACCATGGTCACTAAAAATAGTTATCAATGGTAGGTTTTTCTTATTTTTAACATGGCCTCCAAAAGTTTTGAAGTAGAAAAATGGAATCAAATTTCTTTTCTAGAAAACCGACATATGTAAATCTAGTGTAGTCACCAACTAAATAATATACATTTTATTTTCCTTCTATTCTTCCAATTTTTATATGAATGGAGAGATCCATGGGTTTTAACTGTAATACATTTGATGTTGAAACATCATTGATTGATTTAAAGCATGTTTTATTTTTATTTCCATTTTGAAAAGGGTCAGAAACATGTGAAGAATCACACCTTAGACCCAGTATATCCTAAAAAAGACATTTTATTGAGAGTTTACCATGGTTCCTTAGGTTATAGTTTCCTAACCAAATATTCCATAACATTTATTGGTCTTCCATTGCACTTAACAATGGTAAGTAATGACTCCAATGGGCTTCTATGTAGATTATGTATACATTCTCATGCCTATTGGTAGAAAGAATGAATTCATCATTAGAATTGAGAAATAAAAATTTATCATTAAAAAAATTCACTAGGTATACTTGATCACATAATTTAGTTATGAAGAAAAGGTGGTTCTTAATACCATTTTCAAACAAAACATTTGAAATTATAACATTTCCTAAAATAATAATATTAACTACAACAATTATCTTTCCCTGAGAATTATCACTGAAAATAAATATTCCACCTTTCATTTCAATAATATTTTC
This sequence comes from Viscum album, assembly GCA_963277665.1. Lineage (NCBI taxonomy): Eukaryota > Viridiplantae > Streptophyta > Magnoliopsida > Santalales > Viscaceae > Viscum > Viscum album. The sequence goes on from OY728122.1 coordinate 607,234,246, forward strand.
AATGAAATAATTGTTTCCAGTCATGTGTCAAAAATAGCCACTATCCTTGTTCCACATTTTCTAGTGGTTGGTACACTTCTTATTTTCATAAAAAAAGAAACAATTAGTTTTTCAGAACCCAAACATGTATGGATTCATAATTATTAGATATTTGTTTTAAGAATTCACAATTGTTTTGTAAAATGAGATTTATAAAATCTTAATTATTTATTTCTATTAAGAGAATAATTTATTTCCCAATGTCCACCACAGTGACATTCAGTTTAGAATGGGGCATTTTGAGGAACAAAATATTGATGACTAAAAATCACTTTTGGCTGAGTGTAACCAATTCAAGAAAGATTAATAAGAGGATGAATTAGTGAATATATTTTATAAAATTAATTTCCTCCCAATATTAATTTTGATAAAAGGTTCTTGATAGAAATTATTTCAGATTTTAGTCTAAGGAATAAATTATAATTCTCACTATAAATTGTTTTGGAATTGTTATCAGTTTTAAAAATATTTTTCTTTAAAATAAGTTGTTTAACATTCTTGAAAAGTTTATCCTTCTCAGAACTTACTCACTTAAGGGTTTTGGAAATATTTTCAAAATAAAGATTATTCATATTACGATTTTTTGAATGATCTGACACTTCTTATGTAATTATATATATTCTAGATTTTTTTTTTAATTTTTCGTGATTTTAGAATTTTCATTCTCATGTTACATGGAAAATCTTGAAAATTTATTAAAGGATGGAAAATTGTCTTCTGCTACGGATGATTCTTTGTTTTAATAGTAAGAACATTTCCCATCAGGATAAATTAAATTTAAAGATACATTTAATGAAATTTAGTATTGTGTACCTTTTCCATGATCCAATGATTTTCACAAGATAATCTGGATGTATATCCTATATTCTTTTCACAAGAATATTGGTATTCTCAGGTTTAGTCTGATGAAACACGACCGCATTCACTCTATGTATCATTTTACGTCCATACTTTTTTTTGTGAACTTGTAATACCATTTCTTGTTTGCATAAAAAAATTTATACTTTTTATCATTTCTTTTTAGTAGAGGAAAATCTAGTATAATATTAACAGATCTTTTTCATGCATAACATGTTATATCTGTGAATTTCTTTTCCTTTCTATATTTATTTTTGAATCTTTATTAAAAACTTTTCTATCCAAATATCTTATTTATCCTTCAAGAAATATTGGTTTACTCATTATCTAAGTGATCACTATCACATCATTCCGATATAAAAATTGATTTCATAGCATGAGACCTATTTATACATTCTGGTGTCATAACAATGGTCATGGTACTAAAAGCTACACTCCCATTTCCACTATTTTTCTAAATGAAATCATCGTCTATTTTCATTATTATCTCATGTTGTATAAGATTCCCAAATAACAAATCAAGAGTAATTTGAGTATCTTTTCTGTTCTAATCAATAGATGTCTTTTTTCCAATTCATTAAGAATTACATCAATTATCTTTCCCACAAGTGCTTCATAATCAAGACCCATTCCAACCATTGATTGTAGACTGTTGACTATTGTCATAAATAATTGTTGCAGCTTGAATACTGGTACTCCGTATGGAAAACTAAACCTATCATATTCTTCTTGATGAATTTCTCTTCTGGTTTCTATAAAATTATATGTTCCAAAATAAATGAATTGCAATTTCTTCTAGATACAATTGGCTTCCTCACTCGATGATATCTAACTATATATATTCCTGGCCTTGGGACACAACAAAGCATTTCATACCTTATTCTTTAATAGATATTCTTATTTCTATTGATTGATGAAGGTACTAACATCATTTTCTCGGATATTGTAATGTCTTGAAATAATGATAACATTTTTTACACTATATTAATAAAAAAAGCCTTTAATTGATATCTCCTATAATAATAATCATTTCCATCAAAAATATGTGGTCTTATTGCATTCAAATTTTCAATTGATCAAATATTCATTCCTTCCATCCTATAACATAATAATTTTCCACTCTACACATTACTGTAGTAAGTTGTTATAAACAAAGGGTTTGTAAAAGATATACAATTGTAATGGAAAAAGAAATGAAGCAGATTATACAAAACAATGGAAGCCTTCTATGAAACCAATTATGGGATCATTATATATATGTTTATATATATTAGATGGAACAATACTAGAGGTGGGGATGAATTTTATAATTACAAAACTATGTATTATAACACTTATAAAAGGACATAGTTTAAGAGATCATAGACTAAGACAATTAAAAATAAATACAATAGACCCTATAGGTCTTGGATTCGATGGAAATACAATGATGTAATACTACATGTACTGTAAAAAAATTTATTTTAAAGGAATACAATTATCAGAGTAATTCATATGTTATTGATTCTACTATATAGCATATAAAATCTTTTAATATAATATGAATCATAATTTAAAAAATTACAATTCAATTGAATATGAAAAGAAAGAGGAAATAATGATATTCCCTTCCTAATACAGATAATATCAGAATTGTAAAGTATTACAATTATTTAGTCCCAAATAATTTGGTATCCCATCACCGAGGATAAAGGCATGTCTAACCACCAACGTGGTAAGCCATCTTTACGATGATCAATATGACTGTCTTCCTATCCCTTGAATCACTCGATTAAGAAGGTAATCGACACATCTGTCATTAATGAAATTTAAATCCATCTATACGATGACTGTTAGTATGTCTTCAAATCCCATGAATCCATCTATCGTTATCACACTGATCTGTCATAGAATGAAGTTGGGTTTTCTGGTTCGAATGACCTCATTTTTACTGGATTTATGTTCCAACGGTCACATTTCCACCAACGTTCATATTTCTATGAAAAAATCGTAGGGAATTGGAAACATGTCATTACAATGGTAAAAATAAATAGAATACATGAGATTGTTCTAATTGGTAAATAACCAAATCAACGACATCATTTTTGTTAGAATGTAGTAAGTAAAAATGTATGAAAGAATTAGTGTGATTAAGATGTAGCCGGTGTTGATGTTATGATAAGAGTATGATTTATTATAAAAAATAAAAAACATATCTAGGTTATTGTGATTATCATGAAAACAATGCATATTGAGATTACACATTATAACATGCTTACTATTCATAACATGGTTATGAGAATGATATTTAATCTTATTACGATTCTTGAATACAATTCATAACAAGAGTATGTTACATAACCTGGTAATGATTCATAACCTAGTTACGATTCTAGATTATGATAAAAATTTTTAATCTAAATATGATGTATGATTACGATGCAGTACTTATCCAAGTTACGATATTTAATTATGATGCGATAGTTAACCTAGTTACAATACATAATTATTATGCCTTACATAACCTGGTTATGATGCATATGGTAACGATGACCTGGTTACGATGACCTGGTTATGATATAAGTGATTAATATTCATGTTGATACAATGCATGTGAAATTAATGTAGTACCAATACTAGTTATGAATCCTAATTGCGATTTAAGGAATAATCATTATCCGATTTCTATTTACGATGTAAGTCATAATCTGAATCGGATTTCTATTTCAAATTCAATACATTATCTGGTTAGTATTTTGAAACATCATATAAAACAGTGTAGGTGAACAACATAAATGAATAGGATAAGAATGAAAAAAATATCTAAAGCCAATCTGAGTGATTACGATTATAAAAAAATGTTAAAAATATATATGATTATGAAAGATGTGGTTTGTGATTTCCAAAACAAAAGATTAATGGGAAGGTCAAAACAAATATTCACTCAATAGTCCCTTGGATGGATTAAGTACAAAAATCAATTTTGGGAGCTACTTTCAAATTATGTATAATTTGTAATTCTACAAGATACAATATTAAAAATATTTATTATATGGGATTTGAAATATCAACATGCAACAATACCATCATCATGTCTACAACGTATGAAGTAAAATTTCAATTGGAAAATAAATTGATTTTATGATGATAAATATTCATTTGAATTTTTGAAGACCCGGAAAATGATATAGTATTTTAAAAAATTGAATGTATGAAACCTTGTATTTATTATGTTTCCTTGGTTAAAACCCAGAATAGTCTAGGGATTGACTCGAATAATTAATTAAAATACATTGGTGATTAATCTTTGCATCCCATCAGGCATGTGTATGACATAAAATCATTATCCAAGTTGTACTCACTGATATATCTGATATTTGGAAGATGATTTGAATATCATTTCACTAAATAAATATTTTATTTCAATATTATATGTCATACATCAAATAAAATATCACAAATTTATCCCCTGAAAATTTTCAAGTTACAAGCACATCTTCTTTATTGGATGATGAGATTTTATCATCCTTGGAATATATATATCAATAACCTAACCTCCCACCTATCCTAGATCATTTCCATTTTTATCCCATTTACTCCCACATAGATATACAAGAAGAGGTGGTGGAAGAGAAACATGAATAATTAGATTAATAGACCTCAGATGTGGTCCTCCAGCATTCAAGTAAAGAGTCAATAAAACTTTCAATGAAATCCAAAATATAATTTTTGGCACTGAGGAGGATCCTAGATCGATGTTGATTATAATAGACATTCACCTTAAGGATCTGGTAATTTAAACATATTTTCTTAACAATCACCAAGACTTGTTTTCTTGGAATTATTATTAAATTTCTGGACTTGATACCAATGTGGCTACACTTCAAATAGGTTTTCCATGAGAAAACCATGGTTAACATAAGATAGTCTAAATGACACCTATGAACCATGATACCAATTTTGAAGCTGAATTTGATAAGACATTGAAAGAAAACATCATTTAGGATGTTTATTACCTGATCTACCTCACCAATATAGTTCCATTCTATATGTGCATCTATAATCCATTTTTTGGAATGTCTATCATGTTCTACATAAATGATTTTGTAGAAAATTTTTGGAAATATTTTGACCATACATTCTCATATCAAGACTATTATCAGTAATCAACAATAACACAGCCTAAAACTAAAACCTTTGTTGTGTTCAATTGTTTTTATTTCAGGTGAGTTTATTGACTTTTAATTATTCCCTAATGACATAAATGTCAATCATGAGAATAATAATATAATTCATGACTTGTTTCCACAATAAAACATTAAATATTTTATAAAACTAAAAGGCTTACATTCCTAAAATCGACAAAAGACAGAAAATCTTGATTTCATGTTATTTACCTAAATCATTTTGATCAAAAAAATGGTTATATATAAACTAGAATATGACTATTAACAAGAGTTTGGTCATCTCAATAAGTACATACACATTCCACAAGTGTTAATTCTTACTATTGATTGAATTAATCTCATCATACATGTGAAATCAATAATTAGATATTTGTGTGCCTCCCATAAAAATAAAAATGTAGCTAAATATGAAAATAGTCTAAATTATCTCATAAGAACTAAGATTGATACAAATAATGATTATCCCTCTATCGATAATTAATATCATTCATTAATATTCATGGTTCAGAAATTAAGGAACTACATATTACATTATTAATCCATTATGTCCCTGAGATGACCCACATAAGTTCATCCTAAAACATCCTATGTTGAATGAACATTTGGAATAGATGGAGGACATCATATAGTATTTAGATAACATATTTATACCATTTCATGAAATTAATGTAATTATTAAGAAGAGTCATTCATAGAGAACCATTTTTTTGAATAAATCAATATGAATATGAAATTGTCGGACAATGAAATATTATTTCTCCAAGGGTACCTCATAACATTGGATATTAATTTTTTTTGTGCATCTAGTTTCCAGCTAGAAATGTGGATTTAAAGATCTAGGATTAACAATGTAATATTTGGAGTCATTATTGATTATCCAACAAAGGTTTTACGTCATTATTTAAGAATTGTTTTTGAATTATTCAAAAAAAAATGTGGCAGAAAACTGATAGATCATTGTAGTATATCAACTCAAATTGTAAAAATTAGTGACCAATATCAACATCAAAGGTTACTAATATCTAGTTTTCAAGAAGGTCTATAGTGATGCTCTATCATAAAATAAAATATAATTTCCACAGTTGATTGTATTCAAAGTATGATAAAAGAATTCCCCTTAGAGCCAACATTGTGTCACATACCACATTCATAGAATGCTTATGCAGATACATGGGAAAATTTATCGATATATTTTAACCATCTAGATAGAGATGAAATAGTCATTTGTATTGCATATCATATAATTGTATCAACATTTTCTTAGGGTTTCATAGAAGAGATCAATGTGCACAATTCTAACATTGAACCATATATTCCTATGAATAGCTAGATGAACTCATCATGGAATAATTCCAAAGTGGATGTACTCTGGAATAAGAGTCCTAGAGATAGAAAATACAATGTCGAGTAGTAAAAAACATCATATATTACAACCATGGTCATTCGAAGACCCATTACAAATGTGTCTTGAAAGAAATTCCCGTTAGATGCATCGATGGAAATGAGAAAATCTCTATTATGTGATAATTCCATTCCAGTTCGTGGGGATTCAATCCATTAAGGAGTAATATTTCTCACCAAATATGATTTATTGTATATTTAGGGCCTCTCTTGACACATAATTGTACCAAATTATCAAAAAGTGTCATCCCTATCATGTGTATTCCAATTTCATCCATTAACCATCAAATTTGGCACAAACTACTATATATTCATAGTCAACCATCATTTGGGGAATGGATGTTGATGGAATATAACCTACCAAAAAAGATAATATTTTTAAGTATATTATCATTAGTACCAACATATTAACCAAATGTGCTGAAGAAATACACCTCAAAGTAGTTGGGAGAAAATCGTTATCGATTTACAGAATTCTCACAACATCCTATGATTTGGAATACCTTATAAAATACTTATGAACAATGGAACAGACCTATATTTTTTAAAAATTAATGATTCATTAAAAAAAATTCCATAAATTAATCAATTATGTAGTGGAAAATGGATATAAATATTCGTTAAAAAACACTATTGGAATTATATTGTAAATAAATGGAAAAGGAAAAGAAATCTCATCTTGAAAAAAAATATACATGACTTGTGGGACTACCATACCAGAACATTTTTTGCTACGCATGTTACCTCATATTCGTCGTTGTCTGAAAAAAATACAATTATTCCATATCAAGGTAGATTAATTCAATTAATAATTCCATATATGATAAATTTTCCATAGATGACAAGTTCCTTTTGATTTGGTATGAATTAGAATTACTGGATGAGAACTACAACATAACCTACACCTTTTATAGGTTCACAAAAACTGAATAGCTATTGATTTGAAAAAAGGTTCAAATTTTCTCATTCTGTCATAGGTAAATAATTTTGGTCCATATGACCCCAATTATACCTTATAAGAAACATATTTTATGATCATCATCGATGGAGAGCATACCATGCCCATGAAAATGAAAAATTTCTCAAAACAAATTCATGTGATTAATAAAATATGTTCCTATTAATATAAACATAAACAATATGAAACCAAATTCATTCCTAAATGTTGTCAAACTATATTTAAATCATAATTATCACTTGAAATTAAACTGCACCTAACAGTACTTATGGAAAATCCTTTAAAATCATGGCATATATATTCATATTAAAAAGAAGTAAAATTGTACGAAAATATCTTAAGCCCGTGATTTTAAAAAGTAGTCTTCCCCTGTGAACAAATAATATTATTACCTCATGAAAATCCTTGGAATACACATTTTATTATTATGGGTGGATCATATTATGATAATATATTCTAAACGTCTTGTAAACTTTTAATACATAAGCTGTAAGTCACTTATTTTCACTCCTTTTGTGGAACCTGGTTCCATACCACTTGATGATAAGATTATTATAATTTTGAGGACTATATGTGTTTATATTATAGTTCCCAAAAGATAAATAACGAAATTTGGTTCCACCATTTTTTGCATAGCTAAACAAAAATGTCACTCCATTCCTTCTTGATGAGTCGGATTTTTTTATCAAACTATCTCAACAACAACTTAAGGCTTGATTATAGTTTGCAAAGGATATATTATGATTCCTTGAACTCCTCCAATATGATAATACAAAAATTCTAAACTCATGTATTATCATAATCACAAATTATTGATTCCATTTCATTCATTCATGTAATATTCATTCTAGTTTTTAACAATGACACTCTATACTATATAGTATTATTCAACCACATCATCATATTTCTATGAGTTTCCCCATTAGAAAAGGAAAAACATAAAAATTCTATCAATCTCATTATAATAATCGATCATGTTGTCCTGGAAATGATGGTATTCCCTCCTTGAAAGGTTTGGTAACTTACTGTTCCTAACACAGTGACCTTAATCATTGATTACTCTATTCAAGATGTGTTTGTCCAATGAAAATATTCACACCTCCTATTCATTTGGTAATAGAACTCCATGAAACATTATTATAAACCTTCATCGGTAACTTCCCTTAAATATGAAATTAAATCACCTGTTATGATGGCCTTCGTGGAAGGGATCCACAATTACTAGTTTTTGTCCAATTATACACCTATATTTCAGATGTATGTGTGTATTGATAATAATATCCATGAGACACAGAGTTATTACTATATTCATTGGAATAGAATAATCTATAAAAAATGAGTCAATATTTGTTTTTAGGATACATATCCAAAAGGGAATGTCCCCGGTAGGTTCCCGTTCCACTAGTAAATCCATGCTCAAAAAAGTAAATTCACCTCCATGAATATGCAGTAGACTTATGTTGGAATCTTTTTCAAAACTAGATGTGGAAATATTATCATCTCAATGAGATATGTAGAGTCACATGGATCATATATTCTAGCTCTGCCAAACTATGAGAAAAAATCCTTTCCATGCACAAGAATGTGATTAATGTTGGGAGTCATTCTTCATAACTGCATTCGACTTGATTTCTATCACCACATGAAACATAGTCCCATACTAATCTCATATCCATGGTCATGTTTAAAATTATTCCTTCACTATATAAATTATATTTATGTTAATGTAATATTCAAATAATTCTTTTCCAATTCCTTCATAAACATTTCCTTCTTAAAAACGAACCTTACTTTCTTAGGAAAGTCATCAGGCCTTGCAAATTTTGGATAATCATAAGATCCCTTTTAAAAATCGACAATACGTTTTTTCATCATTGATGTAATGGTGCATTCCAGTCATTGGGAGTGGAAAAAAATATTTTAATTACGTAATAAGATTATAAAAGTTGACCCTTGGTAGTATCTTGATGAATAGTGCACACAAAACAAGGGTGCCAATTTTTAATGTTTTTATGAAAACAGTTGGATTTAAATAATTTTGAATGATATGTAATATATAAAAATATTGAATTAATATATTTTAGATACGTGAGAATGATGGTGATCTGAGCTAGTTTGGATATACCTAGTGCTCTATTATTATAGTTTACAAATTTGTCCCCCTTTTTCCTTAGTCCAGTTTGAGATATATTCTTTTACCGAGTCCTCTCTCAACCATGAAAAAATGGTTGTGATGAGAATATTTCTTATCCAATACATTAGATTTTCCAATCCTTATTTAAATGTTTGAAGTATTGTATATGGTTTTTTTTGGTTCATTAGGGAAATACATAACTAGTAATTTGTTGTTCCATAATAAACCCAATAATCAACATGCAATCATAAACACGTACCGAATAAAAATGAGCACTGACCACCCAACTGTAATATTTTCCCCAGTATACATATTAGAATTTGGTGGAGGGAGATGCGATCATCGACCAAGTAATATAAATTTAGAGAATTAAAACATAACACAACTGCATTTGGAATTTAAAACTAAAATTATAATTATAATAAAATTATTAAAGTAGAATGGATCTTATTAAATTTAAGCACAAGAACACAAGAAATAACATCGGTCCAACCTCCTCCTTCATGATAACTCTATGATACTACCCATACATTGATGGGGAATTTGAGATGATGTGGGAGATGGGAGAAATTAAAACAAAACAAAATAAATAAATAAATCTAAATAAAGCAGTTGTCTAATGCATCCCTCTTCAGCCGATTGGGGGAAGTTTGGACGGAATATAATGCCATGAGTGGTGGGATCTCCTCTAATATTATAAGAATATTTTTTCCTTCGAAAATTGGTGCATTTTATCTCCATTTAATGATCTAATAATTCCTTTCTACCTCAATAAATGATATTCAATTTTTCTGTTTCCGTCCATCCTGAAAATGTCATAGTATTTGGATGCATGGTGGGGGAGTTATGGCCTTGTTAGACAAATCATTTATTCTATCCAGGCAGACTCTCCACATTTAATATATAACATATTAATTACCTTGAAAATGGCCTCTTCAAGAATTAGATGATTTATGAACAATGTTTATAATTGTCCTGGGAAGAGTCTATCCAAATTTCAGTTTTCAATTCCACATCATTTACGAGTTATGATTTTAATATTTGAGTAATCATTTGTTGGATGACATTTCATAGAAGCATTCTTAAATTGACTTCATTCAACAAATATAAAAATGGATTCCAAAATCCATGAAATTAATTGTTTGAACTCTCCATTGAGTTGTCATTCTTATACAAGTGTAATCCCATAAATTTGATTAGTATAAGACGAGATGTTCTTCCATTACTGTGGTGGGGTCCATGCTGTCATCCTAGAAAAATCTTGAAATTAACTTTTTTTAGGCCACTAGATGCTCGAATCAGTCCTTGGTCCAAAAGTGAAAAACAATGGAAATAAATAAAGGATTCTAAAAAATTAATTCAATTTTGAATTATAATTTTAATTATATGACCAAAATACCCTTGATGTTATATTTTTAAAAAAATAATGATTTATGAAAAATTCCCTTTCTAGCCCCGAAATCTCCAAAAATATTAAAATCATGAAAATAAGCTCAAATTGAAAAATTTTATGTGATTAAATCATTGAAAATCATATCGTAAAATAATAAAAATATTAGTTATATCAATTACCCTCACTAGAACCATGCTTTTAATTATGCATGAATTCTCAACATTGAAAATATGTGGGCACCAATGTGGAAAATATTTCAATTTCAAAGTAGTAAATAAAAAAAAATTAAATATAAAATCAAATTTTCAAATTCCACATAAAATCTCAATTTCATTTTCAAATTTTTGATGAAAAAATCCACTCATGCATTTTACATTTAATTTTTGAAATATGATGGGACTTATAAATTCATTCATTAGTGGTTTTCAGTTCATTATTATTAAACATTCCATATTATTATTTACCTCACGTGAATCTACTCATTCATCTCGAATTATACAATTCTAGTGGAGTTATTCTCATATCATGAGAACAATATCCTTACCCATACGTTTGTAAATGAACAAATTTCTTTAATTTATAATGTCAAAAAGTACATAAATTCATAAGGTATTTTAAAAAAGGTTCAATGTACTGTAGGGCATAATGATGGTGGGAAAATGATAAAAAAATTGATGCAAAAAAGAAGAGTTTGGACTCTTATGTACAGTGAATGATTAATTCAAGTGAAAACACATGAAGTTATTCTCTAAATCCCCCATGAAAATGTACAAATCTAACACCACTCCCTCTTATTAATTGGAACATGATCCAAATAATGATTATAATGAAATATATAATCCATTTTCTACTTTCTACACCAAATATTCTGAAATGCACAACATTATTTTCAATTTATTTAATTATTTCCATGGAGGATGAGCTAAAAATTGAATACAATTAATGAATGAAAAGTAGAGCGTTTTATTTTTTAGAGGGGAATGAGTCATCGAATAGATTACTATGATTAATTCAAGTTCAAGTCCATTTTTATAAATTTTTAGGGTAAATGGATGAAACAGATAATGAAAAATGAAATGATGACACTTTCTGAATTATTTTATACTCTATTTCCTAAAATATCGACACACACATCACACCACCCATAAATGATACACATCCAAATGAAAATACATGAAATTCCCTTCCACCACACTCAAACATGAAATATCCAAGAAGCAAATACTAAATGTGAGGGTAGGTATTGAAAAATTGGCATGTAATGGGGCTTAAACCTATAAGGAAATTTATGGATTCAATGGGATAATGAAGGATAAATGTAAGGGTGGTTATTAAGAAAATATGTGGCCAGTCCAAGTAGTGACTCAATTATTTTAATAGTGTTTTTTCATAGTTATAGCTTTAAGATGTTTCAATACATGTTCTTGTTGGTGACCTCTCCCAAGATCACTTAAAAATTATGCTCAAGATTATACAGGGAATATTTTCTCTATAAATCCACAAAATGAATGGGAATTATTATTTTGAAAAATCTCTCATGGAATGATTAATAATAATATATAAATTCACCTGAATATAATAAATTCAAACCATAAAATATAGTAGGGAAATATCATTTGCATGAATAATATATTTCCCTGAAATCTTCGGACATTATTTCAATATCCATACTTCATTTTAATCATCCAATTCTCCATTTTACTCATTAAATTTCATTAAAATTGAAATCTAAAACATGAAATCATAGGATTCTAGAAAAACACATGCCTCCTAGATAAGTCAAGGAAAATATGAGTTATAGTGGGGGAATTTAATTTCAAATTAATTCACAAATAATAAATTCATGGGAAAAATATAGGGAATTCAAATGAAATTGAATATAAAAGAAAAATCTCTTTAGAAATGATGCTACAGTTAGGTGATGCATATCGTGTTTCTGCAGTTATATTTTGATTCACCTTCACAACATGTGTTCTTTTATGTATCTTTATTTTTCAGCCTTGAATAGTTGAACTAAGATATTAAAATTAAAAAAATGATAATGTAGGCATGTTCAACCAAGCTAGAATTGGCCGAGGGTAAGGGTGGAGTATGGGAATAATACAGGTTGACTTTCTAACGATCTTTTGTAGAATATAGTTTAGTCAACTCAAAAATTTATTAATTTTTTTTGAAAAATAATTACAAATAATAGAATCAAAGAATCTAACCCCACACTTAATTGATGTAGTTTACCCAGTTAATTTAAAACAAATTATGTAATAATGTATGCTTTTCATCATGTGTAAAGGAATGATATAATATGGTGGGTATTTATTGGTATTCAGGGTAAAAGAGTGCAATATCCTCCACGGGTTCTTGAGGTATCATCCCACAAAACTTTTTTATCCACTACACATTGACAATGAATGGGTGTTCTTCTACTTACTTTTTTTATATACACAACACCAAGGTGATATACATGAATAACATTAAAGGCACCTTCTCTACTAGTTCAATGTTTACCTAGCATTATATTATGTCTCGGTTCGTATAGAAATACTTGATCTCTAGGGTTGAAAGATCTTTGTGGAATGATCTTCTCATGGGCCATATTTGTTGTCTCTTTATATACCATTGCATTCTCGATATATTCCCTCCTTATTTCATCTACCTCCATCAAAAAAAATATTCTCTCTTTCCCAGAATTATCAAGGACCAAATTTAACTCTCTGACTACCCAGAAGGATTTCTGATCCTATTCCACAGGATGGTGGAAACTCATTCCATAAATCAATATATAGGGTATCATCACTATGTGAGTCTTGTAGGTTGTTATGTATGCCCAAAAATTATCATTTAACCATTGTCCCCAATCATTCTTAATAGGCTAAACATCCTTTTCCAGAATTCCATTGATTTCATTATTGGAGGCTTCTACTAGGCCATTTCTCTAGGGATTTTATAATGTTGATTTTTTGTGATGTACCTCATAATTTATCTACAATGATTCAATTTTCTTATTTAATAAATGTGCTTCATGTTGAGTGATGATTCCTCATGGAACTCCAAATCTATATAATATGTTAACCATAAGAAAAACACAAACAATTTAGGCATTGTCAGTTTTGTTCTCTTTTTCTTCCACCCATTTTAAAACATAATACATAGCTAAAAGAATATATGAATTTCCAAAAGACAATGTAAATAGTATAATAACGTTTATTCCCCACACATCAAAAATTTCACAAAATGTTACTGTTTTTGAGGAATTTAATGTCATTTGGATATGTTAGCGGAAAAATATCATTTTTTACATCTTTTACAAAATTCCTATTGATCCTTGAATAAGGTGGACCAATAGAGTCCTAATTCTAAATCATTCTAGGCTTTAATATATTATCCATAGTGGCCTACACATGATTATTAATGAGAAAATTCAAACATTGATTCAATTTCACTCTTTGGTAAGCATCTTTTTATGACCATATAATAGAAACTTTTCCACAAATATGGATCTCCCAAAATATAAAATCATGATTCAGATTTAAGCTTATGTTGTTGATGATAGTTTATGTGAGTGGGTACCTGATATGTAACCAAATAGTTGACAAAATTGACATGCCATGTAACTTCGACATTGATGTCTTAGAGTTGTTCTCCAAGAATCTCATCATTATGTGGGTTCTAGTTTGGTATTTATACCATAGAGGAGTGGGGTAGTCGACATAGATGATCACCATCCTAATTTTATGTCCCCCTCTTATCTTTGACATCCACATTGAAATCTTGTAAGAGTATCATCAATCTCACTAACCTTGATATCACATATTCTTTTTCATTAAATACGTGAGTGTTGCATGATCAGAAAAAACAACAACATTAGTGACAAGAAGATATGATAACAATTTATCTAGTTAAAATATGACTGCAATGAAATCCTTCTTGGTCATTATGTAATTTCTTTGTGTGATAACCAAGGTCCTAGATTCATATGATATCAGTTGTGGATTTTTGTCAATTCTTTGTGATATATCTGATCTCAACACTTGGTTGGATTCATAGCAAAGATACTCAAAAGTGTAATCCCAATAATATGGCTTCATTTCTAGTGGGATGATAAACCCTCTCTTCAATTCATCAAATAATATCCATTATGGAAAATAAAAATTAAAGTAAGGATACTTTAAAAGTATTATATATTGGGAGAGAGATCATAATAAAATCCTTGAAAACTCTTTTGTAAAATCATGCATTCCCTAAAAAGGATCTGACATGTTTTACAAAAGTTGGATATGGTAAAGAATTTATTAATTAAGATTTTGATTTATCAACCCCAATCCAATTTTTTTATATTATGTGCCCCAATAATATTCACCTTTCATCACTGAAATGAAATTTTTTAAAATGTAAATCATGGTTCTTTTCAATGCAGGTTTTTGAAATGTTTTTCTAATTTTCCCAAGAAATGAAAAAATGAATATTCTAAAACATTGAAATACTCAAGAAATACATCTTATAATTCCTCAATATGGTTTGAGAAAATAATCAATTTAGTCTATGAAAATGTTCCTAGTTCACTGAATATCCCAAATCACATCCTTTTATAGGAAAATGTTCCAATAAGATAGGTGAACGTCGTCTTCTCCTGGAATTCTTGTGCGATGGGTACCTAGAAATATTCTAAGAATCCATCTAAAAAACTGTAAGGAGTTTTTATAGAAATCCATTAAACCATAAAGTCGATGAATGGAATATGAATTACTTCATTTCTAGTAACATGATTTAAATTTGTGTAATCTATATACACACTCCAGCTGTTTCTATGGTCATGGAGATCAATTTATTTTTTTCATTTCTATAAATGGTTAGGACTGTTTTTTTGGGACTACTTGAATTGGGCTGACCCACTGAGAATCAGATATTAGGTAAATGATGTCAGCTGCTAGGAATTTCACTATCTCATTCTTAAAAACCTCAAATATAGTGGGATTTAGTCTTCCATGAGGTTGTCTAATAGTTCTGGAATCAATTTTTAAAATTACCCTATGAGGACAGGCCGTGGGGTTGATTTTGGGGATATCACCTAAACTCAATCATATAACATTGACCTTTCCTTTGAAAAGGTAAATTAGAGTTTGTTCATGTGAATAAGATAGGTTATTTTCATTTATTACCTACAATTTATCACCTTTAATTAGATAAGTGTACTTCAAGTCACATGGAAATGGCTTAAGATCGTGAATGGGGTTGTTGAAGGAATTATATTGCATATAGGTTTTATACTTATTAGGCTTCATTCTCTGGTATAATCTCACCTTGTTTTAAAAAATCATTGAAAAATACATATTTTACCCCTTCCTCTATCATTTGATTATAATTTTAACGTTCTTGGGAATCATGTCATTCAAATGAAAAATGATCTTCTACTGACAATACGCCATGAATCATACCCGAGTCTTTAATTGGTTCCATAACATCATCAACGGAGATTGCATAATGTGATTGATTACTGGAAGGATATTTCATTGTATCTTGAATGTTGAAGATAAATTTAATAGCTCCAAGATCCATGGTGAGTGTCCCTTCATGGAGGTTAACGATCCTCCTTACTAGTTTACGAAAGGGTCTCCCTTGGATAATGGGAGATTGGGAAGGTGCTCGATTATACTCCATGGTAAGGACATAAAAGTCCATTGGAATGATTAATTATATCACTCCCATGGTTACATATTCAACAAATCTAGATGGAATAATGGGTGATCTATTTTCTATAAGTACTGACACTCGAGTCAGGTTTAGTTCTCTAATATGCAATGATGAAAACACTGAGTGAGGAATAACATTTATGGAAGCTCCAAGATCACAAAACGCATTAATAAATTTTGAGGAACTAATAGTCTAGGGAATAGATAATGTCCCTAGATCATTACATTTTTGTGGTATCGATGGTTTGATTAGTGATGAGACACTTATTCTTATGTTGATTCATTAATATCTATTCAGCCTGATTCTTTTATTACACAACTCCTTCAGAAATGTTCATACATAAGAATTTGTCATAATAACTCAAGTAATGGGATGATGATATTTAAATTAGGGAATGTTTCCATTATTTCCCATTGTATTCGTTCTTCTTCAACCTTCATTGATTCATCTAATTTTGATGTGAATGGTTCTCAGATATCCTTTTTTCCCTATGTTGTTTTTGTAACGGTGTTTCTAGTCATTCCTTCCGAAACCACATTATTTCTCACTTTTTGTTATGAGTTCCATCCTCTGGATGGATGGGTTTAGTTTTATGTGGTTTCATAGAAACATCATCCTCAGATTGTGTTCGTGTCGTGAGATCCTTCCCGCTTCTGGTGGTGATTTCACCAACATTATCCGTTGGATTTGGAACTTTTTGTGTAGGTAGATTACCACGGTTGTTGGTTAGAACATCCATTCAGCTTTCAAATTGATCAGTTAGATAATCAATTTTATTATCCATTTATGAAACATTCATCTTCACTTTTATATCATTATTTTTTTGTGAACATATTGATGGTTTCTCATAAAACTCTTATTGGAATGGTGGTGGTTTGAAAGATTATTATTGATGGTGGGACTGCTTGGAAGGTTTTTTGAATGATGTCGTGTTCTGATATTGTTTTTGAAATGGTGCATTGTCTTGATTTTGTTAAAATCCATTCCCAGGTTAGGTTTGCGGTAGGAATTGACATTGCTGATAGGCTTCATCACAAAATTCTATCTCTGGAACTTATGGACATTGATTAGTGTAATGATAATTAGAAGAGTATAAACCACATACCTCACCTGAGCCCTCTTGTTCCTTCACATGGTTCACAAAGATGTGTCTCATAATAATAGTCATTTTCATTAGCGTTGATTCAAGTAAGGGTGAAGAAGAAACAAATGTCTTTACCTGTTGTACGCCTATGGAGATCGTACCTCTGGTTCCAAACTGCTTTGTGCATTGTTCAATATTTATATTCATTCCATAGGCATGTCCTGGTGACTTTTTAATCAATGCTCCTCCAGATGAAACATATCGAACGATTCAATAATTTTCAAGAAATCCTTTATAGTAGAAATAAACGAAATGGTGTTCCTCCATATTCTGATGTGGAAACCTGATACAAAGCTTCTTGAATAGCTTCTAGTACTCATAAAGTGTTTCACAGGTTGATTTTCGAATGGAATAGACCTTTTATCAGATATATGTGCTCCTTTATGCATGAAAAACATTCCAAAAATATCATTGAAGATTTTCCCAGTATTGGACATCTGATGGTTTTTTATTGAAAAACAATTCCATTTCTTCTCCCTCAAGTGAGAATGGGAATACCCTCATATTTAGATGTTCTTATGAAACATCTTGGGGTCTGCACCTAGAGCACAAATTTGTAAATTCCAGGATATTTTGATTGGGGTCTTTACCTACAAGACCAGGGAAATTAGGATGAATTTGATTCATGTTGAAGCACAACTCAAAATCATTTTTTTAATGCAGGGATTGAATGTTGATTTTGTAAGTTAGTGAATTGTGGTGTGGAATGATCAAATCATGTTTGGTTAGATTCCTAACCATTATTACAGGTTCAAAGTATTTACTATCTCTAGAATCCATGATACTGATTTCATCGAAGTCTGTTTGAATTTTTTTCTCAGTTTGGTTATTGTGAAATCAATTTTGGGATGAATTTATTATAAACTATTGTTTGATATACAGTTCATTCAAACAGGAAATTGTTTTAAATTATATTGTGGCCCTGACTCCTAGAAACCGACGCCAAGTTTGACGCACGCCAATCATAGGCCAAGGGAAAAAATTATTTTAATTACCTATGTATAATATTTAATTTGATCCTAGGTTGTCTCATGAAGAGGTGTTCAAATAAAATATAGTTGACACTTCTTAATGGTTTTATGAAAATAATTCATTCAAATTATATTTGAATGATGTGTATGAAATAAGAATATTGATTTGATCAGTTTTAGATAAATGGGAAAGATTGTGATCTGAGTGGGGGTGATTAGACCTACTGCTCTGCTATCATAGTTTCCAAATTTGTTCCCCTTCTTTCTTTTGTCCATTGGGAGAGAGAATTTTCTATCAAGTCCTCTCTCCCCCTTGGGAAAATGGGTGTGATGAGAATATTCCTTATCCCAAACCATTTATTTTTCTACCGTTCTTCCAATGATTGTATGATTGAATATGGTTTTCCCAAATAATTATAGAAGTCACAAACTAGTAATTGTTGTTCCCTAAGAAACCAATATTTCAAATAAAAGCATACACATGTGGTGACTACTACCAAACACTCACCACCAGGACCTAATCCATTCCACCATATAAATATTATAATTGGGTGTAGGGAGATGTGATAATCAACCAATGAAACATAAATTTATGGAATTAAAACCAAGAAAAAACGTATTTGTAATTTAAATATGAATTTATAGTTGTATCCAGATTATGAAAGAAGAAGGGTTCTTATTAAATTGAATCACAAGAACACAAGCAAGCACATCGATCTATCCTCTAATGCATCCCTTGCCAATTGATTAGAGGATGTTTGGAGAGAATAGAATGCTTGGAGAGGTGGGAGCTCATCTGTTTTTATACACGGATTGTCTCATTCACAAGTTGGAACGTTTTATCCCTAATTAATGGTCAAATGAATCCATTATCCCGTGATTAAATATCTTCAAAAAAAATTGTCCATCCAGACCAATAATTTCATTTAGTTAGATTCTTGGTGAGGGAGTTATGTCTTTTTTACTACAATAAATTATTCTGTCTAGGATGAATCTCTACATTAAACATAGCACGTATTAATGATCATGAAAATGGCCTCTCCACACGTTTGTTCCTACATGAATGATTTTTATAATTATTTGGTTCATACACCATCAATATTTCAGTTTAATCTTCCAACTCATGTTCGAGTTATGGTTTTTCTATTAATGTTTTATTTTTCTAGATGAAATTTCCTGAAAGATTCCTTCAATTGAATTCATTCAACAACAAACGTAATGGATTACAAGATCAATTAAATTTATTTTGTGAATTCTCCATTTATTCCTCTTTCAAACCCATGTGTAATAACATCAATTGGGGGATTGTTGACTGATATTTGATTCTGTTACTCTGGTGGGGTACACGTTGACCTCCTCGAAATATATTGAACATCATTGGTTTTTGAGGCAACTAGATGCTCAAATCAACCCCTTGTCTAGAAGTGAAAAATGAAGTAAATAGATCATGGATTTGAACTTAAATATAATCATTCAATTTGATATTATATTTTCCATGAAATGAGAAAAAATATCCTTGATGTGATAATCTGTCAAAAATTCAAATTTAGGAAACAATCTATTTTTAGCCAAACACATGCCAAAATATTAAAATCATGAAAATTAGCTGAAATTGAAAAATATTATGTGAATATATCAATGAAAATAATATAAAAAATAATGAAAATTTTATCTCTATGAGGGACACCATTTTTAACTTGCATACTATCACCATATATGGCCCTGCATAATGTGTTCCACAAATATGGTCTATAAACTAGAGGAATTATAATTCTCTAGATGAAAAAATATTATCTCCATATGATCAGACAATATTGTAATGTGATCTACAATTAAAACATATTCCACTGTCATCCCTTAAATTATTTATCCCATTCCCCTCCCCCATTTTTAGGGAGAACATTAACATAGCTTATAACATTACCCTTTATTCCTAGATGATGTCATATATTATATTGATGAATGACCATGAAAGAGAAGGTCCTTGATATGATACCATAAAAGGAACACACGAAAATCCTATTACATGATGTTAAAATTCATGTAAAAACCCATTTCCCATGATGTTAATCTATATGTTAACATCCCTATCATATCACATAAAACTTCATGTTGTTTTTTCCTCACATTGTAACTTCAATCTATAAATAATTTTATCCAAATTCATGTAATGATGGAATATGTAGTGACACATATATATGAATTCCTTGGTCTAGTTACAATTTAAAATACCCCTCCCTATATGTGGGTTTAACCCATAGATTAAATTTCAAATACATGAACTATATGTGTGTTTATTCTCACCCTTATGAAATTTATAATGGCTTTTAGACCCTTGAAACCATGCCTAGACATGAACAAAAAACCATCCCCCTTTATCTTGCATATGATCTATCACTATATATAACATCATCCACTCAGTTATGACCATCAATGTTCTTAATTGATTTTTCATTAACCAAATATTTTTTCCTTTCACAAATCACCATTCATGTTCTACTAATTATAAATCTATTTAATCTTCCTTTAGCTATCAATGATAAAATTCACAATATTTAAGGACACCATTATTTTAAATATTCCAAACATTCCCAAATGTGGATCTTCATAATGTGTTCCATAAATGTATCAAATAATCCAAATGAATCTTCATTCATTAGAGATAATGATTTTGTATCTATATTCCTTGATGATATCATATGTGGATAATGATTTTTGGATTTGGTACACATGCACTACCTGTATGTTATTCACATGACACCATATTTGATCAATTTATGCCAATGGTCAGGATTTTAGACATATATCACTTCCTTACACTAATGAATTGGTTATGCTTGAGGACATTCAGAAAATACCCTAAAAATGATTGATTTTTAGATAGTTAATTCACTATAAGATACCAATACATGAATTTCATATGGTAATAAACCTGTAACCATGTGTTTTATCAAAATCTAACATTTACTCTGAGATCTTATTCTTTATCTAATCTTGAACGGATCTTCTGATCCTATATTTTTATTCTAATTTATTTATGTAACTAGGTTTTTCTTAATTCAAATTTCAATGAGATACCTAGTTATTCCAAAATTATTTATTATATTCCAAGTAATCATATAAAATATATATCCTAATTATAGCATGGAATCCTGAAACATGTTACACTTACATGAATACAAATTACTGAGGAAAATTGATTCCCTACTTTCAAATAAAATTTATTTAGGATGATTCCTCCCTTGAAAAATACAGACTAAGATGCTTCCAACTACACATCTTGGATAAAAAACATATTTGTTAAATGAAACCACTTGGTCGGGGAAATCTCATATTTTCAAAAACACTCATTGACTATCAATGATAATAACACGTGACTTCGAAGGAAACATTTTTCCTTACATTGATAAATATGTGAAAATGTGGCTTTGTATAATTTGTTCCCCAAAAATAGCCTATCAGAAGAAGCATATTAATTAATAGGAGTGAATTATTCTATTAATGTATGACATGAATGTATCATAATCAAGTCTACATTTCAAACACATTCTACATACATTCTTTTCATACATTCCCCAGGTCATCCTCTCTATATTTTAGAGCCCAAATATTAGGGTTTATGACTTCTCAACGCTCATCCAAATGATATCAAATTTTTATTATCTTGGAATTATTTTCCATGTAATTCATGGTCAAAGACGTTGAACCGAATTCATCAACTATAGTGTTATATCTTTATAATCATTTAATTTTTAATTGGATAAGACATAATACATATCTTATGGAGAACAAGAAATGTACATCTATATAAAAATTAATTCATGAACATTGATTATGATTCACAATAGATTTAAGAAAATGATAGTCTAGTAACAGATGAGATATTAAGATTTTGGGTCCCATTAAGTTACCCTAGAAACCATAAAATAATTGTCTCTAGGTCTCTTGACAAATGAAAAAATTAAAGCACAACAAAAATATGTTAATTTTTTTAATTTAGATATTCAAAAACACTGAAAGAAGATAATTCCATATATAGAAAAAGCCAATTCAGATGTAATAGTGATTGTCATTATACCTATTCATAATCATGAGAAATTCCAAAATAACAAACAAGTATAGTACATTGACTGAAATTTTCATTATTATTGGTTATTATTTTACTCGACCATCAAATGATTAGATATTTCTTTATTTTAGTATTCTGAAACACTATAAGAAGATATAAAGTTATTGGATGAAAAAAACATAAATTTAATTTAGAACAACCATGGTTTCATTCATTAGGAAATTTTTATAAACAGTTTCCTACCAATAAGAAATTACCTATATTATTATAACACCCACTTAATGAATTCATAGAGTTGAATAATTACTTAATCAAAGTATATTACCAGTCATTGTAGACCAGGTAACATTTAAGCCTATATTTCTCCATCATCCCAAAGTCTATAAACCTTGTCATTTGCATCTATCCAAGCATTATCTGCCTCTTAAACCCACTAATTCTCTCTATTAGTCACTAATTTTAAACAATATAGTTCTTTATTATTCAAATTTATTTCTTAATGGATTCATTATTTTGGAACCCTTTGATATAATGCTAATATTTGGTTTTCAGCAGCTAATCCAACTTGTTTATAGTACTCATCATGGATGATATTTATTGTTACAACAAAATGGGGCATAGATTCTATATTCGTGAGATGGTATTGTTGTGTGCACTCCCTCTCTTGGATGGAATCAACCACCTTAACAATGATATGTATTTCAGGGTAGTAAATCCCAATAAACTATGAATAGAGAACATGTGATATAGCTTTGGAGATTTAATGGGTAGATTTTACTAGGGAATTTGAGAAATGTGCTTTTACATATACCTCCATAAAATTTTCTGGGATAAATGAATATTATTAAGGAGTTCCATGTCTATGTTGGAATTAATTTTAGACAAAAGAACATATTAAGTATCTTGGTCAATGAGAGGTAGTATATCATAAACATTCTCAAAATCAGTAGTCTCTATAGCAGTCGAATTACAATTTTTAGAAGTTTAAATAACAAAAAATCTCTTATACTGATTAAATTTCTTCTAAATTGGGTATTTTTAAATCCATATCTATTAAGGATGAAGATTCTGTTGTCCAAAATTTGAGAGAGTCACCTCCAACCATTGGGGTACTATATTCCTCGGTATTCATCACCACAATGGAAGGCATGATAGGTTACACATATCAAACATGATTCTTGTACTTGAGACTATCATTATAGGGAAGTTCACACAATAATCAAATTTTCAATTATATATTTATCCTCAAATTGGTAACTCAAAAAAATTGATCCCACAATAATTAACATTAGTGAAATCAATGAGACACTCAGGCTTAGTCCTATATTTCCCTAAGCAACAACATCCTCTAAATTCCTACCTTTAAGAGGAATGAAATAAATTATTATTAAGGATTATTCAATTCTTTACAACTTCTTCCAATGAGTAAAAAGGTGCTTTTTTCTGAAGGAATTGACACCTCATAGATCAAAATCTCTATATTTTCACTAACTAGGCTCAAATAAATAACTGATCCAGACTTCCATTGTACATAATTCTCTCATGTAGTTGAAAATTATTATTTTTTTAATCGATAAAATAATCCACATAAAAAACTCAAAAAACTGGTGGGTCATAAATCATGATAATTAGGTGGGATTGTATAACATTCAGTTGCTTTCCAAATTCGTATTTGAATTTCTTAAATCCTCACCTACATTTTCTTCATGATCTACCATGATGATTTTCTTGCTAGAACATGTAGGACCCCGGGACACCCTGATAGGGGAGGGGTGAATCAGGTTGACAACCTTTTCTTCTTAATGTTTTGGATCTAGTTCCCACATTGGTATGAACTCGTTAAACCTGTATGATGGATATGATTAGTAATGAAACATTTACATGCAGAGAGATGAAACAACTATTCTTACTTGGTTCACCACTAAGGGATACGTCCAAGGAGCATACGCCTACAGTTTTTCGGTCATACCAAAATCCACTATGCTTCACTAGCTATAGATTACAAAGGTTCGGCCATAGTCACCATATCCCAGGCTCACTTCCTTTACAAAAGTTCAGGGATAGCTCACTACGTCCCTCGGGTCACTCTCGTTGACTCCCCCTGGCTCACTACTGTTGGTGAAGTCCCACGCAGTTCATAGACGTGAAGGACTCTTCAATAGATAGACATGATGTTCTTTTTCTCCTGTTCAGCATGAGACTTTTCTTGCATCAGGGTTTAGAGTTGATTCTCTTTTCAGTTCAATACTTCTTCTTTAGTGAAATTAATGAATGCACTAGATCCCCTTCATTTCATTTTCCTGGATCACAGTCACTTATGTGATTTGTCAATAAATGATTCTCATCTTACTTGGCATTGAGAGAATCAGTTCATCATGTATGCATGGAATCTTGCATATATCATTTAGATTTCTTCTTCAATATCACATTGCACCGAAAGAATCGGGAAATATTTCGGCTTTCGTGCAGCTCCAAAAATACCGGCGGGATTTAGAAGTACCTGGAGTTCTTCTCCAAGCCCGGCGCGCAAGTCTCAATACAGTGTGAAAGTCTTCGGCGTGAAGGTCCAAACTGGCATGCAGGTCTGACAAAACCACCTACGCGACACTGCCTTCCTCAACTCTTATCTTGGGTGACTCACTTCCTTTCTCACCCAAACCGCCTTGGGCGCTCATCCAACAACCGGCGTGCAACTTCAAATATTGGTGCGCAAGTCCACCTCCGTGACCACACACAATACTTGTGTGACTTCCACACATGCACGAAGGGAGCTCTGATTTTTCTAAGTGTTGAACTCTGTGGGAAATGAGGAGGGGAGGTATAGTATTTATAGGAAATTTGACCACCCTGTGTGACAGTGCACAAGTCAACCATCGATGCGTAAGTCGCGGAGCACATCTCTCTTCCCCTGCTAGTCACATGCGCAACCAACATCCAAACATGCACAACCCTCTTTCCTTTGCCAAATTTTGATTTTCTGATCTCGAAAAACCATAGACGTGCAAGTTATCATGCTTCCAAGGCATCGGCGCACAAGTCTCTTCACGACGCGCAAGTCACCTTCATAACCTCACCAAAAATTGTGTGAACCTTATCCCTTTTCCATATATTGATGATCTGATCTTCAAAAGCATATGGCTCACAAGTTGTCTATCCTCCAAGACCTTGGCGCGCAAGTCCCTTTTCCAAAAAAACTTTTCTTTATTTGTGTATTTTCAGTCCCAAAAATTTGGCAAACACTGGGAAACATTTCCACCTTGTATCTGCTATTTTTTCGGCCCCTATATCATCCATTCCTTTGTCGATGTTCCATGAATAAGACATGGATCATTATCCACAATCCTTGAACTCGACATGCCACCATGGAATCTCCTTTTTCAACAAATTTTATGTCGTTTTTTTCTTTTTCAATAAGCACGGTCACCTCAAAAGAACTTCTTCTTGGTGATCTGTATCCTTCAGCAACTCTTCTTCTTTTATAAAAAACTCCACTATTGTGATATGTATTCTTTGAAGGAATAACTATAGCATAATAATCATATATGACAATGTGATCTGCATGGCTATCTTATAATTCCAATCCCCGCACGTCCATCTTCTTCATCAACTATCATGTTCTACTTCATGCAAACCATATGATTCAATTCATCAAGAAGTATCTTGCATGGTTCTCATGCAATCATGAGTAATTTCATGGTATTCATAAAAAACCCATGGTCCTCATGCAATAATGAGGAATTGCATGGTCTTCATCAAAACCCATGGTTCTCATGCAATAAGGAGGAATTTCATGGACTTCATCCAAAAACTCCATTCTTCTTTAATCATCCTCAGATGGATTACACATCACATTCTTCATTTTTCTAAACAATGAGTCACCTTTGACACATGTTCTTTGAACTTATGATCAGTACAACAATCGTCTAAATTTCCATTCCTCTATTTTATTGGAGTAATTCTTGATCTCCTTTATTTTTATCTTCATTGACAACTATTGAAAACAAATACAACCTTATATACAAAGTGGATCCAACATTAAGTATTATGTGGTGTAAGAGATGGTAATATTCATACATGGTCTATAATTAATGCCTTTATATTCCTATAATCCCTATGTGTTCTGTCTTCCATGACCACTTTGTCTATAAGAGAATCAATCCCAGAAATGGTCCCCCCCTCAATATATTCATGAGTATAAATGGGACATAGTTCACCCCTATAATCCTAAATGTTATGGGGGATTTCAGAAGAATAAGGATTAACGATTAGGGTAAGAGGATAAAGATATTTTATATAATTACTCATGCTCTATATATACTAGTAGGGGTTGTTTCCACCCAATCCACCATAATTTCTCACACACAACTACCAAATTGATCATAACATTGACGGAATTGATGGAGGTGTACATCTCTTCATGGTACAAACCAACATCCTTAGGATTTTCTCTGAATGTTTTATGTTTATTTGTAATAAAAATAAAATATAAAAGAAGATAAATTCCCTATTATTGAATAATTTTAAAGAATTAATTAATTGATACATTCTTTCATAATGTGCCATATTCTCTCAAATTGTATGAAAATGTAGAGAGGACATGGATAAATAATATAATGTGGACAACCATGTGGGTGAGGAAGGATCATGTCACTAAAAAACATTCATTGGGATTTTAGGTTCCACTCCCATTAGAGTTAGTCATTTACAATGTCCAATTGATAGTACGAAGGTATGTCACCGAGTTCATGTCAATTTATAAGATATACCACATTAGTTTCCTGTGATCCACTATAATTTTTTTCTTTCTCTACATTTTATATTCTATCAAAATATAATGTACTCATAATGAAAATATGAATTAATCATGAAGTAAATGAATGGAGGTATCAAGATATGGGATATAATCTTCCACCTATTTAGGGTGATCATTATGAGATATGATTTTAGGAAAATATATGATCCCACACCATGTCAAAATTATTTTATTTCATTGATGTAATTTCAGAATTCTATTAATATGTATGTAACTTCACTATGTATCCCACTCCCTCAAAGTCTATGTATTTCGATACATTTTTGGGATGTGCACTTTGAGATTTGGTTCAACAACTTGTTACATTGAGAAAAAATAGATTTTTGGGTTATTTTACCCATGATACTGAACATCATATAATAAATTTCGAAAAACATTGTTTATCTTGTTACAATCCCCTTAACATGACTACTAAACACCTTTTCATACTCCTAAACCTCTTCAAAATTAACTTATATGTGGACAATTAATAACATGTACAAAATTGTCCAGCTAACCATTTGGGTATGAGCGGATCCCAGATTTATCATATGACTTCAAAATAACAGGATTTACACATTTGGGTGGGAGTTCAATTCAGAATCCCATTTCATACCATGAAAATATCAACCAAATTTGGAAATAGAAAATCATATGATTTTATTGAGCTGTTATGTTAATCAATGTATGACACCTCTTTTAGACTTAATCGTGTTGATTCCCAAATCTAATGGTAAATATGCATAACAAATAAGTTTACAATCAATTCTCACAAACACAACTATAAAAACCCAGAATTATATAAATGAAATTTACCATCTTATATTTATTTCACATAGTATGAATATAATAAAATCACATAGAGGATAACATTTAATGTTTATAATTGATGAATGAATGATATAAGAGTTATTTCTAGCAGTTTAGTAACATATAACAATGGAATAACTAATTAAAATTTTGAACGATAATGGGATCTTTAGAAATAGTAATATGACAAATAAAATAAGAACTTCCCGAATAAAAGTATAAATAAATTTTGTGTGTCTTATAAATGGAAATATGATATATTTATTTATTTATATAAGGAACTAAATGTTTCAAAAATAAAAAATATGTTGTTTGTATTTTCGAAAGTCATTAATTTATAATTTTATTTTTATTATAAATATAATTAATTATATGAAATAAATTTTTTTAATTTTTTTCTAAAAATATTAATTTATTTTCAAATAATATTATGATATATTTTTACTTTAATTAATATTTCAATGTGTTATTAAATTAGATATAGTTTTAAAATTTCTATTTTTCAAATAAATGATTTTTTTTATTTACAATTTTCCTTATATAGAAACGTATTTTCATAAAATGGAGTCCATTTTTTGATTCTACATGTCAAAAAAAGTTGATGTTGAATATTTTTTTGAAATAGTTGAAATTTTGGTGAATAGTTAAATACAACAATTTACAATATATATACATTAAATGATACATACACTATTTCATGAGTCTCGAATGATTTACCCAAAATAATATTGAACATACAATAATTATTTAATATATTTATTGAACATTATCAATCTATTTTTATTCTTGTGTGAAAATAAAAAACTAATGTTTTATAAATCAAAAATACAACTTCCACTCCACTATAAATATCGCCCCTCGCCACCTTCTCTACTCAAAAAATTCAAGCATAGATAATTGAAAAATTTTCTACCCAATAATAATCATGATACCCTCTCCCACTTCCATGAGACATTGGAATCAAAAAAAATTGAAAACCAATACCCTTAAAGAGGATTAAAGTAGGAGAAATGAAGAGGTAGAAATCCTCATTCATTTTTTCATCCCGATTTCGTTTATTTTCTTATCCTACCTTCTCACATCCCATAACAATATAAATAATAACAATAATGAATTTAAAATAATGGAATAATGTTATTTCAATGGAAAATATAGCATCAAATCTATTCGCTTTTTCCATGTATATTATAGATGAAATGATCATCTGAGAGGTGTTGATTTACCTAATTTGTGGAAGATGTGCATTAGTTTTTCAATTAATACATCAATGCTAGTTACAAAAACCTAATAAAAGTTATAAAACATTTATTATACAAATTATAAGTAATTTATTTTTCGGTAAACATTATATATCCATGATACTAATAAATATGTCAAAATTAGTTCATGATGATCAAAAAAGCACCAAAATAATATAAACAATTACCATTAATGTTCTATCTAATGAGTCATAATAATATGATTAAAAAAACAATATATAATAAAATTTAATTGTTTAAATGTTCATTAATAACATATAATTTCAATTTTAGAGAATTATTCATGTTTTACATGATATTCTATATACATGTAAATGTTAATCGATCATGAAAACCATGGAATCAAACATTCCCCAATGACAAATGTGAATCACATAACTCATAAAAAGGGACATAAATGAACCTAATTTAATTATAATAAATAAAATATATTTTTAATAGGTTGTTAAATAATTTATTACCTAATTTAAGATCATTTTTTAGTTTATTAAGCCCAATTGAAAAACACTTTAATGCAAAAGGTAAGGGTTTCTTCTCAAACATCCATTTTCCTTCGGGTTATGCTTTATCAAAATTTACAGAAATTTGATTATAAATTATTTTTATATAATTCATATATATTATGCTTATTTTTTTCAAACTGATGTATCTATATATGTTTATCTTTTTCGGTAAATGCATGTATTACATGGTTCCCATATCAATTTATCATAATAAGAAAACAAAATTAAAGTGAACTTCTTGTTCTCTTACCCAATTTCAAGTACCATAAATAATTTATTTGAAGAAACAAATATTTTCTGAAAATCTATAATTTTTTCAGGAAATAAGAATTTAAGGTTTTGTACTAATAATTATGTCAAAAAAATGAATTTCCCACAAAATAACTATTCATTACAAAGTAAATTTTTTTATTTCAATAAATAAGTCTTTGATGAGTTTATTAATTTATTTTCATATGTTTAAACACATCTGTTGAATATTATGGTTTATTAATAACAATATCATGTTATAATCATCTAATTTTTTATTAAATGTTTTAGGATTAGTATGATTGTGGATGTGTTATCTGGATACCATTCACCATACAACTCTGAATTATAAGTGATAATGTTTACATATTAGGGAACGTTATTTACATTTCATATGTATTTATTTTTCATTTTTAACCTCATTCATATGAATAATTCATCAGACTTAATATGTTATGGATACCCCCTCGATGCATCTGTTATTCTTAAAAGGAAAAACTGATATGGGATTGGTAGATACCTTAACCATTATTTTCAGATGTCTTGGCTGAGGACTCAACAATGTGTTTTCATATGTGTGAAATTATTCAATACCTCATTATGACATTATTATTTAACATATCATTTTATTATTTTATTAATAGAATATAAATGGTGAATTTTATTGTGATTATTTATAAGGATTAATTTATTCAGATTTTATTCATAACATATTACACTCAAGAAAATCTTCAAATGGAATGTGTTTTAGTCATTAACCATGCCTCATTTTTTATATTGGATTCCATTATAATAATTACCCTTACTATGCACCTGATCTCTCCCCTTTCATATGTTTTATTTTCCTCTATGATTTTAGAATGTATATTATGAATTACATTCATGGATAATCTAGTAGTTATATATGGTTACAATGGTGTTTCTATGTTGTATTTTAGATAATGATTTAATATAAAACCTAAGTTTTCATTTTTTTATTCTAATGATAATAAACAATTAATTCCTTTGATATAATTCTTCCTTGAATATTATACTAATGCAATCATATAATTCATGGACTAAGGGAAACTGCGTTCGGAGTATTTATAGTTTGTATTTTAAGATGTTTTGTTGAAACCATAGAAACATGGTTTTAAAATCATAGATTATAGAACACGACCTTAAGATATACTTTTAAGTTATGAGTTATAGAACAGAAAAGGATTTTGGAAAGGTATGTATTATGTGTGTATTCCTATAAATTCATCTTTTTATATATACTACAAGTAGATGTTGTTTGGGGATAGATATAAATTAGGCGCACAACCCTGACAAGGTGTCATGGGACTAACATGGGGTATCATGATATATGAAAATTTTCCTTACTATGATCTGAGTATAACATTCCCAAGGGATATGCTTAGGATGATTAACATTTTTTTACAAACCATTATGAAATAAATAAATGAAATTGTGTTCATAAAGAAAAATTGTTTATGAGAATGAGATAAGCTATGAATTAGTTTCCAATTTAGGTTATGTTTTTGATAGTTTAAAATTATGAATTATAATTCATAACATAATTTAGTGTATTCTGTTATTTAGAAATGGTGCCTGGTGGACGGAATGGTATCTATATCCATGTATATACCTATATAGATATTTCCCTTCAATATAAGGTAATTATGATGATAATGGAGCCACATAAATAACCTCCATCATTCAATGAGACTAATAACCTATTTGTAGATAAGAAATGATTATGTTCCATGGAGAATATATTTCTCAGAGGGTATTCCTTCATCCTTTACCATTTTAGACCCATATAGTCTCTTATTCCTTGGCCTTATTGTACTGCCCATTATGTGTCCCATTCTTCTTAATGAATAAAAACATTTCATGATGATGATGGTGAACATATATATATATATATATATATATTAAGTAAATTTTACAAGAAAAATATTTCCCTTGGAAATTGTGTGATGAATTTGAGAGAAATATCTTGAGTCTGAATCAAAATTTGGATGAATACATTAAAGAGAATGAATCCAACATTACAAGGTGTAAATGTATGTTGTAGACTATATACGTAATCCAACACACATTATTTGTTGAATCTTTTATGGTTTAAAACCATTCTTCCCAAGGGAACTGGTCTCCCCAAAATTTCTCATCATATGAAGTGATAGTCACATGTTACATCAAGATAATGAATGGATTATCTAAACCTTATGTATTTAAAGTAAAAAACGAAAATAAGAGTGGTTTAGAGGTAATAATTTATTAAGGGAAGAATATTAAATTTAAATTTATAATGTGTGATTCTTTTGGAATGATATTTTATACTACCTTCTTAAAAAGAAAATGAGTATCCTCCAAGTTTTTATAAAAAGGCCCCAATGCCTATTATTGAATGGGAATTAATGAATCAACCAATATTCAATTCAATAGTTTAGGGAGATTAGAAACTATTAGAATTATTATTCTAAACATCAAGGAAACATTCTACAGAAAATTCCAAGGGAGAAAGACCAAGCTTATGTGATCAAAACTATAGAGTTTTATGTTCCTAATGATGTGGTGGAACGTACATTAATCATTTCCAAAAACATATCTAATGGTTTATTAATTTATGGAATTTCATATTCTTTTAAACCTATCCATTTTCTATAAATAGTATACATTTCTAGTTTGATTTAATAATGTATTTTCTAGTCAAAACAAATAAGGGGTTATCTTTCCAATAAATATGTGTTGTTCAACCACATTAATGACAAATAAAGATTCTATAGTTATATACATTATCGTCATAACTATGGTTGATTTTTATTTAAAACATGGTATTAAATTTCCTTCAAAATATGCTAAAATTATATTTTATGAATAATGTAGTTACAATTTATGACGATGTTATATAATTCATTATCTTTAGAGAAGAAACCTCATCATATGGTTATTTTCAATATCCCCCCATAGTATCCCTACTAAATAGAATTCTTGTATAGAAATAGAGAGAAAAATATATGGGTGACGAAATAAATCTTGATATTTAAGATATACCTATAATATAAGAATACATTCATATATTTCTAGAATATTTACCTAGAAATCTTCTAGTGTGGGAAATTAAGTTTTCTATACATTTAATCCCAGATTTGATGATTATATCAATGAATCCATATAGAATGGACACTATTGAATTAGAGGATCTTATGTAACAAATATGTGAGTTTTGTAACATGGTATTTTTTATACCTAGTTTTTCTCTATGGGGAACCCCTATTCCCTTTTTCATTAACAATGATAGTTCCCTAAGGCTATGCATTGACTATTGAGAAATAAGTTATATTAAAATAAAGAACTATTATACCCTTAATTACATTGTTTATTTATACAATGATGTTCATGGAGATCAATATTGTTTTAATATTAACATTCATTTTTGATAAATCTAATTTTATGGAACGAATGTTGATATTTCAATGACAACATTTTGAAAAATTTGGGGACATTATGAGTTTACAGTAATCCAATTTTCACTAATTAATGAACTCTCTATTTTCAGGGATATAATGAATAAGGTTTTCAAGGAATATATTATTGATTTTATTGTGGTATTTATTGATGATATTTTTGTATAATACAAAAGTTATAATGTCTATGAGAACAAATATTCATATTTATTTGAATACTCAAAGAATAAAATAATTTTTTGTAAAGTATATAAATTGTAAATTCTGGCTTCAATTAGTATAATTTCATAGATATATTATAACTATGGATGGAATATAAATTTATCCTATGAAAACAATGATAGTTTTGAAATGTCCCAAACTAAATAACATAACTGAGCTACATAGTTTCATTAGATAAGTAGGTTACTATATACATTTCATTTATAATTTTTCCCAATTATATAACTTTTTATCAATGATTACTCATAAATAGGTTCTGTTATTTTAATAAATAATCTAAATAATGTTTTGAATAATTTATGAGGGTATTAGTGAATGATAAAATCATTAAACTACCATAAAGAAGTGATATATTTGTGATATATGATGATACATCAATGAATGTTCTTAGTGGTGTCCTTATACGACACGATAGAGTAATTTCCAATCCATCAAAAGGAATTTAAAACATATGTGAAAAACTATCAAAACTCATGATTTTGAGTTAGAAATTATAATCTTTTCTCCGAAAACAAGGAGACAGTTTATCTATGGTGATATATATGAGATATATACAAATCACAATTTCATGAGATAAATCTTCTCATATAATTAACTCATTTCATGTAAAAGGTGATGGATTGAGATACTAAAAGACTAATATTTTTTAATAAACTATTACCCATGGATGGAAAATAAGGGATCTGATGCATTGAGGAGGAAGGATCAAAATGTTTTGATAAATAATGATTGGAAGGGATCATTGGTTCATGGATCAAGTGAAGATGGATGTGGGAATTTCAATGGAAGCAAAAAATTTGGTACTTTTTAAATTGGTTTCTCATCAATCGTTATTAGAAAGGA
This sequence comes from Viscum album, assembly GCA_963277665.1. Lineage (NCBI taxonomy): Eukaryota > Viridiplantae > Streptophyta > Magnoliopsida > Santalales > Viscaceae > Viscum > Viscum album. The sequence goes on from OY728122.1 coordinate 607,269,200, forward strand.
TTAAAAGTTATCAGTATGGGGACTTGAATTTTCAATGAAACAAAATATGTGAATGATGGGAGTTGGGAATACTTTGTGTGTGAGGATGGAATTTTGAAATTTGGGAAAAGACATTGTGTTCCTAGTATTCCTGAGCTAAAAAGACAGTTATTAGATGACTCCCATAGATTAAATTTATATATACACCCTGGTAGCACTATGATTTATCGTGAATTGAAGGAACATTTATGGTGGAATAATAAGATGTGAGAAATTGATGATTATGTATTAATATGTTTAGTCTGAAAACAAGTAAAGGATGAAATACAATATCCAAGAGGATTCATACAACCTCTGCATATTCATACATGAAAATTAGATGATATTACTATTGATTTTGTCAATGGATTTCCTAAAACACTATGAAATGATGATTCAATAAGGGTAATTGATGATAGAAATACCAAATCATTACATTTATTCGTTATATGGGTGGATTTTCCCACTGGGAACCTTAAACGACAATATATTAATGTTGTTTTTCTAACTCATGGGGAACCTCTAATAATTATGTCTGATCATGATACACAATTTTCATCAAAATTATGGAAATTTATTATGAAATCATTGGATAAAGATATTCATCTGAGTTCTGATAATCACCCTCAAACTAATGGTCATATAGAAAGGAAAATAAAAATATTATATTACATCTTATGATCATGACCATTCAACTATCATGTAATGTATAATCAATATTTTCCCTTTTTATAATTTTCTTATTAATATATATTCCATTCATGTATTAAAATAGCATAATATAAGGAAATGTATTTAAAGATATGTCATATACCATCTTGTTTGGATGAAGTTGGTGAATGGAATCTTATAGGAATAAATCTTATAAAAAAATTAACAGAAAAGGTAATGAATATTCAAAAACATATCAATAGAGTGAAATGTTGGAAAATGTGCTATTCCAAAAACTAGAGGAATTATTTTGAGTTTCATGTGGGTGATCATGGATTTATGAAATTATCTTCATGGAAGCGTGTCATTATGTTTTGTATGAATGTGAAACTAAGCCCCGTGTATACTTGATCAATTTGAAATTTCAAGAGAGAATTTGAGATGTGGATTATAATTTTTAAATTACATCTAGAATTTCAAAATTTCATAATGTGTACCACATCTTTTTATTAAGGAATTACATTCGACACCCAACACATGTTCTCACTTTTGAGGAAATATAATTCGAAACAAACTTACCTTACGGTGAATATCAAATATATGTTAAAGATTATAAAGAACAAGTGTTGAGTAATCATATGACTCAGCTTTTAATGTTAATATTTATTAATCTTATACTTTAAGAGGTTATTTGGTAACCATAATATTTTATGATTAAATAATACCAAAATCTTTTTACGTGGTGACATTATAGAAATTTTGAGGAAGAAACAGTTTAACAGGGGGGTGAGTGTAGAAAATTAAAATTCAATGATTGAAATTTACCTTCTAAATGTTATTTCCTATAGAATGAATCATACAAGATAGATAGATAAGACAAATCAAAATTCATAGGTTATTAATGAATTAAAAATGAGGTATGTCTATATGTTAATGAATCTATACCAAAAGATTAATAACACAACCTTTGGAATAGTAATGTGACCACTAGGAATAGTTATATGACCAATAAAATCGTAACTTCACCTATGAATGTATATCTAATTTTTTTTAATATTATAAATGAGAATATGATATATTTATATCCTGATATATGTAACTATTTTTTTAAAAAAATCTAAAAAAATTGTATTTTTATATTTGTAATTCCAAAATATTTATTTATTAGATTATAATTAATATATGGATTTTTACTGAAATTTATTTAAATAAAATATATTTATAAATAAATAATTTGATTTCATATGATTATAAGATAAATTAATGCGACATTAATTAATTTTTCAATGTTTTATAAATTGATTATGGTGAATAAGTGGGATTTTCCTGAAATCATTGTATTTTTGATGGATAGTGAAATATGGTAATTTATGGTATATATACATTATAAGATAAATAAAATATTTCATGAGTTTGGATTGATGTAAGATACAGATTTTCAAATTTAACTTCATTATTTAATTTATCTGGTGAAAATTCTCATGCAACTCGTAGTCTTGATCCAAAATTCTATCTTAACGATTAAAATAAAAAAAAATACCCATCTCCTCAATATAAATACCACCCCTCACCACCTCCTCTCCATATACCTTTCAAGATTTTATCACTGTTAAATTTATATACAATAAACTTATAAATACCCTCCCCCATGTCAGGGATCTTTTTTTATAAACAAAATTGAAAACACAATCACCTTAAGGAGGTTCTCAAGGGGTATAATTGAAGTGGTAAAAACCAAATTTCATTTATTTTCATCTCATTTTCTTTTCATTTCATAACATTTCATATCCAACTATTTATAAAGTAAAATAATAACACTTTTTTTGCGAGGATTAAAAAACCACCAGAATAATATGAATGGTTACCATTAATGTTATTTCTAATGAATCATCAAAATATATGGCCATAAATAATATATAATTCCATAGAATATTTTGGATTTTCATTAATAAAATATAATTTCTATTATGGATAATTTTTTGAATTTTACATGATCTTCCATATATGAGTAACATTAAATTGATCATGAAAAAAAAGAAAGAGAACACTTTTAAATATTGAAAATGAATCTCATAAACCATTTAAAAGGAAATCAAAAAAATTAATAGAATTATAAGAAATCAGATATATATTGATGTGGTTTAGGATTACATTATTAATGATTCTACTTTCATTGTCCATGATATTAAGGGAAACTGTATAACAATTTTAGACAAAAGTTATGGGTTTTAACCGAACATCCCATTTCATTTAGTGTATTATTTATCCCTCTTAACCCCAATGTAATTCTTCGTTATTTTTATATAATTATTCTAAATTATGGGTATATGTTTCAATCCCATTTATCCATATCAGTTCATCTTAATTTTTTTTTCAAAATACATGTTTTAAAATGCTCCCTTCTCAATTCATCCAGAAATGCAAAACTAATTAAAGTTAACTTCTTGATATCTTACTATTTGCAAGTACCACCCAAAAAAATTTAAAGAAAACTTTTTTTCCCAATTTACTACTTTTGTCATGAAGAACTATATCTATTCTTTTTTGGATTTATTAAAAATATAATGAAAAATAGAAATGTTATTTTAAAAAATAACTGTTATTGGGAATGTAGAAATGTTTTTTCCCCTAAGAATTCCTCAATGATTTTATTATAGTATATTAATATATTTCAAAAAAAACTATATAATATTATGATTTATTATGTTCGTTCTCTTAGGTTTTTCAGATACAATATTTTATTAAATAGTTTATGATCAAATGTATTATTGATGTTCAATCATAATACCATTCACCACACAAGTCAAATTGATTTGAGATTATGTTGTATGTTTGGGAAAGTTAATTTAAATTTCATAAGTATATGGTTTTTATTTTTGACCCCATTAATATTATGAATTGATTTCAATTAATAAGTTATGGGGATGGTCCTCAATATTCACTGGACGAATTCGTTGGTCACGTTAGACAAATCTATTTTGGGAATGACCATTCCATTGACAATTTATTTTTAGATATGTTGGAAGAGGGCTCAATGGTATGTTTCTGATGACCAAAATTATTCATTCTCTCATTATGATATTATTAATTGATAAATCATGTGATTATTTTATTAGTATAATATCCATGGTTATGTTTAATGTGATTATTTATATGTAATTATTTATTCATATTTTATTCTATCTACATTATTCTCAAGATTATGTTCTCATTTTATGTGGTTTTAGTCATTTAGCATGCATTATTTTTTCAATTATATTCTTCTATATTACGTACTATTTATGTGAATATGATCTCACAATTTTCATATGATTAGTTTATCCAGAGGATGTAATGATGTATACTATGAATGACTTGCATGTATAATCTGGGAGTTATGGATATATCTAATGGATTTTATTTGTTGTATTTCATTTCATGTTGTGATATAACACATGTATTTTTATCTAGTTTTCTAAAGCTACTAAAGTATTCATTTATTCGAGATGTGTATTTCTTGTTTATTATAACAATGAAATAATGTAAGGAACTTGCTCTGTGATACTGGGGTAGGGGTATTTACAACCACACCCACCCTTAATGATATGGAATACCCTCACAATTCATTATATAATGAAGCATCATTTACCAATGTATGAGTAAGATAATAATAAGGGTTGTATAAAAATAATAATTATTGTGTGAAAATAACATTACATCACCTGGCCATAATTTCAATGGATTTAACCCACATATATGTTGAATGTAGGGCCTAAATAGAGAATCCAAAATACATTGGCCATTGGTAAACCCAATACCACTAATATTAGATTCTATCTATCCCTAGAGGAGTAGAAGGGGAAGGTGAGTCTATAGAGAGAATTATTCTACCAATTAGACCCACTAAAGGGTATATATAAACCAATACTAGGACCTCCAGATTGATGTATCTCCTAGTATCCAATTTGGAATAAAACAAAATGTATGAAAATATGAAGCTAGTGCTTTATTCATGAACCAAAAGAAACCATCCACTGAAAAAAATTTCTACGAATTCTTCCAATCTAAATGTGGATCAACCCTTAGGGGAAATTTCCAACCACATTGATCAATGAAACCTTCCTTGATCATTGGATAATAAGAACCAACATGAAATCTAGTGGTATGAGAATTAAAAATTATATTCCTCATCAAATGTTGATTTTGACAATTTTGTGTAGAAACAACAAAAATATTGTTTGAAAAAGTGATATCCATATTATGGAAGGGATCTACTTCATGATGATTCTATTTGATGTTAAGCAGCTCCCACACGGGTTGAGGGGTCATTTTAGTTCCATTCCATACCAAAGTAAGAAATAAGTCATCATAAATTTCTCCTATGTTGTGTGCACTCGTAATCATCCATATATCCTTAATGTAGATACTTACCATCTCACAGACTATATTGAACGTTTTCGTATAAATGATGCAACCACTAAGAAGATGAGTGATTATGGATACGTTGTAATGAAAAAAAATTTATGACACCCAAACATATTAATATTTCCCTTTTACGAAAAAAATATACCGTTTTATTCATTATAGTCATGGAGAACCCAAATGGTCATACCCAATCACGATAGAATAATTGTATTGGATATAGAACCCATTTCGACAACCATCCTAACCATTCAGTGATAATTGATTTCTTCATGATTATTTAATAAAAAAATTTATATTATTTTGGTTCTCATACCTCTTCCTCAAGATATAAATTTCTACAGTATAAAATTAAATCATCATTAAAATGTCCAGGAATGAATGACCCCTTCACTGATATATTATCCTAGGGCACATTTTCTAACAATTTATACAATATAATTACTACGCATTGCGATGAGGTGTCAATATTTTGACATCATACAAAAAATACAATTATATAATGGAAAATACTCTCTAATATGGGTTACATTTTGAGGCCATCAACCATGATCTCTAATAAAACCCGATGATGTGGGAAGACATCATGTTTCACACCATCAGTTCCATTTTTTAAAAGGGATTTTATTATCTCTATGTTGTAAAAATATCTATGATTTTTCCATTTCATTCAAATGTAATGATAATTTACCATTATTAAATCATATTTATCTTTTAAAAATAGTTCAATATATCATGGTGTACAAGTCACATAGTATGTGAAGCGAACCACGTAGTGACTGAAATCTTTAGGTATATTACCCATTACTATGTACTGATTATTTAATCATGAAGAAAAGTACGTAGTTCATGAAAATATAAGTTTTTGGATAATGGAGAATCAATATGAGAAATATTCACCACATAATGGGAAATCACTATTTGGGGAACGAAGTTAAGCAGGTAGATTATGATGATTCACAAACAACATATTGGTCTCTATGTCAAAAATGAGTCAAACTAACACCCTTTTTAGGTATGGGTCATCTTCTTAGTCCACATACACCAAAAAGTGTATTCAATAATGCATATATATTCCTTGTAATAAACCCTTCTTCATTCCAATCACACCCCATTCTGATGGGTGGAATTTTTTGGGCACAATAATATTCATAAACTATATGATAAACATATTATGTATTGAGGAAGGAAAAAAAATTCAAAACAATTAATAAAGTTAAAATTAAATAATATAAAAATAACTACAATGTGACTCTTCCCTCATTTATAGTGTACATGTTAAAAATGATCCCTGCTCTTCAGGGAACACTAGAAAATGAAAATAAATCATTTTTGGGAGAGAAAGTAATGTTACACACCTACAATATGATATCCATTTATTCAAGGGGAGTTGGTGATAGAAACCCCATAAAATAATATTTTTTTTGTGATAGGAGGTGGTAAAATAACCCACCCCCAAAATGGACTTTTCATTTATATTGAAGATGGTTATTTAAAATCCTGAAAAAAATTAATTATTTTTCAATGATAGGTATCTATTTCGCTACCCTGAAGACAAATTTTTTTATGTCAATGATGGTTTTGTCCATAAACATCCTGGAACTTGGTATTCATTTTGTCCGACCAACCATACCAGTAAACAAGTTAATTACAATGCCTATAATTACATGGTGTTCAAAAAAGTAAAAAATGAGTTTCAGGAAGAGATACATAAAATCAATAATGTAGAATTGAGAAGACTCTTAAAGGAAATTCACCAGCCACACACCCTAATAAATACAAAAAAATGGATCCTTCATGTGAAAAACTATCCATCCTCATGAAAATTATACCCTTGATCCATCAAATCAATCTCACAATGAAGTATTTTCGATTGTGTAACACTTCATGATGCCTCAGCCCACATAACAATGACCAATATGTTGAATGGGGTATCATATTGGTATTTTCACCTTCCTACCTTGATTCTGCCTTTTCCCACAATGTCTAAAAACATATTTTACCCTTTTCGAACTATCAAAATTTCTTCACATCTCTCATACTATAACATGGAAATTCCTATACTAAAACCTCTACCATGATTGAATTACCCCTTCATCCAAGGGATATAACACGAAAATGTGTTCCCATCTAATATAACATTATAGAGGTAATAAAATTCATGAATTTATCATCCCTGGTATGTGGGATCCTCATAATTTTTACAAGTATTAAATCTTGTCCCAATGTGGATCTTGATCATAGGGATGGTGGAAAATTCCTTTTTGTGCCAGGCTACGTCAATTGTCTGTAATATTCCTGTCGTCGTCCTCTCCTCCAATTGATGAATGGTGAGGGAAGAGGGGATCATTTTATGTGAATCATTCCTCAATTAATCCCCCTAGTATTTAATGTGGGTAATTCTCCCTCCATTCACATTTTTTCCATCATAAATCAGTAGATGATGATGATTGTGTTTATTTAAAGATCATCTTCTTCCTCTTGTTTTGCATAATGATCATGAATCACATGGGAATAGTTGCTAATAGAACTCATGTTATAAACATGACAAAATATCAACATTGGAATACTATTTGGTAAACACACCAACCATGTTAGCTCCACCTAAATGGGACATAATAACAATTATGTAACCTATAGGGCCTCCTACATTGGTGTAGGATCCAATATTTTTAACTATGTGGGATTTTAATCCTATCCCAATTAAATAAATTAGTACCATAATCAGTGTTCAAACCTAGTATGCCGAATCCCCAATAATATTCTCTAGTCCATATTCCTAGTAGTTTCATATTTAACCACGATGTCTATATTATTTCATGGTCCATTTGGTAGCTTCAGAATATGTCCTACAAATAATATTTCTATGACCCTTTTACCTAGACACCAATAGAACATAAATAATAACAACGTTTTTAGCCATTTTACATGAAACTAAAAGGTATGATGTGTACTCTTAAGTGGAACCGAACTATGTGGGTTATGATTCCAATAATGGGTATTAATAGGGAGCCAATTTTATAAGACCTTTACCTATATAGAAAAAACCCCCATCTAACTGAATAGAAATATATTTTAGAGAGAACAACTCTGTTGATTAAAAACAAACTTAAAAAATTGTAATCCTGAACATGTTTTGAAAACCTCAATCATTTACGAACAATCCATTCGATGGAGAACCTCAAATATATAGAAATGGTTACATCGATGGATAACCCTATAAACATATGTATTGTTTCTCATAGATATATTTCTAAGATTTATTGTTATTTTTAGGGAGATATGTTCAATATTTTTTATATAAAATAGTTATTCATGAATAATTCTTAAATCCAAAATAGTGTCCCAATGTGGAAAATAATTCTCCCCAAAAGAATGTGATGAGACCAACCTCCCATCATATTGACAAATTCCATTTCTTAGGAGTTGTTGGTTAATATCCTCAATGCGTGACCACATTTTTAAAGGGGGTCAAGGGGATATCAGGTATTTAATATCCATTAGGAATTTCATTTTCCATAAATTAACGCCATTAGAAAATAACTGAAAATGGATGTGAAAAAAATGTGAACCTGATATGAATGATTTGGAAACTATACTCAACCCCCCAAAATCAATCATATGATACACATATTTTTAATTTGAAATAGTATTATTAAAATTCAAGGAAATTTTATAATACTAATTTGTGGAAAAAAAATCGATTTAGGATGCATAATTTAATTTATTAGTATGACAATAAACTTATTTAATATTAAAAATGTTATTTTTGAAATATCTATTTTTATGTACAATGTATTTTAATTTTAAAAAATTAAATATAAAACTTTTTTAATGGAAAATATAATTTGATTACTCATTGAATAAATAATATATTATGAATACATAATTTTTAAAAAGTTTATTTTCTATAATTTTTTTATACATTATATATTTTACATTAATAGATAAATTTATTATATTTAAATGTTTAATTAGACTAAATAGATTAAAAATATAAAAATAAAATTTTGAAATAATTGAATGAGGTGAACATAATTTTTAGGTATAAAAATAAGTTACCAACGTAAAAAATTGAGTTACCTTGAAAAATGGGAGATGAGGTACAAGGGTGTTAAACTATGTGGTAAGAATAAAATAAAATAAAATCGTATCTCTATATGTCTGCATGATGAGAATATCAACAAAAACATGTCCATTATCCATTATATTCCACATTCTATACATATTAATTTTAAAATTCAATCCTTATATATTAAGGGATTAAATTTTATCAAAATGTCACTTAAAACATATATTTAAAAGGAAGCCTCTTATACCCCAAAATACCACTCAAACCATTTGGATATATCATGAATAACATCACATTTATACCCTCATAAATATTTTTATATGTTTTCTCCATTATTATTATGAATTAAATATAAATCATTCATTCCAATGGAACCAATATCTAGAAGGAGTTCATTTGTCATGTACATAGGTTTATATCTATATTTTTCAAATACATTCACAATTCCAATCATGAGAAATTTCATTCTATAATTTAATGATGTTATCAAAACATTGTTACCATTATGTAAAAATGATACAAATACAGTATAACTTGAAAACCATACACTTTCAATAGTGTTTCGGGTTTCATTTTGCGTTGGCTCAACCACCTACATGAATAATATTATATTAAAATCATCATTTTCATGCTGAGAAGAATCAAGGATTTAATACTGGTAATATTTGATATTATATATTAATATATTTACAGAATAATGTTCTTAATTATTGTCATATATATAATATACTTATATTTTACATTTGGGGACCATTAATTCAATGTTATTCGATTAAGACTAACAAATAACTACACAACATTAACGGATTTTATTAATGGGGTATTTAAATTGTCCCTCAGTCAATTTATTGTTGTTTTTTATATAAAATTAATTAATATTTCCATAAAAAGAATGTAATTATGTCAATGTGATTATTTTTCAAAAAATAATCAAAGATGATAAATTATATGCCTAATTTAGCAAGAATGAATTATAGTTAATAATATTATCATTGTTCTGTCATGTAATCAAAAGAGGTTTTATACATATAGATAATTCAAATATAAATATAATTTAATATTTGACGAGACTAAAAATTGTAATATAGATCTATATTTTTGATGGATTGGACATATATTATCGACATTATTCGAGAAAATTCTCCCCAGTAAGAATTTCACTAACCATGTTAACTCAGATGGGATTGATGTTCCTCTTGAAAGATATGCGTCCGTAAAATTTCAAAGTGATCATTATATTTTAATCAGTAAACATATAATCAAACTTTCTAGTAGTGTAAAAGGGTTTTTAATATAAAATAATTATCAATGAAGATATAGAGATGTGATCTTATATATAATCAAAATGTGGTTGATTATGTATTCTGTCATATAATTATCCTTGATAAAAATATTACTATAGATGATTTATAACTAGAAATGTTTATATTATCATTAAATATATATTTGAATTATCTATGTGGTTAAATGTGTGAAATATATACTAATTAGACGATATTAATGTATTTATTCATACATAATACATTAAGAATTTGTCGAATTATATTGTTAGATTTGATCGATGAATATGGAATCTTAACATGTTATTTTTAAAGGTAGGAAAACAATGTGTTTAATTCTATTAGTTGGAATGCCCAATTGACCATATTTTCATTGAGGTTATACAGAGAAATGATAATCATGTATTTAAAAATAAAAGACCTTGAAATCATATGTGGAGTGGATAAATCTTTTCTAACCCAAATGGATATTCAATCAACCATCCTTAAATAGATCATAGTGGCTCAAAAGCACGATATTAACCTATATACGATGTTATGAAATATTTCAAAGGTCAACATTAAAAATTAAGAAATTTTATTCTTCAATAAATGAATAGGAGTTCATTCAAAAACAAAATCGTTAAATGATATTCAAGATGAAACAAATAGCTTAATATTAAAAATCAATTATAATAGATAAAATATTTATTGGGATATAGTAATTTATGGTGGGAGAAAATAAAGAGTGATGTTGAATAGTATGTATCATGATGATTAGTAGGCCTGATGGTTATAAAAAAATTATAAAATTATCTACAGATAATGAAACCATTAACTATACTAGTATATAAATTTCATAACGTTACCATTTATTTCATTTCATTACATACCAATAAATCTAATTTCTATAATTAATTTTGGGTTATTGTTGACGACCACAAAAATTCAAAAAAATTCACATATTATTTGATTGGATTTCTATGTTGACCAACATTATAAGGTAATCAAAAAAGATATTGAAAATATTCATGGAGTACCACTATTAATTTTATCAGATTTAGATATGAATGTTACCTAGATTTTCATTATTTATCATCATCAATCATTTAATATGGTGATGAGTTATAAAACATATTACCATCCAAAAACTAATATTCTATATGAATATAAAATTAATGATCCAGATGATCAATTGAGGTCATATTCAATGAATTGTAATGAAGGTTGAGAGAAACACATTCCCCGGGTAGACTATTAATGTAACACCTCTAACCAATATGTCATTGAAATGGAACTATATGAGGATATGTATGAGAAGATGTTTATAATTAAAACATGATGGGATGATGTCTATAACCTAAACTAAATATATGATAACATTATCAACAAAATATATAAAATATTCCAACCATTCAACATCATATTAATGATTCAAATAAATTATAGATGATAAGTACTAATAATCATTAATGAATTTTCGAGATTGAAGTTGGAAAATGGAATTTATTTGAATATCAACATAGATGAAGGTTATGATATTCTAATGGAAATGAATGATGATATATAGGGGCCCTTTAATTGACTATCCCATGATCTCCTCCACCTGTCTAGGGGCCGGAGACAAGAATTTAGAAGTGGTATCCTACTAATGGAAACCATTTTACTATTTACATGTTCACACAAACACACATCTCCATGTGCAAATTGATAAAATGTACAACTTATATGTAAATAAATCATTCATACACCATGAAAACAACCACTGAGTATGAATTTATACTATTGGAATATAAACAGGGCCAGAATAAAATCATAAAAAAAGAAAGTGCCGATAAAGGTAAATACACATGTTCATAAAAATAATCCACACAAAACCTTACAAGAAGGGAAAAGTACTGGATAGTTTTCGGACGCTATAAGATCAAACCTCCACATTCATTTCACTATATGAACCACCTGATCCTGGTCTACCAAAGACTATGTTAATGCATCAGTCGTTTTGATAAGACATAACATGTGTAGGAAAATCCTGTGTAGGGGTGAGTAAAACAACACTCAGTAAGACACCCTGAAAACCAGAAAAGAATACCAAAAAGAATTACAATAAGCATACAAAAACGAAATACGAAATGTATAACAAAACGAAATAGTAAAAGTAAAAAAACTATGAAATACATCATGTTTTCCAAAATGAATTTTACTGTTAGCTATCACCAGTATATGTAATTAGTATTAAAAACATGATCATTAGCCATAATCTACAAAACACATTGTATTGATAAGAGCAAAAGTCCCGATGAGACACTATGTCCCGATAAGGCATGTAGTCCTGTTAAGACACATAGTCTTAGTATGAAACATATTCTCAGTAACTCACGTAGTCATATAAAGTCACATAGTCTGAAATTAATAGATATCAACATTAATTTTCTCATAAAGAATCCATTCCCATAAATCCTATGCCTCATGAAATTATTTCCTATTTATACTAACACAAAAAGACAATTCTTATATCTCAAAAGTGTCGTATCATAACAAGGGTCCCATTATTATAATGGGTCAGAAAATTAACTCACATTTTGATAGATATGGATTTTTTTCATAAAAAGGTCTTACTCGACTATTGATTGAGTCTGATACAACCCACCAAACCTGGTGAGACTCGCTAGTCGATATGACCTGGTCTGGTCCAACCCTGTTCAACCACCCTGAACCGGCTGCCTTCTCCTGGCCTGGTTCTTCTTAGTCTGGCCCGACCCACTAGGTCTGTAGGACCGCAGACTAGTGGGCTACCTGGTCTTATCCATCGGGTCTTTGGAATAAACCATATCCTCTGATCCGGCATGTACACATGTGGTATGGCCTTCTATAATGCACTCGTCCCCCTAGCTATGTTCCCCTCTTCTCCACTTGTTGTTTCACTACTCCCCATGCAGCCGTGTCTCCATTTCCAGCTTCCCCACAACCTCACGACCATAGTGGGATCCATGAAGCCACTTCACCTCATACAATGCTGCCTCAGCACATCCAACATCATGGCCCTACTGCATCCCCTGGTCAACACCACCAAAATCAACAGTGTCGTCATCGCCCCACGTGGCCACCTTAGCCGCCAGTTGTTGCACCATGGCGTGGCCCCACTGTAATGTTCCACATTCTGTATGTGACCACCGGGGATCCTTCAATGAGAATAATTGGTCATGATCGTAGATAAGGGTTCCTCATGACCTGGTCATCCTACTATTGTATTTTGAATAAATATTTCTCAAATCAGAGAGTCTGATCATGTGTGGAGACTCTAGGCTAGATGATCCACGACTATGAGGGTTCAACGACAACAAATGCCGAGAATTGGGGCATGAAGAGAATAAGAACTCAATGGGGAACAACATTTATCCTTTTCCATTCCAGCCTCAATATATTCGCATTAAAAAAAATCAGTATGATACATAGATAAATAATCCACCCCCTATTTTTTCAATAAATATGAATTCTTTATAGAAGTAAGAATGAGGAAATTAGGATAAATAATTTATCCTCCAATGATTTCCCACAAATATGATCTTCCTATAAGAATGATTGATCTTAGGTAAAACTTTTCATTATTTGATCAACATTCATCACTAAATCAATAAATAGTAATGAAAATCATGTAATAATTCCCTACCTCAAGGATGGGTCATCTCCTGAAGAGAATCGATCGTTGTGTCACTAAACCTGGCTCTCTATAATTAAGGATTAGATAAAAATAATTTAAATGCATTGGTGAAATGTTAAAAATAAAATAAAATTTCCATTTTTACTTATTAAGACACCAAAAACTAAATTTCGTATTTGAACCATTCTGGTCAATGTTAGGCCCCACCGATGGTAAATGTTTTTCTCTAAACGTAATGGATAACTCATATTTATATTCCAAGTAACTGTTTAGATGTTATTCTACTTTTTTCAGTAAAACTGCATTCTGAAACTATTAAATATGTTAATATTTCTAAAGTTGTTGTTACAAGAACATGGGGGATCAGAATCATACACCGTATCAGCACCTAGACTCAATATAATTCAATATAATATTAAAAAAAATACATGGAAAATCATAGACTCTAAATTTTCCCTTCATTGGGGATTTGTGTCCCCAAAATCCAAAAAAGTTGCTATCCAAAAAAATGTGGGAACTGATCGCGAATCTATACACCCTTCTCCAATATGCTCTCCAAGATGTTCTAGTGCTACCACCGCACACACCCCTAGAGTAATTGACTACCCAAGAAGGATCCTCTAATGTTGATACTCGATCTCCACTAGGTAATCATCAAAATTCAACACATCGCCAATGTCTAGCCCACTGTAGTCAATGATATGTGCTAGATCATGCATGTATCTCCAAAATTGTGACACATTGGACACTCGGTGCACCCACACTAACATTGGATGTAGTGTCATGTTGTAAAAAACTACACCAAAGCAATGATGTAATAGGAAAGGGTCGATGATCCTCGATGATAGCTTATCGCCCCAACCAAAATTCCATATCCTGCATTGAGGAGAGACCCCAAGGAACACATTGTATCCCTCCTCAAACTCCATATGCCTATTTTTACATTCATCATAAGAATTATGATGAATCTATTAAGTCTTCATATACTAATGGATGACCAAAACATACATTATTGTCACCTACAACAACTCCAATCCCATGTGTATTGACAAACCTTATTCATTTTATAAAAGTATTGTCCAAAAGGTTATCCTGTACAATGCCTCGAATGGTTGCAAACCAATGGTTGAATGGTAGAATTAGTTATGGGAAAAATCAACCATAGGTAGTTGATCCTTTCAATTACGGATCAAATATATGACGCAAGAACATAGCGTGTCCTCATTAACAGGAATGGTACGCTTAGATTGGTCGTCTGTCTATGGGTGAAGCACTATGTTCAAGCACAGATAAGGCAAAAATGCCTCCTAGAATCTATAACACAAGTGGGATGTAAATACCGAATCATTTTCTGAGAATATCATTAATGGGAATCTATAGATCCAATCTATATCCACAATGTAGAGGCACCAAAATCATTATACTTATCATTGATCCAAAATAGCATTCAATTGGGATGACATGGTGAACCGTTCAATAATATCCCAAAAGATAATGTGTCCCCTATATATACATGGTAAACCTATCATGAAGTCCATCAATATTCCTTTACACACTCATTTGGTATCCTTAAGATGTGGAGTCAATCCTACTCAATCCAAGTTCTCATCCTTCACTTCTTGACATGTGAGTCATCGAGAGACAAACAATGAACATACATTATTAATTACTAGCCACCAGAACTGTCACGAACCGAATCTGGTCGCCGCCAAAAGCGGCACCAGACCCAGCCCGTGATAAGGCCTGAAGGGCGTTCCTGATCCCCACAGGCTGGCACAAGTGCCTAGGTATCAAAAAATGATGTTTGGGAATTATTTACCAACGTTTATAAACATTAAACAACATACAAACTCAATAAAACGAATCTGGGTTTTTCAACTAAAACCATCATTTAAAAAATTCAGAACTGAATTAAATCTTATAAAACAACTCAATAAGACTATAAAAAAGTACAAAAATCAAAATTAAACAGCCAAAGAACCCTCATGGAAAGGGGAACCGACCTCAATCCATCTCCACAGGACTTCGCCACCATTGAAATGCTATAAACCCGAACACTAGAACTAAAAACTGTATCCTAAACTGAAACAACAAAATAACCAAATATACTAACACCCTAGGGTGTAAGTAGGGTGTGAGACAATGCCCAGTAGGATATGACCACTAAGAGATTCCATGTGATAAATATTCAATAAAAAAAATCTTGCAAGTTTTAATAAACAGAAAATGCTAGTTACGATTTCTAAAAGATGAAACTAAAAAAAAAAGTTTTCAGGTGGGATATCATTAAGAATCAACCCGTTTAAAAATAATGTCAACACTACTGAATTTTCCATCCAACTATACCATATGCCGATGATAAGTACAAAGTGAATAATGAGCACAAGAAATAGGAAATAACACCTAGGCACTAGCTCATTGTGGGTCCCAGGTACCTCGTATCTCTTTGAGAGTAACCATCACAATATATGTTCTCATGCATGAGCCACTAGTAGGGAACACACCCATAACCTAGTGGTCCCCAATCATCATCATCATAGTTTAGTTAGAGTGGTAAGCGTCAATCCAGCTAAGTGAAACTGAGGCCAAACCCCATGGATTCACAAGAATACTAGTATATGTCCACCCACCTAGATACCCGGGTTTTCCCCTTGTTCTCAGACAAGTTCAACATGTTAATAAATATACACTGTACATGAAAATATCATTTTCCCATCACAAGTTCTCCAAACAGCCAACATGTATTCCCCACAAGTCTAAAAATCCATTTTTTCATTCAAATGAATTTTGAAATCATACTTACACAAAAAAATAGCCCACACCACATTATGCACATCTTTCACAATTCAACAAATCCGTAAAAAATTTTATAAAATCATTCCCAAGATTATAAAAATCACATAACAGCCCAATCACATGTTACATAATACCCTTTTCATAAACAAAGTCCATTTTTCATATCAAACTCACGCAAACCAGCCTGAAAACATGTTTCTCACCCACATCCCAATTTCATATATCCCCTCGAAAAATTACAAAACATTACCAAAATGGTTTACAACATATCTGATAACATAATGTTTCAAAAATTCATTTTATGAACATACTATCACCAAAATAGCAGATAAGATACCATTTCACACTTTTTGTAACTCATTAAATCATTTAAAATTTTCATAAAACCAACCCAAGAGGTGAAACCATGGTTGGCGTACAAAACCCATTTCCAAAACATAATTCAAGACCAAAACAATTCCAATAACAATCTAAATTAGAATTGAAATCCCTAAAAACATTTATTACACCACCCCCAAGTTTTATACAAATACCTCAAACAATACCACAAAAGGTACACATGAAAAACACATGTTTTCAAAAATCATGTTCAAGAAGTACAACATGGTTTCAAACATTAGATCCATTCAAAAACCCCATTACAAGGCCAACATGACATTAAGGAATTAATAAAAAATAAATTTCAGCCACTTTTAATATTAATAAATCAATTTCACATCTTATGAAATACACCCAAATATTTCCCCAAGAGCCACGCATGAAAGGCACCCAATTCCAAGCAATAATGCAACTAAAAAATTAAATACTTACCTCAATCCATCAAAAAAACAATTTTTTCACCACAAAAAACAGATTTGAAACATACTAAATTAATAAACCAAGCAAGCTAACTCATCATAAAATGGTTATACATGGAATCACCTACCTTTTAAGTTGAAACACTCAAAACATGGTGTGAAACATAAACCGCACCACCGCCGCACCTCAAGGAATTGAAATCCAACCTAAAACCAGAATAATTCACCCAAAAGACATGAAATAAAACCCTAGGATTTAACCCTAACTTCTGGACACTAGTAACCTTATGGATAAGGTGTGAAACCCTAATCACATTGAATGTAACCCTAAGAAAATTGAAAGAAGAATGAAGAAGACCAACTTACTTGAGGGATCTTGTAGAAATCGCCTCACATACACTAGTATCTGAATTTCAAAATAGCCAAACATTTAAGGGATGTTCGAAAATGGATAAGGGTACCATGTAGGAATTTGAATGGGGAAAATAGTGAGAATTCAAGGATTTATGAAGGAAACAAATTACCTTTATAAATCTGCCCGAAATGTGAGTTCTTCAATGTTTTAGACCTAAAACGCGCTGCAAATGAGCTGAAAAGAGGAAGGGAGAATATTGGACGCACGGCTGGGTTCAAGGGGCGTGTTTGGGGCTTGAAATCACCGAAAACCCTTAAAAATGTATATTTTATTAATTAATCAAATTTTCTTTTTAAAACTAGAATTGGGATTTCGGGCAGGCCCAATCCTTTAAATAAAAACTCATATACACATTGGTTATGCATTTCCAAAGGCTCCAAATTTTAATTGTGGTGTTAATATATCAGGGGAGGACATTTAGGAGTTAGAATGAGTGAAAAATATTAAAAAATGAATACGTTATAAAAGAATCAAAATTTATTTTTAAATCTGGAATTGGGCTCACGGTTTGGCCCAATTCATTAAAACTCACCTATTCTCCATAAAAACATTGGAAACCCCCCAAAACAAAGCATTAATCTAAATTAAAAAAAAAATTAAAATAATCTATGTATGTGGCAATTATCCCCACCATGAAAATGTTCCGCCCCAGAATGTCACAGTAAGGCCAAAGCAACAACCAAACCGAACTGAGAAACCAAGGTGTACTCCCTTTCCAGGTTTCTCCCTCAAAGACCAAAACACCTCCAGTGATCAATGAAGGAAGGAATACTCTCACAAACCTAACTTACACCACTTTCCTGAAACAATCATGCACATTCAGGCTTTATCCCAAATGAAAACTCCTCAAACACAATCTGAACAATACTCAATCAATTTACCAAAATAAACAACAACATCGAACAAGGTTACACTTGCCCTACTATAACTAAACCATTGGTCACTCTCCAATATCAATTTTTACCAATGTAAGATGTAGGTAGTTAGATATCTCCAAGTTATAATACCTACTTCCCATACAAAACCAAGAAAAAATATGAGTCACTCGTATGAAGAGACACAAATGGGCTCTGCACCATAAGAGACAACTTAAATCTTCTATCCGAGACAGAATCAAGACACTAATAGGGGGAGGCCCAAACAGAATCCCTAGTACAAGGGGTGTACATAAATTATAGATTTACAAAATAATATGATTGATACCCATGGTGGGTCTCCCCAAAATAAGAACCAACCATCTTAACCGATCGACGTGGGCCGACACGAAAAGACCCCAAAATTAAAGAGTTGGGACAGTAGTACGGGTAGTATGCATAGTTTGGGAAACTGTGCAATGACTATGTGGATCCTTATATCTTCATGGTTATTTTTTGTGTTCATGGTTAGAACTAACCATGTGAAAACCGTGTGCTCAACTTTTCTATCAAAATTTCCAACCATTCTCCAAAGACTCAATGGAAACCAAAGGGGGAGGGAATAACATTTTTTGATGACATGGGTACAAAAACCTCCACCTATTACCACTGAATGAGAACAAAAGAAGAAATATGATTAAACCATAGGTTTAAACTCTTACTATCTTTCATACTGAGGATATGACTTTGTACAAGGGTTTAAATGACACTGGTGTTTCCCCTGATTACGCACCATCTTCTCTCCGGGACCTATGGCTGGTGCTCAAAATATTAAAGCATCTTCGGCCACGCAGTTAGGCTGTTGAAACCCCTATGTGTAACTTCTTCTTTTGGTTCCACAAACAACTACACCTCATACCCCAATGGGTTCATCAAGACATAACACACATTATAACCCACATTACCAAAAACAGACATTTCACTTAAACAAGGGATCAGAAGATTCACACACATCGCACCTTGTTTCTTTGAGTGAGAAACAACCGAAGGGAAAGACACGTATAAACACCATTCTCTAAGATGGACGATTTTATGTTTTCCTAAGGGATATATAATCCTAACATAACATATAACCACATAGTATTGTTCGACCTTCACCATTATGGTCAAAAGAGAACACAACATCACAATGCCTCACCGAACATGATCCTTGTGATTGATAGAAACAATACATGGAACGAGACCATATTCAAAGTCCATAAACAATAGACAAGTCCAAAAAGTGGACACAATATCCTATCATGACTGAAATCTCAAAATTGGTTGTTTAATAATAACTCTTTCTTCAAAGAAACTATAAAGAACCCAGAGGCCCTCTTAGACACTATCAAGACAGTCATCCATACTAACAACGAAAGAACACTTCCACCTTCGATGAATCAGGAAACTTAAGACACTAAGGTCTCTTTCAACCTTCCACAAGAACTATCCCACTACAAGAGGATCCACAAATCAGCGAAATGAATGGGTGTATAATCAATAATAAAATGTTCGATAAAATATTCCTTATATTGATCAAATGGAGAATTTTCTAATGGAGAAACAATACAGGTTGCACTTCAGTTGTGCATTAACCCTTATTGGGGGCGTACCATATCAAATGAGAGAACCCAAGGACCCATCCAAGAAGGTCCGTTGGTCAAAACATGCCACAAACCAGATCCAGGCACATGAAGGGAACCACCGTAAAGGCATCCCAATTTTGTTTTTCAAAAGATACCACTAAACGTCCCTATAACACAGCTTACTAACCAAACACAAACCCAAAACACAATTCAAACATAAGGGGTTTGTGAACTCAAAACATCCCACAACATCATCATTTTCAAAAACCCATAATACTATGCATACCAAACTATTAATCAAGACATCATGTTTTTCTTTAAAACCAATTCTTTGAGAAAAATGGTTTAACAGTAAGCGTATCCACCAATGGTACCCCATGGGCCTCACACATCAATGTTTTTGTGCCACACCGGGCACCCTCCTCATATCCATACCAGCACTCATCCAGTCATTCCATCAACCATCCATCATCCCATATAACCCTATGCATGTGGTCCCTCATGGAAATACCAAAGGGTAAAACAAAACTTCCTTCCACATTTCAAAAACAAAATGGTCAACCAACCCAACCTTTTTCTCAAAACTACTAACAATGAGATCAAAATCCCAATTCACATCTTACAAAACATTTCATAAGGATACAACCATTTAGAAAAGAACTCAATTTCAAGTTATTCACATCAATTTCAAAACATCTCATCCCAATAAAACACCCTTTAATTGTTTAGAAAACTATATTTGAAACACTATTGAAAACCAACATCAATATGGTTCTGGCTTTCAAAAGAGGTGTACGCATACTATTTTCCATTTCAAAAAAATTCTGAAAATTCAGATTCAACATTTCATAAAAAAAACATTCCATATTCATTTGATAATCATTTCACAAAATATTTAATCTTCTTAAAACCAAGTCAGTTTAAAACCAAAGTTCCATGATTTCAAAACAAAATAACACAAGACAATGCGAGAGGAAACTAGTTTCAGTGGGTGACTTGGACATATGGTTGGCAGACATATTCCAAACACTACACTGTCACAAAGAGTGTTCTAGGTAATATACCCATCTCCACATGGCATTCCAGGCCCTGCGAGCTTACTGAGACCATTAACCCAACTATCTTTTCCTTTCCCCTAATCATCATTATACCAAGAAAACCAAAGGACTCTAAAAGGACCCGACATCCCTTGGATAATTGAATCCCGTCATGAGGTGTGGTGATCATCCACACTACTCATAACTGAAGTTACATGTCCCAAAAATCCTAACACCATACTATCTCGACTGTTCCCCAAATAACATGACCCAAAGGGAGTGAACCTCCTCTGATACCATTTTGTCACGAACCGAATCTGGTCACCGCCAAAAGCGGTGCCAGACCCAGCCCGTGACAGGGCCCGAAGGGCGTTCCCGATCCGCATAGGCTGGAACAAGTGCCCGGTTATCATAAAATGATGTTTGGGAATGATTTACCCAAGTTTATAAACATTAAACAACAAACAAACTCAATAAAACGAATCTGGATTTTTCAACTAAAACCATCTTTTACAAAATTCAGAACTGAATTACATCTTTTAAAACAACTCAATAAGACTATAAAAAAGAAAAAAATTAAAAATTAAACAGCCCATGAACCCTCATTGAAATGGGAACCGACCTCAATCCATCTCCACAAGACTTCACCACCAAGGACATGCTAAAAACCCGAACACTGGAACTAAAAATTGTATCCTAACCTAAAACAAAAAAATAACCAAATATACTTACACCCAAGTGTGTAAGTACGGTGTGAGACAATGCCTAGTAGAATACCACCACTAAGAGATTCCATTTGATAAACATTCAAAGACAAAAATCTTGCAAGTTTTCATAAACATAAAATGCTAGTTACAATTTCTAAAAGGTGAAACTAAAAAAACAGTTTTCATGTGGGCTATCATTAAGAATCAACATGTTTAAAAATAATGTCAACACTACTGAATTTTCCAGCCAACTATACTATATGCCGACGATAAGTACAAAGTAAATAATGAGAAATATAAATAGGAAATAACCCCTAGGCACTAGCTCATTGTGGGTCCCAAGTACCTCGTATCTCGGTGAGAGTAACCATCATAATATATGTTCTCGTGCATGAGCCACTAGTAGGGAACACACCCATAACCTAGTGGTCCCCAATCATCATCATCATAGTTTAGTTAGAGTGTTAATCATCAATCTTGATAAGTGAAACAGAGGCCAAACCCCACGGATTCACTTGCATACTAGTACATGTCCACCCACCTAGATACCCAGGTTTTCCCCTTGTGCTCAGACATGTTCAAGAAGTCAATAAATATACAATGCACATGAAAATATCATTTTCACATCACAAGTTCACCAAAAAACCAACATGTATTCCACACAAGTCTAAAAATCATCTTTTTCATTCAAAAGAATTTTGAAATCATACTCACACCAAAAAAATAGCCCACACCACATTTTTCACATCTTTCAGAATTCAACAAATCCGTTAACAATTTTATAAAATCATTCACAAGAATATAAAAATCACATAACAACCCAATCAAATGTTACAAAATACCCTTTTCATAAACAAAGTCCATTTTTCATATCACACTCATGCAAAACAGCCCGAAAACACGTTTTGCACCCACATCCCAATTTCATATATCACCTCAAAAAATTGCAAAACATTACCAAAATGTTTTACAACATAACGGACAACATTATGTTTTAAAAATTCATTTTAGGAACATAATATCACCAAAATAGTACATCAGAAACCATTTCACACTTTTTGTAACTCATTAAATCATTTATAATTTTCATAAAACCAACCCAAGAGGTGGAACCATGGTTGGCGTACAAAACCTATTTCAAAAACCTAATTCAAGACCAAAACAATGCCAATAACAATCTAAATCAGAATTGACAGCCCGAAAAATATTTATTAAACCACCACCACATTTTATACAAATACCTCAAACAATACCACAAAAGGTACACATGAAAAACACATGTTTTCACAAATCATGTTCAAGAAGTACAACATTGTTTCACACATTAAAACCATTAAAAACCCCATTACAAGGACAACATGACTTTAAGGCATTAATAAAACAGAATTTTCATCCCCTTTAACCCTAATAAATCAATTTCACATCTTATAAAATACACCCAAATATTTCCCCAAGATCCACGCATGAAAAGCACCCTATTCCAAGAAATTATGCAACTATAAAATTAAACACTTACCTCAATCCATCACAAAAACAAGTTTTGCACCACAAAAAACAGATTTGAAATTTACTAAATTAATAAACCAAGAAAGCTAAATAATCATAAAATGGTCATACATGGAATCACCTACCTTTTAAGTCGAAACAGTCAAAACATGGTGTGAAACATAAACCGCACCACCGCCGCACCTGAAGGAATTGTTATCCAACCTAAAACCAGAAGCATTCACCCAAAAAGACAAGAAATAAAACCCTAGGTTTTCAACCTAACTTCTGAAAATTAGGAACCTTATGGATAAGGTGTGAAACCCAAATCACATTGAATATAACCCTAAGAAAATTGAAAGAAGAATGAAGAAGACCAACTTACTTGAGGGATCTTGTATAAATCGCCTCACATACACCAACATCTGAATTTGAAAACAGCCAAACATTTAAGGGATGTTCGAAAAAGGATAAGGGGGACATGTATGAATTTGAATGGGGAAAAAGAGTGATAATTGAAGGATTTATGAAAGAAACAAATTACCATTATAAATCTGCCCGAAATGTGAGTGCTTCAAAATATATGACCTAAAACGCGATGCAAATTAGCTGAAAAGAGGATTTGAGGATATTGGACGCGCTGCTGGGTTCAAGGGGCGTGTTTGGGGCCCAGAATCACCAAAAAAACCTTAAAAATTAATATGTTATTAATTAATC
This sequence comes from Viscum album, assembly GCA_963277665.1. Classification (NCBI taxonomy): domain Eukaryota; kingdom Viridiplantae; phylum Streptophyta; class Magnoliopsida; order Santalales; family Viscaceae; genus Viscum; species Viscum album. Next base: position 607,293,695 of record OY728122.1, read on the forward strand.
AAATTTTATTTTTAAAACTGGAATTGGGCTTTCGGGCAGGCCCAATCCCTTAAATAAAAACTCATATACACTTTGGTTATGGATTTCCAAAGGCTCCAAATTTTAATTGTGGTGTTAATATATTAGCGGAGGACATTTAGGAGTTATAATGAGTGAAAAATATTAAAAAATGAATGTGTTATAAAAGAATCAAAATTTATTTTTACATCTGAAATTGGGCTCACGGTTTGGCCCAATTTATGAAAACTCACCTATTCTGCATAAAAACTTTGGGAACTCCCCAAAAAAAAGCATTAATGGAAATTAAAATAAAAATACATTAAAAATAATCTATGTATGTGATAAGAACTGATGTTAGAGGTCTTGGTTCATCTTCACCACACATGGATGTGCCGCCAAAGTGGACATTTGTAACTCCCTCAAAACCTCCACTAGAAATTCCACTGGTAATACTATGCAAACATTGAATATAATGAGATTTTTCCCGCCTATTGAATAAAAATCTGGAGCATGCCCTATGGTAATATGAGCACGTAAAGTCACACGGTCAATATCTATATTCCATGACTCCTTGAATCACTGTATGATTGGAGGGGTGACAACCCTATAATATAGGTAAGCTACACCATCTCTATCAACAAAGGATATATACAATGACTCCAACTGCTCAGATGCTTCATTCAGTAGCTACGAACTCAATCTCCTACTATGATCATCTGCCACCACCTTTCCCTTCCCATAGTATAGAAACAATCGATGTCATATTGCTGAAGTAAATCTATAAATCACCTATTTATCAGCATTAGATCTTTATTAGAGAAGATATACATGATATTAATATTGTTAGAGTAGATGATAAACCGCTATCCCTTAAGTTAGTGTCACCAAATCAGTAGTTCGATGAACAACACTACAAACATAATAACATGGGTCGTTTGTTTGGTTCATGTGGTATAAAACTTTGGTAACCATATATAATCACTTATTTAATTTTAATTTTGATTCCACCAAGACCTGTTCTTGATGCACCAACAAACACAATGTATTTGACTCCCTCCTCTGGAAATCTCAAATTCTGTGTGCCTTTCAGTCTCTACCTCAGCTACTAAAAACTCTCTTGGAACTTCTCCATCCATAGGAAAGTATTTCCCTTTCATGTCAAAGTTATAAAGGATACGTCTAACCATGAAATTTTATGTACAACCCCATGTTAATACCATTACTACCCAACGAAACTGTTTTCCTTAGTTACACTCTTGGGTGGTTCCCATGCAAGAACCTCTTCTATCATCAATCGATCTATTTCTACCCCCACCATAGAAATTATGTGTCCAAGAAAATGGACATATTAAATATAGAACTGACAATTTTATAGCTTCCCATAAATATAGTTATATAATGTATGTCCAAGACCATCTTAAAATGTGTCACATGCTCCTCCTAAAATGTCGAGTAAACTAGGATTTCATCAAAGAATACAACCCTGAGTAGGTCTATATAATGATGGAAGGTCATTTTCATGATTCACCTAAAGACTGACGTGGTTCTTCATGAAAAACGGAATAAACATGTACTCATAGTGGACATATCTACATATAAATGTCATATTTTGTATGTTCTCTTCCCCTAGTTGAATCTGCTAATAGCCAAATATGAGGTCAATATTTGAGTTCCCCATATCTCTTTTCAACTAATTGAAGAGATCATAAATAATTAATACTAGATACGTATTCTTCACAGTCACCTAGTTCAGGCGCTAGAAGTCCATACATAATCTCAAGCTCTCATCTTCCTAATTGGAAAAAAAACCGGGGATGCCTAGGGTGTAACACAACATCTCAGGATCCCCTTCATCTGTAATTTCTCCAACTATACCCTCAACTCACAATGATCTCTGGGATCTATCCCATATGAAGATGTAGATATCTATTTCATTATAGAGTATATATAAATTCATAAATCTACATTTATGTGGTTAGGTTATACTGTAACATCCTCAGTAACTATGTCATCGTACTCCTCCACCACTATATGAACAGAGGAAATATATGATTTAATCTGTTGATGGTATATCTTTCCAACTGATGAATGATCGGTTTAACCCTCCTATGTGTGAGTCCATCCTGCAATACATGTGGTTCCTTTTCCTTGAAAATGGAAATTTGGATCCAGTCACTATAGAAACAAGACAATCTTGACAAAAAATCATTAATTTGACCGTGGACTATGGATTACAAGTCAATATCGATAATGTTTTCATAATACCTCTACAACTTGACTAAGAGACCCCAATTGAATCCATCATCTCCAAGAGTAAGGTAACACAGGTGGCACGAGTGTGTGAACATCAAATCCCCTCTTGTAGGAGTTTCTAAATATATTTCATACCTAAACAGTTACAACAATATCTAAGATTCTCAAACAAAGGTCATAGCAATAAAATAATAACTAAAACTTGTGTCTTTAAAAAAGATTCTAAGGCGGAAATGACACAGATAATACCTTTAATAAACCCTTGGGTCTTATGGTCATAAGCTTACATTTCCAAATGTTGGCATCATATCTGTCCACCAGCTCCCTGGTGATATCGTTGATCAATAAGGGGTAGTGTTGGTAATATATCAAACCACCACACACCTCCTACTACCATATCTGATCCTCTTCCATGTCTGATGCCTGACAGACCACCCTTTTCTTATGTTTTACACTATCTCAGTGGTCACTCGACCATCTCTTGATCGATCTTGTGATGGTTCATGCAATATTTGTCTAGATATTCCCAAACAATGCAAGAGTAAAACATGATGTCCTTCTAATCACATTCGATTCCATGTGTGCCCCTAAAAACTGATCCTATGTCTTGGGGTTGTCCCCTAGAGTGCCTAACATTTCTGGGTCCCTGTGACTACTGTCAGGTACCAACCGCTGAAGAATCATCTATCCGGTGCCCAGTGGTAGCTCCAATGTCCGGTGTTGGCACCACTTGAAAGCTATACACTAGGATAGATTTCCCCAGTGCCCCATAAAATGCTGGAATGATAAGGGATATCATGGATTCCCTGATCACCCGGAAAAATCCCTCATCAATAGTTGGAGCCTTAAGGATGGGATCTCGTACCTTATCTATGCAGTAGAAAGAAAGATCAATAAACCTCATAGAGTACTCCTCCACAGTTTGAATGCTCTACTGTTCCTATAGGAGCTCTTGTAGGTGCACTGAACGTAATTTAGCTATAATTAACTACTCTATGAAGATATTATCCATGTATTCAATTACGAGATGTAACACCCCGAGATTTTATGAAAAATATTCTTTTTAATTTCATTTAATTCTTGTGTTGTACGCTACACAAAAAAGATCTTGCACAACATGCATCCCTAACTTAGCTTGTGTTACACGCAATCGCAAACTTCCTCGATAGTGTGTGTAGTACGCAATACCGAGTTTCACTAAACGAGATATTATTATAATATTATTATGATCTAGCTGTTATGAATAGTAATACCAACTTTTTGAAATTTCATAAATTTTATCATTTAAAATGGACTTTATTTTTGGATTCGGAATATCTAAATTATCTTAAGTTGAAATTTTGGTACTTTTCAGATAACTTTCATATTCTGATTAATAGTTAAAATTACTAAATTTTAATTAAAAACAAAAATTTTAAATCGAAATAATTAATAGTGATAAATTATTATTTTGAGTGGTTTTAAAGTATATTTAGAATATATTTTTACCATTTAATACAATGTTTGTCAATATATGTAATTTCACATTTAAACCAGACACAAACAAGTGTAAATATTTTGATAGTTATTATCTCTTAAAAACACGCTATTTGTTTTGTGACGAGAATTAACTTTTAAATTAATTAATGCAACTGATATGTTTTGAATTTGGTAAAATAGATATCATTTTTGAATTCATAATATCAAATATAGCTTAGGCCTAATTTTTGTTATTTTTCTGGAAACTTTCATTATTTGATAAACACTGAAACGACTAAGTGGTAGTTAAAAAACTGAAATTTTCATAAAACATAATTTTACCTCTTCTGTGAGTGAATTTCGAAAATCCGAGAGACACAGTTAATATCAAGGACTAAAATGTGGTTAAATGAGTTGAAAATAATTTTTCATGAATAATATCTTTTTACCTTTTTTACCAAAGTTAAAAGTTAATAGGGTAATTAAGGGTAAAAATGATATTATTATTACCCTAACACATGTCATAATTCTATTGGATAAGTGTAATTCGGCCAAAAACTACCTTAGGAATAAAATATGACCATTTAGGCCCACATGGACTAGATTAGGACATTTATTATTAATTTATTTAAAGAAGGGTAAAAAGAGTTAAAATCAATATTTCATAAATAAATCATTTTTAATATAGGGTTATACATATGATAAATTAGATTATAAAAATTCATTAGAAATATAAATAGATTTCCTACATAATGGAATTTTATTTGTAATTTTTAGACTTAAAATAATTTAATTTATTTATTACCCAATAATGATGCAGTAATTATCTTATTAATGAAATGTTGACATAATTGATGTTATAAATACCCAAATAAATGTAATTTTAGACTTTTTAGGAATTAAAATAATTTTAAATGTTAATATGACATCTTAGTATTGATTTAATTAACTTTTTTCGAACTATTCATTCTGTTATTATTTTCACACAAATCAATTACCAAATAGTGTCAAAATTGACATAAAATAGTTTTTAAAAAAATATTATATTATTAATTGTTATTATATTTCTAAAAATCTAATTTTCGGCCAATATAATTATTTCATGATAGGTGTTTCATTAATGGACCAATTGGGGGTCTCTTGGATTTATATGGTACGTTTATTAACTATATAATATAAAATACAAAGTGACATGGGAAATGTCAATCTAATTAACTAAGAGTTAAAACTAAAAGATAAGATTAATATAATGACCTAAACTTGTCTAAATTATATTTGATGAGATTATTTCGACCCATAACGACCTTATCTTCGAAATAAATCAATTTTGAGCTATTAAAAATAGAATATGGATTTATAATAACATAATTTTTTTAGTTTTTTCAAAGGTGCCCCTCTCCTCCCTTATAAAAGGGCACCTCCTCCCACTCTTCCTCACACCACTATAAGCCTTCAAGATCGGCCAAACCCTGCCAAATGCACTTCTACACTTCCATAGAAACATCTTAGAGGTTCTGGTATTCCTCAAAGACCAATTTTAGTGCCCTAAGAGTAGGTCTCAAAGAGGCGCTTCAAAGAAGAGGTAATGTCCGTTACCGATTCTTCCAACATTATTTCTTCTTCCACTTATTCTTCTTTAGTTGATTAATTATGAAGTAATAACATAAGTATCACTCATATAATGATATTTTATTATAAGTATGAGACAACCATATTTCATTATCTATCCATCCTATGGAAAACGAAATCATCGCGCGTGCGTACGTACGGAATACCGTCTCCACGCCGTGGGGTAATATATTTTCCACCACCACCTTACTTGGATGGGTATAATGGTGAAAGTAATGAATATATATTATTATTGTAAGTTTATATTTATTCTATAATATTATACATACACTTTTATACAATTCCACGATCATGGGAATGATATCATTGCTCGTGCTTACGTACGGACAACCGTCTCCACGAATGCGATGAGATTCATTTTCCATGATTAACCATTCAAGAATGACTATAAAGTATATATAATGAATAATAATGAACTATATGACATAATAATGCTACTTTATTTATGTATATATATATATGTATGTAATCTATTTAGTTTCATTCAATTCAATAAGGAAATAAAAACATCGTTCATGCGTACGTACAACCTACCATTTACATGAACGGTGTATTTCATTCCTTTTATCGATCTATAATATATATATGTATATGATGAATATATATTATATATAAATCATTGTTTACATTGTATAATTATGTAAATCAGTATATAAGTAATAATATCAAGAACAACAAGTCCAAACACGTACGATAAATAAAACGATTTAACCCAAAACACTACTTTAACATGGAACTCACAAAAGAACAGGTAATATAAAGTCATAAGTGAAACATATATGATATCATAACAATTAATATGATTCAGTACAAGTCAATGACATTATTTAGATCATTATACAGGAGTTTCGGATATGTACGAAGCATATCGGACCTAAGGTAAGGGATAACTATTCCAATCTCGTTCTTATCCGAGATTGTTTATTCATAAGTATTTACTAGGGTTATTGTTATGATCCATGTCCATGTTTCCTAAAAATGGTTTCATGTATTTTTAAAGTAATTTTTACCCATTTTTACTTTTACCCCATGGTATGGAAGGAATCTTTATTTTATTTACCCTACAAGGTACTTTTTGACTTTTCCGACAAAAGTACGAGAAGACTGTTTTTTTAACGTATACAACATTAAAGGATTTTTATGGTTTTATAAAGACATATTTTCATGAAGCTTACTCCAAAATATTTCATGAATATTTTCATCAAAATCCTTTTGTTTTAAAATTGAACGACATTTTGTGAAAAGAAAATGATTTTTAAGAAAAAAGGATATTTTCCTCATGAATTCATTTCAAGTGTTTTATCAAAACCATTTTTCATCTAAGATGATATTATTTTATATGTTTATATTTCAAGTATAATGCCTCTATTATTTACATGGTTTCACATTCCTTATTATGAAATGTTATCCATTTCATTTATATAAATTATGTAATGATGGGATTATGTTTATGAAACCCATTTTATTTATTGGGTTATTATGAATGATGTATGTTTATTTTGTGGCACATTGAATAATGATTTCATTATGAGATTGGTGGGATATATATCTCCCTCTAATGCATTGGGTAATGATTTATATCTCATAAGATAGATATAGCTGGAATGGCAAGTTAAACTGGTTCAGTAATATAGGACTGGAACGAGGAGTGAACACGATTCAGAAAGGGACTTTGTCCACTAAGATGGTCTTGGCAGCAATGCCTTGGCTACTATGGAAATCACATCATGTGATAAATGGTTTCCACAATAAATGTTTTATTCCCATTCTATTTTATCATGATTGATGTTCCTTTATGATATATGCCTTACGTTCTTCCACAATTTATGTCTTTGCTCAAGATTTTAATGTTTAAATTTCATGTTCAAGTTTTTGCTTCCAAATGTTTATGGATTGTTTTATGTTATCTATGTTTTCCCTTACTGAGAATTTGAGCTCACCCTTTTTATGTTTTATTTTCCCCAGGAAATAAATAAAGGTTTTAGGTAAGGAAACAAAAAGGGGTAGATCGTTATGGGAGTTGTTGAAGATTTTTCAACATTATTAGAAGTTTATATTCGGAGTTTCCAAAGACAATAAAATATTATGGTCCATGTGTGTCTATTTTTCGTATGTATTAAGTATTCTGAAAAAGTAATGTAATGTCCATTTACATCAAGCTTTGGGTTTCTACAGTTGGTATCAGAGGAAAGGTTTATTCACCCTTTGGAAACTAGGATGCAAGAACTTTAGTGAGATCCCTAGAGAAATTTAGATAGTATGTATAGGGATGTCCCTAAGGATAAGTATAAGTATATGTTATAGTCCTAGAATTACGGTAATGATCATAGAATTAAACCTATGATGTTAGATATTGAAGTTACTCCCCCTTTATTATGTTGTTTTCCCTAGCATGATTTTTGCCTCTCACTCTATTATTTTTGGGTTTTAGACGATGGCTGGAACCTGAAGGAACCGTGTTGATCAATGCAATGATTTTCATCTTGAACAATCTAATGTTATGGGATATGGAGTGAAAAAATCTTATTGTTACACTTACACAAGCTATGAATCATCTTGAAATACCAAATTCGCACAAAAGTGAGCAATATTCTATTGAGTCTTTCATGATGAAACATCCACCTTATTTCAATGGGTCTTTTGATCCACTTGTTGATGAACAATGGATTAGTACCACTGAAATGATATTTTCAGTTCTTCATTGTTCTTAACATGATAAATTCATCTTAGTAGTATATCGTTTGGATGCTGAAGCTGATCAATGGTGGAATCTTATCATGAATACGATGCTAAGAGATGAAATTCAGTCTATGGAATGGGACGAGTTCAAGAACTTATTTTTCAATAAGTACATCCCTTGTATTATTCTAACAAATATGGAGAAAGAGTTTCTTGAAGTAAAGAAAAAGGATGATGAATCTATTGGTGTATACGATGAAAATTTTACAAGGCTTGCAAGGTATGCATCTGGATTTAACATCCAACCTGAAAGTAAAGTTGATCGATTCTTCAGTGGATTAAAATCAAATCTTCAAAGGGAATTAGCTATAAGAGACATCAGTAGCTATGAAGAAAATGTGTGTTGTGCTATCAAGGTAGAAATGGAAGTTGGTGTTACTTATGCATCTAATGGTTTTGACAAGAAACGAAATATGGAGTTCATGGAGAAATCTCAGAATAATGGTGAAAAGAAGATGAATGTTTTCTTATGCTCAAAGTATGGAAAGAAGCATGGTGGAGATTGTCTTAATGGGACTAGAAAATGTTTTAAGTGTGGAAAAGAAGGTCATCGAGCAGATGAGTGTCTAAGTAATGGAAAAAGGGTTTCTAATTATGTGAACAAAGAAAAGACTACAGAGAACACACCACCAACACTTCAATGCGTCAAGTGCAAGGAAATGGGGCATTATGCTAATAAATGCCCTAATCCAAGGGTTAGTGATGATCGAAATGAGAAACTACTTAAGGAAAAGGACAAAGGGATGTCACATGCGATCACTATTGGTGATGTTGAATATGATAACGATTCAGTGGACTGATTAAGTTTTTATGTAATGGTATTCCAAAATAATGTTGTATATAGTATCGTGGAATATTGGAATATTTATGTAATGGTCTATTGTTGTTTTCAATAATTTTATGGTACTAGTAACCAAGGAAAGTGATTGAGATATTTTTGGAAAAAAGATAATATGCGCATAATGAAGGGATAACAAGATAATGAGATGTTTGATTGTATTCATGAGCTCCTGAATGATATAAGTACTAAGTAATATTATGGTTTGAATATATAGAATTTTTTTGATTTTGGTATGTGGAAAGAGTTACCTTTTGACAGTATTCATGTTTTCACTAAGGTTCTATGGTAATTTATGTTTAAAGAGAATATATGACTATGGTATTCATGTGTTTGTAATGAAACCAACAAGATATATATTATGATATATGTGAGATAATTTCTTGTATTCACATTCTTGGTAGATAACCATTCTAGTAATTGTTTTCTTTATACTATGAGCTTGGACCGATGTATTTTAGATAGGCCTAAAGGTTGGAATGGATTCTTTGGACATAAGTTAGTATTGTTTAAGGACAGAAGTTTTTTCGATATAATTGATGGGATGTTATAGTAATGTAGTTTTTGAAAAAGGACAACCTGCAGGATGGGAGACATCCCATCGCGTCAGACAAGGCTGTGGGAATCGAACCCACAACCGAAGTGCGACTGGCCATTATCACCTACCAATGGCCTACAGGATGTCCCTGTTTATTAGAAACTAGTTTTATTATATTAATCAATATGATATATGAAGTATAAGTCCATTTTAGGAACTATATATGATTAATCTCACTATAGATGGACTTATGTATTTTTTGATAACTTTTCTAACCTTTTGTTTGAGACAGATGGAATGACCCATCATTCTATCACATGATCTACTAACACTTCAGGAATGAAAAATTCAAATTCATTTCATTAAGATATGTAGTGGAAATTTTACAAAGAACGACCAACGGTGAGACTGTACCAAAATCATGAAAGTATTTTTCTAATTCCAATTTCATCAGCTTTAGGGAAATGATCTTGAAAACCAAAAATGTTGTCCTAGTGCTCTAATATCTGATGAATCAGATGGTACCTTAGATCATCACAAATTTATGGCTTTGTGATTTTTGGATTTTTCATATCCCTGTACTTTACCACTCTCCAGCAGAACTTGATTGTTAGATTTTTCTTCCATATCCATATTTTCAACTATGTTCTCCTACGTGGAAACCCAGTGATGAGTCAATTTGGGTAAACATTACGTTTCATAAATTAGATTTTAAATACAAGATTTGGTATTACTTTTTACGATTTGGGTTTCTATTAAAGAAACTTTCAGGTCGTAAACCATTTATAACCCCGACGAATTTTGAGGGCGAAATTCATTTTAAGGGAGGTATAATGTAACACCCCGAGATTTTATGAAAAATATTATTTTTAATTTCATTAATGTATTGTGTTTTACACTACACCAAAAGGATCTTGAAAAACATGCATCCTTGACTTGGCTTGCTTTACACGTAATCATGACCTTCCTCGTTAGTGTGTGTAGTACGCAATACCGAGTGTCACTAAAAGAGATATTATTATAATATTATTATGAACAAGCCGTTATGAATAGTAATACCCACTTTTTGAAATTTTATAAATTTTATCATTCAAAATGGACTTCATTTTTGGATTCGGAATATCGAAATTAGCTTATGGTTAAGTTTTGGTACTTTTCGGATAACATTCATATTCAGATGAATAGTGAAAATTACTTAATTTTAATTAAAAACAACTTTTATTAATCGAAATAATTAATAGTTATAAATTATTAACATGAGTGGTTTTAAAGTATATTTAGATTATATTGTTACCATTTAATACAATTTTGGTCATTGGATGTAATTTCACATTTAAACCAGACATAAACAAGTGTAAAGTTTTTGATAGTTATTATCTCTTAAAAACACGCTATTTGTTTTGACGACGATAATTATTTTTTAAATTAATTAATGCAACAGATATGTTTTTAATTTGGTAAAATAGACATAATTTTTTAAATCATAATATCAAATATATATTAGGCATAATTTTTGGTATTTTTCTGGAAACGTTCATTTTTTTATGAATAGTGAAACCACTAAGTGGTAGTTAAAAAACTGATTTTTTCATAAAACATAATTTTACCGCTTCTGTGAGTGGAATTTATAAATTTTGAGAGACAAGGTTAATATCAAGGACTAAAATTTGGTTCAATGAGATGAAAATAATTTTTGGTGAATAGTATAGTTTTTCTTTTTTTTACGACGGTTAAAAGTAAATAGGGTAATTAATGGTAAAAATGATATAATTATTACCCTAAAACATGTCTTAATTCTATTGGACAAATGTAATTCGCCCAAAAACAGCCATAGGAATAATATATGACCATTTAGGCCCCCTTGGTTTAGATTAGGACATTTATTATTAATTTATTTAATGAAGGGTTAAAGTAGTTAAAATCAATGTTTAATAACTAAATGATATTTAATATAGGGTTATGCATAGATAAATTAGACTATAAATATAAAATATAAAGCTAAAAATATTTCCAAAATAATTTTATTTTAGTTTTAATTTTTGGACTTAAAAAAATTTAATTTATTTATGACAAAATTATGATGCATTAATTATCTTATTAATGAAATATTTACATAATTGATGTTATAAATATCCAAATAAATGTAATTTGAGACTTTTTATTAATTAAAATAATTTTATATGTTAATAGGACATGTTAGTATTGATTTAATTAACTTTTTGAGAACTAATCATTCTGTTATAATTTTCCCAAAAATAAATTATCAAATAGTGTCAAAATTGACATAAAATAGTTTTTAATTGAAATATTATATTATTAATTGGTATTATATTCCTAAAAATATAAGGTTCCTCCAAGATACTTATTTCATGATAGTTTTATCATTACTGGACCACTTGGGGGTCTCTTGGATGTATATTGTAAGTTTATTAACTATATAATATAAAATACAATGTGATATGGTAAATGTCAATCTAAAAAACATAGAGTTAAAACTAAAAGATAAGGTTAATATAATGACCTAAATTTTTCTAAATTATATTGGATGAGAGTATTTCAACCCATACCAGCCTTATATTCTAAATAAATCAATTTTGAGCTACTAAAAACCGAATATGACTTTATATTAAAATAATATTTTTAGTTTTTCCAAAGCATCCCCTCTCCTCCCTTAAAAAAGGGCACCTCCTCTCTCTCTTCCTCACACCACATTGACCCTTCAATCTTGTAAAACCCCTGAAAAATTATCTTCTCCACTTCCATAGAAAAATCCTAGAGGTTCTTGTCTTCTTCAAAGACTAATTTTAGTGCCCTAAGAAGAGGTCTCAGAGAGGCGCTTCAAAGAAGAGGTAATGTCCATTACCGATTCATTCAACTTTATTTCTTCTTCCACTTCTTCTTCATTAGTTGCTTCATTATGAAGTAATAACATCAGTATCACTCATATACTGATATGTTATTATAAGTATGAATCAACCATATTTCACCATCTATCCATCCTACAGAAAACGAAATCATCGCGCGTGCGTACGTACGGAATACAGTCTCCACGCCGTGGGGTAATCTATTTTCCACCACCACCTTACTTGGATGGGTATAATGGTGAAAGTAATGAATATATATTATTATTGTATGTTTATATTTATTCTATAATATTATACATACACTTTATTACAATTCCACGATCATGGGAATGATATCATCGCTCGTGCGTACGTACGGACTGCCGTCTCCACGAACGCGATGAGATTCATTTTCCATGATTAACCATTCATGAATGACTATAAAGTATATATAATTAATAATAATGAAATATATGACATAATAATTCTACTAGAATTATATATATATATATATATATTTATGTCATCTATTTTTTTTCATTCAATTCAATAAGGAAACGAAAACAACGTTCATGCGTACGTACAGCCTACCGTCTCCGTGAACGGTGTATTTCATTCATTTTATCGATATATAATATATACATGTATATGTTGTTTATATATTATATATAAATCATGTTTTACATTATGTAATTAAGTAAATCAGTATATATGTAATAATATCAAGAACAAAAACTCCAAACACGTATGATAAATAAAACAATTTAACCGAAAAGCCTGCTTTAACAAGGAACTTAGAAAAGAATGGGTAATATAATGTCATATGTGAAACATATATGATATCATAATAAATAATATGATTATATAATAAGTCAATGACATTATTTAGATCATTATAAAGTAGGTTCGGATACATACGAAGCATATCAGACCTAAGGTAAGGGATAACTATTCCAATCCCTTTCGTATATGAGATTGTCTATTCGTAAGTATTTACTGGTGTTATTGTTATCATCCATGTCCACGTTTCCAAAAAATGGTTTCATGTATGTTTAAATTCCTTTTTACCCATTTTGACTTTTACCCCATGGTATTGAAGGAATCATTCTTTTATTTACCCTACAAGGTACTTTTTGTCTTTTTCGACAAAAGTACGAGAAAAATGTTTTTTTAACGTATACGGCATGAAATGATTTTTATGGTTTTATAAAGCCTTATTTTCATGAGTCTTCCTCCAAAAGATTTCATTACTATTTTCAACAAAATACTTTTCTTTTAAAATTGCACGCCATTTTCTGAAAAGAAAATGATTTTTAAGAAAAAATGAAATTTTCCTCAAGAATTCATTTCAAGTGTTTTATCAAAACCATTTTTCATCTAAGATGAAATTATTTCATATGTTTATATTTAAATTATAATGTCTCTATGATTTACAAGTTTTCACATTCCTTATTATTAAATGATATCCATTTCTTTTATATAAATTATGTAATGATGGGATGATGTTTATGAAACCCATTTTATTTATTGGGTTATTATGAGTGATGTATGTTTATTTTGTGGCAAAAGTAATAATGATTTCATTATGAGATGTATGGGACCTATATCACCATAAAATGAATTGGGTAAATATTTATATCTCATGAGATAGACATGGCTAGAATGGCATGTTAAACCGGTTCAGGAATACAGGACGAGAACGAGGAGTGACCTCGATTCAGAAAGGGACTTTTTCCACTAAGATGGTCTTGGCAACAATGCCTTGGCTACTATGGAAATCCTATCATGTTCTTAATGGATTCCACAATTACATGTTTTATTCCCATTCTATTTTATCATGATTGTTGTTCCTTTATGATATATGTCGTACATACTTCCACAATATATGTCTTTGATCAAGATTTTGATGTTTAAATTTCATGTTCATGTTTTTTCTTCCAAATATTTATGGATTGTTTTATGTAATCTATGTTTTCCCTTACTCAACATTTGAGCTCACCCTTTTTATGTTTTATTTTTCCCAGGAAATGGAGAAAGGTTTTAGGTAAGGAAACAAAAAGGGGATGATCGTTAAGGGAGCTTTTGAAGATTTTTCAACATGACTGTAAGTTTATATTCCGAGTTTCCAAAGACAATAAACTAAAACAATCCTTGTGTGTCAGTTTTTCTTATGTATTAAGTATTCTGCAAAAGTAATTTAATGTACATGTATTTTGAGCTTTGGGTTTCTACACGAGAGACATCTTTTCATGTTTTTTGGGTAACTATGATCTACCATATCCCCATAGAGTAATGCAGTGGACTCACGGATATGACTACCATCTAGTCATAAGTCATACTCATAAGGACAAAAAGGGTTACTTCCTCTATCCAATTATCAAAAATCATGTGGTATGGATCACCTTGAAACCATGGATGTCTCTACCTCTAGAACTCTTTCAACATGAATAGTCTGCATGAATCTTCAGGATGTAGTGCTTGTAGTATGTACTTCTCGACAGGTGGTGTTACCACGAATAGACTGGTCATAGGTGCTAACACTGGTACATGACCCCTATACTAATGCCTCATCACATGGATAATCATCCTCATGAAAAAAAAATAGATTCATGGTTGGCTGTCTATGTAGAGGTATCCAAAAATTTAACGAGATATTCCACAGTCAATAGAGTATAACAAGTGAGCTAATTCATGAAGGAAATGAGAACAAACCCAAATAGTATGTGATTAATATACTATATTTTTACCAAAAACATGTTTTTCCACATACTGAGTGGAATAATAGGATTCCATTGTCATGGTGTATGGATACATTAGCCACAACCCCAACACTGGAATCCCGGGTTTAATGGCCGAATTTGAAACACATTGCACTATTAACCAAACCCACCTCTCAAACTACCAATCCATATATATAACTGACCCCCTCTGATATCACTATTTCTTGTTCTATTCAATTAGGGACCATGTCAAGACAACCCCATGCTTTCCTAAAATAGGCTAGGGACTGTTTATTAACATTGAGTAGGCATATCCCACTAATGGGATGAATATTCCTATGTACCTGTAAAGACACAAATCTAGAAGTGAAAAATGATTAAATGTCAAAAATATATGCAAAAAATGCCTGAATACACTCTAATAACAACTACAGAGTACAAAGTAGAAAACTATAAAGTAATCAAGGACACAATACACACCCACCACAGGAATGTGTCTGTAATGTTGAATGCACATGTTCTTGAAACTCATCTGTAGAAAATACTACCTAAATGGAAAGGTACTAGACAACTGTTAGATGTCATAAGAGAACACCGTAACTTTCTTTTCTCTCTAATCACCACCAGGTGCTAGTCCATCTATGATTATATCAATGAATTTATCTTCTTCAAATTATTCAACATGTGGGTGATAAAACTTTGTGGGGTGAGTAAAACAACACTCAGTAGGATGCCCTAAAACCGAAAAATAATACAACGAGGAAATACATCATGTTTAAAAAATTTATAACATTATGTACAACACAAATAAATAAAGGAAGTATAACATAAATAAATACACTATATATATCAAAAATATATATAATAGTTACCTCTAGCAAGAATAAGTCTATAGTATGAAAACATGACCCTCAGATGTAATCTACAAACCCCAAAGTATTACAATGACATATACTTTTTATGAGACACTAGGTCTCGATAAGACATAGTGTCCAAATTTGAATTGTTGTCTCGGTAAAATATGTAGTCATGGCAAATCAAGTAGTGTCAGAAAATCAAAGTGTCTCAACGACACAACCAGCTACATGATTCGACTCATAGTGCACTCATTCGAAGATAAAGTACTCCTTAATACATTAGGTCCTATAGAAACATCCAAAAAATTCCACTTAGTATATTTCATAAGGACATACTCCTTTAAGGGAACCACCACCACAAATGGGGTCATCCAATGGACATGCATACTGAATGTTCTAGTTGTTTCCATAAATTGTCAGACTCGGGTTCAGTTAGGTCGACCCAAGCCAGCCCACTAGGTCTACTAGGTTGTGGCCCATTGCGCCATTTGGTCTATTAGGCCACTTAGTCCATTATACTAGGACTCTATATCAGCCCAATTCCACTATTCTATCCTGCACGCACACAAGTCGGTCAGCTTCACTGCAAGCCACCCACCTCGGTCACATGCCCATCTTGTCTAGATTGTGCCGCACCACATCCCTCTAGGTTGGCCCTCTATGTCCACATTCCCTTTTTCCACATCACCACCACAGGCTCCACATGTATGCCTTACTACATACATGGTCACCTCCCCATATCCCTCCTTAGGGCCCAACAACATCCCCTAGTCAACATCGCCCCACTCGCCGGTGCCACGGCCTCCCCACACAACTACCAATTCCACCGCCACCATCTACAACCTCACATAACCCCTCTATCGTGCACTGCCACTTTCACACCACTGCTACCATGTGCGGACACTAGTACCTTCACTTCTTTACACACTTACAAAGACCACTCGGACACCTCCTATGTCTAGAATCTAAAAAGGTCATAGATAGCATTTCTCTGTGACCCAATCGACCCATATTTGGCCTCTATATTAAACTTTCCTCCAATATAGGGGTCCGATAATGTTTTGAGAATCCCCCAAATCCTAGACACAACCACATGGGTTCAGCGACGTTGAAAACCAAGAACGAAGATAATAAAATATTAATAATTACAGGAGGAATGAATCCCATTCTTTTTTCATGTTGGCAACATTCTGTTCCCGTTAGAACTATAAATGATGAAACATTGATAAATAATGCATCCCCCAATTAATTCCAACAAATATGTGTTCCTATTATAGTTAGGAACGAAAAAACAAGGATAAATAATACATCCTCCAATTATTTCCTACAAATATTATCATCCCACAAGAAAGATTGAACCATGGATCAAACTATTCATTGGTTGATCGACATTGATCATTGTTTCTAGAAATGTGGAAAGAAAATCGAGGAACAAACACTATCTCAATGATGGATCATTTGTTGAATGCAATAGATCATCGTGTCCCCACCGTTGGTGATATCCATCAAAAATATAAACATCCTATGTCAGATAAAATATCCTACTATCATTAGCCATTAAGAGAGTTCTCTATGATCTCTCAAGAGCCTCTAGGAAATTCTAGGGTTATGTGATTAACCATGTCTCCCTATATCTATGGAATATTTAAAATAAATTTTTTTGCATCGATTAAATGTTAAAAATAAAATAAATTCAACAGTTATTTTATTTATTATATCCCCGAAAACTAATTTCTACAGTTGACCCAAACTAGTTGATGCTATGACCTGACATAGGTTAAGTCACTGCTTTGTACGGAATGATACCCTCATATTTATGATCTAGGAAACCATTTATGAGTCATTTCACTTGTTCAAGAAAACTATGAATGTGTTTTATTTAATATTTTAATATTTATCAATCAATTTCTGTGGGAACACTAGGCCTTATAATAACACACCATCTCAGTTCCTAGCCTTTAAACATTTCACTACATTAATAGAATTTAATATATGGAATATTCAAGACATTACACTTTATCATTTTTGAGGAAGTAAATAACATAAATATAATATTTACTGAAAATTTTTTTACTACAAATAAATCATGATCACTATTATGAAGAAAAAAATATGAATGAAGGATTATATTGATAAATTACTAGGAAAAACGGATAGTCACATAGTTAATATTTTATAGAGGAATCATAACTCTGAGGAATCATATTGGTAAAATGAGGGAGTAATACGGAAGAAATGCCTTTCATTTTTTTCATTTCATTATTCAAATTTTTAGAGTAATTCTTGTAAGGGGATTGAATATAATGCTTATTTAATTGAGTATGTATATTATATTATATAAAAAAATTAGGAGTATATTGTTTTACATATAAAACCAAAATATAATATGACACGATATATTTTATTTAGAATTAAATATTACTATTCCAAACAAACAAAAATATATTACAACAATGAAATATATTAAAAAAAGTAGTATAATAAGAGGAAACAAAAATAAAAATACCATGAACATGTAATTGATGTTCGTGATGATTTCAATAATTAATATAACTTTGATAACAAATATGTAATTAAGGATGGGAAATTAAAATATAATATTAATATTGATGGAGGATTAAATTAATATGTTGAATTATTATATAAATCCATTTAATTCTATATGTGTGAATAATATATTATTGTTATTAATTAAAAACCAATGATTTGGTTTCCTATTGATGATATTTAGACACAAATTATTGCACTAATATGGGTACTCATGTTTTCTATGGATAATATAGTGTTTTACTCTATTATTTTCTTATTTAACAGGTCTAGATTGAAAAAATATGATTTAATGTATGGGTATTATAAATACAATATTAAATTAATTGGGATATCTTGAATAGTCACTCAGATTTCAGATTAAGTCATAATAATATTCTTTTACTTTCATATTATCTCTATAAACTATTGTAAACTCACTGGAATATACACTAATAGTTTTTTTGTATTAATTTGAGGGATTAAATAATCATTTCATTCCCGAATTTTACATATCCTAGTGATCAATTATTTCTTATCACCCTTAGATCAACACATTACTCACAATGAAAATATGTTGATAGAGCATATGGTCCATCTGTCTGAAATCCAGTGAATGTGGAATTATGAATGAAAACATTGTTAAAATAATATAATAACCTAATTATATTAACATCTAAAATAAATATAATGAGTTGAACATAGTAGATATTAAATTAATCATTAAATTCATCAATAGGTAGTGTAGGGAGTCTCTTTGACTAATCCACTAATAGATTAATTTTCCACCTCATGGGACTTTTTATTGACGAATGAAATAATCCATCTGAATCGTAACACATGATTGAAAAATCATGGAAACATCCCACAAACATATTAAGTATTTTTCCCCATTTATAGAATAATGATCAGGGGTTATTTTGATTCTTCAAGGCTTGATGCAAAAAAGTAATGTGTATTTATTTTTTAGTCTATAATAATTTCAAGATGTGTTTGTGTATTCCCTAAATTTAGTGTCATGATTTATCTGTCTTAAAGATTTCAAATGTTAATTTCATTGTTCTATATTTCACCATGGTGACACATCTTGAACCCTCGAGTTTCATGAATATTCTCCCACGATCAAGATATATTTTCCTTCATGAAAAATCAAGACATGAAAAAATCCACCTGATAACATTATTGTGGTATATCAGTTCTGATGGGTGGTATGGGGAATTATTGTATGGGTTATGGGGAAAAATAATTAGGAATAAGTTGTTGGACTTCATAATTAGGATTGACTGTATCAACACCTGGATCTAAAATAGTGATTTCAATGAACATCAAGAAACTCTGTATAATTATTCATCATATGGTTGGTCTATATGTTTCCATGAATTTAGTTAAATTTCACAATTAATCAAAATTTTAATAGTGTTCATAATTCATTCTTGGACAATATCAATTATTCTTAATTCCAACCACCATATACTAGAATCCACTTATCCATTCAATTTTCATCAACTTCATATCATTATATCATAATCATAGTTGATCATTAATAAAATTCCAATTTTAATACACCATAACTCTTATTTTAACCGAAATATGGTCAACATACATTGTATATCTGGAATTTGACATTCAATCATATACTATTTTTTAATATTATAGGTGATAATCAATCCCATTTGAACTGAATGTGAAATTCCATTTTCTAAGGATTAATTTTTATTCGAGGAAAATGGTAGAACATATAAAGTAAAACAACTAAAAATAAAGAATAAATAGTAATATAGGGATCAAATTTCCCCATCATCATCTATTAACACCTATATAGGGATACTAATTCATGAAAAAAGTTCACTAAGTTTAGGATCGTTCAGCCTTTAGTTTCCCTATTCAATAAGAATTATCTGAGTGATTTTGAAAATTATTTCTTTAATTATAATTACATTTCATCCTCAACTATTGATTATTAATGGGTCAAGGAAATATAATTATTCTCAGAAAAAGAATTTCAGTCAAGATCAAGTGTTTCATAATTAGTAGAGCTCACGATTCCCACTACAAATAGAACATAGGAAGATTTCCCTCATCATTGAAGACAAGAAATCTTGTACATCCCCAAACATCTCCATTTTTTCATATTTTCATATTGTAATTTTAATAAGAACTTAAATTTCCATCAATATAGTGTTTATATCCATATTTATATGGAATATGAAGACCCCATTAATTTTTCGAATCATTACCCTACAAAAATATTTTATCAATAAGATGATTATTCATCTATAGTACAATCATGTCCTACCCAAGGACTCAATGAGATCTTAATCTTTTTATAAACGTAAATTTTATATGGTATTCATCAATCACATGCCTTATCATCAAATTTTGTTCGAAAATAAACTATTATCTTTATTAGTGTTGGCGTACACTCAATGATTAGTAGACCGCTATTTCATCTTCCTCAATAATATTTTAATTTGGAATTTCCTCATTTTATTTTTGGAAATATAATATTGATCTCATCAACATACCATGGAATTTAAACATTTAGTGCATCAATTATCACTATCTTCATGAATCCTATGAAAAATTACTTTGACCTCCCTCCATGGGAGGATATCATATTCTTCATTTTATAACATGCACTTCTTATTTAGAATTGGTAAAGAAACACATAAAATCTTCTCAGCCTCATATTTAGTCATGTCTTCACTAGGGTCATTGGATTCATCATGAATGTAAATATGCCATACAATTGGGAATATCCAATTCCTTTACTATAATATTTATATTTATTAAATCACAGCTACATAATAATCATATGCATGTAGTTACTTTTCTTACATTTAGTTTGTGATAGATGGGAGCCTTTAGGTGGGATGTGTAACAAAAAATCCTAGTAGTGGATTTGTGGTAGATTGTAGGGTCCTTCACATTATAGCTTGAGATTCAATGAGGATAAGAACAAGAGTTCCAAATTCATCAGGTTATTAGGGTGTGGAATCATGCATTTAACAAAAATACGTAGGAATTGAATATACTAAAATAGGAACACATTGTATTTTTTCCACAAGATAGCATGATCGATCATTCTGTCTTCTTGTTTTATCCTATAGATAACTATATTTTCACCTTCATAAAATGAAAATAGAAATTGAGTGTAGTTTAGGTATTGATTATGTATAATAAATGTAAAAAATTCAATATAGAAATTTTATTCAATTTATCTGTTAGAAAAAATATAAATTCATGAATGAAAAAATATGCATCAATAGATTAGGTGAAAATATTAATTCTTAAAAATATTTCAATATTTAATTTCATATATGATTTAATGAATAAAATTAAATGTACACAATTTTAAAATAATTCAATAATGAATTTCCCAAAAATTATTCATGATGTTAAATTGAATTATAGATTTTGATTAAAACATGAGACATCAAAATATAAAATGTTCTTCAATTTAATTATGAAATATAAAAAATAATTTTTTTAAAATTATATGGCTTCTATAATCATATATGATTGTTCAAAATGAAAATAATTATAAAAATGAAAAATTTTCGAATGCATCACTTTTACACACTAAAACAATTGAACACCAATGACATATTATGAATTTAATTTATTAAAAATAGTCTTCAAGGATATTTTTATTTACAGAAACTATATAAGATTAAAATCATATCGTCCTTCCATTTTTTAATTATCATGCATCCATTTTAGATGTAATTAATTTTCTCACTTAAATTCACCAAAATGTACCTTTTGTATGGTAAATGGAATATATCATTGTGTAGACATTATTTTAACAAGTGGGAACATCCAAGATCTCCTTCCCTTATGATATCATTCATAGATTAATTTTCAAACTTCCATGATACTTTATAAATTATATTTCGAAATATTATTTTTCTCTACTTCATTAAATTTTATAATTCCCCAAACTCAGTCATGCACATTATAAACTATAACATATTAAATTTTTCTCATCCAAATTGTTGATAAAAAAATTATTGAATGGGGGAATAAAACCAGGAACCAAACCATTGAATGATAAAAAGTATCCCCCAAGACGATTTGATATAGTTAAGGAAAAAAATATGCTACAGTAGGATCAAAGGTTTCTCTGAGTTGTCAATTATTCCTAACTCACACACATGATATTATGTTGATATAAGAAAATTTATAGATATGTTCACTTATAGTTGTTATAATCTAATTTATATTGTATATTGAATTGTTTTTTATATATAATCTATGATTTTTTAATTACTCTTGATGGTCTAGTTACTTAGGTCTCATTTCATCAGTTCAGTTTCTCTCATCTAATAATTTTCTACCCACTATGATCAGTTTCATTTTTAAAAATTTTCATTTTTCTAATACGAAGACTTCAATAAATCATTTATATGTTCAATGAGAAATCATCTAAATATTTTAATTTTATTACCAATGAACGTATCCACTCTAGTAAATTATATTTTCATTGATGGAATGTTATCATATGAATTTTTTTAATAATAGAAACACATATTAAAACACTTAAAAAGAAAATTGGGAAACAATTATCCATATGAACTAAAATATTTTATCTCTAATATATATATATATATATATATATATATGGATAAAAATAAAAAATCAAATGAAAATATAAAATTAACTATTTAAATCATATGTTACTACTACTTCTCCCCCACACCTATCTTATGAACCATTTAAATTACTATTAAGATGAATTTTATTTAAGAAAAATGGATTTATAGTAAACAATAATGTTGAAATATATGAGGGGAAGATATAGCAATGGGTATATTTGATAAAAATAGGTAGGATATTTAAATTTTCAATTGGTTCTTTAATAATGTCCTTATAGAAATTCTTCATGTCTTGTTCATTCCAATGAAGAATTTATTTAAATATTTTACTCTGATATCAACATTATTGAATGAGAAAATATTATTTATTCTCTATGTAATAATCTTTTAGAAATAATGTTTATTAGTAATGATAGTAATTGTTGATGTGAAAAGTAGTTTTCTTCATACATTAAATCTTACATTTAGATTTCATCGTTTTTTATGATCTATCATTTCTCTTCTCTTCAACCATTAAAAATTCAATATTTAAATTTTGTAAAACCTAATAATTCCTTTTTTACAACTAATAATTTTATATTAATTTCTCTTTAATATTATATATAGTCAAATACCTAATATTTTTTCACAAGTAGACTTATCTTCCAATAATTAATCCTCAGTATTATTTCAGCGGTTTCTTCAGTTATCTTGTATAGTTTAATCTAGAATAGACGTAATCTCTCCAATGGAAATTTCTTCTTTACCACATTTATCATTGTAGTATGAAATTTAGTTCTTCAAATTCACTCAATACATATTCAATATACATTTAAAATTATTTCTAAAATAATGTATTCTTTGGTCTCTTATTATATCTTTGGGTACTCTAAATTTTTCAAAAAATTGTTTGATTTTAGACATTCAATAAAAAAAATGTAATCATAATTTATTCTTAAATTTTCATTAATATATTTGTAAACATATTCCACTACAAATATAATTGGGAATAATGAAAATGAGTCATTAAATTGACCCTTAAAATATAATCACTAAAAAAAATTCAATGAAAAAAATGGGTTTTGGAGAATTTATTATTTTCTATAAATTCCATTGAATATTTTTTTATTTTCCATGATTTAAAAAATTTATATTAATTATTAAAAAACTAATTTTTAAATAATAAATCTTCTAAAAATATGTTACAAGTTCCATTCAGTCAAAATATGTCCTCCACTGAATGTTTGTGAAAAAATTCTAGGGAACATTTAATCTCATTCTCAGGTATGTGTCTTCTAATTACATGGAAATTAATAATCATAAATAAATATGGGTCTTGTGAAACAGAAAACCTTTAACAATATTTTCATTTTGATCTTAGATTATTCATATTGTAGGGTTTATGTTTCATGTGACTAAAAAATTTACCAAATAAGAATACTAGGGTACTGGGGGATCACCATATAATTTATCACTAGGTATTGAGTAAACAAATCATATATTATTTGGGAGATCTAAAATAGTAGTGTGAGTTATCCTTCTCATGTGGACCTCCATCATATTTTCAAATACATTTTTATCCGTTATCTCTATGTTAGACAATTGATATATTAACCTAAATCACTTTTTTCATGGTTTTCATATGACATCATGATCAGACCACTCATATTTTTTGGATAATGGTAAATATTTATTTTGACTTGAAATAAAATAAGAAAAAAACCATTTAGATGAATGAAAAAATGACAAATTAACTTTTCCTATTATTTCTTAATTTATATTGATTGTTTTCTGTGTTTTGATTTTTTAGGCTATCAGAATTTTGTGCCCATATATTTTTGGATAAAACATATAAATTGTAGATATATTTTACATTTTATAGAGTATCACAAATAGGAAATTATATTTATGAAGTTAGATTATTAGTGTTTTGATAAGGATTTCTTTGATCATATGATAAGTGTCCATGCATGATTCCAAAAAAATGATGTATGTTTCTTTTTGGTAAAATTACTCAAGTGAAATTTAATCATACCAATTCATTGATAAATTTCATTTGCAATCCAATATTTCCTAAAAATGAAAAATTACATTTCATAATGCTGGGGTAATGAAATTATGAAATAAAATTAATTTTATCCTTATAAACTTTTATACAGCATTTCATAATTGTATGGCCTAACACATTTCCTTTTATCAATAAATATGAAATAAATATATAAAAAATAAAATATATATTTTTATAATTCCATTTCCTTAAAATCATTACCACACTATCAAGATTAGTTTTGAAACATGTTTCATAAACATTATAATCAATCATAAATACCTTAAAAACTCTCAAAAATTTCTAAAAATTACTAACATAAAGCATTGGAAGTAGTATATAGTATTTCAAAGACCAAAATCTATCCTTTGATAAGAAAACATTGGAAAGTGACATGTGAATTTAGTTTATTCCCAGTATTCTAGAGCAATTGGTACATGAAAAAAAGTCTAAAAATCCATCAGGGAATTTGTATTCACCCATCACTACTAGCCTCTTATAGTTTTTCTATAAATATAAGGGGGAATTTTTATTTTCCTATCACATTGTTAAATTTATAGAAGTCAATGAAGACACTCTGACTATTTTATGTGGTTATAGGTACTATTTATTTATCCAAATTTCTTAAAATTGTACTGAAATTATTAATTAGAAAATTTTCAATTAAAATTACTCATTTTGATTCTCAGATGGGATATGTGATTAAATCTACAAAAATTAATTCTATATTATTTTTACAATATCTATTTGGATCATGTTTATCCACTTTTGGGGTTGTTTCATCTTCTTATACATCACTCGTTAGAAAATATCAATGGATACATGTTTTTATGTTACACACTAGATTGTGTCTTAATGTCTAGAAAATAACCAAAATCATTTTTTCATAATTTTAAAAACATTGTTCATTTTATTGGGTATTAGTTTATTTGATATTTGGAATTGTTGTTTATAATTTTACTTAAAAATTTATATATTATACTTTATAGAAGAAAAATAATTCCAATTATGAGTTTTATTAACAAATTGTCATCTTGATGTTACCATTATATAATCATGCATCATTAAATTAATTTTTTCAATGGCATTTCGTGATAAAATCATTAAAATAATTATCATTAATAATAAAGTTCATCAACAAGGATCATAATTTCTTAATTGAGTTTATTTTCAAAAATTCAATCCATCAATGAAATAATATATTTTTGGATATACTACAATTAAATTTATTCCATAAAAAATTAAGATTTCCTCTTCTTAACAATTAGTTTCCTAAAAAATGATCCAATTAAATCATTTATTTCTCCACATGGGGATATTTCACTGAATATAAATAGTTCAATTTCATTATTTAATCTTAAATTTTAATTTAAAGTGTTCCCTAATTATCATTGTATATTGTTTTAAAAAAAATTGAAATGTACCACCTAGGATGATAAGAAATCCACGTTGCATTTTATCATACATGTTACGAATATAGAAATCATAACTTAACAAAAATCCATGTACAGTTACTAGAATGTATTCTATAACCTGAATTGGATAAGAAGTAGTTTAATTTTCAAGTTGTATAAATAATATATTCAGTTTGACTCACCTATCTATATGGAATAATAAAACGAATAAGGAATTACAATAATAGAGGACCTAAAATCACATAGTTCATTTCTTAACGCAATTTATCTAGTGTTATAAAAGAAGGGGAATTAGTATTAGTCATGGAATCTACGAGGTATATATAGGGTAATATGTGATTGTGTATTTGTACATTAATTAATTTTTTTATGAAAATTATTATTTCTATTATAATTTCAATAGACACCAATATTTTATTCATAATTAGGGGAATTTTAAATGGATTCCAACAACGGAATATTGATTTATGCCGATTTTAATATGATATTGTAGTGTGTATTCACTTGTTTTTTTGGGTGGTATTTCTATAAACTGGATGCGAGTCACGGGTAAATGTAAATCTTGTATCATGGATTTTTAATTTTTATTATTCAATTGGAATGAATATAAACTGTGGATATCCCTATAGGTCTATACAAATAGTATTATAAAATCATGTGTATAGATTGTCTACAATCTATCACACCCACAGTGTTTGTAAACAGTGGGTATTGATATTCTATCAAAATAGTTTTTAAAAAATAATGGTATTGAATCCCACATATTTTCCTCACCTCCCATCCGCCTCACTTTAGTCATATCTCCACCCCTTCAGCTGATCCATATTCTTCCCTCACCCTAGCGATGACAGATTGTTCTATTCCTGTAGCATCGTCCCCTGATTTAATGATTTCCTAATTCTGATCTTCTTTTATAGAGAGTAACAAATCCTTCATCAATTATGATGAAAAATGTTTTAATTTTTATTTATACATATATCTATCCATGATAAATATATGGCACAATTCATCAATATTATTTGAAATAAGGTTCTTGGTAAGTGATCATTAATTTTTGTGATATTTGTTTAATGCATATAATTTGAATGAGACTTTATTATTTAGTTTTAGTACATTTGTGTGTGACATTGAATTTTTAATTTGATATCTATGTTGAGAGTACTAGTATATCAATAACCACCATATAAGGATTCGTTTCTTATGTGTAAACCATCAATTAGTTGATGAATGGACATGCCTGATTTTATTTATAATATTCCCTCACTTACTCTACATAATATTATATATTTTTATATATTGTCTTTTAGATTAATACATTGACATAAATATATTGAAATTATAATATTGAATTTGTTTTACAACATTATACATTAGGGAGTTAGGTAATTTTTTGTGTGAGAATGTTTTCAAAGTGCTATCTATTATTTGATGGGTTTAATTATGTTATACATACATATATATTTGGGGTTTGATTCTTGTGGTCAACATTGAAAACTGAATACTATAATGAATTAGAATTATATTCAATATTTTACCCACTCCTGGAATTATCAAGGTATATGTGTAATATTAAATGAGGATTGTAGATTAAATAGTTCACTAGATGTTGTTTTACTATGTCAACCGATGAATGAAATTTTTTTAATTACATGATTAATTATTTCGAATATAATTTTTAAATATTGTGAATATATAGTTTTAACATGGGTATTGTATCTTTGGTTATTTCCAAAAATATATATTTACAATCAAAATCATATATACCCTCTTTGGGATGGATATTTAGTTTGATATTTTGTAATGGAATATTAATATTCAATCGAGGGAGTGATGATTCATTATGCTCTAGAAACGTGAGTTTTAGGAGTATATTTAAATAAAAATCCATAATTATTTTTTTGGATGTTAGATGATTTATTAATTATTCAAGGAAGTTATTTAATATTATCATAAATCATTCACTAATTAAGAATGTAAAATTTTGGGTTTTTAAAAATATTAATTATAGAGGTTTTTAAAAGTTATTATCATTGATTTTATTGTAAATTTGTTATTATTACATTATAAAGATGATTAACATGGAATTAAATTTGTCATATTAATTGATTTTTTCATTATACATAGTTTATTAATTTATACTAAAGTTATAGGAGGTCATCAATATATGGTATTGTAAACAAGTATCTTCCATTACTATAATTTTTTTTGAATATGCCTATATTATAACTACACTTGGTTTCTAATATGAAGTATATTTTAAATGATTATATTTAAAATTGTGACTATGGTGGTTTTATTGGTATATTATAATATGAAAAAAATTATTTTTAATGGAATGTATTTTGAAATAAAAAATATTTTACATTTTTGAAAATATTTTTTTGCTCACTTTTTATATAAAATTTTGATCGTTTTTTATTTGTAAATATTTTTCCAATGTTTTTTTAATATCCATTAGATAATGTATTTAAATATTTTTATTGTATCAATATGAGTGAAATAATTTATTGGTAATATCATTTTACATGATCATACGTTATTTAGGAAATAGGGTTATAAAATTTATATCATTAAATAATTCATTTTGGGATTATAATTTTCATTGGAATTAAAGAATTATTATTAATGTTTTCATTATAATTAAATTTCATATAAAAATATTTATATTTCAAATATAACTTTAAAATATTTTCATGATTTATAAAAAAATTATTCCAATTTCCTCATATCAATTTAAATACCCATATTAAACACAATTAAGGGTCTCATTTTTATTATAAATCAAGTACATAATTATTGTTTATAAAAACATAAATTAATAATATAAGAAACATATTTAACATTTTATTCTTGTAAAATAGTTCTTGAGTTAATATGTTCATCCCTATGGATGGATCTATACTACATCATTTTTCAAAATTTGGGTTCCAAAATAAATGATATCATGGGAATTTAATCGCTGAAGTCATCAATATTAATCGTTTAATACATTTAAATTTAATCCATCATGTATAGATTTCATTTATATAATATTTACGAAAACATAAATATTTCATAAATAATTGGATATTATTTGTTCTTATGGAAGGGGACAACTGATTAAATTTTTTATTCCAATTAGATGTGAGTAATTTTTGATTAAATATTATATTACATTGGATATATCATACAACATCTTCCTTCCCACACCATTTATACATTTTTGATATGTTTTGGTTATATTACTAATCATATATTCTTGGATATTATGATTGGATAAATATTTATATTTATATAATTATGGTTGAATTTCCAGGATATTATTTTACCATGTTTATTTGGTTATGATGTTTGGTGACACTCTATTTTAATTCTTTATTAAATGTATTTAATCCTAAATACAAGTGTATATAATCAGATTAATGTCATATTCAAATCATTGATGAATTGATTTTTTTTCATAAACACATATGTATTTAACTAGTTTGTGTAATAGTTGTTTCTCATTCCCCATCTTAAACATTGTCTTGTTTATAATTTATTGGCATCACAAATATCATATGTTGTTTCTCTAATTCATTTTATTATAATTAAAATCATTATTGGATGAATCTGATTTTGAAAATTCTTAAAATGTTTTTGTATTTATGTTTTATAATATAAATTGATCAAAACTATTTTATCCTGTAGCTGAATGGATAGAAGTAGGATGTATCATACCAATCATATTTCCACCATGTTCCTAAATAATGTGGATATTTTTTATAATGTTCATCTAAAAATGATTGAGATAGAGAAAGAATATAATTTCCCTGTTATATTTGTGTTGTAAGACCATAGTTATATAGGGATGATGTTATCTTCCATATAACAAAAAATGAGTTTCAAACAAACTATTATATTTGGAATCAAAATTGAGTGACTTGAAATTACTCTACTATAGATGAATGAAATGAATGAACTTTTATCAAGAATTTGATATTTAATAGGTTTAAATTTTTTATTAATCTTGAGAGAGATAATATAATAGTGAAATAATAAATGTATATAAATACACATGAGGAAAATAATAATTATCATTATTTTGTCAAAGTGATTTATTTTGGATTATCCTAGAACTCATCATTATTAGTAAAGTTCTATGTTTATAGAGTTGTATGTTTTATTGAGATTATATCATAGGAGAAACATGTATATAATTTCCAATACTTACATTGATTATATTATTATTATTTTTAAGGTCTTTCTTCATGACACTATATATAATACTTCAAATAATTATAATTAATTGAATTTAGTTTAAAAGATAAGATTTTCTACTAATAAAATACATGGTTTTCCCAATGATTGTGGTGTATTTTTGACGGAAATAGAAGACCATAATGATAGTAAAGAACTTGTTTTAAATTGATGTATGGAAAATGGATATAGAATGACATATTGTGGTCTAGAGAATGTAATGTGAATTTTCCATTGATTCCAGTGATTTAAAAATTATCTTGGTATGTAGAAATGAAAAATAATTTTGATGAAATTATTCTGATATAATTAATGGTAATAATGTGTTTTTTTATCTTGAATATCTATTATAATGGTATTAATTTGATCCAAAAAATATCAATTTTCCTACGGAGTTGTGTAATGTCTGATTATGTCTTTCCTATGATGGTTTTAATCTATTTGTTCATATTCTTATTGCTCACATCATGAAAAATGTTTTTATTCATTTTAATAACCTTCCTCCATAAATGGGTAAGAAAAAACCATTCATTATATTATCAATCTTATTATATGGACCTTATATACATGAAAATAATATATTCATATAATTGAAATATCTAATAATATGTGTAAATCCTATTTCAAATATTGATGTGATCACATTTGATGCCTCATTAAAAAATATATTTCAAATTAATTCTTTTTTATATAGATTATATATTATTTCATGAATTATGCAATGATATATGTTTTGATAATGAACATATAACTATTTTATCATTTTTTTGGAATAATATATGTTTGATAAGGCTTATATATCATCATTGTTTAGATATCATCAGGGAATCAATGACTATTTTCAATTGATCATCAATACAATACGAATAGGTGGAGGTTTGATAATATTGTTGAAACATAACAACTACATTAATGTAGATCAGGAAATAATGATCATAATTAATTTAAATGATTCATTTTTTCATTAAGTAATTTTAAAATGATATCTTAAATGAGTAATAATTCTTACACTAAATCCACCTACTATTGGAAAAAGAAAATTGTAATTTTTGGGATTCCATATTTGCCTAAAAATATTTTACATAATTATTTAAAAATAATGAAAAATGATAAAAAATATTTGTGAAATTTTCCTATAATTTATTATAAATATTTAGAGTAAGAGAAATGATGAATTCCTATCTTTCTGAGGTTTGTTGGATTGGGGGTACTCAACTAGAACTGCATCATGTGTGTGTGGGTTAAAACAAATGAAATGTTTATTATAATTCATTTTTGATTTAAAACATAAAGGAAAACAACATTTTTGATGTATTTTAATATTTCATTGTTCATTTTAGTTATTCCCAAAAACATATCTAAATGAGTAAACACAATGGATTTGAATCTAAAATCCCAAAAAAAGTCATGATTATCACAAAATTATTTGTCAATTGATTTCAAGAGCAGTTTGATAGGTACATTCCAATATTATAAGGGTGATAGAGATTATATTGTGCCAATTTAGAGAACATTATGATAAAATTAAATAATGGTCTTTATTTGAAGAAAATATATCAATAAGAAATGGAAAATTTTATATGCCGTGGGAGAAAAATATCTCATATCATTTTTATCATACATGCATAATGATGTGATTATCTTCCAACTAAATTAATTCATAGGGTACCAATTTTTTTCAATTAATGTATTGTAATGAAATATATATTTTCACAATGAAAGGTTTTGTAGAAAAGAATACATATCCTAAAGGTTCTATTGTGAGTGGCATTTTGGGTAAAAAATTTATATATTATTATTCATTGTATTTTTCTGAGGTGAGAACAAGAAATAACAATTAAATGTAAAATTACGATGGGTAGTATAGATAAATTCTACCCACATTTCCATCTATTCTAAAAATATGTTGATTTATTAGGTCATATAAATTTTATAAATTTATCCATAAAGATAAGGATTTCTCATATCTCAGAATCATGGTTATCTATGGGTTTTTCTATGATTATATCATATAAATAATTTAATTATTTATATTTTGTCTCATAATAAGTCTTATAACATATACCTTAATCTTTTTTTATGATTTCTTTAAGGTAACATAATCAAATTATAAATACAATTCATTGATTATTGCATTTGAGAAGTATGGAGTCTTTGCATAGTAAATATCTTACTTATTGATTAATATCAAAGGTATGACCATTATATTAATAGACATATTATATAGATATTTATTTAATTTTATTATTTATATATATTTATATTATTTATTTTATATGTTGAATCGATCTATGAAGAATTATTGGAATTGTATCTTGTCACAATTATTTGATTGTTGAATTCAAATCATTTATATTCAATGGGAATGAATTTTCTTAATAACTTATATGGTGGTTAAAAATATAACAAAAAATTACTGAATTATATGAACAACTATAATAGAATATTATGCCAGTTCATCAGATTATAGGAATCCATTTTAATATTATATTTTTATGGACTTAGAGTGAAAATATTTTTATTGGATTAATACACTCATGTTCGACTCATGATGATGAAATGAAAATTTTTTGATTCCCCAACATGAAATCATATATTTATTAGTGACTATGGATTTAGATTAATTGAAATGACTCCATTTCTAGCATTTGATAAACCATATATTTTAGAATCAATAGAAAAAATGTGTTTTATGTAAAAGATCATATAATACATGACTATAGTTTCAATTTTGATTCCATCCAATGATATATATTTCATCAATGTTGGGATGTAGTCAACACCATTTACTCCCCCAATGGTGTTGGCCAATTTATTCTAGAATATGTCTGTAATTGTCACATTGTGAGAGTTTATGTTGAAACTAAAGTAGTGGTGGATAATATATAGATGTAATCATATATGGGAACAATCATTTAACCTTTATGTGGGTTCATAAGTTTGGTACAACTATATTTACATTAATTTAGTTTACGTTTTTAATGATATATTTTTTATGAATTTTGTTTCGTTGAATTTAATTAGATTTATTTCGATTTAAAAAAGATCTTTTAAAATGGGTTTAAAAAAAGGTATATAATTTTTTAAAATTACAGTTTCTAAAACAATTTATAACTTTTTATTTACTTATTTGACTTCTATGTTGTTTAAAAGTGTTTTGAAAATCATTTAAAAAAACTACATTTCATTACTATGCAGATTAACAATGTTATTAAAGATGTTTCAATGAAGTGATTATTTGATAATGATCAATGAAAACCAGATATGTGGTTTCATCCTCGAGTTCCCTTATGGAGTATAAAAATTTAAAATAATTTCTATCACATTACATTTAATGTCATAAACATATTCTTTATAATTATCATAGGTACTTACACTCAATGAAGAGTTTACTTCTATTCAAACTTCAACTATATTTCTATGTAGGGGTTATAATATATCTAGAAAAATAATACGTCATACAGATTTACACGTTCACCTGCCAGTGGATCAGCCACACATTTTTTCCTGTACTTGAGCCTCCTGGGATGTTACCACCCATGTATCCACCACCATAATCTAATTTGGTATCTAATTATCATAACATTTTAACAATGTCTCTAGTTATGTCCCAAACAATTCTATATCCATATCCAATGATATATCATCAACCATTAAATACTTACACTACTATATCTACACCACCACCATTCACTTCATGAAATATAGGATCTGATGAATTTTTTTCATCAACATCGACACTAGTGCATGAAGATGACATAGTGAAAGTATGGGATTATGGACATCCATCAGAGGATATCGATTCTTGATTTCTCCTGGATCCATCCAAGCTTAATGAGAATATAGTTTTATGTTAATTTTTCTAATAATTTCATTAAATTATATCCCATCATTTTTCCCTATTGAATTGTTAATTAAATAAATTTTTTCATTTGATTATTTTTAGTAGGATCATTAATAGTTGATGTGGGAATACACATATTCAGGATTTCTATAATCACCAAACAAAAATAATGCTGGATTATAATAAATATTAACCCGATGAATGATAAAAATTACATGCAGTGTGTATGTTTCATGGGATATTTATCCAAGCACAATATATCATTATTATTTAACCAGTTTCATGGAGGAATATTGGTAATGAAATCAAGTAGAAATAATTGTGCAGATTTTGGTAAGGAAACTAAATAAATTTCTATATAGATTATTGATTTATTTATATAAATTAACTTGTTCATTGTATCTTTAGTTTATATTCCCAATGGTGAAGTTGATAAGTTCACATTGTTGAAGGATCATGAAGAGCTTGGTGATCATATAATAATGAGTTATATATTTAATTAAAATTGTAGAGTCAATTCTTATATATAGGGTCTACCAATATTCAATGACATTTAAACAACACTATATAAATAAATGATCACTTATTTGAAGAGTAATGAGTTTAAGGTCTTGGTAATAATTATTGGTTTTAAAATAATCCGTAATTATTACAAACTAAATTTATTTTTTAGGATGTGTTGAAGAAAATAACAATGATACCATGATGTATTTTTACACTTTTGTGAAAAACACAATTCATTGGAAATAGAAGTGGTAGGCACATTAATAGTAATTTAAATACTTTCTATATTTTAATTGATACATAGATATATATTCATGATGAAATATAATATTTATTATCATGAATCCCTTTAATATTAGGTTTTAAATTCCCCTTTAAAATGGAAGAACAACCAAAACACCAAATGGGAAAATGAGAAGAATGACCAAATATGTTATCGTATAAATGAACCTAATGAAAAAATGATAAAAATTACTATGTGAAAAAATATTTTAATGGAAAAAAGGAAAAATTCGTGAATTGAGAATTTAGAAAATGGTCAAATGAACAAATTATATAATTACAAAACAAATAAATGATCTTAATGAATAAAGGAAAAAAAATAAATTATTATCAAATAAAAAAATAGAAAAATGGATAAATATAAAAACCATCCCAAAGGAAAATTTACCTAATTCCTAAATGACCAAATTACCAAAAAACCTTACAAAAAAATATAATTACCAAATGATTAAAAGAAGAAAGAGATAGAATAACAAAATATTTAAATTTCATAATGGAGAAATGAGGAAATGCCCAATTAGCGAAATGACAGAAATTCCAAATGGAAAAATGAGTAATTACCAATCAAATAAACCAAACAATTACCCTAACGACCAGATTGTCAAATTTATAAGGTTTATGAATAACAAAATGTGCAAATGAAAAAATTTCCAAACATCTAAACCAAAATAAATATTTCATGATGACCAAATGATCAATACTACAATGTGTCTGAATAACCAAATGGTGAAAATGACAAATGAAAAAAGGGCTGACTTCTCAAAAGGACAGATAAAAGAATGACTTTACAACATAACCAAAACATTTAATCTAATGTCAAAATAATCAAAATTAATATGTCACTCAATAAAATAATGAACAAATGATAAAAATATCCATGTGACAGAATAACCAAATGAAAAACAATAAAATTTAAAAAATTTCCAAATTTAAAAACAGACAATAATAAATTATCCGAATGGAAAAAAATTAAATGACCAAATTTCCATATATCCCATTGGCTAATTTGAAAATTGAACAAATTACCCACAAAACCTTAAAAATTTGAACCAAATGATAAAATAATCAAAATTACCATGTCACTAAAAATCTAAATAATTCATCATATATATAATTGAATAGAAATGAGAATACAAGATGAAAACATAGAATACCCTTATTTATCATTCTAATTATTATGTATTGTTTATGTTATACAAGTACTGTTAAATTTATAATAAAATGAATTAATAGATTCTTCATAATTTTATATATTTCTTCAATAGATACTATTTTAATTCATTATTTATCTATCACAATCATATTATTCAATAATATAGTATTATAATATTCAATTTCATTTAGAGAAGATGGATTTGGAAATCGAAAAACCTGTTCCACAAGAAAA
This sequence comes from Viscum album, assembly GCA_963277665.1. Lineage (NCBI taxonomy): Eukaryota > Viridiplantae > Streptophyta > Magnoliopsida > Santalales > Viscaceae > Viscum > Viscum album. The sequence continues at coordinate 607,330,370 of OY728122.1, forward strand.
AATAGTTTTCATGAGTATCGAGAAGGAGGATGGAAGTAATGTATATAGAAAGACGCAGTAAATAATTTTATGACATTTTATTTACATTTAAAATTTTGATACAGAATTCCCAATTCAATATATTTTTTATATTTTAAACAGTGTTACCTAAAGGCCATTAATGTGAAATAAGATTACAATTTCTTTCCAAATGATCATTTTATATAGGTATTAGGTGAGGAACATCAATGGAGTTTATATTTGTTGACATTTGAAAAACACCATTTCCAATAGGTGTTTACCCTCATCATGTTCCTCAAAAACCTATAACACCACTGTTCTAAAAACCTTCATTCAAAAGAATCTGTTGATAATAATAGCTATATAATATTGTGAAAGAAAAAACTTCATCACCAAACAGGTTCTGAAAGTTATTTCAGTTATATTTCTGTAATTTTCATTATAATATGATACTATTTTTTATTCATATATGGAATCAACATAATCTTTATATAAATCCCAAAATGATGTCTATTGTGGTCTTAGTTTTAGTCATAAAAATTGTATTGGTAGTGGTAGTGGTGGTGATGAAGAATAATATGATGATGGTGTCAATGATAGTGATTTAAAAACAACTGAATTTGATCATTATGATAGAAATGATGGGTATGAATGGATATTAATCCCCTCAATTATTGAGTTTATGTAAAGTCATGTGTGGAGAATAAATCTATTTGATGATGTGAATTCTATATGGATGTTCTCGTATTTTCAATGGATTGAAAACAATTTATAGCATCAATTTTTAATGCAAAATATGTCATAAGTATACTACATTAAATATGTACCAGGGTTTTAATATTTTTTTCAGTTCATTGAGAGGTGTTTCAGGGTGTTGATGATGTCTAATGGGGTTATGTCCCTATACCCACAGTCCACAAAACTATGTGTATTCATGATTTATGGAAAACCATCTTTACCCATTGATTTATGTGAACTATGGGCATTAGGAAATACTCATATCCTATACCCATTGTTTCTAAACTAATTGGGGTTATAATCATATCCAAATTGGTTAAGAACCCAATAATCTATAAACCAGGGGTATAGTCTATACCGACGGTTTTATGGGCTATACACATAGTTCTAAATCATGGATATAGTTTAAAATTCTATTACTTAGGGGTGTTTCTACTGCAATTTATTCTTGATGATATTTTTAAGGGATATATTCTTCATGTTTAGTGGGATATAAACTTCATTTTTTGGATTGAGAAGGGGGTTATTATTTTCATATTATTTTTTCAATCTAAATAATTAAATATAACTACAACTAATTTAGGTGATTGTAATATAATGGGAAGTAATATTTCCTAATATATTATTTATTATTTCATTGCTGGAAGATACGACCTAGCTATACTATATTTATAGCTCCTTCAGGGGTGTTATATGACTAATGAGAATTGTTTTTTGAGTTGTGTGAGACTACACATGGTGTGTAAATATTTCATTCTTTGAATGTTCTCTAGATTTCTATTGTTGGTGACATATAAATGGATGGATTGTTCCCCTATGAAGGGTGGGGGTTGGAATGATTGTTATAGATATCTACTAGACAGACTGACATTGTAGTTTCTAGTTTATATTTCCTAAATGAGTATTTAAATATTCATTGAATCATGAAATATTAAATATTTTTCATTAGTCTATTTATTAAAACATAAAAGAAAGGTTATGGTGCCACCATGAGTAACCATCAATGTAATCTTTAAGGAGTGATAAAATAGGTATTCATGAAGGGTGTTGTTTGTATTGTTTCATATAACTTATTGTTGGGTAATATCTATGATGAGATTTTATTAATTGGTTTTTATTTTTTATAAATGGATTTTTGTAGATTATATACTCATGTAATCTAAATATAGTAATATTATTGTTCCAAATCATCAAAAAATTTAGAATATCCTATCAATAATTTCAATTTTTTAAGTATGAAACTTAAAAATAATTAAAATTTTAGAGAAAGAATCTTTTAAGACCTATTCATTTTCTATCAACCTGTGGAAAATTAAAAAAATAAAATGTTGGTCTTTTAAATGTTATTTTGGAAATTATATTGAAAAGTTCAAGAATTTCTAAGAGAAATATTATATAGTTTCTACACTATCTTGTCTAACTCTAATAATTTATGTCCATGGTTGGTACTAAATTAAAATGGGGTGTATTTTTTGAGGATTTATTTATATAAATCATTATTAGTGGTCTCCTTTCCCGGAAGTAGGTTACAACGCCATCCTTATGGTAAAACAGTAAGAGAGAAGTGGATGACCTTCTAGTTTATTTGATCCTTGGTTAATATTATATGTTGAACCAATGAATATTTCACCAAATAATAAAAAAAATTATAGGAATCATCCCATAACATTAAATTAAATTTAGGTATTAAACAAATCATTATAGTTATAAAATAGAAATTTAAAAGAAAATTAAGTGGTTGATACTAATTATCATTTTCAGAATTCTAATTATATTTTAATCTAGTGGTTCTATTTTGTTACGCTAAAATTCCATCCATGTTTTTAGTTTATATACTCACCAAAGTAGAATAAGTGGATAAGGAGGAATATTTTGTCAATTGGATTGTAAAAAAATCCCTTTCATCTTTTTCAATTATTTTTTGGGTCCAGATTATTCCTAGAATAGTTCCTTAATCATCTGGATTGAAACAAATTGTGTGAGATGAAGTAGATAGATTTAGATATGGAAATAATTTTTTTATCAAAATTTTAAAATATAGAACAATATCTCTAATAAAAGAACACAGATGATGATTTATTAATCATGTTGACTCTATTTTATGTAATTTTATCTTGAAAAAAGGAAATAGTATTGGGAATTAGGTGTTTATAGAGAGGATAGTGTATTGGTATGTTTCTTTCTAGTTTCAAGGGTTAATTAATTGAAAATATAAGGTATAATTGGATTGATTTTTTAAATTAAATTTTAATATTTCCCTAACCTTGGATATGACCCCTTGACTATCAAATCCATATTATTTGCTTTTGCTCTCATTTTTTCACTCCAATTTAGTAAAGACACATCAAATAATCTAATAATAGGGGTTTTGAATTAATAATAGATATTTAATAATCAATTTTATCTATATTTTTACCTAACATAGTAATGGGATATTTTAAATCACCAGTATACAACCCCACTTATCATAAATTTAATACGGAAATCCGTTAATTTTCAAAGAAAATTGAGATAATTTATGAGAGATAAATATAAGAGAGATTCAATTAAAGAATAAAATTAATCAGTTTGTTGGTAGGGAATATAATCAGATTATCCAATAATTGATTAATGTCTAATATTATTTGATCTATTATAGTATAATGAAGTGAAATGGAAAAAATAAAATGTTTAAATACATCCCTTGGTTGAAAATTCATGAAATCAACCTCCATCAATAGTGATTTGTTCTCCATTTATTGTAAACTGATCAAATGTTTTTTTCCTTTTTATAAGAATTAATCCATGTCAGAAAAATTGAATTATTTATCATTATATAAAAATTTCAATACCATTAAAAATATTCCTCATTTTCAATGTTGATCATCTAATCTTATATTTCTATGATGTGTTAAGTTAATGGTTCTGGATTTGACATGTTGAGAATATCTCAAAACAAGATCCATCAAGCATTAGTCACCATCTAAAATTAGTGGTATTGATATTATTTATAGTTTTATGGCCACACTCAGGGTTCCTCTTAAACCATAACTCATAATTAGGCTCTGGTCATGTAAAATTTTTTAGGATTGGACTAAATATGAAAATTCGTCTTGAGTGGATTTTCATTAGTAGAGTACTTGCATACTCATAAAAATATACATTAGATTGATTTAAATCCTTAGTTGGAAAAATAAATAATGGATCATCAGTAGGATTTTATTATTTTTTGTCTCTTCATGATAGTGTTTTAATGAAAATATAAAGTTCACAAAACATTTCTGTCACAACCGTTGAATTTTGGATTATGATACCCCATTAATTTTATCATGACATTATACTATGAAAAAAATGAAACCATAAAACGACTATCCTTCTTTAGTTTGATCTCAACCTTCCTAAAGAATTCATTATCTCAAAAGAAAATTATGACCCTAATCATCACACAAGAATCATTCATTACACATAACGCAACCATCATTCATATTGAATTTAAAATTTTCCATTGTAAATCATGTCTACTTTTCATGAATTTACTTACCTATGGTCATTCTTCCTAAACTATTTTCATCTATGGCCTAGACCCATTTTATTTATTCGAACAAGATTGGACCTCATCAATATTTCACTTCAATTTTGAATTTAAATCATCAATATTTCCCTACATTCGTCAGTGTAATGTGACATATATTCATCCTCACTTAATGAGATCTCAAGAAAATTCTAAATTAAATTTTATTATGTTATAATAAAATATTGGTAAAGAATCCCACTAATGTATATTATCCTTGGATTAAGTCATAAATTAAACTACTGTAGTGGATGAATTTGGAATAAGGGACTGTTTTATATTTCGGCATGTTAAATAGATCAATTATTTTTGGGAGATTCATGGTAGCTGGGAGACAGAGATATTTTTCTATGGTTTTCAATACTACCAATAATTATTAGTAACATGTAGTATTTATCAATTTGGTACAACAAGGAATATTGTTTGTGGAGTGGTGTGGGTTTTTAGGGTAATTCTTGTAGTCATTTGAGCTACCATGAGGTTTGGCTCTTGATAGCTTGATTAACCATTCTCTTTTTGTGAAATCGATTGAATTAATCTATTGACAGTTTGAAGACATTAACTTTTTTTGTATCAAAAAAAATATCTCAATTTACTTGGTATATTCAAGTGATAGTTTTTGAAATACTGATTTTCAATCTATGAAAAATGTAAATAGAAACTGAGTGTAGTATGCTTAAGAATTAACAATAGAAAAAAAATAATTGAAATATTATTATATATTACACACAAAAAATCATTAAACAAATGAATTTCTTCCATAAATTCCAAAAAATTATATTCAATACTAAAACCAATTAGAAATTAGTTTCCACAGAAGATTAAAATAATTAAAATTCAATGTTGACCTTCATAAAATAATAAAATTCAATATTTAAAGATATTAATTCATGAAATTAAATTTTATTTAAAAATTTGATTACATATCTTCAATTTATATTTATGTAATTTAAATTATTAATTTTAAATTCTAAAAATGGTACAAAATTGAATTAATTACATGTATTTTATCAATGTTAGGGGTCACTCAAATTGGAAAGAAGATAGAAATGTTTGAAAATTTTTACCCACATTAGTTCTAAATATGAAAATTTAAAATATATCCTTTAGAAAAAAGGACATTGAAAATATAATCAAAGAGTAAATCCAATGGGAATGTTGTGTAATTGAAAATTATATAATTGAAAATAATGTAATTAACAATAATAAACAAAAAATAAAAAATTTATAATTTTTTATTAATGTATTATATTAAAAAATATATTCATATGAATTAAATATAATAATCATCATAATCATAATCATAATCATCATCATTACTGAATGGATTTCCTTAGGTGGTGAAACCTAGTTTTTGTACACCTATGACATTTTAGTGAGGTTTCTTGTTTAAAACTCCACCTCCCCCACTCCATCCCACATGGCATGAATGTGCTCTGTAATCAACCTATGTACACCCCCTAAATTCAGTTATATAAATATATAAAAACAAATTATATTAAAAAATAAAAGAAATATTTTAATACTAATTTTATTACAAAATTAAATGATTATAGAATGTAGAATAAAATATAATAGGATGGGGATAAAATTTTATAATGGGAAAAATGAAATTTTAAAATGTACTACTTATTAGAATTAAATATTTTCACTATAATAAATTAAATTTATCATCTTTAATGATGAAAAAATGTAATTATTCAATGAATAAAAAATATAATTACACAATTTTAATGTTTAGTTTTATAAAATATGAATTAAAACAAATAAATTCTAAAAAATTATTATTCTATTAAAATATGTTTTTATATAAAATTGGTTCTCATTAAAATGTTAATTTCTCAAATTTAGAAATGTTATAATATTAAATATATTGATAATATTTAATCTGACAATGGAGATTAGTTAATGTCTTAGATTTCATTTTTATTCATAAAAAAAACTAATCGAGGTAAAAATTTAGAGTTTATGATAAAGGTAAAGTGAAATAAAAGGGTTGTAAAATAAATTGTATGGGATCCAAATATCGTGAAATTTAAAAAAATTTAAATAATGAATTGATCAACAATATTTTCTCCCATATCCACTATTATTCACATTGTATCTACATTATTATTAAAATGACATCCTTATAAGTAAAGGAATCAATATTGGATAATGTTTCACCGAAAAATCTCATATAATGATCCCTATTGTACCCCTCACAAAATACTAAATTTATTAAGATATTTATTGAATATATTCTTAATTTTCTATCTCCTAAATAATTCATATATTTTTAAATATTTTATTTTCACGTGGTAGTATAAATCCTTTATTCCAAGGGAACCTAGGTTGAAATGTAGAGAATTCATTAAGTATATATATAAGTTCATTTCCTTCAATTTTAATTCCCATATAAATGAAACATATGGTAATATTATTCCAAACTATAATAATATTTTATCAACATCATTATGCTTCTAATAAAATGATTATAATATTATATAAATAAAATATATTACACATTCTCTGTTGTTTTACTATTTTTTTGGTTGGTTCAACCATATACATAATGGATGTTAAAATATAATCATAAGTTTCACCATGATTAAGTAAAAATACATTAACATTAAAAATATATGATATTATATATTACTATATATTATGAATATGTTTATGAATGATTCATTTATAAATGGAAACCTTCCATTAAATATATGGAAATTATGATTTTATAGTGATTCAATTAAAAATAAATATTTTTCACACTATCTTGGGTGGTATGATAAATTCATAAATTAAAGAATACCTTGATTATTATATGGTATTCTTTATTGTTTATATTAAAAAATATTTTTTGGTAAACAAAAATGAGGAATGTTATGGATATCTGCCACTATGGTTGGGGTGGTTCATTTAACAATCATCATTATCATTGATGGATCCATAGATATACCCCATATTGTTATTATATAACCTTATAGTGATACATTATATAGGAATAATTAACTCTTTCTAAATCTGAATAAAATTTATCCTTTCTAAATATTCATAGAACAATCCTCAAACTATAGTATTTATCTTCCCTAACATATGAACATAATATCATCCACAAATACTACACAAAATTGACCAAGGAAATATTTATAGAAATTAATCGAATCTATAATTATAGTGGGTTTTTTAGTTTTAATTCCATAATTATGAATTCATATATTCCATAACATATATAGAAGTATGTAATTGAAATTTTATCCATTCATAAACAAATTAATTAAATAAATTAACATAGTGTATTAGATTTAACCAATATTAAATTATTTACCCTTATTTAAGGTTAACGTGATGATTTTGGTATAATATCACTCATGTGTGTTATTAAACTAAACCAAACATGAACATACAATGCTATTGATTAAGTGTGAGATTATATTTACATAGTAATAATATCTATTTTTTACCAGAATAATGATGATATTAAATATCTATTATAATATATAAAAATAAAAACAAAAATTTTATATTAAAATATATTTTTATGAGTTATATATGAACATAGATACATGGTGAATTCCCCCTTCTCGATATGGTTCATTTTAAATACATGATTAAGGCATAAAACATTAATCCAGAATCTATCAAATGAAAATTTACGATTTTTGATAGAAATAATAACTAGAAAATAAAGAGGGAACCTAATGGTTTTAGGGATTTTTGTAGGGGTGGATGAGGGTTCCCTTTATGGGGGTTTTTATAGGAATTTTCAAACATATTCATTCATTACCATATAAGGTTTCTATTTTAAATGGATACTTGATACATGTATAAAATTATATTGATGGTATATTTTTTAGTTATGATATACCTCATCTATATATTTAAATACTGGGTTTTATTATATCTTATTCCATTATAAATTATTTAAACCCCCTTTACCTCATTTTACCTTTATTATGATAACACAATTCATACCTTGGTAATATATTTTTATTCCTTAGAAATAAAACATGTTACCAAAGTTAGACATGAAAATTAAAAATATTAACTACATTAAATATAATTCAATTTTTCAATATGATATGTGATGTTTTTAAATGAAAATATATAATATATAATAAACCATCTTTTATCTACTTTTTTTTATAATAACAGAAGCCCATAATGATATTTTATTTCAATAAAAATATTAAATGTGGATCAATATATTTTTTATTCATTAATGAATAACATTTTAATCCTCATTAAAGAGTGATCAATTGAATTAATACCGATAAAATTACAGTATACATTATAAAATTCTTCTTTTAATGATATTACATTTTAACGTTATATAATTTTTACTACACCATAATAATTATTCTTCTTATTCATTTACATCACCGTCAACATGATGGTTATATTTGAAATTATTTTACTTTTTTTCTTATTTATAATTTTTTTTCATCAATGATAACCATGTGGGAAATGATTACATGTTCATTGTTAATTTATTTACATGTGGTTTTTTTAGTCAAGTAATATTATTAATGATGCATCATATTTAAATAATATATAAAGTTAATATTTATGGTATTGAAGTATTTTATCTCAATAAAATGTATCATGGTTCATTATAGTTTAAGGTTTCATATTAAAAAATCTATTCAACATTTGTTTTTTAAAAAAAAATATGAATTTTAAAATCTTGCTTTGTTACAATATTTCCCCATAAAGTAACTTTCTTGAAGAAATATTTTCAGTCTAATGGAAAAAAATAACGAACTTTTTATTCAATACATATTTTAGGTTCAAACATTTCTCCTTCAAACAAATGATTTTTCCATAAATCATTAACCATGTGAGTGGTCATTTTTCAATGTAATTTATCTCTCTGACTCTATAATTCAACATGTTTTTCTTCATATATAAAATCATGTTATAGTTGTATTTTATCTAAATTCAGTATATATGAAATTTCTAGAATGTATTTCATTAAAAAAATACATGTATTGGATTATAAACATGGGTTAGATTCCATGTAAATTATAGGATGAAATCTATTTTACCAACATCATTAGGGATTTTAAATTATAAAATATATCCATGGATAATCACTGATTTATTCTTAAATATCATAATCATCATCTATTCTTATATTCACATGAACACATTTTATTTCACACTAATCTCTATATTTCATCGATGATTATCAATATAGGTCATATATAGACTATATGTAGATTATATTTTATGATAAATGGTTTGATAATTCTTGTTTTTTTCTTAAGAAAGTAATAGTTCCATGATTTTATCTTATCTAGAATTACCCGCACATAATAGTGTAAATACTTCTCCCAATGTAGAGCCTCACACAATTTATTTTTAATGATAGAAATGATGAAATTGTTGTATGGGAATGATAAAGGTAAAATATATTGATCCAAAACTATTTTTCAAACCATTTATCAAGTTTTAAATATATAATCTATAGTTTAAATTGTCCATCTTGAATGACCATCATTGAAAGGATGTTTAGAATTTCAGAAAATCAACTCTAAAATGTATAATTCTTGATGGATTATCGAAAGAATAATGCCAAACCTAATATATGAATAAGGTAATTTGAGTGTGCTACAAAATACATAATTACATCTTAATTAGTGAATATCGTAGACTATTGATATATTGTGAAATTATATTGAAAAATAACAAGAATATTTTGACTTCATAAGGTGATCTACTCTAACCTAAAAGCAATATTCGATTTAGAAATCATAGGATATCCAATAACGTTATCGATGGTGATATAATATCATTTCTATATGATTATGGGTAATGGTTATATAATTTAATTAAATATTTATTATTATTATTTGACTATATATATTACCATGAATCTATATAAATACTCCATTACGTCCACCATACCACAAAAATGATTCTTGAAATTCCTACAAATACTTGTGATTACAATATAAATAGAGAATTATGGGCTATGTTCATCATACTTCTTCATCTTATTTAATTCTTCTATTTATGGGAGATAAATATTAATTATTTAAAACTTATAATACATTGATTCCAATATATTAATACAAAATATTATATACATTCTTATTTAGCTAAATATCCTCCTAGTATTCCTTCTTTATCATACAATGGATTTTGGGTTTAGAATTAATTTGTGAATATAGGTTTTCCCCATTCCCTCATGACTTCAGGGTCAATCCATTGATACACTATTATAATTAGGTCTCATTATATCATAATCATAGAAAAATGTAGCAATTTTTATCATTCATAATGAATACATATTTTTTACATTCTCAATGTATTAATATATTGAGAATTCATAGTCATTTATCAAATACATCAATATAAATTTGAATCACCTATACATTAAATGATCATCTGAGTACTAGGCCAGTGTCCATACATCATTTTACACCATGAGATTTTAATCACATTATTTAAACCAAGGGACTTGAATATCTTATATTTTAACTCTCATAGAGGATTTGGTTGTGATGAATTTTTTTCACTATGCATCTATAATATGTTGAAAATATAATTGATCTATTGATACAATTTCAAATGGTTGTTCTATGTAATTATTAAATCCTCTATTTTATTGAATGATACTTAAATACATTTCGTGTTATGATTAAATGACTTATGTTTGATTTTTTATATATAATGTGTTCACAATTGTGAAATATTGCATAAAACTTATCCTCTATTATAGTTTATAGAACAATACATAAATGTTATTCCTGATCATACATTCTCTTAAATTATATGGGAATATCTATTTAAAATACTAAAAATAACTGATCAATGAATCCTATAATGAAACTGTGAATTATATCCAACAAGAAAAAATGGGAATTTATGAGAAAGAATTGGATCACTATGGATTCAGACTACTTTTATCTTATAATAATTGTTGAATGTGATAAATTATGTTTTCTCATATTTCACAAATGAGATATCGTTAATTGATAATTATTTTAAAATAATAAATTTGATCCTAGATAATCAAACATCTCATTAATACATGGTATAGGATACATATTCTTGGATTTGAACTTATTCACATCATAATAATCAATGAACATATGTGTTTTTTTATCTTTTTTCTTAAATAAATAAGGAATTATCACCCTTCGATGGAGAACATCAGCATATGAAACTCTATTTTAGATTATAAAATATTTTTTTCTTAAATTCCCCTAATTCAATGAGTTCTATTCTAGAAAGAGACATTGATACAGGGATAGAAACTGTTACGAGCTCTTGGGAACATTTAACTTCATGAACAACTGGAACACCAAAAAAATATTACAGAAATACCTCAATATATTCCCACAAAAATAATCATTTCATTAGTTTAATGTTTCCTCTAAACATTTGAGATAAATACCAATCATTATTTGGAATTAAGACATATAATGAAAGTAATTTTCCATGGGAGATTCTGGTTACTATTACATTGATCAATGATTTACAATTTATTCATGAAATGAAATGATAATTTTTTATATAAGAATTTAATATGTAGTATATTTCGATAGAGAGACCACAATACCAAAATAACATCAAACTACAGAAATCAAATAAAAATAATATTTTATAGAGTGAAATTCCCTCAAAATTCAATCACATAGTAGTTTATTAATTGGTATCCAATTAGTATAACACCTTGTATTTTCACTCATATTACAATATCTAGTTATTGGGGTAGATATTTAATTTTAATAACATAATTATTATTAATAAATTATTTAGTTGACCCTAAATAAAATAATAAATTTTTAGTTATATAGTGGAAGATAAGGTTATCCTTCCAACCCTATTCTCTCCGGAAACACATCTGTAGTTGTGAATGAATCGTATACACCATTATCTATTGAATTCATAGTATTTTATGTATATTATCATCATTTAACCTAGTATTGGTGAATTATTTGGAAATATTACCATAATCTTTACAATATATGAATGAGACTATGGTTGGTGAATTAGGATGGAATATATTTTATACATTTAATTGATCAGCCACATCAGATATTTTTTACATTAATGATCTTAGTGGATATTTATTATGAACATGAATAATTTTAAAATTTCATAAATTAAAATATTTTAATTCTTATTCTGAAATTCATGGAATGTTGGATTATTATAATTTATTTCCCCTATGTGTTTTAACATTTTAATTTCCTCCAAAATCAATTTTTCTTTTCTTTTCCCTAAAAACAAGATAGTAATGGTAGTATCTAATTTCTATTTCCACCATTAGAAAACATCAAAAAAATTATAGATATAAATATCTCTAATAACCAAGAATATTCAGTGAATTTTGTTTTAAACCAATATTGGAATTATAGTTTTTTCTTTAATGGTCAATGATAAAACCATAAGCATACCATTAATGTTTAATGATGTTGGATTCATATGTGAAAATAGATTCATTTATGTTTTGTATATTTTATATAAATCCATTCTAAAATTTATTCGGAACCATTAATGGAATTTTAAAAAAACATTTTTAAACTCTTCTAAATCCATAAATATGATCTATTCATCCAGTCTAGTATTCTTAATGAGAGTCAAACATTGATCCACCTTATATTTCCAATGTGAAATGGCAGGAAATATGGTTCCCATCATTAGGACCAAGAGAATGAAAACTATATTTTATTTAATTTTTTTTTCACATCTGCTAACAATATTTATTTGATTTCCCGCTAAATGGGAGTATATACATCCCCATGAAAGACTCACTGAATTTTTTCCATTCCATCATGAAATAGGGATTTATACCTGATTTCTATTATTGTTCATATCTTGATAGTGTTATGTGCCCATGTACATTTTATATTATACTCCATCTCTAACACCATTTAGTTGTTCAATGGGTTAATTACTACATTTTTATTTTACTAACTATTATCTTCACTTATCTCGGCTATATCCCCTTATTAAAACACATAATATTTCTACGAGTATCATGAATCAAAAATAAAAGTAATAAATAATATTATAATGAAAATAAATACTAATTTGTAATAAATTATTAAAAAATAATTTAAATATATGACATTATTTGTTCATGCTTAATCACTTTTGTTTCATCATAGGTTAATTTAGGTTATATCCTTTTATTCATAATATCCTAAATCCAAAAAATATATATATCTTATTTTGATATTAATTGAGGTGGACCAAGAACAATATAAATTAATTTAACATCATTTCATATAAGTATTCATTTCAAATCATAATATATTTTACTAGAAAACCTAATGGTTTAGTTCCATCATAGATTAGATACAAAACAAACTTATTTTATGAAATCATTAAAATAACATAAAAAATAACTTCTCGACACACTATATTCATATCATTTGTAATATTATCTTCTATAAACATTGAAATTAAAATAGAGTAAAGGGAGATCTAATTTTCTCAGTAAAAGTAAATATTAGATAAATAAATTGAATATCATAAGTTAGTATAAGTTAATCATGTGGGTATGAGAACACAATGAATGTTTGTGGAAATAAAATAATACAATATTACCCAACAATGCATATTTCATAAATCATAAGTCATAGAAAAATGATTTTGGTATAACATTATATATTATAAGAAATTGTGCGCAAACATGATTCATAAATTATAATCCATGAAAACATCGAAATGGAATAATAATGTTCGATATAAAAAAGAGTATAAACAATTCTTTTTATTGTGGATCACTACTAAAAACCTAAATAAAATCTCAAAAAATCATATAGTGTTTTTATTTTCCTCCAAAATCTCTTATATGAAAACTCATGATTTATAATACCTTATCCAATTCAATCAATTGTTTTATAGTTACACCCCCACATGAAAAAAGTGGGATAATACCATATTAGATTGAGTGGAATCTTTATTCCAAATAATTTCAAGAGATAATGTGTTCCCATTGAATTAACATGATATATTATTTCGGTAATTCCATTAAAATAAATGAAAACCATAAATATTTCTTCTGTGTGACTATGAAAATATACCCAATTTTATCCAATATTATTTAACATGTGGAATGAGTTAGGTTTCATGAAAATTTTATAAAACATGATCATAATCCATCTAGAGAAAAAGGTGGATGATAACATTAAAACATATCATCAATAACTAAAAATAAATAATACATGGTTTCAACAAAGATAAATAATAATTTTATAAAATCATTATAAAATTTCATGAATAGAAAAAGATATATCCTTTTCATTCTATTTCATTTATAATAAATAGAAAAATTCTCGATAAAATGTTAATCTATAGTACTTTAGATAACTATGGAAAAATATCTAGAATTTTAATTATTTAAAATTGTTATAAAATTAGTAAGTGGAAGTCATCAATAATGTGTTAAAATTGAGGATTCTATTTACTTGTTTCAAATGATATCTATATCAATATAAAAAGATTCCTACATATATTTATAAAAATACTCATTTAAAAAATTTTATTTTAACCCATTGAAAATATAAAATCCCATCTGAAATAATATATTCATATATTAGTATATTCATAAATTAAAATATTGAATATGGACATGGAGGTGAAGTAATCATGACCACAAAGGATAGATAAGGTCATATCTACTCTGAAATGTACCTTCTATAAATTATAAACAAAGCCAGAATTTTTTTCATAAGACATATATAAGCTATGAATTATGTATTACCCATGTTTTGGTATGTACCAAATTATTTATGTATATAATGTTTAAGGGTTATGGTTTTGAGTTTTTGTAGATCTTTCATGGAATTTTGGGGAAAAGTGGAATCATAAGACTGCACATGGTTTATCTAAGCCATGTGGAAATCCTAGTATAAAATGTACACTTTTGAAGATGTTGGATAGTAGAATCATCATGGTGTGTGAAAAATTAGGGATTACATGCAAGGATATCAAGTATTGGTATACTTAGATAGTATCTAACATACTATTATTGAATGGTTTGTTTAACCATGCTAACTAACTATGTGTGTGGTTAATGTGATATCCTCAATTAGAGGATGTCACACATTTTGGGGTCAATAAGCTTATTCATTTTTTTCTATGTTGCCCTAATTATATATTCTACTCCATTTAAGGGGGAAAACCCACTACCATGTGAATTGGGATCAATTCATAGCCTTCCTTTGTTATTTAGAAGTCTGATTCTTGAGGTATGTCATCATTCTTCTATGTTCTCATCTAGTTTTCATAGATCTAATTAGATATACATCCCCGTATCTCTTGGTTGATAAAATATATTCCCATTATGGGTATTCATATATGGTTATGTATTCAAAATTAATTTATATTTGGTCTTTATCATGTTATTATAAGAGATAAAAGATGATTTCGTTGATAATCGACCCGATTTCTTAGGCGTTCTTCATCTATTTTCAGTTTTCTCCAATGAGATCGAGGTGGGAGGATTAACTATCAACTCCTCTTCGTAGAAATGAGTGTAATGGTTTAAAATTAACTTATTTTTGTGTTTTATGTTGAATTTTATGCTTTATGATTAATGGAAACACATTTTGGTGATGGTTGTGGATGTATTGAATATTGGTGCTTGGGAATATCATGTTTTATTATTGATTTTAAAATGATGATTTTAAATGGGATTTTGTTAGAATTTTGAAAAATGTATTTGATGAAATATTTTTCAATGAATTGAATGGTTTTATTAAATTGAACGGTTGATTTGATTTTTTTTATTTTATTTTTTTAATAAATTAATATTTTTATTAGAATGGTTGGAATTATGTTATTTGAATGGTTTAGGAATATATGGGTTTTGTATGTTCATGTTTGACATTCCTCTAATTAGAAGACATAAACCATTCTCTTGTAGTGTGTGTGAACCTAGATTTGTGTTATGTGTCACTGGGACACAAGGTAATTGGACGATAGACCACTCATGAGTATGTAACAGTCGAAAAAAGACATCATGGGGTGTGTGAGGTGAAACAAGGAATGGGTATGCTAAAATGATATTATGAAATTGTTTTTAAAGCCTTGTTTATTTATAAAATATTAATTTATAGAAAATTGGTTGAAAATATAACTTTTATACTCTTAGTTATGAATGGTTTTTGGAATTAGATTTTATTGTGTTATAAATTGATTTTGAGAATTGTTTTATCTAAATACATTTAAATAAATATTGATAACTATTCAATCCTATTGGAACCTGTAGGGAAGTCATTGGGGAAATCCTACCGAGTTTTATACTCACCCCATATTTGGAATATTGGTTCTTTTTCAGATGCAATATTCTAAGACATGAAAAATGTAAAAGTAACATGGGTATTTAGCACAACCGCGTGATACATGGGTTGTTTGTTGTTGTCGTATGTTGAAGCTTGTGGATCATGGAATGTTTTGGCTTCCATGTTTTTCATGACGTTATAATCCAATGTTTAAACTGATAGTATCATGTTTTACTATATATTAAACATTGGTGTGGTTTTGGTATTAATGATGTTTTTGATATTCCTTTCATTTATTCAAGAAACATATAGTTAGTTGTTTGGTTATGGTTCCTAAGTTAATGGTTTTATTTATTAAATGGAAAATAATCCCCATTTTAAATTTGAAACACTTCGGCATTTATTACCTCGATTATCTGTCTTGGAGGAGTCTCTTAAGGCCTGGATTATAATCATTATATTCTGAAGACAATGTGAAAAAGATGGTCACTACAAATAATATTAGTTTGTTCAATACAAATGCATGTTTGATATAAGTGGTATCAACTTGTTCTTAACCCTGTAGAACATGTACTAATATGTTTTCTTCATCTTGGAGTTGAAATTCATTTTTTCTATTCCATGGGTTCTGTTCATAGGAATGGGTAGGATAGTCGGGTCTTTAAATGTTGATCATAAAAAAGAAATAACTAGACTTCTTATGCTGAACATCATGTTACTGGGGAGTTTGGTACAAATGTGTTTTAGAGACACTTATAGTATATTTTATTCTTATTTTTATCGGATTATACAATTAGACGAGCATGACATACATTATAGAGGAATGAATTCCCACTGGAATTTCATATTTATTTTTGGATAAATTGTATATGATGTAATGCATTCTACATATTTTTTAAAAATTTCAAAATTATTTTCAAATGACATATTTTGAAAAGGAAATGGTATGAAAATTTTTAAAATGGTTTTTTTTTCAAAAGTAAGCATGTATTTTTCAAAAATTGATAAACATTGAAAATGATTATTTTGGAATGTAATATTGTTGTAGTTGATGAAATATAATTTGAAATGACAATCCTTCAATTTCTATATATTAAGAGTTATGGTTTTTGTTGTTTTATAGGAATTGGAACCAGATATATGTCGTAGGAACTAGTTGCAAGATGCCATTGGGAATGTGGCTTCCCATGAGACACATGTCAAAAAATAGTTGGTCTAAAGCATCCATCAGGATTCTCAAAACAATGAGTCTGGAATGCAACTACTTACAGAATTTATGACATATGTCACTTCTGAGAATCCATGGGGAAGATTTATAGTTGTCATCATGAGAGTAATTGAGAACTATAGCACTAAGAGAATGAGGAAGAGGGATACATGTTCTCAAGGTGGTGGAAAACAATGGTGTTCGATCAAAGGATCTAGTAACCTTCCTCCACGACCCATGTTCAATCAGGGATGTTTTAAGGGTTTTTTACTAAGTCACATCAAGTGAATCTGTGCAGCCCCCCTCCCCCCATGAAAATTCCACAATTGCAACAATACCAGGATATCATTAATCCCATTATCAAATTTCTCCACAGATGGGTGTTTGGGACACTCCTCACATGTCACATACATAATATTCATTGATAGAACAAGGGTAGTAGAATTAGTCTCATGTCCAGAATATGGTGAGCCATGGTGATTCCATGAACACCATGAGTCCTCAACAAGGGAAATCCCTTCAATGAAACACGGAGAAATGTGTAGTAGTGGCGGAATTTATATGGAGATGTGAAGGTGATTGGAGATGATCAGGCTAGACCATCTATAGTGAGAGGTAATATTCTATTGAATTTTACCCTTATTAAAGTTGTATTTGATACCAGTGTATCACATTCTTTCATTTCTTCTCAGAATGATGATTTTAGATTTTTAAAACTTGATATGATTTCATATTTGTTAAAAAACAAAACCCCACATGATAAAAGAGAATTCCAGACCATTGTGTGAATAAAATTTTCTATATCTATTGTTAGAGTTGATTTGAACTGATACTTTTTAGTGTGGTATGTGGATGTATTTGATATCATCTCATGTATGGATTGGGTGACAACAATAAATGCTCACATCGACAGTTATAGATGGAAATTATGTTTCAAAACTAAGGATAGAATCAAACATCTCATCAAAGGACCATTGTTGTAACGACAGGTTCAATGATATTGTTGGAACATGTAGTGGGAATGATCTCATACCAGTTTGTGATGTTGACTTCGACATCGACAGAAGTCGTTGATAAATTTCTATATATATTTCTTAATAACATATCAGGGTTACTACAAATAATGGAATTAATTATTATGAGTGATATATTTTTAGGGATCATTAGTATTTAACTTATGTCTAATGGAATGGATCCAACTAAATTAATGAAATTGAATGTGTTTTTGGAAGAGCGGGGATGAAACAGATTCATTCGTCCGATCACGTCTATATGGCCATCACTAGTCGTGTTCATGAAGAATGCAGACAAAACTCAATGCATTTGTTTGGATAATAATATGCTTAACCAAGTTACAATTAATAATTGGTATCCACTTACAGTAAATAATGATCAGTTTGATCAATTGGGGGAAGCCCTGTTGTTCTCAAAATTTGAAATTTGATTATGATATCATTAATTGCGAGTTAAAGAAGAGGATATTCTGAAGGCAACTTTCAGAAGCTGATAAAAAGACTATGAATACATATACTATCCTTTTGGTCTTATGAATGCTGCAGAAAACATTATGGAAGTGATGAAGATGATATTTTATAGATATCTAGATTCATTTCTTGTGGTTTTTTTAGATGACATATTGATGTATCCAACGACAAGGTGTTATCATGATAAACACTTCATGATAGTTATTGTAATCATGAGAGATTATCAATTGTATACCAAATTATCAAAGTGTGATTTTTGGATACAGAAGTGAGACTTTATAGAACATATAATTAATAGAAAGGTTTTCTCTGTAGATTCATAATAGATAAAAGATATTATCACTTGGAAACCACAAATGAATGTCAATGAGATATGATGTTTTTTTCTTAGATGGTTATTACCACCACATTTTTTGTGACTTATCATGAATAGTGTGGACAATTATAGATTTGAAAAAAATAATGTTCCATTCTAATGGATTCAAGAAGTCCAAAAGTATTTTCATTAGAAAAAATTTCATCTAACATCATCACAAATATTTATTTTACTGGAATCAAGATAGGGGTATGTGGTGTATTGTGATGCTTCCGGATCTCTGTTGGGAAATGTTATCGTAAAATGAGACCATGTGGTTTCCTATTGTTCATTGCAGTTGAGTGTCCATATTAAGAATTGTCCAACACACGATTTCTAGTTAGTTGTGTTCATCCATGCTTTTAATACAAGGAATAATAATCTATTTTGGGAGAAAAATATTTTGTTCACAAATATTAATTTATTACAAGATATTTTCTCACATCGACATTTGTATATAAAGAAAAAGAGATGGTTTTAGAATCTATTAATGTTTGAATTTTACATGATTTATACCATTGGGAAATTAAATACGATGGTTGATGCATTATGTAGAATGTTTTATTCTTAGTTGGGAAACGATGTTTCAGATAAATTGTAGTTAATTACGGTCCTAACTGACATGCTAGTCGTATGTGAAGACTATGATGGTGGTGTAGTTTTCATTTTGGTTTCCATGATTCCACATTTGGGGATGATTGATAAATAGGAAGAAAACATATAATGTAGACCGCTTGGTTATAAGTTCTAAAATCAATATTAGGGACATCATTAAGAGTGTGAAACTGGATTGGATTTTAATTTTTTGGTACAAATATTGTATGATTGTACCAATGATTTATTAGGAGAAATTTCTTCTTGCATACCACCGTTCGATATGGGTTATTAATTAGAGAATAAATAATATGTATAAGGTGTTGAAGGATTAGTTTTTGTGGAGAGTCCTAAAAAGAAAAGTATAAGAGTGCATTTTTTGGGTCATTACTAGTCGCCAGGTTAAGGCAGAACACCATTGATGCGTTGGGATATTTCAATACATACCTATCTGAGTGTGTAATTAGGAGTAAATATACTAGGATTTTTTATACATGTCTCTCATGAATGTTTCGGATACACGATTCCATGTGGTTTATAGTGGATCACCTCACAATGTCAGCTCATTTCCTCGGTATTCGTCGAACTCATACGTTGTAGGATTTTTCCATATTTTATGTCCAAGAGATAGTAAAGAGATATTGTCTAATAGTTTCAATCATGTCAGATAGAGATCCAAAGATCACATCTCATCTCTAAAAATCCTTACATAAGGTCTTGGGACTCATTTTACTATGAGAATGACGTATCATCCTCTTACAAATAGGAAATCCTAAAGGTGGATATGGTTTTTAGTTGAAATGATTCATGATTGTTTAATGGATGATGGTTAATAATAGAGAGAGTGTATACCCTTAGTGGAGTTCTTATAAAATAACAAGTTTCAAGACTCGATACATATGGATTATTTTGATTCATTATATGGGAATTCGTGTCATCCTCTAAATTGATGGGTGGAAACAAGTGAAACTCCCCTAGATAGGATGACCCTTATCATTAAAACAACAAATAAGATTCAGATGATCAGAAAACCTATAGATATTGCTCAGATTCATCATAAATCAAATGTGGATCATCATTGAAGACTGTTGTCAATCGCGGTGAGTGATAATTTGTTCTTGCGGATGTTCCAATATCTAGACATCATCGTTTTGGGAAGCATTGATTGTCATCTCCTCAATAAATTGGACGTTTTGAGATAATATAAAGGGTTGGAGAAGTGGAATATCAGTTGGCATTGACACCATGGTTCAGTTCCATGCATATTTTGTTCCATGTAACTCATTTGTAAAAGTATTGGCCTAATCCTGACTATGTGATCAGATGGAATCACAATGACCTAGAATCAGATTCGTAGTTGGTACATATCCTAGTGTAGATTTTGGATTGTCATGATTAATTACATCATGGAAAAATAATTTTTATACTATGGGTTTTATAGAAACATTTCTATATTCAAGAGGATACATGGGAACAAGAGAAGGAAAGGAAGGAGTTGTTGATGGGACTCTTTCTGGGATGTGTACTTTCTTATTTTCATGGGAGGGAATGACAAAGGGTATGGAGAATGTAGTACCACATGATTCTGTTATGAAAACTATTATTTATGTTTTTATGTAATTAAATTATATGATTTATGTTTTAGAGTGTTTTGTGATCTTTCAAAGTGTTGTCGGGCTAAAGGGGATGCGCACGGACTACATACACTTTGTCTAAACTATGCGGAAATCCATAGCGAAACAAAAAACTTTTGAAAATGTTGGATAGTAGCATCACGATTATGTTCACTAAATTTTGGAGATCATGTGAGGAGGTTGTTCAAGGGTCTGACTAGGTATTACCTAATTCGTGGATAACACACCGGTTGTCTAACCGTGTGAACAAACCATGCGTGTGGTTAAAGTGGGATCCAAAAAAGTGGATCTCACCCAGTTTTGATTCTATCGGATTCATATTTCCTCCTATTTGTCTCTAATTCTTTATTACGCCCCTTTTAAGGGTGTATAACCTCTCCAAAGTTATTTGGGATCATTCCAAACCTCCCTTTTGCGTTTTAATCCTATTCCTTGAGGAATGTGAATGTACTTTTTCATTCCACCCGGATTTTCGTAGATATACTAAGTTGTAATTCGCTATCATATATGTTTCTATGATTTATTCATATAATTGGTAAATTTATTGTTTTAGATACTAATTTAGTTGAGATTTAGTGTTTATCAAGTTAGGAGAAATGATATAAGTAGATTTCATGGATGGTCAGCTTGGAATCTTGAGTGTTCTTTATCTATTTACAGTTTTCATCAAAGTGAACATGGTAGGTGGATTTAATCCTAAATCCTCTTTGTATAATTGAATGTAATGGTTTCCAATCGATTTATTTGAGTGTATTTTATTAGGAACAGGATGATTTATTATTGATTGAAACCCTTTTTGGTGGTGTTTGTGAAAATATGAAAATTAGGGATTCTGAAAAATGAGTTTTATTTTTTATATTAAAATGATGTATTGAAATGGGATTTTTCTGGATTTATGAAAAATGTATTTGATGAAATGGTTTTCAATGAATGTAATATTTTTTTATTGAAATGGAATTGTTTATTGGAATGGTTTTATTTAAATTTTGTTAATAAAAGAATGGTTTTATTGAAATGGTTTGAATTGTATTATTTTAATGGTTTAGTATATAGGGGTTATATTTATTCATGTTTGATGTGGACCTGACTAAGGGGAATTTACCGTTTGGGAACTTGGAACTTGATCCTGGATCGGTGGCTTGTGTCATTAGGACACAAGTTTGTTGGATGAGGGACATCTCTTGAGTATGAATCTGTCAAATGAAGCATGGATTGGTGTGTGTGTGTGTGTTGTGATCAATGGAATTGATGTTCTAAAATGATACTAACAAATATTTTTTAACTCCTTGTTCTATTTTTTAGAAAATGTGACTTTTATTGAAATTGGTTGAGAATTGAACATGTTTAGACCTGGTTATAAATGTTTTAGGTATCTTGTTTAAATTTGTTTATAAACAGTTTTGTAGAATTGTATTTTATAAATGGTTTAATATAAATATTCATAATATTTATATGACATATTCATGATTTGTGAAGTCAGTAGGATAATCCTACTAAATTTTATACCCACCCTAATTTTACAATTTGGTGATTTGCTGATGTTATCTTCCAAGACATGGGAAAAGGTAAAGTATCATAGGTATTTAACCGCACCTCATGATATATTTGATGTTTGGAGATGATGGAGTATTGATATTATAGAGAATTAAGTCTTGTGGTTGTCTGGGAGTTTCTTTTAGTTATCTTCCCCTGTTTACATTAATAGATACATGTGATCATATGTAGTAAACTTTCGTTTGGTTTGATATAAATAAAGTGGTTTAGTTGTATTTTATTTATTCATGCATCATATAGTGTGTTTTTTGGTACATTTTCTTGTTTATTGGTTTTAGGTCATAATGGTTAAATCATCCCCACATTCATTTCAAACCCTTCAACATATATTTTCTACAATCGGCATCTAGGGGATGTTTCTTAAGTCATAGTAATTATTCGTTGTATTCTCATGCCAATGATAATAAGTGCGTCATTAATAATTACTATATTATTAGAACAAAAATTGGTTTTGGAGAGAATAATGTATAATTTCTTATGATACAAGTTGTAACATAAACTGTCTCGGTTTTAAAATTGGATTGGTAATGAAATTATTTCCATTACATTACATTTAGATGAAATTTATTTATCCTCATATATAGTAAACATAAAAAATTAATAACATATATTAAAAATATATTCATATCAATTTACTTCTTTAATCTGCAATTATAATCAATTATTAACTATTTATTAGTATGTTATTATTTATTTTTACTATCTGATGTTATTATTTTTTAATTTTCCATAAAAGTATTGTATAAGAGATCTCCATCCTCTTTGGTTGATATTAAGATCACCATTTTCAAATAAATAATTGTGATGGAATCAATATTTTACAATTATTTTTATAATATTATAGTCAAATCAATGAATTTTTAATACCTCATATTCTACTATATAAGATTCATCATAAAAAATAACTGTATAAGGAAAATTTTGTTCTATCAGAATAACAATTCAACCAAATATAATTCAACATAAAAATGTTAAATTACTTCTTTAATAATTGATAAAAATATAAAAAAAGTATTTTGAAAAAAACATAACTAATAACTAATATATATATATATATACAAACACATATATCGATAAATTGTAATATAACTACACACATAATACTCATAATAAAAACATGTTGAGTTCTAATTTGAGGAACCCAATGCATTATTTTGAAACACGTAAGAGTTTTTAACAAAATTATATTTCACATATATTTAGAATAATTTTCATAAAATAATTACTTAAAAATAAATTAATATATAACCTAAAATATTTATATGAAAAAATTCATTTCTTTATAAAAATTATGTATATAAATGTAATAAAATTAATTTTAAATACCTATAAATATTATTATAAAACCTAATGTTTATATTATATTTTTAAAATCTATTATTTATGAATATGGGTTTTTTCATATAAAAAACATATTTTATAATGGATGATGGTTCTGAAAAAATGATATGCCAAAAAAGAAAACATATGTGTTTAAAATGAATTGATAAATCCATGGGAGGAAAATTGATTTCATTTTTATCCCGATATAGTCCAAGGATTATATTCTGAACTCAATAAATAAATCCCCCTAATTAGGTAATAATATACCCCTATTCTACATAATAAAAAAAATTTAATCATTTTTCTCCTTTCATTTTTTACTCTCAAGATTCTCTCAAAGGTGATTCTATTTCTTTATGGAGATATTATTACACCTTAGGAAGTTTAAATTCATGGTAAGGGGTTTTAAACCTCATTTTTAATTTCATAAAAATCATTTGTTATAATATAATTTAAAATAATTTTTCATATAATTTACTAATTTTAATTCAAGGATATTAACGTCTATTTTATATATTGTAAATGGGTGATTAATTCTTCTATATTATTATGGAATAATCAAAAACACTTATTAAAAAAATGCAAGGGTCCCTAATCCCCTCTAATACTTTACTTATACAATCCACTATAATTAATTTTCATTTCTATGATAAATTTTTTTATAATTCATTATTATAATTTCCCTATCATATTTTCAACAAGAGATACCCATTCACTCTCTCATTCTATATTCATTATCCATTATAATTCTATAAAAATAGTGAAAAAATAGTGGGTAAATAAAAATATTAGGTGACATCCTAAAATTTTGGTAAAATAAATTATTTTTGGTTTCCTAGAAATGGAATCTCTATGAAAATAAAAAATGGATAGAGGTAGTGGATCAGATTAATATATGTTTAATAAAATATAAGATTTTTTTACTTATCATATTTCATTTCAGTTGATGAAAAAATTGTATTAACTACAGTGGTTCGTTGATACTCTTAAGGGAATATGATTCAAATGGTTCAAAAGCTCTTTATTAACCATAATGATGGATTTAAAAATATTTTCAAACTGTTGAAATAATATTTTGAATTTATATATCTAATCTAAGTGAGTGTTTCAACAAATAAAAATGTAGGGATATGATTTTGTTTATAGAAGGTTTTTTTGGTCTCATATAGTTCATAACTATTAAATATAATGGTCGTTTCTTCTTGATATCCATAAAAATGAACATACCCATCAATATTAATTTGTTATCATTTCATTGATAAGGTAAATGAAATAATATTATGAATTAGAAATAGTATATATATTGATTATGGTGTATTCACATTGAAATCCATATTTTTTACATTGAATAGAAAAATATTTTTAATTTCATATATCCTTTATTTTTAATGTAATGTAATTGATTAGCTAAGTATTACTACTTATATGGTTCCTTAGGGAATAATTTTATATTTATCATTAACCATTCAGTTAATATGATGGCTGTATTGGAATTATTATGTAATGGGTGGGGCCTTGAATTAAATATCACCTTGATGAATTGATATGTCTTATGAGATTTAGTAATAAGTTATTTTGGGAAATACTTACCCATTAATGAAATTTTTTTTAGCAAATTTCATTTACAATATTCTTATGATGTTTGATATGTTTCATTCCATTACTATGAGATCCATTATTATTATCCATGAAATAATTTATTATTATATAATCCATTGAAATATTAGGCATTTAAATCTATATTTATACAATTTATATTCACATTTCATATTATTCATTCCATGATTTTGTATAACGACCCCCAATTTTTTCTAAATTTTTCCCCTAAACAAAAATCATGTGGAATTCATTTTTATACCCGCTACAATAAATTAAATATATAATATTCAAAATGAAAATAATAAAAATGAACATAATTTTATAGATGATAATTTTTTTGGTGCTAATAATAAGTTACCACATTTATATAAATATTTCAAAAATTTATAATAAAACAATGGTATATTATATAGTTGAAATACAAATTTTTGTAAAAATTTATTTGTAAAAGTTATGTTTTTAAATTTCGAAATTAATTTTTATAACACAAAAATATTAATTGTTTAATTGAATTCCATATTTTTATAAATAAAATATATAAAAATCGCTAATTTATATATATATATATATATATTAAAACACAATAACTATTTTTAAAGTTAATTATCAAAATATCTATAAACATGTTATTTTAAAAATAATTTTATTAACATTATGTATTTTTTGTCTAATGGGTTAAATCAAAATATTTTATATAATGCCAATACCATGATTTTCACATATATAAAAAATATTAATACTCATTTTTTGTTATTTATTGTTACATAAAATTAAGAACACATTATTGTTAAAAATTAATGTTTTTACAAAAATGAGTTTTTCTATATAATATATATTCATGAAATGGGAAATATATAGTCAAAATTTCTGTTAATCATTTAAAAATTTTCAAATTTTGTTATCTTATATTTTGAGTAAAGCATAAATTAATTGGTTAAAAATATAATTTCTACGGTAAAAATAAAAATTGAAAATTATAATAATTTAATGGTAGATGAATAAAAACATGTGATTAAATTAAATGATGGGGAATGATAAAATAACACCCCCTAAACACATTTATGGAAATATTTTTGATTCATTGACAAATGAATAGATTGATTACATCATTGAGATGTAATTAGGATTAGGAAAATTCCATTTTCCTCCACCAATTAAAGGAGAACAATTACACCCATTCATGATACACATAACTTTATATATTTTCTTGAAACAAATCCCAATTTAATTCTACCAGAAGTGTATATCACTTCATTATGAATCCAATTTCAAAAATATAATCGAAACCCTTAATATCTAATAAAATATTCAAATGAATGATCAAGCTCCCTACACCAGTAATACTTTATCCTTAAACTTTTTCCTCGTAAAATTCTACCGGCGAATATAATCTATCTAAAAAAGGATGATAACATCAGTATTAATAATATTATTAAATTATATTGTGATAATGGAATATAACTATTATACATCCATCTAAAACCATTCAAAACATTATAATGTTGACATTTGTCTGTGTGGATGATCACCTCTAAGAATGAAGAGTTCTATTTTTCATAAAATCATTACAAGGATGGTTAAAAATGGATATTTAATAAAAAATGAAATTTATAAATTTATTATGTTACGTAAATAATAATTAATTTTATTTTACACATTAATTATATTTAATGGAAAAATATTGAGTCACCCATGTGTACATTGAAACTACCGCCCACATAGAATGAAATATTTATATTTCCATCATTACATATAATTGAAGAATTTAAAAATGACTCAAATATATTAAAAGGATAATTATAAACCTTTTAATATTTTTAATATAACAATATTAATTATTTATAATATCCTAATAATAAACCATAAAAATAAATACAACCTTTTGAAAGGAACTCATAATGGCCATATTCATAACATTGGTCCATTTTGGAGAAAAATGTAACTCCAAAAGTTTTTTTATGTAAAAATAAATAAAATACAACTATATAGTTATAAAAATCATGAATATAATTTATAACACCTTTTTCAATGTTCAACTTTCTGAAAGTGTATTGGAGAAATTTTCATCCATCCTCAAGTAACATACCTAAATGAATACTTTATAGTCAAATAATAACATATTGTAGTAGGTATAAGTTAAAATATGAAATGTTGATGTTTAGTAATATATATAATTTTTTAGAAAACCATATTTTATTATTTAGGAAATTATGTGCTCAAGAATAATTGATCACTACCTGAGGTATGTGATCTTTCGAACGAACCTTATTTTTTATGTTATATATTCTTATTATTTCTATATTATTTACACAATTGTGTTTTGAATTATTTCTTACAAACTATTAGAATATATTACTTAAATGTATATCAATTTTTCTATCTATATTTTATGTATAATACAAGTCTTATGCTATGTTTTCAATTCGCACTATTAAGTGAATCTGAGTTATGGGAAGTTTCTAATTTTTTATTTTGATGATTGGTATCTCCTACATAAATTTTTTAAAGATTGAAAATTTATAAAAATAATAATTATTATATATATATATATAATATTTCAATTTTGGTTTAGAAAAAATAATATGTTTTCTTTCTTAAAATATATTTTTCCTATTATAGAAAGCATCATCTATGTATATTGTTTTTTCATTTATATCCTTGATAAATTATATAGTTTTTAAAAAATAAAAATTGATGTTCAAGAACACAGATTCATTATAAAAAAAATTACAATAAAAAATATGTATTTCCAACTTCTTGTTGGAAGCCTATGATGTGTAATTTAGTTTGGCATTGAGACAAAATAATGAAAGCCCCTTATTTTTTTTGAGTTTTATTACGATTATGCATCATGTATACATTCCTTTCCAAATAATTAATACATATGTCTGTATATATTATAAATTTAATTATATTATAAGTGGAAATATAATCATATATTCTTCAAATATATTGAGTAATTATTTACATCTCATGAGTTAATATGAATGAGAATAGAGAGTTTACCCAATTCTCTGTAGTAATATATCCACAGTTCTTATTAGAATAAAATGTGAACCCAATCCATCATGGGAATCTATCCACTGTAATAGTAATTTAATTTTTTTATAGAGTATACTATCAATGTTTTTTCTTATATAATTTCCACATATTTATGATTCAATGTTCTAATGATATCATTTCCTTATTAAATGTTTCCTTCCATTAGTTCAATAAATTTTAATTATATCATGATATTTTCATTCTCACACAGATTATGATTCATTATTATGTTTATTTCCATAGAAGGATTTCTAGATCACCCATCTCCTTACATAATTTACCAAGGTTATCCTATTATTTTTTACAATAAATTTGGCTGTTAATATAATGGTATGGAATATCAAATAAATATGATGTATTTTTTGTTTTAGATTATTTAATTTGGTCCTTAATCTCTAAAAACATTAAACTTCCCAATTCATGGATTTTATTTTTTATAAAAGTTGTATAGAAATCATGAAATAAAAATTTTAGAAGTACTGGCTTTCTATATTATGTATGATTGAATTCATTGAACTCTACCACATAAATTGAATTTAGGCTCACCAATTTATAATCTATACCATTTCACAAGGAAATAATAAATATTACTATGTGTGACTTTTTAATTTTTATAGAGA
Organism: Viscum album; assembly: GCA_963277665.1. Lineage (NCBI taxonomy): Eukaryota > Viridiplantae > Streptophyta > Magnoliopsida > Santalales > Viscaceae > Viscum > Viscum album. Next base: position 607,360,297 of record OY728122.1, read on the forward strand.
AATAGTAAATTTTATTTTATTTAGTTGGTGTATCTTATGTTTTTTATATAAAGTAATGTTCTATTATGTATCTAGTTTTATAGGAATCATATAATTTTGGATCCTATATAATGAAAAAATGAAATTTCATTTCATTAAAATAATATAACAATTTCGTCATTGATACAAGATTCTTATTGTAAAATTAAGTATCAAATCAGTTTTAATAGAAACCGTTGGAACTATATATAGTCGAAAAATTTAGAAGACATAACATAATTATAAGTAATAATTATATTTTAGAAAGGTTTTGGGATTCCATAATATGAAATTACAATATGTGAATAATAATTATATATGTGTATTAATAATTCAGAGTGTTATTTTTGGAATAATTAAATATATTCCATTTTCATAAAATGATTCCATGTGTAAGTAAATTAAATCATGTCATCACCAATAATCAATTTGGGGATATTTTTCTAAATTAAGTCTTTAGGGATGGTTGTATACAAGGATAGATGTATCTACATAAGTTTATATTAATTTGTTAATGAACCCTTCCATTTCCTATATGATTAACTATTTTCTAAAATTTATGGATCGAAAATGCCAGATTGCTTCCTGAGGCTGAAAACTAACTCTTTCAATGAAAATAAAAAATCCCCTAATAACTGAGAAATGAAAATATTGAAAGAAATAAAATTGTTTTTCTTAGAATGTAGTTTGAAAATAAATATAATCATTTTTATATATCATCTAAATTGAAATTTTTACCAAATATGTATATTAATATCAATAAGTAAATAAAAAGAAGGGATATATAATATATAATAGATTTATTTTATCATGATATTATTTGAATAATTATTTTCTAATGAATAGCATGAATATATGGAAATGAATGATTAATCATAAAAAATAATCTAACAGAAAGTTATTTCTAAGCATGAGGTCTACATTACATGTAGATGATGTAATATATTAGATTATGTACAGAATCAATAAATTATTGTTGATCTATTCTTTGATGAATGAAATTCAAGTCTTCTAATAGAATTTCCCTCTTATTTATTTTAAATTAATGATGAGATAGTGTAATTTTCCATCCCAAATAAGATATAATTATAGAATAATATCATTTTTATAGGGATTACAAAGATAAATATAATAGTTGAAACCCCTATGGAAAAAATGTTTTTAATGAATATAAATATATGGGTGAAATTTTAAACATGTTATTACAATTTATGGAGATACTTATGGGTTTTATTAAATGGTAGTGAGTTTTTCTAAATGTGTTGAGAAAAAGGGACTCACGATGATGAATTTAATTTGGAAATTAAATGTTTTTAATGTTGAGTGCCCTTATTTCCTATTTATGGGACACTATTGAAATCAATTACCAATGTGTTAATGGATTTTACCTAATAACTTACCCATGGACCTTGTACGGGCTTATACCATTCCAATAGAATTATTAGATTTTCCAACCTATTTTTTACCAGTATCTATAATCATAAAATAAATTTTTTAATATATTATATGAATATTGATATATGAAAACATTTATATGATTCATATCTTCACATTACATTAAATAACCTCTAGATACATTAAATTATGAGTTCTGAGTTAATATATCTAGCAGAAATCATATATGAATGATCAAATATTCATTTATCAATATTAAAATATATGGAGGTATGTTTTTTTATAAATGGTGGTAATATCAATGATCATCATTTATATTAAAATTTAGTTGGATTTTATCTCATTGTCTAATATAATTATTTATTTTCCTATGAAGTATAATATATTCTCTTTATATGAAGTAAAAACTTTTAATTTTAACGGATATAATTCATTACATGAGTCTTGATTGGTAGCACCTATATTGGCTCATAATAATGAAAATTTTAGAGAGACTAAATCAATAACTAAGATATATAGCATTAAAATAGATGATTTATCCATTATAATGTATTATATTAATGTATTTAATAAATAAATAACTAAATAACCATCAAATCATGATGTTGAATCCTCTAATGAACTTATTCAAAATGAAATTAATATATATAATCCTCCCCATAGAATAGATCAAATCAAATTTATAACACTCTTTCCATAATATATGGAGCCTGTGTAACACATAATAACATTGGCATGATTATAAGGAATGAAATCATGAAGGACTGAATAGTTTAATAGTTCTAGAAATCTAGATTACATACAGTATACTTGTTTTAAAATAGGGGAATAACATAACAAATACAAAATAAAAATAAATTTCATCTTGGAAACCCATACCAAGAATTAATCTTCATATCATAGGGAAATGAAACAAAATAATCGTTCCATTGAATTACTAGTAATTTTAAGTGTACATTTGAATTAATAACGTTTCAATAAGAATATTTAGTATAAAATAGTATATATTTTAACACACATACAACATAATCAACCGAATAAGGCATAACCAATTTTCATGATTGATAAATGAATCATATTTCATATTTATAATAAAAAGAAAATGAAACAAATCAATAAATATTTTCAAACAGAAAAATATCAAAGAAAAATAATAACTAAAATGATTGAAATGATTAATTATTGGAAATCATGTATCTAGTATTTGATCCCAAACCATAAATACAATTCACAAGATTGTTTAATTTTGAATGTGTAATCCTATTGATTCTTCTTAGAAACAAACATGAAGGGTTTCTCACAATTAGATTTGGTCTCCTATGTCTACCAATGAATTGAGGGGATCATATTAACTAGTCACCAACCCAAGTGTAACTTGTCCAATACATTCTTTATATATTTAAATGATTATTTAGTTAATAAATAATCATAATTTTAATCCAATTTCATTATTGAACAAAAGTTATAGATTTTTTTAAAATAAACTCTATTAGGAAAAATTAACAACAAGGGTTATTGAAATTGATGAATGGAAATACCAGTGAAAGATCATGAAATAATTCTTCATGATAATAATCGTTAAACATTTCAAAGTGTCACAAACCACATTAAAACATTTGATTCAGAATACCCTTGATGGATTAACACTAAATGAAACTTATAATATCATGATAATGATTATATATATTATATAACTTGTAAAAGGGAAGAATATACACCATATAAAAGTTAATTGGTTCATAACAACAAATATGTCTCAATGGAATTTTAATTGAGATGAAATATCATACCTTGATTCTGACATGTCGGGCATGTATTTATATAATTGAATAATAATCTTATGTTAAATATTTAATTACATTTTATACCCTTTCATGTTTCTAATTAATTTTCTTTCACTATATAAAATGTTGTAAAAAACTACATAAACAATTATGTTTTATTATTTGATTTGAACATATCCAGTTTATGTGTGTTAGAAATGACTCTGGTAGATCATCTATGATAAAATGGGTCATTATATAAAGATATATAGAATAAAAATAGGAATATTACTATCATATCTATACATAGAATATATTTTTAAAATCATAAATAAAATATGGTTATGAAAAATAAACCTACATTTCCATCATAGGTAAGTTATGTCGAACGTATATGTGAGAAACATTCACATTATTTAGTATTAATTATGGAAAGATGGTAGGTAACACAATATTTTATTGATAATGATCATTAAATAATTTTTTTTTATTTAATCAAATATATTTATATATTGAATTATTGGGATGTTTAATTTCTCACATATCGTCAAGGAGATGGTATTCCACATGTCAATGAATGACCTTATAGTGCTTCAATGTGTGAAAATAGTACTAAGTGTCAAGAACTGGACTGGGTACCCTGGTAACCTGATAACCATTCAAGAACTAACATAGATTGATGGTATTTACTAATCCCAGGGGTTGGATAATATCTCCTTGATTTATACAATATGGAATTGGTAATGAATTTCCCACGAACACAGTAGAAGAAAGAAAAAAAAGGAAGAATGCATACAAGAAAAACAACATAGAGAGATGTGTACTAGATTTAATATTTGAGAAAACAAGAAATATACAAATGAATAGTACCAGAAAACATAATTTTAAACAACATAAGTACAAACATAAATTACTCTTCAGGTCAAGCAACCAACAGCTACAAGCACCTCCAAGTGGTTCCTTACCATTTTGCGAACCTGGATGTAGATACTCTATAAATACTTAAATCCACTAGTTTGGTGTTATGTAAAATCCCATTATGGTCTTAATATGAATTCTAAAATAAGATGACAACATATAATTGACCAAATAATTTTTTTAATTTTTTTAAATAATCATAGAATTTAAAAACCATATTTCATATAAATCAATTTTTGCAATAAAATGATGGAAATGATTTTAAAAAATGGATTAATAATCATTTTATATGAATCCTTTTATAAAAATTCATAAGGAATGTGTAAAACATATTACAACAAACAATGAAATATATATCAAAATAATAAAATGTAAGAAACATGGAATTATTATAAAAAGAACTATAGATTCATTATACTGGATCCTTACACTCAAGATGGTGTTAAAAAATTATGTGTATTCACACATCTCATTAATAATGGTATAATAGGACCCATTAACATCCAATTATATACGTGACCTTACTCACAAGGTTTTGATTCGGTTTTTAATAATCAAAATAGTGTTATACAAATATACTAGAAACTACCTTTGATTTCATGTTCTCTAATATATAAAAATCATTTTAATTTTTTATTTAGACTTATTAAAATAGGATTCATCCCACTATTCATTTAAAATATTCCAATTTTCTATATAAAACACTAATGTGGTTTTTAATCAAACCATTCCTTTTCAAAAAAACCGATAGATTTCAATAAAAATAATTTCAGTTAATTTTTATAAAATAATAACTGAAATCAATTTCATAAAATCAATTAAAAAATTTAATACCCCTGATTTTCAATGATTATCAAAGCCCCAGTTCATTTCTGTCACGACCTGTCCTCGGGGCCCGTTCCGTGATTACCCCAAGACCGCCTTCCATAGGCCAGGGGCTGGCGATAAGAACCAAAGGTGTAAATCCCGATAACTAGGAAGGGATTTCCTTTATAAATGTAAACAAACACCAAAGAGTATAAGAGAAAGTAATACACTAGGTACAAACGAAAGTGCTGAAAAGTAAGTGGGCCAAAATACAAACCCGACTAATGTAAAACTACAACTGAACGAAAGTATAATAGGAAAGACAAACAACTGGAAGAATAGAAGGATCTCCTGGGTCATCTAACTCGGATCCTACCTGAAGGGTAGGTATAGATAGAGCATCTCCTGGATAGTCCGCCAAAGATCCTACCTGAAGGGTAGGTACAGATAGCCTCCACAACGCCCTCTCCAGTCTACCTCCTCCGATTATCGTCTCATCATGAAGTCCACCTCCGGATACTGACTCATCCTGAGGTCCACCTCCGGGTACCATCCAGTCCTCTAAAAATCGGCCTCTGTCAGCGATGCTCGTTGTCTGCAACCAACACAACGAGGTGCGGGCATAGCCCGTGTAGGGGTGAGTATACGATTCTCCGTAGGGACCCCGATACCCTCAAGGTCACACTAAATCCAAAAAGGATAACCACAAAGAAGTATCTCAACAGATAACCCTTACGTAGGTATAATATGATTCTTCTACCTATGTTTTCAGGTAACCCATCTCAATCATGAGGAAACACAAAGGTTATGAAATCAACGGATAACCACTACCTAGGTATATACCAATACATATACCTAAGTTATCAAGTGACCCATATCAATCATGAGGTAAACACAAAGGTCGTAGACTCAGCTCAAACCGGGATTTTCATTATCGATACCATAACTGCTGAAGAGAACCGTCTCTGACAAGTACAGTGATCCTGTCACGACTCCAAGGTAATTCTCACAAACCTATGACTGCTGAGGTTCTACTTCTGTTGAGTACCGCGGGTTAGCCACCCAAACACAGAAGTGCTTCCCGCTGGGGTCTTCCACCCAAACACAGTAGTGCACCCCCCTTAAGCCTGCAGAGGTACTCTTTCTGTTGAGCACCGCGGGTCTGCTACATACTACCAGGCGCTTCGTCCGCCATGGGTCTACACCCAAACATATTAGTACTCTGTCCACTGGGATAGTCGACTCACTCAAAGTCGAGTTGTTCAAGCAGTCGTCCTGTCTCAGCCAGCTACACAGTCTTCGTACTCCATATGCTTGTCTCCGAGAGAGTCCTCTCCACGAGCTTCAGGTTTATACTCCAAGTATCACAAAGTTTCACTAAGAAGTTTCTCAAAGGAACCGCCTCATCATAGGGGTCTCAACGCAATAGACAATGCGTCAATCGGGCGCCTGGTCTGTGAGTTATTAGCCTTTTCGTCCCAGGGGCCCGGTTGGTTTCCTATATGAACCAACCTGGCCATATCTCAACTGTACCCCGAACTCTCATCGGGTAAACTCATAGAGACCGTTTCTCAATGTGATCACAAACTCCGCTGACGGTTCGTTAAACGGACATCCGGTCTGAATGTTATCAGCTTTTCCGTTCTAAGGGCCTGGTTGGATTTCGGGTTCAATCCAACCCGACCTTACTCCATCTACGTCCAAACCATAGGTGAAGTATGCCAAGAGTTCCATCTCATCAATAGGAATCCAACAAAGTCGATGACACATCAATCAGACGTCCAGAGCTCATGTTATAAGTGTTTCCGCTCCACAGGCCGGGTTGGTTTCGGGTTGGATCCAACCCACCTGTACTCAAAGTTCTTCAATACGTTGATTGTAATATACCGAAATGACATTTTTGATCCAAGGATTGCTACGCAACTGACGGTGCGTTGATCAGAGGTCTGTAGCCCATGATATGGGCAAAATACCGAAAGTGATCCGAAAATGGGGGGTCTGGGGCCGGTCCAACCCGTCCCAACCCACCTAGGTCGGCCCAAACTGGTTCGACCCGACCCAGGTCCAATTCTAGCCAATTTGGGTGCGGCCCAGCCTAGCTGGCGCCGCCCGGCCCGTCAGCGCGGCCCAGCCCGACCTGGGGGGTCGGGTGGCCCGGCACGGGCGCGCTCCGCCCGGCCAGCTTGGCCATGCCGTTGCGAAGGGGGGGGGGGGGGGTGGTTGCCCCCCTTAATTGAACCACGACCCCCATGTGGGGGTCAATCCCTTAGATAGTTGGAGGTTATGACCCCCGGTCTCCCCCGGGTCACGCGCGGCCGCGGGACCAGTCGCATGCCGTCGCGGCTTCACCCGCGGCAGTGCCTCCTGGTGGCGCACTGGAACACCACCGCCTTGGGCCGCAGGTGCTGCATTGCCGGCGCGGCACGCCGGCAGGGTCTTCCGTGGACCACATGACGTGCTCCGGTAGTCCGTTTTACTTGAGATCATCACCAGTGGTCCTCCCGGGACCTGCTCTTCACTGTGAAGTCTTCAAATAGACTCTGTGGCCCATTCCTTCATCGCATGTTGATCCGCACGTCAAATAATCAAATCGCGGCCTCTTCGTGTTTTTCCAGCACAGTGCGACGGTTCCTCGGCTTTGTTGGTCCTCCATGGCATGGCACGATGGTGCCATTCTTCTTTGCCCGTTCTTATTTGTTCTCGTGCGGTGTGATGGCACCGCGTCACCTTCGTTCAACCCGCAACGAGTATGACAGCACGGGGGGAGGAGGGTCGGTCGTGTTTGTGCAGTCCGACCTCCTCCCATTATAATGATAGAAAGCGGAAAACAATTATCAACGAAGTTCATTAAATAAAACCTGAATGAATATTAGAGCCCTACTTGGAAAAATGTTCGTTCGTCGATGACCCGTGAAACGAAGGTTGCACTATTTGAACGCTGGGGATGAACGGTATCGATTCTGTTGACGTCGGAAGAAGTAGAAGAACGTTGTTGTCGGCATCGGTCTCCACGGTCAGTGTCTCCTTCCTTGTCGCGGAAGAGGAAAGTTGTTGTTCATCAATATGCAAGCGTCGTTCTTCGTTGAAGAGGCGTTGTTCTTCAATGAGGAGAAATTCTCTCCACTTCCTTCTTATTCTCAGAAGGATCTCTCTCTCTCTCAAAATTTACTCAACACAATGTGTTTCCCCCAAAATAAAATAAAAGGGCTCAACCAATTATTTTATTATCACATTCCATTTGAAATTCAAAACTCAAAATGCATAATTAATAAAGAGTGTTGGCATGATTAAAGAGGAGATAGGGGGAGGTGAGTGGTATCACATTAATTGGGAGTTTCAAGGGGTTATTGGGAATGTGAAAAGGAGGTGGCTCATGTGGGCCCCACCTATACATTATTCTTCCAAGGTAAGTTAGCAACCCAACATCCACACAAGGATGAAACTACTTAGAAGAAAAAAAAAATTGGTTGCACAAATTTTATTTTTATTCATTACTTACCTCATTATTTTAATAAACACATCCGAGCAAAAGAAACTCTAGAATGGGTGTTCCTAAGAAATTATCGGCGTTGCGGTTTCATCGGTGCACTCGGATTTCGATTCCGAGCAACTGTTCAAAAGTTAGAAAAACCCGCTCATTCATTCACGAAACGTACCAGAGCTAAACTCCGGAAATTGATTGCGGGCACACTGGACCTCGGAATCTGGTGCCGTCAAAAACTGCGTTCTTGTAAAATCTCAACGATATTATGAAAAAAAGTTCCAAGAAATTTTAGGGTCTTTAAATAACTCCCACCTCAGGGATTTACGTCCCTGTAAAGGTATAACACAAAATAGGGAAACAAAAGTGGTACTGAGCACGCATCTGAGCCCTCCGCTCGCATGTGCTATCCTGGAGGTTCCTGTGCCGCCAGTGAAAGCGAACCTGATGAATTGACCATCTACGTAGGATCCGCTCCTGTCAATCCTTGATCCCCCCTGGAACCTCCGTGAATGTCTCCCTAATATCGGCGTCCTACTTCCTGAGGTCGATGATGTGTGATGGATCATGCACGTATCTCCTCAGTTGAGATACATGGATGACATCATGCACCTGGTGCAACTAAGGTGGAACGGTCAAGTGGTAAACCACCCATCCTACCTTGCTAAGGACCTATAAAGGCCCGTTGAACCTCAGAGATAACTTGCCGCCTTGGCCACATCTCTGTAAACCTCGTCGAGGTGAGACCCGTATAAGGACGTGGTCGTCATCATCGAACTCAAGAGGCCTCCATTTCCTGATTAGAACAGAAACTCAAAACTCCCGTTGCCACGAGGGGAAGGTTGATTGACTCAAGAGTGATCGACCGCACCCTCTGGTGCATGATTTTATCCTGTGCTGTCTGGGGTTTCCTTTTCTCCGACCAAGGAAAACCCATCCTGATGTTATAGTTAGACCACAAACTTTTTGAATAATACAGTGAATCTGAGCATGAACTGTGAATCCAATCCATATCGGGACCAACGTTGTAAGGCCTCGACGATGCCACCAAGAGATTCCAACCGAAACTCTCGCCTCGAGGGTCAGATCACACTGTCGTCGTAAGTGTGATTATCGAGTCTCCTCACAAAGGTATCTCCAGACATGAGGGTCATGTCTACGGCTTACCGGAAACTCATGGTTTGGGACAAGATTTGTGGAAGGAATGAATGATTCATATCGACGTCTGTTACTACGGCAGCTATTAGTGGACACAAACTGTCCCTTGAATCATTTTTAGATCCATTGGGTCACACTCATTGAACTCATGCAGCCGCACTCTTCCCCTGACCTATAGCTCCCTAAGCATGACGGGGTCAACTAAGGTGGGTGGTTGTAGCATGTTGAAATGTACACCACCTCATGCTGCTCTCCTAGATCTGCCTCCACGTCTGCTACTATGCAGATTTATCTATCTTTAACAGTTCCTCTTCTTGAAACATTCGCATGCCAATGTCTCTGAGACTGGCACCAGCTCGCTGCATTCCAACTTCTAACATTATATAGCTGTATTCGTTCAGCCAAAGAACACTCAACCTCAAGGTTCTCTCTAGCACACTAACATGAGTATGAATTCATCGAGGAAGAATTGATGGATCAAATATCCTTAAACACAGCACACTCATAGGTCGGAGCTCTATAGCAATGATCGAATCATATTCATCGAGTACCCGGAATGTTCGGTATGCCTCGATGAATTCTCAGATACCGACACATCGTCCTACTGAAGCTGTATAAGCTCTAGAAAAATCTCAACCAACTCCTCATTCCAATCCTCAACCTCCTGTGAGTTAGGTTCACCACGGAACATGAGGGTATCAGATGTTGGAATACGTGTAAGGTAGTAAGCCTACATGTGTCACCTATCGGTACCACCGGTTGTAACTACTGACAAACAGGTAATGATGTATAACTGACACACTACCTGAAGGCACTATCTCAGGCATCGGTCCACATTCCAAAGCCTCATCACTATGTGGACCATCCTCATGGTCACTCACTGGAAAACACTAGTAGCCATGTCTACCATCCACTCTACTGGTGCCTCAGCTAGGCGGAAAACCCTAGAAATCACCTCCAGCCAGTCCTCTGCTTTCTGGGAATCTTCCACGCTTCGTAACCTCAGAGGCCTCTAAAGCTGGAACATGTGTGACACGCTCTGTCGACGTGCAACGTCTGCTAGTATGGAAAGTGGAATCTGGTGCCCAACAAGTGGTGGTGCTGTTGGTACACCACCTGAGGGTGCCAATATAGTAAAAAGGGCCCCGCACCGGAGCATCATCGCTCGGTGGGCCGTCATCGTGTACTATCTCAGAACTCCAACTGATTATCTGTGTGGAGACATCCTGAACCGATGTGACACGGTCAACAATTTATACCTGGTGAGCTGACCTGGTATGAGCTTAATTTTAAACCTTTGGAAACACACACATAATTAGTTTTTTCGGGCACAATGTCGAAAATCAGTTGTCAGGGTCCTGGTGTATGGATACATCGGCCGCCCGTACCAATACTGGACTCGCTGTAATGAAAAACCCACCTGGTACCCTTAACACTATTTCTTCACAGAAAGAAAAATATAAGAGTCCTAAGTTCTACGGTAGAACCAACTTCTCTGATACCAATTTGTCATGACCCATCCTTGGGGCCCATGCCGGGACTACCCCATGCCCGCCTTACATAGGACAGGGGCTGGCGACTAGCACCAAAGGCGTAAATCCCGATCACTGGGAAGGCATTGATTTTATAAAATTAAACAAACACCACAGAGTACAAGTAGAAGTAATACACTAGGTAGAAAAAGAATGTGATGAACAGTTAGTGGGCCAGAATACAATCCTAAAGGAAGTACCGCTAAAACTGAAAGAAAGTACAACATGAAAGACAAACAACTGGAAGAATAGAAGCAGCTTCTGGGACATCCATCTCGGATCCTACCTGAAGGGTATGTATAGATAGCGCAGCTCCTGTATCGTCCGCCATAGATCCTACGTCAAGGGTAGGTACAGATTGCATCTGCAACGCTCTTTCCCATTAACCTCCTCTAAGTATCGTCTTGTTGTGAAGTCCACCTCCGGATGCTAACTCGTCGTGAGGTCCAACTCCGGGTACCGTCCAGTCCTCGGACACTAGGCCCTGTCAGCGCTGCCCATCGTATGAAATCTACAGAACGAGGTGCGGGCATAGCCCGAGAAGGGGTGATTATACGATACTCATTAGGGACCCCGAGACCCTCAAGGTCTCAATATATCTAACAATGATAATGACAAAGAATGATCTCAACAGATAACCCTTACATAGGTATAAGCCCATACTTATACATAAGTTATCAAGTTACCCATCTCAATCATGAGGAAACACAAAGGATATGAAATCAATGGATAACCACTACCTAGGTATATGATCATACATATAACTATGTTATCAAATGACCCATCTCAATCACGAGGTAAACACAAAGATCGTAGACTCATCTCAAACCATGATTTTTTTTATCGAAATCGTAAGTGATGAAGTGCCCCATCTTTGAAAAGTACAGTGATCGTGTCACGACTCCTTGGTAATGATCACTAACCTAAGACTGCTGAGGTACCTCTCCTGTCGAGTACCACGGGTCAGCCACCTAAACACAGTGGTTTCCCGCCGGGGTCTGCCACCCAAACACAATTGTGCAACCCCCCCCCCTAATAGCCTGGAGAGGTACTCCTTCTGTTGTGTACTGCGGGTCTGCTGCCTACTACCAGGAGCTCCATCCGCCGTGGGTCTTCACCCAATCATAGTAGTGCTCCATCCACTGGGACAGTCAACTCACTCCAAGTCGAGTAGGTCAAGCAGTTGTCGCGTCTCAGCCAGCTACACGGTCTCTGTACTCCGTACGCTCGTCTCTGGGAGGGTCCACTCCATGAGCTATAGGTCGATACTCCAAGTATCAAAAAGTCCCACTAAGAAGTATCTCAATGGATCCGCCTCGTCATAAGAGAAACAACGCAATAGACGACGCGTCAAACGGGCGCCTAGTCAACGAGTTATTATCATTTTCATCCCTGGGGCCCAGTTGGTTTCGTGTACGAACCACCCCGGCCGTATTTAAAATGTACCCCGAACTATCATATGGTAAACTCATGGGGACCTTTTCTCAACGTGATCACCAATTCCGCTGATGGTTTCATTAAACGGACGTCCGGTATAAAAGATATCAGCTTTTCCGTTCCAGGGGCCCGGTTGGATTTCGGGTTCAATCCAACCCGGCCTTACACCATCTGCGTCCAAACGTCAGGTGAATTATTCCAAAAGTCAGACCTCTTCATGAGGAATCAAACAATGTTGACGGCACGTCAATCTGACGTTCGGAGCTCACGTTATAAGCGTTTCCGCTCCGCGGGCCCGGTTGGTTTCGGGTTCGAACCAACCCGACTGTACTAAAAGTTCTTCAAAACATTGTGTGTAATATACTGAAACGAGTGTCTCGATCCAAGGATCTATACACAACTAACGATGTGTCAATCAGAGTTCTGTAGCCCATGATATGGGAAAAAGACCAGAAGGGATCCGAAAATGAGGGGTCTCGGCACGGTCTGTCCCAGCCCAACCCCCCTGGGTAGGCCCGAACCGGGTCGACCCGTCCCGGGTCCGGGTCTGGCCCATTTGGGCGCGGCCCGGCCCGGCTGGCCCAGCATGGCCCGGCCTGCGCGGTCAGTTGGCCCGGCACGAGTGTGCCCCGCACGGCCAGCTTGGTCGTGCCGTTGCCAAAAAGGGCGGCGGATGCCCCCCTTAATTGAACCGCGACACCATGTGTTAGCCGATCCCATAGACAGCAAGGGGTTACGATCCCTGGTCTCCCCCTAGTCCCTCGCGGCCGTGGGACCGGTCGCCTGCCGCCGTGGCTGTCCCTCCTGGTGGCGCGCCGGAACGCCGCCGCCTCCGGCGCGTGGGCAGGGTCTTCCACGAACCACCTAACGAGCTCCGGTGGTCTGTTTTTCCTGTGGACTTTGTCAGAAATACTCCCAGGACCTGCTCTTCACTGTGAATTCTTCAAATCGCTTATGTGGCACATTATGTCATCGCCCGTCGATCCGCAGGTCAAATAAACAAACAGCGGACTCTTCGTGGTATTCCGACGCGGCGCGACGGCACCACAGCTTTTTTCAGCATCAATGGCGCAGCGCAACATCGCCTTTCTTCTTCGCCCGTTCTTATTTTTTTCCGCGTGGTTTGATGGAACCTCGTCACCTTCGTTCAAGCTGCAAAGAATATGACAGCAAGGGTGGGAGGATGGTCGGCCTTGTTTGTGCGGTCCGACCTCCTCCCGTTATAATTATAGCAAGCTACCAATAATTATCAATGAATTTCGTTAAATAAAACATGAACGAAGATTAAACCCCTACCTTGAAAAAGGTTTGATCATCGAAGACATGGGAAGCGAACGTCGCAGTAGTCGAACGTCGCAGAAGAACAGAATCGAATCCGTCGATGTCAGAATAAGTAGAAGAACGTTGTTGTTGGCGTCGATCTCCACTGTCGACGTCTCCTTCCTTGTCGTGGAAGAGGAAAGTTGTTGTTCTTCGATAAGGAAGCATCGTTCTTCATTGAAGAGGCATCGTTCTTCAATGAGGAGAAATTATCTCCTCTTCCTTCTTCATCTCACAGTGCTCTCTCTCTCTCTCTATAAATTTCCTCAACACAAAGTGTGTCCCCCAAAATAAAATAAAAGGGCTCAACCAATTATTTTATTATCACATGCCATTCGAAATTCAAAACTCAAAACGCTTAATTAATGAAGCGTGTTGGCATGATTGAAGAGGAGAGAGGGGGGGTGAGTGGTGTCACATTTAAGGGGAGTTTCAAGGGGTTATGGGGAATGTGAAAAGTTGGGGGCTTGTGTGGGGCCATCTTCTACTTTATTCTTCCAAGGGAAGATATCAACCCAAATTCCACACAAGGATGAATTTTCTTAGAAGAAAAATAAAATTGGTTGCACAAATTTTATTTTTATTTATCACTTAACCCATTATTTTAATAACCACACCCGAGAAAACGCAAATACGGAATGCTTGTTCCTAAAAAATTATCGGCGCTGCGGTTTTATCGATGCCCTTATATTTCGATTCCGAGCACCGGATAAAAAGTTAGGAAAACCCGCTTGTTCGTTCATTGAATACACCTGAGCTAAAGTTTAAAAATTTATTCCAGGCACATCGATCCTCAGAATTAGGAGTAGTCAGAAACTGCATTCTTGTAAAATCCCAAGGAAATTAAGAACAAAATTTCCTTGAAATTTTCGGGTCTCTACAAATTCCATCGAATTGGGGGTTTTCCCAATTTTGTGAAAAATCCAATCCAAATATCAAAATTCAGTGTAATATAGTTTTAGTAAATTGATAGATATAAATTTAAAATAATTTGATTTCAGTTCTAGTAATTTATTTTTAATAAAATATGATGATAAAACTGAAACCACCTACATCGAGATAAGAAGATCATGAAACACAAAGTCATAACATAAAATCTTCGACCACGGACAACAGAAATGAAGATCCAAGAATCCACATAAGAACCCAGATATATAACATCAGGTATTAAATTATTCCAAAACACATATACATCAATAATAAACATGGATAAAAAATAATAATGAGTCTGAGAAGGGGAATAAGAAGATGAAACCTACTAGGTGTTGATATAACAATATTCTCCATAATTCGATCTGCTTATCGAAGGGTGTAGAGGGGTAAAAATCATATCTTGGGAGCTCCTCTAAAAGAAGGAAACATTATGGTGTTATATAAGCCCATTGGGAATATAATTTTTTTTTCAAGATTGTTAAAATAAAATTTAGGTTGAAAAATTCTTATACACAAGGTTTTTTGGGTAGGGATGCACAGTTATAAAAAATGTGCATCCTAGCCTTGTAAAACATTTAATATACTTTCACAGTTTTACCCTAATGTGTGCATATTTTATCATAACATGAAATGGCTATAAAATAACCCACATCATATGTATAAATTGTTTCTTATGAGAGGGTTAATGGTTTTTAAAAAAAATTTGTCAAGATTTAATTATTCATAAAAATTATTTTTTACGTATTTTCGCCAAAATCTACCTAAATGAAACATAATCAAATCATAAAAAAGTGGGGTTTATGATACCTTAAAACTAGTAATATAAAGTTAAAATAATGGAAATGATATATAATATCATCATAATGGAAATCATTTTGTCAATATAAAATAGATTTAATTTATTTTATATATATTTATTTTACCCCACTATTTATACGTTACATGTATAGTGTGAAGGAATCACATCTCATTGAGGAGCGGTAGTAATCAAATCCATAAATGATGTTATCATATTCCCACAATATAGAAATAATAATTTAATGTGTTATATAATAATTAATGAATACTAAAAAAATTTCAATATCATATATTTCATATAAAAATATAGTTTCCATCATAATTACAAATATGATAGGATTTGAAATAAATATTAACAATCATTGTTTCGTGAGGCGGTAGTTAGATTTACCCAGATGGTATGTTCATTACCCATTTTATGGAAGTGTTTGTATGTGTATTTATAACCATTATAATGAAAAAATCTCATTATATTGAGATTAATAATGTGATTATGTATGCAAGAAATAAAAATAATTGAATGGGTGGAGAAGAAAATCAATGAATAGTGATCGTTGGAAAATGTTAACACTGAATCCGAAAACTAATTATGGTTTTCACCAAATGGATTACTTGTTTTGATTTATTACCATGTTCATTATTTTAGGATTATGTTAAGAAATTGTTTTTCATATGTTTACATTTATTGGGAAACAAATGTCTTAATATGTGTGAATAAGTCTTCGGGGTCAGTGGCTATTTATAGTGGAGGGGGATTGACATTCTTGTATATTTTTTAAAAGTTATTTCAACCCACATTTTACCAAAAACACGTGGCTCACATAATTTTCCAACTCAATGGAAAGGGAGTATAGGGTCATAATATGTCTAGAAAATCAATTTTGGACAATTATATAAGTTATTTTAACTCTTATGTTTATGTTTATGCCCTTTGTTAATATAATTTTTTCCTTAATTATTTTAATTAATTTTAATTATTTTACAAATATATTTGGTTGATAAATAATTTTATATGTTTAAAATTTATCCATTATTCTTATTAAAAATATGGAATCCGTTCTTCTTAATTTCAATCACATAAGTTGCATAAATTAATTTAAAATTAATACAGCAAAATAAGACGATGATGAAACTTTCTAAAGTAAAAATCTTCAAAATTTTTGTATGTTTTTTAAAATAAATCCAATGAGAAATAATATGCATTGACATTAATTGGTTTAAATTATATAAAATTTATCTAGATATACCATAAATCAAAATTAAAACACCATTTAACTATAAAAATAAATATGATGAAGGAGGAGTTTTGAACTAAAATTTTGTACTGTTCATTTTTCATCAAAATATAAATTCCCACTAAGAAATGATGAAAATTAATCCTAACCTAATTTTTTTGTTTCTATTTAAACAATTTATTTTTTATATACATGGAAATTTTATAAAAGTTTATAAATTTATATTTAATATTAATTCTCCATTAACATGGGGAAAAACTACCTTTTAAAATATATGGAGTTTGATGTGAAAAAATAAGATTTTTCTTATAATATGTCTATAAAATATATTTAATGAATGTAAAAAATATTTTATTGATTAATATATATATATATATATATATATATATTACGTTAATATAATCAACTGAGAGTATAAAATTATTTTTTATGAATAAACCTTGTTTTTCGATTATAAAAATTGTTTTTATAAAAATTATATATTTATATTCCATTGGTTCTTATATTAATTTCTCATTAATTTATAAAAAATAAATTCAGTAGTATATTTTCATAAATTATTTAATATTATTCATGAAAAAAATTATAAGTTATATGATATATTAAATATTTAGTATCTTAATCATATATAATACTTTTGTAAAACTCGACCTTGTTTATAACACAAGTCATTGTTGAAAGACAATATTTTGTGAAATGTAAACTACTACAAAAATATATTTTTCATGTAATGATCGATGAATCGGTATTTCAGGCATTCAAATATATAGAATACATGTATTTAAAATCTAATGTATATCTTAAAATCATGGTAGATTATATTCCTTTCCCTACTTTTTGATGGGTTTCATAAAAACTATTCCCTATGAAAAGTGTAATGTAAAATTAACATTGTCTATTTGTATAATTAAATATATTAAAATAAATAAATTTTTTATTAATGGAAATTATTTTCAACACTGTGGGGTTATATTATCACCACTATAAAAAAATTTCTTCCTCACAATTAAAACTCAATTTGGTTAATAAATGGATTCATATTCTAAATATGATATTATTGAAAAACGAACATCATGAATTGATATAATATCATATTTTATAAATAAGAGAGTAAGATAATTTAAATGGTCACAAAATTGTGTTCCCATTTAAGATAACATAGGTAGTAAATAGAAACATGGATATGGAAGAAAAATATAACAATCAAGTTTTGATGGCTATTTCCATCGAACATGATTAGATGAATATTAAAGAAAACAATGCATTAAACCAATCATATGAAATGTTTGTTGATATCAAAATAAAATTATGATTATAAGGAATAATTTTTTTCAATACAATTTTTACTATAGTAGTGGATTATTTCACTCTAAAATTGAAACAAACCAAGTCTGGTCAACCCTTAACCGTTCACCCGATCCAATCTGTGGCAAATCCCAAGAGGCATTCCCAATCCTCCCAAGATGGCGAAAAGAGCTAGGGAATCTGTAGAGTACAATTGTATCAATTTTTTCCAATGAAAATAAACAATGTAGTAGAATTTAATTACAACGCAACACATTAAATAAATGACACTATAAAGAAATAATGACCAACAAAAACACACTAACCAAATCTCACCCAAAAACTCATCGTGGCCACAAGAGTCACTCTCCAAACCACAACCAACTCTCACCCATAGCGAGGAATCTTGAGTCGAACCCAAAACAAAAACTAAAGGCAAGAAGACATTATAGGCACGAGTATTAAAACTAAGTAGTCATCACTAACAAACTATCACAAAAAAAATACCTATAAACAAAAAAGTTACCAATTTTTTGTTCGAACTAAATTATTTAAAATATGGGTCTCCACACACACTATATTATTTAAAACAAGTAATAGTTTATTGCCCATTTAAATTTAAAAAATGTTTAATGTTTGGCAGAAAAAGGTGCATTACATTTTAAATAATTTTTGAAATTTTTTTGTAAATCCATAATTTAGTTGTTAGTCATGAGGAAAACTACACAAAACACACAACAAATAATAAGGCCAATGGGAAAGAAGAAGATGATGACCAAAATTCAAACTAGGACCCTCAATCTTAGTCCAAAAAAATATTCACTAAATAAAAAATGGGTTGAACCTAGGAGCTCGTGAACAATCCAAGACGTACTATATGTGTGACTCATTCAGAAGGCATGCCCTACTCAATGATGTCATAAATCCCTAATTCTTGGTGTTTCCCTACCTAGACTAGCCGATGGTCCCATTTCCCTAGAAGTGAAAAGTACATACAAAAGGACTCTAGCTAGTGCATAATCTAAACTAGTGCATCAATCGTTCTCAGAAGATTCACTTACTAATATAGGTTCTCATGTCAACAAATGTAATAATAAAAGGGTTGAGTCAACAATTTCATACACTAAACCACTCACCATGCATTAACATAAATCACAAAAACTCACACAAATAGCATACATTGAATGGTCACCCATGAGTCACTCTAATGATGGAATTCAATGAAATTTTTTTATTAATGTATCAATCTGGACTTAACCAACTTTAATGAAAAATATAACTTCTTAAATGAACTAAAACACTTGCTCATGCATCCAAATAGATTATATATCATCAAACCCGAACCACACATGAAATTACATGAATTATGTTCAATGGTGAAATGGGTTATCTTTTACTATATTGAGTCATTTCACCAAAAAATATGTCATGTTCCATGTATAAAATAAATATCCTCGTCTATATCTAATAATTTTTCAAAAAATAATTATTTAATAATATTTAACTTTTATTGAATATTAATGAAATATAAATCAATTAATAAATTCTAAATTTAATGTCGAGCGAATTGGGGGAACTACCTCAATTTTTATCTCCAACATGAAAGGAGACACGCCTCAAAATGGTTCACAAGCACTCACAAGTCGATGATCGCAGTATCATGTGTTTTCCATGCTGACATGCAGAAAAAACAGATGACAACTAAAATTACACCAACACAGGCTTAAAACAATCCAATCAAACATACAATGTGAAAAAAAACCTCAATAAGTTTTCAAAATACAACTCGCACCACCTACATTATTTACTAAACCAATTTTAAATTTATAAAACAATTTAATAAATGTATCTCGTAGCTTTTACACCCAAAACCCCTTAAAAAATCACTTTTATTATCAACAACAAATCCTAAATATAACGTAATAGAAACCACATGACATGTATAGTAAGAAAAACTAAATAAACAATTTCATAAAAAGATATTGAACATCAAAAAAATGGATTCTAACAAAATACTCTTTATATAAAATAAACATGACAATAGTATAAAAGACAACTCAATTATTTTAAAATAATCATTTCACACCAGTATAATTTAATAAACTCAATTATAATAAAAAACTAAATTCACACCAATTTAAATAAAAACAACACAAATTAAAACAATTTTCTAATATTCATGTAAGAAATAGTGAAAACCTCACCACAGTGCAGAGACGAGCTAGACCAGTGCGGTAGTGCAACATCGAAAATGACCAGCATGGTGATGCAGTGTGCCAGGAAGGTAACCAACATCGTCAACGAGGATGAAATGACTGAAGCAGCTAATGGAGGACCTGTTTGAAGTAGATAGGTGGGGGATGGTGGGGGGTTGCGATGTGTCACATAATGATCAAGGGATTTAAAATGTGTTTCGCGACAATAGGAATGCAGCTACACTCACCGGCGTTGGCTGGCATGATTGTATGTGTGAAGAGGGGGTACATCAGATTGTGTGAGGATTCATGGGGTAGTATTCCAGAAAATGGCCGCAAGGTGTTTTCATATCGGAGAGTGTAGATAGAAGGGTGAGTTGGCTAGAATGCCGGAATGGGAGTCGGGGTGTCATGACTCTGCTGGTAGGACGACCCTGTGGAACTGTGCTGTTGGTGGCCAACATGAGTAGAGAAAGGGGATGGATGAAGGTTAAGTCAGAAAAGGGGGTGGGAGGGAGGCTGTTGTGCTTAATGGAGGGCTAGAAGTGGCTGGACAACGTATGCTGGTAGGTGGTTGTCGGATGGTGGATGAGGCGGCTGGCAGCCGGTGTGTCGTGGGGTTAGTGGAAGAGGTTAGATAAGGCCTACTCGAAGGGTGGGGGGACTATAGGGTGGCGCACTACAAAGTTTCTGGAGGAGGGAGTTGGCGATGAATCTAGGTGGGTGGAGTCACAGTGTGGTAGGGGCGAGGACAGTAGGAGGGTACATGATGATATGAAGCAATAAGGGTAGTACAACACATTGTAGGGAAAGAGGAAAATAGCGGGTTCGACACTGTGAAAGGCACTGCAAAAAGGCTAATTGGATGAGGGTGGAATAGTCACGGAAGGTAGGTGTGGCATGATGACAAGAAAAGAGAGGGGTGGCAGTGCTCTAGGGAAAAAATAGGGGGTAATCCGCATGATGAAAAACCCAGCAAAAGGGAAATAAAAATAAAATA
Source organism: Viscum album (assembly GCA_963277665.1). Taxonomy (NCBI): domain Eukaryota; kingdom Viridiplantae; phylum Streptophyta; class Magnoliopsida; order Santalales; family Viscaceae; genus Viscum; species Viscum album. The sequence goes on from OY728122.1 coordinate 607,381,571, forward strand.
AAATAATAAATACAAATTAATTAAATATTAAAAGACCAAAAACTAACAATATAAATAATAATAATAATAATAATAATAATAAAATTAATTAACATATAATAATGATAATTTTTTTAATATTAAAATTTCATTAATAAAAATAATAATTATGATGATAATTATAATTATGATACAAAATTTTGGATTATTGGTATAAAAAAATTTAACTTCCATTTTAATTATTCATTAAACCATTATTTTTCCCCATATACCGAGCGGGTCATGCGATGACCAGGGTTGTGTTGTACGGTGCCTCAACCATGTTCTTCATGAACGTAGATGTTTCCCAACCCACATACATGTGATTTTCTCCACAAAACTCAATGTTTTCATCCGAGACTCAACCCAAACCCCAATAAAAATTATTTAAGGCTAATGAAAAAATAAAATAGAATAATAAAATAGTTCGCGGTGTGACAAATATCCCCACCATAATAATGTCTTCCCCTGGAATTCCAAAAAATGATCAATCCCATAAGATGTAGCTTCTTATGTTTCACCCACCACCAAATGTTTAAGCACCTCCAGTTGATCGATCCAAATAGACTCCAAAACCATTGACACATAAATAATCCTTAAAAAATGTTCACCTTATCCATTACCAAGAAGAACCCGAACCATCCATTTCAACCAAGGAATGAATGAACTTAAACCACCATAGTCACTTATTCCCATATTCTTAATCAAATGAAATCATTTGGTGCACTTCCAATCCCAACATTTACTCAAGAGGATGCACATAAAATTGAGTTGTTCTGCACGAGACCACCCTCCACCAAATGATATATGAAAAGAAACTCTGATACTGACATGAGGATTCCCGAATAGACTCTCCACCATAAGGATCAAAATAAAACTAAATTATTTAATTTGTAGCTCTGTGAGACCCACTTTGGGTCTCCCCACCATAATAACTGATGAGATTAACTGAACATTATGAATTTCCACACGATCCCAAAACCCCCCACCACGAAGGGGGAGAAGGCAAGGGACCAGCATATCGAGCATAAAAACTTCTACCATCATCATATCATAAATTTATCACCCTCATAAGAACCTAAACCATTTGAAACTAAGGGCAGAGGTTAAACCGAGGACCTTTATCAGCATTGGGGTTCTCCTAACTGCGTGCTAGCTTCACTCCGGTACCTATGGCTAGAGCACTGATGTTTGGAGAATGTCTTTCCTCGTAGTTTGATATCAAAAAATGCCAAACATAACACACAAACCATAATTTCACCAAAGAAACCTCCAATAAAATGAAAGTCTCAAAGAGGTTAAAAAATAAACATTCATACAACTGAAGGAATGGAAATACCACGAAATGTTAAAGGTGATGAATTATACATCCAAGAACCAATACAAAATTAAATCCTAAAACTAATCCAAAAAAATCACCCTAATCATACTGACGTGATGAGGTGAACATTGACAATCCATGTATGACTTCAATGAGCTTCTTGGAAACACCTCGAAATAATCCCTGCAAGTGACCCAAACGTCCACAGGTGTGGAACAGTCTCAGAGAACTCATGCATATTCTCCTATTATGACACTTCCAACCACAATTGTGACATATCACAACATTACGTTGTATATACGATGATTGAAGGTATGAAAAACTCCTAATTACTCTATTAGAGCCATCAATATCAAGTCACATAACCTTATTCCTATTTTCAACCTCTACATTGATTCCCAAAGCTAGGGGAGGTTTCACCAATACATGTCCTCCTATTAACTCTTCATCGGAGAGAATGTATTTCCCAACAACATCCATGATCATGGTTTGGTTGAGCTCAGCAAAAATCGTCTGTTTTTCAGGTTGGTGTCCAGACTCAAATTGCTGAGCCTTCCTGAGAAAATTTGCAACAAACCATTGGTCATTCTAATCTAGGTCCAAGAAATGCTGATTGAAATCTAGTACCAAATCAAAACCCTAATAAAGTCAAAAAAAATCACCCTCTTCCCCATCTTCATCAAATCTGTGAAATAATGTTGGATAAATAAAACCTTGAAAACACACATTTGAGACTTTCTCGAGGAATTTTTCAAGACACATACTTCTAAAACATCCATGTTGACGCTTCATGCTTAAAGGTATCCAACTTCACCATCAATGTCTCAAGAAACCCATTGAAACTGATGTTCCTCTCAATCTTTTTCAACCACTCCTCTACCTCAAGTGCATCTTCCTGACCATAAAATAGGGGAGGGTCAACTTCTGAAATTCCAGAACATAGTCTATAGGTTGATAAATTGGAGGATTTTATAAGGGCGCACCACCCGAAGCATCCCCTTGGGAATTCATCAAACTATCATGGGGGAAAACACTAAGGAACAATGAAACAAAGAACATAATCAAAACATGGTCATTTCCATTTAAAGTTATCCTTTACAAAATTTTCAAAATAAAACATTAAAAATATAAAATTAGAAGAAGGAAAGAATTAATCAATTCACAAGAGGAAAACTAGTGTCGGTGGGTGGCTCAGACACATGGTTGGCGTCCATATGTCATTCACGCCACTGTCACAGAGAGAATTCCAGTGTAATGTCCCCAACTCTACATGTCTTTCTTGTCCCTAGGAGCTCACGGAGACCACTTCCCAAATACCATTTTATTTACCTACACAAAACTATTCAAAAGAACCAAAAACACCAACATCCCATATATCCAATGTTATCCCTAGGTTTGGAACGAGCAAGGGTTCATGATGAACTTCTCATCCCTACACCTCGTGTCTTGAAATTTCTACACCTTCCACCACTACATCCCCAAATTAAGATGGGCTCCTTGAAAAATAAGAATCGCTCAAGTTCAGACCTCCTCTGATAGAATTTTTCCCCAAACCATCCTTGGTTGTCCCAGAACCGGTCACCCGAACCTATCTGCAGTAAGGCCCGAGATGCATTCCTGATCCTCTAGGGTTGGGGACAAGCGCCATGGCATCACCAGAGTACAATGAGAATGATCTCTCCAAATAAAAATAAACTAATTACTAGAAATAATATATAAATCCATAATGCAGAGAAATGAAACTAAAAATAATGAACTAAAAACAAAAATACACTAACCTAATCTCAACAAGAAACTATTCGTGACCTCAAGAGACACTCTCCAAACCACAACCATCTCTCTCCCACAACAAGCATGCTAGATTCGAACCTGAAATAGAAAAAAGAAACAATATAACTCTATAAGAGTGGGTATTAAAACTCAGTAGGCATTCCCAAAAACCAAACCCCAAAAAACCATCTTTAAATAATGAATTTCCAAATTTCATGTTTAAACTAAATTATATATTATATGGGTTTCCACACACACTTTCATTTCTAAAACTATTAAAAGTCCATTAAAATTTTTAATTTGATAAAAGGATTAATGTTTTAAGGTAAAAAGTGCATTAAACATTTAATAAATTTCACACAAAATATAGAAATCCAAATTTTAGTTGTTAAACAAGAGGAAAAACACAAAAAGAAACACACAACACAAAATAAGGGAAATTGGAATGTAGAAAATGAGGACTGGAAAACAAACCATGCCCCTCAATATTCCTCCACATACAAATAAGAACTAATAAAAACATTGGTCGATCCTAGGAGCTCAGAGAAAATCCAGAACATAATATACATATGACTCATTCTGAAGGTGTTCCCTACTCAATGGCATTATAACTCCATAACGCTTGGTGTTGACCTAATATTCCTTACCATGGGGCCCAATCCCCTTGAAGAGAAAATATTTTACATAGGGACATATGCCAACAAATAATCTAAATTAGTGCAACAATCCTTCTCATAAGATTCACATACTATTCCGGGTTTTGATGTCAACATGTGTAATAGAAAGAGGGGTGAGTAAGTAATGTCATACAAGAAACCACTCCCCATGAATGAACATAGCACACCACAACTCGCACAAAAAATGTACATAGTAAGATCACCTATGAGTCACTCCAAAGAAGTTTTAACAAAAATATTTTCATTAAAATACTAAACAATCCTTAATCATCATTATAGAAAATTGTCATTTCAAAAGGGAACCAAAATACATGCTCATGCATTAGAAGAAATTATTTATCATCAAACCAAATCCACACATGAATATCTGTGAGTTATGTTCAATGTCAAAACATACATTATTTCACTATTGTGTGTCATTTCACCAAGAAAATATTTCAATTTTCATGTATAAAATAATCATATTTGTCTACATCATATAAAAATTTAAAAAATAAAAATATAATACTATATCACATTTATTGAAAATTATTTATGTATTATGAAACTCATAAATTCTAATATTAAAGGAGAGTGCAGTTGGGGACCTACCTCAATTTTTAGGTCAAACACAATGACACAAAACGCCTCACAACGGAACACAAGCACACACAAGCAGAAGATCGCACTATGGTAGTTTTTCTTCGCTGACATGCTCCAATAGAATAACAATAACTAAAAATACACAAACCTGAACATAAAACAATACATACAAAAAAACACAATAAAAGAACCATCTTAACATGTTTTTAAAACACAACTCGCACCACCTTCATTATTTACTAATCCACTTTAAAAATTATGAAACAATTTTCAAAAAGTATCTCACAGCTTTTCACACCCAAAAAAACCCTTCATAAACAACTTTTATGATCAACCACACTTCCTCAACATATATGAATATAAAATGCATTTCATGAATAGACAAAAACACTAAATATCGAATTTCATAAAAATATTATAATCATAAAAAAGAATGGTTCCAATTAAACAGAATTTATTTCACATAAAACTGACTCCATGTATAAAACAGAACTCAATTCTTTCAATAGACACAAGATTCAATAGTCTTATTAAACAAATTCAATTATTTAAAAAACTAAATTAGCACCAATTTATTTAAAACCACCACACATTAAATAAATTATCTAATATTCATGCAAGAAACAACCCAAACCTCACCTCAACATGGAGACATGCTTAGAATGTGAAGTCATGTGACAACGAGAACAACCAACGTGGTGTTGCGGTTCACGTGGAAAGTCACCAATGTCGTTAAAGGTGGTACAAATAAGAGCATGATAAATAGAGGACCTAGTCGAAGCAGCTAGGAGGGGGGTTTCAATGCACTGGACGATGATCGAGGGATGACAAAGGTGCCACGTGACTGTTAGAAAGATACGACGTGCACTGGCAGGGGTTGTCTAGACAATGGGTGTGATGCATGGGTGCACCAGAGGGTGAAGGGATGCATGGGAGAGTCGTTTGGACAACGGGAACATGGTGGGGGTGCGGAGGAGGGTGCAGATGCAAGGGGAAGATGTCCGAACAATGGGAAGGGGAGTTGGGGGTTCACACAGCTACTGGTTGGACAACACTGGGGCATTGCACCGCTGCTTGACAGCCGGAGTAGGGAAGGGGGCTGGTGGAAGGTCAATTCTGTGAAGGGGTGAGGTTTTTGTGCTTGCTGGTAGGCTAGTGGCGGCAGGACAGCACCGAAATGATAGTGGTTGTCTGAAGGAGGAAGAGGCAGCTAGTAACTGGTATGTGGTGGGGTTAATGGAGGAGGGTGGAGGTGTCCTACTTGAAGGGGTGTGTGACAGCAAGGCAGTGTGATGTATAGTTTCTCGAGGATGGAGGCACCAAAGTCGCCAAATGGGGGGAGGCACGATGCAGTAGGGGAGAGGCTAGTAAGAGGGTGTATGATGAAGGGAAGCAGGGAGGGGCGTGCAGAGCGGTACATGCCAAGAGGCAGAGGGTCCGGTGTGATGCTGTGAAAGGTGCTAGAAAAATGCCAGTGGGTTAAGTGAGGCAGAGACACCGAAGTTAGGTATTGTTAAAAAAGAAGGAAAAAGGGTGGTTGTGGCACTGCGGGGAAAAACAAAGAAGAGGGAAGCTGCGTGAAAAAAACCCCTAAAAATTAGAAATAAAAAAAACAAAACAATATTAATAGTGATAATAAAAATACTATTAAAAATAATAATAATTCATAATAACATGAAATAAATATAATAATGATAATATAATTCTTATAATAATAATATTTCATTAAAAGATTAGAAATAATGATGATAATAATTATAATGTTACAAATTTTAGGATTATTGGTATAAAATTTATTTTTAACTGCCGTTTTAATTATCCAATAAACTTTTAGTGTTCCCCACATACTGGGTGGGTTGCGCTGTGACTAGGGAGTTTTTGTACGGTAACTTGACCATGTTCTACTTGAGCACAGACACTGTCAAGCCCACAAACATGAACATTTATCCACAAAACTCAATGTTTTCATCCGGGACTCATCCCGAACCCTGTTAAAATTTATTTAAGGCCAGTGAAATGTTAAAATTTGTCGGGGTGTGAAAAAGAATATAGTTAAATATTTGTATTTATATATTAAACACAATATTATTATTTAATTTTAAATTGAACCATTTCGACTTCATTTTATATCCACTTTTTCATCATATGATGAAGTAATATGTCCACCCATATAAACTCATCAAATAATGAACTAAAAAATTTTCATAAATGCCTAAATTTTCCAAAAAATTTTATCCAACTCTGTTGAATGAATATCATCAAATTTCAAAAATGGAAATTTCAAATAAGATGATGTGTCTTTTATTCGTTACATAACAAACATGTGATTGGGGTAATAACATTTAATTACCATAAAACCGTATTGAAAACATACATGATTTTAATTTCTAAAATTTAACGTAGATTATTGGATATATTACTTATTTCCAAAAATGTTTTAAACTCCATAAATTAAAAGATAAACCACTTTGTCAATACATCAATACTCAGTTCAAAATTAGTCCATAGATATCCAATTCCTATTGTCCAAACCAATAATTTATTTATCCAAACATTATTGTATTAAAATTAAAAACACATTATGGGCTATAATTTCTTCAACCCTGTGTTTTAGAAATTTTTTACATTAAACTGAATAGATTTTCATTGTACTATTAAAAATAAGAACTCAAGTCCATAATGAAAATGTAATCATGTATATTCCTTATATATTACATAACTATTACAATCATCAAATCATTAATAAAATACTCAAATTTCATTATTATATAATCAAAAAACATGAAAATTAATCTTTTATCTTCATCTATGGTACTAGAAATATTTTTATTGTGATTAATTATTCTTTTAGGGTATATTCTCTTGATAAATGTGATATTTTTTTTCACAGTGACCATAATTATTGTCGTCGAAGAATTTCACATTATAATTTTCTTCTTTACCATTTTACAGAAGAACTAGGATTCTATTTTCTCCACACATATAAAAAACATCAATTTCATTCAATAAAGTACTGGGGTTTTTATTCAAATGATTATCACATGTGGGAAAATATATCATTCACTAATTTTATTTATACATATTTTTAACTTCATCCTCTAGTTTTCATGATTCCATATGAGTCAATAATACATAGTGAATCCATTCTATATCTTGTCAGTATATTTTACAATGTTACTATATTAAGATAAGGATTGGGGGAATAATTATCTTTTAAATATTTTTATAAGTCCATGATAGATATGACTATTCTTACACATTGGATCACGTACATTAGATATGTTCACAATATTTCTTCTAGGGTACATTTAAAAATATTTTGATACACTAGGATAGATCATACCATTATGAAAAAAATTTAAAATCCCAATATATAAAAAATAATTAACATAAATTAAAAGATTTCTCTGGATCTTATCTCATTATCATAAACATAGTTTATTTGGGACGTTCATCTATACATATACATAAATTAGATGTTGTGGTAGTTTCATATAATGTATGTTTTATAAATATAGATTCCAAGTTTTCTGTTAAACCTCATTGATAAAAACATTAACGCACTAACCCCAAAAAATAAAAGATCTGTTGAATTTCATTTTTTACTATGGAATGATTACAAAGAATCAAATACTAATGGACTGATTAGTTAATTATATATGAAAAAATATATTACAACCCTGAAAATCATTTTATATTATGAGGGGAAAATAATATAGAAAAATGAATATAAATTTCATCCTTGAGACTCATTCTAGGAATTAGTCATTATATCACGAAGAAAGGAAAATAATTAATGGTGAGGTCAAATAGTCTGTAAGGGTAAGCATAAAATGAGACTAATTATCAGTCAGCATGTATAATAGACATATAATGGTTAATAATTAGGAACACTTACTTTGTAAACAACCAGATAAGGGATAATCAATATGGCATGTTAGATAACAGAAACTCAAGCCATTTAATCAATAAAATGATAGTTAAATGAATCTGTAGATATTTTCAAAGAAGAAATATCCTGGAATAATATTAACTATAATGAAGGAAATTCTTAGTTATATCACACCATTTATTTACCAAAAGAACAACATCCATCAATTGCAATCACATGCAGGATTATGTCAGTGGTTAAAAAAAGTCAATTATTATTGGAAACAAGAACAATGGTTTTGTGAAAAATTATTTTCATATCATGAGATTAGTTTTTGAATTGAGGGGATTAAATTAAATATCCCCAAACCTATGTCTTTCCAATCTAAATCATTTTTCATATATTGAATTTTCGATTTAATAAATAAACAATTAAACTTTTCATCAAATATCTATATTTTATAAAAGATAAAAATTTATCAAAATTTATCAAATTGATGATATGTATCAACATATGGTTTTTATTATTATAAAGGAAAATATCATTGAGATATCATTAAATCATTTTGGAAGAGAATAATCTTTAAACATTCCAAAGATTCACATACCAGTTAGAAACATTTGATTCATAATCCCAAAAATTAAGAATTGAAATTATTCATAGAATAACATTAGAATTAAAGTATTTATGATATAAAATTCCAATGGGTTTTAAATACATCAAATAAAATTTAATTGATGCCTAAAACAAATTAGTCTCAATGTAATGTGAATTGAGACAAAATCCCTTACCTTGAGTCTGACATGTCATGTGTGTTTGTATTTCATAATAAGAAAAGTATTTTAATTATATACTTTGTTATGGGCCATTTTTATGTTTATAGTCAGGTTTATTTCACTAATTACATGTTTTATAGATCTAATTAAACAATATTTTTTACATTTTCTGTTGTCACCATCTTCGGGTTAGGTGTTAAAATTGTCTTTGGTAGGACAACTATTGTCAAATGGGTCATTATATAAACATATAGAAATTAATAATTCAATAATAATTTCCATATTTATACATAAACTATTATTTAAATCTAATCATAAAATATTGTTATGATAAATGAACCAATGATCCAATCAGGGAGAGGGTAGGATGTAGGCACACATGAGTAACATTACCATTTTTTCAATGATCATTTTGGAAAAAATGTAACTAAAAAGAAATCATTATATAATGATAATTACGTCATATATAACATTTTATTTAATAATAAATTCATATATATATAATTCTTTTTATTTAAAAGAAATATCTCTCATCAAGGAGGTGGTAGTCCACACATCTACAAGAAAATTATATCATTTTAGTGTCTGAAATGGGTTACAATGAAAATGATATATTATATTTAAATAAATTTAATTATGTAATAAATATCATATATATGTAATTTATGTTAATTTTTTTAAATTAACCATCATTTAATCATTCCTTGTACGAAATGAATGAATCATATTGCATTGAGTTGGTTGTAGTCCACACTTCCACAAACAATGTTATCATATTCCCACAAAATGGAATATGGAAATTTATATGTTATATAAGAATTATTTAATAATAAATAAAATATAAATATAATATTTATCATATATAAATATAATTTTTATCATAATTCAACCCTTTAGAGGAGTTGAAAGAAAAATGGACAATAATCATTTCATGAGGTGGTTGTTTTCAGTACATAGTGGGAATGTTTGTTACATTTAGGATGGATGTTTGTGTAATTGTAGATAGAATTCAAAGAATAATAAAATCTCAGTATATATATGGATAATTATTTCATTATATAAGAATGATAGAAAATTAATTTTTAGGGTGAATAAGAAAACTAATGAAAAATGATTGTTGGAAAATGTTACCTTTTAAAGGGATAAATTATATTTGATGGAACCAAATAGATTTCAGGGATTAGTTATTAACCAAAGGGATAAATCTAGGAATTTTTAGGTAATTTTTAAGATTATTTTTTATGATATTGGTTGATCCAAATAGATTAATATTTTTTAAGAAGTATTATGGGTGAGTTCATATTGATGTTGGACATGGAGTTGAATTTCTATAAATTTTGTAAAATGGAATTCCACCCACATTTTTCAAATGAAATGTTTCTCAAATAATTTTAAAATCACTAGAACAAATATTAAATAGTTTAAATAAGTATTGGTAATAAATGTTTTAAAAATTTATAGGTCATTTGGGATCTTAATTTTAATATCGAGCACTCTCTTAATTCAATTTTTTAATTGTTGTAATTAATTTTATTACCTTAGAACAATTTTTGGTCAAATATATAGTGGATATTCTAATAAATTATTAAATATATTTATCAAAAATAATTAATTAATTTTTTCAAATTCCAATAACCTATTTGGTATAAAATAATTTAATTTAATCCCATATAAACAGTGAAAAAGAGGGGTTTTAAAGTAGAAATGTTCAACATTCTGCTAACTTTAATATTAAAATTTAATAGGAAATTGTTTCCCATGAATTATGTATTCTTACATGACATAAAATGGATCTAATTATCTTTTAATACAATATATGAAGACATTTTTAATATATAAATAAAATGGATGAACATGAAATCTTTAAATAAAATAAATTATTGTTCATTATCCATCAAAAAATTAAGCAGAATAGAAAAATACCAAAAAATTACTATAAAATCATCTTTATATATATATTGAAAAAATTAAGTTAATTTTTTAATTTAAAATTTATAATAGCGAATAAATTTATATTTAAAACTAGTTCACCATCAAAAGGTGACAAAACTGTCGTTATAAAAACATGGGTTTTGATTTGTAAACATTGTGTTTTTTCATATATTATTTCTATAATAAATATTGATAGAATGTAAAATATATTTTATTAATATATAATATATGTATTACATTAGTACCATCAACTAATAGTATTTAATTTAGTTTATTATGATAAAATTCTATCAGTGATTATAAAAATAGATTTTATAAAACCATTACCTTTATATTAAATTGGTTCTTATATACATTTATAATTACACAGTGAACAATGAATTTAACTATATATTATCATAAGTTTGGTAAAATTAATCATAACCATAAATATTACATATATCTTTTGTTAAATAGTAAATATTTTAACAGTAAATTATTTATAGTCAAAACTCAAGCTTGCATAAAATGTTTTCCATTGAATAATGTTACTGTTCAATGCAACATAAACTACCAATCAAAGTCATTATTTCTTTTAATACATTATATCTAAATGTTTCATTAAATAACTACTACATAATATATTTATTTAAAATATTAAATGTTTATTAAATTCATGGAATGTTATATGCATTTGTATGTGTTGTGTTTCGTGCAATAGATGTTATTCTCAATGTAGTGTGTACCATAACATTTACATGATGTGTCATACAATGAAATATAAGAATTAAATATAAATTTATTCTAAATGGAAACTATTATAATGTCATTAGGTGTCACATAATTGGTGGAATTGATGAAATAATATGAAGTGTTTTGTGATAAAGGTTTTATATGCCATACTATTTCACTTTACGGATAATATATCTCAATCAGATAGTGGAAATATGGGTCAATGATATTATGTATCGATTGTAGAAAAATAAATACCATTTATATAAATATTAGGTATATTTTACCTCAGATTGATGATCACTTTCATAAAATTAATAATTATTAATACATTTCAAATATTTATCTATGTATTGTTTTATCAACAATTAAAAGTCAAGGAGGATGATATATAAATTAAATATTTTACACACTGTATAGGAATATTGAGTTAACATTAACCCCATTTCATATAATTAAAGTTTTATCTCGATTTAGGTATGTAATCTATATAGTATTCATGTATATAACAACTAAATTTATTATGGTTACTATTGATCATATCTTCATAAATAATAAAATCTATGGAGATCATTGAGACCATCTACATAATGTCTTTATGAATAAATAAGTGAAAATCTATATGGTTAATTTATTATGATTGAATTTTTGATTCCAAAATTTTATATTTTATTTGTATTGTTTTAAAATATATAATATTATTTGACACTACAATGACATAGTTTATTCAATTTTACATCAAACTAGTAAATATTACTAATATTAGTATTTACTATGGATTAAAATATTATTATAAATTTTTTTTAATTATATTCATTATTAGTTATTCTAATTAAAATGTTTACATAGAATGGGATCATATTTAAATTTTCTATCAAATATGAGTAAATAATTTAATAACAGATGAATGTATTAATCAATTAAATAATATTATTCATATCCTATTGAAAAGAGGAATTTATTATATTCATTGATTCATCAATGAATGTACATGGGGCTGTCCTAATTGAAAATGATATAGTTATTTCTATTGCCTTAAGAGAATTAATGGTCTCTAAAGAAACTATCAAACTCATGATATTGAGCGGGTTGCTATAATCAATACATTAATGACATGGCTGCCAAAAATTTATATTTAATGATTTCACATATATATGGATCAAAAAATATTGAAGTATATATTTACATATAAATAGATCATAATGAGATGAAGGAGATTTATGGAACTCCTCTTAAACTATGATATAACAATAAAATAAAACCTTGGGAAGGAAAAAAAGGTGGAATTCACATTGAGTATTAAGTACCATGGATTTAAATCCATGATGATTACAAAAAAAGATTTTATATTCATTGATTTGTCAATTATGGATTTTATAATTATTTAGAAAACGGAAAAATCATTCCATTTTTTTGTGATTTCTTATCTATCATTACAATAAAAGGTAATTTTCCCTAAAAATATGACAAGGTATTAATAGATGATTAAAAAAGTGGAAGTGGTGAATTTGAAATAAGTACACTATAAAAATTGTTTCTAGGTTTTAATGTCACTATATATAACATTAATACATGATCTAAATAATGAATTTCTATATGATTCTCATATATCAGACTTCTCTATACAATATGGATGTACCACGATTCAAAAGAATCTAAAATAAATCATATAGAGGTAAAACATGAACAAGAAAACTATTAACAAAGGGTCAACATTTATTGTATCATAAAAAATGTATGGATTATATTCAATTACCAAAGGATTTGATGAAAAGTAACCATATAACAATATTAATGTGAGATAATATTACATTGGAATTTGTGACTACTTTTCCTATGAAATAAATGATAAATTATCAAATATGTTTAATTTTTTTATTGAATTTCCACATATTTATATTTAGATGAAATAATATAGTATCTAAAAATTTAATGCCTTGGAAATGTATATATCAACGATTTTGTGATAATTAATGGTCTATCATTATCAATTTATATGATCACAAGCCATGATTGACATAATATTGTAAGATAAGTATAGTAAATTAATTTGAAATAAAGATAAATGTGTGAACATTCAATAATTATCATACTGATGGTTATCATGTAAAACCATCCAAAAAATTTAGGTAAACTCAATCTCACAATCACATTAATTTTAAAATACATAATACCAATACAAACATCTAGTGGAAATTTCCTATAATAGTGGATTTCTTTCAAACACTCAAATCCCACTATATAAAATCCTATAATGAACAAAATATCATAGTATAACCTATGATATGATGTAGGTAAGAGGAGGATGGTTGGTACATAACTCATTTAGTAAACTACTGACATTGTGAAAGATTTTCTGAATCATATCATAACAATAAGAGTAGATAAAAAAGTATTGATGAAGTTTACATTAAGAGATCAAAATAAAAATAATAAAATCATCAATAATTGAATTTATCATCTATAATGTGAGTAATAATATATGGAAATAATAAGAAGATATGTATGAGGTATAATGGTATTATTGAAATTTTATATATAATTGGATTTGAGTCTTATCATTTTTGTTGTTTTCATAGACTATTAAAGTTACCTGGGTTATTCGATATCTCAATATTAATGACGAACATCATAGGACCTAGGCATGTACTCTGTACCAATAATGTAGATCTAGATCCGATATTTTGATATAATAATGATAATTATTATATATATTATTTTTTAAAAAAATTTAATAGAACAAGAAAACCCACCTAGGGAGTTTTATTTGGAGGAATCACAATCTAGAATGAGGATAATTTGAATGTTGGAAAAAATGAGGTCAAAGTAAACTAATTTAATTCATGATTGATGTTCACCAAAAAATTCATTGATTAAATTACTTAAAGGGGGAAAATGTTGTACACAATTTTCCATTATAATAATTTCATAAAAAATTTATTGAATAATAAAAAATCTATTATTTCATCATAACAGTATAACATAAAACAATAACATAGGAAATTATGAACATATGTTTATAATAAAATATAAAAATAGTACTAGAAATTATTTTTCTAACAATATATTTAATTATTAAATATTTATGTTGATCTATGAATAATAATAAAACTGAAAATGGACATCTTTAAATAAAAATAATAAGAGCTTCAAATTTTAGGCCCCAAATGTGTGGTTTTTAAAAACAATATGTTTTAATTTAATAATATAAATTCAAATAGATATAGAATATTATTCATCAAAAGGATATTAAACATGGAATTAGTGTATCAATATTATAAAATGATCATTTTTTTATTATTTCAAAGACACAATGATTTTTTGTGACATGATTTATACTATCTGAATATACAGTATGTATTATGACGTAAAATTTATATAAAAATAATTAATAAGTAACATAATGTATTCAACTATAAAAAATTGGATTATTCATCAAAATAATTTATTTTAATCTATAAAAAATTTTATTCCAGAGATATAATGAATCTTAAAACGCATAATGTATATTTTATTTAAAAAAACATTATGAATATATATTTTTATAGATTTAAAAAAAAATTAAATGATTTCAGATTTCAAAAATTAAAAATAGAAAAACCAACCCGTAAATTTAAAATACCATGGGATTAAACTATATGAAAATCAATGAATTTCAATATGATAAACCTATTGTTAAATAAATTTGTTCAAAAATTAATAAATATATCCCCTCATTTATTATAAATATCCTCAGATCCCACTAAACTAAGAGGATAATGAGCATGGTTCTTCTCTAATTTTCTATTTTAAGAGTCTCTCTTTGTATTTTTGTAGGTCCTAATGTTCTCTCCTAAGACAATATATCTATCTATCAAGGAAATGGTTCCAAATCCATTTTATTCCTCTTCAATTGAAATAATTTTGTTATAATATGATTTAAAATTCTCATTCATGTATAAAAATTATTTTAATTCAATGATTTTATCATCATATTGATATATATTTTCTAATATATTAATTAATCCAAATCGATATAACATTTTCTTATGTCATTATAATATTAATTTATCGGTCTTGAGTCCCTACTTATACTTAGTCAGTTTAATCCTCCCTCATTAAGATTCAGATAAATGAAAAATGTAGTTGTGTTAAATTTTTTTAAATTCATTATCATATTATCAATGATAGTTATTTTTTATATATTACAATCATAATCCATTTTAATTCATTGATATTAGTAAAAATATCACTAATAAATCTAAATATATAAAATCCACAGAAATTATTATTTATTTAAAAGGTGTGTGGAATCCTTGAAATGAAATATACTTATAGATTAAAAAATTAGAAGAATGATATATTTTTGATGCTATGAGGTTTAGTAACCATTAATATTGTTGATTCAGTATTATCTTGATCAAAACTTGGTGGAAAACTAATAACCATAACTACTAAACTAGTTCGATACATTTCATGTAATATGTATTGGATGATTTATAACCAATTTAAGAATACTAATGAATGATTTTAATAAATTATTACTATATTGATATAATTATTCTATTTATCTATCTATATTTAGTATGGGTTACATAATAACATGATGTGTGAATGTATGAGTTATTTTTCTAACATTTCCCTAGTCTCCAACCAGTATAATCAATTAAAATCAATGATTATTTCCAACTAACATACATATACTACGAATGTACCCTTAACTAAAAGTTATTTTTAATTAAGTTGAAGAGGATACATTCCATTAAAATTTTCATATATTATATTTTTTAACTAGATTTCGGGAAATTCACCTACATATCCTTATTGTTCCATTAAATGGGAGAAATATTGATATTATATATATCTATCATTATTATATTGAAATAAATGAATACGTAACCCTTATAATATATTGGATACTTATGGAGAATTATTGTATTTATTTTTATCTATTATCATCATATGATGATAGAAATCATTGTATTCTCTGACTAGATATTTTCAGAATTATGTATCCCCAATATGTATCCACTAGTGTCATGGGAAAAAATAGTTTGGTATTTCATGTAATAATTACCCACTTGTGTATGATATCATAACATGATGCGTCAATTATTATTTATGAATTAAAAAATTATGCTTTATATCATAATTATATCATCAATTATTCTACATAAATTTATTAATTATTATATAATCCAGGGATATATTTTATAGATAACACAAATTTTAGTGAAATATAATTATTATTATTTTCATATTATTGGTTATATCCTTATGAATGATGTCTTACAATATTTAATAATCCTAATAGAATTATTAATGTCATCCCATTATATTTTTAAATTTTTATTCAGTTTCTAGGAATAGTTTTACATGAAACACATGTTTCTTCAAGTATATGTTATAAATATTCATTTATAAAATCTATGTATCTTTTAATTTCTATATAAAATTTTTTTATAGATGTGTCTAGTTTACAAATAACATTAAACAATTAGATAAAATATATTTTGATACTTATATTTTTTACCATTGTAAAAAAATAACAATCAAGATAGTGTTTCCAAAGATGCAGTGTTAAAGAACTAATGGGTATGTATTGCGAGAATATAATCCATGTGGAATATATTTTAAGTAATTGAACTATAATAATTAATAATATAGTATTGAAATTTAAATTTTATTTAATTATTCTTGAAAAATATTAATAGAAAATATTAATATTTTGTATAAAATATTATATATATTAATTTGTTGATACTTATTCACGGTGGAAATGATGATTTTGATTAACATCATTCTTGTAGGAGTTTAGAACTTCCCGAACAATAACATGATACAGTAGAAAATATGTGATAGTTTAGAGTATATAATATTAATAAATTTTTATTAAAATAAAATTTATGTTTTTATAATATCATTATAGTGGAGAAGAAAATTTATAATGAGTGGGTATGTGATTGTAATTTAAAAACATACAGATGAACCTAGATATTTATTGATGAATTTTCACCTTTCCATATAATTTACATTATAATCAAGTATTTAGGACTCATTATTGGAATGAAGTCCTAAAAATATTCATAATATTATTTGTTAGAGGGATAGTTTTAGATATTAATGATAGAAATCAGTAGTTTTATTTATTGGGGAGGGGTATAGTAGGTGTCCTTTTATATTTGAGTTTTTCTTAGACTTTCCACAGTTATTCATTCATTAACATATAATGATATTATTTTTAAAGTAATGTGGATAAAAATTGGTTTCTAATGGAGATAGGAAATGTTTTAGATAACTTATACCTCCACCAAAAATTTATAGATAAGGTTTTAGGATATTTTATGTCATTAGCACATTATTTTTCCCCTTTTACATCTTTTTACCATTACAATGGGAAATAAATTTCCACTTTGTAATTTCTTTAGGAATAAAAATTATATGGAAATCCATTTCAAATTTCATAATTATTTGTAAATATTTTAGCAACAATATACGCAATAAAAGTACTAAATATGATAAAAACAATTAAAAAAATAACTAATATATATAAATATCTATTTACTTAGAAAAATAAATCATGAAAAATTTAGTGTTATTAATATTATATTATATAAATTAAAAATTATTTCTACTAATATTTTTCATCAAATAAATTATTAAACTATATTTCTAATTAATGAGTTAATTGTTTTATTTATTCTGATAAAAATAGATAATATGAAATAATATAATATATTTAAAAGTAACCAATTTTAACATTAAATAATTTTTACCTCATTTATATAATTATTCATATTATTCATTTACTTATTCATCTAATCATATATATATATATACATAATTCATTCCATTAACTCCATTTTTATTTAACAAAACGATTTCTAACAAAAATCAATGAGGACTATGAATACTTGTATGTGTTATTTTAATTTTATTTGTAGTCATAATCTTTTTTTTAATTTCTAAATTATGTTTCATGTAAAATTTTCATAATGAGTTATTGTTTTTTGTTTCTTAATAATATTAAAAAATTTATTTTTATTGTGGATCATTTTTGTTCATAGTTGTGTTTGAAACAAGATATTCAAAACAATATTTATTTTAAGGGAAATACAATTTAAAATAGTGGGGTGTTTCATTCTAGTCCTTAAAAATAATTTCTCACCTAAAATTTCTGCACATACTGAAAAATGAGGTTACATGGTAATCATTATGTCTCTAGATTCTAAAATAAAATACTCAAACTTATGATTCCTCCATATTACATTAACCATCTAACACCCTGAGGTTTTGGGAAATAATTTTTTACAAATTTATTCAAATAATTTTGATCTTTTTCATTTCACACAATACTAAATATAACTTTTTTATAATAATAAAACTATTGCTAACTTGAGTTATATAAAAAACCAATTAGATATTGTGCTACACACAACAGTTAGATTAGATTGAGGTATACACAAGACTATTGTTGTCTTGTCTAATCAACAACATCGATTTATTTTGATAACTTTTATTACATGAAAGACTCTGTTTTACAATACAATATAATATTATTAAAATATTATTATTCAATATAGTATGATATAAAAAAATAATTAAATTTTTTGTTATGAATTGTATTAAATAACTTATAAAAATAATATGATCATAATATGGTTTCATTTGATACAAACTAATTAGAAATGAATATATATACCATTTGATAAAAAGGAGATATTTTTATTTGTATACAACCAAAGAAAATTGGTTTAATAAAATTAGTTAATTACAATTAGTGAATTATTTTAATGAAATATATATTTTATATATTCAAAAAATATATTTTTTGGATTCATTCATTAAATTGTATAGGTATAACATAAGAACAAAACCAATTTTACATGGAAAACCTTATATTCATTATCCAAGTAATTTTATGACCATATAATGTAAAAACCATATTTATTATAATGATTTATACTATTTGAATTTTATATGAAAAAAATAATATTTGATTTTAAATAAATATATAAAAATTTTATTTGGTTTAGTTTTAGGAATTTTTCTAAGAAGTTTTATTTTTTTATGAATAGTTAAAAATACATTATTCTAATTTGAAACTGTATTTTCATTTATATAATATTTAATGTTAAATTATATTATAAAGTAGGATCTAATGTCATAATAGACCAATAATATATATATTAAACCAATGTAGGTCATTATAATAATTATGTATATAAAAACATTTTGAAATTGTGACCAATTTTTTAAAACCCTCCTTCTCGAAAGGATAGCATGGTTACCGTTAAACATAATTTATCCACATATGTTAATTGAATTTGTAAAAATATTTGTAACAAGATGTAATTGGAATGATAATTACTATCAAAAAATTATCCAATTAATTTTTCCTTATTCATAATAGAAACTTAATTAAATATTTATTTACCATAGTAAATAGAAAATCGTGTATTTAAATGTAAAAATAATAATTTTATATTATAGAATAAGGCATAAAATATTCCCAAATTCATTGGTTAAGTTAGTTTCAACCAAAATAAACCTTAATAAGAATTTTTAATCCCTTTAGTCCACTATATTTATGAATATGTCATTTATAATATTTTATTTAATGCTGTATTAAAAATGTCATAATCATATTTGTAATAAGTAAATAATTATTAATAAATGGTAATAAAAAATAAAATTGACTATAAATTTATATTTGAAAAATAATATATGTATCCACATCATTATAATTTCTTTTTAGTTTATAATGAATTAATAATTTAATTAAAACTGTCATTTTGATGATGTAGTTGTTGTTTAATTAATGGAAGTATCAAATAAATAATAATTTATATATTAAAATAAATATAATTTAGCATTATTAAAAACATCCTAGAATTTTATAAACAACACTAATAGGTTATATATATATTATAAATTTTTGATTCATGTTATCAGCTTTTTATTCTATTTTTTAAAAGACATATATATAATTGTTTCAACATTGATATAAATTATACATTAAAAATAAAATCATTTTTTGAATGTATATAAAAATCGTAAAAAAATTAAATTATTCCAAATATCTATAATATGATTACATATATCATTTATTATACATTTGGGGTCCTTTTTTCATTTTATTATATTTATATTAACCCTAAATAATAAAAAATTAATGTTGTAACAATAAGAGTTACAATGTCTAAATTGGGGATTAATCTAAGAGATATGATTAATATTGTGGAAAAAAAATATATAAAATAATTTTTTGATTTTATTTCATCCCATAATGTGCTTGAATTCTAAATAAATTACTCATTATTAATTTAAAATTGAATATAATTTTATATTAATTTAATATTTTGTTAGTGTCCGAATGTGCCCCTCCCTTATCTAATAGAAGATCCCCTCCATTAATTTTATTCGCACCTATAATTCCATTTTATCAAACAAAATATTTCCATTTCTCCTCCAAAATTCATTCACAACATCATAGAAACCAAAAATATGTCAAAAATCTAACCAAATGATTCCATCTTTCTTATCAAATAAATATACCCAAAGAATAGGTAATGTCTGTCAATGAATGTTTTTATTTTATATCTTCCTTAACATCCATCAGTTATTTTTATTTAATAATATTAAAATTACATAATTATATTCAATATACATAGATGTTTTTACATTATTTTTTACACTATTGTCAAACAGAATTCCCTCTAATGGGTATCTATCTTACTGTTCATGTGTTCAGTGAACAACCTCCTAACGAAATGATGATGTTCATTTTCCATTACCACCTATCAGGGTTTGAATTAAGATGGGATGCCAATATTTGTATGATAAATATGATAAATATTATATTGTTATACCTTTTAGGGATAATTTCATGTGTAACATTTTACCCACCATCTAATATTTTGGGAAAATGATAACATCTCTCCTGCATATGTATATCATACCATCTCTATGTTGCGATATGATTCTTCTCTAATCAGTATTTCAAATTAAATCAAATAATTATTAGTTTAATAAATATATATGATAAAAATAACATGAAAATTATTATGTAAAGTTAATATATCATTTGATTTTCGTTATTTTAATATGACTAGAAAAGGAAAACTGCCTTCTTGTGTACGCACGTCCTACCATCTCCAGGAACGCTGTATTTAATTTTATATGTATATCTTATGTAAATTATTTTATATAAATATATAATGAATATATATTATATTAATTATAATTATATAATTTTTTATAGTTTTAAATCATGATCCTTGTAAGAGGTCCAGGGATAACAAGTCCAAATATGAATGATAAACAAAAAAGTTATTACCTAAAGCATAACATTAACATGAAATTATTAATAAATGTGTAATATTAAGGAATATGTTAATATTTTCTGTCATATATATATAAATATATATATGATTTTTTGAATTATTTATAATAATATTATATTCAATATAATGTAGGTTTTTACATGTTTGAATGAATTCAGGAGTTAAGGTTGGAGAATTTCATCTCAATTATTATTTTGGTTAGATACATGCCATATTCATTACATGATTATTTTGTTTTGTGTATATATTGAAAAATGAAATGATATATAATCAAATTCATTTATTTAATAATATTAAATTCATTAATTAATTTTTTTAATATCATGGGATCCACGATTCTAAAGATACTCATTTAGAAATGGTATTTCTAGTCTAACATTTAATTCATCAAGACATATGCCATATTCACAGCTTGTTTATTCTACAAGGTTTATATATTGTAAATTATTATTATTTTTATATTTATTATCCCAAATAGTATATTATTTTCATATCCATATAACTTTCTTTATTTCATGGGGAATATGATTCTACCGATTTTAATGTGATGAATATTTATTTGATAATCTCATATTGATTTGGGATTATTTCATATAAAATCACCAATTGGAAATATTTATATTCCACATCAATGATTCCTAAAAATGTATGAAAAAATGTCTCAACCATTATCCTATTCATATTTAATGTTATTATTAATCATTTTATAATTTTTAGAAAAATGCTTGAATGAAATCTTTTTTCCATTTTCTAAAAAAGGTACATTGTATTCTTTCTCTAAAAAGATGGAAATTTTTTTTATAAAGGGAATAAAGATAATTTTAGAAATTCATGATGACATAATGCTTTTATGATTCTTCTAAAATTTTATAATATTAATTAAAATGATTATATTTATTTTAATATTTTTCCGAATTTTAATAAATGAAAATATTATCATTGACAAAATGATATTTCCATAAACATTTATTTCAAGTGATCGTTGGAAATTAGTTTCCATCAAAGATAAAATTATTCTTTGTTTCTAATGATTTACTGGGGATATGATTCAATTATATTATTCTAATTATTTAAAATAATAGATCATATTTATGATGAAATGATTATATTATTATTGAGTGATGATTGTGAAACTCATTTTATTCAATGAGTTATGATATGATGAATACTTTATATTATAATAGAACACATATATATGGTTTTCATTATGAGATGTTTGGTAGCTATATATCCTAAAATTTATTGGGAAAGAAATTATATATCATGAGATAGACATAAAGGGATGTGTCTTCCATTATATTAGTGGGTGTGAACCTCTACTAATATGATTGTTATGGGAGTGAACCATGACTACCAATATGGTTATGGAAATGAACCATGACTACATAGATGGAAATGGGATTAACCCATGACTTCCATGATAGTGTGGGAATTAAACCCATAAAAATAATATGTCCTTGGAAATTATGTCATTCCAATAATTGAAATAATTTAATATTCATAAGTGTATAAAATAAATTCCATATTTTATTCCATGTTATTCATTCTTGTATTATAATCCTTATTAATTTTTTTATGACTTATGAACAGCCAATATTTCATCCATGAGCCCTAATTTTGTTATATTTTATATGGGGTATAATTTTCAGATGTTTCATTTCTGTTTTTATGATCTTATGATCATGTTTTTATGAATATGATCCTTAATTACAATTACTATGAATCTAATATATATTTTTTCATATGATAATTTTACCTATGATATAAAGAAATGTTCTATGTGGGAAAAACAAATAGGAAGATATTTATAAGAGATGACGACAATATTCCCCCAAATAAGAAGAATGTGTTCCATGTGTCGAAAGGCACTAAAATAATATGGAATATGGGCGTCTGTTTTTGTAATGTTTTAATTATTCTGAAAATTGATGATATTATATATATTCATCAATTTTGGGTTGTTATAGTTGGTATCAATGACAATTTTTCTTCATGTTATGGAAACTAGTATGTGAAAATTTACTAATATCCATAGGGATATATCTATAGATATATAAAGGGGTGTCTATTAGGATAATATTAAGGTTGAGTTAATGTTTTGGATATTATCCCAAAATATTGGAAAATGATAGAGTGAGGGGTTGCCTATTATTACATCCCTAAATGGATAATATATTTGGATGTGGCTATTGCACATACGAACCTAGGGGTAACAACTACAGAAAGGTTTTTCAGGACTGACTCGAGTTTAACCTGATAAAACAATGGGCCTAGTTTCACAACAGGTTAGAGACTCCTAGTAGATATGTTTTCAAAATTTGAAATCTGATTAAGAACAATTAGTATGTATTTAAAATTATTTTTTATTTTAATTACCTTAGTAACTACTAAGGATTCATATATTAAATAAGCTGTAATAATTCAGACATACAGTAGATAGTTTTTCATTATTATGTGGTTCCTACCTATGTTAATTTTTTCTTATTCTATAATTTTGGTTTTAGTCAATGGTAGGAACCATAAAGAACTGGATTAACATTTAAAATGATATAAAATTTTATGATGAGCATTCAAATGGGTTTATTACCGGAGTGAATGATGTTGTGTTCAATACTAATCAATTTTAACAGAATGTGATTAACAACATGTACCTTATGGAACTCTTGGACTAACAAAAGATTATAATGACGGAGCTCAGAGAGATTTTAGTTAATGCAGAACATGGAGGATAGAAGATTCAATTACCTTCTTGTCGAGAATGTGGAAAAAAATACCCAAGGTAATGTTTCAAAGGAACACGAATATGTTTTGTCTTTGGAAAATAATGACACAAATAATGTAACTAAAAACGTAAAATTAAATGTTCATTTGATAGAATTTATTGAACTGTTGTCCACTCTATGGTATTATAAATAATTTAAGTTTTATGTGTTGAATTAGTAGTAATTATAAAAACCAATGTATTATGAAGAATGTTCCTAAAAGGAACAATCACTGTGGGACTAGTAATGGTTATATTGTTAATGATGATTAGAAAATAGATGAAATGATAAATGAAACTGATATTAAGTATTAGGATGAGGTAGACATATTTAAATATTATGGATGAATTATAATTATAAAATATTTGTAGGTATTTGGATTCAAATTTTATTATTGGTTAATAATATAAGTATTCTTGAGATGATGTTATTTTAAGGATTTAGAAGAATATGTTGAATAGTTTCGATAGACTATAAATCTTATTTCAGGAAATTACGTATTTTGATTATGGTAAGATAAATGTTAATTTATTCTTGTTATTGATATAATTAGTTTTTTATAATGACATGTAGGATGGTACTAATTACAATGGGGATTATTAAGTATTTTTAAAAATTGTTCCGTCCTATCACTAATGAAGGTTTAATTTTTTTGGTCATCAGTAATGTATCTAATAAAAACAATAATAAGTAATAATTATTGTTCTCAATAAGTATACATGGTAATTAAGACTATTACCATGTTTTAAGTGAATAAATTATCAATGTAATCAAATTTTTTTCATTTAAAAAACAAGAGATGCATTACGATATAAATAGGATCAATGCTATGTTATTTTTAATGAATTGAGCTTCCTTATTTATAATGTATTGGACAATAATATTTTACAAGGATTTTAATAATATAAATTTATGTAAAGGCTATGTTAATCATAAGATAATGTTTTTATATTAAAGTATTATCTTACAATATGTGGATTTATTTATATTTGATAACTTCTTCAATCTATTTTTTGTGATGAACTGACATTATATTTATGGATATTAAGATCTATTAGTAAATTATTAGTTAAAATATCAAAATTCATTAATATAATATGATATGAAGTGAAAATTAAATATTACATTGAATAATGGAGAGATTATGATGAAATCATGTAAGTATATCCATTCACGAAAATTAATCATCTTTAGTTAAATGGTTCTTTAAACCAAAAATTTTATCATTGTAGAATTATTTCTTATGTATCAAATGCCCCATTAGATAATAGTACATTTAAGCCTCATTATTTTTAATATTCTCATGACCATGCTCTCCATAATTATATATAAAAAAATTATAGTTGTATTTATCTTATATTTTCATGTTTTTACTTCCCACATGTTATCTCATATGTGGGAAAATAGTAATGATTTACTTTGGGTAACGATTACAGTTCCTTCATTATTACATAATGTTATGTTTTAGTATTTATTTCTATGTTCTGGGTGTATATAAAAGGAACCTTGATCTATTAAACCATTGATAACACAAATTAATTTGAAGGGGGAAATTCAATTTAATGGTGGTATATTGTAACATGCGATATTTTGGGAAATATATTTTTTTGAATTAATTTATTCTTTTTGGTATTCCTCTTAACAAAGAATACTTGATATATCTTTTTTTATATAAAAAATATTATCTTTGGCATGTGTTACTAATAAAACATATTCGGGATTTCACTATAGGAATCATTTATATTAACTCTTGGTATAAACAAGAATAATAATGGCTTAAGGTATACACGTTGTCGAGTTCTATGGATAACTTCCATTACATGAAAGGAAATTGTTTACAATATATATATATATATATTATTAAAATATTATTATTTAATATATTAAAATAATATGATTTCATAAAATTAGATTTAATGAATATTACTATCGTAAATAAGAAAATATAATGTTTATTATATATCTTCGTTGGTTACGAATTAAAAATAAATAAAAATATATACAATTTTATTATAAATGAAATAATATTATTAATTGATCGCAATTTCATTTTTTAATAATAAAAAAAATTAATTACAATTAGTGTGTGATATTAATGATATATATATTTCATTTATTCAACAAAAAATAATTTATATTCATCTAGTTGATTTTATAGTCATAAGATAAGATCAAACCCAATTGTATGCATCAAACCAAAAAAAATTCAATAAATTATTTTGACAACCTTTTAATAGAGACCCAATATTAATAATACTTTTTATAATATTTAAAATTATTATATGACAAAATAAAAATATCCATTTAATGCGGGGTATAAAAACATACTTTGGTGGAAATTTTTGGTATTTTTCATAGAAACATCATTTTTTGATGAGTTGCGAAAATACTATATATTAGATAAAAAATAAATTTTATTTTAAATAATTATTACTTTGAAAATATATTTTAATGTTGGTTTTAAAGTCATAAGAGATAAATTATAGAGACACAATTCCAATGTAGGTTATTAAAATCCCATTGTATATACAAAATTATTTATCTTTTGAACAATTTTTTAAAACCTACATTCTCATCAAAACTACGATATTATCATTAAACATAATTTAGAAACCTATTTGAATTGAACTGAGAAAAAAACTATAGTTTCAATCACTCTGATATTTTGAGTTTAATAGGGTCTTGATAATTTTTGGATATTCTGAATAATAGTGTTAGTAAATGTTATTTACCATGGTTCAGGGTAAATATGGTTATTAAACGTAATCATAATATTATAAAATTATAAATTTACCCTAAAAATTGTCTGAATTTTTTTATATAAGTGGTTTTAGACAAAAAACCATATTATTATATTATGACCTTTTTAAGAAACATGGTTTTGAATATTGCATTTATAATATTTTATTTAAAGATTAGTAAAAAAATTCATATTCATATTTTTGATAGGTAAATAATTTTTAATATTGGGTTCTTGAAATTATAAATTATACTATAAATATTATTTATAAATATTATAAATTGATCTTCATAATTATATTTTAGTTTAAATTTTTAGATGATATATAACTTAATTAAAGGCTTTCATTATGATGATACAATAATTGTTTAATTATTTGAAATTTAATGTAAATGATATTGAAAATATTAAAATAAATAAAATATAACATAATTAATGACATAAAATAATTTTATAGATAAATTATATATGTTATCGATAAATTATAATTTATTTAGATTTAATAATGTTTTTAGTATATTTTCAAAATTTCAAATATTGAGTAGTTTCAAAATTTCCATAAATGATATATTGAATTAAATATTTTATTATTAAAATACATAAAATTTCATATAATTATAAGACTTCACCAAATGCGTAAAATAATGTTGAATATTTAATAATTGACCCATTTTGGGTTTTTTTTACATTTTATTATCACTATATTAACTGAAAATATAAAAAAATCCATGTTATCACGGTAATAGTTAAAGTGTTTAACTAAGGGTTAAAGCCAAAAGATGAATTTATTATTGTAACATAAAATTGTATAAAAATTATAAAGAGAGAGGACATAGACCTAGAATCATATTATATTAGAAATAAATCACTTCTGTTCTTATTCAAATAAATATCAATTTATATTAAATTAATATTTCTATAGTTTTTGAATGATCCCCTCCCATTTCTAAAAAAATTAAATATCTCATTATCTTTTATTTGCACCTCTAAATCCCATTATATTAGAAAAAACCCAATCCCCCCAAAGAATCTTTCACTTCTTCATAGAATCTTTAATTTGGTCATAAATTCAAACAAATGATTACTTTTGTAGAAATGAGTTGGAGATACCTAAATAAGCGGTAATATTCATCAATGAATGTTGTTGTTTTATTTAATAGTTAAAGTCCATAAATTCATATTACATCAATTTTATATGATAAAATAATAATCCTAAATATACTATGATATAATTATAATTTGTTACTATTATAAACTCGTAGACACATCCATGGAATATGTAATGAACATATCGTTATTGTGTGCGATAACATACCACCTCATGAAACGATATTATTTGTCTCTCATTTACCTATTCTCATGGTTGGCATTTGGATGAAGAACTATTTATTATGATATAGATGATACATATTATATAATTATACTTTTTTAATTTTAATATCACATAATCCTTTTAACCCACCATCTAATATTTTTTTAAAATCCTAACATCACTTTTGCATAAAAACGGATTACTATCTCAACGATGTGAGGTGAATTTTTTCAAATCTAAATTTAAAATTGTAATAAACAAGGATGAATTTAATTAATATATATGATATATATTACATATTCACGATTCAATGCTGACAATATATCATATTCTATTCATTAATTTAATTGGACAGGGAAATGAAAATGTAAATCATTCTTATGTACGGCATATCATATCCGTAAATGTTGTATTTCATTTTATATTACAATATATTATTAACTTTTCTGAATAAATATATACTGAATATATATATATATATGATATTTATATCATAGTTATCATTATCTATATAATTAAATCATTATATATTTATGAGGACCAATGATAACATGTCCAAACATGAATGAAAACAAAACAGATATTACTTAAAGCATAACAATAACAGGTAATTATTAATAATTGGATAATATTATGTAATAAGTAAATAATATTATATATATATATTAATATTATTAATTATTATATTTATAATAAAATAAATTTATTATAAATGATATTTTAACATATATGAATGATGTCAAGGCATATGGAATGAGAATTTCTACTTTTTCATTTCCCTTAGATATAAACCATATTCATCATTTAATTCCTTTTTTATAGCTTATATAATGAACAATGACATATTATATCTTCAAATTACTTTATTTCAGGATTAAAAAAACATTACAAAATGTTTTTAGATCATGGGGTTCATAATTCTCTTGTTAATCAAGTTGTATACAGATTTCTAGTATCAGATTTATTTCATCATGATTTAAAAAATATTCACCACTCATTTCATCTATAAAGTGTATATTATACCAATGAATGTATTTTTGTGTGTATTATATAGAATATTAAACTAAATAATATCCTTATAAATATATTTCTTTTATGGGGAATACAATTGTTTTTATTTTATTGAGATGAGTATTTATTTCACAATCTCATCAATATTTGGGACTGTTTAATTTTAAATCATAGTTAGTAAATCATTATATACCACTTCCATGTTTAATAAAATTATTTTCAAAACATTTTTACCATTATAATACGAATATTTATATTTATTTTAACCCATGTCTTAATTTTTAATCAATGGTTTGAATGGATTATTTTTTGTTTTACACACAAGGTACATAGTTTCTTTTCTAGAAAAAATATTAAAGGAATGATATTTATGTAAGACATGAATTGACTTTTACGCATTCATTATGTCTTAATTCTTCGAAAAATAATTTATATTTTTACAAGGTTACAATGATACAAAATATTTTCTTTTAATGTTGTGTGAAATTTTACGAAAAGAAAATTTTTTCAATGAAGAAATGATATTTTCCTCGTGAATTTATCTCATGTGATGTATAAAAAATATTTTCCATCAAGTATAACATTATTTGATGATACATTTTTTATATGCATATGATTTAATGACAAAATTATTTTTATTTATAATAATTTTTTTATATTCATGATGGAATGATTTTTTTATTATTGATTGATTTTAATAAACCTCATTTTATTCAATTGGTTTTCAATTAATGACTGATATATATTCTTGTGGCACACATTAGTATAGTTTACATTATGTGATCGGTATGACATATATATCCCTCAAATTCATTGGATTAATATTTATATCTCATGAGAAATAAAAAACACATTTTCTGATAAGACGTTCATGAGAGTGAACCTAGACTACTAAGATGGTTATGGGAGGGAACCATGACTACTAAGACGGGGATGGGATAGAACCATGACAACCGTGATGGTTATGGGAGTAATCCATGACTACAATTTTTGTATGTTGAGTAAAACCATACTACTAATGTGTCCTTGCAAATGATTACATGATTACTCTGTTAATCATTTTATATGACAATGTTTATAACCTCAATTTCATTTCTTACTCTTGGTTATGATTTATGGGGTTATACTCATGATTAATTTATGAATTATTTCTTATGAACATCCATGATTTATTCTATGTCTCAATAATTTTATATATAGTATACTGTGTATGGTTTTAAAACCTTTTGTACATGTTTTTACATTATTATTCTCATATTTTAATTGATATTTTCCTTGATTACCATTGATGAGAGTCCGAGTTTACCCTTTTCAAATGTTTTCTTTCCCTAGGATATAAAGAAATGTTTTTGGTTGGAAAAATAGAGGGGAATATATATGTGGGAGATGTTTAAGATCATTATCCACATTATATGAACGTTTACAATGTTTCCAAAGGTGGTAAACAAATACGATCAGAAGGCATATAACTCTATAATGTTTAATGTATTCTGAAAAAGTGATGTATTGTCAATTTATGTACAGAATGGATTTTTTATTGTAAGACACTAGACATAAACATTAAATAACCTGAAATTAAGTTAATAATTCACTTTTGGATCTTTTCAGTTTAGAGATATAGATAATTAGTTCATTAATTATACATAACAACCAGAATATTACAAGTATACACTTCAACTTCCTATTCATTTAAAAAAACAGAAACTCTTAAAAAAAGAAACATATCTAGTTCCTTGTTTTTTATAGCATGACATTTCCTTGATCCCATCCTTGACCCTATTTGTATTTAACTCCTATGAAAATCATTTGAAAACATTGGATAAGCATTAAAAGCACATTAAGGGATACATAAAGAATAAAAATAGTTATTTTTTCTCAAAAAACAAGTAAACTATGAATACTTTATTATAAATTAATAACTTTAACAATTCAGAAGTAGCAAAAACATATCACTGAATATATGCTCATTGCATACCATTTTTTATGATAATGATTTCTATAAGCCCATAGAAAACAACAATTACATATAATGTTAAAATAGGACCAAAAAATGGAAATATAATAACCATGTCGT
This sequence comes from Viscum album, assembly GCA_963277665.1. NCBI lineage: Eukaryota > Viridiplantae > Streptophyta > Magnoliopsida > Santalales > Viscaceae > Viscum > Viscum album. The sequence continues at coordinate 607,413,453 of OY728122.1, forward strand.
CAACTTCCATATATATCACTACATAAAATAGCTATATGGAAAACTACCATACCCAATTAATTAAGTGTTATAATGTAACCACTTGTGCATGGATTATCACAAAACCACAGGTTATATTTTTATCACAAAACCATCTGTGAAACTATCAAGTACCATTATATAATCCTCACACATAAAAGATTTAAAATATCAATATTTAAATCGAAAAATCTCACATGAAATCACAAGAAATAATATAAAGATATTGAAATAGTAAATCCACATTCAAAACCATTTTAAAATAAAAAATTCCTTCAATGAGAATAAGGTATTTTTTCCTTTAAATCATTAATTCTTATAGAAAAATCCCAATATCAGATAATGATTATGGCATCAAAAAAGTTGTTGTGGCAGCAATAAGGTAAAAAAATTACTTTTTTTGTTTAGTAAAACACTTCATTGAAAATATTCATTTTGAATTAAAGTAATTGTCAATGGGGTTTCTTATATAATGTTTAAAAGAATGAGGTGTAAATTATCAAAACATGGCTCAATGAAAATAGATTGTGATATTGTCCCTTAAAATTATCATTTTTTAAATAAAATAGATCAATTATGTGTATTAACAATAGGTAATCAAAATTAATGTATAAATACATTATAAGATATCATATTTCATTTATCAGAAGGCCATAGCATAGCATAAACAATAATTAAAAATTCAACCCAAATAAGGGAAATTGGTTAACGAAATTCCCTTACCCCATGTCTGACTTGACTCATTCATTAATTAATTTCCTAAATAAAAGAAACAATTAATTTCTATATAATTTAGAACCCTTTTCATGTTTATTATTTATTTTATATCACTTATTATCATGTTATAAAAATTACATAATTATTTAGGTTAACATCAGTTGTTTTGTCAATATTCTACTGTGGAATCCAAAATGATCTTGTTATAATTACAATTTTTCCCTGTGGTAAAAAGACCATTATATATAGAATATTATTCATATATATATATATATTATATATCTTATATATATATATATTTACCATACTCACTATCATTTGGTTATAAGAAATAAAATGTACTTTTCATGGAGACGGTAATCCTCACGTATGCATAAACGCGTACTTTATTTCTATTTCATATTTAATGGAATGAAAAAATAATGATACAAAGGTATATTATAATTAATGTATAATTTAAGATTATATAAATGTTACATATATTCATTAAATACATCCTTTATATGTTTCATGTATGGGATGAACGTGTCATATCACACTTTGTGGGAAGAAGTCTGCACTTCCTAAAATGAAATTATCATATTTACACAACATCAAAAGCATAAAGGTATATTATAAAGGATAATAAATGAAAATTGAGATAAAATAAATATCATATATTTCATATATAATTACAGTGCCATCATAAAATCCACCATAAGTGGTTTTTTGAGAATATTTAATAATCATCGTGTTGTGAGGAAGTAGTTCACCGTCCACAGAAATAATATATTTTATACCAATTAGACAGAGGTGTGTGAAAGTGTAGTTTGACTCATTTACATACAAACACTGAAATATATTTTGGATACTGGTTTTTTATGTAATCATTGAATAAAAATATAATATGTAGTGAAGAATTTGAATATTCTAAATGAACATTAGAGATGGTGCTCCCCTTTAAAAAAGGTTACTCCATTTTATTTTATCAAAAATGATTTCAGGAATTGCCTTCGTCCAAGGGGAAGGATTAAAATATAATGGTTGGAATGTTGGGAGCTTATTTCAGCTGAGTTAGGTCAGTCCAAGGGGAATATGGAAGTGTGTGTAATGGTTAAAGGGGGTGCCATTTTATAAGAGAGGGGATAGGCACTTTAATAAATTTTAAAGTATTATATTTAGATTATTTGATATATCAATTATAATATCAAAAAAGGGATATATTTAAAATATAAGAAGATTATGGGTATATATACTCTTATAAAATGGGTTTTATAAATTTTTAGGTTACAAAATTAACCATATATTTTAGCATTAACCCATAGTAAACTAACTTATCATTAACCTTATCTTCATATGTATTCATAATATATGATTAACATAGTTACTATATATTGAAAAGCCATCAAAAAAAGGATAATTAATTAAAATTCTAACTTCATGTAGGTATGATGGACAAATATTTGATTTTTAGGACTATTATATGGTTTAATAAAATATTAATTGATTTCAAAACTAATTTATGTCAATTTTTATACTATTAATATCATGACTTTTAAAAAAATCCATGACAACATGATTAAATATAAAAACAATATAAATTAGAATATAACAACTCATAATCATCCCTATAATTTGGGGATGGCATAAAAATGTTCAAAATAAATTTATTTTAATATTTATAATCTAATTTATTTAAATATTTCTTTAATAAGCTAATCACTTCATAGTCATTATGTCATAAAAATATTTATTCATTTGATGTATAAAAAATGAATTATATACCATAATGTAGGATATCATTTTAAATTTCTAATTAATATTTATAGTTGAAAATATAACTTATATGACCGCATACAAAGTTGTTTTTCTTAAATATTCATGTTTAGGTTATATTTTCCTAATCATTAAATTAAAAGTAATTAAATGTCATTTTCACACTAGTTGCTCCACTGTGTCCTCAAATCGACACAAGGAATCCCATGATTTGTAATATCTCATCTAATATGGTGAGGATATGGTTTAGGTTAATTTAATATAATTATAATATTATTATTTACCCAAATTATTATGATTTACATTGTAACCATGGGAAATAAATTTTTTATTATAGTGACTATTCATAAGTTATAAAAGAAAAATAAACCTATTTACACAATATTAACATCCTAATTAGAAATATTGATTCCATTTTTCCAAATTCAATACATAACTGTTTTATAAAAAAAATAATATTAATTCATGTTGTCAAAATCAAAAATCTTGTTTTAATGAAGAAATAAATAAAAAATATTGACATGCATTTATGTCCAATTTCAAAGTTCAATTACATATAATGGATAAAATTGAATTAAATGATAATAATATAATCCAATTAAACGTTAAAACAAATTAAAATTACTATATAATAATATATATAAATTACATTAAAAGGCATTTTTGAATTAAAATAATGTATTTTTTACAATTCATTAATAATTGAACAATTGTAGAAAATTACCAATATTTTATCAAATGAAAATTTTGATGTTCCACATATAAATAGGTTGTTTATTTTGTAAAATAAAACATATAAAGTTGTCAACCACTATATTTTAATCGGGATATCCATCAAAAGATGGTAAAAATCCATTTTTAGAAAAATACATCTTTTATCCGAAAAAATTAATTAATTCTTATATAATATCAATAATACATATAAAATGAATTTAATACATTAAATTGAATATATATCATATATATTTAATTAAATAAAAATCCATAAAATTGATATGAAAAAAAAATATTCTCTTTTAAATAGGTTTTCATAAAACCAAATCCATTATATTAAATTGGTTTTTATTTCCATTTCAAATAAATATGGAAATAAATTCATCATCATTTAAACATGTTTAAACAAAATTTTAAGATTAATTAAATTCAATTGATTACCTTCATTTAAATAGAAATTAATTAACAATCTTATAAAATAATAATATTATTATTGTATTATCATTTAGTATAGCTCAATGTTGTTTGCCAAGTAAGAATTCAGAAATGACCGTTTTTGCGTGTCGAGTATGCTATAATAAAAAGAATCCCTTTTAACTTAAAATTGATATCTTATTTATACATATTAATAGAAGTCAAAAAGTATTGTTATATATATGACATATTAGTTACATCCTTTCCCACTTTTGTAAATTGTGTTCTCGTAATTTTAAAATAAGACATGGAAAATTCATTGAATATCTCACATCGAAAAAATATTGAATAAAACCGTCACATTAAATAAAAAAAATGATATGTACAATGGTCACATTATATAACACATACACGGGTTCCATGTTGTAAAACATTGATATGGAAGAGATAAAAACCATCATGTTCTGATAAAGAGTGACAGAAAATAATATCAAGAGAATGATTACTACAAGAAAACCATAAAATTGTGATCAGTTAAATGGTTATTGATTCCCCAGTAATAAAAGTAAAAAGAAATAAATTCTCTTTCATGATTTTGGAAAATTTTATTAAGTTATTGACAAATAATATAATGAAATATTCTTACATTTCAAATATAGTTTCCTCATTTAATAAAATTTCTACTACAAACTCTTTTTTCTACAAATATTGAGTATTCAAGATGAAATGGTCACATATGAAGCAATAGAATCAACTTATAGAGAATCATATAATGAAAAAAGATGAAATATAAATTTCCCCTTTTATTAAGCATTATCCAAAACCAAACTGATTAGTACAAGATTAGATGATCCCCAAAAGGTATAATACTTTATAGAAATAAATACTTGTAATGACTCGTCCCTCGGGGACCGTATCGGGACTAGACCAAGCATGCCTTCAATAGGCCCAAGGCAGGCGACTAGCACCAATGGCATAAATCCTTAAACTGGGAAGGCATTGCCTTTATAATTGTAAAAAAAACAAATCAAATTACACAACATGATACAGAACACTAAGTAATACTGAATACAAGAGAAGTGATGGAAGGAAAAATGGGGCAGAAAATACAAGAACAACAGGAAAGTACAACTACAATTGAAAAGAAAGTACAACTTTAGAAAAGTAAAGAAGCTACTGGGTCTTCCTCTAGGGTTCCTACCCGAAGGGTAGTTACAGATGGCCTCCTCAACACTCCACGTCCTTCTGTCTGCTCTGTGTATTGCCACGCCGAGTGGTCGACCTCCAGGTAGCGTCTAGTCCTACTACTCTCTGCCTCAGTAAGCAATGTCTGTCATCTAAAATGAACACAATGAGGTGTGGGCATAGCCCGTACAGGGTTGACTATAACGATACTCAGTAGCTACACAGAGACCCTCATGGTCTCAAAAAATCCAACAGGAATAGACCACAATGTAGGAAATCAATGAATAAACATTACATAGGTGTATGCCCATACATATACCTATGTTATATAGTAACCCATCTCAATCATGAGGAAAACACTAAATTCATTGACTCAACTAAACTAGGATTTTTATCGACATTGTCGAAACCAGGTCTGCAGGAGAACTCCTCCACTTTCAAGTACAGTGGGCATGCCGCCAACTACCAGGCGCTTCACACTAACCTTCAACTGCTGAGGTAATCATCATGTCGAGTACCCTGGGTCTGCCGCACTCAAATAGAGGAGCTCCCCACCATGGGTCAACCGCCAACTACTAGGTGCTCCCCTTAATAGCCTACAGAGGTACTTATCCTATCGAGGACCGCGGGTCTACCACCAACTTCTAGGTGCTACTTCTCCATTGGTTTGTTACCAACTACCAGGCGCTCCCCACTAGGCTATTCGAATCACTCTGAGTAAAATCGGTCAAGAAGTCATCAGGTCTCATCTAGATACTAGGTCGCTGCACTATGTCTACTCATCACCAGAAGGATCTGCTCCACGATCTATAGGGAAATAATCCAACTGTCGCAACGTTACAGGAAGAAGTATTTCAATGTTCTGCCTCATCATAGGGGTTTGAACGCAACTGATGGTTCTTATATCAGACGCTCTACCTGTGAGTTATTAGTCTTTTAATCCCTAGGGCTCGGTTGTATTCGAGTATGATCCAACCTGAGAGTATCTCAACTAATCCTCAAACTCATGAGGGGTATACTCAAAGGGATGTCTATGCTCCAAGAATACCGGCGCCACTGATAGTTTGTCAAACAGACATCCAGTTCCAACGATATGGCCAATGATAATAAAGGGGTAGTAATGGGCCTAGGCCCAGAACGACCCGGTTGGACTGACTCAGCCCAACCAAGACCGGGCGGACCTGGTCTGGGTCACCCTGGTCAGACATGCTTGGTCTCACCCCGACTGTTGGGCGGGTCAGGCCGTAATGTTCGGCCAGGTCCATTGGGCCCGGGCCGACGGATTGTGAGGGTGATTTGGCCTTGAGGTCGCCACATAGGAGTCTCGACTAAATGATCGGGGCCAGTTCGGACTAGAGCATTGTGAGGGTGCGGCCCGACCTTGCTTGGCCTGGAGGGTGCGGTTGGGCTGGTTCGGCCAGTGCACCGTGAGGGGAGGACGGGACACCTGCTTGGCCGAGTGGCCGCGTGGCAGTCGGGACATCACGGGGGGCACCGAGCAGGGTGCAGAATGGCACCAGGGAGTGCCGGGCAGGGCACAGGGCCACCATTCAATGCCTGGAAGGGTGCAATGGTGCCAGGCAGTGTGTGGGGTAGCGAGCGAGGGCGCGGGTAGTGCGCAAGGGCACCGGGCAGGGCGCCGACATGGCCGGGCATGCCGTGGGGAAAGCTGCAGGTTCGGCAGGGGCATGCAATAGGCAGGGCATCGGGATCCCATTGGTAGGCGGGTTGAGCACTGCTCAGCCATCATTGTTTGGCCAGGAGAAACGGTGCGCCGCGAGGGCGGCGTGATTCGCAGAGGCCATGGGTAGCACGACCTTCGTCATCGTCGCTTCATCACCATGCCGAAAGAACATCACAAAAGGACTAGCGGAGGGAGTCGGGTCATGTTACTTGGAAATCACCCACCGCGTTTAGGGGTATTAACAATTTTTCAACTAAGAGGAAGGAAGTTGATATTAAATCATTTATAATACTTTACATCGATTATTTTAAACTAATTGGAGAAAAGAAAAGGAAAGAACCATCTTAAAATAACCCCTACCTTTGATTCACATGTCGTCAATCATTGACGTCGCAGAAAGAGGGTTGTCGATCACTGGTAGATGAACACGTCCCACATTGAAGGAGTCAAAGGAAGAAGGTTGGAGGACGTCATTCTTTATAGTGGAAGGTGTACCTCGTTGGCATTCTTCATCGAGAGAGAATTCTTCACCAAAAGAGCGTTCTTCGTTGGTGAGCGTTCTTTTTTAGGGATAAATATCTTTTCTCCCATTCTCCACAAAAAGATAATTCCAAAAATAATATATTGTATGTTATTTTTTTCATTGGCACAAATTTAAAAAAAGGTGAATTAATTACGTAGGCTCCTTCAATTCATCCACAAGAGGTTGGTACATTAATTAAAGGGGTTGGATTCATTTAGTTAAAGGGGTTTTCTCCATTAAATTAAAGCGGTTGTGTCCATTTGATTAAATGGAAAGGTGGAGAGGCTCTAAGGGTGGTGGAACCATTATGTGGGGAGTTCAAGGGGTCCCCCCACTTAATGAAGAGTATCATGGGGTTAAAAGTTTGGTGGTCCCCACCTCATTTATCCACCCATGGGAGGTTGAGTTCGGGTCGGCCCCACTACCATAACCTCTTATGGGAGGTCAAGGTGTGGTGACCCCCACCTCGAACCTCTTCTTTGAGGTTTTAACCTCCACACACCCAAAGGTGGCTCAAATAAAATAGAGTTGCTGGACACATTATTTTATAAATTATTTATAAAAATACATAAACTAACTTTAATTTTAGACCAACTGTCGTCTAGGTGATAATATTCTTAATCAAAAATCAGTGTTGTTAATTCAATTGTTCCCTTAGATTTCGGTTCAGAGCACGGGTTCAAAATTTATAAAAATCAACTTCTACATTTACTGAACGTACCCGATCAAAATAGCATAAATTGATTCCGGTCAAACCGGGACTCGGAATCAAGCACTCTAAAAATTCACAGACTCATAAAATTACCATGCATTTAAAAAAATCCAAGATATATCTTGGTCCTTACAATACTACTCTTAATATACAAAATTAAGAAAAAAAATACCCCAAGTTCAATAAAGCCCATTAAATAAGAAATTATTTATAAAATTAATCAAAATTATCCAAACTAGTTTTTCAAACCAAAATTCAAGAATTATTTGATCACGTAGTCTTCCATGATAAATCATAACATTTATCTCTAAATAACATCGACTACTCATAAATTCAAATACATAATAGTAATTATCCAAATAACATATTTTCTATGCTTGGTTAATAATTTCCATAAATAACCAATTTCACTATATGTCCAAAAAATGATACTTCCAAAATAAATTTTCCACCATTACTTAAAAAATGGAAACCCATATTATTCTATTATCTATAGGCATATGGTGTCCCCAAAAGAGAGAACATATTACAAAATATCCTTTATCACCTAATCACCAAATCATTTTTCTTAATGATAAAACACAAGTTCTTAAAAAACTTATTCTTTATCCATAAAATCATTTAACTAAAATAAATAAGTCATACTAACCAGGGAATTCACGTAGGAAATTGGAAGGAAATGTTCCATTATCACCATTAAATTGTGGGTTCGATTCATTTAGCCTTACTGCATTTGACAAGTTATCACTCATCTTACGGGTTGCCCTTTTTATAAAAATAAAAAAACAAACCTAACATGTTTTAACCTCAAATGTTTCTTTATACATTTCCTTTTCATCACATCACATTAAGAACCTAACATAATAATTCAGAATAACTTATATATGTTGTCATTTTTTCACATCCATATCATAAAATAAAACTATTACCAATAGAATGAACATCATACCATGATCATGGGGTCTAAATGGGTTCATCGTCATCTTCATTATGTAGGTTGAAGGTCCACGCACTGCAAAAAAGATTTTTAGATCCTTCAAAATCATTTTATTCCTTCATCCAAATACACCTTGTATAACAAGGATCATATGGGTGTGATAAAAAAAATATTTTCAGAAAATAATCTTGTATGACATATAATTACAAATCATCTTATAAAACATGATATTTATAAAACAATCGGACTGAGTTAGATTTGAAACATTCAATAACTGGTTCTTTTAAAATACCATAATTATATGTTGTGCAACTATAATTTAATAGAAAATATTAATAGGTTGCACAATGGATTCTTTCTTCAACACGTTTTCAAAATCATATTAGACTTCAAAATCTTGTGATAAGGTAAAATATTGGAAAATTCCTTGAAAATATTCTCCATTTTTGAAAATATGATAATAAATAAAAAATAGGATTTTATTAAATACAACCAATCATCCACGATGGTATCGAGGTATAATAGAGGGGTTTGTTAACTTAAAAAACACTTTTCATGTGAGATGAATGGTAGAAAAAGGTTCACAATCATCTGTAATTGAAAATTCAATTATTATTGTAAATATGACATTAGAAAAAGATGTGAATGTTATTTGAGTTAATCCTCCTTCCATTTTTAACTGACATTACATGATCTGAAGAAGTTGTAAAAAAGTATTTAAATGAAATAATATACATTGGGACAACCATGTGTTTAATGAAAACTCATAAACACAAAATTTGGCTAAAAATTTAATCCGATAACAACTTTTAGGCCTAAGACATAAACATTACATAATAATGAATTAATTTAATAATTATCATTATGGATATTTTTAGTATCAGATATTTAGATAAATAGGTCAAATCATTTACATTACAACTTGAATATTACAAGTAGACAGTTCAATTAACTATAAATTACTTCCTAAAACAAATACTCTAGAAAAATAAACATTTCTAGTTCCATGTTTTAGACAACATGACTTTTCTTAGATCACATCATGTACCCTATTCATCTTTATGTCTTGTGAAAAACATTTACAAACCTGGGTTGAGCATAAAAATATCTCTATGGGATACATAAAGAAAGTCAACTATTAGTTTTTCACAAAAACTGGTAAACCCTGAATAAATTATCATATTTTAATACCATTCTAATTTAAGAAATAACAAAAACACATCACTGAATATATGTCCATTGATTACCTTGTTGTAACCAAAATATTTCAACATTCCAATAGAATGAAACATATTACATATAATTTTAACATGGGACATTAAGATACTAAATTTATTAACGATACTGTCACCATCCTCACATATCTCTAAATAGAATAGCCAAACAACTAACTTCCATTCCCAATGCATTGGTGTTAATAATGTAACCACATATCGTTGGTTTGTCAGAGAACCACCAATAATTTGGTTTATCATGTAACCAACCATCAAATGTCCAAGTACTAATTTATAATCATCACACATAAAAGATTGCGAATATCCACATTTCAATCATAAAATATCACTATAAATCACAAGAAATTATTTCAAGATATTGATGTAGTAAATCCAATTTCAAAAATAATTTCAATACAAAATTACCCAATAAGGGAATAAGGAATTTGTTTTTTTCTTTTTAAAAACATTATTTCTTATTGAAGAAGCCTAATATCATATAATGGTTACGGCTGTATAAATGTTGTTTTCACCGCAATACATTATATATATAACTATTTATAGTAAAAAACTTCATAGAAAAATTTTCCTTTTAGATAAATGTAAAATTCAAAGGGTTTTATTATACACTGTATAAAACAACGAGGTGTATATTTTCAAAACATGCCTTAATGAAAGGAGATTAAGACAAAATCCCTGACAAAGATCATTTTATAAATAAAATTGATCAATTATGTGTATTCACTATATGTATGCAAAATGAATGTATATATACATGATTAGATATCAAATTTATTTTTCACATAATCATAGAACTGCATTAATAAGAAGTATAAGATCAACCCCAAGAATGGAAATTTGGTTACGAAGTTCCCTTACATCATGTCCAACTAGACTCGTTCATTCATTGATTTATTAAACAATAATAATAAGTTAATTTCTAATTTTTCACATAATTTTTCATGTTATTTTTTTAATATAACTTATTACCATGTTTTGAAAATTACACAATTATTTATGTTATCATCGTTTGTTTTTTCGATATTGGGTACTTGAGTCGAAAATGATATTGTTATAATTCCAATTTGTCCACATAGTAAAAAAATACATATTCTATAGTATATTTTCATATATATATATATCATATATTTAATTTATATAGGTATTTTTAATATTCCATAACATTTGGAGATAAGATATTAATGGAATCATTCATGGAGATGAAAATCGTACGTACGAATTAACACTACTTTCATATCTATGTCAAATTTTATTGAATGAAAACATAATTATATATAGGTATAATACAATTATAATATAATATAATATTTTATATATTTTAAATAAGTTTATTATTTTAATCCTTTATATGTTCTATGTATGGCAGTAATGAGACATATCACTATACGGGGGTAGTAGTCTGCACTTCCTGAAATGAAATTATCATATTTATACAACATGAAGAGCATAATGGTATTATATAAATGATAATTATAGGGAAATAGAGTAAAAAATAAATATCATAAATATCATATATTATTACAGTGTCATCAATATGGACACCATAAGAGGTGATAGGAGAAGATTGGAAATCATCATTTCATGAGGCAGTAGTTCACCATCAATAGAAACAATATGTTCTATACACATTAGATGAAGGATTGTGTAAATATTGGTCAAATAATACCAATAAAAACAACTTATTATATTTATTATACTACTGTTGTTATGAAATCAATATGTTTTAATATAATATGGAGTGAATATGTTTAATATTGGAAAGGAACTTTTGATAAGACACTACCTCCTAAATTAGGACATTACCATTGATTTGAGCTAAAAGGCAGACTTCAATAGCCTTATTCCTAAGATTATGATTCTAGATGGAAGGAAGGAATATTTGGAGAATATTTGAGAATAGTTTAGATGATCCAAGGGGGCTTGAGAGGTGGGAGGAAGGGTTAGAGATGGTGTCCTTTTATATGAGGGTGGAGGAGCAATTTAAGAATGTTTAGTATTATTATTTTATTATTAATTTATTTACAAATTCTAATAAACAAAATTGACATATTTAATATATCATATGAGGATGGGTCTATATACTATTATCAAATGGGATTTATACATTTTTAGATCTAAAAAGTTTCTTTATCTTTCAGCTTTAACCCATAGTAAACATACATAACATTTACAATGTATTCTTTAATATTCATGCTTTATGCTAAATGTTGTTACTATAAAATTACAAGAGAACTAAAAAGAATAATTAAATAAATTTGTAACATAATGTATGTTAGTGGTCCAAATATTATTCTTTAGGAAAATTAATTCATTTAATGACATATAAAGTGATTTAAAAAACAAATTTTTGTCAATTTTTTTAATATTCATATAATGACTTTTAAAAAATCCATAAAAACATTATTAAACCAAAAAACATAATAAATTATAATAAAAAAGTCATACTCATAACTAGATTTCTTGTATGGAATAAAAATTTTCAAAATAAATTTATTTTAGTATTTATAATATCATTTATTTAAATCATTCATTAATAATATAATCACTACATCAACATTCTTTCATAAATAAATTTTTGTATTTTTGTATAAAAATTTTAAATAAATTACCATGATTTGGGATATTGTATATTATTTTTAATGAAAATTTATTGTTCAAACAAAAACATAAATAAACCAATATAAATATTGTTTTTCTAAAAGATACATGATTATGTTGTATTTTTCGTCACAATAAATTAAAAGTAGTTAACAGTTGTTTGCAAACATATGTGGCTCCATGGTGTCCAAAAATTGACTCATGGGTTTCTATGGTTAGGAATATCTCACCTAATAGGTTTAGGACATGTGTTAAGGTTATTTAATATTATAATATTATTATTGTTACCCTTATTTACCAGATTAAATCATTAACCATGGTAAATAAAATATTTACTGATGTTACTATTCATAATGTCTATAAATAAAAGGTACCTATTTGCAGAAATTAAACCTCCCTATTCAAAATATGGAATCCATTTTTCCAAATTAAATACTCGTATTTTTAGATGTTAATTTAAAATTACTTCCCATTTTTAAAACTAAAAGGGTGTTTTTAATATGTAAAAACTACCATAAGATTGACATGTGTTTCTATATAATTTCAAAGAGAAATTACATCTAATGTAAAAAGTTTATTAAATGATAAAACGATAATATAATTACAAATTTAAACCTATAAAAAGTACAATATATCTGTATACATAATTTAGATTATAAGACGGTTTTGAATTAAAGTGCAGTATTTTTCACAATTCATTAAAAAATGAGCAATATAATAAAAATACAAAAATTTCATGAAAATTATTTTTGATGATCCTTTTCTAAAATATAATTTAATTTTGTAAAATAAAACATATAAAGGCATCAATAAAAATATTTAAAAAAGTTTCACCATCATTAGGTGGTAAAACAGTATTTTTAGAAAAATAATTCTTTTACATGAAAAAATTTAATTTATTCTTATTAAATATATAGAAAACATATAAAAAGAATTTTAAAAATTGAATTGAATATATAACACATTATTATTTTTAAATAAAAATCCAAAATGACTTATATGAACACACAATTATTTTGTTTTAAATATGTTTTCATAAAAACATATCCATTATATTCAATTGTTTTTTATTTCCATTTAAATTGAACTTGTTAATCAATGAATCATTATTTTAACATGTTTAAACCATATTTAAAAATTCATTTGATACTATTCATTCCAATAATTTAAACATTAGTGTGTTTAATAACATTTAAAATAATAATAATATTATTGTATTATCTTTCAGTATAACTCAAGGTTGTGTGCATAGAATGATTTCAGAGAATCCCATTGTTGTGTGTCGAATAAACTATCAATAAAAGAGTCCCTTTTAACATAAAATGGAAATTATATTCATAATTATTAACTGAAATATAAAATTATTATTATATAAATGTGGTATTCATTACATCCTTCACCCTTTTGGAAATTGCATCATTGCAATTTAAAAATTGGGGATGGAACCATCATTGAATGTCCAACATCTGAAAAATATTCAATAAAAATATCTCCTTAAAAATTATAAATATTAGTATTTAGGTCGCCCGAGATAACCAATACTAGGGTTCCATATATTATAACATTAATATAGATGATAAAACCAACCATCATGTTTTCATGGAGAGTGATTGAAAACATGATCAAGATAATGACAACTACCAACAAACCCATAAACATGTGATAAGATAAACTGTCTTTGATTCCCTAGTACAAAATTAAACACAGGACATTTATTGTTTTATGTTCCCTATCATAAATTTGTTGAATGTATTTATGATATTAACTAAGAACATAAGGAAATATACTTACATAACAAGTTGAGTTTAATCCTTTAATAAAATTTCTACCCCAAACTCAAATTTTCTAAAAATGATGTGTATTTAAGATAACATGATCACATATGATGTTCTAGAATAATCTTCTAGAGAATCACAAAATCCAAATAATATGAACTATATATTCCCCCTATCTTTAGATATTAACCCAAATGAAAATGTTTAGTACAATATCAGATAGTCCCCCGAAAGTGTAATCCTTTATTGAAATAAATACTACTCATAATCTCATAATTTATGAAAACAATACCCTAATATAAACAAAGCCAGTTCAATAAAAAAATTTCCTTAATATTCTTCAAAATAATCTAAACTATGTTTGAAACCCAATATTCTGAAGGATTGGATCCCATAGAATTCCATGAAAATTCTTATCATTTATCTCAAAATATCATCCACTACAATTAATATCATATACATAAAGTAAATAACCTAATCACATATTAACTATGATAGTTTTATCATTTCCATAAATAACCCAAATCGCTAAAAGTCCATAATAAAAATGTAGATTCATCCAAAATAGAATTTCAACAATAACTCCACAAATGAAAACCCGTAGTATAGTATTTTTCATAGGAATATATTGATACAAAAACAGATAAGGTCTTCCCAAATAACAATTATCACTATATAACTAAATGATTTTCTTATTGATAAATAATAAGTTCCTAAAATTAACTTATTATTTACCCATTAAATCATTTAATAATAAATAATAGGTCATACTAATCAGGGACATCACGTGGGCCTGATGAAGGCAATCCACCCTTGTCTCCCTTCAATTGTGGGTTGGATTCCACAACCTTACTGGACGTGATAGGTTATCAACCATATTACGGGTTCTCTTTTTTATAAAGAACAAAAATATCCATATGAATTTTTAACCTCAATTCTTTTCTTATAACTATCAATTTCATCCCAACTCATTAAGACCTCAATATCTTAATTCATGAAGTCATATATATATCCTCATTTTTTCATCTCCATATGAAAAAATAAAACAATACCCAATAGAATGAACGTCAAACCATGATCATGGTGTCCACTTGGTTTCATTATCATCATATTCACATAGGTAGAAGGTCCAAGTTCTACAACACCGATTAAGTGATCCTTCTAAATTATTTTGCTTCCATCATTGAAATAACACTTGTACAACTTGGATCATATTGTTGTTTTCAAAAAAAAAGTTTCAGAAAATAATCATGTACGACATATAATTTCAAAACATCTGATAAAAATTAGTTTTATAAAATAATTATACTATGTTTCAGTTGAACCGATGGATCATTGGTTCTTTTAAAATACCATAAATATGTGCCGAGAAAAAATATTTTAAAATAAATTATAAATAGGTTGCACAATGGAATCCATGTTAGAACCTTTTAAAAAATCATAATATGCATTAAAATATTTTTATAATGTAAAATATTTGAAAACTATTTGAAAATATTTACCATTCTTGAAAACATAATAATATTGAGAAAATATGATTTGATTAAATACAATCCATGATCCATGATGGTATTGAGGTATACTGGAGGTGTTTGATTTCTGAAACAACTACTTGAACGTGAGTTATATGCTAAATAATGTTTCACAAATATCTGAACATGAATTTTTAATAATTATGGAAAGCATGTCATAAAAAATATATAGGAATTTAGTTTGAGATCGTCCTTCTTCCTATTGTAACTGACTTTACCTGATCTGAAAATGAAATAAAACCAGGATTTATCTTTTAAATATAGAAATAGGATCTTACCCTATGTTTAACAAAAACTCCTAAACCCTAAAGTTATCTACAAATTTCCTATGATACCATGTATTAGGCCCCAACCATAAGCATTAAATAATTGTGAATTATTTTAATAATTCATATTGAAGATATTTTCATGTTTAGAGCATTAGTGAATTTGGTCATAACTTATAAATAACAAAATAAATATTACATGTAGACACATTTAATCAATATCTATTTTATCATAATACAAAAACACATAAAAATGAATTTAATACATTAAATTCAATATATATCATATATTTTCGATTAAATAGATATCCATAAAAGTGATATGAAAACACAATTATTCCCTTTTAAATTATGTTTCATAAAAACATATCCAAAATATTCAATTGGATTTTATTTCAATTTCTAATAATTTTTTAATCAATAAATCATCATGAAAACATGTTTCAAACTTATTTCTAAATTATGTAGATGCTATACATTCCCTCCATTCCAACATCTAGTTATTCATAAACTTTAAATATAATTATAATATTATGGTATTATCTTTCAGTATAACTCCATGTTGTGTTCTAAGTAGTAATTTAGAGAAGCCTGTTGCAGTGCATCCAGTACACTATCAGAAAAATAATGCCTTTTACATAAATGTTATAGAATATTCATAAGTATTAATATAATTAAAAAAGTAATATTATATAAATACTTGAGTTATTACAGTTATAAACTAGGTGAGAGGGGTTATTTCATTATACCTTATATCTCGAATATAATATTTCTCAAATTTGATCAGTGTAAGAGGGATAATATTATAGTTGTAGTATATTTTAGTTCAGTACATGTAAAATTTTTAATATATATAACTTCTAAACTAAAACACTAAAAATATCGTGTAATTTAGAGAGGATCCCTAGAATTGAAATATAATAAGATAATATTACCACATAATCAAATATTTAAAAAGGGTTTTTGTATTAAGGGATCAACATTCCATTCCCATAGAATCTCATAATCCATATTCAAAAGAATTGCCTACTTGGACCACAAATCTATACTCGGGTCGACATTTACAACATGACCTCAGACACAGGTCCTCATAAATTATATGTGGTTGACTAGTAGTGAGATTATTAGGTGGTACTATTGGGAGTATATATAATGATACCAACCTTAGTATCCAAGATCCAATGTTTTCTTTATTAAATTTTCATTATTCTGAATTAATCACATCTCAAAGGACCATATCTTTTTCTTGTCATGGTCAACATGATTAGTAAATTTTTTTCTTATTATATTTGTATATAGTGAAATAATGATAATATTTTATTGAATATAATTATTTAATCTATCATATTCTTAGATATCATTCATTATACACATCCTAGATTACAATAAATGGAAACCGAATAAGGGTGAGGTTCAATAGTTGGTAAGGGATATGTTCATTGAAACATATCATTAAACAACAAGTATAATCAATATGTAATAGTAAATAATTAAACAAATATTATATATAATATATTTTAATATAATGATTAGATAATGAATAATCAATATGGAGAGGTAAAAAATTGAAATTTTTTCCATTTAGTCAATAAACATAGAATGGAATGCATGAAGAGAAAATATAATTTTTAAAATCTCATGGATAATTAATAAAAAATTCATTCCAAATGAAATACTTATTTATTTGATATCATGTTGTTAAGATTTTGGAAATGTCTACTATTAATACTTTTCACAAGATAGTTTAAAATTGACTGGTCAATATAATGAATATACCAATTTAAATAAGGTATCCCACCGATTTATCTCATGTGCCTATTGATTCATCTAGGGAATATATATAAATAAGGACCACTCGTATATGAATGAAAACATCATTAATTTTATTTATAATAATCGATTAAATTCATGAATAATATCGCTTGTGAACATATATCCATATTGAGTAATGAATAAATTTGAATAGTAATATCCCCATTAAACATATGATATTAAATGTAAAATAGCAAATGACAAAATTTTATAAATTATACATAATAAATATATCCATGATAATTAATATAGATATTTATTGGAAATTTAATGTACAATGGTGTAAATACAGTGAATATTTCACAGAAGATTCAATAGTTACAAAAAAACCGGAAAGAGAGTTTCACTAATTTCCATGAATACAAATATTATTGACGATACAAATAAATGATAACTATACTATCAATACAAAATATCATATGTTTAAAATATGTACAAAAAATGGTCAATTACAATTATGGGTATATATACAAAAAAATTTAATTAAAAAAAATCCTAAGGAAAATACTATTTCTTATAAAAATTTTGTTTTAAAACAAAATTTAAAATAATTATTCCAAAAGTAATTTTACTTGAAAATAACCATCAAATGTTTTAACAGAGTCATTCAAATAGTGAGTGGTCATGATGGTGGGATTTATTTTATATGACCTACGCATTAAAAAAATCATTTCAAAATTTTATTAAAAGTGAAATGTTTGATGCTTGGAAAATTATATGATTACTTTATTCAATAAAATTATTAAAAAAATTAAATATAGGAAAAAATGAATTTAATAAATCATTTTAACAATTTAAAAAACATTTTTTATTCTTTTTATAAATCGATGTTCTTGAGGAAAAAGTGTTTTTGAACGAAAATAGAAGTGATATCATATTTTATTAATACAATTTTCAATAATTTTTGTTAAAAATGAAAAGAATATGATACTATTATTTGAAAAAAAAATGAATAACCATTTAAGAATAAAATTAAAAGTATTTATTAGATTATTATCAAATAATTTCCATCACAAAAAAACACATATAAAAATCCCTCATTAAAATTTGTTTGTGAAATAAACCCTTAATAGAGACATAATATTGAATGTATAATTAATTAATGAATCAATTATGTGTATAAAATTACAATCCACCGATCATTTAGATGTAAAACATAAAATATTAAAAATTCATTACTCGCATAATCACAGAATGTCCTGGACAATGAATATGTAATATAACCCAATGAAAAGAAACTGATTTATGAAATTATTTACCAGTAGGTAATTTTTATTTAATTTCACCTTAGATTATATAATTTAAATTAAAATAAAAAATACCAAGAGTAATGATGTTTTAATTATATTACATGAAAAAGGAAACTATATACGCCATATAAAATAAATTATGTGCATAAAATTACAACATATCTTAAAGACGTGTATTTGTAGATGATGTCCATTACATAATGATTTATTTAATTGAAATAAAATTAACCACGTTTATCATGGTTTATAATTTTGATTAACTTATAAAATGAAAATATTAATATTAATAATTTCATATATTATAATCTTGTAACAAATCATCACTTTTTTTATAAATAATCATTCCTTATTACTATAGCTTTGAGTAATTATTGCCTTGTTTTTTCATTTATGTTTTACTGTGACACTTGTATTTCTTGGTAAAATACTATTGTTAAATGAAATAAATAATGATATTAATGATATAAATATTTTTTTTTCATTATATAAAACATTATAATTATTATTGAATGTTCGACATGGATAATCAATCCCAACGCTTCATCGAGAATTTATGTCATTTGTATGCATGGGAGACGTAATCAATTCCATAACTAGTGATACGGTATAGAATTATGTGTTTTATTTATTTTATTGAATAAAAATAAAGTCCTATATATTATTTATATTCAAAAAATCTAACATTATGAAATTTCATTTAAATTATATGTGAAAAATGAATCACATTGCTTCGTGAGGTGGTTGTCCATCGTACACATGAGCGATGATGCCTTAATTTAATCAAAAAGAAAAAGAAGCATTTATGTGTGATATTATAGATAAATAACTATAATAATATAATATATATATATACCCTGTCATTAAATACAATTGTAATATGCATTGATGGAAAATGAGTTACATCAGTTTGCGAAGAAGTAGTCTGCCGAACACGTGTTCAATGACTTCATTTCCAAATTGATAGTTGTGAAGATGATAATTTTTATTTCACTAAATAATAACATATCATTATATGGGATTTATTGGTGTTATTATAATATCATTATTGAATATATTTTTTTGATGAATAAGAAAATATTAAATAAAAATGATTAACTAAAAAACTGCATCTTCTTTAGAAAACCTATAAATGTTTGCAACAAAATTATTCCAAAAATGGATTTATTATAAATAAAAAGGTAAATAAGACAGTTTTTGTGATTAATGAAGTGATATTGTATATTATTAGTGTATCCAAATGTAATTATTGTTTTATAGAGTGGATTAGGGGGTGTGTCCTTTTAGAAGATGGTGTGAGGATACATATGGAATTTTTTAAAAGAATCAATTTGACCCACATTTTTATCCTAAAAAGCCTCAAAAAAGTAATTATATAAAATTCTAAGTCATAATGTGTAAATAATTATTTAAAATCAATTTTTTACATATATATAGGTCATTTTAATCTTTATCTTTTTTATTTTAACTAATGGTATGTCAGTTTTTATCTTGACAGAAAATATTAATTTTTAATGATTTTATAATTACTAATGATACGAAATTAATTTTATCTAATTAGATTACATACAATATTCTAATTAAAAATATGGAATCAATTTTATTAATTTCAATTAATATTATTGGAAGAATCAAAATTTTATTTATACCCACAATTGTGATGAAAATATGGTTTCCTTTGAGACAACTCTCACGACTATAAAATGTTTTAATACAAATAATCATAATGTAATTCATTATAAAGACATATATAAGTAAAATAGTTATAAAGTTGAAATTATTTTACTCTAAAATAACTTTAAAATATAATTTAAAATTTATAATAAGTTAAAAGAAATGTCAATTTTCAATAAAAACCTCTATTATTCATTATTGATCGAAAAGTGTACCATTTCAGAAAAACAGTAAAAAAATAAACCATAATATAAAAATATATTATTAGTTAAATAATTAATTCAATAATTTTTTTTAAACTATTAAAAATTAATTGTAATTTCTTATGTGTAATGAAATATAATACAATATTTATTAAAATATATATGTTTACAGAAAACATTTATTTTATTCACATGTTTTTTATTTTATTATTAAATATAAATAAATTACTATTTATTATACATATAATTTCATTAATTATTAATTACATTGATATGCCCACCAATAGAATTTATAGATTATAATGGTTTTTTATTGTGTCATTACATTAGAACCCAACATGAGTTTGGTGTAAGATTTCAATGAAATTTAATTTAATGAAATATATTTTTGGGGTTGTTTAATATTCATGTTACATATCACAATTGATATCTATCCTATATTTATAAAAATAAAATATTTTTGTGTTAATTTCTCTACACATTTAATAAAAATTATCCTCACAATATAATATCATCATCTGAAGTAAAATGATTTATATTTGAATTTATTTTGAAAACACAAATAATAGAATGATTTAAACAAAATACCCTCTTGAAATGGGGATAGTGAAATTTTAATGGTAATATTGATTTAAAAATTACTCGGAATCCTTATATAAGAGAATATTTGGGATTTTCATATAAGGAAACCTAAGAAAAGATTAATTCCAAAACAATTATGGGTGATGATAGAGGTCATTAATCATTATAATGTGGATAACCAATAGAATGCCAATGACAAAAAAAACCATAATTTTATTATTGGTCAAAATAATATTAATTCATCAAATGTGAAGGTATTATTATACTTTTTTTCATTGTGACTTGATTAATTTTTATTAATTTATTTAATATCTTAGAATATATGAAAATATTGTTACATGATGTTTTAATATTTCATGAGAATAATATCATCATCTTCTTCTATTATTTTCAATTTCCACGTGATATTTTTCTTCAATAAATGATTGTTCAAAAGTTAATTTTAATACCTAATGCACTGAAATATTCGTTATTAGATCACATGATCCTAAAAAGTATTACAATTATATCTACCCAATTAAAAATATTTTCTAAAATAAATATTAGTTGAAGAAGTTTTTAATTAATCTATAAAACTCAATAACAACATCACTAGTTCTTAATTAATATATATTCATTAAATAATATATGTTAAAAAAATACATTTTATCCTAAAAATCACATAGTCTAATAGTAACATATAAACCCATTATCATAATTACTTTGTGGTTTCAATAACCAAAGATATCACTGAATGAAATAGGTTATCACCTATCATGTGGGTTTGGATGTTTTGAAAACTATATGAATATTATTCCTATAGTTTTTAAAAATTTAAATTAACAATAATTACTATAACATAAGATAAGATAATATTTAAAGGTAACCTATAACATTAATGTCAATACAAAAAAAAGGTAATGTCATTCATCCTCAGATATCTTTTTAATATATTAAACTAATGGGATTTATTTCAATGATAGTTTTCCCAAATATTAATAATCATGTTATATTCTGACCCCAAAATTATTGCATGGGGATTTTAATAAATTTCACTTAAAAAATATTTCAATTATAATCCTATTATGGTATCCACAACTCTTAAATTAATAAATATTTATATTCAACTAATATTTATTATAATCCAAAGATGTTTCATGATTCATATTACTAATGTACTATAGGATGAAAAATATTTATAAAATTTAATTCATGAATCCAAATAGATAAATACCTAATCTATTTTACATCAATATAGGTCCTTTCATAGTCTTCATGTATTACATTATAATAGGTCATTAAATTAGACAATTCCTAGGTTACCAATATTTAGGACAATGAATAATGAATAAATCCCAATAATGACATTTATTTTTTTCATCAAACACTTCATATTTCCCTGAATATTCATTATATTATACCATTCGTCTTTCCACACTGAAACAAATCTACCATTACTTGAGCACATTTATGGGTCTCCCATTCCACATTTTTTACATGATTCAATTCTATCCTCGTTCCACTATGGTTTACAACACTTGATCTCTTTGCGAACTCCAACCTTCTATTATTTGGTGAGTTTGAATGTTTTAAAAAATATATGTTGTTAATTATATTTTTTGATAACATATTTTTCACGACCCCTCCCACCAATGATGCCCCTCCCGAGCTGGTAATAATGAAAGAGTGATAATGATACCTGATTCCCGCATCCAGTAGGCCCTAGGGTGGTGACTAGCACCAAGGGTATGAGTTTTCCCAAATATGGTAGGCATTACCCTTTTTATTATTTATGATCGGGAAATAGGACAAGTCAAACACCAAAAAGGAATAGAACAAGTGTATAGAAATAAACCCAAACCAATCCCATATGCATGTTTAAATAGTTCTGAAACAAGGTACAAGTACAAGAAAGCTCAAAAGTACAATACCAATGTAAACAAGTGTATAGAAACTGCAACAACTCCAACTGTCCTGACTATTAGGGCCCCGCACGGCCCTGGTAGTCCTCCTGGAAACTAGAAAGTAAACGTAGGGTGAACATACAAGTATACTCAGTAGGGAAACCTAAAGCTCTCATGAAAAAGTGGAGAGACATCCGAATGTCCTGTGAGAACAATAGAAGAAACCTAACAAGGAAATCTATCCATCCAACCTCACCAGCCACACTCACCAAAAACACAACCAAAATAGGTAGTAGTAGTATATAAGAACAAGAGTATTGGGTACCCCGCACCATTTCCCTTTAGTTAGCTGCTCTTCCTAACGGAAAACGTCCTGACGCTGCCACACTCTCCCCGCCTGCACAAACTTGAGCCTCACAACCGTGTATCCCACCCGCACACACCTGGGCCTCAAAACCACATATCCCCCCCCCCCCCCCCCCCCGCACACACCAGGATCACAAAAACGTATCCCGCAATCACACACCTGGGCCTCATCCTGAAGATTTTTGGGAAACAATAAAACCTGCCCAAAGATTCTTAGGCTAAAACCACTCCAATCAAATCCTACCCAATGAGTCTTGGTTGTAAGGTCTCCTCAAGCCGTCACAGCCTAGGGAAGGAGCAGGAAGGAGCTAGTAACTATGGGGGAAACACCCTCTCCCATGAAATGGGAGTATTCGATACTAAGTGCTCAACATGGGTGGGGTGTGATAAAACACAAAGAAAGAGATATATATATATATACCAAACACTCGGCCCAACCTATGGCTTCTAAGCACAGAACTGATCATGTGCCTCAGTACTTCTACTATGAAGCATGCATACCAAAAACAACCACAACCCCATTTAAGTGTTCATATTTAAACAAAATCAGTTTATTAGTTCCTTATCTACAGGGAAACTATCCACAACCAACCTCATCAATCGTTCGTAAAGCATATCCTTGCCATTCACACAACAAGTTAGGAAAACACAAGCAAAAAAACAAGTCCCTTCTCATTAACCAACCAACCACATTGATTATTATTCCCTTTCCATTACCATGCCCCACTATTCACTAACTCTTCCACTTTGTATTTATTAATTACAACCCATAGTTCGTTCACATTCATGCACATCCCTGAAACCCTGCTGCCAACCACCATAACCACAATCACACTGAAACACATACATAAAAATCCCTTTAATACCATTTATCACTACCCCAATGCCCATCACCAACATATCATTCACACCAACTGACAACCAAGACAATTGTAGCCCCGCTGCTCACCCTATCCAAAACACCCCACAAAACACCCCCCATCACATGCCACATATCCAAGCCAACACCTACATGTTCATTATTCTATTTTTTTCAACCTGGGGGATCACACAAGGGTTCCATATTTTCATTTAATCATCCATCATTACATGATTAACCAATTTCCACATTCAACGATGTTTCCATCCACAAAAATGGTCTAGAAAGATAGGTAATCATTTAATTGTGCAAGAAAAGGCCCCCAACGACTGTGATTTTCAGTAGGAATAAGCCTATTCAATTCACAACATAATATCATAGGATATAAAGATAAACATAAAAACTTCCCCATCCCATTATATAAGATAGTTATTATCTTTATTAAACCGGTTCAAATGTGTTTCACGTAAACAAGAGGACACCCACCCCACATGATGCACAATTTAGAGAGACGACGGTAAGATCCCTACCTCAACATGTTTTGATCACAACGCTCCCCCAGATCAACTTTAGAAGATGTCTGTTGGCGTCTGTCGCTTCTATCGAGTCAGGAAAAACCTCCTCTGGTGTAAGTTGGAAAGTAAAGGTCTAAGGAAAGACAATGAATCCAAGCTCATACATTCTGACTCATCGTTACGATCCCGTGGCCGCGGACAGATCGTAAATCAGAGATCAGATGAAGAAGTTATGGAAGAAAATGATCCTTCGAGTCTCTTGGGAGAGCTCTGCTCTGAGGAATGGGGAGGAGACAGGTGAGATGAAAAGGATGAGGGGACCGCTCCTTTTATAGGTGAGAAAAACAAAATTAAACAGCATGTACTTTATGGTACACAATGTATACTTGGCCATTTCACACGGTCACCACGCGGCTTCCAACACGGCCTTCAACGCGGCACGCAGACGTTGACTGGTCAACACACGGCTTGAGGGTAACGCATACGCGGGGAGGGACTACACGGTGTGTAGTATTAGGTACATGGCGTGTACCCATTTATTTCACACGGAAAGGACACAGATCCGACAAGGCACACGGCCATTGACTGGCCAACACACGGTTTGAGGGTAACACATACGCGGGGAGGGACTACACGACATGTATTACATGGTACATGGCATGAACCCATTTATTTCACACGGAGAGGACACAGCCTTCAACATGGGGTATACCCGGTGGGGGGGTACTAGGCATGTTGTTTCAAAATTCTGAAAAGTGTGGGAAAAGACCATTTTACCCTTCAGAACACATCATGACCTTATTTTTTACAATGGAATGGGCCAAAGAGGTCCGGACCATTACATAAAATAACTCTTAAAACATTATCATCCCTATGAATTCAAAATCCAACATAGAGTAACCCAAAAAGATACCTCTTAGTGTTTTTGTTATAATAGGAACCCAACCAACAACACTAATCATATGTGTTAGGAATTACTTATCCTATGTCGAGATATTATCCGCTTTAGGAGGCACAGACTCTCCTGCATGGGTTTAATCACATAATTATTAATGTGTCTCGATTATGAATTGTGTCATCCCACATTCATACATTATGAATTTTCAACTTGCACTACCCCCATCACCACACAACCAACCCACTGCCCGAACATGTGGTTTGGGGAAATTCCATCTCCTATGTTGAGATATTATCGGCTTTTGGCAGCACTGACTCGCCCGCACAGGTTCAATCGCATCCGCATTAATGTGTCTTGATTAAGGGTCAGGTTTTTATCTTTCCCCACACATCAGTACATGTTACACACTTCTAGAGAACAAGGAAACAAAAGGCCTCATAACCGACATGCCAAGAATTCCATATATCAAAGGTATATACTATAACATCAACACAAAGCTCAGAAGAACAAAGGAAAACACAAGTCAAAACAACTCCGGGTATTGAGCGTGCATTTGGGCCTCCCACTCTAACCTAATCTCCTCAAGGATTCTATTCCTACACAACACATGGACCAAGGGAATGGTTCATCCACAGAGCACCTTCTCTTTGCGATCCTCGGTTATGACTGGTCGTTCCATGATGGTCCCATCATCTAGCATATCTATCTCTCCCTAGTCGATAACGTGAGAGTGTTCATGTAAGTATTGACGTATCTGGGAGACCTGGAAGACATCATGAACCTTCTCCAACTGAGGTGGAAGGGCTAGCTGGTTTGCCACCTCTCTGACTCTCCACAACACCTCAAAAGGTATGATGAACCTAGGTTATAGCTTGATCCCTTTCCAAAACCTATGTTTCCCCTGTCGAGGGGAAACCTTAAAAAACACATGATCTCCCACCTCGAACTCCAAGGGCCTCCTCCGACGATCAGCATAAGATTTCTGTCTGGCCTGAGCCGCTTTCATCCCCTCACGTATAAGCTGGACTTTCTCTGTGGTCCTCTGCACTACCTCTGGCCCAAGAGCACCTATCTCACCAACCTCTGCCTAGAAAACGGTTGAACGACATGGTATTCCATACAATTCCTCAAACGGTGCCATTCCGATAGTAGAGTGGAAGCTGTTGTTTTAGGCAAACTCTACTAAATGAATGTGTCATACCCATGATCCTCCGAAATCCAGAACGCGTGATCGCAGCATGTCCTCCAATGTCTGGATTGTCCGCTCTGTCTGCCCATCGTTCTAAGGGTAGATATCAGTGATAATGCGTAACTAGGTGCCAAAAACATGCTGTAACCCCCTCCCGACTCGTGAGGTAAACCGAGTATCCCGATCGGAGACTATTTTCTTCGGAACTCCATGAAAACACACCACCTCGTCTACGTACCTCTGTTCTAAGGTACTCACTGGGCACGACTCCTCAATTGCTAAGAAGTGAGATGATTTCATTAGTCAATCCACCACTACCCAGAGAGCATCATGACCACCCTGAGGTCTGGGTTGTCTTGTAACGAAGTCCATTGAAATGTCATCCCACTTCCACTCGGGGACATCTAAAGGATGAAACAAACCACTAGGAACACAGTGTTCAGCCTTCACTTGCTGACACCCTAGGCATTTAGCCAGAAACTCTGCTACTGGCCATTACACCCCGGGCCACCAAAACTGTCCCCTTAGGCTTCTGTACATATTTGAAACTCTTGGATGTACCGCCAATTATTATCTATAAAACTCACGGAGAACTCCCTCTCGCATCGCCTCCGGAACAAACAACCTTCCATGGAAATGCATCCGATGTCAGCTATCCTCTGAACATCCTTCTAGAGCATTTCCCTAATCGACACGATCCTGCATCACTTCTTCCCAAGAGTCCCCCCACTGAGACTCTTCCACTAGCTGCAATAAGGAGGACTGCACTGTCATCTGAAACAAATAGCCTCTAACACCTTCTTCCCTTGTATCCAAGTGCAAGGCGGCCAAATCTCCCATCGCTTTCCAAGCATCAGTGGATTCTCGAACCACTTCCGTATGCGACTTCCTGCTAAGGGCATCATCCACAACATTTCCCTTACCTTCAGTATAAGAGATCTCGAAGTCATAGTCTTGGAGGAACATGACCCATCTCCACTGCCGTTAGTTCAGGTCACACTGAGAGAAGATATAATGCAGGCTCTTGTGATCTGAGAAGACCACAAAGTGCTCCCCAAAGAGGTAATGTCGCCGCAACATCTGTGTCAACACTACTGCTGCAATATCTAGGTCATGGGTGGCGTAGTTACGTTCATGAGGGCGTAACTTCCTAGACCCATAACAGATCACTCCCCTATTCTATATCAGCACGCAAACCAGACCAAGGCCAGAAGCATCACAAAACACCTCATACAAAAACCCATCCTCTGGAAACCTGAGTAAGGGAGCACTGACCAGTTTCTCCTTCAGATAGTCGAAAGCTTTCTGGAACTTCTTGCTCCATAGGAA
The DNA here is from genome assembly GCA_963277665.1 of Viscum album. Lineage (NCBI taxonomy): Eukaryota > Viridiplantae > Streptophyta > Magnoliopsida > Santalales > Viscaceae > Viscum > Viscum album. The sequence continues at coordinate 607,442,075 of OY728122.1, forward strand.
GACCTAGTTCTTCCTATTCAAAGCTGTCAATGGAAAGGCAACTCAAGAGAAGTCCGAAAAGAACCTCTGATAGTAAACTTCTAACCCCCGAAAACAAAGAACTTCTGCCACGCTCTTAGGTGCTGCCCAAGAAACAACTGCATCCACCTTCGACAAGTCCATTGACACTCTATGCTGAGACACCATGTTCCCAAGGAAGTCTAATTCTTGTGACAAGAACTTGAACTTTGACAATTTCCCATAAAGCTGGTGGTGTCGAAGGACATCTAATACTTCCCTAATATTCTCAACGTACTCCACCTCTGATAATGAGTAGATCAGGATGTCATCAATAAACACAACGACGAACTAGTCCAGAAACTCTCAGAAGACAATGTTCATAAGTTCCATGAACACAGCCGGAGCATTCCTAACTCCAAACGGCATCACTTTAAACTCGAAGTGCACATACATGCACCTGAAATACATCATCAAGATGTCTCTGTCCTTCACCCTCAGCTGATGATATCCAGATTGTAGATCAATATTAGAAAACCAATCTTCTCCCCTCAGTTGGTCGAAGAGATCATCTATCCTTAGAAGGGGGTAACAGTTCTTGAACATTACCTGGTTCATCTTTCAGTAGTAAATGAATAGCCTGAGACCACCATCTGCCTTCTTCACGAAAAAAACTATAGCACCCCATGGCGATACACTGGGTCGAACAAAACCCTTCTCCATCAGATCGTCAATCTGAATCCGCAACTCCCGCAACTCTGAATGTTCAATCTTATAACGACACTACTACAACATGTGCCTTTATCAGCGCTAAAAACCAGCATTAACAGCGCTAGAAAAGCGCTGTTAATTTCGGCGTAGATAAAGGGGGGGGGGGGGGTCCCCTATATCAGCGCTTCTCGGAGCGCTGATAAAGGGGTCCTTTATCATCACGTGGTGGAGCGCTGATAAAGGTCAACTATATCAACGCTTCTCGGAGTGCTGATATAGGGTGCCTTTATCAGCGCTCCTCTAGCGCTGTTAAAGGTGTCCTTTATCAGCGCTTCAAAAGCGCTGATAAAGGCCTCAACGCCTACACCTAAAAAATAGTACCTTTACACCTTCACACCAGAATACCTGCACAAAGTAGCACATGCACACCTACACACCATAGCACCTGCACCCAATATTTTGACTGACAACAGTATATACATTTACTTAACATCATGAATACAAAAAAACGCATTGCTATATACATTTCAAACATTGTTTTACATGGTTACATTTACAATTATTCAACAACAGTTATAAACATTCATGTTTCATCCTTTGATATCCGTGATCCACCCTCGATGGTATTTGTTGCCGAACCAAGCATCCGAACACAAGGAAAAAAATTCACCTATATAAGAAAACAAATATTATGTTAGTAATGCAATAATGAAAGAAATTAAAACAGTAATATGAAAGAATACATTCATATGGAAATTTGAAACTAAAATATTAAATTTTAAACTCAAAAGTTTTCATTTTCATAACAATGAAAGGGAATAATGTAAAATCAATATTTTTTTGATTGATTTATCTCATTTAATAAATACTTATTCTTTATCTAATGAAATGGTTTACCGGTCACACCGTGCATCGGATTGAGGTGCGGTCGATTCTTACACATCCCAAATGACTCATGGATCGTTGTCCTAATGTATCAAAACAATCCAAAGGCGTTTTCTCCGTTTGGCGTATGTCATTGATGTTGTTTTCCAAAGTTTTGTCATTTTCAAACTGATATCAGAAAATTTTAGCCATACCGGTCACACCGTGCGTCGGATTGAGGTTCGGTCGATTATTACAAGTCAAAAATGACTCTTGGATCATTTTCCTAAAGTATCAAAACAATCCGAAGGTGTTTTCTCGGTTTGGCGTATGTCATTGGTGTTGTTTTCCAAAGTTCATGTCATTTTCAAACTGATATCAGACAATTTTAGCCATACCGGTCACACCTTGCGTCAGATTGAGGTGCGGTCGATTCGTACGCATCAGAAATGACTCACGGATCGTTTTCCTAAAGTATCAAAACAATCCGAACGCGTTTTCTCAGTTTGGCGTATGTCATTGGTGTTGTTTTCTAAAGTTTATCTCATTTTCAAACTGATATCAGACAGTTTTAGCCATACCGGTCACACCGTGCGTCGGATTGAGGTGCGATCGATTCATAAACGTCACAAATGACTCGTGGATCGTTTTCCTAAAGTATCAAAATAATCTGAAGGCGTTTTCTCAGTTTGGCTTATGTCATTGGTGTTGTTTTCCAACGTTTATCTTAATTGGAAACTGATATCAGACACTTTTAGCCATACCGGTCACACCGTGCATCGGATTGAGGTGCGATCGATTCATACGCATCACAAATGACTATTGGATCGTTGTACTAATGTATCAAGACAATCCAAAGGCGTTTCCTCAGTTTGGCGTATGTCATTGGTGTTGTTTTCCAATGTTTAGTCATTTCAAACTGATATCAGACAATTTTAGCCATACCGGTCACACCGTGCGTCAGATTGAGTTGCGGTCAATTCGTACGCGTCACAAATGACATGTGGATCGTTTTCCTAAAGTATCAAAACAATCCGAAGTCTTTTTCTCGGTTTAGTGTATGTCATTGGTGTTGTTTTCCAAAGATTATGTCATTTTAAAACTGATATCAGACAATTTTAGCCATACCGGTCACACCGTGCGTCGGATTGAGGTGCGGTCGTTTCGTACGCATCACAAATGACTCGTGGATTGTTTTCCTAATGTATAAAAACAATCCGAATGCGTTTGCTCGGTTTGGCGTATGTCATTAGTGTTGTTTTCCAAATTTTATCTAATTTTCAAACTGATATCAGACACTTTTAGCCATACCGGTCACACCGTGCGTCAGATTGAGGTGTGATTGATTTGTACACGTCAAAAATGACTCGTGGATCGTTGTCCTAAAGTATCAAAACAATCCGAAGGAATTTTCTCAGTTTGGCGTATGTCATTGGTGTTGTTTTCCAAAGTTTATCTCAATTTGAAACTGATATCAGAAACTTTTATCCATACCAGTCACACCGTGCGTCAGATTGAGGTGAGGTCGATTTGTACACATCACAAATGACTCATGGATCGTTTTCCTAATGTATCAAAACAATCCGAAGGCATTTTATCGGTTTGGTGTATGTCATTGCTGTTGTTTTCAAAAGTTTGTGTCATTTTGAAACTGATATCAGACAATTTTAGCCATACCGGTCACACCGTGCATCGGATTGGGGTGTGGTCGATTCATACGTGTCAAAAATGAATCGTGGATCGTTTTCCTAAAGTATCAAAACAATCCGAAGTCGTTTTCTCGGTTTAGCGTATTTCATTGGTGTTATTTTCCAATGTTCATGTCATTTTCAAACTGATATCAGACAATTTTAGCCATACCGGTCACACCGTGCGTCAGATTGAGGTGCGGTCAATTCGTACGTGTCACAAATGACTCGTTGATCGTTGTCCTAATGTATCAAAACAATCCGAACGCGTTTGCTCGGTTTGGAGTATGTCATTGGTGTTGTTTTCCAAAGTTTATCTCATTTTCAAACTGATATCAGACACTTTTAGCCATACCGGTCACACCGTGCGTCGGATTGAGGTGCGGTCGATTCTTACATGTCAAAAATGACTTGTGGATCGTTGTCCTAAAGTATCAAAACAATCCGAAGGTGTTTTCTCGGTTTGGCGTATGTCATTGGTGTTGTTTTCCAAAGTGTATCTCAATTTGAAACTCATATCAGACACTTTTAGCCATACCAGTCACACCGTGCGTCGGATTGAGGTGTGGTCGATTTGTATGCATAAGAAATGACTCGTGGATCGTTGTCCTAAAGTATCAAAACAATCTGAAGGAATTTTCTCGGTTTGGCGTATATCATTGGTGTTGTTTTCCAAAGATTATGTCATTTTCAAACTAAGTAGTAGGAATTCACTAATCTAAGGATATGAAACATAAGAAAGGGATATCATATCTGCTCAATAAGTGTAAAGGGAGATATCAATGACCATATAAAGATAACATAAGTATTAGGAATTCACCGTCATTGTCCTATTTGTTTACATTCTTCGATCATGTACACTGCCCATTCGTTTCTAAAGACATTTATATCGTCTTCTGAATAGGAGTTTTTCCGATAGTTATAGTAGTACTGAAATAATATAAATAAACAAAGTATTAATAATTATTTTAAATAAAGTAGTAATTATTTTCAAAAATAACTCTTCAGGGATGCTAGTTTGTCCATGAAATATGATCTCTTTCATAAATTTACAAACATAATAACCGCAATCCTTGTCATTTGTTTGTTTCGAACACATCAGAAACATTGAGAAAAATAAGTAATTTGTTTTGATATGTATTTGGATAGTGAAATATAATTATATATACCCAAGTAATTCTCCATTTTTAGATCTTGTGGGCATTGTCGTCCTTACGCCCTGGATTCATTCCAGCCTTTAGACGATATTCATACACCGCCCTATCATAACAAAATCCTCATTAAAAGATAATATAAATTATATAACTAGATATTTAGTTCTAAAATTTTGGATCTAGTGTATTACAAATTGACAATCGCCATCATGTGTGGTCGGTTAGTTGGATATCCATGCAGTGAATCCTGAAAATAAATCTTTGGAGTATCCAAATTGACTGCAATGATCATCCAATGTTCCCTAAAAACACAAAAAGAAATAAGTACTGATAGAAATAAAAATATAATTTATATGATCAAAATGTAGATTTTTAACCTTGCATCGTTGGTATTTAAAATAGCCTGTCAGTCGTAATTCTTCTTTGAAACGTTCTGAGCAGATTTGACAACAATTCAGCCTGATAATTAGAATCTATTTCTGTTCGTTGTGTAGAAATGGTGTGAGGACTAACGAGTCCAAATTTGTATTCATGGGAAAATCCCTTCAACTGTTTTTCATATATACACCTGTGAAAAATATGAGATGTATTTATCCATAATTATCAAATTATATCAGCTTCTGTAAAATCAAATCATGAAAACATACCTCATGTATACATTTATAACTGAGGCGCCTAGCCAGTTGTATGTGATGATCTCAGAAACAGTGTCTGCACTAACGAAATCCATTGTTTCCTCTTCGTAAATATCTTTTTCACAAACAATTGTATGATTCTTTCCATCATTCATTTTAGTATCCACATGAGCTTGCAATGATATTAAATGTGGATATAGAACGGGTGGGGTGAACGTGCTCTCAGTAGATCGTTTTGATCGGTTGGTTGATCCAATCTTGGAGCCACTCTTTCGTTTTAGCTTCTCCATTTTATCCTTCTGTAATAACATTCATCGGTTCAGCCATTTTCTAATTTAATGTTAAAGGTTCTGCTTGAAAAATGAACTGGAAATGAATACCTCCTGCTCGACGTGTTTTTTTACAAGATTCGACGGCCATGCAACGAATGTTCCAATAGCTTTTTCTAGCGTATGAATGTCATCATCGTCATTTGGCACGGGTAGCTCGGCGCTCGGCTCATGAGCTACGTTAATCTATTAAAATACATAAAAAAATTTTGTAAATAAAAAGTGAATTATCCAATGAATATCCCCTGGGAGTGTCAAACTAGGTGTGTAGTTGTCCTGTTGTCCTATACTATGTAATTATAAAGTTAGACATGGTGTGTGTTTTTCATATTTATTACCCCTAAGGATGTATGTGGCCGAATCACATCCACATGTTGAATCTCTATATGGATGCATTTCCAAGAAAACCCCAATAATCAATACAAAACCAACATTTTAGGATGTCTTTTTATAATTATCATCATTGCCTATAATAAATTTATATTCTATTGTAATTGTTTTTCCAAATATAAAACCCATGGTTTTTACTAAAATTACCCTAATACTAACCATAATGACCCCAACCCCATTAAATTATATTTAGTGTCTACTTTATTAGAATTTCTAAATATATAAATAATTTCATCCTAGAGGACTGAAAAGTTTAGTTGTTAGGGTAAAATTGATACATATATGATGCAAATATTACATGTGATAAAAAAACATTTCATTATCTATTTATAATATATATATTCCATCTATAATATTCTTAAATATCATTCATATTTCAATTTCCAGATTCATATAAAGGGGTACAAAATAAGGATGAAATCAAATGTTCATTAAGGGTTTAGTACAAAAGAATATATCATGAATCAATATGAACAATCATCAAATAATGGTAAATAATTTTATAGACATCCAATTTAATATTATGATTATCATGATTACATAATTTATAAAAAATAAGTTAAGGTAAATAATAGATAATAGAGTAAATTTAATATGAATACTATGAATTAAATGAGTATGGTGATAATATATTTTCCATATTTTCATGGATAATATAAATTGAATTCTTACTGAATTAAATGACTAATTATTATACATCATGATCTAGGGAACCATTATAAATATATTATCATGTCTATTCACAATACTGTTTAAAACTGATGGGTAGAAACACAGTTGGAACCAATTTAACTATTGGTAGCCAAAAGATTCATTTCATGAGATCACTAATGCATCAATGATATATCTATAACCTGGCCCTACACAAATTTGTATCTCTAAATAATTTCTTATTTATCTAATAATTGTTTTAATTCTTGAATAATCGTCCATATCAAAAATAAATTGTATCGAGAAAGGAATAAAAATTAAAAATAATTTCCTATTTCAACCATATAATATTATAAGAATAATACTTTATATATAAATAATAATCAATTTAGTTAATTAATATATTCCTGAAAATGATATGGATATTTAGGGTAAATGTGATTACCAATAGTGATATGAAATTTAATATTAAATGAGAAATATAATGATTAGAAAAATTATTCATGAAAGAGAATTTCGAAACCTTACATTGGAAAATTGAATATAATATATCCAGTGAAATAATACAGATATTATTCATATATAATATATTTATTTTATCATAATTATTATAAATAATTTATTCCATTGATGAGTAGAATTAAAATAAGAACATTCTTTTGGAAAACAACCATTTCACCATAAAAATATTTTTTAAAATATACTAACGGATCAAAAAGTATTTTTAAAATAATTTTCAATGAAATTAACCAATGGAACATATAAATTACTCATTATAAAATTGATTTATTATAATTTCTAGATATTCTGTATATATGATAAATTATAAAAAAATATTCATTTAACATTTTTACAAAAAGAAAAATAATAATTTTTAGAAAACAACATGATTATTGCTAATTACGTTTAAAAAAATGTGATATATAGTTAAAATTATCATTAGTAAATCATTTTGACAGTTTTCATATAGGTTTTTAAAACTACTTTAGACTATATGGTATTTGAAGAATTCTAATCTTCCACTGATGGGTGTAATGATGCCATGTTTTATTTGAAAAATATTCTCAATAATTTTATATTCCAAAGAAGGGATTTCAGTATTATAACATGAAAAAATCATTATTAAATATATGAGAATTAAATCAATAGGGTTTATTAGAGAATGATTAAATAATTTAATTCAATATAAAATCAAGAATAAATAACACCAATCAAAATGAGATTGTGTAATAAACTCGTATAACGATCATGTCATTGATGTGACAAATAATTAAGGAATAAATTATGTTAATCATATGTAAAAAAACATAAAATATGATAAAATTAAAATATTATACAAATTTATTTACACAAATAGTCATATAATGTAAATAGAACTAAAGATGTAATATAACATAATGAATTTTTTTATATTTAATTCATTAACACATGGTAATTTTCAATTACATTATCCTTAAATGAAATAATTCATATAAAAATATAAAGTATCATGAAAAATAATGTTTTATTGATATTTCCTGAAAATGTTTTGTATATACACAATATAAAAGAAATTAGTTGCCTAAAATTTCAATATTCCTCAATAAAGTTAAATTGGGATGAAGTCACTAACCCCACAATTTATTTTAGTTGAATACAAATTAACCACTTTTATAGTGATTTTAAACCAATTATAAACTTAATAAAATACTAATATTTATAATATTCTATATGATACTCTTCTTATCGTCTAATAATTAACAATCAATCATTACTACTATTATCTTGAGTAATAATTTCCTTGTTTTCTCATGAATTTTTTACTGTGAAATTTCTATTTTTTATTAATATTTTATATTTAAATAATTAAAAAAATAATATTACAGTTATAAATATTTATTTTTAAATATATAAAATTTTATAATAATTATTTAAATTTATTCACTGATAACTCATCACATCGCCTCATTGAGATGGTATGCCATACATACAAACAGACGACATTAGTATTTCCTTAATGGGTGGTAAGGAAAGAAAATTGGACGTATTTTATTTATTCATTTATAAATGTAATGTCATATATATCACTTATTTTAATTAAAATTTATCCATATTGAATTTTAAGTAGTGTTTAAGCTAAAACAAATCATATAACTTGTGAAGCGGTAATCCACTGTACAAACATGATACATTATTTCAATATAAACATCATAGAACCTAAGAAGGTATATGTGATATATATAATAAGAAGTAATAATATCCTAAATATTATATCTATACATTAAATCCATCATTATATACACTAATGTGATGCGTTGATCGAAAATGAGTTATATCAGTTCGTGAAATGGTAGTCTACCACACACAGGATCGATGATTTCATTTCCATTTTGATAGAGGGGAGATTGATAATTTTAGGATATTAATGCAATTACATATTATTATACGATATAATTTTTTTTATTGTTCTATAATTATTAATTAATATTTAATTGAGTTTTATGAATAAATAAATCATAAATGATTGTTCAATAACGTTTCCTCTAATTTAGTAGTCATGTTTTTGTTTGAACCAAAAGACATAATAGAATGGATTTATTATTAAAATGTATATATGTTATTTGGAGGGGATTAAGTAATTTATTTTTCCATTTATTTTACAAACCAAATGGATTTGGACATTTTAATAGTGGAAGAGAGTAGGTGGCATTTATAAGTGTGGGAGAGGACACACATGTAGTTTTTTTAAAGAGTAAGTTACACCCATGTTTATATCTTTACAAAATCCTCAATAATGGGTAATCATAAACCCTTTTGATAAATAATAGAGAAATATGATGATTAAATGGATGTTGGAAATTTTTTATGGTTATTTTAATCGAAATATTTTTATTTTAATCCCATGATAAATTAGTTTTTACCTAAACATTGATAATAATTATTTAATTCATTTACTATTAATAATGGTTAAAAATTATGATAAACTTATTAGATAATATAAATAATCATTATTCTAAATATATAATCCATTTTTCCATATTCAATTCAAATATGTGGTAAAATATATTTTAAAAGTGCTTCTTATAGACTAGATGAAAAAGCGGGGTTCCAAATAGAAAATTCCCATAAGCATTGAACATTTAAATATGAAAATTCAAAATATAATTTTCTAAAATGAATTAAATAAGTCAAATTATTATATAATTTAATTATATTATTTTTTAAATAACAAAAAATGTAATTTAAATATTTAAATAATAATAATGACTAGATAGTTTCAATGTAAATCCGTATTTTTCAATATTCCTGAAAAATGAAATACTACTGATAAATACAAAAAAATCACCCTAAGTTAACTTTGATATGATAATTCAAGAAATAAATATCATTTTATAATGTAAATTTTATAAAATTGGTAAAATATATTTCCATGTAATGATCACAAAATGTAAATAAACTTCCGTTTAATAGAAAATATTTTCTAAAAGAATATATCCCTTTTTTAAATATGTTTTTTATTTTTATTTAAGATAAATAGGTAACTAATAAACATGTTTAAACCAAAAATTTTCTAAAGTAGTTAATCATATACATACCCACTGTATTAATTCCAAGATTATTATATTAATATATTTTATGTTTTCTTTTGACTCATGGATGTGTGTGTCATACACTGTTGAAGAGATTAAATTTTAGGGCATATAATTCAAGGGTTCTTTATGCATGGAATTGTGGATCACAAACACTATAAAAGAAAACATTAATATTTTAAAATCAAATTTCATTATAGACTTTACCCTCTTTATATAGTATATCAACAATGTAAATTACTACCACTTCGATAAAACAGTAAAATGAACGATCTCTAAGAAAATTAATACAATAATAAAAACACTCTAATTAATAAAAGAATAAATTAATACAATAAATATTTGGTAATCGTACTAAAAAACTCATAATACTAAAATATGATATTGGTAAAATCCATGAAAATGGCCCTATGTCCTAGTGCATTTCCAAATCCCATGATCCATCCTATAATCATAATTGACTACAATGTACTAAGCTATGCCCTAAATAATAACCTAAAATCATGTAGAATTTTATATGATAAGCATTTTCCATAGTGTATCGATTATGGTGTGAGTAAAACTCAATAGGACACCACCAATTATGTACCTAAATTATATAGTAAAAATAAAGTGAATACATTAGTCATATAATTATTCATTTTTAAATTTTATTAATTTATAAATTTTATATCTATAAGACTAACAAATTAAATTGAATTTCCTGAAATAACCATAAGTGTTTCTTCAAAATATAACCATTAAATTTAACATGGAATACATTAATTAGATATTATATATCATGTGATTAAAAATTTCTATAACTATCATCCATAGATAGTTATCTCACACCCCTGGTCACCCTCACATGAGGGTCAAATAACAATGTCTTCTCTCTTACACTCACCATAGAAGCATTGTTATCATCACATCACAAAACCAAATTCCAATCAACATTGACCATATTCAATCAATCAACTAACTTGATTGATTAATGTGGTTGATAATCCTCTCAATTGAGAACTATTAACAATGATAACTCATCCCACATTTCCACTACATGGGAATTCCATTATTCATAACTATAGAGGAACCTAATAACAATGAAGGGAACCCCAAAAAATGGCTCATAGAATAATTCACACCATTTAATTCATCACTTTCCATCCCTTGTGTACTGACATAAAAATTTATCATTAAAACATCACATGTGACACTCCTCATAAAACACATTTTCATATATTTCACATTGTCTCCTTCTACTTAAGATGATGTTATATATAGGATCAATAATTCTATCATACCCAATATATCCACAATTTAATCTCATTATATAGGTAAATAACATTTCTCAACAAATGAATGAATCCACCATCCCAACATTCCCCTCATCCAAACTATTTATGCCCTCATACCACACGTGATGTCTTCCTTTTAAATGATCATATTTGTACACTCCCATACCATCATATCCAATAAAATTAGTGAAATTAACCACTAATTCATGTTTCTATTGAGGGTCCCATAAAATATCAATGGTCGTATAATCATCTGCATCCCGAACACAAGAACCTAACTCCACCCCACTGAGTTACATCATACCAAATTAGGTATTATGCCTCCAATCCACTGACCATGCATTTTTCACATTCCAATTGTGGAATTTATATGGAAACCTTTTCAAATTTAGAAACAATATTATATCACCAATGTGAACAACTCATAACGCTCTTCAATAATATTTCACTTTTCTCACTACATGGGTAACCATTGATAAAATAATCTTAACTACCTAGAGAAATAAAAGTGGTAGGAATCATAATGATCCTAACCAGAAAAATAGATATTGATACCAAATACACCTCAAATACTTACCAAAACCCTTCTTTAACAACATATAAATAAATAAAAGTACACTAGGAAACCATGAATCTATAATTAACAAGGTTTCTATAAATCCTTTACCACACCCCATCTTCTCATACAATACATCGATCTCTAAGAGTGAATTTAACTACACCTTGGTGACACTAGAATAGGAATACAATGTTAATATTGTCTAAAACATATAAAACATGCAATTGAGTTAATAATGAATCACATCCAAGTTATATTTTCAATCATTAAACTAGAGATACAATTAAGGTTAATATCATTTAATTTTATTTTATGGAATTCTAGGAGAACCTGGCATGCATACACCTTTTACTGGATATCAACCGCATAGTAATTCTATAAATAACATATACCCATACCTCACATACATATAGACATCCCAATCCCAATCAACCACTCTCGTGGGTCACCCATAAAGGTGAGAAGGCATAAAAATCTATATCTACATTCGTTTTATAGAAGGTCTCAAGTCTCTAACATTTAGTCCACATTCAAGGCCACATATAGTCCACCACTCTAGGGATGAATGTCACCCATTCTCTAATGACATTGAAACATAATATTTTTAACATCTACTATAGGGTAAAATGTACATTTTTGAGTATATTCTAACCCAAAAACTACAAAGTTGGGAATAAACCATTAGGGACACTCAAAGTCATTATAAAACATAGTCAATATCAACTCACAATGTAACTACTCTAGTGAATGTCCCAATAGATATAGTGTCTATTATGAACCACAACAAACATAATTTACATTATCAATGTAAAATGGACACCAAATAACTTGGGTTCTCTCAAAATCCCCAACTACCCGTACAAAGGGTCAACAATAAAACACCTACGAGATCTACCTCATATAAATGTGTATATATGTGGTTCAAAATATTTCTATTCCATTTTACTTAAGTACAAATAATCCCATACCAGGGTCCTAGTAAAATTAAAACTCATGTATTAGTTATAGAAAATAACTAATTATATGCTTTACTTGGGAATTCTGATTAACATATGTCATGAAAAAATAAGGACAATTCTACCCATAATTAACGTTTAACCATTTATATTGTCGAAATGTTTTCATATATTAGGCTATGTTAAATTAGATATCAATTAAATTTTATAAATGAAAATGGTCATTAAGAACATATATTTAATTCAGTTCTTGTAGAACTCTTAATAACCTTGGTTTATAGGGAAAAAACTGATTTTATCCATTTAGGGTATCATTTATATTTGGTTCCACTAGAAAATTGTATATAAAAAATTGTATAAATGGATGTATTACCACTAAATAATGAACCCATGTCATAGTCTAGGTAATCAGATGATAAAATATCTGAAATCATGTTAAGGACATGTAAATTCTATGAGTTATACATGATAAATTAATAGACCTTATATTTCCACTACATTAACGGATAGAATACCAATCATCAATAACCTCATAATATTGTGCATAAGTAATGCTAAAATTTGATCTACTAAAAAACAACATGAACAACATTATTAGCCCTAGAAACATTACAATCCCACATACTTGGGGGGGATAATCCAACAAAAATGTCAGATACCCTGTTAAAACACATTCCTATTATATTTTAATAAATTACCAAATTTTAAAACAACATAAAATAATTATGATACCAATTATTAATGACCCTCCATCTTCGTACACTAATCTATTCTCAGATCAGGGGTCACTACATGGACTCAAGTGAACCACCCTATATGATAGCGACTACGAACTACCAGCATTGTTAAAATGTGGTATAGTGATTATCCAATAAAATCATATCAGAGTATATAAATATTGTAAAATAATACGAATAATATAATGAAAAAATAGAAATAAATATAGTAAACTTATAATCATAATCAATATATTTATGAATTAAAAGATGAACTATATATTAAACATTTCAGGAAGTCATAATACAAAACTGAAAATTCAATAATATGAAATAGGGAAAATCCTTGAAAATTATTCTCATTCCAAAACAATTTCCAAATTCTTTTTATATATCCTAGAAGCCCAAAATATAACTACATATAAATACCTTCACTAAAAATAACATCCAAAATCATGTATTGTATATCTTGGAGTGGGTACTGGGCCATGGAAGCATGAGTAGGCTATGAGTACAACTCATTAGGACACCACCAACTACATCCCTAAAATATCCAATCAACAATTATGTTTATTAAATATTTTTATATAAAAAATTATAGAGTTTAGTAATTTATCAATATATATGTTAATAAATTAAAAAAATTTATTAAAAACATTAAAAACAAATCATTTCTCAGACATGGTTTTGATACCTGATATCAGTCTATACTAACCTCAACCAATTCTAGTGACTCTCAAATCATGGAATAAGTCATGGATCAATACGATACATGGAATAATATGAGGTATCTATAGTAAACACTATCCATGTTAATCACATATGGATTGATATTGGTGAACCCTTTTCATTCATATTATTGATAATACCATTTTGAAGTCAAAGAGGCCTTCATTACACTTCCAATCATATATTTATTGGAACTATTGAGTTACACTTGAAGAATTACTTCCAAATAGTTCAATCTAAATTTGGGGAGCTCATCATATCTCATTCAACTAGGGTACCCTATATAATCCATGGAATTATTCAATGAAATTCGATAAATATAGACATTACTGGAATGAAATGTTATGCTATCCCAAGTAATTTATGAAAATGAATCTATGTGGAATCCAATGGGTGAATCAGTTAATTCCATTACATCTAACTATAACTAATACATATTGTGACAACACCTACATTTTTAAATATGTCCCATTGGAATGTAGGGTTCTATTATGTAATTACACAACAATCTAGTCCATATAAATTCCATGGGTTTTTCATAACTATTTCTTATAAAAACACCAATAACAAAACATTCTCTCATTGTATATAAAATTTTATTTATAATTTAATTTTTGAATTTCATCATCTTGAATCCCTATGCCACCCAAAGGTGCCATGAACCTCTTTCGTCACATATCCTCAAGTGTATTTTCCAATATTCCAGAGGCTACTAGAATGTAGTTGGGGAATAGTTATCATAATGGGGAAACTATTCCCATATTGAAAAAGAATACACAAGGGATAAAATAGAAAGCGATACCGAAAGAAATAATATCGTACAATAGAAGTAAAAAAGAAGAAGAATAATAGTGATACAAGAACTAGAGTATATATGTAATGCCCCGACCCCAGTTACCTAGAGTCGGTGCATGATTTTAAAACATTTGAATGATTACAAGGAATCAAGTACCGAAGGACTGATCAGATTAGATGTCTTGGAAAATAGATTGCATACATGAATGTTACATTGCTCTTCATAACATACAAAACAACATAAATAATCTTTCACGAATTCCATTATTCCATTGGCTTAACCCTGCATATCAATCACAATACACTTATCGGAATCCTAGGAAAAATAAAACATAGAAAAGGGTGAGCTCAGATGCTATGTAAGGATAACGATACAGACAAAACATTCATAAATAAGCTTAACCCTTTAAGGAAATTTATATTAAAAAAGCCTTTTAAACTTGAACTTCAACATAATATGGAAAAAATAAAATGTAGTAATGCCATTTAGTTATTCACATGAATATTTTACTAGTCTAATAAGAACAAGAAATATCACTAACCACTTTCATAATGATGGAATGTATAATGCCAAACTTCAATTTCTGTTTCAAGGCCTCATTCAAAGACATTACGGATAACTGTAACCGGAACCCAACCCGGAGAGCCTATGTAACCGGACTCCATCCCGGAGTGCCTCAAATAACCAAACACCAACCCGGAGTTCCTCTAATAACCAGAAACCAACCCGGAGTGCCTCTAATAACCAGACACTAACCTGGAGGGATTACTTTTTCTGGTACCTAACCCGGAACATACTAGTCCAACACATTCGTCTTAAAAAGAGGATGAAATATAATATAAACATTCATATTAAAACTAGAAAATTAAATGACAAAACAGTAATCATAAGACATTAATGGCATGAAAATGACTCATCCATAGTGAAACATAACACAACACCATAAATACAATATGGATGATTTGTTTCATAATAAATCAACTTCAAACAACTGTAAAATTTATCAAAGGATGTTGATATAGAAGAAATCAAAACTATTTGAGAGAAATATCTTTTTTTTCATGAAAACATTTTAAATTCACACAATTTGGAAAATAAGTTATTTAATGAAATCTTTGAATCAATGTTTCCTATACAACTTTGAATATTTTTAAAGTAAATAACTTTTAAAAACATTCATGTCCATATTAACAAATCCTGAAAAACCATTTTGAAGACATGGACATTAATGAGGAATATTTAGAAGAATAAATATTTAAAAAATTTGAGATGCTTTTTTAGTAAAAATTCCCTTAATATAATCCCTTTGAGAACTCTTTCATAAAACATGGACATGGCTAATAATTTTGTCCCAGTAGATTCTTACGTAACAAAAACATCGGATAATAAAGAGATTGTGAAATTAACCATTACCAATTTGGTAACTAACAAAACATACACCCCATGAAAGAGTTATCATACAAAAAATATGTAAATACACATAAATGAATGTGTATTACATAATGAATACAATTATGGGAAGTACATACCCTACACAAAAGTTAATAGTGACAATATGGCATGAATCTCACGGGAATAAGGAGTGAGATAAAAACCCCTTAACTTGCACTTTCCTTTAGTCGATGGTACATTTAGCCTCCTGTATGAAGAATATAGTATGTTATTAAATAATAATAGAACCATAATAATATTTATGATATCATACATTATTCATTTTTGAATTTATACTACATATTTAATAATAATTTCCATGATATATTAAGATTTCAGGTAATAATCGCTTTCTTTATCGTATGTGCTTTAACTTGTTACTCTTGATTGTATCACATAGATCATGATTTAAATACTTCCAGAATATAGAACATGATTTATTTATCATATATATTTAGAATATAAAAATTTATAATAGACTTATATATGAAATGGAAAACACCGCTTATGGAGACAGTTGTATGTACGTACGCATAATGTTTGTTTCCGGTTTTACATAGTATTGAACAGAAGTAAGTGAATATGATATATGTATGTACATAAATACATATATATATATATATATATATATATTTATATCTCCAGTAGAATTATTATTTCAGATGTTACATACTTATTAGTAATATTTGTTTTTATAATCGTCGATGAATGGTGAACTTGGAAATTAATCTCATCGCGTCGTGGAGATGGTAATCCGAACGTACGCACGAGCGAGAATATCATTATTTTGATATTAATAAAATATATAATTGGATGGTATATAATATATACATAATACTTATCATTTTATATTTATTATTTACATCATATACACTTCATTATTATACCCATCCAAATAATAATGTATTGAATAACAATTTCACCACGACATGGAGATCGTAAGCCGTACGTACGCACATATGGTGACATGTCATTAAAAGGGTGGATAGAATAATGAATTTGGTTGTACAATAATTATAATAACATCACAGTATATAGAATATATTTGAGTTATTATTTTATAAAGGAAACAACAAAGAAAAAT
Source organism: Viscum album (assembly GCA_963277665.1). Classification (NCBI taxonomy): domain Eukaryota; kingdom Viridiplantae; phylum Streptophyta; class Magnoliopsida; order Santalales; family Viscaceae; genus Viscum; species Viscum album. The sequence goes on from OY728122.1 coordinate 607,459,611, forward strand.
GATGTGGAAGAAGAAAGGAACTTGAAAGTGGGTGGTGAAATCGTTACCTCTTCTTCGGGTTCTTCCTTTTGATTTGATCAAAAGGGATCCTTAGGTTGGCGTTATGATAAAAATAAGGACTATAGGATTAATGGAGGATATTTGAGAGTGTATTTGGGATGGGTTTGGACGAAACAAATGTCTTAGACGAGGTTAATTAGAGAGAGGGTAGAGTGCCTTTTTATAAGAGGGGTGACTGGAACCTTAGGAAAAACATAAAATATTATTTTATAATATATTCATATTCTGTTTATAATGGATCAAAAGTTTATTATTTAAAGTCTAAGGTGGGGATAGGTCGAAAAAAACTCAAACAATAGGTTTTATACAAGTTTTGGTTTCCATTTTAACCATATCATTTAAATTCATCTCTAAGTTAAATAATTTAACTTTTACCATGTCTTCTTGTATTCTTACACTATATGGTAAATAAAATTTCTATATGCTACCAATAAAACCCCAATTTATTAATTAATGTAATATATATAATTATATAAGTCTTTTGGCCGAACTATAGATTTTTAGGACCATTATATCAATTAATAATATAATTGTTTTTTTTAAAAACTATTTTATTTCAATTTTGACACTATTTGGAATTTATATTTTTTGTTAAAATAATAACAACATGATTACTTCAAAAAAATACATTGAATCAATAAAAACATGTAATATTAACCTATAAAATTATAGGATGTCATAAAAACATGAAAATATAATTATTTTAATATTTATAATACCATTTTTTTGATATGTTCATGAATAAGGTAATTACTGCATCCTGATTGTGTCATTAATAGATTTATTTATTTAATGTCTAAAAATTATAAATAAAATACCATGATGTAGGAAATTTTTTTATCTTTCTAATGAATGTTTATAATCTAATTTATGTTTGGTAAAACCCCATATTAACAATGTTTTGGTCATTAAACATTGATTTTAACTCTTTCAACTCTTCATTGAATTAAATAATAATAAATGTCCTAATCTAATGTAAGTGGAAATAAATGATAATATTTTTTTCCTAGGGTTTTTTTTGATCGAGATAAACTTTTCCAAGAGAATTATGACATCTTGGGGGGTAATATTAAAATCATTTTTACCCTTTATTACGCTATTTACTTTTAACCGTGGTAAATAAAAGTAAAAAGTTACTATTCACCAAAAAAATATTTCATCTAATTGAACCACATTTTACTCCTCAATATTAACTATTACTCATGTATTTTCAAAATTCAGCTCACAGAAGCGGTTAAATTATGTTTTATATGAATTTGCAAAAGCACCTAGGAGGTGGGTAAAAGACGGTGAAAAGTTCAATAAATATTTTTTATATCTAAAATTATTATAAACCGACTCCAATGAATTACATTGAACTTATATAGGTATTATGTATCTATTTTGACATTAAATAATTTAAATAAAATAAATAATTATTTATATAAAAATTTGGTTTTAAACTATAACTCAGTGTTTTAACTATTATTCAAAAATTAAAAGTTTTCAGAAAAATACCAAAAATTTACACTAAGATAATTTTGATATTCCAAATTCATTAATGAAGTATATTTTTCCAAATTAAAAACAGAGAAGATGCATTTATTAACTTAAAATTAATTCCCGATGTCAAAACAAAAAGCGTGTTTTTAAGAAACCATAACAATCAAAAGATTCACACTTTTTTATGTCTGGTTTAAATGTGAAATTATGTCAAATGACAAAAATTGAATTAAATTGTAAAAATATATTGCAAATATAATTTAAAACCACTCATATTCATAATTTATAACTATTAATTATTTCGTTTAAGAAAGATGTTTTTAATTAAAATTTAGTAATTTTCACTATTCATCAAAATATGATAGTTTTCAGAAAAGTAACAAAAATTTACCCTAAGATAATTTCAATATTTCAAATCAAAAAATGAAGTAAATTTTGAAAGATAAAATGTATAAAATTTTAAAAAGCGGGTATTCTAATTCGTAACAGTTAGTTTGATTGGGTGTGGTGTGTGTTAGAACATGAAGTTGCATACAACACACGCTACGATGTTATTCCAAGAGAAGCATACTTTAGAAACATGGGGCGTTACATTCTCCCCTCCTTTAATAAATTGCATCCTCCCAATTTATTCTCAGTATTGGAAACTTGGCGTTGACAATTCAAATTATCTTAGTTGAAATCCCACATCGAAAAATGAATTATTGAGGTGTCTATTTAAAATAAAGACTATTAAGTATGATGGACAACAAAAATAACACATACTAGGGTTACATGTAGGAAAATATGGATATGGAAAAGAAATTTGACCATCAATATCTGATGGAGAGTGGTAGAGAACATGGATATGAAAAGGCCAACAGTCACAAAGACATAAATTTGTGATTATCTAAGGTACCATCTTGGAAAACATTTTTGTTCTAAGTCCCTTTTCTTAATTGTGAGGAATTTATTTATGAGATTGGATAAGATCATAAGGAGATATACATAATTTATAAATATAGTTTTATCCATTAATAAATTTCTACCACCAACTCATATTTCACTACAAAACATAATACAACTGAAAAATACTCTATTTATCCTAATCGTATAGGGTTCCAAATATAATGAATGTGTAATTCACATATCAGAACCATTAAAAAAAGAAACTACATTATACAATCCAGGGACTTCACTTAGTCTATTGGTAAGAAATAAATCCCAATCGCACTACGGTTATGGGTTTGATTTCCACAACTTTGTCTGACGCGATGGGATGTCACATGGTCCGCGTGTTGTCCTTTTATAAAAATCCAAAAATAAACTTTCAAACATAATCCATTCCAACCTTTAGACTTATCCAAAATACTACTGTCCAAACTCACAGTCCAAAATTTATAAGGATGTTAGACAAAATGAAGATCCTTATTTCCATGTAATAACATGTGAACACATTCACCATGTATTATTTTAAAACATGGTAACATCCTGAATTACCATAAAACCTTATTTATTACATTCATTCTCCCTTATTCTTTATAGAATACTGGATATACTCCTTCTATCAAATTTTTTTTAAATTTCATTGATGAAAAATAAATAATCAGTTTCAAGGTATTCAAGAATATCCAATATAATTTACCCAAATCAACCATATGTTATTCTGAAATCCATACCTCTATATTTGGACCATATTAAGGTTTATCATTCCTTCATCCATGTAATTTCCCAAAACGTTGACTCGCTGTAGAGTCACTTTTCATAGTACCATAAAATCTTAAATCCTCAAGGAAATAGTACTGCAGTACAATCCTTATTTTATTCCATTACAACATTGATACAACACTTCAATGAAATAATTCCAAAACAACATAATATCACTAGTCATTCCTCTTCATCTCTGGTATCATAACTTGATTATTATCCAATTTCATCATTTGAGGCATAGTATAAGGACTAGGACATTGGTTCGCGTAGTGTCCAAACTCCTTACAGATGAAGCGTTATACAGTTCAAACCTTTTTCTTACACTTGCAGTCACGTACTTGGTGTCCTTTTTCACCACACATATAACATACTCCCATTCCCATAAAACATTTTTCAGGGTGATTCTATCCACAATTATCACATATGGAAAAATCCTTCTTTCACTTTTTCATGTTTTATATCCTTTTCTTTTCCATTCTTTTCTTCTCTATCTTCCCTTCAAAGACATAGGACTCCGTAAAATCTTTACTTATCATATCAACACATGATACTATTTCTTCATATGATGATAATACATGGGAGACTATTTCCCGTATAAATTATGGATTAGGACCATAAAAGATATGATCCTTCTTACTCTTGGGATCATGTGTATTGCTGGAGTTCTCATTCCTTCTACAAGGCGCCATTTCTAAATAATGGCATACACTATATTAGTTCAAGAATAGAAATACCTAATCTCGAACTTGTAAAACACTTAACATAAATTAAACAGTTTATATATATAATCCGTAATCATAAAAATGTTTTCTTTGAGTAAGTATATACACATAATCCCTTCATAATGGTTTGTAATGAAAATGAGAATTATACTAAGCATATCCCCCCGGAGTGTTGTAACCGAGAGTTCAGTAAGACCCTTTTTCATGCACCAGTTCCCATTCAAGTCTAGCTCAATGCAGTGTTTTCGGGATTTACCCCTAGGTACATCTGTGCCAGAGCTGCCTCTACCTGCTCGTATCTAGATAGGGATGTATTTTCTTGGAAAACTCACAAAATATCTACATTACCAAAATTCTCGGATGTTCTTATATACTAATCCTTAAATTCTTTCTTAGGGTAATGTTCTCTAATCAGATTTGATCTAAATCTAGTTTCCAAGGTTATTACTAAACATCCTCTGATACCAATTGTAATGCCCCGACCCCAGTTACCCAGAGTCGTGGCATTATTTTAATACATTGGCATGATTACAAGGAATCATGTCCCGAACGACCAATCTATTTAGAAGTCTTGGAAAATAGATTACATATATGAAAGATACATTACACTTAATAAAATAAAAAACTACATAAATCATTATTCATGAATGCCATTATTCACTTGGCATAACCCTTAATATCAATCACAATACACTTCTTGGAATCCTATGAAAAATAAAACATTGAAATGGGTGAGCTCAGATTCTCAGTAAGGATAACAATACAGTGAAAACTTTCATAAATAATCTTAAACACTTAAGGAAATGTATTACTAAAACAAAATCCTTTTAAACATGAACTTCAGCATAATATGGAAAAAATAAAATTATGTAATTCCATTTACTTATTTACATGGATATTTTACTAGTAGAATATTCACATGCAATATCACTAACCACATTCATAATGATAGAATTCATAATGCCGAACTTTAATTTATTTGTCAAGTCCTCATGCCAAGACCTAAGAGATAACTGTAACCGGAACCCAAACCGGAGAGCCTCTATAACCGGACTCCAACCCGGAGTGCCTCAAATAACCAGACACCAACCTAGAGTGCATCTAATATCCAGACTCCAACCCGGAGTGCCTCTAATAACCGGACACCAATCCGGAGTGCCTCTAATTATAGGACACCAACCCAGAGTGCCTCTAATAATCGGAAACCTACCTAGAGGGCTTACTATTATCGGTCCCCAACTCGGAACATACTATTCCAACACATTCATCTTATGAAGAGGATTAATTATAATATAAAAATTCGTATTAAAACTAGCATACGAAATGCCAAAACATTAATCATAATCCATTAATGGAATGAAAATGACTTATCCATAGTAAAACATATCACAAAACCTTAATTACAATATGGAAGATTTTTTTCATAATAATTCAACATCAAACAAGTTTAAAATTTATCAATGGATGTTGACACAGATGAAACCAAAAATATTTATGAGAAATATCTATTTTTTCATGAAAACATTTAAAAGTCACACAATTTGGAAAAGAAGTAATTTATTTAATTTTTTGAATCAAAGTGTCCCATACAACATTGAATCTTTTGAAAGGAATTTACATTTAAAAAACATTCATTTCCATATTAATAAATCCTTAAAAACCATTTTGAAGACATGGACCTTATTGGGAAAGATATAGAAGAATAAATATTTAAAACATTTGAAATGATGTTTTAGTAAAAATTACTTTAAAATAATCCCTTTGAAAACTCTTTTCTAAATCATTGACATGGAGAATAATTATGTCCCAGTAGATAATTACGTAAAAACAACGTCGGATAATAAAGAGATTTTGAAATTAACCCTTACTAATTTGGTAACTTACGAAACATAAACCCCATGAAAGAGGTATCATACAATGAATATGTATATACACATAAATTAAATTTTATTGGATAAAGAATAAAATTTTGGGCAGTACATACACACCACAAAAGGTAATAGTGGCAATATGGCATGATTCTCACGGGAATAAGGAGTGATATGAAAACCCCTTACCATGCACATTCCTCTAGTCGATGGTACGTTTAACCTCATGTATGAAGACTATAGTATGTTATTAAATTATAACATAACCATATTAATATTTATGATATCATACATTATTCATTTATTACATCATACGTCCCATTTAATAATAATGTTCATGTTATATTAATATTTCGGGTAATAATCGCTTTCTTTAGTGTACGTGTTTTAACTTGTTACTATTGATTGTATCACATAGATCATGATTTAAATACATCCAGAATATAAAACATGATTTATTTATAATATATATTTAGAATATAAAAATTTATAATAGACCTATATATGAAATGGAAAACACCGCTTATGGAGACGGTAGTCCGTACGTATGCATAAACGCTATATCCGTTTTTACATAGTATTGAACGGAAGTAAATGAATAAGATATATGTAAGTACATAAATTCCTATATATATAAATATATATATCTCCAGTAGAATTATTATGTCATATATTACATACTTATTAGTAATAAATATTTTTATAATTATCGATGAATGGTGAACTTGGAAATGAATCTCATCATGTCGTCGAGACGGTAATCCGTACGTACGCACGAGAAAAAATATCATACTTTTGATATTAATATAATATATAATTGGATGGTATATAATATATACAGAATACTTATCATTTCATATTTATTATTTACATCAAATACACATTATTATTATACCCATCCAAATAATAATGTATTGAATAACAATTACACCACAACGTGGAGACGGTAAGCTATACGTGCGCACATATAGTGACATGTCATTCAAAGGGTGGATAGAATAATGAATTTTGTTGTACCATACTTATAATAACATCACAGTATATATAATATACTATAGTTATTTTTTTAGAATGGAAACAACAAATAAAAGGGATGTGGAAGAAGAAAAGAACTTGAATGAGGTTGGTGAAATCATTACCTTCTCTTCAGGTTCTTCCTTTTGATTTGATCAAAAGGGCTCCATAGGTTGGCTTTCTGATCAAACTAAGGCATCTAGGGGGAAGGGAGTATATTTGAGAATGTATTTGTTCTAGGGTTGGCCGATCCAAATGAATTATAAGTTATGAATTAGAGATAAGGGGAGTTCCCTTTTATAAGAGGGGTGAGGGGCACCATAGGAAAAACATAAAATATTATATTATAATAAATTCATATTCGGTATCTAATGGAACACAAGTTGATTATTTAAATTATATGGTGTGTATTGGTCGAAACAAACTCAAACAATAGGTTTTAGACAAGTTTAGGTTACCATTTTAACCTTATCATATATATTTATCTTTAAGTTAAATAATTTAACTTTTACCGTGTCTTATTTTATTCTTACAATATATGGTTAATAAACATACTATATAATGCCAATAGAACCCCAATTGGATCATTAATGTCATATATATTATTATATAAGTATTTTGTATTATCCTTAAATTTTTAGGACCATAATATCAAATAATAATATTATATTTTATTTAAAAACTATTTTATGTCAATTTTGATAATATTTGGTATTTTTTTGTAAAAAAAATAAAAAGATGATTATTTCAAATAGAATACAATGAATCAATACTAACATGTCATATTGACCGTTAAAATTCGTGGATGTCATAAAAACTATGAAATAATATTTATTTTAATATTTATATTACCATTTATTTGATACTTTCATGAATAAGGTAATTACTGCATCATCATTGTGTCATAAAAAGATTTATTTATTTAATGTCTAAAAATTATAAATAAAAAACCATGATGTAGGAAATATTTTTATCTTTCTAATGAATGTTTATAAACGAATTTATCTTATGTAAACCCCCATATTAAAAATTGTTTAGTTATTAAACATTGATTTTAACTCTTTTAACTCTTCTTTGAATTAAGTAATAATAATTTTCCTAATCTAATCCAAGTGGAACTAAATGATAATATTTAATTCATAAGGTTTTTTTTGTTCGAGATAAACTTCTCCAATAGAATTAGAACACGTGTTGGGGTAATATTAATATCATTTTTACCTTTAGTTACCCTATTTACTTTTAACAGTGGTAAATAAAAGAAAAAAGTTACTATTCAACAAAAATTATTTTCATCTCATTCAACCACATTTAACTACTAGATATTAACTATGTCTTTCGAATTTTCTAAATTCAGCTCAGAGAAGAGGTAAAATTATGTTTTAGATGAATTTTCAAAAGCTCATAGGAGGTGGGTAAAAGATAGTGAAAATTTCTCTAAACATTTTATATATCCAGAATTATTATAAAATGACTCCAAAAAATTACATTGAAATTATATAGGTATTATGTATTTATTTTTACATTAAATAATTTAAATAAAATGAATAATTATTTACATAAAAATTCTGTTTTAAACTATAACTCAGTGTTTTTCACTATTTAAAAAAAATTATAAGATTTTAGAAAAATACCAAACATTTACCCTAACCAAATTTTGATATTCCGAATTCAATAATACAGTATATTTTACCAAATTAAAAACATAGAAGTTGAATTTATTAATTTAAAATTAATTCCCGCTGTCAAAACATAAAGCGTGTTTTTAAGAAACAATAACTATCAAATGATTAACACTTATTTATGTCTGGTTTAAATGTGAAATTATCTCCAATGACCAACATTGGATTAAATTGTAAAAATATATTTTAAATATAATTTAAAACCACTCAAATTGATAATTTATCTCTATTTATTATTTCAATTAAAAAAGTTGTTTTTAATTAAAATTTAGTAATTTTCACTATTCATCAAAATTTGAATGTTTTTATAAAAGTACCAAAAATTCACCCTAGGATAATTTTGATATTCCAAATACAAAAATGAAGTCAATTTTTAACGATAAAATGTATAAAATTTCAAAAAGTGGGTATTAAAATTCATAACAGCTAGTTTGTTTGGTTGTGGTGTGTGTTAGAACTCAGAGTTGCAGACAACACACGCTACTGTATTATTTAAAGAGAAGCGTACAATGGAAGCTTGGGGTGTTAATATATATATATATATATATATGATACATTCCACATGTGTCTTGGATACCATCTAATGAAACGACAATAATATAAATAAAACATAGAAACCAATGTATTAAAAGGCATTTAAACTCTAACAGCATCTCAAGCCTCAGCTTTATCCCATGCTCCCCATATCTAACATCAATCAATTACCTGATGATGTTGGACTCTTTCCCTTTTCTATACCTTCAATCATTTAATCTTTTTTAGTCCAATAGCCTAAACCAAATAGGGTTTAAGATGAATAATAGTCGAAAACTATCAAATGATATGTTCCTAACTTAGATTGAATTTATATAGTCGGTAATATGCAACAATGAAGAAATAAACATGAAAATACTCAAATGAAAACAATCCTACTGTTTTCAATTACATTCATTTAATATTTATTATTAATTTGTTGAATCAATTTACCATAGGATTTAGCCTAATATCAACATCCCTTATATAATTTAATGACAATAGATGTCTCATATAACCATCTAAACAATTGAGTAAGACCAAATCCAAGCTTGTTCTTTGGCTTGGAAGGTGCGTCACAATCATTCAATTATTAACAAAAAACCCTCTGGGAAAGCTCTCATAGTATTACCCATTTTGTCCCACATAGAATTGAACAATAATAAATTACCTCCTAGGCATGGTCTCATGGTCTAAACCATCATGTAAATGATTCATTTAATCTAATATAAATGAACATATGTGAGTCTCTCATGGTCTAAAGCCTTTGGTATAACATAGCATCGATATATTATATGTGACCACATGGGAATGATATTATAGACTATAACCTTGGTTAAACATTCACATAATAATTTATATATGACAACCAATGTATCTCTCAAGGTCTATCCAATTTTGGGAAGCTCTCACAGTGTAATCCCCTTGGTCAAAATTCACAATGCATTTCGTATGAATTTCATATTAGTTGTTACTCCATCTGGACCAAACATGGAATTTAAAATAAGGAAATCCCAATTTGAATTTAAGACCAAATGTTTATAAACATCAATCAAGGGAATGACACCCTCGGTGTTTCCCGAAACAAGATATCGACCCTTATTCATAAGCAACAAACCTTTTATCAATAAATGAATCTATATCAGGTAACAAACAAGGTTATATTCCAAGTCAAGCAATACCCCAAACATGGAGATAAAGAAATTTTATCATATATAATCCATGAATTGAAATGAAAGGAACAAAACCACCTACCTTGATGTCATACGATCAATATTCTTCTAATTTTGACCTTGAATCGGCGTAGATCGGTATATATCTAAAAAAGGTAAAAAATTACCAACTATGAATAACTCACAAGAATGGTTGAATTAAGAATACATTCTCTAGTGGTTTTGATGTCTCAGTGGTTGGGTTCCAACGTAGTAGACAATATCTCAATCGGAGCTTGGACTGATAATTCAGGAGTGGTTAAGAGTTCGTCGACCATTCCGTAATTCTCCTTAAAAAACACGACAATAAAAAGATGGTTATGAATATGAGACTCAAAATAGCTTAGATATATCAAATAAAAAAAATTCACTATGTGTTCATTAAATGTACAAGCCTTGTATTGGCCTCAAACATCCGCTGAAATAAGCATTTAGCCATGTCACGACATGTATATTTACTCGGCTATTACACGGTCTCTATGTGGAAATACGTGTCATGATACGTACATGTCGTGTACACAAGAGTACATGGAGTGTTCAATGTAAACCTTTATTTCTTCATTTTTCCTAAAAAACAACATGAAATAAAGATCCACACCAGAAAAGAATATTTGGGTTCTTAAAAACATCTCCCCTTAATGTAATTCGTCCCCACATTTCCCTTCCATTGGTGGTGAAGAAGAATATGCAAATAACTCCGACCACTATGATCGTACCTTGGCCCCTCTCTCCAAAGCCTCATCTTACACTCTCCTGTTTTACCATTGCACCCATACAATAGGGACATACCATCCATGAGAAATCTTAATGTTGCGATACATAATTTAAATAGTGTGCTCCTCAAATTATGAATCCACCTCGAACTGAACCTCCTCACGTTAAAAAACATGGGATGACTATAAAATGTTATGTCATACCTGTGTAACATGGAATACATCATTTGTAGCCCGGTACATCTGAGGTAACAGAAACCAATAATAAATTGGATTATCTATTTCCAAACCCTCAAATATCCCAACATTTCTTTGTGAAAGCTTCCCATACCTCCTAATCCTCCTATGTCCCAACATCGGTGTGACACGTAGGAATATCTTCTCTCTAACCATGAACTGTAGAGTTTGTCTCCACCGATCATCATATGATTTCTGGTGAAATTGTGTTGTATCCATTGTATTCCTATTCCACACCACCTGCGCAGTGGTCTCCAGGATAGGGTGAGGTGCCATCATATCTGCCTCTGTTGCCTCTAGCCAACATAGGGGTTATCAGAATTTCCTACACTAGTGCTGAAATCATTTTTTACGTCACCATTTTTTACATCAGTTATATATAACCGACGTAAAAATGCGCCGAGTAGATTTTTCACGTCGGTTATTTTAATAACCGACATTACAAATCGAGCCTGTTGGGTTTTTACATCGGTTATCTTATAACGGACGTAAAAAACCAATGCGCGGGGGGTTTTTTATGTCTGTTATTTGGTAACCGGTGTAAAAAACCCGATATCGACGCATTTTTTACGTCTGTTATCAAATAACTGACGTAAAAAACCAAAGCGTGGGGTTTTTTACGTCGCTTATTTGGAAACCGACGTAAAAAAACCCTCTGGGGCTTTGGTTATTTACGTCGGTTTTTTGATAACCGACGTAAAAAACGTGTCGATATCAGGTTTTTTACGTGGGTTACCAAATAACCAACGTAAAAAAAGCATAGATATCGGGGTTTTTTACGTCGGTTATTTGGAAACCGACGAAAAAAACCCCCCACGCATTGCTTTTTTACGTCAGTTATCTTATAACCGACGTAAAAAACCAAAGCCCCATGGGGTTTTTTACGTCGGATTCCAAATAAGCGACGTAAAAAAACCTGATATCTACGCGTTTTTTACGTCGGTTTTAAGATAACCAACATAAAAAAGCTTAAAAATAGTTTATAACGTCGGTTATATAATAACTGACTTTATAAAACATTTAAAAAAATTAAAGCCTGTGTTCTGTCATTTATGATTTTTCGATTGACAGTCGCCGGCTCGTCTCACTCTCGCGCGCAAAACCCTAATCGGCTCGTCGATCTCCTGCATTAAACTCATTTTGGCTTCATTGTTTATCTTCTTCACTCCTCTCAGATCTATCATCTCAACTCGCGACATTCAAGTAAGCCTTCCATGAATTTATTTCGTTCGTTTTTGTTTCGATTCTTGATGTGCTTTTCGTTCATTTTTGAATCTCTTGGAATTTTTTGTTATTGCAAATGGTTATTATGTCCATTCAACTCGCAAAATCTGAAAAATAATGGGTGGTACTGTAACGTTTCATTCTTCCAGCAACATTATTATTTCCTACTTAGCTGGAATGTGTCTTTCTGGATGAAGATTGGTAGTACTTATTTTCTTAAAATCAAATTTTGAATATGATTTTCTAGAAAATGATTTCCATGAATGAAATTGGACCAGGTACAATCATTAATTCCTATCCTTAAAATTTCATTCAACATTCTTACATCATAATATTTTTTCAAAAAATTATGATTTTTAGAACTCCTAGATCAGAAAACCATCATATGTTTTCATCTGCATTCATAAAAATATCAATCCATACCAATTACAATCAAATATTTCATTCTGGACTCATGGTGAGTCTGATAATACATTTCTTCTTTCAGTCATCTCCTTAAAATGATGGACCTTTTCATGCAAAGTGTATCTGATTTCTTGAATACGATGGTTTGTCCGATTTTCAACAAAACCAAGTGAGGTGATTTCTTTTATTATTAATAATTCATAAAGAAATTATAATACATAAATATAATTATCATCATTTTCAGATTTTTCATTATAAAAAAGGTAAAGGGTAATTTCTTTTCATTCTCAAGTTAAATTATATTTTTTATAAAGGTCTTTTCTATCTAGGTAGAAATAATTTAATGATAAATAGATTGAATTAGGTATATTATCTTATCTTACCATCCAAACACATTTTTATATATTATTAATTATTATGTTTTGTAAAAACAATTATGACCCCCATTTCATTTTTTTTAGTTAATTGATCTTCGAAAGTGTTATAAATGATTTGATGATCATGATTCACCCATATATATGGTTAGTCATTATGTGACATTTGGGTCCATAATATCCTTCTAATGCATTCGCCAATGCATTATATATCATAGATCAATATGGGATACAGATGGCTATACCATGTCCAATGTGTTATGTGATGTGTCTCGTAAGAAATATTATAATAAATTATAGGAAATGTGATTAACATATCCCAATATGAGGTGAATTAAACTATGTTTTCCCTTGACATATGTTATGAGTTATATGATTATGTTTGTGCCACACTCTTATGTTATTCCACATAACAATGTTGTGATCTTGTGAATAAGGTTTTTTAAATCATGTTCCCACTATCATATAAAGCATGTCTTATGGTATGCTAAAATTGTTATACTTGGTCTCATGTTTTATGATCTATGATTATATAGAACTGTTTCACTTATCTTTTTGATCATGTGATTTTTATATTCTCTTATACCCCCATGGATATCTTTTTATGAGATTAGATATTATATTTATATATATCATGTTTACCCATAATGAGTATCGTAAATCAAAACTTTTATTATTTTCCTTCCCTAAGTTATAAAAATAAGTATTATGTAATATGATTCAAAAATTTAATCTGTGAGATGAGTTGTTTTATGTGTGAAACCCAGGCCAATCACATATGTATTTTTTATTGGTATTACATATATATAGTTCGACATATACTTTTTTACATTACCATGATATTAACATTACTTTTTTTAAAGAAATATTAATGTCCTTAGATTATATATCGGATCAAAAGGATATAGTAATTCTAATATATAATCAGAATGATCAGATAATATGACAATATTATTAAACAGAAAACAAATGGTCTATATTCATATTTCTAACATGACACTTACGATGTATAGCTATTTGGTGTTGGGTACTTATGAAAACTACTTCTACTTTCAAGATTTTTGAACTTGAAAGTGTTGAGTACTTTAGATCATAATGATTGAACAACAAGCATGAATAACACATGTTATATGATCTATTAAATATTCCTATATTTTAACATGTTTATTAGTATATTGGCATGAGATTATTATAAATGTTTATCATCTAATCATATTCACTTATTCCAGATAAAAATCATTTTTTTTATGTTTTATTGATGTATATATTATTTGGAGAATCATTAGGCGTCATGGTTTTCTTTGATTCAATGAAATTTAAAACTGTTACATCTAACTATATTTTGTTTTAAAAATAATATTCAAGAATATTTTTTTAAATACCTATAGATTTGTTTTATATTTTAAATTGTTTTACATTCAAATTATGATTTTTTTATATAAACATGTATTTTTCTTATCTTAAAAATATATATTTTTTGTTGATATTTGTTATAGGTAATAATGAGTCGAAGTTGTATTACGGCACATCGAATGAGCAATGAATTTGAGGAAGGTGTTGATGCCTTTTTGGAATTTTCAAAACGAAATGTTCCAAGTAGTGACATTTTTTTCTGTCCATGCCTGAAATGTTTGAATATGAAGAAGTTGAAAAGTAGAGAGATAAAAGATCATCTGATATGTCATGGTTTTAATCCGAGTTACAGCCCTTGGATTTGGCATGGTGAAACTGGACGGAATGTCACTGATGATAATGATTCGCAAGATGGTAACTCCGATGGAATTGAAGAAATGATTCGTGATATTGTAGCAGAACAAATTGAGATAGAACTGACAGTTTCATGTCTATATGGTGATGCTGAAAAACCATTATATCCCGGTTGTACAGATTTTATGGTTTTGTCGGTGGTGTTAAGATTGATTAACCTGAAGGCGAAGCATGGATGGAGTGACAGAAGTTTTACAGAGGTGCTATAATTGATGAAAGACATTCTTCCAAAAGATAACGATCTTCCAGATTCACATTACAAAGCCAAGAAAATATTATGCCCGATGGGATTGGGATACAAGAAAATACATTCTTGTCCGAATGACTGCATTATATATAAGAAGGAATATTAATTTCTATCAGAGTGTCCAAAATGTGGGACATCACGGTATAAGGTGAAAGAAAAATCACAGGGTGATGTAGAGATTACAAAGCTCCCTTCAAAGGTATTTTGGTATTTTCCTATAATTAATTGTTTCAAACGTTTATTTTCTAATTCACATGATGCAAAAAGGTTAAGATGGCATGCTCAAGAGCGGGTATGTGATGGAGAAATACATCATCCAGCTGATTGTCCACAATGGAAGAAAATTGATGCGCAGTATTCTACATTTGGAAATGAAATAAGAAATCTCAGACTAGGGTTGTGCACAGATGGAATGAATCCATACCGAACACTCAGTAGCACACATAGTTCATGGCCTGTTTTATTGGTAATTTACAACCTCTCTCCTGAAGTTTTTATGAAGAGAAAATATGTCATGTTGAGTACAATGATCTCTGTTCCAAAGCAACCCGGTAATGATATTGATGTTTACTTGTCACCGTTGATTGATGATTTGAAACTATTATGGGATGATGGTATTAGGGTGTATGATTCTTATAAAATGGAATATTTTCAACTGCATGCAGTGCTTCTGTTCACTATAAATGACTTCCCAGCGTATGGAAATTTGTCTGGATACAGTGTTAAAGGGCATAGAGCATGTCCAATTTGCGAACAACAGACGCCCTATTGTCAATTGCATCATGGGAGGAAAACAGTGTACATGGGTCATCAAAAGTTTTTGCCTATGGAACACCCTTATAGAAGACTAAAAAAGGCATTTAATGGCTCACAAGAATTTGATACTACTCCAAAACCTTTATCTCCTGATCTGTATTTTGAGAGGGTGAAAAACCTTGACGTGACATTGGGAAAGACATAGAAATCTTGTAATGATAGACATATTTGGAAGAAAAGGTCAATTTTTTTTGAGCTACCATATTGGAGGTATCAAGAAGTTAAACATAATATTGATGTCATGCACATGGAGAAGAATATATGTGATTCTTTTATTGGAACATTGTTAGATATTAAAGGAAAGACTGAAGATGGGTTGAATGCGAGATTAGACTTACTATCAATGGGAATTCGTTTGGAGATAGCCCCCACTCCTAAAGGAAGACGAACATTTCTTCCCCCGGCTTGTCATACATTATAGAAGAGGGAGAAAATTATCTTCTGTCAGTGTCTTCATGATACCAAAGTGCCTCAAGTTTATTCTTCTAATGTAAAAATTTTTGTCTCATTGAAGGACTTGAAGTTGATAGGTATGAAATCACATGACTGTCACGTCATGATGCAACAAATTCTACCAGTTTCATTGCGTGGAATATTTCCCATTCGTGTCAGAAGGACTATAATGAAGTTGTGTTATTTTTTCAATTCAATTTGTAACAAGGAGATTGATGTGAATGCTTTGAACATTTTGGAAAAGGATGCAATTTTTATACTTTTTCAATTGGAAATGTATTTTCCTCCAACATTTTTTTGATATAATGATGCATTTAATGATTCATCTGGTTCGAGAAATAAAGATTTGTGGACCTGTATATCTTCGTTGGATGTATCTTTTTGAAAGGTATATGAAATTATTAAAGTGGTATGTTAAAAATCTATATCGACCTGAAGCCTCCATTATTGAAAAGTATATTTCTGAGGAGGTAGCAGAGTTTTTTACGAGCTACTTGGCTGCGGCGCAAC
Organism: Viscum album; assembly: GCA_963277665.1. Classification (NCBI taxonomy): domain Eukaryota; kingdom Viridiplantae; phylum Streptophyta; class Magnoliopsida; order Santalales; family Viscaceae; genus Viscum; species Viscum album. The sequence continues at coordinate 607,476,595 of OY728122.1, forward strand.
ACATAGGTTTGCATCCATCTCGCCATGAACGAGTTAATAATGAGGGAAAGGGGATTCACGGCTTGAAAGTCAAATCATTGTCAGGTGAACAGATGAAGAAGTTATAATCATACATCTTGTATAACATAGCTGATGCTCAACCATCTATCACATTTCATATTAATGAGTTGAAACAATGTCATCCAAAGAAGAAAGAAATGTGGATTTTGAATGAGCACAAAAAAACATTTTTGTCATGGATTAAAAAGACTTTGCTTGGTAGATCAGATGTATTAGAGACATTAAAATGGATAGTGGGTGGTCCATGTTTAAATGTGATAACATGGTCTGGTTATGACATTAATGGTTATACATTTCATACAAAAGCTCAGGACAACAGAAGTGTAGTTCAGAATAGTGGTGTATTGGTGTTTGTAGAAGCAATGCATTTTTCGAGTGCTAAGGAAAAAACCCAATTTCTGCATCAAATGCATATTATGGAGTGATTGAAGACATATGGGAGGTTGATTACATTAAAATTAAAGTTCCCGTTTTTAACTGTAAATGGTTTAACAGTAACAACAGTGTCAGACATGATGAATTTGGAATGACACTTGTTAATCTGAATAGATTGGAAGACATAGCTGATTATATTATAATGGAAACACATGAAAAACAAATTTTATATGTAGTAGATTGTTGGAATCACCTGTTTTGATAATCCCAAATCATGCTTAAACATTGATTATGATATATTAAAACCTTGCATTAATCTTATTATTCTATGCTTAAACGTATTTTATTCTAAACAGTTCATATTCTTACAGTAGTTCTTACAATAGTATTTACATAAGTTTAGTATTGTTAGCTAACAGTCAGAGTGTTCTTTTCAAAGTCACAGTTACAGCTAACTGTCACCTTAAGTTACTGTTTCAATAAGTTCACAGTTACAAGGTTACAGTCGAAGACTAATACAAGCTTACAGTCACGAGTCTACCGCTATCTATTGTCAAAGCTCACAGACGAAGGTCACAGTTACAAGACTTCTGTTCAATGTTTTCTCTGCTCAAGTTCACATTTGAACAAGTCTACAGTCATAATCCTACAGTCAAGGTTACAGTTAGACAGCGTCTGTCGACTAAGTCTACTGATGATCGAGGTCTACAGTTGATAAAGGTTACAGTTCTACAAATTTTGATATTACAAGTCTACAGTTAGAGAGGCTACAGTCACATGAAGTAAAAGATACCATTGCAAGCCTACAGACAGCAAGCCTTTGTTGAAGTCAGCAGTCAGAAGGAAGTCCATAGTTGGAAGACCACAGTTGAAGTCCACAGTGACATACATTCTCGACCAGTTTATTATTATTATATTTCTACTTTTTCTTTACCAATTTGTTTATACTAATCTAACAGTCATGTCTAGACAAATTAATACACCTAACATTATTTATTGATATTTGAAGACATATCAAGAAATAATACAATGTACGAGGAAGATCGCACGTGTAACTCAAGACTATTTATCTTGTCGGCCTCGGGTGAACAAAAAGGGCATATATGGAGGAGTATAAAAAGAAGAGATAAGCATTCAAGAACATGAATGAATGGAACAAAAAGAACAGTGACATACACGAAGACACACAGAGTCTAACATCTACAAATGAGAAGGAGATACGCATATACAGCACTCTCGAGCATTCTTTCTGAAGAACAAAAGAGTCTCAAGTGATCCGACTGAAAGATCTGTCTCCTAAAAGCCATGGTGTGAAGCACTCAAACTCAAAGAAGAAGATCACTTGAACCTCTGGAAGTCTGGAAATCACGACACTCTGTTTTAGTGTCAACTTACAGAAAAAGGACCAAAGCTTCAAGTCACTCATTCCTACGAGTCCAGAACTGATCTGCCAACACTATAGAGCACTCTAAACCTTCTTCTTTCTATCTCTTGCTCTACTGTGTTTTAGTTTTCTACATTTTGAGCAGTGTGTGTTATCTGCTGTATTAAACACACACACTGACTCCTGTACTTTCACTGGAGGATCATCTGTAAATCCTCAGCAAACCCTTTTACACTTCATTTCCCACTGTGGATAGTGGTAGAGGTCTTGTGACCTGGACAGCTGGCTGTTGTTGTTGTTTTCCCACGAAGAACTGTGGTAGATGTCTTGTGACCTGGACAGTGGACAGTGTGTTCACTGTTGTTAACCCCGATCCAGGGTGTGGATCATTTTTATATAAACTTTTGAGAGGACTAAGTCTCGGCTTGAGACTGAACCTCTTGGTTAATTCTCTGTGTTTGTAGTTATACTCTATATCCACACTATACATATTTATTTCATATTCCGCTGCTATTACTTTGAAATATAATCTATCTTCAAAGCTACTTTTATAATTAAATTCGCAAGTGTTTATATTTGTTATAAATCAGTAAGTTAGTTTCAAAAGTTAATTTAATCATAAGATTAAGTTAACTGAGAATTAATCAATCTTTGAGAAACTAATTGAACCTTTATAATCTATATAAATTCACTACAGTTTAATTTGTTATTGAAATTGGGGGATTTTAATAGATATTGTTTCTAACAGAAATTTTAATTGGAACTCAATTCAACCCCCCTCTTGAGTGTCCACTCCGACCAACATTTGGTATTAGAGGATGTGTTTATCTCTGTTATACTTGCTCAAAGTTTTATTTTAACTCTCTGTTTTTAAACTGTGATTGTAGTTTTATCTAAAAGATCTTAAATTTCTGTTAGTTCTAAATTTTATCTCTTTAAAACATTTTCTAAAATTTCCTTATGGATAATAGACTAGAAGGTGCTGCTACTAACAGGCCACCCTTCTTTAATGGTGTGAATTATGCCCAATGGAAGCTCAAAATGAAAATTCATTTGGAAAGTATGGGTTTTGATATTTGGACTGCTATAGAGTCTCAATACAAGATTCCAGAAACTGAAAGAATAACTTGGGATGAACCTACTAAGGTAGCTTACAATAATAATTGTAAGGCTATGAATGCTCTCTACTGTGCTCTAGGAGATGAGGAGTTCAATAGAATTTCTGCATGTAAAACTGCTTTTGAAATCTGGGACACCTTACCTGTTTCTCGTGAAGGAACAACTAATGTAAAGGAAATGCGGTTAAATACTTATACAATCAAATACGATAACTTTAAGATGAAAGCTGATGAACCTATTTCTGATATGTATCTCAGGTTTAATGAGATAGTCAACACAGTGAGCTCACTGGGAAAGATTGTTCCAGAAATGGAGCAAATCATGAGATTATTGAGATGTCTGCCTAACAGATGGAGAGGCACATCTGTTTCAATTAGAGAATCCTGTGATATTGGAACTTTTCCTGTCAAGGAGTTAATTGGTAAGCTGATGATGTACGAAGAAGAGCTCAAGGTAAATAAAGATGAAGATGAGGAACCTAAAAGAAAATCTGTAGCTTTTAAGTCTACTGCATCAAAGAGCAAAGACAAGGAGAAAGTGCATATACCAACTGAAAGCTCATCTAGTGAAGACTTAGATTCTGACAGTAATGCCGAGATGGCACAAATAGCAAGGAGATTCAAGAAGTTCTATAGGAAGAAGAAGTTCTTCAGAAAACAAAACTACAAGGGTAAGTATGATAGAAAAGGTAAGTGGAAGAAAGATTGGAAGAAAACTGATAAAGAAGAAGACATAGTTTGCTATGAATGTAAAAGGAAAGGACACATCAAAGCCGACTGTCCTAAGTTAAAATTCAAGAAGAAATATGAGTACAAGGACAAGAATTATAAGAAATCTATGAAGGCCACATGGAGTGCTTCAGAAGACATCACAAGTGAATCAGAGTCCAGTGATTCTGAAAGAAATCTTGCTAATATGTGTTTCATGACAAACACATCTGAGGTAACCTTAGACACTCCCACTTTAAACTCTTATTATTCTGAAGGTGAAGCAGAATCTGATTCTGATTCTGAAAATATGTCTAAAGATGAATTGATTGAATACTGTAATATGCTGGAAGAAACGTGTAATGAACTAAAGGATAAATATAAGTCTTTAAAGAAACATCATGCTCTTACTGCAAGTGTCAAGTCTGCACTTGATGTAGAAAAAGAGAAAAATGTTCAATTATTAAAGGAGAATACAAAACTGAAAATATCTAATGAACAACATAGAAAGGACTTAGAAACATTCACAAATGTAAAAGATACTCTAACCCAACTTCTAGGAAAGAAAGTTGCACCTAAGTATGCTACTGGCTTGGGATACCAACCTGGACAAAGACAGTTTACTAAAACCCGATTTGTCAAGTCTGGAAAAAATCCTCCTAGTTCCAGTTTTGGAAATTCGTATACCTCAACTGGTTATTTAAATAGTTGTAGATCGAATAAAGTATATCTCTCTAAATCTGTTGCATCTATTAATTGTATGGGACCCATAAAAAAAATCTGGGTACCTAAATCCTTGATTGCTAACATATCTGGACCCAAGAAAATCTGGGTACCAAAGTCATTTCCTGTCTAATCTGTTTTGTAGGAAATCTGTTTGAAAAGCAATTACAAGAAGGTATGGTACTTAGACAGTGGATGTTCAAGACACATGTCTGGAGACTATTCGTGCTTCAAAAGCTTAATAAAGGTTGATGGAGGATATGTCACTTTTGGTGATAACTCAAAAGGAAAAATCATCGGCTTAGGCCAGATTGGTAACACTGACTCAGTATTAATTTCCAAAGTTTTATTTGTTGATGGACGTAAGTACATCCTACTTAGTATTTCTCAATTGTGTGATGATGGTTTTAATGTCATGTTTGAAAACAATTCTTGTGATGTTTATAATTCCAAAAATGCTTTAATATTTTCTGCCTTAAGAAATGAAAATGTTTATGCTGTTGACTTAAACACTTTAGATAAACATAATGTTACTTGCTTAAATTCTTTTCATAAAGAGTCTTGGCTGTGGCATAGGATATTAGGACACTGCAACATTCACTCACTTAGAAAACTCTCTAAGAAACCCCTAGTTAGAGACCTACCTAATCTTGAATTCCCAAATGAAAAAGTGTGTAATCCCTGTCAAAAGGGAAAACAACACAAAGTTTCTTTTAAACCATAGAAAGAAGTTTCAACTTCTCAACCACTTGAACTGTTTCACATGGATTTGTTTGGACCATCAAGAATTTCAAGTCTAAATGGGAAGCACTATGTTTATGTTCTTGTAGATGACTTTTCTAGATATACTTGGGTATACTTTCTAGCTCACAAAAGTGAAGCCTGCTCTTCCTTTGTTAAATACTCTAAGTCTGTAGAAAATCTTAGTGGACTTAAGATTAAGACCTTGAGGAGTGATCATGGCCGTGAGTTTTAGAATCAAGAATTTGAATCTTACTGCTCACACAATGGCTATACTCACAATTTTTCTGCTCCTAGGACACCTCAACAGAATGGTGTAGGGGAAAGAAGAAACCGAACCCTGCAAGAAATTACAAGAACTATGCTTAATGAATATGACCTGCCTGTTTACTTTTGGGCTGAAGCTGTAAATACAGCCTGCTATGTTATTAATAGAGTCTTGATTAGACCGGTTCTTAAGAAAACCCCTTATGAGTTGTGGAATAATAGGAAGCATAAGGTTAATTACTTTAGAGTTTTTGGTTGCAAAGTCTTTATTCTGAATACTAAAGATAATCTTGATAAATTTGCTCCAAAAAGTGATGAAGGAATTTTCCTGGGTTACTCTATGACTAGTAAAGCCTATAGAGTGTTCAATAAGAAAACCAAATGTGTGGAAGAATCTGTTCACATCAAGTTTGATGAGACTGATCCACATGAGCCTAAAACTTCTCTTGAAGATGTTGATGAAGACATATCTGTTCTGGACCTAAATGACAAATCTAAAGAACCTGTAATCAAAACATCCAGTTCTGGACTTTTTCCAGAATCTTCCTATGTGGAACCTGAACCTATAAATGATCCTGAAATCTCTAGTCCAACCTTTACCAAACCAACTAGGATCCTAAAGAATCATCCTCTAGATGCTGTTGTTGGTAATCTTGATAGAGGAACACAAACTAGAGCTTCTCTAAGAAATCAGGTTGAACAGCAAGCTTTTCTTTCACAGCTTGAACCCAAAAATGTCAATGATGCTATCAGTGATGAATTCTGGGTAATGGCTATGCAAGAAGAACTAAATCAGTTTGAAAGAAACAAAGTTTGGGAATTAGTGGAAAGACCTAAAGACACTCTTACCATAGGCACTAAATGGGTGTTTAGAAACAAAGTTGATGAGTTTGGTAATATAATCAGAAACAAAGCTAGGCTAGTTGCACAAGGGTATAGTCAGGAAGAAGGAATAGACTATGAGGAAACCTTTGCACCCGTGGCTAGACTAGAGGCCATTAGGATATTACTTGCTTATGCTGCTCATCTGAATTTCAAACTATATCAAATGGATGTTAAAAGTGCTTTTCTAAATGGATATATAATTGAGGATGTATTTGTGGAACAACCTCCTGATTTTACAAATCCCCATTTTTCTAATCATGTTTTTAAACTATCTAAAGCTTTATATGGTTTAAAGCAAGCTCCAAGAGCTTGGTATGATAGGCTCAGCTCTTTTCTTATTTCGATAGGATTTACTAAAGGGATATCTGATCCTACTCTTTTTATTAAATGGATTTCTAAAGATGTCTTAATAGTACAAATTTATGTGGATGATATTATTTTTGGATCTTCTAAAAATTCTTTATGTGTTGATTTTTCAAATATAATGCAAAATGAGTTTGAAATGAGTTTAATGGGAGAACTCAAATTTTTCCTTGGATTTCAGATCTTTCAAAATAAAAATGGTATTATGTTGAACCAAAGTAAATATATTAAAGATCTTCTAAAACGTTTTTCTTTGGATGGCACCAAAGGCAGTGACACACCAATGAGCACCACTTGCAAGTTGGACAGTGATGAAACTGGTGAACCAGTGGATCAAACCAATTACAGAGGTATGATAGGTAGTCTACTATACCTTACTGCCAGTAGACCTGACATCATGTTCAGTGTATGCATGTGTGCTCGGTTTCAACCAAATCCAAAAGAGTCTCATTTGACTGCTGTTAAAAGGATTTTCAAATATCTAAAACATACTCCCAATTTGGGATTATTTTATCCAAAAGGACAATCATTTGATTTATTAAGTTATTCTGATGCTGATTTTGCTGGCTGCAAGTTAGATAGAAAGAGCACCTCTGGAACATGTCACTTTTTAGGCAAGTCACTAGTATCTTGGTGTAGTAAGAAGCAGAATTCTGTTGCATTGTCTACTACCGAAGCTGAGTATATAGCTGCTGGTAGCTGTTGTGCACAAATCCTGTGGATGAAACATACTTTACTAGACTATGGATATCAATTCAAACATGTCTCTATAATGTGTGACAATACAAGTGCTATTAACATTTCAAAAAATTCAGTATCTCATGCTAGGACAAAACATATTGATGTGAGACATCACTTTCTGAGGGATCATTATCAAAAAAGGTGATATCACTCTTGAGTTCATTGGAACTGAACATCAGTTAGATGATATTTTTACAAAGCCTTTGAATTCTGAGAGATTAAGTTACATCCAACATGAGTTAGGTATGATTAATTATAGCATAGTTGAAACCTCACAGTTGAAACCTCACAGTTTAAACCTCACAGTTGAAACCTCAAAGTTGAAACCTCACAGTTGAAACCTCACAGTTGAAACCTCACAGTTGAAACCTCACAGTTGAAACCTCACAGTTGAAACCTCACAGTTGAAACCTCACAGTTGAAACCTCACAGTTGAAACCTCACAGTTGAAACCTCACAGTTGAAACCTCACAGTTGAAACCTCACAGTTGAAACCTCACATTTAGACCTCACCGGTGTACCTCACTGTTACATCTCTCAGTAGGCTGTTTCGCTTTTTAACCGTATTTTATTTTTGCGGGAATTCGAACCGTTTCTTTTCTTTATTCTTTTATTTCTAAATCCCTAAATGATAAATCTTAGAACATCGAACATATCTCAATCCACTCATCTCGACCCTTGCTCTCTCATGTCCTAAACCCTAAACCTTCAACCGAACCTCGAAACCTCATTCAGTTCCAATGGCCAGAACAAAGCGACCCCCGACTGTCAATGAAGATGCGCCAATGCCAAAGAGGACTCAAGTCGAATCCAGTGGCACCGGGAATGCCTCGATAAAACCTGTTAATCCACATCTGACTAAGAGAGAAATAGTTGCTGAGAAGGAGCTAAGTGAAGAGTGGATTTTATCGAGCAGATCTTTAGTACTGCCAGTGCTTAATGAGCAAGGATGGACCGAATGCTTCGCAAACAATAATAGACCGTACTACCCGAAGCTGGTGAAGGAATTCTATGAATATCTACAGTTCGAGGAAGAGGATGATCTGCATAGACTGGTATCCAGAGTAAACGGCAATGAGGTCAGTTTTTCATCCGTTGAATGGGCTGCATGTTTAAGAGTTCCTCATGAGGGTATTTACAACTACTATTCTGGAGCGGCTCCTCCAAATAGTAGAATCTTTGATCATGAGACGGCTCTGGAAGAACTGACAGGCAATGGCACAGTAAGAAAGATTTTTGCTGCTGAAATGAGTGGAGAGGACATGCTTCTGTTTAAGCTTATTCAGCATGTACTGAGTCCTAGAAGAGGAGATTTTTCAACTCTGAAGCACTAGGATATTTACATGATTTACTTATTAAAACATGGAAGGAAGGTCAACCTTTGTAGGTTGCTGATGGCTCAGATGGAGGACATGATAAAGGCAAGCTCAAAATCAAGTGCCTTGTTCCATGCTAAACTCATTTCGGTTATGTTGAAAGTGAAAGGTGCAGCTGGAAGTCAGGAAGAGTTGATAGTGGCAAAGAACAGTGTATGTATCTCGAAAGTAATCTGCAAATTCCTGAAGATCAGTTGGAATCCCTGGAAGAAATCATGGGTGAATGATGAGGAGAGAATCTATGAGAAATTTAGCCCTTCTACTCATCCCTCTAGACCGAGAGATAGGAGAGATCCAGGCTTAATGCCTGATGAGCCTGAACCTGTATACTCAGATGATGAACAGACTGCAGTAGTTGGTGACTCTGCAAGAGAGAACACCCCAATTGATGAAGGGAGTGATCCTGATACTACTCACAGTCCTGTCAGGACAGTGACGTTTGGAGCAGCAAGCCCTCCAAAAGAACTACCTAGTAAAGAACATGTTCTAAGAGACAGTGAGACTGAGTCTACAGAAGAAGAAGAAGAATCTCAATATTTTGTCAAGGACACCTCTGACGAGGATGATACAGTCGAAGCAAAAGAGGCTGGAACTTCAAATGAAAATCAAGAAACTGTTGTAGAAGAACTTAGTATGAGCCCTCTGATAGGGTATACAGACAAGTCAGTGTCTGACCAGGAAGCAGGAGTGGTCCCTACTACTGTTGTCATGGAAGTGGTTGATGACCCAACAGAGAGGGAGGCTAACCACAATGCTGAACCTACAGAGGAAGCAAATATGGAACCTGCTAGAGCTACATAAGATCACTTAGAGTTACCCAGAGTCGAGCAGATAGTAGAAAATGTTCAGGAAGGAGCTCCAAGTGAGGGGGAGCGTTTTGGTTCAGTCTCTGTACTGTATGATATAGAAGGATGGACCTCAGATCCAGGATACATGGTGTTAGGACTCAATTATGAGGATTCAGATGAGGAAAACCAACAACCAAGAAATCCAGTTATCCTAACTAACAGCTCTCCAGTGTTAGAAACTGAAAAATTGGCCACCAAGGAAGACCTTGAATCCTTAAAGAATGAAATGAAGGAGACCATCAGACAGTCTGTTGCTGAATTGAAAACCAGTCTTTTTGATGAGCTGAAAAATGTAGAACAATCCTTAGAATTATCTCTAGGATGTGTTGTGGGAAGTCCAATCAAAGAAGTGATGGATGAAATGAAAGTGTGCCACACTCAAATTGAAAGCTGGACTGGAGCAGTAGTGGCCCTCAGACAATCATTTGCTTCTTTAACTGCCCTGAGCAGTTCTCAGACACAAGTGGCCAGTGAGATTCGATACATCAAAGAAGTGGTCAAGCAGTTTGTGGAAGTATTTGAGGCTTTCAAGAAATCAGTAAAAGAACACTTTAGCAATCAGGATGCTGTCATTCAGAAAGTGATTGGAAATATGACTCAGTCTTTCAAGGAGACAGTGGCATTCTCAGTCAAGTCCCTTCCTTCATCTAGCTCTCCTGTGGACCTTGAGCAGTTTAGAAGCCTGCTCAGAGAAGAGCTTACTCAGGCCCGTGCAAATGACACATCAGACCTACAGATCCTTGCTACTACAAGAGAAGTCAGTGGCTTTGTTCGTGAGCACCTGCAGGCTGCTACTGCTTCTCAGGAGGCCATCAAAAATAAAGTGGATCATTACTTTGATCGGATCTTCACCAAGCATCAGTTGAACCATCACTTCAAGCTCATGCTAGAAACTATGAAGCTGCCTCCTGTAACTCACGCTTTCAAAGAACAAGTTAGCAAGCTACGAGAGTTGACCTCGGCTTTGGATAAATTCTTGGAAAACAAAAATGACTTCTTATCTACCATGGACAGAGGAGGAAACATCATCATGGATTTCAGGAATCTGCTCCTACCTTTTCTTCATGTGGACTGCACACCTGTTATAGTTCCTCCTGCCCTACCTGTCTCCAACCCCAGTGGTTCTTCAGTAATGTCTCCTGCTGATGCCCTCAGAAGCCTCAGACCACTGATACCTCGGCAAGCTACTCACTACAGGCCTTCAGGAGAATCTGTTGCTGCCCCTCCAGACATTCCTGTTACAATTCCTAAGCCTGTAGATCTTTCACCTGCTGCTCCATCTTCATCCTCCAAAGGAAAAGATCCATTACCTACAGATGAAGAGGATTGAGTCTGTTTATGTTTTTTTGATAGGGATCGTGTATTCACGTTTTGGGTCATGTACTATACTCATTCTTAATACAATGTTTATTTTCTCTCTCTCTGTCTTTCTTTTTGTTAATCACAAAGGGGGAGAAATAGGTAGAAATAGGGAGAAATATGGAAAACTCGGGAGAAAAATGAACCTATACAAAGAGGGAGAAATCCTTGAGGATTATACCTAATTTTTGTGCTCATATTTCTAATACTGTGTTTTGCACCATTCTCTCTGATACATCTATATTTCATTCCATACTGACATAATTTGTGATTATCAAAAAGGGGGAGATTGTTGGAATCACCTGTTTTGATAATCCCAAATCATGCTTAAACATTGATTATGATATATTAAAACCTTGCATTAATCTTATTATTCTATGCTTAAACGTATTTTATTCTAAACAGTTCATATTCTTACAGTAGTTCTTACAGTAGTATTTACATAAGTTTAGTATTGTTAGCTAACAGTCAGAGTGTTCTTTTCAAAGTCACAGTTACAGCTAACTGTCACCTTAAGTTACTGTTGCAATAAGTTCACAGTTACAAGGTTACAGTCGAAGACTAATACAAGCTTACAGTCACGAGTCTACCGCTATCTATTGTCAAAGCTCACAGACGAAGGTCACAGTTACAAGACTTCTGTTCAAAGTTTTCTATGCTCAATTTCACAGTCGAACAAGTCTACAGTCATAAGCCTACAGTCAAGGTTACAGTTAGACAGCGTCTGTCGACTAAGTCTACTGATGATCGAGGTCTACAGTTGATAAAGGTTACAGTTCTACAAATTTTGATATTACAAGTCTACAGTTAGAGAGGCTACAATCACATGAAGTAAAAGCTACCATTGCAAGCCTACAGACAGCAAGCCTTTGTTGATGTCAGCAGTCAGAAGGAAGTCCACAGTTGGAAGACCACAGTTGAAGTCCACAGTGACATACATTCTCGACCAGTTTATTATTATTATATTTCTACTTTTTCTTTACCAATTTGATTAATACTAATCTAACAGTCATGTCTAGACAAATTAATACACATAACATTATTTATTGATATTTTCAAACATATCAAGAAATAATACAATGTACGAGGAAGATCGCACGTGTAACTCAAGACTATTTATCTTGTCGGCCTCAGGTGAACAAAACGGTCATATATGGAGGAGTATAAAAAGAAGAGAGAAGCATTCAAGAACATGAATGAATGGAACAAAAAGAACAGTGACATACACGAAGACACACAGAGACTAACATCTACAACTGAGAAGGGGATACGCATATACAGAACTCTCGAGCATTCTTTCTGAAGAACAAAAGAGTCTCAAGTGAACCGACTGAAAGATCCGTCTCCTAAAAGCCATGGTGTGAAGCACTCAAACTCAAAGAAGCTGATCACTTGAACCTCGGGAAGTCTGGAAATCACGACACTCTGTTTTTGTGTCAACTTACAGAAAAAGGACCAAAGCTTCAAGTCACTCATTCCTATGAGTCCAGAACTGATCTGCCAACACTATAGAGCACTCTAAACCTTCTTCTTTCTATCTCTTGCTCTACTGTGTTTTAGTTTTCTACATTTTGAGTAGTGTGTGTTATCTTCTGTATTAAACACACACACTGACTCCTGTACTTTCACTGGAGGATCATCTGTAAATCCTCAGCCAACCCTTTTACACTTCATTTCCCACTATGGATAGTGGTAGAGGTCTTGTGGCCTGGACAGTTGGCTTCTGTTGTTGTTTTCCCACGAAGAACTGTGGTAGAGGTCTTGTGACCTGGACAGTGGACAGTGTGTTCACTGTTGTTAACCCCGATCCAGGGTGTGGATCATTTTTATATAAACTTTTGAGAGGACTAAGTCTCGGCTTGAGACTGAACCTCTTGGTTAATTCTCTGTGTTTGTAGTTATACTCTATATCCATACTATACATATTTATTCCATATTCCGCTGCTATTACTTTGAAATATAATCTATCTTCAAAGCTACTTTGATAATTAAATTCGCAAGTGTTTATATTTGTTATAAATCAGTAAGTTAGTTTCAAAAGTTAATTTAATCATAAGATTAAGTTAACTGAGAATTAATCAATCTTTGAGAAACTAATTGAACCTTTATAATCTATATAAATTCACTACAGTTTAATTTGTTTTTGAAATTGGGGGATTTTAATAGAAATTGTTTTTAACAGAAATTTTAATTGGAACTCAATTCACCCCCCCTCTTGAGTGTCCACTCCGACCAACATAGATCAATCAGATATGCAGTGGGATGTTGTTTTACAAGGGAAAAACAATATGTTGGTGAGGATTAACTTGATGAATATGCTGATTTATGTGAGATCCCTACTTCAATGGAAATATTAACAAAACATAATGACGATCATGTTGAAGACATAGTTTGTTCCATAAGGAACGATCACGACGAAGGAATTTGGGAAAACAATCCATATGTACATTCCTAAAATTACAGGTAACATATGTTTATTTCTTGTTTACATTTATTTTTTCCATAAATGTTAGATATTGTAAGTTTTGTATTTATTAAAACATGTTTTAAAATAAAATAAGTATATGTTTTTGTTTTTTTATGTTTGTCTAGTTTACTATATCATGTTTATAACCATTACATGAATTTTAAAATGCTTATTGTTGTTCACTGACAATTACTTTACCATGTTTACAATGTTTACCAGGTTTACCATTTTTACCATTTTTACCATCTTGACCATCTTGACCATATTTTATATCTTTACCATTGTTTAACATGCTTAACATATTACCAATGTTTACTATAATGTAAGATATTACACTATTCTATTTTCTAATTATAGTAGTATTAAAATATTTAAATTTTTATATTTGTTCACTGACAATTACTTTACCATGTTTAAAATGTTTACCAGGTTTACAATTTTTTCCATTTTTTACCATCTTGACCATCTTGACCATCTTTTCCATCTATACCATTGTTTAACATGCTTACCATATTACCAATGTTTACTATTATGTAACCTAGTACACTTTTCTATTTTCTGATTATAGTAGTATTAAAATATTGGAATTTGTATATTTGTGAACTGACGTCTGTTTTTTTGATTTTAAGGATAATGACAGATCATTCAGATGATCAACCACATGATTCTGGAGAGGAGAATATTGCTGGTCATACCTCTGGGGATGAAAATTCACATGCTCTTATTAAGAAAAAGAGTTCAAAGGTTGGTAAACGTGGTTGCACACGTTTACCAAAATTATCACTTGCCCGTACACAGGATCAGAGGATAGTAGTTGAGTTTGATGATGATGATATTCCTAGAGGTCCGAATGCCAAAGATTTTAAGTGTTTTGTTACAACCCCGGATAAGGCCAAAGTAAGCATTTTGTATGATGATTGGAGAGGTGTGGATAAAACGATTATCTCTCAGTTGTGGGAGATGATTTTGGTATGATCTTTTGTCATTGTTTGACCATTCTTTTAATGTTTGTAGTATATATAATATGTTAACCCTCTTCTTTATCAGATGACATTTGATATTCCTGACACTGGAGGAGTCAGGAAGAAATGCTTATCGTTGGCTGCCAGGAGATGGAGGGATTTCAAATCAACCCTCTCATATGATTTCATTTATGGTCATAGGAGTCATGAAAATCCATGTCGTATATATCCTTTTATAGATGAAGACACATGGAGACAGTTTATTGAAAGTAGAAAAAAAGAGTCATTTCTGGTAAGGGCAATGTAAACTTTTATAAACTATCTTATATATGTGATTTTATTAATGTTTTTTAATGATTTCTTATTCTTAAATTACAGCAAACAAGGAAAGCTCATCAGGAGATCCAATCTAAAAATGTATACCCTCATAGTTTATCTCGAGGAGGGTATACATTATTGGAAGAAAAAATGATAGCGGAACAATTTCAACAACTAAGAGCTGAGTCTTCAAGCTCTGGAGAGGTGGTCCCTCCATCCCCTCCATCTAGACATGAAAAATGGAAGAGATATCGGAAGGGGAAAAAAGGGTAATATCTTTCGGAAGAATCGATAATCGTAGTTGAGAGGATTGTAAGATATCTATTTAATTTATTTAAGTTAACTTTTTTCTTCATATAAGTTTCAATCATTATAGAAATGTTCAATTAATTAATACATGACTCTTTTGAGGAGTAGAGTTCAGAGGGGACATTTACAGCTTCTGGGAGGGAAGATATTTTATTTGCAGCATTGGGAAGGCCCGGACATCCTGGTCATGTAAGAGGATATGCGGCAGGTGTATCGGTAAGAAAAGTGTTTCCACGTTCTTAAACTTCTAACATTGAGGGGGTTTATAAAAAAAATAGAATCCTTAGAGGCTGAAGTTCAAAATATTAATGCGACGATGGAAGACAAGATTAGAGATTCGGTGTAGTCTATGTTTGTAGAAATGAAAAGTCAATTTCAGACTGCAGCTCCCACTCCACCTCCCCCTACAGTCCCCATTATTTATCCTCCACCTCCGCCAGTAGCTCCCACTCCCCCACCTCAGCCTGCGGACCCCATTTTTTATCCTACGCCTCCGCCACAGCTTCCTACATATTGCGAGTTGTATGTTGATGATTCTCAACATCATATAGTAGCATACGGGTTGGTATATTGTATAGGAGATACAGTTAATCATCAACAATTAGAGGTGGAGAATCAGAGAGTCACTGTACAGGATATTATAGATAGATCAGCTAGGGTACCAATACCTACAGATGAGGTGGCGACAGTTGGACAGAGTATCAGCCATTTTTTAGTTTGGCCATCCAGACATCTTCGACTCATTACAATAGAGGTATGAACTTTATATCTTTTATTTTATTTTTTTTATTAAAGTTGTTTTATCATTTGAAATCTACTATAATTCTAAATTTGTTTTCACAGGAATACGTCAAAGGTAATGAAATACTGTATAGACAACAACAAAGACAACATGCTATGACATCAGATACAGATTCCAGTGGTCTTGACAGATTGTCAAGATATTCACATTTGTTGTTGGGTTTTTATGAGTTTCCAATGGAATCTCTTTTTTGTGGATGTGAAATAAGTGTGGGGATTACAAAATCTGATATCATGGAGCTTGTTACTGGAGATAAGTTGGGCATCAACGTGGTGCAAAATTTTTCCATGTAAGTCTTAACACCTTTTCCCGGCATTATATTTATTAAAAATGTATACTTATATATGTTATTTATTAGGTATCTTTATAAAATTTGTGAGAGGAATGAACTGACAGAAGTATATGGATTCATGGACCCGCAATTGATTTCCCCTGAAGCATGTACATTGACTGAGGAACAAAGAATGGTTTATATTGCTGAAAGATTTGAAAAGAATATAATCCAATAATGATGGATGATGCCTTTTTGTGAGAGGTATGAAACACATTTCTCTCAATGAGTTAATTATCTTTTAACATAAAAAACCACTAACATTAAATTTCCTTTTATCAGTAATCATTGGATGTTAGGGATTTTTTTCCCAAGGGAGAAATCTCTTTATTGGATATGCTCTGTTCATGGTGATGTGCGGGCAAGTTTTAAGAATATATTGGAAAAGTAAGTTTCAATTTCTCAATAGTTTTATATATTAAAATGAATTTTAAATTTACCCCATTCATATTATTTTCTAACAGTGTATGGGTCTACCTTCAAAAAAACACAAAGAAAAGAAATGCAAAGATCAAATATGTAACGGTGAAGGTAAATTTCCATTTATAATTTGTACTTTTTTATTTATTACATAAAAATAATATATTGAATTTACACTCATTCAAAACAGAATTGTCATGAACAACAAGGCCTCATCGAATACGGATATTATATGTTAAGATTTATGTATGAAATAATAACAACTGGGACAGTTGTGAATTTTGACCTGGTATGATTTCCTCTTAAACTATTCCATCATATTTCAATTTGATTTATTCATTATAAACGTTAGCTATCTTCTTTTTCATTTGTAGCTTTTTGATGACCCTAAACTCTATACTGCTGCAGACATCAAACACGTACAAGTGGAGTGGTCAAATTAGTTTACAGGTTTGATTGAATTTTAGTTGTTTGTAATGTAAAATGTAATTTTGAATATTGTCGTTTTAATTGTGTATTTGGTAGTTGTTTAGGTTTGATTTAGTTTTTTTTGAAGTTGAAAGTGTAAGTTTTGAATGTTATATAAGTGAATGTTTGATTTTTCTCTACTTCTTGTTTTGGTCTACTTTTGATGGTTCTTCTGGTATGGATTTGGGTCTATGGGGGAGGGGTTCCAAGGGTGTGGGGGTGTGTTCAGTGGGGTTGGGGGTGTCCAGCGGTCTGGGAGGGCTGTCCGGTGGGGTGGGGGGACAGTCTTGGGCGGTGGCAGGGATGTCCAGGGGTGTGGGAAGCCGGTCCAGGGGTGTGGGAGTGCTTTCCAGGGGTGGGGGGGTTGTCCAGGGGTGTGGTGGGGGCTGTCAAGTGGGGTGAGGGGGTGAGGAGGTGCTGTTTAGGCAGGTGGGGGGTTGTCGAGGGGTGTTTGGGGGTGTCCGGGGGTCGGGGGGCATTCCAGGAGTGTGGTGGGGGCTCCAATGGGGTGGGGGGGGGGGGTTGTCCAAGGGGTATACATGAGGGTGGGAGCTCCAATGGGGTGGGGGAGGGCTGTCCAGGGGGTATACATGAGGGTGATGGCTCCAACGGGGTGGTGGAGGGCTGTCCATGGGGTCTAAATGAGGGTGGATGCTGTCTAGTGGGTAAGTTTAATATGTTATCAATGTACATGCTTAATTTTGATGTACTTCTGTTTTTGTGGTACGATTTCTTGATTTATTTTCTGGTTGATTCTGGTGGAGAGAAGATCATTGCATTCTGTTTTAAAAAAAATTGGGTTTATCACGTCGGTTATTTACTAACTGACGTGATAAAATTCCTGGAAAATAGTTAATCACGTCGGTTATTTAATAACCGACGTGATAAAAGGCATGGAAAATGGTTTATCACGTCGGTTATTTAATAACTGACGTGATAAAAGGCATGGAAAATTGTTTATCACGTCAGTTATTTAATAAACGATGTGATAAAAGGCCTGGAGAATGGTTTATCACGTCGGTTATTTAATAACCGACGTGATAAAGGGCTTGGAGAATGGTTTAGCACGTCGGGTATTGAATAACCGACGTGCTAAACGGCATGGACAATGTTTTATCACGTCGTTTATTGACTAACCGACGTGATAAACCCCCTCCCACTGGTTTATGACGGTGGTTATACAATAACCGACGTGATAAACCCCCCTCCCCCCAGTTTTTCAAGTCGGTTTAATATGAACTGACATGACAAAACACGCTCAACCCGGTTTATCACGTCGGTTCTTATAGAACTGACGTGATAAACCACCCTCACCCCAGTTTATCACGTCGGTTCTACATGAACCGACGCGATAAACCCCCTCCCCCATGTTTATCACGTCGGTTGTTTAAGAACGGACGTGATAAACCATTGTCCAGGCCGTTTATCACGTCGGTTCTTCGATAACCGACGTGATAAACCATTCTCCAGGCCCTTTATCACGTCAGTTCTAAAATAACCGACGTGATAAACATCGCGATTTTATGATTTTGACGTCGGTTTTTAAATAACCGACATCAAAAACCTTATTTATAACGTCGCACGTATTAATGTCGTCTCGAAACCGACGTAAAAAAAATTAAAAATAACCGATGTAAAAAACGTTTTCTGCACTAGTGCTGCCAAAAAATTCATTATATGGTTCTATTTGAATCATTACTTAGAAAATTATTGTAGTAATATTCCACAAGGGGTATGTGTCTCTCCCAAGAGCCCCCAAAATCAAACATGCATGCTTGATGAATGTACTCCAATACCTGAATCGTGCACTCAAATTTCCCATCAGTATAGCGATGAAAAGCTATACTAAGAATTACATGTGTACCCATGGCCCTCTATAGTCCCTACCAAACACAAGAATTAATCCATGCATACATTTTAGAATGGATAGAGTTCCAAAAATCATGCAATCATAATATATCTCTGATTTACAACCTTTCAAGCTCATCAACAGTGATGGTTTCCTTAATCAGCATGAAATGTGCGTCCTTGAGATGTATTTCAATAAAAACCCATTAATCATCATTTCCCAGATGAGACCACGGTAATCCCATCATGAAATCCATCGTTACATCATTCTACTTCAACTCAGTAATGGGTAAATGCTATAATAGCCATGGCGGTCATTGATTCTACGCCATTACCTGCTGATTATTGGAACATCACATAGAAAAAATTCTAAATACCTCTTCATACATGGCAACAAATACTGATGATGTAAATCTCAATACATATTGGTGAAACTAGGATGGACTGCACATAATGACACATGAAAATGTCACAACATATCCCAGTTTATGTCTAGTGACACCTACACACACCCATTAAAACATTAATCCCCATCCTCATATATGTTCCACCCAGTAGTAGGGTCCTTGCATGAAAAAAACTCCCATAGGAATTCTCCTTCAGAATCTGATCGGTGCCTCATTTTCATTCGATCCAATAGAGTAGAGGTAACATTTATAGATGAAATAAATGTTTACCCTGGTTTTCCATTCATCTGCAAATTCATCACCGAGAGAAGGTCAATAAGCTTCCACACAATACTGGCCTCCGAAACTACCAGTTCTATGTCCTTCTACTCAACACATCAGCCACTGCATTTCCTTTCCTAGGCATGTAGGCAAGCTCAATTTCAAATGGCTGAAGGAACTCAACCCACCTCCACTATCTCAAATTCATACCACATTTAGTAAAGATATACTTGAGTATTTTGTGATCATTTATACCAAAAAATAAAATCCAAGAATATTATTTCTCTAATAGCGCAATGCATTCACTACTACTGCAAACTCAAGACCATGTATTGGGTAATTCCTCTCATGCGTCCTCAACAAATCAACCATTGTGTTGCCTTTCCCATGTATGTAGGAAATATCAAAGTCAAAAGGATAAAGGTACTCAGACCACCATCACTATATCAAATTCACACCACACTGAGTAATGATATACTTGAGTATTTTGGGTAATTCCTTCCATGTGTCATGGGGGTACCATCCGCCTTCTTCGAAAAATGGACAGGCGATCCCTGAAGATATGTACAAGGTTAGATAAAACCATTTACCTGTAACTCCTCTAACTACTTCTTGATTTCATGTAACTATTGTGTAGACATCCTATATGGATAAATGGACACCACTAACACCCCTGGTAAAGTTCAATGTTGAAATACACCTCTATCGTCAAATGTAAAATCGAAAATTCATCTGGGACGAAATCTATGAAATGATCCACCACCAGAGGACTATACATCGTTGATGTCCTTTGGTCTTTGGTCATACATATATAAACTAGCAATTTTGGTTTTTACTCCTCCAAACCCATGATACTCGGGTCTATCTATACTCTCCTGGATATCTCATTCCCCCATGTGTAGAAAATATCCATCCTCTAGTGACTTCAAACTCACCCTATGACGATAGAAGTCAGCAAAGGCCTAAAGAGGGACCAACTAGTCCATTATTAGAATGAAACTGAACCATATAATTTCAAATACATACAGATCCTATATGAAGTGAATGCAACCAAAATCAAGATGGAACTCCTTGTTCTAATAAACACTAGCTACCCAAATCCCCAAATCAGTGTCTATCTTCCTAACATCATCAGAAGCATGGATATAGAGCCCAAAGATATTTACAATGGCCCTAGATATAAAAATATCTGACACCACTTTATCGAAAGTAAAAAAAAATCTAAAAATGAGGCTAGTAAAATCATACATATAAATGTAGAGGGTCTAAGATAATTCTCAATTTGGTTATATTTCATCGCAAATGTATGACATTCACTACAGCCCTACGACCCTACCTGGATAACCTGAGAAAATCCTCCATGTTTTCACGATAATCCTATCATCTAGATACCAAGTCTATAACACCTCTTCGACATGAATGGCCTGAAAAACACCAGTTCCCTTATTTATGCGAATCTGGTGGTCCTTCTTCAAAATGTGGTGTCATAAAAATTCCTTTCTCACTCGTTATTGGTGTGAATATCATATAAAAATGCTGAATATGGACTATCATACCACAATATCGGCACTCTGCTGGTTCCCATGGGAAATGTTATCAATGTATTCCAATTATTTCCACATAGATATCTCACCACATGGCTAACTAATGATATAACCCTATTGAGCTTCCTGTTATCAGTCGAAGGAGTACCAGCCCTAGATAATGAACCACCCTAGTTCGCAGCTCCCAAATCTCTCAGATTGTTCTTGTTAATCAGCGCATTGCTTACTATAGAAGTTACCGATGTCATCCAAAAAACATTCACCAATGATCAAATGTCCTATCCAATACCATCATCAAATCACCTAACCAGTAATAACAAATCACCTCCATAATCACATTTGAAGTACTACACCTCTATAAAGCGGGAAGACTCATCCATGACTGAAAGAGATACCTACTGAAAATTCATTAACTCCCTATATTAGTTGAATATCAATGTATCAGGGTAGAAGATATCATAGATGGTCTTCTAAAACTCTTCTAATATCATATCCCTATTATGTTCGACATGTAAAACCACATCCCTCCATCTATTGGAAGAATCATGTTACATGTAAGTCGTTTGATTCACCCTCCTATCTGTAGGAGTCTCTAGATGATTGAATATAAAAAGCATGGCCTCCAACCATGACATTTCAGCATGTGGTCCTCCATCCTTAGAAAATGTTGGAGGAGGATGCTGCTGGAGCACCCACGTCAACCCTTCCATAGTTAGGGTAAGATGTGGTCCTGCCTGGAAGGTCTGAATCATACTCATAAAGCCTCCATAGAAATGTACATTGACACCTACTGTCAGTATAAATACTGGTTCCAAAACATTTATGATGAGATAATATGCTGATAGTCCTTGGTGAACCATTCCCACTGTCTGATCACCACCATGTACCTGGTGTACATCGAGAGGAAATCATGGTGGAAAAACTCTACATGGTCAAGTGCACACCTTTGTACAAGATTATCAATTACTGTAATATGGAAGTTCTTGAACGGAACATGAAAGTAAAAAATCATGTTTTTCAAAAGAGGGTTACAAGGCATGTGGAAACACTACCCAATGTGTTTACCTTATTCCTTAATATGGAATGTACCTCTGCTAACCATATCGCGTAACACCCATACAAATGACATGTCCTTCTTGAGACATGACATGTACATGAATATTCCATCCATCCTAAGTACATATACTCTAAAACCCCAAGATCATAAATTTTTTCCAATGCATGATCTTTTTAGATCCATGAGAGCCCACACTCATTGTAAATAAAATTTTCACATCCTTATTCATATCATATCATACCAGAATTCAATTAATGCTCAATCATGATCCAACAAATTCTGATCCAAAAGGTCTCATACTACCTCCGGGGCAAAATCATTGAATCCACCCAAATGAAAAATTACCTTACCAAAAAACAATCAAAATAGCATGTATTCTATCACAACATCTATCAGAATTGAATGCATATCTATCCCAACATCAATAACAACAATATACAATCATTATTACAACATATATGGCATTAAGAAAATGTACAACATGCGATCTCTAGAATGCGCCTATATGATGCATGAGATTGCACACCCTCATCTCATCAGGGTGAAACATAATAAACCCAATGTGATTTTAATACGAATATCACAAAACAATTACATCACCAAACTAGGAAATCAAATCAAATGTAATAGTTCAAAATCCCAAAATAAAAATTCAATTCGAGTTAATTTGGAATTTCCCTGTACAAGGTGTAGCTACTCCTGGGCACTAATAATTAACAAAATAAATTTCATTCCTATCCCTTTATAATATCTCCTTACAATAAGAAAAATAAGAAAAGAAAACTCTTACGATATGACTTTGTATTGTCCCAGATTTGGGTGCTGCCCAAAGGTGCCCCAAACCCGATTGGTCACATAAATGTGATGATCCAGACTCTCTAGGTCCTTTCCATTGCCAAAAATCTGGATACTAAAGAGGTAGCATCTTGGCGTGAGACCGATCTGCGTGACCAATTGGTGAGACCGATCGGCATGACCGATCGGTGTCAGCCAGCCTTGTCAGAGTTTTTCCAGTGACGTGCGCAAATTGGGGTTTAAACCCTACATTGACCCCTTTAGGTCCATTTAAAGCCCATTAATGACCATAAATGTTGTTTAATTTAAATATATAATGGATTAACCTGGTTTGTGCATTAGTTTAAACCGCCCGACCCTTTAATAGCGTGTGGGGCCCCGTGGTCAACCCACAACCACGCTCCTTACGTGGTTTCACATTCTTATCTCAATCGTCCACGGCCTTTGTAAACAGAAAAAGGAACTCCTAGGTTTCGTTTCTCGATCACCCTATTCTAAAAGTACCCTTCATTCAGAAGAACCACTTTTCATTCAGACGATCTGCATTTCTATACGTGGAGTTCCACGCCCAGGCGTAGCGTCGATCGTTGATTAACTAGTATGGAATTTCTCCTTCTTCTCTCCCTTTAGTGTATCATGCGGGGTGGGAATGCTTTTGTTTTAGTAGAATTGGATTAACCAAACCTTAATGAAGATAATGAACAAACTATAAGGAATGATGGGGGGTTGTGATCGATGATGCTTCTTTATTTTATGATCTTCCTTTCTGAATTGAGCGGGCTTACCCTTACTGAAAATCATGGTCGTTGGTGGTCTTTTCTCTGTGCACTGATAAATCCTTACCTCTGGTGATGTTTAAATGGATTGTATTTGTGAAACCTTGCTTTGTAAAAGTGTTTTGGTTAATTACGTATATCCGTCTAAATAAATTGAGGCACCAGGATCAATCCTTCTTGTGATAACCCTAGTTAAAGCACACAGAAATTGAAATCATGGAGTGTGATAAATCTTATAAATATGAAAATACCAGCAAGGCCCTGCTTTGTGTTGGTGGTGGTGGTTTGGTTTTTTTCCATTCACGGGCCGTTTTCAGGGTGATATGGATGGGGATGGGATCCCCTATTGATAAGGATTCAGTGGTTGTGAATTTTAAGGCTCGGTGGTTTCCTTGTTTATTTATCAAATTGGGGTGGGATCCTCTGTTGATGAGAAACCATTTGGGGGGACACGGGGTAGTGTCTCGGGGTATTCATTGGTTCCAGTACTTCACGGGATCTCACTTATCCCTTTGATGATGTGACTTTACAAGTGAATTGGGTGTGAATTCTTAAATTGACATTTGACTGGATCTTTTTCCTTGGTTTGTGTTTATGGTATTAGTTTCCCAGTATTGCATAAACTTATTTAAACATTATTACTGAACATGAAAACAAGGATGGGAAAAATGGGTTTTTGGTTTGGTTTATGTTTTTACCGGGTCATGGCACTAATTTTTTTCATTAGGTAGGCTGATTAAAAAACAAAACATGGGAGAGTGCTTATTACTTATATATATATATACTTGTAGTTTTTGTGATTCTTATTTGCGCCCCACCCTAGTTGAGCACTTCCTGGTGAACACCACCATTTCATGGGGGAGGGTTTATTTTCCAAAACTTCTATTAGTGGATGGTTATTAGCTCATTTATTCTCCCATTCCTGGATACCAATGTATCATCGGACAGGATGTGATGGCATGAAGTCCATTATTAGCCCATGAATCGTCGGGCAGGGCAGTGTGGTGGCTGGCCTAGGTGTGTGCGAGCAGGTTTGTTTTCCCAACTGTCTTCGGGATGAGGCCCAGGTGTTTTCGGGCGTGGCATTGGATCTTCTAGCCCAGGTGTCTTCGGGCATGGTGGTGGTTGTTATGGCCTAGGTTTTTACATGCGTGGTTACGTGTGACAGTTGTGGCCCAGGTGTTTGTGGGTAGGGTTTGGCAGTGGGACTGCAGTGTGAATGGCGGGATTTGTTCAATGCGTAAGATGTCTTCAATAACCAGTGGGAAAGTGGCACGGGGTACCCAAACATCGATGTTCTCATATTATATATATTACTTTCTTGTGTTATTTGGTGAGTGCAGTCGGTGAGTGGAATGTATGAACTCCTTGATAGTGTTGGTTGTCTGGTTCTTACATGAATTTAGCACATTTCCCCAACTTGTGCATGAGAGTCTTTGGTTTTTCCCTACTGAGTGTACCTGTATGCTCACCCTACGTATATAAAACTGATTTCATGTTTCTAGGTGGACTTTGAGGATCACGTGGGACCATACTAGCTCAGACCTTTGGGGCAGTTGTAGTTTCTCTTTTTCTTTCTTTGGTACTTTACCCTTGTAGTCACTTTGTACTTTTTGGATTTTACTTTTGGAATTTGCATATGGGGATGATTGTATTGGTTTTTCATGCACGTCTAGTTTTTGTGTTGTGAGATTTTCCATCTTATCTCCCGATAATATAAAAACAAAAATGGTAATGCCTTCCATTCGAGTGTGATTTCCGTACCCTTGGTGCTAGTCGCCACTCCGGAACCTATTGAAGGCGAGTTTTGGGGGTCATTATCACTTATTCAACTTAAATAAGGAAGGGGGTGGAAAACTGCTGACCCTTCCCTCATTTTGGTGAAGGCGGGTCGTTATAATAACCTCAAGTTCAGTTTCCAAAATTCCATAGGTTTTCTACTAGAAGCGAGGTACAAGGTGTGATAATGGGGTAACAATGCCTTCATTTGTAGATTATACACAATAGAAACAAATATTAAAAAGGAGAAGTAGTAAAACAATAAAGTATAAGTAATTAGTGGAAAAATAATAGTTATAATATATTAGGAGCATATATATAAATTATACACGTCACATGTAACTAGGAATCTATCCAAACAAGTCACAATTCTGAAAATATATTAAAGAAGAAAATGTAGAAAATTGAAAGTAAAATCGAACAACATCTGAAGCCTCAACATGGTCCAATGCTCTCTATCTCCAACAACAATCAAGTCCATGATGAAGAAGGACACCTTACCTTATATATACAAGAAATCAAAAAAATTGTTGGGGTCCAAAAGCAGGATCCAAATAGGGTTTGAGTAGAATCCTAGTAGGAAACCACAAAATTTTCTATCCCTATCATTGAGTGAATATATATAGCAGGTAATATGAAAGGATGAAGAAATAACATCTGAAGTACTATAAAGTAAACTATATTAATGTTTTAAATTACACTCATTTAACATTTATCATTAATTCATTGAATCATGTAACCCTAGGAATAATCCTATTCTCTATATCCTATTTTAATGAATCAAAAAATGATTTCCCATATGACCATCTTAAAAATCGATTATGACTGAATCAAAGGTTGTGATTTTTCATTGCAGTCATGTCACAATCATAGAATTATTTAGATACAACCCTCTAGTAATGATCTCAACATAACATCAACCAATTATAAATGACCACCATGGAATTCTCTTAATGTATTTTCCCTTGGGTGAAATATTCATTTAATCAAATAAAAACGAACACATCGGTGTTTACCATTGTTAATCAGCTTTGGTATAACATATCATAGTTCAATTATAAATGAACACATAGGCATACAATAATAGTCTAAACCCTTGGTTCAACAATCACATAATCAATTAAAGATGGCCATCTAGGATTCTATAACAGTATAAACCCTTTTGGGATGCTCACGTAGTCCAATCCCCTTGGTAGACATCTACAATGCTTATCATCGTCAATTCATATAATCAATATCCTCATCCTAAAAATCAGGGAATGGAAAACAAGGAAATCCTAACATGCATTCTAGAAAAAAATACATAAAACAAATCAAGGGAAACTCGCCCTTGGGGTGTATCATAACAAGGAATCTAACCTCACACATATGAAAAAACCATTTTATCATTCATTCAAACCATAGAAGGTATTAAAGACGGTTAAATTCAATTTCATGAAATACCCCCAACATGGGTATGCAACACTTTTAGCTTATATATTCCATGATTAACGATTAAAAGCACAAAAGCACAAACCTCAATATCATAAGATTGATATAATTGAACATCAGTCCATGAATTTGTCTATATTGGTGTAGATCTACAAAATGGGGTTATACACCAAACCAAGAATAAATCATTGGATATGATGAATCAGGAAGTGAGACTCTTGGGGTTTTGAGAATCCACTGGTGGGATTCCAATGCAACCTAAAGTATCTCGATGAGACCATGGATGTAGAATCACAAGGAGTTCAGATTTTGTTGGCCATTTCACTATTCTCATTTACGAAAAAAATGATCAAAAGAAGATGGTTCTGGATATGACACACAACCCCTCAACGATATATTATATAAAACAAAATTATATCACATGTTTATTAAAATTACACATCATGTATTTATCCGCAACTTACACCCTTCATATGTAGTCTTCAAGGTCACAACACAACCTTGTACTTGGCCATTAAATAGTTAGTTAGCGACTCTAAATGACATTCTAGGTACATTACATGTACATATGTTCATAACGTGTACTTAAAAAACCGAATTTCGACTTATTTCCTAAAAAACAACCCAAAATCATGATCCATATCTGAAATGTAGATATGGGTACATACACATGTAAACATCTCTTCAGTCAATAGCATTTGAATTTATAAAATTACATTTGTTAGGTATCATTGTCTCACTATTACCATCAATCAATGACATATCCTGACTATTATATGATTTTACTCTTTACCTATCGTGGTAAAACTAAATTCTATATTATCAAATTACTCTATAAGATTACCTACTATTCTCCTCCTTAGCATTGAATGTTATCATTCTCAACATATCACAAATGGTCTCATTTATAGTCCGTTCTACCAATTATATAAATTAGGATACCATACAATTATAATTTCACATTTCATTATATGACTCTAGTCTAGTTTAAATTTTGAATTCTAGGTTATATATGATTTTAATATTCCATTTCGCAATCATTGACCTAAAACATGATTATAAGTTTAAAAAACTAAAAATCAATATTCTAATTAAAAAATTTATAAAATATGGAATGCAATACTATCAAATTATCCCTCATTGATGCCAAAATATTTACATTTTATAATTTAATGTATATTCAATGTAGAGTTTCCCACTATAACATCCCTCTATAATGAATAAATAATACCTTTTAATAATGATTTAACTATGGATAAATTATAATGGAATGATCTAATTAATTTAGAAAGTAACTACCTTCGAACCTAAGGACAAATCACAACCATTAGATTATATTATATCCAAGAATATGGTATAATTTAAGGGACTACCAACCTTATTGAATCCATTTCCATTATATATTAGTATGCAACCCACTGCATGAGCTCATCCAAGACCAACATACCATGATGGAGCACCATAAGTCATAACTCACAATTAATATCCCCAACGTAAATAATTATAATCAAGTAATGATTAATTTTTTACATTAAATTCATTAACCAAACTATTAAATTTGGAAGAGACCACATTTTTCACACCGTATTCTTTTGTTTCCAATAAACGTAGATGAACCACCCTTTAAATGTTTGTTTTATTCTATCAATATTAACTAGAGACAAATACCTATCAATCATAAATAAATAAATTAAAACAAATTTTATTAATGTTAAAATCCATATAAATGTCACACAGAGACATACCTCCATAAAAACAATTGGTGATGACATGATGTTGTTTTCTAAATACATACTCAATCAAGGATACATAGATACCAAAATAATATAGAGGAATCAACACTAAAATAAATAATTCTTCTAATAAAATTTTTCTAAATATGAGGAGAATATTTAATGGAGTTATAACACTACCATGGGTTCTTGATTACAAGATGTGAAAGATGAAATATATAAGAGTAAGACGGGATCTAACCATTTGAATGGAGGAGAGGGAGAGACATCACATAGATGATATTTGGTTGAGAGGGTGAGATGAAATGATAGGATTTAGTGTTACAGTTTATAAAATAATTAGGTAAAAGTTTAAAATTGTATTTCTTAGGGGTGCATGATTTGTCCGCATGGTTTGCTAAAATTTTTTCCAATAGTGGAGTCATAACATTCCCAGACAAAATAACACAAGAAATTATTCTTTATGGTTTATATACAATGTGCTAACCATGATAATAATATTTTAAACCCTATAAAATAATTCATTCTTTTTGTTAAAACTGTGCAAAAAATGTGTTCCAATTCATAAATCCTGACCACCCCGCTCATATTCATCCAATGTGTTCACAAATTACCCTAAAATGTGTGCTAGTTAAACTCAACTAGAAAATATATAATTTGAACTATGAACCTTCTAGTGTAAGGGAAACCATGTTATTTTCTATATACAATGTGACAAAAAAATCCTTGGAAATGTTATTCAAACCATCAAAAAATAAAAAGTATTCTCCATTTAATTATCTAATCAAATGACACTCCACTCATTTCTCTATCTAAAAAAATCCCAACTAGTATATTATAAATATTAGATTCTTAATAAAAAAAATTATGTTTAGAATGGAACATTCACTAAATGAATGTTTTACCATCCCATTGAAACTAAACATGCTCGTACTCATGGAATATTACTCACCTTCAATGAGATATAATAAGGAATAGCTTGTATCCTACATTAACATATATATTTCATGAATGATTTTCCACATAGAAATTTTCTCAAAACTATATAGTTATAATGGACACTGAATTTTTTGAATATTATATTTTATTTCATTAGAATGATATAATAACACCAATTTATTCTCAAAAAATTCATTCCATCATGTTAGATTTCATAACCTCTTCCAATATAGATCTGCATGTTGTTGCTTTTAAATTATATAGTTAAATCTATTGTTAGAAAATAATTATAAAATGGTAAGGTGTTTATACCAACCTCATTATAAATTAATTGACCATGATTCTTGGAAAAATATAATATTTAATGGTTCTATTAGATTTATCATCATTTAGATTATGAAAAGAAGTGTTAAAATGAAACTCTATATCAAATTGTAATTAAATATTTCTATAGAACATAATGGTTAACCATAAATTACCATAACAAACAATTCAGTGTGGTACTCCATTAAACCTTACCACATCAATTATTTATATCATGACGAGTTGATGTATTAGTAAATAATCACGAATAATAGTGAAATGGTCTTATATATTATGTGAATCTACAATAACCAAAATTTTATTATTGATATTAACTGTTGAATAATTAATTTGATCTGTCAAATACTTTATATTAAACTATTACCTTGGTAAATAAATTCGTCACTTTACTTCCAACTTCCAAAAGACCCCAATACCTCCTATATAATAAATAGATAAAACATATTAACTTAATGTTGACCATTAATAATAATTGGTTTCCCTTTTATACTCATCAATTACAGTAAATATTCAAACATATACCATATAGATGTGGTCAATATTTAGTACTAAATTTTTTTATTTTTGATTACATTATAGATGTTTTATAACAGGTCAGTCCACATTCCTCAAAAAAAATTATCTTTCCTCAATTATTCATGGTTTTGGAATAATATTCTTTTAATTATTTGTTTATTCCAGTGTTCATTTGATCAAAATTATTATTATAATTCCTCTAAATGGAATCCATAATAAATATTTTTTGTGTAATTTATCAATAACATTGAGTTATATAATCATAATAATTAATTTTACTGTTCATATTATAAAATCATATTCATTACATATATTAATCTCAAATATAATATATTTCTAGTATGAAATTTCTAACACATATTGAAGGTGAAATGGTGATGTTGCTATATCATTGTTCATATAGGTGGTTGAAACATCTCTTTAAATAACTTGAGACAATAAAAAATGTTTTATAATTTGGTGTTATACATTATTAATATCATTTATCAATAAGAAAAATATATTAATATAAAAAATTACCATGGAAAATTATATTTAAATGCAGTGTAGATTAGAATATTGTAATAATTTGTGTGAAGAACATATTAAATTGATAAATTGGCTACTTCTCCACTTATATTCCTTTAAAATTAAGGATATATGAATCATTTATTGTAACAAAATATATTAAAATGATAATAAGGGTTTTGAAAAAGGGGAAATGGGTAGTCATTCAATAGATAAAAAAATAATTTTAATAGATTGGGAGGGGATGATGAGGGAACGTTTTATATATCAGTTATTAGTGGAATTTCATGAAATATTCATTACATATAGTGTGGGGTTATCATTTTATAGAGAAATTGGAAAAACGTTAGACAAAAGTGTATATAAAATAAGATTTTTTGTGAATTTATTTTTCAATAAATTTAAATTTTAGGTTTTATGATATTCTATACCATTACCACATAGATTAACCCTCCCTTTTCTCCATATCATTTTTACTATGCTAACCATGTTTTTACCATGGTAACATATTTCTATAACAATAAAACAAATTGAAAAAATATCATTAATAAAGTATACTGAATAAAATATTTATATCAATTTAATCTGATTAAATATCTAATTATGGTAAATTTATAGTTGAAAAAATTATTAAAAATTATTTTTATATATTTTTTAATCATTGTGATTTCACAACCACGTTTCATAGAAAAGAATAATCAAATGAGCATTAACCTATATTCCTGGCATTGAATTATTAGACTATATTAATTATTAAGAATTTATAAATTGATAAAAATAGTAATTTTGTTTTATAAAATATCACTTTTGGAAAATATTTAATTTTATCCACATTATTATGAAATTAATTAATAAACATGTAAAAGTTTTAAAATGGTAGACTATATCCACATATTTTTATAGTGATTCAATGATTGATGAAAAACAATAATATTAAAATAAAATAATTTTTTTATGAAATATTTATTTATTGAAAATTTACTTATGCAATAATAGAATAATAGATAATGAAATCAATAAGAAACTAAATAATAAGGAAATGAAGGATAAATAATCATGAATAAATTAGAGATATGGTCAAATGCACATGAAAATGTACTATTAGTTGAATTTTAATCCATACAATGAATAAATGATAGGAATACAAGTGAGACATTATAAAAAATTGAGAATCAAATAATTGGGTTTCAGGATTGAAAAAATATATTTTTTATATACGGATGTTCAAACACATGTAATTATGATTTTAATGTGTGATTTAAAATAAAACCCACCATTACACTAAACATCGATGGAAACACATTAAACACCCATATAATATGTATAATTATCTTAGTAAGTTACATTTAAATTATATAAAAATATATAAATTTTTTGAACTTCAATTATAATCATTCATTATCTATATAACAATTATTTTCAATTTTTTTCATCTTTTTTTTATAATATTTCTTATTTTTTAGGAGTTATATAATTTTTATGAATGTACATATTAATTAAATAAATTTTCATTATTACAAAATTACACAATCTATTGAAATAATTTTTTTCTAAATATAAAATTTTTTCTATTATTTTTTTTTGTAAATTAATTGTATGGTACATGAAAATGGAATATAGAACAAAAATTTCTGAGGTAATTTTTCAATATGAATGAGTTAAATAATATTGATCCTTAATTTTTTAATCTTACTAAAAAAACATATTAATCATATATTTTAATTTTTAATACTATAAAATACTAGTATTAATTTATAAATTTTTATTAATGGTGAAAAGTGTGATATTGGTATATCATCATTATGTAAGTGGTTGAACTAACAAAAACAAGATAACACTAAACCAGAAAGTATGTAGGTATTCAAAGTTTGTTAATCATAGAATCATTATATATAAATTATAATGATGTCAATATATTATTCTTATTTTTTGTATTGTTATTTATAATGATTTTATATTAGAAGGAAATTGAAAAAATTAGATAACAACATAGATACATATTTTATAAACAATAACATTCTAATGATAGGTTTTTAGGAAATGGGACTAGACATTAATTAACGAACCAAATCATATAAAACATATAATAATTAATTTTGAGAGTGTAAATAGGTAGATATTGGAAATATAAATTGATGCTTTAGTTGGTCATGAGGTGTATAAAATGTTTCCTTTTATAATTGAGTTTTGAGTGGCATTTTAGTTGATATTCATTTCATCATATATATGGTTTTAATTTTATAAGGAATTTGAATAAAAAGTGTAAACAATGTGTTTGTGATATTTTTTTGAATGATATACAAAAAAAATATTGATATGTATTTTTCAATGACATTTTTCCTTTACAACATTGTTTTATCTTATTTTTTCTTATTTTATCATATCATGGTTTCACATTTTTCCCCCATATAAAATATAATTTTAAATAAAAATAGAATTGAACACATTATATAATTTCATAAATATCCTTAAATATTTAGAATCCATTTATTATAATTCATTTTTTAAATATGGTATGTATAGATATTAATTATGAACTAATAATATATAAATAAAATTTATAGAAAAAATATTTTTAACACATTAAACATTACAGGTACATTTTCATTTAATTTTTAAATTTAATTATTGAAAAAATATTTTTTATTTTTGGAATAATTATATTATATTTGTTTTTAAATTTTGATCAATTTAATTAAAAAATTCACTCTTCATTATAAATAGATATTTTAAAAATAACAATTTTTTTAAAATTACATAATTTTAACTACATCATATTAATTATTTATCATGTTAATTTATTTATTAATTAACATGTATATTATAAATATAATTCATTAAATTACTTAATTTTTTTTAATAAGAGTTTGGATATTTATTGAATACCATAAGACCCTAGATTTCCTATTTAGGATAATTTTATCTATATTGGGATATAATCATTATGAACATTTCAACATGATGTTTTATATTGATTCTAATTTTTTTTAATTATTATCATTAATTTTAGTATTTTACTTTAATAAAATAAATGCAATTATTTATGATTATTTATTTATGACAATCATGTTATTAAATAGAATTTATTTAATGTAAAAATTTGGTATTAAATTATAAACTCTTGATATAATTTTATCATCTAAATTTCATTATTATATTAAAATAAAATGATAGTATTTATTTCTCATTACATATTCATGTTCCCCCATTTATTCTACAAAATCACGATTCTTTCACCAAGAATTAGCTTAGTGAGTGGTCTGGTTTGAAATACATTATGTTAAGGACCTCGGATTTCAATGAGTTGTTCCTAATATGAAGGATAATATTTCTGATATACGACATATGAATTTTTCCATGAGAAAAATTATATATATACTTATTAAAAAGTGATACATGGGATAGATGATATACATGGGATAGTTTTGAGGAATGTGTAAGATTATAATCATCCGTTCCTACATGATCAAGGATTTTAAAGGGGATAATGTACCATCAGACGAACATTACCTTCTCAATAAATCTCATAACCCACTTGTATGGGTATATTTAATGGAAACCCATGTATCTTACATTAAATACCATATTTTAATTATTATTATTCACTTATAAAATCAGTAACATTTTGTAATATAAATGATATGTTGAAATGTTTTAATATTCTGTATTCATTATTTTGTATGATGACAATTTTATTTTCCTTATCGACTTATTTAATTCCCAAATTGGTGGTTGTATGTGTTTAGAGGAGGTTCAGGGAGGGTTTTTTTGATTTTGGATCACCATAATAACTAAAAATGGATGATCACATCATGAAAATGGAATTCAAAATGTTATTTGGTTTTTCACAGCTTTTGTAGATAGTGATTCATGAGTAGTTATTTGATAAGGGGTTATGAGTTGAACTAATTGATAATGTGAAGGGGTAATTCACAAAATGTATTATATTACAGAATGATTCCAAAAATTTTAATGTGAATTGGAATATTTGTGAATTCAATTCATAAAAATAGTTCATGGATTTTATTTTATAGACCTAGTGGAAAACCTGGCATTAATATTTAATTCACATCATTAATAAGGTGACAAAAACATATTTATAAATATTATTATTTAATTAATTACCTAATATATCTATCATTTCCATTATTCTGTGGAATAAATCATGGTAAC
Organism: Viscum album; assembly: GCA_963277665.1. Lineage (NCBI taxonomy): Eukaryota > Viridiplantae > Streptophyta > Magnoliopsida > Santalales > Viscaceae > Viscum > Viscum album. The sequence continues at coordinate 607,511,710 of OY728122.1, forward strand.
ATTAGAGTATCATGCATTACCTTTCTCCCTATATTTATCCTTATATTATTGTTATTAATATTTGGTGGTATCAGTTGAGGTATTCTCATTTTACATCATTTTTAAATTACATTATCCCTTTAAAATTCACTGACATTATTATCATTTTGTTCATGGTATTTATGAGTTTCATATTTTATTATCCCGTGATGTAGTTTATATTAATCCGGGTTTTCATACTATGATGGTGGATTTCGGGATGATTATCCTTCTCCACATTCATCAATGTAAAATAAAAAAGCGTACATGATTCATGGGTTCCTCATTGAGCACAGATTTTATTTCCTTATGGGGGGATTACATGATTCACCTTTCCAATAGGTGGATGTTTAGGGAAAACATAATGAGGATAATAAATTTAACAATCAGAAATTTATTGGGGTGGGTAGTAATTATATGTTTTTACTTATTTTATCATATTATTTTTGATATTAGATGTTCTTATTTCCAATTACAATAGTCACATCAATTTTGAGCCTTGTCTGTTTTGTTGATAATGTGTGTCAAACCCTTATAATGTTTCTTAATCTCACCCTAAATAAAATTGTACTGAAGAAATATTTTCCTAATAAATTGGTTTCTCATATAATTATTATATTTATGATAATAATCATGCTTTATAATTAAGATAATTTATATAATCCCATGGTTCTAAAATTGTGAAATACAATATTTCATTCTTTTTGTGGTTGTGTTTTTTGTTTTTCTTCAGGAGTTGTTGGAGTTTTCATGGAGGTTGTGGTGATTTTTTATGCTATGAGTTTATTGTGTTTGTTATGTTTTTTATTATTATCATGGGATATGTTGTGGGTAGTTTTCTTGTGGGTTCTATAGGTGGTTCTGCGATGGTGTATGCATAGGAGATGTTGAGGGATTTTTTTAGTGGTTATGTTGTGTAGAAATTTTAGTGTGGTTGTTGTGAAGGTTTATTTTTGTAGTGATATTTTTTATTTGATGCAGTGTTGTCTTGATGGTTTGTGTTTTATGTGAAATATATTGTGTGGTGTGCTTGAATTCATTACATGAGAAGGAATTATAGGAAATTGATATTTTGAAGGAAATTATATGGTTTGGTAAATAAATAATATTGGTATTATCCTTATGAGTATACATTCATGATCACCCAACATATATACACTATATTTCTGGATTCCAAGAAGTCTTCATGGAATGAGTTTCAGATTTCTATTTTGGGGTTTAAATATGTTGTTGAGATACTGCTATAGTTATCATCTCTTCGTATTTTAAATGTAGTCTTTTATTTTTATCTATTAACTTTTATGATACATTTTAGGAATTTTTTTTTGTTAATTTGAATTTCACTTCTATATTTTCATGGTGGTTTATTATCTTTTACCACAATCCCATATAATTTGAGGTTAATTCAATCCATTTCTAGGATTTTACCCATTTTCCTAATAATTATCTTGGGTCTTAACTTAGGTGGGAATTAGTGGTCATTATCACTCTTAATTAATTTCCTACTCAGGAGGGTCAAAAAAAGGGAGAGTGGCTCCTAACATAGTTTTATCATGTGTTTTTTAGAGTGATAGACTGAAGATTCTAGTTAGGCACTGAAATGATTGCATATATTTGTATGTATATGGTTCCAATTTTCCATAATATGTTCATTGTGTAGGGAGATTTTGATAGGCAAGAGATTTGATGGACCATTGTGACCTAGTTCATAGACTCTTATCTTATCAAAATATTATTTTTTTTTGTTTTGATATACCAATAAGAGAAATTAAAGGTGAATACACATCTTGATTGATATTAAATGGGTTTGAATTGGAAATTGAGTACTGTGAGTTGAATAATTGAATTAATTAAATAAAAATGTTATATAATGTCATCATATTGGGTTAATGATTCCTCATTTTTTTTGGAAACCATCTCTATCATCATCCATGAGTGTCTTAGGATTATGAGGTTCCCCATGACGGTCTAGTTGATTATTACTGGAATAACATAACATTGGAGGATGATGCATGAAAGAGGGATTCTCATGACGATCAATGATAGAGTCTAGAAACGTATGATGGGAGTGAACCTAATCTAGAGACAGTAAATATATTGGAGGATATGAAGATCTATTTTTGACCATTATAAGCACAAGAGGAGTTCTGGGTACCATTATAATTTTTTAACTACAAGGAGGTGTGTGTTAGTAATTCCAATTTTAATTTGGAATCCTTGCATTTTTTGGTAGAAATTAATGTTTTCTTCCATAATAGTTTTAGTATAAGGGATCACTGATGTCTTTCCAACAGCCGAGGGATGATGGCATTGGATCAGAGAAAAACTCTGACGGTCCAAAAAAAATGTTACCTAGCCATGTGAATAGTCATGTTGGATTCAAAAAGAGAGTAGGTGGAGATAGAAATGGGATAATGAAAACCATAAAGGTAATATAACTATAGTGTCTATATGTTTTCAAGGGTATGCTTTTTAATATTATAATATTGTTTATTCCTTGTTTGATTCATCATACTCACACTATATTGTTTCTATATCTTTGGTATATACATTTGTACTAGATATGAAGATAAATAAAATTTCTATGGTTTTATCTATTCCAGTTTGAGGTATAGATACCTTATATGATGGGTTATGGGGATGCTGGCTAGTGATGGGGACTCAGTACTCAGTGCGGGATTTCATATTACTACATACACAATCATATTATGTCATCTATGGGATTTGTTGGACCTTTTCTCTACAATAAATCTTTAATATTTCCAGGGAAGATTTTTTTTCTTGGTAAACTAATAGATAGTAGAACTCATTGGTGAAAAAGGTATTTGGATGTGTGTAAGGTGGGTTAAGGATCTTTTTTCAAAACTAGACAAGCTATTGGTAGAACCTCAGGTATAGGATATTCCCATATTATTCTTGAGTCGTATAATGTTATCCCAAATTTCCCTGACACAATCTTGTGTTTGGGATAGTGATAAAACATATTCTGTCTCAAATTTCAGTTCCCCCTATATTATAAAACCTACAGAGATACATTATTTGAGGTTTTATGAGGATGATCTAATGTAGAGGGGTTTTATTGGACCCTGTGTGTCTTATTTGGCTGCATTATTTTTGTATTCCAATAAAATTATTGTAGTCTAGGGTTGGAAATGGACTATAGAAGGTTGAAACAAGAAATGGTAAAAACATGTCTCTCTTAGAAGTACCAAATATCTGTTTTACATGTATAATGTATACATTTGGTCATTAAATATTGAATTTAGATTAAGATTTCAATAGATTATGGTTAAAGATGTTGATATTTCAAAGAGTTCCTTTTTGTTAATGTATAGGAATATCAAGTACATGTGAATGTAGTTTGATGTCATGAACACACTAGATATGTTCCTAGAGCTCACGAACTCAATATTTGATGAGTTATTAGACTAGTTTATTCTCATTTATATTAATGATAGCTTGTTCTGCTCAATGTTAGAGGAGGATAACATTGATGATCTGAATGTATTATTGTAGATCCATCGACAACACCTTCCCATTGGAATGTTTTTAACAATAAGTTATAAACACATGATTTGAATATTATTGGGATAGTTTTGTCTTAATAGGGTGTGGTTATTGGTTTGTTGAAGGATGAGTATGTTTTTCCTTGCGCATTACCCTAGCGAATGGTATAAGTTTGACATTTTATTAGTGTTGTTGTTTTTTAATGAAGTTTTGTACTGGATTTTCTCAATATTCACTCCCACTAAAATATTTAACTAGTAAGTATCATCCCATTTTATGGATTGATACATTCTATTCTGAATTATGTTAACTAAACTGGAAGCTGATGAACACTCTTATGCATCAGTTTCACAAGGAGGTTGTTATGTTTATAGTTTTTTGTGATACTTCTAGTCTAATAATAAAATTATTATTGATGTAGTTGATTGTGGTTATCTCTTAAGAATAATGTTTGATAAATTCCCATGATAATTAATATAATATCAATTATTTTTAGAAAACTGTATTTGTGTATTCACGAGGGAGTTGTGGAATTGTCCAATCAGTGACTGCTTTTGGGATTTCATGGACCACAAGAGATTAAAATATGTTTTCTCTCAGAATAATTAAAATATATTTGTAACTATATGAGATTCTAAAATGTGGAATATTACGGTTGGTAATATATATGTCACATAAATAAACGGTGTTTCAAAATGTGAAATCCATGATTATAATAATCATGTTTAAATGATTAGGAATCAATTCCTTGAAGGTTGAGAGAATGTAACACCATGTGATTTAAAAGAGTAAAAATAGGTTTAACAGAATATATATGACATAAAAACTGATCATAGAAGAGAAATTAACACTCTAAGACTATATGAAATGTTTCTTTTTAAATAATCACATTATCTTTGATATTCTGAATAATTGGGATCCCAGATTCCAAATGTACCATAACACAGTATATTGATATGACACGGCCATTAATTTTTTTAATATAAATAATAATAAATAAATTATTAAAATAAATGTTCTCAACATGTATAAATAAATTAAATGTATAAATATTTATTATAAATAAAATAATATTCATTTGAAATTTAAATGATTTTTTTTCTAAAAAAGTTATTTTCCATTGAAAATAATTTCCACCTTTTGACGAATTCTTTTATAATTAATTTTTTCAAAATATATAATGATTTTTAAAAAAACATCAAATTTAATATACTATTTTCATAATTATCATCGATTTAATTTTTGATAATTTTATAAAAATAGGAATTTTTTCAATATAATGAAAATATTATTTTTCAACATTGTTTACTTGGAGAACCGGATTTGTAATTGCATCTGTGGGATTAACATCATATTATAATAGAGCACATTGGGTAGTTTAAATTTAAAAAATGTATAGAATGATTGGAATAATAATAATATATATTATCTAATAAGGTAAACATAATTTGTTTCATCAATAAATAAAAAAGACTGAAAATTATTTTCTGAGGGTAAATTAAAATTTTTTTCTAGGGGTTAAACTAAAAAGGTAAGTGCAAAAGTTCATCCATAAAAGTAAAAAAACACATTTTAGGGGAATATTTTTAAATTTTATATTCTATGGTTTATAGTTTCACATTTTGGATCACTTGGGAATGTGAAAAACATTTCTACACCTTTTTATTTTCCAACATTTCAGGTGCACGACCAACCAAAATTATAAAAGGCCACCCCATATCCCCTTTTATTCTAACGTCCAAACCCCATTGGTTTATACATTAAATATCAAATTAACTTATTTAATTACTTAAAAAACAATAAATCTTTGGTTTTTATCATAAATCCATGTTATGACTTTTTTTGGGTCAAACATAAATAATTTGTCTGAAAAAGTGGTGAAAATTTTAAAATATGTTTATATTTTTTATTCATTAACCTCTTAAAATATTAATAAACCATGAATATATAATGTCTATATTTAATTAAAAATAATTATATTTTTTATTTTATGTCCACTACCATTATTCATCTCATCATCCATAAAATGAGAATCATAATCGTCGATCGTGTCTATAGAAAACTACAACCTCATGAATTGATGTTATTCAATTTCCATAACCCCTTACAAGGAAGAATATAATGATGGTTTTAAAATTTCATTGTAAATTTATTACATTATTAGGATAAATAAAATATAACATAACATATAAGTTATTAATATCCATTCTATTGAAAATTTGATAGCATCTCTCACTGTACGACATACAACCCAGTCGAGAAGTGATGTGATTTGTTTTTCACATTAAAATTACATGAAATGATATAAATTAAAATTTATTGAATATATTGGACATATTTGATAATATATAGATTATTGATAATTAATAACCCACCTAATTACTTACGCTTTTACTATTTAATGTAATGATAGCAACACTCATGCATACATATGACCTACAATCTCCAAAAGCGATGTGATCATATATTTATTTTAAATTTAAATATTAAATATAAAGATGTATCAAATGAATGTAATGATATTTATAAAATTAATTTAACAATGGATATTATGTAACTATATAAAATGTTAGAGAATTGTATCCTTCATGAAATAATATGTACGTGAGAATAAGCTTATTAACTCCCAAAACAAGGAAAATAATGAAATATTAATAAAAATAAATTTGTTAAATATTATAAGAAGATTATATATTAAATTATAAATATTAAAAGGATTATTTTATAAAATAATACCATGATTTATTCTAATATACAATAGTTTAAATTAAATTCAACCAAAATGAAGAGTTAGTTAAGGGACTTCATCCCAATTTACCTTTATTGAGGTGTATAGATTTTTTATAAACCTAATTTATATTATGTTGGGTATATATTTCACCTTTTAAATATAAAATTATCATCTATTAATAATTAATGGGTTTATATGTATATAATAATTATTTCACAAATGAGAATTTTTCCTTAAAATTACCATGTATTATTGAATTTCATAACTCAATTAATTTTTATTGGAATGTATTTATTCTTCAATGTCCTTGATAATCATAAACTATCTATTTACTAAATTATTATTTTGTTGCATTTAATTTCAACAAGTTTTATTTGGATTTACATTCGATATACATAATCAATTTATTGATACATTATCACATAACCATTATGATCTCTTTGAGGGTTTATTTTATAATCTCATTTTAATCGGGGTTATTTTATCATAAATTCCCACTAATGGAAGTTATTAGATTGTTTAATAATAAAAAAGATTAAAATTATTCTCCAATGTTAATTCCTTATTTTTTCATGTAATAGTCATATTCTTCACTATTTGTTAATTAAAATTATTATTAAAATATTTTTAATAAAATAAGAAATTATTTTTCACTTGAAATGAAAATAATTTTCCTTCCAAATACATATGTTTAGAAATTGATTTCAAAAATGTTATAAAATTATTATAAATATTTATTAAAGAAATTGTTACCCATTTTTGAAATTTTACAAAACTGTTTGAAAGAATTCTACATAACATTTTATAGATTTGGCACATTTCAATTTACCCAAAAATATGAAATGAATATTTGTTTTAACATGTATGAAATATAAAATATTTTCAGATATTATGAAAAATAAATTATTTAATTCATCCATTATATGATTCAAATGTTGTTTAAAATATTGTATTTTCAAAATATTGTATATAAATTTTATTATTAATTTTTTTTCAATGAGAAAATTTTGTTTTTCTCCAGAATGTCTTAAATATATTTTTAGGTACTCCAAATCATCAGTGAAGGAATATATTTAACGCAATTTTTTGACACTTTGCTTATGTTATGTTGATACAGTCAATATTATTTCTATATATGGTTTATAGTTAGACTGAATGTGGAATTTATTGACATTCACTTAAATGATTCATTTTTGTAGTTATTAATTTTCCATTGGAATATTCAAATTCATATATTCATTAGAAAATAAATTTCACCTAAATAATATTACTATTTATAATTGATATTCGTATTTATTAAAATTTATATCATTTATAGATATAATATTTTAATTTCACTGATATTCGATTAATTGTTGATTTTTTGATAATACATATTCTTTATTCCATATGGATATTTATTGGAAAGTCATATAATTCATGAATAAAATTGATTATTTTATATAAGAGGAATGTTATGGACATGTGGATATGTGTAGTTACTTCTTGTAAATAGCCCATAAATGCATCAGTAGACTCATTAGATGTATCAGTTGGATATCCATAAAAATATGGATTTTTGGTGTATACCTACACATATATTTTAATTTGTCTTTTGGAATGGCCTTAATGTTATATGTATTGTGATTACTATAATCATGAAATCTAATAAAAACTAATTTACTTCATTTATAATTTAGTTATTATTATCCACAATATTTTTTAATTTTTATTATATCTGGATGAATTTTTTTCTAATTAAATTGATATAATTTAATTTATTTTTAGTTATTTACCTTTATATATTCATTATTCATTATTAAGTCGTTATAGTCATGTTGTTTAAATGAATATTATTTTCATTCATTTTACATTACATAATTTTTATTCATTATCTAATCAAAATATTGATGTTATTTCAGTGGATTGTTTGTTTAATTATTTACAATTATATATTTATTATTGGTTATCATATCATGATAGTGAAGATATATAAAAGTAATGAGTGATCATTTACATAAAATTACATGTCAATTTTAATAATAGATTCAAGATAACTTCTATTTTAATTAACTCTTATTGTCAATTTGAGCTCAAACATACTCATTATACCTTACCAGAAATCCATAAAGGTTATTGTGATTGATATAATAGGATACACATGAAGGGATAATGTAATTCTCCTAAAATGATGTTTATTTTTTTCAATGGTAACAATGTAATCATGAATGTTTTTAGCATTCCCATAGATATATACTATTTCTTAATTTTAGATGACATTATTCGTATTTTATGACAATGTAATATAGTACAATGTAGCTTCAGCTTACTATATTTATTGTCATTACAGTTTTTATTAGGAGATGTTTAGTAAAATACATCAGATTTAGATTTTTAAAGACATAAAATAGTGAGAATTAATATATTTTACTGTTTTAGGTTAATTATATATGAAAATGATAATGTTTTGTTAAGTTAATGTTTATGTTCATTTTCATTAAAATATCTCCCCTTCATAATATTACGTGTGGATGTTGTTCTATCACATATGTACCATGGGTTAATAAATCTGAAAATAGTATGTAATGATTGGCTCGAAAATTATCAGGTATTTGATAATGGGACATACAATGCACCTGTTTTGACAATATTTGGGGAGATTATTTTGATAAATCACATTATCATTAAAAATCTATTATGAAGGATTTGAAATGATGATGTAATTAAATTCCCTAGATTAAAACTATGGTGTCTTAAAATGAAATAATATTTTCATGATAAAGATATAAAATAAATTATAAATTGGTTTCTCAAATATGATTACTTTTTTTCACTCTGATATTTTCTTTTAGTCAATGGATGTTACTTGATGGAATCCTGTTAACATTGAATATAAAGTACAATATGGTGACTATGGGAAACCCAATGGGATAATGTTATGATTGAAATATAACATGATTATTCTTGTTCAGTTCTCCCAAAATATGATTGAAATCCAATACCATAAACCATAACTAAGCCTCATCTATGGAGAGAAGGATGTAGTTCACTAAGAGTTTAAGTGGTGGAGACTATAATAGAAAGAAGGCTATATTTATTTCAGGCAAAAAATATGGAATGAGACACCTAGAAAAGTTTCTCAATGGAATAGGAAAATGTTTTCCTCTATCACTGATTTTATGAAATAAATGAATTACCATGTAAAAATAATGAGTATGATGAATTGAAATAAATTTCAACATTGGGATACATTTATAATAATTTTTATTAAATCTGGGAATCATGGATAGTCTTCAAGTCAATTCCCTCTTATAAAGTTGAACATAATGAATAATAAAGTCTCTTTACATTAGTAGAATTATTCAATTTTTTGTGTTTTTTGATTCAATATTTAACCTGTTGATTATTTTTATAATGGTGTTTTCATTATAAAAATCATGAAACATGTAAGGATTTTGTAAAATATAAAATGAATATTTGTCTTTTTTATCATAGATGTTATGGATACAATCATGGGTTTTGAAAATAATGTTTATAATAAGTTTAATGTCTTAAACACCCAGTTTTAGGTTTTGTATTATTGTATTTTAAAATGACCAAGAATATTTTGCGAGAAGTTTTTGGCAATATAACCCATTGGTTTAGTATAAGATAATGTTTTTGAGGAAAAATGTCTTTAATTTTTTTGGAACTAATATTAAATGTATGGGTAATATTAATTGATTATTTTAACCCTGATTTTATAGTATGTATGTGTCATCACAATTTTTATTTTTGGATGGAATTTTAATTATATAGTTTTAGATAAAGGATATCCTGCAAACTATGTTACAAAATGTTGCATCTAGTAAGGCCATGGGGATTGAACCCAAAATTTATGGATGATAAGGGTTTATCTCAAACCACTAGAATACATTATATTCTATTTAAAAATACTTTTTATTTTGTTCAATGATTTATTGAATAAATATTAATCTTTAATAAGTGGTTATAATATTGTTGTTTTGATATTAAGGTACTATTTTGAATAAAATGAGATAAGTATATTGGTTTTTTAAAATATATAGATATAGAAGGAATTTAATTTAACTCTTTTGTGTATCTTGTTTTCCATTAACTGTTCAATTTAATGAATGATGCATAAAAAATTGGTTTTTGGATATTAATTCCATAGAGTGTGAGATAATGTAGAAATTGATTGAAAAAATACAAACGATGTAATTTTTCATTTGAGGTAGAATGAAATCAAGTATTTATATTAATTATATTCATAGACCACAGAAGAATTCCACAACATTAGGAAAAATAAATTTATTAAAAAAAATTATCCACTTACTTTTATATCATTTAAATCAAATGGAATTTTAAATAATAAATGGTTTTCATTTTTATGACATTAAAATTCCATTTATCATTCACATTCTCAAATTGATTACCTCTATCACTCTTTGAAACTATTTACACATTTCTTATATACTCATATAATCAATTTCCGCATCGGTTCTCCTACTTTGAAACCTCGTAATGTGATATCTAGATGCACATAATATTTTAATTTATAAAATATCAAGTTGTTTTTTATTAACCATTTTGCAATAAAGGTTTGTTAATAGATTTATTTCTATATGAAAAACACCCGAATAACTGATATCACGTTCCAAATGAGAGGACATAATTTATTAAATGTGAGGAAAATTTAACACCTAGTAATTTTAGAAGAATAATAGTATTTTTAATATAGAATATTAGAAAAAAACAATATTAGATGATATTTTAACATTTAAATACTATATTGTATTTTACTTTTAATAAAATTGACCCCTTCGATTGATTGAGGATCACAAAACCCATTGTTTTAATGAATCATAATATAGTATGTTGTAATAACATAATCATTAAAACATAGTTCATGAATAATAAAATATAAATTATTAAATTTATATGGTTTACACATATTTAAAAAATTCAATGATTATCAATTTATTATAAATAATATGAGAAACATTATATGAAAATGAAATTTTTTTCTGAAAAACTATATTTTAGAGAAAACATTATATTATCATTTTTACACATTTTTGAATTAAATTTAATAATGTTTAAAAACCTATTTTAAAAGATAAAAATAATTTTTTAAACCATCATGTAAAAAATATATTATACTTAATTTGTTATATTTTTCTATAGGAGATAATATTTTGATGAATAGTGACTAATAATGAGTTTTATTAACTATTTACATTTAATTAAATGAATTATGAAAATTAAAATTTCAATAAAATGGTTTTTAAACTAGAATTAGTTCAATTAAATTTCTATTAGTAAAATATATTTCTTTTGAATCAATTTCATAATTTATTTTTACATAATGATTTTTAAAACTATTGAACATTTTACCTCTAAAACCCCACATTCTCACCCTATATACAAGACTTATTTTAAAATTAATTTTTCCAATAATGTGAGTTTGTTTTTTAAAAATCATTGAAAAATATAATAATTATTATTTATAATATAAGATAATTTTAAGTAATTTTATATCCACTATTGATTGTAAAAATAATAAAATTTTTTCGTGTAGTTAAGGTTAAAATATTTTTACTATGGGTTAAAATAAATTGAAAAGGGAAAAAAGACCCAAATCCTATTCTAACCCTATTTTGGGACATATATCGACCTCATATTTTCTAGTGTCGAAAATGGTCCATTTTTTATACACTAGTATGTGAAAATTTATGGAAAATAATTTTTTTTAAAAATTTATAAGTTTGACATCCACCTCCCTAACAAATTGTCACCCCCTCTCCTCTCTATGTCACACTTAAAAACCATATTGATTGGTAAATTACATAACAAGTAAAATACTGAATTCCTTACCAATAAAATAGAGCAATTTTTATCATAAATCAAAACTATGATGGCTTTTTTTTCAAACATATATAAGCTGTTCGAAAATGAGGTAATGTTCTTAAAAGAGTTTTTTTAAACAGTTTCCTCTATAAGCTTATAAAATATTATCGAAAAATATTTATATGGTTACCTTATTATCTTACATATTATGATATGTTTATATATTATGTTTATAAACTATAACCATATCCACTTCAGTCAAATGGAAAATGATACTATCAGTCATGTGTATGCTAGACAACAACCTCACAAACCAATATAATTTATCTTCCATCCCCACCATTTATGGTTTAATATTGGGATCGATTTAAATAATTTATATGATATTTGTGATATTATTTTACTTATGTGACATTAATATACCTTATAATTTCTCACAATCCATTGAGTTAAAATTACAATATCATCACTCGGGTTCACGAAGGACTACCACCTAATGAAGTTATGTTATTCGTTTTTCACATTTACCTTTAAAAGAATGTAAAAAATATATTTAATGAATATATGTTATATAATTAATTTTTTTTTGATTATTTTAAATTAATTTATGACATAATTCCTTACCATGTCACTCATTATGAAAATGAAAACATCACTCATGGGTATATATGGCCAATCGTCTCCATGAAGTGATGTGATCCATTTTCAATGTTAAATTTTTATAATGATTATTTATATGTATATAAATATTAATAAAACAATTTATAACATTACAATAACATTGGATATTATATAAATATATTATATTATGAAGAACCAAGTATTTTCATAAGAAACCATGCATAAGGAATCATGTTAATTAACACTTTAAACAACGAAAGCAATGAAATATTATTAACAATATGGACAAGAATTGTTACATGTGGATAAGATATGATATTATAAATATGAATATTAGTCATTGTGTTGGTTTATTTCACATTATTTTTTATTAGAAAAGATTATTCTTGAAATTATATTGAACCTAATTATAGTATATTTTGAGAATAAGCCCTGTAAATAAATTCTACTATGGTTATTAATTAATTTTTCACATAATAATTCAAATTTTCTCCATTACAAGGTAATTTATGTCAGTTTCGATATGTTTTTAATATTATCTGGCTTTATTTCACTCCTCTGTAGAAAATAAATTTCATTATAAATCCATGTTATTAGAATATGTTTCCAAAATGATATATAATTCATTAAATTATTTATTAATGATATTTTCCCCACATTTTACTATTTATAAAATGATTTGATAGAAATCATCATATAATTTTCCATACATGTCCCACATTTTATTTACCATAAATGTTAATGAAATTGTGTTTTTATCAAGTAGGAAATGTATGGAGTATCCCAAACCCTTAACTACATTGTATTTTGGAAACTATATTATATGTGTCATAGGTTAATGTAAAATAACATGAAATTCAAAATATTTTCTGAAATACTAATATTAATCCTCATTTTAAACATCAACATGTAATTTTCAACAATAATATATAAATTAAAAGATTAAGTTATTTATATTAATCAATGAAATCATCCATTTATTTTACTTTTGATCCACATGGGAAATGTTATATTGATATCATACTAATTATTTTTTTATATGGTTCATTATCAGTTTGACCTAGGAACATATTTACATCCGATTTTATGATTCATTTTCTTCTTCATTAAATTTCTATTGAAATATTTAAATTATTTTGATCAATGGAAAATAAATTTCCCATAAATATTCATATTATTTATTATGAATATTGTTTTTTATTTAACTACAAATCATTTATATATTCCATATTTTAAATTGAATAATAATTGACTAACTAGTGGAATATATGTAATTCAATTATTTTATTTTACACATAAATTAAATGATAAGGCGTATTATTCATGAATTAAAATGATTATTATATTTAGGAGGAATGATTTAAACATATTCATATCAGTGGTACATAGTTATATATTACCTCTCGATGTATTAATAGTTTCATGAGATGAATTATTTGACTAAAACTAGAAAAAGCGGTTTCTTTTGTCTACCTATACATTATTTTTAAACTCTCTTGAGAAAGGTCTTAACATTAGAGGTTTGATGATTCCTGAGATAAAAATATCTAATAATTATGTATTTCCTAAAATGAGAATAAATTTATTATTATCCATGATATTCTTTAAGGATTTATCTGTGGAATTATTTCATTGTTAATTTATATATTAAATTGTATATTTTATAGTTATTTACCTTTGTATATTGTTTATTCCTTATTAATTCAGGATATTCATGTAGTTTATAAGTAATGTTGGTTCAATCATTTAACATTCCATATTTATTATGTGCTATCTTATCATTATAATGATGTCATTTTAATGGAATTTGTTATTATTTATTTACCTTTCTCTATTTATTATAATTTATTTTTTCACTATATTTAGGTTATTTAATGGAATGTGTGTTCAGTTATTTAACATTCTATACTGATTAGGAATATATATTCATGATAGATTTAATTTCTATTAACCTTTATTGGGATTTTTATCACATCCTTATTTTTTTCTTTCCCCGGAATACTTAAAGAGTACTATGATTAGTATCCAAGGTTATAACAGAAGGAATAATGTAATTATCTCCAAAAAAATTAAGTTTCAATTTGAATTTTCATATTTATTATAACAATCATATATATATATTGTATAAAAATTATATTAAAATATTCATTACTTTATTATGTGATTCATTTTATCATATTCCAGTACAAAAAAGAAGATTCTGAAAAAAGGATACTAGGTTTAGAGTTGTTTCTCTATTACAGTGGAGGTGGATTTGGTTTCATCACAATTAAAATTTTTAGTTCTCCAAAATTATGGAAAATAGGAATTTCAATTCAATTATTTTAGATATATATATTTAAGGGATGTGTTTTTGTATATTTTTGATGTTTGGAAAGGGATTGTGGTTCTTGTAGTAATTCTTCTTATGTTTGAATAGAGGAGTGATCACAACTGATGTCAATTAATACTGTGGGGTCAAACATGATGTTGTAGGAGGAGTATTCTCAGTGGGGAAACGTAGAGGGAGAGGTGATGTGTGACTATGTTGGTCATGGTTATTCTATAGATGGATAGAAAAAAGATCGTAAAAAATTGGTTTTGTTTTAGGGATGAAAGATAATTTTATTATTAGTGCTATGTCAGTTCTCAATGAGTCTGAAACACCACCTCTAGTGGTTTATCCTATTATGACCAAGATGATCCACGGTATGATGAAATATTTTTTGTGGCATGGGATGAAATTCATAGTGGCAATGTTTGTTGATAATTTTTATATTTTTAGTATTTGATGGTGGGGTATTTTGTTTTTGGAGGTTTTAAGAGCCCTTAAATATTCCCAAGTATGAATATAAGGATGTATCAATGGATTTTGTTACCGATTTTCATATTTATCATGGAGTATGTGATGTAGTTGTGTTGATAGTGGACATAATGATGAATTCAGCTCATTTTTAGGTGACCAAGGTGTCAAATATTATATATTTCATATACATGCGATATGCAGACCATGTGATTAGGAATCAAGGGTTTATCTGAAACCACTAGAATACATGATATTCTATTTAAATATACTTTTTATTATGTTCAGTGATTTAATGAATAAATATTAATCTATAATAAGTGGTTATAATATCGTTGTTTTGATATTAAGGTACTATTTTGAATAAAATGAGATAACTATATTGGTTTTTTAAAATATATAGATATAGAAGGAATGTACTTTAACTCTTTTGTGTATCTAGTTTTCCATTAACTGTTCAATTTAATGAATGAGGAATAACAAATTTGTTTCTGGATATTCATTTCATAAAGTGTGAGATAAAGTAGAAATTGATTGAAAAAATCCAAAGGATGTAATTTTTCTTTTGAGTTATAATGAAATCAAGTATGTATATTTATTATATTCATACACCGTAGAAGAATTCCACAACAATAGTAAAATGAAATTTAATAAAAAAATGTTATTCACTTACTTTTATATAATTTAAATTAAATGAAATTTTAAATAATCCAGGGTTTTCATTTTTATGACATTAATATTCCATTTCTCTTTAACATTCTCAAATTGATGACCTCTATCTATATTTATAACTATTTACACATTTCTTATATACTCATATCCTCATTTTCTGTATCGGTTCTCCTACTTAGAAACCTATTAATGTGTTATTTAGATTCAAATAGTATTTTAATTTATAACATATCTAGTTGTTTTTTATTAACAATTTTATGATAAAGGTTTGTTAGTAGATTTATTTGTATATGAAAAACACCTGAATAACTGATATCATATTCAAATTGAGAGGACACAATTTATTAAATGTGAGGAAAATGAAACACCTAGTAATTTTAAAGGAATAAAAGTATTTTTAATATAGAATATAAAAAGAAAATCCATGATTAGATAATATTTTAACATTGAAATAGTATATTATATTTTACATTTAAAAAAATTGACCTATTCGATTGATTGAGGAACACAAAACCCATTGTGTTAATGGATCATAATATAATATATTATTATAACATAGCCATTGAAACATAGATCATGAATAATAATATATAAATTATTAAATTTATATGGTTTACACATTTATAAATAAATTCAATTATTATCAATTTTTTAAAAATAATATAAGAAACATTATAAGAAAATGAAAATGTTTTTTGAAAAACTATATATTAGAGAAAACATTATATTATCATTTTTATACATTTTTGAATTAAATTTAATAAAGTTTAAAAACATATTTTAAAAGATAAAAATAATTTTTTAAACCATCATGTAAAAAATTAATTATATATAATTTGTTATATTTTTCTAAAAAAATATAATATTTTTGAATAATAGTGAAAAATAATGAGTTTTATTAACTATTTACATTTAATTAAATGAATTATGAACATTATGATTTTAGTAAAATGGTTTTGAAACTAGAATTAGTTCAATTAAATTTTTATTAGTAAAATTTATTTCATTTGAATCATTTTCATAATGTACTTTGACATAATGTTTTTGAAAAAATTTAAACATTTTACCTCTAAAACCCCACATTCTCACCCTATATACAAGATTTATTTTAAAATTAATTTTTCCAATAATGTCAGTTTGTTTTTTCAAAATCATTAAAAAAATTAATAATAATTATGTATAATATAAAATAATTTAATGTTATTTTATATCCACTATTAATTGTAAAAATAGTAATTTTTATTTCTTGTAGTTAAGGTTAAAATATTTTTACTATTGGTTAAACTAAATTGAGAAGTGAAAATAGACCCAAAACCTATTCTAACCCCATTTTTGGGACATATATCTTCCTCATATTTTCTAGTGTCGAAAATGGTCCATTTTTTATACATTAGTATGTGAAAATTTATGGAAATTTTTTTTTTTTTAAAATTTATAAGTTTGACATCCACCTCACTAATAAATTTCCACACCCTCTCCTCTCTACGTCACACTTAAAAACCATTTTGAATGTTAAATTACATAACAAGTAAAATACTGAATTCCCTACCAACATAATAGAGAAAATGTTATCATAAATCAATAGTATGAAGGCTTTTCGTTCAAATATAAAGAAGTTGTTTGAAAATGTGGTAATGTTCTAAAAAGAGTGTTTTTATACAGTTTCCTCTATAAACTCATAAAATATTATCGAAAAATATTTATATGGATACCTTATTATCTTCCATATTATGATATTTTAATATATTTAGTTTACAAACTATAACCATATCCACTTCAGTCAAATGGAAAATGATACTGTTAGTCATGTGTACGCTAGAAAACAACCTCACAAACCAATATAATTTATCTTCTATCCCCACCATTTATGGTTTAATATTTGGATCGATTTAAATAATTTTTATGATATTTTTTATATTATTGGAATTATGTGACATTAATATACCGTATAATTTCACATACTCTATTGAGTTAAAATTACAATATCATCACACGGGTATACGGAGGACTACCACCTCATGAAGTTATAAGATTCGTATTTCACATTTACCTTTCAAAGAATGTAAAAAAAATATTTAATGAATATATGTTATATAATTTAAATTTTATTGATTATTTGAAATTAATTTATCACATAATTCCTTACCATGTCACTCCTTATATAAATGATAACATCACTCACAGGTACATATGGCTAATCGTCTCCAGGAAGTGATGTGATCCATTTTCAATGTTCAATTTTTATAATGATTATTTATATGTATATAAATAATAATAAAACTATTTCTAACATTACAATAAAATTTGATATTATGTAACTATATTATATTATGAAGAACCAAGTATTTTCATAAGAAACCATTCATAAGGAATCATGTCAATTAACACCTTAACCAATTAAAAAAATTAAATATTATTAACAATATGGACAAGAATTGTTACATGTGGATAAGATATGCTATTATAAATATGAATATTAGTAATTATATTGTATTATTTCACAATATTTTTTATTATAATAGATTATTCTTGAATTTATATTAAAATAAATTATTGTATAATTTGAGAATAAACCCTGTAAATAAATTATACTATGGTTATTAATTAATTTTTCAAGTAATAATTCAAATTTTCTCTATTAAAAGGTAATTTATGTCAATTTCGATATGTTTTTAATATTATCTATCTTTATTTCACTCTTCTGTAGAAAATCAATTTCATTATAAATCCATGTATTTAAAATATGTTTCCGAAATGATATATTATTATTTAAATTATTTATTAATGATATTTTCCCCACGTTTTACTATTTATAAAATGTTTTGATAGAAATCATCATATCATTTTCCAGACATGTCCCACATTTCATTTACCATAAATTTAAAAGAAATCGAGTTTTTAACAAGTAGGAAATTTATGGAGTATCCCAAACCCTTAACTACTTTGTATTTTAGATACTATATTATATGTCTCTAGGTTAATTTAAAATAAAATGAAATTCCAAATATTTTCTGAAATACTAATATTAATATTGATTGTCAACATCAACATGTCATTTTCACTAATAATATTTAAATTAAAAGATTAAGTTATTTATATTAATCAATGAAATCATCCATTTATTTTACTTTTGATCCACAAGGTTAATGTTATATTGATACCATACTAATTATTTTTTTATATGGTTCATTATCAGTTTGACCTAGGAACATATTTACATCAAATTTTATGATTCATTTACTTATTCATTAAATATTCATTGAAATATTTACATTGTTTTGATGAATGGACAATAAATATCCCATAAATATTCATATTATTTATTATAAAT
The DNA here is from genome assembly GCA_963277665.1 of Viscum album. Taxonomy (NCBI): domain Eukaryota; kingdom Viridiplantae; phylum Streptophyta; class Magnoliopsida; order Santalales; family Viscaceae; genus Viscum; species Viscum album. The sequence goes on from OY728122.1 coordinate 607,531,201, forward strand.
ATTGTTTTTTTATTTAACTACAAATAATTTATATATTACATATTTTAAATTGAATAATAATTTATTAACTAGTGAAATATTTATTATTCATTTATTTTATATCACACATAAATTAAATGATATGGCTTCTTATTCATGAATTAAAATGATTATTATATTTAGGAGGAATTATTTAGACATATTCATATTAGTGGGACATAGTTATATATTACCTCTCGATGTTTTAATAGTTCCATGAGATGAATTATTTGAATAAAACTATAAAAATTAGTATCTTTTGTCTACCTATACATTATTTTTAAACTCTCTTGAGAAAGGTCTTAACATTAGAGGTTTTATGATTCATGAGATCATGACATCTAATAATTATGTATTTCCTAAACCGAGAATAAATTTATTATTATCCATGATATTCATTAAGGATTTATCAGTGGAAGTATTTCATTGTTAATTTATATATTAAATTGTATGTTTTATAGTTATTTTCCTTTCTATATTTCTTATTCCTTATTAATTCAGGATATTCAAGTATTTTATAAGGAATGTTTGTTCAATCATATAACATTCCATATTTATTATGTGTTATCTTATCATTATAAGGATGTTATTTTAATGGAATGTGTTATTATTTATTTTCCTTTCTCTATTTATTATGATTTATCATTCCACTATAGTTAGGTTATTTAATGGAATGTGTGTTCATTTATTTAACATTCTATATTGATTAGAAATATATATTCATGATATATTTCATTTCTCTTAACCTTTACTGGTATTTTTATCACACCCTTATTTTTTCCTTTCCCCAGAATACTTGAAGAGTACTATGATTGGTTTCCAAGGTTATAATAGAGGGAAAAATATAATTATATCCAAAAAAATAATGTTTTAATTTGAATTTTCAAATTTATTATAACAATCATGTATATATATTTTTTAAAACATATATTAAAATATTCATTACTTTATTATGTTATTCATTTTATCATATTACAATACAAAAAATAATATTCTGAATAAAGGATACTAGGTTTAGAGTTGTTACACTATTCTAGTGGAGGTGTATGTGGTTTCATCATAATTAAAATATTTAGTTCTCCAAAATTATGGAAAATAGGAATTTATTTTCTATAATTTAAAATATATATATTAAAGGGATGTGTTTTTGTAGTTTTTGGATGATTGGAAAGGGATTATGGTGATTGTAGTAATTCATCTTATGTTTGAATATAGGAGTGATCACAACTGACATCAATTAATACTGTGGGGTCAAACATGATGTTGTAGGAGGTGTATTCTCAGTGGGGAACGTAGAGGGAGAGGTGATGTGTGACTATGTTGGTCATGTTTATTCTATTGATGGATAGAAAAAAGATCGTAAAAATCTGGTTTTGTTTTAGGGATAAAAGATAATTTTATTGGTAGTGTTATGTTAGTTCTCAATGAGTTTGAAAGACCACATCTAGGGGTGTCTCCAATTACGACCAAGATGATCCAAGGTATGATGAGATATTTTTTTGTGGCATGGGATGCAATTCATAGTGAAAATTTTTGTTGATAATTTATTATATTTTTAGTATTTGATGGTGGCGTATGTTGTTTTTTGAGGTTTTAAGAGCCCTTAGATATTCAGAAGTATGACTAAAAGGATGTATCGATGGGGTTTGTTACCGATTTTCATATTTATATGGTAGGATGTGATGTATTTTTGGTGGTAGTGGACATAATTATGAATTCGCCACATTTTTGGGTGACCAATGTGTCAAATATTATATATTTCATATTCAGGCGATATGTAGAAAATGTGATTTGGAATCAAGGGTTACTAAACACCATCATATTACAGGGAGATACTCATTTTAAATTATAGTTTTGGTGGGGATTAAAACATGATTTTAGTTCCCATATTCTATATAACAATACATTCCACCCTAAAAATGATAGGAAGATGGATAAAATAATGTATATGTTAAAAGATATGTTGTGATATTTCACCAATATGTCTCTTCTTGAGTATACATATAATAATATCTATCACTACACCATTGTCATTGGTCTTTTGGTGAAATTTAACTGGAGTTAGTTTCATTCACTATTGAGCGTGATTAATATTGGGAGTTAGTAGTTCTTTTTCACAATGAGGTGCAATGAATGATCAAGATGATCTAGAAGGAATGAGAAAGAATGTTGCTGGGATATGTCCATAATTGGTAAATAAATTTTGTTGGTATAATCCCTTGAAGTTTGATGATAGAGACTATGTTTTCTTCACAATTTTCCCTTGATGGGGGTATCATATGATTGAAGGTCCTATTAATATTTATCAATTATTTTTTGATCTTTTTGAGGTGTTGGGGAATATCGGTGTGGTTGTGTATTAGTGGGGTCTTCCACAATAGATAGACATGATCCAAGAGTTTAATCACATATACTAGCTTCATTAGTATCAGAACAATAAACCCAGTATCATTGGATGGAAATAAATTGGATATCGATGATGAAATATTGTATATTGAGTGACTCATATAGATATTGTATCAATGAATGATTTTGTGGTGAGTATGAACCGAATCATTGGTTCATTTATTGTTGGAAAATAAGGGTCGGGAGGGGAATACTATGGCATGGAAGGCACAAATTAATTTATAATATTGAAAGATATTTTTGGCATTTAATTGTTCTATTTTTCTTAATGATTTGATGATGCTGACCCGATGTTTTATTACATAAATATTTTCCTTGATTATGTGAAGATTTATTATTATTTTAACCAATAAGTAGGGGGAAAATAGATTCCCAATCAAGCTGAATTATACTTTGAAACATCTTAAACCATTTGGGTGATTAAGTTCCCCATAAAAAAATAAAATCATCATATAAATTCTAGAATTTATAAAATTTTCTGCTCCATGATATTAAATGTGTTAGTTGTTGTTGATGTTGTATTAGGCTATGTGGAGGTTCTGATAGATGTAAAATATGGTTATGTATAAAGAAGGTGTCTGGTGGACAATTTATGATTATACCGTTGAATTTTAGTATCAGTATGGTGATGGTGTTTTGGGGTTATTTTGGATTTGTGTGTTTAGTTGGTGGTAGTGTTGAGGTGTAATTAGAACCATGGGAGTTATGTTATATGGTGGTTTTTGAGATCCTTTCCATGCATCAAGATTGATTTTAGTTATCATAGATTATAATTTTTTATTTTTTTCTAATCTAATGGTTCATTACATATCATCTTCTTATATTTCCATTTTAGCGGTTGGAGGTGATCAATGTTTGGTCTTGTAGTGGTCTATAGAGATTGGTGTTACAATACGAAGTTCATGTTTGGAATGAAGAACTCAAGATGTGATACTGTGTTTTATATCTTATAAAGATAGTAATTCATGGATTGTGTTTAGATAAGGGACCTACATATAACAAATTCATAATATAAATGGGGGAATTCTTGATGTGTTATATTTTACAGATGTTCCATGAATTATGGTGGATGTTTGAAAATGTGAGAATTCAATCCATATAACTAGTTAATGTATTTTATTTCAAAGAGACAATGTAATTGATTATGTTAATATATATTCAGCTCCATGAATGTGGAAAAATATATCCTATTTATAAATCTACTAATTAGGTAACTTACATCATACGTCCATTTTTTCTATCAGTTTGAGGTGAGACCTAGTCATATTTTGAGGATCATCAAACCCCTTCCTCCATTAATCAATCATAGTTTTCTAGTGGTTGATATTTGGTGATCCAGAGTGATGTAATCTCCCATTCTCATTGTATTCTATTAATTATAGCCTTGTAGATTTACTATGGTGGTGTTTAATTGGTTTCATGTGTGTTTGGGTATAATTTTAGAATACCCCATTTTGGGGTTCTATTAATTAATTTATTCATCGTGTGGTTTTTTTCTATTAATTCTTTTCATTATTTTTATCAATGTAATTAGATATATTCATAGAGTTAGGGAATCCTTATTTTCTTGTTATATTATATAAATGAGGTGAGATATCATACATTTACATTTTATTTGGTGGATAAAAAAGTTTATATTAACAAATACAGTAAATTAATATATATGAAATTGTAAGGGATGAGTATTAATCACATATGTGTACTATATTGATGATATTTTTCTTCATTATAAATTTTGTAGCATTGATCTATGAAAATAATATCATTTGAGTTCCTTTTGTGTTATGTAAATGATTTGTGTGGGAAATTTTTTTGTTGTTCTTTGATCATACCCCATGAAATGAAAATTAAAGTAAATTTTGTAAGGAATTGGTTTCAAATTGATATTACAATTATTTTATAATAAACAAGAAAATTAAAAAAGAAATGTAATATAGTCCATTGAATCAAAAATTTTGAATTGAATGATGTGATGATTTTTTGGTTGTTCTTGTTGTGTTACGTAATTTATTATGGGCTATTTTTTGGGGGACATGGTTAATAGATGGGATTTGAGATATGTGGGTAGTGTTGGGATGGTTGGATGGAATATAATGATCTATGGCAATTTTTACTATACTACTTATTTTTGGTGGGTTATAAGTTAAATTTTGAAATGGTTTACACACATAATTCCTTTTGCGATGTTTTTTATGGTTTGGGGGGTGGAAATGGTGTGGTGTTTGTGATGTTTATTTGGGTTCTCTAATATCATGTTACGTTAGTGGTTGATGTGTTATGAGTATGATTTTCATTGGTGTGTTTTTTTATGTTTTCTAATTATACATGGAATAAAATTTAAATAATGAAATAAATAAAATTGGTTATAAAATATATTATATGGGTATGATCCAACTGATAATAATTGTATGATCTACCTATATACATATATATGTATTTTCTCAGGTGTCTAGAAAAAATATTTTGACTCATTAGGACATTTAGATCATGGGGTTGGAGCTACAGTTACTTCGGGGTTGAATGTCATTTCCTTTTGTAGTTTGGTTTGAAAATTTTATTTTTATCTGTTTAAATTGTTCATACATTGTTGGATGTTTTTTAATAATTTCCATTATAAGTTGGGGTTTCTTGGGGGGTTTTAATATTATGTCAAAATAAATAATTCATTTATTTAAATGGATTATTCATGAGAGTTTCATAACATTTTTTCTTGTTTCTAACATAAGGCCTACTAGAGGTGAGACTCAGGGGTTAGTATAACACTTCCTTCTACTCCACTTGTAGAGGTGTAGCTCTAGATAGAGGGGTTGTGAAAATAATCCATTCTAATATGTTTTTAGACTCCAACATCATCCCATACTTTTATAGTTATACACCTATTCTTATATTTGGATCTATTGTATTTAATTTTAATGATTTAATTTAAACAGTTATTATATGAGAACCCTACTAGAGTAATGTTATGATTCAAAACTCATTGAAATTAAATTAAAAATAATATTTATATATCCTATATTAATTGAATTTTCCTTGTATATTTATCCTCAATCTATGGATTATAAGTATCACTTGAACTCATTTTTTTTAAAAACCCTAATTAATGACTTCAATAAAACATCTAGGTAATCTAAATATCTCCATTAGATAAAAATTAAAATGGTAAAATGTAAAGACCCCAACCCGAGTAGACTAATGATGGAGGATAAATTATTTCAATGGTATTAGATAAAAGAAAAAATATCCCAATGGACTGAATTGTTTAGTAATCCTAGTAAAAAAGATACATAATTGAATTTCACATTACTATAGAAAACATTAGAAAAATCATAGTATTCTCCTTGGGAAAATTTTTATTCTCTATAGAATAGCTTTACGAATAAACCATAATACACTTTATGGAATAATAGGGAGTGGAAAAATAATAAAGGGTTGATCTCAGATTCTCATAAATAATGGGTATACAAAATAAGCTATCTTCGAATATATAAGTTATCAATAATATTATAGGAATAAATTATGATACATTAATTTCATATATCTAATAAAATTATCTTGAATCATACTAACAGTTATCACAAAATTAAAATTAATATGGGGACATCAATCACTGATTTCATTAAGAGTGTGTGTATAATCATAGTCATGTTAAAAAAACATCCATCACTTAAGCTAAGGAATATAATTAAATGGGTAATGGAAAGAAAAAATCCAATATATTTTGACTCATGAATCATACGGATACATGTATTATATATATACTTCTAGTCCCCACATGTAACATAATATCTTCAATGAATTCATTATATAATTAATTAATACAACTTAATCAACGTGCCTTATAACAAATAAATATATTTGTTGGAAACACTAACTATATAATTTCAATAATTTTTCCAGTAAAAGTAATAATTAAACATCCTGAGAAATATAGTCTATGGTTTCATTATATTATATACTTATATAAATACAATAATCATTAAATGTTATTTATATATTTTAATATTATTTAATATTATCACATAAAGACATTCTTTAGGAAAATAATATTATTACCTTGAAATAACATAATTAAAATCTAGAAATTAACTGCATATTAATAAAAACCATTCATTTTAATGCAAAATTTGATACATGTAAAATAATATTCAAATAATGGGGCCATTATGATGGTATGAATTTCTATGCAAACAGTGTATGCTAAAACAAAAATTCCATTCAAATGTTCAGTAAAAGTCTAAACTACCACATTTGTAAAATGATAATAAGATGAAATTTTATCCATTTTGTTAAAAATATATAATGGGTAAAATTTTCATCAATTAATAATTTGATAATCGTAAAATTATTCTTTAATTTGTTTTTGAAAATATGGACATTGAATAAAATGATTCCCAACAGAGAAGAAAAAAATTCGGTTTTCCTTAAATAATTAATTCAAAATAATGTGTACATAAAGAAAATAAAATGAAAAAGGATACTTATAAATTATATAAATAATAATTTTATAACAAAATTTATTCAGTTTAAAACTAGGAATAACAAATAAATTTTCAATATAGAAATAAACATATTCAATCATAAATAATAATGAGATAGTGAATTAAACCATTACCTCATGTCTGAATTCCTTATTTTGTGCTTAACATCTGGTAGAATAAATATATATTTATTATTTGATAATTATTTATTAAAATCCCTACACTAGGTGGTTACTGCTTCGTTTTTCAAATATATATCTATTCAGAAGATTTTTCATTATAATATATTAATGGTTCTTTTCTGTCCAAAATTTTAATCATGAGATAAATATAATATATATTTATTATATATATATATATTTAATCATCGATAATAATAAGAGGTTTAATAATGAATAAAAAAGTTTATAGAGACAAGAGATTGAAAATACACATGAATATTGTTTCTATTTCGTGTGGGAAGGAATATGAAATGAATAATAATTCTCCTTAAAAAAATAATTATTATATGACATATAAATAGACTAAATATATTATTATTAACATCTAGGTAATGTGGGAATAAGAATGAATTAGATCCCATCATGGAGGTGATAATCTAAATGTATGCATGAGAGACATTATTGTATTTTAATAGATGAATGGGTCAGAAGGTAGATTCATAATTATAATTATAGCATAAGTATTATTTAATTAATATCATAATTAATCATTGAACCCATAATAATATCAATTCCTAAAATATGGTGATGGAAAATGAATTATATCACTTGGTGGTGGTGGTAGCCCACACATATGCATGAGATATACTTTATCAACTCATTTGAAAGAAAATATATTTTATAATGTTTTTATAATAATAATAATAAGATTTTAGTATACTAAAGATTATGTAAATATTGTTTTATTATAAATATAAAATATTTATATGAGGATACATAATAATGGAAAAATAATGTTATTAGTTAAGGTGATCACCTCTTCTCTGAATGAAATCCTTATGATCTCCTCTTTAGACTTTAGGGTTGGTATTTTTCGAAGTCTAAAACCTATATAACACAGATAATGAACTTTTTATTGATATTGGTATAATTTTCTAAAGATAAATTGCTCAAATATGTGAATAAGATAAGGCTTGATGTTCTATTTTATAATTGAGTGGATGAGTACTTTTTAGATTATATAAAATATTAAATAACATACATATTATAGTCATATGAAGTGGGACTGGGGAATATAAATTTAGAATATTAGGAATAAATGAATATATATAAATTGAAAAAAAATCAAATTTATGAATGATTTTGCTAAATATTCAGCATTATCTCATTGTTAAACCACTTTAAACTCATTTTAACCATAACAATGATAATTTTATCTTTTTCCATGACGACATAATTATATGTCCAAAAATAAAATGGTAAATTTAATGAACCTTTTACATGATTATTAAAAATATAGATATAATTTATTTTATTTTTTTTCTATTTTGGGATTAAATTACATCGATTACAAGAACATAGAACGTATGAAAATGTATTTTAGGAAAATTCATATTTTAAGAGTAAATATTATTTTACATTGAAATAAATTAAAGAATTGGTTTAAAATATTTTTTGTGTTAAATTATATAAAATCATGGTGTTTATACTCCTTTATCAACTATGAAATTTAATGCAATATTCCAATCATTCCATTGAATGAAAAGACTCGAAAATAATTTTAAATTTGAATAAAATATTAAATTTCTTTTAAAAATTTCATGAATGGGTTCCAAAATTCAAATTAATTATAAAAATTAATATTTAAGTATTTAATAATACCTTTAAAAAAATTCAATCATCATAATGGATAAATAAATGTTTTAAATATATTTAATGTTTTCAACTAGGGATTTAACCCAATTTCACAACTTTTACCATGGAGATAAATATTTATTATGATTACTATAAAGAATAAGAAAATATATAGTTTTAAATAATTAATTATATTAACCAGTTTTATTAAAAATAATGAGTCAATTTTATCAAATTTAATTAATATAAATCTAAGAATTTATTTTTGTAAAAAATGAATAAAAAGTAATAATGAGCATTTATTAGAAAAAAATATTATTTTTAAATAATGGATTTATTATTATTACATTTGTTTATAAAAATTATAAGAATTATAAAATGTTTTAGTTAATACATAATATATATTTATAATGATATTAATTCATATATATTTATTTATAAAATATTATATGATAAAAACACATTTCACACAAAAGAATTTTTTTTGGAAATATGTGTTTTGTGTCCCAAAAATGAACATACATTAAAAAAAGATTAATTATGATTCTAATGTAAATATTTGTATAATACTTAAATAAATTAGATATAAGTTAATTTATGAAAAAATTTAATAAATAATTTGATATTTAAATTAATGGAAATGAGGTATTTAAATAAATCACTATATTTCACTATTCAATAAAATCTAAATCTATATAGAAAACAACAAAATTTTATCAAATGTAAATTATTATATAATGAATTAAAAAATTATATAATTTATATATGAACCATTTTTAATGTGTATTAAATTTTTATATTTATCACCAAAGGTAATAAACACCAATTTTAATGAAATTGTATTTTTGATGGATAAAATGATTTGACTAATAATTGGGTAATTATTAACAAACATATTTAACTTTTATGAAACCATTATGAACAATTTCCAATATTTGGTTATTCATATTCTTAATTTTAATTCTAACTCCATGGTTATAATAATCATGTTTTAATAATAACATTGTTATATCATATCAAGGTTCGTTTAAAATTGGTGTAGCTTGTGACAAAATCTATCATGAATAACATTATAAATATCAACCATGTTACATTATTTCCCACTTAAATGAATTATAAAATCTCTATTTTATCTCATTTATCAATGTTTATATATTTTAAAATTCGTTTTTGGAAAATCCACATCTTATTGAGGGATAATAAAAATTCTTTAGAAATGGGTATGTAGGAAATAAAAACATTAACTGAAATAACACTAAATAAGGTTCTTATTATTGGTGAAATATTGTAGGTACTTACAATTTATAACTGTAGGAGGGAAATATCATCTCGATAATTTTTAAAAAATATTTTCTACATGTTTCTACCATTTTCAATGACTAAAAAACCATAATTAAGAGAGGGGTTAAAAGGCAATCTATTCAATTGAATAGATTGTAAAATAATAACATTTTTATTTAAATATTTATTAAATATATTATATTATGAATCATATACTAATTCATAAATAAAAAAATAAAACCCAAAAAATCATTATTATTTCAAATCCAAACATAAGTATAACTATGATAATTTAAACTATTGTATGGTTGTTCAACTTACTAGAAACTGCTCTATAAATAGATTCATACTAAGTGTCTAGATTTAAAATTATTTAATCCCAATGTTAATATATTTTTCTACATAATGTAATTATATAAAATATTCCATAGATATGGAATCATATAATACATGATTTTGTGATCAATTTACCTATTATTAAATCATAATGGGATTCAACAAAGGCTATAATAATTAAAAATTATCCACATTTATCCATTTGAGATATTTTTGGGAAATTATATTAACACATGGGATATTTTTTTATGTTTTACTCATCTCCATAATTTTGAAATAGTAGTTCTTGGAAGCTTTATTGATTCTATTACACTAATTTCTAAGAGACCATTATATCTATAGGTGAACTAAAATCCATTTCCATTTTATCATGTACCAGGGTTTTTCCTTCATTAATTATTAAATGTGAGAATTTACATCCGTCCAAAAATTTCTATCACCTTGTTAGATTTATATTAGTTATAATTATTCCTCTTAAAATATTAATTTTGTTTGAAAATAAATTTCATATAGAAATATTTCTTCATTGTGATTGAACACGATACCATATAATCATATGATTAGAATGCTTGGGAGACTTGTTCCATTTTGAGTCTTGGAATAATCTAATCAATGAAATTATCAACATTACCATCTTGATTAATTTTGTAGTCTATAACATTCCCTCATAAAAATTAAATTTTTTCTTCATAATCAAAAATAAATTCCTCTTACTTATGTCTTATATTGATTAATTGTTTTTCAATATAATCTAATTTCTCATGAGGAACAATTTTTTTTGATTAATATCTCTATAAAATTGTTCCTTTAATTATCAATATAAAACCATACTTTTCATCATTATTTTTAATCAATTACAAATACTAATAAACATCATATTTTAAAGAATTCACTTCCATAATAACTTTACCCCAACAATTTATTATCAAACCAATAATTGACTTTTTTGGGATATGATCCATTGTTCATTTTCATTTGAATTTATATTTTCTTTATAAGTTCATTTTTTATATCTTTTGAATTGATCCAACAACAATGTATCATATTGTGAAACAATAGTTTCTTCTATATGGTCTAGAGTATTAGTCATAAAATGAGTCAATTTTCAAAATACTATAATAATGTACCCATATCTATCAAAATAATTATTAACATGTTCTTAGAGGAAATGCTTACATTAGTTATGGGTGTTGTCTCATTTTCTGTACAATTTTCTAGGAAGCACATTAAAAAGTTGAATACACTAGATTAGAATATAACACAATGAATCATAATATATAACTTTATAACAAGTGAACCATATAACATAAATTGAAAATTTACTCATAACTAATCTCATGATCATAATAATGGTTTCATTTAAAATATTATAAAATCCTAAATTATTTTTAAATATTTTATACTTGGTTATAAGGTATATATAAATTAACCTATGAATATCCCCTAGGAGTTAAAAATGAGTTGAATAGTAAGGGGACACTATATATTCACTAGATTGATGTTATAGACATAATTAACTATGTCATTTAAAGGTTATTACCTATAGATAGATTTTTTCAAAACCATTCCCACATATAGTATCCAAAAATTGATGTACTTCATGGAAAAAAACAAAATCTGAAATGTAACCAAACAATAGGATGTTATCCAATATATAAAATAATCCTCAAAATAAATCATATTGCTACATTTCAAAATTAAAATATTCTTAAATCTAGTATCCATGGTTTCTAATAAAATCCTTATTATATCTACTATAAAGACCCCAAATCTAGTATCCTAGAGACAATGGTCACCATATTTCCATATAATTAAATATATGCAACAAATTCTTGAATGACTAAATAGTATCGTAGTATCATGAAAACCCCCAGGTATACTAGAATCCCAATAATCGAGAAAACACTTACATAGACTGAAGCGCATTACCAATCCCCATAGATCAACAACTATCACCTAGCATCGTAAAAATTTAATTTGGGAATGATTTTTCTACTAATCATGTAGTATTTAATGAAACAAGATAATGTGAATATAAAAATATTCTCTATTGAATGTATTAATCTTAAAGTCCAAAAGGAATAATCAAGCCCATAATGTTATAACCATGAACCAAAAAAGAGAAAAATATCACAATTCACTAAGGACACACCTCAACATGTCCAAGGATTAACACCTAGATCCACCTCAGTGAGATAATTTCCCATTGCTGGAACCTCGAATGAGATAATCTAAAGAATCCAAATGAATAAGTAGGTTGTGATTCAAGGACAATATGTTTTCCCCAATAATTTCATAAAAATATTCCAATATCAAATTATCCATGAAAAGTTATTGAATATTCAAATATACAGGCTTGGAAATCAAAAGAGACTATTTTATTAAATCAAGAATAAAAATTTAAAATAATGAAATACACTAGTAATCAATGATTCAGATTTAAAATTATGGAAATTCATTTAAAAACAAGTAATTTAACATTAATCAAAGTATGATTTACTCAAATTGATCTTTTAAAAAAAAATTGATTAAATAAAAATATTTATATAAATAAAGTTATGTATATTATCAGGTAATGAAAATTAGTTTAAAAAAATGACATAAATTTTAAAAAAATAATCAAGCAACATGGTCATGTTATAAATAGGCATGATATTTCCATGATATAGGGACCCAATAATACCAAATGACATATATGTACATATTTCCATTTGAGCCTGAGGTAAAGAGGAATCATAACCATCACCCAATGAATGATGATGTGAAGGTATACGAATTTAGATTATTTTATTTCATAATGTGTTTTCAAATAGAGCACAATATCTATATAATATTTTAATGTGGTAATTTACACACAATGGTGTTAAATTTATTTTAAGACTCTATAAAATTCAATTAATTCCCATTAACCCATTTTTAATATGCTAACTTTTTCATTAAAAACAATAATATGTTTTTACTAAAATCATGAATTTTCACAATGAAACCACTTAGTTTCCATCAAAACCATTTTTAAATTTTTTTTCATAAATATGTTAAAGAAACCAATTAATAAAATTTCATAACCCCTTTCACAATTTAAATTATATATTTTACTTTTCAAACAATTCCATCATTTTCATCAAAATCACCAAATTAACTGGAATTATAATTTTTCTCAATATTTTACATCAAATAAAAATTTCCCAATTTAACAAATCAATTTTCTAAATATATTATATCCATTCCACAAACAAACCCTAATTAACCAGAATTTTTTGTTTCCCAAATTTCATTCTAAAGTGAACCAAATCCCCAAATCATTGGAATTTTGTTTTTAAAAAACTACTGAATGAAATTTATACTTATTAAGGAATGTAATTTTAAATCAATATACATTTAAATCATTATAATAATATTTTATTAAATTAGAAACATAAGGCAGAACAACCTACATTATTCACTGAAGCACAACACATGAATCAAATCATACTGACTAGAACGAAGGCACATAAGAACTAAGAACTCAACCTAGAAATGAGTTCCATAAACATGGGGATTAGACCCACAAATCTAAAGATGTAATTGATAAAAAAAAATTTAGAGTCATGTAGAATAATTACTAATAATATCACACCATGATTGCATCAATGATAAATTTCCAAATAAAATGGTTCTTGAGGGGTTGGAGACTCCTGAAATCGCATAGGGAATGCCATTGGTCTGAGAGAATAAGATCTGAATTGATGAAAAAAATAAATTTATTCCAAGATGTCGGTTTAAATATAAATCTTAGGGTATTACATGATTCGTAACCCCAATACACATTGTGAAATTTTATATTTCCCTAATAATTTAAAATCCAATCGCCTCATGATTAAAACAGATATATGTTTATTTAAAATTTATATGAGGTATAACCCCCTTACAGATCATGTAATCCCCAAGAAGTCTGATGATGAAGTATTTTTTAAATTTTCTAAAAATTTCCATAAATACATGACATCACCATTATAGGAATTATAGATAATCCTTCTAAAACCTACCTAAAAAAGATATCGATGGTAAGGACAAAAATTTAATTAATAAAAGAGTAATGTGTTGTTACAAACACATGAAAATAAATTAATTTTTTCCATAGAAATACTATTAATATGACCCCATCCGATTTATATGTGTCCACTACTCTACTAATATGATTCCCTCTCCCACATCCATGAGAAATAGAAATAATCCACCATATCACATGATCCAATGTTTTAATCCTCCAACAAAGTTCCTTGGTTTTAGAATAAGCTACCCTGAATCACGGTGTTGTCATGGATAAGTTAGGTTCATTATTAAAATCACTCTATCTCATAATATGAGATTTATTAGAAAGATACTTTCTGTGTAGAGATACATATAACATTTTATGTTTCTAGTTAATCTATAGTGGCAATGAAATATGATAATAAACTTTAGACACCATCTCAATAGCCGAAAAATGTGAATAAATGAGGGTGAACATTCCCTTTCCACCCATGTTGTCGATGACCCAACTGAGCTAAAACAATCAAAAACACATTTTCACAAACATTGAATTCCAATAATCTATGGAGACAATATGTATAATACTTATATTGGAAAATTTCTATTATCATCATCAGATGAAACAATTGAATATTTTTTGTCATCTCTTTGAATGAGATAGGTCCCACCAAGGAACTTATAATAAACTCTTACCAACACAATAGAGAATTATATGGCCAACCATACAAGGCATTAAAAGTATCCATTCTATATGTGGAATTGTAAATATTTTTATATAAAAACTAAAACATCCCAAACTGATCATCCCATTCTATACAAAGAAGAGAAAACATGTGTGATGAATATCCAAAAAAATCTCAATAGATATTCCATTATGTTCATCCAAATGTGGCTGATATGCCAAAATCAAATAGATAAGAGAACCCAATACCTCTTGGAGGCCTCTCTAAATGTGGGAAGTGAACTATGGATCCCTATCGAAGACTATATCCGAAAGAATTACATGATAACAAACTATCTCTTTCCTATAGAGATTTCTCAACACCATAACATTGTATTCATCGTGAATGGGTATGAAGTGATCCAATTTTATCAAACTATCAATAAAAAACCATATATCATTTTTATTTCTCTAGGAATGTGGATACCCTATAACAATGTTAATTGAGATCTTGTCCCACAGATATGTAGTTTAAAGATGTCGATAAAGAACACCACTTTGATTCTAGTGCATGAAAATCTCCTAATAGAATGTATAATAATTTGAAAAAAACTCAACAACTCGCTATCACATACCTTGCCTCAAAAACTATAACCTAATGTTAGAGAACATATTCATGGTTCCTCAGTGCAATGCCCACTAGGATCTTTGGAAATGACCCATCATATAATTCCTTACCGAATGAGGTACCCCAAAATGAATATGATATCATATAATTACCTATTTGGAGAACAACAACATGGAAACTATCTCCCCACCATTAAGAGAGTCTATAATTCAATGGAACCCAACAGCAAGTAGTTTTTTTCGATAAATAAATTCAACTATAGAGGATATCAATAGAGAACTAGTCAGTGAAACCTCATCCCATTTCCCCAAAACTCTAAAATGAAACTGCACAAAGATAGCAATAAAATTTCACACTTCTGGTGATTCTTTCACTTCTAGGTTAAGAATATTATATATTAAATCATCTATAATGACATTCCATTTCTCTAGGGTATAGGATATGTTGAAATAAAAAAGACTACATGTATTCCGCCCAATGCCTCTGGAAGAGATTTATATATTTTTGAGAGAATGTATAACCTAAGATCTTACTGTATAAAAAATGATAAACCATTCACTATAAAATTAATTTCACCAACTCTTAGTCATGTACATCACAAGTAAAAGTTCATTGTCATGGTTTAGAGATTTTTTCTCATGTTTCCTAAGTTGACGAGAGCCATATAAAACAACATGATAATATTTCATAAGAAAGTATCCAAAGCCTAAAACTGATGCATCATAAATGTCAACGTAGCCCTGGATGGCCTCTCAAAGAGTCAATAATTTTGTAGTTATGAAAATAAGTTTCATCTCACAATAATAATTCTATCATTGATAATCATGTGAAATCATCAAATCCTCTACAGTTAGTGAATTCCATAGATAATATTTCATCATGAAGTACTTCATGAACGGACTATAATATCTAACTAAGGCCTAGAAGCTCCAAATCGTGAAGAAAGTTTATGGTCTCTATGAATTCATTACATCCTTTACATTCTCATGATAAAATTATATCCCTTTTTAAGAAACTATGTGTTATGATAATTTCACATCTCAAATCCTAAAATCAAATTCTGATAGCCATGAATATTGTCTTTGACTTTATAGTAGACTCAAAAATTTTCTCTGATAATGCACATGATCCTCCACATATTTAGAGTAAATTAGAATGTCTTCTTCATAGACTACCATAGAGGCATCTAGATCTATGAGTAAAACCATGTTTATTAAAGGATATTAAAAATAAAGGATCATTTGTTAGAAAAAAGGGAATAAAAGGTACTTATAATCACACTACCTTCAATAAAGTCTATTTTTATGTATCTCATAATACATTATCTTCAACTGATGGCAACCAGATCAAAGGTCAGCCCTTGACATCCACATTACCCCTTCCAGCAGATCAAATAGATCATCAATATGTGGAATCATATAATTTTTCATTAACATATATCTATTGAGTTTTTGGTATTCAATACATTGGTGAAGTGAACCATCAACATTGTTACAAAAGACAACTGGCGCTGCACATGGTAGCACAATCAGGTGTATAAATTCTTTCTCAAGAAGATTTTCCAAATGATAATTTATCTATTTCATTTAACCTAGTGAAATGCAGCATGAGGGAGGTTGATTACATTGAATTATGTAAACGATAATCTCAACCACCCTTAACATAGGATAGCCAGATAAATCAGAAGGAATGATTTTGGGAAACATGACAACAGTTGGTGGGAGATCATTTCTTAATGCATTATTCTCCATATGAAATGAAAAAACCAATATGACTTTCCCCAACTCTGAATAATAAGCTAAATCTATTCTTCTCATCTTGGGACACATTCTCTTGAAAGGACATGGTACACATCTCTATCTGCAGTGAAGGAGATCCGTTGAAGATTAAAATAAATCTAGTATTTAGCTTCAATAAGCCAATCCATCCCAAATATGATCTGAAATGTTTTTAAGTAGAGATCCTCAAATCTCCATTCCAGCATGACCTATGATATAGAGATTACACATGTGGGGATATAGAGACAACACCCTCTATTTGTACCATGGGCTGTAGTAATATCAATTACATGATATAAATAATATATTGGAAGAATAATATGATTAAAAGAAGTGGTTTAAATTAAACCAATGATATTCACTTGTATCAAATAGAGCACTCAATAATGATAAAGATATAATAATTTTATCTCTCACAGTCATTAGAATGGCGTTCAATTCCTATGGATTCTTTTTGTCTGCATGAAGATGCATTGTTATTAATGCTTGTGGTTGGAACCCTTTTTTACATGAATCATCTGATTAACCATCATTTTTATGTGTATCTGATTATCATGTTCCACAATTTAGTGTTTAATAAATAAGGAAGAATAACGTCATGTTCCCAGAACATCTATAGGATCCACAGTACAAGGGTTCCTTAATGTAATCCTTATATGAAGGCCCTAACATACCATAATAGGGGAAAACAAATAGACCTCTTCCAGTCATTGATGGAGGTTTATAAAAAACCTACCATTAAGAACCACCCTGGGAATCATAATATTTCATGTTTCCCATGGAGAAATACACACTTCCACGAGAAGAAAAAGAAAATCAGGATAACATTGACTTTACATTCATTTCTATCTTGAAAATTGATTCTATGTCTAGTAAATAATAATAAGAAGGATACATTAGAAGGAAAACAAGGGAACTATTATCCTAATGATGTCCCAACAAGAACTATGATCCTTCACCCTCTAATTTGATACAATGTCATGAGGTCAAAAAACTGGTTTTCATATTAAACAATGATCCTTTCACTCAATTCTAGTTGTAAAAAAATTGTATGCATGCATAATATCTTTGAATATGGATAGAACCAGTTGGTGATATGAACTTTTATGTCATTCCACTCTATCCCCACATTATGCTTCGTTGTAACCATAACATTACAATGTATTATCCTCAATCCTATGATCAAGAAGGTGGGGTAGTTCTCTTTGATCTCAAAGGGTGTTTCAAAAACCCAAACATGAACTATGTTCTTTACCACCACCAGTCAGCCTATTGAGGGTCATTACAAATCATTAAATGTTATGGGTTCTAGTGAAAGAACATTTGAGAAAATAATATAGAATATACCTATATGGTTCCTCACCTAGAGCCTGAATGGGAACTGGAGGTGGTGACTATCCCAGAGCTTGGATAGTGTACACAATCACCTCTATAATATTCAAGTCCACAAGAAGACTTATTCAATGCATTTTTTTAGAAGAATCATCATAGATCTGATAAACAATTCTTCTCATTGTCGTGATGCAAAACAACATCACAAGACAATAATATTTCATTAGATTAACAATAAAATATATCAAAAAGTGAAATTAATCCAAAAATATAAAACTAAAAAAATTTATAATTGAACCTATCTAAATAAATATAGTGAAACATTCAATAATAATCCACATGACATCTTTCCCCAACAACCCATGGTGTCTTATTGTACATTTGGCTGAGTGTTGGACGAGCACTCAATCACAACTACCTACTATGACATGATAATATTAAAAAAATGCACATTTACATAATGAAAAAAGTCAACCTAGACCTCTGATACCACATCCTCATTAACCCACCCGGGTGCCCTGGTAACCCGATAAATGAGACAACCATAAAGTATCCCAACTATAATTACTAATCCCCATAGGTTGTTGACTGGAACCTGACATCATACAATATGGATGTGGGAATGAATATTTCACTAGAAAAGTGGAAGTAAAAGAAACAATACAATATGAATACAAACAGAATCTCCACTATTATTAATGTACTACAAGTAAACAAGGTATCATCAGGACCAATGTGCTATAACTAATTTTCCAAAATTTGTAAAAAATCCCAGGTCCCTAAGGAAACAACTCACCATGTCCAAGGATTAAAAGCTGGATCCACCTCTAAGAGATCATTTCCCTTTTCTCAAACCCGGAAGGAGATAATATACAAGAACATGATGGAAGAAGTAGTGTGATCTATTTCCCATTATTATTTTACTAAATATTTTATAACAATAATCCAAAATCATATTAACTAATAAAGTGATTTCAATTTTCAAATAAACAAGGGCGACATTCACAAAATTTTATTTAAACAAAGCATTCATTATAATATATAATATATAAATAATTCAAAAGTACATTATTTTTTATTTCATATAATGTAAATACATTTCAAAATATGGAATTTATCCTTAATAAAATGGGTTTTTATAAAAATAGATCCTCAAATAATAAATTATTAAATAAACACATTTATATAAAACAATTTATTTAAATTATCAAGGCATTAAATAGATTAAAATAATGGAATATAAATTGGAAATAAAAAAAGTGATCTATATGGTCATGTTCCAAATAGGAATGATAATTCTATGTTATAGGGACCAAACACTTTGAAACGACATGTATGTACATACAACCCTTTGGGTATATGACAAAGTGTTCTAAACACCATCGCCTAAGGAATGATAATGAACTGTTATGTGGTTTTATAATGTTGTATGTTTTAATGATTTATCCTATTTAGAAAACTAAAATCCATAGGTTTGAATGATCAAATGTACAAATAATGATGAGAAATTTATCATAATACTTTATATAATACAATTAAATATCACCCCCACATTTGAAATATACCAATTTCATTTTAAAAACATTAATGAGTTTTTAATCTAAACAAACCATTTCAAGACGAACCCTGTGAGTTTACATCAAAACCATTTTAATCAATTTTTTATAATTAATGATTTGAAACCAATTCATGAAAATTCGCAATCAACTTCAAAATTTAAATTAAACAATATAATTTTATAAAAAATCAATAAATTTCATCACAAATCCCCAATTCACTAGAATTCGTTTTTTTTTATACATAAAATCAACTTTCAATATATAAATTAAACAACTCATTTTATCAATAAAAATGAACCTATTCCTTAAACACACTTCAATTCACTAGAATTTGGTGTTCTGGAAATTTAATTTAAAAGAAAACCAAAAACCAAATTAACTGGAATTATGCTTTTAATAATATTACTGAAAGTGATTTCTCAATATTAATAAATTACATTTTAAATATACCAGAATTTAAATCAAGATATTAAAGGATAATTATGATGGAATCCTATGAGGGAACCACACACCTTACTCAAGAAATCAATATACCCTCAATGAAAACTTCTTATATGAATTAAAGTTTATAATATCTTGGAACTCCACATAGAAGTGATATTAATCAACATAGGAATTAGACCATAATTCTCAAGATGGAGTATTTATTGATATTGAGAGGAATATAGATATATTTCATAAAAATTCACACCATGATCAAAACAATGATAATTCATTAAATTATATTTATTAGAGGGGTTGGAGTTTCTATAAATTGCTTGGGGAAGGCCCTTTGGTCAAGAAAACAGTACATGGAATGAAGGAAAGAAAATATTAGCATAAACTCCTTTTAAAAAGGGATCAGGGTATTACATGACATATAACACCATTATAAATTGTGAAAATGAAAATTTACATAATCAAAATAAATCATTTCATTAATATAAATATTAATTTTATTTACATTTTATACATACTGTTTCCCCACTATATGTTGTGAAAATCAATATTAGGCTGCTAAATAATAAGATTTTTAGTTTCTGGAAATTTACAAAAAAATACATTACTTCATATTTATAGGTATCCTTTCAATCAATTCTCGTCCCAACACAGTCAAAGAATGATAAGAAATACATGTCAAGGATTGAAATGCACCTGTCAAAATAGTAATGAGGTGTTACATGAAGGGTTTATAGAATAGATATAATGTCTAATATCACATTAAATTAAAAATTATTGAATAAAACAAAGTATATTTTATGTAATATTTATCATTTCTTCATTGATATCCATGAATATTGGTCATAATTCACTTCTTTATATACTAGGGAATGAAAACGTATGAAATGGTCAAGATTAGATGATTATTAAGGGTATAAGTACCATATAATATGACATTGAATAGTGCAGGAAATTAAAATATGGGAATAATTAATGATGATCAAATAATTACATTTAAATAATTTCCTTATCTTGAAACATCTATATGGATATAAAACTATTTATACAATCAAATGGAAATCAATAAATGATTTCATAATCCTGGAAAATATATTTCCATAGATCATAAACATACCATTGAGGCCATGTGAAAATACATTAATATAAATGGGTATAGAATTTGAAAAATACCAAACCAATGTTTCATCATGAGAACAACTGATGTGTTGAGGGGATTTGTAATTATGATATCTACCTATCACATATTATGTTGAATGAATTAATCCTTTGAATAAATAATTCAAATTTAAAAAATTCCCTATAATCAATGAAAATCCTTATATGAAAATAAAAATAAAAAATTTCAATAATTTTGTAGCTCTATAATATTTGAAAAAATATTACAATTTATATAAATTTTATTACATTTATATCATCTGTTGTAAACTAAATTAAGGTTTAAAAACCCACATTATTCTATTTAAATATTTTAATTCCAAATTGAACATCATTAAAATGAATGAAATTTTTTTGAGTATTAATTGAATTAAATATTTATAATATATATATAAGATTCTAAATCAATAATAATTTATTGATATATTTTTATTAAATAAGCTCTAAATTTTCTCTAATGTCATTTTATGATTCAAAAATACGCTTTCGTCAAATATTATTTTTTATCTATTTATACCTATATAATATAATTATTTCAAAAAAAATTTTGTAATTTAATTTTATAATATGGTTATAATTTATTCAATAATAATATCAAAATTATCTTATAGTGAATGTATCAAATATCTTATAAAAATTTGGGTGCCTAGTGAATAGTGAAAATAACGTTTTATTATAAAACTATAATTTTATTTCATTAAATCATGTAATATAATGTTTTATTATGTAATGAATATTTTTATAATATGAAATATGATCCATTCATTTAGAATAAACAAATTAATTTCATTTAAATTCGTAATTTTATTGATTTTGGTAAAAATACAACTTTCACTACTATAAATACAGGTATTTGTGATGGGTCATTTGTGACGGGATCCCGTCGAAAATGGCCTTTTGCGACGGGGCACCATATCAAATGAGCCATTGCGTAAAACGGAGTCGAAACTAATTTTTTTTGCGACGAGCCCGTCGTAATTAGATTTATTGTTTTTTTTAAAAAATATTGCGACGGGCCCGTCGCAACAAAGTATTTATGACGGGCCCTTTTCCCGTCGCAAATAGTATCTTCAAAGAAACTATTTGTGATGGTCCCGTCGCAAATAATAATAAAATAATTTAAAATTTTAAAATAATTAGTTATTTATATTTAAATATATTAATCTATTTATATTGATATAAATATAATATTTATTTTATAAATATGTTTTTGAAATGATCTATGGAAATATAATATTAATTTATAAGATATTTAATAAAAGATGATTATAAAATAAATTTAAAAATATTTTTAATTAGTAATTTTGTAATTTTTACCAATTAATAGTCATTTAATAACTATTTGAATATTAAAAAATTAAAAAATTAATGAAATATCCAAAATAAGTTGAAAATGAAACCCAAACTTCAAACGTCCATAACTTTTGATTCGGGACTCTGTTTGAGCTCTACAGCATATCAAATCGAAGCATGCGAAGAGCTCTACAACCATATGAACTAGTGAAACCTGTCCAAGGATTTTTGAAGGCCAGAAAAGGCCTAGATGGACTCCAAAACGATGTTTTTAGTCGGGGTACACCAGTTTTTTACCATTCAAACAACAATAACTTCTGATCCCGATTTCCGATAAACCTGTACCATATATCATATCGAAGATTGTTTCATGTTTTTTCGATTTGTCTGATTGTAAAGAGGAATCAGACTCCTGGATTAGATGTTATTGTTATTTTAACATTCAAATGGCTAAACATCTGATCCGGATGTCCGTTTGGCTTGTACCATATATCATATCGAAGATCATTTCATGTTATTCGATTTGACTGGTTGTTGAGTTGAAACGGACTTACGGATTAGAATTTATAGCTGTTTTAATATTCTCAATGGATTTTCACCCCCTCATTTCTATGTATTCATTCATAACTATACATATATATGTGTTTGTGTGTGTGTGTATTGTATATATGTTTGTATGTATTTATTTGTTTATTTATAAATACACATAAAAATACATATTTTATAAATTTATTTAAAACTATGTTTATAAATATATATTAATATACAAATAAATATACAAATAAAAATTTATAACAATATATATATATAAATAGATAAAAATATATATTAATATACGAATAAATATATATATTAATATATAAATATAAATATAAATATATATATATTTATTAATATAACCAAATATATTTATATTA
The DNA here is from genome assembly GCA_963277665.1 of Viscum album. Lineage (NCBI taxonomy): Eukaryota > Viridiplantae > Streptophyta > Magnoliopsida > Santalales > Viscaceae > Viscum > Viscum album. The sequence goes on from OY728122.1 coordinate 607,555,291, forward strand.
ATATAAATCTATATTAATATACGAATAAATATAACTATATATATATATATCATTAAAAGTATAAAAATGAAATGGATTAGTTGTAAATGTAAATGCGCACATGGGGGAGGTTTATTAATAATTATTAGTAATTATTAGTAATTATCAGTAATTCTTAGTAATTATTAGTAATTCTTAGTAATTATTAGTAATTCTTAGTAATTATTAGTAATTATTAGTAATTATTTGTATGTTTTCATATTTTTCATAATTGTTCCAAATTATTTACTAATTATTCTAAATTATTACTAATTATTACCAATTATTACTAATTATTACTATTTATTGTTAATTATTAGGGTTTATTACTAATTATTAGTATTTATTCTTAATTATGACTAATTATTAATAATTATTCCTAATTATGACTAATAATTTTTAATTATTCCTATTAATTATTAATTATTTCTAATTATTATTAATTATTCATAATTACCATTAACTATGAACAATGAATACTAATAATTTAAATTTATCAAATAACTAAACAATCTAAGCATAATTAAATTAAAACTAATTAAGAATAATTAAAACTAATAAAAAATTTAAAAGAAATATTAAATTAAAATGAACATAAATACCATTAAAATTGATCCGAGGTTGATCTCTGATAGTTGTTGAAGACATCAATATCAACTCCGGAAATAAAAAGTAAACTTAAGAAACAGTGAACTCTAAAATTAGAGTTTTGAGAGAAGTATAAGATAGAGTTTGAGAATGAATGAAAAAAATGTATGGGGGTATTAATAGGTTATTTTATTTGCTACGGGACTATTTGTTATGGTACCAGTCACCAATACTTTAGCCCACATTTATCATAGTCATCGGTTAAATAGTTATTTGCGATGAGCCCCGTTGCAAATAATAACCTATCGACATACTATTTTTGACGGGGGTATATTCCCGTCGCAAATATTTTTTACCGCCTCCGGTTATTTGCGACGGGAGGTAACCCCCCGTTACAAATAACATTCTCGCGGTTTATCACGCATTGCACGCCAAAACTTTTGCGACGGGTGAGCTTTCCCCGTCCCAAATTACTAGTTATTTGCGACGGGAGAATTCCCCCATGGCAAATAAGTTTCTAACGGGACTATTTGCGATGGGATTTATCCCCGTCACAAATAACCCGTCGCAAAAACCCCTTTTCCCTTAGTTTTTATCCTTAAAAAACATTTTCCCTAAAAACTGTTTTATTTTCATAATTTGTGTCCATTTTATAAAATTAAAATAAACTATAATTAAGTGATGATTTAAATGAAATATATAGATTATATTTAAATTTATACAAATTTATATTCATATAATGATGATTACTAGTCCAAGAGTTAATATTAATAAAAATATTCCTTGAAAATTTAAATTTCATGAAAACCTATTTTTTGTCGCACATTATGGGATGATTATAAAATTAATTTCATCAATTTATTGATTTTAATATTTTTAAAAATGGATTCTATATTTATAATCCAAATAATTACTATTATTTAAAATTTATAACTTTATTTTATGACATTGGTAATTTAAAAAATATTCATAATTCAACACCATGATAAAAGTGTAAATCAGGTTAATGTTGATTAAGTTGAAGTGACAAGGCCACTATTTTTCATCATTATTTTTATTGGATGATGTTATTTTCAACATTATAATATTATGATATATAATTATTTTTTTCTGGGAAAAAGTTTTATAAAAGTGACCTATATAATAATTTAAGCTATGATAATGACCAAATGAAAATTTCATACTTCTAAAAATATATTATATGTTAAAATATGGATAAAATATTATTGGGAATGAAATTCAGAATAATGATGTTATTTTAAATATATAAATTTATTTTTATTTATTATGAATAATATACTTACCTTAGATTATCATGAAATGATGATAGTGTATTACTTTAATTAATCGAAAAATAAAATTAATGATTCATAAAATAATAAAAGAAATATAATTTGAGCGAGTTCTAGTATTACATGTATTTTATTAATATAAATTAAATATTTTAGACATTATAAAAGTATATATTCAAATTCTATCTTTTCCATGATGCCTTTATATTCAAATTAATTGAAGAGTGACCAAAAAGAAATTATTAACATCTCATGAAAAAAAATTCTTTATATTATTTAAAGATAAAATAAGTATAGATAGGATAATATAAATAACATATGATCTAAAATTTCTTCCAATGGTTATTTAAGATCATATTTTACCTTATAAGTAAATTTATAATCCTTAAAATGTGAAAAATATATTAACACAGATATGGTTAAAATAGTTTCACTATTGGGTTCCAACAAAATATAATGTTTAAAACTCAACCTAAACCTATTAATTCCTTATATATGGAATCATTTGGACATATAATGAATTTTTTATATTTTAATAACTTTTTAAATTCTATAAGTTCCCCTACCCACAAACAATAATTGGAATATCTTTTTTTATGATTTTACACTTTTAAAATTCATTTTTATTTATGTAATATTTTCCCAAATATTTAATATATATCAATTATATATAATTTGAGTCCTTTTATTATAAAAAATCATTCTATGATGTTTTTAGTTACAAACATAAAGAGGTTTTATGAAGAAGTTGTTTAGTTCCTAAACATGAATTTCATTATTATTTCTCATTCGTCCAAAAAAAAGTATTATTCATACACAATATAATATATACAATATTATATTATATAAACTATTATGATATGATGGTACTCCAATAAACTATATTCTATTCCACTTATATTTAATGGAAAACAACTCTTTCACAAATATAAGGGAGACTACCACATCCAGATCCAGTTTTATTTATTTTCCTTCACGACCTACAAAGATTTCAGATAATTATTTATTTAATATATATATATATATATAATATGTATAAAAAATTGTAATTGTATAATTAAAAGAGAAAATACTACTTCTTAACTTCAAATCTGTCAGAAAATGACAATGTCACTCATGGGTAGGTGTGGACTACCGCCTCCATAAAGTGACCTGATTTATTTTCTCTATCATATTTACATGGATAATAATAATTATAGGTTTAATAAATATGTTTTCTAGTAATTATTATTATAATGTGAATTAATATTTTCTTTTCATTTACTACATCCATCAAAAAGTTAAAATAATGTTCATGTCTTTGTATGGCTTACCATCTATATAAACATTGAAATTCACTATATATATATTGTTTAAGTATGAATATATATATATATATATATAATTAATATTTATGATATTTTTATCATGATTTCCATTTTGGAGATTATTTAACCAAGATTAAATTACATGGAACAAATCATTCAAAATAAAATTGAAATGAAAAAACAATATAGTTATCATCTAGAATAGTGATTTTAACAATGAATTAGAAATAAAATCGTTATAAGAAGTTAATATTAAATAATATAGGGTTATATATATATTATTATTATTCTATATTACATTTATAACAAATATATTCTTATTTCTTAGGATGTTATAACATATATTAAGGGTAATCGAACCTAAGGTAAGGGTTTATCATCTTAAAATTTCTTTATTTGGATATATAATACATTTAGTTTGTATAATAAATTATATTTACTATATAAGAAAAATTTGACATGTTATATCATATAAATAATTATGTTCTAGATATTCATGTTTTTATTTGATCTTAATTTTTAATGGTGATTTTAATTCTAATGTTACCAAAGTTGTAAGGGTTTTATGTTATAATATCATGGACTATCAGGATTGTTTTCTATTATGTTTTAAATGATGAAATTTCATTATATAACACTAAAAAATCTCAGGAACTTTAATCTCACATATTTATTCTTTTAGAATACATGTTTCCATTATATTTTATTCTATATATGTACTTAAATGATTGAAAAAAAAAATTTTATGGAAAATATATTTTATTTCATTCTTATGTCGAAAATCCTTTCTCTTCCATATAAATTTTTTCTCTAAATGAGTTAATGAATGTTTTTATAATAATCAAATAATTTTTTTAAATTCATTTTACCTATGTTTTAATTTTTAAAAAATGTTTTAAAAATAATATTATAATATTTTATGAACAATGATTATTTTTTCTTTTTTAGAATGTTAATGGAATAAGGTAGAATGATAAAATCATTATTTTTTAACATGATGGATTATAATTAAAATGAAATTATTTTTATCAAAACATTTCTTTTCTATGGGTTATGATATATTAACTTTATGTTTTTTTTAAACTATTTACTTTTCCACGGGTTATTCTTGGGTGAAATTATTATGAAACTCATTTTTATTTATGGTTTTTGATATGTTAAATAATAAATGATATTCAGGACTAGATATGTATGATTTTAATTATGTTATGTGAGGTAAGATTACAATATATCACTCTAATTAATTGGGTAAGGATCGATATATCGTGATAGAAATTGATCTGGAATGGGGAGTGGACCATGTTCAGTTAATTATATAAACTATTATTATAGTATTTTGAGCGAATCTTGACGACAATTATAGTTTGGGGAGTGAATCTCTACTACAATGATGGGGTTTGGAGTTAAACCAATAAGTATTATAATCATGGAAATTAGTCTTTAATAATATCATTATGATTTTATTTTTTTATTTTCATACCCAAAAGTTATTTATGATTCCATTGTTAAGTTTCCATAGATCATGTTCATTGATTCCTTTATAATTTACCTCTTATGAAATAACAATATTTCTTACACAAATCAAGATTATGATATCTGATATACATCATATGGTTTTCAAATATTATTCAAATATTCTCATACCCTTATGCTCATGTTATATATAATTGATCATTTATGTATCCCTTATTTACTCTTAATAAGAATCTGAGCCCACACTTTCATTTGTTTCATTTCCCCAGGTTATGAGGAGTGTTATTAAGAATGATATCTCTATGAATAATTATAATTATGAATATATTTTATACAGATGATGTAGTAAACTTATTAACCTATTGTTCATGTATCCATGTTTTCATAGATACTAAATATATATGATTCTTAATGAGGATAATTTAGTTATTTTTTGAAAATTCATCTCATAAGATCTGATATCTAAGTATAAAATAATATAGTTCACTATAATTGATATCAACAAGTTGTTTCGTTTTCCATTGAAACAATGATTTGAAAACATTAGTAATAACACAAATTATAATCCTATGTATTGTAGAATTTTATATATTTTGGTATAGAAAATAGTGTTTTTTCCATGAAAAACATAAAAGGCTAGATAATAAATTTAATGGTGTTTTGTAATTGATGAATCTTGTGGTAATAAAACCACAAAGTTACAAAACTGTATATATTTTCTGTCATTATATTTCACTATGATTTTCCCCTTCCTATACACCTAGTTTGACATTCCTAGGTTATATTAATATGTATTCATTACATTTTATTTATGAACCATTATGATGGACATTGATAGATGATGAAATAAAATAATCTAGGAAAAAACAATGATGTATTAGATTGAAAATGATTCATTATATAAACAACATAAATATGACTATGTGGGTTCCCAATATGATTATTATAACTCATACTATAAATTTTTATTTTTGTAAATGTTTTATCTTGGAGGAATCAGTTTTATCAGTAAATTTGATGGAAAATACAATGATAATAATTAACCCAACTGGGATACGATTTTTGATTAATGTAACTTGAATATTCATATGATTTATCATGATATATTATTAACAACATTCAACCAAACCTACTACCATAATCACTAAATAATATACCTATATAAAAATATTAGAGATTAGCTAGGGGAGACAATAAGGGAATAAAGACCAATTTTATTATTTTTATAAAATGTAATGAAACTCATTTGGTAGTGTTCCCAAGTATGAAAAAACCATTTCTATGTGGAATTTAATGAAATATATTAATAGATTGCTGATAATTTCAATTTCTAATATTGGTGTAATATAGGAATTATCTAGGTTAAATCTATATTCTAAGGGTTAATTCCTAAAATATTGGGAGATTATTTCCATGAAAATATTTTAAGTGGAATTATTGATCTTTTTATATAATAGGAATTTATATTTATATTTGTATAAGTGTTATAGTTATGAAATTTTGTTCATATAAATCTTGAAACATCAACAGATTGTTCTGCAGTAGTTTTAATTAATGATTTAAAATATCATGTTTAATAGTACTAATGACCAAGAAAACTGTTATAATGTAAAGTTGACATTTTAAGTAAATAACATAATTTAGGGAATCAATGTCATTAATATGTTCATGATATAGAAAAAAAAGATATTTTTTGGTAAAGCGGTGGTTAATATTAGTGAATCAAGTAATGTTGTATTGGTGAATATGAAAATGATTAGTTATTAGTTTACAAGGTAATTTATGATCGTATTTTATTAATTTTCGAATTCTTATAATTTATTCGATAATTTTTTATTTTATTTATGTTTTATAGATATTGTTACTTTGGGAAGTAGTTTACATTTCATTTAGTTTTAATGGAGATTTAGGTTGTTAGAATGTTTCAAGAAAATATATGATCATTTTACTGAAATTTTTTGTATCTGACAATACGATAAATTTTATATTGTTTTTAGATAAGTGTTAATATTAGATATTAGAAAAAGAATATTTGAGATCAAATATTTAGTATTGTTTGGTTTTGATTTTTTTCGGTATTATTTTTGTGTATTTTGAAGTTATATATATATAATGGATTGGGTTGATCTAGGAATTTACTATTGATTTTTAAAATATTTATGTGTTATAAGGAACTTTTCTTTATACATTATTGTTTGGGTAAATACATAAATGTATAAGAAAAATATTGTTAGTAATTTTATAGATCATATAATGATTTTAATTATATATTTTGTGTTTTAGTCCTAGAAAATTCATCTTTGGTATTCATTTTGTTGAGTATTAATTATATTTGGAGTCGATTGAAACATAACTATATGAGGATATTATGTTTTTGATTTTGAATTAAATAAAGAATAAATATAATTTATTAGTTAAATTATTTTTTGTAATTTAATTCTTCATCATTATGAATAGGATCATGAAATAAAATGTTATACTTTAATCATCATTTATGAAGAATAAATTTTCATTTTAGCTACAAATGAATTATGGGTTGTGGTTGTTAAGATTACATTTATTGGGTTCCCAAGAACTCTATATTAGTCCTTATATTTTTATTTTCTTTACCAAATTGTTGTTTTCATTTCTATTTAATTCTCTATTATTACTAATAATATATATTTTATTATTTTTTAATGAAATTTATTTTATCGTTTACCGAATTTTAAGAGGAATTTTTATTAACCCATTTTATTATGTGGGGATTCATGAAATGTATTCTCAGTTATTAAACAACTAGTTATTTCACACGAGTAAAAATTATTAACAAATAATATATTAGTTGTTGGATAATGTAAAACCATAATTTTTTTCAATATAATTATCATTATGTAAATTTTATTTCACTAAAAACTTTTTTACCCACATAATCAAATCTTCACAAACCACATTATACGATTCAAATATTATAATTTATACATGGTTTTTATGAGCTAGAAATATTAATTTAGCAGCTATAAATATTATTAAATGAATTATGATATATATATATATTTTTCTATTGTGTCTTTCTCCTAAAAAATTATAAATTTTTTATTAATGCAATGGAAATAATCAACTATTCATCTAAAACATCTTTTTATACATAAAAAATTTGTTTACAACAAAAAATATCCTTATTGTTTTCTATTTGTGGAAAATATAATTAATTTCATATAATTTTATAAATGTTATTTTATAAAAATAATTTCTATTTTATATCATCATATTAAATTTATTTTAAATTAAAATTGTTAGAATTTTTTTAAAAATATATATTTTTCGGGGAATGTTAAAAAAAAATTGATATTTTTAAAAAATTCATTTCATAGCATTAAAAATTGTAAATAAAATTATTATTATATATTTTATTTTTTAAAAAAGTTACACAGAAAAAAAATTAGAATTATTTTATTTAATTCATTTGAATTAGCAATTTTCATGATTTTGTTAAAAAATTATTTTTTCCCATAAAATATTTATGTAAAAATTTTTAATGTTATATTAATCATTTAAATTATTAAAAATATACCCTAATTGTGAATATAATAATTAAATTTAGTGATAATATATCTATAAATATTAATTTAAATTCATATAATTCATATTATTAGACGTAGAGTTAATTACAATTTATAATTTCCAGGAAAAATTCATTTTCCTGGAAAATAATTTCTCTTTGAAGATTATTGGATTCCCATAAATTTAATTTATACAATTTATAGTTATTGAAATTTTAAAAATGTATTCCATATTGTTAGTTTAAAAAATATATTTTATATAATAATAGAAAATTAATATTTGATCACAATGAATACAAAAAACGTTAAATAATTATCACCATTGTAAATGTGTTGTAAAGGAAAACCGAGTTAAAAAATAATGAATAAGGCCACCTTTTTTCATATTCAATATTATTATATGAATTTTGTTTTTATGTTTTAATTTCAATTTCTATATTGATATTTTATGATACACTTCTACATTAATGTTATCTATATAAAAATATAGGAAAAGAACAAGATAATATTCCACTCTATTATATTTTAAAATATTCTATGTGTTCCCAAATATATAATAAAATAATAGAAAAATATTAATGGTTATTTTTAGAATAATTTAATTATTTTCATGATAGTATTACTTATATAATTTTTATTAATTATATAATTAACATACATTCATATGAAACACTGGTATAATATTTTATCCTTATAAATAAAATTAAAATCATTTACGAGTGTGAAATATTTTACCACAGTTATGTTTAAAATATGTAATGTACGAGTTTAAACCAATTGATAATACAATACATAAACAGAAAAAAATTTAATTTTTTATGATATTTTAACCAAATACTACGTTATCTTATAATATATGGACATTTGGTTGCATTTGGAATGGCATTGTCCATTTTAAATATTAATATTTCAATGATGTTCAAAAAGATCCCCTAAACTCACTTATATTATGGAAGATAAACTTGAATTTTATACAGAATTAGAAAGAAATTTTTATCATAAAATACCATAAAATCCCTTAAATAAATACCTACACATAAATGGATCGCCCATGGGATATTTCCATTGCTCTTGGGGAGTCAGACAAGGGGACCCCTTATCTGGACTCTTCTTCTCTCTGGCTGAAGACTATTTGTGTGTTTGATTGAATGATATGGTGCATGCTGGTCATTATAGGATAACCAAGGTTGAAAGGGATCTCTCCACCCCCTCGCACAACATGTATGCTGATGATATTCTTCTTTTTGGACAGGCCAACAATGGTACAATATTCTGCATTCAGAAAATATTTGCTCATTATAAGGATTTCTCTGGGCAGGTGGTAAGCTGGAATAAATCCTTTGTTGTATTTGGGAATGGAATTATTGTCTCCAAGAAGAACATAATTTCCAAGAAGCTTGGAGTTAGGAGAAGTTCCCTTCCTTTTATGTACCTTGGAGGACCGCTTTTCTGGGGAAGGCGAAAGGATGTTATCTTGAATCCATATAATCCATAATTATTAATCAACTGCCTACCTGGAAATGGAAATCAATCTCTCAAGTAGGAGGAATTTGTCTTGTGAACTCGGTTATCACTTCAATGTCTGTCTATGATTTCTAGGTATATCAGTGGCCTCATTCACATATCAAGGAACATCAAAGTTTAATCAGTAACTTCATATGGACCAGATGCATACATAATAAGAAACACATCACTATTTCCTAGAATGATTGCATCAAACACATTAAAATGGGGGGCATGGGTGTTAAGGACCTGAAAGGAATCAATGATGCTCTTATAAGTAAATTCACCTGGAACTTGTTGACTTCTAATAATAATTCCCTTGATTTTCTTGAACAAAGATTCATATCAAAGCTGCATAATGGGTACTCAATATATTTATCTTCCTCCATATGGCCTTCCATTAAACATGCTTATATTGGAATCATTTATTGCTCCTTCTGGTTGGTTTCCAAAGCATCGAGCCTTAATTTCTAGACAACTAAGTGGCTGGACATGCCCATCGTTAAATGCATAGAGATCCATCTACAGTTGAAGGATATATCAATTGCTGACATGCACCGAGACATGGACCTTTGGAATTGTCTTCCTGATCATACAAGGATGGCTATGCAGCGTTATACCTTCATGGACGTTTACACTTTGATCTGGACACCCAGTACCCGTGGAAGGCTCACTTCATGGGAGTATTATATAAAATTATGTGTACAAAACGTGACTTCTCCCTTGGGGTTGCAGAATTTTAAAAAACAATTCATTCTCCATTCCAAATTACATGATACTATGGAGGATTTGGAAAGGAAGGATACCTGGGAAACATCTACTACAACAAACGGGAACACACTTAGCCTCTTGCTTCTATTTGTACGCCCAGGTTGAAGAAACAATTCACCATCTTTTCATTGCCTGAAATTTCTCTTGCAGATTTTTTAAACGTTTTCAAGAGGTATTTGGGACTCTATTATCATTGAACAGTCTTGATGATTTCATGAACTCGGTCAATACATCTGGTCATAGTGAGTAGGTTTTTTCACATCTTCTCACTACTATTACAGAAGCCTTTTCTCATATGTTGAGGGTGTTAAATCAAGTTATTTTCAAAAACTGCAGGCCTTCTTTGAAGGATGGAATGACTGTTGTTTTCCAGGATGTGAAAGCTGCTTCCAAGATACAAGCAGGAACAATTAATAATAACATTTCTGATCTCATAATGCTGAAAACGCTTGGGGTGTCTAGTAGGGTCAAGAAACCATTTATGTTTAAATCTATTAGATTGACTCCTCCCATTTCATCATGGATGAAAGTGAATGTTGATGGTGCGACATCTGGTACACCAGGACCTTCTGGGTGTGGTGGGGTGTTCCGTAACCATCGGGGATTCATTAAGGGACGCTTATATCATTATATCAGAATTGGTTCTACGTTTGAAGCTGAATTATGGGCTATGAATAAAGCTGTCAACTATGAGGTCTTCCCTTGTTGGAGGCACATATGGGTAGAACCTGACTCACGTACTGTGGTGCACATTCTGCGGGAATGGTATAGGGATGTTCGTTGGAGGATTCTCCGATCATGGACTGCATGCCTGCGTCTCCTTGAGGGTCTTCAACTAGAAGGCAGTCAGGTTTATAAAGAAGGAAACCAGGTTTCTGATGCTTTATCCAAGAGGGCGATCATGAAGGTCTCCTCACGATGGTTCTTTTTCATCCTGGAATTTTTCTCACCTCTTGTTGATTTGGACGCGCATGATATGCTCTATTCTCTCCTTTGTAAACCCCCTTTCTCTACCACTTTTTCAGTTTTTTTATTTTTCTGTAAGGGGTGGGCTTTGTATGGATCTTGGACCTACTTTTATATAATATTAATACATGTTGAAAAAATAAAAACAATATCTTGAATAGGAATATTATTTTTACATTAATTACATAATGTATATCTATATTCTGTTCCATCAAATGGGTTACAAAACTATCGACCGTGTGTATGATAGAATGCTTCCTCACTAAACTGTGTTATTTTTTTCCCATTAATGTATTTTCGGACGGAATATAATGATGTATTTGATCTATAATATATATATATATATTAATTATAGTTATGAAAATATTCTATCACATCTACTTTATTACCATGCAATCCATTGAAAATTATAACATTGTTTGTATGTTTGTTTGAACTACCACCTCCACATGCGATGTTATTTTATTCATTTCCTTTTTAAATGAAATATAATAACAATAAATTTAATTAATATATATTTTATAATTTTTATTCTACAATGGTAAAAAAATATTTACTTTTCTTTTCTCCCATGACTGAAAAGGTGAAAACAACAATGTTCTAAACGTATGGATTACCGTCACTTTGAATAGTATATTTCATTTTCTGTATCTATCATTTATGGATGAATATGTACATATATTGTGAATATATATGATATTTATAACATTATTAATTTATTAAATGATTATTTGACAATTATAAAATTAGAACGTCTAAAACTATCAAAGTAAAACTATCATGAAAAAATGATGAAGTTATCACATAGAGAGATGATTTTAATAAATAGTTATCTATAAATTATTGATAAATGGTTATAAGTATATGAAATATGTAACGATATATATTATTTGGGTTTTTAATATATTTTTTAATTCTCTATTCGTTATACATGAGTTTTGAGCATGTTTGCGGGATGTTGAATGCTTGGTAGGGGTTTATCATGTTAAATTGCCTTCTTAGGGACATATTTTCAATTATTCCCCTATCTTATTCTATAAAGTGATTATATATCAAAATTTAAATATAATATCATTATTATCATTAAGTTCATGATATTGTACATTATATTTGAAGTTATTATGTCATGGTTATTATGATTCAAATGTTTTCCAAGCTATAAGGTTTTTATGTTAAAATATCTTTTTTTATCAGGATTGTTTATGATTTTTCTTTTAATGATTATAGTTAATGATAAAACTCTATATAATATTATAAATTTAAAAATATTAAATTAATTTTTGGATGAGAAAATTTTCCTTCCATTTTCAACTCATTAGATCAATAAGATAATTAATGAATGTTCTTAGAAAAATCAATAATAATTTTCTATTCGGTAAAAAATTGTTTCGCTTCCATGTATGTGTTTTATAAAATTTTTTTGAGTAATGATTTTTCTATTATAAAATGATTTCTAACTTATATTTATGGATTTTTGAATTTTATAAAATATTTAAAATGGAATATTAATTTAGTTTTTTGAATAAAATACTTTTATTCATTTGATTGATGATATTAAAAGAATAATTTTTAAACAGATATGGAATGATAAGTTTCTTCATCATAATTACTATTGAATAATATTATGATTCCTTTATGAATATTAAAGATACAGTAAAATGTAATAAATTATTTACTATTTGTGAAAATTTTAGATTTTAAATACTCGATTTCAAATAGAAAAGTTTATTTTCCTTAATAAAACATCAAACATATCCTTGAAATAATTTTTAATCTAGGATGATTTTAATTTATATTACTTATATTTTATTGGGGATATTATCTGATGTTACCATTCTTATAATTTATTTTTGATTTTTTTTATCATTACAAAAATTTTATTATGAAAAAATTAATTTTTTAGGGGTTATTCTATGATGAATTGAAGAAATGTAAATGAAACCAAATTCTTTTCAATATGTTATTCCATGATTTAATTCTAAGGAAAAACAATTCATTTCATGGGTGATAAAATATTTTAAATATTATGATGTTTTGGAAATAACCAAAATTATTTCAATAATAAAATATATGGGATTGAAAATATATATCCCTCCAATGAATTAGGTATATATGGGTATCTCACGATATAGATATTACTAGAATAGTTAGTGAGCCATTTTTTATAATGGAAACTATACATTATGATAATTTTTTTATGGAAAAATAAAAACTATGATATTTTGTGTAACACCCCAAACTCCCATGGTACGTTTCCCTTTGAATAATGCAATAGCTTTCATTGTACGCAATTTCAAGATTCTAACACACCGTGACCAATAAAACTAGCCATTATTAATAGTAATACCACCATTTTGGAATTGTATAAATTATATCTTTCAAAATGGACCTCATTTTTTGATTCGGAATATCAAAATTAGCTGAGGGTGAAATTTTTGGTAGTTTTCGGAAAACATTCAATTTTTGATGAATAATGAAAAAAACTAAGTTATAGATTAAAATAGATTTTTTAGTTAAAAAATTATTTATTTCAATTAAAATTATTTTACATCAAAGTAGAAACATTATTCCTCTATACGTTCAATGTAATTAATTGGAGTCAGTTTATAATAATTTTAGATATTTAAAAATTTTATTGAACATTTTACCGTCATTTACCCACCTCTTAAGAGAATTTTCAAATTCACATAAAATATACTTTTACCAATTCTATGGGTATAATTTCAAAAATCCAAGAGACATGGTATATATTATTAAGAAATATGTGGTTTAATAAGATTAAAATATTTTTTGATGAATAGTAAATTTTTTCTTTTATTTACCACGGTTAAATGTAAATATGGTATTTCAGTATAAAAATGATATTATTATTACCCTAAAACATGTCCTAATACTATTGGATAAGTATAATTCGACCCAAAACAACCATAGGAATAAAATATGAACCACTTTGGTCCACATGGATTAGATTTGGACATTTATTATTATTTAATTCAATGTAGAATTAAAAGAGTAAATATCAAAGATTAATAAGTAAAAAAAATTAATATATTTTTATATATAAGATAAATTAGACTATATATTTAAATTAGAAAGGTAAAAATATTTCCTACATAATGGTATTTTATTTATATTTTTTAGACATTAAATAATTTAATTTATTTGTGATATAATGATGATTCAGTAATTATTTGATTAATGAAATATTAAAATAATTGATATTATAAATATCAAAATAAACTTAATTTGAGACTTTTTATGAATTAAACTAATTTTACAGGTTAATAAGTCTTTATTTGGTTGTATAGATGAATTTTTTTATGAAATAATAATGCGGTTATGAATTTAGAAAAAACAAAAAACAAAATAGTGTCAAAATTGACATAAAAGAGTTTTTAAAACAAATATTATATTATTAATTGATATTTTATTCCTAAAAATCAATGATTTATACAAATGTCTTATCAAATGATAGGTGTATCATTAATGAACCACTTGAGGTAATCTTGGAATTATATAGTATGTTTATTAACCATATAATATAAAAATACAAAGAGACATGGTAAATGTCAAACTATTTACCTTAGAGTTAAATATAAAAGTTAATGTTAATATGGTGTCCCAAACAAATAAAAATTCTATTTGTTGAGTTGTTTTAGACCCATCCCAATAATAGACTTTAAATAATTTATTTTGGATCCATTAGAAAGCGAAAATGATTTTATTATAAAATAATATTTCTATCTTTTCCTATGATGCCACTTACCTCTATTATAAAAAGGCACTCAACATTCTCTCTAATTCACACCTTCATAGCCATTTGGATCGGCCAAAACCTGACCTAATACCCTCTCAACTGTCCTCCCATCATCTTAGATGCCTTCCTTTAGTCAGAAATACAACCTAGAGTTTCCTTTTTATCAAATGAAAATGATGAACCCGAAGAGGAGGTAAATATTTCATTACCTCTTTCATGTTCCTTTATTCTTCCACTCCCAGTTCTATGTTGTCTCCATTTTAAAATAATTACTCCATAATTTCCTATATTATGTGATGTTATTATAAATATGGTACAACCAAATTCATTATTCTATCCATCCTTTGAATGACATGTCACCATACGTGCGTACGTACGGCTTACCGTCTCGACGTCGTGGAGTAATTGTTATTCAATACATTATCATTTGGATGGGTATAGTAATTATTTTCAATTTATATAAATAATAAATATAACATTACAATGATTATGTATATATGATATACCCTCCAATTATATATTAATTTAATAACAAATGAATGATATTTTCTCTCATGCGTACATAAGGATTACCGTCTCCACTAAGTAGAGATATTCATTCCCAATCGTATCAATTCAAGACTAATTTTAATTATATTATTAAAATTAATGTTTAAATACATAATATCACTCTGAATATGAATATGATACATCATATCATTAACAAACATTACTTAAGTAACAAATTAGATAAAGGAAAATCAATCAGTTAACAACTGAAATGACGATATTATTAAGATATTATTAACAAAGCAATGTTAAAATATCATATTTGTTGAGCCCTCTGGAAGATTGCTGAATTCATTCCTATGATTGTTGTTTTAATAATCACAAATCGTTATTACTTAATCCGGTTGGATTTCTCATAAACTTAATCTCAATCTATTAGTGAATCTGTTATCATGTTTTTATCTATGTTTTTATTGATTTACAAGTACTTTTGAAGTCTTCTGGATCAAACAGACAACGATCGCACTGATCCAATATCCAGACAATGGTCTCACCGATCAATATCAGAGGACAACGGTCGCACCGATCCAATATCAAGACAATGGTCATACCGATCCAATATCAAGACAACAGACCGATACCGATGCAAATGACTCACCGATGCTGATCAATCTGAGTCACTGATTCTAATCAAATGACTCACCGATGAAAATGAGTCACCGATCAATATGAATCACCGATGCAAATGAGTAACCGATCAATATGACTCACTGATGCTGTTCAATATGACTCACCGATGCTGATCAATATGACTCACCGATGCTGATCAATCTGAGTCACCGATGCTGATTAAATGACTCACTGATGCAAATGAGTCACCGATCAATATTACTCACCGATACAAATGAGTCACCGATCAATATGACTCACCGATGCTGATCAATATGACTCACCGATGCGGAACAATCTGAGTCACCGATGCTGATCGAATGACACACCGATGCAAATGAGTCACTGATCAATATGACTCACTGATACCTATCAATATGACTCACCGATGCTGATCATCTGAGTCACCGGTCAGGACACACCGATGTCTAGCCACCAATGCTGATGCTGATGACCTACAGATCACTTGAACTCATCGATAGTTATAAACAACTGTTTGAATTTCTTTATCTGTATCTTTATTTAATCTAACTAACAGTCATATCAGGTATATTTTAATGCTCTGTCAATTAATTAATAAAGGTTGTCGGATGTCAGGAAACCGTACCTCGTACCTGCGGAAAGGAAACCTTTTCTGTCTTCCAAAGCACGTGACATAAATACAAGAAGACTCTGCTGCTGAAAAAAAAGAAGAAGAAAGAGGAGGAAGAACCATGAAGAACAAAAGATACATATCAAAAGATTACCCAGAACCTCATACACAATCAAGCCTACTCAAGAAGAGTTCTGTGCATACAAAAGAACATTGAAGAACATAATCGACTACATCTCACTGCCTATGAACCTGAAGCATACGACACTCTGCTTCTAAAAAAACGAGAAGAGGACTCAGAATTACTTCTGATCAAATCCAAAAAGAGTCCAGAGTTACACTGAAATCACCAGAGCCATTTCTAAACTCTACATCTCTGCTTTGTGATTCATTTATTCTACATTTTTAGAAGTGGGTGTTATCTACTGTATTAAACACACACTCTGACTCATGTACATTAACTGGAGGATCTGTAAATCCTCAACAAACCGTTTTATACTTCATTGCCCACTGTGGATAGTGGTAGAGGTCGTGTGTGACCTGGACAGCTGGTTTCTGTTGTTTTGTTTCCACGAATAACAGTGGTAGAGGTCTTGGACCTGGATAGTTGTAAACTGTTGAACCCCGATCCAGGGTGTTGATCATCATTATAAACTTTTGAGAGGACTTAGTCTCGGCTTGAGACTGAACCTCTTGGTTAACTCCTCTATGTTTTTAGTTAAAGTTTATATCCATACAATATATATTTATTTCATATTCTGCTGCTATTACTTTGAAATATAATTTATTTTCAAAGCTACTTTGATAGTTAAACTCGCAAGTGTTTATATTTATTGTAAACCAGTAAGATAGTTTCAAAAGCTAATTTAATCATAAGATTAAGTTAACTGAGAACTAATCAATCTTTGAGAAACTAATTGCACCTTTATAATCTGTATAAATTCACTATAGTTTAATTTGTTTTTGAAATTGGGGGATTTTAATAGAAAATATTTTTAACAAAAATATTAATTGGATCTCAATTCACACCCCTCTTGAGTATCCACTCCGACCAACATTTTGTATCAGAGGTTGGAAAAAAATTTCTAAAGTACTCTGCTTTTCAACTTTGATTTTAGTTATATTTTAAAGTTCATAAAATTTCTATTATTTCTAAATTTTTATCTCTTTAAAATTATTTTTGTGATATCATGGATAATAGACTTGAGGGTGTTGCTACTAATCGGCCACCTTTTTTCAATGGAAAAAACTATGCTCAGTGGAAACTCAAAATGAAAATTCATCTTGAAGGCATAGGTTTTGATATTTGGACTGCTATTGAATCTGAATATAAAATTCCCATTACTGCTAGATCTACTTGTGATGAACCTACAAAGACTGGTTACAATAATAATTGTAAAGCTATGAGTGCCCTGTACTGTGCTCTAGGAGATGAAGAATTTAATAGAATTTCTCCTTGTAAAACTGCATATGAAATTTGGGATACCTTAGCTGTTTCTCATGAAGGAACAACAAATGTTAAGGAGATGAGATTGAATACCTATACTATTAAGTATGATAATTTTAAAAGAAATCCTGATAAACCCATTTCTGATATGTATCTCAGGTTCAATGAAATTGTCAACACAATGAACTCTCTGGGAAATGATGTTCTAGCAAATGAACAAATCATTAGAATTTTGAGATGTCTACCTGAAAGAGACAGAGGAACCTCTGTCTCCATTAGAGAATCGTGTGACATTGGAGAACTGCCACTCAAAGAACTAATTGGAAAACTGATGATGTATGAAGAGGAAATCAAGGTGAATAAAGAAGAAGACGATGAATCTAAAAGAAATTTTGTTTCCTTCAAAACTAAAAACTCAAAGAATATGGATAAGGAAACACTTCAATCTATAAACGAAATCTCAAGCTGTGAAGACATTGAGAGTGACTCTGACAGTGATGTTGAGATGGATCACATTACCAGAAGATTTAAAAAGGTTTATAGGAAGAAGAAGTTTTTCAGAAAGTCAAACTACAAAGGTAAGTATGATAACAAGGGATATTGGAAAAAGGACAGGAGGAAATCTGATAAATCAGATGAAGTTGTCTGTTATGAGTGTAAAAGGAAAGGACACATAAAAGATGACTGTCTAAAGATGAAATACAGGAAGAAGTATGAATACAAGGACAATAAGATTAAAAAGGCCATTAAGGCTACTTGGAGTGCTTCTAAGGATAGTTCTAGTGAATCTGAAGTTTCTGAAACAGAACACAGAAATAAACCAAACATGTAATTAATTACAAACACTTATGAGGTAACTTCAGAAACTCCTGCTTCTAATTCATATTATTATGGAGATGATTCTGAATGTGATAACATGTATAAATATGAATTGTTTGAATATTGTGATATGTTATAAGAGACATGCAATGAACTTAAGGATAAATACAAATCATTAATGAAACAACATGCTCTCACCACTACAGTTAAAACTGAACTCACTATTGAAAAAGAGAAAAATGATCAACTGTAAAAGGAGAAAACTGAATTAAAATTATATAATGAGCAACTCAGAAAGGATTTAGAGAAATTTACCAATGGTAAGGAAACTATAACTCAAATTCTAGGAAAACAAGTTGCACCAAAATACACTACTGGAATAGGTTACAAACCTGGACAGAGAAATCTGACCAAGAATAGATTTATTCCTAAATCTAGACAGAATGTAACTAGCCCTGGAACATCATACGCCTCAACCAGTTATATTCACAGTTATGGATCTAATAAGGTTTATCATTCAATGTATGGCGATTCTACAAATTATATAAGACCCATTAGACAAATATGGGTACCTAAAGTATTATTGGCTAACCTGTCTGGACCCCAGAAAATCTGGGTATCAAAATCATTTCCTGTTTAAATCTATTTTGTAGGAAACCTGCTTAATGTGCTCCTGTAGAAAGACCTGGTACTTGGACAGTGGATGTTCAAGACATATGTCAGGTGACATTTCATGCTTTAAAATCTTAGTCATAGTTGATGGAGGTTTTGTTACCTTTGGTGAAAAGTCTAAAGGGAAAATCATCGGGTTAGGCCAAATTGGTGACACTAACTCTGTATTTATTTCTAAATTTTTATTTGTTGATGGCCTTAAATACAATTTATTAAGTATCTCTCAGTCATGTGATGATGGTTTTTATGTTAAATTTGAAAATTATTCTTGCAATGTTTTTAATTCTAAAAATGCTTTAGTGTTTTCTGCTTTAAGAAATGAAAACGTTTATGTTTTCGACATAAATTCCTTGGCTAAACAAAACGTTACTTGTTTAAATGATTTTCAAAAAGATTCTTGGTTGTGGCACAGAACATTAGGACACTGCAATGTGCATTCACTTAGAAAACATTCTCGGAAGAACTTAGTAAGAGACATACCCAAACTTGAATTTCCAGCAGACAAAGTTTGTAATCTCTGTCAAAAGAGAAAGCAACATAAAGTTTCTTTCAAATCAAAGAAATAAGTGTCAATTTATCAACCTCTCGAGTTGGTTCACATGGATTTATTTGGACCTTCTAGAGTTTCTAGTTTAAATGGGAAGCACTATGTCTATGTTCTTGTAGATGACTTTTCTAGATATACTTGGGTATATTTTCTAGCTCAAAAAAGTGAAGCTTGTTCTTACTTTGTTAAATATTCCAAGTCTGTCGAGAACCTTAGTGGAATTAAGATTAAGACCCTGAGAAGTGATCATGGCCGCGAGTTTGAAAATAATGAGTTCGAATCTTACTACTCACACAGTGGCTATAGTCACAATTTCTCTGCCCCTAGGACACCTCAACAGAATGGTGTAGTAGAAAGAAGGAATAGAACCCTGCAAGAAATTACTAGGACTATGCTCAATGAGTATGACCTACCTATTTATTTTTGGGCAGAAGCTATCAATACTGCTTGCTATGTTATTAATAGAGTCTTTATTAGACCTGTTCTTAAGAGGACCCATCATGAGTTATGGAACCATAGGAAAACTAAAGTTAACTACTTCAGAGTGTTTGGTTGCAAAGCCTTTATTCTTAATACTAAAGATAATCTTGACAAGTTTGCATCCAAGAATGATGAAGGAATTTTCCTAGGTTATTCTACTTCTATTAAAGCCTATATAGTTTTCAATAAAAGAACCAAATGTGTGGAAGAATCTGTTCATATCAAATTTGATGAAACGGATCCACATGAACCTAAGACATCTCTTGAAAATCTTGAAGATGATCTCTCTGGTTTGAACATTAATGATAAAAACAGTGGACCTGATGTTAAAACATCCAGCTCTGGAAATTTTCTAGACCCCGCTTCTGTTGAACCTCAACCTGTAGATGAACCTGAAATCTCGAATCCTACCTTTTCTAGATCATGTAGGATTCCGAGGAATCATCCCTTAGATGATGTTGTAGGAGATCTTGATAGAGGGAAACAAACTAGATCTTCTCTTAGAAATCGGGTTGAACATCAAGCCTTCTTATCACAGCTAGAACCTATGAATATCAATGATGCCATCAATGATGAATTTTGGGTAATAGCTATGTAAGAAAAACTAAATAAATTTGAAAGAAACAATGTTTGGAAATTAGTAGAAATACCTAAGGACACTATAACCATAGGCACAAAATGGGTGTTTAGAAACAAAGAAGATGAATCTGGAAACAACATTAGAAACAAAGCTAGGCTAGTTGCACAAGGTTACAATCAAGAAGAAGGAATTGACTATGAGGAAACCTTTTCACCTGTAGCCAGATTAGAGGCAATTAGGATCTTACTTGCTTATGCATCACATCTGAATTTCAAGTTATATCAAAAGGATGTGAAAAGTGCTTTTTTAAATGATACTAGTGATTTCCACAAAATATTCGAATGGCTATGCAAATGAGACCGAGAAAAGGATCAGACAGTCCTGTACCTCCAAAGCGTGCTCGAGGCGAGTCGAGTAGTGCCTCTCAACGATCAATAAATCCGAACCTGGAAACTCGGATTGTTGCTTTAGAAAGAGAAGTCAGTTCTGCCTGGCTTTTATCAAGTAAGTCACTGTTGCTGCAAGTTCTTGAATCGCAAGGATGGACAGACTGGTTTTCAGACAACTCAGTAGTAGAATAACCAATGCTGGTACATGAGTTTTATATGAATTTGAAAATCACTCTAGATGGTGTGGAGGCTGCCCGGATGTCGTCTGATGTGAAAGGAAAGAAAATATCATTTTCATCTAAACAGTGGGAAGAGTGATTAAATGTACCCCATGAGGGTCAGTATGAGGATTTTGCTGGTAATATTCCTCCAATAACTGATTACTTATCTTTTTAATTAGCTCTAGATCTTCTGACTGTAATAAAAGAGTCGAGGAGAATCACATCCTCAGAGTTGGATGGTGAATGAAGACTTCTTTTCACGTTTATTCAACACCAACTTTTCCCTAGGAGAGGAGATTTTTCTGATGTAAAGTACCAAGATGTTTTGCTATTGTTTTTTCTCAAAAACCCATGAGAAGATCAATTTGTGTAGATATGTGATGGTGCACATTGCTGGAATGATGAAACCGTCCAAGAAAGCCACTGCCTTATTTTACTCCAAGATGATCTCTACCATGCTCAAGAATCTAGAATGTGTTGATGAAGATGATGAAGTAGTTGAAACAGATCATACTTTCTGTCTCAACAAAGATATCTGCAAGAGGATGAAAATCAATTGGAATCCATGGAAGAAGTGTTGGGTTGCTGATGAAGACAAGTTGTATGAAGCCTACAATCCCACAGATCATGGAAAGAGGCCTAAGGGTTTGAGAGACCTTGGTTTGAATGAAAATGTGGAACCAGTTTATTCTAATGGCGAGGAAGAGGATGAAAGAAATGAAGCTATCAATGGTCAACGAATGGATGAAGCTGAGACAGAAGATGGAAGTGTGTCACCTCCTGATGATAGGAGTGATCCTGATACTGCTAGCCCTAAAAGAAGAATAGATTTTGGACCTGTCAGTCCACCATTAGCCCTACCTGAGTCAGAACCAATTCTTGGTGATGAAGAAGATTCTGACACTGAAGAATATGACAGTGAAGGCTCTGAGAAGGGTGATAATGAGAAAGGTGGTGATGGTGATGGTGATGCTGATGGTTATGATGATGATGGTGTTAACTGACCTGTAGATGGTCTTGTTGTACCTCCAACAGAAACACATCAAACTGTACCAGAAACAGATGCCACTGGCAAGAGAGAATCGCTAGAAATAAGTGGAACAACAAGTTATGAGAAACCAAAATATAACTTGTGTGCAACTGTCTGGGATGACTACCCTGGTTTTGCTGTTTTGGGATGAGAGTATTCTGAAGAAGAAGAGGAAATGTCAGAATCTACTGCAGTTGTGAAGAAGTGCCTCCCAAGTGAAGCAAGATCTGCTCCTGTTGATGATTCTACAGATGTTTATCTGCCTGGTTCTGCAATCTCTCAAGCTGATTTTGATAACTTGAAGACTGAATTACTGGCTGCTGTGAGAGATAAAGTCAGAGAATAAATTTCCAATGCCCTTACTCATGTGTCTCTGCAATTTTCTGAAGAATCATTGGAAGCTTTCTCACAAAGCGTATCGAATGCTGTGAAGCCAGACCTGGCCAATACTGGTGAGCTTATTGGCAGTCACATAGCATCTATGAACCAGACTATGAAGGATCTCCACACTGGATAAGTATCTTTATCAATCGAATTTAGATCAACCTTCTCTGGTATGATGGAAGTTTTGAGGAATTTAATTGAACATCTCAACAAGTCTGATTTGAGAAGATTGAAAGCTGAGATAACTCAAATAGTTAGCCAAGCCAGTACTGCCAAAGTAACCAAAATCACTACCTATGAGCTAGAGGCTCTAAGGGAGGTTGTGCATGATGAGTTAGTAGTTGTTAGAAGAGTTCTTGATCTGGATTCTTTAAAGAAAATGAAGGAGCACTGTTATCACAGTCATGAAATGGAAACCGTATATTCAGCAGATGCCAAAAAGGCTCTGAAAGAGATCAAGGAAAAGGTTGATCATTACTTTTCAAAGATTTATACAAAGCATGAGATGGATGAAAATTTCAAGGTATTGGCAGAAAATCGGAAACTATTTCCCGTCACTCAAGCTTTCAAGGCTAAAGTTCGTCAGTTGCAAGATTTTACTCCTACTTTGGCACAGTTCATGGAGAACAAAGATGATTTCGAAAAGGCTATGCAGTATGGTGCAGAAGTTATTCAGAATTTCATAAATCTTTTGAAGCCTTATCTGACTGCCCAGGGCACTACCATTGTGGTTCCTACTACTGACCCTCTCCCTGCCTCTGATGTAGCTCCAAATCAGCTCCCTGTTTCTCAGGCACTCTCTCAACTACGGCCAGTTCCTCAGACATCTTCTCAACCAGCTACTGCTGATACTCAACAACAAACCTCTGTGGCACTTTCTCCTCCAACTTCAAGAGTCATTTTACCACCTATGAAAATTCGCCCAGTTCCTCCAGCCTCCAAGCCTTCCAACTTACCCAATATGGCTCCTAAAGGAAAAGGAAAAGCCCCTTTGTATCCCCAGAAATTGTTGTGTATTGTTTTTGATAGGGTGAACTATATGTTGCTTGTAATCTTCTGTACTTTATAAAATATATATTTTTTCTCTCTCTCTATTCTCTATGATTCCTTCTTTTTTACTCTCTTATTTATATGTTTTCCCTCCTTTTTGATTATCCCAAAGGGGGAGAAGGATGTATATATATGGGGGAGAAGTATGTATATATATGGGGGAGATAATTATAAATATCTAAGGGGGAGATCAACATCTAAGGGGGAGATCAATATCTAAGGGGGAGATTAATATCCATGAGGGAGATTTAATTTCAGGGGGAGATTTATATCTCATTATGTTTTTATTATTGATATATTTTTTTAAGATTTGTGATTATCAAAAAGGGGGAGATTGTTTAGCCCTCTGGAAGATTGCTGAATTCATTCCTATGATTGTTGTTTTAATAATCACAAATCGTTATTACTTAATCGGGTTGGATTTCTCATAAACATAATCTCAATCTAATAGTGACTCTGTTATCATGTTTTTATCAATGTTTTTATTGATTTACATGTATTTTGGAAGTCTTCTGGATCAAACAGACGATGGTCGCACCGATCCAATATCAAGACAACGGTCTCACCGATCCATATCAGAGGACAACGGTCGCACCGATCCAATATCAAGACAACGGTCTCACCGATCCATATCAGAGGACAATGGTCGCGCTGATCCAATATCAAGACAACGGTCACACCGGTCCAATATCAAGACAACAGACCGATACAGATGCAAATGACTCACCGATGCTGATCAATCTGAGTCACCGATGCTGATCAAATGACTCACCGATGCAAATAAGTCACCGATCAATATGACTCAGCGATGCAAATGAGTTACCGATCAATATGACTCACTGATGCAAATGAGTCACCGATCAATATGAATCACTGATTCTGATCAATATGACTCACCGATGCTGATCAATATGACTCACCGATGCTGATCAATCAGAGTCACTGATGCTGATCACATGACTCACCAATGCAAATGAGTCACCGATCAATATGACTCACTGATGCAAATGTGTCACCGATCAATATGACTCACCGATTTTGATCAATATGACTCACCGATGCTGATCAATCTGAGTCACTGATGCTGATCAAATGACACACCGATGCAAATGAGTCACCGATCAATATGACTCACCGATACCGATCAATATGACTCACCGATGATGATCATTTGAGTCACCAGTCAGGACATACCGATGTCTAGCCACCAATGCTGATGTTGATGACCTACCAATCACTTGAACTCATCGATAGTCATTAAAAACTGTTTGAATTTCTTTATCTTTATCTTTATTTAATCTAACCAATGGTCATTTCAGGTATATTTTAATGCTCTGTCAATTAATTAATAAAGGTTGTCGGATGTCAGGAAACCGTACCTCGTACCTGTGGAAAGGAAACCTTTTCTGTCTTCCAAAGCACGTGACATAAATACAAGAAGACTCTGCTTCTGGAAAAAAAAAGAAGAAAGAGGAGGAAGAACCAAGAAGAACAAAAGATACATATCAAGAGATTACACAGAACCTCATACACAATCAAGCCTACTCAAGAAGTGTTCTGTGCATACAAAAGAACATTGAAGAACTTCATCGACTACATCTCACAGCCTATGAACCTGAAGCATACGACACTCGGCTTCTAAAACAAAAACGAGTAGAGGACTCAGAATTACTTCTGATCAAATCCAAAAAGAGTCCAGAGCTACACTGAAATCACCAGAGCCATTTCTAAACTCTACATCTCTGCTCTGTGATTCATTTATTCTACATTTTGAGCAGTGGGTGTTATCTACTGTATTAAACACACACATTGACTCATGTACTTTAACTGGAGGATCTATAAATCCTCAGCAAACATTTTTATACTTCATTGCCAACTGTGGATAGTGGTAGAGGTTGTGTGTGACCTGGACAGCTGGTTGGTGTTGTTTTGTTTCCCCCGAATAACAGTGGTAGAGGTCTTGGACCTAGACAGTTGTAAACAGTTGAACCCCGATCCAGGGTGTGGATCATCTTTATAAACTTTTGAGAGGACTAAGTCATGGCATGAGACTGAACCTCGTGGTTAACTCCTCTGTGTTTTTAGTTAATGTTTATATCCATACTATATATATTTATTTCATATTCCGCTGCTATTACTTTGAAATATAATTTATTTTCAAAGCCACATTAATAGTTAAACTCGCAAGTTTTTATATTTATTGTAAACCAGTAAGTTAGTTTAAAAAGCTAATTTAATCATAAGATTAAGTTAACTGAGAACTAATCAATATTTTCTAAACGAATTGCACCTTTATAATCTATATATATTCACTACGGTTTAATTTGTTTTTGAAATTGGTGGATTTTAATAGAAAATATTTTTAACAGAAATTTGAATTGGTTCTCAATTCACCCCCCTCTTGAGTATCCACTCCAACCAACAATATTTGATATCATATTAATGTATATGATTTTTGTAAAATTTAATAAAAATTATAACACCATTATACCGGAGTTTAACCTACCATCGACCAAGTAAAATTTCATGGTAAGGGTTAATTTCCAAATCTCGTTATTATCCAAGGTTTTTTTTACTTAAGTATCTACTAGGGCCTCTTTATCATCCACATCCATGTTTCTATAAAATATATTTCAAAACATTCATACTATTTTGTATACTATGGGTTGATTTCATTTAGAGCATTATTTGACTTTTTATAAGATGTTAATAAAGGAATCATTCCATCTTTTTCCAAACAAGGTCCATTATAACATTTTCCACAAAATTAAGGTATGAATGTTTTTTTAACTTATACGGCGGGGGATACTATTTTCCGCAATCATAACATCATCGAATCATCCATTAAAAGATTATAAGAATATTCTAAAACATAAATTCTTTCATTAATAATTACGTGACTTTTAAATGATTTCAAAATATAAAGAGTTATTTCTCTAAAAAGGTGTTGATTTCATCTTTCTCAGCATCCATTGAGGGATTTTTAGTTTATTTGAAGTTGATTTATTATGATGAAAAACAAACATATTGTATTGAAGGATTTGTGAAATGTTTGATTGTGGATGTGTTATTTTATACCATTCATGTTTTCTGGATAAATTATTGACATTTCGTATGTCATTTTTATTACAATTGTTTATGTTATGTTTAATCAATTTTGTACGAGTAATGCTTTGGACGTAGTAAGTGACGGGTGGAGCCTGTTATATAATCTCGATGCATAGGTAGGTCTCATGAAAGAATCTATTCTCGTGGAAAAAATCCTTTAAAAATATTATTTGTAGTCTTGTCATAAGGCCTTGACTATGTGGTTATGAAAGTAAGTCATTATGCATTCTATCATTATGAATGTGGCTATTTATATTGAATGTGATTATTCGACTAGTTGAATATCCATGTGAGTAAGTAAATGGAATTATTTGGTTTTATCTTTTCTAGATTATGCTGAAGTTCATGTTTAAAATGATTTTGTTATAGTCGTATACATTGCACTAAATGTTTATGCTTATTTATAAAAGATGCCACTATATTGTTATCCTTACTAATATTCATAGCTCACCCATTCTATGTTTTATTTTTCTAATGAAGCGAAGTACTATATAATGACTGACCTACACGGATAGTCTATGGGATCTCAGTGTTGCCTATGGAAACAATGTTGTTTTAGTTTTACTTTTTATGATGTAATATAATCTTTATAAATGTAACTAGTACTTCCAAGGCTACTAAAATAATAGGTCTTCTGAGACATGATCTTTTGTGATCATGCCAATGTTTTGTAATAATGCATCGAATCTGGGTAACTAGGGTCGGGGCGTTACATATTAATGAGTGGACACAATATATATGATATTCCTGAAAATGACCCTTTACTATAAATGAAATAATTTTCTATGCTTACATATATTCCATAAAACCATTGTCTTATGAAAATGATATGATCTGAGAGTCTATTTTCATAAAAATTATATTTAATAATATGAAATAACCTAATTCACAAAAAATGTTTTTTAGAAATATTGTGTTTTTATGACCAAATATGAACATATACTAAAATAACATTTAATTTTTCTTTCAAATAAAACAATTATATTATATTATATCTATATTTTATGAAGATAAAATTCAAATTATAATAAGTCTTACTAATGAAAATAAATAAATATTTTACAAAAATATATATTTTCAATATTCATTGAAAAAAAATCTTTTCAGAAAAATAAAAAAATAATAACCTAATTAAATTTTTATTTTTTCATTTCAAAAATTATAATATTTTAAATAAATTATATTTATAAATATATTATAAATTATAATATTTTTTCCAAAATGTTAATGATATTACATTTTTTAAAATGTGTTTTCAAAGTATAATAATATTTTAAAGAAAATTTAGTATTACCATTTCAATATATTTTAATTATCTAATCACAATATAAATAATTGTTAAAATACAGCGATTCTTATTAAAAAATAAAATTTATGGTTAGGTTATTCTTTTCATGATTAACTAATATTATTTTAAAAGTACATTAAAATATTTTATAACTCAATGTTGTGTGTGATGAAAGATATCAATTATATAATTTTAAATGTTTAGTGTGTCACATACTCATTAAATACATACATTTTATTTATTTATGTCATGGAATTTTTTTTGTCTGACAAATCATCAGGAATAGAAATTTATTTTTGGACTTGGTATATAAATAATCTATAACCCAAAATGTACTATTTCTATTAACAGTATTTTGATTTCTAGTAACAAAATCTATTGTTATGTACTCCCATTTAAATATAGGTGTCGGTAATGTTGTCAACATCCACTAAGATATATATTTTTCCACTTAAAGTTATGGTATTTCCAATCTATGATATGCATACCCCACATCATCCTTAATCATGTTTTACCACTTAAAATAATTCTTCAGATCATAATAAATATTTTAAACATCATGTGTGGATATAATATACTGAGTTATGAGTATAATACAAAATATATTTAAACAATTCACATATTCATTGAAGATATTTTAATTTTCAAAAATTGAAAATTTAATTTTTCAATGATTTGAATTAAAAAATATTCCATACCTTTTTATGTAGATTCATATCCACCTTTTATGCATTCATAATCATATCATGTATAAATTGATGAGAATGCATTCTGGAATGATTGGATTTGTCCCATTATCAAATGATTTTTGGATCTATCCATTTATAATCCATGGATTTTTGGTCTCTTTATATCCTTATCATGTTTAATCTTGCACTTTTCTTCCTTCTTAGAGCAGAATCCTCCTAATTTGACATTATAGAATTGTAATGCAATGAATTGTTTTAGTATTTGATCAAATCAAAAAATCACAATTGGAACATTTTCATCCACTTATGTGTTAAAATATATTTTTTCCCATCATAATTAGAATATATATCACATTATCAATATATATATAATGATTCCATATATTAAATTATTATATTACTTATTTTAACTTAAAATCATTTGTATGATAATATTTCTCATGAATCATTAATTTTCTCAAGAAATATCTTTCAATAATGACATTATATAAGAGAGAACATTGAAATAAATTCCTACATTCATCATTGTAAATTATAAAATTTTCTCTACTATAAAGTGGTGTGGAAATGGTGAAATAACCTATGTTTTGTTGATCTCATGGAAATTTCGCCACATTAATTTGTTTTGATAAACATGATTCAATTTCGTGTTTACATTGTTATAGGATATTGAAATAAAGAGAATTTTCACAAAACATTTTGATAATATCTACCAATATAAGAAAAATATGGATCTCCGTTATAGTGCTTATTCATGGATAATCAATAATTACCTAATTCAATAAAGGATTCATGGATATTACCTTTCTTGTAACTATATGAGCAATGATTAATTAATTTTTCACCAATCATTCAATCTATCTATATTTAGAAAAAAAATCTCATTTATCATATTAAATATAACAATCCTCAAATAATAATCATGATCATTATTGATTTGGAAATATATTAGAATATCATATAAAAAAGTTATAACAAATTGATCTAGTAAAATATTTATATACTCTATTATTCAGATATATAATTATTTGAGGGAAATTTGTGAATCTAATTGTAAGGAATATAAATTCATAAATCATATATATTTAATTTAATGTTTTTGATATATATTATGTTTTATAGATAATTAAAGAAATCAACATCCATGGTAAATAATTGAGATGTATTTATCCCTTAAAATTTGATCTAACAATTAATAATTTTTTTGTTAGGGATAATTGTTGTTTATCATGGTACTATTATATTTGGGGTAATCATTTATAAAATATAATGATTCATTTTTCTTATTATCAGTGTGGGAAGGATCACCTCATACTGAAGAACATGGGTGTATTAAACTCATTCTTATAATATCTTGTAGATTGTTATTTAATTAACAAAAATCAATAAATTATATTCTATAAGTTGTGTTTGATAGATTCATAATGAAAATTAGGATTAATTGTGAAATTTTAAACACAAAATATGAGTTAATAAAATGAAAATCATTTAGAATGACTATGATAAATTCATGTATAATTTCAATATATTCAGCATCATGTTCTTCCCAATCTATTTAAATAAAATCCCCCTCATTATAAGGTATTAAGAAACATATAATGGATGTAATTAAAAAATGGAGTTCATGATCATATTTATATATATATATAATCTATGGTTGATTTGGGATTTTAAATTTGTCATAACTTCCTTGGAAAATAATACGATCTCTTTGAAGAGAGTGTGTATAAATGCTTCAAATCACATCAATTTATAGTAAAGGTAGAATAATAAAATTTAAATATTACCCAAAAACATCTATAAGAGTTGGCTTATATACATTGAATGTAATCATAAAACTACATGTAATTCATACTAATAATTCAATATCTAGCTACATAAAATATCTTATTTTTTCATAGATCTATCAACTACCTCATATCAATGATCTTTTTAAGGGCATACAGTCCTAACCATAGTTGAATTATAAAAAATATCTGTAAAAATTCACATTCATATGATGATTACACCGAGAGTATATAACACAAATATAACAAATATTTACTATGCATTATATCCGATAAATCTTATTATAATCCTTTTATATAAATTTGATATTATTGTGTTTATGGATTGGATATATCTACAAAGATCCAATATTAATTTTTAAGATATTGATGTAAAAATTAATATCTCACATCAACCTATGTTCATTTATTGAATAAAAACATACCATTAAATCCTTTTGGAAATTAATTCCATTAAATGGTTTTCCAAACATGATTAGGAGGGGTATCCAGCTAAATAATTTAGGAAAAAATATTTTTACGAAATATATTAATATAATGTGAAAATTATTTAATTTATTTATTAGAGAATTTCCTTATCTTATATAAAATCATCATGTTGAATTTTCAATTGATATCATACATGATGTTATACATATATAAAAGACTGTTGATATATTTGCCTTGATTGAATTGGTGTCATTGAAGAAGAATCTCTAATAGAATCTAGAATTTGGTTTTTTATTCCTGAATAATATATCATGTGTCACACAAATCATCATTATTAAATATAATAATAGATAAATTAGTCTCCAACCTGATTATAGTGATCTTAACAAGATCAAATACAAGAATATGTATCCTCTAGAATATATTGATATATTGTTATATTAGTTTTTTGGGGATAAATTATTTTCAATGATATAAATTTGATATGGATATCATAAAATATTGGTAAAAATGTGTATATATAAATGGTATCATCTATCCAAGATAAGGACATTAAGAATTTTTATATATTCCATTCAGACTCTAAAATACCCATGTTTTCTTTAGGTATATGATATATATATTATTTTTTGATTACGTAGATCAATATTTAATAATCTTTATAGAAAATATATTCATGAATTTCAAGAGAAAGGTTGTAAAAAAAGATAACATTATTATTTTCAAATGGAACATAATAAATAAAATATTATATTTCAAAATATAGAAATTGTAAATTAAAAATGATGAATGTATAATTATCTTGACTTATAATCATAGGATATGTTATATAATGGGTCATTAATTGATAAAGGTGATTGAAAGATTCCTAGACCAAAAAATCTTATAAATATTGTTAGTTTTATTGGATTAGAGGTATATTATCAACACCTTGTGGGAAATTCCAGAAAAATTTAATATCTGAGATCCGTGTTATCTTAGACAGGTTCCAAATTCCTCTATAAAAAAGAATGCTAAAAAATTGAAAGGATCAGAACATAGTGTCATTCACAACATATTTAACCCTACTAATTTGTATTTTATAAGTGGTTTTAATCTAAACGCATGTGTTAGAGCATAGATTATGAGGTGTCCTCGTATAGAATAATATGGCAGTGGTTTATGCATCAACTAAATTAAATAATAATTGGAATAATTACCCAGCACATTATTTAGATAATGAAATTGTCATATTTTCTTTAAGTCAGGTGGACACTGTTTCTATAATAAAATTACTGAGACATACAATAATCTTATGTTCATACAAGATATATTCTCATTGAGTTAGAATTAGATGGAAAATGAAAGTTGGAGTTTGTTAATTACTATACCTACATAGAAAATTACCACCCTGGGGAAGGAAAAAATGATTTTGATACTTTAATATGTAATGATGGGGAAAACATATCAATGTTGGAGATTGATAGGGACCCGATAATAATTTACTTCTAATGGATACATCTCAAAATCATGACGTATGGGGAGGAATACTATCATTCAAAAATTATAACTCATCCATCTAACATTATAAATATATAATATAAATAAATCTAGGATATAATTCTATATAAAAGCTATGAAATATTCATGAGTTTATCTTTTGAAATTTTATAAGTATATGGTTTATGAAATGAATATGTGTATTAATAATTCGATAATGAATGAATTAGTAATTTGATTATTCCTAGAGATAATTATTCTATATCCATCCTTGATGTAGAAGAGATATATAATGGTATTAGAAAAAAATTCTGAGGGGATAACATGGAGAGTGAGGTTGAGGTGTTTGTATCTTTATTCTCAGCATGTGATAATGGTAATAAGAAATGATAGATATCAATTTTTATTTTTCAAGAATTAATACCATGTATTTGTAAATGTACTAAAACCTCTATGGATATTATTTTTAGACATGAAAATACTGATAAATGTGATAATTTTATTTTGATGTTATTTTATAACCGTGTGAAGTTAAGGAATTCAATTTTTTTTGATAATTTATCGACATATCAACATGTAATTATATTAATAATGGTGGTGGTATATCTTCTCGGAGTACCACACTCAATTATAATTGACTGAGAAATTGTGTTTATATAAAACATATTATGATTTATTAAAAAATAATTTGACATAGTGTTGTATTTCACCATTAGTCATCTTACACCAACAAATTGTAAATCATAAATAACTAATAAAAAATTATTGGATAAGATTATATCACATTCAATTAATTTTATAAGAGTTGGGATCAACAACATCAACTGTAAGAATTTAAGGATAAAATAATTTGTCATTCCTTTATTTTTAAAGTCACTATAAAAGGCTCTTTATGGGATGTGGAGTATAACTCCAATTATAAGAACAAACTAGGGGAGAATAAACTACGTTGATTAGAGATGTATCAAATGATAAATGATAATATTCAAATAATTAATTGAATCGTTAAATATTTTTAATGTATTTAAATGATCTATCCAAATAATGATTAATTTGATTGTGAATTCAATGTATGAGAAAAATTATTCATTCAAATACCATAGTGGAAGAAGATTATATAGTTATGAATAAGGGAAATATAAACACAAGTAAGTTTATCCCATTTGTAATCCTTGATTTTATGGGTATGAAATCATATCATTTTCCATTTCACTTAACTTCTCTAAAGTACATGATGTATTTTCTGTATTATTTTTATATACTAAATCATTCATATTCATAGAATGAAATTTAAATATATTTGGATGATTATATCTATTATAAGGAATAGTTGATTGAAATCATGGATGTATAAGATAAAGTGCAATGAAACATGACCACTCCCGAGGTTAAAATAATTTATAGAAATCATATATTTGAGGAAGAAACATTAGATCACAAATATGTATGGGGATAAAGTGACCAAATTTTTTTCATTAGATTATGAAAATTGTGGAAGTGATATTCTATTAAGAGGTAGAACGTAACATAAGAGGATTATAAAAAATATTTATATTTTTAATAATCTATATTTTAGAAATATTATTTTTTAAACCACCATAAACTGATATGAACCAATATACATTTTATTGAGGTAAAATATTATAATCTTAGAAAAATATTAATAAAATATAGAATTTTCATATGAAACATCATTAAAAAGATTGTTAGATGAAAAAAACCAAATGAATATAAAAGGGATGTGAATATGTTATCCTTATTCTCATTGTTTCTGTACAATATGAAGTCATTAATTATAACAATGGATATTTGATAATGAAATAATAATATTATAAAAGTGTTGACCAAAAAGAATATGAATAGGTTGAAATATTCTATTAATGGTTGTTAGAATATATAATATAATAATATCTAATTTTTATAAATATGGCAATTAGATTAATGGTCATTCCATATATGATTTTTAGATATATCCAAGGATTGTGTAATATATTTAGAAAATATATTTTAAAATAGATTTTTGGAATGAAATGAAAATAAAATATTAAAATAATATAATTTTTAATAGAACTATATTTTTATATGTATCATATTTTTATATAATAAAATATTCCTTGAATTATTTTTAATAATAAAAATAATGATTTTAATACCAGTTTATTAGTAAAATTATGTGTTTAGAAGAAGGATAGTTAATATGAAGTTGTTAAAATTATTGAATTTAATAAAATTATATTTTTTAATGAACTATATTTTATTTATTTAGATCTTTATCTTAATAAATTGAATTAAAAAAATTTTAATTACAAGTTAAATTAAATGAATATTTGAACAAAAATATATATTAAAACATATTTAATAAGACATATATAAGAAAATATGTTACAAATATATGGATTTTTAAAAATTATTTTTCTATAATAATAGTTTTTTATTTTATAATTTCATAAAAATGAAAAATTTTATATATTTAGAAATTAAAATATATTACATGGATTATAAATATGTAAATAACATTTAATATTTAGGTAAGGAATAAATTTTCTTTTTTTGGAAATAAAATTATTTACAAAGGTAAAAATTACATTATTATGAAAAAGTTAAAATGTGGTATGAAAAATTAAAACCATATTTTAAAGAAGTAAAATATCAAAAAAAAAACATATCTAAAATTTTTTAATTAGGGATTTATTGAACATATATTTTCTAGTATTCACTATTTTCATCTTTTTTTCAGTTTTCTGATTAAAATGATGAACATACACCACTGGAAATTCCACTAGAATATCATTTATAAGAGACCCAATTTATTAATACTCCAAACCCCCACAATTTATTTATTCATCAATTATATATATACCCATATAGAATCTTTAATATAAATATTATATTTCATAAATTTAGGTTCTAATTTGAATGCCTAAATCCTTCATTCTCAAGATACTTTTTTTTGAGAATAGGGAAATTTCCCAAGTATATAGGGTCTTTTCTAAATTTTTAAACCACCATATAATATACAATATTAAAAAAATTATTCTATTGTTTATTTATGTTATGGTAACTTCAATATTCTACTAAATAAATAAATCTCTTATTATATAAATAAAAAAATTACCCATTTTCTAGTGCATCATGTTATTGTCTATGTTTGTTTGACTGACTATATGAATGAGGATTGACCAACATAATCATTTTCATCTTAAATGAGTATCAACAAACTAATTTCATTAATATATATTATCAACAATTTATTTTTCCATTAATCTGGTTATGCATTTGTAATATTATGGCCTTTTTTGAGATATCATGAGATCATTTATAGGTACTCATTTTATTCGTTCTGAGTATATCTTGGTTGCGTTTTTTCTTTTGTAAATTGGAGTGAAATTCGGAATCTTTTAGATGGGATTTCAGAAATTAAAAGTTGGGAAAAAAATATTCCCAAACCATGCACTGTTAACTAGCAAATAGTGAATCCCAAGATATAGTGGGATTACATTCATGGTGCATGGTTTGAATTAATAGTTCTCTAACATTAAGAAACCATGCATACATGATTTTAAACCATTAAAATTTAGATAAATAATTCATTAAATAACTGATCATCACCTTAGAATGAACACATTCAAAACTAATCATTTAGTCTCATATTTGGAAGATCATGGATAGAGTATAAAGACATCCATCCTCTTTACATGGTGATTCGAATCCAAAATTGAAGATTTATTCCTTTCCCAGTAAGAGATTCTCATCCCATGTGATTTCCTCCCTATATCCAATATTTATTTTATCTTATTAAGAGATATTTTCCTATCTAAGTAATGGATATAGATATTTGTTTCGATATATATAATATTTTTGATCATTGATCTAGCTTTTTGATTTATATCTCATTTTTTGTCATGGGTTTTATTGTTCAAAATCAACTGGGGTTTTCAGTTGGTGAGAAACTGCCTTCAGTTTCAAGCTATGTGGTATAAATTCAATCCATATCTAATTGAATTCCAATTTTATTTATGTGTTTTAAAATTTCAATTGGAATGTTTTGATACATAATATCTAAATAAATAAATAAAATTATTGATAAATTTATGGTATTGTACAATTTTGTGGGATTGGGATTGTGAAATTGGGATAATTAATTGGTGAATTAATTAATATAATATTCATATTTTTAAATTGGATTAATTAGTTTTTCAATTAGTTAATAGAATATTGGGAATGATTAATTGATGGTATTTTATAATGGCACAATTGGATTGACTAAAAAGTGAATTAATGATAAAATATTGGGATTCTAGAATTAGATTCTTAATGTGATTATGAATTAATTTACCATATGGATGATGATATGTTTGTTTATCCATAATGTGATAATGGTTTAAATGATTTAAATGATTCATAATGCTTTAATGTTTTTTTATATATTATTTTTCAATGTTAATAATTGTGTTATATCATGCATGATCAAACGACTGAAAACCTATACATTAATGAGATTGTCTGACAATAAGGATAAAGATGTTTAACCATGATGTATATAAAATTGTTATATGTGTGGTATTGTAATACATGTGATTTTGTGATATACATGTGTGGAACATGTAATAATACTTCAAAATCGAACGGGGATAAATGAATGTGGGTCACTGATTGGCACATTAAAATCCAAACTATTTAAATGATTGATAAATGTATCATGGACTTGTACATCTACATCAAAATACAATAGTGATAAGTAGAAAAATGTCTGAGGGATGCAAACTTCTAAAACAGAATTCCACTTATGTGATTTATTGATAAGGGAGTTTTGGGACATATACTACTGCTTAAAAAATCCATGGGGTCCTAAGAATGTAAATATAAGAATGAAATAATGGAATTTAACTATTGTTCCACTTTGTTTTAATATGAATTAAAATAAATTGATTAATGATAGAGCATTTATTATAATTAATTTTAATTGATTATATAATTTTATTTAGACAGTAGCAAGGCTGAAAGAAGGTAGTTATTGAACTTGTGTACTTGGTATCCTGGGGGATTCTTTGTTTAATTAAAAAATAATTAAAAAATAGATAACTATGTACATATTTATTAAACAATATTCTATATAAGTCTTCTCACATAATTATTTATTGGATATTGATTTTGATTTCGTTAGTGGTGGTCAAATATGTTTTACTCACACCATACATGGTATTCCTGATTAGTACTTATAAATACATTAGGTTTTTTTGGAAAAGATAAGGGAAATATTAGTATGTTATATGGATTATTTGGGTTGTAGCACAGATGATGTAACAATGCACGATTCTAGGACCCTTTAGGGGTTTTCAATGCATTCATTTTTTTGTATATTTTTATTGACACTTGAATTATATTTAAAATGACAAATCAATTATTAGTTTTCAATATTGTATTTCATTCTTTTCTATCACTTGATAATGGTTTGGATTTGTTTATTCGTTATATCACATAGTTGTTCTTAATTGTTTTATGGTATTTTGTTACTTTGATAATGAGGGTACAACATTTTCATGATTGATATTATCTCATTGCTACTAGTTTGTGGCCTCTAGTGATTTGGGTGGCATTAATGGGGACATGTGACTGACCGGATTGGGTTATCAGTGTGTGGTATCCTTTTCGTGACTTTTCAAAGTGGTATTATAGGAGCATTCATGTCATTTTTATTTTGTCTTACTATGTTGTAATGGTAGATCCAAGAATATTATGTGCCCGACTATTGTTAATAGATCATTCCTTGGAGTCACTAAACTATGGACACAAATAAAATCCTTATATCGTGGTTGGGATTTTTATTATTGACGCGTGTTTTCATAGTTGAATTTATTTCACCTTGAGTGATAAAATTGTTGTGTGATGTGTGTATTTTTTTTATTTTCTAATAGATGACTAATAGTATAGCGTGTAATTAGATTCTAGTATAGATTAATTATTCTAAAAAATAATGATTATATTTGGGGCAAGAATCATCTTATAGAAACAAAGGAAAATGTGGTTCATCTATGTGTTTGAAATTAAAATTCCTTTCTTAGATCATGTAATTAAATAAATGTTTCTGATATCATTTGAAAGTTATAAAGTGATGCGAGATGTGAATAAATGGTTTTATGATGACACATTTGTTTTATGAGAATGTTTTTTCAATTTTATAACTATTTCCTACATGTAAAATGCTTATGGGTTTTTATAGTGCTTCAGTTTTGACCATGTGGCTGGGTTTTTGGAAATGACCTATTTTGTATTTTGAGAAAATCCCTTGTTAAATGTCTTAAGTTTTTTTCATCAAAATACATGTTATTGAAATTATAGTGATATGCCTCTTGGATAATGATTGTTTGGTAGATGGATAGAGGAAAATGATGGAAATTTTCCTTCAATGGTGGAACATGAGGAACTAATAGTGCAAGGTGAGGAGGTTGGAGAGAAGTTATATGAGACATTACATGGTTCATAATGTTCATTGAAAGTGACCCATGGAATGTTCTGAAAATTATGTGAGACATAAAATGGTAATTTCAGTTGCATCACCCATCAACATTTACTGTAGAAGGTGTATTTGGGGAAGATGAGTACTGGATTCAGTTTTTTGATAATATACATTTCTACATAGAGAATCCTAATGAGAATGTGTCATGCTGTCAGTGGATAATTTACATGGTCAATTAAAGTGTTGGATGGACATCTAGACATTATATAAATAGATGGAGAATTTAGTGTTGATGGATTTTTATGATTAGTTTGGGGAGTATTTTTTCC
This sequence comes from Viscum album, assembly GCA_963277665.1. Classification (NCBI taxonomy): domain Eukaryota; kingdom Viridiplantae; phylum Streptophyta; class Magnoliopsida; order Santalales; family Viscaceae; genus Viscum; species Viscum album. Next base: position 607,595,443 of record OY728122.1, read on the forward strand.
CAAATATCCTCAGGAATGAGAGATTGGATGAGTTTATATGGTTGACTAAGGGGAATACAACCAGGAGGGACTCTACTAGTCACTTTATAGAATTTATATTCTCTGATCTAGTGTTGTAAGAATATGAGGTCACCATAGAAAATGGTTTTCCGGACGATACTTAAATAGAAAATATGTCCAATCTGGATATATAAAAGATAAACAATATTTTAGATGTAGAAAATCAATATTTTATTTTTCTGTGGATCTAGAAGGAGGCCTATAGTAGTGGACACGTTTTATCTTACAGACTATCAGGAGGTAAGAATTAAAAGATAAGAAATCATAATTATGAGACTTTTTACAAGTGTAGTGGAATGAAGATTGAATATGGGGAAGGATAAGTTATACATGACCTTAATTGTGTGACATATCACCAGTGTGATAGGTTCCGTCACATTTATAGATAGTTACCCTTCCCCCCGATGGAGTGCTGATCTTGTGGCATGAGGGTGTTTGAGTTTCATACCTAAAACCATTTTTTTATTAAATTATGATAACATTTATACATGATTTTTAATATTTATAAAATCCATAAAAAATCATGGTTTTTATTATATGTTACATAATATGTTATAATGTCCAAATTTTATTGTTCACACTAAAGGTTCAGAGTAGTTCCTCTCTATGATGAGAACCTTGAAGTGCTATGAATAATGGTTCTATTTCAATGTGATATCATTTGAGCGAAAATATTGATATAGGCTATCAGGGGAGGATATTTATAGTAGGTTGAATCTTCTTCTAATGGTGTATTCCCTTGGTAATATCCAATATTATATTATGAGAATGAGGCTTGACGCTAAAAAAATCAACATTTATATTTTTCATTGGGGTTTTCTATCTAAAAATGTGTGTATTGATAATTAGATATTAATATTTTCATTAATGAGTATTATTATTTGTTTACTTTGATGTATTGATGAAATATGCAATTACAGATGATCGCTTGATGGTAGGATATATGTAACGCCCCGACCCTAGTTACCCAGAGTCGGTGCATTATTACATAACATTGGCATGGTCACAAGAAAGATCAAATCTCGAAAGACTGATTGGTTTAGTAGCCTTGGAAACACTAGATATATTCATAAGTTTTACATTACATCATAAAATGAAAAAATACTACAACAACATAATGTCTCCATAATCCACACTCATATCCCCACATAATATCCCTGCAGGTCATTCATAATTTACTTCTTCACTTCCTGGGAAAAAATAAAACATATAAAAGGGGTGAGCTCAAATGCCCAGTAAGGATAACAATATAGCGGAAACCTTCATAAATAAGAATAAACATTTAAGGCAATGTATAACTAAAACAAAATCCTTTCAAACATGAACATTCAACATGGTATGGCATAAATAAAATGAAATAATGCCATTTACTTATTCACATGGATATTCTACTAATCGAATAATCACATGCAAAAATCAATAACCACTTTCATAATGTTGGAATGCATAATGCCAGACTATCATAACCACATAGTCAAGGCCTCGTGCTAAGACTACAAATAAGATTTTGTCAAGGCCTTGTGCCAAGACACTAGTTTGTCTCATGAGACCTATCGATGCATCGAGGAGCTATAGCGGGCTCCACCCGTCACTTATTAAGTCCAATGCATTCCCATATGAAAAGGTTTAAACATAACATAAACATTCGTATTAAAACTAGCATACGAAATGTCAATAATTTCACCATAAACTATGAATGGTATAAAAATAGCAGATCTACAGTCCAACATATCACAAAACCTTCAATACAATATAGAAGTTTTGTATCATAATAAATCAACTTCAAATACTCTTAAAATCCATCAAAGGATGTTGACATAGATGAAATCAATATTCTTTTTAAAGAAATATCTCCTTTTATTTTGAAATCATTTAAGATCCATATAAAATAAAACATTTTCTTTGAAAATATTCATATAAGCTTGTATGGGAAGCTTTGAAGATTTTATAACGGCAGAAAATAACCGCACTCGCCGTATAAGTTAAAAAAACATTCTTACCTTAATTCTGTCGAAAAGGTTAAAAAGGACCTTGTTTTGAAAACGACGGAAAGATTCCTCTTATAAAAAGTCAAACAAGGGTATAAATGACTTTAAGCCATATTCTTGTAAATAATAAAAATTTTTTGAAATACATTTTGAAGAAACATGGATGTGGATTATAAAGAGATCCCAGTAGATTATTACATATAAACAACATCAGATAATGAAGAGATTGTGAAATAACCCTTACCTTGTACTTTTCCTTGGTTGGGGTAGGTTAACCTCCTATATAATGGTGAAATAATTGTTATTAAATTATACAAGAATCATATATATTAATATGATATCATATATGATCTTTTAACATTGATTTGTTAATAATATCTTAGAATTATCATCGTTTGGGGTGTTAACTTACTCATTTTCTTTTATATGTTTTATTACATAATCCATGTTTGTTTTATCTTATTCATATCCAGAATGATATCAACTCCTTAAACATCATTTTTAAATCATCAAATGATAATTATACTTGAATGGATATGATGGAGAATGAATCTCATCGCGTTCGTGGAGACGGTAGTCCGTACGTACGCACGAGCGACAATATAATTCTTTTGAAATTAAAATAATATATAAATGGATGGTATATCATATATACAGAATCCTTAACATGTTATATTTATTATTTACATGAGTTACACATCATTATTATACCCATCCAAATAATATTATATTGAATAACAATTACACCATGACGTGGAGACGGTAAGCCGTACGTACGCACGTATGGTGACATGTTATTCAAAGGGTGGATAGAATACTGAATATGGTTGTACCATATTTATAATAACATCACAGTATATATATGATACTGGATTTATTATTTTAGAATGGTAACAACAAAGGAAGAAGAAGTGGAAGAAGAAATGAACTTAGAAAAGGGTGGTGAAATCATTACCTCTTCTTCGGGTTCATCCTTTTGATTTGATCAAAAGGGCTCGTTAGGTTGGCTTTCTGATCAAACTAAGGCCCCTATGTTATAGTGAGGGAAGTTGGGAGAGTATTTGGGCAGAGTTTGTCCGAACCAAAAGGCTTTTATGGTGTGAAGAAATGGGAAGGAGGAGTGCCCTTTTATAAGAGGGGTGAGGGGCACCTTTGGAAAAGCTAGAAATATTAGTTTATAATAAATTCATATTCGGTTTCCAGTGGATCCAAAGTTGACTATTCCAAGTTTAAGGTGGGGATAGGTCGAAAACCACTCAACCAATAGAATTTAGACAGGTTTGGGTACTTATATTAACCTTATCTTTAAGTATTAACTCTAAGTTAATTAGTTTCACTTTTACAATGTCTCTTTGTATTTTTATATAATATGGTTAATAAACTTACTATATACATACAAACGACCCCAAAGTGGTCCATTAATGATGAAACTATCATGATATAAGTCTCTTGTCCGACACTTAGATTTTTAGGAATTTAATATCAATTAATAATATAATATTTGTTTTAAAAACTCTTTTATGTCAATTTTGACACTATTCAATAGTTGATTTTTGTGAAACTCATAACAGATTGATTACTTCGAACAAAGTCAATTAAATCAATCCTAATATATCATATTACCCTATAAAATTAGTTTAATTCATTAAAAGTTTCATATTATATTTATTTGGGTATTTATAATATCAATTATTTTAATTTTTCACTATTATAGTAATTACTGCATCATCATTCTTTCATATATAAAATAAATTATTTAATGTCTAAAAATTATAAATAAAATATAATTATGTATTAAATCTTTTTATATTTCTAATGAATATTTATAATCTAAAATCAAACATATATAACCATATGTAACAATTGTTTTTCTAAAAGATATATGCTTGTGTCATTTTTGTATTCATTTTAACTTAATTAAAATAAAGTGTCATTATCACATACAAGTGGATCCATGGGGTCCCAAAATCGACCCAAAGATTCCCATGGTCGACCATGTATCAACCAATATGGTTAGAACACATTTTAGGGTAATTTAGTATTATTATAATATTATTTTTTATCCCTTATTTACCGGATTTACCCTTAACCATGGTAAATAAAATATTTACCGCAGTAATTATTCAAAATGTATAAAAATAAAAGTTACCTATTAACACAATTTTGACATCCTGATTCTAATAATGGAATACATTTTTCTAAATTCAAAACACAGAAGTGGCAGAAATTAATTTAAAATTAATTCCCGGTGTCAAAACAAAAAGCGTGTTTTTAAGAGATAATAACTATCAAAAGATTGACACTTGTTTATGTTCGGTTTAATTGTAAAATTATGTCCAATGACCAATATTATATTAAATGGTAAAAATATATTCTAAATATACTTTAAAACCACTCAAATTAATAATTTATCACTATTAATTATTTTGATTAAAAATATTGTTTTTAATTAAAATTTAGTAATTTTCACTATTCATCAAAATATGAAAGTTATCCGAAATGTACCAAAATTTCACCTTAGGCTAAATTCGATATTCCGAATCGAAAAATGAAGTCCATTTTGAAATATAAAATACAAATAATTTCAAAAACTAGGTATTACTATTCATAACGGCTAGTTTGATTGGTTATGGTGTGTTAGAACTCGGTGTTGCGTACAACACATGCTATCACATTATTTAAAGAGTAGCGTACCATAGAAGCTCGGGGTGTTTCATTTTAAATTTTTGATGTCCCCATTTAGTCAAAAAGTATAAAATATTGTATTTAAAAAGGGTTCACTATTAAAAGTTGATAAAAGTGCAATACTGAAAATGAATTTGTTCTTGCATTATATCTAAGAAACTCATAATATGGATTCTAAAATTATAAGGATTATATAAAGTTTAAAATTTAGATAATACTATTCATAAAATCTTTTTAATGGATTTTTTTGTAATTCATGGTGTGATTTAACTTGTTGTTGCGTGTAGTGCAAGTTATTCAATTATTTTGAAGAAATAACACACTATGAAATCTTGGGGTGTTACTTTCTCCCATCCTTCAATAAATTGCGTCCTCGCAATTTGAAATTGTTCTTCGAAAATAAAAGGTTGGAAATAGAAAATATATTTGTGGCAAAACCCACAACAGAAATTGGGTTACAAAAATTTAGTCTTAATATGAGGAAATGAGAAATGAAAGGGTCACCACCAAATTATGATCTTGATTAGGAGAACATTGGTGGAAATTAGAGACATATAATTGGAGGAAAAACGTAAATATTTATAGGTAGTGATTGAGGTCATCAATCACAAAAAAGTATAAAATTGAGGTCCTTAAATTCATCAATCTATGATGATTTGAAATACCATCGGTTCAACAACACATAGGGTATTCAGATAACACATTTTTGACGTTTCAAAATATCTTAGTTGAAATCCCACATCGAAAAATGAATTAATGAGGCCTCTATTTAAAACAAAGAGTGGAAAGTATGAAGATTACCAAAAATAACACATACTAGGGTTCCATGTAGGAAAATATGGATATGGAAGAGAAATCTAACCATCAATTATCTGATGGAGAGTGGTAGAGAACATGGCTATGAAAAGGCCAAAAATTCCAAAGCCATAAATTAGTGATGATTTATGGTACCATCTAGGACAACATTTTTGTTCTATGTTCCTTTTATTAATGTTGAGGAATTTATTTATGAGATTGTCTAAGATCATAAGGAGATATACTTACTTTATAATTAGAGTTTTATCCATTAATAAATTTCTACCACAAACTCATCTTTCACTCTAAAAGATAATAGAATGTAAATTTTTTTTCTATTTATACTATTCGTACAGGGTTACAAAATAAATGAATTTATAATTCATCTACCAGATATTTTAAAAAAACTACATTATTTAATCCAGGACATCTCGTGGGCCAGTGGTAGGTGATACACCCTTGTCGCCCTTCGGTTGCGGGTTAAAGTCTCGCAGCCTTTCCAGACGCGACGGGTTGCCGCCCGACCTCCGGGTTGTCTTTTTATCGAAATCCAAAATAATCCAAACTAGAACTATCCAAAATAATTCTGTCTAAGCTCATAGTCCAACATTTATACGGAAGATAAACATAATATAGATCCTTTTTACCCCGTAATAGCATATGAATACCTTCATCTTGTATTACCATATTCCTTATTGATTACATTCATGCTCCCTTATTCCATATAGAATGCTGGATATACTTCATTAATCCAAAAATGTTTTAAACCCCAACAAATCATTAATCAGTTCCAAGGTAGTCAAGAATATCCAATATAATTTATTCAAAACAATCACATATTATTCCAAAATCACTACCTCGGTATCAGAACTATATTATGGTTTATCATTCTCTCAACCATATATTTTCCAAAAAATTCTCCCGCTATTGAGTCACTTTTCTTTGTTCCACACAATCTCAAGTCCATAATGAAATAGTACTGCAGTACAATCCTTATATACTCCATAATTATTATAACAAGTACATTGTTGATACAACACTCAATTGACATAATCAACATATGAACTCTAATCATTCTTTTCATCTGTGGTAGTATCATAACTTGATTATTATCCAATAGAATCATTTGCGGCATTGTATGATGACTGGGACATAGGTTCGCGTAGTGTCCAAACTCCTTGCAAATGAAGCATTGTACATTTGAAACCATTTTCTTACCCTTGCAGTCACGTACTTTGTGCCCTTTTCCTCCACACTTATAACAAACTCCCATTTCTCTCAGGAAAGTTCCAGGGTGTTTCTTCCCACAATTATCACATATGGGAAAATTCATCATTTTCCTCTTCCCTTTATCCATATTTCTCTATTCCATCCTTTTCTTCTCTTGCTTCCCTTCAAATCCATAGGACTCAGTAAACTCTTTACTTATCTTATCAACACATGATATTATTTCTTCATATAATGATAATACATGAGGGACTATTTCTCTTTTAAATTCTGTCTTAATACCATGTTAAATATGATCATTCTTTCTCTTTGTATCATGTGCATTGATGGAGTTCTCATTCCGTCTACTAGGCGCCATTTCTAAACAATGGCATACACTAGATTAGTTTATGAATAAAAATACCTAATCCCAAACTTGTGAAACACATAACATAAATTAAATAGTTTATGGATATAATCCATAATCATAAAAATGTCTCTTTTGAGGAAGTATATACTCATAAACCCTTCATAATGATTTGTAAAGAAAATGAGAGTTATCCTAAGCATATCCCCCGGGAGTGTCGTAACCAAGAGTACAACAAGACCCGTTGTCGTGCACCAGTTCCCGTTCGAGTCTAGCTCAAAGCGGTGTTTTCGTGTTTTACCCCTAGGTACATTTGTGCTAGAGCTGCCTCTACCTGCTCGTATCCAGACAGGGATGTATTTCTTGGAAAACTCACAAAATCTCTACAATACCAAAATTCTAGGAAGTTCTTCTATACTAATCCTCAAAGATCATCTTAGGTCTACGTGCTCTAATCAGAGTTTATCTAAATCTAGCTTCCAAGGTTTGTACTAAACTTCCTCTGATACCAACTGTAACGCCCCGACCCTAGTTACCCAGAGTCGGTGCATTATTACATAACATTGGCATGATCATAAGAAAGATCAAATCTCGAAAGACCGATTGGTTTAGTAGCCTTGGAAACACTAGATATATTCATAAGTTTTACATTACATCATAAAATGAAAAACTTCTACAACAACATAATGTCTCCATAATCCACACTCATATCCCCACATAATATCCCTGCAGGTCAATCATAATTTACTTCTTCACTTCCTGGGAAAAAATAAAACATAGAAAAGGGGTGAGCTCAAATGCCCAGTAAGGATAACAATATAGCGGAAACCTTCATAAATAAGAATAAACATTTAAGGCAATGTATAACTAAAACAAAAGCCTTTCAAACATGAACTTTCAACATGGTATGTCATAAATAAAATAAAATAATTCCATTTACTTATTCACATGGTTATTCTACTAATCGAATAATCACATGCAAAAATCAATAACCACTTTCATAATGTTGGAATGCATAATGCCAGACTATCATAACCACATTGTCAAGGCCTCGTGCCAAGACTACAAATAAGATTTTTTCAAGTCCATTTGCCAAGACACTAGTTTGTCTCATGAGACCTACCGATGCATCGAGGAGCTACATCGGGCTCCACCCGTCACTTACTAAGTCCAATGCATTCCCATATGAAAAGGTTTAAACATAACATAAACATTCATATTAAAACTAGTATACGAAATGTCAATAATTTCACCATAAAATATGAATGGTATAAAAATAGCACATCCACAGTCAAACATATCACAAAACCTTCAATACAATATAGAAGTTTTGTATCATAATAAATCAACTTCAAATAATCTTAAAATCCATCAAAGGATGTTGACATAGATGAAATCAATATTCTTTTTAAAGAAATATCTCCTTTTATTTTGAAATCATTTAAGATCCATATAAAATAAAACATTTTCTTTGAAAATATTCATATAATCTTGTAAGGGAAGCTTTAAAGATTTTATAACGGCAGAAAATAACCGCACTCGCCGTATAAGTTAAAAAACAATTTCTTACCTTAATTCTGTCGAAAAGGTTAAAAAGGACCTTGTTTTGAAAATGATGGAAAGATTCCTCTTATAAAAAGTCAAACAAGGGTATAAATGACTTTAAGCCATATTCTTGTAAATAATAAAAATGTTTTGAAATACATTTTGAAGAAACATGGATGTGGATGATAAAGAGATCCCCGTAGATTATTACATATAAACAACCTCGGATAATGAAGAGATTGTGAAATAACCCTTACCATGTACTTTTCCTTGGTTGGGGTAGGTTAACCTCCTGTATAATGGTGAAATAATTGTTATTAAATTATACAATAATCATATATATTAATATGATATCATATATGATCTTTTAACATTGATTTGTTAATAATATCTTAGAATTATCGTCGTTTCGGGTGTTAACTTACTCATTTTATTTTATATGTTTTGTTACATAATCCATGTTTGTTGTATCTTATTCATATCCAGAATGATATCAAGTCCTTAATAATCATTTTTAAATCATCAAATGATAATTATACTTGAATGGATACGATGGAGAATGAATCTCATCGCGTTCGTGGATACGGTAGTCCGTACGTACGCACGAGCGACAATATCATTATTTTGATATTTAAATAATATATAAATGGATGGTATATCATATAAACAGAATCCTTAACATGTTTTATTTATTATTTACATGAGTTACACATCATTATTATACCCATCGAAATAATATTATATTGAATAATAATTACACCACGACGTGGAGACGGTAAGCCGTACGTACGCACGTATGGTGACATGTTATTCAAAGGGTGGATAGAATACTGAATATGGTTGTACCATATTTATAATAACATCGCAGTATATATATGATACTGGATTTATTATTTTAGAATGGTAACAACAATGGAAGAAGAAGTGGAAGAAGAAATGAACTTAGAAAAGGGTGGTGAACTCATTACCTCTTCTTCGGGTTCTTCCTTTTGATTTGATCAAAAGGGCTCCATAGGTTGGCTTTATGATCAAACTAAGGCCCCTAGGTTGTAGTGAAGGAAGTTGTGAGAGTATTTGGGAAGAGTTTGGCCGAACCAAAAGGCTTTTAAGATGTGAAGAAATGGGAAGGAGGAATGCCCTTTTATAAGAGGGTGAGGGGCACCTTTGGAAAAGCAAGAAATATTAGTTTATAATAAATTCATATTCGGTTTCCAGTGGCTCCAAAGTTGAATATTCAAAGGTTAAGGTTGGGATAGTTCTAAAACCACTAAACCAATAGAATTTAGACAGGTTTGGGTACTTATATTAACCTTATCTTTAAGTATTAACTCTAAGTTAATTAGTTTCACTTTTACAATGTCTCTTTGTATTTTTATATAATATGGTTAATAAACATACTATATACATCCAAAAGACCCCCAAGTGGTCCATTAATGATTAAAATATCATGATATAAGTCTCGTGGCCGAACCGTAGATTTTTAGGAATTTAATATCAATTAATAATATAATATTTGTTTTAAGAACTCTTTTATGTCAATTTTGACACTATTCAATAGTTGATTTTTGTGAAACTAATAACAGATTGATTACTTCGAAAAAAGTCAATTAAATAAATCCTAATATATCATATTATCCTATAAAATTAGTTTATTTCATTAAAAGTTTCATATTATATTTATTTGGGTATTTATAATATCAATTATTTTAATTGTTCACTATTATAGTAATTAATGCATCAACATTGTTTCATAAATAAAATAAATTATTTAATTTCTAAAAATTATAAATAAAATATCATTATGTATAAAATCTTTTTATATTTCTAATGAATATTTATAATCTAAAATCCAACATATATAACCCTATGTAACAATTGTTTTATTAAAGGATATATGCTTGTGTCATTTTTGTATTCATTTTAACTTAATTAAAATAAAGTGTCATTATCACTTACAAGTGGATCCATGGGGTCCCAAAATCGACCCAAAGATTCCCATGGTTGACCATGTATCATCCAATATTGTTAAGACACATTTTAGGGTAATTTAGTATTATTATAATATTATTGTTTAACCCTTATTTACCGGATTTACCCTTAACCATGGTAAATAAAATATTTACCGCAGAAATTATTCAAAATGTATAAAAATAAAAGTTACCTATTAACACAATTTGGACATCCTGTTTCCAAATATGGATTCCATTTTTCTAAATTCAAAGCACATAAGTGGCAGAAATTAATTTAAAATTAATTCCCGTTGTCAAAACAAAAAGCGTGTTTTTAAGAGATAATAACTATCAAAAGATTGACACTTGTTCATGTTCGGTTTAATTTTAAAATTATGTCCAATGACCAATATTATAATAAATTGTAAAAATATATTCTAAATATACTTTAAAACCACTCAAATTAATAATTTATCACTATTAATTATTTGGATTAAAAAAGTTGTTTTTAATTAAAATTTAGAAATTTTCACTATTCATCAAAATATGAAAGTTATCCGAAATGTACCAAAATTTCACCTTAGGCAAAATTCGATATTCCGAATCCAAAAATGAAGTCCATTTTGAAATATAAAATATAAATAATTTCAAAATTAGGTATTACTATTCATAACGGCTAGTTTGATTGGTTATGGTGTGTTAGAACTCGGTGTTGCGTACAACACACGCTATCACATTATTCAAAGAGAAGCTTACCGTAGAAGCTTGGGGTGTTTCATTTTAAATTTTTGATGTCCCCATTTAGTCAAAAAGTTTAAAATATTGTATTTAAAAAGGGTTCACTATTAAAAGTTGATAAAAGTGCAATACTGAAAATGAATTTGTTCTTGCATTATATCTAAGAAACTCATAATATGGATTCTAAAATTATAAAGATTATATAAAGTTTAAAATTTAGATAATACTATTAATAACCTCTTTTGAATGTCTTTTTTTTGTAAGTCATGGTGTGATTGAACTCGTTGTTGCGTGTAGTGCAAGTTATTGAATTATTTTGATGAAATAACACACTATGAAATCTTGGGGTGTTACAATATATCAGGTGCATCATGAATAATATTGAATAATGAATAATGTGTTAAAGTATTTGATTACTTTTTTCATTAATGGATGATGATATATTAGGTCCTTTTATGGAAATGATATTGAATAAATAAATCCATTGTCCTATTGTAATATAGGAATGTTCAATTTTTTGGAATTCAAATAAGGATACATCAATCACATTGGTTGTTGGAATAGTAATGCAACCTACTAGATTAGAGATTTCAATATAAAGATAGTATATTACATAATAAGAATTAATATAAGGTAAGAAGACATTTCATCGTTAAAAAATTTCATTATGTGTTTGTTGTCAGGTTAATAGAAACTAACAATAGACTCTAGGATGCTCACCTAATTCAACTGAGAATGATGCCTAGAGGGCCACACAAGAAGTGTATTCAAAATCTCAATTAAGTAATATATTATTATTTATTGTTTAACATGTGAAAAAATATTATTCTTATATGTGGTTTGTTAATTATTCATGTAATATTGATCTCATATAAATATATATTTCTTATTTAGTAAATATAGTATTTATATAATTATTTTGGAATTATATGATGATATTTATTTAATAAATTAACAGAAATTATTCATGGTCCCATATAATGTTATGGATGAAATGGGGACTGATATATTAATATCTGTGAGAAATAAAAAATATTTATTATTATATGAATAAATAATATTTATTTATAATTTTTGGGTTGATAAATATTGATATAATTACTCTTATTAAAAATGGTGGTGTTCTAAGATTAAATAAATAATTAAGGCTACTTAGGATGTTATTTTTTTTACCCCTTCAATATATAACTACAATTATGTTATTTTTTAATAAATCAAATTCATTTGTTTAGTTGTGCACAATGGGTTTTGAAAATAATTACCAGAAAGAGATAGAAACCTTCACCAAGAACACTACGATGATAGGAGAATGATCTTCCTCCAACTCCCACTCTTGAGTCAAGATAGATTTAAGAGAACACATTGAAATATTTTCCCATTGTGATCAATAGAGGATGAAAAAAGTGCTTGTATCATCCACGCAGCACTTGGGGATTCCTATGGCCAGATTATATAATTTTTGGAATACATGTGGATCACCTATAGAGAGAATCTAATATGATTCCTACAACCTTGCGACATAAATATGCATATATGTTGTCAGATCCATCAGCGAAGAAATCATTACACCACTATAATTCATTAAATAATTAAATTAATAACAAATAATATGCGATGTCCCTAAATTTTGGTTTTTAAATCTATCCCTTGTATATATCTGTTGGTTAAATTCTATATATCACAACTATTATTGTTGTGTTTATCTCATAATTATCATCAATCAAGTAAAAAAGTAATGTTGGGAATTACCCATCACACGCTTCTACCATAAACAAAACCTCGATTTTGAACATCAATTGATGTTATTAAAGAACCAATGATATAAGGGAAAGTATAGAGCATCTATGATTAACCAAGGAATTATAAGGTGGTCTTCAAACCCATAAAAGTCTAGCAGTTATAGTTACACTAGCCATAAATGTAGAGTTAGATGACAAGGTGATTCTGGGGTAGCGTGCCCATAATAGTATATTTTGGAATCTTAGAGGACATAGACTACATAAAAATGAAGAGTGGAAGGAATGATTCATGATATTCAGCTTAAATGTATTGATAGTAAGGCTTGACCATTGACAATTAGAGGTTATATTATTATAGTTTCTACTCTAGCTACAACCTTGTCTGATACTAGTGTCTCTAATTCTGTTATATTTTCACAACTTGTGAACATTTTGAGCCAATTAGTGGACATATTTATTTGGGTAATGATGATAGATTCACTATTGGGAGTATTTTTGAGAGGCATATTATGGTGAAACAGTTTTTCTATCGAGGTTGTGGAATATTGTTTTCATTGGGATCTCTACATTCTGGATTTGTTAGGCTTCGACCATATTATGTGTATATACTAGTTTGTATCATATAAATCCCGCATTGATTTTTACTATAGGATTATGACATTTATATATAATTACGGTGAGAAAATATTTACTACGGAGAGTGGGATATCCAAGTGGTCAATTCAGGTTCAGGTTATCCGCAACGGGTGGAGCTCATCACGCATGTTACTAGTCTATTACTGGATGACAGAGTTGTGATGTAGGATGTATTCTCACCCTTAGTGGAAGTGTTTTATGATTTATTTGGTATATAATTCATAGGGATTCCACTGGAGATATATTTTAATTTATAACGGTGCTCATACTTGGGGTAGAGCTAGTTTTTATTCCTCTATACATAGTGGAACTAAGGGTTCTTTTAGAGCTCAAGAGTCATTATATGAGTTCATGGTTAAGTTGTTTATCCTTCTAGTGATGTCACACTGGGGTTCACCGGTTTTTTTTCTATGGTGGATGATGGGACAATTCATATTGTTTCATTTATTGGATGTTTGAATTAGATGACTATGAGGAAATGGTACCATCTTCCATGTATCAATGATCTAAATGACCAACTATGATGAGATTACATTTTCACAAAGATAGACATGAGATCGATGAATAATATTTTGAAATTAAGACCTTATATCATACCTTAGACTATATTAAAAATCATTTATGTACAATATGTGATTTTTTATGCCATTCATGCTAAATAATGCACCGAAATTGTTTTTTCAATTGATGAACTAAATTTACCATCAATACTTATATCAGTTTTTTATGTGTTTGTGTATGAAATAATAGTGTACATGATGAATCATGAACATCAAGTCCAATATCTTCACATCATCCTATGTACACTGATATTGAATAATCTATAAAGCAATATAACTTGGTTTTCATTTTGGATTGATCATGTACATCTTAGGTCACATCATCTCATTGGTGGGATGTTTTGTGGACATTGAGAATGTGTTTCCAAATATTTCATGGGATCAGCCCAATATGATTTTGTAAATATATAATTTTTTTGATAGTGAGTTATTTTAGGAGATTAATACTTAACTTTTCTCATTTCCATGAACAAATTTTGGTATTCAAAAAAATGATTAATATTTGAATTCTTTAGAGAATGTGAGAACACCTAGTATGAGTTGAATAAGAACTCGAAAATGAAACCAATCTTAATTCTACCATATTCAGGTGAGGAGTATATGCTGTTTTAGTAATCTTCTATTGTTGGTATTGAGGTGGTGTTGATTTCGGGAGATCGAATTGTGGAACATGGGTAATGATAGTTGAGTCCACATGAATAAAACTACCCTATAAAATAACCAAAGATAATAGAAGTGGGTATTTCGTTGAAGTGTTGGAAAAATTATTGTTAGGGTTAAAATGTTATTTTTTATATTGATAAAATAATCATAAATTAGATAACTTCCCACTGATATGTGAATATGTTGAAAAGGTTTTGGGTGGAGTATGTGTTGTCATTTTCATTGGATATAGCATATAATCCCATTAAACGAAATAGTTTTACTGATTATTGATATAGGAAAACATAGAAATAAGTGGTTATAAGTGTAGTAATCAGTGGAAGATGATAACATTAATAGCCATGATTCTTATTGTTGTAAATGAGAGCTATGAGGATAATAATATAATATCAATTTCAGTAGATTCTACACATTTCATCCAAATTAGAGACAAGATAATTGAGGATTCAAAATTATTGGAAAAGAGGGAAATCCCTAAATTTGGAGAGCCCCCTTTAAATTGGAATATAGATGAAGATGGAATAATTTATGTTAGGAATCAGGTTTTTGTGTCTATGATTATGTTGGATAAGATAATGTGTGACTTTTATGCATCAATGTGGGTAGTGAATCTTGGTGATATTAAAATTAATTATAACCCACAGTGATAGATTTTGTATACATGCATGAAAAATTCTATTGTTGGGTTCATGAAATTATGCTTCACCCATCAATAAGTGAAGGCTGAAAATCAATGGCCTAGAGTTTTACGACATTAATTAGTCATTATTGAATGGATGTTTAATGACTTTAAGATAGATTTTATGGATTTATCCAATGGTATCCTAAAAAGAGTGACTCTATTTGGTTTGTTGTAGACCGATTGAAAAAAATAGTATATTTATTTCATATATGGGATGCTTTTCCTTTAGAACAAATGGGACACTTCTTTTTCTTGAAAATATTCCTTTTTCATGGAGTTCCATGGAGTATTTTTCAGATCATGTTTCATGCTTTATATCATAATTCTATTAGGGATTGCATAAGCCACATTGTACATTTGTTTTGTAGAGTATGCCTTTCCACCAAAAAACAGACGTGCAGTAAAAGGTTACTATATATGTTATTGAGGATATTTTCTGATCATGTATTCGTGACTTCAATGGAACTTTAGATAAACACATAGCCCTGGCATAGTTATATGATAATAAATTATATCTGGAAAGAATTTAGATAAAATATTATGCGGCTATTTGTAGTAGGAAATCCAGATCAACTCTACCTTGTATGGAGTTGGGTGAGTCAGAGGTTTTTGGACTGAGTCTCATATTGGAGACGTTGGGGTAGGATGTCATAATTAATTAATTTATATCTATAGATTAGGGTATATAGAATTCATATGTTTATAGGTGTTGAAGACCAATATATTTTTTCTAGTGTTATTGTGTATTCCTTAGGGAGTTAGCAAGATTAATTCATCGTAGGATTCATAGACTGGGAAAGCTGGAACCTTTGATTCTTGGACCGTTTAAAGTTGTGCAGTGTTTCGGGCAGATGAATTACTAATTTGATCTTCCATAGAGTTATATTTTTATAAATTGAATTTTCGATGTGTCATAACATCATTGTTATCACCTCTACCCTTATAATGTGTTCTATGTTGATTATGGTGAGATTTAGACTGAAGCATAATTTGAGGAGAATTTTATACATCTATGGAATATTAGTGAGAATGAACTATACAGAAAATCCTTGAAGATAGTTTGTGTATTTTGTTAACAGGGTCATTTTTGTTGTTGAAAACAAGGGTGATGAAATCCAATATGTGGGCTCAAAGGCCAGATTTCTTTAGGATAATCGTAGAGATTCTTGGAAGTATAGCTTGCGGATGAGATGTTATAAATTTTGGAGATTGTAAGATCCTGACTGTTTGTGGATATGTTTGGAGTTTATTTTTAGGTACTCTATTAATATATTTTTATAATGTGGTTAGTTTATTTCATGGGTTCATTTGGATGAAATTTGTATGATTTCAGTAGGGTTTTGGGTACTTCATGGCTTGTTCATGGTTATCCAAAACTCTTCAACGTACCATGTAAATCATGTAACCATAGATAGAGGTATATTACATAGTTGCAACACTATTCTAGAAAAATTTCTACATTTCATAAGTACCATGTGGACCACTAGGAGGATGCACATAGTTAGGCTCACAGTTAGATGAAATAGTGTGCCCCGTGTAGGAAACTTTTTGTTTGAGATTTTAAACACCAAATAATTAGAAAAATAATTCTAGAAAACAATGGTAATAACAATATCTAAAAAATTGACTATATACATTTATTCAAATTTTCTGAATTTATTGGATGGGTACCAAGGCCTTACTATCTCCATTATTTATGATTCATATGATAGATTCAAGATATGTACCTCTCTCTATATGATAATCCCCTCCCATGTGGTTTCATATCTCTCTCCCATCATTCTTTTATCTTATGATGAGATGTAATTTCATGTTGTTAATGGATATATATGTATGTTTATATTTATATAATCCATTTTTATTTGAAATGGGTTTCCGATCTACATCTCATTCATCATCAATGTTTCGGTTTTTCTATATCAATTTGGGGTTTCCATTGGCTAGTGTTTGCCTTCAATTTCAAGGTAGGAGGTCTAAATTAAATTCCAATAGTTTGAATTCTAATTTCCTTATTTTGTTGTAAAATTTATATTGGAATGTGTGAAAAGTGAATCATGAATTGATTAAATTAATTAAATGATTAATTTATGGAATTGTTGAATTATGGCGATATTGGGATTTTGAAATTGGATTAATTAATTGGTGAATTAATTGATGGAATATTGGAGTTGTCAAATTGGATCAATTATTTTATGAAATAATTATCATAATAATTTGAATATGAAATTTATGTGATATTGATATTTTGGAATTGGATTAATTAAATAGAGAATTAAGTAATGGAATATTGGGATTGAGGAATTGGTCAATTAAAGTGATTATGAAATAATAAAAAACATTTTTTATGAATTTTTTTTTGATATTAATATGTTAAAAGGTTAAATTTTTTAAAGGAGGAAAAATTATTCAACGATGATTTTTTCCATTTTTTCCCATGTGAATTAATTTTATAGCAATTTTTAATTGATATAAATGGTGTACATTAAATAGATTATTTCAAAAAAAAATGTTAATTTTGCATAACCTTGATGTATATACTATTTTGATATGTTTGATGTTCTGATTTATGATATTTTGTGATTCTTGTGTCTGGGATATGGACTTCCACCTCAAAATCAAATAGTGATAAATGAGTGTGGGACACAAATTGCTGCATCAAAATCCAATTTCGGAAACTAGTTGAAAAAAGTTTATGGGAAATGAAATATTGTTTGAAAACCATATAATGATAAATTGATAAATGTGTTAGGTACATGGTCTACTACCTTGAATGTACACATTTTTGATTGATTGATAAATGATATGTGGGACCTAAAATGCTGATCTAAATACCAGTGGGGTCCAAAGAATGATGATCTAGGCCCTGTATGTTGGAATTGGGATATGAATTCAAATGGAAAACATATAAATTGAAATTAAATGAAAAATGAAATACAATGTATTATAATTAACTGTTAATTGATTATGAGATATGGTTCCAACCCTTCACATCCCAAAGAATGTAATGTGGGTTCATATATCCTTGGGATTCAAGGGGGTGTTTGTTTAATTAATGAATAACTAAATGTGATGAACCGAATGAGGTTAACATCAATCCAGTTAACCATGTTAGCCCAAGACAATGCATGAGGGTGTTCGTAATCCTCCATGGATGGAAACATGTGTTACGATATTAGTGATGTGAAAATTCTAATGATTTATCCCAATTTATATAAATTAAACATTGGAAATAAATATATCATCCCAATATAAAAACGACTTCTAAAATAAACAACATTTATACAAAAAATGATAATAAAAAACACTGAAATGAAGACCAAAATAAACCTGATGGCCACAATTCCTCTATGTGGCCCAAAAGGTCACTCTTTGATACCAAAACTAACTATCATCCATGTGGATCAAAACAAATCCAAAATGTGCATCAATCTCTAAAAACAATAAGGCATTTTATTTTTCAGTATTAAATCATACTAGGCATTCAAGGACAAATATATTCTAACACATTTAAATTATATAAATGAAAAATAAATTTCTTTTTTGAAATAAAATATATAAAATTAGGATTTCAAACGTTTTACTCTTTAAAAAAACATGACACACTTCCATTTTTTCATTTGAATACATATTATTTTCCAATAAGCATAAATTGGTATTTCTGACATACCAAATGATATTTTCAATTTATCATAGGGAAAGAGATTATAAAACCTTTTATCAGCACCATTAATAAATCATTGAAACCATAACCCTACTTGTTATATAATTACACCACATAATAATGTATCAAAAATTATCACAGATCATGGAAAATGTCAAATAATATGAAAAAGTAATGGAAAAATAATTCATCTTAATCATCGAAAACCTATAAATTAGTATAAAAAAGTTAGTATAAACTAGGTGATCAGTTGAATAATATAAAACATACTATACATCTTGACTCATCCCGAAGTAATTCATCACCTAATGATATCATTTCTCACTAATGTACTTGATCATACATTTCATGGCCTAACAATGGGGCACTATATCATAGAAAAATAATCCCCTTCTACAGGCCTTTATCCAGAGGGATAATCTTAGCTAGTGAAACAACGATTCACCAAAATCATCTAACTATTATAAATTTCAATATGATAAATTTATACGGGGTGATACAAAAATTTATGACAAGTAGCCATCACATATATTATAAATAAGAAACTCCCACAACAAGTCACCCATGAGACACCCCAAGGAACACTTTCCTTCTTTAAAACCATTCGAACGTATGGTAATCTCTCTGTGTGGAAATCTCACAAAATTCAACATTTCAAAGGTAATAGAATTTTCCAAGGACAATTTTTAAGTAATCCAATTTCAAAAAACTAACAATTGGCCTCAAACACCCTTCAAGAAATAAATTATTTCCAAAGAACCAAATCCACTTTTCCAAAACAGAGAAAACGCGCCATTTGACATTTTCAAACAATTTACAAACTTCCATTTAACAATTAAAACCAAATTTTAACACCAAATCCTCATTCAACAAAAATTAAAAATAGTCCAAAAACTGTCATCACATGTCAAACCATATCTCACGATCAAACACTAAGTACATTAATTTCCAAAACCATTAAGCAATAAAATTGATTAATCGAAACACCTATTTTAGATGCCAAAAATAAATTCCAAAATCCACTCCTAGTTCAAAAACCAGAAATCTCTTACAAAATCTAACAGACCATTTTACCAAACACTTATTGTGCACATATTAATAAAATTATGCCATACACATAAAAAATATTAAAAACAACATCATTTCTTATCCATAAAATTATTCTAAATGTCACACATTACTATTTATTATATATATATGGTTACAAAAGAATGAAATTTATGATTCATTAAAATAAAGGGTGAATATAACGGGAAACCTACAAGATACTCATGGTTCTTCAATAAATACCACCAAAACAAACTTTAAATGAATTAAGGAAGAAATAACATCCAATAGGAACACTAAACACACAAAAAGTAAATTTAATAATATTGAAATATAATCCATAGATCCACATAACCATGTGAGAAGAGGAAATCAAGATAAAATTAGAGGATAATGAATATGGATTACTTAATATGAGAATACATTGAGAAATTTCCTCTAACCCTTGATGAATACCCCAGATCCAAGCATGTTAGGAGGAAAGAAAGCTTATAGTGGATGGGAGGGGAATCCATTGAGACACAAAAACTAAGAGAGGGGGATAATTTTTATTTGTGGATAATAATCCATGTGACTAGAAAGGTAAACTCATAATTTTTAATGATATGGACAGGTCATTTGGTTTCACCCCATTATTTTTCAAAACACACAAAAATTTTGTATCCCTCATTGCCTAAGATAAAAAATCTACCTAGTTATCCCCCATGGCCTTTAAAAATGTGTGAAAATCGTATGATTCCCATAGTTTAAAAATCAAATTCTCAACATGGTTTATTGGGAAAGGGTGAACAGTTCTCCCTAACCATGTGAATACTATTCACAACCTGCTGTTAAGCCTAAAATCCAATCTCTACATAAAAAAATACTGGATAAGCTTAGGAATAATCTTTTGTCAAAAAATAAACTAAATTAAAACAAAAAATAAAATCACTAATGTGACAATTCTCCTCAATACTATTCTTTCTCCTCCTAAAAATAAAAAAAATCAAATTGATCAATCATGGTAAATTTTTTAAACAATCGAGTTATTTGACTCCCCATAACAAAAGCACCTCATCCACAACCATATGAAAACCAAAACCTCTTACTGAAACAACCCAACCATCCAAATTATTTATTAAGAAATGATGAGTAATTAAAACTATATCCTCAACATCCTTATTTCTAAAAATATCACAAAATGAAATCCAAAATACCAATATACACTCAGAAGGAAATACATGGAACCAGGAAACCAAACATCACCACATGATGCTATGAAATTAATATATAATTTACCTGATTTCCAATAAGGAATTCTATAATGGATCCTGCAACATTATAAACCATATAGAGGACACTAATATCTATAAGAGACCAACAAATTACACATAGTGGGACTCCACACCATTGTGAATTGATCAGCATAAACCAACCCGAATTGGCTTACATGAGAAACTCAACATTGACTAACTCAATAACTCTCCACATAGAAAAACAATCCCACTAAAATGTTATCTAATAAAATATTTTTCAAACCTATAAGAACTAGAATCCATGTTTCATCATCTCCAAAGGATTCCAAAATATTTAATTTGGCACAATCAAAAACCAATACTATTATAAAATGTATAACCATTGAAGGAATCCCAAACATATATGTGAATCTGAAAGGGAACCACCAATGGGATTCAAAATGACAATAATACTATTATTTTTACAACAAGGAGGAACATACAATGATAAGGAAAATATACAATGATAAAATTAAATATACCATACCCAAATGGTGGAGAAAAGAGCTTGGTCAAGAGTCAGCAAAATACTAGTGATTTCGTGGATGTGTGAAGAGAATCTCTTAGGGACCTATAGATGAAGCCCTAATGTATGGAAGAATAGGCTTTTCTATAGTCAAGAGATGATAAAACAAAATGAAATCATTCTAATTTGTTGTCATGAGAGTCCAAAAAACAAAATTTATATAACAAATAAACCAAATCCCCATGAGACAAACTTTTCTGGAACAAGGTACCTTCACCAAGAAAGATACTTAGAATATGTGTACGCCTCATTCTATTGAATCCAAATTACAAACAATTATGAACAAGGGACATGTATAACACTCCTACATTATGAAAATAAAAAATTCAGAATTTAAAATTGAAAATAATTATCACATTAAAATTGTGGATACCCTAAGATCCACAACGTCCACATTTAAATTTTAATGAAAATTCAACAAGATATAATACTACTGGTCCCAAACACTCCTGATAGCTCAACATCAACCATAAAAATATTATTCACCACATCAAAAAGGAGGTTAGATAGAACTTTTTAGAATACCTCTACTTTGATCCGTTAATTATCCAACATTTCTAAGAACCCATTTAGTAAAAAATCCTTTTATTTTACTTATTTTGGTTTACTATAACAACATAATTGGTACACTCAGTGTAGCTGAATTACATGTCGTGTATATGGTGATGGTTTCATGTCATTTAATTGGAGATCATTTCGTGATATAGGAGATCATTTCATGAGTTGTTACACACTATATTCCTTTGGTACATGTCGTTTAGGGATTTAATTGTTTTTTTTCAAATTTAGATGATAGGTTTTTCGGCCTACTTATCCAGCATGGCATACACGTTGTTACACCATGGTATACATCACAACTCGGCATGTGGCCTTCCTTATGTAATGTGTCTGTAAGTTCCTCTATATCTATTATTACCATACCTCATGGATCTCAACCCAAAAATATTCTATTGAATTTTTATGATGATCCCTACCTTCGGGTTCGATCTGATCGACTTCATAACAACATTGCATTTGTGGTGTGATTCACAGGTAGGGGATATCCCTCATTCTTCATGTTTATCACTTTCTAACCTCATGGGATTTCAATGTATGATATAGGGAGTGATGGATCAATTCCATTTGGAGTTTTATATTTCTTCTATATTTATTTTCAATATTTCTTTCACATTCATTATCATTGAATGATTTTATAGTGAGTTTCATTATTCAAGAAATTGGTAATTGGTTCTGTCCTAATTTTCCAAAATGATTACCAAGATATGAGAGAGATTTTTCAATTTCAAATTTAAAATAAAATTCTAAATATTTTTTAAAATTTCATTGATAAAATCTAATTCTATTTTATTGGTAGATTTTAAATGGTTTTGAAATGGAATTTTGACAACCCCGAATTCTATTGAATTGGGATGGGTTTATGAAAAAAATTCTAATAGATATCGTTGAATTTAAATTGTTGATTTAGTAGAAATAATTTCAATTTAATTTTGGAATTTAATAGGAAAATGAATTTTTAAAGGGATGTAATTTGGTTTTGAATGAATTCCAAACATTCTAATATCTTAATATGATTTGATATAAAGTTAGTGGATTAATCTTGTGAAAATGTCTTGTTTTTGAATAAAACCTATTTTAGATTTATGTGGAAATATATTATCATGTTTTAATTTGAAGAATGGGCTTGATACTATTTTTATTCAATTTTAAATAGTTCTCCCATCATGAAATAGTACTTGAATGCCTTAGGTTGTTATTGAGTTATTTGTATACACTTTATGAAATGACAATATTCTAAAAAATACAAGTGGTGGATCACATACTATAATGGTTGGGGATTATTCTCTTATGTTTAGGGTCATTGGGATTTGTATACACATTCTTCTGTATTCTCATAGAAGGTATGGAATCCTAAAATTGGTCAATACTATCTTATCTTTTGGTAGATGTCCAAGATGATGGCATTTTTATTTGTATTGGAGATATAAATCAATGTCAATGTTTGTATAAAATGCATTACATGACTACTAAATTTATATAAAATATTTTATTTAAATTATTTAAATAAAACATTTCTTTTTGAAATGTTCCATATCATGTAATGTAAATATTGTTATTTGAATGTATCTTCTATCTTTTTGAAAATGAATATAATGTTTTTATTAAATATGTTATTGAACTTCCAAAACTAATTATTATAAAAATTAAAATATTTTAATTGGAAATATATATATATATGTGGAATCAGTTATGGAATCGATGGTCGTATCCTAGTGAGATTAGGCTCACACTAAACTTTTCCCATCGAGTGTTTGTAGAAATTATTCTTCATGGATCAAGAAAAGAGAAGAGATCTATTGTAGGTTGATCCTGATGTTGATATTTGGACATAGTGAGTTACATCATTAGGGAACATTGGTAATTTTCTTGGTTAGTACTTTGGGATGTAGTACTTTGGATTTTATGACTCTTTGTATTATGGTACATTTACTACTAGTATATTTTTCAAAGAGATATTCATAATGTATTTTTTCTTAGCTTATGTGTTCTTGTATAAGAAAATTTTCCAAATTGTATGTTGTAAGATGCTTGGTGTTAGTCGTCATCCCATGGGGATCAAGAATTCCCTTTCGGGTTATGTTAGGATCGGCTCATTTATCATCTTACCAGGTCACTAGGGCTGGTTCATGACAAGGCTTTATCAGATAAGGTTAATGGTCATTCTTTTTTTCAGAATGTAAGTATGGATATTGAAATCTTGTTATGAATTAAGAGACATTTTCAATTAATTACATGGACAGCTCTCACCATAATGAACATTATGCCACTATGGGTGGTTAGGAAATATATCTCTTTAATTAGTTCTAGATTTTTTCTTTATAGATATTTGGATAGGTTGAAATCCAAATCATGATTGTCCCTTCAATTGAGAATATATTCTATTTATAATTTGTTTGGGAATTAATATAATGCCTTTCTTTTGTCTACTAATGTTTTTTAGAATTATGCCTTTGAGAAGACCTGCCAAGAAAATATTGGAAAGGGCTGCTGTTAAACCTCTACATGAAAATTATATTGGTGATCCGAATCTGGTAGAGGTGACTATGTGCACAATCCCAGCTCTAGCAAATGCATCACCTCTAGTTCTTACTCTCTGTCCCCTGATTGATTCTGAAGTAAATGTTCTCTAATGTTATTCCCAAGAGTTCCTTTGATAGAATCCGAAAGTCTTCAATGGATCCACTGATCCTAAACATGTTGAGGTTTATTGGGCAAGAAAGAATGTCTTTTTTGAGTACTTGGAGATTCTATAAGTGACCAGTGTGAAGTGTGACACCTTCATTTAGGAGGGGCCAAGAAGGAGATGGTGGGACAAAATGGTTATGACGTGGAAATATGAGGGATTATGGTGGAAAATCTTGAAAATTCATCTTACCAATTAGTTTTATCCAGATTAAATGGTGTGGGCCATGGATGATGAGTTTTTAAAGCTTAATAATGCCAACAAATGGTAATAGGGTATTCAAATTGACTTGCTGAGCTGGCGTAGTTTTCACTGGATAAAGTATTTAATGGTAGGATTAATGCGGGATTGATTAATTCAGAACAGAAATTAGATATATTTTCTCAGGTTTTCTTATTGTAGCTGCCAACTTATGCTGATGTAATTGACAAGGAAATGATGGTTAAAATGGACTTGACTGGTACATTAGGGTTGACAGGAGTTCCTTTTCCCCCCATTTGAATCATTTTTTCAATTAATTGAAAAAGTAATCGTGAAGATCTTCATGAAATTTCACTATATAAGAGTCATTTTAGAACTCCTACAGGTCTACGAGGACATTCTTTGACTTTCTACCATGGTGGAATGCCCGGACATTCTAGGTGGGTTTTCACTGAGGTAACAACTAACTATAGCTCATGTTGTTGTTGTGGACATTTATAGCATTTCTTTCATCACTTATCTACTCCGCGTAGTGGTATTGGATCATCAGATCCTCCCAAAACTATGGGGAAATCAAATGCTTCACCAAAAAGGTCTTCCAACCACATGAATCAATAACAAAGCTTATTCATGTAGTGTATGTGTCTCCAGAGGGAGAGGACCCATGTCTAGCGATTATAAGCATTACCGATACCATTTCTTTTTCATTATTGACTTCTCTTTTTGATGCTAGACCATATATCTCTTTTATTTTAACATGATTCGATAATATCTCTAGTCTTTAAATGGGAAAACTGTCTTGCGCAATTCATATTACTACACCTCGTGGATCAAAGAGTGAGTAGGGATTCTGTAGTCCTCTATGTGTCCTGTCTCTATATGATGTCAATATATCATGGTTTTTTCTGGTTTATGATTTGAAATAACTTAACATCATATTTCCGGATGGATTGGCTCATTTGCAACAAAACCCTAATTGATTTTTATCTTTTACGGGACTACTATACAACACACAATGGTGTGCCGCTTGATTTTCAAGGAAAATAAGAGAAATGGTTGAGTAGATCCAAACCTTCTATCCAGAGTAGTTGAAAGTGATATTAGTGTTTTATTTTGGACCTAAGAGAGATTAAATTGGTTGTGACGTTTCTACAGTTTCCACCATGTATTCCAATATATTCCTATTGGACTTCTATGGTTTGGCATTAAGGAGAGAGTTTGATATTTCTATTGTCATATTTTTTGTTACTCAACCAGTCATTATCCACTCTTACCACATGGAACCGGCTATGATGAATGATATGTAGTCTCAAATATATGATTTTATTGAGAAAGGATTTATTCATCCAACAGTGTAACATTGGGTTGCATTGGTTCTCCTTGATAAGAAGGACGATTTTCCTCTTCTCCTATGTGTTGATTATATAATGAAAAATATTTTAATGATAATGATCAGATATTTTTTCCCATGTATTGAAGATATTTTTGATCAGATTAATGGGGAGAAGTGGTTTTCAATGACCGTCCTTTGATATGGTTACCATCAATTGTGGATAAAACAATCTGACATTCAGAAGACCAATATTCGAAGAAGGTACGGGCATGATGAGCACCATTATATGACATTTTTCATGACAAATGATCTTGTATATTTCATGAATCTAATGAAAATGATTTTCTGTGAGTATCTAGATACTTTCTAGTAGTCTTTGGGATGATATTCTTATTTTTTATATTTTTTAGGAGAATCATATGCAACATCTAAGAAATTATCTAAATCTGTTAAGAAATCATCACCTTTATGAAAAGATTTAAATGCGTGATTTAGGGATTCAGGACATAAAATTATTCAGAAAAGTGGTGTCTGAATAGGGTTTATTATATGATCTTGAAATGTTGAAGGCTATTATGACTTCAGAAAAACCACAAAATTTCTTCAAGATACAAATCATCATGGGATTTTTTAGATACTATCACAGGTTCGTGAAGGACATCTCAAAGATGGATTCTCCAATGAATGCAATGACTCATAAAGTGATGATGTATGTGTTTAATAATAAATATTAGAGTTCATTTTTTGACGTAAATTTTTGGCTTACTAGATCACCAATTTTAACTCTCCCAAAAGCTGGGTAGGGCTATATGGCCTTTTTTATGCATCATGTTCATGCTTGGGCAACATTCCTAATCATGTAGATCATGTATTAGAATATGCATCTCTTCAACTTAGTCCACATGAGATGAACTATACCACACAGGATCTAGAAGTTCTAGTTTTGATGTATACGCTTAAAATTTGGAGACACTACCTTTTTTACGAATGTTTCACAGCATATTCAGACAACAAAATCTGGAGTTATATTTTCTCACAAAAATATTTGAATCTTTAGGTGATGTGTTGGGTGTACTATCTTTTGACATGGACATCTTCTATGCCCCAGAGAAAGGGAATGTCTTATGTGATGTTTTTGAGAAGGGAATTTTTGGACCATGTAGTGAAAGAATATTTGAAAGAGTGGATCTTGATGGATCTCATTGCATAGTTACATATTGGAGATCATGGGGAAGGGACTAATTTTTCTTTATCCAGTGTACACTTCTCGACTACTCTTCTTGAGATGATTCATTAGGATTACGAAATTGATGATGAGTTCTGTAGAATTAGTGAATCCCTTTTTTATGGGGAGACAGTTTTACAGTGGTCATTCACCAATGAGGGTGTTTTATTCTATTGGACCTAATTCATTCTATTGTTAGCGAAGAGAAAGATAGTGATGTGGAATTTCGATAATTCATCACGGGATGTATGCCTGAGAACCTCTATGATGTGCTATGACCTGAAGTGGTAGTTATGGTGGCCAGGAATGAGACGAGACATTACTGAGTCTGTTTCTCATTACTATACATGCAAATTGGTGAAAGAAGAGGACAAAAACCATTAAGTTTTCGTTAGCCACATTGAGTACCAACTTGAATTTAGGATGAGATCTATAAGGACATTGGGGATGGGTTTTCATGTACCGAGAAAAAGAATAATTCAATTTGTGTTGTGATCAAAAGGCTAACAATGTAAACTCAATTTAAACCCATTCAAGAAATATCCAATTTTGAAGAGTTGGTAAATCTCTATGTGAATGATATTGTTCATGTACACTAAGTTCCATATTCTATATTCTATAGTAGGAATCATCGGTTCACTTATCACTTTTGGAAGGGACTTTCATATTGAACTGGGATCTCTGGATCGTTTGAGCTAGTCCAACCACATGTAGCCGGATGGACAGACAAAATGAGATATTCAAATTTTTGAGCATTATCTTTGCACATGTTTCATCGAATTTAGTGGGGCTTGGGATGACCACATGGGGTTGGATGTTATCTCTTATAACAACAGTCACCATTCTGTGATCAAAATGGAACATTATGAAGCCTTTTATAGTCATCCTCATATATATCAGTTTTGATGGGCATAAGTTGGTGAATGTTCATTGTTTAGTCCACGCTTGGAGTAGGAGATGATAGAACGGAGTCAGATGATACATCAGATGATTTTTACAACACAAATCCAATATAAGCCTTATAAATAACAACATCGAAGTCTGTTGGATATTTTAGTAGGTGACCAGGTGATCTAGAATGTTTCACCAGACTAGGACATCGATGACTTTGGAAGCAAGGGAAGCATGATACTCCCTTTTGGTACCATTCAATGTTATTGAGCAAGTCTGAAAAGTTTCATAAAAAATTGAACTACCACTGTAGTTGACGTTAATACATAACATGTTCTATGTATCATAGTTTAGAAATTATTTATCTCATCCATCTCATTTTTTAGAGGGATTTATCTTTAGATCAAGAATAGTTTATCATTGATTGAGAAACTAGTCATGATAGTAGATTCTGAGACCATGTTACTTCGTGGGAGGAATATACTATTAGTTCGTGTGCTATGGAAGCCTAGAGAAGATAATATCATGATGTGGGAACACTAGGAACTGATGAGAGAGAAATGTCCCCATATCATTTGCATTAAATAATATTCATAGGATTTGAAGGTGTAGAATTTTTTTATGATGGGGAGTTTCTGACATCACGTTACCTTGATTAGGAAATTTTCCATCTATAATAAGTCTTCGATTGTTTAAAAATATTTTTATATGACTTCTCTAGGTTTACTGCTGACTGGAGAACATGTACACACTATGTATCTGATGTAAAAATCATGGACATGGTGATGGTTTCATGTCATTTAGTTAGATACCCTGTCTTGAATTGGTATATCATCTCATGTGCATGTATATTTCATGACCCTATATTAAATGTCGTGTAGGGATTTAATACCTGTTTTCAACTGAATTTCTGGGGTTTTTTTTGGCATACGTATCAATTGTGGCCTAAACATCATTACCCCAAGTTATATGTCTAGACTCGGCCTGTGCCTAGCATTAAGTAATGAGTTTTTCATTTTTTCTTAGTTAATTATACCCATACCACTTGAATCTCAACCCTATACCCTCCCTTAGAGTTTTTTAGAGGTTACCCTTCTTTCGGTTTGATCTGATCGGCTTCAGATATTTGTTGCACTAGTAGTGTGATTCATATGTAAGTGTTATCCATCATTCATCATGTTTCTCTACAGCTCTCCTCATGGGATTTCAATGGATCATATAGGAATTGAAGGTTCTGTGCTATTTGGTTTTGGACCTTGCTTTATGTTGTGTTTGAATATCTCCTTCAACATCATTATCATTGATGGGTTCTAATGTGACTTTCATTCATTGAGAAAGAGGTATGTCGTTCTATCCCAATTTAGAAAATTTACTTCCATTGTATTTCATGATTTATTTCAACTGATGATTTAAAATCAAATTCTCAATCATTCTTTCATTTTAATTAATAAAACCTAATTTAAGTGAATTGGTAGTTTTTAAAATGGGTTTGTAACTGAATTTAGAAAATTCCCAATTCATTTAAATTACAGTGGGTTTATAGAAATTTTTCTAATTTATATTGTTCAATATAAACTGCCGATTTGACAGAAATAGTTTCAATTTATTATTTAATATAATTGTAAAAAAGAATTTATATTAGGATGGTATTTGGTTTTGAATGAACGTAAATAATAATAATGGATTAAAATGATTTGATAGAAACCCAATGGTTTCATATTATGAAAAATGATTTTTTTTGAATAAAACCTTTTTTGGTTTTAAATAGAATGAAATTGGAATTGTTGAAATTGATGAAATGGATTGATTGTATTTTTTGGAATTCTTTAAATATTTCTACCATCCTGTATGATCAGAAGAAATCCTTAGTTATTAAGTGTGTTATTTTGATACAATCCACGCGATTACAATGTTCTAAAACCTACAGGCACCGGGTCACATCCCCGACGGGTTGGTGATGAGTCTCCTTTTTGCACTGTCATTGGGACCTATGTAAACACATTTTTCTATGATCACATAGAGAGTGTTGAATCCTATATATCGATAATACTATCATATAATTTGTTACATGACCATGTTTCTATCTTGTTTATTTATATGTGAGATGTAAATGATTTTAAATGATTATCTGAAGTTCATAACTTGCATGATTAATTTTTATAAAAATTTATTTATAAATTCATTAAATAATATATTTTTAAAAAAATGTTTCATCTCTTATAAAATAAATTCTATTCCCTAAATGTATTTTCCATTAATTGAAAATGTATTTCATGCTTTTTAAAATATTATTTTGAATTTCCAATGTTTTTTATTATGAAAAATGAATTATTTTATTTTGAAAAATCTAAACTATGTATTTGTTATGGAATATTTGGTGGTATAAAATTGGGAGTAGGGGCTCACCCTAATATTTCATTTCGGTGTTTGCAGACATTCTTCTACCATGATTGATAAAAGTGAAAGGATATCATAGAGGTGATTCCAGATGTTGAGCTTTGTATGTGGTGATTTTTGTCCTTAGGGACAATGGGGATGATTTTTAGTTTAGTACATTGGGTTTTAGTAATTTGGATTTTATTCCTTAATGAATTTAGCTACTTTTACTCCCATTAGAGTTTTCCAATTGATATTAATACTGCACTTTATATTTGAATATTTGTTCTTGTGGAAGAAATTGCTCCTACATGTATGTTGTATGATTCTTAGTGCTAATCGCCAGCCTGTGGGGATCG
This sequence comes from Viscum album, assembly GCA_963277665.1. Lineage (NCBI taxonomy): Eukaryota > Viridiplantae > Streptophyta > Magnoliopsida > Santalales > Viscaceae > Viscum > Viscum album. The sequence continues at coordinate 607,627,190 of OY728122.1, forward strand.
GGCATGCCCATCGGGTTATGTCTGGACCAGCTTGGTTATTGGCTTACCAAGGTACTCTGCCCAGTTTGTGACAAGCACTGAATCCTCGGACTACAAATCATGATGGAGTCCGCTCTTAATATATCATGCCATTATAGAATTTTCCACATCCATTTTTGGAAGTAATGAAATAAGAACCAAAAAATAAAAAAATAAACTCAAAAAATGATCCTTATCTTTGTAACATAAATCATATCTCAATCTCCTTCCTTACTATTACTCTCTCAGATAAATACATTCATATGAATGAATCCTCGAAAAACTCCAATGTAATAGCTTCTTGAGTCTTGTTTTGCGAGAAATGCATCCACCACTTTCAAGATAGACCATTGAATATAACTGTCTAAATCAATACTTTTAATGACTTATGCAACTCATGTAAACTGATGTTTTTCTCAATTTTCAACATCCACTATTTCTCTATGAGAGGATCATCTAGAGAAAAAATTAGAGGATGATTCCACTTACCAAAATAAAGTATTAAATCAATGGGATGATCAACTGGAGGATATTCTAATTGTGATCATCTTGTAGCTTCAACTAGATTATCTAATAAATTATTGGTGGGGGCGTACATTATGAAAAAAACTATAAAAACCAATTAATAAATATTAATTCTCAAACACAAAACCCCATATAAAAAATAATACCAAAATCATAATAAAATAATCCACAAAACATACAATTTCAAAAACATCAGATTTTCATCGTCTCTCAAAAAATCATTTAGAAATGCAATATAAACAAGATACGTTTCACAAAAAATAATGGTATTCCTTATATCCTCACACATTCACATTCCTAGGCCAATCCCAGAAGCCATCCACTAATTATAATCTATGAACTAATCATCTCCTTCAATTAACAATCCACTTCGTCGAATATATCCATGCATGTGTCCACTCTGGAAAATAAACAAGGTAAGAAAACCATTCCACCTTCCATTAAAAATCATCAAAACCAAGTTTTTAACTACTCTTTATTATTCCTATATTAGTTTTACATAATTCTTTTCAAATATAACTCAATAAAATTTTCCCTAAACCGCTCTATTTATAAATTATTTCATATTTCAAATGTAAAAAAAGACCCTTTCCAATATGACTAAACACTAATAAAAACTAAATTAAAAACTATTTTGAAATATATTTTACTTCATCCTGAAAAAAAATCCTATGAATTCCATCCAAAATCCAATTCATACAAACGAAGACAATACATAAAAAACAATTTAATTGAATACGTCATTTTTCTCATTTATTTTGAGATTTCATGACCCTCCTTAAAATAATTTTTTGTTTCAAAAATATAATATTTTTATAAACCCCTCTTATTAATTATTGAAATCCAAATTCGTGAAAGACATCATTTCAACATAAATTTTTTTTTTAAAGTCAATTTTTCTAAAACATTCATTATGATAAATATGAATTTCTATTTTTCATCTCCCAAAATCCCAAACAATTACCACTTAAAATCCAAATTTCATGAGTTTAAAACATTCATATTAAAAAAACTCCCAAAATCAAGAATGACAATAAAAGAAGTCTCAATGGAAAAACTAGTGTCAATCGGTGACATGGCCATATGGTTGGCAGTAATATTCCAATCACGATACAGTCATATGTAGTCTTTTTGAACAATGTCAATGGATCCACATGGATTTTAATCCCTTCGATGTCATTTAAACCATTTTGGAAACTCTGATTTTATATAAAAAACATCAATCCAACTATAGTGAATAGATAAACCAAATAAAACCAGAATACCCATGAGATCCTATCATGTGACACTAGAAGTGTTGGCCAAAAACTCACTCAAACCAACACCCCATGTTTTTAATGTCATACTTTATATAATGTGACATCTCAAATAAAAAATGAGTTCTCTTAAAGAATTTCCCTATAATGAACCTAACATGCTCTATTTCCATTTTTGATAATTTAACCTAGGACATCCTTGAACCAATCACCAATGATTCATAAGAAAAACCTCAAGAGACATTCTTGACCTGCCCAGGTAAGAACCAACTGTCGAGGTATCAACAGAGTGAAAATTGAAAATTTTATCAGCATATAAATAATTGAAATAGTAGAAAAAATAGAGTAACCCAAAATAAGAACAAATTTCCAAAAAGAACATCATTTATTTTAAAAATAAAAATCATAAAAATCATAATAATTACTCTCAAATAATACGTGATGACCATGAAATCTTTGTGAGACCCCAAGGGTCCTTATCTTCTAACAAAACTGTTGGTCGGAGTGGATAATCAAGAAGAGGTGAATTGAGTTACAATTAAAAATTTATGTTAAAAATATTTCTATTACAATCCTCCAAATTAAATAATAATAAAAATTGTAGTGAATTTATAAAGCATGAAATGTTTCATTTAGTTTCTCAATGATTTGTTATTTATCAGTTTACTTAATCTGAAAATTAAGTTATCTTTTGAAACTAATTTATTGTCTAACAAAAAATTACAAAAATTAATTAATTTAACTATCATAGATACATTAAAAAAATATTTTTATATAAAGTACTTAGTAGTGGAATATTCAATATAATTATAACTAAAATAAACACTTACAATTGTTTTAACCAAGAGGTTCAGTCTCAAGCTGATACTAAGTCCACTCAATGAGTTTTATACAAACTATGATCCACACCATGGATCAGGGTAAACAACAATACACAGACTGTCCATGTACTAAGACATATAACATAGTTTTTTGTAGGAAAAAAACAATAGTACACAGGCTATCTATGTCACACTTGTCCTCTACCACAATTCACAGAGGGAACTTAAAGGATTCAGAATGTTTGAGAGAAGACTTTAGATATCGTCTAGTAATTCAACAGGGTTAGTGTGTGTCTAATATGAACAACATCACAATGAGTAGTTGAAAAGTAAATAAGCTAATCACAACAGAGCTACAAAGATATGAGATGGGTTTAGAAGGCTCTGTGTGATTTCAATGCAGCTATGGACTCCTTCTCGATTGAATAGATGTTGTTTGAGTCCTCTGAATTTGTCTTAGAAATATAGTGTCGTAGTTGTGTTCCTTGAATTACTGGTACTAAATTTTTTCTCTAGTTTGCAGTAGGCTTTTCCACATAGAAATGTCCCTAAGCTTCCATCATAATTTCAACTCTTCTTTACGCTCTAGTGCATATTTTCATTTTGTATCAGATGTGTATCTTCATATATCACCACACCCAACATCTATTTCACTTTTTTCACACCTTTTATGCACTGCTTTTGTCATTACTTTTACAGCTCAAGTGGTCTGATAAAAAGAATCATTTCTTCTGCCGGTATGAGGTATGGTTCCCTAACATTCAGAAGACATTATTTAATTAATAGACGTTGCATTACAAACAAAAAATATAATCATTATTAAGAAAATAATATAGGTGGTTTTAGAGAAATGGTGACTAGTTTCCATTGTTATCTCTCTCCATCAATGAGCTTTTAATGGTGTACGTGAGTCAATATTTCAAGTGTCAGTTGTAGTTACTCTATATAATATCACCTCTACGTATCGGTAGCTCTTTCCATCGGTAGCTCGTTTTATCGGTAGTTCTTCTATACTGGTGGAATTCCGGTATCAGTATACTTTGTAGCCTTAGTCATCTGTCTATATTAGTAGACTTGTATCGGTAGGTGTCTTTCGGTATCTGTATGTATCGGTGGACATCATATCGGTAACTGTGTACCAGTGACCATGTGTCACAGGAAGCATGGTCTATCGTTGACATTTACTTATCGGTAGACTATATACCGGTAGGTCTGTATCAGTCGACTTGTTCTTACTGGTAGACTTCTGTCCCTGCCTACTAAACCTTATCGGTAGCTGTTTGGATTGGTGGACCTTTTTGTATATCAGTGACATACTATATCGGTTGGTCTATATCAGTGACTTACAAGCTCAACCCTTATTTTTTCAATGCAAAAATATATATATTGAGTTATAATAATTTCAAAGAATGTATAAACATAGTTAAAAATTTATTAACACATTCCAATGATTATATTGACATTTTTGTCAACATAATTTAACATATATATAGTATTATAAACACATATTAAAACATAATTGAGATTATCAAAACAGGCAAGGTCAGCAATCTCCCCCTTTTTGATATTCACATATTATGGTATTATAATCCAAAAAAATCATTAAGATATCAATATAAAATACATTGAGTCTCACTTCCCAGTGTGAGTAATGAAATTTTCAAATTTATTAGAGAAAAATGAATTATATGAAAATGTATCAGAGGTATGAAAAAACTGTATCCGAAATATGAAACAAATATACCAGAGGTAGAATTATATTATGGTAAAATTATATTATTCTCATATTTCTCATATTTCTCATATTTCTCCACTTTATATTTTTTTTCTCCCATTGTGATTAGAAAAAAGTAGGAAAGAAATGATGAGCGAAGTAATAGAAGGTAAAAGAGAATACAATACTATATATGTCATGGGGGAAAGAGATACAGAGAAATACAAAATTGAGACAAAAAGAGTATAAGTGATTCCTAACAAATGTAATATCCACTATTCAATCCACCACCTAAATGTACACTTTGGGTTTGGCTTAGGGTTCGGATGTAGACTCCGGCTTGGGAAATCCCGAAAGCACCAATTGAGGTTGAGAAACAGAGAATGTTCCTGTCCTATAGTGGGTACTCCTTGGAGTAATCAATGGTGTCAAGAGTCAGATAGCTTGATCTGATGTCATCTATGGAATGGAGGTAGGCTGAGCAGAGGCAGTCAGAGCAGGATGTGCAATGATAGGAGTAATTTCTACAAGCAAAAATTTCAGTAACATATTCCTAATTTCCATATTGATTCATAATCCTCTCTCCATATCATAGATAAAGTCATTCATGTTCTCCATAAACTTTTCTAGGGCAGGAGTCAACTCCCTGAGCTTTCTCACTTGTTCTCTGAAAGCTTGAGTGAATGGAGTTGATTCATGTTATCTAACAGAAGCTTGAAATGGTTGTCGAGCTGATACATGGTATATTATTTCTGAAAGTAGAGATCAATCTTATCTTTGATTTACTGTTGGGAAGCAGTTCCATCCCTCATATTCTCCTGAAAAAATTTTATTATATCTCTTGAGGTTGACAGTACATGAGAATCTGCTGAGCTACTGGTACTAGCTTGACCAAGCTCCTCTTTCAGAACACCTCTCAATTGATCAATATCTACCGAAGAACTGGGTGAACCAAGAGGTTTGACAGTGAATGCAATACTTTCCTGGAAAGAATGGGTCAAACTACTTATCAACTTCTTAAAAACATCATGCGTACTAACATACTCTTTAAAATTATTTTTAAAGACTTCATACACTTCCACAAACTACTTTACTACACTATTGATATAATATATGTTAGTAGAAAATTGGATTTTGGAACTATACAAGGTATGGAATGAATTAAAATATTACATTAAAACACTAACAGCCTCTGTCCAATTTTCAACATGAGTAAGACACACTTTTACTTCATTCACCATCTCCGCCATAGTGTTTGAAACAATACATCCAAGATAGAGTTCAAATGATTTTTCCATTTTTCTCAATTATTCAACAAAATAGCCCTTTATGTCTTCATTAGTGGTAGTACAAATTTCCTTCAACTCAGACATTAAAGATTCATGATCAGCCTTAGTAACCAGATTTTCAGGCACAACTACATGATCACTTTTAACACAATACTATCCACATAGTCATTCATAACAGATTGAATGGATGATATTAAAGAGGATTCCATTCATCTTATCTCTTACACAAATGAGGTCTTAATATTAGACTTCAATTGGTCTAGAACATCTTTTCACACCACATCCTCAGGTAAAAACTCGGAAAGGATATTATTACATGTGGTCTATTTATGGGTGTATATTCATCAGAATCTGGATAGTCCAGCCCACAAACTACAAAACCTGAGTCTTCTGCCTAGTCTTCAATCTCAACAGCTATTGAAACTTTGCCATGTCTGATTGGATGCTCCCCCTAAATTTGTGAATTCTCCTATATATGTATAGCAATTTCACCCTCAGCATCTCGGTCTTCCTCAGACGAATTCTCCACAACCATATCCATTTCTCCAATAGGAGGCTCCTCATGAATGGCTGCGGGTTCTGTCACCTCAACTAGAACAGCCTCTATAGGCATAGAATTACTTCCAATCATTGGTCTCAAACACCAGTTGTTATCATCAGATATATAAGAAATTTATTCTCCACTTTCATGTAATTTTTCCTCATTCACTGGAGTAGACTGGTCTTCCTCCGCAATAAGGGCTTTTTCATTTCTTACTCCCAAAATAGTTACCTTCCACATGATACAACATCAACAACTGGACTTGGAGGAAAGTCTGGATCCACTCCATCAGCTACAGAGGTAACCTCTTTATCAGTATCATCACTATACGGAGATTCCTCTTCATCAGGTCCTAGACTTGGATCCCTCACATCCATAGGCCTAGAATGATGATCAATAGGATTAATCTTGTCATACAGTTTCCCTTCATCACTAACTCATTCTCTTCTCTAAGGATTCCAATTGATCATCACGTATTTACAAACAGTTTTGGTAAGACAAATGTTTCCATTCATAACCACTGTATCATCCTGAAATATATCCAAACCTCTTACCTTGATCATCAAAGAAATTATCTTTTCAATGAATATAGAATTAGTTTTTGACTTTGGCATGGTCATATCATCAATTTGAATCATCTTATGTCTACCAAAATTTACCCTGACACCATGCCTCAGCAAATGAAACAAATAAATATCATGGTATTTCATATTTTCATTGTCTCCTCTTCTGGGACTTCGCACATGTTTGATGAACTTGAACAGTAACCGGTTCTCTCCATCCATTTTTATAACATCTACTTTTATTGGTGTCCCATTTTAAGTTAGTTATTTCAATGCAGCTTCATTCTCAAATACGTCACTGGTAGGATGCACTACTACAACCTGTGACTTTATCAGCGCTAAAAACCATCATTAATAGCGCTAGAAAAGTGCTGTTAATTCCGGCGTAGATAAAGGGGGGTCCCCTATATCAGCGCTTCTAGGAGCGCTGATAAAGGGGTCCTTTATCAGCGCGTGGTGGAGCGCTGATAAAGGTCAACTATATCAGTGCTTCTCGGAGCGCTGATACAGGTTCCTTTATCAGTGCTCCTTTAGCGATGTTAAAGGTTTCCTTTATCAGTGCTAAAAAAGCACTGATAAAGGGCCCAGTGCCTGCACCTAAAAAACAGTACCTGCACACCTGCACACCAGAATACCTGCACAAAGTAGCACATGCACACCTGCACACCATAGCACCCACACCCAATATTTTGAATGACAATGGTATATAAATTTACTTAACATCATGAATACAAAAAAACTCATTGCTATATACATTTCAAAAATTGTTTTACATGGTTACATTTACAATTATTCAACAACAGTTATAAACATTCATGTTTCATCCTTTGATATCTGTGATCCGTTCTCGATGGTATTTGTTGCCGAACAAAGCATCCGAACTCAAGGAAAAAAATCACCTATATAAGAAAACAAATATTTTGTTAGTAATGCAATAATGAAAGAAATTAAAACAGTAATATGAAAGAATACATTAATATGGAAATGTGAAACTAAAATATTAAATTTTAAACTCAAAAGTTTTCATTTTCATAACAATGAAAGGGAATAATGTAAAATCAATATGTTTTGATTGATTTATCTCATTTAATAAATACTAATTCTTTATCTAATAAAAAGATTTACCGGTCACACCGTGCGTCGGATTGAGGTGTGGTCGATTCGTACGCATCAAAAATGACTCGTGGATTGTTGTCCTAAATTATCAAAAAAATCCAAACGTGTTTGATCATTTTGGCGTATGTCATTGGTGTTGTTTTCCAATGTTCATGTAATTTTCAAACTGATATCAGACAATTTTAGCCATACCGGTCACACCGTGCGTCGGATTGAGGTGCGATCGATTCGTACGCGTCACAAATGACTCATGGATCGTTTTCCTAATGTATCAAAACAATCCGAAGTCGTTTGCTCGGTTTGGTGTATGTCATTGGTGTTGTTTTCCAATGTTTATCTCAATTTGAAACTGATATCAGACACTTTTAGTCATACCGGTCACACCGTGCATCGGATTGAGGTGCGGTCAATTCGTACGCGTCACAAATGACTCGTGGATCGTTTTCCTAAAGTATCAAAACAATCTGAACACGTTTTCTAGGTTTGGAGTATGTCATTGGTGTTGTTTTCCAATGTTCATGTCATTTTCAAACTGATATAAGACAATTTTAGCCATACCGGTCACACCGTGCGTCGGATTGAGGTGCGGTTGATTCGTACACGTCACAAATGAATCATGGATCGTTGTCCTAAAGTATCAAAACAATCCGAAGGCATTTGCTCGGTTTGGCGTATTTCATTGGTGTTGTTTTCCAAAGTTCATGTCATTTTCAAACTGATATTAGACTATTTTAGCCATACCGGTCACACCGTGCATCGGATTGAGGTGCGGTCAATTCGTACGCATCACAAATGACTCTTGGATCGTTTTCCTAAAGTATCAAAACAATCCGAACGCGTTTTCTCAGTTTGGCGTATGTCATTGGTGTTGTTTTCCAAATTTCATGTCATTTTCAAACTGATATCAGACAATTTTAGCCATACCGGTCACACCGTGCGTCGAATTGAGGTGCGGTCAATTCGTACGCGTCATAAATGACTCGCCGATCGTTGTCCTAAAGTATCAAAACAATCCGAAGGCGTTTTATTGGTTTGGCGTATGTCATTGGTGTTGTTTTCCAAAGTTTATCTCAAATTGAAACTAATATCAGACACTTTTAGCCATACCGGTCACACCATGCGTCGGATTGAGGTGAGGTCAATTTTTACGCGTCAAAAATGACTCGTGGATCGTTTTCCTAAAGTATCACAACAATCCGAACGCGTTTTCTCGGTTTGGAGTATGTCATTGGTGTTGTTTTCCAAAGTTCATGTCATTTTCAAACTGATATCAGACAATTTTAGCCATACCAATCACACCGTGCGTCGGATTGAGGTGCGGTTGATTCGTACACATCACAAATGACTCATGGATCGTTGTCCTAAAGTATCAAAACAATCCGAAGGCATTTTCTCCGTTTGGCGTATGCCATTGGTGTTGTTTTCCAAAGTTCATGTCATTTTCAAACTGATATCAGACACTTTTAGCCATACCTGTCACACCGTGCGTCGGATTGAGGTGCGGTCAATTAGTACATGTCTAAAATGACTCATGGATCATTTTACTAAAGTATCAAAACAATACGAACGTGTTTGCTCGGTTTGGAATATGTCATTGGTGTTGTTTTCCAATGTTTATCTCATTTTCAAACTGATATCAGACACTTTTAGCCATACCGGTCACACCGTGCGTCGGATTGAGGTGTGGTCGATTCGTACGTGTCACAAATGACTCGTGGATCAGTTTCCTAAAGTATCAAAACAATCCGTACGCGTTTTCTTGGTTTGGAATATGTCATTGGTGTTGTTTTCCAAAGTTCATGTCATTTTCAAAATGATATCAGACAATTTTAGCCATACCAGTCACACTGTGAATCAGATTGAGGTGCGGTCGATTCGTACACGTCACAAATAACTCGTGGATAGTTTTCCTAAAGTATCAAAACAATCCGAAGGCGTTTTCTTAGTTTGGCGTATGTCATTGGTGTTGTTTTCCAAAGTTTATCTCATTTTCAAACTCATATCAGACACTTTTAGCCATACCGGTCAAACTGTGCGTCGGATTGAGGTGCGGTCGATTCGTACACGTCACAAATGACTCGTGGATCGTTTTCCTAAAGTATCAAAACAATCCGAACGCGTTTTCTCGGTTTGGAGTATGTCATTTTTTTTGTTTTCCAATGTTTATCTAAATTTGAAACTGAGATCTGACACTTTTAGTCATACCGGTCACACCGTGTGTCAGATTGAGGTTCGGTCGATTCGTACGCGTCACAAATGACTCGTGGATCGTTTTCCTAAAGTATCAAAACAATCCGAAGGAGTTTTCTCAGTTTGGTGTATGTCATTGGTGTTGTTTTCCAATGTTTATCTCATTTTCAAACTGATATCAGACACTTTTAGCCATACCGGTCACATCGTGCATCGTATTGAGATGCGGTCGATTCGTACGCGTCACAAATTACTCTTGAATCGTTTTCCTAAAGTATGAAAACAATCCAAAGGCGTTTTCTCGGTTTGGTGTATGTCATTGATGTTGTTTTCCAATGTTCATGTCATTTTCAAACTGATATCAGACAATTTTAGCCATACCGGTCACACTGTGCGTCGGATTGAGTTGCGGTCGATTCGTACGCATCACAAATGACTTGTGGATCGTTGTCCTAAAGTATAAAAACAATCCGAAGGCGTTTTCTCAGTTTGTTGTATGTCATTGGTGTTGTTTTCCAAAGTTTATCTCAATTTGAAACTGATATCAGACACTTTTAGCCATACCAGTCACACCGTGTGTCAGATTGAGGTGCGGTTGATTCGTACGCGTCACAAATGACTCATGGATCGTTTTCCTAAAGTATCAAAACAATCTGAACGCGTTTTCTCAGTTTGGCGTATGTAATTGGTGTTGTTTTCCAAAGTTCATGTCATTTTCAAACTGATATCAGACACTTTTAGCCATACCGGTCACACTGTGCATCAGATTGAGGTGCGGTCGATTCGTACTCGTCACAAATGACTCGTGGATCATTTTCCTAAAGTATAAAAACAATCCGAAGGTGTTTGCTCGGTTTGGCATATGTCATTGGTGTTGTTTTCCAAAGTTTATCTCATTTTCAAACTGATATCAGACACTTTTATCCATACCGGTCACACCGTGCATCGGATTGAGGTGTGATCAATTCATACGCATCACAAATGACTCGTGGATCGTTTTCCTAAAGTATCAAAACAATCCGTACGCATTTTCTCAGTTTGGCGTATGTCATTGGTGTTGTTTTCCAATGTTCATGTCATTTTCAAACTGATATCAGACAATTTTAGCCATATCGGTCACACCGTGCGTCGGATTGAGGTGCGGTCGATTCTTACGCGTCACAAATGACTCGTGGATCGTTGTCCTAAAGTATCCAAACAATCTAAAGGCGTTTTATCCATTTGGCGTATGTCATTGGTTTTGTTTTCCAAAGTTTATGTCATTTTCAAACTAAGTAGTAGGAATTCACTAATCTAAGGATATGAAACAAAAGAAAGGGAGATCATAGATGATCAATAAGTGTAAAGGGAGATATCAATGACCATATAAAGATAACATAAGTATTAGGAAATAACCTTCATTGTCCTATTTGTTTACATTCTTCGATCAGGTACGCTGCCCATTCGTTTCTAAAGACATTTATATCATCTTCTGAATAGGAGTTTTTGCGACAGTCATAGTAGAACTGAAAAAATATAAATACACAATGATTAATAATTATTTTAAAGAAATCAGTAATTATTTTCAAAAATACCTCTTTAGGGATGCTAGTTTGTTAATGAAATACGATCTCTTTCATAAATTTACAAACATAATAACCACAGTCCTTGTCATTTGTTTGTTTCAGACACTGTAGAAACATCGAGAAAAATATGTAATTTGTTTTGATATTTATTTGGATAGTGAAATATAATTATATATACCCAGATACTTCTCCATTTGTAGATCTTGTGGGCATTGTCGTCCTTACGCCCTGGATTCATTCCAGCCTTTAGACGATATTCATACACCGCCCTATCATAACAAAATCCTCATTAAATGATAATATTAATTATATAACTAGATATTTAGTTATAAAATGTTGGATCTAGTGTATTACAAATTGACAATCGCCATCATGTGTGGCCAGTTAGTTGGATATCCATGCAGTGAATCCAGAAAATAAATCATTGGAGTATCCAAATTGACTGCAATGAGCATCCAATGTTCCCTAAAAACACAAAAAGAAATAAGTACTGATAGAAATGAAAATATAATTGATATGATTAAAATGTAGAGTTTTACCCTTGCATCGTTGGTATTAAAAAGAGCTTGTCAGTCATAATTCTTCTTTGAAACGTTCTGAGTAGATTTGACATCACTTCAGCCTGAAAATTAGAATCTATTTCTGTTCGTTGTGTAGAAATGGTGTGAGGACTAACGAGTCCAAATTTGTATTCATGGGAAAATACCTTCAAATTTTTTTCATATATACGCCTGTGAAAAATATGATATGTATTTATCTATAATTATCAAAGTATATCAGCTTCTGTAAAATCAAATCATGAAAACATACCTCATGTATACATTTATAACTGAGGCTCCTAGCCAGTCGTATGTGATGATCTCAGAAACAGCGTCTGCACTAACGAAATCCATTGTTTCCTCTCCGTACATATCTTTTTCAAAAACATATGTATGATTATTTTCGTCTTTCATTTTCGTATCCACATGATCTTGCAATGATATTAAATGTGGATATAGAATGGGCGGGGTGAACGTGCTCTCAGTAGATCGTTTTAATCGGTTGGTTGATCCAATCTTGGAGCCACTCTTTCATTTTAGCTTCTCCATTTTATCCTTCTGTAATAACATTCATCAGTTCAGCCATTTTATAATTTAATGTTAAAGGTTCTGCTTGAAAAATGAACTGGAAATGAATACCTCCTGCTCGACGTGTTTTTTTACAAGATTTGACGGCCATGCAACGAATGTTCCAATAGATTTATCCACCATATGAATGTCATCATCATCATTTGGCACAGGTAGCTCGGCGCTCGGCTCATTAGCTACATTAATCGACACTTTGACATGACCGGTTGGAAGTGGTGTGGAGTGTAGCGTGTCATTCTGCATATTAAACACCGTAGCCCTCGCTACAAGGCGATGGGTGGGAGTTGACAGATATAAATCACAGTCATTTTCACCCTGCAGAATATCATTAAATGAATGGTATCAGTGTCTATGTGATTCACATCTCACAAAAACGAATATTATAACATTTATTACCTCGGTTAAGCCAGGTCTTTGAGGGGAATGGCTCGCCTCAAAGATGGTGAGGGGTGGATCTTCTCGCGGGGGTTGTTCTTGAGTTGTTTGTTCTCTTCGCCTCTCCTACATCAAACTCTTTAGCATCTCTCCCTGAGTTTGGATTAGTTCTTCAAGGGTAGCCACTCTATCTCTCATTACATGAAATTCTTTAGTTTGTTCATCCTCTTGTTTTTTTTCTTAAAATATGTCTTGGGTGACACCCCAAAACCCACACCTCTGATGCGGCCATACTGTTCTAGTTGTTTCAAGGCCGTTGAAAGTATGTCTGCCTCCGATGCGGGTGTTGATGTTTCCTGTGACTATGTCAAATAGAAAATATGAAAAAATAAGTAAGCATCGTTATGTAATAGTTATTTAAAGCAAAACAAGTTTATATTATTTCATACTTACACATGTTTCCCACACATTTTGTGTGTTTTCATCTATCAGTTTCCCCTCTTTATTAACACGTGCCTCCTTCCATAGCACATGGCATGGAATAGAAGTGACTTGAGATTTTGCTTCATCAATCTGCTTATAAACAGAGAAACATGGTTACAGTGTTGTTTTATGTCACATAAAATTATTACAGTACTTTTAAAATACATACCAATTGTTTTTCAATTGAAGCGTACCCCAACCTTGCTTTACGGTAGGGGAACACTGGTTTTGCTGCCCGTTCTTTATTTCCAGCACTCAGTTGATGTTTCATAAATAAAAACCTATCAATAAATGTGATGAATACAAGCAACGTTACACAACGTGTAACCAAACACAATGTACCTGAAAATTCTTTTCCGCACGACGGTTTCAAAATGCATCCCACGTTCCTTGGGATATCAAGTGTGCATAAAGAGGAGGCGGGTGTGGCTTGATTTTACCTTCAGCATCTTTCAGATGATTTTTCGCTAAAATGGTGCAAAAGCCTCTATGAATCCTTCCTTCCAGTCTGAAAACATATTCTTTGTGCGAAAAATATACTATAAATGCACTCTGCAAGAGATGATGAAGGGTTAGTCAATATTTCAATATTTTATTTTATTTTAATAAATTAAATAGATGATATCGTAATGTTACCGTAATCTCTTCCCACATTAATGTTTTCAACCCGCTGACAACATGGTGCCACGACTCTACATCAATCGGAACGCGTTGTCGAGTGACGATTCCAATGTAGCTACTAAACATGGCTTTGTTGGGGTTTACATGCTGGCCTAGCTTATTCCATCCCACCTAAAATTTGATCCCTTTTGCTTTTTCTTTAAGGACTTTTGCTAAAACTGTCAAACTATGGCGCACCTATTTTTTTGTGTCGCTGGGGTTTCATCGCCTACCATTTCCTCAGTTTCTGCATCATCATTATGTTTCTTCGAAACACTAGCTTCGGCACTAACAACAGCTGCAACAGGTTGAGAGACCTATTTTACGTCAGCAGTGGGACCAGCTGCAACAGGTTGAGAGACCTGTTGTCTCTCAGCAGTGGGACCAGCTGCAACAGGTTGAGAGACCTGTTGTACGTCAGCAGTGGGACCAGCTACAACAGGTTGAGAGACCTGTTGTCTCTCAGCAATGGGACCAGCTGCAATAGGTTGAGAGACGTGTTGTGTCTCGGGATTGGGTGCATCAGCAGGTGAGGAATTCATTATCTGTAGAACTGGTTTAAAATTTAAGTTAGATCACCTAAAAGCAGCAGCGAACAGATAATAACATAATGTAACTCAATCTATATTACAATAACAATCAATAACCTGATTATTGAACTCCATTTTTTTAAAAGGATGAAGGGATTTGACCCCTCTATAAACTATACATATCCCTTCATTGTGGTCTCCTCTGACATACAAAACGTCATCTACATTGAGACCACTGTGAAATGATTGCGAAATCCCAATGAAAGGATCATCTTCCGTTGAATTTTCTTCTGACCCTTCAGCTATTTTGGTCGATAACAGAAAAATTGACCAGTTTCAGTTTGCGGTATCAGGAACATAAAATACTTGCACTGCCTGTGATGGCATTATAAATGGTTCGTCTTTCTCCCCTTCCTTACTGAAATCAACTTTCACAAATCCCAAATAATCTATTTTAACAGCACTGCTGTTATCAACCCACTTGCATTGAAATATCGAAACTTGAAATTCCATATAATCCAACTCCCATATTTGTTTGATGATGCCAAAGTATGACAGATTCACATAAATTGGTTTTCTGTCCTTAGCACTGGAAACATGCATCGCTTCAGCCACAATTTTAACCCCACTATTCTACATGGTACTGTCTTCATCATGTTCATTTGTATAAAATGTATAACCATTAACTACATAATCATTGTAAGATAATGCATACACACTTAGTCCTCCGGCTAGCCATCGAAGTCATTCCGAAATAGACATTGGATTTTCATCTGACTTCTTAAAAATATGATCTCAAAACCATCCTATAAACTGTCGATTATGTGTATTTGATATCCATTTTTCAGCCCTTGATGGATTCAATTGCCTAAGAATTTCTTTGTGGATTTCAACATATGGGTCAACGTCCAAACTGTTATGAAAAACATAAAGGTGGGCCTGCTCCTGATCTGTAATATTGATTGTGACAACCTTTCTTCCAGAAATTCCTTCACCCTCTAACCGCCCAGTGTTATGAGATTTCGGTAAGCCAATGCTCTCCACACCAGAAAAGTATTCGGTACAGAATTCAACGGCTTCCTCAACAATATATCGCTCTGCAATACAACCCTCTGGACGACTTCAATTTTTGACATACCCTTTCAAAATCTTCATATATCGTTCAATGGGGTACATCCATCTGTAATGTACAGGACCACATAGTCGAATCTCTCTCACCAAGTGGACCATCAAATGAACCATCATATCAAAAAATGAAGGCGGGAAGAACATTTCTAAATCACATAATATGACGGCAATTTCTTTTTCCATAGCTGGCAATTTTGCCGGGTCTATAAATTTGCTGCATATAGATTTGAAGAAGAAACACAGTTTCATTAATGTATGGCGGACATTCTTGGGAAAAATGCAACGTAAAGCAATTGGAATGAGATTTTGAATCAAAACATGACAGTAATGTGATTTCAGACCTTTTAACTTCAAGTCGCTCATTGACACAAGGTTACTGATATTTGACGAATACACCTCTGGAAATTTTACATCATTCAAGAAGTTGCAAAACTGATATCTCTCCTTCCTGGAAAGAGTGTAAGCAGAAGGAGGAAGAAATGTTCATTTTTCACCCTTTAATGGTGCCAACTCTTCTCGTATTCCCATCTCAACCATGTCCAACCTAGCCTTAATTCCATCTTTTGTTTTGCCAGATGTATTTAGAAACGTGCCGATAACACTGTCAAATACATTTTTTATACATGTATAACATCAATAAAATGTCTTACATACAGACAATTCCAGTATTGTAATTCAAAAAAAATCGCTCTCTTTTTCCAACCGATTTTCGTATGGTTTTTCGAAGCCGGTTTACCAAAAGTAGTGTCCAAATTTTTAACTTTCTAAAACAATTTATCACCTGTTAGTGGAGACGGTGTTGTATGTTCTTATGAACATTCATCGAATGATGTCTTCCAAGAATGGTACTTATGTCGTCGCGTTAGAAATCTGTGATGTCCTAGAAACACGGTTTTCAATGAATGTTTCAACCTAATTGATTGTGTACCTTCTTCGCAAACGGGACAGCCTTGAGTTCCTTTAATGCTATATCCTGACAAATTTCCATACGCTGGGAAGTCATTTATCGTCCCATACAACATGACTCTCAAAGTGAAATCTTCCTTTCTGTAAGCATCATACAATGTAACACCTGAATCCCACAATAATTTCAAATCTTCGATCAATGGAGCTAAATAAACATAAATATCATTACTCGGTTTTTTTGGTCCTGATATAAGCATAGATAACATGATTTATTTTCGTTTCATGCATAACCATGGTGGTAAGTTATAATTTATCAACATAAACGGCCATGTACTGTGACTGCTACTTTGAAAACCAAAAGGATTCACTCCATCTATAGATAACGCAAGACGAAGGTTTCTTGACTCGTTTCCAAATTCAGGATACTCATGATCGATTCTCTTCCACTAAGGAGAGTATGTCGGGTGACGTAGTATCCCATCTTTAATTATTGTATCTTCATGCCATGTTAATTGTTATGCAGTCTCCTCACTTCCATATAGGCGTCTAAACATTGGAATGATTGTAAAGTACCACACAACATTAGTAGTACTGGATTCATCTTTCTTGTATCTATAATCCCCACACTTTGGGCATTATTTAAGTGATTTGTGGTCCTTGCGAAATAGTATACAGTCATTGAGGTAGGTGTGTATTCTTTCAGAGATCATACCCATAGAGCGTAGCATTCGTTTGGCATCGTATGTTCAGCTCGGGAGCTCATTGTCTTCTAGGAGAATGTCATTCAAGAGGGCAAGTAGTTTTGTAAAACTGTTGTCACTCCACCCGTTATCTGCTTTCAAATTATACAGCTTCAGTATGGCTGACAATGCTGTATATTTAGTGCAACCAGCATACAATGGCGTCTGTTCACAACTTTTTAACTTCTCAAACAATTTTGGGCAATCACGAAGTTCATCTTCGAAGGTCCTTGTCATTTTCTCAATACGATCATCATCATCATTCACATTTGTAATCACATCCTCCATACGGTCATCTTCATTGTTCATGTTTGTAATCATATCAGATGATGCATAAAACGCAGTGTCACCCCAGTCACTACCTACATTCATTGTTTCCCCGTGTTTATTCCAACATGTATAACTTTGATCTATTTCGTGACAGATCAAGTGTTCTTCCAACTCATCTAGACTAATTTGTTTTGAATAACAACAGCGTAAACACGGACAAAGGATTTGAGAAGAGTCACATGCATGATCTATTGAAAACATGATAAATTCTTTCACGCCTTCTTCATACTCTTTTGTCAACCAATTGGCATTCATCCATTCTTTATTTATATTCATCCTATTTAAAATCCATAGGATAAGTATATAGGTTAAAGGAGAAGTAATATGAGTATAATTTAGATAAAAAACAAGATACTTCAAGGAAACAAAGGAATAAATAAATACCAAAATAAAAAATATATTGGGAACCACTACAATCCCCAAGACTCACATCAATATGATACCACCGTGTGCTAGTTGAATCACCCATAAAATATAATATAGATAATTCAAAAATCAATAGAAACTAAATATAAATAATAAAATGGTAAGGAAGATGGTGAAATCACTTGAGGCACCTCTCAAACCGCGGTGGAGGAGCAGGCAGCAGAGTAGGAATAGGAGGAGGAGAAGGAGGTGCCGGTGGAGGAGGAGGATGAGGCAGCGGACAAGGAGGAGGAGGAGGAAGCGCCGGTGGAGGAGGAGGAGGATGAGGCTGCGTTGGAGGAGAAGGAGGAGGAGGAGGAGGAGCAGAGGAGGAGGTGGAGGTGGAGGCAGCGGAGGAGGAGGAGGATGAGGCCGATGGAGGGGAGGAGGAGCAGGAGCAGAGGAGGAGGCGGCGGCCACGGCGGAGGAGGAGGCAGCAGAGGCAGCAAATGAGGAGAAGGAGGCCGCGGTGGAGGAGGAGGAGGCCGCGTTGGAGGAGGAGGCACCGGCGTGACCGCGGCGTGACCGCGGCGTAACCACAGCGTGACCGCGGCGTGACCGCGGCGTGACCGCGGCGTGACCGCAGCGCGCGGAGGAGGAGGAGACGTGGAGGCACTGGCGGCACCGGCGGAGGAGGAGGAGGCATCAGCGGAGGAGGAGGAGGCCGCGGTGGAGGAGGAGGCACCGGCGGCAGCGCGGAGGCAGGGCGGAGGCACCGAAGGCAGCGGAGGAGGAGGAGGATGAGGCCGGTGGAGGGGAGGAGGAGCAGGAGCAGAGGAGGAGGCGGCAGCCGCAGAGGCACCCCCGTGACCACGGCGTGACCGCGGCCTGACCGCAGAGGAGGAGGCGGCTGCGGAGGCACCGGCGGCACCGACGGAGGAGGAGGAGGCATCGGGGGAGGACGAGGAGGCTGCGGTGGAGGAGGAGGCACCGGCGGCAGCGCATAGGCAGGGCGGAGGTAGCAGAGGGAGCAGAGGCAGCAGAGGAGGAGTAGGATGAGGCCGGTGGAGGAGGAGGAGGAGGAGAAGGAGCAGAGGAGGAGGAGGCGGTCGTGGCGTAGTAGGAGGAGGCAGCGGCCGCGGAGGCACCGATGTGACCGCGGCGTGACCGCGGCGTGACCGCGGCGTGACCGCGGCGTGACCGCGGCGTGACCGCTGCGTGACTGCAGAGCGCAGAGGGGGAGGAGACGTGGAGGCACTGGCGGAAATGACGGAGGTGTAGGAGGAATCAGCGGAGGAGGAGGAGGCCGCTGTTGAGGAGGAGGCACCGGTGGCACCGGTGGCAGGGCGGAGGCAGGGCGGAGGCAGGGCGGAGGCAGGGCGGAGGCAGCGAAGGAAGCGGAGGAGGAGGAGGATGAGGCCGGTGGAGGGGAGGTAGAGCTGGAGGAGAGGAGGAGGCGGCGGCCGCAGAGGCACCGGCGTGACAGCGGCGTGACCGCGGCGTCACCGCAGAGGAGGAGGCGTCCGCGGAGGCACCGGAGGCACCAGCGGAGGAGGAGGAGGCATCAGTGGAGGAGGAGGAGGCCGCGGTGGAGGAGGAGGCACCGGCGGCAGCGCAGAGGCAGGGCGGAGGCAGGGCGGAGGCAGCAGAGGCAGCGGAGGCAGCGGAATAGGAGGATGATGAGGCCGGTGGAGGAGGAGGAGGAAGAGCAGGAGCAGAGGAGGAGGCAGCGGCCACGGCATAATAGGAGGAGGCGGAAGCCGCGGAGGCTCCTGCATGACTGCCGCGTGACCACGGTGTGACCGCGGCGTGACTGCGTCGTGACCGCGCCGTGACCGCGGCGTGACCGCGGGGTGACCGCGGCTTGACCGCGGCGTGACCGCGGCGTGACCGCGGCGTGACCGCGGCGTGACCGCGGCGTGACCGCGGCGTGACCGCGGCGTGACCGCGGCGTGACCGCGGCCTGACCGCGGCCTGACCACGGCCTGATCGCGGCGTGACCGCGGCGTGGCCGCGGCGTGACCGCGGCGTGGCCGCGCCGTGACCGCAGCGTGACCGTGGCGTGACCGCAGCGCGCGGAGGAGGAGGAGACGTGGAGGCACTGGCGGCACCGGCAGAGGAGGAGGATGCATCGGCGGAGGAGGAGGAGGCCACGGTGGAGGAGGAGGCACCGGAGGCATCGGCGGCAGCGCGGAGGCAGGGTGGAGGCAGGGCGGAGGCAGGGCGGAGGCAACGAAGGCAGCAGAGGAGGAGGAGGATGAGGCCGGTGGAGGGGATGAGGATCAGGAGAAGAGGAGGAGGCGGCGGCCACGGCAGAGGAGGAGGAGGCAGCGGAGGCAGCGGAGGAGGAGGAGGAGACCGCGATGGAGGAGGAGGAGGCCACGGTGGAGGAGGAGGCACTGGCGGCAATGCAGAGGCAGGGCGGAGGCAGCGGAGGCAGCGGAGACAGTGGAGGCAGTGGAGGAGGAGGAGGATGAGGTCGGTGGAGGAGGAGGAGGAGGAGCAGGAGCAGAGGAGGAGGAGGCGGCCACGGCGGAGGAGGAGGAGGCGGCCGCCGCAGAGGCACCGGCGTGACCACGGCGTGAACGCGGCGTGACCACGGTGTGACCGCTGCGTGACCGCGGCGTGACCGCGGCGTGATCGCGGCGTGACCGCGGCGTGACCGCGGCGTGACCGGGGCGTGACCGCGGTGTGACCGCGGCTTGACCGCGGCGTGACGGTGGAGGAGGAGGAGTCCGCGGAGGCACCGGCGGAGGAGGGGGAGGTCGCGGAGGCACCGGCGGCACCGGCGGAGGAGGAGGAGGCATCAACGGAGGCAACAGAGGAGGAGGAGGATGAGGCCGGTGGAGGAGGAGGAGGAGGAGCAGGAGCAGAGGAGGAGGCGGCAGAGTTTTACTACTCGCTTATTATATTTTTAAGAACGCATGCATAATGTGTTATTTTATAGGTAATGGTACTGGATATGATAGTGTTGGATGAGAAAAGAGAAAACAAGCGAATGCTATGTTTTATGGACAGTGAAATAAAATGGTATTGAAAAATATCGCACCTTTTAGGATGAGGAAGATACGGTATTTGGACCCCCCCCCCCATTATACGCCCCACCTACATGTTCACCCACTGAACATCTCCCCCACCTAAACACCCCCCACCCAATACACCCGCAGCACCTGCACCCAATACACAAAAAATAAAATTGATTCACCCGCAGCACCTGCACCCCCCACTTAAAATAAAATTGATTCACACAAATCATAATAGATGAAATATAGAACAAAAACAAAAAACAAAGCAAATTACAGGCATAGCATACCGCACAATGGAGGAGGAAGAGGCCGCGGAGGAGGAGGAGGCCGCGGAGGCACCGACGGAGGAGGAGGAGGCCGCGGTGGAGGAGGAGGCCACAGTGGTGGAGGAGGTACCGGCGGAGGAGGAGGAGGCACCGACGGAGGAGGAGGAGGCCGCGGTGGGGGAGGAGGCACCGGCGGCAGCGGCGCGGAGGCAGGGCTGTGGCGGGGCGGAGGCGGCGGAGGCACCAGAGGAGGAGGAGGAGGAGTAGAGGCAGAGGAGGAGGCGGCAGCCACGGTGGAGGAGAAGGAGGCGGTGGCAGCGGCGGAAGCGGCGGCAGCGGCGCATACGAGGGCTTCCGCGAGAGCTTGATTGTGTGCGGGGAGGAGGAAGAGGACCCGCAGGATTTTAATAAATCTGCGGGACCCTTTATCAGTGCTAGTACAAAGCGCTGATAAAGGGTGTATTTATCAGCGCTAAAATGAAAAGCGCTGAAAAATACTGCCTTTATCAGCGCTAAAATGAAAAGTGCTGAAAAATACAGCCTTTATCAGTGCTACAAAAGCGCTGATAAAGGGTACCCCTTTATCAGCGCTTTTCTAGCGCTGATACAGTGGAAGGCCTTTATCAACGCTTTTGATAGTGCTGATAAAGGTCCGTCCCTTTATCAGCGCTTTTCCGTTAGCGCTGATAAAGGCTGGCACATGCCTTTCCCAGTTTTGTGGTAGTGATGTAGTAATTTCATGAAATACCCACACTCTCCTTCATGTGGAACTCATAGGCACTCATCCCACTCAATAGAAGAAAAAGATATTGTCCTGCCATTCACTGCTGATACCATCCTGTTCTCAAATTCTAATTTCTCAAAACGAACAAACTCATACAATTATTTTACTAGCTTTGGATAATAAGGACCATTGTTATTCGAGAATCACTCTACCCAATTTTTTTCTTCTAGATCTTCTATAACTAAATACTTTCTCTTCATCAACCATTCCATGCATAGTTCATTTTCAGCTACTATTTCCCAATGAACAAGATGCTGGTCTATAGATTTAGTCACTTCACTTCGACCACTAGACTCTCCTTTGAGTCTCTTGTCATTCGGATCATCATCCTTTTCCCTAACTGATGGTCTCTTCACTCTTTCCATTCTGTGAATCGTAAGGCTTAGGGTTCAAAAGAAACAATGATTTTGGAGATATGGATTAAAATTAAAGGGTTTGAGGTGGATTGACATTAGGTCAAGACTTATGTTTTATCATTTAGGAATCACAAAATAAATAAATACATCATAATAACTATAGTAAAAATCGATTCAGATTATGGAGGCTAAAGATACGATGTTTAAAAACTACGCAATCCTAAAGGTAATACATACCAGTGAGGATTCCTACAAATTAGTAATTTTTATCGATGAGGTCCATTAATTGTGAGGTATAATGTTGAGGTTCATACTAGTGAGGTATAACAGTGAGGTTCATACCAGTGAGGTATAACAGTTAGTTTCATACCAATGAGGTATAACAGTGAGGTTCTTACCAGTGAGGTATAAAAGTGAGGTTCATACCAGTGAGGTATAACAGTGAGGTTCATACTAGTGAGGTATAACAGTGAGGTTCATACCATTGAGGTATAACAGTGAAGTTCATACCTGTGATGTATAATAGTTAGGTTCATAACAGTGAGGTATAATAGTGAGGTTTTGGCTAACGGTGAGGATTTGGCTCTACAAAGTATATGATTCCTAACTCATGTCTAATGTATCATAACCTATCTAAACATAAGGGATTGGTGAATATGTCAGCTAATTAGAGTTTAGTACCTATAAATTAAAGATTAATATCACCATTTTGGTAAATATATCTCAAAAAGTGGTGCCTTACATCGAGGTGTTTGGTCATAGAGTGAGACACGAGATTCGTAGAGATGTTAATCGCAATAGTGTTATCACAATTTATAGATACATGTCTAAACTGATATTTGTTGTCCAATAATGTATGAGTTATCCACAGAATTTTTGTACAGCAACTACCAATAGCAATATATTCTGCTTCTACAGTAGACAATGCAACATAGTTCTTCTTTTTACTACACCAAGATATCAGGGACTTACATAGAATTTGACATGTTCCAAAAGTTCCCTTTCTATCTAACTTGAAACCTGCAAATTGAGCATATGAATAACTAATTAAATTAAATGGTAGTCCTTGTGGATAAAATACTACAAAATTAGTAGTATGTTAAAGATATTTGAATATTATTTTAATAGTAAGAAAGTGCGACTCTTTTGGATTTTCTTGAAATCGGGCAGATATAAAAACAGTAAACATAATATCAGGTCGACTAGTAGTAAGGTAGAGTAGGCTCCCAATCATACCAATGTAGTTGATTTGATCCATTGGTTTGCCAGTTTCATTAGCATCCAACTTACAACTAGTACTCATAGGTGTATCACTTTCCTAAATACTATCCAAACCAAAATGTTTTAAAAGATCCATTGTATATTTATTTTGATTTAATATAATACCAATTTCAATTTTAAAAACTTGAAATCCAAGAAAATCTTTGAGTTCTCCCATTAAACTCATTTCAAATTCATTTTGCATACTCTTTGAGAAATCAATCCACAATGTATTTATAGAATATCCAAAAATAATATCTTCAACATTGATTTGTACAATCAAAAAATATTTGGAAATTATTTTAATAAATATTGTTGGATTAGAAATCCCATTAAGAAACCCTTTTGAAATAAGAAAACTACTAAGTCTATCATACCAAGCATGTGGGACTGATTTGAAACCATATAAATATTTAGAAAGCTTAAAAACTCGATTTGGAAAATGAGGATTAATAAATCCATGTTGTTGTTCAACAAAAACATCTTCAATTATAAATCCATTTAAAAAATTATTTTTAACATCCATTTTATATAACTTGAAATTCAGAAGTGCGTCACAGGAAAATAGAATCCAAATACATTCTAATATAGCTACAAGTGCAAATGATTCCTCATAGTCTATTCCTTCCTCTTAAATTAAACCTTGTGCAACTAGTCATGACTTGTTTCTAATGATATTTTCAGATTCATCAACATTATTTCTAAAAACCAATTTAGTGCACATGTTCAATGTGTCTTTTGGCCTTTCAACTAATTTCCAGACATTGTTTCATTCAAATTAATTTAATTCTTCTTTCTTATCCATTAACCAAAATTCATCATTGATTGGATCATTGATATTTTCAGGATCTAACTATGATAGAAATCATTGATGTTAAACCTGGTTTAATAGAGAATCTCTAGACTATGTCCCCTTATCAAGATTACCTACAACAACATCTTAAGGATGATTCTTTATAATCCTAGTTGATCTTGAAATGGTAGGAATAGAAATTTCAAATTATTCTCTATGATCTAGTTCACCAGAAGTAGGATCTATAATATTTCTAGAACTGGTTTTCTATACAATAGGTTCACTGATTTTATCATTAAGGTCCATAATAGATAGATCATCTTCATTATTTTCAAGAGAAAACAAAGGTTCATGCGGATCAGTTTCATCAAATTTGATGGAAAAAGATTCTTCCACACATTTGGGTCTTTTGTTAAAGACTCTATAAGATTTACTGGTTATAGAGTAACCTAGAAAGATTCCCTCATCACTTTTTGCAGAAAACCTGACAATATTGTCTATCGTATTGTGAATAAATTCTTTTCACCCAAAAAATCTGAAGTAACTAAATTTAGTATTCTTATTATTCCACAGTTTATAAGGGGTCTTCTTAAGAACATGTCTAATCAAGACTCTATTAATAATATAAAATGTTGTATTCACAGCTTCAGCCCAAAAAAAATAGTTATATCATATTCATTGGGCATTGTTCCTGCAATTTCCTTATGTGTTCTATTTCTTCTTTCTGCTACACCATTCTGTTGAGTTGTACTAGGGGCAGAAAAGTTGTGACTATAGCCATTGGGTGAGCAGTAAGATTCAAACTCATTATTTTCAAACACACGACCATGGTCACTCTTCAAGGTCTTAATTTTAAGTCCACTTAGGTTTTCCACATGCATGGAATTTGTAATAATGTAAGAACAATCTTCACATTTGTGAAAGATGAAGTATACCCAAGTGTATCTACAAAATTCATCTACTATAACATAGACATAGTGCATCCCATTTAAACTAGAAACACTGGAAGGTACAAAAAATTCCTTGTGAACTAAATTGAGAGGTTGAGATGTTGAATCTTCTTTATTTTATTTGAATGAAACTTTATGTTCCTTTCCCTTATGACAGGTAGTACAAACATTGTCTGATGGGAATTTTATTTGAGGTAGGTCTCTAACTAAAATTTTCATATTCGGTTTCGTAAGTGAATGAACATTGAAATGTCCCAATCTTTTTTTCCATATCCATGATTATTTAGGAGAAGCATTTAAACAGGTAATATTTTTCTTATCTAAATAGTTTAAATCCACAACATAACCTTTTTTATTTTGTAAGGCAGAAAACATTAAAACATTTTCAGAATTAAAAACATTACAACAATCATTTTCAAACATAACATTAAATCCATCGTCACACAACTGAGAAATTCTTAACAGATTATATTTTTGTCCATCAAAAAGTAAAACCTTGGAAATTAAAATTTAACAAGTGTTACCAATTTGGCCTAAGCCGATGATTTTTCCTTCGGAGTTATCACCAATGGTGACATGTCCTCCATCAACTTTAACTAATCTTTTAAAGAATGTGTAATCTCCAGTCATATGCATTGAACATCCACTGTCCATGTACAATATCTTCTTATAAGAACTCATTAAGCATGTGTCCTCAGATGTGTTTGTCATGAAACACATATTATCTTTTCAAGAATTTTCAACCTGAGTGGAGTCAAAATCACTTGAACTATCATCTAAAGCACCCTAGGCTGCTTTCATTGAATTCTTATGTTTTTTTTCCTTGTACAAATATTTCTTCTTTTATATTATCTTTGGATAGTCAGCTTTCACACGTACTTTCACCTTTCATTTGTAACAGACTACGTCATCACTTTTATCAGTCCTTTTCCAGTCTTTCTTTCAATGAACATTATTGCAATATTTTTCCCTTGTAATAGGATTTTTTGAAAAATTTCATCTTTCTATAAAACTACTTAAATCATCTGGCTATCTGAGTCATTTCAACATTGTTTTCTGATGCACTATCATAACAACTTGAGCTATCACTTTCACTTTGAATTTTTCCTTGGTCCTTCTTTTTTGAATCTAATGTCTTGAAGGCTACTAATTTCTTTATAGGTTAATAATCTTATTCATTTTTTACCTTTAGTTCTTCTTCATACATCATTAACACACCAATATTCTCTTTAATAGGCAGTGAAATTATATCACACGATTATCTTATTAAAACTGATGTGCCTCTCCATCTGTTTGGAAGACATCTAAGTGACCCGATGATTTTCTCTTTTGTAGGAACAACTTTTACCAGTGAGCTCATTATATTAAGTATCTAATTGAACCTGAGATACATTTCAGAAATAGGTTCATCCAGCTTCATTTTAATGTTTTCATATTTAATAGTGTAAATGTTTAGTCTCAATTCCTTATCATTGGTTGTTCTCTCATGAGAAACACCCATGGTATCCCAAATTTCATAAGAAGTTTTAAAAGCATATATTCAATTAAATATTTCTTCTTATAAAGCACAATAAATGGAATTTATTACTTTATAAATATCATTGTAAGATGATTTAGTAGGTTCATCCCATGTAGTTCCTTTAGTTTTTGGGATTTTTTACTGAGTCTCTATAGAAGTCTAGATATCAAACCCATACTTTCAAAATAAATTTTCATTTTAAGTTTCCATTGGGAATAATTAACACCATTAAAGAAATTTGGAATGTTTGTAGCAACACCTTCTAATATATTATACATAATTAGATTTTAGCAGATATATTTAAAGAGAAAAAAATTAGAAATAACATAAATTTTGGGATCTTTATCTACAACTAAAATCACAGTTGAATAACAGAGTGTCTGAAAATCCATTATTAAGAACAACCCTCTGATACCAAATTCTGTTTGGAGTGGATACTCAAGAGGGGGTGAATTGATTTCTAATTAAAACATTATGTTTCAAATATTTCTACTAAAATCCACCAAATTAAAAAATATGCTAAACTATAGTGAGTTTATAATGCTTGAATGGTTTCAATTAGTTTTTCAAAGATTGATTATTTCTCAGTTAACTTAATCTGAAGATTATGTTATCTTTAGAATCTAATTTACGGGCTACCAAAAACATACAAACACATTCTAGTTTAACAGTCATAGTTACATTAAAAATAGATTTGTAATTAAAGTAGTTAGTTGTGGAATATTCAATATAGTTCTAACTAAAATAAACATCCACATCAGTTTTAACCAAGAGGTTCTGTCTCATGCTGATACTTAGTCCTCTCAAATAGTTTTATATAAAAGATGATCCACACCCTAGATCGGGGTAAACAACTGTACAAAGACTATTCGGGTAATAATACCTCTACCATAGTTATTTGTGGGGAAAACAAAACAATAGTACAAATGATATTTAGGTAACAAATGACCTCTACCACAATTCACAGTGGGAACTAAAAGGATTGAAATGTTTTGAGTGAATATTTTAGATATCCTCTAGTTATGCTCAGGATTCAGTGTGTGTCTAAGATGAACAGAATCACACAGAGTACATGTAAAGTAAATAAGAAAATCACAATAGAGAGAAAAAGATATGAGATGGGATTAAAAGGCTTTGTATGATGGTAATGTAGCTCTGGACTCCTTTTGGATTGAACGGATGTTGTCTGAGTCCTTCTCTGAATTTTTCTGAGAAAGAGAGTGTCATATTTCTGTTCCTTGACTTCCTTGTATTGAAGTTTTGCTCTAGGTTGCAGTAGGGTTTATAGAAAAACAATGTCCCTCAGCTTCCAGCAAAATTTAATATCATCATTAAGCTATGGTGCATATGTTTTTTTATCAGATGTGTATCTTCGTATATCACCACACCCTTCATAATTTTCAGTTCTTTTTCATACCTATTATGAATGGATTTTTTTCATTCCATTTATAGCTCATGTGGCCCTAAAAAGGAATGATTTCATCCGCAAGAATGAGGTAGGGTTCCCTGACATTCAAAAGACATTATTTAATTAATAACAGTTTCATCAAAAACACCAAATATGAGTGTTTCTCATAATGAATCATATGTAGGGTTTAGTGATATGGTGGTTGGTTTCCATTGGTAGCTCTCTCCATCAGAGAGTTTATAACGACATACTTGAGTCAGTATGTCTTCTGTAGGTAAATGTTACTCTTTATAATAGTAGTTCTATGTATCAGAAGCTCTTTCCATAGGTAGCTACATTAATCGGTAACTCTTTTGTACTGGTGGAATTCTTGTATCGGTAGACTTTGTAGTAGTAGTCATCTATCTGTATCAGCAAACTTGTATCAGTAGCAATCTGTCGGTATCTGTCTGTATCGGTGGACTTTATATCAGTAACTCTGTACCAGTAACCTTTTTTCACAAGAAGCATGGTCGATTAGTGACAATTACTTATCGGTACACTATGTACCGGCAGGTCTGTATCAATTGACTTGTGCATACATGTAGACTTATGTACCAGCGTACTTAGCCATATATGTATCTTTTTGTATCGGTGGACCTTTTTGTATATCATTGAATCACTCTATCGGTATGTCTGTATCAGTGACTCACAAGCTTAACACTTATCTATTCAATGAAAATCATATCCAGATTGAATTATAATTATTTCAAAGCATGTATAAACAAAGAAAAATATTGATTAACATATTCCAATGATTATTTTGATATTTTTGTCAACATAATTTAACATATGTGTAGAACTATAAACAAATATTAAAACATAATTGAGATTATCAAAACTGGTGAGGTCAAACAAAACAAATTATATAACATGTTTATTAAAACCAAGATAAATCCCACCTTATATTTTAAAAACAATAAACACCTATCAGTGTGAGTAATAATAATCAGAAGGAATGATCAATAAAATCTATTCCCAATTTATTTCCATTAAAAAAAGAAACATAAATTCTAGGTGTGAATTAAAATATTTATATAACAGGTATTTAACACATTTTCCTCCATTAATCAAAACACGATCCATTTACCTCTTCTCAATTTAATTATGGTTCTTTTCCATGAATAAAACATGAGTTTTTTTAGGAATAAAATGATATTTTCATTTAAAAATTATGAAAGAGAGTATAAAAGTTTTTCTCGACCCTTTTCATACACTATTTAAAACCATTAAATAAATTCTCACAATTTTTCACCTTGTATCAATATTGAAAAATATAAAAAAAAATAACAGAAATGGAAAATAGTACACAAAATTAAATATTACAAAAAATGATCACTAAAAACCATCAACCTATGCTAGTATCTCATGTCATAAATAATGTTTTAGTGAGCCAATAATTCTAAAAAAAATCAAATCACATGAAAATATATCATATAAAAGCAACTCACACAACAATTTAAACTCATGTCACTTGAATAAAAATCCTAATGCCTTTAAACCAATCAAACACTAGGGAGTCTCTTATCATGGACTTCCCAAAACATTCAAAAAATTCAGGGAACAAAATTATCCATCAAGAGTTTCAAGGTGACAACTTATAAAAATGTACCAATTTGGCCTCAAATATCATTTGAGAAGTAACTAATTTCCAAAGAACTCAATCCACCATTCTTAAAATGTGAAAAAAAAATTATGTTTCAAATCCATTTATAATATTTAATTTAAGAACACGCAACACATCTTTACACCATGGCCACATAAAAAAATCATGGAAAAACACCATCATCACATATGAAAACAATTTCAACGAAACAATATACGTTACATTCATATGAAAATCCATTTTGAAATCCATTTTCAAAATCCAATCAACCATTTTATATTCCAAAACTATATTTCAAATACACACTATCCTTAAAAAACACAAATCACTTACAAAATCCAAAGAGTAATTTTATCAAACACTTTGTGTTCATATCTTAATGAAAAATTTACATATAATTCTCAAAAATAATGAAGAACACCACCTGTCATATTAAAAAATTAATATAAATAATAGACATCACTATTTAACAATTAAGAAAGGTGAAAAAATTATGAAATTATAGTTTCTTAAATTTAAAATCCATTTAAAATCTAAAAACTATCTCCAACTCATAGTGCATCAACAATCCCCACCTGAAACAATATCACAAATGCTCAAGGAAGAATGAACATCATAAATGAACATTAAAAAAATAAACCCCATAATTTAGTTAAAGTGAAACCTTTTACCTATATAAAAATGACAATGTGAGAAGAGGAAATCAAAATAAAATTGTAGAAGAGTTTAGAGGGAGGAGTAATGTTGAGAATAGATTTAGAAATCCCTAAAAACATTGACGAAAAACAAAGATCAATGATTGGATGGAGGGGGGAATCATGGAGGGGAAGGGATGAGATAACTTTTTGATGAATGAACTAGGAGAGTGGATGAATGGGCATTTGGGTTCTAAAATATAAAAGGTCATATTTTTTAAAACGTAATATTTAGTAACATTAAAAAACAACATGGTTTTCCCACATGGGTTTCCATCCCGTTTTGAAACAATGTCTCACTCACTATCCATGAAGAATATGTCGCAAGGGTATAATGATTGTTCTACAAACCCATCAGACAACCATAGAGTCTCCACTATCTGTAATGGAAATTAGCTGCACAGTTTCCTTATCATGGCTGCATGGTTCTCCCAAACCGTGTGAGAACTCTTCCCCACCTATTTTAAGCCACAAATTCCATCATTTCACGAAACATCCAATTGAAAACAAGGAATAATCATGGATCCTAAAATAAAAAATAATAATTCTTCTAAATTAGATCAATGATGTGAAAAAAATTTGTTCACTATTTCCTTATCTATTGTACATTATTTTTTTTACATCTACATACACTATTATTGACTTTGTATTTTTATATCATTGGTGTGTCCCATTAAGTTGTCATAACATCTTACATCGGCTTCATAGTTAGTAATCAAATATAATTATTATTTTTAGAATTGGGGAATAGAAGGAGCCATATGTTAGATGGTTTATTTGGTTGGTTCATGGATGAGGTAACTATATGGGATTTGGGACCTACTAGGGAGTTGTCTGTGTCATTATTTTTATTATGGTTTTCCATATTAACACTCAACATATAATTTTCATGTTATTTCTATTGTTAGTTTTATATATAGTATTTACTTTTTTGGTCTTTTGTGATAATGGTTTGGTTTTTTTATTGGTTATATCATTAGGTAATACTTATTTATTTTCTATTGATGTTATACATTAATAAAGAGGGAATAGCCTCCCCAAGATCAATATTAGAACCTCATTGCTAGTCCGTGGCCTCTAGCATATCTTAAGGCATGCCTGAGGCCATGTCACCAAATGGCTTGAGGAAATTGATTTTGGTGCATGTATATGGACATTAAATAATGAATGAAATAACTATTGATCAATATTTAGTAACTCATTGGTATCATAAAATTCCATGTAATATTTTGTAAATTGATTACATTTTCTTGAACCAACCCCTTGATTTCCATAAAATTAATAGATTTTTAGTTATATAATTTAAAATAATGGATTCCCCAACATTTAATAATATTATAACAAGGAAATCGGTATCAAAAATGATCAAATACAACACCATTATAAAAATTGTATGAATTAATAAAAATCACTAATATCTAACAATTAAAATAAAATGTAACAAAAGATTCTATGTGTAATTATTTATTATAATTTATGTAATGACCCAAAATTTTACATGTTAATTTTTCTAATTATATATAAATATTACGAGACTATGAAAATTGAAGGCATGTGATTCTGAGGCCTGGTGTGCCCAAAATTAAATATGGAACATTTTTTCATGTATGTTAAGTAATCACGCGAACAATGTTTTGAAACTTTTGAACCAGTGCTCGAATTTGAAATCTGAGGACACCATTGAAATCGAAGCACCAATATTCACTTATGGAGACCTTCACCATGACCTCAGTTTTTCAAAGGTGGAAGATAGTTGTCTATATTTATGTGGGAGAGTTAAAAGAATAAAAATAATATGAAACATCTTTTATTTTATTTTCAGGAAAATTCCATTTTGAATACATGGAGGTGGGGACCACCCAAACTCCCCTTTAATGTGAGTTAACCCTTGGAATTCCCCCAATTAATGTGACAACATTAATTTAATTAATCTACTGTCTTTAATTGAAATAATAATCCCAAATAATTAAAATATGGCTTTTCACTTCTTTGATGGGAATCGTTGGAAAAGGAATATCATGGGGAGAGCCTTTGGAAGATCATCATCTAACAATGAACCACCCCCAATGAAGACTAAGGAACTAATTCTTGAGAACAGATTAGAAGCGTGTTATGGGTCTGACAAACAACAACATCCCCTTAATGGACATCATCATCTCCATCATGAAGGCATCAAAAAAAATCAAGGTACGGAATGGATTATAATTTCATTGTGGTTTTGAGATGACTTGTTTCTCTTGAACCACCTTCTACCAACTTAACGTGGAGGGTGAAGGCAAAACAAACATGACGTGATCCCTCCGCAATTATTATTAATGTGTCCTTCATGGGCGGGGGGAGACATATTGGCTTACTGCGATGACGGAAGTAGTGAAACCATGCCGCTGAAGGAGGATGCAATATGATGGTCATGGAAGAGGAAGGTGGCAGTCGGCACCCGCCAAGCCAAGTGTAGGCGGGGAGGTGAGCATCTATGCCATCGGTGTAGGAGGAGGTCATGGTACGTAGGCTAGGGTGGCACAACAAGATGGCTGACAAAATGCTGACCATGGGAGGGAAGTGGTGCCGCCGCGCCGCTGGGAGGAGGACTGGCCTAGAATCCTGCTGGCACTTCACGGCACAGCGGGACCACTCCGACAGGTCCCACTTGTCATCCCATCACCACACCCAGTCGAATGGTCCATTGGACTGTTCGAGATACTGGGGGTGGGGGAGGATCCTCTCCTATGGTTTCTTCCATGGTGGACCCCACCATGGCCGGCCATCCAGCCGAGCGGGCCAGACCACAGTGGGTCGCGCCCAGTGGGCTACTCCATAGTAGACCATGCCGCAGCGTGCCACGCCGCATCAGGCGGCACCGTAGTAGGATGTGCTACAGCGGATCGGTCCTCCCCCTTCACAAGTTGGGCCCACTACGGCCTGACCCATCCGGGCCGGACCAAAACGGGGTCAGGTCGCCCAAAGCCGGGTCGAACTGACTTGGACGGACCAGACCCGAGCCCATCCAGACCCCGATACTTTTCTTTTTCTTATCATGATAACTAGACGTTCGTTTGATGAACCATCTGCAGCATTTGAATCCTTGGACCGAGATGGTTGTTTTGGAATACTCTACTTGTGTTTTGGATAAATTATATTGTGGCCTGGATTGACCGATCATGATTCCAACTAGGCCCTCAGAGCGCAAATACAAATAACATAAAGAACTAGCATCCGATTTACATTCCATCAGTTTCATTGGGTCCCTTATGACATGGAAGACCATTGGGACATTTCTTCTAGAGAAATATTGGATGATGAAGTATCCACTGATGGCTTGAGGATAGGAACCTCACTGAATCAAGCATGTTTAGTGTAGGAACCCTGTGGCAAGCTATCCTTGAAGAATAATCAGATCACGTGTGGGTCATTGCTCAACATTACTATGTCGGTCAGCGCATACCAATCCTATGTGGGTCTGTGCTCAGCGATCCTTTGTGGGTCATTGCATACCTATCCCATGTGGGCCTACACTTAGCGATCCTGTGCTGGTCATCACCTATCGATATTGTGTAGTTCATCTTTTGATCATGTGTGGTTCATATCCAGATACTATTTTGGTCAGCGGGGTTAAGTTATCAATCGATCCTATGTGGGTCCTCAGAGGTTAGTTACCTATCTATCATGTGTGGGTTAGAAGAAGTCATACATAACATAATAAGATGATCTATCCATATGAATTATGATATTTACATCTTTACTTATTTTATAACTAGTGGGAGTTGAGACATCTACCATCATTGGGTAACCTGTGTTGTAATTCTACCATCATGGTGTTACCTGTGTGGTACTTCTACCTTTGTGGTCTTACCTTGGTTTTATTATTCCCGCAGGTGTGAGATAAGTCTTCTACCTTTGTGGTGTGACCTGTGTGGTACTCATAACTTCGTGGTGTTACCTTTTTGGTATTCTTCCCTCCTATGGGAGCTGGGTATTCTTCCTTCATGGTGTTACTTGTGAGGGAAGACTACCTTTGTGGTGTTACCTGTGTGGTTAATCTGCCTTTATGGTGTTACCTGTGTGGTAATTCTACATTCATGGTGTTACCTGTGTGGTACTACTACATTTGTGGTGTTACCTTTGTGGTATTATTCCCTCTTGTGTGAGATGAGTATATCTTGATAACTTAGGTATATTAATGGGAATATACCTAAGTACTGTTGATTTATATTTCATCGTGATTTGGTTTTTTTCTTTTGTGGATCTCTAGGAGACCCATGGGGGTATTGGGGTACCTACTGAGTATTATTTTACTCTCCCCTACAAGGGATATTCCCACATATTGTTGTGTCTTCTGAAGATGATGGAAAACACTGATCATTGTTGAGGGTAAAAGACTAGAGGCAGATTGTAGGTGGAAATTAGAAGAGACAATACACTGGGATAACCATTTGTGTGTTGTACCTAACCTGCAGGTAGGATCCTTAGTGGGTGTTCGAAGGAGCTATTTCAATTTTTACTTGTACATTCTAGTTGTTCATGTATTCTATCCCCTTTAAATTAGGTAGAAAAATGGTTTACCATATATTTTACATCGTGCTCGTATCTTGTTGTGTGCTTGTTTTTGTGAGTTTACATGTTATAATGGCAGTGCCTTCCCGGTTTTAGTGTTATGAATTTCAGGTGCTAGTCTCCAGCCCCAGGTCTATGGAAGGTGGGCTTGGGGTAGGCAAGACAAGGGCCCTGATGGACGGGTTGTGACAAATTGGTATCATTAAAATTCGGTTCTATTTAAGAACTATGTCTCTAATCTTTTCTTTTTGGAAATAGTTTAATGTGTTTTTAGAGTGGTTTTATGTTTTTGGAATCCAATTTTTGTGTGGCTATCGACGTATTCATAAACAAGGAAAACGACTTGTGATTTCCTACAAAGTCCACGGAATGACTAATTGCATGTGTGTTTCTGAAAATTTTTCTTTGTGATCTATTTATGTATGCTCACTGTGTATAACTTATTAATGTGGCACACCTGTTTCTATCATGATTACTCCACACAGACAGCCATCCAGGGTTCTCGGTAGAGTACGTGATGACAGCTGGTGGGGCTTCATTGAAAGTCCCCCTTTCAGATGTTGTACCGTTCTGTGGTGTACCAATAGCACCACTACCAATTGGGAAAACAATACCACCAACACCAACATCAGAGGGTCCATTCCACTTGAGCACATTGCATGATATTTAGAACCAGAGTCCACTGAGGTTCTGGGGTGAGTCTGATCCACATCCACCTGTGGATTGACTGGAGTTCATGGTTAGAGTTTTTCGACCGGTAGGGAAACTAGCTGATCTCATGGTGATCCATTTCACCAGTTTCGTTAGGTAGTTGTGGGCTAATGGTGCAGCTTGATGCTCCAGGTTTATGATGAGGTGAATCTCATTTGGGTCGACTTAGATATCCTTTTAGGGTGGATTTCATCTCTACAACCTTATGCTCATTGTTTGGACTTCAGCTTCTCCACTTGTAGTAGTGTAGCATGACTGTGGATCAGTATTCATTGAGGTTCACCGACAACTCGCGCTACTCCAATGACATGGTGAGGGACATATTGTTTAGGTCCAGGACCTTCTAGCAGGTACTTAGACATGATATTAGAGATTAAATGATTTTTCATGCATCCTGATGTAGGAGGGGGTCTTAGAGATAACACTATTAGTGGAGAGATTCCTTGCTAACCAATCACTGGAAGCTAGATCCACCACTAGACAACACGTAGTAGAGTCATCTGTAGCTGGCTGTAGAATGATGACACAGAGGTCCAAGTGGATCAGACCAATATGTGGATGACCGTAGGATACATGTTCAATGGTATGGGGCTCTCGACACAGAGCTAGACAGGCAGGGTTCGGGCAGTGTTACTAGTGTGGCCGGGAGGGTCATAGGGCTTGCGACTGCCCGACCCGCTTTACAGAGGACCAGCAGACTATCCAAAAACTGCCCGGTCATAGGCGTAGATTCGATCAAGGTGGTCCGTTGGTAGGAGGCAGACGTTGTAGAGGATATGGTCATGCAACAGGCAGTGGGAGGCGATTCGAGGTTCTACCACCTACCCCTCCATGTGGTCCACCCTGGCCACATATAGTAGGTCCATAGTGACAAGCTCAACTCTAGGTAGCTGAGGCGTATGACCATGGTCCTCCAGAGATGATTTGAGGCACGATATGTTTCTACTCCACATTAGATGCAATACTTATAGATATATGTTCCATTCACTCTTTCATTTACATGACCATCTTTCAGAGATCGAAGATACTAGTGGAGTCGTTGGCTCAATCATTATGGCTCGAGACTCCCACGGTAGAGGATTCGATGATGGCACACTGGTGTCAGCTCAACATTTTGGGCTTACTCTAGGAGGTGAGAGCATCGGCATGGAACTTCTAGTAGCAGCGTCATGTCCTTATGATTTCAGCTTCGGTATGGATTGGTTATCTACATTCCATTCTCAAAATGACTTCATTAGGCACAATGTGTTGTGTGTCTGCGAGGATGGGTCAAAGTTTTCCTTCACCAGTGAGATGGGAACCTTTGGAGTTCAGGATGGACTTACCCGAGGTAAGGTGCAGCCAATGACACATCATTTGGATAGCCTTACCCTTGAAGTTGTTGATGTTGATATTCTGAGCTGTCCTGTTGTGGTGGACCAGTACACTGATGTTTTTCTTGATGATGTTCTGGGTCTACCTCCTCAAAGAGAGGTGGATTTTACATCAACTTGTACACTGCGACGACACCGTTAACTACACCATCATTTCAGATGGCTCTCATGGATCATTAAGAGCTGCCAGTACAACTGGAGGACTTACAGAGCATGGAATTCATTATGCTCGGTGTTTCTAGTTGGTAAGCCCTGATTTTGTTCTCCAATATGGAAGATGGGAGTTTGAGACTCTGTGTGGACTATCAATCCTTGAACCAGGTGACTGTGAAGATTTGGTACCACTCACAAGGATTGACGATCTCTTTGACCAGCTGAAGGGAGCACGATGGTTTTCAAAGATAGACCTCATATTAGGCTATCACTAGCTTAGGGTACGAGATGAGGATGTGTAGAAGATGGTATTAAGATATCGGTGTGGCCATTATGAGTTATTGTTGATTCCATTAGGTGTGACCAATGGCCTAGCAGTGTTCATGGGATTCATTAAGATGATCTTCCTGCCATACCTCAATTTCTTTGTGGTAGTCTTCATCAACCAAATCTTGATATACTCAGCGACGGAGGAGGAGCATGCCTATCATCTGTAAATAGTTATAGACACACTCTGAGAGCACCAGCATTATGGTATGCTCCTAATGATCCCGTTATGGATCGTATAGGTTCACTTCAAGGGCCACATCATCTTTTAGGCTAGAGTTTCATTGAATCGGGTGAAGATTGAGGCTGTACTTTCTTGGGAGACACCAATGAATGTGACGAAAGTGCGGAGTTTACTGGGATTAGCCAGTTTCTACTTGAGGTTTATACCTGACTTTTCCAGAGTTGTGTCATCCTTATCAGTGTTGATGAAGAAGGGGATTCCCATCGTGTGGTCGGAGATATTCCAATGAAGTTTCCTGGAGCTGAGGTGGAGAAAAATGAGTTCCCCATCTTGATGCAATAAGAGGAGGGAGTTTTGTACATCATCTACATAGATGCATCATAGACCAGACTAGGATGTTTCTTGATGTAGGATTGAGTAGTGATCATGCATGTTTATTGATAGATAAGATATCATGAGAAGAACTAAACTACCCATGACTTGGAGTTAACATCAGTGGTCTTCACCATGAAGATGTAGTGACATTACTTGAGGGGAGGATGTTTAAAAGTATACTCAGATCAAAAATGTCTCAAGGATAACTTCTCCTAGAAGGACCTAAACATGAGACAACAGTGTTGGATTTTGTTCTTCTAGGACTATGACTTCGAGATAGTCAATACTCGTTGGAAGGAAAACATAGTAGCAGATGCACTCAGCATGGGATCTGTTATACAATTACTGAGTGAGGAAATTGAGCAATTAATTGCTTTAGGGATATCCTACATGGATCAATATGGAGTAGCTTATCTTCTATCTTTGATATTCACTCCCTCACTACATCAGTAATTCAGGGTGGCAAATCATGGAGACACTGAATGTGAGCCCCAACGTGCTCAGATATCTACAGGACAAACACTTGATGGATTTTATGAAGGTGGGGAGCAAGTAATCCTCTTCAGAGGGTGTATTATGGTAACATTGACACTATGAGAGGAATTGTTAATAAAGTTCCATAATTTCCCTCTATCAGAACATATTGCAGTGAAAAAATGTACTATGACATTCAGCATCAGAACATGTGTCCTGAATTGAAGAATGTAGTGGATGATTTTTTCTCACAGTGCCTCACTTGTTAGTATGTGAAGGCAGAGAACTAGGTTCCAGCATGCATAGTTTAGCCACTAGAGGTGATAGAGTGGAAGTGGGATCTAATATCCATAGATTTTATGATAATACTTCCTCGCATATCCAAGTGGCATGATTCCATCAGGGTGATTGTTCACTGACTCACCTTGTTGGCCCACTTCCTACCTATTAGATAGAAGGGACCATTAGAGGGATTGGGACGCCTCTACGTGTAGGCGATTTTAGGTATTCATGGAGTTACATCGACTATAGTTTTCGATTGTGATGCATCTTTTACCACACGACTATGGAAGGGACTGAAGGAGCCATCCGGGAACAACTTTGGTTCAGAACCGCCTTCCATCCTCAGAGGGATGATCAGATATAACAAACCATAAATACCCTTGAGGTCATGTTGCGTGCTTGCTTCCATGATTTCATACTCAGTTGGGAGGATAACTTTCCATTGGTGGAGTTTTCATACAACTGCAGCTACCACTCCACCATTGGTATGGAACCATTCTAGGCGTTGTATGTGTGACCATGTAGATCATGTCTGTGATAGACTAACATA
The DNA here is from genome assembly GCA_963277665.1 of Viscum album. Lineage (NCBI taxonomy): Eukaryota > Viridiplantae > Streptophyta > Magnoliopsida > Santalales > Viscaceae > Viscum > Viscum album. The sequence goes on from OY728122.1 coordinate 607,667,094, forward strand.
GGGGATTCTGCACCCATTGGACTAGAGAAGGTATGACCTACCACAGAGAAGGCACATATCATCCAGGAGTGGATGAGGACTGCACAGAGCATGAAAATTTCTTATGATGATTGGATAGAGAGACCTCAAGAGTTCAATGATGGTGAAAATGTCATTCTACGGGGCTAATCTCGATGAGGTTTGTGGAAATTTGGTTGGGGTAGCTAGTTATCTCTGACGTTCATCAAACCTTTTCAGGTCATAAGTAGAGTAAGTGAGGTGGCTTACCACCTAGCTCTTCCCCCTCAGTTGCACCAGGTACATGACGTTTTCCATGTATCTTAGCTAAAAAGATAACTACATGATCCATCACACATCATTGACTGAGGCGAGCTGGACATCGATGATAGGGCGACGTTTTCGGAGGTTCTAGTGGAGATTGAGGATCAAAATGAGCGGTTCATTCATGGGGGGCTGATACCTCTGGTGCATGTTCGATGGTAGCACGAGAACCACCAGAATATCACATGGGGTTGAGAGGCTCAGATTCATGCTCACTACTCCCACATGTTTCCATAATTTTTGTTATGTCTTTTAGGGATGAAAATCCCGGAGTTGGGGAGAATGTAAAGACCCAAAAAATATCATGTAATGTTTTTAAATTATATGGAAATATTATCTGTCTATGAAAATTTATGGTGGGTGATTTTGGGGCCTACCGTTCCAGAATGAATTTTTTAACATTTATTTCATGTACATTCAGTAAACTCACAAGCGTCATTTTGTAACATTTTAACAGGTTCTCAAAATTAAAATATGAGGACACTGATGAACTCGCAATAATAATATGAACATAATGAGACCATCATCTTGACAGAAGTAGGTAGAATTTGGAGTTTTGTTTTTCGGATTTTTTTGGGAGAGTTAAAATAATAAAAAAAATAAAACAACAACTTTTATTTTGTTTTCCCGAAACCTCCATTTTGAATATTTGCTATTGGGGACCACCCGAACACCGATTTATTGTCATTTAAACCTTGGAATTATTCCAATTAATGTGCCAACTATAATTTAATTAATATTCCAACTTTAATTGAATTAATAATCCAATCTCCATTACATGTAGGCTCCTAACTTATTTGTTGAGAATCATTGGAAATGGGAGAGCTTGGGGAGAGCCTTTTGATGATAATACTCAAACGAAGAACCAACCACAACAATGAACATGTATCTGATGCCTGAGCCCGTATAAGAAGAATTTTACGAGAACAACGAATGCTGACTTCCCCTTCATAGATTGCTTCTTCTTCCACATGACTCAGCCAACGAAAATCAAGTTATGAAATCGTTTATAATCTCATCGTGGTTTTTCGTTGATTCATCTAAATTGAACCTCCTGCTACCAACTAAGCGTATAGGGTGCATGCCAATCAAAAATGGTCTGATCCCTTTGAAATCCTTATTTACATGTCCTCCGCGGGCGGTATCCGTTATACTGGCTGACTATGATGATGGCGGTTACACAATTGCGCCACCGAAGGAGGCCACGATACGATGGTCACGACAGAGGAACATGGTTGTTGGCCCCCGACCGACTGCGTAAATGCAGGGCGGCACAAGCCCATGGTGCCAGTGGAGGAGGTGGCTGCAGCTTGTTGGCCACAACAACGCACCAAGGCTTCTGGAAATCGGCTGACCGCGGGAGGTTATCATTAAAGATGCAATGCTGGTAGGAGGACCAGCGAATAATCTAGCTGGTTGCATAACCACCTAGTGGGACTGCTCCGACAGGTCTCCTATTCCAACCTGGCAGCATACCTAGCTAATGGGCCCATTGGAACTTTCAGGATAGTGGTGTGTGTGGGGGGGGGGGGGGGGTTCTCCCCACAGGTGTCAACTAGGGAGGACCTCGCCAAGACAGACCATGCAGGTGTGCGGGTCACCCCAAAGCTAGTCGGGCCTCCCCTTCCCAGGCTATTCCAGACCATAGCCCTTCCCATCTGGGCCGACCGCAAACTGGGTTGGTCCTGGTTGGACCAACTGGGTCGGAAGGGAATCAGTCCCTTCCAGACCTAGATATGACTTTTTTTCATATCATGAGAATCAGGAATCCGTTTGATGAACTGTCTGCGACATTGCTATCCATGGACTAATAAGATCCTTTTGGTATACTCCACAATGTTTTTCGATAATGTTGGAGTACAACTAGGTTGGAACGAACCTGAATCCAACCGGGACCTCGGATCAGAAATGCTAATAACTTACAGACCAGGCATCCGATTGACAAATCATCTATTACGATGGGTCCCGTTATGACATGGCATATTGTTGGGATACTTCTTCATGAAAATTCATGGCAGTTAATGTATCAATTGATGGTATGAGGAGCATAACCACCAGTAATCAATCATGTTTAGTGAAATAACCTTGTGGAGGTTTATACTTGATGAATTTTATGATACTGTGTGGGTCAGCTCTCTAGGATCCTATGTGGTTCAGCGCAAATAGATCCAGTGTGGGTCAGTGCTTAGTGATCCTGTGTGGGTCCGCACATACCGATCCTGTGTGCATCAGCTCTTTTTGATCCATTGTGGGTCAGTGCAAATCGATCCGTTGTGGGTCTTCTCCATATCTTGTGTGGGTCATCATTAGATCATGTGTGGGTCAGAGTGGGTTAGTTACCTATCGATACTGTGTGGGTCAGTGGGAGTTTGTTACCTATAAATTCATTGTGGGTCAGAGGGGGTTAGTTACCTATCAATTTTGTGTGGGTCATAAGCACTGCTACCAAACAGAATAAGATGATCTAGCCTGATGACTATTCATCTGTTCTTATGTACTTAAGTTATACATAGTCTGAGTTGGGACTTCAAATGTTAGTTTGTTACCATTGTGCAACTCCTACCTTTGTGGTGTTACATTTGTGGTACTTCAACCTTTGTGGTGTTACCATTGTGGTATTCTTCCCACTGGTGTGAGCTGAGTCTTCTACCTTCGTGGTGTAAGTTGTATGGTAATTCTACCTTAGCGATGTTACCTTTGGGATATTCTTCCCTTTAGTGTGAGCTATGTCTTCTACCATTGTGGTGTTACTTTTGAGGTACTTCAACCTTCATTTTTTAAAATGTTTGGTACTTATTCCGTTGTGGAGTTACCTGTGTGGTACTTCTACCTTCATGTTGTTACTTATGTGGTACTTCTACCTTTGTGGTCTTACCATTGGGGTATTCTTCCCTCTTGTGTGAGATGAGTATATCTTGATATATTAGTTATATGTATGGTGATATACATAAGTAAAGTGGATGTCTATTTAATTCTTCCTTCAGGTGATTCCTTTGTTGAAGTCTAGGAGACCTACAAGGGTCTCAGGGTCCCTAATGCGTTTCGTTTTACTTACCCCTGCACTGGATACGCCTGTACCTTACTATTTCTTGTGAAAATGATGGATAATGCTAATCAATGTTGAGGGTACCAGACTAGAGGCTGACCATAGTTGGACATTATATAATATGATCCGTAGGGATGACTGTTCGAGAGTTGAACCTACCCTTCAGGTAGGATCCTTGGTGGGTGCTCATAGGAGTTGTTTCCGGTTTTACTAATACATTCCAGTAAGGATTGTTTTCTGGCCCATATACTTTTTGTACACACCCATTTTACTATACAGTTTACTTTTTTCTCATATCATGATGTTTTCTTGTTTGTGTCAGTTTACAAGTTATAAAGGAAATGCCTTCCCGATTTTAGGGATATTCCTTTCCGGTGCCAGTTGTCAGCCACTGGCCAATGGAAGGCGAGCAATGGGTAGTCATTGCACGGCCCCCGAGGGATGGGTCATGACAGTTTCTATCACTAAAAATTAATTTATATGAATAAGATTATCAAATATGAAATTAATATTTTTAAATTTATTATACTTTAATTTAATATGCTTTTTTGGATGTCTGGATTATATAATAGGATCTCCATAACATTTTAAATTTAAAAATGTTATTTTTTTGAAATTCCATATAGTGAAATTATATTATATTATCTATAAAATCTATGTATTCATCTCCAATTTTTATTCATTTATTACATGTCTAAATACAATAAAATCTCTATTTGGTAAAAAATTAGACCAAAATGACCACTGTTAATAGATCCAACCTTATCTCTTCATTATTTGTATCGAATTAGTATCTGAAATGATTCTATTATATTCGTATATATTTTGATATATATTTTTTATTACTTATTAAATCAATTATCAATTTACCTGTCAATATTATAAAATAGAATATTTATTTAATATTTTTAGTAATACATCACTCCACCACCATTGAATCTCTTTAAAAAAGAGTGGAAATGATCCTTGATTTTTAATTCTTTCAACATGAATTGCATTTCTCCCTTTTATAAATATTTCTAATTATGAATCTTCCTCTCCTAGTATTCATGATTATAAATAGTTATATCTTTTCCCTATTTTAATTTCCTATTTTAATATAAATCAAATCAATAGAAAATTGAATTTGATGGATTTTTCAAATAAATTTTATACATCTCATAAAAAATATATTTTAATCTATGGTAGAATATATAAATTTTTGAAATAATTAATTGAATTTTTTTACTGATACAATCTACAATGATTATTTAGAAGTCTCATCATCGTATTATTAATATTAATTAAAGAAACATATATCCTCTATATAGGATAATCATGTTGTGAGGGAATTATATATATTTTCTTTTTTGTGGTACATATATGTATGGTTAATTGTTATGTGATTTGGGGGGGAGGTAATTACATATACTTTAAATGAATTTTATAAATTATTATCCCATAAAGTGTATAAGAATTGGGATTAATCTGTAACACCTATAATACTCATTCCAATATGAGGTGGGTGGTCCCATAACTGTTCAACCCACAATACAATGGGTAAAGAATTATACCTTATTTGTAGTGTTTTCCATGATTGGGAAGAAAGAGAATTCAATTATAGTTATATGCTATCTTTTTTATTATTTTCTTGGTATTGTTATATGATAAAAAGTAAATTTTTTATATGTTTAGGTATATGAAATATTATTATTTATATTTTATGATTAAAAGGATCATGATTATTTACTCTTGTTTCAACACATTTGTTTCACATGTATTATGTTATATCAAAATTAATTTTAATTTAACTATGACTTACGATATATGATTTATTGGGAATGATTTTTTTGATAAAGAACAATCAATTTATCATACCTACATATTTATATTAAACTCACTCATGAACATTGATTGTATTTTATAATGTTTTCCCATAGAATAAATTAAAAACAATATTTTTATATTCTAGGTCCCCATGTTATAATGGTTAATTATTTTTACGATATATCTAAATGATATAATATGAGAATACTATTTTTGTGATATATTAAAGACGTTATAAAATAAGTGTGTTATGTGTCTAATAGTAAAATAAAATAAACATACATGTTTTGGGGTGTTATTTATTGTGATATGTAATGACGAAATATGAAAGGATATATACAATATGTATTTTGGGATTTGGTCACCACAATTTTAACAACCCGTTTAATAATTGAAATAGTAATGGGATCGTGATGTGGATTTTGATGTGGATACATTTGATGAATGAATAAAAAATATGATAAATATGTGTGATGAACTACTGTGGATGGTTTGTGGTTTCCTTAAATTTCAAATCCTTTATATTTGGAACACTAAAATTCCCTTATAAATTCATGATTATAAAAATAAACATTATTTTTTAGACTAATAAAAAAGATAATGTAGTGGTTAATGATTTTTTGATTAATGGATCCAAATTATAAGTATTAGTTTAATAATTCATGATTATTCGGATGTAATCATTTGAGGCCAAAAAAATTATTGCGATGTTCAAAAATATTTTTAAAATTTCAACAATATATTAACAAATTTAGAAAGAGTTTTTGTTTAATTTTTTAATAATATAGTTTAAAATCATTAGATATAGTTCAAAAAAATAGAGTAATTCGAGAATTTTATTTAATACGTCTTTTTGGGAATCTCAATTTTTTATGTTGTAATATTCATTCTCAGAGTATGAAAAATAATATATTTGTAAATTTGGATTTTACATTACTAAATGAGAAACTATCATCAAATGATAACCTCAGTGATTTTTTATTCATAAATGAAATGGATATAATACAGGATATGTGGGAAAAGATTAATAAAATTTGTCATGTAATATGTTTTCAACTAAATAATAAATAATCATATATTTTCATTCAATGAATAAAACATATTACTATATCTGATGAAAATTTAATTATCATTTCAATATTATTTCACAAAAAATAGGAAAATTAAAATGTTATTTAAATTATTTACCCAAAAGTTAAATTATATAAATTTATACCATTGGAATTTAATAAAATTTTATCCTAGTAAATAATTTATGTTGTAATTATTTTCTTCACATTTTTTATATTACATTGTTAGAAGACAAAATCCCCAATTGGTAAAAAAAATAATTATAATTACACAATATAAATTCGATATGATATATCCCCCATTATATTTAACATTGATGATTCATTTGAATTTTAATTCTATTCAAAAGGTTAAAGCATGTGTCCCCATAAATTATATATCCTTGTACCACATATAGAATTATTTTCTCATAAAATTTCATTAGTAAAAAATATAATTTTCAAACCAATTATATATTTGGTCTGTTATAATATTTTCATTTTTAATTTGATTATATATTTCATTTGATGACTCATTGAGACAAAAATATCAAACAGAATCCACTATTAGTTACACCATGATATTTTTAGTATATTTTCCACATTATCAAATTTTATTTGTTTGATAACATTACTTACACCAAAAACTAATATCATAGGAGAAATTTTATTAAATTAAAATATATAATGACTTTATTTTTGCATTAAAAGGATTCATAATTGAGACATTAATAATTAATATGTTCTAAATGAATAAAATCTATTTTATATGTAAAATATATATTTGTCATAAAATATTTTTTATAACCACAATGTGTTTTTTGATTGATAGTTTTTATTAATTATTATTGATAAATTAATCTATGAAAATTATTATATAATATTATATATAGTTAATTAAAGTACCATTAATTATGTTTATTAATAATAGAATGATAATAAATTCATTTTATAATTCAAAAAATGGATTTTTTTAAAAAAAATTGGTTTTATTGCATATTATGTTGGGGTATTATAATAAATATATTACCATTATTTCAATAATATATTAAATAATGGAAATATATTTGTTAATCATAATTTCAAAAATATCTTAGATTTATGTTTTTTGATTTTTTTTTTGAAAACATTGATTTGTTTTTGAATAATGAAAATGGCGTTTTTTGCAAAACAATCATATCATTACATTATATTTTGTAATTTAAATGGATAATTATATTTTCTTATTATTTAATAATGTTTCAAATTAACCAAATTTAAAAAAATAATCAAATTAATTTATTAGGAATCATCATTTTATTTTATTTTGCAATGATTTCATTTGTATGAATAAACACACTTAAAAATATATTAAATTTTTTTTGGACACTTATTCTAAAATTAATTACATCCAGTTATACAAATAAATTCATTAAAAATGTATTTTATATTTAAAATATATATTTTAGAGTTTTTAATTTATTTAATTGGATTTTTTCGACAGTATGTATAGTAACGGTGTAATTGTTTTTAACCATAGTAAAATGTAAAAATTGTTTAATTAAGGTTCAACTATTATGATATGTAGAAATAATTTTATTTTATTCATAATCAAAGATTTTGCATGGAATATTATATCCATATAAAATAATTTTAATTTTATCATTGGAAATTGACCAATGATTAAGGAACATATAATATTAAAAAAGTATGAATAATCGTAATTGGGTTACCCAGCTTAATTTTAAAAGAAAACATATTATTCTCGAAAATAAACACTACCTGAGCCCATTATCTTGAAAAACACACACCCAATCACCCCACCCATCATCAAAATCACGATCTATAGTATTTCTTCTAACATAAATTCAATTTTATACGGTGTAATGTAAATAATGTTCTTCAAATAAGTGGAATAACTCTAAAACAATTTATTTGCAATTTATTTCAAATTGTAAATATGTAAAACATATCATAACCTCACTAGGTTAATAATATTAGTTTCTATATTATACAATAATGTTATTATATTTATGTCACACCACTTTTTCTTCTCAATTTCCATTCTATAGGAAATGAAAAAATTGCTCATGTATACGTGTGCACTACCACCATCCAGAATACGTGTGTTTCATTTTTCAAAATTGTCTCTTATTAATCATCATATATATTAATTTAATTAATATATATATATCTGTGTGTGTGTGTGTGTGTGTGAATTTTTACCATGATTTTTGTTTTATAGATATAATAAATAATTTACCAGTGTACCCTTCCATCTATTGGAATATGAAACCACCAATAGTGCGTACTTTTGGACTAACATATCCATTATGATATGTGATTCCTTATTAATTTATCCTTTAATAGTATGTAATAAGTGTAGATATCATGAATATATATGAAATTTATAACATAATTATTATTCTATTATGGCCAATTATTATTTTACATTTTTTTATTCATTCCATCGATAAGTGGTAAAATCACTTATGTATTTTTTATGGACTACTATCTCTATAACGTGATGTAATTAATTTTTCATCCCCAAACTATATATCACATTACAAAAGACTATATAATGAATAAATATTATATATATTTATTAATAATTCTTTTAGATATTATGAAACCCTACATAAAGATTAGGTAAAAATAATTTCTTATTTAAACATTCCTAGAAAATAGAGTAGTTTTCAATTTAATATTGCTATTAAAAAAAATTATAATAATAGTTTAATTGGAAATTATTATGGAATTATATATTTTATGTTTTATTTTAATATTGTTTTTAAAAATTTTATAATAAATCTATATTTATCATATTGTAGGTTTTCATTTATATGATGAAATACGGGACCTAAGGAAAGGATTCTTCGTCATGATGTTGTTTAGTTGAGAAATGATTTTTTATGCAAATATTTTTTCTAAATGGGGTATGTACTACCATATTGAAATATAATTACATAATGATATATATATATATATATATTCATGTAATTAAATATTTAATTTGAATATATCTATTTCATGGATATTATGACTCAAATGTTTTAAAAGTGGTATGTGTTTTGTTAAAATCTCATTTAGTTTCAGTGGTAGGCACTATATCTATATAAATGGAATCATTATAATGGTGGAGGGAACTGTAGCTACAAATTTGTTGGGAACAGTTGAGGTGTTTGTACTATACCAGGTAATTTAGCAATCATGGAACTATATAATCATTATTCATAAAATGGGCCTTGGGCCAAAATTTTGGTCATACGGGCCATTTAATTGGATAAATGACCACTAGGACTTCGGAAAAAATATATGTATTGTAATAATGTGGTAGATTGGGTGGGTTATCCCTTGGGGGGATATGACCTACTTTTTAGGCTTGGGTGTGTGCAGTGTGTGTGTTTGATGTAATTATATCTCCAATAACCGAATATATATATACTGATCATTTTCCTTTAAACACTTTATTCTAATTGGTTTTTTTGGTATTTCTATGAATTGGTACCATTTTTATCTATTCAATTGAAAAAATGATAAAGAAATTTGTTTTAATAAAGGATAAACGTATTTATCCTCTTTGGTCAGTGAACTCTTTCATCTATGTCCATGTTCATCAAATTATATTATGAATGTTTTTATCAATACGTGTAATTTTCTAAAAAAAATATATTTTTTTTCTAAATGTAACATTACTAAAAATATTTAAAATACTTTCTCATAAAACATTTCAAAACAAGTTATTTTTACATTATTTACTAATTTCTGAGAAGAATCATTGTTTTTATGTTTATCAAAGTCCCAAATATTCATTCCCTCATGGATTTTTTTTTAATTTTAATATTATTTTATATGGTTTTCTATTTATGTTAAAATGAATATTTTTTCTTAATATTCTATGATTTATTAGATTTAAAAGCATGTGAATCAAAGTAAACATTACCCAGATTTCTAATAAAAATCATAATACATATTGAAAAATATTTTTTAGCAAGGTATATATCATATATTGATTGTTATGATTCATTAATTATGTGATCATTTGATACCATCCAAATTTTCTTCTCTAGGTGGATTATGATGAATAAATTTGAGGTATTTTTCTATTGGTACCACTACTTTTACATGGGTTAATTTTTATATTATGAAATAATTAATGTCTTCATGACACAATAAACATAATTTATTGAGATAGATTATTATTAGGTGATGTTGAAATTTGTAGGAAAACATTTTCTTTTCCATGGTTTATTCTATGATGAAATGATGAATGTTTTTATGTTATTATGGGACACACAAGTACTGTTTTAATTATTTAAAAAGTGCGAATTATATCATATATATCATGAATTATTTATGTAAATAATTATATTTGATTAGATAATATGAACTTGAATGGGGAAGGAAGCCAGCATAGAAGAGGACTCTAAAAACTATAATAGTATTTTATGTGAACCCTGGCCAATGAAATGAGGGAATATGGAGAAATTCCAATCCACTATGAGACACCGTACACTATTATATAACTGGTATTGACCCTTGATTATTTAATAGATTTTTAATTATTTTGTTAATTCCTACAATTTATGTTTTATTATTATGATGTATTCACAGGGATCATGATTTATTATTGATTATTATACATTATTATGACTAATGTCTTCTATTATAACCCATTATTTATCATCATTTACTAATTTGATTTCTTTTATGTAAGTTGTGACCATGTTATCATACTTTTATACTCATCAGAAACACAAATATGATCATCGATTAATATATCACATGACTTTCCTTATAGAGCACTTATTCTCACCCTTTTAAGTGTTCATATTCCATAGGTTATAATAAATGGATTTAGGAAGGGTATTCATAATAAGGGTTTCATTTGAGAATGAAATTACAGAATATAAATATGGCAATACATGAAATAATTTCAATATGTATATAGTCTTTAAATGCAGAAACCAATATTAATTATGGGTGTGTATTAATAGGATACTTATGGAATATTCATCTCAAATGATGTAATCTTTTTTTTAATATTTTGGGTCAATTAGGTTTGTATTAGAGTTGTGTTTAGTGATTTTGAATATAATTAACAGGAATAATTTGTGAAATCACATGGATAGGTTTATGTATTTGATAACATATTAAATTTTCAGTGTGGTAGATATTATGTGGTTTGAATATAATGGAACATCAATCTTGATATGAAAATTTTAATAGAACATATGGAATAAAGGGACTAAGGGATAATTAACCTAAAATTGATTGTTTATAATTAACATGATATTCAACCGGTGCGTGATAAATAGGCATTAAAATTTACTAAATTTGGAATTCCTAAAGGATATTCATTTTTTAATTTACATTTTATATTTGAACCATTATGGATAATGAGAGGATATAATTAACTTCAAAATATGATTATCTAAACGTAATGTAAGATGAACCGTAATTGTAATAGAGTTAAGAGATGTTTTTATAATTTATGACAAATTGGGAATACTTTTATAATGATTCCATACACTGATTAATGACGTTTGGTGGTTACACTAAATTTTTTTGTATGGTATTAATGATTAAATAATTAATTTTATCTATTGATAAGTATAAGGAACCAGACTTATACATTTCATAATCCATATTGTTATCTAAAGAAATAATTATCTTATATTAAAGGATTATTATAGTTTATTGTTTTATAGAATTATTCCATAACTATTAAATAAATAAAAATTATTTCATTAAGTGGAATCATTCACTTAGTACTTATTTTACACAAAATTATACTTGTGTGATATATCATATTTTTTATTCATGACATTTCTCCCCTATTTATTCCATGACTTTATCCTTTTCTCTATACAGTAATATAACCATGTAATTTTTTTAACATGGAGTGAGAAAAAAAATCTCAGTAAGGGTTACTTATAAATAATTTATGAAAACTATTTCTTTATATTTACATAAAAAATATTTGTAATTTTATCAATGCTAAACATTGGACTAAATTAAACATTTTATTTCCCATTAAATATGTTTTTTTTCCCAATAACATCAACAAACACTTGATAAGAAATACCATTTTTAAAAAAGATGTCTTGAAGGTTATTTTTTTAGCATAAAAATTTATGAATGGTTTTTAAAAATATTACACATCTCATCCTAATGATGTGTCATAATAATTAAACATAATTTCATGAGTTACCACATTGAATGATAAATTAAATATAATGGTATAAAAATGTCATGGAATAATTAGAAATGTGGTAGTATCATAGAACACTAAATAGGAATAAGTTAGATATTACTTACAAGTCAACATCATATTGTGGACGAATTATCATTGTATATTAGGTTTACTCCCTAATCCCATGAATATCATCTCATTAACTAAAATATTTACCAAATGAATTGGAGATAAATCTTACAGTACCCATCATAAAATGATTATGATTATCTGTGACATAAAATGGAATCTATTATGATGCATAATAATAATAGTTACCCATGGATTGAAATCCATTTCATTATGTTGTTCATATCATAATCATTTGAAAGACTAAAATGAATCCATTTTAGCAATGAATATAAGGTTTCTATTACACCATCAATGAATGTGAGAATAACCTATAAATATATATGAATGACATATAAACATAATATTGAAGAATTTAAAAAATATAATAATATAGAGAATGTGATATAGAGAGATAAATGTGATATACTTAAGAAAATATTTGTATAGAGGGATTCCATACTCCAATAAGTAATACATTTTTAAATATCAAAGTATCCATTTAATTTAAAGCACATTTTTATATTACATATGAGAAAGTTAAAGAATTGTTTTCTTTGAATATAATAAGGATTCCAATAAATGATGTAAAATATCATATTATGTTATTCATATTGCAAAAAATTATTTCCATTAAACTGGTTAAAATATTATATTTTATTTAATTTGTTTGAAGAATAAGAAAAGGTTCCATTACAAATATTTATAAATATACCTTTTGGAAAAAATTGAAATAAAGTAAAAATTGATAAGGAATATCTAATATAGTAAATTTATTTTGATATAAAATTATATAAATAAATAATTATAATAATATAGACATAAAATTAAAATATTTATAAAATAAATATCTAAAATAAATAAAACAGGGTCTTAATGTAATGTTTCTAAGATTTTAAAAAATAAAAAAATTTATGTTTAAGTCATTATAAAAAATATTAAATAGTGTCAAAAATAACTTATGGAGACATTTTTTGAATAAAAAAAATTTATAAAACATTTATAAAAAAAGGACATGTAGGAAAAATGATTTTTATCGCAATCCAAAAAAGATGCCTTTTAAAGAGATCCCCTTATATGAAGTCTGAATAATCCCATATATTTTTTATCTGCATGAATAATAATCTCATGTCAATTTTTTTAAAACTTATGTACCTTTTGATGTTTATTATTCTTGTAATTTTATTTTTTAACATGATATATACAATTAAATAATCAATTTATTTACATCGAATATTATGATGATATTAAACATGTATGTCCAAAATGACTCTTTTTTCATGAGTATGGTAAAATAAGTAATTATTTCTACATATTCAGAGTAATAAAAAATATATTACTATAGTTTTTATACAAAAATTATACATTTAAGAGTAATCATGATATTTTTTTATGAAAAATAAAATGTTTTACAAACAATGAGACAATATGTTGTACATATGTATGAGTAAAGATTACATTTTTATTTGATCCATATGGGAAGAATGTAATTATTTTTTTATACTTATAAAATGATTATAATATAAAAAAAATATTTTTTTAAATATTCTTATATACGTCATCCTAGTAATGTGATTATGAAAAAGTGTCACATCACTTCTGCGAGGCCTTAGTATAGACATATATCCAAATGACTTTACTATTTATCTGTGACTGAAACGAAAAAAATAGAATATATTAAAATTATAATGATTTATATATATATATATATTTCATAAATTTAAAATATATACATTTAATGAATCATTATAACTAACCAATAGAGGGAAACTTGAAAACAAATTACCTCATTTTGCAAGGTGATATTCTTCTATAGAGGTGAAAATTTGTTTCAAATACCATTTGACGGAAGTTGATATGGATGTATGTTATTAAACTATAAAATTAATATCTCCGTATATGGGATATTATTACATTGTTAAATCAACATGTTTTATTAATATTTTACAGACATTCAAGAAGAAATAACAAAACATTCTTACTTAAAATGATATCTCTTATTTAGACAACCTCTCCAAGTTAGTACCAAAAGACATACCTAGAGGGATTTACAAAAAACCAAGGACTCCATGAAATATTAAGGTGATTAATGAAGGTATTTTTTCTGTTATTTTCTAAAAATAAAATAGAGTGTGAAGAAGATTGTATAGGAGGATCCCCATAATAATTGAGAAGGAGTTTCATTTTTGAAAATACCCAAATGTATTCAAAAATGTGAGACCACTCTCTCAAAATTTTCTCGCAAAAATTATAAATAAATAAATGGAGATAAGTTAAGTTTCTTCCTTTTATAAAACATAAAAAATTAACTCATTTTTAACCCCTTATACACTTACAACTAAGGTTACTCATTTTTACCATTAGTTTTCATCGTAGTTACTAGTTTTTTTTTACCTTGATAAATTTTTCTTAATAAATAAAATTAAAATAGTAATTATTAGTTTTTTATACAATTTTTAATAAATATTAAATATTTTATATCAAATAAATTATCCTTTTCTTGTAGAAAATTAATTCAAAAACTATTACTTGTAATGCGGAAACCATATTTTAGTCATAATTGTGGTATCAACTATTTCTGTCTGAAAGGGTTAAGAATTTTATCCTAAATAGATAAAAGACTCATAAAAATCATTTATAATTTTTTCAAACATATACCAAAAAACTTTATGAATATATTTTTTTTGAAATTGAAATTATTTATTAGAACAATAATTTTTAAAAAATATGTTTAATATGAATTTATACACTATTCATTTACGTTTACATTAAAAACATTATAACAAATATGAAATTAGAATATAAAACATAAAAATATAACTTATATATTATATTTTACTAAAAACAATTTGTACAAAAATATTGAATTAAAATAATTTTACTTTTCATATTTTTTATGTCATTAAATTTTATTAATTTTAACTTATAAATTAACCAAAAAAATTGCATAAGACATTATGGTAAATATTACCTTAGAGAAAATAAAAAAAAATTAACATGATAAAAAATAAAATTTCATTAATTTTTTAGAATTAACATTGTGTTTTTAATACTTTAATAAAATATGTCATTTTTTAAAAGGAAGATAGTGACATTTTTTTCTTTCCATCACATAAAGAATAATTAAGGTTACAATCATGGAAATATTGATTCAAAATGCCATATATTTATATCATTGGATTAGCTTGGCTTAAATATACCAAGAATATAAAATAATTCAAGTTTTATTTTTAATTTTTGACCTTACATGTACTTTTAAGACATAATCGACCAATTTTACCTTTACCTTAGAGAAAAATAATTACTAAGATTACTATTTTAAATGAATAAAAATAAAAGGTTATTATTATAAAAATATAGACCCAATGATTCCAAATATGGAATCTATATCCAAAATAAATAAAAACATAAGTGGATGAATGTAATGTTATAATAAATCCTCAAAATGAAAGGACCAATGATTTTTATAGATGACTACATATTAACTCTATGTCTAAAAATCATCATTATATTAAATTAAATTAATATAAATATATTTTTTATATTTTATATTATTATAAATATTTTCTCATTAGGGGACATTTAGATTAAATATATGGACAATCATTATGCATTTGGAAATAGTATTTATGATAATGTGTTTTTAAATAAAAAATAACAATATAAAAAAATAACGAAAATTGATGTTGAAAATGAAATCAACTATATTATTATAAATAAAATGTATTATTTGTCACATTATGTATAAATTAAAAATATAATGGGACATTTAAATTATACTATTTAATGGAAATAAAACATGGTATTAAAAAACCTTTAATTTTCAAAATTCCCTAAAATATTTATCAGTTCATAAAATTACAAAAATTTCAACTTAATTTTATTTTAATAAGACGATTAAAAAAATTATTTATATATCTTATATAAAAATTATATAATTTATATAAAATATTTATTGTATTTTTTTCTCTAGAAATAATAGTATATTTTGAATTTTTTTTTATTAATATGAGGCTTTATTGAAAATTTAGTGAATAATTATTAATAATTTTCCATTACAACTATTTTTATTTGAATCAATATATATATTTCATAAATAATTTAATACTATTGATACCCACCAATTTAATATTTTCGTAATATTAATAATATTTTAATAAAATTATTTCTGGTTTCATTTACTCCTAGTGATGCATGTCTTATACACTATCGATCATAGTTTTGGTTTCAAAATCATCTGATATTACATTATCCACAACCACATAAAAAAATTTATTCATATAAAAAATGATAATGAAAACAAATATAAATGTTTTCATAAATGGAAATAATATTATTTAAATCTGACATCATTAAAAGAGTTAATAAAACATCTTCTTGAACAGAATGAAATAAAAATACAATGGCCATCACATAACTAGGTTCTTAAATAGTATAATATTTTTGAGAAGTGTGGATATGGATATGGATAAAATTTATAGTGACCAAATAATCATTGAGAGTGATATAAATCATTTATCCTAAGAATTTTAATAGTCATGAGAAACTAAATGACTACAAAAACCTAAATCAAAGTGATGTGAAAAATAATATCAATTAATAATAAATGAAGGTAATAGGTTGATATTTTAATTTCAAGATCTCTTCTAGAGGTTTTAGGAATTAATTTCAATTATTATTATAAAAATAAGGAAAATATACATACTTGATATATAGAATAACATCTTGTAATCAATTTCCACCACAATATTGCACATAGCTCCAAACAATAAGTATGCCATATAAATTTTTTTATTCATAATGACCTAATATAATATTATAGTGAATTAAATTATCCAAAATGGAAAAACATATCGTCCAAATATTTTTATAGACTATCCAACCCACATGTGGTAATCATGACATAATTATCAAAGTGAATAAAATAACACATGATGACATACATCATTAATAACTGATTCCTAAAAATAACACTAAAAGATAAAAATTGATCATTAAATAAATAAATAATCATCAAATTATTAATAATATTCCTATCTAAAATTGAAACCCAAATATAAAAATTATTTTATTACATATTATTCCAAGATAAATTTAAAATTTATAATTAAAAAACATCATCCAGTCTAAATGTATCATTCCAAAAATGTGAATTATATAATCCTAAAATCCTTAAAATATCATAATAATTTTCATAAACTACCTAATTTACCATAAAACCAAATTAAAATAATATATCATTCAAAAATATAATTCCAACATAGTTATAAATACAAATCCCCTTCAATTAAAAAATCAAAAGGTATTTCAATGAACATGAACTTATGATTAAACATAAACTCAAAACCAATAATAGTATCCCTAACAATTGTGTAAAACTCAAACGAAAAAACATAATCTCCAATATATATCTAATTGTTTTTGTTATGAAATATAAGGACCTAGCCTTAAAGAATCCATAATGTTTTCTTATGTAAAAAAATTATTTATATAAATATAGAGATTTTACTATGTAGAGTTTTATCAAATTAATCTATCACCCTTACGCTAATAAATATTACATCATGAAATGGAATCTTACCCTTAGTATACTTATTTCTAAAAAACAATAAATTTATAATACTATATGTTTTTTCAGTGAACTAACATCACAATTTTCACATTGACCACATCCTTTTCCCTACCCATAAATATAACCTTATTAAAAACATTTGAATATGTGAGATGAGAATAAAAATCATGTTACGAGATATATAAAAATAATTAATGAAGCATATTAGTTCTTGAATACTCAAATAAGATGTTACTTTTTTTCAAAATTTATCTTTTATATAAAAGAAAAAAAATTATCACCAACGAATGAAGTTTATCATATTAATGAATTTTATAAAACTAAATTAAAATATTTATTATTTTAAAAAAACTTATTGAGGATAATATTTAATAAAAAATTAACATATTAAAAATTCTCAATTAATGTTATAGATTTCATCCTTGTGAAGATAAATAATGATTAATTTAAAAATAATCTTATAATAAATCACATTGGATCATAACCCAAATAAAATTTCTCCCAATACAATAGAATCATAGTATATATAGAGGAGCCAAAAAAAAATTATAAATAATAATTGAATGATAACTACAAAGAAAACACCAAATTATTATAAGGCATGTATTATCCAAAAAAAGAAATGTAGAAAATTCTATTGGTATATATGGGAGAAATATATATAGAATTTATATTTATTCCATATCATTAATGAGATAGACAAAAATAAGAATAGAGTTAAAAAAAGTTATATCCCAATTGAATGTGTGGTTTAGAGAGACCCCTTACATCTTTAAGAAAAACCCATCCAGATATGAAAATATAAATTCCATTTAAAACCCTTTATGAAAATAAATTCAAAAAGGGATGCAAGGGTTTTCATATATGATAACAAGATTGTTTTAAAGGATACAAAATAGAAAATAATGGTTATGGTGACATGAAAAATTTATATCCCTATATACGTTAAATAAAATAATTCAATTTGATTATTTTTTTTAATATCATAAAATCATTTCATATAAAATACATAAAAATATCCATACATAAAACATTTTAATTAAAGTAAAAATAAAAAAAAATTTCTTTATAAATATTTTTTTCTCAAAATAAATATTTACAAGAAATTATTTTAAAAATATAAATAAGTTAGAAAAGTATTTTTATAATAAATCTATAAAATAATTAAAAATAGTGTTTTAAAATAAATATCCATTTATTTGTAACCATTAAATCTATTTTTGAAACAAATGTTGTAAGGAAAGTTTAATTTTGTGAAAAATTGAATTTGAAAATTATTATTTCCTTTAAAAAAATATCATGAAACATTTTATAAAATACGATGATCGATGGAAAAGGAGTTGTATGGTAATAATTAAATGATAATAATTTATAAAAGAGTACCCTTAACATGAGTCTATGTCATCATTGAAATTATTCATCTCCCTGAATAAATAACTTGTGTTAATTATTTAATAAATTAATGAAATTTTCTATTATCCCTTATATTTTACATAATAACATATTAAACAATAATAATTTTTCATTTTTGATAATATTTGATGACTTCGTTATGTTCGACTTATCTGTCAATAATGAAATTTGTAGGTTAACTTGGTCAAATTTGTACTTATTTCATATACATCAGAATAAAAATAATTATATAATATTGATGTTCATACAAAAAATAATATTTTAAATTCTATATATTTAGATGTTATTGAAAAGTAGACTATATTAGAATCATAGAGATTGTACTTCATATATAGGCTTCAGTAATGATTCCATATTTGAATGATAAATATAGAAAAAATGTAAGTATTACATTATTATTATTTAATTATCATAATATCATATATAAAATATTTATACATTAATTATTAGTATATTTAGTACATGTGGTGTGGTAATTAAAAATGAGTCACATCTCTTCATGGATGAGGAAATCCAGTATCACACACAAACAATGTTATCATTTTTTAGTGAATTAAATTTTTAGAAATTATAATATATATTAATAATGAATAATAAAAAATATTTCATTAATATAATATGTATATATTAAATCCATCATTTTATCTATCCCTAAGTGGTGAGGATAGAAAATGACATCGATCTGCTCATGATGTTGTAGTATGTCAGACACATGAACAATTATTCAGTATCTAGTTTTATGGAAGATAAGACTTATGATGTATATGTCTTTAAAATCATAATAACTCAATACATTATAGATATAGATTTAGATATGTCTATATGGATGAATAGTATTTTATTTAGGTAGAAGAAGAAATTAAATAAAATGATCTGTTTATGAATAATTCATTTTCATCATACAAAATTATTTGGATTTCTCTATGACCAACAAAAAGGGGGATTCAAAAAAAAACAATAACTATAGTATATAGTAGTGAGATTAATGAATACATTTTGAGTCTATAATGATTAAATAGAAATGGTTTTGAAATGAAAAAATGGTAGGATTGGAGGTGGTCCTTTTTAGGGGAGAAGGAGAGACTTCATTTTAATAGCAAAAACTATTCAATAATTGGAAGCCGATCTCAATGATAGTGCACAAATGTTAATAAATAATTATTTTAGAGGGGATATGTGGTTTATCAAAAACTTCACCTTAAGAAATAATCATGTTTTAAATATGTTTTTACACTTACCGATATTGTTACTCACGTTTTCCATTTTAATTTTCAAATGTAACATGTTTTTTACCTAGATTACGTATACCTAAATTAAATAAAATCAGAATTAGTATATAATTTGGACTCAAGGATTATAATTGTCCAATAAAATTTATCAAATATAATTTTTATGTTTGTAAAAATAAAACATTACATAATATCATGTATGAATGCTATTTTTTTTAAACTCAATTGTGGTAACGACCATTTCAAAATTAAATTGCTATTAATGTAAGAATAAATGAAAAAAGATAAAAAATGGATAATAATTTTATAAAATTAATTTTTTTTTCTAAATATATATTTTTTATATATTTTATTGGCTTTAATAAAACATTATTTATTTTAAAGTATCATTAATATCAATTATGACAAAAAAATCTGATTTGACTTTAAAAACATCATGAAAAAGACGTAATTAAAATATATACATTTCAAACATCCAAAAAAATATTTTTATATAATAAATTTTGGACCCCAATAATTAATAAAAAAATTATATCATTGAATATTTTTAAAATCATTTATTTCATTTTACTTATAAATGAAAAAATATTTTTTGGATACTTTATATAAATTTAAGGGAATTAATTAGTTAATAAAAATTTTAAATATATTACCATTAAAATAATAATTATTATTAATAATTATAAAAAATAATATGTTATTTTATCTCCCTCAAAAAATATAATAGATATTGATATTAAAAAAGTGTCAATTTTGGCATTTCATCGCATAACACATTATAAGGGTACAATCATGGTAAAATGAAAAATGGTAATATATTCAAAATATCTATGATTATATACAAAATATAATCATCCAATAAAATTTTTAAAGGGATAGGGTTACATTGTAGTCCTTTACATGTAATTTTTACCAATAATTAAATCATTTTACATTGAAAATTTTAAAAAATATTTAGTACAGTTACTATTCATGAATATTAAAAATAAAAGGTTCAATTTTACCAAACATGGAACAATTTATTCAATATACAGAATTAAATATTCCATGATTCAAAACACATAAGTTTCTGAATTTAATTTTATATTAAATCAGAAAGACATGAAGACATATTATTTTCCAGAAAAAACAATTTTCAAGCAATATATGATCATATATTATCTATATGAATAAAAATCATAATTATGTAAATTTAAATTTACATAAATAGGTATATAATTTATAAATTTAATTTAAACTTATCTTTATTATAGTATATTGTAAATAATATAAACGGATTGACATTATGGGATTAATATTAGTTTTCAAAAAACACTAATATAAGAATAATAATAATCATTAAAAAACATGTAAATATTTTTTTAAATAAAATAAATTAAAATATTAATATTAAATTTATTAATATGTCACATTAATTCCAAATCCAAAATATTATAGGACTTATAAATTATACGATTTAATGGAATAAAATGAAGGAATTTGTGAAATCATTAATTTGCACTATTTACTAAAAACTCTATAATTTCATAAAAATTATAAAATTAAACCATAATATAATTGATATAATACGACATAAAAAATAATATTTTTTCAATAAAACACATTCTTATAATTTTCATAAATCATTTATAAAATTTTCTCAAAAATAGAAAATATTTTTTTAAAGAAACGATGTTTTGTACATTTAAATTAATTTACTAAATCTTATGTGATTATTTGTTAATCATTTATTGATAAATTTATATTTAGTATAGTATATATATATATATATATATATATATTTCATAATGAAATAAATACTATTCAAACCCCCAATTTAATTTCGTGGTTATAATGGTAATATTTCTATAATTGTATTCCATTTTTTTTAATTATATTGTTTCCCATAATTTTAGAAATCGAACATAGTTTTATTTTTAATATTACAATTCTATAAAATACGTATTATAATATATTTTATAGAACAAAATAATCTTACTCATAAAAATTCCTTTACATTAAGAATTTTTTCTTGTAATTTTAATTCAAATCTTCATTTATCAGATGATGTGTTAAAACAATGATATTATAGTGGTATTATCATCATATATTAAGACTATAGCTCCTCTCCAATATAATTTTATGTGAATATTCTTCTCGTAAATATTTTTATTCTCCATCATGTGGAATGAAATTTTATTTTCAGAATGTATTGAATTTATTTATATGGATACCATTTCAATTGTCAAAAAATGGAAGTCACAATTTATATTTTTAATCAACATCTGATTGTATTTTTGTACTAGATTCAATAAGAACTCATAATTGAAATTACTAATATAACATGGGTCATACTGTCTATTCAGGATGGATAATTTACTCAAGTGGATGCACAGAAACACACAGTGTAATATATTCATATTGATTGAGAATATTCTAATCTATTTTATGAATATTTTTTTTTCTTCCATATTGTCCTCATATTTCCTTCAAGGAAGTGATTATGAGCCCACCTCTCCCCTACCAGGAAGGGGTATCATCAGTGAACTCGAGACTCTTCGTTCGTGGGAAATAGATGCCCCATCCTTGCGGTTTTGGCGGCATATTCTATAGAGGTGGAACAAAACATTCAGTAGACACAGGTTTCTCACTTTGACGCTGATAAACCTCTGTTCTCACTGTTTGTGGACTTCGTCAATCGTTGGGGTCTCAATTTTCCGACGAAAGTGTCCATATTTGATCAGAAGGCATTCTATATTGACTTGGCCTCTAGGGTGGATTTGTTAAAGATTGGAGCAGGATCCCTCGTTGGGTGGGTTGATGGAGTTTTTGTCTCTACGCTTGGTCAATGGATGCCCACTCAGAGAGGGAGACCCCTCTTGTGGCAGTCTGGATGTCCATCACTGGGCTTCCTCTTCCTCTGATGTATGAATACTTTCTAAAGGTGATTGGGGACTCTCTAGGGTCTTTTTTGTGTGCGGCTGTTCGAACATCTCGTATGGAGGAATCGTAGGTTGCTCAGATTTGTGTTGAACTGGACTCTTCTCATCAAATTATATATCATATCATTCTCATTATCGAAGGGATGAAGGACTGCCACCAGGATCTTTTCTACCCAGTTTATCCTTACTTTTTCTTGTTCTTTAAAATCGCAGGGAATTCTCTTCAGGTTTGTCGCATGGTCTGGGGGAACGGTCCAATTGAGCATTCTTTTGCTCGGGATCCTTCTTCGTTTACAGCTAAGTTCGTTGATCAGGGTAAAGGGGTGGTATTCTACCCTCCTACTTGTTCTTCAGAGGGTCCATCCTCCATGTCCAAGGCTTTAGTACCTTTTTGCATGGATCTGTTATGTTTTTCCCAAGGAGAGGTTGACAGTGCGGTGGATCCTCCTATATGTTATGCTCCACAACAACATCTTCAGTTCCTGTAGGAGAGATCCGAGAGTATCCTCCTGTTTCAGCATCTCTGAAATCCCTCCATTGGACCTGAGGCCTGATGTGTGGGGAGGGAATCCTTTGTCCTTGGCCAGTGTGCATCAACTCACCTCACCATCTTCTCCACAACTTTTCCATGATTCTTCTCTGTTTCATGTATCAGAAGATGTGATATCCCCTCCCTCCCTGCCTCCAAGATCTCCGATGTTCTCTCCCGTGGTCCAGGCTCCTGTGTCTGAGACCAAGGCAGCAGCGGCTGACAGCATCACAGTTTCTTCAGGGGATTCTCTCAGATACTGTCAATGTGAAATCCGCTCTCCTTCATCTTCCAACAGAATCAGGATAAATGGCATATGCACTCACTCTAAGTCAAAATATGGTGCTTCATCTTTCCCTTAGAAGATTCTTCAATCCAAGGGTCAGGTGTCTGGGGCCAAAGCCAAATGAAAAAGTCTCAATGTCCTGGATTTTAATCTGGACTGCCCGAGGGCTTGGGGTGAGGGCCAAATATGAATTTATTGTTAATGAATTTTCTAATCACTCAGTTTATATGGTGGTAGTTACAGAACCATAACAAGTTTGAGGTATAATAGTTGAGTTTTCACAAAGGTTTAATGTACATGGTTTATTTCATGGGAACCATCCCAACTCTCACATCTGGCTCTTCTAGATGTCAAACATTTCAGTGGATTTATTGAATGTGATTGTACAATACCTCTCCACATGAATAATGGTAAGATACCAATGTTTTTATTTATCTTTTATTTATGAAAAGTGCAATTCCCAATAGAGAGAGGTCCTTTGGAGATACCTTGAAGGCCTTCACAATGATAAAACTCTCTTGATTGTTGGAGGTGATTTCAAAATAGTTTCATCTCTATAGGATAAAAAATATGAGGGGAATTCCCAAGGTTTTCCAGACAGTACTTCGTTTCTTTTTTGGCTAGATCTGGGATGATGGATATTGGCTTTGACCGAGATCATTACACCTAGTGCAATAACCAAAGTGGTGGAAGACACACTTGGTGTCAGCACGATCGGTGCTTGAGGAACCAGGTAGCTCTGTCTCTCTTTTCGGATGATAATGTTTCCCATTTAGTTTGTTTCTTGTCAAATAATTCATTATTGCATCTTTGTCAGGGATCTAGTACTAATACATGCGAGTTCACCTAGTTTTCAAGCTCATGGATGGATGATCTAGGCTTCCATGATGTATTCATGTGTGCATGGGACTGGCCGCAATCAGGGAACCCATGGATATCTTTTCACAATAAGTTGAGGAGGCTGAAAAATCTGCATCGTGGGTGGAGGAAGTTGGTTCCTACTCATGACCCGGAGATGAAGGTGATTAGTAAGAATGGTTAACTCTTAGAGGCCATCCTGGAACAAAGATGGGATGATTCCTTATTTCTTGGCCTTGAGACTAAGAAGGATCTCATTATTGATCACCTTTTAATGTAGTAGAGGTTGGCGAGAGTGGGGGAAAGGGTTAAGTGGATTCTTGAGGGGGACCGAAATACAGGTTTCTTTCATTCTTACATCAAATAATGGAATTGGCCTCATAGGACCAATATTTTGAGAGGATATGGATCATACACCAATGATCGGGATGTTGTGGGGAATCTAGCCAATGAAATTGTTAGAGATATTCTTGCAGGTACTAATTCTTATATGACAAATGATTATCCAAGTGAGGATACAGAGCTTTATGAGGACATTCCTATTTGTGTTTATATGGCCATCGATGAGGGGTTGATGAGGTCTCCTTAAAAGGATGAAGTGAGAGAGGCGGTGTGGCCTTTAAACTCTGTTAGTTCTCTAGGGCCAGACGAGATACTTGGTTCATTTTACAGGGCTTCATGTGATACTTCCAATGGGTAATTGGTGAGAGATGTGCAGGACTTCGTTCAAGGTGTTCATCTTCGGTGCATAGTCAGTGCGACAAAGGTGGTTATGATTCTGAATGTAACCAACCCCTATATTTCTTATCAGTATAGGACGATCAACATGTGAATCATTCCTTATAAGGTACTTATGAGTATTTTCAACAAAAGGATTGTAGTGCACTTAATTGGCTGGTTAGCAGCAGAGCAACATGGGTTTATTAAAGGGTGGTCAATTCAGGGTGCTATCAGAGGGGTACATGAGATGATAAGTGGGATTAATAATAAGGATTTTGGGAATAACCTATATATCAAGCTTGACATGAGTAAGGCCTTTGATGGAATGGAGTTTGATTTCATTCAAAATGTGTTAACTTGCATTGGTTTCTCAAATTGGTCTCGTGATCTACTCTTCCACTTCTTTTAATTGATGTGGATCTCCACTTCTGTAATGGGTAAACATTTTGGCTTCCTCAGGGAATATAGAGGTTTGAGGCAGGGGGACCCTATTTCTCCCACTGTTTTCTTTTTATCACAAAATGTGCTAAACAATTTTATAAAGAGGGGCCTACACATGGGGAGAATCCTTACTTTTCAGGATATACATATGTTTTAGGGAATTTCACACATAATATTTATAAACGATACCATTTAATTTATCAATTGTAGTAATAGATCAGTGAGTGGGATGAATGGGGATCTTAGGGAATACTGTAAATGGAGTGGTCAGGTTGTGAATGGGGGGAAACTTGTTTCCTCTGCAAGGGCCCTCATGACCAGAAGGGTTGCATCTCTAGAATATAGTTTATAGATGAGGTGAGGATATTTCCTAATGGATTATCTTGGTGCACTGGTGAGTCTATACTCCCTTCATGTTCATCACTTTGAAATGCTCTTGTGCAAGATTATGTGTCACATTCTCAATTAGAAAAACTAGTTCCTCTCATTTGGAGGGAGCATCACATTGGTTAATAGTGTTCTAGTTTTCATTACCATGAACCTCATTTCCACTATTAATTTTCTAAAAATGTGATAGAAAATTTGGAATGATTAATGATCTCCTTCATTTGGGATATCCAGATAGAGAGTAAGCACCACTGGCCCTCAGGGATTCATTTGGAAAGACCTATGTAAGAAGGGGGCATAAAATTGAGGAGTGTATCCTCTACCAAAAATGATATGCATGCTATGCTAGAATGGGAGGAAATGGAGGGCAGAACTCTATAGGGCCAGCTCATGCAAGATAAATATGGCTTCAATATTGCAGTGTATAGGTTTCGGTCGTCGAGATCACAGAAGTCGATTAATCTTTACTCAGAGTATCATCTTCCTCATGTGTGATGCTGGTGGGTAGATGGGATGTGAGTTTCTGGAATCAAGACTAGAGAGGAGGGACTCTCTGGTTTCCCAGCCGCCCAGTACTGGACATGACTCTCATTGAAGCTAGTCCACACCCTGATTTCATCCATGCCATTCTCAATTGGGATCAGGTCCTTTCTTTTAGGGATATCGTTCCATGTGAGGACCCCGACCGACTCATTTTCATGGGAGCAAAATCGGGCGAGTTTTATATGAACGATTTTGGCTGTGTAAGGCGGCACCCCAGTGCTAGAAATCTGTGGGGGTATCGATGTGGTGTAAGGGGATCTCTACTAAATTTAATTTTGTGCTCTGGAGAGTCCAGCATAATTCCATTCCCATTGATGACAATATAAAGCGCATTGGTATAAATTTGGTTTCTATATGTTGGTGTTGTGAAAATGCTCAACAAGAAACAATGGAGAAATTATTTTTCAATAGTGATTTGGCTCAATGGATTTGGAAAAGCACATGGATAGCTCTTCAGATGGAATGCTTCTGGTGGATGCCATGATGAGGTTCTAAACCGTTGGTTTGATGGTGCAGTTGGGCATGGTCTAGATAGGTAAATCCATGGAATCATTCTTATGGTGGGTTTATGGATTATTTGGAAGTAAATGAATGATGCAAGGAACAAGAACTCCTTTGATACCCTTGTATACGTCAATTTCTTAATGAGGAATGAAGTGCTTGATTTAGATAATCTATGCCCTGGTTTTCTATATTGCTCTATCATTAATTGATTTTAACATAGGTGTAGGCTTCCAATAGGAGAGGATGTGTATTGTTCCTTGGGTACGTTGGTATCCCACATGTGCTGTTTTCAAACTCAATCTGGACGGGTCTCTCTATAGATGAGATGAGAGGTTGTGGTGTTATTAGAGATCAGTGGGGGTCTGTTGTGGTGGCCTTTTCCATTTTAAGGTTGAGGTGAGGATCTGCAGACCGAGGCATTGGCTATGGCCACAGGGCTCGAGATTTGTGATCAAATGAGTATAGTTTTGAGGATGGTGGAGACATATTCCTTGATTCCATTTAATGCTTTATCAGGATGTCTACGTATCCCTTGTAGCAAAGCTTATATTATCCGTAAGTGCAGGCAGATCATGGAAACCAACATCACTAAGATGAAACATTGTAAGAAGAGTCAAAAACCCTCTACGGTATCTTTTAGTGTACAGTAATGAAAATATGATATATAAATAATCTCAAATAAACAAAAATACTAGGAAATATTTTAAATTAAAACAATTTTTCATTATATAATTTTTTGTTAAAACAATTAATGTATATCAGAACATTTAAATTATATCATTCCAAATGATTTCGTTTATTACTTTATAACATGGAACTATGAATAAATAAGAATGATCACAATCCTCCCCATTGTGACCCCATGATAACTAATAAATATTTTCTTTTTGGGGTAAATAGTTTGGATATGTTGATTATAACCAACAATAATTTTTATAGAAAAATATGTTACACTGCTAATTTTATTTGACACTATGATGCTATATTTTTGATGTTTTTTAATCAACATGTTGTTGATCCCATAATAATTCTTTAGTTTCATCTTCAAAATCCTATTTTCCTAGAGATTGTGAATATCATCATACACAAAATATATTATTATCATGAGTATTTAAATATTTAATATTTTTATAATAACAATAATTTAAAAACTAAGACTATATTTGAGAAGGAAAACATTCATTATCTATTATAAGCTTGATTAAATCCTTAAATCAATCATCATTGTTTCTCTAAAATGATTTCCATTCAACCATTTTGAGAAAAAATGGTTATTTTTATTTAAGAATAGAATTACCCAACTATGGTAGGTGATATGTGAAGAATTAATCAAATGTATATATATATAGACAGTAGCCATCCTCCTCAACTTCATCTCCCAAATACTTATTATTTCATTTTGGTACCTGATACTCTTCCATAATATATTGTGGACATAATCATATGTTTCGAGAACTACTATAACCAAACTTCATTCCATACAAGGTAATTGTTATCATTTTGGATGATTACTAATTTGAGTGGTTTAATGAATATTGAAGAGATTTTAGATGAGTATTAAGATGAAATATTAAATAATAACTTTGGGGGAGATGACACTTGCAAGGATTAATTTTGTTTCTCAAAATATATTAATTTATCAAATCCTAATTTAAAATTTCAAAAATCATCTCAAAGAGAAATATATCACTAATAGTACAATGTGAACATAACCTCATCCCAACTTATCTACATCAACTCTAATATATGATAATAGTCATTTTCCCTCACCATTGTCTCTAATATGACAGCTCTATATTCACTTCTGAACATGTAAAGGTTGTGGGTGTAAAAATTAATAATTAAATTTAAAAAGGGATCCTATAATATTAATTTAGTATATATGATTATAGGTTGAATGTAGTACCCCTCAATATAAACAAGAGAGTTTGTTCATTATATAATTTATAATAAAAAAGTACAAAAAATATGTCACATCTTCAACACAATACCCCTTGATAATTTACTAACATTTCTATAGTATCTCCCATTCTAACAATCCATTCATATTCATCACAGAAAACCTAAAACAGAATATATTTTAAAAATATGTATATTCCATGTTTTGTCTAAATATAGTAATTTTCAATAATAACATAATTCAATTTGAATTATGGCCTATAACTTATTAAATTTAGAAAATGAATTAATGACCATTAAAATCCTAATTGAAATAAATTTGAATTCCGATAATGTATAATATTTTTTATTCCCTAATCTAATAATTTTTCTAAATCACAATTGTTATCCCTAAAAATATCTTAATTTATAGCTTCCATTATCTTTTTAGTAATTTTTTTTCACTATATTTTATGTCATTGGAGAAAAATAATTTTGATGATGATATATTTAGATTTTGATTCTCCAAAGACGATAATTCTTGGGAAAATTTTCCTTAAAAATCCTCAGATAAATGAAAATATATAGGAACCACTATAAATGTTTATCATTTAATGATATAGGAGAAATATTTATTTATTTATTATTCTATAAATCATTGGAAACATTAATAATACAATATTAATTAATTGAAAATAAAAAAACCATTCTATTAAAATTTATGAAGATGAATTTCTCAATAGATATACATATATATTAATAATTGATTTTATACTCCTAAATATTTTTTAATCATCATGTGATTACCATATTGTGGAAAAAATATTCAGAAAATTACAATACACACTCTCTAAATGGTAATAACAAATAATATACAAAAAAATTTAGAAAATCACCATTAGTTGTAACATCGGATGGAGATGCATTTCACAGTGTTCTCGTATGAAGATAGAATTAGTTTAGAGAATATGGGAAGTGTTGTGTATGTACATGTATATGCAAGAGGGATATGTGATATAGTGTTATTCATTGTTTTGATCATCAGAAAAGAAGAAAACTGTGGTACCCAATAAATCAAACAATAAGAGAGGATTAGGAGAAAATAAAATACCATGGATTATGGATATAACCCGTCTAAGAGAACATATAGGTCTAGCACTGGTAGTAGGGGAGTTCGATGGGACATTGAGAATCATCAATAAATGAGTCATGGTTATGATAATTTTAAAAAGATCAAGGAAAGGTTTATCATCACATTAAAAATATTTAAAATAAAGAAACCGTTTATAAGAATTAAATTGGTAAGTACTGATAAATGGAATCATTATCCACAATTTTATAGTGCTTAAAAATGGACCATTATCAGCACTAAAACATTAGAGATAATGATTTTTTTATAAATATAATTATAAAAAAAAATTATGTAAATTTTTTAACATTTATATATTTTTATCATAAATATTTTATTATCTAAATTATTAATTATTAAATTATAATTTCCTTAATACTTTTTAAAACAAATTAAACAATTATAATTGTATAAATATAATATATATACATTTACACATACATTAATAAATATTTATCTATAATTATAAATTTATTTATATAATTATATATAAAAAATAAATAAATATTATAATAAATACTATACATATAATAATTTTAGTAAATTTATTATTTAAATATTTTTATTCCATTATATATATTTATATGATTATATATAATATATATATATATATATATAAACATATTAATTATATAAACATATTAATAATAAGCCACTATATATTTAAAAATAATAATCATACTTTTATAATTATCAAAATATATATTTATTTTTTTAAAATCATATTAATAATAGTTTTTTTAAAATAATATACATACGTAAATAGGCACACACACACACGGACATAGCCCCCCAGGGTGGAGCTTATAGGTAGCTTCCCCAGTGGGTTATTGTGAGGACTCGAGTTTGAGTATCGCTGAGTAAATCCCTACTATGTACATTGTTTTCTTTTATTTGTAATGTTTCCTCTTTCCCCAATAAAACCAACCCACAATCATCAATTTATTTATATATAATAAATATAAATATAAATATATTATATTGATTTTCTAATAAAATTTTATTTAATTTAAAAATTATGTATATTTATATAACTATAAATATTTAATTATATAAACACATTATAAAAATTATGATTTATTTATTTATAATAATTATATATATATATTAATATAGTAAATATAAATTTAAAAATATATTTGTTTATAAATATTTATTTAGAAATATTTTTATAACATTTTAAATTAATATATAATATTCAATATATTAATTTCAACAAGGTGTTATATTTTATAACTGAATGTATCATGTTATAATAAAATTCTAAAATATAATAAAATTTGAATAAATTACATAAATAATAGGTGTATGTTTCTATATAATATTTCTAGATATTCATAAATATTTGTGATTCTGCATTGAATATTAAAATGAATTAATAAGTTTAATATATGTTAAATAATTGTAACACACATTTGATATATGTTAAATTGAAATATCATATAATATATATAATGAATAATACATTAATATATTTTTAGATATTAATTTTTTTTTCATTTTTGTTAAAGTTATATTTAATATATATTATTTAATTCTATTTAATATATATATATATATATCATATTTGATTTTACGGATATTAGCTTCATTAAAAATAATTTAATATCATCATGATTTATTTTTTTTAATTTAATTTTTCAATTATTGACATTTTTCATTTTAAATTTTTTATTTATTTAAAATTATACAGAATATATATATATATATATTTAATATATATTATTTATTTTTATTTATAATCTATATCAATGTCTAATAAAGTTATTCATTTTCATCAATAATTATTTAATTAATAAAATGATTTAAATTTTTCATAATTTAAACTTTTTTAATTTTTATTTTTATTATTTCATTAAATTCATTTTACATTTCTATACATTTAATATATATTAGTCACTAAAATATAAATTTAATTTTTATGAATATTCTATATATTAATTTTTTACTATAAATAATTAATTATTATAATTCATAATATATATTTTTTAACAAAATTATCTGTTTATTTATTTCATTTAATTCATGGCCTTTATCAGTGCTGAATAAGTGCTGATAGACTCTACCTATTATCAATGGTAAAAAATAAATCTTCGATGAACGGTACCCTTAATCAGTGATAAAAAAATTGGTGATAAGGGGTAATTTTTATGAAGGCCTTATGATCGTGTAGATTTATGATACCTCTTATTAGTGCTAAAAAAGTTATACAAAAGTTAAAAATTTCACTTATTTTTTAGCATTGATAATGGCTGGTACATTTAAATGTATGTTTTTTTGTATTGTCACAATATCAAACAAAAATAATTATGGGGAAATATATAGATATAATATCACATAATCCTTAAATTATCAAACTCAGGATGAAAATAAGTACTTTGGAAACATCCCATTCCATCAATTTAATACTAAAATAAAATAGTCAAAAATTCTAGTATTGGACTATCAAATAGATAAAAGGTATAAAATAAACTAACCACGAGGAATCCTAAATATGATATAATTAATTCCATTCTTATGGTAATCCTATATGTACAGAATTGGTAAAAATATTCTAGTTGTTCTTTTACCCATAAACATCTAATGGTGTCACTATGTCTTTAATTAAATTGAAATCCTAATAACCTATGGTATATGGTCCTATGGGATAACTTAAAATATTTAATATTATTTCATTTATTTCATTAAATCTAATTCAATATTATAAAATATAAACCATAACATCAATTGAATTTAGACTACTTCCATAAATTTAAATTCACTTTCTGTTCTATATTCATGTAATGAATATCATGACTTTTGGAAATTCATAATGGGATTATAGATTGGTAACCAATTTCCTAGGTTACCATTTCCTTTATGTTTTTGTAACAAACATTCATGTTAAAAAATTTAAAATTATGTAGTAAAAATAAAAGGTAATGTGACATATTATAGACACATTTGATCAAATATTTAATAGGTGAATAGAATAAGGATGTTTTATTGTGAAAAATTATTCAATGTGATCCATTTTTTAATCACAAGTTATTATAAAACACATCAAAAACTTAATTTTTTTTTAAAAAAATTTAAATTTATAAGTATCATAGTTAGATATTTATCAAACCATTATGAATTTCATATAAGGTCACAATATTCCACCTCAAAAACTCATCTATCACATCACTATTGAATCACTCTCTTAAACATATTTTAATGGTAGTTCTATGATTCATAGATTATGTATGTTTATTATAAATTGTGTAATTTTATTATTTAATTTTATTATTATGATTTAATTATAATTTATCTTTTCAAATAAACAAACAGATCATATTTAAATCATGTTTGGTCTCCAAAATTATAATTTTCCAAAATATTAGTTTATGATTAGTAACAAAATAATGATTCTTGTTATACCCTTAATTATCGCTGAGTGATGTAATGAATATATTAGGACTAAATGTGTTATAAATAGTGTTTTATAATGGAATAACCAACACACATACCATGGTCTATTTTAAAACAATTATAAAGACATATTTGGAATAACCAGGTGAAACCTGAATAAAAATGATTTAGAACATGGTCAAAGGAGATAAATTTTTTCTCAAAATTAACCATCTGAAAAAACAATAAACCAAATAACATCTTTTTATAAATATTTATATGAAAAAAAATTATTTCAATATTATAAAATATATTGGAATTCTTCTTTAATTTTAGGAAAATATATGTGCATTTGTTTGCAGGAATAACCTGAGAAAAAATCATATATTCGATCTTACTTACAATAATTTAAATGTAGTTTCCATTTTCAAACACTAAAAAGTAGACCACTAATTTATTAAAAAAATGTATTACCAAATTATATGATATTTAACCAAATATGTTTATAAATCCAAAAAAACCAATTTATTAATCATTTATAATTATAAAAAAATAATGTACATCTAAGTCATAATAATCTTTAGTGAATAACCAAAATATTTCAACAGTGAAATAAAATTATCATGATTAATACATACCATAATTAACATCAACCAATAAAAATATGTTTAACACACACTAAATCCACATGAGATTCCATCATATAAAAGAAGGGGAATCCCTAAGATTTAGTATAAATTCTGCCTTACTATAGTGGAATTAAATATTGAATCCCTATCCATGTTAGCGAAAATTATAAAAATTAGCTAAAAGTGTGAAGATATGGTGATTGGGAGAGTTATAAACATGATTTATATTTATAAAATCTCTTATAACATCCTTTAATCATGGAAAATTTTTATGGTGAAAAAGCGGTTAAGGGGGATCCCTCGAGGAATTCAATTGGGGATAGTAAGAAAGTGGTTCAAATGAAGTACAAGTGGGGTTAAGAAATTGTAATAAATAGTCAAAATTATCTATAATATAAAAAACTAATTAGAAAACTCGATTATGTATCTATTATATACCCACACGGTGCTATATTTAAAGACCTATAATGTATGGTTTTTTCCAATGCCACCACATATTCTATGCCTCTAACCACTTATAATCCTTGGATTGTTTCTTTCCCTCCCCTTTTACACCCACCTTATTGATCACCATAAACATCCTTATATCCATGATTATTCAATAATATAACATGATAAAAGAATCCTAAAACACCAAAATTTAATACTGAATTCTCAAATGAAAATTCATCCCCAAACTAGAATGGATGATTCAAATGAACTAGCACTTTGACAATGAAAAAGTCAGACTAAAGATCATAAATAACATATCCAGAGGATGGATCATCATAGATCCTAATTCTACCTCATGATAAAATAAATGACCTTTTTAAAAAATAATTTTTCTAATTATTTTCAAATCACTTTCATTAAATAATAAATTTTAAAAAGTGATTACTTATTCATACACACCATACCAGTGCCTTTACATTTCCACTCTATATACATAACATACTAATATATTTTCAATTATCATTGAATTATTACATCACTAGTTTCCTATATAATATATAACCTTTTATACTTATAAAAAAATCATTCATCAAATTCCATCGGAATTTATGTCAAATTTTTATGATTTCAATCGTTTATAATTTATACTAAATGGTATAATATTTTGATGTGATAATGATAAATAATTATTTATTCTTATTTTCCTTTTAATAACATGACGTTACAATATATTTTTAAATTTAGTAGTAATGTATTATTTTGAAATTCTATAGTATTATTTAATTTATGTTATATTATTAAATAATACCATATTAAAATAATTCACTATTTATCTAGAGTTTGGCATTTCATTTATAGAATGTTATTTAAAAATTGAGAGTTATTAATATATATTTAATTTCTAAAATTTTGGGGGTTTTTGGTGAAGATTGGTCCTATATATCACACATTATTAAATGATACATTTAATAATTTGTCATAATAATCTGTTTTTTTATTATTACCTATTTAAACTAATTTAAAACATTTAATAAAAAATTACGATTATAAAATATCATTATGTATAATAAAAAACTTATAATAGATTGATATGATTTTGATCCTATAAAAAATGATCTCTTGATCAATATCATACTTTTTTTAGACCACGAGGTCATTTCATTAGTTTTAATCATTTTATGGATATTTATAAAACATAAAAGTTTTTTTAAATTTCAATAATATTTATTGAGCATTTATATCATATAACATGAAATATTTATGTGTACATTTTCAAATAGTTGATGTTTTATTAATATATTGCAATTTTAATTTTTCATTACAATCAAATATTATTACACTGTTATGACAATATGATGTGGGTTTAATGAAATGTGCACTTTTAATATTAAATATGAATTTTTTATGATTTTAACCATAATTCTAGTTTGGATGATGTATATTTTTCACTTATTGGTACCTCTAAATTAGAGATAAATTTTCAATATTTTCTAAATAATGAGAATATTTTATTACACTTCATCAATTTAATGAAGTTTTTATAATTTTAAAATTTATTATTAATCTCTTTATACCATATTATATCATATTGTTGTTTATGTTCTTCACATCATTCACAAATGAAGACCAAATAATTTATTTATTTTTTATTTAAAATAATTAACTTTTTCCTTTATATCATTCGATATAGTTTTAAGGGATTCAATGCTTTTACTAATAGAAAACCAACTTATATCAATTTTAATGAATAAGAAATTAATTTTATTTATAGGTATTCAATAAAAATAAAAAATTATTCAATGATTTTTTCCCTAATGTTTAAAAATAACCCTAGATTGTGTACATTATTTTGATCTATTGGGATATTTTAATACAAATTAAAAAAGTAAAAAATTAATCATTTTGGTAAAATGACACATTTATTTCTTTAAATTTTTATTCTAAATATAATAAATTAATCAATTATCATTTCATATATTTAATTGATTCAATTATCACTTTCTTAAATTCAATAATTTTGAATATTTTTATGAAACTATTAATGCATTTAATTATAACGAAAACATTGGTTCATTAAAAGAATATCATAAATTTTGTTGTTATGAGAATTTTTCAAATGCTTTATATATTATTTAATGACCATTACTCAAAATTAACCCAATAAGTAGATCAGATTTTATCTATTTTTATTATTTGATTCATGTTTCTGAAAGCCAAAAAATATATAATATCTTCCAAAAATATTATTTACATAAACAACTAATCTTATATTTAATATAAAAAATACATGAAATTTAATCACAGAAGAAAAAAATTACATAACTGATTAAAAACACAATAATGAGATACATGGGAACATTCTGACTCAATTTATGATACCAACTTAATAATAAAAATAAATATTTCTTAATCAAACTATTTATTAGTACATGCGTCAATATTATATAAAAAATTATATATTTATAAGTGGTTAATAATTAATGTATATTATTTTATATATATATATAAATAGATATTTCATATAAATACCTATACAAATATGGTAGCATACTTTAAGTTAATAAAATCAATCAATCATTTATTAGCATAGTATCATAATCGTAGTAATTAATTAATTTCATATATTGAATGATCATCATAAAGTATTTGAATTTTTCATATAATAATTTTTAAATAGTGAATTATTATTATATATACCTTAATAAGTATCAATGATAGAAACTATATAGTTCTCATATTCAGTACGTATCTTCATTCCCTCTTGTAATTAATATATATGCACACCCATATCATTGAAAAAATGTTATAATAAAAATCATAAACTATATAATATAATATCTATAAATGTTTTTTTGAAGATAATTTAATATTTTTTACAAAAGGACATCATATGTAAATTTGTTATTGGATATCCATTTATTGGTTGAATTTAATTAATTATTAAATCAAATTTATTGATATAAATGATAATTAGTGATCCTAAAATAGAAAATTTTGAATGTAATTAATGTTAGGAAATTTCATTATATTTTTTGTGATCTGATAATTAAAAAAATTTAACATGTATATAAGGTAATAATAATTAACTAATCATTTAGAAGTAATAAAAAAAATAGATCATGTGGAATAATAATAAAAATCATTGCAATAAAATAATGGTAATGTATTACAAAAAAATCATTAGGACTCCCTCTTGGTAACACATATACAAATAAATGGTAAATAAAATTATATGACACTCATCTAAGACACAATAACCTTCTAAACATAGGTTTCTTTATACCCATTGAGAAACACAAGAATGACTCACTACAAATCCATTGATCTGACTTGACAAACAGATATAATGATTACACATGATCATAAAATCCTGTGGAGATTTTGATAATAAACTTAAAAGGGTGTCACCCAGAACCTAAAATACACAACATAAGTGTATTTGTACTTGTGGAAATTAAATATATTGATAAAAACTATTTATGAGTCATCCTGTAAAAATATGAAAGAAAAAAGAAAAACAATTCACACAGACACACATGCATTAGTTCATCGTTTTTTAACAAGGCCACCTTCATTCCCAACATAACCTGCTTTAGAACCATACTGAATTTTCCAACCGTATGAGTAAAAAAATTAATGCTGATACACCATGACATAGGATAGGGCCATCCAACTGACTATATTATGTTTTCTTTATCCTAAAAATGTTCAAAATTCATCACATGAATCTATCTTCTCATTTTTTGATAACAAGTATTTAAGAAAAAAAATTTATATAAATATACCGTGATTGAATAGTATCATTGATGGAATGAGGGAACATATTAAAAAAATCACATTAAAACCATCACATTGATAGATACCCACTAAATGAATTATAATATCTACTTTTCATCATCCCATGGATCAACAATATCATTGTTGGAAAGAAGCCACGTAATAATAAAAAGCTATAGACCATTGATTTGTAAACACAAAAATATCAAGGAAGACTACCACTATCTTATCTTGTTGAGGTAATATGATTTACCAAAAAAATAAACCATCAAATAATGGATATCCACTATGAAATAAAATGAAATTTGGATAAAAAAATTTCCATATTCTACAACATAACTATACAGCACAACACATCTTACTGTAGCCCATAGATAGTATCTCACATTACAACGTTTATTGTTTCTACAAATATGGAATACACATAGTCTCTATTATCGTTTTATATCCCATATCATCTATAACAATCAAAATTTATCACCCTGGGTAGACACCATAGCCCAAAATTTCACACTGACCCTATCCATAGTAGGTAGGGTCTATATAATATCTATAATACCTTTTGTACCTCATTTATAAGAACCTAGAAAAATTGGTAGATCCATACACAAGTTCGCCTCATGTATCGCCTAGAATACCACTCACCACAGAGTACAAATCCTTTCATCTTTTTGTTAGTAGATATTAAGATTCACATATGATAATACCATAATCTATAACACTTATCATGACTCCACAAGGCCTTTTTAATCAAGACTATAACCCTTTTACCTTGAATTCATATTTTATAGATAATTTGGAATATAACAATTTTATTCAATACATTTCAATGTTATGATTATTAAACAAACCCTAAATATCATTCCAAGGGGTTTATCAGTCATCAACCACCCCACATGATTCCATAAAGAATGGATGCACATGTGGAAACCCATTCAAGAAAGATACATATGATTTTTTATGATATGGACAAACTACCTCCTATTGTGCTTCTGTCATCCCTAAGCTCTATCAGACCACATCCAAGAACATAACACCATTGTTCTAACCCCACAATCCTTTCATATACTATCTCATGAAAAGAGAAAAAATAATGCACCCGATCCATTTTTCATCCCTTCAAGACCTAAAATATGTTAATATCTATTGAGCCTTATAATAGATGATATAATCACAAACTAAATAAATGGTATCGTATAGACAATCAAATGATCAGATTCAATATATTTATGACCCTTGCAATAGAATGTATATTTACCAATGATCAATGTAATTTTCGAAATAATGAGAGTATTATTATCATCTCCCACAGAAAAAAACCTGATCTCCAGGGACCATGTATAATCCCTTATTAAATCCAATAATTTTTCATGGACTACTCTCACCCACATAAGAACTCATACAAAAAAACTTACGATCTATCATAATTAACCCACCATTAATTGTTTCTCCATTATCATTGAATAATATCTGAAATTTGTGTCATTAACAACAATCATCCAATAATGTGCTCCAAACCATATAGATTCCATTAAACCACTTCCTGAGAACAAACCCAAATGAGTACCATAATCACATGCATGTCTCTTCTCCCAGGACACATTCGCCCCCACCATGTCAACAAATGACACCACTACTCCATAAAAATTTATGTTGTTAGCTATAATCAATTCAACTGTAACATGAAACTATGATATATTACCGATGTCATGCATCATAACCATGTTTCCTACCCTATTCATACTGAATCCCGGAGTCAATATGAAAAAATATGCATCACCATCACATTACCACAATATATATGCTCATGGATCGACCGAACACAAAATTTTCATTATTAATTAACATAAATAGAATTTTTTGATATGATACCCAATTGAGAAACATGAATAATTGGTTCACACTTATCAAAAAATCTATGAATATCCCCGAAAAAACACACAAAAACATTATATCCTGGTCTATGGTAGAGTTAGTTTTCATGAATCCTCTCATAGGATCTTGATCACAACCAACAATGATCATAACCAAACATAGTGCATTATTGGTCCCATGAAACATTATTTCAAAACCTCATTCATTATCCAATGTGTCAGTTCCATCTAACCCATTTTCACTAACCTAAACAATAAACCAAACTCTATATACATTATAGCCTCTTCTAATAAAAATTTCATATGTGTTACTCTACAAAATAGATTCATAAAATTAATTCATAGATTTATAATATTACCAAAATCAATATATTTATAATTTCAAAACATTCGAGCATCCTCACATTCTCTCTCTAGGTATTAGAATGTATAGCTTATGAAATATATGACTAGGAACCCAACCATTCCTTATCTCTGAAACCATCCTCAATAAAAAAGAACCAGCATTCTCTACACCTCCAACCCAATGAAAACCATAGATTTCTTCCACATAACCCATACATGGTTCTAGACATAGAAGGTACAATAAATTCCATGTCCATAGACCTATCATGTAGAACTTCACTCTTCATGACATCATGAGGGAATCAATACGAGAACAAACCCACTCATAGTATCTATAAATCACATTAATGAGGGGACTATATATCCATAAATTTAAAAATACCATCCACAAGATCATAAAGACCTTCCATCAAAATAAAATCATAAAATAACCAATATTCTTGTATATGGTATGTGAGACCAACATCACTAGTATAGTGTATGAACACATGGATATTACCAATAAGACTAGAGATAAAACAAAAAAAATAATCTCTCATAAAACATTTCATAGTAAATCATATGAGTCATAACTCCTCAAACCATGAATCTAAATCCCATAACCCTTAGGGACTAGTAATTTAATACAAATAGAGGTTTATGATACACTAGTCTGAGGGAAATAATAATATATGACACATTCCCACAACACAATATAAAATCCCTAAAAATAATGAAATAAAAAGAAATTATTTGGTAATATATTTACTCACCCAAAATGGATTCATGGAGTATAAGAATAATGGTCACATGAACTCTAGCACCTGCCCCCATAATAAAGAGGCTATTGTCTAAAGGTGAGGGCCTTGAATAATAAGGGGGAGATATTCCCTTGTATAAAAATATAAAACAATAGTGAAAAAAACATAACAATAAAAATATAATGGGGATATCATTATACATAAAATAAGAGTAAGCATTAATATATAACAAAATGGTGATTTCATAAAATTCATACATCTAGTCACCCACAATAATAATGACACATACAAATTAATAGTGAATAGAAAAACACCGAATCTATCCTACAACATGAGCATCATTTAAATCCTAATATCAGCATGCATACCAAGTGACAAAAACTGAATTACCTGTAGAAAATGTGATCTAACCTAAAAATAAAACATAACATATGCACATGAATCGAGATTTATGTGTGATGTTTGAGTGTAAACTGAGTAGGGATTCACAAAGATCTCATAAAATATAACATTATATATGTGTGTATTCATGTGTAAATATAATATATAAATACAAATTCTCATTGAGTAATCATGTAATTATTATTCCCCCACTACAAATAACAAATTACTCTCCCAGGTCAGATTATCGAGTGATAACCAGGCCACCAATCACACATCCCAAACTTTTTAATATCATATTAGATATCACATCATCGTAGTCTATAGGTTTTGTTCTGTACTCAATGAATCAGTGTATGGAGAAATAAACTAGTTATACAAGGAAATATAGAACATAATAAGTCTACCTATTCATTACATGAATTAACCATCTAATTAATGGATGGGGACCATATAATCTGAACATGTATCATACAAATATACCCAAACTACATAATCTCACTGATGGAATTCCACCATTAAATTTTAACAAACTAAAAATAAATAACCTATGTATCAACAATCTCATCACTGGATATACACTACGTAATCATATAAAGTACATATAAACATCATATGAACATACAATATCATTGGATATCCGCTATACTATTTAAACAATCTATAAATAATTTTCCCACTGAATTAAAAAACTTAGGATTTATTAGAATATCACTATTAGAACAAGAGACTATTTTTTAAATCATAAATCAACAATCCTAGGATGGATAGACAAAACATATTTAGAATAATTATTCACATTAACATGGTTATAACTGATCAGATTGCTTTATATAACTATATAAGCAATCATAGACCAAAGATATCATCTAAAACTATAAATGTCACTTTTCTCACAAATCATGGATTTTTTTGGGGATCTATATCATTCACTTGTCTCTTATCATTAATAATAACTT
This sequence comes from Viscum album, assembly GCA_963277665.1. Classification (NCBI taxonomy): domain Eukaryota; kingdom Viridiplantae; phylum Streptophyta; class Magnoliopsida; order Santalales; family Viscaceae; genus Viscum; species Viscum album. The sequence continues at coordinate 607,710,518 of OY728122.1, forward strand.
ATATATGTCCCCTGATGGGTACATCAAAACCCAAGGATAACCATGGAACAAGAATTTTCATGTGGGGCTGAGATAAAATCTATAATCCTGATGGAAGCCATATTCCATGTCCCTATCTAATCGATAAAGTCACCAATAGTTCTCATCTTATGTATGTATAGGGAGACCACTCATGAACGGGAATGAAAACACTAATGAAATCCTTTATATCACTAGTGAATGAACTAGAATATTCATCTAAACCTCATCACATCATGTGACCTCTTCAAGGTCCCTTTCTGTCACAAACATCACAATTATAACAAGGAAACATATTCGTCAGATGATTCCAATCATCAAAATTTCATTTCAGAACTTATCCTACGCATGTGAATGAAATAAACTCTTAATGTATAGCGTAGGTGTCTGCCAATCATTAATACTCATACCAAAACCCTTGTATTACAGACTCACAAATGAATCACCATTCATAAAAACACATATAATTTATTATGATATGGACAAACTTCATAAAATGAATTTACCCTCCACACCATTTCCAATCAATGCTCATAAAATTTCTACACCTCTTGGGAAAAGACTACCCATGCATGAGAACATATATGTCACTCCATGTGACATAAATAATTAATTACATATACTTATATCTAAATATCTAATTAAAATCAATTATGTATTTTCACCTACTAACTCCAAAAGAATTGACGCTTCGTTGGGACTTCAAAAAAATATAGCATAAAGGTCGATGAAACACCTCAGATTCATCCCAAAAAATTCATACAGTCACACCCGACTATCTATCAATTTTGTCAAAATTTAAAACAAATATAAATTATTATGAAGGATTTATTTTCTATACTAAAATTATGATGTATGGTGGTCAATTTTCATCTCATGATATCACCAACACTAGAATTTATTTCACCATCAATCATAGTAGATTCTAATACGCTCTAGTGAAATCATCACAAAATAAAAAAATTAAAAATATAAATTTAGATTAATTGAATAGAGAAATAATAAAGAAATAAATTTAATGGACATTCCATAAATCAATCATTGATGAAATAATTTCAACCCCCCCCCAAGAAGGAGGAATAATGGAGAGTCAAATAATGGATTATTATTCCAATATATGGTCTATTTTGATCCTTATGTCCAAATAAAACCAAGCTCACCCGAACATAGAAAATACTGGAATTACCATTCTAAAAACCACCTATCACAAACCGTGTAGACTAGATGTTATGACCAACTAGGATTTTGGGTGACATTCCAACCCAGTAGATTTCTAGTTTTAGATAAATTTATAATCATTGAATTTAACTGTAACTACGATCCAGGCTCGTTGTATATAGATATTACATTTTTTAATATGACGATTCAATACATTACACAAACACATACATAAAGACCAAAATATTTCAGTGTCTTTTGAGAAAAAGTACATAATATTTCAATTTGGAAAAATATATTAAATATCTAAATATAATATTCACTACAAGTAATATAAAAAAATCATAACCTATATTAAACCATTATTCATGAAATAAGGAAAGGAAGCATAAGAAAGGGTTATAATTGATGATCTGTAAGGGTATAAAAATGAATTAGGAATGATCGAATAATAACAAAATAATCCTTAGTAAATTATAACATTATCTTAAAATTTTAAAATTGTACCCTTCATATCAATGATCATTTTCCCGAGACATGGAAAAAATAAATTAATTTCATATTTCATGAATTATTAGAAAATAAAAGGACACGATCCATTAAAAATATCACTAGTATGGCATAGAATTGTTTTTTAAAAATAATCTTATAATATTATTTCTGTTGTTGTCATGTATCACATCCAAGACTATCATAGTGGAATGATTTTACTCCCAAACCCAACATGAGTGTTATGTTTCATTCCTAAGATAATCAAAGAGTAAAAAGTCTGTTATTAAACCCTATTTACTGACCATTACATTTATAAATAACTTATTATATACAAATAACTGCCCAAGGTATTAGAGGATGATATAGGTCTAATACATTATGAAATGAAATATTATGTGTCTCTATATAATATCATAAAACATAATCATATCATAACCCATTAATTATAATGGGTTTGATAAAAATTTAATTGTATCATATCATGTGGAAAAGAAACATGATTCATAATAATTTCTCTATTTCATGAATGCATAATCTATGAAAAGAAGTGGGTTTCATTATAATTTCTTCACATTATAACCCATGTAAGAGAAACATGTTTCATTAACCTCATACCACCGTAAAACATAAAACATTAAAACAATTAATAATAAATCTATCATTGGATAATATCAGTTGTATGATATAGGAAACATCAGTTAATATCATCTTATATAAAAAATTAATTTTATGTGAGAATTTGAACATTTCATGAAAGAATTAAAATTAAATTAAAAATAAATTTTTATTAAGAAAACTTCATATATTTTTTTAGATACTCTTTAGAAAATAATCATTGGATCCTATAATGTATTAACTAAAAATAATTTTATACATTTCTTGATTAAAATACCTTAAACTTTTAAAATCACTTTTTACAATGTAAATCATATGGAAAATAATTTTCTTTGAAAATAATATTTAAAACATATAATGAAATTTTTTAAAATTATTAAAATAATTTAATGATAAATATATCTTATCTTCAATGATAAAAAATTTCTAAAATCCAACATTTTGGAAATCCTTTTCCTTTAATGTAACAATTGAAACATATAATAGATGCTTTGAAATAATTTAAAGCATTTTATAAAAACAATATTATTTCTAAAATGGAATATTTTATAAAAACATATAACAATTTTAAAATCATTTTATTTTAAACTAAATTTTAAAAAATATAATGTATAATAAGAATTAAATAATGGTCATGAGGCTTAAAATTTTATTCTCTTCACATGTTAGAACACTGAATCATTTCAAATTTTCAGGAAAATCCAAACTTGTATTTCCTTGAAAAAACATAAATATACCTTTAAAATTATTTTGTTAATGAAAAATGGTAAAAAAGTAGTTTAACATATCATTTCAAAAAGTTTAGAATGATTTTTGAAATCATTTTTAATAGACGTATTTTTAGAATAATATTTATTTTCATCAGAAGGGTGAAATGATGATGATTTTATTAAATTTTTTTAATTATTTAATACACAAAGAGATAAAATTATGGGAAAACATGTATAATATTCAAATAAAATTAGGATAATAAAATTAATTACTTTCAATACACTCATATATATTTATGTATCATAATATTTCAACCATGGATGTATAATCATAAATTGTCCTGATAAGTGATTAGATTGAAACATAAAACACTTACCACTTTAGTAACATTGAATCATAATCCCCACGAACAAATAAAATTAAATAAAAAATATATAATCATTTAAATTTGTATATTCATAAAATAACATTTCAAAGTGGTTTAATATACACCACAAGAAAAAGATAGGTGAATTACATAAATTGTTTCATATAGAAGGGAATTTGAGACAAGTACATCCCTTAATACTTTGATTACTTTTCACCCACAAACCCTATGAATGATTTATCATAAATTAGATATATAAATACATAGAATAGATATATTCATCATAAAATAAATCCATGGTTAGTATATACACCACAAGAAATAAACATGTGTTGAATATGGCTTTTGTCTCACAGAACAATTATCGTGGGATTGAAATGTCGTACCTTAAGGCTCAACATCATTCATCCATATTTGACACACCGATATAATAGATTTAATTTTATTTCATTTATATTAAAAATCAATATCCATATATATCATGCGATATATTATATAATTTTATTATTTTATTTCTAATTTATTAACAGTTCCATGTTAAATTTACATTTAGTTGATTGATTGCTTCTTTTTTCACATATGTATTGGTTTGGTGTTTTCAAAACATTAAAATAGATTATGGTTAAAAGATTTATATAAATTTACCCAAGATAAAACCATCACATATATTCATTATATATGTAATTATATTAATCAATTGCATTTAGATATTGAAAATAATTACCCTATTCATAGAGATGGTAGGCCATACATATGCATAAAGGATGTTTACTTTTTAATAATGGATTGAACATATTTCATCAAAATTATACTATATATTTATATATATCATAAATATATCATATATATTCATTTTATAGATTCATATTACCATACATGTAAAATAAAATTGAAAAACGCATCACATTGATATGCGAGAGGTTAGTATGTCGCAAAAAAAATCAACATTATTGTTTTCTAAATGGTAGGATGGAAAGAAGTTATATGAGGTATTATATTTACAGAAGATTTTTTGGAGTCATAAATATATCATATAATAATTAAATTTTTCATTATTACCTTCTACATAAATCATAAGTTAATAATGGATGACATCGCCTCGTGAGGCAATAGTTTGTTTTAAACATCACCAACATCCTCTAATCCCTCACTGAAAGAAATATAAAATTTTATATGTGATATCATATATATTTATATGTATAGTAATTTCATAAATAAAATATAAATATGTTTAATCTAACATTATATCCATCTTTTAATGATTTTTATGGAAACCAAACATATAACAACCCATACTTTACAAACATTATTATTTCTTAAAAATTTAAGCACACTTATTACAACATATAACAAAATCATGAAAGGACCATATAGGTATAGTGTCTTTAGAAACTGGGAAACATAAAAAAATGGTTAATAAATCATCTACATTGTCTCCCATTTATTTCATCCTATCTAGAGTCCCTTTTGGCATGCCATACTTAATAACATTCTTCCTGCCCTGGGAAAAGAAAACATACAAAAGGGTGAGATCAAATGCTCATTAAGGGTAAAAAAAAAGAAATATCAATCACATCATATTGATAATAATATTACATTTTGTAAAATTTAACCTGCAAAAGAGATCATAATTTCATCACATGGGATAAATCATAGTAGTGAAATGAAATCCCAAAATTCATAACGTAAAATATGAAACTTTGTGTCATACACACATAATCATAGAGAATCATTTCTTAATAGTCAATAATCATTTCCAATACTATCTTATTGGACAAAGTCCATTTCTGAACTGAGCTCACTTCTCTTTTCATTCTTGTATCACTAAACCGGATTAACCTACCGATCCAGCCATGTCTATCTAATGAGATATAAATATTTACCCAATGCATTGGAGGGATATATAGGTCCCACCCATCTCATAATTATACCTTTCTTATGTGTGCCACAAGATCATAAATCATACATCATTGCATAACCTATGTAATAAATATGGGATTCTTAAACATCATGCCTTCATAACATAATCCATATAAGATAAAAGGACATCATAAAATTAATTCCATCAAAACATAATCAAATCAATGTAAAAATAAGGATAGAAACAAAACCCTATATTATCTTAGATGGAAAATAATTTTGATAATACACTTGAACTCCATTCTTGAGGAAAATATCCTTTCTACTTAAAAAACCTTTTCCTTTCTTAAAATGACATATGATTTTAAACTAATAGAATATGATTAAAAATAAACATAAAAACTTTTAAATGAAGATTCATGGAAATAATGTTCTAAAAATCCATTCATCTCGTATAAGTTAAAAAAACATTCTTCTTGTATTTTGGCCAGAAAAGTCAAAAAGTACCTCGTACGAAATCAACAAAAGATTCCTTTAATATCATTTACTAAAAACTCACCGATGGGTAAAATTGGATTTACACAATTTTAGGAGGATATAAATAATATTACATATTGAGGAAACATGTATGTGGATGATAAATATTCCCCAGTAAATTCTGAAGTATAAACAATCTCGGATAAAAATTGATATTGCGAGATTTTCCCTTAGCTTAGGTCCGATTTTATTCGTACATGTCTGAAACTCCTGTATAATGATTTAAATAATGTTATTGACTTAATTAAAAATATTAATCACTGTTATGATATCATATGTGGTCATATTATTAGCTTTTTATTAGTAATTTTTCATTGTTCTATGTTATTCAGGTGTTTATTGCTCTTTATTCTTATGCATGTTTTTTCAAATAAATTCTTATTCATATTTTAGGTTATAGATACCTAAATTCAATAATTTTATTACTGTAATAAATATCATATTTATTCATTAAAATCATTTATATAGTCATTATGCAATGAAGATCATGTAGAACAAGTCGCATCACATCGTGGAGACAATAGGCCGTACGTATGCACGAGCGATTATATCATTCCCATGATCGTGGAATTGTATTGAAGTGAATGTATACTATTTCAGAATCAATATCACTTTACAATTATCATTTATAGTTATTATTTACACCATCCAAGTAAGGTGGTGGTGGAAAATAGATTACACCACGGTGTGGAGACGGTATTACATACGTACGCACGTGCAGTGATTTCATTTTCCATTGGATGGGTAGAAGGTTAAATACGGTTGTTTAATATTTATAATAAAATATCAGAACATGGGTGATACTGATATTATTACTTCATAATTAAACAACTATTAAATAAGAAGTAGAAGAAAAAATAAAGTTGAAAGAATCGGTAATGGACATTACCTCTTCTTTGAAGTGTCTCTTCTTAACCTCCTCTTAGGGCACTGAGGATGGTCTTTGAAGAAGACCAGGACCTCTAAGATGTTTCTAGAAAAGTGGAGAAGATAAATTTTCAGGAGTTGTCCGAGCTTGAAGGCTCAATGTGGTGTTATAAATAGAGGGAGGTGGTGCCCATTTATAAGGGAGGAGAGGGGAACCTTTGGAAAAACTAAAAAAATTATTTTATTATAAAGTCATATTCGGTTTTTAATAGTTTAAAATTGATTTATTTTGAATCTAAGTTGGGGATGGGTCGAAATCCCCTCATCTAATAGAATTTATTCATGTTTAGGTTTCTATTTTAACCTTATCATTTAGATTTAATATTAACTTAAAAAAATTTAACTTTTACATTGTCTTCCTGTTTTCTTACACTATATGGTTAATAAATTTACTATAACAAGACAAACTAACCCTTAGTTTTTTATTATTAATATATATCACTTTATCTAAGTCATTTTTCCTAACCTTATATTTTTAGGAATAAAATAACAATTAATAATATAATATTTGGTTTAAAAACAATTTAATGTCAATTTTGACACAATTTGTAATTGATTTTTGTGAAAATCATAACAGCATGATTAGTTCGAAAAATGTTAATTAAATCAATATTAACATGTGATATTAACCTAGAAAATTAGTGGATTTCATAAAAAGTCTAAAATTACATTTATTTGGGTATCTATAACATCAATTATGATAATATTTATTTAATAAGGTAATTACTACATTAACATTGTGTCATATATAAATTAAATTATTTAAAGTCTATAAATAATATATAAAATACCAGTATGTATGAAATATTTATATATTCTTAATGAATATTTATAGTTGATTTTATATAATGTATAACCCTATATTAAAAACGATGTAGTTATTAAACATTGATTTTAACTAATTTAGCCGTTCATTAAATAAATTAATAATAAATGTCCTAATATAATACAAGTGGACCTAAATCGTCATATTTTATTTCTATGGTTGTTTTTGGTCGAATTATATTTATCCAATAGAATTAGGACATGTGTTAGGGTAATAGTAATATCATTTTTACCCTTAATTACCCTATTTACTTTTAACCGTGGTAAATAAAAGTAAAAAGTTACTATTTACCAAAAATTATTTTCATCTCATTGAACCACATTTTAGTCCTTGATATTAACCGTGTCTCTTGGGATTTCGAAATTCCAGTCACAGAAGTGGTAGAATTAATTTTTATGTGAATTTCTAAATTTTCCTAGGAGGTGGGTAAAAGTCGGTGAAAAATTATTATATATCGAAAATTATTATAAAATGACTCCAATGAATTAAATTGAACTTATATAGGTAGTATGTATAAATATTTACTTAAAATAAATTTAAATAAAATAAATAATTATTTAATTAAAAACTCGGTTTTTAAATAGTAACCAAGTGTTTTCACTATTCATCAAAAATTGAATGATTTCAGAAAAATACCACAAATTCACCCTAGGATAATTTCGATAATCTGAATCCTAAAATTTATTCCATTTTGAAAAATAAAATTTCAAAAAGTGGGTATTAGTATTTATAACGGCTAGTTTTAATAATATTTTAATAACATATCGTTGTTTAGTGAAACTGGGTATTGCGTACAACGCAAGCTATCGATGACAGTCGCGATTGCATGTATAGAAAGCCAAGCTAATGTTGTGTATAGTGAAAGATTCCTTTGATGATATATATAACATAAAAACAAAATATTTCTCGTAAAAGTCTTGGGTGTTAAATTATACCCCCCTTAAAATGAATTTCTCCCTCGAAATTCATCACATTGTAACAAACATATGAGGATACATCTCCCTCTTTATATCCTCAAGATCCAATATAGCTTCTTCTAATTGGTGGTTCCTCCATAAAATGTTCACCAAGAGAGTGGTCTTGTTCTGTAGGACTTTTTCGCTATGATCCAGAATCTATATCAGTTGTTCCTTTAAGAAAGATCTTTCCCCAGCGGTATAACTTCTAAGCTGAGTACATGTGAAGGATCGGGTATGTACTTTCTCAGGAGAGATACATGGAACACATCATGAACTTGAGATAGATTCAGTGGAAGCACCCATCGGTAAGCTACCTTCCCAACATGATCTAGTTTTTCGAAAGTACTGATATACCTAGGGCTCAACTTTCCCTTCTTTCCAAATTTCATTACTCTCTTCCAAGGAGATATTCGTAAGAACACTTTATCACCCACTTCAAACTCTAGGCCTTCTCTTCAGTTATCAGCATAACTTTTTTGTCGACTCTGAGCTACTCTAATGTGTTGTTGAATAGATCTGAACTTTTCTACCATCTCATCAACAAGATCAGGTTCTAATAGCTTTCATTCCCCATCTTCATCCCAGCAAGATGGAGTCCTACATTTCTTTACATAGAGGGCTTCATAAGGTGTCATCTGTATACTGGATTGAAAGATATTATTATATGAAAATTCCACCAAAGGTAGGTGTTGATACCAACCACCATTGAAATCCATAGAGCATGATCTTAATATATCTTCTAGAGTTTGAATTGTTCTCTCAGACTGACCGTCCGTCTGAGGATGATAAGCAGTGCTGAAACTCAACTCTGTATCCAGAGTATGCTGAAGACTTCGCCAAAACATTGAGGTAAACCTCAGATCCAGAAATGATATAATGAAAAGTGGTACTCCATGCAGTCTTACCACTTCCTTTACATATATACTGTCAAGCTGATCCAGAGAGAAATCCTATCACTACGGCAAAAAAGGCATTTAGCGGCGGTTTTCAAAAACCGCCGCTAAGTCGTGCGTCAGGAAACTATTCGCGGCGGTTTTCAAAACCGTCGGAACGTTTCGCGGCGGTTTAACCTCTTGCATATTCTCCAAAGACTTTACCACTCCAGCAAGCTCGCCATGTGGTTAATAAACAGAAATTAATATACTTATATATATTAATTGAAAAAACAAATAATACATAAATAATAGATATAATCTTGCGTCTGGTGAGATTTGAACCCCTAACCTCTTGCATATTTTTCAAAGACTTTACCACTCCAGCAAGCTCGCCATGTGGTTAATAAACAAGAATTTAATATACTTATATATATTAATTGAAAAAACAAATAATACATAAATAATAGATATAATCTCGATAATAATAAATAATAAATAATAAATAATAAATAATAAATAATAAATAATAAATAATAAATAATAAATAATAAATAATAAATAATAAATAATAAATAATAAATAATAAATTATAAATTATAAATAATAAATTATAAATTATAAATTATAAATAATAAATAATAAATAGTAAATAATAAATAATAAATAATAAATAATAAATAATAAATAATAAATAATAAATAATAAATAATAAATAATAAATAATAAATAAAGATAAATAATAAATAATAAATAATAAATAATTAATATTAAATATTAAATATTAAATAATAAATAATAAACAATAAATAATAAATAATAAATAATAAATAATAAATAATGAATAATAAATAATAAATAATAAATAATAAATAATAAATAATAAATAATAAATAATAAATAAATTTAAACAATAAATAATAAAAAATAAAAAATAAAAAATAAATAATAAATAATAAATAATAAATAATAAATGAATATAAATAATAAATAATAAATAATAAATGAATATAAATAATAAATAATAAATAAATATAAATAATAAATAAAAATTAATAAATAATAAATAATAAATAATTAATAATAAATAATAAATAATATATAATAAATAATAAATAATAAATAATAAATAATAAATAATAAATAGTAACTAATAAATAATAAATAATAAATAATAAATAGTAAATAATAAATAAAAAATAAAAAATAATAAAAAAAAATAATAAATAAAGATAAATAATAAATAATAAATAATAAAGAATAAAGAATAAAGAATAAAGAATAAATAAAAAACAATAAATAAAAAACAATAAATAATAAATAATAAATAATAAATAATATATAATAAATAATATATAATAAATAATAATTAATAAATAATAAATAATAATTAATAATTAATAATTAATAATTAATAAATAATAAATAATAAATAATAAATAATAAATAATAAATAAATTTAAACAATAAATAATAAATAATAAATAATAAATAATAAATAATAAATAAATATAAATAATAAATAATAAATAAATATAAATAATAAATAAAAATTAATATATAATAAATAATAAATAATAAATAATAAATAATAAATAATAAATAATAAATAATAAATAATAAATAATAAATAATAAATAATAAATAAAGATAAATAATAAATAATAAATAATAAATAATAAATAATAAATAATAAATAATAAATAATAAATAATAAATAATAATTAAAGATAAATAATAAATAATAAATAATAAATAATAAATAATTATAAATAATAAATAAACAGAAATAATAAATAAGAAATAATAAATAAATATAAATAATAAATAAATATAAATATAAATAATAAATAATAAATAATAAATAATAAATAATAAATAATATATAATATATAATAAATAATAAATAATAAATAATAAATAATAAATAATAAATAATAAATAAATTTAAAAAATAAATAATAAATAATAAATAATAAAGAATAAATAATAAATAAATATAAATAATAAATAATAAATAAATATAAATAATAAATAATAAATAATAAATAATTATAAATAATAAATAAATAAAAATAATAAATAAATAGAAATAATAAATAAGAAATAATAAATTAATATAAATAATAAATAAATATAAATATAAATAATAAATAATAAATAATAAATAATAAATAATAAATAAAAAATAATAAATAATTATAAATAATAAATAAATAGAAATAATAAATAAATAGAAATAATAAATAAGAAATAAGAAATAAATATAAATAATAAATAAATATAAATAATAAATAATAAATAATAAATAATAAATAATAAATAATAAATAATAAATAATAAATAATAAATAATAAATAAATATAAATAACAAATAATAGATAAATATAAATAATAAATAATAAATAAATATAAATAATAAATAATAAATAAATATAAATAATAAATAATAAATTATAAATTATAAATAATAAATAAATATAAATGATAAATAAATATAAATAATAAAGAATAAATAAGAAATAAGAAATAATAAATAAGAAATAAGAAATAAGAAATAATATATAAATATAAATAACAAATAATAAATAAATATAAATAATAAATAATAAATAATAAATAAATATAAATGATAAATAAATATAAATAATAAATAAATAATAAATAAATAAATAAATATAAATGATAAATAAATATAAATAATAAATAATAAATAATAAATAAAAAATAATAAATAATAAATAACCAGTTACAAATAATATATAATAAATAAATTAAAGTATATTATAAATAATAAATAGTAAATAATAAAGGAAACACATGAAAATGTATGAAAAGACGTGATAAGGGATGAAAAATCATGAAAATGCATGAAAAATGATGGAGAAGCATAGGAAGAATGAGGTATTAGAAAGAACGAGAACGCATGAAAACTCGTGACAACTCTAGAAACTCCTTAATAATTCAATATAATCATCATAATAACCCACAAAAAACCATTGTTAAAGATAACAAGTCATGGAAACCCAAATAAACAGTAATAAATGGAGCTACCGTTAAAACTCGTCAAAATGGTCATAAAGAGACAAAAACATTGGACTCACATTAACGAAAATAACATAAGATCCGAGAGTCCGTTTTAGATCCGCGACCTGTCAAATCAAAGATCTCGAAACGATCTTCAACCTGAAAGATGAAAGAGTCTGAATGGAAAGGCGTATCGGAAGTTACGACCATTTAAAAAAAAGCTCACAGGGAACGGGTGCTAGGAACGAGGCATTGAAAAACATAACAAACCTGATACCCACTAAAAAGGCCATAACATATGATCTATGAGTGCATGTGGGCACCGCAACCAGTCAAACTGAATCTCATGGAACGATCTGTGATCTCGCAGGTGGAGGAGGCCGAATTGACACGCAGATCGAATGTTAGGTCCATTTGAAGACAAGTTCGACGGGACACCGGTGATAGAAACGGGGTTTTGGAGGCCTTCGGAGGTGTTTTGGGGGTCAAAAAACCCGAAAGAAGCAAGATTGTGTTGAACCGGTGCGTAGCTCTCTTCGCTGGCTTCGATTTGATATGTGGTAGAGCCCAAACGGACACCCGGAGCGAAAGTTATGGCCATTTGAAGTTGGAGAACTTTTTTCAACTTTTTATAACTCTAATATCGTCCACACCTTAGAACGTCTCACAATTTTGATTATATCTGCCTCTATATCTCTTCATGAGCTTTGATTTGACTGGTCGTGGCGCTTTAACGGACGCCCAGATCAAAAGTTATGATCGTTTTAGTGTTTTCGGGGTTTCAAACGTTTTTTTTATTTTTTTCATTTTATTTCCCGGCGGTTTTATCGAAACCGCCGCTATTTCGCAGCGGTTTTTTAAAAAACCGCCTCTAATCCTTGAATAAAATTAAAAACAAATAAAAAAAATAATTTAAAAAAAATAATTTTTTTTGCCGTTTGGCGGCGGTTTTTAAAACCGCCGCGAAATGCCAGCCCGAAACGCATTTCACGGCGGTTTTTAAAACCGCCGCGAAAAAACCGCCGCTATACGGCGGTTTTCTGTTACTGTATCTAATAGCAATGAAGTGTGCAGACTTTGTAAGATTATCAACTGTGACCCAGATAGCATTTTTTCCTTTGGATGTTTTAGGAAGTCCATTGACATATCCCATAGTGATGTTTTCCTATTTCCATTATGGTATGGGTAATGGTTGTAACATCCCCTTTGACTTATGTCTCATAGATTTATATTGCTGACAAACCAAGAATCGAGAGACATATTCCGCACCATCTCTTTTCATGTAATCCCACCAGACGTACTCTTCTAGGTCCCTATAAATCTTTGTGCTTCCATGATGAATAGAGAATGAAGAACTATAAGTCTCATCCCGTAGCTCCTTCTTTAATTCTGGGATGGGAGAAACACAAACCTGATTCCTGAACATTATTATCCCATCAGAATCAAGGTTGAATTTAGGAACATTTGTCACCATCTTTTATAACTCTACATTTTCTTTTTCTACCTCTTTAATATTCACATGTATAGATGGTTGAACATTCATTTTAGAGAGATAAGAATTTTACCTTTCCATTATAATTCCAAGATCAATCCTTTTTAAATCCATAAATCTTGGATTTTCTATGATCCTCATCATCGATAAGCTAGCATGGTCTTGTCGACTTAATGCATCAGCCACCTTGTTTCCTTTCCCTAGGTGGTAATGAATTGAATAGTCATAATTCTTAATCAACTCCAACCATATGTTTGGTGAATATTCAGCTCATTTTGGGTGAAAATATACTTTAAAATTTTATGATCAGTATAAATATCACACCATTCACCAAAAAGATAATGCCTCCAAATCTTTAATGTAAAGATTACCGCAGCTAACTCCAAATAATGTGTTGGGTAATTTTGCTCATGTATTTTCAACTGTCTTGAGGCATAAGCGGTCACTATATCATTTTTCATGAGAAGACACCACATCCCCTTCATGGATGCATCACTGTAGATCACAAACATTTCTCCACTACAAGGTAGTGTGAGTACAGGTGCACTGGATAACGTTATTTTGAATTCCCTGAAATTATCTTCAGATTCCTCTGTCCACACGAACTTAACTCCTTTTCAAGTCAACCTGGTGAGTGCATTAGATAATTGTGAAAAATATTTCACAAAACGTTGATAATATCCATCCAAACCAAGAAAGCATCGGATCTCAGTTACTATTGTTGGTCACGACCATCTTTTGATAAACTCTATTTTTGCTGGATCCACAGATAGCCCTCTTTTGAGATTTTGTGACCCCAAAATGAAAATTTATGAAGAAAATATTCACACTTGGTAAATGTGGCATAAAGCTTCTCCATTCTCGGGGTCTTCAATACAATTCTCAAGTGATCTTCATGTTCTTCCTTTCTCATTGAATAAACAATAATATAATCTATAAAGACTACCACAAACTGATCAAGATAGTCTCTAAAGACTATTCATTAGATCAATGAAGATAGCAGGGGCATTAGTATGACCAAATGGCATCACAATAAATTCATAGTGTCGATACCTTGTATGGAAATCTGTCTTTGGTATATCCTCCCTTTTAACCCTTAATTTATGATACCCTGAATGAAGATCAATCTTGGAAAAGTATTGAGCTCCGTGTTGTTGGTCAAATATGTCATCAATGCGTGGAGAGGATATTTGTTCTTGATAATGATCTTGTTAAGTTCTTGACAATCAATGTAGAGTCTCATTGATCCATCTTTCTTCTTAACAAATAGGATAGGTTCTCCCCAAGGTGACACACTAGGGAATATGAATCCCTTTCCAAGATTCTATTGGAGTTGCATCTTCAATTCCTTCAACTCAATTGGGGTCATTCTATAAGGTTTATTTAAAATAGGCAAATCACCCGGTACGAGTTCTATTGAAAACTCAACATCACGATTTGGTTGATGACCCAGAAATTCCTCCTAAAAGACATCATAAATCTCTCGTACAATGGAAATATTATTAATCGTGATTTTCTCACCAACCATTTGAGAAAAATAACCTTCATTTAGTTGAATCAAGACCCATGTGATGGAAGAAATTTCTACTGGAAGGTTATGTTCATCCTTGCATCGATAGACGATCATAGATTGATCTGGAATATAAAATGTGACTTCCCTTATTTGGAAATTGATATGAGCTCTATATAAAGAAATCCAATCCTTGCCAATAATCACATCAAATTTCATTATAGGAAGGATCACTAGATTTTTAGGAAGCACATTCCCAAAAACTTCAATAAGTGAAGAATTATAAGCTTTTGATGCGACTGTTGTTCTATTAGGGGTTGTCACAGCTAACTCAATATCTAACTGCTGAGGTAGTATGGTGATACCCTTAGAGAATTCTATACGAATAAAAGAGTGGGTGGATCCATAATCAAATAAAACTTTTTCTACTTTTGAGTGGATGGTATGTTTACCTTTAACCACTTCGTTATCGTACTCCACACCGCTGATAGAAAATGAATGTGTCTTTCCATTATCTTAAGGCTTAAGATTTTGTTGACGTCGATCATCATCATCAACCCTTGGATTAGGGAATTGATTATCATAATGCCATATTTCCTTCCACTTGTAACATTAAAGTGTAAGAGGCGCACTTTATATAGCATTTTATTTTTTCGCATCACTAGACATCTTCTTCCCATCATTAGAGTATTCAAATGCCCGATGACCTTATTTTCCACATTTGAAAGAATTACTTGTCCCTTTATGAAAACTCCCTCCATATTTCCATCCACACTTGGAGCATATGGGAAAACTCATCTTATTTCCAGTGTGCTCTTTATATTTCCCTTTGAATTCAATTTTCCTCTTCTTATCAAATTCGTAGGACTGATGGGTTACTCCAATATCCATCTAAACTTTGAGAGTACATCGAATGATTTCCTCATAGCTATTGAAGTCCCTTATGGCTAACGCCCTTAGAAGACTTGGTTTTAAGCCACTAAAGAGTCGATCGATCGTACACTCAGGTTGGATAATAATCCCTGAAGCGTACCTAGCAAGTCTTGTAAAATTTTCCTCGTAGGTACCAACAGATTCATCATCCTTTCTTTTAGTTCAAGAAACCCCTTCTCCATATTTGTTCATAGAATAAGAGGGAAGTACTTATTGAAAAATAAGTTCCTGAACTCATCCCATTCCATGGACTCAATTTCACCTCTTGGCCTCGTATTCTTAATAAGATTCTGCCATTGATCAGCTTCACCTTCCAAATGATATACTGCTAAGATGACTTTATCATGTTCATGACATTGAAGAACTGAAAATATATTTTAGTTGTACTGATCCATTGTTCAGCCACTAATGGTTCAGTAGACCCACTGAATGAGGGGGGATGCTGCCTCATGAAGGATTCACCAGAATGTTGCTCCTTCCTTTCCAAGTTTATAAGTCCTGAATGATTCATTTCTTGATAAAGTTGTGTGTGCATGGCTATAATATTTTTCATTCCATCTCCCATAACGTTTGGTTGCTCATGGGGACAATCATTGCATTGCCCGTCACATTCATGAATAACAAGGTTTGTTCGGGTTCCAGCCATTGACTAAAATCAAGAATAATAGTGTGAGAAACTCAAATTATAATAGGAAAAACACATAATCAGGAATAAAATTTCACACTTAAGGTCTTATCGTAGGATGTTCATTTCCATTTCTAAAACACTAATATTGTGTTCTATGCTTTGATATATCCTTAGGGTTCTTGCTAAGGCTTTCACATCCTAGTTTCCAAAGTTTGACTATAAATTTCCTCTGATACAAACTATATTGACCCATACTTTAAATACATTTTTATTGATTTAATATTTAAGAACACTTATTACAACATATAACAAAACCATGAAAGGACCGTATATGTATAGTGTCTTTAGAAACTAGGAATGATTTAAAATTTCCCTTACCTTAGGTCTGATTTTCTTTTTACGTGTCTGAACCTACTGTATAATGATTTAAATAATGTTATTGAATTATTCCAGAATCGTACTCATTGTTATGATATCATATGTGGTTATATTCTTAGTTTCTTATTAATAATATTTCATTGTTACTTGTTATTCGGGTGTTTATTTCTTTTTGTTCTTATGCGTTTTTTTTGAATAAATTGTAATTCATATGTTAGGTTATAGATACCTCATTTCAAGAATCGTATTAGTGTAATATATATCATATTTATTCATTCAATTCATTTATATAATCATTATTTAATGAAGATCATGTAGGATGAGTTGCATCACATCGTGGAGACGGTAGGCCGTACGTACGCACGAGCGATGATATCATTTCCATGATGGTGGAGTTGTCTTGAAGTGTATGTATATTATTTCAGAATCAATATCACATTACAATAATCATATATTTTTTTTAATTACACCATTATACCCATCCAAGTAAGGTGGTGGTGTAAAATAGATTACACCACGGCGTGGAGACGGTATTCCGTAAGTACACACGCGTGGTGATTTCGTTTTCCGTAGGATGGATAGAAGGTGAAATAGGGTCGTTTCATATTTATAATAATATATCACTATATGATTGATACTGATGTTATTACTTCATAATGAAACAACTAAAGAAGAAGAAGTAGAAGAAGAAATAAAGTTCAAAGAATCGGTAACATACATTACCTCTTCTTTGAAGCGCCTCTTCTTAACCTCCTATTAGGGCCCTAAGGATGGTCTTTGAAAAAGAACAGGACCTATATAATGTTTCTAGGGAATTGGAGAAGTGAAATTTTCAGGGTTTGGAGGAGCTTGATGGCTCAAAGTGGTGTGAGGAAGATAGAGAGGAGGTGCTCTTTTATAAGAGAGGAGAGGGGCACCTTTCGAAAAATTAAAAATATTATTTTTTTATAAAGTCATATTCAGTTATTAATAGTTCCAAATTGACTTATTTCGAATATAAGGTGGTGATGGGTCGATATCCTCTCATCCAATATAATTTATACAAGTTTAGGATTCTATTTTAACCATCTAATTTAGATTTAACTTTAAGTTAAATAATTTTACTTTTACCATGTCTTCTTATTTTCTTACATTATAAGGTCAATAAATTTACTATAAAAAGTCAAATGAACCCTAAGTTGTTTATTATTAATATATATAACCTTATATAAGTCATTTTTCTGAACCTTAGATTTTTTGGAATAAAATAACAATAAATAATATAATATTTGTTTTAAAAACTATTTAATGTCAATTTTGACACTATTTGGTAATTGATTTTTGTGAAAATCATAACAAACCGATTAGTTCAAACCATGTTAATTAAATCAATACTAACATTTCATATTAACCTATAAATTTTTTGGAATTAATAAAAAGATTAAAATTACATTTATTTGGGTATTTATAACATCCATTATGTAAGTATTTCCTTAATAAGGTAATTACTACATCATCATTGTGTCATAAATAAATTAAATTTTTTATAGTCTAAAAATTAGATATAAAATACCATTATGTAGGAAATATATTTATATTTCTGAATAATATTTATAGTCTAATTTATCTTATGTATATCCGTATATTTAAAATTATTTTGTTATTAAACATTGATTTTAATTATTTTAACCCTTCTTTAAATAAATTAATAATAAATGTCCTAATCTAATCCAAGTGGACCTAAATGGTAATATTTTATTCCTGAGGTTTTTTTTGGTCGATTTCCACTTATCCAATGGAATTAGGACATGTGTTATGTTAATAATAAGATCAGTTTTACCATTAATTACCCTTTTTACTTTTAACCGTGATAAATAAAATTAAAAAGTTACTATTTAACAAAAATTATTTTCATCTTATTGAACCAGATTTTAGTCCATTATATTAACCGCGTCTCTTGGATTTTCTAAATTCTACTCACAAAAGTGGTAAAATTATGTTTAATGTGAATTTCCAAATTCTCATAGGAGGTGGGTAAAAGACGGTGAAAATTTTTATATATCGAAAATTATTATAAAATGACTCTCATGAATTACATTGAACTTATATAGGTATTATATATAAATTTTGATCTAATATAAATTTAAATAAAAAATAATTATTATTTAAATAAAAATTTGGGTTTTAAATAGTAACCCAGTGTATTCACTATTCATAAAAAATTGAATGTTTTTAGAAAAAGACAAAAAATTCACCCTAAGCTAATTTCGATATTTCGAATACAAATATATAGTCCATTTTGAAAAAAAATTTAAAAAGTGTGTATTACTATTCATAATGGAATGTTTTAGTAATATTTTAATAGCATATCGTTGTTTAGTGAAACTCAGTATTGCGTACAACACAATCTATCGAGGAAGGTCACGATTGCGTGTAAGGCAAGCCAAGCTTGTGTTGTGTGTAGTGAAAGATTCCTTTGATTATGTATATATCATAAAAACAAAATATTTCTCATAAAAGTATTGGGTGTTAAAAAACTTCCTCGGTTCATGAGATGATTGTCTGATGTACACACAATCCACAATGAAACTTTGCTTTAGATAGAAGTGGAGATGGATATAGGCTATAATATTCACAAAATAAAATCACATTATATCTGAAAAAAATGTATTTTTTTTATTTTATACAAAATAATTTATGGTGGATACAAAATAAATAAAAATAATGTTCTTAGTGAATTCATTTACCATTTTTTAAAATAATGTCACATGTATCTCTAAATAAGGACCCAATTTTTTGGTCTTTTGGGTGAAAAAACAGCTCTTGAATGTGGATAAATATGTCTGAGAGTGATTTTGGAATAGTTTTAATGAATGATAAAACTCAACATGTTTGAATTTGGGTTGGGTGGTGGTGGACATCAATAAGTGGGGGAAATAAACCCACTTAGACACTACTTCAAAATATCCCAATACAATCTAAAAAGATAGTGTAATTAAAAGGATAAAATGATAATAAAGGAAATTAAATTATAAATTGGAATGTATTACGCCGAAATATTACTATTTAACGGTAATTTTACAAGTGGTTGACTAATTTTCGTAGTTATCTCCTCAGTGTAACCCCTTAGTAACCCTATTTTAACCATAATCGTGAAAATTAATTTTTAATGCATTCACTATTAATTCTTCAAATAAATAATGTTTTTTTCATATTAGATATTAAAAATTATTCATAATAACAATTTAGGATCCAATTTTCCAATTTCAATTATTATATGTGGATGACATTTATATTAAAATTACTGTCGTATACACGATGACAATGTGTGTTTTCATTGACTGATAGGCTGAATATTGATTTGTTTCATTTAAAAAATAGTTTTGAAAGCTGGGAAACCGCATTATTTCATGCAAGAAAACATCGGACACCATAATAAAACAAAATATAATTTAAATATAATTTTAGGTTTAAAGAAATATTTTCCATATATAATTACAGGTTATCTTTAGATAACTTTATATTCGGACCATCCCTAACGTGGACTTAAAAATGATAAGACATATTTTCCCATGTCTATATGTACTAATCTATGTTTATCATATTTTAAATGAACCCTCTTGTCAAAATAACATCTTTCATATTGATCCATCCACACATAAATTTATTTTTATCTTCATGAATCATTTTTGTAGTAACCCTATTTTCATCCACCTTATACGAATTAATCTGGAGAGCCTCATCCATTATTTCTTCCATAGAGTGAATGATGAATTTTTTTATTTTTTTATTTTTTCCATCTTCTTTACCTATCCAATACAACTATAAAATTAGAAAATACATTGGGGGATTTGTCATATAATTGATTAAATCAGTGATAATATCATTCGTGGCCATAGATTCTTCTTGAAACTGATACATTGCACCCAACATACCACTGACCTACACTTTTATCATAAAATATATACATCTAGTCATGTGGTTTTATATCTAAAAATTCAAATACATCATCAATTCCTGGACATTATCATTTAGTTCATAATATGTCTCCTTGGACATTATATTTTTTGGTAAATCATTCCTCCATTTAATTAGGTATGTGATACTAATACATTAACCATTTAAATTTCCCCTTATGAAGAATACAACCCCCAAAAATCATTTCTAGATTTTAATTATACTTTATCCTTAGATTATGATGTCCTCTTTTTTGTCGTTCTCTATAATTTCAACCGAACCATATCTATTAAACTTATCATCAAACTATTATAAATATATCCCTTTCCCTATGAAGTGTTTCTACATCCATTTAGAAAACTTGGATCCTAAATATAGCCATACATTTCTAGACCTTAAAATTGTATAATTAGATTAATATTTGGGATGTTCCTTCTTAGACATAGAATACTCACTAATTTTTCTCATTCTCTTTGTACTGATAATGTGACCTACATTTTCTCATGGACAATGAATCCCAATGTACCTTATTCACATTCTATCTATATATCCACCTCATGTGTTTCTCAGTTAATAAAATGAACTGACTCATTATAGGATAATTTTTTAGGTATATTAATGTTTGGTTCCAATGTTTTTGTTTCATGCTCCCCTTAGTCCCCAGTGTCCAATAGAGGTTCTATATTATTGATATATGGTCCGCCATATTATGTTTCAAATAGTTGAATATTTCCATAACCACTGGATAAGAAATCAGTAGTCCTACCACTTTCTTGTTGCAAATAACATGTTTTTTATCATCTTACCGAACTGATCCACTAAAAGTGAATTTATGGACGAAGTCCCTAATGTATATATATTTATTGAGCTATGAACAAAAAATTTGATCCCGGTAAGAAAAATGAAATTTATAGAACATAAAAATAATAAAATATAATGGGAGAAATAGTCTATATATGAATCAATCATAACCATTTTTTGCCGGTAAATTCTACCCCCGCTATGATACAAATCCACTTCACCAGTGGGTTTGAAACATCAAACTCCAAATAATTAAAAGTTATATTTGGTGGAATATTTTTTTATAAAATCATAACAAAAATTATAGCCTACATATTTTTGAATAATAATAATAACATTGGGGTTTTTCAATCTAAGAGGTTGTTCTGGAAATCATTACCATTGTTCTCAACACAGGGAAACTCGTTTCATGTTAAAGTAATAAATCCACAAGAATAAAATAAATCTATCTCCATTTCTGGTAATTATTGTTCTAGACCAAGCATGGATCAAGTCATCTACTAGAGAAAATTAAATCATGATGTGTTTTTATTTGATTCTAATGATTTCCCATTCATATAAACCTCGAGAACTTCAGAAGAACATATTGAAAGAGTCCATTGATGTTACAACAGTTGACTAAAGTGGTGAACGTACCACCAACCCTTATTTTTGGGGTGCGATACAAGATCCATGTGCCTGAATTCAAAGGTAATCACTGAAATAAGGAGATCCCCTAATACTATAACCACCATGATATCTCATGAAATATAACTAGGTTATAAAATACAAATTTTACAAAATATTGAAAATATATATTTCAAAATTCAATATTAAAATTATTTCAATGACCTATATTGGCTTAATTGATATATAAATTGAATAATTTTATATTTAAAAGCATCATAAAAATAATTTTCATGCTCTCAAAATATTTATAATAAATGAATATTCTTAATAAAAACCATCATTTTTCAGTATTCATCGAAAAATTATTCTTTTCATTAAATATAAATTAATAAGCCATAATCAATTTTAAAAAATTTATTCGAAAAATGATATCTTTATTATCGAAATATTTTTCTAAATTTTTAAAAAATTTATCTTAATTTTTTTCAAAAAAAAATATAAACATCTCTTTATTGAAAATATTATTCCAAAAAATATATATAGACTTTAAAAATCATTATGTAATTTTTATCAATATGTTTTCTTTATATAAAACCATTATACATAAAATTTAATATGGGGTTACTCTAATCTATTCTACATAGTTTAATAGTAAGGTAATTTGTCTTGATTAAATAATAATATTAACATTTTATTGTGATTCTATAAAATGCGGCATTGCGTGTAACTAAATCTAAACTCATCATTAAATGTAACCTATAATATCAAAATTATTAAATTTATTTGAGAAACATATTTTATAAAATATTTATTATTTACATTATTTCCACCAAAATATATATTTCTACCTCTAAAATCAATAATTTTGTGCCAGAAATTGAGGATACCTCTACCCTATTATATTATCAAGTTCCCATAATGATTCTTTAGTCTTGTGCTTTCACCAAAAATCATATACTATGTGAGTTGTAATTTTTCATTGAACATTCTCTATTAGACCCAGAAACACTTCTGGTTTTATCCTCATAACATGAATCACGATCTTGAAATATGATATCCGAATTAAGTACATGTGAATGGTTAGATATATGCCACCTTATGATAGATATAATGAACATATCATAAAAATGTTATAGATTTGGGTGAGGCACCAAAAAATAAGATACTCTCTTGATATTATTTATAATTTCGAATGGAATGATATACCTTAGAAATGAATTTCCATTATTCTTCCATGTATAAATTTATAGAATCACATTATCTCAAACATCTATTTCTATATTTTATTGAAAATTTTCAGCCTAAAATTTCTGTAAATATTGTGCCACCCTTACATGTTTCTGAGTGGTTATAAGCTTATATTCCTTTTCATCAAGCTATATTAGGTACTAATGAATTTATTGCCACAATATAATTATAGTATATACATGTTCTGCTGTTATTTATATTGATGGATTTAATATTATTTATGTAAATTTTTGACTAAAATATATTGTTTAACCAAAATTATACTTGAGTATGGTTTTGATTGTAACCATATTTTGAATCCATTAAACATAATCTTATAAAACCCCTTAGGGTTTGAATTTTTCTCTCATACTAACCATATATCTATGGATGATACACCATGTTAATACATAAATCTATATCGAGATATTTTTGAATACATCTAAAAAACATCACGGTAAACATCAGATTCTGATGAGATAAAATTGAATGTCGTACTCTTTTCAACCTAAAACAATTCATAATGTACAATTTAAAAAGTGGATCCAAATAGAAATTTTTGCTTAAATCTACAATGTTTACGAACATCATAAGGTGATTACTATAACCCATTATTGCTGCAATGTCAAAGATATGATTATTCCTAAAGGTTACAAGTACCTTTAATCATAAGTTAAAAAAGTGTAAACAAATTCAACATAAAATAACATTATTAATGAAAATTATAAAAAAGAAAAGGATTTTAAATCCATAAATGCATCTTAAAATATCTTTAATCTTGATAAAATAACATCACATAAAACATTAACATGGGAGTTAATGTATTTGAATGTATGATCAAGAATGAACTCATAATCTATTGATGGCATCAATTACTCTTACGGTAATTGTAAATACCCAAACTAATATCAATGATATTTAAATTATTATAATTATTCCATACATTTTAAATCATATAAACATCATATATAGAACACAAATAAAAAATATTTAATGTATAATGTATGAAATAATTTGTATTAAAATATAATAATGAACCTAAAATAAGAGAATTTTATCATGACTGTTGGAATTTTAATGTGACCATTAGGAATAATAACCCATAGAATATAATATTAACCTCATATATGAATGTATATATATAATTTTCAGATCTTATTAATAGAAATATGAAATATTTATATCATTTTATAGGTAAAAAAATGTTCTAAAAAATGATAAATTAAGTACTGGTATTTTTTTAGGTCATAAATATTTATTTAAAATTCCATAATTAATATAATGTGTTAAAATAAAATTTACTATCATAAAAAATATTCCAAAATTAATTATTTCCATTATTATTATAGGATATTTTTATGATATATTAAATAATTTTTCAATGTGTAATAAAATCAGTTATAATATTAAAATAGGCATTTTTAGAATAAATGATGATTTTAATTTAAATTTAAATTTCCAAAATTTAGATCGTTATTTTGATTAAATTGAGTACTTTTTTGATATCTACACATCATTAAATTGTTAGGATTAATTTTTTGGTTTTCCCCAAAATTGTTGAATTTTAGTGAATAGCGAAATACAGTAATTTACTGTATAAGTGAAATGAATGAATTGTTGAGTCATGGATGATGTATACATCATGTAAAAACAATTAGTTCTAACTCATATTCACTAATTATTTTAATTATTCTTAATAATCTACACCATTTATAGTCTTGAGGAAAAATAAAAAATTAAATATTAAAAAAAATTAAACAACACCCCTCTACTCCACTATAAATATCTCCTCTCCCCACCTATTATCCTCACACATCAAAAGATTAAATTCTGTCAAAATAATACCCAATAATCTTCCCATTAATCTTATCCATGTTTAGGGTTAATTTCTCTAAGTAAAATACCAATCCTAATTCCATGGATGAGGTTCTCGAAGAGAATAATTCATGGGGTAAAATACTTTTTCTTTTTTTTTAAAATTCTTTTCAATTTCATTTATTTTATTTTACTATATTATACTAAACTCCCCCATAAAATAGAAATTAAAACACCAGTATCTTTTATATACTTTAATTTTTTTTAATGATATAACCCATCATCAAGTCTCTTAACCACTCCTTCAGTTATAAAACTGAAAACATTATCTGCGATTGGTTGATTTATCACATTCATGGATGATAAGTTTTAAATTTCAATTAACATCATCAATTTTGGACATAATGTAATTTTTTTGTTAAAGATGATTATAATATATTCATTATAGTTTTTTAATGTTCTGAAACTAGTATATATGCATAATAATAATTAATAATACAAAACTACTTCATAATGATCGAAAAAGGGGAAAACATATAAATTTTTATCGTTAACAAATTATCTAATTAATAAAATTGATATAAAAGACCATTTAATATTCTATAATTTCATAAATAACATATAAATTCATTTGTAGGAAACTATTATCATTTTACAAGTTCTTCAGAAAATGTATAAAAGTGAATAGATCATGAAAACCAATAATAAGATCAGTATGAAAAATGAAATTTCATCTTATAAATATTAAAAAATGGAATTTAATTAACTTAATAAAATTATATAAATTAAAATAATTGTATAATGGGTTCTATATTAATTAATTAATTGATATTATTTTATTATAAAGAACATTAAGATCAATTATAGAACTATTTCAGACATAATGTTAGGGATTATTTCAGAAACTCTATTTTTTCCATTGGGTTACATATTCTCTCATTATAGCATATTTTATTTTTTATTTTTTATTTAATTATTATTTATTTTCTTTATATATTGAAAAATAATGTACCATATTAGATTATTATTCTTTGATATGGTAATACATTTTTTAAAAAGGACGCCACATCAATTTTTATTGATAATAAAATCTGATCAAAGGAAACATCCAATAATTTTACCCATATTCATGTACCAAATATTGACTATTTTTTTACTCCAATATTTTCATAATAATAGACATTTTTATGAAAATATATCTTGGTTCATTCCTAATTGTTATCAAATAATTAGTAAATTTCCATTTCAAAAAATCATTAAAATTTTCCCTTAAACCACACATAAGCGGATCATTTCTAATGTTTCTTTAAAAAGTCTTTTTATATGTTTTCACTTGAGTTTTAAATAAACCATCATGTATTGTTCATAATTTACCTCATGAATTCCAATGTATGATTTGAATCCATTCCTTCCTGGACACCTTTATGATACACACATTTTTATGCATTATGACATGTTTATGATATCCATTCTTTTCCAGGGGTAACCCTTTTGTCATTAATTATGTATGATTATTCATGTTGAACACAAAAGTATGAAAATGTTATGTAGGATATGAAACGATAAAACTCAAAAGCATTTTATAATGTTTAGTATCTTGAGGATTCACGTGAAATTTTATTTGTGGTCATCTATGACTAATGTTCTTTAATGTGTAATGGTCTTGGTGGTTAGCGTTGACTCCCTCTCCTCTATGTGCAATGGTCCTGTTGGTCAGCCTGGGCTCATGTTTATCCCTTATTGTTGGTCTTGTTGGTAAGAATTCATATTTAATGATGTATTTTTTACACATTTATACTATCCAATGATTACATGAACTCTAGGTCTATATATTTTCCATTAATATGTTTATTCATGTTACATAAAATTTTATGTCCTAATGTTCTTCATTCTAACCCATGTTCTATGATTTATTCACATATATATTCCATTACTATGTTTTATAGAACATCCATTTGTTCATTGATTCCCCAGGTTATTCAATTATAATATAAGGTCTCAATGTATGTTTTTATCAAATTATTATGTTTAAATAATAGTTGTTTTTATATTATTCCATGTTTTCAGTTTTATGTACATAATATTCTAAATAAATTATTCATTAAGATTCTTGGTTGGTATTTTAATAGTAATAATTCTTAACATCATGTAATTATTTGTTAAAATGAATAAGACAATTATAATTTATTTTAGGGAATGATCTATTTATTTTTTATAATTTGCACTATTGAACTTTATAAAGAAACCTCGGGATAATTATATCACCATATATAATCAAGACAGTAACATAAAGAAAAAATGGTTTGGATATATATTCAAATTAAAAAAAATTCCTTTTATGTTCGTAATTTTGTCTTCTACATGCTTATTATATATTTATAAAATACACTATAATTTTACCTTCTTTTTCATAGTTAATTTCTCGAAATATGATAACTGATGCCAATAATAAATGTTATAGGAATTGTGAAAATTTCATAATGAAATGACAAATATGATTGTAAATGGTGGTAAAAACTTCATGATAGTACTTTTAAACATTATAAACTTATTAATTATAATTAAAATCATGTGTATCACTATCCTTATCATAAGAATGAGATTGTTTTGGTAGAATCATTCATGTCAAAAGTCCTACCAAATTTATTGGATCTACTGGTCCTATCATCGCAAAACAAATCATTATGTAAATTGATAAGATATTTCCTATCATCCAATTCTATGAATAAGTGAATTTTGATGTAGAATTCAAGCATTTATATGGGAAAGCTAATCAGTTCCAGACACTTATCAATTACACAATGTCCATGGGGGAAATTTATTCCATGGAATGGGAATATTTCAAGAGAATATTTTTCAATAAATATTTTCAATGATCACTCCATCATAAAAAAGAGAGGGATTTTATATATCTCAAAAAAAAAAGAAATATTATTATACCCAGGAATATGATTAAAATATCACATGAATTTTAGGAAACAACTTTAAATTTATCATAAACTTTTAATGGATGGTGGATTGCTTATTTGGTATAAGAAACCCAATTTTATGAAAATAATTGGTGATTCAAGACATTGATATCTTTGAGGAGATTATTGGTTGTGCCCTGGATGTTTAAATAGATATCAGATAATGTCAGTGGATTCATTGTCCTAATGATAAAATGTTGAAAATGTAGTTTATTATTGGAGGATCAACAAAACGATACCCTAATCAAATGAATAACCAGCATCAAATGTGTAAACAATTGTGGAAAAAATCATCTTGGTAACAATATAAAGGGAATATTGAAATTAATAAAATATAGATGAATGAGGAATGTGAATAATATCTATCGAAGTTAAATGATTAGTCCCTTTAATCTAGATAATGAAAAAAAGGTTTTGATCTACAGTCATCCTATTGTGTAATTTTTAAATCGCAACAAAGATGGACAATATGTGAAACGTTTCTCTAAGCCAATGGATGTTGGAGGTAATGAAAAAAAAAATCTACAAAGGAAGTAATGAAGGGAATATTCTATCACTACTTATACGGTGGAGCCTTAAAATGATGTGGTTATTGGTTTTGAACTCTTGAATTAAAAAATAGTGATCACCCAATTTGATTATGGTTCTAATAATTATATCATATCTAGCATGCTTAATAGAACTATTCAAACACATTATCAAAATATAGAATTTGACATGACATTGATAATTGAACATGTGTAAATTATATCATTCGATGTTTATAAATCCTTTCCAATTAGGGTTTGTAGATTGATCTTCCTAGAAAATTATATCAAACATAATTTGGGTGAGTTTTCTTCTATATTGTGCATGGATTTGTTATATGTATATAATAATAACATCGATTGTTAGGAAAGGGATAACACTCTATACATCATGGGGTATTTTTTAATTATATACAAGTTTAATGACATGGATTAATCTCTTTTACAATGATTCTCATCATTTTCGATATTATTTCCTTCTGAACTAGAATATATATCTCATATTATTGATAAAAATGAGACAATAATGTTTGTAGAAATGAACATTTTTATGGAGTACACTAATGAATTACATGAATAATTTTTATGCCTTCTACCTGATAGAAAACTGGAGTTATCAATTGAACTTAGTCATTATTGACAGTCAATTTCAATGGCACCAAAAAGAATAATGATCATTGATTTGCATGAAATGAGGAATCCATTAATAGAAATATTTTATAGTGGTTTTATATGACTGATTGATTCAGTATAAGGTGAATGAGCCCAAAATTCACAAAAAATAATTGATCAATGTGCCTATGAACTAATTAGTGTTAGATCGATAAAATCAGGATAAAAAACAACTTTCCACTTACAAATATGGAAGAATTTCTTGATCAACTATGGGCTGATAAGTATTTCTCAAAAGTGGAACATCAACTAGGATATCTTCAATAAATTTTGAGGAAGGAAGGTATTACCAATAATACCTTTTTAAGGATGTGGGGACACTATGAATTCATAGTGATTCCCTTCATTCTTTTTAATTCTCAAAAACAAATTCTTGTATTTAACAAATATATTCCTTAGATATTATCTTAATTTTTTTAAAATTATTAATTTTTAATATTCACATATACTAGATGATAAATTATGAGAACAATGATAATTTTTTACTATGCTAAAGACATTTATAATGTAGAAAGTATATTTAGATTAAAAGAAATTAAATTTATGGATCGAGGAAGTATATTTAATAGGAATTATTATCACTGGAAAATGAAATTTTTTGGACCCTTCCATGAAAAATGAAATCGATGTGTATCCTAGTACTTTATCTATAATGGATATCCACAGTTTTCCTATTCATGATTGGTATTACAGATGATTTTTTATATATTTTCTCGATTGTAAAAACCACAAAGAAATATGAATCAAAAGGAACAAAATTTTATATAGACTAGTGAATTTGAAGTCTTCTTTACAGAGTTGAAAAAAATTCATTTCAATATAAAATTAATCACACTACCAAAAAGTGGGGAACACATTTTAGTATACAATGTTGCCTCAAAAGGGAGGTTTTTTTTGTTTAATGATACAAAATGGTAAATTCACATCCTTGGCCCCAAGAATGTTAATATTTTAAGAGAAAAAATATACCAAGAATGATCTACTATTGGAGAATGTAATCATTTAATTGAATATGATGT
The DNA here is from genome assembly GCA_963277665.1 of Viscum album. Classification (NCBI taxonomy): domain Eukaryota; kingdom Viridiplantae; phylum Streptophyta; class Magnoliopsida; order Santalales; family Viscaceae; genus Viscum; species Viscum album. The sequence goes on from OY728122.1 coordinate 607,741,403, forward strand.
GGGATTATCTCTACGGTGAGAAGTGTGAGATATATACATGACATAATATCCTCAAATACATCTTCATAGGGACAGAGCTTAATATGTTCTAGAAATGTTGGTTAGTTCATATCCATGATTATGATTTACCTATATAGTACCTTCATGGTGAAGAAAATACGGTGGGAAATTCTCAAAGTAAAATAGATCTAACATCATTAAAAACGATTCGAATTGAGAAGGATCCAGTATTTTATGAACTGTAATGTATGGACATGTGAATCATTAATTTAGGATAATCATCAATAATCTCTCAAATTATTTCTCAATCATCCAACAAATAGAAAATATATGATGCTGAATGAAAAATGTAAAAAATTAATAAATTTTGGAATTTATCAGAAATGGGAAATCTCCAGAGAGAAAAATTTATGAGTAAGGAGTCATCAAATTTTTTAAATGAATTTTTGATCCATACATTCTAGAGATAATGAAATAATGTTTTAATGATTCACATCGGTGAACTTCTCAATTCACCGAGGGAGTTCATATATTTATGATGATATATAAAACACCTATTTGTGGTTGAATATGAAGAAAGAGATCAGTAAATATTAATCATTTTGCTTGGTGTCTCAATAATTGAATGTCAAATGAAAAATATCTAAGGGGATAATTCAAACATTACTCATTACAAAAAATAAATAGAAAAACATCACCATGTCTTTTTTACTCCACATCCAACGATATCCATATGAAATAATGATATATGGATTATTGTGTGTCGTTATACAAATGTATTAAACTTTTTCCTAATTTTATAAGACTGGTGACTATATCAAATTGGATTGATATACATCAATCAATTAGTAAGGATGTATAGAGTACAACAGTCATATTTATTCAATCGGAATATGTGATTTACCTCAATGTTCTGGAAAATTATACCATATTATATAAACACTGAGTTGAACAACAGTACAGCCTATCAACCTGAAATTGAGTTAAAATTATAATAGAATTTTCAGACACTGAAAGACATGTTGAGAACATAATCTATAGATATTAAGGGAGGATGAGACCAATATCTAGCTCTGATAGAGTTCTCTTACAACAACAGTTTCCACTAGAGAATCTAAATGGCTCCATATAATGTTGTTTAGGATAAAATATGGAGAAGAACAACATGATTGGTTTAATTTGGAAAATATAATTTTCTAAGGCATAAAATGCTTAATGAAATTTTGTAAAATGTGAAAACCATTCAAAAACACATCAAAGAAACATAATATCCACAGAATGGCTATAGAGACAATATACTATGAGACCCCGAGATTGTGGATAGAGGCATGGTAATCCTCTATATATCTATATGGAAGGGGATCTTGAGATTTGGGATAGATGGAAAGATAATGTTGAGGTACATAGACCCCTTTAAGATACTTGATCATGTCAGAGTGGTGTCCTATCAATATAGAATCCACCAGCTATGTCTCTAATACATGTTCTATTCCATATATCCCTCTTGAAGATGTATATACTAGACGTTGAACACGTAATTAATTCAGAGGTGATACAGTAGGAAAATGACCATCTTATGAAGAGAATACATTGACAATCATGGACCATAGGATAATGTTCAATTCATGATGATTAATGACCTGGTCAATGTACATGAGCCTAACTATAAGTATGAAGATGATACATTGGATCTAGAGTTAGAGATGAAGGAAAAGGTCCTCCACCTATTTTCAGTATAATGTGTAAAACAATATTTTGAGAAGAAAATTTCATAAGGGGGGAATAATTTAATGACCAAAAATTTTATAAATTAAATTTCATTTCTTATAACATTATAATATATTATAAATAACATGGAAAAACATAGATAACATAATAAAAACATTATAAATAAATATTTAAGGCAGTGGGAGATATTTATTTAAATTAATAAGCTTAAACCAATGGAATAGTAATGTGAAAATTGGAATAATAATAAGACCATTATGAATAGTAACCCAAATGATAGAATAGTAAAATCAAATATGGAAGTAGAAATTATATTTAGGAATATTAGGATGGCCAATATAATATATTTATTACATTGTAAAAGTAAATAAATATGTCTAAAATGATAAATTATTTGTTGGTATTTTTGTACATCATAAATATTTATTATCAATTTTATAAATAATATAATTCTTTAAAAAAAATAAAATACATAATATATATATATATATTGGTGTCTTATGATTATAATAAACTTTTTTTTGACTTTAAATAATTTTTTAATGTGTTACAAATTCATTTTTAATTCTAATATTTGATATTTTTTAATATCTTATGCTTTAAAATAAAAATTAAATTTTACTTATATTGAAAATTAGTTTCTTAAAATGGAGTATAATTTTGAATTATAAATTTATAAAAATATTTTGTGTGAATTTTTTGGATGTTTCTAAATAAGTCAAATTTTTGGTGATTAATTAAATATAATAATTTATGTTAAAAGAGAAATTAATGAATTATTGAGTCTTGTTTGATGAATGGAAGATGAAAGAATCAATTTTTAGAACTAAATTTCACTATTTACTATAAATAGTCACATTATCCCTCTATATTCACATCCTTATGCCAAAATAAAAAAATCAAAATATACCCCTCTCATCCACTATAAATACCAACTATCACCACATATTCTACTCACACCACAAAAGTAATGAATATTATCCAAATTCATCACAGACATATTCCTAAATATGTCTCACATACCCAAGATCCCTTTATCTAAACTAAAAACCAAACCAAAATCCTCAAATAAGGTTATGATGTAAAATAATTCATATGGTACAATTCTCTTTCATTTTCATTTAATTTCTTTTCAAGGAATTTTTGTTTTATTTTCCATTCTCATCTTCACATCCCCTAACCAAGATAAATGAAAACTAGAGTATGTTTTGTAGAATATAATATAATTTTGTTTATTTAATGCCCCATCAATAGTTTTGATCAACTCTCCCTTTTATTTAAATGTTAATAAAATTTCTATGATGTGTTGATTTATCACATTCAAGGACGATGAATTTCCAATTTCCATTAATGCCATTGAAACTTCTTAGAGAACAATTTATGGTTAATAATGGATATAATATATTTATTATAGTTTATTTAATATTACTTAATTATTTTATATAATATATATTAGTTAATAACACAAAACCCACTTTGGTATGATCGAAAAAACCCCAAAAAAATTTAAACTGTTTTCACCGACGATTATCTAACAAATCGTCCTCAAATATATAAAAATTAATATATATATATATATATATTTAGTATTTTTAAATTTTTTTATTAATTTATAATTTCAATTCTATGAATCTATTCTTATTTTATTTGATCATCCTTACAGATATTCAAATGAACCGATCATAAAATCCAAGAAAACAAATTTTCTCATCTAGTGAAATTTTATAATATAACTAATCCAAAATGAAATGAATGGAATTAATAAAATTATAACAATTAAAATATATTTTTTGTATTTTCTAAAATTATTAATTATTTGATATAATTTTATTTACCATCAAATTAAGATCTACTGCATAATTGTTTTGGACATAAGGAGAGTGATTCTATCTAGACAACCATATTTTCAATCGTGTTGTGATTTCCCTCTCAATACCCTTTGTAATTATTAAATATTCTATATATATGTTCCAAAATCATTTATCCAGATCATATCATCCCTTCCTTATTTATAATTAAACATTTTAAAGGGTTTTATTCTCAATTTTTCCTGATAAAAAAATCATGATTATAAGGAAATTCCCAAATTCGTTCCCATTTTCATGTACCATCCATAATATTTTTTAATAAAATATTATTTTTCAAAAAAATTCATTTTATATAGGTAAAATATCTTGTTTCATTTTTGGTTTTATAAAAACAATTATTCATAATCTATTTTAATGAATCGTTAAAATTTTTCTATAAACTACTCTAATGTGGCTCGTCTCTAATGGTTATAAAATGCTCATTTTGCATGTTTTCAATTCTATTTGATATCACGTATTATGTTTATTATTATTTTACCTTATTAATGTCTAAGTATGATTTCAATTCATCCATTCACATACAATGTTAGGATACACCAATTTGTTATGATTTATAACATGATTACGACACCCCTTCCATTCCATGTGCCGCCCTTAGGTTTATTTCTTATGTATTATTATTCATGTGGAACACATAAGAATGAATATGTTTTTATGGTTTTACCATGATAGATCTTCAACATAATGGTTAACTTTATGTATCATGAGGTTTCATATGCAGTCACATTGGTTATTATCATTGACTCATGCTCCTCTAAGTGTAATGGTCATGGTGGTAGACCTTGAATCACGATCTGGCTTGTGTAATGGTTTTGGTGGTTATCCTGAATCACTAATATTAATTTGAAATTGTTTTGGATGTTTTCCTTGACTAGTTCTTATGTCATGTTTTATGTTCTCTTCACATTTCTATGATTCCACGTATACAATATCCTTGTTCTATATGTTATGATTACATATGATTATTCATGTTACATGATATTTGGTTTCATCATGTTGTTATTTCATACCCATATTCTATTCTTTATTAAGATACATGTTCCCTTACTAGTATTCTTTTATCATCCCTTTTTTCATGTCATCTTCATTTTATTCAATACATATGTTTTGGCTCAAAGGATATTAGGATCTCATTATATTGATAAAAAATGTTTTTTTGTTCAATTTTTTCAATTTTATGTACATAATCATCTAAATACATTGATCATTATAGTCCTTGGATTGGATATTTAGGATATTTATGGTTAAAATAAGGTAATAATATGATAAAAAGGAGATATAAATTATATTAGTCATACATGGATGCATATAAACATATAAAAGTTAAATCCATAGTAATTATTTATATAAGATCTTATCTCATATAAAAATTCATGTGATGCTAGGGTTCATTCTTCTAATGATAGAATATGAAATATGAACACCTTGTTATAGAATCTATATAGAGGGTTAGAGTCTCATGAAATTTCACTAAATTATTAATAATAAATTTTTTATGTGGGAAAATATTAAAAAAGCATTCATGATATTATCAACTCATATGAAGAGGGTAAATTTTCTCTATTAACCATGATTTAGATCATCCATTTTTATTGAATTAGATTTTATGTCTTCCCTTATCTACATATGTGGTTCGGTCTTTTCATTAACATTACCCATTTGTTTGTGGAATTGTTTCTCACGATTCCCAAACCTGAAACACTTGTATCACTGGAGTGTGGGTGGATCATTTTATTGAGACATTACTCTTTTAATTTCATTGGATTTCCACAGAAAATCAGCAATAGATAAATTTTCTCAATTTGTAGGATTTACAGACATATAACACCTACTTGTTCATTTCAGGAATTCACATATGATCTTTTTATGAAATATTTTTTTTGTAGGTGACATAAATTACTTTCCACAATGTGATTTATTTTAGTTATCTGGAGATTTTATCTTCCTTTTATTATCAAAAAAATATAAATGGTAAGAATCTAAAATTTCTTTTTCTACCATCAATTCCAATCATATGACTCTTTAAAAGATACTAATTTCACATATATCCAATTATTTTTAATGAACAAAAAATTAATTATCTGACTTCCATAGACATATATCTAGACTTTCCATTTTAGTGGCTATAGGTAGGCAATATCCATTGTTTTAATGAAAATATTTTTAAAGGTATTTTCTATAGCAATTGTTTTAAAAATCATGGATATATACATCTTTTTCATTGGATATGGCCTTGATTTTAGTAAAACCATCGATATAGAACATACCAATATCAATTATATTCAAAATAATGCATATATGTCTACTTCCCTTATGTGGGAGAAATATATTCCCACGGAAAAAAAGTCTAGGAAGCTCTATTCCCACAGTTGTTATCAAACCGCCACAATTTTGAATAATATATATAACAGAATATATATATATATATATATATAATTTAATCTCTTTGTGGTGTAGTGGTCAGTCATATAAATCATATATGTATGGTACAAGGATAAAATAAGGATGATGACATTATTTTTGAGCTATATCCACTGTATTTTGGGGCTATATTTGTTATTTAAAACAAATTCAATAACACATATGGAAACTGTTTTAACTACGACCATAGATCAACTGCCAAGAGGGACAATAATGATACATATTACATTGCTTTTTCAAAACCACGAAAATAACCCACCTATTTCACAGTTTAAACTATCGAAATAATAGATACCCTTTTGTGATGGCCATAGCGGCCATAATTTTCAAAAACTGTCTCTATATTATACATAGACAATTTTTTGCCTATTTCCATGGTTTTTAACATTGGAAATTGGACAATTTTGTAGTTGTGAAGACATGTTCTTGTGCCACAATATAATCAATCAATTATTAATTCTAGAAGATTTATTATTCAATATGAGTACATATCACATCTTCTATAATTACCTTTATAAGAACTAATAGATACTCCATCCTTTTATTTGAGATTGAGACATTCCTTCTCGATCATTTATCATATAATATGATGTAATTACTATCAAAAAGATATACTCTTAATCACATACAATTACATGGATTCAATTACATCCTCGTGACATAGATTATTAATAAAGTTCAATCATTGATCTTATTCCCCATATAAATAAAATAAAAATAAAAATAATAATCCATGATTCCAAAACATGAGAGAAAAATTATCTCTTCAGTGGTATTGTTCCATTTCTAAACAACAATTCGATCAAAGGACCCATAAAATGTGGGTGGATGTTTTTTATAAGGGACTAAACATTATATTTTCCCCTCCATTTATCATTTTAATGTTCTAGAGGACTCAAAAATTGAAAACATTTTTGGATCATAAAAAATATGTTTTTCATTCCAACACACATAATATTTGATTTCCATTAGAGAAAATAATTAGATTTTCTATTTCATAAATCACTAACATGGTTCCATTATTTTCATTAAAAAACTAAAAACAAAATTCATAGTGTGACAAATACTAATAATATTTTTAATCTTATAAAAATAATATATAATTTATTGTATATCTAAATCTCGACACATTATTTTCAATCTAGGAAACCATGGGAGTAACCTAGTTCATTCATGATCATTATTAAAATCTTTCTATATGGTTCGTTAGAATTATGGGAATTTCCATAACATATCACATGAGAGTTTAAAAAGTAGAGAATATAAAGGCCTGTTATCATTCACCAATAGATCACTATGTTATATAAATGTTTCTTTTTAGAGTTAATATCGCCATGATCTTCTTTATAGACCCACGATAAATTGTAATATCCCAATATAGATTTAATTTCATTAAATCTAGGAACTACATCCTATAATAAATTAAAAGTACATTTTACAGTAATATGACACATAAATTTAATTATTTGTAGTCAAATACATATACATATTTTTATAAATATCCCTCATAAGATCCTACATTTATTTGGAATGAACATTCACAAAGAAATTTAATTGTCACTAGAAAATTGTTTAGTTTTTGAATCAAGAATTTTAATAAATATATAAGAGTTGAAAGGTCTCATAGTATAGTTTTTGGTTGAGGAATTATTCTTGAGGGGTTGACCAGGTGTTTGGATGTTCTTTTAAATATTTATGATATGTTTGGGGGGTGGATATTTCATCCTAGGTTTCAAAAACAAAATTTCATTGTCTAGTAGAAATTAGGATCCTCCTTGTTGATCATTATTTTTTATCTTCATATTGAACTGTTCGCCATTGATATTCATGGTTATATGATGGAATGATGAAAACATATAGGGAAATAGGAGAAACTATATGAGTTTATAGTGGGTATAAGAAAAGGATCAGGGGCTATACATAGTTTTAGAAAAATTGTAGTGCTTTTAATATAATGGAGTCAATGCTCATAGCATGATCATCACATGATTGTATAGACCATTCATGATTGTAACATATATTGGATCATCATTTTTTAAACCATTCATATATACATAATTTTGATTAAAATTTTGTTTTCCCCATTTTAAAATTTATAATTTTATGATACCTGCCCACTTATCTTCCCCTCAGGCGCTAGAAATAGAGGAGGGTATTCCCTCCCATACACCATTCATCATGCCTCATTATGGAAGAGTTTTGTTGGAATTTTTTTTGAGGTTAAGTTCATCAATTAGTGGATTCTTTCACATTCCCCGTTATTTTTTTTTATTTTGGAAATATTGATTAAGATATTGTTGATTTCTCCACCAGATCATGGAGGATTAATCCATTTATGATGGGGATTTTGGATGGAATCCATAAAATAGTTAACAAGATGGATTCTGAAAATCCTTGAATGACATTTCATTAAGGTATCTATTCACATGAAATTTATATTTGTTTTTATAGTTAAATTAATATATATTTTTTCAAATTGGTATCACCTATGAGGATTTTTTCCTAGAATTTGGATTTGGTTATTCCAAATGTCATTTATTAGTGGTTGTATTTAGTTTTGATGTGGCATGATGAACCAATGAGTTTTCTAGAATTTTGAAAAGTTATATTTTTTACAAATATGTAATTAAAATTTTTAGAAAAAATAATTATCATTTTGGTTTTTGAGTAGATCTTGGGTGATTGTGATGAGATCAGTTGGGTGAGAAAAAGTTGGGAAGACACATGGATATCCATTATCATGGTCTTAATTCTTTTGTAAATATTTTGAAAGGATTTTATGATTAGATAGGTTGTCTAACGGCTTTACCCATATCCCTGATGATTTTCTTAAATATTTGTAAAATCAATCTCTTAGATCCCATGTTTGATATTCTCTTCCCAATGGTTTACGAAATTATCTTTGGATTTGAATAGAATCCTTGGACACTATAAGAATCCCATTGGATATGTCAGATTTCATGAATCAAGATCTTTGAAAACCTAGGGGTGATAATTCCACTAACAATGGAATGTTTGGGGTTGAATTTTAGTAAAATCCATTGAGGTATTTTGATATGAATAAATGATATATGTTTAATTTTTGTTTGGTTATTCTATTTAATGTGGTAAAATGATTTTTATTCATTTTTTAATTTTAAATGTGTTGTTATCCACAAGATTACTTAACAAGAGGTTTTCAATTGAATTTCTTTTGTTGATTCTAAATGGGTGTGTGATGACCACATTGGTGAATTTTTTTGATGACTCTTGAAATGGGTTTCATTTACAATAATAGTCATGAACATTCATTATATTTTCAAATGAGAAGACATGTGTTTTATTAGGGTGGAATCCAACTATTCCATAGAGGGTGGCTATTTTGGGTTCTATAATATGTGACAAAGGGTTAGGTTTATTGTGTCTTTTAGTTATAAAATGTTTTTTGGGGACCATCATATTTTTTTCCATTTAGAAAGTATATTTTATTTTTAGTAAAAGAGGTGTTGTTTATTTTTAATTGATTTTTAGATCATTTAATGAATATGTATTTAGGTAATGGAGAGAGTGGTTCAATATTGAATTTGGTATTATATGATTGTTGAAATGGACCATGAAGATGTTAAATGAATTGGTATTAATATATAATTGATTATTTTGTGATTTTAATACATGACATATCGAATAATGTCTGTATTAATGGAATTATGCTCTGGGTGAACAGACCAGTGACTAATGGTTTTGGGATGATGGACTGATCCTCTAATCCATAGTTTTTGGAGGGCCAAACTCATGATCCAGATGCACAAGTTAATAGTAGTTTTTTTGAAGATAGACTAATAATCTGGAATCCAAGGGTATTTAATTATTGTTTGATATCATGGTATGTATGGCTGGAGTTAGACAACAGAATTATGGAGGGATTATTAGACTAATTATACTTGTTTAAAAAATTGTAACCATTTGGTTGTGACAAACTTATATAGTGTAACCGATCCTAAATGGATATTTGGACCGAGTATATTATATTACAATATGTTACTCAAGTGATATATAGCTCATATTTTTCACTTTGGATGAGGAATATTTAGTTGAAATGGGTGAAAATTGGATCAAATAATTAATGTGATCAATTGAAATTTTTTATATAAGAATTTTTTTTAGTTACCTGTTAATATATAGTTATCCATTTTCCTTCATAATTTTTTTATTATGGCTGGTATTTTTTATAGACATTGTTGGTGGTATCCTACTATGTATCACCCACACTAGAGTTAGGCACTTCTTTCATTTGTTCACAAGAGTAGTTCTCACTTGTTTGTTATAGTCATAGGTGTGGGTTTAGGTCCTTGGTTTCTATTGTTGGTCGATAAGGATTTCTTAAGGTGTATCACATGACTATATGGGTTTTTCTTAGGGATTCAATAGATCATTTGAAAAAAAAATTTCTCCAGCCTCAAGGGTAGTTGGTTGTATATATGCTACATTTGTAGGTTCCTTTAGTGGATTTTATTTAATTACTGCATTGTTCAGTTTTGGTATATATTTTGTTTACACATTTATTGATGTGTATATGTTTTTGTTAGATACTTATTGTTTTTCACATTGGTGTGGGATTATATTCTCTTCATTGTTACACTTTATACCGACGATGCAAGTCACTAGACTTTGATATATAAGGATGAACACTATAAGTTCTTTTCTAGTCTGACTAGTGGCATTAGTATTAGTGGATCCTAGAACTGTATTCTATATGGTGATATCAATGAATTTAATTTCTAATTAGATTACAAGGGAGGTTTCATTGAATAAATATATAGGATTCTTTGGATATTGAAAAGGATATCGGGATGATGTTCCATTAATAACAATTCTACTAGGAATCCTAGATTAAATTGGGCTAGGACTGATGTTATGGATTTGCGATTTTATGGTTTTATTTGATTTTTTATTCATTATATGCACATAATGTTGGGACTTGATGACTTATTTTTCATTTTAGGCACTAGTAATGATGAAAATAATCTTGTGGATTGGTTTTGACTCTTTTACTACAATATAAATGTGTGTCTCATGAAACATAAATGATATGTAGGATCCAAATATTATATAAATTCATATGCGATAATTTACATATTTGCATCTAAGGGGTAGTTATATGGATATATGGTTAGACAGTTATTAATGAGGATATTAGTGGAGTCCCGGTACATAGTTGGTGCAGTGAACCAGGTGGGTAACAATGATCTAGGTTATTGAATGATAGGCCCCCTATTAGTGGTTCATTTAGGAGACTTATATCATTGGGTCCTCTTGGGAGTTCTCTACTATTTAGATTCTCAGAGATGATTGGCTCTTTTATTGTGGGTTGTAGGATGGTAAGTGAACCCATTATGATGTGAAACCATAATAGAGGGTGTTCTGTCTTGTTTCAAAATTATGATGATGAGACATGGTCATGTTTGATTCCCCATGAGATGTGGACTTATTTGATATGGAATAGACTTATAGAGGTTATACATGGTGAAATTCTTGACATGACTCCAATTCATGGAAATAGCGTCATGTGGATTTTTTCGATGATGTTGGATATGGTTCTACCAAGTTGTATGTTTGATTGGGTGCATGATGTGTGAGTGGATGCTTTAGACATTGGATAGTTGTTTATGAGTGGTGTAACAAAGTATGCGGTATTTTTCACGACCTTCCTTCACCAAAAGGAGATAAAGGTCAGCAGATTTCCAATCCCTTCTTTATTTATGTTAAAGGAGAGATAATGACACACAAAACCTGCCTTCAATAGGTCCCGGAGTGCCGACTAGCACCAAGGGTACAGAAATTACACACAAATGGAAGGCATTACCATTTTTTTTGTTTTATAGGATCTGTAAATAAGATGATGAAACCCAAAAACACCAAAACTAAAACAAAAGCAAAGCCAAAAGTAAACCATTCCCACATTCATGTTCCAAAAGTAAAAGCTACAATGTAAAAAAGTGACTACAAAGGCAAGGTACCAAAGGAGGAAAAGAAAACGACAACTGCAACTGCCCCAAAGGTCCGAGCTAGTATGGTCATGCGCGATCCCCGAAGTCCTCATGGAATCCTGAAAGAAGTTTTATATACATTGGGTGAGCATAAAAGTACACTCAGTTGGGAAAACCAAAGTCTATCGTGCAAAAGATGGGGAACATACTAATGTCCCGTGAGCAAAGGAGTAAACCATACTGGGTAAACTATCCACCCAAGCCTCACCAAGGCACACTCCCCAAATAACAAAAAGTCATGTAATATATATAATAATAGCACATCAATGTTTGGGTACCCCCGCACCACTTTCCCACGGGTTATTGAGACATCCTACGCATCAGACCGATCCCACCATTCTCACCACAGTCCCACTACCACACCCGCCCGCACAAAACTGGGCCACAACCGTACGCAGTCCCACTGTCGAATCCCTCCCGAAAAAAACTAACACACCATTCTCACACGTAACCACGCTTGAAAACACCAAGTCCAGAACAACCACTACCACGCCCGAAGACACCTGGGGTAGAAGATCCACATCCATGCCCGAAGACACCTGAGCCTCATCCAGAAGATACTTGGGAAACTACCATCATGCACACACTTGGGCCATAACAGCCACACTACCCCGCCTGAAGGTTCACGGAATAATAATGGACCTCATGCCATCATAGCCTTCCCGAAAATACTTGGGATATCCGGGAAAAGGGCACAAAAGGAGCTAATAACCTGCCACTAATAATAGTGTTGAGAAAAACACCCTCCCCCATGAAATGGGGGTGTTCGGCCCTAAGTGCACAACTTGGGTGGGTCACGAATAAGAAACACAAAACTACAAGTATATATATAGGTAACAAGAACTCACCCAATGTTAGGTATTTCTTTAGACAACCTAAAGATCACAACCGCACTCAAGTCTGAGTCACAACTCTCACCAACCAAACTCATTTGTCCCATTTGTTTTCATGTTCAGTAATGATGTTTAATTGTTTTTTTCAACTACATGGGAAAACAATACCAAATGCATAACCAAGGAAAGGAATCGATCCAAATGTAAATTTAAACATTCACACCCGGTTCTCTTGTAAAGTCACAACAACAAAGGGTTAAGTGAGATCCCTCGAAGTACTGGAACCAAAGAGACCCCCCGAGACACTACCCTGTGTCCCCAAAAATGGTTTCTCATCAACAGAGGATCCCACCCCAATTCGTTATGTAAACAAGGTAACCAACCGGTCTTTAAATTCACAACCACCGAAAGCATAACGCAGGGGATCCAATCCCCAATTCACAACTACCGAGAGTATAACAACAGGGGATTCCACCCCCCACCCTCATCACCCAACATGTGGCCCGTGAAGGAAAAACAACAAAACCACCACCACTAAAAAAAGCAGGCCCATGCTAATATTTTCATATTTATAAGATTTAACACACTCCATGATTTCAATTTCCGTGTACTTTAACCGAGTTTATCATAGAAAGGGATTGTTCCTAGTGCTTTCAATTTATTTAGCCGGATATAATTGATTAACCAATTTCCTTTTACACAGAAGGAGTTCACAACCACAAAAAAACATTTAAAACATCACGAGTGGATCATTAGTGCACAAATAAATACAACGACCATTATTTTCAGTAGGCGTAAGCCCACACAATTCAGAAGGATGATCATAATATAAAACAACATCAACAATCACAGCCCCACCCTTCGTTCATTATAGAATCTGTTTATTATCTTCATTAAGGTTTTGGTATCCAATTCTACAGAATCAAAAGAACGACCACCCCGTATGATACACAAAAATAATAAGAGGCGATGGAAAAATTCCCTACTTGTTGATAAATGATTGATGGTTAGGCCGGGCGCAGAACTTCATGCATACCGATGCGGCTCGCCTGAACATAAAGCAGCTTGTCGAAGGGTTTACATCATAGGGTGATCAGTAAAAGAACCAAGGATTAGCCCTTTTAGTTTTTAATGGCGGGGATGGTTGAGATAAGAACACGAAAACATGTAAGGAGTGGGGGTCGTGGGTTGACCACACGGCCCACACGTTATTAAATGGGTTGGGTAGTTTAAACTGACGCACACACCAGGTTAATTCATTAAATATTTAATTAAAACATATAGAGCGTTACTGGGCTATAAAATTAGTATAACTAGGTCAAAATAGGGTTTAAAACCCTTTTTGCGCAAGGATCACTACTGGAAAGAACCCGTTGGGGTAGGCCCGAGCCACCGGTAGCCGAGCTACCGGTAGGCTGTAGCCAATGGTAGGTCAAGCTACCGATAGACAGAGCTACCGGTAGCTGCAGCTACCAGTAGACCTTGCTACTGGTAGATAGAGATATCAGTAGCTGTAGCTACCAGTAGACTGAGCTACCGGTAGAAAGACGTACTGGTAGGCTGCGGCTACCAGTAGACCGAGCTACCGGTAGGCCTACTATAGGTAGGCTAAGGCTACTGGTAGGCCTACTGTTAGGCCAAACTTCACCGAGATTCCAAGACCAGAAAACCAAACATTAGATTTTTCCAAAGTAATGGACCCCAAAAACCCGGGCCATTACAATTATATACAATATGATCCATTTGATTTTGTGATATAGAACATGTTTGGTATTTTGTAGCATTGTTGTGGGTACATAGAGGGATATAATTTTCTAGGTTCCTCAAATTGGTGAATATTAGGTTGGAAGGATCTACTTATTGAATATTATTTATACCAAATGTGAGGTTCTTCGCTAGGAGATGAACCTACATGTGAGATGGACCTGTAATGTAATATCATGAAACACATGAGACTATATAGGTTCCTTCAGGTAGAGATAACATGGAGTTTTGGGGTAGTGGTGAAACATGTGGTTTCTTTTGGAATAATGTATTTATTGAATTGATGATTTATCTATAAATTCTTCTTCGAGAATGTGGTGATAGATCAAATTCTAATTGTGGAATTATTTAAATGATGGTTGGTTTTTTGGTGGTTGACTATGTGGGTTTTTATATTGATTATATTTTTTTTTGCGGAGAACCAAGACTAATCTCCATCATGTGATATTGGAATATGAGATTGGAATAGCTACTGTATATTGATTTTGAGCAGCATTTTCTCCAAATGTGACTCACTGGAGATATAAGATGTCAGTAAGGGTGTCTTGTGAAAGTGGTTCATAGTAAATTATTAAAGATAAGTTGCATGAATGAGAAGATGTTGACTCACTATGTCCTTTGGTTTATGGAATATACAAAATAAGATTGTACACTTGAAAATCATGGCTCAAATAGGGACCCAAGAGTAGGATGAGAAATGATGTGGGTGTGATAAGTTACTTAAATAAAGGGATTGTTATGGTATTTAAAATAGTGTTTCATGTCCCTAATGTGAGAGGTCATATCATGAATGGGAAATATTGTGGTGGTATTAATAAATAAAATATTAGTGTACTCTTAGTTAGTGATGAATATCTCCAATATTATAACATCAAACTAGGTATGTTGAGAGAGAAATGGATCTATGCTTTGCTACATAAGTATATTTTATTGTTTAATGAGGGCCCCCCATGGAGTATCACTCATTGAGTTGTGTTTTTGTAACTATAAGGATAAACATCCAACATCGACCCTTTATGGGTGAGGTCCTCAATAGAATCTAATTCAGAAGAATTTTGTGGGGTCTGTTCTTGTATTTTGGGAATTTGTGATAGTTTATGTTTCATTTGATCTCTCAGGTGATTGTGAGATGAGAAGATACAATTCGAGGGTTTGTAGTTCCTGGATAGTGGAATGAAGTTGTTCAGTTTTTTTGGGTTATTATGTGATAACGACACATATATAGGTTGGATTGATGTGTTGGTGGCCGATGTGCAACACCCATACTAGAGTTGTTTTTGGTACGTTGAACTGGCCATGGATAAATAGTAGTAGAATTATGATTCCAGAGTAATACATTTTGGTGAATAGTTAAATTAACATAGAAATTATAATGGAAAACTTTTTGTGATGGATAATCAATATGAGAGTGAGTTTCAGGATTGATGTGTATTTTGTCGTTTTTTTGTGGTATATAAACCAGAGTTTATGTGTGGGTGGTTTTGGAATGCCTATATATGTGAGAATATTGTGATCATATGACTGGGAAATTGACTAATTGTGGTTGTTGGGTGTTTTTAAGATCATTCAATAAATTATTGTACTAATTGGGCTAGTACAAAATGATTTCCCCAACAGTTTCAAGCGTTGTCTGTCACGTCATTTTGGTAATGAAGGGTGTGTTTTAGGATTCATTTTAGATTATGATAAAATTATTATATGTTATTTTTTAATGCTTAGATAGATGGTGTGAATCTAATTAAGGTTGTTTTTGATGATGAGTATAGGTTTTGATGGTAATTGGAATCCATGAGGATTTTCATTGCACAATAGGTGGGGATTCGTGTCTGGTATGGTCTGGAAAAGTATGTTCAACGTTATTTTGGTCTGTTTGGATGGTATTAGTGTGATGAATCCAACGTTAGTGGTCATATTTTGTAGCCAATTAAGGGGAGCCCCATACCTAAAGGAATGACTGGGGGTGGGGTGAGGTTATTTGTGTTCCAGTTGGATAAGCTCAGGTAAGTTCCATATTGGTGGCATGAATTTAGTAAGAGGCATTGGATATGGTTTTGACATATCAAGGTATATGGGTTGGAGGTTTTGAATTCGTAGGTATTTAGTATATCAGACATTTAATGAGGCAATTGGATATAATATGGGGAACTATGTGGATAAAAATGGGATGTTATATGACCACTGATGCTTCTGGAGTATTATAAGACTTATGGTTTGGAGGCTGTAATATTCCATGTTTAAATAAGTCTATAAATTTATAGGAAATTGAAATTTTAATTATTAATGGGTCATTTTTTAAATAATGACATAGAATATATTTTTGATATATGGATGATCAGGATATTTTCTGTTCATTTTGATCAATACACTATTTCTTTTCAAGGTTGGATCATGGTTGGTGGGGAACTGTGTGCGGAAAAAGGATAAACTGCATGAGGTCAAGGAATGTTGGAGGCATGAAACATGGGTTGTGAATGGTTTTAGAAAAACCATGATCCTTTTTGTATAAGTGATTATATGATTAACCCATGGATAGAAAATGTTTTTTCAAATCATATAGCCTAACCATGTGTGGAATGGGTTTAGGAGAGTAGGGGTGCACTTAGTTGACACATGGTATGGCCAACATTGCGGAAATACCATGTGACTGGGTGGCCAAGGACCGAGCCAGCCACATGGTTGATGGATAGTATGGAAAATGGTGTAGTGATACCATATATCAGCTTATAATTTCATCAAATTGGGTTTTTACCTTTTTCCCCTTAATTATTTTATGTTTCCCCTCCCCCAACTCTTCCCCTCATGACCATGAACCACTAGAGGGTTTATCCTCCATTCCTACATGATTTAATCCACATTGAGGAAGTGCTTTTTGAAAATTATTCAGCATTTGAGGCAAGAATCATCCATTAGTGGACAATTTACCCCTCCCCTTCATACACTCTAATTTTTGGGATCTCTAGCTATATATTAATGAAAATTCTAGCATATTTGGGATTAATTTTCCATTTCTCATGGGGAATTTTTTTTTAATGGATGATATCCTTGGAGAAATTTTGTATATCATTTCTTGATATTATATTACGTTATGTTTTTTGTGGTGAATTATCATTGGTTCTTCTTGTTAAAATAATTCCTTTATTCAATGAATTGGTATCTCCTACTAGGGATTCGTCACAAAATGAGTCCATGGTTATGTTTTACGTCTATGGTGAGTGGTTAGCTTCAATTTTGGTGAGAAATCATAACCCATTATGTTATTTTTGCATTATTAAGTATTTTGATTTTGTTGATTAATTAATTATTATTTTTATATGTAATAACTAATTGTTAATTTTTTGGATTATGAATAGATCCTGGGTGAATGTGATGATCTAGAATTGATTTTTTAAAGGTATGATGAGAGTTCTTTGGGCCATGACAAGGTCATAACTCTTGGGATTTTTGGAAACATTAATTGATTAGATGGGATGTCCCAGAATTGTACTTATAGTTTTGTTTATTTTCTTTCATATTTGATCTGTATATGATTTAGAGCCCTTGTGTGATATACATGCTCCCTTTATTTATGAAATTGTATTTTTATTTGAGTGGTTACAATAGATACCCCATGGTTCCCATTTGATTTATTGGATGATGAGAGTCTGGATGTATAGACATCCATTGGGTGTGCTCTCCCATGAAAAATGGAATATTCAGTGTTTATTTTGGTATAACATATTGCTAATTTTTTATATTGGAAAATTTTCTTGGAAATTTTAGTTTTTAGTTATTTAAATCATGGTAAAAAATGTTTTCAATTATATTCTATTTACAAAGATATATTTACCTCAAGATTATTTAATAAGAAGTTTTTAAATGGGATTATCATGTTTTAATGAAATGGGTGTGCGCTGTACTCCTTGGTGGAAATTTATGGAGGAATATTTAAATGGGTTTCTTGGAAAATGATGGTATTGTACATTTATTATATTTCCAAAGGGGAGGACCCAGTTTTTAATGGGGTGGATTTCGTGTATTGATAGGGTTTATTACTATTTTATTATATTTGAAAATTATTCATGATTAATCATAATTCTGTGGATTTAATGGCTAATTGGTACTATGATAAATATTATTATTTATAAAGGTTATTTAAATTCATTAATAATGGTTTTTAGTTGATCATTTAATGGTTTGAATAGAATTTCATCAATATATATATGGGTAATTTATGAAATTGTTTAATTGGGATCATGGTTTTATATTAATGATGAAATAGACCATATAAATGATGAATTAATTGGTACTAATTTATAATGGAATGTTTTTTATGTTAAAACATGATGTGTTGGACTGACACTCCACTACCAAATTTTGGTTTAGCTATACTCAATCTATAGGTTCCCCGATAAAATGAATTTTTTAATAGTTGGATTTATGATCCTTACTACAATGGTATCATCATGGGATTACAAATAGTAGTTTGGATGGTTGGACATGGCATCTCCAATCATGGTTGGACAAATAGATTTATTATCCTTTTTTCGAGTATTTCCCTAATGTATGGTATGGCTGAGCATGGCGCACCGAATCACATATGGATACAGGGACTGAAGTTCTTTGTCTTCCATCCTATGAATCCTATAAAAATGTATTATACATTAGTATTTGGTGATTTATGTTTTGATAGAAATGCATAATAATAGAGAATAAGATAAAAATTGATCAATTGAATAGTGTTATGTATAAAACCTATTTTTTATTATTTATGTCTACATATATTATTTTTCTATGCTAAATTATTTCTCTGACTGGTATTTCATTTGAATCCAATAATGGTGGTCTAATGAGTTTACTGACCCCCTTCTGAGGGAGCAATTGTACATGAGTACATGAGAATATATCATATTCTTATTGTAGGTAGAAGATTGAGATCAGGACTATGATAAGTATTGTTGGTAGAGAAGTACTGCTAAAATGGTATTTGATGTCTGTATTGGTTTGTATAGGGGATGTTGTAGAAACATCTTTAGTTTCTCTTATTTTAGTATTTTAATTAAAAATCAATGTTTGTGGTTTTTTATGTATGACATGGCTATTAAAGCCATTTGTGAATTTTTTTATCAGAACATGTTTCATATTATGTTTTTTTAGTCTTTCTATGTACTATTATTTATGTTATCTTTGGTTAGTTACATTTAGATGTGTACTCTGATATGGGGTGTAGGCTTCTCAAAATTCCACATTAAATACAAACTGCTATTTGACATTCTTTTGTGTATTAGGACTTATTCTTGAGGTTTTTTGGTGGCACAATTTATGGAAATTGTTTTACAGGGACATGGGATTGAACGTTACATCCCTTTGGATATCACTAATTGTTTTGTCTTACATAATTGAAATGGATAAAAAAAGAGTTAATCTAATAACATATTCAGAGACTCATCATTCTCATAAATATATATTAAATATATTAATATGAATATTCAATACATTTCACTACTAAATTATAGGGGGACATAACAGTTTTTCTTTCATGGTGACTTGGTACACAATTTGTTTATTTGGTGAAATATCTTCAATATCTACCATAAATATTTTCCCATTAAAACTCATCAGAAACATAACCTACATAAAACCAATCTTTATAATCCATATAAATTATGTAACATAATATGTTATCTGAAATATTCGGTAAGCGAAAAAATGTGTGAAATCAAGGATCACATAAGCATGACATGACGATAAGAGTATGCGAAATTAGAGATAATTAGAAAACCATACCCTACATATCAATGAATATAATATTGATACATGGAATAAATAATTGCATTTAATAAAACATGAATCACATAGAAATCAATGAACATGATCTATGAGTCATAACATTGGAATACAAGATGTAATAAATGAATAAGTTTACGTGTAAAATATCATTTCAATAATAGTAAAGTCTCACTATAAATGATATCATATTGGAATAGGATTACTCCCAAACCAATCATAGCAGTCATGGTTCACTCCCAAGAAAATCATAATGTATAATATAACTTTATTGATCTATTATCACTCATAATTCAATTACAAATATATCTCATGAGAAAAAAGCATTACCCAATGCATTAGAGAATGATATTGGTCCTAACCATCACAAAATTTAAATCATACATATGTATGTTACATTATCATAAAACATTCATCACATCAAATCCCATGAAATTAAATGAGTTTCATGAAACTTTAATGGTATCAAAACATTTTTAAAGGAGATAGGTTACATAATATTTTAATCATTCGATCATATTAAAACATGTGAAAAATATTGGGTTTCATAAACAATTCCCCATGGTATAATACATAGAAGATATATAGGTTTCATAAAAATCGTTCCATCATAAATATAAACCATTCAATGAAATAATAAAAACAGTATCCTTGAATAATATCCCTCATAAGGCATAGGTTCCATCACCGAATGACATCTTAGATGACGAAAAGTTTTAAAAATAATCATGGATCTTTTCATGTGGAAAATAAAATGGAACTAAAAATAACTTTTTATTTTCAAAAAATACATAAAACAATTTACAATTCATTTTTAATAGAAAATATATTTTTAAACCTATAATGTATTTTTTTAAAATATTTTAAACCATGTATTTATGGAAGTATACTTTATGATTTGAAAAAAAAATTAAAACATAAAATATTTTAAATATTTTTCATAATTTTACCAATAAAAAGTATAATGGAATATTTAATAACACATGAAATAATTTTTCAGTAAAATATCCGTTACAAATTTAAATACTCTTTTACTAACATTAATTATTTTTCAAATATTTTTCTCTTGAAATACCTATGAAAACGAATAATTGAGTCATTTTAAATCATTTAAAACATTTACTGACAAAAATATTCTTCCCACATAGAAAATTCATTAATACCTAAATTGTTTTGAAAAAAGTTCCTTAATTTTTTTTCAATACATAGGAATAAATATTAATTGAATACGATTTTGATGATAGTGGTAAATTCTATTTATTCCATACATATTAAAAGTTAGATTCATCGAACATTTTCGGTGAATGACAAAAATTAGTTTTTTACAAAATGGAATGATGATTCCTCTAAAAAAATTTATAAAATGTAAAATAGTGGCCAAAATTAAAATAATAATAATTTTATATAAGGTTATAATAATGATGTAAAATAATTTTAGAAAAAATTATTTTAGAAGAAAAAAATTTTGATTGAAGAGGGAAAAAATAATTTTTATTAAAAACATGTTTTCATCAATTATATACATAAAGAGTAGGGAAATATAGGTGAAAATTATTTTATCATTAAATTTCTATAGAAATAGAATATACATAATTTTCATGGGATATAATTTATAAAATTCCATCATCATAAGGATAATCATTAACAATCCGGATAATCAATGCGATTGTAACACAACACTCTTAAAAAATTGGTAACAATGAATCATGATCATCATGAAATAATAACATTAAATGATTCTTCTAATATCATTAAAAGTTTTATATAAATTATATATCTTTCCAAGCAGTATTATATACACATCATAGAAGAATATATGTTTATTACATAACATTAGTCCCAAAGAAGGTAATTTGAAAGAAAAACAAATTACGGCATTAGTAACATTTGAACCATAAACTCCATGAATGATCTATCCTAATATTCAACTGTAAATAAACAATTTTATTTATAATAATCATTAAATAAATTTATTATTTGTATATATAATAAATAAAAGAAATATATATTGATTATGACAAGTGTCTCAAAGAAAAATAAAAGTGAGACAAAAATCCCATACATTAAGTATCAAATTCCTTTTTACACATTCAAGCCTAAAAAATACTAGATATGATTTTATTATCAGCCAATAATATAACCATATTAATTTATATCCTATAACATATGATATAATTATACCCTATTATTACTTATTTATTAATAGTTCATTGTTAACGTTACTTTTTGTGTAATAACTACTTTGGTTTGCATGTAGGATTTTGTTTTTTTCAGTACCTTTTCAATGATCACGTTTCTATAATTTAAATAACGTTTAATATAATATGAATATCATATATAATCATTGTATATGTAATTATATTAATCAATTTGAGTTAGATATACAATCAAATTACATCATTTACAATGACGTTAGGTTGTATATTTTATTGAACATTTGTTCCATTTTATCGATTGAAGGAACACTATACATAACTATTAATAAATTATTAATATTTAATATAAATCATAAATACATCATATGTTTTAATTTTACCTATCCTTTTTAATATCTATGTAATGTATAGATGAAAAACACATCACATCGTCTGTGATGCGGTAGTCCCACATACTCATTATCGACGTTATTGATTTCTAATGTGTTGGAAGGTAATAAGTAAGATGTGATTTTAAATATATAGAATTATTTTTAGGTCACAAATATAAAAAATAATTATTTACATTATCCATAATAAAATCCACCAAATTTTTATGTGACGAATGAATCAAGTCATTTTTATATGTGGTAGTCCACCACACACATAAGAAGTGTTATCATAACCCTCAAGGGCTGCAATGTAAAAATGAATATGTAATATAATAACTAAATAATTAAATTAATTTCATATTTATCATATAAATATGTTAAATACATCATTATTTTTATCCAAGAATGTTGGTGGGGGAATAACAATATCGATTCATGAGGTGGAAGACTTCCATACACTTAATCGATGATTTTTTTTCCATTTTATTGAAGTGGATATGAATATAGGTATTAAAATTAACATTATAAAATTTAAGAAGAAATATGTTACGTTTTTAATTATATTTTAGTAGTTAATAAATAATATAATGTGGAATATAAGAAGAAAAATACATAGACCATAGTAAACACAATTTCCTAGGCTTACCAGTAGCCCTTTTGGATATATAATGAAGGGCCCTAATGTAGGTCATTTGGGTGGAATATTTGATATAGGAAATGTAAAATTATATACAAGATATATTATTTCAGGATTTATTTTCTAAACTAAATTGGTTCATATCGTTGAATAAGTGAATAGTGGGGGTGGCCATTTATTTGTTTTGGAAATGGACCAACAAGAAAACTACATTGATATTTTCTAAAGGACCTCAAAATGATAAATTCATCCACAGCACAATAGCTTCGAAAAGAAAAAAAAATAAAAATATTTTAATTAAAAAATGAAAATATGTCTATAGATTTGAAATGTTAAATGTTTTAGTCATTATAACCCTTGTCTTCAATGTTTAACCCATAATAAACCAATTTTTTTACTAAACCACATTAAATATTTTTTTATGTTTTAACTACTAATATTGTAAATAATTTATGTTGATATTATT